>CM057343.1:299541515-304541515 GCA_030015575.1 Agapanthus africanus | reverse complement strand
AGATTTTATATTGCCCATGTTCAGCATTTATTACTGTACCTCATCCTGTAGTTATATTACCTGATAGAGCACTTGCATGATTATTGCACATACTGCTTATCACATATTGATATCATATGTTGGCATATGATAGAGTAGCGCAGTACGTGCATGCTCGCGATTACCTTTTTATGTTATCCCTATTCACGAGTTGGCAATTCACCCCCGTTGTGCCACAGTGTTTGCAGGTTGCCCTTCGGAGTAGTCGCGGCAGGCTGCGTTTTGCATCTTTTGACACAGATACCCCCATAGTTGGTGTACTAGCTCTTTTGCTGATAGGTGGGTTTTGTGCGGTATCTGTTTATCTTTCAGTTATGTACATTGTTGTATCTAGTATTCTCCATCTACCATGTATGTATTTGACTTAGAGATAGTGTGAGGACGATGATGTATATTATTTGTATTCTGGTGTCGAGCTCGTTGTGACCCGACTGTACCTGCAGTTTATTCTATCTGTGATGTTCCCACTTGTGGATCTTGATCTTCGCTACGGCGTCGTATATTGCTAACTTGGTGATTATTTACTTAGATTTCTAAGCATGTTAGTAAGTGCTTTCATTTAAAACTTATAACACTCTATACTTTTACTGGTTTGATTTCTGGGTTTCCGTTTCACTTAGTCGCGTTACGCCTGTAGACGTTATGTGGTTAAGTGCCGGTCACGGGCCAAACTTTGGGTCGTGACATATATCTACACAGTATAATACTCGGATCCGGCTTAAACTAAAGCCCACTAGTATTATCTGCCCGAAATATGACACGTGCATAAACGCACGTGCATTTTCCGAACCCTGCCATAAAACCATACGGCCTCTACAATGTTTCACCCGAACTTAGGAAACTATCTGTGGGGGACTCTAATGACTCGTCAGTACCCTGGCAGTGGGTTTAACCACAAGCCGTCAGCCGCACTAGCTGTGCGTAACGGCTGCCCATGCACTGACCTCAAGGGAGGATGATGAGCGAACTCATCCAGAAACCCTACTGAGCCTAACAGTGACAATGTATATACAGTCCGGTCCATTCGCCTATGATTATCGCATATCTGCCTAGGAGGCTGGTAACGTCAGACCCGCAATAGCGGTATAAGTCGTGTCGGAGTGTAGCCCAAAAACACCCTGAGATACTACTGGAGTACCTACCAGTAAATCTCCTGCCACAGCCGTGGGCTTTGTGTAATGGCTCTCCTAGACACAGCACGATCTCACCACCAATACCGGGAGAGACGAATCCCCTGCCGATCCGCTCACTTGCCACCATGTGGCTCGGGACTGTACCTAAAAAATACCTGTTTGCACGACTCCTTTGAGCCGTGGTAGGGTAGAAATCAAAGCACAGTGGGAACTCACACGAGACAAATGACGACTTCAGGTCGATGAACTAACCTGTACACATGTCACCAGGGAACTGCTATCTGACGATAGGTATAATACCAACTAGCAGATTCTCGGCGAGTCCTGTCCGGTGTACTCATAACCCAATGAGCACCTGTATACATCTTAGGTGATCCAACTAACACCAGTGGCTTGTGAGACCGGCCACCGCCCCTTGTCGGGGTCTCGACTGTATACACTAGTCTACTTCGGAGTATCGATGCCCTGTCTCGAAACTCCCACGACTAGGGACCACAATTAAGGATATGCGTATAAACCACCCAACTCTCACGTATATGATCGCCATCATACTGTTGGTAGTAAAGCAAGATCCTAAGGGCTCTATCAAAGTGTAATAGTGATCAGTCAACTGAACCTGTACACGACTGAGAAAGGCAAACCAGATGGCATACTATCATCTCGAGTAAGACTGTCCTACCGGTATAAGTCCTCCGCAATCATTGCAATCACGTGCCTTCGATCCAATAATTGACTTTGAGGGCACTATATCCAACAATCTCCCACTTGCACTTAAGGCTAATTTTTGGGATATCGCATACTCACAGCCCGTGTGAAACCGAACATCTAACACCTCTACTAATCAGTTTCACAAAGCCCGTTTGTAAAACTATTGTATTCGAGAAATAGCCTCAGTGAGTGGATCCGCCCTGATGTTTCTTTCTATGTCTCTCCTAATCTCAAGTTCGCGGAGAAATCCATTTCCTGAATCGAGTAATACCTGTCTTAGAATATGTCTGGATATCTGATGGGACCAAGTTCATAAATGAACTCCAAATCCAAATTTCTTAGACTGTATCGACAACTGAAACTAATCAGTGTCCAGCACCATGCCTCCCACATTATCCTCTTGGACCACCTGTCCATAATACTGTCCCTCTTCGTCAGAAGGAAAACTATAACTCTGACAATCACTCTGTCATCCATGTCACCTTTAAAGCCTGGAATGATAACCGTCTCCCGAAGGAGGCTGCCGTCATCAAATCCGTAGAACATGCACTTATGTTCTAATACTGCTTCCTTATGTTACTTCAGGATTGGATTAATACAAAATTATCGCATCTAGTGCAAAAACAGCATCTGGTGTGGCACTTGAAATCTCACGATTGACTCAATTGCCTAAGCAAGTGATCTGCCAATCATGCACATCCCTCTCCCCTTTAGTCTGTAAGACACCTTTAGAGAGGGTGACTCCATCATCTGCAGGTACACCACCATGCCAGGAGTCAAATATTCTAAAAACTATCAGAATACTGTCAAAGTACCCATATAGGGAAACTACCCAAATCTAGATCTAAAACCATAGATCTAGAAAACAGAATGTCATATATTATATCCATATCCTGTCTGGAGAAACAACTGTGTGACGACCACAGTACAACCGATCTTAGTATATGAATTTTACTTCCTACTCTGTGTATGTCAACCAAATACCATGACATCACACCCTACTACCTTCTTAAAAGATCCATCCCCTATTCTGATGAAGTCAAACCTATGACTGTCACATCAAAAATTAGATGATCTATCTCCGCTATATCTGCTCTAGTCTATATATAGACATAAACTACTTGCCCACTATGCTTCCGCTGCTCCCACTGACCACAACAACCCTCTGGCAGAATAATATATACTTGCACTTCTAAAGAGAGTTTAGAACGACGCTATACTTAACCTCCTGCCGGGTCTCATAGCCTGGAACAACAGTAGTGTCAAGTCTTGGTAGATAAGAACCTCCCTGTCACCGTCCTTGAGGCTACCGGAGTACCTCTCGGGTGTCTGAGGTTACCCACCATGTCTGCGGAGTGGATAATGGAATGTCGAACCTGATTGAATCTTTAGGTCCTATTAAATTTTCCGTAATCGTTTGCGGTTCTGGAATCACTTCCAGTTCTACCATACTACCACTACTGTTTTCTGAAAAAATCCATTTTACTAAAATTGTGGCGAGTCAAGAACAATATCACTATTGATCTTCCAAATGGTAGAAAATCAACCCTCGTCATAGCCAAGGTCAACCCACAAACAACCATTACAGAAACGTGCCCTGAGTTATCCAGAGTCTGGTTTTAAGCATAAGCCGGACAACTCCCCGTACCTTAACATCGTTAAGATATGAACCATTGTATATCCAATATAGAAACTTTGGCACTTATTTAATTGGAACCAGATTCAAATCATGCAACTGTCTCCAGTCCATATCAACTTAATGGAAAGAGGCTAATCAGCATTACTCAACTTAGGAATCCATCCAATTATGAGCAACCTGAAAGAGAAACTAGTTTCTCGAAACCATTACTTGAATACTAATCACAAAAATCTACATCTTCGATCTCTTTAAAGAATCCCGATACTTGCGATATGTGGTTCTCTACTTTATTCTTATACCCACAACTTCTCAAAACATAGACATTGTATTTGTACGAAACACTTGTCTAAAAACTAGAGAAGTCACAAGTAAGCAGAACATAGTACGAGGACCTACCCCTTTGTCCTGATGGACACTTGGACAACATACAATACTCTCTATAAATCCGCTGAGTTGAATAACTCAAAACCTGTGCATCGTAGGTTGAAAACTGTACCCAGGCGATTTCCTCAAATATCAACAATTACAACGAATTCCGATATAATGAGGATGATCACCTAATTCCCAATAACTTACTCCCACTCATCATCTGTAAAACCATACAGATATGAGAATGAAACCTGGTAAATACATACCTTGGAGTAAGTATCTAATCGGGAAAATAGTTTTGCTTTAACAATGCACCGAAACATGGAAATGTTTCGTAGGGGTATCCTGGTATTCCTAGTAATGCCTCTTCCATAATCCAATTCATGACTATAACCGTATATTTCTTTGCCATCTCTCCAAATCCCTTTATTTGTCTTTAGTCATTACCTTTTGTACACCATCATTAGGCTAAATGGTTTTCTTCCTTCCCTACCGTTCGGCACCAGCTTATGGTTCGGAAGAAGACTATCCAGTAAGCATAATAGGTGTACCCTCCTAAACCAAGGAGTACTCGCAACATGAGAGAAGGTGATAATAAAAGACAACTGAATAAACTAATTCTATTTCTCCTGAACCTGGATCCATCCTCGAAGAAGTCACTTCGAGTTCGTATATAACCATACGATGGATCCATCCAATGGAAGTGGATGTCCATAGTAATACGGGGTGTTCTGAGAAATGCAAAGGGTAGAAGAAGGAGTGACAATGACTTATGCAACTCGGACAATCCAAAAGCCAGTATTTTAAGAAGGTTCGGTCAACTTGGTCACCGAGTCATAGTCTAGGGTCGGTCAAAGGTCGCTGCCAAAGAAAGAGAGAAAAGAAACACTCTGCGTGCACTCTAACCTAGATCAGAATGGTTATCACTTTATCTAATTAGGAAACCTCTGACTGTACTGCCAAATTCTCCTCCAAACCTTAAAGAAGAATCAATCAGGATCACCCGAAGAGTAAACCAACTCATCAGTAGGAATCGGGATCCAACTCTCATCGCATGATAACGTGACGGAATCCACTCACGTTATCACGCTCCAGAAGGTATGCGCATGCTTGGCAAGTTTCAGTTTCTTTAGAAACTCCCGATATGATTTTTGCCCCATGCTCTTATGACCTTGGCGTTGGTCAAAATGTCATAAGTCACATGCCAAGTTCTACCCGTCACTATCTTATCAATTTGAACCCACCCGCACAAGCCCTTGATGTTGGCCAAAATGGCAGAACGACTGTCCCAAACCAACTCATCAATCTATGCAACAAATGAATACCCAGCAGCTACCAAACACTATGCCTTGGCGTTGGTCAAAATACATAGCTTGAATACTACTGAATACCTAAAAGAAATGACGGAGGGCTACGCCTGGTTTTTGGCGAAAAACCTTTAACGTAATGAACTTGATATCGCTGAAGGAACCTGATAGCTTTTTATAAAAATATAGTGACGAAAACCATTGCTAAAGAGGTCACTCCCGGTGAAGGGATCTCGGCTCTTTCCTCGTGGAATAAAGTGCAGGAAATTCCAACTGAATACCGCGATGCAAAGCAACTTGTAATCGACTATAGTGAAGTTATTACCCTGACGCAAACTTCAGCCCAAGGGGTCACTCCTGGTGAAGGGATATCGGCCCTTGCCTCGTCGAATGTGGTGCTGGATATTCCAACCGAATACTACTGAGCAAAACAAAAGGAAACGTATTTGTAATAACACTTTTTAAAACTGTTCCAACAACATCCAAACGGGTTTGTTTTCCTTTGCATTGATCAGAATCAACGCAGTCCCATCAATTAATCATACCAGAAAAGAACGAAAATAAAATGTACGTATATGCCATCAGCATTCGTCACTGGGTCCCGTCATCACCCGTTAGGTTACTTAACTAATGACATAGCGGAGACTGGACTAGCGTGGGTGTAAAACATATACAACATCTACTAGTATATATAGCAATATACAATAATCGCTCCAGGCGTGATAATATGCAACATTACAGAAAAGTAATAAGTATCACAGAACAATACAGATAAACTGGGATCCTCGGGTTTCACAGAGCCGCTGCTGAAACCCGACGTTCCCCTGGTCGTGTGGATAGCCTGTGCAATGAAACCTAGACCACTACGGGTGCGGCAAGTTACCCGCCAAAACCTGAAGCGAAGCAGCCTCGTACAGCATAATGAATGGACCACCCTGCACTTCACGGAATCCGGTAATTTGAGCACCCCTCCTTGGGTCAACCTGTACCCCCTACGAGTGCAGCGAGAAGTCTGCCAATTCTAGAGTAAGGCCCCTCTGCCTCTCAAAGCCATGAGATGCGGACCCATTGCCCTCCAGAACTCTGCTATCCGTGCACTCCGTCGTGGGGTAAAACCTAGTATAGAAATGAAAAATATGTACAACGGGTACATCGACCTCAGCCCGGTCATGCCCCAAAAGAATATTATACAAACAGGCAGTGACGGCAGTCCATATGTTGGACGCTCGCTCCGCAATATCAAATGTACAAATAAATTCAAACTGCACTACCATTTCACACTGCTATCCACCACGATAAATCCGCAACATCACAGCACAACACCGAACATCAACGCGAATTTCACGTTCGCAAACCCGTCTAAAAGAACTATAGCAATCAGACGTGGTTTACCGCTCGAATGACATTCACGGTCGGAGATGTAATGTAAGTACTGTATACTAACGCGTTTAAATTTCGATCGACTAAATTTCCCGAAGTGGGCCCCATGTACATCTGCTGTACAGTAACAAAATATGGGCTCAAAGGAAATATTCCAGAAACCACAATTTTCAATGTAGAACCTACTGTAGAAAAATGGTTCACTGTAGCTCTAAAAAGGCCGCGGAACCGCGGCCAAACTAGGGTTTGTGCGGCGGTTCCGCGGCGCTTTGGAAGCTTCAGTTGACCAAATTTCACCAGAATTCTTAAAAATGCCTACTCTGTTTTCTGTGATATGCAAAATAATTTTTAGACCCTTTTAAAAATCGACATAAACTTTAACCCGGAAAATTGTAGCTTTCGAAATTACGTTCGATCGATGTTTTAAACGCGTTAGCATAAGTTAGTAAAGTATAATGGTGAGGCTCTGATACCACTGTGAGTCTACGGTAGCGCCCCGGCCGTCTAACAGACGCCAAATGCGGAACAAAAACTTTTTAACTGGCCCTATCGTATACTATAACCCGGATCTGCCATTATTTCTAAACTAACAAACTACAATGAGGGTAGAAAGGTTATACCAAACGATCCGAGTCCTTCGTTCTTTAACCATCATCCCACGCTTGGTTGCGGCTTCTCTGATCTCGTCGATCTCCGATCTCCTCGTCCAGGTGGCACCATGTCAACGGATCTTTAAACGGGCTCCCGCCTCTGACTCGAGGCAACTCGGTCATCAAGTTTGCTAAAAGAGATGACCAAGATTGATGTAGAGAATGAGTAGAACACTTTGTCTCGCTTCGTCCAAAGCCATGGACGAACGATTAATGAAGTTGCCATTTGAATCGGGTGATGGAATGAAATGAGCTATGAAATTTCCATACACCAAAACTATAATCTTTTTAAAACAACAACCATAATCCCACCAAATGAAGTGGCCGCCATCATATAGGAGGGGGGTGAGTGTAGGAGGAGGGAGTGGTGACCACAAGGATAAAGATCATGAAGAAATATCCTAAGCTTTACAAAAATGCATTAATGGAAACAAATGAGTCACTTAACATTTAATGCAAAAAGAATGACTCGTTAAAACACCTCACCAAATCATTAAACGCAATGAGTGACTCACTAATCCTAGTCACCATCCAAGAAGCTTCCACACTCATCAAAAGAAAAGATAAATCCACATTTAACCGAATGTTAAATACGGCTGATAGAAAACTGGAAACTGGCAACCTCCAAAAGTTATCCTGAAACGATTTTCAGGATAACCCCGTAACAGTATAAACATACCCGCATTTGTATTACGACCGAATACAAATGCAACTGAGACAAAGATATTATATCTACAAAGTATAATACTCGGATCCGGCTTAAACCAAAGCCCACCAGTATTATCTGTCCGAAATATGACACGTGCATAAACGCACGTGCATTTTCCGAACCCTGCCATAAACCATACGGCCTCTGCAACGTTTCACCCGAATTTAGGAAACTATCTGCGGGGGACTCTAATGACTCGTCAGTACCCTGGCAGTGGGTTTAACCACAAGCCGTCAGCGGCACTAGCTGTGCGTAACGGCTGCCCATGCACTGACCTTAAGGGAGGTTGATGAGCGAACTCATCCAGAAACCCTACTAAGCCTAACAGTGACAATGTATATATAGTCCGGTCCGTTCGCCTATGAGTATCGCATATCTGCCTAGGGGGCTGGTAATGTCAGACCCCCAATGAGCACCTATATACATCTTAGGTGATCCAACTGACACCAGTGGCTTGTGAGACTAGCCACCGCCCCTCGTTGGGGTCTCGACTGTATACACTAGTCTACTCCGGAGTATCGATGCCCTGTCTCGTAACTCCCACGACTAGGGACCACAATTAAGGATATGCGTATAAACCACCCAACTCTTACGTATATGATCGCTATCATACTGTTGGTAGTAAAGCAAGATCCTAAGGGCTCTATCAAAGTGTAACAGTGATCAGTCACCTGAACCTGTACACGACTGATAAAGGCAAACCAGATAGCATACTATCATCTCGAGTAAGACCGTCCTACCGGTATAAGTCCTCCGCAATCATTGCAATCACGTGCCTGCGATCCAATAATTGACTTTGAGGGCACGATATCCAACAGTAGCTGATTAGTGCTTATCTGCAGCATGTGATGCGATTCGATTAGGATAGTCGTACAGCGTTGTTTGGCCTGCGTTAAGGGTCGTAAGGGTGTGTTTAATTCAATCAAGAAATGAACTAGTTGAACTTGGCAAGGGCTTATGATTTGTTGACCATAGTTAAGGTCATAAGTCGCTAGGGGTAAAAACAATTATTGGGAATTTCATGTGTTGAAATTTGCAATGAAATTACATACCTTCTATATGATAGTTGGATCCCGATACCCACTGCGAGTAAGAGTTACTCCTGGGAGGGTTTTGCACTTTACAATTAGTCGATCCATTAGGTGTCTAAGAAAAGTGTTAACGGGGTGATGCCCCTGCGGAAACGAGGTTATTTAATTAGTTCCATGCGTATGTATGGGGAGACTCCCTCGGAGTACTATTACCTTCCCGGCCGAACGATTGGCAAACTTGTAGGGTGTAATTAATCCCGGCTAATCTTACTTTTTAGGGTTTGAAGGAAAATTTGATAAAAATAGTGGGAGCCATCCTGATTAGACAAAATAATAACCAATATAATCTTGCAAAGAGCGCACACAATGTGATTATCCTTCTGTCTCTCCTGGTAGCGACCAATGACACGGCTTAATCAAGATAATAATATGGATGTATTGACCGAACCCACTTATTATACTAGGCTAGGTTCCGCTCTATCTTATGATTGTCATAAATCTGTGCAAGGAATAGGGAAATACCCGGATTCCCACACCACTCGAATGTAGAATAAGCATGTTGATGCATCATCTTTGGGTGTGTTCATTACCGAGAACCGTTTCTCAGTTAACTTTACGTCCTGGGTATTTGATACCGGATCAGGATCCTACATATGTAATTTGTTACATGGGCTAAAGAGAGGTAGAGAACTGGGAGAGGGTGATTTGTCTTTAAAAGTAGGGATTGGTGCAATTGTTGCAACCAAAACAGTTGGCGAATATCACCTTGCATTACCAAGTGGTAAGACAATGATTCTGAATGAATGTTATTTCGTACCAAAAATATTGTGAATATTTTCCTAAATCAAGTGTTTATTGGGTATGGTACATTGTATAATGGTATATACGTTCTAAATCACAACACAGTTCTAAGTATACAGAACACACACAAGAGGAACAGTTCAGAAATGAACGAAGCCATCTTATGGCATTGTAGACTAGGTCATATCAATGCGACAAGACTAGCTGAGTTGCATAAGGATGCATGT
This sequence comes from Agapanthus africanus, assembly GCA_030015575.1. Taxonomy (NCBI): domain Eukaryota; kingdom Viridiplantae; phylum Streptophyta; class Magnoliopsida; order Asparagales; family Amaryllidaceae; genus Agapanthus; species Agapanthus africanus. The sequence goes on along the minus strand of CM057343.1, from coordinate 304,531,522 downwards.
TTGAATCCATTCGAATTTACATCTTATCAAACTTTTCAGTCATGTCTCAAAGGCAAGATGACCAAATCTTCGACTCGACACGAAGAAAGAGCTATTCAACTCTTGGGAAAGATACATAGTGATGTATGCGGTCCTATGTCTACACATGCCAGGAATGGTTCCTCATACTTTATTACATTTACTGATGATCTCTCAAGATTCGGACATGTGTTCCTGTTGAAACACAAATCTGAATCTTTTGAGAAATTCAAGTACGAAGTGGAGAACTAGACGGGTAAAAGTATTAAAATCCTTCGATGTGATCGGGAAGAAGAATACTTGAGCATGGAATTCAGAGACTACTTAAAAGAGAATGGGATTCTCTCTCAGCTAACTCCTCCGTATACACCACAACACAATGGAGTTTCGGAGCGGAGGAATCGCACCCTATTAGATGTTGTGCGCTTTATGATGAGTAATGCTGAGTTGCCTATTTTCCTTTTGGGGTTATGCACTTGTGATAGTTGCATTCGTATTGAATAGAGTTCCGACCAAATCCGTCGCCTACCATTCCATATGAGATATGGAATGGGAAGAGACCATCTATTAAACGAGTTAAGATATGGGGTTGTCCGGCCTATATTAAAAAGCAAAATCCGGACAAGGTCAGTTATGTGCAAGTTTGTAGGATATCCCAAACATTCGCGAGAGTATATCTTCTACCACACTGAAGAACAAAAAGTGTTTGTTTCTCGACATGCCACCTTTTAGAAAAGGAATTTCTTGAGAAAGAAATGTTAGTTATATGTAGTCCCTAGAGGCCATTTCTATACATAGGATGTATATTGTAGTGGATGCTTGGACATATATAGGAAGGACTTTCTTGCTCGACATGATAGTATGCTATCTGGTTGCTCTTTACCTTAACGTGTATACTGATTGTCTCTCTGTTACATGTTGGTAAAGCCCTTGGGATGTGTACTTAACTACCTGGACTATGATGCGGATCATACTAGTGGGGACATGGTAGTCCATAAGTACATCCTTCAAGGTCCCTAGTCGTGGGTGTATCGAGACGGGGCATCGATATACCAGAGTAGACTAGCGTATACCTTCTCGACCTATACAGATGGGCGATGGATGATCCCATATCCATTAGTGTTTGACATCAGAGATGATATACGGGTGCTCAGTGGAGACTGGGTACACTAGACGGACTCGCCGAGAACTCCCAGATGGTATTATACCTTACGTCAGATGGCAGTTCTCTGGTGACACTGGTACAGGTTAGTCTGTAGACCCGAGATCGTCATAGAGTCTTGTGTGATTCCCACCGTGCTTTGATTTCCACCTTACCACATCCAAGAGGGCGTGCAAAACGGTGGTTTTTAGGTACAGTCCCGAGTCACATGGAGGCAATGAGCGATAGGAGGGGTTTCGTCTCTCCCGGTATTTGGGGTTGATGTTGCGCTGTGCTCGATTGGCCATAACAGGGAAGTCCCTGGCCAGGGCTGGTTTAGAGATTTACTAGTAAGTGTTACCCGTAGTTTGTCAACCCGTTATGCGCCTCAAATCGGCATGACTTATCGGTTATTGGGGTATGACGTTTACCGCCCATAGAACTGATATGTGACATATCAGACGAGGAGACCAGACTGTATGGTAGTGTCACTGTCAGGATTTTTGCAGGAGTTGGAGCGGGCTTGCTTGCTGATCTTCTGATCGCTCCATACCCGGGTAGCCATTACGTCCAGCTAGTACCGTTGACGGCTTGTGGGTGCTTGATATGATCATCATCTACTGCTAGCGTATTGACGAGTCTTTAGAGTTCTACATAGAGGTTGTACTGGCTCAGGCAAAACGAAATAGGAGCGCATATATGATATGTGCGGGACCGAGAATAATGCCCGTATGTGATACCGTATTCGATTCTCACAAAGTTTGTATCGATCGTTTATATGCGATATAACCGGGTTATCGAATCAAGTGTTGATTCGATAAGTCGATACATTGATATTAGTCGGTTATATGCGATATGACCGGATCGTTAAATCAAGTGTTGATTTAATGATTTAATGTATAATTATATATTTGATATAGTACTTTACATTAACTAGTATTGGTTCACTTTAGATTGATTTTCTCACTTGATGTGCACAAGTTGTATATGTGATATATTTTTGTGCACAAGTTTGTTTCATGTTTGATGATACATGCAAACTTGGGTGTGTGTATGACTTACACCATGATTAGGTTAAAGGTTTGGGTTTTTATTTATTTTGGTAAAATAAAATGGTTGATTGCTTTGTCTTTGCTTGAAGCTTCATGAAGCTTTCAAGCATCTTTGACAAAATCCACCATTTTGTTTTGCATGTCATTTTCCTTAACCTAACCATTAACCTAAACTCAAGTTTAGTCTTTACAATGGTTTATCTCACCCATGGTTGCATTATGATAGACATCACTTGATAATTCATTTTGGAATGATTCTTATTCTTTTCTTTTCTTCTTCTTCTTCTTGAAGAAAAGGAAAAGCTTGCTAGAAAATTATCAAGTGAAGATTAAGTGTGAGAAATCAAAATCTAAAGAGTACCCATTTCCTATCTCACCATCCTCTACTAGACTAGCACTTTAGTTTAGGGTGTTTGCTTCACTAATTCTATGGTTGGTGAGGTAGAAGCTTGAGTCCGTATTCCCTCGACGTAGATCATCTTCGGCATCGAAGACTTCAAGCGATCCCGTTGCAATTTCTCAAGGAGCCGTCCGAGAGTCCAGGAGTTGGATGATCGCAGCGAAGGGACGTCGTCACGGAGCTTTGGAAGTGGAGGACCAGATCTACAAAGGTTGTAGTCCCTTCCTTTAGTGATAATTGTTATTTACTCGCTTTATGTTTCGCCTAATCTCTAGTTAACGATCTAGCTAAGGGTTGTCCGGCACCTAAAATTTTTAATCCGGCATGGTCGATGCCTTGTAGAGCCTTGTTAGTGTGCTTAGTAACCCTACAGTGGTATCAGAGCCTAGCTAGAGCATTAGGCGATGCGTTTACGAAGTTAAAACCCCGATCGAACCCGGAAAATATCAAACTTAAACCCCTCTCTGTACATTTTTTCAAAACTGGGATTTTCCAGAATTAAAATGCCTAAAAAATTCAGCTGGGTTTTCTAAGAATTACGATGCAAATTTGGTGACGTCATCTGTACGGATGGCCGCGGAACCACGGCAATTGCCTGCTTGTGCCGCTTATCCGCTGCCGTACAGTGAGTGTATGTTTTGATATTTGCACAGTAATACTTGTCTCTGTTCTAACTATTTTATGGGTATTTTTAATCTGACTCAAGTGTTGAGTATTCTGGGGTTTATTTTGTAACCGTCGATTTGATCGGAGAATTTAATTTCGTTGGGTTTTCCGGATATTTAGAAACTGCTAAAAAGTTCGATCCGACATCAATAACTCACTTTTTCCCCGACCCGGAAAATTTCCAAGTGTTGGATTTTTCCGTTGTTTGAGATCGTCTAAATCATGCAAGTTACGCAATGGACCCTCTAGAAGACAACAAACCTTAACTCGATTATGTGACCGTCTTGAACTGTCCTTTAAAACTTAGGGTTTGGGGCAGTACGGCGTGCCACATGTGAGGCGTTGACTTGACCCTTCTACGGCTGGACCATTGGTACCGTGGCATGTGGTGGATGTTTTTAAACCCCCCTCAAGTATTGAGAACCAATTGGGAAAACTTGGGTGTTTTGATTATTCGATCGGAAAGTTTAACACTGTCTATTTATCTGGAATGTGATACAATATTTAGAATCTACAAGTAGTTATGAGATAACTGATTTGGATGTTATAAACATAGCAGTTTAGTCTCGAATGATCGGTTGCCACGGAATTTTGATGCGATCAAAAGTCCGTCGCAATCACGTAGCGTAGGCGGATACTCGCCGGATAAACTTAATAGACAGCCATGCCCCATAGCCCCGACCAAGTGACTGTAGAGCATCCGTCAGGGTGCTCACGGCAGCGGTGTTCCGCCTTAGTGCACTTCGTCGACGGCATCGGGGGTGCGGCCGTCTACTAAAGTTTGCGACGAGCATTCGATCAAATTATCGGGAATCTTGTTGAATTGCCCGACTACATATTGAAAAGTGTTTTCGATATAGAGACTAAAATGCGGGGTTTATAATTGTTAGGCATGTGATGTCTAAGAAGGTTGCAGATTCCAACTATTGTAGTTTTACACTTTCTTTTCTGGGACCGTAAGTGCAATATGTGATATCGCCGATTTCGTTGCTATATGTCAACGACAATTGGGATGCGCATATTTACTTACGTTGATGACATGTGATGTTATGTGTTGCTGGATATGTTATATTGGATCGTCGCGTTTTGAATAGCCGGGGGTTTTATGTGAGATGAGAGTTTTTATTTTCATTCATGTAAAATTAATTGTATGTAATATTCTTTTATTGGGGCACTTCCGGGTTGAGGTTGATGTCACCATTTGTATATTTTTTTCTTTTCCGCACTAGGATAGACCCAAGGAGGGGAGCACAAGTAACCGGGTTCTAGGGTCCAGTGGGAGACCAACTCGAGGAGTCGAGTCCGGGTCTCCTAACTCTAGAATTGGTAGGGTTGCTTGCTGCTCTCGTAGGGGTCTAGGGGTGTGGGTTTGGCTATTCATCGCGATCGTGGAATCCGTATTTTATACTGGCTCGTATTAAAAACACGGACGTCCTAGTATATCCAATGTTTCATATGTTTCTTCTGCTGCGATATCTGTGATGTGCAGTGATAGATACTATATATAGTATATATGATATATTATATAGACGTTGCTTATGTTTTACACCCGCGCTAGCCTTGTCTTGCTCTGCCGTTAGTTACCTAACCTAACGGTGCACGAGGGGACATCGAGGCGAATGCGGATGGTATAAGTGTACGTCGTATTTATCTGTGATGTTTAGTGTAACATTTCAGAAATCGTTTTGCGAATTTTTCCGTTTTATGGCAAAATTGTCGGTTTTTCCCGTTTTAAACCGATTTCGATCAATCGTCCGTATAAGCTTACCGGCACCTATTTTAGCTAAAATAAAGCTTGTGCGTGAACTTTGGGGGTATTTGGGAGGTTTTGGTTCAGATAGATTTTTTCCCAAATAAAATATTATTTTAAGCGGTATTTTGTGCACGTAAATCGGGAAATTTCTTCTAAATGAAAATTTTTGGAAATCATCACTATAATTATTTTTTAGAACCGTCTTTTTAAATATCTAGATATTTTTAGTGCAAAAGGTTTTTGAATTAAAAAAGAAAAGAAAATGAAAGAAAAGGTGTCATTTTGCATTTGATGAAGGAATTAATGAATTAAACTAGAACTTTCTTCTTCTTTTTTTGCACAAAACACCCCCCACACCCTCATGGCCGGTCTCTCTCTCCCCCTTGCTGCCCTTGTTCTTTCTAACTCATTTTTCATCATTTCTTGCATAAATAAATCATGAAAAATCCAATTTAATTCATAGAAATTCAAATAAAATCCAAAACATTCATTCTTCTTTACAAAAGTTGCTTGGATCTTCATTCTAGTGAGGATTTTGGAGGCTAAAGTTTGGTTTTATCCTTGATTCAAGTGGTGTTCTTGAAGGTATAAAACCTTAACTCTAATCTCTTTTTTTGTTGCTTATACTTTATGCTAGCTTAATTAGATGTTAGTTTAAGATTTTAATTTCATGTTTGAAATTCAAGACTTGATTTTTATGATAATCTAGTTAGGGTAAAACTTGATTTATGTGTTTAATGTTTATTTGAAGTGTTAATTTATGTTTTGGAGAAGCTTAACCTAGTAGATTTTTGTTAATTACTACTTCGTTTAATTAAGGGTTTTTGCTTACTAGGTTTTTGCTAAAGCTTAATTAAGCAAGTTTAAAAATATAGAAATGGTTTAAATGGTTTAACCTTGCTATTTGAAGATGTTTGTAAATTATAGTTTTGGTAAAACTCGTAGTTTTGTGCCATAATGATAAGTACTGCTTACCAGGTTTCGGTAACTTTTAGGCGTGGGTTTCTTTTGGCGTTGCGACGTTATTTATTTTGAGTCCACGTTTATTATTGTGTTTTGAATGTGCGATCGGGACGATCGGAATCTAGACTAGGTGTTTCGTAGTTTGGCGACCCTAGTTAGGATTTTTGGCCGATGTCGTACGCGTTAGTTGCGCTAAGCGTGCAGTGTAATTTTCAGGGCGTTATTCTTGCGTTTCGATGTCTTTTCGTCGATATAGGATATTTGCTTATGTGTTGTGTTTGTGAAATTTTAGGTTCGCAAGCGGGGACTTCGGACGCTACGACAAGGGAAAGCAGGTGGTAGGCTTCACCTAGCTTGGAGCGTTGGTGAGTAGATTTAACATCTACAGGGGAATCGCCCGCATAGCGTTATGCGTCAGGGCTAGAGATTTTATTACTTGTCGCATATTCTACGTTATTGTTAGAATTGCGCCTTTACCCTATTACTTAGATGTAGTTGTGCCTGGACTAGTAGTAGGACACTGCACATATTATTGATGATTCATGTTGCACGAGCACTGATTGTATGCTACACACACCGTCAATAATTGCCATGTCACACACAAACCACTTATAGATGTTATATTGCTTGGTTAGGGACATTGTGACATTGATTCATATTGCTTATCATATATGGCATTTAGCATACTTGTATTCCTATAGTGTATTGTACCATTAGTGATAGATACATACATACTCCATGACATAGCTACAGGTATACCTTGCATATACTGTTCTTATACCTAAAGGGTATATTACATCATTTACTTATAGGTAGACACATACATCTGGTCTTAGCTACATGTTTACCTTTACTTGATGTTATTTAGAATCGGATAATATAGGAACCGCATGATATTGGTATTAAGTTGATGCAGTTAATTAGTGGTTTTCCTTTATATGCTTGCATTTCAGATATGTCGCACATATTATATTCATAGATTTTCGCATTGTTATATGGATTTTTCATGATGTTTTCTGGATTTGGGAACCGTGGGAGTTCATGAAATTATGCATTATTTGAAAAACCAGGTTTCCTTGATATGAAATTTCAGCAGCCACCATGAGATTTGTCGTTTACAATGTGTATACCCCATGCGAGGAAATGAGGGGTCCGCGTGCGGGCACATGGTGGGGCCCGGAGGTACCCCGAAGCAAGAACGATGTCGTGGTGTCAGGCGATGAGGCTTAGGGGAACCATACTTTCCGGTGACAGGACCAATGACTCAGCGGCTATCATGTGGATACCGACGGGAGTCATATACGTATGGATACGTCGAGAGGCGAGGGTCAGAGCTAGGCACTCGAGCTTTCGGGATAGCGTATGATACGTACCTATCAGGGGGCCAGCCGTGGTGACAGCACCTGATAGATCAGTATTTCTGTGTCGATATTTGGCATATTGATTTCATGATATTTCTAATTACTCTTTTGTATATATAACAGGGGATTGAGCCGCTGTTATTTATACCCTTACACCAATATTAGTGGAATAGGACGCTAATATATGTGTATTGACCTCATCATATTTATTTATGTCATTATATTTAGGATGTTAGAATTTTGCTGGAGATTTGATTCGGGATATAAGAGATTCATTTGAGATTGGAAACTGGATAGATATGTGAGATCTACTTGATATTGTACAATCGAGATATGTGAGATATACTTGATATTGTACATACGAGATATGTGAGATCCACTTGATTTTGTACATTTGATATATACGAGATATACTTGATGATTGTACATTCGATATATGTGAGACATGCTTGAGGTTGTACATTCGGGATATATGAGATATACTTGATATTATGCAATTGAGGAGATGTGATACTTAGATAATATGAGAGCCAATTTGGGGGCTGATCTGAGGAATTGGGATTTAAATTGTCTTGCTGGATTGTGATCCTACAACGATGTCAGGAATCCGTGGAAATGACATACTTCACTCCATACCTCACCTTATCTGTTTGTGCACTGCTTCATGTACTAGTAGTACCTGTTAGTGTACTTTTCATGATTGTTGCACATTTACATTCTCATATCCCTATCGCATGATTATCACATACTGTTGTTATATCATTATTTCTTTATATATATTGGTTGTACCTGCTAGTGTACTTTCCATTATTCTGCATTCATATGACATGTTATTACTGTTGATTGCATATCTTAGATTCACGCTTTACGTGCATACTTGCGATTACCTGCATATGTTATTTACTATTCACGAGTTGGCAACTCACCCCCGTTGTGCCACAGTGTTTGCAGGTGTTCCTCTGGATAGTCAGAGGCAGGCTATTATCACACATCTTATCATCTTTTGCTACGGATACCGCATCAGCCCACAGTGTGCAGTTTGCTTAGGTGGGTTTTGTGGTTATTTGTTGTGTTGTATATTCGTTGTATCACTGTACTCTCCATCTACTATTTTCATATTGACTTAGAGACTTGGTGAGGACGATGTTGTATATTATGTTGGATTTGTTGTCATTTATACAGTTTCCTTTCTATCGTCTTCTATTTCTTCGCTACGGCGTCGTATATTTGTTGTGGTGGTTGTTTTCCGCCTTTGGGCATGGATTTGCTCCCGTTGGGGATGCTTTACTTTATATTTATGTTGTACCCATTTTTGGGTTTGGTTTTTATAAATGAGGTGCTGCCGAAATTTTCAAGAAAGAAAAATTGGACTTAAAGAATTTATACTTGAGATTTTTTAAAGGTTTAAACAATGTTTCTTATCTTTTCTTGTCTTTTAATGGTTTAGATTTCTGGGTTTTGGCTTTCTTTTACTACGTTACGCCTGTAGACGTTGCGTAGTATTAGGGCCGTCACGTGCCAATTTCGGGTCGTGACATTTAGGTACTTAAATGATGGGACTTCATTAATGTGATTAATGAAAGAAAGAAAAAGAAACCTAAAAGATGTTGTTGAATCGAATTTTCAAAAACAGGTAGCTACAGTTCTTACTTTGCATCGCGGTGTTCCTTGTAGAACATCCTGCACCTTATTCGATGAGGAAAGGGCCGAGATCCATTCACCGGGAGTGATCTCTTTAGCAATAACTGGCAGATACTACAACCCTCGGTTTGTCTTTTGATTGCTTCTATAGTTCTTGCTTTGCATAGTGGTATATATGATATATCCTGCACCTCATTCGACGATGAAAGGGCCGACGATCCCTTCACCGGGAGTGACCCTTTTAGCAAAACTTGAAAAGCCTCAAAAAACACTCCATTTTAAAATCATTTGATTCTACAACGATATCAAGTTCATTACGCAATAGGTTTTCTTAAAAACCTGTCGTAGCCCTCCGTCATTTCAGATAAGTACTAGTTAGTATTCGTGCTACGTTTGTTGACTATGTTAAGGCGTAGTGTGCGGTAGCTGATTAGTGCTTATCTGTATAAGCATATGATGCGATTGGATTACGGTAGTCCTGCGACTTTGTTGACTATGTTAAGGGTCGTGCGGGTGGGTTTAGTTCAATCGGGAAATGACGGGTTGAACTTGACTAGCACTTATGATTTGTTGACTATGTTAAGGTCATATTGCTGCTAGGGGCAAAATTATCGGGAATTTCAAGTGTTGAAATTTGCAATGAGATTGCATACCTTCTATGAGATAGTTGGATCCCGATACCCGCTGTGAGTAAGAGTTACTCCTGGGAGAGTTTTAAACATTACAATTAGCCGATCAAGTAGGTGTCTAGAAAGGTGTCAACGGGGTTACACCTCTGGAAAAACGAGGTTTACATTAATTAGGTTCGTACGAAAGCACGGGGGACCTCCCTCAAAGTACCGACACTGGCCTAGCTGAAAGATTGGCGAACTTGTAGCATGTAATTAATCCCGGCTAGTCTTTCCTTTTAGGGTTTGAAGAAAGATTTGATAAAAACAGAGAGAGCCATCCTGATTAGATAAAATAATAACCAATCTATTCTTGCAAGAGCGCACGCTGAGTGCTTTCTTCTCTCTCTCTAGGTAGCGACCATATCACGCCTTAATCAAGATAATAATACGGATGTATTGACCGAACCCGCTTGTTATACTGAGCTGGGGAACGTTGGTCCCGCTCCAACTTATAAATGTTATAAGACAGAGCAGGAAATTGGGGAATACCAGAATTCCCGTGCCGCCCAAACGAAGAAAATGCATGATGATGCATCATTTTCGGGTGTGTTCATTACAGAGAACTGTTTCTCAATGTCCTTTACGTCCTAGGTATATGATACCGGATCAGGATCCCGTATATATAATCTGTTACATGGGCTACAGATAGGTAAAGAACTGAGAACGGGTGATAAGTTTCATGTGATAGAAAACTGTGCAAATGTTGCAGCCAAGTCTGTTGGTCACTATCACCCTGTATTACCAGAATACATTGATTCTGAACAAATGTTATTAGATACCGAACCTGATATACAAAATCATATCGGTCTCTTTATCAGTAAAGAAAAGATATAATTTTGTATTGTTGGATAATGTTTTGATCATTTCCTATATCAAAAGTTGATCGGTTCAGGTACGTTATCTAAAAGCATTGACGTTCTAAATCAAACTACAGTTCTTAGTATACAGAACACACACAAGAGGAAGAGTTTTGAAATGAACGGATCCTTCTTGAGGTATTGTAGACTAGGTCATATCAATGCAACCCGACTAGCTAAAGTTACATAAAGATGCATATTTAAATTAGTTTGAATTTACATCTTGTGAAACTTGCTGGTCATGTCACAGAGATAAGATGACCATAGCTCTGTTTAATGGAAACAGAGAAAAAGTTAGTGAACTTTTGGGATAATACATGTTGATGTATGAAGGTCCCTTGTCTACGCATGCCATGACCGGTTCTTTGTACTTCGTTACATTCTCTGATGATCTCTCAAGATTCAGACATATGTTCCTGTTGAAACATAAGTCCGAAGCTTTTGAGATATTCACAGAATATAAGCTAGAAGTAGAGAACCAAAAACAGGTATAAGTATTATGTCCTTTGATGTGATCAAGGAGGAGAATATTTGAGCATGGAATTCCTGGATTATTCTAAAGGAGAATAAGATTCTCTCTCAGCATTACTCCTCCGTATACACCACAGCACGTCGGTGTATCGGGGCGGAGCAACCACACCCTATTTGATATGGTGTGCTTTATGATGAGTACTACTGAGTTTCTTATTTCCTTATAGGGAGTTATGCACTTATGAAGTTGCATACCTATTGAATAGGGTTCCGATCAAATCAGTTGCCTACCACTTCATATGTGATATGGATTGGGAAGAGCCCATATCTTAAGTTTGCTAAGATTTGGGGATGTCCGGCCTATGTCTAAAAGGCAAAATCTGGACAAGCTCGAGGCAAAGTCAGTTCTGTAGAAGTTTGTTGGATATCCTAAGCATTCGCAAGGGAATATCTTCTACCTAACCGAGGAACAAAAATGTTTTGTTTCTCAATATGCCACCTTTGTGTAAGGGAATTTCTTGTGAAGAAATTAGTGGACATGAGGAAGAACTGGAAGCAGTTCCAGCTATACAAACTGCAGCTGATGATTTGGTAGAACCAAAGGATTCAATAGCAACCAACGAACCTCAGCCACTCCGCCGATCTAGTAGGGTTTCTCACCCACCTGAGAGATACTATGGTTTCTTTATGACAGTGGGAGTGAGGATTGCATCATGAGATGATGACCCAACTAGTTTCGAGCAGGCCATCAGGAGTAAGACTCTGTAAGAATGGTTGGATGCTTATCGATCTGAAATGGAATCCTTATACAGCAACAAAGTATGGACTTTGGTTGCTTTGTCTGAAGGGTTAAATCCCCATCAGGAGCAAGTATATCTTGAGAAGATTACTTGGTGTAAATGGAAAAGTTGAGACTTTCATTGCTAGACTTGTTAAAGGTTTGCATCATTGACCAGGTATGGATTATGTTGAAACCTTTTCTAAGTAGCTATGCTTAAGTCCATCTAGATCCTACTTGCCACGGCTACACACCATGACTACGATATCTGGCGGTTGGGTGTCATGACTGCTTTTCTAAGTGATGTTTTAGAAAAGTGCGTCCATAAGTACACAGCCAGAGGGCTTCGTAGATAGTGGGAGCAGCGGAAACGTGTGCAAGATGTTTTATGTGATAAAACAGGCATCGCGGAGTTGGAACGTCTGTTTTGATGTGGTAGTCAAAAAGTTTGACTTCATCAAAATGGTAGATGAACCTTGTATATACAAAAAGGTAATAAGGAGTATGGTGGTGATCCTCGTAGAGTACGTGGATGACATACTCTTGATAGGGAAGAGGTTTCGTATGCTACGCTTGATCAATCTCCGCTTATCACAAGGATTCTCCATATAGGATCAAAATGATACCTACTAAATCCTGGGTTTTGGATCTATGAGAATAGATCTAATTGGATGTTATGATTCTCACTAGTTGTAGTGAGATGGTATCAATCGATCCTAGGGAGAATCACTGGAAGGATTCCAGGGTGATAAGGATGAATAATGTCAGTCACAGGCATTGTCTTAACCCTCAGTAAAGGGACGGTATGTTGGAAGAGTTCCAAGCTAGATACCATGACACACTAGACGATTAAAGGCAAGATACATCGTTACCAAAGATACTACTAAAGAAGAAGTCTGGGTGTATATTAGTTCATGAGATGAACTTCTTTCCTACCATTGTGAGACAATGGAGTTGTGGCTTAAGCCTAGGAACGCCCGTCCCATCAGTGATCCAGACATGTTCTGAGGCAGTGTCACCTGATCATGGAGATGGTTGATCTCCAGGGGATCGAGGTCAGGAGAGTAGACTCAGAGGGCAACACGGCGGATCCACTCACAAAGGCTTTTTCTGTAGGGTTCCTAGGCACACTAATGAGGTCTCACAAGGCATCAACCATGCCAATTTCAAAATTTACAAGTGCCGAGAATCCCTAATACGGATCGTTAACTAGAATTTTAGGCGAAAAAGAACTAGTAAACTATTTTACTAAGAGAACGGATATACAACCTTTGTAGATCCGGTCCTCCACCTCCATAGCTCCGCAATGAAGTCTCCTCGCTGTCCAAACGGAAACCCGGGCTCTAGCGTCGGCTTCATCGGAGAAATGGGCGGGCAAGGTCGTCGGCTTCGTGCCGAAGATGATCTACGTCGAGGCATCATAAGATCAAGCTCCAACTTCACCAAGTCATGAAACTTGTGAAGAAAACACACTCTACTACTTGGCAAGAGGTAGAGGATGAAGAAATAGGAAGTGGGTAGACTTTAGAATTGGATTTCTCACTCTTTTTCATCAATCACCATTGATGAAGTCTAGGTTTTCTTCTTGAAGAAGAAGAAGAAGAAGATGAAAATGTTATGATAAGTTAATTTAAAATGGAAAAGAAAATCAATACTTATCATATTCAAACCATGGTTAAGTGTAGAGAATGAATCATGGTTAAGTGGAATGGTTAGGGTTAAGCATGAGACAAGAATGGTGGACTAGGTCAAAGCTTCATGAAGTTTCAATAAAACTACAAATAAAGCCACCATTCTTTTCACATCTTTTCCAAAAAGAATAAACAAATAAATAGATGAATAAATAAGTAGATAACAAAACCCTAATCATTTATTTAACCATGGCTTAATTCTTTACACTTAACCAAGTAAACATGTATCATCAAACATGATACAATCAAGTGCACAAAAGTATACACATATACCACTTGCACAAATCAAGTGAGAAAATCCATTTAAAGTGAACCAATACTAGTTAATGCAAAGTAATATATCAAATATATAATTATGCATTAAATCATTAAATCAACACTTGATTTAACGATCCGGTCATATCGCATACAACCTGACTAATATCCAATGTATCGGCTTATCGAATCAACTCTTGATTCGATAACTAGGTTATATCGCATACAACCATTCGATACATTCATCGCGAGAATGAAATACGGTATCACATACGCGCATTATTCTCGGTCCCTCACATATCTCATATGCGCTCCTATTTCGTTTCGCTTGAGCCAGGAAACCTCTGTGTAGGACTCTAAAGACTCGTCAATACGCCGGCAGCAGATGATGATCATATCAAACACCCATAAGCCGCAAGCGGTCTGCTAAACGTAACGGCCACCCGGGTATTGAACGATCAGAAGATCGACGAGCAAGCCCGCTCACACTCCTGTGAATCCAACCAGTAACACTTACCGTACAGTCCGGTCTGATCGTCTGATATGTCGCATATCTCGCCTACGGGTGGTAAACGTCAGACCCCAATAGCTCGATAAGTCATGTCGATATGAGGTCTATAACAATTCGAGAAACTACTGGTAACACTTACCAGTAAATCTCAGCAACCCTGGCCAGGGATTTCCGGTTATAGCCAATCGAACACAGCGCAACATCAACTCCCTATACCGGGAGAGACGAATCCCCTCCTATCGCTCATTGCCTCCATGTGATTCGGGACTGTACCCAAAAACCACCGTTTTGCACGCCCTCTTGGACATGGTAAGGTGGAAATCAAAGCACAGTGGGAACCACACAAGACTCTATAACGATCTCGGGTCAACAGACTACTCTGTACCAGTGTCACCAGAGAACTGCCATCTGACGTAAGGTATAATACCATCTGGGAGTTCTCGGTAAGTCCGTCCAGTGTACCCAGTCTCCACTGAGCACCCGTATATCATCTCTGATGTCAAACACCAATGGATATGGGATCATCCATCGCCCATCTGTATGGGTCGAGAAGGTATACGCTAGTCTACTCTGGTATATCGATGCCCCGTCTTGATATACCCACGACTAGGGACTTTGAAGGATGTACTTATGGACTACCATGTCCCCACTAGTATGATCCGCATCATAGTCCAGTTAGTCAAGTACACATCCTAAGGGCTTTACCAACATGTAACAGAGAGACAATGAGTATACACGTTAAGGTAAAGAGCAACCAGATAGCATACAATCATGTCGAGCAAGAAAGTCCTCCCTATATATGTCCCAGCATCCACTACAATATACATCCTATGTACAGTAATGGCCTCTAGGGCATACATATAACTAACAATCTCCCACTTGCACTAGGGCCATCTGTAGCAGTGGTTGCAGTATCTCATACTTAACCATCCCATAAAAATCTCTCTCTGGGAAAAGGCCTTTGTGAGTGGATCCGCCGTGCTGTCCTCTGAGTCTACTCTCCTAACCTCGATCACCCTGGAGATCAACTATCTCCATGATCAGGTGATACTGCCTTAGAATATTTCTGGATCACTGATGGGACGGACGTTCCTTGGCATAAGCCACAACTCCATTGTCACATAATGGGAGGAACTAAATTCATCTCATGAACAAATATACATCCAGACTGCCTCTTTGGTAGAATCTTAAGTAGCGATGTATCGAGCCTTTATCGTCTAGTATGTCACGGTATCTAGCTTGGAACTCTTCCAACATACCGTCCCTTTACTGAGGGTAAAGACAATGCCTGTGACTGACATTCAGTCGTCCTTATCACTCTGGAACCTTTCCAGTGATTCTCCCCAGAATCAATTGATACCATCTCACTACATCTAGTGAGAATCCTAACATCCATTTAGATCTATCTCATAGATCCAAAATCCAGGATTTAGGAGGTATCACTTTGATCCTATATGGAGAATCATTGTGATAAGCGGAGATTTGACCGAGCGTAGCATAGGAAACTCCTACCCTATCAAGAGTATGTCATCCACGTACTCTACGAGGATCGTCACCATACTCCCTACTACCTTTTTGTATATACAAGGTTCATCTACCATTTTGATGATGTCAAACTCTTTGACTATCTCATCAAAACAGATGTTCCAACTCCGCGTTGCCTGCTTTATCCTATAAAGCATCTTGCACACGTTTCTGCTGCTCCCACTGTCTACAAGGCC
This sequence comes from Agapanthus africanus, assembly GCA_030015575.1. Lineage (NCBI taxonomy): Eukaryota > Viridiplantae > Streptophyta > Magnoliopsida > Asparagales > Amaryllidaceae > Agapanthus > Agapanthus africanus. The sequence continues at coordinate 304,515,572 of CM057343.1, read as the reverse complement.
CTCTGGCTGTGTACTTATAGACGTTCTCTTCTAAAACATCATTTAGAAAAGCAGTCATGACACCCAACCGCCAGATATCGTAGTCATGGTATGTAGCCGTGGCAAGTAGGATCTGGATGGACTTAAGCATAGCCACTTGAAAAGGTTTCATCATTATCCACGCCTGGTCGATGACGAAAAGCTTTAACAAGTCTAGCTTTGAAAGTCTTAACTTTTCCATCTACACCAAGTAATCTTCTCAAAATATACTCGCTCCTGATGGGGATTTAACCCTTCAGATATAGCAACCAAAGTCCATACTTTGTTGGTGTATAAGGATTCCATCTCAGATCGCTAAGCATCCAGCCATTCTTACAGAGTCCCACTCCTGATGGCCAGCTCGAAACTAGTTGGGTCATCATCTCATGATGCAATCCTCGCTCCCACTATCATAGAGAAACCGAAGTATCTCTCAGGTGGGTGAGGAAACCCTACTAGATCGGCGGAGAGGCTGAGGTTCGTTGGTAACTATTGAATCCTTTGGTTCTATCAAATCATCAGCTGCAGTTTATATAGCTGGAACCTTTCCAGTTCTACATTACAGACGTTGCCTCGAGCTTGTCCGGATTTTGCTTTTCAGACATAGGCTGGACATCCCCAAATCTTAACTAACATAAGAGATGGGCTCTTCCCTTATCATATCAAATATGAAGTTTTATTGGCAAATGATTTGATTTGAACCCTATTCAATAGGTATGCATCTTCTCAAGCGCATAACTCCCAAGAAGGAAATAGGTAACTCAGTATTACTCATCATAGAGCACACCTTATCATATAGGGTGTGATTGCTCCGCCCCGATATACCATCGTACTATGGTGTATACGGAGGAGTAATGCTGAGAGAGAATCTCATTCCCCTATAGAATAGTCCAAGAATTCCGTGCTCAAGTATTCTCCTCCATGATCTCATCATAGGACATAATACTTATACCCGTATCTTGGTTCTCTACTTCTAAATCATATTCTGTGAATATCTCAAAAGGTTCGGACTTGTGTTTCAACAGGAACATATGTCTGAATCTTGAGAGATCATCAGAGAATTTAATGAAGTACAAAGAACCGGTCCTGGCATGTGTAGACAGGGGACCTTTCATACATCAGCATGTATCAATCCCTAGAGTTCACTAACTCTTTCTCTGTTTCCAATAAACAGAGCTATGGTCATCTTATCTTTGTGACATGACTGGCAAGTTTCACAAGATGTAAATTCAAACTGATTTAAATATGCATCTAAATGTAACTTCTGCCAGTCGGATCGCATTGATATGACTTAGTCTACAGTGCCTGAAGAAGGATCCGTTCATTTCTGAACTCTTCCTCTTGTGTGTGTTCCGTATACTAAAGAACTGTAGTTTGATTTAGAACTACAATGCTTTTAGATAACATACCTGAACCGATCAACTTTTGATATAGGAAATGTTCAAAACATTATCCATCTATACAAAATTTTATCATTTCTTACTAATAAAGAGATAGATATGATTTTGTATATCAGGTTCGGTATCTAATAACATTCGTTCAGAATCAATGTATTGGTAATACAGGGTGACAGTGACCAACAGACTTGGCTGCAACTCTTGCCCCGTTTTCTGCCTCATGAAACTTATCACCCATTCTCAGTTCTCTACTTAGCTGTAGCCCTATGTAACAGATTACATATCTGGGATCCTGATCTGGTATCACATACCCAGGACGTAGAGGATACTGAGAAACAGTTCTTTGTAATGAACACACCCGAAGATGATGCATCAGCATGCACTCTCTTCGTTTGGGCGGCACGGGAATTCTGGTAATCCCCAATTTTCTGCTCTGTCTTATAACATTTATAAGTTGGAGCGGGACCAACTTTCCCTAGCTCAGTATAACAAGCGGGTTCGGTCAATATTCCGTATTATTATCTTGATTAAGGCGTGATATGGTCGCTACCTGGAGAGAGAGAGAAGAAAACACTCAGCGTGCGCTCTTGCAAGAATAGATTGGTTATTATTTTTTCTAATCAGGATGGCTCCCACTGCTTTTTATCAAATCTTCCTTCAAACCCTAAAAGGAGAGACTAGCCGGGATTAATTACACACTACAAGTTCGCCAATCTTTCAGCCAGGCCAGTGTCGGTACTTTGAGGGAGGTCCCCCGTGCTTTCGCACGAACCTAATTAATGTAAACCTCGTTTTCCCAGAGGCGTAACCCCGTTGACACCTTTCTAGACACCTACTTGATCGGCTAATTGTAATGTGTAAAACTCTCCCAGGAGTAACAATTACTCGCAGCGGGTATCGGGATCCAGCTATCTCATAGAAGGTATGCAATCTTATTGCAAATTTCAACACTTGAAATTCCCGATAATATTTTGCCCCTAGCACCCTATGACCTTGACGGAGGTCAACAAACCATAGGCTACTAGTCAAGTTCAACCCGTCATTTCTTGATCGAATTAAACCCACCCGCACGACCCTTGACGGAGCTCAACAAGGCCGCACGACTACCCTAATCCAATCTGCATCATATGCATAAGCAGATAAATACTAGTTAGCTACCGCACACTACGCCTTGACCGAGGTTAACAAACGTAGCACGAATACTAAATAGGACTTATCTGAAATGACGGAGGGCTACGACAGGTTTTTCTGAAAACCTATTGCGTAATGAACTTGATATCGTTGTAGAATCAATTGATTTTAAAATGGAGTGTTTTTGAGGCTTTTCTAGTTTTGCTAAAGGAGTCACTCCCGGTGAAGGGATCGTCGGTCCTTTCCTCGTCGAATGAGGTGCGGGATATATCATATATATCACTGTGCAAAGCAAAACACTTAAAAGCAATCAGAAGACAAACCGAGTATGTAGCATCTGCCAGTTATTGCTAAAGGAGTCACTCCCGGTGAAGGGATCTCGGTCCTTTCCTCATCGAATAAGGTGCAGGATATATCATATATACCACCGTGCAAAGCAAGAACTGTAGCTACCTGTTTTATTTTGAAATTCGATTCTACAACATCTTAGGTTTCTTTTATTTCATTAATCACATTAATGAAGTCCTATCAATTAAGTTACCTAAACATCGCAGATAAATACGACGTACACTTATGCCATCCGCATTCGCCTCGATGTCCCCTCGTGCACCGTTAGGTTAGGTAACTAACGACAGAGCGGGGCAGGGCTAGCACGGATGTAAAACATAAGTAACGCCTATATAATATATCATATATACTATATACAGTAGCTATCACAGAACATCACATGATCACATCACAGATATCGCAGCAGAAGAATCATATGAAATATTGGATAAACTAGGACGTCCGTGTTTTCAATACGAACCAGTATAAAACACGGATTCCACGGTCGCGATGAATAGCCAAACCCACACCCCTAGACCCCTACGAGAGCGATAAGCAACCCTACCAATTCTAGAGTTAGGAGACCCGGACTCGACTCCTCGAGTTGGTCTCCCACTGGATTCCAGAACCCGGTTACTTGTGCTCCCCTCCTTGGGTCTATCCTAGTGCGGAAAAGTAAATAATATACAAAAGGTGACATCTTCCGCAACCTGGAAGTTCCCCAATAAAAGAATATTACATACAAGTTTTTACATGAATGAAAATGAAAAACACTCATCTCACATAAAAAAACCCCGGCTATTCAAACACGACAATCCAATATAACATATCCAGCAACACATAACATCACATGTCATCAACGTAAGTATATATGCGCATCCCAATTGTCGTTGACATATAGCAACGAAATCGGCGATATCACATATTACACTTACGGTCACAGAAAAGAAAGTGTAAAACTACAACAGTTGGAATCCGCAACCTCTTTAGACATCGCATGCCTAATCAAATGAATTCTTTAGACATCGCATGCCTAACAATTATAAACCCCGCATTTTAGTCTCAAAATCGAAAACTCTTTTCAATATCAAGTCGGGCAATTCAATAAGATTCCCGACATCCTGATCGAATGCTCGTCGCAAACTTTAGTAGGCATCCGCACCCCTGATACCGTCGACGAAGTGCACCAAGGCGGAACACCGCTGCGGCGAGCACCCGAACGGATGCTTTCGGCGACGGGGTTCTCCTACAGTCACTTGGTCGGGGCTATGGAGTGAGGTTGTCTATTAAGTTTACCCGACGAGTATCCGCGTACGCTACGTGATTGCGACGGACTTTTGATCACATCAAAATTCTGTGGCAACCGATCAAGTGAGACTAAAGTGCTATGTTTATAACATTCATTCAGTTATCTCATAACTTCTTGTGAATTCCAATTATTGTATCACATTCCGAATAAGATAGAAAATGTTAAACTTTCCGATCGAACAATCGAACACCCAAGTTTTCCCGAAACAGCTCAACTCATGAAACAAGTTCAAAAACATTCAGTTCGTGCCTCAGTACCAACGGTCCAGCCGTAGAAGGGTCAAGCCAACGCCTCACATGTGGCACGCCGTACTGCCCCAAACCCGAAGGTTCAAAGGGCAGTTCAAGACGGTCACATAATCGAGTTAAGGTTTGTTGTCTTCTAGAGGGTCCATCGCGATACTTGCACTACTTAGAACGTCGTTAAACTACGGAAAAATCCAACACTTGGAAATTTCCCGATAGGGGAAAAATTGGGTATTTATATCCGGTCGAACTTTTTAACATATTCTAAAATTTATCCGGAAAGCCACATGACAAAATCTGATAATCCGATCGAATCATCGAATCCCCAAAACAACCCCAGAAAATTCAACTCTTGAATAATATTTAAAAATACCCAGAGAACTCAGCACTGAATAAAAGAAGTTACTGTGCATAATTGAAAGCGTGACGTCACACTTTAGCCGCGGAACCGCCGCATAAGCTAGGCTTATACCGCGGTTCCGCCGCGCATTAGAGGGATCATGAGATAAATTTTGCGCCGTAATTCTTAGAATTCCCTGCTGATTTTTCTGCATATTTTTAATTTGGAAAAATCCCAGTTTTTAGAAAAAGTCCAGAGAGCATATTGTATTAGGGTTTCGATGTCCGATCGGGTCTCAAACGTCGTCTAGGCATCGCCTAAGTCTCTAGCTAGGCTTTGATACCACTTTAGGTCAGGCAGCAACCCCATCCAATGGGGTCGCCGTGGCACCAACGGGTCCCTCAGCAGCTACTTTTTACGCATGCCCCCTCGCGAGGACTACAACCCGCCGGAACACCTTCCGGTCTCGGGACACCCTGGGGGTAAGAGCCTATGCTTCGCCACACTGTCACACAGTGAGAACCCCCATAGGTCGACATCCAATGTCTAGTAGCTCTGATACCACTGTATGGTTCCTAGGCACACTAATGAGGTCTCACAAGACATCAACCATGCCAATTTCAAAATTTACAAGTACCGAGAAACCCTAATACGGATCGTTAACTAGAATTTTAGGCGAAAAGGAACTAGTAAACTATTTTACTAAGAGAACGGATATACAACCTTTGTAGATCCGGTCCTCCACCTCCATAGCTCCGCAATGAAGTCTCCTCGCTGTCCAAACGGAAACCCGGGCTCTAGCGTCGGCTTCATCGGAGAAATGGGCGGGCAAGGTCGTCGGCTTCGTGCCGAAGATGATCTACGTCGAGGCATCATAAGATCAAGCTCCAACTTCACAAAGTCATGAAACTTGTGAAGAAAACACACTCTACTAATTGGCAAGAGGTAGAGGATGAAAAAATAGGAAGTGGGTAGACTTTAGAATTGGATTTCTCACTCTTTTTCATCAATCACCATTGATGAAGTCTAGGTTTTCTTCTTGAAGAAGAAGAAGAAGATGAAAATGTTATGATAAGTTAATTTAAAATGGAAAAGAAAATCAATACTTATCATATTGAAACCATGGTTAAGTGTAGAGAATGAATCATGGTTAAGTGGAATGGTTAGGGTTAAGCATGAGACAAGAATGGTGGACTAGGTCAAAGCTTCATGAAGTTTCAATAAAACTACAAATAAAGCCACCATTCTTTTCACATCTTTTCCAAAAAGAATAAACAAATAAATAGATGAATAAATAAGTAGATAACAAAACCCTAATCATTTGTTTAACCATGGCTTAATTCTTTACACTTAACCAAGTAAACATGTATCATCAAACATGATACAATCAAGTGCACAAAAGTATATCACATATACCACTTGCACAAATCAAGTGAGAAAATCCATTTAAAGTGAACCAATACTAGTTAATGCAAAGTAATATATCAAATATATAATTATGCATTAAATCATTAAATCAACACTTGATTTAACGATCCGGTCATATCGCATACAACCTGACTAATATCCAATGTATCGGCTTATCGAATCAACCCATGATTCGATAACTAGGTTATATCGCATACAACCATTCGATATATTCATCGCGAGAATGAAATACGGTATCACATACACGCATTATTCTCGGTCCCGCACATATCTCATATGCGCTCCTATTTCGTTTCGCTTGAGCCAGGAAACCTCTGTGTAGGACTCTAAAGACTCGTCAATACGCCGGCAGCAGATGATGATCATATCAAACACCCACAAGCCACAAGCGGTCTGCTAAACGTAACGGCCACCCGGGTATTGAACGATCAGAAGATCGACGAGCAAGCCCGCTCACACTCCTGTGAATCCAACCAGTAACACTTACCGTACAGTCCGGTCTGATCGTCTGATATGTCGCATATCTCGCCTAGGGGTGGTAAACGTCAGACCCCAATAGCTCGATAAGTCGTGTCGATATGAGGTCTATAACAATTCGAGAAACTACTGGTAACACTTACCAGTAAATCTCAGAAACCCTGGCCAGGGATTTCCGGTTATAGCCAATCGAACACAGCGCAACATCAACTCCCTATACCGGGAGAGACGAATCCCCTCCTATCGCTCATTGCCTCCATGTGATTCGGAACTGTACCCAAAAACCACCGTTTTGGACGCCCTCTTGGACGTGGTAAGGTGGAAATCAAAGCACAGTGGGAACCACACAAGACTCTATAACGATCTCGGGTCAACAGACTACTCTGTACCAGTGTCACCAGAGAACTGCCATCTGACGTAAGGTATAATACCATCTGGGAGTTCTCGGCGAGTCCGTCCAGTGTACCCAGTCTCCACTGAGCACCCGTATATCATCTCTGATGTCAAACACCAATGGATATGGGATCATCCATCGCCCATCTGTATGGGTCGAGAAGGTATACGCTAGTCTACTCTGGTATATCGATGCCCCGTCTCGATATACCTACGACTAGGGACTTTGAAGGATGTACTTATGGACTACCATGTCCCCACTAGTATGATCCGCATCATAGTCCAGGTAGTCAAGTACACATCCTAAGGGCTTTACCAACATGTAACAGAGAGACAATGAGTATACACGTTAAGGTAAAGAGCAACCAGATAGCATACTATCATGTCGAGCAAGAAAGTCCTCCCTATATATGTCCCAGCATCCACTACAATATACATCCTATGTACAGTAATGGCCTCTAGGGCATACATATAACTAACATTTTCCCGGAGAGAGACTATTATGGGATGGTTGAGTATGAGATACCACAACCACTGCTATCAGATGGGCCTAGTGCTAGTGGGAGATTGTTAGTTATATGTATGCCCTAGAGGCCATTTCTATACATAGGATGTATATTGTAGTGGATGCTTGGACATATATAGGGAGGACTTTCTTGCTCGACATGATAGTATGCTATCTGGTTACTCTTTACCTTAACGTGTATACTGATTGTCTCTCTGTTACATGTTAGTAAAGCCCTTAGGATATGTACTTAACTACCTGGACTATGATGCGGATCATATTAGTGGGGACATGGTAGTCCATAAGTACATCCTTCAAGGTCCCTAGTCGTGGGTGTATCGAGACGGGGCAACGATATACCAGAGTAGACTAGCGTATACTTTCTCGACCCATACAGATGGGCGATGGATGATCCCATATCCATTGGTGTTTGACATCAGAGATGATATACGGGTGCTCAGTGGAGACTGGGTACACTGGACGGACTCGCCGAGAACTCCCAGATGGTATTATACCTTACGTTAGATGGCAGTTCTCTGGTGACACTGGTACAGGTTAGTCTGTAGACCCGAGATCGTCATAGAGTCTTGTGTGATTCCCACTGTGCTTTGATTTCCACCTAACCACGTCCAAGAGGGCATGCAAAATGGTGGTTTTTGGGTACAGTCCCGAGTCACATGAAGGCAATGAGCGATTGGAGGGGTTTCGTCTCTCCCGGTATTTGGGGTTGATGTTGCGCTGTGCTCGATAGGCCATAACAGGGAAGTCCCTGGCCAGGGCTGGTTTAGAGATTTACTGGTAAGTGTTACCCGTAGTTTCTCGACCCGTTATGCGCCTCATATCGGCACGACTTATCGGTTATTGGGGTCTGACGTTTACCACCCATAGAACTGATATGGGACATATCAGACGAGGAGACCGGACTGTACGGTAGTGTCACTGTCAGGCTTTTTGCAGGGGTTGGAGCGGGCTTGCTTGCTGATCTTCTGATCGCTCAATACCCGGGTAGCCGTTACGTCCAGTTAGTACCGCTGACGGCTTGTGGGTGCTTGATATGATCATCATCTACTGCCGGCGTATTGACGAGTCTTTAGAGTCCTACATAGAGGTTGTACTGGCTCAGGAAAAACGAAATAGGAGCGCATATGTGATATGTGCGGGACCGATAATAATGCGTATATGTGATACCGTATTCGATTCTCGCGAAGTTTGTATCGATCGGTTATATGCGATATAACCGGGTTATCGAATCAACACAACCCGAATCAAGTGTTGATTTGATAAGTCGATACATTGATATTAGTCAGTTATATGCGATATGACCGAATCGTTAAATCAAGTGTTTATTTAATGATTTAATGTATAAATATATATTTGATATATTACTTTACATTAACTAGTATTGGTTCACTTTAGATTGATTTTCTCACTTGATGTGCACAAGTTGTATATGTGATATATTTTTGTGCACAAGTTTGTATCATGTTTGATGATACACGCAAACTTGGGTGTGTGTATGACTTACACCATGATTAGGTTAAAGGTTTGGGTTTTTATTTATTTTGGTAAAATAAAATGGTGGATTGCTTTGTCTTTGCTTGAAGCTTTCAAGCATCTTTGACAAAGTCAACCATTTGTTTTGCATGTCATTTTCCTTAACCTAACCATTAACCTAAACTCAAGTTTAGTCTCTACAATGGTTTATTTCACCCATGGTTGCATTATGATAGACATCACTTGATATTCATTTTGGAATGATTCTTATTCTATTCTTTTCTTCTTCTTCTTCTTGAAGAAAAGGAAAAGCTTGCTAGAAAATTATCAAGTGAAGATTAAGTGTGAGAAATCAAAATCTAAAGAGTACCCATTTCCCATCTCACCATCCTCTACTAGACTAGCACTTTAGTTTAGGGTGTTTGCTTCACTAATTCTATGGTTGGTGAGGTAGAAGCTTGAGTCCGTATTCCCTCGACGTAGATCATCTTCGGCATCGAAGACTTCAAGCGATCCCGTTGCAATTTCTCAAGGAATCGTCCGAGAGTCCGGGAGTTGGATGATCGCAGCGAAGGGACGTCGTCATGGAGCTTTGGAAGTGGAGAACCGGATCTACATAGGTTGTAGTCCCTTCCCTTAGTGATAATTGTTATCTACTAGCTTTATGTTTCGCCTAATCTCTAGTTAACGATCTAGCTTAGGGTTGTTCGGCACCTAAAAATTTTAATCTGGCATGGTCGATGCCTTGTAGAGCCTTGTTAGTGTGCCTAGTAACCCTACAAGAAATTAGTGGCATTAAGGTAGAACAGGAAGAAGTTCCAGCAACACAAACTATTACTGACGATTTGGTGGAACCGGAGGATTCAATAGTCGTCGACGAACCTCAGCCACTCCGTTGATCTAGTAGGGTTCCTCATCCACCTGAGAGATAATACAGGTGTCTCATAGACGGTGGGTGCGAGGAATGCATCATGCAAGATGAAGACCCAACTTGTTTCGAGCGGGCCGTCACAAGTGGAGACTATGTGAAATGGCTGGATGTTATGTGATCTGAGATAGAATCCATGTACATCAACAAAGTATGGATTTTGGAAATTGCTCCTGAAGGGGTAAAACCCATGGGAAGCAAGTGGATCTTGAGAAGATAATTAGTGTAGATGGAAAAGTTGAGACTTTCAAAGCTAGACTTGTAGCAAAGGGTTTTCGTCAACGACCCGGTGTCGACTATGATGAAACCTTTTCTCCAGTAGCTATGCTTAAATCCATCAGGATCCTACTTGCCGTTGTTGCATACCATGACTACGAAATCTGGCAGTAGCACGTCAAGACCACTTTTCTAAATGGTGATTTAGGAGAGAGCGTGTACATGACACAGCCAGAGGGCTTCGTAGACAGTGGGAGCAGCGGTAGCGTGTGCAAGCTGCTTAAATCCATCTACGGATTAAAGCAGGCATCGCGGAGATGGAACATCTGTTTTGATGAAGCTGTCAAAGAGTTTGACTTCATCAAAAATGTAGACGAACCATGTATATATAAGAAGGTAGTAGAGAGTAAGGTTGTCTTCCTCGTAATGTACGTGGATGACATACTCTTGATAGGAAACGATGTTCCTATGCTTCACTCGGTCAAGTTCTTCTTATCACAAAGGTTCTCCATGAAAGATCTATGTGATACCTCTTACATCTTGGGGAGAAAGAACTATAGAGATAGATCTAAACAGATGTTGGGATTGTCCCAATCCAGGTACATAGACACCATACTAAAGAGGTTTACTACGGAAGATTCTAAGCGTGGTAATGTACCCGCTTGTTCAGGAATCACTCTCTCCAAAAAGATGTCTTCCAAGACTGATTTGGAGAGGGCTCGCATACAAGGGATACCCTATGCTTCGGTAGTCGTGTCAATCATGTTTGCAATGTTATGTACCAGACCAGATGTAGCTTACTCACTAGGTGTAATGAGTAGGTATCAATCAGATCCTGAGAAGAAATACTGGACAGCTGTGAAGAACATTCTTAAGTACTTGAGAAGGACTAAAGTGATATTCTTGGTGTATGCTAATGGTGAACTCCAGGTGGAGTCCTTTACCGATTCGAACTTCCATAGTGATAAGGACGGCAGTATGTCGGTGTCGGGTTTTGTCATCACTCTCAGTAGAGGGTCGATATGTTAGAAGAGTTCCAACCTAGATACCGTAGCAGACTCGACGATGAAGGCTGAATACATCGCTACCAACGATACTGCCAAAGAGGCTGTCTCGATGAACAAGTTCATAAGATGAACTTCGTGAGGTTCCATCCATTGAGCATCCAATACTTGTGTATTGTGATAACAATGGAACTGTGGCTTTGGCCAAGGAACCCCGGTCCCATCAGAGATCCCGACATATTTTTAGGCAGTATCACCTGATCAGGGTGATAGTAGATCGCCGGGAGATCGAGGTCAGGAGAATTGACACTGAGGATAACACAGTGGATCCACTCACCAAGGCCCTCCCCTAGATGCTAATCGAGAGGCATTTTGGGATGTTGGGTATGAGATACTATAACAACTAGCCTTAGTGCAAGTGGGAGATTGTTAGTGATATGTCCCTAGAGGCCATTATTGTATGATATAGTGGATGCTTGCGCATATATATGGAGGACTTTCTTGCTCGATATGATAGTATGCTATCTGATTTTCTTTATCTTAACATGTTCACTGGTATTATTATACCGTCTCTCATATACATGTTGATAAAGCCCCTAGGATGTTGGCTTGACTACCAGGACTATGATGCGGATCATATTACAGGGACCTGGGTTGTCCACAAGCACATTCTTCAATTGTTCTTAGTCGAGGGAATATCGAGATAGGGCATCGATATTTTAGAGTAGACTAGTGTGTACGTTTCTTGACCCTGTATGGGGCGATGATTGATTCCATATCAATTGGTGTTTGACATCGAAGATTGTACACAGGTGCTCATTAGGGAATGGGTACACCGGACAGAACCCGTCGAGAACTCCTAGATTGTACTATACCTATCGTCAGATAGTAGTTCTCTGGTGACACTGGTACAGCTTAGTCTGTAAACCCAAGATCGTCATAGAGTCTCGTGTGGTTCCCATTATTCTTTGATTTCCTCCCTACCACGGCTGAAAGGAGTCATGCAAACAGGTGGATTTTGGGTACAGTCCAGAGTCACATGGAGGCAATGAGCGATAGGAGGGGTTTCATTTCTCCCGGTATTGGGAGTTGATGTTGTGCTATGCTCGATTGGCTATAACAGTAAGTCCCTGGCCAGGACTGTTGATGAGATTTAGTGGTAAGTGTTATCAGTAGTTTCTCGTACCCTTATAGTCTTTACATCGGCATGACTTATCAAGTTATTGGGGTCTGACGATTCCACCCCCAGACTCGATATGCGACATATCAGAAGAAGAAACCGGACTGTATGGTAAGTGTTACCTATAGACTTCATGGGAGTTTAGACAAGCTGGCTTGTTGATCTTCTATTTGCTCAATACCTGAGTAGCCGTTACGTCCAGCTAGTACCGCTGACGGGTTGTGGGTGACTGATGTGATCATCACCTACTGCTGGCGTATTGAGGAGTCTTTAGAGTCCCACATAGAAGTTTCCTGGTTCAAGCGAAACGAAGTAGAGCACATAAGCTGATATTTGCAGGGGCTTGTTCAAATACGAGTATGAGATACCGTATTGTAATCTGGCGGCTATTTGTTATCAGTTAGGTTATATGTGACAAAACCGGATTATCTAATCAAGTGTTGATTTGCTAATATGATATACAGATAAATGATATTAGTCGGTTATATGTGATATAACCGTAGTATTAAATCAAGTGTTGATTTAATAATATGATATATATTTATATTTGATATAATTGTATATTGACTAATATTATTGCTCACTAATTATATGCTTATCTTTATATATATATATATATATATCTGTGTGTGTGTGTGTGTGTGTGATATATATATATATATATATATATATATATATATATATATATATATATATTATATGAAGCATGGCATGGTATTTCTATTTTTAGAAAATAGAAATTAAGATGATAAATGGGGTGACTTTGGAGGCATGGGCATAGCATGGCTTATTCTATATTATATTCATTTGCTTGCACTATTGAACCATGGCTACAATTTTTAGGTGTTAAAAATTGTATGCTTCAATAATGTGTGAGTTTAGATGAGCCATTCTACACTTTATTCCACACTTAGTTATTTTTCTTGAGTTAAGAGCTCATGGTATGAGTTGCTCTCTAGCTCTCTCCATTTTTCTCACCTCCACCTCCAAGCTCAATCCCTCACATGAATTGTGAACCCATGAGCTTGTGAGAACCCTAGTGAGCAAACAACACCGCTACTTCACCATCCTACACTAGATTAGCGCTTTGGTGTAGTGTGTTTGTTGGCTATAGTGCCCTCAAGTCAATTATTGGATCGCAGGCACGTGATTGCAATGATTGAGGGAGGACCTATACCGGTAGAACAGCCTTACTCGAGATGATAGTATGCTATCTGGTTTGTCTTTATCATCGTGTACATGCTTCAGGTGACATTACAGATCACTATTACATGTTGATAGAGCCTATAGGATTCATGCTTGACTACCAGCAGTATGATGGCGATCATATACGTGAGAGTTGGGTGGTCTATAAGAAAATCCTTAAAATGTCCCTAGTCGTGGGAGTTTTGAGACTGGGCATCGATACTCCAAGAGTAGACTAGTGTATACGGATCGAGACCCCGACGAGGGGCGATGGCCGGTCTCACAAGCCATTGGTGTCAGTTGGTTCACCTAAGATGTATACAGGTGCTCATTGGGTTATGAGTACACCGGACGGATTCGCCGGGAATATGCTAGTTGGTATTATACCTATTTTCCGATAGCAGTTCCCAGGTGACATGTGTACATGTTAGTCTATTGACCTGAGATCATCATTTGTCTCGTGTGAGTTCCCACTGTGCTTTGATTACTACCCTACCACGGCTCAAAGGAGTCATGCAAACAGGTTTTAGTTGGGTACAGTCCCGAGCCATATGGAGGCAGTGAGCAGATCGTTAGGGGATTCGTCTCTCCCGGTATTGAGGGTAGATGTCGCGGTGTGAACGGGTGGCCATCACCAGAAATCCTTGGCAAAAGTATTCAAGAATTACTGATTCGGATCAATAATTTCTCAGGTGGTGATGGGCTTCATACCGACACTAAATATCAAGTTATTAGGGGTCTGACTTTATCCACCTCCTAGACTCGATATGCGATACTCATAGACGAACGGACCGGACTGTACGGATATTGTCACTGTCTGGCTCAGTAGGGTTTCAGGATGAGTTTGCTCGTCGTCCTCCCTTTCGCTCAATATCTAGGAAGCCGTTATGTACAGCTAGTGCCACTGACGTGCTTGTGGTTAAACCCACTGCCAGCGTATTGACGAGTCTTTAGAGTCTCACACAGAGGGTTTCCCTGGTTCGGGCGAAACGTTGTAGAGGCCGTATGGTTTTATGGCAGGGTTCGATCATATACGTGCACTTGTGCACAGATCATGATCGGACGGATAATACTAGTAGGCTTTTGTTTAAGCTGGATCCTGGTGTTATATTGTTGGATTATTTCCGTCTCGTTGTATTCGTATTCAGTCGGAATACGAATGCGGGTATGTATATACAGATGATGGGTATTCTTTTAATTTGTTACAAGATAACTTTAGGGTTTCCATTTCTTTTCTTTGATTTAAACATTTAGTTTAATGTTTAATATTGTTTTGATGGAAATTGTGAGTGCAAGTTTTGTTTTGGTGCATTGATGGTCTTTGGTGAGTTGTGAGATATTTGTGATTGGTTTGTGGTTGATATTTTTTGGTGCTAAGATATTTCTTTAGTTGCACTATTAACCATTAACAAATATACCTCACAACTCAAGTGGAAACAAATGAATGGCTGTTCTTTTTGGTGTGCAGGGTAATTTCGTGGCCTTTTTTTTGGATGCTGAAAAAATTCTTGAGTTGCTTAATTACACATATACCTCTCTACTTCCAAAATGAGCAGAGCCATTTTTTTCTTTCCCTAACAGCCACTTTATTTTTCCTTTCAAGACTTGGCCAAAATTCTTTTTCTCACACTTCTTCATCTCATGGAAACTCTTTCACCTCCACCCTAACATGTCTCATGAGTTGAGCAACCTAGGGTGTATTGAGACAAAGTATTCACACACTCTCTCTACTTCATCTTGGGTATTAGGCTAGCAAACTGGATGCCCGAGTTGCTTCTGTTTTGAAGCGGGAGCCCGTATTACTAATCCTTGATGTGGATCGTCTTCGACGAGGGAGACCGGAGACCTAACTTGATCAAGGAAGCCGCGAGGAGCTTAGGACAGAGGTTGAAGACCGAAGGACACAGATCGATCGGTATAACCTCTCTAAACTCCTTTTACAGTTAACTAGTATAGGGTTGATGGTACGATCGAGGAATCGGGTTCCGTTAGCGCCGGTTTTTTAAAGTTTTTTTCCGCATTTGGTCACGAATTGATGGCCGGGGCGCTGGCGTAACCCAACATGGTATCAGAGCCAACCCATTAACCCCATACTAACTCAATGCAACATTAGAAATCCGCCGTTTTTGTCGTGCAAAACTGCCAACAAAAACAGTTACAAAAACTGAAAGTTTGAGATGTTTGCACACCCCGTGGGCTCACGGCTTGAGCTAAGAAACCGCTGGGTGTCGCATAGGCATCCTGGGGAAACCCCGGGGGGACCGAACATCAGGGCCCACTCCCTAAGACCACCTCAAGGTGGTCTTGGCGGTGGGGACCCGAAACTGCCCCGCCTTAGGCAGTTTCGGGTCTGCCTCACCCCCTGTCCACCTCTTGGTGGCCTCGGGGGTGGGGTACCCCCTCTAGGCCCTCCGACTCAAAGTTAATTTCATGCTCTGACTCCCCGTGATTGTTCGGACGATTTTCATTTTGTTTCGGACTTCCGAATTGGCTTTAAACGGTCGGTTTTTGGAACTTTAGCTCACTGTTTTTTCATGGTTTTGGAAATTGGTTTAGTTTGTTAATAGCGTGCGGAATTCTAATGTCGTAGTTTTTAGTACATGCATTACTATCTGCGACCGTGAATGTCATTAGATCGGTACAACTTGTCTAATTGCTATATGTCTTTTAGACGGGTTTGCGAACGTGACATTCACGTTGATGTTCTTTGTTGTGCAGTGTTGTTGCGGAATCGTCGTGGTAGATAGCTTGGGTGCACTGATAGTACAGTTTTGTTTTATTTGTACATTTGATATTGCGGGGTGAGCGTCCGACTTGTGGACTGCCATCACTGCCAGTTTGTATATTATTTATTTGGGGCACGACCAGGTTGAGGTCGATGTTACCGTTGTACATATTTTTCTTTTCTGTACTAGGATTACCCTGCGGTGGAGTGCACGAATAGCCGGGTTCTAGAGGGCAACGGGTCTGCATTTCATGGCGTTGAGAAGGAGGGGGCCTCACTCTAGAATTGGTGGGCTATTCGCTGCACTCGTAGGAGGTACAGGTTGACCCATGGTGGGATGCTCAAGTTACCGGATTCCGTGAGGTGCCGGGTGGCCCATTCACTTTGATGAAGGGGGTTGCCTCACTTTTGTTCTGTAGGGTTACATAGCACGGCAACAAGGTTTCGGGAGGCATCTCTCATGCCATATTCAAAAATTTGCCGTTCTAGCTAACCCTAACCCTAGAATCGTCTACTAGAAATCAACGGAAATGTAAATGCAAACACTTTGCAAGTAAAGAGAGCTTGGAATACAACCTTTGTAGACCGGTCCTTCACTTCAATAGCTCCGTGTAGTAGTCCCTTCGCTGCGATCGTGAACTCCGGACTCTAGAGAGGCTCCCATGAAGAAACGAACATGCTTGCTTCGATGTCTTTGAGGCCGATGATCATCTACATCGAGGAGACACTAACCCAAGCTATCTTTTCGCTAATTACGGAATTCGTGAAGAAAACACCCTATACTAAATGGAAAGTAGTAGAGGATGATGAAGTAGGAAGTAGGCTCACTTTAAATTTGATTTTCTCATATTTTTTCTCATACCTCCATTGAAGCTAGAAAGCTTTCTGGAAGAAGAAGAAGAAGAAGAACTCATCATATGAATTATCAAGTGAATTATTTCAACCAAGGGTGAGTTAAGCCCTCATGCGTAACTCATGTAGAGAATTAACCAAGGGCTAAGGTTAAGGGTTGGGTTAACAAATATCTTAAGCAATGACAAAAGAGTTGAAAAATTCAATGAGTCCATAAGCTTCTACAAGCTTATCCATGACTAATTCAAATGTTTTGTGAATTACTTAATGATAAATAAAACCTAAACACAAACCCTAGTATGGTATAAGTCTCATACACCCATCTTGCATGTATCATCAAGCATGACACAATCCATGTACACAAATATAAATATCACATATATACAATGTGCACATCAAGTAAGAAAAAAATCTTAAGTGAGCTAATACTAGTTAATGTAATGTAATATATCAAATATATAACTATACATTAAATTATTAAATCAACTCTTGATTTAATAATCCGGCTATATTACATATAATCGACTAATATCATATGTAACAACTTATCGAATCAACACTTGATCCGATAACCCGGCTATATCGCATATAACCGACCAATGTCACAAATCGCGAGAATAGAATACCGTATCTCATATCGTATTAATCTTGGTCCCGCACATATCACATATATGCTCCTTCTCCATTTCGCTTGAGCGTGGAAACCCCTGTGTAGGACTCTAAAGACTCGTCAATATGCTGGCAGTAGGTGATGATCATATCAAACACCTACTAGCCGCAAGCGGTCTGCTAAACGTATCGGCCACCCGGGTATTGAGTGATCAGAAGATCAACAAGCATGCCTGCTCGTACTCCTGCGAATCCAATCAGTAACACTACCGTACAGTCTGGTCTCTTCGTCTGATATGTCGCATATCTCGTCTACGGGTGGTAAACGTCAGACCCCAGTAACTCGATAAGTCATGTTGATATGACGCTCATAACGGGTCGAGAAACTACTGATAACACTTACCAATATATCTCTGAAGTAGCCTTGGCCAAGGACTTCCTATTATAGCCAATCGAGCACAGCGCAACATCAACTCCCAATACCGGGAGAGACGAAACCTCTCCTATCGCTCATTGCCTCCATGTGATTCGGGACTGTACACAAAAGCCACCGTTTTGCACGTTCTCTTGAACGTGGTAAGGTAAAAACAAAGCACAGTGGGAATCACATAAGACTCTATGACGATCTCGGGTCTACAGACTAACATGTACCAGTGTCACCAGAGAATTGCCATCTGACGTGAGGTATAATACCGTCTGGGAGTTCTCGGCGAGTCCGTCCAGTGTACCCAGTCTCCACTGAGCACCCGTATACTATCTCTGATGTCAAACACCAATGGATATGCGATCATCCATCGCCCATCTACATAGGTCGAGAAGCTATACGCTAGTCTACTCTGGTATATCGATACCCTATCTCGATACACCCACGACTAGGAACATTTGAAGGATGTACTTAACGACTACTTTGTCCCTACTAGTATGATCTGCATCACAGTCCAGGTAGTCAAGTACTCATCCTAAGGGCTTTACCAACATATAATATAGAGACAATCAGTGTACATGTTAAGATAAAGAGCAACCAGATAGAATACTATCATGTCGAGCAAGAAATTCCTCCATTTATATGTCCAAGCATCCACTACAATATACATCGTATGTACAGTAATGGCCTCTAGGGCATACATATAACTAACATGTTTTTGGCGGGTAACATGCAGCATTCGTAGGGGTCTAGGTTTTCATTGCAAAGGTTATCCACACGACCAGGGGAATGTCGGGTTTAGTTGCGGCTCAATAGAAACCCGGGGCTCCCAAATTATCAGTATTGTTCTGCGCTATTCTTTGATGTTACATTTATCATGCCTGGAGTGATTATATTATTGTTATATATATACTAGTAGATGTTGTATATGCTGCGCTAGTCTAGTCCCCGCTCTGTCGTTAGTTAAGTAACCTAACGGGTGATGACGGGACCCAGTGGCGAATGCGGATGGCATATACGTACATCATATTTTCTTTCTTTTCTGGTGTGATTTATTGATGGGACTGCGTTGATTTTGATCAATGCAAGGAAAAAAGACCTATTTGATGTTGTTGGAACAAATTTTCAAAAGCTGTTATTACAAGGACGTTTTCTTTTGTTTTGCACAGAGGTATTCGATTATGAATATCCAGCACCTTATTCGATGAGGAATGGGCCTAGATCCCTTCACCGGGAATGATCCCTTGGGCAGGAGTTTGCGTCAGGGTAATAACTTCACTATAATCGATTATTTTTGCTTTGCATCGCGGTATTCAGTTTGGAATATCCTGCACCTCATTCCACGAGGAAAGAGCCGAGATCCCTTCACCGGGAGTTATTAAAGGTTTTCGCCACTATATATTTGTAAAGCTATCCGGTTCCTTCAACGATATCAAGTTCATTACTTTAAAGGTTTTTCGTTAAAAACCATTCGTAGCCCTCCGTCATTTCAGATGGGTAGCACTTAGTATTCATGCTATGTTTGTTGGCCTTAGTCAAGGCATAGTGTATGGTAGCTGCTTGTTACTTTTCTGTTGCATAGATAGATGCGTTGGTTTTGGACAGTCGTACAGCCTTGTTGGCCTTAGTCACGGGTGAGTATGGGTGTGTTTAAATTAATCTGGGCAATGACGGGTAGAACTTGACAAGTGACTTATGATTTGTTAGCCTTAGTCAAGGTCATAAGAGCATGGGGTAAAAATTCACATCGGGCGTTTCTAAAGAAACTGAAACTTGCCAGCCATGCGCATACCTTCTGGAGTGTGATAAGTTGAGTAGATTCCATCAGGTTATCATACGATGATAGTTGAATCCCGATTCCCCCTGATGAGTTAGTTTACTCCTCGAGTGATTTTAGATGATCCCGACTAATTCTTTTTTTGGGTTTGGAGGAGAATTTGAGGATACAGTGGGAGACATCCTGATTTGATAAATAGATAACCATTCTGATCTAGGTTAGTATGCACGCTGAGTGTTTCTTTTCTCTCTCTCTTTGGCAGTCACCATGACCCCACCCTAGACTAAAACTCATGAACCAAGTTAACCGAACCTTCTTAAACCACATTGGCTTTTGGATTGTCAGAGTTGCATACTTCATTGCCACTTCTACTTTTACCCTTTGCATTTCTCCGGAAGATTCCGTATTACTACGAAGATCACCTTTTATTGGATATGACCATCGTATAGTTACATACGAACTCAAAGAAACTTGTTTCAGCTTCGAGGATGATTTCCGGTTCTGGAGAAATTTAATAGGACTATTCAATTGTCTTTTTTCCTTTTACCTTCTTTCAGGTTATGAGGGCTCCTAGGATTAGGAGAGGGTGCACCTATTGTGCTTATTGGATAGTCTTCTTCCAAGCTATAGGCTGGTGATGAAAGGTAGGGAATGAAGAAAATCAATTAGCCTAAGTGTGGTGTGCAAAAGGTAATAAGTAAAGACAAAATAAAGGGATTAGAAAGAGGGCAAAGTAAATTGTGACTGCTATCATTCACGACCAAACCGCGTATTTCATCGCCATTCCTACTTCACCTTTGAATTTCTCCAGAACACCCCGTATCACTACGAAGATCCGCATTTATTGGATAATCCATCGTACTCGAAGGAACTTGTTCCAGTTCGAGGATGGATTCTGTTCAGGAGAAATAGAATAAGGATTATTCGGTTGTCTTTTATATTTACCTTCTCTAAGGTTGCAAGGGCTCCTAGGATTAGGAGGGTACACCTATTATGCTTATTGGATAGTCTTCTTTCAAACCATAGGCTGGTGCTGAACGTTAGGGAAGGATGAAACCACTTAGCCTAAAAGGGGTGTACAGAAGGTAATGAGTGAAGACAAATAAAGGGATTTGGAGAGATGGTAAGGAAATATACGGTTACAGTCTTGAATCTGGATAATGGAATAGGCATTACTAGGAATACCCGGATCCCCTTCGAAACATTTTCATGTTTCAGTTTCACTATGCGTTGTTAATTAAAAACTGATTTCCCAATTAGATCCTTACTCCAGGGTATGTATTTACCAGGTTTGATTCTCACATCTGTATGGTTTTACAGATGATGAGTGGGAGTAAGTTATTGGGAATTAGGTGATTATGTCCTCTTTATATTGGAATTCGTTGTAATTGGTGATATTTGAGGAAATCACTTGGGGTATTGCCTGACGGCGAATATTTGGTTTTGAATATCCGTTGTAATGCACCAATTTCAAACTAACATATCTGTACGTTTATTTTATAAAGTGAGATATAACTTTTTGAAATTATGTCCATGACATTTACCTATATCAGTTGATGATTGGGTAAGGAGTATTAAACAGCGGTGTAATTCTTCTTAACCATAGTACAGTTTCAACCTACGATGCACAGGGTTTGAGTTATTCAACTCATGGGACTTATACAAAGTATTGTATGTTGTCCAATGTCCATTAGGACAAAAGGGTTGGTGCTCGTACTATATTCTGTTTACTTGTTACTTCTCCAGTTTTAGATAAGTATTTCGTATAAGTACAATGTCCAAGTTTTGAGAAGTTATAGGTATAAGAATAAAGTAGAGAACCATGTGTTGCAAGTATCGGGATTCTTCAAGATGATCGAAGATATAGATACTTGTGTTTGGTATTCAATTGATAGTAATGGTTTTGAGAACTTGCTTCTCTTTCAGGTTACTCATATCTGGATGAACTCCTAAGTTGAGTAATGCTGATCGGCCTCCTTCTATTTAGTTGAAATGCGCTGGAGACAGCTGCATGATTTGAATTTGGCTCTAATTAAATCAGTGCCCCTATTTCTATATTGAATATAGAATGGTTCATATCTTAACGATGTTAAGGTATATGAAGTTGTCCGGCTTATACTTAAAACCAGAATCTGGATAGGCACGTTTCAGTAATGGTAGTTTGTAGGTTACCCCGGGCTATGACGAGAGTTAACTTTCTATCATCTGGAATATCAATAGTGATATTGTTCTTGACTCGCCACAGTTTTAGTAAAATGGATTTTTTCAGAAAACGGTAGTGGGAATATGGTAGAACTGGAAGATATTCCAGAACCACAGACGATTACTGAAAATTTAATAGAACCTAAAGATTCAATCCGGTTTGACATTCCATTAGCCACTCCGCAGATATGGTGGGTAACCTCAGGCACCCGAGAGGTACTCCGGTATCCTTAAGACGGTGACAGGGAGGTTCTTGTTTACCAAGACTTGCCATTACTGATGTTCTAGACTGTGAGACCCGGCAAGAGGATGAGTAGAGCGTCGTTCTAAACTAGCTTTAGAAGTGCACGTGTATATGACTCTGCCAGAGGGTTGTTGTAGTCAGTGGGAGCAGCGGAAGCATAGTGGACAAGTAGCTTATGTCTATTTATAGACTAAAGCAGGTATAGCGGAGATAGATCATCTATTTTTGATGTGATAGTCATAGGCTTTGACTTCATCAGAATACGAGATGGATCTGTTAAGAAGGTAGCAGGGTGTGATGTCGTGGTACTTGGATGATATACACTTTATAGGAAGTGAAATTCCTACACTACGATCGGTTATATTGTGGTTGTCACACAGTGGTTTCTCCACATAGGATATGGATATAATATCAGGCATTCTGGTTACTAGATCTATGGTTTTTAGATTTAGATTTGGGTAGTTTCCCAATTTGGGTACTTAGACAGTATTCTAAAGGTGTTTTAGAATGGGCGACTCCTGGCATGGTGGTGTACCTACAGGTGATGGAGTCACCCTCTCTAAAGTTGTCTCATAGATTGAAGGGGAGAGGGATGTGCATGATTGGCATATCACTTTCTTAGGCAATTGAGTCAATCATGAGATGTCAAGTACTACACCAGATGTTGTTTTTGCAGTAGCTACAATAAGTTTATATATTAATCCAATCCTGGACAAACGTTCGGAAGCAGTTTATGAACATAAGTTGATGTTCTAGGAATTTGATAACGACAGCCTCCTTCGGGAGACGGTTATCATTTCAGGCTTTCAAGGTGATCTGGATGACAGAGTGACTGTCAGAGTTATATCTTTCCCTCTTGACGAGGGACAGTAGTTTGGACAGGTGGTCCAAACGGATACTGGGGCAGGCATGGCGCAGGATACTGATTAAATTCAGTGGACGATACAGTCTAAGAAGTTTGCTGGATTTGGAGTTCAAAGATGAACTGGGTCGCATCAGATATCCAGACATATTCTAAGACATGTATTGCTCATTTCGGGAGATGGTTTTCTCTGCGAACTTCAGAAAAAGAGACACATAGAAAGAAACATTGGAGCGGATCCACTCACTGAGGCTATTTCTCGAACGAAATAGTTTTAGAAACGAGCTTTGTGGAACTGATCAGTAGAGAAGTTGGGTGTTCGGTATATGCAACACCGCAATAATTAGCCTTAAGTGCAAGTGGGAGACTGTTGGCTATAGTGCCCTCAAATTAATTATTGGATCGCAGGCACGTGATTGCAATGATTGAGGGAGACCTATACCGGTAGAACAGTCTTACTCGAGATGATAGTATGCTATCTGGTTTGTCTTTATCATCGTGTACATGTTTCAGGTGACATTACAGATCACTATTACATGTTGAAAGAGCCCATAGGATTCATGTTAGTTATAT
Source organism: Agapanthus africanus (assembly GCA_030015575.1). NCBI lineage: Eukaryota > Viridiplantae > Streptophyta > Magnoliopsida > Asparagales > Amaryllidaceae > Agapanthus > Agapanthus africanus. Next base: position 304,491,727 of record CM057343.1, on the reverse strand, counting down.
GTATGACCTAGAGGCCATTACTGTATATACGATGTATATTGTAGTGGATGCTTTGATATATATAGGGAGGACTTTCTTGCTCAACATGATAGTACGCTATCTGGTTGCTCTTTATCTTAATATTAACGCTGATTGTCTCTATGTTACATGTTGATAAAGCCCTTAGGATATGTACTCGACTACTAGGACTATGATGAGATCATACTAGTGGGGCCACGGTAGTTGACGAGTACATCCTATAACTGTTCCTAGTCGAGGGTGTATCGAGACAGGGCATCGATACACCAGAGTAGACTAGCGTATACACATCTTGACCCATATGATGGGCGATGGATGATCCCATATCCATCGGTGTTTGACATCAAGGATGGTACGGGTGCTCTGTAGAGACTGGGTACACTGGACGGACACGCCGAGAACTCCCAGATGGTATTATACCTCACGTCAGATGGAAGTTCTCTGGTGACACTAGTACAGGTTAGTCTATAGACCCGAGATCGTCAGAGAGTCTTGTGTGATTCCCACTGTGCTTTGATTTCCATCATACTACGTCCAAGAGGGCGTTCAAAAAGGTGGCTTTTAGGTACAGTCCCGAATCATATGGAGGCAATGAGCGATAGGATGGGATTCGTCTCTCCCGGTACAGGGAGTTGATGTTGCACTGTGTTCGATTGGCTATAACTAGAAATCCCTGGCCAGGGTTGCTGAGATTTACTGGTAAGTGTTATCAGTAGTTTCTCGAACTGTTATAGACCTCATATCGACATGACTTATCATGCTACTGTGGTCTGACGTTTACCACCCCTAGGTGAGATATGCGACATATCATACGAAGAGACCGGACTGTACGGGAGTGTTACTGACTGGATTCATAGGAGAAAGTACAGGCTTGCTTGTTGATCTTCTGATCGCTCAATACCTGGGTGGCTGTTACGTTTAGCTGACCGCTTGCAGCTTGTGGGTGTTTGATATGATCATCACCTACTGCCGGCGTATTGATGATTATTTAGAGTCTTACACAGAGGTTTCTTGACTCAGGCAAAACGGAGTAGGAGCACATATATGATATGTGCGGGACCGAGAACAATACGTGTATGTGATACCGTATTAGATTCTCGCGATATGAGATATCGGCCGGGTATATGTGATATAGCCGGGTCATCGGATCAAGTGTTGATTCGATGAACTGATACAGATTATATTAGTCGGTTATTTGTGAAATAGCCGAATTATCGGATCAAGTGTTGATTCTATAATTTAATGTATAATTATATATTTAATATATTAAATTACATTAACTGATATAAGCTCACTAAAAGATTCTTTTTCTCACTCGGATAATACATTGATATATATACGATATATGTTAATTGTATTATTTTATTTTGTTACAATAAATATTGTATATGTGATATATAATACTGTAACATGATATGATTACTAATGCAACATGTTTAGTGGAGATTAAACAAGGTTAGGGTTTGATTTGGGTTAGTTCTTTCTTGAACCTTCTAGAAGGTTTCCTCTTCTTTCTTGCAAAGATATTATGATGGATATTTTGTGAGATATTTTCCTCACCCAAACCACACCCTTAACCCTAGTTAACTCTCTACATGGGTTAGCATTCTCATATTGAACCATGTTTTTATTTTGTAATCATTATTACATTTTCATTATTCATCACAAAGCAATTGATTTTCTTCTTCCTCTTTGCAAGCTTTCTAGCTTTTTGCTTAGTGATGAAAATGAGTGAGATTAAGAAAACAAATGAGAGCTAAAATCCTACTTCATCATCCTAATCTATTCTAGCCATTTAGATTAGGGTGCTCACTTCATTAGTGAGTGAGAGCTTGTGTTAAAGAAACTTCAAGGTAGATCATCTTTGTTATCGAAGATCGGAAGCAAGCTTGCATATTTCTCTTCGTGGAGCCTCTCTAGAGTCCGGGTACTCGATGATCGCAGCGAAGGGACCTCAACACGGAGCTTTAAAAGTGAAGGACCGGACAACAAAGGTTGTAATCCCAAACTCTTAGATGTTAAAGTGTTTAACATGCTTTGTTTCGCCTAATCACTAGTTTAAGGATCTTGGTTAGGGTTGGTCGGCACGTCTAAATTTTAAATCGTGCTTGGTTAATTCCTTATAGACCCTTGTGAGAGTGCCTAGCAACCCTGTAGTGGTATCAGAGCCAAGCTAGAGCTTTAGGCGAAGTCTGGGCGAAGTTTAATGTCCGATCGAACTCCTAATACCCGTAAAACCCTAGTTTCTGGAAATTTTTCAAAAATGTTGATTTTTTCATATTAAAAATACTCAAAAAAATCAGCAGGGTATTTTAGGAATTACTGTGAAAAACGATACTCCAATACAATTAAAGCACCGCGGAACCGCGGCCGTACCATGGCTTGCGCGGCGGTTCCGCGACCAAACAGTAGCATCATGTTTTGAGTTTTGCACAGTAATATCCGTGGGTACTTCCTGATGCTTCTGGGAATTTTTTTATTTATACTCAAGTGTTGAGTTTTCTGGGTTATATTGGGGACTCGTTGATTCTATCGAATAATTTAACTTCGTTTAAGTTTTTTCCGGATAATTTTAGAACGTGTTAAAAAGTTCGAACGGATATCAATAACTCACTTTTTCCCCTGTCGGAAATTTTTTCAAAAGTTGGATTTTTTCTCGAGTTTGAAACTTCCAGAAAATCATGCAAGTAACGCGGTGGGCCCTCTAGAAGAACACAAACCTTAACTCTATTATGTAACCGTCTGAACCGCCTCTGAACCTTAGGGTTTGGGGCAGTACGGCGTTGCCACATGTGAGGCGTTTGCTTGACCCTTCTACGGCTGGACCATTGGTACTGTGGCATGTGATGGATATTTTTTGAACTCCGCTCAAGTGTTGAGCTATTTAGGAAATCTTGGGTGTTTGATTATTCGATCGGAAAGTTTAACACTGTCTTTTTATCTGGAATGTGATACAATATTTGGAATCCACATGTAGTTATGAGATAACTAATTTGAATGTTATAAATCTAGCAGTTTAGTCTCAGATGATCGGTTGCCACGGGATTTTGATGCGATCAAAATTCCGTCGCAATCACGTAGCGTACGTGGATACTCGCCGGGTAAACTTAATAGACAGCCACGCCCCATAGCTCCGACCAAGTGACTGTAGGAGAACCCCGTCGCCAACAGCATCCGTTCGGATGCTCGCGGCAGCGGTGTTTCGCCTTAGTGCACTTTGTCGACGGCATCTGGGGGTGTGGCCGTCTACTAAAGTTTACGAAGATCATTCGATCAAGATGTCGAGAATCTTATTGAATTTCCAGACATGATATTGAAAAGTGTTTTCGATAATGAGACTAAAATGCGGGGTTTATAATTGTTCGGCATGCGATGTCTAAGTAATTCATTTGGTTAGGCATGCAATGTCTAAGGAGGTGGCGGATTCCATCTATTATAGTTTTACACTTTCTTTTCTGTGACCGTAAGCGTAGTATGTGGTGTATCGCCGGCTTCGTTGCTATACATCAACGACAATCGGGATACGCATACTTGCTTACGTTGATGATATGAGATATTATGTGTTGCTGTGATATGTTATATTGGATCGTCGTGTTCTGAATAGCCGGGGGTTTTATGTGAGATAAGAGTTTTTCTTTTGCATTCATGTAAAATTCATTTATATGTAATATTCTTTTATTGGGGCACTTCCGGGCTGAGGATGATGTCACCGTTGTATATTATTTACTTTTCCGCATTAGGATAGACCCAAGGCGGGGAGCACAAGTAACCGAGTTCTGGGGTCCAGTGGGAGGCCATCTCGAGGAGTCGAGACCGGGTCTCCTAACCCTAGAATTGGTAGTGTTGCTTGCCGCTTTCGTAGGGGTCTAGAGATGTGGGTTTGGCTATTCATCGCGACCGTGGAATCCGTGTTTTATACAGGCTCGTTTAAAACACGGACGTCCTAGTATATCCAATATTTCATATGTGTTCTTCTGCTGCAATGTTCTGTGATGAGTTCATATTACTGCCTGAGACGAATGTTTATATTATATATATGAGATATATGTTATATTGCAGATTTCGTTTCATAACTGATGCTTATGAAGCATAATTAAAATGGGACTTCATTAATAAGATTAATGAAATAAAAGAAACCTAAAGATGTTGTAGAAACTTGTTTAAAAACTGGTAGCTCTAGGTTTTGCTTTGCATAGCGGTGTTCCTTGTAGAACATCCAGCACCTTATTCGATAAGGAAAGAGCCGAGATCCCTTCACCGGGAGTGACCTATTTAGTGAAACTAGCAGATGCTATAAACTCAGTTTGTCTTTTAATTGCTTCTATAGTTTTTGCTTTGCACAGCGGTATTTGTGAAATATCCTGCACCTTATTCGATGAGGAAAGAGCCGACGATCCCTTCACCGGAAGTGACCTCTTTAGCAAAACTAGAAAAGGCCTAAAAAACACTCCATTTAAAATCACTCGATTCTACAACGATATCAAGTTCATTACGCAAAGGGTTTTCTTAAAACCTGTCGTGGCCCTCCGTCATTTCAGATAAGTACTTCATAGTATTCGTACTATATTTGTTGGCTTTCGTCAAGGCGTAGTGTGCGGTAGCTATTTATGCTTATCTGTATAAGCATATGATGCGATTGAGTTAGGGTAGTCGTGCGACTTTGTTCGGCTTTCGTCAAGGGTCGTGCGGGTGGGTTTAATCCAATCGGGAAAAGACGGGTTGAACTTGACTAGTAGCCTATGGTTTGTTGGCTTTCGTCAAGGTCATAGGATGCTAGGGGTAAAATATTATTGGGAATTTCAAGAGTTGAAATTTGCAATGAGATTGCATACCTTCTATGAGATAGTTGGATCCCGATACCCGCTGCGAGTAAGAGTTACTCCTGGGAGAGTTTTACACATTACAATTAGCCGATCAAGTAGGTGTCTAGAAAGATGTCAACGGGGTTACGCCCCTGGGAAAACGAGGTTTATTTTAATTAGGTCCGTGCGAAAGCACGGGGAACCTCACTCAAAGTACCGGCACTGGCCTGGCTGAATGATTAGTGAACTTGTACGGTGTAATTAATCCCGGCTAGTCTTTCCTTTTAGAAGATTTGACTAAAACAGTGGGAGACATCCTGATTAGATAAATTGATAACCAATCTAATCTTGGTAAAAGCGAACGCTGAGTGTTTTCTTCTCTCTCTCTCCTGATTACCACTATGTCACGCATTAATCAAGATAATAATACGGATGTATTGACCGAACCCGCTTGTTATACTGCGCTAGAGAACGTTGGTCCCGCTCCAATTTATAATTGTTATAAGACAGAGCAGGAAATAGGGGATTGCCAGAAACCCCGTGCCGCCCAAACGAAGAAAGTGCATGCTGATGCATCTTCTTCGAGCGTGTTCATTACACAGAACTGTTTCTCAATATCCTTTACGTCCTGGGTATTTGATACCGGATCAGGATCCCACATATGTAATTTGTTACATGGGCTACAGATAGGTAGAGAACTGAGAACGGGTAATAAGTTTCATGAGATAGAAACGGTGCAAGTGTCGCAGCCAAGTCTGTTGGTAGTTATCACCCTGTATTACCAGAATACATTGATTCTGAACGAATGTTATTTGATACCGAACCTGATATACAACATCATATCAGTCTCTTTAGAAGTAAAGAAAGGATATAATTTTGTATTGTTGGATAATGTTTTAAACATTTCCTATATCAAGAGTTGATCGGTTCAGGCACGTTATCTAAAAGCATAGACGTTCTAAATCAAACTACAGTTTTTAATGTACAGAACACACACAAGAGGAAGAGTTCAGAAATGAACGAATCCTTCTTGAGGCATTATAGACTAGGTCATATCAATGCGACCCGACTAGTTGAAGTTACATAAAGATGCATATTTAAATTAGTTTGGATTTACATTTTGTAAAACTTGCCAGTCATGTCACAAAGATAAGATGACCACAGCTCTGTTTATTGGAAACAGAGAAAGAGTTAATGAACTCTTGGGATTGATACATGCTGATGTATGAAAGTCCCCTGTCTACATATGCCAGGACTGGTTCTTTGTACTTCATTACATTCACTGATGATCTCTCAAGATTCATACATATGTTCCTGTCCGAAACTTTTGAGATAATCACAGAATATAAGTTAGAAGTAGACAACCAAAAACGGGTATAAGTATTATGTCCTTTGATGAGATCAAGGAGGAGAATACTTGATCATGGAATTCCTGGAATATTCTAAAGGAGAATGAGATTCTCTCTCAGCATTACTCCTCCGTATACACCACAGCACGTCGGTGTATCGGGGAGGAGCAATCACACCCTATTTAATATGGTGCGCTCTATGATGAGTACTATTGAGTTTCCTATTTCCTTTTGGGAGTTATGCACTTGTGAAGCTGCATACCTATTGAATAGGGTTCCAATCAAATCAGTTGCTTACCACTTCATATGTGATACGGAATGGGAAAAGCCCATATCTTAAGTTTGTTAAGATTTGGGGTTGTCCAGCCTATGTCTAAAACCATAATCCGGACAAGCTCGAGGCAAAGTCAGATCTGTGGAAGTTTGTTGGATATCCCAAGCATACGCAAGGGAATATCTTCTACCTAACCGAGAAACAAAAGATGTTTTGTTTCTCAACATGCCACCTTTGTGAAAGGGAATTTCTTGTGGAAAAATTAGTGGTCATGAGGTAGAACTGGAAGGAGTTCCAGCTATACAAACTATAGCAGATGATTTGGTAGAACCAACGGATTCAATAGATTCTAACGAACCTCAGCCTCTCCGCCGATCTAGTAGGGTTCCTTACCCACGTGAGAGATACTTCGGTTTCTCTATGACAGTGGGAGCGAGTATTGCATCATGAGATGATGACCCAACTAATTTTGAGCAGGCCATCAGGAGTGGGACTCTATAAGAATGGCTGGATCCTTAGCGATCTGAGATAGAATCCTTATACACCAACAAAGTATGGACTTTCGGTTCCTTATCTGAAGGATTAAATCCCCATCAGGAGCAAGTATATCTTGAGAAGATTACTTTGTGTACATGGAAAAGTTGAGACTTTCAAAGTTATGCTTAAGTCCATCCAGATCCTACTTGCCACGGCTACATAGCATGACTATAATATCTGGCGGTTGGGTGTCATGACTGCTTTTCTAAATGATGATTTGGAAGAGAGCGTCTATAAGTACACAGCCAGAGGGCTTCGTAGACAGTGGGAGCAGCGGAAACGTGTGCAAGATGTTTTATGTGATAAAGCAGGTATCGCGGAGTTGGAACGTCTATTTTGATGTGGTAGTCAAAGAGTTTGACTTCATCAAAATGGTAGATGAACCTTTTATATACAAAAAGGTAGCAGGGAGTATGGTGGTGATCCTCATAGAGTACGTGGATGATATACTCTTGATAGGGAAGGAGTTTCCTATGCTACGATCGGTCAATCTTCGCTTATCACAAAAATTCTCCATATAGGATCAAGGTGATACCTCCTAAATCCTAGGTATTTATATCTATGAGATAGATCTAAATGGATGTTAGGATACTCACTAGTTGTAGTGAGATGGTATCAATCGATCCTGGGGAGAATCACTAGAAAGGTTCCAGGGTGATAAGGACGACTGAATGTCAGTCGCAGGCATTGTCTTTACTCTCAGTGGAGGGACGATATGTTGGAAGAGTTCCAAGCTAAATACCGTGACATACTAGACGATTAAAGGCAAGATACATCGTTACAAAGGATGCTACCAAAGAGGCAGTCTGGATATATAAGTTCATGAGATGAACTTCGTTCCTACCATTGTGTGACAATGGAGTTATTCCTTTGGCCTAGGAACGTCCGTCCCATCAGAAATCTAGATATAATTCTTAGGCGGTATCACCTGATCATGGAGTTGGTTGATCTCCAGGGAGATCGAGGTTAGGAGAGTAGACACAGAGGACAACAACGCGGATCCACTCACAAAGGCCTTTTTCCCAGTAGAGACTTTTTATGGGATGGTTGAGTATGAGATACTTCAACCACAGCTGATTGTTGGGTATGCGATACCACAACAGATGGCCCTAGTGCAAGTGGGAGTTTGTTAGTTCTATGTATGCCCTAGAGGCCATTACTGTACATACGATGTATATTGTAGTGGATGCTTGGACATATATAGAGAGGACTTTCTTGCTCGACATGATAGTACGCTATCTGGTTGCTCTTTATCTTAACATGTACTCTGATTGTCTCTATGTTACATGTTGATAAAGCCCTTAGGATATGTACTCGACTACTAGGACTATGATGAGATCATACTAGTGGGGCCACGGTAGTTGACGAGTACATCCTATAACTGTTCCTAGTCGAGGGTGTATCGAGACAGGGCATCGATACACCAGAATAGACTAGCGTATATGCATCTTGACCTATATGATGGGCAATGGATGATCCCATATCCATCGGTGTTTGATATCAAGGATGGTGTACGGGTGCTCAGTAGAGACTGGGTACACTGGACGGACTCGCCGAGAACTCCTAGATGGTATTAAACCTCACGTCAGATGGCAGTTCTCCAGTGACACTAGTACAGGTTAGTGTGTAGACCCGAGATCGTCATAGAGTCTTGTATGATTCCCACTGTGCTTTGATTTTCATCATACCACGTCCAAGAGGGCGTGCAAAAAGGTGGCTTTTGGGTACAGTCCTGAATCACATAGAGGCAATGAGCGATAGGAGGGGATTCGTCTCTCCCGGTACAGGGAGTTGATGTTGCACTGTGTTTGATTGGCTATAACTACAAATCCCTGGCCAGGGTTGCTGATATTTACTGGTAAGTGTTATCAGTAGTTTTTTTAACTGTTATGGACCTCATATCGACACGACTTATCAAGCTACTGCGGTCTGACGTTTACCACCCCTAGGCGAGATATGCAACATATCAGACGAAGAGACCGGACTGTACGGGAGTGTTACTGACTGGATTCGCAGGAGAAAGTATAGGCTTGCTTGTTGATCTTCTAATCGCTCAATACCTGGGTGGCTGTTACATTTAGCTGACCGCTTACAGCTTGTGGGTGTTTGATATGATCATCACCTACTGCCGGTGTATTGACGATTCTTTAGAGTCCTACACAGAGGTTTCTTGACTCAGGAAAAACGGAGTAGGAGCACATATATGATATGTGCGGGAATGAGAACAATACGCGTATGTGATACCGTATTAGATTCTCGCGATATGAGATATCGGCCGGATATATGTGATATAGCCGGGTCATCGGATCAAGTGTTGATTCGATGAACTGATACAGATTATATTAGTCGGTTATTTGTGAAATAGCCGGATTATCGGATTAAGTGTTCATTCGATAATTTAATGTATAATCATATATTTGATATATTAAATTACATTAACTGATATAAGCTCAGTAAAAGATTCTTTTTCTCACTCGGGTAATACATTGATATATATGCGATATATGTTAATTGTATTATTTTATTTTGTTACAATAAATATTGTATATGTGATATATAATATTGTAACATGATATGATTACTAATGCAACATATTTAGTGGAGATTAAACAACGTTACGGTTTGATTTGGGTTAGTTCTTTCTTGAACCTTTTAGAAGGTTTCCTTTTGTTTCTTGCAAAGATATTATTATGGATATTTTGTGAGATATTTTCCTTACCCAAACCACACCCTTAGCCCTAGTTAACTCTCTACATGGGTTAGCCTTCTCATATTGAACCATGGTTGCGTTTTGTAATCATTATTACATTTTCATTATTCATCACAAAGCAATTGATCTTCTTCTTCCTCCTTGCAAGCTTTCTAGCTTTTTGCTTAGAGATGAAAATGAGTGAGATTAAGAAAACAAATGAGAGATAAAATCCTACTTCATCATCCTAATCTATCCTAGCCATTTAGATTAGGGTGTTCACTTCATTAGTGAGTGAGAGCTTGTGTTAAAGAAACTTCAAGGTAGATCATCTTTGTTATCGATGATCGGAAGCAAGCTTGCATCTTTCTCTTCGTGGAGCCTCTCTAGAGTCTGGGTACTCGATGATCGCAGCGAAGGGACCTCAACACGGAGCTTTAGAAGTGAAGGACCGGACTACAAAGGTTGTAATCCCAAACTCTTAGATGTTAAAGTGTTTAACATGTTTTGTTTCGCCTAATCTCTAGTTTAAAGATCTTGGTTAGGGTTGTTCGGCACGTCTAAATTTTAAATCGGGAATGGTTGATGCCTTATAGACCCTTGTGAGAGTTCCTTGCAACCATGCAGTTCATGCTTGACGACCAGCAGTATGATGGAGATTATATACGTGAGAGTTGGGTGGTCTATAAGTAAATCCTTAAAATGTCCCTAGTCGTGGGAGTTTCGAGACTGGGCATCGATACTCCAAGTGTAGACTAGTGTATACGGATCGAGACCCCGACAAGGGGCGATGGCCGGTCTCACAAGCAATTGGTGTCAGTTGGTTCACCTAAGATGTATACAGGTGCTCATTGGGTTATGAGTACACCGGACGGACCTGCCGGGAACATGCTAGTTGGTATTATACCTATTGTCTGATAGCAGTTCCCAGGTGACAAGTGTACAGGTTAGTCTATCGACCTGAGATCGTCATTTATCTCGTGTGAGTTTCTACTGTGCTTTGATTACTACCCTACCATGGCTCAAAGGAGTCGTGAAAACAGGTTTTAGTTGGGTACAGTCCCGAGCTACATGGAGGCAGTGAGCGAATCATCACGGGATTCGTCTCTCCCAGTATTGGGGGTATTAATTATATATATGCCCTAGAGGCCATTGTTGTACATATGATGTATATTATAGTGTATGCTTGGATATATATAGAGAGGACTTTCTTGCTCGACATGATAGTATGCTATTTGGTTTCACTTTATCTTAACATGTTGACTTGTATTGGTTTACCGTCTTGCTCTCACATATTGATAAAGCCCTTAGGATATGTACTCGACTACTAGGACTATGATGCAGATAATACTAGTGGGGCCAGGGTAGTCAAAGAGTACATCCTATAACTGTTCCTAGTCGAGAGAGTATCGAGACAGGGCATCGATACTCCAGAGTAGACTAGCGTATGCGCATCTTGACCCATATGACGGGGGATGGATGATCCCATATCCATTGGTGTTTGACATCAAATATGGTGTACGGGTGCTTAGTGGAGACTGGGTACACTTAACGAACTCGTCGAGAACTCCTAGATGGTATTATATCAATCGTCAGATAGCAGTTCTCCGATGACACTGGTATAGGTTAGTTTGTAGACCCGAGATCGTCATAGAGTCTTGTGTAATTCCCACTGTACTTTGATTTCCACCTTACCACGTCTAACAGGTTGTGCAAAACGATGCCTTTTGGGTACAGTCCCGAATCACATGGTGGCAATGAGCGATAGGAGGGGTTTCGTCTCTCCCGGTATAGGGAGATGATGTTGTGCTGTGTTCGATTGGCTATAACTGGAAGTCCTTGGCCAGGGCTGATATGGAGTGCTACTGGTAAGAGTTATCAGTAGTTTCTCAACCCGTTATGAGCCTCACATCGACACGACTTATCGGTTACTGGGGTATGACGTTTACCACCCCTGGACTTGATATGCGACATATCATACGAAGAGACCGGACTGTACGGTAGTGTTACTGATTGGATTCACAGGAGAATGTACAGGCTTGCTTGTTGATCTTCTGATCGCTCAATACCTGGGTGGCTGCTACGTTTAGCTGACCGCTTGCAGCTTGTGGGTGTTTCATATGATCATCACCTACTGCCGGCGTATTAACGATTCATTAAAGTCCTATACAGAGCTTTCCTGGCTTAGGCAAAACAGAGTAAGAGCACATATGTGATATGTACGGGACCGAGAATAATACAATATGAGATACCGTATTCTATTCTCACGATATGAGGTATCGGCCGGGTATATGTAATGTAGCCGGGTCATCGGATCAAGTGTTGATTCGATGAATTGGTACATGTTATATTAGTCGATTATATGCAATATAGCCATATTGTCGAATGAAGTGTTGATTCGATAATTTAATGTATATTATATATGTGATATATTACATTACGTTAACTAATATAAGCTCGGTTTATTGATTCATTTTCTCACTGGATAATACATTGATGTATATGCGATGTATGTTAATTGTATTATTTTCTTTTGTTACAAAATATATTATATATGTGATATATAATATTGTAACATGTTAGGGTTATGAATGCAACATGGATTTTGAGTTTAAACCAAGATTAGGGTTAGCTTTTGGGTTAGCATTTTGGATGAGGGTTAAGGAAGCTTCATGAAGCTTTCATTTTGTCATCTTGCTTTGATATTTTGTGAAGATATTTGTTAACCCAACCCAAACCCTTAACCTTAGTTTGTTCTCTACATGAGTTAAAGGCTTCATTGTTAACTCATGGTTGCAATTGTAAGCACAACAATAATTCATAATTCATCACAAAAGAAAAAGCTTCATCTTCTTCTTCTTCTTGCTCTTGCAAAAGCTTTCTAGCTTTTTGAGTTGTGGTGATTATTAGTGAGAAATTGAAAACAAAAGAGAGCAATATTCCTACTTCATCATCCTCATCTATTCTAGCCATTTAGATTAGGGTGTTCACTTCTCTAATTACTTCATTAGTGAAGTGTAAGCTTGGGTTAGAGATTCTTCAAGGTAGATCATCTTGGATCAAGATGCATCATTCACCTTATGGAGCCTCCCGAGAGTCAGACTTCTTAATGATCGCAACGAAGGGACCTCAACACGGAGCTAATGAAGCGAAGGAACGGACTGCAAAGGTTGTAATCCTAATCTCTTTTGTTATTTGTATGTGATACAAACTTTGTTACCCTAGAAATTGTAGCATGATTCAAGGTTTGCTTGCTTTTCACCTCTCCAATTTTTAAAGTTGCATTAGTGATGCTACCAAACCCTAAAATAGGTGCAAGGGAAGCCCAACAGTGGTATCAGAGCCAAACTAGAATTCTAGATACGGTTTTGTAACAATTACGAAAACGAAATCCTTGCCGAAATACGATATTATGAACACCCCATTTTGCTCTCTGGAAATTTTCCAAAAAGTCCTTTAAAAATTTTCCAAACAGGTGCAGAATGATATTTGGGACATTCTAAGAACATGGGAGAGATACGGAGGGAGGGGCTCGGATTTTGGCCGAGCCCCTAACCTAGAATTCCGGCATGGCCGGCCCCTTCACCTCCTCTGGCCTCCGTATTCCTCCTGTGCTCTGGTGTCTCCATTTTGGTTTTCCTAGTATTGTTTATTTAGCCCAATTTTCATGTGATGATTTGTTTGACCTGGGGCTAATTCGTAGTGCTTCGTAGTCGTTTAACTTAACACTGTATTGGTAACCTTGACTATTTTTAGCAGTTCGATCGAACTTCGCACACCATATTTTGTACACCGCTGAAATTTCCAAGTGTTGTAATTTTCTGAAGTTGATTATATTCGTAAAATCGTGCAAGTACCCTTATGGACCCCCTAGAGGACTGTAATAACCTTAACTCGATTCTATGTCCACAGAACCGCGTTCGAACCTTCGGGTTTGCCGTAGTTCCGTGTTGTCATAGGTGAGGCGTTGGTTAACTCCTTCTACAGCCGGACCATAGACACGGTGGCTGAGTGTTTTAACTCTGCTCAAGTGTTGAGATCACGGGGGTAATTTGTAATTGTACGTTGATTCGATCGAAACGTTAAACATCGTCTTGATATTCTGTGATTATGATACAATATGTGGAATTCGTATAGTTTGGCATGAAATCCATAATATGTGATATTTCGGGTTTACGATGTCTAAGGAGTTTATGGATTCCAAATGTTGTAGTTTTTCACATTTCTTTTCTACGACCGTAAGTGTAGTATGTGGGGTATTGCCGGCTTCATTGCTATACATCAACGAAAATCGGGATACGCATACTTGCTTACGTTCATGATATGAGATATTATGTGTTGCTGTGATATGTTATATTGGATCGTCGTGTTTTGAATAGCCGGGGGTTTTATGTGAGTTGAGGGTTTTTATTTTCATTCATGTAAAATATATTGTATGTAATATTCTTTTATTGGGACACTTCCGGGTTGAGGATGATGTCACCATTGTATATTATTTACTTTTCCGCATTAGGATAGACCCAAAGAGGGGAGCACAAGTAACCGGGTTCTAGGGTCCAGTGGGAGGCCATCTCGAGGAGTCGAGATCGGGTATCCTAACCATAGAATTGGCAGTGTTACTTGTCGCTCTCGTAGGGGTCTAGGGATGTGGGTTTGGCTATTCATCGCGACCGTGGAATCCGTGTTTTATACAGGCTCGAAATAAAACACGGACCTCCTAGTATATCCAATATTTTATATGTTTCTTTTGCTGCTGATATACTGTGATGTGATCATATTATATGCATGAGATGAATACTTTATTATTGTATATATGATATATAATAAACGTTACTTATGTTTTACACCCACGCTAGTCCCGTCCTGGTATGCCGTTAGTTTAGTAACCTGACGGTGCATAACGGAACATTGTGGCGAATGCGGATGGCATAAGCGTACGTTGTATTTTTATTTCTTCTGTGATACTTAGGAAGCATAAATGATGGGATTTATTAACGAGATTAATAAAAGAAAAGAAACCTAAAAGATGTTGTAGAATCAAATTTTCAAAAGCGTAGCTACAGATTTTGCTTTGCATAGTGGTACATGCGATATACCCTGCACCTTGTTTGATGAGGAAAGAGCCGAGATCCCTTCACCGGGAGTGACCTCTTTAGCAAAACTGACAGATGCTACAAAATCACAATTTAGTTTTTTATTGCTTCTATAATTCTTGCTTTGCACCGCGGTATTTGTGAAATATCCTGCACCTTATTCGATAAGGAAAGAGCCGATATCCATTCACCGGGAGTGACCTCTTTAGCGAAACTAGAAAAGCCTAAAAAACACTCCTTTTCAAAATCACTTGTTTCTACAATGATATCAAGTTCATTACGCTCATAGTTTTCATAAAAACCTGCGTAGCCCTCCATCATTTCAGATAAGTACTACTTAGTATTCATGCTACGTTTGTTGATTATGTTAAGGCGTGGTGTGCGGTAGCTAATTAGTGCTTATCTGCTAAAACATGAGATGTGATTGGATTAGGGTAGTTGTACGACTTTGTTGACTATGTTAAGGGTCGTGCAGGTGGGTTTAATTCAATCGGGAAATGACAGGTTGAACTTGGGCTAGCAATTATAATTTGTTGACTATGTTATGGTCATAAGTTGCTTGGGGCAAAATAATTATCGGGAATTTCAAGTGTTGAAATTTGCAATGAGATTGCATACCTCCTATAAGATAGCTGGATCATGATACCCACTACAATTAAGAGTTAGTCCTGGAGAGATTTACACATGACAATTAGCCACTCAAGTAGGTGTCTAGAAATGTGTTAATGGGGTTATGCCTATGGGAAAACGAGGCTTATTTTAATTTGGTCCGCACGAAAACACGGGGAACCTCCCTCAAAGCACCAACACTGGCCTGGCTGAAAGATTGGCGAACTTGTAAAGTGTAATTAATCCTGGATAGTCGTACCTTTTAGGGATTTAAGGAAGATTTAATAAAAAGCAATAGGAGCCATCCTGATTAGATAAGATAATAACCAATCTAATCTTGCAAGAGCATACCTATTGAATCAAGTTCCATCTAAATCTGTACCTACCACACCATATGAGATATAGAGTGGGAAGAGACCATATCTTAAACGAGTTAAGATATGGGGTTGTCCAGCCTATGTCAAAAGGCAAAATCCGGACAAACTCGAGGCACGATCAGTTCTTTGCAAGTTTGTAGGATATCCTAAGAATTCCCAAGGATATATTTTCTACCACGCTAAGGAACAAAAGGTGTTTATTTCTCATTATGCCACCTTTTTGGAAAAGGAATTTCTTGTAAAAGAAATTAATGGCGAAGCGGTAGAGCTGGAAGAAGTTTCAGCACCACAAACTACAACTGAAGATTTAGTGGAACCAGATGATTCATTAGTTCCCAACGAACCCCAGCCTCTCCGCCGATCTAGCAGGGTTCCTCATCCACCTGAAAGATACTACGGTTTTCTCGTAGATGGTGGGAGCGAGGATTGCAACATGGAAGATGATGACCCAACTAGTTTCGAGCAGGCCATCACGAGTGGGGACTCTGTGAAATGGCTGGATGCAATACGATCTGAGATGGAATCCATGTACACCAACAAAGTATGGACTTTGGAAGTTGCTCCTGAAGAGGTAAAACCCATTGGGAGCAAGTGGATCCTTAAGAAGAAACATGGTGTAGAAGGAAAAGTGGAGACTTTCAAAGCTAGACTTGTTGTAAAGGGTTTTCGTCAACGACCAGGTATGGATTATGATGAAACCTTTTCTCCAGTGGCTATGCTTAAGTCCATCCGGATCCTAGTTGCCATTGCTGTATACCATGACTACGAAATCTGGCAAATGGATGTTAAGACCGCCTTTCTAAATGGTGATTTAGAGGAGTGCGTGTACATAACTCAGCCAGAGGGCTTCGTAGATAGTGGGAGCAGCGGAAAGGTGTGCAACCTGCTTAAATCCATCTATGGGTTAAAGAAGGCATCGCGGAGTTGGAACATCTGTTTTGATGTTGTAGTCAAAGAGTTTGACTTCATCAAGAATGTAGATGAACCTTGTATATACAAGAAGGTTGCAGAGAGTAAGGTTGTCTTCCTCGTATTGTACGTGGATGGCATACTCTTGATAGGAAATGATGTTCCTATGCTGCACTCGGTCAAGCTCTTCTTATCACAAAGATTCTCAATGAAAGATCTAGGTGATGCCTCCTTCATTTTGGGAATAAAGATCTATAGAGATAGATCTAAGCGGATACTGGGATTGTCCCAATCTAGGTACATTGACACCATACTAAAGAGGTTTAGTATAGAAGAATCCAAGCGTGGGAACCAACCCACGATCTCTGGACTCACTCTCTCCAAAGAGATGTCTCCCAAGACTGATTTGGAAAGAGCTTGCATGCAGGGGATACCCTATGCTTCGGCAGTAGGCTCTATCATGTATGCGATGCTATGTACCAGACCCGATGTAGCATACTCACTAACTGTAGTGAGTAGGTATCATGCAGATCCAAGAGAGAATCACTGGACAGCTGTGAAGAACATTCTCAAGTACTTGAGAAGGACTAAAAAGATGTTGTTGGTATATGGTAACGGAGAACTCTAGGTGGAGTCCTTTACTGAGTTCAAGGTTTCAAAATGATAAGGACGACTCTAAGTCTCACTCGGGATTTGCCTTTACCCTGAATGGAGGGACGGTTTGTTGGAAGAGTTCCAAGAAAGAAACCATGGCAGACTCGACGATGGAGGCTGAATACATCACTACCAACGATGCTGCTAAAGAGGTTGTCTGGATGAAGAAGTTCATCACTGAACTTGGTGTGGTTCCATCCATTGAGCATCCAATACCTTTGTATTACGATAACAATGGAGCTGTGGCTTTAGCCAAGGGACCCAGGTCCGATCAGAAGTCCAGACATATTCTGAGGCGGTATCACCTGATCCGGGAGATAGTTGATCGCCGCGAGATTGAGGTCAGGAGAGTTGACACGAAGGACAACACTGCGGATCCACTCACGAAGGCCATTCCCTAGATACAATTTGAGAGACTCTTCGGGATGTTGGGTATGAGATACTACAACAGCTGGCCTTAGTGCAAGTAGGAGATTGTTAGTTATATATATGCCCTAGAGGCCATTGTTGTACATATGATGTATATTATAGTGGATTCTTGGATATATACAGAGAGGACTTTCTTGCTCGACATGATAGTATGCTATTTGGTTTCACTTTATCTTAACATGTTGACTTGTATTGGTTTACTGTCTTGCTCTCACATGTTGATAAAGCCTATAGGATATGTACTCGACTGCTAGAACTTTGATGCAGATCATACTAGTGGGGCCAGGGTAGTCAAAGAGTATATCCTATAACTATTCCTAGTCGAGGGAGTATCGAGACATGGCATTGATACTCCAGAGTAGACTAGCGTATACGAATCTTAACCCATATGATAGGCGATGGATGATCCCATACCCATTGGTGTTTGACATCAAAGATGGTGTACGGGTGCTCAGTGGAGACTGGGTACACTGAACGGACTTGCCGAGAACTCCTAGATGGTATTATACCAATCGTCAGATAGCAGTTCTCCGGTGACACTGGTACAGGTTAGTCTGTAGAACCGAGATCGTCATAGAGCCTTGTGTGATTCCCACTGTGCTTTGATTTCCACCTTACCACGTCCAAGAGGGCGTGCAAAATGATGGCTTTTGGGTACAGTCCCAAATCACATGGAGGCAATGAGCGATAGGAGGGGTTTCGTCTCTCCCGGTATAGGGAGTTGATGTTGTACTGTGTTCGATTGGCTATAACTGGAAGTCCCTGGCCAGGGCTGATATGGAGTGCTACTGGTAAGAGTTATCAGTAGTTTCTCGACCCGTTATGAGCCTCACATCGACACGACTTATCGATTACTGGGGTCTGACGTTTCCCACCCCTAGACTTGATATGCGACATATCAGACGAAGAGACCGGACTGTACGGTAGTGTTACTGATTGGATTAACAGGAGAATGTACTGGCTTGCTTGTTGATCTTCTGACTCAATACCTGGATGGCTGTTACGTTTAGCTGACCGCTTGCAGCTTGTGGGTGTTTGATATGATCATCACCTTCTGCCGGCGTATTGACGATTCTTTAGAGTCCTACACAGAGGTTTCCTGGCTCAGGCAAAATGGAGTACGAGCACATATGTGATATGTGCGGGACCGAGAATAATATGATATGAGATACCGTATTCTATTCTCATGATATGAGATATCGGCCGGGTATATGTGATATAGCCAGGACATCGGATCAACTATTGATTCGATGAATTGGTACATATTATATTAGTCGATTATATGCAATATAGCCGGATTGTCGAATCAAGTGTTGATTTGATAATTTAATGTATATTATATATGTGATATATTACATTACGTTAACTAATATAAGCTCGCTTTATTGATTCGTTTTCTCACTGGATAATACATTGATGTATATGCGATATATGTTAATTGTATTATTTTCTTTTGTTACAAAATATATTATATATGTGATATATAATATTGTAACATGTTAGGGTTACAAATGCAACATGGATTTTGAGTTTAAACCAAGATTAGGGTTAGCTTTTGGGTTAGCTTTTTGTATGAGGGTTAAGGAAGCTTCATGAAGCTTTCATTTTGTTATCTTGCTTCGATATTTTGTGAAGATATTTGTTAACCCAACCCAAACCCTTAACCTTAGTTTATTCTCTACATGTGTTAAAGCATTCATTGTTAACTCATGGTTGCAATTGTAAGCACAACAATAATTCATAATTCATCACAAAAGAAAAAGCTTCATCTTCTTCTTCTTCTTGCTCTTGCAAAAGCTTTCTAGCTTTTTGAGTTGTGGTGATTATTAGTGGGAAATTGAAAACAAAAGAGAGCAATATTCCTACTTCATCATCCTCATCAATTCTAACCACTTAGATTAGGGTGTTCACTTCTCTAATTACTTCATTAGTGAAGTGTAAGCTTGGGTTAGAGATCTTCAAGGTAGATCATCTTGGATCAAGAAGACTTCAAGCAAGATGCAGCATTCACCTCATGGAGCCTCCCGAGAGTCGGACTTCTTGATGATCGCAGCGAAGGGACCTCAACACGGAGCTAATGAAGCGAAGGAACGGACTACAAAGGTTGTAATCCTAATCTCTTAGTTATTTGTATGTGATACAAACTTTGTTACCCTAGAAATTCTAGCATGATTCATGGTTTTCTTGCTTTGCACCTCTCCAATTTTTAAAGTGGCATGAGTGATGCTACCAAACCCTACAATAGGTGCAAGGGAAGCCCAACAGGGGGTAGATGTTGCAGGGTTACTTAGCACAACAGCAAGGTTTCGGGAGGTATCATCCATGCCAATTTCAAATTTTTTGCCGTACTAAAGAACCCTAACCCTAGAATCTTAACTAGAGATTTAGACGAACTAGCAATGCAAACAACTTTACATCTAAGTGAATGAGGAATACAACCTTTGTAGACCGGTCCTTCACTTCTGAAGCTCCGTGTAGTAGTCCCTTCGCTCAAAGTAGTGAACACCCGAACTCTAGTAATGGTTCACATGAAGAAATGAACAAGCCTGCTCGAAGTCTTCGAGGCCGAAAATGATCTACGTCGAGGAGACTCAAGCTCATGCTACCTCTTCACTAATGGTAGATTAGTGAAGCAAACACCCTAAACTAAATGGCTAATATAGTAGAAGATGATGAAGTAGGAATTGGGCTCAATTTAGATTTATTTTTCTCACAATATTTCCTCACCTTTTCAAAAGCTAGAAAGTTTTCCATGAGGAAGAAGAAGATGAGAATGAAAACTCATGAGGTCAGAATAGCAACCATGGATGAGTTAGTGTCATACACTAACTCATGTAGAGATTAAACCATGGCTAAAAATAATGGTTAGGTTAATAAATATCTACAAGTAAAACAAAATTAGTGGACTTGGTCAATGGTTCCACAAGCTTCTACAAGATTGAACCATGTAACTAATTACCATTAATTCTGATTAACTTTAAATAAATAAAACCATTCATTATATCAAGCATGGTGTGAGAAAATATTTAAGTGAGCCAATATTAGTTAATGTAATTCAATATATCAAATATATAATTATATATTAAATTATTAAATCAACACTTGATTCAATAATCCGGCTATATCACATACAACTGGCTAATATCAAATGTAACAATCTATCGAATCAACACTTGATCCGATAACCCGGCTATATCATATATAACCGACCGATATCACATATCACGATAATAGAATGCGGTATCACATACGCGCATTAATTTCGGTCCCGCACATATCATATATGTGCTCCTACTTCGTTTCGCATGTACCAGGAAACCTCTGTTTAGGACTCTAAAGACTCGTCAATACGCCGGCAACAGGTGATGATCATATCAAACACCCATAAGCTGAAAGCAGTCTGCTTAACGTAACGGCCACCCGGGTATTGAGCGATCAGAAGACCAACAACCAAGCATGCTCATACTCCTGCGAATCCAATCAGTAACACTACCGTACAGTTCGTTCTCTTCCTCAGATATGTCGCATATCGCAGCCTAGGGGTGGTATAACGTCAGACCCCAATATCCTGATAAGTCATGCTGATGCAAGGTCTATAACGGTTTGAGAAACTACTGATAACACTTAACAGTAAATCTCAGCAACCCTGGCCAGGGATTTCCTGTTATGGCCAATCAAACATAGTGCAACATCAACCCCTAATACCGGGAAAGACGAATCCTCTACTATCGCTTATTGACTCCATGTGACTCGGGACTGTTCCCAAAAATCACCTTTTTGCACGATCTCTTTAACGTTGTATGGTGGAAATCAAATCACAGTGGGAATCACACAAGACTCTATGACGATCTCCGGTCGACAGACTAACCTGTACCAGTGTCACCAGAGAACTGTTATCTGACAATAGGTATAATACCATCTAGGATTTCTCAGTGAGTCCGTTCAGTGTACCCACTCCACTGAGCACCCATATACCTTCTCTGTTGTCAAACACCAATGGATGTGGGATCATCCATCGTCCATCATATGGGTCAAGAAGCGGATACGCCGGTCTACTCTGGAGTATCAATGCCATGTCTCGATACTCCCACGACTAGGAACAATTGAAGGATGTACTTACCGACTACCTCTACCCCACTAGTATGATCTACATCATAATCCTGGTAGTCAAGTATTCATCCTAAGGGCTTTATCAACATGTAATAGAGAGACAATAAGTGTACATGTTAAGATAAAGAGCAACCAGATAACATACTATCATGTCGAGCAAGAAAGTCCTCACTATATATGTCCAAGCATCCACTACAATATACATCACATGCACAGTAATGGCCTCTAGGGCATACATAAAACTAACAATCTCCCACTTGCACTAAGGCCATTTGTTGCAGTATCTCATACTCAACGTCTTAAAGAAGTTTCTCTAGGGAAATGCCTTTGCGAGTGGATCCATCGTGTTATCCTTTGCGTCAACTTTCCTAACATCGATCCCTTGGAGATCAACCATTTACCTGATTAGGTGATATTATCCTCAGAATATGTCTGGATCGCTGATGGGACCGGTGTTCCTAGGCTAAAGCCACAACTCTATTGTTGTCACAATAACAGTTATTGGACGCTCAATTGTAGGAACCAAGTTCATCTCATGAACAAGAAATGTCCCGACATCTACTTTGGTAGCATTGTTGGTAGCGATGTATTCAGCCTTTATCGTCTAGTATGCCACGGTATCTAGCTTGGAACTCTTCCAACATACCGTCCCTCCACCGAGGATAAAGACAAAGCCTGTGACTGACTTTCAGTCGACCTTATCACTCTGGAAGCTTGAACCAAGGACATTCTTTTAGTGCTTCTTAAGTACTTAAGAATGTCCTTCATAACTGTCCAGTGATACTCCCAAGATCCGATTGATTCCTGATCACTACATCTAATGAGTTAGCTACATCCGGTCTGGTACATAACATCGCACACATAATAGAGTCTACTGCCGAAGCATAGGGTACCCCTTGCATGCAAGCTCTCTTCAAATCAGTCTTAGGAGACATCTTTTTAGAAAGAGTGATCCATGAGAAGTGGGCGAACCACCACGCTTAGAATCTTCCATACTAAACCCCTTTAGTATGGTGTTAATGTACCTGGATTTGGGACAATCCCAACATCCACTTAGATCTATCACCATAGGTCATAATCTACAAGATATAGTAGGTATCATCCAGATCTTCCATGGAGAATCCTCGTGATAAGAGGAGCTTGACCAAGTGTACTATAGGAAACCATTTCCTATCAAGAGTATATCATCTATGTACACTACGTGTAAGAAAACCTCACTCTCTACAACCTTCTTGTATATACAAGGTTCATCTACCATTTTGATGAAGTCAAACTCTTTGACTGCCACATTAAAACAGATGTTCTAACTCCGCAATGCCTGCTTTAATCCTGATGGAATTAAGCATAGCTTTGAAAGTCTCAACTTTTCCATTTACACCAAGAATCTTCTCAACATCCATTTTCTCCCAATGGGTTTTACGCCTTCAGGTTCAAAAATCAAAGTCATACTTTGTTGGTGTACATAGATTCCATATTTGATTGCATAGCATCCAGCCATTTCACAAAGTCTCCACTTATGAAGGCCTGCCTGAACCTAGTTGAGCCATCATCTATCATGATGCAATCCTCGCTCCCACTGTCACCGAGAAGACCGTAGTATTTCTCAAGTGGATGAGGAACCCTACCAGATTCGCGGAGAGGCTGAGGTTCGTTGGAGATTATTGAATCCTTTGGTTTCACCAAATCATCAGGTGTTAGTTTGTCTAGCTGGAACTCTTTCCAGTTCAACCTCATGACCACTAATTTCTTCATAAGAAATTCCTTTTCTAAAAAAGTGGTATGATGAGAAACTAAACACCTTTTGTTCCTCGGTTAGGTAGAAGATATACCCCCGTAAATGTTTGGGATATCCTAACAAACTTACACAAAATTGAACTTGTCTCGAGTTTGTCCGGATTTTTCTTTTCAACATAGGCCGGACAACCCATATCTTAACTCGTTTATGACATGGTCTCTACACATTCCATATCTCATATGGAGTGGTAGGCACTGATTTGGATGGAACCCCATTCAATAGGTATGCAGCTTCTCAAGTGCATAACTCCAAAAGGAAACAAGTAACTCAGCAATACTCATCATAGAGCATGCCATATCTCATAGGGTGCGATACCTCCGCCCCGATACACCGTTGTGCTGTGCTGTATACGAAGGAGTAAGCTGAGAGAGAATCACATTCTCCTTTAAATAATCCAGGAACTCCATGCCCAAGTATTCTCCTCCTCGATCACATCAAAAGATTATAATACTTCTACCCGTCTTGTTCTCAACTTCAAGCTTATATTCCTTGAATTTCTCAAAAGTTTCAGACTTATGTTTCAACAGGAACACATGTCCGAATCTTGAGAAATCGTCGATGAGTCTAATGAAGTACAAAGAACCAACCCTGGCATTTGTAGACATAGGACCGTATACATCATCATGTATCTGTCCTAAGAGTTCATTAACTCTTTCTCTGTTTCCAGTAAATGGAGTATTGGTCATTTTTCCTTTGAGACAAGACTGGCAAGTATCATAAGTTGAAAATTCGAACAGATTCTCATATTCATCCTTATTTAACTTAGCTGGTCATGTCGCATTGATATGACTTAGTCTACAATATCGCATGAAGGATTCGTTCATTTCTGAACTACTCCTCTTGTATGTGTTCTATATATTTTGAACTGTTGTTTGATTTAGAACGTATATGCCATTGCATAGCATGCCTGATCCAATCAACTCTTGATTCAGGAAAATGTTCATAACATTATCCTCAAGTACATAATTATATCCTTCTTTAACTGAGTAAAGAAACAGATGTAATGTTGTATATCAGGTTCAGCATGTAATAACATTTCTTCAGAATCAATGTATTTACCATTTGGTAATACAACGTGATATTTGCCAACTGACTTGGCTGAAACAATTGCACCATTCTCTAACAGTTAGAGATATATCACCCAATCTCAGTTCTCTACCTTTCTGTAGCCCATGTAACAAATTACATATTTGGGATCCTAATCCGGTATCTCATACCTAGGACGTAGAGGATACTGAGAAATAGTTCTTGGTAACGAACACACCCGAAGAATATGCATCAACATGCTTATTCCTCGATTGGGTTGCGTGGAAATCTGGATATTCCCCTATTTCTTGCTCGGACTTATAATAATTATAAGATAGAGCGGAACCAACGTTCCCCAGCTCAGTATAATAAGCAGATTCGGTCAATGCATCCATATTATTATCTTGATTAAGGCAAGACATGGTCGCTTCCAGGAGAGAGAGAGAAGAAAACACTCTACGTGCGCTCTTGCAAGATTAGATTGGTTATTATTTTATCTAATCAAGATGGCTCCCACTGTTTTTATCAAATCTTCGATCAAACCCTAAAAGGTAAGACTAGCCGGGATTAATTACACCCTACAAGTTCGCCAATTTTTTGGCCAGGCCAGTGTCGGTACTTTGAGGGAGGTTCCCCGTGCTTACGCACGGATCTAATTAAAATAAACCTCGATTTCCCAGGGGCATAACCCCATTAACAGCTTTCTAGACACCTACTTGATCGGCTAATTGTAATGTGTAAAACTCTCCCAGGAGTAACTCTTACTCGCAGTGGGTATCGGGATCTGACTATCTTATAGAAGATATGCAATCTCAATGCAAATTTCAACACTTGAAATTCCCGATAATATTTTGCCCCGAGCGATCTATGACCTTGACAAGATCATCAAACCATAGACCGTAAGTCAAGTTCAATCCGTCATTTCCTGATTGAATTAAACCCACCCGCACGACCCTTGACAAGGTCAACAAGGCCGCACGGCTACCCTAATCCAATCGCATCATATGCTTTGCAGATAAGCATTAATCAGCTACTGCATACTACGCCTTTACAATGTCAACAAACGCAACACGAATACTATATACTACTTATCTGAAATGACGGAGGGCTACAACAAGTTTTTAAGAAAACCCTTTGTGTAATGAACTTGATATCGTTGTAGAATCGAGTGCATTTTAAAAGGAGTGTTTTTGAGGCTTTTACTAGTTTTGCTAAAGAGGTCACTCCCGGTGAAAGGATCTCGGCTCTTTCCTCATCGAATGAGGTGCAGGATATTTCACAAATACCACTATGAATGGCAAAATACTATAGAAGCAATCAAAAGACAAAACGAGTGGGTTGTAGCATTTGCCGGTTTCGCTAAAGAGGTCACTCCCGGTGAAGGGATCTTGGCTCTTTACTTGATGAATAAGGTGCTGGATATTCTACAAGGAATACCGCTATGCAAAACAAGAACTAGAGCTACCAGTTTTTAAAACAAGTTTCTACAACACCTTTTAGGTTTCTTTTATTTCATTAATCTTATTAATGAAGTCCCATCAGTTATGCTTCCTAAGCATCACATAAGAAACGAAAGCTTCAATATTTATTATATCTCATATATATAATATAAGCAATTGTATCAGAATATCGAGTGATCACAACACAGAATATCAGCAGCAGAAGAACCACATATGAAATATTGGATATACTAGGAATTCCGTGTTTTAAATTAAGCTAGTAAAAAACGCGGATTCCACAGTCGTGATGAATAGCCAAACCCACATCCTTAGACTCCTACGAGAGCGGCAAGCAACCCTTTCAATTCTAGAGTTAGGAGACCCGGTCTCGACTCCTCGAGATGGTCTCCCACTGGACCCTAAAACCCGATTACTTGCGCTCCCTGCCTTGGGTCTATCCTAATGCGGAAAAGTAAATAATATACATCAATGGTGACATCATCCTCAACCCGAAAGTGCCCCAATAAAAGAATATTACATATAAGCTTTTACATGAATGAAAATGAAACACTCTTATCTCACATAAAAAACCCTGGATATTCAAATCACGATGATCCAATATAACATATCACAGCAACACATAACATCACATGTCATTAACGTAAGTAAATATGTGTATCCCAATTGTCGTTGTCATATAGCAACGAAACCGGCGATACACCACATATTACACTTACGGTCGCAGAAAAGAAAGTGAAAAACTACAACAATTGGAATCCACAACCACCTTAGACATCATAAACCCAATGTATCTCAGACTTTGGATTTCATGCCTGAACAAATGAATTCCTTAGACATCACATGCCTAACAATTATAGACCGAGCATTTTAGTCTCGATATTGAAAACACTTTTCAATAACCTGTCGGGTAATTCAACAAGATTCCCGATAACCTGATCGAATGCTCGTTGGAAACTTTAGCAGACGGCCGCACTCCCGATGCCGTCGATGAAGTGCACTTAGGCGGAACACCTTGGCCGCGAGCACCCGAACGGATGCTTTTGGCGATGGGGTTCTCCTACAGTCACTTGGTCGGGGATATAGGGCATGGCTATCTAGTAAGGTTACTCGGCGAGTATCCGCGTACACTACGTAATTGCGATGGACTTTTGATCCACATCAAAATTCCGTCGCAACCGATCAAATGAGACTAAACTGCTAGATTTATAAAATTCAAACTAGTTATTTCATAACTAATTATTGTGGATTCCAAATATTGTATCATAATCACAGATAACTAGACGATGTTAAGCTTTTCGATCGAATAAACAAACACCCAAAATTTCCTAAAGAGCTCAACACTTGAGCGGAGTTTAAAAAGTACTCAGAACATACCACAGCATCTATGAACCATCCGTAGAAGGGCTGATCCATGCCTCACTCATGTCGCCGTAGAACTGCGGCAAACCCTAGGGTATGACCGCGGTTCTGTCATCCAAAAAGTCGAGTTTGGATATCGTTCTTCTAGAGGGTCCACAGAATCGCTTGCATGATTTTCTGAAGATTTTAAACTTGGAAAAAATCCAACTTTTGGAAAATTTCCAGCGAGGGAAAATATGAGATACTGATATCCGTTTGAACTTTTTAACGTCATCTAAATAACCCGAATAGATGTTAGAATTACGATTATGAAACACTCCGAATTGCCTTTGCAGAAAGTTAACATCACATGCAAATTTTGCAAAAACAAGCAACACCTGAAACACTAAAACCCAGAGACTGGAACACTTTAAAAATTTGAAGCCAAAAAGCCCCAGAAGAACCGGTGAGCTCGGAAATTGTGGCGATGTGGCCGGCCATAGTTGTAAGTCCACGTTGCTCACCCCGGTTCTTACGGGGAGGCGGATACGGTAAAAAACGATTTTTTTGACACAAGGCTACATGGACTAAAAAGAGCATCTTTGCTAAACAAAAACCTAGCAAACTACATGAGCTTCTATCTACTATGTCACAGAGATTATACCTCAAGAAACCGGTCCTTCGGGACTTCTCTCCGCTATCCTCCTCGTCCATCCAAGCTCCGAGGATCGATCCGGATCTTGGTCACCTCCGCGGCCTCCTAGAGTCGAAGACGATCCACCCGAGAGTTTGTGTTCCGAGCTCCACCTCAAACCGATGTAACTAGGGCAACAAGGTTGCTAAGCTTGATGTCCTAGGTTGTGTAGAAGAAGAAGATGGATGTGTTTGTCAATTTACTTCCTTATTTTCTCAACACATGAGATCATAGGAAAAATCAAGATAAGGAAGATGAAGGAGCAACCATGGAGCTTCTCATTTCATGAGAGAGAATGAGAATAGAATTATGAACCAAGAATAATGAACCATGGAATAATAATCCACAAACATCATCATTACTAATCTTTTCATGATAAAGTTGATGGCTACCTTGATTAGACCATTATCATCACAAAAATAAAAATCAAAAACCAAAAGAAGACTCTAGATCTCACATGAAAGATACTAGTCAACTTTGGTCAAATGGTCAACAAAGTCAAGTATGGTCAAATGGTCAAAGCAATTAGCCATAACAAAATTATCATTAAAAAGATTAGTAAATAATGTCCCTGGCTCATAATGGTTTTGACAGGACCAACTGTCAAAACCCTAATGAGCCTGCTTCATAATGGTTTTGACCGAATCAACTGTCAAACCCTAATGAGGCACCTCCTTCTTCTTCGCTCCTCACAACTGTGCATACACACCCGCATCCGCATTCCGTAGAATGCGAATGCACAGAAGACAAAACTAATCCATCCATACAATACTAGGATCTGGCTTAAACCAAAGAACACTAGTATTGTCTGCCCGAACAGCATACGCGCTGAAGTGCATGTAAGTGATCGTAGCTTTGCCGTAAAACCATACGGCCTCTACACCTTACGCTCAGTGCAGGGAAACTCTCTGTGTGGGACTCTAAATACTCGATACTACGCTGGCAGTGGGTTTAACCACAGACCGCAAGCGGCACTAGCTGTACGTAACGGTCCCCAGGTAGATGTCGATAAGAAGGCCGATGAGGTAAACCCATCCGAACTCCTACTGAGCCTGAATGTGACAATCTCCGTACAATCCGGTGTGTTAGTCTGAGAATATCGCATGGAGGGCCTAATGGGTGGTAAACATCAGTCCCCTAATAGCGGTACATGTCGTGTCGGAGTGTAGCCCAGAACACCCTGAGATAACACTGGAAAACCTACCAGTATATCTCGCTTGCCCTGGCCAGGGACGACTATGTGTAATGGCTCTCCTAGACACAGCGTGTTAGTGTTTATGCCCTAGAAGGCAATTACTGTATCATACTAGTTTGTATATTACTTAATGGAAGCTTGGGATATTCACATGTATATAACAGTCTTGCTAAACATGGTAGTATGCTACTTGGTTTTTCTATCTTAATATGTGAGTATACGTATTGATAGAGCTCTTAGGATCTTGCTTGACTACCGGCGTTGTGATGGCAGTCAAACTAGTGGGGGCTGGGTAGTCTACAAGCACATCCTTATTCAGGTCCCTAGTCGTAGGATTATCGAGACAGGGCATCGATACTCCGGAGTAGACTAGTGTGTACGCTTCTCATCCCAGTTGGGGAGATGGTCTGTCCCACAGCCGTCAGTACGTCGTACTGGAGATAGTATGCAGGTGCTCGTTAGGTTACGGGTACACCGGACAGGACTCACAGGGAACTGTTGGTTGGTTTTATACTAGTCGTCAGTGAGCAGTTCCCAGGTGACATGAGTACAGCATAGTCCGCAGTCTTGACACTGCTACTTCGCCTCGAGTGTGTCCCACTGTTCTTAGATTGCTACCCTACCACGGCTCAAAGGAGGCGTGCAAACAGGTAGCAGTTGGGTGCAGTCCCGACACTTGGAGGCAGTGGCGGTTAGACAGGATTCGTCTCTCCCGGTATTGGGGGTTGATATCGCGCTGTGTCAAGAGCCATTACGCAAAGTCCCTAGTCAGGGCAAGCGAGATTTGCTGGTAGGTTCCAGTAGTTTCTCAGGGTGTAATGGGCTTCGCTCCGACACGACTTATACCGCTATTAGGGGACAGACGCTTGCCGCCCCCTAGGCCCGTTATGCGATAGTCTTAGACGAACGGACCGGACTGTATGGAGATTGTCACAGCAGGCTCAGTAGGAGTTCGGATGGGTTTCCTCATCGGCCTTCTTATCGACATCTACCTGGGGACCGTTACGTACAACTAGTGCCGCTTGCGGTCTGTAGTTAAACCCACTGCCAGCGTAGTAGTCGAGTCTCTAGAGTCCCACACAGAGAGTTTCCCTACTCCGAGCGAAACGATATAGAGGTCGTATGGTTTTTACGACAAGGGTTCGGACGCATACGTGTGTTTACACACGTACGACTTTCGAACAGTTTTTACTAGTCGGCTTTGGTTTAAGCCAGTTACTAGTATCCGGTTATTGGATTTATACAGTCTAAAGTTTTTCCGCGTTTTCGCGGATAGGAGGGGCGTTCTCGTAATTGCGCGAGAAGCTTCTAAAAGAAGGTGACTAAGGAGGTTAAGGTGGCATATACATTGAATGAGATTAGTGAGTCATATGAGTGATTCATCCATGTCATTAATGCATCATAAATGCTTAATGACTCATGGTAATGAATCACCATTAGATATTTATGAAGCATGATTATTCATCATTTGTTTTTCTTTTATTGATAAATCTTAATGCTTTATATATATTATGATAACTCATTTTCTCATATCAATTATTCTTCTCACCTTCTCTCTCCTTAAGCTTCCTCTCTTCAAACCCTAATCCTCCCCTCTCATATGTTGAGTACAAGGATTAGTTAGACTACTTAATCCATAACCCTCACTCTATATCATCTAGGTACTTTGATTAGCACTTAAAGAAACCTAGTTGCCTCAAGTTTAGAGGCAAAGCTTGGAGTAAAGCTCTCGTGGTGGATCGTCTACTACTTGGAGAAGGCCGAGGAGGAGATGGAGTTCGTAAAGACGAAGGACACGGTTCTTTAGGTATAATCCCTTTACATAGTAGTTGTTAACTTCTATGTTTGATGTTAGTTATCGTTTAGCTTCGATTCTTGCGGTTAGTCGATGTTTAAGCAAAGAACAAGATCGTTTTTCATATTTCCGCCTCCCCGCAAGTCGTGGGGTGTTGTACATCGACTTACACAGCGCGATATCAACCCCCAATACCGGGAGAGACGAATCCTGTCTAACCGTCACTGCCTCCAAGTGCTTCGGGACTGCACCCAACTACTACCTGTTTGCACGACTCCTTTGAGCCGTGGTAGAGTAGTAATCAAAGAACAGTGGGAACACACTCGAGGCGAAGTGACGGTGTCAAGTCAGCAGTCTAAGCTGTACTCATGTCACCTGGGAACTGATAACTGACGATAGGTATAGTACCAACCAACAGTTCCCGACGAGTCCTGTCCAGTGTACTCGTAACCTAACGAGCACCCGCATACTATCTCAAGTACGACGTACTGACGGCTGTGGGACAGACCATCTCCCCTGCTGGGATGAGAAGCGCATACGCTAGTCTACTCCGGAGTATCGATGCCCCGTCTCGATAATCCAATGACTAGGGACCTGTATAAGGATGTGCTTGTAGATTACCCAGCCACCACTAGTGTGACTGCCATCACAACGCTGGTAATCAAGCAAAGATCCTAAGGGCTCCACTAATGTGTATAGGCGATATGCTAAAAGAAACACATGCACACATTGAAGTAGAAACAAACCAAATAGTATACTACCATTTCGAGCAAGATTTTCTATACAACTGTGAATATCCCAAGCTTCCATCAAGTAATATACAAACTAGTATGATACAGTAATGGCCTCTAGAGCATATACATTAACAATCTCCTACTTGCACTAAAGCCATGAACTGGCGTATCGAAGACCTATCATCTCGATCAGCCGCTCGAACTGAGTCTGGGGTATGGCCTTCGTGAATGGATCTGCAGTGTTATTCTCCGAATTTACTCTCTTCACCCCGATCTCCCGGTGATCTACGATCTCCCTGATCAGGTGGTACCAGCCTCAAAATGTGCCTGGACTTCTGATGGGACCTGAGTTCCTTCGCTAAAGCTATAGCGCCGTTGTTGTCACAATACAGCGGTATTGGATCAACAATGGTAGGAACCACCAGAAGCTCCGTGAGGAACTTCTTCATCCAGACAGCTTCCTTTGCGACATCGCAAGCAGCTATGTACTCCTCTTACATAGTTGAGTCAGCAACGGTTTCCTGCTTGGAACTCTTCCAGCAAACTGCCCCTCCATTGAGGGTAAAGAAATAACCCGACATGGACTTGGAGTCATCCTTGTCACTCTGGAAGCTGGATTTAGCAAAGGCCTCGATCTGGAGGTCTTTTCCGCCATACACCAAGAACATTTCCTTAGTCCTTCTCAGGTACTTGAGAATGTTCTTTACTGCTATCCAGTGTTACTTCCCTGGGTCCGACTGATACCGGCTTACAACGCTCAAAGCATATGCTACATCTGGTCTGGTACACAACATCGCATACATTATAGAGCCTACCGCAGATGCGTAGGGTATAGATGACATGCGAGCCCTTTCCAAATCAGTCTTGGGAGACATCTCTTTGGAGAGGGTGATTCCGTGACAAGCCGGTAGATTACTGCGCTTTGAATCTTCCATACTGAATCGTTTCAGTATGGTGTTGATATACATGGACTGCGAAAGTCCCAACATCCTCTTAGATCTATCACGATAGATCTGTATACCCAGAATGTAGTTGGCATCGCCCATGTCCTTCATGGAGAACCTCTGTGACAAGAATCCTTTGACTGACTGTAGCATAGGAATATCATTTCCTATTAGGAGAATGTCATCCATGTACAAGACGAGGAATACCACAGTTCTCCCTACAATCTTACTGTGAATGCATGGTTCATCTAGGTTTTTGATAAAGTTGAATTCTTTGACAGTATCATCAAAGCAGATGTTCCAACTCCAAGATGCCTGCTTCAGTCCATAGATGGACTTGAGCAACTTGCACACTTTACCGCTGCTCCCAATCTGAATGACTCCCTCCGGCTGATCCATATAGATGCACTCTTCCAAATTTCCATTTAGAAAAGCCGTCTTTACGTCCATCTGCCAGATCTCATAATCGTGGAAGGCAGTAATGGCAAGAAGATCCGAATGGATTTGAGCATAGCCACTGGAGAAAAGGTCTCGTCATATTCAAAACCAGGTCTTTGACGAAAACCCTTTGCAACAATTCTAGCTTTATTAGTTTCAACCTGCCCATCTACACCAATCTTCATTCTGAAGATCCATTTGCAGCCTATGGGTTTTACCCCTTCTGGAGCAAAGTCCAAAGTCTAAACTTTGTTGGTATACATGGACTCCATCTCGGTCCGCATTGCATCCAGCCATTTTACTGAGTCTCCGCTCTGAATGTCTTGCTCGAAGCTAGTAGGCTCATCATAATCATTAGTGCAATCTTCTCTATCCCCGTCTATGAGAAAACCGTAGTATCTTTCAGGCGGATGAGACTGCCTACTACTCCTGCGGAGTAGCATTGGGATGTCCGTTTCTCCCGAAACTTCTGGTTCTTCCAAGCTTTCAGTAATAGCTTGTGGTTCTGGAATTTCTTCCAGTTCTATTGCGCTCCCACTTATATGACTTTCTAAAAATTCAGTTTCTAAGAAGTGGGCATGCTAAGAAACAAAAACCTTTTGTTCCTCTGCGGAATAGAAAAGATACCCCCTGGAGTTCTTGGGGTATCCCACAAACTTACACAGTACTGAGCGTGCCTCGAGCTTGTCCGCATGCTGCTTCTTTACAAAAGCTGGACATCCCCATGTCTTAAGATACTTAAGACAGGGTTTCTTCCCACTCCACATCTGATATGGGGTGGTAGGCACAGTCTTGGTTGGAGCCTTGTTCAAAAGATATGCAGCTGTTTCTAGTGCATAACCCCAGAGAGATCGCGGCAACTCAGCCTTACTCATAATGGAACGAACCATATCCAAAAGGGTTCGATTCCGCCTTTCAGATACACCGTTGTGTTGTGGTGTGTATGGAGGAGTAAGCTGAGAGAGAATTCCATTCTCTTTTAAGTAGTCCAGAAACTCGGCACTCAAGTATTCACCACCTCGATCAGATCTCAGTGTCTTTATACTCTTGCCGGTTTGTTTTTCAACTTCATTCTTGTATTCCTGAAATTTCACAAAGGCCACGGATTTATGTTTCATCAGGAAAACATGTCCATACCAAGAGAAATCATCCGTAAAAGTAATGAAGTATGAATAACCACTTCGCGCATGTGTTGACATTGGACCACACACGTCACTGTGTATGAGTCCCAAGAGCTCGCTCGCTCTTACTCCGTGTCCAGTGAACGGAGTCTTTGTCATCTTTTCCCATGAGACAAGATTCACAAGTAGCATAAGACTGATGCTCGAACAGATTCAAGTATCCCTCTTTATGTAACTTTGTTAACCGTGTCTCATTAATGTGACCCAGTCTACAATGCCATAAGAAAGCCTGATTTGTTTCCGGAGACTTTCTTTTAAGTGTGTTCTGGACACTGAAAATCTGAGCTTGATTTAATACGTATATCCCGTTTTCTAATGTACCTGACCCAATCAGAACTTGATTTAGGTGGATGTGGACCACATCGCTTACAAAAGTAAAATCATATCCTTCCTTAGAAAGTAAGGATACAGATATGATATTACAAGTCGCACTAGGTACATACAAACAGTTACGCAGAATCAATATCTGCCCAGTTGTCAGTCCAAGATGATATTCCCCTACGGATTCAGCGTCCATGCTCATTCCATTAGCAACCCTGAGAGTCATATCACCTATCCTGATAACCCTACGGTTTCTCAGAGCTTGTAACGAATTACAGATTTGAGATCCTGATCCGGTATCCAATACCCAGGACTACAAACACACCTGAAGCCGAAGCCACAACATGCTTCGAATCTTGGCTACTGGCTTTGCTAGCCCTGCAATCCTTCTGCCAATGTTCATTCCCGTAACAATAGGAACGTCCTTCCTTTACTACATCCAGTCCCGAAACTTTTGCCCTTCCCTTTCCTTCTACTTCCCTGGTTTCCTTCAGGGTATAAGTAGAGGGCATAAAGTCAGTATTTGACCCATTCTTCAACGTGGTCTTCAGGTCCGTGAGCTCAAAAAAGCTGGTCTCTGTAAGGACGTTGCCCCTTATAGATGACCTGATAGCCAACCTCGCTTGAAGCAATTCGTTGGAGGTCTCATATCTTGCGATACGAGATTGCTCTCCATATAAATCTTTGTTATGGAGGAAGATAGAAACTAAGTCCATCTTCTCATACTGCCTCTGGTATGCACCATCAACTGAGGCCAACACGAAGCACTTGGCATTCGCATAGTCTTTTTCCGATGTCTTACGGATATCAATATCCGTGACAGGGGAAACTGGTCCTGGGACGGCAGGGGTTTAATTAGTTAAGAGGTGTCCCAGCTTGTCATGGGTAATGGACATCTGGACAGACCTTTGCCAATCATAACAGTCAGATTCAGTCATTTTATTATCTAGATGTAACCTATGTGTGGTCACTGGGTCGCTGCAATTAAGAGAGAGAGAAGAAAACACTCAGCATGATGCTCTTGCAAATTTAGATTAGTTTTTAGTTTATCTAAACAGGATGGCTCCCACTGTTTCTCGAATCCTTCCTCAAACCAAAAAGGAAGAATTAGTCGTGATCAATCTCACCATACAATACTTGCTTAACCGTTCAGCCAGGCCAGTGTTGGTATTTCGAGAGAGGTTTTCCAACGCTTTCGCGAAGTTCCTTAATTAAATAACCTCTTTTCCCTGTGGGCGTAGCCCCGCTAACACCTTTCTAGACACCTACTTGGTTTATAGCATTGATCGTTAAGTAAGAAAGTTCCCGAGGAGTAGCATATACTCACAGTAGGATCGGGATCAAAATATCATCGTGTGATAAAACTGAAGGAATCCTACCAGAATTATCACACTCGAAATGGTTTGCAGCGCTAGCAAGTTTCGGTTTCTTTAGAAACTCCCGTTGTGGATTTTTGCCCCATGCTCTTATGACCTTGACGAAGGTCAACAAATCATAAGTCACATGAAGTTCTACTCGTCATTGTCCAGGTTAATTTGAACCCACCCGTATATACCCTTGACGAAGGTCAACAAGGTAATACGACTGTTCCAAACCAACGCATCTATCTATGCTACATATGAACACCCAACAGCTACTAATCACTATGCCTTGACGAAGGTCAACAAACATAGCTTGAATACTATTGAATATTCATATGAAATGACGGAGGGCTACGAATGGTTTTGGCGAAACCGTGAATGTAGTGAACTTGATATAATCGAAGGAACCTTGATAGCTTTTAAAAGGAGTAGTTTAAGCTTCGCATTTTTAAAAGTTTTCTGTTTTGAAAAGAAACCGAGTGGTTTTGAAATTGTTCCAACGACTTAACTTTGGTTTATTTTCTTGCATTAATTTAATGCATCCTATCATTTAATCCTACCATTGCAGAAAACAACGAAATTAAGACGTACGCTTATGCCATCTGCGTTCGCCATGGGGCCCCATCATCACCCGTTAGGTTACTTAACTAACGACAGAGCGGGGGCTGGACTAGCGCGGATGCAAAACATAAGCAACGCTTACTAGATATCATATATAGATATATACATTCGTCAGATGCAATGATAGCCATTCCAGATGACAGATGAACACATTGGATATACTAGGAATCCGCGTTTCGTTCGAGCCTGCAACGAAAGACGAATTACACGGTCGCGATGAATAACCAAGCCCCACACCAGACCCCTACGGGTGCGGCAAACTACCCGTCAAGTACCCGAAGTGAAGCAACCTCCCTCAACAACGTGAGTAGGCCACTCGGCACTTCAAAGTACCCCGTAGTTTGTGCACCCCACCTTGGGTCTATCCTAGGTGCAAAAACAGTAGAAGAAATAATATACAATGGCGGCTGCAACCTCATCCCGGATGTGCGGCCATAAAATAATATTATATCAATTTACATATTACATCAAATGAAAAATAAAGAAAACTCTCATCTCACAACCCCGGCTATTCATCCGCGACAATCCAACAAGTTCATATACACAATCCAACAACATTACAGATCACAGATATACACAACCCACACTAATCGACGTATAGCGATTAGTTGACGTTCAGTGCATATATCACATCACAGATATAACCCATTAGCTAAAGTCTACAGAACTTCGATCAAAAATACCGATTTGTAACTACCCCAAACACAACTTTGTTCTCTGGAAATTCTGGGCAGAAACAAAATATGCTAAAAATCACAAAACAGAACACTGAGTAAACTGCTGCAAAGACGAGTCGCGGCCGAGTCAACTCGGCCGCGGATCCTCGGCGAGACGCATGGTCTCGCCGCGGTTCTGCGGCTCTTTGAACGAGTCAGTGGCTCATTTTTGCTTAGTATTCTTAAAAAACCCTGAGCCGATTTTTAAGGTATGTGGAATTATTTTTGGAGCAGGTTTAAAAATCGGCAGAAAGTTCAGTTTTCGGACGTGTTTTGCGATTTTTTCTCGGATTGAAATTTTAAATACTTTGCTAACATGCTAGTTGTTGTTTAGCTAGTCTCTGATACCACTGTAAGTCCACATTGCACACCCCGGTTCTTACGGGGAGGCGGAAACGGTAAAAAAAACGATTTTTTGACACAAGGCAACATGGACTAAAAAGAGGATCTTTGCTAAACAAAAACCCAGCAAACTACATGAGGTTCTATCTACTATGTCATAGAGATTATACCTCACGAAACCGGTCCTTCGGGTCTTCACTCCGCTGTCCTCCTCGTCCATCCAAGCTCCGAGGATCAATCCGGATCTTGGTCACCTCCGCGGCCTCCTAGAGTCGAAGAAGATCCACCCGAGAGTTTGTGTTCTGAGCTCCACCTCAAACCGAGGTAACTAGGGCAACAAGGTTGCTAAGCTTGATGTCCTAGGTTGTGTAGAAGAAGAAGATGGATGTGTTTGTCAATTTACTTCCTTATTTTCTCAACACATGAGATCAAAGGAAAAATCAAGAGGAGGAAGATGAAGGAGTAACCATGGAGCTTCTCATTTCATGAGAGAGAATGAGAATAGAATTATGAACAAAGAATAATGAACCGTGGAATAATAATCCACAAACATCATCATTACTAATCTTTTCATGATAAAATTTATGTCTACCTTGATTAGACCATTATCATCACAAAAATAAAAATCAAAAACTAAAAGAAGACTCTAGATCTCACATGAAAGATCCTAATCAACTTTGGTCAAATGGTCAACAAAGTCAAGTATGGTCAAATGGTCAAAGCAATTAGCCATAACATAATTATCATTAAAAAGATTAGTAAATAATTTCCCCGGCTCATAATGGTTTTGACCGGACCAACTGTCAAAACCCTAATGAGCCCGCCTCATAATGGTTTTGACCGAATCAACTGTCAAAACCCTAATGAGGCACCTCCTCCTTCTTCGCTCCTCACAACTGTGCATACACACCTGCATCCGCATTCCGTAGAATGCGAATGCACAGAAGACAAAACTAATCCATCCATACAATACTAGGATCCGGCTTAAACCAAAGCCCACTAGTATTGTCTACTCGAACAGCATACGCACACAAGTGCACGTAAGTGATTGTAGCCTTGCCGTAAAACCATACGGCCTCTACACCTTTCTCTAAGTGCAGGGAAACTCTCTGTGTGGGACTCTAAAGACTCGACACTACGCTGGCAGTGGGTTTAACCACAGACCGCAAGCGGCACTAGCTGTACGTAATGGTCCCCAGGTAGATGTCGATAAGAAGGCCGATGAGGTAAACCCATCCGAACTCCTACTAAGCCTGAATGTGACAATCTCCATACAGTCCGGTCTGTTCGTCTGAGAATATCGCATGGCGGGCCTAGTGAGTGGTAAATGTCAGTCCCCTAATAGCGGTACAAGTCGTGTCGGAGTGTAGCCCAGAACACCCTAAGATAACACTGGAAAATCTACCAGTATATCTCGCTTGCCCTGGCCACGGACGACTATGTGTAATGGCTCTCCTAGACACGGCGCGATATCAACCCCCAATACCGGGAGAGACGAATCCTGTCTAACCGGCACTGCCTCCAAGTGCTTCGGGACTACACCTAACTACTACCTGTTTGCACGAATCCTTTGAGCCGTGGTAAGGTAGTAATCAAAGAACAGTGGGAACACACTCGAGGCGAAGTGACGGTGTCAAGTGAGCGGACTAAGCTGTACTCATATCACTTGGGAACTGATAACTGACGATAGGTATAGTGCCAACCAACAGTTCCCGACGAGTCCTGTCCAGTGTACTCATAACCTAACGAGCACCCGCATACTATCTCAAGTACGACGTACTGACGGCTGTGGGACAGACCATCTCCCCTGCTGGGATGAGAAGCGCATACGCTAGTCTACTCCGGAGTATCGATGCCCCGTCTCGATAATCCAACGACTAGGGACCTGTATAAGGATGTGCTTGTAGATTACCCAGCCCCCACTAGTGTGACTGCCATCACAACGCTGGTAATCAAGCAAAGATCCTAAAGGCTCCACTAATGTGTATAGGCGATATGCTAAAAGAAACATATGCACACATTGAAGTAGAAACAAACCAAGTAGCATACTACCATTTTGAGCAAGATTGTTTATACAACTGTGAATATCCCAAGCTTCCATCAAGTAATATACAAACTAGTATGATACAGTAACGACCTCTAGGGCATATATACTAACAATAGTAAGATGGTCTTGCTTAAAATTTGTATGGTGTT
Organism: Agapanthus africanus; assembly: GCA_030015575.1. Classification (NCBI taxonomy): domain Eukaryota; kingdom Viridiplantae; phylum Streptophyta; class Magnoliopsida; order Asparagales; family Amaryllidaceae; genus Agapanthus; species Agapanthus africanus. The sequence goes on along the minus strand of CM057343.1, from coordinate 304,451,720 downwards.
CATGTTATATCACATACAATATTCTGCAGTTGCTTAAAAGAATTTTAGAGGCCCATTAAAAATTGACAGAAACTAGGATTGTATATCGGGTGTTTCGGAGTTGTTTCACTTTCGTAATCTTACAAAACATCGTCTAATTCTCTAGCATGGCTCTGATACCACTGCAGGGTTACCTAGCAAGACAGCAATTTTTCGGAAGGCATCGTCCATACCAATTTCAAATTTTTGCCGTACTAAAGAATCCTAACCCTAGAATATTAACTAGAGATTTAGACAAACAAGCAATGCAAACAACTTTACATCTATATGAATGAGGAATACAACCTTTGTAGACCGGTACTTCACTTCTAAAGCTCCATGTAGTTATCCCTTTGCTCCAAGTAGCGAACACCCGAACTCTAGTAAGGGTTCACATGAAGAAATGAACAAGCTAGCTCGAAGTCTTCGAGGCCGAAGATGATCTACGTCGAGAAGACTCAAGCTCATGTTAACTCTTCACTAATGGTAGATTAGTGAAGCAAACACCCTAAAATAAATGGCTAATATAGTAGAGGATGATGAAGTAGGAATTAGGCTCACTTTAGATATATTTTTCTCACAATATTTCATCACCATTTCAAAAGCTAGAAAGCTTTTCCATGTGGAAGAAGATGAAGTGGAAATGAGAATGAAAACTCATGAGGTGAGAATAGAAACCATGGGCGAGTTAGTGTCATACACTAACTCATGTAGAGATTAAACCATGGCTAAGAATAATGGTTAGGTTAATAAATATCTACAAGTAAAACAAAATTAGTGGACTTGGTCAATGGTTCCACAAGCTTCTACAAGCTTGAACCATGTGACTAATTACCATTAATTTTGATTAACTTTAAATAAATAAAACCATTCATTATATCAAGTATGGTGTGAGTCTCGTTCACCCTTGTTGCACGTGGCATCAAACATGACACAAATAAAGTGTACATTAATATATATCACATATATACTATAAGCACACAAGTGAGAAAAAGAAATGTTTAAGTGAGCTAATATTAGTTAATGTAATTCATTATATCAAATATATAATTATACATTAAATTATTAAATCAACACTTGATTTAATAATCCGGCTATATCACATACAACCGGCTAATATTAAATGTAACAATCAATCGAATCAACACTTAATTCGATAACCCGGTTATATCACATATAACCGACCGATATCACATATCGTCAGAATAGAATATGGTATCACATACGCGCATTAATCTCGGTCCCGCAGATATCACATATGTGCTCCTACTTCGTTTCGCATGAACCAGAAAACCTCTATGTAGGACTCTAAAGACTCGTCAATACGCCGACAGTAGGTGATGATCATATCAAACACCCACAAGCCGCAAGCAGTGTGTTAAACGTAACGGCCACCCGGGTATTGAGCGATCAGAAGATCAACAAGCAAGCCTACTCATACTCCTGCAAATCCAATCAGTAACATACTGTACAGTCCGGTCTCTTCGTCAGATGTGTCGCATATCGCAGCTTAGGGTCGTATAACGTCAGACCCCAATAGCCTGATAAGTCATGCCGATGCAAGATTCATAACGGTTCGAGAAACTACTGATAACACTTACCAGTAAATCTCAGTAAGCCTGGCCAGCGATTTCATGTTATGGCCAATCAAGCATAGCACAACATCAACCCCCAATACCGGGAGAGACGAATCCCCTCCTATCACTCATTGCCTCCTTGTGACTCGGGACTGTACCCAAAAACCACCTTTTTGCATGATCTCTTGAACGTGGTATGGTGGAAATCAAAGCACAATGGGAATCACACAAGACTCTATGACGATCTCGAGTCGACAGACTAACATGTACCAGTGTCACCAGAGAACAGCTATCTGACGATAGGTATAATACAATCTAGGAGTTCTCGGCGAGTCCGTTCAGTGTACCCAGTCTCCACTGAGCACCCGTATACCTTCTCTGATGTCAAACACCAATGGATGTGGGATCATCCATCGCCCATCATATGGCTCAAGAAGCGCATACGCTAATCTACTTTGGAGTATCGATGCCCTTTCTCGATACTCCCACGACTAGGAACAATTGAAGGATATACCTACCGACTACCTCTGCCCTACTAGTATGATCTACATCATAATCCTGGTAGTCAAGTACCCATCGTAAGGGCTTTATCAATATGTAATAGAAAGACAATAAGTGTACATGTTAAGATAAAGAACAACCAGATAGTATACTATCATGTCGAGCAACAAAGTCATCCTTATATATGTCCAAGCATCCACTACAATATACATCACATGCACAGTAATGGCCTCAAGGGCATACATATAACTAACAGATGTCGCGGTGTGTACGGGTGGCCATCACCAGAAATCCTTGGCCAAGATAGTCGAGAATTACTGATTCGGATCAGTAGTTTCCCAGGTAGCGATGGGCTTCATACCGACACAAAATATCAAGTTATTAGGGGTCTGACTTTATCCACCCCTCTAGACTCGATATTCGATACTCATAGACGAACGGACAGGATGTAACATTTCAAAAAAATAAAATATTATTTTTGGTGAATTTTTATAATTTAATATTAATTTTAATAAATATTTTAATATTTCGGTATAATTAAATACCGATAAATGGGGAAAATTTTTGAAAATTATAGAAATTACTACAAAGAGGGTGTTTTATGTGAATTATGCCATTTTTAAGTTTTTATGATTAGTTTGACACTAATTTAGTGCTAATCGCGATTAAAAATCGCTAATCGGACTTTTAGCATATTTGTGCAAAACATGCACCATATCTTTTTCTTGTGCTTGTTACATAATTTTCCATGGTTTTCCTACATGTTTTTATCATGGTTGATGATTTATTGGAAAGGGGAAAAGAAAAAAGAGAAGAAAAGAAAAGAAAAGGGAAAGAGTATTATATTGAGGTTTGGTGAAGAGAGAGAAAGGTGAGGGTTCATCTTTGACCTATGAGCCATTCCTCCATCATTTTACCTCATTTCCTCTCCTTCTTCCTCATTTTTTGTTGCTGCTGCTGGCCCTCCTCTTCTTCTCCACAAAATCCCCCAAAACTCCATGCTAAACAACTCAAAAACCAAATCCCATTTCATAAAAAGTGTGCACAAGCTCATGGTGAACGCTTTGGACCAAGAAAGGAAAGGTTTTGGCCACTTGGGGTAACACAAGAATTTTCTTGAGTTGCCAAACAAGGCAATTTCTTAACCATAAGCTTAGTGTTTCGTTTACTTATACCCCCATATTAGATTCTGTTGGAGATAGTGCCCTCAGAGTCAATTATTGGATCACAGGTACGTGATTGCAATGATCGAGGGAGGACCTATCCCGGTAGGACAGTCTTACTCGAGATGATAGTATGCTATCTGGTTCATCTTTGTCATCATGTACTGTTTGAGGTGACCTTACAGGTCGCTATTACACGTTGGTAGAGCCCCTAGGATTCTTGCTTGACCACCAGCAGTATGAGGGCGATCATATAAGTGGGAGCTGGTAGTCTATAAGCAAATCCTTAAATGGTCCCTAGTCGTGTGAGTTTCGAGACATGGCATCGATACTCCAGAGTAGACTAGTGTATACAGTCGAGACCCCGACGAGGGGAGGTGGCCGGTCTCACAAGCCACTGGTGTCAGTTGGATCACCTAAGATGTATACAGGTGCTCATTGGGTTATGAGTACACCGGACAGGACTCGCCGGGAACATGCTAGTTGGTCATATACCAGACGTCAGATGGCAGTTCCCTGGTGACATGTGTACAGGTTAGTTCATCGACCTGGGGATCGTCATTTGTCTTGTGTGAGTTCCCACTGTACTTTGATTACTACCCTACCAATGCTCAAAGGAGTCGTGCAAACAGGTTTTAGTTGGGTACAGTCCCGAGCCACATGGAGGCAGTGAGCGTATCTTCAGGGGTTCGTCTCTCCCGGTATTGGGGGTGAGGTCGTGCTGTGTCTAGGAGAGCCATTACACGAAGCCCTCGGCCGAGGCATGGAGATTTACTGGTAGGTATTCCAGTAGTATCTCAGGGTGTTCTGGGCTACACTCCGACAGGACTTGTACCGCTTTTGGGGGTCTGACTTTTACCAACCCCCTAGGCCCGCCATGCGATGCTCATAGACGAACGGACCGGACTGTACGGATATTGTCACTGACAGGCTCAGTAGGGTTGTCAGGCTGAGTTCGCTCACAGACATCCCTTTTAGTCAATACCTGGTAGCCTGTTACGTATTGGCTTATACCTCTGACGTGCTAGTGGTTAAATCCACAACCATGGTGTTGACGAGTCTTTAGAGTCCCCCACATTCAGTTACTCAGCTTTCGGGCGAAAGGTTGTAGAGGCCGTATGGAGATATGGCAAGGTCCGATCAGATACGTGCGGTATTGCACGGATCAGGATCGGACAGTTTGTACTACAGGCCGTATGGATATATGGCAGGGTTCGATCAGATACATGCGGTATTGCACGGATCAGGATCGAACGGATAATACTAGCCGGCTTTGGTTTAAGCCGGATCCTAGTATAGTACAGTGTAGATTTTGTCTCATTGCATTTGTATTTCGGTCGGAATACAAATGCGGGTGTGTATGCACAGTATCGGGGTTTTCCTGTAATTTATTACGGGACCAGTTTTCTGGAGTTGCCAGTTTGCTTTCCGTTTCGGCCGATTTCCATTGTTCCGTTCATTGGCCGAAGATTGGTGGAGGAGGGCTTATTTGCATTGTTGCAAATAAGTGGTTGTGGAGGGGGTCTTTGCATTTTTGTTTTATCATGATGGTTTCATGATGGAGCCCATCCCTTGACCTTCCATGCTTCATGATGGCTTGACTTTTGCTATCATGGTTGTTGATTGAGTGTTGGAATTGTTGTGATCATTTTGATTTCTTTTCATCATCACTCACTTTCCACCCACCCCCTTGTCTTTGCACTCTCTCTCCAATCACACCAAAAAGGGGAGGGGCCGGCCATTCCTAGATGTGGGATGGGATTCATTTTATTGTGGTGTGGCAATTTTAGCTCTCATGGTGCCAAGAAAAATGCTCTCTTGTTCATCCAAGAACATCCTTTATTTCCTCCACCAAAATGGCAATTCCATAACCCCAAAAAATGAGACTTCTTCACTACACATTCTACAGCGAATCTTGGGCACGTCGACTAGCCAGCTTCGTGCCTGAGTTGCCTCTGCATTGAGGTGGGAGCCCGTAAAAGAAGTAGGCGATGTGGTGCACTTCCGGCGACGAGGAGGAGACGGGACATTCCGCAGGAGATCGGGACGATGATGAGAAGACCGGAGGACTTGGTTCGTCGGTATATCTCTATTCCCCTTCTTGTAGAAAGCTAGGACTAATTAATGGTTCGATCCGGGTATTAGTGCGCGGCGGTTTGCCAGTTCAAGTAAAATTTAAGTTTATCACCGCTTCCGCATTTGGCCGTCGGATTGACGGCCGGGGCGCCGCCGTGCACTTACAGTGGTATCAGAGCCTCGCCATTAACTTAGTCTAGCTTGGTTTAATGTGTTTTGCATTTCCGATCGACCAAAATTCCAAAATCTACATTTTTGTTCGCGACAGTTTTCTGTTGAAATTTTTTGGTCTCGAAAATTTTTTCAGGTTACAGAAAAGTGATGTGCTAGAAGAAATAAGAGTTCTATAGAAATTCGATGGACCAATTCCACTACGGGAGCGCGGAACCACGGCCAAACACCCCTTTGGGCCGCGGTTCCGCCGCACTATGTTGGGTTTGCTGCATCAATTTTCTACAGTCTCTTTCTGGGCTAAAAATAGGGTTTTGGAATATTAATATTGGGCCCAGAATTTCCTGATCTGCTGCAGTAATGTTTTGGGGCCCACTTGTTAAAATTTGATTGATCGGATATTTTAAACACATTATTTCACAGTATTTACATTATATCTGCGACCGTGAATGTCACTCGATCGGTAAATCCGGTCTAACTGCTATAGCCCGGTTAGACGGATTTGCGAACGTGACTTTCACGTTGATGTTCTGTTTTTGCTGTGATGTTGCGGATCGGTCGTGGGGGATAGCCTGGATGCAATGCTAGTACAGTTGTGGTTGTATTATGTACATTTGATATTGCGGGGCGAGCGTCCGACATGTGGACTGCCGTCACTGCCTGTTTGTATTATTATTTTGGGGCACGGCCAGGTTGCGGTCGATGTACCCGTTGTATGTATATTTTACTTTCTGTACTAGGATTGCCCCGCGGAGGGGTGCACGGATAGCCGGGTTCTAGAGGGCAACAAGCCCGCATCTCATGGCATTGAGACGGAGGGGGCTTCACTCTAGGATTGGCGGGCTATTCGCCGCACTCGTAGGGGGTACAGGTTGACCCAGGAGGGGTGCCTAAGTTACCGGATTCCATGAAGTGCTGGGTGGTCCATTCACGGTGCTGAAGGGGGCTTCCTCGCTTCAGGTTTTGGCGGGTGACTTGCCGCACCCGTAGGGGTCTAGGATTTCATTGCACAGGCTATCCACACGACCAGGGGAACGTCGGGTTTCAGCGGCTCTGTGAAACCCGGGGATCCCAGATATCTGTATTGTTTCTGTGTTGCTGTACATTTCTGTGATGTTGCATTTTATTCACGCCTTGAGCGAATATAATATATTGGTATATATATTAGTAGATGTTGTATATGTTTTACATCCGCGCTAGTCCTGTCCCCGCTCTGTCGTTAGTTAGCTAACCTAACGGGTAATGACGGGACCCAGTGGCAAATGCGGATGGCATATACATACGTCATATTATTTTCGTTCTTTGTGGTGTGATCAATTGATGGGACTGCGTTGATTCGGATCAATGCAAGTTAAAAACAAACCTAATCTGATGTTGTTGGAACACTTTTCAAAAAGCTGTTATTGCAAGGACGTTCACTTTTGTTTTGCATCGTGGTATTCAGTTGGAATATACTGCTCCTCAGTCGACGAGGCAAGGGCCGAGATCCCTTCACCGGGAGTGACCCCTTGGACAAAAGTTTGCGTCAGGGCATTAACTTCACTATAGCCGATTACTTTTGCTTTGCACCGTGGTATTCAGTTGGAATATCCTGCACCCCATTCTACGGGGAAAGAGCCGAGATCCCTTCACCGGGAGTGACCTCTTTAGCAACGGTTTTCGTCACTATATTTTTCAAAAAGCTATCCGTTCCTTCAACGATATCAAGTTCATTACGTTAAAGGTTTTCGCCAGAAACCATTCGTAGCCCTCCGTCGTTTCAGACGGGTAGCACGTAGTATTCATGCTATGTTTGTTGACCTTCGTCAAGGCATAGTGTATGGTAGCTGCTTGTTACCTTTCTGCTGCATAGATAGATGCGTTGGTTTGGGACAGTCGTATAGCCTTGTTGACCTTCGTCAAGGGCTTGTACGGGTGGATTCAAATTAACCTGGATAATGACGGGTAGAACTTGACATGTGACTTATGATTTGTTGACCTTCGCCAAGGTCATAAGAGCATGGGGCAGAAATCACATCGGGAGTTTCAAAAGAACTGAAACTTGTCAGATATGCGCATACCATCTGGAGTATGATGATGTGAGCGGATTCCGTCACGTTATCATGCGATGATAGTTGGATCCCGATTCCCACTGATGAGTTAGTTTACTCCTCGGGTGACCCCGACTAATTCTTCTTTCAGGTTTGGAGGAGAATTTGAGGTACAGTGGGAGGATTCCAGATTAGATAAATTGGTAACCATTCTGATCTAGGTTAGAGTGCACGCTGAGTGTTTCTTTTCTCTCTCTCTTCGGCAGCGACCATTGACCCGACCCTAAGACTATGACTCAGTGACCAAGTTAACCGAACCTTTTTAAACACTGGCTTTTGGATTGTCAGAGTTGCGAACCTCATTGCCACTCCTACTTTTACCCTTTTCTCCAGGACACCCCGTTTTACTACGAATGTCCACTTCCATTGGACAAAACCATCGTATGGTTAGATACGAACTCGAAAGAATTTATTCGAGGATGGTTTCCGGTTCTGGAGAAAACGGATAGGACTATATTCAGTTGTCTTTTCCTTTTTCCTTCTCTCAGGTTGTGAGTACTCCTTGGTTTAGGGGTAGTACACCTATTATTCAAATTGGATAGTCTTCTTCCAAACCATAGGCAGGTGCCGAACGGTGGGGAATGAAGAAAACCAATTAGCATAACGATGGTGTGCAGAAGGTATTAGGTTAAGACAAAGCAAGGGATTAGTAAGAGGGCAAAGTAAATTGCAACAGATATTCACGACCAAACCATGTATTCCTTCGTCATTCCTAAATCACCTTTGTATTTCTCCAGGACACTCCGTATCACTACGAAGATCCACAATTTATTGGATATTCCATCGTATGGTTATATACGAACTCGAAAGGAACTTGTTCCAGTTCGGGGATGGATTCTGGTTCAGGAGAAATAGGAATAAGATTTATTCAGGTGTGTTTTATCTTCACCTTCTCTCGCTTTGTGAGTGTTCCTAGGATTAGGACAGTACACCCATTATGCTTATTGGATAGTCTTCTTCCAAACCATAGGCTGGTGCCGAACGGTAGGGAAGAAAGAAAACCATTTGGCCTAAATGGGTGTGCAGAAGGTAATGACTAAAGACATATGAAGGGATTTGGAGAGGTGGCAAAGAATTATACGGTTACAGTCGTGAATCTGGAAGAGGCATTACTAGGAATACCGAGATACCCCATCGAAACATTTCAATGTTTCAGTCTAACTGTGTACTGTTAAAGGAAAACTGATTTCCCGATTAGATACTTACTCCAGGGTATGTATTTACCAGGTACGATTCTCACATCTGTATGGTTTTACAGATGATGAGTGGGAGTAAGTTATTGGGAATTAGGTGATCATCCTCATTATATCGGGATTCGTTGTAATCGGTGATATTTGAGGAAGTCACCTGGGTTGTTTGCCGGTCGGCAAATATTTGGTTTTGAATATCCGCTGTTATGCACCAATTTCAAATTGTTATATCTGTACGTCTATTTTCATAGAGTGAGATATACCTTTTGATATTATGTCGATGACATTTACCTATATCAGTGGATGGTTAGGTAAGGAGCATTAAACAGCGGTGTAATTCTTCTTAACCATAAGTACAGTTTTCAACCTACGACACACAGTGAATGAGTTATCAGACTCAAGGGACTTATACAGAGTATTGTATGTTGTCCAGGGTCCATCAGGACAGAGGGGTTGGTCCTCGTACTATATTCGGTTTACTTATGACTTCTCTAGTTTTTAGACAAGTGTTTCGCGGAAACACAGGGTCTGAATTTTGAGAAGTTATAGGTATTTGAATAGAGTAGAGAACCAGGTGTAGCAAGTATCGGGATTCTTCAAAGTGATCGAAGATGTAGATACTTTTGTATGGTATTCAGTTGATAGTAATGATAAAGAGATCTTGCTTCTCTTTCAGGTTACTCATAATTGGAAGCATTCCTAAGTTGAGTAACGCTGATCGGCCTTCTTCCATTTAGTTGACATGCACTTGGGACAGCTGCATGATTTGAATCTGGTTCAATTAAATCAGTGCCTCTGGTTCTATATTGGATATAGAACAGTTCATATCTTAACGATGTTAAGGTACGGGGAGTTGTCCGGCTTATGATTAAAACCAGACACTGGACAACTCAAGGCACGTTTCTGTAATGGCTGTTTGTGGGTTGACCCAGGCTATGACGAGGGTTGACTTTCTACCATCTGGATGAACAATAGCGATATTGTTCTAGACTCGCCACAGTTTTATTAAAAATGGATTTTTTCAGAAAACAGTAGTGGGAGTATGGTAGAACTGGAAGTAATTCCAGAACCACAAACGATTACTGAAGATTTCATAGGAACCTAAAGATTCAATCTGGTTTGATATTCCATTGGCCACTCCACAGATACGGTGGGTAACCTCAGGCACCCGAGAGGTACTCCGGTAGCCTCAAGGACGGTGGCAGGGAGGTTCTTGTTTACCCAGACTTGCCATTGCTGTTGTTCCAGGTTGCGAGACCCGGCGGGAGGATGAGTATAGCGTCGTTCTAAACTAGCTTTAGAAGTGTACGTGTATATGACTCTGCCAGAGGGTTGTCGTAGTCAGTGGGAGCAGCGGAAGCATTGGTGGACAGGTGGCTTATGTCTATTTATAGACTAAAGCAGATATAGCGGAGATAGATCATCTTTTTCTGACATGAAAGTCATAGGTTTGACTTCATCAGAATAGTGGATGGATCTGTTGAGAAGGTAGTAGGGTGTGATGTCATGATATTTGGATGACATACACAGAGTAGGAAAGGAAACTCCTATACTACAATCGGTTATACTTTGGCCGTCACACAGTGGTTTCTCCACAAAGGAAATGGATTTTATATCAGACATACTGGCTACTAGATCTATGGTTTTAGATCTAGATTTGGGTAGTTTCCCAATCTGGGTACTTAGACAGCATTCTAAGGGTATTTAGAATGGACGACTCCTGGCACGGTAGTGTACCTGCAGGTGATGGAGTCACCCTCTCTAAAGGTGTCTTACAGACTAAAGGGGAGAGGGATGTGCACGATTGGCAGATCACTTGCTCAGGCAATTGAGTCAATCATGAGATGTCAAGTACCACACCAGATATTGTTCTTGCACTAGATGCAATAAGTTGATATTGATCCAATCCTGGAGAAGCAGTCGGAAGCAGTTTTAGAACATAAGTGAATGTTCTAGGGATACGATAACGACAGCCTCATGCAGGAGACAGTTATCATTCCAGGCTTCCATGGTGACATGGACGACAGGGAGGTTGTCAGAGCTATAGTTTTCCTTCTGACGAGGGGCAGTATTTTGGACAGGTGATCCAAGGCAATACTGAGGGAGGCATGGCGCGGGACACTGATTAAGTTCAGTTGTCGATACAGTCTAAGAAGTTTGGATTTGGTGTTCATTTATGAACTAGGTCCCATCAGACATCCAGACACATTCTAAGACAGGTATTGCTCATTTCGGGAGATGGCTTTCTCCGCGAACACGAGATTTAGAGAGACATAGAAAGAAACAACAAAGCGGATCCACTCACTGAGGCTATTTCTCGAACGCAATAGTTTCGCAAACGAGCTTTGTGAGACTGACTAGTAGAGGAGTTGGGTGTTCGGTATCACACGGGCTGTGAGTATGCGACATCGCAATAATTAGCCTTGAGTGCAAGTGGGAGATTGTTGGAGATAGTGCCCTCAGAGTCAATTATTGGATCACAGGTACGTGATTGCAATGATTGAGGGAGGACCTATCCCGGTAGGACAGTCTTACTCGAGATGATAGTATGCTATCTGGTTCATCTTTGTCATCGTGTACTGTTTGAGGTGACCTTACAGGTCGCTATTACACGTTGGTAGAGCCCCTAGGATTCTTGCTTGACCACCAGCAGTATGAGGGCGATCATATAAGTGGGAGCTGGTAGTCTATAAGCAAATCCTTAAATGGTCCCTAGTCGTGTGAGTTTCGAGACAGGGCATCGATACTCCAGAGTAGACTAGTGTATACAGTCGAGACCCCGACGAGGGGCGGTGGCCGGTCTCACAAGCCACTGGTGTCAGTTGGATCACCTAAGATGTATACAGGTGCTCATTGGGTTATGAGTACACCGGACAGGACTCGCCGGGAACATGCTAGTTGGTCATATACCAGACGTCAGATGGCAGTTCCCTGGTGACATGTGTACAGGTTAGTTCATCGACCTGGGGATCGTCATTTGTCTTGTGTGAGTTCCCACTGTACTTTGATTACTACCCTACCACGGCTCAAAGGAGTCGTGCAAACAGGTTTTAGTTGGGTACAGTCCCGAGCCACATGGAGGCAGTGAGCGTATCTTCAGGGGTTCGTCTCTCCCGGTATTGGGGGTGAGGTCGTGCTGTGTCTAGCAGAGCCATTACACGAAGCCCTCGGCCGAGGCAAGGAGATTTACTGGTAGGTATTCCAGTAGTATCTCAGGGTGTTCTGGGCTACACTCCGACATGACTTGTACCGCTTTTGGGGGTCTGACTTTTACCAACCCCCTAGGCCCGCCATGCGATGCTCATAGACGAACGGACCGGACTGTACGGATATTGTCACTGACAGGCTCAGTAGGGTTGTCAGGCTGAGTTCGCTCACAGACATCCCTTTTAGTCAATACCTGGTAGCCCGTTACGTATTGGCTTATACCTCTGACGTGCTAGTGGTTAAATCCACAACCATGGTGTTGACGAGTCTTTAGAGTCCCCCACATTCAGTTACTCAGCTTTCGGGCGAAAGGTTGTAGAGGCCGTATGGAGATATGGCAAGGTCCGATCAGATACGTGCGGTATTGCACGGATCAGGATCGGACAGTTTGTACTACAGGCCGTATGGATATATGGCAGGGTTCGATCAGATACGTGCGGTATTGCACGGATCAGGATCGAACGGATAATACTAGCCGGCTTTGGTTTAAGCCGGATCCTAGTATAGTACAGTGTAGATTTTGTCTCATTGCATTTGTATTTCGGTCGGAATACAAATGCGGGTGTGTATGCACAGTATCGGGGTTTTCCTGTAATTTATTACGGGACCAGTTTTCTGGAGTTGCCAGTTTGCTTTCCGTTTCGGCCGATTTCCATTGTTCCGTTCATTGGCCGAAGATTGGTGGAGGAGGGCTTATTTGCATTGTTGCAAATAAGTGGTTGTGGAGGGGGTCTTTGCATTTTTGTTTTATCATGATGGTTTCATGATGGAGCCCATCCCTTGACCTTCCATGCTTCATGATGGCTTGACTTTTGCTATCATGGTTGTTGATTGAGTGTTGGAATTGTTGTGATCATTTTGATTTCTTTTCATCATCACTCACTTTCCACCCACCCCCTTGTCTTTGCACTCTCTCTCCAATCACACCAAAAAGGGGAGGGACCGGCCATTCCTAGATGTGGGATGGGATTCATTTTATTGTGGTGTGGCAATTTTAGCTCTCATGGTGCCAAGAAAAATGCTCTCTTGTTCATCCAAAAACATCCTTTATTTCCTCCACCAAAATGGCAATTCCATAACCCCAAAAAATGAGACTTCTTCACTACACATTCTACAGCGAATCATGGGCACGTCGACTAGCCAGCTTCGTGCCCGAGTTGCCTCGGCATTGAGGTGGGAGCCCGTAAAAGAAGTAGGCGATGTGGTGCACTTCCGGCGACGAGGAGGAGACGGGACATTCCGCAGGAGATCGGGACGATGATGAGAAGACCGGAGGACTTGGATCGTCGGTATATCTCTATTCCCCTTCTTGTAGAAAGCTAGGACTAATTAATGGTTCGATCCGGGTATTAGTGCGCGGCGGTTTGCCAGTTCAAGTAAAATTTAAGTTTATCACCGCTTCCGCATTTGGCCGTCGGATTGACCGCCGGGGCGCCGCCGTGCACTTACAGATTCGAACCGATATCGAGTGGTTTTGTCGACTTAGGAAAAACCTAGTTAGGGTTAATGGGAATTGAGAGTGGTGATGGGCAATTAAGCTCATTAGAGGCCACACAAACCCTCTAGTGTTAGAATTAAGACTCAAACCAGAGACTAGAAACCCGGAATATGGATTTAGAAACCGATATCGGAAGAATTGTGAAATCTGTGAGGGTTAAATAGAATCTGCTATCACCCCGAGACTCTAAAAATTATTTTGTGAACACATCGAGATGTGCAGGCACCCAGGAAGCTAACCCCAAGACCCCAGACCCTAGTTCCCTTCCTTGGCCGCAGATTTATTCTGCCTGACCGCAAATTGCGGCCAGACCTAGGCCATTTGGCCTCGTGTTGGTTCTGTAGCTTTATTTCATGTACAATAGACCCTTGGTATATGCAAAATTGTCTGATTTGACCTAGGGTGAAATCTGGGACCCTTTTCTATAGTTGTTGTTTTGGATTCGTGTTTCCGTATTGCGAATTTTAAATTCTGGGTTTGTATAATTGCGTTTTACCTCGATTACTTGGCGTTTATACGACGATATCGAGGATTGTTTGATGGTTTTGAAAGTGTAGTCTATAGGTTCTAACCTATAGGCATTAGCGTGTCGTTTTGGGTATTCCCGATTTGATTTTATTACGCGTTCCGACTATGTTATCTATGTAGGTACCATCATTTGGATTCCATACGAGGAACAAGATGAAGGCGACATCGACACCGACACGCAGGATGCAAGTTGAGTAAATTATATCTATGGGGGAAGTCGGGTGGATGGCGTATAGCACCCCAGCAGTTCGATACTTAGTATACTAGATATATACTATATATATATGTTTGATAGCATTAGGTGCGGTATGAATAATTGAGATGGGATTAGGTGTACTATGGTTAGATTAGTGTGTAGTCGTAAACTAGTATAGTTCATAGTTGAGAACTCTAGAATAGGTTTACACCCATACGCACACACATGCATATTTGTTATACATATACCTACATGATGAGGATAGTGGATGATAATTGGAGATGAGTCGATGATATTGGGTATAGTGCCATGAGATCGGTGATATGATGTGATTCGTATTTGGGATACGACAGGTGATTTAAGCGGTCCTTTAGACGTGTGGTTCACACACGCATTTATATTTATATAGAGGGTATCGATTTGTACTAGACTTAGATCATAAGATATGATGATAAGTATACCTGATAATTGATGAGAGGAATGTGATAGACCCGTACCCAGCTTTTGGGATGCCGTACGATGATTTACCGTACGAGCTTCATATTGATGATAGATCCGCACTCATGACTCGAGGATGTCATATGATATTGTATCGTACGCGGTACCTTTGAGGCGGGATCGCCGACTATTATATTTACATATATATATTACATCGACTCAGATTTAGGTGGTTTCCATACACCTCCTGATTGACTTGCTAGTTAGAGCTGTATATTTGCTAGTAGATGTTAGGCTAGGCCAATGTCATACCTATTTCAAAAACTAACGAATCGGGAGTAGTTAAAGACAGGCAAGCGATTCTACGGATATTTTCCAAAGACGCATCATTTCTTAAAAACACCGTAACCCTTATTTTCTTAAAAACCTCGATTCGTCTTCTTTCAAATGGCAAAACAGTATGATATGGATACATGGATGTAGCTTCTACACTGTTGTGTTTATTATTCATTTGCTGCATATACTTACTGTTTGCATCGCATTGCATGATAAATATGGTTATTGTTATATTAAACTCATGCTGTTAGGACACTAGTACCATTATCGATGATGCATATATTCCACGTACATCTGCTTGCCGGCTCACATACTTCATCATCGATAATTGCCATGTCACTACACTGTAGTACTGTTGCATTCAGGATATGACCCTTGCATGGCATACTCGTGTACTTACATATTGTACACTCATACTTATGCACACATCTATTGTACATACATACTCGTGTACTTACATATTGTACACTCATACTCGTGCACACATCTATTCTACACTCATACTTGTGCACACATCTATTGTACATTCATACTCGTGTACTTACATATTGTACACTCATACTCGTGCACACATCTATTGTACACTTATACTTGTGCACACATCTATTGTACATTCATACTCGTGTACTTACATATTGTACACTTATACTTGTGCACAAATCTATTGTACATACATAATCGTGTACTTACATATTGTACACTCATACTCGTGCACACATCTAGTGTACACTCATACTTGTGCACACATCTATTGTACACTCATACTCGTGCACACATCTATTGTACACTCATACTCGTGCACACATTTATTGTACATTCATACTCGTGTACTTACATATTGTACACTCATACTTATGCACACATCTATTGAACATACATACTCGTGTACTTACATATTGTACACTCTTACTCGTGCACACATCTATTGTACACTCATATTTGTGCACACATCTATTGTACACTCATACTCGTGCACACATCTATTGTACACTCATACTTGTGCACACATCTATTATACACTCATACTCGTGCACCTATCTGTTGTACACTCATACTTGTACACATACATATTTGCACATACATAGATGATTCTGGTTTGACTTGGAGATCTGGGAACCGCGAGATACTTTCTAAAACTGATTCATTTTAATGAAGCGGTCTTCCCTAAATATATGCATATTACTATTCCCTGTTTCATGATATACTGGCATGCTTACATTTCTTTTATATGTCGCATACATCATGCTTTCTGATTATACGCATTGAGATATGTTGTTTTCATGATATTTCTGGATTTGGGAACGGTGGGTATTTTAAATGAAAATATGTATTGTTTGAAAAACCCGGTTACCCTTGATATGATATTTCAGTGCGTCCACCATGTGATTTCTCGGTTCTGAGAGTGGCATGTAAAACCCGATTCGAGGAGCGGTAGGCACCGTCTGTGGGTACATGATTGACCCGGTGAGGTACCCCGGGGCAAGAAGACTCGTATATATTGGACGGTAAGCCTGGCCGGGGAGTACTACCTACCGGTGATATTATTTGAGCTCGGCGGATATCTGGGGGATACCGACCGGAGTTGAGAGATGATATAGGCCGATCCGGACGGTTGGGACCTTATATATATGAGGATTTACATGCCGATGCTAGGCACAGGTTTCATGATGTTTTCGAGTATCGATGCTTGGCACTCAGGTTCAATGATTTTGATATGTCACGAGCGACACATGTTGATTTACATCCTCATACTTCGATGCATATGTTTATGATATTTACATGCATGATGCTTATTGTCATTGGGTGACACGTGGACGATTTCCACATACATATATTGACATTGATTACATAGTTGGATGATATCCACTTTTTCATAGACTTCACGATATAGTTGACATTGATCATACCTCATATTTATGATATGTTATTACCTGAGGCACTGGCACGAGCACTTAGCACTACACTCATGTATTGCCACCTTATCATGCTTCAGACTTATTCATTTGAGGTTTATATATATCTGATCGTATTGACCTAGGATTGTATCATACATACGATTTCTGCTCTGTGATGTTTTCTATTCACGAGTTGGCAACTCACCCCCGTTGTGCCATAGTTTCTTACAGGTTTTTGCCGTACAGGTTTCATTGCGGCTTTCCGGCAGACTGCTTCCCTTACGGGTGACTTGCTTTGGTAGGTGGATTCTTTTGCATCAGAACCACCATTGTATATGTACTATTCAGTTGTATCTAGAAATTCCATCAACCAAACTTGTATATTGTTTCAGACTTAGAAAACCAGTTGTGTATTATTTCGACCTTAGAGTCGCGCGTTGTAGTATTATGGTTTTCAATCTGATTTGAGTTTTCCTTTGAGTTTTGATCCTCGCCCTTTGGCGTTATATATTATATTGCTTGTGTGGTTGTGACCGTCTATTGATGAAGAGCTAGCTCTCGCTTGGGGATGCCTTTTATCATTGCATATATATTATTCATGTTTTGCCCCGTTCGGGGCCAGTATTTACAAAGGAAACTCTACCGAAATTTTCAGAAAGGACATGTGATTTTTAAAATGCATATTCGGCTTATGTTATTTAAAAACCCTTGTTTTAAAACATGTTTTCTTCAATTTTTAAAACTAGTTTTCCTTATTTACTCCTTAAAAATGGTTTTAGATTTCTGGGCTTTTGGCTTACTTGAATTTGATGGGGTCCTATCGGCTTCATATGATTCAAGTGCCAGTCACGGGCTATTTCGGGTCGTCACAAAATTGGTATCAGAGCGCTAGGTTAACCTTGGTTCCAGTCTAAGTTTGACTATGCGGAGCTTAGAGCGTTTATATATATACGGAACTTAGGCTTGACCTTAGGGAACTTAGACCTAGTCGAGGGGGTATTATACCCGAACTTTCGTCGCATAGGATGACCCTAGGTTGATGGAGTAGGTAGCTTGAGTAGAGTGATGTACCGTACGTATGTTCCGCGGTATATTTACGATACGCTACTCCACTTAAGAAACCTTAGGATGTACATTTCCTTGCACAGTATTATATTCATTCATATGATCTATCCTCATCGATATTGGTTATGATTTTGCTGCCACGACTGCACGGGCAAGAGCTACGGCTAGAGTTGCGTCAGCGCGAGCTCGTCATGGACGAGGACTGACTAGGGCGTCATTCCAGAGGTGTACGATCGCGTATAGAGGCATCGCTTTATTGTGTTTCACGCCATGAGCGTTCGAAAGATCGCTTTTACGAGATTTCCCGGATGTGCTAATCAGCACAAGAGGATCAGGCTACTGCTAGAGGCCAGCCAGGATGTGATGACCATTTATATATCGCTTATTCATGATAATTGAGGCGCTGTTCAGCATACAGACGAATGAGCCAGTTGTTGCTGCAAATGACGAGATATCGCCCAGACGTTGGAGCTACTACAGCATGAGCATATACTTAGAGATATGATGGAAGGTCGCTAGTCACCCGAGGATGAGCGGCAAGGACATGTGGTTCGTTCGCTTACCACGATGCGAGGTCATCAGATTGATTGATTCCAGCTAGAGACGACTTCACGCAGGTTCGTTGGTAGTCGATGGAGGTGATCGAATGTCAGAAACAAATATTCCAAGTTTAAAGTATTTGGAAAGACATGCAAGCGATTCTATGGACCCTCTAGAAGAATGAAATCCTAACTCGACATAATGACCGTGTGAAAGCCTTTAAACCTTAGGGTTTGTGGCAGTTCCACGGCGCCATTAGTGAGGCTTGGGTTTGCCCTTCTACGGCTGGTCCATCGATGCTGAGGTATGTACTTGATACTATTAAACTGTACTCAAGATGTTGATCTCTTGAGGGATTATGAGATTTTGATGAATCGATCAAAAGGTTCGACATCTTTCAGATGCCATGTGGTGGGATGCATTTTTAGGAGACTCCAGATATGAGTATAGCATTTGGAGCACAGTCCATGCAGCCACGAAGAGACGAGTCCAAATCAGTCAACATTGGAGCAGAGTGAAGTAAAGAGTTCGAATGAGATTTCGACGAGATGACGTTCCACTCCGCTGACATCAGAGATGCGATACACATGCAGAGGCGTAGTATATGGATATACCTTCCAGAAGGAGTCGTGATGAGCATACAGCCGTTCTGGAATGAGAAACAGATATAGTAAAAGATAATAACTTCCGGGCAATTCGGCAGAAGCGAGATTTGATAAGACCTCGACAGGACCTTTCTAGAATACTATACGAGAAAACATGGACCCAGGAGTGGTCATATTGCGCACACCCAGCAGGCCAGAGTTCGGCATCGTCGACGAGATAGTTGACAAGGTTCGGATAGAGGACCTCACCCAGATGCGTTGTGAATTGAGCTAGGATGGACGAGAATGGAGTATATCTCCGCAGGTTGGGACGAGTTCCTGAGGACATGTTCGGCTAGATATCTTCAACAGAGTGATGAAGATACCGAGTTCGTGATTTTGAGTCCGTGTGAGAGACTTTGGATTGACCGTAGCCGAGAACATTTGTAGTGCGCAGATAGAGACGTGACGTCGGAGTAGACGATGATACAGACAAGCGGGACAAGAGGTTCATGCAAGATGCTAACGAGCTGTTGTTACACCCTGTTAAGGTTAAAGGTCGGATATGTCTACAGAGGAGTTGGGATGCGACCTGTTTCCGAGGAAATGCTGTGCTGAGGACGCAGATGACCAGAGAAGTGCCAGAACGGAATCGTCCCTGTTAGCACACCTGACTTGGACGATGAGCCGATTGATTGCGAGATAGGTAACCCGCAGAGAAGATAAGGACCCAGAGACAGAGGACGCCAGACCATGAGCAAGAGGAATGTAGATATCTTGCGCTACTAGCATTGGATGCACCGACACCTTCCCGACTTTGAAGGAGGATATACCTATGACGGTATTTATGATTTGTGATTTTGTGATTTGATTATCACGTATCCGTCACCTTGGATTTCGGTATTTTGGGCGACCTATTCGCGTGATTTGGTCTTGATGGCTGAGTTCCATGATTTCTGTTTTCGTGCACCATGGTTGCACCTACTGGGTATTGATATTTTGCGCATAGTTATTACGCTTAAGGTATTGATTGTGATTTCTTGCCTGTTTTATGCCGGTGATTTGATTTACGCTTTCAGGATAGTTTTCATGCACTTTTAGTGTTTTGATTTGATTTGTGCACGCTGATGCACATGGTTGTGAGCTTATACACCGTGGTATACCTGATTTTGATTGAGACGTATAGTATACCGTCGATTTTGATTCTGATATTGATGTTGATTTCTTGCACTCCGTGCATTTGAATTGGATTTTCGCACGTGTTGAGCGAATGTTTTGAGATACGATTTGGGTGCATCCCAGATGCACTAAATCGGGATTCCTTGTGCATGTCAGATGCTCCTGATTTTGCTGTCAGGCATGCACATTGCCCTTGGCAGATGTTTTGTGCACATCCGTTACACCTAGATGATGTTTCTGTGCACATGTATGGCACATATATGGATTTTGATTTCCTTGCGCACCAGACGCACTTATCATTTATATGCACGTTTTTGTGATTGATTTCTTATGGAGCAGTACGTTTTTATGACATTTGCTATTTGTTTTCGTACTGAGCAGGACTAGTCAGAGGACAGTACCTGGATATATTTTGCATGCATTGATAGTTATCGAAAGGATTTCCGAAAAGAGAGCTATAGTCTCAGTATATACCTACGTGTCCGATATGACACGAAATGTTTAAAATAAGGAAACCCTTCTAAATTGTTTTCAAAACGGCGGAACATACATATTAAACAAAGGATATATACGTATATGGTTATTTTATTATAATAGTCGTCCACCACTGTGCAGTGTTATGCGTATCGCACAGCGACTTAAAAGAATTTGGCAAGAATTTATTTTAGCTATTTACATGTATAGTTCTTATTTATATCATATTGGTTTTGTTTTGGATTTGACAGTGTGTCTGTACCATAACTCCGATGATTGTGGGATGCTTGATGGAGTTTTGTTTTTGAGTGATCCGCTCATTGTTCTTCCGCATGCATTGCGCTATGATGCGTGTATTGATGATTTCGGAACAAAGACTAATTGGACTTTTACTGAATTGTTTTAGTATTTGAGGGGTTTTAAATTAAATTCGGGGACCGAATTTTTTTAAGGGGAGAAGATTGTAAAATTTCCAAAAAAAAAATATTATTTTAGGGGAATTTTTATTATTTAATATTAATTTTAATGAATATTTTAATATTTCGGTATAATTAAATACCGATAAATGGGGAAATTTTTTGAAAATTATAGAAATTACTACAAAGAGGGTGTTTTATGTGAATTATTCCATTTTTAAGTTTTTATGTTTAGTTTGACACTAATTTAGTGCTAGTCGCGATTAAAAATCGCTAATCGGATTTTTAGCATTTGTGCAAAACATGCACCGTATCTCTTTCTTGTGCTTGTTACATATTTTTCCATGGTTTTCCTACATGTTTTTATCATAGTTGATGATTTATTGGAAAGGGGAAAAGAAAAGAAAAGGAAAGGAAAAGAGTATTATATTGAGGTATGGTGAAGAGAGAGAAAGGTGAGGGTTCATCTTTGACCTATGAGCCATTCCTCCATCATTTTACCTCATTTCCTCTCCCTCTTCCTCATTCTTTGCTGCTGCTACTGCCCCTCCTCTTCTTCTCCACAAAATCCTCCAAAACTCCATGCTAAAGAACTCAAAAACCAAATCCCATTTCACAAAAAGTGTGCACAAGCTCATGGAGAACGCTTTGGACCAAGAAAGGAAAGGTTTTGGCCACATGGGGCAACTCAAGAATTTTCTTAAGTTGCCAAATAAGGTAATTTCTGAATCATAAGCTTAGTGTTTCCTTTACTTATACCCCCATGTTAGATTTGAACCGATATCGAGTGGTTTTGTCGACTTAGGAAAAACCTAGTTAGGGTTAATGGGAATTGAGAGTGGTGATGGGTAATTAAGCTCTTTAGAGGCCACACAAACCCCCTAGTGCTACAATTAAGACTCAAACCAGAGACTAGAAACCCGGAATACAGATTTAGAAACCGATATCGGAAGAATTGTGGAATCTGCTATCACCCCGAGACTCTAAAAATTATTTTGTGAACACATCGAGGTGTGCAGGCACCCAGGAAGCTAACCCCAAGACCCCAGCCCCTAGTTCCCTTCCTTGGCCGCAGATTTATTCTGCCTGGACGCAAATTGCGGCCATACCTAGGCCATTTAGCCTCGTGTTGGTTCTGTAGCTTTATTTCATGTACAATAGACCCTTGGTATAAGCAAAATTGTCTGATTAGACCTAGGGTGAAATATGGGACCCTATTCTATAGTTGTTGTTTTAGATTTGTGTTTCCGTATTGCGTATTTAAAATTCTGGGTTTGTATAATTGCGTTTTACCTCCATTACTTGGCGTTTATACGACGATATCGAGAATTGTTTGATGGTTTTGAAAGCGTAGTCTATAGGTTATAACCTATAGGCATTAGCGTGTCGTTTTGGGAATTACCGATGTGATTTTAATACGCGTTCCGATTATGTTATCTAAGTAGGTACCATCATGTGGATTCCATTCGAGGAAGAAGATGAAGGCGACATCGACACCGACACGCAGGATGCAAGGTGAGTAGATTATATCAACGGAGGAAGTCAGGTGGATGGCGTATAGCCCCCCATAGTTCGATACTTAGTATGCTAGATATATATATATATATATATATATATGTTTGATAGCATTAGGTGCAGTATGGATAATTGAGATGAGATTAGGTGTACTATGGTTAGATTAGGGTGTAGTCGTAAACTAGTATAGTTCCTTGTTGAGAACCCTAGAATAGGTTTACACCCATACGCACACACATGCATATTTGTTATACATATACCTACATGATGAGGATACTGGATGATAATTGGAGATGAGTCGATTATATTGGGCATAGTGCCATGAGATCGGTGATATGATGTGATTCGTATTGGGGATACGACAGGTGATTTTAGCGGGCCTTTAGACGTGTAGTTCACACGTGCATTTATATTTATATAGAGGGTATCGTTTTATACTAGGCTTAGATCAGTACCCCGATCATGAGATATGATGGTAAGGATACCTGATAATTGATGAGAGGAATGTGATATTGACCCGTACCCAGCTTTTGGGATGCCGTACGATAATTTACCGTACGAGCTTCATATTGATGATAGATCCACACTCATGACTCGAGGATGTCATATAATATTGTATCGTACGCGGTACCTTTGAGGCAGGATCACCGACTATTATATTTACATATATATATTATATCGACTCAGATTTAGGTGGTTTCTATACCCCTCCTGATTGACTTGCTAGTTAGAGCTGTAGATTTGCTAGCAGATGTTAGGCTAGGCCGATGTCATACCTATTTCAAAAACTAACGAATCGGGAGTAGTTAAAGACAGGCAAGGGATTCTACGGATATTTTCAAAAGACGCATCTTTTCTTAAAAACACCGTAACCCTTATTTTCCTAAAAATCCCGATTCGTCTTCTTTCAAATGGCAAAACAGTATGATATGGATGCATTGATGTAGCTTCTACACTGTTGTGTTTATTATTCATTTGCTGCATATGCTTACTGTTTGCATCGCATTGCATGATAAATAAGGTTATTGTTATATTAAACTCATGCTGTTAGGACACCAACACCATTATCGACGATGCATATGTTCCACGTACACCTGCTTGCCGGCTCACACACTTTATCATCGATAATTGCCATGTCACTACACTGTAGTATTGTTGCATTCAGGATATGACCCTTGCATGGCATACTCATGTACTTACATATTGTACACTCATACTTATGCACACATCTATTGTACATACATACTCGTGTACTTACATATTGTACACTCATACTTGTGCACACATCTATTGTACACTCATACTTGTGCACACATCTATTGTACATTCATAATCGTGTACTTATATATTGTACACTCAAACTTATCACGGCCCGAAGGTATGGAACGTGACCGGTACTTAAATTATGAAACGTCTAGAGGGGTAACGTAATCTAAGCAAGCCGAAGCCCAGAAATCTAAACCATTAAAAGAAGAAGTGTAGAAAAAAAATTTAAAAGCAACATAAAATTTTCTCAAAAATTTCGGCTGAGTCTCCTTTGTTAAAACTGGCTCCAAACGGGTACAAACAAGAATAATATATATAAGCAATAATAAAAAGGTATCCCCAAGCGGGTGCTAGCTCTTCACCAATTGGCGGTCACAACCACGGAAGCAATAATATACAACGCCGAAGGGCGAGGAAAAAAAACTCAAAGAACCATCAGAAAACCATAATAGTACAAGCGCGACTCTAAGGTCGAAAGAGTAAGCAACTGGTCTTCTAAATTTATCAAGTAATACAAGTCTGATTAATGGAGCTTGCTAGATACAAATGAAATAATAAAAGTACAACGGCGGTCCTGAAACAAGTGAACCAACCTACCAGGCAAATCACCCTGAACGAAATGATATACCAGCAAGCTGCCAAGGAAACCTGTACATCGAAAACCTGTAAGAAAATTTAGCACAACGGGGGTGAGTTGCCAACTCGTGAGTAGAAGACATCTGCGGATAGAAATCGCATGCACGACGCTCTCCTAGGTCATAATAATATACTTAACATGACACTAGTCATCTAGTAGTGGCTGGGTAATAATCTATGCGTAACTGCAATACTCAGTGCTCGTGTCAGTGCCTTATGTAATTACATGTCATGGGTATGAATATGCATGCATCATAAATGTAAAACAATCAATATGAAATCTGGATATGTCAGTATAAGAAATCTTTAACTTTTATCATAATAAAATTTGTATGGTAATCTGAAACATCATCAATGAAATCCATGGAGATCCGTGTCAAGCATCGACACAAAACATGTAAATCTCAAAGTCTCAATACTTCATAATCTCAATATATCATAGTCTCAATATCTCGGGCTCCATCAGTCCGGATCGGCCCATATCAGCAAATCACACGACAACGGTCGGTATCCTCCGGATATCCGCCGCGGCAGACATCACCGGTAGGTAGTCTTCCCCTGCCAGGCTCATCGTCTACAGCTCGAGCTTCTTGCCCCGGGGTACCATACCGGGCCCACCATGTACCCGAGACGGTTCATCCTCTCCTCGAATCGGGTCTCGAAAACCAGCAGAAATCATGAAAAACACAAGGTGGACGACACATACATCACGAGAAAACCGCAACTTTCATTTTTAAAAAGAATAATAAGTTTATAAATTTTTACGGTTTTCCCTAAAATCCAGAAATCTCATAGAAAATCCGAAAGCTCAAGATCATGAGTCCATAAACAGTGAATATTGGCATAAAAAAAACCCAACAATGCATAACAAAATGGATATATGAATGCATGGGTATCTAAGTAAGAAATGTAGTATCTAACTAGCATATGAGAGCAAGCATGCTAAAATATATTTAAACTCTTAATTAGCAGCTATACGAATTGAAGTAGATTTTTCTAAAGTGTACGTGACATGGCAATTACCGATGATGATGTGTGTGAGCCGGTAAATAAGTGTATGTGGAATATGCGCATCATCGGTAATTGTGTTGGTGTCCTAACAGACGAGATCATGACAATTAAGAAACACATGTATAATCATGCAATGTAATGAAAATAACCTGAATATAACAAAGAAAGAGTAATAACCGCAACACTGAAGGATATACATTTCTAATATACGAGTCATACAATTTTGGTGTTTAAAATAGCATGAATCGTTTTTTTGTTGTTTTTTTTTTGAAAAATAGGGGCTACGGTGTTTTTGAGAAAAGATATGTCCTTTGAAAATCCATAGTATCCCTCGGGTTGTCTTTTTGAAAATTCTCACGATTCGTTAGTTTTGAAAATAGATATGACTCGAACCTAAACCAGCATCTCCATAAACAGATAAGAAACTAACTAAAAAACGGTCGGAAGGAGGAGAAGGTCTAAATATAGTCCGAGTCGATATATTAAGTAGTCGGCGATCCAGCCTCATAACATCACGTACTGTATAATATATAGTACGGCATCCTCAAGTCAAGAGTGCGGATCAATTATCATATTTATACCTCGTACGGTAAAACCGATCGTACGACATCCTTAAAATCGAGGATACGGGTCAACTATCATATATACAACGTCGATCAAATGTCATTATCATCAACAATATCATGGTCAGCAGTACTGTACTACAGCCTCATACATTCCAATATCATCAAACATATATCATCGTCAGTGTAAATACACATCGCCCAATGATCTATTAAAATATCATATCGTATGTCATATCACGACTTAAGTCACATATCACAAATCTCACGGCATCATGCCCGATCATATCGAATCACATCCAAGTATCATATTCCATCCTCATATCACGTGTGTGTGTGCGCATATATATATATATATATATATAAACCTACACACATGCGTGTACACACACACACTCACACACACATATACACCAAGTCAAATGTATGTGTGTGCGTGCGTGTGTCCACATGAAACCTACGAATTGCCTTCAAGGTAATCACCCTCTGCATAAGCCTTCCTAAGTCAACCTAATCTAACCTAAGATCTGCTAAATTACCCTACTTGCTAAGTATCCAATATTACCTCCAAGCTCATGATTTACTTGGTAATAACACTATTCTATACGGGGGTGCTATACGTCATCCACCCGACTTCCCACGTAGATATACATCTACTCACCTTGGTCCTCGCTTGCCAAAGTCAATTGACGCCATGCTCCCTTGTTATCCGAAGTCCACGTGAAGGTGCCTAGTTTAGCCGTGATCTCTTCTCTGCTTAGATTGCTAGTACCTCAAGCTCGTTTCACCTTCATGGTCATTTCTCGGTCTCACATTCCATTGACGCAAGTTCTAATCTTGTGTCAATGGTAGAAGTGAAGCGACTTTTGAGTTGATAGGAGCATATCCGCTAGCATGCCAAAATGGAATAACTGATCTTGGCTTGAAATTAGAATTCGGTGATGACATAAAATTTGAAGTTGGCATCGGAGTTCAATAAGGCCTTTGCTGGGTCCAAAATTCCAACAGCCATCAAGTCCTCATAACAATTTGTTGCTGCATTATAACCATATTTCACATCATCCATGGACAACACCTTTTCTATGACAACACTTCCATTCACACCAGCATTTTTTTTGTCCTTCATTTCGACTTGTGTCTGTGCACCTACCTCGAAAAGACTTCTTAATTGAGCAACCATCTGTTCGACTGCGCTTTGAGTGCTCCCGTCGGTAACAATTAGCGTTGAATCTTTGGTGATCACGACTTTAAGAGCATAACCTAAACTCTCTTTTCCAACCTTTTCCAAGACTTAATCCCATTTCATCTCTTACTACTTTACGTCCAGTCAAAATAGCAATGTCATCTAAGTAATCACTTTTGCGCTCTCCAAATGCAGGAGCTTTGATGGCAGCTGCTTTGAGCACACCTTTGAGTTTGTTCCTAATTACAGGAGACAATGCATATTCTTCAATACCCTCAAAAATTATCAAAATTGGATAGTTCTCTTTCACTGCATTGCCCAATATCTTAAACATCTCCTTTGGGTGCATGATTTTTTTTTTGCCAACCAAAAGTATCTTGCAGTCGTTTAACTCCGCTGACATATTTACACGATCAGCGACAAAGTAAGGCGAGAGGTAACCACGATCGAATTGCATTCCTTCGAATACTTCTAGATTATTCTCGGTGCTTTTTCCGCTCTCGACTCTAACTACACCTTTTCTTCCAACTCTTTTAAGTGCGTCTGCTATCATATTTCCTACAGCATAGTCGTTGCCAGCAATAACTGCTGCCACATCAGCGATTTCATGTTCTTCAATCTTGACATCAACTTGAGCGCAGTGTCAAGAGCAGTTGCAGTCTTCTTGATTCCACGCGCAATTTGAACAGGATTAATTCCAGCAACAAGTACCTTCATACCTTCAGAAATGAGTCCTTGACCAAGAACAATCGACGACGTGCTACCATCGCCGGCGAGATCATTTGTTTTGGCAGCATCTTGTCTCACCAATTTAACTCCAACATTTTCGAGTGGGTCCTCTAATTCAACCTCTTTGAGCACAGTCTCCCTATCATTAACAATCTTAGGAGGCCCATACTTGTCCTCCAACACCACATTCCTCCCTTTTAAACCTAAAGTCACACCCAACAAGTTTGCCACCAAATCAATCCCAGCCTGCAGCTTCTTGGTTGCTGAGAAATCATGGTTGAAATGGAGCTCTTTTGAATGGGCTTTTGGAAAGCATAGTGAAGCTCTTTTGAATGAGATGGGAACTTTGAGAATTGTAAGAGGAGTTGAAGGAGATGAGAGCATGGCTGAGTTTAGAGAATGGCAGAGGAAATGAGGAGGTGTGTTAATAATATGTAGAAGCTTCTCAATTTCTCTCTCCAAAAAGAATATCTTTTCCATTTTCATTTCTTTTACTTTCTCATTTAAAACAAAACAAAGCCATGAGTAAATAATTGTAACAAATGATTTTTGCAACATGATTTGTTGTATGCCACATGCACATAATCAAGATTAAATGCAAAATTAGTGAAATACTAATCGAGTTGAGTAAATAACCCATTTACAAACAATTTGTATAATAATTCATAAAATTTAGTATTTTATTTATTTAACATCAAAAATTAATATTTTATTTTTATGAAATGTTACAATCTTCCCCCCTAAATAAATTCGGTCCCCGAATTTAAATTTAAACTCCCCGCAAAAACTAAACATTTCAGCAACACAATCGAATCGTCGGGGCTCCGAAATCATAAATACGGAAAATATATCATAGCACAATGCATGTGCATAACAAACGAGGGTAAAACTCAAAATCGAAACTCCTTCAAGCATTTCGCAATCATGGAGTCATAGCGACAATACAGAGTCAAAATCCAATATGAAAACCAATAAAATAATAATATGTATATAGTACGAATCGTTATAAAATCGTCAAATCAGGTGCAATGGTGCGCACAAAAACGGTCATCAGTACAACTGATATATATATATATATATATATATATATATATGTATGTATATATATATATATAAATACAAATCAGGTGCAACTGGGGTGCACATAAGAAATATCACTCATGAAAACAAATCACCCAGAATACAGAAATCCAAAACGACGGAAGCGTGATACCCGTATCACCAATTCACAATCATGAATAACTGTCGTCGATGTGTCCCTCCTTCAAAATCGAAAAGGTGTCGGTGCATCAAAACTAGCAGAGCAAGCATCTACTTGCCTTTTATTCATGGTCTGGCGCCTTCTACCCTTAGGTCCTCATCTCTCTCTATGGATTTCCAGTTATATGTCTCTTCGGCTCTACAGCCCGATTCTTGGCGCCTTTCAGAAGATCTCCTGACCAATTAGTATAGTTACTCATAACATGCCTCCTCAATGATGGCAACTATAGCCCACTGACTGTGCGTGATACAATCAACCCTGGTTCCAAGTCCTTTCGTGTAGTTTCAGAAAGATTTTATAGGGGTCTCTCCAAATCACGCTCCTACCGGACTGCCCGGAAGTCATTACTCTTTACTTAATCCATCTCTTGTTCCGGGACAGATGCATTCTCATCACAACTTCCTCTAGAAGATATATCCACATTCAATGCATCTGCAAGCGTATCGCATCTCTGATGTCAACGGGGTGGAATGTCATCTGTCAAGATCTCTTACGAACCTCTTACTCCTCGTTTCTTCAATATGGATCAACTTGGAATTTCCTCTTCGTAATTGTATGGATCGCGCTCCAACCGGCTGCACTCGTACCTAGAGTCTCCTTTCCACAGGTACAAACTCGACATTTCAATATCTTTTGGTAGGTATCCGGCCACATACATTGTCGGAAACCTTTCCAAATCGTTGGAGGAATACTCTTTATTTTTCCGTTTTCGATCGACTTTCAATGCATCTGGGTAAGATCCTTCTATCCAGAGCTAGTCAACTAACCGATCCTATGTCGGAGCATTCAATGAACAATGTCCTATTCATTCATCCATGGGTGACTAGAGATCTTCTAACATATCCCTAAATATAAACTCGTGCTGCGATAGCTTCAAACGTCTATGGGCGACATCTTATCAAATTCAGCATCTATTCTGTCTGCACGGTAGACCACGCCTTAACCATCTGGAATTAACGGTACCCTAGTAGTCTTTACGATACGGCTGGCCTCTGGCAATAGCCGAATCATCTGGGACAGATCTTGAACGCTCGTTAACGGAAAAATCCCAATAACCATATATCGACGTGTTTCATATACTATCGAAAAACAACCGGGTCGGTCCTCGTTCATGATGAGCTCGTGCTGACCGCACTTCCAGCCGCAACTCTCTCTACTCTTGTAGCCGTGGTAATAGAAACCACAATCCGACATCGATGAGGATAGATCAAAGGAACGAATAGAATACGATGCAAACGAATGTACATCCTAAGGCTTCTTAAGCGGAGTAGCGTACCGTAAGTAAGCCGCGGAACATACACACGGTACGTCACTCTACCAAACTCACCTACTCCATCAACCAAGATCAACCTAGACTCGAATAAAGGTTAAACCTAGCGCTCTGATACCAAATTTGTCACGGCCCGAAGGTACGGAACGTGACCGACACTTAAATTACAAAACGTCTAGAGGCGTAACGTAATCTAAGCAAGCCGAAGCCCAGAAATCTAAACCATTAAAAGAAGAAGTGCAGAAAAAAAATTTAAAAGCAACATCAATTTTTCTCAAAAATTTCGGCAGAGTCTCCTTTGTAAAAACTGGCCCCAAACGGGTACAAACAAGAATAATATATATAAGCAATAATAAAAAGGCATCCCCAAGCGGGAGCTAGCTCTTCGCCAATCGGCGGTCACAACCACGCAAGCAATAATACACAACGCCGAAGGGCGAGGAAAAAATACTCAAAGAAAACCATCAGAAAACCATAATAGTACAAGCGCGACTCTAAGGTCGAAAGAGTAAGCAACTAGTCTTCTAAATTTATCAAGTAATACAAGTCTGGTTGATGGTGCTTACTAGATACAAATGAAATAATAAAAGTACAACGGCGGTCCTGAAACAAATGAACCAACCTACCAAGAAAATCACCCTGAACGAAATGATGTGCCAGCAAGCTGCCAAGGAAACCTGTACATCGAAAACCTGTAAGAAAATTTAGCACAACGGGGGTAAGTTGCCAACTCGTGAGTAGAAGACATCTGCGGGTAGAAATCGCATGCACGACGCTCTCCTAGGTCATAATCATATACTTAACATGATACTAGTCATCGAGTAGTGGCAGGATAATAATCTATGCGTAACTGCAACACTCAGTGCTCGTGTCAGTGCCTTATGTAATTACATGTCATGGGTATGAATATGCATACATCATAAATGTAAAAAAATCAATATGAAATCTGGATATGTCTGTATAACAAATCTTTAACTTTTATCATAATAAAATTTGTATGGTAATCCGAAACATCATCAATGAAATCCATGGAGATCCGTGTCAAGCATCGACACAAAACATGTAAATCTCAAAGTCTCAATACTTCATAGTCTCAATATATCATAGTCTCAATATCTCGGGCTCCATCAGTCCGGATCGGCCCATATCAGCAAATCATACGACAACGGTCGGTATCCTCCGAATATCCGCCGCGCCAGACATCACCGGTAAGTAGTCTTCCCCTGCCAGGCTTATCGTCTACAACTCGAGCTTCTTGCCCCGGGGTACCATACCGGGCCCACCATATACCCGAGACGGTTCATCCTCTCCTCGAATCGGGTCTCGAAAACCAGCAGAAATCATGAAAAACTCACGGTGGACGACACATACATCACGAGAAAACCACAACTTTCATTTTTAAAGAGGATAATAAGTTTATAAATTTTTACGGTTTTCCCCAATATCCAGAAATCTCATAGAAAATCCGAAAGCTCAAGATCATGAGTCCATAAACAGTGAATATTAGCATAAAAAAAAACCCAACAATGCATAACAAAATGGATATATGAATGCATGGGTATCTAAATAAGAAATGTAGTATCTAACTAGCATATGAGAGCAAGCATGCTAAAATATATTTAAACTACAAATTAGCAGCTATACGAATTGAAGTAGATTTTTCTAAAGTGTACGTGACATGGCAATTACCGATGATGATGTGTGTGAGCCGGCAAATAAGTGTACATGGAATATGCGCATCATCGGCAAATGTGTTGGTGTCCTAACAGACGAGATCATGACAATTAAGAAACACATGTATAATCATGCAATGTAATGAAAATAACCTGAATATAACAAAGAAAGAGTAATAACCGCAACACTGAAGGATATACATTTCTAATATACGAGTCATACAATTTTGGTGTTTGAAATAGCATGAATCGTTTTTTTGTTGTTTTTTTTTTGAAAAATAGGGGCTACGGTGTTTTTGAGAAAAGATATGTCCTTTGAAAATCCGTAATATCCATCGGGTTGTCTTTTTGAAAATGCTCACGAATCGTTGGTTTTGAAAATAGGTATGACTCGAACCTAAACCAGCATCTACATAAACAGATAAGAATCTAACTAAAAAACGGTCGGAAGGAGGAGAAGGTCTAAATATAGTCCGAGTCGATATATAAAGTAGTCGGCGATCCAGCCTCATAGCATCACGTACTGTATAATATATAGTACGGCATCCTCAAGTCAAGAGTACGGATCAATTATCATATTTATACCTCGCACGGTAAAATCGATCGTACGACATCCTTAAAATCGAGGATACTGGTCAACTATCATATATACAACGTCGATCAAATGTCATCATCATCAACAATATCATGGTCAGCGGTACTGTACTACAGTCTCATACATTCCAATATCATCAAACATATATCATCGTCTGTGTAAATACACATCACCCAATGATCCATTAAAATATCATATCGTATGTCATATCACGACTTAAGTCACATATCACAAATCTCACGGCATCATGCCCGATCATATCGACTCACATCCAAGTATCATATTCCATCCTCATATCACGTGTGTGTGTGCGCATATATATATATATATATATATATATATATATATATATATATATATATATATAAACCTACACACATGCGTGTACACACACACACTCACACGCACACACTCACACACACATATACACCAAGTCAAATGTATGTGTGTGCGTGCGTGTGTCCACATGAAACCTACGAAGTGCCTTCAAGGTAATCACCCTCTGCATAAGCCTTCCTAAGTCAACCTAATCTAACCTAAGGTCTGCTAAATTACCCTACTTGCTAAGTATCCAATATTACCTCCAAGCTCATGATTTACATGGTAATAACACTATTCTATAAGGGGGTGCTATACGTCATCCACCCGACTTCCCACGTAGATATACATCTACTCACCTTGGTCCTCGCTTGCCAAAGTCAATTGACGCCATGCTCCCTTGTTATCCGAAGTCCACGTGAAGCTGCCTAGTTTAGCCGTGATCTCTTCTCTGCTTAGATTGCAAGTACCTCAAGCTCGTTTCACCTTCATGGTCATTTCTCGGTCTCACATTCCATTGACGCAAGTTCTAATCTTGTGTCAATGGTAGAAGTGAAGCGACTTTTGAGCTGATAGGAGCATATCCGCTAGCATGCTAAAATGGAATAACTGATCTTGGCTTGAAATTAGAAATCGGTGATGACATAAAATTTCAAGTTGGCATCGGAGTTCAATAAGGCCTTTGCTGGGTCCAAAATTCCAACAGCCATCAAGTCCTCATAACAATTTGTTGCTGCATTATAACCATATTTCACATCATCCATGGACAACACCTTTTCTTTGACAGCACTTCCATTCACACCAGCATTTTTTTTGTCCTTCATTTCGACTTGTGTCTGTGCACCTACCTCGATAAGACTTCTTAATTGAGCAACCATCTGTTCGACTGCGCTTTGAGTGCTCCCGTCGGTAACAATTAGCGTTGAATCTTTGGTGATCACGACTTTAAGAGCATAACCTAAACTCTCTTTTCCAACCTTTTCCAAGACTTAATCCCATTTCAACTCTTACTACTTTACCTCCAGTCAAAATAGCAATGTCATCAAAGTAATCACTTTTACGCTCTCCAAATGCAGGAGCTTTAATGGCAGCTACTTTGAGCACACCTTTGAGGTTGTTCCTAATTACAGGAGACAATGCATATTCTTCAATACCCTCTACAATTATCAAAATTGGATAGTTCTCTTGCACTGCGTTGCCCAATATCTTAAACATTTCCTTTGGGTGCATGATTTTTTTTTTGCCAACCAAAAGTATCTTGCAGTCGTTTAACTCCGCTGACATATTTACACGATCAGTGACAAAGTAAGGCGAGAGGTAACCACGATCGAATTGCATTCCTTCTAATACTTCTAGATTATTCTCGGTGCTTTTTCCGCTTTCGACTCTAACTACACCTTTTCTTCCAACTCTTTTAAGTGCATCTGCTATCATATTTCCTACAACATAGTCGTTGCCAGTACTAACTGCTGCCACATCAGCGATTTCATGTTCTTCAATCTTGACATCAACTTGAGTGCAGTGTCAAGAGCAGTTGCAGTCTTCTCGATTCCACGCGCAATTTGAACAGGATTAATTCCAGCAACAAGTACCTTCATACCTTCAGAAATGAGTCCTTGAGCAAGAACAATCGATGACGTGCTACCATCGCCGGCGAGATCATTTGTTTTGGCAGCATCTTGTCTCACCAATTTAACTCCAACATTTTCGAGTGGGTCCTCCAATTCAACCTCTTTGAGCACAGTCTCCCTATCATTAACAATCTTAGGAGGCCCATACTTGTTCTCGAACACCACATTCCTCCCTTTTGGACCTAAAGTCACACCCAACAAGTTTGCCACCAAATCAACCCCAGCCTGCAGCTTCTTGGTTGCAGAGAAATCATGGTTGAAATGGAGCTCTTTTGAATGGGCTTTTGGAGAGCATAGTGAAGCTCTTTTGAATGAGATGGGAACTTTGAGAATTGTAAGAGGAGTTGAAGGAGATGGGAGCATGGCTGAGTTTAGAGAATGGCAGAGGAAATGAGGAGGTGCGTTAATAATATGTAGAAGCTTCTCAATTTCTCTCTCCAAAAAAAATATCTTTTCCATTTTCATTTCTTTTACTTTCTCAATTAAAACAAAACAAAGCCATGAGTAAATAAAAGTAAAAAATGATTTTTGCAACATGATTTGTTGTATGCCACATGCACATAATCAAGATTAAATGCAAAATTAGTGAAATACTAATCGAGTTGAGTAAATAACCCATTTACAATCAATTTGTATAATAATTCATAAAATTTAGTATTTTATTTATTTAACATCAAAAATTAATATTTTATTTTTATGAAATGTTACAATACTCGTGCACACATCTATTGTACACTCATACTTGTGCACACATCTATTGTACATTCATACTCGTGTACTTACATATTTTACACTCATACTTGTGCACACATCTATTGTACATACATACTCGTGTACTTACATATTGTACACTCATACTCGTGCACACATCTATTGTACACTCATACTTGTGCACATATCTATTGTACATTCATACTCGTGTACTTACATATTTTACACTCATACTTGTGCACACATCTATTGTACACTCATACCCGTGCACACATCTATTGTACACTCATACTTATGCACACATCTATTGTACACTCATACTACACTCATGCTCATGCACACATCTATTGTACACTCATGCTTGTGCACACTTCTATTGTACACTCATACTCGTGCACCTGCCTGTTGTACACTCATACTTGTACACATACATATTTGCACATACATAGATGATTCTGGTTTGACTTGGAGATCTGGGAACCGCGAGATAATTTCTAAAACTGATTTATTTTAAAGAAGCGGTGTTCCCTAAATATGTGCATATTACTATTCCATGTTGCATGATATACATTTCTTTTATATGTCGCATACACCATGCTTTCTGATTATACGCATTGAGATATGTTGTTTCCATGATATTTCTGGATTTTGGAACCGTGGGTATTTTAAAAGAAAGTATGTATTTTCCCGGTTACCCTTGATATGATATTTCAGTGCGTCCACCATGTGTTTTCTCGGTTCTGAGAGTGGCATGTAAAACCCTATTCGATGAGCGGTAGGCACCATCTGCGGGTACATGGTGGACCCGGTGAGGTACCCCGGGGCAAGAAGACTCGTATATGTTGGATGGTGAGCCTGGCAGGGGAGTACTACCTACCGGTGATATTATTTGAGCTCGGCGGATATCTGGGGGATACCGACCGGAGTTGAGAGATGATATAGGCCGATCTGGACGGACGGGGCCCTATATATATGAGGATTTACGTGCCGATGCTAGGCACAGGTTTCATGATATTTTCGAGTGTCGATGCTTGGCACTCATGTTCCATAATTTTGATATGTCGCGAGCGACACATGTTGATTTACATCCTCAAACTTCCATGCATATGTTTATGATATTTACATGCATGATGCTTATTGTCATTGGGTGAACGTGGACGATTTCCACATACATATATTGACATTGATTACATAGTTGGATGATATCCACTTTTTCATAGACTTCATGATATAGTCGACATTGATCATACCTCATATTTATGATATGTTATTACCTGAGGCACTGGAACGAGCACTTAGCACTACACTCATGTATTGCCACCTTATCATGCTTCAGACTTATTCATTTGAGGTTTATATATATCTGATCGTATTGACCAAGGATTGTGTCATACATATGATTTCTGCTCTATGATGTTTTCTATTCACGAGTTGGCAACTCACCCCCGTTGTGCCATAGTTTCTTGCAGGTTTTTGCCGTACAGGTTTCATTGCGGCTTTCCTGGCACACCGCTTACCTTACGGGTGACTTGCTTTGGTAGGTGGATTCTTTTGCATCTGAACCACCATTGTATATGTACTATTCAGTTGTATCTAGAAATTACATCAACCAAACTTGTATATTGTTTCAGACTTAGAAAACCAGTTGTGTATTATTTCGACCTTAGAGTCGCGCGTTGTAGTATTATGGTTTTCAAGCTGATTTGAGTTTTCCTTTGAGTTTTGATCCTCGTTCTTTGGCGTTGTATATTATATTGCTTGCGTGGTTGTGACCGTCTATTGACGAAAAGCTAGCTCCCGCTTGGGGAGGCCTTTTATCATTGCATATATATTATTCATGTTGTACCCCGTTCGGGGCCAGTATTTGCAAAGGAAACTCTGCAGAAATTTTCAGAAAAGACATGTTATTTTTAAAATGCATATTCGGCTTATGTTATTTTAAAACCCTTGTTTTAAAACATGTTTTCTTCACTTCTTAAAACTAGTTTTCCTTATTTACTCCTTAAAAATGGTTTTAGATTTCTGGGCTTTTGGCTTACTTGAATTAGATGGGGTCCTATAGGCTTCATATGATTCAAGTGCCAGTCACGGGCTATTTCGGGTCGTGACACTGGACTGTACGGATATTTTCAATGTCAGGCTCAGTAGGGTTTCAGGATGAGTTTGCTCGTCGGCCTCCCTTTCACTCAATATATGAGCAGCCATTACGTACAGCTAGTGCCACTGACGTGCTTGTGGTTAAACCCACTGCCAGCGTATTGATAAGTCTTTAGAGTCCCACACAGAGGGTTTACCTGGTTCGGGCGAAACGTTGTAGAGGCCGTATAGTTTTATGGCAGGGTTCGATCATATACGTGCACTTGTGCACGGATCATGATCGGACGGATAATACTACTGGGCTTTGGTTTAAGCCGGATCCTGGTGTTATATTGTTGGATTATTTTCGTCTCATTGTATTCATATTCAGTGGGAATACGGATGCGGGTATGTATATACAGATAGGGGTATTCTTGTAATTCGTTACAAGGTAACTTTAGGGTTGCCATTTCTTTTCTTTGATTTAAACATTTAGTTTAATGTTTAATATTGTTTTTATGGAAATTGTGAGTGCAAGTTTTGTTTTGGTGCATTGATGGTCTTTGGTGAGTTGTGAGATATTTGCGAAGGTTTTGTGGTTGATATTTTTTGGTGCTAAGATATTTCTTTAGTTGCATTATTAACCATTAACAAATATACCTCACAGCTCAAGTGGAAACAAATGAGAGGCTGTTCATTTAGTGTGGAGGGTAATTTCGTGGCCTTTTTTTTGGGTGCTGAAAAAAATTCTTGAGTTGCTTAATTACACATATACTTCTCCGCTTCCAAAATGAGCAGTGCCATTTTTTTCTTTTCCTAACAGCCACTTCATTTTTCCTTTCAAGACTTGGCCAATATTCTTTGCTCACACTTCTTCATCTCATGGAAACACTTTCACCTCCACCCTAACATGTCTCATGTATTGAGCAACCTAGGGTGTATTGAGACAAAGTATTCACACACACTCTCTACTTTATCTTGGGTATCTAGGCTAGCAAACTGGATGCCCGAGTTGGTTCGGTTTTGATGTGGGAGCCCGTATTACTAATCCTCGACGTGGATCGTCTTCGACGATGGAGACCGGAGACCGAACTTGATCGAGGAAGCCACGAGGAGCTTGGGACAGAGGTTGAAGACCGAAGGACACAGATCGATAGGTATAACCTCTCTAAACTCCTTTTACAATTAACTAATATAGGGTTAATGGTACGACCCCGGGAATCTGGTTCCGTTAGCGCGGGTTTTTTAAAGTTTTTGTTTCGCATTTGGTCACGGATTGATAGCCAGGGCGCTGGCGTAACCCAACAGTGTTTACTTCACTAAAGAGTTTAGTGAAGAGGTGGCTTGGATTAGCGAAATTCGGGTGGATAATCTTTGGCACGAAGGTCATCAAAAGGAAGTTCGTTCAACCTTCAAGTGGAGCCTAGTGGTGTCGCGTGGACAACAACCCAGTGCATTAGAAGAGAAGGACATGTTCTACAAAGGTTATAGCCATCCATCTCTTAGCTATAGTATATGATATCATAGTTAAACCCAATTCATCTAGTTTAAGATCTTGGTTTGTATAGATTAGCACCCCGAAATTTAAAAAAAAATGGCATGCTTGATGCTAGTAAAACCCAATGATGGTGCTAACGTACACTTTTAGCTACATTCGGTCTGGTACATAACATCGCGTACATGATAGACCCAACTACAGAAGCATAGGGTATCACGTTCATACGAGCCCTTTCTAAATCAGTCTTTGGAGACATCTCTTTAGAGAGAGTTATTTCTGAAAAAGCCGGTAAATTACCACGCTTAGAATCTTCCATACTAAACCTCTTTAGTATGGTGTCTATATACCTAGATTAGGACAATCCCAATTTCCTTTTAGATCTATCTCTATAGATCTTTATCCCTAAGATGTAGGAGCCATCATCCAGATCTTTCTTGGAGAACTTGTGTGATAGGAAGAGTTTGACCGAGTGCGGCATACGAACTTCATTTCCTATCAAGAGTATTTCATCCATGTACAATACGAGGAATACGACTTTACTATCTATAATCTTTTTATATATACATGGTTCATCTATGTTTTTGATGAAGTCAAACTCTTTGACTTCTACATCAAAACAGATGTTCTAACTCCGCGACGCCTGCTTTAGTCTATAGATTAATTTAAGCAGCTTGCATACTTTTTCGCTGCTCCCACTGTCTACGAAGCCCTCTGGCTGTTTCATATACACGCTCTCTTCTAAATCACCATTTAGAAAAGCGGTCTTGATGTCCATCTACTGTTCTCCTCTTCCTCATCTTAAGCTCCTCGAAGTGTAGGATCGCGCTTGATTGTCGGCCTCCTCAAGTCAAAGACGATCCACCCGAGAGTGTGTACTTTGAGCTCCTACCTCTAAACTGAGGTAACTAGGGTACTTAGTTCGCTAATCCAAGTAGCTTAGGTGATGTAGAGAATGATAATAGATTGTTTTATCTCATGAGACTCTTTGTTTCACACCTCATGTGAGGGTAAGAGTCTATAAGAAGAAGGAGATGAAACTTGGAGAGAGAATGCAGAAAAGCAAATGAGCTAGTGTTCATGTCATGTGAGAATGGCTACTCTCTCATCACTTATTCAAGCATGCAATATTTCACAATAAGAAATATCAGCCATGCTTGAATGGTGAGTCCAAACAAATAAAGAAATCAAAATAGCCATGCTTCACCCATGCTATGTATGTCTCCAAATATCCACCTCATTAATCAATTTTGCAAAAATAGATAAACAAAATAATGAGGTGTCTTCTTTTAGAAGCATACCTTTTAAAATTGCAAGAATGCCCTCACCGTATATACATACCCGTATTTGTATTTCGAAAAATATGAATACAATGAGATGATAACAATCCAACAATATAATACTAGGATCTGGCTTAAACCAAAACCCACTAATATTATCCGCCCGAACATCATCCGTGCATAAGTACACGTATGTGATCGAACCCCTGCCGTAAAACCATACGTCCTCTACATCTTTTTCCCGAAGCAGGGAAACCCTCTGTGTGGGACTCTAAAGACTCGACAGTACGCTGGCAGTAGGTTTAACCACAAACGCGCCAGCGGTACTAGCTGCACGTAACGGCTACCCAGGTATCTGTCGATAAGAAGGCCGATGAGCAAACTCATTTGACCTCCTACTGAGCCAATCTGTAACAATCTCCGTACAGTCCGGTCTGTTCGTCTAAGAGTATCGCATATCGGGTCTAGAGGGGCGATAACCGTCAAACCCCTACTAGCGCAATAAGTCATGCCAGAGTAGAGCCTAAAACACCCTGAGAAACTACCGAAGTACCTACCAGAAAATCTTGCTTGCCCTGGCCAGGGAATTTGTGTAATGGCTTTCCAAACACAATGCGATATCAACTCCCAATACCGGGAGAGATGAATCCTATCTAACCACTACTGCCTCCCAGTGCTTCGGGACTGCACCCAACCAATACTTGTTTGCACGACTCATTTGAGTCGTGGTAGGGTAGGGATATAAGTACAGTGGGAACACACTTGAGGCGAAGTAGCGATGTCAAGTCAACGGACTAACTTGTACTCATGTCACCTAGGAACTGCTATCTGACGATAGGTATAGTACCAACCAGCAGTTCCCCACGCAGTTAACTCATAACCCAATGAGCACCTGCATACTATCTCCAGTACGATATACTAATGGCTATGAGACAGACCATCTCCGCTGCTGGGATGAGAAGCATATATACTAGACTACTCTGGAGTATCGATGCCCTGTCTCGATAATCCTACGACTAGGGACCTGTATAAGGATGTGCTTACAGACTACCCAGCCCCCACTAGTATGACTGCCATCACAATGCCGGTAGTCAAGAAAAGATCCTAAGGGCTCTTTCAATATGTATTAGCGATACGTTAAAAGAAACATATACATATATTAAGATAGAATCAAACCAAGTAGCATACTACCATATCGAGTAAGACTATTATAATATCTGTGTATATCCCAAGCTTCCAAAATGTAATATACAAACCAGTACTATACAATAATGGGCTCTACGGAATATATCACTAACAGGATCCTGATGAACTTAAGCATAGCAACTAGAGAAAAGGTCTCATCATAGTCGACACCTGGTCGTTAACGAAAACCTTTTGCTACAAGCCTAGCTTTGAAGGTCTCAATCTTTCCATCTACACAAATTTTCTTCTTGAAGATCTACTTGCTCCCAATGGGTTTTACCCCTTCAGGAGGAACTTCCAAAGTCCATACTTTGTTCGTGTACATGGATTCCATGTCAGATCGCATAGCATCTAGCCATTTTACAGAATCCCCACTTATGACGGCCTGCTCGAAACTAGTTAGGTCATCATCTTCCATGATGCAATCCTCGCTCCCACCATCTATAAGAAAACCGTAGTATCTCTTACGTGGTGAGAAACCCTACTAGATATGTGTAACAACCTAGTTCATTTATACCAATTCCAGTTCTAGTATTTTTTGTTGGTAGTATTTCTTGATTTATCGTGATTTGGGTGCGAATGGTATTATACATTTTACTTTCCACTCGACCCGACCCGCTTGCTTGAACCTGGTTGATTCATATTTATTAATTACCTTGACTTGTTACGTAAACTGTACATTTTTCATGTTTAGTACATACTGGCATTTTTATCTGGCATTGCATCTTTTACCATATAGAATTTTAGGTCTTGTAAAATAATTTAAAATTGCATTTCATAGCCTGCATGATACCCCTAACCCAATGGTAGCATCCGCGCATCTTGTTCTCGTCCCGTTCAGTAAAACGGACGTGTTTGGATGGCTACACGCACGTACGTGCAGCCGTTCTTGCGGGTATGCTTTTTCGTTACCTGAGTATTCGTTTTAAATTTTGAAAGTCGCATATATTTTTCGTATTTTAAATCTGAAATTTTAGACCCGACCCGGGTGCGTTTTAAAATATTTTTGTATCCCGCCAAAATTCAATTTATTTAAATTTTAAAATTTAGTTTAAATATTTTCATACGACTTCTTTAACAAACAGAAATCTTTTATTTAAAATTTTAAATCTAAAAATCTTTTTAAATCTTAAAATCCTAACTCATTCTAACAAAATAAAATCTTTAATTCAAAAATCCTAAAATTCTAACTCTTAACGAATCACAGCTCACCCCCAGCTCTCTTCTCGTCTGTCAGTGGCCCCATGCATCTCTCTCTCTCTCTCTCTCTCTCTTTCTTTCCTTTCTCTTTCTCTCTCTTTCTTCTCTCTTTCACTCTTTAGCCCCGGCCCCACACATCTCTTCCTCTCTTCCTTTCTCTCTCTCCCACAAACCAACAAATTTCTTTCTCCTTACTGTTTATCTCTCCCTCTCTCTCTCCTCTCGATCTCACACTCTCTCTCCTATCAGATTCTCTCTCTCCCCCACTTTATTTATCTCTCTCTCTCCCTATATATTATATATTCTTCTCCCTCTCCTCTCTTTTTTTAAAAAAAACACACGAGCCCTGCGAACCCAATCGCTTGCACCCTCCTCGTCGCCGCCGCACCTCACCGTCGCCGGCGACCCTTCCCTCATCACCATTACCCTCTCCTCTCCTTCCACTTCTCCTTCTCCTCTCTCTTTCCCCGAGCCCTACACATCCAGAAAGCCAAACCCGAGCACCCCCTGCACACCGCGACACCGCCGGCGTAGATCACCGGAGTTGATTTCGTCATCACCCCCTCGTCCAATACAACCCAGTAAGACACTCCCTTCATTCTCTCTCCCCTTCTTTCCTCCTTCTTTCTTTTCTTTCCTTTCATTCTGTTTCAAAAAAATAATGTCCTCGGTATTCTGTAGATCGCTTCGCCAGAGCTCCGTCGACACCCTCACGACTCCTCTCTGCACCACAGTGAGCCACTCCTTCTTTCTTTCTTTCTTCTTTTCTTTCTTTCTTTCTTCTTTTCTTTCCTTTCTTTCTTTCTTTATAAATTGTTCTTAGTCTACAGTAATTCGACGGAGCCGGACGTGACGTTGACGATCCCGACGATCAAGACGTCGTACCTAACTTGTGTGATTACCTTTGTGCGTTGTTTGGACCCGTTCCGTATACCGTGCGCACGTCGCGACATTTTGCCGACGTGAGACGTTCCGTACACACCCGTTTCTTGATCCGTCTAGGCAAGTTAATCTTGCTACATAGTATATAATTCATTTTATACCTATTTAAATATATATCATACCTGTAGTTTAAATCTAGTATCCCATGTTTCATTTTATAACATTTCGATGTTCCGTTTGCATCCGTTTATATCATTTCAGATTTAGATCATGAAACTAATCTTGTTACATGGTAGATTACATTATAATGCATCCATACCAATATTTATATCACATAGTGCTTAGTTGTGCATCCCAAAGTACCATTTTATAGTTTTATAATCTTTTGGATACCCGTTTGCATCCATCTCG
Organism: Agapanthus africanus; assembly: GCA_030015575.1. NCBI lineage: Eukaryota > Viridiplantae > Streptophyta > Magnoliopsida > Asparagales > Amaryllidaceae > Agapanthus > Agapanthus africanus. Next base: position 304,407,687 of record CM057343.1, on the reverse strand, counting down.
TCTAATATATCAATAACTGCATCCATAGATCGTATTAATACATAATACTGTGATATTAACATCCCATGTTTAATAAACTGCATCTTATTTAATATTGGAACTATAAATGTAACCCTAATCGATAACTGTGCATCCATATGTTGAATCTATACCTATTTGCTTACCACATCACACTATTCCATTTTATTGTTATAGTAGTACCCCATACTTGTTTTTGTGTACCCATGCTTATTACAGTTTAACCCACGTGATACTTGTGCACCCCTGACATGACTTGATACACTACTACTTGAAACGACTGGATACCTGTGCACATCTTGACATGATTGATACTTGTTCACTACCTGACATGACCTGATGTACTACAGCTTGACCGGTTACCTGATCTTGTTACTAATGCCAACAATCTTGACCTGATGTCCCTACGGACATTCCCTGTTGTCTATTCAGATAAACCTGTACTTGCTTGATCCTGTATTGGCATTAGCTCCAGATTTATCAATACCAGACTTGAACACATAACCTGGGGCTATGGGGAAATCAATGATGAAACCTGACTTGTAACTCGATAGTTCGATGCCTTTATTGATCAGTTTTACGGGATAGGCCAGCCCTGGGATGATGCCGCTGACATCATTCATCGTTACATACTACCTTTTACTGCCTGGCGGCACATCTCGGATTCTGCCCGAGAATCCTTACCATGGTCCCGGGCATGCACGGGATACTATTGAGTTACATCGATGATTCAACAAATTGATTTCAAAGACTTGAGAGTAGTTAACCAAGTAGACCAGTCTAGATTACTCACTGCACATCACCCTTCACTGTCCTTAGTTATATTACTGTTATACCTGTTTTACCGTTCATACTCATACCTGCCTGTCTTGCTACCCCTTGTTTATATTATTGCTTGATATTATGACGCACTGACGTCTGGGTTTTGCATGGCCCAAATTCTTTACCTTTGCTGCAGGACAAGCAGGAGTATTTCTGTCAGCAGGCCGAGCAGTGAGGACCTGTTAGTATTTTGGTTTTATTTATGCATTTTCATTCCTGATGTGAGCCCGCATTATGGGACGTACATTCCAGTTTATTCTTGTATTGGATCTTTTTGCTTCCGCATTATTTTATTCTTGACTCGTTTATTCTGGCTTATGAACATATATTAGATAGTTTTTATTATTGTTCTTGATATCTCTACAGCCGTAATGTGACTGTGGAAGGATATTTCCCATCCACAGGTAGCATGGTTGGCTCTGTTAAGTGCCTATCTTAGCGTACTCTGTGAAGCGGAGCATGACAGGGATTGTTTGGTATCAGAGCCATAGGATTTAGGTTAATCAGGTTTGATTCTTTTGTAGTTGGGTATTGGACCCAATACACGAATCAGAATACTTGTGATTATGAACATGTCCTGCCACTTTACCATCTTGCCATTTTTGAATCCTAACTTCCTCCTGATTCCACCTTGACGATATGCAAACCTTTTTTGCATCTCGACTCGAAACCTGGTTTCCTATTGTTATCTCTAGAACTTAGGCGACTTGGGTGGAGTTATGTGATTGTAGCTATGTACCGCGGCATGGTTACAATGCGGTACTCTATTTAAATAACTTGGAGTTCTAGTCTTGATTCGTATCCTTGATCTATATTTTGAATCTGTTATCATACTAATTATTTCGGTGTTTTGATTTTAGGAACATGGCAGGCAAGAATTTGAAAATGTACCAGAGGCGTGTTGACGAAGCCACTTTGCTTGGAGTGATCCGTAGGATGCCGAAGAACCAGAAGCGGCAGACCGAACTGAACCAGCAGCAAGCTGATGTTTTTAAGGAAGGTTTGCGGACCGTCCAGCAGTCCGTGAATAATGTTGTGGCCAGACCAGTTGATCGTGTGGGTACCGTGGCGGATTTCAGGAGACTTGGTCCGTCCGTCTTTACTGCCCTGGAAGAGCCGTTGCCAGCGGAGCAGTAGCTGGTTGATACGGAGAATTTGCTCGTTGCGGCACAGATTCCAGAGGATAAGAGGGTGGATGTGGTATGCATCCAGTTGGTAGACTACGCCCGTGAATGGTGGCTTGTGGAAGAGACCCGCTTTCCCAAGACGATCAGTTGGGCGGATTTTTCGAAGAGTTTCTTGGAGAAGTTCTTCTCGCAGACTGCACGGGAGGAAATGGAAGAAAAGTTCATCAGTTTGAAGCAGAACGGCGCACCTGTGGATGTACATGCTGCTGAGTGGACACGGCTCGGTAGATTCGCTGGACCTTTGGTTGCCAACGATGCTGATAGGGCAAGGAGGTTCATGCGCAGTTTGGATGTGGACAACCAGAGGCAAATTGTGTCACTGGGTTTGTCCACTTTCTCACAAGTACTTACTGCGGCCCGAAAGCAGCAAAGCCTATTTATGAAGACTGGGAGTACGCAGCAGCAAGCAGCAACAGTGCGGAAGCCGGCATTTGCACCGAACCGAGCGCATGTACGCAGAGGTATTCCGGTGAACCGACGTGGCGTAACACCTATGAAGAAGCCTGTTGTCGTTGATCAAATAAGGAGCGTGATTTGTGACTACTGCCATTTACCCGGACATGGGCAAAGAGATTGTCGAAGGATTCGGGGACTCTGTTTGGTTTTTGGATCGGCGGAACATACTATCAACGCTTGTCCATCAAAGCTTCGCACGAAAGATGATGTTCAGAGGCCACCGCAGAAGCAGTTTTAAGGACAGAAGCTGCTGACTCAGGGACCCAATCCAGCTCGAGAATTTACCCTGACGGCTGAGGAAGCTAAGGCTTTAGGAGAAGTTGTTTCAGGTATTCTACTTGTTCATGGTTTTCCCGCATTAGCGTTATTCGATTCTAGTGCATCCCATTGTTTTTTGTCGTCCAAGTTTATTGCTACACACTCGATTGCTTGCACGGCCCTGTCTAGTTGCTGGGACATACACACTGGGAATGGGAAGATCATATCTAGTAGAGAATGTAAGGATTGTTCTGTTGTTGTTTGCGGACGGGAGCTATTTGCAGATTTCTTGGTGATTGATACAGGAAGCTATGAAGTCGTCTTGGGAATGGATTTTCTCGGCTCTTTCAACGCTCACATTGATTGTAGGGCGAAAAAAGTAATTTTCCAGATTTCCGGACATCCAGAGTTTATCTTTACTGGTGGAAGTAGATCTTTCGGGCCAGTCGAGTTTAGGGCTTGGCTGACATATAATGTTCTTTCGTCTATGGAAGTGGATAAAGAAGAAGCGCCGTCTATAGTTCGAGATTTCATGGACGTGTTCGAGGACATATCAGGTTTACCGCCTAAACGAGACGTGGAGTTCGCGATCGATCTTGTTCCTGGTGCAACGCCAGTCTCAAAGGTGTACTATCCAATGGCACCAGTGGAGTTTGAAGAAGTCAAGAAGGAGGTTGCTGAATTACTTGAGAAGGGTTGGATTCGCAGCAGTAATTCACCTTAGGGAGCTCCAGTTCTTCTAGTCAAGAAGAAAGATAGCATAAGGAGGATGTGCATCGATTATCGAGAATTAAACCGGGTGACTACTAAGAACAAGTACCCGATCCCTCACATTGGCGAATTATTTGAGCAGCTTAGTGGTGCAAGGGTATTCTCGAAGCTGGATTTGCGATCCAGATATCATCAGGTCCGAGTTAAATCAGAAGATATTTGAAAGACTGCGTTCCGAACTCGGTATGGACATTACGAGTATTTAGTGATGCCCTTCAGAGTAACGAATGCACCGGCGATATTTATGGACTTTATGAACCGAATCTTTTCACCATTCTTAGACCAGTTTATAGTGGTGTTCATTGATGATATTCTGGTTTACTCGAGGAGTATTGAAGAGCATGCAGAACACTTGAAGATCTCACAGCAGATATTGAGGTAAGAAAGATTGTATGCAAAGATGAGCAAGTACGAGTTTTGGCTTGAAGAAGTGAAGTTTTTGGGGCATGTCGTGTCCGGAGATGGAATCGCCGTTGATCCCAAAAAGATTACAGCAGTTCGAGATTGGCTGATTCCGAAGAACGTTGCAGAGTTCAGAAGCTTTCTTAGACTTGCCGTGTATTACAGAAGGTTCATGGAGAATTTTGCTCGTTTGGATGAGCCTTTAACTAAGCTTACGCGTAAGGAGGTACCATTTGTGTGGACGGATAAGTGTGTGTCAGCTTTTGAGGCGTTGAAGCAGAGATTGATAACCGCTCCTATTTTGACCGTACCAGATAGTTCCGGAGGATTGGTGATTCATAGCGACGCATCTAGAAAAGGAATGGGATGTGTTTTGATGCAGCATGGGAAGGTTATAGCTTACGCATCGAGACAGTTGAAGACCCATGAGAAGAATTAGCCAACTCATGACTTGGAGCTAGCAGCTGTGATTTTCGCTTTGAAGATTTGAAGACACTACTTATTGGGCGAAAGGGTCGAAGTATTCACCGATCACAAAAGCCTGAAGTATGTGTTCACATATAAGGAGCTTAATATGAGGCAGCGTAGATGGTTGGAGCTGATGGCAGACTACGATCTTGATCTTAAGTACTATCCGGGGAAAGTTAATATTGTGCCGGATGCTCTTAGTCGGTTGCCAGCAATTCAGATGTTGACTGCACAGAAGGAACTTATTGAAGACTTTCGGAGATTCGATTTGGAGGTTGTGCTACCGCATTCTTCCGGACAATTGATGCAGCTGCAAGTACAATCATCGTTGATCGAAAGTATTAAAGCAGCGCAGTTACAGGACCCTAGATTGCAAAAGTTTCGAGAACAGGTTGTAGCTGGACTTCGAACGGACTTATTGATTCATAAAGATGGTTCATTGCGATATGGTAGTCGTTTGTGTATGCCAAAAGGATATATTCGCGAAGAAGTTATGAAGGAGGCGCACAGTTCTGCATATTCCGTACATCCAGGAGGCACGAAGATGTACCGTGATCTACGACAGCATTTCTGGTAGGAAGGCATGAAACGGGAGATTACCCGCTTTGTAGCAAAGTGCTTGGTGTGTCAGCAAATTAAGCCTGAACATCAAAAGGTTGCTGGTTTATTGCAACCACTTTCGATTCCTCAATAGAAGTGGGAACATATAACCATGGATTTCGTGACAGCTTTACCGCGGAGTCCAAAAGGCAACAATGCAGTTTGGGTGATAGTTGATCGATTGACCAAGGCAGCTCATTTCATCCCTTTTCGAGTTGGTCAATCAACAGAAGTTTTGGCAGAACGGTACATGCAGGAGATTGTATGATTGCATGGAGTACCGGTGAGCATCGTGTCCGACCGTGACACCCGTTTCTTATCACACTTCTGGAGGAGCTTACAGGAAAGTTTGGAGACTCGATTAAAGTTTAGCAAAGCTTATCATCCTCTGACAGATGGCCAGTCGGAGAGAACGATCCAAACTCTTGAAGACATGCTGAGAGCTTGCATGTTAGACTTCAAGGGTTCATGGGAGGATCATCTACACTTGGTGGAGTTTTTGTACAACAACAGTTTTCAGGCGACTATTCAGATGGCTCCATTCGAAGCATTATATGGTTGCAAGTGTCGTTCACCTGTTTGTTGGGATGATGTTGGAGAACGAAGATTATTGGGACCGGATTTGATCGTGCAGACAGTTGAGAAGGTTAACACTATCCGAAACCAGATGAAAGCAGCACAAGACCGACAAAAGAGTTAGGTCGATACATCGAAAAGACCTCTAGAGTTCGCTGTTGGTGATTTGGTGTTCTTCAAGATATCACCGACTAGAGGGGTGATTCGTTTTGGAAGTTCAGGCAAGCTTAGTCCTCGATTCGTTGGACCTTTTGAGATTTTGGAGCGTGTTGGAGAAGCGGCGTATCGATTGGCATTACCGCAATCTTTGGCGAATGTTCATGACGTGTTTCACGTATCTCAACTATGTAAATATGTTCGAGATGAAACATACGTGCTGGATCATTCGGAGCTGACTGTACGAGAAGATTTAACCTTTGAGGAACGACCGATGTCGATTGTGGATCAAAGGGAAAAGGTTCTTAAGAACAAGGTTATCCCTCTTGTACTTGTTTCTTGGGGAAATCGCTCGCATGGAGAATCAACTTGGGAACGAGAAGATGAAATCCGACAGAAGTTTCCACATCTATTCTTGTAGTTTCTTGATTGTTTATCCTTTCTTGTTCTTGGAATTTCGAGGACGAAATTCATTTTGTGGTTGTGCATAATGTAACAACCTAGTTCATTTATACCAATTCCAGTTCTAGTATTTTTTATTGGTAGTATTTCTTGATTTATCGTGATTTGGGTGCGAATGGTATTATACATTTTACTTTGCATTCGACCCGACCCGCTTGCTTGAACCTGTTTGATTCATATTTATGAATTACCTTGACTCTTTACGTAGACTGTACATTTTTCATGTTTAGTACATACTGGCATTTTTATCTAGCATTGCATCTTTTACCATATAGTATTTTAGGTCTTGTAAAATAATTTAAAATTGCATTTCATAGCCGGTATGATACCCCTAACCCCGTGGTAGCATTCGCGCATCTTGTTCTCGTCCCGTTCAATAAAACGGTCGTGTTTGAATGGCTACGCGCACGTACGTGCATCCGTTCTTGCGGGCATGCTTTTTTGTTACCTGAGTATTCGTTTTAAATTTTGAAAGTCGCATATATTTTTCGTATTTTAAATCTGAAATTTTAGACCCGACCCGGGCGCGTTTTGAAATATTTTTGTATCCCGCCAAAATTCAATTTATTTTAATTTTAAAATTTAGTTTAAATATTTTCATACGACTTCTTTAACAAACTGAAATCTTTTATTTAAAATTTTAAATCTAAAAATCATTCTTAATCTTAAAATCCTCACTCATTCCAACAGAATAAAATCTTTAATTCAAAAATCCTAAAATTCTAACTCTTAACCAATCACAGCTCACCCCCAGCTCTCTTCTCGTCTGTCAGTGGCCCCACGCATCTCTCTCTCTCTTTCTTTTCTTTCTTTCCTTTCTCTTTCTCTCTCTTTCTTATTTCTTTCTCACTTTACCCCCGGCCCCACACCTCTCTCTTCCTCTCTTCCTTTCTCTCTCCCTCATAAACCAACAAATTTCTTTCTCCTTACTGTTCATCTCTCCCTCTCTCTCCTCTCGATCTCACTCTCTCTCCCCTCTCGATCTCACTCTCTCTCTCCTCTCTGATTCTCTCTCTCTCCCACTTTCTTTATCTCTCTCTCTCTCTCCCCCTATATATTATATATTCTTCTTCCTCTCCTCTCTTTTTTTTGAAAAAAACACACGAGCCCTGCGAACCCAATCGCTTGCACCCTCCTCGTCGCCACCGCACCTCACCGTCGCCGGCGACCCTTCCCTCATCACCATTACCCTCTCCACTCCTTCCTCTTCTCCTTCTCCTCTCTCTTTCCCCAAGCCCAGCATACCCAGAAACCCAAACCCGAGCACCCCCTGCACACCGCGACACCACCGGCGTAGATCACCGGAGTTGATCTCGTCATCACCCCCTCGTCCAATACAACCCAGTAAGACACTCCCTTCATTCTCTCTCCCTTTCTTTCCTCCTTCTTTCTTTTCCTTCTTTTCCTTCTGTTTCAAAAAAATAATGTCCTCTGTCTTCTGTAGATCGCTTCGCCGGAGCTCCGTCGACCTCGTCGACACCCTCACGACTCCTCTCTGCACCACAGTGAGCCACTCCTTCCTTCTCCTTTCCCTTTTCTTTCTTTCTTTCTTCTTTTCATTCCTTTCTTTCTTTCTTTATAGATTGTTCTCTTTCTACAGTAGTTCGCCGGAGCCGGATGTGTCGTCGACGATCCCGACGATCCAGACGTCGTACCTGACTGGTGTGATCACCTTTGTGCGTTGTTTGGACCCGTTCCGTATACCGTGCGCGCGTCGCGACATTTCGCCGACGTGAGACGTTCCGTACACACCCATTTCTTGATTCGTCTAGGCAAGTTAATCTTGCTACATGCTATATAATTTATTTTATACATATTTAAATATATATCATACCTGTAGTTTAAATGTAGTACCCCATGTTTCATTTTATAACATTTCGATGTTCCGTTTGCATCCGTTTATATCATTTCAGATTTAGATCGTGAAACTAATCTTGTTACATAGTACATTACATTATAATGCATCCATACCAATATTTATATCAAATAGTGCTTAGTTGTGCATCCCATAGAACCATTTTATAGTTTTATAACCTTTCGGATACTCGTTTGCATCCATCTCATCTAATATATCTATAACTGTATCCATAGATCGTATTAATACATAATACTGTGATATTAACATCCCATGTTTATTAAACGGCATCCTATTTAATATTGGAAGTATAAATGTAACCTTAATCGATAACTGTGCATCCATATGTGAGCATCCCTATTTGCATACCACATCACACTATTCCATTTTATTGTTATAGTAGTACCCCATACTTGTTTTTGTGTACCCATTCTTATTACAGTTTGATTATGAGCACCCATATGATACTTGTGCACCCCTGACATGACTTGATACACTACTACTTGATACGACTAGATACCTGTGCACTTCTTGACATGATTGATACTTGTTCACTACCTGACATGACCTGATGTACCACACAGCTTGACCGGTTACCTGATCTTGTTACTAATGCTAACAATCTTAACCTGATGTCCCTACGGACATTCCTTGTTGTCTATTCAGACAATCCTGTACTTGCTTGATCCTGTGTTGGCATTAGCTCCAGATTTATCAATACCTGACTTGAACACATAACCTGGGGGTATGGGGAAATCAATGATGAAACCTGACTTGTAACTCGACAGTTTGATATCTTTACTGATCAGTTTTACTGGCTAGGCCAGCCCCAGGATGATACGGCTGGCATCATTCATCGTTACATACTACCTTTTACTGCCTAGCGGCACGTCTCGGATTCAGCCCGAGAATCTTGACCGTGGTCCCGGGCATGCACGGGATACTATTGAGTTACATCGATGATTCATCAAATTGATTTCAAAGACTTGAGAGTAGTTAACCCAGCAGACCAGTCTAGATTACTCACTGCACATCACCCTTCACGTTCCTTAGTCATATTATTGTTACACCTGTTTTACCGTTCATACTCATACCTGCCTGTCTTGCTACCCCCTGTTTATATTATTGCTTGATATTATGACGCACTGACGTCTGGGTTTTGCATGGCCCAGATTCTTTACCTTTGCTGTAGGCCGAGCAGGAGTATTTCAGTCAGCAGGCCGAGCAGTGAGGACCTGTTAGTATTTTGGTTTTATTTATGCATTTTCAGTCCTGATGTGAGCCCGCATTATGGGACGTACATTCCAGTTTATTCTTGTATTGGATCTTTTTGCTTCCGCATTTTTTTATTCTTGACTCGTTTATTCTGGCTTATGGACATGTATTAGATAGTTTTTATTATTGTTCTTGATATCTCTACAGCCGTAACGTGACTGTGGAAGGATAATTCCCATCCACAGGTAGCATGGTTGGCTCTGTTACGTGCCTATCTTAGCGTACTCTGGGAAGCGGGGCGTGACAATGTGCGGAGTGGCTGAGGTTCGTCGGGGACTATTGAATCCTCCGGTTCTACCAAATCTTCAGTTGTAGTTTGTGTTTTTGGAATTTCATTCAGTTCTACTTCATTACAACTAATTTCTTTTATAAGAAATTCCTTTTTCTAAAAAGGTGGCTTGTTGAGCAACAAACACCTTTTGTTCCTTAATTTGGTGCAATAGATATCCATGTGAATTCTTTAGATATCGCACAAACTTGCAAAGAACTGATCGTGCTTCGAGTTTGTCCGGATTTTGTTTTTTAACATAGGCCGGACAACCCCATATCTTAACTCATTTAAGATATGGTCTCTTTCCACTCAATATCTCATATGGTGTTTTAAGCATATATTTTGATGGAACTTGATTCAATAGGTATGCAGTGCATAACTCCAAAAGAAAATAGTTAACTTAGTAGTACTCATCATAGAGTGTACCATATCTAATAGGGTGCGATTTCGCGCTCTGATACACCATTGTGCTATGGTGTATACGGAAGAGAAAGGTGAGAGAGAATCCCATTCTCTTTTAGATAATCTCAGAATTTAGTGCTTAAGTATTCGTCTCCTTGATCAGATCGAAGGATTTTAATACTTTTACCAGTCCGGTTCTCTACTTCGCTCTTATATTCCTTGAATTTCTCAAAAGATTCAGATTTGTGTTTCAATAGGAACACATGTCCAAATCTTGAGAGATCATCAGTGAATGTAATGAAATACGAAGAACCATTTCTAGCATGTGTAGACATAGGACCGCATACATCACTATGTATTAGTCCCAAGAGCTTAATAGCTCTTGCACCGTGTCCCATAAACGGAGGTTTGGTCATCTTTCCTTTGAGACAGGACTGACAAGTTTCATAAGATGTAAATTCGAACGGTTCCAAATATACATCCTTATGCAACTTAGCTAGTCTGGTTGCATTGATATGACCAAGTCTACAGTGCCACAAGAAGGCTTTGTTCATTTCTGAAGTTTTCCTCTTGTGCGTGTTCTGTATATTTAGAACTATATTTTGATTTAGAACGTATAAACCATTAAAAAATGTACCAAACCCAATCAACAGTTGATTTTGTAAAATGTCCATAACATTTTTCTCTAATACAAAATTATATCCTTCTTTATCTAATAAAGATATAGATATTATATTGCACATCATAGATGGTACGAAATAACAGTCGTTCAAAATTAATGTATTACCATTTGGCAATACTAGGTGATATTCGCTGACAGCTTCGGCAGCAACAATTATTCTATTTCCTACTCTGAGAGACATATCACCCTTTCCCAGTTCTCTACTTTTCTTTAACCCTTATAACAGATTACAAATATGGGATCCTGATCCGGTATCTAATACCCAGAACGTAGAGTAGACTGAAAAACAGTTCTCAATAACTAATACACCCGAGGAAGATGCATCAGAATGCTCTTTCATCATTCGGGTTGCGTGGAAATCCTTAATTTCCCTTATCTCTTACCCAGACTTATGACAATTGTCATAAGAAAGAGCGGAACCAACATTCCCCAGTCCAGTATAATAAGCGGGTTCGGTCAATACATCCATGTTATTATCTTGATTATGGCGTGACATGGTCGCAACCTGGAGAGAGAGAGAAGAAAACAATTTAGCGTGCACTTTTTGCAAGATTAGATTGGTTATTATCTAATCTAATCTGGATGGTTCCCACTGTTTTTATTAAATCTTCCTTCAAACCCTAAAAGGAAAGATTATCCGGGATTAATTACACCTTACAAGTTCGCTAATTGGTCAGCCAGGTTGGTGTTGGTGCTCCGAGAGAGTCTCCTCGTGCTTTCGCATGGAACTAATTAAATAAGCTCGTTTCCACAGGGGCATAACCCCATTAACACCTTTCTTAGACACCTATTGGATTAGCTAATTGTAAAGTGGAAAACTCTCCCAGGAGTAACGCTTACTCACAGTGGATATCGGGATCCAACTATCACATAGAAGGTATGCTATCTCATTGGAAATTTCAACACTTGAAATTCCCGATAATTGTTTTTACCCCAGGCGGTTTATGACCTTGACAAGGTCAACAAACCATAAACCGCAAGTCAAGTTCAACCCGTCATTTCGTGACTGATTTAGACCCATCCGCATGACCCTTGACAAGATCAACAAAGCCGTACGACTGCCCTAACCAATCGCATTATCATGCGGCAGAAAAGCACTAATCAGCTACCGAACACTACACCTCGACAAAGTCGACAAACTCAGAACGAATATTAAACAGTACCTATCTGAAATGACGGAGGGGTATGACTGGTTTTGAAGAAAACCATTAACGTAACGAACATGATATCTTTGTAGAACCTAGTGATTTGAAAAGGAGTGGTTTAAGCTCCGCTTTAAAAACCGAGTAGTTTTCAAAACAAACTGAGTGGGTTGTAGCATATGCTAGTTTTTGCTATAGAGGTCATTCCCGGTGAAGGGATCTAGGCTCTTTCCTCATCGAATGAGGTGTTGGATATTCATAATAGAATACCACTATGCAAAGCCAGAACTAGAGGTACCTTTTTGAAATATTTGATTCTACAACATCTTTTAGATTTCTTTTCTTTTCATTAATCTTATTAATGAACTCCTATCAATTATGTTTCCTAAACATCACAGAAGAAACAAAAATAAAACACATATATATGCCATCCACATTCGCCATAGGGACCCGGGTCTTCACCGTAAGGTTACTTAACTTATGGCAAGGCGGGGTCAGGACTAGCGTGGATGCAAAACATATATAGTGTCTACTAATATAACATATATAAGTAGCATTCATCTTACGCAGTTATATGATCACATCACATCACAGAACAACAGAAGCAGATATATGACATATAGAATATACTAGAAGGTCCGTGTTTTAGATTAAGCCAATAACGAAAACACGGATTCCACGGTCGTGATGAATAGCCAAGCTCATACCCCTAGACCGCTATGAGAGCGCAAGAAACCATGCCAATTCTAGGGTTAGGTGACCGGTCTCGACTCTTCGAGATGGCCTCCCACTGGACTCAAGAACCCGGTGATTTATTCTCTCCGCCTTGGGTCTATCCTAATGCGGTAATGTAAATAATATATATTGAATGGAGACAACAAGCTCAATCCAGAAGTGTACCAATAAAAGAATATTACGTATAATTATTTACATGAATGAAAATGTAAAACTATCATCTCACATAAAACCCTTCGGCTATTCATTCACGACGACCCAATATAACATATTGATAGCAACACAATAACATCACATGTCATTAACGTAAGTAAATATGCGTATCCCTAATGTCGTTGTCGTATAGCAACGAGATCAGGGATACTGCCACATATTACATTTACGGTCACAGAAAAGAAATGAAAACTATAATAATTAGATTCTGCATCTATAGACATCATAAACCCGGATTATCACATATTCCGAATTTCATGCTTAACCCTATAAACCTTACATTTAAGTCTCGAATTGAAAACTCTTTTCCAAAATTAAGTCGAGCATATCAACAAGATTCTCGATTGATGATTCGAAGGCTCGTCGAGAACATTAGTGGATGGCCGCACCCCCGAGACCGTCAACAAAGTGGACTTGGGCAGAACACTATGGCCGCGAGCACCCGAGTGCCATTGTTTCTATATGGTATATAGAATGGTTTCATATCTTAACGATGTTAAGATATAGGGAGTCGTATGGCTGATGCTTAAAACCAGAATCCGGATAAACTTAAGGCACGTTTCAGTAATGACAGTTTGTGGGTTATCCCGTGCTTTGACGTGGGTTAACATTCTACCACCAGGAAGATCAATAGTGATATTGTTCTTGACTCGCCACAGTTTTAGTAAAATGGATTTTTTCAGAAAACAGAGGTGGGAGTATGGTAGAACTAGAAGTGATTCCAAAACCACAAACGATTACTGAAGATTTAAAAGAACTTGAGGATTCAATTGGTTTCGACATTCCATTAGCCACTCCACAGATTTAGTGGGTAAACTCAGGCACCCGAGAGAAACTTTGCTCTTCTCAAAGACGGTGATAGGGAGATTTTTGTTTACCCAGACTTTCTATTGCTGCTGTTCTAGACTATAAGTCCCGGCAGGAGGATGAGTATAGCGTCGTTCTAAACTAGCTATAGAAGTGCACGTGTATATGACTCTGCCAGAGGGTTGTTGTAGTCAGTGGGAGCAGCGGAAGAATAGTGGGCAAGTAGCTTAAGTCTATTTATAGACTAAAGCAAGTATAGAGGAAATAGATCATCTATTTTTGATGTGACAGTCATAGGTCTTGACCTCATCAGAATAGGAGATGGATCTGGTAAGAAGGCAGTAGAGAGTGATGTACAGGTATTTAGGATGACATGCACTTGATAGGATGAGATATTCCTATACTACGATCGGTTATACAGTGGTTGTCACAAGGTGGTTTCTCCACATAGGATTTGGATATAATATCAGGGTTCTGGTGACTAGATCTATGGTTTTAGATCTAGATTTGGGATGTTTCCCAATTAGGGTACTTTGACATGATTCGAAAGGGATTTGAGAATGGACGACTTCTGGCATGGTGGTGAACCTGCAGGTGTGGAGTCACCCTCTCTAAAGGAAGTCTTTCAGACTAAAGGGGAGAGGGATTTGCATGATTGGCATATCACTTGCTTAGGCAGTTGAGTCAATCATGTGATGTCAAGTACAACACCAGATATTGTTTTAGTACTGGCTGTAATAAACATATATTAATCCAATCCTGGAGAAACATTGGGAAGAAGTTATGAACATAAGTAGTTGTTCTTAGGATATGGTAATGGCTGCCTCCTTCAGAAGACCGTTATCATTTCAGGCTTCCAAGATGACCTGGATGACATAGTGGCTATCAGAGTTATAGTTTTTCCCTCTTCTAAAGGACAGTATGTTGGACAAGTGGTCCAAGCGGATACTGAGGAAGGCATGGCGTAGGATACTAATTAAATTCAGTAGATGATACAGTCTAGGAAGTTTGCTGGAATTGGTGTTTATTTATGAACCGGGTCCCATCAGATATCCAGACAAATTCTAAGACGGGTATTGCTCATTTCGCGAGATAGCTTTCTCCGCGAAGTTGAGATATAGAGAGATATTGAAATAAACATTAGAGCAGCTCCACTCACTGAGGCTATTTATCGAATGCAATAGTTTCGCAAACGGGCTTTAGTGTAAGTCTACGGTAGCGCCCCGGCCGTCTACAGACGGCAAATGCGGAACAAAAACTTTTAACTGGCGCTATCCTATACTATAACCCGGATCTGCCATTATTGCTAAACTAACAAACTGTAAAGAGTGTAGAAAGGTTATACCGAACGATCCGAGTCCTTCGTTCTTTAACCATCATCCCACGCTCCGTTGCGGCTGCTCCGATCTCGTCGATCTCCGATCTGCTCGTCCAGGTGGCACCACGTCAATGATTCTTTAAACGGGCTGCCACCTCTGACTCGAGGCAACTCGGTCATCAAGTTTGCTAAAAGAGACGACCAAGAATGATGTAGAGAATGAGTAGAAGACTTTGTCTCGCTTCGTCCAAAGCCATGGACGAACGGTTAATGAAGTTGCCAATTTATTCGGGTGATGGAATGAAATGAACTATGAAATTTCCATACACCCCGAAACTATCATAATCTTTTTGCCAAATGAATCAATCAAGTGTGAGAGAGAGGAGGGGGCCGGCCACACTTATAGGAGTGGGGGGTGAGTGTAGGAGGAAGGGGGGTTGACCACAAACCAAGCTTATCATGAAGGAAAAATATCTTAGTGTGAACACAAAGAAATATCTAGTGTGAACACAAAGTATGAACACAATAAATGCACCATAAAAGAACAAGTGAGTCACAAGCCTAATCACCACCTTCTAGATGCCTATAAAATCTTCCACACTCATCCAAGAAAAGATAAATCCGTCTTTAACCGAATGTTAAAAGACGGCAGATAGAAAACTGGAAACCGGCAACTTCCAAAAGCGATCCCGAAACGAATTTCAGGATAACCCCGTAACAGTATAAATATACCCGCATTTATATTACGACCGAATACAAATGCAACTGAGACAAAGATATTATATCTACTTAATATAATACTCGGACCCGGCTTAAATCAAAGCCGACCAGTATCATCTGCCCGAAATATGACACGTGCGTAAACGTACGTGCATTTTCCGAACCCTGCCATAAAACCATACGGCCTCTACAACGTTTCGCCCGAACTTGGAAAACTGTCTGTGCGGGACTCTAATAACTCGTCAGTGCGCTGGCAGTTGGTTTAACCACAAACCGTCAGCGGCACTAGCTATGCGTAACGGCTGCCCATGGAATGACCTCGAGGGATGCCGATGAGCGAACTCATCCGGAAACCCTACTGAGCCTAACAGTGAAAATGTATATACAGTCCGGTCCGTTCGTCTATGAGTATCGCATATCTGCCTAGGGGGCTAGTAACGTCAGACCCCCAATAGCAGTATAAGTCGTGTCGGAGTGTAGCCTAATAACACCATGAGATACTACTGGAGTACCTACCAGTAAATCTCATGCCACGGCCGTAGGCTTTGTGTAATGGCTCTCCTAGACACAGCACGATCTCACCCCCAATACCGGGAGAGACGAATCCCCTGCCGATCCACTCACGTGCCTCCATGTGGCTCGGGACTGTACCCAAAAACTACCTGTTTGCACGACTCCTTTGAGCCGTGGTAGGGCAGAAATCAAAGCACAGTGGGAACTCACACGAGACAAATGACGACCTCAGGTCGATGAACTAACCTGTACACATGTCACCAGGGAACTACTATCTGACGATATGTATAATACCAACTAGCAGATTCCCGGCGAGTTCTGTCCGGTATACTCATAACCCAATGAGCACCTGTATACATCTTAGGTGATCTAACTGACACCAGTGGCTTGTGAGACCGGCCACCGCCCCTCGTCGGGGTCTCGACTGTATACACTAGTCTACTCCGGAGTATCGATGCCCTGTCTCGAAACTCCCACGACTAGGGACCACAATAAAGGATATGCATATAAACCACCCAACTCTCACGTATATGATCGCCATCATACTGTTGGTAGTAAAGCAAGATCCTAAGGGCTCTATCAAAGTGTAAAAGTGATCAGTCACCTGAACCTGTACACAACTGATAAAGGAAAACCAGATAGAATACTATCATCTCGAGTAAGACTGTCCTACCAGTATAGGTCCTCCACAATCATTGCAATCATGTACCTGCGATCCAATAATTGACTCTAAGGGCACTATATCCAACAATTTCCCACTTGCACTCAAGGCTAATTATTGCGATGTCGACTACTCACAGCCCGTGTGAAACCGAACATCCAACTCCTCTACTAATCAGTTTCACAAAGCTCGTTTATAAAACTATTGTGTTCGAGAAATAGCCTCTGTGAGTGGATCCGCCCAGAAGTTTCTTTCTATATCTCTCTTAATCTCAAGTTCGCGGAGAAAGCCATCTCCCGAATTGAGTAATTCCTGTCTTAGAATATGTCTGGATATCTGATGGGACCTTGTTCATAAATGAACTCCAAATCCAAATTTCTTAGACAGTATCGATCACTGAACCTAATCAGTATCCAGCACCATGCCTCCCACAGTATCCTCTTGGACCACCTGACCATAATGCTGTTCCTTGTCAGAGGGAAAACTATAACTCTGACAATCACTCTGTCAACCATGTCACCTTTGAAGCCTGGAATGATAACCGTCTCCCGAAGGAGGCTGCCGTCATCAAATCCGTAGAACATCCACTTATGTTCTAAAACTGCTTCCTTATGTTTCTCCAGGATTGGATTAATATAAACTTATCGCATCTAGTGCAAAAACAACATTTGGTGTGGTACTTGACATCTCATGATTGACTCAATTGCCCAAGCAAGTGATCTGCCAATCATACACATCCCTCTCCCCTTTAGTCTGTAAGACACCTTTAGAGAGGGTGACTCCATCACCTGCAGGTACACCACCATGCCAGGAGTCATCTATTCTAAAAACCATTAGAATACTGTCAAAGTACCCACATTGGGAAACTACCCAAATCCAGATCTAAAACCATAGATCTAGAAACCAGAATGTCTGATATTATATCTAAATCCTGTCTGGAGAAACAACTGTGTGACGACCACAGTACAACCGATCGTAATATTGGAATTTTACTTCCTACTCTGTATATGTCATCCAAATACCAAGACATCACACCCTACTACCTTCTTAACAGATCCATCCCCTATTCTGATGAAGTCAAACCCATGACTGTCACATCAAAATTAGATGATCTATCTCCGCTATAACTGCTCTAGTCTATAAATAGACATAAGCTACTTGCCCACTATGCTTCCGCTGCTCCCACTGACTAAGACAACCCTCTGGCAGAATAATATACACGTGCACTTCTAAAGCTAGTTTAGAACGACGCTAACTTATCCTCCTGCCTGGTCTTATAGTCTGGAACAACAGTAGTGTCAAGTCTGGGTAAACAAGAACATCCCTGTCACCGTCCTTGAGGCTACCGAAGTACCTCTCGGGTGTCTAAGGTTACCCACCATATCTGCGGAGTGGCTAATGGAATGTCAAACCTGATTGAATCTTTAGGTCCTATTAAATTTTCCGTAATCGTTTGCAGTTCTGGAATCACTTCCAGTTCTACCATACTCCCACTACTGTTTTTCTGAAAAAATCCATTTTACTAAAACTGTGGCGACTCAAGAACAATATCACTATTGATCTTCCAAATGGTAGAATATCAACCCTCTTCATAGCCAGGGTCAACCCACAAACAGCCATTACAGAAACGTGCCCTGAGTTATCCAGAGTCTGGTTTTAAGCATAAGCTGGACAACTCCCCGTACCTTAACATCTTTTAAGGTACGAACTATTCTATATCCAATATAGAAACTTTGGCACTTATTTAATTGGAACCATATTCAATCATGCAGCTGTCTCCAGTGCATATCAATATAATGGAGAGAGGCTGATCAGCATTACTCAACTTAGGAATCCATCCAATTATGAGTAACCTGAAAGAGAAACAAGTTTCTCAAAACCATTACTATCATCTGAATACCAATCACAAGAATCTACATCTTCAATCTCTTTGAAGAATCCCGATACTTGTGACACCTGGTTCTCTACTCTATTCTTATACCCACAACTTCTCAAAACTTAGACCTTGTATTTGTACGAAACACTTGTCTAAAAACTAGAGAAGTCATAAGTAAACAGAATATAGTACGAGGACCTACCCCTTTGTCCTGATGGACACTGGACAACATACAATACTCTGTATAAGTCCGCTGAGTTGAATAACTCAAAACCTGTGCGTCGTAGGTTGAAAACTGTACCCTGGCGATTTCCTCAAATATCACCAATTACAACGAATTATGATATAATGAGGATAATTACCTAATTCCCAATAACTTACTCCCACTCATCATCTGTAAAACCATACAGATATGAGAATGAAACCTGGTAAATACATACCCTTGGAGTAAGTATATAATCGGGAAAACAGTTTTCATTTAACAATGCACTGAAAGTAGGGGTATCCTGGTATTCCTAGTAATGCCTCTTCCATAATCCAATTCATGACATTAACTGTATATTTCTTTGCCTTCTCTTCAAATCCCTTTATTTGTATTTAGTCGTTACCTTCTGTACACCTTCGTTAGGCTAAATGGTTTTCTTCCTTCCCTACCGTTCGGCACCAGTCTATGGTTTGGAAGAAGACTATCCAGTAAGCATAATAGGTGTACCCTCCTAAACCAAGGAGTAGTCACAACTTGAGAGAAGGTGATGATAAAAGACAACTGAATAATACCTTATTCTATTAAAGGTGAAATAGGAGTGGCGATGAAGTACGCGGTTTGGTCGTGAATGATAACAGTCGCAATTTACTTTGCCCTCTTTCTAATCCTTTTATTTTGTCTTTACATATTACCTTATGCGCACCCTACTTAGGCTAATTGGTGTTCTTCATTCCCTACCTTTCGGTACCTGCCTATGGTTTGGAATAAGACTATCCAATAAGCGTAAAGGGTGTACTCTCCTAAACCAATGAGCCCTCGCAACCTGAGAGAAGGTGATAATAAAAGTCAACTGAATAAACCAATTCTATTTCTCCTGATCCTTGATCCATCCTCGAAGAAATCCCTCCGAGTTCGTATATAACCATACGATGGATCTATCGAATGGAAGTGGATGTCCGTAGTAATACGGGGTGTTCTGAGAAATTCAAAGGGTAAAAGGAGTGGCAATGACTTATGCAACTCAGACAATCCAAAAGCCAGTATTTTAAGAAGGATCGGTCAACCTGGTCACTGAGTCATTGTCTAGGGTCGGTCAAAGGTCGTTTCCAAAGAGAGAGAAAAGAAACACTCTGCGTGCACTCTAACCTAGATCAGAATGGTTATCACTTTTATCTAATCCGGAAACTTCCCACCGTCCTGTCAAATTCTCCTCCAAACCTGAAAGAAGAATCAATCGGGATCATCCGAAAGAGTAAACCAACTCATCAGTGGGAATCAGGATCCAACTCTCATCGCATGATAACGTGACGGAATCCACTCACGTTACTCACACTCCAGAAGGTATGCGCATACTTGGCAAGTTTTAGTTTCTTTAGAAACTCCCGATATGATTTTTGCCCCATGCTCTTATGACCTTGGCTTTGGTCAAAATGTCACAAGTCACATGCCAAGTTCTACCCGTCACTGTCTTTTCAATTTGAACCCACCCGCACATGCCCCTGACTTTGGCCAATCGGCAGAACGACTGTCCCAAACCAACTCATCTATCTATGCAACAATTGAATACCCAGCAGCTACCAAACACTATGGCTTAAATTTGGCTAAAATGCATAGCTTGAATACTACTGAATACCTAAAAGAAATAACGGAGGGCTACGGCTGGTTTTCGGCAAAAAACCTTTAACGTAGTGAACTTGATATCGCTGAAGGAACCTGATAGCTTTTTATAAAAATATAGTGGCGAAAACCTTTTGCTAAAGAGGTCACTCACGGTGAAGGGATCTCGGCTCTTTCCTCGTGGAATGAGGGTGCAGGATATTCCAACTGAATACCACGATGCAAAGCAACTTGTAATCGACTATAGTGAAGTTATTACCCTGACGCAAACTTCTGCCCAAGGGGTCAGTCCCGGTGAAGGGATATCGGCCCTTGTCCCGTCGAATGAGGTGCAGGATATTCCAACCGAATACCGCTATGCAGAACAAAAGGAAACGTCTTTGCAATAACACTTTTTTAATTGTTCCAACAACTGCTAAATAGGTTTGCTTTCCTTTGCATCGGTCAGAATCAACGCAGTCCCATCAATTAATCACACCAGAAAAGAACGAAAATAAAAATGTACGTATATGCCATCCGCATTCGTCACTGGGTCCCGTCATCACCCGTTAGGTTACTTAACTAACGACAGAGCGGGGACTGAACTAGCGCGGGTGTAAAACATATACAACATCTAATAGTATATAAACCAATATACAATAATCGCTCCAGGTGTGATTATATGCAACATTACAGAAAAGTAATAAGCATCACAGAACAGTACAGATAATCTGGGATCCCCGGGTTTCACAGAGCCGCTGCTGAAACCCGACGTTCCCCTGGTCGTGTGGATAGCCTGTGCAATGAAACCTAGACCCCTACGGGTGCGGCAAGTTACCCGCCAAAACCTGAAGTGAGGTAGTCCCCCACAGCATAGTGAATGGAACACCCGGCACTTCACGGAATCCGGTAAATTGAGCACCCCTCCATGGGTCAACCTGAAACACCCTACGAGTGCGGCGAATAGTCTGCCAATTCTAGAGTGAGGTCCCTCTGCCTCTCAAAGCCATGAGATGAGGACCCGTTGCCCTCCCGAACCCGGCTATCCGTGCACTCCATCGCGGGGTAAACCTAGTACAGAAATAAATAATAGTACAACAGGTACATCGACCGCAACCTGGTCATGCCCCAAAAGAATATTATACAACAGGCAGTGACGGCAGTCCACATGTTGGACGCTCGCCCCGCAATATCAAATGTACAAATAAATCTAAACTGCACTACCATTGCACACTGCTATCCACCACGACAAATCCGCAACATCACAGCACAACACAGAATATCAACGCGAATGTCACGTTCGCAAACCCGTCTAAAATAACTATAGCAATCAGACGCGGTTTACCGCTCGAATGACATTCACGGTCGGAGATATAATGTAAGTACTGTAAACTAACATGTTTAAATTTTGATCGACTAAATATCACAAAGTGGGCCCCACGAACATCTGTTGTACAGTAACAAAATCTGGGCCCAAAACTTATATACCAAAACCCCCAATTTCCAGAGAAGAAAACACTGTGCATATTTGGAGCAATGAACAATCAGAATGGCCGCGGATGCGCGGTCAAACCCTAGGTTTGACCGCGATTCCGCTGCAGTATTGTTGAGTCACGTGCCCAAATTTGTACGGTGTGCTTAGAAAACCCTGCACAGATTTCTGTGATATGTAAAATAATTTTTTGACTTGATTTAAAATCGACAGAAACTGTGAATGGAAATTTTGCAGTTTTTGATATTCGGTCCGATCGATATTTTAAACGCGTTAGCACAAGTTAGAATAGCATAATGGTGAGGCTTTGATAACAATGTAAGTCTACGGTAGCGCCCCGGCCGTCTACAGACGCCAAATGCAGAACAAAAACTTATAACTGGCGCTATCGTATACTATAACCCGGATCTGCCATTATTGCTAAACTAACAAACTGTAAAGAGTGTAGAAAGGTTATACCGAACGATCCGAGTCCTTCGTTCTTTAACCATCATCCCACGCTCCATTGCGGCTGCTCCGATCTCGTCGATCTCCGATCTGCTCGTCCAGATGGAACCACGTCAACGATTCTTTAAACGGGCTCCCGCCTCTGACTCGAGGCAACTCGGTCGTCAAGTTTGCTAAAAGAGACGACCAAGAATGATGTAGAGGATGAGTAGAAAACTTTGTCTCGCTTCGTCCAAAGCCATGGACGAACGGTTAATGAAGTTGCCAATTTATTCGGGTGATGGAATGAAATGAACTATGAAATTTCCATACACCCCAAAACTATCATAATCTTTTTGCCAAATGAATCAATCAAGTGTGAGAGAGAGGAGGGGGCCGGCCACACTTATAGGAGTGGGGGGGTGAGTGTAGGAGGAAGGGGGGTGACCACAAACCAAGCTTATCATGAAGGAAAAATATCTTAGTGTGAACACAAAGAAATATCTAGTGTGAACACAAAATATGAGCACAATAAATGCACCATAAAAGAACAAGTGAGTCACAAGCCTAATCACCACCTTCTAGATGCTTATAGAAACTTCCACACTCATCCAAGAAAAGATAAATCCGTCTTTAACCGAATGTTAAAAGACGGCTGATAGAAAACTGGAAACTGGCAACTTCCAAAAGCGATCCCGAAACGAATTTCAGGATAACCCCGTAACAGTATAAATATACCCGCATTTGTATTACGACTGAATACAAATGCAACTGAGACAAAGATATTATATCTACTTAATATAATACTCGGACCCGGCTTAAACCAAAGATGACCAGTTTCATCTGCCCGAAATATGACACGTGCGTAAACGCACGTGCATTTTCCGAACCCTGCCATAAAACCATACGGCCTATACAACGTTTCGCCTGAACTTGTGAAACTGTGTGTGGGGGACTCTAATGACTCGTCAGTACCCTGGCAGTGGGTTTAACCACAAGCCGTCAGTGGCACTAGCTATGCGTAACGGCTGGCCATGGACTGACCTCAAGGGTTGCCGATGAGCGAACTCATCCGGAAACCCTACTGAGCCTAACAGTTACAATGTATATACAGTCCGGTCTGTTCGTCTATGAGTATCGCATATCTGCCTAGGGGGCTAGTAACGTCAGACCCCCAATAGCAGTATAAGTCGTGTCGTAGTGTAGCCTAATAACACCCTGAGATACAACTGGAGTACCTACCAGTAAATCTCCTGCCACGGCCGTGGGCTTTGTGTAATGGCTCTCCTAGACACAGCACGATCTCACCCCCAATACCGGGAGAGACGAATCCCCTGCCGATCCGCTCACTTGCCTGCATGTGGCTCGGGACTGTACCAAAAAACTACCTGTTTGCACGACTCCTTTGAGCCGTGGTAGGGTACAAATCAAAGCACAGTGGGAACTCACACGAGACAAATGACGACCTCCGGTCGATGAACTAACCTGTACACATGTCACCAGGGAACTACTATCTGACGATATGTATAATACCAACTAGCAGATTCCCGGCGAGTTCTGTCCGGTGTACTCATAACCCAATGAGCACCTGTATACATCTTAGGTGATCTAACTGACACCAGTGGCTTGTGAGACCGGCCACCGCCCCTCGTCAGGGTCTCGACAGTATACACTAGTCTACTCCGGAGTATCGATGCCCTGTCTCGAATCTCCCACGACTAGGGACCACAATAAAGGTTATGCATATAAACCACCCAACTCTCACGTATATGATCGTCATCATACTGTTGGTAGTAAAGCAAGATCCTAAGGGCTCTATCAATGTGTAACAGTGATCAGTCACCTGAACCTGTACACGACTGATAAAGGCAAACCAGATAGCATACTATCATCTCGAGTAAGACTGTCCTACCAGTATAGGTCCTCCGCAATCATTGCAATCACGTACCTGCGATCCAATAATTAGCTCTTAGGGCACTATATCAAACATTTACGAGACTGATTCGTAGAGAAGTTGGGTGTTCGGTATCACACGGGCTGTAAGTAAGCGACACCGTAATAATTGGCCATAAGTGCAAGTGGGATATTGTTCACTATAGTGCCCTCAAGGCATATCGTAGTCATAGGCAGGTGATTATGATGATTGAGGGAGGAGCTATACCGGTAGAACAGTCTTACTCGAGATGATAGTATGCTATCCTGTTTGTCTTTATCATCACTATTACATGTTGATAGAGCCTATAGGATTCTTACTTGACTACCAGCATTATGATGGCGATCATATACGTGAGAGCTGGGTGGTCTATATGCACATCCTTAAATGTCCCTAGTTGTGGGAGTATCGAGACTGAGCATCGATACTCCAGTGTAGGCTGGTGTATACTGATCGAGACCCTGACGAGGGGCGGTGGCAAGGTCTCACAAGCCATTGGTGTTAGTTTGTTCACCTAAGATAGTATAAAGGTGCTCATTGCGTTATAAGTACACTGGACGGACTCGCCAGGAACCTGCTAGTTGGTATTATACCTATTGTCAGATAGCAGTTCCCAGGTGACATGTGAACAGGTTAGTCTATCGACCTGAGATCGTCATTGTCTCGTATGAGTTCGCACTGTGCTTTGATTACTACCCTACTACGGCTCAAAGGAGTCGTGCAAACAGGTTTTAGTTGGGTACAGTCCCGAGCCACATGGAGGCAGTGAGCGGATCGTCAGGGGATTCGTCTCTCCCGGTATTGGAGGTTGATGTCGCGCTATGCACGGGTGGCCATCACCAGAAATCCTCGGCCGGGGTATACGAGAATTACCGATCCAGGATCGATAGTATCTCAAGTGGTGATGGGTTACATACCGACACGAATTATCGCGTCATTAGGGGTCTGACTTTATCCACCCCCTAGACTCGATATGCGATACTCTTAGACGAACAGACCGGACTGTATGGATATTGTCACTGCCAGGCTCAGTAGTGGTTAGGATGGGTTTGCTCGTCGGCCTTTCTTTTGCTCAATACCTCGGTAGCCGTTACATACAGCTAGTGCCGCTGACGTGCTTGTGGTTAAACCCACTGCCAGCGTATTGACGAGTCTTTAGAGTCCAACATTGAGGGTTTTCACGGTTCAGGCGATATGGTGTAGATGACGTATGTTGGTACATACAGGTGTCCGATTAAATATGTGTACTGGCTACACAAACGTTAATCGGACGGTTGATAATACTAGCGGCTTAGGATTAAGCCGGATTATTAAATCTGGTTTTGATTTAATAATTTATATATGTATTTATATTCAAGTATTATTGTTCACTATTCATTTTCTCTCTTGGCTATTCGGATTTTTGTTTGAATACGCGTATATGTATTTTGATACGTATAGCAGGTTGGATTCCGTATTTATACGGAATTGTTTATAGAAGATGGTCACTTCATTAATTGATTTTCCTTTTTAAAAAAACAATTTGGGAAATGAGGTGGAGGGGTGAGTTGGCATGAGCATGGTGAGGCATGTAGAGAGGTATGGGCATGGCTTTATTTTATTTGAAAAAAGAGATGAGATATTTTGAGTGAACGAGAGAGAGGGGGCAACCACCATTTTTCTTTAGTTGCTCATGCCACATGTTTCCCTCACCTCCTCTTCGTCTTCTTGAGTTGCTCATGGAGCATTTGTGATTAGAGAAAAATTATAGTGACACATTCCTACACCTCCACTCTCCATTGCTAGCAACCTTGGAGCGTCGGTTTCCTCCCTTGGCGAGGCTGAAGCTTGCGCCGTTTCCCTCAGGTGGATCATCGTATATGGAGGATGACCGGCAACCAAACTCGATCCGCAACCTCTAGGATCTTGGTGAGATGGTTGAAGACCGAAGGACACGGATCAACTCGGTATAACCATTCTAACTTCTTTTATATAGCTTGCTAGTATAGGGTTTAGGGTAGATCCGGGCATCGGGTAATGGTAGCACCAGTTTTGAAATTTTTTGTTCCGCATTTGGCCACAGTTTGATGGCCGGGGCGCTGCCATAACCCAACATGGTATCAGAGCCAACCCGTAAACCCTTAGCTAGCTAGTTTAGACATTATTAAAGTATCAAAACCGAAACAACGCCGAAACAGTACAATACATATTCCAGGTTCTGTCGAATTTTCGGAGTCTTCAAAATTTTTTTAAGCAACTGCAGAAGACTACTATCATGACCACTAGACTACACCCCAAATACGAGCCAGTTTCACCCGTATTGAACCGGCCACATTAAGCAAATTTCCGAGCCGGCCGGCCCTGCAGTCAAGTTTGGGTTTCGTATTTTTGGTGTGGTCTGGTCTCTTGAATATTGGTTCAGTGGTATTGCTAGTTTAGCCCATTTTGGATATGATTTTATCTAGTTGTTTGGGGGTTATTCGGGGTAATTTCGAAGTCGATATTTCTAACATTATTTAAATTTTTACAGTACATGCATTTCTATCTGCGACCGTGAATGTCATTCGAGCAGTATAACTCGTCTAATTGCTATATGTTCTTTTAGACGAGTTTGTGAACACGACATTCACGTTGATGTTCTGTGTTGTGCTGTGATGTTGGCTGGATCGTCGTGGTGTATAGCTTGGGTGCAATGTTAGTACAGTTTAGTTTTATTTGTACATTTGATATTACGGGGTGAGCGTCCGACAGGTGGACTGCCGTCACTGCCGGTTTGTATATTATTTGTTTGTGGCACGACCGGGTTGAGGTCGATGTCACCCTTGTATATTATTTTCTTTTCTGTACTAGGATTACCCCGCGGTGGAGTGCACGAATAGCCGGGTTCTAGAGGCAATTGGTCCGCATCTCATGGTGTTGAGACGGATGGGACCTTACTCTAGAATTGGCGGGCGATTCGCTGCGCTTGTGGGGGGTATAGGTTGACCCACGGAGGGGTGCCCAAGTTACCGGATTCCGTGAATTGCTGGGTGGCCCATTCACGTTGTTGATTGGGGTTGCCTCGCTTCTAGGATTGGCGGGTAACTTGTCACGCTCGTAGGGGTCTAGGTTTCATTGCACAGGCTATCCACACGACAGGGAACGTCGGGTCTCATTTGCGGCTCCAGTGAAAACCGGGGCTCCAAGATTATCCATCGTTTTGTGTTGCTTCTGTGGTGCTTCTGTGATGTTTCTTTGTATCATGCCTGATACGATTGTTATATATATCTATATATATACTAGAAGATGTTGTATATGTTTTGCACCCGCGCTAGTCCAGTCCCCGCTCTGTTGTCAGTTATGTAACCTAACGGGTGATGACGGGACCCAATGGTGAATGCGGATGGTATATACGTACATCATATATTTTCGTTCTTTTTTGGTGTGATTAATTAATGGGACTGGGTTGATTCTGATCAATGCAAGGATAAAAAAAACCTATATGATGTTGTTGGAACTAAGTTTTTAAAAAAGACTGACATTACAGACGTTCTCTTTTACTTTGTACAGTGGTATTCGATTATGAATATCCAGCACCTCATTCGACGAGGCAAGGCCTGAGATCCCTTCATCGGGAGTGACCCCTTGAGTAAAAGTTGGCATCAACATAATAACTTCACTATAGTCGATTCTTTTACTTTGCATCGTGGTATTCAGTTTGGAGTATCCTGCACCTCATTCGACGAGGAAAGAGCCGAGATCCCTTCACCGGGAGTGACCTCTTTAGGAAAGGTTTTTCGCCACTATATATTTGTTAAACCACTCGGTTCCTTCAACGATATCAAGTTCATCACGTTAAAGGTTTTTTGCCAAAAACCAGTCGTAGCCCTCTGTCATTTCAGATTAGTATTGCTTAGTGTTCGTGCTACGTTTGTCGTTACTATTCGCCGAGACGTAGTGTGCGGTAGCTCTGTAATACTTTTCTGTCGCATAGATATGTGGATTGGTTAGGACAGTTGTACGACTTTGTTGATTATTCGTCAAGGGTCGTGCGAGTGGGTTTAACGGAATCAAGATAATTACGGGTTGAACTTGACTAGGACCTTTTGATTTGTTGATTATTCGTCAAGGTCACTTGGGTCCTAGGGGTAAAAAATCACATCGGGAGTTTCAAACATACAGGAAACTTGCCAGGAATGCGCATACCTTCTGGAGTGTGATAACTTAAGTGGCTTCCATCAAGTTATCATGCGATGATAGTTATATCCCGATTCTCACTGATGAGTAAGATTACTCCTCGGTGATTTTAGATGATCCCGACTAATTCTCCTTTTGGGTTTGGAGGAGAATTCGAGGAAACAGTGGGAGCCATCCTGATTAGAGAAATTGATTAACCATTCTGATATAGGTTAGAGTGCACGCTGAGTGTTTCTTTTCTCTCTCTCTCTCTAGCAACGACCATGACCCGACCTAAACTAAAACTCATGAACCGAATTAACCAAACCTGCTTAAAACACTTTGGCTTTTGGAATGTCACGGAGTCGCAAAATATCATTGACACTTCTATATCACCTTTGCATTTCTCCAGAGCACCCCGTATCACTACGAACACCCACTCCTATTGGATAAATCCATCGTATAGTTACATACGAACTCGAAGGAACTTGTTCGAGCATGGATTCTGGTTCTGGAGAGATTGAATAGGAATATTCGGTTGTCTTTTCTCTTTACCTTCTCTCAGGTTGTGAGGGCTCTTAGGATTAGGAGAGGGTACACCTATTGTGCTTATTGGATAGTTTTCTTCCAAATCATAAGCAGGTGCCGAAAGGTAGGGAAGGAAGAAACCAATTAGCCCAAAGGTGGCGTACAGAAGGTAATAAGTAATGACATATAAAGGGATTAGAATGACGGCAAAGAAAATTGCGACTGCTATCATTCACGACAAAACCGTGTATACCCGTGCCACTCCCACATCCACTTTGGATTTCTCCAGAACACTTCGTATCACTACGAACGTCCATAATGCTTGGACATGCCATCGTATAGTTACATACGAACTCGAAGGAATTTGTTCCAGATTCGAGAATGGTTTCAGATTCAGGAGAAATAGAATAGGAATATTCAAATTTCTTTTCCCATTACCTTCTCTCAGGTTGCGAGGGCTCCCGGCATAAGGAGAGTACAACTATTACGCTTATTGGATAGTCTTCTTCCAAACCATAGGCTGGTGCCGAAGGGTAGGGAAGGAAGAAAACCAATTAGCCTAAAGGAGGTGTACAGAAGGTAATAAGTAAAGACATAATAAAAGGATTGGAGTGAGGGCAGGTAATTATATGGTTGCTGTCATGAATCAGGATAGTGGAAGAGGCGTTACTAGGAATACCATTTAACCCCTTTGAAACATTTTCATGTTTCAGTTTCATTGTGCGATATTAATTGAAAACTGTTTTCCCATTTGGAATCTAACTCCAGGGTATGTATTTACCAGTTTTGATTCTCATATCTGTATAGTGTTACAGATGGTGAGTGGGAGTAAGATATTGGGAATTAGGTGATTATATCCTCATTATATCGGAATTCGTTTTAATTGGTGATATTTGAGGAAATCATATAGGTTTTGCCTGACGACAAATATTTGGTTTTGAATATCCATAGTTATGCACCAGTTTCAATCTGATATATCTATACGTTTATTTTATAAAGTGAGATATAACTTTTTGAAATTATGTCTGTCACATTTACTTATATCAGTTGATGGTTAGGTAAGGTGCATTCAACATCGGTGTAATTCTTCTTAACCATTGTACAGTTTTCAACCTACGCCGCACAAGGTTTGAGTTATTGAACTCAGGGGACTTATACAAAATATTGTATATTTTCCGGTGTCCATTAGTACAAAGGGGTTGGTACTCGCAGTATATTCTATTTATTCATGACTTCTCCAGTATTTCGTTGAAATACATGGTCCAGATTTTGAGAAGTTATAGGTATAAGAATAAAGAAGAGAACCATTTGTTGGAAGTATCAGGATTCTTCGAGGTTGTCGAAGATGTAGATACTTGTGTTTGGTATTCCGTTGATAGTAATGATTTTGAGAACTTGCTTCTCTTTCGGGTTACTCATATATGGATGCGCTCCTAGATGAGTAATGTTGATCGGCCTCTATCCATTTGGTTGACACGCACTGGAGATAGCTGCATGATTTGAATCTGGTTCTAATTAAATTAGTGCTCTTGTTTCTATATGGTATATAGAATGGTTTCATAGCTTAACGATGTTAATATATAGGGAGTTGTCCGGCTAATGCTTAAAACCATAATCAGGATAAACTCAAGGCACGTTTCAGTAATGGCAGTTTGTGGGTTATCCAGGGCTTTGACGATGGTTAACATTCTACCATCAGGAAGATTAATAGTGATATTGTTCTTGACTCGCCACAGTTTTAGTAAAATGGATGTTTTCAGAAAACAGAAGTGGGAGTATAGTAGAACTGGAAGTGATTCCAGAACCACAAACGATTACTGAAGATTTAAAAGAACCTGAGGATTCAATTGGTTTCAACATTCCACTAGCCACTCCACAGATTTGGTGGGTAACCTTAGCCACCCGAGAGGTACTTCGTCTTCTCAAAGACGGTAACAGGGAGGTTCTTATTTACCCAGACTTGCCATTACTGCTGTTCTAGACTATAAGACGCGACAGGAGGATGAGTATAGCGTCGTTCTAAACTAGCAATAGAAGTGCACGTGTATATGACTCTGCTAGAGGGTTGTTGTAGTTAGTAGGAGCAGCGGAAGCATAGTGGGAAAGTAGCTTATGTCTATTTATAGACTGAAACAAGTATAGAGTGTATGGATGCTAGGAACTCTCACAAGGGTCTACGAGGCATCAACCATGCCCGATTTAAAATTTAGACATGCCGAACAACCCTTAACAAGATCTTTAAACTAGAGATTAGGCGAAAACAAGGCATGTTAAATACTTTAACACTAAGTGAGAGGGATTACAACCTTTGTAGATCAGGTCCTTCGCTTTATAAGCTCCGTGTTGTGGTCCCTTTACTGTGATCATCAAGTTCCGGACTCTCGAGAGGCTCCACGAAGATAAAGATGCAAGCTTGCTTCCGATCTTCGATAACAAAGATGATCTACCTTGATGTTTCATTAACACAAGCTCTCACTCACTAAATGAAGTGAACACCCTCATCTAAATGGCAAGGATAGATGAGGATGATGAGGTAGGATTTTTAGCTCTCATTTGTTTTCTTTAACTCACTCAAAATCATCACTTAGCAAAAAGCTAGAAAGCTTTTTCCAAGGAAGAAGAAGAAGAAGAAGAATATCCAATTCCATTT
This sequence comes from Agapanthus africanus, assembly GCA_030015575.1. Lineage (NCBI taxonomy): Eukaryota > Viridiplantae > Streptophyta > Magnoliopsida > Asparagales > Amaryllidaceae > Agapanthus > Agapanthus africanus. Next base: position 304,376,077 of record CM057343.1, on the reverse strand, counting down.
GTGATGAATAATGAATTGTTTTAATAATGACTTATGCAAACATGGTTGCTAAATGAAAAGGCTAACCAATGTAGAGAATTAACCAAGGGTGAAGGGTTTTGGGTTGGGTTAACCATGAGTCACTAAAATATCAATACAAATATCTTAGCACAAAACAAAAAGAAACCTTCTAGAAGGTTCATGAATGGACTAACCCAAATCAAACCCTAACCTTGTTTAATCTCCACTAATCATGTTGTATTAGTTATCATAACATGTTACAATATTATATATCACATATAAACTATTTATTGTAACAAAATAAAATAATACAATTAACATATATTGCATATATATCAATGTATTACCCGAGTGAGAAAAAGAATCTTTTAGCGAGCTTATATTAGTTAATGTAATTTAATATATCACATATATAATTATACATTAAATTATCGAATCAACACTTGATCCGACAATCCGGCTATATCGAATATAACCGACTAATATATCATATACCGATTCATCGAATCAACACTTGATCCGATGACCCGGCTGATATCATATATCGCGAGAATATAAGACGGTATCTCATATCGCATTATCCTCGGTCCTGCACATATCACGTATGTGCCCCTAATCCGTTTTTCCTGAGTCAAGAAACCTTTGTGTAGGACTCTAAAGAATCGTCAATACACCGGCAGTAGATGATGATCATATCAAACACCCACAAGCTACAAGCGGTCAGCTAAACGTAACAGCCACCCAGGTATTGAGCGATCAGAAGATCAACAAGCAAGCCTGTACATTCTCCTTCGAATCCAATCAGTAACACTCCCGTATAGTCCGGTCTCGTCGTCTAATATGTCGCATATCTCGCCTAGGGATGGTATACGTCAAACCCCAGTAGCTTGATAAGTCGTGTCGATATGAGGTCTATAACAGTTCGAGAAACTACTGAAAACACTTACCAGTAATTCTCAGCAACCATGGCCAGGGATTTCCAGTTATAGCCAATCGAACACAATACAACATCAACTCCCTATACCGGGAGAGACGAATCCCCTCCTATCGCTCATTGCCTCCATGTCATTCGAGACTGTACCCAAAAGCCACCTTTTTGCATACCCTCTTGGACATGGTATGATGGAAATCAAAGCACAGTAGGAATCACACAAGACTCTATGACGTTCTTGGGTCAACAGGGTACTCTGTACCAGTGTCACCGGAGAACTGCCGTCTGACGTGAGGTATAATACCATCCGGGAGTTCTCGGCGAGTCCATCCAGTGTACCCAGTCTCCACTGAGCACCCGTACACTTTCTCTGATGTCAAACACTAATGGATATGGGATCATCCATCGCCCATCATATGGGTCAAGAAGCGCATACGCTAGTCTACTCTGGTATATCGATGCCCTGTCTCGATACACCTACGACTAGGAACAGTTATAGGATGTACTCGTCGACTACCGTGGCCCTACTAGTATGATCTCATCGTAGTCCCAGTAGTCGAGTATATATCCTAAGGGCTTTATCAACATGTAACATAGAGACAACCAGAATACATGTTAAGATAAAGTACAACCAGATAGCGTACTATCATGTCGAGCAAGAAAGTCCTCCCTATATATGTCCAAGCATCCACTACAATATACATCGTATGTACAGTAATGGCCTCTAGGGCATACATATAACTAACAATCTCCCACTTGCACTAGGGCCATCTGTTGTGGTATCGCATGCCCAACAATTAGCTGTGGTTGAAGTATCTCATACTCAACCATCCCATAAAAGTCTCTACTGGGAAAAAGGCCTTTGTGAGTGGATCCGCGCTGTTGTCCTCTGTGTCTACTCTCCTAACCTCGATCTCCCTAAAGATCAACCATCTCCATGATCAGGTGGTACTGCCTAAGAATTATATCTGGATTTTTGATGGGACGGGGGTTCCTAGGCATAAGCCACAACTCCATTATCACACAATGGTAGGAACGTAGTTCATCTCATGAACCTATATCTATATCCAGACTGCCTCTTTGGTAGCATCATTGGTAACGATGTATCTTGCCTTTAATCATCTAGTATGTCACGGTATCTAGCTTGGAACTCTTCCAACATATCGTCCCTCCACTGAGGATAAAGACAATGCCTGCGACTGACATTCAGTCGTTCTTATCACCCTGGAACCTTTCCAGTGATTCTCCCCAGGATCAATTGATACGATCTCACTACAACTAGTGAGAATCCTAACATCTAATTAGATCTATCTCATAGATCCAAAACCCAGGATTCAGGAGGTATCACTTTGATCCTATATGGAGAATCTTTGTGATAAGAAGAGATTGACCGAGCATAGCCTAGGAAGCTCCTTCCCTATCAAGAGTATGTCATCCACTTACTCTACATGGATCACCACCATACACCCTACTACCTTTTTGTTTATACAAGGTTCATCTACCTTTTTGATAAAATCAAACTCTTTGACTATCACATCTAAACAGAAGTTCCAACTTCACGATGCCTGTTTTATCACATAAAACATCTTGCTCACGTTTCCGCTGCTCCCACAGTCTACGAAGCCCTCTGGCTGTGTACTTAAAGACGCTCTCTTCCAAATCATCATTTAGAAAAGCAGTCATGACACCCAATTGCCAGATATCGTAGTCATGGTATGTAGCCGTGGCAAATAGGATCTGGATGGACTTAAGCATAGCTTTGAAAGCCTCAACTTTTCCATGTACACCAAGTAATCTTCTCAAGATATACTTGCTCCTGATGGGGATTTAACCCTTCAGATAAAGCAACCAAAGTCCATACTTTGTTGGTGTAGAAGGATTCCATCTCAGATCACTAAGCTTCCAGCCATTCTTACCGAGTCCCACTCTTGATGGCCTGCTCGAAACTAGTTAGGTCATCATCTCATAATGCAATCCTCGCTCCTACTGTCATAGAGAAACCGAAGTATCTCTCAGGTGGGTGAGGAACCCTACTAGATCGGCGGAGAGGCTGAGGTTCGTTAGAATCTTTTAAATCCTTTAGTTCTATCAAATCATCTGCTATAGTTTGTATAGCTGGAACTCCTTCCAGTTTTATCTCATGACCACTAATTTTTCCACAAGAAATTTTGTTTCACAAAGGTGGCAAGCTGAGAAACAAAACAACTTTTTTTCCTCGGTTAGGTAGAAGATATTCCCTTGCGAATGCTTGGGATATCCAACAAACTTCTACAGAACTGACTTTGCCTCAAACTTGTACGGATTATGCTTTTAGACATAGGCTGGACAACCCTAAATCTTAACATACTTAAGATATGGTCTCTTCCCATTCCATATCACATATGAAGTGGTAGGCAACTGATTTGATTTGAACCCTATTCAATAGGTATGCAGCTTCTCAAGTGCATAACTCCCAAAAGGAAATGGGAAACTCAGTAGTACTCATCATAGAGCGCACCATATCTAATAGGGTGTGATTGCTCCGCCCCGATACACCGACGTGCTGTGGTGTATACGGAGGAGTGATGCAGAGAGAGAATCTCATTCTCCTTTAGAATAGTCCAGGAATTCCGTGCTCAAGTATTCTTCTCCTTGATCTCATCAAAGGACATAATACTTTTACCCGTTTTTGGTTCACTACTTCTAACTCATATTCTGTGAATATCTCAAAAGCTTCAGACTTGTGTTTCAACAGGAACATATGTCTGAATCTTGAGAGATCATCAGAGAATGTAATGAAGTACAAAGAACCGGTCTTGGCATGTGTAGACAGGGGACTATCATACATCAGCATGTATCAATCCCAAGAGTTCACTAACTCTTTCTCTGTTTCCAATAAACAGAGCTGTGGTCATCTTATCTTTGTGACATGACTGGCAAGTTTTTACAAGATGTAAATCCAAACTAATTTAAATATGCATCTTTATGTAACTTCAGCTAGTCGAGTCGTATTGATATGACCTAGTCTACAATACCTCAAGAAGGATCCGTTCATTTCTGAACTCTTCCTCTTGTATGTGTTCTGTATACTAAGAACTGTGGTTTGATTTAGAACGTCAATGATTTTAGATAACGTGCCTGAACCGATCAACGCTTGATATAGGAAATGTTCAAAACATTATCCAACAATAAAAAATTATATCCTTCTTTATTAAATAAAGAGACTGATATGATATTGTATATCAGGTTCGGTATCTAATAACATTCGTTCAGAATCAATGTATTTGCTAATACTGGGTGATAACTACCAACAGACTTGGCTGCTACACTTGCACCGTTTTCATCTCATGAAATTTATCACCCGTTCTCAGTTCTTTACCTATCTGTATCCCATGTAACATATTACATATGTGGGATCCTGATCCGGTATCAAATACCCAGGACGTAAAGGACATTGAGAAATAGTTCTGTGTAATGAACACACCCGAAGAAGATGCATCAACATGCACTTTCTTCGTTTGGGCGGCACGGGAATTCTGGTAATCCCCAATTTCCTGCTCTGTCTTATAACAATTATAAGTTGGAGCGGGACCAACATTCCCTAGCACAGTATAACAAGCGGGTTCGGTCAACACATCCGTATTATTATCTTGATTAAGGCGTGATATGGTCGCTACCTGAAAAGAGAGAGAGAAGAAAACACTCAGCGTATGCTCTTACAAGATTAGATTGGTTATCTAATATATCTAATCAGGAGGTCTCCCACTGTTTTAGTCAAATCTTCCTTCAAACCTTAAAAGGAAAGACTAGCCGGGATTAATTACACGCTACAAGTTCACCAATCTTTCAGCCAGGCCAGTGCCGGTACTTTGAAGGAGGTTCACCGTGCTTTCGCACGGACCTAATTAAAGTAAACCTCATTTTCCCAGGGGCGTAACCCCGTTGACACCTTTCTAGACACCTATTTGATCGGCTAATTGTAATGTGTAAAACTGTCCCAGGAATAACTCTTACTCGCAGCGGGTATCGGGATCCTACTATCTCTTAGAAGGTATGCAATCTCATTGCAAATTTCAACTCTTGAAATTCCCTATAATATTTTGCCCCAAGCGATTTATGACCTTGACTAAGTCAACAAATCATAGACCGCAAGTAAAGTTCAACCCGTCATTTCCCGATTGAATTAAACCCACCTGCACGACCCTTGACTGAGTCAACAAGGCCGCACGACTACCCTAATCCAATCGCATCATATGCTTTGTAGATAAGCACTAATCAGCTACCGCACACTACACCTTGACTAAGTCAACAAATGCAGCACGAATATTATAAACTACTTATCTGAAATGACGGAGGGCTATGATAGGTTTTTAAGAAAACCCTTTGCGTAATGAACTTTATATCGTTGTAGAATCGAGTGATTGTAAATGGAGTGTTTTTGAGGCTTTTTTAGTATTGCTAAAGAGGTCACTCCCGGTGAAGGGATCGTTGGCTCTTTGCTCATCGAATAAGGTGCAGGATATTTCACAAATATCACTATGCAAAGCAAGAACTATAGAAGTAATCAAAAGACAAACCGAGTTTGTAGCATCTGCTAGTTTCACTAAAGAGGTCACCCCCGGTGAAGGGATCTCGGCTATTTCCTTATCGAATAAGGTGCTGGATGTTCTACAAGGAACACCGCTATGCAAAGTAAGAACTAGAGCTACCAGTTTTTAAACAAAATTCTACAACATCTTTAGGTTTCTTTTAGTTTCATTAATCTCATTAATGAAGTCCCATTTTATTATGCTTCACAAGCATCACATTTGAAATGAAATCTGCAATATAACATATATCTCATATATATAATATAAACATTCGTCTCAAGCAGTAATATGATCTCATCACAGAACATTGCAGCAGAAGAACATATATGAAATATTGGATATACTATGACGTCCGTGTTTTTAATACGAGCCTGTATATAACACGGATTTCACGGTCGCAATGAATAGCCAAACCCACATACCTAGACCCCTACGAGAGCGGCAAGAAACACTGCCAATTCTAGGGTTAGGAGACCCGGTCTCGACTCCTCGAGATGGTCTCCCACTGGACCCTAGAACCCGGTTACTTGTGCTCCCCACCTTGGGTCTACCTAATGCGGAAAAGTAAATAACATACAATGGTGGCATCATCCTCAGCCCGGAAGTGCCCCAATAAAAGAATATTACATACAAATGAATTTTACATGAATGAAAATAAAAACCCTCATCTCACATAAAACCCCCGGCTATTCAGAACACGACGATCCAATATAGCATATCATAGCAACACATAATATCTCATATCATCAACGTAAGTAAGTATACATACAACGATTGCCGTTGATGTATAGCAACGAAAACCGGCGATACAACTACATACTACACTTACGGCTACAGAAAAGAAAGTGTAAAACTATAACAGTTGGAATCCGCAACCTCCTTAGACATCGCATGTCTAACCAAATGAATTCCTTAGACATCGCATGCCTAACAATTATAAACCCCGCATTTTAGTCTCATTATCGAAAAAACTTTTCAATATCTAGTCGGGCAATTCAACAAGATTCCCGACATCCTGATCGAATGCTCGTCGCAAACTTTAGTAGACGTCCGCACCCCCGGATGCCGTCGACGAAGTGCACTAAGGCGGAACACCGCTGCCGCGAGCACCCAAACGGATGCTTTTGGTGACGGGGTTCTCCTACAGTCACTTGGTCGGGGCTTAGGGGCAAAGCTGTCTATTAAGTTTACCCGGCGAGTATCCGCGTACGCTACGTGATTGCGACGGACTTTTGATCACATCAAAATCCCGTTGTTGGGGTAAAAATTTACACCCCGGTTGACCAAGTCAAAATCAAAGTCAACCCCAAGCCAAGTGGGCCCAAGCCCAGATCCAGTGGGCCCATGCCCGGGTCGAGCCCGAACATGAAGCGGCCGGCCTCCTCCCCCCACGCCAAGATAAAAATGTTGTAATAAACAATTTTGTTGTATTTATTTTATTTTTGGATAAATGTAAGAAAACTAGGCATAAAGCCAAATTTTTGTAAAGCCCATGGCTTATGTGCAAAAAGAAATGGCACATGAGCCATGGGATAGGCAAAATGCCATTTTGTGAAGCCCAAGGGGCTATGTGTAAAATGTATGGCCTATAAAGGCAAAGATAATGAAAATATCTCATAACTTTCTCTCTCTCAAAACAAAAAAAGTCTCAGAGCTGAGCTCTTTCTTCCATCTTCAAGGTTCCAAAACCTTCTTCTTTCTCTTGAATTAAATCAAGAGTTTTACTCTTCTTTTTTCAAAACAAATTAGTTTTTCACCACAAAACCCACAAAGGGAAACTTGGATCTATCATTAGATCTTAAAAAGAAGAGACTTTGAGATTTCACATCTCTTGATCTTCAAGATCCAGCAAGCAACAGGAGGAAGAAGAACATCGTTCACTAAACCCAAAAAAAAAAACACACACACACTCAGGAGTCCAACTCCTCTCTGATTTCTCTTCTGAGAAATTTGTTTTAGTAGCGCGCAGCGCAAGTGCGCAAAGCGCCCGCGTGCCGACACGTGGCGCGCGTGCTTGCGCACCAGCGCGCTTGCGCAAGTGCGCAAAGCGCCCGCGTGCCGACACGTGGCGCGCGCGCGCGCTTGCGCAAGTGCGCAAAGCGCCCGCGTGCCGACACGTGGCGCGCGCGCTTGCGCACCTGCGTGCTTGCGCAAGTGCGCAAAGCGCCCGCGTGCCGACACGTGGCGCGCGCGCGCGCTTGCGCACCTGCGCGCTTGCACGAGTGCGCAAAGCGCCTGCGTGCCGACACGTGGCGCGCGCGCTTGCGCACCTGCGCGCTTGCGCAAGGGCGCAAAGCGCCCACGTGCCTACACGTGGCGTGCTTGCGCACCTGCGCGCAGCGCTCATGCGCAAAGCGCCCACGTGCCGACACGTGGCGCGCTTGCGCCTGAGCGCACAGCGCCCAAGGTGCTGCCCCACGCATCCTTTGGATGCCCTTTTCCCCTTTATTTATATATATATGTATATATATATACATTTGTATACAAATGTACACATACACATACTCCGCAACATTCTCCCCCTCCAAAAAATTTTCGGGCCGGGGCGCTGCCCCGAACCCCGCAAGGGGGCTGCTAGCCCCCTTGACCCCCAGCCTGCTATCCGGGTAGCGGGCCCCCGTAAAAACTCTGCGTGGCTCCCGATATATCCAAAACCCCTTTTTCAAAACAAAACACACGTACACTGCACATTGAGTTCGCATGACCAGTTCAACCCGTTAATCGGAGGTTCCCCCGCCCCAAAGGCGAGGGGTAATTAACGGCAGCTTAGTCCGCGGCTGCCGGAGATTCGGATCCCCACAATCATTAAACCCCGGCCTACCCTAGGCAGGAGGAATCTGTAGTACGCCTGACAAGCGTGCGCGTATTCCCATCTCAATGGGGTGACGAAAAACACCCTACAGATTCTGGCACGCCCGGTGGGACCAATCTCTCCTCCTATATTTCGGGTTAAACATTCATGCGAACTCAATCAATATACATATCGATTGCCTATACTGAAATAATTTCTTTCTTTCGTGCAGCAATCAACCTTCAACGGCAATGTCTCTCCAGACGAATTCAGCTTCCAACGTGACCCTGATCTCGTACGTAGTCAAGATCAATGCCCGCGTAGTTCTCCCTGCAAGCCTCAGTCGACAGTGGGAGGAACCGCCCCGCCAGTTTGGCTCCGTCATCATCTACCCTGCTGGAAGCGCTCATCTGGCGGAAATCCCGGCGGAACAGGTGGCCAAGCCGGTCCCAAGGGGCAAGAGGCCGAATGTTGTGATTGCTAAGGCACCACAACCGAAACTTAAGATGGTGTCTGAACGACTCCCTGGCGCTCTAGCTGGGGGCAAGACTTCCGGTGCGAAGGGCAACATCAAATGTCGCGGACGAGCTCAGACGATGACTCCAACAAACGCGCAATCGAGCGTATCTCCAAAGCCCGCCATCGCCCAGTCTACGGTGTCTTCCCGAAAAGCCGAAGTCTGCCAGGAGCTTAGAACAGAAAAGTTAAGGCAGAAGCGTCTCAGGTATCGAGCCAACAAGAGGGCCAAGGCTTCAGCCAAATGGAATTGTGTGAAGTTCCAAGTGCAGGGTTGCCCCGCGATGACAGCTGAGTCGGACGTAAGAATCAGCAATTCCTTCGAGCCTCTGAGGTGGGTTCAGAAAAATGCCATGACCGCCAGAATCAAGAAGACAGCAGTCCGAACAGTGCCACAAAGAGACGTGTCCCGGCCCCAACAGAAAAAATATGACACTGTCTCTTCAAGGGTCTATCAGGCGCTCTGTGTCGCACGAAAGCAGCGGGGCAAATCCAGAAAAGAAGCGCCAACACCATTCAAGAAGCTGGTTAAGCCAGCCGCCTTCAATCGACTACCAGTTACCGAAGCAAGGGGGTCAAGACAGCGATCAGTGAAATCAGCCACCAATGATCGAAAGACGGCAGGATATATCATCCATACGGTCTATATGGCGGGCGGGCGCCCCAGCGACAACCTTCACAGCAAAAGCAAGGATGGGGCCACCACATCCCAAGCCCAATCTAGCCTGAATGTGGTTGCCGCCGCCCAAGAGCAGCCGCCCCCGCTGGATGAAGAAAACCCTCTCGATGAGGATGATAGGCAGAAAGACCCCTCGGTCCATGCAGAGTCAAGCTCGGATAGCGAGGAAGAGCCTACTTTCCGCCCCAGGACTGCGGAGCAAGAGCTGCTTCAAGAGCTTCGAAAACAGCTCAGGAGCAAAGATAAAGAGATGGCCAAGCTCTATTCGAAGATTGACGACTTAACGAACGTGGTGATGCAGCTTACGGCTCAAATTGCTCGAGCGCCTCCCAATCAAGCACAAGCCGCTACTAATCAGCCGGGTGATGACAATCCGAGGCAGCCAATGCCTGTTCCTTTGGGACCAAGACTGGTCGAGCCGCATGAAAGCCGGCCACACTCCGCTTCTGGGGATGCCTTGGCCCCAGATAGCACTATCCCGCTAACACAGGATCGGATAATGGATTTGGTCACCAGCAAGGTTAAAACATCAGTGGCCGAAGCTGAAGCTCAGAAAGAAATCGGAAGTAGTGGGCGGCCATATCCCACGCAGTACGATCTGATTGAGTTCCCAAGCGGCTACGTCATTCCTAAGTTTGGAAGATTTGATGGAACGGGGAATGCAAATCAGCACGTCGCCCACTTCAAAGCATCGTGCGGAAATACAGGGGGCAATGACGCGCTCCTTCTTCGTCAGTTTGTCAACAGCCTGACCGGCGTCGCCTTCGACTGGTATGCGAGTATACCGGACGGGTCCGTCATTACCTTTGCCCAAATGGAGTCCCTGTTCCGACAAAGGTTCATGAGTGTCAGTGATAAAATCTCCATTGCCGACCTTGTGAGGACCAAGCCGGGGAAGAATGAAAGCAACACCGACTTTATCGCTCGATGGCGTAATCTCACAGTCAAGTGCGAACCGCCGCTGGAGCAGGACCAGTCCGTCAGCCTTCTCATCGGGAACCTCAGCAATTGGATGGTCCCATTCTTGTGTACATCGGGCCTTAAGACATTTCAGGAGCTAACCAAGAAAGTCCAAATGCTGGAATGCTCGAAGCAGGAGTCCCCGTCGGATCCTCAGAGAGACAAAACTTGGAAAAGCAAGCGGGACGACAACCGTAGAAGCGGGAGTTCCAGTAGTACCAGTGTCTTCAATGCGTCCGACAATGAAGAAAAGCGAAGGGCGTCCGAATCCAAAACTAACCGATCTCGAAAGCCAATGCTGGGAGGAGATGGGCCCACCCTAGAAGAGAAAAAGAACAAGGTTTACTCTTTCAGAAGGGACAAGGTCCGCAAGATATTTAAAGATGCCTTGAACAACGGCCTACAATTGCCGGAGTCGAAAAGACCCCAAGAAGCAAAAATGACCGACAATCCCCTGTATTGCCCGTACCACCGAGTAGTGAGCCATGCGATCGAGGATTGCTATATCTTCAAGGACTGGGTCGAGAAGCAGTACAAAGCTGGAGAGATCGAGCTGTCCAAAAGCGTGTTGGTGAACAATCAAGTTGCAACCGCCAACTTTATACAGACAGAAGTTGAAGCCTTCTGGGAGCAGACAGCTGAACCTGCTGCCCTGAAAAAAGAAACTGACTCATCGCGGCCTCCGTGGAGTACACACATATCTAATAAGACGAAGAAGATGCTAAAGCTACTTCAGAAAGAGCCCAGGATGGAATGGGAAGGACAGAAGAAGCCTACCAGTCCAGCTGCCAATGCGGCTCCATCAGGCTCAAAATCCAAGAAGCTCAAGAAGAAGAAAAGTGCAGCTCGGCGCGAAAAAGCGTCTGCAGGGAGATCGACCATTCAAAAATATATCGATTCCCTTGAAAAATATAAACAAAAGGAAAGAACATTGATTCAATTGAATGAGTTCTTCCCTGTACAAGCAGCTGAAATTCTGGAGGAGTTAGAAGAAGACTCCAACGAAGAGATCCCAGTAGTGACCTGCTACGCCATCCATCTTGGAAGCGACTCCGAGGATGAGCTCTGTTTTCCCGAAGAGGACGATGAGCTCACCACAAAGGCCAATCAAATCCAGCTCAGAAGCGGCAGGGCTCTACCGCCAAATCAGGGCAACGCCCCAAAAGGGAAGGAAAAACAAGTCGCTAATGAAGAAGAGGGCAGAGAACCGGCTGATGAAAACATAAGTCCTTCCTCGGTGGACTATAATGTCTTGGCACATCTCCGGAAGCTTTCGTCTCTCCTGAGCATCTACGATGCCTTGGTCCTATCTAAGGGGCTTAGAGATGTTCTTATTCACGCTCTACAAAACCCCGAGCGGTATCAGGCTCACTTCGCGGAAATTAATATGAAAGAAGCTCAGCACGCTTTGCATGCCGCCGCAGTCACATTTAAGGATGAAGACTTGCTACTGGGAACAGCTGAGCACAATCGGCCGCTTTACGTGACCGGGTACAGCGACGGAGATCGAATTAATCGCATATTGATTGATCCGGGGTCCTCAGTGAACATCATGAACTTGCGAACTCTGAAGAGTTTATCAATGGACGTCCGACACCTGTCAAGAGAAAGGATTGTCATTCAACGCTTCAACCAAAATTGCCAGCAAGTTCTGGGGTCTATAGCTTTGCCAATCAAATTCGGGGATCTACAAACTGAAGCTAAGATATACGTGATCGACGCAGACACGTCTTATAAGATTCTCTTGGGGCGGTCGTGGCTCCACGATTACGGCATCATTCCGTCAACTCTCCATCAATGTATGAAGTATACTAAAAATGGCGAAAAAAGACGCATTGACGGAGACATCCAGCCATTCGGTGTGCATGAAGTCCGCTATGAAGATTCTCGGTACTTTATGAACCACCAAAATGCTAAGCCACAACTGACTGAGGATAGACCGGCCCCAAGACTCAAAAGCAAATCTGCGCCGGCTGTCACTTTCAAAAGCAAAAACGCCCAAGTGCGCCCGCATTTCGGCAGCGACACTGAAGAGTCCGACGCTGGAAGCCCGTCCTTCCGTAAAACTCGCCCTCGTTTCGGCAGCGATACGGACGAATCTGTTACTGAAGGCCCATCTAGCAGCAAAGTCCGCCCTCATCTCGGCAGTGACACTGAAGAGTCAGAAGAAGAGGACCTGCCGTGCAACAGCTGTGCAGATTGGACCCCCATGCAGCAAGCGAAACAACGAGAGACCTTCGAAGTCGCAGAAGGGTCCCTGGCCATCACAAGGGTGCCGGAACGGATGTGCAAAGAGCTTGATGCATTGTCAGTCTCTACCGTGGACCAGCTGAAAACTTTCTACGTGCCCGGGAGGAAAAATGGACAGAAGGGCATCCTGTTTTACGGGTCAAACCCCGTTGTGCACCCGGACGATCTTTCTGTCACGTGCCTTCCCTATGAGAGAGGCATAAGAGCCGTCCTCAATCCCAGATACTATGCGCCCGAGATGCGGGAATATTTTAAGAAGTGTGGATGCCGGTTGTACCAAACGGAGTCTGAAGCAATGTTTTACGAAGGGCTATGGTATCCGCCCCAGGTCCGAGCACTCATCGATGGACGAATTCCAGATAGACGGGGCATAGGCTACATTCAACCTGATTCCAAGGCGTGCTACATGATCCATGTTGGTAAGGCCAGCGAAAGATCAAATGATGATGACGAGATAGCCGAGCCAGAAGAAGCTCCTCAAGAGCTCGAAGATGGCGGACAAGCAACCTTTGACGAGCTAACCGAGATTGACTTAGGAACGCCCGATAATCCAAGGCCGACCTACATCAGCTCGCTCTTGTTAGAGGAAATGAAAGCGCAGATAATTTCCCTGCTGCGTGAGTTCGTCGACTGCTTCGCGTGGACGTACAAAGAAATGCCTGGCCTTTCTCCTGAGGTAGCCGTGCATAAGCTGGCTATATCTCCTGATGATAAGCCAGTCAAACAAGCTCCTCGAAGAATGAGAAGGGAGTTGGAGGAAAAGGTCATCGAGGAAACCAAGAAACTCATCGAGGCCGGCTTCATCAGGGAAGAAAAATATGCAGACTGGATCGCATGCATAGTCCCAGTGAAGAAGAAAAATGGGCAGATCCGAGTTTGTGTCGATTTCAGGGACCTCAACAAGGCATGTCCTAAAGATGACTTCCCGCTACCGGTCATGGAAATGATGGTCGATGACACCGCAAATTATGAACTGTTCACTTTTATGGACGGCTCGTCTGGATATAATCAGATCAAGATGTCGCCTGAGGATGAGAAGCACACAGCATTTCGAACCCCGATCGGAATATACTGCTACAAGGTAATGCCATTCGGACTGAAGAACGCAGGTGCTACATATCAAAGGGCAATGACTAATATCTTTAATGACCTAATCTATAATGTCGTCGAATGTTATGTTGATGATCTGGTCGTCAAGACTGAAACCAAGGCCGATCATATCCAAGATCTCAGGACCGTTCTCACCAGGCTGAGGGAATACGATCTGAAGATGAATCCTCTGAAGTGCGCTTTCGGCGTGTCATCGGGAAAATTCCTGGGCTTCATAGTCCGACATCGAGGGATCGAAGTTGACCCATCAAAGATAAAGGCCATCATGGAGATGCCCCCTCCGAAGAGTCTGACGCAGCTAAGATCTTTTCAAGGCAAGCTTGCTTATATACGGAGGTTTATCTCAAATTTATCAGGGAGATGTAGGCCCTTCTCAAAGCTCATGAAGAAAGGAGCTCCTTTTATCTGGGATGCCGAATGTCAAGCAGCGTTCGAAAGCATCAAACAATACTTGTTGCACCGTCCAGTGCTGGCCGCTCCCATTCCAAATAAACCGCTGATTCTCTACACTGCCGCGCTGGACGAGTCACTCGGTGCGCTCCTTGCCCAGAATAACGAGGAGGGAAAAGAAAATGCCCTCTACTACCTCAGTCGAACTCTAGTCGGGGCGGAACACAACTACTCCCCAATCGAAAAGCAATGCCTGGCTCTAATATTTGCTGTGAAGAAGCTGAGGCACTATTTGCTCGCTCATCGGGTTATGCTGATCTCCAAGGTTGACCCGCTCAAACACTTGATGACCAAAGCAAGCCTAGCAGGCAGAATGGCAAGATGGGCTGTCATGCTACTTGAGTTTGACATAGTTTATACTCCTCAGAGAGCAGTAAAAGGGCAAGCTCTTGCAGACTTTCTCGCTGCTCATCCCATACCAGAAGGGTCGCCGCTAAATTGTGAGTTACCCGATGAACAAGTGCTGCACCTCGAGGAAGACGAGCCATATTGGGAGCTCTACTTCGATGGGGCCTCATCAATAAGGAGCTCCGGCAGATCAAACGTCCCGAAGATAAAAGCAGGGATAGGATTGGTGTTTATCACACCATCAATGGGAACCTTACGGCGTTCTTTCGCTCTCACCGAGCCTCGGACAAACAATGAAGCTGAGTATGAAGCTCTGATAGCTGGTTTGGAGCTCGCCATAGAAATGGAAATCCTTCGGCTACGGGTTTACGGTGACTCCCAGCTTGTCGTCAACCAAGTAAGCGGCACCTATAAGATATACAAACCCGAGTTAGCTTGGTACAGAAGCCGGGTGGTGGAACTCATGAAACGGTTCACTCACATTGAACTAACAAGAGTCCCTAGAGCATTGAACGGAAAAGCCGACATACTCGCTCGCCTAGCCAAGGAGCTGGCTGATCCTGACTTGGACGAAATTCTGATCACAGTCAGGAGCCGACAAATTCTACCCCCAGTCTCTCTACGAGAAGAGGAAAGCGCGGAACAGGAGAGCAGTCCTGCCGAAGAAGCTTCGATCATCCAAGACGAGCCCGATTGGAGAGAACCCTTCATAGAGTACCTCCGATACGACAAGCTGCCCGAAGAAAAATCTACGAGGATTCAGCTGAAGAAAAGAGCTCTCCGATACGTGTTTGTAAATGACACGTTATACCGCAGGTCATATGACCAACTCTGGCTCAGGTGCCTGTCATCGGCCGAAGCCCAAAAGGTCATGAAAGATGTTCACTCGGGCGTTTGCGGTGCTCACCAATCTGGCCCCAAGATGCGACTTCAAATCAAACGGCTTGGGTATTACTGGCCCACCATGATACGGGATTGCGGAGAGCATGCAAAGAAATGTCAGATCTGCCAAATCCATGGTGATTTCATTCACAAGCATCCCAATCCGTTGCATCCTACGGTGGCGTCATGGCCCTTCGAAGTCTGGGGCACCGACATTGTTGGCCCAATTGATCCTCCGTCATCCAAAGGCCACCGGTTCATACTGGCTGCGACAGACTACTTCTCCAGATGGGCTGAAGCTGTCCCGCTAAAAGAAGTCAAGACAAAAGATATTCTGACATTTTTCCAGCATAATATTCTATACCGCTTCGGTACACCAAGAAGAATCATTTCTGACAACGGGACTTCTTTCAAGAGCTTCAATGTCTCAAGGTTCGCTACTCAGCACAAGATAGACTGGAGATATTCCTCCATCTATAATCCAAGAGCCAATGGGCTCGCCGAAGCCTTCAATAAGACTCTATGCAAGCTCCTGAGGAAAAATGCTTCAGCCAACAAGAGGGACTAGAATCTCAAGCTTCACGAGGCGCTTTGGGCATATCGTACCACGCACCGTACTCCAACCCAGTCCACTCCATACTCATTGCTTTTCGGAGTGGAGGCGGTCCTCCCCCTCGAAGTCGAAGTTCCAAGCTTAAGAATGGCCGTTCAGCATGAGTTGACGGAGGAGGAAAACGTGCTCCTCCGACTGGATGAACTCGATTCCCTTGAAGAAAAGAGGCTCGCGGTGCAGCAAAGTCTGGAGCTATACCGAGCCCAAATGTCACGGGCCTATGACAAGATAACCCATCTCCGCGCTTTCAAGAAAGGTGAATTGGTGTTGGTCCTCAAAAGACCGATCATCCCCAATCGACATGCCAAGGGAAAATTCGAGCCAAACTGGGAAGGACCATACGTCATCGAGAAAGTGTTTGACGGAGGAGCCTACCAACTAATAAGCACCGAGGGAGAAAGGCCCATGCCACCCATCAATGGCCGATATCTCAAGAAATACTACATGTGAATGCTCCAAGTCGCAGGCGAATTGAGCACATCAGCCCTACGGTCTGGATCATACATCCTGCAAAACCGTATACAATCCACGGGCGTAAATGACCCCTATCTCTCCCAAATCCTTCCGGTGTGACTACTTTTAACGTCCCACCAGCCCAAAAAAAAAAACGGTATGTCCACAAGCAAAACGGGCACGGATGAAAACCCGAAAGGGCTCCGTGAGTAAAAACAGCAGGACTACCGGCGGGTCTATGAAAACCCGAAAGGGCGCAAACTCGTGAAAAGAGATAAAATACACTCGCAAAGTCCCCTCGATCTTGTGAGGAGAAAACCCTGCGTGAGATCCTTACGACTCACAAAGGAGCAAAACACTTAGGAATCCTCACGATTCTTAAGGAGAAAATACACCTGCGGGATCCTTACGACTCGTAGGGAGAAAATGTTTTTATGGGACCCTCACGGCCCATAAAATTGAAAAGCCTTAGGTGACAGGAACCCAAACCTGTCTCCTAAGCCATCCTTCCCCGACGGGCAACGGCAAATGATGAGTCGCTCCTGGCATTTCGCTTCAGTGTTAGCGGTGCTGATGCCGACCAAAAACCCAAATCCCAAGTCCTCCCAAGGCAAATGATGAGTTGCTCCTGGCATTATTCCAGTGCAGCAATGCTGATGCCAAACAAGACCCAAATTCAAAGTCCTCTCAATGGCGAATGATGAGTCGCTCCTGGTAGTATATTCCAGTGCAGCGATGCAGACGCCAACCAAATTCCAAATCCCATACCCCAACGGCGAATGATGAGTCGCTCCTGGTACCATATTCCAGTGTAGCGATGCAGACGCCGACAAAGTCCCGAAATTTTTCCGGCCCTACGGTCTGGATCATACATCCTGCAAAACCGTATACAATCCACGGGCGTAAAACAATCCCAATCTCTCCCAAGTCCTACCGGTGAGACCACATTCAAAGTCCAAAGAAAATAATGTATATATTCTCCCGGGGCAAATGATGAGTTGCTCCTGGCATTATTCCAGTGCAGCAATGCAGATGCCAAACAAAAACCAAAATCCCAAAATCCTCTCAATGACAGATGATGATTCACTCCTGGTACCACATTCCAGTATAGCGATGCTGATGTCAACCCAAATCAAAATCAACAAGTCAACTTCCACTCCGACACCGCAGAAAGCGGAGCAAGTCAGAATCCAATCTCGACACCGCAAGAAGCGGAGCGAGTCAAGTCTACCCCTGACACTGCAAGAAGCAGAGCAAGTCAAATCAAGAACCGACCGTCCAAGTCACTAAAAGGGCAGAACCGACCGTCCAAGTCGCTAAAAGGGCAGCATCGACCGTCCAAGTCGCAAAAAGGGCAGCATCGACCGTCCACGTCGCAAAAAGGGCAGAACCGACCGTCCCAGTCGCTAAAAGGGCAGCACCGACCGTCCAAGTCGCAAAAAGGGCAGCATCGACCGTCCAAGTCGCAAAAAGGGCAGCATCGACCGTCCAAGTCGCAAAAAGGGCAGCATCGACCGTCCAAGTCGCAAAAAGGGTAGCATCGACCGTCCAAGTCGCAAAAAGGGCAGCATCGACCGTCCAAGTCGCAAAAAGGGCAGCATCGACCGTCCACGTCGCAAAAAGGGCAGAACCGACCGTCCAAGTCGCTAAAAGGGCAGCATCGACCGTCCAAGTCGCAAAAAGGGCAGCATCGACCGTCCACGTCGCAAAAAGGGCAGAACCGACCGTCCCAGTCGTAAAAAGGGCAGTACCGACCGTCCAAGTCGCTAAAAGGGCAGCATCGACCGTCCAAGTCGTAAAAAGGGCAGCATCGACCGTCCACGTCGCAAAAAGGGCAGAACCGACCGTCCCAGTCGCAAAAAGGGCAGTATCGACCGTCCACGTCGCTAAAATGGCAGCATCGACCGTCCATGTCGCAAAAAGGGCAGTGTAGGCTTCCTACAAAGCACGAACCAGATCGCTCTGGGCCAAGGAAACGTCTACCACGGACACTCCGTCTCGGAGACGCGTTAAGCGTCGACCGTCCATGTCGTAAAAAGGGCAGTGCATCCCAAAAAGTGGGAACCAAATCAAGTCGCCTCCACGTGAAAGAAGATCCATCAACTTCATGCACACGACCCACATATGTGGTGTGCATTTATTGGGGGGCAATTTGTTGGGGTAAAAATTTACACCCCGGTTGACCAAGTCAAAATCAAAGTCAACCCCAAGCCAAGTGGGCCCAAGCCCAGATCCAGTGGGCCCATGCCCGGGTCGAGCCCGAACATGAAGCGGCCGGCCTCCTCCCCCCACGCCAAGATAAAAATTTTGTAATAAACAATTTTGTTGTATTTATTTTATTTTTGGATAAATGTAAGAAAACTAGGCATAAAGCCAAATTTTTGTAAAGCCCATGGCTTATGTGCAAAAAGAAATGGCACATGAGCCATGGGATAGGCAAAATGCCATTTTGTGAAGCCCAAGGGGCTATGTGTAAAATGTATGGCCTATAAAGGCAAAGATAATGAAAATATCACATAACTTTCTCTCTCTCAAAACAAAAAAAGTCTCAGAGCTGAGCTCTTTCTTCCATCTTCAAGGTTCCAAAACCTTCTTCTTTCTCTTGAATTAAATCAAGAGTTTTACTCTTCTTTTTTCAAAACAAATTAGTTTTTCACCACAAAACCCACAAAGGGAAACTTGGATCTATCATTAGATCTGAAAAAGAAGAGACTTTGAGATTTCACATCTCTTGATCTTCAAGATCCAGCAAGCAACAGGAGGAAGAAGAACATCGTTCACTAAACCAAAAAAAAAAAAAAAAACACACACTCAGGAGTCCAACTCCTCTCTGATTTCTCTTCTGAGAAATTTGTTTTAGCAGCGCGCAGCGCAAGTGCGCAAAGCGCCCGCGTGCCGACACGTGGCGCGCGCGCTTGCGCACCAGCGCGCTTGTGCAAGTGCGCAAAGCGCCCGCGTGCCGACACGTGGCGCGCGCGCGCGCTTGCGCACCTAAGCGCTTGCGCAAGTGCGCAAAGCGCCCGCGTACCGACACGTGGCGCGCGCGCTTGCGCACCTGCGCGCTTGCGCAAATGCGTAAAGCGCCCGCGTGCCGACACGTGGCGTGCGCGCTTACGCACCTGCGCGCTTGCGTAAGTGCGCAAAGAGCCCACGTGCCTACACGTGGCGCGCTTGCGCACCTGCGCGCAGCGCTCATGCGCAAAGCGCCCACGTGCCGACACATGGCGCGCTTGAGCCTGAGCGCACAGCGCCCAAGGTGCTGCCCCACGCATCCTTTGGATGCCCTTTTGCCCTTTATTTATATATATATGTATATATATATACATTTGTATACAAATGTACACATACACATACTCCGCAACATTCTCCCCCTCCAAAAAATTTTCGGGCCGGGGCGCTGCCCCGAACCCCGCAAGGGGGCTGCTAGCCCCCTTGACCCCCAGCCCGCTATCCGGGTAGCGGGACCCCCGTAAAAACTCTGCGTGGCTCCCGATATATCCAAAACCCCCTTTTCAAAACAAAACACACGTACACTGCACATTGAGTTCGCATGACCAGTTCAACCCGTTAATCGGAGGTTCCCCCGCCCCAAAGGCGAGGGGTAATTAACGGCAGCT
Organism: Agapanthus africanus; assembly: GCA_030015575.1. Taxonomy (NCBI): domain Eukaryota; kingdom Viridiplantae; phylum Streptophyta; class Magnoliopsida; order Asparagales; family Amaryllidaceae; genus Agapanthus; species Agapanthus africanus. Next base: position 304,355,909 of record CM057343.1, on the reverse strand, counting down.
TAGTCCGCGGCTGTCGGAGATTCGGATCCCCACAATCATTAAACCCCGGCCTACCCTAGGCAGGGGGAATCTGTAGTACGCCTGACAAGCATGCGCGTATTCCCATCTCAATGGGGTGACGAAAAACACCCTACACCCGTGGCAACCGATCAATTGAGACTGAACTGCTAGATTTATAACATTCAAATTAGTTATCTCATAACTACATGTGGATTCCAAATATTGTATCGCATTCCAGATAAATAGACAATATCACACTTTCCGATTGAATAATCAAACACCCAAGATTTCCCAATAGCTCAACACTTGAGCGGAGTTCAAAAAATATCCATCACATGCCACAGTACCAATGGTCCAGCCGTAGAAGTGTCAAGCCAACGTCTCACATGTGGCAACGCCGTACTACCCCAAACCCTAAGGTTCAGAGGCGGTTCAGACGGTCACATAATCGAGTTAAGGTTTGTGTTCTTCTAGAGGGTCCACCACGTTACTTGCATGATTTTCCTAAAGTTTCAAACTCGAGGAAAAATCCAACTTTTGAAAAAATTTCCGACAGGAGAAAAGGTGAGTTATTGATATCCGTTCGAACTTTTAACAGTTTCTAAAATATCTGGAAAAAAATTAAACGATGTTAAATTATCCGATCGAATCAACGAGTCGCCAATACATCCCAGAAAACTCAACACTTGAGAAGAATTAAAAATATCCCAGAAACATGCAGCAGTTCCAACGGATGCTACTGTACAAAATTGAATCTATAATCCCACTGTAGCGCCGCGGATCCGCCGCGCAAGCAAGGGTACGGCCCCGGTTCCGCGTCGCAATGAAGGTATTGTGGGGTCGTTTTTGTTACAGTAATTCCTAAAATACCCTTCTTACTTTTTTTGAGTATTTTTAATATGAAAAAATCAACATTTTTAGAAAATTTCCAGAAACTAGGAATTAACGGGTATCCGGAGTTCGATCGGACTTTAAACTTCGCCTAGACTTCGCCTAAAGCTCTAGCTTAGCTCAGATACCACTGTAGGGATGCTAGGCACTCTCACAAGGGTCTACGAGGCATCAACCATGCCCGATTTAAAATTTAGACGTGCCGAACAACCCTTAACAAGATCTTTAAACTAGAGATTAGGCGAAAACAAGGCATGTTAAACACTTTAACACTAAGCGAGTGGGATAACAACCTTTGTAGATCCGGTCCTTCGCTTCATAAGCTCCGTGTTGTGGTCCCTTCACTGCGATCATCAAGTTCCGGACTCTCGAGAGGCTCCACGAAGAGAAAGATGCAAGCTTGCTTCCGATCTTCGATAACAAAGATGATCTACCTTGAAGTTTCATTAACACAAGCTCTCACTCACTAAATGAAGTGAACACCCTCATCTAAATGGAAAGGATACATGAGGATGATGAAGTAGGATTTTTAGCTCTCATTTGTTTTCTTTAATTCACTCAAAATCATCACTTAGCAAAAAGCTAGAAATCTTTTTCCAAGGAAGAAGAAGAAGAAGAATATCCAATTCCATTTGTGATGAATAATGAATTGTTGTAGTAATGAATTATGCAACCATGGTTGCTAAATGAAAAGGCTAACCAATGTAGAGAATTAACCAAGGGTGAAGGGTTTTGGGTTGGGTTAACCATGAGTCACTAAAATATCAATACAAATATCTTAGCACAAAACAAAAAGAACTTTCTAGAAGGTTCATGAATGGACTAATCCAAATGAAACCCTAACCTTGTTTAATCCCCACTAATCATGTTGCAGTAGTTATCATAACATGTTACAATATTATATATCACATATATAATATTTATTGTAACAAAATAAAATAATACAATTAACATATATAGCATATATATCAATATATTGCCCGAGTAAGAAAAAGAATCTTTTAGTGAGCTTATATTAGTTAATGTAATTTAATATATCGCATATATAATTATGCATTAAATTATCGAATCAACACTTGATCCGACAATCCGGCTATATCGAATATAACGGACTAATATATCATGTACCGATTCATCGAATCAACACTTGATCCGATGACCCGGCTGATATCAAATATCACGAGAATGTAATACGGTATCTCATATCGCATTATCCTCGGTCCTGCACATATCATATATGTGCCCCTACTCCGTTTTGCCTGAGTCATGAAACCTCTGTGTAGGACTCTAAAGAATCATCAATACGCCGGCAGTAGATGATGATCATATCAAACACCCACAAGCTGCAAGCGGTCAGTTAAACGTAACAACCACCCAGGTATTAAGCGATCAGATGATCAACAAGCAAGCCTGTAAATTCTTCTGCGAATCCAATCAGTAACACTCCCGTACAGTCCGGTCTCGTCGTCTGATATGTCGCATATCTCGCCTAGGGGTGGTATACGTCAGACCCCAGTAGCATGATAAGTCGTGTCGATATGAGGTCTATAATAGTTTGAGAAACTACTGATAACACTTACCAGTAAATCTCAGCAACCCTGGCCAGGGATTTTCAGTTATAGCCAATCGAACACAGCACAACATTAACTCCCTATACCGGGAGCGACGAATCCCCTCCTATCGCTCATTGCCTCCATGTGATTCGGTACTGTACCCAAAAGCCACCTTTTTGCTTGCCCTCTTGGACATGGTATGATGGAAATCAAAGCACAATGGGAATCACACAAGACTCTATGACGATCTCGGGTCACCGGAGAACTGCCATCTGACATGAGGTATAATACCATCTGGGAGTTCTCGGCGAGTCCATCCAGTGTACCCAGTCTCCACTGAGCACCCGTACACCTTCTCTGATGTCAAACAACAATGGATATGGGATCATCCATCGCCCATCATATGGGTCAAGAAGCGCATACGCTAGTCTGTTGAATATGTATGCCCTAGAGGCCATTATTGTATAGTACTAGTTTGTATAATACATTTTGGAGGCTTGGGATATATATACGGGTTTACGACAGTCTTGCTCGATATAGTAGTATGCTACTTGGTTTGTTTCTATCTTAATATGTGTATATGTTTCTTTTAACATATCGCTAATACATGTTGATGGAACCCTTAGGATCTTTGCTTAACTACCGGCGTTGTGATGGAGATCACACTAGTGGGGGCTGGGTAGTCTATAAGGACATCCTTATTTTGGTCCCTAGTCGTAGGATTATCGAGACAGGGCATCGATACTCCAGAGTAGACTGGTGCATACGCTTCTCATCCCAGTAGGGGGGATGGTCTGTCCCACAACCATCAGTACGTCGTACTGGAGATTGTATGCAGGTGCTCGTTAGGTTACGAGTACACTGGACAGGACTCGTCGGGAACTGTTGGTTGGTATTATACCTATCGTCCGTCAACAGTTCCCAGGTAATATGAGTACAGCTTAGTCCGCTGACTTGACACTGTCACTTCGCCTCGAGTGTGTTCCCATTGTTCTTAGATTACTACCCTACCACGGCTCTACTGAGTCGTGCAAACAGGTAGTAGTTGGGTGCAGTCCCGAAGCACTTGGAGGCAGTGACAGTTAGACAGGATTCGTCTCTCCCGGTATTGGGAGTTGATATCGCGATGTGTCTAGGAGAGCCATTACACATAGTCGTCCCTGTCCAGGGCAAGCGAGAATTACTAGTAGGTTTTCCAGTAGATTCTCAGGGTGTTTTGGGCTACACTCCGACACGACTTGTACCGCTATTAGGGGACTGACGTTTACCGCCCCCTAGGCCCGACATGCGATACTCTTAGACGAATAGACTGGACTATACGGAGATTGTCACATTCAGGCTCCATAGGACTTCGGATGGGTTCACCTCATCAGTCTTCTTGTCGGCATCTACCTGGGGACCGTTACATACAGCTAGTACCGCTTGCGGCCTGTGGTTAAACCCACTGCCAGCGTAGTGTCGAGCCTTTAGAGTCCCACACAGAGGGTTACTCGCCTTTGGGCAAAACAGAGTAGAGGTTGCATGGTTTTGCGACGAGGTTCATTCACATCCGCGCACTTGTGCACGTTTGGTGTTCGGACAGTTATTACTAGCGGGCTTTGATTTAAGCCAGATCATAGTATTTGTTTTGGGATTGGTTTTGTCTCAGTGTGTTCATGTTCCTCGGAATATGGATGCGGGTGTGTATGCACAGTTGACAGAGGCAGAGGATTCTCATTAGGGTTGTTGACCATTTGACTTTGGTTGACTTGTTGACCGTTGACTTTTTCTAAACCCTAATGAGAATGAGAAATATGATTAATAATACTAATTAAGGATTATTATGTCTTAGTTGAGTTAAACATTTGACTTTGGTTGACTTCTTGACTTTGTTGACCGGTTGACCATTATGGACTTGTTGACCATCATCATTTCTTTTCAATGATGCTTCTTGTTCTTTACAAAATGCATTAAGTGCATGAAATTATAATGGTCATTGAAACTAACCATCACAATTCTTAATTATTATTATCATCATCATTATTCTTGCTTTTGTGAGCATGGTTGCATTATGAGAGTTCATTCTATCATTTTCTTTCTCTCTCTTGAAAGAAAGCTCTCCCTCTTCCTCTCTCAAAGTTCAAGTGTTCCATGAGTTGGAAATCATGAACCTTTGAGACAAAACCACCATAACTCTTCTCTACTCATTCTAAGGTTCTAAGTTTAGCAAACCAAGCACCTTAGTTATCTCTAGGTTGAGATAGGAGCTCAAGTTCGAGGCCCTCGGGTGGATCCATCTACGGCAAAGAGGAGACGACGAGGAGGAGCCGTTCAAGCCACTACAAGGAGCAAGCAAGGAGAAGAACAACCAAAAGAAGAGAAGGAGTTCAAGACCTAGGTATAACCATTCTACATAGTAGCTAGAATTTGTAGATTATTTGTTAGTTTTTGTTTAGCAAAGATCCTTCATGGATGGTCCATGTTACCTTGTTAGAAAATTTTGATTTTTACCTATTCCGCCTCCCCGAAAGAACAGGGGTGGGTAACGTGGACCTAACAGTGGTATCAGAGCCTAGCTAAACAACAAATAACTGTTAGCAAAGTGTTTAGAACTTCGATCCGGTAAAAGTCCCAAAAACATGTCAAAAACCCATGCTTTTTGCCGTTTTTAAAAACTGCTATAAAAATTATTCTACATATCTTAAAAATCAGTGCAGGGATTTCTAGGAAATGTCAAGAAATTTGAGCCCACGGCTCGGCCAACTCGCCGCGGAAGCGCGGCGGAACCACGCGTTCCGCGGCGGATCTACGGCCGAGTCAACACCACGGATCCGCGGCCGAGTTGACTCGGCCGCGACTCCGATTTCTTGCAGTTTTCTCGGTTTGGTATTTTAGGATTTTTAAGATGTTTTGTTTTTGCCCAGATTTTCCAGAGAACAATGTTATGTTTAGGGTAGTTACAAATCGGTATTTTGATCGATGTTCTATAAACTTTGCTATTTGGTTATATCTGTAATGCTATATGCACTGAACATCGGCTAATCGCTATATGTCGATTAGTGGGGTTGTGCATATCTGTGATCTGTAATGTTGTTAGACTGTGTATATGAACTTGTTGGATTGTCGCGGATGAATTGCCGGGGTTTTGTGAGATGAGGGTTTCTTTATCTTTCATTTGATGTAAAATGTAAATTGATGTAATATTATTTTTTTGGCCGCACATCCGGCATGAGATTGTAGCTGCCATTGTATATTATTTCTTTTACTGTTTTTGCTCCTAGGATAGACCCAAGATGGGGTACACAAACTATCGGGTATGTTGAAGTGCTGAGTGGCCTACTCACGGTGTTGAGGGAGGCTGCTTCACTTCGGGTATTCGGCGGGTTGTTTGCCGCACCCTAGGGGTTTAGGGTGGGGTTTGGCTATTCATCGCGACCGTGTAATACGTCTTTCGTTGCAAGCTCGAACGAAACACGGATTCCTAGCATATCCAATGTGTTCATCTGTGATCCGGAATGGCTATCATTGCATCTGACGAATGTATATATATATATATATATGATATCTAGTAGGTGTTGCTTATGTTTTGCATCCGCGCTAGTCCAGCCCCTGCTCTGTTGTTAGTTAAGTAACCTAACAGGTAATGACGGGGCCCCGTGGCGAATGCTGATGGCATAAGCGTACGTCATATTTTCGTTGTTTTCTGCAATAGTAGAATTAATTGATGGGATGCGTTATATTAATGCAAAGAAAAACAAACCTAAAAGTCGTTGTTGGAACAATTTTCAAAAAGTTGTTATTGCAAAGACGTTCTCTTTTGTTTTGCATAGAGGTATTCGATTATGAATGCCCAGCACCTCATTCGACGAGGCAAGGGCTGAGATCCCTTCATCGGGAGTGACCCCTTAGACAAAAGTTTGCGTCAGGATAATAACTTCACTGAAGTAGATTATTCTTGCTTTGCACAGAGGTATTCTGTTATGAATGCCCAGCACCTCATTCGATGAGGAAAGAGCCGAGATCCCTTCACAGGGAGTGACCACTTTAGCAAAAGTTTTCGCCACTATATTTTCAAAAAGGGCTACCATATTCCTTCAGCTACATCAAGTTCATTACGTTAACGGGTTTTTCTCCAAAAACCCAGCCGTAGCCCTCCGTCATTAAAGATAATTAATACTTAGTATTCGTGCTGCGTTTGTTGATTATTCGTCAAGGCACAGTGAACGGTAGCTAAGTAATAATTCTCTGTTGCACTGATAGATGCGATTGGTTAGGACGGTCGCATGATTTTGTTGATTATTCGTCAAGGATCATGCGGGCGGGTCTAATGCAATCCTGGATAACGACGGGTTGAACTTGACTAGGAACTTTTGATTTGTTGATTATTCGTCAAGGTCACTTGGGTCCTAGGGGCAAAAATCCACATCGGGAGTTTCTAAAGAAACTGAAACTTGCAGATTTAGCAAACCTTCTGGAGTGTGGTGACTAGAGTGGATTCCGTCTAGGTCATCGCATAATGATAGTTGGATCCCGATCCCACTGATGAGTTGGATTACTCTCGGGAGATTATTTCACTTAACAATCAATGCTATAAACCAAGTAGGTGTCTAGAACGGTATTAGCGGGGCTACGCCACCAGGGAAAAGAGGTTATTTAATTAAGGAACTTCGCGAAAGCATTGGAAAACCTCCCTCGAAGTACCAACACTAGCCAGGCTGAAAGGTTAAGCAAGTATTGTGACGTGCGATTAATCCTGACTAGTTCTTCTTTTACGGTTTGAAGAAGAATTTGAGGAAACAGTGGGAGCCATCCTGATTAGATAAATTAATAAACCAATCTAATCTTGCAAGAGCGCACGCTGAGTGTTTCTTTTCTCTCTCTCCAGGTAGCAACCATTTCACGCCCTAATCAAGATAATAAAATGTATCGCTTGACCGATCCGAATTCTTATTCGGGGCTGAGGAACGTTGGTTCGGCTCTAACTTACGACAACAGTCATAAGAATGAGCAAGGGAAAGAGGATTGTATGAATTCCAAGGATACCCAGTTGAAGAAGAAGCATAGTTTTGCATCTACTTCAGGTGTTATTGTAATTGAGAACTGCTTTACGGTCAGCTCTACCTCCTGGGTACTTGATACCGGATCAGGATCTCATATCTGTAATCTATTGCAGGGACTGAGAAAAAATAGGAAAGTTCTACCTAGTGATATGTCGCTTAGGGTAGCGAACGGAGCACAAGTTAATGCTGCAGCCGTCGGTGAATATCACCTAGTGTTGCCAAATGGCAATACTATGATTTTGAACGATTGCTACTATGTACCTTCCATGGTTTGCAACATCATATCAGTTTCTTTACTCGATAATGATGGATATAACTTTGTTCTTGATAGAAATATCATGAACATCTACCTTCATAAGGTACTGGTTGCAGAAGGTACACTGTGTAATGGTATCTACGTTCTAAATTAGAATACAGTTCTCAATGTACAAAACACACGCAAGAGGAAAAATTCGGATACGGATGAATCCTACTTGTGGCATTGTAGACTTGGTCATATCGGAGAGAAAAGACTGAGTAAGTTGCATAAAGATGGACTCTTGAATACGTTCGAGTTTCATCTTATGAAACTTGTCGGTCTTGTCTCAAAGGAAAGATGACCAAATCTCCGTTCACCGGACATGGAGAAAGAGCAACAGAGCTCTTGGGACTCATACATAGTGATGTATGTGGTCCAATGTCTATACATGCAAGGGGTGGGTTCTCGTACTTCATCACATTCACTGACGATATCTCTAGGTTCGGATATGTGTATCTGATGAAACACAAATCTAAAGCTTTTGAGAAATTCAAGGAATTCAGAAAGGAAGTAGAGAACCATACTGGCAAAAGTATCAAGATCCTCCGGTCTGATAGAGGAGGGAAGTACTTAAGCACGGAATTCTTAGATTATTTAAAAGAGAATGGTATTCTCTCTCATCTTACTCCCCCTTATACACCACAGCACAACGGTGTATCGAAGCGGAGGAATCGTACCCTATTGGATATGGTTCGCTCCATGATGAGTAGTGCTAAGTTGCCTCTTTCATTCTGGGGACATGCGCTTCAGACAGCGGCATACCTTTTGAATCAAGTTCCGTCCAAATCTGTGCCTAAAACTCCGTATGAAATATGGAGCAGTAAGAAACCATGTCTTAAATTTATTAAGATATGGGGTTGTCCGGCCTATGTGAAAAAACAGAAACCGGACAAGCTAGAGGCACGGTCATGTAACGTTTTAAAAATAATTAAATAAATAATTAAATGAATAAAATTGTTTAAGTGAATTTTATGATTTTCGGTAAAGTAAAATGTATTTTTCGTAAAATCAAACCGTGATTGTTTTTCATTATAATTTTAAAAATATCCATTTTAATTATGAAATTACTAGTAAAAGGTGTTTATTTAGCCACTTATAAATTTTTAGTTTAATAAAATATTTTTCCTAAATTAATTATTTTAAATATTAATATAAGCTTTATTTTTACACTAAATTAGTGTAAATTACAAATTTAAATGGTTTTAATTTGTAAAAATGAACCATGGCATGTTAGAATTTAGTATGTATCATGCAAAAATTATTTGCAAATTTTTTCTACTTTCTAGAGCTTTCTTGAGTTGCTATAGTAAATAAATAAATAAATAATTAAATAAGCCATGAAAAGACTTTTAGTGTTGTTTATCTTCTTGAAACATCTACACAACATCACACTCTCTTCTTTCTCTCCCTAACCTCTCTCTAGGCCGGCCACAACCCCCCATGGCTGCCCCTCCCCTTTTCCCACCTCATTTTTATTCAAAATTCATTAAAAACACATCAAAAATTCAATTAAAATTCCACAAAATCCTATTTATTCCATACTCTTTATTCCTTGCTCATTTTTATATGAAATTTGGAGATAGAAAGCATGCATTTTGGAGGCTCATTTCTTGTTTGGATTTCATATTTTGGGAGGTATAATTTCTTTCTTTTGATTTATTGTTTTAGATGTTCATTTAAGCTTAATTAGATTTAATGAATTAATTCTATGTTTTTTTTTTAAATTCAAGTTAGGGTTTGTAAATTCAAGTTATGATTTTTGTTAATTATTTAGGGTTATAATAGTTAGTTTAACACTTTTAGAATTGGAAAATATTTCATGGTTGTTGAATTGTAAAATTTTCATTTAAAATTGTTTTAAATTAGGAAATTAGCTAACTAGGTTTTTGTAAAATGTGTTTGTGGTTAATATAAAATTCTAATTTGGGTTGTTATCATTGGATTATAGTTTTAGTGGAAATGTTAGCATGTTAATGGAAAGAAAAACTTAGTTTGATTGCTAGTTTCTATGGTTAATTGATAAATTGTGATAAAATTGCTAATTTTGTAAACTAGATTTTAGAAATTCCTATATAAATGGGATTAAAAATATAATTATGGTTTCATTAAATCATTATCATTATGAATTATGGTTTAATACATTAATTCATGAAAAATCACGTTTTGTGGTGGAATTGTGGTATTTTGCTTGAAAAATGTTAAAAATTGTTAAAAGTTGCAAACTAGAAATTTCAAATAAATGCAAAATCGTGTAATAAAAATATAGTAATGGTTTGTATAGTCAAGTAATGCTATTTAATGAGTTTTATGACCATTAGTTTCATTTAAATGTCAAGTATTGATGAAAAACGGTATACTGGCATTTTCGGGTTTTTGCGAAATTGGACGGTTTGATAGATTTTAGGGTTTCGATGGATTTAATCGTGTTTTATGGTATAAGTAATGTGTTTTAAAACTACAAGTTGTTTGATGATGTTATCTCGATCCATCGGAGTTTGTACACCGATATCGAGCGATATTTGGTGCTTTTGCGTGGACGGGACATAGGTTTTAACCTATGCTTGTTCCTTGTATCGTTTGACTTTCGTATGTGATTCAGTTTACGATGCTATTTATATGTTTGTGTCTAGGTACCCCTCATGTGGACTGCGGGCGATGAAGAGGAGGATGGCGACACTGTCTTCGGCAGACATGGACCAGGTGAGTAGATGCATATCTACGGGGGGAAGTCGGGTGGATGGCGTTTAGCACCCCCGCAACGTAGAAAAGGAATAGAACTTATTGACATTAGGAAACCAGATGTGACCCTAGATTCTTACTGAGTAGGACCCTGGTAATGACCCTAGGCCGGACTAGACTGATTTAGGAAAACCATACCTGAGGATGAATACTTTGGGAGAGATTCGTAGGTTTCTGATAGAAACACACACGCACACACTAAAACTTGACATGGCGTATACGTATATGTGTGTATATATATAAAACTAGGTATAGGTGTATATATATACACAACACGTATATGGGATTCATTGATGTGATATGATATCTGAGGCATGATGAAACAGTATAACTGGGCTTGATGCCGTGATTCTTGACTATACAGTCGTATTAAAGTGTTAGCGGATCATTAGAGAATGAGATAATGAACATGAACATATAAATTATAAAGGGTGGTGGTGATATTGAGGTACATGGGACGCTAAAATAGTACCTGGGCTGTAGCTTGTGACTGATCACGATATGATATATGTATGACTTGATTACGACATCATATAGGTGTGACCTGAGGTCGATATCGTATAGGTGTGACTTGATGACGATAAGATATCGGTATGATTTAATCACAATATTACACATATGACATGATATTTCTGTGGATAAACTAATGATGCTTATCATGATGGCAATGATATATGATTGATGTATGCGATCACAGTTTAGCACCTTGATCATGAGATGTGTTGATGATGACATTATACGAATGAGGAGACACCTAGGAGATACTTGACCGTACCTCGATATTTGGATGCCGTACGATGGATTTTACCGTACGAGGCTTAGATTTGATGATTGATCCGCACTCTTGATTCGAGGAAGCCGTACTACGTACGTGACGCTATTGAGGCGGGATCGCCGACTATTAGAGATATTGATTCATACCTTAGGTAGACTCTAGTTTCTTACTGACTAGTCTATTAGGTTTAGTTCCTTAGGATGTTAGATGGACAATGGTTTAGGTTCGACTCACATAGTGGTAGTTGTACTCGTATCTCGCAAAGGAGTGGATAATGCACATCTGTCTTTACATTCATACTGTAATCATCATGGTGCATGTTCTTACATATGTTACTATAATCAGTATAAACTTTATGTTGCGCCACGGCAGCGCCCCGGCCGTCTATCCGAGGCCAAAATGCGGAATCAAAAATTTTCCTTACTTGGAAACTGGCGCTACCGCGGACAATAAAAAAACCCGGATCGTAACCATTAACCTAATGCTAGCTAACAAGAGAAGGGAAGAGAAGTATACCAATGATCTGAGTCCTCCGGTCTTCTCCTCATCGTCCCGATCTCCCGCGGATGCTTTGTCCGTCATCTCCTCGTTGTCGCCTCTTCGCCGGAAGGGCACCACATCGCCTGCATCTTTTACGGGCTCCCACCTCAATACCGAGGCAACTCGGGCGCGAAGCTGGCGAGTCGACGCGTCCAAGATTTGCTGTAGAATGTGTAGTGTAGAACCTATGTCTCATTTGGGGTTTGTTGCCATTTGCAGATGATGGAGGAATCAAGATAAGAAAAATGGTGCTTGCATTTTTCTAGCATGAAAATGAGATCTAGAATGAAACTCTCAAGATGAAGCTCTCATCTTCTTCTTCTTTCCAAAATGAAAACCCTTATCATATTAGAATGGTGGAGGAAAGAATACAAAACCACAACCTTAGAAGGAAGGTAATGGTAGTAAAAGCAAGTGGTGACCATAGCCAAAAACATCATGATAACAAAACTCACATCAACTCCAAATCACTTCTAATCAACAAAAAGCAAGTGATGAGAATGGTATCAAAAGATGCTTTCATAATAAATACATTTGCAAGAAAACCCTCCACAATGTGTTATTTGCAAACTTGCAAATAACACCCTCCATCGGAAAAGTTCGGCCGGGAAAGAACAAAGGAAAACCGGCCGGAACGGAATGCAAACTGGCAACTCCAGAAAACTGGTCCCGTAATAAATTACAGGAAAAACCCCGACACTGTGCATACACACCCGCATCTGTATTCCGACCGGATACAAATGCAATGAGACAAAATCTACACTGTACTAAACTAGGATCCGGCTTAAACCAAAGCCGGCTAGTAATATCCGTTCGATCCTGATCCGTGCAATACCGCACGTATCTGATCGAACCCTGCCATATATCCATACGGCCACTAGTACAAACCGTCCGATCCTGATCCGTGCAATACCGCACGTATCTGATCAGACCCTGCCATATCTCCATACGGCCTCTACAGCGTTTCGCCCGAAAGCTGAGTAACTGAAAGTGTGGTGGACTCTAAAGACTCGTCAATACTATGGCTGTGGATTTAACCACTAGCACGTCAGAGGTATTAGCCAATACGTGACGGGCCACCAGCTATTGACCAAAAGGGACGTTGATGAGCGAACTCATCCTGACACCCTACTGAGCCTGTCAGTGACAATATCCGTACAGTCCGGTCCGTTCGTCTATGAGTATCGCATGGCGGGCCTAAGGGGTTGGTAAAAGTCAGACCCCCAAAAGAGGTACAAGTCGTGTCGGAGCGTAGCCCAGAACGCCCTGAGATACTACTGGAATACCTACCAGTAAATCTCCTGCCTCGGCCGAGGGCTTTGCGTAATGGCTCTCCTAGACACAGCGCGACCTCACCCACAATACCGGGAGAGACGAACCCCTGAAGATCCGCTCACTGCCTCTATGTGGCTCTGGACTGTACCCAACTAAAACCTGTTTGCACGACTCCTTTGAGCCGTGGTAGGGTAGTAATCAAAGCACAGTGGGAACTCACACGAGACAAATGACGATCTCAGGTCGATGAACTAACCTGTACACATGTCACCTGGGAACTGCTATCTGACGTCTGGTATAATCCCAACTAGCAGGTTCCCGGCGAGTCCTGTCCGGTGTACTCATAACCCAATGAGCACCTGTATACATCTTAGGTGAACCAACTGACATCAGTGGCTTGTGAGACCGGCCACCGCCCCTCGTCGGGGTCTCGACTGTATACACTAGTCTACTAATGGAGTATCGATGCCCTGTCTCGAAACCCCCACGACTAGGGACCATTTAAGGATGTGCTTATAGACCCCAGCTCCCACGTATATGATCGCCATCATACTGCTGGTCGTCAAGCAAGAATCCTAGGGGCTCTATCAACGTGTAATAGCGACCTGTCAGGTCACCTAAAGCAGTACACGATGATAAAGATAAACCAGATAGCATACTATCATCTCGAGTAAGACTGTCCTACCGGGATAGGTCCTCCCTCAATCATTGCAATCACGTGCCTGTGATCCAATAATTGACTCTGAGGGCACTATCTCCAACAATCTCCCACTTGCACTCAAGGCTAATTATTGCGATGTCGCATACTCACAGCCCGTGTGATACCGAACACCCAACTCCTCTACTAGACAGTCTCACAAAGCCTGTTTGCGAAACTATTGCGTTCGAGGAAAAGCCTCAGTGAGTGGATCCGCCGCGATGTTTCTTTCTATGTCTCTCTATATCTCAAGTTCGCAGAGAAAGCCATCTCCCGAAATGAGCAATACCTGTCTTAGAATATGTCTGGATATCCGATGGGACCTAGCTCATAAATGAACTCCAAATCCAAACTTCTTAGACTGTATCGTCAACTGAACTTAATCAGTATCCTGCGCCATGCCTCCCTCAGTATTGCCTTGGATCACCTGTCCAAAATACTGTCCCTCATCAGAGGGAGAACTATAACTCTGACAACCTCCTTGTCGTCCATGTCACCTTGGAAGCCTGGAGTGATAACCGTCTCCTAAAGGAGGCAGCCGTTATCATATCCCTAGAACATTCACTTATGTTCTAAAACTGCTTCCGACTGTTCCTCCAGGATTGGATCAATATCTACTTATTGCATCTAGTGCAAGAACAACATCTGGTGTGGTACTTGACATATCATGATTGACTCAATTGCCTAAGCAAGTGATCTGTCAATCATGCGTATCCCTCTCCCCTTTAGTCTGTAAGACACCTTTAGAGAGGGTGACTCCATTACCTGCAGGTGTACTACCGTGCCAGGAGTCGTCCATTCTAAATACTCATAGAATGCTGTCAAGGTACCCAGATTAGGAGACCACCCAAATCTAGATCTAAAACTATAGATCTAGTAACCAGAATGTCTGATATAATATCCAAGTCCTGTATGGAGAAACTACTGTGTGACGACCAAAGTGTAACCGATCGTAGTATAGGAATATCACTTCCTACTTTGTGTATGTCATCCAATACCAGGACATCACACCCTACTACCTTCTCAACAGATCCATCCCCTATTCGGATGACGTCAAACCTATGACTGTCACATCGGAAATAGATGATCTATCTCCGCTATATCTGCTTTAGTCTATAAATAGACATAAGCCACCTGTCCACCAATGCTTCCGCTGCTCCCACTGACTACGACAACCCTCTGGCAGAGTCATATAGACGTGCACTTCTAAAGCTAGTTTAGAACGACGCTATACTCATCCCCTTGCCGGGTCTCGCAGCCTGGAACAACAACAATGGCAAGTGTGGGTAAACAAGAACTTCCCTGTCACCGTCCTTGAGGCTACCGGAGTACCTCTCGGGTGCCTGAAGTTTCCCACCTTATCTGCGGAGTGGCCAATGGAATGTCAAATCAGATTGAATCTTTAGGTTCCTTATCAAATCTTCAGTAATCGTTTGCGGTTCTGGAATCACTTCCAGTTCTACCATACTCCCACTACTGTTTTCTGAAAAATCCATTTCCTTTTAAAAATGTGGCGAGTCAAGAACAATATCACTATTGATCTTCCAGATGGTAGAAAGTCAACCCTCGTCATAGCCTGGGTCAACCCACAAACAGCCATTACAGAAACGTGCCTTGAGTTGTCCAGTGTCTGGTTTTAATCATAAGCCGGACAACTCCCCGTACCTTAACATCGTTAAGATATGAACTGTTCTATATCCAATATAGAACCAGAGGCACTGATTTAAATGAACCAGATTCAAATCATGCAGCTATCTCCAGTGCATGTCAACTAAATGGAAGGAGGCCGATCAGTGTTACTCAACTTAGGAATGCTTCCAATTATGAGTAACCTGAAAGAGAAGCAATTTCTCTTTATCATTACTATCAACTGAATACCATACACAAGTATCTACATCTTCGATCACTTTAAAGAATCCCGATACTTGCTATACCTGGTTCTCTACTCTATTCAAATACCTATAACTCCTCAAAACTCAGACCCTGTGTTTCTACGAAACACATGTCTAAGAATTAGAGTAGTTAAAAGTAAACAGAATATAGTATGAGGACCAACCCCTCTGTCCCAATGGACACTGGACAACATACAATACTCTGTATAAGTCCGCTGAGTCTAACAACTCTTTCACTGTGCGTCGTAGGTTGAAAACTGTACTTATGGTTAAGAAGAATTACACCGCTGTTTGATGCTCCTTACCTAACCATCCACTGATATAGGTAAATGTCATCGACATAATATCAAAAGGTATATCTCACTCTATGAAAATAGACGTACAGATATATCAATTTGAAATTGGTGCACAACAGCGGATATTCAAAACCAAATATTTGCCGACCGGCAAACAACCCAGGTGATCTCCTCAAATATCACCGATTACAGCGAATCCCGATATAATGAGGATGATCACCCAATTCCCAATAACTTACTCCCACTCATCATCTGTAAAACCATACAGATGTGAGAATCCAACCTCGTAAATACATACCCTGGAGTAAGTGTCTAATCGGGAAATCAGTTTTCTTTTAACAGTACACAGTGAAACTTGAAACATTGAAATGTTTCGATGGGGTATCCTGGTATTCCTAGTAATACCTCTACCATTATCCAGATTCACAACTATAACCATATAATTCTTTGCCACCTCTCCAAATCCCTTTATATGTCTTTAGTCATTACCTTCTGCACACCCCTTAGGCCAAATGGTTTTCTTCCTTCCCTACCGTTTGCACCAGCCTATGGTTTGGAAGAAGACTATCCAATAAGCATAATGGGTGTGCTGTCCTAGTCCTAGGAGCATTTGCAAAGCGAGAGAAGGTGAAGATAAAAGACAACCGAATAAACTGTATTCCTATTTCTCCTGGACCAGAATCCATCCCCGAACTGGAACAAGTTCCTTTCGAGTTCGTATATAACCATACGATGGAGTATCCAATAAACTGTGGATCTTCGTAGTGATACGGAGTGTCCTGGAGAAATACAAAGGTGATTTAGGATTGGCGAATAAGTACTTGGTTTGGTCGTGAATAGTAGTCGCAATTTACTTTGCCCTCTTACTAATCCCTTTCTTTGTCTTAACTTAATACCTTCTGCACACCATCGTTATGCTAATTGGTTTTCTTCCTTCCCCACCATTCGGCACCAGCCTAAGATTTGGAAGAAGGCTATCCAATTTGCGTAATAGGTGTACTATCTCCTAAACTAAGGAGTACTCGCAGTGAGAGAAGGTGAAAAGAAAAGACAACTGAATAATCCTATTCGTTTTCTCCAGAACCAGAAACCATCCTCGAAGTCCTTCGAGTTCGTATATAACCATACGATGGTTTTGTCCAATGGAAGTGGACGTTCGTAGTAATACGGGGGTCCTGGAGAAAAGGGTAAAAGTAGGAGTGGCAATGAGGTCTGCAACTCTGACAATCCAAAAGCTTGTGTTAAGAAGGTTCGGTCAACTTGGTCACTGAGTCATAGTCCAGGGTCGGGTCAATGGTCGCTGCCAAAGAGAGAGAGAAAAGAAACACTCAGCGTGCACTCTAACCTAGATCAGAATGGTTATCACTTTGTCTAATCTGGAAACCTCCCACTGTACCTCAAATTCTCCTCCAAACCTGAAAGAAGAATTAGTCGGGGTCACCCGAGGAGTAAACTAACTCATCAGTGGGAATCGGGATCCAACTATCATCGCATGATAACTTGACGGAATCCACTCAAGTCACCACACTCCAGAAGGTATGCGCATGCCTGGCAAGTTTCAGTTCTTTTGAAACTCCCGATGTGATTTTTTACCCCTAGGACCCAAGTGACCTTGACAATGCCAACATATCAAAGAGTCCTAGTCAAGTTCAACCCGTCATTATCTTGATTGCGTTAAACCCACCCGTACGAGTCCTTGACAATGCTAATATAACCGTACGACTGTCCTAACCAATCCACTTATCCAAGCGACAGAAAAATATTACACAGCTACCGAACACTACGCCTCGGCAATGCACGACATACGTAGCACGAATACTAAGTAATACTAATCTGAAATGACGGAGGGCTACGACTGGTTTTTGGCGAAAAACCTTTAACGTAATGAACTTGATATCGTTGAAGGAACTGGATAACCTTTTATAAAAATATAGTGACGAAAACCTTTACTAAAGAGGTCACTCCCGGTGAAGGGATCTCGGCTCTTTCCCCGTAGAATGAGGTGCAGGATATTCCAACTGAATACCACGATGCAAAGCAAAAGTAATCGGCTATAGTGAAGTTAATGCCCTGACGCAAACTTCTGTCCAAGGGGTCACTCCCGGTGAAGGGATCTCGGCCCTTGCCTCGTCGACTGAGGAGCAGGATATTCCAAATGAATACCACGATGCAAAACAAAAGTGAACGTCCTTGCAATAACAGCTTTTTGAAAAATGTTCCAACAACATCAGAATAGGTTTGTTTATCTTGCATTGATCCGAATCAATGCAGTCCCATCAATTGATCACACCACAAAGAATGAAAATATACTGACGTACGTATATGCCATCCGCATTCGCCACTGGGTCCCATCATCACCCGTTAGGTTAGCTAACTAACGGCAGAGCGGGGACTGGACTAGCGCGGATGAAAAACATATACAACATCTACTAATATATATACCAATATATAGTATTTCGCTCAAGGCGTGAATAAAATGCAACATCACAGAAATGTACAGCATCACAGAACAATACAGATATCTGGGATCCCCGGGTTTCATAGAGCCGCTACTGAAACCCGACGTTCCCCTGGTCGTGTGGATAGCCTGTGCAATGAAAACCTAGACCCCTACGGGCGCGGCAAGTCACCCGCCAAAACCTGAAGCGAGGCAGCCCCCTTCAGCAACGTGAATGGACCACCCAGCACTTCACGGAATCCGGTAACTTGGGCATCCCTCCTGGGTCAACCTGTACCCCCTACGAGTGCGGCGAATAGCCCGCCAATTCCAGACTGAAGCCCCCTCCGTCTTAATGCCCTGAGATGCGGGCCCGTTGCCCTCTAGAACCCGGCTATCCGTGCACCCCTCCGCGGGGTAATCCTAGTACAGAAAGTAAAATATACATACAACGGGTACATCGACCGCAACCAGGTCGTGCCCCAAAAGAATAACACAAACAGGCAGTGACGGCAGTCCACATGTCGGACGCTCGCCCCGCAATCTCAAATGTACATAATACAACAAAACTGTACTAGCATTGCATCCAGGCTATCCCCCACGACCGATCCACAACAACACAGCATAAACATAGAACATCAACGTGAAAGTCACGTTCGCAAATCCGTCTAACCGGGCTATAGCAGTTAGACAGGATTTACCGATCAAGTGACATTCACGGTCGCAGATATAATGTAAATACTGTGAAATAATGTGTTTAAAATATCCGATCGATCAAACAATTAACAAGTGGGCCCCCAAGCAATACTGTAGCACTCACAGAAAATCTGGGCCCAAATTTAATATCCCAAAACCCCCAAAATCAGCCCACAAGCCCACTGTAAAAATTGGACACAGTGAGGACAGTAAAGTGCGGCGGAACCGCGGCCCAAGGGGGGGTTTGGCCGCGGTTCCGCGCTTCATCCATCGACTGAGTGCGTCGAATTTTTACAGCAGTCTTATAATTTCCAGTACATTAGTTTTATACAACCTGAAAAATTTTTAGACACCAAAAAATTTCAACAGAAAACTGATGTGAGCTAAAATGTAGTTTTTGGAATTTTGGTCGATCGGAAATGCAAAAACACATCAAACAAAGCTAGAAAAGGTTAATGGCGTGTCTCTGATACCATGTTGCGCCACGGCAGCGCCCCGGCCGTCTATCCGAGGCCAAAATGCGGAATCAAAAATTTTCCTTACTTGGAAACTGGCGCTACCGCGGACAATAAAAAAACCCGGATCGTAACCATTAACCTAATGCTAGCTAACAAGAGATGGGAAGAGAAGTATACCAATGATCCGAGTCCTCCGGTCTTCTCCTCATCGTCCCGATCTCCCGCGGATGCTTCGTCCGTCATCTCCTCGTTGTTGCCTCTTCGCCGGAAGGGCACCACATCGCCTGCATCTTTTACGGGCTCCCACCTCAATACCGAGGCAACTCGGGCGCGAAGCTGGCGAGTCGACCCGTCCAAGATTTGCTGTAGAATGTGTAGTGTAGAACCTATGTCTCATTTGGGGTTTGTTGCCATTTGCAGATGATGGAGGAATCAAGATAAGAAAAATGGTGCTTGCATTTTTCTAGCATGAAAATGAGATCAAGAATGAAACTCTCAAGATGAAGCTCTCATCTTCTTCTTCTTTCCAAAATGAAAACCCTTATCATATTAGAATGGTGGAGGAAAGAATACAAAACCACAACCTTAGAAGGAAGGTAATGGTAGTAAAAGCAAGTGGTGACCATAGCCAAAAACATCATGATAACAAAACTCACATCAACTCCAAATCACTTCTAATCAACAAAAAGCAAGTGATGAGAATGGTATCAAAAGATGCTTTCATAATAAATACATTTGCAAGAAAACCCTCCACAATGTGTTATTTGCAAACTTGCAAATAACACCCTCCATCGGAAAAGTCCGGCCGGGAAAGAACAAAGGAAAACCGGCCGGAACGGAATGCAAACTGGCAACTCCAGAAAACTGGTCCCGTAATAAATTACAGGAAAAACCCCGACACTGTGCATACACACCCGCATCTGTATTCCGACCGGATACAAATGCAATGAGACAAAATCTACACTGTACTAAACTAGGATCCGGCTTAAACCAAAGCCGGCTAGTAATATCCGTTCGATCCTGATCCGTGCAATACCGCACGTATCTGATCGAACCCTGCCATATATCCATACGGCCACTAGTACAAACCGTCCGATCCTGATCAGTGCAATACCGCACGTATCTGATCAGACCCTGCCATATCTCCATACGGCCTCTACAGCGTTTCGCCCGAAAGCTGAGTAACTGAAAGTGTGGTGGACTCTAAAGACTCGTCAATACTATGGCTGTGGATTTAACCACTAGCACGTCAGAGGTATTAGCCAATACGTGACGGGCCACCAGCTATTGACCAAAAGGGACGTTGATGAGCGAACTCATCCTGACACCCTACTGAGCCTGTCAATGACAATATCCGTACAGTCCGGTCCGTTCGTCTGTGAGTATCGCATGGCGGGCCTAGGGGGTTGGTAAAAGTCAGACCCCCAAAAGCGGTACAAGTCGTGTCGGAGCGTAGCCCAGAACGCCCTGAGATACTACTGGAATACCTACCAGTAAATCTCCTGCCTCGGCCGAGGGCTTTGCGTAATGGCTCTCCTAGACACAGCACGACCTCACCCCCAATACCGGGAGAGACGAACCCCTGAAGATCCGCTCACTGCCTCCATGTGGCTCGGGACTGTACCCAACTAAAACCTGTTTCCACGACTCCTTTGAGCCGTGGTAGGGTAGTAATCAAAGCACAGTGGGAACTCACACGAGTCAAATGACGATCTCAGGTCGATGAACTAACCTGTACACATGTCACCTGGGAACTGCTATCTGACGTCTGGTATAATCCCAACTAGCAGGTTCCCGGCGAGTCCTGTCCGGTGTACTCATAACCCAATGAGCACCTGTATACATCTTAGGTGAACCAACTGACACCAGTGGCTTGTGAGACCGGCCACCCCCCTCGTCGGGGTCTCGACTGTATACACTAGTCTACTAATGGAGTATCGATGCCCTGTCTCGAAACTCCCACGACTAGGGACCATTTAAGGATGTGCTTATAGACCCCAGCTCCCACGTATATGATCGCCATCATACTGCTGGTCGTCAAGCAAGAATCCTAGGGGCTCTATCAACGTGTAATAGCGACCTGTCAGGTCACCTAAAGCAGTACACGATGATAAAGATAAACCAGATAGCATACTATCATCTCGAGTAAGACTGTCCTACCGGGATAGGTCCTCCCTCAATCATTGCAATCACGTGCCTGTGATCCAATAATTGACTCTGAGGGCACTATCTCCAACACTTTACCTGTTAGGACACCAGCACTATTACCAATGATGCGCATATTCCACGCACACTTATTTGCCGGCTCACACACATCATCATCGGTAATTGCTATGTCACGTACACTTTAGATCATATTGTCTTTTATGGATAGAATCAGTTAACAACTAGACAGATATAATATTGTGATTATTCTCTGACATTAGTATAGACATGATATTCATTGCTTAGACATTCATGCATTCATATTTTCATGTTATCATGCAGTATTATGGGCATATGCCGACACTTATCATATAGTTACTCATGCTTTTGAGATTTGTATTTCTATGAGATTTCTGGATTTTGGGGAAAACTGCAAGAATATGTAAACACTTCTCTCTCTCCTCCTCCTCTCTTTTTAAAAAACATAAGATGCGGTTTTCTCGTGATGTATGTGTCGTCCACCATGAGATTTCATGTTTTCTGATGGATTTCGAGACCCGATTTGAGGAGTGGATGAACCGTCTCGGGTACATGGTGGGCCCGGTATGGTACCCGGGGCAAGAAGATCGAGTTGTAGACGATGAGCCTGGCAGGGGAAGGCTACCTACCGGTGATGTCTGGCGCGGCGGATATCCGGAGGATACCGACCGTTGTCGTGAGATTTGATGATATGGGCCGATCCGGACTGACGGAGCCCGAGATATTGAGACTTGAGATTACATGTGTTGTGTCGATGCTTGACACGGATTTCCATGGATTTCATTGTTGAGATTTTAGATTCTTATACACATTTTACTATGATAATAGCTAAAGATTTCTTATACATATATATCTGGATTTCAGGATTTGTTACCTTACATTCATGGTGCATGCATTTCATTTCATATGACATAGTATTATATGAGGCACTGACACGAGCACGGAGTATCTGCACTTACACGTAGTTTTACCCTGCTATTACTAGTTGATTGGGATATAATAGTGTATTATTATGACCTAGGATAGCGTCGTGCATTCGATTTCTTTTCGTAGATGTCTTCTACTCACGAGTTGGCAACTCACCCCCGTTGTGCCAAATTTTATTACAGGTTTGATGTACAGGTTTCCGTGGCAGCTTGTTGGCACATCTTTTCTTCAGGGTGATTTGCACGGTAGGTTGGTTCACTTGTATCCGAACCACCATTGTACTTTTATTCATTCATTTGTACCTAGTAAGCACCATCAACCATATTTGTATTACTTGATAAGTTTATAGGACCAGTCTTTTATTTCGACCTTAGAGTCGCCCATGTATTATTCTGATCTGGTGGTTTTGTTTTCTTTTGAGTTTTGAGCCTCGCCTATTGGCGTTGTATATTATTGTGCTTGTTGTGGTTGTTTCCGCCTGTTGGCGTTGATGCTAGCTCCCGTTTGGGGATGCTTTTTATTGTTTATGTATATTATACTTGTTGTACCCGTTTGGGGGCCAGTTTTTACAGAGGAGACTCTGCCGAAATTTTTGGTAAAATTTGCTGATGTTTTTATACTTGTTTTCTTTTCTTTTCTTCTTTTTCTTCTTTTATGGTTTAGATTTCTGGGCTTCGGCTTACTTAGGTCACGTGGCGCCTCTAGACGCTTCATAATCTAAGTGCCGGTCACGTTCCGTACTTTCGGGTCGTGACAAAGTTGGTATTAGAGCGCTAGGTTTAACCCTGTATAAGTCTAGGTGACCCTTGGTTGATGGAGTAGGCGATTTAGGTAGAGTAACGTACCGTGGGTATGGTCCGCGGCATACTTACGATACGCTACTCTGCTCAAGGAGCCATAGGATGTACATTGTTTGCACCGTATTTCATTCGTTCCTTTGATCTATCTTCGTCGATGTCGGATGGTGGTTTCTGTTACCACGGGCAGAGGGAGCTGCGGCTCGAATGCGATAACCATTAGAGTATTGGTTATTCTTGAGGATTGAAGCATTGTTTAGCGTGCGGATGAAGGGTATTCACATGCCGTCCGGATGAAGTTAAAGGGTTCGAACGATTATCAGAAAAACCATTTTCCTAAGTTTAAAGTATTCGGAAGAACATGCAGGTATTTCGATAGACCCTCTAGAAGAATGAAACCCTAACTCGACATAATGACCACGAGAACGCCCTTGAACCTTAGGGTTTACGGCAGTTCCGCGGTGCCATTAGTGAGGCTTGGGTTTGCCCTTCTACGGCTGGATCATCGATGCTGGGGTATGTACCGGATATTTTTAAACTGTACTTGAGTGTTGAGCTCTCGGGGAATTATGGGATTTTGATGGATCGATCGAAAAGTTTAATGTAGTCCGGATATCAAGTGAAGGGATCGACTATGTGGGAGACTCTAGACATGAGTATTGCCGTTGGTAGCGCAGTCAGCACACCTATGAAAGAACGAGTTCGAAGCAGTCGACATCAGAGGAAAGAGGCGCACATTGACGATAGTGTTTACGATTGTGATTTAGTGATTTGAATTTCCTATTTTTGTTGATTGGATTTTTGTATTTTGAGGACTTTGTTCTACGATTGGTATTTCCTGTGTGTACCTTCATTCTATCTGTGTTTCATATATCAGTTGTATTGATGTGGTTTAGTACGCACCCAGTACACTTAATTTGGTTTTATATATTTTGAGATTTTTGATTTGATTTCGTGCATATGGGTTACACATGATTTTGATATATGCTTCGACCTAGTTTTTATCCATTTTCGTACTGTGATTCGAGTCTGATATTCGATGTATGTTTTCGTGCTCCATGTGCACCTGATTAGGATTCTTGCGCATACTTGGCGCACTTGATGTGATTTTGTGCACACCAGATGCACTAAATCGGGGTTTTGTGCAGATTAGATGCACCTGATTTTGAGTCGTGCACGCCCGTTGCACTTGACAGATGTTTTTGTTGCACACCTGTTGCACTTAGTTTTGTTTTGTGGGTATTCATGGTTTCTGCATTTGGTTTCGATTTCAGTGCGCACCGGACGCACATGACATTTTATTGATGTGATTGGGATTGATTTTAGTTTGAGCAGTATGTTTTCATAATCATTATTATTTGATTTAGTAACCAGGCGGGACGTGTATGTTAAATAAAAGATATATATATAGCTATTTTTTTTGAATTAAACGTCCGCTACTTAGACCGTGACACGTGCATTGCACGGCGATTTTCAAGAGGGGTTTTTGTATGCTTCTTTATTATGAGGTTTAGGCGATTTTACTAGGATGCGAACTATATATAAGTTATAGATTGATGTATATTATGATGGTTTTCATATTGGGTTATGATATTTTATTATCGCCATAACTCCGATGATTGCGTCATGCTTGACGGAGTTGATTTTTGTTATGTATTGATGATTTCGGAGCCCCGACGATTTGAGTGTTTTGCTAAATGTTTTAGTATTTGGAAGGGGAGTTTTAATTTAAATTCGGGGACCGAATTTCTTAAAGGGGGGAAGATTGTAACGTTTTAAAAATAATTAAATAAATAATTAAATGAATAAAATTGTTTAAGTGAATTTTATGATTTTCGGTAAAGTAAAATGTAGTTTTCGTAAAATCAAACCGTGATTGTTTTTCATTATAATTTTAAAAATATCCATTTTAATTATGAAATTACTAGTAAAAGGTGTTTATTTAGCCACTTATAAATTTTTAGTTTAATAAAATATTTTTCCTAAATTAATTATTTTAAATATTAATATAAGCTTTATTTTTACACTAAATTAGTGTAAATTACAAATTTAAATGGTTTTAATTTGTAAAAATGAACCATGGCATGTTAGAATTTAGTATGTATCATGCAAAAATTATTTGCAAATTTTTCCTATTTTCTAGAGCTTTCTTGAGTTGCTATAGTAAATAAATAAATAAATAATTAAATAAGCCATGAAAAGACTTTTAGTGTTGTTTCTCTTCTTGAAACTTCTACACAACATCACACTCTCTTCTTTCTCTCCCTCACCTCTCTCTAGGCCGGCCACAACCCCCCATGGCTGCCCCTCCCCTTTTCCCACCTCATTTTTATTCAAAATTCATTAAAAACACATCAAAAATTCAATTAAAATTCCACAAAATCCTATTTATTCCATACTCTTTATTCCTTGCTCATTTTTATATGAAATTTGGAGATAGAAAGCATGCATTTTGGAGGCTCATTTCTTGTTTGGATTTCATATTTTGGGAGGTATAATTTCTTTCTTTTGATTTATTGTTTTAGATGTTCATTTAAGCTTAATTAGATTTAATGAATTAATTCTATGTTTTTTTTTTAAATTCAAGTTAGGGTTTGTAAATTCAAGTTATGATTTTTGTTAATTATTTAGGGTTATAATAGTTAGTTTAACACTTTTAGAATTGGAAAATATTGCATGGTTGTTGAATTGTAAAATTTTCATTTAAAATTGTTTTAAATTAGGAAATTAGCTAACTAGGTTTTTGTAAAATGTGTTTGTGGTTAATATAAAATTCTAATTTGGGTTGTTATCATTGGATTATAGTTTTAGTGGAAATGTTAGAATGTTAATGGAAAGTAAAACTTAGTTTGATTGCTAGTTTCTATGCTTAATTGATAAATTGTGATAAAATTGCTAATTTTGTAAACTAGATTTTAGAAATTCCTATATAAATGGGATTAAAAATATAATTATGGTTTCATTAAATCATTATCATTATGAATTATGGTTTAATACATTAATTCATGAAAAATCACGTTTTGTGGTGGAATTGTGGTATTTTGCTTGAAAAATGTTAAAAATTGTTAAAAGTTGCAAACTAGAAATTTCAAATAAATGCAAAATCGTGTAATAAAAATATAGTAATGGTTTGTATAGTCTAGTAATGCTATTTAATGAGTTTTATGACCATTAGTTTCATTTAAATGTCAAGTATTGATGAAAAACGGTATACTGGCATTTTCGGGTTTTTGCGAAATTGGACGGTTTGATAGATTTTAGGGTTTCGATGGATTTAATCGTGTTTTATGGTATAAGTAATGTGTTTTAAAACTACAAGTTGTTTGATGATGTTATCTCGATCCATCGGAGTTTGTACGCCGATATCGAGCGATATTTGGTGCTTTTGCGTGGACGGGACATAGGTTTTAACCTATGCTTGTTCCTTGTATCGTTTGACTTTCGTATGTGATTCAGTTTACGATGCTATTTATATGTTTGCGTCTAGGTACCCCTCACGTGGACTGCGGGCGATGAAGAGGAGGATGGCGACACTGTCTTCGGCAGACATGGACCAGGTGAGTAGATGCATATCTACGGGGGGAAGTCGGGTGGATGGCGTTTAGCACCCCCGCAACGTAGAAAAGGAATAGAACTTATTGACATTAGGAAACCAGATGTGACCCTAGATTCTTACTGAGTAGGACCCTGGTAATGACCCTAGGCCGGACTAGACTGATTTAGGAAAACCATACCTGAGGATGAATACTTTGGGAGAGATTCGTAGGTTTCTGATAGAAACACACACGCACACACTAAAACTTGACATGGCGTATACGTATATGTGTGTATATATATAAAACTAGGTATAGGTGTATATATATACACAACACGTATATGGGATTCATTGATGTGATATGATATCTGAGGCATGATGAAACAGTATAACTGGGCTTGATGCCGTGATTCTTGACTATACAGTCGTATTAAAGTGTTAGCGGATCATTAGAGAATGAGATAATGAACATGAACATATAAATTATAAAGGGTGGTGGTGATATTGAGGTACATGGGACGCTAAAATAGTACCTGGGCTGTAGCTTGTGACTGATCACGATATGATATATGTATGACTTGATTACGACATCATATAGGTGTGACCTGAGGTCGATATCGTATAGGTGTGACTTGATGACGATAAGATATCGGTATGATTTAATCACAATATTACACATATGACATGATATTTCTGTGGATAAACTAATGATGCTTATCATGATGGCAATGATATATGATTGATGTATGCGATCACAGTTTAGCACCTTGATCATGAGATGTGTTGATGATGACATTATACGAATGAGGAGACACCTAGGAGATACTTGACCGTACCCCGATATTTGGATGCCGTATGATGGATTTTACCGTACGAGGCTTAGATTTGATGATTGATCCGCACTCTTGATTCGAGGAAGCCGTACTACGTACGTGACGCTATTGAGGCGGGATCGCCGACTATTAGAGATATTGATTCATACCTTAGGTAGACTCTAGTTTCTTACTGACTAGTCTATTAGGTTTAGTTCCTTAGGATGTTAGATGGACACTGGTTTAGGTTCGACTCACATAGTGGTAGTTGTACTCGTATCTCGCAAAGGAGTGGATAATGCACATCTGTCTTTACATTCATACTGTAATCATCATGGTGCATGTTCTTACATATGTTACTATAATCAGTATAAACTTTACCTGTTAGGACACCAGCACTATTACCGATGATGCGCATATTCCACGCACACTTATTTGCCGGCTCACACACATCATCATCGGTAATTGCTATGTCACGTACACTTTAGATCATATTGTCTTTTATGGATAGAATCAGTTAACAACTAGACAGATATAATATTGTGATTATTCTCTGACATTAGTACAGACATGATATTCATTGCTTAGACATTCATGCATTCATATTTTCATGTTATCATGCAGTATTATGGGCATATGCCGACACTTATCATATAGTTACTCATGATTTTGAGATTTGGATTTCTATGAGATTTCTGGATTTTGGGGAAAACCGTAAGAATATGTAAACACTTCTCTCTCTCCTCCTCCTCTCTTTTTAAAAAACATAAGATGCGGTTTTCTCGTGATGTATGTGTCGTCCACCATGAGATTTCATGTTTTCTGATGGATTTCGAGACCCGATTCGAGGAGTGGATGAACCGTCTCGGGTACATGGTGGGCCCGGTATGGTACCCCGGGGCAAGAAGATCGAGTTGTAGACGATGAGCCTGGCAGGGGAAGGCTACCTACCGGTGATGTCTGGCGCGGCGGATATCCGGAGGATACCGACCGTTGTCGTGAGATTTGATGATATGGGCCGATCCGGACTGACGGAGCCCGAGATATTGAGACTTGAGATTACATGTGTTGTGTCGATGCTTGACACGGATTTCCATGGATTTCATTGTTGAGATTTTAGATTCTTATACACATTTTACTATGATAATAGCTAAAGATTTCTTATACATATATATCTGGATTTCAGGATTTGTTACCTTACATTCATGGTGCATGCATTTCATTTCATATGACATAGTATTATATGAGGCACTGACACGAGCACGGAGTATCTGCACTTACACGTAGTTTTACCCTGCTATTACTAGTTGATTGGGATATAATAGTGTATTATTATGACCTAGGATAGCGTCGTGCATTCGATTTCTTTTCGTAGATGTCTTCTACTCACGAGTTGGCAACTCACCCCCGTTGTGCCAAATTTTATTACAGGTTCGATGTACAGGTTTCCGTGGCAGCTTGTTGGCACATCTTTTCTTCAGGGTGATTTGCACGGTAGGTTGGTTCACTTGTATCCGAACCACCATTGTACTTTTATTCATTCATTTGTACCTAGTAAGCTCCATCAACCATATTTGTATTACTTGATAAGTTTATAGGACCAGTCTTTTATTTCGACCTTAGAGTCGCGCATGTATTATTCTGATCTGGTGGTTTTGTTTTCTTTTGAGTTTTGAGCCTCGCCTATTGGCGTTGTATATTATTGTGCTTGTTGTGGTTGTTTCCGCCTGTTGGCGTTGATGCTAGCTCCCGTTTAGGGATGCTTTTTATTGTTTATGTATATTATACTTGTTGTACCCGTTTGGGGGCCAGTTTTTACAGAGGAGACTCTGCCGAAATTTTTGGTAAAATTTGCTGATGTTTTTATACTTGTTTTCTTTTCTTTTCTTCTTTTTCTTATTTTATGGTTTAGATTTCTGGGCTTCGGCTTACTTAGGTCACGTGGCGCCTCTAGACGCTTCGTAATCTAAGTGCCGGTCACGTTCCGTACTTTCGGGTCGTGACAGGTCAGTTCTGTGTAAATTTGTGGGATATCCTAAGGATTCACTAGGATATCTGTTCTACCACACTGAGGAACAGAAGGTGTTTGTATCTCGCCATGCTACCTTTTTAGAAAGGGAGTTTATTGCAAAAGAAACTAGTGGGAGTTCGGTAGAACTGGGAGAAATCCATGAACCACAAAATGTAACTGAAGATTTGACAGAACCTCAGGATTCAATAACCCCAGACGATCCTCAGCCACTCCACAGATCTGGTAGGATTTCTCATCCGCCAGAGAGATATACGGTTTTCTCTTAGACGGGGATCGAGAGGATTGCATCTTGGAAGAAGATGACCCTACCAGTTTCAGGCAGGCCATTATCAGTAGGGACTCTGATAAGTGGCTAGAAGCTATGCAATCTGAAATGGAGTCAATGTACACTAATAAAGTGTGGACCTTGGATATTGCTCCACCAGGGGAAAAACCCGTTGGATGCAAATGGATCTACAAAAGGAAACTTGGTGTAGATGGGCAGGTGGAAACCTATAAGGCTAGACTCGTTGCAAAAGGTTTTCGTCAAAGACTTGGTGTGGACTATGACGAAATTTTTTCTCCAGTGGCTATGCTCAAATCCATTCGGATCCTACTTGCCATTGCTGCCTTCCATGACTATGAAATCTGGCAGATGGACGTAAAAACGGCTTTTCTAAACGGCTGTTTAGAAGAGTGCGTTACATGGATCAGCCAGAAGGTTTTGTAGACAGTGGGAGCAGCGGGAAGGTATGCAAGTTGCTTAAATCCATTTATGGACTAAAGCAGGCATCACAGAGCTAGAACATCTGTTTTAATGAGGCAATCAAGGAATTTGATTTCATCAAGAACGAAGATGAACCTTGTGTCTATAAGAAGATTGTAGGATGAACTGTCGTGTTCCTAGTCTTGTACGTAGAAGACATTCTTTTGATAGGAAATGACATTCCTATGCTACAATCAGTCAAGCTATTCTTGTCACAACGGTTCTCCATGAAGGACCTGGGTGATGCCTCGTACATTCTGGGGATCAAGATCTACAGAGATAGATCCAAGAGACTACTGGGACTTTCGCAGTCCAGGTACATAGAGACCGTACTAAAGAGATTTAGTATGGAAGATTCCAAGCACGGTAATATACCCGCATTGCATGGAATCACCCTCTCCAAGAAGATGTCTCCTAAGACTGACAAGGAGAGCGTTCGCAAGAGCACTATACCCTACGCTTCGGCGGTAGGATCTATAATGTATGCGATGCTATGTACAAGACTAGATGTAGCTTACGCGCTGAGCGTGGTGAGCCGGTATCAGTCAGACCCAGGTGAGGGCCACTGGACGGCAGTGTAGAACATTCTCAAGTACCTGAGAAGGACTAAGGAGATGTTCCTGGTTTACGGTAATGGAAACCTCAGGGTCGAGTCCTTTACCGATTCAAGCTTCCAGAGTGACCAAGATGACAGTAAGTCTGTCTCGGGTTTTGTGTTTACCCTCAACGGAGGGGCGGTATGTTGGAGGAGTTCCAAACAGGATACCGTCGCAGACTCAACGAAGGAGGCTGAATACATTGCTACAAGCGATGCCGCAAAAGAGGCCGTCTGGATGAAGAAGTTCATTAGTGAACTTCAGGTGGTTCCGTCCATTGTTGACCTAATACCTTTGTATTGCGATAACAATGGGGCTATAGCTTTAGCAAAGTAACCAAGATCCCATCAGAAATCCAGACACATTTTAAAGCGATATCACCAGATCAGGGAGATCATTGATCGCCAGGAGATCGAGGTACGGAGAGTGGACACAAAAGACAACACGGCGGATCCATTCACAAAGGCCCTCCCTCAAATACAGTTCGAGCGACTTTTTGAGCTATTGGGTATGCGGTACGCCAGCAGCTGGCCTTAGTGCAGACGTTGGGTATGCGGTACACCAATTACTGGCCTTTAGTGCAAGTGGGAGATTGTTGAATGTGTATGCCCTAGAGGCCATTATTGTATAGTACTAATTTGTATAATACATTTTGGAGGCTTGGGATATATATACGGGTTTATGACAGTCTTGCTCGATATAATAGTATGCTACTTGGTTTGTTTCTATCTTAATATGTGTATATGTTTCTTTTAACATATCGCTAATACATGTTGATGGAACCCTTAGGATCTTTGCTTGACTACCGGCGTTGTGATGGCGATCACACTAGTGGAGGCTGGGTAGTCTATAAGCACATCCTTATTTTGGTCCCTAGTCGTAGGATTATCGAGACAGGGCATCGATACTCCAGAGTAGACTGGTGCATACGCTTCTCATCCCAGCAGGGGGATGGTCTGTCCTACAGCCATCAGTACGTCGTACTGGAGATAGTATGCAGGTGCTCGTTAGGTTACGAGTACACTGGACAGGACTCGTCAGGAACTGTTTGTTGGTATTATACCTATCGTCAATCAACAGTTCCCAGGTGACATGAGTACAGCTTAGTCCACTGACTTGACACTGTCACTTTGCCTCGAGTGTGTTCCCACTGTTCTTAGATTATTACCCTACCACTGCTCTACTGAGTCGTGCAAACAGATAGTAGTTGGGTGCAGTCCCGAAGCACTTAGAGGCAGTGACGGTTAGACAGGATTCGTCTATTCCGGTAATGGGAGTTGATATCGCGCTGTGTCTAGGAAAGCCATTACACATAGTCGTCCCTGGGCAGGGCAAGCGAGAATTACTGGTAGGTTTTCTAGAAGATTCGCAAGGTGTTTTGGGCTACACTCCGACACGACTTGTACCGCTATTAGAGGACTGACGTTTACCGCCCCCTAGGCCCGACATGCGATACTCTCAGACGAACAGACCGGACTGTACGAAGATTGTCACATTCAGGCTCAGTAGGAGTTCGGATGGGTTCACCTCATCAGTCTTCTTGTCGGCATCTACCTGGGGACCGTTACGTACAGCTAGTACCACTTGCGGCCTATGGTTAAACCTACTGCCAGCGTAGTGTTGAGCCTTTAGAGTCCCACACAGAGGGTTACTCGCCTTTGGGCAAAATAGAGTAGAGGTTGCATGGTTTTGCGACGGGGTTCGTTCACATCCGCGCACTTGTGCACGTTTGGTGTCCGGACAGTTATTACTAGCGTGCTTTGGTTTAAGCTAGATCATAGTATTTGTTTTGGGATTGGTTTTGTCTCAGTGTATTTGTGCTCGGAACACGGATGCGGGTGTGTATGCACAGTTGACAGAGGCAGAGGCAGAGAATTCTCATTAGGGTTGTTGACCATTTGACTTTGGTTGACTTGTTGACCGTTGATTTTTTTAAACCCTAATGAGAATGAGAAATATGATTAATAAAATTAATTAACGATTATTGGGTCATGGTTGAGTTGAACATTTGACTTTTGTTGACTTGTTGACTTTGTTGACCGGTTGACCATTGTGAACTTGTTGACCATCATCTTCTCTTTTCAATGATGCTTCTTGTTCTTTACAAAATGCATTAAATGCATGAAATGATAATGGTCATTGAAACTAACCATCGCAATTCTTAATTATTATTATTATCATCATTATTCTTGCTTTTGTGAGCATGGTTGCATTATGAGAGCTCATTCTATCATTTTCTTTCTCTCTCTTGAAAGAAAGCTCTCCCTCTTCCTCTCTCAAAGTTCAAGTGTTCCATGAGTTGCAAATCATGAACCTTTGAGACAAAACCACCATAACTCTTCTCTACTCATTCTAAGGTTCTAGGTTTAGCAAACCAAGCACCTTAGTTATCTCTTGGCTGAGATAGGAGCTCAAGTTCGAGGCCCTCGGGTGGATCCATCTACGGCAAAGAGGAGACGACGAGGAGGAGCCATTCAAGCCACTACAAGGAGCAAGCAAGGAGGAGAACCACCAAAAGAAGAAAAGGAGTTCAAGACCTAGGTATAACCATTCTACATAGTAGCTAGAATTTTTAGTTTATTTGTTAGTTTTTGTTTAGAAAAGATCCTTCATGGATGGTCCATGTTACCTAGTTAGAAAATTTTGATTTTTACCTATTCCGCCTCCCCGAAAGAACCGGGGTGGGTAACGTGGACCTAACATAGTCTACTCTGGTATATCGATGCCCTGTCTCGATACACCTACGATTAGGAATAGTTATAGGATGTACTCGTCGACTACCGTGGCCCCACTAGTATGATCTCATCATAGTCCCAGTAGTCGAGTACATATCCTAAGGGCTTTATCAACATGTAACATAGAGACAACCAGAGTATATGTTAAGATAAAGTACAACCAGATAGCATACTATAATGTCGAGCAAGAAAGTCCTCCCTATATATGTCCAAGTATCCACTATAATATACATCGTATGTACAGTAATGGCCTCTAGGGCATACATATAACTAACATAGAGGAAATAGATCTTCTATTTTTGATGTGACAGTCATAGGTCTTGACCTCATCAGAATAGGAGATGGATCTGGTAAGAAAGCAATAGAGAGTGATGTCCAGGTATTTGGGATGACAGGCACTTGATAGGATGAGATATTTCTATACTACGATCGGTTATACTGTGGTTGTCACAAGGTGCTTTCTCCACATAAGATTTGGATATAATATCAAGGTTCTGGTCAGTAGATCTATGGTTTTAGATCTAGATTTGGGATGTTTCCCAATTAGGGTACTTTGACATGATTCTAAAGGGATTTTAGAATGGACGACTCCTGGCATGGTGGTGAACCTGCAGGTGATGGAGTCACCCTCTCTAAAGGAAGTCTTTCAGACTAAAGGGGAGAGGGATTCGGATGATTGGTATATCACTTGCTTAGGCAGTTGAGTCAATCATGTGATGTCAAGTACAACGCCAGATATTGTTTTAGCACTGCCTGCAATAAACATATATTAATCCAATCCTGGAGAAACATTAGGAAGAAGTTATGAACATAAGTAGATGTTCTTAGGATATGGTAACGGCAGCCTCCTTCAGGAGACGGTTATCATTTCAGGCTTCCAAGGTGACCTGGATGAAAGAGTGGTTATCAGAGTTATAGTTTTTCCTTCTTCTGAGGGACAGTATGTTGGACAGATGGTCCAAGCGAATACTGAGGAAGGAATGGTGCAGGATACTGATTAAATTCAGTAGATGATATAGTCTAGGAAGTTTGCTGGATTTGGAGTTCATTTATGAACTGGGTCCCATCAGATATCCAGACAAATTCTAAGACAGGTATTGCTCATTTCGAGAGATAGCTTTCTCCATGAAGTTGAGATATAGAGAGATATAGAAAGAAACATTAGAGCGGATCCACTCACTGAGGCTATTTCTCGAACGCAATAGTTTTGCAAATGGGCTTTGCGAGACTGATTAGTAGAGAAGTTGGGTGTTCGGTATCACACGGGTTGTGAGTATGCGACACCGCAATAATTGGCCTTAAGTGCAAGTGGGAGATTGTTGGCTATAGTGCACTCAAGGCAATTATCGTAGTCGCAGGCAGGTGATTATGATGATTGAGGGAGGACCGATACCGGTAGAACAGTCTTACTCGAGATGATAGTATGCTATCTTGTTTGTCTTTATCATCACTATGACATGTTGTTAGAGCCTATAGGATTCTTGCTTGAATACCAGCATTATGATGGCGATCATATACGTGAGAGCTGGGTGGTCTATAAGCACATCCTTAAATGTCCCTAGTCGTTGAAGTATCGAGACTGGGCATCGATACTCTAGTGTAGACTGGTGTATACTGATCGAGACCCCGACGAGTGGCTGTGGCAAGGTCTTACAAGCCATTGGTGTTAGTTTGTTCACCTGAGATAGTATACAGGTGCTCATTGCGTTATGAGTACACTGGACGGACTCCCCGAGAACCTGCTAGTTGGTATTATACCTATTGTCAGATAGCAGTTCCCAGGTGACATATTTACAGGTTAGTCTGTCGACCTGAGATCGTCATTTGTCTCGTGTGAGTTCCCGTTGTGCTTTGATTACTACCCTACCACGACTCAATAGAGTCGTGCAAACAGGTTTTAGTTGGGAACAATCCCGAGCCATATGGAGGCAGTGAGCAGATCGTCGGGGATTCGTCTCTTCCGGTATTGGGGGTTGATATTGCGCTGTGCACCGGTGGCCATCACCAGAAATCCTTGGCTGGGATATATGAGAATTACCGATCCAGGATCGATAGTTTCTCAAGTAGTGATGGGTTACATACCGACACGAATTATCGCGTTAGTAGGGGTCTGACTTTATCCACCCTCTAGACTCAATATGCGATATTCTTAGACGAACAGACCGGACTGTACGGATATTGTCATTGTCAGGCTCAGTTGGGGTTTGGATGAGTTTGCTCGTCGGCCTTCCTATCGCTCAATACCTGGGTAGCTGTTACGTACAGCTAGTGCCACTGACGTGCTTGTGGTTAAACCCACTGCCAGCGTATTGACGAGTCTTTAGAGTCCCACACAGAGGGTTTTCACGGTTTAGGTGATATGGTGTAGATGACGTATGTTGGTACATACAGGTGTCCGATTAAATATGTGTACATGCTACACAAACTTTAATTGGACGGTTGATACTACTAGCGGCTTAGGATTAAGCCGGATTATTAAATCAGGTTTTAATTTAATAATTTATATATGTATTTATATTCTAGTATTTTTGTTCACTATTCATTTTCTCTCTTGGCTATTCGTATTTTTGTACGAATACACGTATATGTATTTCGATACGTATACCAGGTTGGATTCCGTATTTATACGGAATTATTTCTAGAAGATGGCCACCTCATTAATTGATTTTCCATTTTAGAAAAACAATTTGAGAAATGAGGTGGACGGGTGAGTTGGCATGAGCATGGTGAGGCATGTAGAGAGGTATGGGCATGGCTTTATTTTATTTGAAAAAAGAGATAAGATATTTTGATTGAATTAGAGAGAGGGGGCAGCCACCATTTCCTGATGTGCTTAGCTCATTTGTTTTCTACACTTGCTTTTCTCCACTTGCTCATTCTCACTTGGAGACTTAGCCATTTTTCTTTGGTTGCTCATGCCACTTATTTTCCTCACCTCCTCTTCATCTTCTTGAGTTGCTCATGGAGCATTTGTGATGAGAGAAAAATTATAGTGACACATTCCTACACCTCCACTCTCCATTGCTAGCAACCTTGGAGCGTCGGTTGCCTTGCTTGGCGAGGCTAAAGCTTGCGCCATTTCTCTCAGGTGGATCATCGTAGATGGAGGATGACCGGCAACTAAACTCGATCCGCAACCTCTAGGAGCTTGGGATGATAGTTGAAGACCGAAGGACACGGATCAACTCGGTATAACCATTCTAACTTCTTTTATATTGCTTGCTAGTATAGGGTTTAGAGTAGATCCGGGCATCGGGTAATGGTAACACCAGTTTTGAAAATTTTTGTTCCGCATTTGGCCACGGTTTGATGGTCGGGCGCTGCCATAACCCAACATTTTGAAACTTCGATTGAACACTTTAACATCGTAAAGACATACCCAAATATTCTAGCTTGGCTCTGATACCATGAAAGTGTTTCCTAGCACCATCACAAGGTTAAAACCGGCATCAAGCATGCAATTTTCAAAAAATCGTGGTGCTAAGCTGCACTATCCAATGATCTAACTAGATTATTAGGGTTTAAACATGATATAATAAAAACTACACTAAATGAAGAATGCTACAACCTTTGTAGACTGTGTCCTTCACTTCTAAAGCTCTGGGTTGTAGTCCCTACGACTCTACTAGGCTCCACTTGAGATTGGATTGAGCTTCCTTCGTGACCTTCATGCCGAAGATGATCCACCCAAAGCTTCTCTAATACAAGCTACCTCTTCACTAATCTTTCTTTAGTGAAGAAACACCCTAAACTCAAGTGCTAATCAAGTGAAGGATGGTGAAGTAGAGCTTGTAAGCTCACTTAGGATTTATCCAAAACTGTATGGTTCACATCACATGTGAGGGTTATGGCTTGGAGGAGTAGGAAGAAGAAGGGGAGAGCTAGAGAATGAACTAAGGCAATGAGCTCATCTGAGTGAATAATGAAGAATGACTCAAATAAAACCCACACTCATTGAAGAATGGAATATCTCTCAATAATAAAATGGAACCATGCTTCAATAGTGCAAGAAAAACCAATAAAAAAATGACCAAGCCATGCCTCACCATTCCACAAATATCTCCCCATTTTTCCACCTCATTTCTATTTTCCCAAAATAGAAATTCCATGCTTCATATATGTATAAATATCACATATACATATAATTATATATAAAGAGTAGAAAATAATTAGTGAGCTATAATAATAGTTAATATATAATTATATCAAATATAAATATATATCATATTATTAAATCAACACTTGATTTAATAATCCGGTTATATCACATATAACTGACTAATATCATTTATCTGTATATCACATTATCAAATCAACAGTTGATTCAATAATCCGGTTATATCACATATAACCTAACCGATATCTAATTAGCACCAGATTAGAATATGGTATCACATACTTGTATTTAATCAGGCCCCTGCATATATCATCACATGTGCCCTACTTCGTTTCGCTTGAACTATGAAACTTCTGTGTGGGACTCTAAAGACTCGTCAATACGCCAGCAGTAAGTGATGATCACATCAGTCACCCACAAGCCGTCAGCGGTACTAGTTGGACGTAACGGCTACCTAGGTATTGATCGAATAGAAGGTCAACAAGTATTCTTGTCCAAACTCCCATGAAGTCTATAAGTAACACATACCGTACAGTCTGGTCTCTTCGTCTGATATGTCGCATATCAAGTCTAGGGGTGGAATCTTCAGACCCCAATAACTTGATAAGTCATGCTGATGTATGGCTCATAACGTTTTGAGAAACTACTGATAACACTTACCAGTAAATCTCATCAGCCTTGGCCAGGGACTTACTGTTATAGCCAATCAAGCATAGCACAACATCAACGCCCTATACCGGGAGAGACGAAACCCCTCCTATCGCTCACTGCTTCCATGTGACTCGGGACTGTACCCAAAATCCACCTGTTTGTATGAATCCTTTGAGCCGTGGTAGGGAGGAAATCAAAGCACAGTAGGAGCCACACAAGAAACTATGACGATCTTGGGTCTACAAACTAATATGTACCAGTGTCACCAGAGAACTGCTTGTTGAATATGTATGCCCTAGAGGCCTTCATTGTATAGGATGCTAGGATTATATATGTACAGGACAATCTTGCTCGATATGATAGTATGCTATTTGGTTTTTCTTTATCTTAACATGTGATGTGTTTTACTTTGTCTTTCATATCTTGTATGCATGTTGATCAAGCCTGTAAGATCTTTGCCTGACTACCTACATTGTGATGGCGATCATACTTATGGGAGCTGGGTAGTCAATAGGAACATCCTTAAAAATGTCCCTAGTCATAAGAGTATTGAGACTGGGCATCGATACTCCAGAGTAGACTAGTGTATATATATCTACACCCTGACGAGGGGCGATGGATTGGTCCTGCAACCTTTGGTGAGGTACACCTAAGATTGTATACAGGTGCTCACTGGGTGTGAGTACACCGGACATGACTTGTCGAGAACTGACTAAATGGTATTATACCTAGCTTTAGATAGCAATTCTATGGTGACATGAGTGTAGATAATCTGTCTACCTGAGGTCTTCATTTGTCTCGTGTGAGTTCCCACTGTACTTTGATTATTACCCTACCACGGCTCAAAGAGTCGTGGAAATAGATTTTAGTTGGGTAAAGTCCTGAGCCATACGAAGGCAGTGAGCGACTATTGAGGATTCGTCTCTCCCGGCATAGGGAGTCGATGTCGCGCAGTGATCGGTTGGTCAACAACATAAGTTCCTGGCCAGGGCGGATTGAGAATTACTGGTGGTTGGACGAGTAGATTCTCGGATGGTCTTGAGCCACACCGACACGGCTTGTCTGGTTATTAGGGGTCTGACGTTTTCCACCCCCTAGACCTTACATGCAATACTCTCGGACGAACAGACCGGACTGCACGGAGATTGTCACGGACAGGCTCAATGGGGGTTCGGATGGGTTCGCTCGTCGACCGTCTTTTCGACATGTACATGGGTTGTCGTTACATACAGCTAGTGCCGCTAACGGACTTGTGGTTAAACCTACTGCCACCGTACTGCTAAGTCTTTAGAGTCCCACACAGAAGGTTTCCATGGTTTAGGAAAGATGATGTAGAGGCCGTATGGTCTTACATCAGGGTTTCAATCACATACGTGTACTGGTTATACGGATGATGTTCGGGCGGATAATATTAGTGGGCTTTGGTTTAAGCCGAATCCTAGTATTATATTATTGGATTATTCCTGTCTCATTGTATTTGTATTTTTCGGAATACGAATACTGGTATGTAAATACGGTGACAGCATTCTTGTAATTTCATAAGAATGAGCTTCTAGAAGGAGACGCCTCATTACTTGATTTATCTTTTTTGGAAAAGGATTAATGAGGTGGAATTTGGGGAGACACTTGAGGAATGGTTGAAAGCGTGGATTGGTATTTTTTTATTCATTTGTGGTTACTATTCATGTATGGGTGATTATTTTGTGAGTTAAATAATCCATGCTTGAATTATTGTGTAGAGACTTACCCATTTTCCCAACCATTATCCATTATCTCTAGTTCATTTTTCACTTCCTCACTGTCTCCCCTAATTTCTTC
Organism: Agapanthus africanus; assembly: GCA_030015575.1. Taxonomy (NCBI): domain Eukaryota; kingdom Viridiplantae; phylum Streptophyta; class Magnoliopsida; order Asparagales; family Amaryllidaceae; genus Agapanthus; species Agapanthus africanus. The sequence continues at coordinate 304,315,374 of CM057343.1, read as the reverse complement.
TCCTCCTCCCTCAAGCTCTAACCCTTCACATGTGTTGTAATTCATAGAGCTCTTGAGGTATATTAGTCGATTGATCATTCTCTACATCTACTTAGTAGTCTCTTTTAGCAAATTAGGCCACTTAGTTACCTCACTTGAGGTTGAAGCTTGGCCATAGGCCCTCGGAGGGATCTTCTTCGACATAAAGGAGACCGGCAACCGAATTCGATTCTAGCTACCTAGGAGCCAAAGAAAGGAGCAAAAGGTTGAAGCTTGATCCAAGGAGCCAAGAACCAAGAGAAGAAACGAAGGACTTGACACAAAGGTATAACGATCTAACCGAGTAGTTAGAACCTTCTTGTAGTATATCTTAGCTAGTCAAAGTTTAATCAAGATCCTAAGTTAATAAAGTCTATGTTGCAAAGCAAACTTGATATTTTGACAAAGAAAAAATCATTTTTGATGTATTCCGCCTCCCTATGAACTCGCGGGGTGTGAGACATAGACTTACACTGGTATCAGAGCCACTTAAACCTAAACTAGCTTGTTAGCAAATAGTTAGAACTTCGATTGAAAGAATTTTTGCTCGAAATCAATTTCTGGACCATGCTTGTTGTTGAATTTTTAAACTGTTCAAATAAATATATTCAGAGGTCTTAAAAATAAGAGTAGGGTTTTATAGGAACACAGAAGAAATTTCAGGCTGTGATCTGTCAAGACCATTACGGAAACGCGGCCAAACTCAGTGTTTGGCGGCCAAACTCAGTGTTTGGCCGCCGAACCGCGGCCGAGTCAGGGCCGAGTCACTGCAAATTTCTTCTGTGGGCCTTATGTTATAGAATATGATTTTTGGTATATTTTGTTTCTACCCAGAATTGTTTGTGTACTGGATTGTTCATGGTGTACAGACGAATTTGTTATTCGATCGAAATTCTAAGTTATTTGGCTAATCGCGTTTTCTGTGTTTGTTTATATGTGTTTCTAAACGTCTGCTAATCGCTATACGTCGATTAGTTGGGGTTGCACATATCTGTGATCTGTGATGTTTTGTGTATACGGATTATTGAATTGCCGTGAATGAATAGCCGGGGGGATGCGAGAAGAGTGTTTTTCTTTTCTTTCATTCATGTAAAATTTGTAAAATGATGTAATATTATTTTGCGGGGCACATCCGGGTTGAGGTTGTAGCCACCGTTGTATTATTTCTTTTTACTGTTTTTGCTTCTAGGATAGACCCAAGGTGGGGTGCACAAACTACTGGGTTCTTGAAGTGCCGAGTGACCTACTCATTTTATTGAGGGAGGTTGCTTAACTTCAGGAATTTGACGGGTAGTTTACCACACCCGTAGGGGTCTAGGGTGGGGTTTTGGTTATTCATCATGACCGTGAAATCCATGTTTCATTACAGGCTTAAACGAAACACGGAAATCCTAGTATATCCAATATATTCATCTATGATTCTGTGATCTGGAATGCTTATTATTGCGTAAGACGAATGGCTATATATATTATATATAATAAACGTTGCTTATGTTTTGCACCCACGCTAGTCCAGCCCCCGCTTTGTCTGTAGTTAAGTAACTTAACGGTGTATGACGGGGCCCCATGGCGAATGCTGATTTCATAAGCGTATGTTCTATTTTCGTTTCTTTTGCTGCAATGATAAGGTTAATTGATGGGACCGCATTAATTCTAATTAATGCAAGGAAATAAACCTAAAATCTGATGTCGTTGGAACAATTACAATACCACTCGGTTTTCTTCTAATAGAATTTTTAAAAGCAGAGCTTAAACCACTCCTTTTCAAAAGCTATCAGGTTCCTTCGACAATATCAAGTTCATTACGTTAACGGTTTTTTTCTCCAAAAACCAGCCGTAGCCCTCCGTCATTTCAGATAGGTATCTTCTAGTATTCATGCTATGTGTTTTGACCTTCGCCAAGACATAGGGTTTGGTAGCTAGTGGGTGATTATCTGTGACATAGATAGATGCATTAATCTTGGACAGGCGTACAGCTATTTTGGTCTTCGTCAAGGACTTGTACGAATGGGTCCAGGTTAATCTGGATAATGACGGGTTGAACTTGACATGTGACTTATAATGTTTTGACCTTCGTCAAGGTTATAAGCGCACGGGGCAAAAATCACATCGGGTGTTTCAAACATAAAGGAACTTGCTAGTGCTGCATACCTTCTTGAGTGTGTTGTTTTTGGTAAACTACTTTCAGATTCATCACACAATGATAGTTGGGTCCTGATCCTACTGTGAGTATCCGCTACTCTTCGGGAAACAATTTCACTTAACGATCAATACTATAAACCAAGTAGATATCTAGAACGGTGTTAGCGGGGCTACGCCTCCAGGGAAAAGAGATTATATAATTAAGGAACGTCGCGAAAGCGTTGGAAAACCTCACTCGAAGTACCGACACTAGCCTGACCGAAAGGTTAAGAAAGTATTGTGACGTGCGATTAATCCTGACTAATTCTTCTTTTAGGGTTTGGAGAAGAATTCGAGGAAACAGTGGGAGCCATCCTGTTTAGATAAACTAAAAAACAATCTAAACTTGCAAGAGCATATGCTTAGTGTTTCTTTTCTCTCTCTCCTAATTGCAGCGACCATGATGGGACTTAAGCTTATATTAGATAAAAATAAACCCGCTAGCTCAAACTATAAAGACTGGCTGAGGAATGTCCAAATGGCCCTTACATATGACAAGGCCGCATACGTCCTCATAGCGAAAGCTCCCCCTGTCCTGGTCCAGCATTCTCGGTCGTGGACATTATGGTCCGTAAGACCTGGGATCTTGATTGCGCGAAAGCCAAGTGCCTCGTGCTGGCCTCCATGGACAATGAACATCAGAAGCGGCACAAGAAGATAGACCTTGCTTCCATCTTCCTCCATACCAAAGAATTATATGGAGAGCAATCTCGTAAAGCAAGATACGATACCTCGAAGAAACGTTTTCAAGCGATGTTGGCTATCGGATCGTCTGTCGGGGACTACGTCCTAAAGATGATTTCTCTCATTGAAGAGCTCACGTACTTGGGAACCACGTTCGAAAATGAGTTGTACATCGACTTGATCCTCCAGTCCCTTCCCTCCACCTATGCCCAGTTCATATTGAATTTCAATATGAAAAGTATAGAAGTTACACTTCTTGAGCTCTTTAACATGTTGATGATGGCAGAGGGCACCTTGAACAAAAACAAGGAAACACCCACTCTCTTTGTTGGAGGATATTCTTCTTCTAGATCCAAGGCTAAGGCCAAGGGGAAGAAGAAGAAAACCCCTACCAAGCCGAAGGGAGGTGTGCGGAAGGTGCAGGGAAAGGGAAAAGAAATGATTGGGGGGGCAACCATAAAGGAAGAGTGCTTATATTGTCAGAAGAAGGGTCAATGGAAGTAGGACTGCAGGGCTTTAAAGGCCAAGAATCATGACACAAAGCAAGTTGTGGCTTCGGCTTCAGGTGTGTTAGTGATTGAAAACTACTTTTCTATAAACTCTACTTCCTGGGTATGGGATACCGGATCAGGATCTCACTTCTCTAATTCTTTGCGAGCGCTGAGAAGCCGTAGAGTTTTCAGAAAAGGTGATATGACCCTCATGGTTGGCAACGGATCCAGTGTGGACGCTGTTGCAGTAGGTGAATATCACCTTGGATTGGCGAGTGGACATATTTTGTTGTTGCATAACTGTTTTTATGTACCCAGTATGGTGTGTAATATTATATCAGTATCTTTATTATCAAATAAAGGATATAATTTTGCACTTGTAAGCAATGTAATCAACATTCACCTAAATCAGGAAATGGTTGGGTTGGGTATACTTAGCAACGGAATATACATTCTCAATCAACATCAAGTTTTCAACGTCTAAAACACACTAAAAAAAAAGCTCCAGAATCAAACCAAGCTTTTCTATGGCATTATAGGCTCGGTCATATCAATGAAACACGACTGACTAAGTTACATAAAGAAAGATACTTAGATCCATTTGAGTATCAATCATATGCAACTTGTCAATCATCTATCATAGGAAAGATGACAAAAACTCTGTTCACTGGACACGGAGAAAGAGCCACTGAGCTCCTGGGACTCATACACAGCGACATGTGTGGGCCAATGTCTATACATGCAACAAGTGGTTATTCCTACTTCATTACTTTCACAAATGATTTCTCTAGGCATGGACATGTATTCTTAATGAAACATAAATCCGAGGCCTTTGAGAAATTCCAAGAGTATAAGAATAAAGCGGAAAAGCAAACCGGCAAAAGTATCAAAATGCTCCGTTCTGATTGGGGCGGTGAATACTTAAGTGCCGAGTTCCTGAAATACCTAAAAGAGAATGGAATTCTCTCTCAGCTTACTCCTCCATACACACCACAACACAACGGTGTATCAGAAAGACGGAATCGCATCTTACTTGATATGGTGCGTTCGATGATGAGTAATGCTGGGTTGCCGCCCTACTTCTGGGGTTATGCACTGGAACCTGCTGCATACCTATTGAACAAGGTTCCAACTAAGTCTGTGCCTACCACTCCATATGAAATGTGGAGTGGGAAGAAACCCTTTCTTAAGTATTTGAAGATATGGGACTATCCTGCCTTTGTAAAAAAGGTTCATCCGGACAAACTCAAGCCACGTTCAGTACTGTGTAAGTTTGTGGGATACCCCAAGAATTCTAAGAGGTATTATTTCTATCACGCTGAGGAACAAAAGATCTTTGTTTCTCATCATGCCCGATTAGTGGAAACTCAATTTCTCGAAAAAGAGATAAGTGGGAGCGCGATAGAGCTAGAAGAAATTCCATAACCACAAACTATTACTGAAAACTTAGTAGAACCTGAGATTTCAATGGACCAGGCCATACCCACGTCTCTCCGTAGATCTAGTAGGCAGTCTTATCCGCCCGAGTGATACTACGGTTTTCTCATAGACGGGGATTGAGAGGATTGCATCATCGACGATGATGAGCCGACTAGTTTTTAGCAAGCCATCACGAGTAAAAACTCAGTGAAGTGGCTGGATGCTATACGATCAGAGATGGAATCCATGTACACAAACAAAGTTTAGACTTTGGATTTTGCTCCTACTGGGGAAAACCCGTAAGATGCAAATGGATCTTCAAAAAGAAGATTGGTGTAGATGGTCAGGTAGAAACCTACAAAGCTAGGCTTGTTGCTAAAGGTTTTCGTCAAAGACCAGGATTGGACTATGACGAAACTTTTTCTACAGTGGCTATGCTTAAATCCATTGGGATCCTACTTGCCATTGCTGCCTTCCATGACTATGAGATTTGACCGATGGATATTAAAACCGCCTTTCTAAATGGATGTTTAGAAGAGTGTGTTTTCATGGATCAACCAGAGAGCTTCGTAGACAATGGGAGTTGTGGAAAGATGTGCAAGTTGCTTAAATGCATTTATGGATTAAAGCAGGTATCGCAGAGTTAGAACAACTTCTTTGATGAGATGGTCAGAGAATTTGACTTTATCAAAAATGTAAATGAACCTTGTATTTATAAGAAGATTGTATGGGGAGTTATGGTATTCCTCGTTTTATGCGTTGATGGCATTCTCTTAATAGAAAATGAAATTCCTATGCTACAATCGGCCAAGATGTTCTTATCACAGAAGTACTCTATGAAAGACCGGGGTGATGCCTCGTACATTCTGTGGATTAAGATCTATCGTGATAAATCTAAAAGAATGTTGGGACTTTCACAGTCGAGGTATATTGACAACGTACTAAAGAGGTTTAGTATGGAAGATTCTAAGCGCGACAATTTGCCCGCTTGTTACGGAATCACCTCTCCAAAGACATGTCTCTCAAGACTGATGAGGAGAGGGCTCGCATGAGCATAGTACCCTATGCTTCGGCGGTAGGGTCAATAATGTATGTGATATTATGTACCAGACCAGATGTAGCTTACACACTTAGCGTGGTAAGCAGGTATCAGTCTAACCTAGGTGAGAAACATTGGATAGAAGTAAAGAAATTCTTAAGTACCTCAGAAAGACTAAAGAGATGTTCCTGTTGTACGATAATGGGGACCTCTAAATCGAGGATTTTACCGACTCTGGCTTCCAAAGTGACAAGGATGACTCTAAATCTGTCTCAGGATATGTGTTTACCCTCAACAGAGGGACGGTCTGTTGGAAGAGTTCCAAACAGGATACCATAGCAGACTCAATGATGGAGGCTGAGTATATCGCTGCGAGTGATGCCGCAAAAGAGGCAGTCTAGACCATAAAGTTCATTTCTGAACTTCAGGTGGTTCCATCCATTGCTAAACCAATACCTTTATATTATGATAACAATGGAGCCATGGCTTTGGCAAAGGAACCACAGTCCGATCAGAAATCTAGACAGATCTTAAGGCGGTATCACCAGATCAGGGAGATCGTGGATCGCCAGGAGATCGAGGTGCGGAGAGTGGACACAAAAGACAACATGGCAGATCCATTCACATAGGCCATCCATCAAGTCCAGTTCGAGAGACTGTTCGAGATGTTGGGCATGCGGTACGCCAGCTACTAGGTCTAGTGCAGACAGTGGGTACTTATTGCGCTAATTACAGGCCTTAGTGCAAGTGGGAGATTGTTGGATATGTATACCCTAGAGGCCTTCATTGTATAGGATGATAGGGATATATATGTACAGGACAATCTTGCTCGATATGATTGTATGCTATTTGGTTTGTCTTTATCTTAACATGTGATGTGTTTTACTTTGTATTTCATATCTTTTATACATGTTGATAAAGCCCGTAGGATCTTTGCCTGACTACCTGCGTTGTGATGGCGATCATACTTGTGGGAGCTGGGTAGTCAATAGGCACATCCTTAAAAGTGTCCCTAGTAGTAGGAGTATCGAGACTGGGTATCGATACTCCAGAGTAGACTAGTGTATACATATCTAGACCCTGACGAGAGGCGATGGATTGGTCCTGGAACCATTGGTGAGGTGCACCTAAGATTGTATACAGGTGCTCACTGGGTGTGAGTACATCGGACAGGACTCTCCGAGAACTGACTAGATGGTATTATACCTAGCGTCAGACAGCAGTTCTCTAGTGACATGATTATAGATAGTCTGTCGACCTGAGATCGTCATTTGTCTCTTGTGAGTTCCCATTGTGCTTTGATTACTACCCTACCACAGCTCGAAAGATTCGTGCAAACAGGTTTTAGTTGGATACAGTCCTGAGACACATGGTGGTAGTGAGCGACTGTTGGGGATTTGTCTCTCCTGGTATAGGGAGTCGACGGCGCGCAGTGATTGGTTGGTCAACACCATAAGTCCCTGGCCTGGGCGGATTGAAAATTACTGGTAGTTGGACCGGTAGATTCTCGGATGGTCTTGAGCCACACCGACACGACTTGTCTGGTTATTAGGGGTCTGACGTTTTCCACCCCTCTAGACCTTACGTGCGATACTCTCGAACGAACAAACCGAACTATACGGAGATTGTCACGGACAACCTCAGTAGGGGTCCGGATGAGTTCGCTCATCGGCCTTCTTTTTGATATGTACCTGGGTTGCCGTTACGTTCAGCTAGTGCCGCTGACGGACTGGTGGTTAAACCTATTACCAGCGTACTGCCGAGTTTTTAGAGTCCCACACAGAGGGTTTCCCTGGTTCAGGCGAGACAATGTAGAGGCTGTATGGTCTTATGGCAGGGTTTTGATCACATACGTGTACTGGTACACGGATGATGTTCGGACGAATAATATTAGTGGGCTTTGGTTTAAGCCGGATCCTAGTATTATATTATTGGATTATTCCTGTCTCATTGTATTCGTATTTTTCGGAATACGAATACGGGTATGTATATACGGTGAGGGCATTCTTGTAATTTCATAAGAATGAGCTTCTAGAAGGAGACGCCTCATTACTTAATTTATCTTTTTTTGGAAAAGGATTAATGAGGTGGAATTTGGGGAGACACTTGAGGAATGGTTGAAAGCTTGGCTTGGTATTTCTTTATTCATTTGTGGTTACTATTCAAGTATGGGTGATTATTTTGTGAGTTAAATAATCCATGCTTGAATTATTGTGTAGAGACTTAGCCATTCTCTCAACCATTATCCATTATCTCTAGTTCATTTTTCACTTCCTCACTCTCTCTCCTAATTTCCTCTCCTCCTCCTTCAACTCTAACTCTTCACATGTGTTGTGATTCATAGAGCTCTTGAGACATATTAGTCCATTGATCATTCTCTACATCTACTTAGTAGTCTCTTTTAGCAAATTAGGCCACTAAGTTACCTCACTTGAGGTTGAAGCTTGACCATAGGCCCTCGAGTGGATCTTCTTCGACATAAAGGAGACCGGCAACCGAGTTCGATTTTAGCTACCTAGGAGCCAAAGAAAGGAGAAGAAGGTTGAAGCTTGATCCAAGGAGCCAAGAACCAAGAGAAGACCCGAAGGACTTGATACGAAGGTATAACGATCTAACCGAGTAGTTAGAACCTTCTTGTAGTATATCTTAGCTAGTTAAGGTTTAATCAAGATCCTAAGTTGATAAAGTCTATGTTGCAAAGCAAACTTTATCTTTTGACAAAGAAAAAATCATTTTTGATGCATTCCGCCTCCCCACGAACTCGCGGGGTGTGCGACATATACTTGCACTGCTGTCTGACGATAGGTATGGTACCATCTAGGAGTTCTCGGCGAGTCCTGTTTGGTGTACCCATTCTCTAATGAGCACCTGTGTACAATCTTTGATGTTAAAAACCAATGGTTATGGGATCAACCATCACCCCATACAGGGTCAAGTAACATACACACTAGTTTACTATAAAATATCGATGTCCTGTCTCGATACTTCTTCGACTAGGAACATTTAAAGGGCGTGCTTGTAGACTACACAAGTCCCAGAAGTATGATCCGCATCATAGTCCTAGTAGTCAAGCAAACATCCTAAGGACTTTATCAACATGTATCAGAGAGACAATATAAAAATATAAGTGTACATGTTAAGATCAAGAGCAACCGGATAGCATACTATCATGTCGGGCAAGTAAACCCTCTCTATATATGTCCAAGCATCAACTATATCATACAATAATAGCCTCTAGGGCATACATATTCCTAATATCATAGTCTTGGTTGTCAAGCCCACATCCTAAGGGCTTTATCAACATGTATCAATGAGATAGTAAACTAAAACAAGTGCACATATTAATATAAAGAACAACCAGATAGTATACTATCATGTCGAGCAAGAAAGTCGTCTATATATATGTCCTATCATCCACTATAATATACAATAATGGCCTCTATGGCATACATACTCCTAACAGTGGTGGTGTACCCGCAGGTGACGGAGTCACCCTCTATAAAAAGATGTCTTCTAGACTAATGAGGAGAGGGGCTGGCATGAATGACATATCATTTGCTTAGGAAATTGAGTCAATCATGCAATGGCTTGTACAACACCAGATATTGCTTTTCTACTAGTTGCAATAAGCATATATTAATCCAATCCTGGTAAAACATTGGGAAGCAGTAATGGACATAAGTGGATGTTCTTGATATAAGGTAATGACAACCTCCTCTGGAAGGCGGTTATTGGTTAAGGCTTCCAAGGTGACCTGGATGACAGAGATGCTGTCAGGGTTTTGAGTTTAGCCTCTTCCGAGGATCAGTATATTGGATAGTGTTCCAATAGGGATACAGAGGTAATCTTGGTACAAGATACTGGTTATAAATCAACAGAGGATACATCCCAAGAAATTTGTTGGATGGAGTTGTTCATTTATGAACTTGGTCCTATCAAGTATCCAGACAAATTCTTGAGGCGGGGTATCGCTCAGTTTGGGAGATTGTTGATCCCCGCAAAGTTAAGATATAGAGAGATGAAGTTGGAACAGTGTAGCGGATCCACACGCTAAGGCTATTTCTCGAGGAAATTAAGTTTCACAAACATGGTTTGCGAAACTGATTAATAGAGAAGTTGGGTATTCGGTAGCACACGAGCTGTGGGTATGCGGTACCGTAATAATTTGCCTTAAGTGCAAGTGAGAGATTGTTGGATATAGTGCCCTCAAGGCAATTATTGTAATTGCAAGTAGGCGATTATGGTAATTGAAGGAGTACCTATACAAGTATAACAGTCTTACTCGAGATGATAGTATGCTATCTGGTTTGTATTCATCATTGATGAAGCCCGTAGGATTGATGCCTGACAACCAGCATTATGAGGGCGATCATATATGTGGGAGCTGGGTTGTCCATAAGCACATCCTTAAATGTCGTTAGTCGTGGGAGTATCGAGACTGGGCATCGATATTCTGGAGTAGAGTAGTATATATGCTTCTAGACCGCGTCGAGGGGCAGTGGCCGGCCTCACAAGCCATTGGTGTTGTGTCACCTAACATAGTATACAGGTGCTCACTGGAGGTGAGTACACCGGATGGACTAGCCAAGAACTTCTAGATAGTATTATATCTATCGTCTGATGGAAGTTCTCAGGTGGCATGAGTACAGGTTAGTCCTTTGATCTGAAATCGTCATTTGTCTCGTGTGAGTTCCCAATGTACTTTGATTACTACCCTACCATGGCTCAAAGGAGTCGTGCAAACAGGTTTTAGTTGGGTACAGTCCCGAGCCACATGAAGGCAGCGGTCGATTGTCAGGGATTCGTCTCTCCTGGTATTAGGAATCGATGTCGCGCTGTGTTCAGTCGGCTATCACTAGAAATCCGTGGCCACGGTGGTTGAAATTTACTAATAGTTGATCAGTAGTATCTCTGTTGGTGATAAGCTCGACTCAGACACGACTTTTCGGGTTAGTAGGGATCTGACGTTATCCATCCCATAGACCCGATATGCGATACTCTTTGACGAAAAGACCGGACTGTACGGAGATTGTCACATTCAGGCTCAGTAGGGTAAGGACGTACTTGATTATCGACCCCACTTTTCGGTAAGTACATGGGTAGCCGTTACGTATAGCTAGTGCCGCTGACGTGCTTGTGGTTAAACCCACTGCCAGCGTATTGTCGAGTCTTTAAAGTCCCACACAGAGGGTTTTCCTGGTTAAGGCGATAGATTTAGGAGCCGTACGCTGGTATGTGCACGGGTCCGATTAAATACGTGTACGGGTTACACGGACTTTAATCGGACGGTTGATAATAATAGCCGGCTTATGATTAAGCTGGATTATTAAATCAGGTTTTGATTTAATAATTTATATATGTATTTTGATACATATATTTTAGTATTATTGTTCACTGTTCATTTTCTCTCTTTAGTGCTATCCTTATTTTTATACGGATAGGCGTATATGTAGCCATACATATACCAAGTGAAGTATTCCGTATTTATACGGGAATAATTCTAGAAGAAGGACACATCATTTTTGTTTTTCTTTTTGGAAAAACAAATGAGAAAATGAGGTGGTGATGAGGTGGCATGAGCAAATAGGGAGGTATGTCTTGGTGTGATCATTTATGTGCATTTATCGGTGCACTATTGATACATGGTTGATTTATTTGTAGCCATTCTTGCTACACATGGATGGTTTTTTGGATTCCACATTTTTTTTGTGAACATGCTTCATGCTCCATGGTTGAGACTGGCAACCATCTTCCTCACACCTCTTCTCTTTCTTCTTTCTCTTGCTCATTTGAGCATGAGAAAATAAGAGAGAATTTTTAGTGGAAATATTCCTACATCACCGACCATCGACACCTAGCAAATCTAGATCATCGGTTAGAGCTTTTTTCTGATTCCCTCGGGTGGATCTTCTTCGGCGAGGGTGATCGACTTTCAAGCGAGATCCTGGCCGCTACAAGCTTGGAGGTGTCTTCCACAATTGGGTGGACACGCGTCGAAGGTTTTAATTTTCACACCTTTTGCATTTCTAGTTTGCTAGTTTAAGGTTTTGGATCGATTTCTTGGGTTACGGGTGTCTGGTGCTCGCAAAAAGTTTTTGTTTTCGCTTCCGCCTCGGCTTCCGAGACGCGAGCACCGAACCCCAACAGTCTCAAATTGATATCCAAATTGAATTAATATCTAATATATGATGTAATCTGATATACCTCTACATTGCTTATTTTACTACGCTGTATATGCCTCATGCTCATGCTTTGTACTCTTTATTTGCTGAACCTATATGTCTTATGTGAACAAAAGTGGTACATGCTACAGTTGAATCAACTCGAACCATGAATATCATTTGACATGAATACTTGATACTTTACATGAATGCTTGACATTTTATATGAATACTAGACATTTGATAAGAACTCAATCTATTTCATGAACTTGTACTCTCTCTCTTATGTATTTAGAGCTTCAAGTTAGACTTGTGACATAATTATAAATTAAATTATGCGGGGTGTTTGGGTAGTTTGAGTATGAATCCAACGAAATCTCAGGAGTTCCCTTAGAACATGAATCCATGAATATTAACACAATTTACATGCATGAAGGCCTGTGTTTCCAAGCACCCAGGGACCCACCTTTGAGTTTGGAATACTTCAATAATGATTGAAGTCCCGTTACTAACACTTGATTCAGGCTCTTGATTCCTTACCTCTGGGACCCTACCCTTGGCTTCGAGAATACTCTTGTGATTGGTTGACATTCATACTTGAATTTGTTGTCTAAAGTGCTCTCAAGGCAATTATTGTAATTGCAGGCAGGCGATTATGATAATTGAGGGATGACCTATACGGGTAGAACAGTCTTACTCGAGATGATAGAATGTTATCTGGTTTGTCTTTATCATCATGTACACGTATTATGTGGTATTACGGACCGCTATTACATGTTGATAGAGCCTAAAGGATTCTTGCATGACTACTAGCGTTAAGATGGCGATCATACTAGTGAGGCCTGGGTAGTCCACAATCACAACCTTAAATGTCAATGATACCCCGGCTTCCACTGCTAACCCTATTTCGTCTAATCAACCATCTTCTTCCGAGCCTATTCTCCGTTTTCCCCAAGGCTCGAACCCTCCGCCCACCTCATTAAGTCAACCTAACACGATCCCAACTCCAATTCTGGGATCCTTTCCATCCCCACGATCTTCTCCAATGTTGGACCCATCCCTTATTGATAAAGCTCCTTATCCAAATAGGTTAAGGGGAAACCGACCAAGTCCACAAATGGAGAAGATTATGGAAATGTTTAAGCAGGTTAACATAAATATTCCTCTCTTAGATATTATACAACAAGTTCCGGCCTATGCGAAAATTCTAAAGGACTTGTGCACTAGGAAAAGGAAAACTCAAGTACCTAAAAAAGTTTTCATGACGAGTAATGTAAGCACAGCTTTTACCCAGCAATTACCTAAGAAACGTAAGGACCCAGGGAGTCCTACAAAATCTATTTCTATTGGGGGTGAAAATATCAATCGTGCTCTATTCGATTTAGGTGCTAGTGTTAACCTGCTTCCATATTCTATGTATGAGCAATTGGGTATCGGAGAGTTAAAACCGTTGCACTGCGCTTTACAATTGGCAGATCGATCTATCACCCAACCTAGGGGTAAGTTAGAGGATGTGTTGATAAAAGTCTGGGAATTTATATTCCCTGTGGACTTTATTGTTCTAGATACATAGCCTGTAGCGAACCCACGGAACCAAATTCCGGTGATTCTAGGCCGGCCTTTTCTAGCGACTTCTAACGCTGTAATCAATTGTCGAAACGGCTCTATGAACCTATCTTTCAGGAAGAGGTCAATTGAGCTTAACATTTACAAGTTGGGAAGTGAACCCTCCGAACCCTCTGCTCAAGTATGTTCTGTCGAAATGATGGATTTCGATAGCAGTGAATTTGAAAAGTTTCATGATACAGATCTAGACTCCCTTAATACGTTGTTGTTTGACCCCGCTATCTATTATACACATACAGACCCTTCTATCGAGCTGTCCGGGTCAACATCTAACGCTTATTATGAACCTTTTATAGAGTCTAAGTATCACCCCGTTCTTTCCGATGAGATTATTCTTCGGGATATCGATGAAAGCTCTGAAGAAATTTTCGCTGATGAACTCGCATTCTTAGCAGACATGGGAGTTGTAATGAACCAACCCCAAACCAAAGAAGTTGAACCATCACCCCTTCTTCTTATCAATAACAAAAATGCGAGTAATCCATCATCACTGTTTCGTCTTAACAAACAGAGATGCAAACCCTTTCCATACCACCACTTATCTCTTCCCCACTTCTTCACGTCGATAGTTGACGTGTTCTTCTACCAACCAGTGCGTTACATCGATAAAATCTTTGAATGGTTGGTATTAACTTTTGGTCTTTTTAAAACTTTATATTGACCAAATAACTTTACTCCCCCTCTTATAATTTTGAAATGCTTAATATTGTTTAACTCAAGTTTAGTGGGAGAAAAATATTTTGGCTCTTAAAATTATACACAAAATTGTGAGCCAAAAATAAGTTTGGGGGAGGTTTTCACGTTCATTTATTCTTCTCCCCGTTAATAACTTTTTCTCCCAAGTCCACATGTTTTTAAGATTTAAAAGATGACAACAGTGAGGACACTACTGTAAACAGGTTTGGAGGAGGTTTGTGCTTATTTACGCATCACTTTGCATAAGAATAAAATTTTATAATTTTTTTCTTTGATAATGAAAGATTAGAAAGTAAAAAATTACATTTAAAAGATTGGAAGAGTTTGAGAAAAATAAGAAAGTTAGATGTTTTCCTAAATGAAACTAGTAATAAGTAGTTATGTGCCGTTGTTCCAAGGGTTAGTAAGATGAAGGAAGTCACTAAGTTGAGGATAAAAATAAGTCTGAAAAATAGTTCTTATTCTTGAGGCCAAACATCTTAACATAGATACCCTACTATACGCATTTTTACACACGTCTTGAAACTCAGGATAGTAGAGAATACCTAGAAATGCTCTTGTTTAAAAGCCAAAGTACGAAGAAAATATAAATGAAGCGTAGAAGTATAAAATGGTGATGAGAAATGAACACTGGTTTTGTAATCACCAAAGCAGCATAAAAAAATATATCGAGGGTGCTTTATCACCTAGTGCCTTAGACCAACTGGTTTGGGAGCCACTGCTAAGTCTTAGGTGTTGCAAGACGAGGAAATTGCTAATTACGCCTAATAAGTGAGCACATTTAGTAATCGGTCGGTTATGTTAGTTATGTATAAGCCCTAGAGGCTATTGTTGTACATGTGATGTATATTATGATGGATTCTTGGATATATATAGAGAGGACTTTCTTGCTCGTCATTATAGTATGCTCTTTGATTTCACTTTATCTTAACATGTTGACTTGTATTGGTTTACTGTTTTTCTCGCACATGTTGATAAAGCCCTTAGGATCTGTACTCGACTACTGGGACTATGATGAGATCATACTAGTGGGGCCACGGTAGTCGATGAGTACATCCTATAACTGTTCCTAGTCGAGGGTATATCGAGACAGGGCATCGATACACAAGAGTAGACTAGCGTATACGCATCTTGACCCATATGATGGGCGATGGATAATCCCATATCCATCGGTGTTTGACATCAAAAATGGTGTATGGGTGCTCAGTAGAGACTGGGTACACTGGACGGACTTGCCGAGAACTGCCAGATGGTGATATACCACACGTCAGATGGCAGTTCTCAGGTGACACTGGTACAGGGTAGTCTGTAGACCCGAGATCGTCATGGAGTCCTGTGTGATTCCTACTGTGCTTTGATTTCCACCTTACCACGTCCAAGAGGGCATGCAAAACGGTGGCTTTTGGGTGCAGTCCCGAATCACATGGAGGCAATGAGCGATAGGAGGGGATTCGTCTCTCCCGGTATAGGGAGTTGATGTTGTGCTGTGTTCGATTGGCTATAACTGGAAGTCCCTGGCCAGGGCTAATATGGAGATTTACTGGTAAGTGTTATCAGTAGTTTCTCGACCTGTTATGAGCCTCACATCGACACGACTTATCGGTTACTGGGGTCTGACGTATACCACCCCTAGACTAGATATGCAACATATCAGACGAAGAGACCGGACTGTACGGGAGTGTTACTGATTGGATTCACAGGAGAACGTACAGGCCAGCTTGTTGATCTTCTGATCGCTCAATACCTGGGTGGCTGTTACGTTTAGCTGACCGCTTGCAGCTTGTGGGTGTTTGATATGATCATCACCTGCTACCGGCGTATTGACGATTCTTTAGAGTCCTACACAGAAGTTTCTTGGCTCAAGCAAAACGTAGTAGAGGCACATATGTGATATGTGCAGGACCGAGGATAATTCGATATGAGATATCGTATTATATTCTCGCGATATTTAGATATGAACCGGGTCATCGGATCAAGTGTTGATTCGATGAATCGGTACATGATATATTAGTCAGTTATATTCGATATAGCCGGATCGTCGGATCAAGTGTTGATTTGATGATTTAATGTATAATAATATATATGATATATTGTATTACATTATCTAATATTGGCTCGCTTTATTATTTCATTTTCTCACCGGGTAATACATTGATATATATGCGATATATGTTAATTGTATTATTTTCTTTTGTTACAAATATATAATATATATGTGATATATATTATTGTGACATGATATAATTAATAATGGAACATGTTTAGTGAATATTAAACAAGGTTAGGGTTTTATTAGGGTTAGTTGCTTCATGCACCTTCTAGAAGCTTTCCTTTTGTCATGAGTTAGATATTATGGTTGATATTTATCCATGACTCATTCTTTAACCCAACCAAACCCTAGCCCTAGTTAATTCTTTACAAGGGTTATCCTTGTCATCCTAAGCTATGGTTACATTATTAATTCATATATTCATTTCATTATTCATTACAAAAGGATTAACTCATTTTTCATCATCTTTTTCTCTCTTGAGCTTTGAGAAAGCTTACTAGTTATTCATTTTGTGATGATTTCATGTGAGAATTTGATATAAAAAGAAAGCATAAATACAACTCCATCATCCTCATGTAATCTAGCTAATTAGATTATGGTGTTCACCTCATTAGATTGATAGAGCTTGAGTTATAGCTACTACGACGTAGATCATCGAAAAAAAGGAACACTACAAGCTAGCATGGATCGTTCGAGTCGTGGAGCCTCTCTTGAGTCCTAGAGATCGTGGATCGCGGCGAAGGGACTTCTACTCGGAGCTTATGAAGCGAAGGAGCGGACTACAAAGGTTGTAATCCCTCACACTTAGTAATAAAGATGTTTACTTGCATATTAAAACCCTAATAATCTAGCAAAGATCCCGGCTTTGGTTTGTTCGGCACGTCTAAAATTTTATTCGGGCATGGTTGATGCCTTATGAACCCTCACAAGAGTGCCTAGGAACCCTACAGTGGTATCAGAGCCTAGCTAGAGCATTAGGCGACGTGTATACCAAGTTAAAACTCCGAACGAACCCCGAAACGTCAAAATGAACCCCTCTCTGGACTGTTTTCAAAAACTGTGATTTTTCTGAATTAAAAATGCTTTAAAATACCAGCAGGAAATTATAAGAATAACTGTGCAAAACGACAGGGTAAACCGTACGGACCACCGCGGAACCGCGGCCAATACTTGCTTGGGCCGCGGATCCGCGGCCGTACAGTGGCATTTAACCTATTTATTTGCACAGTAATATCAATTTCTGTTAGTTATATTTTCTGATTATTTTTAATCTTAATCAAGTGTTGAGTGTTCTGGGATTTATTTTGTAATCGTAGATTCTATCGAAAAATTTAATTTTGTTATGTTTTCCGGATATTTAGAAACAGTTAAAATATTCGAGCGGATATCATTAACTCACTTTTTCCCGACACGAAAAAGTTTCAAGTGTTGAATTTTTCTCGTGTTTAAATCTTTCGGAAAAACGTACAAGTTACGCGGTGGACCCTCTAGAAGAACATAAACCTTAACTCGATTATGTGACCGTCTGAATCGCCTCTAAAGCTTAGGGTTTGGGGCAGTACGGCGTGCCACATGTGAGGCGTTGGCTTGACCCTTCTACGGCTGGACCATCGGTATTGTAACATATTCTGGGATTATTTGAACTCCGCTCAAGTGTTGAGCTATTTAGGAAATTTTGAGTATTTGATTATCCGATCGGAAAGTTTAATACTATCTATTTATCTGGAATGTGATACAATATGTGGAATTCATATAGTTAGGCATGAAATGCGAAGTATGTGATATTTCGGATTTATGATGTCCAAAGTGATTGTGGATTCCAAATGTTGTAGTTTTACAATATCTTTTCTGTGACCGTAAGTATTGTATGTAGTTGTATTGCCGGTCTTCGTTGCTATACATCAACGACGATCGGTGTATGCATACTTACTTACGTTGATGATATGTGATATTATGTGTTGCTGTGATATGTTATATTGGATCGTCGTGTTCTGAATAGCCGGGAGTTTTATATGAGATGAGGGTTTTTATTTTCATTCATGTAAAATTCATTTGTATGTAATATTCTTTTATTGGGGCACTTCAGGGATGAGGTTGATGTCACCAATGTATATTATTTACTTTTCCGCATTAGGTTGACCTAAGGAGGGGAGCACAAGTAACCGGGTTCTAGGGTCCAGTAGGAGGCCATCTCGAGGAGTCGAGACCGGGTCTCTTAGCCTTATAACTGGCAGTGTTACTTGCCGCTCTCGTAGGGGTCTTGGGATGTGGGTTTGGCTATTCATCGCGACCGTGGAATCCGTGTTTTATACCGGCTCGTATTGAAAACACGGACATTCTAGTATATCCAATATTTCGTATATGTTCTTCTGCTGCAATGTTCTGTGATGAGATCATATTACTGCCCGAGACGAATGCTTATACTATATATATATGCTGATATATAAATATTACTGCTTTCGTTTCTTCTGTGATGCTTAGGAAGCATAAGCTGATGGGATTTATTAATAAGATTAATAAAAAGAAAAGAAACCTAAAAGATGTTGTAGAATCAAAACTTTATAAAAAGGGTAGCTACAATTTTGCTTTGCGTAGCGGTATATATGAAATACCCTGCACCTTATTCGATGAGGAAAGAGCCGAGATCCCTTCACCGGGAGTGACCTCTTTAGCGAAACTGGCAGATGCTACAAACTCACGGTTTAGTTTTTGACAGCTTCGATAGTTCTTGCTTTGCACAGCGGTATATGTGATATATCATGCACCTTATTCGGTGAAGAAAGAGCCGAGATCCCTTCACCGGGAGTGACCTCTTTAGAGAAACTAGAAAAGCCTCAAAAACACTCCTTTTCAAACACACTCGATTCTACGACGATATCAAGTTCATTACGCTCAAGGTTTTCTGAAAAACCTGCGTAGCCCTCCGATATTTCATATAGGTAATACTTAGTATTCGTACCGCGTTTGTTGGCTTTCGTCAAGGCGTAGTGTGCGGTAGCTAACTATTACTTATCTGCTACATATGATGTGATTGGGTTAGGGTAGTCCTGCGGCTTTGTTGGCTTTCGTCAAGGGACGTACGGCTGGGTTTAATTCAATCAAGAAATGTACGGGTTGAACTTGACTAGCGGACTATGGTTTGTTGGCATTCGTCAAGGTCATAGCACGTTAGGGGTAAAAGCATTATCGGGAATTTCAAGTGTTGAAATTTTCAATGAGATTGCATACCTCCTATGAGATAGTTGGATCCCGATACCCACTGCGAGTAAGAGTTACTCCTGGGAGAGTTTTACACAAGATAATTAGCCGATCAAGTAGGTGTCTAGAAAAGTGTTAACGGGGTTACGCATCTGAGAAAACGAGGTTTACTTTAATTAGGTCCGTGCGAAAGCACGGGGAACCTCCCTCAAGTACCGACACTGATCTGGCTGAAAGATTGATGAAATTATAGGGTGTAATTAATCCCGGCTAATCTTACCTTTTAGGGTTTGAAGGATGATTTGATAAAAACAGTGGGAAACATCCTGATTAGATAAGATAATAACCAATCTAATCTTGCAAGAGCATAGGCTAAAGTGTTTTCTTCTCTCTCTTTCCAGGTAGCGACCATGTCAAGCCATAATCAAGATAATAATATGGATGTATTGACTGAACCCGATTATTATACTGAGCAAGGGAACGTTGGTCCCGTTCTTTCTTATAAGAGTTATAAGATTGAACAGGAAACAGGAGAATATCTGGATTTTCACGCCGCCCAAACGGAGAACATGCATGTTGATGCACCTTCTTCAGGTGTGTTAGTTATGGAGAACTGTTTCTCAGTTCACCCTACGTCCTGGGTATTAGATACCGGATCAGGATCCTACATATGTAAATTGTTACATGGGCTACGGAAAGTAGAGAACTGGGAAAAGGTGATCATTCCGTTCAAGTAGGGAATGGTGCAAGTATTGCAGCCAAAGCAGTTGGCGAATATCACCTAGTATTACCAAGTCGTAATACACTGATTCTGAATGAGTGCTATTATATACCGAACATGATGTGCAACATTATATCAATTTCTTTATTAAGTAAAGAAGGATATAATTTTGTAGTACAGGATAATATTATGAACATCTTCGTAAATCAAAAGTCGATTACATCAGGCTCGTTACATAATGGCATATTCATTCTCAATCAAAATACAGTCCTCAATATACAAAACACACACAAGAGGAAGAGTTCAGAAATGAACAAATCCTTCTTGTGGCATTGTAGACTTGGTCATATCAATGCGACACGACTGGCTAAGTTACATAAGGATGGATATTTGAATCCGTTCGAATTATCATCTTATGATACTTACCATTCATGTCTCAAAGGAAAAATGACCAAAGCTCCGTTTAGTGGACACGGAGAAAGAGATACCGAACTCTTAGGACTAGTACATAGTGATGTATGCGGTCCCATGTCTACGCATACCAGGAACGGTTCTTCCTACTTCATTACATTCACTGACGATCTCTCTAGATACGGACATGTGTTCCTGATGAAACACAAGTCTGAAGCTTTTGAGAAATTCAGAGAATATAAGCACGAAGTAGAGAAGCAAACGGGCAAAAGTATTAAGATCCTTCGATTTGATCGAGGAGGAGAATACTTGAGCAATGATTTTCTGGATTATCTAAAAGAGACTGGGATTCTCTCTCAGCTTACTCCTCTTTATACACCACAGCACAACGGTGTATCGGAACGGTGGAATTGCACCCTATTAGATATGGTGCGCTCTATGATGAGCGAAACTGAGTTGCCTATTTCCTTCTGGGGGTATGCGCTTGAGACAGCCATACACCTATTGAATATGGTTCCTACCAAATCAGTGCCTACCACTCCATATGAGATATGGAAAGGGAAGAGACCATCTCTTAAATATGTTAAGATATGGGGTTGTCCGGCCTATGTCAAAAGGCTAAATCTGGACAAACTCGAGGCAAGGTCTGTCTTATGTAAGTTTGTAGGATATCCCAAGAACTCACAAGGGTATATCTTCTACCACACTGAGGAACAAAAGGTATTTGTTCCTCGACATGCCACCTTTTTAGAAAAGGAATTTCTTGAAAAAGAAATTTGTGGCGAGGTAGTAGAACTGGAAGAGGTTCTAGCGACACAAACTATAACAGAAGACTTGGTAGAACCAGAGGATTCAGTAGTACCCGACGAACCACAGCCTCTCCGCCGATCGAGTAGGTTTTCTCATCCACCTGAGAGATACTATGGTTTTCTCATTAATGGTGGAAGCGAGGATTGCATCATGGAAGATGATGACCCGACTAGTTTCGAGCAGGCCATCATGAGTGGTGACTCTGTGAAATGGATGGATGCAATGCGATTTGAGATGGAATCCATGTACACCAACAAAGTATGGACTTTGGAAAATGCTCCAGAAGGGGTAAAACCCATTGGGAGCACGTGGATCTTTAAAAAGAAATTTGGTGTAGATGGAAAAGTTGAGACATTCAAAGCTAGACTTGTTGCAAAGGGTTTTCGTCAAAGACCAGGTGTGGATTTTGACGAAACCTTTTCTCCAGTGGCTATGCTTAAGTCCATCCGGATCTTACTTGCCATTGCTGCTTACCATGACTACAAAATCTGGCAAATGGATGTTAAGACCGTCTTTCTAAACGTTGATTTAGAAGAGTGCGTATACATGACTCAGCCAGAGGGCTTTGTAGATAGTGGGAGCAGCGGAAAGGTGTGCAAGCTGCTTAAATCCATTTATGGATTAAAGCAAGAATCGCGGAGTTGGAACATCTGTTTTGATATTTTATTCAAAGAGTTTGACTTCATCAAAAATATAGATGAACCTTGTATCTATAAGAAGGTAGCAGAGAGTAAGGTTGTCTTCCTCTTATTGTACGTGGATGACATACTCTTGATAGGAAATGATGTTCCTATACTGCAATCAGTCAAGCTCTTCTTATCACAAAGATTCTCAATGAAAGATCTAGGTGATGCCTCCTGCATATTAGGAATTAGGATCTATAGAGATAGATCTAAACGGATACTGGGATTGTCCCAATCCAAGTACATTGACACCATACTAAAGAGGTTTAGTATGGAAGAATCCAAGCGTGAGAACCAACCCACGATCTCTGATCTCACTTTCTCCAAAGAGATGTCTCCTAAGACTGATTTGGAGAGAGCTCGCATGCAAGGGATACCTTATGCTTCAGCAGTAGGCTCTATCATATATGCGATGCTATGTACCAGACCCGATGTAGCATACTCACTAAGTGTAGCGAGTCGGTATCAAGCAGATCCTAGAGAGAGTCACTGGACAGCTGTGAAGAACATTCTCAAGTACGTACGAAGGACTAAAGAGATGTTCTTGGTGTATGGTAACGGAGAACTTCGGGTGGAGTCCTTTACCGATTCCAGCTTCCAAAGTGATAAGGACGACTCTAAGTCGCACTCGGGATTTGTCTTTACCCTCAATGGAGGGGCGGTATGTTGGAAGAGTTCCAAACAGGATACCGTTGCAGACTAGACGATGGAGGATGAATACATCGCTGCCAACGATGCTACTAAAGAGGCTGTCTGGATAAAGAAGCTCATTAGTGAGCTTAGTGTGGTTCCATCTATTGAGCATCTACTACCTCTGTATTGCGATAACAATGGAGCTGTGGCTTTGGCCAAGGAACCCAGGTCCCATCAAAAGTCCAGATATATTCTGAGGCGGTATCACCTGATCAGGGAGATAGTTGATCGCCGGGAGATCGAGGTCAGGAGAGTAGATATGATGGACAACACTGCGGATCCACTCATGAAGGCCATTCCCCAGATACAGTTTGAGAGATTATTCGGGATGCTAGGTATGAGATACTACAGCAGCTGGCCTTAGTGCAAGTGGGAGATTGTTAGTTATGTATATGCCCTAGAGGCCATTGTTGTACATGTGATGTATATTATGATGGATGCTTGGACATATATAGAGAGGACTTTCTTGCTCGTCATGATAGTATGCTATTTGGTTTCACTTTATCTTAACATGTTGACTTGTATTGGTTTACTGTTTTTCTCTCACATGTTGATAAAGGCCTTAGGATCTGTACTCGACTACTGGGACTATGATGAGATCATAATAGTGGGGCCACGGTAGTCGATGAGTACATCCTATAACTGTTCCTAGTCGAGGGTATATCGAGACAGGGCATCGATACACCAGAGTAGACTAGCGTATACGCATATTGACCCATATGATGGGCGATGGATGATCCCATATCCATCGGTGTTCGACATCAAGGATGGTGTACGGGTACTCAGTGGAGACTGGGTACACTGGACGGACTCGCCGAGAACTCCCAGATGGTGATATACCACACGTCACATGGCAGTTCTCAGATGACACTGGTACAGGGTAGTCTGTAGACCCGAGATCGTCATGAAGTCTTGTGTGATTCCTACTGTGCTTTGATTTCCACCTCACCACGTCCAAGAGGGCGTGCAAAACGGTGGCTTTTGGGTGCAGTCCCGAATCACATGGAGGCAATGAGCGATAGGAGGGGATTCGTCTCTCCCGGTATAGGGAGTTGATGTTGTGCTGTGTTCGATTGGCTATAACTAGATGTCCCTGGCCAGGGCTGATATGGAGATTTACAGGTAAGTGTTATCAGTAGTTTCTCGACCAATTATGAGCCTCACATCGACACGACTTATCGGTTATTGGGGTCTGACGTATACCACCCCTAGACTAGATATGCAACATATCAGACGAAGAGACCGGACTGTACGGGAGTGTTACTGATTGGATTCACAGGAGAACGTACAGGCTAGCTTGTTGATCTTCTGATCGCTCAATACCTGAGTGGCTGTTACATTTAGCTGACCGCTTGCAGCTTGTGGGTGTTTGATATGATCATCACCTGCTACCGGTGTATTGACGATTCTTTAGAGTCCTACACAGAGGTTTTTTGGCTCAGGCAAAACGGAGTAGAGACACATATGTGATATGTGCAGGACCGAGGATAATGCAATATGAGATACCGTATTATATTCTCGCGATATTTAGATATGAACCGGGTCATCGGATCAAGTGTTGATTCGATGAATCAGTACATAATATATTAGTCGGTTATATTCGATATAGCCGGATCGTCGGATCAAGTGTTGATTTGATGATTTAATGTATAATAATATATATGATATATTGCATTACATTATCTAATGTTGGCTCGCTTTATTATTTCATTTTCTCACCGGGTGATACATTGATATATATGCGATATATGTTAATTGTATCGTTTTCTTTTGTTACAAATATATAATATATATGTGATATATATTATTGTGACATGATATGATTAATAATGGAACATGTTTAGTGGAGATTAAACAAGGTTAGGGTTTGATTAGGGTTAGTTGCTTCATGCACCTTCTAGAAGCTTTTCCTTTTGTCATGAGTTAGATATTATGGTTGATATTTATCCATGACTCATTCTTTAACCCAAACAAACCGTAGCCCTAGTTAATTCTCTACAAGGGTTATCCTTGTCATCCTAAACTATGGTTGCATTATTAATTCATATATTCATTTCATTATTCATCACAAAAGGATTAACTCATTTTTCATCATCTTCTTCTCTCTTGAGCTTTGAGAAAGCTTACTAGTTATTCATTTTGTGATGATTTCATGTGAGAATTTGATATAAAAAGAAAGCATAAATACTACTCCATCATCCTCATCTAATCTAGCCAATTAGATTAGGGTGTTCACCTCATTAGAGTGAGAGAGCTTGAGTTATAGCAATTTCGACGTAGATCATCGGAGAAAAGGAACACTACAAGCTAGCATGGATCGTTCGAGTCGTGGAGCCTCTCTTGAGTCTGGGAGATCGTGGATCGCGGCGAAGGGACTTCTACTCGGAGCTTATGAAGCGAAGGAGCGGACTATAAAAGTTGTAATCCCTCACACTTAGTAGTAAAGATGTTTACTTGCATGTTAAAAACCTAATAATCTAGCAAAGATCCCGGCTTTGGTTTGTTCGGCACGTCTAAAATTTTATTCGGACATGGTTGATGCCTTATGAACCCTCACAAGAGTGCCTAGGAACCCTACAGGTTAGTACCTTAAGAAGTATTAACGGTCGCATGAAAAATATGTGTGCAAATCCATCTAAAATATTCACCAACTAAAAAGTACTGAGGTAGATAGACAAGAGTATTATAGCTTGAATTGAATTCTGCGAGTGTAGGGATGTCTTTTACACACACATAGGGGTATATGATCGGTGTTTAGAAGAAAGATAGGGAGGAAGAATAAAGGCGATGTTTTATTGAGGAATGATGTGATTTCTAACATCTTTGCATGACCATTAAGATAGGGCTCATCGCAACCGAAAAGCTAGTGTAGTTGGAAACTCTTATTTTCGAGTTCTTTCTTTTATAGTTCTTATCTTTATATGTAACTTTCACTATCTTTTTTTTATTATAGGATTTTGTGTGTGTAATCCGCTGAAAACCCTCAGGAGACAACGCTCCTCCTACTATGAACACCTAGAGGTTTAAAGGCTTGTTGCACGTGCCCAGTGCAATCGTGTTGCCTATGAAAGTGTGCAAGTTAGTTTTTCTTTTTCTTTCTATTTTACTTTTCTCCTTCTCTTGAATAAATAAGTTTGCTCAGGACAATCAAAGTCAAGTTTGGGGGTATATGTTCAGTCGAAAATATTGCACTTTTAACAAGACAATTTCCTTACTTTTCTTAATCATCTAAAGGTGTTTGCTATAAATATAACACATATTATCTGCAAAATACCATTTACCATGTGTTCATATATTATAATCAACATTATGAAGGAAAATGTGCTTAATATTTTGATACCCTTATCATATCAAATTGTATCTCAAATATAACTAACATTGTTCATTGAAGATATTCTACAAGATTAGCTCAGGTCAGATATCAGGAACCAAGAATCTGCTGATAAAGTAGAGAAAGTCGAAGAATCAAATACTGGCAGAGACTCAGAAGAGATACGAAGGTTCCAGAGACCAAATAAATACCCAAATACCAACAGGAGAAGACTCCAGAAGTTTGAAGCCAAGAACTCACTGAGTCGCCGTAGAACTGCGGGCGACTCAGGCCGAGTCACTATGGAACCGCGGCCGAGTCAAGGAGTCAGGGTTCGGGAATTCTCTGGAATCTTCTGCGCAACAAACTTAGTTTGTTGGGGGCATCTGTTACTGGGTTCGAGGCTATAAAAAGGACCGAGGGCTACATCTCACAAACATCAAACAAAGATCTAAAAAAACCAATCCCAAAAATCAAAAATCCAATCTCAAAAAGGATCTTAGATTAAGAATCAACGATCTTGAGATCCAAGATCAAGAAATCCATCGAGAAATTCATTAAGCTATCAATCAATCAAGTCTCCTTTACACGAAGCGAATCACCATCAACGAACAAGTAATCCAAGACAAGTCCACGATTCGAGGTGATCAAGTGACGTAATCGACGAAACTTCTACTTCTTCGAGTCAGAGATCGAGAGCAAATTCTTCTTCCTCTTATAATCTAAACTCGAAGAATTGTATTGTGAAGTTGAGTAATAAAGGTAGAACTTTAGTTTTATCATTTTGCTTTCTTTAAATTTACGCATTATGAATCATTTCTCTATTCTTTCTTTTATTTTCATGATGTGCGAGTAATTCTTCGTTTGATAGGATTCATATGATTAGGTTGGATCAATGGATGAGAAATACCATACTCCTTTTAAGTCTTATGAAGTTTATAAACTTTAGCAAAACAATCATCAATAACCTTATCGGGCGCGATATCAAATTCTTGATAATCTTGACCACGATTTGACACAAGATTGACGATCTTTTTGTTAAGGGCTAGACATGAATGGAGATCAATGAAAGGACAAGGGTCAATAAAGGAGAAACCCTAGTTTCGTCCAAAGAACCCTAATCCTCATTCATCGCCATCAATCTAGTTTTAAATCTATCAATAGATTAGAGAAGTCATCTTTATTAGTCATCCATAGCTACTAAATCCCAACGAATCCTACAAGCCTTATTCATATAAATTTTTCTTGATAATTCAATTAAATCTTGAAACCATTTTCTTGAAACTATCTTCTTGATTTTCTTGATTTTCTCTTTTCTATTTCTTTCAACCCATCTAAAGCAAGAACGATAAAATTCTATGAATCCCAGAGGACGACCCATACTCATCTCGGTCTAGCTACATGCGACACCGTTATTGATTGCGGTTATTATACTACTTTTTCTTGCACAAAATTATGAATCAATCACCAAGCATCGACACTCGAAAATATCATGAAAGCCGTGTCCATCGGCGACACAAAATCCTCATAAATCTCTGGCTCCGTCAGTCCGGATCGGCCCAAATCATCTGATCGCACGACTACGGTCGGACTACTCTGGATGTCCGCCGCGTCAAATATCACCGGTCGGTAGTGCTCCCCTGCTGGGCTCAACGCCTTCTCAATACATCCATCTTTCCCCAAGGTACCTCACCGGGTCCACCATGTACCCGCAGATGGTGCATCCCCCTCCTCGAATCGGGTATGTGTACACATGTGGCTCAGGAACCGAGAAAACTCATGGTGGACGCCACTCACATCATATCACGAGAAACCGCATTTTCCTTTTGAAAATTAAAATCATGAGTTTATAAATATCACTTGCGGTTTCTCCAAACCCAGAAATAACATGAATACGGAAATCTCCAAAGGAATCATAATCTATGAGTATACAAGGAGATAATAAATACCGACATAAAGCCAATGATAAGTGCATAACTAGAATGTATGGATGCAAATGCATGTGGCATTCCAAGTAAGAGATACAATGTCTACACTAGCACTTAAGATTATGAATGTAAAACAATTCTATTTCTACAGATTATCAAATTTATATGAATGGAGTAAAGGTTCTCTAGTGTGTACGTGGCATGACAATTACTGATGATTATGTGTGTGAGCCGGCAAGCAAGTGTACGTGTGACATATGCATCTTCGATAATAGTGCTGGTGTCCTAACATACGAGATCATAATAGCTTAAGGAAACACATTTAATCTACAATGCAATGAATGACAGGAATAAGCAATGATGCAACATTATAGATATAAATCTATATACGAGCCATACAGTGATAGTGTTGGAAATAGCACGAATCGTTGTTTTTAGAAAAGTAGGGGTTACGGTGTTTTGAAGAATGACTACCATTTAAAAAAATCCGTAGTATCCTTCGGTTAATTGTAACATTTCAGAAAATAAAATATTATTTTTGGGAATTTAAATAATTAAATAATAAAAATTAGAGATATTTTAAAAGTATGGAGATTAGTTTTATTGAAAAGGTATAATTATAAACTGATAATTTGGAAAATACTTTGGAAATTAAAAAGAATTATTGATTTGAAGGTATTTATGTGATTTGGGCATTTTATGAATTATTATACAATTATTTGTAAATAGGTTATTTACTATACTCGATTAGTATTTCACTAATTTTGCATTAATCATGTTTATGCACATGACATGCAACAAAGCATGTTGCATACACTTGTTACATTTTTTTTGATATGCACCAAGGTTTCTCCTCTTTAAAATGATTTTTGTTTTAAAAATATTTTAAAAATGAAAGGAAATAAAGGGAAGATATTTGTGTAGAGAAAGAGTGGGACCTTGATGCATGGCATCGGAGAGAGAGAGGAAGAGAGACAGAGAGTGAGAAGCTTCTACACACACAGCTCTTTGTTTTATTTTCCTCATCTCTCTCATCTTCATCCTCTTCATCTCATTTCTCTACTTCCTCCACCTCCTCTCTTCCACCCTCAATCACCCCAAAAACTTAGCTAAAACCACATACTCCCTTCAAAAAAACCACTCCAATCCTCACTAAAAACCCCATGGTGGAATCAAGATTGGACTTTGAGCACTTGAGATCATCTAGGGTTTTTCTTTAGTTGCCAAATGAGGTAATTCCTACACCTTTAGTTAAGTTAGTAGTGTGTAATATATTCTTGTATGGTCTAGAGTTAAGAAATTATAGTTTAGTGATCTTTGAATATTCCAAGTTGAGGTTTAGGTGATCTTATGAGTTGAAAATGTGTAATTGAGACGTACTAGTGACCACAACCCCTTTAGTGTTCGTATTATGGACAAGACCTGAGATTAAACCCTAAGACTTGAAATTTAGACTTGCTGATATCGGGTTTTTTGGGAATTGTGATATGTTATTCAGAATTTTCTATTACCCGGGGACCCTGAAAATTAATTAACGATTACTGTGAGATGTGCAGACCACCTAGAAGCCACCCTATGAACCCGAGACCCCATCCTTCTTTCTGGGCCACAGATTTAATGGTTGTGGCCGCAATTTGCAGCCACATTTTAGAGGTAGGCTTAGGTGTTTGGTCCATGGCTCCCTTATCCTTTAATTAGACCTATCCTATACGCTAAATGTCCAAATTTGACACAAAATATGAAGGTGTTTTTTCGAGTTGTTGTTTTGGTTTTCCAACTTTTTAAGACTTGGATTTTGGTATTTGGGTTTTGACTCGGTGGTTTGACGTTTGTACGTTAACATCGAGGATTTGTTGGGCTAATCTTGCATGCGTGGGCCGTAGGTTCTAACCTATGTGCGCTTAGTATGCCTTTTTGGTTTTCTCATGTTGATTCTTGTTTATTATACAGCGTATTTGAAATGTAGGTACCTTCATGTGGACTTCGGGATGACGAGGAGAGCGTGGCATCATCAACTTCGGCAAGCGAGGATCGAGGTGAGTAGATGTATATATACGGGGGAAGTCGGGTGGATGGCGTATAGCACCCCCACAATTCGTAGATTAGGATGCATATATTATTATATATGTGTATGAGAGATATGGATACTTAGAAATTAGGGCTCTAGAAGACACTAGGTTAGAATAGGCATACTTGTAGGTAGTGCTTATCCTTAAACTTTTTTCCCGGCAGTAGGTGATGATCATATCAAGCACCTACTAGCCGTCAGCGGTACTAGCTGGACATATAGGCTACCCGGGTATTGAGCAATCAGAAGATCAACAAGCAAGCCCGGTCTAACTCATGTAAAGTCTGTCAGTAACACTATCGTATAGTCCGGTCTTTTCGTCTGATATGTCGCATATCTAGTCTAGGGGTGGTAAATGGCAGACCCCAGTAACCGATAAGTCGTGCCGATGTGAGGCTCATAACGGGTCGAGAAACTAATGATAACACTTACCAGTAGATCTCTATATCAGCCCTGTCTAGGGACTTCCTGTTATGGCCAATCGAGCACAGCGCAACATCAACCCCCAATACCGGGAGAGACGAATCCCCTCCTATTGCTCATTGCCTCCATGTGACTCGGGACTATATCCTAAAGCCACCGTTTTGCACGTTCTCTTGAACTTGGTAAGGTGGAAATCAAAGCACAGTGAGAATCACACAAGACTCAATGACGATCTCGGGTCTACAGACTAACCTGTACCAGTGTCACCAGAGAACTGCTATCTGACGATAGGTATAATACCAACTAGGAGTTCTCGGCGAGTCCGTTCAGTGTACCCAGTCTCCACTGAGCACCCGTATACCATCTTTGATGTCAAACACCAATGGATGTAGGATCATCCATCACCCATCATATGGGTCAAGAAGCGTATACGCTAGTCTGCTCTGGAATATCGATGACCTGTCTCGATACACCCTCGACTAGGAATAATTATAGGATGTACTTGTGGACTACCCTCGACCCCACCAGTATGATCTCCATCATAGTCCTGGTAGTTTAGTACACATACTAAGGGCTTTATCAACATGTGAGAGCAAAGACAGTATCACAATACAAGTCTACATGTTAAGACAAAGAGCAACCAGATAGCATACTATCATGTCGAGCAAGAAAGTCCTCTCTCTATATATCCAAGCATCCACTATAATAAACATCACATGTACAATAATGGCCTCTAGGGCATATATATAACTAACAATCTCCCACTTGCACTAAGGCCAGTTGTTGTAGTATCCTACACCCAACATCCTGAAGTCACTCAAATTGTATCTGGGGTATGGCCATTGTGAGTGGATCTGCTGTATTTTCCTTCATGTCAAATCTCCTGACCTCGATTTCCCGGCGATCAACTATCTCCCGGATCAGGTGATACCACTTCAGAATATGCCTGGATCGCTGATGGGACCTGGGTTCCTTGGCCAAAACCACAGCTCCATTGTTATCACAATACAAAGGTATTGGATGCTCAATGAACGGAACCACACCAAGTTCAGTTATGAACTTCTTCATCCAGACAGCCTCTATAGATATTAATCCCCAAGATGTAGGAGGTATCACCTAGATCTTTCATTGAGAATCCTTGTGATAAGAAGAGCTTGACCTAGTGCAGCATAGGAACATCATTTCCTATCAAGAGTATGTCATCCACGTACAATACGAGGAAGACAACCTTACTCTCTGCCACCTTCTTGTATATACAAGGTTCATCTACATTTTTGATGAAGTCAAACTCTTTGACTACCACATCAAAACAGATGTTCTAACTCCGCGATGTCTGCTTTAACCCGTAGATGGATTTAAGCAGCTTGCACACCTTCCCGCTGCTCCCACTGTGCACGAAGCCCTCCGGCTGAATCATTTACATGCTCTCTTCTAAATCACTATTTAGAAAGGCTGTCTTAACATCCATTTGCCAGATTTCGTAGTCATGGTATGTAGTGGTGGCAAGTAGGATCCGGATGGACTTAAGCATAGCCACGGGAGAAAAGGTTTCATCATAATTCACACCTGGTCGTTGACGAAAATCTTTTACAACAAGTCTAGCTTTGAAAGTTTCAACTTTTCCATCTGCACCAAGTTTCTTCTTAAAAATCCATTTGCTCCTAATGGGTTTTACCCCTTTGTAAGCAACTTCGAAATTCCATACTTTGTTGGTGTACATGGATTCCATCTCAGATCGCATTGCATCCAGCCATTTCACAGAGTCCCTACTCATGATGGCCTGCTCGAAGCTAGTTGGGTCATCATCT
This sequence comes from Agapanthus africanus, assembly GCA_030015575.1. Lineage (NCBI taxonomy): Eukaryota > Viridiplantae > Streptophyta > Magnoliopsida > Asparagales > Amaryllidaceae > Agapanthus > Agapanthus africanus. Next base: position 304,282,956 of record CM057343.1, on the reverse strand, counting down.
TCCATGATGCAATCCTCGTTTCCACCATCAATGAGAAAATCGTAGTATCTCTCAGGTGGATGAGGAACCTTACTAGATCGACGGAGAGGATGAGGTTCGTTGGGGACCATCGAATCTTCTGGTTCCACTAAATCTTCAGTTATAGTTTATGCTGCTGGAACTTCTTCCAGCTCTACCTTTTCACCAGTAATTTCTTTTGCAAGAAATTCCTTTTCTAAAAAGGTGGCATGTTGAGCAACAAACACCTTTTGTTGTTCACTGTGGTAGAATAGATATCATTTGAATGTTTAGGATATCCAACAAACTTACAAAGAACTGATCGTGCCTCCAGTTTGTCCGGATTTTTCTTTTTAACATAGGCAGGGCAACCCCATATCTTAACTCGTTTAAGACATGGTCTCTTCCCACTCCACATCTCATATGGTATGGTATGTACAGATCTAGATATAACTTGATTCAATAAGTATGTTGTTGCTTCAAGCGCATAACCCCAAAAGGAAATAGGCAACTCAGCGGTGCTCATCATAGAGCGCACCATATCTAATAGGTTGCGGTTCCTCCACTCCGATACACCGTTGTGCTGTGGTGTATATGGAGGAGTAAGCTGAGAGAGAATCCCATTCTCTTTTAGATAGTCACGGAATTCCGTGCTCAAGTATTCTCCTCCCCGATCAGATCGTAGGATTTTAATACTTTTACCCATTTGGTTCACAACTTCATGCTTATATTCTTTGAATTTCTTAAAAGTTTCAGACTTGTGTTTCAACAGGAACACATGTCCGTATCTTGAGAGATCATCAGTGAATGTAATGAAGTATGAACAACCATTCTAGGCATGTTTAGACATGGGACCGCATACATCACTATGTATTAGGCCCAAGAGTTCCGTAACTCTTTCCCCGTGTCCAGTAAACGGAGTTTTGGTCATCTTTCCTTAGAGACATGAATGGCAAGTTTCATAAGATGATAATTTGAACGGATTCAGATATCCATCCTTATGTAACTTAGCTAGTCGTGTTGCATTGTTATGACCTAGTCTACAATGTCACAAAAATAATTCGTTCATTTCTGAACTCTTCCTCATGTGTGTGTTTTGTACGTTAAGAACTGTGGTTTTATTTAGAATGTATATGCCATTACTTAGCGAGCTTGATCCAATCAACTTTTGATCCAGGAAAATGTTCATCACATTATCCTGTTCTACAAAATTATATCCTTCTTTACTTAATAAAGAAACTGATATAAGATTGCATATCAGGGTCGGTATGTAATAGCATTCGTTCAGAATCAATGTATTACCATTTGGTAATACAAGGTGATATTCGTAACTGCTTTGGCTGCAACATTTGCACCATTCTCTTCTAATATGGAATGATCACCTATTCCCAGTTCTCTACCTTTCTTTAGCCCATGTAACATATTACATATGTGGGATCCCTATCCAGTATCTAATACACAGGACGTAGAGTGTACTGAGAAACAGTTCTGGGTGACTAAGACACCCGAAAAATATGCATCAACATGCTCATTCTTCATTTGGGTGGCGTGGAAATCTGGATATTTTCCTATTTCCTGCTCGGAGTTATAACAATTATAAGTGGGAGCGGAACCAACGTTCCCCAGCTCAGCATAACAAGCGGGTTCGGTCAATACATCCATATTATTATCTTGATTAAGGCCTGATATGGTCATTACCTGGAGAGAGAGAGAAAGGAAAACACTTAGAGTATGCTCTTGCAAGATTAGATTGGTTTTTATCTTATCTAATCAGGAAGGCTCCCACAGTTTTTATCAAATCTTCCTTCGAATCCTAAAAGGCAAGACTAGCCGGGATTAATAACACCTTACAAGTTCGCCAATCTGACCTCGGTATTTTGAGGGAGGTTCCCCGTGCTTTCGCACGGACCTAATTAAAATAAACCTCGTTTTCCCAGGGGCGAAACCCCGTTAACACCTTTCTAGACACCTACTTCGATTGGCTAATTGTCATGTGTAAAACTCTCCCAGGAGTAACTCTTAGTGGGTATCGGGATCCAACTATCTCATAGAAGGTCTGCAATCTCATTGCAAATTTCAACACTTGAAACTCCCAATAATAGTTTTTATCCCAAGTGTCCTATAACCTTGACAGAGGTCAACAAACCATAATGCGCTAGTCAAGTTCAACCCGCCATTTCATGATTGAATTAAACCCACCTGCACGACCCTCGACAGAGGTCAACAAGGTCGTAAGACTACCCTAATCCAGTCGCATCACATGCTTTATAGATAAGCACTAATCAGCTACCGCGCACTACGCCTTGACAGAGGTCAACAAACGTAGCACGAATACTAAGTGCCACTTATCTGAAATGACAGAGGGCTACGACAGGTTTTTAAGAAAACCTTTTTTTGTAATGAACTTGATATCGCTGTAGAAACAAGTGATTTTTTAAAAGGAGTGTTTTTGAGGCTTTTACTAGTCTTGCTAAAGAGGTCACTCCCGATGAAGGGATCTCGGCTCTTTCCTTATCGAATAAGGTGCAGGAAATTTCAAAAATACCAATGTCCAAAGCAAGAACTAAAAGAAGCAATCAAAAGACAAAACCGAGTGGGTTGTAGCATCTGCTAGTTTCGCTAAAGAGGTCACTCCCAGTGAAGGGATCTCGGCTCATTCCTCATCAAATGAGGTGCTGGATATTCTACGAGGAATACCGCTATGCAAAGCAAAAACTAGAGCTACCATTTTTGAAAATTTGATTCTACAATATATTTTAGGTTTCTTTTATTTTATTAATCTCATTAATGAAGTCCCACCATTTATGCTTCCTAAGCATCACAGAAGAAACGAAAATACAACGTACTCTTATGCCATCCGCATTCGCCACAGTGTCCCGTTATGCACCGTTAGATTACTTAACTAACGACATAGTGGGGAAAGACAAGCGCGGGTGCAAAACATAAGCAACGTTTATTATATATCATATATACAATAATAAAGAATTCGTCTCACGCATATAAAGTAATCACATCACAGAATAATAGCAGCAGAAGATAACATATGAAATATTGGATATACTAGAAATTCCATGTTTTAAATTAAGCCAGTATAAAACATGAATTCCACAGTCGCGATGAATAGCCAAACCCACATCCCCAGACCTTTACGAGAGCAGCAAGGAACCCTACCAATTCTAGTGTCAGGAAACCCGGTCTCGACTCCTTGAGATGGTCTCCTACTGGACCCTAAAACCCAGTTACTTGTGCTCCCCTCCTTGGGTATATCCTAATGCGGAAAAGTAAATAATATACAACAATAGTGACATCATTCTCAACCCGGAAGTGCCCCAATAAAAGAATATTACATACAAGTTTTTTTACATGAATGAAAATAAAAACTCTCATCTCACATAAAGCTGTAGGGTTGTCTAGCACGGCAGAGTAACATTTCACAAAATATAAAATATTATTTTTGGAATTTAATATTAAAATAACATATTTCCCGAAAACTGCCCGATTTGCGAAATTTGGGTTTTCGAAAAAGGGTATAAATATATACCAATAATTGTGAAATAAATGGAAATTAAAATGATTTATTCATTTAAAAATATATTTAAAGGATTTGGCATTTTTTTTAATTCATTATATGCAGTTTGGATAAAACCCCGATTAGTTCACTGCTAATCGCAATTAAGCCAAATCCGTGTTTCTACAGTTTTCCATGGCTAGTGTCCCATGTCATGTTACATTTGGTTACATGTTGTTGCATTTGTATTGTTTTATGGGTATTATGTGATTTGGTTTTGAATTTAAAAGAGAAAAGAAAAAGAAATGAAAAGGGTTAAAAAGGTGAAAGATTGGAGAGAGAGAGAGTGTGTGTGAGAATAAGTGAGAGAGAGGGGGCTACTGCCATACTCTTTCCCCCATCATTTTCTTCTCCCTCTTCATCTTCCTCAAGCTCACTTCCCTTCACTTTTAACCCTAGATCCATCTCCAAATAATCCCCAAAATCTTATACACCCTTCACAAAAATTAATCCCCATCTCTTTCTCTACACATTGAACCTAGCAAAGTGGGATTTTGACAACATTGGGACTTTTAGGGTTTACTTGAGTTTCATCTATGAGGTATAATCCTTTCCATTTTGTTATTTTTGAGATTTCTAGTATTTTATATAGTTTAGAAGTTGAATTGGTTTGGTGGTTGTGAGGATAGAAATCCCTAGAGAGGGTTTAGGTTTAAAAAGTGGTTTTGGTGAACTCTTGTGGCTGTTACGAGACCTGGGCTTGAGTATAGAAACCAAAATAAGGATTTAGCAATTCATTATGTTGGTTTTGTGTTGATTTATGAGGGTATATGGAAATCTGGAGTAATCCGGGGGCACTAAAAATTATTTAGCGAACACAGTGACACATGCAGGCACCAAGGAGCTAACTCCAAGACCCTTGACACAACTCAACTACTGGACCGCAGATTTATTCATTGTGGCCACATTAGGGAATTTTGGGTTGGTTCTTGGTATATGGTTCACTTATCTGATAATTAGACCCCCTATGTGTGCAGAATTGGCCAATTTTACCTGAGAGAGAATCTTGGAGCAGTTTGGGGTGCTTTTGGTTATGTTTTTTTTCCGTATTTTGCAAACTTGGGCTTTGCTGTTTGGTATTGTATTTGGTTGTTGGGCATTTTTACGTCAACAACAAGGGTTAGTTGATTGTTTTTGCACGCGTAGGGTTTAGGTTCTAACCTATGAGCGCACCGTGTGCCGTATCGGTTTTCAGAACTTGATTTTAATAGCGTTGCGATATGTGTTATTATTGAAGGTACCTTCGCGTGGATTCCGAGGCGACGGAGCGTGGCATCATCGATTTCGGCAAGCGAAGACCAGATGGGTAGATCTATATCTACAGCGAAAGTCGGGTGGATGGCGTATAGCACCCCCGCACACTTGATGGAAACCGATTTACATATAGATTATGGTTAATGAAACCTTTAATAGGAAACTATAGGTAGAGTTAAAAGGTAGTTAGAAAACTATAATTGAAACTAAGGATAGTTCGAAGTGATATAATACGGCTAACATGTGATGACGGGATTTGAGGATGATGTTTGATGTTATTGCCGTTTAGGGTACTATAGGACTAGATAGCCGACGTAGATGCGTCATCCGAACCATACCTATTTCTAAACTAAAGAATCGTATGCATCTTTTAAACATATACCGTGAGGGATGTTACGGATTTTCAAATGATATCGTTTCCTTAAAAATACCGTAGCCCTACTTTCAAAACTACGATCACTTCTTTTAAAAACTGATTGTATGGTTCGGGTGTGTATGATAGATTAGGTACTTATGCTTATAGTAAATGTAGAATGTATATATAACTTTTGATTCGATGTGAGATATAATGTGATAAAAAGAATGTACGATTCGATATGATGACTTGGTGATATGTTGGTATACAGATGAGAGTCGATTGAGATGATTGATACCTTGCCTGTCCCCTGATACGAGATTGTTATGGATGTGACCTGCGACATGGGTATATAGATATATATAGAATGTTGTGAATCATGAATGATAGGCCGTACGTGATATTAGGATGTACCCTCATTGTCTTATAGGTTGATAGGATCCCTATTGGTTTAATGCCGTCGTACGATGATTTTCCGTGCGTGATGAGTTTGACTTTATGTTTGATCCATACCCTTGACTAGAGGCTGCCGTACGATGTATAGTACCGTACGCGTTGTTGTGAGACTATATGCCGATTGATAGATTCACCGACTCGGTCATGTTGGATAAGTATACCCGTCAGCATTTGCATATGATTTACCTTACGCTACATTCGTGTTATTCGCATTACGTTACTTATACCTGTGATAGTACACCTGCACCATTATCGATGATGCGTATGTTACACGTACACAGATTGTAGGCTCACACACTTCATCAACGATAATTGCCATCTAACTACACAGTAGGATTGCTGCATCATGATATGACTCTTCGCATAACATACTTGCGTATATGCCACTTGTACATCCATATTGGCGCACATACATATTGTACACTCATACTTGCGTATATACTCACTTGTACATCCATATTGGCACATATACATATTGCACACTCATGCTTGCGTGTATACCACTTGTACATCCATATTAGCACATATACATATTGTACACTCATACTTGCGTATATACCCACTTGTACATCCATACTGGCGCACATACATTGTACACTCATACTTGCGTATATACTCACTTGTACATCCATATTGGTACACATACATATTGTACACTCATGCTTGCGTATATACCACTTGTACATCCATATTGGCACATATACATATTGTACATTCATACTTGCGTATATACCCACTTGTACATCCATATTGGCGCACATATATATTGTACACTTATACTTGCGTATATACCCACTTGTACATCCATATTGGCGTACATACATATTGTACACCTATACTTGTGTGCATATATATATCTTGTGCATCCATGTCTACGTACATACACATTTGTACATACAAAGATAATGATGGCTTTGATTTTGGAGAATTGGAGACCGCATGTTATATTTTAAAACTGGATCCATTTAAAAGAGCGGTTTTCCCTTTTTGCTCATAGTACGATTTTATGCTGCATACGTCACATTGCATGGATTCACGCATTGAGTTTTGGATTTCATGTGATTTCTTGATTTGAGAACCGTTGTATTATTTTAAGAAAGTATGCATTGTTTTGAAAACCCGGTTGCTCTTTATATGATATTTCAGTGCGTCCACCATGTTTTTTCTCGGTTCTGAGAGTGGCGTGTGAAACCCAATTCGAGGAGCGGTAGGCACCGTCTACAGGTACATGGTGGACCCGGTGAGGTACCCCGGGGAAAGAAGACTCGTATTGTTAGACGGTGAGCATAGCAGGGGAGTTCTACCTAACGGTGATTATATTTGGACTCAGCGGTTATCCGGAGGATACCGACTGGAGTAGAGAGATGGATATGAGGGCCGACCAGGGTATGCGGCGCCTGAGATATATGAGGATTTATGTGTCGATACTAGACACCGGTTTTCATGTTGTTTTCGAGTGTCGAGATGAACACTCAGGTTCCATGATTTTGATGTGTCGTGAGGGGCACACGTTGATTTATATCTTCATATTTTTATGCATATGCTTTTATAATATACATATATTGATTATATGGTTGGACGAGATCCACACGCATACATACATTGGTTATATGGTTGGACGAGATCCGCATGCATACATAAATTGGTTATATTGTTGGATTATATCCGCATACATATAGGTATTGAGTATATTGTTGGCACATATGATGACCCGGTCACCCTAGATTTCATAGTATTACCTTTATGATATAGTTGACCTAGGAGTCGTTGTTTATTCGATTTCTACTTGTACATGTTTTTCTACTCACGAGTTGGCAACTCACCCCCGTTGTGCCACAGTTCTTGCAGGTAGACCGCATGGATCAGTAGCGGCTTCGCTGGCACACAGTTGCATTCGGGTATTTTGCATTAGTAGGTGGGACATTTGTATCATACCCATTCTTGTATACATTTTTTCATATTGTATCTAGTCAACTCCATCAAATCAAACTAGAATTTGTAGAAGTAATGAGACTTAGCAAGACTTGTAGTTGCGAGACTTGAGCGATGGGTTTATGTTCGCTTTTAGGGTTTTATGTCTTGCTTTTCTTTATCTTTTGTGGTGATCTTCGCCGTTGGGCGTCATATACTTATATTTACCATCTTGTGTGGTTGTGATCCGCCGGTTGGCGAAGAGCTAGCTCCAGCTTGGGGATGCCTTTATTATCTTTATGTATTTGTGGTTTTGGATCAAAAATACAAAGGAGGTGCTACCCAAATTTTTAAAAGACGAAACATGTTTTCATACCAGTAAATTTCACTTGCATTATTCATGTCCCTTTTCCATGCATTTAAGAAAAACTTGATTTCATTATACCTTTATTTCAAAACTTCACCTCTTTTATTTTCTTAAATAGGTTTAGATTTCTAGGTTTCAGCTTACTTGAATTCCGTTACGCCTTTAGACGTTGCGTGATTCAAGTGCTGGTCACGAGCTAGTATTTCGGGTCGTGACAAAGTTGGTATCGGAGCCAGGTTTAACCTTGGTTCGAGTCTATGTTTTACTATGCAGAGTCTAGGGCGGGTATGTATTTCGGAACCTAGGCTTGACCTTACGGAACTTAGATTTGAACAGGGGGTATTAGACCCGAACTTTCGTTTCATAGGCCGATCCTGATTGATGGAGTAGGTAGCTTGAGTAGAGTGACGTACCGTACGTATGTTCCATGGCATATTTACGATACGATACTCTACTTAAGAAACCTTAGGATGTACATATTTTGAGATCGGTGATTCTCTTCGTATCCATGATTATAAATCCATTTGAGATCCTCGATTCTATTTGTTTCCATCATCATACTCTCATTGATGATGTTCCTTCTTATGATCATGTATCCATTCTGGATATGTCGTTTCCTTTCATGCCATTAATCTGCTTTCTTCGATACTCGATTGAGGTTCCTGTCACCATAGTTTGAGCGTAAATTGAGTTGCTGCTAGTGATGCGGTCAGGGCGAGCTCGTCTGGTACGAGGACTGACCATCGTGTTTTCTGGTGACACGGAAACATCTCGAGTTAGCGTTTATGTCGTGGCCTCTCGGATGAGGCGAGTGTTTGGTTTTGCACAAGATGATCGGTCCATTGATTGAGCTTCCAGTTGCTAGAGGACTGATGATGTACAGTCTACCTCAGAGATTGTGATGTCGTCTACCGTATGGACAGATGACCCAGCTGTTGCTGAGATTGACGAGATGTCGCTTCCAAAGCTTACGAGCCGAGATCGCAGGAGCTTCCAGGCAAAGATGCGACAGATGATTGCTAGTCCGTCCCGAGTTGAGAGACGAAGGTGATTCATCAGATTGATGCACCGACGCAGGCCCAGTCGACTTGAAGATTTCCAGTGTGGAGAGCCTTACTCAGATCTAGAGCAGACCGATCCAGAAATGACCGTTGATGTATCGTTTTTCCTAGAGAATTGATGCATTGTTTAGCATGCGGACGAAGGTATTCACATGTTGTTTAGGCGAAGTTAAAAGTTCGAACGAATGTCAGAAACCCATTTTTTCCAAGTTTAAGTATTCGGAAGAACATGCAGGTAATTCTGTGGACCCTCTAGAAGAATGAAACCCTAACTCGACGTGATGACCATGGAACCGCTTTTAAACCTTAGGGTTTGCGGCAGTTTAGCGGTGCCATCAGTGAGGCTTGGGTTTGCCCTTCTATGGTTGGTCCGTAGGTACTGTGGTATGTACCGGATAATGTTAGACTGTGCTCAGGTGTTGAGTTTTTGAGAAATTATAGGACTTTGATGACTCGATCGAAACGTTTAACGTCGTCCGAATGTCATGTGATAAAAGACCAGTGAGCTGACCAGCTTCAGATAGAGGGCCTCACCATGATGCGTTTTGAGTTGATCGAGAGCGGACGAGTATAGAGTATCCTCCGATGGTTGGGACGAGTTCCCGAGGACGTGTTCGGCCTAATTTCTTCTACATAGTGATGAAGATACCGAGTTCGTAACTTCGAGTCTGTGTGAGAGACTCTTGATCAACCGTAGCCGAGAACAGTTGCAGTGCGCAGATAGCATGACGTGACGTCAGGTGGACGATGATAAAGACGAGCGGAACCAGAGTTTCGTGCGAGATGCGGATGAGCTGTTGTTACTCCCCGTCGAGATTAGAGATCTGATATGCATACAGAGACGTTGGGATGCGGCCAATTCCCGAGAAAATGTTGTGCTGAGAACGCAGATGTCCAGAAAATGAAAAAGGATTATGTAAGAGTACCAGCCTCCGTACAGTTCGGCATAGGCGAGATCAGAAGAGACCTTGAGCAGGATTCCTTCCAGGACACTGCTGCAATAAGATTTGCACCCAGGATCAGATGTGTAATGTGTATTCAGAGGACCAGAGGCCGACGCTAGTGACGTACTGCTTTACGAGTGGTCATGATGATTGACTAAGAGATGACAAGAGAAGTGCCAGAACGGAATCGTTCCCGTTTGCACACCTGACAAGTCCGATGAGCCGATGGATTGCGAGATTAGTGAATCCACAAAGAAATGAGGACCCAGAGACAGGAGACGCCAGACCGTGAGCAGGAGGCAAGCAGATGTTCTTATTCTGCCAGTTTTTGGCGCACCGGTTTATCCTTCGATATTGTAGGAGGTGTACCTCAATGTCATTTTTTTGCGATTTTCGTTTGTGATCTGAGTATCACGCTTATGTCACTTGGATTTGAGTTTTGATGATTGAGTTTCCTGATATTGATTTCGTGAACCATTGCTGCACCTACTGGGTATTTATATTTTGCGCATAGTTATCGCACTTGATTTATATCTTATACACCGTTGTGTTGATTTGCGTTTTGTGCATATCCATAGCATTTGATGTCGATTTTGTACCTTCGTAGCATGTGTTTATGAATTCGTGAATTTCATACGGATGGTTTGATTTTTTCACTCGGTATAGCTCAGATGTGCTTGCAGTGTATTGAATACGGATTTTGTGCGCATAGTGGCACACGTTTTTGATTTATACACCTTGGTGCATTCGGTGTTGCTTTTATGCGTTTGAGTTATTGACTGTAATTCGTGCATTTGAAGCACCAGATGTTGTTTTCGTGCACAATAGATGCACCAGATGTTGTTATCGTGCACACCCATTGCACCGGACAAATGCTTTCGTGCACACCCATTGCACTTAGTTTTGGCTTTTGTACATATCGTAGCACCTGTATTTGGATTTGATTTCCATGCGCACCGGACGCGCATGATTGTTGGATACGCCTTTTGAGGCTGATTTTTTTTTTTGAACACTTTGTTTTCGTTTTGGGCACTATATTGTGTAGTAGCCAAACATGACTGATCTGAGGACAGTACCTGAGTACTTTACATGCATTTACAAAGTTTAACAAGAGGCTTTCAAAAAGGAGCTATAGTCTCGCTATTTCTTACGTGTCCGTGAGCGACACGAACGTTTTTTTAAAGGAAAACCTTTTAGGATATTCTGAAACAACGGAACGTATGTTTAGCAAAACCTATATGGACATATATTATTATTTTACAAATGAGCGTCCGTCACTTATGCCGTGAGTTACGCATTCATGCGATGATTTAGAAAAGATTTTTGCATAAGTTTTATTCAGATTTTGAAAGTTTTCAAGGGATGCGTACTATATACGTATTATAGTATTTGACTAGTGTATATTGGATTTCAGTATTGGATTTCGAGATATGTATCCCCATTGTAACTCCGAGGATATGCATGCAAATTCGATGATTTGCGTAACGCTTGACGGAATTCGGTTTTTGAGTTTTGTACTCGTTTTCATGCGCACTTGACGCGCTGTGTTATTCTATATCTTCTGTGATTTCGGAGCCCCGTTGATTTGAATTGATTATTGAAATGTTTTAGCATTTAGGGGTTTAAATTTAAATTCGGGGACCGAATTTATTTAAGGGGGGAAGTTTGTAACATTTCAGAAAATATAAAATATTATTTTTGGAATTTAATATTAAAATAATATATTTCCCGAAAACTGCCCGATTTGCGAAATTGAGGTTTTCGAAAAAGGGTATAAATATATACCAATAATTGGGAAATAAATGGAAATTAAAATTATTTATTCATTTAAAAATATATATAAAGGATTTGGCATTTTTTTAATTCATTAAACGCAGTTTGGATAAAAACCCAATTAGTGCACTGCTAATCGCAATTAAGCCAAATCCGTGTTTCTACAGTTTTCCATGGCTAGTGCACCATGTCATGTTACATTTGGTTACATGTTGTTGCATTTGTGTTGTTTTATGGGTATTATGCGAATTTGTTTTGAATTTAAAAGAGAAAAGAAAAAGAAAAGAAAAGGGTTGAAAAAGTGAATGATTGGAGGGAGAGAGGAGTGTGAGAATAAGTGAGAGAGAGGGGGGCTGCTTCAATACTCTTTCCCCCATCATTTTCTTCTCCCACTTCATCTTCCTCAAGCTCACTTCCCTTCACTTCTAACCCTAGATCCATCTCCAAATAATCCCCAAAACCTTATACTCCCTTCACAAAAATTAATCCCCATCTCTTCCTCTACACATTGAACCTAGCAAAGTGGGATTTTGAGAAATTGGGACTTATAGGGTTTTCTTGAGTTTCATCTATGAGGTTTAATCTTTTCCATTTTGTTAGTTTTGAGATTTCTAGTATTTTAGATAGTTTAGAAGTTGAATTTGTTTGCTGGTTGTGAGAATAGAAATCCCTACAGAGAGTTTAGATTTAAAAAGTGGTTTTGGTAAACTCTTATGGCTGTTACAAGACTTGAGCTTGAGTATAGAAACCAAAATATGGATTAAGGATTCATTATATCGGTTTTGTGTTGATTTGTGAGGGTATATGGAAATCTGGAGTAATCCGGAGGCACTAAAAATTATTTAGCGAACACAGTGACACATGCAGGCACCAAGAAGCTAACCCCAAGACCCGAGACCCCAACCCAACTGCTGGGCCGCATATTTATTCACTGTGGCCGTAAATTGTGGCCACATTAGGGAATTTTGGGTTGGTTCTTGGTATATGGTTCACTTATCTGATAATTAGCCCCCCTATATGTGGAGATTGGCCAATTTTACCTGAGAGAGAATCTGGGAGCTGTTTAGGGTGCTTTTGGTTATGTTTTTTTTCCCGTATTTTGCAAACTTGGGCTTTGTTGTTTTGTATTGTATTTGGTTTTTTGGCGTTTGTACAGCAACAACAAGGGTTAGTTGATTGTTTTTGCACGCGTAGGCTATAGGTTCTAACCTATGAGCGCACCGTGTGCCGTATCGGTTTTCAGAACTTGATTTTAATAGCGTTGCTGTCACGACCCGAAAGTACGGAACATGACCGGCACTTAAACTACGAACATCTCGAGACGTACGTAATCTAAGTAAACCGAAAACCCAGAAATCCAAACCAAGAAAAGTAGTGGAGTGCAGGAAAAACCAACTTAAAGCAAGTAATTTCAATAGCATAAGCCGAATTATGCGGTTTTTAAAACATCAAAAATTTACTGAAAATTTCGGCAGAGTCTCCTTTGTAAATACTGGCCCCTAAACGGGATACAACATGAATAGTATACGAAATCAAGAAAAAGGCATCCCCAAGCGGGAGCTAGCTCTTCGTCAATCGACGGTCACAACCACACAAGCAATATAATATACAACGCCAACGGCGAGGATCAAAACTCAAAAGGAAACTCAAAACCACCAGAAATATAACGAGCGACTCTAAGGTCGAAAGAATAAACAACACTGGTCTCTATCTCAATAAATACATGTTTGGTTGATGGAACTTCTAGATACAACAGAATAATGATATACAAGATATATAATAGGGGTACGATACAAGTAAACCCACCTACTAGAAAATCACCCGAACGAAACTATGCCGCAAAGCCGTAATTAAACCTGTACGGCAAAACCTGCAAGAAACTGGGGCACAACGGGGGTGAGTTGCCAACTCATGAATAGAAAAACATCTACGCACAGAAATCGCATAAATAACGCAATCCTAGGTCAATGATCATAATATATATCCTCAAAAATGTATATAACATGCAGCCTATAACAATGGCTAGGGTAGTATCTAACCCGAGTGTAAACTCATGTGCGCGTGTCAGTGCCTCAGGTAGCAATATATCATATGAGTGAGGTATGAATGCATGAAACTAGAATACATGTAAATGAAGAAAATGTTTTCATAAATTAGTGAGATTTCTGTATTTTTAAAGTGAGGTACCATAAATGAAATCAGTATCAACAGTGTCTAGCATCGACACAAAACATAAATCTCACTGTCTCGAAATATCAATGTCTCAATCACAATATTTAGGGCGCCGTCAATCCAGACCGGCCCCTACCATCCATCTCAAGACCACGACGGTATCCTCCGGATATCCGACGCGTCGGGTAATATCACCGGTCGGTAGTGCTCCCCTGCCGGGCTCAACGTCAACACCACATTCCTCTTGCCCTGGGATACCGCACCGGGCCCACCATGTACCCGTGACGGTTCCTCCACTCCTCGACACGGATCTCGAAAACCACAGCAAACTCATGGTGGACGACACTTTACATCACTAGAAAACCGCAACATTTTATATTTTAAAAGATCATAAGTTGTAAATTTTGCGGCTTTCCCCGAAATCCAGAAATATCATAAATCTCAAGAAATCATCACAAGTGCATATGTAAATGATAATGAATGCATATGGTATCAATAACCAAGTTGCAATGTATGATTAATAAACTAGGCATGTAAGGCAGGTACACTAATATCATATCAAACTACTAACTAACAAGCTAAGTCAAGCAAATATATTTTCTAAAGTGTACGTGACATGGCAATTACCGATGAAGATGTGTGTGAGCCGGCAAGTAGGTGTACGCGGTATATACGCATCATCGGTAATTGTGCTGGTGTCCTAACAGCATGATATCAATAATGGAATATGCAGCAAAATAAGTATGCGAGGCAGAGCGAACAGCAATAATGTGCGGGAGCTGAATACTAGACACAATGGTAACTAATCTGTAATAATCTAATATAAGTCCTACAAATGGTGCCTTGTGAAATAACACGAATCATGGGGTTTTGAAAATAGGGGCTACGGTGTTTTTATGAAAAGATACGTCTTTTGAAATATCCGTAGGATCCCTTGGGCTGTCTTTTAAAATACCCACGATTCGTTAGTTTTTGAAATAGGTAAGAATCGAATCTAATCTAACAACTAAACTAAACTAAAGGGCTAAGCTAACAAGCTGAACTACAGGTAAGGAAACCGCCTAACATCTGAGTCGATACATATACATAACTGTATATATATTAGTCGGTGATCCCGCCTCAATAATATCATATCTGATACCATATCTAAAATCAGACATCCCAAGTCAAGAGTGCGGATCAATCATCAAGATATAGCTCGTACGTAAATCCGTCGTACGGCATCCCAAATCTGGGTACGGGTCAATATCACATTCATCATACTATTCACCTGGTATCCTCTTTATCAAATATCATGATCGCGGTACTGATCTACATCTAGTACCATACTGATACCGCCTATGTATGCATGGACGTGTGTGAAACACTACGTCAAGGACCCGCTACAACGTCATGTCGTATCTCGAATACGAACCCTGCTATATCACCGATCTCACGGCCTCAAATCAAATCTCATCGACTCAGCTCAATCCCAAGTATCATCCTCAAATCCGTATGTGAACACATAGTCCCATACCCATGTGAACCCATAACTATAAAGAATCCCATGAGCTCATATCAATAGGAATGTATGCAAGTATGTATGTGTGTATGTGTAGTGCAACACTACCCTAGGGTTCGCAACACTAAAGTAATCCAACACACCAATATCCATCCTAAGCATCGTTATTAATTCTAAATAACATATAATAATTGTTTGTGTGTATACGCATTCGTATACACCACCACGGACTGCGGGGGTGCTATACGCCATCCACCCGACTTCTCCCCGTAGATATAAATCTACTCACCTGGTCCTCGCTAGCCGGTGCCGACGTCGCCACGCGCTTGCTTGTCATCTCGAAGTCCACATGGGGGTACCTACATATCATAACGCACCATATCGCATTAAAACTAAATTCGAAATCGAAACGGCATACGAAAATCAAATCGGCGCGCGTATCACGCATAGGTCCAAACCTATCGCCTACGCATGCAAGAATAGTCAAACCAACCCTCGATGTCGATGTACAAACGTCAAACCATCGAGAAAAATCCAATCACACTCATTTGCACATTCACGAACACTAATTTTAATATAAACTAGGTTAAAACTCACAAAACCCCCAATTTTACTTAAAAAGTCATTTTTCCGAAAATCTAGCAAGCACAATTCGCCGTTTTTGTACAAAACAGGATGTTTAAATGAATGTAGCGGCCAATATATTTATTAAATATCTTAACTAAGTCATATAAACAATTCCCGGAATTTAATCTCATTAAATTCCAAAAACCCTAATATTCTAGTTTACAAAATACCTAAAATTTAACAATTTCAAAGCAAAAATGCACAAACTACAATCTAGCTTAGATTTGCATGATCTAAAGCATTAAACCATACTTAATAAAGTTAATGAAGTCATGAAAAACCTAAACACATTTTTAATCCCAAGTATTTAACCAATTTCAAAAACCTAGTAAGCAAATTAGCAAATTAACACAATTTTTAAACTAACCATTAGCACAAGCTACTAATCTTGTATTAACATGACAAAAAGCCTAAATATAACACATAACCATACACCAATTTTATAAAACCCTAACTTGCATTCAAATTCATAACTTGAATTCCAAAACTTGCAACTTAAGCCTAATTAACACTTAAGTAGTTTAGCTTTAAGAAATTAGTAACAAATTAAGCAAAAATGTTGTAGAATTATACCCAAAAACATTTGAAGATCCACAAGCATCCATGGCCTCCCAAAATGCTCTCTTTTCACAAAGATCCATGCTATACGGGCTAAGGTAAAATGGGTAGGAGTCGGATTTGGGTTTTGTGAATTTTTTTGATGGATTTGAGGCAATTTTTGATGAAGTTTGAAGAGAAAAGAGAAGGGAAATTGGGGGGGCTGCTGCTGCTGTAAGAGGAGGGGGGCTGCTGGAATGGGAGTGGGAGAGGAGAGGGAGGGAGGTAGAGAAAGTGGGGGGAGAAGTCAAAGTCAATTCAAGGTCAAAGGTCCACCTCATTTCTCCATTTTCTTTTCTTTTCTTTCATTTCTTTCCTTTGAAATTCAAGTGGGGAAAAAAATGGGGGTTGCTGAATTCTTTAAGGGAAGAAGTAAATGGGAGTGTGTGGATGTGGGTACGTGTGTGGGGTGATGAAAAATGATAAATATAATACCCCAAACATCCATTTACGCTAAAAAAAAGCCTTTTTTTTCTTCAATAATTTCTAAACCATTTTGGCAAATGATTTCTTTCCAAAAACCACATGATAAAATTTTATTTAATGTTTTATGATGCACAAAATTTGTTTCAACTCATTCCAATTTGTAATTTTACCTAATTAAATGTATTAGTGACGGCTTAAATAATAATAAAATAATATTTTTTTTCAGAAAATTTGAAATTTCACTAGCTGCTCAATAAACACCAAATAATAGCAATTACATAGCTAGAATATGTATATTTAATTTTTATAATAAGATATTTGTATTTTGACTTTTTACAGAAAACCCCCTTATTTTACCGATTTTTCGAAATTTCACCGAAACGATTTTCAAAACGTTACAATCTTCCCCCCTTAAAGAAATTCGGTCCCCGAATTTAAATTCAAACTCCCCCAAATACTAAAACATCTAAGAAAAACCATCAAGTCGTCGGGGCTCCGAAATTGTAACTACATAAAACAATTCGTAGCGCAGCGCATGCGCTTGAAAAATGAGTATATAACTCAAATCAAAACTCCGTCAAGCATCCCGCAATCATCGGAGTCATGGAGAAGACATCAATGCCAAATCTAAATCAAACCAATATGATATAACTCGAAACTATACATGTAAACATCGAATCTATATCTCTAAGTATCTGAAGGAAATGCATGCCAAATCTCTTTAAGTCGCTGTGCAACGCGTATAACACTGCACAGTGGCGGACTTCTATCATAAGAAAATAACTATATACATATATACCTTTGTTTGAAATGTACGTTCCACCGTTTTGGAAACAATTTAGAAGGGTCTCCTTGTTTTAAACATTTCGTGTCATATCAGACACGTAGGTAAATACTGAGGCTATAGCTCGGTTTTTGGAAATCCCTTCAATAACTATCAATGCATGCAAAATATATTCAGGTACTGTCCTCTGACTAGTCCTGCTCAGTACGAAAATACATAGCAATATCATAAAAACGTACTGCTCTATACGAAATCAATCCCAAAATATGCACATGAATGCTACGTGCGTCTGGTGCGCACGGAAATCAAAATCCATGAATGTGCCATACATGCGCACAGAAACAACATCTAAGTGCATCGGGTGTGCACGAAACATCTGTCGTAGGCAACATGTGTGCCTGACAGCAAAATCAGGTGCATCTATCGTGCATGAAATCATGAAATCCAATATCAAGCGCCGAACGTGCGCAAAATCAATCAGGTGCACAAGGTGCACAAAACAAATATCGGGTATCACAATCAAAATCGAAGTCCAGTGCACAAAAGGCGTATCACTGCACTGCAAGCAAATATAAACTATACCGAGTGCAGGAACGAAATCGTGTGCATGCATACGCACAAAACCAACTCAACTGTTTAAAATCGTAAAATCACAAACATGTGAAACTGAAGCACGAAAACGATATCAAGTGCAACACTGTGCAAAGATCGTAAATCCTCAATCATCAAAATCAAATCATACGAATAAATCACCCAAAACATCGTAATCAATAATGGCGGAATAGTACTGCTCAAGCGCATCCTCTAAGAATCTCGGCCAACTGTCACGGTCACTAGTGGGACGTCTCGTCGATGATCATGAACTCTGTCCTGCTGGCGTACGTAACCATGACCACTCCTGGGTCAAGGTCTTCACTGTGAATTACCAATCTTTCGGTCCATCGGCTCATCGGCCCTGTCAGTTGTGCTAACGGGGACGATTCCGTTCTGGCACTTCTCTGGTCATCTCTTGGTCAATCATCGCGACCACTCGTAAGATAGCATATTACTGGCATCGGCCTCTGGCTCTCTGAATGTACGTGACACATCTGATCCTGGGTGCAAGTATCATTGCAGCAGTGTCCTGGAAGGAATCCTGCTCACGGTCTCTTCCATGTCTCGTCTGTGCCAACTGTCCGGAAGTCATTGTCCTTTCCTATATCTGCATCTTGCTCTGGAACGAATGCATACTCATCGCGACTCCTTCTGGAAGGTAAGTCCAAGTACCATGCCTCGGCATGCGCATCGCCTCTCTGATGTCGGCGGAGTGGAACGTCATCTCATCTAGATCTGGTGCGAACCTCTTACTCCACTTTTCTCTAATGTCGACCACTTCGGACTCGTCTTGTCGTGGCTGCATGGACTGAGCTCCAACGGCTATCCTCGTATCTGGAGTCTCCCAAGAATGCATCTCACCACCTAGCATCCGATTGAAGTCGAACCATTCGATCGATTCGTCGAAACCTCATAATCCCCCAAGAGCTCAACATCTTGGTACAGTTTAATAGTATCGAGTACATACCACAGCATCGGTGGTCCAGCCGTAGAAGGGCAAACCCAAGCCTCACTAATGGCGCCGTGGAACTGCCGCAAACCCTAAGGTTCAAAGGCTTTCACACGGTCATTATGTCGAGTTAGGGTTTCATTCTTCTAGAGGGACCATAGAATTGCCTGCATGTCCTTCCGACTACTTTAAACTTGGAATAATAGGTTTCTGACATTCGATCGTCTCTGTCGACTCCCAACGTCTCCGCGTGAAGTCGTCTCTAGCTGGAATCAATCTATTTGATGACCTCTCATCGGGTAGGCGAACGAACCACATGTCTCAGTCATTCATCCGTGGATGACTAGCGACCTTCTATCATTGGCTCAATCCTCTGGTGCTGATCTGTCCGTCCGAGTAATCTCATACAGCGATCCATCAACGCTCGTGGTGCGAAAACACAATCAAAAGACACCTCTCTACAATCGGGTGTCACCGGAATCACGCCCTGGTCAGTCCTCGTTTGTGACGAGCTCCTGCTGACCGCAACTCTAGCCGTAGCTCTCCCTGCCCAAAATCGTGGTAGCAAAACCAAACTGGTAACGACGAGGCTAGATCAGGAAGGAATATAACACTGAACAAGGAAATGTACATCCTAAGGCTTCTTAAGTGGAGTGGCGTGTCGTAAATATGCCGCGGAACATACCAACGGTACGTCACTCTACTTTAGTAACCTATTCCATCAACCAAGGGTCATCCTACGCTCCGAAGGTAAAACCTAACGCTTTGATACCAACTTTGTCACGACCCGAAAGTACGGAACATGACCGACACTTAAACTACGAACGTCTCGAGACATACGTAATCTAAGTAAACCGAAAACCAGAAATCCAAACCAAGAAAAGTAGTAGAGTGCAGGAAAAACCAACTTAAAGCAAGTAATTTCAATAGCATAAGCCGAATTATGCGGTTTTTAAAACATCAAAAATTTACTGAAAATTTCGGCAGAGTCTCCTTTGTAAATACTGGCCCCCAAACGGGATACAACATGAATAGTATACGAAATCAAGAAAAAGGCATCCCCAAGCGGGAGCTAGCACTTCGTCAATTGACGGTCACAACCACACAAGCAATATAATATACAACGCCAACGGCGAGGATCAAAACTCAAAAGGAAACTCAAAACCACCAGAAATATAACGAGCGACTCTAAGGTCGAAAAAATAAACAACACTGGTCTCTATCTCAATAAATACATGTTTGGTTGATGGAACTTCTAGATACAACAGAATAATGATATACAAGATATATAATGGGGGTACGATACAAGTAAACCCACCTACTAGCAAATCACCCGAACGAAACTATGCCGCAAAGCCGTAATTAAACCTGTACGGCAAAACCTGCAAGAAACTGGGGCACAACGGGAGTGAGTTGCCAACTAGTGAATAGAAAAACATCTACGCACAGAAATCGCATAAATAACGCAATCCTAGGTCAATGATCATAATATATATCCTCAAAAATGTATATAACATGCAGCCTATAACAATGGCTAGGGTAGTATCTTACCCGAGTGTGAACTCATGTGCCCGTGTCAGTGCCTCAGGTAGCAATATATCATATGAATGAGGTATGAATGCATGAAAACAGAATACATGTAAATGAAGAAACTGTTTTCATAAATTAGTGAGATTTCTGTATTTTTAAAGTGAGGTACCATAAATGAAATCAGTATCAACAGTGTCTAGCATCGACACAAAACATAAATCTCACTGTCTCGAAATATCAATGTCTCAATCTCAATATCTAGGGCGCCGTCAGTCCAGACCGGCCCCTACCATCCATCTCAAGACCACGACGGTATCCTCCGGATATCTGACGCGTCGGGTAATATCACCGGTCGGTAGTGCTCCCCTGCCGGGCTCAACGTCAACACCACATTCCTCTTGTCCCGGGGTACCGCACCGGGCCCACCATGTACCCGTGACATTTCCTCCACTCCTCGACACGGATCTCGAAAACCACAGCAAACTCATGGTGGACGACACTTTACATCACTAGAAAACCGCAACATTTTATATTTTAAAAGATCATAAGTTGTAAATTTTGCGGCTTTCCCCGAAATCCAGAAATATCATAAATCTCAAGAAATCATCACAAGTGCATATGTCAATGATAATGAATGCATATGGTATCAATAACCAAGTTGCAATGTATGATTAATAAACTAGGCATGTAAGGCAGGTACACTAATATCATATCAAACTACTAACTAACAAGCTAAGTCAAGCAAATATATTCTCTAAAGTGTACGTGACATGGCAATTACCGATGAAGATGTGTGTGAGCCGGCAAGTAGGTGTACGTGGTACATACGCATCATCGGTAATGGTGCTGGTGTCCTAACAGCATGATATCAATAATGGAATATGCAGCAAAATAAGCATGCGAGGCAGAGCGAACAGCAATAATGTGCGGGAGCTGAATACTAGACACAACGATAACTAATCTGTAATAATCTAATATAAGTCCTACAAATGGTGCCTTTTGAAATAACACGAATCATGGGGTTTTGAAAATAGGGGCTACGGTGTTTTTATGAAAAGATACGTCTTTTGAAATATCCGTAGGATCCCTTGGGCTGTCTTTTAAAATGCCCACGATTCGTTAGTTTTTGAAATAGGTAAGAATCGAATCTAATCTAACAACTAAACTAAACTAAAGGGCTAAGCTAACAAGCTGAACAACAGGTAAGGAAACCGCCTAACATCTGAGTCGATACATATACATACCTGTATATATATTAGTCGGTGATCCCGCCTCAATAATATCATATCCGATACCATATCTAAAATCAAACATCCCAAGTCAAGAGTGCGGATCAATCATCAAGATATAGCTCGTACGTAAATCCGTCGTACGGCATCCCAAATCTGGGTACGGGTCAATATCACATTCATCATACTATTCACCTGGTATCCTCTTTATCAAATATCATGATCGCTGTACTGATCTACGTCTAGTACCAGACTGATACCGCCTATGTATGCATGGACGTGTGTGAAACACTATGTCAAGGACCCGCTACAACATCATGTCGTATCTCAAATACGAACCCTGCTATATCACCGATCTCACGGCCTCAAATCAAATCTCATCGACTCAGCTCAATCCCAAGTATCATCCTCAAATCCGTATGTGAACACATAGTCCCATACCCATGTAAACCCATAACTATAAAGAATCCCATGAGCACATATCAATAGGAATGTATGCAAGTATGTATGTGTGTATGTGTAGTGCAACACTACCCTAGGGTTCGCAACACTAAAGTAATCCAACACACCAATATCCATCCTAAGCATCGTTATTAATCCCAAATAACATATAATAATTGTTAGTGTGTATACGCATCCGTATACACCACCACGGACTGCGGGGGTGCTATACGCCATCCACCCGACTTCTCCCCGTAGATATAAATCTACTCACCTGGTCCTCTCTAGCCGGTGCCGACGTCGCCACGCGCTTGCTTGTCGTCTCGAAGTCCACATGGGGGTACCTACATATCATAACGCACCATATCGCATTAAAACTAAATTCGAAATCGAAACGGCATACGAAAATCAAATCGGCACGCGTATCACGCATAGGTCCAAACCTATCGCCTACGCATGCAAGAATAGTCAAACCAACCCTCGATGTCGATGTACAAACGTCAAACCATCGAGAAAAATCCAATCACACTCATTTGCACATTCACGAACACTAATTTTAATATAAACTAGGTTAAAACTCACAAAAACCCCAATTTTACTTAAAAAGTCATTTTTCCGAAAATCTAGCAAGCACAATTCGCCGTTTTTGTACAAAACAGGATGTTTAAATGAATGTAGCGGCCAATATATTTATTAAATATCTTAAATAAGTCATATAAACAATTCCCGGAATTTAATCTCATTAAATTCCAAAAACCCTAATATTCTAGTTTACAAAATACCTAAAATTTAACAATTTCAAAGCAAAAATGCACAAAGTACAATCTAGCTTAGATTTGGATAATCTAAAGCATTAAACCACACTTAATAAAGTTAATGAAGTCATGAAAAACCTAAACACATTTTTAATCCCAAGTATTTAACCAATTTCAAAAACCTAGTAAGCAAATTAGCAAATTAACACAATTTTTAAACTAACCATAGCACAAGCTACTAATCTTGTATTAACATGACAAAAAGCCTAAATATAACACACAACCATACACCAATTTTATAAAACCCTAACTTGCATTCAAATTCATAACTTGAATTCCAAAACTTGCAACTTAAGCCTAATTAACACTTAAGTAGTTTAGCTTTAAGAAATTAGTAACAAATTAAGCAAAAATGTTTTAGAATTATACCCAAAAACATTTGAAGATCCACAAGCATCCATGGCCTTCCAAAATGCTCTCTTTTCACAAAGATCCATGCTATACGGGCTAAGCTAAAATGGGTAGGAGTCGGATTTGGGTTTTGGGATTTTTTTTGATGGATTTGAGGCAATTTTTGATGAAGTTTGAAGAGAAAAGAGAAGGGAAATGGGGGGGGCTGCTGCTGCTGTAGGAGGGGGGGCTGCTGGAATGGGAGTGGGAGAGGAGAGAGAGGGAGGTAGAGAAAGTGGGGGGAGAAGTCAAAGTCAATTCAAGGTCAAAGGTCCACCTCATTTCTCTATTTTCTTTTCTTTTCTTTCATTTCTTTCCTTTGAAATTCAAGTGGGGAAAAAAAATGGGGGCTGCTGAATTCTTCAAGGGGAGAAGTAAATGGGAGTGTGTGGATGTGGGTACGGGTGTGGGGTGATGAAAAATGATAAATATAATACCCCAAACATCCATTTACGCTAAAAAAAGCCTTTTTTTTCTTCAATAATTTCTAAACCGTTTTGGCAAATGATTTCGTTCCAAAAACCACATGATAAAATTTTATTTAATGTTTTATGATGCACAAAATTTGTTTCAACTCATTCCAATTTGTAATTTTCCCTAATTAAATGTATTAGTGACGGCTTAAATAATAATAAAATAATATTTTTTTTCAGAAAATTTGAAATTTCACCAGCGGCACAATAAACACCAAATAATAGCAATTACATAGCTAGAATATGTATATTTAATTTTTATAATAAGATATTTGTATTTTGACTTTTTACAGAAAACACCCTTATTTTACCGATTTTTCGAAATTTCACCGAAACGATTTTCAAAACGTTACAGTTGCGATATATGTTATTATTGTAGGTACCTTCGCGTGGATTCCGAGCGACGGAGCATGGCGTCATCGATTTCGGCAAGCGAAGACCAGGTGGGTAAATTTATATCTACGGGGGAAGTCGGGTGGATGGCGTATAGCACCCCCACACACTTGATGGAAACCGATTTATATATAGATTATGGTTAATGAAACCTTTAATAGGAAACTATAGGTTGAGTTAAAAGGTAGTTAGAAAACCAAAATTGAAACTAAGGATTGTTAGAAGTGATATAATACGGCTAATATTTGATGACGGGGTTTGAGGATGATGTTTGACGATATTGCCGTTTAGGGTACTATAGGACTAGATAGTCGACGTAGATGTGTCATCCGAACCATACCTATTTCCAAACTAAAGAATCGTATACATCTTTTAAACATATACCGTGAGGGATGTTACGGATGTTAGTGATATGTATGCCCTAGAAGCCATTATTGTACATACGATGTATATTGTAGTGGATGCTTGGACATATATATGGAGGACTTTCTTGCTCGACATAATAGTATGCTATCTGGTTGCTTTTTATCTTAATATGTTCTCTAATTGTCTCTATGTTACATGTTGATAAAGCCCGTAGGATGAGTACTTGACTACGAGGACAATGATGCAGATCATACTAGTGGGGACAGTGTAGTCGCTAAGTACATCCTACAAATGTTCCTAGTCGAGGGTGTATCGAGACAGGGCATCGATATACCAGAGTAGACTAGCGTATAGCTTCTCGACCCATGTAGATGGGCGATGGATGATCCCATATCCATTGGTTGTATACGGGTGCTCAGTGGAGACTGGGTACACTGGACGGACTCGCCGAGAACTCCCAGATGGTATTATACCTCATGCCAGATGGCAGTTCTCTGTTGACACTGGTACAGGTTAGTATGTAGACCCGAGATCGTCATAGAGTCTTGTTTGATTCCCACTGTGCTTTGATTTCCACCTTACCACGTTCAAGAGAACATGCAAAACGGTGGCTTTTGTGTACAGTCCTGAATCACATAGAGGCAATGAGCGATAGGAGGGGTTTCGTCTCTCCCGGTATTGGGAGTTGATGTTGCGCTGTGCTCGATTGGCTATAACAGGAAGTCCTTGGCCAAGGCTGCTTCAGAGATATACTGGTATGTGTTATCATTAGTTTCTAGACCCATTATGAGCCTCACATCGGCATGA
The DNA here is from genome assembly GCA_030015575.1 of Agapanthus africanus. Taxonomy (NCBI): domain Eukaryota; kingdom Viridiplantae; phylum Streptophyta; class Magnoliopsida; order Asparagales; family Amaryllidaceae; genus Agapanthus; species Agapanthus africanus. The sequence continues at coordinate 304,257,176 of CM057343.1, read as the reverse complement.
CTTATCGAGTTACTGGGGTCTGACGTTTACCACCCTTAGACGAGATATGCGACATATCAGACGAAGAGACCGGACTGTACGGTAGTGTTACTAATTGGATTCACAGGAGTGTAAGCAAGCTTGCTTGTTGATCTTCTAATTGCTCAATACCCGGGTGGCCGTTACGTTTAGCAGATCGCTTGCGGCTTGTGGGTGTTTGATATGATCATCACCTATTGCCGGCGTATTGACGAGTCATTAGTATCCTACACAGGGGTTTCCTGGCTCAAGCGAAACGGAGTAGGAGCACATATATGATATGTACGGGACAAAAATTGATACGATATGAGATACCGTATTCTATTCTCGCGATGTGTGACACGGATGGTTATATGTGATATAGCCGGGTTATCGGATCAAGTGTTGATTCGATAAGATGTTACATTATGATATTAGTCGGTTATATGTGATATAGCCGGATTATTAAATCAAGAGTTGATTTAATAATTTAATGTATAATTATATATTTGATATATTATATTACATTAACTAGTATTAGCTCACTTATGATTTTTTTTCTTACTTGATGTGTACATTGTACATATGTGATATGTATATTTGTGTACATGTATTGTGTCATGCTTGATGATACAAGCAAGGTGGGTGTATGAGAATTATACCATATTAAGGTTAAATTAGGGTTTTGTTTATTTCTTAAGGTTTAACAAAAGAGAAAGACTTAGTCAAAGTTCTCAAGCTTAGATGAAGCTTTTATAAACATTAACAAAGTCAACTCTTTTGTCATTCCTTAGGATATTTAGTTAACCCAACTCTTAATCTTATAGCTTGGTTAATTCTCTACATGAGTTAAGCCTGAGGGCTTAACTCACCCATGGTTGCATTATTCTTTTATTTTAACTCATATGATGAGTTCTAGCTGCTTCTTCATCTTCCTCTCAAAAAAGCTTGCTAGCTTCAATGGAGGTATGACAAAAAGTATGAGAAAATCAATTCTAAAGGGAGCCCACTTCCTACTTCATCATCCTCAACTACTTGCCATTTAGTATAGGGTGTTCTCTTCACAAAGTTCATGACCTAGTGAAGAAATAGCTTCGGTTAGTGTCTCCTCGACGTAGATCATCTTCGGCCTCGAAGTCATCGAAGCAAGCATGTTTGTTTTTTCGTGGAGCCTCTATAGAGTCCGGAGTTTACGATCGTAGCGAAGGGGACTTCTACACGGAACTATTGAAGTGAAGGACCGGTCTACAAAGCTTGTATTCCTTTCTCTCTTTACTTATTGCAAAGTGTTTGCATATGTTTCCGTATATTTCTAGCTAACGATTCATTGTTAGGGTTAGCTAAAACGGCAAAATTTTTAATTTAGCATGGACGATACCTCCCGAAACCTTGCTGCGATAGTAGGTAACCCTTCAGTCATATCAGAGCCATGCTAGAAATTAATACGGATTTTGTTAGATTACGAAACTGAAACAAACTCCGAAACTTGAAACCCTAAAACCTGCATTCTGTCGATTTTAAAATCAACTCCAAAAATTTTGCAAACAAGTGCAGAATCATATTTGAGTCAATGTAAGATCATGGGAGAAAATTGGGGCCATGTGCTCGGATTTTGGCCGAGCACATGGAGGGTAAAACCGAGGAGGCCGGCCCCATCTTGGAAATTTGGTCCCAAATTTTTTCCATGTTCTTTGGTCTGGGTTTTGGTGTTTCAGGTGTTGTTTATTTTTGTTAATTTTGCATGTGATGTAATCTTACACTATAAACAATTCGGAGTATTTCGTATTCGTAGTTCTAACATTATTTCGGGTTATTCACATATTGTCTAGGCGAAATTAAAAACTTCGATCGAATGTCAAAAACCCATTTTTCCAAGTTTAACATATTCGGAAAAATATGCAAGCGATTCTGTGGACCTTTTAGAAGAACGAAACCTTAACTCGATTATGTGGCCGTCAAAACCGCCACTGAACCCTAGGGTTTGTGGTAGTTTAGCATTGTCACATGTGAGGCGTTGGTTTGACCCTTCTACGGTTGGTTCATAGGTACTGTGGCATCTTTTGGGTATTACTAAAACTGTGCTTAAGTGTTGAGCTGTTAGGAAATTGTGGGACTTTGATGAATCGATCGAAAAGTTTAATGTCGTCCGGATATTATGTGATGGGATACAATATTTGGAATCCACAAGTAGTTATGAGATAACTAGTTTGAATTTTATAAATCTAGCAGTTTAGTCTCATTTGATCGGTTGTCACGGGATTTTGATGAGATCAAAAGTCCGTCGCAATCACGTAGCATACGCGGATACTCGCCGGGTAAACATAATAGATAGCCATGCCCCATAACCCCGACCAAGTGACTGTAGGAGAACCCCGTCGCCAAAAGCATCCGTTCGGGTGCTCGCAGCAGCGGTGTTCCGCCTTAGTGCACTTCGTCGAGGGCATCGGGGGGGCAGCCGTCTACTAAAGTTTCCGACGAGCATTCGATCAGGATGTCGGGAATCTTGTTGAATTGCCCGACTAGATATTGAAAAGTGTTTTCGAGATCGAGACTAAAATGTGGGGTTTATAATTGTTAGGCATAAGATGTCTAAGGAATTCATTTGGTTAGGCATGTGACGTCTATGATGGTTGCGGATTCCAACTGTTGTAGTTTTTCACTTTCTTTTCTGCGACCGTAAGTGTAATATGTAGTGTATCGCCGATTTCATTGCTATATGTCAACGACAATTGGGATACGCATATTTACTTATGTTGATGACATGTGATGTTATGTGTTGCTGTGATATGTTATATTGGATCGTCGTGTTTTGAATAGCCGGGGGTTTTATGTGAGATGAGAGTTTTTCATTTTCATTCATATAAAATTCATTGTATGTAATATTCTTTTATTGGGGAACTTCGGGGTTGAGGATGATGTCACCATTGTATATTATTTATTTTTCCGCATTAGGATAGACCCAAGGCGGGGAGCACAAGTAACCGGGTTCTAGGGTCCAGTGGGAGACCATCTCGAGGAGTCGAGACCGGGTCTCCTAACTCTAGAATTGGTAGGGTTTCCTGCCGTTCTCGTAGGGTTCTAGGAGTGTGGGTTTGGCTATTCATCACGACCGTGGAATCAGTGTTTTATACAGGCTTAAAATAAAACACGGAAATCCTAGTATATCCAATATTTCATATGTTGTTTTCTGCTGCGATATCTATGATGTGATCATTTGATATATTGATAGATACTGGATATAGTATATGTGATATATTATATAGACGTTACTTATGTTTTACACCCGCGCTAGCCCTTCCCCGCTCTGCCGTTAGTTACCTAATCTAACGGTGCACAAGGGGACATCGAGGCGAATGCGGATAGCATAAGCGTACATTGTATTTATCTGTGATGTTTAGCTAACTTAAAATGATGGGACTTCATTACTGAGATTAATGAAATAAAAGTAACTATAGATGTTATGGAATCGAATTTTTAAAAACAGATAGCTCTAGTTTTTGCTTTGCATAGCGATGTTCATTGTAGAACATCCAACACCTTATTCGATAAGGAAAGAGCCGAGATCCCTTCACCGGGAGTGATATCTTTAGCAATAAATAGAAGATGCTACAACCCTCAGTTTATCTTTTGATTGTTTTTCTAGTTCTTGCTTTGCATAGTGGTATTTGTGAAATATCCTGCACCTTATTCGATAAGGAAAGAGCCGACGATCCCTTCACCGGGAGTGACCTCTTTAGCAAAACTAGTAAAAGCCTCAAAAACACTCCATATAAATCATTTGATTCTACGACGAGATCAAGTTCATTACGTAAAGGGTTTTCTTACAAACCTGTCGTAGCCCTCCGTCATTTCAGATAATTAGTTCATAGTATTCGTGCTACGTTTGTTGGATTTCGTCAAGGCATAGTGTGCGGTAGCTATTTATGCTTATCTGCATAAGCATATGATGCGATTGAGTTAGGGTAGTCGTGCGACTTTGTTGGCTTTCGTCAAGGGCCGTGCGGGTGGGTTTAATTCAATCGGGAAATAACGGGTTGAACTTGACTAGCAGCCTATGGTTTGTTGGCTTTCGTGAAGGTCATAGGATGCTAGGGGTAAAATATTATTGGGAATTTCAAGTGTTGAAATTTGCAATGAGATTGCATACCTTCTATGAGATAGTTAGATCCCGATACCCACTGCGAGTAAGAGTTACTCCTAGAAGAGTTTTACACATTACAATTAGCCGATCAAGTATGTGTCTACACTAGTAAAATAGGGGGTTGCCCCTACGGATATTAAAATCCGTACCAACAGATTTATGTTGGCCCTACGGATTAATCCGTAGGGCTAGAAAGTTGCCCATACGGGACAAGACGTTCAAGAATAAAAATATTAATTCTTAATTTGGTGTTTGCCCCTACGGAGCCGCAAACCAAGGACCTACGGACAAATCCGTAGGGGCAACTAAATAGCGATTTAATAAAGGCACAGATCGATCACCTACGCCCGTTATCTCTTTCTCCCTCTCTAGATCGCGCGCGAAACAAAATCCCCAAATCGCCACCGCCGTTCTCGTCGTCGCCACCGCCGTTCTCGTCGTCGCCACCGCCGTTCAGGTTAGTAAATCTTCAACTAAATAAAAGAATTTTTTGATTATTTAGGGCTAGGGTTCATGGCTGGGGCTAGGGTTGCGGTTGGAGTTGGGGTTCGGCAGGGGTTGCTGTCGGGGTTGGGGTTGCGGTTGGGGTTAGGGTTAGGGTTGGGGTTCGGCTACGGCTGGGGCTGGAGCTGGGGTTAGGGTTTGGCTTAGGGTTGGGGTTGGGGTTTAGATGGGGATGGGGTTAGGGTTGGGGCGGGGCGGGGCGGGGCTGGGGCTGGGGCTAGGGTTAGGTTGGGGTTGGGTATCGATGTATATACATGTATCATATCATGAATGATTCATTTGTAGGGTTCCTAGGCACTCTAGTGAGGTCTCACAAGGCATCAAACATGCCAATTTCAAAAAATCTAGGTGCCGAGAGACCCGACTACGGATCGTTTGCTAGAAAACTAGGCGAAAAGATAACTAGTTAACACTTAACTAAGGGAATACGGAAATACAACCTTTGTAGATCCGGTGCTCCACCTCCATAGCTCCGCAACGAAGTCCTCTCCGCTGTCCAAATCAAATACGGGCTCTAGCGTCGGCTTCGTCGGAGAATGGGCAAGCTAGGTCGTCGATGTCCATGCCGAAGATGATCTACGTCGAGGCATCGCTAAATCAAGCTCCGACTTCACCAAGTCAAGAAACTTGTGAAGTAAACACACTCTACTACTTGGCAAGAGATAGAGGATGAAGAAATAGGAGTTGGGTTCAATTTAGAATTGGATTTCTCACTCTTTATCATCAATCACCATTGATGACCTAAGCTTTTCTTCTTGAGTTCAAGGAAGAAGAAGAAGAAAAGATATGATATGATTAATAAATATTGAAAAAGAAAATCAATACTTATCATAACATGAACCATGGTCAAGTGTAGAGATTAAACTAGGGTTAATGGAGTGGTTAGGGTTAAGCATGAGACAAAATGGTTACTTAGGTCAAAGCTTCATGAAGCTTCAACTAGAATCCAAAACAAGCCACCATTTTCCTTTATGCTATTCATTTTTCCAAAAAGAATAAATGAACAAATAAATGAATAAGAAAATGTAAACCCTAACCATTACATAACCATGGTTTAAACTTTACACAAAACACAAGTAAACATGTATCATCAAACATGATACAATCAAGTGCACAAAATCATATCGCATATGCAATGCGCACACCCGAGTGAGAAAATCCATTTTAAAGTGAACCGATACTAGTTGATGCAAAGTAATATATCAAATATATAATTATGCATTAAATCATTAAATCAACACTTGATTTAACGATCCGGTCATGACGCACATAACCGACTGGTATCATTAGTAACATCTTATCGAATCAACACTTGATCCGATAACCCGGCTATATCGCATATAACCGATCAATGTCACATCGCGAGAATCGAATACAGTATCACATACTTGTATTATTCTCGGTCCCGCACATATCTCATATGCGCTCCTATTTCGTTTCGCTTGAGCCAGGAAACCTCTGTGTAGGACTCTAAAGACTCGTCAATACGCCGGCAGCGGATGATGATCATATCAAACATCCACAAGCCGCAAGCGGTCTGATAAACGTAACGGCCACCCGGGTATTGAGCAATCTGAAGATCGACGAGCAAGTCCGCTCACACTCCAGTGAATCCGACCAGTAACACTACCGTACAGTCCGGTCTGATCGTCTGATATGTCGCATATCTCGCCTAGGGGTGGTAAACGTCAGACCCCAATAGCTCGATAAGTCGTGTCGATATGAGGTCTATAACTGTTCGAGAAACTACTGGTAACACTTACCAGTAAATCTCAGCAACCCTGGCCAGGGATTTCCTGTTATAGCCAATCGAACACAGCGCAACATCAACCCCCTATACCGGGAGAGACGAATCCCCTCCTATCGCTCATTGCCTCCATGTGACTCGGGACTGTACCCAAAAACCACCGTTTTGCACGCCCTCTTGGACGTGGTAAGATGGAAATCAAAGCACAGTGGGAACCACACAAGACTCTATGACGATCTCGGGTCAACAGACTACTCTGTACCAGTGTCACCAGAGAACTGCCATCTGACGTGAGGTATAATACCATCTGGGAGTTCTCGGCGAGTCCGTCCAGTGTACCCAGTCTCTACTGAGCACCCGTATATCATCTCTGATGTCAAACACCGATGGATATGGGATCATCCATCGCCCATGTGTATGGGTCGAGAAGGTACACGCTAGTCTACTCAGGTATATCGATGCCCCGTCTCGATACACCCACGACTAGGGACTTTAAAGGATGTACTTACGGACTACCATGTCCCCACTAGTATGATCCGCATCATAGTCCAGGTAGTCAAGTACAGATCCTAAGGGCTTTACCAACATGTAACAGAGAGACAATCAATATACACGTTAAGGTAAAGATCAACCAGATAGCATACTATCATGTCGAGCAAGAAAGTCCTCCCTATATATGTCCCAGCATCCACTACAATATACATCCTGTGTACAGTAATGGCCTCTAGGGCATACATATAACTAACAATCTCCCACTTGCACTAGGGCCATCTGTAGCAGTGGTTTGAAGTATCTCATACTCAACCATCCCATAAAAGTCTCTCTCTGGGAACAGGCCTTTGTGAGTGGATCCGCTGTGTTGTCCTCTGAGTCTACTCTCCTAACCTCGATCTCCCTGGAGATCAACCATCTCCATGATCAAGTGATACTGCCTTTAGAATATGTCTGGATCACTGATGGGACCGGCGTTCCTTGGCAAAAGCCACAACTCCAATGTCACACAATGGGAGGAACATAGTTCATCTCATGAACCAATATACACCCAAACAGCCTCTTTGGTAGCATCTAAAGTAGCGATGTATCCAGCCTTTATCGTCTAGTATGTCACGGTATCTAGCTTGGAACTCTTCCAACATACCGTCCCTTTACTGAGGGTAAAGACAATGCCTGCGACTGACATTCAGTCGTCTTTATCACCCTGGAACACTTCCAGTGATTCTCCCCAGAATCGATTGATACCATCTCACTACAACTAGTGAGAATTCTAACATCCAATTAGATCTATCTCATAGATCTAAAAACCCAGGATTTAGGAGGTATCACTTTGATCCTATATGGAGAATCATTGTGATAAGCGGAGATTGATCGAGCGTAGCATAGGAAACTCCTTCCCAATCAAGAGTATGTTATCCACGTACTCTACGAGGATTAACACCATACTCCCAACTACCTTTTTGTTTATACAAGGTTCATCTACCATTTTGATGATGTCAAACTCTTTGACTAACACATCAAAACAGACGTTCCAACTCCGCGATGCCTGCTTTATCCTATAAAGCATCTTGCACACGTTTCCGCTGCTCCCACTGTCTACGAAGCCCTCTGGCTGTGTACTTATAGACGCTCTCTTCTAAATCATCATTTAGAAAAGCAGTCAAGACACCCAACCACCAGATATCGCAGTCATGGTATGTAGCCGTGGCAAATAGGATCTGGATGGACTTAAGCATAGTTACTTGAAAAGGTTTCATCATGATCCATGCCTGGTCGATGACGAAAAGCTTTAACAAGTCTAGCTTTGAAAGTCACAACTTTTCCATGTACACCAAGTAATCTTCTCAAGATATACCTGCTCCTGATGGGGATTTAACCCTTCAGATATAGCAACCAAAGTCTATACTTTGTTGGTGTATATGGATTCCATCTCAGATCAATAAGCATCCAGCCATTCTTATAGAGTCTTACTCCTGATGGCCAGCTCGAAGCTAGTTGGGTCATCATCTCATGATGCATTCCTTGCTCCCACTGTCATAGAGAAACCGAAGTATCTCTCATGTGGGTGAGGAACCCTACTAGATCGGCGGAGAGGCTGAGGTTCGTTGGTTTCTACTGAATCCTCTGGTTGTACCAAATCATCTGCTGTAGTTTGTATAGCTGGAACACTTCCAGTTCTACGTAACAGACCTTGCCTCGAGCTTGTCCGGATTTTGCTTTTAGACATAGGCCGGTCAACCCCAAATCTTAACTAACTTAAGATATGGGCTCTTCCCTTTCCATATCATATATGAAGTGGTAGGCAACTGATTTGATTCGAATCCTATTCAATAGGTATGCAGCTTCATAAGTGCATAACTCCCAAAAGGAAATGGGTAACTCAGCAGTACTCATCATAGAGCACACCATATCAAATAGGGTGTATGTGCTCCGCCCCGATATACTATCGTGCTATGGTGTATACGGAGGAGTAATGCTGAGAGAGAATCTCATTCCCCTTTAGAATAGTCCAGGAATTCCGTGCTCAAGTATCCTCCTCCTTTATCATATCAAAGGACATAATACTTATACCCGTGTTTTGGTTCTCTACTTCTAACTTATATTCCGTGAATATCTCAAAAGGTTCGGACTTGTGTTTCAACAGGAACATTTGTCTGAATCTTGAGAGATCATCAGAGAACGTAATGAAGTATAAAGAACCAGTCCTGGCATGTGTAGACAGGGGACCTACATACATCAACATGTATCATCCCAAGAGTTCAGTAACTCTTTTTCTGTTTCCAGTAAACGGAGCTATGTTCATCTTATCTTTGTGACATGACTGGCGAGTTTCACAAGATGTAAATTCAAACTGATTTAAATATGCATCTATATGTAACTCTAGCTAGTCGGGTCACATTGATCTGACCTAGTCTACAATGCCTCAAGTAGGATTCGTTCATTTCTGAACTCTTCCTCTTATGTGTGTTCCATATACTAAGAACTGTAGTTTGATTTAGAACATCAATGCTTTTAGATAACGTGCCTGAACCGATCAACTTTTGATATAAGAAATATTCAAAACATTATCCAACAATACAAAATTTTATCATTTCTTTACTAATAAAGAGAGTGATATGATTTTGTATATCAGGTTCGGTATCTAATAACATTCGTTCAGAATCAATGTATTTGGAATACAGGGTGACAGTGACCGACAGACTTGGCTGCAACTCTTGCCCCGTTTTCTGCCTCATGAAACTTATCACCCGTTCTCAGTTCTCTACCTTTCTGTAGCCCTATGTAACAGATTACATATATGGGATCCTGATCTGGTATCACATACCCAGGACGTAGAGGATACAGAGAAACAGTTCTTTGTAATGAACATACCCGAAGATGATGCATCAGCATGCACTCTCTTCGTTTGGGCGGCACGGGAATTCTGGTAATCCCCAATTTCCTGCTCTGTCTTATAACAATTATAAGTTGGAGCGGGACCAACGTTCCCCAGCTCAGTATAACAAGCGGGTTCGGTCAATATTCCGTATTATTATCTTGATTAAGGCGTGATATGGTCGCTACCTGGAGAGAGAGAGAAGAAAACACTCAGCGTGCGCTCTGTCAAGAATAGATTGGTTATTATTTTATCTAATCAGGATGGCTCCCACTGCTTTTTATCAAATCTTCCTTCAAACCCTAAAAGAAAAGACTAGCCGGGATTAATTACACACTACAAGTTCGTCAATCTTTCAGCCAGGCCAGTGTCGGTACTTTGAGGGAGGTCCCCCGTGCTTTCGCACGAACCTAATTAATGTAAACCTCGTTTTCCCAGAGGCGTAACCCCGTTGACACCTTTCTAGACACCTACTTGATCGGCTAATTGTAATGTATAAAACTCTCCCAGGAGTAACTCTTACTCGCAGCGGGTATCGGGATCCAACTATCTCATAGAAGGTATGCAATCTCATTGCAAATTTCAACACTTGAAATTCCCGATAATATTTTGCCCCGAACGATCTATGACCTTGACAAGGTCAACAAACCATAGACTGCAAGTCAAGTTCAACCCGTCATTTCTTGATTGAATCAAACCCACCCGCACGACGCTTGACAAGGTCAACAAGGCCGCACAACTACCCTAACCCAATCTGCATCATATGCATAAGCAGATAAATACTGGTTAGCTACCGCACACTGCGCCTTGACAAGGTCAACAAACGCAGCACGAATACTAAACAGGATTTATCTGAAATGACGGAGGGCTACGACAGGTTTTTCTGAAAACCTATTGCGTAATGAACTTGATATCGTTGTAGAATCAAATGATTTTAAAATGGAGTGCTTTTGAGGCTTTTCTAGTTTTGCTAAAGGAGTCACTCCCGGTGAAGGGATCGTCGGTCCTTTCCTCGTCGAATGAGGTGCGGGATATATCATATATATCACTGTGCAAAGCAAAAACACTTAAAAGCAATCAAAAGACAAACCGAGTGTGTAGCATCTGCCAGTTATTGCTAAAGGAGTCACTCCCGGTGAAGGGATCTCGGTCCTTTCCTTATCGAATAAGGTGCAGGATATATCATATATACCGCTGTGCAAAGCAAGAACTGTAGCTACCTGTTTTATTTTGAAATTCGATTCTACAACATCTTAGGTTTCTTTTATTTCATTAATCATATTAATGAAGTCCCATCAATTAAGTACCTAAACATCATAGATAAATACGACGTACACTTATGCCATCCGCATTCGCCTCGATGTCCCCTCGTGCACCGTTAGGTTAGGTAACTAACAACAGAGCAGGGCAGGGCTAGCGCGGGTGTAAAACATAAGTAACGTCTATATAATATATCATATATACTATATACTGTATCTATCACAGAACATCACATGATCACATCACAGATATCGCAGCAGAAGAAACATATGAAATATTGGATATACTAGGACGTCCGTGTTTTCAATACGAGCCAGTATAAAACACGGATTCCACGGTCGTGATGAATAGCCAAACCCACACCCCTAGACCCCTACGAGAGCGGCAAGCAACCCTACCAATTCTAGAGTTAGGAGACCCGGACTCGACTCCTCGAGTTGGTCTCCCACTGGACTCCAGAACCCGGTTACTTGTGCTCCCCTCCTTGGGTCTATCCTAGTGCGGAAAAGTAAATAATATACAAACGGTGACAACTTCCGCAACCTGGAAGTGCCCCAATAAAAGAATGTTACATACAAGTTTTTACATGAATGAAAATGAAAAACACTCATCTCACATAAAAACCCCCGGCTATTCAAACACGACGATCCAATATAACATATCCAGCAACACATAACATCACATGTCATCAACGTAAGTAAATATGTGCATCCCAATTGTCGTTGACATATAGCAACGAAACCGGCGATATCACATATTACACTTACGGTCACAGAAAAGAAAGTGTAAAACTACAACAGTTGGAATCCGCAACTACCTCAGACATCGCATGCCTGACCAAATGAATTACTTAGACATCGCATGCCTAACAATTATAAACCCCGCATTTTAGTCTCTTTATCGAAAACACTTTTCAATACCAAGTCGGGCAATTCAACAGGATTCCCGACATTTTGATCGAATGCTCGTCGCAAACTTTAGTAGGCGGCCACACCCCCGATACCGTCGACGAAGTGCACCAAGGCGGAACACCGCCACCGCGAGCACCCGGACGGATGCTTTCGGCGACGGGGTTCTCCTACAGTCACTTGGTCGGGGCAATGGCGTGAGGCTGTCTATTAAGTTTACCCGGCGAGTATCCGCGTACGCTACGTGATTGCGACGGACTTTTGATCACATCAAAATTCCGTGGCAACCGATCAAGTGAGACTAAATTGCTACGTTTATAACATTCATTCAGTTATCTCATAACATATTGTGAATTTCAATTATTGTATCCCATTCCGGATAAATAGAAAATATCAAACTTTCCGATCGAACACCCAAGTTTTCCCGATACAGATCAACACATGAAATAAGTCTAACAACATTCAGTTCGTGCCTCAGTACCAATGGTCCAGCCGTAGAAGGGTCAAGCCAACGCCTCACATGTGGCACGCCGTACTGCCCCAAACCCGTAGGTTCAAAGGGCAGTTCAAGACGGTCACATAATCGAGTTAAGGTTTGTTGTCTTCTAGAGGGACCATCGCGTTACTTGCACTACTTAGAACGTCGTTAAACTACGGAAAAATCCAACACTTGGAAATTTCCCGACAGGGGAAAAATTGGGTATTTTTATATCCGGTCGAACTTTTTAACATATTTTAAAATTTATCCGGAAAGCCACATAGACAAAATTTGATACTCCGATCGAAACACCGAATCCCCAAAAACATAGCAGAAAAATTCAACTCTTGAATAAATATTAAAAATTCCCAGAAAACTCAGCTCTTTGAACTAGGAATTACTGTGCAAAGGAACAGGGCTGACGTCATCAAGGGGCCGCTGATCCGCCGCAGAAGCCATGCTTCTGCCGCGGATCCGCCGCTAAATTTACTGTTCACCAGAAAATTTTTGCACCGTAATTCTTATTTTTCCCTGCTGAATTTTTTAGCAATTTTTAATTTGGAAAAACTCACTGTTTTCAAAAAAGTACAGAGAGCAAGATTGATTTGGTGTTTCGGGTTCGATCGGGTTTCAAATTCCGTCTAGACTTCGCCTAAGGCTCTAGCTAGGCTCTGATACCACTGTAGGGTTCCTAGGCACTCTAGTGAGGTCTCACAAGGCATCGAACATGCCAATTTCAAAAAATCTAGGTGCCGAGAGACCCGACTACGGATCGTTTGCTAGAAAACTAGGCGAAAAGATAACTAGTTAACACTTAACTAAGGGAATACGGAAATACAACCTTTGTAGATCCGATGCTCCACCTCCATAGCTCCGCAACGAAGTCCTCTCCGCTGTCCAAATCAAATCTGGGCTCTAGCGTCGGCTTCGTCGGAGAATGGGCAAGCTAGGTCGTCGATGTCCATGCCGAAGATGATCTACGTCGAGGCATCGCTAAATCAAGCTCCGACTTCACCAAGTCAAGAAACTTGTGAAGTAAACACACTCTACTATTTGGCAAGAGGTAGAGGATGAAGAAATAGGAGTTGGGTTCAATTTAGAATTGGATTTCTCACTCTTTATCATCAATCACCATTGATGACCTAAGCTTTTCTTCTTGAGTTCAAGGAAGAAGAAGAAGAAAAGATATGATATGATTAATAAATATTGAAAAAGAAAATCAATACTTATCATAACATGAACCATGGTCAAGTGTAGAGATTAAACTAGGGTTAATGGAGTGGTTAGGGTTAAGCATGAGACAAAATGGTTACTTAGGTCAAAGCTTCATGAAGCTTCAACTAGAATCCAAAACAAGCCACCATTTTCCTTTATGCTATTCATTTTTCCAAAAAGAATAAATGAACAAATAAATGAATAAGAAAATGTAAACCCTAACCATTACATAACCATGGTTTAAACTTTACACAAAACACAAGTAAACATGTATCATCAAATATGATACAATCAAGTGCACAAAATCATATCGCATATGCAATGCGCACACCCGAGTGAGAAAATCCATTTTAAAGTGAACCGATACTAGTTGATGCAAAGTAATATATCAAATATATAATTATGCATTAAATCATTAAATCAACACTTGATTTAACGATCCGGTCATGACGCACATAACCGACTGGTATCATTAGTAACATCTTATCGAATCAACACTTGATCCGATAACCCGGCTATATCGCATATAACCGATCAATGTCACATCGCGAGAATCGAATACAGTATCACATACTTGTATTATTCTCGGTCCCGCACATATCTCATATGCGCTCCTATTTCGTTTCGCTTGAGCCAGGAAACCTCTGTGTAGGAATCTAAAGACTCGTCAATACGCCGGCAGCGGATGATGATCATATCAAACATCCACAAGCCGCAAGCGGTCTGCTAAACGTAACGGCCACCGGGTATTGAGCGATCTGAAGATCGACGACCAAGCCCGCTCACACTCCAGTGAATCCGACCAGTAACACTACCGTACAGTCCGGTCTGATCGTCTGATATGTCGCATATCTCGCCTAGGGGTGGTAAACGTCAGACCCCAATAGCTCGATAAGTCGTGTCGATATGAGGTCTATAACTGTTCGAGAAACTACTGGTAACACTTACCAGTAAATCTCAGCAACCCTGGCCAGGGATTTCCTGTTATAGCCAATCGAACACAGCGCAACATCAACCCCCTATACCGGGAGAGACGAATCCCCTCCTATCGCTCATTGCCTCCATATGACTCGGGACTGTACCCAAAAACCACCATTTTGCATGCCCTCTTGGACGTGGTAAGATGGAAATCAAAGCACAGTGGGAACCACACAAGACTCTATGACGATCTCGGGTCAACAGACTACTCTGTACCAGTGTCACCAGAGAACTGCCATCTGACGTGAGGTATAATACCATCTGGGAGTTCTCGGCGAGTCCGTCCAGTGTACCCAGTCTCTACTGAGCACCCGTATATCATCTCTGATGTCAAACACCGATGGATATGGGATCATCCATCGCCCATCTGTATGGGTCGAGAAGGTACACGCTAGTCTACTCTGGTATATCGATGCCCCGTCTCGATACACCCACGACTAGGGACTTTAAAGGATGTACTTACGGACTACCATGTCCCCACTAGTATGATCCGCATCATAGTACAGGTAGTCAAGTACAGATCCTAAGGGCTTTACTAACATGTAACAGAGAGACAATCAATATACACGTTAAGGTAAAGATCAAACAGATAGCATACTATCATGTCGAGCAAGAAAGTCCTCCCTATATATGTCCCAGCATCCACTACAATATACATCCTGTGTACAGTAATGGCCTCTAGGGCATAGATATAACTAACATCATTTTCATTAAATGTGGTAAAATTAAGTGTATAAAATTATGCCATATAAATAGATTGTGTTCGTGAATGGCGATCTAGTTAGGCGAACCAAAGTGTTGCATTGATGAAACTTTACCGTAGAGGAAATTACGGCTAGCTCTATACATTTAACCTGAATGTATCCAGTAATTACTAGCTTGTATAGAAAAGTTGGCTTAATTTATGAAAAAATGGGGAGACAACATGCATGTATGAATTTCTTTTTGTTCTTTCTTCTTCTTTTTTTTAATTTAAAAACTGAGTAATTGAGTATCAGGCTTTATTTATTTATTTATTTATTTTCTTTGAAGAGCGCGCTTTTGTGACAATTATCAGTAGAGTAACATTTTCTATATTTTTATAATCCAATATATTAATTTTATATTACAGTAAATAACTTTCACTATAGCTACATAACAGCATACAAATATGTTTTTACACATGCTCGAAGGGTTTGAAGCATTAAATCAAATATAGGTAATGATATTGCAAGAATTTGACTTGGTGGAGACTTGCATCATTAATAGAAATATGAAAGTGTAAGGACGTTCTTTACCTTCGATAGGGTTCGGTTGGGGTGGGGCTGGGCTAGCTAGGGCTTGGGCTTCATCACCTGATATAGCGAAATACAAAGCGTACTTCAGTACACCCGACCTTATCGAGTTTCCTATTGAAGTTCCCGGTCAAACGGCATATGCATATTTTTATTCGCCATGAAATCCCAATTATCAAGCTACTGAGGACGAAAAGCTACCTTTGTTAGTCGAGAGTCATAGTAATAGACTTGTCATTATAGATCATAGTCAATTGTTTTTCCTATCATTTTCTTGATCCAGATGCTAATCAACTTGTTAATTAGTTACTGTTTTTATAACGTATTTGTCTATATTTATTGGCAGTAGCCTTTCTTTTGGATGAACAAGTTTTTTTGATGCATGTTTCAGTCATGTGAATTCATATGTTGCGTATAACGCTTTATGATATCAGTATCGTACATTTATAGTTTTAATTGTTGATTCTTATTGATGAATGCCATTGCAATAATAGTTTTTGGTTGATGAATGCTATTGCAATGTAGGATGATCAGTTCTATCAATCTTGATCTTAATAGTTTAAAATCATGCTACACATACAACACGAATGCATAACAAACGCATAATTAGAGAGCGATTCGAGATGTTCAGGTTAAAACCAATATATGATACTCGATAATAATATGAAACCTTCATATTCCCATCGATACTCATATATGAAACTAAAAGCGCCACTTAGACCCGTCTATCGGTTAACATACGTAGGATGCTTGTCGTGACATAGAACTATACGAAGGTTGTTAAATATCGGACAGTATAGATCGATACTAACAACCGTCGTATAGTCTACGCGACGAGAAAATTCAATCGTATGGCAACCCATAGATTTGTCCCGTATGGACAACTTAAGAATGTATAAAGCAAAAGCCTTCATTCACTTGTGTTTTCATCCGTTTCGAGATATTTCGTCGGTACCTTTCCGCTGGTTCTCCGTATACAAAGAGAGATTAGATGTTCATTTCAATGTTATTTCACAGCTTTGAAATGATTATATATTCTATTACAGTGTACTCGGAGAACAGCGGGGAGGTGCTGCCGAAATTTACTCGAAACGGTTGAAAGCATTAGAGATGGGTGTTCGCTCTATACATTCTTAATGGCATAGAAGCCTACCCCCGACAGCTGAAACACACACATACAACAAGAATACACAACAAACACATAATTAGAGAGCGATTCGAGATGTTCGGGTTAAAACCACTATATGATAATATGAAACCTTCGTATTCCCATCGATACTCATATATGAAACTAAAAGCGCCACTTAGTCCCCGTCTATCGGTTAACATATGTGCGATGCTCGTCGTGACATAGAACTATACGAAGGTTGTTAAATATCTGACAGTATATCTCGATAGTAACAACCGTCGTACAGTCTACGCGACGAGAAAATTCAATCGTATGGCAACCCATAGATTTGTCCCGTGTGGACAAGTTAAGAATGTATAAAGCAAACGCCTTCATTCACTTGTGTTTTCATCCGTTTCGAGATATTTCGTCGGTACCTTTCCGCTGGTTCTCCGTGTACAAAGATAGATTAGATGTTCATTTCAACGTTGTTTCACAGCTTTGAAATGATTATCTATTCTATTACAGTGTACTCGGAGAACAGCGGGGAGGTGCTGCCGAAATTTACTCGAAACGGTTGAAAGCACAAGTGATGGGTGTTCGCTCTATACATTCTTAATGGGATAGAAGCCTACCCCCGACAGCCGGAACACACACATACAACAAGAATACACAACAAACGCATAATTAGAGAGCGATTCGAGATGTTCGTGTTAAAACCACTATATGATAATATGAAACCATCGTATTCCTATCGATACTCATATATAAAACTAAAAGCGCCACTTAGTCCCCGTCTATCGGTTAACATACGTGCGATGCTCGTCGTGATATAGAACTATACGAAGATTGTTAAATATCGGACAGTATAGCTCGATACTAACAACCGTCGTATAGTCTACGCGATGAGAAAATTCAATCGTATGGTAACCCATAGATTTGTCCCATATGGACAAGTTAAGAATGTATAAAGCAAACGCCTTCATTCACTTGTGTTTTCATCTGTTTCGAGGTATTTCGTCATTACCTTTCCGCTGGTTCTCCGTGTACAAAGATAGATTAGATGTTCATTTCAACGTTGTTTCACAGCTTTGAAATGATTATCTATTCTATTACAGTATACTCGGAGAACAGCGGGGAGGTGCTGCCGAAATTTACTCGAAACGGTTGAAAGCACAAGTGATGGGTGTTCACTCTATACATTCTTAATGGGATAGAAGCCTACCCCCGACAGCCGGAACACACACATACAATAAGAATACACAACAAACGCATAATTAGAGTGCGATTCGAGATGTTCGGGTTAAAACCACTATACGATAATATGAAACCTTCATATTCCCATCGGTACTCATATATGAAACTAAAAGCGCCACTTAGTCACCATCTATCGGTTAACATGCGTGCGATGCTCGTCGTGACATAGAACTATACGAAGGTTGTTAAATATCGGACAGTATAGCTCGATACTAACAACCGTCGTATAGTCTACGCGACGATAAAATTCAATCGTATGGTAACCCATAGATTTTTCCCGTGTGGACAAGTTAAGAATGTATAAAGCAAACGCCTTCATTCAGTCGGACGGTGTGATTTATTATGGGTACTTAAATTGTATACTCGGCATCCACTATCCCGGACGATCAGAACCCTTTTATATATTCCAGTGTACTTGGTACGATACGCGAACCGATACGGACAGGTGGAGAAGCAATCTTGGGACTTGGAAAGATGAATATGGATTGACCAGTGTGAACACACTTCGATTTTACTGTCAGGAAGATCCGTTTATCTTTCCGAACCAAGCGTTCCAAGTATACTACTCACAGTGTTTGAAGCATCCGCGGTGGAGTGTTGTATGCCGATGGAAACCCAGAGATGTCTACGATGTCCCAGAATACGAGGACAGCGATGAGGACGAAGAAGAGAGAAGGCTTAAAGTGCTCCGACCGTCTGTTTCGAAGGACGGATTGTCTTCGACCGATCATGAAGTTACGTGGGTTAGAAATGACATCGACGATAAAATCCAAGTAGATATGTATAATGCGCCCATGAAACGAAAAAAGTTATTAGTAATGTTATATTATTACTTCACATTTTACGCTCTATACATATATAGTCAATACTTTTAATGATTGTCTAATGCGTCCACGAACCTTTTATCTAGATTTGATGACAATGTCGGGAGCAGCGAGGGGCGGCAGGAGCTCCAGCCGCGGCAGAGGCAGAGGCAGAGCGGTTCTGCCGCCCGGAGAGCTTCGTTAGGAGCTTCAGAGGGCCGGTCTTGCACCCAGATCGGAGACCCCTTCGGATGCCTCCTTCTGTGTGAATTTTGCCACACGTCCAGGTATACTGCACGCATATCCATTTTGAATGTAATATTACAGATATTCATGCCTGTTTATATCAAAATTACTTATATTGTCAATGTTTGATTGTCTAGTTGTTGGTGATGCGTCCACATCAGGGACAGAGGCCAATCCCGCTCCTCCAGGTATGTTTATATATCATATAGTGCATGTATATTGATTTAGAACGCTATATCATAAATATACACACATTCCTTTTGCTCTTACTTAGCAATTTTTATTATTGTCTAGCTGTAGGTGGTGACACCACCGCACCTGCGGATATGTTTATATATCCTATAGTGCATGCATATTGATTTAGAACGTTATATTATTGATCTACACATTCTTTTTTGCAATTACTTATATAATCTATTTTTAATTGTCTAATTATAGGTGGTGCGTCCACATCTTCCGCAGGGGCCACCCCTGCCGCTTCCATACCATCCGCATCGTCTACAGGTTAGTATGAATAAATATAAAATATTTTTTCATTTTACATATGCTCTATAGAATAAATATGAACTTCATGGAAATTTAGCGTCAATGTTTATTTTCTAGTTGCAGGGGATGCGTCCGCATCCCCTGCCCCGGTTGTTCCTCACCGGAGGAACTATCGTCCCGCTCGTGCTGCTGCCCGGGCCCAGGCTCGTGCGATAGTCATCGGAGGTATATATTACACTTCAAATTTCGCTTAAGCTTGATTTCTTTATACAAGTTTGTCTTAATATTGATTGTCTTGATATTTTGTGCAGACGCAGGGCCTCCCCATCCCCAGAGGGGGACTCGAGGCCCGAATCAGTCCCATAGGCTGAGGCCTGACAGAGCTAGGAGGGAGGCACCATTCCCCATCTTTTTTACCCTTGACTATCGCTATACCGGTTCTCATGCCGAGAGGTTCGGCCGGTATATGGGGGATGAGAGCCGGCTCGTAAAGAACTATCCACTTCACGTTGGGTGGGGCGAACAGCACCGGCGCTCATTCGCCCTCTTCTTTGATCAGGCTCGGGTACGTATTAACGGCCTATTTTCATTCGATTTATCCAATATATTTATTATTAACACTTGCAATCTAATAACAATGTTTTTTTTGTATTTTCAATTGGATTACGATTTTCAGCCTGTAGCCGACCCTGATCACCCTGGGAGGGTGCTCGACCTTCATGCTTTATACAATGGCCTGATGAAGAACATGCAGACCAAGGTCCGATACAACAGGAATGAGCTGAAGGCCGACTGCTACTCCCTGTGGATGGCGACTTCTGAGGTAGAGAGAGCGGCCCTCCTATCTACTCCGGCGTTTGCGAGAGTCGACGTTGAGTCATGGCCTCTATTGTGCGATTATTTTGACTCCCAACACAAACAGGTATGTATTTTAAATGTAATTCATTGTTTATGATGTAATTTATTTCTTTGTGTTCCTTAATTAGAAAACTAAATGTTAACGCGTTGTACAGAAACAGGCCACTCAGAATACAGAGAACAGAAAGTCAGCGAAGAGGGGTCGCCCCACTTACACAGGTGGCTCGAGGAATATTACTCGAGCCTTGGAGTTATCGGTAAATTACAATAGACCGACCTTTCTGAAATTCTGCAATATTAAGAGTTATTTTCTAATATTGCAGACAGCTCGGACCGTGGCACAAGGTGGTACACCGAGCGTGCTGTCCACATATCTTGCCGTCCACGGCACCTCGACAGATCCCGCCACGGGCGAGCTTCGATATCCCGACGTCGCTACCCAGGAGTATTGCGTTAGTGTTATATATTTATTCTACCCATATTTGAAATTTTAGTTTTGGAAGCTTCAAGTTTAAATTTTATACTTATACTTTACTGCTTAATGTGGATGTAGGAGCGGGTGGTTGAGCAGGCTAAGGCCTCGGGGATCGATTTTACCGGACAGAACGATCCGAGGCTGCTGACCCCAGTTCTGGACGCCGCACACGGAGGGCACCGCGGAGGTTGGGAGAGAGGTCGGAGACTGGGCCCTAGCAAGGCCCATATGAGGTTGGACTCCACCCCGGCGGTTACTTCCTCCGTCTCCATTGAGCGACGTGTCCAGCAGGAACTGGAGAGCTTGAGGGCCACCGTTGAGGAGTTGAAGGAGATGCTGGTATGTATACTACTTTAGAGTAAAATATCATGTCATATTATACATATCAACATATCCATAATTAGTACGTAGCTTGAGCTTATTTGGTTTTAGACTTAGGTTTGATTAATCATACATACATATGTAATTAAAATAAACAACGGTTATCCAAACTAGATATCCAAATGGGATTTCGAAATAACTTGATAATGATACGAATTCGAGTAATACATAGTTCTTACACGCTTCTTACACACATTTGGTCCAGACGCGACCGGGGCAGAGGCATGCATCTCCTTCGGCTGCGGCTCCGCAAGCCACTACATCGGATGCGGTTCCGCAGACAGCTCCTATAGCTCCACCGCCCGCTCAGACTCCCGCAGCCGCGGCTCCGCAAGAAACTCCCTCGACGGCGGCTGCGCAGACCACATCGCCAGCTCCACAGGACGCTCAGACTCCCGCTCGCGCCGAATTGCAAGGTTTATTGACCGAGGAGCAGGCGCGCGTTATTCTATCGTTATTCAGTGGTGGAGCTGGACCGAGCTAGGGTAGCTTTTTGGTTCTTATTTTTTGAAACATGTATTTATTTATATCATACATATTGTACTACATTTTGAAACGATATTGATATTGATATTGGTTTATATTTATATCATATTTAGTATTTGGGTTTCTTTTGTATATTATATGCGTGAGATGTGATTATGAATACTGCAGGGTGAGAAAAAATAAGGCAGCCCTTTTTTAAAAAAAACAGATAATGTGTACCTGCGGATTAATCCGTAGGTACACATGTTGCCCCTACGGATTAAGCCGTAGGGGCAAAATATCAGTAGTAACTGATATTTCCCCCCTGATCTCAGTGTCAGGGGGGTTGGTCTTGCCCCTACGGATTTATCTGTAGGGGCAAAAAAGGACCCCTAAGGATAAGTACCTACACATATATCCGTAGGGGATACCACTTGGCCCTACGGATATATCCGTAGGTATAGTTAATATGTTAGTTATATGTATGCCCTAGAGGCCATTACTATACATAGGATGTATATTGTAGTGGATGCTGGGACATATATAGGGAGGACTTTCTTGCTCGACATGATAGTATGCTATCTGGTTGATCTTTACCTTAACGTGTATGCTGATTGTCTCTCTGTTACATGTTGGTAAAGCCCTTAGGATCTGTACTTGACTACCTGGACTATGATGCGGATCATACTAGTGGGTACATCGTAGTCCATAAGTACATCCTTCAAAGTCCCTAGTCGTGGGTGTATCGAGACGGGGCATCGATATACCAGAGTAGACTAGCGTATACCTTCTCGACCCATGCAGATGGGCGATGGATGATCCCATATCCATCGGTGTTTGACATCGGAGGAGATATACGGATGCTCAGTAGAGACTGGGTACACTGGACGGACTCGCCGAGAACTCCCAGATGGTATTATACCTCACGTCAGATGGCAGTTCTCTGGTGACACTGGTACAGAGTAGTCTGTTGACCCGAGATCGTCATAGAGTCTCGTGTGGTTCCCACTGTGCTTTGATTTCCATCTTACCACGTCCAAGAGGGCATGCAAAACGGTGGTTTTTGGGTACAGTCCCGAGTCACATGGAGGCAATGAGCGATAGGAGGGGATTCGTCTCTCCCGGTATAGGGGGTTGATGTTGCGCTGTGTTCGATTGGCTATAACAGGAAATCCCTGGCCAGGGTTGCTGAGATTTACTGGTAAGTGTTACCAGTAGTTTCTCGAACAGTTATAGACCTCATATCGACACGACTTATTGAGCTATTGGGGTCTGACGTTTACCACCCCTAGGCGAGATATGCGACATATCAGACGATCAGACCGGACTGTACGGTAGTGTTACTGGTCGGATTCACTGGAGTGTGAGCGGGCTTGCTCGTCGATCTTCAGATCGCTCAATACCCGGGTGGCCGTTACGTTTAGCAGACCGCTTGCGGCTTGTGGGTGTTTGATATGATCATCATCTGCTGCCGGCGTATTGACGAGTCTTTAGAGTCCTACACAGAGGTTTCCTTGCTCAAGCGAAACGAAATAGGAGCGCATATGAGATATGTGCGGGACCGAGAATAATACGAGTATGTGATACTGTATTCGATTCTCGCGATGTGACATTGATCGGTTATATGCGATATAGCCGGGTTATCGGATCAAGTGTTGATTCGATAAGATGTTACTAATGATACCAGTCGGTTATGTGCGCATGACCGGATCATTGAATCAAGTGTTGATTTAATGATTTAATGCATATTTATATATTTGATATATTACTTTGCATCAACTAGTATCGGTTTACTTAAGATGGATTTTCTCACTCGGATGTACGCATTGTATATGCGATATACTTTTGTGCACTTGATTGTATCATGTTTGATGATACATGTCATGCTAGGGTTTAAGTGTAAAGATTAAACCTTGGTTAATGAAATGGTTAGGGTTTCTTATTTGTTATTCATTTATCTTATTTTGTTATCCATTTATTTTTGATAAATGAATAAAAGAAAATGAGAAAAAGAATGGTGGCTTCTTTTGTTCTTTAGTTGAAGCTTCATGAAGCTTTGTTCAAGTCAACCATCCTTATCTCATCCTTAACCCTAACCATTCCCACTAAACATGATTCATTCTCTACACTTAACTCTAGTTAGAATTATGATAAGAATTCATTTTCTTTTCTTTTTCTATTAACTTATGATAATATCTTTCTTCTTCTTCTTCATTCTTCAAGTGAAGAAAAGCAAGGTCCATCAATGGTGATTGTTGGAAATGAGTGAGAAATCCAATTCTAAAGTCTACCCACTTCCTATTTCTTCATCCTCTACCTCTTGCCAAGTAGTAGAGTGTGTTTCCTTCACAACTTTTCACGGTTTGGTGAAGGTGGAGCTTGATTCATCGATGCCTCGACGTAGATCATCTTCGGCATGGACATCGACGACCTAGCTTGCCCATTCTCCGACGAAGCCGATCCTAGAGCCCGGATTTGATTTGGACAGCGGAGAGGACTTCGTTGCGGAGCTATGGAGGTGGAGCACCGGATCTACAAAGGTTGTATTTCCGTATTCCCTTAGTTAATTGTTAACTAGTTCTTTTCGCCTAGACATCTAGTTATCGATCCGTAGTTTAGGGTTTGTAGGCACCATAATTTTTGAAATTGCCATGGTTGATGGCTTGGGAGACCTCACTAGTGTGCCTAGGAACCCTACAGTGGTATCAGAGCCTAGCTAGAGCTTTAGGCGAAGCGTAGACGGAGTTTGAAGTCCGATCGAACCGAAATCCGATTTCCAAATTGCTCTCTGTACTTTTTTGTAAAATGTGGATTTTTGCAAATTAAAAATATGCAGAAAAACAAGCAGGTAAATCTAAGAATTACGATGCAAAAACTACCTAATGATCCCTCAAAAGTGCGGCGGAACCGCGTCATTAGCGTGCTAATGCGGCCCTTCCGCTGCCGTTTTGTCTTATTAGGCACTCAATTTTGCACAGTAACTCCTATTTTTCAGTGCTGGTTTTCCTGGGAATTTTTAATATGAAATAAAGAGTTGAGTATTTTGGGTTGTATTGGGAGTTCATACATTCGATCGGATTGTCAAACTTTGTCTATGTGGCTTTCCGGATAAATTTTAGAATATGTTAAAAAGTTCGACCGGATATAAATACCCAATTTTTCCCCTGTCGGGAAATTTCCAAGTGTTGGATTTTTCCGTAGTTTGACGACGTTCTAAGTAGTGCAAGTAACGCGATGGTCCCTCTAGAAGACACAAACCTTAACTCGATTATGTGACCGTCTTGAACTGCCCTTTGAACCTTCGGGTTTGGGGCAGTACGGCGTGCCACATGTGAGGCGTTGGCTTGACCCTTCTACGGCTGGATCGTTGGTACTGAGGCACGAACAGAATGTTGTTAGACTTGTTTCATGTGTTGATCTGTTTCGGGAAAACTTGGGTGTTCGAATGTTCGATTGAAAAGTTTAACATTTTCTGTTTATCCGGAATGGGATACAATAATTGGAATTCACAAGAAGTTATGAGATAACTGAATGAATGTTATAAATCTAGCGGTTTAGTCTCACTTGATCGGTTGCCACGGAATTTTGATGTGATCAAAAGTCCGTCGCAATCACGTAGCGTACGCGGATACTCGCTGGGTAAACTTAATAGACAGCCTCGCCCCATAGCCCCGACCAAGTGACTGTAGGAGAACCCCGTCGCCGAAAGCATCCGTTCGGGTGCTCGCGGTAGCGGTGTTCCGCCTTGGTGCACTTCGTCGACGGTATTGGGGGTGCGGCCGCCTACTAAAGTTTGCGACGAGTATTCGATCAGGATGTCGGGAATCTTGTTGAATTACCCGACTTGATATTGAAAAGTGTTTTCGATTTTGAGACTAAAATGCGGGGTTTATATTTGTTAGGCATGTGATGTCTAAGTAATTCATTTGGTCAGGCATGCGATGTCTGAGGTGGTTGCGGATTCCAACTGTTGTAGTTTTACACTTTCTTTTCTGTGACCGTAAGTGTAATATGTGATATCGCCGGTTTCGTTGCTATATGTCAACGACAATTGGGATGCGCATATTTACTTACGATGATGACATGTGATGTTATGTGTTGCTGGATATGTTATATTGGATCGTCGTGTTTGAATAGCCTGGGGTTTTTATGTTAGATGAGTGTTTTTCATTTTCATTCATGTAAAAACTTGTAGGTAATATTCTTTTATTGGGACGCTTCCAGGTTGCGGAAGATGTCACCCTTTGTATATTATTTACTTTTCCGCACTAGGATAGACCCAAGGAGGGGAGCACAAGTGACCGGGTTCTGGAGTCCAGTGGGAGACCAACTCGAGGAGTCGAGTCCGGGTCTCCTAACTCTAGAATTGGTAGGGTTGCTTGCCGCTCTCGTAGGGGTCTAGGGGTGTGGGTTTGGCTATTCATCATGACCATGGAATCCGTGTTTTATACTGGCTCGTATTGAAAACACGGACGTCCTAGTATATCCAATATTTCATATGATTCTTCTGCTGCGATATCTGTGATGTGATCATGTGATGTTCTGTGATAAATACTGTATATAGTATATATGATATATTATATAGACGTTACTTATGTTTTACACCCGCGCTAGCCCTGCCCCGCTCTGCCGTTAGTTACCTAACCTAACGGTGCACGAGGGGACATCGAGGCGAATGCGGATGGCATAAGTGTACGTCGTATTTATCTGTGATGTTTAGGTACTTATATGATGGGACTTCATTAATATGATTAATGAAATAAAAGAAACCTAAGATGTTGTAGAATCGAATTTCAAAATAAAACAGGTAGCTACAGTTCTTGCTTTGCACAGCGGTATATATGATATATCCTGCACCTTATTCGATAAGGAAAGGACCGAGATCCCTTCACCGGGAGTGACTCCTTTAGCAATAACTGGCAGATGCTACACACTCGGTTTGTCTTTTGATTGCTTTTAAGAGTTTTTGCTTTGCACAGTGATATATATGATATATCCCGCACCTCATTCGACGAGGAAAGGACCGACGATCCCTTCACCGGGAGTGACTCCTTTAGCAAAACTAGAAAAGCCTCAAAAGCATTCCATTTTTAAAATCATTTGATTCTACAACGATATCAAGTTCATTACGCAATAGGTTTTCAGAAAAACCTGTCGTAGCCCTCCGTCATTTCAGATAAGTGTCGTTTAGTATTCGTGCTGCGTTTGTTGGCCTCCGTCAAGGCGCAGTGTGCGGTAGCTAACCAGTATTTATCTGCTTATGCATATGATGCAGATTGGATTAGGGTAGTCGTGCGGCCTTGTTGACCACCGTCAAGGGTCGTGCGGGTGGGTTTAATTCGATCAAGAAATGACGGGTTGAACTTGACTAGTAGCCTATGGTTTGTTGACCTCCGTCAAGGTCATAGGGTGCTAGGGGCAAAATATTATCGGGAATTTCAAGTGTTGAAATTTGCAATGAGATTGCATACCTTCTATGAGATAGTTGGATCCCGATACCCGCTGCGAGTAAGTGTTACTCCTGGGAGAGTTTTATACATTACAATTAGCCGATCAAGTAGGTGTCTAGAAAGGTGTCAACGGGGTTACGCCTCTGGGAAAACGAGGTTTACATTAATTAGGTTCGTGCGAAAGCACGGGGGACCTCCCTCAAAGTACCGACACTGGCCTGGCTGAAAGATTGGCGAACTTGTAGTGTGTAATTAATCCCGGCTAGTCTTTCCTTTTTGGGTTTGAAGGAAGATTTGATAAAAAGCAGTGGGAGCCATCCTGATTAGATAAAATAATAACCAATCTATTCTTGCAAGAGCGCACGCTGAGTGTTTTCTTCTCTCTCTCTCCTGGTAGCGACCATATCACGCCTTAATCAAGATAATAATACGGATTATTGACCGAACCCGCTTGTTATACTGAGCTGGGGAACGTTGGTCCCGCTCCAACTTATAATTGTTATAAGACAGAGCAGGAAATAAGGGGATTACCAGAATTCCCGTACCACCCAAACGAAGAAAGTGCATGCTGCTGCATCATCTTCGGGTGTGTTCATTACAGAGAACTGTTTCTCAGTATCCTCTGCGTCCTGGGTATTTGATACCAGATCAGGATCCCAGATATGTAATCTGTTACATAGGGCTACAGAAAGGTAGAGAACTGAGAACGGGTGATAAGTTTCATGAGGCAGAAAACGGGGCAAGTGTTGCAGCCAAGTCTATTGGTCACTGTCACCCTGTATTACGAATACATTGATTCTGAACGAATGTTATTAGATACCGAACCTGATATACAAAATCATATCTGTCTCTTTATTAGTAAAGAAACGATATAATTTTGTATTGTTGGATAATGTTTTGAACCTTTCCTATATCAAAAGTTGATCGGTTCAGGCACGTTATCTAAAAGCATTAATGTTCTAAATCAAACTACAGTTCTTAGTATACTGAACACATACAAGAGGAAGAGTTCAGAAATGAACGAATCCTTCTTGAGGCATTGTAGACAAGGTCATATCAATGCGACCCGACTAGCTGAAGTTACATGTAGATGCATATTTAAATCAGTTTGAATCTACATCTTGTGAAACTTGCCAGTCATCTCACAAAGATATAATGACACCGGCTCTATTTATTGGAAACAGAGAAAGAGTTAGTGTACTCTTGGGATGATACATGTTGATGTATGTAGGTCCCCTGTCTATACTTGCCAGGACTGGTTCTTTATACTTCATTACGTTCTCTGATAATCTCTCAAGATTCAGACATATGTTCCTGTTGAAACACAAGTCCGAACCTTTTGAGATATTCACAGAATATAAGTTAGAAGTAGAGAACCGATACGGGTATAAGTATTATGTCCTTTGATGAGATCAAGGAGGAGAATACTTAAGCACGGAATTCCTGGACTTTTCTAAAGGAGAATGAGATTCTCTCTCAGCATTACTCCTCCGTATACACCATAGCACGATGGTATATCGGGGCGGAGCAATCACACCCTATGTGATAAGGTGTGCTCTATGATGAGTACTACTGAGTTACCTATTTCCTTTTTGGGAAATATGCGCTTGAGAAGCTGCATACCTATTGAATAGGGTTCGAATCAAATCAGTTGCCTACCACTTCATATGTGATATGGTATGGGAAGAGCCCATGTCTTAAAACAGTTAAGATTTAGGGTTGTCCGGCCTATGTCTAAAAGCAAAATCTGGACAAGCTCGAGGCAAAGTCTGTTATGTAGAACTGGAAAGGTTCCAGCTATACAAAATACAGCAGATGATTTGGTACAACCAAAGGATTCAGTAGATACCAACGAACCTCAGCCTCTCCGCCGATCTAGTAGGGTTCCTCACCCACCTGAGAGATACTTCGGTTTCTCTATGACAGTGGGAGCGAGGATTGCATCATGAGATGATGACCCAACTAGCTTCGAGCTGGCCATCAGGAGTGAGACTCTGTAAGAATGGCTGGATGTTTAGCGATCTGAGGTGGAATCCTTATACACCAACAAAGTATGGACTTTGGTTGCTATATCTGAAGGGTTAAATCCCCATCAGGAGCAAGTATATCTTGAGAAGATTACTTGGTGTAGATGGAAAAGTTGAGACTTTCAAAGCTAGACTTGTTAAACGTTTTCGTCATCGACCAGGCGTGGATAATGATGAAACCTTTTCAAGTGGCTATGCTTAAGTCCATCCAGATCCTACTTGCCACGGCTACATACCATGACTACGATATCTGGTGGTTGGGTGTCATGACTGCTTTTCTAAATGAAGTTTTAGAAGAGTGCGTCTATAAGTATACAGCCAGAGGGCTTCGTAGACAGTGGGAGCAGCGGAAACGTGTGCAAGATGCTTTATAGGATAAAGCATGCATCGCGGAGTTGGAACATCTGTTTTGATGAATTAGTCAAACAGTTTGACATCATCAAAATGGTAGATGAACCTTGTATAAACAAAAAGGTAGTAGGGAGTATGGTGGTGATCCTCGTAGAGTACGTGGATAACATACTCTTGATAAGAAAAGAGTTTCCTATGCTACGCTCGATCAATCTCCGCTTATCACAAAGATTCTCCATAAAGGATTAAAGTGATACCTACTAAATCCTGGATTTTGGATCTATGAGATAGATCTAATTGGATATTAGGATTCTCACTAGTTGTAGTGAGATGGTATCAACCGATCCTGGAGAATCACTGGAAGTGTTCCAGGGTGATAAAGACGACTGAATGTCAGTCACAGGCATTGTCTTTACCCTTAGTAAAGGGACGGTATGTTGGAAGAGTTCCAAGCTAGATACCGTGACATACTAGACGATAAAGGCTGGATACATCGCTACTTAAGATGCTACCAAAGAGGCTGTTTGGGTGTATAATGGTTCATGAGATGAACTATGTTCCTCCCATTGTGTGACAATGGAGTTGTGGCTTATGCCAAGGAACGTCCGTCCCATCAGTGATCCAGACATATTCTAAGGCAGCATCGCCTGATCGTGGAGATGATTGATCTCCAGAGAGATCGAGGTTAGGAGAGTAGACTCAGAGGACAACACAGCGGATCCACTCACAAAGGCCTGTTCCCAGAGAGAGAGACTTTTATGGGATGGTTGAGTATGAGATACTTCAAACCACTGCTACAGATGGCCCTAGTGCAAGTGGGAGATTGTTAGTTATATGTATGCCCTAGAGGCCATTACTATACATAGGATGTATATTGTAGTGGATGCTGGGACATATATAGGGAGGACTTTCTTGCTCGACATGATAGTATGCTATCTGGTTGATCTTTACCTTAACGTGTATGCTGATTGTCTCTCTGTTACATGTTGGTAAAGCCCTTAGGATCTGTACTTGACTACCTGGACTATGATGCGGATCATACTAGTGGGTACATCGTAGTCCATAAGTACATCCTTCAAAGTCCCTAGTCGTGGGTGTATCGAGACGGGGCATCGATATACCAGAGTAGACTAGCGTATACCTTCTCGACCCATGCAGATGGGCGATGGATGATCCCATATCCATCGGTGTTTGACATCGGAGGAGATATACGGGTGCTCAGTAGAGACTGGGTACACTGGACGGACTCGCCGAGAACTCCCAGATGGTATTATACCTCACGTCAGATGGCAGTTCTCTGGTGACACTGGTACAGAGTAGTCTGTTGACCCAAGATCGTCATAGAGTCTCGTGTGGTTCCCACTGTGCTTTGATTTCCATCTTACCACGTCCAAGAGGGCGTGCAAAACGGTGGTTTTTGGGTACAGTCCCGAGTCACATGGAGGCAATGAGCGATAGGAGGGGATTCGTCTCTCCCGTTATAGGGGGTTGATGTTGCGCTGTGTTCGATTGGCTATAACAGGAAATCCCTGGCCAGGGTTGCTGAGATTTACTGGTAAGTGTTACCAGTAGTTTCTCGAACAGTTATAGACCTCATATCGACACGACTTATTGAGCTATTGGGGTCTGACGTTTACCACCCCTAGGCGAGATATGCGACATATCAGACGATCAGACCGGACTGTACGGTAGTGTTACTGGTCGGATTCACTGGAGTGTGAGCGGGCTTGCTCGTCGATCTTCAGATCGCTCAATACCAGGGTGGCCGTTACGTTTAGCAGACCGCTTGCAGCTTGTGGGTGTTTGATATGATCATCATCTGCTGCCGGCGTATTGACGAGTCTTTAGAGTCCTACACAGAGGTTTCCTGGCTCAAGCGAAACGAAATAGGAGCGCATATGAGATATGTGCGGGACCGAGAATAATACGAGTATGTGATACTGTATTCGATTCTCGCGATGTGACATTGATCGGTTATATGCGATATAGCCGGGTTATCGGATCAAGTGTTGATTCGATAAGATGTTACTAATGATACCAGTCGGTTATGTGCGCAAGACCGGATCATTGAATCAAGTGTTGATTTAATGATTTAATGCATATTTATATATTTGATATATTACTTTGCATCAACTAGTATCGGTTTACTTAAGATGGATTTTCTCACTCGGATGTGCGCATTGTATATGCGATATACTTTTGTGCACTTGATTGTATCATGTTTGATGATACATGTCATGCTAGGGTTTAAGTGTAAAGATTAAACCTTGGTTAATGAAATGGTTAGGGTTTCTTATTTGTTATTCATTTATCTTATTTTGTTATCCATTTATTTTTGATAAATGAATAAAAGAAAATGAGAAAAAGAATGGTGGCTTCTTTTGTTCTTTAGTTGAAGCTTCATGAAGCTTTGTTCAAGTCATCCATCCTTATCTCATCCTTAACCCTAACCATTCCCACTAACCATGATTCATTCTCTACACTTAACTCTAGTTAGAATTATGATAAGAATTCATTTTCTTTTCTTTTTCTATTAACTTATGATAATATCTTTCTTCTTCTTCTTCATTCTTCAAGTGAAGAAAAGTAAGGTCCATCAATGGTGATTGTTGGAAATGAGTGAGAAATCCAATTCTAAAGTCTACCCACTTCCTATTTCTTCATCCTCTACCTCTTGCCAAGTAGTAGAGTGTGTTTCCTTCACAACTTTTCACGGTTTGGTGAAGGTGGAGCTTGATTCATCGATGCCTCGACGTAGATCATCTTCGGCATGGACATCGACGACCTAGCTTGCCCATTCTCCGACGAAGCCGATCCTAGAGCCCGGATTTGATTTGGACAGCGGAGAGGACTTCGTTGCGGAGCTATGGAGGTGGAGCACCGGATCTACAAAGGTTGTATTTCCGTATTCCCTTAGTTAATTGTTAACTAGTTCTTTTCGCCTAGACATCTAGTTATCGATCCGTAGTTTAGGGTTTGTAGGCACCATAATTTTTGAAATTGCCATGGTTGATGGCTTGGGAGACCTCACTAGTGTGCCTAGGAACCCTACATAATATAATTAAAATAACCGTAAATAAAATAACTTTTTTCCCCTACGCCCTAATCCATAGGTGCAAATGTACCTACATATAACTCCGTAAAGGCAATTTTTTGACCGTAGGGGCAAGTTCAGGTCTTCAACTTGCACCTACGGCGTTTGCACCTACGGCGTTTGCAACTACAGATTAATTTATTTCCCCTACAGAGATATCCGTAGGGTCAGTGAGTTGCCCCTACGGGTAAATCCGTAGGGGCAACCCTTATTTCTAGTAGTGCTAGAAAGGTGTCAACGGGGTTACGCCTCTAGGAAACGAGGTTTAGTTTAATTAGGCCCGTGTGAAAGCACGGGGAACCTCCTTCAAAGTACCGACACTGGCCTGGCTGAAATATTGGCGAACTTATAGGGTGTAATAAATCCCAGCTAGTCTTTCCTTTTAGGGTTTGAAGAGAGATTTGACTAAAACAGTGGGAGCCATCCGGATTAGATAAATTAATAACCAATCTAATCTTGCAAGAGCATACGCTGAGTGTTTTCTTCTCTCTCTCTCCAGGTAGCGATCATGTCACACCTTAATCAAGATAATAATATGGATGTATTGACTGAACCCGCTTGTTATACTGAGTTAGGGAACGTTGGTCCCGCTCCAACTTATAATTGATATAAGACCGAGCAGGAAATTGGGGATTACCAGGATTCCCATGCCGCCCAAACGAAGAAAGTACATAATGATGCATCTTCTTCGGGTGTGTTCATTATCTAGAACTGTTTCTCAGTTTCCTTTACGTCCTAGGTATGAGATACCGGATCAGGATCAAATATATGTAATCTGTTATATGGGCTACAGAAAGGTAGAGAACTGAGAAAGGGTGATAAGTTTTAAGAGTTAAAAAATGGTGCAAGTGTTGCAGCCAAATCTGTTGGCAGTTATCACCCTGTATTACCAAATACATTGATTCTGAATGAATGTTATTAGATGCCGAACCTGATATACAACATCATATCAGTCTCTTTATTAGTAAAGAAGGATATAATTTTGTATTGTTGGATAATGTTTTGAACATTTTCCTATATCATGAGTTGATCGGTTCAGGCACGTTATCTAAAAGCATATACGTTCAAAATCAAACTACAGTTCATAACGTACAGAACACACACAAGAGGAAGAGTTCAGAAATGAACGAATCCTTTTTGAGGCATTTTAGACTAGGTCATATCAATGCGACCCGACTAACTAAGTTACATAAAGATGCATATTTAAATCAGTTTGAATTTACATCTTGTGAAACTTTCCAGTCATGACACGAAGATAAAATGACCATAGCTCCATTTATTGGAAACAAAGAAAGAGTTAGTGAACCCTTGGGATTGATACATGATGATGTATGTAGGTCCCCGGTCTACACATGCCAGGACTGGTTCTTTGTACTTCATTACATTCACTGATGATCTCTCAAGATTCGCATTTATGTTCCTGTTGAAACACAAGTCTGAACCTTTTGAGATATTCAAAGAATATAAGTTAGAAGTAGAGAACCAAAATGGGTATAAGTATTATGTCCTATGAAGTGATCAGGGAGGAGAATACTTGAGGACGGAAATCCTGGCCTATTCTGAAGGAGAATGCGATTCTCTCTCAACATTACTCATCCGCATACACCACAGCACGTCGGTGTATCGGGGCGGAGCAATAACACCCTATGTGATATGGTGTGCTCTATGATGAGTACTACTGAGTTGCCTATTTCCATTTGGGGGTTATGCACTTGTAAAGCTGCATACCTATTGAATAGGGTTCCAACTAAATCAGTTTCCTACCACTCCATATGTGATATGGTATGGGAAGAGCCCATCTCTTAAAGATGTTAAGATTTGGGGTTGTCCGATCTATGCATAAAAGCAAAATCTAGACAAGCTCGGGGCAAGGTCAGTTCTGTGGAAATTTGTTAGATATCCTAAGCATTCGCAAGGGAATATCTTTTACCACACTGAGGAGCAAAAGTTGTTTTGTTTCTCAGCATGCCACCTTTGAGAAAGGGAATTTCTTGTGAAGAAATTAGTGGTTATGAGGTAGAACTGGAAGGAGTTCCAGCTATACAAACTGCAGCTGATGATTTGGTAGAACCAGAGGATTCAATAGTTCCCAACGAACCTCAGCCTCTCCGCCAATCTGGTAGGGTTCTTCATCCACCTGAGAGATACTTCGGTTTCTCTATGACAGTGGGAGAGAGGATTGCATCATGAGATGATGACCCAACTAGTTTCGAGCAGGCCATCAAGAGTGGTGACTCTGTGAGAATGGCTGGATGCTATGCGATCTGAGATGGAATCCATATACACCAATAAAGTATGGACTTTGGTTGCTTTATCTGAAGGGTTAAATCTATATCAGGAGCAAGTAGATCCTGAGAAGATTACTAGGTGTACATGGAAAAGTTGAGACTTTCAAAGCTAAGACTTGTTGTAAAAGGTTCTCATCATCGACCAGGTATGGATAATGATGAAACCTTTTCTAGTGCCTATGCTTAAGTCCATCCAGATCCTACTTGCCAAAACTACATACCATGACTACGATATCTAGCGGTTGGGTGTTAGACTGCTATTCTAAATGATGATTTAGAAGAGAGCTTCTATAAGTACACAGCAAGAGTGCTTCGTAGACAGTGGGAGCAGCGGAAACGTGTGCAAGTTGCTTTATGGGATAAAACAGGCATCGCGGAGTTGGAACATCTGTTTTGATGTGGTAGTCAAAGAGTTTGACTTTATCAAAATGGTAGATGAACTTTGTATATACAAAAAAAGGTAGTAGGAAGTATGGTGATGATCCTCGTATTGTACGTGGATGACATACTCTTGATAGGAAAGGAGTTTCCTATGTTACGGTCAATCTCCTCTTATCACAAGGAATCTCCATAAATGATCAAAGAGTTACCTCCTAAATCCTTGGTTTTGGATCTATGAGATAGATCTAATTGGATGTTAGGATTCTCACTAGGTGTAGCGAGATGGTATCAATCGATCCTGGGGAGAATCACAGGATTGCTTCCAGAGTGGTAAGGTCGACTGAATGTCAGTCACAGGCATTGTCTTTACCCTCAGTGGAGGGACGGTATGTTGGAAGAGTTCCAAGCTAGATACCGTGGCATACTAGACGATAAAGGCTGGATACATTGTTACCAAGGATGCTACCAAAGAGGTAGTCTGGATGTATATTAGTTCATAAGATGAACTTCGTTCCTACCATTGTGTGACAATGGAGTTGTGGTTTTGGCCTAGGAACCCCCGTCCCATCAGTGATCCAGACATATTCTTAGGCAATATCACCTGATCATGGAGATGGATGATCTCCAAGGAGATCGAGGTTAGGAGAGTAGACACAGAGGACAACAGCGCGGATCTACTCACAAAGGCCTATTTTTCAGTAGAGACTTTTATGGGATGGTTGAGTATGAGATACTTCAACCACTGCTGATTGTTGGGTATGAGATACTACAACATATGGCCCTAGTGCAAGTGAGAGATTGTTAGTGATATGTATGCCCTCATACGATGTATATTGTAGTGGATGCTTGGACATATATATGGAGGACTTTCTTGCTCGACATGATAGTATTCTATCTGGTTGCTCTTTATCTTAACATGTACTCTGATTGTTTCTATGATACATATTGATAAAGCCCTTAGGATTAGTACTTGACTACCAGGACTATGATGCAGAGCATACTATTGGGGATAGTGTGGTCGCTAAGTACATGCTTCAAATGTTCCTAGTCGAGGGTGTATCGAGACAGAGCATCGATATACCAGAGTAGACTAGCATATAGCTTCTCGACCCATGTAGATGGGCGATGGATGATCGCATATCCATTGGTGTTTGACATCAGAGACAGTATACGGGTGCTCAGTGGAGACTGGGTATACTGGACAGACTCGTCGAGAACTCCCAGATGGTATTATAACTCACATCAGATGGCAATTCTCTGGTGACACTGGTACAGGTTAGTCTGTAGACCCGAGATCGTCATACAGTCTTGTGTGATTCCCACTGTGCTTTAATTTCCACCTTACCACGTTCAAGAGAACGTGCAAAACGGTGGCTTTTGGGTACAGTCCCAAATCACATGGAGGCAATGAGCGATATGAGGGGCTTCGTCTCTCCCGGTATTGGGAGTTGATGTTGCGCTGTGCTCGATTGGCTATAACAGAAAGTCCGTGTCCAAGGCTGCTTCAGAGATATACTGGTAAGTGTTATCAGTAGTTTCTCGACCCGTTATGAGCCTCACATCGGCACGACTTATCGAGTTACTAGGGTCTGACGTTTACCACCCCTAGACGAGATATGCGACATATCAGACGAAGAGGCTGGACTGTACGGTAGTGTTACTGATTAGATTCACAGTAGTGTGAGCAGGCTTGCTTGTTGATCTTCTGATCGCTCAATACCCGGGTAGCCGTTATGTTTAGCAGACCGCTTACGGCTTGTGGGTGTTTGATATAATCATCACTTACTGCCGGCGTATTGACGAGTCTTTAGAGTCCTACACAGGAGTTTCCTGGCTCAAGTGAAACGGAGTAGGAGCACATATGTGATATGTGCAGGACTGAGATTGATACGATATGAGATACCGTATTCTATTCTCGCGATGTGTGACATGTATGGTTATATGTGATATAGCCGGGTTATCGGATCAAGTGTTGATTCGATAAGTTGTTACATTATGATATTAGTCTGTTATATGTGATATAGCCGGATTATTAAATCAAGAGTTGATTTAATAATTTAATGTATAATTGTATATTTGATATATTACATTACATTAACTAGTATTAGCTCACTTATGATTTCTTTTCTCACTTGATGTGCACATTGTACATATGTGATATGTATATTTGTGTACATGTATTGTGTCATGCTTGATGATACAAGCAAGTTGGGTGTATGAGAATTATACCATATTAAGGTTAAATTAGGGTTTTGTTTATTTCTTAAGGTTTAACAAAAGAGAAAGACTTAGTCAAAGTTCTCAAGCTTAGATGAAGCTTGTAGAAACATTAACAAAGTCAACTCTTTTGTCATTCCTTAGGATATTTTGCTAACCCAACTCTTAAACTTATAGCTTGGTTAATTCTCTACATGAGTTAAGCATGAGGGATTAACTCACCCATGGTTGCATTATTCTTTTATTTTAACTCAAATGATGAGTTCTAGCTTCTTCTTCTTCTTCTTCTTCCTCTCAAAAAAGCTTGCTAGCTTCAATGGAGGTATGAGAAAAAGTGTGAGAAAATCAATTCTAAAGTGAGCCCACTTCCTACTTCATCATCCTCTACTACTTGCCATTTAGTATAGGGTGTTCTCTTCATAAAGTTCATGACCTACTGAAGAAATAGCTTGGGTTAGTGTCTCCTCGACGTAGATCATCTTTGGCCTCGAAGTCATCGAAGCAAGCATATTCGTTTCTTCGTGGAGCCTCTATAAAGTCCGGAGTTTACGATCGCAGCAAATGGGACTTCTACACGGAGCTATTGAAGTGAAGGACCGGTCTACAAAGGTTGTATTCCTTGCTCTCTTTACTTATTGCAAAGTTTTTGCATATGTTTCCGTATATTTCTAGTTAACGATTCATGGTTAGGGTTAGCTAAAACAACAAAAATTTGAATTTGGCATGGACGATACCTCCCGAAACCTTGCTGCCGTCGTAGGTAACCCTTCAACAGATTTTCAAATGATATCGTTTCCTTAAAACCACCGTAGCCCTACTTTCAAAACTACGATTCGCTTCTTTTAAAAACTGATTGTATGGTTCGGGTGTGTATGATAGATTAGATACTTTTTGCTCATGGTAAAGGTAGAATGTATATATTACTTTTGATTCGATGTGAGATATAAATGTAATAAAAAGAATGTACGATTTGATACGATGACTGTGTGATATGTTGGTATACGGATGAGAGTCAATTGAGATGTTGATACCTTGCCGGTCCCCTGATACGAGATTGTTATGGATATGACCTGGGACATAGGTATATAGATGTATATAGAATGTTGTGAATCATTAATGATAGGCCGTACGTGATATTAGGCCGTACCCTCATTGTCTTATAGGTCGATAGGATCCTTATTGGTTTAATGCCGCCATACGATGATTTTCCGTGCGTGATGAGTTTGACTTGATGTTTGATCCATACCCTTGACTAGAGACTGCCGTACGATGTATAGTACCGTGCGCGTTGTTGTGAGACTATATGCCCATTGACAGATTCACCGACTCGGTCATGTTGGATACGTATACCCGTCAGCATTTGCATATGATTCACCTTATGCTGCATTCATGTTATTCGCATTGCGTTACTTATACCTGTGATAGTACGCCTGCACCATTATCGATGATGCGTATGTTACACGTACACGGATTGTAGGCTCACACACTTCATCATCGATAATTGCTATGTCACAACACAATAGGATTGCTGCATCATGATATGACTCTTCGCATAACATACTTGCGTATATACCACTTGTACATCCATATTGGCGCACATACATATTGTACACTCATGCTTGCGTATATACTCACTTGTACATTCATATTGGCACACATACATACTGTACACTCATGCTTGCGTATATACCACTTGTACATCCATATTGGCACATATACATATTGTACACTCATACTTGCGTATATACCCACTTGTATATCAATATTGGCGTACATACATTGTACAGTCATATGTATGTATATACTCACTTGTACATCCATATTGGCACACATACATATTGTACACTCATACTTGCGTATATACCACTTGTACATCCATATTGGCACATATATTTATTGTACACTCATACTTGCGTATATACACACTTGTACATCCATAGTGACGCACATACATATTGTACACTCATACTTGCGTATATACCCACTTGTACATCCATATTGGCGTACATACATATTGTACACCCATACTTGTGTGCATATATCTTGTGCATTCATTCCTACGTACATACACATTTGTACATACATAGATTATGCTGGCTTTGATTTTGGAGAATTGGAGACCGCATGTTATATTTTAAAACTGGATCCATTTAAAAGAGCGGTTTTCCCTTTTTGCTCATAGTACGATTTTATGCTGCATACGTCATATTGCATAGATTCACGCATTGAGTTTTGGATTTCATGTGATTGTATTTGGACTACCTACCGATGATTGTATTTGGACTCGGCGGTTATCCGGAGGATACCGACTGGAGTAGAGAGATGGATATGAGGGCCGTTCAAGGTATGCGGCGCCTGAGATATATGAGGATTTATGTGTCGATGCTAGACACCAGTTTTCATGATGTTTTCGAGTGTCGAGATGAACACTCAGGTTCCATGATTTTGATCTGTCGTGAGGGGCAGACATTGATTTATATTCTCATACTTTCATGCATATGCTTTTATAATATACATACATTGATTGTATGGTTGGACAAGATCCACATGTATACATACATTGATTATATGGTTGGACGACATCCACATGCATACATACATTGGTTATATTATTGGATTATATCCGCATACTTATAGGTATTGAGTATATTGTTGGCACATATGATGACCCGGTCACCGTAGATATCATAGTATTACCTTTATGATATAATTGAGCCAGGAGTCGTTGTTTATTCGATTTCTACTTGTACATGTTTTTCTACTCACGAGTTGGCAACTCACCCCCGTTGTGCAACAGTTATTGCAGGTAGACCGCATGGATCAGTAGAGGCTTCGCTGGCACACAGTTACATTCTGGTGTTTTGCATTGGTAGGTGGGACATTTGTGTCGTACCCACTCATGTATACATTTTTTCACATTGTATCTAGTGAACTCCATCAAATCAAACTAGAATTTGTATAAGTAATGAGACTTAGCAAGACTTGTTGTTGCAAGACTTGAGCGATGGGTTTATGTTCGCTTTTGGGGTTTTATGTCTTGCTATTCTTTATTTTTTATGGTGATCTTCGCCGTTGGGCGTCGTATACTTATATTTACCGTCTTGTGTGGTTGTGATCCGCCGGTTGGCGAAGAGCTAGCTCCTGCTTGGGGATGCCTTTATTATCTTTATTTATTTGTGGTTTTGGATCAAAAATACAAAGGTGGTGCTGCCCAAATTTTTAAACGACGAAACATGTTTTCAAACTAGTAAATTTCACTTGCATTATTCATGTCCCTTTTCCACGCATTTAAGAAAAACTTGATTTCATTATACCTTTATTTCAAAACTTCACCTCTTTTATTTTTTTAAAAAGATTTTGATTTCTGGGTTTCAGCTTACTTGAATTCCGTTACGCTTTTAGACGTTGCGTGATTCAAGTGCTGGTCACGAGATAATATTTCGGGTCGTGACAGGCAGCAAGGTTTTGGAAGGCATCGTCCATGCTAATTTCAAATTTTTGCCGTTCTAGCTAACCCTAACCCAAGATCTTTAACTAAAGAATCATACGGAAACAATATGCAAGATACTTTACAACTAAGTGATTAGGGATTACAACCTTTGTAATCTGTTCCTTCACTTCATAAGCTCCAAGTTGTGGTTCCTTCGCTGCGATCATCAAGCTCCCGGACTCTTGAGAGGCTCCATGAGGTGAATGATGCATGCTTACTTGAAGTCTTCACAATCCAAGATGATCTACTTTGAGGAGACACAAACCCAAGCTATTTCTTCACTAATTAGGGATTAGTGAAGCTAACATACTAATCTATATGGCTAGTATAGAAGAGAATGATGAAGAAGGAATTTTGCCCACTTTAGAATTTTATTTCTCACTTTATTTCATCACATGGAAAAATCTAACAAGCTTTTGTGAGGATGAAGAAGATGAAGAAGCGATGAAAGAATAATGAGCTTAGGTTAGAAATGCAACCATGGTAAGTTAGTATAAGTCATGGCTAACTCATGTAGAGAATAAACCATAGGCTAGGGTTAAATTAAGGTTAACAAATATCTTAAATAAAAACAAATCAAGTGGACTAAGTCAATGTTCTACAAGCTTCATGTAAGCTCCATGAGGTGAGAAAATCCAAATATTTTTAATTACTTAATAATAAATATTAACCAACACTAAACCTAGCTTGGTTTAAGTCTCATACACCCTTGTTGCATGTATAACCCTAGCATGTCACAATATCATATATCACATATAATATTTTGTAACAAAAGAAAAGAATACATTAAACATATATCACATATATATTAATGTATCATCAAGTGAGTAAAA
Source organism: Agapanthus africanus (assembly GCA_030015575.1). NCBI lineage: Eukaryota > Viridiplantae > Streptophyta > Magnoliopsida > Asparagales > Amaryllidaceae > Agapanthus > Agapanthus africanus. Next base: position 304,215,094 of record CM057343.1, on the reverse strand, counting down.
GTAATGCTTAAGTGTGCTAATATTAGTTAATGAGATTTACATATCAAATATATAATTCTATATTAAATTATTAAATCAATACTTGATTTAATAATCCGGCTATTGAACATATAACCGACTAATATCAAATGCAACAATTTATCGAATCAACACTTGATCCGATAACCCGGCTATATCACATATAACCATCCAATGTCACAAGTCGCGAGAATAGAATACGGTAGCACATACACGTATCAAACTCAGTCCCGCACATATCACATATGTGCTCCTACTCCGTTTCGCCTGAGCCAGGAAACCTCTGCGTAGGACTCTAAAGACTCGTCAATACGCCGGCAGTAGGTGATGATCATATCAAACACCTACAAGCTACAAGCGGTCGGCTAAATGTAACGCCACCTGGGTATTGAGCGATCAGAAGATCAACAAGCAAGCCTGCACACACTCCTATGAATCTAATCAGTAACACTACCGTACAGTCCGGTATCTTCGTCTGATATGTCGCATATCTAGTCTATATGTAGTAAACGTCAGACCCAGTAATCGATAAGTCGTGTCGATATGAGTCTCATAACAGGTCGAGAAACTACTGATAACACTTACCAGTAGGTCTCTATATCGGCCCTGGCCAGGGACTTCCAATTATAGCCAATCGAACATAGCGCAACATAAACCCCCAATACCAGGAGAGACGAAACCCCTCCTATCGCTCATTGCCTCTATGTGATTCAGGACTGTACCCAAAAGCCACCGTTTTGCACGTTCTCATGAACGTTGTAAGGTGGAAATCAAAGCACAGTAAGAATCACACAAGACTCTATGACGATCTCGGGTCTACAGACTAACGTGTACCAGTGTCACCAGAGAACTGCTATCTGACGATAGGTGTAATACGATCTAGAAGCTCTCGGCAAGTTCGTTCAGTGTACCCAGTTTTCACTGAGCACCCATATACCATCTTTGATGTCAAACACCAATGGATGTGGGATCATCCATCTCCCATCATATTAGTCATGAGGCGTATACGCTAGTCTACTATGGAGTATCGATGCCCTGTCTCGATACACCCTCGACTAGAAACAATTATAGGATGTACTTTTAGACTGCCCTGGCCCCACCAGTATGACCTGCATCATAGTCCTGGTAGTCAAATACATATCCTAAGGGCTTTGTCAACATGTGAGAGCAAGACAATAACACAATACAAGTCAAGATGTTAATACAAAAAGCAACCAGATAGCATACTATCATATCGAGAAAGAAAGTCCTCTCTATATATATCCAAGTATCCACTATAATATACATCATGTGCACAATAATGGCCTCTAGGGCATATACATAACTAATAATCTCTCGCTTGCACTAAGGCCAGCTGTTGTAGTATCTCATACCCAACATTCCGAAGAGTCTCTAAAATTGTATCTAGGGTATGGCCTTCGTAAGTGGATCCGCAGTGTTGTCCTTCGTGTCAACTCTCCTGACCTTGATCTCTCAGCGATCAACTATCTCCCGGATCAGGTGATACCGCCTCAGAATATGCCTGGATCTCTGATGGGACCTGAGTTCCTTGGCCAAAGCCACAGCTCAATTATTATCACAATACAAAGGAATTGGATGCTCAATGGACGGAACCACTCCAAGTTCAGTTATGAACTTCTTTATCCAGACATCCTCTTTGGCAGCATCGTTGGCAGCGATGTATTCAGCCTCCATCGTCGAGTCTACGACGGTTTCCTATTTGGAACTCTTCCAACAAACCGTCCCTCCATTGAGGGTAAAGGCAAATCCCGACTGCGACTTAGAGTCGTCCTTATCGCTTTGGAAGCTCGAATTGGTAAAGGACTCCACCTGGAGTTCTCCGTTATTATAAACCAAGAACATCTCTTTAGTCCTTCTCAAGTACTTGAGAATGTTCTTCACAGCTGTCCAGTGACTCTCTCCAGGATCTGCTTGATACCTACTCACTACACTTAGTGAGTATGCTACATCGGGTCTGGTACATAACATCGCGTACATGATAGAGCCTACTGCCGAAGCATAGGGTATCCCTTGCATGCGAACTCTTTCCAAATCAGTCTTAGGAGACATCTCTTTGGAGAGAGTGAGTCCAGAGATCGTGGGTAAATTCCCACGCTTGGATTCTTCCATACTAAATCTTTTTAGTATGGTGTCAATGTACCTGGATTGGGACAACCCCAGTATCCGTTTAGATCTATCTCTATAGATCTTAATCCCCAAGATGCAGGAGGCATAACCTATATCTTTCATTGAGAATCTATGTGATAAAAAGAGCTTGACCGAGTGCAGCATAGGAACATCATTTCCTATCAAGAGTATGCCATCCGCGTACAATACGAGGAAGACAACCTTACTTTCTGCCACCATCTTGTATATACAAGGTTCATCTACGTTATTGATGAATTCAAACTTTTTGACATTGTTAGTGTATATGCCCTAGAGGCCATTACTGTATCATACTAGTTTGTATATTACTTAATGGAAGCTTGGGATATTCACCTTGTATAAACAATCTTGCTCAATATAGTAGTATGCTACTTGGTTTGTTTCTACTTCAATGTGTACATGTGTTTATTTTGCGATATCACCTATACGCATTAGTGGAGCCCTTAGGATCTTTGCTTGATTACCAGCGTTGTGGTGGCAGTCACACTAGTGGGGGCTGGGTAATCTATAAGCACATCCTTATACAGGTCCCTAGTCGCAGGACTATCGAGACAGGGCATCGATACTCCGGAGTAGACTAGCGTATGCGCTTCTCATCCCAGTGTGGGAGATGGTCTGTCCCACAGCCATCAGTACGTCGTACTGGAGATAGTATACGGGTGCCCGTTAGGTTACGAGTACACTGGACAGGACTCGTCGTGAGCTGACAGGTTGGTATTATACCTATCGTCAGTTATCAGTTCCCAGGTGACATGAGTACAGCTTAGTCCGCTGACTTGACACTGGCACTTCGCCTCAAGTGTGTTCCCACTGCACTTTGATCACTGCCCTACCACGGCTCAAAGGAGTCGTGCAAACAGGTGGTGGTTGGGTGCAGTCCCGAAGCACTTGGAGGCAGTGACGGTTAGACAGGATTCGTCTCTTCCGGTATTGGGGGTTGACATCGCGCTGTGTCTAGGAGAGCCATTACACGAGTAGTCCCTGGCCAGGGCAAGCGAGATATACTGGTAGGCTTTCAGTGTTATCTCAGGGTGTTTTGGGCTTCACTCCGACACGACTTGTACCGCTATTAGGGGACTGACGTTTTACCGCCCCCTAGGCCCGACATGCGATGTATTAGACGAACAGACCGGACTGTACGGAGACTGTCACATTCAGACTCAGTAGGAGTTCAGATGGGGTTTCACCTCGTCAGCCTTCTTGTCGGCATCTACCTGGGGACCGCTACGCACAGCTAGTGCCGCTTGCGGTCTGTGGTTAAACCCACTGCCAGCGTAGTGTCGAGTCTTTAGAGTCCCACACAGAGGGTATTCGCCTCTGGGCAAAACAGAGTAGAGGTCGCATGGTTTTGCGACAGGGTTCGTTCTCATCCGCGCACTTGTGCACGTTTGGAGTCCGGACGGATATTACTGGCTGCCTCTGGTTTGAGTCAGATACTGGTATATGTTTTGGGGTTGCTTTTATCTCTCAGTATTCATGTTCCTCGAAACAAGGATGCAGGTGTGTATGCACAGTTATTTGAGGAAGAGGAAGAGGACTTTCATTAGGGTTTCGGAACGGGTGCGTATGCACAGTTGACAGTCGTCTTTTTCCAAACCCTAATGGATTTATGTTATATCAATTAATAATATTAATAAAATGAAATTGTGTCATGGTTGGTTTTTATGTTGACTTGTTGACCATGGTTGACTTGTTGACCATGGTTGAAGTTTTGACCATCATCATTACAAAAGAAAGATGCTCTTTGATTCTAGCAAATTCATTTAATGTTTGAAATGCTAATGGTCATTCCTAAACTTTCCATCAACCTTTTCATTTTCATTATTATTATTAATTTGATAATTCTTTTGCTTTTTGTTATGGTTGCAAAAAGAAAAGAGCTCATTCTATCATTTAGCTTCTCTCTCCTCACTTCATCTTCTTCTTCCTCAAGCTCAAGGAGAATCCTTCTCATGTGTTGAGAATCCCTCTCTTTGAAAAGAAAACAACCCCTAGACACTCTCTACTCACTCTAGGATCAAAGGTTTAGCAAGCCGAAGACTCTAGTTCTCTCAAAGTTCGAGAAAGAGCCCGAAGGTTGAACCCTCAGGTGGATCCATCTTTGACGGAAGAAGGCGACGAGGAAAGAACCATCAACCTCTACAAAGTTTGAAGAAGAAGGAGTTCAAGTTTAGGTATAACCATCTTTCCGAGTAGCTAACTCTCTTTAGCATGTTTGCTAGTTTTAGTTTAGGAAAAGATCCCGACTTTGTTAGTCCATGTTGCCCCATGCGCTAAAAATTTGATTTTTATACCGTTTCCGCCTCCCCGTAAGAACCGGGGGTCGCAACGTGGACTTACAGTGGTATCAGAGCCTAACTAAACTTAAACTAGCTTGGTAGTGAAGTGTAACGAAGTTCGGAACCGAAAAAATCCAAAAACCAAACTTTTGCAAAACCCTAGTTTCTGTTAAAAAATTTTCTGGTCAAAACAAGATTTGTTATACACCTAAATTCGGCTCAGGGTTTTGTGTGAACACCCAAGAAAAACGATCCCCTAATTCCTTCAAATCGCCGCGGATCCGCGGCCTTACCTATTCTTAGCGCCGCGGATCCGCCGCCGTTTAGAGTCTTCTGGTGATCGGGTTTCGTGCAGTGTGTCTCTGTGTTGGTTTTGGGATTTTTAAGATATGTTATATGTGCCCAGATTTTCCAGAACAGAAATTTACTTTTGGGGTCCTATAAATCCGTATTTTTTTCGAACTTCGCTACACTTTGGCTATGTTGGTTATATCTGTGATGTTTGCATGTATTGAACGTCGGCTAATCGCTATAAGTCGATTAGTCGGGGTTATACATCTCTGTGATCTGTGTTTGATATTGGAATGTGTATATGAATGTGTTGGACTGTCACGGGTGAATAGCCGGGGTGGATGTGAGATGAGCTTTTGTTTTTCTTTCATTCATTTGTAAATGTAAATTGATGTAATAATATTATTTGTATGGCCGCACAACCGGGTCGGGGTTGTAGCCGTCATTGTATAATTCTTTTTACTGTTTTTGCTCCTAGGATAGACCCATGGAGGGGTGCACAAACTACCAGGTACTTGGCGGGTAGTTTGCCGCACCCGTAGGGGTCTTGGGTGGGGTATTTGCTATTCACCGCGACCGTGTAATCCGCTTTTCGTTGCAGGCTCGAACGGATTGCGGATTCCTAGTATATCCAATGTATTCATCTGTGATCTGTAATGTCTATCATTGCTTTATATTTAGGCGTTGCATATGTTTTACGGCCGCGCTAGCCCAGCCCCCGCTCTGTCGTTAGTTAAGTAACCTAACGGGTGATGACGGGACCCCGTGGCGAATGCGAATGGCATAAGCGTACGTCATATTTTGGTTGTTTTCTGCAATGGTAGGATTAAATGATGGGACGCATTAAAAGAACTAATGCAAGAATATCACGCATTAAATGAACTAATGCAAGATAATAAACCAAGTTAAAGTCGTTGGAACACTTTCGAAAAACCACTCGGTTCTTTTCAAAACTAACTTTTAAATGCGGAGCTTGAGCCACTCCTTCTAAAAGCTATCTCGTTCCATCGATTATATCAAGTTCACTACGTTCACGGTTTTACCAAAACCATTCGTAGCCCTCCGTCGTTTCGCATGAATAGGCAATAGTATTCAAGCTATGTATGTTGGCCGAAGTCAAGGCATAGTGATTGGTACCTATTGGGTGTTCATGTGTAGCATAGATAGATGCGTTGGTTTGGGACACTCGTACTGCCATTTTGGCCAAAGTCAAGGGTAGGCACGGATGGATCCAAATTAACCTGGATAGTGAAGGGCAGAACTTGACATGTGACTTATGATATTTTGGCCAAAGTCAAGGTCATAAGAGCATGGGGCAAAAATCCACATTGGGAGTTTCATAAGTACTGAAACTTGCTAGATTTGCATACCATTTGGAGTGTGATGATTATGGTAGGATTCCTTCATTTTCATCACGCGATGATATTTGGATCCCGATCCTACTGTGAGTATATGCTACTCCTCGGGAAATTTCTCACTAAACGATCAATGCTATAAACCTAGTAGGTTCCTAGAAAGGTGTTAGCAGGGCTACGCCCCCAGGGAAAAGAGGTTCTTAAATTAAGGTACTTCGCGAAAGCGTTGGAAAACCTCCCTCGAAGTACCGACACTGGCCTGGCTGAACGGTTAAGCAAGTATTGTGCGGTGGGATTGATCCCGGCTAATTCTTCCTTTGTGGTTTGAGGAGGGATTCGAGAGACAGTGGGAGCCATCCTGTTTAGACAAATTAAAAACCATTCTAAACTTGCAAGAGCATCGTGCTAAGTGTTTCTTCTCTCCCCCTGCAGCGACCAAATTGAAATGACTGGACTTAAGTTACTTCTAGATAAAAACATACTGACAGGGCCAAACTACAAAGATTGGCTCAGGAATGTCAAAATGGCAATCACTTACGACAAGCTGGGGTATCTTCTTACCACCAAAGCTCCCCCCGTCCCAGGTCCCACCTCCAGCGTCGCGGATAAGGAAATCCGTAAGACTTGGGAGATTGATTGCGCGAAGGCCAAGTGCCTCGTGCTTGCCTCTATGGACAACGATCACCAGAGGAGGCACGAGAATATGGACTTGGAATCCATATTTCTTCATACAAAAGAACTGTATGGAGAGCAGTCTCGTATCGCAAGATACGAAGTGTCGAAGAAGTTATTTTCGGCAAAGTTGGCCGTCGGATCATCGGTAGCGGACCACGTGCTTAAGATGATTGGCTACATTGAGGAGCTCGCGGAACTTGGGACCACGTTGGAAAGTGAACTCTATACGGATTTAGTTCTCCAGTCCCTTCCTTCCACTTACGCCCAGTTCATACTGAATTTCAACTTGCAAGAAAAGGAAGTTGAACTTTCAGAACTCCTCAACATGCTGAGGAGCGCAGAGGGCACCCTACAGAAAGGTAGGGAAACACCCGCTTTGTTTGTAGGAGGATCTTCTTCGTCTAGGTCCAAGGCGAAAGCCAAGGGAAAGAGGAAGAAAGCCCCCGCCAAACCAAGGGGCGGTGTTAGTAAAGTGGGAACGAAGGGAAAGGAAAAGGCAACAAAGATTGCGCGGAAGCTTGTGGGTAAAGAGGAATGCTTCTATTGTCATAAGAGTGGACACTGGAAGAAAGATTGCAGGGCTTGGAAGGCCAGGACACAGGAACTGAAGCAGGTTGCGGCTTCAGCTTCAGGTGTGTATGTTATTGAAAACTGTCTTTCTATAAACTCTACTTCCTGGGTATTGGATACCGGATCAGGATCTCATATCTGTAATTCTTTGCAGGCGTTGAGAAACCGTAGGTTTTTGAAGGCAGGTGACATGACCCTCAGAGTTGCGAACGGAGCTAGCATGGATGCTAAAGCCGTAGGGGACTATCACCTGGGAATGTCAGATGGGCATGTTTTCGTTTTGCGTAATTGCTTTTTTGTACCCAACGCAACTTGTAATATCATTTCTGTATCTTTGGTTTCTAAAGAAGGTTATGAATTTGCGTTTGTAAGTAATGTTGTAAACATTCACCTTAATCAAGTTCTGATTGGGTCAGGTACACTGAGCAATGGTATATACGTATTAAACCAACCACAGATTTTCAATGTCCAGAATACACACAAAAGAAAGTCTCCAGATATCAATCAGACTTTCTTATGGCATTGTAGACTGGGTCACATCAATGAGAGAAGGTTGACTAAGTTACATACAGAAGGATATTTAGATCCGTTCGAATATCAATCGTATGCCACTTGTCAATCCTGTCTCAAAGGAAAGATGACAAAGACTCCGTTCACTGGACACGGAGTAAGAGCGAGCGAGCTCTTGGGAATCGTACACAGCGACGTGTGCGGTCCAATGTCTACACATGCGCGAAGCGGTTATTCTTACTTCATTACTTTTACGGATGATTTTTCAAGGTACGGTTATGTCTTCTTAATGAAACATAAGTCCGAAGCCTTTGAAAAGTTCCAGGAATATAAGAATGAAGTAGAAAAACAGACCGGCAAAAGTATCAAGATTCTAAGATCGGATCGAGGTGGAGAATACTTAAGTGCCGAGTTCCTGAATTATTTAAAAGAGAACGGGATTCTCTCTCAGCTTACTCCTCCATACACTCCGCAACACAACGGTGTATCGGAGAGACGGAACCGAACCCTATTGGATATGGTACGGTCCATGATGAGTAACGCTGAGTTACCGCGATCATTCTGGGGGTATGCGCTAGAATCAGCTGCGTACCTTTTGAACCGAGTTCCTACTAAGACTGTGCCTACTACACCATATGAGATGTGGTGTGGGAAGAGGCCCCATCTCAGTCACATTAAGACTTGGGGAAGTCCAGCTTTTGTTAAAAAGCAGCATGCGGACAAGCTCGAGGCACGCTCAGTACTGTGTAAGTTTGTGGGATATCCAAAGAATTCCAAGGGATATCTCTTCTACTACGAAGAGGAACAAAAAGTTCTTGTTTCTCGTCATGCCCACTTTCTAGAACACCAGTTCTTAGAAAAAGAATTAAGTGGGAGCGCAGTAGAACTGGAAGAAATTCCAGAACCACAGACTATTACTGAAAGCGTAGTAGAACCAGAGGGTTCAAATGAACAGGACATTCCTTTGCCGCTCCGCAGAAGTAGTAGGCAGTCTCATCCGCCCGAGAGATACTACGGTTTTCTCATAGACGGGGATAGAGAGGATTGCATCATAGATTATGATGAGCCTACTAGTTTCCAACAGGCCGTTCAGAGCGTTGACTCGGTAAAATGGCTGGATACAATGCGGACCGAAATGGAGTCCATGTACACCAACAAAGTATGGACGTTGGACATTGCTCCAGACGGGGTAAAACCCGTAGGCTGCAAGTGGATCTTCAAAAGGAAGATTGGTGTAGATGGACAGGTTGAGACATATAAAGCTAGACTTGTAGCAAAGGGTTTCCGTCAAAGACCTGGCTTGGACTATGACGAAACCTTTTCTCCAGTGGCTATGCTGAAATCCATTCGGATCCTTCTTGCCATTGCTGCCTTCCACGATTATGAGATTTGGCAGATGGACGTAAAAACCGCTTTTCTAAATGGAAATTTAGAGGAGTGTGTCTATATGGATCAGCCAGAGGGTTTCATTCAGAGTGGGAGCAGCGGAAAGGTGTGCAAGTTGCTTAAGTCCATCTATGGACTAAAGCAGGCATCGCGGAGTTGGAACATCTGTTTTGATGAGACGGTCAAGGAATTTGGCTTTATCAAAAATCCAGATGAACCATGCATCTATTGTAGATTTGTAGCGAGAACTGTAGTATTCCTCGTTTTATACGTGGATGACATTCTCTTAATAGGAAATGACATTCCTATGCTACAATCTGTCAAGGGATTCTTGTCACACAGGTTCTCCATGAAAGACCTGGGTGATGCCTCTTACATCCTGGGGATCCGGATCCATCATGATAGATCCAAGAGGATATTAGGACTTTCACAGTCCAGGTACATCGACACCGTACTGAAAAGATTCAGTATGGAAGATTCCAAGCGCGGTAACCTACCGGCTTGTCACGGGATCACCCTCTCTAAAGAGATGTCTCCCAAGACTGATTTGGAGAGGGATCGCATGTCTATTATACCCTACGCTTCTGCGGTAGGCTCTATAATGTATGCGATGTTGTGTACCAGACCGGATGTAGCTTATGCACTGAGTGTAGTAAGCCGGTATCAGTCAAACCCTGGGGAGAAACACTGGATAGCAGTAAAGAACATTCTCAAGTACCTGAGGAGGACTAAGGAGATGTTCTTGGTGTATGGCGGAAAAGACCTCCAGATCGAGGCCTTTGCTGACTCCAGCTTCCAGAGTGACAAGGATGATTCCAAGTCCATGTCGGGTTTTGTCTTTACCCTCAATGGAGGGGCGGTGTGTTGGAAGAGTTCCAAACAGGAAACCGTTGCAGACTCGACTATGGAAGCGGAATACATCGCTGCATCTAATGCCGCAAAAGAAGCTGTCTGGATGAGGAAGTTCTTGAAAGAACTTCAGGTGGTTCCGTCCATTGTTGACCCAATACCTTTGTATTGCGACAACAACGGGGCTATAGCTTTAGCGAAGGAACCCAGGTCCCATCAGAGATCCAGGAACATCTTGAGGCGGTATCACCTGATCAGGGAGATCGTGGATCGCAAGGAGATCGAGGTTCGGAGGGTTTCTTCAGAAGAAAACACTGCAGATCCATTCACCAAGGCCCTACCCCAGACTCAGTTCGAGCGGCTGATCGAGATGATAGGTCTTCGATACGCCAGTACATGGCCTTAGTGCAAGTGGGAGATTGTTAGTGTATATGCCCTAGAGGCCATTACTGTATCATACTAGTTTGTATATTACTTAATGGAAGCTTGGGATATTCACCTTGTATAAACAATCTTGCTCAATATAGTAGTATGCTACTTGGTTTGTTTCTACTTCAATGTGTACATGTGTTTATTTTGCGATATCACCTATACGCATTAGTGGAGCCCTTAGGATCTTTGCTTGATTACCAGCGTTGTGGTGGCAGTCACACTAGTGGGGGCTGGGTAATCTATAAGCATATCCTTATACAGGTCCCTAGTCGCAGGACTATCGAGACAGGGCATCGATACTCCGGAGTAGACTAGCGTATGCGCTTCTCATCCCAGTGTGGGAGATGGTCTGTCCCACAGCCATCAGTACGTCGTACTGGAGATAGTATACGGGTGCTCGTTAGGTTACGAGTACACTGGACAGGACTCGTCGGGAGCTGACAGGTTGGTATTACACCTATCGTCAGTTATCAGTTCCCAGGTGACATGAGTACAGCTTAGTCCGCTGACTTGACACTGGCACTTCGCCTCAAGTGTGTTCCCACTGCACTTTGATCACTGCCCTACCACGGCTCAAAGGAGTCGTGCAAACAGGTGGTGGTTGGGTGTAGTCCCGAAGCACTTGGAGGCAGTGACGGTTAGACAGGATTCGTCTCTCCCGGTATTGGGGGTTGACATCGCGCTGTGTCTAGGAGAGCCATTACACGAGTAGTCCCTGGCCAGGGCAAGCGAGATATACTGGTAGGCTTCCAGTGTTATCTCAGGGTGTTTTGGGCTTCACTCCGACACGACTTGTACCGCTATTAGGGGACTGACGTTTTACCGCCCCCTAGGCCCGACATGCGATGTATTAGACGAACAGACTGGACTGTACGGAGACTGTCACATTCAGACTCAGTAGGAGTTCAGATGGGGTTTCACCTCGTCAGCCTTCTTGTCGGCATCTACCTGGGGACCGCTACGCACAGCTAGTGCCGCTTGCGGTCTGTGGTTAAACCCACTGCCAGCGTAGTGTCGAGTCTTTAGAGTCCCACACAGAGGGTATTCGCCTCTGGGCAAAACAGAGTAGAGGTCGCATGGTTTTGCGACAGGGTTCGTTCTCATCCGCGCACTTGTGCACGTTTGGAGTCCGGACGGATATTACTGGCTGGCTCTGGTTTGAGTCAGATACTGGTATATGTTTTGGGGTTGCTTTTATCTCTTAGTATTCATGTTCCTCGGAACAAGGATGCAGGTGTGTATGCACAGTTATTTGAGGAAGAGGAAGAGGACTTTCATTAGGGTTTCGGAACGGGTGCGTATGCACAGTTGACAGTCGTCTTTTTCCAAACCCTAATGGATTTATGTTATATCAATTAATAATATTAATAAAATGAAATTGTGTCATGGTTGGTTTTTATGTTGACTTGTTGACCATGGTTGACTTGTTGACCATGGTTGAAGTTTTGACCATCATCATTACAAAAGAAAGATGCTCTTTGATTCTAGCAAATTCATTTAATGTTTGAAATGATAATGGTCATTCCTAAACTTTCCATCAACCTTTTCATTTTCATTATTATTATTAATTTGATAATTCTTTTGCTTTTTGTTATGGTTGCAAAAAGAAAAGAGCTCATTCTATCATTTAGCTTCTCTCTCCTCACTTCATCTTCTTCTTCCTCAAGCTCAAGGAGAATCATTCTCATGTGTTGAGAATCCCTCTCTTTGAAAAGAAAACAACCCCTAGACACTCTCTACTCACTCTAGGATCAAAGGTTTAGCAAGCCGAAGACTCTAGTTCTCTCAAAGTTCGAGAAAGAGCCCGAAGGTTGAACCCTCAGGTGGATCCATCTTTGACGGAAGAAGGCGACGAGGAAAGAACCATCAACCTCTACAAAGTTTGAAGAAGAAGGAGTTCAAGTTTAGGTATAACCATCTTTCCGAGTAGCTAACTCTCTTTAGCATGTTTGCTAGTTTTAGTTTAGGAAAAGATCCCGACTTTGTTAGTCCATGTTGCCCCATGCGCTAAAAATTTGATTTTTATACCGTTTCCGCCTCCCCGTAAGAACCGGGGGTCGCAACGTGGACTTACAGACTACCACATCAAAACAGATGTTCCTACTCCGCGATGCATGTTTTAACCCGTAGATGGATTTAAGCATCTTTCACACCTTTCCGCTGCTCCCACTGTCTACGAAGCCCTCTGGCTGAGTCATGTACACGCATTCTTCTAAATCACAATTTAGAAAGGCGGTGTTAACATCCATCTGCCATATTTCGTAGTCATGGTATGCAGAAATGGCAAGTTGGATCCGGATGGACTTTAAGCATAGCTACTGGAGAAAAGGTTTCATCATAATCCACACCTGGTCGTTGACGAAAACCTTTTGCAACAAGTCTAGCTTTGAAAGTTTCAACTTTTCTATCTACACCAAGTTTCTTCTTAAAAATCCATTTGCTCCCAATAGGTTTTACCCCTTCAGGAGCAACTTCCAAAGTCCATACATTGTTGGTGTACATGGATTCCATCTCAGATCGCATTGCATCCAGCCATTTCACAGAGTCTCCACTCGTGATGGCCTGCTCGAAGCTAGTCGGGTCATCATCTTCCATGATGCAATCCTCGCTCCCACCATCAATGAAAAAACCGTAGTATCTCTCTGGTGGATGAGGAACCCTGCTAGATCGGCGGAGCGGCTGAGGTTCGTCAGAAACTATTGAATCTTCTGGTTCCACCAAATCTTTTGTCTTAGTTTGTATAGCTGGAAGCTCTTCCAGTTCTACCACCTTGCCACCAATTTCCTTTGCAAGAAATTCCTTTTCTAAAAAGGTGGCATGTCGAGAAACAAAGACCTTTTGTTCCTCGGTGTGGTAGAAGATATACCCTTGTGAGTTTTTGGGATATCTTACAAACTTGCACAGAGCAGACCTTGCCTCGAGTTTTTCCGGATTGTGCCTTTTGACATAGGCCGGACAACCCCATATCTTAACATAATTAAGACATGGTCTCTTCCCCTTGCCTCGAGTGGTAGGCACTAATTTGGTAGGAACCATATTCAATAGGTGTATGGCTGTCTCAAGCGCATACCCCCAGAAGGAAATAGGTAACTCAGTAGTGCTCATCATAGAGCGCACCATATCTAATAGGGTGCGATTCCTCCATTCCGATACACCGTTGTACTGTGGTGTATACGGAGGAGTAAGCTGAGAGAGAATCCCATTCTCTTTTAGATAGTCCAGGAACTCATTGCTCAAGTATTCTCCTCCTCGATCAGATCGAAAGATCTTAATACTTTTACCCGTTTGGTTCTCGATTTCATTCTTATATTCTTTGAATTTCTCAAAAGTTTCAGACTTGTGTTTCAACAGGAACACATGTCCGTATCTTGAGAGATCGTCAGTGAATGTAATGAAGTACGAAGAATCATTCCTGGCATGTGTAGACATGAGACCTCATGCATCACTATGTGTCAGTCCCAAGAGTTCGGTAACTCTTTCTCCGTGTCCACTAAACGGAGTTTTGGTCATCTTCCCTTTGAGACATGAATGGCAAGTTTCATAAGATGATAATTCGAACGGATTCAAATATCCATCCTTATATAACTTAGCTAGTCATGTCGCATTGATATGACCTAGTCTACAATGCCACAAGAAGGATTCGTTCATTTCTGAACTCTTCCTCTTGTATGTGTTCTGTACATTAAGAACCGTGGTTTGATTTAGAACGTATATGCCATTATTTAACGAGCCTGATCTAATCAACTTTTGATTTAGGAAGATGTTCATAAAATTATCCTGTAGTACAAAATTATATCCTTCCTTACTTAATAAAGAAACTGATATAAGATTGCATATCAGGGTCGGGATGTAATAGCATTCGTTCAGAATCAATGTATTACCATTTGGTAATATAAGGTGATATTCGCCAACTGCTTTGGCTGCAACATTTGCACTATAACCTACTCTTATGGATTGATCACCCTCTCCCAGTTCTCTACCTTTCCCTAGCCCACGTAACATATTACCTATGTGGGATCCCGTTCCGGTATCTAATACCCAGGACCTAGAGTGAACTGAGAAATAGTTGTCGATAACTAACACACCCGAAGAAGATGCATCATTATACTTATTCTTCGTTTGGGCGGCGTGAGAATCCGGATATGTCCCTATTCCTTGTTCAGTCTTATAACAATTATAAGAAAGAACGGAACCAACGTTCCCCCGCTCAGTATAACAAGTGGGTTCAGTCAATACATCCATATTATTATCATGATTAAGGCTCGATATGGTCGCTACCTGGGGAGAGAGAGAGAAGAAAAAACTTTAGCGTATACTCTTGCAAGATTAGATTGGTTATTATCTTATCTAATCAGGATGGCTCCCACTGTTTTCATCAATTCTTCCTTCAAACCATAAAAGGTAAGACTAGCCGGGATTAATTACACCTTACAAGTTCGCCAATCTTTCGGTCAGGCCAGTGTTAGTACTTTGAGGGAGGTTCCTCGTGCTTTTGCATGGACCTAATTAAAATAAATCTCGTTTTCTCAGAAGCGTAACCCCGTTAACACTTTTCTAGACACCTACTTGATCGGCTAATTATGATGTGTAAAACTCTCCCAGGAGTAACACTTACTCGCAGTAGGTATCGGGATCCAACTAACTAATAGAAGGTATGCAATCTCATTGCAAATTTCAACACTTGAAATTCCTGATAATAGTTTTGCCCCTAACGTGCTATGACCTTGACGAAAGCCAACAAACCATCGTCCGCTAGTCAAGTTCAATCCGTACATTTCATGATTGAATTAAACGCAACGGCACGACCCTTGACGAAAGCCAACAAAGCCGTACGACTACCCTAATCCAATCTCATCATATGCTGCAGATAAGCAGTAAGTAGCTACCGCACACTACGCCTTGACGAAAGCCAACAAACGTAGCACGAATACTAATATTACTTATCTGAAATGTCGGAGGGCTGCGGTAGGTTTTTCTGAAAACCTTTTGCGTAATGAACTTGATATCGTTGTAGAAACAAGTGATTTTTGAAAAGGAGTATTTTTGAGGCGTTTACTAGTTTTGCTAAAGAGGTCCTTCCCGGTGAAGGGATCTCGGCTCTTTCCATATCGAATAAGGTGCTGGATATTCTACAAGAAATACCACTATGCAAAGCAAGAACTATAGAAGCAATCAAAATCAAAACCGAATGAGTTTTAGCATCTGCTAGTTTCGCTAAATAGGTCACTACCGGTGAAGGTTCTCGGATCTTTCCGTATCGAATAAGGTGCTGGATATTCTACAAGGAATACCGCTATGCAAAACAAAAACTAGAGCTACCCGTTTTGAAAATTTGATTCTATAATATCTTTTAGGTTTCTTTTTCTTTCATTAATCTCATTAATGACGTCCTATCATTTATGCTTCCTAAGCATCACAGATGAAACGAAAACACAACGTATGCTTATGCCATCCACATTCGTCACAGTGTCCCGTTATATACCGTTAGGTTACTTAACTAACGGCATAGCGGGGCGGAACTAGCGCGGGTGTAAAATATAAGCAACGTTTATTATATATCATATATACAATAATAAAGCATTCGTCTCACGCATATAAAATGATCACATTACAGAATATAAGTAGCAGCAGAAGATAACATATGAAATATTGGATATACCAGGAGGTCCGTGTTTTATTTTGAGCCTGTATAAAACACGGATTCCACGGTCGCGATGAATAGCCAAACCTATATCTCTAGACCCCTACGAGAGAGGCAAGTAACCCTCCCAATTCTAAGGTTAGGAGACCCGGTCTCGACTCCTCGAGATGGCCTCCTACTGGACCCTAGAACCCGGTTACTTGTGCTCTCCTCCTTGGGTCTATCCTAATGCGGAAAAGTAAATAATATACAATAGTGACATCATCCTCAACTCGGAAGTGCCCCAATAAAAAGAATATTGCATACAATGAATTTTACATGAATGAAAATAAAAACTCTCATCTCACATAAAACCCCCGGCTATTCAAAAGCGACGATCCAATATAACATATCACAGCAGCACATAACATCACATGTCATCAACGTAAGTAAATATCCGTATCACAATTGTCGTTGACATATAGAAAAAATGGTGATACACCATATATTACACTTACGGTCGCAGAAAAGAAAATGTCAAACTACAACTTTTGAAATCCACAATCAACTTAGACATCATAAATCCGAAATATCGTATACATCGCATTTCATGCCTAAATATATGAATTCCACATATTGTATCACAATCCAGAAAAAGCTAAACGACGCTAAACATTCCGATCGAATCAACAAACACCCAAAAATTCCTAAAAGCTCAACACTTGAGCGTACTTTAAAAATACTCAGTTCATGCCACAGTACCAATGAACCAGCTGTAGAAGGGCCAACCAATGCATCATTTGTGGCACCGCTGAACTACCACAAACTCTAGGGTTTAATAGCGGTTCTGACGGTCACAGAATCGAGTTAAGGTTTTGTTCTTCTAGAGGGTCCACCGAATCACTTGCACGATATTTGAATGTTCTTTAACTATGAAAAAAATCCAACTCTTAAAAAATTTCCGGCAAGGGTTAAAGTGGGTATTTGATATCCGATTGAACTTTTTAACACCGTCTAAATAACCCGAAAACAAAATAGAATTATGAATACGAAACACTCCGAATTGCCTTTGAAAAAAGATAATATCATATGAAAATTTAGCAAAAACAAACAACACCAGAAATACCAAACCCCAGAGCCTAGAACACAAAAAAAAAATTGAAGCCAAAAAACCCTGAAGGGGCCGGCCTCCTCGGATTTAGAGCTCATGTGCTCGGCCAAAATCCGGCCAAGTGGGTTCAAATTTCTTCTGTGTTCATGTAATATGTTATATCACATTCTGCAACTGTTTAAAAAAAAAATTGACTATCAGAAAATCTCGACAGAAACTAGGGTTTTTATTCGGGTGTTTCGGAGTTGTTTCGGTTTCGTAATTCTATACAATCCGTCTAATTCTCTAGCTAGGCTCTGATACCACTTTAGGGTTGTCTAGCATGGCAGCAAGGTTTCGGGAGGCATCGTCCTTGCCAATATCAAATTTTTGCCGTTCTAGCTAACTCTAACCCTAGATCTTTAACTAAAGAATCATACGGAAACAATATGCAAGCTACTTTACAACTAAGTGATTAGGGATTACAACCTTTGTAGTCCGTTCCTTCGCTTCATAAGCTCTAAGTTGTGGTCCCTTCACTGCGATCATCAAGCTCCCGGACTCTTGAGAGGCTCCATGAGGTGAATGATGCATGCATACTTGAAGTTTTCACAATCCAAGATGATCTACTTTGAGGAGACACAAACCCAAGCTATTTCTTCACTAATTAGGGATTATTGAAGCTAACACACTAATCTATATGGCTATTATAGAAGAGGATGATGAAGTAGTAATTTTTCTAACTTTATAATTTTATTTCATCACATGGAAAAATCTAGCAAGCTTTTGTGAGGATGAAGAAGATGAAGAAGTGATGAAAGAATAATGAGCTTAGGTTAGAAATGCCACCATAGTGAGTTAGTATATGTCATGGCTAACTCATGTAGAGAATAAACCATAGGCTATGGTTAATGTTAGGTTAACAAGTATCTTAAGTAAAAACAAATCAAGTGGACTAAGTCAATGTTCTACAAGCTTCATGTAAGCTCCATGAGGTGAGAAAATCCAAATGATTTTTATTGCTTAATAATAAATATTAACCAACATTAAACCTAGCTTGGTTTAAGTCTCATACACCATTGTAGCATGTATAACCCTAGCATGTCATAATATCATATATCACATATATAATATTTTGTAACAAAAGAAAAGAATACATTAAACATATATCGCATATATATTAATGTATCATCAAGTGAGAAAAAGTAATGCTTAAGTGAGCTAATATTAGTTAATGTAATTTAATATATCAAATATATAATTCTACATTAAATTATTAAATCAATACTGTAGGGTTACTAGGCACTCTCACAAGGGCCAACAAGGCATCAACCATGCCCGATTTAAAATTTAGACGTGCCGAACAAGCCTAACCAAGATCTTTAAACTAGAAATTAGGCGAAACAAAGCATGTTAAACACTTTAACATCTAAGAATTTGGGATTACAACTTTTATAGTCCAGTCCTTCACTTCATAAGCTCCATGTTGAGGTCCCTTCGCTGCGATCATCATGTACCTGGACTCTAGAAAGGCTCCACGAAGAGAATGATGCAAACTTGCTTCCGATCTTCGATAACTAAGATGATCTACCTTTAAGTTTTTTTAACACAAGCTCTCACTCATAAATGAAGTGAATACCCTAATCTAAATGGCTAGGATAGATTAGGATGATGAAGTAGGATTTTAGCTCTCATTTTAATTATTAATCTCACTCAAAATCATCACTAATGAAAAAGCTAGTAAGCTTTTTCATCCAAAAGAAGAAGGAAGAAGAAGAACTGTTTCTTTTGTGATGAATAATGAATTGTGGTGAGGTTAGAAATGCAACCATGGGTTAAGTATGATAAATTAACCCATATAGAGAGTCAACCATGGTCAAGGGTTGAGTTGGGTTAATAAATATCACACAAAAATATCTTTACAAAATATCTTTGCAAAAACAAAACAAAAAGCTTCTAGAAGCTTCTAGAAAAATTAACCCAAATCAAACCTTAATCATGTTTAATCTCCACTAATCGTGTTGCATTAATAACCCTAACATGTTACAATATTATATATCACATATACAATATTTATTGAAACAAAATAAAATAATACAATTAACATATATCGCATATATATCAATGTATTACCCGAGTGAGAAAAAGAATATTTTAGTGAGCTTATATTAGTTAATGTAATTTATTATATCAAATATATAATTATACATTAAATTATCGAATCAACACTTGATCCAATAATCCGGCTATTTCATAAATAACTGACTAATATAATCAGTATCAGTTCATCGAATCAACACTTGATTCGATGACCCGGCTATATCACATATACCCGGCCTGTTGGAGATAGTGCCCTCAGAGTCAATTATTGGATCACAGGCACGTGATTGCAATGATTGAGGGAGGACCTATGCCGGTAGGACAGTCTTACTCAAGATAATAGTATGTTATCTGGTTTATCTTTATCATCGTGTACTGCTTTAGGTGACCTTACAGGTCACTATTGCGCACTGATAGAGCCCTTAGGATTCTTGCTTGACGGCCAGCAGTATGATGGCAATCATATACGTGGGAGCTGGGGTCTATAAGCATATCCTTAAAAGGTCCCTATTCGTGGGAGTTTTCGAGACAGGGCATCGATACTCCAGAGTAAACTAGTGTATACAGTCGAGACCCTGACGAGGGGCGGTGGCCGGTCTCACAAGCCACTGGTGTCAGTTGGTTCACCTAAGATGTATACAAGTGCTCATTGGATTATGAGTACACCGGACAGGACCCGCCAGGAACATGCTAGTTGGTATTATACCTGACGTCAGATAGCAGTTCCCTAGTGACATGTGTACAGGTTAGTTCACCGACCTGAGATCGTCATTTGTCTCGTGTGAGTTCCCACTGTACTTTGATTACTACCCTACCACGCTCAAAGGAGACATGCAAATAGGTTTTAGTTGGGTACAGTCCCGAACCACATGGAGGCAGTGAGCGGATCTGCAGGGGTTCGTCTCTCCCGGTATTAGGGGTGAGGTCGCGCTGTGTCTTGGAGAGCCATTACACGAAGTCCTTAGCCAAGGCAGGAGATTTACTGGTAGGTATTCCAGTAGTATCTCAGGGTGTTCTGGGCTACACTCCGACATGACTTGTACCGCTTTTGGGGGTCTGACTTTTACCAACCCCCTAGGCACGCCATGCGATGCTCATAGACGAACGGACGGGACTGTACGGATATTGTCACTGACAGGCTCAGTAGGGTGTCAGAATGAGTTCGCTCATCGACGTCCCTTTTGGTCAATACCTAGTAGCCCGTTACGTATGGCTAATACCTCTGACGTGCTAGTGGTTAAATCCACAACCAAAGTATTAACGAGTCTTTAGAGTCCCCCACAGACCGTTTCTCAAGTTTCGGGTGAATCGCTGTAGAGGCCGTATGGAGATATGGCAGGGTTCGATCATATACGTGCGGTATTGCACGGATCATGATCGGACGGATAATACTAGCGGGCTTTGGTTTAAGCCGGATCCTAGTATTGTACAGTGTAGATTTTGTCTCATTGCATTTGTATTCGGTCGGAATACAAATGCGGGTATGTATATACAGTCGCGGGGTTTTCCTGTAATTTATTACGGGATCAGTTTTTGGAAGTTGCCAGTTTGCATTCCGTTTCGGCCATTTTTCTTTTGTTCCTTCTTTGGCTGAAAAATTGGTAGAGGAAGGTTTATTTGCAAATGTGCAATTCATCATGGTGAAGACTTTTTTTTGTGATGATTAGTTTGTGCATCATCACTTGCTTATGGAGATGGATTATTGTTTTGACTTGATTGTGATCATTGTTTATCATCATTACCCACCTTTTCTTATGGTCAACTTGCACTAGCTTGTGCTCACCCCCTTGACTTTTTCGCCCTCTCATTCACATCTAATGGGCCGGCCATCTCTTAAGGGGGCTGTCCAAATTTTCTGGGAAGGGGATTGGTTTCATTTGGCTTGCACAAAATCCCCTAGCTCCACAAAAAGCTTGCATCTCATTCCTCCACCAAAATGGCAACTTCATATAAACCCCATGAGACATATAGTTCTACACTATCCTACAGCATTCTTGGACACGTCGGCTCGCCAACTTCGTGCCCGAGTTGCCTCGGTCCAGAGGTGGGAGTCCGTAAAAGAACCCGGCGATGTGGTGCCCTTCCGACGAGGAGATGAAGACCGGAGATTCCGCGGGGAGATCGGGATGACGACGAGAAGACCGAAGGACACGGATCGCTCGGTATATCTCTCTACCCCTTCTCTAATTAGCTAGCACTAGGTTAATAGCCCGATACGGGTTCAAAGTACGCGGTAGAGCCGGTTCTAGTTTATTGAAAAGTTTTTATATTCCGCATTTTGGCCTCATTCAGACGGCCGGGGCGCTGCCATGCACTAACACGGCTGATATCTCATATCGCGAGAATCTAATACGGTATCACATATTATATTATCCTTGGTCATGCACATATCACATATGTGCTCCTACTCCGTTTTGCCTGAGTCAAGAAACCTATATGTAGGACTCTAAAGAATCATCAATGCGCCGACAGTAGGCGATGATCATATCAAACACCTACAAGCTGCAAGCGGTCAGCTAAACGTAACAGCCATCCTGGAATTGAGCGATCAGAAGATCAACAAGCAAGCCTGTACATTCTCCTGCGAATCCAATCAGTAACACTCCCGTACAGTCCTGTCTCTTCGTCTGATATATCGCATATCTCGCCTAGGGGTGGAAAACGTCAGACCCCAGTAGCTTAATAAGTTGTGTCGATATGGGGTCTATAACAGTTCGAGAAATTACAAATAACTCTTATCAGTAAATCTCAGCAACCCTGGTCAAGGATTTTCAGTTATAGCAAATCAAACACAGCGCAACATCAACTCCCTATACCGGGAGAGACGAAACCCCTCCCATCGCTCATTGCCTCCATGTGATTCGGAACTGTACCCAAAAGCCACCATTTTGCATGCCCTCTTGGACGTGGTATGATGGAAATCAAGGCACAGTGGGAATCACACAAGACTCTATGACGATCTCGGGTCTACAGACTAATCTATACCAGTGTCACCAGAGAACTGCCATCTAACGTGAGGTATAATACCATCTGGGAGTTCTCGGCGAGTCCGTCCAGTGTACCCAGTCTCCACTGAGCACCCATACACCATCCTTGATGTCAAACACCGATGGATATGGGATCATCCATCGCCCATCATATGGGTCAAGATGCGTATACGCTAGTCTACTCTGGTGTATCGATGCCCTGTCTCGATACACCCTCGACTAGGAACGGTTATAGGATGTACTCGTTGACTACCGTGGCCCCACTAGTATGATCTCATAATAGTCCCAGTAGTCGAGTAAATATCCTAAGGGCTTTATCAACATGTATCATAGAGACAATCAGAGTACATGTTCAGATAAAGTACAACCAGATAGCATACTATCATGTCGAGCAAGAAAGTCCTCCCTATATATGTCCAAGCATCCATTACAATATACATCATATGTACAGTAATGGCCTCTAGGGCATACATATAACTAACAATCTCCCACTTGCACTAGGGCCATCTGTTGTGGTATCACATACCCAACAATTAGCTGTGGTTGAAATATCTCATACTCAACCATCCCATAAAAGTCTCTACTGGGAAATAGGCCTTTGTGAGTAGATCCGCGCTGTTTTCCTCTGTGTCTACTCTCCTAACCTCGATCTCCCTGGAGATCAACCATCTCCATGATCAGGTGATACTGCCTAAGAATTATATCTGGATTTCTGATGGGACGGGGGTTCCTAGGCCGAATCCATAACTCCATTGTCACACAATGGCAGGAACGAAGTTCATCTCATGAACTTATATATATCCAAACTGCCTCTTTGGTAGCATCCTTGGTAATGATGTATCTTGCCTTTAATCGTCAAGTAAGTTACGGTATCTAGCTTGGAACTCTTCCAACATACCGTCCCTCCACTGAGGGTAAAAACAATGCCAGCGACTGACATTCAGTCGTCCTTATCACCTTGGAACCTTTCCAGTGATTCTTCCCAGGTTCGATTGATACCATCTCACTACAATTAGTGATAATCCTAACATCCAATTAGATCTATCTCATAGAGCCAAACTCAGGATTTAGGAGGTATCATTTTGATCCTATATGGAGAATCCTTGTGATAGGCGGAGATTGACCGAGCGTAGCATAGGAAACTCCTTCCCTATCAAGAGTATGTCATCCACGTACTTTACGAGAATCACCACCATACTCTCTACTACCTTATTGTATATACAAGGTTCATCTACCATTTTGATGAAGTCAGACTCTTCGACTACCATATCAAAACAGATGTTCCAACTCCGCGATGCCTGCTTTATCACTTAAAATATCTTGCACACGTTTCCGCTGCTCCCACTATCTACGAAGCTCTCTGGCTGTGTACTTATAGACGCTCTCTTCCAAATCATCATTTATAAAAGCAGTCATGACACCCAACCACCAGATATCGTAGTCATGGTATGTAGCAGTGGCAAGTAGGATCTGGATGGATTTAAGCATAGCTTTGAAAGTCTTAACTTTTCCATGTACACCAAGTAATCTTCTCAAGATATACTTGCTCCTTATGGGGATTTAACCCTTCAGATGAAGCAACCAAAGTCCATACTTTGTTGGTGTATAAGGATTCCATCTCAGATCACTAAGCATCTAGCCATTCTTACAGAGTCCCACTCCTGATGGCCAGCTCGAAACTAGTTGGGTCATCATCTCATGATGCAATCCTCTCTCCCACTGTCATAGAGAAACCGAAGTATCTCTCAGGTGGGTGAGGAACCCTACTATATTGGCGGAGAGGCTGAGGTTCGTTGGAAACTACTGAATCTTTTGGTTCTACCAAATCATCAGCTGCAGTTTTGTATAGCTGGAACTCTTTCCAGTTCTACCTCATGACCACTAATTTTTCACAAAAAATTCCCTTTCATAAAGGTGGCATGTTGAGAAACAAAACATCTATTGTTTCTCGGTTAGGTAGAAAATATTCCCTTCCGTATGCTTGGGATATCCAACAAACTTCCACAGATCTGACTTTTCTTCTAGCTTGTCCGGATTTTGCTTTTTAGACATAGGGCGGACAACCCCAAATCTTAACATACTTAAGATATGGGCTCTTCCCATTCCATATCACATATGAAGTGGCAGGCAACTGATTTAATTAGAACCCTATTCAATAGGTATGCAGCTTCTCAAGTGCATAACTCCCAAAAGGAAATAGGAAACTCAGTCGTATCGTACTCATCATAGAGAACACCATATCACATAGGGTGCAATTGCTCCGCCCCGATATACCATCGTGCTATGGTGTATACGGAGGAGTAATGCTGAGAGAGAATCTCATTCTCCTTTAGAATAGTCCAGTATTTCCGTGCTCAAGTATTCTCCTCCCTGATCTCATCAAAGGACATAATACTCATACCCGTTTTTGGTTCTCTACTTCTAACTTATATTCTGTGATTATCTCAAAAGTTTCGCACTTTTGTTTCAACAGGAACATATGTCTGAATCTTTAGAAATCATCAGTGAATGTAATGAAGTACAAAGAACCGGTCCTGGCATGTGTAGACAGGGGATCTTCATACATCATCATGTATCAATCCCAAGAGTTCACTAACTCTTTCTCTGTTTCCAATAAACGGAGCTATTGTCATCTTATCTCTGTGACATGACCGGCAAGTTTCACAAGATGTAAATTCAAACTAATTTAAATATGCATCTATATGTAACTTCAGCTAGTCTGGTCGCATTGATATGACCTAGTTTACAACGCCTCATGAAGGATTCGTTCATTTCTAAACTCTTCCTCTTGTGTGTGTTCTGTACGTTAAGAACTGTGGTTTGATTTAGAACGTCAATGCTTTTAGATAACGTGCCTGAACCGATCAACTTTTGATATAGGAAATGTTCAAAACATTATCCAACAATACAAAATTATATCCTTCTTTACTAATAAAGAGACTGATATGATGTTGTATATCAGGTTCAGTATCTAATAACATTCGTTCAGAATCAATGTATTCTGGTAATACAGGGTGATAACTACCAACAGACTTGGCTGCAACACTTGCACCGTTTCTATCTCATTGAAACTTATCACCCGTTCTTAGTTCTCTACCTATCTGTAGCCCATGTAACAAATTACATATGTGGGATCCTGATCCGGTATAAAATACCCAGGACGTAAAGGATATTGAGAAACAGTTCTGTGTAATGAACACACCATAAGAAGATGCATCAACATGCACTTTCTTCGTTTGGGCGGCACGGGAATTCTGGTAATCCCCTATTTCCTGCTCTGTCTTATAACAATTATAAGTTGGAGCAGGACCAACGTTCCCTAGCGCAGTATAACAAGCGGGTTCGATCAATACATCCGTATTGTTATCTTGATTAAGGCGTGACATAGTCGTAACTATGAGAGAGAGAGAAGAAAACACTCAGCGTGCGCTTTTACAAGATTAGATTGGTTATCAATTTATCTAATCAGGATGGCTCCCATTGTTTTAGTCAAATCTTCCTTCAAACCTTAAAAGGAAAGACTAGCCGAGATTAAGTACACGCTACAAGTTCGCCAATCTTTCAGCCAGGCCAGTGCCGGTACTTTGAGGGAGGTTCCCCATGCTTTCGCACGGACCTAATTAAAGTAAACCTCATTTTCCCAGGGGCGTAACCCCGTTGACACCTTTCTAGACACCTACTTGATCGGCTAATCGTAATGTGTAAAACTCTCCCAGGAGTAACTCTTACTCGTAGCGGGTATCGGGATCCAACTATCTCATAGAAAGTATGCAATCTCATTGCAAATTTCAACACTTGAAACTCCCAATAATATTTTACCCCTAGCGTCCTATGACCTTGACGCAGGCCAACAAACCATAGTCCGCTAGTCAAGTTCAAACCGTCGTTTCCCAATTGAATTAAACCCACCCGTACGACCCTTGACGCAGGCCAACAAAGTCGCATGACTACCCTAATCCAATCGCATCATATGCTTTAACAGATAAGCATAAATAGCTATCGAACACTACGCCTTGACACAGGCCAACAAACGTAGCACAAATACTATGAAATACTTATCTGAAATGACGGAGGGCTACGACAGGTTTTTAAGAAAAACATTTGCGTAATGAACTTGATATCGTTATAGAATCGAGTGATTTTAAATGGAGTGTTTTTGAGGCCTTTGCTAGTTTCGCTAAAGAGGTCACTCCCGGTGAAGGGATCGTTGGCTCTTTCCTCATCGAATAAGGTGCAGAATATTTCACAAATACCGCTGTGCAAAGCAAAAACTATAGAAGCAATCAAAAGACAAACCGAGTATGCAGCATCTGCTAGTTTCGCTAAAGAGGTCACTCCCGGTGAAGGGATCTCGGCTCTTTCCTTATCGAATAAGGTGCTGGATGTTCTACAAGGAACACCGCTATGCAAAGCAAGAACTAGAGCTACCAGTTTTTAAACAAGTTTCTACAACATTTTTAGGTTTCTTTTATTTCATTAATCTTATTAATGAAGTCCCATTTTATTATGTTTCACAAGCATCAGATATGAAACGAAATCAACAATATATAATATATATCTCATATATATAATATAAACATTCGTCTCAGGCAGTAATATGATCTCATCACAAAACATTGCAGCAGAAGAACATATATGAAATATTGGATATACTAGGAGGTCCGTGTTTTTAATACGAGCCTGTATAAAACACGGATTGCACGGTCGCGATGAATAGCAAACCCACATCCCTAGACCCCTATGAGAGCGGCAAGCAACACTGCCAATTCTAGGGTTAGGAGACCCGGCCTCGACTCCTCGAGATGGTCTCCCACTGGACCCTAGAACCCGGTTACTTGTGCTCCCCGCCTTAGGTCTACCTAATGCGGAAAAGTAAATAATATACAATGGTGACATCATCCTCAGCCCGGAAGTGCCCCAATAAAAGAATATTACGTACAAATGAATTTTACTTGAATGAAAAAGAAAAACTCCCATCTCACATAAAACCCCCGGCTATTCAAAACACGACGATCCAATATAACATATCACAGCAACACATAAAGTCTCATATCATCAACGTAAGTCAGTATACATACACCGATTGTTGTTGATGTATAGCAACGAAAACCGGCGATACAACTACATACTACACTTACGGTCACAGAAAAGAAAGTTTAAAACTACAACAGTTGGAATCCGCAACCTCCTTCGACATCGCATGCCTAACCAAATGAATTCCTTAGACATCTCATGCCTAACAATTATAAACCCCGCATTCTAGTCTCATTATCAAAAACACTTTTCAATATCAAGGCGGGCAATTCAACAAGATTCCCGACATCCTGATCGAATGCTCATCGCAAACTTTAGTAGACGGACGCACCCCCGGATGACGTCGATGAAGTGCACTAAGGCGGAACACCGCTGCCGCGAGCACCCGAACGGATGCTTTTGGCGATGGGGTTCTCCTACAGTCACTTGGTCGGGGCTATGGGGCATGGCTGTCTATTAAGTTTACTCGGCGAGTATCCGCGTACGCTACGTGATTGCAAAAGACTTTTGATCGCATCAAAATCCCGTGACAACCGATCATCCGAGAGTAAACCGCTAGATTTATAACATTCAAATTAGTTATCTCAAAACTACTTGTGGATTCCAAATATTGTATCATATTCCAGATAAATAGATAATGTTAAACTTTCCGATCGAATAATCAAACACCCAAGTTTTCCCAAATAGTTCTCAACACTTGAAATTAGTTTCAAAACATCCATCACATGCCACGGTACTAATGGTCCAGCCATAGAAGGGTCAAGCCAACGCCTCACATGTGGCAATGCCGTACTGCCACAAACCCTAAGGTTTAGAGGCGGTTCAGACGGTCACATAATCGAGTTAAGGTTTGTTGTCTTCTAGAGGGTCTACCGCGTTACTTACACGACTTAGAACGTTCTTAAACTACGGAAAAATCCAACACTTGGAAATTTTCCGGCAGGGGAAAAAGTGAGTTATTGATATCCGTTCGAACTTTTTAACACGTTCTAAAAATTACCCGGACAAACTAAACGAAGTTATACTTTCTGATCGAATCAACGAGCTCCCAATATAACCCAGAAAACTCAACACTTGAGTAGAATAAAAATTCTCAGAACAATCAGGAAATCTGTACGGATTTTACTGTGTGAAAACCAAACCCAAAAGTTACTGTTTGGCCGCGGAACCGCCGCGTAAGCAAGGGTATTGCCGCGGTTCCGCGGCGCAATTATGGTATTTTGGCTTCGTTTTGCACAGTAATCCATCAAATCACCTGCTGAATTTTCTAAGCATTTTTAATATGAAAAATGTCAACTTTTTTAAAAATTTCCAGAAACTAGGGTTTTACGGGTATTCGGAGTTCGATAGGACTTTAAACTTCGTCTAGACTTCGCCTAAAGCTCTAGCTTGGCTCTGATACCACTGTAGGGTTACTAGGCACTCTCACAAGGGTCTATAAGGCATTAACCATGCCCGATTTAAAATTTAGACGTGCCGAACAACCCTAACCAAGATCTTTAAACTAGAGATTAGGCAAAACAAAGCATGTTAAACACTTTAACATCTAAGAGTTTGGGATTACAACCTTTGTAGTCCGGTCATCAACTTCATAAGCTCCGTGTTGAGGTCCCTTCGCTGCGATCATCATGTACCCAGACTCTAGAGAAGCTCTACGAAGAGAATGATGCAAACTTGCTTTCGATCTTCGATAACTAAGATGATCTACCTTGAAATTTCTTTAACACAAGCTCTCACTCATAAATGTAGTGAACACCCTAATCTAAATGGCTAGGATAGATTAGGA
Organism: Agapanthus africanus; assembly: GCA_030015575.1. Taxonomy (NCBI): domain Eukaryota; kingdom Viridiplantae; phylum Streptophyta; class Magnoliopsida; order Asparagales; family Amaryllidaceae; genus Agapanthus; species Agapanthus africanus. The sequence goes on along the minus strand of CM057343.1, from coordinate 304,185,946 downwards.
TGATGAAGTAGGATTTTAGCTCTGATTTTAATTATTAATCTCACTCAAAATCATCACTAATGAAAAAGCTAGTAAGTTTTTTCATCCAAAAGAAGAAGGAAGAAGAAGAACTATTTCTTTTGTGATGAATAATGAATTGTGGTGAGGTTAGAAATGCAATCATGGGTTAAGTATGATAACTTAACCCATGTAGAGAATCAACCATGGTCAAGGGTTGAGTTGGGTTAATAAATATCATACAAAAATATCTTTACAAAATATCTTTGCAAAAACAAAACAAAAAGCTTGTAGAAGCTTCTATAAAAATTAACCCAAATCAAACCTTAATTATGTTTAATCTCCACTAATCATGTTGCATTAATAAGCCTAACATGTTACAATGTTATATATCACATATACAATATTTATTGTAACAAAATAAAATAATACAATTAACATATATCGCATATATATCAATGTATTACCCGAGTGAGAAAAAGAATCTTTTAGTGAGCTTATATTATTTAATGTAATTTAATATATCAAATATATAATTGTACATTAAATTATCGAATCAACACTTGATCCGATAATCCGGCTATTTCATAAATAACCGACTAATATAATCTGTATCAGTTCATCGAATCAACACTTGATCCGTTGACCCGGCTATATCACATATACCCGGCCGATATCTCATATCGCGAGAATCTAATATGGTGTCACATATCGCATTATCCTCGGTCATGCACATATCACATATGTGCTACTACTCCGTTTTGCCTGAGTCAAGAAACCTCTATGTCGGACTCTAAAGAATCGTCAATACGCCGGCAGTAGGTGATGATCATATCAAATACCCACAACCTGCAAGCGGTCAGCTAAACGTAACAACCACCCAGGTATTGAGTGATCAGAAGATCAACAAGTAAGCTTGTACATTCTCCTGCGAATCCAATCAGTAACACTCCCGTACAGTCCGGTCTCTTCATCTGATATGTCGCATATCTCGCCTAGGGGTGGAAAACGTCAGACCCCAGTAGCATGATAAGTCGTGTCGATATGAGGTCTATAAAAGTTCGAGAAACTACTGATAACTCTTATCAGAAAATCTCAGCAACCCTGGCCAGGGATTTCCAATTATAGCCAATCGAACGCAGCGCAACATCAACTCCCTATACTAGGAGAGACGAAACCATTCCCATCGCTTATTGCCTCCATGTGATTCGGGACTGCACCCAAAAGCCACCTTTTTGCATGCCCTCTTGGACGTGGTATGATGGAAATCAAAGCACAGTGGGAATCACACAAGACTCTATGATGATCTCGGGTCTAAAGACTAACCTGTACCAGTGTCACCAGAGAACTGCCATCTAACGTGAGGTATAATACCATCTTGGAGTTCTCGGCGAGTCCGTCCAGTGTACCCAGTCTCCACTGAGCACCCGTAAACCATCCTTGATGTCTAACACCGATGGATATGGGATCATCCATCGCCCATCATATGGGTCAAGATGCGTATACGCTGGTCTACTCTGGTGTATCGATACCCTGTCTCGATACACCCTCGACCAGGAAAAGTTATAGGATGTACTCGTTAACTACCGTGGCCCCACTAGTATGATCTCATCATAGTCCTAGTAGTCGAGTACATATCCTAAGGGCTTTATCAACATGTAACATAGAGACAATCAGAGTACATGTTAAGATAAAGTACAACCAGATAGCATACTATCATGTCGAGCAAGAAAGTCCTCCTTATTTGTCCAAGCATCCATTACAATACACATCATATGTACAGTAATGGCCTCTAGGGCATACATATAACTAACAAATTCATGATTTAATAATCCGGCTATTGAACATATAACCGACTAATATCAAATGCAACAATTTATCGAATCAACTCTTGATCCGATAACCCGGCTATATCACATATAACCGACCAATGTCACAAGTCGCGAGAATAGAATACGGTATCACATACACGTATCAAACTCGGTTCCGCACATATCACATATGTGCTCCTAATCCGTTTCGCCTGAGCCAGGAAACCTCTGCGTAGGACTCTAAAGACTCGTCAATATGCCGGCATAGGTGATGATCATATCAAACACCCACAAGCTGCAAGCGGTCAGCTAAATGTAACAGCCGCCCGGATATTGAGCGATCAGAAGATCAACAAGCAAGCCTGCACACACTCTTGTGAATCCAATCAGTAACACTACTGTACAGTCCGGTCTCTTCGTCTGATATGTCACATATCCAGTCTAGGGATGGTAAACGTCAGACCGCGGTAACCGATAAGTCGTGTTGATATGAGGCTCATAACAGGTTGAGAAACTACTGATAACACTTACGAGTAGGTCTCCATATCAGCCCTGGCCAGGGACTTCCAGTTATAGCCAATCGAACACAGCGCAACATCAACCACCAATACCAGGAGAGACGAAACCCCTCCTATCGCTCATTGCCTCCATGTGATTCGGGACTGTACCCAAAAGCCACTGTTTTGCACGTTCTTATGAACATGGTATGGTGGAAATCAAAGCACAGTGGGAATCACACTTGACTCTATGATGATCTCGGGTCTACAGACTAACCTGTACAAGTGTCACCAGAGAAATGCTATCTGACGACAGGTTTAATACCATCTAAGAGTTCTCGGCATGTCCGTTCAGTCTACCCAGTCTTCACTGAGCACCCGTATACCATCTTTGATGTCAAACACTAATGGATGTGGGATCACCCATCGCCCATCATATGGGTCAAGAGGCGTATACACCAGTCTACTCTGGTGTATCGATGCCCTGTCTCGATACACCCTCGACTAGGAACAATTATAGGATGTACTTTTGGACTACCCTGGCCCCACTAGTATGATCTGTATCATAGTCCTAGTAATAAAGTACATATCCTAAGGGCTTTGTCAACATGTGAGAGAAAGACAGTAACACAATACAAGTTAACATGTTAAGACAAAGAGCAACCAGATAGTATACTATCATATCGAGGAAGAAAGTCCTCTCTATATATATCCAAGCATCCACTGTAATATACATTATGTGTACAATAATGGCCTCTAGGGCATATACATTACTAACAAAAACCCCCGGCTATTCAAAACACGACGATCCAATATAACATATCCCAGCAATACATAACATCACATGTCATCAACGTAAGTAAATATGCGTATCACAATTTTCGTTGACATATAGCAACGAAAACGACGATACACCACATATTATACTTACAGTCATAGAAAAGAAAATATCAAACAACAACATTTGGAATCCACAATCACCTTAGAACTTATAAACCCGAAATATCGCATACATCGGATTTCATGCCAAACTATATGAATTCCAAATATTGTATTACATTCTACAAACAACTAGACGATGTTAAACATTCCGATTGAATCAACAAACACCCAAAATTTCCCAAATATCTCAACACTTGAGCGCAGTTTTAAAATACTCAGAACATGCCACAGTACCTATGGACCAACAGTAGAAGGGTCAACCCTTGCCTCACCTATGGCGCCGTGGAACTACCACAAACCCTAGGGTTTAGCGGCGGTTCTTACGGTCACAGAATCGAATTAGGGTTTCATTCTTCTAGAGAGTCCATCGCGTTACTTGCATGATTTTTTAATGTTCTTTAACTTGGAAAAATCCAACTCTTGGAAAATTTCCAACGAGGGTTAAAGTGGGTATTGGATATCCATTTGAACTTTTTAACGCCGTCTAAATAACCCAAAATAAAGTTAGAATTACGACGACGAAACACTCCGAATTGCCTTTACAGAAAGTTAACATCTCATGTAATTTTAGCAAAAAAAGCAACCCCAAAACCCAAAGACCAGAACACCAAACAAATACGAAGCTTAGAAGACATCAAGGGGTCGGCCAGCTCAGATTTTAGAGGCATCTCGCCGGGTGAAAACCGGTGGAATGGGTTCATATTTGTTCAGTGTTCATGTTACTTCTCATATAACATTCTGCAGTTGCTTAAAATTTTTTTTGACGACTTAAAAAATTTAACAGAATCTATGTTTTTGTTTCGAATGTTTCGGAGTTGTTTCGGCTTCGTAATTCTACAAACATTGTCAAACTTTATAGATTGGCTCTGATACCACTGTAGGAATTCCTATCACGACAGCAAGGTTTCGGGTGGCATCGTCTATGCCATTTTAAAAAAATTTCCATGCTAAACAATCCCAACCCTAGAATCTTAACTAGAGATTTAGACAATACAAGCTGTAAACAGCTTTACAACTAAGTGAATATAGAATATAACCTTTTTAGACCGTTTCTTTACTTCAATAGCTGTAGTAGTCCCTTCGCTCCAGTAGTGATCTTCCGGACTCAAGAATTGCTCCATAAGATGAAAGGAACGAGCTTGCACGAAGTCTTCGAGGCCGAAGATGATCTACGTCGAGGAGACACTAACCCAAGCCACCTCTTCATTAATTAGCGATTAATGAAGCTAACACCCTAAACTAAATGGCTAATCTAGTAGAGGATGATGAAATAGGAATTTTGCTCACTTTAGAATTAATTTTATAACTCTTTTTCTTCTCCTCTCAAAAACCTAAAGAGCTAAGCTCTTGATGAAGAAGAAGAAGCAAATAATGGATGAGAGAGTGAATGGAAACCATGGGTAAGAAATATAACTCATGTAGAGACTTAACCATGGGTTTAGATAATGGTAGGGTTAATAAATATCTAGTGCAAGACTTTTACTGGACTAAGTCAATGGTTTTACAAGATTCCACTAAGCTAACCCATGTGACTAATTTCAAACTAATATTTGATTTACTCTAAATAAATAAACTGTTAGTTATATGTATGCCCTAGAGGCCATTACTGTACATGGGATGTATATTGTAGTGGATGCTGGGACATATATAGGGATGACTTTCTTGCTCGACATGATAGTATGCTATCTGGTTGATCTTTACCTTAACGTGTATACTGATTGTCTCTCTGTTACATGTTGGTAAAGCCCTTAGGATGTGTACTTGACTACCTGGACTATGATGCGGATCATACTAGTGGGGACATGGTAGTCCATAAGTACATCTTTCAAAGTCCCTAGTCGTGGGTGTATCGAGACGGGGCATCAATATACCAGAGTAGACTAGCGTATACCTTCTCGACCCATACAGATAGGCGATAGATGATCCCATATCCATTGGTGTTTGACATCAGAGATGATATACGGGTGCTCAGTGAAGACTGGGTACACTGGACGGACTCGCCGAGAACTCCCAGATGGTATTATACCTTACGTCAGATGGCAGTTCTCTGGTGACACTGGTACAGAGTAGTCTGTTGACCCGAGATCGTCATAGAGTATTGTGTGGTTCCTACTGTGCTTTGATTTCCATCTTACCACGTCCAAGAGGGCGTGCAAAACGGTGGTTTTTGGGTACAGTCCCGAGTCACATGGAGGCAATGAGCGATAGGAGGGGATTCGTCTCTCCCGGTATAGGGAGTTGATGTTGCGCTGTGTTCGATTGGCTATAACCGGAAATCCCTGGCCAGGGTTGCTGAGATTTACTGGTAAGTGTTACCAGTAGTTTCTCGAATTGTTATAGACCTCATATCAACACGACTTATCGAGCTATTGGGGTCTGACGTTTACCACCCCTAGGCGAGATATGCGACATATCAGACGATCAGACCGGACTGTACGGTAAGTGTTACTGGTTGGATTCACTGGAGTGTGAGCGGGCTTTCTCGTCGATCTTATGATCGCTTAATACCCGGGTGGCCGTTACGTTTAGCAGACCGCTTGCGGCTTGTGGGTGCTTGATATGATCATCATCTGCTGCCGGCGTACTGACGAGTCTTTAGAGTCCTACACAGAGGTTTCCTGGCTCAAGCGAAACGAAATAGGAGCGCATATGAGATATGTGCGGGACCGAGAATAATGCGTGTATGTGATACCGTATTTCATTCTCGCGAACAATGTGTCGAATGGTTGTATGCGATATAACCTAGTTATCGAATCGAAGATTGATTCGATAAGCCGATACATTTGATACTAGTCGGTTATATGCGATATGACCGGATCGTTAAATCAAGTGTTGATTTAATGATTTAATGTATAATTATATATTTGATATATTACTTTGCATTAACCAGTATCGGTTCACTTTAAATGGATTTTCTCGCTCGGATGTGCGCATTATATATGTGATATGATTTTGTGCACATGCTTATATCATGTTTGATGGTGCATGTAAAATTGGTTAAGTATAAAGAATTAAACCTTGGTTAATGAAATGGTTAGGGTTTATTATTTGCTTATTCATTTTATTCATTTATTTATTCTTTTGGAAAAAGAAAAGGAAATGATAAAATGGTGGCATTCTTTGTTCTTTCATGAAGCTTCATGAATACTTTGACTTTGTGACCACTTTGTCTCATCCTTAACCCTAACCATTCCACATAACCCTAATTAATTCTCTACACCTAACCATGGTTCTATTATGATAAGAATTCATTATTCTTTTCATTTTAGAATTAACTTATCATAAGAATGATCTTCATCTTCTTCTTCTTCTTCACTTGAAGAAAACCTTTCTTCATCAATGGTGATTGATGAAATTGAGTGAGAAATCCAATTCTAAAGTCTACCCACTTCCTATTTCTTCATCCTCTACCTCTTGCCAAGTAGTAGAGTGTGTTTCCTTCACAAGTTTTCTAGACTTGGTGAAGTTGGAGCTTGATCTAGCGATGCCTCGACGTAGATCATCTTCGGCACGTCGTCGATGACCTAGCCCGCTCTTTCTCCGATGAAGCCGATGCTAGAGCCTGGGATTTGATTTAGACAGCGGAGAGGACTTCATCACGGAGCCGTGGAGGTGGAGGACCGGATCTACAAAGGTTGTATTTCCGTATTTTTGTAGTTAAGTGTTAACTAGTTTGCTTTGTCGCCTAAACTTCTAGCCAACGATCCGTATTAGGGTTTCTCGGCACCGTTAAATTTTGAAATTGGCATGGTTGATGCCTTGTGAGACCTCTTGAGAGTGCCTAGGAACCCTACAGTGGTATCAGAGCCTAGCTAGAGCCTTAGGCGAAGTCCAGACGACGTTTGAAATCCGAACGAACCCGAAACCCATTTCCAAAACGGCTCTCTGTACATTTTTTAAAAACTGGGTTTTTTCCAAATTAAAAATATGCAGAAAACTCAGTAGGGAATTCTAAGAATTACGGTGCAAAATTTATTTCATGAACAGTGATATCGGCGGCGGAACCGCGGCATAAGCCTAGCTTATGCGGCGGTTCCGCGGCAAATTTGTGACGTCAGCCCTAAAATTTTGTACTGTAATTCCTATTTAACAGTGCAGAGTTCTCTAGGTATTTTTAAAATTTATTCAAGAGCTGAATTTTCTGGGGTTGTTTTGGGGATTCGAATGTTCGATCGGATTATCAAATTTTGTCTGTGTGGTTTTCCGGATAAATTTTAGAATATGTTAAAAAGTTCGACCGGATATAAATACCCAACTTTTCCCCTGTCGGGAAATTTCCAAGTGTTGGATCTTTCCTTAGTTTAACGACGTTCTAAGTAGTGCAAGTAACGTGATGGTCCCTCTAGAAAACAACAAACCTTAACTCGATTATGTGACCGTCTTGAACTGCCCTTTGAACCTTCGGGTTTGGGGCAGTACGGCGTGCCACATGTGAGGCGTTGGCTTGACCCTTCTACGGCTGGACCGTTGGTACTGAGGCACGAACTGAATGTTGTTAGACTTATTTCATGTGTTGATCTATATCGGGAAAACTTAGGTGTTCGATTGTTCGATCGGAAAGTTTAACATTTTCTAATTATCTGGAATTTGATACAATAATTGGAATTCACAATTAGTTATGAGATAACTAAATGAATGTTATAAACATAGCAGTTTAGTCTCACTTGATCGGTTGCCACGGAATTTTGATGTGATCAAAAGTCCGTCGCAATCACGTAGCGTACGCAGATACTCGCCGGGTAAACTTAATAGACAGCCTCACTCCATAGCCCCGACCAAGTGACTGAAGGAGAACCCCGTCACCGAAAGCATCCGTTCGGGTGCTCGCGGTAGCGGTGTTCCACCTTGGTGCACTTCGTCGACGGTATCGGGGGTGCAGCCGTCTACTGAAGTTTGCGACGAGCATTCGATCTGGATGTCGGGAATCTTGTTGAATTGCCCGACTTGATATTGAAAAGAGTTTTCGATTTTGAGACTAAAATGCGGGGTTTATAATTGTTAGGCATGCGATGTCTAAGGAATTCATTTGGTCAGGCATGCGATGTCTGAGGTGGTTGCGGATTCCAACTGTTGTAGTTTTACACTTTCTTTTCTGTGACCGTAAGTGTAATATATGATATCGCCGGTTTCGTTGCTATATGTCAACGACAATTGGGATATGCATGTTTACTTACGTTGATGACATGTGATGTTATGTGTTGCTGGATATGTTATATTGGATCGTCGTGTTTGAATAGTCGGGGTTTTTTATGTGAGATGAGTATTTTTCATTTTCATTCATGTAAAAACTTGTATGTAATATTCTTTTATTAGGGCACTTCCAGGTTGCGGAAGATGTCGCCGTTTGTATATTATTTACTTTTCTGCACTAGGATAGACCCAAGGAGGGGAGCACAAGTAACCGGGTTCTGGAGTCCAGTGGGAGACCAACTCGAGGAGTCGAGTCCGGGTCTCCTAACTCTAGAATTGGTAGGGTTGCTTGCCGCTCTCGTAGGGGTCTAGGGGTGTGGGTTTAGATATTCATCACGACCGTGGAATCCGTGTTTTATACTGGCTCGTATTGAAAACACGGACGTCCTAGTATATCCAATATTTCATATGTTTCTTCTGCTGCGATATCTGTGATGTGATCATGTGATGTTCTGTGATAGATACAATATATAGTATATATGATATATTATATAGACGTTACTTATGTTTTACACCCGCGCTAGCCCTGCCCCGCTCTACCGTTAGTTACCTAACCTAACGGTGCACGAGGGGACATCGAGGCGAATGCGGATGGCATAAGTGTACGTCGTATTTATCTGTGATGTTTAGGTACTAAATGATGGGACTTCATTAATGAGATTAATGAAATAAAAGAAACCTAAGATGTTGTAGAATCGAATTTCAAAATAAAACAGGTAGCAATAGTTCTTGCTTTGCACAGCGGTATATATGATATATCCTGCACCTTATTCGATGAGGAAAGGACCGAGATCCCTTCACCGGGTGTGACTCCTTTAGCAATAACTGGCAGATGCTACACATTCGGTTTGTCTTTTGATTGCTTTTAAGAGTTTTTGCTTTGCACAGCGATATATATGATATATCCCGCACCTCATTCGACGAGGAAAGGACCGACGATCCCTTCACCGGGAGTGACTCCTTTAGCAAAACTAGAAAAGCCTAAAAAACACTCCAATTTAAAATCATTTGATTCTACAACGATATCAAGTTCATTACGCAATAGGTTTTCAGAAAAACCTGTCGTAGCCCTCCGTCATTTCAGATAAGCTGTATATAGTATTCGTGCTGCATTTGTTGGCTTTCGTCAAGGTGCAGTGTGCGGTAGCTATATGCTGCATATTTGCCAGCATATGATGCGATTGGATTAGGGTAGTCGTGCGGCTTTGTTGGCTTTTCGTCAAGGGTCGTGCGGGTGGGTTTAATTCAATCAAGAAATGTACGGGTTGAACTTGACTAGCGCGCTATGGTTTGTTGGCTTTCATCAAGGTCATAGCACGTTAGGGGCAGAATATTATCGGGAATTTCAAGTGTTGAAATTTGCAATGAGATTGCATACCTTCTATGAGATAGTTGGATCCCGATACCCGCTGCGAGTAAGAGTTACTCCTGGGAGAGTTTTACACATTACAATTAGCCGATCAAGTAGGTGTCTAGAAAGGTGTCAACGAGGTTTACATTAATTAGGTTCGTGCGAAAGCACGGGGGACCTCCCTCAAAGTACCGACACTGGCCTGGCTTAAAGATTGGCGAACTTGTAGTGTGTAATTAATCCCGGCTAGTCTTTCCTTTTAGGGTTTGAAGTAAGATTTGATAAAAAGCAGTAGGAGCCATCCTGATTAGTTAAAATAATAACCAATCTATTCTTGCAAGAGCGCACGCTGAGTGTTTTCTTCTCTCTCTCTCCTGGTAGCGACCATATCACGCCTTAATCAAGATAATAATACGGAATATTGACTGAACCCGCTTGTTATACTGAGCTGGGGAACGTTGCTCCCGCTCCAACTTATAATTGTTATAAGACAGAGCAGGAAATTGGGGATTACCAGAATTCCCGTGCCCCCCAAACGAAGAGAGTGCATGCTGATGCATCATCTTCGGGTGTGTTCGTTACACAGAACTGTTTCTCTATATCCTCTACGTCCTGGGTATGTGATACCAGATCAGGATCCCAGATGTGTAATCTGTTACATAGGGCTACAGCTAGGTAGAGAACTGAGAACGGGTGATAAGTTTCATGAGGCAGAAAACGGGGCAAGAGTTGCAGCCAAGTCTGTTGGTCACTGTCACCCTGTATTACAAATACATTGATTCTGAATGAATGTTATTAGATACCGAACCTGATATACAAAATCATATCTATCTCTTTATTAGTAAAGAAATGATAAAATTTTGTATAGTTGGATAATGTTTTGAACATTTCCTATATCAAAAGTTGATCGGTTCAGGCACGTTATCTAAAAGCATTGATGTTCTAAATCAAACTACAGTTCATAAGTATACGGAACACACACAAAAGGAAGAGTTCAGAAATGAACGAATCCTTCTTGAGACATTGTAGACTAGGTCATATCAATGCGACCCGACTAGCTGAAGTTACATATAGATGCATATTTAAATCTGTTTGAATTTACATCTTGTGAAACTTGCCAGTCATGTCACAGAGATAAGATGACCATAGCTCCGTTTACTGGAAACAGAGAAAGAGTTAGTGAACTCTTGGGACTGATACATGATGATGTATGTAGGTCCCCTGTCTATACGAGCCAAGACCGGTTCTTTATACTTCATTACATTCTCTGATAATCTCTCAAGATTCAGACATATGTTCCTGTTGAAACACAAGCCTGAGCCTTTTGAGATATTCACAGAATATAAGTTAGAAGTAGAGAACCTAATACGGGTATAAGTATTATGTCCTTTGATGTGATCAAGGAGGAGAATACTTGAGCACGGAATTCCTGGACTATTCTAAAGGAGAATGAGATTCTCTCTCAGCATTACTCCTCCGAATACACCATAGCACGATGGTATATCGGGGCGGAGCAATCACACCCTATATGATAAGGTATGCTCTATGATGAGTACTACTGAGTTACCTATTTCCTTTTTTGGGAGTTATGCACTTGAGAAGCTGCATACCTATTGAATAGGGTTCCAATCAAATCAGTTGCCTACCATTTCATATGTGATATGGAAAGGGAAGAGCTCATGTCTTAAGCTAGTTAAGATTTGGGGTTGACCGGCCTATGTCAAAAAGCAAAATCCGGACAATCTCGAGGCAAGGTTAGTTATGTAGAACTGGAAAGGTTCCAGCTATGCAAACTACAGAAGATGATTTGATAGAACCAAAGGATTCAGTAGATTCCAACGAACCTCAGCCTCTCCGCCGATCTAGTAGGGTTCCTCACCCACCTGAGAGATACTTCGGTTTCTCTATGACAGTGTGAGCGAGGATAGCATCATGAGATGATGACCCAACTAGTTTCGAGCTGGCCATCAGGAGTAAGACTCTGTAAGAATGGCTGGATGCTTATCGATCTGAGATGAAATCCTTATACACCAACAAAGTATGGACTTTGGTTGCTATATCTGAAGGGTTAAATCCCCATCAGGAGCAAGTATATCTTGAGAAGATTACTTGGTGTAGATGGAAAAGTTGAGACTTTCAAAGCTAGACTTGTTAAAGTTTGCATCATTGACCAGGTGTGGATAATGATGAAACCTTTTCAAGCAACTATGCTTAAGTCCATCCGGATCCTACTTGCCACGGCTACGTACCATGACTACGATATCTGGCGGTTGGGTGCCATGACTGCTTTTCTAAATGATGTTTTAGAAGAGAGCGTCTGTAAGTACACAGCTATAGGGCTTCATAGACAGTGGGAGCAGCGGAAACGTGTGCAAGATGCTTTATAGGATAAAGCAGACATCGCGGAGTTGGAACGTCGGTTTTGATGTAGTTGTCAAAAAGTTTGACTTCATCAAAATGGTAGATGAACCTTGTATAAACAAAAAGGTAGTAGGGAGTATGGTGGTGATCCTCGTAGAGTACGTGGATGACATACTCTTGATAGGGAAGGAGTTTCCTATGCTACGCTCGATCAATCTCCGCTTATCACAATGATTCTCCATATAGGATCAAAGTGATACCTACTAAATCCTGGGTTTTAGATCTATGAGATAGATCAAAATGGATATTAGGATACTCACTAGATGTAGTGAGATGGTATCAATTGATCCTGGGCAGAATCACTGGAAGTGTTCCAGAGTGATAAAGACGACTGAGTGTCAGTCACAGGCATTGTCTTTACCCTCAATCGAGGGACGGTATGTTGGAAGAGCTCCAAGCTAGATACCGTGACATAGTAGACGATAAAGGCAGGATACATCGCTACTTAAGATGCTACCGCTGTTTGGGTGTATATTGGTTCATGAAATGAACGACGTTCCTACCATTGTGAGACAATGGAGTTGTGGCTTATGCCAAGGAACGCAGGTCCCATCAGTGATCCAGACATATTCTAAGGCAGTATCACCTGATCATGGAGATGGTTGATCTCCAGGGTGATCGAGGTTAGGAGAGTAGACTTAGAGGACATCACGGCAGATCCACTCACAAAGGCATTTTCCCAGAGAGAGACTTTTATAGGATGGTTGAGTATGAGAGACTACAACCACTGCTACAGATGGCCCTAGTGCAAGTGGGAGATTGTTAGTTATATGTATGCCCTAGAGGCCATTACTGTACATGGGATGTAGATTGTAGTGGATGCCGGGACATATATAGGGAGGACTTTCTTGCTCGACATGATAGTATGCTATCTGGTTGATCTTTACCTTAACGTGTATACTGATTGTCTCTCTGTTACATATTGGTAAAGCCCTTAGGATGTGTACTTGACTACCTGGACTATGATGCGGATCATACTAGTGGGGACATGGTAGTCCATAAGTACATCCTTCAAAGTCCCTAGTCATGGGTGTATCGAGACGGGGCATCGATATACCAGAGTAGACTAGCGTATACCTTCTCGACCCATACAGATGGGCGATAGATGATCCCATATCCATTGGTGTTTGACATCAGAGATGATATACGGGTGATCAGTGAAGACTGGGTACACTGGACGGACTCGCCGAGAACTCCCAGATGGTATTATACCTTACGTCAGATGGCAGTTCTCTGGTGACACTGGTACAGAGTAGTCTGTTGACCCGAGATCGTCATAGAGTCTTGTGTGGTTCCCACTGTGCTTTGATTTCCATCTTACCACGTCCAAGAGGGCATGCAAAACGGTGGTTTTTGGGTACAGTCCCGAGTCACATGGAGGCAATGAGCGATAGGAGGGGATTCGTCTCTCCCGGTATAGGGAGTTGATGTTGCGCTGTGTTCGATTGGCTATAACCGGAAATCCCTGGCTAGGGTTGCTGAGATTTACTGGTAAGTGTTACCAGTAGTTTCTCGAATTGTTATAGACCTCATATCGACACGACTTATCGAGCTATTGGGGTCTGACGTTTACCACCCCTAGGCGAGATATGCGACATATCAGACGATCAGACCGGACTGTACGGTAAGTGTTACTGGTTGGATTCACTGGAGTGTGAGCGGGCTTGCTCGTCGATCTTCTGATCGCTCAATACCCGGGTGGCCGTTACGTTTAGCAGACCGCTTGCGGCTTGTGGGTGCTTGATATGATCATCATCTGCTGCCGGCGTATTGACGAGTCTTTAGAGTCCTACACAGAGGTTTCCTGGCTCAAACGAAACGAAATAGGAGCGCATATAAGATATGTGCGGGACCGAGAATAATGCGTGTATGTGATACCGTATTTCATTCTCGCGAACAATGTGTCGAATGGTTGTACGCAATATAACCTAATTATCGAATCGAAGATTGATTCGATAAGCCGATACATTTGATACTAGTCGGTTATATGCGATATGACCGGATCGTTAAATCAAGTGTTGATTTAATGATTTAATGTATAATTATATATTTGATATATTACTTTGCATTAACCAGTATCGGTTCACTTTAAATGGATTTTCTCGCTCGGATGTGTGCATTATATATGTGATATGATTTTGTGCACATGCTTGTATCATGTTTGATGGTGCATGTAAAATTGGTTAAGTATAAAGAATTAAACCTTGGTTAATGAAATGGTTAGGGTTTATTATTTGCTTATTCATTTTATTCATTTATTTATTCTTTTGGAAAAATAAAAGGAAATGATAAAATGGTGGCATTCTTTGTTCTTTCATGAAGCTTCATGAATACTTTGACTTTGTGACCACTTTGTCTCATCCATAACCCTAACCATTCCACTTAACCCTAATTAATTCTTTACACCTAACCATGGTTCTATTATGATAAGAATTCATTATTCTTTTCATTTTAGAATTAACTTATCATAAGAATGATCTTCATCTTCTTCTTCTTCTTCGCTTGAAGAAAACCTTTCTTCATCAATGGTGATTGATGAAATTGAGTGAGAAATCCAATTCTAAAGTCTACCCACTTCCTATTTCTTCATCCTCTACCTCTTGCCAAGTAGTAGAGTGTGTTTCCTTCACAAGTTTTCTAGACTTGGTGAAGTTGGAGCTTGATCTAGCGATGCCTCGACGTAGATCATCTTCGGCACGTCGTCGATGACCTAGCCCGCTCTTTCTCCGATGAAGCCGACGCTAGAGCCTGGGATTTGATTTGGACAGCGGAGAGGACTTCATCACGGAGCCATGGAGGTGGAGGACCGGATCTGCAAAGGTTGTATTTCCGTATTCTTGTAGTTAAGTGTTAACTAGTTTGCTTTGTCGCCTAAACTTCTAGCCAACGATCCGTATTAGGGTTTCTCGGCACCGTTAAATTTTGAAATTGGCATGGTTGATGCCTTGTGAGACCTCTTGAGAGTGCCTAGGAACCCTACATAAACCCTACATTATCATTAGCATGGTGCAAGTCTCATACACCCATGTAGCATATGGCATCAAGCATGACACAAAAAAAAATACAATTAATATATATCACATATATATTAAATGCATAAGTGAGAAAAGAAATGCTTAAGTGAGCTAATATTAGTTAATATAAATTAATATATCAAATATATAATTATACATTAAATCATTAAATCAACACTTGATTTAATAATCCGGTTATATCTCATATGACCGACTAATATTATTTGTATCAACTTATCGAATCAACACTTGATTCTATAACCCGGCTATATCTCATATAACCGACCGATATCAAAAATCGCGAGAATAGAAAACGGTATCACATACTCGTATTAATCTCGGTCCCGCACATATCACATATGTGCTCCTACTTCGTTTTGCCTGAGCCAGTAAACCTCTGTGTAGGACTCTAAAGACTCGTCAATATGCCAGTAGTAGGTGATGATCATATCAAGCACCCACAAGCCGTCAGCGGTACTAGCTGGACGTAACGGCAACCCAGGTATTGAGCGATCAGAAGATCAACAAGCAAGCCCGCTCTAACTCCTGTAAAGCCTGTCAGTAACACTACCGTACAGTCTGGTCTTTTCGTCTGATATGTCGCATATCTAGTCTAGGGGTGGTAAACGTCAGACCCCAGTAACCGATAAGTCGTGCCGATGTGAGGCTCATAACGGGTTGAGAAACTACTGATAACACTTACCAGTAGATCTCCATATCAGCCCTGGCCAGGGATTTCCTGTTATGGCCAATCGAGCACAGCGCAACATCAACCCCCAATACCGGGAGAGACAAATCCACTCCTATCGCTCATTGCCTCCATGTGACTCGGGACTGTACCCAAAAGCCACCGTTCTGCACGTTCTCTTAAACGTGGTAAGGTGGAAATCAAAGCACAGTGGGAATCACAAAAGACTCTATGACGATCTCGGATCTACAGACTAACATGTACCAGTGTCACCAAAGAACTGCTATCCGACGATAGGTATAATGCCAACTAGGAGTTCTCGGGGAGTCCGTTAAGTGTACCCAGTCTCCACTGAGCACCCATATACCATCTTTGATGTCAAACACCAATGGATGTGGGATCATCCATCATCCATCATATGGGTCAAGAAGCGTATACGCTAGTCTACTCTGGAATATCGATGCCCTGTCTTGATACACCCTCGACTAGGAACAATTATAAGATGTACTTGTGGACTACCCTTGGCCCCACTAGTATGATCTCCATCATAGTCCTGGTAGTCAAGTACACATCCTAAGGGTTTTATCAACATGTGAGAGCAAGACAATATCACAATACAGGTCTACATTTTAAGACAAAGAGCAACCAGATAGCATGCTATCTTGTCGAGAAAGAAAGTCCTCTTTATATATATCCAAGTATCCACTATAATATACATCACATGTACAATAATTGCCTTTAGGCCATACATATAACTAACAATCTCCAACTTGCGCTAAGGCCAGTTATTGTAGTATCTCATACCCAACATCCCGAAGAGTCTCTCAAATTATATCTGGGGTATGGCCTTTGTGAGTGGATCCGTTGTGTTGTACTTCAAGTCAACTCTCCTGACCTCGATCTCCCGGCGATCAACTATCTCCTGGATCAGGTGATACCGCCTCAGAATATGCCTGGATCGCTGATGGGACCTGGGTTCCTTGGCCAAAACCACAGCTCCATTGTTATCACAATACAAAGGTATTGGATGCTCAATGGATGGAACCACACCAAGTTCAGTTATGAACTTCTTCATCTAGACAGCCTCTTTGGCAGGATCGTTGGCGGCGATGTATTCAGCCTCCATCGTTGAGTCTGCCACGGTTTCATGTTTGGAACTCTTCCAACAAACCGCCCATCCATTAAGGGTGAAGACAAATCCCGAGACCGACTTAGAGTCGTCCTTATCACTCTGGAAGCTTGAATCGGTAAAGGACTCCACTTGGAGTTCACCATTACCATAAACTCAGAACTGTTAGTGTAATATGCCCTAGAGGCCATTATTATATAGTACTAGTTTGTATATTACATTTTGGAAGCTTGGGATATATACACGGATTTATGACAGTCTTGCTCGATATAGTAGTATGCTGCTTATTTTGTATCTATCTTAATATGTGTATATGTTTCTTTTAACGTATCGCTAATACATATTGAAAAAGCCCTTAGGATCTATTCTTGACTACCAGCGTTGTGATGGCAGTCACACTAGTGGGGGCTAGGTAGTTTACAAGCACATCCTTACACAGGTCCCTAGTCGCAGGATTATCGAGATAGGGCATCGATACTCCAGAGTAGACTAGTGTATACGCTTCTCTTCCCAGCAGGGGAAATGGTCCTACAGCTATCAATATGTCGTACTAGAGATAGTATGCGGGTGCTCATTTGGTTGTGATTTACACTGGACGGACTCGTGGGGAACTGCTTGTTGGTAATATACCTATCGTCAGGTAGCAGTTCCTAGGTGACATGAGTACAGCATAGTCCGTCGACTTGACACTGCTACTTCGCTTCAAGTGTGTTCCCACTATTCTTAGATTACTATCCTACCACGGCTCTGCTGAGTCATGCAAACAGGTAGTAGTTGGGTGCAGTCCCGAAGCACTTGGAGGCAGTGGCGGTTAGATAGGATTCGTCTCTCCCGATATTGGGGGTTGATGTCGCGCTGTATTCGGAAAGCCATTACACAAAGTCCCTAGCCAGGGCAAGCGAGATTTTATGGTAAGGATTCCAGTAGTTTCTCAGGCTGTTTTTGGCCGCACTCCGACAGAATTTATTGCACTATTAGGGGTTTGACGCTTGCCGCCCCCTAGGACCGATATGCGACACTCTTAGACGGACAGACCGGACTGTACGAAGATTGCCACAGACAGGCTCAATAGGGGTACAGATGAGTTTCCTCGTCGACCTTTTTATCGATAGATACCTGGGTAGCCATTACGTACAGGTAGTGCCACTGACGTGCTTGTGGTTAAACCCACTGCCAGAGTACTGTCGAGTCTTTAGAGTCCCACACAGAGGGTTTCCCGCTTTCGGGCGAAACGTGTAGAGGTCGTATGGTTTTACGACAGGGTTCGATCACATACGTGTACTTCTGATGTTCAGGCGGACATTGCTAGTGGGCTTTGGTTTTAGCCGGATCCTACTATATGATTATTGGATTAGTTTCGTCTCATTGTATATGTGTTTCTCGGGATACGGATGCAGGTATGTATATACGGATAAGAGGGGTATTCTTGTTATTTGGACAAGATTACAACATGGCGAATGACACCTCAAATTAGGGTTTCTCTTTTATGATTAATTCTTTAGTGAGGTGGAGGAATTGAGAGTGGAAACCTTATGGTATTTTAGTGAAATAAAATTAGGGTTTTTGCTTTGACCTTTTTGGATTTGTTGACTTGGATATTTGAAAGATATTTGTGTCATATTTGTGAGATATTTTCTTGGGGTTTAAAAGCAAAAACTCTTGACTTTTTCAACACATTAATTCATTCACTAAAAACTATCAGATACTTTCCCCTCTTCAACTTCCTCAAGCTTTCTCCTTCTCCATTCAAACCCTAACATTCTCATGAGTTGAGAATCATAAGGTTTGTGAGACTACTAGACTTCTCACCACTGTCCACACATCCTAGGCTACTAAGTTTAGCATACCAAGTGACCTAGTTGCCTCAAGTTAGAGGCAAAGCACAAAATCAAATCTCTCGGGTAGATCTTCAACGATTCGGAGAAGACGACGAGGAGGTGAATTCCGTTCTCAGTTTAAGAAGCTCACGACTTCGAGAAGGACAACAAGGAGGTGAAGGACAGTGAGAACTTGAGGTATAACACTCACACATAGTAGTTAAACCTCATTGATAGATTGTTAGTTAGGGTTTAGTATCGATCCTGGAGATTAGTCGATGTTACGAAGCTAATAAAAATCATTTTTTGCAAACTCCGCCTGCCCGCGAACACGTGGGGTGCGTGGCATCGACTTACAGTGGTATCAGAACCTGCTAAACCATAGCTAATAGATTAAATGACAACTAAGACTATGAAATCGAAATAACCCGTAAACATTAAAACGTAGATCCTAGTTTCTGTTGAATTTTTTCGATGCTCTAAAAATTATTTTAGCAACTGCAGAGTACTCCTTCACTTGTAAAGTGAACACAGACCAAAAACGAGACATTTACCTGCAAACTGGACCTGCCACATAGCCCATATATCCGGCCTCCTCGGTTTTGTTAGGGGCAAATGCTTCGTGTTTTGTTCTGTGGATTTGTTACTAGGATCTAGGGTTTCAGGAAACTGTTTATTATTGCCAATTTTGAATATACTGTCAATTCTTCACTGTGGCATTACGGGGTGTTTCGAAGTCATAATTTAAACGTCGTTTAATGTTTCGGTGTTTGATAAATGTGTTCGTAAACTTCCGCTAATTGCTATATGTAGGTTAGTTGGGGTTGCACATTTCTGTGATGTTTGTTTGTGTATATGGACTTATTGGATTGTCGTGAATGAAAAGCTGGGGATGTGAGGGTTATATTCTTTCATTCAAATGTAAATTGTAAATTGTTGTAATATTTTTTCACGGGGCACATCCGGGTTGAGGTTGTAGCCACTGTTGTATTATTTCATTTACTGTTTATTCCTCCTAGAATAGACCCAAGGTGGGGTGCACAGACTACCGGGTACTTTGAAGTGCCGAGTGGCCTGCTCACGTTGTTGAGGGAGGTTGCTTCGCTTCGAGTATTTGGCGGGTAGTTTGCCGCACCCGTATGGGTATGGGGTGGGGTTTGGCTATGCATCGTGACCGTGGAATCCGTCTTTCGTTACAGGCTTAAAGGAAACGCTGAATTCCTAATATATCCAATGTATTCATCTGTGATCTGGAATGCCTATTATTGCATCTGACGAATTGATATTATTATTATATATATATATATTATATAATAGATGTTGCTTATGTTTTGCATCCGCGCTAGTCCAGTCCCCAGCTCTGGCGTTAGTTATCTAACCTAACGGTGTAAGACGGGGCCCCATGGCGAATGCGGATGACATAATCGTACGTTGTATTTTCGTCTTTTTCTGCAATGGTAGGTTAATTGATGGGACTGCATTATATTAATGCAAAGCAAACAAACCAAAGCTGAATCGTTGGAACAACTTTAAAACCACTTGTAACAACCCTAATTTTCTTATACACTTTTTCCATACAAATTTTTAAATTTTTTTTTTAAATCCTTAAAGGGGTATTTATTGCCTGAGCACAAGACTTAAGTAATTAATTAG
Organism: Agapanthus africanus; assembly: GCA_030015575.1. Taxonomy (NCBI): domain Eukaryota; kingdom Viridiplantae; phylum Streptophyta; class Magnoliopsida; order Asparagales; family Amaryllidaceae; genus Agapanthus; species Agapanthus africanus. The sequence goes on along the minus strand of CM057343.1, from coordinate 304,165,436 downwards.
CAATTTAATTACAAGAAGGGGCTTGTGGCTCATTGGTAATACCTTGCACTCCTGAACCAAGCCACCAGATTTCAAATCTCATTCCCCACATTATTTTTAATATTTATTTATTTTAAATTCTTTAGAAGCCCAACAGTCCACACAAGATAACTTCAAATTTTCCCACTACACCCACAAAACTGAAAATACCAAAGGCTTAACCAGGCGACCCCCCACCTCCTGAGACCCCGACTCGGCCTGAGTCATCAACATGAAAATCTTGTCTTTTCCCCTTCCCAACTTCCCTGCATACTTTAATTTTTGAGATCATTTCCAGAGAGCTCATTATACCCTATTTACTCAATTCTTTAATGATTTTTAATACATTTTACAATTTTTTTAAATTAAAACCCTTCATCTACCCTAGCCCTAGCCTAACCCTATAAATACCACCCCTACCCTATACCCTCTAACCCTAAAACTCTGAGCCAACTCTCAAAAAAAAATCTCAAGAAATCTTGTGTACTTTGATATCGAGCACGAAGCGAAGCTACGACGAATTTTCCGGCGAACATCCGACGATCATTTTAGGAGCTCCCGGCGACGAAGCGACGCACCAGCGACTCCTCCCATTCTATCTCTTTCTTTTAGTTGTCCAAAACCCCTAAGTCCCAATTTTTATCTCTCTTTTCTATTCTAAAAATACGGATTTACAAAACCCGACGGAATCGGAACAAATTCGATTTCCGATTCGGTTTCTTATAAAACATCACTTCTCGTTAATACAATTATGATTAAACTCTCTCATGTTGACTATTAAACAATTGATTAAGTTTCATTTCATAAAATGATGGCTATTTCAATTTATCGTATTTTCCATTTAAATACCACATTGTTACAATTCTACATTTAACTCCATTAAACTTGTTATACCTTTAAGTAGATCACGAGGTAACGACCTACCTCCTCAAACACTAATATGCAACATAACACGATACCCTCGAGAACTTAGAATACAGGAAAACAAACATTTTCATTTAAATACCCTTTACTTAATAAAACCATTTCTAAAAGATTTAGTATTAATACATCTTTACAAAATAAAACTTTTGAGCTAATAATAAAAATATCTAGACTCAGCCAATTAAGAACTGTCGCACTCATTAGGACAGAGGAAGGTTGTGGGCATTCAGTCGTTTATCAAAACCTAACTTTGTGGTGTCTAGGCTAGAAAAGTGAGAAAGGTAATTTTAAAAGGCCTGTCTCACGGTGATTCGTGAGCGGATCCCTCCTTTCTTCACTTGTACTTATCTGGCCACAATTGGCGGTGAAGAGGCGATTTGAGGGATATCTCATAACTTATCGCTTTGGACCTGTTAGGAGCAGTGTAGTTGACTTAGGAGACCCAAGAACATAGAATACAGGAATTTGACATCTTTACAAATAAATACCATTTACTTGATAAAACAGTTTTCTAAAGGATATAGTATTTATACAAATCTTTGCAAAGCGGCGCTAAAACCCGTTCGGGATGGTGCTGATTATCGCACATCCTCGGGCTTAGTAGTGCGAGATGCAGACCTCCGCAAGGAACATTCGGTCTCGAAAGATTTAAAATACGACATCTTAAGAAAATGGGATTTCTAGAATATTATATATATACTAAAATTATTTTTATATAAATATATGTATATATAACATAAAAATATCTATTTTGAATTATTACAAATATTCCACTTTTTCTAAAAATGTCATAAGAATCATTTTACAATAAAATACAATGAATTCCATACAAAACCAATATTACCAATAAATACCTTTTTTTATGAAAATAGAATATTTTCACTAGAAATATCACAATATAAAATCTACATTCATTACAACCCTAAAGAAGATTAATAAATACTTGGGGTATATTTTGAAAAGTATATAAAAGTATTTTTACATAAAACCCATCAAGTTCTATAATTTACCATAAGGACACTAGTAAAAATAGGTTTAAGCGGGACCAATCTCTTGAGCCTCAGGGAGCCGGAGAAGTGGGTGCTTGCCCACTTAATAATGGTGTTATCAATACGGTAATCGTCTTTGCAAAAAACACAAATCCTGCCGCCCATGTGCAGCGGTCACCGATAAGATCAAAACAATCAGGACTTCAATTAACTTTTCTAATTGTCTGACTCAGGTTTGAGTCTAATTATAATCTGACTTGAATATAATTCAAGTTCATTTTTCAATTTACAATCTACAATCTACAATATTACAATCCAACATGAATCCATGAATCAAACTATCAACCTATGCAACTTGACTGAACCGAACCATGGATATACATCCCATTTACATGATCTCCAGTTTACATCCATTTACATGATTCTACGGTTACATCCGTTACAGATATCATGGTTTCGGCCAGTCATCCAATTATACAATTTATACAGTTCACAATACAATACAATCAAAACACTACGGGGTTTAAGGGGTAGACTGGTACGGAATATGTTAAAGGTGGCACGAGGTGGTCACTTAAGACGTAATTACATCCATGCCGTTGTTCCCTGATATTATCGACGGAGCCTTACACTACGGGTTACAAAAGTCCCCGGTGTAAGTGGGACTCCTCTCGTATAGACCGGCATCTTCTGTACCAAGCTACAAACAACAGCGTTAATACAAATTACAACAATATAATACAACTTTAAAAGATACCTTCTTATTCTGTCTATTCTACTTTCCTCTTATCTTTGGGACTTACCGAGCGACCTGTTCGCTGACGACATTCTATTTCTTTCTTTTTTGAATGCCGTCATGTGATTTGGACCCGTCAGAGATTGAGCCCACTGCTTAAGACTTGGACCATTTCAGTGAAGACCCCGAGCTCTAGTCATTGTACACTTTCCATTCAGTACTTTCATTTCTGTTATGCCATTGTTTAGGCATTGCTTTTTATTCTGTTGTATTTCCTTTTCATGCATTATACAAAAGAATGTTAATAAATAAAGCTGATGTTCAGTTTATATCTCTTGTCTCTTGTGCCTACTTTTATATTGCTTAGATACGCTTAGCGTATTTACTTCAGAGTAAATACATAGCGGCCTCGTCTCTTCCCCTTCGCCGTGCACCAGGAAGCGGGGCGTGACAGGTTTTGTTGGCGGCCCATGCAGGTCAGAGCTGTATAGAACCATACTATGCAGTTCTGTTCTGCGTGAACAACCTAAGCAATATAGCACAAGAACCAGCAACTAAATCATTCTTTACAATCCATGTTCCTTGAATCATACAATTTCATATTTTTTGAATCATATACCTTGAATCTGTCCTAACCCAAAATTCCTTCACCTCTTTTACAATTTTACCAAAACCTTTGCATTTTTTCATTCCTTCACACATTCTTCACATTTTTAAAACCCTCGCACCACCTTATTATTTTCACATACTGTCAGTACACCAGCACCCAACTTTCCTTGGATTTGTTACACTTTCCTTTTACAAATTTCGAGAACGGAATTTTTATAAGGAGGGTAGAATATAACAACCCTAATTTTCTTATACACTTTTTCAATAAAAATTTTTAAATTGTTTTTTTTTTAAATCCTTAAAGGTGTATTTATTGCCTAGCACAAGACTTAAGTAATTAATTAGCAATTTATTTACAAGAAGGAGCTTGTGGCTCATTGGTAATACCTTGCACTGCTAAACCAAGACACCAGAGTTCAAATTCCATGCCCCACATTATTTTTAATATTTATTTATTTTAAATTCTTTAGAAGCCCAACTGTCCATAAAAGATAACTCCAAATTTTTCTACTACACCCACAAAACTGAAAATACCAGATGCTTAACCAAGCAACCCCCCACCTCCCGAGACCCCGAGTCGGCCAGCGCCGCCGGTCGGACTCGGCCGGTCGGCCGAGTCATCAACAAGAAAATCTTGTCTTTTCCCCTTCCCAACATCCCTGCATACTTTAATTTTTGAGATCATTTCCAGAGAGCTTATTATACCCTATTTACTCCAATTTTTTAAATGATTTTTAATACATTTTACAATTTTTATTAAATTAAAACCCTTCATCTACCCTAACCCTATAAATACCACCCCTACCCTATACCCTCTAACCCCAAAACTCTGAGCCAACTCTAAAAAAAAATTTCTCAAGAAATCTTGTGTACTTTGATATCGATCACAAAGCGAAGTTACGGCGAATTTTCCGGCGAACTTCCGACGATCATTCTAGGAGCTCCCGGCGACGAAGCGACGCACCGGCGACTCTTCCCGTTCTATCTCTTTCTTTTAGTTGTCCAAAACCCGTAAGTCCCATTTTCTCTCTTTCTTTTCTATTCTAAAAATAAAGATTTACAAAACCTGACGGAATCGGAACAAATCCGATTTCCGATTCGGTTTCTTATAAAAATTCACTTCTCGTTAATACAATTATGATTAAACTCTCTCATATTGACTATTAAACACTAATTAACCAAATTGATCATGTTTCATTTCATAAAATGATGGCTATTTCAATTTATCGTATTTTTCACTAAAATACCACATTGTTATAATTCTATATTTAACTTCATTAAACTTGCTATACCTTTAAGTAGATCACGAGGTAACGACCTACCTCCTTATGTAGGACTACGGTAGCGCCCCGGCCGTCTTTCCTCGGCCAAAATGCGGAAACGAAATTTTTTCTCAAACTAGAAAACCGGTACTACCACATCCTAAAACCCCGGATCGAACCATTAACCTAATGCTAGCAATCTAGAGAAGGGATAGAGGGCTATACCGAGTGATCCGTGTCCTTCGGTCTTCAGCCTCCCCTCCGATCTCTTCGCGGAATCTCCGGTCTTCAGCTCCTCTTCGGAATGGGCACCACATCGCCGGGTTCTTATACGGGCTACCACCTCTGGACCGAGGCAACTCGGGCACGAAGTTGGCGAGCCGACGTGCCGAAAGGTGCTGTAGGATCAGTGTAGAATGCTTTGTCTCTTGTGGGTAGTGAAGTTGCCTTTTATGATGGAGGAGAGAAGAAAATGATCATTGAAAAGGAATGGGGCTCTCATTTTTCAAGCATGGAATGAGATGAAGATTTTTCCCTCATACAAAAATGAAGCCTCTCCCCTCCCCAAAAAAGTGGCCGGCCCCTCTCAAATATGGGAGTGGGAAAAAATCCATGAAGGGAGGTGAGTGTAGGAATCAAAAGAGGTGACCACAACCAAATGTGATGATAACAATGTCATATCCATATCTAATCCATTCTAATCTCATTAATGCTAAAGAGTTGATTCAAAAAGAATGTCATGATCCTAGGAACCATTATGAAGCCACAAATGCAAATAACACCTCTACAAAGGTAATTTGCACAACTGCAAATAACCCCTCCATCGGAAATGTCCGGCCGGGAAGGAACAAAGAATAACTGGCCGGAACGGAATGCAAACTGGCAACTTCAGAAAACTGATCCCGTAATAAATTACAGGAAAACACCACGACTGTAAATACATACCCGCATTTGTATTCCCACTGAATACAAATGCAAAGAGACAAAATCTAAACTGTACAATACTAGGATCCGGCTTAAACCAAAGCCCGCTAGTATTATCCGTCCGATCATGATTCGTGCAATACCGCACATATCTGATCGAACCCTGCCATATCGCCATACGGCCTCTACAGCGTTTCGCCCAAAACTTAAGAAAACGGTCTGTGGGGGACTCTAAAGACTCGTCAATATTTTGGTTGTGGATTTAACCACTAGCACGTCAGATGTATTAGCCTATACGTAACGGGCTACCAGGTATTGACCAAAAGGGACGTCGATGAGCGAACTCATCCTGACACCCTACTGAGCTTGTCAGTGACAACATCCATACAGTCCGGTCCGTTCGTCTATGAGCATCGCATGGCGGGCCTAGGGGGTTGGTAAAAGTCAGACCACCAAAAGCGGTACAAGTCGTGTCGGAGTGTAGTCCAGAACACCCTGAGATACTACTGGAATACCTACCAGTAAATCTCCTGCCTCGGCCGAGGGCTTTGTGTAATGGCTCTCCTAGACACAGCGCGACCTCACCCCCAATACCGGGAGAGACGAACCCCTGCAGATCCGCTCACTGCCTCCATGTGGCTTGGAACTGTACCCAACTAAAACTTATTTGCTCGACTCCTTTAAGCCGTGGTAGAGTAGTAATCAAAGCACAGTGGGAACTCACACGAGACAAATGACGATATCAGGTCGATGAACTAACCTGTACACATGTCACCAGGGAACTGCTATCTGACGTCAGGTATAATACCAACTGGCAGGTTCCCGGCGAGTCCTGTCCGATGTACTCATAACCCAATGAGCACCTGTATACATCTTAGGTGAACCAACTGACACCAGTGGCTTCTGAGACCGGCCATCGCCCCTTGTCGGGGTCTCGACTGTATACACTAGTCTACTCTCGAGTATCGATGCCCTGTCTCGAAACTCCCTCGACTAGGGACCTTTTAAGGATGTGCTTATAGACCCCAGCTCCCACGTATATGATCGCCATCATAATGCAGGACGTCAAGCAAGAATCCTAAGGGCTCTATCAACGTGCAATAGTGACCTGCAAGGTCACCTGAAACAGTACATGATGATAAAGGTAAACCAGATAGCATACTATCATCTCGAGCAAGACAGTCCTACCGGTATAGGTCCTCCCTCAATCATTGCAATCACGTGCCTGTGATCCAATAATTGAATCTGAGGGCACTATCTCCAACAATCTCCCACTTGCACTCAAGGCTAATTATTGCGATGTCGCATACTCACAGCCCGTGTGATACCGAACACCCAACTCCTCTACTAGTCAGTCTCACAAAGCTCGTTTGCGAAACTATTGCGTTCGAGGAATAGCCTCAATGAGTGGATCCGCTCTAGTGTTTCATTCTATGTCTCTCTTTATCTCATGTTCGCGGAGAAAGCCATCTCCCGAAATGAGCAATACCTGTCTTAGAGTATGTCTGGATATCTGATGGGACCTAGCTCATAAATGAACTCCAAATCCAAACTTCTTAGACTGTATCATCAACTGAACTTAATCAGTATCCAGCGCCATACCACCCTCAGTATCCGCCTGGACCACCTGTCCAAAATACTGCCCCTCGTCAGAAGGAAAACTATAACTCTGACAGTCACTCTGTCATCCAGGTCATCTTGGAAGCATGGAATGATAACTGTCTCCAGAAGGAGGATGCCGTCATCATATCCCTAGAACATCAACTTATATTCTAAAATTTCTTCCGAACGTTTCTCCGGGATTGGATCAATATCACCTTATTGCATCTAGTGCAAAAACAACATCTATATCCTATGTGGAGAAACCACTGTGTGACAACCAAAGTATAACCGATCGTAGTATAGGAATTTCACTTCCTACTCTGTGTATGTTATCCTAATACCAGGACATCACACCCTACTATCTTCTTAACAGATCCATCTCCTATTCTGATGAAGTCAAACCCATGACTGTCACATCAGAAATAGATGATCTATCTCCGCTATATCTGCTTTAGTCTATAAATAGACATAAGCCACTTGTTCACTAATGCTTCTGCTGCTCCCACTGACTATGACAACCCTCTGGCAGATTCATATAGACGTACACTTCTAAAGCTAGTTTAGAACGACGCTATACTCATCCTCCTGCCGGGTCTCACAGTCTAGAACAACAGCAATGGCAAGTCTGGGTAAACAAGAACCTCCCTGTCACCGTCCTTGAGGTTACCGAAGTACCTCTCGAGTGCCTGAGGTTATCCACCTTATCTGCGGAGTAGTCAATAGAATGTCAAATCAGATTGAATCTTTTGGTTCTTATTAAATCTTCAGTAATCGTTTGCGGTTCTGGAATTACTTCCAGTTCTACCATACTCCCACTACTGTTTTCTGAAAAAAATCCATTTTTATTAAAACTGTGGCGAGTCAAGAACAACATCACTATTGATCTTCCAGATGGTAGAAAATCAACCCTCGTCATAGCCCGGGTCAACCCACAAACAACCATTACAGAAACGTGCCTTGAGTTGTCCAGAGTCTGGTTTTAAGCATAAGCTGGAGAACTCCTCGTACATTAACAATGTCAAGATATGAACTGTTCTATATCCAATACAGAAACAGAGGCACCAATTTAATTGAACCAGATTCAAATCATGCAGCTGTCTCCAGTGCATGCCATCTAAATGGAGAGAGGCCGATCAGCATTACTCAACTTAGGAGTGCTTCCAATTATGAGTAACCTGAAAGAGAAGCATGTTCTCTTAATTATTACTATCAACTGAATACCATACACAAGTATCCACATCTTCGATCACCTTGAAGAATCCCGATACTTGCAACTTCTGGTTCTCTACTTTACTCTTATACCTATAACTTCTCAAAACTTGGACCTTATATTTCAACGAAACACATGTCTAAAAACTAGAGAAGTCACAAGTAAACAGAATATAGTATGAGAACCAACCCCTCTGTCCTAATGGACACTGGATAACATACAATACTCTGTATAAGTCCCCTGAGTCCAATTTCTCATTCCCTGTGTGCCGTAGGTTGAAAACTGTACTATGGTTATGAAGAATTACACCACTGTTTAATGTTCCTTACCTAACCATCCACTGATATAGGTAAAAGTCATAGACATAATTTCAAAAAGGTATATCTCACTCTATAAAAATAGACGTACAGATATATCAATTTGAAATTGGTGCATAACAGCGGATATTCAAAACCAAATATTTGCTGTCCGGCAAACAATCCAGGTGACATCCTCAAATATCACCAATTACAACGAATTCCGATATAATGAGGATGATCACCTAATTCCTAATAACTTACTCCCACTCATCATCTGTAAAACCATACAGATGTGAGAATCATACCTGGTAAATGCGTACCTTGGAGCAAGGGTTAATTGGGAAATCAGTTTTCTTTTAACAGTACACAGTGAAAACTGAAACATTGAAATGTTTCGATGGGGTATCCGGGTATTCCTAGTAATTCCTCTTCTATTATCCAGATTCACAACTGTAACCGTATATTTCATTGCCATCTCTCCAAATCCCTTTATATGTCTTTTGTCATTACCTTCTGTACACCCTCTTAGGCTAAATGGTTTTCTTCCTTCCCTACCGTTCGGCACCAGCCTATGGTTTGGAAGAAGACTATCCAATAAGCATAATGGGTGTACTGTCCTAATCCTAGAAGCACTCGCAATGCGAGAGAAGGTGAAGATAAAAGACAACCGAATAAACCTTATTCCTATTTCTCCTGAACCAGAATCCATCCCCGAACTGGAACAAGTTCCTTCGAGTTCGTATATAACTATACGCTGGAGTATCCAAATAAACTATGGATCTTCATAGTGATACGGAATGTTCTGGAGAAATACAAAGGTGATTTAGGATTGGCGAAGAAATACTTGGTTTGGTCGTGAATAGCAGTCGCAATTTACTTTGCCCTCTTACTAATCCCTTGATATGTCTTTACTTAATACCTTCTATACACCATCGTTATGTTAATTGGTTTTCTTCATTACCCACCATTCGGCACCAGCCTAAGGTTTGGAAGAAGACTATCCAATTTGCGTAATAGGTGTACTATCTCCTAAAACAAGGAGTACTCGCAACCTGAGAGAAGGTAAAAGGAAAAGACAACTGAATAGTCCTATTCTTTTTCTCCAGAACCGGAAACCATCCTCGAATAAATTCCTTCGAGTTCGTATATAACCATACGATGGTTTTGTCCAATGGAAGTGGACGTTCGTAGTAATACGGGGTGTCCTGGAGAAAAGGGTAAAAGTAGGAGTGGCAATGAGGTATGCAACTCTGACAATCCAAAAGCCAGTGTTTTAAAAAAAAAGGTTCGGTCAACTTGGTCACTGAGTCATAGTCTAAGGTCGGGTCTGTAAGTGCACGGCGGCGCCCCGGCCGTCAAACTGATGCCAAAATGCTGAAATGATAATTTTCTATAACTGTTAAGTCGGCACCACCGCACACTTAAATCCCGGATCAGGCCATTAATCTAGTCCTAGCTAACTAAAGAATCGGGTAGAGAGATATACCGAGCGATCCGTGTCCTTCGGTCTTCTCGTCGTCGTCTCGATGTCCCGCGGAATGTCCGGTCTTCACCTCCTCGCCGGAAGGGCACCACGTCGCCGGCTTCTTTTACGGGCTCGCACCTCTGGACCGAGGCAACTCGGGCACGAAGTTGGCTAACCGACGTGCCCAAGGATTGCTGTAGAATACGTGTAGTGCTCTATGTCTCATTTGGGGTTACTAGAAGTTTCCTTTGGTGGAGGATTTATATGATAACATTTTGGAGATGAAATTGGGGATTTTTGCAAGCACAATAGAACCAAAAATCCCCTCACCAAAATTAGGACAGCCCCTCCCTCTATGATGGCCAGCCATGGCAAGGAGAATGGGGAGAGTGTGTATCAAAATGAGGGGAGCCACACAATATTGCAAGTGAGAGGAATGTTATGTGATCATGAGAAGAAAAATGATCACCAACAATTCCACACTCCATCAACTAATCAACAACCATGATTACTCCAAAAAGTCAAGCTATCATGAGAAGAAGAAGAAGTCAAATGGTGGAGGAATTATCATGATACAACAATATGCAAATAACACCCTCCACAATGCTTATTTGCACAAATGCAAATAAGCCCTCCTCCACCAATTATCAGCCAATGAAATATACAAAGAAATATGGCCGAAAAGGAAAGCAAACTGGTAACTTCAGAAAACTGATCCCGTAATAAATTACAGGGAAAACCCGCTACTGTATATATACATACCCGTATTTGTATTCCGACCGAAATACAAATGCAATGAGACAAAATCTACACTATGCAATACTAGGATCCGGCTTAAACCAAAGCCCGCTAGTATAAACCGTCCGATCATCATCCGTGCAATACCGCACGTATTTTATCGAACCCTGCCATATCTCCATACGGCCTCTACAGCGTTTCACCCAAAACTTGAGAAACTGGTCTGTGGGGGACTCTAAAGACTCGTCAATACCTTGGTTGTGTATTTAACCACTAGCACGTCAGAGGTATTAGCCTATACGTAACGGGCTACCAGGTATTGACCAAAAGGGACGTCAATGAGCGAACTCATCCTGACACCCTACTGAGCCTGTCAGTGACAATATCCGTACAGTCTGGTCCGTTCGTCTATGAGCATCGCAAGGCGGGCCTAGGGGGTTGGTAAAAGTGAGACCCCCAAAAGCGGTACAAGTCGTGTCGGAGTGTAGCCCAGAACACCCTGAGATACTACTGGAATACCTACCAGTAAATCTCCTGCCTTGACCAAGGACTTCGTGTAAGGGCTCTCCTAGACACAGCACGACCTCACCCCCAATACCGGGAGAGACGAACCCCTGAAGATCCGCTCACTGCCTCCATGTGGCTAGGGACTGTACCTAACTAAAACCTGTTTGCACGTCTCCTTTGAGCGTGGTAGGGTACTAATCAAAGTACAATGGGAACTCACACGAGACAAATGATGATCCTCAGGTCGATGAACTAACCTGCACACATGTCACCAGGGAACTGCTATCTGACGTCAGGTATAAGACCAACTAGCATGTTCCCGGAGAGTCCTGTCCGGTGTACTCATAACCCAATGAGCACCTGTATACATCTTAGGTGAACCAACTGACACCAGTGGCTTGTGAGACCGGCCACCGCCCCTCGTCGGGATCTCGACTGTATACACTAGTCTACTCTGGAGTATCGATGCCCTGTCTCGAAACTCCCGCGACTAGGGACCTTTTAAGGATGTGCTTATAGACTACCAGCTCCCACGTATATGATCGCCGTCATACTACTGGCAGTCAAGCAAAAATCCTAGGGGCTCTACCAACGTGTAATAGTGACCTGTAAGGTCACCTAAAGCAGTACACGATGATAAAGATAAACCAGATAGCATACTATCATCTTGAGTAAGACTGTCCTACCGGAATAGGTCCTCCCTCAATCATTGCAATCACGTGCCTGTGATCCAATAATTGACTCTGAGGGCACTATCTCCAACAATCTCCCACTTGCACTCAAGGCTAATTATTGCGATGTCGCATAGCCGTGTGATACCGAACACCCAACTCCGCTACTAGTCTGTCTCACAAATCCCGTTTGCGAAACTATTGCGTTCGACGAATAGCCTCAGTGAGTGGATCCGCATTGATGTTTCTTTCTATGTCTCTCTATATCTCAAGTTCGCGGAGAATGCCATCTCCCGAATTGAGTAATACTTGTCTTAGAATGTGTCTGGATGTCTGATGGGACCTAGTTCATAAATGAACTCCAAATCCAAACTTCTTAGACTGTATCGTCAACTGAACTTAATCAGTATCCTGCGCCATGCCTCCCTCAGTATTTCCTTGGACCACCTGTCCAAAATACTACCCCTCGTCAGAAGGAAAACTATAACTCTGACAATCTCCTTGTCGTCCAAGTCACCTTGGAAGCCTGGAATGATAACTGTCTCCCGAATGAGGTTGTCGTTATCATATCCCTAGAACATCCACTTATGTTCTAAAACTGCTTCCGAATGTTTCTCCAGGATTGGATCAATATCAACTTATTGCATCTACTGCAAGAACAACATCTGGTGTGGTACTTGACATCTCTTGATTGACTCAATTGCCTAAGCAAGTGATCTGCCAATCATGCACATCCCTCTCCACTTTAGTCTGTAAGACACCTTTAGAGAGGGTGACTCCATCACCTGCAGGTACACTACCGTGCCAGGAGTCGTCCATTCTAAATAATCTTAGAATGCTGTCTAAGTACCCTGATTGGGAAACCATCCAAATCCAGATCTAAAACCATAGATCCAGTAACCAGAATGTCTTGATATTATATCTAAGTCCCATGTGGAGAAACCACTGTGTGACAACCAAAGTATAATCGATCGTAGTATAGGAATATCACTTCCTTCTTTGTGTATGTCATCCAAATACCAGGACATCACACCCTACTACCTTCTTAACAGATTCATCCCCTATTCTGATGAAATCAAACCTATGACTGTCATATCAGAATTAGATGATCTAACTCCGCTACATCTGCTTTAGTCTATAAATAGACATAAACCTCTTGTCCACCAATGCTTCCGCTGCTCCCACTGACTACGATAAGCCTCTGGCAGAGTCATATACACGTACACTTCTGAAGCCAGTTCAGAATGATGCTATACTCATTCTCCTGCCGGGTCTCGCAGCCTGGAACAACAACAATGGCGAATTTGGGTAAACAAGAACCTCCCTGCAATCGTCCTTGAGGCTACCGGAGTACCTCTCGGGTGCCTGAGGTTACCCACCGTATCTGCGGAGTGGCCAATGGAATGTCAAACCAGATTGAATCTTTAGGTTCTTAACAAATCTTCAGTAATCGTTTGCGGTTCTGGAATCACTTCCAGTTCTACCATACTCCCACTACTGTTTTCTGAAAAAAAATCCATTTTTATTAAAACTGTGGCGAGTCAAGAACAATATCACTATTGATCTTCCAGATGGTAGAAAGTCAACCCTCGTCATAGCCTGTGTCGACCCACAAACAGACATTACAGAAACGTGCCTTGAGTCATCCAGAGTCTGGTTTTAAGCATAAGCTGGACGACTCCCCGTATCTTAACAATGTAAAGATATGAACTGTTCTATATCCAATACAGAAACAAAGGCACTGATTTAATTGAACCAGATTCAAATCATGTAGCTGTCTCCAGTGCATGTCAAGTAAATGGAGAGAGGCCGATCAGCGTTACTCAACTTAGGAGTGCTTCCAATTATGAGTAACCTGAAAGAGAAGCAAGTTCTCTTAATCATTACTATCAACTGAATACAATACACAAGTATCTACATCTTCGATCACCTTGAAGAATCCCGATACTTACAATACCTGGTTCTCTACTTTACTCTTATACCCATAACTTCTCATAACTTGGACCTTGTGTTTCTACGAAACACATGTCTAAGAACTAAAGAAGTCATAAGTAAACAGAATATAGTACGAGGACCAACCCCTCTGTCCACATGGATGCTGGACAACATACAATACTCTGTATAAGTCCCTTGAGTCTAATAACTCATTCCCTGTGTATCGTAGGTCGAAAACTGTACTTTGGTTATGAAGAATTACACCGCTGTTTAATGCTCCTTACCTAACCATCCACTGATATAGGTAAATGTCATAGACATAATTTCAAAAAGGTATATCTCACTCTATAAAAATAGACGTACAGATATATCAATTTGAAATTGGTGCATAACAACGGATATTCAAAACCAAATATTTACCGTCCGGCAAACAACCCAGGCGATTTCCTCAAATATCACCAATTACAACTAATTCCGATATACTGAGGATGATCACCTAATTCCCAATAACTTACTCCCACTCATCATCTATAAAACCATACAGATGTGAGAATCAAACCTGGTAAATACATACCCTGGAGCAAGTGTCTAATTGGGAAATCAGTTTTCTTTTAACAGTACACAGTGAAACTGAAACATTAAAATGTTTCGATGGGGTATCCTGGTATTCCTACTAGTGCCTCTTCCATTATCCCGATTCACAAATATAACCGTATATTTCTTTGCCATCTCTCCAAATCCCTTTATATGTCTTTAGTCATTACCTTCTGTACACCCTCTTAGGCCAAATGGTTTTCTTCCTTCCCTACCGTTCGGCACCAGCCTATGGTTTGGAAGAAGACTATCCAATAAGCATAATGGGTGTACTGTCCTAATCCTAGGAGCACTCGCAATGCGAGAGAAGGTGAAGATAAAAGACAACCGAATAAACCTTATTCCTATTTCTCCTGAACCGGAATCCATCCCCGAACTGGAAAAAGTTCCTTTCGAGTTCGTATATAACCATACGATGGAGTATCCAATAAACTGTTGATCTTCGTAGTGATACGGAGAGTCCTGGAGAAATACAAAGGTGAAGTGGGAGTGGTAATGAAATATTTGGTTTGGTCGTGAATAGCAGTCGCAATTTACTTTGCCCTCCTTTTAATCCCTTTCTTTGTCTTTACATAATACCTTCTGTACACCATCGCTAGGCTAATTGGTTTTCTTCATTCCCTACCGGTCGGCACCTGCCTATGGTTTGGAAGAAGACTATTCAATTTGCGTAATAGGTGTACTATCTCCTAAACTAAGGTGTACTCAAAACATGAGAGAAGGTAAAAGGAAAAGACAACTGAATAATCCTATCCGTTTTCTCCAGAACCGGAAACTATCCTCGAATAAATTCCTTCGAGTTCGTATATAACCATACGATAGTTTTATCCAATGGAAGTGGACGTTCGTAGTAATACGTGGTGTCCTGGAGAAAAGGGTAAAAGTAGGAGTGGCAATGAGGTTTGCAACTTTGACAATCCAAAAGCCAGTGTTAAAGAAGGTTCGGTCAACTTGGTCACTGAGTCATAGTCTAGGGTCAGGTCAATGGTCGCTGCCAGAGAGAGAGAATAGAAACACTCAGCATGCACTCTAACCTAGATCAGAATGGTTATAACTTTATCTAATCTGGAAACCTCCCACTGTACCGTCAAATTCTCCTCCAAACCTGAATGAAGAATTAGTCGGGATCACCCGAGGAGTAAACCAACTCATCAGTGGGAATCGGGATCCAACTATCATCGCATGATAACGTGACGGAATCCG
Source organism: Agapanthus africanus (assembly GCA_030015575.1). Taxonomy (NCBI): domain Eukaryota; kingdom Viridiplantae; phylum Streptophyta; class Magnoliopsida; order Asparagales; family Amaryllidaceae; genus Agapanthus; species Agapanthus africanus. The sequence continues at coordinate 304,149,750 of CM057343.1, read as the reverse complement.
CTCACGTCATCACACTCCAGAAGGTATGCGCATATCTGGCAAGTTTCAGTTTCTTTAGAAACTCCCGATGTGAATTTTTTCCCCATGCTCTTATGACCTTGAATTTGGCCGACAAATCATAAGTCACATGTCAAGTTCTACCCGTCATTCTCCAGGTTAATTTGAACCCACCCGTACAGCCCTTGACTTTGGCCAACAAGGCTATACGACTGTCCCAAACCAATGCATCTATCTATGCTGCATATGAATAACCAACAGCTACCAAACACTGTGCGTTGACTTTGGCCAACAAACACAGCTTGAATATTATTGACTATCCATATGAAACGATGGAGGGCTATGAATGGTTTCTGGTGAAAAACCATTAACGTAATGAACTTGATATCGTTGAATAAACGGATAGCTTTATAAAAAATATAGTAACGAAAACCTTTGCTAAAGAGGTCACTCCCGGTGAAGGGATCTCGGCTCTTTCCCCGTAGAATGAGGTGCAGGATATTCCAACTGAATACCACGATGCAAAGCAAAAGTAATCGGCTATAGTGAAGTTATTGCCCTGACGCAAACTTTTGTCCATGGGGTCACTCCCGGTGAAGGGATCTCAACCCTTGCCTCGTCGACGGAGGAGCAGGATATTCCAACTGAATACCACTGTGCAAAACAAAAGTGAACGTCCTTGCAATAACAGCTTTTTGAAAAATGTTCCAACAACATCAGATTAGGTTTGTTTTTAACTTGCATTGATCCGAATCAACGCAGTCCCATCAATTGATCACACCAATAAAGAACGAAAATAATGACGTACGTATATGCCATCCGCATTCGCCACTGGGTCCCGTCATTACCCGTTAGGTTAGCTAACTAACGACAGAGCGGGGACTGGACTAGCGTGGATGCAAAACATATACAACATCTACTAGTATATATATCAATATATAATATTTCGCTTAAGGCGTGATAAAATGCAACATCACAGAAATGTACAGCATCACAGAACAATACAGATATCTGGGATCCCCGGGTTTCACAGAGCCGCTACTAAAACCCGACGTTCCCCTGGTCGTGTGGATAGCCTGTCCAATGAAATCCTAGACCCCTACGGGCGCGGCAAGTTACCCGCCAAAACCTGAAGCGAGGCAGCCCCCTTCAGCATGTGAATGGACCACCCAGCACTTCACGAAATCCGGTAACTTGGGCACCCCTCCTGGGTCAACCTGTACCCCCTACGAGTGCAGCGAATTGCCCGCCAATTCTAGAGTGAAGCCCCCTCCGTCTCAACACCATGAGATGCGGGCCCGTTGCCCTCTAGAACCCGGCTATCCGTGCACCCCTCCGCGGGGCAATCCTAGTACAGAAAGTAAAATATACATACAACGGGTATATCGACCGCAACCTGGTCGTGCCCCAAAAGAATAATATACAAACAGGCAGTGACGGCAGTCCACATGTCGGACGCTCGCCCCGCAATATCAAATGTACATAATACAACAAAAAACTGTACTAGCATTGCATCCAGGCTATCCCCCACGACCAATCCGCAACATCACAGCACAATCACAGAACATCAACGTGAATGTCACGTTCGCAAATCCTTCTAACCGGGCTATAGCAGTTAGACTGGACTTACCGATCAAGTGACATTCACGGTCGCAGATATAATGTAAATACTGTGAACTAATGTGTTTAAAATTTTCGATCGATCAAATTTACCGAAGTAGGCCCCAAGCACTACTGTAGCACTTAAAGGAATTTTGGGCCCCAAAAGAATGTTCCAAAAACCCTATTTTCAAGTCAGGAGGGCTCTGTAAAAAATTGGTGAAATGAACAATAACAACGGCGGCGGAACCGCGGGCAAAATGGGGTTCAGGCCGCGGTTCCGCGGCGTTACTAAGGAATCAAGTCACCAAATTTTTGCAGTGACCTTTATTCTGCAGTGCACTGAAAAATTTTTGGAGCCAAAAATAAATCGACAGAAACTGTTCTTTTTGATATCGGGTTTTCGGATAAATGTTCGATCGAAGTTTTAAACATACTAGACCAAGCTAGACTAGGTTAATGTCGTGGCTCTGATACCAATGTAAGTGCACGGCGGCGGCCCGGCCGTCAAACTGAGGCCAAAATGCGGAAACGATAATTTTCTATAACTGTTAAACCGGCACCACCGCGCCCTTAAACCCCGGATCGGGCCATTAATCTAGTCCTACCTAACTAAAGAATGGGGTAGAGAGATATACCGAGCGATCCGTATCCTTCGGTATTCTCGTCGTCGTCCAGATCTCCGGCGGAATGTCCGGTCTCCACCTCCTCAACGGAAGGGCACCACGTCGCCGGCTTCTTTTACGGGCTCCCACCTCTGGACCGAGGCAACTCGGGCATGAAGTTGGCGAGCCGACGTGCCCAAGGATTGCTGTAGAATACGTGTAGTTCTCTATGTCTCATTTGGGGTTACTAGAAGTTGCCTTTGGTGGAGGATTGATATGATAACATTTTGGAGATGAAATTGGGGATTTTTGCAACCATAATAGAACCAAAAATCCCCTCACCAAAATTGGGACAGCCCCTCCCTCTATGATGGCCGGCCATGGCAAGGAGAATGGGGAGAGTGTGTATCAAAATGAGGGGAGCCACACAATAATGCAAGTGAGAGGAATGATATGTGATCATGAGAAGAAAAATGATCACCAACAATTCCACACTCCATCAACTAATCAACAACCATGATTACTCCAAAAAGTCAAACAATCATGAGAAGAAGAAGAAGTCAAATGGTGGAGGAATTATCATGATACAACAATATGCAAATAACACCCTCCACAATGCTTATTTGCACAAATGCAAATAAGCCATCCTCCACTAATTTTCAGCCAATGAAAGATACAAAGAAATATGGCCGAAACCGAAAGCAAACTGGCAACTTCAGAAAACTGATCCCGTAATAAATTACAGGAAAACCCCGCTACTGTATATACATACCCGCATTTGTATTCCGACCGAAATACAAATGCAATGAGACAAATTCTACACTGTGCAATACTAGGATCCGGCTTAAACCAAATCCCGCTAGTATAAACCGTCCGATCGTGATCCGTGCAATACCGCACGTATCTGATCGAACCCTGCCATATCTCCATACGGCCTCTACAGCGTTTTTCCCGAAACTTGAGAAACTGGTCTGTGGGGGACTCTAAAGACTCGTCAATACTTTGGTTGTGGATTTAACCACTAGCACGTCAGAGGTATTAGCCTATACGTAACGGGCTACCAGGTATTTACCAAAAAGGACGTCGATGAGCGAACTCATCCTGACACCCTACTGAGCCTGTCAGTGACAATATCCATACAGTCCGGTCCGTTCGTCTATGAGCATCGCATGGCGGGCCTAGGGGGTTGGTAAAAGTGAGACCCCCAAAAGCGGTACAAGTCGTGTCGGAGTGTAGCCCAGAACACCCTGAGATACTACTGGAATACCTACCAGTAAATCTCCTGCCTTAGCCAAGGACTTCGTGTAAGGGCTCTCCTAGACACAGCGCGACCTCACCCCCAATACCGGGAGAGACGAACCCCTGAAGATCCGCTCACTGCCTCCATATGGCTCGGGATTGTACCCAACTAAAACCTGTTTGCAAGTCTCCTTTGAGCGTGGTAGGGTAGTAATCAAAGTACAGTGGGAACTCACACGAGACAAATGACGATCCTCAGGTCGATGAACTAACCTACACACATGTCACCAGGGAACTGCTATATGACGTCAGGTATAAGACCAACAAGCATGTTCCCGGCGAGTCCTGTCCGGTGTACTCATAACCCAATTAGCACCTGTATACATCTTAGGTGAACCAACTGACACCAGTGGCTTGTGAGACCGGCCACCGCCCCTCGTCGGGGTCTCGACTGTATACACTAGTCTACTCTGGAGTATCGATGCCCTGTCTCGAAACTCCCACGACTAGGGACCTTTTAAGGATGTGCTTATAGACTACCAGCTCCCACGTATATGATCGCCCTCATACTGCTGGCAGTCAAGAAAGAATCCTAGAGGCTCTACCAACGTGTAATAGTGACCTGTAAGGTCACCTAAAGCAGTACACGATGATAAAGACAAACCAGATAGCATACTATCATCTTGAGTAAGACTGTCCTACCGGAATAGGTCCTCCATCAATCATTGCAATCACGTGCCTGTGATCCAATAATTGACTCTGAGGGCACTATCTCCAATAGGGTCATGGTCGCTGCCAAAGAGAGAGAGAAGAGAAACACTCAGCGTGCACTCTGACCTAGATCAGAATGTTTGTCACTTTATCTAATCTGGAAACCTCCCACTGTAGCGTCAAATTCTTCTCCAAACCTGAATGATGAATTAGCCGGGATCGCCAGAGGAGTAAACCAACTCATCAGCGGGAATCGGGATCCAACTATCATCGCATGATAATGTGACAGAATCCACTCACGTCACCACACTCCAGAAGGTATGCGCTTGCCTGGCAAGTTTCAGTTTGTTTAGAAACTCCCGATGTAAGTTTTTACCCCTAGGACCCAAGTGACCTTGACAATGCCAACATATCAAAGAGTCTTAGTCAAGTTCAACCCGTCATTATCTTGATCGCGCTAAACCCACCCGTACGAGTCCTTGACAATGCCAACATAACCGTACGACTGTCCTAACCAATCCACATATCCATGGGACAGAAAAGCATTACAGAGCTACCGAACACTACGCCTCGGCAATGCACGACATACGTACCATGAATACTAAGCAATACTAATCTGAAATGACGAAGGACTACGGCTGGTTTTTGGCGAAAAACCATTAACGTAATGAACTTGATATCGTTGAAGGAACCGGATAACTTTTTATAAAAATATAGTGGCGAAAACCTTTGCAAAAGAGGTCACTCCCGGTGAAGGGATCTCGGCTCTTTCCCCATAGAATGAGGTGCAGGATATTCCAACTGAATACCATGATGCAAAGCAAAAGGAAATCGGCTATAGTGAAGTTATTACCCTGACGCAAACTTCTATCCAAGGCGTCACTCCCGGTGAAGGGATCTCGGCCCTTGCCTCGTCGACTGAGGCGCTGGATATTCATAACCGAATACCACTGTGCAAAACAAAAGAGAATGTCCTTGCAATAACAGCTTTTTGAAAAATTGTTCCAAGAACATCAGAATTGGTTTGTTTAGCTTGCATTGATCCGAATCAACGCAGTCCCATCAATTGATCACACCACAAAAGAACGAAAAAAATGATGTAGGTATATGCCATCCGCATTCGCCACTGGGTCCCGTCATCACCCGTTAGGTTACTTAACTAACGACAGAGCGGGGACTGGACTAGCACGGATGCAAAACATATACAACATCTACTAGTATATATATCAATATATAATATTCGCTCAAGGCATGATAAAATGCAACATCACAGAAATGTAATAAGCATCACAGAACAATACAGATATATGGGATCCCCGGGTTTCATAGAGCCGCTACTGAAACCCGACGTTCCCCTGGTCGTGTGTATAGCCTGCGCAATGAAATCCTAGACCCCTACGGGCGCGGCAAGTTACCCGCCAAAACTTGAAGCGAGGCAGCCCCCTTCAACAACGTGAATGGACCACCCAGCACTTCACGGAATCCGGTAACTCGGGCACTCCTCCTGGGTCAACCTGTACCCCCTACGAGTGCGGCGAACAGCCCGCCGATTCTAGAGTGAAGCCCCCTCCGTCTCAACACCATGAGATGCGGGCCCGTTGCCCTCTAGAACCCGGCTACCCGTGCACCCCTCCATGGGGTAATCCTAGTACAGAAAGTAAAAAATACATACACCGGGTACATCGACCTCAGCCCGGTCGTGCCCCAAAAGAATAATATACAAACAGGCAGTAACGGCAGTCCACATGTCGGATGCTCGCCCCGCAATATCAAATGTACATATAAAATGAAACTGTACTACCATTGCATCCAGACTATCCACGACGACAATCCACAACATCACAGCACAACACAGAACATCAACGTGAATGTCACGTTCGCAAATCCGGCTAAAAAGGCTATAGCAGTTAGACAGGATTTATCGATCAAATGACATTCACGGCCGTAGATATAATTTAAATACTGTGAACTAACATGTTTAAAATATTCGATCGACTAAATTTACCGAAGTGGGCCCCAAGCACAACTGTAGCACTCAAAAACATCTGGGCCCAAAAAGAATATACCAGAAACCCTATTTCCATGTCTGAAGCCTACTGTAAAAATTTGGTGCAGTTTGGACACAAAACGGCGGCGGATCCACGGCCCAAACATGGTTTTGGCCGCAGATCCGCCGCGCTACAGTAATATCAGCCGACCAAATTTTCACAGAATTCTCAAAAAACCCTGCACGTAATTTTCCAATGTACCAAATAATTTTTAGAGCAAGGAAAAATTCGACAGAAAGTGCGACATGGAAATGCGGCTTTTGGAAAATCCGATCGATCGAACTTGTAAACACGTTAGAGCAAACTAGACTTGGTTAATGGCGTGTCTCTGATACCATGTAGGACTACGGTAGCGCCCCGGCCGTCTTTCCTCGGCCAAAATGCGGAAACGAAAATTTTTCTCAAACTAGAAAACCGGCACTACCGCATCCTAAAACCCCGGATCGAACCATTAACCTAATGCTAGCAATCTAGAGAAGGGATAGAGGGCTATACCGAGCGATCCGTGTCCTTCGGTCTTCGGCCTCCACTCTGATCTCCTCGCGGAATCTCCGGTCTTCAGCTCCTCGTCGGAACGGGCACCACATCGCCGGGTTCTTATACGGGGTCCCACCTCTGGACCGAGGCAAGTCGGGCATGAAGTTGGTGAGCCGACGTGCCCAAGGGTGCTGTAGGATCAGTGTAGAATACTTTGTCTCTTGCGGGTAGTGAAGTTGCCTTTCATGATGGAGGAGAGAAGAAAATAATCTTTGAAAAGGAATAGGGCTCTCATTTTTCAAGCATTGAATGAGATGAAGATTTTTCCCTCATACAAAAATGAAGCCTCTCCCCTCCCCCAAAAAGTGGCCGGCCCCTCTCAAATATGGGAGTGGGAAAAAATCCATGAAGGGAGGTGAGTGTAGAAATCAAAAGTGGTGACCACAACCAAATGTGATGATAACAATGTCATATCCATATCTAATCTCATTAATGCTAAAGAGTTGATTCAAAAAGAATCTCATGATGCTAGGAACCATCATGAAGCCACAAATGCAAATAATACCTGCACAAAGGTAATTTGCACAACTACAAATAACCCCCTCCATCAGAAAAGTCCGTCCGGGAAGGAACAAAGAAAAACTGGACGGAACGGAATGCAAACTGGCAACTTCAGAAAACTGATCCCGTAATAAATTACAGGAAAACCCCGCGACTGTAAATACATACCCGCATTTGTATTCCCACTGAATACAAATGCAAAGAGACAAAATCAACACTGTACAATGCTAAGATCCGGCTTAAACCAAAGCCCGCTAGTATTATCCGTCCGATCATGATTCGTGCAATACCGCACATATCTGATCGAACCCTGCCATATCTCCATACGGCCTTTACAGCGTTTCGCCCGAAACTTGAGAAAACGGTCTGTGGGGGACTCTAAAGAGTCGTCAATATTTTGGTTGTGGATTTAACCACTAGCACGTCAGAGGTATTAGCCTATACGTAACGGGCTACCAGGTATTGACCAAAAGGGACGTCGATGAGCGAACTCATCCTGACACCCTACTGAGCCTGTCAGTGACAACATCTATACAGTTCAGTCCGTTCGTCTATGAGCATCACATGGCGGGCCTAGGGTTTGGTAAAAGTCAGACCCCCAAAAGTGGTACAAGTCGTGTCGGAGTGTAGCCCAGAACACCCTGAGATACTACTGGAATACCTACCAGTAAATCTCCTGCCTCGGCCGAGGGCTTTGTGTAATGGCTCTCCTAGACACAGCACGACCTCACCCCCAATACCGGGAGAGACGAACCCCTGCAGATCCGCTCACTGCCTCCATGTGGCTCGGGACTGTACCCAACTAAAACCTGTTTGCACGACTCCTTCAAGCCATGGTAGGGTAGTAATCAAAGCACAGTGGGAACTCACACGAGACAAATGACGATCTCAGGTCGATGAACTAACCTGTACACATGTCACCAGGGAACTGCTATATGACGTCAGGTATAATACCAACTAGCAGGTTCCCGGCGAGTCCTGTCCGGTGTACTCATAACCCAATGAGCACCTGTATACATCTTAGGTGAACCAACTGACACCAGTGGCTTGTGAGACCGGCCACCGCCCCTTGTCGGGGTCTCGACTGTATACACTAGTCTACTCTCGAGTATCGATGCCCTGTCTCGAAACTCCCTCGACTAGGGACCTTTTAAGGATGTGCTTATAGACCCTAGCTCCCACGTATATAATCGCCATCATACTGCTGGAAGTCAAGCAAGAATCCTAAGGGCTCTATCAACATGCAATAGTGACCTGCATGGTCACCTGAAACAGTATACGAAGATAAAGGTAAACCAGATAGCATACTATCATCTCAAGCAAGACTGTCCTACCGGTATAGGTCCTCCCTCAATCATTGCAATCACGTGCCTGTGATCCAATAATTGACTCTAAGGGCACTATCTCCAACACCTCACACACTCATATGCAACAAAACACGATACCTTTGAGAACTTAGAATACGGGAAAACAAAAATTTTCATTTAAATACCATTTACTTAATAAAACCATTTCTAAAAGATTTAGTATTAATACATCTTTACAAAATATAACCTTTGAGCTAATAATAAAAATATCTAGACTCAGCTAGTTAAGGACTGTCGCACTTATTAGGACAGAGGAAGGTTTTGGGCATTCAGTCGTTTATCTAAATCTGACTTTGTGGTGTCTAGGCTAGATAAGTGAGAAAGGTAACTTTAAAATGCCCGTTTCACGGTGATTCGTGAGCGGATCCCTCCTTTATTCACTTGTACTTACCTGACCACAATTGGCGGTGAAGAGGCGATTTGAGGGATATCTCACAACTTGTCACTTTGGACTTGTTTGGAGCAGTCTAGTTGACTTAGGAGACCCTAGAACATAGAATACGGGAAATCGACATCTTTACAAATAAATACCATTTACTTGATAAAACCGTTTTCTTAACGATTTAGTATTTATACAAATCTTTGCAAAGCGCCGCTACAACCTATTTAGGGAACTCGTTCGGGATGGTGCGGATTATCGCACATCCTCGAGCTTAGTAGTGCGAGATGCAGACCTCCGCAAGGAGCATTCGGTCTCGAAAGATTTAAAATACGACATCTTAAGAAGACGAGATTTCTAGAATATTATATATATACTAAAATTATTTTCATATAAATATATGTATATGTAACATAAAAATATCTATTTTGAAATATTACAAATATTCCACTTATTCTAAAAATGTCACAAGAATCATTTTACAATAAAATACCATGAATTCCATACAAAACCAATATTACCAATAAATACCTTTATTTATGAAAATAGAATATTTTCACTAGAAATATCACAATATAAAATCTACATTCATTACAACCCTAAAGACGATTAATAAATACTTGGGGTATATTTTGAAAAGTATATAAAAGTATTTTTACATAAAAACCCCTCAAGTTCTATAATTTACCATAAGGACCCTGGTAAATATAGGTTTAAGCGGGACCAATCTCTTGAGACTCAGGGAGCCGGAGAAATTGGTGCTTGCCTACTTAAGGTAGGCAACTTAATAATGGTGTTATCAATATGGTAATCGTCTTTGAAAAAGACACAAATCCTGCCACCCATGTGCAGTGGTCACCGATAACATCAAAACAATCAGGACTTCAATTCACTTTTCTAATTGTCTGACTCAGGTTCGAGTCTAATTATAATCTGACTTCAATATAATTCATGTACAATTTACAATTTACAATCTGCAATATTACAATCCAACTTGAATCTATGAATCCATGAATCTAACTATCAACCTATACAACTTGACCGAACCGAACCATGGATATACATCCCATTTACATGATCTCCAGTTTACATCCATTTAAATGATTCTACGGTTACTTCCGTTACAGATATCATGCTTTCTGTCAATCATCCAATTATTCAATCTATACAGTTTACAATACAATACAATCAAAACACTATGGGGTTTAAGAGGTAGACTGGTACGGAATATGTTAAAGGTGGCACAATGTGGTTACTTAAGACGTAATTACATCCATGCCGTTGTTCCCTGGTATTATCGACGGAGCCTTGTACAACGGGTTACCAAAGTCCCTGGTGTAAGTGGGACTCCTCTCGTATACACTGGCATCTTCTGTACCAAGTTACAAACAACAGCGTTAATAAAATATTACAACAATATACTACAACTTTAAAAGATACCTTTTTATTCTGTCTATTCTACTTTCCTTTTATCTTTGGGACTTACCGAGCGACCTGTTTGCTGACGATATTCTATTTCTTCCTTCTTTGAATGTCGTCAGGTGATTTGGACCCGTCAGAGATTGAGCCCCCTGCTGAAGACTTGGACCATTTCAGTGAAGACCCCGAGCTCTAGTCATTGTACAGTTTCCATTCAGTACTTTCATTTTTGTTATGCCATTGTTTAGGCATTGCTTTTTATTCTGTTGTATTTACGTTTCATGCATTATACAAAAGAATGTTTATAAATAAAATTGTTGTTCAGTTTATATCTCTTGTCTCTTGTGCCGACTTTTATACTGCTTAGATAAGCTTAGTGTATTTACTTCAGAGTAAATACGTAGTGGCCTCGTCCCGTCCCCTTCGCCGTACACCGGGAAGCAGGGCGTGACAGGTTTTGTTGGCGGCCCATGCAGGTCAGAGCTGTATAGAACCATACTATGCAGTTCTGTTCTGCGTGAACAACCTAAGCAATATAACACAAGAACCAGTAACTAAATCAATCTTTACAATCCATGTTCCTTGAATCTTACAATTTCATATTCTTTGAATCATATACCTTGAATCTGTCCTAACCCAAAATTCCCTCACTTCTTTTACAATCTTACAAAAACCTTCGCATTCTTTCATTCCTTCACACATTCTTCGCATTTTTAAAACCCTTGCACCTCTTTGTTATTTTCATATACTGTCAGCACACCAACACAAAACTTTTGCTGGATTTGTTACACATTCCTTTTACAAATTTCGAGGACGAAATTTTTTGAAGGAGGGTAGAATATAACAGCCCTAATTTTCTTATACACTTTTTCCATACAAATTTTTAAATTGTTTTTTTTAAAATCCTTAAAGAGGTATTTATTGCCTGAGCACAAGACTTCTGTAATTAATTAGCAATTTAATTACAAGAAAGAGCTTGTGGCTCATTAGTAATACATTGCACTACTGAACGAAGCCACCAGAGTTCAAATCCCATGCCCCAAATTATTTTTAATATTTATTTGTTTTAAATTCTTTAGAAGACCAACAGTCCACACAAGATAACTCCAAATTTTCCGACTACACCCACAAAACTGAAAATACCAGAGGCTTAACTAGGCGACCCCCCACCTCTCGAGACTCCGACTAGGCCTGACTCGGCCGAGTCGGCCGGTCGGCCGAGTCGGCCGGACGGCCGAGTCATCAACATGAAAATCTTGTCTTTTCCCCTTCCCAATTTCCATGCATACTTTAATTTTTGAGATCGTTTCCAAAGAGCTCATTATACACTATTTACTCCATTTTTAATGATTTTTAATACATTTTACAATTTTTTTAAATTAAAATCCTTCATCTACCCTAGCCCTAGCCTAACCCTATAAATACCACCCCTACCCTATACCCTCTAACCCCAAAACTCTGAGCCAACTCTCAAAAAAAAAATCTCAAGAAATCTTGTGTACTTTGATATCTAGAACGAAGCGAAGTTACAGCGAATTTTCCGGCGAACTTCCGACGATCATTCTAGGAGCTCCCGGCGACGAAGCGACGCACCGGCGACTCTTCCCGTTCTACTTTTAGTTGTCCAAAACCCGTAAGTCCCATTTTCTATCTCTCTTTTCTATTCTAAAAATACAGATTTACAAAACCCGACGGAATCGGAACAAATCCGATTTCCGATTCGGTTTCTTATAAAACTTCACTTCTCGTTAATACAATTATGATTAAACTCTCTCATGTTGACTATTAAACACTAATCAACCAAATTGATCTTGTTTCATTTCATAAAATGATGGCTATTTCAATTTATCATATTTTTCACTTAAATACCACATTGTTACAATTTTACATTTAATTCCTTTAAACTTGCTATACCTTTAAGCAGATCACGAGGTAACGACCTACCTCCTCACACACTAATATGCAACATAACACGATACCCTCGAGAACTTAGAATACGGGAAAACAAATATTTTCATTTAAATACCCTTTACTTAATAAAACCATTTCTAAAAGATTTAGTATTAATACATCTTTACAAAATAGAACCTTTGAGCTAATAATAAAAATATCTAGACTCAGCCAATTAAGCATTGTCACACTCATTAGGACAGAGGAAGGTTGTGTGCATTCAGACGTTTATCTAAACCTAACTTTGTGGTGTCTAGGCTAGAAAAGTGAGAAGGGTAACTTTAAAAGACCCGTCTCACGGTGATTCGTGGGTGGTTCCCTCCTTTCTTCACTTGTACTTACCTAGCCACAATTGGCGGTGAAGAGGCGATTTGAGGGATATCTCACAACTTGTCGCTTTGGACCTGTTAGGAGCAGTCTAGTTCACTTAGGAGACCCTAGAACATAGAATACGGGAAATCGACATCTTTACAAATAAATACCATTTACTTGATAAAACCGTTTTCTAAAGGATTTAGTATTTATACAAATCTTTGTAAAGCGCCACTACAACCAATTTAGGGAACCCGTTCGGGATTGTGTGGATTATCATACATTTTCGGGCTTAGTAGTGCAAGATGCGGACCTCCGTAAGGAGCATTCGGTCTCGAAAGATTTAAAATACGACATCTTAAGAAAACGAGATTTATAGAATATTATATATATACTAAAATTATTTTCAATATATGTATATGCAATACAAAAATATCTATTTTGAATTATTACAAATATTCCACTTTTTCTAAAAATGTCACAAGAATCATTTTACAATAAAATACCATGAATTCCATACAAAACCAATATTACCAATAAATACCTTTATTTACGAAAATAGGATATTTTCACTAGAAATATCATAATATAAAATCTACATTCATTACAACTCTAAATACGATTAATAAATACTTGGGGTATATTTTGAAAAGTATATAAAAGTATTTTTACATAAAACCCACTCAAGTTCTATAATTTACCATAAGGACCCTAGTAAATATAGGTTTAAGCGGGATGAATCTCTTGAGCCTCAGGGAGCCGGAGAAGTGGGTGCTTTCCTACTTAAGGTAGTCAACTTAATAATGGTGTTATCAATACGGTAATCGTCTTTGAAAAAGATACAAATCCTGCCGCCCATGTGCAGCAGTCACCGATAACATCAAAACAATCAGGACTTCAATTCACTTTTCTAATTGTCTGACTCAGGTTTGAGTCTAATTATAATCTGACTTAAATATAATTCAAGTACAATTTACAATTTATAATTTACAATCTACAATCTACAATATTACAATCCAACATGAATTCATGAATCCAACTATCAACCTATACAACTTGACTGAACCGAACCATGGATATGCATCCCATTTACATGATCTCCAGTTTTCATCCATTTACATGATTCTACGGTTACATCCGTTACAGATATCATGGTTTCGGTCAGTCATCCAATTATACAATCTATACAGTTTACAATACAATACAATCAAAACACTACGGGGTTTAAGGGGTAGACTGGTACGAAATATGTTAAAGGTGGCACGAGGTGGTCACTTAAGACGTAATTACATCCAAGCCGTTTTTCCGTGGTATTATCGACGGAGCCTTGTACTTAGGGTTACCAAAGTTCCCGGTGTAAATGGGACTCCACTCGTATACATTGGCATCTTCTGTACCAAACTACAAACAACAGCGTTAATATAATATTACAACAATATAATACAACTTTAAAAGATACTTTCTTATTCTGTCTATTCTACTTTCCTCTTATCTTTGGGACTTACCGAGCGACATGTTCGCTAACGACATTCTATTTTTTTCTTCTTTGAATATCGTCAGGTGATTTGGACCAGTCAGAGATTGAGCCTACTGCTGAAGATTTGGACCATTTTAGTGAAGACCCCGAGCTCTAGTCATTGTACACTTTCCATTCAGTACTTTCATTTCTGTTATGCCATTGTTTAGGCATTGCTTTTTATTCAATTGTATTTACTTTTCATGCATTGGACAAAAGAATGTTAATAAATAAAGTTGCTGTTCAGTTTATATCTCTTGTCTCTTGTGCCTACTTTTATATTGCTTAGATACGCTTAGCGTATTTACTTCAGAGTAAATATATAGCGGACCAGTCGCGTCCCCTTCACCGTATACTGGGAAGCGGGGCGTGACACTACTCGGTTTTTTCAAAACAGTAAAACTTTTAAAATGCGGAGCTTAAACCACTCCTTTTAAAAGCTATCAGGTTCCTTCGATTATATCAAGTTCACTACGTTCACGGTTTTGCCAAAACAATTCGTAGCCCTCCGTCATTTCAGTTGGATATTCAGTAGTATTCAAGCTATATTTTTTGACCTTCGCCAAGGCATAGTGATTGGTGGCTGCTGAATATTCATCTGTAGCATAGATAGATGCGTTGGTTTGGGACAGTCGTACTGCTATTTTGGCCTTCGTCAAGGGTATGTACGGGCAGGTTCAAATTAACCTGGATAATGACGGGTTGAACTTGACATGTGACTTATGATATGTTGGCCTTCGTCAAGGTCATAAGAGCATGGAGAAAATATCCACATTGGGAGTTTCTAAGAAACTGAAATTTGCTGGTGTTGCATACATTTTGGAGTGTGATAATTTTGGTAGGATTCCTTCAATTTTATCACACGATGATATTTGGATCCCGATCCTACTATGAGTATATGTTACTCCTCGGAAGATTTTTTCACTTAACGATCAATGCTATAAACAAAGTAAGTGTCTAGAACAGTGTTAGTGGGGCTACGCCTCTAGGGAAAAGTGGTTATTTAATTAAGAAACTTCGCGAAAGCGTCGTAAAAGCTCCCTCGAAGTACCGGCACAAGCCTGGCTGAACGGTTAAGCAAGTATTGTACGGTAGGATTAATCCTTACAAATTCTTCTTTTCTGGTTTGAGGAAGGATTCGAGAAACAGTGGGAGCCATCCTGTTTAGATAAACTAAACTTGCAAGAGCATCATGCTAAAGTGTTTCTTCTCTCTCTCATAATTGCAGCAACCAAAGATGACGGGCCTTAAGTTACTATTAGATAAAAATATATTGACAGAGCCAAACTATAAAGATTGGTTCAGGAATGTCAATATGGCAATAACTTATGACAAGTTGGGCTATGTCCTCACCACTAAAGCCCCCGTCATCCCAGGTCCTGAATCCACTGTCACGGATAAGGAAATCCGTAAGGCATGGGAGATTGACTGCGCGAATGCCAAGTACCTCGTGCTGGCCTCTATGGACAAAGAGCACCAGAGGCGGCACGAGAATATGGATCTTGAATCCATATTCCTCCATACCAAAGAATTATATTGAGAGCAATCTCTTATCGCAAGATACGAGACCTCGAAGAAGATTTTTCAAGGAGGTTGGCCGTCGGATCATCTGTAAGGGAACACGTCCTTAAGATGATCGGCAATATTGAAGAGCTCACGGACCTCGGGACTATGTTAGAGAATGAGCTGTATATAGACTTGATTCTGCAATCCCTCCCTCCCACCTATGCCCGGTTTACCGTGAATTTTAATATTCAAGGTAAAGAAGTTGAACTTCCGGAACTCCTCAACATTTTGAGGAGTGCTGAGGGCACCCTGCAGAAAGCCAAGGAAACGCCTGTTCTATTTATTGGTGGAGCTTCCTCTTCTAGGTCCAAGACGAAAGCCAAAGGGAAGAAGAAGAAGGCCCCACCAAGCCGAGAGGCGGTGTTAGTAAGGTAGAAGCGAAGGGCAGGGCAAGGCAAGATCAGCGGGGCCGACGGTAGGAAAGGAAGAATGCTTCTACTGTCATAAGAAGGGCCACTGGATGAAAGATTGCAGGGCTTGGAAGGCCAAGAACAAGGACCCGAAGCAAGTTGTGGCTTCTGCTTCAGGTGTGTTTGTAATAGAAATCTGTCTGTCAATCAACTCTACTTCCTAGGTATTGGATACCGGATCTGGATCTCATATCTGTAATTCTTTGTAGGTGTAGGGTGTTTTTCGTCACCCCATTGAGATGAGAATACGCGCGCGCTTGTCAGGCGTGCTACAGATTCCCCCTGCCTTGGGTAGGCTAGGGTTTATTGATTGTGGGGATCCAAATCTCCGGCAGCCGCGGACTAAGCTGCCGTTAATTACCCCTCGCCTTTGGAGCGAGGGAACCTCCGATTTACGGGTTAAACTGGTCATGCGAACTCAATGTGCAGTGTATGTGCGTTTTGTTTTGGAGGGGGCTTGGATATATCAGGAGCCACGCAGAGTTTTACGGGGGTCCCGCTACCCGGATAGCGGGCTGGGGGTCAAGGGGGCTAGCAGCCCCCTTGCGTGGTGCGGGGCAGCTCCCCGGCCCAAAATTTTTGAGAGGGACAGTGTTGTGGAGTGTGTGTGTATCTATATATATATATATATATATATATATATACACATGTATACATATGTAGAAAAAGGGAAAAAGCATCCAAAGGACGCGTGGGGCCAGCGCCTTGAGCGCTGTGCGCTTAGGTGCTGTGCGCTTAGGCGCTAGCGCACCATGTATCCGACACGTGGGTACTGGATGCTTGAGCGCTGGGCGCTGGAGCGCTAGGCGCTCGAGCGCTAGCGCACCACGTGTCGGCACGTGGGCGCGGGGCACTTGAAAGCTGGGCGCTTGAGCGCTAGGCGCCGAGCGCTAGCACACCACGTGTCGGCACGTGGGCGCTTGATAACTGGGTGCTTGAGCGCTAGGCGCGCCACGTGTCGGCACGTGGGCGCTTGGCACTTGAGTGCTTGGCGCTAGCGCACCACGTGTCGGTACGTGGGCACTGGGCGCCTGAGCGCAAGGCGCTCGGGCGTCGGCGAGAAAAAGAGGCTTTTAGCCCCAGAAACTCCCGAAAGAAAAATTAGAGTGGAGTTAAACTCCTAAGAAGTTTTGAAGCTGATGAAGGGCTTCTCCCCTTGAGCCCTAGTTCTTCCCCAAAGTTGGGTTTCTGGAGATGGGTCTCCTTCTTCTTCCTTTGTTGGCTGGATCTTGAAGATAAAGAAGTGTGAGATTTAAAAATCTCTTCTTTTTGAGATCTGATGGAAGATCTGAGTTCCCCTTTGTGGGTTTTGTGGTGAAAAACTATTTAGTTTTATAAAAGGAAGAGTAAAACTCTTGATTTAATTCAAAAGAAAGAAGAAGGTTTAGAACCTTCAAAAAGGGGAAAGAGACACAAACCCTAGATCTTGAGGGAAATGAAAAGTGTATATGCCTTATTCATCATCATGTTGCCTTATATAGGCTTGCATATTTACATATAGCCTCTTGGGCTTTACAAAATGCCATTTTTCCCATCCCATGGCTCATGTGCCATTTCTTTTTTGCACATAAGCTATGAGCTTACAAAATATTGGCTTTGTGCCCATTTTGCATACATTCATGCATAAAAAATTACGTAAAATTATTTATTACATGATCTATATTTTGGCATGGAGGAGGCTTGGCGGCGGGCTCGGCTTAGGCATGGGCCCGCTTGACCTGGGCTTCGGCCCACCTGGCTTGGGGTTGACCTTGACTTTGACTCGGTCGACCGAGGTGCAAATTTTGACCCCAACAGCAGGCACTGAGAAGCCGTAGGGTTCTGAAGACCGGTGATATGACCCTCAGGGTTGCTAACGGAGCGAGCATGGATGTTGTGTTCGTAGGGGAATATCACCTTGGATTGACGAGTGGACATATTTTGGTTTTGCGCAACTATTTTTGTGTACCTAGTTTGACTTATAATATCATTTCTGTATCTTTGTTATCTAAAGAAGCTTATGATTTTACATTTGTAAGCGATGTCGTAAACATCCACCTTAATCATGGTCTGATTGGGTCAGGTACTCTAAACAACGGTATATACGTATTAAACAAACTACAAATTTTCAATGTCCAGAACACACATAAAAGAAAGACTCCAGAAATAAATCATGCCTTCTTATGGCATTGTAGACTAGGTCACATCAACGAAACAAGATTGACCAAGTTATATAAAGAAGGATATTTGGATCCATTCGAATCTCAATCTTATGCAACTTGTCAATCATGTCTCAAAGGAAAGATGACAAAGACTCCATTCACTGGACGAGGAGTAAGAGCGAGCGAGCTCTTGGGACTCATATACAGCGATGTGTGAGGTCCAATGTCTATACATGCAAGAAGTGGTTATTCCTATTTCATTACTTTTACGGATGATTTCTCTAGGTATGGGCATATTTTCTTGATGAAATATAAATCCGAGGCCTTTGAGAAATTCCAGGAATATAAGAATGAAATGGAAAAACAAACCGGCGAAAGTATCAAGACACTGAGATCTGATCGAGGCGGTGATTACTTGAGTGCCGAGTTCCTGGATTACCTAAAAGAGAATGGAATTCTCTCTCAGCTTACTCCTCCATACACACCACAACACAACGGTGTATCGGAGAGACGAAACCGAACCCTATTGGATATGGTATGTTCCATGATGAGTAACGCTGAGTTACCGCGATCATTCTGGGGCTATGCACTAGAATCAGCTGCATATCATTTGAACAAGGTTCCTACCAAGACTGTGCCTACCACACTATATCAGATATGGAGTGGGAAGAAACCCTATCTTCAATATCTGAAGATATGGAGATGTCCAGCTTTTGTTAAAAAACAGCATGCGAACAAGCTCGAGTCACGGCCAGTACTGTGTAAGTTTATGGGATACCCAAAAAACTCCAGAGGGTATCTTTTCTATTACGCAGAGGAACAAAAGGTTTTTGTTTCTTATCATGCCCACTTTTTGGAACATCAATTTTTAGAAAAAGAGACAAGTGGGAGCGCAATAGAACTGGAAGAAATTCCAGAACCACAAGCTATTACTGAAAGCTTGGTAGAACCAGAAGTTTCAGAAGAACAGGGTATTCCCGCGGCGCTCCGCAGGAGTAGTAGGCTGTCTCATCCGCCTAAGAGATACTACGGTTTTCTCGTAGACGGGGATAGAGAGGATTGCATCATTGATAATGATGAGCCTACTAACTTCCAGCAAGCCATTCAGAGCACTGACTCGGTAAAATGGCTGGATGCAATGCGGACTGAGATGGAGTCTATGTACACCAACAAAGTATGGATTTTGGACATTTCTCCAGAAGGGGTAAAACCCGTAGGCCGCAAATGGATCTTCAGAAGAAGATTGGTATAGATGGACAGGTTGAAACCTGTAAGGCTAGACTTATTGCAAAAGAATTTCGTCAAAGACCTGGTTTGGACTATGATGAAACCTTTTCTGCAGTGGCTATGCTCAAATCCATTCGGATCCTTCTTGCCATTGCTGCCTTCCACGATTATGAGATTTGGAAGATGAACGTAAAAACCGCTTTTCTAAATGGAAATTTAGAAGAGTGTGTCTATATGGACCAGCCATAGGGTTTCATTGAGAGTAGGAGCAGCGGGAAAATGTGCAAGTTGCTTAAGTCCATCTATGGACTAAAACAGGCATCGCGGAGTTGGAACATCTGTTTTGATGAGACGGTCAAAGAATTTGGCTTTATCAAAAATCCAGATGAGCCATGCATTGTATTCCTCGTCTTGTACGTGGATGACATTCTCTTGATAGGAAATGACATTCCTATGCTACAATCTGTCAAAAGGTTCTTGTCACAAATGTTCTCCATTAAAGACCTGGGGGAGGCCTCTTACATTCTGGGGATCCAGATCTATCGTGATAGATCTAAAAGGATGTTAGGAATTTCAGGTACATCGACAGCATACTGAAAAGATTCAGTACGGAAGATTCAAAGCGCGGTAATTTACCGGCTTGTCACGGAATCACCCTCTTTAAAGAGATGTCTCCCACGACTGATTTGGAAAGGGGTCGCATGTCTATTACACCCTACGCTTTTGCGGCTGGCTCTATAATGTATGCGATGTTGTGTACCAGATCAGATGTAGTTTATGCACTAAGCGTACTAAGCCGGTATCAGTCAAACCCTGGGGAGAAGCACAGGATAGCAGTAAAGAACATTCTCAAGTACCTGAGAAGGACTAAAGAAATGTTCTTGGTTTACGGCGAGAAAGACCTCCAGATCGAGGCCTTTGTTAACTCCAGCTTTCAGAGTGACAAGGATGACTCCAAATCCATGTCAGGTTATATCTTCACCCTCAATGGAGGGGTAGTTTGCTGGAAGAGTTCCAAGCAGGACACCGTTGCTGACTCGAAAATGGAAGCGGAGTATATCGCAGCTTCAGATGCCGCAAAAGAAGAAGTCTGGATGTGGAAGTTCTTAACAGAACTTCATGTGGTTCCGTCCATTGTTGATCCAATACCTCTGTATTGTGATAACAATGGGGCTATAGCTTTAGCAAAGGAACCCAGGTCCCATGAAAAGTCCAGACACATCTTGAGGCTGTATTACTTGATCAGGGAGATCATGGATCGTCGGGAGATCGAGGTTCGGAGAGTTGCTACAGAGGACAACACTGCAGATCCTTTCACAAAGGCCATCCCTCAGACGTAGTTCGAGAGGCTATTCGAGATGATAGGTCTGCAATATGCCAGCACATGGCCATAGTGCAAGTAGGAGATTGTTAGTGTAATATGCCATAGAGGCCATTATTGTATAGTACTAGTTTGTATATTACATTTTGGAAGCTTGGGATATATACACGGATTTATGACAGTCTTGCTCGATATAGTAGTATGTACTTGGTTTGTATCTATCTTAATATGTGTATATATTTCTTTTAACGTATCGCTAATACATATTTATAGAGCCCTTAGGATCTATGCTTGACTACCAGTGTTGTGATGGCAGTCACACTAGTGGGGGTTAGGTAGTCTACAAGCACATCCTTACACAGGTCCCTAGTCGCAGGATTATCGAGAGATGGCATCGAAACTCCAGAGTAGACTAGTATATACGCTTCTCTTCCTAGCAGGGGAGATGGTCTGTCCCACAGCCATCAGTACGTCGTACTGAAGATAGTATGCAGGTGCTCATTGGGTTATGTGTTACACTGGACGGACTCGTGGGGAACTGCTGGTTGGTAATATACTTATCGTCAAGTAGCAGTTCCCAGGTGACATGAGTACGGCTTAGTCCGTCAACTTGACACTGCTACTTCGCCTTAAGTGTGTTCCCACTAGTCTTAGATTACTACCCTACCACGGCTCTGCTGAGTCGTGCAAACAGGTAGTAGTTGGGTGCAGTCCCGAAGCACTTGGAGGTAGTGGCGGTTGGATAAAATTCGTCTCTCCCGGTATTGGGGTTTGATGTCGCGCTGTGTTCGGAAAGCCATTACACAAAATCCCTGGACAGGGCAAGCGAGATTTTCTGGTAGGGATATCAGTAGTTTCTCAGGGTGTTTTTTGCCGCACTCCGAAATGACTTATTGCACTATTAGGGGTCTGACGCTTGTCGCCCCCTAGGACCGATATGCGACACTCTCAGACGAACAGACCGGACTGTACAGAGATTACCACAGACAGGCTCAGTAGGGGTACGGATGAGTTTCCTCGTCGACCTTCTTATCGACAGATATCTGGGTAGTCGTTACGTACAGCTAGTGCCACTGGCACGCTTGTGGTTAAACCCACTGCTAGAGTACTGTCGAGTCTTTAGAGTCCCACACAGAGGGTTTCCCAGCTTCGGGCGAAACGTGTTGAGGTAGTATGGTTTTACGACAGGGTTCGATCACATATGTGTACTTGTGCGCATATGATGTTCGGGCAGACATTGCTAGTTGGCTTTGGTTTAAGCCGGATCCTAGTATATGATTATTGGATTAGTTTCGTCTCATTGTATTCGTGTTTCTCGGGATATGGAAGTGGGTATGTATATATGGATGAGAGGGGTATTCTTGTTATTTGGACAAGATTACAACATGGAGAATGACACCTCAAATTAGGGTTTCTCTTTTATGATTAATTCTTTTATGAGGTGGAGGAATTGAGAGTGGAAACCTTATGGTATTTTAGTGAAATAGAATTAGGGTTTTTGCTTTGACCTTTTTGGATTTGTTGACTTGGATATTTATAAGATATTTGTCTGATATTTGTGAGATATTTTCTTAAGGTTTAAAAGAAAAGACTCTTGACTTTTTCAATACAATAATTCATTCACTAAAAACTATCAGATACTTTCCCCTCTTCAACTTCCTCAAGCTTTCTCCTTCTCCATTCAAACCCTAACCTTCTCATGAGTTGAGAATCATAGGGTTTGTGAAACTACTAGACTTCACACCAATCTCTACACATCCTAGGCTATTAAGTTTAGCATACCAAGTGACCTAGTTGCCTCAAGTTAGCGGCAAAGCTCAAAATCGGATCTCTCGGGTGAATCTTCTACGATTCGGAGAAGACGAGGAGGAGGTGAATTCCGTTCTCAGTTCAAGGAGCTCACGACTTCGAGAATGACAGCAAGAAGGTGAAGGACAGCGAGAACTTGAGGTATAACACTCACACATAGTAGTTAAACCTCATTGATAGATTGTTAGTTAGGGTTTAGTATCGATCCTGGAGTTTAGTCGTTGTTACGAAACTAATAAAAATCGTTTTTTTAAACTCCGCCTCCCCGCGAACACTTGGGGTGCGTGTCATCGACTTACAAGAACATCTCTTTAGTCCTTCTCAAGTACTTGAGAATGTTCTTCACAACTGTCCAGTGACTCTCTCCTGGATCTTCTTGATACCTACTCACTACACTTAGTCAGTATGCTACATCAGGACTGGTACATAATATCGCGTACATGATAGAGCCTACTGTCGAAGCATAGGGTATCCCTTGCATGCGAGCTCTCTCCAAATCAGTCTTGGGAGACATCTCTTTGGAGAGAGTGAGTCCTGCGATCGTGGGTAAATTCCCACGCTTGGAATCTTCCATACTAAACCACTTTAGTATGGTGTCTACGTACCTAGATCGGGAAAATCCCAGTATTCGTTTAAATCTTTCTCTATAGATCTTAATCCCTAAGATGTAAGAGGCATCACCTAGATCTTTCATTGAGAATCTATGTGATAAGAAGAGCTTGACCTAGTGCAGTATAAGAACATCATTTTCTATCAAGAGTATGTCATCCATGTACAATACGAGGAAGACAACCTTACTCGCTGCCATCTTTATCTATATACAAGGTTCATCTACGTTTTTGATGAAGTCAAACTCTTTGACTACCACATCAAAACAGATGTTCCAACTCTGCGATGCCTGCTTTAACCCATAGATGGATTTAAGCAGCCTGCGCACCTTCCCGCTGATCCCACTGTCCACGAATCCCCCCGGCTGAGTCATGTACACACTCTCTTCTAAATCACCATTTAGAAAGGCGGTCTAACATCCATTTGCCAGATTTCGTTGTCATGGTATGCAGCGATGGCAAGTAGGATCCGGATCGACTTAAGCATAGCAACTGGAGAAAAGGTTTCATCATAATCCACACCTGGTCGTTGACGAAAACCTTTTGCAACAAGTCTGGCTTTGAAAGTCTCAACTTTTGCATCTACACCAAGTTTCTTCTTAAAGATCCATTTACTCCCAATGTGTTTTACCCCTTCGGAGCAACTTCCAAAGTCCATACTTTGTTGGTGTACATGGATTCCATCTCAGATCGCATTGCATCCAGCCATTTCACAGAGTCCCCACTCGTGATGGCCAGCTCGAAGCTAGTTGGGTCATCATCTTCCATGATGCAATCCTCGCTCCCACCATCAATGAGAAAACCGTAGTATCTCTCAGGTGGATGAGGAACCGTAGTAGTTCGGCGGAGAGGCTGAGGTTCGTTGAGGACTATCGAATTCTCTGGTTCCACTAAATCTTTAGTTGTAGTTTGTGCTGCTGGAACTTCTTCCAGCTCTACCTCTTCACCAGTAATTTCTTTTGCAAGAAATTCCTTTTCTAAAAAGGTGGCATGTTGAGCAACAAACACCTTTTGTTGTTCACTGTGGTAGAATAGATATCCATTTGAATGTTTAGGAAATCCAACAAAGTTACAAAGAACTGATCGTGGCTCGAGTTTGTCCAGATTTTGCCTTTTGACATAGGCCGGACAGCCCCATATCTTAACTCGTTTAAGACATGGTCTCTTCCCACTCCATATCTCATTTGGTATGGTAGGTACAGATTTAAATGGAACTTGATTCAATAGGTATGCAGCTGCTTCAAGCGCATAACCCCAAAAGGAAATAGGCAACTCAGCGGTGCTCATCATAGAGCGCACCATATCTAATAGAGTGCGATTCCTCCGCTCTGATACACCGTTGTGCTGTGGTGTATATGGAGGACTAAGCTGAGATAGAATCCCATTCTCTTTTAGATAGTAACGGAATTCCGTACTCAAGTATTCTTTTCCCCGATCAGATCGTAGGATTTTAATACTTTTACCCGTTTAGTTCTCAACTTCATGCTTATATTCTTTGAATTTCTCAAAAGCTTCAAACTTGTGTTTCAACAGGAACACATGTCCGTATCTTGGGAGATCATCAGTGAATGTAATGAAGTATGAAGAACCATTCCTGGCATGTGTAGACATAGGACCACATACATCACTATGTATCAGTCCCAAGAATTCCGTAACTCTTTCTCCGTGTCCAGTAAACGGAGTTTTGGTCATCTTTCCTTTGACACTTGAATGGCAAGTTTCATAAGATGATAATTCGAACGGATTCAAATATCCATCCTTCTGTAACTTAGCTAGTCGTGTCGCATTGATATGACTTAGTCTACAATGCCACAAGAAGGATTCGTTCATTTCTGAACTCTTCCTTTTGTGTGTGTTTTGTACATTCAGAACTGTGGTTTGATTTAGAATGTATATGCCATTACTTACCGAGCCTGATCCAATCAAGAAACTTTTGATCCAGGAAGATGTTTATAACATTATCCTGTACTACAAAATTATATCCTTCTTTATTTAATAAAGAAACTGATATAAGATTGCATATCAGGGTCGGTATGTAATAGCATTCGTTCAGAATCAATGTATTACCATTTGGTAATACAAAGTGATATTTGCCAACTGCTTTGGCAGCTACATTTGCACCATTCCCTACTAGTACGGAATGATCTCCAATTCCCAGTTCTCTACCTTTCCTTAGCCCATATAACATATGACATGTGTGGGACTCCGATCCAGTATCTAATACCCAGGACGTAGAGTGTACTGAGAAACAGTTCAGGGTGACTAACACACCCGAAGAAGATGCTTCAACATGCTCATTCTTCGTTTGGGTGGAGTGGAAATCCGGATATTTTCCTATTTCTTGCTCGGACTTATAACAATTATAAGTGGGAGTGGAACCAACGTTCCCCAGCTCAGCATAACAAGCGGGTTCGGTCAATACATCCATATTATTATCTTGATTAAGGCCTGACATGGTCGTTACCTGGAGAGAGAGAGAGAGAGAGAAGAAAATACTTAGCGTATGCTCTTGCAAGATTAGATTGGTTTTTATCTTATCTAATCAGGATGGCTCCCACTGTTTTTATCAAATCTTCCTTCAAACCCTAAAAAGTAAGACTAGCCGGGATTAATTACACCTCAAAAGTTCGCCAATCTTTCAGCCAGGTCAGTTTCGGTACTTTGAGGGAGGTTCCACGTGGTTTCGCACGGACCTAATTAAAATAAACCTCGTTTTCCCAGGAGCGTAACCCCGTTAACACCTTCAAGAAATCTACTTTGATCGGCTAATTATCATGTGTAAAACTCTCCCATGAGTAACTCTTACTCGCAGTGGGTATCGGGATCCAACTATCTCATAGAAGGTATGCAATCTCATTGCAAATTTCAGCACTTGAAATTCGCAGTAATAGTTTTTATCCCAAGCATCCTATGACCTTGATAGAGGTCAACAAACCATAGTGCGCTAGTCAAGTTCAACCCGCCATTTCATGATTGAATTAAACCCACCCGCACGACCCTTGACAGAGGTCAACAAGGTCGTACGACTACCCTAATCTAATTGCATCATATGCTTTACAGATAAGCACTAATCAGCTACCGCACACTACGCCTTGACAGAGGTCAACAAACGTAGCATGAATACTAAGTGGCACTTATCTGAAATGACGGAGGGCTACGACAGGTTTATAAGAAAACGCTTTTGCGTAATGAACTTGATATCGTTGTAGAAACAAGTGATATTTGAAAAAGAGTGTTTTAAAAGCTTTTTACTGATCTTGCTAAAGAGGTCACTCCCGGTGAAGGGATCTCGGCTCTTTCCTTATCGAATAAGGTGCATGATATTTCACAAATACCACAGTGCAAAGCAAGAACTAAAAGAAGCAATCAAAAGACAAAACCGAGTGGGTTATAGCATCTGCTAGTTTCGCTAAAGAGGTCACTCCCGGTGAAGGGATCTCGGCTATTTCCTCATCGAATGAGGTGCTGGATATTCTACAGGGAATACCGCTATGCAAAGCAAAAACTAGAGCTACCCTTTTTGAAAATTTGATTCTAAAAACTCTTTTAGGTTTCTTTTCTTTCATTAATCTCATTAATGAAGTCCCATCATTTATGCTTCCTAAGAATCACAGAAGAAACGAAAATACAACGTACGCTTATGCCACCGCATTCGCCACAGTGTCCCGTTATGCACCGTTAGGTTACTTAACTAACGGCATAGCGGGGCAGGACAAGCGCCGGTGCAAAACATAAGCAACGTTTATTATATATCATATATACAATAATAAAGCATTCGTCTCACGCATATAAAGTGATCACATCATAGAATATCAGCAGCAAAACATAACATATGAAATATTGGATATACTAGGAATTCCATGTTTTAAATTATGCCAGTATAAAACATGGATTCCATGGTCGCTATGAATAGCCAAACCGACATTCCTAGACCCCTACGAGAGCGGCAAGCAACCCTACCAATTCTAGAGTTAGGAGACCCGGTCTCGACTCCTCGAGATGGTCTCCCAATGGACCCTAAAACCCGGTTACTTGTGCTCCCCTCCTTAGGTCTATCCTAATGCGGAAAAGTAAATAATATACAATAATAGTGACATCATCCTCAATCCGGAAGTGCCCCAATAAAAGAATATTACATACAAGTTTTTTTTACATGAATGAAAATAAAAACTCGCATCTCACATAAAACCCCCGGCTATTCAAAACACGACGATCCAATATAACATATCCCAGCAACACATAACATCACATGTCATCAACGTAAGTAAATATGCGTATCATAATTGTCATTGACATATAGCAATGAAAACGGCGATACACCACATATTATACTTACGGTCGCAGAAAAGAAAATGTCAAACTACAACATTTGGAATCCACAATCACCTTAGACATCATAAACCCAAAATATCACATACATCGGATTTCATGCCTAACTATATGAATTCCAAATATTGTATCACATTCCACAAATAGCTAGATGATATTAAACATTCCGATCGAATCAAAAAACACCCAAAATTTCCCAAAAAGCTCAACACTTGAGCGCAGGTTAAAAATACTCAGAACATGCCACAGTACCTATGGACCAATCATAGAAGGGTCAACCCTTGCCTCACTTATGGCACCGCGGAACTACGGCAAACCCTAGGGTTTGGCGACGGTTCTTATGGTCACAGAATCGAGTTCGGGTTTTGTTCTTCTAGAGGGTCTATCGCATTACTTGCATGATTTTTGAATGTTCTTTAACTTGGAAAAATCCAACTCTTGGAAAATTTTCAGCGAGAGTTAAAGTGGGTATTTGATATCCGTTCAAACTTTTTAACGCCGTCTAAATAACCTGAAATAAAGTTAGAATTACGACTACGAAACACTCCGAATAGTCCTTACAGAAAGTTAACATCTCATGTAATTTTAGCAAAAACAAGCAACACCTGAAACACCAAAACCCAGAGACCGAAACACCAAACAAATATGAAGCACAGAAGACATCAAGGGGCCGGCCAGCTCGGATTTTAGGGGCATCTCGTCGGGTGAAAACCAGTGGAATGGGTTCGTATTTGTTCAGTGTTCATGTTGCATCTCATATAACATTCTGCAGTTGCTTAAATTTTTTTCGACGACTTAAAAATTTTGACAGAATCTAGGTTTTTGTTTCGAGTGTTTCGGAGTTGTTTCGGTTTCGTAATTATACAAACACCGTCTAATTCTCTAGCTTGGCTCTGATACCACTGTAGGAATACCTAGCACTACAACAAGGTTTCGGGTGGCATCGTCCATGCCATTTTAAAAAAAATTTCCATGCTAAACAATCCTAACACTAGAATTTTAACTAGAGATTTAGACAATACAAGATGTAAACAACTTTACAACTAAGTGAATATGGAATACAACCTTTGTAGACCATTCCTTCACTTCAATAGCTCTGTGTAGTAGTCTCTTCGCTCCAAGTAGTGATCTTCCAGACTCAAGAATGGCTCCACAAGATGAAAGGAACGAGCTTGAACGAAGTCTTCGAAGCCGAAAATGATCTATGTCGAGGAGACACTAACCCAAGCCACCTCTTCACTAATTAGGGATTAGTGAAGCTAACACCCTAAAATAAATGGCTAATCTAGTAGAGGATGATGAAGTAGGAATTTTTCTCACTTTAGAATTAATTTTCTCACTCATTTTCTTCTCATCTCAAAAACCTAGAGAGCTAATCTATTGATGAAGAAGAAGAAGCAAATAATGGATGAGAGAGTGAATGGAAACCATGGGTGAGAAATATCTCATATAACTCATGTAGAGACTTAACCATGGGTTTAGATAATGGTTGGGTTAATAAATATCTAGTGCAAGACAAAACTAGTGGACTAAGTCAATGGTTCTACAAGCTTCCACTAAGCTAACCCATGTGACTAATTTCCAACTAATATTTGATTTACTCTAAATAAATAAACCCTACATTCTCATTATTATCATGGTGTAAGTCTCATACACCCATTTAGCATGTGGCATCAAGCATGACACAAAAAGAAATACAATTAATATATATCATATATATATTAAATTCATAAGTGAGAAAAGAAATGCTTAAGTGAGCTAATATTAGTTAATGTAAATTAATATATCAAATATATAATTATACATTAAATCATTAAATCAACACTTGATTTAATAATCCGGTTATATCTCATAAGACCGACTGATATTATTTGTATCAACTTATCGAATCAACACTTGATTCTATAACCCAGCTATATCTCATATAACCGACCGATATCAAAAATCGCGATAATAGAATACGGTATTTCATACTCGTATTAATCTCGGTCCAGCACATATCACATATGTGCTCCTACTTCGTTTTGCCTGAGCCAGTAAACCTCTGGGTATGACTCTAAAGACTCGTCAATACGCCGGCAGTAGGTGATGATCATATCAAGCACCACAAGCTGTCAGCGGTACTAGCTGGACGTAACGGCTACCCGGGTATTGAGCGATCAGAAGATCAACAAGCAAGTCCGCTCTAACTCCTGTAAAGCCTGTCAGTAACACTACCGTACAGTCCGGTCTTTTCGTCTGATATGTCGCATATCTAGTCCAGGGGTGGTAAACGTCAGACCCCAGTAACCGATAAGTCATGCCGATGTGAGGCTCATAACGGGTCAAGAAACTACTGATAACACCTACCAGTAGATCTCTATATCAGCCTTGGCTAGGGACTGTAGGGTTCCTAGGCACTCTTACAAGGGTCTATAAGGCATCAACCATGCCCGATTCAAAATTTAGACGTGCCGAACAACCCAAAACCGGGATCTTTGCTAGATTATTAGGGTTTAACATGCAAGTAAACATCTTTACAACTAAGAGTGAGAAATTACAACCTTTGTAGTCCGCTCCTTCGCTTCATAAGCTTTGAGTAGAAGTCCCTTCGCCGTGATCCACGATCTGCCGGACTCAAGAGAGGTCCCACAACCCGAATGATCCATGCTTGCTTGTTGTCTTCCTTTTCTCCGATGATCTACCTCGAAGTTCCTTTAAATCAAGCTCTTTCTCACTAATGAGGTGAACACCCTAATCTAATTGGCTAGATTAGATGAGGATGATTAAGTCGGATTTATGCTCTCTTTTATTATCAAATTCTCACTCTAGTTCATCACAAAATGAAAACCTAGAAAGCTTTTTCAAAGCTCCAGGAAAAAAAAGAAGAATATCAAATGAATAATTCCTTTTGTGATGAATAATGAAATGTTAATATGATTACAAATGTAACCATGGTCATGGATGACAAGGCTAACCCATGTAGAGATTTAACCTAGGGTGAAGGGTTTGGGTTGGGTTAGAAATATCTAGCAAAATATCAAGCATAATATCTTTTGCTAGAAACAAAGTAAAACCTTCTAAAAGCATCAAGAAAGAACTAACCCAAATCAAACCCTAACCTTGTTTAATCTCCACTATACATGTTGCATTAGTAATCATATCATGTTACAATATTATATATCATATATATAATATATATTTGTAACAAAAGAAAATAATACAATTAACATATATTGCATATATATCAATGTATTATCCGGTGAGAAAATGAATCAATAAAGCGAGCCAATATTAGATAATGTAATCTAATATATCACATATATAATTATACATTAAATTATCGAATCAGCACTTGATCCGACAATCCGGCTATATCGAATATAACCGACTAATATATCATGTACCGATTCATCGAATCAACACTTGATCTGATGACCCAGCTCATATCAAAATATCGCGAGAATATAATATGGTATCTCATATCGCATTATCCTCGGTCCTGCACATATCACATATGTGCTCCTACTCCGTTTTGCCTGAGTCAAGAAACCTCTGTGTAAGACTCTAAAGAATCGTCAATACGCCGGTAGCAGGTGATGATCATATCAAACATCCACAAGCTGCAAGTGGTCAGCTAAACGTAACAGCCACCCAGGTATTGAGCGATCAGAAGATCAACAAGCAAGCCGGTACATTCTCCTGTGAATCCAAACAGTAACACTCCCGTACAGTCTGGTCTCTTCGTCTGATATGTTGCATATCTAGTCTAAGGGTGGTATACGTCAGACCCAAGTAACCGATAAGTCGTGTCGATATGAGGCTCATAACGGGTCGAGAACCTACTAATAACACTTACCAGTAGTACTCTATATCCGCCCTGGGCAGGGACTTCCAGTTATAGCCAATCGAACATAGCACAACATCAAGTCCCTATACCGGGAGAGACGAATCCCCTCCTATCGCTCATTGCCTCCATGTGATTCGGGACTATACCCAAAAGCCACCATTTTGCACGCCCTCTTGGACGTGGTAAGGTGGAAATCAAAGCACAGTGGGAATCACACAAGACTCTATGACGATCTCGGGTCTACAGACTTGTAGGGATGCTAGGCACACGCATAAGGGTCTACGAGGCATCGACCTTGCCCGATTTAAAATTTAGCCGTGCCGAACAATTCTAAACGAGATTTTTAAACTAGAGATTAGGCGAAACAAAGCATGTTAAACACTTTAACACTAAGTGAGAGTGATTACAACCTTTGTAGATCTGGTCCTTCACTTCATAAGCTCCGTGTTGAGGTCCCTTCACTGTGATCATCGTGCATCCGGACTCTAGAGAGGCTCCACGAAGAGAAAGGTGCAAGCTTACTTCCGATCTTCGATAACAAAGATGATCTACCTTGAAATTTCATTAACACAAGCTCTCACTCATTAAATGAAGTGAACACCCTCATCTAAATGGCAAGGATAGATGAGGATGATGAAGTAGGATTTTTAGCTCTTATTTGTTTTCTTATTCTCACTCAAAATCATCACTTCATAAAAAGCTAGAAAGCTTTTCATGAAAGAACTCAAGGAAGAAGAAGAAGAAGAATCATCCATCCTTTTGTGATGAATAATGAAAGTCAAGTATGAGGTTAGAAATGCAACCATGGTCAATGTAACCTTTGTAGAGATTTAACTAGGGCTAGGGTTTTGGTTGGGTTAAAGAATGAGTCACTTAAAATATCAACACAAATATCTTTGCACAAAACAAAACAAAACCTTCTAGAAACTTCTAGAAAAGCTTAACCCAAATCAAACCCTAACCATGTTTAATCTCCACTAATCATATTGCATTAATAACCATATCATGTTACAATATTATATATCACATATATAATATTTATTGTAACAAAATAAAATAAAACAATTAACATATATCGCATATATATCAATGTATTACCCGAGTGAGAAAAAGAATCTTTTAGTGAGCTGATATTAGTTAATGTAATTTAATATATCATATATATAATTATATATTAAATCATCGAATCAACACTTGATCCGACAATCCGGCTATATCACATATAACCGACTTATATATCATTTATCGATTCATCGAATCAACACTTAATCCGATGATTCGGCTGATATCAAATATCGCGAGAATAGAATGCGGTATCTCATATCGCATTATCCTCGGTCCTGCACATAACACATATGTGCCCCTACTCCATTTTGCCCGAGTCACGAAACCTCTGTGTAGGACTCTAAAGAATCGTCAATACGCTGGCAGTAGTTGATGATCATATCAAACACCCACAAGCTGCAAGCGGTCAGCTAAACGTAATATCCACCCAGGTATTGAGCGATCAGAAGATCAACAAGCAAGCCTGTACATTCTCTTGCGAATCCAATCAGTAACACTCCCGTACAGTCCGGTCTCGTTGTCTGATATGTCGCATATCTCGCCTAGGGGTGGTAAACGTCAGACCCCAGTAGCTTGATAAGTCGTGTCGATATGAGGTCTATAACAGTTCGAGAAACTACTGATAACACTTACCAGTAAATCTTAGCAACCCTGGCCAGGGATTTCCAGTTATAGCCAATCGAACACAGCACAACATCAACTCCCTATACCGAGAGAGACGAATCCCCTACTATCGCTCATTGCCTCCATGTGATTCGGGACTATACCCAAAAGCCACCTTTTTGCATGCCCTCTTGGACGTGGTATGATAGAAATCAAAGTACAGTGGGAATCACACAAGACACTATGATGATCTCGGGTCAACAGACTACTCTGTACCAGTGTCACCGGAGAACTGCCATCTAGCATGAGGTATAATACCATCTGGGAGTTCTCGGCGAGTCCGTCCAGTGTACCCAGTCTCTATTGAGCACCCGTACACCATCCTTGATGTCAAACACCGATGGATATGGGATCTTCCATCGCCTATCATATGGGTCAAGATGTGTATACGCTAGTCTACTCTGGTGTATCGATGCCCTGTCTCGATACACCCTCGAATAGGAACAGTTACAGGATGTACTCGTCGACTACCATGGCCCCACTAGTATGATCTCATCATAGTCCTAGTAGTCGAGTATATATCCTAAGGGCTTTATCAACATGTAACATAGAGACAATCAGAGTACATGTTAAGATAAAGTACAACCAGATAGCATACTATCATGTCGAGCAAGAGAGTCCTCCCTATATATGTCCAAGCATCCATTACAATATACATCGTATGTACAGTAATGGCCTCTAGGGCATACATAAAACTAACAATCTCCCACTTGCACTAGGGCCCTCTGTTGTGGTATCACATACCCAACAATTAGCTATGGTTAAAGTATCTCATACTCAACCATCCCATAAAAGTCTCTACTGGGGAAAAGGATTTTGTGAGTGGATCCGCGCTGTTGTCCTCTGTGTCTACTCTCCTAACCTCGATCTCCCTGGAGATCAACCATCTCCATGATCAGGTGATACTGCCTAAGAATTATATCTGGATTTCTGATGGGACGGGGGGTTCCTTGGCAAAAGCCACAACTCCATTGTCACACAATGGTAGGAACGAAGTTCATCTCATGAACTAATATATTTCCAGACTGCCTCTTTGGTTGCATCCTTGGTAACGATGTATCTTTCCTCTAATCGTCTAGTAAGTCACGGTATCTAGCTTGGAACTCTTCTAACATACCGTCCCTCCACTGAGGGTAAAGACAATGCCTGCTACTGACATTCAGTCGTCCTTATCAACCTGTAACATTTCCAGTGATTCTCCCCAGGGTCGATTGATACCATCTCACTACAACTAGTGAGTATCCTAACATCCAATTAGATTTATCTCATAGATCCAAAAACCCAGGATTTAGGAGGTATCACTTTGATCCTATAT
Organism: Agapanthus africanus; assembly: GCA_030015575.1. Classification (NCBI taxonomy): domain Eukaryota; kingdom Viridiplantae; phylum Streptophyta; class Magnoliopsida; order Asparagales; family Amaryllidaceae; genus Agapanthus; species Agapanthus africanus. The sequence continues at coordinate 304,115,287 of CM057343.1, read as the reverse complement.
GGAGAATTCTTGTGATAAGCGGAGGTTGACCGACCGTAGCATGGGAAACTCCTTCCATATCAAGGATATGTCATCCACGTACTCTACGAGGATCACCACCATACTCCCTACTACCTTTTTGTATATATAAGGTTCATCTACCATTTTGATGAAGTCAAACTCTTTGACTACCACATCAAAACAGATGTTCTAACTCCACGATGCCTGCTTTGTCATATAAAGCATCTTGCATACATTTCTGCTGCTCCCACTGTCAACGAAACCTTCTGGCTGTGTACTTATAGACACTGTCTTCTAAAACATCATTTAGAAAAGCAGTCATAACACCCAACCACCAGATATCGTAGTCATGGTATGTAGCAGTGGCAAGTAGGATCTGGATGGACTTAAGCATAGTTTTGAAAGTCTCAACTTTTCCATGTACACCAAGTAATCTTCTCAAGATATACTTGCACCTGATGGGGATTTAACCCTTCAGATAAAGCAACCAAAGTCCATACTTTGTTGGTGTATAAGGATTCCATTTAAGATCGCTAAGCAACCAGCCATTCTTATAGAGTCCCACTCCTGATGGCCAGCTCGAAACTAGTTGGGTCATCATCTCATGATGCAATCCTCGCTCCCACTGTCATAGAGAAACCGAAGTATCTCTCAGGTAGGTGAGGAACCCTACTAGATCGACGGAGAGGCTGAGGTTCGTTAGAGTCTATTGAATCCTTTGTTTCTACCAAATCATCTGCTGCAGTTTTGTATAGCTGGAACTCCTTCCAGTTCTACCTCATGACCACTGATTTTTCCACAAGAAATTCCTTTTCACAAAGGTGGCATGCTGAGAAACAAAACAACTTTTGTTCCTCTGTTAGGTAGAAGATATTCCCTTGCGTATGCTTGGGATATCCAACAAACTTCCACAGATCTGACTTTGCCTCGAGCTTGTCCGGATTATGCTTTTAGACATAGGCTGGACAACCCTAAATCTTAGCAAACTTAAGATATGAGCTCTTCCCATTCCATATCACATATGAAGTGGTTGGAAACTGATTTGATTTGAACCCTATTCAATAGGTATGCAGCTTCTCAAGTGCATAACACCCAAAAGGAAATAGGAAACTCAGTAGTACTCATCATAGAGCACACCATATCACATAGGGTGCTATAGCTCCGCCCCGATATACCATTGTGCTATGGTGTATACGGAGAAGTAATGCTGAGAGAGAATCTCATTCTCCTTTAGAATAGTCCAGGAATTCCGTGCTCAAGTATTCTCCTCCCTGATCTCATCAATGGACATAATACTTATACCCGTTTTTGGTTCTCTACTTCTAACTTATATTCTATGAATATCTCAAAAGGTTCGGACTTGTGTTTCAACAGGAACATATGTCTGAATCTTAAGAGATCATCAGAGAATGTAATGAAGTATAAAGAACCGGTCTTGGCATGTGTAGATAGGGAACCTTCATACATCAGCATGTATCAATCCCAAGAGTTCACTAACTCTTTCTCTGTTTCCAATAAACAGAGCTATGGTCATCTTATCTTTGTGACATGACCGGCAAGTTTCACAAGATGTAAATTCAAACTAATTTAAATATGCATCTATATGTAACTTCAGCTAGTCGGGTCACATTGATATGACCTAGTCTACAATACCTCAAAAAGGATTCGTTCATTTCTGAACTCTTCCTCTTGTGTGTGTTCTGTACATTAAGAACTGTGGTTTAATTTAGAACGTCTATGCTTTTAGATAACGTGCCTGAACCGATCAACTCTTGGTATAGGAAATGTTCAAAATATTATCCAACAATACAAAATTATATCCTTCTTTACTAATAAAGAGATTGATATGATGTTGTATATCAGGTTCGGTATCTAATAACATTCATTCAGAATCAATGTATTTTAGTAATACAGGGTGATAACTACCAACAGACTTGGCTACAACACTTGCACCGTTTCTATCTCATGAAATTTATCACCCGTTCTCAGTTCTCTACCTTTCTGTAGACAATGTAACAAATTACATATGTGGGATCCTGATCCGGTATCAAATACCCAGGACGTAAAGGACATTGAGAAACAGTTCTGTGTAATGAACACACCCGAAGAAGATACATCAGCATGCACTTTCTTCGTTTGGGCGGCAGGGGAATTCTGGTAATCCCCTATTTCCTGCTCTGTCTTATAACAATTATAAGTTGGAGCGGGACCAACGTTCCCCTGCTCAGTATAACAAGTGGGTTCGGTTAATACTTCCGTATTATTATCTTGATTAAGGCGTGACATGGTCGCTACATGGAAAGAGAGAGAAGAAAACACTCAGCGTATGCTCTTGCAAGATTAGATTGGTTATCTAATATATCTAATCAGGATGTCTTCCACTGTTTTAGTCAAATCTTCCTTCAAACCCTAAAAGGATAGACTAGCCGGGATTAATTACACCCTATAATTTCGTCAATCTTTCAGCCAGGCCAGTGCCGGTACTTTGAGGGAGGTTCCCCGTGCTTTCGCACGAACCTAATTAAAGTAAACCTCGTTTTTCCAGGGGCATAACCCCGTTGACACCTTTCTAGACACCTACTTGATCGGCTAATTGTAATGTGTAAAACTCTCCCAAGTGTAACTCTTACTTGCAGCGGGTATCGGGATCCAACTATCTCATAGAAGGTATGCAATCTCATTGCAAATTTCAACACTTGAAATTCCTGATAATATTTTGCTCCTAGCAACTTATGACCTTGGCTAAGGTCAACAAATCATAAGTTCTAGCCAAGTTCAACCCGTCATTTTCCGATTGAATTAAACCCACCCGCACGACCCTTGCCTAAGGTCAACAAAGTCGCACGACTACCCTAACTCAATCGCATCATATGCTTATACAGATAAGCACTAATTAGCTACCGCACACTACGCCTTGGCTAAGGACAACAAACGCCGCACGAATAATAAGTAGTACTTATCTGAAATGACGGAGGGCTACGACAGGTTTTTAAGAAAACCTTTTGCGGAATGAACTTGATATCATTATAGATGTAACACCTTAGGTCGTGTTTAGGGGTTAATTATATTTTAATAGATAGTTTTTGGTAAAAAGTTTACCAAATTAAGTTTCTGATATTTTATTCTAATTAATGAATATTTTATTAGGATTTTTCTAGGCACACACACACTTGTGCATATTAACTATGGTTTAGTTTTGGGGTTAAACCATGATTAGCTAGCATGAAGGATTAACCCATTCTCTTTAAGTTAATTGATTTTCATTAGGTGTATTTGGGTTTTATTTATTTGTGTGTTTTGTTTATTTGAATTTCTTTTCTTTTATTTTGTTGACTTGGTGCATGAGAGAGGGAGTATGGGCATGGCTTGAGCCATGCTCATTAAATGAAGAGAGAGGGAAAGATAGAGGGAGTTGTTGACTTGGGGCCTCATTTCTTTCCTCATTTTTCTTCACAACTCTCTCACACACACACACAATCAGCTGAGAGAGAGAAAGAGAGAGGCAGTAGCTGCAGAAGAAGCCCCAGCAGCAGCAACTAGCAGCAGTAACAGCATCATCGTCAGTAGCAGCAAGCAGTGGCAGCAGCAACATCAAAAGCAGCCCCCAGCAGCTGCAGCAGCACTTTTCATCTTCTCCACCTCCTTTCTCCTTGCACCTAGGGTCTTGTAGGATATAGAATCTGAGCCCAACTCCTTGTTTGCTTAACGTATGTGTAGTTTAGCTTCGGTTTGTGTAAAAAGTAAGATTTTGTGCTTGAAATGGTGATTTGTGTGGACTTATGGCTAAATGCTGTTAGTATTGGTTAACCTAGCCTAATTAGGTGTTATTAAGACCATGTAAACCTAGTTAGACCCCAGATTACACCAAAATACCATAGGGTTTCTAATTATGCAAAAATTTAGTGTTTTTAAGTGAAATTTCACCTTTCAGTGATCTGCTATAGGCCCGAGTACTTAAGGTTAAAATTGAGGAAACTGGAGCTTGTATACAAGGTATAGACCACACCACCAGAGCCCGAGACCCCCACCCCATAGCGAGGCCGCCGGTTTAATCTTTCTGGCCGCAATTTGCGGCCAGATAGGGGAATTTTAGGGTGATGTTTGCTTGGATAGGAGTCTGTTGTTATTTCTAGGCCAGTGGTATGTATAGTTTTGTAAGTTGTTAGCCTGGATAGAATCTGGGACGTTATATCGTATTTCTAGTACGTTTGGTTCGCGCGATACGCGCGATACGCGAGAGGGTTCCATGATTCAGCGTATCGCGGCGTGTCGGGGTTAGTTTTAGACGCGTGCACACATTTAGCGTATCATACACATGCGCGTTTAGTTCGCGACGCGAGCGTATCGTTTGACTTCGATATTGCGTTTTGCGAGATAGTTGCTTATATTTGGATTCCTATGTAATTTCAGGTTCGCAGGCGGGTACGTCGGACGAAGCTAAGAAAGGGAAGCAGGTGGTCTGCTACGAGTAGTGCACGAACAGGTGAGTAGATTTAACATCTACGGGGAAATCGCCCGTATGGCGTTAAGCGTCAGGGCGTATTAGGATATTGGATTGTAGATGTTCATATGGACTGTAGTAGCATACCTTATTGTTGCATATAGAAATGATAGCATAGAACACTGCACTGTCACTAACGGTTCAAGTCGCACGAGCACGATTGATATTCTACACTCACACCGTTAGTGATTGCCATGACACTCACATTATAGGATTGCTATAAATCATATATCATACTGATTCTACCTTATTGATGTTGTCATAATTTGCCGCATAACAGCATAAGTTATATCCATATTTGGGCACATATGCATCACATACCCCTACTGGTACTACGCACACATACATTGATATCTTCATACCTGCGCACATGCACACTGTATACTCATATCTGTGCACACATACATTGATATCTTCATACCTGCGCACATGCACACTGTATACTCATATCTGTGCACACATACATTGATATCTTCATACCAGCGCACTTGCACACTGTATACTCATACCTGTGCACACATAAATTGATATCTTCATATTTGCTTAGATTACTCATTGAGATATATTGTTTCCATGTTAATTCTGGATTTCGGGAACCGTGGATATTTCAAAAAGAGAATAGTTAATTATTTAAAAACCCGGTTTCCCTTGATATGATATTTCGGTGTGTCCACCATGTGTTTTCTCGGTACTAGAGTGATATATGTGAACCTGAATCAAGGAGTTGGATGAGGCCGATTACGGGTACATGGTGGACCCGGTATGCTACCCCAGGGCGAGAATGGTTTCGCTGTGTAGTAGACGGTGAGCCTGGCAGAGGGACTACTACCTACCGGTGATTGGTTCGACCTGGCGGTTATCCGGAGGATACCAACCAGAGTCGATGGATGGATACGGGACGACTCGTACTGCCGGGGCCGAGGGCCGATACCGCAGACAGAGCCCGTGGGCTGATCCGGACTGACGGATGCCCTATACAGGAGGATTTGCATGTCGATACTTGGCACGAGTATTTATTGATATTTTGGGTGCCGATGTTGGGCACTCACGATTATATGAGATTTACAGGATTTAAGGACCGAGGAGGATGGCGACGCCTGAGTAGTATTGGGAATTGGGTGCATTGTTGAGTACCGATTATACTTTCCAAGATGACATTCCGTGTAGATGTTATATTTCCCATGCTCAGTATGTAGTAATCGATATCTCATCCTGTATCTACTGTACCTGATATAGTACACATTGCTATACCTGATCATTGCATACCCTGTTCATTTTATATAGGGTTGTTAGATCGCATTGCTATACCTGATCATCGCATACCCTGTTCATTTTATATAGGGTTGTTAGATCGCATTGCTATACCTAATCATTGCATACCCTGTTCATTTTATATAGGGTTGTTAGATCGCATTGCTATACCTGATCATTGCACACCCTGTTCATTCTATATAGGGTTATTAGATCGCATTGCTATACCTCATCATTGCATACCCTGTTCATTTTATATAGGGTTGTTAGATCGCATTGCTATACCTGATCATTGCACACCCTGTTCATTCTATATAGGGTTGTTAGATTGCATTGCTATACCTGATCATCACAGTTCTTGCTCATCACATGGAGTTGTTATTAGATCGTACTTGTTGCATGTTTTGAGCATCCAGTTCATCATATAGTTGTTACCTGTTGATATAGGTTAGAGTATCGTTGCACGTGCATACTCGCGATTATCTTTATATGTTATCTTCTATTCACGAGTTGGCAACTCACCCCCGTTGTGCCACAGTGGTTGCAGGTTGCCCTTCGAATTAGTCGTGGCAGGCTGCGTTCTTGCATCTTTTGACAAAGATACCCCTACAGTTGGTGTACTAGCTCTTTTGCTGATAGGTGGGTTTTGTACGGTATCTGGTTATCTTTCAGTTATGTACATTGTTGTATCTAGTACTCTCCATCTACCACTTATGTAATGACTTAGAGACCAGTTGTGAGGACGATGTATATTATTTTGTATTCTGGTGTCGAGCTCGTTGTGAGCCGACTTGACTTATACAGTTATTCTATGTGTGATGATTCCCACTTGTTGCTCATTTTCTTCGCTACGGCGTCGTATATTGTTATCTTGATAATTGTCTACTTGAGGTTTCTTGACATCTTAGTAATTAGTTCTATTAAAAGCTTAAATCACTCTATACTTTTACTGGTTTGATTTCTGGGTTTTCGGCTTACTTAGTCGCGTTACGCCTGTAGACGTTACGTGGTTAAGTGCCGGTCATGGGCCAAACTTTGGGTCGTGACAAAGTTGGTATCAGAGCGTAGGTTTTACCTTCGGAGTGTAGGATGACCCTGGTATGATGGAGTAGGTAGCTGCAGCAGAGTGGCGTAGCGTGCGTATGTTCCGCGGCATATTCACGACACGGTACTCCGCCTAAGCGACCTTAGGACTTATTGATAGAATTTCCTTCGTGATCGTATACATCCTTGTGATTCGATTTTTGTATCCTAATCGAATCCTACCTTCTTTTCAGCCATTATGCCGCTAAGGACTACGATAGTGCAGAGAGAGGCCGGGAGAGCCGAGGTTCGAGTTGATTTATCTGAGACGAGGACTGATCCGAGTAGTACCCATGTTGTACCAGCACAAATTGTTTCTCCTACGACAGATCAGATCGCTAGACTAGTGGCAGAGATGCAGAGCTTGCGCCAGACGATGAGCTCATTGGTAGAGGTCGTTCGAGCGCAGCGACAGATGGTTGTCACCCCTGCTACCCAGTTTTTCCTTGCGATCATCATGCAGTATTCCGTCCCTTACATAGCACCGGTGGAGGCAGCCCCAGTTTACGAGACACGTCTTCCAGAGACCGTGAGAGTTCCGGAACAGTTGTGGAATCATACTGGTGTACCAGCCCAGAGCAGAGGCTTGGGACGAGGACAGTCGTTTGGATCTCATCCCAAGGGAGGACATCATTCAGCGCGTAGGTGTTTACGATGCGGAAGCCTTCAACACCTCATCAGGCAGTGTCCCTTCATACCACGTCAGGGTCGTATTCTGAGACGTCGTGGACGCGGAGGGTTCGCACAGAGGGGTCAGGCTAGTAGAGGAGGAGTTCGATCAGTCGCGGATGGAGGGCAGGCCCAAGTTTTCGCTTCAACTCATCGGGACACGCGGGCGTCCAATGCGGAGCCTACAGGTACTCTTTCAGTATGTCCTTTCGTTGCACTCGTATTTTTACACACTTCGTGCCGAGTTAGGACGAGAGTCGTGCTGGGTAGATTAGCCGTTTGTTGTGTTAACTTCCGACAGCAATCCTTTGGTTGTGCAACACGTGCTTCGGTCTTATGCCCATCGGATAGGAGATAGAGATTCGTCTGTCATTTGAGCTTCCTAAAGATGTTGGATTTGGCAATCTCCTGGGCACGGACTGGTTAGCTACGTGCTAGGCGTTGTAGGCTACCGTGAGGAAACAGTTAGGTTTTGTTTTCCCGGGAAAGTCAGTTCTTGTTGTGCAGGTGGATAGTGGTGCCGCCTCTTATAGCTTGAATTCAGCCTTGTTCGCTAGTCGGCTCTGAGGAGATGTCTTGTGTTCTTAGCGTTTTTCGTGATGCTGTAGCCACAGTTGGTGTGTTGGGCCGGTTTTCTCTAGTGGTGAGAGTTTTCCTACGTTGTTCCAGATGAGCCGTCAAAGCTTAAGGAGCTAAGGATCTGCTGCAAAGTGGTTGTTGAGGGAGTTGCGCGTCTGAGTGTTTCGCATTTAGGAAGCTCCCATTTCTGTTCGTCAAGGAGAAAAACGACAGATTGAGGTTGTGTATTGATAGATCGTCACTTGAATCGGCTTACAGTGCGGATAAGTATCCTGTACCTCGCATTGACGATTTCTTCGATCAGCACCAGAGTGCGAGACTTTGTCTAAGTTGGTTAGGGATCAGGTCATCATTGTTGCGGGTCCGGAGTGATGACATTCCGAAGACTGTCTTGTGCGTGCTACGGGCTTTGTGTGTTTTGGGTGTGTCACTGGACTCACCAATGCTCTAGCAGCATTCGTAGGTATGATGAGCTGGTTTTCTTCGGGCCTTTCCTCGACTAGTTATTGTTGTGTTATTTATGACATCCTAGTCTTTTTTGTGTGCCTTGAGGGTTAGGGTAGCACTTGAGGATCTGTTATACGGATACTGGGAGAGCCCCAGCGGTTTACTAGATTCTCGGAGTGTTCCTTTCAAGCTTGTTTGTGTTGACTCCTAGGTGTTGTAGTTACGGAGACGGTTTTGTATGGTTCCGAGGAAGATCGTGGCCGTACTGCTTAGGCCCAAACTTGTGAGCAGAACGGAGGTTCGTAGATTTTTTGGCTTAGTGGGTTTTTGCTGCCGTTTCTTCCAGGATTGCTAGTGTAATGCTGCACCGTTGACTAAATTGACTGGAATGGAGGTTCCTTTTCTTTAGACTGAGGCTTGTGTACGGAGTTTCGGCAGTTGAAGACTCAGTTAACAACTGCTTCAGCCTCCTTGCTTTTGGTTCGGGCGACCTTGTGGTTTAACTATGATGTTTCGTGAGTAGGACTCGAATGTGTACTAAGGTGACACAATAGGGTTATCGCTTTTGCTTCTTCACATTTGGAGGAAGTACGAGAAGGATATCCCACTCATGATCTGGAGATGGCCGCGATGGTTTTGCGTTGGAGATTAGAGACACCACTTTTTTGAGAGTCGTGTCAGATTTTCACGGACCACCAGAGTTAAAGGTACACCTTACTGCGGCGGAATTTGATTGTTGTGATAGTCCTCCGCAGATTCACAATTCTTGTGCGATCGTTGAGTACAGCATAAGTTCGGCTCTTCTGAGGAGACAGCTTGCTCATGTCCATGCCCGATCATTTTTCTTAAATCGCTTTCGCGAGACACTACCCGCCGACGCTCGTTCGTCAGAGATATTGGATCCTACTCGACTGGGTAATGATTTGGAATCCTTGACGGGTGACAAGGGTATGCTGGGTTAGAGACGTGGAATGCTAGGGCAGGCACATCGGACAACTCTCTCTACTCATTCAAGTCCCACCAACTGTTAACGTGACTTGTAAGGCAGTTACGGGTGGGCAGGGATAGAACAAGAAGTCTTGGGATTCGTTTCAAGGTGTCTGTCTTGTTGTGTGCTTGAGTTGAGCAACTGAGACAGACGGGAGAGTTGCAACCTTTAACCGTTCCGAAGAGGGAACGAGAGCAGATCTTCCCGAAATTCGTTATGGTGTCCACCCAGGTTTAGTTAAGATGTGACTCCTTTCGGATGTTTGTCATCCGGTGATACTCAGTTTGCTCAGTTGTAATTGTTAAGTTGTGCGTATGTAGAAATTGTTGTCGGCAGTTGGGGATCGTCGTTTGCCATCGATAGGGTTCTCCTTTGATAGCAGTTATCAGGATGACACTCCAATTGGTAACCTTTAGGTTTAGAGGTTAGGTCGTGTCGATCACCAGTCTGTTTTTCCTAACTCCGTGTTATAGGATTATTGGACCTCAGCTAGTTTAGAAATCTCGGAAATGACTCGGTTGTTTTGGGTCAGGATGAGAACGGTCTTTGCGGATAGAGATCAGATGCTGACCAAGAGGGTCGCAGATTCGAGCTCGCAATGGCAGATCATGTATTCCCACGGAAGTTTCCGATAAATGACATGTTGAGTTTTGGGAAGCTTTCCAGGATAGTAAGTCTTTTAGGATCCCTAAAGCGAGTTGGTTCGTTGCCTTAAGTTGGGCACTTCCACCCAGATTATTGAGTATTCACCCCGTATTCCCTATGTCGATACTTGCAATTACCTTCATGACCCTTCTCATTGGATTCAGCGCCAGACCATTTAGTTCGAGCGTGATCCTTCGTTCACCAAACAGCAAGTCGTAATTTTGGACCGGCAGGTGAAGAAACTTCGATCGAAGGTCTTGCCATCAGTAAAGGTATTTTTGGTGCCTCCCAAATGGTGAATAGATCACTTGGGAGGCTGAGGGCGAGATGCGGAAGGAGTTCCCTCATCCCTCTGAAGGTATGCGTAGCCTTGTATTTTAAAATTCGGGGACGAATTTTCTTTAAGGGGGGAAGATTGTAACACCTTAGGTCGTGTTTAGGGGTTAATTATATTTTAATAGATAGTTTTTGGTAAAAAGTTTACCAAATTAAGTTTCTGATATTTTATTCTAATTAATGAATATTTTATTAGGATTTTTCTAGGCACACACACACTTGTGCATGTTAACTATGGTTTAGTTTTGGGGTTAAACCATGATTAGCTAGCATGAAGGATTAACCCATCCTCTTTAAGTTAATTGATTTTCATTAGGTGTATTTGGGTTTTATTTATTTGTGTGTTTTGTTTATTTGAATTTCTTTTCTTTTATTTTGTTGACTTGGTGCATGAGAGAGGGAGTATGGGCATGGCTTGAGCCATGCTCATTAAATGAAGAGAGAGGGAAAGAGCGAGGGAGTTGTTCACTTGGGGCCTCATTTCTTTCCTTATTTTTCTTCACAGCTCTCTCTCACACACACACACACTCAGCTGAGAGAGAGAGAGAGAGGCAGCAGCTACAGAAGAAGCCCCAGCAGCAGCAACTAGCAGCAGCAACAGCATCATCATCAGCAGCAGCAAGCAGTGGCAGCAGCAACATCAACAGCAGCCCCCAGCAGCTGCAGCAGCACTTTCCATCTTCTCCACCTCCTTTCTCCTTGCACCTAGGGTCTTGTAAGGTATAGAATCTGAGCCCAACTCCTTGTTTTCTTAACGTATGTGTAGTTTAGCTTTGGTTTGTGTAAAAAGTGAGATTTTGTGCTTGAAATGGTGATTTGTGTGGACTTATGGCTAAGTGCTGTTAGTATTGGTTAACCTAGCCTAATTAGGTGTTATTAAGACCATGTAAACCTAGTTAGACACCAGATTACACCAAAATACCATAGGGTTTCTAATTGTGCAAAATTTAGTGTTTTTAAGTGAAATTTCACCTTTCAGTGATCTGCTATAGGCCCGAGTAGTTCAGGTTAAAATTGAGGAAACTAGAGCTTGTATACAAGGTATAGACCACACCACCAGAGCCCGAGACCCCCACCCCATAGCGAGGCCGCCGGTTTAATCTTTCTGGCCGCAATTTGCGGCCAGATAGGGGAATTTCTGGGTGATGTTTGCTTGGATAGGAGTCTGTTGTTATTTCTAGGCCAGTGGTATGTATAGTTTTGTAAGTTGTTAGCCTGGGTAGAATCTGGGACGTTATATCGTATTTCTAGTACGATTGGTTCGCGCGATACGCGCGATACGCGAAAGGGTTCCATGATTCAGCGTAACGCGGCGTGTCAGGGTTAGTTTTAGACGCGTGCACACGTTTAGCGTATCGTACACATGCGCGTTTAGTTCGCGACGCGAGCGTATCGTTTGACTTCGATATCGCGTTTTGCGAGATAGTTGCTTATATTTGGATTCTTATATAATTCCAGGTTCGCAGGCGGGTACGTCGGACGAAGCTAAGAAAGGGAAGCAGGTGGTCGGCTACGAGTAGCGCACGACCAGGTGAGTAGATTTAACAACTACTGGGAAATCGCCCGTATGGCGTTAAGCGTCAGGGCATATTAGGATATTGGATTGTAGATGTTCATATGGACTGTGGTAGCATACCTTATTGTTGCATATAGAAATGATAGCATAGAACACTGCACTGTCACTAACGGTTCAAGTTGCACGAGCACGATTGATATGCTACACTCACACCGTTAGTGATTGCCATGACACTCACATTATAGGATTGCTATAAATCATATATCATACTGATTCTACCTTATTGATGTTGTCATGATTTGCCGCATAACAGCATATGTTATATCCATATTTGGGCACATATGCATCACATACCCCTACCGGTACTAAGCACACATACATTAATATCTTCATACCTGTGCACATGCACACTGTATACTCATATCTGTGCACACATACATTGATATCTTCATACCTGCGCACATGCACACTGTATACTCATATCTGTGCACACATACATTGATATCTTCATACCTGCGCACATGCACACTGTATACTCATATCTGTGCACACATACATTGATATCTTCATACCTGCGCACATGCACACTGTATACTCATATCTGTGCACGCATACCTTGATATCTTCATACTTGCTTAGATTATGCATTGAGATATATTGTTTCCATGTTAATTCTGGATTTGGGGAACCGTGGATATTTCAAAAAGAGAATAGTTAATTATTTAAAAACCCGGTTTCCCTTGATATTATATTTCGGTGCGTCCACCATGTGTTTTCTCGGTACTAGAGTGATATATGTGAACCCGAATCGAGGAGTTGGATGAGACCGATTACGGGTACATGGTGGACCCGGTATGGTACCCCGGGGCGAGAACGGTTTCACTGTGTAGTAGACGGTGAGCCTGGCAGAGGGACTACTACCTACCGGTGATTGGTTGGACCTGGCGGTTATCCGGAGGATACCGACCAGAGTCGATGGATGGATACGGGACGACTCATACTGCCGGGCCCGAGGGCCGATACCGCAGACAGAGACCGTGGGCTGATCCGGACTGACGGATGCCCTATACAGGAGGATTTGCGTGTCGATGCTTGGCACGAGTATTTATTGATATTTTGGGTGCCGATGTTGGGCACTCACGATTATATGAGATTTACAGGATTTGAGGACCGAGGAGGATGGCGACGCCTGAGTAGTATTGGGAATTGGGTGCATTGATGAGTACCGATTATACTTTCCACGATGACATTCCATGTAGATGTTATATTTCCCATGCTCAGTATGTAGTCGATATCTCATCCTGTATCTGCAGTACCTGATATAGTACACATTGCTATACCTGATCATTGCATACCCTGTTCATTTTATATAGGGTTGTTAGATTGCATTGCTATACCTGATAATCGCATACCCTGTTCATTTTATATAGGGTTGTTAGATCGCATTGGTATACCTGATCATTGCATACCCTGTTCATTTTATATAGGGTTGTTAGATCGCATTGCTATACCTGATCATTGCACACCCTGTTCATTCTATATAGGGTTGTTAGATCGCATTGCTATACCTGATCATTGCATACCCTGTTCATTTTATATAGGGTTGTTAGATCGCATTGCTATACCTGATCATTGCACACCCTGTTCATTCTATATAGGGTTGTTAGATTGTATTGCTAAACCTGATCATCACAGTTCTTGCTCATCACCTGGAGTTGTTATTAGATCGTACTTGTTGCATGTTTTGAGCATCCAGTTCATCATATAGTTGTTATCTGTTGATATAGGTTAGAGTATCGTTGCACGTGCATACTCGCGATTACCTTTATATGTTATCTTCTATTCACGAGTTGGCAACTCACCCCCGTTGTGCCACAGTGGTTGCAGGTTGCCCTTCGGAGTAGTCGTGGCAGGCTGCGTTCTTGCATCTTTCGACACAGATACCCCTACAGTTGGTGTACTAGCTCTTTTGCTGATAGGTGGGTTTTGTACGGTATCTGGTTATCTTTAAGTTATGTACATTGTTGTATCTAGTACTCTCCATCTACCACTTATGTATTGACTTCGAGACCAGTTGTGAGGACGATGTATATTATTTTGTATTCTGGTGTCGAGCTCGTTGTGAGCCGACTTTACTTATGCAGTTATTCTATCTGTGATGATTCCCACTTGTTGCTCATTTTCTTCGCTACGGCGTCGTATATTGTTATCTTGATAATTATCTACTTGAGGTTTCTTGACATCTTAGTAATTAGTTATATTAAAAGCTTAAATCACTCTATACTTTTACTGGTTTGATTTCTGGGTTTTCGGCTTACTTAGTCGCGTTACGCCTGTAGACGTTACGTGGTTAAGTGCCGGTCATGGGCCAAACTTTGGGTCGTGACAGTAGAATCGAGTGATTTTAAAATGGTGTTTTTTAGGCTTTTTCTAGTTTTTCTAAAGAGGTCACTCTCGGTGAAGGGATCGTCGGCTCTTTCCTCATCGAATAAGGTGCAGGATATTTCGCAAATACCGCTATGCAAAGCAAAAACTATAGAAGCAATCAAAAGACAAACCGAGTGTGTAGCATCTGCCAGTTTCGCTAAAGAGGTCACTCCCGGTGAAGGGATATCGGCTCTTTCCTTATCGAAGAAGGTGCTGGATGTTCTACAAGGAACACCGCTATGCAAAACAAGAACTAGAGCTACCAGTTTTTTTTTAAAACAAGTTTCTACAACATCTTTAGGATTCTTTTATTTCATTAATCTCATTAATGAAGTCCCATTTTAATTATGCTTCACAAGCATCAGATATGAAACGAAATGGACAATATATAATATATATCTCATATATACAATATAAACATTCGTCTCTGGCAGTAATATGATCTTATCATAGAACATTGCAGCAGAAGAACATATATGAAATATTGGATATACTAGGATGTCCGTGTTTTTAATACGAGCCTGTATAAAACACGGATTCCACGGTCGCGATGAATAGCCAAACCCACATCCCTAGACCCCTACGAGAGCGGCAAGCAACACTGCCAATTCTAGGGTTAAGAGACCCGGTCTCGACTCCTCGAGATGCTCTCCCACTGGACCCTAGAACCCGGTTACTTGTGCTCCCTGCCTTGGGTCTACCTAATGCGGAAAAGTAAATAATATGCAATGGTGACATCATCCTCTTCCCGGAAGTGCCCCAATAAAAGAATATTACATACAAATGAATTTTACATGAATGAAAAAGAAAAACTCTCATATCACATAAAAACCCCGTCTATTCAGAACACGACGATCCAATATAACATATCACAGCAACACATAATATCACATATCATCAACGTAAGCAAGTATGCGTATCCCGATTGTCGTTGATGTAGAGCAACGAAGCCGGCGATACACCACATACTACGCTTACGGTCATAGAAAAGAAAGTGTAAAACTACAACAGTTGGAATCCGCAACCTCCTTAGACATTGCATGCCTAACCAAATGAATTCCTTAGACATCGCATGCCTAACAATTATAAATCCCGCATTTTAGTCTCATTATCGGAAACTCTGTTCAATATCAAGTCGGGCAATTCAACAAGATTCCCGACATCCTGATCGAATGCTCTTCGCAAACTTAAGTAGACGGCCGCTCTCCCGAATGCCGTCGACGAAGTGCACTAAGGCGGAACACCGCTGCCGCGAGCACCCGAACGGATGCTTTTGGCGACGGGGTTCTCCTACAGTCACTTGGTCGGGGCTATGGGGCGTGGCTATCTATTAAGTTTACTCGGTGAGTGATTAGTCGAAAATATTGCATATTTCAGCCGGCAATTTCCCTATCATTTGCATTCATTTAGAAGTGTACGGTATTCATATTTCACATATTAGCAAAACTGTCGCAAAATATCAGATTGCATGTATTAGACTCTTAAACCGGCATTTCGAGGGAAATTGACCGCATTTCATGGCATCGCATCATTCCTGTATTGCGCAACACTTGTTTTGAGATCTGTGCAGGAAAATCCAGAAGAAAGGCCAAAATTTACATGGTACCGATCAAATATTACTCCAACTCAATGATTTCAATTCTGGTACCAATCCAAAAGGCAAAGTAAAATTCAACATATCAAATTAAGCTCCAAATGGCAGACCAAGACCACACCAGAAAACCCAAGGCCCAAGCCCCACAAAGTACCGCGGATCCGCGGCAGGAGCCTGCTTGCGCCGCGGATCCACGGTGGGTCCAAGGAGTTAACATCTCAATTTTTGTGCAAAACTTCTCTCTCTGTGGCTAAAGCTCAAAAAGACACTCCAAGTTCCAGAAGACTCCAGAGACTTCTGCCAGATCAGCAAGCTTTGGAATCAATACTAAACTAGCTTATCATTCTACAAACTTCTCCTTAAACCCTAGCTTAAACCCTAAGCTAAGCCTAACAAACTCTTTCTAGAAGTCTTTCAACAAACTTTTGGAGGGAATTGTAAATTCAAACCTAGACCTAGGGTTTGGGAGATCTATAAATAAGACCCTAGGCTCACTTGTAAACCATCTTTTGAGGGAGAAAGGATCTCACATCTTGATCTAATCATCTTTAGCCAATTTTAGTATCAATCTAGATCCATTCACTCTCTTCATCTTCTTCCACAAGTCTAGTGAGAAGGCTTGTGTGAAACCCTAACCTTAATTCCAATCAAAAGCCAAGATCTCGAGTACCCATCAAGCAAGAAGCCTTGCAACCTTTTATGAGCCGAGCCGATCTTCAACAGAGCAAGTGGTCCAAGCCGATCCGCGACTCACGGAGCCGAGCGACGCCAATTCAACAATTTAGTTCTTCCTCTTGTAGTTCTTGAGCGACTGTAATCAAATTGATGATATAAATAAAAGGTGATATTCTTTTATCTTGTTTTCTTTAAATTCATGCATCATGATATCTTTTCAATTCTTGAATGCTTTCTATGCGATGATGTTTGAGTAATACTCCGCTCGTCGAGGAGTCGAGACGATCAATAGAATGATGATGTAACATATCTTAAATCGATTCTTGAATCCTACGAGTTTTGTAAACCCTAGCAAGTTCAAGAATCGACGACTCAATTCGTTGCGATGCTTTCTTGATTGATATCGCTCGAGATTGGGGAGTTACGATCGTTTCTTGAAATTGTTAGAGGGTAGAATATGAATGATTTCGATGAAAGAACAAGGGTTAAACGATGAAACCCTAGTTTCATCAAGAAAGCCCTAACTCTCGTCGATCATCATCGATCTAGTATCAATCCTTCGAAGGACAAGAACACGAAATCTTGAGATTACATCACGTCTATAGATCCGATCGATTCCTACGAGCCTCATTTAGATTCTTGACATTTTGGGTGGAAATATCATCGAAACACCGATTCTTGATTTGTTTATCAGTTTCTTGATTCTTGATTAAACATCGTGACACCTGAATCAATCGATAAATTCTTGAATCATGTTTTCTTTTCTTTTCGATTAACTTTTCGATTCAAACAAATTAGATACAGAAACGAATCGCACAATCCCTGTGGACGATCCGCACTCGCTTACGATCTACAACCGACACCGTAATTGATTGCGGTCAAATATAATTCTTTGATTGTGAATTTTATTCAATATTACCTACACATAGAAACTTATTTGCTTTATTCGATTTACACAAACAAGAAATCATTACAATCAAATGAAACCGTTATCGGGAATCATTTGAGTATTTGATTTGATACGTTTACATCCAATCAACGAAATTCTTTTCAATCAAATGGCGCCGTTGCCGGGGACTATTTGATTTGATAAGCAATCTAGAATTTTATAATAATCAAATGGCGCCATTGCCGGGGATCGCGTGCTAATTCATTTCATATTATAGTTTGAATTGAAAGAATTATTCCATTGTTATTTTGAGATCAAAATTCGTGCAAACCCTAAACGATTTGTTGTGGTTCATTGCAAGGAAATCTGGAGCTGTTTGGCAATTGAAGAAAATTTTTGGAAAATACCAGAGAACAGAGGGAGTCTACAGAAGCTCCCTGAAAAAAGTTTGGTGGAGTGATCTCATCACGAGACCGCGGAAGCGCGGTGGGAGCCATCTATTGCGGCGGAACCGCGGCTTGGTCAAGGGTTCTCTGTGAAATTTTTGCTTCAGGTGATTTCTTACCTTCTCCTCTCTCCTCTTTTTAGCTCCAACTAACATTTTCTGCAGGATTCTTTGCAAATAATCGCAGCGCCGCAAAAAGCAAAATTAAATTTGTGCGTGATTTTGTTTCTTGGTTGTTTGCATTCTAAATACGGATATTAAGGGGCATGGCCAAACCCAAATTTGGTGGGGATTTCATTACCCTTCCTAGGCCCCGAAAACCACAAAACTTGCATCCTCATTGACCCACATTAACTAAAAGAAATCTAGAGATGACTCTAAGGATTGTCGCGCTCAATTAGGACAAGAGAAGGCCGTGGGTAATTCATTGCTTATCCGCGTTTTCTTGTGGTGCCTAAGGCGAGTGTGTCTAAGGCGAGTAGTTTTTAATTAGGCCCACTACTTACGTAGTGGAGTACCTTCACACTTACCTGGCACTTATCCGGCCACAGGGGGACAAAGAGGCAGTGGAGGATTCTATCCCTTGTCTTTTGGCAGTTAGGAGCGGTCTAGAGCCGGACCTAGGTGACCACTAGATTCTAGGATTTGTGTGCTGCATTTGTTGTGTCGCATCATTTTTTTCAAAAATCCGTCCCTTTTTCAAAGCAAACACCGCATACGTCATTTACCCCTAATTATAAGTCAACACTGCCACTTGTACTAACCCTTTTTAGTACAAGATAGGCTGGACACGGGATTCTAGTGCCCGTTTAGTCCGCGTACCCTTTATCGACTCCGAAGTCGATATTTCTCCATTTACCTTTTCTTTACCCACTACCACACCCACACCGATGGATCCGAATCCATCAAACTTCTTTAACCCTAAACTGTCGCCGTCCGTTGGTGCGCAGAATCCACCCCGCATCTCTCTCCAGGAGAGGTGCTACCCTATTCGAGGTCCTCTTTCGACCTGCTTATCCACACCACCAGCCAACGGGGATAACTTTGAGATTAAGCCCCAGTACATCAATCTTTTACCCAAATTCCACGGACTCGAGACTGAGGACGCTTACGTTTTCATTACCAAATTTGAAAACGTATGCGCAATGATGGGTACGTCACAACTTTCAGTGGATGCTATGCGTCTACGGCTTCTTCCATTTACATTGTGCGATATAGCCGAGAAGTGGCTATATAACACTACCGCACACTCTATTACGAATTGGGAAGAATTCGTCGCTGCATTCCTTAAGAAATTTTACCCAATACAAAAGACAGCTCGAATCCATAGCGAACTGAATCAATTTGCCCAGCTCCCTACTGAACCATTTTCGAAATGCTTTGAACGTTTCAAGGATCTATTGGTTCAGTGTCCTCATCACGGCATCCCGAGATGGGAATTGTGCCGAATCATTTATGAGGGCATTAACCCAAACACTAAACAGAGCCTTGAAAACATGTGTCAAGGTACTTTTATGACCAAGGATGATGGGGAAGCTTGGAAGTATTTAGAAGAGTTCGCTGAAAAATCACTACAGCGGGAGAGTGGAACCCAACCATTGAATAGGGGTGGCGTACACCAAATAGATGTGGCCATAGGTGTTCAAGCTGAAATGGCAGCAATGCAAAAGAAGCTCGACGCTATGGAACACAAATTTGCAGCAGCCTCCCTAAATCCAATGTCGCTCCCCAAAACTGTTTGTGGGTGCTGTTCTGATCCGTCTCATTTAACGGAAGAATGTCCATTAAACTCTGCGTTTCAAGGTCACGAGCATTCTAATGCCGCATTTCAAAGACCTCGAAAAGATCCATATTCTTCCATGTACAATCAGGGTTGGAGGAATCACCCGAATTTTGCTTGGAACCAAAACCAATCTACAAACACGGTTCCAAACATGAATCAATTTCAAAGGGCTCTTCCTCCACCACAACAGCAACCCCTTCAACTCACTCAGCACCCCTATCAGTCACAAAATTTCCAAAATCAGGTCAACACTCCTGCACAGTCTAATCCTATAACCTGTTCTGATGAATTCTCTCAATTCACTCAAACCATGAAATCACTTTTGTCAAATTTCATAGAGGTTTCGACTGAGGTTAGATCTTCTGTCAGTGAGATAAAGAAAAACTCAGCGTCTCAAGCTGAGAGTATCGGATCGATGGAAGCTGAAATCGCACGACTTAAAGCCGAAATGAGTGCGAGAGAAAAAGGGAAACTTCCCTCTCAACCCCTACAGAATACTGGGCATTACAATGTAAATGCCATCACAACGTTGAGATCGGGAAGAGTGCTGAACAATCATGTCGGGGAAGGTATTGATGATACTGAAAATCATATCAACACCCCGGCTGAGACCTTTCCACACACACACACTTCTCCTTCTGATCCTTCTTCTTCTACCATACCACCTTTTCGCGAGCCTATTCTCCATTTTCCATTAGGCTCGACACCTGAACCCAACCCTTATAGTTCTCCACAGACGGTCCCCACACCTCTTTTGGGACCGCGTCTACCCCCTCTTTCTTCTCCTGTGATGGACCCAGCACTCTTTGCGAAAGCACCTTACCCGAACCGGTTAAGGGGTAATAGAACGAGTCCTCATATGGAGAAAATAATGGAAATGTTCAAACAGGTTAACATCAATATCCCTCTCCTAAATGCAATTCAACAAGTCCCCGCTTATGCGAAAATTCTTAAGGACTTGTGCACTAGGAAGAGGAAGACCCAAGTGCCAAAGAAGGTCTTTATGGCTAATAATATTAGCACTGCTTTTATTCCCCAGCTACCAAAGAAACGAAAGGACCCAGGGTGTCCTACAATATCGATTTCGATTGGGGGTAAAAACATAAATCGTGCTCTTTTAGACCTTGGCGCAAGTGTTAACCTCCTTCCATATTCTGTCTATGAGCAATTAGGGATTGGAGAGCTGAAACCTGCTCACTGCACTCTCCAGATGGCAGACCGATCTATCACCAAACCAAGGGGTGAATTAGAGGATGTGTTAATAAAGGTCGGGGAATTTGTTTTCCCTGTAGACTTCATTGTACTTGACACACAGCCTGTAGCAAACCCCCGGGGCCAAATTCTGGTGATTCTGGGTCGTCCTTTCCTTGCCACTTCCAATGCTGTTATAAGCTGTAGAAACGGTTCAATGAACTTAACATTTGGAAATATGACCATTGAACTAAACATCTACAAAGTTGGAAGTCAGCCATCAGAACCCTCTACTCATATTTTAGATGTGTGCTCTGTCCATAAGATCGCTCCCGATAGTTGTGGAGCTGAGGAACTTTGCATTCTAGATCTCGACGACATTACCACATTTCTGTTTGATTTCACACATGATCTTAGTGAGGACATTTTTTCTACACTTGAGTCCTGCACTCCTGACTTTTCTCCACCCGAGTCTGTATCATTCACAGGCTCTGAGCTTCTTTGTAATTCCAAAAATCAATCGATGATCCCTCCTTCTATCATTTCTCCGCCTGAATTAGATCTCAAAATTTTACCTTCTCACCTTAAATATGCATATCTAGGTGAGAATGAGTCTTTACCGGTTATCATATCCGCTTCTCTTACATCAGAGCAAGAAAATGCACTTTTATCGGTATTGAGATCTAACAAAGAGGCGTTTGGTTGGAGTATGGCGGACATCAAAGGGATTAGTCCTTTGATAGTTGAACATCATATACATGTGATGGATGATGCCAGACCGACCCGAGAACCACAGAGACGGTTGAATCCCATCATGAAGGAAGCGGTAATGAAAGAGATCGTCAAATGCTTAGATAATGGTATTATATACCCCATCTCCGATAGCCAGTGGGTGAGATCTATACATGTCGTTCCTAAGAAATCCGGCATCACTGTTATAACCAATGAGGCAAATGAGTTGATTCAGACACGCGCCCAAACTGGGTGGCGTGTATGTATTGATTATAGAAAACTCAATGCTGCCACGAGGAAAGACCACTTTCCTCTACCTTTCATTGATCAGATGCTGGAACGCTTAGCGAGACGAGAGTATTATTGCTTTATGGACGGATACTCAGGCTATAATCAGGTCCCCATCGCCAAAAAGGATCAAGATAAAACCGCTTTTACTTGTTCTTTTGGTACCTTTGCTTACAGTCGCATGCCCTTTGGGTTATGCAATGCTCCCGCTACCTTTCAGCGGTGTATGATGGGGATATTCTCTGATATGGAAGAGAATTTTCTGGAGATCTTTATGGACGATTTCTCGATTTTTGGAGACTCTTTTTCTGATTGCCTATCTAATCTTGACATTGTTCTTACTCGTTGCAAAGAGAAGAACTTGACTTTGAACTGGGAAAAATGCCATTTTATGGTCCAAGAAGGAATTGTTCTTGGACATGTCATTTCACAGAAAGGCATTGAGGTTGACAGAGCTAAAGTAGATGTCATTCATTCAAAACCTCCCTCATCCCAAAAGCGTCAAAGATATTCGATCTTTCCTTGGCCATGCGGGCTTTTATAGGAGATTCAATAAGGACTTTAGCAAAATTGCTAGACCTTTAACTCTTCTCCTGGCCAAGGATACGACCTTCCATTTTGACTCGGACTGCGAGACAGCTTTCGACTCGCTTAAACACTCACTCACTTCAACCCCCGTGCTATCATCACCAAACTGGGACTACCCCTTTGAACTGATGTGTGACGCATCTGATTTTGCAGTAGGTGCAGTCTTAGGACAGCACATTGATAAGATGCCACACGTGATATACTATGCAAGTAAGACCCTGAATGATGCGCAAATCAATTATACAACCACAGAAAAAGAACTCTTAGCGGTTGTATTTGCATTAGAAAAATTCAGGCCTTACTTAATTGTCTCACCTATAGTTGTGTATACTGACCATTCCTCTTTAAAACATCTTCTGGCGAAGAAAGATGCAAAAGGTCGACTAATACGTTGGATCCTTCTGTTACAAGAATTCGATCTTGTTATCAAAGATAAGAAAGGATGTGAAAACGTAGTAGCTGACCATCTTTCACGCATCTCTTCTTCCCCTGTGAACCTGCCGATCAATGATTCGTTCCCTGATGAACAACTCTTGAACGTATCTGCTGAACCATGGTTCAGGGATATTGTGAACTATCTTGTCACGAGACTTATAACGAGCAATTGGTCAAAACATGACAAATACCGTTTTCTATCCCAAGTAAAACACTTTTACTGGGATGATCCATATTTGTTTAAGTATTGTCCTGATCAGATCATTCGCCGATGTGTCCCAAAAGAAGAGTTCAAGAGTGTTCTTTCTTTTTGTCATGATCAGGCCTGTGAGGGTCACTTCGGTCCTAGAAAAACGGCGGAGAAGGTTTTGCAATGCGGATTTTATTGGCCGACCTTATTCAAGAACGCATTTGAGTATTGCAAAACATGTACACAATGTCAGTACACGGGTAGAATATCCCAGAGGAATGAAATGCCTCAGCAACCCATCTTGGTTGTTGAAATATTTGATGTTTCGGGCATTGATTTTATAGGTCCTTTTCCCAACTCCTTTGGGAATTTATACATACTGCTGGCGGTTGATTATGTCTCAAAGTGGGTAGAAGCCATTCCATGTCGCACTAATGACAAGAAAGTTGTCATTAAGTTCTTAAAAGAGAATATCTTTTCACGATTTGGACACCCACGCGCTATTATTAGCGATAATGGGATACATTTCTGCAACAGGTCTTTCGAGACTCTGATGCGAAAATACTCAATCAACCACCGACTTTCTACACCCTATCATCCCCAAACAAGCGGGCAGGCTGACATCTCAAACAGACAAATCAAACTTATCCTGGAGAAAACTGTTGCTAAAAATAGAAAAGACTGGTCGACCAAACTTACGGATGCCCTTTGGGCATTCAGGACTGCATATAAGGCCGACCTAGGGATGTCTCTATATAGGATAGTGTTTGGAAAAGCATGTCACTTACTCGTCGAGATAGAACATAAAGCATTGTGGGCTATAAAAGAAATAAATTTTGATCTAAACCTTGCTTGCACCTTTCGGAAGCTGCAAATAAATGAGCTAAGTGAACTCCGCGATGAAGCTTATGATAATGCTGTAATCACAAAGAATAGGACTAAGGTTTTTCACGATAAAAACATTTTGAGGAAAACATTTTCACCTGGTCAACAAGTCCTTCTTTATGATTCACGATTACACCTTCACGCGGGTAAGCTCCGATCTCGATGGAAGGGACCTTTTGTTGTGCGGTCTGTATACCAGCACGGGGCAGTAGAAATAGAAAATGTTAAAAACGGCACCTTTTTCAAAGTAAATGGACATAGGCTAAAGCCGTATTTTTCCACTGACCCCACGGAGGAGCTCTTGTTCTTACAAGAGTCAGTTTATTTTGATTAAAATTCCTCCGTCTCACCTTTATGTCCTGTATATCATTGCATCATTTTTTGAATGAAGGTGAGTAAAAAGAGTAAGTTTGGGGGAAGTTCTTCACTTATATATTTTACCCCCACAAATAATTCCCCCAGGCTTACAGTTTTTGTCGGTATAGCGATTGGCAACAGTGAGGACACTGTTGAAAACAAGTTTGGGGGAGGTTTGTGCTTATTTTTGCATCATTTGCATATCATCTGCATAAGCACAAAACATTTCTTTTAAAAATCTATAAAAATTGAAAAATTTTCAAAACCGATAAAAATTCAAAAATTTCCAAGTATAAAAATAATTTTAATATTTACACTTTTTTGTATATAAATAAGATAATGAAAGTTTAGATAGTGAAAAATTACATCCATGAGATTAGAAAAATTTAAGAAAACTAAGAAAATTAGAAGTTTTCTTATACGAACTAGTAATAAGTAGTTATGAGCCGTTGTCCCAAGGGTTAGTAAGATGAAGGACGTCACTAATCTGAGGATAAAAATAAGTCTGAAAAATAGTTTCTATTCTGGAAGCCAAACATTTTGAACGTTGATACCCTGCTATTCGCACTTACACACGTCTTGAAGCCTGGGATAGTAGAGGATACCTTGAAATGCTCTTGTCTTAAAGCCAATGTATGAAGGAAATAAAAAAAAATAAAAAGAGAAAAGCGAATAAAGAAAATATAAAGTGGTGAGAAAAATGGACACTGGTTTTGTTATCACCGAGGGCAATAAAAATGTATAGCGAGGGTGCCTCTTCACCTAGTGCCCTAAGGCAAACTGGTCTGGGAGTCACTGCTATGCCTGAGGTGGTGCAAGACGAGGAAAATACACCAAGTAAGCAAGCACAGGAGTAATCGGTCGGTTAGTACCTCAAGAAGTATTAACGATCGCATGAAAGTGTGTGAGCAATCTCATCTAAATATTCATTAATTAAAAAGTACTGAGGTTGATGGGCAAGAGTATGATAGCTTGAATTGAATTCTCCGGGTGTAGGGATGTCCTTGACACACACGCAGGGTTATATGATCGATGTTTGGAAGAAAGATAGGAATGAAGAATAAGATGATGTTTTATTGAGGGAGGACGTGATTTCTAACATTTTTTCATGACCATTAAGATAGGGCTCATGACAACCGAAAAGCTAGCTTAGTTGGAAACCCTAATTTTCATGGCTTTTCTTTTACAATTCTTTTCTTTAAATGTAATATTCATTATCTTTCTTTTATTATTGGATTTTGTGGGTGCAATCCGCTGAAAACCCTCAGGAGACAACACTCCTCCTACCAGGGACACCTAGAGCTTTAAAGGCTTTTTGCACGTGCTCAGTGCAATCGTGTTGCCTACGAAAGTGTGCTAGTTAGTTTTTCTCTTTCTTTATTTTCTCCTTCTCTTTTTAATAAACAGTTCGCTCAAGACGATCGAAATTAAGTTTGGGGGAATTTGATTAGTCGAAAATATTGCATATTTCAGCCGGCAATTTCCCTATCATTTGCATTCATTTAGAAGTGTACGGTATTCATATTTCACATATTAGCAAAACTGTCGCAAAATATCAGATTGCATGTATTAGACTCTTAAACCGGCATTTCGAGGGAAATTGACCGCATTTCATAGCATCGCATCATTCCTATATTGCGCAACACTTGTTTTGAGAGCTGTGCAGGAAAAACCAGAAGAAAGGCCAAAATTTACATGGTACCGATCAAATATTACTCCAACTCAATGATTTCAATTCTGGTACCAATCCAAAAGGCAAAGTAAAATTCAACATATCAAATTAAGCTCCAAATGGCAGACCAAGACCACACCAGAAAACCCAAGGCCCATGCCCCACAAAGTGTCGCGGATCCACGGCAGGAGCCTGCTTGCGCCGCGGATCCGCGGTGAGTCCAAGGAGTTAACATCTCAATTTTTGTGCAAAACTTCTCTCTCTGTGGCGAAAGCTCAAAAAGACACTCCAAGTTCCAGAAGACTCCAGAGACTTCTGCCAGATCAGCAAGCTTTGGAATCAACACTAAACTAGCCTATCATTCTACAAACTTCTCCTTAAACCCTAGCTTAAACCCTAAGCTAAGCCTAACAAACTCTTTCTAGAAGTCTTTCAACAAACTTTTCAAGGGAATTGTAAATTCAAACCTAGACCTAGGGTTTGGGAGATCTATAAATAAGACACTAGGCTCACTTGTAAACCATCTTTTGGGGGAGAAAGGATCTCACAAATTGATCTAATCATCTTTAGCCAATTTTAGTATCAATCTAGATCCATTCACTCTCTTCATCTTCTTCCACAAGTCTAGTGAGAAGGCTAGTGTGAAACCCTAACCTTAATTCCAATCAAAAGCCAAGATCCCGAGTACCCATCAAGCAAGAAGCCTTGCAACCTTTTATGAGACGAGCCGATCTTCAACAGAGCAAGTGGTCCAAGCCGATCCGCGACTCAAAAACCCGAGCGACGCCAATTCAACAATTTAGATCTTCCTCTTGTAGTTCTTGAGCGACTGTAATCAAATTGTTGATATAAATAAAAGGTGATATTCTTTTATCTTGTTTTCTTTAAATTCTTGCATCATGATATCTTTTCAATTCTTGAATGCTTTCTGTGTGATGATGTTTGAGTAATGCTCCGCTCGTCGAGGAGTCGAGACGATCAATAGAATGATGATGTAACATATCTTAAATCGATTCTTGAATCCTACGAGTTTTGTAAACCCTAGCAAGTTCAAGAATCGACGACCCAATTCGTTGCGATGCTTTCTTGATTGATATCGCTCGAGATTGGGGAGTTACGATCGTTTCTTGAAATTGTTAGAGGCTAGAATATGAATGATTTCGATGAAAGAACAAGGGTTAAACGATGAAACCCTAGTTTCATTAAGAAAGCCCTAACTCTCGTCGATCATCATCGATCTAGTATCAATCCTTCGAAGGACAAGAACACGAAATCTTGAGATTACATCACGTCTATAGATCCGATCGATTCCTACGAGCCTCATTTAGTTTCTTGACATTTTGGTTGGAAATATCGTCGAAACACCAATTCTTGATTTGTTTATCAGTTTCTTGATTCTTGATTAAACATCGTGAGACCTGAATCAATCGATAAATTCTTGAATCTTGTTTTCTTTTCTTTTCGATTAACTTTTCGATTCAAACAAATTAAATACAGAAACGAATCGCACAATCCCTGTGGACGATCCGCACTCGCTTACGATCTACAACCGACACCGTAATTGATTGCGGTCAAATATAATTCTTTGATTGTGAATTTTATTCAATATTACCTACACATAGAAACTTATTTGCTTTATTCGATTTACACAAACAAGAAATCATTACAATCAAATGAAACCGTTATCGGGAATCATTTGAGTATTTGATTTGATACGTTTACATCCAATCAACGAAATTCTTTTCAATCAAATGGCGCCGTTGCCGGGGACTATTTGATTTGATAAGCAATCTAGAATTTTATAACAATCAGTAAGTGTCACGACCCGAATATTTCGACTCGTGACCGGCACTTAACCCCGCTACGTCTACAGGCGTAACGCGACTAAGTAAGCCGAACCCAGAAATCAAAACCATATATAAGTAGTGAGTGTTGAAAACATTTAGTTAAAACATTTAGAAAACCTTAAATAATTCAATAAGTTCTTTTAAAGTTACGTCATCATTTAAATAATTTTGACAGCATTTCCTTTGTAAAAGTAACCCCGAGACCGGGTATAAAACAGGATATGAATAAAAATGAGATATAATGAAACAAAACATTCCCAAACAGGAGCAATCATGCCCAACGGCGGAAACCATCATCACAAGAGAATATATACGACGCCGTAGCGAAGAATGAGCAATAAGTAAACATCACAGAAATATAAACTGCATATAAAAACAGTCGGCTCCCACGAGCTCGACATCAGAATACAAAATATACATCATCGTCCTCAAATAGTATCTAAGTCCAGTACATAAATGGTAGATGGAGAATACTAGATACAAAAAGGGGTACAATAAAAGTAAAACAGCTCTCGCACCAACTGTAGTGGTATCTGTAGCCAAAAGATGCAAAAGGCAGCCTGCCGCGACTACTCCGAGGGGAAACCTGCAAATACTGTGGCACAACGGGGGTGAGTTGCCAACTCATGAATAGAGATAACATATAAAGGTAATTGCGAGCATGCACGTACTGTGCTACTCTATCATATGCCAGCAAGTAAGATCTATATGCGACAAGCAGTAGGTGCAATAATCATGCAAATGCTCTGTCTGGTAAAACGACTACAGGTTGAAATGCATGATAAACAATGCTGAGCATGGGATAAACAACATCTACATGGAAATATCAACATGGAAAAATAATCGGTACCCCAAACTGCACCCAAATCCCAAATAAACTCAGGCGCCGACACTCTCCTCGGCCCTCAAATCCTGTAAATCTCTGAGAATCACGAGTGCCCAACATCGGCACTCAAAATATCATAAAATACTCGTGTCTAGTATCGACACGCAAATCCTCATATAAAGGGCTCCGTCAGTCCGGATCAGCCCACGGGCTCCGTCTGCGGTATCGGCCCTCGGCCCCGGCAGTACGGATCATCCCGCATCCATCTCTCGACTCTGGTCAGTATCCTCCGGATAATCTCCTGGTCCAACCAATCACCGGTAGGTACTCGCCACCCTGCCAGGCTCATCGTCTACTCCACGAAAAACATTTCTCGCCCCGGGGAACCATACCGGGTCCACCACGAACCCGCAAACGGATCATCCAACTCTTCGAATCGGGTTTCAAGTATACGTCTCAGCACCGAGAAAACGCGTGGTGGACGCACCAAAATATCATATCACGAGGAACCGAGTTTTCAAATAGTGCATCTTTTCTTTAATTAATTCCACGTTCCTCAAAACCAGAAATCACATGGAAATCCAACACCAATGAGTAAATCAAATGCGATGTGCTATGGACATCAAGTCATAATATAGGTACAAGGGAGAACCGCTTTTTAAAATAGTTTCAGTTTTCAAAGACATCTTGCGGCTCCCAATTTCTATGAAATCATAACGAATCATATATGAAATGAACTGCAGCAATATGATCATGGCAATTCTATAGTGAGTGTGTCATGGCAATTACTAACGGTGTGTGTGTAACATGTAGATGAGTGCTCGTGCAACATGAACCATTAGTAATAGTGCGGTGTTCTATCAATTCTAAGTTTACTTACATATAGCAAGGAATGTAATATGCAATGACAGTCAATGGGGTAATTGCAACATATAACTATAAGGTCCTATCAGCCCTGACGCATAACGCCATGCGGGCGATATCCACGTAGATGTTAAATCTACTCACCGAAGTCTCACTCTAAGTGTAGCCGACGACTTGCTTGCGCTTCTTTGCAGCGTCCGTCTCACTCGCCTGCGAACCTAGAATCGCATAACATATATCACACATAAGCTCAATTTCATAAAAACGTGATATTACGGTCCAACTAGACACCCGTATCGTAAACCAATCGTGCGTGTGCACGATACGCTAAAACGTGTGATCACGCGCCAGAAAGTACCCTGACGCGTCGCGATACGCAAAAACCCTAAACCCACACACGTATCACGCGTGTCGCGAAGGTTTAAAAATACGAGAAATAGGTATTTAGTCCCAGATCTTCCTGCAGTAAGAACGAAACAAAATTGCACATGCCATGAGTCTAAGGGTTGCAACAGACACCTATAGGACCAAACCCCAACCCAAACCCTACCCATCTGGCCGCAAATTGCGGCCAGATTGAATATTTCGGCGGCCAGAATAAAGGATATGGGGGTCGGGTTCTACCTGGGGTATCAATACCTAACCACTATACTGCAGTCTTCTCAAAATTAATCTGAACTCATCGGGTCGATAGCAGTTTCCAGAAACTCAAATTTTGCTTAGAAACGATGAATTTGCATCAAATAGGGATCTGGTGGTATTTTAGTGCAATTGGGGGCTAAGCTGGGTTAATATGGCCCTAACAACACTCCATCAACTTACTAAAACCAAATCATATATCACTTGGTCATGGTTCCCACTAATCACCACATATCGCACTAAAACGCACCAAAAACACTAATCGAAGCTAAGCTACATTAAATAAGCAAACTAGAGAGTAAGTTCAGGAAGTATACCCCAC
Source organism: Agapanthus africanus (assembly GCA_030015575.1). Taxonomy (NCBI): domain Eukaryota; kingdom Viridiplantae; phylum Streptophyta; class Magnoliopsida; order Asparagales; family Amaryllidaceae; genus Agapanthus; species Agapanthus africanus. Next base: position 304,084,623 of record CM057343.1, on the reverse strand, counting down.
ACTCGACCCTAGGGAGCTGGAGGAAGTAGAAGAAGTGGAGAGAAGGAGCTGCAGCTGGAGTTGTGTTGTTGCTGCTGCCTACTGCTGCTGTTGCTGCTCACTGTTGCTGCTTACTGTTGCTGCTTACTGTTGCTGCTTCTGGCTGCTGCTGTTCTTGCTTCTGCTGCTGCTGTGGAGAGTTAAGTGTGTAAGTGTGAGAGTGAGGTTGAGAGAAATGAACACAAGAATGAGAGGGAATCATAACCCCCAATGTCAACCCCTCCACTCTCTTTTTTCATTAAATGCAAGCATGGCTTTTGCCATGATGCATTCTCTCTCTCTCTCATTCTCACCAAGTCAACACTCCAAAAAGGAAATTGAAATTAAAGCAACCCTCAATTAACTAATTAAACTTAATTAAAACCCAAAAAACTTAATCCCCATGATTAAACCCACCATGGTTGCTAATCATGGTATTACCTCATTTTAAAACCCTAGTTTACATGCACATGTGTGTGCAAGCCTAGGAAAATTCTAGAAAAATATTTATTAAATTGGGAAAAATATTTGAAACTCAATTTGGTAAACTTTTTATTAAAAAACCTTTATTTAAATTTAAATAGCCACTAAACACATCCTAAGGTGTTACAATCTCTCCCCCTTAAAGAAATTCGTCCCCGAATTTCAAAATCTAACTACACGTACCTTCGAAAAGACGGGGGTACTTCTTCCTCATCTCGCTTTCGGTCTCCCAAGTGACCTCCTCGCTGCTCTGACCACGCCAAAGTACCTTGACTGATGGAATGTCTTTCGATCTCAATTTCTTCACTTGCCGGTCCAATATCACGACTGGCTGCTCGGTGAACGAAAGGTCGCGCTCGAGCTGAACGGTCTGATGCTGAATCATGTGCGAAGGGTCATGTAGGTATCTGCGAAGTATCGACACGTGGAACACGGGGTGAACATCTGGGAAGTCGGGTGGAAGAGCCAAACGATAAGCCACTGCGCCCACACGCTCGAGGATCTCGAAGGGACCTATGAATCTGGGGCTAAGCTTCCCCTTCCGTCCAAACCTCATCACTCCCTTCATCGGAGAGACCCTCAGAAAAACGTGATCTCCCACTGCGAACTCTAATCTGCGGCTGCGCCTATCAGCATACGATCTCTGCTTGCTCTGAGCTGTCCTCATCCTGTCTCGAATCAGCTGTATTTTCTCGGTCGTCTCATGTACGATCTGGGGCCCCAAAATACTGCTCTCACTGAGCTCTGTCCAGCAGACGGGCGATCTACATCTCCTTCCATACAGAGCCTCGAAAGGTGCCATCTGAATAGTATCCTGGAAACTATTGTTATAGGAGAACTCCACCAAGGGTAAATGATGATCCCAGCTACCACCAAAGTCTATAATGCACGCTCGGAGCATTTCCTTATGAGTCTGAATCGTCCGCTCTGACTGGCCGTCGGTCTGCGGATGAAATGCTGTGCTGAAACTCAAGCGTGTGCCCAAAGCCTCCTGAAGTCTCTGCCATAGTCGGCTGGTAAACTGGGTGCCTCTATCGGACATGATACATGTCGGGACTCTGTGCAGTCGTACTATCTCGTCGATATAAATCTGGGCATACTGAGCAAATCCGAAAGTCGTCTTCACTGGTAGGAAGTGAGCCGCTTTCGTCAAACGATCCACGATCACCCAAATGGAGTCATACCCTCGCCTAGTCCTGGGTAGACCCACAACGAAATCCATCGAAATCTGCTCCCATTTCCACTCCGGAATGGACAACGGCTGTAGCTCTCCCGCGGGCCTCTGGTGCTCAGCCTTGACCTGCTGACAAGTCAGGCATCTCGACAAAAAATTTGCGATGTCTCTCTTCATTCCGTCCTACCAGTAAACACCTCTCATGGCATGGTACATCTTGGTGGAATCGGGATGAACACTATATACCGATCGATATGCCTCCTCAAGAATCTCGCGCCGCAGTCCCTCAGCATCTGGTACGCACAGTCTAACCCCAAATCGTAGTACCCCCTGATCATCGATCACGAACTCGGAAAATCTGCCCTGTCCAATCTGTGCCATGATCTCCGAACATCGGTCATCACTGCGTTGTGCCTCATGTATGCGGTCAAGTAACCGTGGGCGTGCATGAACATGCGCGATCTGTCCTCCAATCGGCGTGAACTCGAACTGTATCCGGCTGTCGCATAATATCTGCCAATCTGCCGACGACTGCCCCTGTACAGCGCTCAAACAAGATAGACTACCCCCGGGCCTCCTGCTCAAAGCATACGCCACCACATTTGCCTTGCCCGGGTGATACAAGATCTCACAGTCGTAATCCTTCACTAACTCCATCCATCGGCGCTGTCTAAGGTTCAGGTCCCACTGCTAAAATATATATTTTAGACTCTTGTGATCCGTGAATATCTGGCACGACTCGCCGTAAAGGTAATGTCGCCAGATCTTAAGTGCAAAGACCACTGCAGCCATCTCCAAGTCATGAGTGGGGTAGTTCTGTTCATGTTTCTTCAATTGTCGCGAAGTATACGCGATCACCCTATCATGCTTCATCAAAACGCACCCTAGCCCCACTCGAGAAGCATCACAATAGAACACAAATCCGCCTGAGCCTGAAGGTAATGATAATACCGGTGCCGTCGTCAGCCGAGTCCGTAGCTGCTGAAAACTGTGCTCGCACTCCTCCGTCCAATCGAAAGGGACTCCCTTCCGGGTCAACCCGGTCAAAGGTGTAGCAATACTGGAGAAGTCCTGCACAAATCGTCTGTAGTAACCGGCCAACCCTAAAAAGCTGCGAATTTCCGTAACCGATGTGGGTCTGGGCCAACGCTGCACGGCCTCGATCTTCCTCGGGTCCACACATATACCGTCTCGTGAAATCACATGCCCCAAGAAGTCTACGCTGTCCAGCCAGAAAGCATACTTGGAGAATTTCGCATAAAGCTGGTGCTCTCTCAAAGTCTGCAGTGTAATCCGCAGGTGCTGCTCGTGCTCCTCACTACTCCGGGAATACACCAAGATATCGTCAATGAATACTATGATGAACAGATCCAAATATGGCCGGAAAATACGGTTCATCAAGTCAATGAATGCTGCTGGCGCATTGGTGAGTCCGAACGACATCACCAAAAACTCATAATGGCCGTAGCGCGTACGGAAAGCTGTCGTAGGAATGTCCTCCTGTCGAACCCGCAGCTGATGATAGCCCGATCGTAAATCGATCCTCGAAAAGTACCCTGCCCCCTGAAGCTGGTCGAACAAATCGTCGATGCGCGGCAAAGGATACCTGTTCCGCACTGTCACCCTGTTCAGCTGGCGGTAGTCGATACACAGACGCAAACTGCAATCCTTCTTCTTGACGAACAGGACTGGAGCACCCCAAGGAGAAACACTGGGTCGAATAAGTCCCTTATCCAGCAAATCTTGCAACTGACCCTTCAATTCTCTAAGTTCCGCCGGGGCCATCCAATAAGGCGGTATGGAAATAGGCCCCGTGCCAGGAACCAGATCAATACAGAAAGAAATGTCGCACTCGGGCGGTAGCTCAGGAATCTCGTCAGGGAACACATCAGGAAACTCGCTAACAACCGGAACCTGATCCAATGGAACCTCTGTAGCGCTAGCATCGCAAACATAGGCGAGAAATCCCTGACATCCCTTCCTCAAAAGCTGCCCAGCGCGAAAAGAAGAAATCACACTGTGAGGGGCGGCACCACGGTCCCCCAACACAACAAAAACCGACTCGCCGGGAAAACAAAATCTAACTATCTTCTCACGGCAGTCCACAGAAGCATAGCACGTGGCTAACCAATCCATGCCCAAAAGAACGTCGAAGTCCAACATATCCAGAAGGATCAAGTCGACATGCAACTCTCTCTCGCCAATACAGACGGTGCAGGACCGGAACACGTGCCTAGCAACAAACGACTCTCCCACAGGAGTGGTCACAACAAGCGGCTGATCAAGCAGACCGGACTCTCTACCCAAACTCGGCACAAAGTGTGTGGATACGTATGAGTGCGTGGATCCGGGATCGAACAAAACGTGTGCATCAACTGAAACTAGAAGGATACCTGAAACCACTGCATTGGACGCCTGCGCGTCCTGATGCGTCAAAGCAAAAACCAGCGCCTGTCCACCACCTACGACTGACTGCCCTCTGCCTCGGTCATCTCGCCCTCTTGGAGCAACTCCTCCACGCCCACGACCTCTCTGTGTATGAGTCTGACGCGGAGCAACGGCAGGTACAACAGGCAACACCCTCGGGGGTGGTGAAGGTGGTAAGGTAACATGCGGTGCTGCTGCCTCCCTCCGGTGTATCTCAGGACAATCTCTAACGAGGTGAAGTAGACTGCCGCATCTAAAGCAACCTTGCGGCGACTGCTGTCTCTCCCATGGATATGAGCTAAACATCTGTCCTCGTCCCGAATCTCAGCTACTCCTCGTACCAAAACGATACCTGTCGCGGCGTCTGAATGACTGTCTCCGTGCGGATATACTAGTATGAACTCTCTTTGGCTCTGGAACTACCGAAGTCTCAGCAAGACGCTCCTCGACTAATAGGGTTGCGTCTACAGCTGCCGCATATGTCTCGTAATGCTGCGCGCTGATCGCAAGGAACAGTGGTGTAAGCAAGCCTCGAACAAATCTCTTGACTCGCAACTCCTCGGTAGCCACTAAATACGGTGCATAAACTGCTAGCTCTGTAAACAGCACGTCATACTCTGCCACTGTCATCTCTGGTGTCTGGCGCAAGGACTCAAATCTGCGTGCTCGGGCATCCCTAACACTCTGGGGAAGGAAACGGGCTAGAAATACTGTCACGAACTCCGTCCAGGTCATAGGAGGAAGACCTGCTGCTCTGCCCTTCTCAACTGAATCACACCACTTCTGCGCAAGACCTTCCAGGCGAAAGCTCGCGAACTCAACCCATCTCGCATCTGCGCATCTGAGGGAACGGCATATCCGGGCCATCCTGTCGATAAAAGACTGTGGGTCCTCGGCTGTATCGGTGCCTGTGAAGACCGGAGGCTTCAGCCTCATAAACTCTGACAGCGATACTGTAATCACCTCCGTGGCTGCAGGGGCAACCGGCTGTGTGGTAGGTACCATCGCGGTCTCTGGAACCGGTGGAGCTACCTCTGGTCGCTGTGCTCGAAGCGTCTCGACTAGTGATCCTATCATCTGGCGCATCTCCTGCATGCTGGATCCCACCGTCTGGCGTATCTCCTGCACACCAGCCCCTAGCGTGGCGATCTGATCTGTCACAGGAGGAACAGTCTGCTCGGGTACAACGGGTGCACTGCCAGGATCAGTCCTCGTCTCGGATGAGTCAACTCGAATCTCGGCCCTCGCGGCCGCTCTCTGCGCCCTCGTAGTCTTTGGCAGCATAATGGCTGAAAGGAAATTAGGATCCGATAAGAATATGAAAATCGAATCACAAGAATATATGTATACTCAAGAAGGAATTAAATTAATAAGTCCTAAGGTCGCTTTGGCGGAGTACCGTGTCGTGAGTATGCCGCAGAACATACGCACGCTACGCCACTCTGCTGCAGCTACCTACTCCATCATACCAGGGTCATCCTACACTCCGAAGGTAAAACCTACGCTCTGATACCAACTTTGTCACGACCCGAATATTTCGACTCGTGACCGGCACTTAACCCCGCTACGTGTACAGGCGTAACGCGACTAAGTAAGCCGAACCCAGAAATCAAAACCATATATAAGTAGTGAGTGTTGAAAACATTTAGTTAAAACATTTAGAAAACCTTAAATAATTCAATAAGTTCTTTTAAAGTTACGTCATCATTTAAATAATTTTGGCAGCATTTCCTTTGTAAAAGTAACCCCGAGACCGGGTATAAAACAGGATATGAGTAAAAATGAGATATAATGAAACAAAACATTCCCAAACAGGAGCAATCACACCCAACGGCGGAAACCATCATCACAAGAGAATATATACGACGCCGTAGCGAAGAATGAGCAATAAGTAAACATCACAGAAATATAAACTGCATATAAAAACAGTCGGCTCCTACGAGCTCGACATCAGAATACAAAATATACATCATCGTCCTCACACAGTATCTAAGTCCAGTACATAAATGGTAGATGGAGAATACTAGATACAAAAAGGGGTACAATAAAAGTAAAACAGCTCTCGCACCAACTGTAGTGGTATCTGTAGCCAAAAGATGCAAAAGGCAGCCTGCCGCGACTACTCCGAGGGGAAACCTGCAAATACTGTGGCACAACGGGGGTGAGTTGCCAACTCGTGAATAGAGATAACATATAAAGGTAATTGAGAGCATGCACGTACTGTGCTACTCTATCATATGCCAGCAAGTAAGATCTATATGCGACAAGCAGTAGGCGCAATAATCATGCAAATGCTCTGTCTGGTAAAACGACTACAGGATGAAATGCATGATAAACCTGAGCATGGGATAAACAACATCTACATGGAAATATCAACATGGAAAAATAATCGGTACCCCAAACTGCACCCAAATCCCAAATAAACTCAGGCGCCGGCACTCTCCTCGGCATTCAAATCCTGTAAATCTCTGAGAATCACGAGTGCCCAACATCGGCACTCAAAATATTATAAAATACTCGTGTCCAGTATCGACACGCAAATCCTCGTATAAAAGGCTCCGTCAGTCCGGATCAGCCCACGGGCTCCGTCTGCGGTATCGGCCCTCGGCCCCGACAGTACGGATCATCCCGCATTCATCTCTCGACTCTGGTTAGTATCCTCCGGATAACCTCCAGGTCCAACCAATCACCGGTAGGTACTCGCCACCCTGCCAGGCTCATCGTCTACTCCACGAAAAACATTTCTCGCCCCGGGGAACCATACCGGGTCCACCACGAACCCGCAAACGGATCATCCAACTCCTCGAATCGGGTTTCAAGTATACGTCTCAGCAACGAGAAAACGCATGGTAGACGCACCAAAATATCATATCACGAGGAACCGTGTTTTCAAATAGTGCATCTTTTCTTTAATTAATTCCACGGTCCTCAAAACCAGAAATCACATGGAAATCCAACACCAATGAGTAAATCAAATGCGATGTGCTATGTACATCAAGTCATTATGTAGGTACAAGGGAGAACCGCTTTTTAAAATAGTTTCAGTTTTCAAAGACATCTTGCGGCTCCCAATTTCTATGAAATCATAACGAATCATATATGAAATGAACTGCAGCAATATGATCATGACAATTCTACAGTGAGTTTGTCATGGAAATTACTAACGGGGTGTGTGTAACATGTAGATGAGTGCTCGTGCAACATGAACCATTAGTAATAGTGCGGTGTTCTATCAATTCTATGTTTACTTACATATAGCAAGGAATGCAATATGCAATAACAGTCAATGGGGTAATTGAAACATATAACTATAAGGTCCTATCAGCCCTGACGCATAACACCATGCGGACGATATCCCCGTAGATGTTAAATCTACTCACCGAAGTCTCATGCTAAGTGTAGCCAACGACTTGTTTGCCCTTCTTCGCAGCGTCCGTCTCACTCGCCTGCGAACCTAGAATCGCATAACATATATCACACATAAGCTCAATTTCATAAAAACGTGATATTACGGTCCAACTAGACACCCGTATCGTAAACCAATCGCGCGTGTGCACGATACGCTAAAACATGTGATCACGCGCCAGAAAATACCCTGACGCGTCGCGATATGCAAAAACCCTAAACCCACACACGTATCACGCGTGTCGTGAAGGTTTAAAAATACAAGAAATAGGTATTTAGTCCCAGATTTTCCTGCAGTAAGAACCAAACAAAATTGCACATGCCATGAGTCTAAGGGTTGCAACAGACACCTATAGGACCAAACCCCAACCCAAACCCTACCCTTCTGGCCGCAAATTGCGGCCAGATCGAATATTTCGGCATCCAGAATAAAGGATATGGGGGTCGGGTTCTACCTAGGGTATCAGTACCTAACCACTATACTGCAGTCTTCTCAAAATTAATCTGAACTCATCGGGTCGATAGCAGTTTCCAGAAACTCAAATTTTGCTTAGAAACGATGAATTTGCATCAAATAGGGATCTGGTGGTATTTTAGTGCAATTGGGGGCTAAGCTGGGTTAATATGGCCCTAACAACACTCCATCAACTTACTAAAACCAAATCATACATCACTTGGTCATGGTTCCCACTAATCACCACATATCGCACTAAAACGCACCAAAAACACTAATCGAAGCTAAGCTACACTAAATAAGCAAACTAGGGAGTAAGTTCAGGAAGTATACCCCACACTCGACCTTAGGGAGCTGGAGGAAGTAGAAGAAGTGGAGAGAAGGAGCTGCAGCTGGAGTTGTGTTGTTGCTGCTGCCCACTGCTGTTGTTACTGCTCACTGTTGCTGCTGTTACTGCTCACTGTTGCTGCTTCTGGCTGCTGCTGAGCTTGCTTCTGCTGTTGCTGTGAAGAGGTAAGTGTGTGAGTGTGAGAGTGAGGTTGAGAGAAATGAACACAAGAATAAGAGGGAATCATAACCCCCAATGTCAACTCCTCCACTCTCTTTCTTCATTAAATGCAAGCATGGCTTTTGCCATGATGCATTCTCTCTCTCTCTCTTTCATTCTCACCAAGTCAACACTCCAAAAAGGAAATTCAAATTAAAGCAACCCTCAATTAACTAATTAAACTTAATTAAAACCCAAAAAACTTAATCCCCATGATTAAACCCACCATGGTTGCTAATCATGGTATTACCTCATTTTAAAACCCTAGTTTACATGCACATGTGTGTGCAAGCCTAGGAAAATTCTAGAAAAATATTTATTAAATTGGGAAAAATATTTGAAACTCAATTTGGTAAACTTTTTATTAAAAACCCTTTATTTAAATATAAATAGCCACTAAACACATCCTAAGATGTTACAGTGAGTATCCGCGTACGCTACATGATTGTGATGGACTTTTGATCACATCAAAATCCCGTGACAACCGATCAATTTGAGACTGAACTGCTAGATTTATAACATTCAAATTAGTTATCTCATAACTACATGTGGATTCCGAATATTATATCACATTCCAGATAAATAGACAATGTCAAGCTTTCCGATCGAATAATGAAACACCCATAATTTCCTAAATAGCTCAACACTTGAGCGGAGTTCAAAATATATCCATCACATGCCGCAGTACCAATGGTCCAGCCGTAGAAGGGTCAAGCCAATGCCTCACATGTGGCAACGCCGTACTACCCCAAACCCTAAGGTTAAGAGGCGGTTCAGACGGTCACATAATCGAGTTAAGGTTTGTTGTCTTCTAATGGGTCCACCGCATTACTTGCACGACTTAGAACGTTCTTAAACTATGGAAAAATCCAACACTTGGAAATTTTCCGGCAGGGGAAAATGTGAGTTATTGATATCCGTTCGAACTTTTTAACACGTTCTAAAAATTATCCGGACAAAATAAACAAAGTTAAACATTCCGATTGAATCAACGAGTTCCCAATACAACCGAGAAAACTCAACACTTGAGTAAAATAAAAATTTCCCCGAAGAATTAGGAATTAGATACGGACATTACTGTGTAAAAACTATCTCTCAATCTACAGTAATTTCCACGGAACCGCCGCCAATACCCTGGTTTGGCCGCGGTTCAGCGGCGCTTTAATTGATTTAGGGGGTGGTTTTTCACAGGTGTCCATAGAATTCCCTGCTGATTTTTTTGAGTATTTTTAATATGAAAAAATCAACATTTTTGAAAAATTTCCAGAAACTAGGGTTTTACGGGTATTCGGAGTTCGATCGGACTTTAAACTTCGCCTGGACTTCGCTTAAAACTCTAGCTTGGCTCTGATACCACTGTAAGGATGCTAGGCACACGTACAAGTGTCTACGAGGCATCAACCATGCCCGATTTGAAATTTAGCCGTGCCGAACAACCCTAAACGAGATCTTTAAACTAGACATTAGGCGAAACAAAGCATGTTAAACACTTTAACACTAAGTGAGAGGGATTACAACCTTTGTAGATCCGGTCCTTCACTTCATAAGCTTCGTGTTGAGGTCCCTTCACGGCGATCATCGTGCATCCGGACTCTAGAGAGGCTCCACGAAGAGAAAGGTGCAAGCTTACTTCCGATCTTCGATAACAAAGATGATCTACCTTGAAGTTTCATTAAAACAAGCTCTCACTCACTAAATGAAGTGAACACCCTCATCTAAATAGCAAGGATAGATGAGGATGATGAAGTAGGATTTTTAGCTCTCATTTGTTTTCTTATTCTCACTCAAAATCATCACTTCATAAAAAGCTAGAAAGCTTTTCATGAAAGAACTCAAGGAAGAAGAAGAAGAATAATCATCGATCCTTTTGTGATGAATAATGAAAGTCAAGTATGAGGTTAGAAATGCAACCATGGTCAATGTAACCTTTGTAGAGATTTTACTAGGGCTAGGGTTTTGGTTGGGTTAAAGAACGAGTCACTTAAAATATCAAGACAAATATCTTTGCACAAAACAAAACAAAACCTTCTAGAAACTTCTAGAAAAGCTTAACCCAAATCAAACCCTAACCATATTTAATCTCCACTAATCATGTTGCATTAATAACCATATCATGTTACAATATTATATATCACATATATAATATTTATTATAACAAAATAAAATAATAGAATTAACATATATCGCATATATATCAATGTATTACCCGAGTTAGAAAAAAAAAATTTAGTGTGCTGATATTAGTTAATGTAATTTAATATATCATATATATAATTATACATTGAATCAACACTTGATCCAACAATCCGGCTATATTGCATATAACCGACTAATATATCATTTACCGATTCATCGAATCAATACTTGATCCGATGACCCGGCTAATATCAAATATCGCGAGAATAGAATACGATATCTCATATCGCATTATCCTCGGTCCTGCACATATCACATATGTGCCCCTACTCCGTTTTGCCTGAGTCAAGAAACTTCTGTGTAGGACTCTAAAGAATCGTCAATACGCCGGCAGTAGGTGATGATCCTATCAAACACCCACAAACTGCAAGCGGTCAGCTAAACGTAACAACCACCCAGGTATTGAGCGATCAGAAGATCAACAAGTAAGCCTGTACATTCTCCTGCGAATCCAATCAGTAACACTCCCGTACAGTCCAGTCTCGTCGTCTGTTATGTCGCATATCTCGTCTAGGGGTGGTAAACGTCAGACCCCAGTAGCTTGATAAGTCGTGTCGATATGAGGTCTATAACAGTTTGAGAAACTACTGATAACACTTACCGGTAAATCTCAGCAACCCTGGCCAGGGATTTCCAGTTATAGCCAATCGAATACAGCACAGCATCAACTCCATATACCGGGAGAGACGAATCCCCTCCTATCGCTCATTACCTCCATATGATTCGGGACTGTACCCAAAAGCCACCTTTTTGCATGCCCTCTTAGACGTGGTATGATGGAAATCAAAGTACAGTAGGAATCACACAAGACTCTATGACGACCTCGGGTCAAAAGACTACTCTGTAGCAGTGTCACCGGAGAACTGCTATCTGACGTGAGGTATAATACCATCTGGGAGTTCTCGGCGAGTCCGTCCAGTGTACCCAGTCTCTACTGAGCACCCGTACACCATCCTTGATGTCAAACACCGATTGATATGGGATCTTCCATCACCCATCATATGGGTCAAGATGTGTATACGCTAGTCTACTTTGGTGTATCGATGCCTTGTCTCGATACACCCTCGACTAGGAACAGTTATAGAATGTACTCGTCGACTACCGTGGCCCCACTAGTATGATCTCATCATAGTCCCAGTAGTCGAGTACATATCCTAAGGGCTTTATCAACATGTAACATAGAGACAATCAGAGTACATGTTAAGATAAAGTACAACCAGATAGCATACTATCATATCAAGCAAGAAAGCCCTCCCTATATATGTCCAAGCATCCATTACAATATACATCATATGTACAGTAATGGCCTCTAGGGCATACATATAACTAACAAGACTAACCTGTACCAGTGTCACCAGAGAACTGCCATCTGACGTGAGGTATAATACCATCTGGGAGTTCTCAGCGAGTCCGTCCAGTGTACCCAGTCTCCACTGAGCACCTGTACACCATCCTTGATGTCAAACACCGATGGATATAGGATCATCCATCGCTCATCATATGGGTCAAGATGCGTATACGCTAGTCTACTCTGGTGTATCGATGCCCTGTCTCGATACACCCTCGACTAGGAACAGTTATAGGATGTACTCATTAACTGCCGTGGCCCCACTAGCATGATCTCATCATAGTCCTACTAGTCGAGCACAGATCCTAAGGGCTTTATCAACATGTGAGAGAAAGACAGTAAACTAATATAAGTCAACATGTTAAGATAAAGTGAAACAAATAGCATACGATCTTGATGAGCAAGTAAGACCTCTCTATAAATATCCAAGCATCCATTATAATATACATCATATATACAACAATGGCATCTAGGGTATATACATAACTAACAATCTCCCACTTGCACTAAGGCCAGCTATTGTAGTATCTCATACCTAGCATCCCGAATAATCTCTCAAACTGTTTCTGGGCAATGGCCTTCATGAGTGGATCCGCAATGTTGTCCTTCGTATCAACTCTCCTGACCTCGATCTCCCGGCGATCAACTATCTCCCTGATCAGGTGATACCGTCTCAGAATATGTCTGGACTTCTGATGGGACCTGGGTTCCTTGGCCAAAGCCACAGCTCCATTGTTATCGCAATACAAAGGTATTGGATGCTCAATGGATGGAACCACACCAAGTTCAGTAATGAACTCCTTTATCCAGACAGCCTCTTTGGCAGCATCGTTGGCAGCGATGTATTCAGCCTCTATCGTCGAGTTTGCAACGGTATCCTGTTTGGAACACTTCCAACACACCGCCCCTCCATTGAGGGTAAAGACAAATTCCGCGTGCGACTTAGAGTCGTCCTTATCACTTTGGAAGCTCGAATCGGTAAAGGACTCCACCTGGAGTTCTCCGTTACCATACACCAAGAACATCACTTTAGTCCTTCTCAAGTACTTGAGAATATTCTTCACAGCTATCTAGTGACTCTCTCCAGGATCTGCTTGATACCAACTCACAACACTTAGTGAGTATGCTACATCGGGTCTGGTACATAGCATCGCATACATGATAGAGCCTACTGCAGAAGCATAGCGTATCCCTTGCATGCGAGCTCTCTCCAAATCAGTCTTGGGAGACATCTCTTTGGAGAGAGTGAGTCCAGAGATCGTGGGTAAGTTCCCACGCTTGGATTCTTCCATACTAAACCTTTTTAGTATGGTGTCAATATACCTGGATTGGGACAATCCCAATATTCGTTTAGATCTATCTCTTTAGATCATAATTCCTAGTATGCAGGAGGCATGACCTAGATCTTTCATTGAGAATCTTTGTGATAAGAAGAGCTTGACTGATTGCAGCATAGAAACATCATTTCCTATCAAGAGTATGTCATCGACGTACAATACCAGGAAGACAACCTTACTCTCTGCAACCTTCTTATAAATACATTGTTCATCTACGTTTTTGATGAAGTCAAACTCTTTGACTACAACATCAAAGCAGATGTTCCAACTCTGCGATATTTGCTTTAACCCATAGATGGATTTAAGAAGCTTGCACACTTTTCCGCTGCTCCCACTATCTACGAAGCTCTCTGGCTGAGTCATGTACACGCCCTCTTCTAAATCACCGTTTAGAAATGTGGTCTTAACATCTATTTGCCAGATTTCGTAGTCATGGTATGCAGCAATGGCAAGTAAGATCCGGATGGACTTAAGCATAGCCACTGGAGAAAAGGTTTCGTCATAATCCACACCTGGTCGTTGACGAAAACCCTTTGCAACAAGTCTAGCTTTGAAAGTCTCAACTTTTCCATCTACACTAATTTTCTTTTTAAAGATCCATTTGCTCCCAATGGGTTTTACCCCTTCAGGAGCAACTTCTAAAGTTCATACTTTGTTGGTGTACATGGATTCCATCTTAGATCGCATTGCATCCAGCCATTTCACAGAGTCACCACTCATGATGGCCTGCTTGAAACTAGTTGGGTCATCATCTTCTATGATGCAATCCTCGCTCCCACCATCAATGAGAAAACCGTAGTATCTCTCAGGTGGATGAGAAACCCTACTAGATCGGCGGAGAGGCTGGGGTTCGTCGGGAACTACTGTACCCTCTGGTTCTACCAAGTCTTCTGTTACAATTTGTGTTGCAGGAACCTCTTCCAGTTCTATCTCAATGCCACTAATTTGTTTCATAAGAAAATCTTTTTCTAAGAAAGGGGCATGTCGAGAAACAAACACTTTTTGTTCCTCGGGGTGGCAGAAGATATACCCTTGTGAATTTTTAGGATATCCTACAAACTTGCATAAGACAGACCTTGTCTCGAGTTTGTCCGGATTTTGTATTTTGACATAAGCCGGACAACCCCATATCTTAACATACTTACGAGATGGTCTCTTCCCTTTCTATATCTCATATGGAGTGGTAGGCACTAATTTGGTAGGAACCATATTCAATAGGTGTATGGCTGTCTCAAGCACATACCCCTAGAAGGAAATAGGCAACTCAGCAGTGCTCGTCATAGAGCGCACCATATCTAATAGGGTGCGATTCCGCCGCTCCGATACACCATTGTGCTGTGGTATATAAGGAGGAGTAAGCTGAGAGAGAATCCCATTCGCTTTTAGATAATCCAGAAAATCATTGCTCAAGTATTCTCCTCCTCAATCAGATCGAAGAATTTTAATACTTTTGCCCGTTTGGTTCTCTACTTCTTGCTTATATACTCTGAATTTCTCCAAAGTTTCAAACTTGTGTCTTATCAGGAACACATGTCCGTATCTTGAGAGATCGTCAGTGAATGTAATGAAGTAGGAAGAACCGTTCCTCTTATGTGTAGATATGGGACCGCATACATCACTATGTACCAGTCTTAAGAGTTCCTCAACTCTTGCTCCGTATCCACTAAACGGAGTTTTGGTCATTTTTCCTTTGAGACATGAATGGCAAGTATCATAGGATGATAATTCGAACGGATTCAAATATCCATCCTTATGTAACTTAGCTAGCCGTGTCGCATTGATATGACTAAGTCTACAATGCCACAAGAAGGATTCGTTTATTTTTGAACTCTTCCTCTTGTGTGTGTTTTGTATATTATGAACTGTATTTTGATTGAGAACGTATATGCCATTATGTAACGAGCCTGATCCAATCAACTTTTGATTCAGGAATATGTTCATAACATTATCCTGTACTACAAAATTATATCCTTCTTTACTTAATAAAGAAACTGATATAATGTTGCACATCATGTTCGGTATATAATAGCACTCGTTCAGAATCAATGTATTACTACTTGGTAATACAAGGTGACATTCGTCAACTGCTTTGGCTGCAATACTTGCACCATTCCCTACTTGTACGGAATGATCACCGTTTCCCAGTTCTCTACCTTTACATAGCCCACGTAACAATTTACATATGTGGGATCCCGATCTGGTATCTAATACCCAGGACGTAGGGTGAACTGAGAAACGGTTCTCAATAACTAACACACCGGAAGAAGATGCATCAGCACGCATGTTCTTAGTTTGGGCGGAATGAGAATCCAGATATTCTGTTGTTTCCTGTTCAGTCTTATAACTCTTATAAGAAAGAACGGGACCAACGTTCCCCTGCTGAGTATAATTAGCAGGTTCAGTCAATACATCCATATTTTTATCTTGATTAAGTCCTGACATGGTCGCTACCTGGAGAGAGAGAGAAGGAAACATTTTAGCGTATGCTCTTGCAAGATTAGATTGGTTATTATCTTATCTAATCAGGATGTCTCCCACTGTTTTTATCAAATCTTCCTTCAAACCCTAAAAGGTAAGATTAGCCGGGATTAATTATACCCTACAATTTCGTCAATCTTTCAGCCGGATCAGTGTTGGTACTTGAGGGAGGTTCCCCGTGCTTTCGCACGGACCCAATTAAAATAAACCTCGTCTTCCCAGAGGTTTAACCCCGTTAACACCTTTCTAGACACCTACTTGATCGGCTAATTGTCCTGTATAAAAATCTCCCAGGAGTAACTCTTACTCGCAGTGGGTATCGGGATCCAACTATCTCATAGAAGGTATGCAATCTTATTGCAAATTTCAACATTTGAAATTCCAAATAATACTTTTACCCCTAGCGTCCTATGACCTTGACGAATGCCAAACAACCCATAGTCCTCTAGTCAAGTTCAACCCATATATTTCTTGATTGAATTAAACCCACCCGCACGACCCTTGACGAATGCCAAATAACGCCGTACGAATACCCTAATCCAATTGCATCATATGTTGCAGATAAGTAGTAAATAGCTACCGTACACTATGCTTTGACGAATGCCAAACTACCGTAGCACGAATACTAAGTAATATCTATCTGAAATGTCAGAGGGCTTCGCAGGTTTTTCAGAAAACCATGAGCGTAATGAACTTGATATCGTCGTAGAATCGAGTGAATTTTTGAAAAGGAGTGTAACACCTTAGGACGTGTTTAGTGGCTAATTACATTTATATGAAGGATTTTAATAAAAAGTTTACCAAATTGGGTTTCAAATATTTTTCCAAATTTAATAAATATTTTTCTAGAATTCTCCTAGGCTTGCACACAATTGTGCATGTTAACTTGGGTTATTATGAAGTTAAACCATGTTTAACAACCATGGTAGATTAAATCACATTTAGTTAGTAAATGATTTTTTATTAGGGCTATTTTGTTTTAAATAAAAAGGGATTAAAATTTGCTTTGTGTTGACTTGAGAGAATGAGAGAGAGAGAGAATGCATCATGGCAAGCCCATGCTTGCATTTAATGAAGAGAGAGAAAGGAGGGGTTCACATTGGGAGTTATCATTCTTCCTCTCATTGTTGTGCTCATTTTCTCTCAACCTCTCACCCTCATACTCACACACCCACATTCACAGCAGCAGCTGCAGCAAGCACAGCAGTAGCAGCACAGCACAGCAGCAGCAGCACAGCATAGCAGCATCAGCAGCACAGAACAGCAGCAACAACAACAACTTCAGGAAGCTCTAGCAACTGCAGCAGCTCCTTCCATCTACTCCTTCTCCTTCCTCCAGCTTCCTAGGGTCGAGTGTGGGGTATACTTCTCAAACTCACCCCTTAGTTTGCTTAGTTAGTGTAGTTTTGCTTCGATTAGTATAAAAATTGTGTTTTTAGTGCGATATGTGGTAATTAGTGGGAACTTTGATCAAGTGAAGTGTGTATTGGTTAAACTAAGTTGATTGAGTGTTGTTAGGGCCATGTTAACCTAGCTTAGCCCCCAATTTCACTAAAATACCACCAGGTTTCTGTTTTATGCAAAATTTACCGTTTTTAAGCAAATTCTAGCTTTCTGCAATCAGCTATCGACCCAGTGAGTTCAGAATAAATCTGAGTTAACTGGAGTATAGTTGTTAGGTGTAGATCCCATGTGTAGAACACGACCCCCAGACTCCACTTTTTGGCCGCCCAAATATTGTTTCTGGCCGCAATTTGCGGCCAGATGGGGGGGGGTATGGGGTTTGGGTTTTGCCCTGTAGGTTCCTGCTGCTATACATAGACTCATGGTATGTGCAATTTTATTTAATTCTTGCTGTAGAAAAATCTGGAGTTAAATACCCTATTTCTCTTATTTTTAAACCTTCGCGACACGCGTGATACGTATGTGGTTTGGGGTTGCTGCGTATCGCGACGCGTCGAGGTAGCTTCAGACGCGTAATCATACAATTTAGCGTATCGCACACGCACGTGCTTGGTTCGCGACACGGGTTTCTAGTTTGACCTTAATATCGTGTTTTTGTTGATTTGAGCTTATGTGTGATATTCTGTGAATTCTAGGTTCGCAGGCGAGTACGGCGGACGCCGCCAAGAAGGGGAAGCAAGTAGTCGGCAACACCTAGCACGAGACTACGGTGAGTAGATTTAACATCTACGGGGATATCGCCCGCATGGCGTTATGCTTCAGGGCTGATAGGACCTTGTAGCAGCATCTTTCATCTTTATATATTGACTGTTCCTGGATACCATTGTTGCATACCGCATTCCCTGCTATGTGCATACATAAACTTAAAATTGATAGAACACCACACTATTACTAACGGTTCATGATGCACGAGCACTAATCTGCATGTTACACACACACCGTTAGTAATTGCCATGACACTCACTGTAGAATTGCCATGATCATCATACTGTAGTTCATTTCACATATTATTCAATATGATTTTCATAGAAAATGGGAGCTGCATGATGCCTTTTGAAAAACTGAAACTATTTTTAAAAGCGGTTTCTCCCTTTCACTTATAGTATGACTTGGGATACCTATCACATCGCATTGACTTATTCATTGGTTTGGATTTCATGTGATTTCTGGTTTTGAGGACCGTGGGATTATTTAAGAAATTATGCACTATTTAAAAACCCGTTTCCTCGTGATATGATATTTTGGTGCGTCCACCACGCGTTTTCTCGGTGCTGAGACGTGTGTTTGAAACCCGGTTCGAGGAGTTGGATGATCCGTTTGCGGGTTCGTGGTGGACCCGGTATGGTTCCCCTCGGTAAGATGATCGATAGATTTTGCCGATTGAGCCTGGAGGTGGGCGAGTACCTACCGATGATTGGTTGGACTTGGCGGTTATCTGGAGGATACTGACCAAAGTCGATAGATAGTTGCGGGATAACCCGTACTGCCGGGGCCGAGGGCCGACACCGCAGACGGAGCCCGTGGTCTGATCCAGACTGACGGAGCCCGATATATGAGGATTTGCGTGTCAATGCTGGACACGAGTATTTATGACATTGGTGTGCCGATGTTGGGCACTCGTGATTTTCAGAGATTTACAGGATTCGAGGGCCGAGGAGAGTGCCGGCGCCTGAGTTTTATTGGGATTTGGGTGCATTATTGGGCACCGATGATCTTTCCACGTTGATATTCCGTGTAGATGTTATTTATTCCATGCTCAGCATTGATTTTGATGTATCTCATCCTGTAGTTATTTTACTTGTCGGAGCACTTGCATGATTATTGCACATACTGCTTATCGTATATAGATATCATCTGTTGGCATATGATAGAGTAGCGCAGTACGTGCATGCTCGCGATTACCTTTATATGTTATCTATATTCACGCGTTGGAAACTCACCCCCGTTGTGCCACAGTATTTGCAGGTTGCCCATCAGAGTAGTTACGACAGGTTGCCTTTTGCATCTTTTGGCTACAGATACCACTACAGTTGGAGCGAGAGCTGTTTTTGCGGTTAGGTGGGTTGTGGTATCTGGTTACTTCTTTGTACACTCTTTTGTATCTAGTATCCTCCATCTACCTTATATGTACTTGACTTAGAGACAGTGTGAGGACGATAATGTATCTTATTTATATTCTGGTGTCGAGCTCGTGGGAGCCGACTTTATATATGTAGTTTTATTATTCTGTGATGTTTTAACTTATTGCTCTAATTATTTCACATGTTACTTTTTCTATATCTTGCCCTTTTTCCCGATTTTCGGGATAAATTTTGATAAAGGAAATGTTGCCAAAATCGTTAAAATATTAACTTGAACCATAATGAATTTCTACGAAACAACTTAAAGTTTTCTAAAGGTTTTAACAAGTATTCTAATAAACGTTTCAAACACCCACTACTTTTTATGGTTTTGATTTCTGGGTTTCGGCTTACTTAGTCACGTTACGCCTGTAGACGTTGCGTGGTTAAGTGCCGGTCACGAGTCGAATTCCGGGTCGTGACAAAGTTGGTATCAGAGCGTAGGTTTTATCTTCGGAGTGTAGGATGACCCTGGTATGATGGAGTAGGTAGCTGAAGCAGAGTGGCGTAGCGTGCGTATGTTCCGCGGCATACTCACGACATGGTACTCTGCCTAAGTGACCTTAGGACTTATTGATTGGAATTCCTCCATGATTGTATACATTCTTGCGATTTGAGTTCCGTATTCTTATCGAATCCTACCTTCTTTTTCAGCCACTATGCCGCCAAAGACTACTAGGGCGCAGAGAGCAGCCGTGAAGGCCGAGATTCATGTTGACTCGTCCGAGACGAGGACTGATCCGGGCAGTGCACCCATTGTACCCGAGCAGACTATTCCTCCTATGACAGATCATATCGCCACGCTAGGGGCTGGTATGCAGGAGATGCGCCAGACAGTGGGATCCAGCATGCAGGAGATGCGCCAGATGATAGGATCGCTAGTTGAGACACATCGAGCATAGCGACCAGAGGTATCTCCACCCGTCACAGGGACCCGATGGTACCGACCGTACAGCCAGTTGCCCCTGCAGCCACGGAGGTGATTACAGTATCGCTATCAGAGTTTATGAGGCTGAAGCCTCCGATCTTCACAGGCACCGATACAGCCGAGGACCCACAGTCTTTCATTGATAGGATGGCTCGGATATGCCGTTCCCTCAGATGCGCAGATGCGAGATAGGTTGAGTTCGTGAGCTTTCGCCTGGAAGGTCTTGCGCAGAAATGGTGCGAATCAGTTGAGAAGGGTAGAGTAGCAGGTCCTCCTCCTATGACCTGGACAGAGTTCGTGGCGCTATTCCTTGCCCGTTTTCTTCCACTGAGTGTTAGAGATGCTAGAGCACGCAGGTTCGAGTCCTTACGCCAGATTCCGGAGATGTCAGTAGCAGAGTACGACGTGCTGTTCACCGAACTATCAGTTTATGCTCCGTACCTAGTGGCTACTGAGGAGATGCGAGTCAAGAGATTTGTTCGAGGCTTGCTTACGCCACTGTTCCTCGTGATCAGCGCGCAGCATTACGAGACATATGCAGCAGCTGTAGACGCAGCCCTATTAGTCGAGGAGCGTCTTGCTGAGACTTCGGTAGTTCCAGAGCCGAAGGGAGTTCATACTGGTAATTCAGCACGGAGACAGACTTTCAGACGCCGCGACAGGTATCGTTCTGGTACGAGGAGTGGCAGAGATTCGGGACGAGGCCAGATGTTTAGCTCATATCCATGGGAGAGTCAGCAGTCGCCGCAGGGTTGCTTTAGATGCGGCAGTCTACTTCACCTCGTTAGAGATTGTCCTGAGATACACCGGAGGGAGGCAACAGCATCACATGTTACCTTACCACCTTCACCACCTCAGAGGGCGTTGCCTGTTGTACATACCATTGCTCCGCGTCAGACTCATACACAGAGAGGTCATGGGCATGGAGGAGTTGCTCAGAGAGGGCGAGATGACCGAGGCAGAGGACAGTCAGTCGCAGGTGGAGGACAGGCGCGAGTTTTTGCTTTGACGCATCAGGACGCGCAGGCGTCCAATGCGGTGGTCTCAGGTATCCTTCTAGTATGTTCTGTTGATGCACACGTGTTGTTCGATCCCGGATCCACGCACTCGTACGTATCCACAAACTTTGTGCCGAGTTTGGGTAGAGAGCCCGGTTTGCTTGGTCAGCCGCTTGTTGTGACCACTCCTGTGGGAGAGTCGTTTGTTGCTAGACACGTGTTCCGATCTTGTACCGTCTGTATTGGCGAGAGAGAGTTGCCTGTCGACTTGATCCTTCTTGAGATGTTGGACTTCGACGTTCTTTTGGGCATGGATTGGTTAGCCACGTGCTATGCTTCTGTGGACTGCTGTGAGAAGACGGTTAGATTTTGTTTTCCCGGCGAGTCGGTTTTTGTTGTGTTGGGGGACCGTGGTGCCGCCCCTCACAGTGTGATTTCTTCTTTTCGCGCTGGACAGCTCCTGAGGAAGGGATGTCAGGGATTTCTCGCATATGTTTGCGATACTAGAGATACAGAGGTTCCGTTGGATCAGGTTCCGGTTGTTAGCAAGTTTCTTGATGTGTTCCCTGACGAGCTTCCTGGGCTACCGCCCGAGCGCGATATTTCTTTCTGTATTGATTTAGTTCCTTGCATGGAGACTATTTCTGTACCGCCCTATCGGATGGCCTCGGCGGAACTTCGAGAATTGAAGGGTCAGTTGCAAGATTTGCTGGACAAGGGACTTATTCGACCCAGTGTTTCTTATTGGGGTGCTTCGGTCCTGTTTGTTAAGAAGAAGGACGGAAGTTTGCATCTGTGTATCGACTACCGCCAGCTGAATAGGGTTACAGTGTGAAACAGGTTTCCTTTGCCACGCATCGACGATTTGTTCGACCAGCTTCAGGGGGCAGGATATATTTCGAGGATCGATTTGTGATCGGGCTACCATCAGCTGCGGGTTCGACAGGAGGACATTCCTAGGACAGCTTTCCGCACGCGCTATGGCTATTATGAGTTTTTGGTGATGTCGTTCGGACTCACCAACGCGCCAGCAGCATTCATGGACTTGATGAACCATATTTTCCGGCCATATCTAGATCTGTTCATCATAGTATTCATTGACGATATATTGGTGTATTCCCGGAGCAGAGAGGAGCAAGAGCAGCACCTGCGGATTACATTGCAGACCTTGAGGGAGCACCAGCTTTACGTGAAATTCTCCAAGTGTGCATTCTGGCTGGACAGTGTAGACTTGTTGGGTCACGTGATTTCATGAGACGGTATATGTGTAGACCTGAGAAAGATCGAGGCCATTCTGAGTTGGCCCAGACCCACCTCAGTTACGGAGATTCGCAGCTTTTTAGGGCTGGCCGGTTATTACAGGTGATTCGTACAAGACTTCTCCCGTATTGCTACACTTTTGACCGGGTTGACCCAGAAGGGAGTTTCTTTCGATTGGACGGATGAGTGCGAGCACAGTTTTCAGCAGTTACGGGCTCGACTGACTACGGCGCCGGTGTTATCACTACCTTCAGGATCAGGCGGATTTGTGGTCTATTGTGATGTGTCTTGAGTGGGGCTAAGGTGCATATTGATGCAGCATGACAGGGTGATCGCGTATGCTTCACGACAATTGAAGAAACATGAACAGAACTACCCCACTCACGATTTGGAGATGGCTGCAGTGGTCTTTGCACTTAAGATCTGGCGACATTACCTATATGGCGAGTCGTGCCAGATATTCACTGATCACAAGAGTTTAAAGTATATATTTCAGCAGCGAGACCTGAACTTTAGACAGTGCCGATGGATGGAGTTAGTGAAGGACTACGATTGCGAGATCTTGTACCACCCGGGCAGGGCTAATGTAGTGGTGGATGCTTTGAGCAGAAGGCCCGGGTGTAGTTTATCTTGTTTGAGCGTAGTACAGGGGCAGTCGTCGGCGGATTGGCAGATATTATGCAACAGCCGGGAACAGTTCGAGTTTACGCCGATCGGAGGACAGATTGCGCATGTTCGTGCACGCCCACAGATGCTTGACCGTATACATGAGACACAGCACAGTGATGACCGATGTTTAGAGATCATGGCGTAGATTGGACAGGGCAGATTTTTTGAGTTCGTGATCGATGATCACGGGATACTACGATTTGGGACTAGACTGTGTGTACCAGATGCTGAGGGACTGCGGCGTGAGATTCTAGAGGAGGCACATCGATCGGTGTACAGTGTTCATCCAGGTTCCACTTGTAGGGTTCCTAGGCACTCTAGTGAAGTCTCACAAGTCATCGTTCATGCCAAATTAAAATTTTAACGGTGCCGAGAAACCCGACTACGGATCGTCGGCTAGAAGTTTAGGCGAAACAAGCTAACTAGTTAACAATTAACTAATGGGAAACGGAAATACAACCTTTGTAGATCCGGTCCTCCACCTCCACGGCTCCGAGATGAGGTCCTCTCTGCTGTCCAAATCAAATCCGGGCTCTAGCGTCGACTTCATCGGAGAACGAGTGAGCTAGGTCGTCGATGTCCATGCCGAAGATGATCTACGTCGAGGCATCGCTAATTCAAGCTCTGACTTCATCAAGTCAAGAAACTTGTGAAGAAAACTCACTCTACTACTTGGCAAGAGGTAGAGGATGAAGAAATAGGAAGTGGGTAGACTTTAGATTTGGATTTCTCACTCTTTATCATCAATCACCATTGATGAAGAAAGCTTTTTCTTCATGAAAGAATGGAAGAAGATGAAGAAGAAGAAGAATATCATATGATAAGTTATTATGAAAAGAATAATAAATTTATTCTTATCATAATATTAACCTAAGTTAAGTGTAGAGAATTGACCAAGGTTAAAGAATGGTTAGGGTTAAGGAGATGAGACAAAAATGGTGACATAATGAAAGCTTCATAAAGCTTCAAGTTGAAAACAAAACTAGCCACCATTTTTGACTTCTTTTCCTTTTCTCATTTATCTTTTAAAATGCAAATGAAAAGATAAATGAATAAAAGAAAACCCTAATCATTTACTTAACCTAGGTTTAATTCATTACACTTAACAAAAAAGATATGTATCATCAAACATGATACAATCAAGTGCACAAAAATCATATCGCATATGCAATGCGCACACCCGAGTGAGAAAATCCATTTAAAGTGAACCGATACTAGTTAATGCAAAGTAATATATCAAATATATAATTATGCATTAAATCATTAAATCAACTCTTGATTTAACGATCCGGTCATGTCGCACATAACCGACTGGT
This sequence comes from Agapanthus africanus, assembly GCA_030015575.1. NCBI lineage: Eukaryota > Viridiplantae > Streptophyta > Magnoliopsida > Asparagales > Amaryllidaceae > Agapanthus > Agapanthus africanus. Next base: position 304,060,001 of record CM057343.1, on the reverse strand, counting down.
ATCATCAGTAACAACTTATCGAATCAACACTTGATCCGATAACCCGGCTATATCGCATATAACCGATCAATGTCACATCGCGAGAATGAAATACGGTATCACATACACGCATCATTCTCGGTCCCGAACATATCTCATATGCGCTCCAATTTCGTTTCGCTTGAGCCAGGAAACCTCTGTGTAGGACTCTAAAGACTCGTCAATACGCCGGCAGCGGATGATGATCATATCAAACACCCACAAGCCGCAAGCGGTCTGCTAAACGTAACGGCCACCCGGGTATTGAGCGATTTGAAGATCGACGAGCAAGCCCGCTCACACTCCAGTGAATCCGACCAGTAACACTACCGTACAGTCCGGTCTGATCTTCTGATATGTCGCATATCTCGCCAAGGGGTGGTAAACATCAGACCCCAATAGCTCGATAAGTCGTGTCGATATGAGGTCTATAACTATTCGAGAAACTACAGGTAACACTTACCAGTAAATCTCAGCAACCCTGGCCAGGGATTTCCTGTTATAGCCAATCGAACACAGCGCAACATCAACCCCCTATACCGGGAGAGACGAATCCCCTCCTATCACTCATTGCCTCCATGTGACTCGGGACTGTACCCAAAAACCACCGTTTTGCACGCCCTCTTGGACGTGGTAAGATGGAAATCAAAGCACAGTGGGAACCACACAAGACTCTATGACGATCTCGGGTCAACAGACTACTCTGTACCAGTGTCACCAGAGAACTGTCATCTGACGTCAGGTATAATACCATCTGGGAGTTCTCGGCGAGTCCGTCCAGTGTACCCAGTCTCTACTGAGCACCCGTATATCATCTCTGATGTCAAACATCAATGGATATGGGATCATCCATCGCCCATCTGTATGGGTCGAGAAGGTATACGCTAGTCTACTCTGGTATATCGATGCCCCGTCTCGATACACCCACGACTAGGGACTTTGAAGGATGTACTTATGGACTACCATATCCCCACTAGTATGATCCGCATCATAGTCCAGGTAGTCAAGTACAGATCCTAAGGGCTTTACCAACATGTAACAGAGAGACAATCAGTATACACGTTAAGGTAAAGTTCAACCAAATAGCATACTATCATGTCGAGCAAGAAAGTCCTCCCTATATATGTCCCAGCATCCACTACAATATACATCCTATGTACAGTAATGGCCTCTAGGGCATACATATAACTAACAATCTCCCACTTGCACTAGGGCCATCTGATAGCAGTGGTTGCAGTATCTCATACTCAACCATCCCATAAAAGTCTCTCTCTGGGAACAGGCCTTTGTGAGTGGATCCGCTGTGTTGTCCTCTGAGTCTACTCTCCTATCCTCGATCTCCCTGGAGATCAACCATCTCCATGATCAAGTGATACTTCCTTAGAATATGTCTGGATCACTGATGGGACCGGCGTTCCTTGGCATAAGCCACAACTCCATTGTCACACAATGGGAGGAACATAGTTCATCTTATGAACCAATATACACCCAAACAGCCTCTTTGGTAGCATCTTAAGTAGCGATGTATCGTGCCTTTATCGTCTAGTATGTCACGGTATCTAGCTTGGAACTCTTCCAACATACCATCCCTTTTCTGAGGGTAAAGACAATGCTTGTGACTGACATTCAGTCGTCATTATCACCCTGGAACTATTCCAGTGATTCTCCCCAGGGTCGATTGATACCATCTTACTACAACTAGTGAGAATCCTAACATCCAATTAGATCTATCTCATAGATCCAAAACCCAGGATTTAGGAGGTATCACTTTGATCCTATATGGAGAATCATTGTGATAAGCGGAGATTGATCGAGCGCAGCATAGGAAACTCCTTCCCTATCAAGAGTATGTCATCCACGTACTCTACGAGGATCGTCACCATACTCCCTACTACCTTCTTGTTTATATAAGGTTCATCTACCATTTTGATGATGTCAACTTCTTTGACTAATCCATCAAAACAGATGTTCCAACTCCGCGATGCCTGCTTTAATCCTATAAAGCATCTTGCACACGTTTCCGCTGCTCCCACTGTCTATGAAGCCCTCTGGCTGTGTACTTATAGACGCACTCTTCTAAAACATCATTTAGAAAAGCAGTCATGACACCCAACCACCAGATATCGTAGTCATGGTATGTAGCCGTGGCAAGTAGGATCTGGATGGACTTAAGCATAGCTACTTGAAAAGGTTTCATCATTATCCACACCTGGTCAATGATGCAAACTTTTAACAAGTCTAGCTTTGAAAGTCTCAACTTTTCCATCTACACCAAGTAATCTTCTCAAGATATACTTGCTCCTGATGGGGATTTAACCCTTCAGATATAGCAACTAAAGTCCATACTTTGTTGGTGTATAAGGATTCCATCTCAGATCACTAAGCATCCAGCCATTCTTACAGAGTCTTATCCCTGATGGCCAGCTCGAAGCTAGTTGGGTCATCATCTCATGATGCAATCCTCGCTCCCACTGTCATAGAGAAACCGAAGTATCTCTCAGGTGGGTGAGGAACCCTACTAGATCGGCGGAGTGGCTGAGGTTCGTTGGTCTCTACTGAATCCTTTGGTTTTATCAAATCATCTGCTGTAGTTCGTATAGTTGGAACCTTTCCAGTTCTACAATACAGACCTTGCCTCGAGCTTGTCCGGATTTTGCTTTTGGACATAGGCCGGACAACCCCAAATCTTAACTGGTTTAAGACATGGGCTCTTCCCATTCCATATCTCATATGGAGTGGTAGGCAACTGATTTGATTCGAGCCGTATTCAATAGGTATGCAACTTCTCAAGCGCATAACTCCCAGTAGGAAAACGGTAACTCAGTGGTACTCATCATAGAGCACACCTTATCATATAGGGTGTGTCTGCTCCACCCCGATACACCGATGTACTGGGGTGTATACGGAGGAGTAATGCTGAGAGAGAATCTCATTCTCCTTTAGAACAATCCAGGAATTCCGTGCTCAAGTATTCTCCTCCTTGATCTCATCATAGGATATAATACTTATACCCGTATTCTGGTTCTCTACTTCTAACTTATATTCTGTGAATATCTCAAAAGGTTCAGACTTGTGTTTCAACAGGAACATATGTCTGAATCTTGAGAGATTATCAGAGAACGTAATGAAGTATAAAGAACCGGTGTTGGCATGTGTAGACAGGGGACCTACATACATCAACATGTATCATCCCAAGAGTTTACTAACTCTTTCTCTGTTTCCAATAAACAGAGCTATGGTCATCTTATCTTTGTGATATGACTGGCAAGTTTCATAAGATGTAGATTCAAACTGTTTTAAATATGCATCTTCATGTAACTCTAGCTAGTCGGGTCACATTGATCTGACCTAGTCTACAATGCCTCAAGAAGAATTCGTTCAGTTCTGAACTCTTCCTCTTGTGTGTGTTTCGTACACTAAGAACTGTAGTTTGATTTAGAACGTCAATGCTTTTAGATAACGTGCCTGAACTGATCAACTTTTGATATAGGAAATGTTCAAAACATTATCCAACAATACAAAATTTTATCATTTCTTTACTAATAAAGAGACTGATATGATTTTGTATATCAGGTTCGGTATCTAACAACATTCGTTCAGAATCAATGTATTGGTAATACAGGGTGACAGTGACCAACAGACTTGGCCGCAACTCTTGCCCCGTTTTCTGCCTCATGAAACTTATCACCCGTTCTCAGTTCTCTACCTTTCTGTAGCCCTATGTAACAGATTACATATCTGGGATCCTGATCTGGTATCACATACCCAGGACGTAGAGGATACAGAGAAACAGTTCTTTGTAACGAACACACCCGAAGATGATGCATCAGCATGCACTCTCTTCGTTTGGGCGGCACGGGAAATCTGGTATTCCCCAATTTCCTGCTCTATCTTATAACATTTATAAGTTGGAGCGGGACCAACGTTCCCCAGCTCAGTATAACAAGCAGGTTCGGTCAATAATCCGTTTTATTATCTTGATTAAGGCGTGATATGGTCGCTACCTGGAGAGAGAGAGAAGAAAACACTCAGCGTGCGCTCTGTCAAGAATAGATTGGTTATTATTTTATCTAATCAGGATGGCTCCCACTGCTTTTTATCAAATCTTCCTTCAAACCGTAAAAGGAAAGACTAGCCGGGATTAATTACACACTACAAGTTCGCCAATCTTTCAGCCAGGCCAGTGTCGGTACTTTGAGGGAGGTCCCCCGTGCTTTCGCACGAACCTAATTAATGTAAACCTCGTTTTCCCAGAGGCGTAACCCCGTTAACACCTTTCTAGACACCTACTTGATCGGCTAATTGTAATGTGTAAAACTCTCCCCGGAGTAACTCTTACTCGCAGCGGGTATCGGGATCCAACTATCTCATAGAAGGTATGCAATCTCATTGCAAATTTCAACACTTGAAATTCCCGATAATATTTTTCCCCTAGCTCGCTATGACCTTGACGGAGGCCAAACAACCCATAGTCCGCTAGTCAAGTTCAACCCGTCATTTCCTGATTGAATTAAACCCACCCGCACGACCCTTGACGGAGGCCAAACAACGCCGTACGAATACCCTAATCCAATCGCATCATATGCTAGCAGATAAGCACTAGTTAGCTACCGTACACTACGCCTTGACGGAGGCCAAACAGCCGCAGCACGAATACTAACTAGTACGTATCTGAAATGACGGAGGGCTACGACAGGTTTTTCTGAAAACCTATTGCGTAATGAACTTGATATCGCTGTAGAATCAAATGATTTTAAAATGGAGTGCTTTTGAGGCTTTTCTAGTTTTGCTAAAGGAGTCACTCCCGGTGAAGGGATCGTCGGTCCTTTCCTCGTCGAATGAGGTGCGGGATATATCATATATATCGCTGTGCAAAGCAAAAACTCTTAAAAGCAATCAAAAGACAAACCGAGTGTGTAGCATCTGCCAGTTATTGCTAAAGGAGTCACTCCCGGTGAAGGGATCTCGGTCCTTTCCTCATCGAATAAGGTGCAGGATATATCACATATACCGCTGTGCAAAGCAAGAACTGTAGCTACCTGTTTTATTTTGAAATTCGATTCTACAACATCTTAGGTTTCTTTTATTTCATTAATCTCATTAATGAAGTCCCATCATTTAAAATACCTAAACATCACAGATAAATACGACGTACACTTATGCCATCCGCATTCGCCTCGATGTCCCCTCGTGCACCGTTAGGTTAGGTAACTAACGGCAGAGCGGGGCAGGGCTAGCGCGGGTGTAAAACATAAGTAACGTCTATATAATATATCATATATACTATATACTGTATCTATCACAGAACATCACATGATCACATCACAGATAACGCAGCAGAAGAATCATATGAAATATTAGATATACTAGGACGTCCGTGTTTTCAATACGAGCCAGTATAAAACACGGATTCCACGGTCGCGATGAATAGCCAAACCCACACCCCTAGACCCCTACGAGAGCGGCAAGCAACCCTACCAATTCTAGAGTTAGGAGACCCGGACTCGACTCCTCGAGTTGGTCTCCCACTGGACTCCAGAACCCGGTTACTTGTGCTCCCCTCCTTGGGTCTATCCTAGTGCGGAAAAGTAAATAATATACAAACGGTGACTACTTCCGCAACCTGGAAGCGCCCCAATAAAAGAATATTACATACAAGTTTTTACATGAATGAAAATGAAAAACACTCATCTCACATAAAAACCCCCGGCTATTCAAACACGACGATCCAATATAACATATCCAGCAACACATAACATCACATGTCATCAACGTAAGTAAATATGTCCATCCCAATTGTCGTTGACATATAGCAACGAAACCGGCGATATCACATATTACACTTACGGTCACAGAAAAGAAAGTGTAAAACTACAACAGTTGGAATCCGCAATCTGCATAGACATCACATGCCTAATCAAATGAATTCTTTAGACATCGCATGCCTAACAATTATAAACCCCGCATTTTAGTCTCAAAATCGAAAACTCTTTTCAATATCAAGTCGGGCAATTCAACAAGATTCCCGACATCCTGATCGCATACTCATCGCAAACTTCAGTAGACGGCCGCACCCCCGATACCGTCGACGAAGTGCACCAAGGCGGAACACCGCTTCCGTGAGCACCCGGACGGATGCTTTCGGCGACGGGGTTCTCCTACAGTCACTTGGTCGGGGCTATGGAGTGAGGCTGTCTATTAAGTTTACCCGGCGAGTATCCGCGTACACTACGTGACTGCGACGGACTTTTGATCGCATCAAAATTCCGTGGCAACCGATCAAGTGAGACTAAACTGCTATGTTTATAACATTCATTTAGTTATCACATAACTACTTGTGAATTCCAATTATTGTATCCCATTCCGGATAAATAGAAAATGTCAAACTTTCCGATCGAACAATCGAACACCCAACTTTTCCCGATACAGATCAACACATGAAATAAGTCTAATAACATTCAGTTCGTGCCTCAGTAGCAACGGTCCAGCCGTAGAAGGGTCAAGCCAACGCCTCACATGTGGCACGCCGTACTGCCCCAAACCCGAAGGTTCAAAGGGCAGTTCAAGACGGTCACATAATCGAGTTAAGGTTTGTTGTCTTCTAGAGGGACCATCGCGTTACTTGCTCTACTTAGAACGTCGTTAAACTACGGAAAATCCAACACTTGGAATTTTCCCGACAGGGGAAAAATTGGGTATTTATATCCGGTCGAACTTTTTAACATATTCTAAAATTTATCCGGAAAGCCAAATAGACAAAATTTGATACCCCGATCGAAACACCGAATCCCCAAAACAACTGCAGAAAATTCAACTCTTGAATAAATTTTAAAAATTCCCAGAAAACTCAGCATAATTTATCAGGAATTACTGTGCATAAAATGAGGGCTGGCGTCACTATAATGCCGCGGAACCGCCGCAGAAGCCTTGCTTCCGCCGCGCTTCCGCCGCATATAATACTGTTCACTGGAAAATTTTTGCATCGTAATTCATATTTTTCCCTGCTGAATTTTTTAGCAATTTTTAATTTGGAAAAATCCCAGTTTTTGAAAAAAGGACAGAGAGCAAGTTTGATTCAGGGTTTCGGGTTCGTTCGGACTTCAAATTCCGTCTAGACTTCGCCTAAGGCTCTAGCTAGGCTCTGATACCACTGTAGGGTTCCTAGGCACTCTAGTGAAGTCTCACAAGTCATCGTTCATGCCAAATTAAAATTTTAACGGTGCCGAGAAACCCGACTACGGATCGTCGGCTAGAAGTTTAGGCGAAACAAGCTAACTAGTTAACAATTAACTAATGGGAAACGGAAATACAACCTTTGTAGATCCGGTCCTCCACCTCCACGGCTCCGAGATGAGGTCCTCTCCGCTGTCCAAATCAAATCCGGGCTCTAGCGTCGACTTCATCGGAGAACGAGCGAGCTAGGTCGTCGATGTCCATGCCGAAGATGATCTACGTCGAGGCATCGCTAAATCAAGCTCCGACTTCATCAAGTCAAGAAACTTGTGAAGAAAACACACTCTACTACTTGGCAAGAGGTAGAGGATGAAGAAATAGGAAGTGGGTAGACTTTAGATTTGGATTTCTCACTCTTTATCATCAATCACCATTGATGAAGAAAGCTTTTTCTTCATGAAAGAATGGAAGAAGATGAAGAAGAAGAAGAATATCATATGATAAGTTATTATGAAAAGAATAATAAATTTATTCTTATCATAATATTAACCTAAGTTAAGTGTAGAGAATTGACCAAGGTTAAAGAATGGTTAGGGTTAAGGAGATGAGACAAAAATGGTGACATAATGAAAGCTTCATAAAGCTTCAAGTTGAAAACAAAACTAGCCACCATTTTTGACTTCTTTTCCTTTTCTCATTTATCTTTTAAAATGCAAATGAAAAGATAAATGAATAAAAGAAAACCCTAATCATTTACTTAACCTAGGTTTAATTCATTACACTTAACAAAAAAGATATGTATCATCAAACATGATACAATCAAGTGCACAAAAATCATATCGCATATGCAATGCGCACACCCGAGTGAGAAAATCCATTTAAAGTGAACCGATACTAGTTAATGCAAAGTAATATATCAAATATATAATTATGCATTAAATCATTAAATCAACTCTTGATTTAACGATCCGGTCATGTCGCACATAACCGACTGGTATCATCAGTAACAACTTATCGAATCAACACTTGATCCGATAACCCGGCTATATCGCATATAACCGATCAATGTCACATCGCGAGAATGAAATACGGTATCACATACACGCATCATTCTCGGTCCCGCACATATCTCATATGCACTCCTATTTCGTTTCGCTTGAGCCAGGAAACCTCTGTGTAGGACTCTAAAGACTCGTCAATACGCCGGCAGCGGATGATGATCATATCAAACACCCACAAGCCGCAAGCGGTCTGCTAAACGTAACGGCCACCCGGGTATTGAGCGATCTGAAGATCGACGAGCAAGCCTGCTCACACTCCAGTGAATCCGACCAGTAACACTACCGTACAGTCCGGTCTGATCGTCTGATATGTCGCATATCTCGCCTAGGGGTGGTAAACGTCAGACCCCAATAGCTCGATAAGTCGTGTCGATATGAGGTCTATAACTATTCGAGAAACTACAGGTAACACTTACCAGTAAATCTCAGCAACCCTGGCCAGGGATTTCCTGTTATAGCCATTCGAACACAGCGTAACATCAACCCCCTATACCGGGAGAGACGAATCCCCTCCTATCGCTCATTGCCTCCATGTGACTCGGGACTGTACCCAAAAACCACCGTTTTGCACGCCCTCTTGGACGTGGTAAGATGGAAATCAAAGCACAGTGGGAACCACACAAGACTCTATGACGATCTCGGGTCAACAGACTACTCTGTACCAGTGTCACCAGAGAACTGCCATCTGACGTGAGGTATAATACCATCTGGGAGTTCTCGGCGAGTCCGTCCAGTGTACCCAGTCTCTACTGAGCACCCGTATATCATCTCTGATGTCAAACACCAATAGATATGGGATCATCCATCGCCCATCTGTATGGGTCGAGAAGGTATACGCTAGTCTACTCTGGTATATCGATGCCCCGTCTCGATACACCCACGACTAGGGACTTTGAAGGATGTACTTATGGACTACCATATCCCCACTAGTATGATCCGCATCATAGTCCAGGTACTCAAGTACAGATCCTAAGGGCTTTACCAACATGTAACAGAGAGACAATCAGTATACACGTTAAGGTAAAGTTCAACCAAATAGCATACTATCATGTCGAGCAAGAAAGTCCTCCCTATATATGTCCCAGCATCCACTACAATATACATCCTATGTACAGTAATGGCCTCTAGGGCATACATATAACTAACACCACTAAGATGTACCACGATATGAGAGATGTTTACTGGTGGGACGGAATGAAGAGGGACATCGCAGATTTCGTGTCGAGATGCCTGACTTGTCAGCAAGTCAAGGACGAGCACCAGAGGCCCGTGGGAGAGTTACAACCGTTACCCATTCCAGAGTGGAAATAGGAGCAGATTTCGATGGATTTCGTTGTGGGTTTGCCCAGGACTAGGCGAGGGTATGACTCCATTTGAGTGATCGTGGATCGTTTGACGAAAGCGGCTCACTTTCTTCCGGTGAAGATGACTTTCGGATTTGCTCAGTACGCCCAGATTTACATCGACGAGATTGTACGACTACACGGAGTCCCGACGTGTATCGTGTCCGACAGAGGCACCCAGTTTACCAGCCGATTATGGCAGAGACTTCAGGAGGCTTTGGGCACACGCTTGAGTTTCTGCACAGCATTTCATCCGCAGACCGACGGCCAGTCAGAGCGGACTATTCAGACTCTTAAGGACATGCTCCGAGCGTGCGTTTTGGACTTTGCTGGTAGCTGGGATCATCATTTACCCTTGGTGGAGTTCTCCTACAACAATAGTTTCTAGGATACTATTCAGATGGCACCTTTCGAGGCTCTGTATTGGAGGAGATGCAGATCGCCCGTCTGCTGGACAGAGCTCAGTGAGAGCAGCATTTTGGGGCGACAGATCGTACAGGAGACGACCAAGAAGATACAGCTGATTCGAGACCGGATGAGGACAGCTCAGAGCAGGCAGAGATCGTATGCTGACAGGAGCCGCCGCAGATTAGAGTTCACAGTTGGAGATCACATTTTTCTGAGGGTCTCTCCGATGAAGGGAGTGATGAGCTTTGGACAGAAGGGGAAGCTTAGCCCTAGATTCATAGGTCCCTTCGAGATTCTCGAGCGTGTGGGCGCAGTAGCTTATCGTTTGGCTCTTCCACCCGACTTCCCAGATGTTTACCCCGTGTTCCACGTGTCAATGCTTCGCAGATACCTACATGACCCTTTCCACATGATTCAGCATCAAACCGTTCAGCTCGAGCGCGACCTTTCGTTCATCGAGCAGCCCGTCGTGATATTAGACCGACAGGTGAAGAAACTTAGGTCGAAGCTCTTGCCATCAGTGAAGGTGCTTTGGCGCAGCCCGAATGGCGAAGAGATCACTTGGGTGGCCGAGGGCGAGATGCGGAACAAGTTCCCTCATCTCTTTGAAGGTATGCGTAGCTTTATATTTTCAAATTCGGGGACGAATTTCTTTTAAGTGGGAGATTGTAACACCTTAGGATGTGTTTAGTGGCTAATTATATTTATATAAAGGGTTTTTAATAAAAATTTTACCAAATTGGGTTTCAAATATTTTTCCAAATTTAATAAATATTTTTCTAGAATTTTCCTAGGCTTGCGCATACTTGTGCATGTTAACTTGGGTTATTATGAGGTTAAACCATGTTTAACAACCATGGTAGATTAACACACCATTAGTTAGTAAATGATTTTTTATTAGGGCTATTTTGTTTTAAATAAAAAGGGATTTAAATTTTCTTTGTGTTGACTTGAGGGAATGAGAAAGAGAGAATGCATCATGGCAAGCCCATGCTTGCGTTTAATGAAGAGAGAGAAAGGAGGGGTTGACATTGGGAGTTATCATTATTCCTCTCATTCTTGTGCTCATTTTCTCTCAACCTCTCACCCTCATACTCACACACCCACATTCACAGCAGCAGCAGCTGCAGCAAGCACAGCAGCAGCAACATAGCACAGCACAGCAGCAGCAGCAGCTGTGAACAGCAGCAACAGCAACAACTTCAGGCAGCTATAGCAACTGCAGCAGCTCCTTCCATCTACTCCTTCTCCTTCCTCCAGCTTCCTAGGGTCGAGCGTGGGGTATACTTCTCAAACATACCCCCTAGTTTGCTTAGTTAGTGTAGTTTTGCTTCGATTAGTATAAAAATTGTGTTTTTAGTGCGATATGTGGTAATTAGTAGGAACTTTGATCAAGTGAAGTGTGTATTGGTTAAACTAAGTTGATTGGGTATTGTTAGGGCCACGTTAACCTAGCTTAGCCCCCAATTTCACTAAAATACCACCAGGTTTCTGTTTTATGCAAAATTTACTGTTTTTAAGCAAATTCTAGCTTTCTGCAATCTGCTATCGACCTAGTGAATTCAGAATAAATATGAGTTAACTGGAGTATAGTTGTTAGGTGTAGATCCCATGTGTAGAACACGACCCTCAGACTCCACTTTTTGGCCGCCGAAATATTGTTTCTGGCCGCAATTTGTGGCCAGATAGGGGGGTATGGGGTTTGGGTTTTGCCCTGTAGGTTCCTGCTGCTATACTTAGACTCATGGTATGTGCAATTTTATTTAATTCTTGCTGTAGAAAAATCTGGAGTTAAATACCCTATTTCTCGTATTTTTAAACATTCGCGACACGCGTGATACGTATGTGGTTTGGGGTTTCTGCGTATCGCGACGCGTCGGGGTAGCTTTAGACGCGTAATCACACGTTTTAGCGTATCGCACACGCACGCGCTTTCTTCACGACACGGGTTACTAGTTTGACCTTAATATCGTGTTTTTGTAGATTTGAGCTTATGTGTGATATTCTGTGAAATTCTAGGTTCACAGGCGAGTACGGAGGACGCCGCCAAGAAGGGGAAGTAAGTAGTCGGCTACACCTAGCGCGAGACTATGGTGAGTAGATTTAACATCTACGGGGATTTCACCCGCATGGCGTTATGCTTTAGGGCAGATAGGACCTTGTAGCAGCATCTTGCATCTTTATATATTGACTGTTCATGGATACCATTGTTGCATACCGCATTCCCTGCTATGTGCATACATAAACTTAAAATTGATAGAACACCGCACTATTACTAACGATTCATGATGCACGAGCACTAATCTGCATGTTACACACACCGTTAGTAATTTCCATGACACACACTGTAGAATTTCCATGATCATTATACTGTAGTTCATTTCACATGTGATTCAATATGATTTTCATAGAAATTGGGAGCCACATGATGCCTTTTGAAAAACTGAAACTATTTTTAAAAGCGGTTTCTCCCTTTCACTTATAGTATGACTTGGGATACCTATCACATCGCATTGACTTATTCATTGGTTTGGATTTCATGTGATTTCTGGTTTTGAGGACCGTGGGATTATTTAAAAAATTATGCACTATTTGAAAACCCGGTTCCTCGTGATATGATATTTTGGTGCGTCCACCACGCGTTTTCTCGGTGCTAAGACGTGTGTTTGAAACCCGATTCGAGGAGTTGGATGATCCATTTGCGGGTTCGTGGTGGACCCGGTATGGTTCCCCTCGGTAAGATGATCGATTGATTTTGCCGATTGAGCCTGGAGGTTGGCGAGTACCTACCGGTGATTGGTTAGACCTGGCGGTTATCCGGAGGATACTGACCAGAGTCGATAGATAGTTGCGGGACGACCCGTACTGCCGGGACCGAGGGCCGACACCGCAGATGGAGCCCGTTGGCTGATCCGAACTGACGGAGCCCGATATGTGAGGATTTTCGTGTCGATGCTGGACACGAGTATTTATGATATTTGGGTGCCGATGTTGGGCACTCGTGATTTTCAAGGATTTACAGGATTCGAGGGCCGAGGAGAGTGCCGGCGCCTGAGTTTTATTGGGATTTGGGTGCATTATTGGGCACCGACGATCTTTCCACGTTGATATTCCGTGTAGATGTTATTTACTCCATGCTCAGCACTGATTTTGATGTATCTCATCCTGTAGTTATTTTACTTGTCGGAGCACTTGCATGATTATTGCACATTCTGCTTATCACATATAGATATAATCTGTTGGCATATGATAGCGTAGCGCAGTACGTGCATGCTCGTGATTACCTTTATATGTTATCTCTATTCACAAGTTGGCAACTCACTCCCGTTGTACCACACAATTTGCAGGTTGCCCATCAGAGTAGTTACGGCAGGCTGCCTTTTGCATCTTTTGGCTACAGATACCACAACAATTGGAGCGAGAGCTGTTTTTGCGGTTAGGTGGGTTGTCGTATCTGGTTACTTCTTTGTACACTCTTTTGTATCTAGTATCCTCCATCTACCTTATATGTACTTGACTTAAAGACAGTTGGAGGACGATGATGTATGTTATTTGTATTCTGGTGTCGAGCTCGTGGGAGGCGACTTTATATATGTAGTTTTATTATTCTGTGATGTTTTTACTTATTGCTCTAATTATTTCACATGTTGCTTTTGCTATATCTTGCCCCTTTTCCCGATTTTCGGGACAAATTTTGATAAAGGAAATGTTGCCAAAATCATTAAAATAATAACTTGTACCTTAATGAATTTCTATGAAACAACTTAAAGTTTTCTAAAGGTTTTAACAAGTATTCTAATAAACGTCTCAAACACCCACTACTTTTAATGGTTTTGATTTCTGGGTTTCGGCTTACTTAGTCGCATTACGCCTGTAGACGTTGCGTGATTAAGTGCCGTTTACGAGTCGAATTCCGGGTCGTGACAAGGTGTGTTTTTGAGGCTTTTCTAGTTTCTCTAAAGAGGTCACTCCTGATGAAGGGATCTCGGCTCTTTCCCTATCGAATAAGGTGCAGGGTATATCATATATACCACGGTGCAAAGCAAGAACTATTTAAGCTGTCAAAAACTAAACTGTGAGTTTGTAGCATCTGCCAGTTTAGCTAAAGAGGTCACTCCCGGTGAAGGGATCTCGGCTCTTTCCTCATCGAATAAGGTGCAGGGTATATCATATATACCGCTATGCAAAGCAAAACTGTAGCTACCCTTTTTATAAAGTTTTGATTCTACAACATCTTTTAGGTTTCTTTTCTTTTTATTAATCTCATTAATATATCCCATCAGCTTATGCTTCCTAAGCATCACTGTAGAAACGAAAGCAGTAATATTTATATATCAGCATATATATATAGTATAAGCATTCGTATCAGGCGGTAATATGATCTCATCACAGAACATTGCAGCAGAAGAACAAATATGAAATATTGGATATACTAGTATGTCCATGTTTTAATACGAGCCTGTATAAAACACGGATTCCACGGTCGCGATGAATAGCTAAACCCACATCCCTAGACCTCTACGAGAGCGTCAAGCAACACTGCCAATTCTAGGGTTAGGAGACCCGGTCTCGACTCCTCGAGATAGCCTCGCACTAGACCCTAGAACCCGGTTACTTGTGCTCCCCTCCTTGCGTCTACCTAATGCAGAAAAGTAAATAATAAACTCTGGTGACATCAACTTCATCCCGGAAGTACCCCAATAAAAGAATATTACATACAAATGAATTTACATGAATGAAAATAAAAATCCTCATCTCAAATAAAACCCCCGGCTATTCAGAACACGACGATCCAATATAACATATCACAGCAACACATAATATCTCATATCAACAACGTAAGTAAGTATGCATACACCGATCGTCGTTAATGTATAGCAACGAAAACCGGCGAAATAAATACATACTACACTTACGGTTACAGAAAGGAAATTGTAAAACTACAACATTTGGAATCCACAATCACTTTAGACATCGTAAATCCGAAATATCACATACTTCGTATTTCATGCCTAACTTCATGAATTCCACATATTGTATCACATTCCAGATAAATAGACAATATTAAACTTTCCGATCGAATAATCAAATACCCAAGATTTCATAAATAGCTCAACACTTGAGCGGAGTTCAAAAAGTCCCAGAATATGTCACAGTACCAACGGTCCAGCCGTAGAAGGGTCAAGCCAATGCCTCACATGTGGCAACGCCGTACTGCACCAAACCCTAAGGTTCAGAAGTGGTTCAGACGGTCACATAATCGAGTTAAGGTTTGTGTTCCTCTAAAGGGTCCACCGCATTACTTGCACGTTTTTCCGAAAGATTTAAACTCAAGAAAAATTCAACACTTGAAAGTTTTTCGTGTCAGGAAAAAGTGAGTTAATGATATCCGTTTGAACATTTTAATACTTTCAAAATAATCCGGAAAACAGAACGAAATTAAATTTTCCGATCGAATCAACGAATTCAAAATAATCCCTAGAACACTCAACACTTGAGTAAGATTAAAAATACCAAGAAATATGCAGAAACACCTACGGATATTACTGTTCAAACACGTGTCCCCAATTCACTCTTTTGGCCGCGGAACCGCAGCGACAAGCATGTTCTTGCCGCGGTTCCGCGACTCTTTGAGAGCCTTGGGAGCTCGTATTTCATGGCTATCCGTAGAATTCCCAGCTGATTTTTTTGAGTATTTTTAATGCAGAAAAAATCACATTTTACAAAATTTCCAGAGAGGGGGTCATGTTCGATGTTTCGGGGTTCGATCGGAGTTTTAACTTCGTATGCACGTCGTCTAATGCTCTAGCTAGGCTCTGATACCACTGTAGGGTTCCTTGGTATTCTTACAAGGATCTATAAGGCATCAACCATGCCCGATTCAAAATTTAGACGTGCCGAACAACCCAAAGCCGGGATCTTTGCTATATTATTAGGGTTTAACATGCAAGTAAATATCTTTACAACTAAGAGTGAGGGATTACAGCCTTTGTAGTCCGCTCTTTCGCTTCATAAGCTCCGAGTAGAAGTCCCTTCGCCGCAATCCACGATCTCCCGGACTCAAGAGAGGTTCCACAACCCGAATGATCCATGCTTGCTTGTAGTCTTCCTTTTCTCCGATGATCTACCTCGAAGTTCCTTTAACTCAAGCTCTTTCTCACTAATGAGGTGAACACCCTAATCTAATTGGCTAGATTAGATGAGGATGATTAAGTAGCATTTATGCTCTCTTTTATTATCAAATTCTCACTCTAATTCATCACAAAATGAAAACCTAGAAAGCTTTTTCAAAGCTCAAGGAAGAAGAAGAAGAATATCAAATGAATAATTCCTTTTGTGATGAATAATGAAATGTTAATATGATTACAAAAGTAACCATGGTCAAGGATGACAAGGCTAACCCATGTAGAGATTTAACCTAGGGTGAAGGGTTTGGGTTGGGTTAGAAATATCTAGCAAAATATCAAGCATAATATCTTTTGCTAGAAACAAAGTAAAACCTTCTAGAAGCATCAAGAAAGAACTAACCCAAATCAAAGCCTAACCTTGTTTAATCTCCACTAAACATGTTGCATTAGTAATCATATCTTGTTACAATATTATATATTACATATAAAATATATATTTGTAACAATAGAAAATAATACAATTAACATATATCGCGTATATATCAATGTATTATCCGGTGAGAAAATGAATCAATAAAGCGAGCCAATATTAAATAATGTAATGTAATATATCACATATATAATTATACATTAAATTATCGAATCAACACTTGATCCGACAATCCGGCTATATCGAATATAACAGACTAATATATCATGTACCGATTCATCGAATCAACACATGATCCGATGACCCGGCTCATATCAAAATATCACGAGAATATAAAACGGTATCTCATATTGCATTATCCTCGGTCCTGCACATATCACATATGTGCTCCTACTCCATTTTGCCTGAGTCAAGAAACCTCTGTGTAGGACTCTAAAGAATCGTCAATACGCCGGTAGCAGGTGATGGTCATATCAAACATCCACAAGCTGCAAGCGGTCAGCTAAACGTAATAGCCGCCTAGGTATTGAGCGATCAGAAGATCAACAACCAAGCCTGTATATTCTCCTGTGAATCCAAACAGTAACACTCCCGTACAGTCCGGTCTCTTTGTCTGATATGTTGCATATCTAGTATAGGGGTGGTATACGTCAGACCCCAGTAACCGATAAGTCGTGTCAATATGAGGTTCATAACAGGTCGAGAACCTACTGATAACACTTACCAGTAGTACTCCATATCCGCCCTGGCCAGGGACTTCCAGTTATAGACAATCGAACACAGCACAACATCAACTCCCTATACTGGGAGAGACGAATCCCCTCCTATCGCTCATTGCCTCCATGTGATTCGGGACTGTACCGAAAAGCCACCATTTTGCACGCCCTCTTGGACGTGGTAAGGTGTAAATTAAAGCACAGTGGGAATCACACAAGACTCTATGACGATCTCGGGTCTACAGACTAACTTGTACCAGTGTCACCAGAGAACTGCCATCTGACGTGAGGTATAATACCATCTGGGAGTTCTCGGCGAGTCCGTCCAGTGTATCCAGTCTCCACTGAGCACCCGTACACCATCCTTGATGTCAAACACCGATGGATATGGGATCATCCATCGCCCATCATATGGGTCAAGATGCGTATACTCTAGTCTACTCTGGTGTATCGATGCCCTGTCTCGATACACCCTCGACTAGGAACAGTTATAGGATGTACTCATTGAATACCGTGTCCCCACTAGTATGATCTCATCATAGTCCCAGTAGTCGAGTACAGATCCTAAGGGCTTTATCAACATGTGAGAATAAGACAGTAAACTAATATAAGTCAACATGTTAAGATAAATTGAAACCAAATAGCATATCATTATGACAAGCAAGAAAGTCCTCTCTATTTATATCAAAGCATCCATTATAATATACATCATATGTACAACAATGGATTCTAGGGTGTATACATACCTAACAGGGACATCCTGTTATGGCCAATCGAGCACAGCGCAACATAAACCCCCAATACTGGGAGAGGCGAATCCACTCCTATCGTTCATTGCCTCCATGTGACTCGGAACTGTATCCAAAAGCCATCGCTTTGCATGTTCTCTTGAACGTGGTAAGGTGGAAATCAAAGCACAGTGGGAACCACACAAGACACTATGACGATCTCGTATCTACAGACTAACCTGTACCAGTGTCGCCAGGGAACTGCTTGCTGACGATAGGTTTAATACCAACTAGAAGTTCTCGGCGAGTCCGTTCAGTGTACCCAGTCTCCACTGAGAACCCGTATACCATCTTTAATGTCAAACACCAATGGATGTGGGATCATCCATCGCCCATCATATGGGTCAAGAAGCGTATACGCTAGTCTACTTTGGAATATCGATGCCCTGTCTCGATACACCCTCGACTAGGAACAATTGTAGGATGTACTTGTGGACTACCCTTGGCCCCATTAGTATGATCTTCATCATAGTCCTGGTAGTCAAGTACACATCCTAAGGGCTTTATCAACATGTGAGAGCAAGACAGTATCATAATACAAGTCTACATGTTAAAACAAAGAGCAACCAGATAGCATTCTATCATGTCGAGCAAGAAAGTCCTCTATATATATATATCCAAGCATCCACTATAATATACATCACATGTACAATAATGGCCTCTAGGGCATACATATAACTAACACCCCTACTTGCACTAGGCCAGTTGTTGTAGTATCTCATACCCAACATCCTGAAGAGTCTCTCAAATTGTATCAGGGGTATGCCCTTTTTTAGTGGATCCGCTGTGTTGTCCTTCGTGTCAACTCTCCTGACCTCGATCTCCTGGCAATCAACTATCGACCGATCAGGTGAGACCACCTTAGAATATGCCTGGATCGCTGATGGGACCTGGGTTCCTTAGCCAAAGCCACAGCTCCATTGTTATCACAATACAAAGGTATTGGATGCTCAATGGACGGAACCACACCAAGTTCAGTTATGAACTTCTTCATCCAGACAGCCTCTTTGCAGCATCGTTGGTAGCGATGTATTCAGCCACCATCATCGAGTCTGCCACGGTTTCCTGCATGGAACTCTTCCAACAAATCACCCCTCTATTGAGGGTGAAGACAAATCCCGAGACCGATTTAGAGTCGTCCTTATCACTCTGGAAGCTCGAATCGGTAAAGAACTCCACTTGGAGTTCACCGTTACCATACACCAAGAACTGTTGGTGTAATATGCCCTAGAGGCCATTATTCTATAGTACCAGTTTGTATATTACATTTTGGAAGGTTGGGATATATACACGGATTTATGACAGTCTTGCTCGATATAGTAATATGCTACCTATTTTGTATCTGTCTTAATATGTTTATATGTTTATTTTAACATATCGCTAATACATATTGATAGAGCCCTTAGGATCTATTCTTGACTACCAGCGTTGTGATGGCAGTCACACTAGTGGGGGCTAGGTAGTCTACAAGCACATCCTTACACAGGTCCCTAGTCGCAGGATTATCGAGACAGGGCATCGATACTCCAGAGTAGACTAGTGTATACGCTTCTCTTTCCAGCATGGGAGATGGTCTGTCCCACAGCCATCAGTACGTCGTACTGGAGATAGTATGCAGGTGCTCATTGGGTTATGAGTTACACTGGACGGACTCGTGGGGAACTGCTGGTTGGTAATATACCTATCGTCAGGTTGCAGTTCCAAGGTGACATGAGTATAGCTTAGTCCTTCGACTTGACACTGCTACTTCGCCTCAAGTGTGTTCCCACTATTCTTAAATTACTACCCTACTATGGCTCTGTTGAGTTGTGCAAACAGGTAGTAGTTGGGTGTAGTCCCGAAGCACTTGGAGGCAGTGGCGATTAGATAGGATTCGTCTCTCCCGGTATTGGGGGTTGATATCGCGCTGTGTTCGGAAAGTCCCTGGCCAGGGAAAGCGAGATTTGCTGGTAGGGATTCCAGTAGTTTCTCAGGATGTTTTTGGCCACACTCCGACACGACTTATTGCACTATTAGGGGTTTGACGCTTGCCGCCCCCTAGGACCGATATGTGACACTCTTAGATGAAAAGACCGGATTGTACAGAGATTGTCACAGACAGGCTCAGTAGGGGTACGGATGAGTTTCCTCGTCGACCTTCTTATCGACAGATACCTGGGTAGCCGTTACGTACAGCTAGTGCCACTGACGCGCTTGTGGTTAAACCCACTGCTAGAGTATTGCCGAGTCTTTAGAGTCCCACACAGAGGATTTCCCGGCTTCGGGCGAAACGTGTAGAGGTCGTATGATTTTACGATAGGGTTCAGTCACAAACGTGTTCTTGTGCGCATATGATGTTCGGGCGGACATTGCTAGTGGGCTTTGGTTTAAGCCGGATCCTAGTATATGATTATTGGATTAGTTTCGTCTCATTGTATTCGTGTTTCTCGGGATACGGATGCGGGTATGTATATACGGATGAGAGGGGTATTCATGTTATTTGGACAAGATTACAACATGGAGAATGGCACCTCAAATTAGGGTTTCTCTTTTATGATAATTCTTTTGTGAGGTGGAGGAATTGAGAGTGGAAACCTTATGGTATTTTAGTGAAATAGAATTAGTGTTTTTGCTTTGACCTTTTTGGATTTGTTGACTTGGATATTTGTAACATATTTGTGTCATATTTGTGAGATATTTTCTTGAGGTTTAAAAGCAGAAACTCTTGACTTTTTCAACACAATAATTCATTCACTAAAAACTATCAGATACTTTCCCCTCTTCAACTTCCTCAAGCTTTCTCCTTCTCCATTCAAACCATAACCTTCTTATGAGTTGAGAATCATAGGGTTTGTGAGACTACTAGACTTCTCACCACACTCTACACATCCTAGGCTACTAAGTTTAGCACACCAAGTGACCTAGTTGCCTCAAGTTATAGGCAAAGCTCAAAATCGGATCTCTCGGGTGGTTCTTCTACGATTAGGAGAAGACGATGAGGAGGTGAATTCCGTTCTCAGTTCAAGGAGCTCACGACTTCGAGAAGGACAGCAACGAGGTGAAGGACAGCGAGAATTTGAGGTATAACACTCACACATAGTAGTTAAACCTCATTTATAGAATGTTAGTTAGGGTTTAGTATCGATCCTGGCGTTTAGTCGAAGTTACGAAGCTAATAAAAATCATTTTTTGCAAACTCTGCCTCCCCGCGAACAGGTGGGGTGCGTGGAATCAGCTTACAGTGGTATCAGAGCCTGCTAAACCATTGCTAACAGATTAAACGACAACTAAAACTACGAAACCGAAATAACACGTAAACATCGAAACGTAGATCCTAGTTTCTGTTGAATTTTTCCGAGGCTCTAAAAATTATTTTAGCAACTGCCGAGTACTCCTTCACTTGTAAAGTGAACATAGGCCAAAACCGAGCCATTTACTTGCAAACTGGACCGGCCACATAGCCCATATATCCGGCGTCCTCGGTTTTGTTAGGGGTAAATGCTTCGTGTTTTGTTATGTGGATTTGTTACTAGTATCTAGGGTTTCAAGAGTTGTTTATTTTTGCCAATTTTGAATATACTGTCAATTCTTCACTGTGGCATTACAGAGTGTTTCGAAGTCGTAATTTTAACGTCGTTTAATGTTTCTGTGTTTGATAAATGTGTTCGTAAACTTCCGCTAATTGCTATATGTCGGTTAGTTGGGGGTTGCACATTTCTGTGATGTTTGTTTGTGTATATGGACTTATTGGATTGTCGTAAATGAATAGCTGGGGATGTGAGGTGTTATATTCTTTCATTCAAATGTAAGTTGTAAATTGTTGTAATATTTTTTCGCGGGGCACATCCGGGTTGAGGTTGTAGCCACCGTTGTATTATTTCATTTACTGTTTATTGCTCCTAGGATAGACCCAAGGTGGGGTGCACAGACTACCGGGTACTTTCAAGTGCCGAGTGGCCTACTCATGTTGTTGAGGGAGGTTGCTTCGCTTAGGGTATTTAGTGGGTAGTTTTCCGCACCCATAGGGGTCTGGGGTGGGGTTTGGCTATTCATCGTGACCGTGGAATCCGTCTTTCGTTACAGGCTTAAACAAAACGCAGAATTCCTAATATATCCAATGTGTTCATCTGTGATCTGGAATGCCTATTATTGCGTCTGATGAATGGATATTATTATTATATATATATTATATAATAGACATTGCTTTTTTTTTGCATCCGCGCTAGTCCATCCCCCAGCTCTGGCGTTAGTTATCTAACCTAACGGTGTAAGACGGGGCCCCGTAGCGAATGCGGATGACATAAGCGTACGTTGTATTTTCATCTTTTTCTGCAATGGTAGGTTAAGTGATGGGACTGCATTACATTAATGCAAAGTAAACAAACCAAAGCTAAATCGTTGGAACAATTTTAAAACCACTCGGTTTTATCAAAACAGTAAAACTTTTAAAATGCGGAGCTTAAACCACTCTTTTTAAAAGCTACCAGGTTCCTTCGATTATACCAAGTTCACTACATTCCCGGTTTCGCTAAAACCATTCGTAGCCCTCCGTCATTTCAGTTGGATATTCAGTAGTATTCAAGCTATGTATTTTGACCTTTGCCAACGCATAGTGATTGGTAGCTGCTGAATATTCATCTGTAGCATAGATAGATGCATTGGTTTGGGACAGTCGTACTGCTATTTTGGCCTTCGTCAAGGGTATATACGGGTGGGTTCAAATTAACCTGGATAATGACGGGTAGAACTTGACAAGTGACTTATGATATGTTGGCCTTCGTCAAGGTCTTAAGAGCATGG
Organism: Agapanthus africanus; assembly: GCA_030015575.1. Classification (NCBI taxonomy): domain Eukaryota; kingdom Viridiplantae; phylum Streptophyta; class Magnoliopsida; order Asparagales; family Amaryllidaceae; genus Agapanthus; species Agapanthus africanus. Next base: position 304,037,157 of record CM057343.1, on the reverse strand, counting down.
GGCAAAAATCCACATCGGGAGTTTCTAAAGAAACTGAAACTTGCTAGTGTTGCATACCATTTGGAGTGTGATAATTTTGCTAGTGTTGCATACTTTTTGAAATTATATCTATGAAATTTACATATATCAGTTGATGGTTAGGTATGGTTCATTCAACAGCGGTTTAATTCTTCTTAACCATAGCACAGTTTTCAACCTACAACGCACAGGGTTTGAATTATTAAACTCAGAGAACTTATACAAAGTATTGTATATTTTCCAGTGTTCATTAGGGCAAAGGGGTTGGTACTCGTACTATATTCTGTTTACTTTTGACTTCTCTAGTTAAGGAAAAGTATTTCGTTGAAATACAAGGTCCAAATTTTGAGAAGTTATAGGTATAAGAATAAAGTAGAGAACCATATATTGCAAAGTATCAAGATTCTTCAAGATGATCGAAAATATAGATACTTGTGCTAGGTATTCCGTTGTAAGTAATAGTTTTGAGAACTTGCTTCTCTTTCAGGTTACTTATACGTGGGTGCATTCATTGATGAGTAATGCTGCATGGCCTTCTTCCATTTTGTTGATATGCACTGGAAACGGCTGCATGTATTTTTAATCTGCTTCCAATTAAATTAGTGCCTTTTTTTCTATATGGTATATAAAATGGTTTCATACCTTAACGATGTTAAGGTATATGGAGTAGTCCGGCTGATTCTTAAAACCAGAATCCGAACAAACTCTAGGCACGTTTCAGTAATGCCAGTTTGTGGGTTATCCCGGGTATTGACGAGGGTTAACATTCTACCATCTGGAAGATCAATAGTTATATTGTTCTTGACTCTCCACCAGTTTTAGTAAAATGGATTCTTTTCAGAAAACATTAGTGGGAGTATGGTAGAACTGGAAGATATTCTAGAACCACTGTTCAGTCGAAAATATTGCAGTTTTAATATAACATTTTCCTTACTTTTCTTAAATATTTAAAGGTGTTTATTATAAATATAGAACATATTTGGGTTTATCTGCAAAATACTATTTACCATATGTTTATATATTATAATTAACATTATAAAGGAAAATATATGCATATAATATTTATATAATATTTTGGTAATTAAAATATGTATATCATATCAAATATTCTAATCAAGATTCTTAAAAGATATAATATCATACAAATGGTTAGAATAATATTTCAAAATATATGCATAATATTTTAGTAATTAATAGATGCATATCTTACCAAATATTCTTAATAAAGTTTCTTAAAGATTTATTACCATATAAAGTAATTAAGATACTCTCTCTAATTTAATAAATATTACAAGCATTATTCATGGAGATTTTGTACAGATTTAGCTCAGATCAAGAGATCAAGATATTCAAGATGTCAAGATTAAAAATCTGCCAAGAAAATCGTAGGATCTGAAAACTTGGAAAGTGGATTTCTATGGCAAGTCTAAAACTATGAGATCTAGGATTTCTGATTTGAGGGCATATAAAGGACCGAGGGCTAAAGTTAAAACTCATCCTCTTTACATGAAGCAAATCACCGTCAAAGAACAAGAGATCCACGACAGGTCCACGATTCGACGTGATAGGGCGACGTGAAAATCGACGGAGCATCTACTTCCTACTAGGCAGAGATCGAGAGCAAATTTTTCCTCTTGTAATCTAAATTCGTAGGATTTGTACTTGTGAAGTTGATCAATAAAGGTAGATCATTTCATTTAATTATTTATTTTCTGTATTTTTACATTCTGCATTTTAATTATAATCTCATTCTCTATTCTTTCTTCTTCTTCTGACAACATGCGTGAGTAATTCCTAGCTTGCTAGGGTTCGTAGGATTAGGGTAGAACAATGGATGAGAAAATATTTTAACTTGTTTTAAGTCTTATGAAATTTATAAACTTTAGCAAAAGAATCGTTAACATCCTAATCGGGCGCACTACCAAATTATTGATAGTCTCGACCGCGATTTAAGATCAGATTAACAATTGTTTTGTTAAAGGCTAGACATGAATAGAGATCAATGAAAGACAAGGGTCAATAGTGTGGAAACCCTAGTTTCTTCCAAGAACCTTAATCCTCATTCATCACTATCAATCTAGTTTTAAATCTATCAATAGATAAAAGGAGTCATCTTTATTAGTCATCCATGACTACTAAATCCTAATGAACCCTACAAGCCTTCTTCTTATATATTCTATATCCTTATTTAAACTAGATCTGAAAAATATATATTCTACATCTGTATTTACCATAGATCTAGAATCTATTCTTCACTATTCTATATTCTCCTTCCTCTTTTCTAATCAACATGTCTAAAGCAAGATTAAAAGTTCCACGAATACCTGAGGACGACCCGTACTCATCTCGGCTAGCTACGAGCGACACCCGGTTATTTCTATAAACACTTTTTCACGATCCATCAAATGGCGCCGTTGCCGGGGATACGTGCCTAATTTTTTTATTCTTACTATTCGTGTTGAATTCTTATTTAATCTATATCATAAAACAAAACAAAACCGCATCTTGCATATTTAACGATTAGTGTGCGATTTTTGCGAGGGAATATGGAGTCACTGTAGCGAGGAGATAAAGATTCAGAGACACTCATCAAGACCCATAGGAGCAAAGGAGGCCACATTGAAAAAAATTACACAAAGATCTCCCTAAAGCGCGGCGGAACCGCGGCTAATATGTGTAAACGGCGGCGGAACCGCGGCGGTCTTGGGGATTTGTGTACTCAAACTTTTCTGATATCTTTTCTATCTCTTTCTCCCTCCTCTGAAAATCTTATAATATATTTTTCTGCAGGATTCATTGCAAAATATCGCCGCACAAAAATCTTTTTGCGTGTTTTGTTTTGCGGGTCGTTTTTGCATATTTTTTATACGGACATTAATGGGCAAAGACTAGGTGGGGATTTCATCACCCTTCCTAAGCCCCACAATTCACAAAACGAGCATCCGCATAATCCTATATTAATTAAAAAATATCTAGACCAATACTCTAAGGACCGTCGCGCTCAATTTGGACAGAGAAAGGTCGTGGGTAATCTATCGCTTATCCTCATTTCTTTTGTGGTGTCTAGGCAAGCGTGACTAAGGAAAGTGGTTACTTAATTAGACCCGCTATTTTCGGTGATTCGTATAGCGGATACCTCCCACTTACCTGTCACTTACCTGGCCACAAGAGTAATAAAGAGGTGGTAGAGGATTGGTCCTGCGGCTTGTCCTTTGGAAGTCTAGGAGCGGTCTAGTGACTTGACCTAGGTAACCTTAGTTCTATGGTTGTTTGTGCAATTTTTGTGTGATTTGTCTCACATCCGACACTTTTTAAAACAAACCAATTTTTAAGTTCTCACACACGCCGCCACGTGCGCTAAACCCTCTTAGTGCATGCTCGGCTGGACATGGGATTCTAGTGTTCGTCTTGTCCACGTTTCTGCTATCGACTCCGAAGTCGGTATTTCTTCATCTTCTTTTTCCCTCCACCCACCACATCGACCGAGATGGACGGTTCTCCATCATATTATAATACCACCCTGCCACCACCCGTAGGTGCGCAAAATCCACCGCGTCTCTCTCTCCAAGAAAGATGTTACCCCGTGCAAGGACTGCTTCCTACCTGTCTATCTATTCTACCAGCCAATGGGGATAATTTTGAAATTAAACCCCACTTCATCAAACTGTTGCCCAAATTTCACGGGCTTGAATCCGAAGACGCATACGTTTTTATAAACAAATTCGAAAACGTATGTACAATGATGGGCACATCACAACTTTCTGTGGATACTATGAGATTACGTCTTCTCCCTTTTACTTTGTGCGATCTAGCAGAAAAATGGATTTATAACACTGCCGCACATTCTATTGCAAAATGGGATGAATTCGTTGTAGCATTCCTTAAGAAATTTTATCCCAATCATAAGACCGCCCGCGTTCGAAGCGAGATTAACCAGTTTACCCAACTTCCCAATGAACCATTTTGGAAATGCTTTGAACGGTTTAAGGATCTTCTTCTATAATGCCCTCATCACGGAATCAATAGATGGGACCTTTGTCATATTATATATGAGGGTGTGGATCCTGCAACAAAACAGATGCTTGAAACCATGTGTCAATGTCATTTCCTGTCTAAAGATGATGGTGAAGCTTGGCAATTTCTGGAAGATCTCGCTGAACAAACTTTACAGTGGGAAAGCGTTAGACCTATATCGTTTAGGGGAGGTATACATCAGCTCAATATTTCCATCGAAGTGAAAGCCGAAATGGTCACGATACAAAGGAAACTTGATGCTATAGAAAACAAAGTCTCTTCAGCCTCCCTAAACAAATTTACTCTCCCCAAAACCGTGTGTGGTTGCTGTTCCAACCCATCACATTTAACGGATGAATGTCCTTTGAATCCACCGTTTCAAGGCCAAGAACAAATTAATGCTACTTTTCTGCAGCGACCTAAAAACGATCCTTATTCTTCTACATATAATCAGGGATGGAGTAATCATCCTAATTTTCCTTGGAACCAAAACCAAACTCAAAATCAAAACCAGTTCCAAAGCAATTATCAAAGACTTCCTCCACTGCAACAGCAACCACCACATCCAAGTCAGTACCCATTTCAACCGCAACCTTTGCAAAACCCGACCAACAACTTTGATCCTTATAATAATTCTTTTGCCGGTACCGATAAACCCTCAGCGCTCGACACGTTCATTAAACATTCCATGCAAATGACTGATATTTTAACATCTTCTATCAAAACGTTAATACGGAACACCGCTTCCCACGATGAAAGATAAAATCGATAGAAGCACAACTTGCATAATTAAATGCCGCGATGAGCGCGAGAGAGAAAGGGAAACTTCCATCTCAACCTATACCTAATCCTGGCCACTCACAAAGTTATAATGTGAGTGCCGTTACCACGTTGAGATCGGGAAGAGTGCTGGATAACCAAGTGGGTGAATACGTTGATGGCGTTGATGATATTATTGAAACCCCGGCTTCTACTTCTTCTCCTATTTCGTCTAGTCAACCATCTTTCGAGCTTATTCTCCATTTTCCCCAAAGCTCGAACCCTCTGTAAGTCAACATTGTACACCCCACGACTTGCGGGGAGGCGGAAATATGAAAAACAATCATTTTGTTAAACTAACATCGACTAACTGAAAGGATCTTTGCTAAACTATAACTCACACTAACATAAGAGTAATTAGCTACTATGAAAAAAGATTGTTCCTAATGAACCAAGTCCTTCTTCTTCTCGTTAACCACCTCCTCGTCGGCCTCCTCTTTGTAATAGACGATCCACCCGAGAGCTTCTACTCCAAGCTTTGCCCCTAATCTTGAGGTAACTAGGTTTCTCAAAGTGCTGATCTAAGAAACCTAGGTAATATAAAGTGTGATTATGGATTAATATGTCTTGCTAACCCTTGATCTCAACACATGAGAGGGTAGGGTTAGGATTTGAAGAGAGAGAGCTTGAGGAAAGATAAGGTGAGAGTGAGAATGAAATGAAATAATATCTCATCTTGAATATATGAAGCATAATGATTTATTAAATGAATAAATCAAATGATTTATCAACCATGCTTCATTTATTTACTTTGTGTGATTCATCACATGAGTCATTAAACATTAAATGCAACACAAACTCCTTTGTATTTATCACACCATGAGTCATTAAATCAATAAATGCAAATGCCACCTTAGCCCCCAAGTCATCATCCTTCTAGAAGCTTCTCGCCAAATTACGAGAACGCCCCTCCTATCCGTGAAAACACGGAAAAACTTTAGACTGTATAAATCCAATAATCCGATACTAGAATCTGGCTTAAACCAAAGCCGACGAGTAAAAACTGTCCGAACATCGTACGTGCATAAATGCACGTGCGTGTCCGAACCCTGTCGTAAAACCATACGACCTCTATATCGTTTCGCCCGGAGCAGGGAAACTCTCTGTATGGGACTCTAAACACTCGACTACTACGATGGCAGTAGGTTTAACCACAGACCGCAAGCGATACTAGCTGTAAGTAACGGTCCCCAGGTAGATGTCGATAACTGTTGCTCCACGGCAGCGCCCCGGCCGTCTTACCGAGGCCAAAATGCGGAATCAAAAATTTTCCTTACTTGGAAACTGGCGCTACCGCGGACAATAAAACCCGGATCGTTAACCATTAACCTATACTAGCTAACAAGAGATGGGAAGAGAAGTATACCGAGTGATTCGAGTCCTCCGGTCTTCTCGTCATCGTCCCGATCTCCCGCGGAAAGTCTTGTCTCCACATCGTCGCCTCCTCGCCGGAAGGGCACCACATCGCCTGCGTCTTTTACGGGCTCCCGCCTCAATACCGAGGCAACTCGGGCATGAAGCCGGAAACTCGACAAGCTCAAGATATGCTGTAGAATGTGTAGTGTAGAGGCTATGTCTCATTTGGGGTTTGTTGCCTTTGAAGATGATGGAGGAATCAAGATTAGAAAAATGGTGCTTGCATTTTTCTAGCATGAAAATGAGATCAAGAATGAAACTCTCAAGATGAAGCTCTCATCTTCTTTTCTCTCAAATGTATTCAACCATATTGTAATGAGAATGGTGGAGGAAAGAATACAAAAACCACAACCTTAGAAGGAAGGTAATGGTAGTAAAAGCAAGTGGTGACCATAGCCAAAAACATCATGATAACAATCTCACATCAACTTTCATCTCATTTCTAATCTTCATAAAGCAAGAAATGATGAAGGAAAAGAATGGTATCTAAAGATGCTATCATAATAAATACATTTGCAAGAAAACCCTCCACAATGTGTTATTTGCAAACTTGCAAATAACACCCTCCATCGGAAAAGTCCGGCCGGGAAAGAACAAAGGAAAACCGGCCGGAACGGAATGCAAACTGGCAACTCCAGAAAACTGGTCCCGTAATAAATTACAGGAAAACCCCGATACTGTGCATACACACCCGCATCTGTATTCCTACCGGATACAAATGCAATGAGACAAAATCTACACTGTACTATACTAGGATCCGGCTTAAACCAAAGCCGGCTAGTAATATCCGTTCGATCCTGATCCGTGCAATACCGCACGTATCTGATCGAACCCTGCCATATATCCATACGGCCACTAGTAAAAACCGTCCGATCCTGATCCGTGCAATACCGCACGTATCTGATCAGACCCTGCCATATCTCCATACGGCCTCTACAGCGTTTCGCCCGAAAGCTTGAGTAACTGTAAGTGTGGTGGACTCTAAAGACTCGTCAATACTATGGCTGTGGATTTAACCACTAGCACGTCAGAGGTATTAGCCAATACGTGACGGGCCACCAGCTATTGACCAAAAGGGACGTCGATGAGCGAACTCATCCTGACACCCTACTGAGCCTGTCAGTGACAATATCCGTACAGTCCGATCCGTTCGTCTATGAGTATCGCATGGCGGGCCTAGGGGGTTGGTAAAAGTCAGACCCCCAAAAGCGGTACAAGTCGTGTCGGAGCGTAGCCCAGAACGCCCTGAGATACTACTGGAATACCTACCAGTAAATCTCCTGCCTCGGCCGAGGGCTTTGCGTAATGGCTCTCCTAGACACAGCGCGACCTCACCCCCAATACCGGGAGAGACGAACCCCTGAAGATCCGCTCACTGCCTCCATGCGGCTCGGGACTGTACCCAACTAAAACCTGTTTGCACGACTCCTTTGAGCCGTGGTAGGGTAGTAATCAAAGCACAGTGGGAACTCACACGAGACAAATGACGATCTCAGGTCAATGAACTAACCTGTACACATGTCACCAGGGAACTGCTATCTGACGTCTCGTATAAGACCAACTAGCATGTTCCCGGCGAGTCCTGTCCGGTGTACTCATAACCCAATGAGCACCTGTATACATCTTAGGTGAACCAACTGACACCAGTGGCTTGTGAGACCGGCCACCGCCCCTCGTCGGGGTCTCGACTGTATACACTAGTCTACTAAAGGAGTATCGATGCCCTGTCTCGAAACTCCCACGACTAGGGACCATTTAAGGATGTGCTTATAGACTACCAGCTCCCACGTATATGATCGCCATCATACTGCTGGTAGTCAAGCAAGAATCCTAGGGGCTCTATCAACGTGTAATAGCGACATGTCAGGTCACCTAAAGCAGTACACGATGATAAAGATGAACCAGATAGCATACTATCATCTCGAGTAAGACTGTCCTACCGGGATAGGTCCTCCCTCAATCATTGCAATCACGTGCCTGTGATCCAATAATTGACTCTGAGGGCACTATCTCCAACAATCTCCTACTTGCACTCAAGGCTAATTATTGCGATGTCGCATACTCACAGCCCGTGTGATGCCGAACACCCAACTCCTCTACTGGTCAGTCTCACAAAGCTCGTTTGCGAAACTATTGCGTTCGAGGAATAGCCTAAGTGAGTGGATCCGCTGTGATGTTTCTTTCTATATCTCTCTATATCTCAAGTTCACGGAGAAAACCATCTCCCGAAATGAGCAATACCTGTCTTGGAATGTCTGGATGTCTGATGGGACCTAGTTCATAAATGAACTCCAAATCCAAACTTCTTAGACTGTATCGTCAACTGAACTTAATCAGTATCCTGCGCCATGCCTCCCTCAGTATCTGCCTGGATCACCTGTCCAGAATACTGTCCCTCGTCAGAGGGAGAACTATAACTCTGACAACCTCCTTGTCGTCCATGTCACCTTGGAAGCCTGGAGTGATAACCGTCTCCTAAAGGAGGCAGCCGTTATCATATCCCTAGAACATTCACTTATGTTCTAAAACTGCTTCCGACTGTTCCTCCAGGATTGGATCAATATCAACTTATTGCATCTAGTGCAAGAACAACATCTGGTGTGGTACTTGACATCTCATGATTGACTCAATTACCTAAGCAAGTGATCTGCCAATCATGCACATCCCTCTCTACTTTAGTCTATAAGACACCTTTAGAGAGGGTGACTCCATTACATGCAGGTACACTACCATGCCAGCAGTCGTCCATTCTAAATACTCTTAGAATGCTGTCAAAGTACCCTGATTGGGAAACCACCCAAATCTAGATCTAAAACCATAGATCTAGTAACCAGTATGTCTGATATAATGTCCAAGTCCCATGTGGAGAAAACACTGTGTGACGACCAAAGTATAACCGATCGTAGTATAGGAATATCACTTCCTACTTTGTGTATGTAATCCAATACCAGGACATCACACCCTACTACCATCTCAACAGATCCATCCCCTATTCTGATGACGTCAAACCTATGACTGTCACATCGGAAATAGATGATCTATCTCCGCTATATCTGCTTTAGTCTATAAATAGACATAAGCCTGATGTCCACCAATGCTTCCGCTGCTCCCACTGACTACGACAACCCTCTGGCAGAGTCATATAGACGTGCACTTCTAAAGATAGTTTAGAACGACGCTATACTCATCCTCCCACCGGGTCTCGCAGCCTGGAACAACAGCAATGGCAAGTGTGGGTAAACAAGAACTTCCCTGTCACCGTCCTTGAGGCTACCGGAGTACCTCTCGGGTGCCTGAAGTTACCCACCTCCTCTGCGGAGTGGCCAATGGAATGTCAAACCAGATTGAATCCTTAGGTTCCTTATCAAATCTTCAGTAATCGTCTGCGGTTCTGGAATCACTTCCAGTTCTACCATACTCCCACTACTGTTTTTGAAAAATAACCATTTCCTTTTAAAATGTGGCGAGTTAAGAACAATATCACTATTGATCTTCCAGATGGTAGAAAGTCAACCCTCGTCATAGCCTGGGTCAACCCACAAACAGCCATTACAGAAACGTGCCTTGAGTTGTCCAGTGTCTGGTTTTAAGCATAAGCCGGACAACTCCCCGTACCTTAACATCGTTAAGATATGAACTGTTCTATATCCAATATAGAACCAGAGGCACTGATTTAATTGAACCAGATTCAAATCATGCAGCTATCTCCAGTGCATGTCAACTAAATGGAAGGAGGCCGATCAGCGTTACCCAACTTAGGAATGCTTCCAATTATGAGTAACCTGAAAGAGAAGCAAGTTCTCATTACTATCAACTGAATACCATACACAAGTATCTACATCTTCAATCACTTTAAAGAATCCCGATACTTGCTATACCTGGTTCTCTACTCTATTCAAATACCTATAACTCCTCAAAACTCAGACCCTGTGTTTCCACGAAACACATGTCTAAGAACTAGAGAAGTTAAAAGTAAACAGAATATAGTATGAGGACCAACCCCTCTGTCCTAATGGACACTGGACAACATACAATACTCTGTATAAGTCCGCCGAGTCTAGCTCTTTCACTGTGTGTCGTAGGTTGAAAACTGTACTTATGGTTAAGAAGAATTACACCGTTGTTTAATGCTCCTTACCTAACCATCCACTGATATAGGTAAATGTCATCGACATAATATCAAAAGGTATGTCTCACTCTATGAAAATAGACGTACAGATATATCAATTTGAAATTGGTGCACAACAGCGGATATTCAAAACCATATATTTGCCGACCGGCAAACAGCCCAGGTGATCTCCTCAAATATCACCGATTACAACGAATCCCGATATTATGAGGATGATCACCCAATTCCCAATAACTTACTCCCACTCATCATCTGTAAAACCATACAGATGAGAGAATCAAACCTGGTAAATACATACCCTGGAGCAAGTGTCTAATCGGGAAATCAGTTTTCTTCTAACATCACACAGTGAAACTGAAACATTGAAATGTTTCGGTGGGGTATCCTTGTATTCCTAGTAATGCCTCTACCATTATCTAAATTCACAACTGTAACCGTATATCTCTTTGCCACCTCTCCAAATCCCTTTATATGTCTTTAGTCATTACCTTCTGTACACCCCTTTAGGCCAATTGGTTTTCTTCCCTCCCTACCGTTCGGCACCAGCCAATGGTTTGGAAGAAGACTATCCAATAAGCATAATGGGTGTACTGTCCTAATCCTAGGAGCACTCGCAATGCGAGAGAAGGTGAAGAGAAAAGACAACCGAATAAACCGTATTCCTATTTCTCCTGGACCAGAATCCATCCCCGAACTGGAACAAGTTCCTTTCGAGTTCGTATATAACCATACGATGGAGTATCCAATAAACTGTGGATCTTCGTAGTGATACGGAGTGTCCTGGAGAAATACAAAGGTGATTTAGGATTGGCGAAGAAATACTTGGTTTGGTCGTGAATATCAGTCGCAATTTACTTTGCCCTCTTACTAATCCCTTTCTTTGTCTTAACTTAATACCTTCTGCACACCATCGTTATGCTAATTGGTTTTCTTCATTCCCCACCGTTCGGCACCAGCCTAAGGTTTGGAAGAAGACTATCCAATTTGCATAATAGGTGTACTATCTCCTAAACCAAGGAGTACTCACAATGAGAGAAGGTGAAAAGAAAAGACAACTGAATAATCCTATTCGTTTTCTCCAGAACCAGAAACCATCCTCGAAGTCCTTCGAGTTCGTATATAACCATACGATGGTTTTGTCCAATGGAAGTGGACGTTCGTAGTAATACGGGGTGTCCTGGAGAAAAGGATAAAAGTAGGAGTGGCAATGAGGTTTGCAACTCTGACAATCCAAAAGCCTTTGTTAAGAAGGTTCGGTCAACTTGGTCACTGAGTCATGGTCTTAGGGTCGGGTTAATGGTCGCTGTCAGAGAGAGAGAAAAGAAACACTCAGCGTGCACTCTAACCTAGATCAGAATGGTTACCAATTTATCTAATCAGGAAACCTCCCACTGTACCTCAAATTCTCCTCCAAACCTGAAAGAAGAATTAGTCGGGGTCACCCGAAGAGTAAACCAACTCATCAGTGGGAATCGGGATCCAACTATCATCGCATGATAACATGACGGAATCCACTCACGTCACCACACTCCAGAAGGTATGCGCATGTCTGGCAAGTTTCAGTTCTTTTGAAACTCCCGATGTTTGTTTTTACCCCTAGGACTCAAGTGACCTTGACGGAGTCAACAAATCAAAGAGTCCTAGTCAAGTTCAACCCGTCATTATCTGGATTGCATTAAACCCACCCGTACGTGCCCTTGACGGAGTCAACAAGGCCGCACGACTGTCCTAATCAATCCCATTTATGCAACAAACAAGCACCACTTAGCTACCGTACACTACGCCTTGACGGGGTCAACAAACGCAGCACGAATACTAAATAATACCCATAAGAAATGACGGAGGGCTACGAATGGTTTTTGGCGAAAAACCTTTAACGTAATGAACTTGATATCGTTGAAGGAACTGCATAGCCTTTTATAAAAATATAGTGACGAAAACCTTTGCTAAAGAGGTCACTCCCGGTGAAGGGATCTCGGCTCTTTCCCCGTAGAATGAGGTGCAGGATATTCCAACTGAATACCACGATGCAAAGCAAAAGTAATCGGCTATAGTGAAGTTAATGCCCTGACGCAAACTTCTGTCCAAGGGGTCACTCCCGGTGAAGGGATCTCGGCCCTTGCCTCGTCGACTGAGGAGCAGGATATTCCAAATGAATACCACGATGCAAAACAAAAGTGAACGTCCTTGCAATAACAGCTTTTTGAAAAGTGTTCCAACAACATCAGAATAGGTTTGTTTTAACTTGCATTGATCCGAATCAATGCAGTCCCATCAATTGATCACACCACAAAGAACGAAAATATACTGACGTACGTATATGCCATCCGCATTCGCCACTGGGTCCCGTCATCACCCGTTAGGTTAGCTAACTAACGGCAGAGCGGGGACTGGACTAGCGCGGATGAAAAACATATACAACATCTACTAATATATATACCAATATATTATATTTCGCTCAAGGCATGAATAAAAATGCAACATCACAGAAATATACAGCATCACAGAACAATACAGATATCTGGAAGCCCCGGGTTTCACAGAGCCGCTGCTGAAATCCGACGTCCCCCTGGTCGTGTGGATAGCCTGTGCAATGAAAACCTAGACCCCTACGGGCGCGGCAAGTCACCCGCCAAAACCTGAAGCGAGGCAGCCCCCTTCAGCAACGTGAATGGACCACCCAGCACTTCACGGAATCCGGTAACTTGGGCACCCCTCCTAGGTCAACCTGTACCCCCTACGAGTGCGGCGAATAGCCCGCCAATTCCAGACTGAAGCCCCCTCCGTCTCAATGCCCTGAGATGCGGGCCCGTTGCCCTCTAGAACCCGGCTATCCGTGCACCCCTCCGCGGGGTAACCCTAGTATAGAAAGTAAAATATACATACAACGGGTACATCGACCGCAACCAGGTCGTGTCCTAAAATAATAATACAAACAGGCAGTGACGGCAGTCCACATGTCGGACGCTCGTCCCGCAATATCAAATGTACATATAAAACAAAACTGTACTAACATTGCATCCAGGCTATCCCCCACGACCGATCCGCAACAACACAGCATAAACATAGAACATCAACGTGAAAGTCACGTTCGCAAATCCGTCTAACCGGGCTATAGCAGTTAGACAGGATTTACCGATCAAGTGACATTCACGGTCGCAGATATAATCTAAATACTGTGAAATAATATGTTTAAAATATCCGATCGATCAAACAATTAACAAGTGGGCCCCCAAGCAATACTGTAGCACTCACAGAAAATCTGGGCCCAAATTTAATATCCCAAAACCCCCAAAATCAGCCCACAAGCCCACTGTAGAAATTGGACACAGTGAGGACAGTAAAGTGCGGCGGAACCGCGGCCCAAGGGGGGGTTTGGCCGCGGTTCCGCGCTTCATCCATCGACTGAGTGCGTCGAATTTTTACAGCAGTCTTATAATTTCCAGTACATTAGTTTTATACAACTTGAAAAATTTTTAGACACCAAAAATTTTCAACAGAAAACTGATGTGAGCTAAAATGTAGTTTTTGGAATTTTGGTCGATCGGAAATGCAAAAACACATCAAACAAAGCTAGAAAAGGTTAATGGCGTGGCTCTGATACCATGTTGCGCCACGGCAGCGCCCCGGCCGTCTTACCGAGGCCAAAATCCAGAATCAAAAATTTTCCTTACTTCGAAACTGGCGCTACCGCGGACAATAAAACCCGGATCGTTAACCATTAACCTATACTAGCTAACAAGAGATGGGAAGAGAAGTATACCGAGTGATCTGAGTCCTCCGGTCTTCTCGTCATCGTCCCGATCTCCCGCGGAAAGTCTTGTCTCCACATCGTCGCCTCCTCGCCGGAAGGGCACCACATCGCCTGCGTCTTTTACGGGCTCCCGCCTCAATACCGAGGCAACTCGGGCATGAAGCCGGCAACTCGACATGCTCAAGATATGCTGTAGAATGTGTAGTGTAGAGGCTATGTCTCATTTGGGGATTGTTGCCTTTGAAGATGATGGAGGAATCAAGATTAGAAAAATGGTGCTTGCATTTTTCTAGCATGAAAATGAGATCAAGAATGAAACTCTCAAGATGAAGCTCTCATCTTCTTTTCTCTCAAATGTCTTCAACCATATTGTAATGAGAATGGTGGAGGAAAGAATACAAAAACCACAACCTTAGAAGGAAGGTAATGGTAGTAAAAGCAAGTGGTGACCATAGCCAAAAACATCATGATAACAATCTCACATCAACTTTCATCTCATTTCTAATCTTCATAAAGCAAGAAATGATGAAGGAAAAGAATGGTATCTAAAGATGCTATCATAATAAATACATTTGCAAGAAAACCCTCCACAATGTGTTATTTGCAAACTTGCAAATAACACCCTCCATCGGAAAAGTCCGGCCGGGAAAGAACAAAGGAAAACCGGCCGGAACGGAATGCAAACTGGCAACTCCAGAAAACTGGTCCCGTAATAAATTACAGGAAAACCCCGGTACTGTGCATACACACCCGCATCTGTATTCCTACCGGATACAAATGCAATGAGACAAAATCTACACTGTACTATACTAGGATCCGGCTTAAACCAAAGCCGGCTAGTAATATCCGTTCGATCCTGATCCGTGCAATACCGCACGTATCTGATCGAACCCTGCCATATATCCATACGGCCACTAGTACAAACCGTCCGATCCTGATCCGTGCAATACCGCACGTATCTGATCAGACCCTGCCATATCTCCATACGGCCTCTACAGCGTTTCGCCCGAAAGCTTGAGTAACTGTAAGTGTGGTGGACTCTAAAGACTCGTCAATACTATGGCTGTGGATTTAACCACTAGCACGTCAGAGGTATTAGCCAATACGTGACGGGCCACCAGCTATTGACCAAAAGGGACGTCGATGAGCGAACTCACTGACTCCCTACTGAGCCTGTCAGTGAAAATATCCGTACAGTCCGGTCCGTTCGTCTATGAGTATCGCATGGCGGGCCTAGGGGGTTGGTAAAAGTAAGACCCCCAAAAGCGGTACAAGTCGTGTCGGAGCGTAGCCCAGAACGCCCTGAGATACTACTGGAATACCTACCAGTAAATCTCCTGCCTCGGCCGAGGGCTTTGCGTAATGGCTCTCCTAGACACAGCGCAACCTCACCCCCAATACCGGGAGAGACGAACCCCTGAAGATCCGCTCACTGCCTCCATGCGGCTCGGGACTGTACCCAACTAAAACCTGTTTGCACGACTCCTTTGAGCCGTGGTAGGGTAGTAATCAAAGCACAGTGGGAACTCACACGAGACAAATGACGATCTCAGGTCGATGAACTAACCTGTACACATGTCACCAGGGAACTGCTATCTGACGTCTGGTATAAGACCAACTAGCATGTTCCCGGCGAGTCCTGTCCGGTGTACTCATAACCCAATGAGCACCTGTATACATCTTAGGTGAACCAACTGACACCAGTGGCTTGTGAGACCGGCCACCGCCCCTCGTCGGGGTCTCGACTGTATACACTAGTCTACTAATGGAGTATCGATGCCCTGTCTCGAAACTCCCACGACTAGGGACCATTTAAGGATGTGCTTATAGACTACCAGCTCCCACGTATATGATCGCCATCATACTGCTGGTAGTCAAGCAAGAATCCTAGGGGCTCTATCAACATGTAATAGCGACATGTCAGGTCACCTAAAGCAGTACACGATGATAAAGATGAACCAGATTGCATACTATCATCTCGAGTAAGACTGTCCTACCGGGATAGGTCCTCCCTCAATCATTGCAATCACGTGCCTGTGATCCAATAATTGACTCTGAGGGCACTATCTCCAACAATAACAAGGCCGATGAGGAAACCCATCCGAACTCCTACTGAGCCTGATGTGACAATCTCCGTACAGTCCGGTCTATTCGTCTAGGACTATCGCATATCGGGCCTAGGGGGCGACAAGCGTCAGTCCCCTAAAAGCGGTATAAGTCGTGTCGGAGCGAAGCCCATTACACCTTGAGAAACTACTGGAAAACCTACCAGTAAATCTCGCTTGCCCTGGCCAGGGACTTTGCGTAATGGCTCTCCAGACACAGCGCGATATCAACTCCCAATACCGGGAGAGACGAATCCTGTCCAACCACTACTGCCTCCAAGTGCTCGGGACTGCACCCAACTGCTACCTGTTTGCACGACTCCTTTGAGCCATGGTAGGGTAGCAATCTGAGAACAGTGGGACACACTCGAGGCGAAGTAGCAGTGTCAAGTCTGCGGACTATACTGTACTCATGTCACCTGGGAACTGTTAACTGACGACGGGTATAATACCAACCAACAGTTCTCTGCGAGTCCTGTCCGGTGTACCCGTAACCCAACGAGCACCTATATACTATCTCCTGTACGACGTACTGATGGCTGTGGGACAGACTATCTCCCCAACTGGGATGAGAAGCGTACACACTAGTCTACTCCGGAGTATCGATGCCGTCTCGATAATCCTACGACTAGAGATCTGAAAAAGGATGCGCTTGTAGACTACCCAGCCCCCACTAGTGTGACTGCCATCACAACGCTGGTAGTCAAGCAAGATCCTAAGGGCTCTAACAATACGTACACACATATTAAGATAGATAAAACCAAGTAGTATACTACCATGTTTAGCAAGACTGTTAATATAACTGTGAATATCCCAAGCTTCCATTAAGTAATATACAAGCTAGTATGATACAATAATGGCCCCTAGGGCATATACACTAACAATCTCCCACTTGCACTAGGGCCATGTACTGGCATATCGATGACTGATCATCTCGAGTAGCCTCTCGAACTGAATCTGAGGTAAGGCCTTTGTGAATGGATCAGCAATGTTCTCCTCTATAGCAACTCTCCGGACCTCGATCTCCCTGCGATCTATGATCTTCCTGATCAGGTGATACCGCCTTAAGATGTGTCTGGACTTCTGATGGGACCTGGGTTTCTTCGCTAAAGCTATAGCTCCGTTGTTGTCGCAATACAGAGGTATTGGATCAACAATGGTAGGAACCACCTGAAGTTCTGTGAGGAACTTCTTCATCCAGACCGCTTTTTTTGCGGCATCGCAAGCAGCAATATACTCCGCTTCCATCGTTGAGTCTACAACGGTGTCCTGCTTGGAGGTCTTCCAGCACACCGCCCCTCCATTGAGGGTAAAGACATAACCTGATATTAACTTGGAGTCATTCTTATCACTCTGGAAGCCGGAATCAGCAAAGGCCTCGATCTTGAGGTCTTTTCCGCCATAAACAAAGAACATCTCCTTAGTCCTTCTTAGGTACTTGAGAATGTTCTTTACTGCTATCCGGTGCTTCTCCCCTGGGTCTGACAGATACCTGCTTCCCACGCTTAGTGCGTAAGCTACATCTGGTCTGGTGCACAACATCGCAAACATTATAGAGCCTACCTCAGAAGTGTAGGGTATAATAGACATGCGTTCCCTTTCCAAATCAGTCTTGGGAGACATCTCTTTGGAGAGGGTGATTCCGTGACAAGCCAGTAGATTACCGCGCTTAGAATCTTCCATACTGAATCTTTTTAGTATAGTGTTGATATACCTGGACTGCGAAAGTCCCAACATCCTCTTGGACCTATCACGATAGATCTGGATCCCCAGAATGTAAGAGGCATCACCCAGGTCATTCATGTAGAACCTGTGTGACAAGAATCCTTTGACAGATTGTAGCTTAGGAATGTCATTTCCTATCAATAGAATGTCATCCACGTACAAGACGAGGAATACGACAGTTCGTGCTACAATTTTACTATATATACATGTTTCATCTGGATTTTTGATAAAGTCATATTCTTTGACCGTTTCATCAAAACAGATGTTCCAACTCCGCGATGCCTGCTTTAGTCCATAAATGGACTTAAGCAACTTGCACACTTTCCCGCTGCTCCCACTCTGATTGAAGCCTTTTGGCTGATCCATATAGACGCACTCTTCCAAATTACCATTTAGAAAAGCTGTCTTTACGTCCATCTGCCAGATCTCATAATCATGGAAGGCGGCAATAGCAAGAAGGACCCGAATGGATTTGAGCATAGCCACTGGAGAAAAAGTTTCGTCATAGTCCAAACCAGGTCTTTGACGAAAACCCTTTGCAACAAGTCTAGCCTTATAGGTTTCCACCTGTCCATCTACACCAATGTTTTTCTTGCAGATCCATTTGCATCCTATGGATTTTACCCCATCTGGAGCAAAGTCCAAAGTCCATACTTTGTTGGTGTACATGGACTCCATCTCGGTCCGCATTGCATCAATCCATCGTACCGAGTCGACGCTCTGGATGACCTGCTGGAAGCTAGTAGGTTCATCATCATCAATGATGCAATCCTCTCCATCCCCATCTATGAGAAAACCGTAGTATCTCTCAGGTGGATGAGATGGCCTACTAGTCCTGCGGAGGGGTGCGGGGATGTCCTGTTCTTCTTGAACTACTAGTTCTACCAAACTTTCAGTAGTAGTTTGTGGTTCTGGAATTTCTTCCAGTTCTATTTCGCTCCCATTTGTTTCCTTTTCTAAAAACTGATGTTCTAGAAAATGGGCATTACGAGAAACAAAAACCTTTTGTTCCTCTGCATAATAGAAATAATATCCCGTGGAGTTCTTTGGATATCCCACAAACTTACACTGTATTGATCGTGCCTCGAGTTTGTCCGCATGCTGCTTTTTAACAAAAGCTGGACATCCCCATATCTTTAGATACTGAAGATAGGGTGTCTTCCCACTCTACATCTGATATGGTGTGGTAGGCACAGTCTTGGTAGGAACTATGTTCAAAAGATATGCTGTTGATTCTAATGCATAACCCCAGAAAGATCGCGGTAACTCAGCATTACTCATCATGGAACGTACCATATCGAATAGGGTTCGATTCCGTCTCTCCGATACACAGTTATGCTGTGGGGTGTATGGAGGAGTAAGCTGAGAGAGAATTCCTTTCTCTTTTAGGTAACCTAAGAACTCGGCACTTAAGTATTCACCACCTCGATCAGATCTCAGTGTCGTGACACTTTTGCCGGTTTGGTTTTCTACTTCATTGTTATACTCTTGGAATTTCTTAAAAGCCTTGGATTTATGTTTCATCAAGAAAATGAATCCGTACCTAGAGTAATCATCCGTAAAAGTAATGAAATAGGAAAAACCACCTCTTGCATGTGTAGACATTGGACCACATACATCGCTGTGTACGAGTCCTAAGAGCTCGCTCGCTCTTACTCCATGTCCAGTGAATGGAGTCTTTGTCATCTTTCCTTTGAAACATGATTGACAAGTGGCATAAGATCGATATTCAAATGAATCAAAATATCCTTCTCTACGTAACTTTGTTAACCTTGTCTCATTGATGTGACCTAGTCTACAATGCTATAAGAAAGCCTTATTTATATCTGGAGACTTTCTTTTTAGTGTGTTCTGGACATTGAAAATCTGTAATTGGTTTAAGACATATATACTGTTATCCAGTGTACCGGACCCAATCAAACCATGATTAAGGTGGATGTTAACAACATCACTTACAAACGT
Organism: Agapanthus africanus; assembly: GCA_030015575.1. Lineage (NCBI taxonomy): Eukaryota > Viridiplantae > Streptophyta > Magnoliopsida > Asparagales > Amaryllidaceae > Agapanthus > Agapanthus africanus. Next base: position 304,017,215 of record CM057343.1, on the reverse strand, counting down.
GAAATCATAACCTTCTTTTGATAACAAGGAAACTGATATGATATTACACGTTAAACTAGGTACACAAAAACAGTTATGCAAAACAAAAATATGTCCACTCGTCAATCCCAGGTGATAATCCCCTACGGACACAGCTCCCATGCTAGCTCCGTTAGCAACCTTCAGGGTCACATCACCAACCTTCAGCGCTCTACGGTTTCTCAGTGCCTGCAATGAATTGGATATATGAGATCCTGATCCGGTATCCAATACCCAAGAAGTAGAGTTGATTGACAGACAATTATCAATTACAAACACACCTGAAGTCGAAGCCACAGCTTGCTTCGGTTCCTGGTTCTTGGCGTTCCACGCCTTGCAATCTTTCTTCCAGTGCCCTTTCCTATGACAGTGGAAGCACTCATCCTTTGCCACTACTGGCACCGTAATCTTTTTCTTTTCCTTCACTCCCACCTTACTAACACCTCCTCTAGGCTTGGTGGCGGCCTTATTCTTCCTTCCTTTGGCCCTAGCCTTGGACCCGGAAGAAGAAGCACCGCGAACAAACATAGCGGGTGTTTCCCTTGCCTTCTGCAAGGTGCCCTCTGCACTCCTCAACATGTTAAGGAGTTCTGGAAGTTCAACTTCTTTTCTTTGAATGTTGAAACTCAGAATAAACTGGGCGTAGATGGAATGAAGGGACTGGAGAATCAAGTCTGTATAGAGCTCATTCTCTAAAGTCGTCCCAAGGTCTGCGAGCTCTTCTATATAGCCAATCATCTTCAGGACATGTTCTCCTACAGATGATCCGACGGCCAACCTCGCCTGAAACAAGTTCTTTGAGGTCTCGTATATTGCTATACGAGATTGCTCCCCATACAGATCCTTTGTATGGAGAAATATGGATTCAAGATCCATATCCTCGTGCCTCCTCTGATGTTCATTATTCATCGAGGCAAGCACGATGCACTTGGCCTTCGCACAATCTAACTCCCAGGTCTTGTGGATTTCCTTATCCGCAAGACTGGATTTAGGACCAGGGACAGCAGGTGCCTTAGTAGTAAGGACATGCCCCAATTTGTCATAAGTTAAAGCCATTTTGACATTCCGCAGCCAATCTTTATAATTTGTCCCTGTCAGTATATTTTTCTCTAATAGTAACTTAAGGCCTGTCATGTTTTGGGTCGCTGCAATGAGAGAGATAGGGAACACTTTAGCATGATGCTCTTACAAGTTTAGAGTGGTTTTTAGTTTATCTAAACTGGATGGCTGCCACTGTTTCTCGAATCCCTCCTCAAACCAAAAAGGAAGAACTAGCCAGGACTATTCTCACTTTACAATACTTGCTTAACCGTTCAGCCAGGCCGGTGTCGGTATTTCGAGGGAGGTTTTCCAATGCTTTCGCGAAGTTCCTTAATTAAATAACCTCTTTTCTCTGGGGGCGTAGCCCCGCTGATACCTTTCTGAACACCTACTTGATTTATAGCATTGATCGTTAAGTGACGAATCTCCTGATGAGTAGTATATACTCACAGTAGGATCGGGATCCAAATATCATCGTATGATAATGCTGAAGGAATCCTACCAACATTCATCAAACTCCAAATGGTATGCATCTCTTTACAAATTTCAGTTTCTTTAGAAATTCCCAATATAAATTTTTGCCCCATGCTCTTATGACCTTGGCGTTAGGTCAAAATGTCATAAGTCACATGTCAAGTTCTACCCATCATTATCTTGTTAATTTGAACCCATCCGTACAAACCCCTGACGTTGGCCAAATGATAATACGACTGTCCCAAACTAACTCATCTATCTATGCAACAAATGAATACCCAGCAGCTACCAAACACTATGCCTTGGCGTTAGGTCAAAATACATAGCTTGAATACTACTGAATACCCAAATGAAATGACGGAGGGCTACGAATGGTTTTGGCGAAACCGTGAACGTAGTGAACTTGATATGACCGAAGGAACCTGATAGCTTTTAAAAGGAGTGGTTAAAGCTCCGCAATTTTAAAAAATATCCTCTGTTTTAAAATAACTGAGTGGTTTCTTTTAAACTGTTCCAACGATTCTACTTTGGTTTATTTTCTTTGCATTAATATAATGCGTCCCATCAATTAACCTATCATTGCAGAAAACAACGAAAATACAACGCCTTTTATGCCATCCGCATTCGCCACTGGGTCCCGTCATCACCCGTTTGGTTACTTAACTAACGACAGAGCGGGGGCTGGGCTAGCGCGGGTGTAAAACATAAGTGACGTCTAAATAGCTATCATATATAGATATTGTACATTCGTCAGACGCAATAATAGGCATTCCAGATCACATATGAACATTATTGGATATACAAGCAATCCGCGTTTCCTTTGAGTCTGCAACGAAAGACGGATTACACGGTTGTGATGAATAGCCATTACCCCACCCTAGACCCCTACGGGTACGGCAAACTACCCGCCAAGTACCCGAAGTGAAGCGGCCTCCCTCAACAACGTGAGTAGGCCACTAAACACTTCAAAGTACCCGGTAGTTTGTGCACCCCACCTTGGGTCTATCCTAGGAGCAAAAACAGTAAATGAAATAATACAACGGTGGCTACAACCGCAACCTGGATGTTCCCCGCAAAAGAATATTACAACATATTACAATTTACATCGAATGAATGAATATTAAATCCCATCTTAAACCCCAGCTAATCATCACAACGATCCAATCAAGTTCATAAGCACAAACAGTAAAATCATTACAGAAATGTGCAACCCCCTACCAACCGACATACTAGCAGTTAGGGGAGGTTTACGAACACATTATAGAATCACAGATATAATCTAATTAGCCAAATATCATAGAATTTCGATCGAGCAAACACAATTGATTCCACTCCAAAAACTTCTCTGTGCACCTGAGACTTGAGCAGAAACAAAACATTCCAGAAAGAACAAAAACATCACAGAAGAGTTACTGGGCAATTTTGAGTCAACTCGGCTTCAACTCGGCGGCGGATCCGCGGCGGATCGGTTGGATCGGCCGTGGATCCACGGCGGTTAGGCCGAGTTAGGACCTCAAAATTCTCCAGTGTTCTTATATTTTCCTGCATGTAATTTTAAGGGTCCCTGAAAAATTTTTATACCCCGTTATCGACAGAAACTTGGTTAAATTGATTTTTTTTCCGGTTCGTTTTGCGATCGAATTTCGAACGACTTTGCTAATAAGTTAGTTATTGTTTAGCGAGGCTTTGATACCACTGTAAGTTAACGTTGTACACCCCACGACTTGCGGGGAGGCGGAAATATGAAAAACAGTCATTTTGTTTAAACTAACATCGACTAACCGAAAGGATCTTTGCTAAACTATAACAAACACTAACTTAGAAGTAATTAGCTACTATGAATGAAGATTATACCTAATGAACCAAGTCCTTCTTCTTCTCGTTAACCACCTCCTCGTCGGCCTCCTCTTTGTAATAGACGATCCACCCGAGAGCTTCTATTCCAAGCTTTGTCTCTAATCTTGAGGTAACTAGGTTTCTCAAAGTGCTAATCTAAGCAACCTAGGTAATATAGAGTGTGATTACGGATTAATATATCTTGCTAACCCTTAATCTCAACACATGAGAGGGTAGGGTTAGGGTTTGAAGAGAGAGAGAGAGCTTGACGAGAGACAAGGTGAGAGTGAGAATGAAATGAAATAATATCTCATCTTGAATATATAAAGCATAATGATTTATTAAATGAATAAATCAAATGATTTATCAACCATGCTTCATTTATTCACTTTGTGTGATTCATCACATGAGTCATTAAATATTAAATGCAACACTAGCTCCTTTGTATGAACCGCACCATGAGCCATTAAATAATTAAATGCAAATGCCACCTTAGCCCCCAAGTCATCATCCTTCTAGAAGCTTCTCGCAAAATTACAAGAACGCCCCTCCTATCCGTGAAAACATGGAAAAACTTTAGACTGTATAAATCCAATAATCCGATACTAGAATCTGGCTTAAACCAAAGTCGGCTAGTAAAAACTGTCAGAACATCGTACGTGCATAAATGCACGTGCGTGTCCGAACCCTGTCGTAAAACCATACGACCTGTATATCGTTTCGCCTGGAGCAGGGAAACTCTCTGTGTGGGACTCTAAAGACTCGACTACTACGCTGGCAGTAGGTTTAACCATAGACCGCGAGCGGCACTAGCTATACGTAACGGTCCCCAGGTAAATGTCGATAAGAAGGCCGATGAGGAAACCCATCCGAACTCCTACTGAGCCTGATGTGACAATCTCCATACAGTCCGGTCTGTTCGTCTAGGACTATCGCATATCGGGCCTAGGGGCGGCAAGCGTCAGTCCTCTAAAAGCGGTATAAGTCGTGTCGGAGTGAAGCCCATTACACCTTGATAAACTACTGGAAAACCTACCCGTAAATCTCGCTTGCCCTGGTCAGGGACTTTTCGTAATGGCTCTCCAGACATAGCGCGATATCAACTCCCAATACCGGGAGAGATGAATCCTGTCTAACCAATACTGCCTCCAAGTGCTCGGGGCTGCACCCAACTGCTACCTGTTTGCATGACTCCTTTGAGCTGTGGTAGGGTAGCAATCTAAGAACAGTGGGACACACACGAGACGAAGTAGCAGTGTCAAGTCTGCGGACTATGCTGTACTCATGTCACCTGGGAACTGTTAACTGACGACGGGTATAATACCAACCAACAGTTCTCTGCGAGTCCTGTCCGGTGTTCCCGTAACCCAACGAGCACCTGTATACTATCTCCAGTACGACGTATTGATGGCTGTGGGACAGACCATCTCCCCAACTGGGATGAGAAGCGTACACACTAGTCTACTCCGGAGTATCGATGCTCTGTCTCGATAATCCTACGACTAGGGACCTGAAAAAGGATGTGCTAGTAGACTACCCAGCCCCCACTAGTGTGACTGCCATCACAACGCTGGTAGTCAAGCAAGATCCTAAGGGCTCTATCAATACGTACACACATATTAAGATAGATAAAACCAAGTAGCATACTACCATGTTTAGCAAGACTGTTAATATAACTGTGAATATCCCAAGCTTCCATTAAGTAATATACAAGCTAGTATGATACAATAATGGCCCCTAGGGCATATACACTAACACCCTCCACCCACTTCCTCGAGTCAACCTAAAACGATCCCCACTCCAATTCTGGGATCCATTCCATCCCTACAATCCTCTCCAATATTGGACCCAACCCTTATTGATAAAACTTCTTATCCACATCAGTTAAGAGGCAACAGACCAAGTCCACAAATGGAGAAGATTGTGGAAATTTTTAAGCAGGTTTACATAATTATTCCTCTCTTAGATGCTATTCAACAAGTTCCGTCTTATGCAAAAATCCTTAAGGACTTGTACACTAGGAAGAGAAAAACTCAAGTACCTAAAAAAGTTTTCTTAACGAGTAATGTAAGCACAGCTTTTACACAACAATTACCCAAGAAACGAAAGGACCCCGAAAGTCCTACCATATCAATTTCTATTGGGGTAAAACTATCAATCTTGCTCTACTCAATTTAGGCGCTAGTGTTAACTTGCTTCCGTATTCTGTATATGAGCAATTAGGGATCGAAGAGTTAAAACCAGCACACTGCACTCTCCAGATGGCAGATCGATCTATCACCCAACCTAGGGGTGAGCTAAAGGATGTGTTGATCAAAGTAGGGGAATTTATATTCCCTGTGGAATTTATCGTTATAGATACACAACCTGTAGCGAACCCACGAAACCAAATTCCGGTGATTTTAGGTCGACCTTTTATCGCGACTACCAATGCAATAATCAGTTGTCGAAATGGCTCTATGACCCTATCCTTCGGGAAGATGTCAATTGAGCTTAACATTTACAAGATTAGGAAGTGAACCCTCCGAACCCTATGCTCAAGTATGTTATTTCGAAGCGATAAATTTCGACAGCAGCGAACTTGAAAAGCTTCACGATACTGATCTTGACTCCGCTATTACGTTGTTGTTTGACCCTGCTTTTTATTATACACATACGGAACCTTCTATCAAGCTGTCCAGGTCAACATCTAACGTTAAATATGAACCGTTTATAGAGTCCGAGTATCATCCCGTTCTTTCCGATGAAATTATTATTCGGGAAATCGATGAAAGTTTTGAAGAAATCTTCGCTGAAGAACTCGCATTCTTAGAAAACATGGGCGTTGTGATGAATCAACCCCAACACAAAGAAGTTGACCCGCGACCTCTTCTTCATATCAATAACGAGAATGCAAGTAATCCACCATCATTGTTTCTTCTTTATAAACCGAGATGTAACCCCGTTCTATTCCACCTCATATCCTCTCCCCACTTCTTCACGTCGATAGGTGACATGTTCTTCTACCAACCAGTGCGTTATATCGATAAAATATTTGAATGGTTGGTGTTGACCTTTGATCTTTGTAAAGCTTTATATTGACCAATAATTTTAACCCCCCCCATAATTTTAAATACTTAATATGATTTTACTCAAATTGGGGGGGGAGGAATATTTTAGCTCTTGCAAAAGAATTTTTTATTGTGAGCCAAAAATAAGTTTGGGGGAGAATTTCACTGTCATTATTTCTTTTCCCGATTACTAACTTTTCCTCCCAAGTCTACAGTTTTTTTAAAGCTTAACAGATGACATCAGTGAGGACACTGCTGAGGTTTGTGGTTATTCACGCATTATTTTGCATTATACTATATATAAGCACACAAAAAATAATTTGATAAGAAATGTTTGAAAGTGAAAATTTACATTCTTAAGGTAGGAATAGTTTGAGAAAAGAAAGAAAGTTAGATATTTACTTAAACGAAACTAGTAATAAGTAGTTATGAGCCGTTGTCCTAAGGGTTAGTAAGATGAAGGAAATTGCTAATCTGAGGATAAAAATAAGTCTGAAAAATAGTCCCTATTCTTGAGGCCAAACATTTGAATGTTGATACCCTACTATACGCACTTACACACATCTTGAAACTTGGGATAGTAGAGAATACCTTGAAATGCTCTTGTCTAAAAGCCTTATCACCTAGTGTATATGGTGAAAAAAAATGAACACTGATTTTGTAATTTCTTAAGGCAGCATAAAAAAAATATAGCGAGGGTGCTTTATCACCTAGTGTCTTAGACCAACTGGTTTGGAAGCCACTGCTAAGCCTTAGGTGTTGCAAGACGAGGAATTACACCTAAATAAGCAAACACATTTGGTAATCGGTCGGGTAGTACCTCAAGAAGTATTAACGGTCGCATGAAGAATGTGTGAGCAATTCCATCTAAAATATTCACCGACTAAAAATTACTAAGGAAGATGGACAAGAGTATGATACCTTGAATTGAATTCTCTAAGTATAGGAATGTCTTTTACACACATGTAGGGGTATATGATCGATATTTGGAAGAAATGTAGGGATGAAGACGAAAAGCGATATTTTATTGAGGGATGATGTGATTTCTAATATCTTTTCAAGACCATTAAGATAAGGCTCATCGCAACTGAAAAGCTACTAAAGTTGAAAACTCTCCTTTTCAAGTTTTTTCTTTTATATATCCTTAACTTTGTATGTAACTTTCATCTTCTTTATGTTATTATGGGATTTTGTAGGTGTAATCTGCTGAAAACCCTCAGAAGACAACACTCCTCCTACTAGGGACACCTAGAGGTTTAACGGCTTGTTGCACGTACTCAGTGCAATCGTGTTGCCTATGAAAGTGTGCTACTTAGGTTTTTCTTTTTCTTTTTCTTTTTCTCCCTCTCCTAAATAAATAGTTTGCTCGGGACGATCAAAGTTAAGTTTGGGTGTGTGTGTTCAATCGAAAATATTGCACTTTTAATATAACATTTTCCTTACTTTCGTTAAATATTTAAAGGTGTTTATTATAAATATAGAACATATTTGGGTTTATCTGCAAAATACTATTTACCATATGTTTATATATTATAATTAACATTATGAAGGAAAATATATGCATATAATATTTATATAATATTTTGGTAATTAAAATATGCATATCATATCAAATATTCTAATCAAGATTCTAAAAAGGTATAATATCATACAAATGGTTAGAATAATATTTCAAAATATATGCATAATATTTTAGTAATTAATAGATGCTATCTTACCAAATACTCTTAATCAAGTTTCTTAAAAATTTATTACCATATAAAGTAATTAAGATACTCTCTCTAATTTAATAAATATTACTAACATTATTCATGGAGATTTTGTACAGATTTAGCTAAGATTAAGAGATCAAGATATTCAAGATGTCAGGATAAAAAATCAGCCAATAAAATCGTAGGATCTGAAAACATGGAAAGTGTATTTTTATGGCAATTCTAAACCTGTGAGATCTAGGATTTCTTATTTGAGGGCTACATAAAGGACCGAGGGCTAAAATTAAAAGTCATCACCTTTACACGAAGCAAATCACCGTCAAAGAACAAGAGATCCAGGACAGGACCACGATTCGACGTGATTGGGCGACGTGAAAATCGACGGAGCATCTACTTCCTACGAGGCAGAGATCAAGAGCAACTTTTTCCTCTTGTAATCTAAATTTGTATGATTTGTACTTGTGAAGTTGATTAATAAAGGTAGATCATTACGTTTAATTATTTATTTTCTGTATTTTTACTTTCTGCATTTTAATTATGATCTCATTCTCTATCCTTTCTTCTTTTTCTCACAACATGTGTGAGGTAATTCCTAGCTTGCTAGGGTTCGTAGGATTAGGGTAGAACAATAGATGAGAAAATATTTTAACTTGTTTTAAGTCTTATGAAGTTTATAAACTTTAGCAAAAGAATCGTTAACATCCTAATCGGGCGCGCTACCAATTTATTGATAGTCTCGATCGTGATTTGAGATCAGATTAACAATTGTTTTGTTAAAGGCTAGACATGAATACAGATCAATGAAAGGATAAGTGTCAATAGTGTGGAAACCCTAGTTTCTTCCAAGAACCCTAATCCCCATTCATCACTATCAATCTAGTTTTAAATCTATCAATAGATAAAAAGAGTCATCTTTATTAGTCATCCATGACTACTAAATCCTAATGAACCCTACAAGCCTTCTTATATATTCTATATCCTTATTTAAACTAGATCTGAAAAATATATATTCTACATCCGTATTTACCATAAATCTAGAATCTATTCTTCACTATTCTATATTCTCCTTACTCTTTTCTAATCAACACATCTAAAGCAGGATTAAAAGTTCCACGAATCCATGAGGACGATCCATACTCATCTCGGCTAGCTACGAGCGACACCGTTATTGATTGCGGTTATTTCTACAAACACTTTTTCATGATCAATCAACCACAAACGATTACTGAAAATTTTGTAGAACCTAAAAATTCAATTGGATTCGATAAGCCATTAGCCACTCCGCAGATTTAGTGGATAACCTCAGCCACCCGGGAGGTACTTCGGTCTCCTCAAAAACCGTGACAATGAGGTTTTTGATTACCCAAACTTGCCACTACTGTTGTTCTAGACTATAAGATCTGGCATGAGGATGAGTATAACGTCGTTCTAAATTAGCTTTAGAAGTGCACTTGTATATGACTCTGCCAGAGGGTAGTTGTAATCAGTGGGAGCAGCGGAAGCATGGTGGGCGAGTAGCTTATGTCTATTTATAGACTAAAGCAGATATAGCGGAGATAGATCATCTATGTTTGATGTGACAGTGATAGATTTTGACTTAATCAGAATAACAGATGGATCTGGTAAGAAGGTAGTAGGAAGTGATGTCTTGGTATTTGGATGACATGCTCTTGATAGAAAGTGATATTCCTATACTGCAATCGGTTATACTGTGGTTGTCACAAGGTATTACTCCACATGGGATCTGGATAAAATATCAGTGATTCTGGTTACTAGATCAATGGTGTTAGATCTGGATTTGGGAAGTGTCCCAATTTGGGTACTTTGACACTATTCTAAAGTGTTTTAGAATGGACGACTCCTGGCGTGGTCGGGTGCCCGCAGGTGATGGAGTCACCCTCTCTAAAGAGATGTCTTATAGACTAATGAAGAGAGGGATTTGCATGATTGACATATCTCTTGCTTAGGCAATTGAGTCAATCATGAAATGTCAAGTACCGCACCAGATATTGCTTTTGCACTAGCTGCAATAAGCATATATATTAATCCAATCCTGTAGAAACGTTGGGAAGCAATTATGAACATAGGTGGATGTTCTTGGAATATGTTAACGACAGCCTTCTTTAGGAAGCGGTTATCATTTTTGGCTTCCAAGGTGACCTGGATGACAGAGTGGCTGTTAGAGTTATAGTTCTCTCTCTTTTGAGGGACAGTATGTTGGACAGGTGGTCCAAGCGGATACTGAGGAGGACATGGCGCAGGTTACTGATTAAATTCAATGGAAGATACAGTCTAAGAAGTTTGTTGGATTTAGAGTTCATTTGTGAACTGGGTCCTATCAGATATCTAGACAAATTCTAAGACAAGTATCGCTCATTTTGGAAGATAGTTTTTCTCCACGAAGTTGAGATATAGAGAGATAAAGAAAGAAACATTGGAGCGGATCCACTCACTGAGGCTATTTCTCGAACGCAATAGTTTCGCAAACGGGCTTTGTGAGATTGATTAGTAGAGAAATTGGGTGTTCGGTATCACAAGGGCTGTGAGTATGCGACACCGCAATAATTAGCCTTAAGTGCAAGTGGGAGATTGTTGGCTATAGTGCCCTCAAGCCAATTATTGAATCGCAGGCATGCGATTGTGATGATTGAGGGAAGACCTATACGGGTAGAACAATCTTACTCGAGATGATAGTATGCTATCTGGTTTGTCTTTATCATCATGTACATGCATTAGGTGGCGTTACAGATCACTATCACATGTTGATAGAGCCCATAGGATTCTTGCTTGACTGCCAGCATTATGATGACGATCATATAAGTGGGAACTGGGTGGTCTATAAGCACATCCATAAATGTCCCTAGTCTTGGGAGTATCAAAACTGGGCATCGATACTCCGGAGTAGACTAGTGTATACTTATCGAGACCGTGACGAGGTGCAGTGGCCCGTCTCATAAGCCATTGGTGTCAGTTAGTCACCTAAGATAGTATACAGGTGCTCTTTGGGTCATGAGTACACTGGACGGACTCGCCGGGAACATGCTAGTTGGTATTATACATATTGTCAGATAGCAGTTCCCAGGTGACATGAGTACAGGTTAGTCTGTCGACCTGAGATCGTCATTTGTCTTGTGTGAGTTCCTACTGTGCTTTGATTACTACCCTACCACGGCTCAAAGGAGTCATGCAAATAGGTTTCAGTTGGGTACAGTCCCGAGCCACATGGAGGCAGTGAGCGGATCATCGAGGATTCGTCTCTCCCGGTATTGGGGGTTGATGTCGCGTTATGCACGGGTAGCCATCACAAGAAATCCTCGACCGAAGTGGACGAGAATTATTGATTTGGATCAGTAGTTTCTCAGTGGGTGATGGGCTTCTTACCGACACGAAATGTCGGGTTATTAGTGGTCTGACTTTATCCACCCACTAGACTTGATATGCGATACTCTTAGACGAATAGACTGGACTGTATGGAGATTGTAACGGACAAGCTCAGTAGGGGTTCAGATGAGTTTGCTCGTCGGCCTTCCTTTCGCTCAATACATGGGTAGCCATTATGTACAGCTTGTGCCGCTGACGTGCTTGTGGTTAAACCCACTGCCGGCGTATTGATGAGTCTTTAGAGTCCCACGCAGAGGGTTTCCCTGGTTCTGGAGAAACGATGTAGTAGCCGTATTGGAAACGTGCAAGGTTCCGATCGATTGATTGTATTATGTACCCGGACTTTCGATCGGATAGTTGATGATACTAGATAGCTCGGGTTTGAGCCGGATTATTAAATCAGGTATTGATTTAATAATTTGCGTATATGTATTTCGATATGTATATTTTAGTATTATGTTCTTTGTGTTATTCTATCTCTTCGGGTATTCGTGTTTCGGTACGAATACAGGTATGTATATACAGTAGAATGTAATCCGTATTTTTTACAGATGGCATTCTAGAAGGTGGACGCCTCAATTTTGGGTTTGACCGTTTATTTTTTAAATGGATAAATAAGGTGGCAAAAATTTGATGGGAGTATGGTGAGGACCATGCTTGCATAGTGTGCACAAATGAATTATTAATTCATTTGTGCATACTATTCAAGTATGGGCTTGATATTTTATTAAAAAGAATTGTTTTACAAAACCATTCTTCATGTGAGATTTTTCCTCACTTGAAAACACTTGCTCATTTTTTATGAAAGAAAAGAGATGGTTCATTTTGAGAGCTTTCTCATCTCCTCACCATTAGCATCACTCTCCTCTTGGTTCTCTTGAGTTTCCTCCACCTTCATCTTCCACGTCCTCTCAACCTTCTTATGTGTTGAGAATCTTGAGAGGAGGTGAGATGAGATAGATAAACATTTAGAGCACTCACTACATCCTAGGCATTTTAGACAAGCATCCTAGAATCCCTAGTTAATTCACTTGCTTTCTATATGGAGCTAAAGCCATGTGCTACATCTCTCGGGTGGATCATCTTCGACGGAGGAAGAACGGCGACCAAGTTCACTCGAGCATGCCTCAAGGACTTAGGAAGGTGATGGAAGACCGAAGGATTTGGTTCTTTTGGTATAATCACTCTAACCCTTTAGTTTAACTCTTTTAGTTGCTAGTATAGCTTTATGGTTTAGACCTTGGGCTGGTTTCGTTTGCGCCAAAATTTTTAAACGCCAGTTTTTGTTCCGCATCGGCCACGGTAGATGGTCAGGGTGCCGGCGAAACCAAACACGTATATGCCATCCATATGCGCCACGGGTCCCCATCATGCACCGTTAGGTTACTTAACTAACGTCAGAGTAGGGGCTGGATTAGCGCGGTTGTAAAAACCAGTACACAAACAAATCTAGACCAAAACTAAATATTCCAAAAATCATATTTCCATGTATTAGAGCCCCAGAAAAAAATTTAGGCACTATAGCCACAATTTGGTCGTGGATCAGCGGTCAAACAGCGGATGTAGCGGCTATTCAGCAGCTGAATTTTGGACTTACGAGCATAAATATTTTTCCTAGCTCTAATTTTTCATGCACATATTTTTGATAAAACCTGAAAAAAATTTACCAACTTCGAAATTTGAACAGCATCCAAAGTTTTAGAATTGTGAATCGGAAAATTTCGTCGATCGAAACTCTAAATTTGGACAAACAAGTCTAGCTTTTAGCCTGGCTCTGATACCACTGCTGGGAAGTTAGGCAGAGTAGTAAACCAAAATTAGATGATGGCAATCTGGATTTCAAAAATGTCTAATTTTTTAAAGATCCAAAACCATGAATCGAACTAAAGAGCAAATCTACTATGTTAGCAATACTCAAATCCTAAAGCTTTATTCAAGAGCTCCAATTAAGTTGGACTCTAGCATTCTCTCAAGAGCTCCGGATCGGATTTGAAAGCCGGTCCTCCTTTGCCGAAGATGATGAAAGTATGTTTTAACACCTCTACTAGGTTTATATGAGCATCAAGTATGAAATTTTAAAAAGTCTAGAGTGCTAATCATATTAACCTAGAATCGAACTAGAGATTTAGAGTTTTAAAGTAAGCAAAAAAGATCTAAACTAAGTGAAAAGAGTTTACAACCTTTGTAGACCTGTCCTTCAATTCTAAAGCTCCAAGTAGTAGTCCCTAGAACTCTTCTTTGACTCCACTTGAATAAAGGATCGAGCTTTCTTGTTGTCTTCTTCGCCGAAGATGATCCATCTTGAAGTCTCTCTCACTCAAGCTCACACTTTACTAATCAAGGTATTAGTGAAGTTAACAACCTCAACTAATGGGCTAGATTAGTATAGGTTGATGAAGTAGGAGAATTGCTCACTAGAAATATTTTTCTCTTTTCTTTTCTCAACTCAAGAAAACTCCGGTGAAGTGAATTAAGAAGGGGGATTAACTTGGATGAGTGAGAATGAACCATGAGCTAAGAGATATGAATGAGATGAGAATAAATATCTATGCAAACAAAAAAAAGAGATGAGTCATGGCTTCTACAAATTTCTACAAACAATGACTCATTACTCTTTTTTGTTTAATTCATAAATCTAACCTTTATCTTCTCATCCTAACCACATATGTGATTCTAATAAATCCTAGTTCTATGTATCATCAACCATGATAGAATTATATATATATATATCACACACACACACACACACATATATATATAAAGAGAGAAGAAAATCTTAAGTGAGCTTAATATTAGATAATATATATATATATATATCAAATATATAAATATATATCAAATTATTAAATCAACACTTGATTCAATAATCCGGTTATATCATATATAACCGACTAAATATCATATATATGTATATCAAAATATTAAATCAACACTTGATTCAATTATCCGGTTATATCACATATAACCGGCTAATATTCAATGTTAGATACTAAATCAACACTTGATTCAATAATCCAGTCATATCATATATAACCGGCCAATATCAAATATATAAACATATATGTATATCAATCAAATCATTAAATCAACACTTGATTCAATAATCCGGTTATATCACATATAACCTGACTGATATCAAATATCGCTAGATTAGAATATGGTATCACATACTCGTATTTAATCAAGCTCCCGCACATATCTCCATATGTGCCCTACTTCATTTCGCTTGAGCTAGGAAACCTCTATGTGGGACTCTAAAAACTCGTCAATACGCCAGCAATTGGTAATGATCATATCAGATACCCATAAGCCATCAGCGGTACTAGCTGGACATAACGGCTACCCAAGTATTGAACGAATAGAAGATCAACAAGTAAACTTGTCCAAACTGTCATAGAGCCTATAAACAACACTTACCGTACAGTCCGGTCTCTTCGTCTGATATGTTGGATATCAAGTCTTGGGGGTGGAATCGTCAAACCCCACTAAATTGATAAGTCATGCCGATGTGTGGCCTAAACCTTTCGAGAAACTACTGATAACACTTACCAGTAAATCTCATCAGCCCTTGCCAAGGGCTTGCTGTTATAGCCAATCGAGCATAGCGCAACATCAACTACAATATCGAGAGAGAAGAAACCCCTCCTATCGCTCATTGCCTCTATATGACTCGGGACTGTACCCAAAATCCACCTGTTTGCACGACTCCTTTGAGCCATGGTAGGGAGGAAATCAAAGCACAATGGGTCCACACAAGAATCTATGACGATCTCGGGTCTACAGACTAACCTGTACAAGTGTCATCAGAGAACAAGTGTCATCAGAGAATTGCTATCTGACGATAGGTATGGTACCATCTAGGTGTTTTCGGCGAGTCCTGTTCGGTGTACCCATTCTCCAATGAGAACCTGTGTACAATCTTTGATGTCAAACACCAATGGTTATAGGATCAACCATCGCCATATACAGGGTCAAGAAACGTACACACTAGTCTACTATGGAATATCGATACCCTATCTCGATACTCCCTCAACTAGGAACTGTTAAAGGATGTGCTTGCGGACTACACAAGCCCCACTAATATGATCTGCATCATAGTCCTGGTAGTCAAGCCAATATCCTGAGGGCTTTATCAACATGTATCTATAAGATAGTAAACTAAAACAAGTGTACATATTAAGATAAAGAGCAACCAGATAGAATACTATCATGTCGAGCAAGAAAGTCCTCTATATATATGTTCAAGCATCCAATATAATACACAATCATGTACAATAATGGCCTCTATGGCATACATATGACTAACAATCTCCCACTTTCACTAAGGTCAGTTGTTGTAGTATCTCATACCCAACATCCCAAAAAGTCTCTCAAACTGCGTCTGGGAAAGGGCATTCGTGAGTAGATCCGCCATGTTTTCCTTCGTATCTACTCTTCTGACCTCGATCTCCCAGCGATCAACTATCTCCTAGATCAAGTAATACCGTCTCAGAATATGTCTGGATCGCTGATGGGTCTGGGCTTCCTTGGCCAAATTCATAGCTCTATTGTTATCACAATACAAAGGTATTGGATTCTCAATGGATGGAACCACACCAAGTTCATCAATGAACTTTTTCATCCAGACAGCCTCTTTGGCAGCATCGTTAGCAGCGATGTATTCGGCCTCCATCGTCAAGTCTGCAATGGTATCTTGCTTGGACCTCTTCCAACATACCGCCACTCCATGGAGGGTGAAGACAAAACCCGAGACAGACTTGCTGTCTTCCTTATCACTCTGGAAGCTCGAATCAGTAAAGGACTCAACTTGGAGTTCTCCGTTACCATACACCAAGAACAACTCTTTAGTCCTTCTCAAGTACTTAAGAATGTTCTTCACAGCTATCAGTGCTTCTCCCCTGGGTCTGATTGATACATGCTTATCACACTAAGTGCGTAAACTACATCCGGTCTGGTGCATAACATCGCATACATGATAGACCCAACTGCAGAAGTATAGGGTATCACGTTCATGCAAGCCCTCTCCAAATCAGTCTTAGGAGACATTTCTTTGGAGAGAGTGATTCCTGAGCAAGCGGATAAATTACCTCGCTTAGAATCTTCCATAGTAAACCATTTTAGTATGGTGTCTATGTACCAGGATTTAGATAATCCAAACATCCTTTTAGATCTATCTCTATAGATCTTTATCCCCAGGATGAAGGAGGCATCATCTAGATCTTTCATGGAGAACTTTTGTGATAGGAAGAGTTTGACCGAGTGCAGCATAGGATCATCATTTCCTATCAAGAGTATATCATCCACGTACAATACGAGGAAGACAACCTTACTCTCAACAATCTTTTTATATATTCATGGTTCATCTACGTTTTTGATGAAGTCAAACTCTTTAACCACTTCATCAAAACAGATGTTCTAGCTCCGCGACACCTGCTTTAATCTATAGATTGATTTAAGCAGCTGCACACCTTTCCGCTGCTCCCACTGTCTACGAAGCCCTCTAGCTGTGTCATATACACGCTTTCTTCTAAATCACCATTTAGAAAAGCGGTCTTGATATCCATCTGCCAGATTTCATAGTCATGGTATGCAGCAAGGTCAAGTAGGATCCTGATGGACTTAAGCAAAGCAACGGGAGAAAAGGTCTCTTCATAGTCGACACCTAGTCATTGACAAAAACCTTTTGCTATAAATCTAGCTTTAAAGGTCTCAACCTTTCCATCGACACCAATTATTTTCTTAAAGATCCACTTGCTCCCAATGGGTTTTACCCCTTCAGGAGTAACTTCCAAAGTCCATACTTGGTTGTTGTACATGGATTCCATCTCAGATCGCAAAGCATCAGGCCATTTTACAGAGTCCCCAATTGTGATGGCCTGCTCGAAACTAGTTGGGTCATCATGTTCCATGATGAAATCCTCGCTCCCACCATTTATGAGGAAACCATTGTATCTCTCAGGTGGATGAGAAACCCTACTAGATCTGCACAGTAGCTGAGGTTCATCGGGGACTATTGAATCCTCTGGTTCTACAAAATCTTCAGTTGTAGTTTGCGTTTCCGGAACTTTTTCCGGCTCTACCTCATTACCACTAATTTTTTTACAAGAAATTCCTTTTCTAAATAGGTGGCATGTTGAGCAACAAACATCTTTTGTTCCTCAGTGTGGTAGAAGATATACCCTCGCGAATATTTGGGATATCCAACAAACTTACATAGAACGGACCTTGCCTCGAGCTTCTCCGGATTTTTCTTTTTAACATAAGCCGGACAACCCCATATCCTAATGAAATTAAGACATGGTCTCTTCCTCTCCCATATCTCATATGGAGTGGTAGGCGCATATTTGGTTGGAAACCTATTCAATAGGTATGCAGCTGTCTCAAGTGCAAAACTCCAAAAGGAAATAGGTAACTCAGCAACACTCATCATAGAGCGCACCATATCTAATAGGGTATGATTCCTCTGCTCCGATACTCCATTGTGATGTGGTGCATACGGAGGAGTAAGCTGAGAGAGAATCCCATTCTCTTTTAGATAATCTCGGAATTCCGTGCTTAAGTATTCACCTCATCGATCAAATTGAAGGATTTTATTACTTTTACCCGTCTGGTTCTCTACTTCGCTCTTATATTCCTTGAATTTCTCAAAAGCTTCAGATTTGTGTTTCAACAGGAACACATGTCCGAATCTTGAGAGATCATCAGTAAATGTAATGAAGTATGAAGAACCATTCCTGGCATGTGTAGACATAAGTCCGTATACATCACTATGTATTAGTCCCAAGAGTTCAGAAGCTCTTTCTCCGTGTCCCATAAACGGAGTTTTGATCATCTTGCCTTTGAGACACGACTGATAAGTTTCATAAGATGTAAATTCAAACGGATTCAAATATCTATCTTTATTCAGCTTATCTAGTCTTGTCGCATTGATATGACCAAGTCTACTGTGCTACAAGAAGGATTCGTTCATTTCTGAACTTTTCTTCTTGTATGTGTTATGTATATTTAGAATTGTATTTTGATTTAGAACGTATATACCGTTACATAACGCACCAAACCTAATCAACACTTGATTTAGGAAAATGTTCATAACATTTTTCTCTAATGCAAAGTTATATCCTTCTTTATCTAACAAAGAAACGGATATTATATTGCACAATATCGATAGTATGAAATAACAGTCATTCAAAATCAATGTATTACTAATTGGTAATACTAGGTGATATTCGCCAACAGTTTTGGCAGCGACAATTGCTCCATTCCTTACTCTGAGAGACAAATCACCCTTTTCCAGTTCTTTACTTCTCTTTAATCCTTGTAACAGATTACAAATATGGGATCCTGATCCGGTATCCAATACCCAGGATGTAGAGCAAACTGAGAAAAAGTTCTCAATAACTAACACACCCGAAGAAGATGAATCAGAATGCTCTTACTTCACTCGGGTTGCGTAGGAATCCATGCATTCCCCTATCACTTGCTCAAACTTATGACAGTTTCCATAAGATAGAGTGGAACCAATGTTCTCTTGTTCAGTATAATAAGCGGGTTCGGTTAATACATCAATATTATTATCTTTATTAAGGCGTGACATGGTCGCTACCTTAAGAGAGAGAGAAGAAAAGACTTTAGCGTGCGCTCTTGCAAGACTAGATTGGTTATTATCTTATCTAATCAGGATGGGTTCCACTGTTTTTATCAAATCTTGCTTCAAAACCTAAAAGGTAAGATTAGCCGGGATTAATTACACCCTTCAAGTTCGCCAATCGGTCGGCCAGGCAGGTGTTGGTACTCCGAGAGAGTCTCCCCGTGCTTTCGCATGGAACTAATTAAATAATCTCATTTCCGCAGGGGCATAACCCCGTTAGCACCTTTCTTAGACACCTACTGGATTAGCTAATTGTAAAGTGGAAAACACTCTCAGGAGTAATACTTACTCGTAGTGGGTATCATGATCTAACTATCTCATAGAAGGTATGCAATCTCATTGCAAATTTCAACACTTGAAATTCTCAATATCTGTTTTTACCCCTAACGACCTATGGCCTTGACGGAGGTCAACAAACAATAGGCCGCTAGTCAAGTTCAACCCGTCATTTTGTGATTGAATTAAACCCACCCAAACGATCCTTGACAAGGTCAATAAGGCCGTATGACTACCCTAATCCAATCGCATCAACATGCAGCAGATAAGCACTAATCAGCTACCGAACACTATACATTGACAAGGTCAACAAACGCAGCACGAGTACTAAATAGTACTTATCTGAAATGACGGAGGGCTACGACTGGTTTTGAAGAAAACCTTTAACGTAATGAACTTGATATCGTTGTAAAATATAGAGATTTGAAAATGATTAGTTTAAGCTCCACTTTAAAATCAAGTAGTTTTCAAAACTGTAAAGTTTTAAAAAAATTGTTTAGAATAATTATAAATTAATTAGCGGTATAACATGCGTTTTTCAAATAAAACCTAGTTAATAATTATTTCCACATAGACATAAATATACTTATTCACTTATGTAATAATTTACTTATTTATTTATGTATTTATTTATTTATTATTAAAATATTTTAAATGCACATACACACTAATCTGATGTTAACAATAGGTTAGTATAGGTTAAACATGTTTATGCAATCATGACACATTAAAACACTTATAAATGATTAATACATTTTATAACTAGGATGGTTCTAGAATAATGGTGAAAAGGAAATAAAAATAAAAAATGGGAAAAATAAGGCATGGTGCATTAAATGCGGTGAGAGGTGAGCCATAGTTGAATTATTTCTCTCTCACTCTCTAGACTCTTCTTTCACTCTCTCTTCTTCTTCTTCTTCTTCATTCTCCTTAACTAAAACCTCTCTTTAATCCCAAAAACCCTACACATATAATTACAAAATCTTCCACTAATCATTTTAAAAATCCAATTTCAAACCTCTTCAAGAGTTTCTTTGAAGCAAGTCTTCACTTTGTGGCAATCTTATCAAGTTAGGATCACCTTCTAGTCATTTTAAGGTATGATCCAAGTGTACTACATATTTTGCTAATCCTTTGCTATAATTATTCTTAATTAGGATTTGGGGAGTGTTTAAAACAAATTTAGAGTTTTAAGAGAGGGTAAAGTCGAATTTGGGGTTGTAATGGCTATTAGGGTAATCATGACTTAAATTAAGGTAGTTAAGAATAGTTTAGTGCCTAATAGTCTGGTTTAATGTCACGACTCAGAATTGGCACATGACCGGCACGAGAATCACATGAAGTCTATATGACCCCGCCATAATTCAAGTAAGCCGAAAGCCCATAAATCTAAACCTTTTCGAAAAATAATGGAGGTGCAGTTTTGAAATGTCGGCATAATGAATTCAACCCTTCTTTTAAAAGTATAATCATATGAAAATGCAATGATTTGTATACTCTCTTTGAAAACATTTTCTTCCTTGAAATTTGGGCAGCACCTCCCTTGTAAATTTTGATCCAAAACCATATACAAGCAATAATGTAGGCATGCCCAAGCGGAAGCTAGCTCTTCGCCAATTGGTGGAATCATAACCACGCATAATACATATATACGATGACCCAAGGTGAAGATCAATCACAGAAAGAAAGTAGAGAATACCAAGACGTCATCAAGTTCAAATCAGAGATAATACACCCATCTCGCTCTAGGTCTCAAGAAAATACAAGACTGTGTCTAGGTCTAACAAATATACATAGTTTTGTTGATGGAGCTTTTAACTAGATACAACTGAATAAATGTTAGATATAGTGCCCTCAGAGTCAATTATTGGATCGCAGGCACGTGATTGCAATGATTGAGGGAGGACCTATGCCGGTAGGACAATCTTACTCAGGATGATTGTATACTATCTGGTTTGTCTTTATCATCGTGTACATGTTTTAGGTGACATTGTGGTTCACTATTACACGTTGATGGAGAATAGTATGCTACCATGGTTTGTCTTTATCATCGTGTATTGCTTTAGGTGACCTTACAGGTCACTATTGCACGATGATAGAGCTCTTAGGGTTCTTGCTTGACTACCAGCAGTATGATGGCGATCATATACGTGGGAGCTGGGGTCTATAAGCACATCCTTAAAGTGGTCCCTAGTCGTGGGAGTTTCGAGACTGGGCAACGATTCTCCATTAGTAGACTAGTGTATACAGTCGAGACCCCGATGAGGAGCGGTGGCTGGTCTCACAATCCATTGGTGTCAGTTAGATCACCTAAGATGTATACAGGTGCTCATTGGATTATGAGTACACCAGATAGGACTCGCCGGGAACATGGTAGTTGGTATTACACCTAATGTCAGATAGAAGTTCCCTGGTGACATGTGTACATGTTAGTTCATCGACCTGAGATCGTCATTTGTCTCATGTGAGTTCCCACTGTGCTTTGACTACTACCCTACCACGGCTCAAAGGAGTCGTGCAAACAGGTTTTAGTTGGGTACAGTCCCGAGCCACATGGAGGCAGTGAGCGGATCGGCAGGGGTTCGTCTCTCACGGTATTGGGGGTGAGGTCGCGCTGTGTCTAGTAAAGCCATTACACGAAGTCCTTGGACAAGGCAGGAGATTTACTGTTAGGTATTCCAGTAGTATTTCTGGGTGTACTAGGCTACACTCCGACACGACTTGTACCGCTTTTGGGGGTCAGACTTTTACCAACACCCTAGGCCCGACATGGGATGCTTATAGACGAACGAACCGGACTGTACGGATATTGTCACTGACAGGCTCAGTAGGGTGTCAGGATGAGTTCGCTCGTCGACCTCCCTTTTGGTCAATACCTGGCAGCCCGTTACGTACGGCTAGTACCTCTGACGTGCTAGTTGTTAAATCCACAGCCAATGTATTGACGAGTCTTTAGAGTCCCCCACAGACAGTTTCTCAAGTTTCGGGCGAAACGTTGAAGAGGCCGTATGATATATGGCTGGGTCCGATCATATACGTGCAGTAGTGCATGGATCATGATCGGGCGGATCATACTAGTAGGCTTTGGTTTAAGCCGGATCCTAGTATTAGATTTGTTTGATTACTTTAGTCTCATCGCATTCATATTCAGTCGGAATGCGGGTGCAGGTACGTATATACAGGTGAGGGGTATCCTTGTGATCCGTTACGAGTTTACTTTAGATATTGCCGGATTTTTTTGTTGGACCAAACATTTGGATTAATGTTTGGATGGTGGAAATAATGAGCTAGAATTCATCATGAGATGCATTAATGTGACATGGACATATATGGTGACTCATGGTCTCTTTTAGTGTGTAAATGTCACATTATGAGCTTGATTTATATTGATATGATAAGAGGAGAGAGAGAGGGGCTGCCATGAGGAGGTGAGCTCTCATATTATTGTTACAACTCTCTCACTCTCATTATCATTCCATAACAAAAGAAAAGAGCTTATTCTTCTTCTTCCTCTAGCTCATTATCTCCTCACCAATGGCATCCACTAAATCCTCAAGAGACAAAGTTGTCACAAATATTCTCTACAACACCTTGGACACGTCGACTAGCACAGTTCGTGCCCGAGTTGCTTCAGATGAAGCGGGAGCCCGTAAAAAGACTCGTAGATGTGGTGCCCTTTCCGACGAGGAGATCAAGACCGGAGTTGCCGTGGGGAGCTTGGGATGGTGGCCAAAGACCGAAGGACACGGATCGATCCGTATATCCTTTCTATCCCTTCTCTAGATTGCTAGTTATAGGTTAATGATTTGATCCGGGTTTTAAGCATACGATAGCACCGGTTTCTAGTTTTGAAAAAGTTTTCGTTTCCGCATTTTGGCCTCGGAAAGACGGCCGGGGCGCTACCGTAGACTTACATGGTATCAGAGACACGCCATTAACCTTTACTAGCTTGCTCTAACGTATTTAGAACTTCGATCGAACAAAAATTCCGAAACCGCGATTTCAAAAAGTGCAGTTTCTGTCGAAATTTTTTTGTTGTCAAAAAATTATTTGGTGTGTTGCAGATATACGTGCAGGGTTTTTTAAGAGTTCTGTGAAAATTTGTTAGCCTGTTGCTACTGTTGCGCCGCGGAACCGCAGCCTTACCCATGATTTGGCCGCTGTTCCGTCGCCATTCTATATCATCACTGTACCAAATTTTCTACAGTAGTCTCTGAGTTGGAATTGGGGTTTCTGGTATTTTTTGTTTGGGCCCAGATTTGTTTGAGTACTGGGAATTGTGCTTGGGGCCCACTTCGGGAAATTTTGTTGATCGAAAATTTAAAATATGTTAGTTCACAGTATTTACATTATATCTGCGACCGTGAATGTCATTTGATCGGTAAATCCTGTCTAATTGCTATAGTTCTTTTAGATGGATTTGCGAACGTGACATTCACGTTGATGTTCTGTGTTGTGCTGTGATGTTGCGGATTTGTCGTGTTGGATAGCCTAGATGTAATGGTAGTACAGTTTGGTTGTATATGTACATTTGATATTGCGGGGCGAGCGTCCAATATGTGATCTGCCGTCACTGCCTGTTTGTATATTATTCTTTTGGGGCACGACAGGGCTGAGGTCGATGTACCCGTTGTATATATTTTTACTTTCTGTACCAGGATTACCCCGCGGTGGGGTGCACGGATAGCCGGGTTCTAGAGGGCAACGGGCCCGCATCTCATGGATTTGAGACAGAGAGGGCTTCACTCTAGAATTGGCGGGCTATTCGCCGCACTCGTAGGGGGTATAGGTTGACCTAAGGAGGGGTGCTCACGTTACCGGATTCCGTGAAGTGCTGGGTGGTCCATTCACGTTGTTGAAGGGGGCTGCCTCGCTTCATGTTTTGGCGGGTAACTTGCCGCGCCCGTAGGGGTATAGGATTTCATTGCACAGGCTATCCACACGACCAGCGGAACGTCGGGTTTCAGTAGCGGCTCTATGAAACCGGGGGATCCCAGATTATCTGTATTGTTCTGTGATGCTTATTACATTTCTGTGATGTTGCATTTTATCACGCCTTGAGCGATTATTATATATTGATATATATACTCATAGATGTTGTATATGTTTTACACCCGCGCTAGTCCAGTCCCCGCTCTGTCGTTAGTTAAGTAACCTAACGGGTGATGACGGGACCCAGCGGCGAATGCGGATGGCATATACGTACATCGTATTTTCGTTCTTTATTGGTGTGATCAATTGATGGGACTGCGTTGATTCGGATCAATGCAAGCTAAACAAACCTATTCTGATGTTGTTGGAACATTTTTCAAAAAAAAGCTGTTATTTCAAGGGCATTCTTTTTTGTTTTGCACAGTGGTATTCGGTTATGAATATCCAGCACCTCAGTCGACGAGGCAAGGGCCGAGATCCCTTCACCGGGAGTGACCCTTTGGACAGAAGTTTGTGTCAGGGTAATAACTTCACTATAGCCGATTGCCTTTTTGCTTTACATCATGGTATTCAGTTGGAATATCCTGCACCTCATTCGACGGGGAAAGAGCCGAGATCCCTTCACTGGGAGTGACCTCTTTAGCAAAGGTTTTCGCCACTATATTTTTATAAAAAGTTATCCGGTTCCTTCAATGATATCAAGTTCATTACGTTAAAGGTTTTTCGCCAAAAACCAACCGTAGCCCTCCGTCATTTCATATTAGCATTGCTTAGTATTCGTGCTACGTTTGTCATTGCTATTCGCCGAGACGTAGTGTGCGGTAGCTCTGTTGTGCCTTTCTGTCGAATGGATATGTGGATTGGTTAGGACGGTCGTACGACTTTGTTGATTATTCGTCAAGGGTCATGCGGGTGGGTTTAACACAATCAAGATAATGAAGGGTTGAACTTGACTAGGACATTTTGATTTGTTGATTATTCGACAAGGTCACTTGAGTCCCAGGGGTAAAAATCACATCGGGAGTTTCTAAAGAAGCTGAAACTTGCCAGGCATGCGCATACCTTCTGGAGTGTGATAACGTGAGTGGATTCCGTCACGTTATCATGCGATGATAGTTGGATCCCGATTCCCACTGATGAGTTGGTTTACTCCTCGGGTGATCCCGACTAATTCTTCTTTCAGGTTTGGAGGAGAATTTGAGGTTACAGTAGGAGGTTTCCTGATTAGATAAATTGATAACCATTCTGATCTAGGTTAGAGTGCACGCAGAGTGTTTCTTTTCTCTCTCTCTTTGGCAGCGACCATGACCCGACCCTTGACTACGAATCAGTGACCAAATTAACCGAACCTTCTTAAAACACTGGCTTTTGGATTGTCTGAGTTGCATACCTCATTGCCACTCCTACTCTTACCCTTTTCTCCAGGACACCCCGTATTATTACGAACATCCACTTCCATTGGATAAAACCATCGTATGGTTATATACGAACTCGAAGGAACTTGTTCCAGATTCGAGGATGGTTTTCGGTTCTGGAGAAAATGAATAGGACTATTCAATTGTCTTTTCCTTTTACCTTCTCTCAGGTTGCCAGCGCTCCTTGGATTAGGACGGTACACCTATTAAGCTGATTGGATAGTCTTCTTCCAAACCATAGGCTGGTGCCAAACGGTGGGGAATGAAGAAAACCAATTAGCCTAACGATGGTGTACAGAAGGTAATAAGTTAAGACAAATAAAGGGATTAGTAAGAGGGCAAAGTAAACTACGACTGTTATTCACGACCAAACCAAGTATTTAATCGCCACTCCTACATCACCTCTGTATTTCTCCAGAACTGTCACATCCCGAAAGTACGGAACATGACCGGCACTTAAACTACGAAACGTCTCGAGGCGTACGTAATCTAAGTTAGCCGAAAACCCAGAAATCCAAACCAAGAAAAGTAGTAGAGTGAAGGAAAACCAATTTAAAATCAAGTAGTTTTAATAGCATAAGCCGAATTATGCAGTTTTAAAAACATCAAATATTTCCTGAAAATTTCGGCAGAGTCTCCTTTGTAAATACTGGCTCCCAAACGAGATACAACATGAATAGTGTACGAAATCAACAAAAGGCATCCCCAAGCGGGAGCTAGCTCTTCGTCAATCGACGGTCACAACCACACAAGCA
The DNA here is from genome assembly GCA_030015575.1 of Agapanthus africanus. Taxonomy (NCBI): domain Eukaryota; kingdom Viridiplantae; phylum Streptophyta; class Magnoliopsida; order Asparagales; family Amaryllidaceae; genus Agapanthus; species Agapanthus africanus. Next base: position 303,990,677 of record CM057343.1, on the reverse strand, counting down.
ATATAATATACAACGCCAATGGAGAGGATCAAAAACTCAAAAGGAAACTCAAAACCACAAGAAATCCACAGAATTGTAACGCGCGACTCTAAGGTCGAAAGAATAACATCACTGGCCTCTATCTCAAAATAAATACATATTTGGTTGATGGAATTTACTAGATACAACTGAATAATATTATACAAGTAATATGATGGGTACGATACCAATAAACCCACGTACTAGCAAGTCACCCGAAAGAAGCAGTGCCAGCAAAGCCGTAATGAAACCTGTACGGCAAAACCTGCAAGGAACTGTGGCACAACGGGGGTGAGTTGCCAACTCGTGAGGAGAAAAACATCTACGAACAGAAACCGCATGAACAACGCAAATCTAGGTCAACGATCATAATATATCCTCAAATATATATAACATACAGCCTATAACAATGACTAGGGTAAATATCTAACCCGAGTATAATCCCATGTGCCCGTGACAGTGCCTCATGTAGCAATATATCATATGGATGAAGTATGAATGCATGAAACATAATGCATGTACTGAAGAAAACTTCTTTCATAAATTAGTGAGATTTCGGTATTTTTAAAATGAGGTATCATAATGAAATCAGCATAAAACAGTGCCTAGCATCGGCACAAAACGTAATCCCAATAAGTCGTATAAACAATTTCCGAAATTTAATCTCATTAAATTCAAAAAATCCCAATATTCTAGTTTACAAAAATACCCTTTTTAACAATTTCAAAGCAAAATGCACAAACTACAATCTAGCTTAGAATTGCATGATCCAAAGCATTAAACCACACTTAATAAAGTTAATGATGCCAAGAAAAACCCAATCACATTTTTAATCCCAAGAATTTAACAAATTTCAAAAACCTAGTAAGCAAATTAGCAAAATAACAAAAATTTTTAAGCTAGCCATTAGCACTAGCTACTAAACTTGTATTAACATGACAACAAAGCCTAATTATAACACACAACCATACACCAATTTTATAAACCCTAACTTGCATTCAATTTCACAACTTGAATTCCAAAACTTGCAATTAAACTCACATATCCAAATAACACTTAATTAAATTAGCTTAAGAAATTAGTAACAATTTAAGCAACAAAAAGTTTTAGAATTATACCCAAAAATATATGAAGGTCCACAAGACTCCATGGCCTCCCAAAATGCTCTCTTTTCATAAGGATCCATGCTAAACTGGCTAAGCTAAAATGGGTAGGACTTTGATTTTGATTTTGTGGGATTTTTGGTGGATTTTTGATGCAATTTTTCATGAAGTTTTGAAGGGAAAAGAGTGGGGAAAATGGAGGGGGGGCTGCTGTGGGGAGAAGGAATTTTCGGCCAGAAAAGTGGGTGGGGGAGAGAGAGGGAGGTGAGGAAAAGGGGGGGGGGACAAGGTCAAGGTCAAACAAAATCAAAAGTCTAACTACTTCACTCATTTTCTTTTCTTTTCTTTCATTTCTTTTTCCTTGAAAATCAAGTGGGGAAAAATATAGTGGGTGCTGAATTCAGCCATGGGGAGGAGTACGTGGGGGCGTGTGGGTGTGGGCACGGGTGTGGGGTGATGAAAAATGATAAATACAATACCCCAAACATCCATTTACGCTAAAAAAAAGCCTTTTTTTCTTCAATAATTTCTAAACCGTTTTGGCAAATGATTTCGTTCCAAAAACCACATGATAAATTTTTATTTAATGTTTTATGATGCACAAAATTTGTTTCAACTCATTCCAATTTGTAATTTTCCCTAATTAAATGTATTAGTGACGGCTTAAAATAATAATAAAATAATATTTTTTTTCAGAAAATTTGAAATTTCACCAGCGGCTCAATAAACACCAAATAATAGCAATTACATAGCTAGAATATGTATATTTAATTTTTATAATAAGATATTTGTATTTTGACTTTTTACAGAAAAACCATCTCATTTTACCGATTTTCCGAAATTTCACCGAAACGATTTTCAAAACGCTAAAATCTTCCCCCCTTAAAGAAATTCGGTCCCCGAATTTAAATTCAAACTCCCCCAATTACTAAAACATCTAAGAAAAACCATCAAGTCGTCGGGGCTCCGAAATTGTAAATACATAAAACAAATCGTAGCGCAGCGCATGCGATTGAAAAATGAGTATAAAACTCAAATCAAAACTCCGTCAAGCATCCCGCGATCATCGGAGTCGTGGAGAAGACATCAATGCCAAATCCAAATCAAAACCAATATGATATAACTCGAAACTATAAATGTAAATATCGAATCTATATCTGTAAATATCTGAAGGAAATGCATGCCAAATCTCTTTAAGTCGCTGTGCAACGCGTATAACACTGCACAGTGGCGGACGTCTACCATAAGAAAATAACTATATACATATATACCTTTATTTGAAATGTACGTTCCGCCGTTTTGGAAACAATTTAGAAGGGTCTCCTTGTTTTAAACATTTCGTGTCATATCAGACACGTAGGTAAATACTGAGGCTATAGCTCGCTTTTTGGAAATCCCTTCAATAACTATCAATGCATGCAAAATGTATTCAGGTACTGTCCTCTGACTAGTCCTGCTCAGTACGAAAACACATAGCAATATCATAAAAACATACTGCTCTATAAGAAATCAATCCCAAAATATGCACATGAATACTACGTGCGTCTGGTGCGCACGGAAATCAAAATCCATGAATGTGCCATACATGCGCACAGAAACAACATCTAAGTGCATTAGGTGTGCACGAAACATCTGTCGTAGGCAACATGTGTGCCTGACAGCAAAATCAGGTGCATCTGACATGCACGCAAAAAAAAATCTCGATTTAGTGCCTCTGGTGTGCACCAAAATCACACTTCAAAACATGCGCCCAACATGCGCGAAAATCCAAATCAGGTGCATCTATCGTGCATGAAATCATGAAATCCAATATCAAGCGCCGAACGTATGCAAAAGCAATCAGGTGCACAAGGTGCACAAAACAAATATCGAGTATCACAATCAAAATCGAATTCCAGTGCATCTAAGTGCACAAAAGGCGTATCACTGCACTGCAAGCATATATAAACTATACCGAGTGCAGGAACGAAATCGTGTGCATGCATACGCACAAAACCAACTCAACTGTTTAAAACCGTAAAATCACAAACATGTGAAACTAAAGAACGAAAACGATATCAAGTGCAACACTGTGCAAAGATCGTAAATCCTCAATCATCAAAATCAAATCATACGAATAAATCACCCAAAACATCATAATCAATAATGGCGGAATAGTACTGCTCAAGCGCATCCTCTAAGAATCTCAGCAACTGTCGCGGTCACTAGTGGGACGTCTCGTCGATGATCATGAACTCTGTCCTGCTGGCGTGCGTAACCATGACCACTCCTGGGTCAAGGTCTTCACTGTGAATTACCAATCTTTCGGTCCATCGGCTCATCGGCCCTGTCAGGTGTGCTAACGGGGACGATTCCGTTCTGGCACTCCTCTGGTCATTTCTTGGTCAATCATCGCGACCACTCGTAAGACAGCATATCACTGGCGTCGGCCTCTGGTTCTCTGAATGTACGTGACACATCTGATCCTGGGTGCAAGTATCATTGCAGCAGTGTCCTGGAAGGAATCCTGCTCACGGTCTCTTCCATGTCTCGTCTCTGCCAACTGTCCGGAAGTCATTGTCCTTTCCTATATCTGCATCTTGCTCTGGAACGACTGCATACTCATCGCGACTTCTTCTGGAAGGTAAGTCCAAGTACCATGCCTCGGCATGCGCATAGCATCTCTAATGTCGGCGGAGTGGAACGTCATCTCATCTAGATCTGGTGCGAACCTCTTACTCCACTTTTCTCTAATGTCGTCTGCTTTGGACTCGTCTCGTCACGACTGCATGGACTGAGCTCCAACGGCTATCCTCGTATCTGGAGTCTCCCAAGAATGCATCTCACCACCTAGCATCCGAATTAAGTCGAGCCATCCGATCGAGTCGTCAAAACCTCATAATCCCCCAAGAGCTCAACCTCTTAGGCACAGTTTAATAGTATCGAGTACATACCACAGCATCGGTGGTCCAGCCGTAGAAGGGCAAACCCAAGTCTCACTAATGGCGCCGTAGAACTGCCGCAAACCCGAAGGTTCAAAGGCCTTCCCACGGTCATTAAGTCGAGTTAGGGTTTCATTCTTCTAGAGGGACCATAGAATTGCCTGCATGTCTTTCCGAATACTTTAAACTTGGAATAATAGGTTTCTGACATTCGATCGTCTCTGTCGACTCCCAACGTCTCCGCGTGAAGTCGTCTCTAGCTGGAATCAATCTACCTGATGACCTCGCATTGGGGTAGGCGAACGATTCACATGTCCTAGTCATTCATCCACGATGACTAGTGACCTTCTATCATCTCTTAGTACAACTCGTTCTGCACTAACTCCAGCATCTGGGGAAATACCTCGTCGTTCGCGGCAATATCTGGCTCGCTCATCTGCACGCTGAATAGTGCCTCAATCATCAGGAGTAAGCAACACACCAACGGTCATCAAAATCTGGCTGGCCTCCATCATCGGCTCAATTCTCTAGTGTCGACCAGCACCTCCAAGTAACCTCATAAGGGCGATCCGCCAAACGCTCGTGGCGCGGAAACACAGTAAGAAGACACATCTCTGCAATCGTGTCGCCGGAATTTCGTCCTGGTCAATCCTCGTTTGTGACGAGCTTGTGCTGACCGCAACTCTAGCCGTAGCTCTCCCTGCCGTAACCGTAGCAGCAAAACCAAACTGGTACCGATGAGGCTAGATCGGAAAGAACATAATACTGAACAAAGAAATGTACATCCTAAGGCTTCTTAAGTGGAGTAGCGTATCGTAAATATGCCGCGGAACATACCCACGGTACGTCACTCTACTTTAGTCACCTATTCCATCAACCAAGGGTCATCCTACGCTCCGAAGGTTAAAACCTAACGCTCTGATACCAACTTTGTCACGACCCGAAAATACGGAACATGACCGGCACTTAAACTACGAACGTCTCGAGGCGTACGTAATCTAAGTAAACCGAAAACCCAGAAATCCAAACCAAGAAAATAGTAGAGTGCAGGAAAAACCAACTTAAAGAAAGTAATTTCAATAGCATAAGCCGAATTATGCGGTTTTTAAAACATCAAAAATTTACTGAAAATTTCGGCAGAGTCTCCTTTGTAAATACTGGCCCCCAAACGGGATACAACATGAATAGTATACGAAATCAAGAAAAGGGCATCCCCAAGCGGGAGCTAGCTCTTCGTCAATCGACGGTCACAACCACACAAACAATATAATATACAACGCCAACGGCGAGGATCAAAACTCAAAAGGAAACTCAAAACCACCAGAAATATAACGAGCGACTCTAAGGTCGAAAGAATAACCAACACTGGTCTCTATCTCAATAAATACATGTTTGGTTGATGGATTTTACTAGATACAACTGAATAATATTATACAAGGTAATATGATGGGTACGATACAAGAAAAACCCACCTACTTGCAAGTCACCCGAATGAAACTGAGCCTGCAAAACCGTAATGAAAGCTGTACGGCAAACCTGCAAGAAACTGGGGCACAACGGGGGTGAGTTGCCAACTCGTGAATAGAAAAACATCTACGCACAGAAATCGCATAAATAACATAATCCTAGGTCAATGATCATAATATATCCTCAAAAATGTATATAACATGCAGCCTATAACAAGGCTAGGGTAAATATCTAACCCGAGTGAAATCTCATGTGCCCGTGTCAGTGCCTCAGGTAGCAATATATCATATGAATGATGTATGAATGCATGAAACAGAATGCTTGTACTGAATAAAACTGGTTTCATAAATCAGTGAGATTTCTGTATTTTAAAAGAAATGAGGTACCATATATGAAATCAGCATAAAACAGTGCCCAGCATCGACACAAAACAAGTGTCCAAATACCTCGATATCTCTGTGTCACAATCTATGTACCTCAAGTCTTAATCACAATATCTAGGGCGCCGTCAGTCCAGACCGGCCCCTACCATCCATCTCAAGACCACGACGGTATCCTCCGGATATCCGACGTGTCGGGTAATATCACCGGTAGGTAGTGCTCCCCTGCCAGGCTCACATCGTCATCATCACGCGCTTCTTGTCCCGGGGTACCTTATCGGGTCCACCATGTACCCGAAACGGTTCATCCGTCTCCTCGAATCGGGTCTCGAAATCCATCAGCAAACTCATGGTGGACGACTCATACATCATGGGAAAAACCGCACTTTTATTTTAAAAAAAGAGAGAAATCAGTTTATATATGTTTTGCGGTTTTCCTCCAAATCCAGAAAATATCATGGAAATCCGAATCATCAATAGCATGTAGAACCATGAATATAAGCATGAGAATGAATAACAGTATGCATGAAGCGACAAGTAATAACTACAATATCTAAGCTGGCATATAAGGTATGTGTTGGTGTATATGCCCTAGAGGCCATTACTGTATCATACTAGTATGTATATTACTTGATGGAAGCTTGGGATATTCACAGTTGTACAGACAATCTTGCTCAATATAGTAGTATGCTACTTGGTTTGTCTCTGCTTTAATGTGTACATGTGTGTTTATTTATTATATCACCTATACGCATTAGTAGAGCCCTTAGGATCTTTGCTTGATTACCGGCGTTGTGATGGCGATCACACTCGTGGGGGCTGGGTAATCTACAAGCACATCCTTATACACGTCCCTAGTCGTGGGAGTATCGAGATAGGGCATCGATACTCCAGAGTAGACTAGCGTATGCGCTTCTCATCCCAGCACGGGAGACGGTCTGTCCCACAGCCGTCAGTACGTCGTACTTGAGATAGTATGCGGGTGCTCGTTAGGTTACGAGTACACTGGACAGGACTCGTCGGGAACTGATGGTTGGTATTATACCTATCGTCAGTTATCAGTTCCCAGGTGACATGAGTACAGCTTAGTCCGCTGACTTGACACTGTCACTTCGCCTCGAGTGTGTTCCCACTGTTCTTTGATTGCTACCCTACCACGGCTCTACTGAGTCGTGCAAACAGGTAGTAGTTGGGAGCAGTCCCGAAGCACTTGGAGGCAGTGACGGTTAGACAGGATTCGTCTCTCCCGGTATTGGGGGTTGACATCGCGCTGTGTCTAGGAGAGCCATTACACGAGTAGTCCCTGGCCAGGGCAAGCGAGATATACTGGTAGGTTTCCAGTGTTATCTCAGGGTGTATTGGGCTTCACTCCGACACGACTTGTACCGCTATTAGGGGACTGACGTTTACCGCCCCCCTAGGCCCGCCATGCGATGTATCAGACGAACAGACCGGACTGTACGGAGACTGTCACATACAGGCTCAGTAGGAGTGCAGATGGGGTTCACCTCGTCAGTCTTCTTATCGACATCTACCTGGGGACCGTTACGTACAGCTAGTGCCGCTTGCGGTCTGTGGTTAAACCCACTGCCAGCGTAGTGTCGAGTCTTTAGAGTCCCACACAGAGAGCTATTCGCCTTTAGGCAAAACGAGTAGAGGTCGCATGGTTTTGCGACAGGGTTCGTTCGCATCCGCGCACTTGTGCACGTTTGCTGTCCGGACAGTTTATACTAGCGGGCTTTGGTTTAAGCCGGATCCTAGTATATGATTTGAGATTGGTTTTTCTCATTGTGTTCGTGTTCCTCGGATCACGAATGCGGGTGCGTATGCACAGTTGCTTGAGATTGGGGGAGAGGACCTTGTTTAGGGTTAATGGCTTTTGTCATTTTATTAACCCTATTGTTTTTGTGTGGATTATTGTTAATTGATAATTAGCTTAATTATTGTGCATGGTTGTTGTTGACAATTTGACTTCATTGACTTGTTGACCATGTTGACAACTTGACCATAATCATTTCATTTGGAAGATGCTCTTTGATCTTTGCAAAAATGAAATGATAATGGTCAATTCATGATTTATCATGACAATTTTCAAGCTAATTATCTAATTAAAATTATCCTCACATATTAGTGAGAATGGCTCACTATTTTCTCACTCTCTCATTTTCATTTCTCTCTCTTGCTCATCCTCTCCCTCAAGCTCTCTCCCTCTCATGTGTTGAGAAACAAAAAGCTTGAGAAAAACCCTCTCTTGATCTTCTCTACTCACTTCTAGGGTTCAAGTCTTAGCATTTCTTGCACTCTAGTTACTCCTAGCTTGGAGTTGAAGCTAAAGGTGGTGGCTTTCGGGTGGATCCTTCTTTGACGGGAGAAGACAAGCAAGGTGATCCTTTTCTACCATACCTAGGAGCAAGGAGAGAAGGACTAAAGACCAAAGGTATAACCTTTCTACAACTTACTTAGTTGTTAGTTTACTTTAGCTAGTTTTCGTTTAGCAAAGATTCGGCTTTTACGGTCCATGTTACAAGCCTTAGAAAAATTTTTGTTTACCGTTTCCGCAACCCCGAAAGTACCGGGAGAGGTAACGTGGACCTAACAGTGGTATCAGAGCCTAACTAAACATAAACTAGCTTGGTAGTAAAGTGTATCGAAGTTCGAAACGGAAAAATCGAAAAAAACCAAGTTATAAAAATCTGAGTTTCTGTTAAAACTTTTTCTGGTCAAAACAAAATTTGTTATATCCCAAAATTCATCTCAGGCTTTTTAGAAGAAACCCACCAAAAACGACACAGTAACTCACCAGATCGGCCGCGCTTCCGCGGCAATAGCTTGCTATTGCCGCGGAAGCGCCGCACTCTGGTAGAGTTGCTGTCTCGTTTTTGGTGCAGTATGTTTCTGACATGGTTTTAGGATTTTTCAGATATATTATATGTGCCCAGATTTTCCAGAACACAAATTTGTTTTTGGGGGCCTATAATTCCGTATTTTTTTTTTCGAACTTCAATATACTTTGACTATAAAGGTTATATCTGTGATGTTCTTATGTATTGAACGTCGGCTAATCGCTATATGTCGATTAGTCGGGGTTATACATATCTGTGATCTGTGATTGTTGTTGGTTTGTGTATATGAACTCGTTGGATTGTCGCGGATGAATAGCCGGGGTGGATGTGAGATGAGAGTTTCTTTTTCTTTCATTCATGTAATAAATTTGTAAATTGATGTAATATTATTTGTTTGGCCGCACAACTGGGTCGGGGTTGTAGCCGTCATTGTATAATTCTTTTTACTGTTTTTGCTCCTAGGATAGACCCATGGAGGGGTGCACAAACTACCGGGTAGCTCGAAGTGCCGAGTGGCCTACTCATGGCATTGAGGGAGGTTGCTTCGCTTCGGGTACTTGGCGGGTAGTTTGCCGCACCCGTAGGGGTCTTGGGTGGGGTATTGGCTATTCATCGCGACCGTGTAATCCACTTTTCGTTGCAGGCTCGAACGAATTGCGGATTCCTAGTATATCCAAAGTGTTCATCTGTGATCTGGATTGGCTATCATTGCTATATTGCTATATATAATAACTATTTAGGCGTTGCTTATGTTTTACAGCCGCGCTAGCCCAGCCCCCGCTCTGTCGTTAGTTAAGTAACCTAACGGGTGATGACGGGGCCCCGTGGCGAATGCGAATGGCATAAGCGTACGTCATATTTTGGTTGTTTTCTGCAATGGTAGGATTTAAATGATGGGACGCATTAAAAGAACTAATGCAAGAAAATAAACCTAAAAAGACGTTGTTGGAACAAGTTTTTCAAAAAAGCTGTTATTACAAGGACGTTCATCTTTTTGTTTTGCATCGCGGTATTCGGTTATGAATGCCCAGCACCTCAGTCGACGAGGCAAGGGCCGAGATCCCTTCACCGGGAGTGACCCCTTGGACAAAACTTTGCGTCAGGGTAATAACTTCACTACAGTCGATTATTCTTGCTTTGCATCGAGGTATTCATCTTACGAATGCCCAGCACCTCACTCGACGAGGAAAGAGCCGAGATCCCTTCACAGGGAGTGACCTCTTTAGCAAAAATTTTCGCCACTGTATTTTTCCAAAAAGTGCAATCGGGTTCCTTCAACGATATCAAGTTCATTACGTTAACGGGTTTTTCGCCAAAAACCCAGCCGTAGCCCTCCGTCGTTTCGGATAATTAATACTTAGTATTCGTGCTGCGTTTGTTGATTATTCGTCAAGACACAGTGAACGGTAGCTAAGTAATAATTCTCTGTTGCACTGATTGATGCGATTGGTTAGGACGGTCGCATGATTTTGTTGATTATTCGTCAAGGATCATGCGGGCGGGTCTAATGCAATCCTGGATAACGACGGGTTGAACTTGACTAGGACCTTTTGATTTGTTGATTATTCGTCAAGGTCACTTGGGTCCTAGGGGCAAAAACCACATCGGGAGTTTCAAAAGTACTGAAACTTGCAGATTTAGCATACCTTCTGGAGTGTGGTGACTAGAGTGGATTCCATCTAGGTCATCACACAATGATGGTTGGATCCCGATCCCACTGATGAGTTGGATTACTCTCGGGAGATTATTTCACTTAACGATCAATGCTATAAACCTAGTAGGTGTCTAGAAAGGTGTTAGCGGGGTTACGCCCCCAGGGAAAAGAGGTTCTTTAATTAAGGAACTTCGCGAAAGCGTTGGAAAACCTCCCTCGAAGTACCGACACTGGCCTGGCTGAAAGGTTAAGCAAGTATTGTGACGTGAATTAAAACCCGACTAGTTCTTATTTTAAAAGGTTTTAAGAAGAATTTGAGTAAACAGTGGGAGACATCCTGGTTAGATAAATTAATAAACCAATCTAATCTTGCAAGAGCATACGCTGAGTGTTTCTTTTCTCTCTCTCCAGGCAGCAACCCTTTCACGCCCTAATCAAGATAATAAAATGTATCGCTTGACCGATCCGAATTCTTATTCGGGACTGGGGAAAGTTGGTTCAGCTCTAACTTGTGACAACAGTCATGAGTATGAGAATGGGAAAGAGGAAAGTATGGATTTCCAGGATACCCAGTTGAAGAAGAAGCATGGTTTTGCATCTACTTCAGGTGTTCTTGTAATTGAGAACTGTTTTACGGTCAGCCCTACCTCCTGGGTACTTGATACCGGATCAGGATCTCATATCTGTAATTTATTGCAGGGACTGAGAAAAAGTAGGAAAGTTGCACCGGGTGATATGTCGCTCAGAGTAGCGAACGGAGCACAAGTTAATGCGGCAGCCGTCGGTGAATATCACCTAGTATTGCCAAATGGCAAGACTATGATTTTGAACGATTGCTACTATGTACCCTCCATGGTTTGCAACATAATATCAGTTTCTTTACTCGATAAAGATGGATATGACTTTGTTCTTGAAAAGAATATCATGAACATTTACCTTCATAAGGTACTGGTTGCAGAGGGTACACTGTGTAATGGTATCTACGTTCTAAATCAGAATACAGTTCTCAATATACAAAACACACGCAAGAGGAAGAATTCAGATACGAATGAATCCTACTTGTGGCATTGTAGGCTTGGTCATATCGGAGAGAAAAGACTGAGTAAGTTGCATAAAGATGGACTCTTGAATGCGTTCGAGTTTTCATCTTATGAAACTTGTCAGTCTTGTCTCAAAGGGAAGATGACCAAATCTCCATTCACCGGACATGGAGAAAGAGCAAGAGAGCTCTTGGGACTCATACACAGTGATGTGTGTGGTCCGATGTCTATACATGCAAGGGGTGGGTTCTCGTACTTCATCACATTCACTGACGATCTCTCTAGGTTCGGATAAGTGTATCTGATGAAACACAAATCTGAAGCTTTTGAGAAATTCAAGGAATTCAGAAAGGAAGTAGAGAACCAGATTGGCAAAAGTATCAAGATCCTCCGGTCTGATAGAGGAGGGGAGTACTTAAGCACGGAATTCCTAGATTACTTAAAAGAGAATGGTATTCTCTCTCAACTTACTCCTCCTTATACACCACAGCACAACGGTGTTTCGGAGCGGAGGAATCGTACCCTATTGGATATGGTTCGGTCCATGATGAGTAGTGCTGAGTTGCCTCTTTCATTCTGGGGACATGCGCTTCAGACAGCGGCATACCTTTTGAATCAAGTTCCGTCCAAATCAGTGCCTAAAACTCCGTATGAAATATGGAGCAGTAAGAAACCATGTCTTAAGTTTATTAAGATATGGGGTTGTCCGGCCTATGTGAAAACACAGAAACCGGACAAGTTAGAGGCACGGTCAGTTCTCTGTAAATTTGTGGGATATCCTAAAGACTCACTAGGATATCTGTTCTACCACACTGAGGAACAGAAGGTGTTTGTATCTCGCCACGCTACCTTCTTGGAAAGGGAGTTTCTTGCAAAAGAAACTAGTGGGAGTTCGGTAGAACTGGAAGAAATTCAGCGACCACAAAATGTAACTGAAAATTTGGAGGAACCGCTAGATTCAATAACCCCAAACGAACCTCAGCCACTCCGCAGATCTGGTAGGATTTCTCATCCGCCCGAGAGATACTACGGTTTTCTCATAGACGGGGATCGAGAGGATTGCATCTTGGAAGAAGATGACCCTACCAGTTTCAGGCAGGCCATTATCAGTAGGGACTCTGATAAGTGGCAGGAAGCAATGCAATCCGAAATGGAGTCCATGTACGCCAATAAAGTGTGGACCTTGGATATTGCTCCGGCTGGGGTAAAACCCGTTGGATGCAAATGGATCTACAAAAGGAAACTTGGTGTAGATGGGCAGGTGGAAACCTATAAAGCTAGACTCGTTGCAAAAGGTTTCCGTCAAAGACCTGGTTTGGACTATGACGAGACTTTTTCTCCGGTGGCTATGCTCAAATCCATTCGGATCTTACTTGCCATTGCTGCCTTCCATGACTATGAAATCTGGCAGATGGATGTTAAAACGGCTTTCCTAAACGGTTGTTTGGAAGAGTGCGTTTACATGGATCAACCAGAAGGTTTCGTAGACAGTGGGAGCAGCGGAAAGGTGTGCAAGTTGCTTAAATCCATTTATGGATTAAAGCAGGCATCGCGGAGCTGGAACATCTGTTTTGATGAGGCAATCAAGGAATTTGATTTCATCAAGAACGAAGATGAACCCTGTGTATATAAGAAGATTGTAGGACGAACTGTCGTATTCCTAGTCTTGTACGTGGACGACATTCTTTTGATAGGAAATGACATTCCTATGCTACAATCGGTCAAGCTGTTTTTGTCACAAAGGTTCTCCATGAAGGACCTGGGTGATGCCTCGTACATTCTGGGGATCAAGATCTATAGAGATAGATCCAAGAAACTATTGGGACTTTCGCAGTCCAGGTACATAGAGACCGTACTAAAGAGATTTAGTATGGAGGATTCCAAGCGCGGTAACATACCCGCATTGCACGGAATTACCCTCTCCAAGAAGATGTCTCCTAAGACTGACGAGGAGAGGGTTCGCATGAGCACTATACCCTACGCTTCGGCGGTAGGATCTATAATGTATGCGATGCTATGTACAAGACCAGATGTAGCTTACGCGTTGAGCACGGTAAGCCGGTATCAGTCGGACCCAGGGGAGGACCACTGGACAGCAGTGAAGAACATTCTCAAGTACCTGAGAAGGACTAAGGAGATGTTCTTGGTTTACGGTAATGGAGACCTTAGGGTCGAGTCCTTTACCGATTCAAGCTTCCAGAGTGACAAAGATGATAGCAAGTCCGTCTCGGGTTTTGTGTTTACCCTCAACGGAGGGGCGGTATGTTGGAGGAGTTCCAAGCAGGATACCGTCGCAGACTCGACGATGGAGGCTGAATACATTGCTGCAAGCGATGCCGCAAAAGAGGCGGTCTGGATTAAGAAGTTCATTAGTGAACTTCAGGTGGTTCCGTCCATTGTTGACCCAATACCTTTGTATTGCGATAACAATGGGGCTATAGCTTTAGCGAAGGAACCAAGGTCCCATCAGAAATCCAGGCACATCTTAAGGCGGTATCACCTGATCAGGGAGATCATTGATCGACAGGAGATCGAGGTGCGGAGAGTGGACACAAAGGACAACACTGCGGACCCATTCACGAAGGCTTTACCCCAGACTCAGTTCGAGCGGCTGATCGAGATGATAGGTCTTCGATACGCCAGTACATGGCCTTAGTGCAAGTGGGAGATTGTTGGTGTATATGCCCTAGAGGCCATTACTGTATCATACTAGTATGTATATTACTTGATGGAAGCTTGGGATATTCACAGTTGTACAGACAATCTTGCTCAATATAGTAGTATGCTACTTGGTTTGTCTCTGCTTTAATGTGTACATGTGTGTTTATTTATTATATCACCTATACGCATTAGTAGAGCCCTTAGGATCTTTGCTTGATTACCGGCGTTGTGATGGCGATCACACTCGTGGGGGCTGGGTAATCTACAAGCACATCCTTATACACGTCCCTAGTCGTGGGAGTATCGAGATAGGGCATCGATACTCCAGAGTAGACTAGCGTATGCGCTTCTCATCCCAGCACGGGAGACGGTCTGTCCCACAGCCGTCAGTACGTCGTACTTGAGATAGTATGCGGGTGCTCGTTAGGTTACGAGTACACTGGACAGGACTCGTCGGGAACTGATGGTTGGTATTATACCTATCGTCAGTTATCAGTTCCCAGGTGACATGAGTACAGCTTAGTCCGCTGACTTGACACTGTCACTTCGCCTCGAGTGTGTTCCCACTGTTCTTTGATTGCTACCCTACCACGGCTCTACTGAGTCGTGCAAACAGGTAGTAGTTGGGAGCAGTCCCGAAGCACTTGGAGGCAGTGACGGTTAGACAGGATTCGTCTCTCCCGGTATTGGGGGTTGACATCGCGCTGTGTCTAGGAGAGCCATTACACGAGTAGTCCCTGGCCAGGGCAAGCGAGATATACTGGTAGGTTTCCAGTGTTATCTCAGGGTGTATTGGGCTTCACTCCGACACGACTTGTACCGCTATTAGGGGACTGACGTTTACCGCCCCCCTAGGCCCGCCATGCGATGTATCAGACGAACAGACCGGACTGTACGGAGACTGTCACATACAGGCTCAGTAGGAGTGCAGATGGGGTTCACCTCGTCAGTCTTCTTATCGACATCTACCTGGGGACCGTTACGTACAGCTAGTGCCGCTTGCGGTCTGTGGTTAAACCCACTGCCAGCGTAGTGTCGAGTCTTTAGAGTCCCACACAGAGAGCTATTCGCCTTTAGGCAAAACGAGTAGAGGTCGCATGGTTTTGCGACAGGGTTCGTTCGCATCCGCGCACTTGTGCACGTTTGCTGTCCGGACAGTTTATACTAGCGGGCTTTGGTTTAAGCCGGATCCTAGTATATGATTTGAGATTGGTTTTTCTCATTGTGTTCGTGTTCCTCGGATCACGAATGCGGGTGCGTATGCACAGTTGCTTGAGATTGGGGGAGAGGACCTTGTTTAGGGTTAATGGCTTTTGTCATTTTATTAACCCTATTGTTTTTGTGTGGATTATTGTTAATTGATAATTAGCTTAATTATTGTGCATGGTTGTTGTTGACAATTTGACTTCATTGACTTGTTGACCATGTTGACAACTTGACCATAATCATTTCATTTGGAAGATGCTCTTTGATCTTTGCAAAAATGAAATGATAATGGTCAATTCATGATTTATCATGACAATTTTCAAGCTAATTATCTAATTAAAATTATCCTCACATATTAGTGAGAATGGCTCACTATTTTCTCACTCTCTCATTTTCATTTCTCTCTCTTGCTCATCCTCTCCCTCAAGCTCTCTCCCTCTCATGTGTTGAGAAACAAAAAGCTTGAGAAAAACCCTCTCTTGATCTTCTCTACTCACTTCTAGGGTTCAAGTCTTAGCATTTCTTGCACTCTAGTTACTCCTAGCTTGGAGTTGAAGCTAAAGGTGGTGGCTTTCGGGTGGATCCTTCTTTGACGGGAGAAGACAAGCAAGGTGATCCTTTTCTACCATACCTAGGAGCAAGGAGAGAAGGACTAAAGACCAAAGGTATAACCTTTCTACAACTTACTTAGTTGTTAGTTTACTTTAGCTAGTTTTCGTTTAGCAAAGATTCGGCTTTTACGGTCCATGTTACAAGCCTTAGAAAAATTTTTGTTTACCGTTTCCGCAACCCCGAAAGTACCGGGAGAGGTAACGTGGACCTAACAGTATGTACACTAATATTACATCAAACTACTGGCTATCAAGCTAAGTTAAGCGACAATATTTTCTAAGGTGTACGTGACATGGCAATTACCGATGAAGATGTGTGTGAGCCGGCAAGTAAGTGTATGTGGTACATACGCATCATCGGTAATGGTGCTGGTGTCCTAACAGCATAATGTCAACAATGCAATATGAAATAACAATGTAAATGTGCGATGCGGAGCGAGCAACCAAAATGAACGGAAGCTAAAAACTAGACGCAACTATAACTAATCTGCATTAATCTAATATAAGTCCTACGAATGGTGCCTTTTGAAATAACACGAATCATGGGGTTTTGAAAATAGGGGCTACGGTGTTTTTATGAAAAGATACGTCGTTTTTGAAATATCCGTAGATTCCCTTGAGCTGTCTTTAAAAATGCCCACGATTCGTTAGTTTTCGAAATAGGTAAGAAGTTTAATCTAATCTAACAACTACCCTAAACTATACGGCTGAACTAACAAGCTGAACTACAGGTAAGGAAACCGCCTATCATCTGAGTCGATACATATACATACCTGTATATGTATAGTCGGAGATCCCGCCTCAATAATATCATAACTGATACCATATCTATAATCAGGCATCCCAAGTCAAGAGTGCGGATCAATCATCAATATAGCTCGTACGTAAATCCGTCGTACGGCATCCCAATCTGGGTACGGGTCAATATCACATTCATCATACTATTCACCTGGTATCCTCTTTATCAAATATCATGATCGGGGTACTGATCTACGTCTAGTACCATACTGATACTGCCTACGTATGCATGGACGTGTGTGAAACACTACGTCAAGGACCCGCTACAACGTCATGTCGTATCTAAGATACGAACCCTGCTATATCACCGATCTCACGGCCTCAAATCAAATCTCATCGACTCAGCTCAATCCCAAGTATCATCCTCAATCCGTATGTGAACACATAGTCCCATACCCATGTGAACACATAACTATAAAGAATCCCATGAGCACATATCAATAGGAATGTATGCAAGTATGTATGTGTGTATGTGTGTGTAACACTACCCTAGGGTTCGCAACACTAAAGTAATCCAACACACCAATATCCATCCTAAACATCGTTATTAATCCCAAATAACATATAATAATTTTTGGTGTGTATACGCATCCGTATACACCACCACGGACTGCGGGGGTGCTATACGCCATCCACCCGACTTCTCCCCGTAGATATAAATCTACTCACCTGGTCCTCGCTAGCCGGTGCCGACGTCGCCACGCGCTTGCTTGTCGTCTTGAAGTCCACATGGGGGTACCTATATATCATAACGTACCATATCGCATTAAAACTAAATTCGAAATCGAAACGGCATACAAAAATCAAATCGGCACGCGTATCACGCATAGGTCCAAACCTATCGCCCACGCATGCAGGAATAGTCAAACCAACCCTCGATGTCGATGTACGAACGTCAAACCATCGAGAAAATCCAATCACACTCATTTGCACATTCACGAACACTAATTTTAATATAAACTAGGTTAAAACTCACAAAAACGCCAATTTCACTTAAAAAGTCATTTTTCCGAAAATCTAGCAAGCACAATTCGCCGTTTTTTGTACAAAACACGATGTTTAAATGAATGTAGCGGCCAATATATTTATTAAATATCTTAAATAAGTCGTATAAACAATTTCCGAAATTTAATCTCATTAAATTCCAAAAATCCTAATATTCTAGTTTACAAAAATACCCTTTTTAACAATTTCAAAGCAAAATGCACAAACTACAATCTAGCTTAGAATTGCATGATCCAAAGCATTAAACCACACTTAATAAAGTTAATTAAGCCAAGAAAAACCCAATCACATTTTTAATCCCAAGAATTTAACAAATTTCAAAAACCTAGTAAGCAAATTAGCAAAATAACAAAATTTTTTAAGCTAGCCATTAGCACTAGCTACTAAACTTGTATTAACATGACAACAAAGCCTAATTATAACACACAACCATATACCAATTTTATAAACCCTAACTTGCATTCAATTTCACAACTTGAATTCCAAAACTTGCAATTAAACTCACATATCCAAATAACACTTAATTAAATTAGCTTAAGAAATTAGTAACAATTTAAGCAACAAAAAGTTTTAGAATTATACCCAAAAATATATGAAGGTCTACAAGACTCCATGGCCTCCCAAAATGCTCTCTTTTCACAAGGATCCATGCTAAACTGGCTAAGCTAAAATGGGTAGGACTTTGATTTTGATTTTGTGGGATTTTTGGTGGATTTTTGATGCAATTTTTCATGAAGTTTTGAAGGGAAAAGAGAGGGGAAAATGGAGGGGGGGCTGCTGTGGGGAGAAGAAATTTTCGTCCAGAAAAGTGGGTGGGGGAGAGAGAGGGAGGTGAGGAAAATGGGGGGGGGGGACAAGGTCAAGGTCAAACAAAGTCAAAAGTCTAACTACTTCACTCATTTTCTTTTCTTTTCTTTCATTTCTTTTTCCTTGAAAATCAAGTGGGGAAAAATATGGTGGGTGCTGAATTCAGCCATAGGGAGGAGTACGTGGGGGTGTGTGGGTGTGGGCACGGGTGTGGGGTGATGAAAAATGATAAATACAATACCCCAAACATCCATTTACGCTAAAAAAAGCCTTTTTTCTTCAATAATTTCTAAACCGTTTTGGCAAATGATTTCGTTCCAAAAACCACATGATAAATTTTTATTTAATGTTTTATGATGCACAAAATTTGTTTCAACTCATTCCAATTTGTAATTTTCCCTAATTAAATGTATTAGTGACGGCTTAAAATAATAATAAAATAATATTTTTTTTCAGAAAATTTGAAATTTCACCAGCGGCTCAATAAACACCAAATAATAGCAATTACATAGCTAGAATATGTATATTTAATTTTTATAATAAGATATTTGTATTTTGACTTTTTACAGAAAACCCCCCTCATTTTACCGATTTTCCGAAATTTCACCGAAACGATTTTCAAAACGCTACATGGTAAGATGGAAATCAAAGCACAGTGGGAACCACACAAGACTCTATGACGATCTCGGGTCAACAGACTACTCTGTACCAGTGTCACCAGAGAACTGCCATCTGACGTGAGGTATAATACAATCTGGGAGTTCTCGGCGAGTCCGTCCAGTGTACCCAGTCTCTACTGAGCACCCGTATATCATCTCTGATGTCAAACACCAATGGATATGGGATCATCCATCGCCCATTTGTATGGGTCGAGAAGGTATACGCTAGTCTACTCTGGTATATCGATGCCCCATCTCGATACACCCACGACTAGGGACTTTCAAGGATGTACTTATGGACTACCATTTCCCCACTAGTATGATCCGCATCATAGTCCAGGTAGTCAAGTACACATCCTAAGGGCTTTACCAACATGTAATAGAGAGACAATCTGTGTACACGTTAAGGTAAAGAGCAACCAGATAGCATACTATCATGTCGAGCAAGAAAGTCCTCCCTATATATGTCCCAGCATCCACTACAATATACATCCAATGTACAGTAATGGCCTCTAGGGCATACATATAACTAACAATCTCCCACTTGCACTAGGGCCATCTGTAGCAGTGGTTGTAGTATCTCATACTCAACCATCCCATAAAAATCTCTCTCTGGGAACAGGCCTTTGTGAGTGGATCCGCTGTGTTGTCCTCTGAGTCTACTCTCCTTACCTCGATCCCTTAGAGATCAACCATCTCCATGATCAGGTGATACTGCCTTAGAATATGTCTGGATCACTGATGGGACCGGCGTTCCTTGGCATAAGCCAAAACTCCATTGTCACACAATGGGAGGAACTAAGTTCATCTCATGAACAAATATACATCCAGACTGCCTCTTTGGTAGTATCTTAAGTAGCGATGTATCCTACCTTTATCGTCTAGTATGTCACGGTATTTAGCTTGGAACTCTTCCAACATACCGTCCCTTTACTGAGGGTAAAGACAATGCCTGTGACTGACACTCAGTCGTCTTTATCACCCTGGAACCCTCCCAGTGATTCTCCCCAGGATCGGTTGATACCGTCTCACTACAACTAGTGAGAGTCCTAACATCCAATTAGATCTATCTCATAGATCCAAAACTCAGGATTTAGGAGGTATCATTTTGATCCTATATGGAGAATCATTGTGATAAGCGGAGATTGATCGAGCGTAGCATAAGAAACTCCTTTCTTATCAAGAGTATGTCATCCACGTACTCTACGAGGATCATCACCATACTCCCTACTACCCTTTTATTTATACAAGGTTCATCTACTATTTTGATGATATCAAACTCTTTGACTACTTCATCAAAACAGATGTTCCAACTCCGCGATGCCTGCTTTATCCTATAAAACATCTTGCACACGTTTCCGCTGCTCCCACTGTCTACGAAGCCCTCTGGCTGTGTACTTATAGACGCTTTCTTCCAAATCATCATTTAGAAAAGCAGTCATGACACCCAACCACCAGATATCGTAGTCATGGTATGTAGCCGTGGCAAGTAGGATCTGAATGGACTTAAGCATAGATACTGGAAAAAGGTTTCATCATTATCTACGCCTGGTCAATGACGAAAACTTTAACAAGTCTAGCTTTGAAAGTCTCAACTTTTCCATCTACACCAAGTAATCTTCTCAAGATATACTTGCTCCTGATGGGGATTTAACCCTTCAGATATAGCAACCAAAGTCCATACTTTGTTGGTGTATAAGGATTCCATCTCAGATCGATAAACATCCAGCCATTCTTACAGAGTCTTACTCTCGATGGCCAGCTCGAAACTAGTTGGGTCATCATCTCATGATGCAATCCTCGCTCCCACTGTCATAGAGAAACCGAAGTATCTCTCAGGTGGGTGAGGAAGCCTACTAGATCGGTGGAGAGGCTGAGGTTCGTTGGAATCTACTGAATCCTTTGGTTCTACCAAATCATCTGCTGTTGTTTGTATAGCTGGAACCTTTCCAGTTCTACATTACAGACTTTGCCTCGAGCTTGTCCGGATTTTGCTTTCAGACATAGGCCGGTCAACCCCAAATCTTAACTAACTTAAGACATGGGCCCTTCCTATTCCATATCACATATGAAATGGTAGGCAATTTGATTTGATTGGAACCCTATTCAATAGGTATGCAGCTTCTCAAGTGCATAACTCCCAAAAGGAAAAAGGTAACTCAGTAGTACTCATCATAGAGCACACCTTATCATATAGGGTGTGATTGCTCCGCCCCGATATACCATCGTGCTATGGTGTATTCGGAGGAGTAATGCTGAGAGAGAATTTCATTCTCCTTTAGAATAATCCAGGATTTCCGTGCACAAGTATTCTCCTCCTTGATCTCATCATAGGACATAATACTTATACCCGTATTGGTTCTCTACTTCTAACTTATATTCTGTGAATATCTCAAAAGGTTCGGACTTGTGTTTCAACAGGAACATATGTCTGAATCTCGAGAGATTATCAGAGAATGTAATGAAGTACAAAGAACCGGTCTTGGCATGTGTAGACTGGGGACCTACATACATCAACATGTATCATCCCAAGAGTTCACTAACTCTTTCTCTGTTTCCAGTAAACAGAGCTATGGTCATCTTATCTTTGTGACATGACTGGCGAGTTTCACAAGATGTAAATTCAAACTGATTTAAATATACATCTAAATGTAACTTCAGCTAGTCGGGTCACATTGATCTGACCTAGTCTACAATACCTCAAAAAGAATCCGTTCATTTCTGAACTTTTCCTCTTGTGTATGTTCCATATACTAAGAACTGTAGTTTGATTTAGAACATCAATGCTTTTAGATAACGTGCCTGAACCGATCAACTTTTGATATAGGAAATGTTCAAAACATTATCCATCAATACAAAATTATATCCTTTCTTTTCTAATAAAGAGACTGATATGATTTTTTATATCAGGTTCGGTATCTAATAACATTCGTTCAGAATCAATGTATTGGTAATACAGGATGACAGTGGCCAACAGACTTGGCTGCAACACTTGCCCCGTTTTCTGCCTCATGAAACTTATCACCCGTTCTCAGTTCTCTACCTTTCTGTAGCCCTATGTAACATATTACATATGTGGGATCCTGATCTGGTATCACATACCCAGGACGTAAAGGATACTGAGAAACAGTTCTCTGTAATGAACACACCCGAAGATGATGCATCAGCATGCACTCTCTTCGTTTGGGCGGCACGGGAAATCTGGTATTCCCGAATTTCCTGCTCTGTCTTATAACAATTATAAGGTGGAGCGGGACCAACGTTCCCCAACTCAGTATAACAAGCGGGTTCGGTCAATAATCCGTATTATTATCTTGATTAAGGCGTGATATGGTCGCTACCAGGAGAGAGAGAGAAGAAAACACTCAGCGTGCGCTCTTGCAAGAATAGATTGGTTATTATTTTATCTAATCAGGATGGCTCCCACTGCTTTTTATCAAATCTTCCTTCAAACCCTAAAAGGAAAAACTAGCCGGGATTAATTACACACTACAAGTTCACCAATCTTTCAGCCAGGCCAGTGTCGGTACTTTGAGGGAGGCCCCCCGTGCTTTCGCATGAACCTAATTAATGTAAACCTCGTTTTCCCAGAGGCGTAACCTCGTTGACACCTTTCTAGACACCTACTTGATCGGCTAATTGTAATGTATAAAACTCTCCCAGGAGTAACTCTTACTCGCAGCGGGTATCGGGATCCAACTATCTCATAGAAGGTATGCAATCTCATTGCAAATTTCAACACTTGAAATTCCCGATAATATTTTGCCCCATGCGATCTATGACCTTGACTGAGTCAACAAACCATAAACCGCAAGTAAAGTTCAACCTGTCATTTCTCGATTGAATTAAACCCACCCGCACGACCCTTGACTGAGTCAACAAGGCCGCACGACTACCCTAATCCAATCGCATCATATGCTTTGCAGGTAAGCAATAATCAGCTACCGCACACTACGCCTTGACTGAGTCAACAAACGCAGCACGAATACTAACTATTACCTATCTGAAATGACGGAGGGCTACGACAGGTTTTTAAGAAAACCTTTTGCGTAATGAACTTTATATCGTTGTAGAATCAAATGAATTTGAAATGGAGTGCTTTTGAGGCTTTTCTAGTTTTGCTAAAGGAGTCACTCCCGGTGAAGGGATCGTCGGTCCTTTCCTCGTCGAATGAGGTGCGGGATATATCACATATATCACTGTGCAAAGCAAAAACACTTAAAAGCAGTCAAAAGACAAACCGAGGGTTATAGCATCTGCCAGTTATTGCTAAAGGAGTCACTCCCGGTGAAGGGATCTCGGTCCTTTCCTTATCGAATAAGGTGCAGGATATATCATATATACCGCTGTGCAAAGCAAGAACTGTAGCTACCTGTTTTATTTTGAAATTCGATTCTACAATATCTTAGGTTTCTTTTATTTCATTAATCTCATTAATGAAGTCCCATCATTTAAATTACCTAAACATCACAGATAAATACGACGTATACTTATGCCATCCGCATTCGCCTCGATGTCCCCTCGTGCACCGTTAGGTTAGGTAACTAACGGCAGAGCAGGGCAGGGCTAGCGCGAGTGTAAAACATAAGTAACGTCTATATAATATATCATATATACTATATACTGTATCTATTATAGAACATCGCATGATCACATCACAGATATCGCAGCAGAAGAAACATATGAAATATTGGATATCCTGGGACGTCCGTGTTTTCAATATGAGCCAGTATAAAACACGGATTCCACGGTCGTGATGAATAGCCAAACCCACACCCCTAGACCCCTACGATAGCGGCAAGCAACCCTACCAATTCTAGAGTTAGGAGACCCGGACTCGACTCCTCGAGTTGGTCTCCCACTGGACTCCAGAACCCGGTTACTTGTTCTCCCCTCCTTGGGTCTATCCTAGTGCGGAAAAGTAAATAATATACAAACGGTGACATCTTCCGCAACCTGGAAGTGTCCCAATAAAAGAATATTACATACAAGTTTTTACATGAATGAAAATGAAAAACACTCATCTCACATAAAAACCCCCGGCTATTCAAACACGACGATCCAATATAACATATCCAGCAACACATAACATCACATGTCATCAACGTAAGTAAATATGCGCATCCCAATTGTCGTTGACATATAGCAACGAAACCGACGATATCACATATTACACTTACGGTCACAGAAAAAAAAGTGTAAAACTGCAACAGTTGGAATCCGCAACCACCTCAGACATCGCATGCCTGACCAAATGAATTACTTAGACATCGCATGCCTAACAATTATAAACCCCGCATTTTAGTCTCAAAATCGAAAACACTTTTCAATATCAAGTCGGGCAATTCAACAAGATTCCCGACGTCCTGATCGAATACTCGTCGCAAACTTCAGTAGACGGCCGCACCCCCGATACCGTCGACGAAGTGCACCAAGGCGGAACACCGCTGCCGCGAGCACCCGAACGTATGCTTTCGGCGACGGGGTTCTCCTACAGTCACTTGGTCGGGGCTATGGAGTGAGGCTGTCTATTAAGTTTACCCGGCGAGTATCCGCGTACGCTACGTGATTGCGACGGACTTTTGATCACATCAAAATTCCGTGGCAACCGATCAAGTGAGACTAAAGTGCTATGTTTATAACATTCATTTAGTTATCTCATAACTCTTGTGAATTCCAATTATTGTAACACATTCCAGATAATTAGAAAATGTTAAACTTTCCGATCGAACATTCAAACACCCAAGTTTTCCCGATACAGATCAACACATGAAACAAGTCTAACAACATTCAGTTCATGCCTCAGTACCAACGGTCCAGCCGTAGAAGGGTCAAGCCAACGCCTCACATGTGGCACGCCGTACTGCCCCAAACCCGAAGGTTCAAAGGGCAGTTCAAGACGGTCACATAATCGAGTTAAGGTTTGTTGTCTTCTAGAGGGTCCATCGCGTTACTTGCACTACTTAGAACGTCTTTAGACTACGGAAAAATCCAACACTTGGAAATTTCCCGACAGGGGAAAAATTGGGTATTTATATCCGGTCGAACTTTTTAACATATTCTAAAAATTATCCGGAAAGCCACACAGACAAAATTTGATACTCCGATCGAAACACCGAATCCCCAAAACAATCCCAGAAAATACAACTCTGGAAAAAATATTAAAAACATGCAGAACACACAAGAAACACCAACAGAAACAACTGAAGAAAACACACATCCTGATCATCACAGACGGCCGCGGAACCGCCGCAAAAGGGGGGTCAACGCCGCGGTTCCGCGGCCGTACTGTTGAATTAGGTTGTCGTTTTCTCCTGTTTTTCTTAGAATTTCCTGCACATTTCTCTGCATATTTTTAATTCCAAAAATCCACAATTTACAGAAATGTCCAGAGAGCATGTTAAGGGTTTGGGTTTCGGGTCGATCGGACTTCAAATTCCGTCTAGACTTCGCCTAAGGCTCTAGCTAGGCTCTGATACCACTGTAGGGTTCCTAGGCACTCTCAAGAGGTCTCACAAGGTATCAACCATGCCAATTTCAAAAATTATGGTGCCGAGAAACCCTAGTGTACGGATCGTTGGCTAGAAAACTAGGCGAAAAAGCGAGCTAGTTTACAACTAAACTATAAGATAACGGAAATACAACCTTTGTAGATCCGGTGCTCCACCTCCATAGCTCCGCAGCGAAGTCCCCTCGCTGTCCAAATGAATTCCCGGGCTCTAGCGTCGGCTTCGTCGGAGAAATGGCGAGCTAGGTCGTCGATGTCCATGCCGAAGATGATCTACGTCGAAGCATCGCAAGATCAAGCTCTCACTTCACCAAGTCATGAAACTTGTGAAGAAAACATACTCTACTACTTGGCAAGAGGTAGAGGATGAAGAAATAGGAAGTGGGTAGACTTTAGATTTGGATTTCTCACTCATTTTCACATTCCACCATTGTTGGTAGAAAGCTTTCTTCAAGGTTGAAGATGAAGAAGAAGAAGATAATGATATGATAAGTTAATTAAAAGGAATAATAAAAATGAATACTTATCATATCATTAACCATGGTAATGTGTAGAGAATCAATCATGGTTAAAGGAATGGTTAGGGTCAAGCTAGAGACAAAATGGTCACTTAGTCAAAGTGTTCATGAAGCTTCATGAAAACAACAAATGAAAGCCACCATTTCATTTCATTTTCTTTTATTCATTTATCAAAAATAAAGGGATAATTAAATAAGATAAATGAATAACAAATAATAAACCCTAACCATTTCATTAACCAAGGTTTAATACTTTACACTTAACCAAAAAGCATGTATCATCAAACATGATACAAGCAAGTGCACAAAATCATATCACATATATAATGCGCACATCCGAGTGAGAAAATCTATCTTAAGTGAACCAATACTAGTTAACGCAAAGTAATATATCAAATATATATAATTATGCATTAAATCATTAAATCAACTCTTGATTTAACGATCCGGTCATGTCGCACATAACCGACTAGTATCCTATGCATCGGCTTATCGAACCAATCCTTGATTCGATAACTAGGTTATATCGTATATAACCAATCGATACATTCATCGCGAGAATGGAATACGGTATCACATACACGCATTATTCTCGTTCCCGCACATATCTCATATGCGCTCCTATTTCGTTTCGCTTGAGCCAGGAAACCTCTGTGTAGGACTCTAAAGACTCGTCAATACGCCGGCAGCGGATGATGATCATATCAAACATCCACAAGCCGCAAGCGGTCTGCTAAACGTAACGGCCACCCGGGTATTGAGCGATCTGAAGATCGACGAGCAAGCCCGCTCACACTCCAGTGAATCCAACCAGTAACACTAGCGTACAGTCCGGTTTGATCGTCTGATATGTCGCATATCTCGCCTAGGGGTGGTAAACGTCAGACCCCAATAGCTCGATAAGTCGTGTCGATATGAGGTCTATAACTGTTCGAGAAACTACTGGTAACACTTACCAGTAAATCTCAGCAACCCTGGCCAGGGATTTCCTGTTATAGCCAATCGAACACAGCGCAACATCAACTCCCTATACCGGGAGAGACGAATCCCCTCCTATCGCTCATTGCCTCCATGTGACTCGGGACTGTACCCAAAAACCACCGTTTTGCACGCCCTCTTGGACGTGGTAAGATGGAAATCAAAGCACAGTGGGAACCACACAAGACTCTATGACGATCTCGGGTCAACAGACTACTCTGTACCAGTGTCACCAGAGAACTGCCATCTGACGTAAGGTATAATACCATCTGGGAGTTCTCGGCGAGTCCGTCCAGTGTACCCAGTCTCTACTGAGCACCCGTATATCATCTCTGATGTCAAACACCAATGGATATAGGATCATCCATCGCCCATCTGTATGGGTCTAGAAAGTATACGCAAGTCTACTCTGGTATATCGATGCCCCATCTCGATACACCCACGACTAGGGACTTTCAAGGATGTACTTATGGACTACCATGTCCCCACTAGTATGATCCGCATCATAGTCCAGGTAGTCAAGTATACATCCTAAGGGCTTTACCAACATGTAATAGAGAGACAATCTGTGTACACGTTAAGGTAAAGAGCAACCAGATAGCATACTATCATGTCGAGCAAGAAAGTCCTCCCTATATATGTCCCAGCATCCACTACAATATACATCCAATGTACAGTAATGGCCTCTAGGGCATATATATAACTAACATCGGTATGCTCAAAGACAGTGACAGGGAGGTTCTTATTTACCCAGACTTGACACTACTGTTGTTCTAAGCTATGAGACCCGGTAGGAGGATGAGTATAGCGTCGTTCTGAACTGGCTTTAGGAGTGAACGTGTATATTATTCTGCCAGAGGGTTGTCGTAGTCAGTGGGAGCAGCGGAAGCATAGTGGACAAGTAGCTTATGTCTATTTATAGACTAAAGCAGAATATTGCGGAGATAGATCATCTATTTCTGGTGTGACAGTTATAGGTTTGACTTCATCAGAATAGGGGATGGATCTGTTAAGAAGGTAGTAGGGTGTGATATCCTGGTATTTGGATGACATACACAGAGTACGAAGTGAAATTCCTACACTGCGATCGGTTATACTTTGGTTGTCACACAGTGGTTTCTCCACAAAGGATATAGACATAATATCAAACATTCTGGTTACTAGATCTATGGTTTTAGATCTAGATTTGGGTAGTTTCCCAATCTGGATACTTAGACAGCATTCTAAAGGTGGTTTAGAATGGATGACTCCTGGCATGGTGGTGTACCTGCAGGTGATGGAGTCACCCTCTCTGAAGGTGTCTTACATACTAAAGGGGAGAGGGATGTGGATGATTGGCAGATCACTTGCTTAGGCAATTGAGTCAATCATGAGATGTCAAGTACCACACCAGATATTGTTTTTGCAGTAGATGCAATAAGATATTGATCCAATCTTGGAGAAACATTCGGAAGCAGTTTTAGAACATAAGTGGATGTTATAAAGATATGATAACAGCAGCCTCTTTTAGGAGTCAGTTATCATTCCAGGCTTCCAAGATGACCTGGATGACAGAGTTATAGTTTTCCCTCTGACGAGGGGCAGTATTTTGGACAGGTGGTCCATGCGGATACTGAGTGAGGCATGGCGCAGGATACTGATTGGTTTCAGTTGATAATACAGTCTAAGAAGTTTGGATTTGGAGTTCATTTATGACCTAGGTCCCATCAGACATCCAAACATATTCTAAGACAGGTATTGCTCATTTCGGGAGATGGCTTTCTCCACGAACTTGAGATAAAGAGAGACATAGAAAGAAACATCAGAGCGGATCCACTAACTGAGGCTATTCCTCGAACGCAATAGTTTCACAAATGGTCTTTGTGAGACTGATCAGTAGAGGAGTTGGGTGTTCGGTAATGTAAGTGTACGGTAGCGCCCCGACCATCTTTCAGACGCCAAAATGCGGAACAAAACTTTTACAACTAGAGCTATCGTATACTATATCCCAGGATCTGCCATTAACGCTAAACTAACATACTGTAAAGTGGGTAGAAATGTTATACCGAATGATCCGGGTCCTTCGGTCTTCAACCATCACCCCACGCTTTGTTGCGGCTGATTCGATCTCGCTTAATCTCCGGTCTCGTCGTCCAGGTGGCACCACGTCGACGGATCTTTAAACGGGCTCCCGCCTCTGAACCGAGGCAACTCGATCATCAAGTTTGCTAAAAGAGATGACCAAGATTGATCTAGAGAATGAGTAGAACACTTTGTCTCGTTACGTCCAAAGCTATGGACGAACGGTTAAAGAAGTTGCCATTTGGATCGGGTGAAAATGAGAAATGAACTTATGAAATTTCCATGAAGCAAATTTCATATACTTTTATCAAATGAACAACCCATACCCTCACAATGAGGGGCCGGCCACATATAAGAAGCAAAGGGGGTGAGTGTAGGAACTAAAATGGTGACCATAAGGAAATGATACTTATCATTACACATCATCAAAGAATGAATCACTAAAAAGCATTAAATGCAAACCATGAATCATAAACCTAGTCATCACAACATTAAATGAACACTTAATGCATCAATGACTCACTAGCTTAGTCATCATCCTAGTCACCATCTAGAAGTTATAAGAACCTTCCACACTCATTAAGAAAAGATAAATCCGCTTTTAACCGAATGTTAAAGACGGGTGATAGAATACAGGAAACTGGCAACTTCCAAAAGCGATCCCGAAACGAATTTCAGGATAACCCCGTAACAGTATAAACATACCCGCCTTTGTATTACGACCGAATACAAATGCAACTGAGACAATGATATTATATCTACACAGTATAATACTCGGATCTGGCTTAAACCAAAGCTCTCCAGTATTATCTGCCCGCAAAATAACACGTGCGTAAACGCACGTGCTTTTTCCGAACCCTGCCATAATACCATACGTCATCTACAACGTTTTTCCCGAACTTAAGAAACTGTCTGTGGGGGAATCTAATGACTCATCAACACACTGGCACTGGGTATAACCGCTAGCACGTCAGAGATACAAGCTGTACGTAACGATTGCCTATGTATTGATTGGAAGGGAAGCTGACGAGCGAACTCATCCAGAAACCCTACTGAGCCTGACAGTGACAATATCCATACAGTCTGGTCCATTCATCTATGAGTATCGTATATAGGGCCTAGGGGGCCGGTAAACGTCAGACCCCCAATAGCTGTATAAGTCGTGTCAGAAAGCAGCCCAGAACACCATGAGATACTACTGGAATACCTTCGAGTAAATCTCGATTACCCTGGTTAGGGACTTCGGGTAATGGCTCTCCTAAACACAAATCTCACCCCCAATACCGGGAGAGACGAATCCCCGACGATCTGCTCACTGCTTCCATGTGGCTCGGGACTGTACCCAAAATATACCTGTTTGCATGACTCCTTTGACCCGTGGTAGGGCATAAATCAAAGTATAGTAGGAACTCACACGAGACAAATGACAACCTCAGGTCGATGAACTAACCTGTACACATGTCACCAGGGAACTGCTATCTGATGCTAGGTAGAATACCAACCAGCAAGTTCCCGGCGAGTCCTGTCCGGTGTACTCCTAGCCCAATGAGCACTTGTATACATCTTAGGTGATCCAACTTACACCAGTGGCTTGTGAGACCGGCCACCGCCCCTCATCGGGGTCTCGACTATATACACAAGTCTACTCCGGAGTATCGATGCCCTATCTCGAAACTCCCACGACTAGGGACACTTTAAGGATGTGCTTATAGACCCCGGCTCTCATGTATATGATCGCCGTCATACTGCTGGTAGTCAAGCAAGATCCTAAGGGCTCTATCAAAGTGTAACAGTGATAAAGACAAACCAGATAGCATACTATCATCTCGAGTAAGACTGTTTTACCGGTATAGGTCCTCCCTCAGTCATTGCAATCACGTACCTGCGATACAATAATTGACTTAGAGGGCACTATATCCAACAATCTCCCACTTGCACTTAAGGCTATTATTGCGACGTTGCGTACTCACAGCCCGTGTGCTACCGAACATCCAACTCCTCTACTAATCCGTTTCATAAAGCTCATTTGCAAAACTATTGTGTTCGAGAAATAGCCTCAGTGAGTGGATCCGCCCTGATGTTTCTTTCTATGTCTCTCTTAATCTCAAGTTCGCGGAGAAAGCCATCTCCCGAATCGAGTATTACTTGTCTTAGAATATATCTGGATATCTGATGGGACATAGTTCATAAATGAACTCCAAATCCAAACTTCTTAGACTGTAGTGATCACTGAACCTAATCAGTATCTAGCACCATGCCTCCCACAGTATCCTCTTGGACCGCCTGTCCATAATACTGTCCCACGTCAGAGGGAAAACTATAACTCTGACAATCACTCTGTCATCCATGTCATCTTTGAAGCCTGGAATGATAACCGTCTCCCGAAGGAGGCTGCCGTCATCAAATCCATAGAACATCCATTCATGTTTTAAAACTACTTCTTAATGTTTCTTCAGGATTGGATTAATATAAACTTATCGCATCTAGTGCAAAAACAACATATGGTGTGGTACTTGACATCTCACAATTGACTTAATTGCCTAAGCAAGTGATCTGCTAATCATGCGCATCCCTCTCCCCTTTAATCTGTAAGTCACCTTTAGAGAGGGTGACTACATCACCTGCAGGTACACCATCATGCCAGGAGTCATCTACTCTAAAATACTATTAGAATACTGTCAAAGTACCTACATTGGGAAACTACCCAAATCTAGATTTAAAATCATAGATCTAGTAACCAGAATGTCAGATATTATGTCCATATACTTTGTGGAGAAACAACTGTGTGACGACCACAGTACAACCGATCGTAGTATAGGAATTTTACTTCCTACTCTGTGTATGTCATCCAAATACTAGGACATCACACCCTACTACCTTCTTAACAGATCCATCCCCTATTCTGATGAAGTCAAAGCCATGACTTTTACATCAAAATTAGATGATCTAATCTCTGCTATATCTGCTCACGCCTATAAATAGACATAAGCTACTTGCCCACTATGCTTCCGCTGCTCCCACTGACTACAACAACCCTCTGGCAGAATAATATATACGTGTACTTCCAAAACTAGTTTAGAATGACGCTATACATATCCTCCTGCCGGGTCACATAGTCTGGAACAACAGTAGTGTCAAGTCCGGGTAAACAAGAACCTCCCTGTCACCGTCCTTGAGGCTACTGGAGTACCTCTCGGGTGTGTGAGGTTACTCACCATATCTGCGGAGTAGCTAATGGAATGTCAAACCTGATTGAATATATAGGTCCTATAAAATTTTCCGTAATCGTTTGCGGTTCTGGAATCACTTCCAGTTCTACCATACTCCCACTACTGTTTTCTGAAAAAATCCATTTTAATAAAACTGTGGCGAGTCAAGAACAATATCACTATTGATCTTCCAGATGGTAGAAAATCAACCCTCTTCAAAGCTAGGGTCAACCCACAAACTGCCATTACAGAAATGTGCCTTGAGTTATCCAGTGTCTGGTTTTAAGCATAAGCTGGACAACTCCCCTTACCTTAATATCGTTAAAATATGAAGCATTCTATATCCAATATAGAAACTTTGGAACTTATTTAATTGTAACCAGATTCAAATCATGCAGCTGTCTCCAGTGCATATCAACTTAATGGAGAAAGGCTAATCAGCATTACTCAACTTAGGAATCCATCCAATTTTGAGTAACCCGAAAGAGAAACAAGTTTCTCAAAACCATTACTATTAACTGAATACCAATCATAAGTATCAACATCTTCGATTTCTTTGAAGAATCCCGATACTTGCGACTCTTGGTTCTCTTCTTTATTCCTATACCCATAACTTCTCAAAACTTAGACATTGTATTTCTATGAAACACTTGTCTAAAAACTAGAGAAGTTATAAGTAAACAAAACATAGTACGAGGACCAACCCCTTTGCCCTGATGGATACTGGACAACATACAATACTCTGTATAAGTCCGTTGAGTTGAATAACTCAAAACCTGTGCGTCGTAGGTTGAAAAACAGTATCCAGACGATTTCCTCAAATATCACAATTACAACGAATTCCGATATAGTGAGGATGATCACCTAATTTTCAATAACATACTCCCACTCATCATCTGTAAAACCATACAGATGTGAGAAACTTACCTGGTAAATACATACCCTAGAGCAAGGGTCTAATTGGGAAATCAGTTTTCTATTAACAATACACAGTGAAAATGAAACATGAATGTGTTTCGAAAGGGTATCCGGGTATTCATAGAAATGCCTTTTCCATTATTCAGATTCATGACTATAACCGTATATTTCCCTGTCATCTCTCCAAATCCCTTTATTTGTCTTTAGTCATTACCTTCTGTACACCATCGTTAGGCTAAATGGTTTTCTTCCTTCCCTACCATTCGACACCAGCCTATGGTTTGGAAGAAGACTATCCAGTAAGCATAATAGGTGTACCCTCCTAAACCAATGAGTACTCGCAACCTGAGAGAAGGTGATGATAAAAGACAACTGAATAATACCTTATTCTTATTTCTCCTGAACCAGAATCCATCCTCGAAAAATATCCTTCGAGTTCGTATATAACCATACGATGGATTTATCCAATGGAATTGGATGTTCGTAGTGATACGGGTTGTTCTGGAGAAATTAAAGGTGAAGTAGGAGTGGCGATGAAATACGTGGTTTTGGTCGTGAATGTTAGCAGTCGCAATTTACTTTGCCCTCTTTCAAATCCCTTTATCTTGTCTTTACATATTACCTTCTGCACACCCTACTTAGGCTAATTGGTTTTCTTCATTCCCTACCTTTCGGCACCTGCCTATGGTTTGGAAGAAGACTATCCAATAAGCATAATAGGTGTACTATCCTCAACTAAGGAGCTCTCGCAACCTGAGAGAAGGTGATAATAAAAGACAACTGAATAAACCAATTCTATTTCTCCTGAACCTGGATCCATCCTCGAAGAAGTCCCTTCGAGTTCGTATATAACCATACGATGGATCTATCCAATGGAAGTGGATGTTTGTAGTAATACGGGGTGTTCTGAGAAATACAAAGGTTAAAAGAAGGAGCGGCAATGACTTATGCAAGTTTAGACAATCCAAAAGCCAGTATTTTAAGAAGGTTCGGTCAACTTGGTCACTGAGTCATAGTCTTGGGTCGGTCAAAGGTCGCTGCCAAAGAGAGAGAGAGAAAAGAAACATTCTGCGTGCACTCTAACCTAGATCAGAATGGTTATCAATTTATCTAATAAGGAAACCTTCCACTGTTATCTCAAATTCTCCTCCAAACCTGAAAGAAGAATTAGTCGGGATCACCCGAAGAGTAAACTAACTCATCAGTGGGAATCGGGATCCAGCTCTCATCGCATGGTAATGTGACGGTATCCACTCACGTTATCACACTCCAGAAGGTATGCTCACGTTTTGCAAGTTTCCTGTATGTTTGAAACTCCCAATGTAATTTTTATCCCATGCTCTTATGACCTTGACGTAGGCCAAGAAATCATAAGCCACATGTCAAGTTCTATCCGTCATTGTCCTGATTAATTTAGGTCATCGTACATGCCCTTGTCGTAGGCCAACAAGGCTGTACGTCTGTCCTAAACTAATGCATCTATGTATGCAACAAATGAATACCCAGCAGCTACCAAACACTATGCCTTGACGTAGGCCAACAAACATAGCTTGAATACTACTGACCATCCATAAGAAATGACGGAGGATTACGGCTGGTTTTTGGCGAAAAACCTTTAACGTAAATAACTTGATCTCGTTGAAGGAACCTGATAGCTTCTTATAAAAAATATAGTGGTGAAAACCTTTTGCTAAAGAGGTCACTCCCGGTGAAGGGATCTCGGCTCTTTCCTCGTGGAATGAGGTGCAGGATATTCTAACTGAATACCGCGATGCAAAGCAACTTATGATCGACTATACTGAAGTTATTAGCCAGACGCAAACTTCTGCCCTAGGGGTCACTCCCGGTGAAAGGATCTCGGCCCTTGCCTCGTCGAATGAGGTGCAGGATATTCTAACTGAATACCGCTATGCAAAACAAAAGAAAACGTCTTTGTAATAACTCTTTTTAAAATTTGTTCCAACAACATCAAATATAGGTTTGTTTTATCCTTGCATTGATAAGAATCAATGCAGTCCCATCAATCAATCATACCAGAAAAGAACGAAAATAAAATGTACGTATATGCCATCCGCATTCGTCACTGGGTCCCGTCATCACCCGTTAGGTTACTTAACTAACGACTGAGTGGGGACTGGACTAGCGCGGGTGTAAAACATATACAACATCTAATAGTATATAAATTAATATACAATAATCGCTCCAGGCGTGATAATATGCAACATTACAGAAAAGTAATAAGCATCATAGGACAATACAGATAATCTGGGATCCCCGAGTTTCACAGAGCCGCTGCTGAAATCCGACGTTCCCCTGGTCGTGTAGATAGCATGTGCATTGAAACCTAGAACCCTACGGGTGCGGTAAGTTACCCGCCAAAACCTGAAGCGAGGCAGCCCCCTACATCATAGTGAATGGACCACCCAGCACTTCACGGAATCCGGTAACTTGAGCACCCCTCCTTGGGTCAACCTGTACCCCCTACGAGTGCGGCGAATAGCCTGCCAATTCTAGATTGAGGCCCCTCTGCCTCTCAATGCCATGAGATACGGACCTGTTGCCCTCCAGAACCCGGCTATCCGTGCACTCCGTCGCGGGAT
The DNA here is from genome assembly GCA_030015575.1 of Agapanthus africanus. NCBI lineage: Eukaryota > Viridiplantae > Streptophyta > Magnoliopsida > Asparagales > Amaryllidaceae > Agapanthus > Agapanthus africanus. The sequence goes on along the minus strand of CM057343.1, from coordinate 303,954,712 downwards.
AAACCTAGTACAGAAATGAAAAAATATACAACGGGTATATCGACCTCATCCCGGTCGGCCCCAAAAGAATAATATACAAACAGGCAGTGACGGCAGTCCACAAGTCGGACGCTCACCCCGCAATATCAAATGTACAAATAAATCCAAACAGCATTACCATTGCACACTGCTATCCACAACGACATATCCGCAACATCACAGCACAACACAAAACATCAACGCGAATGTCACGTTCGCAAACCCGTCTAAAAGAACTATAGCAATTAGACGCGGTTTACTGCTCAAATGACATTCACGGTCGGAGATATAATATAAGTACTATAAACTAACACGTTTAAAATTTCGATCGACAAAATTTCCCGAAGTAGGCCCCATATACATCTGTTGTACAGTAACTAAAACTGGGCCCAAAAGAAGTTCCAGAAACCACAATTTCCCATGTAGAAGCTACTGAAGAAAGATGGCATAATGATTCACCAATATGGCCGCGGTTCCACGGCCAGAGCATGGCTTTGGCGGCGGATCCGCGGCCGTATGGTCAGATCATTTGGTCATTTTTCTTCAGTGTTCTAATAAAAGCCTGCATGATTTTCTGGTATGGTCAAAATGATTTTTAGAACAGATTTAAAATTAACAGAAACTTTAACACATGAAATTGCGATTTTGAAAATTCCGATCGATCGATATTTTAAACGCGTTAGCACAAGTTAGTAAAGCTTAATGGCGAGGCTCTGATACCAATGTAAGTGTACGGGAGCGCCCCGGCCGTCTTTCAGATGCCAAAATGCGGAACAAAACGTTTACAACTAGCGCTATCGTATACTATATCCCAGGATCTGCCATTAATGCTAAACTAACATACTGTAAAGTGGGTAGAAATGTTATACCGAACGATCCGGGTCCTTCGGTCTTCAGCCATCACCCCACGCTTTGTTGTAGCTGATCCGATCTCGTTTGATCCCCGGTCTCGTCGTCCAGGTGGCACCACGTCGACGGATCTTTAAACGGGCTCCCGCCTCTGAACCGAGGCAACTCGATCATCAAGTTTGCTAAAAGAGATGACCAAGATTGATCTAGAGAATGAGTAGAACACTTTGTCTCGTTACGTCCAAAGCTATGGACGAACGGTTAAAGAAGTTGCCATTTGGATCGGGTGAAAATGAGAAATGAACTTATGAAATTTCCATGAAGCAAATTTCATATACTTTTATCAAATGAACAACCCATACCCTCACAATGAGGGGCCGGCCACATATAAGAAGCAAAGGGGGTGAGTGTAGGAACTAAAATGGTGACCATAAGAAAATGATACTTATCATTACACATCATCAAAGAATGAATCACTAAAAAGCATTAAATGCAAACCATGAATCATAAACCTAGTCATCATAACATTAAATGAACACTTAATGCATCAATGACTCACTAGCTTAGTCATCATCCTAGTCACCATCTAGAAGTTACAAGAACCTTCCACACTCATCAAGAAAAAATAAATCCGTCTTTATCCGAATGTTAAAGACGGGTGATAGAAAACTGGAAACTGGCAACTTCCAAAAGCGATCCCGAAACGAATTTCAGAATAACCCCGTAACAGTATAAACATACCGGCATTTGTATTACGACCGAATACAAATACAATTGAGACAAAGATATTATATCTACACAGTATAATACTCGGATCCGGCTTAAACCAAAGCTCACCAGTATTATCTCCCCGAAAAATGACACGTGCGTAAACGCACGTGCTTTTTCCGAACCCTGCCATAATACCATACGGCATCTACAACGTTTCGCCCGAACTTGGGAAACTGTCTGTGGGGGACTCTAATGACTCATCAACACACTGGCACTGGGTATAACCTCTAGCACGTCAGAGATACAAGCTGTACGTAACGGTTGCCTATGTATTGATTGGAAAGGAAGCTGACGAGCGAACTCATCCAGAAACCCTATTGAGCCTGACAGTGACAATATCCGTACAGTCCGGTCCATTCGTCTATGAAAATCGTATATAGGGCCTAAGGGGCCGGTAAACGTCAGACCCTCAATAGCTGTATAAGTCGTGTTAGAGAGCAGCCCAGAACACCCTGAGATACTACTGGAATACCTTCCAGTAAATATCGATTACCCTGGCTAGGGATTTCGTGTAATGGCTCTCCTTATCACAGCGCGATCTCACCTCCAATACCGGGAGAGACGAATCCCCGACGATCTGCTCACTGCCTCCATGTGGCTCGGGACTGTACCCAAAATATACATGTTTGCACGACTCCCTTGACCCGTGGTAGGGTATAAATCAAAGTACAGTGGGAACTCACATGAGACAAATGACGACCTCAGGTCGATGAACTAACCTGTACACATGTCACCAGGGAACTGCTATCTGACGCTAGGTATAATACCAACCAGCAAGTTCCCGGCGAGTCCTGTCCGGTGTACTCATAACCCAATAAGCACCTGTATACATCTTAGGTGATCCAACTGACACCAGTGGCTTGTGAGACCAGCCTCCTTATCACAGCACGATCTGACCTCTAATACCGGGAGCGACGAATCCCCATATCACAGTGCGATCTGACGTCCATAGAGGCAGTGACCTGTAATGGCTCTCCTTATCACAGCGCGATCTCACCTCCAATACCGGGAGAGACGAATTCCCGACAATCTGCTCACTGCCTCCATATGGCTCGGGACTGTACCCAAATATACATGTTTGCACGACTCCCTTGAGCCGTGGTAGGGTATAAATCAAAGTACAGTGGGAACTCATACGAGACAAATGACGACCTCAGGTCGATGAACTAACCTGTACACAAGTCACCAGGGAACTGCTATCTGACGCTAGGTATAATACCAACCAGCAAGTTCTCGGTGAGTCCTGTCCGGTGTATTCATAACCCAATGAGCACCTGTATACATCTTAGGTGATCCAACTGACACCAGTGGCTTGTGAGACCAGCCACTGCCCCTCGTCGGGGTCTCGACTGTATACACTAGTCTACTCCGGAGTATCGATGCCCTGTCTCGAAACTCCCACGACTAGGGACACTTTAAGGATGTGCTTATAGACCCCAACTCTCACGTATATGATCGCCATCATACTGCTGGTAGTCAAGCAAGATCCTAAGGGCTCTATCAAAGTGTAACAGTGATAAAGACAAACCGGATAGCATACTATCATCTCGAGTAAGACTGTTTTATCGGTATAGGTCCTCCCTCAATCATTGCAATCACGTACCTGCGATACAATAATTGACTTAGAGGGCACTATATCCAACAGGTATCACACAGGCTGTGAGTATGCGACATCGCAATAATTAGCCTTGAGTGCAGGTGGGAGATTGTTGGATATAGTGCCCTCAGAGTCAATTATTGGATCGCAGGCACGTGATTGCAATGATTGAGGGAGGACCTATGCCGGTAGAACAATCTTACTCAGGATGATTGTATACTATCTGGTTTGTCTTTATCATCGTGTACATGTTTTAGGTGACATTGTGGTTCATTATTGCACGTTGATGGAGAATAGTATGCTACCATGGTTTGTCTTTATCATCGTTTATTGCTTTAGGTGACCTTACAGGTCACTATTGCACGTTGATAGAGCTCTTAGGATTCTTGCTTAACTACCAGCAATATGATGGCGATCATATACATGAGAGCTGGGGCTATAAGCACATCCTTAAAGTGGTCCCTAGTCGTGGGAGTTTCAAGACTGGGCATCGATACTCCATTAGTAGACTAGTGTATACAGTCGAGACCCCGACAAGGTGCGGTGGATGGTCTCACAAGCCATTGGTGTCAGTTGGATCACCTAAGATGTATACAGGTGCTCATTGGGTTATGAGTACACCGGACAGGACTCGCCGGGAACATGCTAGTTGGTATTATACCTGACGTCAGATAGCAGTTCCCTGGTGAAATGTGTACAAGTTAGTTCATCGTCCTGAGATCGTCATTTGTCTCGTGTGAGTTCCCACTGTGCTTCGATTACTACCCTACCACGGCTCAAAGGATTTGTGCAAACAGGTTTTAATTGGGTACAGTCCCGAGCCACATGAAGGCAGTGAGCGGATCGGCAGGGGTTCGTCTCTCCCGGTATTGGGGGTGAGGTCGCGGTGTGTCTAGGAGAGCCATTACACGAAGTCCTTAGCCAAGGAAGGAGATTTACTGGTAGGTATTCCGGTAGTATCTCAGGGTGTTCTGGGCTACACTCCGACACGACTTGTACCGCTTTTGGGGGTCTGAATTTTACCATCCCCCTAGGCCTGTCATGCGATGCTCATAGACGAACGGACCGGACGGTACGGATATTGTCACTGACAAGCTCAGTAGGATGTCAGGATGAGTTCACTCGTCGACCTCCCTTTTAATCAATACCTGGTAGCCCGTTTCGTACGGCTAGTACCTCTGACGTGCTAGTGGTTAAAATCCACAGCCAATGTATTGACGAGTCTTTAGAGTCCCCAACAAACAGTTTCTCAAGTTTCGGGCGAAACGTTGTAGAGGCCGTATTATATATGGCAGGGTCCGGTCATATACGTGCAGTTGTGCACGGATCATGATCGGGAGGGTCATACTAGTGGGCTTTGGTTTAAGCCGGATCCTAGTATTGATTTGTAGGATTACTTTAGTCTCATCGCATTCACATTCAGTCAGAATGCGGGTGCAGGTATGTATATACAGGTGAGGGGTATCCTTGTGATCCATCACGAGTTTACTTTAGATATTGCCGGATCTTTTTGTTGGACCAAACATTTGGATTAATGTTTGGATGGTGGAAATAATGAGCTAGAATTCATCATGAGATGCATTAATGTGACATGGACATATATGGTGACTCATGGTCTCTTTAAGTGTGTAAATGTCATATTATGAGCTTAATTTATGTTGATATGATAAGAGGAGAGAGAGAGGGGCTGCCATGAGGAGGTGAGCTCTCATATTATTGTTACAACTCTCTCACTCTCATTATCATTCCATAACAAAAGAAAAGAGCTTCTTCTTCTTCATCTTCCTCTAGCTCATTATCTCCTCACCAATGGCATCCACTAAATCCTCAAGAGACAAAATTGTTACAAACATTCTCTACAACACCTTGGACACGTCGACTAGCACACTTCGTGCCCGAGTTGCTTCGGATGAAGCGGGAGCCCATAAAAAGACTCGTAGATGTGGTGCCCTTTCTGACGAGGAGATCAAGACCGGAGTTGCCGCGGGGAGCTTGGGATGGTGGCCAAAGACCGAAGGACACGGATCGATCGGTATAGCCTTTCTATCCCTTCTCTAGATTGCTAGTTATAGGTTAATGGTTCGATCTGGGTTTTAAGCATACGATAGCACCGGTTTTTAGTTTTGAAAATGTTTTTGTTTCCGCATTTTGGCCTCGGAAAGACGGCCGGGGCGCTACCGCAGACTTACAATAAATATGTACAAGAGTGGTCACGATCCAAATGTGTACCCTTACCTACCAATGCAAAACACCCTGAAGCAAGTTGTGTGTCAGCGAGCTGCTACTAAGCGGTCGATTCTGCAAGAAAACTGTGGCACAACAGGGGTGAGTTTCCAACTCGTGAGTAGAAAATATCAACAGGTAGAAATCGAATGTACAACGATCCCTAGGTCATACTGCAACATAAAGATAATACTATGGTATCTAGGGTGACCGTATATACATATGAGTACAATAATGATATCGTGCTAGTATCGGTGTATAGTATCAAGTCATCTGAATCATATGCATGTATACATGTGTATATCCAACTTGTGTCCATCAACGACACATCAAATCATCATGAAACCTTAGTGCACAGCATCGACACTCGAAAATATCATAAAACCCATGTCCAACATTGACACGTAAATCCTCATATCTTGGGCGCCGTCTCATCGGATTGGCCCTCATATCCATCTGATCCCACAACTCCGGTCGGTGTCCTCCGAATATCCGCCGAGCCCAAACTATCACAGGTCGGTAGTGCTCCCCTGCCGGGCTCAACGCCTTTCTATATGATCTTCATGCCCCGGGGTACTGCACCGGGCCCACCATATACCCACAGACGGTGCCTCCTCACTCCTCAAATCGGGTAACTCATAGCTTAGAACCCAAAAAACTCATTGTGGACGCCACAAATCATATCACGAGAAACCGCATTTTTAAAACAATTACAAGACTTTTAAAATATATTAGCGGTTCTCAAATCCAGAGATATCATGAAAATGGAATCTCATATGCATGTAACCAAAAAGGTACATTAAATGCTATGCACAGAACAATACTGTAAAGTATTTCGAGTATTTTCATGTAAGCATATCGTGTACTAAGTACTGAACAATGATTATACTTTTACAGTTTAAGAGCAATACGGCGATATAACAGTTATACTGTGTAAGTGGCATGGCAATTACCGATGATGAGTGTGTGGGCCGGAAAATCTGTGTATGTGTAACATACGCATCATCGGTAATGGTGCATGTGTCCTAGCAGACGATGTCATATAAAGGTAAGTGCTGCAAACGCAGTACGTATGTCACGAGGAAATAATTCAGCATAAACATGAATGGTATAAAGTATGTAACTACACCTGGATTATTCAAATGTAAACCATTATCCACCTAGGTGTTTAGAAAGCAATAATTCTTCGAATCAAGACAATCCATAAGTCGGTGATCCAGCCTCATAGTATCAGATGTGGTATGATCATCGTACAATCATCCTCAAGTCAAGATTGCAGATCAATCATCCGGTATAGCATATCGCGTACGGTAATCCATCGAACGGTGTCATCAAATCAGAATAAGGATATATCGTCCTACACATAATATCGCGCACGCAACAATCTATCGTACATCAAATTATCTTATATTCTCGTGTGTGTGTGTGTGTGTGTGTGTGTGTGTCAATCTCATATCATATCTTGGTATATGTATATGTGTATATATCGCCTTGCATACCTCATATCAACATCTCAATTCATGTCATCTTATTTCATCATATCCTTATTTTATGATGTCATCTCGTACTCATCCTTATGATCATATCCGTAAGTACATAAGCTTAAGTTTCTATATATATATATATATATATATATATATATATATTCTACACCTCGGTCCTCCTATTAATATGGTTGCGGGGGTGCTATACGCCATCCACTCGACTTTCCCCATAGATATAAATCTACCCACCTACTATCCTTGCTTTAGCCAAAGTCGATGAACGTCTTGTTCTCCATCGCCGTCTTGGAAGTCCACGCAAGGTACCTACAAATCAATACATATCGTAACGAGATCAAAACCAATTCCGAAAACCGTTACGGCACGCAAAGTGCACATAGGTTAGAAACTATAGCCCACGCATGCAGGAACAACCAAATAACCCTCAGCGTTGACGTACGAACGTCCAACGACCGTGTCAAAACTCAAATACCAAAACCAAGTTTTCAAAAGTCGGAAACTCAAAATCAGCAACTTAGAAAAACACTCCCAGATTCTACCTTAGGTGAAATTAGGATAATTTGTATATAGGGTAGGTTTATATATCAGATAAAAAAGCCATGGACCAAGAACCAGACCAAGACTCCAAGGTCAGGCCGCAATTTGCGACCATAGGGATTAAATCTGCGGCCAGAAGAGGGAGTTGGGGTCTCAGATTTCTAAGGTAATCTCTACGTGGCCTGCGAATCTTACTGTGTTTCAACTTATTTTTCAGAGCTCTCTAATCATAGCAGATTCCAATAGATCATCACATTTCGTCAAAAACCGATGTCGGGAAAAATCTACATTCGTGTTTTGGGGTTTCTAGTCTCAAGTTTGCCCAGAATTACATCACTAATGGTTTGTGATTACTAAATAAATCTTAATTGCATCTCTACAACTCAAATCATCCATTAAAATCATACTAGAATTTTCTAAGATCACTAATCTAGCATAATCGAACTCTAAACACAAATATGAGGTTAAGAAACTTGATAATATGAAGGACAGTGAAGATTTTGCCTCTTAGAGCAACTAAAATTCTAAGATGGTTCAATGCGCTCAAAATCAAAACTGGAACTCACCATGCGGTGTAAGATGAAGTAATGAGCATTTTTTTGTGAAGGAAGCCATGAGTTTTCAGGTATTTTGAGTGGTGTTTGTTAGGGTAGTAGTGAGGTAGAAGCGGAGGAGAAGAACGAAGATGAAGGAGGTGAAGAAAAGAAATGAAGGATGAAGGAATGAGATGTGCCATGGTTGAAGAAATCACCCCCCCTCTTACTCTATGTGTAACGCTTCGAAAATCGTTTAGGCAGTTTTTCGATAATCGGCAAAATAATCAGTCTTTTCCGTAAAAAGTTAAAATAAGTATTTTTCAATATAGGTCTAATTATACAAAATCTAGATAAGATATTGCTAGAATTTGATCACTAATTTGTCACTTAAAAATTTCTAGTTATTTAAAAAAAATTCCTTAATTAATTTTTTTAATATTATTTTAAGCTTGTAAATATACATTAAATTAGTGATAAATAAAAATTTAAATGGGTAAATTACATAATTAGGAACCATTATAAACTAAATTATAGTAGTAACAAAAATTTTACCAATACTTTCCAAGAATTGTGGTTTTATGGTTCAAATAATGCATGAAAATGGGTTTTTTTTGTAAAAAATTGATGTAACATTCATTAAATGACCTTAGAAGATAGTTTTTGTGTAAAATTTTCTGCACAATTCTCACACACACACCCTCCCAACCCCCAGGCCGAGCTCAACCTGCTGGTTCCCCCCACTTTCCCCATTTTCTTGCTTCAAAAACACTTGAAAAATCCATCAAAAATCCACAAAATCCACACTTTTCTTCACAAATTCTAACCTAAATCCTATTCCACCTCTTTCCAAACCATAAATTGTTTAAAACATGGAGAAAAGAGACAATTTTGGAGGCTAAGTGCAAGGGGTTCAAAGCTTGGGAGGTATAATTCTAATCCAAATGTTTAATTTGTAGTTTAAAGGTGCTAAACTAGAATTCTAAAGCGTTATTATAGTTATAATTTATTGTCTAGGAAATTCTAGAAAGGGATTTAAAATGAAGTTAGGGTTTTCATTAATTTAGTGGGGTTAATTTTTAGAAATGGAAAATCTAGTATGGTTGATGTATTGTATTTTGTTGTTTCAAAATTGTTTAAATTAAACAATTTTGCTAACTAGGTTTTTATAAATTATATATAGTGGTGAGGTAAATTCTAATTAATGTTTTTATTATTATATTATGGTGTTAATGAGGAGATTAACATGTTATTTGAGTGTGAAACATAATCTAGTTACAATTTGCTAGCTTTCACTTTCAAATTTTCACAAAATTGCTATTTTTATTAAACTAGGTTTTTGAAATTCATTTAAAATGTAGGATTAAAAATCTAGTTAGGGCTTTAGCACATTCTTAAGCTTTCTTGGAGTGTTTTAACACTTTAAAATATGTAGAATCAAATTTAGTTGTGGAATTGTGAATTTTGGCTTAAAAAGTGTTAAATTTTGCTAAAATTGCAAACTAGAGATTTCAATTTAAGACAAATTAGTATGATAAAAATATAGTAATGGTTTATATAATCTAGTTATGTTATTTAATGAATATTATGACCATTAGTTTCATTTAAACATCAAGTTTTGAAGTAAAACGGTAAATTGACGTTTTCTAGGTTTTACGAAATCGGACGATTTGATCGATTTTAAGGTTTCGATGATTTAAACCATGTTTTATATTATAAATAATGAGTTTTGAAACTACGGGTTGTTTATTGGTGTTTTATCTCGATCAATCGGCGTTTGTATGCTGATATCGAGCGATATTTGGTTCTTTTGCATGAGCGGGTCATAGGTTTTAACCTATGCGCGTTTCGTGCGTCATTTTGGTTTTGTCCGTGATCTGGTTTACGATATTATAAATGTTTGCGTATAGGTACCCCTCACATGGACTTCGAATGAGGAAGAAGAGGAGGGCGACATCGTCTTTGGCAGACAAGGACCAGGTGAGTAGATGTATATCTACGGGGGAAGTCGGGTGGATGGTGTTTAGCACCCCCGCAAACGTAGAATAGGAATATTATTTATTGTCATTAGGAAGTCGGACGTGATCTTAGATTCTTGGCGAGTAGGACCCTATTAAAGACTTTAGGTTGGACTAGACTGATTTAGAAAGACTTTACCAGAGGATGAATGCCTTGGAGGGGATTCGTAGGTAGACACACACACGCACACACAGAAACTTGACTTGGTGTATATGTGTATATATATAGGAATGTGTGTAGGTATATATATATATATACAAAACATGTATATATGATATAAGGAAGTTATATGATACATGGGAATGGGACGATATAACCGGGCTTGATGCCGTGATCTCTTGGCTATACAGTCATATTTTGATGTTAGCGGATCGTTGGAAAATGAGAAAATGAATATGTATACATAAACAAAATAGGTGATGATGATATTGAGATATTCGAGACTCTAGAATAGAAACCGGACTGTAACCTGTGACTGAATCACGATATGATATATGTGTGACTTGATTACGATATAATATATGTGTGACCTGATTACGATATGGTATATGTGTGACCTGATTACGATATGATATATATGACTTGATATTTCTGAGGACCAATTGACGATGTATATGTACGCAGACAATGATATATGATTGATGATATTGGGATGTATGAGATTATAGTACAGTACCTTTGATCATGACATTATTTGACGATGATATTTTACGAATGATGATGTATGTAGGTGATACTTGACCCGTACCGCGATATTGGGATGCCGTACAATGGATTTTACCGTACGAGGCATAGATGTGATGATTTATTCGCACTCTTGATTCGAGGAAATCGTACTACGTACGTGACGCTATTGAGGCTGGATCGCCGACTATTAAAGATATGGACTCAGACCCTAGGTGGATTCTTATTTCTTATCGACTAGTTTCTTTAGTTTAGTTTCTTAGGGGGTTAGATAGATACTAGTTTAGGCTCGAGTCATTTAGTTGTAATTAGACATGTATATTACAAATGAGTGGTTAATAAACATTCATCTTTACATTCAGATCGTAATCATCAAGTTGCATGTTCATACATATGTTTCTTTAGTCAGTATGAAACTCTGCCTGTTAGGACACCAGCACTATTACCGATGATGTGCATATTCCACGTACACTTATTTGTCGGCTCACACACATCATCATCGGTAATTGCTATGTCACGTACACTTTAGAAAAAATTATCTTTTATTGGTAGAATCGGCTAAAGGCTAGATCAATATAATATTGTGTTTATTCTCAGGTGTTAGTCTAGACATTCCATTTATTACTTAGACATTTCATGCATTCACATTTTCACGTTATCATGCAGTATTGTGGGGCTTATGCCGATACATATTATTTACTTACTCATGATTTTGGGATTTTGGATTTCTATGAGATTACTGGATTTTGGGGAAAACAGCAAGAATATATAAAAAAAAACTTCTCTCTCTCTCCCCCTCTCTTTTTAAAATATAAATTGCGGTTTTCTCGTGATGTATGTGTCGTCCACCATGAGATTTCATGTTTTCTGTTGGATTTCGAGACCCGATTCGAGGAGTGGATGAACCGTCTCGGGTACATGGTGGGCCCGGTATGGTACCCCGGGGCAAGAATATCAAGTTGTAGACGATGAGCCTGGCAGGGGAAGACTACCTACCGGTGATGTCTGGCGTGGCGGATATACGGAGGATACTAACCGTTGTCGTGAGATTTGATGATATGGTCCGATCCGGACTGACGGAGCCCGAGATATTGAGACTATGAGGTATTGAGACATGAGATTTACATGTTTTGTGTCGATACTTGACACGGATTTTCATGGATTTCATCGATGATGTTTCAGATTTCTATACAAATTTTATTATGATGAAAGTTAAAAACTTCTTATACAGATATATCCAGATTTTAGGGTTGATTGTTTTACATTCATGGTGCATGCATACTCATTCACATGACATATTACTATTTAAGGTACTGACACGAGCACGGAGCATTTGCACTTACGCGTAATTTATTACCCTGCCATTACTAGATGACTAGTGATATATTGGTATATTATTATGACCTAGGACAGCGTCGTGCATTCGATTTCTTTTCGCAGATGTCTTCTACTTACGAGTTGGCAACTCACCCCCGTTGTGCCAAATTTTATTACAGGTTCGATATACAGGTTTCCTTGGTAGTTTGCTGGCACATTATTTCATTCAGGGTGATTTGCTTGGTAGGTTGGTTCACTTGTATCAGGACCGCCGTTGTACTTTTATTATTTCTGTAACACCTTAGGATGTGTTTAGTGACTAATTATATTTAAATAATGGGTTTTTAATAAAAAGTTTACCAAATTGGGTTTTAAATATTTTTCCTAATTTAATAGATATTTTTCTAAAATTTTCCTAGCCTTGCACACACAAGTGCATGTAAACTGGGGTTTTAAAATGAGGTAATACCATGATTAGCAACCATGGTGGGTTTAATCATGGGGGTTAAGCCTTTTGGGTTTTAATTAAGTTTAATTAGTTGTTTAATGGTTACTTTAATTTGAATTTCCTTTTTGTGTTGACTTGGTGAGAAGGAGAAAGAGAGAGAGAGTGCATCATGACAAAAGCCATGCTTGCATTTAATGAAGAGAGAGAGTAGAGGGGTTGACAATTGGGGTTATGTTTTCCTCTCATTCTTTAGTTGTTTTCTCTCAACCTCACTCTCTCTCATACACACACACACTTACCATCTCAGCAGCAGCAGCAGAAGCAAGCTCAGCAGCAGCTGAAGCAAGCACAGTAGCAGCCAGAAGCAGCAACAGTGAGCAGCAACAGCATCAGTGAGCAGCAGCAGCAGCACAACTTCAACTGCAGCTCCTTCCCTTCTCTTCTTCTTCTTCCACCAGCTCCCTAGGGTCGAGTGTGGGGTATATTTCCTGAACTTACTCCTTAGTTTACTTGTTTAGTGTAGTTTTGCTTCGGTTAGTGTTTATTGGTGCGATTTAGTGCGATATGTGGTGATTAGTGGGAACCTTGAGCAAGTGATGTGTGATTTGGTTTTAGTAGGTTGATAGAGTGTTGTTAGGGCCATTTTAACCCAGCTTAGCCACCAATTGCATTAAAATACCACCAGATTCCTGATTGATGCAAATTCATCGTTTTAAGGCAAATTTTGTGTTCCTGTAAACTGCTATCGACCCGGTGAGTTCAGAATAAATTTAAGAAGACTGTAGTATTGTTTTGAGGTGCTGATACCCCAGGTAGAAACCGACCCCCAAACTCCGTACAGTGGCCGCCGAAAAATTCTATCTGGCCGCAATTTGCAGCCAGATGGGTAGGGTTTGGGTTGGGGTTTGGTCATATGGGTGTCTTCTGCTGTGTGGAGTTTTATGATATATATATTTTTGTAAATTATGTTCTGTAGAAAAATCTGGGACTAAATACCTGTTTTTCCGTATTTCTAAAACCTTCGCGACACGCGTGATACGTGTGTGGGTTTGGGGTTTCTACGTATCGCGACGCGTCAGGATAGTTTCAGGCGCGTGAGCACACGTTTCTGCGTATCGCGCACACGCGTGATTGGTTTGCGACACGGGTTTCTAGTTTGACCGTAATATCACGTTTTTATGAATTTGAGCTCATGTGTGATATTTGTTATGTGATTCTAGGTTCGCAGGCGAGTGGGACGGACGCCGCGAAGAAGGGCAAGCAAGTCGTCGGCTACACTTAGCGCGAGACTTCGGTTAGTGGATTTAACATCTACGGGGATATCGCCTACATGGCGTTATGCGTCAGGGCTGATAGGACCTTATTATTATATGTTGCATTTACCGCATGGACTGTCATTGCATATTGCATTCCCTGTTGTATGTATACTTAGAATTGATAGAACACCGCACAATTACTAACGGTTCATGTTGCACGAGCACTAATATGCCTGTTACACTCACACCGTTAGTAATTGCCACGACACACTCACTGTAGAACTGCCATGATTATATTGCTTTAGTTCATCTCATATATGATTCGTTATGATTTTCATAGAATTGGGGACCGCAAGATGTCTTTGAAAACCGAAACTGTTTTAAAAGGCGGTTCTCCCTTGTACCTACATTATGACTTGATGCACCTATTACATCACATTTACTTGCATATTGGTTGGGGGATTTCATGTGATTTCTGGATTTAGGAACCGTGGCCATTTCAAATATGTAATCATTTAAAAACCTGATTCCCTTGATATGCTATTTCGGGGCGCCACCCTGTGTTTTCTCGGTGCTAGAGTGGATATATTGAGAGAGGGCTGACCCGGACTGACGGATGCCCGATATATTGAGAAAGGGCTGACCCGGACTGACGAATTCCCGATATATTGAGAGAGGGCTGACCCGGACTGACGGATGCCCGAAATGTTGAGAGAGGGCTGACCCGGACTGACGGATGCCCGAGGGAGGAGGATTTGCGTTTCGATGCTTCACACGAGTATTTATGTTATTTGGGTGCCGATGTTGGGCACTCGTGATTCTTAGAGATTTGCAGGATTTGAGGGCCGATGGGAGTGCCGGCGCCTGAGTTTATTTGGAATTTGGGGTGCAACTTGAGGCACTGACTATTTTTCCATGTTGATATTTCCATGTAGATGTTGTTTATCCCATGCTCAGTATTGCTTATCATATATCTCATCCTGTAGTTATTTTACCTGACAGAGCATTTGCATGATTATTGCACCTTATGCTTGTCGCATAGATCTTACCTGCTGGAATTTGATAGAGTAGCGCTGTACGTGCATGCTCGCGATTACCTTTATATGTTATCTACTATTCACGAGTTGGCAACTCACCCCCGTTGTGCCACAGTATTTGCAGGTTGTCCTTAGGAGTAGTCGCGGCTGGCTGTTTTCCGCATCTTTTGGCACAGATACCATTTCTGAGGCGTGTTAGCCCTTTTGCTGTTAGGTGGGTTTGTACGGTATCTGTTATCCTTCAGTTGTATATTGATGTATCTAGTATTCTCCATCTACCTTCCTGTATTGAGTTAGAGACAGTTGTGAGGACGATCTATATGATTTTGTACCCTGGTGTCGAGCTCGCATGTGAGCCGACTTTATTTTATGCAGTCTTACCTTCTATGAGATTTGTCGTTGTCTTACTGCTTATTCTTCGCTACGGCGTCGTATATCATGTTGTGATGCTTTATTCATTTCATATGTTATTTCTACTACACCTTGCCTTTACCCGACTTGCGGGACAAATGTTACCAAAATCATAAAAATATATCTCTTGAACTTAAAAAGAATTTCTACTAAATTAATTATAGTTTTCTAGACATGTATGACTGTTTTTACAAAAATGTTTTAATCACTCTATATCTAATTGTTTTGATTTCTTGGTTCGGCTTACTTAGCCGCGCTACGCCTGTAGACGTTGCGGGGTTAAGTGCCGGTCACGAGTCGAAACTTTCGGGTCATGACAAAGTTGGTATCAGAGCGTAGGTTTTACCTTCGGAGTGTAGGATGACCCTGGTATGATAGAGTGGGTAGCTGCAGCAGGGTAGCGTAGCGTGTGTATGTACCGTGGCATACTCACGACACGGTACTCCGCCTATGCAACCTTAGGAATTATTGATTTACAATTCCTTCTTGAATACATACATTCTTGCGATTCGATTTCCGTATTCTTATCGGATCCTACTTTCCTTTTCAGCCACTATGCCGCCAAAGACTACGAGGGCGCAGAGAGCGGCCACGAGGGCCGAGATTCGAGTTGACTCGTCCGAGACGAGGACTGATCCGGATAGTACACCGGCTGTGCCCGAGCAGGCTGTTCCTGCCGTGACAGATCAGATTGCTATGATAGGGGCTGGTGTGCAGGAGATGCGCCAGACGATGGGATCCAGTATGCAGGAGATGCGCCAGATGATGGGATCTCTAGTTGAGACACTTCGAGCGCAGCGACCAGAGGTAGTTCCACCCGTTGCAGAGACCGCGGTGGTACCCACAGTGCAGGCAGTTACACCTGCTACTACAGAGGTTATTACAGTATCGCTGTCAGAGTTTATGAGGTTGAAGCCTCCAGTTTTCACAGGCACCGATGTGGCCAAGGACCCACAGTCCTTCATCGATAAGATGGCTCGGATATGCCGTTCCCTCAGATGCGCAGATGCGAGGTGGGTTGAGTTCGCGAGCTTTCGCCTGGAAGGTCTTGTGCAGAAGTGGTGCGAATCAGTCGAGAAGGGTAGGGCAGCAGGTCTTCCTCCTATGACCTGGACCGAGTTTGTGGCGCTATTCCTTGCCCGTTTTCTTCCCCAGAGTGTGAGGGATGCCCGAGCACGCAGATTTGAGTCCTTGCGCCAGACGCCAGAGATGTCAGTGGCAGAGTATGACGTGCTGTTCACAGAGCTAGCTATCTATGCCCCGTACTTAGTGGCTACCGAGGAGAAGCTAGTCAAGAGATTTTTCCGAGGCTTGCTTACCCCGCTATTCCTTGCTATCAGCGGGCAGCATTACGAGACATACGCAGCAGCAGTAGATGCAGCATTATTAGTTGAGGAGCGCCTTGCTGAGACTTCGGCAGTTCCAGAGCCGAAGAGAGTTCGTGCGGATACATCAGCGCAGAGACAGCCTTTTCGGCGCCGTGATAGACGTATTGCAGGCAGCAGAGATTCAGGGAGGGGCCGGTTATTCAGTTCCTATCCCCAGGAGGGCCAGCGGTCATCGTCGGGATGTTTTCGCTGCGGGAGTTCTTATCATCGTGTATGAGATTGTCCTGAGTTACCCCGGAGGGAGGCAGCAGCATCGCATGTTACATTGCCACCTTCACCACCCCAGGCGGCATTGCCAATAGTACCTACTGTTACCCCGTGTCAGACGCATGCATAGAGAGGTCGTGGCCGTGGAGGATTTGTTCATAGGGGACGAGGTGACCGAGGCAGAGGGCAGCCAGCGGTCGGCAGGGGATAGTCAGTCGCGGGGGCAGGACAGGCGCGAGTTTTTGCTTTGGCGCTTCAGGACGCGCAGGCGTCCAATGCGGTGGTTTCAGGTATTCTTCCTGTATGTACAGTTGATGCACACGTATTGTTCGATCCTGGATCCACGCACTCGTACGTATCCACACACTTCGTGCCGAGTTTGGGTAGAGAGTCTGGTTGGCTTGATCAGCCGCTTGTGGTGACCACTCCTATGGGAGAGTCGTTTGTTGCTAGGCACGTGTTCCGATCCTGTACCGTCTGTATTGGCGAGAGAGAGAGTTGCCTGTCGACTTGATCCTTCTGGAGATGTTGGACTTCTACGTTCTTTTGGGCATGGATTGGTTAGCCACGTGTTATGCTTCTATGGACTGCCGCGAGAAGACAGTTAGATTCTATTTTCCCGGCGAGTCGGTATTTGTTATGTTGGGAGACCGTGGTGCCGCCCCTCACAGTGTGATTTCTTCTTTCTGCGGTGGGCAGCTTTTGAGGAAAGGATGTCAAGGATTTCTCGCCTATGTTTGCGACGCTCGCGCTACGGAGGTTCCGTTGGATCAGGTTCCGGTTGTTAGCGAGTTTCCTGATGTGTTCCCTGACGAGCTTCCTGGGTTACAGCCCGAGCGTGACATTTCTTTCTGTATTGATTTGGTTCCTGGCTCGGGGCCTATTTCCATACCGCCTTATCGGATGGCCCCGGCGGAACTTCGAGATTTGAAGGGTTAGTTGCAAGATTTGCTGGATAAGGGACTTATTCGACCCAGTGTTTCTCCTTGGGGTTCTCCAGTCCTGTTCGTCAAGAAGAAGGACGGCAGTTTGCGTCTGTGTATCGACTACCGCCAGCTGAACAGGGTGACAGTGCGGAACAGGTATCCTTTGCCGCGCATCGACGATTTGTTCGACTAGCTTCAGGGGGCAGGGTACTTTTCGAGGATCGATTTACGATCGGGCTATCATCAGCTGCGGGTTCGACAGGAGGACATTCCTAGGATAGCTTTCCGTACGCGCTACGGCCATTTTGAGTTTTTGGTGTTGTCGTTCGGACTCACCAATGCACCAGCAGCATTCATGGACTTGATGAACCGTATTTTTCGGCCATATTTGGATCTGTTCATCATAGTGTTCATTGACGATATCTTGGTGTATTCCCGGAGTAGTGAGGAGCACGAGCAGCACCTGCGGATTACACTGCAGACTTTGAGGGAGCACCAGCTATATGCGAAATTCTCTAAGTGTGCTTTCTGGCTGGACAGCGTAGACTTCTTGGGGCATGTGATTTCACGAGATGGTATATGTGTGGACCCGAGGAAGATCGAGGCCGTTCAGCGTTGTCCCAGACCCACATCGGTTATGGAGATTCGCAGCTTTTTGGGGTTGGCCGGTTACTACAGGCGCTTCGTGTAGGACTTCTCCAGTATTGCTACACCGTTGACCGGGTTGACCCAGAAGGGAGTTTCTTTCGATTGGACGGAGGAGTGCAAGCACAGTTTTCAGCAGCTATGGACTCGGCTGACGACAGCACCGGTGTTATCTTTACCATCCGGATCAGGCGGATTTGTGGTCTATTGTGATGCTTCTCGAGTGGGGCTAGGGTGCGTGTTGATGCAGCATGACAGGGTGATCGCGTATGCCTCGCGACAATTGAAGAAGCATGAACAGAACTACCCCACTCACGATTTGGAGATGGCTGCAGTGGTCTTTGCACTTAAGATCTGGCGACATTACCTATACGGCGAGTCGTGCCAGATATTCCCGGATCACAAGAGTCTAAAATATATATTTCAGCAGCGGGACCTAAACCTTCGACACCGCCGATGGATGGAGTTAGTGAAGGATTACGACTGCGAGATATTGTATCACCCAGGCAAGGCGAATGTAGTGGCGGATGCTTTGAGCAGGAGGCCCGGGAGTAGTCTATCTTGTTTGAGCGCAGTACAGGAGCAGTCGTCAGCAGATTGGCAGATATTATGCCGGGTACAGTTCGACTTCACGCCGACTGGAGGACAGATCGCGCATGTTCGTGCACGCCCACAGTTGCTAGACCGCATACTTGAGGCACAACGCAGTGATGACCGATGTTCGGAGATCATGGCACAGATTGGACAGGACAGATTTTCCGAGTTCGTGATCGATGATCAGGGGGTACTACGATTTGGAGTTAGATTGTGCATACCGGATGCTGAGGGACTGCGGAGCAAGATTCTTGAGAAGGCACATCGATCGGTGTACAGCGTCCACCCTGGTTCCACCAAGATGTACCATGATATGAGAGATGTTTACTGGTGGGACGGAATGAAGAAAGACATCGCAGATTTTGTGTCGAGATGCCTGACTTGTCATCAAGTCATGGCTGAGCACCAGAGGCCCGCGGGGGAGCTCCAGCCGTTACCCATTCCGGAGTGGAAATGGGAACATATATCAATGGACTTCTTTGTGGGTCTACCCAGGACTAGTCGGGGGTATGACTCCATCTGGGTGATCGTGGATCGTTTGACGAAAGCGGCTCACTTCCTACCGGTGAAGACGACTTTCGGATTTGCTCAGTATGCCCAGATTTTCATTGATGAGATTGTACGACTGGACGGAGTCCCGACATGTATCGTGTCCGATAGAGGCACCCAGTTTACCAGCCGGTTATGGCAGAGGCTTCAGGAGGCTTTGGGCACTCGCTTGAGTTTCAGCACAGCATTCCATCCTCAGACCGACGGACAGTCAGAGCGGACTATTCAGACTCTCGAGGACATGCTCAGAGCTTGTGTATTAGATTTCGGAGGTAGCTGGGATCATCACTTTCCCTTAGTAGAGTTCTCCTACAATAACAGCTACCAGGAGACCATTCAGATGGCACCATTTGAGGCACTTTATGGGAGGAGATGCAGATCGCCCACCTATTGGACAGAGCTCAGTAAGAGCAGTATCTTAGGGCCACAGGTTGTTGAGGAGACGACCGCGAAAATCCAGTTGATTCGCGATAGGATGAGAGCAGCCCAGAGTAGGCAGAGATCTTATGCGGACCGTTGGCGACGCAGACTTAAGTTTTCTGTTGGTGATCATGTTTTCTTGAGGGTCTCCCCAATGAAAGGTGTGATGAGGTTTGGGAAGAAGGAAAAGCTCAGTCCCAGATATGTGGGCCCCTTCGAGATCCTCGAGCGTGTTGGCGCAGTTGCATACCGATTAGCCCTTCCGCCCAGTTTTCCTGATGTGCACCCCGTATTTCATGTTTCGATGCTCCGTAGATATCTTCATGATCCTTCACATGCGATTCAGCACCCGACGATCCAGCTTGAGCGTGACCTTTCATATGCAGAGCAGCCGGTGATGATCTTGGATCGACAAGTGAAGAAATTGAGATCGAAAGACATTCCTTCAGTCAAGGTACTTTGTTGTGGTCAGGGCAGTGAGGAGGTCACTTGGGAGACCGAAGGCGAGATGAAGAAGAAGTATCCCCGTCTTTTCGAAGGTGCGTATAGTTAGATTTTTTAAATTCGGGGACGAATTTCTTTAAGGGGGAGAGATTGTAACACCATAGGATGTGTTTAGTAATTAATTATATTTAAATAATGGGTTTTTAATAAAAAGTTTACCAAATTGGGTTTTAAATATTTTTCCTAATTTAATAGATATTTTTCTAAAATTTTCCTAGGCTTGCACACACATGTGCATGTAAACTGGGGTTTTAAAATGAGGTAATACCATGATTAGCAACCATGGTGGGTTTAATCATGGGGATTAAGCCTTTTAGGTGTTAATTAAGTTTAATTAGTTGTTTAATGGTTACTTTAATTTGAATTTCCTTTTTGTGTTGACTTGGTGAGAATGAGAGAGAGAGAGAGAGAGAGTGCATCATAACAAAAGCCATGCTTGCATTTAATGAAGAGAGAGAGTAGAGGGGTTGACAATTGGGGTTATGTTTTCCTTTCATTCTTTTGTTGTTTTCTCTCAACCTCACTCTCACACACACACACACACACACACTTACCATCTCAGCAGCAGCAGCAGAAGCAAGCTCAGCAGCAGCTGAAGCAAGCACAGCAGCAGCCAGAAGCAGCAACAGTGAGCAGCAACAGCATCAGTGAGCAGCAGCAGCAGCACAACTTCAACTGCAGCTCCTTCCCTTCTCTTCTTCTTCTTCCTCCAGCTCCCTAGGGTCGAGTGTGGGGTATATTTCTTGAACTTACTCCCTAGTTTACTTGTTTAGTGTAGTTTTGCTTTGGTTAGTGTTTATTGGTGCGATTTAGTGCGATATGTGGTGATTAGTGGGAACCTTGAGCAAGTAATGTGTGATTTGGTTTTAGTAGGTTGATAGAGTGTTGTTAGGGCCATTTTAACCCAGCTTAGCCCCCAATTGCATTAAAATACCACCAGATTCCTAATTGATGCAAATTCATCGTTTTAAGGCAAATTTTGTGTTCCTGTAAACTGCTATCGACCCGGTGAGTTCAGAATAAATTTGAGAAGACTGTAGTATAGTTGTTAGGTGCCGATACCCCAGGTAGAACCCGACCCCCAAACTCGGTACAGTGGCCGCCGAAAAATTCTATCTGGCCGCAATTTGCGGCCGGATGGGTAGGGTTTGGGTTGGGGTTTGGTCCTATGGGTGTCTTCTGCTGTGTGGAGTTTTATGATATATATATTTTTGTAAATTAAGTTCTGTAGAAAAATCTGGGACTAAATACCTGTTTTTCCGTATTTCTAAAACCTTCGTGACACGCGTGATACGTGTGTGGGTTTGAGGTTTCTGCGTATCGCGACGAGTCAGGGTAGTTTCAGGCGCGTGAGCACACGTTTCTGCGTATCGCGCACACGCGTGATTGGTTTGCGACACGGGTTTCTAGTTTGACCGTAATATCACGTTTTTGTGAATTTGAGCTCATGTGTGATATTTGTTATGTAATTCTAGGTTCGCAGGCGAGTGGGACGGACTCCGCGAAGAAGGGCAAGCAAGTCGTCGGCTACACTTAGCGCGAGACTTCGGTTAGTGGATTTAACATCTACGGGGATATCGCCCACATGGCGTTATGCGTCAGGGCTGATAGGACCTTATTATTATATGTTGCATTTACCGCATGGACTGTCATTGCATATTGCATTCCCTGTTGTATGTATACTTAGAATTGATAGAACACCGCACAATTACTAACGGTTCATGTTGCACGAGCACTAATATGCCTGTTACACTCACACCGTTAGTAATTGCCACGACACACTCACTGTAGAACTGCCATGATTATATTGCTGTAGTTCATCTCATATATGATTCGTTATGATTTTCATAGAATTGGGGACCGCGAGATGTCTTTGAAAACCGAAACTGTTTTAAAAGGCGGTTCTCCCTTGTACCTACATTATGACTTGATGCACCTATTACATCACATTTACTTGCATATTGGTTGGGGGATTTCATGTGATTTCTGGATTTAGGAACCGTGGCAATTTCAAATATGTAATCATTTAAAAACCTGGTTCCCTTGATATGCTATTTCGGGGCGCCACCCTGTGTTTTCTCGGTGCTAGAGTGGATATATTGAGAGAGGGCTGACCCGGACTGACGGATGCCCGATATATTGAGAGAGGGCTGACCCGGACTGACGGATGCCCGATATATTGAGAGAGGGCTGACCCGGACTGACGGATGCCCGATATGTTGAGAGAGGGATGACCCGGACTGACGGATACCCGATAGAGGAGGATTTGCGTGTCGATGCTAGACACGAGTATTTATGTTATTTGGGTGCCGATGTTGGGCACTCGTGATTCTTAGAGATTTGCAGGATTTGAGGGCCGATGGGAGTGCCGGCGCCTGAGTTTATTTGGGATTTGGGGTGCAGCTTGAGGCACCGACAATTTTTCCATGTTGATATTATATTTCCTTGTAGATGTTGTTTGTCCCATGCTCAGTATTGCTTATCATATATCTCATCCTGTAGTTATTTTACCTGACAGAGCATTTGCATGATTATTGCACCTTGTGCTTGTCGCATATAGATCTTACCTGCTGGCATTTGATAGAGTAACGCTGTACGTGCATGCTCGCGATTACCTTTATATGTTATCTACTATTCACGAGTTGGCAACTCACCCCCGTTGTGCCACAGTATTTACAGGTTTCCCTTAGGAGTAGT
Source organism: Agapanthus africanus (assembly GCA_030015575.1). NCBI lineage: Eukaryota > Viridiplantae > Streptophyta > Magnoliopsida > Asparagales > Amaryllidaceae > Agapanthus > Agapanthus africanus. The sequence continues at coordinate 303,931,580 of CM057343.1, read as the reverse complement.
CGCGGCTGGCTGTTTACCGCATCTTTTGGCACAGATACCATTTCTGAGGCGTGTTAGCCCTTTTGCTGTTAGGTGGGTTTGTACGGTATCTGTTATCCTTTAGTTGTATATTGATGTATCTAGTATTCTCCATCTACCTTCCTGTATTGACTTAGAGACAGTTATGAGGACGATGTATATGATTTTGTACTCTGGTGTCGAGCTCGCATGTGAGCCGACTTTATTTTATGCAGTCTTACCTTCTATGAGATTTGTCGTTGTCTTACTGCTTATTCTTCGCTACGGCGTCGTATATCATATTGTGATGCTCTATTCATTTCACATGTTATTTCTACTACACCTTGCCTTTACCCGACTTGCGGGACAAATGTTACCAAAATCATAAAAATATATCTCTTGAACTTAAAAAGAATTTCTACTAAATTAATTAAAGTTTTCTAGACATGTATGACTGTTTTTACAAAAATGTTTTAATCACTCTATATTTATTGGTTTTGATTTCTGGGTTCGGCTTACTTAGCCGCGCTACGCCTGTAGACGTTGCGGGGTTACTTGCCGGTCATGAGTCGAAACTTTCGGGTCGTGACAATTTCATTGGTATCTAGTAAGTTCCATCAACTAGACTTGTATTACTTGATAAGTTTAAAGGACCAGTTATTTATTTCGACCTTAGAGTCGCGCTTGTATTGTTATGGTATCTAGTGGATTTGTTTTCTTTTGAGTTTTGAGCCTCGCCCTTTGGCGTTGTATATTATTGTGCATGATGTGGTTGTTTCCGCCTGTTGGCGTAGAGCTAGCTCTCGCTTGGGGATGCCTTTTTATTGTTTGTATATATATTATTCTTGTTTGTACCCATTTGGGGCCAGTTTTTACAAAGGAGACTCTGCCGAAATTTTTGAGAAAATTGGATGTTGCTTTTAAACTTGTTTTTCTACATGTTTTCCTTTACTTCTTCTTTTATATGGTTTAGATTTCTGGGCTTCATCTTACTTAGATTATGTTGCGCCTCTAGACGCTTCGTAATTTAAGTGCCGGTCACGTTCCGTATCTTCGGGTCGTGACAATGTTGGTATCAGAGCGCTAGGTTTAACCTTTGTATAAGTCTAGGGTGACCCTTGGTTGATGGAGTAGGTAACTTAGGTAGAGTGACGTACCGTGGGTATGATCCGCGGCATACTTACGATATGCTACTCTGCTTAAGAAGCCTTAGGATGTACATTTCTTTGCACCGTATTCTATTCATTCGTTTGATCTATCTTCGTCGATATCGGATGGTGCTTTCTATTACCACGGTCGCACGGGCAGAGGGAGCTGCGGCTCGAATATGATGATCATTAGGGTATCGTTTATTCTTGCGGATTGAAGCATTGTTTAGCGTGCGGACGAAGGTTGTTCACATGCTGTCCAGACGAAGTTAAAAAGGTTCGAACGATTGTCAGAAACCCATTTTTCCAAGTTTAAGGTATTCGGAAGAACATGCTGGTATTTCTATGGACCCCCTAGAAGAATGAAACCCTAACTCGACATAATGACCACGAGAACGCCTTCGAACCTTAGGGTTTATTGCAGTTCCGTGGTGCCATTAGTGAGGCTTGGGTTTGCCCTTCTACGGCTGGTCCGCAGATGCTGGGGAATGTACTGGATATTTTTAAACTGTACTTGAGTGTTGAGCACTCAGAGAATTATGGGATTTTGATGAATCGATCGAAAAGTTTAACGTAGTCCGGATATCAGGTGAAGGGATAGATTACGTGGGAGACTCTCGATATGAGCATAGCCGTTTGTAGAGCAGTCAGCACAGCGATGGGGAGACGAGTCCGAATCAGTCGACATTAGAAAAGGCGCACATTGACGATAGTGTTTACGATTGTGATTTGGTGATTTGAATTTCATATTTTCGTTGTTTGGATTTTGGTATTTTGAGGATTTTGTTCTATGATTGGTATTTCCTATGTGTACATTCATTACACTCTATTCGTGTTTCATATATCAGTGATATTGATGTTGTTTTGTGCATACACAGTGCACTCAATTTGGTTTTATACATTTTAAGATATTGATTTGATTTCGTGCATATGGGTTACACATGATTTTGACGTATGCTTCGACCTAATTTTCATGCATTTTTGTACTGTGATTTCGATTTCGATATTCGGTATATATTTTCATACACCATGTGCACTTGATTGAGATTCTTGCGCACACTTGGCGCACTTGATGCGATTTTGTGCACACCAGATGCACTAAATCGGGGTTTTGTGCAGATTAGATGCACCTGATATTAGTGTCGTGCACTCCCGTTGCACTTGACAGATGTTTTTGGTGCACACCCGTTGCACTCAGTTTTGTTTCTGTGCGTATTTATAGCATCTGTATTTGACTTTGATTTTCGTGCGCACCGGACGCACGTGGTACCTCGTATACTGTGATTGGGATTGATTTCATTTTGAGCAGTATGTTTTTATAATCATTACTATTTGATTTAGTAATCAGGTGGGACGTGTATGTTAAATAAAAGATATATATGTATAGCTATTTTTTTAAAAAATAAACGTCCGCTACATATGCCGTGACACGCGCATCGCACGGCGATTTTTTTTAAAAAAGGGTTTTGCATGCTTCTTTTTAAGATGTTTAGACGATTTTACTACGATGCGCACTATATATAAGTTATAGATTTGATGTATATCATGTTGGTTTTCGTATTGGACTTTGATATTTTATTCTCACCATATCTCCGATGATTGCGTTATGTTTGACGGAGTTTTGAATTTGAGTTATTTACTCGTTTTTCATGCGCATGCATTGCTCTAAGATGTGTTTTATGTATTGATGATTTCGAAGTCCAGACGATTTGAGTGTTTTGGCTAAGTGTTTTAGTATTTGGGGGGAGTTTTAATTTAAATTCGGGGACCGAATTTCTTCGGGGGGGAAGATTGTAACGCTTCGAAAATCATTTAGGCAGTATTTCGATAATCGGCAAAATAATCAGTCTTTTCCGTAAAAAGTCAAAATAAGTATTTTTCAATATAGGACAAATTATACAAAATTTAGATAAGATATTGCTAGAATTTGGTCTCTAATTTGTCACTTAAAAATTTCTAGTTATTTAAAAAAATTCCTTAATTAATTATTTTTAATATTATTTTAAGCTTTTAAATATACATTAAATTAGTGATAAATAAAAATTTAAATGGGTAAATTACATAATTAGGAGCCATTATAAACTAAATTATAGTAGTAACAAAAATTTTACCAATACTTTCCAAAAATTGTGGTTTTATGGTTTAAATAATGCATGAAAATGGGTTTTTTTGTAAAAAATTGATGTAACATTCATTAAATGACCTTAGAAGATAGTTTTTGTGTAGAATTTTCTACACAATTCTCACACACACACCCTCCCAACCCCCAGGTCGAGCTCAACCTGCTGGTTCCCCCCATTTTCCCCATTTTCTTGCTTCAAAAACTCTTGAAAAATCCATCAAAAATCCACAAAATACACACTTTTCTTCACAAATTCTAACCTAAATCCTATTCCACCTCTTTCCAAACCCTAAATTGTTTAAAATATGGAGAAAAGAGGCAACTTTGGAGGCTAAGTGCAAGGGGTTCAAAGCATGGGAGGTATAATTCTAATCTGAATGTTTAATTTGTAGTTTAAAGGTGCTAAACTAGAATTCTAAAGTGTTATTTTAGTTTTAATTTATTGTCTAGGAAATTCTAGAAAGGTATTTAAAATGAAGTTAGGGTTTTCATTAATTGAGTGGGGTTAATTTTTAGAAATGGAAAATCTAGTATGGTTGATGTATTGTATTTTGTTGTTTCAAAATTGTTTAAATTAAACAATTTTGCTAACTAGGTTTTTATAAATTATATATAGTGGTGATGTAAAATTCTAATTAAGGTTTTTATTATTAGATTATGGTGTTAATGAGGAGATTAACATGTTATTTAAGTGTGAAACATAATCTAGTTACAATTTGCTAGCTTTCACTTTAAAATTTTCACAAAATTGCTATTTTTATTAAATTAGGTTTTTGAAATTCATTTAAAATGTAGGATTAGAAACCTAGTTAGGGCTTTATCACATACTTAAGTTTTCGTGGAGTGGTTTAACACTTTAAAATATATACAATCAAATTTAGTTGTGGAATTGTGAATTTTGGCTTAAAAAGTGTTAAATTTGGCTAAAATTGCAAACTAGAAATTTCAATTTAAGACAAATTAGTGTGATAAAAATATAGTAATGGTTTTTATAATCTAGTTATGTTATTTAATGAATATTATGACCATTAGTTTCATTTAAACATCAAGTTTTGAAGTAAAACGGTAAATTGACGTTTTCTAGGTTTTTACGAAATCGGACGATTTGATCGATTTTAAGGTTTCGATCATTTAAACGATATTTTATATTATAAATAATGAGTTTTGAAACTACGGGTTGTTTATTGGTGTTTTATCTCGATCAATCGGCGTTTGTATGCCGATATCGAGCGATATTTGGTTCTTTTGCATGAGCGGGTCATAGGTTTTAACCTATGCGCGTTTCGTGCGTCGTTTTGGTTTTGTCCATGATCTGGTTTACGATATTATAAATGTTTGCATATAGGTACCCCTCACATGGACTTCGAATGAGGAAGAAGAGGAGGGCGACATCGCCTTTGGCAGACAAGGACCAGGTGAGTAGATGTATATCTACGGGGGAAGTTGGGTGGACGGCGTTTAGCACCCCCGCAAGCGTAGAATAGGAATATTATTTATTGTCAATAGGAAGTCGGACGTGATCTTAGATTCTTGGCGAGTAGGACCCTATTAAAGATTTTAGGTTGGACTAGACTGATTTAGAAAGACTTTACCAGAGGATGAATGCCTTGGAGGGGATTCGTAGGTAGACACACACACGCACACACAGAAACTTGACTTGGTGTATATGTGTATATATATAGGAATGTGTGTAGGTATATATATATACACAACATGTATATATGATATAAGGAAGTTATATGATACATGGCAATGGGACGATATAACTGGGCTTGATGCCGTGATCTCTTGGCTATACAGTCATATTATGACGTTAGCGGATCGTTGGAAAATGAGAAAATGGATATGTATACATAAACGAAATAAGTGATGATGATATTGAGATATACGAGACTCTAGAATAGAAACCGGACTGTAACCTGTGACTGAATCACGATATGATATATGTGTGACTTGATTACGATATAATATATGTGTGACCTGATTACGATATGATATATGTATGACCTGATTATGATATAATATATATGACTTGATATTTCTGAGGACCAATTGACGATGTATATGTACGCAGACAATGATATATGATTGATGATATTGGGATGTATGAGATTATAGTACAGTACCTTTGATCATGACATTATTTGACGATGATATTTTACGAATGATGATGTACATAGGTGATACTTAACCCGTATCCTGAAATTGGGATGCCGTACAATGGATTTTACCGTACGAGGCATAGATGTGATGATTGATCCGCACTCTTGATTCGAGGAAGTCGTACTACGTACGTGACGCTATTGAGGCTGGATCGCCGACTATTAGAGATATGGACTCAGACCCTAGGTGGATTCTTATTTCTTATCGACTAGTTTCTTTAGTTTAGTTTCTTAGGGGGTTAGATAGATACTAGTTTAGGCTCGAGTCATTTAATTGTAGTTAGACATGTATATTACAAATGAGTGGTTAATAAACATTCATCTTTACATTCAGATCGTAATCATGAAGTTGCATGTTCATACATATGTTTCTTTAGTCAGTAAGAAACTCTGCCTGTTAGGACACCAGCACCATTATCGATGATGCGCATATTCCACGTACACTTATTTGCCGGCTCACACACATCATCATCGGTAATTGCTATGTCACGTACACTTTAGAACATATTATCTTTTATTGGTAGAATCAGTTAAAGGCTGGATCAATATAATATTGTGTTTGCTCTCAGGTGTTAGTCTAGACATTCCATTTATTACTTAGACATTTCATGCGTTCACATTTTCACGTTATCATGCAGTATTGTGGGGCTTATGCCGATACCTATTATTTACTTACACATGATTTTGGGATTTTGGATTGCTATGAGATTTCTGGATTTTGGGGAAAACCGCAAGAATATATATAAAAACTTCTCTCTCTCTCTCCCTTTTTTTTAAAAATATAAGTTGCGGTTTTCTCGTGATGTATGTGTCGTCCATCATGAGATTTCATGTTTTCTGTTGGATTTCGAGACCCGATTCGAGGAGTGGATGAACCGTCTCGGGTACATGGTGGGCCCGGTATGGTACCCCGGGGCAAGAAGATCGAGTTGTAGACGATGTGCCTGGCAGGGGAAGACTACCTACCGGTGATGTCTGGCGCGGCGGATATCCGGAGGATACCGACCGTTGTCGTGAGATTTGATGATATGGTCCGATCCGGACTGACGGAGCCCGAGATATTGAGAGTATGAGGTATTGAGACTTGAGATTTACATGTTTTGTGTCGATGCTTGACACGGATTTTCATGGATTTCATCGATGATGTTTCAGATTTCTATACAAATTTTACTATGATGAAAGTTAAAGACTTCTTATACAGATATATCCAGATTTCAGGGTTGATTGTTTTACATTCATGGTACATGCATACTCATTCACATGACATATTACTATTTGAGGCACTGACACGAGCACGGAGCATTTGCACTTACGTGTAGTTTATTACCCTGCCATTACTAGATGACTAATGATATATTGGTATATTATTATGACCTAGGACAGCGTCGTGCATTCGATTTCTTTTCGCAGATGTCTTCTACTCATGAATTGGCAACTCACCCCCGTTGTGCCAAATTTTATTACAGGTTCGATGTACAGGTTTCTTGGCAGTTTGCTGGCACATCATTTCATTCAGGGTGATTTGCTTGGTAGGTTGATTCATTTGTATCAGGACCGCCGTTGTACTTTTATTATTTCATTGGGATCTAGTAAGCTCCATCAACCAGACTTGTATTACTTGATAAGTTTAAAGGACCAGTTATTTATTTCGACTTTAGAGTCGCGCTTGTATTATTATGGTATCTGGTGGATTTGTTTTCTTTTAACTTTTGAGCCTCGCCCGTTGGCGTTGTATATTATTGTGCATGGTGTGGTTGTTTCCGCCTGTTGGGGTCGAGCTAGCTCCTGCTTGGGGATGCCTTTTTATTATTTGTATATATATCATTCTTGTTTGTACTCGTTTGGGGCCAGTTTTTACAAAAGAGACTCTGCCGAAATTTTTGAGAAAATTGGATGTTGCTTTTAAACTTGTTTTTATACATGTTTTCCTTCACTTCTTCTTCTATATGGTTTAGATTTCTGGGCTTCGGCTTACTTAGATTATATTGCGCCTCTAGACGCTTCGTAATTTAAGTGCCAGCCACATTCCGTACCTTCGGGTCGTGACACTATGTGTGTTGCTCATGCCCTCTTGTCCCCTCCATGTCTCCTCCTTTTCTTTTAAAAACCCAAATACAACAAATACAAAATAGAACCATGCATGAATAAGAATACAATGTGTCATGGCACCTTTGTTATGTTTAATAAAAATGGATTTGGCTTAAAGCATGATTAGTAGTGCACTAATCAAGTTTAATATACACTTGCATATAAATAATTGCATAATTATTTATAAAATGTCCAAATCGAATAAATAGCTTCATAATTAATAACTCATTTTAATATCCAAATATTTTCCAAAATATTGGTATATAATTATACCATTCTACGGAAACCCAAATTCACACTCGTATAGTTTCGTGAAATTTATTATTTTATTATTTAAGTTCTAAAAAATAATGTTTTTTATTTCTTAAATGTTACAATCTTTCCTCCTTAAATAAATTCGGTCCCCGAATTTATATTTAAACCCCCAAATATTAAAGCATTTCAGTAATCGGTCAAATCAACGGGGCTCCAAAATCATGGAATACTCAAATATACCACATCGCATCATGTGCGCATGAAAGTGAGTGCGAAACTCAAAAATCGAAACTCCATCAAGCATCATGCAATCATGGGAGTTATGATGAAAATGCAAGCCTCGAAATCCACTGCTAAAGTCAAGTATACTATAATCAAGATTATAATACGTATATAGTACGCATCCTTGTAAAACCATTTTAAAGGTTGAATAAAATGCATGCAAAATTCTTTTCAAAACTGCCATGCGATGTGTAACTCACGGTACACGTGGCGGGCGCTCATTTTTTAAAAAAAATAGATATATATCTATATATGTTTTGCTCAAGATATACGTCCCGCCTTTTGAAAAATATCCCAAAAGGTTTTCCTTGTAAAAGTTCATATCACTCATCAATATTGATGCATGCAAAAATACTCAGGTACTGTCCTCAGACCTGTCCTGCTCGATTACCATATCATATGGTAAATATCATAAAAATATGATGCTCAAAAAGAAATCAATCTCAACAAGTGTATCCAAATATCACGTGCGTCTGGTGCGCATGGAAATCAAAGTCAAACATAAGTGTCACGAATGTGCACAGAAGCAAAAACCAAGTACAACGGGTGTCCATGAAAACATCCGCCAAGTGCAACGGGTGTGCACGACAACAACATCAAGTGCATCTAGAACGCACGAAAACCTCAATCAAGTGCAACTAACATGCACGAAAAATCTCGATCAAGTGCATCCAGTATGCACAAAATCACATTCAATGCGTCCAGTGTGCGCAAAATCTAAATCAAGTGCGTCAGGTCCGCACAAAAACATCTAGTGCAATAAAGTGCCCGAAAACAAATACCAGGTGCACTAGATGCACGAAAACTCGTCAATGTCTCAAAAGCACATAAAAACGGCATCAAGTGTACCAAGATGTATAAAATGATAAACGTGTGCAACTGCGTGCACAAAACCTACATCAATGCACTGCCAGCACATGGGAACTATACCGAGTGCATAAGTCAAAGTCAAGTGCATATGTCATGCATGAAGTCAAATCGACTGTATCAAAATACATGGAATCATAAATATGTGCAGTAAATGCACAAAATCGATATCAAGTGCAATGGGTATGCACAAATCGTAAATCAATGTAATAGATGTATAAAACATAATCAAGTGAAACAACTGTGCACATAGGAAAAATATCCAGTAGGTGCAACCACGGTGCACGTAAATATAATATCACGAAACCAAATCATCAAAACTTGAAGTCTACGATGATAAAAGTGTGATACTTGGATCACTAAACGCAAATCGTAAACAATTGACATTGAGGTACAGCTCCTTCAATGTCGAAAAGTGCCGGTGCACCCAAAGTTGGCCGAGCAAGAACGTATACTTGCCTCCTGCCCACAGTCTGGCATCCTCTGTCCCTGGGTCCTTGTCTTCTCTATGGATCACCAATCCCACAATCTCTCTGCTCGACGATCCGGTTAAGAGTAATGACGGAAACAGTCCCACTCTAGCGCTTTTATGAACATCTCCTGGCCAATTTACATGGCCACTCGTAATGTAGCACGTAGACGACGGCGGCATTTGGTCCTCTGAATACTGGTGATACAACTGATCCTGGTGCAAATCTTTATAGCTATGTTATCTTGGCAAAAACCTACTACGGTTTCTTCCAAGCCCACCTCTACCGAGCTTATGGAAGTTGGCACTCTTTACTAAATCCGCTTCTGTTCCGGACAGCTGCGTTCTCAGCATGGCTTTCCTCTAGAATTTGGCTATATCCAACGCCTCTGCGTACGTATCAATCCTCTGGCTTCAACGGAGAAGTACGACTCATTATGATCTCATGCGAATCTCTTATCCACTTGTCTTCATTATCGTCCACATCGAAATCACATCTAGCTGGCTGCGTACTACAATTCATTCTCGGGTACAGTTAATCCAAAGTCTCTCACAAAGACTCGAAACTATGAATTCATTATCTTCAACCCTCTGTAGAAGGCAGCTGGACAGTTACGTCCTCGGGAACTAGTCCAAATCAGGAATACTCTTCATTCGTCCTTTCTTGATCAACTCAGGAATACACGTCTGGGTGAGGCCCTTCAATCTGAAACTAGTCAACTTACTGGTCTCACATCGGAGCATCCAACGAATAAAATGTCCTCTCTTGATCGGTTCACTCCAGGTCTGAGCAAGATCCTTCAAACTGGAATTCTTCAACTTAACTGAACCTGCGTTGGCGTATCCAATTAGACAAATTTTCTTAGTCACTTTATCCAAGAATGGCTAGTGGTCCTTTATCTCATCCCTGCCTGTAAGCTCCTGTGGCTTCAGCTTATAAACACCGGAGGCGACATCCTGTCAATCTCAGCAGCAGTTGGTTCATCTGTATGCACGGTAGACAACATCGCGATCTTTTGGAGTGGGTCATATGCCAAAAGTCTTCACAATCTGGCTGCCTCAATCAGTGGCCCGTTCGTCCAGTGCAGATCCCGAACACTCATCTCAAACGAGAGATCCTAAGACAAACAATATATATCAATACGTTCCTACGTCACCGAAAGAATATCATGGCCAGTCCTCGTCCGTGACGAGCTTGTTCTGACCGCATCTCTAGCTGCAGCTCTCTCTACTCTCGTAGTCATGGTGACAAGAACCTTAAGCAACTATCGATGAGGATAGATCATAGGAACGAATAGAATAATGGATCTTAAGAAATGTACATCCTAAGGTCACTTAAGCGGAGCATCATATCGTAAGTATGCCACGGAACATACACACTGTACGTCACTCTACTTAAATTACCTACTCCATCAACCAAGGTCAACCTACGTGACGAAAATTCGAGTCCAAAAACCCCCTTCAGTCAAGTCTATGTTCCGTAAGGTCAAGCCTATGTTCTGAAATATATGTACCCTAGACCCTGCAAAGTCAAACCGAAACTCGAACAAAGGATAAACCTAATGCTCTGATACCAACTTTGTCATGATCTAGAATTGGCACGTGACCGGCATGAGAATCACGTGAAGTCTATAGGACCCCGCCATAATTCAAGTAAGCTGAAAGCCCAGAAATCCAAACCTTTTTGAAAAATAATGGAGGTGCAGTTTTGAAATGTTGCCATAATGAATTCAATCCTTCTTTTAAAAGTATAATCATATGAAAATGCAATGATTTGTATAATATCTTTGAAAACATTTTCGTCCTTGAAATTTGGATAGCACCTCCCTTGTAAATTTTGATCAAAGACCATATACAAGCACTAATATAGGCATCCCCAAGCGGGAGCTAACTCTTCGCCAATTGGCGGAATCATAACCACGCACAATACATATATACGACGCCCCAAGGCGAAGATCAATCATAGAAAGAAAGTAAAGAAGACCAAGACATCATCAAGCTCAAATAAGAGACAATACACCCATCTTGCTTTAGGTCTCAAGAATATACAAGTCTGTGTCTAGGTCTACCAAATATACATAGTCTGGTTGATGGAGCTTTTAACTAGATACAACTGAATAAATATGTACAACGGTGGTCACGATCCAAATGTGTACCCCACCTACCAATGCAAAACACCCTGAAGCATGTTGTATGCCAGCGAGCCGCTACTGATCCGAGCGGTCGATCCTGCAAGAAAACTGTGGCACAACGGGGGTGAGTTGCCAACTCGTGAGTAGAAAATATCAGCAGGTAGAAATTGAATGCACAATGATCCCTAGGTCATACTGCAACATAAAGATAATACTATGGTGTCTAGGGTGACCGTATATACATATGAATACAATAATGATATCGTGCCAGTATCAATGTATAGTATCAAGTCATCTGAATCATATGCATGTATACATGTGTATATCCAACGTGTGTCCATCAATGACACATCAAATCGTCATGAAACCTGAGTGCCCAGCATCGCCACCCGAAAAATATCATAAAACCTGTGTTCAGCATCGACAAGTAAATCCTCATATCTCAGGCGCCGTCTCATCGGATCGGCCCTCATATCCATATGATCCCACAACTCCGGTTGATAGTGCTCTCCTGCCGGGCTTAACGCCTTTCTATATGATCTTCTTGCCCCGCGGTACCGCACCGGTCCCACCATGTACCCATAGACGGTGCCTCCTCACTCCTCGAATCGGGTAACCCATAGCTCAGAACCGAAAAAACTCATGGTGGACTCCACAAATCATATCACGAGAAACTGCATTTTTAAAATAATTACAAGACTTTTAAAATATATCAACGGTTCTCAAATCCAGAGATATCATGAAAACAGAATCTCATATGCAAGTAACCATAAAGGTACAGTAAATGCAATGCACAGAACAGTATTGTAAAGTATTTCGAGTATTTTCATGTAAGCATATCTGTACTAAGTACTGAACAATGATTATACTTTTACAGTTTAAGAGTAATACGGCGATATAACAGTTCTACTATGTAGGTGGCATGACAATTACCGATGATGAGTGTGTGGGTCGGCAAATATGTGTATGTGTAAGATACGCATCATCGGTAATGGTGCATGTGTCCTAGCAGACAATGTCATATAAAGGTAAGTGCTGGAAACGCAGTACGTATGTCACAAGGAAATAATATGGCATAAACATGAATGGTATAAAGTATGTAACTACACTTGGATTATTCAAATGTAAACTATAATCCACCAAGGTGTTTAGAAAGCATTGATTCTCCGAATCAATACAATCCATAAGTCGGCGATCCAGCGTCATAGTATCAGATGTTGTATGATCATCGTACAATCATCCTCAAGTCAAGAGTACAGATCAATCATCCGGTATATCATACGTGTACGGTAATCCATCGTACGGTGTCATCAAATCAAAATAATGATCTATCGTCCTACACATAATATCGCACACAGAATAATCTATCGTACATCAAATTATCTCATATATATATAAATATATGTGTGTGTGTGTGTGTCAATCTCATATCATATCTTGGCATATGTATATGTGTATATATCGCCTTGCATTCTTCATATCAACATCTCAATTCATGTCATCTTATTTCATCATATCCTATATTTATCATGTCATCTCGTACTCATCCTTATGATCATATCCGTAAGTACATAAGCTTAGGTTTCTATAGATATATATATATATGTGTGTGTGTGTGTGTGTGTGTGTGTGTTCTACACCTCGGTCCTCCATTACTATGGTTGTGGGAGTCTATACGCCATCCACCCGACTTTCCCTATAGATATAAATCTACTCACATACTATCCTTGCTTTAGCCAAAGTCGATGAACATCTTGTTCTCCATCGTCGTCTCAGAAGTCCACGCAAGATACCTACAAATCAATACACATCGTAACGAGTCAAAGCCAATTCCGAAAACCGTTACGGCATGCGAAGTGCACATAGGTTAGAAGCTATAGCCCACGCATGCAAGAACAACCAAATAACCCTCAGCGTTGACGTACAAACGTCCAACGACCGTGTCAAAACTCAAATACCAAAACCAAGTTTTCAAAAGTCGGAAACTCAAAATCAGCAACTTAGAAAAACTCTCTCAGATTCTACCCAAGGTGAAATTAGGATATTTTGCATATAGGGTAGGTCTATATATCAGATAACAGAGCCATGGACCAAGAACCAGACCAAGACTCCAAGGTCAGGCCGCAATTTGCGGCCGTAGGGATTAAATCTGCGACCAGAAGAGGGAGTTGGGGTCTCGGATTTCTAGGGTAGTCTCTAGGTGGCCTGCACATCTCACTGTGTTTGCAACTTATTTTTCAGAGCTCTCTAGTCATAACAGATACTAATAGATCATCACATTTCGTCAAAAACCGATGTCGGGAAAAATCTAAGTTCATGTTTTGGGGTTTCTAGTCTCAAGTTTGCCCAGAATTACATCACTAATGGTTTGTGATTACTGAGTAAACCTCAATTGCATCTCTACAACTCAAATCATCCGTTAAAATCATCCTAGAATTTTCCAAGATCACTATCTTGCATAATCGAACTGTGAACACAAATAGGTAGTTAAGAAACTTGATAATATGAAGGAAAGTGAAGATTTTACCTCTTGGAGAAACTGAAGAAAATTCCAAGATGGTTCAATGTTCTCAAAATCCAAACTTGAACTCACCATAGGGTGTAGGAAGAGGTGATGAGTATGTTTTGTGTAGGAAGCCATGTGTTTTGAGGTGTTTTGAGTGGTGTTTGTGGGGGTGGTAGTAAGGTGGAGGAGGAGGAAAAGAAGGAAGATGAAGGAGGTGAAGATAAGAAATGAAGGACGAGGGAATGAGATGTGCCATGGTTGAAGGAATAACCCCTCCTCTCTCTTGCCTATGCCCTCCTGTCCTCTCCATGTCTCCTCCTTTTCTTTTAAAAACCCGAATACAAAATGGAACCATGCATGAATAAGAATACAATGTGTCATGGCACCTTTGTCATGGTTAATAAAAATGGATTTGGCTTAAAGCATGATTAGTAGTACACTAATCAAGTTTAACATACACTTGCATAATTATTTATAAAATCCCCAAATCCAATATAAACCTTCATAATTAATAACTCATTTTAATATCCATATATTTTCCAAAATATTGGTATATAATTATACCATTCTACGGAAACCCAAATTCACATTCGTATAGTTTTCGTGAAATTTATTATTTTATTATTTAAATTCCAAAAAATAATCTTATATATTTTTGAAATGTTACATTTAACAACCAAGTTTGCACTAAAACACCTTATGTTTCAAATTAGTGTTAAATATCATATTTAGTTAAGATTATGGTCGCGTTTTAGAATCTACTATCAACCCAAACACTTTTGTGAAAGTTGCAATTACTGGAAGCTAGTTATAGGACTAGGAATACACCCTCGAAACCCGAGCCCCTAAAACCACCTTTTGGCCGCAGATTTATTGGTTCTGACCGCAATTTGCGGACAGGTTGGGGAGTGTGGTCGTAGGTCTTCATCAAGAGCTCTCTACAACTCTAATTAGGTCTCTGGTGTGTGCAACTTTCTCTAGTTGTACCTTTATGAAAATCTGGAACCATTTTACCTTAATTTAGACGTTATGTTAACGTACGATACGGACGTTTCGATTCTTGTTTTGGCATTTCCTTTGGTTGACAGCCCTTAGGGGTAGTCTTAGATGTTGTTGTACACGTTTAACGCACCAAGTTCACACGTGTTAACTTGTAAGAGTTAGTTCGTTCTGGTAGTATTTGATTTCGTGTCATACCGAATTTCTAGCCTCATATGCTAAGTTTTGTGCGATTCTAGGATCGGTTGCGGAGACGTCGGACACGGCTAGGAAGGGAAAGGAGGTGGTCGGATTCGAGAAGCCGGGATTGTTCCGGTGAGTAGATTTAACATCTATGGGGGAATCGTTCGAATGGCGTAAAGCGCTCGATGTTTAGTACTAATTACAATTCTTGTATACATATAATTATACACCTATCCATATTGCATACGCATCATCATGCTCATTGACATCATCACACTAGGACACTTGCACCATTACTAATAGTTCATGCCGCACGTGCACTATCCTATATGTACACATACGCCATTGGTTATTGCTATGTCACATACACTATAGAACTCGCTTGATAACTTGCATTTTTGCATTACATCATTATTGACATATAAATCTTCTAGTTATTCATCTAGCTTGCATCATATTGATATCATGTACATTCGTCATCATCGTCATATTCATATATTATGATGTTCTTGGATATTTCTGTTTTCATGAGATTTCAGGATTTAGGAAACCGCATGTGAATTTTGAAAATTTATGATCATTTTAAAAGAAAATGCGGTTTCTCTTGATATGATGTGCGGCGTCCACCATGAGTTTTCTCGGTTCTTGAGTTATGTAATACCCGATTTGAGGAGACAGGAGTGTTGGGTTCGCTTAGCACCCCCGCTATGTTTCGGCAAACATCAAGTATGCTATTTTAAAAAATCTAGGGTGTCGAGCGAGCCCGACCAAGGATCTAACTAGAGAATTAGGGTTTTATAGCATGTAAACAAACTTTACACTTAGTGAAATAGGAATACGACTTTGTAGACCGGTCCATCAATTCTAAAGCTCCATGTAGTAGTTCCTTAGCTCCAAGTAGTGGTCTCCCGGACTCTCCTTAGGCTCCACTAGACGAAAGGAACGAGCTTGCTCAAAGATCTTCGAGGCCGAAGATGATCTACCTTGAGCAATCTCTAACTCAAGCTACCTCTTCACTAATTAAGGAATTAGTGAAGTAAACAACCTATACTAAATGGCTAGTTTGTTATAGATTGATGAAGTAGGAATTTTGCTCACTTTAGAATTATTTTTCTCCCTTTATTTTTCACCTCACTCAAGAGCTAGAGAGCAAGGAAGGAGATGAAGAAGATGAACCAATGTCAACCATGGGTGAGAAAATATCACAAATGATATTTGTAGAGACTTAACTATGGCTAAAGATAATGGTTGGGTTAATAAATATCTAGAGTAAAACAAAATTAGTGGACTAAGTCAAAGTTTTTACATGCTTCCACAAGCATCCTAAACCATGCCAATTTCCACCGAATTTTGATTTATCCCTTAATAATTAAATCCCCAAATTATCTTTAGTTTGGTATGAGTCTCATACAACCATGTCCAATGTATCATCAATCATGACACAAAATTAAATACATTAATATATATCATATATATATATATATTTAAATGTATTAGTAGAAGAGAAATTCTTAAGTGAGCTAATATTAGTTAATATATATTAATATATCAAATATATAATTATATATTAAATTATTAAATCAACACTTGATTTAATAATCCTGTTATATCACATATAACCGACTAATATCATTTATATCAATTTATCGAATCAATACTTGATTCAATAACCCGGCTATATCACATATAACTGACTGATATCATATATCACAAAATTAGAATATGGTATCACATACACGTATTAATCTCGGTCCCGCACATATCACATATGTGCCTTACTCCGTTTCGCTTGAGCCAGGAAACCTCCATATAGGACTCTAAAGACTCGTCAATACGCTAGCAGTAGGTAATGATCATATCAGTTACCCACAAGCCGTCAGCGGTACTAGCTAAACGTAACGGCTATCCAGGTATTGAGCAATCAGAAGATCAACAAGCAAGATTGTCCAAACTCCCGTGAATCCAGTAAGTAACACTACCGTACAGTCCGGTCTCTCGTCACATATCGAGTCTGGGGGTGGTAAACGTCAGACCCCAATAACTTGATAAGTCATGCCGATGTGAGGCTTATAATGGGTCGAGAAACTACTGATAACACTTATCAGTAAATCTCATCATCGGCCCTGGCCTGGGATTATGTTGTTTCCATTGATCATTCCGGTAAGTAGATTTAACATCAATGGGGGAATCGTTCGGATGGTGTAAAGCGCCCGATGTTTAGTACTAATTGCAATTCTTGTATATATATAATTATACACCTATCCATATTGCATACGCATCATCATGCTCATTGACATCATCACACTAGGACACTTGCACCATTACCAATGGTTCATGCCGCACGTGTACTATCCTATATGTACACACACGCCATTGGTAATTGCTATGTCACATACACTATAGAACTCGCTTGATAACTTGCATTTTTGCATTACATCATTATTGACATATAAATCTTCCAGTTATTCATCTAGCTTGCATCATATTTGTTAGTTATATGTATGCCCTAGAGGCCATTACTGTATATGAGATGTATATTGTAGTGGATACTTGGACATATATAGGGAGGACTTTCTTGATTGACAGATAGTATGCTATCCGGTTACTCTTTATCTTAACATGTACACTGATTGTCTCTCTGTTACATGTTGGTAAAGCCCTTAGGATGTGTACTTGACTACCTGGATTATGATGTGGATCATACTAGTGGGACATAGGTAGTAGGTAAGTACATCCTTTAATGTCCCTAGTCGTGGGTGTATCGAGATGAGGCATCTATATACCAGAGTAGACTAGCGTATAGCTTCTCAACCCATATAGATGGACGATGGATGATCCTATATCCATTGGTGTTTGACATCAGAGTTGATATACGGGTGCTCAGTAGAGACTGGGTATACTGGATGGACTCGCCGAGAACTCCCAGATGGTATTATACCTCACGTTAGATGGTAGTTCTCTGGTGACACTGGTACATGTTAGTCTGTCGACCCGAGATCGTCATGGAGTCTTGTTTGATTCCCACTGTGCTTTTATATCCACCTTACCACGTTCAAGAGAACACGCAAAATGGAGGTTTTGGTGTACAGTCCCGAGTCACATGTGTTGGATATAGTGCCCTCAAAGTCAATTATTGGATCGCAGGCACGTGATTGCAATGATTGAGGAGGACCTATACCGGTAGCACAGTCTTACTCGAGATGATAGTATGCTATCTTGTTTGCCTTTATCAGTCGTGTACAGGTTCAGGTGACTGATCACTATTACACGTTGATAGAGCCCTTAGGATCTTTCTTGACTACCTGCTCTATGATGGCGATCATATACGTGAGAGTTGGGTAGTCTATAAGCACATCCTTAATTGTGGTCCCTAGTCGTGGGAGTTTCGAGACAGGACATTGATACTCCCGAGTAGACTAGTGTATACAGTCGAGACCCCGATGAGGGACGGTGATTGATCTCAAAAATAATTATAACCGCAATCAAGAACGGTGTCGCTTGGTAGCTAGCCGGTGAGTACGGGTCGGTCCACCGGGATTTTGTGAATTTCCTAATTGCTTTTACGAGTTAATTCCGATGGGTGCCGGATTGATTAAATCTAAAAACTAAATTAATCTAGATCTAAATATTGCTAGGGATAGGTTTAGGTTAAGTTTGGAAAGTCAATAAATCTCACCGCTTTCTATACCCATATTAAGATCTATTAGGAGTTATGGTAATTATTAATAAAGTGGATTAGTACCATTCGGGAAGATGTTTCTTCCTCTAGGTTCTTGTCCTTCCTTTATCAATCCTTACCCTAACCTCCATGGAAAACATGCTCAACCGGGCCTTTATACTACGGTATCACCGCTACCTCGTGGGATAGGGTGTCGTAGGGAGTGGTGTGTACATGTATGCATGGAGTCCTATTAATTATATGTGATGGGTAAGAAAAGGGTGAGAGATCTTCATCTCTCAAGCCTTCCCCAAAGCTAACCCTAACAAGCGAGGAGACAACTCGCTCATTAGGGAATTGAAGAACAGATCTATACTATTTATTTAGGGCAAGGAATTAAATCTAAACTAGGGCAAGAATAGAAATTACCTAGGGCTGATAATAAAATTAGCTAGGGCAAAAAATAAATTAAGAACTTACAAATTGATGCTCTCCAAAAAGAATTCTGAATTTTATTAATAAAAGGAGGCATAACCTAATACAATAATTTGGGTCTCTATTTATAGGACATAGAAAACCCTAGGTTTACAATCGCCGCATGTATGCTTTTACAAAAATACCCCTAGAATGACTAGTCAGCGCCGCATCATGTTTTGGTAAAATTTTTATCTTTTACGCGCATCGCACGGCCGCGGAACCGCGGCCACGAGCCAGGTTTGGCCGCGGTTCCGCGGCCAAAAGATTGAGTTGGGCTCTGTTCTTTCCTGTGATGCTTGCTGGTGTCTTTGGCTTCCTATTTATATGGTTGGTTCTTCAGAATAGCTTCTATTTCTTTTCCAGATCTTCACAGTGAGTAATATAGTGGACTTTAACCGTTCGCTTTGTGTCGAACTCTTGAACCTTGCGATGCCTTGTATTTTGTGAACTGATCTTCGTGTAGGCTTGATCAAGATCCTTCTATTTGTTGGTCATACTCCCACTTTGTATCATCTTTTTCATTAATTTCACCGTTTTTGCTCCGAGAACCTGTAACCTGTAACTAAGTAGCAGACATGGGTCAAAAGCACCTGTTTATTTGTAAAATGCATAAGAATGGGGAATATAATAATGCGATATTATGATATGAACAAATACCCCCAAACTTATCTTTTGCTCGTGCTCGAGCAAACCTAGTTTTATTCTCAACAAAAACCTAACCTCACTTTCGCAGGGAAACGCGATTGCACTGAGCTCGTGCAACAAGCCGTTAAACCTCTAGGTGTCCCTAGTAGAAGGAGTGTTGTCTCCTGAGGGTTTTCAGCGGATACTACCCACAAAATCCTATCAATTCGGCCTATTAATTTTTATTCTCCAATTAGGTTTTCTAACAAGGAATTCTATTATCTTCAACTCGTAAATTATCCACCCGTATTCTTCACGCTTCCTTATCATTTAACTTAAGATTATATATGTTCTGTAGACTTACTTAGCTTTCGGCATCTTTTAAGTTTTTCTTCTAGGGTTCTATCTCAACTTAGGAATTTTTATCATCTCTAATAAAGATACAAGTCCTATTCTTCATTCCCATCTCTTATCTAAATCCCAATCACATACCCTTACGTGTATGTATAAATCACCCCTACACTTGAAAATTCAAATCAAGCAATCATACTTTTGTCCGTTGTCCAAAGCACTACTTAATTGGTGAATTTTTAGATGAATTTTGCTCATACATTCTTCATGCGACCGTTACTGCTTCTTGAGATACCAACAACCGATTACAAGATGTGTTTGCACATTAAAGCGTAGTTCCTAGTCCTGTAACACCTAATGCTTTAGCAGTGACTCCCAAACCAGTTGGTCTAAGGCACTAGGTGATGAAGCACCCTCGCTAAATATTTTTCTATTTTTGTAGCCTTAAGTAATCAGAAAAACCAGTGTTCATTTTTTTCTCTCTTTATTCACACTTGAATTTTTTTATTTTTCTTCATACTAAGGACTTTAGACAAGAGCATTTCAAGGTCTCTTCCACTATTCTAAGTTTCAAGGTGCGTGTTTGTGCAAATTGTAGGGTATACATTTTCAGAATTTAGGCTTAAGCTAGAAATTATTTTTCAAACTTATAATTTAATAAAAAACATCAATACTCTTCCCTTGTATTAACTTAGCCCAAGAAGTGAACTCAAAATTTGCCTATTTCTAAATAAACTACAGAGACATATACTTTCTACCGTTAAATTTTAAGAAAGGTTATTTTTAGGGTTTTTAATTTACTAAGTCTAAGATCTAGTTGTTCCTAGCTAGTTAATCTATTTGTCAAACTCAAGTCAATTATGGCCAAAATTGAATACATTAATTTTTATAATAATTTTTTTTTTAAATTTTCGATTTTTATGGGTTTTAAAATAAGTAATGCAAATGCAAAATATGTACATATGAATGCGAAGGAAGAAGGCTTACCGAGCATACCCCCAAACTTAACTTTGACAGTGCCCTCACTGTCATGCTACACCAAGAGGGTTGAGAATGTCGGCACTGCCCTGTTTATTTATTTATAAAAAAAATTATTTTTTTTATTTTTAAAAGAAAAACAAAAATATATACAACAAGGTTCCCCCCAAACTTAAGTGAAACAGCATTAAAATTCAGAGTTAGGGAGGAGAAAAATCAAACTATACAAGGCCTTACACAGACCAAAAGTTAGCACCAACCATTCAAAAATTCTATCGTGATAATGGTGGGGTTGGTGAAAGAATGGAGTGTAAAGAAAAGAAATGAGAAGCACACGAGACCGTGTAGAGATAGAAACGGTATACGGTCTCGGTGGAGGAGAATGGCGGAGGGAAAAAAGAAACGGTAGTGGTTCTACTTCTTCGAGTGGAGGTTGATTAATCACAAAATTCGTATCGTTTAAGAATGCGAGTTTGTCGGCGAAAATATCTTCGAAACTTTCATCGAAGGTCCAATTGAAAATTATCGAACTCAAAATATCGGATTGTGATTCATCAACACTCGGTATCATTAAAGGAAGATTAAAAGAACCAAAGAAGGTGGGAATACGAACTTGAGGGTGGGGATGGAGTGTATAAATTAGCACAATTTGTAATGACCGATGTGTAAAAAGCGATTGTGCTAAGCTATCTACCCGTGGAAAAATGAGATTAAATCCCTCAAGATTCGTGAGCAAATATGGGTACGTCGAACTTGGTATTGGAGATGAAAGCGTAACGGTCTCTTACAAGGTCGGAACGAGGACGGAGGGAAGTGAGTGAGGAAGGTTATCAGTTAAAGATTCAGGAGGGTATACACAGTCAGTGGAAGGGACATGATGAATTGGGAAATCCGACTCATGAAACAAAACTGGTTCATCCTCAATAATTTCCTCAATATTCTTCTCAAAATTTTGCTTATCCATGCCATTATCATCAAAATCAAGACGCATATGAAGTTCGGGAGAAACATTTAATGACTCGGGATGATGAATTGGACATAAAATATCCATCAAATCTACGGGTTCATCATCCAAAATATTCCCGGCGTCTATATCCCCAATCAAGTGAAAATCAATTTTTTCTGACACCTCATCAAAAGCATGGACATTTATCTATTTTGGTTCTAGAGTGGAGGTGTAAAGTTCAAAAGGATTCGGTGTAGTTTCACTCGAAAGGGAATCTTCACAATCTGGCAAATCAAGCACTACAAAGTCACACAACTCGTTAAATGTTTTATTTTCAACTTGTGGATCATTATGGACAATCGATAGAAAACCGGAGTTGTGGGCTTCAATTGGGTATGGGTAGGTTTGATTTGGAAAGGTGTAGAACTCACTCTCTCCTTTCAAATTCTCACTCTGTCCAACCGCCTCCTCATACATTGGAATTTTTGGAGCTATTTGGAAACTAGCTACCGGTTCACTAGCTTACATAAGGGCGGCCATGGACGCATCCACATTCCTCATCATTTTGTTTGTTGCTAAAATATAAGCTTCCAACGACTGTTCCAAACTAGACATAGGTTGTGAAGGGGTTTCGGTAAAAGAGTCGAAAGTGTTTGGATACGTGAAACTCCCAAGTGGTTATGTAGAAGCAATGTCTAGTGAAGGTGGGAAAGTCGGGTAGGACTGGTAGGAATTGGATGGTTGGACAGGAGTAGGATCAATATTTGGATAAAAAAGTGAATGGACTTGTTGATCCCTTGAACTAGATGTGTTGAGAGGAGTGAAAGATCGGCTACGAGATTGTGTAATATGCTCAGCAATAGACATGGGTTTAGGAGTTACAATAGGACTCGAAAAAGTGGTATCAACATACGAAGGTGGTGAGGGTTGAAATGGTTGATACAAAGTAGATTGCAGAGTCGAACTGTTTCTCCTAGACGCTTCTATTCGATATTTCAAAGAAATTTTGGGCATGGAAGGGTCGTCCGTAAATCGACCGAAACAATTCGTGTACGAAGAATTGTTTGGTTCGGGATACCAAAGTTCGACAAAAGTTTTATGAGGTGGGGTACCCATGATATAAAAAGGAGAAGAAAAAGAAGGTAGGTGTAAGTGGGGTGCAAGGATTTCTTAGCGACAATATTTTGCAAGTCTTTTTATAAAAAATTTCCCTTTTTTTTATTTGTAACTTTTTGCAAAAAAGATTTTCGATAAAGGGCATAAACACGCTTTCAATCAACCAAAAATGCACAATCAGGCCAAGATCTAGGGTCACCTAGGTCAGCTAGACAGCTCCTAACTGTTCCAAAGGGCTAGAAATAGGACCTCAAACCGCCTCTTCACCGCCAATTGCGGGCAGGTAAGTATCAGGTGTGTGGGAGGCTCTCCACTACAAGTAGTGGCCCTAATTAAGTAACCACTCGCCTTAGACACACTTGGCTAGACACCGCAAAGTCAGGTTAGGATCAACGGCCGATGACTACAACTAGTCCTCTGTCCTATTGAGCGCGACGTCCTTAGGGCTGAGTCTAGTAATTTTGAATTAAAATTGGTCAATGCAAGATGACTTTTGTGATTTCTGGGGTCCTGGGAAGGGTGATGAAATCCCCACCCAATCTGGATTGGTTTCAAGCCCCTTAAAGTCCGATTAAAAATATGCAAAACAGTAATAACCACTTGCAATCAAATTTTTTTTATTTTAAGCGCGGCGCAAAGAATCCTACACAAGATTTGTTATAGGAAGGGGAAAGATTTTTTAAGCGCAAAGAATCCTGCAGGAGATTTGTCAAACGATATATCGGGAATTACAGAGGAGAAGCAGAGGAGACTTACAGTGAATTCTGAATGCTTACGTCACCAGACCCGCGGCGGAAGCACGGCCAGAAGTCGCTTATGGCGGCAGAAGCACGGCGGAAATGGCGGCGTAGTTCCCGAGAAAAATTTGGAGGTGATGATGTCACCTTCCCGCCGCGGATGCACGGTCAAATCCGGGTTTGCGCGGCGGAAGCGCGGTCAATAGGTCATTTCGGTTCTCGAGAATTTTTCAGTTCCTCTGTTTTGATCTTCCCCTATTTTTGAGATCTTTGGTTTTCTGTTTTTATCTCTGTAGATTTCCAGATCCAAACTCGATTGTAGATCCTGCAAAATTCAAAAAAAAATACCCTTCACAAAATAACAAAATGATAAATTTTTATAATTTTTTAATTTTTCAGTTTTTTATGATTTTTCAATTTTTAGATTAACCCGAAATTGCAAAAAGGAAATAACACGCCATCCCCGGCAACGGCGCCATTTGATTGATCTCAAAAATAATTATAAGCGCAATCAAGAACGGCGTCGCTTGGTAGCTAGCCGGTGAGTACGGGTCGGTCCACAGGGATTTTGTGAATTTCCTAATTGCTCTTACGAGTTAATTCCGATGGGTACCGGATTGATTAAATCTAAAATCAAAATTAATCTAGATCTAAATCTTGCTAGGGTTAGGTTTAGGTTAAGTTTGGAAAGTCAATAAATCTCACCGCTTTCTATACCCATATTAAGATCTATTAAGAGTTATGGTAATTATTAATAAAGTGGATTAGAACCATTCGGGAAGATGTTTCTTCCTCTAGGTTCTTGTCCTTCCTTTATCAATCCTTACCCTAACCTCCATGGAAAACATGCTCAACCGGGCCTTTATACTACGGTATCACCGCTACCTCATGGGATAGGGTGCCGTAGGGAGCGGTGTGTGCATGTATACATGGAGTCCTATTAATTATATGTGATGGGCAAGAAAGGGGTGAGAGATCTTCATCTCTCAAGCCTTCCCCAAAGCTAAACCTAACAAGCGAGGAGACTACTCGCTCATTAGGGAATTGAAGAACAGATCTATACTATTTATCTAAGGCAAGGAATTAAATCTAAACTAGGGCAAGAATAGAAATTACCTAGGGCAGATAATAAAATTAACTACGGCAGAAAAATAAATTAAGAACTTACAATTGATGCTCTCCAAAAAGAATTCTGGATTTTATTAATGAAAGGAGGCATAACCTAATACAAGAATTTGGGTCTCTATTTATAGGACATAGAAAACCCTAGGTTTACAATCGCCGCTTGTATACTTTTACAACAATACCCCTAGGAAGACTAGTCAGCGCCGCCTCACGTTTTGGTAAAATTTTTATCTTTTATGCGCATCGCACGGCCGCGGAACCGTGGCCGCGAGCCAGGTTTGGCCGCGGTTCCTCGGACAAAAGATGGAGTTGGGCTCTGTTCTTTCTTATGATGCTTGCTGGTGTCTTTGGCTTCCTATTTATATGGTTGGTTCTTCAGAATAGCTTCTATTTCTTTTCCAGATCTTCACTGTGAGTAATATAGTGGACTTTAACCGTTCGCTTTGTGTCGAACTCTTGAACCTTGAGATGCCTTGTATTTTGTGAACTGATCTTCGTGTAGGCTTGATCAAGATCCTTCTATTTGTTGGTCGTAGTCCCACTTTGTATCATCTTTTTCATTAATTTCACTGTTTTTGCTCCGAGAACCTGTAACCTGTAACTAAGTAGCAGACATGGGTCAAAAGAACCTGTTTATTTGTAAAATGCATAAGAATGGGGAATATAATAATGCGATATTATGATATGAACAGGCGGTGGCCGGTCTCACAAGCCACTAGTGTCAGTTGGATCACCTAAGATGTATACAGGTGCTCATTGGGTTATGAGTACACCGGACAGGACTCGCCGGGAACCTGCTAGTTGGTATTTATACCTAGCGTCAGATAGCAGTTCCCTGGTGACATGTGTACAGGTTAGTTCATCGACCTGAGGTCGTCATTTGTCTCGTGTGAGTTCCCACTGTGCTTTGATTTCTACCCTACCACGGCTCAAAGGAGTCGTGCAAACAGGTTTTTTTTGATTACAGTCCCGAGCAACATGGAGGCAAGTGAGCGGATCGGCAGGGGATTCGTCTCTCCCGGTATTGGGGGTGAGATCGCGCTATGTCTAGGAAAGCCATTACACCAAGTCCTTGGCCAAGGCAGGTGAGAATTACTGGTAAGTATTCCAGTAGTTTCTCAGGGTGTTCAGGACTTGTCTCCGACACGACTTATACCGCTATTGGGGGTCTGACGTTACTAACCCTCTAGACCCGATATGCGATACTCATAGACGAACGGACCGGACTGTATGTATATTGTCACTGTTAGGCTCAGTAGGGTTCCAGGATGAGTTCGCTCATCGGCTTCCCTCGAGGTTAGTACATGGGCAGCCGTTACGCACTGCTAGTGCCGCTGACGTGCTTATGGTTAAACCCACTGCCAGGGTACTGATGATGT
Organism: Agapanthus africanus; assembly: GCA_030015575.1. Lineage (NCBI taxonomy): Eukaryota > Viridiplantae > Streptophyta > Magnoliopsida > Asparagales > Amaryllidaceae > Agapanthus > Agapanthus africanus. Next base: position 303,904,979 of record CM057343.1, on the reverse strand, counting down.
TGCGCCACGGCAGCGTCCCGGCCGTCTATCCGAGGCCAAAATGCGGAATCAAAATTTTCTTAACTTTTAAACTGGCGCTACCGCGGACAATATTCCCGGATCGTAACCATTAACCGATACTAGCTAACTAGAGATGGGGTGAGAGATGTACCGAATGATCCGAGTCCTCCGGTCTTCTCGTCGTCGTCCCGATCTCCCGCGGAAACTCCGGTCGTCGCCTCCTTGCCGGAAGGGCACCACATCGTCTGTATCTTTTACGGGCTCCCACCTCAATACCGAGGCAACTCGGGCACGAAGCTGGAAAGTCGACGTGCCCAAGATATGCTGTAGAATGTAGTGTAAATGATGCTTGTCTCATTTGGGGTTTGTAGTTGCCTTGATGGAGGAATAAGGTTATGGAAAAATGGTGCTTTCATTTTTCCAAAACAAAATGAATGAGATGAAGAAATATGTGCCACACTCAAAATGGAAATTTCTCTCATCACCTCACAAAATGTGGCCGGCCCATGCAATTGTGGAAATGGTGGAGGGATCAACACAAATCATGAAGGGAGGTGAGTGTAGGATAAAGCAAGAGGTGACCACAAACAAACATCAACCATGCTTATTACTTACATCAAACCCATACCCACTCAAATCTCATTAATGCAAAAGATGGTGCAAAAGAAAAGATGCTTATCATAATGAAACCATTTGCATGAAACCCCTCCATAAAGTGTAATTTGCAAAACTGCAAATTACCCCCTCCATCGGAAAAGTCCGGCCGGGAAAGAACAAAGGAAAACCGGCCGGAACGGAAAGCAAACTGGCAACTCCAGAAAACTGGTCCCATAATAAATTACAGGAAAACCCCGATACTGTGCATACACACCCGCATCTGTATTCCGACCGGATACAAATGCAATGAGACAAAATCTACACTGTACTAAACTAGAACCGGCTTAAACCAAAGCCGACTAGTAAAATCCGTTCGATCCTGATCCGTGCAATACCGCACGTACCTGATCGAACCCTGCCATATATCTATACGGCCACTAGTACTAACCGTCCGATCCTGATCCGTGCAATACCGCACGTATCTGATCGGACCCTGCCATATCTCCATACGGCCTCTACAGCGTTTCGCCCGAAAGCTTGAGTAACTGAAAGTGTGGTGGACTCTAAAGACTCGTCAATACTATGGCTGTGGATTTAACCACTAGCACGTCAGAGGTATTAGCCAATACGTGACGGGCCACCAGCTATTGACCAAAAAGGGACGTCGATGAGCGAACTCATCCTGACACCCTACTGAGCCTGTCAGTGACAATATCCGTACAGTCCGGTCCGTTCGTCTATGAGCATCGCATGGCGGGCCTAGGGGGTTGGTAAAAGTCAGACCCCCAAAAGCGGTACAAGTCGTGTCGGAGTATAGCCCAGAACACCCTGAGATACTACTGGAATACCTACCAGTAAATCTCCTGCCTCGGCCGAGGGCTTTGTGTAATGGCTCTCCTAGACACAGCGCGACCTCACCCCCAATACCGGGAGAGACGAACCCCTGCAGATCTGCTCACTGCCTCCATGTGGCTCGGGACTGTACCCAACTAAAACCTGTTTGCACAACTCCTTTGAGCCGTGGTAGGGTAGTAATCAAAGCACAATGGGAACTCACACGAGACAAATGACGATCTCAGGTCGATGAACTAACCTGTACACATGTCACCTGGGAACTGCTATCTGACGTCTGGTATAATCCCAACTAGCAGGTTCCCGGCGAGTCCTGTCCGGTGTACTCATAACCCAATGAGCACCTGTATACATCTTAGGTGAACCAACTGACACCAGTGGCTTGTGAGACCGGCCACCGCCCCTCGTCGGGGTCTCGACTGTATACACTAGTCTACTAATGGAGTATCGATGCCCAGTCTCGAAACTCCCACGACTAGGGACCATTTAAGGATGTGCTTATAGACCCCAGCTCCCACGTATATGATCTCCATCATACTGCTGGTTGTCAAGCAAGAATCCTAGGGGCTCTATCAACGTGCAATAGCGACCTGTCAGGTCACCTAAAGCAGTACACGATGATAAAGGTAAACCAGATAGCATACTATCATCTCGAGTAAGACTGTCGTCCCGGGATAGGTCCTCCCTCAATCATTGCAATCACGTGCCTGTGATCCAATAATTGACTTTGAGGGCACTATCTCCAACAATCTCCCACTTGCACTCAAGGCTAATTATTGCGATGTCGCATACTCACAGCCCGTGTGATACCGAACACCCAACTCCTCTACTAGTCAGTCGCACAAAGCCTGTTTGCGAAACTATTGCGTTCGAGGAATAGCCTCAATAAGTGGATCCGCCTAGATGTTTCTTTCTATTTCTCTCTATATCTCAAGTTCGCGGAGAAAACCATCTCCCGAAATGAGCAATACCTGTCTTGGAATGTCTGGATGTCTGATGGGACCTAGTTCATAAATGAACTCCAAATCCAAACTTCTTAGACTGCATCGTCAACTGAACTTAATCAGTATCCTGCGCCATGCCTCCCTCAGTATCTGCCTGGATCACCTGTCCAGAATACTGTCCCTCGTCAGAGGGAGAAACTAAAACTCTGACAGCCACTCTGCCATCCATATCACCTTGGAAGCCTGGAATGATAACCGTCTCCTAAAGGAGGCAGCCGTTATCATATCCTTAGAACATTCACTTATGTTCTAAAACTGCTTCCGACTGTTCCTCCAGGATTGGATCAATATCAACTTATTGCATCTAGTGCAAGAACAACATCTGGTGTGGTACTTGACATCTCATGATTGGCTCAATTGCCTAAGCAAGTGATCTGCCAATCATGCACACCCCTCTCTACTTTAGTCTATAAGACACCTTTAGAGAGGGTGACTCCATTACCTGCAGGTACACTACCATGCCAGGAGTCGTCCATTCTAAATACTCTTAGAATGCTGTCAAAGTACCCTGATTGGGAAACCACCCAAATCTAGATCTAAAACCATAGATCTAGTAACCAGTATGTCTGATATAATGTCCAAGTCCCTTGTGGAGAAACCACTGTATGACGACCAAAGTATAACCGATCGTAGTATAGGAATATCACTTCCTACTACCTTCTCAACAGATCCATCCCCTATTCTGATGACGTCAAACCTATGACTGTCACATCAGAAACAGATGATCTATCTCCGCTATATCTGCTTTAGTCTATAAATAGACATAAGCCAGATGTCCACCAATGCTTCCGCTGCTCCCACTGACTACGACAACCCTCTGGCAGAGTCATATAGACGTGCACTTCTAAAGATAGTTTAGAACGACGCTATACTCATCCTCTCACCGGGTCTCACAGCCTGGAACAACAGCAATGGCAAGTGTGGGTAAACAAGAACTTCCCTGTCACCGTCCTTGAGGCTACCGGAGTACCTCTCGGGTGCCTGAAGTTACCTACCTTATCTGCGGAGTGGCCAATGGAATGTCAAATCAGATTGAATCTTTAGGTTCCTTATCAAATCTTCAGTAATCGTTTGCGGTTCTAGAATCGCTTCCAGTTCTACCATACTCCCACTACCGTTTTTCGAAAAATAACCATTTCCTTTTAAAATGTGGCGAGTTAAGAACAATATCACTATTGATCTTCCAGATGGTAGAAAGTCAACCCTCGTCATATCCTGGGTCAACCCACAAATAGCCATTACAGAAACGTGCCTTGAGTTGTCCAGTGTCTGGTTTTAAGCATAAGCCGGACAACTCCCCGTACCTTAACATCGTTAAGATATGAACTGTTCTATATCCAATATAGAACCAGAGGCACTGATTTAATTGAACCAGATTCAAATCATGCAGCTGTCTCCAGTGCATGTCAACTAAATGGAGAGAGGCCGATCAGCGTTACTCAACTTAGGAATGCTTCCAATTATGAGTAACCTGAAAGTGAAGCAATTTCTCTTTATCATTACTATCAACTGAATACCATACAGAAGTATCTACATCTTCAATCACTTTGAAGAATCCCGATACTTGCTACACCTGGTACTCTACTCTATTCAAATACCTATAACTCCTCAAAACTTAGACCCTGTGTTTCTACGAAACACATGTCTAAGAACTAGAGAAGTTAAAAGTAAACAGAATATAGTATGAGGACCAACCCCTCTGTCCCAATGGACACTGGACAACATACAATACTCTGTATAAGTCCGCTGAGTCTAACAACTCTTTCACTGTGCGTCGTAGGTTGAAAACTGTACTTATGGTTAAGAAGAATTACACCGCTGTTCAATGCTCCTTACCTAACCATCCACTGATATAGGTAAATGTCACAGACATAATTTCAAAAGGTATATCTCACTCTATAAAAATAGACGTACAGATATATCAATTTGAAATTGGTGCATAACAACGGATATTCAAAACCAAATATTTGCCGACCGGTAAACAACCCAGGTGGCTTCCTCAAATATCACCAATTACAACGAATCCCGATATAATGAGGATGGTCACCTAATTCCCAATAACTTACTCCCACTCATCATCTGTAAAACCATACAGATGTGAGAATCATACCTGGTAAATACATACCCTGGAGTAAGTATCTAATCGAGAAATCAGTTTTCTTTTAACATTACACAGTGAAACTGAAACATTGAAATGTTTCGGTGGGGTATTCTGGTATTCTTAGTAATGCCTCTTCCATTATCCAGATTCACAACTATAACCGTATAATTCTTTGCCACCTCTCCAAATCCCTTTATATGTCTTTAGTCATTACCTTCTGCACACCCCTTAGGCCAAATGGTTTTCTTCCTTCCCTACCGTTCGGCTCCAGCCTATGGTTTGGAAGAAGACTATCCAATAAGCATAATGGGTGTACTGTCCTAATCCTAGGAGCACTCGCAATGCGAGAGAAGGTGAAGAGAAAAGACAACCGAATAAACCGTATTCATATTTCTCCTGGACCAGAATCCATCCCCGAACTGGAACAAGTTCCTTTCGAATTCGTATATAACCATATGATGGAGTATCCAAAAACTTGGGATCTTCGTAGTGATACGGAGTGTCCTGGAGAAATACAAAGGTGATTTAGGATTGGCGAAGAAATACTCGGTTTGGTCGTGAATAGCAGTCGCAATTTACTTTGCCCTCTTACTAATCCCTTTCTTTGTCTTAACTTAATATCTTCTGTACACCATCGTTAGGCTAATTGGTTTTCTTTATTCCCTACCGTTCGGCACCAGCCTAAAATTTGGAAGAAGACTATCCAATTTGCGTAATAGGTGTACTATCTCCTAAACCAAGGAGTACTCGCAATGAGAGAAGGTGAAAAGAAAAGACAACTGAATAATCCTATTCGTTTTCTCCAGAACCAGAAACCATCCTCGAAGTCCTTCGAGTTCGTATATAACCATACGATGGTTTTGTCCAATGGAAGTGGACGTTCGTAGTAATACGGGGTGTCCTGGAGAAAAGGGTAAAAGTAGGAGTGGCAATGAGGTTTGCAACTCTGACAATCCAAAAGCCTGTGTTAAGAAGGTTCGGTCAAGTTGGTCACTGAGTCATAGTCTTAGGGTTGGGTCAATGGTCGCTGCCAGAGAGAGAGAAAAGAAACACTCAGCGTGCACTCTAACCTAGATCAGAATGGTTATCACTTTATCTAATCTGGAAACCTCCCACTGTCTCTCAAATTCTCCTCCAAACCTGAAAGAAGAATTAGTCGGGATCACCCGAGGAGTAAACCAACTCATCAGTGGGAATCGGGATCTAAATATCATCGCATGATAACTTGACGGAATCCACTCAAGTCACCACACTCCAGAAGGTATGCGCATGCCTGGCAAGTTTCAGTTCTTTTGAAACTCCCGATGTGATGTTTTTACCCCTAGGACTCAAGTGACCTTGACGGAGTCAACAAATCAAAGAGTCCTAGTCAAGTTTAACCCGTCATTATCTGGATTGCATTAAACCCACCCGTACGTGCCCTTGACGGAGTCAACAAGGCCGCACGACTGTCCTAACCAATCCCACTTATGCAACAAACAAGCACCACTTAGCTACCGTACACTACGCCTTGACGGAGTCAACAAACGCAGCACGAATACTAAATAATACCCATAAGAAATGACGGAGGGCTACGGATGGTTTTTGGCGAAAAACCTTTAACGTAATGAACTTGATATCGTTGAAGGAACTGCATAGCCTTTTTAGAAAAATATAGTGACGAAAACCTTTGCTAAAGAGGTCACTCCCGGTGAAGGGATCTCGGCTCTTTTCCCGTAGAATGAGGTGCAGGATATTCCAACTGAATACCACGATGCAAAGCAAAAGTAATCGGCTATAGTGAAGTTAATACCCTGACGCAAACTTCTGTCCAAGGGGTCACTCCCGGTGAAGGGATCTCGGCCCTTGCCTCGTCGACTGAGGAGCAGGATATTCCAAATGAATACCACGATGCAAAACAAAAGTGAACGTCCTTGCAATAACAGCTTTTTGAAAAATGTTCCAACAACATCAGAATAGGTTTGTTTATCTTGCATTGATCCGAATCAATGCAGTTCCATCAATTGATCACACCACAAAGAACGAAAATATACTGACGTACGTATATGCCATCCGCATTCGCCACTGGGTCCCGTCATCACCCATTAGGTTAGCAACTAACGGCAGAGCGGGGACTGGACTAGCACGGATGAAAAACATATACAACATCTACTAATATATATACCAATATATTATATTTCGCTCAAGGCGTGAATAAAATGCAACATCACAGAAATGTACAGCATCACAGAACAAAACAGATATCTGGGATCCCCGGGTTTCACAGAGCCGCTGCTGAAACCCGACGTTCCCCTGGTCGTATGGATAGCCTGTGCAATGAAAACCTAGACCCCTACGGGCGCGGCAAGTCACCCGCCAAAACCTGAAGCGAGGCAGCCCCCTTCAGCAACGTGAATGGACCACCCAGCACTTCACGGAATCCGGTAACTCGGGCACCCCTCCTGGGTCAACCTGTACCCCCTACGAGTGCGGCGAATAGCCCGCCAATCCTGGAGTGAAGCCCCCTCCGTCCCAATGCCATGAGATGCGGGCTTGTTGCCCTCCAGAACCCGGCTATCCGTGCACCCCACCGCGGGGCAATCCTAGTACAGAAAGTAAAATATACATACACCGGGTACATCGACCGCAACCAGGCCGTGCCCCAAAAGAATAATACAAACAGGCAGTGACGGCAGTCCACATGTCGGACGCTCGCCCCGCAATATCAAATGTACATAATACAACAGAAACTGTACTAGCATTGCATCCAGGCTATCCCCACGACCGATCCGCAACAACACAGCATAAACATAGAACATCAACGTGAAAGTCACGTTCGCAAATCCGTCTAACCGGGCTATAGCAGTTAGACCGGATTTACCGATCGAGTGACATTCACGGTCGCAGATATAATGTAAATACTGTGAAATAATGTGTTTAAAATATCCGATCAATCAAAAATTAACAAGTGGGCCCCCAAGCAATACTGTAGCACTCACAGAAAATCTGGGCCCAATTTTAATATTCCAAAACCCCTATTTTTAGCCCAAAAGCCCACTGCAAAAAAATGATCACATGATCCCTCATACTTGCCGCGGATCCGCGGCCCCCAGAGTGGTAATGGCCGCGGTTACGCGGTCGTACGGAGTGATCAAGCTTCCAAATTTTTGCAGTGATCTTAGGATTCTCTGTGCATCATTCTGCAATCACCTGAAAAAATTTTCGAGCCCGGAAAAAATTGACAGAAAACTGATGCATGCAAAACGCGGTTTTTGGAATTTTGGTTGATCGGATAAGTAAAACACATTAGAACAAGCTAGACAAGGTTAATGGCGTGGCTCTGATACCATGTTGCGCCACGGCAGCGCCCCGGCCATCTATCCGAGGCCAAAATGCGGAATCAAAATTTTCTTAACTTTTAAACTGGCGCTACCGCGGACAATATTCCCAGATCGTAACCATTAACCGATACTATCTAACTAGAGATGGGGTGAGAGATGTACCGAATGATCCGAGTCCTCCGGTCTTCTCGTCGTCGTCCCGATCTCCCGCGGAAACTCCGGTCGTCGCCTCCTTGCCGGAAGGGCACCACATCGTCTGTATCTTTTACGGGCTCCCACCTCAATACCGAGGCAACTCGGGCACGAAGCTGGCAAGTCGACGTGCCCAAGATATGCTGTAGAATGTAGTGTAGATGATGCTTGTCTCATTTGGGGTTTGTAGTTGCCTTGATGGAGGAATAAGGTTATGGAAAAATGGTGCTTTCATTTTTCCAAAACAAAATGAATGAGATGAAGAAATATGTGCCACACTCAAAATGGAAATTTCTCTCATCACCTCACAAAATGTGGCCGGCCCATGCAATTGTGGAAATGGTGGAGGGATCAACACAAATCATGAAGGGAGGTGAGTGTAGGATAAAGCAAGAGGTGACCACAAACAAACATCAACCATGCTTATTACTTACATCAAACCCATACCCACTCAAATCTCATTAATGCAAAAGATGGTGCAAAAGAAAAGATGCTTATCATAATGAAACCATTTGCATGAAACCCCTCCACAAAGTGTAATTTGCAAAACTGCAAATTACCCCCTCCATCGGAAATGTCCGGCCGGGAAAGAACAAAGGAAAACCGGCCGGAACGGAAAGCAAACTGGCAACTCCAGAAAACTGGTCACGTAATAAATTACTGGAAAACCCCGATACTGTGCATACACACCCGCATCTGTATTCCTACCGGATACAAATGCAATGAGACAAAATCTACACTGTACTAAACTAGAACCGGCTTAAACCAAAGCCGACTAGTAAAATCCGTTCGATCCTGATCCGTGCAATACCGCACGTACCTGATCGAACCCTGCCATATATCTATACGGCCACTAGTACTAACCGTCCGATCCTGATCCGTGCAATACCGCACGTATCTGATCGGACCCTGCCATATCTCCATACGGCCTCTACAGCGTTTCGCCCGAAAGCTTGAGTAACTGAAAGTGTGGTGGACTCTAAAGACTCGTCAATACTATGGCTGTGGATTTAACCACTAGCACGTCAGAGGTATTAGCCAATACGTGACGGGCCACCAGCTATTGACCAAAAAGGGACGTCGATGAGCGAACTCATCCTGACACCCTACTGAGCCTGTCAGTGACAATATCCGTACAGTCCGGTCCGTTCGTCTATGAGCATCGCATGGCGGGCCTAGGGGGTTGGTAAAAGTCAGACCCCCAAAAGCGGTACAAGTCGTGTCGGAGTGTAGCCCAGAACACCCTGAGATACTACTGGAATACCTACCTGTAAATCTCCTGCCTCGGCCGAGGGCTTTGTGTAATGGCTCTCCTAGACACAGCGCGACCTCACCCCCAATACCGGGAGAGACGAACCCCTGCAGATCCGCTCACTACCTCCATGTGGCTCGGGACTGTACCCAACTAAAACCTGTTTGCACGACTCCTTTGAGCCGTGGTAGGGTAGTAATCAAAGCACAGTGGGAACTCACACGAGACAAATGACGATCTCAGGTCGATGAACTAACCTGTACACATGTCACCTGGGAACTGCTATCTGACGTCTGGTATAATCCCAACTAGCAGGTTCCCGGCGAGTCCTGTCCGGTGTACTCATAACCCAATGAGCACCTGTATACATCTTAGGTGAACCAACTGACACCAGTGGCTTGTGAGACCGGCCACTACCCCTCGTCGGGGTCTCGACTGTATACACTAGTCTACTAATGGAGTATCGATGCCCAGTCTCGAAACTCCCACGACTAGGGACCATTTAAGGATGTGCTTATAGACCCCAGCTCCCACGTATATGATCGCCATCATACTGTTGGTCGTCAAGCAAGAATCCTAGGGGCTCTATCAACGTGCAATAGCGACCTGTCAGGTCACCTAAAGCAGTACACGATGATAAAGGTAAACCAGATAGCATACTATCATCTCGAGTAAGACTGTCGTCCCGGGATAGGTCCTCCCTCAATCATTGCAATCACGTGCCTGTGATCCAATAATTGACTCTGAGGGCACTATCTCCAACATATGAGTCATTAGAGTACCCGACAGATAGTATCCTAAGTTCGGGCGAAACGTTGTAGAGGCCGTATGGTTTTATGGCAGGGTTCGGAAAATGCACGTGCATTTACACACGTGTCATATTTTGGGCACATAATACTGGTGGGCTTTGGTTTAAGCCGGATCCATGTATTAAACTGTGTGGATATAATATCTTTTTCTCAGTTGCATTTGTATTCGGTCGTAATACAAATACGGGTATGTAAGTACAGTTACGGGGTTATCCTGAAATTCGTTTCGGGATCACTTTTCGAAGTTGTCAGTTTTCTATCACCCGTCTTAAACATTCGGTTTAATGCGTAATTATCTTTTTCATTTGGGTGAGTCATGAGGGTGAGTTATGAGGATGCTTCTAGATTTGGTGACTAGGTTTAGTGACTCATGTATTTGCATTAATGGTTGATGAGTTGTTTTAAATGAGTCACCATTTGCTTTAATCTGTTTTGTTCTTGCTAGGATATTTGCTTAAGATCTTTTCCATTATGGTCACCCCTTTGCTCCTACAATCACCCCCTCCTCATATATGTGGCCGGCCCCTCCTCTCCTCATATGCTAGCCCCTTTGTAAAAAGATTATGGAATTTGATTCATGGAAATTAGATAGCTCATTTCTCATTTCTCTCCATTAAAAGGCAACTTTATTAACCGTTCATCCATGGTTTTGGATGAAACGAGACAAAGTATTCTACTCATTCTCTACATCAATCTTGGACATGTCGGATAGCAAACTTCATGTCCGAGTTGCCTCGGTTCAGAGGCGGGAGTCTGTATAAAGATCCGTTGACATGGTGCCACCTGGACGAGGAGACCGGAGATCGAGTGAGATCGCAGATGCCGCAAAGGAGCGTGGGATGATGGCTAAAGACCGAAGGACTCGGATCGTTTGGTATAGCCTTTCTACCAACTTTGTAGTTTGTTAGTTTAGCGTTAATGGCAAGATTCGGGTTAAAGTATGCGATAGCAACAGTTATAAAAATTTTTGTTCTGCGTTTGGCGTCAGATTGACGGCCGGAGCACTACCGTAGACTTACATGGTATCAAAGCCATGCCATTAAGCTTTACTAACTTGTTCTAACGCGTTTAAAATATCGATCGAACGAAATTTCGAAAACCACAATTTTCAGTGTAAAGTTTCTGTCAATTTTTAAAACAGGTCTAAAAATTATTTTGAGGATCTCAGAAAATCGAGCAGGCTTTTTTAAGAATTCTGGTGAAATTTGGTCGACTGAAGCTACCGTACGGCCGCGGAACCGCCGCATAAACCAAGGTTTGGCCGTGGTTCCGCGGCTAGTTAATGGCTACAGTGCACCAAAATTCTACAGTAGGGTCTTCATGTAAAATTGTGGTTTCTGGAATATTTCTTTTGGGCCCAGATTTTGTTTGTGTACTGCAGATGTATGTGGGGCCCACTTCGGGAAGTTTTGTCGATCGAAATTTTAAACTTGTTAGTTTACAGTACATACATTATATCTCCAACCGTGAATGTCATTCAAGCGGTAAATTGTGTCTAATTGCTATAGTTCTTTTAGACGGATTTGCGAACGTAACATTCGCGTTGAAGTTCTGTGTTGTGCTATGATGTTGCAAATTTGTCGTGGTGGATAGCAGTGTGCAATGGTAGTGCAGTTTGGATTTATTTGTACATTTGATATTGCGGGGCGAGCGTCCAACATGTGGATTGTCGTCACTTCCTATTTGTATAATATTCTTTTGCGGCACGACCGGGCTGAGGTCGATGTACCCGTTGTATATATTTTCATTTCTGTACTAGGTTTACCCCGCGACGGAGTGCATGGATAGCCCGGTTCTGGAAGGCAACGGGTCTGTATCTCATGGCTTTTAGAAGCAAAGGGGCCTCACTTTAGAATTGGCAGACTATTCGCCACACTCGTAGGGGTACAGGTTGACCCAAGGAGGGGTGCCCAAGTTACCGGATTCCGTGAAGTGCAGGGTGGTCCATTCACTTTGCTGTATGGGGCTGCCTCGCTTCAGGTTTTGGCGGGTAACTTGCCGTACTCGTAGGGGTCTAGGTTTCATTGCACAGGCTATCCACACGACCAGGAGAACGTCGGGTTTCAGCAGCGGCTCTGTGAAACCCGGGGATCCCAGATTATCTGTATTGTTCTGTGATGCTTATTACTTTTCTGTAATGTTTCATATTATCACTGCTGGAGCGATTATTGTATATTGGTATATATACTAGTAGATGTTGTATATGTTTTGCACCCGCGCTAGTCCAGTCCCCACTCTGTCGTTAGTTAAGTAACCTAACGGATAATGACGGGACCTGGTGACGAATGCGGATGGTATATACGTACATTATATTTTCATTCTTCTCTGGTGTGATTAATTGATGGGACTGCGTTGATTCTGATCAATGCAAAGGAAAACAAACCTGTTTGGATGTTATTGGAACAGTTTTAAAAAGTGTTATTACAAAGACGTTTCCTTTTGTTTTGCATTGCGGTATTCGGTTGGAATATCCTGCACCTCATTCGACGAGGCAAGGGCCGAGTTCCTTTCACCGGGAGTGATCCCTTGGGCAGAAGTTTGCATCAGGGTAATAACTTCACTATAGTCGATTACGTGTTGCTTTGCATCATGGTATTCAGTTGGAATATCCTGCACCTCATTCCACGAGGAAAGAGCCGAGATCCCTTCACCGGGAGTGACCTCTTTAGCAAAGGTTTTCGCCGCTATATTTTTATAAAAACATATCAGGTTCGATCAGCGATATCAAGTTCGTTACGTTAAAGGTTATTCGCCAAAAACCAGCCATAGCCCTCCGTCATTTCTTTTGGGTATTTAGTAGTATTCAAGCTATGTATTTTGACAAAAGCCAAGGCATAGTGTTTGGTAGCTGCTGGGTATTCATTTGTTTTTCAAGCTGTTCATAAAGGCAGGTGGTGGTGTTGATTTCTTTTCTCCCCGAACGGATAAAGCGTGCATAGATAGATAAGTTGGTTTAGGACAGTCGTTCTGCCATTTTGCCAAAGTCAGGGGCATGTGCGGATGGGTTCAAATTGACAAGATAATTATGGGTAGAACTTGGCATGCGACTTATGGCGTTTTGGCCAAAGTCAAGGTCATAAGAGCATGGGGCAAAAATCATATCGGGAGTTTCTAAAGAAACTGAAACTTGCCAAGCTTGCGCATACCTTCTGAAGTGTGATAACATGACTGGATTCCGTCACGTTATCATGCGATGAGAGTTGGATCCCGATTCCTCTGATGAGTTGGTTTACTCTTCGGGTTATCCCGATTGATTCTTCTTTCAGGTTTGGCGGAGAATTTGACAGTACAGTGGGAGGTTTCCTGATTAGATAAAGTGATAACCATTCTGATATAGGTAAGAGTGCACACAGAGTGTTTCTTTTCTCTCTCTCTCTCTCTTTGGCAGCGACCTTTGACCGACCCTAAACTATGACTCAGTGACCAAGTTGACCGAACCTTCTTAAATTACTGCCTTTTGGATTGTCCAAGTTGCATAAGTCATTTCCGCTCCTTCTTTTACCCTTTGCATTTCTCAGAACACCCCATATTATTACGGACATCCACTTCCATTGGATAGATCCATCGTATGGTTATATACGAACTCGAAGGGACTTCTTCGACAATGGATCCAGGTTCAGGAGAAATAGAATTGGTTTATTCAGTTGTCTTTTATTATCACCTTCTCTCAGGTTGCGAGGGCTCCTTAGTTTAGGAGAGTACACGTATTACGCATATTGGATAGTCTTCTTCCAAACCATAGGCAGGTGCCGAAAGGTAGGGAATGAAGAAAACCAATTAGCCTAAGTAGGGTGTACAGAAGGTAATAACTAAAGACAAAATAAAGGGATTAGAAAGAGGGCAAAGTAAATTACGACTGCTATCATTCACGACCAAACCGCATCCTTCATCGCCACTCCTATTTCACCTTTGCCTTTTTCCCCAGTTCGGGAGAAATAGAATAAGGTATTATTCAGCAGTCTTTTATCATCACCTTCTCTCAAGTTGCGAGTATTCCTTGGTTTAGGAGGGTACACCTATTATGATTACTGGATAGTCTTCTTCCAAACCATAGGCTGGTGCCGAACGGTAGGGAAGGAAGAAAACCACTTAGCCTAAAGGGGTGTACAGAAGGTAACAACTAAAGACAAATAAAGGGATTTAGAGAGATGGCAAAGAAATATACGGTTACAGTCATGAATTGGATTATAGAAGAGACATTACTAAGAATACCAGGATACCCATACGAAACATTTTCATGTTTCAGTTTCACTGTGCATTGTTAAAAGGAAAACTGATTTCCCGATTAGATACTTACTCCTTGGTATGTATTTACCAGGTATGATTCTCACATCTGTATGGTTTTACAGATGATGAGTGGGAGTAAGTTATTAGAAATTAGGTGATCATCCTCATTATATCGGAATTCGTTGTAATTGGTGATATTTGAGGAAATCGCCTGGGTTTTTGCCGGACGGTAAGTATTTGGTTTTGAGTATCCGTTGTTGTGCACTAATTTCAAATTGATATATCTGTACGTTTATTTTTATAAAGTGAGATAGAACTTTTTGAAATTATGTCCGTGACATTTACCTATATCAGTTGACGATTGGGTAAGGAGCATTGAACAATGTAGTAGTTCTTAACCATAAGTACAGTTTTCAATCTACGATGCACAGGTTTTGAGTTATTCGACTCAGGGGACTCATACAGAGTATTGTATGCTGTCCAATGTCCATCAGGACAAAGGGGTTGGTCCTCATACTATGTTCTGTTTACTTATGACTTCTCTAGTTTCTAGACAAGTGTTTCGTATAAATACAAGGTCTAAGTTTTGAGAAGTTATAGGTATAAGAATAAAGTAGAGAACTAGATGTCGCAAGTTTCGGGATTCTTCAAAGAGATCGAAGATGTAGATTCTTGTTATTGGTGTTCAGATGATAGTAATGGTTATGAGAAACTTGTTTCTCTTCCAGGTTACTCATAATTGGATGCATTTCTAAGTTGAGTAATGCCGATTAGTCTCTCTCCATTAAGTTGATATGCACTGGAGACAGTTGCATGATTTGAATCTGGTTCCAATTAAATAAGTGCCAAAGTTTCTATATTGGATATAGAATGGTTCATATCTTAACGATGTTAAGGTACGGGGAGTTGTCCAGCTTATGCTTAAAACCAGACTCTGGATAACTCAAGGCACGTTTCTGTAATGACAGTTTATGGGTTGACCCAGGCTATGACGAGGGTTGATTTTTTTACCATCTGGAAGATCAATAGTGATATTGTTCTTTACTCGCCACAGTTTTAGTAAAATGGATTTTTCAGAAAACAGTAGTGGGAGTATGGTCGAACTGGAAGTGATTCTAGAACTGCAAATGATTACGGAAAATTTAATGGGACCTAAAGATTCAATCAGGTTTGACATTCCAATAGCCACTCCGCAGATATGGTGGGTAACCTCAGACACCCGAGAGGTACTCCGGTAGCCTCAAGGACGGTGACAGGGAGATTCTTGTTTACCCAGACTTGACACTACTGTTGTTCCAGGCTATGAGACCCGGCAGGAGGTTAAGTATAGCGTCGTTCTAAACTAGCTTTAGAAGTGCACGTATATATTATTCTGCCGGAGGGTTGTTGTAGTCAGTGGGAGCAACTGAAGCATAGTGGGCAAGTTGCTTATGTCTATTTATAGACTAGAGCAGATATAGCGGAGATAGATCATCTATTTTTTGATGTGACAGTCATAGGTTTGACTTCATCAGAATAGGAGATGGATCTGTTAAGAAGGTAGTAGGGTGTGATGTCCTGGTAATTGGATAACATACACATAGTAGGAAGTAAAATTCCTATACTATGATCGGTTATACGTTTTGGTCGTCACACAGTTGTTTCTCCACAAAGAATATGGATATAATATCAGACATTCTGGTTACTAGATCTATGGTTTTAGATCTAGAATTGGGTAGTTTCCCAATCTGGGTACTTTGACAGTATTCTAATAGTATTTGGAATAGATGACTCCTGACATGGTGGTGTACCTGCAGATGATGGATTCACCCTCTCTAAAGGTGTCTTACAGACTAAAGGGGAGAGGGAAGTGCATGATTGGCAGATCACTTGCTTAGGCAATTGAGTCGATCATGAGATGTCAAGTACCATACCAGATGTTGTTTTTCTACTAGATACGATAAGTTTATATTAATCCAATCCTGAAGAAACATAAGGAAGCAGTTTTAGAACATAAGTGCATGTTCTACAGAATTGATGATGGCAGCCTCCTTCGGGGGACGGTTATCATTCCAGGTTTCAAAGGTGACATGGGTGACAGAGTGATTTTTAGGATTATAGTTTTCCTTCTGACGAGACACATTATTATGGATAGATGGTCCAAGAGGATACTGTGGGAGCCATGGTGCTGGATACTGACTAGGTTCAGTTGACGATACAGTCTAACAAGTTTGGATTTGAAGTTCAATTATGAACTAGATCTCATCAGATATCCAGACATATTCTAAGACAGGTATTACTCAATTCGGGAAATGGTTTTCTCCTCGAATTTGAGATTTAGAGAGACATAGAAAGAAACATCAGGGCGGATCCACTCACTGAAGCTATTTCTCGAACACAAGAGTTTTTACAAACGAGCTTTGTGAAACTGATTAGTAGAGGAGTTGGATGTTCGGTATCACACGAGCTGTGAGTATGCGACATCGCAATAATTAGCCTTAAGTGCAAGTGGAAAATTGTTGGATATAGTGCCCTCAAAGTCAATTATTGGATCGCAGGCACGTGATTGCAATGATTGGAGAAGACCTATACCGGTAGCACAGTCTTACTCGAGATGATAGTATGCTATCTGGTTTGCCTTTATAAGTCGTGTACAGGTTCAGGTGACTGATCACTATTACAAGTTGATAGAGCCTTTAGGATCTTGCTTGACTACCAACAGTATGATGGCGATCATCTAGGTGAGAGTTGGGTAGTCTATAAGAAAATCCTTAATTGTGGTCCCTAGTCGTGGGAGTTTCGAGAAAGGGCATCGATACTACGGAGTAGACTAGTGTATACAGTCGAGACCCCGCCGAGGGGAGATGGTCGGTCTCACAAGCCACTGGTGTCAGTTGGATCACCTAAGATGTATACAGGTGCTCATTGGGTTATGAGTACACCGGACAGGACTTGCCGGGAACCTGCTAGTTGTTATTTATACCTAGCGTCAGATAGCAGTTCCCTGGTGACATGTGTACAGGTTAGTTCATCGACCTGAGGTCGTCATTTGTATCGTGTGAGTTCCCACTGTGCTTTGATTTCTACCCCACCACGGCTCAAAGGAGTCGTGCAAACAGGTCTTTTTTAGGTACAGTCCCGAGCCACATGGAGGCAAGTGAGCGGATCGGCAGGGGATTCGTCTCTCCCGGTATTGGGGGTGAGATCGCGCTGTGTCTAGTAAAGCCATTACACCAAGTCCTTGGCCAAGGCAGTTGAGAATTACTGGTAAGTATTTCAGTAGTTTCTGAGGGTGTTCAGGGCTTGTCTCCGACACGACTTATACCGCTATTGGGGGCCTGACGTAACCAGCCCCCTTGGCCCAATATGCGATACTCATAGACGAACGGACCGGACTGTATGTATATTGTCACTATTAGGCTCAGTAGGGTTCCAGGATGAGTTCACTCATCGGCTTTCCTTGAGGTCAGTACATGGGCAGCCGTTACGCGCTACTAGTGCCGCTGACGTGCTTATGGTTAAACCCACTGCCAGGGTACTGATGAGTCATTAGAGTCCCCGACAGATAGTTTCCCAAGTTCGGGCGAAATGTTGTAGAGGCCGTATGGTTTTATGGCAGGATTCGGAAAATGCACGTGCATTTACGCACGTGTCATATTTCGGGCAGATAATATTGGTGGGCTTTGGTTTAAGACGGATCCATGTATTATACTGTGTAGATATAATATCTTTGTCACAGTTGCATTTGTATTCGGTCGTAATACAAATGCGGGTATGTATGTACAGTTACGGGGTTGTCCTGAAATTCGTTTCGGGATCACTTTTCGAAGTCGCCAGTTTTCTATCACCTGTCTTAAACATTCAGTTTAATGCGGAATTATCTTTTTCATTTGGGTGAGTCATGAGGGTGAGTCATGAGGATGCTTCTAGATTTGGTGACTTGGTTTAGTGACTCATTGGTTTGCATTAATGGTTGATGAGGTGTTTTAAATGAGTCACCATTTGCTTTAATGTGTTTTGTTCTTGCTAGGATATTTGCTTAAGATCTTTTCCATTATGGTCACCCCCTTGCTCATACCCTCACCCCTCCTCATATATGTGGCCGGCCCCTCCTCTCCTTATATGCTAGCCCCTTTGTAAAAAGATTATGGAATTTGATTCATGGAAATTAGATAGCTCATTTCTCATTTCTCTCTTTTAAAAGGCAACTTCATTAACCGTTCATCCATGGTTTTAGATGAAACGAGACAAAGTATTCTACTCATTCTCTACATCAATCGTGGACATGTCGGCTAGCAAACTTCATGTCCGAGTTGCCTCGGTTCAGAGCCGGGAGCCCGTATAAAGATCCGTTGACGTGGTGCTACCTGGACGAGGAGACCGGAGATCGAGCGAGATCGCAGATGCCACAAAGGAGCGTGGGATGATGGCTAAAGACCGAAGTACTCGGATCGTTTGGTATAGCCTTTCTACCCCCTTTGTAGTTTGTTAGTTTAGCGTTAATGGCAAGATCCAGGTTAAAGTATGCGATAGCGCCGGTTATAAATGTTTTTGTTCCGCGTTTGGCGTCAGATTGACGGTCGGGGCGCTACCGTAGACTTACAACATGGAGGCATTAGGCGGTAGGAGGGGATTCGTCTCTCCCGGTATAGGGAGTTGATGTTGCGCTGTGCTTGATTGACTATAATAGGATGTCCCTGGCCATGGCTGTTTCAGTGATTTACTGGTAAGTGTTACCAGTAGTTTCTCAACCTGTTATGAGACTCATATCGGCACGACTTATCGAGTTACTGGGTTCTGACATTTACCACCCCTAGACAAGATATGCGACATATCAGACGAAGAGACCGGACTGTACGGTAGTGTTACTGATTGGATTCGTAGGATTATGAGCAGGCTTGCTTGTTGATCTTCTGATCGCTCAATACCCGGGTGGCCGTTACGTTTAGCAGACCGCTTGCGTCTTGTGGGTGTTTAATATGATCATCACCTACTGCCGGCGTATTAACGAGTTTTTAGAGTCCTACACAGGGCTTTCCTGGTTCATACGAAATGAAGTAGGATCACATATGTGATATGTGCGGGACCGAGATTAATGCGCGCATGTGATACCGCATTCTATTCTCGCGATTTGTGACATCGGTCGGTTATATGTGATTTAGCCGTATTATCGGATCAAGTGTTGATTCGATAAGTTGTTGCATTTGATATTAGTCGGTTATATGAGATATAGCCGGATTATTAAATCAAGTGTTGACTTAATAATTTAATGTATAACTGTATATTTGATATACTAGATTACATTAACCAATATTAGTTTACTTAAACATTTCTTTTTCTCACTTTGTGCTTTAGTATATATGTGATATATATTAATGTACAACTATTGTGTCATGCTAGATGCCACCTGTAACATGGGTGTATGAGACTTGCACCATGCTTAATAATGTGATGGGTTTATATTTATCTAAGTTAATCAAAATTAGTGGGATTAAATCACATGGTTAAAGCTTGTAGAAGCATGTGGAACCATTGACCAAGTACACTAAGTTTGTTTTACTTGTACATATTTATTAACCAAACCATTATTAACTAGCCATGGTTTATTCTCTACATGGGTTGCTATTCTCACCTAGTGAGCTCATTCTCTCGTCTCTTGACTTGAGCTTCTTCTTCCTCATGAGATAAGCTTACTAACTTTTCTCAAGGTGAGAAAATATTGCGAGAAAAATAAATCTAAAGAGAGCCCATCTCCTACTTCATCATCCTCTACTACTTCCCATTTAGTTTAGGGTGTTTGCTTCACTAATTTCATAATTAGTGATGAGGTAGCATGGGCTTGAGTCTCCTCGACCTAGACAATATGTGAAAACCCAAATACAATGTTAAACTACAAATACGAATTTTGATTTATCCCTTAATAATTAAATCCCCAAATTATCTTTAGTTTGGTATGAGTCTAATACACCTATGTCCAATGTATCATGAATCATGGCACAAAACTAAATACATTAATAGATATCATATATATATTTAAATGTTTTAGTAGAAAATTTTTTCTTAAGTGAGCTAATATTAGTTAAAATATATTAATATATCAAATATATAATTATATATTAAATTATTAAATGAACACTTGATTTAATAATCCGGCTATATCATATATAACCGACTAATATCATTTATATCAACTTATCGAATCAATACTTGATTCAATAACCCGGCTATATCTCATATAACCGACTGATATCATATATCGCGAGATTAGAATACGGTATCATATACACATATTATTCTCGGTCCCGCATATATCACATATGTGCCCTACTTCGTTTCGCTTGAGCCAGGAAACCTCTATGTAGGACTCTAAAGACTCGTCAATACGGCAGCAGTAGGAAATAATCATATCAGTTACCCACAAGCCGTCAGCGGTACTAACCGGACGTAACGGCTACCCAGGTATTGAGCGATCAGAAGATCAACAAGCAAGCTTGTCCAAACTCCCGTGAATCCAGTAAGTAATACTACCGTACAGTCTGGTCACTTGTGGCATATCGAGTCTAGGGGTAGTAAACGTTAGACCCCAATAACTTGATAAGTCATGCCGATGTGAGGCTCATAACGGGTTGAGAAACTACTGATAACACTTACCAGTAAATCTCATCATCGGCCTTGGCCAGGGACTTCCTGTTATAGGCAATCGAGAAAAGCACAATATCATCCCCCAATACCGGAAGAGACGAAACCCCTCCTATCGCTCATTGCCTCCATGTGACTCGAGACTGTACCCAAAATCCACCTGTTTGCACTCTCTCTTGAACGTGGTAGGGTAGATATAAAAGTACAGTGGGAATCACACAATACTCTATGACGATCTCGGGTCTATAGACTAACCTGTACCAGTGTCACCAGAGAACTGCTATCTGACGATAGATATAATACCATCTAGTAGTTCTCGGCGAGTCCTGTTCGGTGTACCCATTCTCCAATGAGCACCTGTGTACAATCTTTGATGTCAAACACCAATGGATGTAGGATCATCCATCGCCCCATACAGGGTAAGAAACATGCACACTAGTCTACTCTAGAAAATCGATGCCCTGTCTCGATACTCCCTCAACTAGGAATAATTAAAGGATGTACCTATGGACTACCCTGGCCTCACTAGTATGATCTCCATCATAGTCCTGATAGTCAAGTCCACATCCTAAGGGCTTTATCAACATGTAACGGAGAGACAGTATAAAGATACAAGTATACATGTTAAGATAAAGTGCAACCAGATAGCATACTATCATGTCAAGCAAGAAAGCCCTCTTTATATATGTCGAAGAATCCACTATAATATACAATCATGTACAATAATGGCCTCTAGGGCATACATATAACTAACAAGGAGGCACCGTATGCGGGTACATGGTAGACCCAGTGAGGTACCCCGGGGCTACAAGATCGTATAGAGAGACATTGAGCCTGGCAGGGGAACAATACCTACCGGTGGCTGTTTGGCCCGGCGGATATCCAGAGGATACCAACCGGAGTCGTGTGATTCAGATGGATTTGAGGGCCGATCTGAGAGACGGCACCCGAGATATTGAGATTTGAGTGTCGATGCTTGACACGGGAATATGTTGTTTCCATTGATGATACTTTAGTTCTACTATACCATAATTTATTAAGACATACTCAGTTTTCTCAAAGCAGATATATCCAGATTTCATACTTGATCACTAATTAATGTCGCATCTATACTAGTACATCACATCATAATTCATAATTAAGATCTGACGCCTTTACGTGCATGCTTACGATTGTCTCATATGATGTTACTACTCATGAGCTGGCAACTCAACCCCGTTGTGCCACACTGTCTTGCAGGACTGACCCGTCAGCATAGTCGCGGCGGTGCACACTGCTACCACTTCTGCTACTTCTTTTGCTTTGACTTTTGGACGTGATATTTTGTAGGTGGGTTACGCGGTTATTCTTTTGTTTTTCCACCTTGTATATTCTCTCTTTGTATCTAATATACTCCATCTACCACTTGTACATTTGACTTAGAGACGAGACTGTAAGAGTTGTATTATATTGACATCTGGTGTCGAGCTCGTGTGAGTCGACTTTTATGTTTTCTTTCTGGGCGATGTTTTTCTTTTCTTACTTATTTATTGCTTCGCACTATGATGATATATTCTTACTCGTGTTTGTGTTCCGTCTATTCGGCGAAGAGCTAGCTCCCGCTTGGGGATGCCTATTATTATTGCTTATGTATATTCATGTTATGTATTGGTTTTGGGATCAATTTTACAAAGGAAATGCTGCTGAAATTTTTATAATAACTTGAATCTTCAAAGATTTTGATATAACTTTTGTATTTAAAGTTAACCTTTTTAAACAAGTATTAACCCACTTTATTTTATTTCACGGTTTAGATTCTGGGATTTTGGCTTACTTGAATTACGTTACGCCTTTAGACGTTGCGTGATTTAAGAGCCAGTCACGTTCCACCTTCGGGTTGTGACAAAGTTGGTATCAGAGCGCTAGGTTTTACATTTCTGAGTGTATCATGACCCTTGGTATGATGGAGTAGGTGACTTAAGCAGAGTGACATAGCGTGTGTATGTTCCGCGGCATACTCATGATACGATACTCCGCCTAAGTGACCTTAGGATATTGCTGGTAATTCCTTCCTTGATTCCATGTATCCTTTTGTTCTGATTGCAATATTCTTATTGAATCCTGTTTCTTGTTCCTGCCACTATGCCGCCGAAGACAACAAGGGCCCAGAGGGCTGCCACCAGAGATGAAGTTAAGGCGGGCTCATCTGAGACGAGGACCGACCATGGCAGTACACCTACCCCTCAGGGGCAGATTGATCCCCCTTCACCAGGCCGGATTACTAGGCTGGAGGCGAGTATTCAAAACTTACACCAGATGGTTGGGTCTTTGGTTGAGGTCAACCGAGTACAGAGACCTGATGATGTTCCTCCTACTACGGGGACCGTGATGGTACCTACTGTCCAGACAGTTGTACCTGTCGCTACTAAGACTATCGCAGTATCAATACAGGAGTTTATAAGGCTGAAGCTTTCGGTTTTCACTGGCACAGACGCAGTAGAGGATCCACAGTCATTTCCTAACAGGATGGCCAGGTTTTGTCGTTCCTTGAGGTGTTCTAATGCAAGATCGGTCGAGCTTGCTAGTTTCCGTCTGGAGGGCCTTGCTCAGACCTGGTGTGAGTCCGTTGAAAGAGGTCGAGCTGCAGGTCTTCCTCCTATGACATGGGATGAGTTTTTACAGTCTTTCTTGCACGTTTCCTTCCGCAGAGCGTCAGGGATGCTCGAGCTCACAGCTTTGAGTCTTTGCGCCAGACTCCTGGTATGACCGTGACCGAGTACGATATCCAGTTTTCCCAGCTATTCAGATATGCCCCTTATTTGGTGGACACCGAAGAGAAGCTCATCAAGAGATTTGTGCGAGGTCTTGACACATAGTTGTTTCTTTCTATTAGCACCCAACACTTTGACACCTATGCAGCAGCGATGGATGCATCCATATTAGTGGAGGAGCGTATTACTAAGACTATGACTGTTTCGGGACAGAAGCGGATTCATACTGGTGTATCATCTCCCGGGCAGTTTGGCAGAGGTATGGCAGGCAGAGGCCGCGGAAGATCCTTTCTAGGCTGTGGTGGTGATCATTGTTTGATACAGGGCCAGTTATTTAGCTCTTACTGGGTCAGCAGCCGTCGCTAGGATGTTTTCGGTGTGGGAGTCTACATCACCGTGTCAGACATCGTACCGTGAGGCGCCAGGGCGAGGCAGCAGTTCCACTGGTCACTTTACCACCTTCACCCCCTCCTCCGAGAGATTTACCTCTTACGCCCGTCATTACTCCATGCTAGACCGATGTTCCGAGAGGCCGTGGTCATAGCGGTCCTATACAGAAAGGACGAGATGGCAGAGGTAGAGGAAAACCGGGTACCGATAGAGGACAGAACCGAGTTTTTGCTTTGACTCCTCAGGATGCGCAGGCATTGAATGTAGTTGTGATGGGTACTCCTTTTATTGTGTTATTTCGACGTGCGCATATTGTTCGACCCTGCTTCTACACACTCTTATGTATCTACACACTTCGTACCGAGATTGGGCCGAGATTCGTCCTTGTTAGATCAACCACTAGTTGTGATTACTCTTGTAGGAGAGTCTTTTATCACTCGACATGTGTTCGGTCATGTTCCGTTAGTATTGGGGATAGAGATTCTTCTGTTTACTTGATCCTCCTCGACATGTTAGACTTCGACGTTCTATTTGGCATGGACTGGTGAGCCACTTGTTATGCGTTCGTGGACTACCGTGAGAAGGCTGTCAGATTTAGTTTTCCGGGTGAGCCAGTTCTTATTATTCAAGGAGACCATAGTGCCACCTTTCCCATTTTGATTTCTGCCATTTGCGCTAGTCGGTTCTTGAGGAAAGGATGTCGGGGATTCTTGGCATATATTCGTGATGCTAGAGCCACAAAGGTCCCGTTGTACCATGTTCCGATTGTGAGAGAGTTTCCCGATGTATTTCCTAATGAGTTACCTGGATTGCCGCCATAGCGCGATATCGAGTTCTGCATCGACTTGATCCTCGGCACGGGGCCTATTTCTATACCGCTTTATCGGATGGCCCTGGCGGAGCTTAAAGAGCTTAAGGATCAGTTGCAAGATTTTCTTGACAAGGGACTTATTCGTCCGAGTGTGTCGCCTTGGGGAGATCCTGTCCTGTTCGTTAAGAAGAAGGACGGCAGTATGAGATTGTGCATTGATTATCATCAGCTGAACCGAGTTACGGTGTGGAATAGGTATCATCTACCTCACATTGATGATTTGTTTTATCAACTCCAAGGTGCGGGACATTTTTCAAAGATTGACTTGCGATCGAGTTATCATCAGCTGCGGGTCCGGAATGATGACATTCCGAAGACTACTTTTCGGACACGCTACGGGCATTACGAGTTCTTGGTGATGTCGTTTGGACTCACCAATGCCCTAGCAGTGTTCATGGATTTGATGAACTGGATCTTCAGGCCGTTTCTCGACCAGTTTATTATCGTATTCATAGACGACATTCTGGTGTACTCCAAGAGTCGAGAGGAGCACGAGCAGCATTTGAGGATTAAATTGCAGACATTGAGAGAGCACCAGCTGTTTGCTAAATTCTCGAAGTGTGCTTTCTGGCTTGACAGTGTTGATTTCTTGGGTCATGTGGTTACGAGAGATGGTATACGAGTGGACCCGAAGAAGATCGAGGTCCTACAACATTGGCCCAGACCCGTTTCAGTGACAGAGTCTCATGGCTTCTTTGGCTTTGACGGTTATTACCGATGTTTTGTATAGGATTTCTCTCGTATCGCTGCACCGCTGACCGGACTGACTCGGAAGGGGGTTCCATTTCTTTGGGCTGAAGCATGTGTGCAAAGTTTCTTGCAATTGAAGACTCGTATGAGGACTGCACTAGTTCTATCTTTGCCTTTAGGATCAGGCGGCTATGTTGTTTTTTGTGATGCTTCTCGAATAGGTCTAGGTTGTGTGTTGATGTATCATGGCAGAGTCATCGCTTATGCTTCTCGGCAGTTGAAGAAGCATGAGCAGAACTACTCCACTCATGATCTAGAGATAGCCGCGGTGGTTTTTGTGCTCAAGATTTGGAGACATTACTTGTACGGAGAGTCGTGCCAGATCTTTACGGACCGCAACAGCCTGAAATACATCTTCCAACAGCGGGATCTGAATTTGAGGCAGCGCCGTTGGATGGAGATTGTAAAGGACTATGACTGTGAAATCCTTTATCACCCGGGCAAGGCGAATGTTGTAGATGATGCTTTGAGTCGGAGGCCCGGAGGCAGTTTGTTCTATTTGAGCACAGTTCAGAGACAATCTTCTACAGATTGGCAGATCTTATACGACAGTAGAGTACAGTTTGAGTTCACTTCCACCGGAGGACAGCTTGCTCATGTCCGCGCCCATCCACTTCTACTTGATCGCATTCAGGAGGCATAGTCCGACGATGCTCGTTTGTCTAAGATTGTAGAACAGGATCGGCAGGGGAGAGATTCGGAGTTTATGATTGATGGCCAGCGAGTGTTACTATTTGGGTCTCCTCTATGTGTACCAGATTCTGAGGGGCTGAGACGTGAGATCTTAGAGGAGGCACATCAGTCAGTATACAGTGTTCATCCGGGTTCCACCAAGATGTATCATGATTTTAAAGATATCTACTGGTGGGAATGAATGAAGAGAGATGTTTCAGATTTTATTTCGAGATGCCCGACTTGCCAGCAAGTCAAGGCCGAGCATCAGAGGCCGGCAGAAGAGTTACACCCTTTGCCCATTCCGGAGTGGAAATGGGAGTAGATCTCCATGGACTTCATTGTGGGTCTACCTAGGTCCAGTCGAGGGTATGACTCTATTTGGGTGATTGTAGACCGATTGACGAAAGCGGGCCACTTCCTTCCAGTGAAGATCACTTTCGGATTTCCTCAGTATGCTCAGTTATGTATTGATGAGATTATGCGGCTACACGGTGTTCCGAGATACATTGTTTCCGACAGAGGCACCCAATTTACCAACCATCTTTGGCAGAAACTTCAGGAGGCATTGGGTACCCATTTGAGTTTCAGTACAGCTTTCCATCCGCAGACCGATGGTCAGTCAGAGCAGACTATATAGACTCTTGAGGATATGCTCCGAGCGTGCATACTAGATTTTTATGGCAGTTGGGATCGTCACTTGCCCTTGATAAAGTTCTCCTACAATAACAACTTTCAGGAGAGGATTCAGATGGCACCTTTCGAGGCTTTGTATGGTAGAAAGTGTCAATCGCCAATATGTTGGACTGAGTTCGGTGAGAGCAGGATTTTGGGACCGCAGCTAGTTCTGGAGACTACGGAGAAGATCTAGTTGATCCAGGAAAGGATGAGAGCAGCCCAGAGTAGGCAGAAGTCTTATGTCGATTGCCGTCGTCGCAGACTTGAGTTCGCCGTGGGTGATCATGTTTTCTTACGGGTCTCGCTGATGAAGGGTGTGATCAAGTTCAGAAAGAAAGGGAAACTTAGTACCAGATATGTAGGTCCTTTTGAGATTTTGAGCGAGTCGGTACTGACGCCTATCGCTTAGCACTTCCGCCCAGTTTTCTGGATGTACATCGCGTATTTCATGTATCGATACTTCGCAAGTAACTTCATGACCTTTCTCACACAATTCAGCACCAGACGATCCAGCTAGAGCACGATCTTTTTTCACCGAGCAGCCGGTAGTAATCCTGAACCGACAGGTGAAGAAATTACCGTCGAAAGCCTTACTGTCCGTGAAGCTTCTATGGCATGGCCCGAATAGTGAAGAGGTCATGTGGGAAGCTGAAAGCGAGATACGAAAGAAATATCCCCATCTCTTCGAAGGTGCGCGTAGTTAGATTTTAAATTCGGGAACCGAATTTCCTTAAAGGGGGAGGATTGTAACATTTAAAAAAATTGTTGAGAATAATTATAAATTAATTAGCGGTATAACATGCGTTTTTCAAATAAAACCTAGTTAATAATTATTTCCACATCGACATAAATATACTTATTCACTTATGTAATTATTTACTTATTTATGTATTTATTTAATTAATTGTTTATTATTATTAAATTATTTTAAATGCACATACACACTAATCTAGTGTTAACAATAGGTTAGTATAGGTTAAACATGTTTATGCAATCATGACACATTAAGATACAAATTTATAAATGGTTAATACATTTTATAACTAGGATGGTTCTAGAATAATGGAGAAAAGAAAATAAATATGAAAAATGGGAAAAATAAGACATAGTGCATTAAATGAGGTGAGAGGTAAGCCATTGTTGAATTATTTCTCTCTCACTCTCTGGACTCTTCCTTCACTCTCTTCTTCTTCTTCTTCTTCTTCTTCTTCTTCTTTCCCCTTAACTAAAACTCTCTTTAATCCCAAAAACCCTGCACATATCATTACAAAATCCTCCACTAATAATTTCAAAAATCCTATTTCAAACCTCCTCAAGAGTTTCTTTGAAGCAAGTCTTCACTTTGTGGCAATCTTATCAAGTTAGGATCACCTTCTAGTCATTTTAAGGTATGATCCAAGTTTACTACATGTTTCGCTAATCCTTTGCCTTAATTATTCTTAATTAGGATTTAAGGTAGTGTTTAAAACAATTTGAAGTTTTAAGAGAGGGTTAGGTTGAGTTTGGGGTTGTAATGGCTATTAGGGTAATCATGACTTAAATTAGGGTTGTTAAGAATAGTTTAGTGCCTAATAGTCTTATTTAACAACCAAGTTTGCAATAAAGCACCTTAATGTTTCAAATTAGTGTTAAATATCGTATTTAGTTAAGATTAAGGTCTTATTTTAGAATCTGCTATCAACCAAGACACTTTTGCGAGAAGTTGCAATTACTGGAAGCTAATTATAGGACTAGGAATACACCTATGAAACCCGAGCCTTAATCCCACCTTTTTGCCACAGATTTATTGGTTCTGGCCGCAATTTGCGGCCAGGTTGGGGAGCGTGGTCATGGGTCTTCATCGAGAGCTCTCTCCAACTCTAATTAGGTCTCTGGTGTGTGCAACTTTCTCTAGTTGTACCTCTATGAAAATATGGAACCATTTTACATTAATTTAGACGTTATGATAACTTACGATACGGACGTTTCGATTCTTGTTTGGCGTTTCCTTTGGTTGATAGCCTTTAGGGGTAGTCTTAGATGTTGTTACACACATTTAACGCACCAAGTTCACACGTGTTAACTCGTAAGAGTTAGTTCGTTCGTGCAGTATTTGATTTCGTGTCATATCGAATTTCCATCCTCATGTGCTAAGTTTTGTGCGATTCCAGGATCGGTTGAGGAGACGTCGGACGCGGCTAGGAAAGGAAAGGAGGTGGTCGGATTCGAGTAGCCGAGATCGTTCCGATAAGTAGATTTAACATCTATGGGGGAATAGTTCGGATGGCGTAAAGCGCCTAATGTTTAGTACTAATTGCAATTCTTGTATACATATAATTATACACCTATCCATATTGCATACACATCATCATGCTCATTGACATCATCACATAAGGACATTTGCACCATTACCAGGACATTTGCACCATTACCAATGGTTCATGCCGCACGCGTACTATCCTATATGTACTCACACGCCATTGGTAATTGCTATGTCACGTACACTATAGAACTCGCTTGATAACTTGCATTTTTTGCGTTATATCATTATTGTCGTATAAATCTTCTAGTTATTCGTCTAGCTTGCGTCATATTAATATCATGTACATTCGCCATCATCGTCATATTCATATATTATGATGTTTTTGGATAAAATCCATTTTCATGAGATTTCAGGATTTGGGAAACCGCATGTGAATTTTGAAAATTTATGATCATTTTAAAAGAAAATGCGGTTTCTCTTGATATGATGTGGGGCGTCCACCATGAGTCCTCGGTTCTTGAGTTATGTATATACCCGATTCGAGGAGAGAGGAGGCACCACCTGCGGGTACATGGTGGACCCGGTGAGGTACCCAGGGGTAATAAGATAGTATAGCGATACATTGAGCCTGGCAGGGGAACAATACCTACCGGTGACTGTTTGGCCAAGTGGATATCCGGAGGATACTGACCAGAGTCGTGTGATTCAGATGGATTTGAAGGCCGATCTGAGAGACGGCACCCGAGATATTGAGATTTGAGTGTCGATGCTTAACACGGGATTATATTGTTTTTATTGATGATACATTGGTTCTACCATACCATAATTTATTAAGACATACTCAGTTTTCTCATAGTAGATATATCCAGATTTCATACTTTATCACTTATTCATGTCGCATCTATACTCGTACATCGCATCATAGTTCATAATTAGGATCTTATGCCTTTACGTGCATGCTTGCGATTGTCTCATATGATGTTACTTACTACTCACGAGCTAGCAACTCACCCCCGTTATGCCACAGTATCTTGCTGGACCAACCCATCAGCATAGTCACGACGGGGCACACTGCTACCACTTCTGCTAATTCTTTTACTTCGACTTTTGGACGTGATATTTTGTAGGTGGGTTATGCAGTTATTCTTTTATTTTTCCACCTTGTATATTCTCTATTTGTATCCAGTATACTCCATCTACCACTTGTACGTTTGACTTAGAGACGAGACTGTGAGACTTGTATTATATTGACATCTGGTGTCGAGCTCGTGTGAGCGGACTTTTACGTTTTCTTTGTGGGCATTGTTTTTCTTTTCTTAATTCTTTATTACTTCGCACTATGATGATATATTCTTGCTTGTGTTTGCGTTCTGCCAATTCGGCAAAGAGCTAGCTCCCTCTTGGGGATGCCTATTATTATTACTTATGTATATTCATGTTATGTATCGGTTTTAGGATCAGTTTTACAAAGGAAATGCTGCTGAAATTTTTATAGCAACTTGAATCTTCAAAGATTTTGATATAACTTTTGTATTTAAAATTAACCTTTTTAAAAAAGTATTTTACCACTTTATTTTCTTTCACGGTTTAGATTCTGTGATTTTGACTTACTTGAATTACGTTACGCGTTTAGACGTTGCGTGATTTATGTGCCAGTCGCGTTCCACCTTCGGGTCGTGACAAAAACAAACCGAGTGGGATGTAGCATATGCTAGTTTTGCTAAAAAGGTCATTCTCGGTGAAGGGATCTAAGCTCTTTCCTCAACGAATGAGGTGCTGGATATTCATAATGGAATACCACTATGCAAAGAAAGAACTAGAGCTACCTTTTTGAAAAATTGATTCTACAACATCTTTTAGGTTTCTTTTCTTTACATTAATCTTATTAATGATGTCCCATCATTTAAATTTACTAAACATCACAGAAGAAACGAAAATAAAACACACATATATGCCATCCGCATTCGCCACAGGGATCCGGGTCTTCACTGTAAGGTTATTTAACTTACGACAGGGCGGGGTCAGGACTAGCGCGAATGCAAAACATATATAGTTACTACTAGTATATCATATATATAAGTAGCATTCATCTCACGCAGTTATATGTTCACATCACATCACAGAAACATCAGAAGTAGATATATGAAATATAGGATATACTAGGAGATCCATATTTTAGATTAAGCGAGTAATGTAAAACACAGATTCCACGGTCGTGATGAATAGCCAAGCTCACACCCGTAGACCCCTATGAGAGTGGAAAGCAACCCTGCCAATTCTAGAATTAAGCGACCGGTCTCGACTCCTCGAGATGGCCTCCCACTGGACTCTAGAACCCGGTTACTTATGCTCCCTGCCTTAGGTCTATCCTAATGCGGAAAAGTAAATAATATACATCAAATGGAGACAACAACCTCAACCCGGAAGTGTCCCAATAAAATAATATAACATACAAATATTTACATGAATGAAAATTGAAAAACTTTTATCTCACGTAAAACCCCCCGGCTATTCAATCATGACGATCCAATATACCATATTAATAGCAACACAATAAGATCACATATCATCAACGTAAGTAAATATGCATATCCCTAATGTCGTTGACGTATAGCAACGAGATCGGGGATACTGCCACATATTACACTTACGGTCGCAGAAAAGAAATGAAAAACTGCAATAATAAGAATCTGCATCGTCTTTAGACATCTTAAACTCAGATCATCACATATTCCAAATTTTATGCCTAACCCTATAAATCTTGCATTTAAGTCTCGAATTGAAAACACTTTTCAAAAATTAAGTTGTGTAATTCAACGAGATCTCCGATTGGATGATCGAATGCTCATCGGGAACTTTAGTAGATGGCCATACCCCTGAGGCCGTCAATGAAGTGCACTTGGGCGGAACA
This sequence comes from Agapanthus africanus, assembly GCA_030015575.1. Taxonomy (NCBI): domain Eukaryota; kingdom Viridiplantae; phylum Streptophyta; class Magnoliopsida; order Asparagales; family Amaryllidaceae; genus Agapanthus; species Agapanthus africanus. The sequence continues at coordinate 303,872,743 of CM057343.1, read as the reverse complement.
CCATGGCCGCGAGTGCTTTTGGCCATGGGGTTCTCCTATAGTCACTTGGTCGGAGCTTTGGGGTGTGGTCGTCTGCTAGTGTCTCCCGGCGAGTACTCGCATACGATATGAGATTACGACGGAGTTTCGATCCAAATCCAAACTCCGTGGTAATCCATCATTTTAGACTAAAATGCGAGATTTACATTTTGTTAACTAGTTTTCACAAAATAATCAATGTGGATTCCAAAAATTGTATCACATATCCATAGCTATTTAGACGATATTAAACATTTCGATCGATGTTTGAAACAATACCAATTCATAGAGACCTCAACAACTTGAGCTTCACCAAAAATACCTAGAAAGTCCAAAATATCAATATGAAGCTCCAAAAGAAAAACGAGGCAATAAAACCTCAAGTCAGCGGCGGAACCGTGGCCAAGACATGGTCAAGGCGGAGATTCCACGGCCACTTTTTGGAGTTAAGTTCTCGTATTTCTTGAGGCTCCATAAAAAACCCTGCATGATTTTCTGAGAATTTTTAATTGTGAAAATTTCAACGTTTGAAAAAATGGTCAGAAAGTAGCCAAAATACGGGTTCAAAACTTCGATCGAACACTTTAACATCGTCTAGTCTTCGCCTAAGTCTTTAGCTTGGCTCTGATACTATGTAAGTCAGGCAGCCACCCCATCCAATTATTAGTGATATATGCCCTAGAGGCCATTATTGTATCATACTGGTTTGTATATTACTTAATGGAAGCTTGGGATATACACGGATATGGTAAGAGTCTTGCTCGAAATGGTAGTATGCTACCTGGTATGTTTCTACCTCAATATGTGCATGTGTTTCTTTTCGCATATCGCTTATACATATTGGTAGAGCCATTAGAATCTTTGCTTGACTACCAGCATTGTGATGGCAGTCACACTAGTGGGGGTTGGGTAGTCTATAAGCACATCCTTATACATGTCCCTAGTTATAGGATTATCGAGACGGGGCATCGATACTCCATAGTAGACTGGTGTATACAGTTCACATCCAGCAGGGGAGATGGTCTGTCCCACAACCATTAGTACGTCGTACTGGAGACAGTATGCAGGTGCTTATTGGGTTATGAGTACACTGGAAAGGACTCGTAAGGGACTGCTGGTGGGTATTATACCTATCGTCGGCTAGGAGTTGGTGACATAAGTACAGCTTAGTCCGTCGACTTGACACTGCTAGTTCACCTTGAGTGTGTTCCCACTATTCTTAGATTACTACCCTACCACGGCTCAAAGGAGTCGTGCAAACAGGTAGTAGTTGGGTGCAGTCCCGAAGCACTTGGAGGCGGTGGCGGTTAGATAGGATTCGTCTCTCCCGGTATTTGGGGTTGATATCGCGCTGTGTTTGGAAAGCCATTACACAAAGTCCTTGGCCAATGCAAGCGAGATTTACTAGTAGGTTCTCCAGTAGTTTCTCACGGTGTTTTAGGCTACACTCTGGCACGACTTATTGAGTTATTAGGGGTCTGACGGCTACCGCCCCCTAGGCCTGATATGCAATACTCTTAGACGACCAGACCAGACTGTACGGAGATTGTCACAGATAGGCTCAGTAGGAGTTCAGATGAGTTTTGCTCATCAGCCTTCTTATCAACAGAAACCTGGGTAGCCGTTACGTGCAGCTAGTACCGCTGACGTGCTTGTGCTTAAACCCACTGCCAGCGTAGTGTCGAGTCTTTAGAGTCGTATACAGAGGGTTTCCCTGCATCGGGAAAAAGATGTAGATGTCGTATGGTTTTACGACAGGGTTTGAACATATACGTGCACTTGTGCACGGATGATGATTCTGACATATAATACTAGTGGGCTTTGGTTTAAGCCAGATCCTAGTATTATATTGATGGATTGTTTTTCGTCTTTTTGTATTCATATTTTTCGGAATACGGATACGGGTATGTATATACGGATGAGGGGCATTCTTGTAATTTTCTCAAGATTGCTTCTAGAAGAAGACAACTCATTTGGGTTTTAATCTTTTCATTAAAAGTTTTTTAAGGTGGAGGAAATGTGGTGGAGAATTACATTAAATGAAACATGCCACTTGTTGATTCATGCTATGACTCCCTGGTGACTCATGAACCATGCTTGATATTTTGGTGAGATATTTTCTTATGCATTATTGGTATGGTTCATTATTCACAAGAGAGTGCATTCTTCATTTTACAATGTTCTTCCTTCACTTTCACTTCCTCAAGCTCTCATTCTTCTTCCTCTAGCCCTTCATGTCTCATGTGTTGAGAAACTTAGGGTACTTATAGACAAACTAATCCATCTTCACTCTCTACATTATCTTAGTCATCTAGTTTAGCGAACTAGCTGCCCTAGTTACCTCGGTTTTCATGTTGGAGCTTGGACTATAGACTCACGGGTGGATCGTCTTTGACCCGAGAAGGCCGGCGAGGATGCACGATTCAAACAATCCGAGGAGCTTATGATGAGGAGGGGGCAACGAGAAGACCCGAAGGACTAGTACACGGAGGTATAACTTTCATCCGAGTAGTTAAACCTCGTATTAATTTAGTTAGTAAAGGTTTAGTATTGATCTTGGAGTTCAAGTCGGTGTTGCGATGCATACAAAATCGTTTTTTGCAAATTCCGCCTCGCCCCGAACCCGCGAAGTGCGCGACATCGACTTACAGTAGTATGAGAGCCAACTAAACCATTACTAGCTAGTTAGCAAAGTGTTAGAAATTCGATCAACGAAGAAATCCCAAAATCATGTTCGAAAACAATGTTTCTGTCGAATTTTAAAACCGGTCTTAAAATCTCTTCAGAGGCCTTCAAAATATATGCAGGGTTTTCTAAGAACACTAGAGAAATTTGGGTTCCTGATTCCCTAAGACTGCCGTGGAAACGCGGCGAAACTGTGCCTTTGGCCGCTGTTCCGCGGCCGAGCCAAGGGCGACTCGGTCCGAGTTTCTACAGTGTTTCTATTTTTGTGAATTTTGATTTTGGGAATATCTTGTTTCTTCCCAGTATTGTTTGTGTACATCATTGTTCATGGGGTAGACTTAAAATTTGGTTTATCAATCGAAATTCTAAGTTATTTGCTAATCGGGTTTTCTGTGTTTGATATATGTGCTGAACGTCTGCTAATCGCTATAGGTCGATTAGTGGGGTTTGCACATATCTGTTATGTTGGTTTGTGGATATGAACTTTATTGGATCGTCGTGGATGAATAACCGGGGGATGTGAGAAGAGAGTTTTCTTTCTTTCATTCGATGTAAATTGTAAAGTGGTGTAATATTATTTTGTGGGGAACATCCGGGTTGAGTTTGTAGCCGTTGTTGTATTATTTCTTTTACTGTTTTTTGCTCCTAAGATAGACCCAAGGTGGGGTGCACAAACTACCGGGTTCTTTGAAGTGCCGAGTGGCCTACTCATTTTACTGAGGGAGGTTGCTTCACTTCGGGAATTTGGTGGGTAGTTTGCCGCACCCGTAGGGGTCTAAGGTGGGGTTTGGCTATTCATTACGACCGTGGAATCCGTCTTTCGTTATAGGCTTAAACGAAACACGGTATTCCTAGTATATCCAATATGTTCATCTATGATCTGGAATGCCTATTATTGCGTTAGACGAATGTATATTATATATATGCTATACAGTAGATGTTGCTTATGTCTTACACCCATGCTAGTCCAGCCCCCGCTCTGGAGTTAGTTAAGTAAACTAACGGTATTAGACGGGGCACAGTGGCGAATGCGGATGGCATAAGCATACGTGGTATTTTCGTTTCTTTCTGCAATGGACGGTGTAAATGACGGGACTGCATTATATGATTAATGCAAAGAAAACAAACGAAAGCTGAATCGTTGGAACAATTTTAAAACCACTCGGTTATTTTCAAAAAGGCAAAACTTTTAAAATGCGGAACCTAAACCACTCCTTTAAAAACTATCAGGTTCCTTCGATTATATCAAGTTCACTACGCTCACAGTTTCTCCAAAACCAGCCGTAGCCCTTCGTCATTTCTGACGAATATTCAGTAGTATTCAAGCTATGTATTTTGACCTTTGCCAAGGCATAGTGATTGGTAGCTGCTGAATATTCATCTATTGCCTAGATAGATGCGTTGGTTTAGGACAGTCGTACTACTATTTTGTCCTTCGTCAAGGGTATGTACGGGTGGGTTCAAATTAACCTGGATAATGACAGGTAGAACTTGACATGTGACTTATGATATGTTGGCCTTCGACAAGGTCATAAGATGTAACATTTTAAAAATCGTTTAGGTTAATTGTTCGATAATCGTTAATATAACTCGTGTATTCCATAAACTAAATTATAATTATTTTTCAACATAAACTTAATTATACCTATTTTAGCTATGTAATTTCTAGTATTTGGTATTTAATTAGTCACTTAAAAATTTGCTAGTTTTTTAAAATATTTTTCCTTAATTAATTATTTTAAATATTATTTTAAGCTTTCACTTAATAACAAGTTTATAATATGTTCTCTTTTTCTCAATTTGTCTCCATGCTTCTAGAGATTTCTAGGATAGTATTAATTAGGAAATTAAATAATTAAGAAAATGAGTTAATAGATGTAATAATGTGGGGTTTCTTCACTTGACACACACTCACCTCACTCACCTCTCCCCTCTCCCAAGTTCTGGCCGAAACTAAGGCAGCCCCCATTTCTCCACTTCATTTCCAACTCAAAAATCTTCATTTTGCATCAAAAAATCTACACAAATTCTCACTAATTCTTAGTTAAACCTTCACCCATTTTTCCTTGGCCTAAAACTAGCTTGGATCTAGGAGCAAGATGGCATTTTGGAGTCTAAGTTTGCAAGTTTGATCTCAAATTTTTTGAGGTATAAATCCTAACCCTATGATTAAATTGTTGGTTAATTACTTTAATCTAATTTAATTAGGTATCTATATGGTTCTAATTGCAAGTTTGAAATTTCAAGAGAAGGATTTGGGTTCAAGTAAGGGTTTTTATCACATGATTATTGTTGCAATGTGTAGTTTAACATCTTAAGACTTGCAAAATCTAAACTAGTTGTTAATTTGCTAATTGTTACTTTTAAATTGTCTTAAATAAATATCTTGCAAACTAATTTCATGTTTAATATAAATAGGTGAGATTAAAATTGAGTTAATAATTGTGTAGCCAAATTAAGATATTAAGTGAACATTGCGGCCACTAGATTTGCTAAAACATCTAGATTTGCACTAAAATGGTTAGGTGATGCTTACTAGGTTTTTGGAATAAATCGATTTTAATTATGTTTGAGGTTTTGTTGATCTACAACCTATTTCATATAATATTTAGTATGTTGTGAATGTGCGATTGGTACGATCGTATTCTAGGCTTGGTAGTTGTCACGTACAGCGATCCTAGTTGTTGTTTGTGGCGTTGTCGCGAGTGCGTTTTGTGCACCAAGTGCGCGCGCGTCTAGTTAGTGCGCACGGTTGACTTATATCGTTTGTGTCCGCGACTATTTATATATCTATCCTCTTATTTTCTTGTGTGCGATTCTAGGATCGGGTGCAAAGACGTCGAACGCGGTGCGGAAAGGCAAGGCTAAGATCGGATCAGATTAGCCGAGACGTCCCGATGAGTAGATGTACACATCTATGGGGGATCGTCCGGATGGCACGAGGCGCGCGACAGTAGGATTACTAGTAGTGCTTGAATTTATATGCGTAGTTTTCCTAGTTATTCATTTCATTGCATTGCATCATCTTATATACTCATGATATTATCTTATAGGACACTTGCACCATTACCATTGGTTCATGCCGCACGTGCACTATTCATGCAAACACACACGCCTTTGGTAATTACTATGCTTAGAACACTATAGAACTTGCTTAAAATGGTATCTGAAACATTTGCATCATATATGATACGTAAACTGGAAGTTGTATATTCATTTCATCAAGATTGATACGTAGGATTGCTAGTCATGTGTATATAACTCATTGCATCATACTTCATACATAGTTTCTGGTCATACGTTGCATGGTATATATTATCATATCATAGACATCCATTATCACCAGCATGTTTATATATTGTGATTCTTTTTGAGGATTTCAGTATTTCTGAGATTTCTGGATTTTTGGGAAAACCGCAAGAATTTTATAAACCTGTTATCATTTTAAAATTGCAAGTTGCGGTTTTCAAGTGATATGATGAATGTGTCGTCCGCCATGAGTTTTCCTGATTTCTGTTTGTTTTCGAGACACAATTCGAGGAGTAGGATGAACCGTTTCGGGTACATGGTGGGCCCGGTATGGTACCCCAGGGCAAGAAGCTCAAGTTGTAGACGATGAGCATGGCAGGGGCAGACTACCTACCAGTGATGTCTGGCGCGGCGGATATCCGGAGGATACCGACCGTAGTCGTGAGATTTGATGATATGGGCCTATCCGTACTGACGGAGCCTGAGATATTGGGATTTTGAGATATTGCGACATTGAGACATTGAGATATTGAGACATCGAGTTATTAAGACATTGAGATATACATATTATGTATCGATGCTTGATACGAATTTCTGTGGATTTCATTTATGATACTTCAGTTATTTCACAGGAGTTTTACTAAGATAAATAACAGATTTTCTCGTACCAAACATATTCAGGTTTCGTGTTGATTATGCATTCATGTTGCATACATACTAGTGCATCGCATCATATCGGTATATGCAGATTGTGACGCATTTGCGTGCATACTTACGATAGCCTTGTTAGATATTACTTACTACTCACGAGTTGGCAACTCACCCCCCGTTGTGCCACAGTATCTTGCAGGTATGACCCGTCAGCACAGAAGCAGCGGGCGTACTTTCTTTTCTGCTTCGTTGCATCGACTTACAGCTTGCTCGTAGGTGGGTTTTGGAGGATTTTCTTTTTCCCCCACCATGTATTTTATTTTTTATCTAGTATACTCTATCTACCCTTCGTACATTGGACTTAGATGGTGAGCTTGTGATATTTGTATATATTCTATCTCTGGTTTCGATGCTAACTTGAGCCGACGTGATGTTTTCTTATTTGCATGCTTTTATATGCTTATTTTGCACTATTATGATACACATATTGATTGTGGTTGTGATTCCGCCTTTGGCGAAGAGTTAGCTCCCGCTTGGGGATGCTTTTATTCATTATTTATATGTATTTTCATGTGTTGTACCCGTTTGGGGGCCAGTATTTACAAAGGAGTCTCTGCCGAAATTTTCGGGAAATTTTGACGTTTTAAAAATGTTTAATGCGACTTATTTTGTTAAAATCGCTTTCTTTAAATAAATTTTCCTTCACTCTATTTCTTTAAATGGTTTAGATTTCTGGGCTTTGGCTTACTTAGGTTATGTTACGCCTTGAGACGTTTCGTAATTTAAGTGCCAGTCGCGTTCTGTACCTTCAGGTCATGACAAATTGTTAGTGTATATGCCCTAGAGGCCATTACTGTATCATACTAGTAAGTATATTACTTGATGGAGCTTGGGATATTCACAGTTGTATAGACAATCTTGCTCGAAATGGTAGTATACTACTTGGTTTGTCTCTGCTTTAATGTGTACATGTGTTTCTTTATTATATCACCTATACGCATTAGTGGAGCCCTTAGGATCTTTGCTTGATTACCAGCGTTGTGATGGCAGTCACACTCGTGGGGGCTGGGTAATCTACAAGCACATCCTAATTTACCCATCCCTGGTCGTGGGATTATCGAGACAGGGCATCGATACTCCAGAATAGACTAGTGTATGCGCTTCTCATCCCAGCACGGGAGACGGCCTGTCCCACAGCCATCAGTACGTCGTACTTGAGATAGTATGCGGGTGCTCGTTGGGTTACGAGTACACTGGACCGGACTCGTCGGGAACTGTTGGTTGGTATTATACCTATCGTCAGTTATCAGTTCCCAGGTGACATGAGTATAGCTTAGTGCGCTGACTTGACACTGTCACTTCGCCTCGAGTGTGTTCCCACTGCACTTTGATTACTACCCTACCACGGCTCAAAGGAGTCGTGCACACAGGTAGTTTTTAGGTGCAGTCCCGAAGCACTTGGAGGCAGTGACGGTTAGACAGGATTCGTCTCTCCCGGTATTGGGGGTTGACATCGCGCAGTGTCCAGGAGAGCCATTACACATGTAGTCCGTGGCCAGGGCAAGCGAGTTATACTGGTAGGTTTCTAGTGTTATCTCAGGGTGTTCTGGGCTACACTCCGACACGACTTGTACCGCTATTAGGGGACTGACGTTTACCACCCCCTAGGCCTGCCATACGATGTATCAGACGAACAGACCGGACTGTATGGAGACTGTCATATTCAGGCTCAGTAGTAGTTCAGATGGGTTCACCTCATCAGTCTTCTTATAGGCATCTACCTGGGGACCGTTACGTACAGCTAGTGCCGCTTGCGATCTGTTGTTAAACCCACTGCCGGCATAGTGTCGAGTCTTTAGAGTCCCACACAGAAAGTTATTCGCCTTTAGGCAAAATGAGTAAAGGTCGCATGGTTTAGCGATAGGGTTCGTTCACATCCGCGCACCTGTGCACGTTTGCTGTCCGGACAGCTTATACTAGCGGGCTTTGGTTTAAGCCGGATCCTAGTATATGATTTAGGATTGGTTTTATCTCATTGTATTCGTGTTCCTCGGATCACGGATACGGGTGCGTATGCACAGTTGACTGAGACAGAGGGAGAGGACTTTGATTAGGGTTAATGACCATTGTCATTTTCTTAACCCTATTGCTTATGTGAGAATTATGATTAATTGATATTAGTTAAATATAATTGTGCATGGTTAGGGTTGTTGACCATTTGACCATACTTGACTTGTTGACCTAGGTAGACATGTTGACCATCATCATTCCATATGAAAGATGCTCTTTGATCCTTGCAATTTGCATTTAATGTGAAATGATAATGGTCAAGTCTTGATTAACTATGACAATTATCTTAGCTAATTATATAATTTCATAATTCACACATATATGTGAGAATGGTTTATTTTTCATTTCATTTTCTATCATATGAGTTCTCTCCCCTCCTCTTCCTCTCTCTCTAGCTCTCCCCTCCTCTTCCTCTCTCTCTAGCTCTCCCCTCTCATGAGTTGAGAAACACTTGAGCTTGAGATAAACCATTCTAAGATACTCTCTACTCTCTTCTAAGGTCTAGGATTAGCACTCCAAGCATCTTAGTTACTTCTAGCTTGAAGTTGAAGCCAAAGGTTGAGGCTCTCGGGTGGATCCTTCTTCGACTAGAGAAGGCGACATGGAGATTACTTTCTTTCACTCCAAGGAGCAAGGAGAGAAGGACATAAAGCCCTAGGTATAACCTTTTTTCCATGTAGCTAAAACTAGTTAGCTTTGTAGTTAGTTTTTGTTTAGCAAAGATCCTCCTTTTGATAGTCCATGTTGCCTAGTTCGATAAAAATCCGATTTTTATACCATTTCCGCCTCCCCGCAAGCACCAGGGTGGGCAACGTAGACTTACAGTGGTATCAGAGCCTAACTAAAAATAAACTAGCTAGTTAGTAAATTGTATAGAAGTTCGATCGGTAAAAATTGCAAAACTAGTTTTTCAAAACCCTAAGTTTCTGTTGATTTTTTTTCTGCTCTAAAAATAATAAATCATACTTCAAAAATCAGCTCAGGGTTTTATTAAGAAACTCACCAAAGACGATCCAGTGAACCGTTCAAAGCGCCGCATTTCCGCGGCAAGAACATGCTTCTTGCCGTGGAATCGCTGCTGAGTTGACTCGGTTTTGGACCGAGTTTGGTGCAGTGTTCTTCTGTTAAGGTTTTGGGATTTTTAAGATATTTTATTTCTGCCCAGATTTTCCAGAAAAGAAATTTGTATTTGGGGTGGTTATAAATCCTTATTTTTGATCGAACTTCCCTATACTTTGACTAAAGGGTTATATCTGTGATGTTTATATGTGTTGAACGTTTGCTAATCGCTATACGTCGATTAGTGGGGGTTATACATATCTGTGATCTGTAATGCTTGTTGGTTTGTGTATATGAACTCGGTGGATTGTCGCGGATGAATAGCCGGGGTGGATGTGAGATGAGAGTTTCTTTTTTCTTTCATTCATGTAATATGTAAATTGATGTAATAGTATTTGTTTGGCCGCACAATCGGGTCGGGGTTGTAGCCGTCATTGTATAATTTCTTTTTACTGTTTTTGCTCCTAGGATAGACCCATGGTGGGGTGCACAAACTACCGGGTATCTCGAAGTACCGGGTGGCCTACTCACGTCGTTGAGGGAGGTTGCTTCGCTTCGGGTACTTGGCGGGTAGTTTGCCGCACCCGTAGGGGGCTTAGGTGGGGTATTGGCTATTCATCGTGACCGTATAATCCGTTTTTCATTGCAGGCTCGAATGAATCACGGATTCTTAGTATATCCAAAGTGTTCATCTGTGATCTGGATTGACTATCATTGCTATATATCTATATATGATATCTATTTAGGTGTTGCTTATGTTTTGCATCCGCGCTAGTCCAGCCCCCGCTCTGTCGTTAGTTATGTAACCTAACGGGTGATGATGGGGCCCCGTGGCGAATGCGGATGGCATAAGCGTACACCATATTTTGGTTGTTTTCTGCAATAGTAGGATTAAATGATGGGACGCATTGGAATTAATGCAAGAAAATAAACCAAGTAAAAGTCGTTGGAACACTTTCAAAACCACTCAGTTCTTTTCAAAAACCAATTTTTAAATGCGGAGCTTGAACCACTCCATTTAAAAGCTATCTCATTCCATCGATTATATCAAGTTCGCTACGTTCACGGTTTCGCCACGTTCACGGTTTCGCCAAAACCATTCGTAGCCCTCCATCATTTCAGTTAAATATTCGGTAGTATTCAAGCTATGTATTTTGACCTCACGCCAAGGCATAGTGATTGGTAGCTGCCGGATATTTATCTGTTGCATAGATAGAATGTGTTGATTTGAGACAGTCGTACTGCCATTTTGGCCTACGTCAAGGGTAGGTACGGGTGGGTTCAAATTAACCTGGATAATGATGGGCAGAACTTGACATGTGACTTATGACATTTTGACCTCATGCCAAGGTCATAAGAGCATGGGGCAAAAATTCACATCGGGAGTTTCATAAGTACTGAAACTTGCTAGCGCTGCATACCATTTGGAGTGTGATGATTCTGGTAGGATTCCTTCAGTTTTATCACGCGATGATATTTGGATCCCGATCCTACTGTGAGTATATGCTACTCCTCGGGAAATTTCTCACTTAACGATCAATGCTGTAAACCTACTAGGTGTTTAGAAAGGTGTTAGCGGGGCTACGCCCACAGGGAAAAGAGGTTACTTAATTAAGGAACTTCGCGAAAGCGTTGGAAGACCTCCCTCGAAGTACCGACACTAGCCTGGCTGAACGGTTAAGCAAGTATTGTACGGTGAGATTGATCCCGAATAATTCTTCCTTTATGGTTTGAGGAGGGATTCGAGAGACAGTGGGAGCCATCCTGTTTAGACAAACTAAAAACCACTCTAAACTTGCAAGAGCATCATGCTAAAGTGTTTCTTTTCTCTCTCCTAATTGCAGCGACCATTCAACATTACCGGACTTAAGTTATTACTAGATAAAAATATACTGACAGGGCCAAACTACAAAGATTGGCTCAGGAATGTCAAAATGGCAATCACTTATGACAAGTTGGGGTATCTTCTTACCACCAATGCTCCCCCTGTCCCAGGTCCCAAAACCAGTGTCGTAGATAGGGAAATCTATAAGACCTGGGAAATCGACTGCGCGAAGGCCAAGTGCCTCGTGCTTGCCTCTATGGACAATGAACATCAGAGGAGGCACGAGAATATGGACCTCGAATCCATATTTCTCCATACAAAAGAATTATATGGAGAGCAATCTCGTATCGCCAGATACGAAGTGTCGAAGAAGTTGTTTTCGGCAGGATTGGCCGTCGGATCATCGGTAGCGGAACACGTGCTTAAGATGATTGGCTACATAGAGGAGCTCGCGGAACTTGGGACCACGTTGGAGAATGAGCTCTATACGGACTTGATTCTCCAGTCCCTTCCTTCCAGTTACGCCCAGTTCATCCTGAACTTCAACTTACAGGAAAAGGAAGTTGAACTTTCAGAGCTCCTAAACATGCTGAGGAGTGCAGAAGGCACCCTACAGAAAGGTAGGGAAACATCCACTTTGTTTGTAGGAGGATCTTCCTCTTCTAAGTCCAGGGCGAAAGCCAAGGGAAAGAAGAAGAAAGCCCCCGCCAAACAAAGGGGTGGTGTTAGGAAAGTGCATACGAAGGGAAAGGCAAAAGCAACAAAGGTAGCGGGGAAGCTTATGGGGAAAGAAGAGTGCTATTACTGTCACAAGAGTGGACACTGGAAGAAAGATTGCAGGGCTTGGAAGGCCAGAACACAGGATCTGAAGCAAGTTGCGGCTTCAGCTTCAGGTGTGTATGTTATTGAAAACTGTCTATCAATAAACTCTACTTCCTGGGTATTGGATACCGGATCAGGATCTCATATCTGTAATTCTTTGCAGGGGTTGAGAAAGCGTAGGTTTTTGAAGGCCACCGACATGACCCTCAAAGTTGCAAACGGAGCTAGCACGGATGCTGAGGCCGTGGGGGACTATCACCTGGGAATGTCAGATGGACATGTTTTGGTTTTACGTAATTGCTTTTTTGTACCCAATGCAACTTGTAATATCATTTCTGTATCTTTATTGTCTAAAGAAGGTTATGAATTTGCATTTGTAAGTAATGTTGTGAACATTCACCTTAATCAAGTTTTGATTGGGTCAGGTACATTAAACAACGGTATATACGTATTAAACCAACCATAGATTTTCAATGTCCAGAATACACACAAAAGAAAGTCTCCTGAAATCAAACAGGCTTTCTTATGGCATTGTAGACTCGGTCACATTAATGAAAGAAGGTTGACGAAGTTACATACAGAAGGATATTTGGATCCGTTCGAATATCAATCGTATGCAACTTGTCAATCCTGTCTCAAAGGAAAGATGACAAAGACTCCGTTCACTAGACACGGAGTAAGAGCGAGCGAGCTCTTGGGACTCGTACACAGCGACGTGTGCGGTCCAATGTCTACACTAGCGCGAAGCGGTTATTCTTACTTCATTACTTTTACGGATGATTTTTCAAGGTTCGGACATGTCTTCTTAATGAAGCATAAATCTGAAGCCTTTGAAAAGTTCCAGGAATACAAGAATGAAGTAAAAAAATAAACAGGCAAAAGTATCAAGGCACTGAGATTTGATCGAGGTGGAGAATACTTAAGTGCCGAGTTCCTGGATTACCTAAAAGAGAATGGAATTCTCTCTCAGCTTACTCCTCCATACACTCCGCAACATAACGGTGTATCGGAGAGACCGAACCGAACCCTATTGGATATGGTACGGTCCATGATGAGTAACGCTGAGTTACCGTGATCATTCTGGGGATATGCGCTAGAATCAGCCGCATACCTTTTGAACCGAGTTCCAACTAAGACTGTGCCTACCACACCATATGAGTTATGGAGTGGGAAGAAACCCTATCTTTAATATCTGAAGATCTGAGGATGTCCAGCTTTTGTCAAAAAGCAGCATGCGGACAAACTTGAGGCACGTTCAGTACTGTGCAAGTTTGTGGGATACCCAAAGAACATCAGGGGGTATCTTTTCTACCACGCAGAGGAACAAAAGGTCTTTGTTTCTCATAATGCCCACTTTCTAGAACACCAGTTCTTGGAAAAGGAAATTAGTGGGAGCGCAGTAGAACTGGAAAAAATTCCAGAACCACAAGCTATTACTGAAAGCTTAGTAGAACCAGAGGGTTCGAATGATCTGGACATTCCTACGCCGCTCCGCAGGAGTAGTAGGCAGTCTCATCCGCCCGAGAGATACTACGGTTTTCTTATAGACGGGGATAGAGAGGATTGCATCATTGATTGTGATGAGCCTACTAACTTCCAGCAAGCCATTCAGAGCATTGACTCGGTAAAATGGCTGGATGCAATGCGGACCGAAATGGAGTCCATGTACACCAACAAAGTATGGATGTTGGACATTGCTCCAGTTGGGGTAAAACCCGTAGGATGCAAGTGGATCTTCAAAAGGAAGATTAGTTTAGATGGACAAGCCGAGACCTATAAAGCTAGACTTGTTGCAAAGGGTTTTCGTCAAAGACCTGGTTTGGACTATGACGAAACCTTTTCTCCAGTGGCTATGCTGAAATCCATTCGGATCCTTCTTGCCATTGCTGCCTTCCACGATTATGAGATTTGGCAGATGGACGTAAAGACCGCTTTTCTAAATGGAAATTTAGAGGAGTGTGTCTATATGGACCAGCCAGAGGGTTTCATTCAGAGTGGGAGCAGCGGAAAGGTGTGCAAGTTGCTCAAGTCCATTTATGGACTAAAGCAGGCATCGCGGAGTTGGAACATCTGTTTTGATGAGACGGTCAAGGAATTTGGCTTTATCAAAAATCCAAATGAACCATGCATCTATAGTAGATTTGTAGCGAGAACTGTAGTATTCCTCGTTTTATACGTGGATGACATTCTCTTAATAGGAAATGACATTCCTATGCTACAATCTGTCAAAGGGTTCTTGTCACACAGGTTCTCCATGAAAGACTTGGGTGATGCCTCATACATTCTGGGGATCCGGATCTACCGTGACAGATCCAAGAAGATATTAGGACTCTCACAGTCCAGGTACATCGACACCATACTGAAAAGATTCAGTATGGAAGATTCCAAGCGCGGTAATCTACCGGCTTGTCACGAGATCACCTTCTCCAAAGAGATGTCTCCCAAGACTGATTTAGAGAGGGATCGCATGTCTATTATACCCTACGCTTCTGCGGTAGGCTCTATAATGTATGCGATGTTGTCTACCAGACCAGATGTGGCTTATGCACTGAGTGTTGTAAGCAGGTATCAGTCAAACCCTGGGGAGAAACATTGGATAGCGGTAAAGAACATTCTCAAGTACCTGAGAAGGACTAAGGAGATGTTCTTGGTGTATGGCGGAAAAGACCACCAGATCGAGGCCTTTGCTGACTCCAGCTTCCAGAGTGACAAGGATGGTTCCAAGTCCATATCGGGTTTTGTCTTTACCCTCAATGGAGGGGCGGTGTGTTGGAATAGTTCCAAACAGGAAACCGTTGCTGACTCGACTATGGAAGCGGAATATATCGCTGCATCTGATGCCGCAAAAGAAGCCGTCTGGATGAGGAAGTTCTTGAAAGAACTTCAGGTGGTTCCATCCATTGTTGATCCAATACCTCTGTACTGCGACAACAACGGGGCTATAGCTTTAGCGAAGGAACCCAGGTCCCATCAAAAATCCAGACACATCTTGAGGCGGTATCACCTGATCAGGAAGATTGTGGATCGCCAGGAGATCGAGGTTCGGAGGGTTGCTTCAGAAGATAACACTGCAGATCCATTCATGAAGGCCTTACCCTAGACTCAGTTCGAGCGGCTGATCGAGATGATAGGTCTTCGATACGCCAGTACATGGCCTTAGTGCAAGTTGGAGATTGTTAGTGTATATGCCCTAGAGGCCATTACTGTATCAAACTAGTATGTATATTACTTGATGGAAGCTTGGGATATTCACAGTTGTATAGACAATCTTGCTCGAAATGGTAGTATGCTACTTGGTTTGTCTCTGCTTTAATGTGTACATGTGTTTCTTTATTATATCACTTATATGCATTAGTGGAGCCCTTAGGATCTTTGCTTGATTACCAGCGTTGTGATGGCAGTCACACTCGTGGGGGCTGGGTAATCTACAAGCACATCCTTATTTACTCGTCCCTGGTCGTGGGATTATCGAGACAGGGCATCGATATTCCGGAGTAGACTAGCGTATGCGCTTCTCATCCCAGCATGGGAGACGGCCTGTCCCACAGCCGTCAGTACGTCGTACTTGAGATAGTATGCGGGTGCTCGTTGGGTTACGAGTACACTGGACAGGACTCGTCGGGAACTGTTGGTTGGTATTATACTTATCGTCAGTTATCAGTTCCCTGGTGACATGAGTACAGCTTAGTCCGCTGACTTGACACCGTCACTTCGCCTCGAGTGTCTTCCCACTGCACTTTAATTACTGCCCTACCACGGCTCAAAGGAGTCGTGCAAACAGGTAGTTTTTGGATGCAGTCCCGAAGCACTTGGAGGCAGTGACGGCTAGATAGGATTCGTCTCTCCCGGTATTGGGGGTTGACATCGCGCAGTGTCCAGGAGAGCCATTACACAAGTAGTCCCTAGCCAGGGCAAACGAGATATACTGGTAGATTTCCAGTGTTATCTCAGGGTGTTCTGGGCTACACTCCGACACAACTTGTACCGCTATTAGGGGACTGACGTTTACCGCCCCTAGGACCGCTATGCAATGTATCAGACGAACAGACCGGACTGAACGGAGACTGTCACATTCAGGCTCAGTAGGAGTTCAGATGGGTTCACCACGTCAGTCTTCTTATCGGCATCTACCTGGGGACCGTTATGTACAGCTAGTGCCGCATGCGATCTGTGGTTAAACCCACAGCCAGCGTAGTGTCGAGTCTTTAGAGTCCCACACAGAGAGTTATTCGCCTTTAGGCAAAATGAGTAGAGGTCGCATGGTTTTGCGATAGGGTTCATTCACATCCGCGCACATGTGCACGTTTGCTGTCCGGGCAGCTTATACTAGCGGGCTTTGGTTTAAGCCGGATCCCTGTATATGATTTGGGATTGGTTTTATCTCATTGTATTCGTGTTCCTTGGATCACGGATACGGGTGCGTATGCACAGTTGACTGAGACAGAGGGAGAGGACTTTGATTACGGTTAATGACCATTGTCATTTTCTTAACCCTAATGCTTATGTGAGAATTATGATTAATTGATATTAGTTAAATATAATTGTGCATGGTTAGGGTTGTTGACCATTTGACCATACTTGACTTGTTGACCTAGGTTGACATGTTGACCATCATCATTCCATATGAAAGATGCTCTTTGATCCTTGCAATTTGCATTTAATGTGAAATGATAATGGTCAAGTCTTGATTAACCATGACAATTATCTTAGCCAATTATCTAATTTCATAATTCACACATATATGTGAGAATAGTTCATTTTTCATTTCATTTTCTATCATATGAGTTCTCTCTCCTCCTCTTCCTCTCTCTCTAGCACTCCCCTCTCATGAGTTGAGAAACACTTGAGCTTGAGATAAACCATTCTAAGATACACTCTACTCTCTTCTAAGGTTCTAGGATTAGCACTCCAAGCATCTTAGTTACTTCTAGCTTGAAGTTGAAGCCAAAAGTTGAGGCTCTCGGGTGGATCCTTCTTCGACTAGAGAAGGCGACATGGAGATTACTTTCTTTCACTCCAAGGAGCAAGGAGAGAAGGACATAAAGCCCTAGGTATAACCTCTTTTCCATGTAGCTAAAACTAGTTAGCTTTGTAGTTAGTTTTTGTTTAGCAAAGATCCTCCTTTTGATAATCCATGTTGCCTAGTTCGATAAAAATCCGATTTTTATACCATTTCCGCCTCCCCGCAAGCACCGGGGTGGGCAACGTGGACTTACACAAAGATGGTATCAGAGCGATAGGTTTTACTTTTCTGAGTGTAGGATGACCCTTGGTAGATGGAGTAGGTAACTTAAGCATAGTGACGTAGCGTGTGTATGTTCCGCGGCATACTTACGATTCGATACTCCGCCTATGTGACCTTAGGATATATATTTTCTTGTATTTCCTTCCTTGATTCCGGAAATCCTTTGATTCGATCGCAATGTTCTTATCAATCTTGTTTCTTGTTCCAGCCACTATGCCGCTGGAGACTACGAGGGCCAGAGGGTTACCGCCAGGGATGAGATTAGAGCAGTCTCATTTGAGATGAGGACCGATTACGGCGGTACGCCTAAACCTTAGGGACAGAGTGATCTGCCTTCTCTAGGACGGATGGCTAGGCTGGAGTCGAGTATTCAGGACTTGTGACAGATGATTGGATTGTTAGTTGAGGTTAGCCAAGCTCCGAGAGCCGATGATGTCCCTCCTACCGCGGGGACTGTGATTGTACCTGCTGCTCAGGCAGCTGTTTCTGTTGTTACCGAGATTATTTCTGTATCCTTACAGTAGTTTTCGAGGCTGAAGCCTCCAGTTTTTACCGCACAGATGCAGCGGAGGATCCGTAGACATCCTCAACAGGATGGCTAGGATTTGTCGTTTGCTGAGATGTTTTGACGAGAGATGGGTTGAGCTTGCGAGTTTTCGTCTAGAGGGTCTGGCTCAAACATGGTGCAAGTCGGTTGAGAGAGGACGAGCTGCAGATCCACCTCCTATGACTTGGGATGAGTTCACAGCTGTATTCCTTACTCGTTTCATTCCAGAAAGCGTTTGAGATGCCCGAGATCGTAGTTTTGAGTCTTTGTGCAAGACTTCATGGATGACAGTGTCCGAGCACGACATTCAGTTTACTTAGTAGTTCGATATGCTCCTTACCTGGTGGACACTGAAGAGAAACGCATAAAGAGGGTCGTGTGGGGACTAGACACGCAGTTATTTCTTGCCATCGGCATCCAGTATTTTGACACTTATGCAACCGCAATGGATGCAGCCTTACTTTTGCAGGAGCGCATTTCTGAGACTTCAGTCGTTTCTGGAGCGAAGCGGATTCATACTAGTATGCCAACTCAGAGGCGGTTAGGTAGACGTTATGACAGGTATTCTTTCGGTGTTTTCTTCCGATGCGTATTTCTTTCTGGTGTCGTTTGAAATGGTATCCACATATTTTGTATCGATGTCTAGCCGATAGTAGTCCTTACTGAATCAGCCGCTTGTTGTGATTCCTTCCATAGGCTAGTCTTTTGTCGCTCGAAATGTTTTTGTTCGTGTTTGTTTTGTTTGTATCGGAGATAGAGATTCTTCTGTCGATTTGATTTTTCTCGATATGTTAGACCTCGACGCTCTTCTGAGCATGGATTGGTTAGCCACGTGTCACGCATCCATGGACTGCCGTAAGAAGGCAGTCAGATTTAGTTTTCCGGATGATCCAGTTCTTGTTTGTTTTCGGGGAGACTGTAGCGTCACCCTTTCAAGTTTGATTTCTTCTCTTCACGCTAGTCAGGTTTTGAGGAAAGGATATCAGGGATTTTTGGCATATGTTGTAATGTTAGAGCCGTAGAGGTCCTGTCGGACCAGGTCCCGATTGTGAGGGAATTTCAAGATGTCTTTCCTGACAAGTTGCTTGGTTTGTCGCCAGAGCGCGATATTGAGTTCTGTTTTGACTTGATCCTGGCATGGAGCCTTTTTCTCTACCGCCATATCGGATGGACCCGGCGGAGCTTAAAGAACTGAAGGATCAGTTGCAAGATTTGTTGGATAAAGGGCTTGTTCGTCCGAGTGCGTCACCTTGGGGAGCTCCGATCCGGTTCGTCAAGAAGAAAGACGGCAGTTTGTGTTGGTGCATCGATTATCGTCAGTTGGATCGAGTGACTGTGCGGAATAAATATTCCCTTCTTTGCATTGACGATTTGTTCGATCAGCTCTAGCGTGCAGGGAATTTCTCGAAGATTGACTTGCGGAAGGGTTACTATTAGTTGCGAGTTCGAGAGGATGATATTCCGAAGACTGCTTTTCGCACACGTTACAGGCATTATGAGTTCTTGGTGATGTTGTTCGAGCTCACCAATGCCCCAGCAGCGTTTATGGATTGGATGAACAGCATATTCAGGTCGTTTCTTGATCAGTTATTATCATGTTCGTTGATGACATTTTAGTACACTTTTGGAGCTGTAAGTCTACGGAAGCGCCCAGGCCGTCTAACAGACGCCAAATGCGAAACAAAAACTTTTTAACTGGCGCTATCGTATACTATAACCCGGATATGCCATTATTGCTAAACTAATAAACTACAAAGAGGGTAGAAAGGTTATACCGAAAGATCCGAGTCCTTCGTTCTTTAACCATTATCCCACGCTCCGTTGCGGCTGCTCCGATCTCGTCGATCTCCGATCTCCTCGTCCAGGTGGCACCACGTCAACGGATCTTTAAACGGGCTCCCGCTTCTGACCCGAAGCAACTCGGTCATCAAGTTTGCTAAAAGAGATGACCAAGATTGATGTAGAGAATGAGTAGAACACTTTGTCTCGATTCGTCCAAAGCCATGGACGAACGGTTAATGAAGTTGCCATTTGAAACTGTGATGGACTAAAATGAGCTATGAAATTTCCATACACCAAAACTATAACCTTTTCCCAAAATGAATAAATCTTATTCTCACAAGAATGGCCGGCCATATTTTATAGAGGTGGGGGTGAGTGTAGGAACAAGGAAGGTAACCTTAAGCAATAATGTATCATGAAGAACACAAACAAAAATGCATTAATGCAATGAATGACTCATCTAAACCTAGTCACCACCCAATTAATGCTAATGAATGAGTCACAATCCTTGTCACCAATCTAGAAGCTTCTAGAACCACGACTCACCTCATGACTCACCCAAGTGAAGAAAAGATAAATCCGCATTTAACCGAATTTTAAAGACGGGTGATAGAAAACAGGAAACTGGAAACTGGAAACTGGCAACTTCCAAAAGCGATCCCGAAACGAATTTCAGGATAACCCCGTAACAGTATAAACATACCCGTATTTGTATTACGACCGAATACAAATGCAACTGAGACAAAGATATTATATCTACAAAGTATAATACTCGGATCCGGCTTAAACCAGAGCCCACCAGTACTATCTGCCCGAAATATGACACGTGCGTAAACGCACGTGCATTTTCCAAACCCTGCCATGAAACAATACAGCCTCTACAACCTTTCGCCCGAACTTGGGAAACTATCTGTGGGGGACTCCAATGACTCGTCAGTACCCTCGAAGTGGGTTTAACCACAAGCCGTCAGTGGCACTAGCTGTGCGTAACGGTTGCCCATGTACTGATCTCAAGGGAAGCCGATGAGCGAACTCAACCTGGAACCCTACCGATCCTAACAGTGACAATGTATATACAGTCCGGTCTGTTCGTCTATGAGTATCGCATATCAGCCTAGGGGGCTGGTAACGTCAGACCCCCAATAGCAGTATAAGTCGTGTCGGAGTGTAGCCCAGAACACCCTGAGATACTACTGGAGTATCTACTAGTAAATCTCTTACCTCGGCCGAGGATTTGTGTAATGGCTCTCCTAGACACAGCGCGATCTCACCCCCAATACCGGGAGAGACGAATCCCCTGCCGATCCGCTCACTTGCCTCCATGTGGCTCGGGACTGTACCCAAAAAATACCTGTTTGCACGACTCCTTTTAGCCGTGGTAGGGTAGAAATCAAAGCACAGTGGGAACTCACACGAGACAAATGACGACCTCAGGTCGATGAACTAACCTGTATACATGTCATGAGGGAACTGCTATCTGACGCTAGGTATAATATCAACTAGCAGGTTCCCGGCGAGTCCTGTCCGGTGTACTCATAACCCAATGAGCACCTGTATACATCTTAGGTGATCCAACTGACACCAGTGGCTTGTGAGACCGGCCACCACCCCTCATCGGGGTCTCGACTGTATGCACTAGTCTACTCCAGAGAATCGATGCCCTGTCTCGAAACTCCCACGACTAGGGACCACTATTAAGGATGTGCTTATAAACGACCCAACTCTCACGTATATGATCGCCATCATACTGTTGGTATTCAAGCATGATCCTAAGGGCTCTATCATCGTGTAACAGTGATCAATCACCTGAACCTGTACACGACTGATAAAGGAAAACCATATAGCATACTATCATCTCGAGTAAGGCTGTAGTACCGGTATAGGTCCTCCTCAATCATTGCAATCACATGCCTGCGATCCAATAATTGACTTTGAGGGCACTATATCCAACAATCTCCCACTTTCACTCAAGGTTAATTATTGCGATGTCGCATACTCACAGCCCGTGTGATACTGAACATCCAACTCCTCTACTAATCAGTTTCACAAAGCCCGTTTGTAAAATTATTGTGTTCGAGAAATAGCCTCAACGAGTGGATCCGCCCCGATGTTTCTTTCTGTGTCTCTCTTAATCTTAAGTTCGTGGAGAAAGCCATCTCCCGAATTGAGTAATACCTGTCTTAGAATATGTCTGGATATCTGATGGGACCTAGTTCATAAATGAACTCCAAATCCAAACTTCTTAGACTATATCGATAACTGAACCTAATCAGTATCTTGCACCAAGCCTCCCACGGTATCCTCTTGGACCATCTGTCCATAATACTGTCCCTCGTCAGAGGGAAAACTATAACTCTGACAATCACTCTTTCATCCATGTCACCTTTGAAGCCTGGAATGATAACCGTCTCCCGTAGGAGGCTGCCGTAATCAATTCCGTAGAACATGCACTTATGTTCTAAAACCGCTTCCTTATGTTTCTTCAGGATTGGATTATGTCACGACCCGAAAGTACGGAACATAACTGGCACTTAGATTACGAGACGTCTAAAGGCGTACCGTAACCTAAGTCAGCCAAAGCCCAGAAAATCTAAACCAGAATAAAAAGAGAGTGAAGGAAAACCTTTAATGAAAACGGTTTTAAAATCATTAAGTTGCATAGAATCCCTTTTTAAAACATCAAAAATTTCCGAAAAATTTCGGCATAGTCTCCCCTGTATTTTCTATCCCCCAAAATGGGTACAACAAGATAATACATATGAAATCATAAAAATGGCATCCCCAAGCGGGAGCTAGCTCTTCGCCCAAGGCGGATCACGACCACATGCAATATATAAGCAATACCAAGAAAAGAGCATAGAAGAAACCCAAAATATCAGAAAACGCAACGCCGGCTCAAGTGAGCTCGACCCAAAAGAAACCACCAATATACAAATCTTTCAATCTCATCACTATGTCGCATATACAATATATAAAGTGGTAGATGGAGAATACTAGATACAATGATAAAACAAAAGATATAAAATATGCTCGCAACCCACCTACGGGCGATGTCGCGAGTCTGCACAAAAGGAGCTGATGATAAGATAGCCGCCGCTACAAGAGTGACGGGTCCGACCTGCAAGACACTGTGGCACAACGGGGGTGAGTTGCCAGCTCGTGAGTAAATATAACATCTAGTAAGGCAATCGTAAGAATGCACGCAATGCGGAACAACCTGTATGTCCATATGTGATATAATATCTCTAGTATGCATGAACATGTATGCAATGTCTTTTCTAACTCCTTAAGTGTTTTAAATGTTAAGGTTACTGCATTCTTAACTTTTAGAAAATGAATATCTGTACAATAGCCAAGTATCATCAAGAAATCATCTGAAAACCCGTGTCAAGCATCGACACCAAATAGGAATCATATCTGTCTCCGTCAGTCCGGATCGGCCCATATCATAAATCTCACGACAACGGTCGGTATCCTCCGGATATCCGCCGCGCCAGACATCACCGGTAGGTAGTCTTCCCCTGCCAGGCTCATCGTCTACAACTCGATCTTCTTGCCCCGGGGTACCATACCGGGCCCACCATGTACCCGATACGGTTCATCCACTCCTCGAATCGGGTCTCGAAATCCAACAGAAAACATGAAAACTCATGGTGGACGACACATACATCACGAGAAAATCGCAACTTTGTTTTAAAAACGATAAATATAAGCTTTTGTTAACTTCTTGCGGTTTTCCCCAAAAATCCAGAAATCACAGAAATACTGAAATCCTCGAGAAAATCATAATGTTCACATGTTATATATGATAAATGTCTATGATATCAATGTATATGATGTGAGTTTTGGCTAGAAATCTATGTAGATATGATGGTAATGCGAGGTATATGCATGCTATGCGACTCCATATATCATGTATGAATGCAATGACGTTATTAAGTTAAACAAGTTCTATAGTGCACGTGGCATGGCAATTACCAAAGGCGTGTGTGTCACATGAATAGTGCGCGTGCAACAGATGCCAATGGTAATGGTGTTCGTGTTCTACGAAGTGTTATCGCATAGGTATGGGTGAATGTCCATGCAATCTAATATACTGTTCGCTATAAGGGTATGCAGTGTATATGAATGGATAAGCTAGCTAACAATATGAATCTTGCACAAAGTAGGGTAATCCTAACTAGGGGGGCGCCTCGCGCCATCCAGACGATTCCCCCATAGATGAATATATCTACTCACCGGAAATCCCCGCTAATCTGATCCGGCCACCGCTTTGCCTTTACGCGCCGTGTCCGATATTTCTCCGACCGACCCTATATTGCACAACACCAAGTATAAGATTACATAATCTAAAACGATGCAAGTCACAATATACAATTATCGACGCTCTCAAATTAATCATAGCATGCACTCAGTGCGCGGAAAAACGCACGAAAATCGCTAATCTTTAACTAAAATCGTCATTTCGGGGAAATCGACAAAACTACAACCCGACTAGACGAAACCCCGCGTTCGCGCATTCTAATAATCCTATACGAAGCTAATAATATTGCTAACCTAACGCAAATTGAACGCATTCTATTTTTCGTAAAAATCTAGCAAGCAAATTCAACGCCGATTCAATGGAAACATCGAAATTTAAAGATTTAGCGAGCATATAAATACACCATTAACCACTACAACCAATTAGAAACCCAAAGCCCTAATTTAATCCTAACAACTATGCTTCAAACCCTAGTTTTAAAATCAATCCTTCTCTTGATTTTTCCTAAACAACATTTACCACTAAACTAATATTTAGAATTTCAATTCTGGCATAATTAAACCACAAGTTAACAAAAAGATTAGAATTTTCACCTCTCAAGCTTGAACCCTAGCTTGATCAAGTCACCAAGAAGCCTCCTTTCATCTAGTTTTTGAACCAATTTGGGTAGAAGAGAGAGTGGTTTAGGGTTTGGGTTTGAATGGAGATGGAAATTTATGAATTTAAATGGATTTTTAGCAAAGAAAAAGAAGCAAAATGAAGTGATGAAGTGGGGAAATCTGCAGCAAGAGGGGTCGGCCAGCAGTATGGGAGAGGAAGTGGGGAAAATTTGAGAAGATTCTAGGTCAAATAACACCCCATATTATCATTTAATGCTTTCATGTCAACCTTTTTACAAAAAAACCCATTTTTTACCTCATTTTTCATTAAATTTCCCACCTTTAAACCAAAAGTTTGCAAGACATGATACAATTTTATTAACACCATATTTTAGCTTATAAAGACTCTTAATTAAGAAATTTACCTAATTAAATTTGTATTTATCCCTAATTAAATGTATTTTAAAAAGCTTAAAAAAATAAAAAAAAAATTAATTATGAATTTTTTTTATTTAACTAGAAAATTATAAGTGACATTTTAGTGATAAAATTATAGTAATATCTTATCTAAATTTTGTATAATTAGATCTACAATGAAAAATACCTATTTCGACTTTTTACGGAAAAAGCCGAAAAATTAGCCGATTACCGAAAAACTGCCTAAACGATTTTCGAAGGGTTACAATCTTCCCTCCTTAAAGAAATTCGGTCCCCGAATTTAAAATTTAACTACGCGTACCTTCAAAAAGATGGGGATATCTCTTCCTCATCTCGACCTCGGTCTCCCAGGTGACCTCCTCGCCGTTCGGGCCACGCCAAAGGACCTTGACAGACGGTATAACATTCGATCTTAATTTCTTCACCTGCCGATCCAAAATGACCACCGGCTGCTCGGTGAAAGAAAGATCACGCTCTAGCTGGATCGTCTGGTGCTGAATCGCCTGGGAAGGATCATGAAGGTACTTGCGGAGCATCGAGACATGGAATACGGGGTGAACATCGGGGAAGCTGGGCGGAAGAGCTAACCGATAAGCGACTGGACCAACACGCTCTAGGATCTCGAAAGGACCAACATATCTAGGACTCAGTTTCCCTTTCCGCCCAAATCTCATCACACCTTTCATCGGAGAGACCTTCAGGAAAACATGATCGCCAATAGCGAACTCGAGTCGGCGACGGCGCCTGTCAGCATATGATTTCTGCCTGCTCTGTGCCGCTCTCATCCTGTCCCGAATCAGCTGTATCTTCTCGGTTGTCTCCTGTACAATCTGCGGTCCCAAAATACTGCTCTCCCTGAGCTCTGTCCAACATACAGGCGATCGGCATCTCCTCCCATATAAAGCCTCAAAAGGTGCCATCTGAATCGTCTCCTGGAAGCTATTATTGTAGGAAAACTCGATCAAAGGCAAATGACGATCCCATCTACCACCGAAATCTAAAACACAAGCTCTGAGCATGTCCTCAAGAGTCTGAATCGTACGCTCCGACTGACCGTCAGTCTGAGGATGAAAGGCTGTGCTAAAACTCAATCGGATGCCCAAAGCTTCCTGGAGTTTCTGCCACAATCGGCTGGTAAACTGGGTGCCACGGTCGGACACGATGCAAGTCGGAACGCCATGCAGTCGCACTATCTCATCGATATAAACCTGGGCGTACTGAGAAAATCCAAAAGTGGTCTTCACTGGCAGAAAGTGAGCCGCTTTCGTCAGTCGATCCACAATCACCCAAATAGAGTCATACCCTCGACTGGTCCTGGGTAGACCCACAATGAAGTCCATGGAGACCTGCTCCCACTTCCACTCAGGGATGGGCAAAGGCTGTAACTCGCCGGCTGGCCTCTGATGCTCGGCCTTGACTTGCTGACAAGTCAGGCATCTGGACACAAAGTCTGCAATATCCTTCTTCATCCCGTCCCACCAGTAAACCTCTCTCAAATCACGGTACATTTTGGTGGAACCCGGATGCACACTGTATACTGATCTATGTGCCTCCTCGAGAATATCACGCCTCAGTCCCTCTGAATCTGGTACGCACAGTCGAGTCCCAAATCGAAGTATCCCCTGATCATCGATCACGAACTCAGAAACTCTGCCCTGCCGAATCTGCTCAATAATCTTTAATGTACGGGCATCGCCGGACTGTTCCTCGTGGATACGGTCAAGTAACTGTGGGCGTGCTCTGAAATGGGCTAGCTGTCCCCCTGTAGGAGTAAACTCGAACTGCACTCTGCTATCACATAAAACCTGCCAATCCGCCGTCGACTGCATCTGTACTGCGCTCAAACAAGATAAACTACCTCCGGGCCTCCTACTCAAAGCATCTGCCACCACATTCGCCTTGCCCGGATGGTATAAAATCTCGCAGTCATAATCCTTCACCAACTCCATCCAACGGCGCTGTCTCAGGTTCAAATCTCGCTGCTGGAAGATATACTTCAAACTCTTGTGGTCAGTGAATATCTGGCACGACTCACCGTATAGGTAATGTCTCCAGATCTTAAGTGCAAATACCACTGCAGCCATCTCTAAATCATGGGTGGGGTAGTTCTGTTCGTGTTTCCTCAGCTGCCGAGAAGCATACGCGATAACTCTGTCGTGCTGCATCAACACACATCCCAGCCCCACTTGAGAAGCATCACAATAAACCACGAACCCGCCTGATCCTGAAGGCAATGCTAACACTGGAGCAGTAGTCAGACGAGTCTTCAACTGCTGGAAGCTATCCTCACATGCCTGGGTCCAATAAAAAGGAACCCCCTTCCGGGTCAACCCGATCAAAGGTGCAGCAATGCGGGAGAAATCCTGGACGAAACGTCGATAATAGCCGGCCAGACCTAGAAAGCTACGAACCTCTGTAACTGATACTGGTCTAGGCCAACGCAGAACTGCCTCGATCTTCTTCGGGTCCACACAAATACCGTCTCTCGTCACCACATGACCCAAGAAATCGACACTGTCTAACCAGAATGCGCACTTGGAGAATTTGGCGAACAGCTGATGCTCCCTCAAAGTCTGCAATGTGACACGTAAGTGCTGCTCATGCTCCTCCCGGCTCCGAGAATAAACCAAGATGTCGTCAATGAACACAATGATGAACTGATCGAGATACGGCCTGAATACGCGGTTCATCAAATCCATAAACACTGCCGGGGCATTGGTGAGCCCGAACGACATCACCAAGAACTCATAATGACCATATCGAGTACGGAAAGCTGTCTTCGGAATATCCTCCTTCCGAACCCGCAACTGGTGATAACCTGACCGTAAATCAACCTTCGAGAAAAACCCTGCACCCTGGAGCTGATTAAATAAGTCATCAATGCGGGGTAGGGGATACCTGTTCCGCACAGTAACCCGGTTCAGCTGACGATAATCAATGCATAAGCGCATACTTCCGTCCTTCTTCTTAACAAACAAGACGGGAGCACCCCAAGGTGACACACTCGGTCGAATAAGCCCTTTGTCCAGCAAGTCCTGTAACTGATCCATTAGCTCTCTCAGCTCCGCCGGGGCCATCCGATAAGGCGGTATAGAGATAGGCCCCGTGCCGGGGATCAAGTCAATACAGAACTCAATCTCGCGCTCTGGTGGCAGACCAGGTAGCTCGTCAGGAAATACATCAGGAAACTCTCTCACAACAGGGACCTGGTCCAACGGAACCTCTGTGGAGCTAGTATCACAAACATAAGCTAAGAATCCCTGACACCCTTTCCTTAAGAGCTGACCAGCGCGAAGAGAAGAAATCAAGCTGGGAAGGGTAGCGCTACGATCTCCCTGAATAATAAGTATCGGCTCACCAGGAAAACTGAATCTGACTGCTTTTTCACGGCAGTCCACGGATGCATAACAAGTGGCTAGCCAGTCCATACCAAGAAGAACGTCAAAGTCTAGCATATCGAGGAGAATCAAATCAACTGAAGAATCTCTCTCCCCGATACGAACGGAACATGATCGGTATACGAAACGGGCAACAAAAGACTCGCCTACCGGGGTAATAACGACAAGCGGCTGATCTAACGGAGAAGACTCTCGGCCCAACCTCGGTGCAAAGTACGTGGATACATAGGAATGTGTGGAGCCTGGATCAAATAATACCCGTGCATCAAAAGAACATACTGGCAGAGTACCTGTCACGACGGCATTGGATGCCTGTGCATCCTGAGGAGTCAATGCGAACACTCGGGCCTGTCCACCACTAATAGCTGGCTGTCCTCTGCCTCTACCTCGGCCTCTGCCTCTGTCGCCTCGTCCTCTCTGGACTGGACCGCCACACCCACGGCCTCTAGAAGCATCTGACTGGTGTGGAGCATCATCAGGAGTAGGAGGTAAAGCTCTATGAGAAGGTGGTGAGGGTGGTAAAGTCACATGCGGGACTGTCGCCGCACCCTGGCGTCCCATGGTACAGTCTCTGACACGGTGGTACTGACTCCCACACCGAAAACATTCTGGAGACGACTGCTGGGTCTGTGGATATGAACCACATAACTGACCTCATCTCAATCCTCTGCCTCCACCATCTCCCGGAAATAATCTATCGCGGTGTCTGCCTATCTGCCGCTGAGCTGGCGTATCAGTACGGATCCTCTTCGGCCCAGAAACGACCGGAGTCTCAGAAATACGCTCCTCCAAAAGTAAGGCTGCATCCATCGCGGCAGCGTATGTATCAAAGTGCTGGGTGCCGATGGCAAGGAATAGCTGTGTATCAAGCCCTCGTACAAACCTCTTTATTCTCTTCTCTTCTGTGTCGACTAGGTACGGAGCATATCGAGACAACTGGGTAAACTGTATATCATATTCCGACACCGTCATCCCAGGAGTCTTGCGCAAAGACTCAAAACTACGGGCGCGAGCATCTCGGACACTCTCCGGAAGAAAACGGGCAAGAAATGCAGAAGTAAACTCATCCCAGGTCATAGAAGGCAGACCTGCAGCTCGGCCTCTCTCTACTGAATCGTACCATGTCTGGGCAAGACCCTCCAGACGAAAACTCGCAAACTCCACCAATCTATCATCAGAACACCTCAACGAACGGCAAATCCGAGCCATCCCATCAAGAAATGCCTGTGGGTCCTTTGTCGCATCTGTACCGGTAAAAGCTGGAGGTCTCAATCTCATGAACTCCTGTAGTGAAACAGGGATAGTCTCCGTAGTAGCAGCAGGAGTGACCATCTGTGCAGTAGGTACGATCGTGGTCTGTCCGGTGGAAGGAACGTCCTCGGATCTCTGTGCCCGGCTGGACTCAACTAAAGATCCCATCATTTGCCGCAACTCTTGCATGCCGGCCTCTAGTCTGGCAATACGGTCAGGATAAGGCGGATCAGTATGACCCTGAGGGGTAGGCGTATCCTCCCGCTCGATCCTCGCCTCAGACGGGCCCGCCCGAATCTCATCCCTAGCGGCGGCCCGCTGAGCTCTCGTAGTCTTTGGCGGCATCGAAGCTAGAATAAGAAAAAGGACTGATAAGATCATTGCAATTGAATCAAGGAATGCAAGGAATCAAGAAAGGAAATGCAAGCAATTATGTCCTAAGGTCACTTAGGCGGAGTACCGTATCGTAAGTATGCCGCGGATTATACCCACGCTACGCCACTCTGCTTAAGTCACCTACTCCATCTACCAAGGTCGTCCTACACTCAGAAAGGTAAAACCTACGCTTTGATACCAACTTTGTCACGACCCGAAAGTACGGAACGTAACTGGCACTTAGATTACGAGACGTCTAAAGGCGTACCGTAACCTAAGTCAGCCAAAGCCCAGAAAATCTAAACCAGAATAAAAAGAGAGTGAAGGAAAACCTTTAATGAAAACGGTTTTAAAATCATTAAGTTGCATAGAATCCCTTTTTAAAACATCAAAAATTTCCGAAAAATTTCGGCAGAGTCTCCCCTGTATTTTCTATCCCCCAAAATGGGTACAACAAGATAATACATATGAAATCATAAAAATGGCATCCCAAGCGGGAGCTAGCTCTTCGCCCAAGGCGGAAAACAACCACATGCAATATATAAGCAATACCAAGAAAAGAGCATAGAAGAAACCCAAAATATCAGAAAACGCAACGCCGGCTCAAGTGAGCTCGACCCAAAAGAAACCACCAATATACAAATCTCTCAGTCTCATCACTATGTCGCATATACAATATATAAAGTGGTAGATGGAGAATACTAGATACAATGATAAAGCAAAAGATATAAAATATGCTCGCAACCCACCTACGGGCGATGTCGCGAGTCTGCACAAAAGGAGCTGATGATAAGATAGCCGCCGCTACAAGAGTGACGGGTCCGACCTGCAAGACACTGTGGCACAACGGGGGTGAGCTGCCAGCTCGTGAGTAAATATAGCATCTAGTAAGGCAATCGTAAGAATGCACGCAATGCGGAACAACCTGTATGTCCATATGTGATATAATATCTCTAGTATGCATGAACATGTATGCAATGTCTTTTCTAACTCCTTAAGTGTTTTAAATGTTAAGGTTACTGCATTCTTAACTTTTAGAAAATGAATATCTGTACAATAGCTAAGTATCATCAAGAAATCATCTGAAAACCCGTGTCAAGCATCGACACCAAATAGGAATCATATCTGTCTCAATATCGGGCTCCGTCAGTCCGGATCGGCCCATATCATAAATCTCACGACAACGGTCGGTATCCTCCGGATATCCGCCGCGCCAGACATCACCGGTAGGTAGTCTTCCCCTGCCAGGCTCATCGTCTACAACTCGATCTTCTTGCCCCGGGGTACCATACCAGGCCCACCATGTACCCGAGACGGTTCATCCACTCCTCCAATCGGGTCTCGAAATCCAACAGAAAACATGAAAACTCATGGTGGACGACACATACATTACGGGAAAACCGCAACTTTGTTTTAAAAACGATAAATATAAGCTTTTGTTAAATTCTTGCGGTTTTCCCCAAAAATCCAGAAATCACAGAAATACTGAAATCCTCGAGAAAATCATAATGTTCACATGTTATATATGATAAATGTCTATGATATCAATGCATATGATGTGAGTTTTGGCTAGAAATCTATGTAGATATGATGGTAATGCGAGGTATATGCATGCTATGCGACTCCATATATCATGTATGAATGCAATGACATTATTAAGTTAAACAGGTTCTATAGTGCACGTGGCATGGCAATTACCAAAGGCGCGTGTGTCACATGAATAGTACGCGTGCAACAGATGCCAATGGTAATGGTGTTCGTGTTCTATGAAGTGTTATCGCATAAGTATGGGTGAATGTCCATGCAATCTAATATACTTCTTCGCTATAAGGGTATGCAGTGTACATGAATGGATAAGCTAGCTAACAATATGAATCTTGCACAAAGTAGGGTAATCCTAACTAGGGGGGCGCCTCGCGCCATCCAGACGATTCCCCCATAGATGAATATATCTACTCACCAGAAATCCCCGCTAATCTGATCCGGCCACCGCTTTGCCTTTACGCGCCGTGTCCGATATTTCTCCGACCGATCCTATATTGTACAACACCAAGTATAAGATTACATAGCCTAAAACGATACAAGTCACAATATACAATTATCGACGCTCTCAAATTAATCATAGCATGCACTCAGTGCGCGGAAAAACGCACGAAAATCGCTAACCTTTAACTAAAATCGTCATTTCGGGGAAATCGACAAAACTACAACCCGACTAGATGAAACCCCGCGTTTGTGCATTCTAATAATCCTATACGAAGCTAATAATATTGCTAACCTAACGCAAATTGAACGCATTCTATTTTTCGTAAAAATCTAGCAAGCAAATTCAACGCCGATTCAATGCAAACATCGAAATTTAACGATGTAGCGAGCATAGAAATACACCATTAACCACTACAACCAATTAGAAACCCAAAGCCCTAATTTAATCCTAACAACTATGCTTCAAACCCTAGTTTTAAAATCAATCCTTCTCTTGATTTTTCCTAAACAACATTTACCACTAAACTAATATTTAGAATTTCAATTCTGGCATAATTAAACCACAAGTTAACAAAAAGATTAGAATTTTCACCTCTCAAGCTTGAACCCTAGCTTGATCAAGTCACCAAGAAGCCTCCTTTCATCTAGTTTTTGAACCAATTTGGGTAGAAGAGAGAGTGGTTTAGGGTTTGGGTTTGAATGGAGATGGAAATTTATGAATTTAAATGGATTTTTAGGAAAGAAAAAGAAGCAAAATGAAGTGATGAAGTGGGGAAATCATCAGCAAGAGGGGTCGGCCAGCAGTATGGGAGAGGAAGTGGGGAAAATTTGAGAAGATTTTAGGTCAAATAACACCCCATATTATCATTTAATGCTTTCTTGTCAACCTTTTTACAAAAAAACCCATTTTTTACCTCATTTTTCATTAAATTTCCCACCTTTAAACCAAAAGATTGCAAGATATGATACAATTTTATTAACACCATATTTTAGCTTATAAAGTCTCTTAATTAAGAAATTTACCTAATTAAATTTGTATTTATCCCTAATTAAATGTATTTTAAAAAGCTTAAAAAAATAAAAAAATTAATTACTTACGAAATTTTTTTATTTAACTAGAAAATTATAAGTGACATTTTAGTGACAAAATTATAGTAATATCTTATCTAAATTTTGTATAATTAGATCTACAATGAAAAATACCTATTTCGACTTTTTACGGAAAAAGCCGAAAAATTAGCCGATTACCGAAAAACTGCCTAAACGATTTTCGAAGGGTTACAGATTAATATAAACTTATCGCATCTAGTGCAAAAACAACATCTGGTGTGGTACTTGACATCTCTTGATTGACTCAATTGCCTAAGCAAGTGATCTGGCAATCATGCACATCCCTCTCCCCTTTAGTCTGTAAGACACGTTTAGAGAGGGTGACTCCATCACCTGCAGGTACACAACCATGCCAGGAGTCGTCTATTCTAAAAACCATTAGAATACTGTTAAGGTACCCACATTGGGAAACTACCCAAATCTTGATCTAAAACCATAGATCTAGTAACCAGAATGTCTAATATTATATCCATATCCTGTGTGGAGAAACAACTGTGTGACCACCACAGTACAACCGATCATAGTATAGGAATTTTACTTCCTACTCCGTGTATGTCATCCAAATACCAGGACATCATACCCTACTACCTTCTTAATAGATCCATCCCCTATTCTGATGAAGTCAAACCCATGACTGTCATATCAAAATTAGATGATCTATCTCCGCTATAACTGCTCAAGTCTATAAATAGACATAAGCAACTTGCCCACTATGCTTCCGCTGCTCCCACTGACCATAACAACCCTCTGGCAGAATAATATATACGTGAACTTCTAAAGATAGTTTAGAACGACGCTATACTTAACCTCCTTCCAGGTCTCATAGCCTGGAACAACAGTAGTGTCAAGTTTGGGTAAACAAGAACCTCCCTGTCACCGTCCTTGAAGCTACCGAAGTACCTCTCGAGTGTCTGAGGTTACCCACCATATCTGCGGAGTGGCTAATGGAATGTCAAATTTGATTGAATCTTTAGGTCCTATTAAATTTTCCGTAATCGTTTGCGGTTCTGGAATCACTTCCAGTTCTACCATACTCCCACTACTGTTTTCTGAAAAAAATCCATTTTACTAAAACTGTGGCGAGTCAAGAACAATATCACTATTGATCTTCCAGATGGTAGAAAGTCAACCCTCGTCATAGCCTGGGCCAACCCACAAACAGCCATTACAGAAACGTGCCCTGAGTTATCCAGAGTCTAGTTTTAAGCATAAGCCGGACAACTCCCTGTACCTTAACATCGTTAAGATATGATCCATTCTATATCCAATATAGAAACTTTGGCACTAATTTAATTGGAACCAGATTCTAATCATGCAGCTGTCTCCAGTGCATATCAACTTTATGGAGAGAGGCTAATCAGCATTACTCAACTTAGGAATGCATCCAATTATGAGTAACCCGAAAGAGAAACAAGTTTCTCAAAACCATTACTATCAACTGAATACCAATCACAATTATCTACATCTTCGATCTCTTTGAAGAATCCCAATACTTGCGACACCTGGTTCTCTACTTTATTCTTATACCCACAACTTCTCAAAACTTAGACCTTGTATTTCTACGAAACTCTTGTCTAAAAACTAGAGAAGTCACAAGTAAACAGAACATAGTACGAGGACCAACCCCTTTGTCCTGATGGACACTGGACAATATACAATACTCTGTATAAGTCCGCTGAGTTGAATAACTCAAAACCTGTGCGTAATAGGTTGAAAACTGTACCCAGGCGATTTCCTCAAATATCACCAATTATAACGAATTCCGAAATAATGAGGATGATCACCTTATTCCCAATAACTTACTCGCACTCATCATCTGTAAAACCATACAGATATGAGAATGAAACCTGGTAAATACATACCCTGGAGTAAGTATCTAATCGGGAAATCAGTTTTCCTTTAACAATGCACTGAAACATGAAAATGTTTCGTAGGGGTATCCTGGTATTCCTAGTAATGCGTCTTCCATAATCCAATTCATGACTATAACCGTATATTTCTTTGCCATCTCTCCAAATCCCTTTATTTGTCTTTATTCATTACCTTCTGTACACCATCTTTAGGCTAAGTGGTTTTCTTCCTTCCCTACCTATCGGCACCAGCCTATGGTTTGGAAGAAGGCTATCCAATAAGCGTAATAGGTGTACCCTCCTAAACCAAGGAGTACTCGCAACTTGAGAGAAGGTGATGATAAAAGACAACTGAATAATACCTTATTCTATTTCTCCCGAACTGGGGAAAAAAGCAAAGGTGAAATAGGAGTGGCGATGAAGTACGCGGTTTGGTCGTGAATGTTAACAGTCGCAATTTACTTTGCCCTCTTTCTAATCCCTTTATTTTGTCATTACATATTACCTTCTATACACCCTACTTAGGCTAATTGGTTTTCTTCATTCCCAACCTTTTGGCACCTGCCTATGGTTTGGAATAAGACTATCCAATAACGTAATAGGTGTACTCTCCTAAACTAAGGAGCCATCGCAACATGAGAGAAGGTGATAATAAAAGACAACTGAATAAACCAATTCTATTTCTCCTGAACCTGGATCCATCCTCGAAGAAGTCCCTTCGAGTTCATATATAACCATACGATGGATCTATCCAATGGAAGTGGATGTCCGTAGTAATAGGGGGTGTTCTGAGAAATTCAAAGGGTAGAAGAAGGAGTGGCAATGACTTATGTAACTTAGACAATCCAAAAGTCAGTATTTTAAGAAGGTTCGGTCAACTTGGTCACTGAGTCATAGTCTAGGGTCGGTCAATGGTCGCTGCCAAAGAGAGAGAGAAAAGAAACACTCTGCGTGCACTCTAACCTAGATCAGAATGGTTATCACTTTATCTAATCAGGAAACCTCCCACTGTACTGTCAAATTCTCCTCCAAACCTAAAAGAAGAATCAATCGGGATCACCCGAAGAGTAAACCAACTCATCAGTAGGAATCGAGATCCAACTCTCATCGCATGATAACGTGACGGAATCCACTCACATTATCACACTCCAGAAGATATGCGCATGCCTGGCAAGTTTCAGTTTCTTTAGAAACCCCCGCTATGATTTTTTGGCCCATGCTCTTATGACCTTGGCGTTGGTCAAAATGTCATAAGTCACATGCCAAGTTCTACCCATCATTATGTTGTCAATTTGAACCCACCCGCACATGCCCCTGACATTGGCCAAATGGAAGAACGACTGTCCCAAACCAACTCATCTATCTATGCAACAAATGAATACCCAGCAGCTACCAAACACTATGCCTTGGCGTTGGTCAAAATACAAAGCTTGAATACTGCTGAATACCCAAAAGAAATGACGGAGGGCTACCGCTGGTTTTTGGCGAAAAACCTTTAACGTAACGAACTTGATATCGCTGAAGGAACCTGATAGCTTTTTATAAAAATATAGTGGCGAAAACCTTTGCTAAAGAGGTCACTCCCGGTGAAGGGATCTCGGCTCTTTCCCCGTGGAATGAGGTGCAGGATATTCCAACTGAATACCGCGATGCAAAGCAACATGTAATCGACTATAGTGAAGTTATTACCCTGACGCAAACTTCTGCCCAAGGGGTCACTCCCGGTGAAAGGATCTCGGCCCTTGCCTCATCGAATGAGGTGCTGGATATTCCAACCGAATACCGCTATGCAAAACAAAAGGAAACGTCTTTGTAATAACACTTTTTAAAACTGTTCCAACAACTGCCAAATAGGTTTGTTTTCCTTTGCATTGATCAGAATCAACGCAGTACCATCAATTAATCAAACCAGAAAAGAACAAAAATAAAATGTACGTATATACCATCCGCATTCGTCACTGGGTCCCGTCATCACCCGTTAGGTTACTTAACTAACGACAGAGCAGAGACAGGACTAGCGCGGGTGTAAAACATATACAACATCTACTAGTATATATACTAATATACATTAATCGCTCCAGACGTGATAATAAGCAACATTACAGAAAAGTAATAAGCATCACAGAACAACACAGATAATCTGGGATCCCCGGGTTTCACAGAGCCGCTACTAAAACCCGACGTTCCCCTGGTCGTGTGGATAGCCTGTGCAATGAACCCTAGACCCCTACGAGTGCGGCAAGTTACCCGCCAAAACCTGAAGCGAGGCAGCCCCCTACTGCAAAGGGAATGGACCACCCTGCACTTCACGGAATCCGGTAACTTGAGCACCCCTCCTTGGGTCAACCTGTACCCCCTACGAGTGCGGCGAATAGTCTGCCAATTCTAGAGTGAGGCCTCTCTGCCTCTCAAAGCCATGAGATGCGGACCCGTTGCCCTCCAGAACTCGGCTATCCGTGCACTCCGTCGTGGGGTAAAACCTAGTACGGAAATGAAAAATATGTACAACGGGTAAATCGACCTCAACCCTGTCGTGCCCCAAAAGAATATTATACAAACAGGCAGTGACGGCAGTCCATATGTTGGACGCTCGCCCCGCAATATCAAATGTACAAGTAAATCGAAACTGCACTACCAATGCACACTGCTATCCACCACGACAAATCCGCAACATCATAGCACAACATAGAACATCAACGCGAATGTCACGTTCGCAAATCCGTCTAAAAGAACTATAGCAATTAGACGCAATTTACCGCTCAAATGACATTCCCGGTCGGAGATATAATGTAAGTACTGCAAACTAACAAGTTTAAAATTTTGATCGACAAAACTTACCGATGTGGGCCCCTCGTACATCTGCTGTACAGTAATAAAATATGGGCCCAAAAGAAATATTCCAGAAAACACAATTTTTAATGTAGAACCTACTGTAGAAAAATGGTTCACTGTAGCTCTAAAACGGCCGCGGAACCGCGGCCAAACTAGGATTTGTTCAGCGGTTCCGCGGCGCTTTGGAGTCAACAGTTAACCAAATTTCACTAGTATTCTTTAAAAAGCCTGCTTAATTTTCTGTGATTCTCAAAATAATTTTTAGGCCTGTTTTAAAATCGACAGAAACTTTGAACAAAAAAATTGTAGTTTTCAAAATTCCGTTTGATCGATATTTTAAACGCGTTAGCACAAGTTAGTAAAGCTTAATGGCGAGGCTCTGATACCACTGTAAGTCTACGGTAGCGCCCCGGTCGTCTAACAGACGCCAAATGCGGAACAAAAACTTTTTAACTGGCGCTATCGTATACTATAACTCGGATCTGCCATTATTGCTAAACTAACAAACTACAAAGAGGGTAGAAAGGTTATACCGAACGATCTGAGTCCTTCGTTCTTTAACCATCATCCCACGCTCCGTTGCGACTGCTCCGATCTCGTCGATCTCCGATCTCCTCGTCCAGGTGGCACCACGTCAACGGATCTTTAAACGGGCTCCCACCTCTGACCCGAGACAACTCGGTCATCAAGTTTGCTAAAAGAGATGACCAAGATTGATGTAGAGAATGAGTAGAATACTTTATCTCGATTCGTCCAAAGCCATGGACGAACGGGGAATGAAGTTGCCATATGAAACTGTGATGGAATAAAATGAGCTAAGAAATTTCTATACACCAAAACTATAATCTTTTCTGAAAATGAATCAATCTTATTCTCACAAGAATGGCCGGCCATATTTTGTAGAGGTGGGTGTGAGTGTAGGAATAAGGAAGGTAACCTTAAGCAATAATGTATCATGAAGAAATATCTTATCACAAACAAAAAAGCATTAATGCAATGAATGTCTCATCTAAACCTAGTCACCGCCCAATTAATGCTAATGAATGAGTCACAATCCTTGTCACCAATCTAGAAGCTTCTAGAACCACGACTCACCTCATGACTCACCCAAGTGAAGAAAAGATAAACCCGTATTTAACCGAATGTTAAAGACGGGTGATAGAAAGCAGGAAACTGGAAACTGGAAACTGGCAACTTCCAAAAGCGATCCCGAAACGAATTTCAGGATAATCCCGTAACAGTATAAACATACCCGCATTTGTATTACGACCGAATACAAATGCAACTGAGACAAAGATATTATAACTACAAAGTATAATAGTCGGATCCGGCTTAAACCAAAGCCCACCAGTATTATCTGCCTGAAATATGACACGTGCGTAAACGCACGTGCATTTTCCTAACCCTGCCATAAAACCATACAGCCTCTACAACGTTTCGCCCGAACTTGGGAAACTATCTGTCGGGGACTCTAATGACTCGTCAGTACCCTCACAGTGGGACTAACTACAAGCTGTCAGCGGCACTAGCTGTGCGTAACGGCTGCCCATGTACTGACCTCAAGGGAAGCCGATGAGCGAACTCATCCTGGAACCCTACTGAGCCTAACAGTGACAATGTATATACAGGTCCGTTCGTCTATGAGTATCGCATATCAGCCTAGGGGGCTGGTAACGTCAGACCCCCAATAGCAGTATAAGTCGTGCCGGAGTGTAGCCCAGAACACCCTGAGATACTACTGGAGTACCTACCAGTAAATCTCCTACCTCGGCCGAGGATTTGTGTAATGGCTCTCCTAGAAACAGCGCGATCTCACCCCCAATACCGGGAGAGATGAATCCCCTGCCGATCCGCTCACTTGCTTTCATGTGGCTCGGGACTGTACCCAAAAAATACCTGTTTGCACGACTCCTTTGAGCCGTGGTAGGGTAGAAATCAAAGCACAGTGGGAACTCACACGAGACAAATGACGACCTCAGGTCTATGAACTAACCTGTACACATGTCACCAGGGAACTGCTATTTGACGCTAGGTATAATACCAACTAGCAGGTTCCCGGCGAGTCCTGTCCGATGTACTCATAACCCAATGAGCACCTGTATACAACTTAGGTGATCCAACTGACACCAGTGGCTTGTGAGGCCGGCCACCGCCCCTCATCGGGGTCTCGACTGTATACACTAGTCTACTCCGGAGAATCGATGCCCTGTCTCGAAACTCCTACGACTAGGGACCACTATTAAGTATGTGCTTATAGACTACCCAACTCTCACGTATATGATCGCCATCATACTGTTGGTAGTCAAGCATGATCCTAAGGGCTCTATCAACGTGTAACAGTGATCAGTTATCTGAACCTGTACATGACTGATAAAGGCAAACCTGATAGCATACTATCATCTCGAGTAAGACTGTACTACCGGTATAGGTCCTCCTCAATCATTGCAATCACGTGCCTGCGATCCAATAATTGACTTTGAGGGCACTAAATCCAACAGGAGCCGAGTGGGTCCTGGGAAGTAATTGAGGATTTCATTGCAGACCTTGAGGGAGAACCAGCTATTCGCTAAATTATCCAAGTGTGTTTTCTGGTTTGATGGTGTTGACTTCTTGGGTCACGTAGTTACGGGAGATAGTATATGGATGGAATCGAAGAAGATCGAGGCCGTTCAGCACTGTCCCAGACCTGTATCAGTGACGGAGGTTCACAAAATTTTGGGTTTGGACGGATACTATTGACATTTCATACAGGATTTTTCATATATAGCTGTAACGTTGACCGGGTTGACCCGAAAGAGAGTTCTTTTTTTGGGACCGAGGCATGCGAGCAGAGCTTTCAGCAGTTGAAGACTCGCTGAACTACGGCGCCAGTATTATCTTTGCCATCAGGATCAGGCGGTTTTGTTGGTTATTGCGATGCTTCTCGACAGTTGAAGAAGCACGAGCAGAACTATCCCACGTATGACTTAGAAATGGCTGCGGTGGTTTTTACACTTAAGGTCTGGAGACACTACAATTTTCAGCAGCGAGATTTGAAATTTAAACAGCGCCATTGGATGGAGCTAGTGAAAGACTATGACTGCGATACTCCTTACCATCCGGGCAAGGCGAATGTTGTGGCAGATGCTTTGAGTCGGAGGCCCGAAGGTAGCTTTTCTTGTTTGAGAACTGTTTAAAGACAGTTGATAGCAGATTAGCAGATTCTATATGACAGCCGAGTAAAGTTCAAGTTTACGTCGACCGGGAGACAACTCGTCCGTGTCCGTGCATGCCCACAGTATTTGATCGTATCCGTGAGGCACAGTCCAATGACGTTCTTTGTCAGCGATCATGGAGCAGGTTCGACAGGGCAGAGATTCAGAGTTCGTGATTGATGATCAGGGAGTACTACAATTTGGGACTCGACTGTGTGTGCCAGATTCTGAGGGACTGAGACGCAAGATTTTTAAGGAGGCGCATCAGTCAGCATATAGTGTTCATCCGGTTTCCACCAAGATGTATCATGACTTAAAAGATGTCTACTAGTGTGAAGGGATGAAGAGAGATGCCATATATTTGTTTCGGGATGCTTGACAGGTCAGCAAGTCAAGGTCGAGCTTCACAGGCCAACAGGAGAATTACAACCTTTGCCCATTGCGCAGCGGAAATGGGGGCAGATCTCTATGGAACTTATTGTGGGTCTGTCTAGGACCAGTCGAGAGTATGACTCTATTTGAGTGATCATAGACCGATTGACGGAAGCAGCTCACCTTCTGCAAGTCAAGACCAGTTTTGGATTCTTTCAGTATGCTCTGATGTATGTTGATGAGTTTGTGCGACTACACTGTTGCGCCCCGGCAGCGCCCCGGCCGTCCATCCGAGGCCAAAATGCGGAATCAAAATTTTTCCTTACTTGGAAACCGGTGCCACCGCGGACAATGAAAACCCGGATCGTTAACCATTAACCTATACTAGCTAACAAGAGATGGGAAGAGAAGTATACCGAGTGATCCGAGTCCTCCGGTCTTCTCGTCATCGTCCGGTCTCCTGCGGAAAGTCTTGTCTCCACATCGTCGCCTCCTCGCCGGAAGGGCACCACATCGCCTGCGTCTTTTACGGGCTCCCGCCTCAATACCGAGGCAACTCGGGCATGAAGCCGGCAACTCGACATGCTCAAGATATGCTGTAGAATGTGTAGTGTAGAGGTTATGTCTCATTTGGGGTTTGTTGCCTTTGAAGATGATGGAGGAATCAAGATTAGAAAAATGGTGCTTGCATTTTTCTAGCATGAAAATGAGATCAAGAATGAAACTCTCAAGATGAAGCTCTCATCTTCTCTTTTCTCAAATGTCATCAACCATATTGTAATGAGAATGGTGGAGGAAAGAATACAAAAACCACAACCTTAGAAGGAAGGTAATGGTAGTAAAAGCAAGTGGTGACCATAGCCAAAAACATCATGATAACAATCTCACATCAACACAAATCAATCCTAATCACCTTTTACAAGAAATGATGAAGGAAAAGAATGGTATCTAAAGATGCTATCATAATAAATACATTTGCAAGAAAACCCTCCACTATGTGTTATTTGCAAACTTGCAAATAACACCCTCCATCGGAAAAGTCCGGCCGGGAAAGAACAAAGGAAAACCGGCCGGAACAGAATGCAAACTGGCAACTCCAGAAAACTGGTCCCGTAATAAATTACAGGAAAACCCCGATACTGTGCATACACACCCGCATCTGTATTCCTACCGGATACACATGCAATGAGATAAAATCTACACTGTACTATACTAGGATCCGGCTTAAACCAAAACCGGCTAGTATTATCCGTTCGATCCTGATCCGTGCAATACCGCACGTATCTGATCGAACCCTGCCATATATCCATACGGCCACTAGTAAAAACCGTCCGATCCTGATCCGTGCAATACCGCACGTATCTGATCAGACCCTGCCATATCTCCATACGGCCTCTACAGCGTTTCGCCCGAAAGCTTGAGTAACTGTAAGTGTGGTGGACTCTAAAGACTCGTCAATACTATGGCTGTGGATTTAACCACTAGCACGTCAGAGGTATTAGCCAATACGTGACGGGCCACCAGCTATTGACCAAAAGGGACGTCGATGAGCGAACTCATCCTGACACCCTACTGAGCCTGTCAGTGACAATATCCGTATAGTCCGGTCCGTTCGTCTATGAGTATCGCATGGCGGGCCTAGAGGGTTGGTAAAAGTCAGACCCCCAAAAGCGGTACAAGTTGTGTCGGAGCGTAGCCCAGAACGCCCTGAGATACTACTGGAATACCTACCAGTAAATCTCCTGCCTCGGCCGAGGGCTTTGCGTAATGGCTCTCCTAGACACAGCGCGACCTCACCCCCAATACCGGGAGAGACGAACCCCTGAAGATCCGCTCACTGCCTCCATATGGCTCGGGACTGTACCCAACTAAAACCTGTTTGTACGACTCCTTTGAGCCGTGGTAGGGTAGTAATCAAAGCACAGTGGGAACTCACACGAGACAAATGACGATCTCAGGTCGATGAACTAACCTGTACACATGTCACCAGGGAACTGCTATCTGACATCTGGTATAAGACCAACTAGCAGGTTCCCGGCGAGTCCTGTCCGGTGTACTCATAACCCAATGAGCACCTGTATACATCTTAGGTGAACCAACTGACACCAGTGGCTTGTAAGACCGGCCACCGCCCCTTGTCGGGGTCTCGCTGTATACACTAGTCTACTAATGGAGTATCGATGCCCTGTCCCGAAACTCCTACGACTAGGGACCTTTTAAGGATGTGCTTATAGACTACCAGCTCCCACGTATATGATCGCCATCATACTGCTGGTAGTCAAGCAAGAATCCTAGGGGCTCTATCAACGTGTAATAGCGACATGTCAGGTCACCTAAAGCAGTACACGATGATAAAGATGAACCAGATAGCATACTATCATCTCGAGTAAGACTGTCCTACCGGGATAGGTCCTCCCTCAATCATTGCAATCACGTGCCTGTGATTCAATAATTGACTCTGAGGGCACTATCTCCAACAATCTCCCACTTGCACTCAAGGCTAATTATTGCGATGTCCCATACTCACAGCCCGTGTAATACCGAACACCCAACTCCTCTACTAGTCAGTCTCACAAAGCTCGTTTGCGAAACTATTGCGTTCGAGGAATAGCCTCAGTGAGTGGATCCGCTGCGATATTTCTTTCTATGTCTCTCTATATCTCAAGTTCGCGGAGAAAACCATCTCCCGAAATGAGCAATACCTGTCTTAGAATATGTCTGGATATCTGATGGGACCTAGCTCATAAATGAACTCCAAATCCAAACTTCTTAGACTGTATCGATAACTGAACTTAATCAGTATCCTGCGCCATGCCTCCCTCAGTATTGCCTTGGATCACCTGTCCAAAATACTGCCCCTCGTTTAGAGGGAAAACTATAACTCTGACAACCTCCTTGTCGTCCATGTCACCTTGGAAGCCTGGAATGATAACTGTCTCCCAAATGAGGCTGTCGTTATCATATCCCTAGAACATCCACTTATGTTCTTAAACTGCTTCCGACTGTTTCTCCAGG
The DNA here is from genome assembly GCA_030015575.1 of Agapanthus africanus. Lineage (NCBI taxonomy): Eukaryota > Viridiplantae > Streptophyta > Magnoliopsida > Asparagales > Amaryllidaceae > Agapanthus > Agapanthus africanus. Next base: position 303,828,106 of record CM057343.1, on the reverse strand, counting down.
ATTGGATCAATATCAACTTATTGCATCTACTGCAAGAACAACATCTGGTGTGGTACTTGACATCTCATGATTGACTCAATTGCCTAAGCAAGTGATCTGCCAATCATGCACATCCTCTCCCCTTTAGTCTGTAAGACACCTTTAGAGAGGGTGACTCCATTACCTGCAGGTACACTACCATGCCAGGAGTCGTCCATTCTAAATACTCTTAGAATGCTGTCAAAGTACCCTGATTGGGAAACCACCCAAATCTAGATCTAAAACCATAGATCTAGTAACCAGAAAGTCTGATATTGTGTCCAAGTCCCTTGTGGAGAAACCACTGTGTGACGACCAAAGTATAACCGATCGTAGTATAGGAATATCACTTCCTACTACGTGTATGTCATGCAAAACCAGGACATCACACCCTACTACCTTCTTAACAGATCCATCCCCTATTCTGATGACGTCAAACCTATGACTGTCACATCAGAAATAGATGATCTATCTCCGCTATATCTGCTTTAGTCTATAAATAGACATAAGCCTGATGTCCACCAATGCTTCCGCTGCTCCCACTGACTACGACAACCCTCTGGCAGAGTCATATAGACGCGTACTTCTAAAGCTAGTTTAGAACGACGCTATACTCATCCTCTCACCGGGTCTCGCAGCCTGGAACAACAGCAATGGCAAGTGTGGGTAAACAAGAACTTCCCTGTCACCGTCCTTGAGGCTACCGGAGTACCTCTCGGGTGCCTGAAGTTACCCACCGTATCTGCGGAGTGGCCAATAGAATGTCAAATCAGATTGAATCTTTAGGTTCCTTATCAAATCTTCAGTAATCGTTTGCGGTTCTGGAATCACTTCCAGTTCTACCATACTCCCACTACTGTTTTCTGAAAAATAACCATTTCCTTTTAAAATGTGGCGAGTTAAGAACAATATCACTATTGATCTTCCAGATGGTAGAAAATCAACCCTCGTCATAGCCTGGGTCAACCCACAAACAGCCATTACAGAAACGTGCCTTGAGTTATCCAGAGTCTGGTTTTAATCATAAGCCGGACAACTCCCCGTACCTTAACAACGTTAAGATATGAACTGTTCTATATCCAATATAGAACTAGAGGCACTGATTTAATTGAACCAGATTCAAATCATGCAGCTGTCTCCAGTGCATGTCAACTAAATGGAGAGAGGCCGATCAGCGTTACTCAACTTAGGAATGCTTCCAATTATGAGTAACCTGAAAGAGAAGCAATTTCTCTTTATCATTACTATCAACTGAATACCATACACAAGTATCTACATCTTCGATCACCTTGAAGAATCCCGATACTTGCTATACCTGGTTCTCTACTCTATTCTTATACTATTAACTCCTCAAAACTCAGACCCTGTGTTTCTACGAAACACATGTCTAAGAATTAGAGTAGTTAAAAGTAAACAGAATATAGTATGAGGACCAACCCCTCTGTCCCAATGGACACTGGACAACATACAATACTCTGTATAAGTCCGCTGAGTCTAACAACTCTTTCACTGTGCGTCGTAGGTTGAAAACTGTACTTATGGTTAAGAAGAATTACACCGCTGTTTGATGCTCCTTACCTAACCATCCACTGATATAGGTAAATGTCATCGACATAATATCAAAAGGTATATCTCACTCTATGAAAATAGACGTACAGATATATCAATTTGAAATTAGTGCACAACAGCGGATATTCAAAACCAAATATTTGCCGACCGGCAAACAGCCCAGGTGATCTCCTCAAATATCACCGATTACAACGAATCCTGATATAATGAGGATGATCACCCAATTCCCAATAACATACTCCCACTCATCATCTGTAAAACCATACAGATGTGAGAATCAAACCTGGTAAATACATACCCTGGAGCAAGTGTCTAATCGGGAAATCAGTTTTCTTTTAACAGTACACAGTTGAAACTGAAACATTGAAATGTTTCGGTGGGGTATTCCGGTATTCTTAGTAATGCCTCTTCCATTATCCAGATTCACAACTATAACCGTATAATTCTTTGCCACCTCTCCAAATCCCTTTATATGTCTTTAGTCATTACCTTCTGCACACCCCTTTAGGCCAATTGGTTTTCTTCCTTCCCTACCGTTCGGCACCAGCCTATGGTTTGGAAGAAGACTATCCAATAAGCATAAAAGGTGTACTGTCCTAATCCTAGGAGCACTCGCAATGCGAGAGAAGGTGAAGAGAAAAGGCAACCGAATAAACCGTATTCCTATTTCTCCTGGACCAGAATCCATCACCGAACTGGAACAAGTTCCTTTCGAGTTCGTATATAACCATACGATGGAGTATCCAATAAACTGTGGATCTTCGTAGTGATACGGAGTGTCCTGGAGAAATACAAAGGTGATTTAGGATTGGCGAAGAAATACTTGGTTTGGTCGTAAATATCAGTCGCAATTTACTTTGCCCTCTTACTAATCCCTTGCTTTGTCTTAATCTTAATACCTTCTGCACACCATCGTTATGCTAATTGGTTTTCTTCATTCCCCACCGTTCGGCACCAGCCTAAGGTTTGGAAGAAGACTATCCAATTTGCATAATAGGTGTACTATCTCCTAAACCAAGGAGTACTCACAATGAGAGAAGGTGAAAAGAAAAGACAACTGAATAATCCTATTCGTTTTCTCCAGAACCAGAAACCATCCTCGAAGTCCTTCGAGTTTGTATATAACCATACGATGGTTTTGTCCAATGGAAGTGGACGTTCGTAGTAATACGGGGTGTCCTGGAGAAAAGGGTAAAAGTAGGAGTGGCAATGAGGTCTGCAACTCTGACAATCCAAAAGCCTGTATTAAGAAGGTTCGGTCAACTTGGTCACTGAGTCATAGTCTAGGGTCGGGTCAATGGTCGCTGCCAGAGAGAGAGAGAAAAGAAACACTCAGCATGCACTCTAACCTAGATCAGAATGGTTACCAATTTATCTAATCTGGAAACCTCCCACTGTAACCTCAAATTCTTCCCCAAACCTGAAAGAAGAATTAGTCGGGATCACCCGAGGAGTAAACCAACTCATCAGTGGGAATCGGGATCCAACTATCATCGCATGATAACTTGACGGAATCCACTCAAGTCACCACACTCCAGAAGGTATGCGCATGCCTGGCAAGTTTCAGTTCTTTTGAAACTCCCGATGTGATTTTTACCCCTAGGACCCAAGTGACCTTGACGAATAATCAACAAATCAAAAGGTCCTAGTCAAGTTCAACTCGTCATTATCTTGATTGCGTTAAACCCACCCGCACGACCCTTGACGAATAATCAACAAAGTCGTACGACTGTCCTAACCAATCCACATATCCATACGACAGAAAGCATTACAGAGCTACCGCACACTACGCCTCGGCGAATAGCAACGACAAACGTAGCGCGAATACTAAGCAATACTGATCTGAAATGACGGAGGGCTACGGCTGGTTTTTGGCGAAAAACCTTTAACGTAATGAACTTGATATCGTTGAAGGAACTGGATAACTTTTTATAAAAATATAGTGACGAAAACCTTTACTAAAGAGGTCACTCCCGGTGAAGGGATCTCGGCTCTTTCCCCGTAGAATGAGGTGCAGGATATTCCAACTGAATACCACGATGCAAAGCAAAAGTAATCGGCTATAGTGAAGTTAATGCCCTGACGCAAACTTCTGTCCAAGGGGTCACTCCCGGTGAAGGGATCTCGGCCCTTGCCTCGTCGACTGAGGAGCAGGATATTCCAAATGAATACCACGATGCAAAACAAAAGTGAACGTCCTTGCAATAACAGCTTTTTGAAAAATTGTTCCAACAACATCAGATTAGGTTTGTTTAGCTTGCATTGATCCGAATCAACGCAGTCCCATCAATTGATCACACCACAAAGAACGAAAATATACTGACGTACGTATATGCCATCCGCATTCGCCACTGGGTCCCGTCATCACCCGTTAGGTTAGCTAACTAACGGCAGAGCGGGGACTGGACTAGCGCGGATGTAAAACATATACAACATCTACTAATATATTTACCAATATATAGTATTTCGCTCAAGGGGTGAATAAAATGCAACATCACAGAAATGTACAGCATCACAGAACAATACAGATATCTGGAAGCCCCGGGTTTCACAGAGCCGCTGCTGAAACCCGACGTTCCCCTGGTCGTGTGGATAGCCTGTGCAATGAAATCCTAGACCCCTACGGGCGCGGCAAGTTACCCGCCAAAACCTGAAGCGAGGCAGCCCCCTTCAGCACCGTGAATGGACCACCCAGCACTTCACGGAATCCGGTAACTAGGGCACCCCTCCTGGGTCAACCTGTACCCCCTACGAGTGCGGCGAATAGCCCGCCAATCCTGGAGTGAAGCCCCCTCCGTCCCAATGCCATGAGATGCGGGCTTGTTGCCCTCCAGAACCCGGCTATCCGTGCACCCCACCGCGGGGCAATCCTAGTACAGAAAGTAAAATATACATACACCGGGTACATCGACCGCAACCAGGTCGTGCTCCAAAAGAATAATACAAACAGGCAGTGACGGCAGTCCACATGTCGGACGCTCGCCCCGCAATATCAAATGTACATAATACAACAAAACTGTATTAGCATTGCATCCAGGCTATCCCCCACGACCGATCCGCAACAACACAGCATAAACATAGAACATCAACGTGAAAGTCATGTTCGCAAATCCGTCTAACCGGGCTATAGCAGTTAGACGGGATTTACCGATCAAGTGACATTCACGGTCGCAGATATAATGTAAATACTGTGAAATAATGTGTTTAAAATATCCGATCGATCAAACAATTAACAAGTGGGCCCCCATGCAATACTGTAGCACTCACAGAGATTCTGGGCCCAAATTTAATATTCCAAAACCCCCAAAATCAGCCCACAAGCCCACTGGAAAAATTGGATGCAGTGAGGACACCAATGTGCGGCGGAACCGCGGCCCAAGGGGGGTTTGGCCGCGGTTCCGCGCTTCAGTGGTCAAGTCACTGTGTCGAACTTTTCCAGTATTCTTAGAATTTCTTGTACATCCGTTTTCTACAACCTGAAAAATTTTTTGAGCAAGGAAAAATTCAACAGAAAACTGATGTGAGGAAAAATGTAGATTTTGGAATTTTGGTCGATCGGAAATGCAAAAACACATCAAACAAAGCTAGAAAAGGTTAATGGCGTGGCTCTGATACCATGTTGCGCCACGGCAGCGCCCCGGCCGTCCATCCGAGGCCAAAATGCGGAATCAAAATTTTTCCTTACTTGGAACCTGGCGCCACCGCGGACAATGAAAACCCGGATCGTTAAACAAGAGATGGGAAGAGAAGTATACCGAGTGATCCGAGTCCTCCGGTCTTCTCGTCATCGTTCGGTCTCCCGTGGAAAGTCTTGTCTCCACATCGTCGCCTCCTCGCCGGAAGGGCACCACATCGCCTGCGTCTTTTACGGGCTCCCGCCTCAATACCGAGGCAACTCGGGCATGAAGCCGGCAACTCGACATGCTCAAGATATGCTGTAGAATGTGTAGTGTAGAGGCTATGTCTCATTTGAGGTTTGTTGCCTTTGAAGATGATGGAGGAATCAAGATTAGAAAAATGGTGCTTGCATTTTTCTAGCATGAAAATGAGATCAAGAATGAAACTCTCAAGATGAAGCTCTCATCTTCTCTTTTCTCAAATGTCATCAACCATATTGTAATGAGAATGGTGGAGGAAAGAATACAAAAACCACAACCTTAGAAGGAAGGTAATGGTAGTAAAAGCAAGTGGTGACCATAGCCAAAAACATCATGATAACAATCTCGCATCAACACAAATCAATCCTAATCACCTTTTACAAGAAATGATGAAGGAAAAGAATGGTATCTAAAGATGCTATCATAATAAATACATTTGCAAGAAAACCCTCCACTATGTGTTATTTGCAAACTTGCAAATAACACCCTCCATCGGAAAAGTCCGGCCGGGAAAGAACAAAGGAAAACCGGTCGGAACAGAATGCAAACTGGCAACTCCAGAAAACTGGTCCCGTAATAAATTACAGGAAAACCCCGATACTGTGCATACACACCCGCATCTGTATTCCTACCGGATACAAATGCAATGAGACAAAATCTACACTGTACTATACTAGTATCCGGCTTAAACCAAAACCGGCTAGTAATATCCGTTCGATCCTGATCCGTGCAATACCGCACGTATCTGATCGAACCCTGCCATATATCCATACGGCCACTAGTACAAACCGTCCGATCCTGATCCGTGCAATACCGTACGTATCTGATCAGACCCTGCCATATCTCCATACGGCCTCTACAGCGTTTCGCCCGAAAGCTTGAGTAACTGTAAGTGTGGTGGACTCTAAAGACTCGTCAATACTATGGCTGTGGATTTAACCACTAGCACGTCAGAGGTATTAGCCAATACGTGACGGGCCACCAGCTATTGACCAAAAGGGACGTCGATGAGCGAACTCATCCTGACACCCTACTGAGCCTGTCAGTGACAATATCCGTACAGTCCGGTCCGTTCGTCTATGAGTATCGCATGGCGGGCCAAGGGGGTTGGTAAAAGTCATACCCCCAAAAGCGGTACAAGTCGTGTCGGAGCGTAGCCTAGAACGCCCTGAGATACTACTGGAATACCTACCAGTAAATATCCTGCCTCGGCCGAGGGCTTTGCGTAATGGCTCTCCTAGACACAGCGCGACCTCACCCCCAATACCGGGAGAAACGAACCCCTGAAGATCCGCTCACTGCCTCGAGGTGGCTCGGGACTGTACCCAACTAAAACCTGTTTGCACGACTCCTTTGAGCCGTGGTAGGGTAGTAATCAAAGCACAGTGGGAACTCACACGAGACAAATGACGATCTCAGGTCGATGAACTAACCTGTATACATGTCACCAGGGAACTGCTATCTGACATCTGGTATAAGACCAACTAGCAGGTTCCCGGCGAGTCCTGTCCGGTGTACTCATAACCCAATGAGCACCTGTATACATCTTAGGTGAACCAGCTGACACCAGTGGCTTGTGAGACCGGCCACCGCCCCTCGTCGGGGTCTCGACTGTATACACTAGTCTACTAATGGAGTATCGATGCCCTGTCCCGAAACTCCTACGACTAGGGACCTTTTAAGGATGTGCTTATAGACTACCAGCTCCCACGTATATGATCGCCATCATACTGCTGGTAGTCAAGCAAGAATCCTAGGGGCTCTATCAACGTGTAATAGCGACATGTCAGGTCACCTAAAGCAGTACACGATGATAAAGATGAACCAGGTAGCATACTATCATCTCGAGTAAGACTGTCCTACCGGGATAGGTCCTCCCTCAATCATTGCAATCACGTGCCTGTGATCCAATAATTGACTCTGAGGGCATTATCTCCAACATACACGGCGTTCCGACTTGTATTGTGTCCGACAGAGGCACCCAGTTCACCAGCCGACTATGGCAAAAACATCAGCAGGCATTGGACACCCAATTGAGTTTCAGTGCAGTTTTCCATCCGCAGACAGACGGTCAATCAGAGCGGACCATACAGACTCTTGAGGACATGCTCCGAGGTTGCATTCTAGACTTCGATGGCAGTTGAGATCGTCATTCGCCCTTAATAGAGTTCTCCTACAATGGCAGCTTCAAGGAGACGATTCAGATGGCACCCTTCGAGGCATTACATAGGGAGGAAATGTGGATCACCCATTTGTTAGATAGAGCTCAGTGAGAGCAGAATTTTTAGGCCACAGATTGTGCAGGAGACTACCGAAAGGATTCAGTTGATTCGAGATAGGATGAGAGCAGCCCAGAGTAGGCAGAAATCTTATGCAGACCAACGTCGGCGCAGACTTGAGTTTACAGTATGTGATCATGTTTTCTTGAGGGTTTTGACAGAACTGCTTTTGGCGTGTCGTATTTTAAAGTTCTATTAAGTTTAACCGCGATCAAGGACGGCGTCGCGTGTAGCTAGCCGCGGTGAGCATGGGTCGTGTAAGTCCGCGGCGGCGCCCCGGCCGTCGATCCGACGCCGGAATGCGGAAACGAAAAACTTTGCAAACTAGCAAACCGGCACCACCGCGCACATTTAACCCGGATCGGGCCACTAACCTAGCTACTAGCAAACTAAAAGAGAGTAGAGAAGCTATACCAAGTGATCCGTGTCCTTCGGTCTTCGCCTCCACTCCGATCTCCTCGTGGATTCTCCGGTCGTCGCCTCCTCGTCGAAACGGGCACCACATAGCCGGGTTCTTTTGCGAGCTCCAACCTCTGGACCGAGGCAACTCGGGCACGAAGTTGTCTAGCCGACGCGTCCAAGGAATGTTGTAGACTAGTGTAGAAACCATTGTCCTTTTGAGGATTTTCAAGTTGCCTTTGGATGGAGGGAAATATGAACAATGGAGATGAATGATTTTTGGTAGCAAGCAAAATTACATGAGATGAACATTTTCCTCACCAAATGAAATTTCCCCCCCCCCTCCCAATGTGTGGCCGGCCAAAAAATGAGAAGGGAAGGAAAATAAGGAACCTGAGTGTAGGAACTAAAATGGTACCACATCAAAATCAAGCCTCATATCAAAGATGCAAATCAATCACATCCTAATCCTTTCTCATTAATGCAAAACCATGATGAAGAAAGGAATGGAATCTAATGATGATGAAGACACACATGCAACAAACCCCTCCACAAAAAATTATTTGCAAACTGCAAATAACCCCCTCCATCGAAAGTCCGGCAGCGAAAGAACAAAGGAAAACCGGCCGGAACGGAATGCAAACTGGCAACATCAGAGAACTGATACCATAATAAATTGTAGGAAAACCTCGCTACTGCATATATATGCCTGCATTTGTATTCCCACTGAACACAAATGCAAAGAGACAAAATCTACACTGTCTAATACTAGGATCCGGCTTAAGCCAAAGCAGGCTAGTAAAAACCGTCCGATCACGATCCTTGCAATACCACACGCATCTGATCGAACCTTGCCATATCTCTATACGGCCTCTACAGCGTTTCGCCCGAAACCTGAGTAACTGTGTGTGGTGGACTCTAAAGACTCGTCAATACTATGGCTGTGGATTTAACCAATAGCACGTCAGAGGTATCAGCCATACGTGACGGGCCACCAGCTATTGACCAAAAGGGACGTCGATGAGCGAACTCATCCTGACACCCTACTGAGCCTGTCAGTGACAATATCCGTACAGTCCGGTCCGTTCGTCTATGAGCATCGCATGGCGGGCCTAGGGGGTTGGCAAAAATCAGACCTCTAATAGCGGTACAAGTCGTGTCGGAGTGTAGCCCAGAACACCCTGAGATACTACTGGAATACCTACCAGCAAATCTCCTGCCTTGGCCAAGGACTTTTCATGTACTGGCTCTCCTAGACACAACGCGACCTCACCCCCAATATCGGGAGAGACGAACCCCTGCAGATCCGCTCACTGCCTCCATGTGGCTCGGGACTGTACCCAACTAAAACCTGTTTGCACGTCTCCTTTGAGCATGGTAGGGTAGTATTCAAAGTACAGTGGGAACTCACACGAGACAAATGACGATCTCAGGTCGATGAACTAACCTGTACACATGTCACCAGGGAACTGCTATCTGACGTCAGGTATAATACCAACTAGCGGGTTCCCGACGAGTCCTGTCCGGTGTACTCATAACCCAATGAGCATCTGTATACATCTTAGGTGAACCAACTGACACCAGTGGCTTGTGAGACCGGCCACTGCCCCTCGTCGGGGTCTCGACCGTATACACTAGTCTACTCAGGAGAATCAATGCCCTGTCTCGAAACTCCCACGACTACGGACCTTTTAAGGATGTGCTTACAGACTCCAGCTCTCACGTATATGATCGCCCTCATACTGCTGGTAGTCAAGCAAGAATCCTAGGGGCTTTATCAACGTGTAATAGCGACTCGTAAGGTCACCTAAAGCAGTACACGATGATAGAGATAAACCAGATAGCATACTATCATCTCGAGTAAGACTGTCTTACCGGCATAGGTCCTCCCTCAATCATTGCAATCACGTGCCTGTGATCCAATAATTGACTCTGAGGGCACTATATCCAACAATCTCCCACTTGCACTCAAGGCTAATTATTGCGATGTCGCATACTCACAGCCCGTGTGATACCGAACACCCAACTCCTCTACTAGTCAGTCTCACAAAACTCGTTTGCGAAACTATTCCGTTCGAGGAATAGCCTCAGTGAGTGGATCCGCTATGGTGTTTCTTTCTATGTCTCTCTATATCTCAAGTTCGCGGAGAAAGCCATCTCCCGAAATGAGCAATCCTGTCTTAGAATGTCTGGATGTCTGATGGGACCTAGCTCAAAAATGAACTCCAAATCCAAACTTCTTAGACTGTTTCATCAACTGAACTTAATCAGTATCCTGCGCCATGCCTTCCCTCAGTATCTGCTTGGACCAACTGTCCAAACTACTGCCCCTCGTCAGAGGGAAAACTATAACTCTGACAACCTCTCTGTCATCCAGGTCACCTTGGAAGCCTGGAATGATAACTGTCTCCCGAAGGAGAATGCTGTTATCATATCCCTAGAACATCAACTTATGTTCTAAAACTGCTTCCGACTGTTTCTCCAGGATTGGATCAACATCAACTTATTGCATCTACTGCAAGAACAACATCTGGTGTGGTACTTGACGTCTCATGATTGACTCAATTGCCTAAGCAAGTGATCTGCCAATCATGCACATCCCTCTCCCCTTTAGTCTGTAAGACACCTTTAGAGAGGGTGACTCCATCACCTGCAGGTATACCCAGATTGGGAAACTACTCATAGAATGTTGTCAAAGTACCCAGATTGGGAAACTAATCAAATCTAGATCTAAAACCATAGATCTATTGACCAGAATGTCTGATATAATATCCAAGTCCTATGTGGAGAAACCACTGTGTGACGACCAAAGTATAACCGATCGCAGTATAGGAATATCACTTCCTACTCTGTGTATGTCATCCAAATACCAGGACATCACACCCTACTACCTTCTTAAAAGATCCATCCCCTATTCTGATTAAGTCAAACCTATGATTGTCACATCAGAAATAGATGATCTATCTCCGCTATATCTGCTTTAGTCTATAACTAGACATAAGCCACCTGTCCTCCAATGCTTCCGCTGCTCCCACTGACTACGACAACCCTCTGGCAGAGTCATATAGACGTACACTTCTAAAGCTAGTTCAGAACGACGCTATACTCATCCTCCTGCCGAGTCTCACAGTCTGGAACAACAGCAATGGCAAGTCTGGAAAAACAAGAACCTCCCTGCCACCGTCCTTGAGCATATCGAAGTACCTCTCGGGTGCCTGAGGTTACCCACCATATCTGCGGAGTGGCTAATAGAATGTCAAACCAGATTGAATCTTTAGGTTCTTATCAAATCTTCAGTAATCGTTTGCGGTTCTGGAATCACTTCCAGTTCTACCATACTCCCACTACTGTTTTCTGAAAAAATCCATTTTTAATTAAAACAGTGGCATGTTAAGAACAATATCACTATTGATCTTCCAGATGGTAGAAAGTCAACCCTCGTCATAGCCCGGGTCAACCCATAAACAGCCATTACAGAAACGTGCCTTGAGTTATCCGGAGTCTGGTTTTAAGCATAAGCCGGACAACTCCCCGTATCTTAACAATGTCAAGATATGAACTGTTCAATATCCAATATAGAAACAGAGGCACTGATTTAATTGAACCAGATTCAAATCATGCAGCTGTCTCCAGTGCATGTCAACTAAAAAGAAGAGAGGACGATCAGCGTTACTCAACTTAGGAGTACTTCCAATTATGAGTAACCTGAAAGAGAAGCTAGTTCTCTTTAACCATTACTATAAACTGAATACCACACACAAGTATCTACATCTTCGATCACCTTGAAGAATCCCGATACTTGCAACACCTGGTTCTCTACTTTATTCATATGCTTATAACTTCTCAAAACTTAAACCCTGTGTTTCTACGAAACACCTGTCTAAGAACTAGAGAAGTCATAAGTAAACAGAATATAGAACGAGTACCTACCCCTCTTTCCTAATGGACACTGGACAACATACAATACTCTGTATAAGTCCCTTGAGTCAAATGACTCATTCACTGTGTGCCATAGGTTGAAAACTGTACTTATGGTTAAGAAGAATTACACCGCTGTTCAATGCTCCTTACCTAACCATCCACTGATATAGGTAAATGTCATAGACATAATTTCAAAAGGTATATCTCACTCTATAAAAATAGACGTACAGATATATCAATTTGAAATTGGTGCATAACAACGGATATTCAAAACCAAATATTTGCCGTCCGGCAAACTACCCAGGTGACTTCCTCAAATATCACCAATTACAACGAATTGCGATATAATGCGGATGATCACCTAATTCCCAATAACTTACTCCCACTCATCATCTGTAAAACCATACAGATGTGAGAATCAAACCTGGTAAATACATACCCTGGAGCAAGTGTCTAATTGGGAAATCAGTTTTCTTTTAACAGTACATAGTGAAACTGAAACATGTGAATGTTTCGTAGGGGTATCCCGGTATTCCTAGTAATGCCTCTTCCATTATCCAGATTCACAACTGTAACCGTATATCTTTTTGCCATCTCTCTAAATCCCTTTATATGTCTTTAGTCATTACCTTCTGTACACCCCTTTAGGCCAAATGGTTTTCTTCCTTCCCTACCGTTCGGCACCAGCCTATGGTTTGGAAGAAGACTATCCAGTAAGCATAATGGGTGTACTGTCCTAATCCTAGGAGTACTCGCAATGCGAGAGAAGGTGAAGATAAAAGACAACCGAATAATGCTTATTCCTATTTCCCCGGAACCAGGATCCATCCCCGAACAGGAACAAGTTCCTTTCGAGTTCGTATATAACCATACGATGGATTATCCAATAAACTTGGGATCCTCGTAGTGATACGGAGTGTCCTGGAGAAATAGAAAGGTGATTTAGGATTGACGAAGAAATACTTGGTTTGGTCGTGAATAGCAGTCGCAATTTACTTTGCCCTCTAACTAATCCCTTTCTTTGTCTTTACTTAATACCTTCTGTACACCGTTTAGGCTAATTGGTTTTCTTCATTCCCTACCGGTCGGCACCTGCCTATGGTTTGGAAGAAGACTATCCAATTTGCGTAATAGGTGTACTATCTCCTAAACCAAGGAGTACTCGCAATGAGGGAAGGTGAAAGGAAAAGACAACTGAATAGTCCTATTCATTTTCTCCAGAACCGGAAACCATCCTCGAATTCCTTCGAGTTCGTATATAACCATACGATGGTTTTGTCCAATGGAAGTGGACGTTCGCAGTAATACGTGGTGTCCTTGAGAAAAGGGTAAAAGTAGGAGTGGCAATGAGGTTTGCAACTCTGACAATCCAAAAGCCAGTGTTACGAAGGTTCGGTTAACTTGGTCACTGAGTCATAGTCTAGGGTCGGGTCAATGGTCGCTGCCAAAGAGAGAGAGAAAAGAAACACTCAGCGTGCACTCTAACCTAGATTAGAATGGTTATCACTTTATCAAATCTGGAAACCTCCCACTGTAACGTCAAATTCTTCCCCAAACCTGAAGGAAGAATTAGCCGGGATCACCCGAGGAGTAAACCAACTCATCAGTGGGAATCGGGATTCAACTATCATCGCATGATAACGTTACGGAATCCGCTCACGTTATCACACTCCAGAAGGTATGCGCATATCTGGCAAGTTTCAGTTTCTTTAGAAACTCCCGATGTGATTTTTGCCCCATGCTCTTATGACCTTGACTAAGGCCAACAAATCATAAGTCACATGTCAAGTTCTACCCGCCATTGTCCAGGTTAATTTGAACCCACCCGTACAAGCCCTTGATTAGGGCCAACAAGGCTATACGACTGTCCCAAACCAACGCATCTATCTAAGCTGCATATGAACACCCAATAGCTACCAAACACTGTGCCTTGACTATGGCCAACAAACACAGCTTGAATACTATTGACTTTCCATATGAAACGACGGAGGGCTACGAATGGTTTCTGGCGAAAACCTTTAACGTAACGAACTTGATATCGTTGAAGGAACTGGATAGCTTTATAAAAATATAGTAACGAAAACCATTGCTAAAGAGGTCACTCCCGGTGAAGGGATCTCGGCTCTTTCCCCGCAGAATGAGGTGCAGGATATTCCAACTGAATACCACGACGCAAAGGAAAAGTAATCGGCTATAGTGAAGTTATTGCCCTGACGCAAACTTCTGTCCAAAGGGTCACTCCCGGTGAAGGGATCTCGGCCCTTGCCTCGTCGACTGAGGAGCAGGATATTCCAACTGAATACCACTGTGCAAAACAAAAGAGAACGCCCTTGTAATAACAGCTTTTTGAAAAATGTTCCAACAACATCAGAATAGGTTTGTTTATCTTGTATTGATCCGAATCAATGCAGTCCCATCAATTGATCACACCAATAAAGAACGAAAATAATGACGTACGTATATGCCATCCGCATTCGCCACTGGGTCCCGTCATCACCCGTTAGGTTAGCTAACTAACGACAGAGCGGGGACTGGACTAGCGCGGATGCAAAACATATACAACATCTACTAGTATATATATAATATATAATTTTCGCTCAAGGCGTAATAAAATGCAACATCACAGAAATGTAACCAGCATCACAGAGCAATACAGATATCTGGGATCCCCGGGTTTCATAGAGCCGCTACTGAAACCCGACGTTCCCCTGGTCTTGTGGATAGCCTGTGCAATGAAAATCCTAGACCCTTACGGGCACGGCAAGTTATCCGCCAAAACCTGAAGCGAGGCAGCCCCCATCAGCAACATGAATGGACCACCCAGCACTTCACGGAATCCGGTAACTTGGGCACCCCTCCTGGGTCAACCTATACCCCCTACGAGTGCGGCGAATAGCCCTGCCAATTCTAGAGTAAAGTCCCCTCCGTCTCAACGCCATGAGATGCGGGCTTGTTGCCCTCTAGAACCCGGCTATCCGTGCACCCCTCCGCGGGGAAATCTTAGTACAGAAAGTAAAATATACATACAACGGGTACATCGACCTCGACCCGGTCGTGCCCCAAAAGAATAATACAAACAGGCAGTGACGGCAGTCCACATGTCGGACGCTCGCCCTGCAATATCAAATGTACATATAAAACAAAACTGTACTACCATTGCATCCAGGCTATCCCCCACGACCAATCCGCAACATCACAGCACAACACAGAACAACAACGTGAATGTCACGTTCGCAAATCCGTCTAAAAGGGCTATAGCAGTTAGACAGGATTTACCGATCGAATGACATTCACGGTCGCAGATATAATGTAAATACTGTGAACTAGCATGTTTAAAATATCTGATCGAACAAATTTATCGAAGTGGGCCCCAAGCAGTACTGTAGCACTCACAGAAAATTTGGGCCCAAAAAGAATATTCCAGAAACCCTATTTTCTACACAGGAACTCTCTGTAAAAATTTGGTGCGCTGAACAGTTAAAAGCGCGGCGGAACCACGGCCCAAGCATGGGTTTGGCCGCGGTTCCGCGGTGGTATGGTGAGATCTCGCGACCAATTTTTCACAGAGTGCTTAGGTTTCCATGCACAGTATTCAGCAACAACCTGAAAAATTTTTGGAGCCAAAAAAAATTCGACAGAAACTTGTGCAACGAGAAATCGGGTTTTTGGGATTTTTTTGTTCGATCGAGTTCTAAATATACTAGAGCAAGCTAGGCATGGTTAATGGCGTGGCTCTGATACCAATGTAAGTCCGCGGCGGCGCCCTGGCCGTCGATCCGACGCCGGAATGTTGAAACGAAAAACTTTGCAAACTAGCAAACCGGCACCACCGCGCACATTTAACCCGGATCGGGCCATTAACCAAGCTACTAGCCAACTAAAAGAGAGTAGAGAAGCTATACCAAGCGATCCGTGTCCTTCGGTCTTCGCGTCCACTCCGATCTCCTCGCGGATTCTCCAGTCGTCGCCTCCTCGTCGAAACGGGCACCATATAGCCGGGTTCTTTTGCGGGCTCCCACCTTTGGACCGAGGCAACTCGGACGTGAAGTTGGCTAGCCGACGCGTCCAAGGAATGCTGTAGACTAGTGTAGATACCAATGTCTCTTTGAGGGTTTTCAAGTTGCCTTTGGATGGAGGGAAATATGAACAATAGAGATGAATGATTTTTGGTAGCAAGCAAAAATACATGAGATGAACATTTTCCTCACCAAATGAAATTTCCCCCCTCGCAATGTGTGGCCGGCCAAAAAATGAGAAGGGAAGGAAAATAAGGGAGGTGAGTGTAGGAACTAAAATGGTGACCACATCAAAAGCAAGCCTCATGTCAAAGATGCAAATCAATCCCATCATAATCCTTTCTCATTAATGCAAAACCATGATGAAGAAAGGAATGGAATCTAATGATGATGAAGACACACATGCAAGAAACCCCTCCACAAAAAATTGTTTGCAAACTGCAAATAACCCCCTCCATCGAAAGTCCGGCCGCGAAAGAACAAAGCAAAACCGGCCGGAACGGAATGCAAACTGGCAACATCAGAAAACTGATCCCGTAATAAATTACAGGAAAACCCCGCTACTGCATATACATGCCTGCATTTGTATTCCCACTGAACAAAAATGCAAAGAGACAAAATCTACACTGTCTAATACTAGGATCCGGCTTAAGCCAAAGCCGGCTAGTAAAAACCGTCCGATCACGATCCGTGCAATACCGCACGTATCTGATCGAACCCTGCCATATCTCCATACGGCCTCTACAGCGTTTCGCCCGAAACCTGAGTAACTGTGTGTGGTAGACTCTAAAGGCTCGTCAATACTATGTCTGTGGATTTAACCACTAGCACGTCAGAGGTATCAGCCATACGTGACGGGCCACCAGCTATTGACCAAAAGAGACGTCGATGAGCGAACTCATCCTGACACCCTACTGAGCCTGTCGGTGACAATATCCGTACAGTCCGGTCCGTTCGTCTATGAGCATCGCATGGCGGGCCTAGGGGGTTGGTAAAAGTCAGACCCCTAATAGCGGTACAAGTCGTGTCGGAGTGTAGCCCAGAACACCCTGAGATACTATTGGAATACCTACCAGCAAATCTCCTGCCTTGGCTAAGGACTTTTCATGTACTGGCTCTCCTAGACACAGCGCGACCTCACCTCCAATACCAGGATAGACGAACCCCTGCAGATCCGCTCACTGCCTCCATGTGGCTCGGGACTGTACCCAACTAAAACTTGTTTGCACGTCTCCTTTGAGCGTGGTAGGGTAGTAATCAAAGTACAGTGGGAACTCACACGAGACAAATGACGATCACAGGTCGATGAACTAACCTGTACAAATGTCACCAGGGAACTGCTATCTGACGTCAGGTATAATACCAACTAGCAAGTTCCCGGCGAGTCCTGTCCGGTGTACTCATAACCCAATGAGCACCTGTATACATCTTAGGTGAACCAACTGACACCAGTGGCTTGTGAAACCGGCCATCGCCTCTCGTCGGGGTCTCGACTATATACACTAGTCTACTGTGGAGAATCGATACCCTATCTCGAAACTCCCACGACTACGGTCCTTTTAAGGATGTGCTTATAGACTCCAGCTCTCACGTGTATGATCGCCCTCATACTGCTGGTAGTCAAGCAAGAATCCTAGGGGCTTTATCAATGTGTAATAGCGACTCGTAAGGTCACCTAAAGCAGTACACGATGATAAAGATAAACCAGATAGCATACTATCATCTCGAGTAAGACTGTCCTACCGGCATAGGTCCTCCCTCAATCATTGCAATTACGTGCCTGTGATCAAATAATTGACTCTGAGGGCACTATATCCAACAGGTCGTCCGCAGGGTGACGGTGCGTTTAAGGTTCTTGTTATGATGAGTTAAGGCGAGGGCGGAATTGTTCATTTCTATCTTATGTGTATATGCACAATTATAAGATTGTTAGGAAAAGATAGGTTAGTGCAAGTTAGTGGATTCTATACTCAATCCTTTGAGCCAAGCTTGACCAATTGAAGCTAGAGCAATCGGCAACAACGTGGATTAGGGTGCTTAAGCACGGTATTTATGAAATCCGGCTTATTGACCCTTGTCTGTCCATTCTTGTCACTTGGCTTTCGCCTCCAGCGAAACCAAACGCAACGGGTCACGGTTAAGGATCATCGATAACTTGGTAGGATAGGGTGCCTAACAGAGCGCTTGCGTAAGGTTTGGGCGGAGTTCAAAAGAAAATATCTGGCAAAGAAAATGAGAAACGAAAACCTTAACTTACACAACCATTCTTTTTCCTAACAACACCATATTCACAAACCACCAAAACAACAAAGAGAAAGAGCAAAGGAAAAGAAAAGAACAAGCATTTAAGTAAATGACATGTAATAAAATGTAAGTAAGTAAATGGCAAGAATGTAAAGAGCAAGAATATAAAGGGCAAGTAAGTAATACTAAGAACCAAAAGCGATATTACAAACCATGGGTTCAATAACCTAAACTTAAACATGCAAGCTCAAAGAAGAGGTTGCAAGATTAAGAGAAGGCTAAGAACTTAAGGCAAACTGAAGGCAAAAAGAAAGCTTTATTAATCTTCAAGTAATGATACAACCCTTGAGATCAATAACCAAAACTTAAACTTGCAAGCTCAATGAAGAGTTTGCAAGATCAAGTTAAGGCAAAGAGCTCAAGGGTACTAGCTATGTACAAGAACAAAATGAAAACAAAAAGAAAAATGAGTTCTAGTGTGAAGAATATTGGACCCCTTTCCCTTGCTCACTCATCTGCCTTTTATAGGCCAAAAAGAAGATTAAACAAGTAATAAAAATAGAATGATGTGACTGCAAGGGATAGCCAGAACAAAAATGGGGCTAATTAGGGCTAGGGGCGGCGAGCTTAGTTTTCTTGGGCATGTCATGAGCATCTTGGCTCGTGTTGATGTGGTGGTCTTGTGTTCTCTCGACAAGTCCACTGGTGCTACTTGATTTCTCTATAGAGGCCTGGGTTGTACTCAGTAGCTTGGAGGGAACTTAATGTTTTTAAATCACATCATATCTTTTTGCATTAAACACACATCACTTCTCATGTGCCCACTTGCACCAAGTCATCATTTGTGTGTGCCATCGGCAGCCCCCCCTCTAGGTCGATGAACTAACAAGCTAGTGTACACACTTGTATGTGTTGGACCATTTGGATAAAAAGTGTGTACACATGCATGCTGCAAAAAGAAACTCATGAAATATCGGTCGGTTTCCAATTCTGGTTGCAGTGTCGGCTCACAAATGTTATATTCGTGATTTTGAATGTATTTCCAGTATTTTGTCACGGATACCAGTAATCTGTAATTACTGAGCAGACACTATTAATAGTACCGATATATACAAAAAATAGATAATGAATGAGTGGTAGTAAAATGCAGTTTTCAGTGATGAACAAATACCCCCAAACTTATCTTTTGCTCGTCCGAGCAAAACAAAAAATCCTAACCTCACTTTCATAGAAAATGAGATTGCACTGAGCACGTGCAACAAGCCGTTAAACCTCTAGGTGTCCCTAGTAGGAGAAGTGTCGTCTCCTGGGGGTTTTCAGCGAATTACACCCACAAAATCCCGTCAAGCTAGTTTCATAAGTTAACGTTGATTCTACTCCTACAGTTTAGTATCTATGCTAGAAATTCTATCATCCTAAGTTAGAAATATTCAACTCTTATTTTTCACGCCTCCTATCCATTTAACCTCAGATCCAAAAAATACATTTTTACAGTTCAGAAAGATCTCGGTATCTCCTGACTTTTCCTTCTAAAAGTGCGGTCTCCAATCAGGGATTTTTATCATCTTTACGGAAAACATAAGTCTTATTCTTTATTCCTATCTTACCTCTAAATATCGATTTTATACCCCTACTTGTGTGTATAATTTCACCCTTACGCTTAAGAATTCAATTCAAGCTATAGTACCCTTGCCTTAATACCTAATACTACTTCTTTTCATTAATAATGGACGGTTTTGCTCGCACACTTTTTATGCGACTATTAATGCTTCTTCAGGCACTAACGACCGATACTGAATGTGTGAGCTTAAAGCGTAAATAGCAGTTTCCAGATCTTGACTTTATTCATTTTTTTCTTTTTTCTTTATTTTTCTTTTTCAAGAACATAAATATTTTATTTAATGATGTTCTTTAGGTGGTTAGCTTTAAATACCGTTTTTCCTTTCATATTAGGTTTTCAGCCAAGAATATTTCTAAGTATCATCTACTATCCGAGGTTTCAAGGTGCGTGTAACTGCAGTTTGTAGGGTATATACTTTCTAAATTTGGACTCAAGAATAGAAACTATTTTTCAGACTTATCCTTCTGTAAAGCTTCAATACTTTCCCTTCATCTCGACTTAACTCAAGAACTGAACTCAAGATTACCTACTTCTATATAAAAAAAACCTGTAAGGATGTATAATTACCAAGTTTAAACAGAATGAAGATTATTTTTAGGGTTTTCAATTTCTAACCCTAGGATTTAGTTATTTCTAACGTATCAACTAAACTTTCGGAATAAAAATCTAAGTTACCCTATTAGCTAATTTGACGACAAAGTTTTTATATTTTTGTAAAATTTTCGGTTTTTAAGGATTTTTAAATATGTATGCAAATGCAAAATATACAAATGAATGCGAAGGACGAAAGCTTACCGAGGACACTCCCAAAACTTAAACTTGACAGTGCCCTCACTGTCAGGCTACACCAAGAGGGTCAAAATTGTCGGTGCTCCCTAAATAAAACTTTTATAAAAAACAAAACGCAAACCAAAAAATATATACACAAAAAGATCCCCCCCTAAACTTAAGTGAAACAGTGTTGCCACTGTTAAGCGTTGAAGTTCAGAGTTAGGGGGAGAGAACAGTATTAATCTATACAAGGCCTTACACAGGCCAAAAGTGAGCACCAACCATTCAAAAATTTTATCGCTATAATGTGCATGTTGGTGAAAGAATGTGGAGAGGAAAGAAATGGGGAATACACGAGACCGTATGGGGATAGAAGGGGAATACGGTCTCGGTATATGAAGAGAAGAATGGTGGAGGGGAGAAAGAAATGGAATACGAATTTGAGGGTGGTAATGGAGTGAATAGATTAGTAAAATTTGTAATGACCGATGTGTAAAAAGCGATTGTACTAATCTATCAACCCGTCGAGAAATTGGGTCAAATCCCTCAAGATTCGTAAGAAAACATGGGTACACCGAACTTGGTAAACCAGACATAAGAAAAGAAGGTAATACGGTATCTTGCAAGGTCGGAACGATGGAAAGGATGGAGGGGAGTGATCGAGGAATGGTATCGGTTAAAGATTCTGGAGGGTGTACACTGTCAGTGGAAGGGACCGGATGGATTGGAAAATCCGACTCATCAAGTAGAACTGTTTCATCCTCATTACTATCCTCAAAAGTCTCCTCAAAATTAAGCTCATCCATGCATTTATCATCAATAATATCAAGACGCATATGAAGTTCGAGAAAAACAGTTAATGACTCGCGATGATGAATTGGAGAGAAAAACTCATCCAAAGCAGCGGGTTCATCATCCAAAATTTTCCCAGCGTCGATATCCTCAATCAAGTGAAAATCAAATTTTTTTCAGACACCTCATCAACAACATAGATTTCAATGAATTATGGTTCTAAGATGGAGGTGCAGAGGTCAAAGGGATTTAGTGGGTTTCACTCGACAGGGTCCGTTCACAATCTGGTAAATCAAACACTACAAAGTTGCACAACTCATTAAACATTCTATCTTCAATTGGTGTATCTTTTGGGACACTTGATAGACTTTCAAAACCGGAATTATGGAATTCAATTTGCAATGGGTAGGTTTGATTTGGAAGGGTGTACAGCTCACTCTAACTACTCAAATTCTCAGCCTGTCCTATCGCCTCATCATACGTTGGAAAATTTGGAGCTAATAAAAAACTAGCTACCGGTTCGTTAGGTTGTATGAGGACGGCCATTTACGCCTTCAAATCCATCTTTTGTTAACATGACTGTACCCGAAAGTCTTCCAATGACTGTTCCAGACTAGACATGGGTTGTGAAGGGGTTTCAGTAAAAAATTCAAAGTTGTTTGGATACTGGAAACTCCCAAATGGCTATTCAGAAGCAATGTCTAGGGAAGGTGTAAAAGTCGGGTAGGATTGATAGGAATTGAATAGTTAGACAGGATGAAGATCAACAATATGATAAGGAGGTTGTTGGAATTGTTGATCAAAAGAATTTGAAGTGGTGAAAGGAGTGAAAGATCGGCTATGGGATTGTTCAATACGTTCAGCAATAGACATAGGTCTTGAAGTTACAACAGGACTCTCAAAAGGGGTATCAACGTAAGAAGGTGGGGTAGGTTGAAACGGTTGGTACAAAGTAGATTGCGGAGTCCAGTTGTTTGTCCTAGATGCGTCTATCCAATCTCCCAAAGAAATTTTTGGCATGGAGGGATCGTTCGAAGTTCGTCCATAGCAAGAACCGTAAGAAGCAATGTCTAGTTATGGGTACCAATGTTCGGCAAGAGTTTTTCTAGGTGGGGTACACATGATATGAAGAGAGAAAGAAAAGGAGAGGAGAGGAAAAAATAATATGATTTTGTTTTTGTTTTTTATTAATTTTTTATTTATATGTTAGTTATCAACAAAAGAATGAAATATACACACAAAAAGAAAAGGACAAAAACAATCACGACACAATACCACACACCTAATCGGTCTCGGGTTCACCTAAGTCAACTAGACCTGCTCAAAGACGTGATTGTGAAAGTAAAACTGTGTCGAGAAACGGGCTCAAAATATACTGATCATGAGGCCAGGTAAGTGCAGAGATAAGGGGTGGTTTTCCAACGCTTTTGTAAAGGTCCTTAACTAGATAACCATTTCTCTTTTGGCGGTTTCGCCGTGAACACTTTCTTAGACACCCCGTGAACGATATACCGTTAAGCGGTGTTCTAAACACAATTAACCTCTCCTAATGAGCGTGAAGTCCTTATGGCTTAAAGTCAAGATTCTTTTAAAATTTATGCGGGTAAATGCTATGCTCAATTTCATGATTTGTGGGCCACGGAAAAGGTGATGAAATCCTTTACCGTATGTTGTGGGGTTCGCTTGCCCTTAAGTCCGTATTACTGGATGCAATGCGCAAATCAATGAAAAAAATTATTCAAAGAATCAAACAATCGTTTTTTATTTTAAGCACGACACTATAACAAATACGGGTTAGTCAATTTTAGCGTTTGATAGAGAACTTGCAAAGAATCCTGCAAAGATAGTATATTGGATGCGTCGAAATACGTATCGATAAGTTTTAGCTTAAGAAACCCCCGTTGAAGAGAATCCGAATAGTTTGGATTGTTCGCTTACGCGGGTAAAACTACCCGGATCTTTGGCACTGTACTTCGCAATCACCTTAGCTTTGAATGCACGCTTTGCTCCCCACGATCGCAGTTCGCAAATCCGCAAAAATCTGAAAATGTCGGAAAAACGGATTATTAGTGCGAAAAAACGATATGAATGCCCAAATACCTGCACACTAAAAATTATAAAAAACAAACAATAAAATTGGGACAAAGTTAGAACACTGGAGCACAGAAAAAAATTCGGAAGCAACTAGGGAAGAACCGGCCGGCAGCGCTGAAAATTTTGGGTGTCTCGCCGGGCTCCCTTCGGTAGATGGGCTCCAATTTTCTTCTGTGATCTAATTATTCTACTAGTGTTTCAATGTTATTTTTTATCTTTTTTAATTAGTCCAAAAATGGCAGCAGGTCAAAAATCCACAGAACAAAATGTTAGCAATGTCAATTTTTGTTGGTTTTTGAAATTTTTTTGATTTTGAATTTTTTTTTAAGAATGGTGTTATTTTTATAAACGAGACGCACAGAGATTTAACACGAAACAACAAGAATTAAAACATTACCGTCTTCCCGGCAACGGCGCCATTTGATCGAAACGCTTTTGTCGTGTCGTATTTTAAAGTTCTATTAAGTTTAACCGTGATCAAGGACGGCGTCGCATGTAGCTAGACACGGTGAGTATGGGTCGTCCGCAGGGAGACGGTGGGTTTAAGGTTAGGCGAGGGCGGAATTGTTCATTTCTATCCTATGTGTACATGTACAATTATAAGCTTGTTTGGAAAAGATAGGTTAGTGTAAGTTAGTGGATTCCGTACTCAATCCTTTGAGCCGAGTTTGACCAATTGAAGCTAGAGCAATCGGCAACAACATGGATTAGGGTGCTTAAGCACGATATTAATGAAATCCGGCTTATTGACCCTTGTCCGTCCGTTCTATCCATTTGGCTTTCGCCTCCGGCGAAACCGAACGCAACCGGTCGCGGTTAGGGATCACCGATACCTTGGTAGGGTAAGGAGCCTAACGGAGCGCTTGCGTAAGGTTTGGGCGGAATTCAAAGGAAAATATTGGGCAAAGGAAATGAGAAACAAAAACCTTAATTTACACTACCATTATTTTTCCTAACAACACCATATTCACAAACAACCAAAACAACAAAGATAAAGAGCAAAAGAAAAGAAAAGAACAAGCATGTAAGTAAATGACATGTAATAAATTGCAAGTAAGTAAATGGCAAGAATGTAAAGAGCAAGAATATAAAGAGCAAGTAAGTAATATTAAGAACCAAAAGCGATATTACAAACCATGGTTCAATAACCTAAATTTAAACTTGCAAGCTCAATGAAAAGGTTGTAAGATCAAAAGAAGGCTAAGAACTCAAGGCAAAAAGAAAGCTTTATTAATTTTCAAGTAATGATACAACCCTTGAGATCAATAACCAAAACTTAAAGTTGCAAGCTCAATGAAGAGGTTGTAAGATCAAGTTAAGGAAAAGAGCTCAAGGGGACTAGCTATGTACAAGTACAAAATGAAAACAAAAAGAGAAATGAGTTCTAGTTTGAAGAATATTGGACCCATTTCCCTTTTTCACTCATCTGCCTTTTATAGGCCAAAAAGAAGATTAAACAAGTAATAAAAATAGGATGATGTGACGGTAAGGGATAGCCAGAATAAAAATGGGGCTAATTGGGGTAAGGGGGCCAGCGTGCTCGGTTTTCTTAGACATGTCGCCGGGCTTAATCCGAGCATTTTGGCTCGTGTTGATGTGGTGGTCTTATGTTCTCTCGACAAGTCCACTGGTGCTACTTGATTTCTCTATAGAGACCTGGGTTGTACTCAGTAGCTTGGAGAGAACTTGATACTTTTTAAATCACATATATTTTTTTGCATTAAACACACATCACTTCCCATGTGCTCACTTGCACCAAGTCATCATTTGTGTGTGCCATGGGCAGCCCCCCTCTAGGTCCATGAACCAACAAGCTAGTGTACACACTTGTATGTGTTGGACCATTTAGATAAAAAGTGTGTACACATGCATGTTGCAAAAAGAAACTCATGAAATATCGGTCGGTGTCCAGTTCCGGTTGCAGTGTCGGCTCACAAATGTTATATCCGTGATTTTGAGAGTATTTCCAGTATTTTGTCACGGATACTAGTAATCTGTAATTACTAAGCAAACACTGTTAATAGTACCGATATATACAAAAAATAGATAATGAATGAGAGGTAGTAAATTGCAATTTTCAGTGATGAACAGGTTTCTCTGATGAAGAGCGTGTTGAGATTCGGAAAGAAAAGGAAGGCTTAGTTCCAGATTTGTGGGTTCCTTTGAGATTCTCGAGCGAGTCGGCACAGTTGCTTAACGTTTGGCTTTTCCACCCAGCTTCCCAGATGTTCATCCCGTGTTCTATGTATCGATACTCCGCGAGAACCTTCATGACCACTCTCACGCGATACAGCATCAGACGATCCGGCAGGAACGCGATCTTTCTTTCACCGAGCCGCCGATAGTCATTCTAGATCGCCAGGTTAAGAAACTAAGGTCCGAAGTCATACCGTCCGTAAGGGTTCTTTGGCGTGGCCCGATTAGCGAAGAGGTTACGTGGGAAGCCGAGGACGAGATGAGGAAGAAATATCCCCATCTCTTCAAGGGTACGCGTAGTTAGATTTTAAATTCGGGGACCGAATTTCTTCAAAGGGGAAGATTATAATGGTTTAAAAATAGTTTAGGTTAATTGTCCGATAATCGGCAATATAACTCGTGTTTTCCGTAAAACTAAATTATAATTATTTTTCAACATAGACTTAATTATACCTATTTTAGCTATGTAATTGCTAGTATTTGGTATTTAATTAGTCACTTATAAATTTGCTAGTTTATTTAAATATTTTTCCTTAATTAATTATTTTAAATATTATTTTAAGCTTTCACTTAATAACAAGTTTATAATATGTTCTTTTTTTCTCAATTTGTCTCCATGCTTCTAGAGATTTCTAGGACAGTATTAATTAGGAAATTAAATAATTAAGAAAATGAGTTAATAGATTTAATAATAGGGGGTTTCTTGACTTGACACACACTCACCTCACCCACCTCTCCCGTCTCCCAAGTTCTGGCCGAAACTAAGGCAGCCCCCATTCCCCTATTTCTCTACTTCATTTCCAACTCAAAAATCTTCATTTTTGCATCAAAAAATCCACACAAATTCTCACTAATTCTTAGTTAAACCTTCACCCATTTTTCCTTGGCCTAAAACTAGCTTGTATCTAGGAGCAAGATGGCATTTTGGAGGCTATGTTTGCAAGTTTGATCTCAAATTTGTTGAGGTATAAATCCTAACCCGATGGTTAAATTGTTGGTAAATTACTTTAATCTAATTTAATTTGGTATTTATATGGTTCTAATTGCAAGTTTGAAATTTCAAGAGAAATATTTGGGTTCAAGTTAGGGTTTTTATCACATGATTATGGTTGCAATGTGTAGTTTGACATCTTAAGACTTGCAAAATCTAAACTAGTTGTTAATTTGCTAATTGTTACTTTTAAATTATTTTAATTAAATATCTTGCATACTAATTTCATGTTTAATGTAAATAGGTGAGATTAAAATTGAGTTAATAATTGTGTAGCCTAATTAAGATATTAGGTGAATATTGTGGCCACTAGATTTGCACTAAAATGGTAAGGTGATGCTTACTAGTTTTTTCAAATAAATTGATTTTAATTGTGTTTTAGGTTTTGATGATCTACAACCTATTTCATATAATATTTAGTGTGTTGTGAATGTGCGATTGGTACGATCGGGTTCTAGGCTTGGTAGTTGTCACGTATAGCGGCACTAATTGTAGTTTGTGGCGTTGTCGCGAGCGCGTTTTGTGCACCAAGTGTGTGCGCGTCTAGTTAGTGCGCGTGGTTGACTTATATCGTTTGTGTCCGCGACTATTTATATATCTATCCTCTTATTTGCTTGTGTGTGATTCTAGGATCGGGTGCAGAGACGTCGAATGCGGCGCGGAAAGGCAAGGCTGAGATCGGATCAGATTAGCCGAGGCGTCCTGGTGAGTAGATGTACACATCTATGGGGGGATCGTCTGGATAGCGTGAGGCGCCCAACAGTAGAATTACTAGTAGCGCTTGCATTTATATGCGTACTTTTCCTAGTTATTCATTTCATTGCATTGCATCATCTTATATACTCATGATATTATCTCATAGGACACTTGTAATATTACCATTGGTTCATGCCGCACGTGCACTATTCTTGCAAACACACACGCCTTTGGTAATTCCTATGCCACGAACACTATAGAACTTGCTTAAAACGTTATCTGAAACATCTGCATCATATATGATATGTAAACTGGTAGTTATATATTCATTTCATCAAGATTGATACGTAGGATTGCTAGTCATATGTATATAACTCATTGCATCATACTTCATACATAGTTTCTGGTCATACATTGCATGGTATATACTATGGTATCATAGACATCCATTATCACCTGCATATTTACATATTATGATTCTTCTTGAGGATTTCAGTATTTATGAGATTTCTAAATTTTTGGGAAAACTGCAAGAATTTTAAAACCTGTTATCATTTTAAAAATGCAAGTTGCGGTTTTCTCGTAATATGATGTATGTGTCGTCCATCATGAGTTTTCCTGATTTCTGTTTGTTTTTTAGACCCGATTCGAAGAGTACGATGAACCGTTTCGGGTACATGGTGGGCCCGGTATGGTACCCCGGGGCAAGAAGGTCGAGTTGTAGATGATGAGCATGGCAGGGGCAGACTACCTACCGTTGATGTCTGGCGCGGCAGATATCCAGAGGATACCGACCATAGTCGTGAGATTTGATGATATGGGTCGATTCGGACTGACGGATCCAGGGATATTGAGATATTGAGATATTGTGACATTTAGACATTGAGATATTGAGACATTGAGATATACATATTTTGTGTCGATACTTGACACGGATTTCTGTGGATTTTATTGATGATACTTCAGTTATTTCACGGGAGTTTTACTAAGATAAAATACAGATTTTCTCATACCAAACATATTCAGGTTTCGTGTAGATTATGCATTCATGTTGCATACATACTAGTGCATTGCATCATATCGGTATATGTAGGTTGTGACGTATTTGCGTGCATGCTTACGATAGCCTTATTAGATGTTATTTATTAGTCACGAGTTGGCAACTCACCCTCGTTGTGCCACAGTATCTTGCAGGTCTGACCCGTCAGTACAGTAGCGGCGGGCGTACTTTCTTTTCTGCTTCGTTGCATCGACTTATAGCTTGCTCGTAGGTGTGTTTTGGAGGATTTTCTTTTGCGCCCACCATGTATATTATTTTGTATCTAGTATACTCCACCTACCCATCGTATATTGGACTTAGATGGTGAGCTTATGATATTTATATGTATTCTATCTCTGGTGTCGATGTTCACTTGAGCCGACGTGATGTTTTCTTATTTGCATGCTTTTATATGCTTATTTTGCACTATTATGATATACATATTGCTTGTGGTTATGATTCCGCCTTTGGCGAAGAGCTAGCTCCCGCTTGGGGATACCTTTATTCATTATTTATATGTATTTCCATGTGTTGTACCCGTTGGGAGCCAGTATTTACAAAGGAGACTCTGCTGAAATTTTCGGGAAATTTTGTTGTTTTTAAAATGTTTAATGCGGCTTATTTTGTTAAAATCACTTTCTTTAAATAAGTTTTCCTTCACTCTATATCTTTAAATGGTTTAGATTTCTGGGCTTTGGCTTACTTAGGTTACGTTACGCCTTAAGACGTTTCGTAATTTATGTGCCAGTCACATTCCGTACCTTCGGGTCGTGACATAAAAGCATGGGGCAAAAATCCAGATCGGGAGTTTCTAAAGAAACTGAAACTTGCTAGTGTTGCATATCATTTGGAGTGTGATAATTTTGATAGGATTCCTTCAGGATTATCACACAATGATATTTGGATCCCGATCCTACTGTGAGTATCCGCTACATCTCGGGAGATTTTTTCACTATACGATAAATGCAATAAACTAAGTAGGTGTCTAGAACGGTGTTAGCGGGGCTACGCCTCCAGGGAAATGAGGTTATGTAATTAAGGAACTTCACGAAAGCGTTGGAAAACCTCCCTCGAAGTACCAACACCAGCCTGACTGAAAGGTTAAGCAACTATTGTACGGTGAGATTAATCCTGACTATTTCTTCTTTTATAGTTTGAGGAAGGATTCGAGAAACAGTGGTAGCCATCCTGTTTAGATAAGCTAAAAACCAATCTAAATTTGCAAGAGCATCATGCTGAGTGTTTCTCCTCTCTCTCCTAATTACAGTGATCAAGTGACCTGACTTAGGTTACAGCTGGATAATAAATTGACTAAGCCAGACTATATTGATTGGCAAAGGTTTGTCAAGATGTCCATTATCTATGACAAGCTGGGCCACCTCCTTACTACTAAAGCCTCCGCCGTCTCAAGTCCAGTTTCCACCGTTGCGGATGTTGATATCCGTAAAATAAGGGAAAAAGACTGTGTGAATGCCAAGTGCCTCATGTTGGCCTCAATGAATAGTGAACACCAGAGGAAGCACGAGAAGATGGACTTAGTTTCTATCTTCCTCCACCTCCATAACAAAGATTTATATGGAGAACAATCTCGTATTGCATGATATGAGACCTCGAAGGAATTGCTTCAAGCGAGGTTGGCTGTCGGATCATCTATAGGGGACCACGTCCTAGCAATGATCAGCTATATTGAAGAGCTCATAGACCTGGAGACCACATTGGAGAACTAGTTAGATACTGACTTGATTCTACAGTCTGTACCTTCTACTTACACCCTGAAGGAAAGCAGGGAGACACCCACTCTGCTTATTGGGAAATCTTCCTCTTCTAGATCCAAGGCGAAAGCCAAGGGAGAGAAGAAGAAGTCCTCTACCAAGCCGAAAGGCGGTGTCAATAAGGAAGAGGGAAAGATAAGGGCAAAAGTTTCGGGGCTAACAGTAAAGAAGAAGGGTTGTTCCTATTGTCACGGGAAAGGGCATTGGCAGAAGGAATGCAGGGCTTGGAAAGCTATAATCCACGATCCAAAGCACGTTATGGCTTCAGTTTCGGGTGTGTTTGTGATTGAAAACTGTATGTCAATTATCTCTACTTCCTGGGTACTTGATATCGGATCAGGATCTCATATCTGTAATTCTTTATAGGCTTTGAGAAACCGTAGAGTTATCAGGGCAGGTGATATGACTCTCAGGGTTGCTAACGGAATGACAGTGTACGCTATATCCGTAGGGGAATATCACCTAGGATTGATGGGTAGATATTGAATTTACGTAACTGTTTGTGTGTACCTAGTCTAGCTTGTAATACCATATCTGTATCTTTACTTTCTAAAGAAGGATATGATTTTTACATTTGTAAGAGATGTGGTCCACATCCACCTTAATCAAAGTTTGATTAGGTCAGGTACAATAGATAACGGTATATACGTATTAAATCAAGAACAGGCTTTCTACGTCCAGAACACACTTAAAAGAAAGTCTCCAGAATTAAATCTGGCTTTCTTATGGCATTGTAGACTGGGTCACATCAATGAAACACGATTGAAGAATTTACATAGAGAGGGATATTTGGATCCGTTCGAATATCAGTCTTATGCGACTTGTTAATCTTGTCTCATAAGAAAGATGACAAAGACTACGTTCACTGGACACGGAGTAAGAAGGAGCTAGCTCTTGGGACTCATACACAGTGAGCGAGCTCTTGGACATGTCTTCTTGATGAAACATAAATCCGAGGCCTTTGAGAAATTCCGAGAATATAAGAATGAAGTAGAAAAACAAACCGGCAAAAGTATCAAGACACTAAGATCTGATCGAGGTGGTGAATAGTTAAGTGCCGAGTTCCTGGATTACCTAAAAGAGAATGGAATTCTCTCTCAGTTTACTCCTCCATACACACCACAACACAACTGTATATCGGAAAGGCGGAACAGAACCTATAAGATATGGTACGTTCCATGATGAGTAAAACTGAGTTACCGCGATCCTTCTGGGGTTATGCACTAGAATCAGCTGCATATCTTTTGAACAAGGTTCTTACCAAGACTGTGCCAACCACACCATATCAGATGTGGAGTGGGAAGAAACCCTATCTTCAGTATCTGAAGATATGGGGATGTCCAGCTTTTGTCAAAAAGCAGCATGCAGACAAACTCGAGGCACGCTCAGCACTGTGTAAGTTTGTGGGATACCCAAAGAACTCCAGGAGGTATCTTTTCTATTAAGCAGAGGAACAAAAGGTCTTTATTTCAAGTCATGCCCACTTTTTGGAAAATCAATTTTTAGAAAAAGAAACTACTGGGAGCGCAATAGAACTAGAAGAAATTCCAGAACCACAAACTATTACTAAAAGCATGGTAGAACCAGAGCTTTCAAAAGAACAGGACATCCCCGCGCCGCTCCGCAGAACTAGTAGGCTGTCTTATTCGCCCGAGAGATACTACGGTTTTCTCATAGACGGGGATAGAGAGGATTGCATCATTGATATTGATGAGCCAACTAGCTTCCAGCAAGCCATTCAGAGCAGAGACTCGGTAAAATGGCTGGATGCAATGCGGATCGACATGGATTCCATGTACACCAACAAAGTATGAACTTTGGACATTGCTCCAGAAGGGGTAAAATCCGTAGGCTACAAATGGATCTTCAGAAAGAAGATTGGTGTAGATGGACAGGTTGAAACCTTTAAGGCCACGATTATGATATTTGGAAGATGGATGTAAAGACCGCTTTTCTAAATGGATATTTGGAAAAGTGCGTCTATATGGATCAGCCAGAGGGTTTCATTCAGAGTGGGAGCAGCAGGATAGTGTGTGAGTTGCTTAAGTCCATTTATGGATTAAAGCAGGCATCGCGGAGTTGGAACATCTATTTTAATGAGACGGTCAAAGAATTTGACTTTATCAAAAATCCAAATGAACCATGCATTTATAGTAAGATTGTAGCGAGAACTGTGGTAGTCCCCATCTTGTACGTGGATGACATTCTCTTGATAGGAAATGACATTCCTATGCTACAATCAGTCAAAGGATTCTTGTCACAAAGGTTCTCCATGGAAGACCTGGGTGATGCCTCTTACATTCTGGGGATCCAGATCTATCGTGATAGATCTAATAGGATGTTGGCACTTTCCCAGTCCAGGTATATCAACACCATACTGAAAAAATTTAGTATGGAAGATTCAAAATGCGGTAATCTACCGGCCTGTTACGGAATCACCCTCTCCAAAGAGATGTCTCCCAAGACTGATTAGGAAAGGGATCACATGTTTAACCCTACGCTTCTGCGGTAGGCTTTATAGTGTATGCGATGTTGTGTACCAGACCAGATGTTGCTTACATACTAAGCGTGGTAAGCCGGTATCAGTCAAACCCTGGGGAGAAGCACTGGATAGCAGTAAAGAACATTCTTAAGTACCTGAGAAGGACTAACGAGATGTTCTTGGTGTACGGCGGAAAATACCTCCAAATGGAGGCCTTTGCTGACTCCAGCTTCCAGAGTGACAAGGATGACTCCAAGTCCATGTCGGGTTATGATTTTACCTTCAATGGAGGGGTGGTCTGTTGGAAAAGCTCCAATCAGGACACCGTTGCTGGCTCGACGATGGAAGTGGAGTATATCGCTGCTGGTGACGCCGCAAAAGAAGTAGTCTGGATGAAGAAGTTCTTAACAGAACTTCAGGGAGTTCCATCCATTATTGCTTTAATACCGCTGTATTGCGACAACAACGGCGCTATAGCTTTAGCGAAAGAACCCAGGTCCCATTAAAAGATCCAGACATATCTTGAGGCGGTACCACTTGATCAGGGAGATCGTTGATCACCGGGAGATCAAGGTGAGGAGAGTAGATACGTAGAACAACACTGCAGATTCACTCACAAAGGCCATCCCTCTGACACAGTTAGAGTGGCTATTCGAGATGAAAGGTCTGCGATATGCCAATACATGGCCCTAGTGCAATTGGGAGATTGTTAGTGATATATGACCTAGAGGCCATTATTCTATCATACAGGTTTGTATATTACTTAATGTAAGCTTAGGATATACACGGATATAATAACAGTCTTGTTCAAAATGGTAGTATGCTACCTGGTTTGTTTCTACCTCAATAAGTGCATGTGTTTCTTTTAGCATATCGCTTATACATATTGGTAGAGACCTTAGGATCTTTGCTTGATTACCAGTGTTGTGATGACAGTCACACTAGTGGGGGCTGGGAAGTCTATAAGCACATCCTTATACAGGTCCCTAGTTATAGGATTATCGAGACGGGACATCGATACTCCAGAGTAGACTAGTGTATACGCTTCTTATCCCAGTAGGGGAGATGGTCTGTCCTACAGCCATTAGTACATCATACTGAAGATAGTATGCAGGTGCTCATTGGGTTATGAGTACACTGGACAAGACTCGTAGGGGGCTGCTGATAGGTATTATACCTATCGTCGGGTAGAAGTTCCTAGGTGACATGAGTACAGCTTAGTCCGTCGACTTGACACTGCTACTTCTCCTCGAGTGTGTTCCCACTGTTCTTAGATTACTACCCAACCATGGCTCAAAGGAGTCGTGCAAACAGGTAGTAGTTGGGTGCCGTCCCGAAGCTCTTGGAGGCAGTGGCGGTTAGATAGGATTCGTTTCTCCTGGTATTGGGGGTTGATATCACGCTGTGTTCGGAAAGCCATTACACAAAGTCCTTGGCCAAGGAAAGTGAGATTACTGGTAGGTACTCCAGTAGTTTCTCAAGGTGTTTTGGGCTACACTCCGGCACAACTTATTGCACTATTAGGGGTCTGACGGCTACCACCCCTAGGTCCGATATGCGATACTCTTAGACGAATACACCGGACTGTATGGAGATTGTCACAGATAGGCTCAGTAGGAGTTCGGATGAGTTTTTCTCATCGGCCTTCTAATCGACAGATACCTGAGTAGCCGTTACGTTCAGCTAGTATTGCTGACGTGCTTGTGGTTAAACTCACTGCCAGCGTAGTGTCGAATTTTTAGAGTCCCACACAGAGGGTTTCCCTGCATCGGGCAAAAGATATAGATGTCGTATGGTTTTACGACAGGGTTCGAACATATACGTACACTTGTGCACGGATGATGATTTGGACAGATAATACTAGTGGGCTTTGGTTTAAGCGGATCCTAGTATTATATTGATGGATTGTTTTTCGTCTCTTTATATTCGTACTTTTCGAAATACGGATACGGGTATGTATATACGGATGAGGGGCATTCTTGTAATTTACTCAAGATTTCTTCTAGAAGAAGACACCTCATTTGGGTTTTAATCTTTTGATTAAAAGATTTTTGAGGTGGAGGAAATGAGGTGGAGAATTACATTAAATGAAACATGCCACTTGGTGATTCATGCTATGACTCGCTAGGTGACTCATGAACCATGCTTGATATTTTGGTGAGATATTTTCTTATGCGTTATTGGTATGGTTCATTGTTCACAAGAGAGTGCATTCTTCATTTTACAATGTTCTTCCTTCACTCTCACTTCCTCAAGCTCCCCTTCTTCTTCCTCTAGCCTTTCATGTCTCATCTGTTAAGAAACCCAGGGTACTTAGAGACAAACTAATCCATCTTCACTCTCTACATCATCTAGGACATCTAGTTTAGAGAACAAGGTTCCCTAGTTACCTCGGTTTTGAGGTTGGATCCCGGACTATAAACTCTCGGGTGGATCGTCTTTGACTCGAGGAGGCCGATGAGGATGCATCAATTCGAACAATCCGAGGAGCTTATGATGAGGAGGAGGACAGTGAGAAGACCCGAAGGACTAGTACACGGAGGTATAACTTTCATCCGAGTAGTTAAACGTCATATTAGTTTAGTCAGTAAAGGTTTAGTATCGATCCTGGAGTTCAAGTCGGTGTTGCGATGCATACAAAATCGTTTTTTGCAAATTCTACCTCCCCGCGAACCCGCGGGGTGCGCGGCATCGACTTACACCAATGGGGTCGCCGTGGCACCTATGGGTCCCTCAGTAGCTACTTTTTATGCATGCCCCCTCGCGAGGACTACAACCCTCCTAAAGACCTTCCGGTCTCGAGACACCCTGGGGGTAAGTACTTATGCTTCGCCACACTGTCACACAGTGAGAACCCCCCTAGGTCGACATCCAATACCTAGTAGCTTAGATACCTTGAAAGTATGTCTTAGCACCTCTCCTAGGTTTATATGAGTATCAAGTATGCAATTTTAAAAAATCTAGAGTGCTAATCATACAAACCTAGAATCGAACTAAAGATTTAGGGTTTTAAAGTAAGCAAACAAGATCTAAACTAAGTGAATAGAGCATACAACCTTTGTAGACCGGTGCTTCACTTCTAAAGCTCCAATTAGTAGTCCCTAGAACTCTTCTTTGACTCCACTTGAAGAAAGGATCGAGCTTGCTTGTTGTCTTCGTTACCGAAGATGATCCACCTTGATGTCTCTCTCACTCAAGCTCACACTTCACTAATCAAGATATTAGTAAAGTTAACAACCTAAACTAATGGGCTAGATTAGTGTAGGTTGATGAAGTAGGAGATTTACTCACTAGAAATATTTTTCTCTTTTCTTTTCTCAACTCAAGAAAACTCTAGTGAAGAGAATGAAGAAGGGGGATGAACTTGGATGAGTAAGAATGAACCATGAGCTAAGAGAAAAGAATGAGATAAGAATAAATATCTATGAATTAAACAAAAATAAGATGTGAGTCATGGCTTCTACAAACTTCTACAAACCATGACTCATTATTCTTTTTTGTTTAATTCATAAATGTAACATTTATCTTCTCATCCTAACCTCATGTGTGATTATCATACATCCTACTTCTATGTATCATCAACCATGATACAATTAAATACATATATATATATCACACACACACACAAAAACACACACACATATAAAGAGAAGAAAATCTTAAGTGCGTGTCACGACCCGGAAAACGCATGTGACTGGCACTTAAATCATGTGAAGTCTATAGGACCCCACCTAATTCAAGTAAGTCCAAAGCCCAGAATTCTAAACTTTTTTAGGAAAAATAGTGGAGGTGCAGTTTTTGCAATAAGATTTACTAAAATCAAAACTTATTCTTATATATACACATAGGTAGTAATATGAAGCACTAAGTTTATCTCTAACTTGAAAACCCTATAAATCGTTTGAAATTTCGGCAGCATCTCCTTTGTAATTTTTAACCCAAAACGAATACGAGCAATAATATATAAAGCATCCTTAAGCGAGGGCTAGCTTTTGGCCAATTGGCGGAAACAACCACGCAAGTAATGCAAATATACAATGCCAAAGGCGAGGATCCAAAACCTAGAAAAAAAAGCAAGAAAACAAAGCCTCAAGTAAACCAGGAAACAATAATACTACAAGAGCGTGAATCTAAGGTCGAAAGAATATACAACTGGTTTTCTAAGTCTATAAAATATACAAGTCTGGTTGATGGAGCTTACTAGATATAACTGAAATAAATAAAAATACAACGGTGGTCACGATGCAAGTGAACGCACCTACCAAAGCAATCACCCGGAAGGAAGTAGTGTGCCAGCAAAGCCACCATGGAACCTGTACGGCTAAACCTGTAAGAAACAGTGGCACAACAGGGGTGAGTTGCCAACTCATGAGTAGAAGAGATCACCGAGTAAAAATCGCATGTATGATGATCTCCTAGGTCATACAATAAATTACTCAAATATAACACTGAAAATCTAGTAGTAGCAGGGTAATAATCTATTTATAAGTGTAATACTCAGTACTCATGTCAGTGTCACTAAGCAGCAACAAGTCATATGTATGAATGCATCATGAATGAAACAATCAACCACGAAATCTCACGACTACGATCGGTATCCTCGGGATATCCTCCGCATCAGACATCACCGGTAGGTAGCCTGCCCTTGTCAGGCTCATCGTCTACAACTCGAGCTTCTTGCCCCGGGTTACCATATCGGGCCCACCATTTACTCGAGACGATTCATCCTACTCGAATTGGGTCTCGAAAACCAACATAAATCAAGAAAACTCATGGTGGACGACACATACATCATATCACGAGAAAACCGCAACTTGCATTTTAAAATGATAATGAGTTTATAAAAGTCTTGCGGTTTTCCCCCAAATCCACAAATCACATAGAAAATCCGAAATCCCAAAATCAAGATTCAATAAGCAGTGAATATCGGCATAAAGCCCACAATATTGCATAACATAATGGGTATATAAATGCATGGGGTATCTAAGCAAGGAATGCAATATCTAAACTAGCACATGAGAGCAAGCATAATAATAATATGTTGAAACTACCAGCTAACAGGTTATACCAATAAACTAACGTTTTCTAAAGTGTACGTGACATGGCAATTACCGATGATGATGTGTATGAGCCGGCAAACAAGTGTACGTGGAACATACGAATTATCGGTAATGTTGTTGGTGTCCTAACAGACGGGGTTCATAATAACTAAAGAAAACACATGTATAAACATGCAATGCGATGAGAACAACATGAATATAACGGAGAATGAGTAGTAAACGCAACATTATAGAATATACATATCTATATACGAGTCATACAGTTTTGTTGTTTGAAATAATAGCACGAATCATGGTTTTTTAGAAAAATAGGGGCTACGGTGTTTTTAAGAAAAGATATGTCCTTTGAAAATCCGTAGCATCCCTCGGATTGTCTTTTGAAAATACTCACGATTCGTTAGTTTTTGAAAATATGTATGACTCGAGCCTAGTCTAATATCTACCTAATCAACTAAAAGACTAAACTAAGAAACTAGTCGAAAGGGTAAGAAATCCACCTAAATTCCGAGTCGATATACCTTGTAGTCGGCGATCCCGCCTCATAGTGTCACGTACTGTATAATACATAGTACGGCATCCTCGAGTCAAGAGTGCGGATCAATCATCATATCTATACCTCTACAGTAAAATCCATCGTACGGCATCCCCAAAATCGAGAGTATCATCGTCGTACAATATCATGATCAGGGGTACTGTTCTAAAGTCTCGTACATTCTAAGATCATTGAACACATAGTTTCGTATATATGAATACATATCGCCCAACGATCCACTATAATATCACCTCATATATCATATCATGACTCAATCACATATCTAATCTCACGGCATCATGCCCGATCATATCAACTCATCTCCAAGTATCATATGTTATCCTCATCTCACGTGTGTATGTATGTGTGTATGTATGTATGTATGTATGTATATATATATATATATATATATATATATATAAACCTACACACATACATACATATATATATACACATATACACTAAGTCAAGTGTGCGTGTGTGTGTGACTACATGAAACCTGTAATTCGCCACCAAGGTAATAATCCAATGGATAGGTCTTCCTAGATCAACCTAATCTAACCTAAGGTCTTCTAAATACCCTACTCGCTAAGTATCTAATATCACATCCAAACTCATAATAATATGGTAATAACCCTATTCTACATTTGCGAGGATGATATAAGCCATCCACCTGACTTTCCCCGTAGATATACATCTACTTGTTAGTGTATATGCTTTAGGGGCCATTATTGTATCATACTAGCTTGTATATTACTTAATGGAAGCTTATGTTGGCGATAGTGCCCTCAGAGTCAATTATTGGATCACAGGCACGTGATTGCAATGATTGAGGGGAGGACCTATCCCGGTAGGACAGTCTTACTCGAGATGATA
The DNA here is from genome assembly GCA_030015575.1 of Agapanthus africanus. Lineage (NCBI taxonomy): Eukaryota > Viridiplantae > Streptophyta > Magnoliopsida > Asparagales > Amaryllidaceae > Agapanthus > Agapanthus africanus. The sequence goes on along the minus strand of CM057343.1, from coordinate 303,788,860 downwards.
GTATGCTATTTGGTTTACCTTTATCATCGTGTACTGCTTTAGGTGACCTTACGAGTCGCTATTGCACGTTGATAAAGCCCCTAGGATTCTTGCTTGATACCAGCAGTATGAGGGCGATCATATACGTGAGAGCTGGGGTCTATAAGCACATCCTTAAAAGGTCCCTAGTCGTGGGAGTTTCGAGACAGGGCATCGATACTCCGGAGTAGACTAGTGTATACAGTCGAGACCCCGACGAGGGGCGGTGGCCGGTCTCACAAGCCACTGGTGTCAGTTGGTTCACCTAAGATGTATACAGGTGCTCATTGGGTTATGAGTACACTGGACAGGACTCGCCGGGAACCTGCTAGTTGGGATATACCAGACGTCAGATAGCAGTTCCCAGGTGACATGTGTACAGGTTAGTTCATCGACCTGGGGTCGTCATTTGTCTCGTGTGAGTTCCCACTGTACTTTGATTACTACCCTACCACGGCTCAAAGGAGTCGTGCAAACAGGTTTTAGTTGGGTACAGTCCCGAGCCACATGGAGGCAGTGAGCGGATCTGCAGGGGTTCGTCTCTCCCGGTATTGGGGGTGAGGTCGTGCTGTGTCTAGGAGAGCCAGAACATGAAAAGTCCTTGGCCAAGGCAGGAGATTTGCTGGTAGGTATTCCAGTAGTATCTCAGGGTGTTCTGGGCTACACTCCGACACGACTTGTACCACTTTTGGGGGTCTGACTTTTACCAACCCCCTAGGCCCGCCATGCGATACTCATAGACGAACGGACCGGACTGTACGGATATTGTCACTGACAGGCTCAGTTGGGTGTCGGGGTGAGCTTCCTCATCGACGTCCTATTTGGTCAATACCTGGTGGCCCGTCACGTATTGGCTTATACCTCTGACGTGCTAGTGGTTAAATCCACAGCCAAGGTATTGACGAGTCTTTAGAGTCCACCACACACAGTTACTCAAGTTTCGGGCGAAACGCTGTAGAGGCCGTATGGAGATATGGCAGGGTTCGATCAGATACGTGCGGTATTGCACGGATCGTGATCGGACAGATTTTACTAGCCGGCTTTGGCTTAAGCCGGATACTAGTATTAGATAGTGTAGTTTTGTCTCTTTGCATTTGTGTTCAGCGGGAATACAAATGCGAGCATGTATTTGCAGTAGCGGGGTTTTCCTGTAATTTATTACGGGATCGGTTTTCTGGGGTTGCCAGTTTGCATTCCGTTCCGGCCGGTTTTCTCTTTTTCCTTCCCGGTCGGACTTTTCGTTGGAGGGGGTTAATTGCAAGTTTGCAATTAACTTATCTGTTGAGGGGTTTCATGCATTTATGTGGCTTCATAATCATGAGATTCCCTTTTGGTCCATTCCATAGCTTTTCATATGATGGTGCTTTGATTTGTTGAGAAGAGAAATTTGGTGTGACTAATTTCTCATACATTCACTCCCCTTCTTCTCTTGGTTTTTTAATTAATCATTTCTTTTTTTTTTCCCACCCACTATTCTTGGGGCCGGCCACTCATACAGTGGTGTGAGGTTTATTTTTTTTTTTTTTGGTGGGATTATTTTCCTTCTTGTCATTTCGTGGGCCCCCCCCCTTCCTTGAGTGTGCTGATGGTTTTTAATATGGATGGTGGATTAATTTAATTTGAGAATGATGAGCAACATTGGGAGTGCAGGGGCTGATTTCAATTGAGAGAGTTGGCTTCATATATTCATTTTCCAGTGAGCTAATTTGCAAGGGCCGAGCTCATTTTTCATGCTCCATTATTCCCTCAAGCCTCCATGAATATCCTTGTGCTAAAATTCCTCCAACCATGGAAATCTCATAAACCCCAAAGAGATAACCTTCTACACTATTTCTATAGCAAGCCTTGGACGCGTCGGCTAGCCAACTTCGCGCCCGAGTTGCCTCGGTTAAGAGGCGGGAGCCCGTAAAAGATTCCGGCTACGTGGTGCCCTTTCCGACGAGCGAGGAGGTGACGGAGATTCCGCGGGAGATCGGAGTGGAGACGAAGACCGAAGGACACGGATCGCTTGGTATAGCATCTCTACTCTTTTCCTTTTTGCTAGCTAGCTAGGTTAATGGCCCGATCCGGGTAAAAAGTCCGCGGTGGTGCCGGTTGCAAAGTTCGCAAAGTTTTTGTTTTCCGCGTTTCCGGCGTCGGATCGACGGCCGGGGCGCCCCCGCGGGCTTACAATGGTATCAGAGCCACGCCATTAACTTAGCCTAGCATGGTCTAGTGTGTTTAAAACCCGATCGAACAAAATCCCCAAAATCCGTATTTTCCATGCATATGTTTCTGTCGAAATTTTTTCAAACTCCAAAAATTTTTCAGGTCACTGCAGAAACACAAGCATAAAATTCTAAGACATCTGGTGAAATTTGGTGCACTGATCTCTTAGTACGGCCGCGGAAGCGCGGCCAAACCCATGGTTTGACCGCGGTTCCGCGGTGGGAAGGTTTCATCACTGCACCAAAATTTCTCAGTAAGCTTATGAGTTGAAAATAGGGCTTTTGGGATATTTTCTTTGGGCCCAGATTTTCTGTAAGTGCTACAGTAGTGTATGGGGCCCACTTGATAAAATTTGTTCGATCGGATATTTTAAACATGCCAGTTCACAGTTTTTACATTATATCTGCGACCGTGAATGTCACTTGATCGGTAAATCCCGTCTAACTGCTATAGCCCGGTTAGACGGATTTGCGAACGTGACTTTCACGTTGATGTTCTGTGATTGTTCTGTGTTGTTGCGGATCGGTCGGTGGGGATAGCCTGGTTGCAGTGGTAGTACAGTTCTGTTTTATATGTACATTTGATATTGCGGGGCGAGCGTCCGACATGTGGACTGCCGTCACTGCCTGTTTGTATTATTCGTTTGGGGCACGACCTGGTTGCGGTCGATGTACCCGTTGTATGTATATTTTACTTTCTGTACTAGGATTACCCCGCGGAGGGGTGCACGGATAGCCGGATTCTAGAGGGCAACAAGCCCGCATCTCATGGCATTGAGACGGAAGGGGCTTCACTCTAGAATTGGCGGGCTATTCGCCGCACTCGTAGGGGGTATAGGGTTGACCCAGGAGGGGTGCCCAAGTTACCGGATTCCGAGAAGTGCTGGGTGGTCCATTCACAGTGCTGAAGGGGGCTGCCTCGCTTCAGGTTTTGGCGGGTAACTTGCCGCACCCGTAGGGGTCTAGGATTTCGTTGCACAGGCTATCCACACGACCAGGGGAACGTCGGGTTTCAGCGGCTCTGTGAAACCTGGGGATCCCAGATATCTGTATTGATCTGTGTTGCTATACATTTCTGTGTTGCTTTTATCACGCCTTGAGCGAATACTATATATTATATATATATTAGTAGATGTTGTATATGTTTTTCATCCGCGCTAGTCCAGTCCCCGCTCTGTCGTTAGTTAGCTAACCTAACGGGTGATGACGGGACCCAGTGGCGAATGCGGATGGCATATACGTACGTCAGTATATTTTCGTTCTTTATGGTGTGATCAATTGATGGGACTGCATTGATTCGGATCAATGCAAGTTAAACAAACCTTATCTGATGTTGTTGGAACACTTTTTCAAAAAGCTGTTATTGCAAGGGCGTTCTCTTTTGTTTTGCACAGTGGTATTCAGTTGGAATATCCTGCTCCTCAGTCGACGAGGCAAGGGCCGAGATCCCTTCACCGGGAGTGACCCCTTGGACAAAAGTTTGCGTCAGAGCATTAACTTCACTATAGCCGATTGCTTTTGCTTTGCACCGTGGTATTCAGTTGGAATATCCTGCACCTCATTCTACGGGGAAAGAGCCGAGATCCCTTCACCGGGAGTGACCTCTTTAGCGAAGGTTTTCGTTACTATAATTTTCTAAAAAGCTATCCGTTCCTTCAACGATATCAAGTTCATTACGTTAAAGGTTTTCGCCAGAAACCATTCGTAGCCCTCCGTCATTTCAGTTAAATATTCGGTAGTATTCAAGCTATGTATTTTGACCTCACGCCAAGGCATAGTGTTTGGTAGCTGCCGGGTATTTATCTGTTGCATAGATAGATGCGTTGGTTTGGGACAGTCGTACTACTATTTTGGCCTACGTCAAGGGTATGTACGGGTGGGTTCAAATTAACCAGGATAATGACGGGTAGAACTTGACATGTGACTTATGATATTTTGACCTCACGCCAAGGTCATAAGAGCATGGGGTAAAAATCCACATCGGGAGTTTCAAAAGAACTGAAACTTGCCAGATATGCGCATACCTTCTGGAGTGTGATAACGTGAGCGGATTCCGTCACGTTATCATGCGATGAGAGTTGGATCCCGATTCCCACTGATGAGTTGGTTTACTCCTCGGGTTATCCCGGCTAATTCTTCTTTCAGGTTTGGAGAAGAATTTGACGTTACAGTGGGAGGTTTCCAGATTAGATAAATTGGTAACCATTCTGATCTAGGTTAGAGTACACGCTGAGTGTTTCTTTTCTCTCTCTCTCTGGCAGCGACCATTGACCCGACCCTAGACTATGACTCAGTGACCAAGTTGACCGAACCTACTTAACACTGGCTTTTGGATTGTCAGAGTTTCAGACCTCTTTGCCACTCCTACTTTTACCCTTTTCTCCGGGACACCCCGTATTACTACGAACGTCCACTTCCATTGGACAAAACCATCGTATGGTTATATACGAACTCGAAGGACTTCGAGGATGGTTTCCGGTTCTGGAGAAAACGAATAGGACTATTCAGTTGTCTTTCCCTTTTACCTTCTCTCAGGTTGCGAGTACTCCTTGGTTTAGGAGATAGTACACCTATTACGCAAATTGGATAGTCTTCTTCCAAACCTTAAGCTGGTGCCGAACGGTGGGGAATGAAGAAAGCCAATTAGCCTAAACGGTGTACAGAAGGTATTAAGTTCAGACAAAGCAAGGGATTAGTAAGAGGGCAAAGTAAATTGCGACTGCTATTCACGACCAAACCATGTACTTCATTGTCAATCCTAAATCACCTATGAGTTAAGTACATTCGGTTGTCTTTTATCCTCACCTTCTCTCGCATTGCGAGTGCTCCTAGGACTAGGACAGTACACCCATTATGCTTATTGGATAGTCTTCTTCCAAACCATAGGCTGGTGCCGAACGGTAGGGAAGGAAGAAAACCATTTGGCCTAAAGGGGTGTACAGAAGGTAATGACTAAAGACATGTAAAGGGATTTGGAGAGGTGGCAAAGAATTATACAGTTATAGTTGTGAATCTGGATAATGGAAGAGGCATTACTAAGAATACCAGGATACCCCATCGAAACATCTCAATGTTTCAGTTTCACTGTGTATTGTTAATAGAAAACTGATTTCCTGATTAGACACTTACTCCAGGGTATGTATTTGCCAGGTATGATTCTCACATCTGTATGGTTTTACAGATGATGAGTGGGAGTAAGTTATTGGGAATTAGGTGACCATCCTCATTATATCGGGATTCGTTGTAATCGGTGATATTTGAGGAAGTCACCTGGGTTGTTTGCCGGTCGGCAAATATTTGGTTTTGAATATCCGTTGTTATGCACCAATTTCAAATTGATATATCTGTACGTCTATTTTTATAGAGTGAGACATACCTTTTTGAAATTATGTCTATGACATTTACCTATACCAGTGGATGGTTAGGTAAGGAGCATTGAACAACGGTGTAGTTCTTCTTAACCAAAAGTACAGTTTTCAACCTACGACACACAGTGAATGAGTCACAAGACTCAAGGGACTTATACAGAGTATTGTATATTGTCCAGTGTCCATTAGGACAGAGGGGTTGGTCCTCGTACTATATTCTGTTTACTTTTAACTTCTCTAGTTCTTAGACATGTGTTTCGTAGAAACACAGGGTCTAAGTTTTGAGGAGTTATAGGTATAAGAGTAAAGTAGAGAACCAGGTATTGCAAGTATCGGGATTCTTCAAAGTGATCGAAGATGTAGATACTTGTGAATAGTATTCAGTTGATAGTAATGATTAAGAGAACTAGCTTCTTTTTCAGGTTACTCATAATTGGAAGTACTCCTAAGTTGAGTAACGCTGATCGGCCTCTCTTCCATTTACTTGACATGCACTGGAGACAGCTGCATGATTTGAATCTGGTTCAATTAAATCAGTGCCTCTGGTTCTTGGATTTAGAACAGTTCATATCTTGACATTGTTGAGATACGGGGAGTTGTCCGGCTTATGCTTAAAACCAGACACTGGACAACTCAAGGCACGTTTCAGTAGTGGCTGTTTGTGGGTTGACCCGGGCTATGACGAGGGTTGATTTTCTACCATCTGGAAGATCAATAGTGATATTGTTCTTGACTCGCCACAGTTTTATCAAAAATGATTTTTTTCAGAAAAACAGTAGTGGGAGTATGGTAGAACTGGAAGTGATTCCAGAACCGCAAACGATTACTGAAGATTTGATAAGAACCTAAAGATTCAATCTGGTTTGACATTCCATTGGCCACTCCGCAGATATGGTGGGTAACCTCAGGCACCCGAGAGGTACTTCGGTATGCTCAAGGACGGTGGCAGGGAGGTTCTTGTTAACCCACACTTGCCATTGCTATTGGTCCAGGCTGCGAGACCCGGCGGAAGGATGAGTATAGCGTCGTTCTAAACTTGCTTTAGAAGTGTATGTGTATATGACTCTGCCAGAGGGTTGTCGTAGTCAGTGGAGCAGCGGAAGCATTGGTGGACAGTTAGCTTATGTCTATTTATAGACTAAAGCAGATATAGCGGAGATAGATCATCTATTTCTGATGTGACAGTCATAGATATGACTTCATCAGAATAGGGGATGGATCTGTTAAAAAGGTAGTAGGGTGTGATGTCCTGGTATTTGATGACATACACAGAGTAGGAAGTGATATTCCTATACTACGATCGGTTATACTTTGGTCGTCACACAGTGGTTTCTCTACATAGGACTTGGATATTATATCAGACATTCTGGTTACTAGATCTATGATTTTAGATCTAGATTTGGGTGGTTTCCCAATCTGGGTACTTTGACCGCATTCTATGAGTATTTAGAATGGACGACTCCTGGCACGGTAGTGTACCTGCAGGTAATGGAGTCACCCTCTCTAAAGGTGTCTTACAGACTAATGGGGAGAGGGATACGCATGATTGACAGATCACTTGCTTAGGCAATTGAGTCAATCATGAGATGTCAAGTACCACACCAGATGTTGTTCTTGCAGAAGGTGCAATAAGTTGATATTGATCCAATCCTGGAGAAACAATCGGAAGCAGTTTTAGAACACAAGTGGATGTTCTAAGGAATTGATAACGACAGCCTCCTTTAGGAGACGGTTATTATTCCAGGCTTCCAAGGTGACCTGGATGGCAGAGTGGCTGTCAGAGTTATAGTTTTCCCTTTGACGAGGGGCAGTATTTTGGACAGGTGGTCCAGGTGGATACTGAGGGAAGGCATGGCGCAGGACACTGATTAAGTTCAGTTGTCGATACAGTCTAAGAAGTTTGGATTTGGAGTTCACTTATGAGCTAGGTCCCATCAGACATCCAGACATTCTAGGACAGGTATTGCTCATTTCGGGAGATAGTTTTCTCTGCGAACATGAGATATAGAGAGACATAGAAAGAAACATCAAAGCGGATCCACTCACTGAGGCTATTCCTCGAACGCAATAGTTTCGCAAACGAGCTTTGTGAGACTGACTAGTAGAGGAGTTGGGTGTTCGGTATCACACGGGCTGTGAGTATGCGACATCGCAATAATTAGCCTTGAGTGCAAGTGGGAGATTGTTGGCGATAGTGCCCTCAGAGTCAATTATTGGATCACAGGCACGTGATTGCAATGATTGAGGGGAGGACCTATCCCGGTAGGACAGTCTTACTCGAGATGATAGTATGCTATTTGGTTTACCTTTATCATCGTGTACTGCTTTAGGTGACCTTACGAGTCGCTATTGCACGTTGATAAAGCCCCTAGGATTCTTGCTTGATACCAGCAGTATGAGGGCGATCATATACGTGAGAGCTGGGGTCTATAAGCACATCCTTAAAAGGTCCCTAGTCGTGGGAGTTTCGAGACAGGGCATCGATACTCCGGAGTAGACTAGTGTATACAGTCGAGACCCCGACGAGGGGCGGTGGCCGGTCTCACAAGCCACTGGTGTCAGTTGGTTCACCTAAGATGTATACAGGTGCTCATTGGGTTATGAGTACACTGGACAGGACTCGCCGGGAACCTGCTAGTTGGGATATACCAGACGTCAGATAGCAGTTCCCAGGTGACATGTGTACAGGTTAGTTCATCGACCTGGGGTCGTCATTTGTCTCGTGTGAGTTCCCACTGTACTTTGATTACTACCCTACCACGGCTCAAAGGAGTCGTGCAAACAGGTTTTAGTTGGGTACAGTCCCGAGCCACATGGAAGCAGTGAGCGGATCTGCAGGGGTTCGTCTCTCCCGGTATTGGGGGTGAGGTCGTGCTGTGTCTAGGAGAGCCAGAACATGAAAAGTCCTTGGCCAAGGCAGGAGATTTGCTGGTAGGTATTCCAGTAGTATCTCAGGGTGTTCTGGGCTACACTCCGACACGACTTGTACCGCTTTTGGGGGTCTGACTTTTACCAACCCCCTAGGCCCGCCATGCGATACTCATAGACGAACGGACCGGACTGTACGGATATTGTCACTGACAGGCTCAGTTGGGTGTCGGGGTGAGCTTCCTCATCGACGTCCTATTTGGTCAATACCTGGTGGCCCGTCACGTATTGGCTTATACCTCTGACGTGCTAGTGGTTAAATCCACAGCCAAGGTATTGACGAGTCTTTAGAGTCCACCACACACAGTTACTCAAGTTTCGGGCGAAACGCTGTAGAGGCCGTATGGAGATATGGCAGGGTTCGATCAGATACGTGCGGTATTGCACGGATCGTGATCGGACAGATTTTACTAGCCGGCTTTGGCTTAAGCCGGATACTAGTATTAGATAGTGTAGTTTTGTCTCTTTGCATTTGTGTTCAGCGGGAATACAAATGCGAGCATGTATTTGCAGTAGCGGGGTTTTCCTGTAATTTATTACGGGATCGGTTTTCTGGGGTTGCCAGTTTGCATTCCGTTCCGGCCGGTTTTCTCTTTTTCCTTCCCGGTCGGACTTTTCGTTGGAGGGGGTTAATTGCAAGTTTGCAATTAACTTATCTGTTGAGGGGTTTCATGCATTTATGTGGCTTCATAATCATGAGATTCCCTTTTGGTCCATTCCATAGCTTTTCATATGATGGTGCTTTGATTTGTTGAGAAGAGAAATTTGGTGTGACTAATTTCTCATACATTCACTCCCCTTCTTCTCTTGGTTTTTTAATTAATCATTTCTTTTTTTTTTCCCACCCACTATTCTTGGGGCCGGCCACTCATACAGTGGTGTGAGGTTTATTTTTTTTTTTTTGGTGGGATTATTTTCCTTCTTGTCATTTCGTGGGCCCCCCCCCCTTCCTTGAGTGTGCTGATGGTTTTTCATATGGATGGTGGATTAATTTAATTTGAGAATGATGAGCAACATTGGGAGTGCAGGGGCTGATTTCAATTGAGAGAGTTGGCTTCATATATTCATTTTCCAGTGAGCTAATTTGCAAGGGCCGAGCTCATTTTTCATGCTCCATTATTCCCTCAAGCCTCCATGAATATCCTTGTGCTAAAATTCCTCCAACCATGGAAATCTCATAAACCCCAAAGAGATAACCTTCTACACTATTTCTATAGCAAGCCTTGGACGCGTCGGCTAGCCAACTTCGCGCCCGAGTTGCCTCGGTTAAGAGGCGGGAGCCCGTAAAAGATTCCGGCTACGTGGTGCCCTTTCCGACGAGCGAGGAGGTGACGGAGATTCCGCGGGAGATCGGAGTGGAGACGAAGACCGAAGGACACGGATCGCTTAGTATAGCATCTCTACTCTTTTCCTTTTTGCTAGCTAGCTAGGTTAATGGCCCGATCCGGGTAAAAAGTCCGCGGTGGTGCCGGTTGCAAAGTTCGCAAAGTTTTTGTTTTCCGCGTTTCCGGCGTCGGATCGACGGCCGGGGCGCCCCCGCGGGCTTACAGCTTAGGATATTCACAGTGATATAACAGTCTTGCTAAACATGGTAGTATGCTAGTTGGTTTTATCTATTTTAATATGTGAGTATACCTATTGATAGAGCCCTTAGGATCTTGCTTGACTACCAGCGTTGTGATGGCAGTCACACTAGTGGGGGCTGGGTAGTCTACAAGCACATCCTTTTCCAGGACCCTAGTCGTAGGATCATCGAGACAAGGCATCGATACTCCGGAGTAGACTAGTGTGTACGCTTCTCATCCTAGTTGGAGAGATGGTCTGTCCCACAGCCGTTAGTACGTCGTACTGGAGATAGTATACAGGTGCTCGTTGGGTTACGGGTACACCGGACAGGACTCATGGGGAACTGTTGGTTGGTATTATACCCGTCGTCAGTTAACAGTTCCCAGGTGACATGAGTACAGCATAGTCCGCAGACTTGACACTGCTGCTTCGCCTAGAGTGTGTTCCCACTGTTCTTAGATTGCTACCCTACCACGGCTCAAAGGAGTCGTGCAAACAGGTAGCAGTTGGGTGCAGTCCCGAAGCACTTGGAGGCAGTGGTAGTTAGACAGGATTCGTCTCTCTCGGTATTGGGAGTTGATATCGCGCTGTGTCTGAGAGCCATTACGCAAAGTCCCTGGCCAGGGCAAGCGAGATTTACTGGTAGGTTCTATTAGTTTCTCAAGGTTTAATGGGCTATGCTCTAACATGACTTATACCGCTATTAGGGGACTGACGCTTGCCGCCCCCCTAGGCCCGATATGCGATAGTCTTAGACGAATAGACCGGACTGTATGGAGATTGTCACATCAGACTAAGTATGAGTTCGGATGGGTTTCCTCATCGGCCTTCTTATCGACATCTACCTGGGGACCATTACGTACAGCTAGTGCCACTTGCGGTCTGTGGTTAAACACACTGCCAGCGTAGTAGTCGAGTCTTTAGAGTCCCACACAGAGAGTTTCCCTGCTCCAGGCGATACGATATAGAGGTCGTATGGTTTTACGACAAGGGTTCGGACGCATACGTGTGTTTACGCACATACGACATCGGACAGTTTTTACTAGCCGACTTTGGTTTAAGCCAGATTCTACTATCGGATTTTTGGATTTATACAGTCTAAAGTTTTTCCGTGTTTTCACGGATAGGAGGGGCGTTCTCGTAATTTTGCGGGAAGCTTCTAGAAGGATGGTGACTTGGGGGTTTAAGTGGCATTTGCATTTATTGTATTAATGACTCATTTGTGTGATTCATCCATGGAGTTAATGCTTCATTAATTGATCTAATGACTCATGAGATGAATCACTCATATGAATAAATGAAGCATGGTTGTTAAATTATTTATTTTATTTATTTGATAAAAGATAATGCTTCATATATTCAAATGAGTTCATTATTTCTTCTCATTCTCATGCTCACCTTCTCTCTCCTTAAGCTCACTCTCTCTTCAAACCATAATCCTACCAATCATGTGTTGAGATCAAGGATTAGATAGACTTATTAATCCATAACCATTCTCTATATCATCTAGGTACCTTTGATTAGCAACTAAAGAAACCTAGTTACCTCAAGTTTAGAGGTGAAGCTTGGAGTAAAGCACTCGGGTGGATCATCTACTACATAGAGAAGGCCAAAGAGGAGGTGGAGAACGAAAAGTCGAAGGACATGGTTCATTAGGTATAATCACTTCTCATAGTAGTTAACAACTTCTATGTTTATGGTAGTTATCGTTTAGCAATGATTCTTGCGGTTAGTCGATGTTAGTACATAGAACAAGATCGTTTTTCATATTTCCGCCTCCTCGCAACTCGTGGGGTGTTGTACATCGACTTACAGTGGTATCAGAGCCTCGCTAAACAATAATTAACTCATTAGCAAAGTCGTATGAATTTCGAACGCAAAACGAAGCGAAAAAAACATCAAAGTCACCATGTTTCTGTCGACTTTTAAATGAGGTCTAAAAATTTTTCAAAGACCTCCAGAATTACCTACAGGAAATTATAAGACATCTAGAGAAAATTAGGGTTCTGAATCGGCCACGACGCCGCGGAACCGTGGCCGATCCAAGCGATAGGCCGTGGATCCGCTGCCGAGTTGGGGCCTATTCAGCCCAACTTTCCCCACTACTCTTCTGTGATGTTTTTTGTTTTTTCTGGAATGTTTATTTTCTGCTCAAGTCTCAGGTGCACAGAGAAGTTTTGGAGTAGAATCTGATGTGTTTGCTCGATCGAAATTATACGATGTTTGCTAATTAGATTATATATGTGAACTATATAATGTGTTCGTAAACCTCCCCTAATTGCTAGTATGTCGATTGGCAGGGGGTTGCACATCTCTGTAATGGATTTTACTGTTTGTGATTATGAACTGTATTGGATTGTTGTGATGATTAGCCGGGGTTTGTGATGGGTTGTTATATTCATTCATTCAATGTAATTGTAATATATTGTAATATTATTTTGCGGGGCACATCCAGGTTGCGGTTGTAGCCACCGTTGTATTATTTCATTTTACTGTTTTTGCTCCTAGGATAGACCCAAGGTGGGGTGCACAAACTACCGGGTACTTTGAAGTGTTTAGTGGCCTACTCACGTTGTTGAGGGAGACCGCTTCACTTCGGGTACTTGGCGGGTAGTTTGCCGTACCCGTAAGGGTCTAGGGTGGGGTAATGGCTATTCATCACAACTGTGTAATCCGTCTTTCGTTGCACGCTCAAAAGAAACGCGGATTGCTTGCATATCCAATATTGTTCATCTGTGATCTGGAATGCCTATTATTGCGTCTGACGAATGTACAATATCTATATATGATAGCTATTTAGACGTCACTTATGTTTTACAACCGCGCTAGCCCAGCTCCCACTCTGCCATTAGTTAAGTAACCTAACGGGTGATGACGGGACCCAGTGGCGAATGCGGATGGCATAAAAGGACGTTGTATTTTTGTTGTTTTCTGCAATGATAGGTTAATGATGGGATGCATTATTATTAATGCAAAGAAAATAAACCAAAGTTTAATCGTTGGAACAATTTAAAAGAAACCACTCAGTTATTTTAAAAACAGAAGATATTTTTAATTGCGGAGCTTTAACCACTCCTTTTAAAAAGCTATCAGGTTCCTTCGGTTATATCAAGTTCACTACGTTCACGATTTCGCCAAAACTATTCGTAGCCCTCCGTTATTTCATTTGAGTATTCAGTAGTATTCAAGCTATGTATTTTGACCTAACGCCAAGGCATAGTGTTTGGTAGTTGCTGGGTATTCATTTGTTGCATAGATAGATGAGTTAGTTTGGGACATTCGTATTATCATTTTGGCCGAACGTCAAGGATATATACGGATGGGTTCAAATTAACAAGATAATGATGGGTAGAACTTGACATGTGACTTATGACATTTTGACCTAACGCCAAGGTCATAAGAGCATGGGGCAAAAAATTATATCGGGAATTTCTAAAGAAACCGAAATTTGCAAAGAAATGCATACCATTTGGAGTTTGATGAATGTTGGTAGGATTCCTTCAACATTATCATACGATGATATTTGGATCCCGATCCTACTGTGAGTATATGCTACTCATCAGGAGATTCGTCACTTAACGATCAATGCTATAAACCAAGTAGGTGTCGAGAAAGGTGTCAGCGGGGCTACGCCCCCAAAGAAAAGAGGTTATTTAATTAAGGAACTTCGCGAAAGAGTTGGAAAACCTCCCTCGAAGTATCGACACTGGCCTGGCTGAACGGTTAAGCAAGTATTGTGCGGTGAGAATAGTCCTGGCTAGTTCTTCCTTTTTGGTTTGAGGAGGGATTCGAAAAACAGTGGGAGCCATCCAGTTTTGATAAATTAAAAACCACTCTAAACTTGCAAGAGTATCATGCTAAAGTGTTTCTTCTCTCTCTCCTACTTGCAGCGACTCTGAAAATGACTGTACTTAAGTTACTTTTAGAAAAAAATATACTGATAGGGCAAAACTATATAGATTGGCTGCGGAATGTCAAAATGGCTTTGACCTATGACAAGTTAGGGTATGTCCTCACCACTAAGGCACCTGCAGTCCCAGGTCCCAAATCCAGTAATGCGGATAAGGAAATCCGCAAAACCTGGGAGTTAGATTGCACGAAGGCCAAGTGCATCGTGCTTGCCTCGATGAATAATGAACATCAGAGGAGGCACGAGGATATGGATCTTGAATCCATATTTCTCCATACAAAAGATCTGTATGGAGAGCAATATCGTATAGCAAGATACGAGACCTCAAAGAAGCTGTTTCAGGCGAGGTTGGCCGTCGGATCATCGGTAGGAGAACATGTCCTAAAGATGATTGGCTATATTGAACAGCTCGCAGACCTTGGGACGACTTTGGATAATGAGCTCTATACAGACTTTATTCTCCAGTCCCTCCCTTCCACCTACGCCCAGTTTATTCTGAACTTCAACATTCAAAGAAAAGAAGTTGAACTTTCAGAACTCCTTAACATGTTGAGGAGTGCAGAGGGCACCTTGCAGAAGGCAAGGGAAACACCGGCTATGTTTGTTAGCCGTGCTTCTTCTTCCGGGTTCAAGGCTAGGGCCAAAGGAAAGAAGAAGAAGGCCGCCACCAAACCTAGATGAGGTGTTAGAAAGGTGGGAGCGAAGGGAAAGAAAAAGATTGCGGTGCCAGTAGTGGCCCAGGATTAGTGTTTCCATTGTCATAGGAAAGGGCACTGGAAGAAAGACTGCAAGGCGTGGAACGCCAAGAACCAGGAACCGAAGCAAGCTGTGGCTTCGACTTCAGGTGTGTTTGTAATTGAGAATTGTCTGTCAATCAACTCTACTTCCTGGGTATTGGATACCGGATCAGGATCTCATATATGCAATTCATTGCAGGCACTGAGAAACCGTAGGGTGCTAAAGTAAGGTGATATGACCTTAAAGGTTGTTAACGGAGCTAGCGTGGGAGCTGTGCCAGTCGGGGATTATCACCTGGGATTGACAAGTGGACACATTTTGGTTTTACATAACTGTTTTTGTGTACCTAGCTTAACGTGTAATATCATATCAGTTTCCTTGTTATTAAATAAAGGTTATGATTTCACGTTTGTAAGTGATGTTGTTAACATCCACCTTAATCATAGTTTGATTGGGTCCGGTACACTGGATAACGGTATATATGTCTTAAACCAACTACATATTTTCAATGTCCAGAACACACTAAAAAGAAAGTCTCCAGATTTTAAATAAGGCTTTCTTATGGGATTGTAGACTGGGTCACATCAATGAGACATGGTTAACTAAGTTACATAGAGAAGGATATTTGGATCCGTTCGAATATCAATCTTATGACACTTGTCAATCATGTCTCAAAGGAAAGATGACAAAGACACCATTCACTGGACATGGAGTAAAAGCGAGCGAGCTCTTAGGACTCATACACAGCGATGTATGTGGTCCAATATCTACACATGCAAGAGGTGGTTTTTCCTATTTCATTACTTTTACGGATGATTACTCTAGGTACAGATTCATTTATCTGATGAAACATAAATCCGAGGCTTTTGAGAAATTCTAGGAATATAAGAATGAAGTAGAAAACCAAACCGGCAAAAGTATCAAGACACTAAGATCTGATCGAGGTGGTAAATACTTAAGTGCCGAGTGTTGGGGTAAAAATTTACACCACGGTTGATCGAGTCAAAGTCAAGGTCAACCCCCAAACTAGGTGGGCCCAAGCCCAGGTCAAGCGGGCCCATGCCCAAGTCGAGCCCGCGGCCAGCCTCCCCTTGCCAACAGCGAAATCATGTCATAAATAATTTTTATGTAATTTTTTATGCATGAATGTAAACAAAATGGGCATAAAGCCAAATTCTTGTAAGCCCATGGCTTATGTGCAAAAAGAAATGGCACATGAGCCATGGGATGGGCAAAACGCCATTTTGCAAAGCCCAAGGGGCTATATGTAAATATGTAAGCCTATATAAGGCAAAATGATGATGAATAAACCATAACACTTTTTCATTCTCTCAAAAACCTAGGGTTTGTATTTCTTTCCCTTTTCTGAAGGTCTCAAACCTTCTTCTTTCTTCTGAATTAAATCATGAGTTTTACTCTTCCTTTTCAAAAACAAAATAGTTTTTCACCACCAAACCCATAAAGGGGAACTTGGATCTGTCTTTAGATCCCAAAAAGGAGAGATTTTGAGATCTCACATCTCTTAATCTTCAAGATCCAGCTAACGGAGGAGGAAGAAGAAGAACCCCTTTCACTAAACCCAAAAAAACACACTTAGGAGTCGAACTCCTCTCTGATTTCTCTCACGAGAATTTTTTATTTTTATTTTTTTGGCTAAAAGCCTCTTTTCTCGCCTCCGCTCAAGCGCAGAGCGCTCACGTGCCGACGCGTGGCGCGCTTGCGCTCAAGCGCTCGGCGCTTGAGCGCAAAGCGCCCACGTGCCGACACGTGGCGCACTTGCACTACAGCGCTCTGCGTTCGAGCGCAAAGCGCCCACGTGCCGACACGTGGCGCGCTTGCGCTCGAGCGCAAGCCGCCCACGTGCCGACACATGGCGCGCTTGCGCTCGAGCGCAAGTCGCCCCGGTGCCAACAAGTGGCACGCTTGCGCTCAAGCGCAAGCGCTCAGGGGCTAGTTGCCCCGGTGCCGACACGTGGCGCGCAAGCGCTCAGGCGCGAGTCGCCCCGGTGCCGACACATGGCGCGCTTGCGCTCAAGCGCAAGTCACCCCCGTGCCGATACGTGGCGCGCTTGCGCTCAAGCGCAGAGCACCCACGTGCCGACTGATT
Organism: Agapanthus africanus; assembly: GCA_030015575.1. Lineage (NCBI taxonomy): Eukaryota > Viridiplantae > Streptophyta > Magnoliopsida > Asparagales > Amaryllidaceae > Agapanthus > Agapanthus africanus. The sequence goes on along the minus strand of CM057343.1, from coordinate 303,772,018 downwards.
GATGTGAAAAATTGTATGTAGTGTAACCGCAATCAGAACGGTGTCGCGCGTAGCTAGACCGAGATGAGTACGGGCCGTCCTCTTGGAAACGTTGAACCTTTTATTCTTATTTTAGATGTGTTGAAAGAGAGAGGAGGGATAAAGAATATTGTAGAATGGTTTCTAGATCTACGTTAAGCACTAATGCAAAATATAGATTTAGATTATTTATGGATGTAGTTAATATAAGAAGGTGCTTGTAGGGTTCGTTAGGATTTAGTAGTTATGGATGATTAATTAAAAATTACCCTTTTTATCCTTTAATAGATTTAAAACTAGAACGACAGTGATGCTTGTAGATTAGGATTTCTGGAGGGAAAAGGAATCCCACTCTTAACCCTTATCTCGACACGGAACTCCGTTCATATCTAGCCTTTACCAAAACAATCATTAATCTAATCTCTAATTGCGGTCGAGACTAACAATGAATTGGTAGCGCGCCCGATTAGGATGTTAATGATTCTTTTGATAAAGTTTATAAACTTTATTGGACATAAAAAGAGTTTAAGTATTTTCATCATCCATTAACCTACCCTAATCCTACGAACCCTAACAAGCGGAGAATTACTCGCGCATGTTGGGAGAAAGAGAGATGGAAAGAAAATGCATAATTAAACTACGAAGAAATAGAATAAGAGAAAGAAAGGTATCTTTATTAATCAACAATATTCATTACACTTTGATTTCTTAGAAAATGATTACAAATACTAGTTTGCTTCTCGATCTCTTCTAAAGAGGTAGATGAACCGTTGATGATCAGCCTGGATGCGTGAGCCGTCTTGGACTTCGTGATCTCGTCGGCTTGATCAATTTTCCAAGAGGCTCTCGGTGCCTTTTTATAGTGCAAAGCTAGAATCTTTTGGTTGAAAACTTGAGAAAATATAACATAGATTCACTCCACAAAATTGCACACCCTAAATCCTCTATATTGCCGTGGATCCGCGGCCTAAGGGGGGTTTGGCCGCGGATCCGCGGCTAAAGGTCAGGATCAATTGACTGAAATTTTTGGGCTTGCATCTTATGACATGTGGCAATTCTAGGCACCTTCAGAATCTGGAAATCTTTTCTCGGTTGCTTCCAGACTTGGTCTCCAAGTTTTGCTTCTTAATTAGGCAAGTCTTCTTCAACAACTTGATTTGCTTGATTCTAGTCTTTGAAAAATTCTGCACACTTGGAAATCTTTTGCACAACAACTCAAATAATATTTAGTAGACTTAGTTCTACTAGGATTAGGTCAATGAATTTATTTGCATACATTTTTCTACCAAATACTAATTAAAATATATTAACACATGGAAAATAGTGTTTTTACACATAAACCCTCATATGTATGATATACTATAATAAAGTCCTTTTTTAATATGAAAATGGTAGAAAAAATGTAATAACAAATGTGCAGTTTTATCAACTGAACACCGACACGTGGCACTCTAACGCCTGAGCGCACAGCACCTAGGCGCATAGCGTCCAAGGTGCTGCCCCCACGCATCCTTTGGATGCCTTTTCCCCCTCTTTTTATGGACATATATATATATATATACATATGTATACATATTTACACACACACATACTCCACGACACTGTCCCTGTTAGAAAAAAAATTTCTAACGGGGCGCTGTCCCGCACCCCGCAAGGGGGCTGCTAGCCCCCTTGACCCCCAGCCCGCTATCCGGGTAGCGGGACCCCCGTAAAAACTCTGCGTGGATCCCGATATACCCAAAACCCCCTTTCAAAACACATCACACGCACACTGCACATTGAGTTCGCATGACCAGTTTAACCCGTCAATCGGAGGTTCCCTCGCTCCAAAGGCGAGGGGTAATTAACGGCAGTTTAGTCCGCGGCTGCCGGAGATTCGGATCCCCACAATCATTAAACCCCGGCCTATCCTAGGCAGGGGAAATCTGTAGTACGCCTGACAAGCGCGCGCGTATTCCCATCTCAATGGGGTGACGAAAAACACCCTACAGAATCTGGCACGCCCGGTGGGACCAATCTCTCCTCCCATGTTTCGGGTTAAGCATTCATGCGAACTCAATCAATGTACATATCTGTATTTATACTAAAATAGTGCTCTTTCATGCAGGTCTTCAAGAAATCACTTTTCAACAATGTCTCCAAAGATGAACTCAGCTCTCAGCACGGCTCCCGTCTTCTACACGATGAGGATAGACTCTAGGACGGTCCTCCCGGCCAATCTCGGGCGACAATGGGATGAGCCGCTGCTACCATTCGGCTCTATTATGTTCATACCAGTTGGCGCTATCCCAGTTCCTCAAGCTCCGGTAACAGACAAACCGGTCTCGAAAGGCAAGAGGCCGAATGTGGTGGTCCCGAAGGCGCCCCAACCCGAACGCAAGTCGGTGTCTGAACGACTTTCCTTGGCCCTAGCTGGGGGCAAGGCCATCAACACCAACAAAGCTACGACGCATCCCGAGCAAGCTCCAGCGGTGCCCTTGACCACTGCTTGATTGGGTGTCTTCTCAAGCCTCCCCATCACTCGACCTATGGCGGCTTCCCGAAGAGCAGAAGCCTGCCAAGCGCTTAAGGCAGAAGTGGTTCAGATATAGAGCCAACAAAAGGGCTAGGGATCTGGCCATGTTAAAATTTATGAATTTCCAAAGTCCGGACCGCTCCGTGAAACCAGCTGCCAGTGATGAAAGAATGGCTGAGTGTGTTATCCACACTGTCTACATGGCCGGACATGAAGAAACGAACCCTCCTCTTCTTCACAGCCATGGTGATGATATGGTTGACGCTACCCAGTATCGGCTCGATCTAAATGATGAAGAGCCCGCTCAGGCCGATAAGCCAGAGGAGCCCGTGGTTCTTACGGAATTGAGCTCAGGCAATAAAGATTACCCGGTTGTCATAGCCGGAACTACAGAACAAGTATTATTCCAATGGCTTCAAAGGCAATTTCAGGACAGGGATGAGAAGATGGCCGAGGTCTATTCCAAAGTCGACGAGCTGGCAAACGCCATGGCAGATCTCGCGACCCAAGTCGCCCGATTGCAATTACAGCAGATTCAAATTTTGGCTCATGAGCCAGGGATTGATACCCGGGGGCAGCCAACTGATATCCTTTTCAACCTAAAAGCGGAGCGCCTTCGTGAAAACGGCCGCAATCAGCCTCCAGTCCCTCCGATACATACACAGGGGGGAATCGCCTCTGAAAGAGAAGCTGGAAAAGGTCTATTCCTTCAAGAGGGAAAAAGTCCACAAGATATTCAGGGACACCCTAAGAAACGGTCTACAACTGCCGGAATCAAAGAGACCGCAAGAAGCGAATATGACCGACGACCCAGAATATTGCCCCTATCACAGGGTGATAGGTCATGCCATTGAGGACTGCGTCTTCAAAGATTGGGTCGAAAGGTAATACAAGATGGGAGAGATATAACTGTCTAGAGGCGTGTTAGCAAACAGTCAAGCTACGATCGCCGATTTCATGCAAATGGAGACCGAAACCTTTCGGAAACCTAATCCTCCCAGACATATGCCTCGATGACCAGCATCAGTAAAGGCACCTAATCCAATGGAGGGAAAGAAGAAGATAAACTCCTTCAGGAGGGATGAAGTCCGAGAAATATTTATGGACGCCCTGAACAGCGGTCTGCAACTGCCTGTTCCAAAGAGGCCACAGAAAATGAACATGACCGGCAATCCCATATACTGCCCATATCATAGGGTGGTGGGTCATACTATCGAAGACTGCTGTATTATCAAAGATTGGGCAGAGGACCAATATAAGCTTGGAAAAACCTCACAATCCTCGGATGTATCGGCAAGCCACAGAGCTAGGTCATCAACACAGCTCCGCCAAGATCAAAGTTTAATGAGCTGGGATAAGCAAAAGGACCACCACGTCGTTAAACTGGGAACAGTCGACCACCACGTCATTAAACTGGGAACAATCGACCTCTAAGTCGTTAAACTGGGAATGTAAAAAAAATGTAAATAAACAAAAAAATGTGTAAATAAAAGAAAAATAGAGAAAAGACGAAATGATGGGGCAACTCGCAATAAAAATCAGCGAGTAAAATAAAGATGAAAATAAAGCCGAAATGATGAGAAAACCGCGAATAAAAGCCGAAATGATAGGGCAATCGTGATTTTCGCGATAAGAAAAGCTGAAAGGATAGAGCAATCGCGGTAAAACAAAAACAAAAAAAAAAACACAAACAAAAATCCAAATTTTCAAAATTCCCTCGGCCCTACGGTTAGTCCCCAAATTGACTACCGTATACAATCCACGGGCTCAAATAATTATCATCATACCTATGCCCCTGGATAGACCTCTAAGTCTTTAAACTAGAAATAGATGACCTCCAAGTCGTTAAAGTGGAAACAGATGACCTCCAAGTCGTTAAACTGGAAACTGATGACCTCTAAGTCGTTAAACTGGAAACAGATGACCACCACGTCGTTAAACTGGAAACAGATGACTTCTACATCGTTAAACTGGAGACAGACGACCTCTACGTCGTTAAACTGGAAACAAATGACCCATAAGTCTTTAAACTGGAAGCAAATGACCTCTACGTCGCTAAACTGGAAACAGATAACCTCTAAATCGTTAAACTGGAAACAGTAGACCTCTAAGTCTTTAAACTGGAAACAGTAGACCTCTAAGTCTTTAAACTGGAAACAGAGGACCTCCAAGTCGTTAAACTGGAAACAGACGACCTCCAAGTCGTTAAACTGGAAACAGATGACCACCACGTCGTTAAACTGGAAACATATGACCTCCAAGTCATTAAACTGGAAACAGATGACCACCACGTCGTTAAACTGGAAACAGACGACCTCTACGTCGTTAAACTGGAGACAGACGACCTCTACGTCGTTAAACTGGAAATAGATGACCTCTGAGTCTTTAAACTGGAAGCAGATGACCTCTACGTCGTTAAACTGGAAACAGATGACCTCTAAGTCGCTAAATTGGAAACAGCAGACCTCTAAGTCTTTAAACTGGAAACAGATGACCACTATGTCGTTAAACTGGAAACAGATGACCTCTAAGTCGTTAAACTGGAAACAGTCGACCTCTAAGTCATTAAACTGGAAACAGCAGACCTCTAAGTCTTTAAACTGGAAACAGATGACCTCCAAGTCGTTAAACTAGAAACAGATGACCACCACGTCGTTAAACTGGAAACAGATGACCTCCAAGTCGTTAAACTGGAAACTGATGACCACCATGTCGTTAAACTGGAAACAGATGACCTCTACGTCGTTAAACTGGAGACAGACGACCTCTACGTCGTTAAACTTGAAAAAGATGACCTCTAAGTCTTTAAACTGGAAGCAGATGACCTCTACGTCGTTAAACTGGAACCAGATGACGTCTAAGTCGTTAAATTGGAAACAGCAGACCTCTAAGTCTTTAAACTGGAAACAGATGACCACTATGTTGTTAAACTTGAAACGGATGACCTCTAAGTCGTTAAACTGGAAATAGTCGACCTCTAAGTCGTTAAACTGGAAACAGATGACCTCTAACTCTTTAAACTGGAAACAGATGACCTCTAAGTCGTTAAACTGGAAACAGTCGACCTCTAAGTCATTAAACTGGGAACGAGAGAAATCCACTCATGTGTCCTCACGATACATGAGGAAGAACAAACCTTCATGGGATCCATACGACTCACGAGGGAAAAACACACTTGGGGAGTCCTCACGACTCCTAAGGAGAACATACACCTGCGAGATCCTTACGACTCGTAGGGAGAAAATGCTTTTATGGGACCCTCACAGCCCATAAGATTGAAAAGTCTTAGGTGACAGAGATCTAAACCTGTCTCCTAAGCCATTGCTCCCCCACCCCCAAGTGGCGAATGATGAGTCGCTCCTGGTACCATATTCCAGTGCAGCGATGCAGACGCCAACCAAATTCCGAATCCCATACCCCAATGGCGAATGATGAGTCGCTCCTGGTACCATATTCCAGTGCAGCGATGCAGACGCCAACCAAATTCCAAATCCCATACCCCAATGGCGAATGATGAGTCGCTCCTGGTACCATATTCCAGTGCAGTGATGCAGACGCCAACAAAGTCCCGAAATTTTTATGGCCCAACGGTCTGGATCATACATCCTGCAAAACCGTATACAATCCACGGGCGTAAAACAATCCCAATCTCTCCAAAAATAATAAAATAAAAATAAAAAGAGGTATGTCCACAAGCAAAATGGGCACGGATGAAAACCTGAAAGGGCTTCGTGAGTAAAAACAGCAGGACTGCCGGCGAGTTTTTGAAAACCCGAAAAGGCGCAAACTCGTAAAAAAAATGAAATGAAATGCACCCGCAAAGTCCTCTCGACTTTGTGAGGAGAAAATTCCCGCGTGAGATCCTTACGACTCGCAAAGGAGCAACACACTTAGGAGTCCCCACGACTCCTAAGGAGAAAATACACCTACGGGATCCTTACGACCCGTAGGGAGAAAATGCATTGTGAGACCCTTACGGCTCATAAAATGGAAAAGCCTTAGGTGACAGGGATCTAAACCTGTCTTCTAAGCCACCAATTCCCAAATCCTCTCGGGGCAAATGTTGAGTTGCTCTTGGCATTATTCCTGTGCAGCAGTGCAGATGCCAAAACAAAACCAATTCCCAAATCCTTCCGGGGCAAATGATGAGTTGCTCCTGGCATTATTCCAGTGCAGCAATGCAGATGCCAAAACAAAACTAATTCCCAAATCCTCCCGGGGCAAATGATGAGTTGCTCCTGGCATTATTCCAGTGCAGTAATGCAGATGCCAAACAAAAAACCAAATCCAAATCCTCCCGGGGCACATGATGAGTTGCTCCTGGCATTATTCCAGTGCAGCAATGCAGATGCCGACAGAAAACCAATTCCCAAATCCTCTCAAGACAGATGATGATTCGCTCCTGGTACCATATTCCAGTGTAGCGATGCTGATGTCAACCCAAATCAAATCAAACCGACAACCTCTAAGGCGGAATCATGCTCCGTCCCAGAATTTACCCCGTGTCGAAATCATATTTCGCCTCGGGATATCTACCTTCCCTGCCGGAATTATGCTCCGCCTCGGAATCAAGTCAACCAACGACACTCCGCGCCGGGAAAAAGTCAATCAGCGACACTCCGTGCCGAGGAAAAGTCCACCCGACACTCCGCGCCGGGGAAAAGTCGATCAGCGACACTCCGTGCCGGGGAAAAGTCCACCCGACACTCCGCGCCGGGGAAAAGACGATCAGCGACACTCCGTGATGGGGAAAAGTCAACCCGACACTCCGCGCCGGGGAAAAGTCGATCAGCGACACTCCGTGCCGGGGAAAAGTCAACCCGACACTCCGTGCTGGGGGAAAGTCAACCCGACACTCCGCACCGGGGAAAAGTCGATCACCGACACTCCGCGCCGAGGAAAAGTCAACCCGACACTCCGCACCGGGGAAAAGTCGATCAGCGACACTTCGTGCCGGGGAAAAGTCAACCCAACACTCCGCGCCGGGGAAATGTCGATCAGCGACACTCCGTGCCGGGGGAAAGTCAACTCGACACTCGGCGCCGGGGAAAAGTCGATCAGCGACACTCCACGTCGGGGAAAAGTCAACCCGACACTCCGTGACGAGGAAAAGTCGATCAGCGACACTCCGTGCCGGTGAAAAGTCAACCCGACATTCCGCGCCGGGGAAAAGTCGATCAGCGACACTCCGTGCCGGGGAAAAGTCAACCCGACACTCCGCGCCGGGGAAAGTCGATCAGCGACACTCCGTGCCAGGGAAAAGTCAACCCGACACTCCACGCAGAAGAAAAGTCGATCAGCGACACTCCGCGCCGGGGAAGAATCAACCCGACACTCCGCGCCGGGGAAAAGTCGATCAGCGACACTCCGTGCCGGGGAAAAGTCAACCCGACACTCCGCGCCGGGGAAAAGTCGATCAGCGACACTCCGTGCCGGGGAAGAGTCAACCCGACACTCCGCGTCGGGGAAAAGTCGATCAGCGACACTCCGCGCCGGGGAAAAGTCAACCTGACACTCCGCGCCGGGAAAAACTCGATCGGCGACACTCCATGCCGAGGAAAAGTTAACCCGACACTCCGCGCCGGGGAAAAGTCGATCAGCGACACTACGTGTCGGGGAAAAGTCGACCAGCGACACTCCGTGCCGGGGAAAAGTCGATCAGCGACACTCCGTGCCAGGGACACATCAACCGGCAAACACTCCGTCTCGGGGATACGTCAACCAGCCGATACTCCGCCTCGGGGAAAAGTCAACCAGCGACACTCCGCGCCGGAGAAACGTCAAGTAGACACTCCGTGCCGGGGAAAAGTCAACCAGCGACACTCCGTGCCGGGGAAACGTCAAGCAGACACTCCGTGCCGGGGACACGTCAGCAAGCGACACTCTGCATCGGGGAAACGTCCAACATAGACACTCCGCATCAGGGAAACGTCCAACAACGACACTCCGTATCGGAGACGCGTCAAGCGTCGACCATCCTTGTCGTAAAAAGGGCAGTGCATCCCAAAAAAATGGGAACCAAAGCAAGTCGTCTCCATGCAAAAGGAGATCCATCAATTTCATGCACACAACCCATATGTACGTTGTGCATTCATTGATAGGCGGCAATTTGTTGGGGTAAAAGTTTACACCCTGGTTGACCGAGTCAAAGTCAAGGTCAACCCCCAAGCTAGGTGGGCCCAAGCCCAGGTCAAGCGGGCCCATACTGTCACGACCCGAAAGAGCACGTGACTGGCCCTTGAACCATATGAAGTCTATAGGACTCCATCTGATCCAAGTAAGCCAAAAGCCCAGAAATCTAAAACCATTTTTGAGAATAAGTAAAGAAAACTGGTTTAAAGAAGTAAAGAAAAACATGTTTGAAATCAAGGTTTTTAAATAACTAAGCCGAATGTGCATTTGAAAACCGTACAGTCTTTTCTAAAATTTTCGGCAGAGTTTCTCTTGTAAAACTGGCCCCGAATGGGGTACAACATGAATAACAATATATAAAATGATAAAGGCATCCCCAAGCGGGATCTAGCTCTTCGTCAATCGACGGTCACAACCACACGATGATATGATAATATACAACGCCAAGTGGCGAGGATCAAAATCAAGGAAAGCTCAAAAAGCAGCAAGAAAACCGCAATACTACTAAGCGCGACTCTAAGGTCGAATAATACCACACTGTCTCTAAGTCTGAAAGAATATACAAGTTTTTGGTTGATGGACAATTTCTAGATACAATGAAATACATGAATAAAATGGTGATTCTTGATGCGAAAGAATCCACCTACCAAAGCAAATCACCCGCAAGAAGGTAGTGTGCCAGAAATGCCGCAATGAAACCTGTACGGCAGAACCTGCAAGGACTGTGGCACAACGGGGGTGAGTTGCCAACTCGTGAATAGAAATATCTACAAGCAGAAACCGAATGCAAGACATAAACCTAAGCCAACGATCAGTAATACAATCCACAAGAGTGCATCTGAGTGTAATAAGGTGGCAAGGTAACATCTAATCATGTATGTAGTGCCAGGTACTCAGGTAATAACATGTCATCAGTGTAAGGTATGCCTGCATGAGGTAAGTATGATGAAATATCAATGATATCAATACACATATATTAGCGTCCCATACCACTAATATTGGTGTAAGGGTATATATAACAGCGCCCTCATACCCTGTTATATATACAAATGAAGTATGACAAGTGTAAATCCAGTCTGTATATGATCCATGTCTGTATATATGTGGAACCCGTCCACCTGTCACCCACTGACAGTAAGCATCATGTATGCAAGTATGAGGATATAAACAATATCATGGAAAACATCATGAAACCCGTGCCAAGCATCGACACGTAAATCCTCATCCATATGGGGCTCCGTCTGCGGTATCGGCCCTCGGCCCCGGCAGCACGAGTCAACCCATGTCCATCTCTGGGCTCCGTCTGCGGTAGCGGCCCGTCGGCCCCCGGCAGTACGCCCATCTCTCGGCTCCAGGCGGTATCCCCCGGATATCCGCCGAGCTCAAATACAATCACCGGTAGGTACTCGCCCGCCTCCAGGCTCAATCGGCATAACCCATCGATCATCTCGCCGAGGGGAACCATACCGGGCCCACCACGAACCCGCAAACGGATCATCACTCCTCGAATCGGGTTTCAAGCACACGTCTCAGCACCGAGAAAACGCGTGGTGGACGCACCCAAATATCATATCACGAGGTACCGGGTTTTCATAAAAGAACATCTTTTCTTAAATAATCCAACGGTCCTCAAAATCAGAAATCACATGAAAATCCACATCAAGAAGTAAATCCAATGCAATGTGCTATGCAATCAATCCATGATGTATGCGACATGTAAAGAGAGATAATCATATCGGAAATCATGCAACATGGAATAGTAATGTACATATGTCGGGAGGAACCGCTCCTTTAGAATGAATCAGTTTAAAGAATATCTTGCGGTCCTCAATCTCAATCAAGCCAGAATCATCTATGTTTGTGTACAGGTACATGTGAACAATATGCCAAGCAGTAATCATATCATGAATGCAACAGTACTACAGTGTAGTGGCATGGCAATTATCGATGATGAAGTGTGTGAGCCGGCAAATAGTGTACGTGAAACATACGCATCATCGATAATGGTGCTGGTGTCCTAACAGCATGATAATAATATAACAATGAACATATGCCAGCAATGCGAATAGCAGGAAAATGCAGATATCTAATAGTCAACACCACAGTGAAGTATCTACACTATGCAAACTACATCTAAGTATCCGGTCAATCAGGAAGGGTAGGTGTGGAAACCACCTAAATCTGAGTCGATACATGTATAAAAGTATATAGTCGGTGATCTCGCCTCAATGTCATATCATAAGATATCCTCGAGTTATGAGTGCGGATCTATCATCAATATCGGCTCGTACGGTAAATCATCGTACGGCATCCCCATAGCTGGGTAGGGGTCAGTATCTCACTGTCTCATCACATAACAGATATCACCATCGTCAGATCATATAGTCTGGAGTACTACTCTATGTCTAGTACAAAACGGTAACCTCAGTAAGTATGCATGCGGTGGTAAACACATATCCCAAGCCCGCAAGAATCACAAGTCATATCCCACATATGAATCGTATAAAATCACCGATCCCAGGGCATCCAGCCCACATCATCGACTCATCTCCAAAGTCATCACATATCATCAATCACAGTGCAAGTACAAGTGATAAGCAAGGGTGTGTGTAGGTGTAATTCTACCCTAGGGTTCGCGACTATGAACTACATTAGTCACTTCTAACCCTACATTATCCACAATACACCTAATATCACAATAAACTACATAGTAATCTATCTACGGACTGCGGGGGTGCTATACGCCATCCACCCGACTTCCCCCTGTAGATATAATCTACTCACCTTGCATCACCAATTGCGGACGTCACCACGTATTTGCTTGTCGTCCCGAAGTCTTCATGGGTACCTACACATCAAAATATCGTATATGCGCATTAAAACCAAATCCAATCTAAAACGGCGCATGAAATCCAAAACGATACGATAAGGGGCCTATAGGTGAGAACCTATGGCACGCCTTCAAAACCATCAATAAATCCTCTACATCGTCGTATAAACGACAATTAGTCGAGGCAAAACACATTCCACCATTTCAGAATCAAAAATACGGAATACGGAAACACGAATCCAAAATAGCAACTTAGGATATATGTCCCAGATTTCACCCTAGATAGAATCTGTCAAAACTAGAAGTACCCTGGGTCAACACTAGAGGAACAGGGGCTGTGCACAGAAAACGAGGAGAATGGCTAAGTATGCTAAGTCAAAGTCCACCTCTCTCTCTCACCTACCCTCATCATTATATTTTCCTTTCTTTTCCTTTTCTTTTAAAATCCAAACCTTCTCACATCAATAGTAATCCCAAAAGAAAACCATGGCTAGAAAAATGCACAAGTGTAGAAAAAGTGATATGTGCAAGTTTTGCACAAAATTGCCAAAAAACCCGATTAGCGATTTTAATCGCGATTAGCACTAAATTATTGTCAAACTAATCACAAAAACTTAAAAATGCCATAATCCACTAATTTACCCTATTTTAGAATTTTCCATAATTTTTCATAATTTTTTCTAACATTTTTCCTATTTATTTGCATTTAATATTAAAATAATCAATAAAATAATATTAAATTATAAAAATTCCCTAAATTAATATTTTATATTTTTGAAAATGTTACACATACCCAAGTCGAGCCCGCGGCCAGCCTCCCCTTGCCAACAACAAAATCATGTCATAAATAATTTTTATGTAATTTTTTATGCATGAGTGTAAAAAAAATGGGCATAAAGCCAAATTCTTGTAAGCCCATGGCTTATGTGCCAAAAGAAATGGCACATGAGCCATGGGATGGGCAAAACGCCATTTTGCAAAGCCTAAGGGGCTATATGTAAATATGTAAGCCTATATAAGGCAAAATGATGATGAATAAACCACAACAATTTTTCATTCTCTCAAAAACCTAGGGTTTGTATTTCTTTCCTTTTTCTGAAGGTCTCAAACCTTCTTCTTTCTTCTGAATTAAATCAAGAGTTTTACTCTTCCTTTTCAAAAACAAAATAGTTTTTCACCACCAAACCTACAAAGGGGAACTTGGATCTGTCTTTAGATCCCAAAAAGGAGAGCTTTTGAGATCTCACATCTCTTGATCTTCAAGATCCAGCTAACAGAGGAGGAAGAAGAACCCCTTTCACTAAACCGAAAAAAACACACCCGGGAGTCGAACTCCTCTCTAATTTCTCTCCCGAGAATTTATTTTTTTTTCTCTAAAAGCCTTTGTTCTCACCGACGCTCAAGCGCAGAGCGCCCGCGTGCCGACACATGGCACGCTTGCGCTCCAGCACTCAGCGCTCGAGCGCAAAGCGCCCACATGCCGACATGTGGCGTGCTTGCACTACAGCGCCCTGCGCTCAAGTGCAAAGCGCCCACGTGCCGACACGTGGCGCGCTTGCGCTCGAGCGCAAGTCGCCCACGTGCCGACACATGACGCGTTTGCGCTCAAGCGCAAGAGCTCGAGCGCAAGTCACCCCGGTGCCGACACTTGGCACACTTGCGCTCAAGCATAAGCGCTCGAGTGCGAGTCGCCCCCCTGCCGACACGTGGCGCGCTTGCGCTCAAGCGCCCAGCGCTCAAGCGCAGAGCGCCCACGTGCCAACACGTGGCACTCTAGTGCCTGAGCGCATAGCACCTAAGCGCACATCGCCCAAGGTGCTGCCCGCACGCATCCTTTGGATGCCTTTCCCCCCTCTTTTTATGTACATACACACACATATATATATATATATATACATATGTATACATATTTACACACACACATACTCCACGACACTGTCCCTGTTAGAAAAAAAATTCTAATGGGGCGGTGCCCCGCACCCCGTAGGGGGCTGCTGGCCCCCTTGACCCCCAGCCCGCTATCCGGGTAGCGGGACCCCTGTAAAAACTCTGCGTGGCTCCCGATATACCCAAAACCCCCTTTCAAAACACATCACACGCACACTGCGCATTGAATTCGCATGACCAGTTTAACCCGTCAATCGGAGGTTCCCTCGCTCCAAAGGCGAGGGGTAATTAATGGCAGTTTAGTCCGTGGCTGCCGGAGATTCGGATCCCCACAATCATTAAACCCCGGCTTACCCAAGGCAGGGGGAATCTGTAGTACGCCTGACAAGCGCACGCGTATTCCCATCTCAATGGAGTGACGAAAAACACCCTACACCGCGTTCCTTGGTTACCTAAAAGAGAAAGGAATTCTCTCTCAGCTTACTATTCCATACACTCTACAGCATAACAGTGTATCGGAGAGATGGAATCGAACTTTATTGAATATGGTACGTTCCATGATGAGTAATACTGAGTTACCGTGATCTTTCTGGGGTTATACGCTAGAATCAGCGGCATATATTTTGAACATGGTTCCTACCAAAACTGTGCCTACCACTCCATATCAGATGTGAAGTGGGAAGAAACCCCATCTTCAGTACATAAAGATATGGGGATGTCCAGCTTTTGTTAAAAAGCAGCATGTGGACAAGCTCGAGGCATTATCAGTACTATGTAAGTATGTGGGATATCCAATGAACTCCAGGGGGTATCTATTCTATTATGCAGAGGAACAAAAGGTTTTTGTTTCTCGTAATGCCCATTTTCTAGAACATCAGCTTTTAGAAAAGGAAACAAGTGGGAGCGAAATAGAACTGGAAGAAATTCCAGAACCATAAACTACTACTGAAAGTTTGGTAGAACCAGTAGTTCAAGAAGAACTGGACATTACCGCACCCCTCCGCAGGAGTATTAGGCCGTCTCATCCGCCTGAGAGATACTACGGTTTTCACATAGATGGGGATAGAGAGGATTGCGTCGTTGATAATGATGAACCTACTAGCTTCCTGCTGGTCATCCAAAGCGGCGACTCGGTACGATGGATAGATGCAATGCGGACCGAAATGGAGTCCATGTACACCAACAAAGTATGGACTTTGGACTTTGCTCCAGATGGGCTAAAACCCATAGGATGCAAATGGATCTTCAAGAAAAAGAATGGTGTAGATGGACAGGTGGAAACCTATAAGGCTAGACTTGTTGCAAAGGGTTTTCGTCAAAGACCTGGTTTGGACTATGACGAAACTTTTTCTCCAGTGGCTATGGTCAAATCCATTCGGGTCCTTCTTGCTATTGCTGCCTTCCATGATTATGAAATCTGGCAGATGGACGTAAAGACGGCTTTTCTGAATGGTAATTTAGAAGAGTGCGTCTATATGGATCAGCCAGAAGGTTTCAATCAGAGTGGGAGCAGCGGGAAAGTGTGCAAGTTGCTTAAGTCCATTTATAGACTAAAGCAGGAATCGCGGAGTTGGAACATCTGTTTTGATGAAACAGTCAAAGAATATGACTTTATCAAAAATCCAGATGAACCATGTATATATAGTAAAGTTGTAGCACGAAGTGTCGTGTTCCTCGTCTTGTACGTGGATGACATTTTATTGATAGGAAATGACATTCATATGCTACAATCTGTCAAGGGATTCTTGTCACACAGGTTCTCCATGAAAGACCTGGGTGATGCCTCTTGCATTCTGGGGATCCGGATCTATCATGATAGATCCAAGAGGATATTGGAACTTTCGCAGTCCAGGTATATCAACACTATACTGAAAAGATTCAGTATGGAAGATTCTAAGTGCGGTAATCTACCGGCTTGTCACGGAATCACCCTATCGAAAATGATGTCTCCCAAGACTGATTTGGAAAGGGATCGCATGTCCATTATACCTACGCTTCTGCGGTAGGCTCTATAATGTATGCGATGTTGTGCACTAGACCAGATGTAGCTTACGCACTCAGCGTGGTAAGCCGGTATCAGTCAGACCCAGGGGAGAATCACTGGATAGCAGTAAAGAACATTCTCAAGTACCTGAGAAGGACTAAGGAGATGTTATTGGTTTACGGCGGAAAAGACCTCAAGATCGAGGCCTTTGCTGATTCCGACTTCCAGAGTGATAAGGACGATTCCAAGTCCATGTCTGGTTATGTCTTTAACCTCAATGGAGGGGTGGTGTGCTGGAAGAGTTCCAAGAAGGACACCGTTGCTGACTCGACTATGGAAGCGGAGTATATTACTGCTTGTGATGCCGCAAAAGAAGCGGTCTGGATGAAGAAGTTCCTAACAGAACTTCAGGTGGTTCCGACCATAGTTGATCCAATAGCTCTGTATTGCGACAACAACGGAGCTATAGCTTTAGCGAAGGAACCAAGGTGCCATCAGAAGTCCAGACACATCTTAAGGCGGTATCACCTGATCAGGGAGATCATAGATCGCCGGGAGGTCGAGGTCCGGAGAGTTGCTACTGAAGAGAACATTGCTGATCCATTCACAAAGGCCCTACCTCAGATTCAGTTTGAGAGGCTACTCGAGATCATCGGTCTTTGATATTTGTTCATACCATAATATTGCATTATTATATTCCCCATTCTTATTCATTTTATAAATAAACAGGTGCTTTTGATGCATGTCTGCTACATATTACAGGATACAGGTTCTTGGAGCGAAGACAGTGAAAAAGACAAAAGATGACACAAAAAGAGGGACTTTTGACCAACAAGTAGAAGGATCCTAGTCAAGCCTAGACAAAGAACAATTCACAATTGTATAAGGCAATGCATGGTCCGAAATGTCAAAGGAAACAGTTAAAAGACAACTACAAGTTTCACTGAAAGATCTGGAGAAAACACAGAAGCCAAATGAAGAAAAGAACTATAGAAATAGAAAGCCCAAAGCATCAAGATCAAGCCCAGAAAAAATGAGCAAATGATCTCACTGAAGGGCTGCGGAACCACGGCCCTACCCCGACATTTGCCATGGTTCCGCGGCCATCTGACGCACGTGTCGGTGCAAATTTCTTCTGACGGTGCGTCGGTGCGTAGGTTGGGATTTTTCATGGACATATCTGTAATAGCACATGCGCGAGAATTTGTAACCCTAGTTTTCCTATTTCCTTATAAATATGTAATCATAATATTGTAAAAGGGATGCCTCTTTTCAATGAAATAAAATTCAGATTCAATTCAGTGGGAAGAGCATCGTTTCTGTAAGTCTTATTTTAATTTCTGCCTTAGTTGATAATTATATTCTTGCCCTAGATTAATTAAACTTTTGCCTTAGTTAAATCTAGTATAGAATCTCTTAAAACTGCAGTAGGAAATTAAATCCAATAGACCTAAAAATGAATCTCAAAATGATGTTTTTAATAAATCCCCTAAAGAGGGAGTAATTTCCTCGCTTGTTAGGGTTAGGAATAAGGGAGGGAATGAGAGATGAAGATCTCTCATCTCTTTCGTGCCCGATTATTTTTATTAACTAGAACTTCATGCATGCATGCATGATCCGCTCCCTACGGCACCTTACCCACGAGGTAACGGTGAAACCGTAGTATAAAGGACCGGACATGCATGTCTTCCATGAAGGTTAGAGCAAATATTAGGAAAGGATGGACAAGAATCTAGAGGAAGAAACTCGTTTTAATCCCTTTTTCTAATAGTTGCTATAACTTCTAAAAGATCTCATTTAGGGCATTGAAAGAGGTGTGACATTAAATCTTATCAAACTCCACCTTAGACCTAACCCTAGCAAGTTTCTTAACCTTCACACAACTTAGTTCTTTTTTCTTAGATTAAATTAAAACAAAACCAAACAACCATTGGAATCAACTCGTTAGAACACTTAGGAAAATTACACATCCATGTGGACCGACCCGTACTCACCGGCTAGCTTCATGCGACGCCGTTCTTGATTGCGGTAAATATTTTTGATCGTTAAAAACCTACACTAATCAAATGGCGCTGTTGCCGGGGATGGCGTAAAATTTTTTTTGTGTAATTTCGGGTTGATATAAATTTTAAAAATCATAAAAATCTGAAAATAGAAAAAGTACAAAAACATTTTATCAATTTTTATCTGTTTGAAGGGTTTTATTGTTTGAATCTTGCAGGAACAGCGAAGAATCTCGGATCTGAAAATTTACAGAGGGCAAATAAAAAATTGGTATATCAGAACAGAGGAGAATTTAAACAAAGTAGCGGCAGAATTTTTTGCAGAGAAAGATTCCTCCACAAGACCGCGATTCCGCGGCCGTTGTGAGCCCAAAACCGCGGTTCCGCCGCACTCCTGCCACGTCAACTCCTCAAATTTAGCTGGTTTGTTTTCTCCTTCCCCCCTCTGCAACCTACAATATATCTTTTTGCGAATTTTTCTGCAGGATTTCTTTGCGCTAAAAAATTCTTCCTCCCCCTTCTCAATAACAAATTTTCTGTAGGTTTCTTTGCGCCGCGCTAAGAAAAAAAATTTTTGCAAGTGAATTTACAGTTTTGCATATTTTAATCTGACTTTAAGGGGCTATTGACCAAACTCAGATTGGGTGGGGATTTCATCACCCTTCCCAGGACTCCAAAAAGCACTTAAAGCATTTGCATCGACCACTTTTAATTAAAAAATACTAGACTCAGCCCTAAGGACTTCGAGCTCAATAGGAAAAAGGACTAGACATAGGCATCGACCGTTTATCCTAACTGACTTTGCGGTGTCTAGGCAAGTGTGTCAAGGCAAGTGGTTACTTAATTAGGACCGCTACTTGTAGCGGGGAGCCTCCCACTTACTTGGCCGCAATTGGCGGTGAAGAGGTGGTTTGAGGTCCTATTTCTTACCCTAGTTAGGAGCTGTCTAGCTGACCTAGGTGACCCTAGATCTAGGCCTGATTGTGCATGTGTGGTTGATCGCGTTTGCGTCTCAAGTCTCTTTTCAAAAACCTCTTTGCAAAACTCTCACATAAAAAAAAATCTTTTCAAAACTTGCAACTTGTCGCTAAAGAAAACTTGCACCTCACTTACACCACTTCCTTTCATTGATGTTCTCTTACCTCCACATTCTGTCTTTCATTTTTTTCTGACTACACTACCCCTTTAGTGTATGTCACTTTGGATTAGGGACACTAGCGCCCGATTAGTCCGTGTTTCGTTGGTACCGACTGACGAACCCTTCGACACTGAAGTCGACATTCCGTCCACTTTCTTACCTCCACCTTCAAATTCTTTCTCTGAAGGCATGTCGGGATTCAACCCCAACAATACCTTACCGACGGGAATGATTCCACCTCCGTTAGGTGCGAATAACCCGAATCAACCGCCTGTTGAAGCGCCCGCACGAGTCGCGCTCCAAGATCTCTTCTACCCTGTCCGCACTTCTTTACCCACCTGTCTTTCACCCCCACCGGCAAATGGGAACAATTTTGAAATAAAACCACATTTCATCAATATGCTGCCAAAATTTCATGGTTTGGAATCAGAAGATGCGTATATTTTTATTAATAAATTCCAAAACGTTTGCGTTATAATGAAAATGACCCAATTAAGTGATGACGCTATAAGGCTAAGGGTCATTCCTTTCACCTTATGTGACCTAGCCGAGAAGTGGTTATACAGTACAGCATCACATTCCATTAGAAATTGGGACGAGTTTGTGAAGGCTTTTCTTAAGAAGTTCTATCCTCATCACAAAACTGATAGAATCCGGAATGAAATTAAACAATTTTCACAACTTCTTTCCGAACCATTTTGGAAGTGTTTTGAGAGATTTAAAGACCTACTCGTTCAATGCCCTCATCATGGGATCGAAAGTTGGCAACTTTGCCAAACATTATACGAGGGATTGAACTCGGCAACAAAGCAGTTGCTAGAAACCATCTGTCATGGTCACTTTCTCTCCAAATCTTGTGAGGAAGCGTGGCAGTTTCTTAAGGATCTTAGTGAACAAACAATTCAGTGGGAGAGCTCCAAGACCACATCATCCTCTTCTAGTGGTCAATCAAGGGCAGGTAACCATCAAGTAGAGATGTCAATTGCTATGAAGGCCGAGATGGCCACTCTTACGAAAAAGCTAAAAGCGATTGAGACCAAAATCTCGTCGCCTTCTCCTGCCCCTGTTATGCCTCCACGAATAGTGTGTGCTTGTTGTTCGGCTCCATCACACTTAACCGAAGAGTGTCCTTACAATGCATCTAATCAAGGACATGATCAAGTCAATGCTGCCTTTCAGCAACGACAAAGAAACGATCCATACTCTTCTACATATAATCCGGGTTGGAGGAGTCACCCAAATTTCGGTTGGAACCAAAATCAACAATTCCAAGGAAATAACAATTTTCAAAGGCCTCCTCCACAACAACAAGCACCTCCACAAACTCAATTTCAACAGCAACCTTACCCTAATCAGGTGAACAATTTTGCGCCTAACACTTCTTACCCGCCAAACAATTTTGTTCAACCTAATAATGACAAGGTTAGCTCGCTCGAAAGAAGTCTAGATGCATTTCTAAAGCAATCTACACAGTCTACAGCAAGACTAGAGACTTATATTCAATCTTTGGTGCAAAACAGCGCCTCACACGATCAAAGCATCAAATCTATTAAGGCACAAATTGCACAACTAAATGCAGTATTGAGCGAGCGCGAAAAAGGAAAGCTCCCATCTTAACCACTGCCCAATCCCGGTCAGGCACATGCTGCATATCAACAGCAAACTCAAAACGTAAACACTGTGACCACGTTGAGATCGGGAAAAATGTTGCAAAACAATGTGGGTATTCAGGATGACACCCCTGCCGGTGGTTCTTCTTCTTCTTCGTTAGAGCTTGTTCTCCATCATTCGCAAGGCTCTACTCCTTCTAGCTCGAACGGACCCACTTCTTACAATATGAACACATCTACACGGGGTTCCGTTCCAACTCAACAATCTGATCCACAAAAATTGGACTCAACAACCTTTCAAAATGCTCCTTTTCCAAACCGGTTGAGATCCAATAAACCAACTCCACAAATGGAGAAGATTGTTGAGCTGTTCAAACAGGTTAGCATAAATATCCCTCTTTTGGATGCAATCCAACAAGTTCCTTCATATGCAAAAATCTTAAAGGACTTATGCACCAAAAAGAGGATGTCATAAGTACCAAAGAAAGTTTTTGTCGCTAGTGCTATTAGCGATGCTCGTGTCAATTCTTTACCCCAAAAGCCAAAGGACCCCGGTTGTCCTACTATTTCGATAACAATTAGGGACAAGAACATCAATAGAGCACTACTTGATCTTGGTGCTAGTGTCAATTTGCTACCTTATTCTGTGTATGAGCAATTAGGCATTGGAGAGCTTAAGCTCCCTCACTGTACTCTCCAAATGGCTGATCGATCAATCACCCATCCAAGGGGTGAGCTAGAAGATGTGTTGATCAAAGTTGGGGAGTTCATATTCCCTGTTGATTTTATTGTTATGGATACACAACCTGTTGCTAACTCACGGAACCAAATTCCGGCGATCCTCGGTTGACCATTTTTGGCCACTTCCAATGCCGTAATAAATTGTCGCAATGGCTCCATGGCTCCATCCTTCGGGAAGACGTCTAGTGAGTTCAATATTTACAAGTTAGGAAGTCTGCCCCCCGTGCCTAATGCTAGTACACGAGAAGTTTGCTCTACTCATGAAATCACGCTGGAGGACTGCGAGTTTGAAAGTTTCTTGTTTGATGAGAACACATTTGACGCCACTAGTGCGTCCTTCCTTGAGCCTACCACAGTTGACACAACCGATATTGATTATGAATGTTTCACCTTTTCGGATGATGACGACTCACAGCCCGAATATGAGTCGTTTGAATTTTTGGATGAGTTAGTTGAACCATCCAAATCGGTTGTTTGCGGTGATTTCGAACCTGTGTTGGAGTCCTTTGAGTTTGAGGTAGATTCCCCAATGATTCTTTTGCCTCCGAAACTCGAACTCATGTCCTTGCCGTCTCACCTTAAATATGCTTACATAGATGAGAATGAGACCTTTCCCATTATAATATCAGCCTCTCTAGCCTTCGAGCAAGAGAACACTATTTTAAAGGTCTTACAAGATAGGCGGCAAGTTTTCGGTTGGACTATGGCGGACATCGAGGAGATTAGTTCCCTCATAATTGAATATCATATGCAATTGATGGATGATGCCAAGTCAATAAAGGACCCACAGAAACATTTTGGGGGTATTGTGGTGAGTCAACCTCCTCCTTTAGAATTTGAACCACCCCCATTTCTTTTAATAAGCTATGAGAATGCCAATATTCCACTGACTGCTGATCATTCTCATTCTCGTTTTGATTCATCACCACATCATATCTATTCACTTCCATACTTTCCCTACCATCACTCCTATCTTCCCCAATTCTTTTTGGATCGGTACAACATGTTCTTCCACCAACCGACACTCTTTACAGATAAATTTTTCGACTGGTTGGTGTTGATGTTTGGTCTGTGCAAAGTCTGGCAGTAATGTCTAACATTGTTTCACTGAAGTTTGGGGGGGCCTTTCTGTATATATTTTTGTTTTTTCTCTTAACAATTAAATAAAAGAAAAATTATAAATTAATAAACAGGACATTGCCGACATTATCGACCCTACTGGTGCTGCATGACAGTGAGGACACTGTCAAGTTTAAGTTTGGGGGTATGCTCGGTACGTTTTCTCCCTTCGCATTCATATGTACATATTTTTGCATTTGCATATTTATTTGAAAATCCATAAAAAAATTGAAAATTTCAAAAATTATAAAAGTTATTGTATTCAATTTTGACCATATTTAACTTGAGTTTGACAGATAGGTTAACAGGCCAGGAACAACTAGATCTTAGACTTAGTAAATTAAAACCCTGAAAATAACCTTCTTTAAAGATTAACGGTAGAAAGTATATGTCTGTGTAGTTTATTTAGAAGTAGGCAAATTTTGAGTTCACTTTTTGGGCTAAGTCGAAACGAAGGAAAAGTATGGATGTTCTTATTAGAGTATAAGTTTGAAAAATAGTTCCTACCTTAAGTCTAGATTCTGAAAATGTATACCCTACAATTTGCACTATCTCGCATCTTGAAACTTGGAATAGTAGAAGAGACCTTGAAATGTTTTTTTGTAAAGTCCTTAGTACAATAAAAAAAAAGTGAATAAAGAAAAAAAAATGAACACTGGTTTTTGTGATTACTTAAGGCTGTAAAAATAGAAAAATATTTAGCGAGGGTGCTTCATCACCTAGTGCCTTAGACCAATTGGTTTGGGAGTCACTGCTAAAAGCCTTCGGTGTTGCAAGGCTAGGAATTACGCTTTAAAGTGCAAACATATCTTGTAATCGGTTGTTGGTACCTCAAGAAGTATTAACACTCGCATGAAGGATGTGTAAGCAAAATTCACCAATTAATAAGTGCTTTGGACAACAGACAAGAGTATGATTGCTTGATTTGAATTTCCAAGAGTAGGGGTGATTTATACACACACGTGGGGATATATGATTAGAGTTGAGATAAGAGAAAGGAATGAAGAATAGAACTTGTATCTTTAGTAGAGTTGATAGAAAAATTCCTAAATGGAGATAGAACCTTAGAAGGAAAACTTAAGAAATGCCGAAGGCTGAATGAGTCTATCGAACATATATAGTCTTAAGTTAAATGATGAGGAAGTGTGAAGAATATGGGTGGATAGTTTACAAGTCGACAATAATAGAATTCCTTGTTAGAAAACCTAATTGGAGAATTAAAGTTAATGAGCCAAATTGATAGAATTTTGTAGGTAGCATCCACTGAAAACCCTCAGGAGACAACACTCCTCCTACTAGGGACACCTAGAGATTTAACGGCTTGTTGCACGAGGTCAGTGCAATCACGTTTCCCTGCGAAAGTGCGGTTAGGTTTTATCGAGAATAAAATAATAAGTTTGCTCGAGGAAGAGCAAAAGATAAGTTTGGGGGTATTTGTTCATACCATAATATTGCATTATTATATTCCCCATTCTTATTCGTTTTATAAATAAACAGGTGCTTTTGATGCATGTCTGCTACATATTACAGGATACAGGTTCTTGGAGCGAAGACAGTGAAAAAGACAAAAGATGACCCAAAAAGAAGGACTTTTGACCAACAAGTAGAAGGATCCTAGTCAAGCCTAGACAAAGAACAATTCACAATTGTACAAGGCAACGCATGGTCCGAAATGTCAAAGGAAACAATTAAAAGACCACTACAAGTTTCACTGAAAGATCTGGAGAAAACAAAAAAGCCAAATGAAGAAAAGAACTATAGAAATAGAAAGCCCAAAGCATCAAGATCAAGCCTAGAAAAATTGAGCAAATGATCTCACTAAAGGGCCGCGGAACCGTGGCCCTACCCCCACATTTGCCGCGGTTCCGCGGCCATCTGACGCACGTGTCGGTGCAAATTTCTTCTGACGGTGCGTCGGTGCGTAGGTTGGGATTTTTTGTGGGGATATCTGTAATAGCACATGCGCGAGAATTTGTAACCCTAGTTTTCCTATTTCCTTATAAATATGTAATCAAAATACTGTAAAAGGGATGCCTCTTTTCAATGAAATAAAATTCAGATTCAATTCAGTGGAAGAGCATCGTTTCTGTAAGTCTTATTTTAATTTCTGCCTTAGTTGATAATTATATTCTTGCCCTAGATTAATTAAACTTTTGCCTTCGTTAAATCTAGTATAGAATCTCTTAAAACTGCAGTAGGAAATTAAATCCAATAGATCTAAAAATGAATCTCAAAATGATGTTTTTAATAAATCCCCTAATGTGTGAGTAATTTACTCACTTGTTAGGGTTAGGAATAAGGGAGGGAATGAGAGATGAAGATCTCTCATCTCTTTCGTGCCCGATTATTTTGATTAACTAGAACTTCATGCATGCATGCATGATCCGCTCCCTACGGCACCCTACCCACGAGGTAATGGTGAAACTGTAGTATAAAGGACCGGACATGCATGTCTTCCATGAAGGTTAGAGCAAATATTAGGAAAGGACGGACAAGGATCTAGAGGAAGAAACTCGTTTCTTCCCAATCATCCTAATCCCATTTTCTAATAGTTGCTATAACTTCTAAAAGATCTCATTTAGGGCATTGAAAGAGGTGTGACATTAAATCTTATCAAACTCCACCTTAGACCTAACCCTAGCAAGTTTCTTAACCTTCGCACAACTTAGTTCTTTTTTTAGATTAAATTAAAACAAAACCAAACAACCATTGGAATCAACTCGTTAGAACACTTAGGAAAATTACACATCCCTGTGGACCGACCCGTACTCACCGGCTAGCTTCATGCGACGCCGTTCTTGATTGCGGTAAATATTTTTGATCGTTAAAAACCTACACTAATCAATATGCCAGTACATGGCCCTAGTGCAAGTGGGAGATTGTTAGTGTATATGCCCTAGGGCCCATTATTGTATCATACTAGCTTGTATATTACTTAATGGATGCTTGGGATATTCACAGTGATATAACAGTCTTGCTAAATATGGTAGTACGCTGCTTGGTTTTATCTATTTTAATATGTGAGTATACGTATTGATAGAGCTCTTAGGATCTTGCTTGACTACCAGCGTTGTGATGGCAGTCACACTAGTGAGGGCTGGGTAGTCTACAAGCACATCCTTTTCCAGGTCCCTAGTCGTAGGATTATCGAGACAGGGCATCGATACTCTGGAGTAGACTGGTGTGTAAGCTTCTCATCCCAGTTGGGGAGATTGTCTGTCCCACAGCTGTCAGTACGTCGTACTGGAGATAGTATACAGGTGCTCGTTGGGTTATGGGTACACCGGACAGGACTCACGGGGAACTGTTGGTTGGTATTATACCCGTCGTCAGTTAACAGTTCCCAGGTGACATGAGTACAGCATAGTCCGCAGACTTGACACCGCTGCTTCGCCTCGAGTGTGTTCCCACTGTTCTTAGATTGCTACCCTACCATGGCTCAAAGGAGTCATGCAAACAGGTAGCAGTTGGGTGCAGTCCCGAAGAACTTGGAGGCAGTGGCTGTTAGACAGGATTCGTCTCTCCCGATATTGGGAGTTGATATCGCGCTGTGTCTGAGAGCCATTACGCAAAGTCCCTGGCCAGGGCAAGCGAGATTTACTGGTAGGTTCCAGTAGTTTCTCAAGGTGTAATGGGCTACGCTCCGACACGACTTATACCGCTATTAGGGGACTGACGCTTGCCGCCCCTAAGCCCGATATGCGATAGCCTTAGACGAACAGACCAGACTGTACGGAGATTGTCACATCAGACTTAGTAGGAGTTCGGATGGGTTTCCTCATCGGCCTTCTTATCAACATCTACCTGGGGACCGTTACGTACAGCTAGCGCCGCTTGTGGTCTGTGGTTAAACCCACTGCCAGCGTAGTAGTCGAGTCTTTAGAGTCCCACATAGAGAGTTTTCCTGCTCCAGGCGAAACAATATAGAGGTCGTATGGTTTTACGACAAGGGTTCGGACACATACGTGTGTTTACGCACGTACGACATTCGGACAGCTTTTACTAGCCGGCTTTGGTTTAAGCCAGATTCTAGTATCAGATTATTGGATTTATACAGTCTAAAGTTTTTCCGTGTTTTCACGGATAGGAGGGGCGTTCTCGTAATTTCGCGGGAAGCTTCTAGAAGGATGGTGACTTGGGGGTTTAGGTGGCATTTGCATTTATTGTTTTAATGACTCATTTGTGTGATTCATCCAGGGAGTTAATGCTTCATTAATTGATCTAATGACTCATGAGATGAATCACTCATATGAATAAATGAAGCATAGTTGTTAAATTATTTATTTTTTTATTAGATAAAAGATAATGCTTCATATATTCGAATGAGTTCATTATTTCTTCTCATTGTCATTCTCACCTTCTTTCTCCTTAAGCTCACTCTCGCTTCAAACCCTAATCCTACCACTCATGTGTTGAGATCAAGGATTAGATAGACTTATTAATCCATAACCATTCTATATATCATTTAGGTACCTTTGATTACCAACTAAAGAAACCTAGTTACCTCAAGTTTAGAGGTGAAGCTTGGAGTAAAGCTCTCGAGTGGATCATCTACTACATAGAGAAGGCCGAAGAGGAGCTGGAGAACGAAAAGACGAAGGACACGGTTCATTAGGTATAATCACTTCTCATAGTAGTTAACAACTTCTATGTTTATGTTAGTTATCGTTTAGCAATGATTCTTGCGGTTAGTCGATGTTAGTACACAGAACAAGATCGTTTTTCATATTTCCGCCTCCCCGCAACTCGTGGGGTATTGTACATCAACTTACACTACTCACCTTGATCCTCGCTGCCGAAGTCAATAACGCCATGCTCTTCCTTATTGTTCGAAGTCCACGTGAGGGTGCCTACATATATAAACACATAGTATCGTAAACAGAAATCGCGTACGTAAACCAAAACGGCACATGAAACATACATAGGTTAAAACCTATGGTCTACGCATGCAAGAATAATCAAACAACTCCCGATATCGACGTACAAATGTCAAAGGACCGAGATAAAACACAATACCAAAACTAAAGTCATTAAAAAGTCGCAAAACCAAAACAACAACTCAAAAAAACGCTCCCAGATTTGCCTCAGGTGAGAATTAGGAAAAGTTTCATATAGGGTAGGTATAATTAGAAGATAATGGAGCCATGGACCAAGCACGAGGCAATTCCCTCATACCAAGGCTGCAATTTGAGGCCCGAAGGAGATTATTTGCGGCCATAATAAGGAGTTAGGGCCTCGGATCTTGGGGAAAGCTTCTAGGTTGCGTGCATACCTTTCAGTAATCGCTAAATATTTTTTTGATCCCCCGGTTCAAAGCAAATCTCAAAACATCACCACAATTTCCATAAATTTCCGATATCTGGGATTCTAAGTTCATGTCTTGGGGTTTTAGTCTCAGGTTTTATCCAAAATTCAAACACTACTGAGGTCATGGTAACTAAATACACCTCAAACACACTCTCACAAGTCATACTAAACCCTAAACCTCATCTTGGAAATTCCAAGACCACTAAACTCTCTTAATCAACTCTAAACAACTATAGGATGTTAGGAAAACCAATAACTTAACTAATAGTGTAGGATTTACCTCATGGAAGCAACTAGAGAAAATTCTAGGGTTGCCCAGGTGCCTCAAGATCTCAACTTGATTCCACCATCATGCTTGTAGTGAGCTAGAGATTATTTTTTTTGAAGAGGGTACAAGGTTTAGGCTAAGTTTTTGAAATGGTTATGTGAGGTAGAGGAGGTAGACGATGAGGGAGATGAAGCCATGAAGAATGAGATGAAGATGGGGAAAGAAAAGATGAAGGAGCCATGGTCAATGGTCAAGGAAAAGTCTAGAGTCTTCTCACTCTCTCTCTTTCCCTCCCTCTCTCTGAAGTCTTAAGGTCCCCACCCTCTCTCTCTCTCTCCGACAAAATATCTTTTCCATTTTCTATTCTTTTATTTTCTCATTTAAAACAAAACAAAGCCATGAGTAAAATAAATGTAACAAATCGTTTTTGCAACATGATTTGTTGCATGCCACATGCACATAATCAAGATTAAATGCAAAATTAGTGAAATATTAATCGTGCTTATTAAATAACCCATTTACAAATAATTTGTATAATAATTCATAAAATTTGGTATTTTATTTATTTAAACTTCAAAAGTAATACTTTATTTTTTCTAAAATGTTACATGAGCTTAATATTAGTTAATATATATATATATCAAATATATAAATATATATCAAATTATTAAATCAACACTTGATTCAATAATCCGGTTATATCATATATAACCGACTAATATCATATATATATATATATATGTATATGTATATCGAAACATTAAATCAACACTTGTTCAATTATCCGGTTATATCACATATAACCGGCTAATATTCAATATTAGATACTAAATCAACACTTGATTCAATAATCCAGTCATATCATATATAACCGGCCAATATCAAATATATAAACATATATATATATATCAAATCATTGAATCAACAATTGATTCAATAATCCAGTTATATCACATATAACCTTACTGATATCAAATATCGCTAGATTAGAATACGGTATCACATACCCGTATTTAATCAAGCTCCCGCACATATCTCCATATGTGCCCTACTTCGTTTCGCTTGAGCTAGGAAACCTCTATGTAGGACTCTAAAGACTCGTCAATATGCCAGCAGTAGGTAATGATCATATAGATACCCATAAGCCGCCTGTGGTACTAACTGGACGTAACGGCTATCCAGGTATTGAACGAATAGAAGATCAACAAGCAAACTTGTCCAAACTCTCGTAGAGCCTATAAGAAATACTTACCATACAGTCCGGTCACTTCGTCTGATATGTCGCATATTGACTCTGGGGTGTGGAATCGTCAGACCCCACTAACTTGATAAGACATACCTATGTGTGGCCTATAACCTTTCGAGAAACTACTGGTAACACTTACCAGTAAATCTCATCTACCCTGACCAGGGACTTACTGTTATAGCCAATCGAGTATAGCGCAACATCAACTCCCAATATCGGGAGAGACAAAACCTCTCTTATCGCTCATTGCCTCCATATGACACGGGACTATACCCAAAATCCACCTGTTTGCACGACTCCTTTAAGCCATGGTAGGGAGGAAATCAATAAACAGTGGGAACCACACAAGACTCTATGACGATCTCAGGTCTGCAGACTAACATGTACAAGTGTCACCAGAGAACTGCTATCTGACAATAGGTATGGTACCCTCTAGGAGTTCTCGGCGAGTCCTGTTCGGTGTACTCATTCTCCAATGAGCACCTGTGTACAATCTTTGATATCAAACACCAATGGTTATGGGATCAACCATCGCCCCATACAGTGTCAAGAAACGTACACACTAGTCTACTCTGGAATATCGATGCCCTGTCCCGATACTCGCTCGACTAAGAACTGTTAAAGGATATGCTTGCGGACTACACAAGCCTCACTTGTATGACCTGCATCATAGTCCATGTAGCCAATCCAAAATCCTAAGGGCTTCATCAACATGTATCTATGAGATAGTAACCTAACACAAGTGTGCATGTTAAGATAAAGAGCAACCAAATAGCATACTATCATGTCAAGCAAGAAAGTCCTCTCTATATATGTCCAAGCATCTACTATAATATACAATAATGGCCTCTAGGGCATATATATTTGATTGATGTGAAAAAGTGTTTGTAGTAACCGCAATCAATAACGGTGTCGCGAGTAGCTAGCCGAGATGAGTACGGGTCGTCCTCAGGGAAACGTCGAATATTTTATCTTGCTTTAGACGAGTTGATTGAAATTAGGGTGATTGGTTGTATATCTATGTTGAACATGGATGTAGAATTTATGAAGAAGAGGCTTGTATGGTTCATAGAATTTAGTAGTAATGGATGCTTAATTAAAGATGGCCCCTTTTATCTTTTAATAGATTTAAAACTAGATCAATAGTGATGAATGTGGATTAGGGTTCTTTTGGAAGAAACTAGGATTTCCCCACTCTTAACCCTTATCCTTGCATTGATCTCTATTCATGTCTAGCCTTTATCAAAACAATTGTTAATCTAATCTCAAATCGCAGTCGAGACTATCAATAAATTGGTAGCACGTACGATAAAGATGTTAACATTTATTATGCTAAAGTTTATAAACGTCATAAGATGTAAAAGAAGTTATAATATTTTTTCGTCCATTGATCTACTATAATTCTACGAACCCTAGCAAGCGCAGAATTACTCACGCATGTTTTGAGAAGAAGAAGACAGGATAGAGAAGGGAATCATAATGCAGAATTTAAATGCAGAATGTAAATGCGAAATAATTAAGCAAATGATCTACATTTATTAATCAACGTTACAAGTACAAATCCTTCGAATTTAGATTACAAGAAGAAGTTGTACTCGATCTCTGCCTCGTAGGAAGTGGTTGCTCAGTCGATATTCACGTCGCTCTATCACGTCGAATCGTGGACCTGTCGTGGATCTCTTGTTCTTGATGGTAATTTGCTTCGTGTTAAAGATGATGATTCTCTAAGTTGAGCCATCGGTCCTTTATATAGCCCTCAAAGTAGAAATCCTAGATCTCATGGGTTAAGATATGCAATCACAATCCAACTCCCAAATTTTCATATCCTACGGCTATTAAATGACCGCGGATCCGCTGCGTAAATGGGGGTTTGGCCGCTAAACCGCGGCGGATTGGGGAGATCATGTGATGAAATTTCTTCTGGTATGTGGTGCTGACACATGGAGATCTTTGTGATGTCTGGAATCTTTATATCTTCTCTGAGTCTCTGCCATTCATGATTTTATGATTTGCTTTAGTATTTCGGCAGATTTGATTCTCGTCATCTCGGATCTCCTGATCTCCACATCTGAGCTCATATCTGCACAATATCTCAATTCTTATCGTTAGTAGTATTTTTTATATTTGAGATATTATCCTAACCATTTTATATGATATGATATTTTAAGAATATTGATTAGGAATATTTGATATGACATGCATATTTAAATTACAAAAATAATATATAAATATAATATGCATATATTTTCCTTCATAATGTTAAGTATAGTGTATAAACATAAGATAAAGAGTATTTTGCAGACAAACCCACATATGTACCATAATTACCATAAACATCTTTAAGTACTTAACAAAAGTAAGGAAAATGCTCTATCAAATGTACAATATTTTCGACTGAAAAAATATCCCCAAACTTAAATTTGATCATCCCAAGCAAACTAGTTATTCAAGAGAGGGAGAAAAAAGAAAAAGAAAAACCTAGCACACTTTCGTAGGCAATCACGATTGCACTGAGCACGTGCAACAAGCCTTTAAACCTCTAAGTGTCCCTAGTAGGAGGAGTGTTGTCTCCTGATGGCTTTCAGCGGATTACACCCATAAAATCCCATAATAAAAGAGAGAAGATGAAAGTTACATACAAGGATAAGGATCATATAAAAAAAAGAACTTGAAAATAAGAGTTTCCAACTACACCATCTTCTCAATTGCCATGAACCCTATCTTAATGGTGGTGAAAAGATATTAGAAATCACATCATCCCTCAATAAAACATCGCCTTTAGTCTTCCTCCCTACTTTTCTTCCAAACATCGATTATATACCCCTACGTGTGTGTAAAAGGCATCCCTATACTTAGAGAATTCAATTCAAGCTATCATCCTCTTGTCCATTTTCTTAGTACTTTTAGTCGGTGAATATTTTAGATGAAATTGCTCACATATTCTTCATTCGACTGTTAGTACTTCTTGAGGTACTAACCGACCGATTACTAAATGTGCTCACTCATTTAGGCGTAATTAGCAATTTTCTCGCCTTGCAACACCTAAAGCTTAGCAGTGGCTCCCAAACCAGTTGGTCTAAGGCACTTGGTGATAAAGCACCCTCGCTATATTTTTTTTATGCTTCTTTAAGCAATTACAAAACCAGTGTTCATTTTTCTTCACCATTTTTTTATTTATATTTTTGTTTTTCTTCATACCAAGGCTTTTAAACAAGAGCATTTCAAGGTATCATCTACAATCCCAAGTTTCAAGATGTTTGTAAGTGCATATAATAGGGTATCAACGTTCAAATGTTTGGACTCAAGAATACGGACTATTTTTCAGACTCAGATCTATCCTCAGATTAGTGATTCCCTTCATCTTACTAACCTTTGGGATAACAGCTTATAACTACTTATTACTAGCTTCGTTTAAGAAAACAACAAAATTTCTTTCTTTTTTCAAACTATTCCTACCTTTCATATGTAATTTTTCACTTTCTAATCTTTTATTATAAAAAAAAATTGTGCTTACATTTAGTATAATGCAAAATGATGCATGAATAAGCACAAACCACCCCCAAACCTGTTTGCAGCAGTGTCCTCACTGATGTCATCTTTTAATCACAAAAAACCTGTAGACTTGGGAGGAAAAGTTATTAAAGGGGAAAAGAAATAATGAAAGTGAAATTCTCCCCCAAACTTATTTTTGGCTTATGATAAAAAAATCTTTTCGTTCAAGAGCTAATATATATTTTCCCCCCAAACTTAAGTAAAACAGTCCTAAGAATTTAAGATTATAAGAGGGGGGAATAATTGGTCTATGCAAAGCTTTATAAAGACCAATAGTCAACAACAACCATTTGAAAATTTTATCAATGTAGCACCAAGGTTGGTAGAAGAACATGTCACCTATAGATGTGAAGAAGTGGGGAGAAGATAAGTGGTAGAATAGAACGGGTTTACGTCTCGGTTTGTAGAGACGAAACAATGATGATGGATTACTCGCATTCTCTTTATTGATAAGAAGAAGTGGTGGCTGTTCAACTTCTTTGTTTTGGGATTGATTCATCACAACTCCCATGTTTTCTAGGAATGCGAGTTCTTCGGCGAAAATGTCTTCAAAGCTTTCATCGACATTCCGAATGATAATCTCATCGGAAAGAAAGGTTTGATCCTCAGACTCCGTAAAAGGTTCATATTTAGCATTAGATGTTGACCCGGACAGCTCGACTAAATTATTCGACAAGTCAAAGGATTCGGACTTGGGTGTGGACTTGTCGAAAGAAGGGTCCTCATAAATAGCAGGATCGAACATTAACGCACTAGTGGAGTCTAGATAAATATCACGAAGCTCTTCAAGTTCGCTACTGTCGGAATTTACCGTTTCGACAGAACATACATGAGTATAGGGTTTGGAGGGTTCACTTCCCAACTTGTAAATGTTAAGCTCAATTGACATCTTTCCGAAGGATAAGTTCATAGAACCGTTACGACAATTGATTATTGCGTTGGAAGTCGCTAGAAAAGGTCGACCTAGAATCACCGGGATTTGGTTCCGTGGGTTTGCTACAGGCTGCGTATCAATAACTATGAAGTCCACAGGGAATATAAATTCCCCGACTTTGATTAACACGTCCTCTAGCTCACCCCTAGGTTGGGTGATAGATCGATCGGCAATCTGAAGAGTGCAGTGCGCTGGTTTTAACTCTTCGATCCCTAATTGCTCATAAACAGAATACAGAAGCAAGTTAACACTAGAACCTAAATAGAGTAGAACACGATTGATATTTTTACCCCCAAAAGAAATAGATATTGTTGGACTTCCGGGATCCTTTCGTTTCTTGGGTAATTGTTGGGTAAAAGCAATGCTCACATTACTCGCTAGGAAAACTTTTTTAGGTACTTGAATTTCCTTTTCCTAATGCACAACTCCTTTAGAATTTTCGCATAGGACGGAACTTGTTGGATAGCATCTAGGAGAGGAATATTTATGTTAACTTGCTTAAAAATTTCCATAATCTTCTCTATTTGGGGACTCGGTCTGTTTCCTCTTAACTTGTGCGGAAAAGGAGCTTTATCAATAAAGGTTGGGTCCACCATTTGTGGAAGAGTTTGTGGGGATGGAATCGATCCCATAATTGGAATTGGGATCGTTTGAGGTTGACTAGAGGAAGTGGGCTGCGAGTTCGAGCCTAGTAGAAAACGGAAAATAGGCTTGGAAGACGTTGTTGGATTAGACGAAGGAGGAGTAGAGTAGAAGCCGGGGTATCATTAATATCATCAACATGTTCACCCACATGGTTATTAAGCACTCTTCCCGATCTCAATGTGGTTACGCACACACATTATGACTTTGTGAGTGGCCAGAATTTGGTAGAGGTTGAGATGGAAGTTTCCTTTTCTCTCTCTCACTTATTGCGGCATTTAACTGTGCAAGTTGTGCTTCTATCGATTTTATGCTTTCACCGTGGGAAGTGGTGTGCTGCAATAACGTTTGGATAGAAGACGTTAAATTAGCCATCGTTTGTGTAGATTGGTTAATGAACGTTTCTAAGTTACGTTTGAGTGCAGAGGTTTTATCGATACCGGCTGTTTGGAAAGAATTATTATAAGATGAAAAATTGTTGGCCGGATTTTGAAAAGTTTGCGGTTGAAAGGGGTGCTGACTCGATTGTGGTGGTTGCTGTTGCTGTGGAGGAGGTCTTTGATAGTTGCTTGGGAACTTGTTTTGATTTTGAGTTTGGTTTTGGTTCCAAGAAAAATTAGGATGATTCCTCCATCCCTGATTGTATGTGGAAGAATAAGGATCATTTCTAGGTCGTTACTGAAAAGTAGCATTAATTTGTTCTTGACCTTGAAACGGGGGACCCAAAGGACATTCTTCCGTTAAGTGTGATGGGTCGGAACAGCAACCAGACACGGTTTTGGGAAGCGTAACTTCGTTTAGAGAAGCATATGAGAATTTTTTGTCGATAGCATCGAGTTTCTATTGCATCGTGGCCATTTCAGCTTTCACTGAATGGAAACGTCGAGCTGATGGATACCTCGCTTAGACGATGTTGGTCTAACGCTTTCCCACTGCAAAGTTTGTTCAGCGAGATCTTCCAGAAATTGCCAAGCTTCACCATCGTCTTTAGACATGAAATGGCATTGACAAATTGTTTCAAGCATCTGTTTTGTCCCAGGATTAACACCCTTATATATAATACGGCAAAGGTCCCATCTATTAATTCCGTGATGAGGGCATTAGATTAGCAGATCTTTAAACCGTTCAAAACATTTCTAAAATGGTTCATTATGAAGCTGGGTAAACTGGTTAATCTCGCTTCAAACACGGGCGGTCTTATGATTGGATAAAATTTCTTAAGGAATGCTATAACGAATTCATCCCAATTGGCAATAGAGTGTGCGGCAGTGTTATAAAGCCATTTTTCTTCTAGATCGCACAAGGTAAAAGGGAGAAGACGTAATCTCATAGCATCCACTAAAAGTTGTGAAGTGCCCATCATTGCGCATACGTTTTCGAATTTGGTGATAAAAACGTATGCGTCTTCGGATTCAAGCCCGTATAATTTGGGCAACAGGTTGATGAAGTAGAGTTTAATTTCAAAATTATCCCCATTGGCTGGTGGAATAGATAGACAAGTAGGAAGAGAACCACGTATCGGGTAGCATCTCTTTTGGAGAGAGATGCGCGGTGGATTCTGCGCACCTACGGGTGGTGGCAGGGGTGTGTCGGTAAAATCTGATGGAGAACCGTCCATCTCGGTCGATGTGGTTGGTGGAGGGAAAAAAGAAGATGAAGAAGTACCGACTTCGGAGTCGATAACAGAAACGCGGACAAGACGGTCACTAGAATCCCGTGTCCAACCGATCATTCACTAAGCGGGTTTAGCACACGTGGCAGCGTGTGTGAGAACGTCTTTAAAAAGGTTTGTTTTCAAAAAAAGTGTCGGACGTGAGGCTTGACTCGACAAATCACAAAAAATGCACAATCAACCCTAGAACTAAGGTCACCTAGGTCAAGTCACTAGACTGCTCACAGACTTCCAAAGGATAAGCGCGGGATAAATCCTCTACCACCTCTTTATCACTTTTGTGGCCAGGTAAGTGCCAGCTAAGTGGGAGATATCCGCTATACGAATCACCGAAAATAGCGGGCCTAATTAAGTAACCACTTTCCTTAGTCGTACATGCCTAGACACCACAAAGGAAATGCGGATAAGCGATAGATTAACCACGACCTTCCTCTCTCCTAAATAAGCATGATGGTCCTTAGAGTCTTGGTCTAGATATTTTTTAATTAATGAGGATGAAAGTATGCTCATTTTGTGATTTGTGGGGCCTAAGAAGGGTGATGAAATCCCCACCTAATCTGGATTTTGGTTTTGTCCCTTAAAGTCCTTTTTTTTAAAATATGCACAAACAAACCAATTTCAAAACACGCAAAATGATTTTTGAGCAGCAATATTTTGCAAAGAATCCTGCAGAAAATCAAATTATTGGATTTCAGAGGATAGAGAAAGAATCAGAGAAGATACCTGAAGATTTTTGGCGACCTAACTCATCCACAGAGCCACGGTTCCGTCGCCAATAGCCTACTATTGTCGCGGTTCCACGGCAGAAATTAGGGTTCTTCTGCTAATTTTTTCTTCAGTCGCCTCCTTTGCTCCTCTGGGCTTTGCTTAATGTCTCTGAATCTCTGTTTCCTCTTTTCAGTGACTCCAGATTCCCTCGCAAAAAGTCGCACACTAATCGTTAAATATACAATTTTCTGTTTTAAATTTTTTATTTTATGGATCAGATATGAATTCAACCCAAATAGCAAGAAAAAAAATTATGCACGTATCCCCGGCAACGGCGCCATTTGATTGATGTGAAAAAGGGTTTGTAGTAACTGCAATCAATAATGGTGTCGCGAGCTAGCCGAGGTGAGTACGGGTTGTCCTCAGGGAAACGTTGAATCTTTTATCTTGCTTTAGACTAGTTGATTGAAATTAGGGTGATTGGTTGTAGATCTATGTTGAAGACGGATGTAGAATTTATGAAGAAGAGGCTTGTATGGTTCATAGAATTTAGTAGTAATGGATGCTTAATTAAAGATGACTCCTTTTATCTTTTAATAGATTTAAAACTAGATCGATAGTGATGAAGGTGGATTAGGGTTCTTTTGGAAGAAACTAGGGTTTCCCCACTCTTAACCCTTATCCTTGCATTGATCTTTATTCATGTCTAACCTTTACCAAAACAATTGTTAATCTAATCTCAAATCGTAGTCGAGAGTATCAATAAATTGGTAGCACGCCCGATAAGGATGTTAACATTTATTTTGCTAAAATTTATAAACTTTATAAGATGTAAAAGAAGTTATAATATTTTTTCATCCATTGATCTACCATAATTCTACGAACCTTAGCATGCGCAGAATTACTCACGCATGTTTTGAGAAGAAGAAGAAAGGATAGAGAAGGAAATCATAATGCAGAATTTAAATGCAGAATGTAAATGCGAAATAATTAAACAAATGATCTACCTTTATTAATCAACGCTACAAGTACAAATCCTTCGAATTTAGATTACAAGAAGAAGTTGCTCTCGATCTCTA
This sequence comes from Agapanthus africanus, assembly GCA_030015575.1. Lineage (NCBI taxonomy): Eukaryota > Viridiplantae > Streptophyta > Magnoliopsida > Asparagales > Amaryllidaceae > Agapanthus > Agapanthus africanus. Next base: position 303,734,633 of record CM057343.1, on the reverse strand, counting down.
CCTCGTAGGAAGTGGATGCTCAGTCGATATTCACGTCGCTCTATCACGTCGAATCGCGGACCTGTCGTGGATCTCTTGTTCTTGACGGTGATTTACTTGGTGTTAAAGGTGATGATTCTTTAAGTTGAGCCCTTGGTCCTTTATATAGCCCTCAAAACAAAAACCCAAGATCTCATAAATTAAGATATGCAATCACGATTCTTCTCCCAAAATTTCAGATCCTACAGCCATTAAATGGTCGCGGATCCGCCGCATAAATGGGGGTTTAGACGCTAAACCGCGGCGGATTGGGGAGATCATGTGATGAAATTTCTTCTGCTATGTGGTGCTGACACGTGGAGATCTTTTCGATGTCTAGAATCTTTATATCTTCTCTGAGTCTCTGCCATTCATGATTTTATTATTTGCTTTAGTATTTCGGCAGATTTAATTCGCGTCATCTCGGATCTCCTGATCTCCACATCTGAGCTCATATCTGCACAATATCTCAATTCATATTGTTAGTAGTATTTGTTATATTTGAGATATTATCCTAACCATTTTATATGATATGATATTTTAAGAATATTGATAAGGGATATTTGATATGGCATGCATATTTAAATTACAAAAATAATATATAAATATTATATGCATATATTTTCTTTCATAATGTTAAGTATAGTGTATAGACATATGATAAAGAGTATTTTGCAGACAAACCCACATATGTACCGTAATTACCATAAACACCTACAAGTAATTAACAAAAGTAAGGAAAATACTCCATCAAATGTGCAATATTTTCGACTGAACAATATTCCTAACAGATGATCCACCCGAGAGAACCAATCCAAGCTCCGGCTTTACCCAATGAAGCAACCGACGCTCCAAGCTCGGTAGAAATGGAGAGTGGGGATGTAATAATATTCCACTATCTTTTTCTCTCAAATCTAAGCTCAAGAGAGCAATTGTAGAAGGAGGAGGAGGTGAGGAAAAATAGCCATGAGCAAGTGTTGAAGAACAAGAGAGCATCAAATGAAGAATAGAAAAAGAATGGCTTCGTATTCTTTTGCAACCATCCAAATAAAATCTCATAACAATTTGTAATATAATAATAAAGCCCATTCCTCTCTATATGTCTTCAACCATGCTCAATACCTCCTCACCCTCCACCTGATTTTATGAATATTCAGAAATGAGGTGTCAATCTTTTAGAACAAATTCCATATAAATAAGGAATACAACCTGGTATATGTATCGAAATATATATACGCGTATTCGTATAAAAATACGAATAGCCAAGAAAGAAAATGAATAGTGAACAATAATACTAGAATACATATATAAATATATATATATATATATATATATATATATATAAATAAGTAAATCAAAACTTGATTTAATAATCCGGCTTAATCCTAAGCCGCTAGTATTATCAACCGTCCGATTAAAGTCCGTGTAGCCTGTATACATATTTAATCGGACATTTGTATGTACCAACATATGTCATCTATATCATATCTCCTGAAATGGGAAAACCCTCTTTGTGGGACTCAAAAGACTCGTCAATACGCTGGCAGTGGGTTTAACCACAAGCACGTTAGCTGCACTAGCTGTATGTAACGACTACCCAGGAATTGAGCGAAAGGAAGGCCGACGAGCAAACCCATCCGTACTCTTACTGAGCCTGTTTGTGACATTCTCCATATAGTTTGGTCTGTTCATCTAAGAGTATCGCATATCGGATCTAGTGGTGGATAAAGTCAGACCCCTAATAACGTGATAATTCGTGTCGGTGTGAAGCCCATCACCCACTGAGAAACTACTGATCCAAATCAATAAATCTCGTCTACCTTGGCTAAGCATTTCTGGTGATGGCCACCCATGCACAGCGTTATATCTACCTCTAATACCGGGAGAGACGAATCCTCGACGATCCGCTCACTTTCTACATGTGGCTCGGGACTGTACCCAACTGAAACCTGTTTGCATGATTCTTTTGATAGGTGGCAGGGTAATAATCAAAGCACAGTGGGAACTCACACGAAACAAATAACGATCTCAGGTCGACAGACCTGTACTCATGTCACCTGAAAACTGCTATTTGACAATAGGTATAATACCATATAGCATGTTCCCGGCCAGTCCGTCCAGTGTAACTCATAACCCAATGAGTACCTGTATACTATCTTTGGTGACTAACTGACACCAACGGCTGTGAGACTGGCCATCACCCCTCGTTAGGGTCAAGAAATGTATACACTAGTCTACTGTGGAATATCGATGCCCAGTCTCATTATTCCCATGACTAGGGGTATTTAAGGATTTTCTTATAGACTGCCTAGTTCTCAAAAGTTTGATCGGCACAATAACCCTGGTAATCAAGCAAGAATTGTCACGCCCCGCTTCCTAGAGTACGCTAAGGTAAGCACGTGACATAGCCAACCATGCTACCTGTGGATAGGAGTTATCCATCCACAGTCACATTACGGCTGTAGAGATATCAAGAACAAAAATAAAACTATCTAGCACATGTCCATAAGCCAAAATAAAAATGAGTCAAGAATAAATAATGCGGAAGCAAAATTTCCAGTACAACAATAACTGGAATGTATGTCCCATAATGCGGGCTCACATCAAGAATAAAATGCTGAAAAGTAAAAGAACTAACTACAACTGAGTCCTCACTGCTCAGCCTGCTGGCTGAAGTACTCCTGCTCGGACTGCAGTAAAGGTACGGAATCTGGGCCTTGCAAAACCCAGACGTCAGCACGTCAGAACATCAAGTAATAATAATGTAGCAAGACATGCAAATATGATCATAAATGGTAAAGCAGGTATAACAGTAATATAAGTAAGGACAGTGGAGTAATGTGTAGTGAGTAATCTAAACTGGTCTTATTGGGTTAACTACTCTCAAGTCTTTGAAATCAATTTGATGAATCATCGATGTAACTCAATAGTATCCCGTGCGTGCCCGGAATCATGGTCTAAGACTCTAGGGTTGAAACCGAGACATGCCGCTAGGCACTAAAGGAAAGGGTAAAGATGAATGATGTCCATGGCATCATTCCAAGGCTGGCCTAGCCTCTAAAAGGGTAATGGATAATGATGGATGATGTCAGCGGCTCATTCCAAGGCTGGCCTAGCCTCTAAAAGGGTAATGGATAATGATGGATGATGTCAGCGGCTCATCCCAAGGCTGGCCCAGCCTGTAAAACTGATCGGTAATGGTAGCACTGTCGAGTTACAAGTCAGGTTTCATCATTGATTTCCCCATACCCCCAAGTTATATGTGTCCAAGTCATGTATTGAATAATCTAGAGCTAATGCCAACACAGGATCAGACAGGTACAGGTTTGTCTGGATAGACAACAGGAACGGTCCGTAAGGACTACAGGTCAGGTTTGTTGGCATTAGACACAAGATCAGGTAGCGGGTAAGACCATGGTACATCAGGTCAAGCCAGGTAATGTATATAGGTGTCATGTCATGTTAAGAGTTGTACGGTACCATGTCGGGTCAAGTAATAGGTGCAACAAATCATGTCAGGAAGTACAAAATGTTTTGTGTGTGCTCATAAATCAAACTAACATAAACATGGTTATAAATAACCAAGCACGGGTACTATCAAAAGAATAAACTGGACATGTAATATAATATGCAAATAGGTACAGGTTAAATTATATCGATGCACGGTTATCAATTAGAATTCGGTTTAAAGTTCCAACATTAAGTATCATACAATAAATGAACATAGAATATTAACATCACACTATCATGTATTAAAAGGCCGCTTGATGCAAGTATATGTAAACGGGTTAAATGGATGTAATAATTGTAGGGTTCCTAGGCACACTAATGAGGTCTCAGAAGGCATCAACCATGCCAATTTCAAATTTTACGGGTGCCGAGAAACCCTAATACGGATCGTTAACTAGATGTCTAGGCGAAAGATGCAACTAGTAAACTACTTTACTAAGAGAACAGAAATACAACCTTTGTAGATCCGGTCCTCCACCTCCATAGCTCCATGATGAAGTCCTCTCCGCTGTCCAAATCGAACCATGACTCTTGCATCGGCTTCATCGGAGAAAAAGGGGGCTAGGTCATCGACGACGATGTCGAAGATGATCTACGTCGAGGCATCACTAGATCAAGCTCCACCTTCACCAAGCCATGAAAACTTGTGAAGGAAACACCCTATACTACTTGGCAAGAGGTAGAGGATGAAGAAATAGGAAGTGGGTTCACTTTAGAATTGGATTTCTCACTCATTCCATCAATTCACCATTGATGAAGTCAAGCTTTCTTCATTGAAGAAGAAAGAATATCATAAGTATATCCAAAATAGAAAATAATATGAATACTTATCATATCCTAACCCTAGTTAAGTGTAGAGAATAGACCATGGTTTGTTTAAATGGTTAGGGTTAAGCATGAAGACAAAATGGTTACAAAGTCAAACCTTCATGAAGATTCAACTACAAACAAAGAAAGCCACCATTTTCTCTTTATTCTTTCCAAAATGAATGAATAAATAAATAAATAAGAAAGAAAAGCAAAACCATAATCATTAACTTAACAATGTTTTAATCTTTGCACTTAACCAAGTTAACATGTATCATCAAACATGATACAATCAAGTGCACAAAAGTATATCACATATACAACTTGTGAACTTCTAGTGAGAAAATCCATTTAAGTGAACCTATATTAGTTAATGTAAAGTGATATATCAAATATATGATTATACATTAAATCATTAAATCAACACTTGATTTAACGACCCGGTCATATCGCATATAACCGACTAATATCAATAGTAACAACTTATCGAATCAACACTTGATCCGATAACCCGGCTATAACGCATATAACCGTTCAATGTTACAAATCGCGAGAATCGAATATAGTATCACATACTGGTATCATTCTCGGTCCCGCACATATCTCATATGCGCTCCTATTTTGTTTCGCTTGAGCCAGGAAACCTCTGTGTAGGACTCTAAAGACTCGTCAATACGCCGGCAGCAGGTGATGATCATATCAAGCACCCACAAGCCGCAAGCGGTCTGCTAAACGTAACGACCACCCGGGTATTGAGCGATCAGAAGATCGACGAGCAAGCCCGCTCACACTCCAGTGAATCCAACCAGTAACACTTACCGTACAGTTCGGTCTGATCGTCTGATATGTCGCATATCTCGCCTAGGGGTGGTAAACGTCAGACCCCAATAGCTCGATAAGTCGTGTCGATATGAGGCCTATAACAGTTCGAAAAACTACTGGTAACACTTACCAGTAAATCTCAGCAACCCTGGCCAGGGATTTCCGGTTATAGCCAATCGAACACAGCGCAACATCAACTCCCTATACCGGGAGAGACGAATCCCCTTCTATCGCTCATTGCCTCCATGTGACTCGGGACTGTACCCAAAAACCACCGTTTTGCACGCCCTCTTGGACGTGGTAAGGTGGAAATCAAAGCACAGTGGGAACCACACAAGACTCTATGACGATCTCGGGTCAACAGACTACTCTGTACCAGTGTCACCAGAGAACTGCCATCTGACGTAAGGTATAATACCATCTGGGAGTTCTCGGCGAGTCCGTCCAGTGTACGCAGTCTCCACTGAGCACCCGTATATCATCTCTGATGTCAAACACCAATGGATATGGGATCATCCATCGCCCATCTGTATGGGTCATGAAGGTATACGCTAGTCTACTCTGGTATATCGATGCCCCGTCTCGATATACCCACGACTAGGGACTTTGAAGGATGTACTTATGGACTACCATGTCCCCACTAGTATGATCCGCATCATAGTCCAGGTAGTCAAGTACACATCCTAAGGGCTTTACCAACATGTAATAGAGAGACAATCAGTATACACGTTAAGGTAAAGAGTAACTAGAAAGCATACTATCATGTCGAGCAAGAAAGTCCTCCCTATATATGTCCCAGCATCCACTGCAATATACATCCTATGTATAGCAATGGCCTCTAGGGCATACATATAACTAACAATCTCCCACTTGCACTAGGGCCATCTGATAGCAGTGGTTGTAGTATCTCATACTCAACAATCCCATAATAGTCTCTCTTTGGGAACAGGCCTTTGTGAGTGGATCCGCTGTGTTGTCCTCTGAGTCTACTCTCCAAACCTCGATCTCCTTGGAGATCAACCATCTCCATGATCAGGTAATACTGCCTTAGAATATGTCTGGATCACTGATGGGGCGGACGTTCCTTGGCATAAGCCACAACTCCATTGTCTCACAATGGTAGGAACAAAGTTCATCTCATGAACTAATATACACCCAAACATCCTCCTTGGTAGCATCTTAAGTAGCGATGTATCCAACCTTTATCGTCTAGTATGCCACGGTATCTAGCTTGGAACTCTTCCAACATACCGTCCCTTTACTGAGGATAAAGACAATTCCTGTGACTGACATTCAGTCGTCTTTATCACCCTGGAACCCTTCCAGTGATTCCCCACAGGATCGATTGATACCATCTCACTACAGCTAGTGAGAATCCTAACATCCAATTAGATCTATCTCATAGATCCAAAACCCAGGATTTAGGAGGTATCACTTTGATCCTATATGGAGAATCATTGTGATAAGCGGAGATTGATCGAGCGTAGCATAGGAAACTCTTTCCCTATCAAGAGTATGTCATCCACGTACTCTACGAGGATCATCACCATACTCCCTACTACCTTTTTGTATATACAAGGTTCATCTACCATTTTGATGATGTCAAACTCTTTGACTAATTCATCAAAACAGACATTCCAACTCCGCGATGCCTGCTTTATCCTATAAAACATCTTGCACACGTTTCCGCTGCTCCCACTGTCTACGAGGCCCTCTGGCTGTGTACTTATAGACTCCCTCTTCTAAAACATCATTTAGAAAAGCAGTCATGGCACCCAACCGCCAGATATCGTAGTCATGGTATGTAGCCGTGGCAAGTAGGATCTGGATGGACTTAAGCATAGCTACTTGAAAAGGTTTCATCATAATCCACGCCTGGTAGATGAAGAAAAGCTTTAACAAGTCTAGCTTTGAAAGTCTCAACTTTTCCATTTACACCAAGTAATCTTCTCAAGATATACTTGCTCCTGATGGGGATTTAACCCTTCAGATTTAGCAACTAAAGTCCATACTTTGTCGGTGTATAAGGATTCCACCTCAGATCACTAAGCATCCAGCCATTCTTACAGAGTCTTACTCCTGATGGCCAGCTCGAAACTAGTTGGGTCATCATCTTTTGATGCAATCCTCGCTCCCTCTGTCATAGAGAAACCGAAATATCTCTCAGGTGGGTGAGGAACCCTACTAGATCGGCGGAGAGGCCGAGTTTCGTTGGAATCTACTGAATCCTTTGGTTCTTTCAAATCATCTGCTGTAGTTTGTATATCTGGAACCTTTCCAGTTCTACATTACAGACCTTGCCTCGAGCTTGTCCGGATTTTGCTTTTTGATATAGGCCGGACAACCCTAAATCTTAACTAGCTTAAGACATGGGCTCTTCCCATTCCATATCACATATGAAGTGGTAAGCAACTGATTTGATTTGAACCCTATTCAATAGGTATGCATCTTCTCAAGTGCATAATTCCCCAAAAGGAAATAGGTAACTCAGTAGTACTCATCATAGAGCACACCTTATCATATAGGGTGTGATTGCTCCGCCCCGATATACCATCGTGCCATGGTGTATACGGAGGAGTAATGCTGAGAGAGAATCTCATTCTCCTTTAGAATAATCCAGGATTTCCGTGCTCAAGTATTCCCCTCCTTGATCTTATTAAAAGACATAATACTTATACCCATATTTGGGTTCTCTACTTCTAACTTATATTCTGTGAATATCTCAAAAGGTTCAGACCTGTGTTTCAACAGGAACGCAGGTCTGAATCCCGAAAGATCATCAGAGAATGTAATGAAGTATAAAGAACTGGTCTTGGCAAGTGTAGACAGGGGACCTTCATACATCAACATGTATCATCCCAAGTGTTCACTAACTCTTTCTCTGTTTCCAGTAAACGGAGCTATGGTCATATTATCTCTGTGACATGACTGGCAAGTTTCACAAGATGTAAATTCAAACTGATTTAAATATGTATCTACATGTAACTTCAGCTAGTCGGGTCGCATTGATATGACCTAGTCTACAATGCTTCAAGTAGGATTCGTTCATTCCTGAACTCTTCCAGTAGGATTCGTTCATTCCTGAACTCTTCCTCTTGTGTGTGTTCCGTATACTAAAGAACTGTAGTTTGATTTAGAACATTAATGCTTTTAGATAACGTGCCTGAACCGATCAACTTTTGATATAGGAAATGTTCAAAACATTATCCATCTATACAAAATTTTATCATTTCTTTACTAATAAGGAGACTGATATGATTTTGTATATCAGGTTCGGAATCTAATAACATTCGTTCAGAATCAATGTATTGGTAATACTGGGTGACAGTGACCAACAAACTTGGCTGCAACTCTTGCCCCGTTTTCTGCCTCATGAAACTCATCACCCGTTCTCAGTCCTCTACCTTTCTGTAGCCCTATGTAACAAATTACATATCTGGGATCCTGATTTGGTATCATATACCCAGGATGCGGAGGATACTGAGAAACAGTTCTCTGTAATGAACACACCCGAAGATGATGCATCAACATGCACTCTCTTCGTTTGGGCGGCACGGGAAATCTGGTATTCCCCAATTTCCTGCTCTGTCTTATAACAATTATAAGTTGGAGCGGGACCAACGTTCCCCAGCTCAGTATAACAAGCGGGTTCGGTCAATATATCCGTTTTATTATCTTGATTAAGGCGTGACATGGTCACTACCAGGAGAGAGAGAGAAGAAAACACTCAGCGTGCGCTCTTGCAAGAATAGATTGGTTATTGTTTTATCTAATCAGGATGGCTCCCACTGGTTTTATCAAATCTTCCTTCAAACCCTAAAAGGAAAGACTAGCCGGGATTAATTACATACTGCAAGTTCGCCAATCTTTCAGCCAGGCCAGTGTCGGTACTTTGAGGGAGGTCCCCCGTGCTTTCGCACGAACCTAATTAATGTAAACCTCGTTTTCCCAGAGGCGTAACCTCGTTAACACCTTTCTAGACACCTACTTGATCGGCTAATTGTAATGTGTAAAACTCTCCCAAGAGTAACAATTACTCACAGCGGGTATCGGGATCCAACTATCTCATAGAAGGTATGCAATCTCATTGCAAATTTCAACACTTGAAATTCCCGATAATATTTTGCCCCTAGCGTGCTATGACCTTGACGCATGCCAAACAACCCATAGTCCGCTAGTCAAGTTCAACCTGTACATTTCTTGATTGAATTAAACCCACCCGCACGACCCTTGATGCATGCCAAACAACGCCGTGCGAATACCCTAATCCAATCGCATCGTATGCTAGCAGATAAGCACCAGTTAGCTACCGCACACTGCGCCTTGACAAAGGCCAACAAACGCAGCACGAATACTAACTACTACTTATCTGAAATGACGGAGGGCTACGACAGGTTTTTCTGAAAACCTATTGCGTAATGAACTTGATATCGTTGTAGAATCAAATGATTTTGAAAATTTTTGAGGCTTTCCTAGTTTTGCTAAAGGAGTCACTCCCGGTGAAGGGATCGTCGGTCCTTTCCTCGTCGAATGAGGTGCGGGATATATTATATATATCACTGTGCAAAGCAAAAACTCTTAAAAGCAATCAGAAAACAAACCGAGTGTGTAGCATCTGCCAGTTATTGCTGAAGGAGTCACTCCCGGTGAAGGGATCTCGGTTCTTTCCTTATCGAATAAGGTGCAGGATATATCATATATACCGCTGTGCAAAGCAAGAACTGTAGCTACCTGTTTTATTTTGAAATTCGAATCTACAACATCTTTAGGTTTCTTTTATTTCATTAATCATATTAATGAAGTCCCATCATTAAGTACCTAAACATCACAGATAAATACGACGTACACTTATGCCATCCGCATTCGCCTCGATGTCCCCTCGTGCACCGTTAGGTTAGGTAACTAACGACAGAGCGGGGCAGGGCTAGCACGGGTGTAAAACATAAGTAACGCCTATATAATATATCATATATACTATATAAAGTATCCATCACAGAACATATCACAGAAATCGCAGCAGAAGAATCATATGCAATATTGGATATACTAGGACGTCCGTGTTTTTTAATACGAGCCAGTATAAAACACGGATTCCACGGTCGCGATGAATAGCCAAACCCACACCCCTAGACCCCTACGAGAGTGGCAAGCAACCCTACCAATTCTAGAGTTAGAAGACCCGGACTCGACTCCTCGAGTTGGTCTCCCACTGGACCCTAGAACCCGGTTACTTGTGCTCCCCTCCTTGGGTCTATCCTAGTGCGGAAAAGTAAATAATATACAAAAGGTGACAGCTTCCGCAACCTGGAAGTGCCCCAATACAAGAATATTACATACAAGTTTTTACATGAATGAAAATGAAAAACACTCATCTCACATAAAAACCCCCGGCTATTCAAACACGACGATCCAATATAACATATCCAGCAACACATAACATCACATGTCATCAACGTAAGTAAACATGCGTATCCCAATTGTCGTTGACATATAGCAACGAAACCGGCGATATCACATATTACACTTACGGTCACAGAAAAGAAAGTGTAAAACTACAACAGTTGGAATCCGCAACCTCCTTAGACATCGCATGCCTAATCAAATGAATTACTCAGACATTGCATGCCTAACAATTATAAACCCCGCATTTTAGTCTCATTATCGAAAACTCTTTTCAATATTAAGTCGGGCAATTCAACAAGATTCCCGACATCCTGATCGAATGCTCATCGCAAACTTTAGTAGGCGGCCGCACCCCCGACGCCGTCGACGAAGTGCACCAAGGCGGAACACCGCTGCCGCGAGCACCCGAACGGATGCTTTCGGCGATGGGGTTCTCCTACAGTCACTTGGTCGGGGCTATAGAGCGAGGCTGTCTATTAAGTTTACCCGGCGAGTATCCACGTACGCTACGTGATTGCGACGGACTTTTGATCACATCAAAATTCCGTGGCAACCGATCAAGTGAGACTAAACTGCTATGTTTATAACATTCATTCAGTTATCTCATAACTTCTTGTGAATTCCAATTATTGTATCCCATTCCAGATAAATAGAAAATGTTAAACTTTCCGATCGAGCAATCGAATACCCAAGTTTTCCCGAAACAGCTCAACACATGAAATAAGTCTAACAACATTCAGTTCGTGCCTCAGTACCAACGGTCCAGCCGTAGAAGGGTCAAGCCAACGCCTCACATGTGGCACGCCGTACTGCCCCAAACCCGAAGGTTCAAAGGGCAGTTTAAGACGGTCACATAATCGAGTTAAGCTTTGTTGTCTTCTAGAGGGACCATCGCGTTACTTGCACTACTTAGAACGTCGTTAAACTACGGAAAAATCCAACACTTGGAAATTTCCCGACAGGGGAAAAATTGGGTATTTATATCCGGTCGAACTTTTTAACATATTCAAAAATTATCCGGAAAGCCACATCGACAAAATCTGATACTCCGATCGAAACACCGAATCCCCAAAGCAACCCCAAAATACTCAACTCTTGAGTATAGATTAAAAATTCGCATAAAACTCAGCACCTGAAACCATGAGTTACTGTGCAAAATAGAAAGGCAACTTCCATCATTTGGCCGCGGAACCGCCGCAGAAGCCAGGCTTCTGCCGCGGTTCCGCCGCACAATGAACAGTTCATGGAAAAATTTTGCACCGTAATTCTTAAATTTCCCTGCTGAATTTTTTAAGCATTTTTAATGTAGAAAAATCCCAGATTTTAGAAAAAGTCCAGAGAGCATGTTTGGTTTAGGGTTTCGGGTTCATTCGGGTTTCAAACTTCGTCTACGCATCGCCTAAGGCTCTAGCTAGTCTCTGATACCACTGTAGGGTTCCTAGGAACACTAATGAGGTCTCACAAGGCATCAACCATGACAATTTCAAATTTTACGGGTGCCGAGAAACCATAATACGGATCGTTAACTAGATGTCTAGGCGAAAGATGCAACTAGTAAACTACTTTACTAAGAGAACGGAAATACAACCTTTGTAGATCCGGTCCTCCACCTCCATAGCTCCATGATGAAGTCCTCTCCGCTGTCCAAATCGAACCATGACTCTTGCATCGGCTTCATCGGAGAAAAAGGGGGCTAGGTCATCGACGACGATGCCGAAGATGATCTACGTCGAGGCATCACTAGATCAAGCTCCACCTTCACCAAGCCATGAAAACTTGTGAAGGAAACACCCTATACTACTTGGCAAGAGGTAGAGGATGAAGAAATAGGAAGTGGGTTCACTTTAGAATTGGATTTCTCACTCATTCCATCAATTCACCATTGATGAAGTCAAGCTTTCTTCATTGAAGAAGATGAAGAAGAAGAAGAAAGAATATCATAAGTATATCCAAAATAGAAAATAATATAAATACTTATCATATCCTAACCCTAGTTAAGTGTATAGAATAGACCATGGTTTGTTTAAATGGTTAGGGTTAAGCATGAAGACAAAATGGTTACAAAGTCAAACCTTCATGAAGATTCAACTACAAACAAAGAAAGCCACCATTTTCTCTTTATTCTTTCCAAAATAAATAAATAAATAAATAAGAAAGAAAAGCAAAACCATAATCATTAACTTAACAATGGTTTAATCTTTACACTTAACCAAGTTAACATGTATCATCAAACATGATACAATCAAGTGCACAAAAGTATATCACATATACAACTTGTGAACTTCTAGTGAGAAAATCCGTTTAAGTGAACCTATATTAGTTAATGTAAAGTGATATATCAAATATATAATTATACATTAAATCATTAAATCAACACTTGATTTAACGACCCGGTCATATCGCATATAACCGACTAATATCAATAGTAACAACTTATCGAATACAAACTTGATCCGATAACCCGGCTATAACGCATATAACCGATCAATGTTACAAATCGCGAGAATCGAATATAGTATCACATACTGGTATCATTCTCGGTCCCACACATATCTCATATGCGCTCCTATTTCGTTTCGCTTGAGCCAGGAAACCTCTGTGTAGGACTCTAAAGACTCGTCAATACGCCGGCAGCAGGTGATGATCATATCAAGCACCCACAAGCCGCAAGCGGTCTGCTAAACGTAACGGCCACCCGGATATTGAGCGATCAGAAGATCGACGAGCAAGCCCGCTCACACTCCAGTGAATCCAACCAGTAACACTTACCGTACAGTCCGGTCTGATCGTCTGATATGTCGCATATCTCGCCTAGGGGTGGTAAACGTCAGACCCCAATAGCTCGATAAGTCGTGTCGATATGAGGCCTATAATAGTTTGAGAACTACTGGTAACACTTACCAGTAAATCTCAGCAACCCTGGCCAGGGATTTCCGGTTATAGCCAATCGAACATAGCGCAACATCAACTCCCTATACCGTGAGAGACGAATCCCCTTCTATCGCTCATTGCCTCCATGTGACTCGGGACTGTACCCAAAAACTACCGTTTTGCACGCCCTCTTGGACGTGGTAAGGTGGAAATCAAAGCACAGTGGGAACCACACAAGACTCTATGACGATCTCGGGTCAACAGACTACTCTGTACCAGTGTCACCAGAGAACTGCCATCTGACGTAAGGTATAATACCATCTGGGAGTTCTCGGCGAGTCCGTCCAGTGTACCCTGTCTCCACTGAGCACCCGTATATCATCTCTGATGTCAAACACCAATGGATATGAGATTATCCATCGCCCATCTTTATGGGTCGAGAAGGTATACGCTAGTCTACTCTGGTATATCGATGCCCCGTCTCGATATACCCACGACTAGGGAATTTGAAGGATGTACTTATGGACTACCATGTCCCCACTAGTATGATCCGCATCATAGTCCAGGTAGTCAAGTACACATCCTAAGGGCTTTACCAACATGTAACAGAGAGACAATCAGTATACACGTTAAGGTAAAGAGTAACCAGATAGCATACTATCATGTCGAGCAAGAAAGTCCTCCCTATATATGTCCCAGCATCCACTGCAATATACATCCTATGTATAGCAATGGCCTCTAGGGCATACATATAACTAACAATAATATGTATAAAACAGGTTAGTTGGATGCAAACGGGTGTTGCACAGGGTATAAAATATAAAAGGGTACTGTGGATTATGCAATTAATCGTCATATGATTCAACTATGAATGTGGGTACTATGTATAATAGAACTAAATGCAACTTGGTATGTTTCGAACGATGAATCTAAAATGATATAACGGGACGTCGAACTGTTAAAATGGAAACTATGGTATTAAATGTAAACTACAGGTTTAACGTGCACTGAAATGGATATATAGAAATTTAAATAGCATATACGGTAATTCAAGTAGCATGTAGCAAGTTTTCACTTGCCTTGACGGATCGCGATACGGGACACGGAACGTCTCCCGTCGGCTAGAAAAGCCGCGACTCGCGTACGGTACACGGAAAGAGTCCAAACGACGAACAGTGGGATCCCACGGGTCAGAGGTCCTCGATGGGTCGTCGTGATCATCGCCGTCGTCAGAAATCCAGTGATCTACAGAGGCGAAAGATTTTGCAGCAATGAAAAGAAATGTTTCAGGAGAAGAAGAGAAGACACAGGGAAGGAGAGAGAAGGTGCGAGAAGGAGAGAAGGCTTACTGGGTTGGACGGTGACGCACGAGGAGACGAGATGGTGGCGGTAAGATCGATGGAGCTCCGGCCAGGGAACGTGCAGGGGTGCAGGTTCTTGGCGCTAGGGTTTGGAGTCGATCGGGGTTGTGTTGCAGGGTACGTGCAGGGTCAGGCGCTCGGGCAAGAGCAGAGGAGAGGAAGAGAGGGAGAGGAAGGCAATGACGACGAGATGGGGAAATCGGCGGCGACGTGGTGATGGTGTTGGGTTCTCGGTGCAGTGGGATTTATGGGTTTAGAGGGAAAGGGAGGAAGGTGATAAGGTCGGGGAAGCAGATGGCGATGAAAGTTGAGGAGCGAGGTCGAGGGAAGAGGAGATAGAGGAGTAGGGTTAGGGTTTCCAGTGAGTTCTCATGGCAAGGGAGAAAATATAAGAAGAAGAAGATGAAGAAGAAGAAGAGTGGGCGGGTGACGATAAGAAGCGAGGCGGTGTTGGGACCTAAATCTACCGCGAGAGGAGAGAGAGGGGGAAGCGAGAGGAGAGAGGAAGGCTTGAGAGAGAGAGTGCTGCGGAGATAGAGAGAGGAAGAGAAAAAGAAGGGGAGAGAAACAGAGGGAGAGATATCTCGTGGGGCCCCCAACTCAAAGAAAAGAAAATGATTGGTGGAACGTAGGGGAGAGAGAGAAGAAGGAGAGATTTGTGGGAAAGAGAGAGAGACAGGAGCCCAGCGAATTAAAATGGAGATTTCTGATTGGTTGTAGAGGAAAATAAAGGGAGAAGGAAAATCTTTGCAGTTAAAAAAATGTGAAAGATTTATAATTAGTTTTTAGAAAATCTTGTGCACTGAATAAAACATTTAGAAGTAAGGATTTAAAATTCAAACAATTGAATTTTAGCGGGATGTAAAATAATTCAGAAAAACGCCCGATTCGGGTCCAAATGTTTGGATTTGAAATAAGAAAATTATGAGCACGTTCCAAAAATTAAAATGAAGGATTTTGTAACAGAAAAGCATACCCCTAAGAACGGACGCACGTACGTGCGCGTAGCCGTCCAAACACGTCCGTTTCACTGATCGGGACGAGAACACGATGCAAGGACGCTACCACAGGGTTAGGGGTATCAAGCAGGCCATGACATGTATTTTAAAATTATTTTAAGTGACCTAAGTTGTTATATGCAAAATATATAAGGATAGGGTATTCCATAACTATAAAACAACAAGCTCAAGTAAACGGGTCGAATATAAAGTAAATTACCATTTGCAACCAAACAGGGTAAATGAAATAAACACCACAAACAACACATACGGTAACTGAAATTGGTATAACTGGACTCGGTTGTTACATTATACCCAACTACAAAAATAATTTCGTCCTCGAAATTCGTCGAGAACAAGAAAGGATAAACAATCAAGACTATAAGAATAGATGTGGAAACTTCAGTCGAACTTCGACCTCTCGTTCCCGAGTTGACTCTCCATGTGAGCGATCACTCCATGAACGAATACAAGAAAGATAACCTTGTTCTTAAGAACCCTTTTCCCCTCGATCCACAATCGACATTGGTTGCTCCTCACAAGTCAAACCTTCTCGTACAGTCAGCTCGGAATGATCTAACACACGACATACTCACAGAGTTGAGGTATGAAAAATACGTCTGACCGTTTGCCAAGGATTGCGGTAACGCCAAACGATAAACCACTACTCCAACATGTTCCAAGATCTTGAAAAGTCCAACGAATCGAGGACTGAGCTTTCCTCGACTACCGAAATATTTCACCCCTCTATAGTCGGTGATAACTTCAAGAATACCAAATTACCCACGGGCAACTCTAGAGGTCTTCTCGAAGTATCTGCTCAACTCCTTTGTCGGTCTTGTGCTACTTCCATTTGATTCCGCATAGTATTAACCTTCTCAATTGTCTGTACAACCAAATCTGGTTCCTACAATCTTCATTCACCGACATCGTCCCAACAAACTGGTGAACGACACTTGCGACCATATAATGCTTTGAATGGATCCATCTGAATAGTTGCCTGGAAACTGTTGTTGTAAGAAAACTCCACTAAATGTAGCTGATCCTCCCATGAGCCCTTGAAGTCCAACATGCAAGCTCAATAAATCTTCAAGAGTTTGGATCATTCTCTCCGACTGGCTATCTGTTTGAGGATGATAAGCTGTGCTAAACTTCAATCGAGTCCCCAACTTTCCTGTAAGCTCCTCCAAAAGTGTAATAAGAACCGAGTGTCACGGTCGGACACGATGCTCACCGGTACTCCATGCAATCTTACAATCTCCTGCATGTATCGTTCTGCCAAAGTTTCTGTTGATTAACCAAGCCAGAAAGGAATGAAATGAGCTGCCTTGGTCAAACGATCAACAATCACCCACACTGCACTGTTGCCTTTTGGACTCCGCGGTAAAGCTGTCACGAAATCCATGGTTATACGTTCCCACATCTATTGAGGAATCGGAAGTGGTTGCAATAGACCAGCAACCCTCTGATGTTCAGCCTTAACTTGCTGACACACCAAGCACTTTTCTATGAAGCGGGCAATCTCCCGTTTCATGCCTTCCCACCAGAAATGCTACCGTATATCTCGGTACATCTTCGTGCCTCCTGGATGTACGGTATATGCTGAACTGTGCGCCTCCTTCATTAGTTCATCACGAATATTCCCTTTTGGCACACACAAACGGCTACCATATCTCAACGAACCATCTTCATGGATCAGTAAATATGTTCAAAATCCAGCTTCAACCTGTTCTCGAAACATTTGCAATCTAGGGTCTTGCGATTGCGCTGCTTTTATATTCTCAATCAACGACGAATGTACCTGCAGCTGCATCAACTGTCCCGAAGAATGCGGTAGCACAACCTCCAAATCAAATCTTCGAAAGTCTTCAATGAGTTCCTTCTGTGCAGTCAACATCTGAATTGCTGGTAACCGACTGAGCGCATTCGGCACAACATTAACTTTCCCGGATGGTACTTAAGATCAAGATCGTAGTCAGCCATCAGCTCCAACCATCTACGTTGCCTCATACTAAGCTCCTTCTGCGTGAACACATACTTCAAGCTTTTATGATCAGTAAAAAAAAAACTTTGAGCCTTTCGCCCAAAAGGTAGCGTCTCCAAATTTTCAAAGCGAAGATCACAGCCACAAGCTCCAAGTCGTGAGTCGGGTAATTCTTCTCATAGGACTTCAACTGTCTCGACGCGTACGCTATAACCTTCCCATGCTGCATCAAAACACATTCCAAATCCTCTCTTAGATGCGTCGCTGTGAATCACCAATCCTCCGGAATTGTCTGGCACGGTCAGAATAGGAGAAGTTATCAATCTCTGCTTCAACGCCTCAAAAGATGACGCAAAATTATCCGTCCACACAAATGGCACCTCCTTGCGCGTAAGCTTGGTCAACGGCTCTGCCAGACGAGCAAAGTTCTCCACAAATCTTCTGTAATACCCGGTGAGTCCAAGAAAGCTTCTTATCTCCGCAACATTCTTCGGAATCGGCCAATCTCGAACTGCTGTAATCTTTTCGAGATTAACGGAGATTCCATCTCCGGACACGACATGCTCAACTTCACTTCATCATGCCAAAACCCGCACATCCTCCTCGTGCCAAATTTCTTCTTGACTAGAAGAACTGGAGCTTCCCAAGGCGAGTCACTGCAGCGAGTACGACCCTTCTCAAGTAATTAAGTAACCTGCTTCCTAACTTCTTCCAACTCCATTGGTGCCATTGGATAAAACGCTTTAGAAACTGGCGATGCACAAGGAACAAGATCAATCGCGAACTCCACGTCATGCTTCGGCAGTAAAACCCGATATATCTTCGAACACGTCCATGAAATCTCGAGCGACAGCTGGAGCTTCATCTTTATCAACCTCCAACGATGGAAAACACTATTTGTCGGCCTAGCCCTAAACTCAACTGGCCTGACAGAACTGCTTCCTCCAGACAATCTCTGGATGTCTGGGAATCTGGAAATCCGCTTTCTTTGCTCTACCCTCCATGTGAGCGTGGAAAGTGCCGAAAATCCATTCCCAAGACGACTTCCTAATTTCCGATAACAATCACCCCGAAATATGTAAATAGCTCCCGTCCGTCAACAACAACAAAACAATCCTTATACCCTCTATTAGTTATGATTTTCCCATTCCCAGAGTGCATGTCCCAAAAACTAAACAGGTCATGCAGATAATCGAGTATATAGTAATAAACTTGGACGACATAAATCAATGGGATGCACTATAATTGAATAACACTAATGCGAGAAAAAACCATGAACAAGTAGGGTACCTGAAACGACTTCCTCTAAGGCTCTAGTCTCTTCAGCCGTCAGGGTAAAAGCTTGAGCCTGATTAACTCCCTGGGTTATTTGCTCCTGCTCTGGAGACTGCTTCGGCTCTGGAAACTATCTCTGAGGTGGCTTCTAAGTATCTTCCTTCAACAGTAGCTTCGACGGACAGGTATCAATTGTGTGATCTGCTGATCCACAAATAAGACAAAGTCCAAGCCTCTTACGACAATCTCTTCGATAATGACCCGGCCGTTGGCAGTAATCACACAACACCCTTCCCTTTTGCTTGGGCAAAACTGGCCTTCCGAACATTCTCTTTCTTACGAAGCTTCGACGGACAAGCATTGATAGTATGATCCGCCGATCCACAGACCAAACAGAGTCCACGCTTTCTCCGACACTCCCTTTGCACATGCCCAGGCAAACGACAAAAGTCACAAATCACGCTCCTTCTCCAATCAGCAACGATTGTTTTCTTCATTGGTGCTACACCGCGTCGGTTCACCGTAATACTTCTACGTACGGGAGTTCGGTTTGGTGTAAACGCCGGCTTCAGCTCGGTCTGCCGTTTATGGTCCTCAAGTAAGTCACGAATTACTCCAAGCAAAGTGGCGTCATCCATACACCTCTGGTACGATTGTAGATCTCTGGCTTCCATGATACTGCAACAAGAACACCAAAGAGGATTAGTATGATAACAGATTCAAATATAGATCAAGGATATGAATCAAGGCTAGAACTCCAAGTTACTTAAATAGAGTACCTCATTGTAACCATGCCGCGGTATCATAGTTACAATCACATAACTCCACTCAAGTCGCCTAAGCTCTAGAGATAAACAAAGGAAACCAGGTTTTCGAGTCGATATGCAAAGGAGGTTTGCACATCGCAAAAGTAGAATCAGGAGGAGGTTAAGATTCAAGAATGGTAAGGCGGTAAGGTGGCAGGACATGTTTCCTAATCACGGTATTCTGATTTGTGTATTGGGTCCAATACCCAACTACAAAAGAACCAACCCCGATTAACCTATATCCTATGGCTCTGATACCAAAAGAACCATGTCATGCCCCGCTTCCCAAAGTACGCTAAGGCAAGCAAATGACATAGCCAACCATGCTACCTGTGGATAGGAGTTATCCCTCCACAGTCACATTACGGCTGTAGAGATATCAAGAACAAAAATAAAACTATCTAGCACATGTCCATAAGCCAAAATAAAAATGAGTCAAGAATAAATAATGCGGAAGCAAAATTTCCTGTAAAAGAATAACTGGATTCTATGTCCCATAATGCGGGCTCACATCAAGAATAAAATGCTGAAAAGTAAAAGAACTAACTACAACTGAGTCCTCACAGCTCAGCCAGCTGGCTGAAGTACTCCTGCTCGGACTGCAGCAAAGGTACGAAATCTGGGCCATGCAAAACCCAGACATCAGCGCGTCATAACATCAAGCAATAATAATGTAGCAAGACTTGCAAATATGATCATAAATGGTAAAGCAGGTATAACAGTAATATAAGTAAGGACAGTGGAGTAATGTGTAGTGAGTAATCTTAACTGGTCTTATTGGGTTAACTACTCTCAAGTCTTTGAAATCAATTTGATGAATCATCGATGTAACTCAATAGTATCCCGTGCGTGCCCGGGATCACGGTCTAAGACTCTCGGTCTGAAACCGAGACATGCCGCTAGGCACTAAAGGAAAGGGTAAAGATGAATGATGTCCATGGCATCATACCAAGGCAGGCCTAGCCTTTAAAAGGGTAATGGATAACGATGGATGATGTCAGCGGCATCATCCCAAGGCTGGCCCAGCCTCTAAAACTGATCGGTAAAGGTAGCACTGTCGAGTTACAAGTCAGGTTTCATCATTGATTTCCCCATACCCCCAAGTTATATGTGTCCAAGTCATGTATTGAATAATCTAGAGCTAATGCCAACATAGGATTAGGCAGGTACATGTTTGTCTGGATAGACAACAGGAACGGTCCGTAAGGACTACAGGTTAGGTTTGTTGGCATTAGAAACAAGATCAGGTAACGGGTAAGACCATGGTACATCAGGTCAAGCCAGGTAATGTATATAGGTGTCATGTCATGTCAAGAGTTGTACGGTACCATGTCGGGTCAAGTAATAGGTGCAACAAGTCATGTCAGGAAGTACAAAATGTTATGTGGGTGCTCATAAATCAAACTAACATAAACATGGTTATAAATAACCAAGCACGGGTACTATCAGAAGAATAAACTGGACATGTAATATAATATGCAAATAGGTACAGGTTAAATTATATCGATGCACGGTTATCGTTTAGAGTTCGGTTTAAAGTTCCAACATCAAGTATCATACTGTTGGAGATAGTGCCCTCAGAGTCAATTATTGGATCACAGGCACGTGATTACAATGATTGAGGGAGGACCTATACCGTTAGAACAGTCTTACTCAAGATGATAGTATGCTATCTGGTTTATCTTTATCATCGTGTACTGCTTTAGGTGACCTTACAAGTCACTATTGCACATTGATAGAGCCCTTAGGATTCTTGCTTGACGACCAGCAGTATGATGGCGATCATATACGTGGGAGCTGGGGTCTATAAGCATATCCTTAAAAGGTCCCTAGTCGTGGGAGTTTTCGAGACAGGGCTTCGATACTCCAGAGTAGACTAGTGTATACAGTCGAGACCCCGACGAGGGGCGGTGGCCGGTCTCATAAGCCACTGGTGTCAGTTGGTTCACCTAAGATGTATACAGGTGCTCATTGGGTTATGAGTACACCGGACAGGACTCGCCGGAAACATGCTAGTTAGTCTTATACCAGACGTCAGATAGCAGTTACCTGGTGACATTTGTACAGGTTAGTTCATCGACCTGAGAAGTATACAGGTGCTCATTGGGTTATGAGTACCTGTATACATCTAAGATGTCAGCAGTTACCTGGTGACATTTGTACAGGTTGGTTCACCTAAGATGTATACAGGTGCTCATTGGGTTATGAGTACACCGGACAGGACTCGCCGGAAACATGCTAGTTAGTTTTATACCAGACGTCAGATAGCAGTTACCTGGTGACATTTGTACAGGTTAGTTCATCGACCTGAGATCGTCATTTGTCTCGTGTGAGTTCCCACTGTACTTTGATTACTACCCTACCACGCTCAAAGGAGACGTGCAAACAAGTTTTAGTTGGGTACAGTCCCGAGCCACATAGAGGCAGTAAGCGGATCTGCAAGGGTTTGTCTCTCCTGGTATTGGGGGTGAGGTCGCGCTGTGTCTAGGAGAGCCATTACACGAAGTCCTTGGCCAAGGAAGGAGATTTACTGGTAGGTATTCCAGTAATATCTTGGGGTGTTCTGGGCTACACTCCGACACAACTTGTACCGCTTTTGGGGGTCTGGCTTTTACCAACCCCCTAGGCCCGCCATGCGATGCTCATAGATGAATAGACCGGACTGTACGGATATTGTCACTGACAGGCTCAGTAGGGTGTCAGGATGAGTTCGCTCATCGACGTCCCTTTTGGTCAATACCTGGTAGCGCGTTACGTATGGCTAATACCTCTGACGTGCTAGTGGTTAAATCCACAGCCAAAGTATTGACGAGTCTTTAAAGTCCCCCACAGACCGTTTCTCAAGTTTCAGGTGAAACGCTGTTGAGGCCGTATGGAGATATGGCAGGGTTCGATCTTGTACGTGTAGTATTGCACGGTTCATGATCGGACGGGTAATACTAGCGGGCTTTGGTTTAAGCTGGATCCTAGTATTATACAGTGTAGATTTTGTCTCATTGCATTTGTATTCGGTCGGAATACAAATGCGGGTATGTATATACAGTCGCGGGGTTTTCCTGTAATTTATTACGGGATCGTTTTTCTAAAGTTGCTAGTTTGCTTTCCGGTTTCGGCCATTTTCCATTATTTCTTTCTTTGGCTGAATTTTGGTGGAGGGGGTTATTTTCAATTCCACATGGAGAAGACTTTTTGTGATAGCTTCATGATGGTTTAACCATCATTTGACTTTTGGTTCATCATGGTTCTTGCCTCTCATGATTACCTTTTTGTTCATCATGGTTGTTGATGATGGGAGTTGATTTGGATTTGGTAGTGATCATTATTCATCATGATAACCCTTTCCTCTCTCTTGCATTATGTTGGGGCTCACTCATTTTTCATTCTCACTCTCTCCATTCTCTCATTCCTCAAGTTATGGCCGGCCACTTGATGTAAGGGGCTGTCCAAAATTGTGGTGTGGGATTTTTGATCATTTTGGCTTTGCAAAAATCCCATAGCTCCATCTCCAAAAGTTCACCTCATTCCTCCACCAAAAATGGCAACTTCATAACCCCTAAAGACGTAGTGATCTACGTATATCCTACAGCATTCTTGGACATGTCGACTCTGTTAGTTATATGTATGCCCTAGAGGCCATTACTATACATAGGATGTATATTGTAGTGGATGCTTGGACATATATAGGGAGGACTTTCTTGCTCGACATGATAGTATGCTATCTGGTTGATCTTTACCTTAACGTGTATACTGATTGTCTCTCTGTTACATGTTGGTAAAGCCCTTAGGATAGGTACTTGACTACCTAGACTATGATGCGGATCATACTAGTGGGGACATGGTAGTCCATAAGTACATCCTTCAAAGTCCCTAGTCGTGGGTGTATCGAGACGGGGCATCGATATACCAGAGTAGACTAGCGTATACCTTCTCGACCCATACAGATGGGCGATGGATGATCCCATATCCATTGGTGTTTGACATCAGAGATGATATACGGGTGCTCAGTGAAGACTGGGTATACTGGACGGACTCGCCGAGAACTCCCAGATGGTATTATACCTTACGTCAGATGGCAGTTCTCTGGTGACACTGGTACAGAGTAGTCTGTTGACCCGAGATCGTCATAGAGTCTTGTGTGGTTCCCACTGTGCTTTGATTTCCACCTTACCACATCCAAGAGGGCGTGCAAAACGGTGGTTTTTGGGTACAGTCCCGAATCACATGGAGGCAATGAGCGATAGGAGGGGATTCGTCTCTCCCGGTATAGGGAGTTGATGTTGCGCTGTGTTCGATTGGCTATAACCAGAAATCCCTGGCCAGGGTTGCTGAGATTTACTGGTAAGTGTTACCAGTAGTTTCTCGAATTGTTATAGACCTCATATCGACACGACTTATCGAGCTATTGGGGTCTGACGTTTACCACCCCTAGGCAAGGTATGCGACATATCAGACGACGAGACCGGACTGTACGGTAAGTGTTACTGGTTGGATTCACAGGAGTGTGAGTGGGCTTGCTCGTTGATTTTCTGATCGCTCAATACCCGGGTGGCCATTACGTTTAGCAGACCGCTTGCGGCTTGTCGGTGCTTGATATGATCATCATCTGCTACCGGCGTATTGACGAGTCTTTAAAGTCCTACACAGAGGTTTCCTGGCTCAAGCGAAACGAAATAGGAGCGCATATGAGATATGTGCGGGACCGAGAATAATGCGTGTATGTGATACCGTATTCTATTCTCGCGATGAATGTATTGATCTGGTTGTATGCGATATAACCTAGTTATCGAATCAAGGATTGATTCGATAAATCGATACATTGGATACTAGTCGGTTATATGCGATATGACCGGATCGTTAAATCAAGTGTTGATTTAATGATTTAATGTAGAATTATATATTTGATATATTACTTTGCATTAACTAGTATTGGTTCACTTTAAATGGATTTTCTCAATTGATTTGTGCAAGTTGTATATATGATATGCTTTTGTGCACATGATTGTATCATGTTTGATGATACATGCTTATTTGGTTAAGTGTAAAGAATTAAACCATGGTTAAGTTGATGATTAGGGTTTTGCTTATTCATTTATTTATTTGTTTATTCATTTTGGAAAAGAAAAGAAAAGAATGGTGGCTTTATTTGTTGTTTTGTTGAAGCTTCATGAAGTTTTGACCAAAGCAACCATTCTTGTCTTCTTCTCTAACCCTAACCATTCAACTTAACTCAAGTTAACTCTCTACACTTGACCTTGGTTAAGATATGATAAGTGTGGATTTTATTTTAGTTTTTAAAAATACTTATCATATTATCTTCATCTTCTTCTTCTTCTTCATCTTCTTCAAAGAAGAAAAGCTAGACTTCATCAATGGTGATTGATGAAAATGAGTGAGAAATCCAATTCTAAAGTCTACCCACTTCTTATTTCTTCATCCTCTACCTCTTGACAAGTAGTAGAGTGTGTTTTCTTCATAAGTTTCATGACTTGGTGAAGTGGGAGCTTGATCTTGTGATGCTTCGACGTAGATCATCTTTGGCAAGAAGCCGACGACCTTGCCCGCCCATTTCTCCGATGAAGCCGACGCTAGAGCCCGGGATTCCATTTGGACAGTGAGGAGACTTCATTGCGGAGCTATGGAGGTGGAGAACCGGATCTACAAAGGTTGTATTTCCGTTCTCTTAGTAAAGTAGTTTACTAGTTGCATCTTTCGCCTAAATTTCTAGTTAACGATCCGTAGTCTAGGGTTTCTCGGCACCGTAAAATTTGAAATTGGTATGGTTGATGCCTTGTGAGACCTCTTGAGAGTGCCTAGGAACCCTACAGTGGTATCAGAGCCTAGGTAGAGCCTTAGGCGAAGTGTAGACGACGTTTGAAATCCGAACGAACATCGAAACCCTAATCTAAAATGCTCTCTGGAAATTTTCTGAAAATTTGGATTTTTGTGAATTAAAAATTGCTAAAAAATTCAGCAGAGAATATTATGAATTACTGTGAAGCACGTGACATTGATTCGACAGAAGAGCCGCGGAACCGCGGCCCCACCCTGCCTTGTGCGGCGGTTCCGTGGCCAAAGTGCTGAATCAATGCACTTGGTTTGCACAGTAATTAGTTTCTGGATGTGCTGTATTTTTTGGGAATTTTTAAAATTTATTCTAGAGTTGAATTTTCTGGGGTGTATTGGGGGTTCGTAGATTCGATCGGATTATCAGATTTTGTTTATGTGGATTCCGGATAATTTTTGAATATGTTAAAAAGTTCAACCGGATATAAATACCCAATTTTTCCCCTGTCGGGAAATTTCCAAGTGTTGGATTTTTCCGTAGTTTAACGACGTTCTAAGTAGTGCAAGTAACGCGATGGACCCTCTAGAAGACAACAAACCTTAACTCGATTATGTGACCGTCTTGAACTGCCCTTTGAACCTTAGGGTTTGGGGCAGTACGGCGTGCCACATGTGAGGCGTTGGCTTGACTCTTCTACGGTTGGACCGTTGGTACTGAGGCACGAACTGAATGTTGTTAGACTTATTTCATGTGTTGAGCTGTATCGGGAAAACTTGGGTGTTTGAATGTTCGATCGGAAAGTTTAACATTTTCTAATTATCCGGAATAGGATACAATAATTGGAATTCACAAGTAGTTATGAGATAACTGAATGAATGTTATAAATCTAGCAGTTTAGTCTCACTTGATCGGTTGCTACGGAATTTTGATGTGATCAAAAGTCCGTCGCAATCACGTAGCGTACGCGGATACTCGCCGGGTAAACTTAATAGACAGCTACATCCCTTAGCCCCGACCAAGTGACTGTAGGAGAACCCCGTCGCCGAAAGCATCCATCTGGGTGCTCGCGGCAGCGGTGTTCCGCCTTGGTGCACTTCGTCGACGGTATCGGGGGTGCAGCCGTCTACTGAAGTTTGCGACGAGCATTCGATCAGGATGTCGGGAATCTTGTTGAATTACCCGACTTGGTATTGAAAAGTGTTTTCGATTTTGAGACTAAAATGCGGGGTTTATAATTGTTAGGCATGCGATGTCTAAAGAATTCATTTGATTAGGCATGCGATGTCTAAAGAGTTTGCGGATTCCAACTGTTGTAGTTTTACAATTTCTTTTCTGTGAACGTAAGTGTAATATGCGATATCGCCGGTTTCGTTGCTATATGTCAACGACAATCGGGATGGGCATATTTACTTACGTTGATGACATGTGATGTTATGTGTTGCTGGATATGTTATATTGGATCGTCGTGTTTGAATAGCCGGGGGTCTTTATGTGAGATGAGTGTTTTTCATTTTCATTCATGTAAAAACTTGTATGTAATATTCTTTTATTGGGGCACTTCCAGGTTGCGGAAGATGTCACCCTTTGTATATTATTTACTTTTCCGCACTAGGATAGACCCAAGGAGGAGGGCACAAGTAACCGGGTTCTGGAGTCCAGTGGGAGACCAACTCGAGGAGTCGAGTCCGGGTCTCCTAACTCTAGAATTGGTAGGGTTGCTTGCCGCTCTCGTAGGGGTCTAGGGGTGTGGGTTTGGCTATTCATCGCGACCGTGGAATCCGTGTTTTATACTGGCTCGTATTGAAAACACGGACGTCCTAGTGTATCCAATATTTCATATGATTCTTCTGCTGCGATATCTGTGATGTGATCATGTGATATGTTCTGTGATAGATACAATATATAGTATATATGATATATTATATAGATGTTACTTAGGTTTTACACCCGCGCTACCCCTGCCCCGCTCTGCTGTTAGTTACCTAACCTAACGGTGCACGAGGGGACATCGAGGCGAATGCGGATGGCATAAGTGTACATCGTATTTATCTGTGATGTTTAGGTACTTAAATGATGGGACTTCATTAATGTGATTAATGAAATAAAAGAAACCTAAGATGTTGTAGAATCGAATTTCAAAATAAAACAGGTAGCTACAGTTCTTGCTTTGCACAGAGGTATATGTGATATATCCTGCACCTTATTCGATAAGGAAAGGACCGAGATCCCTTCACCGGGAGTGACTCCTTTAGCAATAACTGGCAGATGCTACACACTCGGTTTGTCTTTTGATTGCTTTTAAGAGTTTTTTCTTTGTACAGTGATATATATGATATATCCCGCACCTTATTCGACGAGGAAAGGACCGACGATCCCTTCACCGGGAGTGACTCCTTTAGCAAAACTAGAAAAGCCTCAAAAACACTCCATTTCAAAATTCATTCGATCCTACAACGATATCAAGTTCATTACGCAATAGGTTTTCAGAAAAACCTGTCGTAGCCCTCCGTCATTTCAGATAAGTACTAGTTAGTATTCGTACTACGTTTGTTGACTATGTTAAGGCGTAGTGTGCGGTAGCTAATTAGTGCTTATCTGCATAAGCATATGATACGATTGGATTAGGGTAGTCGTGCGACTTTGTTGACTATGTTAAGGGTCGTGCGGGTGGGTTTAATTCAATCGGGAAATGACGGGTTGAACTTGACTAGCACTTATGATTTGTTGACTATGTTAAGGTCATATAGCTGCTAGGGGCAAAATATTATCGGGAATTTCAAGTGTTGAAATTTGCAATGAGATTGCATACCTTCTATGAGATAGTTGGATCCTGATACCCCTGTGAGTAAGAGTTACTCCCGGGAGAGTTTTATACATTACAATTAGCCGATCAAGTAGGTGTCTAGAAAGGTGTTAACGAGGTTACGCCTCTGGGAAAACGAGGTTTACATTAATTAGGTTCGTGCGAAAGCACGGGGGACCTCCCTCAAAGTACCGACACTGGCCTGGCTAAAAGATTGGCGAACTTGTAGCGTGTAATTAATCCCGGCTAGTCTTTCCTTTTATGGTTTGAAGGAAGATTTGATGAAAAGCAGTGGGAGCCATCCTGATTAGATAAAATAATAACCAATCTGATCTTGCAAGAGCATGCGCTGAGTGTTTTCTTCTCTCTCTTTCCAGGTAGCGACCATATCACGCCTTAATCAAGATAATAATATGGATTATTGACCGAACCCGCTTGTTATACTGAGCTGGGGGACGTTGGTCCCGGTCCAACTTGTAATTGTTATAAGACAGAGCAGGAAATTGGGGAATACCAGATTTCCCATGTCGCCCAAACGAAGAGAGTGCATGCTGATGCATCATCTTCGGGTATGTTCATTATACAGAACTGTTTCTCAGTATCCTTTGCATCCTGGGTATATGATACCGGATCAGGATCCCGCATATGTAATATGTTACATGGGCTACAGATAGGTAAAGAACTGAGAACGGGTGATAAGTTTCATGAGGCAGAAAACGGGGCAAGTGTTGCAGCCAAGTCTGTTGGTCACTGTCACCCTGTATTACGAATACATTGATTCTGAACGAATGTTATTAGATACCGAACCTGATATACAAAATCATATCAGTCTCTTTATTAGTAAAGAAATGATAAAATTTTGTATTGTTGGATAATGTTTTGAACATTTCCTATATCAAAAGTTGATCGGTTCAGGCACGTTATCTAAAAGCATTGAAGTTCTAAATCAAACTACAGTTCTTTAGTATACTGAACACACAAAAGAGGAAGAGTTCAGAAATGAACGAATCCTTTTTGAGGTATTATAGACTAGGTCATATCAATATGACCCGACTAGCTGAAGTTACATGTAGATGCATATTTAAATCAGTTTGAATTTACATCTTGTGAAACATGCCAGTCATGTCACAAAGATATAATGACACCAGCTCTGTTTATTGGAAACAGAGAAATAGTTAGTGAACTCTTGGGATGATACATGTTGATGTATGTAGGTCCCCTGTCTACACTAGCCAAGACCGGTTCTTTATACTTCATTACATTCTCTGATGATCTTTCGAGATTCAGACCTATGTTCCTGTTGAAACACAAGTCCGAACCTTTTGAGATATTCACAGAATATAAGTTATAAGTAGAGAACCAATACGGGTATAAGTATTATGTCCTATGATGAGATCAAGGAGGAGAATACTTGAGCACGGAATTCCTGGACTATTCTAAAGGAGAATGTGATTCTCTCTCAGCATTACTCCTCCGTATACACCATAGCACGATGGTATATCGGGGCGGAGCAATAACACCCTATGTGATATGGTGTGCTCTATGATGAGTACTACTGAGTTGCCTATTTCCTTTTTGGGAGTTATGCGCTTGAGAAGCTGCATACCAATTGAATAGGGTTCAAATCAAATCAGTTGCTTACCACTTCATATGTGATATGGAATGGGAAGAGCCCATGTCTTAGGCTAGTTAAGATTTGGGGTTGTCCGGCCTATGTCTAAAAGCAAAATCGGGACAAGCTCGAGGCAAGATCTGTTATGTACAACTGGAAATGTTCCAGCTATACAAACTGCAGTTGATGATTTGAAAGAACCAAAGAATTCAATAGTTACCAACGAACCTCAGCCTCTCCGCCGATCTAGTAGGGTTCCTCACCCACCTGAGAGATACTTCGGTTACTCTATGACAGTGGGAGCGAGGATTTCATCATGAGATGATGACCCAACTAGTTTCGAGCAGGCCATCAGGAGTGGGACTCTGTAAGAATGGCTGGATGCTTAGCGATCTGAGATGGAATCCATGTACACCAACAATGTATGGACTTTGGTTGCTATATCTGAAGGGTTAAATCCCCATCAGGAGCAAGTATATCTTGAGAAGATTACTTTGTGTACATGGAAGAGTTGAGACTTTCAAACCTAGACTTGTTAAAAGTCTACATCATTGACCAGGTATGGATGATGATGAAACCTTTTCTAAGTAGCTATGCTTAAGTCCATCCAGATCCTACTTACCATGGCTACATACCATGACTACGATATCTGGTGGTTGGGTGTCATGACATCTTTTCTAAATGATGTTTTAGAAGAGGGCGTCTAATAAGTACACAGCCAGAGGGCCTCGTAGATAGTGGGAGCAGCGGAAACGTGTGCAAGATGTTTTATGTGATAAAACAGGCATCGCGGAGTTGGAACATCTGTTTTGATGTAGTAGTCAAACAGTTTGACATCATCAAAATGGTAGATGAACCTTGTATATAGAAAAAGGTAGTAGGGAGTATGGTGATGATCCTCGTAGAGTACGTGGATGACATACTCTTGATAGGGAAGGAGTTTCCTATGCTACGCTCGATCAATCTCCGCTTATCACAAGGATTCTCTATATAGGATCAAAGTGATACCTCCTATATCCTGAGTTTTCATCTATGAGATAGATGTAATTGGATGTTAGGATACTCACTAGATGTAGTGAGGTGGTATCAATCGATCCTGAGGAGAATCACTGGAAGGGTTCCAGGGTGATAATGACGACTGAATGTCAGTCACAGGCATTGTCTTTACCCTCAGTAAAGGGACGGTATGTTGGAAGAGTTCCAAGCTAAATACCATGGCTAACTAGACGATAAAGGCAGGATACATCGCTACTAAAGATGCTACCAAAGAGGCAGTCTGGGTGTATATTTGTTCATGAGATGAACTTAGTTCCTTCCATTGTGTGACAATGGAGTTGTGGCTTATGCCAAGGAACGTCCGTCCTATCAGTGATCCAGACATATTCTAAGGCAGTGTCACCTGATCGTGGAGAAGGTTGATCTCCAAGGGATCAAGGTTAGGAGAGTAGACTCAGAGGACAACACAGCGGATCCACTCACAAAGGCCTGTTCCCAGAGAGAGATTTTTATGGGATGGTTGAGTATGAGATACTACAACCACTGCTATCAGATGGCCCTAATGCAAGTGGGAGATTGTTAGTTATATGTATGCCCTAGAGGCCATTACTATACATAGGATGTATATTGTAGTGGATGCTTGGACATATATAGGGAGGACTTTCTTGCTCGACATGATAGTATGCTATCTGGTTGATCTTTACCTTAACGTGTACACTGATTGTCTCTCTGTTACATGTCGGTAAAGCACTTAGGATATGTACTTGACTACCTGGACTATGATGCGGATCATACTAGTGGGGACATGGTAGTCCATAAGTACATCCTTTAAAGTCCCTAGTCGTGGGTGTATCGAGACGGGGCATCGATATACCAGAGTAGACTAGCGTATACCTTCTCGACCCATACAGATGGGCGATGGATGATCCCATATCCATTGGTGTTTGAGATCAGAGATGATATACGGGTGCTCAGTGAAGACTGGGTACACTGGACGGACTCGCCGAGAACTCCCAGATGGTATTATACCTTACGTCAGATGGCAGTTCTCTGGTGACACTGGTACAGAGTAGTCTGTTGACCCGAGATCGTCATAGAGTCTTGTATGGTTCCCACTGTGCTTTGATTTCCACCTTACCACGTCCAAGAGGGCGTGAAAAACGGTGGTTTTTGGGTACAGTCCCGAATCACATGGAGGCAATGAGCGATAGGAGGGGATTCGTCTCTCCCGGTATAGGGAGTTGATGTTGCGCTGTGTTCGATTGGCTATAACCGGAAATCCCTGGCCAGGGTTGCTGAGATTTACTGGTAAGTGTTACCAGTAGTTTCTCGAATTGTTATAGACCTCATATCGACACGACTTATCGAGCTATTGGGGTCTGACGTTTACCACCCCTAGGCAAGGTATGCGACATATCAGATGACGAGACCGGACTGTACGGTAAGTGTTACTGGTTGGATTCCCAGGAGTGTGAGCGGGCTTGCTCGTCGATCTTCTGATCGCTCAATACCCGGGTGGCCGTTACGTTTAGCAGACCGCTTGCGGCTTGTGGGTGCTTGATATGATCATCATCTGCTACCGGCGTATTGACGAGTCTTTAGAGTCCTACACAGAGATTTCCTGGCTCAAGCGAAACGAAATAGGAGCGCATATGAGATATGTGCGGGACCGAGAATAATGCGTGTATGTGATACCGTATTCTATTCTCGCGATGAATGTATCGATCTGGTTGTATGCGATATAACCTAGTTATCGAATCAAGAATTGATTCGATAAATCGATACATTGGATACTAGTCGGTTATATGCGATATGACCGGATCGTTAAATCAAGTGTTGATTTAATGATTTAATGTAGAATTATATATTTGATATATTACTTTGCATTAACTAGTATTGGTTCACTTTAAATGGATTTTCTCACTTGATTTGTGCAAGTTGTATATGTGATATGCTTTTGTGCACATGATTGTATCATGTTTGATGATACATGCTTATTTGGTTAAGTGTAAAGAATTAAACCATGGTTAAGTTGATGATTAGGGTTTTGCTTATTCATTTATTTATTTGTTTATTCATTTTGGAAAAGAAAAGAAAAGAATGGTGGCTTTATTTGTAGTTTTGTTGAAGCTTCATGAAGTTTTGACCAAAGCAACCATTCTTGTCTTCTTCTCTAACCCTAAGCATTCAACCTAACTCAAGTTAACTCTCTACACTTGACCTTGGTTAAGATATGATAAGTGTGGATTTTATTTTAGTTTTTAAAAATACTTATCATATTATCTTCATCTTCTTCTTCTTCTTCATCTTCTTCAAAGAAGAAAAGCTAGACTTCATCAATGGTGATTGATGAAAAAGAGTGAGAAATCCAATTCTAAAGTCTACCCACTTCCTATTTATTCATCCTCTACCTCTTGCCAAGTAGTAGAGTGTGTTTTCTTCACAAGTTTCATGAATTGGTGAAGTGGGAGCTTGATCTTGTGATGCTTCGACGTAGATCATCTTCGGCACGAAGCCGACGACCTTGCCCGCCCATTTCTCTGAGGAAGCCGACGCTAGAGCCCGGGATTCCATTTGGACAGCGAGGAGACTTCATTGCGGAGCTATGGAGGTGGAGAACCGGATCTACAAAGGTTGTATTTCCGTTCTCTTAGTAAAGTAGTTTACTAGTTGCATCTTTCGCCTAAATTTCTAGTTAACGATCCGTAGTCTAGGGTTTCTCGGCACCGTAAAATTTGAAATTGGCATGGTTGATGCCTTGTGAGACCTCTTGAGAGTGCCTAGGAACCCTACAGACTCGCCAACTTCATGCCCGAGTTGCCTCGGTCCAGAGGTGGGAGCCCGTAAAAGAACCCGGCGATGTGTTGCCCTTCCGACGAGGAGATGAAGACCGGAGATTCCGCGGGGAGATCGGGACGACGACGAGAAGACCGAAGGACACGGATCACTCGGTATATCTCTCTACCCCTTCTCTAGTTAGGTAGGATTAGGTTAATGGCCCGATCCGGGTTTCAAAGTCCGTGGTAGCGCCGGTTCTAGTTTATAGAAAAGTTTTCGATTCCGCATTTTGGCCTCGTTCAGACGGCCGGGGCGCTGCCGTGTACTTACACTGGTATCAGAGCCACGCCATTAACCTAGTCTAGCTTGCTCTAGTGTGTTTAAAACTTCGATCGAACAAATATTCCAAAAACAGCATTTTCATGCATCCGGTTTCTGTCGATTTTATTTTGTGCTGCAAAAATTTTTCTGGCCATGTTAAAAAATCGTGCAGGGCTTTTTGTGAATACTGTAAAAATTTGGCACCCTGATCCTACTGTAGAGCCGGACATAACCCCATTTTGGCCGCGGTTCCGCCGCCGAAATATAGCTTCATTGCACCAAATTTATACAGTAGCTATCGGACATGGAAATAGGGTTTTTGGTATGTTCTGTTTGGGCCCAGATTATTTTTGAGTGCTACAGTTGTGCTTGGGGCTCACTTGGGAAAATTTTGTCGATCGAATATTTTAAACATGTTAGTTCACAGTATTTACATTATATCTGCGACCGTGAATGTCACTCGATCGGTAAATCCTGTCTAACTGCTATAGCCCTTTTAGACGGATTTGTGAACGCGACATTCACGTTGAAGTTCTGTGTTGTGCTGTGATGTTGCGGATTGATAGCCTGGATGCAATGTTAGTACAGTTTTGGTATTTTTATGTACATTTGATATTGCGGGGCGAGCATCCGACATGTGGACTGCCGTCACTGCCTGTTTGTATATTATTCTTTTAGGGCACGACCGGGCTGAGGTCGGTGTACCCGTTGTATGTATATTTTACTTTCTGTACTAGGATTACCCCGTGGAGGGGTGCATGGGTAGCCGGGTTCTAGAGGGCAACGGGCCCGCATCTCATGGCGTTGAGACGGAGGGGGCCTCACTCTAGAATTGGCGGGCTATTCGCAGCACTCGTAGTGGGTATAGGTTGACCGAGGAGGGGTGCCCAAGTTACCAGATTCCGTGAAGTGCTGGGTGGTCCATTCACATTGCTGAAGGGGGCTGCCTCGCTTCAGGTTTTGGCAGGTAATTTACCGCGCCCGTAGGGGTCTAGGATTTCATTGCACAGGCTATCCACACGACCAGGGGAACGTCGTGTTTCTGTAGCGGCTCTATGAAACCCGGGGATCCCAGATATCTGTATTGTTCTGTGATGCTTATTACATTTCTGTGATCTTGCATTTTATCACGCCTTGAGCGAATATTATATATTGATATATATACTAGTAGATGTTGTATATGTTTTGCACCCGCGCTAGTCCAGTCCGCGCTCTGTCGTTAGTTAAGTAACCTAACGGGTAATGACGGGACCCAGTGGCGAATGCGGATGGCATATACATACATCATTATTTTCGCTCTTTTGTGGTGTGATCAATTGATGCGACTGCATTGATTCGGATCAATGCAAGCTAAACAAACCTATTCTGATGTTGTTGGAACAACTTTTCAAAAAGCTGTTATTGCAAAGACGTTCCCTTTTGTTATGCACAGTGGTATTCGGTTATGAATATCCAGCATCTCAGTCGACGAGGCAAGGGCCGAGATCCCTTCACCGGGAGTGACCCCTTGGATAGAAGTTTGCGTCAGGGCAATAACTTCACTATAGTCGATTACTTTTGCTTTGCATCGTGGTATTCAGTTGGAATATCCTGCACCTCATTCTATGGGGAAAGAGCCGAGATCCCTTTACCGGGAGTGACCTCTTTAGCAATGGTTTTCGTCACTATATTTTTATAAAGCTATCCGGTTCCTTCAACGATATCAAGTTCTTTACGTTTAAGGTTTTTCGCCAAAAACCATTCGTAGCCCTCCGTCATTTCATATGGATAGTCAATAGTATTCAAGCTGTGTTTATTGGCCAAAGTCAAGGCACAATGTTTGGTAGCTATTGGGTGTTCATATGCAGCATAGATAGATGCGTTGGTTTGGGACAGTCGTACTGCCTTATTGGCCAAAGTCAAGGGTAGGTACGGGTGGGTTCAAATTAACCTGGATAATGATGGGTAGAACTTGACATGTGACTTATGATTTGTTGGCCAAAATCAAGGTCCTAAGAGCATGGGGTAAAAATCACATCGGGAGATTCTAAAGAAACTGAAACTTGCCAGATATGCGCATACCTTCTGGAGTGTGATAACGTGAGCAGATTCCGTCACGTTATCATGCGATGATAGTTGGATCCCGATTCCCACTGATGAGTTGGTTTACTCCTCGGGTGATCCCAACTAATTCTTCTTTCAGGTTTGGAGGAGAATTTAACGTTACAGTGGGAGGTTTCCTGATTAGATAAATAGATAACCATTCTGATCTAGGTTAGAGTGCACGCTGAGTGTTTCTTTTCTCTCTCTCTCTTTGGCAGTGACCATGACCCAACCCTAGACTTTGACTCAGTAACCAAGATTAACCGCACCTTCTTATAAGACTGGCTTTTGGATTGTCAGAGTTGCATACCTCATTGCCACTCCTACTTTTACACTTTTCTCCAGAACACCCCGTATTACTACGAACGTCCAATTCCATTGGATAAAACCATTGTATGGTTATATACAAACTCGAAGGAATTTATTCGAGGATGGTTTCAGGTTCTTGAGAAAACGAATGGGACTATTCAGTTTTCTTTTCCTTTTACCTTTTCTCAGGTTGCGAGTGCTCCTTGGATTAGGGGACAGTACACCTATTACGCAAATTGGATAGTCTTCTTCCAAACCATAGGCAGGTGCCGACCGGTAAGGAATGAAGAAAACCAATTAGGCTAACGATGGTGTACAGAAGGTAATAAGTTAAGACAAATAAAGGGATTAGAAGGAGGGCAAAGTAAATTGCGACTGCTATTCACGACCAAACCAAGTATTTCATTACCACTCCCACTTCACCTTTGTATTTCTCCAGAACACTCCGTATCACTACGAAGATCCACAGTTTATTTGGATACTCCATCGTATGGTTATATACGAACTCCAAAGGAACTTGTTCCAGTTCGGGGATGGATTCTGGTTCAGGAGAAATATGAATAAGGTTTATTCGGTTGTCTTTTATCTTCACCTTCTCTCGCATTGCGAGTGATCCTAGGATTAGGACAGACACCCATTATGCTTATTGGATAGTCTTCTTCCAAACCATAGGCTGGTGCCGAACGGTAGGGAAGGATGAAAACCATTTGGCCTAAAGGGGTGTGCAGAAGGTAATGACCAAAGACATATGAAGGGGTGTGGAGAGATGGCATAGAAATATACGGTTACAGTTGTGAATCTGGATAATGGAAGAGGCATTACTAAGAATACCAGGATACCCCTATGAAACATTTCAATGTTTCAGTTTCACTGTGTACTGTTAAAGGAAAACTGATTTCCCAATTAGACACTTGCTCCAGGGTATGTATTTACCAGGTTTGATTCTCACATCTGTATGGTTTTATAGATAATGAGTGGGAGTAAGTTATTGGGAATTGGGTGATCATCCTCATTATACCGGGATTTGTTGTAATCGGTGATATTTGAGGAAGTCACCTGGGTTGTTTGCCGGACAACAAATATTTGGTTTTAAATATCCGCTGTTATGCACCAATTTCAAATTGATATATCTGTACGTCTCTATTTATAGAGTGAGATATACCTTTTTGAAATTATGTCCATGACATTTACCTATATCAGTGGATGATTAGGTAAGGAGCATTAAACAGCGGTGTAATTCTTCTTAACCATAAGTACAGTTTTCAACTTACAACACATAACGAATGAGTTATTGGACTCATGGGACTTATACAGAGTATTGTATATTGTCTAGTGTCCATTAAGACAGAGGGGTTGGTTCTCGTACTATATTCGGTTTACTTATGACTTCTCTAGTTTTTAGACAAGTGTTTCATAGAAACGCAAGGTCCGAATTTTGAGAAGTTATAGGTATATGAATAAATTAGAGAACCTGGTGTTGCAAGTATCGGGATTCTTCAAGGTGATCGAAGATGTAGATACTAGTGTATGGTATTCAGTTAATAGTAATGATTAAGAGAACTTGCTTCTCTTTCAGGTTACCCATAATTGAAAGTACTTCTAAGTTGAGTAATGCCGATCGGCCTCTCTCCATTTAGTTGACATGCACTGGAGACAGCTGCATGATTTGAATCTGGTTCAATTAAATCAGTGCCTCTATTTCTGTATTGGATATAGAACAGTTCATATCTTGACATTGTTAAGGGACGGGAAGTTGTCCATCTTATGCTTAAAACCAGACACTGGACAACTCAAGGCACGTTTCTGTAATGGCTGTTTGTGGGTTTACCCGGGCTATGACGAGGGTTGACTTTCTGCCATCTGGAAGATCAATAGTGATATTGTTCTAGACTCGCCACAGTTTTAATAAAAATGGATTTTTTCAGAAAACAGTAGTGGGAGTATGGTAGAACTGGAAGTGATTCCAGAACCGCAAACGATTACTGAAAATTTGATAAGAACCTAAAGATTCAATCTGACTTGACATTCCATTGGCCACTCCGCGGATATGGTGGGTAACCTCAGACACTCGAGTGGTTCTTCGGTATGCTCAAAGACGGTGACAGGGAGGTTCTTGTTTACCCAGACTTGCCATTGCTGTTGTTCCAGACTGTGAGACCCAGCAGGAGGATGAGTATAGCGCCGTTCTAAACTAGCTTTAGAAGTGTACGTCTATATGACTCTGCCAGAGGGTTGTCGTAGTCAGTGGGAGCAGCAGAAGCATAGTGGACAAGTGGCTTATGTTTATTTATAGACTAAAGCAGATATAGCGGAGATAGATCATCTATTTCTGACGTGACAGTCATAGGTTTGACTTCATCAGAATAGGGGATGGATCTGTTAAGAAGATAGTAGCGTGTGATGTCCTGGTATTTGGATGACATACACAGAGTAGGAAGTGAAATTCCTTTACTACAGTCGGTTATAATTTGGTCGTCACACAGTGGTTTCTCCACAAAGGAAATGGATTTCATATCAGACATTCTGGTTACTAGATCTATGGTTTTAGATCTAGATTTGGGTAGTTTCCCAATCAGGGTACTTAGACAGCATTCTAGAGGTGCTTTAGAATGGACGACTCCTGGCATGGTGGTGTACCTGCAGGAGATGGAGTCACCCTCTCTAAAGGTGTCTTACAGACTAAAGGGGAGAGGGATGTGCAAGATTGGCAGATCACTTGCTTAGGCAATTGAGTCAATCATGAGATGTCAAGTACCACACCAGATGTTGTTTTTGCACAAGCTGCAATAAGTTGATATTGATCCTATCCTGGAGAAATGTAACACCTTAGAATGTGTTTTGTAGCTAATTATATTTTTATACGTGGTTTTTAGTAAAAAGTTTACCAATTTGGTTTTTAAATATTTTATCCTATTTATAGAGTATTTTATTAGAATTTTCCTAGCCTTGCACACACTTATGCACGATAACTAGGGTTGTTTTTGGGGTTTAACCATGATTAGCAACATGGTGAACTAACCATTCCTTAATCTTGTTTAATATTGTATAGGTGCTTTTGAGTTTTTTTTTTATATGGTTGTTTTTAAAATAAAATGAATTTAAAAGTGTTGAAATTATGGTTTGAAGTGTTGACCTTGGTGAGAGAGAGAGAGAGTGCATTATGAGGCATGATGGCTTGCCCATACCTTCAATTAATGAAGAGAGAGAGAGAGAGAGAATAGAGGGGATTGACTTGTTGGTGTTCTCTCATTCTCACTCATTTCTCTCATTCTCTCACTCTCGTTCTCTCACACAAAACACACACACACACACATCAGCATCAGCAGCTGAAGCAGCAGCCCCAGAAGCAGCACCAGCAGCAGACAGCCACAGCAGCAGCAACAATATTAGCACCAAGAGCAGCAGAGGCAACACCATCAGCATCAACTCCAGCAACTCGAGAGGCAGCAGCAGCAAGCAGCTCGAGCAGCAGCTGAATCGAGCAGCAGCACCATCAGCATCAGCACCAGAAGCAACAGTAGCTTGTAGCAGCAGCAGCAGTAGCAACAGCAGGCAGCAATAGCAGCAGCAAGAGCTCCAGCTACTTGCAAGCTCTCTTCCTCCTCCATTCACTCATTCTCCTGCTTCTTAGGGTTCTTTAGGGTATATTTTCTGAACCCATCTCTCTTTTGCTTAGCTTGTGTGCTAATTAGTGTCGGTTTGTGTTTAATTAGCTAGTTTAGTGCTAATTTGGTGATGTATGTGGAATGTTGTTTAAGTGATGATTTTGTTGGTTAACCCTACATATTTAAGTGTTATTAGGGACACCTCAACTGAGAATTAACCCAGATTTCACTAAAATACCATAGAGTTTCCTTTTAGTGCAAATTGGTGATTTTGAAGCGATATATTGCCTTTCTGTGATCTGCTATTGACCCGGACCCTACAGAACAAAATTGAGGAAACTGGAACATGCAACCTAGGTCTAGACTCCTCCACCAGAACACGAACCACCCTCTCCCTACCCAGGCCGCCAATTAAATTAATCTGGCCGCAATTTGCGGCCAGGAAGGGGTGTTGGGGCTTGGGGGTTTTGGTACTGTAGTCTGCTGTGTAGTGTAGTGTTTTGGCATGTCTAGTTTTTTAAGATTTAACCTGTAGGAAAATCTGGGATCATATATCGTTTCTGGTGTCCGTTGTGTTTGCGAGATACGTGAGAGGGTTCTGTGATCCAGCGTATCACGGCGTGCCGCGATGGTTTTAGACGCGTATACACACGTTTTAGTGTATCGTGCACACGCGCATTTAGTTCGCGACGCGAGTTTCTCGTTTTGGTTCGATATCGCGTTTCACGGAATATTTGGCTTTTATATATTTTCCATGTCTAAATTGCAGGTTTGCAGGCGGGGACTACAGACACTGCTATAGGGGGGAGCAGATGGTAGGATTCACCTAGCGTGGAGTGTAGGTGAGTAGATTTAACATCTACAGGGGAATCGCCCGCATGGCGTTATGCGTCTGGGCTAGGATTCAAATACCTGTCGCATATTCTACGTCATTTTTAGAATTGCCCCTTTAGTGTATTTCCTTGATATAGTTGTACTGTGACTAGCAGCCGTAGGACACTGCACATATTATTGACGGTTCATGTTGCACGAGCACGGATTGTATGCTACACACACACCGTCAATAATTGCCATGTCGCACACAACCCTTTACAGATACTAAATTGCTTATCATACTTGACATCTAGCTTATCGGTATACCTATAGTGTATCTTACCTTTAGTGATAGGTACCTCTACACCTTGCGATACAGCTACAGGTATACCTTGCACATATTTTACTTATACCCAGGGGGGTATCCTTCATATTCTACTTATACCCAGGGGGTATACGACATCTTTTACTTATAGGTAGATACCTATACTTAGCTGATCTTATTGATTTTGCATACATCTGGTTTTAGCTATATACTTTCATTTACATGCTCGCATTCAGATATATCGCGTATATTTATTCCTGGATTTGCGCATTGTTTATTTGGATTTTACATGATGTTTTCTGGATTTGGGAACCGCGGGAGTTCATGAAATTATGCATACATTGAAAAACCCGGTTTCCTTGATATGATATTTGCGCAGCCACCATGAGATTTATCGGTTCTGATTATATACTCCATATGAGGTGTGGTTGCCGTATGAGAGTACATGGTGGGGCCCGGTATGGTTCCCCTCGGCAAGAAGATTGATGGACTTTGACGATTGAGCCTGGAGGCGGGCGAGTACCTACCGGTGACAGTACCCATGACTCGGCGGGGGATCATGGAGACACCGCTGGGAGTCATGTACGTATGCATACGTCGAAAGGCGAGGGTCAGAGCTAGGCACTCGTGCTTTCGGGATAGCGTATATACGTGATCAGGATTTCTGTGTCGATGCTTGGCACATTGTTTTCATGATATTTCTTTTAATACCTTTGTATATATAACAGGGGATTTAGCCGTTGTTATATATACCCTTACACCAATATTAGTGGAATGGGACGCTAATATATGTGTATTGCCCCCATCATATTTTACTTCTGCAAATATATATATAGGATGTTAGAAATTATTTAAGATTCGACTTGGGTTATAGGTGATTCATTGAGATTGGATATTGGATATGAAAGAGGTTGATGATTTGTACATTCGGGATATAGGAGATCTATTCGATATTGTACATTGAGGAGATGTGAGACTTATATGATATGAGAGCCCAATTTGGGGGCTGATTTGAGGATTTGGGATTTGAGTGTCTTGATGGATTGTGATCCGGCCACGATGTCAGTTTTCCGTCGAAATGACATATTCCACCCCATACCTCACACTTATCTATTCTTTGCACAGATTCATATATTGGTAATATCTGTTAGTGTACCCTTATGATAGTTGCATATTTGTTTTCTCATATCCCTATTGCATAGTTATTGCATTTTATTATCATGTCATCATTGCTTCATATATTGATTGTACCTGCTAGTGTACTTTCCATTATTCTGCCTTCACATGACATGTTATTACTGTAATCGCATATCTTAGAGTCATGCTGTACGTAAATTCCTGCGATTACCTACATTTGTTATCTACTATTCACGAGTTGGCAACTCACCCCCGTTATGCCACAGGTGGTTCAGGTTGTTCCCCGGAGTAGTCGAGGTAGGCTATTCAGCTATTCATCTATCATCTTTTGCTACAGATACCGCATCAGCTCACAGTACTATTTTGCTTAAGTGGGTTGGATGATTATCTGTATTTCATATTGTACATTCGTTGTATTTTGTACTCTCCATCAACTATTATGTTGTGGACTTAGAGACTTGGTGAGGACGTATTTGTATATTATTTGTGGATTTGTTGTCTTTTATATACAGCTTTCTCTCTATTGTCTTTATTTCTTCGCTACGGCGTCGTATATTTGTATTGTATTCATCTTGGCTAGTTTTTACGAAAAAGGGGGCGTTGCCAAAATTTTAAAGAAAGAAAGTAAGACTTTTAAAGAATTTGGGTTGCGATTTCAAATGTTTCAAAAACTATACTGTCTTTTCCGTATTTTCTTGGTTTAGATTTCTGGGTTTTGGCTTTATTTTACTGCGTTATCTTTTTTGGCGTTACGTAGTATTGGGGCCGTCACGGGCCAATTTTGGGTCGTGACAAAGTTGGTATCAGAGCACTAGGTTTTACCTTTTGAAGTGTAGGATGACCTTAGTATGATGAAGTAGGTAACTTAAGCAGAGTAACGTAGTGTGTGTATGTCTGCAGCATACCCACGATGCGGTACTTCGCCTTAAGTGACCTAAGTACAATTTGCTTGAAATTCCTTCCTTGATGATTCATATCCTTGAGATTCGCTTCCTTATTCTCATCGAATCTTATATCTAATTATAGCCTTGGCGCCGATGACTACGGGGACTCAGAGTGATGCAGCGAGGGCCGAGGTCAGAGTTGGCTCGGGTGAAACAAGTACTGACGAGGATGGCACTCTAGTTGCACAGGTGCAGACGGATCAGCCTACGACATATACTATTGATAGACTTTTGGCAGAGATGCAGGACTTCCGCCAGACGATGAGTTCATTGGTTGATGTCGTCCGGGAGCTACGACAGGAGGTTGTCACCCCTGTTACTCAGTTGTCGCTTACGATCAGCGTGCAGCAGTCTGTCACCTACATAGCACCAGTGGTTGTAGCTCTAGTTGACGAGCGTATATTCCAGAGGCTCAGAGAGTTCCAGGACAGTGGAGGACTCGTACCTGTACACCAGCCCAGAGACAGAGGTTTGGTCATCGAGACAGATTTCGTGGCCGTCGTGGGAGTAGCAGAGGCTTAGGACGAGGACAGTCGTTCAGCTCTCATCCCCAGGATGGTCAGCAGTCAGCGCGTGGATGTTTTCGATGCGGAAGCCTTCAGCACTTCGTCAGGGATTGTTCCTTAGCATCTCGTCAGGATCGTTTTCAGAGAGGCCGTGAACGTGGAAGGTTTGTTCAGAGGGCTCAGTCTACCAGAGGAGTTCATCCAGTTGCGGGTAGAGGGCAGACAGAGGAGTTTGCTTCTACTCGTCGGCACGCGCAGACGTCCAATGCAGAGTTTCCAGGTATCCTTAATTCGCTTGTTCTTTTGATGTATTCGTGTGTTTTTCATGCTTGTGCCGTGGTTGGGTAAATTAGTCGTAGTTTTTTGTGTTAACTTCTGTCAGCGATTCTTTTGTTGCGCGACACGTATTTCAGTTGTGTGTCAATCGGATAAGAGATAGAGATTCGTCCGTCGTTTTGATCCTTCTAGAGATGTTGGATTTGACGTTCTCCTGGGCATGGACTAATTAACTACGTGCTAGGCCTCTGTGGACTACCGTAAGGAAACCGTCAGGTTTGTTTTCCCCGGCAAGTCAGTTCTTGCTGTGCAGGTGGATAGTTGTGCCACCTCTCACAGCTTGAATTCAGCCTTTTTCGCTAGTCGGCTTCTGAGGAGATGTCATGTATTCTTGGCGTTCATTCGTGATACCGGAGCCACAGTAGGATTGTTGGACCGAGTTCCTTTCGTGCGAGAGTTTTTCCGACGTTGTTCCGGATGAGCCGACGAAGCTTGGAAGCTAAAGGATCAGCTGCAGAGTTTTGGTTTGGGAGTTTTGTGCGTCTGAGT
The DNA here is from genome assembly GCA_030015575.1 of Agapanthus africanus. Classification (NCBI taxonomy): domain Eukaryota; kingdom Viridiplantae; phylum Streptophyta; class Magnoliopsida; order Asparagales; family Amaryllidaceae; genus Agapanthus; species Agapanthus africanus. The sequence goes on along the minus strand of CM057343.1, from coordinate 303,689,937 downwards.
GTTTCGCTTTTGGAAGCTCCTATTTCTGTTCGTCAAGGAGAAAGACGGCAGTTTAGGGTTGCGTATCGACGGGTCGTTAATTGAACCGGCTTACGGTGCGGATGGGTATCCCTTACCTCGCATCGACGATTTCTTCGATCAGCTCCAGAGTGCGAGACATTTTCTAAGTTTGCTTGGGATCAGGTCATCATTATTGCGGATTCGGGGTGATGACATTCCGAAGGCTGCCTGTGCATGCTACGGGCTTGTGTGCTTGGGTGTGTCACTGGACTCGCCAGTGCCCTAGCAGCATTCGTATATATGATGAACCAGATTTCTGCAGGCCGTTCCTCGGCCAGTCATTGTTGTGTTATTTACGACATTCTGGTCTATCTAATGTGTCATGAGGAACAGGAGCAGCACTTGAGGATTTGTTATGCAGATACTGGGAGAGCACCAGCAGTTTGCTAAATTCTCGGAGTGTTTCTTCAGGCTTGTTTTGTGTTGACTCCTAGGTCTTGTAGTCACGGGAGACGGTTTCATATGGTTCCGAGGGAGATCGTGGCCGTACAGCTTAGGTCCAGACTTGTGTGCAGGACGGAGGTCCGCAGATTTTTGGGCTTAGCAGGTTTTTACCGCCGTTTCGTGCAGGATTGCTAGAGTAGTACTGCACCGTCGACTGAATTGACCGAAAAGGAGGTTTCTTTTCTGTGGACTGAGGCTTGTATGCGGAGTTTTCGGCAGTTGAAGATTCTGTTAACAACTACATCAGTTCTTTCTTTGTTTTGGTTCGGCCGACCTTGTTGTTAACCGTAATGTTTCTTGAGTGGGCTCGATTGTGTACTGAGGTGACACTATAGAGTTATCGCTTTTGCTTCCCTACATTTAGAGGAAGTAAGAGAAGGATGTTCCACTCATGATCTGGAGATGGCCGCGGTGGAGATTTGGAGACACTATCTGTTCGAGAGTCGTGTCAGATTTTCACGGACCACCAGAGCTTAATGTACATCTTCCTGCAGCGGATTTGATTGTTGTGATAGTCTTCTGCAGATTTACAGTTCTTGTGTGATCGTCGAGTACAGCTTTAGTTTGTCTCTACGGAGGAGACAGCTTGCTCATGTCCGCGCCCGACCACTTTCCTTAAATCGTTTTCGCGAGACTCTGCCCGCCTATGCTCGTTCGTCAGTGATACTTGAGCATACTCAGCTGGGTAATGATTTGGAGACCTTGATTTGTGACAATGATGTGCTAAGTTAGGGACACGTTTGTGTACCTGACATTATCAGGTAGAGACGTGAAATCCTAGAACATGCACATCTGTCAACTCTCTGTATGCATTCAAGTTCCACCAACATTTAGCGTGACTTATGAGATAGTTACGGGTGGACAGGGATGTAAGGAGAAGTTTCAGGTTTCGTTTCAAGGTGTCTGTCTTGTTGTGTGCTTGGGTCGAGCATCTGAGATCGGCTGGAGAGTTTCAACCTTTTACCATTCCGAAGTAGGAGTGGGAGCAGATCTCCATGAATTTCGTTATGGTTTCTATCCAAATTTAGTCAGGGTGTGACTCCATTCGGATTCTTGTCGTCCAGTTATACTCAATTTGCTCAGTTGTTTCTTGTTAGTTGTGTGTTTGTATTGTTGGTTGTCGGCAGTTGGGGATCGTCACTTTCCATCGTTAGGGTTCTCCTTCGATAGCTGTTATCAGGAGACACTCCAATTGGCCACCTTTAGGTTTAGGGGTTAGGTCGTGTCGATCACCAGTCTGTTCTTCTGACTCTGCGTAAGTAGGATTTTGGACCCCAGCTATGTCTAGAGACTTCGGAGATGGTCCAGTTGTGTTAGGTCAGGATGGAAATTGTCCATTGCAAACTGAGGTCTTATGCCGACTATGTTAGCCATAGACTCGAGTTCGCAGGGACAGATCATGTATTCCTATGGACTTTCCGATGAATGACATGTTGGATTTTGGGAAGCTTGTCCTAGGATTTAGGTCCTTTTAAGATCCTATAAGCGAGTTAGTTTCGTTGCCTTTAATTTGGCACTTCCGCCCAGATTATTGAATTTTCACCCCGTATTCCTTGTGATGATACTTTACAATTACCTTCATTACCTTTCTCACATAAATTGGCACCAAACCTTTTGGCTTGGACGCGATCTTTCGTTCACCAGCATCCAGTTGTGTTAATGGCCCGACAGGTGGAGAAACGTCGGTCAAGGGTCTTGCCATCTGTGAAGGGTTTTCTTGGACGTAGCCGTATAGTGAGGTAATCACTTGGGAGGCTGCGAGCGAGATTTGAGAGTTGTAATCTTCCCTTTGAAGGTACGCGTATCGGTATATTTTTAAACTCGGGGACGAATTTCTTTTAAGGGGGGAGATTGTAACACCTTAGAATGTGTTTTGTAGCTAATTATATTTTTATACATGGTTTTTAGTAAAAAGTTTACCAATTTGGTTTTTAAATATTTTATCCTATTTATTGAGTATTTTATTAGATTTTTCCTAGCCTTGCACACACTTGTGCATGATAACTAGGGTTGTTTTTGGGGTTTAACCATGATCAACAACAAGGTGAACTAATCATTCCTTAATCTTGTTTAATATTGTATAGGTGCTTTTGGGTTTTTATTTGTATATGGTTGTTTTTAAAATAAAATGAATTTAAAAGGGTTTAAATTATGGTTTGACGTGTTGACCTTGGTGAGAGAGAGAGAGAGAGTGTGTGCATTATGAGGCATGATGGCTTGCCCATGACTTCAATTAATGAAGAGAGAGAGAGAGAGGAGAGGGTTGACTTGTTGGTGTTCTCTCATTCTCACTCATTTCTCTCATTCTCTCACTCTCATTCTCTAACACAAAACACACACACACACATCAGCATCAGCAGCTGAAGCAGTAGCCCCAGATGCAGCACCAGCAGCAGACAGCCACAGCAGCAGCAACAATATCAGCAGCAAGAGCAGCAGAGGCAACACCATCAGCATCAACTCCAGCAACTCGAGAGGCAGCAGCAGCAAGCAGCTCGAGCAGCAGCTGAAGCAAGCAGCAGCACCATCAGCATCAGGACCAGAAGCAACAGTAGCTTGTAGCAGAAGCAGCAGTAGCAGCAGTAGCAACAGCAGGCAGCAATAGCAGCAGCAAGAGCTCCAGCTACTTGCAAGCTCTCTTCCTCCTCCATTCACTCATTCTCCTAATTCTTAGGGTTCTTTAGGGTATATTTTCTGAACCCATCTCTCTTTTGCTTAGATTGTGAGCTAATTAGTGTCGGTTTGTGTTTAATTAGCTAGTTTAGTGCTAATTAGGTGATGTATGTGGAATGTTGTTTAAGTGATGATTGTGTTGGTTAACCCTACATATTTAAGTGTTATTAGGGCCACCTCAACTGAGAATTAACCCAGATTTCACTAAAATACCATAGGGTTTCCTTTTAGTGCAAATTGGTGATTTTGAAGCGATATATTGGCTTTCTGTGATCTGCTATTGACCCGGACCCTACAGAACAAAATTGAGTAAACTGGAACATGCTACCTAGGTCTAGACACCACTACCAGAACACGAACCACCCTCTCCTTACCCAGGCCGCCAATTAAATAAATATGGCCGCAATTTGCGGCCAGGAAAGGGTGTTGGGGCTTGGGGTTTTGGGTACTGTAGTCTGCTATGTAGTGTAGTGTTTTGGCATGTCTAGTTTTATAAGATTTAACCTGTAGGAAAATTTGGGATCATATATCATTTTTGGTGTCCGTTGTGTTTGCGCGATACGCGCGATACGTGAGAGGGTTCTGTGATCCAGCGTATCGCGGCGTGTCGCGATGGTTTTAGACGCGTATACACACATTTTATCGTATGGTGCAACGCGCGTTTTGTTCGCGACACGAGTTTCTCGTTTTGGTTCGATATCGCGTTTCGCGGAATATTTGGCTTATATATATTTTCCATGTCTAAATTGCAGGTTTGCAGGCGGGGACTACGGACACTGCTACAGGGGGAGCAGATGGTAGGATTCACCTAGCGTGGAGTATAGGTGAGTAGATTTAACATCTACAGGGGAATCGCCCGCAGGGCGTTATGTGTCTGGTCTAGGATTCAAATACCTGTCGCATATCCTACTTCATTGTTAGAATTGCGCCTTTACTGTATTTCCTTGATATAATTGTACTATGACTAGCAGCCGTAGGACACTGCACATATTATTGACGGTTCATGTTGCACGAGCATGGATTGTATGCTACACACACAACGTCAATAATTTCCATGTCACACACAACCCTTTACAGATACTAGATTTCTTATCATACTTGACTTCTAGCTTATCGGTATACCTATAGTGTATCTTACCTTTAGTGATAGGTACCTCTACACTTTGCAATACAGCTACAGGTATACCTTGCACATATTTTACTTATAACCAGGGGGTATCCTTCATATTCTACTTATACCCAGGGGGTATACGACATCTTTTACTTATAGGTAGATACCTATACTTAGCTGTACCTTATTGATTTTGCATACATCGAGTTTCAGCTATATACTTTCATTTACATGCTCGCATTCAGATATATGGCGTATATTTATTCCTGGATTTGCGCATTGTTTATTTGGATTTTACATCATGTTTTCTGGATTTTGGAACCGTGGGAGTTCATGAAATTATGCATACATTGAAAAACCCGGTTTCCTTGATATGATATTTACGCAGCCACCATGAGATTTATCGGTTCGGATTATATACTCCATACGAGGTGTGGTTGCCGTATGAGGTTACATGCCCGGTATGGTTCCCCTCGGCATGAAGATCGATGGACTTTGCCGATTGAGCCTGGAGGCGGGCGAGTACCTATCGGTGACAGTACCCATGACTCGGCGGGGGATCACGGAGACACCGCTGGGAGTCATGTACGTATGTATATGTCGAAAGGCGAGGGTCAGAGCTAGGCACTCGTGCTTTCGGGATAGCGTATGATACGTGATCAGGATTTCTGTGTCGATGCTTGGTACATTGTTTTCATGATATTTCTTTAATACCTTTGTATATATAACAGAGGATTTAGCCGTTGTTATATATACCCTTACACCAATATTAGTATAATGGGATGCTAATATATGTGTCACTACTACAAATAAGGGTTGCCCCTACGGATTTATCGGTAGGGGCAACCTACTGCCCCTACGGATATATACGTAGGGGCGAAAAAACACCCCGTAGGTGCAAAGGCCGCAGGTGCAAGTTGAGGTCCTGAACTTGGCCCTACGGATAAATTTATGCCCCTACGGATAACTCGGTAGGTGCTATAGCCCCTACGGAGTACCCCGTAGGGGTAATAAAATCATATATTTAAATTTTTTTTTGAATATATTGTATATACCTACGGATTTATCCGTAGGTCCTATTTATTCCCCTACGGATACAGCCGTAGGGGATATAAAGTAGCCCCTACGGCTGTTTCCGTAGGGGCCACTCCCAACACAATGCACTGAGATCGGGGGGAAAATATCAGGGAACCTGATATTTTGCCCCTACGGATATATACGTAGGGGATAAGTATTGGCCCCTACGTATATATCCGTAGGGGCACCCCCAACACCCTGCACTGATATCAGGTGGGAAAATATCAGGTTTCCTGATAGTTTGCCCCTACGGATAACTCCGTAGGGGCAATATATATACCTACGGAGTAATCAGTAGGTACATGTTTTCTGTATTTTTTTTTAAAAAAGGGCTGCTAGATTTTTTCCCGCCCTGTGCACAATACTATATACATCAATCAAATCATATATTGCAGTATTCATAATCACATCCCACGCATATATATAATATACAAAAGAAACCCAAAAACTGAATATGATATAAATTCAAACCAATATCAATATCGTTTCAAAATGTAGTACAATGTGATATAAATAAATACATGTTTCAAAAAATAAGAACCAAAAAGCTACCCTAGTTCGGTCCAGCTCCACCTCCGAGTAACGTTCGAATAACGCGCGCCTGCTCCTCGGTAAATACACTATCCAATACTGCAAATAAAGGAGTCTGAGCGGCATGTGGAGCTGGCGTCGTGGTCTGCGCAGCCGCCGTCGAGGTAGTCGCTTGCGGAGCCGCGGCTGCGGGAGTCTGAGTGGGCGGTGGAGCTACAGGAGCTGTCTGCGGAACCGCAGCCGATGTAGTGGCTTGCGGAGCCGCAGCCGAAGGAGATGCATATGGAGGCTCGGCCGATCTACCCTGTCGCGTCTGGACATAACGTGTGTAAGAAGCGTCTAAGAACTGTGTATTATTCGAATTCGTTTCATTATTAAGTTATTTCGAAACCCTGTTTGGATATCTAGTTTGGAAAAGCGTTGTTTATTTTAATTACATATGTATGTATGATTAATCAGACTTACGTACTAATAAGGGTTGTGTTGATATGTATATATTATGAAATGATATTTTACTATAAAGTAGTATACATACCAGCATCTCCTTCAACTCCTGAACGGTGGCCCTCAAGCTATCCAGTTCCTGATGGACATGCCGGCCACTGGAGACGGAGGAAGTAACCGCCGGGGTGGAGTCCAACCTCATATGGGCCCTGCTAGGGCCCAATCCCCGGCCTCTCTCCCAACCTCCGTGGTGCCCTCCGTGTGCGGCGTCCAGAACTGGGGTCAGCAGCCTCGGATCGTTCTGTCCGGTAAAATCGATCCCCGAGGCCTGGGCCTGCTCAACCACCCGCTCCTACACCCACATTAAGCAGTAAAGTATAAGTATAAAATTTAAACTTGAACCTTCCAAAACTAAAATTTCAAATTTGGGTAGAAAAAATATTAATACTTACGCAGTACTCCTGGGTAGCGACGTCGGGACATCGAAGCTCGCCCGTGGCGGGATCTGTCGAGGTGCCGTGGACGGCAAGATATGCGGACAGCACGCTCGGTGTACCACCTGACGCCACGGTCCGAGATGTCTGCAATATTAGAAAGTAACTCTTAATATTAGAAATATTAGAGAATAACTCTTAATATTGCAGAATATTAGAGAATAACACTTAATTTACCGATAACTCCATGGCTCGAGTAATGTTCCTCGAGCCACCTGTGTAAGTGGGGCGACCCCTCTTCGCCGACTTCCTGTTCTCCGTATTCTGAGCGGCCTGTTTCTGCACAACGCATTAACATTTAGTTTTCTAATTAAGAAACACAAAGAAATAAATTATATCATAAATAATGAATTAAATTTAAAATACCTACTTGTTTGCGTTCGGAGTCGAAATAAGCGCACAATAGAGGCCATGTCTCTACGTCGACTCTCGCAAACGCCGGAGTAGATAGGAGGGCCGCTCTCTCTGCCTCGGGGGTCGCTATCCATAGGGAGTAGCAGTCGGCCTTCAGCTCATTCCTGTTGTATCGGACCTTGGCCAGCGGAAAGGTACCGACGAAATATCTCGAAACGGATGAAAACACAAGTGAATGAAGGCGTTTCCTTTATACATTCTTAACTTGTCCACACGGGACAAATCTATGGGTTACCATACGATTGAATTTTCTCGTCGCGCAGACTATACGACGGTTGTTAGTATCGAGCTATACTGTCCGATATTTAACAACCTTCGTATAGTTCTAGGTCACGACGAGCATCGCACGTATGTTAACCGATAGACGGGGACTAAGTGGCGCTTTAGTTTCATATACGGGTATCGATGGGAATATGAAGGTTTCATATTATCATATATTGGTTTTAACCCGAACATCTCGAGTCGCTCTCTGATTATGCGTTTGTATGTATGTGTTCCGGCTGTCGGGGGTAGGCTTCTATCCCATTAAGAATGTATAGAGCGAACGCCCATCACTTGTGCTTTCAACCGTTTCGAGTAAATTTCGGCAGCACCTCCCCGCTGTTCTCCGAGTACACTGTAATAGAATAGATAATCATTTCAAAGCTGTGAAACAACGTTGAAATGAACATCTAATCTATCTTTGTACACGGAGAACCAGCGGAAAGGTACCGACGAAATATCTCGAAACGGATGAAAACACAAGTGAATGAAAGCGTTTGCTTTATACATTCTTAACTTGTCCACACGGGACAAATCTATGGGTTACCATACGATTGAATTTTCTTGTCGCGCAGACTATACGACGGTTGTTAGTATCGAGCTATACTGTCCGATATTTAACAACCTTCGTATAGTTCTAGGTCACGACGAGCATCGCACGTATGTTAACCGATAGACGGGGACTAAGTGGCGTTTTAGTTTCATATACGGGTATCGATGGGAATATGAAAGTTTCATATCATCATCGAGTATCATATATTGGTTTTAACCCGAACATCTCGAGTCGCTCTCTAATTATGCGTTTGTATGTATGTGTTCCGGCTGTCGGGGGTAGGATTCTATCCCATTAAGAAAAAATGGAGTGTATTTCGCTGTGAGAGACTCTTCAAAGAAATGGAGGAAGAAGCACTAAAGAAAAAAGAGAGAAAAATAAGAATATAAAGTTGAAACTAAAGTTGAGCTATCCGCTGAAATCATAAAGCATAGGAAAGTTGATTGAGTCTTGATCTATTGCTCTTTCTTTGCATTATCTCGTATGTCCATTTATAGATTTTAATGCCACATGAGATGTAATCAGTCAGCTCCCTATGGTTGTATTAATGTCAGCTCTTACACAATATGGGTATCTGCCTTACGATTAAGACAACTATGGAATATGTTAATTTAAAATGTAAGGCTAGCTTTCTATGTATTCTGAGGGACTGCTTGCATAGAACTTAGCTTGATCCTCTCAATTATTACACATAAATATGCTGACATGCCTCTCATAACCCTAACCCCAGCCCCACAGTAACCCTAACCCTAGCCCCAACCCTAACCCCAGCCCACCGTAACCCTACCCCAGCCCCACAGTAACCCTAACCCTAGCCCCAACCCTAACCCCAGCCCATCGTAACCCTACCCCAGCCCCACAGTAACCCTAACCCCAGCCCCACCGTAACCCTAACCCCAGCCCCACCACAGCAGCAGCCGAACCCCAACCCTAACCCTACCCCGACCCCGACCCCGACCCCGACCGCCACCGCGCCCCTGCCCAAACCCAACTCTCGCGCTCGCAACCCAGACCCAGCCATGAATAATCCAAAAATGCTTTAATTTACCTCGAGATTTATACCTGAACGGGCGGTGGCGACGACGGCGTCGAATTGGCGAAGAAACCGGCGGTGGCGACGACGGTGGCGACGAAACTGGCGGTGGCGACGAGGATGGCGACGAAATCGGCGGTGGCGACGACGGTGGCGACGACGGCCGGCGACGGTGGCGACGCGACGGTGGCGATTTAGGGTTTTTCGCGCGCGTTTGAGGGAGAGAGAGAAAATGAGCGTAGGCTTTTCGATCTGGATTTGTTTTAAATCGATATTTACTTGCCCCTACGGATATGTCCGTAGGTCCTTTGTTTGCGCCACCGTAGGGGCAAACACCAAATTAAGAATTAAATTTTTTATTCTTGAAAGTCAGTGCCCGTAGGGGCAACCCTTTAGCCCTACGGATTAATCCGTAGGGCCAAGTAAAATCTGCCCCAACGGATAATCCCATCCGTAGGGGCAACCCCCTATTTTACTAGTGTGTATTGCCCCCATCATATTTTACTTCTGCAAATATATATATAGGATGTTAGAAATTATTTGAGATTCGGCTTGGGATATAGGTGATTCATTGAGATTGGATATTGGATATGAAAGAGGTTGATGATTTGTACATTCGGGATATAGGAGATCTATTTGATATTGTACATTGAGGAGATATGAGACTTATATGATATGAGAGCCCAATTTGGGGGCTGATTTGAGGATTTGGGATTTGAGTGTCTTGATGGATTGTGATCCGGCCACGATGTCAGGTTTCTGTGGAAATGACATATTCCACTCCATACCTCACACTTATCTATTCTTTGAACAGATTCATATATTGGTAATACCTGTTAATGTACCCTTATGATAGTTGCATATTTGCTTTCTTATATCCCTATTGCATAGTTATTGCATATTATTATCATGTCATCATTGCTTCACATATTGATTGTACCTGCTAGTGTACTTTCCATTATTCTGCCTTCACATGACATGTTATTACTGTAATCGCATATCTTAGATTCATGCTGTACGTACATTCATGCGATTATCTATATATGTTATCTACTATTCACGAGTTGGCAACTCACCCCCGTTGTGCCACAGGTGGTTCAGGTTGTTCCCCAGAGTAGTCGAGGCAGGCTATTCAGCTATTCATCTATCATCTTTTGCTACAGATACCGCATCAGCTCACAGTACTATTTTGCTTAGGTGGGTTGGATGATTATCAGTATTTCATATTGTACATTCGTTGTATTTTGTACTCTCCATCTACTATTATGTTGTGGACTTAGAGACTTGGTGAGGACGTATTTGTATATTATTTGTGGATTTGTTGTCTTTTATATACAGCTTTCTCTCTATTGTCTTTATTTCTTCACTACGGCGTCGTATATTTGTATTATATTCATCTTGGCTAGTTTTTACGAAAAAGGGGGTGTTGCCAAAATTTTAAAGAAAGAATGTAAGACTTTTAAAGAATTTGGGTTGCGATTTCAAATGTTTCAAAAACTATACTATCTTTTCGGTATTTTCTTAGTTTAGATTTCTGGGTTTTGGCTTTCTTTTACTGCGTTACATCTTTTGGCGTTGCGTAGTATTAGGGCCGTCACGGGCCAATTTTGGGTCGTGACAAGAAACGATCGGAAGCAGCTTTAGAACATAAGTGGATGTTCTAGGGATATGATAACGAGAGCCTCATTCGGGAGACCGTTATCATTCCAGGCTTCCAAGGTGACCTGGATGACAGAGTGGCTGTCAGAGTTATTGTTTTCCCTCTGACGAGGGGCAGTATTTTGGACAGGTGGTCCAGGTGGATATTGAGGGAGGAATGGCGCAGGATACTGATTAAGTTCAGTTGACGATACAGTCTGAGAAGTTTGGATTTGGAGTTCATTTATGAACTAGGTCCCATCAGATATCCAGACAAACTCTAATACAGGTATTGCTCATTTCGGGAGATGGTTTTTTCCGTGAACTTGAGATAAAGAGAGACATAGAAAGAAACATTAGGGCGGATCCACTCACTGAGGCTATTCCTCGAACGGATTTGTTTCGCAAATGGGTTTTGTGAGACTGATTAGTAGAGGAGTTGGGTGTTCGGTATCACACGGGCTGTGAGTATGCGACATCGCAATAATTAGCCTTGAGTGCAAGTTGGAGATTGTTGGAGATAGTGCCCTCAGAGTCAATTATTAGATCACAGGAACGTCATTGCAATGATTGAGGGAGGACCAATACCGTTAGAACCGTCTTACTCAAGATGATAGTATGCTATCTGGTTTATCTTTATCATAGTGTACTGCTTTAGGTGACCTTACAGGTCACTATTGCACGTTGATAGAGCCCTTAGGATTCTTGCTTGACGACCAGCAGTATGATGGCGATCATATACGTGGGAGCTGGGGTCTATAAGCATATCCTTAAAAGGTCCCTAGTCGTGGGAGTTTTCGAGACAGGGCATCGATACTCCAGAGTAGACTAGCGTATACAGTCGAGACCCCGACGAGGGGCGGTGGCCGGTCTCACAAGCCACTGGTGTCAGTTGGTTCACCTAAGATTTATACAGGTGCTCATTGGGTTATGAGTACACCGGACAGGACTCGCCGGGAACATGCTAATTGGTCTTATACCAGATGTCAGATAGCAGTTCCCTGGTGACATGTGTACAGGTTAGTTCATCGACCTGAGATATTCATTTGTCTCGTGTGAGTTCCCACTGTACTTTGATTACTACCATACCACGCTCATAGGAGACGTGCAAACAGGTTTTAGTTGGGTACAGTCCCGAGCCATATGGAGGCAGTGAGCGGATCTGTAGGGGTTCGTCTCTTCCGGTATTGGGGGTGAGGTCGCGCTGTGTCTAGGAGAGCCATTACATGAAGTCCTTGGCCAAGGCAGGAGATTTACTGGTAGGTATTCCAGTAATATCTTGGGGTGTTCTGGGCTACACTCTGATACGACTTGTACCGCTTTAGGGAGTCTGACTTTTACCAACCCCCTAGGCCCGCCATGCGAAGCTCATAGACGAACGGACCGGACTGTACGGATATTGTCACTGACTGGCTCGGTAGGGTGTCAGGATGAGTTCGCTCATCGATGTCCCTTTTGGTCAATACCTGGTAGCCCGTTACGTATGGCTAATACCTCTGACGTGCTAGTGGTTAAATCCACAGCTAAAGTATTGACGAGTCTTTAGAGTCCCCCACAGACCGTTTCTCAAGTTTCGGGCGAAACGCTGTAGAGGCCGTATGGAGATATGGCAGGGTTCGATCTTGTACGTACGGTATTGCACGGTTCATGATCGGACGGGTAATACTAGCGGGCTTTGGTTTAAGCCGGATCCTAATATTGTACAGTGTAGATTTTGTCTCATTGCATTTGTATTCGGTCGGAATACAAATGCGGGTATGTATATACAGTCGCGGGGTTTTCCTGTAATTTATTGCTGGATCGTTTTTCTGAAGTTGCCAGTTTGCTTTCCGGTTTCGGCCATTTTCCTTTGTTTCTTTCTTTGGCTGAATTTTGGTGGAGGGGGTTATTTGCAATTGTGCATGGAGAAGACTTTTTGTGATAGCTTCATGATGGTTTAACCATCATTTGACTTTTGGTTCATCAAGGTTCTTGCCTCTCATGATTACCTTTTTGTTCATCATGGTTGTTGATGATGGGAGTTGATTTGGATTTGGTAGTGGTCATTATTCATCATGATAACCCTTTCCTCTCTCTTGCATTATGTTGGGGCTCACTCATTTTTCATTCTCACTCTCTCCATTCTCTCATTCCTCAAGTGATGGCCGGCCACTTGATGTAAGGGGCTATCCAAAATTGTGGTGTGGGATTTTTGATCTTTTTGGCTTTGCAAAAATCCCATAGCTCCATCTCCAAAAGTTCACCTCATTCCTCCACCAAAAATGGCAACTTCATAACCCCTGGAGACATGGTGATCTACGTATATCCTATAGCATTCTTGGACACGTCGACTCACCAACTTCGTGCCCGAGTTGCCTCGGTCCAGAGGTGGGAGCCCGTAAAAGTACCCGGCGATGTGGTGCCCTTCCGACGAGGAGATGAAGACCGGAGGTTCCGCGGGGAGATCGGGACGACGACGACAAGACCGAAGGACACGGATCGCTCGGTATATCTCTCTACCCCTTCTCCAGTTAGCTAGGATTAGGTTAATGGCCCGATTCGGGTTTCAAAGTCCGCGGTAGCGCCGGTTCTAGTTTATAGAAAAGTTTTCGATTCCGCATTTTTGCCTTGTTCAGACGGCCGGGGCGCTGCCGTGCACTTACACATACACTAAATGAACATAGAATATTAACATCACACTATCATATATTAAAAGACCGATTGATGCAAGTATATGTAAAAGGGTTAAATGGATGTAATAATATGTATAAAACAGGTTAGTTGGATGCAAACGGGTATTGCACGGGGTATAAAATATAAAAGCGTACTGTGGATTATGCAATTAATCGTTATATGATTTAAATATGAATGTGGGTACTATGTTTAATTGAACAAAATGCAACATGGTATGTTTCGAACGATGAATCTAAAATGATATAACGGGACGTCGAACTGTTAAAATGGAAACTATGGTGTTAAAATGGAAACTATGGTATTAAATGTAAACTACAGGTTTAACGTGCACTCAAATGGATATATAGCAATTTAAATAGCATATACGGTAATTCAAAAAGCATGTAGCAAGTTTTCACTTGCCTCGATGGATCGCGATACGGGAAACAGAACGTCTCCCGTCGACTAGAAAAGCCGCGACGCGCGTGCGGTACACGGAAAGAGTCCAAACGATGAACAGTGGGATCCCATGGGTCAGAGGTCCTCGCTGGGTCGTCGTGATCGTCGCCGTCATTAGAAATCCAGCGATCTACAGAGGCGAAAGATTTTTCAGCAATGAAAAGAAATGTTTCAGGAGAAGAAGAGAAGACACAGGGAAGGAGAGTGAAGGTGTGAGAACGAGAGAAGGATTACTGGGTTGGGCGGTGACGCACGAGGAGACGAGATGGTGGCGGTGAGATCGACGGAGCTCCGGCCAGGGAACGTGCAGGGGTACAGGTTCTTGGCGCTAGGGTTTGGAGTCGATCGGGGTTGTATTGTAGGGTACGTGCAGGGTCAGGCGCTCGGGCAAGAGCAGAGGAGAGGAACAGAGGGAGAGGAAGGCAATGACAACGAGATGGGGAAATCGGCGGCGACGTGGTGATGGTGTTGGGTTCTCGGTGCAGTGGGATTTATGTGTTTGGAGGGAAAGGGAGGAAGGAGATGAGGTCAGAGAAGCAGATGGTGATGAAAGTTGAGGAGCGAGGTCGTGGGAGGAGGAGATAGAGGAGTAGGGTTAGGGTTTCCGGTGAGTTCTCGTGGCGAGGGAGAAAATATAAGAAGAAGAAGAAGAGTGGGCGGTGACGATAAGAAGCGAGGCGGTGTTGGGACCTAAATCTACCATGAGAGGAGAGAGAGGGGGAAGCGAGAGGAGAGTGGAAGGCTTGAGAGAGAGAGTGTGTGTGCTGCGGAGATAGAGAGAGGAAGAGAAAGAGAAGGAGAGAGAAACGGAGGGAGAGATACCCCAACTCAAAGAAAAGAAAATGATTGGTGGAATGAGGGGAGAGAGAGAAGGAGAGATTTGTGGAAAGAGAGAGAGACATGGGCCCAGCGAATTAAAATGGAGATTTCTGATTGGTTGTAGAGGAAAATAAAGGGAGAAGGCAAATCTTTGCAGTTAAAAAATGTGAAAGATTTATAATTAGTTTTTAGAAAATCCTGTGCACTGAATAAACATTTAGAAGTAAGAATTTAAAATTCAAACAATTGAATTTTAGCGGGAGGTAATGTAATTCAGAAAAACGCCTGGTTCGGGTCCAAATGTTTGGATTTGAAATAAGAAAATTATGAGCACGTTCCAAAAATTAAAATTAAGGATTTTGTAACAGAAAAGCATACCCCTAAGAACGGACGCACGTACGTGCGCGTAGTCGTCCAAACACGTCCGTTTCACTGATCGGGGCGAGAACACGATGCAAGGACGTTACCACAGGGTTTGGGGTATCAAGCCGGCCATGACATGTATTTTAAAATTATTTTAAGTGACCTAAGTTTTTATATGCAAAATATGTAAGGATAGGGTATTCCATAACTATAAAACAACATGCTCAAGTAAACGGGTCGAATATAAAGTAAATTACCATTTCCAACCAAACAGGGTAAATGAAATAAACACCACAAACAACACATACGGTAACTGAAATTGGTATAACTGGACTCGGTTGTTACAAGAATCCTATAGGCTCTATCAACATGTAATAGTGATCTGTAATATCACATGATACTTGTACATGATGATAGAGTCAAACCAGATAGCATATTATCATCTCGAGTAAGACTGTTCTACCTATATAGGTCCTCCCTCAATCATCACAATCGCTTGCCTGCGATTACAATAATTGCCTTGAGGGCACCATATCCAACACCTAATGCTCTGATACCAACTTTGTCATGACCCGGAAACGGCACGTGACTGGCACTTGAATCACGTGAAGTCTATAGGACCCACCGTAACCCAAATAAACCAAAAACCAGAAATCTAAAACTTTTTTTAAGTAAATAGTGGAGGTGAGATTTTGGAAAATGGTTATTAATGAAATCAAGATCCGCTTTTTAAAGTGTAAGTAAAGTGTGTTTGAAAATGCAAGTTGTTTTAGACTAAGGTTCGAAAATATTTTCGTCATTTAAAATTTTGGCAGCACCTCCTTTGTGAATTTTGAAAAAAACCCAGTGCATAAACATAAATAATATCAGCATCCCCAATCGGGAGCTATTTCATCACCCAATCGACGGAATTACAACCACGCAATATATACGACGCCCAATGTGAAGATCAACACAAGAAAAAGTAAAAGAAATACCAAAACATTATCAACTCAAGTATATCCAACTAGACAAATAAAAGAATAACATATAAGTCTCGTCTGTATGTCCAAAGAATATACAAGTTTTAGTTTCTAAGTCAACAAAATATACAAGTCTGGCCGCTGGAGTTCTTAACTAGATTACAAATGAATATAAATATACAAGTGGCTGTTACGATCTGTAATGTAACCCACCTACCAAGAAATCACCCAAAAGAAGAAACAAGCCAGCAAGCCACTAATGATCCAAGCGGTCGGTCTTGCAAGAAAACTATGGCACAACGGGGGTGCGTTGCTAACTCGTTAGTAGAAGACATCATCAGGTAGAAATCGAATGCATAACAATCTACCTAGGTCATACAGTATAATAATACCAAACTATGCGATAACGAATGTGAACGTGTATATATATAATATCATGTTGGTATCAAAATGCGGAAATATGGCATCCATAACATATAAATATCATCCAAAGGGTGTCCATCAACGACCCTCGAAATCCTCATATCTCAGGCATCGTCTCTCGGATTGGCCCTCTCTCAGGCGTCGTCTCATCGAATCGGCCCTCATATCTATCAGAATCATATAACTCTAGTCAGTATCATCCAGATATTCGCCGAGTTTCCATATTGTTGCCTGTAGGTATCGCTCCAACCAGGCTCAACGCCTTTCTATACGATCTTCTTTCCCCTGGGTACCGTACCGGATCCACCATGTATCCGCAATCGGTTCCTCCCCCTCCCTCGATTCAGATAATACTTATATCTCAAAACCCAGAAAACTAATGGTGGACGCCAAAATATCATATCAAGTGAAAACCGCATTTTTAAAAAATTCACAAGTTTTATAAAATCGTATCCGCGGTTTCTCAAATCTCAGAAATCCTATGAAAAGACTATCTCATAAGAACATGGCAATAATGGAACAACATGTAAAGGCACAGAACCGTAATATAATGCATAGCAAGCGTGTTCATAAAAGCGTGTTCGTATAAGCAATGTAAAGAAGTACAATATCCGGAACAGTACGTGGTGATGGGTACTAAATAGTAACTATAATTCTAACAGGGTATAGTGTAATACGGGTGACATCGCAAGTCCTATATGTGTACGTGGTATGGCAATTACCGATGAGGTATAAGTGTAACATGCGAGTACGTAGAAGTGCGACATGAAATCATTGGTAATGGTGCGTTTATCCTAGAAAATGAAGTTAAGTAGAGTTAAAGGTATAAACATGGTGTATATCATAATAAATCAAAACGCGAGTGTATACAGAATAAGGAAATCGTAAAGTGAACAAGTGTTAAAATATCCAACTACGTATGAGCCATACAGTTATAGTTTAAAATAGCATGAAACGTTTTTTTTAGAAATAAGGGACTACGATGTTTTTGAAATAAATATCATTTGAAAATTTATAGCGCACTCTTAAAGTTATCATTTAAAAGTATGCAATGATTCGTTAGTTTTTAAAGTACGTATGGCTCTAAATATCTCATAGTTTCCATTTTGAAATATTAATAAGACTCCTCAAATCTAAATGAATATCGGCTGTATTTGGAAATCTATCCTCAACACATCATGTACGAAATATCACTCGTACGATATCATCCAATCAAGCAGTACAGAACAATAGTCGCGTACGCCAACTCATCTCGTATCATATCATTCCTTATCATGTATACTTATATCGTAAGTATACTCTTGTCATATATATACTTATATCATATAAAGTACTCATATATATATATATATATATATATATACATACATACATACATACATACATACATATGTAGATATATTTACATACATATGTAGATATAGCTCAATGGCTAAGGAATGGATACTATGTATAAAATCTAATACTAAGTATACTAATATACACATATAGTTAGACTGGGTATATGATTCTAGGATATATAGTATCCTAACTACTACGGTTGCGGCGGTGCTATACACCATCCATCCGACTTTCCTCGTAGATATACATCTACTCACCTAAACTCTTCTCATCCGTGTCGAAGCTAACGGATGCCTTGCCCTTCTACGTAGTCTCGGAAATCCTCGCAATTGTACCTACAATCGAAATCGTACAAAATCACATAAAAACCTATATGAAAATTGAAATGATGAGAGAAGCGCAGATAGGTTAGAACCTATGGTCAACGCGGGATAAAACGACAAATACCCCCCGACGTCTATGTACAAACATCGAACGACCGAGTCAAGATATAAAAATCTCAAATCCAAGTTTTCAAATATGGCAAAACATCGCAATAACCAAGTCATAATACTCCCAGATTTTTACTCAGCGAATCTGGGGCAATTTAACATTTAAAATAATCTTGTATATAATGTAAAACATCGACTGACCAAATCACGACACCTAATTCAAACAGTGGGCCGCAGATTTATAGGTTTTGACAGCAATTTGCGGTTCGAGTATGAAGTTAGGGTCTCGTCTTCATGGTGGGGTCTCCTAGTGGCCTAAATAGGTCGAATATATATGTGCAAAATATTTTTCAGAGATCCCCAGTTTCTCCGGATTTGATTTGAACCTCAAAACCTCATAGAAAACAGACATTTGAAATTCTTAACTCATGTTTTTAAAACATGAAACACTTTAAAAGCAATGATACTAGCACTTATATACCCTCACCTATCACTATTAAGGTTGTAATAGCTAACTAACCCACTACTACATCACCACTATAAGTTGTATCCACAAAAATTCACTTTAGGAATCTCAAATCTAAGAAAACCTACACTTTTAGCTCTAAACTAGTTTGTCATTGAAAGTGTACTAGAAATATGGTTTAAAAGATTAATTTTACCTCATGATAGCGATTTAGGAATGTTCCAAGCTTGCAAATGGCCTCAAAGTGGAGACTTGATCACTACATCAAGTGTAGGATGAGAATATGATCATTTTTAATGAAGGCTTCAAGGTGTTTTGAAAAGATTTGTGTTGGTGCTTGGGGTTGAAGTTGATGGTGGAGAAAGTGGAGAAGGAGACGAGGAATTAGAAGGAGAATGGAAAGATATGAAGAAAAATGAGATGAGGAAATGAGAGGGTTGAACTAGCCATAATCCTCTCTCTCTCTCTCTCTCTCTCTCTTTTGCCCATACTCTATTATTTAAAAGCCATACTCGCATGTCTCCCTCTCATTCTCTCATTTTCTTTTCTTTTCTTTTTTTGAAAACATAAAACCATACTTCAAAATCACAAATGAAAGAAGGAATAAAAGAAAAGCTTAATATACACTCTCTTGTTCACATGTCATGCACACTAATCATAGTTTAACAAATAAAGCTTGGTTTAGTGTAGTAACTAGTAAAACACTAATTAATTTTAATATTAAACTTTTATGGATATAATTATATGCTAATTTATGAAAAGCCCAATTAAATAAATGTTCTCATAATTAATAATTCATTTTAATTCCAATTACTTTCCAAAATAGAGGTATATAATTATACCAATCTATGAAAACTTAAATCCATACCTGGTATATATCCGTAAAATCCAAAATATCATTATTTAAATTCCAAAATAATATTTACTATTTTTCTAAAATGTTACAACTAAGTCTATCCGTGACAATCTACGTACAGTCTGTTGGCTATAGTGCCCTCAAGTCAATTATTGGATCGAAAGCACGTGATTGCAATGATTGAGGAAGGACCTATACCGGTAGAATAGTCTTACTCGAGATAATAGTATGCTATTTGGTTTGTTTTTATCATCATGTACATGCTTCAGGTGACATTACAGATCGCTATTACCTGTTGATAGAGCCCATAGGATTCTTGCTTGACTACCAGCAGTATGATGGCGATCATATACGTGAGAGTTGGGTAGTCTATAAGCACATCCTTAAAGTGACCCTAGTCGTGGGAGTTTCGAGACTGGGCATCGATACTCCATGAGTAGACTAGTGTATACGGATCGAGACCTCGATGAGGGGCGGTGGCTGGTCTCACAAGCCATTGTTGTCAGTTGGTTCACCTAAGACGTATACAGGTGCTCTTTGGGTTATGAGTACACCGGACGGACTCGCCGGGAACATGCTAGTTGGTGTTGTACCTATCGTCAGATAGCAGTTCCCTGGTGACATGTGTACATGTTAGTCTATCGTACTGAGATCTTCATTTGTCTCGTGTGAGTTCCCACTGTGCTTTGATTACTACCCTAACACGGCTCAAAGGAGTCGTGCAAACAGGTTTTACTTGGGTACAGTCCCGAGCCATATGGAGGCAGTAGGCGGATCGGTAGGGGATTCGTCTCTCCTAGTATTGGGGGTGAGCTTAGCACCTTAGCAAGGTTTTGGAAAGCATCAATCATGCTATTTTAAAATTTTTGGGGTGCTAAACAAACCCTAACCAAGATCTTAACTAGAGGCTTAGGTTAAACATGCATGTAAACAACTTTACATCTAAGAGAGAGGGATTACAACCTTTGTAGTCCGCTCCTTCGCTTCATAAGCTCGGTGTTGAGGTCCCTTCGCTGCGATCATCAAGTACCCAGACTCTAGAGAGGCTCCATGAAGAAAAAGATGCAAGCTTTCTTCCAATCTTCAACTACTAAGATGATCTACCTTGAAGAATCTCAAACCCAAGCTCTTGCTTCACTAATTAAGTATTAGCAAAGCAAACACCCTAATCTAAGTGGCTAAAATAGATGAGGATGATGAAGTAGGAATTTATCTCTCTTTTGTTTTCTTTATCTCACTCATAATCATTACAAACCCAAAAGCTAGAAAGCTTTTCAAGAGGAAGAAGAAGAAGAAATCTATTTGTGATGAATAATGAATTAATTGTTATTGTTACAAATCAACCATGGGTCAATCATGAAGGCTTAACCCTTGTAGAGAGTAAACTAGGGTAAAGGGTTTGGGTGGGGTTAATAAATATCAAAACAAAATATCAATGGTCAAAGTCAAAACTTCATGAAGCTTCATGAAAGCTTCATCCAAGCTTAACCCTAAACCAAACCCTAACCATGTTTAAACTCCATAAAACATGTTGCATTTGTAATCCTAACTTGTCACAATATTATATATCACATGTATAATATATTTTTTAACAAAATAAAATAATACAATTTGTTAGTGTATATGCCCTAGAGGCCATTACTGTATCATACTAGTTTGTATATTACTTAATGGAAGCTTGGGATATTCACCGGTGTATAGACAATCTTGCTCAAAATAGTAGTATGCTACTTGGTTTGTTTCTACTTTAATGTGTACATGTGTTTCGTTTACTATATCACCTATACACATTAGTGGAGCATTTAGGATCTTTGCTTGATTACCAGTGTTGTGATGGCAGTCACACTCGTGGGGGCTGGGTAATCCACAAGCACATCCTTATACAGGTCCCTAGTCGTAGAACTATCTAGACAGGGCATCGATACTCCGGAGTAGACTAGCATATGCGCTTCTCATCCCAACAGGGGAGACGGTCTGTCCTACAGCCGTCAGTACGTCATACTTGAGATAGTATGCGGGTGCTCGTTAGGTTACGAGTACACTGGACAGGACTCGTCGGGAACTGATTGGTTGGTACTATACCTATCGTCAGTTATTAGTTCCCAGGTGACATGAGTACAGCTTAGTCTGCTCACTTGACTCTGTCACTTCGCCTCGAGTGTGTTCCCACTGTACTTTGATTACTACCCTACCACGGCTCAAAGGAGTCGTGCAAACAGGTAGTAGTTGGGTGCAGTCCCGAAGCACTTGGAGGCAGTGACGGTTAGATAGGATTCGTCTCTCCCGGTATTGGGAGTTGATATCGCACTGTGTCAAGGAGAGCCATTACACACAGTCGTCCCTGGGCCGGGCAAGCGAGATACACTAGTAGGTTTCCAGTGTTATCTCAGGGTGTTCTGGGCTACACTCCGACACGATTTGTACCGCTATTAGGGGACTGACGTTTACCGCCCCCCTAGGCCCGCCATGCGATATTTCAGACGAACAGACCGGACTGTACGGAGACTGTCACATTCAGGCTCAGTAGGAGTTCGGATGAGTTCACCTCGTCAGTCTTCTTATCGGCATCTACCTAGGGGCCGTTACGCACAGCTAGTGCCACTTGCGGTCTGTGGTTAAACCCACTGCCAGCGTAGTGTCGAGTCTTTAGAGTCCTACACAGAGAGCTATTCGCCTTTAGGCAAAAGAGTAGAGGTCGCATGGTTTTGCGACAGGGTTCGGTCACATCCGCGCACTTGTGCACGTTTGGTGTCCGGGCAGTTATTACTAGCGGGCTTTGGGTTAAGCCAGATCCTAGTATACGTTTTGGGATTGGTTTTATCTCGTTTGTATTCGTGTTCCCCGGAACGCTGATGCGGGTGTGTATGCACGGTTGACCGAGACAGAGGCAGAGGATTCTCATTAGGGTTGTTGACTGTTGACTTTTGCTAAACCCTAATGAGAATAAGAAATATGATTAATGATAATATTAATTAATTATTATTATGCCATGGTTGGGTTGAAAGGTTGACTTCGTTGACTTTGTTGACCGGTAGACTAGGTTGGACTTGTTGACCATCATCATTACAATGGCTATCATTTCATGGTAAAGACTTTTGCTTGCTTGTTTGTTCACAAATTGCATTTAATGCATGAAATGATATTGCCATTTGATATGATAACAACCATCACATAATACTCAATTATTATTAATTGTTATGATTATTTTGGATTATGAAGAGGATGGTTGCAAAAGTCTTTCTCATTCTATCATTTGCATTCTCTCTCATGCAAAAGCTCTTCTCTTCCTCTTGCTCTCCCTCTTTCTCTAGTTCAAGGCAAAAACCTCTCATGTGTTGAGAACCATTTGCCTTAAAGATAAAACCCAAAACACTTCTCTACTCATCCTAGTATACAAGGTCTAGCAAACAAAGTGTTCTAGTTTCCTCTAGATTGAGGTTGGAGCCAAAGGTAGAAGCTTTCGGGTGGATTCATTTTCGGCACAAGGAGACGGCGAGGTGAGGCCGATCCGACCACCACATGGAGTTGAAGAGAAGGAGTTCAAGTTTAGGTATAACCCTTAACCGAGTAGGTAAAACTCTTAGTTCTGTTGTTAGATAGTTAGTTTAACAAAGATCCGTTTTTGAGTCCATGTTACCCCCAAAGTAAAAATCGTTTTTCACCATTTCCGCAACCCCAAAGAACCGGGGACGGGTAACGTGGAGTTACAGTGGTATCAGAGCCTAGTTAAACACTATCTAACATGTTAGCAAAGTAACTAGAAGTTCGATCGGAGAAAAAGTCACGAAATATTCCCGGAACACAAACTTTCTGTCGATTTTTAAACTGCTGTAAAAATTATTTGACATATACCAAAAATTGACTCAGGGTTTTTAGTGTACACTGCAGAAAAACGATCCACAGAACCGACTGACTCACCGCAGAAACGCGGCAAGAACAGCTTCTTGCCGCGGATCCGCGGCCGAGTTGACTGGGCCGTGGATCAATTTTACTGCAGTGTATTTACTGGGGTATTTTAGGATTTTTGGAATATGATTTTTCTGCCCAGATTTTCCAGAAAGCAAAATTTGTTTTTGGTGTTTAAAAATCCGTATTTTGATCGAACTTCTAAAGACTTAAGCTAACGGGTTATATCTGTGATGTGATATATGTATTGAACATCTGTTAATCGCTATATGTCGATTATGTTAGTTATATGTATGCCCTAGAGGCCATTACTGTACATTGGATGTATATTGTAGTGGATGCTGGGACATATATAGGTAGGACTTTCTTGCTCGACATGATAGTACGCTATCTGGTTGCACTTTATCTTAACATGTATACTTTCTGTCTCTCTGATTATATGTTGATAAAGCCCTTAGGATGTGTACTCGACTTCCAGGACTATGATGTAGATCATACTAGTGGGGCCTGGGTAGTACATGAGTACATCCTTGAAATGTTCCTAGTCGAGGGAATATCGAGACGGGGCATCGATATTCCAGAGTAGACTAGCGCATATCTTCTCGACCCATGCGATGGGCGATGGATGATCCCATATCCATTGGTGTTTGACATCGAAGATGGTACGCGGGTGCTCAGTGGAGACTGGGTACACTGAACGGACTCGCCGAGAACTCCCAGATGGTATTATACCTCACGTCAAATGGCAGTTCTCTGGTGACACTGGTACAGCTTAGTCTGTTGACCCGAGATCGTCATAGAGACTTGTGTGTCTCCCACTGTGCTTTGATTTCCACCCTACCACGGCTCTACTGAGTCGTGCAAACAGGTGGTTTTTGGGTACAGTCCCGATTCACATGGAGGCAATGAGCGATAGGAGGGGATTCGTCTCTCCCGGTATTGGGGGTTGATGTTGCGCTATGCTCGACTGGCCATAACAGGAAATCCCTGGCCGGGTTGCAGTGATATACTGGTAAGAGTTATCAGTAGTTTCACGAATGTTATGGACCTCAAGTCGGCATGACTTATCGAGCTATTGGGGTCTGACGTTTACCACCCCTAGGCGAGATATGCGACATATCAAACGAACAGACCGGACTGTACGGTAAGTGTTACTGGTTGGATTCACAGGAGTGTGAGCAGGCTTGCTCGTCGATCTTCTAATCGCTCAATACCCGGGTGGCCGTTACGTTTAGCAGACCGCTTACGGCTTGTGGGTGCTTGATATGATCATCATCCGCTACCGGCGTATTGATGAGTCTTTAGAGTCCTACACAGAGGTTTTCTGGCTCAAGCGAAACGAAATAGGAGCGCATATGAGATATGTGCGGGACCGAGAATAATGCGTGTATGTGATACCGTATTTCATTCTCGCGATGAATGTGTCGAATGGTTGTATGCGATATAACCTAGTTATCGAATCAAGGATTGATTCGATAAGTCGATACATTGGATACTAGCCGGTTATATGCGACATGACCGGATCATTGAATCAAGTGTTGATTTAATGATTTAATGCATAATTATATATTTGATATATTACTTTGCATTAACTAGTATCGGTTCACTTTAAATGGATTTTCTCGCTCGGATGTGCACATTGTATATTTGATATAGTTTTGTGCACATGATTGTATCATGTTTGATGATGCATACTTACTTGGTTTGTGTAAAGAATTAAACCATGGTTATTTAAATGGTTAGGGTTTTGGTTTTCCTTATTCATTTATTTATATTTTTCATTTATTCTTTTTGGAAATAAAATAATTGGCATAAGAGGATAATGGTGGCTTTCTTTGTTTGTTCATGAACTTTCATGAAGCTTTGACTTAGTTAACCATTCTTGTCTCTTGCTTAACCCTAACCATCATAACTTACCATGGTCTATTCTCTAGAACTAACTAAGGTTAAGATTATGATAAGTTTCCATTTTTATTATTCTTTTAATAAGAACTTATCATAACATTTATCTTCTTCTTCTTCTTCCTCACAAGAAGAAAGCTTTCTTCATCAATGGTGATTGATGTATTTGAGTGAGAAATCCAATTCTAAAGTGAACCCAACTCCTATTTCTTCATCCTCTACCTCTTGCCAAGTAGTATGGGGTGTTTCCTTCATAAGTTTTCATGGCTTGGTGAAGGTGGAGCTTGATCTAGCGATGCCTCGACGTAGATCATCTTCGGCATCGTCGTCGATAACCTAGCCCGTTTTTATCCGATGAAGCCGACGCTAGAGCCCAAGATATGATTTGGACAGCGAGGGGACTTCATCACGGAGCTTAGGAGGTGGTGGAACGGATCTACAAAGGTTGTAGCCCCTTTCCTTTAGCTATATTTCCGTTTACTTGCTTGCTTCGCCTATTTATCTAGTTAACGATCCGTATTAGGGTTAATAGGCACTTGTAAAATTTCAATTGGCCATGTTTGATCACTTGTGAGACTCCATTAGAGTGCCTAGGAACCTTACAGATTAGTGGGGGTTATACATATCTGTGATCTGTAATGTTGATGGTATGTGTATATGAATTCATTGGATAGTCGCGGATGAATAGCCGGGGGGTTGTGAGATGAGAGTTTTCTTTTTCTTTTCAATTCATGTAATTTGTAAATTGATGTAATATTATTTATATGGCCACACATCCGGGATGAGTTTGTAGCCGCCATTGTATAATTTCTTTTTACTGTTTTTGCTCCTAGGATAGACCCAAGGAGGGGTGCACAAACTACCGGGTACCTCAAAGTGCCGAGTGGCCTACTCACGTTGTTGAGGGAGGTTGCTTCACTTCGGGTATTTGGCGGGTAGTTTGCCGCACCCGTAGGGGTCTAGGGTGGGGTATTGGCTATTCACCGCGACCGTGTAATCCGCTTTTCGTTACAGGCTCGTGCGAATTGCGGATTCCTAGTATATTCAATGTGTTCATCTGTGATCTGGAATGGCTATCATTGCATCTGACGAATGTATATATATCTATATATGATATCTATTTAGGCGTTGCTTATGTTTAGCATTCGCGCTAGTCCAGCCCCCGCTCTGTCGTTAGTTAAGTAACCTAACGGGTAATGACGGGGCCCTGTGGCGAATGCGGATGGCATAAGCGTACGTCATATTTTCGTTGTTTTCTGCAATGGTAGGATTAAATGATGGGACGCATTAAAATTAATGCAAGAAAATAAACCAAAGTAAAGTCATTGTAACACTTTCAAAACTACTCGGTTCTTTTCAAAAACCAACTTTTAAACGCGGAGCTTGAACCTCTCCCTTTAAAAGCTATCTCGTTCCATCGATTATATCAAGTTCACTACGTTCACGGTTTCGCCAAAACCATTTGTAGCCCTCTGTCGTTTCATATGGATAGTCAAAAGTATTCAAGCTGTGTTTGTTGGCCAAAGTCAAGGCACAGTATTTGGTAGCTATTGGGTATTCATATGCAGCATAGATAGATGCGTTGGTTTCGGACAGTCGTACTGCCTTGTTGGCTAAAGTCAAGTGTAGGTACGGGTGGGTTCAAATTAACATCGAGAATGACGGGTAGAACTTGACATGTGACATATGATTTGTTGGCCAAAGTCAAGGTCATAAGAGCATGGGGCAAAAATCCACATCGGGAGTTTCAAAAGAACCTGAAACTTGCTAGCGCTGCATACCATTTGGA
Source organism: Agapanthus africanus (assembly GCA_030015575.1). Taxonomy (NCBI): domain Eukaryota; kingdom Viridiplantae; phylum Streptophyta; class Magnoliopsida; order Asparagales; family Amaryllidaceae; genus Agapanthus; species Agapanthus africanus. The sequence goes on along the minus strand of CM057343.1, from coordinate 303,662,835 downwards.
GTGTGATGATTCTGGTAAGAATCCTTCAGTTTTGTCACGCGATGATATTTGGATCCCGATCCTACTGTGAGTATATGCTACTCCTCGGGAAATTTCTCACTTAACGATCAATGCTATAAACCAAGTAGGTGTCTAGAAAGGTGTTAGCGGGGCTACGAGCCAGGGAAAAGAGGTTCTTAAATTAAGGAACTTCGCGAAAGCGTTGGAAAACCTCCCTCGAAGTACCGACACTGGCCTGGCTGAACGGTTAAGCAAGTATTGTACGGTGAGATTGATCCCGACTAATTCCTCCTTTTTGGTTTGAGGAGGGATTCGAGAAACAGTGCGAGCCATCCTGTTTAGACAAACTAAAAACCACTATAAACTTGCAAGAGCATCATGCTGAGTGTTTCTTCTCTCTCTCCTAATTGCAGCGACCAATCGTCATGACCGGACTTAAGTTCTAGATAAAAATATACTGACAGGGCCAAACTACAAAGATTGGCTCAGGAATGTCAAAATGGCAATCACTTACGACAAGCTGGGGTATCTCCTTACCACCAAAGCTCGCCCTGTCCTAGGTCCCACCACCAGCGTCGCGGATAAGGAAATCAGTAAGACCTGGGAGATCGATTGCGCGAAGGCCAAGTGCCTCGTGCTTGCCTCTATGGACAATGAACATCAGAGGAGGCACGAGAATATGGATCTAGAATCCATATTTCTCCATACTAAGGATTTGTTTGGGGAGCAATCCCGTATCTCCGGATACGAAGTCTCGAAAAAGTTATTTTCGGCGAGATTGGCCATCGGATTCGTCGGTAGCGGAACACGTGCTTAAGATGATTGGCTTCATTGAAGAGCTCACGGACTTTGAGACCACGTTAGAGAATGAGCTCTATACGGACTTGATTCTCCAGTCCCTTCCTTCCACTTACGCCCAGTTTATCCTGAACTTCAACTTGCAAGGAAAAGAAGTTGAACTTCCGGAGCTCCTCAACATGCTGAGGAGTGCAGAGGGCACCCTACAGAAAGGTAGGAAAACATCCACTTTGTTTGTTGGAGGATCTTCCTCTTCTAAGTCCAAGGCGAAAGCCAAGAGAAAGAAGAAGAAAGCCCCCGCCAAACCAAGGGGCGGTGTTAGTAAAGTGAAAACGAAGGGAAAAGCAAAGTCAACAAAGATAGCGGGGCAGCTTGTGGGAAAGGAAGAGTGCTTCTATTGTCATAAGAAAGGACACTGGAAAAAGGATTGCAGGGCTTGGAAGGCCAGAAACCAGGATCCGAAGCAAGTTGCGGCTTCGGCTTCAGGTGTGTATGTTATTGAAAACTGTCTATCAATAAACTCTACTTCCTGGGTATTGGATACCGGATCAGGATCTCATATCTGTACTTCCATGCAGGCACTGAGAAAGAATAGGGGTTTGAAGGCAGGTGATATGACCCTCAGAGTTGCAAACGGAGCTGGCATGGATGCTGAGTCCGTGGGGGACTATCACCTGGGAATGTCAGATGGACATGTTTTGGTTTTGCGTAATTGTTATTTTGTACCCAATAAAACCTGTAATATCATATCTGTATCTTTATTATCTAAAGAAGGTTATGAATTTACATTTGTAAGCAATGTTGTAAACATTCACCTTAATCAAGTTTTGATTGGGTCAGGTACATTAAGCAATGGAATATACGTATTAAACCAACCACAGATTTTCAATGTCCAGAATACACACAAAAGAAAGTCTCCAGAAATAAATCAGGCTTTCTTATGGCATTGTAGACTGGGTCACATCAATGAGAGAAGGTTGACGAAGTTACATACAGAAGGATATTTAGATCCGTTCGAATATCAATCATATGCACTACTAAAATAGGGGGTTGCCCCTACGGATAACAACATCCGTAGGTGCAGATTTAGTTTGGCCCGACGGATTACTCCATAGGTCCAAACGGTTGCCCCTACGGTCCTTCCATATTTATTTAAAAATTATTAAATCTTAAAGTTTTGTTTGCCCCTACAGAGCCGCAAACCAAGCACCTACAGGCATATCCGTAGGGGCATCTAAACAGAGATTTATGTGATCGATCCTTACGCTGATTATTTCTTATTCTCTTAATCAGTTGCGCGCGAACCCAAATCCCCAAACGCTCGTTCCCACCGATCGCCGTTCTCGTCGTCGCCACCGCCGGCCGAATCGTTGTCGCCACCGCCTGCTTCTTCCTCATCTCCGTTCGTCGTCGCCATCGCCTGCTTCTTCAACCTACGGCCGATTCGTCGTCGCCACTGCCTGCACAGGTTAGGAAATCTTCAATTAAACAAATTTTTGATTGTTTTAGGTCTATGGTTCATGGTTTGGGTAGGCATCGGTAGGGGTTAGCGTTAGGGTTAGGGGTGGGGCTGGGGGGCTGCTGTTGCGGTTGGGGTTGGGGTTCGGCAGGGTGTAGCGGTTGGGGTTGGGGTTGGTGTTGGGGTTGGGGTTGTGTGTCCCTGAGCACTTCTTGATTGGGGCTGGGGCTGGGGCTGCGGGCTGTGGCTGGGGTAGGGCTGGGGCTCGGGCTCGGGCTCGGGCTCGGGTTGGGGCTGGGGCTCGGGCTGCAGCTGGGGCTGTAGTTGGGGTTGGTGCTCGGGCTCGGGCTGCGGTTAGCGTTAGGGTTGGGGCTCGGGCTGCGGTTGGGGTTGGGGTTCGGCAAGGGGTTGCTGTTGCTGTTGGGGTTGGGTTTGGGGTTGGGGTTAGGGTTGGGGTTAGGGTTAGGGTTAGGGTTTTGGATTTCAGGGTCTAAGTTAATTTCCATTCTAATTAGCATTAAGCTCGTTAATTGAAATGTTGATGATGATCATAAGAGGAAAATGTGTCTGGTTTGAGAAGGTGTTGGAAACTGGACTAATAATGTGGGTAAAGCCCAGTTTAATTAATAATTTTATTTGTCATTCTCAAATTTTCTTGGAAACGGAGACTGTTTTGTTGAACTTTTAGCCGTTGGGCATATTGGGTTGAATATGTTTGCTAATTGCATAAGATGCTCATAAGATTCTGGATTTTGAGGATGGGCCGTTGTAATTGGAAATGCTTAGAATTGTAGGAACTTCTTTGTTTTAGCTATATATAATTGTAAAAAAAAAGACACATTTCTGATTTGAAGAAAAGGAAGGGCAAGATAGGGATTTAGTTATGGATTTTACTTGGGCGTCTCCTCTTTTAATACATGTCTATCTTTACAAGAATATCGTGTCACATATTCGGTTTTAACATCTGTACGCAACTGCTTTGACTATCATCATGTTATTAACATCTTTAACTTCTTTCATTTTTCAAATATGCTTCATAGTTAATATATTAATCCTTTGTCTATATTTGTTGACAGTGGCCTTTCTTTTGGATGAACTTGTTTTTTGATGCATGTTTCAGTCATGCGAATTCATATGTTGCGTATAACGCTTTATGATATCAGTATCCTATATTTGTAGTTTTAATTGTTGATTGTTATAGATGAATGCCGTTGCAATAATAGTTTTTGGTAGATGAATGCCATTGCAATGTAGGATGATCAGTTCTATCAATCTTGATCTCAATGGTTTTAAATCATGTTACACATACAACACGAATGCACAACAAACGCATCATTAGAGAGTGATTCAAGATGTTCAACTTAAAACCAATATATGAAACTCGATGATAATATGAAACCTTCATATTCTCATCGATACTCATATATGAAACTAAAAGCGCCACTTAGTCCCCGTCTATCGGTTAACATACGTGCGATGCTCGTCGTGACATAGAACTATACGAAGGTTGTTAAATATCGGATGGTATAGCTCGATACTAACAGCCATCGTATAGTCTACGCGACGAGAAAATTCAATCGTATGGTAACCCATAGATTTGTCCCGTGTGGACAAGTTAAGAATGTATAAAGCAAACGCCTTCATTCACTTGTGTTTTCATCCGTTTCGAGATATTTTGTCGGTACCTTTCCGCTTGTTCTCCGTGTACAAAGATAGATTAGATGTTCATTTCAACGTTGTTTCACAGCTTTGAAATGATTATCTATTCTATTATAGTGTACTCGGAGAACAGCGGGGAGGTGCTGCCGAAATTTACTCGAAACGGTTGAAAGCACAAGTGATGGGTGTTTGGTCTATACATTCTTAATGGGATAAAAGCCTACCCCCGACAGTCGAAACATACACATAGATCAAGAATACACAAAAAACGTATAATTAGAGAGTGATTCAAGATGTTCAAGTTAAAACCAATATATGAAACTCGATGATAATATGAACCCTTCGTATTCCCATCGATACTCATATATGAAACTAAAAGCGCCACTTAGTCCCTGTCTATCGGTTAACATACGTGCGATGCTCGTCGTGACATAGAACTATACGAAGGTTGTTAAATATCGGACGGTATAGCTCGATACTAACAACCGTCGTATAGTCTACGCGACGAGAAAATTCAATCGTATGGTAACCCATAGATTTGTCCCGTGTGGACAAGTTAAGAATGTATAAAGCAAACGCCTTCATTCACTTGTGTTTTCGTCCGTTTCGAGATATTTCGTCTGTACCTTTCCGCTGGTTCTCCGTGTACAAAGATAGATTAGATGTTCATTTCAACGTTGTTTCACAGCTTTGAAATGTTATCTATTCTATTACAGTGTACTCGGAGAACAGCGGGGAGGTGCTGCCGAAATTTACTCGAAACGGTTGAAATCACAAGTGATGGGTGTTCGCTCTATACATTCTTAATGGGATAGAAGCCTACCCCCGACAGCCGGAACACACGCATACAACAAGAATACACAACAAACGCATTATTAGAGAGCGATTCGAGATGTTCGGGTTAAAACCACTATATGATAATATGAAACCTTCATATTCTCATCGATTCTCATATATAAAACTAAAAGCGCCACTTAGTCCCCGTCTATCGGTTAACATACGTGCGATAATTTATTCTTTTCAACGACAAACGCACACAAAAAGCATATACACGGATTTTCTCCTTTGTCAGTAACAATCCCGTTCTTATATTTCTCAATATAGTCAGCATAACCTACAATTTATATGTTATACAGTCTAACATGGCCCATGAGTACGTCAGAGTTAAGGAATGGATGTATGTGGACTGGAAACAACGTATGCAACCTAAGTTTGTCACAAGAGTTGCTGCTTTCCTTGAATTTGCACGCACACATAATAAGATCATAATAGAGAAGATTCTCTGTCCGTGCGATAGATGTGGCAATAAGTATTGGCATAAGGTAGAATTGGCAGAGCTTCATATTGTAAAACATGGGTTTCTAGACTTTATACAACTTGGAAATATCACGGGGAAGGAGAAGAATGCAGTACTGCGGCAGAAGAAGTAGAACACGATAATGCGGCAGGAGAGGAAGAAGAATTCGGTAATGCGGCAGAAGGAGAAGGCGGTAATTTATTTCCATCAGAAGAAATGGAGGATATGGTAAAGGCTGCCCTAGGTGAATCTATTCGTACCGAAGATGACATTCCTTCCGGTCAAGGACCGCGTGCGGATAAATATGAAAATTTCATGAATGATGCTAGGAAACCAATTTATGAGAATGCGAAGTATTCCACCCTCTCATTGTTCGTCCAACTTTTCCAGATTAAGTGTCTAAATGGATGGAGTAACAAGTCATTCACAATGCTTCTTTCGTTCTTGAAAGATTCTATGCCTCCGGGAAATAATGTGCCCGACAGCTGCTACGAAGCCCAGAAGATGATGTCTAATTTGGGTCTAAAGTGCGAGAAGATTCAAGCATGTCCTAAAAATTGCGTGTTGTACCGGAAAGAGAATTCAGATTTGAAAGAGTGTCCAACATGCGGAGAGGCCAGGTATAAGCCGAAAGATTCTGATAAGAAGCCTGATATACCTGTGAAGATAGCACGATACTTTTCCATAACACAGAGGCTACAGAGGCTATTCAGGTGCAAGAAAACAGCCGAGGCAATGATTTGGCGTCACCGTGCTCCTCCAAGTGAAGATGGAAAAATGAGCCATCCAAGAGATTCACCGGCATGGAAGGATTTCGATAGGTGGCACGCAATATTCAGTAACGATCCTCGCAATGTCCGGCTCGGACTGGCTACTGATGGCTTTCCCATTCAACTATATGGCTGGAAGTCACAGCACATGGCCCGTTATAATGATAATTTATAATCTTTCGCCTTGGTTGGCTATGGACCAATCATACTTTATGGTGCCTCTTCTTATCGACGGACCAAACTCACAGGGGAACAATATCGACGTCTATCTTCGACCTCTGATCGAAGAGTTGAAATCTTTGTTCATTGATGGTGTAGAGACATATGATGCAAACACAAATACAACCTTCATACTGCGTGCGGCTTTAATGTGGACAATTAATGACTTTCCTGCGTATGGAATGCTATCAGGTTGGTCCGTACATGGTCACAAAGCATGTCCTCATTGCCATGAACACACAACATCGAAATTCTTGAATTTTAGCAGGAAGGTTTGTTATTGCGGCCATTGACGTTTCATGCCTCCAGACCACCCCTATAGGTTAGACACGGTTCACTTTGATGGTCATCAGGAGCTTCTTAGACCTCCATCCCCATTGTCCGGAGAGGACGTGACTGCTAAATGGGATGGTTACAATAACGTGACCTTCGGGATGGATCCGACGAAACAGGTCAAACCACCATATTGGAACAAGTTAAGCATTTTCTTCAAGCTTCCGTACTGGTCTACAAATTCAGTGTGTCATTGTCTGGACGTCATACAAATAGAGAAGGGAGTATCAGAACACATACTTAACTTGCTTCTTTGTAAAGACGGGAAATCTAAAGACAACATGAATGCTCGGATGGATCTACAAGATTGGGGAATAAGAAGTGAACTGCACCCTAGACCGGTAGCGGGTAAACCGGGCAAGTTTGTACTTCCCAATGCCGCTTATCATATGTCACAATCGGAGAAGAAAAGATTCCTGCAGGTGTTGCATGATTTGAAAGTCCCCACAGGTTTCTCAGGATCATTCAGCAAGAAAATAAAAATTGTGAAGGGTAAGATCGATGGGCTGAAAAGTCATGATCACCATGTTATCTTGGAGCACCTTCTTCTCTTAGCCCTCAGGACTTCTCTCCCCGACTCGGTTGGTCTAGTAATCAACGACCTATGTTGTTTTTTTAGGGAGTTGTGTGCTAAAACACTGGAGGTTGTGACGCTGGATAAACTAGAAAATTCTATTGCGTTGATACTTTGCAAGTTTGAGCGTATTTTCCCACCGTCATTCTTCGATATCATAATACACTTGACGGTTCATCTTGCAACTGAGGCGAAATTAGCCGGACCGGTATAATATCGATGGATGTATCAAGTCGAGAGGTACGTGTAATTTTTCGTTTCGCGCAATTTATAAATTTATTGTTGTCCTGTATGCCCGTATTTATTTATTCAACATATTTTTATTAGGTACCTCTATACTCTTAAGAAGTATATACGCAATAAAAATCGATCAGAGGGTTCTATCATGCAAGGTTATCTTCTTGATGAAGCAACCGCATTTTGTTCCCGCTATCTGGACGAGAACATTGAGACAAGGCTTAACCGACCATGAAGAATTCAAGACGGACCATATGGTAAAGCCGAGTATAAGAGGGTAGACACTATGTTTATCAACAAGATATACCGGTTTATCTTGCTTAATTGCCTATGTCTTGAACAAATTAGAGAGTAAGTTTTTTTGGATTAATTGTTATATCTGTGCTTGTGTGTGTATGAAATGATATAATATTAATGTCACCATTATTTGTCAAAAACAGAATTCATTTTAACGAGGTACGTGAGGGGCATCCTGATTGGAATGAAGAACAATTGGAAAAATATCATCAGGATAATTTTTGTGATTGGGTAACAGATCATGTAAGTTATTCGAATAACATTTTATTGCTAGCAGTTTTAATCTAAACTTATATCGTTATGTATTTGTCGTAAAATTTGTTTTGTTAGATCCACCATCCGAACTTGTCTGTATCATTTAAGAGTGATTCAAGATGTTTAGCTCAATTTCCTAGTACGGAGGTTGCATATTACAAAGAATTTGGTGTCCTTGGATAAAAATTCGAAGTTAAGGAATTAGAAACATCTAGAACCACTCAGAATAGTGGGATTGCGACGGTAGGATCGGACGGTGTGATTAATTATGGGTACTTAAATTGTATACTCGGCATCCACTATCCTGGACGATCAGAACCCTTTTATATATTCCGGTGTACTTGGTACGATACGCGAACCGATACGGACAGGTGGAGAAGCAATCTTGGGACTTGGAAAGATGAATATGGATTGACCTGTGTGAACACACTTCGATTTTATGGTTAGGAAGATCCGTTTGTCTTTCCGAACCAAGCGTTCCAAGTATACTACTCACAGTGTTTGAAGCATCCGGGATGAAGTGTTGTATGCCGATGGAAACCCAGAGATGTCTATGATGTCCCAGAATACGAGGACAGCGATGAGGACGAAGAAGAGAGAAGGCTTAAAGTGCTCCGACCGTCTGTTTCGATGGACGGGTTGTCTTCGACCGATCATGAAGTTACGTGGGTTAGAAATGACATCGATGATGAAATCAAAGTAGATATGTATAATGCGCCCACGAAACGAAAAATGTTATCAGTAATGTTATATTATTACTTCACATTTTACGCTCTATACATATATAGTCAATACTTTTAATGATTTTCTAATGCGTCCACGAACCGTTTATCTAGATTTGATGACGATGTCGGGAGCAGCGAGGGGCGGCAGGAGCTCCAGCCGCGGCAGAGGCTGAGGTAGGGGCAGAGCGGTTCTGCCGCCCGGAGAGCTTCGTAGGGAGCTTCGGAGGGCCAGTCTTGCACCCAGATCGGAGACCCCATCGGATGCCTCCTTCCGTGTGGATTTTGCCACACCTCCAGGTATACTGCACGCATATCCATTTTGAATGTAATATTACAGATATTCATGCCTGTTTATGTCAAAATTACTTATATTGTCAATGTTTGATTGTCTAGTTGTTGGTGATGTGTCCACATCTGGGACAGAGGCCACTCCCGCTCCTCCAGATATGTTGATATATCATATAGTGCATGTATATTGATTTAGAATGCTATATCATAAATATACACACATTCCTTTTGCTCTTACTTAGCAATTTTTATTATTGTCTAGCTGTAGGTGGTGACACCACCGCACCTGCGGGTATGTTTGTATATCCTATAGTGCATGCATATTGATTTAGAACCTTATATTATTGATCTACACATTCTTTTTGCAATTACTTATATAATCTATTTTTAATTGTCTAATTATAGGTGGTGCGTCCACATCTTCCGCAGGGGCCACTCCTGCCGCTTCCATGCCATCTGCATCGTCTGCACGTTAGTATGAATAAATATAAAATATTTATTCATTTTACATATGCTCTATAGAATAAATATGAACTTCATTGAAATTTAGTGTCAATGTTTATTTTCTAGTTGGAGGGGATGCGTCCGCATCCGGGACCCCGGTTGTTCCTCACCGGAGGAACTATCGTCCCGCTCGTGCTGCTGCTCGGGCCCGGGCTCGTGCGATAGTCACCAGAGGTATATATCACACTTCAATTTTCGTTTAAGCTTGATTTCTTAATACAACTTTGTCTTGATATTTCGTACAGACGCAGGGCCTCCCCATCCCCAGATGGGGACTCGAGGCCCGAATCAGTCCCATAGGCTGAGGCCTGACAGAGCTAGGGGGAGGCAGCATTCCCCCTCTTTTTTACCCTTGACTATCGCTATACCGGTCCTCATGCCGAGAGGTTCGGCCGGTATATGGGGGATGAGAGCCGGCTCGTGAAGAACTATCCACTTCACGTTGAGTGGGGCGAGCAGCACCGGCGCTCATTCGCCCTCTTCTTTGATCAGGCTCGGGTACGTATCAACGGCCTATTTTCATTTGATTTATCCAATATATTTATTATTAACACTTGCAATCTAATAACAATGTTTTTTTTTGTATTTTCAGTCGGATTACGATTTTCAGCCTGTACCCGACTATGATCACCCTGGGAGGGTGCTCGACCTTCATGCTCTGTACAATGGCCTGATGAAGAACATGCAGACCAATGTCCGATACCACAGGAATGAGATGAAGGCCGACTGCTACTCCGTGTGGATGGCGACCCCCGAGGCAGAGAGAGCGGCCCTCCTATCTATTCCGGCGTTTGCGAGAGTCGACATAGAGACATGGCCTCTATTGTGCGATTATTTCGACTCCCAATGCAAACAGGTATGTATTTTAAACGTAATTCATTGTTTATGACATAATTTATTTCTTTGTGTTCCTTAATTAGAAAGCTAAATGTTAATGCGTTGTGTAGAAACAGTCCGCTCAGAATACAGAGAACAGGAAGTCGGCGAAGAGGGGTCGCCCTACATACACAGGTGGCTCGAGGAATATTACTCGAGCCATGGAGTTATCGGTAAATTACAATAGACCAACCTTTCTGATATTCTGCAATATTAAGAGTTATTTTCTAATATTTCTATTATTAAGAGTTATTTTCTAATATTGCAGACAGCTCAGACCGTGGCGCAAGGTGGTACACCGAGCGTGCTGTCTGCATATCTTGCCGTCCACGGCACCTCGACAGATCCCGCCACGGGCGAGCTTCGATATCCCGACGTCGTTACCCAGGAGTATTGCGTAAGTGTTAAATATTTATTCTACCCATATTTGAAATTTTAGTTTTGGAAGCTTCAAGTTTAAATTTTATACTTATACTTTACTGCTTAATGTGGGTGTAGGAGAGGGTGGTTGAGCAGGCCGAGGCCTCGGGGATCGAGTTTATCGGACAGAGCGATCCGAGGCTGCTGACCCCAGTTCTGGATGCCGCACACGGAGGGCACCACGGAGGTTGGGAGAGATGCCGGGGACTGGGCCCTAGCAGGGCCCATATGAGGTTGGACTCCACCCCGGCGGTTACTTTCTCCGTCTCCAGTGAGCGACGTGTCCAGCAGGAACTGGAGAGCTTGAGGGCCACCATTGAGGAGTTGAAGAAGATGCTGGTATGTATACCACTTTATAGTAAAATATCATGTCATATTATAGATATCAACATATCCATAATTAGTACGTAGCTTGAGTTTATTTGGTTTTAGACTTAGGTTTGATTAATCATACATACATATGTAATTAAAATAAACAACGGTTTTCCAAACTAGATATCCAAATGGGATTTCGAAATAACTTGATAATGATACGAATTCGAATAATACACAGTTCTTACACGCTTCTTACACACGTTTGGTCCAGACGCGACAGGGTACGTGGCATGCATCTCCTTCGGCTGCGGCTCCGCAAGCCACTACATCGGCTGCGGTTCCGCAGACAGCTCCTATAGCTCTTGCGCCCGCTCAGACTCCCGCAGATGCGGCTCCGCAAGCGACTCCCTCGACGGCGGCTGCGCAGACCACATCGCCAGCTCCACAGGACGCTCTGACTCCCGCTCGCGCCGAATTGCAAGGTTTATTGACCGAGGAGCAGGCGCGCGTTATTCTATCGTTATTCAGAGGTGGAGCTGGACCGAGCTAGGGTAGCTTTTTGATCCTTATTTTTTGAAACATGTATTTATTTATATCATACATATTGTACTACATTTTGAAACGATATTGATATTGATATTGGTTTATATTTATATCATATTCAGTATTTGGGTTTCTTTTGTATATTATATGCGTGAGATGCGATTATGAATACTGCGATATATGTTATGTGATGATTAATTTTATATTTTATTGATATATATATATATATTATTGTGCACAGGGCGAGAAAAAATAAGGCAGCCCTATTTTAAAAAAAATAGATAATATGTACCTACGGATTAATCCGTAGGTACAAATGCTGCCCCTACGGATTAAGCCGTAGGGGCAAAATATCAGCAGTAACTGAAATTTCCCCCCTGATCTCTGTGTCAAGGGGGTTGGTCTTGCCCCTACGGATTTATCTGTATGGGCAAAAAAAGACCCTTACGGATATATCCGTAGGGGCAAAATATCAGGATTCCTGATATTTTGCCCCTACGGATAAGTACCTACGCATATATCCGTAGGGGATACTACATGGCCCTACGGATATATCCGTAGGTACAATTAATATAATTAAAATAACCGTAAATATAATAACTTTTTTCCCCTACGCCCTAATCCGTAGGTGCAAATGTACCTACATAGAACTCCGTAGGGGCAAGTTTTTGACCGTAGGGGCAAGTTCAGGGCTTCAACTTGCACCTACGGCGTTTGCACCTATAGATTAATTTTTTGCCCCTACAGATATATCCGTAGGGGTAGTGAGTTTCCTCTACGGGTAAATCCGTATATTTCTAGTAGTGATGCAACTTGTCAATCCTGTCTCAAAGGAAAGATGACAAAGACTCCGTTCACTGGACACGGAGTAAGAGCGAGCGAGCTCTTGGGACTCGTACACAGCGACGTGTGCGGTCTAATGTCTACGCATGTGCGAAACGGTTATTCTTACTTCATTACTTTTACGGATGACTTTTCAAGGTACGGATATGTCTTCTTAATGAAACATAAATCCGAAGCCTTTGGAAAATTCCAGGAATATAAGAATGAAGTAGAAAAACAAACCGGCAAAAGTATCAAGACACTGAGATCTGATCGAGGTGGTGAATACTTGAGTTCCGAGTTCCTGGATTACCTAAAAGAGAATTGAATTCTCTCTCAGCTTACTCCTCCATACACTCCGCAACATAACGGTGTATCGGAGAGACGGAACACGACCCTATTGGATATGGTACGTTCCATGATGAGTAATGCTGAGTTATCGCGATCATTCTGGGAATATGCACTAGAATCAGCTGCATATCTTTTGAACCGAGTTCCAACTAAGACTGTGCCTACCACACCATATCAGATGTGGTGTGGGAAGAAACCCTATCTTAAGCACATTAAGACATGGGGATGTCCAGCTTTTGTCAAAAAGCAGCATGCGGACAAACTCGAGGCACGCTCAGTACAGTGCAAGTTTGTGGGATATCCAAAGAACTCCAAGGGATATTTCTTCTATTGCGAAGAGGAACAAAAGGTTTTTGTTTCTCGTCATGCCTGCTTCTTGGAAACTGAGTTTTTGGAAAATCAGATAAGTGGGTGCGCAGTAGAACTGGAAGAAATTCCAGAACCACGAGCTATTACTGAAATCTTAGTAGAACCAGAGGGTTCAAAAGAACAAGACATTCCTACGCCACTCCGCAGGAGTAGTAGGCAGTCTCATCCGCCTGAGAGATACTATAGTTTTCTCATAGACGGGGATAGAGAGGATTGCATCATTGATAGTGATGAGCCTACTAGCTTCCAACAGACCATTCAGAGCGTTGACTCAGTAAAATGGCTGGATGCAATACGGACCGAAATGGAGTCTATGTACACCAACAAAGTATGGACTTTGGACATTGCTCCAGATGGGGTAAAACCCGTAGGATGCAAGTGTAAGTGCACAGCAGCGCCCCGGCCGTCAATCCGAGGCCAAAATGCGGAAACGATACTTTTCTTTAAACTTGTAAACTGGCACTACCGCGCACTATAAAACCCGGATCGGGCCATTAACCTAATGCTAGAAAATACGAGAAAGGGTAGAATGCTATACCGAGCGATCCGTGCCCTTCGGTCTTCGGCCTCCGTCCCGATCTCCTCGCGGAATCTCCGGACTTCACCTCCTCGCCGGATTCTTTTACGGGCTCCCACCTCTGGACCGAGGAAACTCGGGCACGAAGTTGGCGAGCCGACGTGTCCAAGAAATGCTGTAGGCTAAGTGTAGTAGGCTGTGTCTCAAGGGGTTGTGAAGTTGCCATGAGGAAGTGAAGGTGGAAATGAACTTTGAAGTGGGACTCTCTTTTGTAGCATGAATGAAAAATGAGATGCCAAAAGTTTCTCTCACAAATTGAATCTCTCATCTCCTAGTAGTGGCCGGCCCCTCTCAAAATGGTGGAGAAGAGTAAATGATACAAGGGAGGTGATTGTAGGAAAAAGAAAATGGTGACCATAAACGAAAAGCAAGCCTCACATCAATATCCAAATCAACTCTCATCACAATTAATGCAAAGAAAAGAGCACAAGAAAAGCATCATAAGATGCTAGATCCATCATAACCCCCATTTACAAATAAACCCTCCACATAACTAATTTGCATACATGCAAATAACCCCCTCCATCAGAAAAATCCGGCCAAGAAGGAACAAAGGAAAACTGGCCGAAACGGAATGCAAACTGGCAACTTCAAAAAACTGATCCCGTAATAAATTACAGGAAAACCCCGCGACTGTATATACATACCCGCATTTATATTCCCACTGAATACAAATGCAAAGAGACAAAATCTACACTATACAATACTAGGATCCGGCTTAAACCAAAGCCCGCTAGTATTATCCGTCCAATCATGATCCGTGTAATACCGCACGTATCTGATCGAACCCTGCCATATCTCCATACGGCCTCTACAGCGTTTCGCCCGAAACTTGAGAAAACGGTCTGTGGGGGACTTTAAAGACTCGTCAATAATTTGGTTGTGGATTTAACCACTAGCACGTCAGAGGTATTAGCCATATGTAACGGGCTACCAGGTATTGACGAAAAGGGACGTCTGTGAGCGAACTCATGCTGACACCCTACCGAGCCTGTCAGTGATAATATCCGTACAGTCCGGTCCGTTCGTCTATGAACATCGCATGGCGGGCCTAGGGGGTTGGTAAAAGTCAGTTCCCCAAAAGCGGTACAAGTCGTGTCGGAGTGTAGCCCAGAACACCCTGAGATACTACTGGAATGCCCTACCAGTAAATCTCCTGCCTTGGCCAAGGATTTCGTGTAATGGCTCTCCTAGACACAGCGCGACCTCACCCCCAATACCGGGAGAGACGAACCCCTGAAGATCCTCTCACTGCCTCCATGTGGCTCGGGACTGTACCCAACTAAAACCTGTTTGCACGTCTCCTTTGAGCGTGGTAGGGTAGTAATCAAAGTACAGTGGGAACTCACACGAGACAAATGATGATTTTTAGGTCGATGAACTAACCCGCACACATGTCACCAGGGAACTGCCATCTGACGTCAGGTATAAGACCAACTAGCAGGTTCCGGGCGAGTCCTGTCCGGTGTACTCATAACCCAATGAGCACCTGTATACATCTTAGGTGAACCAACTGACACCAGTGGCTTGTGAGACTGGCCACCGCCCCTCGTCGCGGTCTCGACTGTATACACTAGTCTACTCTGGAGTATCGATGCCCTGTCTCGAAACTCCCACGACTAGGGACCTTTTAAGGATTTGCTTATAGACCCCAGCTCCCATGTATATGATCGCCCTCATACTGCTGGCAGTCAAGCAAGAATCCTAGGGGCTCAATCAAAATATAATAGTGACTTGTAAGGTCACCTAAAGCAGTACACGATGATAAAGAGAAACCAGATAGCATACTATCATCTCGAGCAAGACTGTCCTACCGTCATAGGTCCTCACTCAATCATTGCAATCGCGTGCCTGTGATCCAATAATTGACTCTGAGGGCACTATATCCAACAATCTCCCACTTGCACTCAAAGCTAATTATTGCGATGTCGCATACTCACAGCTTGTGTGATACCGAACACCCAACTCCTCTACCAATCAGTCTCACAAAACCTGTTTGCGAAACTAATGCGTTCGAGGAATTGCCTCAGTGAGTGGATACGCTCAGATGTTTTTTACTATGTCTCTCTTTATCTCAAGTTCGCGGAGAAAGCCATCTCCCGAAATGAGCAATACCTGTTTTAGAATATGTCTGGATATCTGATGGGACCTAGTTCATAAATGAACTCCAAATCCAAACTTCTAAGACTGTATCGTCAACTGAACTTAATCAGTATCCTGCGACATGCCTCCCTCAGTAACCGCCTGGACCACCTGTCCAAACTACTGCCCCTCGTCAGAGGGAAAACTATAACTCTGACAGTCACTCTGTCATCTAGGTCACCTTGGAAGCCTGGAATGATAACCGTCTCCCGAAAGAGGCTGTCGTTATCATATCGCTAGAACATCCACTTATGTTCTAAAATTTCTTCCGAACGTTTCACCAGGATTGGATCAATATCACCTTATTGCATCTAGTGCAAAAACAACATCTATATCCTATGTGGAGAAACCACTATGTGACAACCAAAGTATAACCGATCGTAGTATAGAAATTTCACTTCCTGCTCTGTGTATGTCATCCAAATACCAGGACATCACACCCTACTACCTTCTTAACAGATCCATCCCCTATTCTGATGAAGTCAAACCTATGACTGTCACATCAGAAATAGATGATCTATCTCCGCTATATCTGCTTAAATCTATGAATAGACATAAGCCACTTGTCCACTATGCTTCCGCTGCTCCCACTGACTACGACAACCCTCTGGCAGAGTCATATAGACGTACACTTCTAAAGCTAGTTCAGAACGACGCTATACTCATCCTCCTGCCAGGTCTCCCAGCCTGGAACAACAGTAGTATCAACTCTGGGTAAAAAAGAACCTCCCTGTCACCGTCTTTGAGCATACCGAAGTACCTCTCGAGTGTCTGAGGTTACCCACCATACCCGCGGAGTGGCCAATAGAATGTCAAACAAGATTGAATCTTTAGGTTCTTATCAAATCTTCAGTAATCATTTGCGGTTCTGGAATCACTTCCAGTTCTACCATACTCCCACTACTATTTTCTGAAAAATCCATTTTTATTAAAACTGTGGCGAGTCAAGAACAATATCACTATTGATCTTCCAGATGGTAAAAAATCAACCCTCGTCATAGCCTGGGTCAACCCACAAACAGCCATTACAGAAACGTGCCTTGAGTTATCCAGAGTCTGGTTTTAAGCATAAGCCGGACAACTCCCCGTACCTTAACATCGTTAAGATATGAACTATTCTATATCCAATACAGAAAAAGAGGCACTGATTTAATTGAACCAGATTCAAATCATGCAGCTGTCTGTAGTGCATGTCAACTAAATGGAAGGAGGCCGATTACCGTTACTCAACTTAGGAGTACTTCCAATTATGAGTAACCTGAAAGAGTAGCAAGTTCTCTTAATCATTACTATCAACTGAATACCATGCACAAGTATCTACATCTTCGATCACCTTAAAGAATCCCGATACTTGCAACATCTGGTTCTCTACTTTACTCTTATACCTATAACTTCTCAAAACTTGGACCTTGTATTTCTACGAAACACATGTCTAAGAGCTAGAGAAGTCACAAGCAATCCGAACATAGTACGAGGACCAACCCCTCTGTCTTTATGGACACTGGACAACATACAATACTCTGTATAAGTCCTCTGAGTTGAATAACTCATTCCCTGTGTGTCATAGGTTGAAAACTGTACTATGGTTATGAAGAATTACACAGCTGTTTAATACACCTTACCTAACCATCCACTGATATAGGTAAATGTCATAGACATAATTTCAAAAAGGTATATCTCACTCTATAAAAATAGACGTACAGATATATCAATTTGAAATTTGTGCATAACAACGGATATTCAAAACCAAATATTTGCTCTCCGGCAAACTACCCAGGTGATTTCCTCAAATATCACCAATTACAACGAATCCCGATATAATGAGGATGATCATCCAATTCCCAATAACTTATTTCCACTCATCATCTGTAAGACCATACAGATGTGAGAATCATACTTGGTAAATACATACCCTGGTGCAAGTGCTACTTGGGAAATCAGTTTTCTTTTAACAGTACACAGTGAAACTGAAACATTGAAATGTTTCGGAGGGGTATCCGGGTATTCCTAATAATGCCTCTTCCATTATCTAGATTCACAACTGTAACCGTATATTTTTTTGCCATCTCTCCAAATCCTTTTATATGTCTTTAGTCGTTACCTTCTGCACACCCCTTTAGGCCAAATGGTTTTCTTCCTTCCCTACCGTTCGGCACCAGCCTATTGTTTGGAAGAAGACATTTCAATAAGTATAATGGGTGTACTGTCCTAATCCTAGGAGCACTCGCAATGCGAGAGAAGGTAAAGATAAAAGACAACCGAATAAACCTTATTCCTATTTCTCCTGAACCAGAATCCATCCCCGAACTGGAACAAGTTCCTTTCGAGTTTGTATATAACCATACGATGGAGTATCCAAATAACTGTGGATCTTCGTAGTGATACGGAGTGTCCTGGAGAAATACAAAGGTGAAGTGGGAGTGGTAATGAAATACTTGGTTTGGTCGTGAATAGCAGTCGCAATTTACTTTGCCCTCTTACTAATCCCTTTATTTGTCTTTACTTAATACCTTCTGTACACCGTTTAGGCTAATTAGTTTTCTTCATTCCCTACCGGTCGGCACCTGCCTATGGTTTGGAAGAAGACTATCCAATTTGCGTAATAGGTGTACTGTCCTAATCCAAGGAGCACTCGCAACCAGGGAGAAGGTAAAAGGAAACGACAACTGAATAGTCCTATTCGTTTTCTCCAGAACCGGAAACCATCCTCGAATAAATTCCTTCGAGTTCGTATATAACCATACGATGGTCTTGTCCAATGGAAGTGGACGGTCGTAGTGATACGGGGTGTCCTGGAGAAAAGGGTAAAAGTAGGAGTGGCAATGAGGTATGCAACTCTGACAATCCAAAAGCCGGTGTTTTAAGAAGGTTCGGTTAACTTGGTTACTGAGTCATAGGCAAGGGTCGGGTCATGGTCGCTGCCAAAGAGAGAGAGAAAAGAAACACTCAGCGTACACTCTAACCTAGGTCAGAATGGTTAACACTTTATCTAATCAGGAAACCTCCACTGTAACGTCAAATTCTTCCCCAAACCTGAAAGAAGAATTAGTCGGGATCTCCCGAGGAGTAAACCTACTCATCAGTGGGAATCGGGATCCAACTATCATCGCATGATAACATGACGGAATCCGCTCACGTTATCACACTCCAGAAGGTATGCGCATATCTGGCAAGTTTCAGTTTCTTTAGAAACTCCCGATGTGATTTTTTTTGCCCCATGCTCTTATGACCTTGACGAAGGTCAACAAATCATAAGTCACATGTCAAGTTCTACCCGTCATTGTCCAGGTTAATTTGAACCCACCCGTACAAGCCCTTGACGAAGGTCAACAAGGTTATACGACTGTCCCAAACCAACGCATCTATCTATGCAGCAGAAAGGTAACAAGCAGCTACCATACACTATGCCTTGACGAAGGTCAACAAACATAGCATGAATACTACGTGCTACCCGTCTGAAATGACGGAGGGCTACAAATGGTTTCTGGCGAAAAACCTTTAACGTAATGAACTTGATATCGTTGAAGGAACCGGATAGGTTTTAAAAATATAGTGGCGAAAACCTTTGCTAAAGAGGTCACTCCCGGTGAAGGGATCTCGGCTCCTTCCCCGTAGAATGAGGTGTAGGATATTCCAACTGAATACCACGATGCAAAGCAAAAGTGAACGACTATAGTGAAGTTATTGCCCTGACGCAAACTTCTGTCCAAGGGGTCACTCCTGGTGAAGGGATCTCGGCCCTTGCCTCGTCGACTGAGGTGCTGGATATTTATAACCGAATACCACTGTGCAAAACAAAAGAGAACGTCCTTGCAATAACAGCTTTTTGAAAAATGTTCCAACAACATCAGAATAGGTTTGTTTAGCTTGCATTGATCCGAATCAACGAAGTCCCATCAATTGATCACACCACAAAAGAACGAAAATATTGATGTACGTATATGCCATCCGCATTCGCCACTGGGTCCCGTCATCACCCGTTAGGTTACTTAACTAACGACAGAGCGGGGACTGGACTAGCGCGGATGCAAAATATATACAACATCTACTAGTATATATGTCAATATATAATATTCGCTCAAGGCATGAAGAAAATGCAACATCACAGAAATGTAATAAGCATCACAGAACAATACAGATATCTGGGATCCCCGGGTTTCGCAGAGCAACTATTGAAACCCGACGTTCCCCTGGTCGTGCGGATAGCCAGTGAAATGAAATCCTAGACCCCTATGGGAGCGGTAAGTTACCCGCCAAAATCTGAAGCGAGGCAGCCCCCATCAGCAACGTGAATGGACCACCCAGCACTTCACGGAACCCGGTAACTTGGGCACCCCTCCTGGGTCAACCTATACCCCCTACGAGTGCGGCGAATAGCCCGCCAATTCTAGAGTAAAGCCCCCTCCGTCTCAATGCCATGAGATGCGGGCCCGTTGCCCTCTAGAACCCGGCTACTCGTGCACCCCTCCGCGGGTTAATCCTAGTACAGAAAGTAAAATATACAACGGGTACATCGACCTCTGCCCGATCGTGCCCCAAAAGAATAATATACAAACAGGCAGTGATGGCAGTCCACATGTCGGACGCTCGCCCCGCAATATCAAATGTACATATAAAACCAAACTGTACTAACATTGCATCCAGGCTATCCACCAGGACAATCCGCAACATCACAGCACAACACAGAACATCAACGTGAATGTTACGTTCGCAAATCCGTCTAAAAGGGCTATAGCAGTAAGACAGGATTTACCGATCAAGTGACATTCACGGTCATAGATATAATGTAAATACTGTGAAATAACATGTTTAAAATTTTCAATCGACTAAATTTACCGAAGTAGGCCCCAAGCACAACTGTAGCACTCAAAGAAATTCTGGGCCCAAATAGAACATACCAAAAACCCCATTTTCAAGTCACAAGCCCTCTGTAAAATTTTGGTGCATTGAACAGTCAAAGTGGCGGCGGAACCGCGGCCCAAGCATGGGTTTGGCCGCGGTTCCGCAGCTGAATAGTAATAACATGCGAGCAAATTTTCACAGAATGCATAAAAAACCCTGCTCGTATTTTTACAATGTACCAAATAATTTTTTGACCACTGCAAAAATTCGACAGAAACTGATGCTAGAAAATATGGTTTTTGGATAATTCAATCGATCGAACTTGTAAATATGTTAGAGCAAGCTAGACTAGATTAATGGCGTGGCTCTAATACCAATGTAAGTGCACGGCAGCGCCCCGGCCGTCAATGCGAGGCCAAAATGCGGAAACGATACTTTTCTTTAAACTTGTAAACCGGTACTACCGCGCACTATAAAACCCGGATCGGGCCATTAAGCTAATGCTAGCAAATACGAGAAAGGGTAGAAAGCTATACCGAGCGATCCATGTCCTTCGGGCTTCGGCCTCCGTCACGATCTCCTCGCGGAATCTCCGGTCTTCACATCCTCGCCGGAAAGGGCACCACATCGTCGGGTTCTTTTACGGGCTCCCACCACTAGACCGAGGCAACTCGGGCACGAAGTTGGCGAGCCGACGTGTCCAAGAAATACTGTAGGCTAAGTGTAGTAGGCTATGTCTCAAGGGGTTGTGATGTTGCCATGAGGAAGTGAAGGTGGAAATGAACTTTGAAGTGGGACTCTCTTTTGTTGCATGAATGAAAAATGAGATGCCAAAAATTTCTCTCACAAAATGAATCTCTCATCTCCTAGTAGTGGCCGACCCCTCTCAAAATGGTGGAGAAGAGTAAATGATATAAGGGAGGTGAGTGTACGAAAAAGAAAATGGTGACCATAAACCAAAAGCAAGCCTCGCATCAATATCCAAATCAACTCTCATCACAATTAATGCAAAGAAAAGAGCACAAGAAAAGCATCATAAGATGCTAGATCCATCATAACCCCCATTTACAAATAAACCCACCACTTAACTAATTTGCATACTTGCAAATAACCCCCTCCATCAGAAAAATCCGGCCAAGAAAGAACAAAGGAAAACTGGCCGAAACGGAATGCAAACTGGCAACTTCAAAAAACTGATCCCGTAATAAATTACAGGAAAACCCCATGACTGTATATACATACCCGCATTTGTATTCCCACTGAATACAAATGCAAAGAGACAAAATCTACACTGTACAATACTAGGATCCGGCTTAAACCAAAGCCCACTAGTATTATCCGTCCGATCTTGATCCGTGCAATACCGCACGTATCTGATCGAACCCTGCCATATCTCCATACGGCCTCTACAGCGTGTTAGTGTATATGCCCGAAAGGCCATTACTGTATCATACTAGCTTGTATATTACTTAATGGAAGCTTGGGATATTCACAGTTGTATTGACAGTCTTGCTCAGAATGGTAGTATGCTACCTGGTTTGTCTCTACTTCAATATGTTCATGTGTTTCTTTTAGCATATTGCTTATATACATATTAGTAGAGCCCTTAGGATCTTTGCTTGATTACCAGCGTTGTGATGGCAGTCATACTCGTGGGGGCTGGGTAATCCATAAGCACATCCTTATACAGGTCCCTAGTCATAGGACTATCAAGACAGGGCATCGATACTCCGGAGTAGACTAGCGTATGCGCTTCTCATCCCAGCGGGGGAGACGGTCTGTCCCACAGCCGTCAGTACGTCGTACTTGAGATAGTATGCAGGTGCTTGTTAGGTTACGAGTACACCAGACAGGACTCGTCGGGAACTGTTCGTTGGTATTATACCTTTCGTCAGTTATCAGTTCCCAGGTGACATGAGTACAGCTTAGTCCGCCGACTTGACACTGTCACTTTGCCTCGAGTGTGTTCCCACTGTACTTAGATTACTACCCTACCACGGCTCAAAGGAGTCGTGCAAACAGGTAGTAGTTAGGTGCAGTCCCGAAGCACTTGGAGGCAGTGACGGTTAGACAGGATTCGTCTCTCCCGGTATTGGGGGTTGACATCGCGCTGTGTCTAGGAGAGCCATTACACGAGTAGTCCCTGGCCAGGGCAAGCGAGATATAATGGTAGGTTTCCAGTGTTATCTCAGGGTGTTCTGTGCTTCACTCCGACACGACTTGTACCGCTATTAGGGGACTGACGTTTACCGCCCCCCTAGGCCCGCCATGCGATGTATCAGACGAACAGACCGGACTGTATGGAGATTGTCACATACAGCCTCAGTAGGAGTTCGGATGGGTTTACCTCATCGGCCTTCTTATCGACATCTACCTGGGGATCGTTACGTATAGCTAGTGCCGCTTGCGGTCTGTGGTTAAACCCACTGCCAGCGTAGTGTCGAGTCTTTAGAGTCCCACACAGAGAGTTTCCCTGCACTGAGCGAAATGTGTAGAGGCCGTATGGTTTTACGACAGGGCTACGATCACTTACTTGCACTTGTGTACGTATGCTGTTCGGGCAGGGAATACTAGTGGGCTTTGGTTTAAGCCAGATCCTAGTATTGCACAGATGGATTTGTTTTGTCTTCTGTGCATTCGCATTCTACGGAATGCGGATGCGGGTGTGTATGCACAGTTTTGAGGAGTGATGAAGGAGGAGGTGCCCCATTAGGGTTTTGGCGGTTGGTTCGGCCAAAACAGTAATGTGGCAGGCTCATTAAGGTTTTGACAATTCGTTTGGTCAAAACCATTATGAGCTGGGGACATTGTTTACTAATCCTTTTAGTGATAGATTTGTAATGGCTAATTGCATTGACCATTTGACCATTTAGACCTTTCTTTACTTTGTTGACCCGTTGACCGTGTTGACCATTGACCTTCAAGAGAGGTCTACACACTTCTTTGATTTTCTTTTTAATTCTTGAGTTATAAAAATGGTCAAGTCATTTGTGCCATCAACTTTATCATGATAGGATTAGTAATGATGGTTTTGGGTGCATTATTGCAACCATGGTTCATTTTCCTTAGTTAATCTTTTCATTATTCTCTTCTCTTGAATTGAGAAGAAAAGAAAAGCTCCA
The DNA here is from genome assembly GCA_030015575.1 of Agapanthus africanus. Classification (NCBI taxonomy): domain Eukaryota; kingdom Viridiplantae; phylum Streptophyta; class Magnoliopsida; order Asparagales; family Amaryllidaceae; genus Agapanthus; species Agapanthus africanus. The sequence goes on along the minus strand of CM057343.1, from coordinate 303,639,041 downwards.
TGGTTGCTAAAGTTTCTCCTTCATCTTCCTCCTCTTGATAATTCTTTTGATCTCATGTGCAGAGAGAAAAAGAATCCACATAGACAAACACTTCCATCTTTCTCTTCTACACAACCTAGAGCATCTAGATTAGCGATCTCGTTGCCCTAGTTGCCTCGGCTTGAGGTGGGGCTTAGTGTACAACTCTCGGGTGGATCGTCTTCGACTCAAGAAGGCCGCGGAGGAGACCAAGATCCGGATCGACCCTCGGAGCGTGGATGGACGAGCCGGACAGCGGAGAGAAGACCCGTAGGACCGGTTCCGTGAGGTATATTTTCTACAGCATAGTAGTTAAAGCCTCTACTTGTTTGCTAGTTTCTAGTTTAGCCAAGATCCTTGCTTTTGAGTCCATGTTGCCTTGTGCCAAATTATTGTTTTTCGCCGTTTCCGCCTCCCCGTAAGAACCGGGGTGAGCAACGTGGACTTACAGTGGTATCAGAGCCTAGCTAAACATAAACTAGTAAGTTAGCAAAGTGTTTAGAATATCGATCGGAAAAAAGCCGCAAAACACGTCCGCAAAACATCAAATTTCTGTCGATTTTTATACTACTCAAAAAGTGATTTAAAATATATGAAAAATCGTCTCAGGGTTTTGTAAAAACACTGCAGAAAAACGATCCAGTGATTCGATTAAATCGCCGCGGTTCCGCGGCAATGACATGCTTATTGCCGCGGTTCCGCGGCTGATTTAACTCGGCAGTGGATCGGGTTTCGTGCAGTGTTTTAGTTTGGCTGTTTTTGGATTTTTAAGACATGTTTTTTCTACCCAGATTTTCCAGAGAGCAAATTGACTTTTGGGGTGGTTAAAAATCCGTTTTTGATCGATATTCCGTAGACTTTGGCTAATGGATATTATCTGTGATGTGATATATGTATTGAACGTCCTCTAATCGCTATACGTCGATTAGTAGGGGTTATACATATTTGTGATCTGTAATGCTTGTTGGTTTGTGTATATGAACTCGTTGGATTGTGGCGGCTGAATAGCCGGGAATGGATGTGAGATGAGAGTTTCTTTTTCTTTCATTCATGTAAAATTTGTAAATTGATGTAATATTATTTGTATGGCCGCACAACCGGGTCGAGGTTGTAGCCGTCATTGTATAATTTCTTTTTACTGTTTTTGCTTCTAGGATAGACCCATGGTGCGGTGCACAAACTACCAAGTATCTCGAAGTGCCGAGTGTCCTACTCACGTCGTTGAGGGAGGTTGCTTCGCTTCGGGTACTTGGCGGGTAGTTTGCCGCACCCGTTGGGGTCTTGGGTGCGGTATTGGCTATTCATCGCGACCATGTAATCCGCTTTTCGTTGCAGGCTCGAACGAATCGCGGATTCCTAGTATATCCAAAGTGTTCATCTGTGATCTGGAATGGCTATCATTGCTATATATCTATATATGATATCTATTTAGGTGTTGCTTATGTTTTGCATCCGCGCTAGTCCATCCCCCGCTCTGTCGTTAGTTAAGTAACCTAACGGGTGATGACGGGACCCCGTGGCGAATGCGGATGGCATAAGCGTACAACATATTTTGGTTGTTTTCTGCAATGGTTTGATTAAATGATGGGACGCATTGGAATTAATGCAAGAAAATAAACCAAGTAAAAGTCGTTGGAACACTTTCAAAACCACTCGGTTCTTTTTCAAAAACCAGCTTTTAAACGCGGAACTTGAACCACTCCTTTTTAAAAGCTATCTCGTTCCATCGATTATATCAAGTTCACTACGTTCACGGTTTCGCCAAAACCATTCGTAGCCCTCCGTCGTTTCGTATGGATAGTCAATAGTATTCAAGCTGTGTTTGTTGGCCAAAGTCAAGGCACAGTGTTTGGTTGCTATTGGGTATTCATATGTAGCATAGATAGATGCGTTGGTTTGGGACAGTCGTACTGCCTTGTTTGCCAAAGTCAAGGGTATGTGCGGGTGGGTTCAAATTAACCTGGATAATGACGGGAAGAACTTGACATGTGACTTATGATTTGTTGGCCAAAGTTAAGGTCATAAGAGCATGGGGCAAAAATCCACATCGGGAGTTTTAAAAGTACTGAAACTTGCTAGCTCTGCATACCATTTGGAGTGTGATGATTCTGGTAGGATTCCTTCAGTTTTGTCATGCGATGATATTTGGATCCCGATCCTACTATGAGTATATGCTACTTCTCGGGAACTTTCTCACTTAACGATCAATGCTATAAACCTAGTAGGTGTCTAGAAAGGTGTTAGCGGGGCTATGCCCACAGGGAAAAGAGGTTACATAATTAAGGAACTTTGCGAAAGCGTTGGAAAACCTCCCTCGAAGTACCGACACTGGCCTGGCTGAACGGTTAAGCAAGTATTGTACGGTGAGATTGATCCTGACTAATTCTTCCTTTATGGTTTGAGGAGGGATTCGAGAGATAGTGGGAGCCATCCTGTTTAGATAAATTAAAAACCAATCTAAACTTGCAAGAGCATCATGCTGAGTGTTTTCTTCTCTCTCTCTCTTAATTGCAGCGACCCAGTGACTGCACCTAGGTTACATCTAGATAATTAAATGACTGAATCTGGCTGTTATGACTGGCAAAGGTCTGTCCAGATGTCCATTGCCCATGACAAGCTGGGACACCTCTTGACTGATCCAACCCTTGCCGTCTCAGATCCAGTTTCCCCTGTCACGGATATTAATATCCGTAGGACATCGGAAGAAGATTGCGCGAAAGACAAGTGCCTCGTGTTAGCCTCAGTTGATGGTACATACCAGAGGCAGCACGAGAAGATAGACTCAGTTTCTATCTTCCTCCATAACAACGATTTATATCTAGAGCAATCTCGTATCGCAAGATATAAGACCACGAACGAATTGCTTCCAGCGAGGTTGGCTATCGGGTCATCTGTAAGGGGCAACGTCCTTACAGAGACCAGCTCTTTTGAGCTCACGGACCTGAAGACCACGTTGAAAAACGGGTCAAATGCTGACTTAGTTCAACCGTCTCTACCTACTGCCCTGAAGGAAACCAGGGAAGGGCAGAAGTTTCGGGAATGGATATAGCAAAAGAGGGATGTTCCTATTGTTACGGGAATGAACATGGGCAGAAGGATTGCAAGGCTAGTATAGTGTAACATTTCAAAAAAATAAAATATTATTTTTGGGAATTTTCATAATTTTATATTAATTTTTAATGAATATTTTAATAGTCGGTATAATTAAATACCGATAAATGGTGAAAATTTCGGAGAAAATTATGGAAATTCTAAATTTGGGCATTTTGTGGAAATTTTACAGTTTTTATGATTGATTATATGGTATTTTAATGTAATCGTGATTGAAAATCGCTAAGTTGTATTTTTGGCTTTTTGTGCAAAATGTGCACATGACACTTCTACACTTGTTACACTTGTTCTTGTTTTGGACTCATGACAAGCCTAGGGTGAACCATGCTTAGATGACCTTGATGACTTGAACCAATTGGTTATGATATTGGGCTTAATTAAGGACCTTTAGCCTTGTTAAAGGTAATTAGGTGGGAGTTGACTTGTGTCAAGGAGAGAGAGAGAGAGAGAGAGAGAGCCATGATGGTTGAGATCTTATTTGGAGAGAGAGAAGGGAGGCTCCTAGGTTTTGTCACTTCACCTCACTTCAAGACTCATCATTCCATTTCACTTCAAAACTTTTGCCTCACATCTCTCCCTCTCACTCACTCACATCTCTTACTCACCCACAAACAAAAGAGAAAAACAAACAACAGCCCAGCAGCCCCTTTGTAACCAACAGCAGCCCCTTTGTAACCAACAGCAGCACAGCTGAAGCCCCAAACGACAGCAATAACAGCCACCAAAACTGCAACAACAGCCCCTTTACATAAGCCAATACCAACACATCAGCCCCCACATACACCCATCAGCACACTTCAGCCCTCAACATCAACACATCAGCCCACACTAACACATCAGCCACCCCAACACTTCAGCTACATCAGCACATTTCTGCCCCCCTGCATCAACAGCAGCTAAACCTGCAACAGCAACCAGAAGAAAAGAACAGCCACAGCAGCAACTCCATTTCAAAACAAACCCACACCATCCTCATACAACAACCCTTCACAACACCAAAACCACAAAACTCACACAAAACAACATCTGCAGTGGCTGCTGCTCAACATAAAAGGAAAGAAGAGAAATTACCAGCAGCAGCTGTAGCCACTGAAACAGCAACAAGGAGCAGATCAGCTGAAGGAACAGCACCCCACCAGCAACCACACACTCCTCTTCATCTTGATCATCTTTTCTCCTTCGTTCTAGGATTCCTTGAGGTATAATCTCACAACCCAACTCGGTTCTTGCTCAGTTTAGGTTATATATCTGAAAGTTTACTATTTTATTGTGATATAGTGATAGTTTTAGTGAATTTGAGTGAGACTTGACCAATTGTTGGATTTGATGGTTGGTATAACCATACTACGAGTATTTGAGACCATCGTGACCAAGATTACCCAGATTTCCAGTTAGATACCAGGTTAGTTACACTTGGTGTATTTTAGCAATTTTGTCGACTTTGGACCTTTCTGGAAAACTGCTACAACCCAGGACCTCCTAAAATAAAATTGACATGGCAGTGAGATATGCAGGAGGATAGAAGCCAGTGCCCAAAACCCTAGCCCAAACCACCAAACCCCAGCCGCAGATTTATTCCCCCTGGCCACAATTTGCTGCCATACCAGGGTGGAACTGCCTCGTTTTGCGTGCACAGCCCCATTTCATGTAAAATTGACCCCCGGTATGTCTGGTTTTGGCTGTTTCCGGTTAGGGTAAAATCTGGGTTCATTTTCATAAGTTGGCGTATGATTTACGACTCTTTTTTGTATGGATTTTGATATTCGATGATTCGTTTCTGTCGGGTGGCGTTTGGACGTCAACGACAGTGGATATTGGCTGTTTTTGCACACAAGGTCACAGGTTTTTACCTATGGGCGTAGTGTACACCATTTTGGTTTCCGACATGGTTTTCATGAGTTTTAGCGTGTGATATCCTTGTAGGTACCCCACGTGGCGTCGAGGCGTTGGAGATGCAAATGGCGACATCGGCACCGGCATACATAACTAGGTGAGTAGATTTATATCTACGGGGAGAAGTCGGGTAGATGGCGTATAGCACCCCCGCAATCCGAGGTGATGTATACGGATGCGTATACACACCTACAATTATTATTTGTTGTTGGGATGATTATTGATGTTTAAATGGATATTAGTATATTGGATTGGTGAAGGGTTACGAAACCATAGGGTAGTGGGTGCACTACACATACATATTCACACATACATACTTCCATAGATCCTTATTACATATGTGGTTATGGGATTCTTATAGATATGTGTTCACACAGGTATGGGACTACGTGTTCACATATAGATTTGAGGATGATACTTGGGATTGAGATGAGTCGATGAGAGTTGATCTGAGATTATGATGTCGGTTATTGGCAGGATTGGTACTTGATATACGTCCTGATATGATAGCGGGTCATGCCTTGTGCATAGTGATACATATATTTTAGATGATCGACATGTGATTATGATACGAGATAGGATGTGATATGATACAATATGACAGGATATTTGTGATAGGCCGCCTTGGGCGATGTATACTCCTTGAGATGATTTGGGCTGATGATATCGTTTTTGCTAGAGGCTGTAAATCAGAAGCTGGATTATGATTAAATTGACGATACATGATGATGATATTGATTTATACGAGACTGTCGATCAGTGATCAGATCTTGATTATAGTGATGATTTTAGCATTGTACTAGACATAGGCCAGTACCCAGATAATGATATTTGATAAGAGAATACTTGATGAATAATATGACAAATGTGATATTGACCCGTACCCAGATTTGGGGATGCCCTACGACGGATTTACGTACGAGCTATATTTTGATTTTTGATCCGCCTACTTGACTTGGGAATAACCGATTATAGAGATATGGTATCGGATGTGATATGATCGAGGCGGGATCACCGACTATATATGTGCATATTTATGTATCGACTCAGAGGTTAGACGGTTTCCCTTACCTACTGTTAGCTTTAGCTCAGCCTTTTAGTGGTATAGCAATATGATTCATTATGACATTAGATGCAGTTTAGAGATCATGGTGTTCAGTATTTCAGTTCCCGCATATTATTATCATTGTTGCTCTGCATCGCATACTGTTATGATTCATATTTCATTATTGATATCCTGCTGCTAGGACACCAGCACCATTACCGATGATGCGTATGTACCACGTACACTTATTTGCTATCGCACACACATCTTCATCGGTAATTGGCATGTCAAGAACACTTAGAAAATATTATTGCTTGATTTAGCTTGCTAGCTAGTAGTGACATGATATTAGTATGCTTGCTTTATATGTTAGCTTGACATTGTAGCTACCACTTGTCTCTTCATGCATACTGTTATTCATTATATGCTGCATTCATGGATTCTCATGCTTATATTCGTGATTTCACATGCTATTGATGATTTGGATTCGGGTTTCCATGAGATTTTCTGGATTTGGAGGAAAACCGCAAAACATATATATAAACTGCTTTTTCTTTTTAAATAAAAATGCGGTTTTTCCATGATGTATGAGTCGTCCACCATGAGTTTGCTGATGGATTTCGAGACCCGATCCGAGGAGGCGGATGAACCGTTTCGGGTACATGGTGGGCCCGGTGCGGTACCCCGGGAAAAGAAGATCGCAAGAGATGGCGTTGAGCCTGGCAGGGGAGCACGACCGACCGGTGATATTACCCGACACGTCGGATATCCGGAGGATACCGTCGTAGTCATGAGATGGATGGTAGGGGCCGATCTGGACTGACGGCGTCTGGATATTATGATTGAGACATTGAGATTTGAGATATTGAGGTACAGAGATTGTGATACAGAGATATTGAGATTTATGTTTTCTGCCGATGCTAGGCATTATTTTATGCTGATTTCATTAAGATACCTCATTTTAAAAAAAATGCAGAAATCTCATAAACTTACAAAAGCTGTTTTCTTCAGTACATGCATTCTGTTTTATGCATTCACACATCATTCATATGATATATTGCCACCTGATGCACTGACACAGGCACATGGATTTACACTTGGGTTAGATATTTACACTAGCCATGGTTAGAGATTGCTGGTTATATATTTGAGGATTTTATATATTGATCGTATGACCTAGGATTGCGTCATACATGCGATTTTCTGTTCGTAGATCTTTTTCTACTCATTAGTTGGCAACTCACCCCCGTTGTGCCCCAGTTTCTTGCAGGTTTGCCGTACAGGTTCCATAACGGCTTTGCGGGCACGGTTTCTTTTCGGGTGACTTGCTAGTAGGTGGGTTTATTTATCTTACCCATCATTATACCTTGTATATTATATTTCAGTTGTATCTAGAATTTCCATCAACCAAAACTTGTATTTATTGAGATAGAGACCAGTGATGCATTTTCATTCGACCTTAGAGTCGCGTGTTATATTTCCTTGGGTTTCTTGCTGGATGAGTTCATTTCTGTTGTGATACTCGCCTTCAGCCGTTGTATATTATATGCATACAGGTTGATTTAATATGGTTCTTCCTACTCTCTAATATTTTTCTTGGTTTAGATTTCTAGGTTCGGCTTACTTAGAGTACGTACGCCTCGGGACGTTCGTAGTCTAAGTGCCGGTCATGTTCTGTACTTTCGGGTCGTGACAAAGTTGGTATCAAAGCGTTAGGTTTTACCTTCGGAGTATAGGATGACCCTTGGTTGATGGAATAGGTGACTAAAGTAAAGTGACGTACCGTGGTATGTCCGCGGCATATTTATGATACGCCACTCCACTTAAGTAGCCTTAGGATGTACATTTCTTTGTTCAGTATCACATTCCTTCCTGATCTAGCTTCATCGGTACCAGTTTTGGTTTTGCTGCCACGATTACGGGCAGGGAGAGCTACGGCTAGAGTTGCGGTCAGCATGAGCTCATTACGAACGAGGACTGACCCGGGCATAGTTTCGGCGACACACGATTGCAGAGATGTGTCTTGATTGTGTTTCACGCCACGAGCGTGGATGGATCGCTGTATGAGATTACTCGGACGTGCGGATTAGCACCAGAGGATTGAGCCACTGACAGAGGCCAGCCAGATTTTGATGACCGTTGGTGTATTGCTTGCTCATTCATGAGGATTGAGGCACTGTCCAGCGTGCAGACGAGTGAGCCAGCTATTGCTGCAAACAACGAGATATCGCCCTAGATGTTGGAGCTATTGCAGTACGAGATTGTACTAAAAGATGATAGAAGGTCGCTAGTCACAGAGGATGAATGACTAGGACATGTGGATTGTTTGCTACCCCGATGCGAGGTCATCAGATAGATTGATTCCAGCTGAGATGACTTCACGTGGAGACGTTGAGAGTCGACAGAGACGATCGAATGTCAGTAACCTATTATTCCAAGTTTAAAGTATTCGGAAAGACATGCAGGCAATTCTATGGTCCCTCTAGAAGAATGAAACCCTAACTCGACTTAATGACCGTATGAAAGCCTTTGAACCTTAGGGTTTGCGGCAGTTCTGCGGCGCCATTAGTGAGGCTTGGGTTTGCCCTTCTACGGCTGGACCACCGATGCTGTGGTATGTACTCGATACTACTATACTATACCCAAGATGTTGAGCTCTTGGGGGATTACGAGGTTTTGACGACTCGATCGGATGGCTCAACTTAATTCGGATGCTAGATAGTGTGATGCATTTCGTAGGAGACTCCGGATACGAGGATAGCCATCGGAGCTCAGTTCATGCAGCCACAACCAGGCGAGTCCGAAGCAGTCGACATTAGAGGGAAGTGGAGTAAGAGGTTCGTACCAGATCTGGATGTGATGACGTTCCACTCCGACGACATCAAAGATGCGATGTGCATGCCGAGGCAGAGTACTGGATATACCTTCCAGAAAGAGTAGCAATGAGTATGCAGTCGTTCCGGAACCAGAAGCAGATATAGTCAAGGACGATGACTTCCGGACAGTTGGCAGGGATGAGACTTGGAAGAGACCTTGAGCAGGATTCCTTCTAGGACACTGCTGCAATGATACTTGCACCCAGGATCGGATGTGCCACGTGCATTCAGAGAGCCAGAGGCCGACGCTAGTGACATGCTGCTTTGCGAGTAGTCGCGACGATTGGCCAAGAGATGACCAGAAAAGTGCCAGAACGGAATCGACCCCATGGGCACACCTGACAGGACCAATGAGCCGATGGATCATGAGATTGATAATTCACAGAGAAGACTTGGACCCAGGAGTGGTCATTGTTACGCACACCAGCAGGCCAGAGTTCAGAATCGTCGACGAGACGTCCTATGAGTGACCGTGACAGTTGGCCCGAGATTCCTGGAGGATGCGCTTGAGCGGGACTATTCCGCCATACTTGATTTCGATGTTTTAGGTGATTTATTCGCATGATTTGATTTTGATGATTGAGGATTTACGATTTTCACACAGTCGTTGCACTTGATATCGTTTTCGTGCCTTGGTTTCACATGTTTGTGATTTTATGGGGTTTAGACATTTGAGTTGATTTTGTGCGTATGCACGCACACGATTTGGTTCCTGCACTCTGTATAGTTTATATATGCTTGTAGTGCAGTGACATGTATTTTGTGCACTTGGATGCACTGGACTTCGATTTCGAGGGTGATGTTTGATATTTGTTTTGTGCATTTTATGCACCGGATTTGGATTGTTAGCGCATGTTGGGCGCCCGTTACGAGATGCGATTTGGTGCACACCAGATGCACTGAATCGGGCTTTTTTGTGCATGTCAGATGCACCTGATTTTGCGGTCAGGCACGCACGTTGCCTATGACCGATGTTGTGTGCACCACCGTTGCACCTTGATGTTGTTTTTGTGCACCTGCTTTGCACATGTAGGGATTTTGATTTTCGTGCGCACCAGACGCACGTAGTATTTATATGCACTTTTTGGGATTAATCCTTATGGAGCAGTACATTTTTATGATATTGCGATTTGTTTTCGTACTGAGCAGGGCTGATCAGATGACAGTGCTTGGATATATTTTTGCATGCACTGATAGATTTCAAAGGGGTTTCCAAAAGCGAGCTATAGTCTCATTATTTACATACGTGTCCGATACGACACGAGACGTTTAAAACAAGGAAAACCCTTCTAAATTGTTTTCAAAACGGTGGGACGTGTATATTAAACAAGAGAGATATACATATATAATTATTTTCTTATAGAGGCGTCCGCCACTGTGCAGTGTTATGTGCATTGCACATCGATTTCAAAGAATTTGGCATACATTTCCTGCAGATATTTACATGCACGGATTTGGTATTTACATGCATAGTTCCAATTTATAGCATATTGGCTTTGCCTTGGATTTGGCATTCGTGTTTTACCTTGACTCCGATGATTGCGAGATGCTTGACGGAGTTTTGATTTCGAGTTATCTGCTCGTTACTCATGCGCATGTATTGCGCTATGATGCGTTCTGTGGATTGATGATTTCGGAGCCCCGTTGACTTGGACATTTTATTGAAATGTTTTAGAATTTGGGGGTTTAAATTTAAATTCGGGGAGCGAATTTCTTTAAGGGGGGAAGACTGTAACATTTCAAAAAAATAAAATATTACTTTTGGGAATTTTCATAATTTAATATTAATTTATAATGAATATTTTAATAGTCGGTATAATTAAATACCGATAAATAGTGAAAATTCCGGAGAAAATTATGGAAATTCTAAATTTGGGCATTTTGTGGAAATTTTACAGTTTTTATGATGGATTATATGGTATTCTAATGTAATCGCGATTGAAAATCGTTAAGTTGTATTTTTGGCTTTTTGTGCAAAATGTGCACATGACACTTCTACACTTGTTACACTTGTTCATGTTTTGGACTCATGACAAGCCTAGGGTGAACCATGTTTAGATGACCTTGATGACTTGAACCAATTGGTTATGATATTGGGCTTAATTAATGACCTTTAGCCTTGTTAAAGGTAATTAGGTGGGAGTTGACTTGTGTCAAGGAGAGAGAGAGAAAGAGAGAGAGAGAGAAAGCCATGATGGTTGAGATCTTATTTGGAGAGAGAGAAGGGAGGCTCCTAGGTTTTGTCACTTCACCTCACTTCAAGACTCATCATTCCATTTCAGTTCAAAACTTTTGCCTCACATCTCTCCCTCTCACTCACTCACATCTCTTACTCACCCACACACAAAAGAGAAAAACAAACAACAGCCCAGCAGCCCCTTTGTAACCAACAGTAGCCCCTTTGTAACCAACAGCAGCACAGCTGAAGCCCCAAACAACAGCAATAACAGCCACCAAAACTGCAACAGCAGCCCCTTTACATCAGCCAATACCAACACATCAGCCCCCATATACACCCATCAGCACACTTCAGCCCTCAACATCAACACATCAGCCCACACTAACACATCAGCCACCCCAACACTTCAGCTACATCAGCCCATTTCATCCCCCCTGCATCAGCAGCAGCTAAACCTGCAACAGCAACCAGAAGAAAAGAACAGCCACAGTAGCAACTCCATTTCAAAACAAACCCACACCATCCTCATACAACAACCCTTCACAACACCAAAACCACAAAACTCACACAAAACAACATCAGCAGTGGCTGCTGCTCAACAGAAAAGGAAAGAAGAGAAATTACCAGCAGCAGCTGCAGCCACTGAAATAGCAACAAGGAGCAGATCAGCTGAAGGAACAACACCCCACCAACAACCACACACTCCTCTTCATCTTGATCATCTTTTCTCCTTCGTTCTAGGATTCCTTGAGGTATAATCTCACAACCCAACTCGGTTCTTGCTCAGTTTAGGTTATATATCTGAAAGTTTACTGTTTTATTATGATATAGTGATAGTTTTAGTGAATTTGAGTGAGACTTGACCAATTGTTGGATTTGATGGTTGGTATAACCTTACTGGGAGTATTTGAGACCATCATGACCAAGATTACCCAGATTTCCAGTTAGATACCAGGTTAGTTACACTTGGTGTATTTTAGCAATTTTGTCGAATTTGGACCTTTCTGGAAAACTGCTACAACCCGGGACCTCCTAAAATAAAATTGACATGGCAGTGAGATATGCAGGAGGATAGAAGCCAGTACCCAAAACCCTAGCCCAAACCACCAAACCCCGGCCGTAGATTTTTTCCCCCTGGCCCCAATTTGCTGCCATACCAGGGTGGAACTGCCTCGTTTTGCGTGCACAGCCCCATTTCATGTAAAATTGACCCCCGGTATGTCTAGTTTTGACTGTTTCCTGTTAGGGTAAAATCTGGGTTCATTTTCATGAGTTGGCGTATGATTTACGACTCGTTTTTGTATGGATTTTGATATTCGATGATTGGTTTCTGTCGGGTGGCGTTTGGACGTCAACGACAGTGGATATTGGCTGTTTTTGCACACAAGGTTACAGGTTTTTACCTATGGGCGTAGTGTACACCATTTTGGTTTCCGACATGGTTTTCATGAGTTTTAGCGTGTGATATCCTTGTAGGTACCCCACGGGGCGTCGAGGCGTTGGAGATGCAAACGGCGACATCGGCACCGGCACACATAACTAGGCGAGAAGATTTATATCTAAGGGGAGAAGTCGGGTGGATGGCGTATAGCACCCCCGCAGTCCGAGGTGATGTATACGGATGCGTATACGCACCTACAATTATTATTTGTTGTTGGGATGATTATTGATGTTTAAATGGATATTGGTATATTGGATTGGTGAAGGGTTACGAAACCATAGGGTAGTGGGTGCACTACACATACATATTCACACATACATACTTGCATACATCCTTATTACATATGTGGTTATGGGATTCTTATAGATATGTGTTCACACAGGTATGGGACTACGTGTTCACATACAGATTTGAGGATGATACTTGGGATTGAGATGAGTCGATGAGAGTTGATCTGAGATTATGATGTCGGTGATTGGCAGGATTGGTACTTGATATACGTCCTGATATGATAGCGGGTCTTGATGACGATGCCTTTTGCATAGTGATACATATATTTTAGATGATCGACATGTGATTATGATACGAGATAGGATGTGATATGATACAATATGACAGGATATTTGTGATAGGCCGCCATGGGCGATGTATACTCCTTGAGATGATTTGGGCTGATGATATCGTTTTTGCTAGAGGCTGTAAATCAGAAGCTGGATTATGATTAAATTGACGATATATGATGATGATATTGATTTATACGAGACTGTCGATCAGTGATCAGATCTTGATTATAGTGATGATGTTAGCATTGTACTAGACATAGGCCAGTACCCAGATAATGATATTTGATAAGAGAATACTTGATGAATAACATGACAAACGTGATATTGACCCGTACCCAGATTTGGGGATGCCGTATGACGGATTTACGTACGAGCTATATTTTGATGTTTGATCCGCCTACTAGACTTGGGAATAACCGATTATAGAGATATGGTATCGGATGTGATATGATCGAGGCGGGATCACCGACTATATATGTGCATATTTATGTATCGACTCAGAGGTTAGGCGGTTTCTCTTACCTACTGTTAGCTTTAGCTCAGCCTTTTAGTGGTATAGCAATATGACTCATTATGACATTAGATGCAGTTTAGAGATCATGGTGTTCAGTATTTCAGTTCCCGCATATTATTATCATTGTTGCTCTGCATCGCATACTGTTATGATTCATATTTCATTATTGATATCCTGCTGCAAGGACACCAGCACCATTACCGATGATGCGTATGTACCACGTACACTTATTTGCTGTCGCACACACATCTTCATCGGTAATTGGCATGTCACGAACACTTAGAAAATATTATTGCTTGATTTAGCTTGCTAGCTAGTAGTGACATGATATTAGTATGCTTGCTTTATATGTTAGCTTGACATTGTAGCTACCACTTGTCATTTCATGCATACTGTTATTCATTATATGCTGCATTCATGGATTCTCATGCTTATATTCGTGATTTCACATGCTATTGATGATTTGGATTTGGGTTTCCATGAGATTTTCTGGATTTGGAGGAAAACCGCAAAACATATATATAAACTGCTTTCTCTTTTTAAATAAAAATGCTGTTTTTCCATGATGTATGAGTCGTCCACCATGAGTTTGCTGATGGATTTCGAGACCCAATCCGAGGAGGCGGATGAACCGTTTCGGGTACATGGTGGGCCCGGTGCGGTACCCCGGGGCAAGAAGATCGCAGGAGATGGCGTTGAGCCTGGCAGGGGAGCACGACCGACCGGTGATATTGCCCGACACGTCGGATATCCGGAGGATACCGTCGTAGTCATGAGATGGATGGTAGGGGCCGATCTGGACTGACGGCGTCTGGATATTATGATTGAGACATTGAGATTTGAGATATTGAGGTACAGAGATTGTGATGCAGCGATATTGAGATTTATGTTTTGTGCCGATGCTAGGCACTGTTTTATGCTGATTTCATTAAGATACCTCATTTTAAAAAAAATGCAGAAATCTCATAAAGTTACAAAAGCTGTTTTCTTCAGTACATGCATTCTGTTATATGCATTCACACATCATTCATATGATATATTGCCACCTAATGCACTGACACAGGCACATGGGTTTACACTTGGGTTAGATATTTACACTAGCCATGGTTAGAGATTGCTGGTTATGTATTTGAGGATTTTATATATTGATCGTATGACCTAGGATTGCGTCATACATGTGATTTTCTGTTCGTAGATCTTTTTCTACTCACGAGTTGGCAACTCACCCCCGTTGTGCCCCAGTTTCTTGCAGGTTTGTCGTACAGGTTCTATTACGGCTTTGCGGGCACGGTTTTTTTTGGGGTGACTTGCTAGTAGGTGGGTTTATTGTATCTTACCCATCATTATACCTTGTTTATTATATTTCAGTTGTATCTAGAATTTCCATCAACCAAAACTTGTATTTATTGAGATAGAGACTAGTGATGCATTTTCTTTCGACCTTAGAGTCGCGTATTATATTTCCTTGGGTTTCTTGCTGGATGAGTTCATTTCTGTTGTGATACTCGCCTTCAGGCGTTGTATATTATGTGCATACAGGTTGATTTAATATGGTTCTTCCTACTCTCTACTATTTTTCTTAGTTTAGATTTCTGGGTTCGGCTTACTTAGAGTACATACGCCTCGGGACGTTCGTAGTCTAAGTGCCGGTCATGTTCTTTACTTTCGGGTCGTGACATATAGCCAGTAGCCAGAATTCGAAGCATGTTGTGGCTTCGGCTTCGGGTGTGTTTGTAATAGAGAACAGTATGTCAGTTAACCCTACTTCCTGGGTATTGGATACCGGATCACGATCTCACATCTGTAATTCGTTACAGGCTCAGAGAAACCGTAGGGTTATCAAGAAAGGTGATATGACTCTCAGGGTTGCTAACGGAATGAGCATGTATGCTGAATCCGTAGGGGAGTATCATCTAGGACTGACAACTGGGCTGATATTGATTCTGCGTGACTGTTTTTATGTACCAGGTGCGACTTGTAATATCATATCTGTATCCTTACTTTCTAAGGAAGGATATGATTTTACTTTTGTAAGCGATATAGTAAACATCCACCTAAATCAAGTTCTGATTGGGTCAGGTACATTGAAAAACGGTATATACGTTTTGAATCAAGCTCATGTCTTCAGTGTCCAGAACACACCTAAAAGAAAGTCTCCGGAATTAAATCAGGCTTTCTTATGGTATTGTAGACTGGGTCACATTAATGAGACACGGTTGACTAAGTTACATAAAGAAGGATACTTGGATCCGTTCGAGTACCAGTCTTATGCCACTTGTGAATCTTGTCTCATGGGAAAGATGACAAAGACTCCATTCACTGGACACGGAGAAAGAGCGAGCGAGCTCTTGGGACTCATACACAGTGATGTGTGTGGTCCATTGTCTACACATGCGCGATGTGGTTATTCTTACTTCATTACTTTCACAGATGATTTCTCTAGGTATGGGCATGTCTTCTTGATGAAGCACAAATCCGAGGCCTTTGAGAAATTTCAGGAATACAAGAATGAAGTTGAAAAACAAACAGGCAAAAGTATCAAGACACTGAGATCTGATTGAGGTGGTGAATACTTGAGTGCCGAGTTTCTTGGCTTCTTAAAAGAGAATGGAATTCTCTCTCAGCTTACTCCTCGATACACACCACAACATAACGGTGTATCGGAAAGGCGGAATCGAACCCTATTGGATATGGTTCGATCCATGATGAGTAAGGCTGAGTTACCGCGATCCTTCTGGGGTTATGCACTAGAATCAGCTGCATACCTTTTGAACCAAGTTCCAACTGAGACTGTGCCTACTACACCATATCAGATGTGGTGTGGGAAGAAACCCTATCTTAATCACATTAAGACATGGGGATGTCCAGCTTTTGTCAAAAAGCAGCATGCGGACAAGCTCGAGGCATGTTCAGTACAGTGTAAGTTTGTGGGATACCCAAAGAACTCCAAAGGGTATCTTTTCTATTATGCAGAGTAACAAAAGATTTTTGTTTCTCGTCATGCCCGCTTCTTGGAAACTGAGTTTTTGGAAAACCAGATAAGTCGGAGCGCAATAGAACTGGAAGAAATTCCAGAACCATGAGCTATTATTGAAAGCTTAGTAGAACCAGAGGGTTCGAAAGAACAGGACATTCCAGCGCCACTCCGCAGGAGTAGTAGGCAGTCTCATCCGCCCGAGAGATACTACGGTTTTCTCATAGACGGGGATAGAGGGGATTGCACCATGGATTATGGTGAGCCGACTAGCTTCCAGCAAGCCATTCAGAGCGGTGACTCGGTAAAATGGCTGGATGCAATTCGGACCGAGATGGAGTCTATGTACAACAACAAAGTTTGAACTTTGGACTTTGCTCAAGAAGGGGTAAAACCCGTAGGATGCAAATGGACCTTCAGAAAGAAGATTGGTGTAGATGGGCAGGTTGAAACCTATAAAGCTTGACTTGTTGCAAACGGTTTTTGTCAAAGACCAGGTTTGGACTATGACGAGACTTCTTCTCCAGTGGCTATGCTGAAATCCATTCGGATCCTTCTTGCCATTGCTGCTTTCCACGATTATGAAATCTGGCAGATGGACGTAAAGACGACTTTCCTAAATGGAAATTTAGAAGAGTGTGTCTATATGGATCAGCCGGAGGGATTCATTCAGAGTGTGAGCAGCGGTAGAGTGTGAAAGTTGCTAAAGTCCATCTATGGACTGAAGCAGGCATCGCGGAGTTGGAACATCTGCTTCGAAGATACTGTCAAAGAATTCAACTTTATCAAAAACCCAGATGAACCATGCATTTACAGTAAGATTGTAGGGAGAACTGTGGTATTCCTCGTCTTGTACGTGGATGCCATTCTACTAATAGGAAATGATATTCCTATGTTACAGTCAGTCAAAGGATTCTTGTCGCAGAGGTTCTCCATGAAGGACCTGGGCGATGCCAACTACATTCTGGGGATCCAGATCTATCGTGATAGATCTAAGAGGATGTTGGGACTTTCACAGTCCAGGTACATTGACACCATACTGAAAAAATTCAGTATGGAAGATTCAAAGCGTGGTAATCCACCGGCTTGTCACGGAATCACCCTCTCCAAAGAGATGTCTCCCAAGACTGATTTGGAAAGGGATCGCATGTCTATTATACCCTACGCTTCTGCGGTAGGCTCTGTAATGTAAGCGATGTTATGTACCAGATCAGATGTAGCTACGCATTGAGCGTTGTAAGCCGGTATCAGTCGGACCCAGGGGAGAAACACTGGATAGCGGTAAAGAACATTCTCAAGTACCTGAGATGGACTAAGTAGATGTTCTTGGTGTATGGCGGAAAAGACCTCCAGATCGAGGCCTTTGCTGACTCCAGCTTCCAGAGTGACAAGGATGACTCCAAGTCCATGTCGGGTTATGTCTTAACCCTCAATGGAGGGGCGGTTTGCTGGAAGAGTTCCAAGCAGGAGACCGTTGCTGACTCAACTATGGAAGCGGAGTACATCGCTGCTTGCGATGCCGCAAAGGAAGCTGTCTGGATGAAGAAGTTCCTCACGGAGCTTCAGGTGGTTCCTACCATTGTTGATCCAATACCGCTGTATTGCGACAACAACGGAGCTATAGCTTTAGCGAAGGAACCCAGGTCCCATCAGAAGTCCAGGCACATTTTGAGGCGGTACCACCTAATCAGGGAGATCGTAGATCGCCGGGAGATTGAAGTGATGAGAGTAAATTCGGAGAATAACACTGCAGATCCACTCACGAAGGCTCTACCCCAGACTCAGTTCGAGCGGCTGATCAAGATGATAGGTCTTCGATACGCCAGTACATAGACTTAGTGCAAGTGGGAGATTGTTAGTGTATATGCCCTAGAGGCCATTACTGTATCATACTAGCTTGTATATTACTTAATGGAAGCTTGGGATATTCACAGTTGTATTGACAGTCTTGCTCAAAATGGTAGTATGCTACTTGGTTTGTCTCTACTTCAATATGTGCATGTGTTTCTTTTAGAATATCGCTTATATACATATTAGTAGAGCCCTTAGAATCTTTGCTTGATTACCAGCATTGTGATGGCAGTCATACTCGTGGGGGCTGGGTAATCCATAAGCACATCCTTATACAGGTCACTAGTCGTAGGATTATCGAGACAGGGCATCGATACTACGGAGTAGACTAGCGTATGCGCTTCTCATCCCAGCGGGGGAGACGGTCTGTCCCACAGCAGTCAGTACGTCGTACTTGAGATAGTATGTGGGTGCTCGTTAGGTTACGAGTGCACTGGATAGGACTCGTCGGGAACTGTTGGTTGGTATTATACCTATCGTCAGTTATCAATTCCCAGGTGACATGAGTACAGCTTAGTCCGCCGACTTGACACTGTCACTTCGCCACGGGTGTGTTCCTACTGTACTTAGATTACTACCCTACCACGGCTCAAAGGAGCCGTGCAAACAGGTAGTAGTTGGGTGCAGTCCCGAAGCACTTGGAGATAGTGACGGTTAGACAGGATTCGTCTCTCCCGGTATTGGGGGTTGACATCGCGCTGTGTCTAGGAGAGCCATTACACGAGTAGTCCCTGGCCAGGGCAAGCGAGATATACTGGTAGGTTTCCAGTGTTATCTCAGGGTGTTCTGGGCTTCACTCCGACACGACTTCTACCGCTATTAGGGGACTGACGTTTACCGCCCCCTAGGCCCGCCATGCGATGTATCAGACGAACAGACCGGACTGTACGCAGATTGTCACATACAGGCTCAGTAGGAGTTCGGATAGGTTTACCTCATCGGCCTTCTTATCGACATCTACCTAGGGACCGTTACGTATAGCTTGTGCCGCTTGCGGTCTGTGGTTAAACCCACTGCCAGCGTAGTGTCGAGTCTTTAGAGTCCCACACAGAGTGTTTCCCTGCACTGAGCGTAACGCGTAGAGGCCGTATGGTTTTACGGCAGGGCTACGATCACTTACATGCACTTGTGTACGTATGCTGTTCAGGCAGGCAATACTAGTGGGCTTTGGTTTAAGCCAGATCCTAGTATTGCACAGATGGATTTGTTTTGTCTTCTGTGCATTCGCATTCTACGGAATGCGGATGCGGGTGTGTATGCACAGTTTTGAGGAGTGATGAAGGAGGAGGTGCCCCATTAGGGTTTTGGCAGTTGGTTCGGCCAAAACCGTAATGTGGCAGGCTCATTAGGGTTTTGACAATTCGTTTCGTCAAAACCATTATGAGCCGGAGACATTGTTTATTAATCCTTTTAGTGATAGATTTGTGATGGCTAATTGCATTGACCATTTGACCACTTAGACCTTTCTTGTCTTTGTTGACCCGTTGACCGTGTTGACCATTGACCTTCAAGAGAGGTCTACACTCTTCTTTGATTTTCTTTTTAATTCTTGAGTTATGAAAATGGTCATGTCATTTGTGCCATCAACTTTATCATGATAGGATTAGTAATGATGGTTTTTGGTGCATTATTGCAACCATGGTTCATTTTCCTTACTTAATCTTTTCATTATTCTCTTCTCATTCACTCTCTTGAAGTGAGAAGAAAAGAAAAGCTCCATGGTTGCTAAAGTTTCTCCTTCATCTTCCTCCTCTTTATAATTCTTTTGATCTCATGTGTTGAGAGAAAAAAAATCCACATAGACAAACACTTCCATCTTTCTCTTCTACACAACCTAGAGCATCTAGATTAGCGATCTCGTTGCCCTAGTTGCCTTGGCTTGAGGTGGAGCTTAGTGTACAACTCTCGGGTGGATCGTCTTCGACTCAAGAAGGACGCGGAGGTGACCAAGATCCGGATCGACCCTCGGAGCGTGGATGGACGAGCCGGACAGCGGAGAGAAGACCCGAAGGACCGGTTCCGTGAGGTATATTTTCTACAGCATAGTAGTTAAAGCCTCTACTTGTTTGCTAGTTTCTAGTTTAGCCAAGATCCTTCCTTTTGAGTCCATGTTGCCTTGTGCCAAATTATTGTTTTTCGCCGTTTCCGCCTCCCCGTGAGAACTGGGGTGAGCAACATGGACTTACACAGCGTTTCGCCCGAAACTTGAGAAAACAGTCTGTGGGGGACTCTAAAGACTCGTCAATACTTTAGTTGTGGATTTAAAAACTAGCACGTCAGAGGTATTAGCTATACGTAACGGGCTACCAGATATTGACAAAAAGGGACGTCTGTGAGCGAACTCATGCCGACACCCTACTGAGCCTGTCAGTGACAATATCCGTACAGTCCGGTCCGTTCGTCTATGAGCGTCGCATGGCGGGCCTAGGGGGTTGGTAAAAGTCAGACCTTCAAAAGCGGTACAAGTCGTGTCGGAGTGTTGCCTAGAACACCCTGAGATACTACTGGAATACCTACCAGTAAATCTCCTGCCTTGGCCAAGGACTTCGTGTAATGGCTCTCCTAGACACAGCGTGACCTTACCCCCATTACCGGGAGACGAACCCCTGAAGATCCGCTCACTGCCTCCATGTGGCTCGGGACTGTACCCAAATAAAACCTGTTTGCATGTCTCCTTTTAGCGTGGTAGGGTAGTAATCAAAGTACAGTGGGAACTCACACGAGACAAATGACAATTATCAGGTCGATGAACTAACCTGCACACACGTCACCAGGGAACTGCCATCTGACGTCAGGTATAAGACTAACTAGCAGGTTCCCGGCGAGTCCTGTCCGGTGTACTCATAACCCAATGAGCACCTGTATACATCTTAGGTGAACTAACTGACACCAATGGCTTGTGAGACAGGCCACCGCCCCTCGTCGGGGTCTCGACTGTATACACTAGCCTACTCTGGAGTATCGATGCTCTGTCTCGAAACTCCCACGACTAGGGACCTTTTAAGGATTTGCTTATAGACCCCAGCTCCCACGTATATGATCGCCCTCATACTGCTAGCAGTCAAGCAAGAATCCTAGGGGCTCTATCAACGTGTAATAGTGACCTATAAGGTCACCTAAAGCAGTACACGATGATAAAGATAAACCAGATAGCATATTATCATCTCGAGCAAGACTGTCCTACCGGCATTGGTCCTCTCTCAATCATTGCAATCACGTGCCTGTGATCTAATAATTGACTCTGAGGGCACTAAATCTAACAGCAAGTGGATATTCAAGAAGAAGATTGGTGTAGATGGACAGGTTGAGACCTATAAGGATAGACTTGTTGCAAAGGTTTTCGTCAAAGACCTGGTTTAGACTATGACGAGACCTTTTCTCCAGTAGCTATGCTGAAATCCATTCAGATCCTTCTTGCCATCGCTGCCTTCCACGATTATGAGATTTGGCAGATGGACGTAAAGACCGCTTTTCTAAATGGAAATTTAGAGGAGTGTATCTATATGGACCAGCCAAAGGGTTTCATTCAGAGTGGGAGCAGCGGAAAGCTGTGCAAGTTGCTTAAGTCCATCTATGAACTAAAGCTGGCATCGCGGAGTTGGAATATCTGCTTTGATGAGACAGTCAAAGAATTTGGCTTTATCAAAAACCCAGATGAACCATTCATCTATAGTTGATTTGTAGCAAGAACTGTCGTGTTCCTCGTTTTATACGTGAATGACATACTCTTGATAGGAAATGACCTTCCTATGCTACAATCTGTCAAAGGGTTCTTGTCACACAGGTTCTCCATGAAAGACCAGGGTGATGCCACTTACATTCTGGGGATCCGGATCCATCGTGATAGATCCAAAAGGATGTTAGGACTATCACAGTCCAGGTACATCGACACCATACTGAAAAGATTCAGTATGGAAGATTCCAAGCGCGGTGATCTACCGGCTTGTCACGGGATCACCCTCTCCAAAGAGATGTCTCCCAAGACTGATTTGGAAAGGGATCGCATGTCTATTATACCCTACGCTTCTGCGGTAGGCTCTATAATGTATGCGATGTTGTGTACCAGACCGGATGTAGCTTATGCATTGAGTGTGGTAAGCCGGTATCAGTCAAACCCTGGGGAGAAACACTGAATAGCGGTAAAGAACATTCTCAAGTACCTGAGAAGGACTAAGGAGATGTTCTTGGTATATGGGGGAAAAGACCTCCAGATCGAGGCCTTTGCCAACTCCAGCTTCCAGAGTGACAAGGATGATTCCAAGCCCATGTCGGGTTTTGTCTTTACCCTCAATAGAGGGGCGGTGTATTGGAAGAGTTCCAAACAGGAAACCTGTCACGTCCCGAAAGTACGGAATATGACCGGCACTTAAACTACGAACGTCTCGAGGCGTACGTAATCTAAGTAAGCAGAAAACCAAGAAATGCAAACCAAGAAAAGTAGTAGAGTGAAGGAAAACCAATTTAAACAAGTAGTTATAATAGCATAAGCCGAATTATGCGGTTTTAAAAAAAACATCAATATTTCCCGAAAATTTCGGCAGAGTCTCCTTTATAAATACTGGCTCCCAAACGGGATACAACATGAATAGTATACAAAATCAATAAAAAGGCATCCCCAAGCGGGAGCTAGCTCTTCGTCAATCGACGGTCACAATCACACAAGCAATATAATATACAACGCCAACGGCGAGGATCAAAAACTCAAACCATAAGAAAAACCACAGAAATAAAAACGCGCGACTCTAAGGTCGAAAGAATAACATCACTGGTCTCTATCTCAAAAATAAATACATGTTTGGTTGATGGAACTTCTAGATACAACTGAATAATAATATACAAGATATATAATGGGGGTACGATACAAGTAAACCCACCTACTAGCAAGTCACCCGGAAATGGAAATAGTGCCAGCAAAGCCGTAAAGAAACCTGTACGGCAAACCTGCAAGAACTGGGGCACAACGGGGGTGAGTTGCCAACTCGTGAATAGAAAAACATCTACGCATAGAAATCGCGTAAATAACGCAACCTAGGTCAATGATCATAATATATCCTCAATTATATATATAACATGCAACCTATAACAAGACTAGGGTAAACATCTAACCTGAGTGTAATCTCATGTGCCCGTGTCAGTGCCTCAGGTATCAATATATCATATGAATGAGGTATGAATGCATGGAACAAAATGCATGTACTGACGAAGACTGCTTTCATAAATCAGTGAGATTTCTGTATTTTAAAAGTGAGGTACCATAAATGAAATCAGCATAAAACAGTGTCCAGCATCGACACAAAACAAGTGTCCAAATATCTCGATATCTCTGTATCACAATCTCTGTACCTCAATATCTCAAAATCTCAATATCTAGGGCGCCGTCAATCCAGACCGGCCCCTACCATCCATCTCAAGACCACGACGGTATCCTCTGGATATCCGACGCGTCGGGTAATATCACCGGTCGGTAGTGCTCCCCTGCCGGGCTCAACGTCAACAACACATTCCTCTTGCCCCGGGGTACCGCACCGGGCCCACCATGTACCCGAAACGGTTTCTCCACTCCTCGAATCGGGTCTCGAAATCCATCAGCAAACTCATGGTGGACGACTCATACATCATGGGAAAACCGCACTTTTTATTTTAAAAGAGAGAAAAGGTTTATTTATGTTTTTGCTGTTTTCCTCCAAATCCAGAAAATCTCATGGAAATCCGAATCCAAAACCTCAATAACACGTAAAACAGTGAATATATGCATGAGAATCCATGAATACGGCATAACAATGAATAACAGTATGCATGAAGTAGCAGGTAATAACTAAAATGTCTAAACTATTAGCTAACAGGCTGTGTCAAGCAATAATATTTTCTAAGGTGTACGTGACATGGCAATTACCGATGAAAATGTGTGTGAGCCGGCAAGTAAGTGTACGTGGTACATACGCATCATCGGTAATGGTGCTGGTGTCCTAACAGCATGACATCAATAATGGAGTATGAAACATAATATAAGCATGCGATGCGAAGCGAACCACAATAATGAGCGGGAGCTGAATACTAGACGCAACTATAACTAATCTGCATTAATATAATATAAGTCCTACAAATGGTGCCTTTTGAAATAACACGAATCATGGGGTTTTGAAAATAGGGGCTACGGTGTTTTTATGAAAAGATACGTCTTTTGAAATATCCGTAGGATCCCTTAGGCTGTCTTTTAAAATACCCACGATTCGTTAGTTTTTGAAATAGGTAAGAATCGAATCTAATCTAACAACTAAACTAAACTAAAGGATAAAGCTAATAAGCTGGACTACAGGTAAGGAAACCGCCTAACCTCTGAGTCGATACATATACATACCTGTATATATATTAGTCGGTGATCCCGCCTAAATAATATCATATCCGATACCATATCTATAATCAGACATCCCAAGTCAAAAGTGCGGATCAATCATCAAAATATAGCTCGTACGTAAATCCGTCGTACGGCATCCCCAAATCTGGGTACGGGTTAATATCACATTCATCATACTATTCACCTGGTATCCTTTTTATCGAGTATCATGATCGGGGTACTGATCTACGTCTAGTACAATACTGATACCGCCTAAGTATGCATGCACGTGTGTGAAACACTACGTCGAGGACCCGCTACAACGTCATGTCGTATCTCAAATACGAACCCTGCTATATCACCGATCTCACGGCCTCAAATCAAATCTCATCGACTCATCATAAATCCCAAGTACTATCCTCAAATCTGTATGTGAACACATAGTCCCATACCCATGTGAACACATAACTATATATTCCCGAATAAGCACAAATGAAAGAAGAAGTATGCAAGTATGGGTGGTTGTGTGCATGTGTGGTGCGACCACTACTCTAGGGTTTCGCGACACTAAATCATCCAAGAACACCAAATATCCATATCATTATCAATATACTCAAACAAAATATAATCAATATATATATATATGTGGGTATACGTATTCGTATACATCACCATGAACTGTGGGGGTGCTATACGCCATCCACCCGACTTCTCCCCGTAGATATAAATCTACTCACCTGGTCCTCGCTCGCCGGTGCCGACGTCGCCACGCGCTTGCTTGTCGTCTTGAAGTACACATGGGGTACCTACATATCATAACGCACCGTATCGCATTAAAACCAAATTCAAAATCGAAACGGCATACGAAAATCAAATCGGCACGCGTATCACGCATAGGTCAAAACCTATCGCCTACGCATGCAAGAACGGCCAAACCAACTCTCGATGTCGATGTACAAACGTCAGACCATCGAGAAAAACCCAAATACACTCATTTGCACATTCACGAACAATAATTTTAATATAAAATAGGTTAAAACTCACAAAAACCCCAATTACACATAAAAAGTCATTTTTCCGAAAATCTAGCAAGCACAATTCGCCGTTTTTGTACAAAACTCGATGTATAAACGAATTTAGCGGCCACAATACTCACTAAATATCTTAAATAAGTCATAAAAACAATTCCCATAATTTAATCTCATTAAATTCCAAAAACCCTAAAATTCTTGTTTACAAAATACCTAAATTTTAACAATTTTATAGCAAAAATGCACAAACTACAATCTAGCTTGGATTTTCATGAACTAAAGTATTAAAATACACTTAATAATGTTAATAATATGATAAAAACCCTAACCATATTTTTAATCTCACATATAAATGTAT
Organism: Agapanthus africanus; assembly: GCA_030015575.1. NCBI lineage: Eukaryota > Viridiplantae > Streptophyta > Magnoliopsida > Asparagales > Amaryllidaceae > Agapanthus > Agapanthus africanus. The sequence continues at coordinate 303,612,853 of CM057343.1, read as the reverse complement.
TTCATAAAATCCTAGTTTGCACAAAAAGCTTAATTTGGACATTTTACAAGTAACGAATTGTAATTAGCAACTAGATTAGTTTTCAACAAATCTTAAGATGCTAATCCACATCACATAACCATGCACAATTTATCACAACCCAATTCCAAAACAAAACCCTAACTTGAATTCCTTAATCATGCAATTTAACCCATTTAAAACCCAATTAACACTTAATTAAGCTAAATACAAGCAATTAACAACAAATTAAGTAAAATGGTTAGAATTTACCCAAACAATTTGAAGATCCCACAAGCACACTTAGCCTCCCAAATTGCTCTCTTGCTCCCAAAATCCATGCGAGATAGGCAAATAAATAATGGGTAGGAGTTGGATTTCGGTTTTGAGTTTTTGTTGATTTTTCATGAAATTTTTGTGAATTTTTTTTTTAGAAGAGATGAGATGAGGAATGAGAGGGGAGGGCTACTGGAAATGATCAGGTTTAGGCCAGCATGGGGTGGGGAATGGGTGAGGGAGGAGAGAGAGTGAGGTGAAGAAAGTGGAAAAAGTCAAAGTCCACAATTTTCTATCAGTTTCTACTCTTTTCTTTTCTTTTCTTTTCTTTTGCAAAACAAGTGGAGACAAGAGAGGGGGGCTACTGAAATCAGCCAAGGGGGAGGAAAAATGGGGGTGTGTGAGTGTGGGTATGGGTGTGGGGTGAAGGAAAATGATAAATACTATACCCCAAACATCCATTTACACTAAAAAAAAGCCTTTTTTCTTCAATAATTTCTAAACCGTTTTGGCAAATGATTTCGTTTCAAAAATCACATGATAAAATTTTATTTAAAGTTTTATGATGCGCAAAATTTGTTTCAACTGATTCCAATTTGTAATTTTCCCTAATTAAATATATTAGTGACGGCTTAAAATAATAATAAAATAATTTTTTTTTCAGAATATTTGAAATTTCACCAGTGGCTCAATAAACACCAAATACTAGCAATTACATAGCTAGAATATGTATATTTAATTTTCATAATAAGATATTTGCATTTTGCCTTTTTACAGAAAACCCCCTTATTTTACCGTTTTTTCGAAATTTCACCGAAACGATTTTCAAAACATTACAATCTTCCCCCCTTAAAGAAATTCGGTCCCCGAATTTAAATTAAAAGTTCCCACAAATACTAAAATATTTCAGCCAAAACCATCAAATCGCCGGGGCTCCGAAATCATAAATACATAAAACAAATCGTAGCGCAACGCATGCGCATGAAAATGAGCATATAACTCAAATCAGAACTCCGTGAAGCATCCCGCAATCATCGGAGTCAAGGGGAAGACATCAATACCAAATCCAAAGCAAAACCAATATGATATAACTCGAAACTATACATGTAAAATATATTCATGTACCATCCTCTGACTAGTCCTGCTGAGTACGAAAACACATAGCAATATCATAAAAACGTACTGCTCTTTAAGAAAAATCAATTCCAAAATACACGTATGAATACCACGTGCGTCTGGTGCGCACGAAAATCAAAATCCAAATATGTGCCATACATATGCACAGAAACAACATCTAAGTGCATCGGGTGTGCACGAAATATCTGTCGTAGACAACATGTGTGCCTGACAGCAAAATCAGGTGCATCTGACATGCACGAAAAAAAATCTCGATTTAGTGCATCTGGTGTGCACCAAAATCGCATCTCAAGACATGCGCTCAACATGCGCGAAAACCCAAAACCCGGGGCATCCATCATGCACGAAATCATGAAATCCAATATCAAGCACCGAACATGCGCAAAATCAAATCAGGTGGACAAGGTGCACAAAACAAATATCGAGTATCACAATCGAAATCGAAGTCCAGTGCATCTAAGTGCACAAAAGGCGTATCACTGCACTGCAAGCATATATAAACTATACAGAGTGCAGGAACCAAATCGTGTGCGTGCATACGCACAAAATCAACTCAAATGCCTAAAACCGTAAAATCACAAACATGTGAAACCCAAGCACGAAAACGATATCAAGTGCAACACTGTGTAAAGATCGTAAATCCTCAATCATCAAAATCAAATCAGGCGAATAAATCACCCAAAACATCGAAATCAATAATGGCGGAATAGTACCGCTCAAGCGCATCCTCTAAGAATCTCGGGCCAATTGTCGCGGTCACTAGTGGGACGTCTCGTCGATGATCATGAACTCTGGCCTGCTGGTGTGCGTAACAATGACCACTCCTGGGTCAAGGTCTTCACTATGAATTACCAATCTCTCGGTCCATCGGCTCATCGGCCCTGCCAGGTGTGCTAACGGGGATGATCCCGTTTTGGCACTTCTCTGGTCAATCATTACGACCATTCGTAAGACAGCATATCACTGGCGTCGGCCTCTGGCTCTCTGAATGTACGTGACACATCTGATCCTGGGTGCAAGTATCATTGCAGCAGTGTCTTGGAAGGAATCCTGCTCACGGTCTCTTCCATGTCTCGTCTCTGCCAACTGTCCAGAAGTCATCGTCCTTTCCTATATCTGCATCTTGCTCTGGAACGACTGCATACTCAACGCGACTCCTTCTGGAAGGTATATCCAAGTACCATGCCTCGGCATACGTATCGCATCTCTGATGTCGGCGGAGTGGAACGTCGTTTCATCTAGATCTGGTACGAACCTCTTACTTCACCTTTCTCTAATGTCGACCGCTTCGGACTCGTCTCGTCGTGGCTGCATGGACTGAGCTCCAACGGCTATCCTCGTATCGGGAGTCTCCCAAGAAATGCATCTCACCACCTAGCATCCGAATTAAGTCGAGCCATCCGATCGAGTCGTCAAAACCTTATAATCCCCCAAGAGCTCAACATCTTGGACACAGTTTAATAGTATCGGGTACATACCACAGCATCGGTGGTCCAGCCGTAGAAGGGCAAACCCAAGCATCACTAATGACGCCGCGGAACTGCCGCAAACCCTAAGGTTCAAAGGCTTTCACACGGTCATTAAGTCGAGTTAGGGTCTCATTCTTCTAGAGGGTCCATAGAATTGCCTGCATGTCTTTCCGAATACTTTAAACTTGGAATAATAGGTTGCTGACCTTCGATCGTCTTTGTCGACTCTCAACGTCTCTGCGTGAAGTCGTCTCTAGCTGGAATCAATCTATCTGATGACCTCTCATCGGGTAGGCGAACGAACCACATGTCCTAGTCATTCATCCTCAGGTGACTAGCAATCTTCTATCATCTCTTAGTACAACCTGTACTGCAATAGCTCCAACATATGGGGCGATATCTCGTCGCTCGCAGTAACAACTGGCTCACTCGTCTGCACGCTGAACAGTGCCTCAATCATCATGAGTAAGCAATACACCAACGGTCATCAAAATCTGGCTGGCCTCTATCATTGGCTCAATCCTCTAGTGTCGATCAGCACATCCGAGTAATCTCATAAAGGCGATCCGCCAAACGCTCGTGGCGCGGAAACACAGTAAAAAGACACATCTCCGCAATCGTGTGTCGCCGGAATTTCACCCTGGTCAGTCCTCGTTCGTGACGAGCTCATGCTGACCGCAACTCTAGCCGTAGCTCTCCCTGCCCGTAATCGTGGCAGCAAAACCATAACTGGTACTGATGAGGCTAGATCGGAATGAATATAATACTGAGCAAAGAAATGTATATCCTAAGGCTTCTTAAGTGGAGTGGCGTGTCGTAAATATGCCGCGGAACATACCAACGGTACGTCTCTCTACTTTAGTCACCTATTCCATCAACCAAGGGTCATCCTACGCTCCGAAGGTAAAACCTAACGCTCTGATACCAACATTGTCACGTCTCGAAAGTACGGAATATGACCGGCACTTAAACTACGAACGTCTCGAGGCGTACGTAATCTAAGTAAGCCGAAAACCCAGAAATGCAAACCAAGAAAAGTAGTAGAGTGAAGGAAAAACCAATTTAAACAAGTAGTTATAATAGCATAAGCCGAATTATGCGGTTTTAAAAAAAACATCAATATTTCCCAAAAATTTCGGCAGAGTCTCCTTTGTAAATACTGGCTCCCAAACGGGATACAACATGAATAGTATACAAAATCAATAAAAAGGCATCCCCAAGCGGGAGCTAGCTCTTCGTCAATCGATGGTCACAACCACACAAGCAATATAATATACAACGCCAACGGCGAGGATCAAAAACTCAAACCACAAGAAAACCACAGAAATAAAAACGCGCGATTCTAAGATCGAAAGAATAACATCACTGGTCTCTATCTCAAAAATAAATACATGTTTGGTTGATGGAACTTCTAGATACAACTGAATAATAATATACAAGATATATAATGGGGGTACGATACAAGTAAACCCACCTACTAGCAAGTCACCCGGAAATGGAAATAGTGCCAGCAAAGCCGTAAAGAAACCTGTACGGCAAACCTGCAAGAACTGGGGCACAACGGGGGTGAGTTGCCAACTCGTGAATAGAAAAACATCTACGCACAGAAATTGCATAAATAACGCAACCTAGTTCAATGATCATAATATATCATCAATTATATATATAACATGCAACCTATAACAAGGCTAGGGTAAACATCTAACCCGAGTGTAATCTCATGTGGCCGTGTCAGTGCCTCAGGTAGCAATATATCATATGAATGAGGTATGAATGCATGGAACAGAATGCATGTACTGACGAAGACTGCTTTCATAAATCAGTGAGATTTCTGTATTTTAAAAGTAAGGTACCATAAATGAAATCAGCATAAAATAGTGTCCAGCATCGACACAAAACAAGTGTCCAAATATCTCGATATCTCTGTATCACAATCTCTGTACCTCAATATCTCAAAATCTCAATATCTAGGGCGCCGTCAATCCAGACCGGCCCCTACCATCCATCTCAAGACCACGACGGTATCCTCCGGATATCCGACGCGTCGGGTAATATCACCGGTCGGTAGTGCTCCCCTGCCGGGCTCAACGTCAACAACACATTCCTCTTGCCCCGGGGTACCGCACCGGGCCCACCATGTACCCGAAACGGTTCCTCCACTCCTCGAATCGGGTCTCGAAATCCATCAGCAAACTCATGGTGGACGACTCATACATCATGGGAAAACCGCACTTTTTATTTTAAAAGAGAGAAAAGGTTTATTTATGTTTTTGCGATTTTCCTCCAAATCCAGAAAATCTCATGGAAATCCGAATCTAAAACCTCAATAACACGTAAAATAGTGAATATATGCATGAGAATCCATGAATGCGGCATAACAATGAATAACAGTATGCATGAAGTAGCAGGTAATAACTAAAATGTCTAAATTATTAGCTAACAGGCTATGTCAAGCAATAATATTTTCTAAGGTGTACGTGACATGGCAATTACCGATGAAGATGTGTGTGAGCCGGCAAGTAAGTGTACGTGGTACATACGCATCATCGGTAATGGTGCTGGTGTCCTAACAGCATGATATCAATAATGGAGTATGAAACATAATATAAGCATGCGATGCGAAGCGAACCACAATAATGAGCGGGAGCTGAATACTACACGCAACTATAACTAATCTGCATTAATCTAATATAAATCCTACAAATGGTGCCTTTCGAAATAACACGAATCATGGGGTTTTGAAAATAGGGGCTACGGTGTTTTTATGAAAAGATACGTCTTTTGAAATATCCGTAGGATCCCTTGGGCTGTCTTTTAAAATACCCACGATTTGTTAGTTTTTGAAATAGGTAAGAATCGAATCTAATCTAACAACTAAACTAAACTAAAGGATAAAGCTAATAAGCTGGACTACAGGTAAGGAAACCGCTTAACCTCTGAGTCGATACATATACATACCTGTATATATATTAGTCGGTGATCCCGCCTAAATAATATCATATCCGATACCATATCTATAATCAGACATCCCAAGTCAAAAGTGCGGATCAATCATCAAAATATAGCTCGTACGTAAATCCGTCGTACGGCATCCCCAAATCTGGGTACGGGTTAATATCACATTCATCATACTATTCACCTGGTATCCTCTTTATCGAGTATCATGATCGGGGTACTGATCTACGTCTAGTACAATACTGATACCGCCTAAGTATGCATCCACGTGTGTGAAACACTACGTCAAGGACCCGCTACAACGTCATGTCGTATCTCAAATACGAACCCTGCTATATCACCGATCTCACGGCCTCAAATCAAATCTCATCGACTCATCATAAATCCCAAATACTATCCTCAAATCTGTATGTGAACACATAGTCCCATACCCATGTGAACACATAACTATATATTCCCGAATAAGCACAAATGAAAGAAGAAGTATGCAAGTATGGGTGGTTGTGTGCATGTGTGGTGCGACCACTACTCTAGGGTTTCGCGACACTAAATCATCCAAGAACACCAAATATCCATATCATCATCAATATACTCAAACAAAATATAATCAATATATAAATATGTGGGTATACGTATTCGTATACATCACCACGAACTACGGGGGTGCTATACGCCATCCACCCGACTTCTCCCCGTAGATATAAATCTACTCACCTGGTCCTCGCTCGCCGGTGCCGACGTCGCCACGCGCTTGCTTGTCGTCTCGAAGTACACATGGGGTACCTATATATCATAACGCACCGTATCGCATTAAAACCAAATTCGAAATCGAAACGGCATACGAAAATCAAATCGGCACGCGTTTCACGCATAGGTCAAAACCTATCGCCTACGCATGCAAGAACGGCCAAACCAACTCTCGATGTCGATGTACAAACGTCAGACCATCGAGAAAAACCCAAATACACTCATTTGCACATTCACGAACACTAATTTTATTATAAAATAGGTTAAAACTCACAAAAACCCCAATTTCACTTAAAAAGTCATTTTTCCGAAAATCTAGCAAGCACAATTCGCCGTTTTTGTACAAAACTCGATGTATAAACGAATCTAGCGGCTACAATACTCACTAAATATCTTAAATAAGTCATTAAAACAATTCCCATAATTTAATCTTATTAAATTCCAAAAACCCTAAAATTCTAGTTTACAAAATACCTAAATTTTAACAATTTTATAGCAAAAATGCACAAACTACAATCTAGTTTGGATTTTCACGAACTAAAGTATTAAAATACACTTAATAATGTTAATAATGTGATAAAAACCCTAACCATATTTTTAATCTCACATATAAATGTATTTCATAAAACCCTAGTTTGCACAAAAAGCTTAATTTGGACATTTTACAAGTAACGAATTGTAATTAGCAACTAGATTAGTTTTCAACAAATCTCAAGATGCTAATCCACATCACATAACCATGCACAATTTATCACAACCCAATTCCAAAACAAAACCCTAACTTGAATTCCTTAATCATGCAATTGAACCCATTTAAAACCCAATTAACACTTAATTAAGCTAAATATAAGCAATTAACAACAAATTATGTAAAATGGTTAGAATTTACCCAAACAATTTGAAGATCCCACAAGCACACTTAGCCTCCCAAATTGCTCTCTTGCTCCCAAAATCCATGCTAGATAGGCAAATAAATAATGGGTAGGAGTTGGATTTCGGTTTTGAGTTTTTGTTGATTTTTCATGAAATTTTTGTGAAATTTTTTTTTAAAAGAGATGAGATGAGGAATGAGAGGGGAGGGCTGCTGGAAATGATCAGGTTTAGGACAGCATGGGGTGGGGAATGGGTGAGGGAGGAGAGAGAGTGAGGTGGAGAAAGTGGAAAAAGTCAAATTCCACCATTTTCTATCACTTTCTACTCTTTTCTTTTCTTTTCTTTTCTTTTGCAAAACAAGTGGGGACAAGAGAGGGGGGCTGCTGAAATCAGCCAAGGGGGAGGAAAAATGGGGGTGTGTGAGTGTGGGTATGGGTGTGGGGTGATGGAAAATGATAAATACTATACCCCAAACATCCATTTACACTAAAAAAAAGCCTTTTTTTCTTCAATAATTTCTAAACCGTTATGGCAAACGATTTCGTTTCAAAAACCACGTGATAAAATTTTATTTAAAGTTTTATGATGCACAAAATTTGTTTCAACTCATTCCAATTTGTAATTTTCCCTAATTAATTATATTAGTGACGGCTTAAAATAATAATAAAATAATTTTTTTTTCAGAAAATTTGAAATTTCACCAGTGGCTCAATAAACACCAAATACTAGCAATTACATAGCTAGAATATGTATATTTATTTTTTATAATAAGATATTTGCATTTTGATTTTTTACAGAAAACCCCCTTATTTTACCGTTTTTTCGAAATTTCATCGAAACGATTTTCAAAACGTTACAAAACCGTTGCTGACTCGACGATGGAAGCGGAATATATCGCTGCTGCTAATGCCGCAAAAGAAGCCGTCTGGATAAGGAAGTTCTTGACAGAACTTCAGGTGGTTCCGTCCATTGTTGATCCAATACCTCTGTATTGCGACAACAATGGGGCTATAGCTTTAGCGAAGGAACCCAGGTCCCTTCAGAAGTCCAGGCACATCTTGAGGCGGTATCACCTGATCAGGGAGATCATGGATCGCCAGGAGATCGAGGTTCGGAGGGTTACTACGGAAGATAACAATGCTGATCCATTCACGAAGGCCATACCCCAGACTCAGTTCGAGCGGCTGATCGAGATGATAGGTCTTCGATACGCCAGTACATGGCCTTAATGCAAGTTGGAGATTGTTAGTGTATATGCCCTAGAGGCCATTACTGTATCATACTAGTTTGTATATTACTTAATGGAAGCTTGGGATATTCACTGGTGTATAGACAATCTTGCTCAAAATAGTAGTATGCTACTTGGTTTGTTTCTACTTTAATGTGTACATGTGTTTCTTTTAGTATATCACCTATACACATTGGTGGAGCCCTTAGGATCTTTGGTTGATTACCAGCGTTGTGATGGCAGTCACACTCGTAGGGGCTGGGTAATCCACAAGCACATCCTTATACAGGTCCCTAGTCGTAGGACTATTGATACAGGGTATCGATACTCCGGAGTAGACTAGCGTATGCGCTTCTCATCCCAGCAGGGGAGACGGTCTATCCTACAGCCGTCAGTACGTCGTACTTAAGATAGTATGCGGGTGCTCGTTAGGTTACGAGTACACTTGACAGGACTCGTCGGGAACTGATTGGTTTGTACTATACCTATCGCCAGTTATTAGTTCCCAGGTGACATGAGTACAGTTTAGTCCGCGGACTTGACACTGTCACTTCGCCTCGAGTGTGTTCCCACTGTACTTTGATTACTACCCTACCACGGCTCAAAGGAGTCGTGCAAACAGGTAGTAATTGGGTGCAGTCCCGAAGCACTTGGAGGCAGTGACGGTTAGACAGGATTCGTCTCTCCCGGTATTGGGAGTTGATATAGCGCTGTGTCAAGAAGAGCCATTACACACAGTCGTCCCTGGCCAGGGCAAGCGAGATACACTGGTAGGTTTCCAGTGTTATCTCGGGGTGTTCTGGGCTACACTCCGACACAACTTGTACCGCTATTAGGAGACTGACGTTTACCGCCCCCTAGACCCCCCATGCGATATTCTCAGACGAACAGACCGGACTGTACGGAGACTGTCACATTCAGGCTCAGTAGGAGTTCGGATGAGTTCACCTCGTCAGTCTTCTTATCGGCATCTACCAGGGGGCCGTTACGCACAGCTAGTGCCGCTTGCGGTCTGTGGTTAAACCCACTGCCAGCGTAGTGTCGAGTCTTTAGAGTCCCACACAGAGAGCTATTCGCTTTTAGGCAAAAGAGTAGAGGCCGCATGGTTTTGCGACAGGGTTTGGTCACATCCGCGCACTTGTGCACGTTTGTTGTCCGGGCAGTTATTACTAGCGGGCTTTGGGTTAAGCCAGATCCTAGTATACGTTTTGGGATTGGTTTTATCTCGTTTGTATTCGTGTTCCCCGGAACGCGGATGCGGGTGTGTATGCATGGTTGACCGAGACAAAGATAGAGGATTCTCATTAGGGCTGTTTACTGTTGACTTTTGCTAAACCCTAATGAGAATAAGAAATATGATTAATGATAATATTAATTAAGTATTATTGTCCCATGGTTGGGTTGAAAAGTTGACTTCGTTGACTTGTTCACTTTGTTGACCGGTTGACTAGGTTGGACTTGTTGACCATCATCATTACAATGGCTATCATTTCATGGCAAAGACTTTTGCTTGCTTGTTTGTTCACAAATTGCATTTAAAGCATGAAATGATATTGCCATTTGATATGATAACAAGCATCACATAATACTCAATTATTATTATTTGTTACGATTATTTTGGATTATGAAGAGGATGGTTGCAAAAGTCTTTCTCATTCTATCATTTGCATTCTCTCTCATGCAAAAGCTCTCCTCTTCCTCTTGCTCTCCCTCTTTCTCTAGTTCAAGGAAAAAACCTCTCATGTGTTGAGAACCATTTGCCTTGGAGATAAAACCCAAAACACTTCTCTACTTATCCTAGTATACAAGGTCTAGCAAACCAAGTGTTCTAGTTTCCTCTAGATTGAGGTTGGAGCCAAAGGTAGAAGCTTTTAGGTCGATCCATCTTCGGCACAAGGAGACGACGAAGTGAGGCCGATCCGACCACCACAAGGAGTTGAAGAGAAGGAGTTCAAGTTTAGGTATAACCCTTAACCGAGTAGGTAAAACTCTTAGTTAGGTTGTTAGATAGTTAGTTTAACAAAGATCCGTTTTTGAGTCCATGTTACCCCCAAAGTAAAAATCGTTTTTCACCATTTCCGCAACCCCAAAGAACCGGGGACGGGTAACGTGGAGTTACACAATTAATATATATCACATATATATCAATGTATTATCCAAGTAAGAAAAAGAATCTTTAAGTGAGCTTATATTTGCTCGAAACTAGTTGGGTCATCATCTCATGATGCAATTCTCGCTCCCACTTTCATAGAGATAACCGAAGTAACTCTCAGGTGGATGCGGAACCCTACCAGATCGGCGGAGAGGCTGTGGTTCGTTGCAAACTATTGAATCCTCCGGTTCTACCAAATCATCAGCTGCAGTTTGTTATAGCTGGAACTACTTCCAGTTCTACCTTATGATCACTAATTTCTTCACAAAAAATTCCCTTTCCAAAAGGTGGCATGCTGAGAAAACAAAACATCTTTTGTTCCTCTATTTAGTAGAAGATATTCCCTTGCGAATGCTTGGGATATCCAACAAACTTCCACAGAACTGACCTTGCCACGAGCTTGTCCGGATTTTGCTTTTGACATAGGCCGGACAATCCCAAATCTTAACATCTTTAAGAGATGGGCTCTTCCCATATCATATCACATATGGAGTGGTAGGCATCTGATTTGATTAGAACCCTATTCAATAGATATGCTACTTCTCAAGTGCATAACCCCAAAAGAAAATAGGCTATTCAGTAGTACTCATCATAGAGCACACCATATCACATAGGGTGCGATTGCTCCGCTCCGATACACCGACATGCTGTGGTGTATATGGAGGAGTAACACTGAGAGAGAATCTCATTCTCCTTCAGAATAGTCCAGAAATTCCGTGCTCAAGTATTCTCCTCCTTGATCTAATCAAAGGACATAATATTTATACCCGTTTTTGGTTCTCTACTTCGAACTTATATTCTGTGAATATCTCAAAAGGTTCGGACTTGTGTTTCAACAGGAACATTTGTCTGAATCTTGAGAGATCATCAGTGAATGTAATGAAGTACAAAGAACCAGTACTGGCATATGTAGACAGGAGACTTTCATATATCATCATGTATCAATCCCAAGAGTTCAGTAACTCTTTCTCTGTTTCCAATAAACGGAGCTATGGTTATCTTATCTTTGTGACATGACCGGCAAGTTTCAAAAGATGTAAATTCCAACTGATTTAAATATGCATCTTTATGTAACTTTAGCTAGCCTGGTCGCATCGATATGACCTAGTCTGCAATGCCTCAAGAAGGATTCGTTCATTTCTGAACTCTTCCTCTTGTGTGTGTTCTGTACGATAAGAACTGTGGTTTGATTTAGAATGTCTATTCTTTTAGATAATGTGCCTGAACCGATCAACTCTTGATATAGGAAATGTTCAAAACATTATCCAACAATATAAAATTATATCCTTCTTTACTAATAAAGAGACTGATATAATGTTGTATATCAGGTTCGGTATCTAATAACATTCGTTCAGAATCAATGTATTCTGGTAATACGGGGTGATAACTGCCAACAGACTTGGCTACAACACTTGCATCATTTCCAACTCTTGAAACTTATCATCCGTTCTCAGTTCTCTACTTATCTATATCCCATGTAACAGAATACATTTGCGGGATCCAGATTCGGTATCTCATACCTAGGACGTAAAGGATACTGAGAAACAGTTCTCGGTAATGAACACACCCGAGGAAGATGCATCAGCATGTACTTTCTTCGTTTAGGGGGCACGGGAATTCTGGTAATCCCCTATTTCCTGCTCTGACTTACAAAAATTATAAGTTGGAGCGGGACCAACGTTCCCTAGCGCAGTATAACAATCGGGTTCGGTCAATACATCCGTATTATTATCTTGATTAAGGCGTGACATGGTCACTACCTGGAGAGAGAGAGAAGAAAACACTCAGCGTATGCTCTTGCAAGATTAAAATGGTTATTAATATATCTAATCAAGATGTCTCTCACTGTTTTAGTCAAATCTTCCTTCAAATCCTAAAAGGAAAGACTAGCCAGGATTAATTACACCCTACAAGTTTGTCAATCTTTCAGCCAAGCCAGTGCTGGTACTTTGAAGGAGGTTCCCCGTGCTTTCGCACGGACCTAATTAAAATAAACCTCGTTTTCCAAGAGGCGTAACCCCGTTGACACCTTTCTAGACACCTACTTGATCGGCTAATTGTAATGTGTAAAACTCTTCCAAGAGTAACTCTTACTAGCAGTGGGTATCGGGATCCAACTATCTCATAGAAGGTACGCAATCTCATTGCAAATTTCAACACTTGAAATTCCCGATAATATTTTGCCCCAAGCATCGCATGACCTTGACGGAGGTCAACAAATCATAGGGTGCTAGTCAAGTTCAACCCGTCATTTCTTGATTGAATCAAACCCACCCGCACAGCCCTTGATGGAGGTCTACAAGGCCGTACGACCACCCTAATCCAATTTGCATCATATGCTGAAACAGATAAATACTAGTTAGCTACCGCTCAATACGTCTTGGCGGAGGTCAACAAACGTAGCACGAATAGTAAGTAGGACTTATCTGAAATTACGGAGGGCTACGACAGGTTTTTAAGAAATCCCTTTGCGTAATGAACTAGATATCGTTGTAGAATCAAATGATTTAAATAGAGTGTTTTTGTGGCCTTTACTTGTTTTGCTAAAGTGGTCACTCCCAGTGAAGGGATCTCGGCACTTTCCTCGTCGAATGAGTTGCAGGATATTCACAATACCACTATGCAAAGCAAAAACTATGAAAGCAACAAAAAACAAACCGAGTTTGTAGCATCTACCAGTTATTGCTAAAGAGGTCACTCCCGGTGAAGGGATCTCGGCTCTTTCCTTATCGAATAAGGTGCTGGATGTTCTACAAGGAACACCTCTATGCAAAGCAAGAAGTAGAGCTACCTATTTTTGAAAATTCGATTCCACAACATCTTTAGATTTCTTTTATTTCATTAATTTCATTAATGAAGTCCCATTTTATTATGCTTTACAAGCATCGCATTTGAAACGAAATCAACAATATACAATATATATCTCATATATATAATATAAACATTCGTCTCCAGTAGTAATATGATCTCATCACAGAACATTGCAGCAGAAGAACATATATGAAATATTGGATATACTAGGATTTCCGTGTTTTAATGCGAGCCTGTATAAAACGCGGATTCCACGATCACGATGAATAGCCATTCCTACAACCCTAGACCCCTACGAGAGCGGCAAGCAAACCTACCAATTCTAGAGTTAGGAGACCCGGTCTGGACTCCTCGAGATGGTCTCCCACTGGACCCTAGAACCCGATTACTTGTGCTTCCCGTCTTGGGTCTGTCCTAATGCAGAAAAGTTAATAATATACAATGGTGACATCATCCTCAACCTGGAAGTGCCCCCAATTAAAAGAATATTACATACAATGAATTTTACATGAATGAAAATGAAAAACTCTCATCTCACATAAAACCCCGGCTATTCAAAACGCGACGATCCAATATAACATATTATAGCAACACATAACATCACATGTCATCAACGTAAGTAAATATGCGTATCCCAATTGTCGTTGATGTAAAGCAACGACACCGGCGATACACCACATATTAAACTTACGGTCCCAGAAAAGAAAGTGTAAAACTACAACAGTTGGAATCCGCAACCTTCTTAGATATCTCATGCCTAACCTAATGAATTACTTAGATATCGCATGCCTAACAATTATAAACCCCGCATTTTAGTCTGAATATCGAAAACTCTTTTCAATATCAAGTCTGGCAATTCAACAAGATTCCCGACATCCTGATCGAATGCTCGTTGGAAACTTTAGTAGATGGACGCACCTCCGATGCCGTCGACGAAGTCCACTAAGGCGGAACACCGCTGCCGCGAGCATCCGAACGGATGCTTTTGGCGATGGGGTTCTCCTACAGTCACTTGGTCGGGGTTATGGGGCGTGGCTATCTATTAAGTTTATTCGGCGAGTATCCCCGTTTGCTACGTGATTGCGACGGACTTTTGATCACATCAAAATCCCGTGGCAACCGATCAAATGAGACTAAAAACTGCCATATTTATAACATTCAAATTAGTTATCTAATAACTACTTGTTCCAAATATTGTATCACGTAAATAGACAATGTTAAACATTCCGATCGAATAAACAAACACCCAAGATTTTTCAAATAGCTCAACACTTGAGCGGAGTTCAAAAAATTCCAGAACATGTCACAGCCGCTATGAACCAGCCGTAGAAGGGTCAAACCAACGCCTCACATGTGGCAACGCTAAACTACCACAAACCATATGGTTCAGTGGCGGTTTTGACGGTCACATAATTGAGTTAAGGCTATGTTCTTCTAGAGGGTCTACAGATTCGCTTGCATGATTTTTTGAAAGTTTTAAACTCAGGAAAAAATCCAACACTTGAAAGTTTTCCGACAGGGGAAAAAGTGAGTTATTGATATCCGTTCAAACTTTTTAACACGCTCTTAATTACCCGGAAAAACTTAAACGAAGTTAAACTTTCCGATCGGATCAACAAGTTCCCAATATGTCCCAGAAAGCTAAACTCTTGAGTAGAATTAAAAATTCCCAGAAGTATGAAAAAGTACCCAAGAATAAACCCCTGAAGTATGAGCCACCAACTCCCAAAGTTGGCTGCGGGACCGCCGCCCAACGCATGGTTTGGCCACGGTTCCACGGTGACTTAATGGAGTTATGGCTTCGTACTTCACAGTAATCCTTAGAATTCCCTGGATGATTTTCTGAGTACTTTTAATATGAAAAAGTTCAACTATTGAAATTTTTTCCAGAAAGTAGGATATATCGGGTTTTCGGAGTTCGATCGGACTTCAAACTTCGTCTAGACAACGCCTAATGCTCTAGCTTGGCTCTGATACCACTGTAGGGTTGGCTTAGCACCTTAGCAAGGTTTTGGAAAGCATCAATCATGCTACTTAAAAATTTTTGGGGTGCTAAACAAACCCTAACCAAGATCTTAACTAGAGCCTTAGGGTTAAACATGCATGTAAACAACTTTACATCTAAGAGAGAGGGATTACAACCTTTGTAGTCCGCTCCTACGCTTCATAAGCTCCGTGTTGACGTCCCTTCGCTGCGATCATCAAGTACCCAGACTCTAGAGAGGCTCCATGAAGAGAAAGATGCAAGCTTGCTTCCAATCTTCAACTACTAAGATGATCTACCTTGAAGAATCTCAAATCCAAGATCTTGCTTCACTAATCAAGTATTAGCAAAGCAAACACCCTAATCTAAGTGGCTAGAATAGATGAGGATGATGAAGTAGGAATTTAGCTCCCTTTTGTTTTCTTTATCTCACTCATAATCATCAGAAATCCAAATGCTAGAACGCTTTTCAAGAGGTAAAAGAAGAAGAATAAATCTATTTGTGATGAATAAAGAATTAATTATTATTGTTGCAAATCAACCATGGGTCAATCATGAAGGCTTAACCCTTGTAGAGAGTAAACTAGGATAAAGGGTTTGGGTTGTGTTAATAAATATCAACACAAAATATCAATGGTCAAAGTCAAAGCTTCATGAAGCGTCATGAAAGCTTCATCCAAGCTTAACCCTAATCCAAACCCTAACCATGTTTAAACTCCACAAAACTTGTTGCATTTGTAACCCTAACTTGTTACAATATTATATATCACATATATAATATATTTTGTAACAAAATAAAATAATACAATTAACATATATCGCATATATATCAATGTATTATCTAAGTGAGAAAAAGAATCTTTAAGTGATCTTATATTTGTTAATCTAACTTAATATATAACATATATAATTATACATTAAATTATCGAATCAACACTTGATCCGATAATCCGGCTATATCGCATATAACCGACTAATATAATCTATATCAGTTCATCGAATCAACACTTGATCTGTTGACCCGGCTATATCACATATACCCGGCCGATATCTCATATCGCGAGAATCTAATACGGTATCACATACTCGTATTGTTCTCGGTCCCGCACATATCATATATGTGCTCCTACTCCATTTTGTCTAAGCCAGGAAACCTCTGTGTAGGACTTTAAAGAATCGTCAATACGCCGGCAGTAGGTGATGATCATATCAAACAACCACAAGCTGTAAGCGGTCAGCTAAACGTAACAGCCACCCAGGTATTGAGCAATCAGAAGATAAACAAGCAAGCCTGTACATTCTCCTGCGAATCCAATCAGTAACACTTCCATACAGTCCGGTCTCTTCGTCCGATATGTCGCATATCCAGTCTAGGGGTGGTAAACATCAGACCCTAATAACCGATAAGTCGTGTCGATGTGAAGTACATAACAGTTCAAGAAACTACTGATAACACTTACCAGTAAATCTCAGCAACCCTGGCCAGGGATTTCCAGTTATAGCCAATCGAACACAGCGCAACATCAACTCCCTATACCGGGAGAGACGAAACCCCTCCTATCGCTCATTGCCTCCATGTAATTCGGGACTGTACAAAAAAGCCACCGTTTTGCATGCCCACTTGGACGTGGTATGATGGAAATCAAAACTCAGTGGGAATCACACAAGACTCTATGACGATCTCGGGTCTACAGACTAACCTGTACCGGTGTCACCAGAGAACTGCCATCTGACGTGAGATATAATACCATCTGGGAGTTCTCGACGAGTCTTTCTAGTGTACCCAGTCTCCACTGAGCACCCGTATACCTTCTCTGATGTCAAACACCAATGGATATGGGATCATCCATCGCCAATCATATGGGTCGAGAAGCGTATGCACAAATCTAATCTGGTATATCAATGCCCTATCTCGATACACCCTCGACTAGGAACATTTGAAGGATGTACTTAGCGACTACACTGTCCCCACTAGTATGATCTGCATCATAGTCCTGGTAGTCAAGCACTCATCCTAAGGGCTTTATCAACATGTAACATAGAGACAATCAGAGTACATATTAAGATAAAGAGCAACCAGATAGCATACTATCATGTCGAGCAAGAAAGTCCTCCCTATATATGTCCAAGCATCCACTACAATATAAATCGTATGTACAGTAATGGCCTCTAGGGCATACATATAACTAACAATGACGGGACCCAGTGGCGAATGCGGATGGCATACACGTACATTTTATTTTCGTTCTTTTCTGGTGTGATTAATTGATGGGACTGCATTGATTCGAATCAATGCAAGGAAAACAAACCTATTCGATGTTGTTGGAACAATTTTCAAAAAGCTATTATTGCAAGGACGTTCTCTTTTGTTTTGCACAGAGATATTTAGTTATGAATATTCAGCACCTCATTCGACGAGGCAAGGGCTGAGATCCCTTCATCGGGAGTGACCCCTTGGGCAGAGGTTTGCGTCAGGATAATAACTTCACTATAGTCGATTACTTTTTTCTTTGCATCGCGGTATTCAGTTTGGAATATCCTGCACCTCATTCTATGGGGAAAGAGCTGAGATCCCTTAACCGGGAGTGACCTCTTTAGCAAAAGTTTTCGCTACTATATATTTATAAAAAGCTATCCGGATTCTTCAACGATATCAAGTTCATTGCGTTAAAGGATTTTTGCCAAAAACCAGCCGTAGTCCTCCATCATTTTAGATTAGTATTATTTAGTATTCATGCTGCGTTTGTTGACTCCGTCAAGGCATAGTGTACGGTAGCTGAGTGGTGCTTGTTTGTAGCATGGATATACGATTGGTTAGGACAGTCGTACGGCCTTATTGACTCCGTCAAGGGCTCGTGCGGGTGGGTTTAATGTAATCAAGATAATGACGGGTTGATCTTGACTAGGACTTTTTGATTTGTTTACTCCGTCAAGGTCACTTGGGTCCTAGGGGTAAAAATCCACATCGGGAGTTTCTAAAGAACCTGAAACTTGGCAGGCATGCGCATACCTTCTGGAGTGTGGTGACTTGAGTGGATTCCATCAAGTTATCATGCGATGATAGTTGGATCCCGATTCCCATTGATGAGTTGGTTTACTCCTCGGGTGATCCTGTAAGTGCACGGCGGCGCCCCGGCCGTCGATCCGACGCCGGGAACGCGGAAACGAAAAACTTTGCGAAACTTGCAAACCGGCACCACCGCGCACTTTCATACCCGGATCGGGCCATTAACCTAGCTACTAGCAAACTAAAAGATGGGTGAAGAGATATACCGAGCGATCTGTGTCTTTCGGTCTTCGTCTCCACTCCAATCTCCCGCGGAATCTCCATCCATCACCTCCTCGTCGGAAAGGGCACCACGTAGCCGGATTCTTTTACGGGCTCCCACCTCTGGACCGAGGCAACTCGGGCGCGAAGTTGGCAAGCCGACGCGTCCAAGGGTACTGTAGGTGTAGTGTAGAACACTTTGTCTCTTGAGGTTATAGAAGTTTCCATGATGGAGAAGAGAGAAAAATGCTTTGGATGAAAATGGTGCTCACTATTTTTAGCAAGGAAATGAGATGCAGAAAATGCTACACCAAATGAACCTCTCTCCTCTCCCCTTCAAAAGTGGCCGGCCCCATAATGATATGGTGGAAGGTAAAAAGAAATCTTAATTTCAAGAGAAGAAAAAAAAGATCAATGAAAAGAAAAATGGTCACCACATTTCTAATCCAAATCAACTCCTCATCTTTTCCATTTCTAATCTCATAAATGCTAGGATTGATTCAAAAGGAATCTCATTATGATGAAGCCACAAAATGAAAGAAACCCCGCCACATTGCAAATAACCCCCTCCATCAGAATGTCCGGCCGTGAAGGAACAAAGGAAAACTGGCCGGAATGGAATGCAAATTGGCAACTTCAGAAAACTGATCCCGTAATAAATTACAGGAGAACCCCGCTACTGCATATACATGCCCGCATTTGTATTCCAACTGAACACAAATGCAAAGAGACAAAACTACACTGTCTAATACTAGGATCCGGCTTAAACCAAAGCCGGCAAGTAAAATCCGTCCGATCACGATCCGTGCAATACCGCACGTATCTGATCGAACCCTGCCATATCTCCATACGGCCTCTACAGCGTTTCGCCCGAAACTTGAGTAACTGTGTGTGGTGGACTCTAAAGACTCGTCAATACTATGGCTGTGGATTTAACCACTAGCACGTCAGAGGTATTAGCCATACGTGACGGGCTATCAGCTATTGACCAAAAGGGACGTCGATGAGCGAACTCATCCTGACACCCTACTGAGCCTGTTAGTGACAATATCCATACAGTCCGGTCTGTTCGTCTATGAGCATTGCATGGCGGGCCTAGGGGGTTGGTAAAAGTCAGACCCCCAAAAGCGGTACAAGTCGTGTCGGAGTGTAGCCCAGAACATCCTGAGATACTACTGGAATACCTACCAGTAAATCTCCTGCCTTGGCCAAGGACTTTTCGTGTACTGGCTCTCCTAGACACAGCGCGGCCTCACCCCCAATTCCGGGAGAGACGAACCCCTGCAGATCCGCTCACCGCCTCCATGTGGCTCGGGACTGTACCCAACTAAAACCTGTTTGCACGTCTCCTTTGAGCGTGGTAGGGTAGTAATCAAAGCATAGTGGGAACTCACACGAGATAAATGACGATCTCAGGTCGATGAACTAACCTGTACACATGTCACCAGGGAACTGCTATCTGACGTCAGGTATAATCCCAACTAGCAGGTTCCCGGCGAGTCCTGTCCGGTGTACTCATAACCCAATGAGCACCTGTATACATCTTAGGTGAACCAACTGACACCAGTGGCTTGTGAGACCGGCCACCGCCCCTCGTCGGGGTCTCGACTGTATACACTAGTCTACTCTGGAGTATCGATGCCCTGTCTCGAAACTCCCACGACTAGGGACCTTTTAAGGATGTGCTTATAGACCCTAGCTCCCACGTATATGATCTCCCTCATACTGCTGGTAGTTAAGCAAGAATCCTAGGGGCTCTATTAACGTGTAATAGCGACCTGTAAGGTCACCTAAAGCAGTACACAATGATAAAGATAAACCATATAGCATACTATCATCTCGAGTAAGACTGTCCTACCGGTATAGGTCCTCCCTCAATCATTGCAATCATGTGCCTGTGATCCAATAATTGACTCTGAGGGCACTATATCCAACAGATCCCGACTAATTCTTCTTTCAGGTTTGGAGGAGAATTTGAGGATACAGTAGGAGACATCCTGATTAGATAAAGTGATTAACCATTCTGATCTAGGTTAGAGTGCACACTGAGTGTTTCTTTTCTCTCTCTTTGACAGCAACCATGGCCTGACCCTGGACTATAACTCTGTAACCAAGTTAACCGAACTTTCTTAATACACAGGGTTTTGGATTGTCTGAGTTGCATACATCATTGCCACTCCTTCTTTTACCCTTTGTATTTCTCCAGAACACCCCGAATCACTACGAACATCCACTTCCATTGGATAAATCCATCGTATGGTTATATACGAACTCGAAGGAACTTGTTCCAGATTCGAGGATGGATTCTGGTTCTGGAGAGATTGAATAGAATTATTCAGTTGTCTTTTCCTTTTACCTTCTCTCAGGTTGTGAGGGCTCCTAAGATTTGGAAAGAGTACACCTATTACGCTTATTGGATAGTCTTCTTCCAAACCATAGGCAGGTGCCGAAAGGTAGGGAAAGGAGAAAACCAATTAGCCTAAGTTAGGTGTACAGAAGGTAATAAGTAAAGACAAAATAAAGGGATTAGAAAGAGGGCCAAGTAAATTGCGACTGCTATTATTCATGACCAAACTATGTATTTCATCGCCACTCCTACTTCACCTTTGCTTTTCTCCGGTTCAGGAGAAATAGAATAAGGTTTATTCAGTTGTCTTTTATCATCACCTTCTCTCAGGTTGCGAGTACTCCTAGGATTAGGAGAGTACACCTATTATGCTTATTGGATAGTCTTGTTTCAAACCATAGGCTGGTGACGAACGGTAGGGCAGGAAGAAAACCAATTAGCCTAAGTGTGGTGTATAGAAGGTAATGAGTAAAGACAAATAAAAAGATTTAGAGAGATGGCAAGGAAATATACGGTTACAGTCATGAATCTGGATAGTGGAAGAGGCATTACTAGGAATACCCGGATACCCCTTCGAAACATCTTCATGTTTCAGTTTCACTGTGCGTTGTTAATAGAAAACTGATTTCCCAATTAGGTCCTTACTCCAGGGTACGTATTTACCAGGTATGCTTCTCACATCTGTATGGTTTTACAGATAATGAGTGGGAGTAAGTTATTGGGAATTAGGTGATCATCCTCATTATATCGTAATTCGTTGTAATTAGTGATATTTGAGGAAATCACCTAGGTTTTTGCCGGACGGCAAATTTTTTAGTTTTGAATATCCGTTGTAATGCATCAATTTCAAACAGATATATTTGTACATTTATTTTATAAAGTGAGATATAACTTTTTGAAATTATGTCCATGACATTTACCTATATCAGTTGATGGTTAGGTAAGGAGCATTCAACAGCGGTGTAATTCTTCATAACCATGGTACAGTTTTCTACCTACGACGCACAGGGTTTGAGTTATTCAACTCAAGGGACTTATACAAAGTATTGTATGTTATCCAGTGTCCATTAGGACAGAGGGGTTGGTACTCATACTATATTCTGTTTGCTTGTGACTTCTCTAGTTTTTAGACAAGTGTTTCGTAGAAATATAAGGTCTATGTTTTGAGAACTTATAGGTATAAGAATAAAGTAGAGAACCACGTGATGCAAGTATCGGGATTCTTCAAGGTAATCGAAGATGTAGATACTTGTGTTTGGTATTCAGTCGATAGTAATGATTTTGAGAAACATGTTTCTCTTTCAGGTTTCTCATATCTGGATGTTCCTAAGTTGAGTAATGCCGATCGGCCTCTCTCCATTTAGTTGACATGCACTAGAGACAGCTGCATGATTTGAATCTGGTTCCAATTAAATCAGCGCCTATATTTCTATATTGGATATAGAATGGTTCATATCTTAACGATGTTAAGGTACGGGGAGTTGTTTGGCTTATGCTTTAAACCAGACTCTTGATAACTCAAGGCACGTTTCTGTAATGCCAGTTTGTGGGTTATCCTAGGCTATGACGAGGGATGACTTTCTACCATCTGGAAGATGGATAGTGATATTGTTCTTGACTCGCCACAGTTTTAGTAAAATGGACTTTTTCAGAAAACAGTAGTGGGAATATGGTAGAACTGGAAGTGATTCCAGAACCACAAACGATTACCGAAAATTTAATAGAACCTAAAGATTCAATCAGGTTTGACATTCCATTAGCCACTCCGCAGATACGGTCGTTAACCTCAGGCGCCCGAGAGGTACTCCGGTAGCCTCAAGGACGGTGATAGGGAGGTTCTTGTTTACCCAGACTTGACACTACTGCTGTTTCAGACTATGAGACCCGGCAGGAGGATGAGTATAGCGTCGTTCTAAACTAGCTTTAGAAGTGCATGCGTATATGACTCCGCCAGAGGGTTGTCGTAGTCGGTGGGAGGAGCGGAAGAATAGTGGACAAGCAGCTTATTTCTATTTTTAGACTAAAGCAGATATAGCGGAGATAGATCATCTATTTTTGATGTGACAGTTACAGGTTTTGACTTCATCAGAATAGGAGATGGATCTGTTAAGAAGGTAATAGGGTGGTATGTCCTGGTATTTGGATGACATACACTTGTAGGAAGTGATATTCCTACACTACGATCGGTTATAAAGTGGTTGTCACACAGCGGTTTCTCCACAAAGGATATGGATATTATATCAGACATTCTGGTCACTGGATCTATGGTTTTAGATCTAGATTTGGGTAGTTTCCCAATCTGGGAACTCAGACAGTATTCTAAAGGTATTATAGAATGGAAGACTCCTGGCATGGTAGTGTACCTGTAGGTGATGGAGTCGCCCTCTCTGAAGGTGTCTTACGGACTAAATACGAGAGGGATGTGCATGATTGGCATATCACTTGCTTAGGCAATTAAGTCAATCATGAGATGTCAAGTACCACACCAAATGTTGTTTTTGCACTAGATGCAATAAGTTGAGATATTAATCCAATCCTGGAGAAACGTTCGGAAGCAGTTTTAGAACATAAGTGGATGTTCTAGGGATTTGATAACGGCAGCCTCCTTCGGGAGACGGTTATCATTCCGGCTTCCAAGGTGACCTGGCTAACAGAGTGACTGTGAGAGTTATAGCTTTTCCCTCAGACGAGGGGCAGTAGTTTGGACAGGTGGTCCAAGCGGATACTGAGGGAGGCATGGCGCAGGATACTGATTAAATTAAGTTGACGATGCAGTCTAAGAAGTTTACTGTATTTGGAGTTCATTTGTGAACTGGGTCCCATCAAACATCCAGACATATTCTAAGACAGGTATTACTCATTTCGGGAGATGTCTTTCTCCGCGAACTTGAGATTAAGAGAGACATAGAAAGAAACATCAGAGCGGATCCACTCACTGAGGCTATTTCTCGAAATCAATAGTTTCACAAATGAGCTTTGTGAAACTGATTAGTAGAGGAGTTGGGTGTTCGGTATCACACGGGCTGTGAGTATGCGACACCGCAATAATTAGCCTTAAGTGCAAGTGGGATATTGTTGGCTATAGTGCCCTCAAGTCAATTATTGGATCGCAAGCACGTGATTGCAATGATTGAGGGAGGACCTGTACCGGTAGAACTGTCTTACTCGAGATAATAGTATGCTATTTGGTTTGTCTTTACCATCATGTACATGCTTCAGGTGACATTACAGATCGCTATTACATGTTGATAGAGCCCATAGGATTCTTGCTAGACTACCAGCGGTATGATGGCAATCATATACGTGAGAGTTGGGTAGTCTATAAGCACATCCTTAAAGTGTCCCTAGTCGTGGGAGTTACGAGACTGGGCATCGATATTCCATGAGTAGACTAGTGTATATGGATCGAGACCCCGATGAGGGGCGGTGGCTGGTCTCATAAGCCATTGGTGTTAGTTGGTTCACCTAAGTCATATACAGGTGCTCATTGGGTTATGAGTACACCGGACGAACTCACTGGGAACATGCTAGTTGGTGTTATACCTATCTTCAGATAGGATTTCCCATGTGACATGTGTACAGATTAGTTTATCGACCTGAGATCGTCATTTGTATCGTGTGAGTTCCCACTGTGCTTTGATTACTACCCTACCATGGCTCAAAGGAGTCGCGCAAACAAGTTTTAGTTGGGTACAGTCCCGAGCCACATGGAGGCAGTGAGCGGATTGGCAGGGGATTCGTCTCTCCTGGTATGTGGGTGAGATCACACTGTGTTTGGAGAGCCATTACATGAAGTCCTTGGCCAAGGCAAGTGATATTTACTGGTAAGTATTCTAGTAGTATTTCAGGGTGTTCTGGGCTACACTCCGACACGACTTATACCGCTGTTGGGGGTCTGACGTTTACCAGCCCTCTAGGCCTGATATGCGATACTCATAGAATAACGGACCGGACTGTACGGATATTGTCACTGATAGGCTCAGTAGGGTTTCTGGATGAGTTCGCTCATCAGCCTTCCCTTTTGGTCAATACTTGGGTAGCCGTTACGTACAGCTAGTACCACTGACGTGCTTGTGGTTAAACCCACCGCCAGCGTATTGGCGAGTCTTTAGAGTCCCCCACAGATAGTTTCCCAAGTTTCGGGCGAAACGTTGTAGAGGCCGTATGGTTTTATGCCAGGGTTCGATCATATATCATATACGTGCACTTGTGCACGGATCAAGATCAGATGGATCATACTAGTGGGCTTTGGTTTAAGCCGGATCCTAGTATTAGATTTGTTGGATTACATTATCTCATCGCATTCGCATTCAGTCGGAATGTGGATGCAAGAATGTATATACTGGTGAGGGGTATTCTTGTGATCCGTCACGAGTTTACTTTAGATGATGTCATTCTTTTTATTGTCATAAACATTTGGGTTAATATTTATATTGGTGGAAATTGTGAGTGGATTTCATCATGAGGAGCAATTAATGTGGCATGTGCAATCTATTGACTCATGGTCTCTTTTTTGTAGCCATGTCATGTTAATTGATGGATTATTGTGTTGAAATGAGAGGTGGAGAGAGAGAGGGCATCCATATGAGTGGTGGTAGCTCTTGGGATTATGGAGAGTGCTCTCATTTTTTATCTCATCACAATAATAGAAAATGCCTCTTCTTCTTCTTCTTCCTCTAGCTCACTACTTCCACCATGGCATCATCTTCAACCTCCATCCATACACTCTCATGTGTTGAGAATTAATGGATGCTTGAGACAAAGTTATCACATACATTCTCTACATCACCTTGGACATGTCCGCTAGCAAACTTCATGTCCGAGTTGCTTCGGTTTAAAGCGGGAGCCCGTAAAAATTCTTCTAGATGTGGTGCCCTTCCGGTGAGGAGATCGGAGATGCCGTGAGAAGCTTGGGATGGTGGCTAAAGACCGAAGGACACCGATCGATCGGTATAGTTTTTCTAACCCTTCTCTAGTTGCTAGTTTAGCATTAATGGTTCGATTCGGGTAAAGGTTAAGGTAGCGCCAAGTTTTGAAAAGTTTTTGTTCCGCATTTGGCATCGGGTTTGACGGCCGGGGTGCTGCCGTAACCCAACACAATCCGGTCTCTTCGTCTAAGAGTATCGAATACTGGGTCTACGGGTGGTAAACGTCAGACCCTAATAACCCGATAATTCGTGTTGATGTGGCTCGAGACCAATCCGATAAACCACTGATCTAACTATGAGTAAATCTCAACAACCTTGGCCAAGGTCTTATGGTCGTGATCAACTGAACACGGTGCGATATCGACTCTCTATACCAGGAGAGACGAATCCCCAACAATCGCTCATTGCCTTCTTGTGGCTCGGGATTGTACTGGACTAAAACCTGTTTGCACGACTCAGTAGAGCCGTGGTAAGGTAGTAATCGAATTACAATAGGAACTCACAAGAGAGAAATGATAATCCCAGGTCTAAAAATGTAACCTTTCAGAAAAATAAAATATTATTTTGGGACATTAAATAAATAAAATAATTAAATTCATGAACACTATAAAGGTATAGAAATTAGTTTTAATGAAATGGTATAATTATATACAGATAGTTTGGAAAATTAATAAGAATTATTGATTTTGAAAGAAATTATGTGAAATGAGCATTTATAGATTTTTAAATAATTATTGGTAAATGGGTTAATAACTAAACTCGATTAGCATTTACTAATTTTGCATTAAGTATGTTATGTGCATGTGGCGTGCAACAAATCATGTTGCAAAAACCACTTGTTACATTTATTTTACTCATGGCTTTGTTTTGTTTTAAATAAGAAAATAAAAAAAACAAAATGGAAAAGATATTTTGTTGGAGAGAGAGACAGTGGAGACCATGAAGTATGGGCATGCGAGAGGGTAGGAGAGGGAGAGAGAGAGTAAGAAACTTCTACATCATTCCTTGGCTCTCTTCCATCTCTTCATTTTTCCTCATCTCCCCAATTTCTTCACCTCATTTCCCCATCTCCCTCCACCTCCTCTACCACATTTGGCTACACCCAAAATCCACACAAAAACCCCACAATCCCTTCATAAAAATTGATCTCTACCTCACTACAAACCCCATGGTGGAATCAAAATTGGACTTTGAACACTTAGGATTATCTATGGTTTTCCTTAGTTGCCAAATGAGGTAAATTCCATGTCTTTAGCTAATCTTTTGGTTTTCCTAGCATCCTATAGTAGTTTAGAGTTAGCTAAGTGTAGTTTAGTTATCTTTGAGAATTTTTAGTTGGGGTTTAGGTGGTATGTTGATGTATGAAGGTGAAATTGAAGATTAGATAATGACTAAACCCCTGTAGTGTTAAGATTATGGATTAAACCAGAGACTAAACCCTATGACTTGAACTTTAGATTTTTCGATATCGTGTTTTTGTGGGAATTGTGATCATGTTTAGGAATCTGCTATCACCCGGAGGACCTGAAAAATAATTAGCGATCACTGAGAGATGTGTAGGCAACCTAGAAGTTAACCCTAAAACCAGAGATCCCTATTCCTTTCCTTGGCCACAAATATACCCTTTCTGGCCGCAATTTGCGGCCTGGGTACGAGGGACTAGGTTCATGTTTGGATCATAGCTCCCTTGTCCAGTAATTAGAGCTATCCTATATGCAACATATCCCAATTTGACCCGAGGCAAAATCTGGAGCTATTTTCCTAATGTACTGCTTTGGTTTTGCGACTTTTTATGACTTGGATTTTGATATTTGGGTTTTGACTCGGTGGTTTGACGTTTGTACAACGACATCGAGGATTTGTTAGGCTAGTCTTGCATGCATAGGTCATAAGTTCTAACCTATGTGCACTTCGTATGTCGTTTCGGTTTTCTCGTCTTAATTCTTGATTATGATACGACATATTTGAAATATAGTTACCTTTGCAGGGACTTCGGGACGAAGAAGGAGAGCGTGGCATCATCGACTTCGGCAAGCGAGGATCAAAGTGAGTAGATGTATATCTACGGGGGAAGTCGGGTGGATGGCATATAGCACCCCCGCAACCGTAGAATAGGTTATATATATATATACACACACACACACACACACACACACACACGTGAGCCTTGGATACTTAGTAAATAGGGTTACTAGAAGACTATAAATTAGGTTTGGCATACTTGTAGGATAGCTTACTCTTAGTTTAGTTCCTTAGTAATGAATCATCGGTTTACTTAGTCGCACACACGCATACACTTGGTTTTTATGTTTGTGGGTATATGTGTGTATACATATATGTGTATGTATTTTTACACATACACACACACACACACATGAGATGAGGATAGTATATGTTACTGGATTTGAGTCGATATGATCGGGCATGATGCCATGAGATTTTGATATGTGATTAAGTTGAGAGACCGTATATGATATGATACAATAAAGGATCGTTGGGCAATATATATACAAACATGTGATAACATGCAATTTGATGATAATAGATTGTACAAGACATTAGATCCATACCACTGATTATGATATTGATATTGTACGACGATTGATACTGTACGAATGATGATATATATGATATTTGACCCGTACCCTCGATTTTGAGGATGTCGTACGATTGATATTACCGTACGAGATGTATATGATGATTAATCCGTACTTTTGACTCGAGGATGTTATACGATGTATTATTACCGTACGTGATGATATGAGGCTGGATCGCCGACTATTAGATATATCAGCTCAGGATATTATAGATTTGTTATCACCTTCGACTAGGTTGGTAGTTTAGTCTTTGGTTGCGTAGTTATAGGTTAACTTAGACTCGAGTCATACTTATTTTCAAACTGACGAATCATAAGATTTTTCAAAGAATAAAACAAGCGACGTTACGGATTTTTAAAAGAAATCTCTTTTCTCAAAATACCGTAGTCCCTACTTTTCTAAAAACAACAATTCGTGCTATTTAAAGATGATGAACGGTATGCCTCGTATATAGTTGTACATACCTTATTGTTGCTTATGTTGTTTACTTTCTATTATGATCTCGTCTGCTAGGACACCTGCACCATTACCGATGATGTGCATGTTCCACGTACACTTGCTTGCCGGCTCACACACATCATCATCGGTAATTGCCATGTCACGCACACTGTAGGCGTCGTTATTACATTGTATACACTAATTGCTGTAGCTAAGTAGCATTTCTGATATCATACGCTAATTATAACATTGCATATTTGTATTTAGATGCCACATGCATTTTTTACGTATATTCTGATTTTATACTGCAGTTGAGCTCTATGCCGAAATCCATTGTCTATTATTAGCTCATGATTTTGAGACTCCGATTTTTTTGAGATTTCGGAATTTGGGGATAACCGCAAAGGAAATTTATAAACTTATTATCATTTCAAAATAGAAATTGCGGTTTTCTCGTGATATAATGTGTGTGGCGTCCACCATGTGTTTTCTCGGTTCTTGAGCCACATGTGTACACATACCCGATTCGAGGAGAGAGACGCCGTCTGTGGGTACATGGTGGACCCGGTGTGGTACCGTGGGGCAAGAAGGCCGTATAGAGAGACGTTGAGCCTGGTAGGGGAGCACTACCGACCGGTGATATTTGGCTCGGCTGATATCCAGAGAATACCAACCGCATTTGTGAGATTTGATGATATGGGGCCGATCCGGACAGGCGGAGCCCGAGATATGAGATTTATGTGTCGCTGATGGACACGGTTTTCTCGATGTTTTCGAGTGTCGATGTTTGGCACTCAGGTTTATCATGATTTTTGTATGTCGATGTTGGACATGCCTATTGATGGTGTATTCATGCATAACATACATGACATGTAGTTATTTTATGACACGGACACGCGTACTTGACCTTACACATATGTCTATATTATTACCTCTACTGTTACTCGATCTTATCGTGCTTCTATTATTATTGTATTGTACTGTATGAATTAGGAGATAGTCATACATTCGGTTTCTACTCGCTGATATCTTCTACTAACGAGTTGGTAACTCACCCCCGCTGTGTCACAGTTTCTTGCAGGTTTGGCCGTACAGGTTCCGTTGCGGCTTGCTGGTACTGCTTCCTTCCGGGTGATTACTTGGTAGGAGGTTTCACTTGCATCGTGACCACCAGTTGTATTTGTTATTTATTCATTTGTATCTAGTTAACAACTCCATCAACCAAACTGTGTAT
Organism: Agapanthus africanus; assembly: GCA_030015575.1. Taxonomy (NCBI): domain Eukaryota; kingdom Viridiplantae; phylum Streptophyta; class Magnoliopsida; order Asparagales; family Amaryllidaceae; genus Agapanthus; species Agapanthus africanus. The sequence continues at coordinate 303,582,412 of CM057343.1, read as the reverse complement.
ATTTAGTAGACTTAGAAAACCACAGTTGTTTATTCTTTCGACCTTACAGTCGCGCTCATGTTTTATTATGGTTTTCTGGCTTTCTTGATGACGTTGAGTTCTTTACATTCTTTCTGTTTTTTGACCCTCGCCCTTCGGTGTTGTATATTTATTATCTGCGTGGTTGTTTCCGCCTTTCGGTGTAGAGCTAGCTCCCGCTTAGGAATGCCTTTTATCATTATTACCTGTATTTGTTTTCGGGTTTAAATATACAAAGGAAGTGCTGCCGAAATTTTCAATGACGAAATATGTTTTTAAATTAGATAAAACATTTTGTTTTCGTATACTATTACTTATCTTTTAAAGAAAGAGCTTGTTTTCATTATACCGTTATTTCAAAACTTCACCTCCACTATTTTCCCTAAAGGTTTAGATTTCTGGACTTTTGGCTTACTTGAATTAGGTGGGGTCCTATAGACTTTACATGATTCAAGTGCCAGTCACGTGCCTTTTCCGGGTCATGACAAAGTTGGTATCAGAGCGTTAGATTTAACCTTGGTTCGAGTCTAGGTTTGACTATACGGAGTTTAGGGCGTATATATGTATTAGGAACCTAGGCTTGACCTTACGGAACTTAGATTTGGCCGAGGGGGTATTCGACCTTAACTTTGGTCGCATAGGTTGACCTTGGTTGATGAAGTAGGTGACTTAAGTAGATTGACGTACCATGTGTATGTTCTGCGGCATACTTACGATACGCTACTCCGCTTAAGAAGCCTTAGAATATACATTTCTTATGCATTGTATTTCTATTCGTCACTATGGTCTATCATCGATATCGGATTTTGATTCCTGTTACCGTGGTTATACGAGCATAGAGAGTTGCGGCTAGAGTTGCGGTTAGCACGAGCTTGTCATGGACGAGAACTGACCAGGATGTATTCCGGTGACACGAGTGTTTCGATGTATCGTTTTACTATATTTTCACGTTGACGCGGGCGCTCGAGATCCACACCAGATGACCAGGCCATTGCTAGTGGCCAGGTAGATTGCGAAGATTATTAAGGTACCGTCTACTCCAGATGATTAAGACGTTGCCTACCATGCAGACAGATGAGCCAGATGTTGCTAAGTTGATAAGATATCGCCCCAGACCTTTGAAGCTAATGCAGCATAACTCTACACACGGAGATATGATAAAAGATCGCTAGTCACCCCTGGATAAGTGCCTATGACATGTTGTTCGTTGGATACTCCGATGCAAGATCATCAGATTGACTAACTTCAGCTAGAAGAGGACCTCACACAGGTATATTGTGAGTCGATCGCGACAGGCCGAGCATAAGCGCATCACTCCAATGATTTGGACGAATTTTCGAGGACGTATTGTGATTGTTAGAGTATGTGCGTGTTCAAGTTCTAGTTTAAATATCGCAATCAAGTCGGTTTCGCTTGTAGCTAGCCGGTTGAGTACGGGTCGTCCGCAGGGAGATGGGAGTCTTTTTCAAAGTGTTTTAACGAGTTAAGTCCGGTTTTCAGATTTTGTTGGATTATCTAAGTGTTGAGTTGATATTTAAAGAGAGCTTGTTAGGGTTAGGATTAGGTTAGTTTGAGTTAGGAGTCTCCACATCTTTCGTTGCCCCTCTTAATATCGGTGTTACGGTAATCGGCAACAACGGGGATTAGCACGACTAGGAAGGAACTTGCGAGTATAAGCTAGGCTTTCCAACGCATAGTCCTTCCTTTTGGTGCTTGTCCGTCCGTTCTTGGCTCTTATCCATAACCTCCGGTTAATTCAACCATAACCGGTCTCACTACGGAATCACCGCTATCATGTAGGATAGGGTGCCGTAAGGAGCGGATTGTGGTTCAATTAACGGGAGTCGATTTAAGTTGTTGGGCAAGGAAAGAGTGAGAGAGATTTCCTTCTCTCAAACTTCCCTTATCCTACCCTAACAAGTATAAAACTACTCACACTTCATAATAAGGAAAAACAAAACAAAACAAAAGAGGAAGATAGAAAGAAGGAGATTAGAAGAATACGACTAACTATTTGCGACCTCACCTTGGCGAGGATCGAGCGTAAGTATCATTGTCGTATGAATGATAAAGAAAAAGAGAGAAGAAAGAAACAATCAAGAAAATATCAACAACTACTTAACAATTAAAATTACAACAAATCACAACAAGTAAACAAAGAGACAAGCATGATAATAAAAATGGTCTTCTTTATTCATCACTCTTCACTCAAAAGCTCACTACAAGTTTAATGGAGAAGAGGTGAGAAGAGGAAGAAGAGAAACACTAAAACTAGGCAAAATGAAAATACAAGAATTCACCCCTTCCTTCTCAAACTTCTGGGCTATTTATAGGCTGGAGAATGGAAATCTAGGGCAACCACCAGAACCCAAACAGAATGACCAATATACCCCCCAAAATTCTGCAGGTGCGGCGCCAGTAAGGCCGCGGATCCGCGGCCTGGACCCCACTTTGGCCGCGGATCCGCGGCTTTACTGTAGATTTAGGCTGTCGTTTTCTCTGTGCTTCCCTGGTCTTTTGTGCTCTGTTCTCTGGTTCATAGATTTTCTGAAAATACCTCCATATTTCTTCCAGAATTTCTGTTGAGGGAAAGGTGGACTTTTTGTCAAGATTTTGTCATGATTTGCCTCGAGCTCCGCGTAGATCTCTTGGATTTTGTGCTACCATTGAGCCTTGTGCATGAGAATGACATTGATTTGACCTTTTGTCTTCCTATTGATATCTGGCAACATACGGATGAAGAGCAGAGACCGTGTTTTTATCTGTGGTTGGCAGGAACCCGGATTTTTTCATGTTTTCCAAGAATTTCACCGTTTTAGAACCGAGAACCTGTATCCTGCAATTGACTAGCAAACACGGCTCAAGAGTATCTACCGATATGCAATGTGACAAAAATTGGGCGGTATGAAAATGCAAAAATCTGATATGAACATATTGGCCAGATGCCTACTACAGGATATTTGAGATGCCAAGTTCGTAGCTTCGTAAAGGGGACTTTAGATATGCGCAGTCCACATAGCTACGAAGAGATAATTCCGAATTGGTCCACATTGAAGAAAAGCGGAGTAAGAGGTACGTATGAGATATTGACGAGATGATGTTCCACTCTGTTGACATCAGAGACTGGATGCCTATACAGAGGAGTTGAATGCAGCCGTAATTCCAGAGAAAAGTCATGATGAAAATGTAGCTGTCCCGGAACAAGAAATGGACTAAGTAAAGGGTGATAAATTCTGGGCAGTTTGGCAGAGACGAGAATTTGGGGAGACCACGACAAAATCTTTCTGGAATACTACACGAGAAAAATTGGACCCAAGATCGGTCGTATCATGCACACTCCGCGGGCCAGGGTTGCCACCATTGACGAGATACGTTTCGAGTGACCATGTTAATTGGTCAGGAGATCTTCAGAGAATGCGCCAGAGCGGAACTGTTTCGATCATTACTCCGAAATTAGGCTATTGAGCCGACGATTCATGTAACTGGTAGTCCACAGAGAGAGATGAGAACCTAAGTTCAGAAGGCACCAGACCGTGAACGGGAGGCAAGTAGTTATTCTTGCTCTTCCGGCCTTGGATGCACCGGCACCCTTCGACATTGAAGGAGGAGCACATCGACGGCAGTATTTATGAATTGCGATTCGGTGATTCGAATACCACGTTTTCGTTGTTTTGGATTTCAGTATTTCGACGATTTGTTTTATGATTGATATTTCTTACGTGCACCACAATTGCACATGATTCGTATTTTTATGTATCAGTTGTGCTGATTTTTGTTTTGTGCATATTCAATGCACTCGATTCCGATTTTAAGCCGTCCAAGATATTTGATTTGGATTTCATACGTATGGTATACATATGATTTGACTTATGCTTTCGGCATAGTTTCAAGTACTTCTATTACCTTGATATGGTTCTGTGCGCATAGATGCACATGTTTATGAGTTTGTATACGGTGGTATACTTGATTTTGATTTGATGTACGTCGTATATCGTTGAATTTGATTTTAAAACTCGCTGTTCATTTTCGTGTACCCTAGTGCACTGGATTTATGTTTTCGTGCACCTTGTGCACTCGATTGAGATTCTTGTGCATACTTGGCGCACATGATGTGATTTTGTGCACACAAGATGCACTAAATCGAGATTCTTCGTGCATATCAGATGTACCAGATATTGTTTTCGTGCACACCCGTTGCACCTATCTTTATTTCTGGGCACATTTATGGCACCTGTGTTTGATTTCGACTTCCTTGCGCACCAGACGCACGTGGTATTCTTTGTTTACATTTTTGGATTGATTTCTTTGAGCAGCATGTTATATAACGTATACTACGGTTTAGTGACCGAGCAGGACTAGTCTGAGGACAGTACCTGAGTATTTCTCCATGCATCAATATTTACGGAAGGGATTTTGAGAAAGAGCTATAGTCTCAATATTTTCCTACGGGTCCATGATGACACGAAACTTTAAAAAGGAAAACCCTTCTAAATCAGTTTCAAAAAAAAAAGGGCGGGACGCATATATTAAACAAAGGATATGTGTATGTATATATATAGCTATTTTCCTTTTAATGCACGTCCGCTACCTATGCCGTGATACACGTATCGCACAACGATTTGAAAAGGGATTTAGCATGCTCTTTTATTTGGTTGTTTTGACAATTTCACAACGATGCGTACTATATACATGTTATAGTTTTGATTACATCATATTTGATTTTTGTATTGGATTTTGACATTTGTATTTCTGTTATAACTCCGATGATTGCGTGATGCTTGACGGAGTTTGATTTTGAGTTTTGCGCTCGTTTTCACGCGCATACGACGCGTTATGATATATTTTTATGTATTCATGATTTCGGAGCCCCGACGACTTGATTTATTCACTGAAATGTTTTAAATATTTGGGGGGTTTTAATTTAAATTCAGGGACAGAATTTATTTATGGGGGGAAGATTTTAACCTTTCAGAAAAATAAAATATTATTTTAGGACTTTAAATAAATAAAATAATTACATTCATGAACACTATAAAGGTATAGAAATTGGTTTTAATGAAATGGTATAATTATATACCGATAATTTGGAAAATTAATAAGAATTATTGATTTTGAAAAAAATTATGTGAAATGAGCATTTATAGATTTTTAAATAATTATTGGTAAATGGGTTAATTACTAAACTTGATTAGCATTTACTAATTTTGCAATAAGTATGTTATGTGGATGTGGCATGCAACAAATCATGTTGCAAAATCCACTTGTTACATTTATTTTACTCATGGCTTTGTTTTGTTTTAAATGGGAAAATTAAAAAAAAAAAAAAGAAAATGGAAAAGATATTTTGTTGGAGAGAGAGAGAGAGTAGGGACCATGAAGTATGGGCATGTGAGAGGGTAGGGGAAAGAGAGAGGGAGAGTGAGAAACTTCTATATCATTCCTTGGCTCTCTTCCATCTCTTCATTTTTCCTCATCTCCACACTTTCTTCACCTCATTTCTCCATCTCCCTCCACCTCCTCTACCACCCATGGCCACCGCCAAAATCCTCACAAAACCCCCACAATCCCTTCACAAAAATTGATCTCTACCTCACTACAAACCCCATGGTAGAATCAAAATTGGACTTTGAGCACTTGAGATTATCTAGGGTTTTCCATAGTTGCCAAATGAGGTAAATTCCATGTCTTTAGCTAATTTTTTGGTTTTCTTAGCATCCTATAGTAGTTTAGAGTTAGCTAAGTGTAATTTAGTGATCTTTGAGAATTTCTAGTTGGGGTTTAGGTGATATGTTGATGTATAAAGGTGAAATTGAAGATTAGATAATGACTAAGCCCCTGTAGTGTTAAGATTATGGACTAAACCAGACACTAAACCCCAAGGCTTGAAGTTTAGATTTTCCGATATCGGGTTTTTGTGGGAATTATGATGATGTTTAGGGATCTGCTATCACCCGGAGGACCTGAAAAATAATTAGCGATCAATGAGAAATGTGTTGGCAACCAGGAAGCTAACCCTAAAGCCAGAGACCCCCATTCCTTTCCTTGGCCTAAAAATACCCTTTCTGGCTACAATTTGCGGCCTGGGTATGAGGGAATAGGTTCAAGTTTGGATCATAGCTCCCTTGTCCAGTAATTAGAGCTATCCTATATACAACTTATCCCAATTTGACCCGAGGCAAAATATGGAGCTATTTTCCTAATGTGCTGCTTTGGTTTTGCGACTTTTTTTGACTTGGATTTTGATATTTAGTTTTGACTCGGTGGTTTGACGTTTGTACGATGACATCGAGGATTTGTTAGGCTAGTCTAGCATAGGTAGGTCATAAGTTCTAACCTATGTGCACTTCGTATGCCGTTTCGGTTTCATCATGTTGATTCTTTATTATGATATGACATATTTGAAATATAGGTACCTTTGCGGGGACTTCGGGACGAAGACGGAGAGCGTGGTGTCATCGACTTTGGCAAGCGAGGATCATGGTGAGTAGACGTATATCTACGGGGGAAGTCGAGTGGATGGCGTATAGCACCCCCGCAACCGTAGAATAGGTTATATATGTTTACGTGAGACTTGGATACCTAGTAAATACGGTTACTAGGAGACTATAGATTAGGTTTAGCATACTTATAGGATAGCTTACTCTTAGTTTAGTTCCTTAGTCATGAGTCGTCGGTTTACTTAGTCGCACACACGCATATACTTGGTATGTATGTGTGTGTGTGTGTATAGACACACACACACACACACATATACATATACATGTAAGATGAGGATAGTATATGTTACTGGATTTGAGTCGATATGATCGGGCATGATGAAGTGAGATTTTGATATGTGATTGAGTCGAGACACCGTATATGATATGATATAATGAAGGATCGTTGGGCGATATGTATACAAACAAGTGATAATATGCGATTTGATGATAATAGATTGTACGAGACGTTAGATCCATACCATTGATTATGATATTGATACTGTACGATGATTGATACCGTACGAATGATGATATATATGATATTTGACCCGTACCCTCAATTTTGAGGATGTCGTACGATGGATATTACCGTACGGGATGTATATAATGATTGATCCGCACTCTTGACTCGAGGATATCATACGATGCATTATTACCGTACGTGATTATTTGAGGCTGGATCGCCGACTATTAGATATATCGGCTCAGGATATTATAGATTTCTTTTCACCTTCGACTAGGTTTGTAGTTTAGTCTTTGGTTGTGTAGATATAGGTTAACATAGGCTCGTGTCATACCTATTTTCAAACCGACGAATCATAGGCTTTTTCAAAGAATAAAATGAGGGACGTTACGAATTTTTAAAAGACATCTCTTTTCTCAAAACACCGTAGTCCCTACTTTTCTAAAAACAACAATTCGTGCTATTTAAACACGATAAACGATACGGCTCATATATAGTTGTACATACGTTATTGTTGCTTGTGCTTTTTACTTTCTATTATGATTTCGTCTGCTAGGACACCTACACAATTACTGATGATGCATATGTTCCACGTACACTTGCTTGCCGACTCACACACATCATCATCGATAATTGCCATGTCACGCACACTGTAGGAGCCGTTATTACATTGTATAAATTGATTGCTGTAGCTAAGTAGCATTTCTGATATCATACACGAATTATAACATTGCATTTTTTTATTTAGATGCCACATGCATTGTTTACCTATATTCTGATTTTATACTGCAGTTGAGTTCTATGCTGAAATCCATTGTCCATTATTAGCTCATGATTTTGAGACTCCGATTTTTATAAGATTTCGGGATTTGGGGAAAACCGAAAAGAAATTTTATAAACTTATTATCATTTCAAAATAGAAATTGCGGCTTTCTCGTGATATGATGTGTGTGGCGTCCACCATGAGTTTTCTCGGTTCTTTAGCCACGTGTGTACACATACCGGATTTTAAGGAGAAAGACGTCGTCTGCTGGTATATGGTAGACCCAATGCGGTATCCCGGGGCAAGAAGGCCGTATAGAGAGAAGTTGAGCCCGGCAGGGGAGCACTATCGACCTGTGATATTTGCCTCGGCGGACATCTGGAGGATACCGACCGCAGTCATGAGATTTGATGATATGGGGCCGATACGGACAGACGGAGCCCGAGATATGAGATTTATGTGTCGCTGATGGACACGGTTTTCTCGATGTTTTCGACTATCGATGTTTGGCACTCAGGTTTATCATGATTTTTGCATGTCAATTTTGGATATACCCGTTGTTGGTGCAATCATGCATAATATACATGATATGTAGTTATTTTATGACATGGACATGAGTACTTGACCTTACACATATGTCTATATTATTACCTCTACTGTTACTCGATGTTATCGTGCTTCTATTATTATTGTATTGTACTGTATGACTTAGGAGATAGTCATACATTCGGTTTCTACTCGCTGATGTCTTCTACTCATGAGTTGGCAACTCACCCCCGTTGTGCCACAGTTTCTTGCAGGTTTGGCCGTACAGGTTTCGTTGCGGCTTGCTGGCACTGCTTTCTTCTGGGTGATTGCATGGTAAGTGGTTTCACTTGCATCGTGAAAACCAGTTGTATTTGTTATTTATTCGGTTGTATCTAGTTAATAACTCCATCAACCAGACTATGTATATTTAGTAGACTTAGAAAACCACAGTTGTTTATTTTTTCGACCTTAGAGTCGCGCTCGTGTATTATTATGGTTTTCTGGCTTTCTTGATGATGTTGAGTCTTTACTTTCTTTCTGTGTTTTGATCCTTGCCCTACGGCGTTGTATATTTATTATCTGCGTGGTTGTTTCCGTCTTTCGGCGAAGTGCTAGCTCCCGCTTGGGGATGCCTTTTATCATTATTACTTGTATTTGTTTTCGGGTTTAAATATACAAGGGAGGTGCTGCCGAAATTTTCAATGATGAAATATGTTTTCAAATTAGATACAAACATTTCATTTTCGTATACTATTACTTATCTTTTAAAGAAAGAGCTTGTTTTCATTATACCGTTATTTCAAAACTTCACCTCTACTATTTTCCCTAAAGGGTTAGATTTATGGGCTTTTGGCTTACTTGAATTAAATGGAGTCCTATAGACTTCACATGATTCAAGTGCCAGTCACGTGCCTTTTCTGGGTCGTGATAAAAAACTAACATGTACTCATGTCACCTGAGAACTGCTATCTGACGATGGGTATAGTACCATCTAGAAGTTCGTAGAGAGTCCGTCCATTTCACTCATCCCCAGCGAGCACCTGTATAAGATCTTAGGTGCTAAATACTAATGGCTGTAGGACCAACCATCGCTTCTCGTCAGGGTCTAGAAACGTATATACCAGTTTACTCCGAAATATCGATGCCCGGTTTCTACACTCGTAAGGCTAGGGATATTTAAGGATGTGCTTATGGACTACCCAGCCCCCACATGTATGATCACCATCATAATGCTGGTAGTCATGAAATAATCTTACAGGCTTTTAAAACATGTATTAGCGATACGTAATAACAAGTAAAACATATACACATGTTAAGATAAAGACAAACCAAATAGCATACTATCATATTGAAAGTCGACCCTAGCACCACCATGAGGTTTTAGCAGCATCAAGCATGCCAAATTTAAAAAAATTTATTAGGTGCTAAGTTAGACTATATAAGATCATTGCTAGAATATTAGGGTTAGCTATAAAACCATCAAGAAGGGAAGGAGGTTATACCCTTGTAGATCGAGTCCTTCTCTTCTCTAGCTCCGGGATGTGGTCCACACGACTCCACTTGGCTCCTCTTCCAGATGAAAGAACCTTCTTCGTGATCTTCGCGCCAAAAATGATCCAACGGAAGTCCACTAGCTCAAGCTAACCCTTTAATAATCCCATTAGTGAAGGCAATACTCCGCATCAAATTGCTAATCTAATGTGAGATGGTAAATGACGGGTTTATTTTGCTCACTAGTGTTTTCAAAAGTTCAATGATTCACATCATATGTGAGGGTTTGAACTTGGTGTTAGGAATATGTATGCCCTAAAGGCCATTATTGTTGATATAATGGATGCTTGGACATATATATAGAGGACTTTCTTGCTCGACATGATAGTATGCTATCAGGTTACCTTTATCTTAACATGTAGACTGGTATTTATACTGTCTGTCTCTTGCATGTTGATAAAGCCCTTAGGATATGTACTTGACTACCAGGACTATGATGAGATCAATCTAGTGGGACCTGGGTGGTCCAAAAGTATATCCTTTAATCAGTTCCTAGTCGAGGGAATATCGAGACTAGGGCATCGATATTCCAGAGTAGACTGGGGTGTACGTTTCTTTTCCCTTAGAGGGCGATGGTTGATCTCACAACCATTGGTGTGTGACATCAAAGATTTTACATAGGTGCTCATTGAAGAATGGGTACACCGAATGGACTCGCCGAGGACTCCTATATGCTAGTATACCTATCGTCAGATAGCCGTCCTCTGGTGACACTGGTACAGGTTAGTCTGTAGACCCGAGATCGTCATAGAGCCTTGTGCAGCTCCCACTGTGCTTTGATTTCCTCCCTACCATGCTCAAAGGAGACGTGCAAACGGGTGGATTTTGGATACAGTCCCCAGTCGCATGGATTCAATGAACGATAGGAGGCGTTTCGTCTCTTCCATTATTGGGGGTTGATGTTGTGCTATGCTCAATTGGTTATAACTGGAAGTCCCTGGCTAGGGCTGCTTATGAGATTTACTGATAAGTGTTATCAGTAGTTTCTCAAACCGTTATAGACCAGACATCGGCATGACTTATTACATTACTGGGGTCTGACGTTTACCACTGTAGGGTTACTAGGCACTTTCACAAGGGTCTATAAGGCATCAACCATGCACGATTTTAAAATTCATACGTGCCGAACAACCCTAACCAAGATCTTAGACTAGTGATTAGGCGAAACAAAGCAAGTAAACAACTATACTTCTAAGAGTTTGGGATTACAACCATTGTAGTCCGGTCCTTCACTTCATAAGCTCCGTGTTGTGGTCCCTTCATGGTTGATATATATGCCGTAGAGGCCTACATTGTATAGGATGCTTGGGATATGTATGTACATGACAGTCTTGCTTGATATGATAGTACGCTATTTGGTTTGTCTTTATCTTAACGTATGATATATTTTACTTGGTGTTTATATATATATATATATATATATATATATGTGTGTGTGTGTGTTGATAAAGCCCATAGGGTGTTTGTCTGACTACCGGCGTTGTGACGGAAGTCATACTAGTGGGAGCTGGATAGTCAATAGGCACACCCTTAGATGTCCCTGGTCGTAGGAGTATCGAGACTGGGCATTGATACTCCGGAGTAGACTAGTGTATACATATCTAGACCCTGAGGAGGGGCAATGGATTGGTCCCACAGCCATTGGTGGAATGCACCTACGATTGTATACAGATGCTCACTGGATGTGAGTACACCGGACAGGACTCGCCGAGAACTGACTGGATGGTATTATACCTAACGTCAGATATCTGTTCTCAGGTGACATGTGTGCAGATAGTCCGTTGACTTAAAGTCATCATTTGTCTCGTGTGAGTTCCCACTGTGCTTTGATTATTACCCTACCATGGCTCAAAGGAGTCGTGCAAACAGGTTTTAGTTGGGCACAGTCCCGAGCCATGTGGAGGTAGTGAGTGACTGTTAGGGATTCTTCTCTCCCGGTATAGGGAGTTGATATCGCACGGTGATCGGTTGGTCATTACCATAAGTCCCTGGCCAGGGCTGATTGAGAATTACTGATGGACTGATCAGTAGATTCTCGGATGGTCTTGAGCCATACCGACACGACTTGTATGGTTATTAGAGGCCTGACATCCACCACCTCCCTAGACCATACATGCGATACTCTTAGACGAACAGACCGGATTGCGCGGATATTGTCACGGACAGGCTCAGTAGGATTTCGGATGGGTTACCTCATCGGCTTTCTTATCGACAACTACCTGGGGACCGTTACGTACATCTAGTGCCGCTTGCGGTCTGTGGTTAAACCCACTGCCAGCGTAGTAGTCGAGTCTTTAGAGTCCCACACAGAGATTTCCCAACTCCAGGAGAAAAGATATAGAGGTCGTATGGTTTTACGACAAAGGTTCGGACGCATACGTGTTTAAACGCACGTACGACATTCGGACAGTTTTTACTAGCCGGCTTTGGTTTAAGCCAGATTCTAGTATCGGGTTATTGGATTTATACAGTCTATAGTTTTCCCGTGTTTTTACGGATGCGAGGGGCATTCTCGAAATTTCCGAGAAGCTTCTAGAAGGATGTGACATGAGGGGTTGAGATGGTATTTTCATTAATTGTTTTAGTTACTCATTCATATGATTCATCATATCATTAAATGCATCATTAATGATCTAATGACTCACATGATGAATCACTCTCCTTGAATAAATTAATCATGGTGAATAATCATTTAATTGATATTATTTGATAATTCATTATGTATCATATATTCAAGTGAGAAGCTTTTTATTCTCATTATCATCTCTACCTTCTCTCTCCTCAAGCTCTCTCTCCTTCACCAAACCCTAATCCTACCACTCATGAGTTGAGAACAAGGATTAGGAAAGACTAAACACTCCATAACCAATCTCTACATCATCTTAGTTCCTTTATTAGCAACTAGAGAAACTAAGTAACCTCAAGTTTAGAGGTTATAGCTTGGATTAGGGTTCTCGGGTGGATCGTCTATCACGGGAAGGAAGCCGAGGAGGACGTGGAGATCCAAGGAGGCCATAGAGATCATAAAGACGAAGGAATAGAATCGTTTGGTATAATCTTTTAACCTAGTAGCTTAGAACTCTATGCCTTTTGTTAATTATCGTTTAGCAAAGATCTTCGGTTAGTTGATGTTCGCTTAATAAACAAGATCGTTTTTCATATTTCTGCCTCCCCGCAACTCGTGGGGTGTTGCACATCGACTTACAGTGTTATCAGAGCCTCACTAAACAATAATTAACACACTTGCAAAGTTGTATGAATTTCGAACGGAAAACAAACCGGAAAAAACCCTGATATCCTATAGTTTCTGTCGTTTTTAAAATGAGGTCCAAAAATTTTTCAGGGTCCTCCAAAATGACCCACATGAAAATATAAGAACAGACAAGAAAAATAGGCTCCTGAATCAGCCAAAGAGCCGCGGAACCGCTGCCGATCCCACCGATCCGCCGCGGATCCACGGCCAAGTTCGGGACGATTCAGCCCAGTTTTCTTCTGTGCATCTGCTGTGATATTTGGTATTTTCTGGTATTTTTTAATTTTTGCTCAGGTTTCAGATTTACAGAGAAGTATTGGAGCAAAATTAAATGTGTTTAATCGATCGAAATTATACAGTGTTTGCCTGTTTGATTATATCTATGAAATGTTTTATGTGTTCGTAAACCTCCCCTAACTGCTAGTATGTCGGTTGGCAGGGGGTTGCACATATCTGTGATGTTATATATAACTGTTTGTGTATATAAACTGTATTGGACCGTTGTGGTGATTAGCCGGGTTTTGTGATGGGTTATTGTATTAATTCATTCGATGTAAATGTAATAAGTTGTAATATTATTTTGCGGGGCACATCCAGGTTGCGGTTGTAGCCACCGTTGTATTATTCTTTTTACTGTTTTTGCTCCTAGGATAGACCCAAGGTAAGGTACACAAACTACCGGGTATTTTGAAGTGTTGAGGTAGACCGCTTCACTTCTGGTACTTGGCGAGTAGTTTGCCGTACCCGTAGGGGTCTGGGGTGGGGTAAATGGCTATTCATCACAACTGTGTAATCCGTATTTCGTTGCAGGCTCAAAAGAAACGCGGATTGCTTGCAAATCCAATATTGTTTATCTGTGATCTGGAATGCCTATTATAGCGTCTGATGAATGTACAATATCTATATATGATAGCTATTTAGACGTCACTTATGTTTTACACCCGCGCTAGCCCAGCCCCCGCACTGTCGTTAGTTAAGTAACCTAACGGGTGATACGGGATCCAGTGGCGAATGCGGATGGCATAAGAGGACGTTGTATTTTCGTTGTTATCTGTAATGATAGGTTAATGATGGGACGCATTATTATTAATGCAAAGAAAATAAAACCTAAACTGAATCGTTGGAACAATTTCTAGAACCACTCGGTTTTCTTAAAAAAAGGAAAATTTTAAATGCGGAGCTTAAACCACTCCTTTTAAATAAAAGCTATCTTTGTTCCTTAGATCATATCAAGTTCATTACGTTAACGGTTTTTTGCCAAAAACCAGCTGTAACCCTCCGTCGTTTCAGATAGACAGCACATCGTATTCATGCTATGCTTGTTGGCCTACGTCAAGGCATAGTGTATAGTAGCAGTGTGTGTGCCTGTTTGTTGCATAGATAGATGCATTAGTTTAAGACAGACGTACACCTTGTTGGCCTACGTCAAGGGCTTGTACGATGTACTTAAGTTGATCAGGACAATGACGGGTAGAACTTGACTTGCGTCTTATGACTTGTTGGCCTACGTCAAGGTCTATAAGAGCTTGGGGTAAAAATCACATCGGGAGTTTCAAACATAAAGGAAACTTGCAGATTTAGCATACCTTCTGGAGTGTGGTGACTAGAGTGGCTTCCATCTAGGGCATCATGCAATGATAGTTGGATCCCGATCCCATTGATAAGCAGGATTACTCTCGGGAATTTTTCTCACTTAACAATCAATGCTATAAACCAAGTAGGTGACTAGAAAAGTGTTAGAGGAGCTACGCCTCCAGGGAAAAGAGGTTATTTAATTAAGGACTTCGTGAAAGCGTTGGAAAACCTCCCTCGAAGTACCAACACTAGCCTGGCTGAAAGGTTAAGCAAGTATTGTGACGTGTGATTAAATCCTGACTAATTCTTCTTTTAGGTTTTGAAAAAGAATTTGAGGAAATAGTGGGAGCCATCCTGTTTAGATAAATTAATAAACCAATATAAACTTGCAAGAGCATATGCTGAGTGTTTTCTTTTCTCTCTCTCTGGCAGCTACCATGACTGGACTAAAACTGTTACTCGGAAAAAATATACTGACCGGGCAGAACTATAAAGATTGGCTAAGGAACGTCAATATTACACTGACTTATGACAAAGTAGCATATGTTACCACCGCTGTTCCTCCCCTTATCCCTGGACCAGATTCCTCAGTTGTGGACAGGGAAGTCCGCAAAACCTGGGATCTAGATTGTGAGCGAGCTAAGTATATCGTGCTGGCATCCATGAACAATGAACTCCAGAAACAGCACGAGAGTATGGATATAGTATCCATCTTTCTCCATGTCAAAGAATTGTATGGGGAGCACTCCCGTATCGCGAGGTACGAAACCTCAAGGAAACTCTTCCAGATGAGGTTAGCTCCAGGATCGCCTGTAGGAGAGCACGTCCTCAAAATGATCATCCTCATTGAGAAACTCGCAAACCTGGGATGCGTGCTAGAGAACGATTTATATATCTACTTGATTTTGTAGTCCCTTCCCCACACCTTCTCTCAATTCGTGCTGAACTTCAACATGCACGAAATGGAAGCGGATCTTCCAAAGCTCCTCAATATGTTGAGGGTAGCAGAGACCTCCTTGAAAAAGGAGAAGACCTCCGTTCTGTATGTTGGCCAAACATCTTCTTCTAAATCTAAAGCGAAAGCTAAAGGGAAAAAGAAGATGAAAGCCACCAAACCGAAAGGTTGGGTCAAGAAGTTGCAGGGAACGAACAAGGCAGGAAGGGTGAAGACAGAAAAGAACTAGTGCTTCTATTGTCACAAGCAAGGGCACTGGAAGAAGGATTGTCAGGCCTTCAAAGCCAAGGACATGAAGCAAGCAGTTGCTTCTACTTCAGGTGTGTTTGTAATCGAAAATTGTCTTTCAGTTAACTCTACATCATAGGTACTTGATACTGGTTCTGGTTCTCATATCTGTAATTCATTGCAGGATCTGAGAAATATTAGAGTGCTGGGGACAGGTGATATGGCTCTCCGGATGGGCAATAGAATGCATGTAGATGCAATTGCAATAGGGGAATATCACCTAGGGTTGACTAGTGGGCATATTTTGGTGTTGTACAGCTGTTTTTGTATTCCCAGTATGTTGTGTAATATTATATCAGTATCTTTGTTATCGAATGAAGGGTATAGTTTTGCGCTTGAAAGAAATGTTATGAACATTCTTAAATCAAGAACTGATTGGGTATGGCACACTGGAAAACGGCATATACATACTTAATCAACTTCAAATTTTCAATATTCAAAACACGCGTAAAAGAAAGGCTCCATATTCGAATCAAGCCTTCCTATGGCATTGTAGACTTGGTCATATAAATGAAACAAGGTTGACTAAGTTACATAAAGATGAATATTTAGATCCGTTTGAATATTCATCATATGCAACTTGTCAATCATGTATCAAAGGAAAAATGACCAAATCTCCATTCACCGGACACGGAGGAAGAGCCACTGAACTCTTGGGACTTGTACACAGTGATGTATGCGGTCCGATATCTACGCATGCACGAAGTGGTCACTCCTACTTCATCACTTTTACTGATGACTTCTCTAGGTATGGACATGTGTTCTTAATGAAGCATAAATCCGAGGCTTTTGAGAAGTTTAAGGTGTATAAAAATGAAGTAGAGAAACAAACTGGTAAAAGCATCAAGACACTTCGATCTGATCGAGGCAGAGAATACTTAAGTACCAGTTTCCTTGAATGCTTAAAAGAGAATGGAATTCTCTCTCAGCTTACTCCGCCTTATACACCTCAGCATAATGGTGTATCAGAAAGGAGGAATCGCATGCTATTAGATATGGTGCGTTCAATGATGAGTAGTGCTGAGTTGCCACTTTCCTTCTGGGGATTTGCTCTAGAATCAGTAGCATACCTATTAAATAGAGTTCCAACTAAGTCTGTGCCTACCACTCCATATGAAATGTGGAGCGGGAAGAGACCATATCTCAAGTATATCAAGATATGGGGGTGTCCAGTATATGTTAAAAAGCATAAACCAGACAAGCTCGAGGCACGATCGGTTTTATGCAAGTTTGTAGGATACCCCAAGCATTCAAGGGGGTATATGGTCTACCACACTGAAGAAACAAAAGGTGTTTGTCGCTCGTCACATTGTATTCTTAGAAAGCGAATTTCTTGTAAAAGAAATTAGTGGGAGCGCGGTAGAGTTGCAGAACCTCAAACTGCTACCGAGGACTTAGTAGAACCTCAGATTTCAATAGAACATGACGAACCAACGCCACTACGCAGATCTAGCTGTAGGGTTCCTAGGGACCCTAATGAGGTCTCACAAGGCATCGAACATGCCATTTTCAAAAATTCGGTGGCGAAAAAGCTAACTAGTTAACACTTAACTATGAGATACGGAAATACAACCTTTGTAGATCCGGTGCTCCACCTCCATAGCTCCGCAACGAAGTCGTCTCCGCTGTCCAAAAAGAATCCGGGCTCTAGTGTCGGCTTCGTCGGAGAAATGGCGAGCTAGGTCGTCGATGTCCATGCCGAAAATGATCTACGTCGAGGCATCGATAGATCAAGCTCCACCTTCACCTAGCTTTGAAAACTTGTGAAGGAAACACACTCTACTACTTGGCAAGAGGTAGAGGATGAAGAAATAGGAAGTGGGTAGACTTTAGAATTGGATTTCTCACTCAAATCATCAATCCACCATTGATGACCTCAAGCTTCTTCAAAGAGGAAGATGAAGAAGAAGAAGAAGAAAGTTATTTAGTTAATTATGAAAAGAATAATAATATCATTCTTATCATAACTTTAACCTAAGTTAAGTGTAGAGAATTGACCAAGGTTAAAGGAATGGTTAGGGTTTAGGAGATGAGACAAAAATGGTTGCATCATAAAAGCTTCATGAAGCTTCAAGTGCAAACAAAATAAGCCACCATTTTTCTCTCATTTCTTTTCCTTTTTCCAAAAATAAAAAGACTAATTAATGAATAAGTAAAACCCTTAACCATTTAAATAACTTTGGTTAAATTCTTTACACATAACCTAGCAATCATGCATCATCAAACATGATACAATAAAGTGCACAAAATCATATCGCATATGCAATGCGCACACCCGAGTGAGAAAATCCATTATAAAGTGAACCGATACTAGTTGATGCAAAGTAATATATCAAATATATAATTATGCATTAAATCATTAAATCAACACTTGATTTAACGATCCGGTCATGTCGCACATAACCGACTGGTATCATCAGTAACAACTTATCGAATCAACACTTGATCCGATAACCCGGCTATATCGCATATAACCGATCAATGTCACATCGCGAGAATCGAATACAGTATCACATACCGTATTATTCTCGGTCCCGCACATATCTCATATGCGCTCCTATTTCGTTTCGCTTGAGCCAGGAAACCTCTGTGTAGGACTCTAAAGACTCGTCAATACGCCGGCAGCAGATGATGATCATATCAAACATCCACAAGCCGCAAGCGGTCTGCTAAATGTAACGGCCACCCGGGTATTGAGCGATCTGAAGATCGACGAGCAAGCCCGCTCATACTCCAGTGAATCCAACCAGTAACACTACCGTACAGTCCGGTCTGATCGTCTGATATGTCGCATATCTCGCCTAGGGGTGGTAAACGTCAGACCCCAATAGCTCAATAAGTCGTGTCGATATGAGGTCTATAACACTTCGAGAAACTACTGGTAACACTTACCAGTAAATCTCAGCAACCCTGGCCAGGGATTTCCTGTTATAGCCAATCGAACACAGCGCAACATCAACCCCCTATACCGGGAGAGACGAATCCCCTCCTATCGCTCATTGCCTCCATGTGACTCGGGACTGTACCCAAAAACCACCATTTTGCACGCCCTCTTGGACGTGGTAAGATGGAAATCAAAGCACAGTGGGAACCACACGAGACTCTATGACGATCTCGGGTCAACAGACTACTCTGTACCAGTGTCACCAGAAAACTGCCATCTGACGTGAGGTATAATACCATCTGGGAGTTCTCGGCGAGTCCGTCCAGTGTACCCAGTCTCTACTGAGCACCCGTATATCATCTCTGATGTCAAACACCAATGGATATGGGATCATCCATCGCCCATCTGTATGGGTCGAGAAGGTATACGCTAGTCTACACTGGTATATCGATGCCCCGTCTCGATACACCCACGACTAGGGACTTTGAAGGATGTACTTACGGACTACCATGTCCCCACTAGTATGATCCGCATCATAGTCCAGGTAGTCAAGTACAAATCCTAAGCGCTTTACCAACATGTAACAGAGAGACAATCAGTATACACGTTAAGGTAAAGTTCAACCAGATAGCATACTATCATATCGAGCAAGAAAGTCCTCCCTATATACGTCCCAGCATCCACTACAATATACATCCTATGTACAGTAATGGCCTCTAGGGCATACATATAACTAACAATCTCCCACTTGCACTAGGGCCATCTGATAGCAGTGGTTGTAGTATCTCATACTCAACCATCCCATAAAAGTCTCTCTCTGGGAACAGGCCTTTGTGAGTGGATCCGCTGTGTAGTCCTCTGAGTCTACTCTCCAAAACTCGATCACTCTGGAGATCAACTATCTCCATGATCAAGTGATACTGCCTTAGAATATGTCTGGATCACTGATGGGACGGGCGTTCCTTGGCATAAGCCACAACTCTATTGTCTCACAATGGTTGGAACGTAGTTCATCTCATGAACCAATATACACCCAGACTGCCTCTTTGGTAGCATCTTAAGTAGCGATGTATCCTGCCTTTATCGTCTAGTATGCCACGGTATCTAGCTTGGAACTCTTCCAACATACCGTCCCTGTACTGAGGGTAAAGACAATGCCTGCATCTGACATTCAGTCGTCTTTATCACCCTGGAACACTTCCAGTGATTCTCCCCTGGATCGATTGATACCATCTCACTACATCTAGTGAGAATTCTAACATCCATTTAGATCTATCTCATAAATCCAAAATCCAGGATTTAGTAGGTATCACTTTAATCCTATATGGAGAATCTTTGTGATAAACGGAGATTGATCGAGCGTAGCATAAGAAACTCCTTTCTTATCAAGAGTATGTCATCCACGTACTCTACGAGGATCACCACCATACTCCCTACTACCTTTTTGTTTATACAAGGTTCATCTACCATTTTGATGATGTCAAACTTTTTGACTAATCCATCAAAACAGATGTTCCAACTCCGCGATGCCTGCTTTAATCCTATAAAGCATCTTGCACACGTTTCCGCTGCTCCCACTGTCTACGAAGCCCTCTGGCTGTGTACTTATAGACGCTCTCTTCTAAATCATCATTTAGAAAAGCAGTCAAGACACCCAACCACCAGATATCGCAGTCATGGTATGAAGCCGTGAAAAGTAGGATCTGGATGGACTTAAGCATAGCTACTTGAAAAGGTTTCATCATTATCCACACCTGGTCAACGATGCAAACTTTTAACAAGTCTAGCTTTGAAAGTCTCAACTTTTCCATGTACACCAAGTAATCTTCTCAAGATATACTTGCTCCTGATGGGGATTTAACCCTTCAGATATAGCAACCAAAGTCCATACTTTGTTGGTGTATAAGGATTCCATCTCAGATCGCTAAACATCCAGCCATTCTTACAGAGTCTCACTCCTGATGGCCAGCTCGAAGCTAGTTGGGTCATCATCTCATGATGCAATCCTCGCTCCCACTGTCATAGAGAAACAGAAGTATCTCTCAGGTGGGTGAGGAACCCTACTAGATCGGCGGAGAGGCTGAGGTTCGTTGGAATCTACTGAATCCTTTGGTTCTACCAAATCATCTGCTGTTGTTTGTATAGCTGGAACCTTTCCAGTTCTACATAACAGACTTTGCCTCGAGCTTGTCCAGATTTTGCTTTTAAACATAGGCCGGACAACCCCTAATCTTAACTAGCTTAAGACATGGGCTCTTCCCATACCATATCTCATATGGAGTGGTAGGCAACTGACTTGATTCGAACCCTATTTAATAAGTATGCAACTTCATAAGTGCATAACTCCCAAAAGGAAATAGGTAACTCAGTAGTACTCATCATAGAGCACACCATATCAAATAGGGTGTATCTGCTCCGCCCCGATATACCATCATGCTATGGTGTATACGGAGGAGTAATTCTGAGAGAGAATCTCATTCTCCTTTAGAATAGTTCAGGAATTTCCGTGCTCAAGTATTCTCCTCCTTGATCTCATCATAGGACATAATACTTATACCCGTATTTTGGTTCTCTACTTCTCTCTTATATTCTGTGAATATCTCAAAAGGCTCGGACTCATGTTTCAACAGGAACATATGTCTGAATCTTGAGAGATTATCAGAGAATGTAATGAAGTACAAAGAACCGGTCCTGGCATGTGTAGACAGGGGACCTTACATACATCATCATGTATCAGTCCCAAGAGTTCACCAACTCTTTCTCTGTTTCCAATAAACAGAGCTGTGATCATCTTATCTTTGTGACATAACTGGCGAGTTTCATAAGATGTAAATTCAAACTAATTTAAATATGCATCTTTATGTAACTCTAGCTAGTCGGGTCACATTGATCTGACCTAGTCTACAATACATAAAGAAGAATCCGTTCATTTCTGAACTCTTCCCCTTTTGTGTGTTCCATATACTGAGAACTGTAGTTTGATTTAGAACATCAATGCTTTTAGATAACGAGCCTGAACCGATCAACTTTTGATATAGGAAATGTTCAAAACATTATCCATCAATACAAAATTATATCCTTTCTTTTCTAACAAAGAGAGTGATATGATTTGGTATATCAGGTTCGGTATCTAATAACATTCGTTCAGAATCAATGTATTGGTAATACAGGGTGACAGTGACCGACAGACTTGGCTGCAACTCTTGCCCCGTTTTCTGTCTCATGAAACTTATCAACCGTTCTCAGTTTTTCTACTCTTTTGTTGCCCTATGTAACAACTTACATATCTGGGATCCTGATCCGGTATCATATACCAGGGATGCGGAGGATACTGAGAAACAGTTCTGTATAATGAACACACCCGAAGATGATGCATCAGCATGCACTTTCTTCGTTTGGGCGGCACGGGAAATCTGGTATTCCCCAATTTCCTGCTCGGTCTTATAACAATTATAAGTTGGAGCGGGACCAACGTTCCCCAGCTCAGTATAACAAGCGGGTTCGGTCAAATATCCGTATTATTATCTTGATTAAGGCGTGATATGGTCGCTACCTGGAGAGAGAGAGAAGAAAACACTCAGCGTGCGCTCTTGCAAGAATAGATTGGTTATTATTTTATCTAATCAGGATGGCTCCCACTGCTTTTTTTATCAAATCTTCCTTCAAACCCTAAAAGGAAAGACTAGCCGGGATTAATTACACACTATAAGTTCGCCAATCTTTCAGCCAGGCCAGTGTCGGTACTTTGAGGGAGGTCCCCCGTGCTTTCGCACGAACCTAATTAATGTAAACCTCGTTTTCCCAGAGGCGTAACCCCGTTGACACCTTTCTAAACACCTACTTGATCGGCTAATTGTAATGCATAAAACTCTCCCAGGAGTAACACTTACTCGCAGCGGGTATCGGGATCCAACTATCTCATAGAAGGTATGCAATCTCATTGCAAATTTCAACACTTGAAATTCCCGATAATATTTTGCCCCTAGCGTCCTATGACCTTGACGCAGGCCAACAAACCATAGTCCGCTAGTCAAGTTCAACCCGTCATTTCCTGATTGAATTAAACCCACCCGCAGGACCCTTGACGCAGGCCAACAAAGTCGCACGACTACCCTAATCCAATCACATCATATGCTTATGCAGATAAGCACCAGTTAGCTACCGCACACTACGCCTTGACGCAGGCCAACAAACGCAGCACGAATACTAACTACTACTTATCTGAAATGACGGAGGGCTACGACAGGTTTTTCTGAAAACCTATTGCGTAATGAACTTGATATCGTTGTAGAATCAAATGATTTTAAAATGGAGTGCTTTTGAGGCTTTTCTAGTTTTGCTAAAGGAGTCACTCCCGGTGAAGGGATCGTCGGTCCTTTCCTCGTCGAATGAGGTGCGGGATATATCATATATATCACTGTGCAAAGCAGAACTCTTAAAAGCAATCAAAAGACAAACCGAGGGCGTAGCATCGACCAGTTATTGCTAAAGGAGTCACTCCCGTTGAAGGGATCTCGGTCCTTTCCTCATCGAATAAGGTGCATGATATATCACATATACCGCTGTGCAAAGCAAGAACTGTAGCTACCTGTATTATTTTGAAATTCGATTCTACAACATCTTAGGTTTCTTTTATTTCATTAATCATATTAATGAAGTCCCATCATTTATGTACCTAAACATCACAGATAAATACGACGTACACTTATGCCATCCGCATTCGCCTCGATGTCCCCTCGTGCACCGTTAGGTTAACCGTTAGGTTAGGTAACTAACGGCAGAGCAGGGCAGGGCTAGCACGGGTGTAAAACATAAGTAACGTCTATATAATATATCATATATACTATATACTGTATCTATCACAGAACATCACATGATCACATCACAGATATCGCAGCAGAAGAATCATATGAAATATTGGATATACTAGGACGTCCGTGTTTTCAATACGAGCCAGTATAAAACACGGATTCCACGGTCGTGATGAATAGCCAAACCCACACCCCTAGACCCCTACGAGAGCGGCAAGTAACCCTACCCATTCTAGAGTTAGGAGACCCGGACTCGACTCCTCGAGTTGGTCTCCCACTGGACTCCAGAACCCGGTTACTTGTGCCCTCCTCCTTGGGTCTATCCTAATGCGGAAAAGTAAATAATATACAAAAGGTGACTACTTCCGCAACCTGGAAGTGCCCCAATAAAAGAATATTACATACAAGTTTTTACATGAATGAAAATGAAAAACACTCATCTCACATAAAAACCCCCGGCTATTCAAACACGACGATCCAATATAACATATCCAGCAACACATAACATCACATGTCATCAACGTAAGTAAATATGTCCATCCCAATTGTCGTTGACATATAGCAACGAAACCGGCGATATCACATATTACACTTACGGTCACAGAAAAGAAAGTGTAAAACTACAATAGTTGGAATCCGCAACCACATCAGACATCGCATGCCTGACCAAATGAATTCTTTAGGCATCGCATGCCTAACAATTATAAACCCCGCATTTTAGTCTCAAAATCGAAAACACTTTTCAATATCAAGTCGGGCAATTCAACAAGATTCCCGACATCCTGATCGAATACTCGTCGCAAACTTCAGTAGACGGCTGCACCCCCGATACCGTCGACGAGGTGCACCAAGGCGGAACACCGCTCCCGCGAGCACCCGGACGGATGCTTTCGGCGACGGGGTTCTCCTACAGTCACTTGGTCGGGGCTATGGAGTGAGGCTGTCTATTAAGTTTACCCGGCGAGTATCCGCGTACACTACGTGATTGCGACGGACTTTTGATCACATCAAAATTCCGTGGCAACCGATCAAGTGAGACTAAACTGCTATGTTTATAACATTCATTTAGTTATCTCATAACTTATTGTGAATTCCAATTATTGTATCACATTCCGGATAAATAGAAAATGCTAAACTTTTCGATCGAACAATCGAACACCCAAGTTTTCCCGATACAGCTCAACACATGAAACAAGTCTAACAACATTCCGTTCGTGCCTCAGTACCAACGGTCCAGCCGTAGAAGGGTCAAGCCAACGCCTCACATGTGGCACGCCGTACTGCCCCAAACCCGAAGGTTCAAAGGGCAGTTCAAGACGGTCACATAATCGAGTTAAGGTTTGTTGTCTTCTAGAGGGTCCATCGCGTTACTTGCACTACTTAGAACGTCGTCAAACTACGGAAAAATCCAACACTTGGAAATTTCCAGGCAGGGGAAAAAGTGGGTATTTATATCCGGTCGAACTTTTTAACATATTCTAAAATTTATCCGGAAAGCCACACAGACAAAATTTGATACTCCGATCGAAACACCGAATCCCCAAAACAACTCCAGAAAATTCAACTCTTGAATAAATATTAAAAATTCCCAGAAACACCATAAATAATATATAAGAATTACTGTGCAGAAAAGGATGCACAACACGACAAAAGGGCCGCGGATCCGCCGCCTGAGCCTACTGTAAGGCCGCGGATCCGCGCCCCATTTAATGAATCTTTCGCCTGAGTTTGCACAGTAATTCTTATATTATTTTACTGAGTTTTCTGAATATTTTTAATCTGGAAAAATCCCAGAATTTGGAAAACGTCCAGAGAGCTATTTGTAATAGGGTTTCGGGTTCGTTCGGAGTTCAAAATCCGTCTAGACTTCGCCTAAGGCTCTAGCTAGGCTCTGATACCACTGTAGGGTTCCTAGGCACCCTAATGAGGTCTCACAAGGCATCGAACATGCCATTTTCAAAAATTCGGTGCCGAGAAACCCGACTACGGATCGTTTGCTAGAAATCTAGGCGAAAAAGCTAACTAGTTAACACTTAACTATGAGATACGGAAATACAACCTTTGTAGATCCGGTGCTCCACCTCCATAGCTCCGCAACGAAGTTGTCTCCACTGTCTAAAAAGAATCCGGGCTCTAGTGTCGGCTTCGTCGGAGAAATGGCGAGCTAGGTCGTCGATGTCCATGCCGAAGATGATCTACGTCGAGGCATCGATAGATCAAGCTCCACCTTCACCTAGCTTTGAAAACTTATGAAGGAAACACACTCTACTACTTGGCAAGAGGTAGAGGATGAAGAAATAGGAAGTGGGTAGACTTTAGAATTGGATTTCTCACTCAAATCATCAATCCACCATTGATGACCTCAAGCTTCTTCAAAGAAGAAGATGAAGAAGAAGAAGAAGAAAGTTATTTAGTTAATTATGAAAGAATAATAATATCATTCTTATCATAACTTTAACCTAAGTTAAGTGTAGAGAATTGACCAAGGTTAAAGGAATGGTTAGGGTTTAGGAGATGAGACAAAAATGGTTGCATCATAAAAGCTTCATGAAGCTTCAAGTGCAAACAAAATAAGCCACCATTTTTCTCTCATTTCTTTTCCTTTTTCCAAAAATAAAAAGACTAATTAATGAATAAGTAAAACCCTTAACCATTTAAATAACTTTGGTTAAATTCTTTACACATAACCTAGCAATCATGCATCATCAAACATGATACAATAAAGTGCACAAAATCATATCGCATATGCAATGCGCACACCCGAGTGAGAAAATCCATTATAAAGTGAACCGATACTAGTTGATGCAAAGTAATATATCAAATATATAATTATGTATTAAATCATTAAATCAACACTTGACTTAATGATCCGGTCATGTCGCACATAACCGACTGGTATCATCAGTTACAACTTATCGAATCAACACTTGATCCGATAACCCGGCTATATCGCATATAACCGATCAATGTCACATCGCGAGAATCGAATACAGTATCACATACCGTATTATTCTCGGTCCCGCACATATCTCATATGCGCTCCTATTTCGTTTCGCTTGATCCAGGAAACCTCTGTGTAGGACTCTAAAGACTCGTCAATACGCCGGCAGCAGATGATGATCATATCAAACATCCACAAGCCGCAAGCGGTCTGCTAAACGTAACGGCCACCCGGGTATTGAGCGATCTGAAGATCGACGAGCAAGCCCGCTCATACTCCAGTGAATCCAACCAGTAACACTACCGTACAGTCCGGTCTGATCGTCTGATATGTCGCATATCTCGCCTAGGGGTGGTAAACGTCAGACCCCAATAGCTCAATAAGTCGTGTCGATATGAGGTCTATAACACTTCGAGAAACTACTGGTAACACTTACCAGTAAATCTCAGCAACCCTGGCCAGGGATTTCCTGTTATAGCCAATCGAACACAGCGCAACATCAACCCCCTAGACCGGGAGAGACGAATCCCCTCCTATCGCTCATTGCCTCCATGTGACTCGGGACTGTACCCAAAAACCACCGTTTTGCACGCCCTCTTGGACGTGGTAAGATGGAAATCAAAGCACAGTGGGAACCACACGAGACTCTATGACGATCTCGGGTCAACAGACTACTCTGTACCAGTGTCACCAGAGAACTGCCATCTGACGTGAGGTATAATACCATCTGGGAGTTCTCGGCGAGTCCGTCCAGTGTACCCAGTCTCTACTGAGCACCCGTATATCATCTCTGATGTCAAAGACCAATGGATATGGGATCATCCATCGCCCATCTGTTTGGGTCGAGAAGGTATACACTAGTCTACACTGGTATATCGATGCCCCGTCTCGATACACCCACGACTAGGGACTTTGAAGGATGTACTTACGGACTACCATGTCCCCACTAATATGATCCGCATCATAGTCCAGGTAGTCAAGTACAAATCCTAAGGGCTTTACCAACATGTAACAGAGAGACAATCAGTATACACGTTAAGGTAAAGTTCAACCAGATAGCATACTATCATGTCGAGCAAGAAAGTCTTCCCTATATACGTCCCAGCATCCACTACAATATACATCCTATGTACAGTAATGGCCTCTAGGGCATACATATAACTAACACTAGCAGGCTTTCTCATCCTCCTGAAAGATACTATGATTTTCTTCTAAATGGGGATCGAGAGGATTGCATCATCGATGATGATGAGCCTACTAGTTTTCAGCAGGCTGTTACGAGTAGTGACTCGATGAAATGGCTGGATGCTATGTGATCCGAAATGGAATCCATGTACACCAATAAAGTATGGACTTTAGAAGTTGCTCCTCCTGGAGTAAAACTAGTTGGATGCAAATGGATATTCAAAAAGAAGATTGGTGCATTTGGACAAGTGGAAACCTACAAAGCTAGACTCGTAGCATAAGGTTTTCGTCAAAGACCAGGATTGGACTATGATGAAACCTTTTCACCTATAGCTATGCTTAAATCCATTCGGATCCTGCTTGCGATTGCTGCCTTCCATGACTATGAAATCTGGCAGATGGACGTAAAAATAGCTTTTCTAAATGGACAATTAGAAGAGAGTGTTTACATGGATCGACCAGAAGGTTTCTTAAACAGTGGGAGCATCGGAAGAGTCTGCAAGTTGCTTAAATCCATTTATGGATTAAAGCAAGTATCGCGGAGTTGGAACATCTGCTTTGATGAGACAGTCAAAGAATTTGACTTTATCAAAAATGTAGATGAACCATATATTTATAGGAAGATTGTAGAAGGAGCAGTAGTCTTCCTCGTTTTATACGTCGACGACATACTACTGATAGGGAATGACATCCCTATGCTACAATCAGTAAAGCTCTTCTTGTCACAGAAATTCTCTATGAAAGACTTGGGAGATGCATCATACATTCTGGGCATTAAGATCTATCGTGATAGATCTAATAGAATGTTGGGACTTTCACAGTCCAGGTATATAGACACTATACTAAAGAGATTTACTATGGAAGATTCCAAGCGCGGCAATATGCCCGCTTGTCACGGAATCACCCTCTCCAAAGAGATGTCTCCAAAGACTGATGAAGAGAGGGCTCGCATGAGCATTATACCCTACGCTTCGGCGGTAGGATCAATAATGTATGCGATGTTATGTACTAGACCAGATGTAGCTTACGCACTTAGTGTGGTAAGCAGGTATCCGTCTGACCCAGGTGAGAAACATTGGATAGCGGTAAAGAACATTCTCAAGTACCTGAGAAGGACTAAGGAGATGTTCTTGATTTACGGTAATGGGGACCTCCAGGTAGAGGCTTTTACCGACTCCGGCTTCCAAAGTGACAAAGATGATTCTAAATCCATTTCAGGTTTTGTGTTTACCCTCAATGGAGGGGCGGTATGTTGGAAGAGTTCCAAATAGGATACCGTCGCAGACTCAACCATGGAGGCTGAGTATATAGCTGCTAGTGAAGCCGCAAAAGAGGCTGTCTGGATGAGGAAGTTCATTTCTGAACTTCAGGTGGTTCCGTCCATTGCCAATCCAATACCTTTGTATTGCGATAACAATGGCGCGGTAGCTTTAGCAAAGGAACCAAGGTCCCATCAGAAATCCAGGCATATCTTAAGGCGGTTTCACCAGATCAGGGAGATCGTGGATCGTCGGGAGATCGAGATAAGGAGAGTAGACACAAAAGACAACACGGCAGATCCATGCACCAAGGCCATCCCACAAGTGCAGTTCGAGAGGCTGTTTGAGATGTTGGGCATGCGGTACGCCAGCAACTGGATCTGGTTGAGACAGTGGGTACTCATTGCACCAATTATAGGCCTTAGTGCAAGTAGGCGATTGTTGGATATATATGCCTTAGAGGCCTACATTGTATAGGATGCTTGGGATATGTATGTACATGACAGTCTTGCTTGATATGATAGTACGCTATCTGGTTTGTCTTTATCTTAACGTATGATATATTTTACTTGGTGTTTATATATATATATATGTGTGTGTGTGTGTGTGTGTGTGTGTGTGTTGATAAAGCCCATATGGTGTTTGTCTGACTACCGGCGTTGTGATGGCAGTCATACTAGTAGGAGCTGGATAGTCAATAGGCACACCATTAGATGTCCATGGTCGTAGGAGTATCGAGACTGGGCATTGATACTCCGGAGTAGACTAGTGTATACATATCTAGACCCTGAGGAGGGGCAATGGATTGGTCCCGCAGCCATTGGTGGAGTGCACCTAAGATTGTATACAAATGCTCACTGGATGTGAGTACACCGGACTGGACTCGCCGAGAACTGACTGGATGGTATTATACCTAACGTCAGATAGCAGTTCTCAGGTGACATGTGTGCAGATAGTCCGTTGACTTAAAGTCATCATTTGTCTCGTGTGAGTTCCCACTGTGCTTTGATTATTACCTTACCACGGCTCAAAGGAGTCGTACAAACAGGTTTTAGTTGGGCACAGTCCTGAGCAATGTGGGGGCAGTGAGTGACTGTTAGGGATTCGTCTCTCCTGGTATAGGGAGTTGATATCGCACGGTGATCGGTTGGTCATTACCATAAGTCCCTGGCCAGGGCTGATTGAGAATTACTGATAGACTGATCAGTAGATTCTCGGATGGTCTTGAGCCATACCAACACGACTTGTACGGTTATTAGAGGTCTGACGTCCGCCACCTCCCGAGACCGTACATGCGATACTCTTAGACGAACAGACCGGACTGCGCGGATATTGTCACGGACAGGCTCAGTAGGATTTCGGATGGGTTACCTCATCGGCTTTCTTATCGACAACTACCAGGGAACCGTTACGTACAGCTAGTGCTGCTTGCGGTCTGTGGTTAAAGCCACTGCCAGCGTAGTAGTCGAGTCTTTAGAGTCCCACACAGAGATTTCCCAACTCCAGGAGAAAAGATATAGAGGTCGTATGGTTTTACGACAAAGGTTCGGACGCATACGTGTATAAACGCACGTACGACATTCGGACAGTTTTTACTAGCCGGCTTTGGTTTAAGCCAGATTCTAGTATCGGGTTATTGGATTTATAAAGTCTAAAGTTTTTCCGTGTTTTCACGGATGCGAGGGGCGTTCTCATAATTTCCGAGAAGCTTCTAGAAGGATGTGATATGAGGGGTTGAGGTGGCATTTTCATTAATTGTTTTAGTAACTCATTCATATGATTCATCATATCATTAAATGCATCATTAATGCATCATTAATGATCTAATGACTCACATGATGAATCACTCTCCTTGAATAAATGAAGCATGGTGAATAATCATTTAATTGATATTATTTGATAATTCATTATGTATCATATATTCAAGTGAGAAGCTTTTTATTCTCATTATCATCTCCACCTTCTCTCTCCTCAAGCTCTCTCTCCTTCACCAAACCCTAATCCTACCACTCATGAGTTGAGAACAAGGATCAGGAAAGGCTAAACACTCCATAACCAATCTCTACATCATCTTAGTTCCTTTATTAGCAACTAGAGAAACTATGTAACCTCAAGTTTAGAGGTTATAGCTTGGATTAGGGCTCTCGGGTGGATCGTCTATCACGGAAAGGAAGCCGAGGAGGACGTGGAGATCCAAGGAGGCCATAGAGATCGTAAAGACGAAGGACTAGAATCGTTTGGTATAATCTTTTAACATAGTAGCTTAGAACAATATGCCTTTTGTTAATTATCGTTTAGCAAAGATATTCGGTTAATCGATGTTCGCTTAATAAACAAGATCGTTTTTCATATTTCCGCCTCCCCGCAACTCGTGGGGTGTTGCACATCGACTTACACTTCGCTGCGATCATCAAGTTCCCGAACTCTAAAGAGGCTCCACGAAGAGAAAGATGCAACCTTGCTTACGGTCTTCGATAACTAAGATAATCTACCTCGAAGTTTCTTTAACACAAGCTCTCACTCACTAAATGAAGTGAACACCCTAATCTAATTGGCAAGAATAGATTAGGATGATGAAGTAGGAATTTAGCTCTCATTTGTTTTCTTAATCTCACTCATTTTCATCACAAAGAAAAAAGCTAGAAAGATTTTCACCAAGGAAGAAGAAGAAGAATATCCAAAACCGTTTTGTAATGAATAATGAATCCATAGTTAGGTCAGAAATGCAACCATGGTTGATCAAAGAAAAGCTAACCATTATGGAGAGTTAACTAGGGTTAAAGGGTTGGGTTGGGTTAAACAAATATCTCACAAAATATCATAACAATATCTTTGCTTAAAACAAAAGCAAAGCTTCTAGAAGCTACTAGAAAGTTTAACCCAAATCAAACCCTAACCATGTTTAATCTCCACTAATCATGTTGCATTTATAACCATAACATGTTACAATATTATGTAAGACTACGGTAGCGTCCCGGCCGTCTTTCCGAGGCTAAATTGCGGAAACGAAAATTTTTCTAAACTAAAAACCGGCGCTATCGTATGCTTAAAACCCGGATCGAACCATTAACCTACAACTATCTATCTAGAGAGAGGGTTGGGAAGCTATACCGATCGATCCGTGTCCTTCCGTCTTTGGCCACCATCCCAAGCTCCTAGCAGCATCTCCGGTCTCGATCTCCTCGTCGGAAAGGGCACCACATCACCGATTCTTTTTACGGGCTCTCGCTTCATCCGAAGTAACTCGGGCACGAAGTGTGCTAGCCAACGTGTCCAAGGTGTTGTAGAGAATGTTTATGATCACTTTGTCTCTTGCATCCATTTCTTGGAAGGAGGTTGAAGGTGTTGCCATTAATTGAGGTTATGAGCACAAGAGAATAAAAGAGAGGAAGAAGAAGAAGAGCTCCCCTTTTTTTTCTTATGTCTTTCTTATGATAAAAGAGAGAGTATGAGATATGAAACAATACAAGACCAACCTTACCTCATAGCAGCCCTTCTCCCTCTCTCTCTCTTGTTATCATATCAACACAAATCAATCACAATATATAACATTTGCACAAGAAATGATACCATGAGTCACCCATGAAGTACATGTATCATTTAATGCACAAAATGATGGCTTAAGCTCACAATTTCCTTTAAAAAACATTAATCCAAATGTTTGCAACAATAAAAAGGCACGGCAACATCTAAAGTAAACTCGTGACGGATCACAAGGATACCCCTCACATGTATATACATACCTGCATCCGCATTCCGACTGAATGCGAATGCGATGAGACTAAATTAATCCAACAAATCTAATAGTAGGATCTGGCTTACACCAAAGCCCACTAGTATGATCCGTCCGATCATGATCCGTGCAATACCGCAAGTATATGATCGAACCCTGTCATATATCATACGACCTCTACAACGTTTCGTCCGAAACTTGAGAAACAGTCTGTAGGGGACTCTAAAGACTCGTCAATACATTTGCTGTGGATTTAACCACTAGCACGTCAGAGGTACTAGCCGTATGTAACGGGCTACCAGGTATTGACCAAAAGTGAGGTCGATAAGTGAACTCATCCTGACACCCTACTGAGCCTGTCAGTGACAATATCCGTACAGTCCGGTCTGTTCGTCTATGAGCATCGCATAGTGGGCCTAAGGGATTGGTAAAAGTCAGATTCCCAAAAGCGGTATAAGTCGTGTCGGAGTGTAGCCCAGAACACCTTGAGATACTACTGGAATACTTACAAGTAAATCTCCTGCCTCGGCCGAGGGCTTTGTGTAATGGCTCTCCTAGACACAGTGCGACCTCACCATCAATACCGGGAGAGGCGAATCCCCAGCCGATCTGCTCACTTGCCCCATGTGGCTCGGGACTGTACCCAACTAAAACCTGTTTGCACGACTCTTTTGAGCCATGGTAGGGTAGTAATCAAAGCACAGTGGGAACTCACACGAGACAAATGACGATCTCAGGTCGATGAACTAACCTGTATACATGTCACAAGGGAACTGCTATCCGACGTCAGGTATAATACCAACTAGTATGTTCCCGGGGTGTCCTGTCCGGTGTATTCATAACCCAATGAGCACCTGTATACATCTTAGGTAAACCAACTGACACTAATGGCTTATGAGACTGGCCATCGCCCTTCGTCGGGGTCTCGACTGTATACACTAGTCTACTAATGGAGTATCAATGCCCAGTCTTGAAACTCCCACGATTAGGGACCTCTTAAGGATGTGCTTATAGACCCCAGCTCCCACGTATATGATCGCCATCATACTGCTGGTCTTCAAGCAAGAATCCTAAGGGCTCTATCAGCGTGCAATAGCGATCTGTAAGGTCACCTAAAGCAGTACACGATGATAAAGACAAACCATGGTAGCATACTATTCTCCATCAACATGTAATAGTGAACCACAATGTCACCTAAAGCATGTACACGATGATAAAGACAAACCAGATAGTATACAAACCTCTCGAGTAAGACTGTCCTACCTGTATAGGTCCTCCCTCAATCATTGCAATTACATGCCTGTGATCCAATAATTGACTCTGAGGGCACTATATCCAACAATCTCACACTTGCACTCAAGGCTAATTATTGCGATGCCGCATAATCACAGCCCGTGTGATACCGAACACCCAACTCCTCTACTAATCAGTCTCACAAAGCTCGTTTGCGAAACTATTGCATTCGAGAAATAACCTCAGCTAGTAGATCCGCCCTGATGTTTCTTTCTATGTCTCTCTTTATCTCAAGTTCGCGAAGAAAACCATCTCCCGAAATGAACAATACCTGTCTTAGAATATGTCTGGATATCTGATGGGACCTAGTTCATAAATGAACTACAAATCCAAACTTCTTAGACTGTATCGTCAACTGAACATAATTAGTATCCTGCGCCACACCTTTCTCATTATCCGCTTGGACCACCTGTCCAACATACTGACCCTCGTCAGAGGGAAAACTATAACTCTGACAGCCACTCTGTCATCCAGGTCACCTTGGAAGCCTGGAATGATAACCGTCTCCCGAAAGAGTTTGTTGTTATCATATCCCTAGAACATCCACTTATGTTCTAAAACTGCTTTCGAACGTTTTTCGAGGATAGGATTAATATCAAATTATTGCATCTAGTGCAAAAACAACGTCTGGTGTGATACTTGACATCTCATGATCAACTCAATTGCCTAAGTGATCTGCCAATCATGCGCATCCCTCTTCCCTTTAGTCTGTAAGACACCTTTAGAGAGGGTGACTCCATCACCTGCACGTACACTACCGTGCCAGGAGTCGTCCATTCTAAAACACCTTTAGAATGCTGTCTAAGTACCCAGATTGGGAAACTATCCAAATCTAGATCTAAAACCATAGATCTAGTAACCAGAATATCTGATATAATATCCATGTCCTATGTGGAGAACCACTTTGTGATAACCAAAGCATAACCGATCGTAGTATAGGAATTTCACTTCCTACTCTGCGTATGTCATCCAAATACCAATACATCACACCCTACTACCTTCTTAACAGATCCATCCCCTATTCTGATGAAGTCAAACCTATGACAGTCACATCAGAAATAGATGATCTATCTCCGCTATATCTGCTTTAGTTCATAAGCTACTTGTCTACTATGCTTCCGTTGCTCCCACTGACCACGACAACCCTTTGGCAGAGTCATATACACGTGCACTTCTAAAGCCAGTTCAGAACGACGCTATACTCATCCTCCTGCCGGGTCTCACAGTCTGGAACAACAGCAATGGCAAGTATGGGTAAACAAGAACCTCCCTGTCACCGCCCTTGTGGCTACCGGAGTACCTCTCGGGTGCCTAAGGTTACCCACCATATCTGCGGAGTGGCCAATGGAATGTCAAACCATATTGAATCTTTAGGTTCTTATCAAATTTTCAGTAATCGTTTACGGTTCTGGAATCACTTCCAGTTCTACCATACACCCGCTACTGTTTTTTGAAAAAAATCATTTTTATTAAAACTGTGGCGAGTCAAGAACAATATCATTATTGATCTCCCAGATGGTAGAAAGTCAACCCTCGTCATATCCCGGGTCACCCCACAAACTTCCATTACAGAAACGTGCCTTGAGTTATCCAGAGTCTGGTTTTAAGCATAAGCCAGACAACTTCCCGTACCTTAACATTGTTAAGATATGAACTATTCTATTTCCAATATAGAAACAGAGGCACCGATTTAATTGGAACCAGATTCAAATCATGCAGCTGTCTCTAGTGCATGTCAACTAAATGGAGAGAGGCCGATCAGCATTACTCAACTTAGGAATACTTCCAAATATGAGTAACCTGAAAGAGAAGAAAGTTCTCTTAATCATTACTATCAACTGAATACCATACACAAGTATCTACATATTCGATCACCTTGAAGAATCCTGATACTTGTAATACCTGGTTCTCTACTTTATTCATATACCTATAACTTCTCAAAACTTAGACCTTGCATTTCTACGAAACACATGTATAAGAACTCGAGAAGTCACAAGTAAACAGAATATAGTACGAGTACCAACCCCTCTGTCCTCATGGACACTGGACAAAATACAATACTCTGTATAAGTCCCCTGAGTTTAATAACTTATTCCCTGTGTGTCGTAGGTTGAAAACTGTACTTATGGTTAAGAAAAATTACACTGCTGTTTAATGCTCCTTACCTAACCATCCACTGATATAGGTAAATGTCATTGACATAATTTTAAAAAGTTATATCTCACTTTATAAAAATAAACGTACAGATATATCAATTTGAAATTGGTGCATAATAACGGATATTCAAAACCAAATATTTGCCGTTCGGCAAACAATCCAGGCGATTTCCTCAAATATCACCAATTACAACGAATCCCTATATAATGAGGATGATCACCCGATTCCCAATAACATACTCTCACTCATCATCTGTAAAAGCATACAGATGTGAGAATCAAACCTGGTAAACACATACCCTGGAGCAAGGGCTAATTGGGAAATCAGTTTTCTTTTAACAATACACATTGAAACTAAAACATGTAAATGTTTCGAAGGGGTATCCGGGTATTCTTAGTAATACCTCTTCCATTATCAGATTCACAACTGTAACCGTATATTTCCTTGCCATCTCTCCAAATCCCTTTATATGTCTTTAGTCATTACCTTCTGTACACCTTCGTTAGGCTAAATGGTTTTCTTCCTTCCCTACCGTTCGGCACCAGCCTATGGTTTAGAAGAAGACTATCCAATAAGCGTAATAAGTGTACTGTCCTAATCCTAGGAGCACTCGCAACCTGAGAGAAGGTAAAGATAAAAGACAACTGAATAAAACCTTATTCCTATTTCTCCTGAACCAGAATCCATCCCCGAACTGGAACAAGTCCCTTCGAGTTCGTATATAACCATACGATAGAGTATCTAAATAACTGTGGATTTTCGTAGTGATACGGAGTGTTCTAGAGAAATACAAAGGTGATGTAGGAGTGGCGAAGAAATACCTGGTTTGGTCGTGAATAGCAGTCGCAGTTTACTTTGCCCTCTTACTAATCCCTTTATTTGTCTTAACTTATTACCTTCTGTACACCATCGTTAGGCAAATTGGTTTTCTTCATTCCCCACCGTTTGGCACCTGCTTATTGTTTAGAAGAAGACTATCCAATTAGCATAATAGGTGTACCGTCCTAATCCAAGGAGCACTCGCAACCTAAGAGAAGGTAAAAGGAAAAGACAACTGAATAGTCCTATTCATTTTCTCCAGAACCGGAAACCATCCTCGAATCTGGAACAAGTTCCTTCGAGTTCGTATATAACCATACGATGGTTTTATCCAATAGAAGTGGATGTTCGTAATAATACGGGGTGTCCTGGAGAAAAGGGTAAGAGTAGGAGTGGCAACGAGATATGCAACTCTAACAATCCAAAATCCAGTGTTTTAAGATGGTTCGGTTAACTTGGTCACTGAGTCGTAGTCAAGTGTCGGGTTATGGTCACTGCCAAAGAGAGAGAGAAAAGAAACACTCTGCGTGCACTCCAACCTAAATCAGAATGGTTATCAATTTATCTAATCAGGAAACCTCCCAATGTAACCTCAAATTCTCCTCCAAACCTCAAATAAGAATTAGTCGGGATCACCCGAGGAGTAAGCCAAGTCATCAGTGGGAATCGGGATCCAACTATCATCGCATGATAACGTGACGGAATCCACTCGCGTTATCACACTCCTGAAGGTATGCGCATGCCTGGCAAGTTTTCGTTTCTTTAGAAACACCCGATGTGATTTTTACCCCTAGGACCCAAGTGACCTTGACTGAGCCAACATATCAAAGGATCCTAGCTAAGTTCAACCCGTCATTATCTTGATTGCATTAGACCCACCCGCACGAGTCCTTGACTGAGCCAAAATGGCCGTACGACTATCCTAACCAATCACATATCCAAACGACAGAAAGGCACAACAGAGCTACCGCATACTACGTCTCGGCGAATAGCAACGACAAACGTAGCGCGAATACTAAGCAATGCTAATCTGAAATGACGGAGGGCTACGGTTGGTTTTTGGCGAAAAACCATTAACGTAATGAACTTGATATCGTTGAAGGAACCGGATAAATTTTTATAAAATATAGTGGCGAAAACCTTTGCTAAAGAGGTCACTCCCGGTGAAGGGATCTCGGCTCTTTCCCCATAGAATGAGGTGCAGGATATTCCAACCGAATACCACGATACAAAGCAAAAAGGCAATCGGCTATAGTGAAGTTATTACCCTGACGCAAACTTCTGTCCAAGGGGTCACTCCCGGTGAAGGGATCTCGGCCCTCGCCTCATCGACTGAGGCGCTGGATATTCATAACCGAATACCACTGTGCAAAACAAAAGAGAACGCCCTTGCAATAACAGCTTTTTTGAAAAATATTCCAACAACATCAGAATAGGTTTGTTTAGCTTGCATTGATCTGAATCAACGCAGTCCTATCAATTGATCACACCAATAAAGAACGAAGATACGATGTACGTATATGCCATCCGCATTCGCCACTGGGTCCCGTCATCACCGTTAGGTTACTTAACTAACGACAGAGCGGGGACTGGACTAGCGCGGGAGTAAAAAATATACAACATCTACTAGTATATATATCAATATATAATAATCGCTCAAGGCGTGATAAAATGCAACATCACAGAAATGTAATAAGCAATACAGAACAATATAGATAATCTAGGATCCCCGGGTTTCATAAAGCTGCTACTGAAACCCGACGTTCCCCTGGTCGTGTGGATAGCCTGTGCAATGAAATCCTAGACCCCTACGGGCGCAGCAAGTTACCCGCCAAAATCTGAAGCGAGGCTGCCCCTTCAACAACGTGAATGGACTACCCAGCACTTCACGGAATCCGGTAACTTAAGCACCCCTCCTTGGGTCAACCTGTACCCCTACAAGTGTGGCGAATAGCCCGCCAATTCTAGAGTGAAGCCCCCTCCGTCTCAAAGCCATGAGATGCGGGCCCGTTACCCTTTAGAACCCTGCTACCCGTACACCCCTCCGCGGGGTAATCTTAGTACAGAAAGTAAAATATATACACATCGGGTACATCGACCTCAGCCCGGTCGTGGCCTAATAGAATAATAAACAAACAGGCATTGACGGCAGTCCACATGTCGGACGCTCGCCCCACAATATCAAATGAACAAATATAACCAAACTGTACTACAATTGCATCCAGGCTATCCACCACGACAAATCCGCAACATCACAGCACAACACAGAACATCAACGTGAATGTCACATTCGCAAATCCGTCTAAAAGAGCTATAGTAATTAGAGAGGATTTACCGCTTGAATGACATTCACGGTCGCAAATATAATGTAAATACGGTGAACTAATATGTTTAAAATTTTCGATCGACAAAATTTTCCGAAGTGGGCCCCAAGCACAATACCCAGTACTCAAATAAATCTGGGCCCAAAACAACAATACCAGAAACCACAATTCCAAGTCAGAGAGTACTGTACAAAATTTGGTGCATTGATGACATGGAATGGCGGCGGAACCGTGGCCAAAGCATGGGTAAGGCCGCGGTTCCGCGGCACAACAGTAATAACTGGAAACCAAATTTTCACAGTAATCTTAGAAAAGCTTGCACGAATTTCTGCAATACACCAAATAATTTTTTGACAACAAAAAAAATTCGACAGAAAGTTCATGACATGGAATCGCGGTTTTGGAATTTTGGTTCGATCGAATTTCTAAACACGTTAGAACAAGCTAGTAAAGGTTAATGGCCTGGCTCTGATACCATGTAAGACTACGGTAGCGCCACGGCCGTCTTTCCGAGGCCAAATTGCGGAAACGAAAAATTTTCTAAACTAGAAACTGGCGCTATCGTATGCTTAAAACATGGATCGAACCATTAACCTATAACTAGCTATCTAGAGAGAGGGTTGGAAAGCTATACCGATCGATCCATGTCCTTCGGTCTTTGGTCACGATCCCAAGCTCCTCGTGGCATCTCCGGTCTCGATCTCCTCGTCGGAAAGGGCACCACATCATCGATTCTTTTTACGGGCTCCCGCTTCATCAGAAGAACCTCGGGCACAAAGTGTGCTAGCCGACGTGTCCAAGGTGTTGTAGAGAATGTTTGTGATCACTTTGTCTCTTGCATCCATTGCTTGGAAGGAGGTTGAAGGTGTTGCCATTAATTGAGGTTATGAGCTCAAGAGAATAAAAGAGAGGATGAAGAAGAAGAGCTCCCCCTTTTTTTCTTATGTCTTTA
Source organism: Agapanthus africanus (assembly GCA_030015575.1). NCBI lineage: Eukaryota > Viridiplantae > Streptophyta > Magnoliopsida > Asparagales > Amaryllidaceae > Agapanthus > Agapanthus africanus. Next base: position 303,542,181 of record CM057343.1, on the reverse strand, counting down.
AGAGCTCCCCCTTTTTTTTTCTTATGTCTTTCTTATGATAAAAGAGAGAGTATGAGATATGAAACAATACAAGACCAACCTTACCTCATGGCAGCCCCTCTCTCTCTTGTTATTATATCAACACAAATCAATCACAATATGTGACATTTGCACAAGAAATGATACCATGAGTCACCCATCAAGTACATGTATCATTTAATGCACAAAATGATGGCTTAAGCTCACAATTTCCATTAACAAACATTAATCCAAATGTTTGCAACAATAAAAAGATATGGCAACATCTAAAATAAACTCGTGACGGATCACAAGGATACCCATCACCTGTATATACATACCTGCATCCGCATTCCGACCGAATGTGAATGCGATGAGACTAAAGTAATCCAACAAATCTAATACTAGGATCCGGATTAAACCAAAGCCCACTACTATGATCCGTGCAATACCGCAAGTATATGATCGAACCCTGCCATATATCATACGGGCTCTACAACGTTTCGCCCGAAACTTGAGAAACAGTCTGTGGGGGACTCTAAAGACTCGTCAATACATTGGCTGTGGATTTAACCACTAGCACATCAGAGGTACTAGCCGTACGTAACGGGCTACCAGGTATTAACCAAATAGGAGGTCGATGAGCGAACTCATCCTGATACCCTACTGAGCCTGTTAGTGACAATATCCGTACAGTCCGGTCCGTTCGTTTATGACCATCACATGGTGGGTCTAGAGGGTAGGTAAGAGTCAGACCCCCAAAAGCGGTACAAGTCGTGTCGGAGTGTAGCCCAGAACACACTGAGATACTACTGGAATACCTACCAGTAAATCTCATGCCTCGGCCGAGGGCTTTGTGTAATGGCTCTTCTTGACACAGTGCGACCTCACCCCCAATACCGGGAGAGACGAAACCCGTGCCGATCCGCTCACTTGCCTCTATATGGCTCGGGACTGTACCCAACTAAAACTGGTTTGCATGACTCCTTTGAGCCGTGGTAGGGTAGTAATCAAAGCACAGTGGGAACTCACACGAGACAAATGACGATCTCAGGTCGATGAACTAACCTGTACACATGTCACCAAGGAACTGCTATCTGACGTCAGGTATAATACCAACTAGCATGTTCCCGGCGAGTCCTGTTCGGTGTACTCATAACCCAATGAGCACCTGTATACATCATAGGTGAACCAACTGACACCAACAGCTTGTGAGACCGGCCACCGCCCCTCGTCGGGGTCTCGACTGTATACACTAGTCTACTATTGGAGTATTGATGCCCAGTCTCGAAACTCCCACGACTAGGGACCTTTTAAGGATGTGCTTATAGACCCCAGTTCCCACATTTATGATCGCCATCATACTGGTGGTCGTCAAGCAAGAATCCTAAGGGCTCTATCAGCGTGCAATAGCGATCTGTAAGGTCACCCAAAGCAGTACACGATGATAAAGACAAACCATGGTAGCATACTATTCTCCATCAACGTGTAATAGTGAACCACAATGTCACCTAAAGCATGTACACGATGATAAAGACAAACCAGATAGTATACAAACCTCTCAAGTAAGACTGTCCTACCGGTATAGGTCCTCCCACAATCATTGCAATCACGTGCCTGTGATCCAATAATTGACTCTGAGGGCACTATATCCAACAATCTCCCACTTGCACTCAAGGCTAATTATTGCGATGCCGCGTACTCACAACCCGTGTGATACCGAACACCCAACTCCTCTACTATTCAGTCTCAAAAAGCTCGTTTCCGAAACTATTGCGTTCAAGAAATAGCATCAGCTAGTGGATCCGCCCTGATGTTTCTTTCTATGTCTCTCTTTATCTCAAGTTCGCGGAGAAAACCATCTCCCGAAATGAGCAATACCTGTCTTAGAATATGTCTGGATATCTGATGGGACCTAGTTCATAAATGAACTACAAATCCAAACTTCTTAGACTGTATCGCCAACTGAACTTGATCAGTATCCTGCGCCGCACCTCCCTCAGTATCTGCTTAGACTACATGTCCAAAATACTACCCCTCGTCAGAGGGAAAACTATAACTCTGACAGCCACTCTGTCATCCAGGTTACCTTGGAAGCCTGGAATGATAATCATCCCCCGAAAGAGTTTGTTGTTATCATATCCCTAGAACATACACTTATGTTCTAAAACTGCTTCCGAACGTTTTTCAGGGATTGGATTATTATCAACTTATTGCATTTAGTGCAAAAACAACGTCTGGTGTGGTACTTGACATCTCATGATCAACTCAATTGCCTAAGCAAGTGATCTGCTAATCATGCGCATCCCTCTTCCCTTTAGTCTGTAAGACACCTTTAGAGAGGGTGACTCCATCACCTGCAGGTACACTACCGTGCCAGGAGTCGTCCATTCTACAACACCTTTAGAATGCTGTCTAAGTACCCAGATTGCGAAACTACCCAAATCTCGATCTAAAGCCATAGATCTAGTAACTAGAATATCTGATATAATATCCATGAGCTATGTGGAGAAACCACTGTGTGACAACCAAAGCATAACCGATTGTAGTATAGGAATTTCACTTCCTACTCTGTGTATGTCATCCAAATACCAAGACATCACACCCTACTACCTTCTTAACAGATCCATCCCCTATTCTGATGAAGCCAAACCTATGACTGTCACATCAGAAATAGATGATCTATCTCCGCTATATCTGCTTTAGTCCATAAGCTACTTGTCCACTATGCTTCCGCTGCTCCCACAGACTACGACAACCCTTTGGTAGAGTCATATACACGTGCACTTCTAAAGCCAGTTCAGAACGACGCTATACTCATCCTCCTGCCGGGTCTCACAGTCTGGAACAACAGCAATGGCAAGTCTGGGTAAACAAGAACCTCCCTGTCTCTGTCCTTGAGGCTACCGGAGAACCTCTCGGGTGCCTGAGGTTACCCACCATATCTGCAGAGTGGCCAATGGAATGTCAAACCATATTGAATCTTTAGGTTCTTATCAAATTTTCAGAAATCGTTTGTGGTTCTGGAATCACTTCCAGTTCTACCATACTCCCACTACTGTTTTATGGAAAAAAAACCATTTTTATTAAAACTGTGGCGAGTCAAGAACAATATCACTATTGATCTCCAAGATGGTAGAAAGTCAACCCTCGTCATAGCCCGGGTCAACCTACAAACAGCCATTACAGAAACGTGCCTTGAGTTATCCAGAGTTTGGTTTTAAGCATAAGCCGGACAACTACCCGTACCTTAACATTGTTACGATATGAACTATTCTATATCCAATATAGAAACAGAGGCACTGATTTAATTGGAACTAGATTCAAATCATGCAGCTGTCTCCGGTGCATGTCAACTAAATGGAGAGAGGCCGATCATCATTACTCAACTTAGGAATACTTTCAATTATGAGTAACCAGAAAGAGAAACAAGTTCTCTTAATCATTACTATCAACTGAATACCATACACAAGTATCTACATCTTCGATCACCTTGAAGAATCCTGATACTTGCAATACCTGATTCTCTAATTTATTTATATACCTATAACTTCTCAAAACTTAGATCTTGCATTTCTACGAAACACATGTCTAAGAACTAGAGAAGTCGCAAGTAAACAGAATATAGTACGAGTACTAACCCCTCTGTCCTCATGGACACTGGAAAAAATACAATACTCTTTATAAGTCTCCTGAGTCTAATAACTCATTCCCTGTGTGTCGTAGGTTGAAAACTGTATTTATGGTTAAGAAGAATTACACCGCTGTTTAATTCTCGTTACCTAACCATCCACTGATATAGGTAAATGTCATAGACAAATTTCAAAAAGTTATATCTCACTCTATAAAAATAAACGTACAGATATATCAATTTGAAATTGGTGCATAATAACAGATATTCAAAACCAAATATTTGCCGTCCGGCAAACAACCCAGGCGATTTCCTCAAATATCACCAATTACAACGAATCATGATATAATGAGGATAATCACCCAATTCCCAATAACATTCTCTCACTCATCATCTGTAAAACCATACAGATGTGAGAATCAAACCTGGTAAAGACATACCCTGGAGCAAGGGCTAATTTGGAAATCAGTTTTCTTTTAACAATTCACAGTGAAACTGAAACATGTAAATGTTTCTAAGGGGTATCCGGGTATTCCTATTAATGCCTCTTCCATTATCAGATTCACAACTGTAACCGTATATTTTTTTGCCATCTCTCCAAATCCCTTTATATGTCTTTAGTCATTACCTTCTGTACATCTTCGTTAGGCTAAATGGTTTTCTTCCTTCCCTACCGTTCGGCACCAGCCTATGGTTTAAAAGAAGACTATCCAATAAGCGTAATAGGTGTACTATCCTAATCCTAGGAGCACTCGCAACCTGAGAGAAGGTAAAGATAAAAGACAACTGAATAATACCTTATTACTATTTCTCTTGAAGCAGAATCCATCCCCGAACTGGAACAAGTCCCTTCGAGTTCATATATAACCATACGATAGAGTATCCAAATAACTGTGGATCTTCGTAGTGTTACAGAGTGTTCTGGAAAAATATAAAGGTGATGTAGGAGTGGCGATGAAATACTTGGTTTGGTCGTGAATAGCAGTCGCAGTTTACTTTGCCCTCTTACTAATCCCTTTATTTGTCTTAACTTATTACTTTCTGTACACCATCATTAGGGTAATTGGTTTTCTTCATTCCCCACCGTTCGGCACCTGCCTATAGTTTGGACCTTCGAAGCTGGACTTGTCTCTCTCTCTCTCTCTCGTAAGAAGACTATCCAATTAGCATAATAGGTGTACCATCCTAATCCAAGGAGCACTCGCAACCTGAGAGAAGGTAAAAGGAAAAGACAACTGAATAATCCTATTCATTTTCTCCAGAACCAGAAACCATCCTTGAATCTGGAACAAGTTCCTTCGAGTTCGTATATAACCATACGATGGTTTTATCCAATGGAAGTCGATGTTCGTAATAATACGGGGTGTCCGGGAGAAAAGGGTAAGAGTAGGAGTGGCAATGAGGTATGCAACTCTGAAAAACCAAAAACCAGTGTTTTAAGAAGGTTCAGTTAACTTGGTCACTGAGTCGTAGTCGAGGGTCGGGTCATGGTCGCTGCCAAAAAGAGAGAGAAAAGAAACACTCTGCGTGCACTCTAACCTATTTCAGAATGGTTATCAATTTATCTAATCAGGAAACCTCCCACTGTAACCTAAAATTCTCCTCCAAACCTGAAATAAGAATTGGTCGGGATCCCCTGAGGAGTAAACCAAGTCATCAGTGGGAATCGGGATCCAACTATCATCGCATGATAACGTGACGGAATCCACTCACGTTATCACACTCCTGAAGGTATGCGCATTCCTGGCAATTTTTCGTTTCTTTAGAAACACCCGATGTGATTTTTACCCCTAGGACCCAAGTGACCTTGACTGAGCCAACATATCAAAGGATCCTAGCCAAGTTCAACCCGTCATTATCTTGATTGCATTAGACCCACCCGCACGAGTCCTTGATTGAGCCAAAATGACCGTACGACTGTCCTAACCAATCACATATCCATGCGACAGAAAGGCACAATAGAGCTACCGCATACTACGTCTCGGCGAATAGCAACGACAAACGTAGCGTGAATACTAAGCAATGCTAATCTGAAATGACGGAGGGCTACGGTTGGTTTTTGGCGAAAAACCTTTAACGTAATGAACTTGATATCGTTGAAGGAACCGGATAAATTTTTATAAAATATTGTGGCGAAAACCTTTGCTAAAGAGGTCACTCCCGGTGAAGGGATCTCGGCTCTTTTCCCGTAGAATGAGGTGCAGGATATTCTAACTGAATACCACGATACAAAGCAAAAAGGCAATCGGCTATAGTGAAGTTATTACCCTGACGCAAACTTTTGTCCAAGGGGTCATTCCCGGTGAAGGGATCTCGGCCCTCGCCTCGTCGACTGAGGCGCTGGATATTCATAACCGAATACCACTGTGCAAAACAAAAGAGAACGCCCTTGCAATAATAGCTTTTTTGAAAAATATTCCAACAACATCAGAATAGGTTTGTTTAGCTTGCATTGATCCGAATCAACGCAGTCCTATCAATTGATCACACCAATAAAGAACGAAGATACGATGTACGTATATGCCATCCGCATTCGCCACTGGGTCCCGTCATCACCGTTAGGTTACTTAACTAACGACAGAGCGGGGACAGGACTAGCGCGGGAGTAAAAAATATACAACATCTACTAGTATATATATCAATATATAATAATCGCTCAAGGCCTGATAAAATGCAACATCACAGAAATGTAATAAGCAACACAGAACAATACAGATAATCTTGGATCCCCGGGTTTCATAGAGCCGCTACTGAAACCCGACGTTCCCCTGGTCGTGTGGATAGCCTATACAATGAAACCCTAGACCCCTACGGGCACGGCAAGTTACCCGCTAAAACTTGAAGCGAGGCAGCCCCTTAAACAACATGAATGGACTACCAAGCACTTCATGGAATCCGGTAACTTGAGCACCCCTTCTTGGGTCAACCTGTACCCCCTACGAGTGCGGCGAATAGCCTGCCAATTCTGGAGTGAAGCCCCCTCCATTTCTAAGCCATGAGATGCGGGCCCGTTGCCCTCTAGAACCCTGCGACCCGTGCACCCCTCCGCGGGATAATCCTAGTATAGAAAGTAAAATATATACACATCGGGTACATCGACCTCAGCCCGGTCGTGCCCCAAAAGAATAATATACGAACAGGCAGTGACGGCAGTCCACATGTCGGGCGCTCGCCCCGCAATATTAAATGTACAAATATAACCAAACTTTACTACCATTGCATCCAGGCTATCCACCACGACAAATCCGCAACATCACAGCACAACACAGAACATCAACGTGAATGTCACGTTCGAAAATCTGTCTAAAATAGCTATAGCAATTAGACATGATTTACTGCTCGAATGACATTCACTGTCGCAGATATAATGTAAATACTGTGAACTAACATGTTTAAAATTTTCGATCGACAAAATTTCCCGAAGTGGGCCCCAAGCATAATACCCAGTACTTAAATAAATCTGGGCCCAAAACAAAAATACCAGAAACCACAATTCCAAGTCAGAGAGTTATGTACAAAATTTGGTGCATTGATGACATGGAATGGCGGCAGAACCGCGGCCAAAGCATAGGTAAGGCCGCGGTTCCGCGGCGCAACAGTAATAACAGGAAACCAAATTTTCACAGTAAACTTAGAAAAGCCTGCACGAATTTCTGCAATACACCAAATAATTTTTTGACAACAAAAAAAATTCGACAGAAAGTTCATGACTTGGAATCGCGGTTTCAGAATTTTCGTTCGATCGAAATTCTAAACACGTTAGAGCTAGCTAGTAATGGTTAATGGCGTGGCTCTGATACTATGTAAGATTACGGTAGCACCCCGGCCATCTTTCCGAGGCCAAATTGCGGAAACAAAAATTTTTCTAAACTAGAAACCGGCGCTATCGTTTTCTTAAAACCCGGATCGAACCATTAACCTACAACTAGCTATCTAGAGAGAGGGTTGGAAAGCTATACAGATCGATCCGTGTCCTTCGGTCTTTGGCCACCATCCCAAGCTCCCCGCGGCATCTCCGGTCTCGATCTCCTCGTCGGAAAAGGCACCACATCATCGATTCTTTTTACGGGCTCCCCCTTCATCCGAAGCAACTCATGCACGAAGTGTGCTAGCCGACGTGTCTAAGGTGTTGTAGAGAATGTTTGTGATCACTTTGTCTCTTGCATCCATTGCTTGGATGGAGGTTGAAGGTGTTGCCATTAATGGAGGTTATGAGCTCAAGAGAATAAAAGAGAGGAAGAAGAAGAAGAGCTCCCCCCTTTTTTTCTTATGTCTTTCTTATGATAAAAGAGAGAGTATAAGATATGAAACAATACAAGACCAACCTTACCTCATGGCAGCCCCTCTCTCTCTCTCTTGTTATCATATCAACACAAATCAATCACAACGTGTGACATTTGCACAAGAAATGATAGCATGAGTCACCCATGAAATACATGTATCATTTAATGCACAAAATGATGGCGTAAGCTCACAATTTCCATTAACAAACATTAATCCAAATGTTTGCAACAATAAAAAGATACGGCAACATCTAAAGTAAACTCGTGACGGATCACAAGGATACCCCTCACCTATATATACATACCTGCATCTGCATTCCGACTGAATGCGAATGCGATGAGACTAAAGTAATCCAACAAATCTAATACTAGGATCCGGCTTAAACCAAAGCCCACTAGTATGATCCGTCCGATCATGATCCGTGCAATACCGCACGTATATGATCGAACCCTGCCATATATTTTACGGCCTCTACAACGTTTCGCCCGAAACTTGAGAAACAGTCTGTGGGGGACTCTAAAGACTCAGCAATACAATGGCTGTGGATTTAACCACTAGAACGTCAGAGGTACTAGCCGTACGTAACGGGCTACCAGATATTGACCAAAAGGGAGGTTGATGAGCGAACTCATCCTAACACCCTACTGAGCCTGTCAGTGACAATATCCGTACAGTCCAGTCCGTTCTTCTATGAGCATCGCATGGCGGGCCTAGGGGGTTCGTAAAAGTCATACCCCCAAAAGCAGTATAAGTCGTGTCGGAGTGTAGGCCAGAACACCCTAAAATACTACTGGAATACCTACCATTAAATCTCCTACCTCGGCCGAGGGCTTTGTGTAATGGCTCTCCTAGACACAGCGCGACCTCACCCCCAATACCGGGAGAGACGAATCCCCTGCCGATCCGCTCACTTGCCTCTATGTGGCTCGGGACTGTACCCAACTAAAACCTATTTGCACGACTCCTTTGAGCCATGGTATGGTAGAAATCAAAGCACAGTGGGAACTCACACGAGACAAATGACGATCTCAGTTCGAAGAGCTAATCTGTACACATGCCACCAGGGAACTGCTATCTGATGTTAGGTATAATACCAACTAGCATGTTCCCAGCGAGTCATGTCCGTTGTGCTCATAACCCAATGAGCACATGTATACATCTTAGGTGAACCAACTGACACCAATGGTTTGTGAGACCGGCCACCACCCCACGTCGGGGTCTTGACTGTATACACTAGTATACTAATGGAGTATCAATGCCCAGTCTCGAAACTCCCACGACTAAGGACCTTTCAAGGATGTGCTTATAAACCCCAGCTCCCACGTATATGATTTCCATCATACTGCTGGTCGTCAAGCAAGAATCCTAAGGGCTCTATCAGCGTGCAATAGCGATCTGTAAGGTCACCTAAAGCAGTACACGATGATAAAGACAAACCATGGTAGCATACTATTCTCCATCAACGTGTAATAGTGAACCACAATGTCATCTAAAGCATGTACACGATGATAAAGACAAACCATATAGTATACAAACCTCTCGAGTAAGACTGTCCTACCGATATAGGTCCTCCCTCAATCATTGCAATCACATGCCTGTGATCCAATAATTGACTCTGAGGGCACTATATCCAACATATTATATATCACATATACAATATTTATTGTAACTAAATAAAATAATACAATTAACATATATCGCATATATATCAATTTATTACTCGAGTGAGAAAAAGAATATTTTAGTGAGCTTATATTAGTTAATATAATTTAATATATCAAATATATAATTATACATTAAATTATCGAATCAACACTTGATCCGATAATCCGGCTATTTCACAAATAACCGACTAATATAATCTGTATCAGTTCATCGAATCAACACTTGATCCGATGACCCGGCTATATCGTATATACCCGGCCGATATCTTATATCGCGAGAATTTAATACGGTATCACATACACTTATTGTTCTTGGTCCCGTACATATCATATATGTGCTCCTACTCTGTTTTCCCTGAGCCAGGAAACCTCTGTGTATGACTCTAAAGAATCGTCAATATGCCGCCAGTAGGTGATGATCATATCATACACCCACAAGCTGCAAGCGGTCAGCTAAACGTAACAGCCACCCAAGTATTGAGCGATCAGAAAATCAACAAGCAAGCCTGTACTTTCTCCTGCGAATCCAATCAGTAACACTCTCGTACAGTCCGGTCTCTTCGTCAGATATGTCGCATATCTCACCTAGGGGTGGTAAACGTCAGACCCCAGTAGCTTGATAAGTCGTGTCGATATGAGGTCCATAGCAGTTCGAGAAACTACTGATAACACTTACCAGTAAATCTCAGCAACCCTGGCCAGGGATTCCAGTTATAGCCAATCTAACACAGCGCAACATCAACTCCCTATACCGGGAGAGACGAAACCCCTCCTATCGCTCATTGCCTCTATGTAATTCGGGACTGTACCCAAAAGCCACCTTTTTGCAAGCCCTCTTAAACATGGTATGACGGAAATCAAAGCATAGTGGGAATCACACAAGACTCTATGACAATCTCGGGTCTACAGACTAACCTGTACCAGTGTCACCAGAGAACTGCCATCTGACATGAGGTATAATACCATATGGGAGTTCTCGGCGAGTCCGTCCAGTATACCCAATCTCCACTGAGCACCCGTATACCTTCTCTCATGTCAAACACCAATGGATATGAAATCATCCATCGCCCATCATATGGGTCAAGAAGCGCATACGCTAGTCTACTCTGGAGTATCGATGCCCTGTCTCGGTACTCCCACGACTAGGAACATTTGAAGGATGTACTTGGCGACTACACCGTCCCCACTAGTATGATCTGCATCATAGTCCTGGTAGTCAAGTACTCATCCTAAGGGCTTTATCAACATGTGACATAGAGACAATCAGAGTACATGTTAAGATAAAGAGTAACCAGATAGCATACTATCATGTCGAGCAAGAAAGTCCTCCTTATATATGTCCCAGCATCCACTACAATATACAACGCATGTATAGTAATGGCCTCTAGGGCATACATGTAACTAACAATCTCCCACTTGCACTAGGGCCATCTGTTGTAGTATCTCATACCCAACAATCAGCTGTGGTTGAAGTATCTCATACTCAACCATCCCATAAAAGTCTCTACTGGGAAATAGGCCTTTGTGAGTGGATCCGCACTGTTGTCCTCTGTGTCTACTATCCTAACCTCGATCTCCCTGGAGATCAACCATCTACATGATCAAGTGATACTGCCTAAGAATTATGTCTGGATTTATGATGGGACGGGGGTTCCTTGGCATAAGCCACAACTCCATTGTCACACAATGGCAGAAATGAAGTTCATCTCATAAACTTAAACATATCCAGACTGTCTCTTTGGTAGCATCCTTGGTAACGATGTATCTTGCCTTTAATCGTCTAGTAAGTCACGGTATCTAGCTTGGAACTCTTCCAACATACCGTCCCTCCACTGAGGGTAAAGACAATGCCTGCGACCGACATTCAGCCGTCCTTATCACCCTGGAACCTTTCCAGTGATTCTCCCCAGGATCTACTGATACCATCTCACTACAACTAGTGAGAATTCTAACATCCAATTAGATCTATCTCATAGATCCATAACTCAGGATTTAGGAGGTATCACCTTGATCCAATATGGAGAATCATTGTGATAAGAGGAGATTGACCGAGCGTAGCATAGGAAACTCCTTCCCTATCAAGAGTATGTCATCCATGTACTCTACGGGGATCACCACCATACTCTCTACTACCTTTTTGTATATACAAGGTTCATCTACCATTTTGATGAAGTCAAACTCTTTGACTACCACATCAAAACAGACGTTCCATCTCCGCGATGGCTGATTTATCACATAAAACATCTTCTCACGTTTCCGCTGCTCCCACTGTCTACGAAGCCCTCTGGTTGTGTACTTATAGACGCTCTCTTCCAAATCATCATTTAGAAAAGCAGTCATAACACCCAACCGCCAGATATCGTAGTCATGGTATGTAGCCGTGGCAATTAGGATCTGGATGGACTTAAGCATAGCTTTGAAAGTCTCAACTTTTCCATGTACACCAAGTAATCTTCTCAAGATATACTTGCTCCTGATGGGGATTTAACCCTTCAGATAAAGCAACCAAAGTCCATACTTTGTTGGTGTATAAGGATTCCATCTCAGATCGCTAAGCATCCAGCCATTCTTACAGAGTCCCACTCCTGATGGCCAGCTCGAAACTAGTTGGGTCATCATCTCATGATGCAATCCTCACTCCTACTGTTATAGTGAAAACCGAAGTATCTCTCAGGTGGGTGAGGAACCCTACTAGATCAGCGGAGAGGCTGAGGTTCGTTGGAAACCATTGAATCCTTTGGTTCTTCGAAATCATCAGCTGCAGTTTGTACAGCTGGAACTCTTTCCAGTTCCACCTCATGACTAATAATTTTTCACAAGAAATTCCTTTTCACAAAGATGGCATGCTGAGAAACAAAACATCTGTTGTTCCTCGGTTTGGTAGAAAATATTCCCTTGTGAATGCTTGGGATATCCAACAAACTTCCACAAAACTGACTTTGCCTCGAGCTTGTCCGGATTTTGCTTTTAGACATAAGTCGGACAACCCCAAATCTTAACATACTTAAGATATGGGCTCTTCCCATTCCATATCACATATGAAGTGGTAGGCATTGATTTGATTGGAACCCTATTCAATAGGTATGCAGCATCACAAGTGCATAACTCCCAAAAGGAAATAGGAAACATAGTAGTACTCATCATAGAGCGCACCATATCAAATAGTGTGTGATTGCTCCGCCCCGATACACCGACGTGTTGTGGTGTATACGGAGGAGTAATGCTGAGAAAGAATCTCATTCTCCTTTAGAATAGTCCAGGAATCCAGTGCTCAAGTATTCTCCTCCTTGATCTCATCAAATGACATAATACTTATACTCGTTTTTGGTTCCCTACTTCTAACTTATATTCTGTGATTATCTCAAAAGTTTTGGACTTGTGTTTCCACAGGCACATATGTCTGAATCTTGAGAGATCATCAGTGAATGTAATGAAATACAAAGAACCGGTCCTGGCATGTGTAGACAGGAGACTTTCATACATCAGCATGTATCAATCTTAGGAGTTCACTAACTCTTCCTCTGTTTCCTATTAACGGAGCTGTGGTCATCTTATTTCTGTGATATGACCGGAAAGTTTCACAAGATGTAAATTCAAACTAATTTAAATATGCATCTATATGTAAATTCAGCTAGTCGGGTCGCATTAATAAGACCTAGTCTACAATGCCTCAAGAAGGATTCGTTCATTTCTGAACTCTTCCACTTGTGTGTGTTCTGTACGTTAAGAACTGTGGTTTGATTTAGAACGACTATGCTTTTAGATAACGTGCCTGAACCGATCAACTCTTGATATAGGAAATGTTCAAAACATTATGCAACAATACAAAATTATATCCTTCTTTACTTAATAAAGAGACCGATATGATGTTGTATATCAGGTTCGGTATATAATAACATTCGTTCAGAATCAATGTATTCTGGTAATACAGGGTGATAACTACCAACAGACTTGGCTGCAATACTTGCACCGTTTCTATCTCAAGAAATTTATCACCCGTTCTCAGTTCTCTACCTATCCATAGACCATGTAACAAATTACATTTGCGGGATCCTGATCCGGTATCTCATACCCAGGACGTAAAGGATACTGAGAAACAGTTCTCGGTAATGAACACACCCGAAGAAGATGCATCAGCATTCACTTTCTTCGTTTGGGCGGCATGGGAATTCTGGTAATCCCCTATTTCCTGCTCTGTCCTATAACAATTATAAGTTGGAGTGGGACCAACGTTCCCTAGCGCAGTATAACAAGCGGGTTCAGTCAATACATTCGTATTATTATCTTGATTAAGGCATGACATGGTCGCTACCTGGAGAGAGATAGAAGAAAACACTCAGTGTCACGACCCGAAAGTACGGAACGCGACTGGCACTTAGATTACGAGACGTCTAAAGGCGTACCGTAACCTAAGTCAGCCAAAGCTCAGAAGAATCTAAACCAAAATCAAAAGAGAGTGAAGGAAAACCTTTAATGAAAACGATTTTCAAATCAATTAAGTTGCAAAGAATCCCTTTTTAAAAACATCATAAATTTCTGAAAATTTTGGCAGAGTCTCCCCTGTATTTTCTATCCCCCAAAATGGGTACAGCAAGATAATAAACCTGTAATCATAAAAATGGCATCCCCAAGCGGGAGCTAGCTCTTCGCCCAAGGCGGATTACAACCACATGCAATATAATAGTAATATCAAGAAAAGAGCATAAAAGAAACGCAAAATATCAGAAAACACATCGCCGGCTCAAGTGAGCTCGACCCAAAAGAAACCACAAATATACAACCTCTCAGTCTCACCACTAGGTCACATATACAATAAAAAGTGGTAGATGGAGAATACTAGATACAATGATAAAGCAAAAGAAATAAAGTGTGCTCGCAACCCACCTACGGGCGATGTCGCGAGTCTGTGCAAAAGGAGCTGATGATAAGATAGCCGCCGCTACAAGACTGATGAGTCCGACCTGCAAGACACTGTGGCACAACGGGGGTGAGTTCCCAGCTCATGAGTAAATATAACATCTAATAAGGCAATCGTAAGAATGCACGCAATGCACCACAACATGCATGTCCATATGTGATATAATATCTCTAGTATGCATGCACAGGTAAGCAATGTCATTATTAAGTCTTTAAGTGTTTTAAATGCTAAGGGTATTGAATTCTTAACTTTAAAAAAATGAATTTCTGTATAATAACTAAGTACCATCAAGAAATCATCTGAAAACCCGTGTCAAACATCGACACCAAATAGGAATCATATCTGTCTCAATATTGAGCTCCGTCAGTCCGGATCGGCCCATATCATAAATCTCACGACAACGGTCGGTATCCTCCGGATATCCGCCGCGCCAGACATCACCGGTAGGTAGTCTTCCCCTGCCAGGCTCATCGTCTACAACTCGATCTTCTTGCCCCGGGGTACCATACCGGGCCCACCATGTACCAGAGACGGTTCATCCACTCCTCGAATCGGGTCTCGAAATCCAACAGAAAACATGAAAACTCATGGTGGACGACACATACATCACGAGAAAACCGCAACTTTTTTTTGAAAATGATAAATATAAGGTTTTGTTAAATTCTTGCGGTTTTCCCCAGAATTCGCAGAAAAACTGAAATCATCAAGAAAATCATAGTGTCCACATGTTATATATGATAAATGTCTATGATATCAATGTATATGATGTGAGTTTTGGTAGAAATCTATATAAATATGATGATGATGCGAGGTATACGTATGCTATGCAATTTCATATATCATGTATGAATGCAATTGGCGATATTAAGTTAAACAGGTTTTCTAGTACACGTGGAATGGCAATTACCAAAGGCGTGTGTGTCACATGAATAGTGCACGTGCAACAGATGCCAATGGTAATGGTGTTCGTGTCCTACGAAATGATATCGCATAAGTGCATATGAATATCCATGCAATCTAGCATATTATTAACTGTAAGGGTATGCAATGTCAATGAAGGGGTAAGCTAACCAACAACTTGAATCTTACAAGAGATAAGGAAATCCTAACTAGGGGGCGCATCAAGCCATCCAGACGATTCCCCCATAGATGAATACATCTACTCACCTGAAATCCCCGCTAATCCGATCCGGCCACCGCCTTGCCTTTTCGCGCCATGTCCGATGTTTCCCCGACCGATCCTATATTTGCACAATACCAAGCATAAGATTACAAAACCTAGAACGATGCAAGTCACAATATACAATTATCAACGCTCTCGAATTAATCATAGCATGCACTCGGTGCGCGGAAAAACGCACGAAAATCGCTAACCTTTAACAAGAATCGTCATTTCGGGGAAATCGACAAAACTACAACCCGACTAGACGAAACCCCGCGTTCGCACACTCTAATAGTCCTATACGAAGCTAATTATATCGCTAACATAACGCAATTTGATCGCATTCTAATTTTTGTAAAAATCTAGTAAGCAATTTGCTTACCGATTCGATACAAATATCGCAATTTTGTCGATTTAGCGAGCATAACACTACACTATTAACCACTCCAATCAATTAGATAACCAAACCCTAACTTAAATCCAACCACCATGCTCCAAAACCCTAATTTAAAATCAAATCCTTCTCTTGATTTTCCTAAACAAACATTTACTACTAAACTAATACTTCAAATTTCAATTCTAGCATATTTAAACTACAAGTTAACAAAAAGATTAGAATCTTCACCTCACAAGCTTGAACCCTAGTTGATCAAGTCACCAAGAAGCCTCCTTTCATCAAGTTTTTGAATTAATTTGGGTGAGGAGAGAGTGGATTAGGGTTTAGCTTTGAATGGAGATGGAAATTGTGAATTTTTATTGAATTTTTTAGCAAGAAAAGAAGCAAGAAAGAATGAGAAGTGAAGGGATTTTCTGCAGCAAGGGTCGGCCAGCAGCTTGAGGAGGAGGTTTGTGGATTTTTGGAGAAGTTTCTAGGTCAATAAAACATCATATGTTATCATTTAATGCTTTCACATTAATATTTTCACAAAAAGCCTCATTTTAATTCATTTTTTCATAAAATTTCCAACCCCAAAACCAAAAATTTGCAAGCCATGATACAACTTTATTAACACCATATTTTAGCTTATAAAGACTCCTAATTATGATATTTACCTAATTAAATTTGTATTTATCCCTAATTTAATGTATTTAAAAAGACTTAAAATAATTAAAAAAAATAATTAATTACGAAATTTTTTTATTTAACTAGATAATTATAAGTGACATTTTAGTGACAAAATTATAGTAATATCTTATCTAAATTTTGTATAATTAGGTCTACAATGAAAAATACATATTTTGACTTTTTACAGAAAAAGCCGAAAAATTAGCCGATTACCGAAAAACTGTCTAAACGATTTTCGAAGGGTTACAATCTTCCCCCCTTAAAGAAATTCGGTCCCCGAATTTAGAATATAACTACGCGTACCTTCAAAAAGATGGGGATATCTCTTCCTCATCTCGACCTCGGTCTCCCAGGTGACCTCCTCGCTGTTCGGGCCACGCCAAAGGACCTTGACAGATGGTATGACCTTCGACCTCAATTTCTTCACCTGCCGATCCAAGATGACCACCGGCTGCTCGGTGAAAGAAAGATCACGCTCTAGCTGGATCGTCTGGTGCTGAATCGCCTGGGAAGGATCATGAAAGTACTTGCGGAGCATCGAGACATGGAATACGGGGTGAACATCGGGGAAGCTGGGCGGAAGAGCTAACCGATAAGCGACTGGACCAACACGCTCTAGGATCTCGAAAGGACCAACATATCTAGGACTCAGCTTCCCCTTCCGCCCAAATCTCATCACACCTTTCATCGGAAAGACCTTCAGGAAAACATGATCGCCAACAGCGAACTCGAGTCGGCGACGACGCCTGTCAGCATATGATTTCTGCCTGCTCTGTGCCGCTCTCATCCTGTCCCGAATCAGCTGTATCTTCTCGGTCGTCTCCTGTACAATCTGCGGCCCCAAAATACTGCTCTCCCTGAGCTCTGTCCAACATACAGGCGATCGACATCTCCTCCCATATAAAGCCTCAAAAGGTGCCATCTGAATCGTCTCCTGGAAGCTATTATTGTAGGAAAACTCGATCAAAGGCAAATGACGATCCCAGCTACCACCGAAATCTAAAACGCAAGATCTGAGCATATCCTCAAGAGTCTGAATAGTACGCTCTGACTGACTGTCAGTCTGAGGATGAAAGGCTGTGCTAAAACTCAATCGGGTGCCCAAAGCTTCCTGTAGTTTCTGCCACAATCGGCTGGTAAACTGGGTGCCACGGTCGGACACGATGCAAGTCGGAACACCATGCAGTCGCACTATCTCATCAATATAAACCTGGGCGTACTGAGAAAATCCAAAAGTTGTCTTCACTGGCAGGAAGTGAGCCGCTTTCGTCAGTCGATCAACAATCACCCATATAGAGTCGTACCCTCGACTGGTCCTGGGTAGACCCACAATGAAGTCCCTGGAGACCTGCTCCCACTTCCACTCAGGGATGGGCAAAGGCTGTAACTCCCCGGCTGGCCTTTGGTGCTCGGCCTTGACTTGCTGACAAGTCAGGCATCTCGACACAAAGTCTTTAATATCCTTTTTCATCCCGTCCCACCAGTAAACCTCTCTCAAATCACGGTACATCTTGGTGGAACCTGGATGCACGCTGTATACTGATCTATGTGCCTCCTCGAGAATATCACGCCTCAGTCCCTCTGAATCTGGCACACACAGTCGAGTCCCAAATCGAAGTATCCCCTGATCATCAATCATGAACTCAGAAACTCTGCCCTGCCGAATCTGCTTAATAATCTCTAAGATACGGGCATCGCCGGACTGTGCCTCGCGGATACGGTCAAGTAACTGTGGGCGTGCTTTGAAATGGGCCAGCTGTCCCCCTGTAGGAGTAAACTCAAACTGCACTCTGCTATCACATAACACCTGCCAATCCGCCGTCGACTGCATCTGTACTGCGCTCAAACAAGATAAGCTACCTCCGGGCCTCCTACTCAAAGCATCTGCCACCACATTCGCCTTGCCCGGATGGTATAGAATCTCGCAGTCATAATCCTTCACCAGCTCCATCCAACGGCGCTGTCTCAGGTTCAGATCTCGCTGCTGGAAGATATACTTCAAACTCTTGTGGTCAGTGAATATCTGGCACGACTCACCGTATAGGTAATGTCTCCAGATCTTAAGTGCCAATACCACTGCAGCCATCTCTAAATCATGGGTGGGGTAGTTCTGCTCATGTTTCCTCAGCTGCCGAGAAGCATACGCGATAACTCTGTCGTGCTGCATCAACACACATCCCAGCCCCACTCTAGAAGCATCACAATATACCACGAACCCGCCTGATCCTGAAGGCAATGCTAACACTGGTGCAGTAGTCAGACGAGTCTTCAACTGCTGGAAACTATCCTCACATGCCTGGGTCCAATCAAAAGGAACCCCCTTCCGGGTCAACCCGGTCAAAGGTGCAGCAATGCGGGAGAAATCCTGGACAAAACGTCGATAATAGCCGGCCAGACCTAAAAAGCTGCGAACCTCTGTAACTGATACTGGTCTAGGACAACGCTGAACTACCTCGATCTTCTTCGGGTCCACACAAATACCGTCTCTCGTCACCACATGACCCAAGAAATCGACACTGTCTAACCAGAATGCGCACTTGGAAAATTTGGCGAACAGCTGATGCTCCCTCAAAGTCTGCAATGTGATACGTAAATGCTGCTCATGTTCCTCCCGGCTCCGAGAATAAACCAAGATGTCATCAATGAACACAATGATGAACTGGTCGAGATACGGCCTGAATACGTGGTTCATCAAATCCATAAATGCTGCCGGGGCATTGGTGAGCCCAAATGACATCACCAAGAACTCGTAATGACCATATCGAGTACGAAAAGCGGTCTTCGGAATATCCTCCTTCCGAACCCGCAACTGGTGATAACCTGACCGTAAATCAACCTTCGAGAAGAACCCTGCACCCTGGAGCTGATCAAATAAGTCATCAATGCGGGGTAGGGGATACCTGTTCCGCACAGTAACCCGGTTCAGCTGACGATAATCAACGCATAAACGCATACTTCCGTCCTTCTTCTTAACAAACAAGACGGGAGCACCCCAAGGTGACACACTCGGTCTGATAAGCCCTTTGTCCAGCAAGTCCTGTAACTGATCCTTTAGCTCTCTCAGCTTCGCCGGGGCCATCCGATAAGGCGGTATAGAGATAGGCCCCGTGCCGGGGATCAAGTCAATACAGAACTCAATCTCGTGCTCTGGTGGCAGACCAGGCAGCTCGTCAGGGAATACATCAGGAAACTCTCTCACAACAGGGACCTGGTCCAACGGAACCTCTGTGGAGCTAGTATCACAAATATATGCTAAGAATCCCTGACACCCTTTCCTTAAGAGCTTACCAGCGCGAAGAGAAGAAATCAAGCTGGGAAGGGTAGCACTACGATCTCCCTGAATAATAAGAACCGGCTCACCCGGAAAACTGAATCTGACTGCTTTTTCACGGCAGTCCACGGATGCATAACAGGGGGCTAGCCAGTCCATACCAAGAAGAACGTCAAAGTCTAGCATATCGAGGAGAATCAAATCAACTAAAGAATCTCTCTCCCCGATACGAACGAAACACGATCGGTACACAAAACGGGCAACAAAAGACTCGCCTACCGGTGTAATAACGACAAGCGGCTGATCTAACGGAGATGACTCTCGGCCCAACCTCGGTGCAAAATACGTGGATACATAGGAATGTGTGGAGCCTGGATCAAATAATACCCGTGCATAAAAAGAACATACTGGCAGAGTACCTGTCACGACGGCATTGGATGCCTGTGCATCCTGAGGAGTCAACGCGAACACTCGGGCCTGTCCACCACTAATAGCTGGCTGTGCTTTGCCACTACCTCGGCCTCTGCCTCTGCCTCTGTCGCCTCGTCCTCTCTGAACCAGACCGCCACGCCCACGGCCTCTAGAAGCATCTGACTGACGTGGAGCATCGTCAGGAGTAGGAAGTAAAGCTCTTTGAGAAGGTGGTGAGGGTGGTAAAGTCACATGCGGGACTGTCGCCGTGCCCTGGCGTCCCATGGTACAGTCTCTGACACGGTGGTACTGACTCCCACACCGAAAACATCCTGGAGACGACTGCTGGGTCTGTGGATATGAACCAAATAACTGACCTCGTCTCAATCCTCTGCCTCCACCATCTCCCGGAAATAATCTATCGCGGTGTCTACCCATCTGCCGCTGAGCTGGCGTATCAGTACGGATCCTCTTCGGTCCAGAAACGGCCGGAGTCTCAGAAATACGCTCCTCCAAAAGTAAGGATTCATCCATCGCGGCTGCGTATGTATCAAAGTGCTGGGTGCCGATGGCAAGGAATAGCTGTGTATCAAGCCCTCGCACAAACCTCTTTATTCTCTTCTCTTCTGTGTCGACTAGGTACGGAGCATATCGAGACAACTGGGTAAACTGTATATCATACTTCGACACCGTCATCCCAGGAGTCTTGCGCAAAGACTCAAAACTACGGGCTCGAGCATCTCGGACACTCTCCGGAAGAAAACGAGCAAGAAATGCAGATGTAAACCCATCCCAGGTCATAGAAGGCAGACCTGCAGCTCGGCCTCTCTCTACTGAATCGTACCATGTCTGGGCAAGACCCTCCAGACGAAAACTCGCAAACTCCACCAATCTATCATCAGAACACCTCAACGAACGGCAAATCCGAGCCATCCTATCAAGAAATGCCTGTGGGTCCTCTGTCGCATCTGTACCGGTAAAAGATGGAGGTCTCAATCTTATGAACTCCTATAGTGAAACAGGGATAGTCTCCGTAGTAGCAGCAGGAGTGACCATCTGTGCAGCAGGTACGATCGTGGTCTGTGCGGTGGAAGGAACGTCCTCGGATCTCTGTGCCCGGCTGGACTCAACTAAAGATCCCATGATCTGTCGCAACTCTTGCATGCCGGCCTCTAGTCTGGCAATACGATCTGGATAAGGCGGATCAGTATGACCCTGAGGGGTAGGTGTATCATCCCGCTCGATCCTCGCCTCAGACGGGCCCGCCCGAATCTCATCCCTAGCGGCAGCCCGCTGAGCTCTCGTAGTCTTTGGCGGCATCGAAGCTGGAATAAGAAACAGGACTGATAAGGACATTGCAATTGAATCAAGGAATGCAAGGAATCAAGAAAGGAAATACAAGCAATTATGTCCTAAGGTCACTAAGGCGGAGTACCGTATCGTAAGTATGCCGCGGATCATACCCACGCTACGCCACTCTGCTTAAGTCACCTACTCCATCTACCAAGGTCGTCCTACACTCAGAAAGGTAAAACCTACGCTCTGATACCAACTTTGTCACGACCCGAAAGTACGGAACGCGACTGGCACTTAGATTACGAGACGTCTAAAGGCGTACCGTAACCTAAGTCAGCCAAAGCACAGAAGAATCTAAACCAAAATCAAAAGAGAATGAAGGAAAACCTTTAATGAAAACGATTTTCAAATCAATTAAGTTGCAAAGAATCCCTTTTTAAAAACATCATAAATTTCTGAAAATTTTGGCAGAGTCTCCCCTGTATTTTTTATCCCCCAAAATGGGTACAGCAAGATAATAAACCTGTAATCATAAAAATGGCATCCCCAAGCTGGAGCTAGCTCTTCGCCCAAGGAGGATCACAACCACATGCAATATAATAGTAATATCAAGAAAAGAGCATAAAAGAAACGCAAAATATCAGAAAACACATCGCCGGCTCAAGTGAGCTCGACCCAAAAGAAACCACAAATATACAACCTCTCAGTCTCACCACTAGGTCACATATACAATATAAAGTGGTAGATGGAGAATACTAGATACAATGATAAAGCAAAAGAAATAAAGTGTGCTCACAACCCACCTACGGGCGATGTCGCGAGTCTGCGCAAAAGGAGCTGATGATAAGATAGCCGCCGCTACAAGACTGATGAGTCCGACCTGCAAGACACTGTGGCACAACGGGGGTGAGTTGCCAGCTCGTGAGTAAATATAACATCTAATAAGGCAATCGTAAGAATGCACGCAATGCACCACAACATGCATGTCCATATGTGATATAATATCTCTAGTATGCATGCACAGGTATGTAATGTCATTATTAAGTCTTTAAGTGTTTTAAATGCTAAGGGTATTGAATTCTTAACTTTAAAAAAATGAATATCTGTATAATAGCTAAGTACCATCAAGAAATCATCTGAAAACCCGTGTCAAGCATCGACACCAAATAGGAATCATATCTGTCTCAATATCGGGCTCCGTCAGTCCGGATCGGCCCATATCATAAATCTCACGACAACGGTCGGTATCCTCCGGATATCCGCCGCGCCAGACATCACCGGTAGATAGTCTTCCCCTGCCAGGCTCATCGTCTACAACTCGATCTTCTTGCCCCGGGATACCATACCGGGCCCACCATGTACCCGAGACGGTTCATCCACTCCTCGAATCGGGTCTCGAAATCCAACAGAAAACATGAAAACTCATGGTGCACGACACATACATCACGAGAAAACCGCAACTTTTTTTTGAAAATGATAAATATAAGGTTTTGTTAAATTCTTGCGGTTTTCCCCAAAAATCCAGAAATCGCAGAAAAACTGAAATCATCAAGAAAATCATAGTGTCCACATGTTATATATAATAAATGTCTATGATATCAATGTATATGATGTGAGTTTTGGTAGAAATATATATAAATATGATGATGATGCGAGGTATGCGTATGCTATGCAATTTCATATATCATGTATGAATGCAATTGGCGATATTAAGTTAAACAGGTTTTCAGGTGCACGTGGCTTGGCAATTACCTAAGGCGTGTGTGTCACATGAATAGTGCGCGTGCAACAGATGCCAATGGTAATGGTGTTCGTGTCCTACGAAATGATATCGCATAAGTGCATATGAATATCCATGCAATCTAGCATATTATTAACTATAAGGGTATGCAATGTCTATGAAGGGGTAAGCTAACCAACAACATGAATCTTACAAGAGATAAGGAAATCCTAACTAGGGGGCGCATCGCGCCATCCAGACGATTCCCCCATAGATGAATACATTTACTCACCTGAAATCCCCGCTAATCCGATCCGGCCACCGCCTTGCCTTTTCGCGCCGTGTCCGATGTTTCCCCGACCGATCCTATATTTGCACAATATCAAGCATAAGATTACAAAACCTAGAACGATGCAAGTCACAATATACAATTATCAACGCTCTCGAATTAATCATAGCATGCACTCGGTGCGCGGAAAAACGCACGAAAATCGCTAACCTTTAACTAGAATCGTCATTTCGGGGAAATCAACAAAACTACAACCCGACTAGACGAAACCCCGCGTTCGCACACTCTAATAGTCTTATACGAAGCTAATTATATCGCTAACATAACGCAATTTGATCGCATTCTAATTTCTGTAAAAATCTAGTAAGCAATTTGCTTACCGATTCGATACAAATATCGCAATTTTGTCGATTTAGCGAGCATAACACTACACTATTAACCACTCCAATCAATTAGATAACCAAACCCTAACTTAAATCCAACCACCATGCTAAAAACCCTAATTTAAAATCAAATCCTTCTCTTGATTTTCCTAAACAAACATTTACTACTAAACTAATACTTCAAATTTCAATTCTAGCATATTTAAACTACAAGTTAACAAAAAGATTAGAATCTTCACCTCACAAGCTTGAACCCTAGCTTGATCAAGTCACCAAGAAGCCTCCTTTCATCAAGTTTTTGAACTAATTTGGGTGAGGAGAGAGTGGATTAGGGTTTAGCTTTGAATGGAGATGGAAATTGTGAATTTTTATAGAATTTTTTAGCAAGAAAAGAAGCAAGAAAGAATGAGAAGTGAAGGGATTTTCTGCAGCAAGGGTCAGCCAGCAGCTTGAGGAGGAGGTTTGTGGATTTTTGGAGAAGTTTCTAGGTCAATAAAACATCATATGTTATCATTTAATTCTTTCACATCAATATTTTCACAAAAAGCCTCATTTTAATTCATTTTTTCATAAAATTTCCAACCCCAAAACCAAAAATTTGCAAGCCATGATACAATTTTATTAACACCATATTTTAGCTTATAAAGACTCCTAATTATGAAATTTACCTAATTAAATTTGTATTTATCCCTAATTTAATGTATTTAAAAAGGCTTAAAATAATTATAAAAAAAATTAATTACGAATTTTTTTTTATTTAACTAGATAATTATAAGTGACATTTTAGTGACAAAATTATAGTAATATCTTATCTAAATTTTTTATAATTAGGTCTACAATGAAAAATACCTATTTTGACTTTTTACGGAAAAAGCCGAAAAATTAGCCGATTACCGAAAAACTGCCTAAACGATTTTCGAAGGGTTACACTCAGCGTGCGCTTTTACAAGATTAGATTGTTTATCATTTTATCTAATCAGGATGTCTCCCACTGTTTTAGTCAAATCTTCCTTCAAACCTTAAAAGGAAAGACTAGCCGGGATTAATTACACCCTACAAGTACGCCAATCTTTCAGCCAGGCCAGTGCCGGTACTTTCAGGGAGGTTCCCCGTGCTTTCGCACGGACCTAATTAAAATAAACCTCATTTTCCCAGGGGCGTAATCCCGTTGACACTTTTCTAGACACCTACTTGATCGGCTAATTGTAATGTGTAAAATTCTTCCAAGAGTAACTCTTACTCGCAGCGGGTATCGGGATCCAACTATCTCATAGAAGGTATGCAATCTCATTGCAAATTTCAACACTTGAAATTCCCAATAATATTTTACCCCCAGCGTCCTATGACCTTGACAATTGCCAAACCACCCATAGTCCGCTTGTCAAGTTCAACCCGTACATTTCCTGAATGAATTAAACCCACCCGCACGACCCTTGACGAATGCCAAACAACGCCGTATGAATACCCTAATCCAATCGCATCGTATGCTAGCAGATAAGCACAAGTTAGCTACCGTACACTACGCCTTGACGAATACCAAACTACCGCAGCACGAATACTAGGTAGTATCTATCTGAAATGACGGAGGGCTACGACAGGTTTTTAAGAAAACCCTTTGCGTAATGAACTTGATATCGTTGTAGAAACGAGTGATTTTAATTGGAATGTTTTTTAGGCCTTTTCTAGTTTTGCTAAAGAGGTCACTCCCGGTGAAGGGATCGTCGACTCTTTCAATCGAATAAGGTGCAGGATATTTTATAAATATCACTATGCAAAGCAAAAACTATAGAAAACAATCAAAAGACAAACCGAGTTTGTAGCATCTGCTAGTTTCGCTAAAGAGGTCACTCCCGGTGAAGGGATCTCGGCTCTTTCCTTATCGAATAAGGTGCTGGATGTTCTACAAGGAACACCGCTATGCAAAGCAAGAACTAGAGCTACCTGTTTTTTAGACAAGTTTCTACAACATCTTCAGGTTTCTTTTAGTTTCATTAATCTCATTAATGAAGTCCCATTTTATTATGCTTCATATGTTGGATATAGTGCCCTCATAGTCAATTATTAGATCACAGGCATGTGATTGCAATGATTGAGGGAGGACCGATGCCTGTAGGACAGTCTTACTCGAGATGATAGTATGCTATCTGGTTTATCTTTATCATCGTGTGCTGCTTTAGGTGACCTTACAGGTCACTATTGCACGTTGATAGAGCCCCAAGGATTCTTTCTTGACTACCAGTAGTATGAGGGCGATCATATACGTGGGAGCTGGAGTCTATAAGCAAATCCTTAAAAGGTACCTAGTCGTGGGAGTTTCGAGACTGGGCATCGATTCTCCAGAGTAGACTAGTGTATACAGTCGAGACCCCGACGAGGGGCAGTGGCCGGTCTCACAAGCCACTGGTGTCTGTTGGTTCATCTAAGATGTATACAGGTGCTCATTGGTTATGAGTACACTGGACAGGACTCGCCGGGAACCTGCTAGTTGGGATTATACCAGACGTCAGATAGCAATTCCCTGGTGACATATGTACAGGTTAGTTCATCGACCTGAGATCGTCATTTGTCTCGTGTGAGTTCCCACTGTGCTTTGATTACTACCCTACCACGCTCAAAGGAGACGTGCAAACAGGTTTTAGTTAGGTACAGTCCCGAGCCACATGGAGGCAGTGAGCGGATCTGCAGGGGTTCGTCTCTCCCGGTATTGGGGGTGAGGTCGCTCTGTGTCTAGGAGAGCCATTACATGAAGCCCTAGGCCGAGGCAGGAGATTTACTGGTAGGTATTCTAGTAGTATCTCAGGGTGTTCTGGGCTACACTCCGACACGACTTGTACCGCTATTGGGGGTCTGACTTTTACCAACCCCCTAGGCCCGCCATGTGATGCTCATAGACGAACGGACCGGACTGTATGGATATTGTCACTGACAGGCTCAGTAGGGTGTCAGGATGAGTCCGCTCATCGACGTTCCTTTTGGTCAATAGCTGGTGGCCCGTCACGTATGGCTAATACCTCTGACGTGCTAGTGGTTAAATCCACAGCTATATTATTGACGAGTCTTTAGAGTCCCCCACACAGACAGTTACTCAAGTTTCGGGCGAAACACTGTAGAGGCCGTATGGAGATATGGCAGGGTTTGATCAGATACGTGCGGTATTGCACGGATCGTGATCGGATGGATTTTACTAGAGGGCTTTGGTTTAAGCCGGATCCTAGTATTAGACAGTGTAGATTTTGTCTCTTTGCAGTTGTATTCAGTGGGAATACAAATGCGGGCATGTATATGCAGTAGCGGGGTTTTCCTGTAATTTATTACGGGATCAGTTTTCTGAAGTTGCCAGTTTGCATTCCGTTCCGGCCGGTTTTTCTTAATTCCTTCCCAGCCGGACTTTTCGATGGAGGGGGTTATTTGCAAGTGTGAAAATAACATTTAGTGGAGGGGTTTTCTTGCATTATGTGGCTTCATGATGAGATTCTTTTTGAATCACTTTCTTTGCATTAAATGAGAAAGGAATTGTGATGGGTTTGATGTGGCTTTTGGATTGACGCTTTTTCCTCTTTATTATTCTTTTCTCTCCACTTGCTTTATTTATTTTCTTTTTCCCACCCACCACTAGATGAGGCCGGCCATATGAGGATAGGTGGAAAAGAGGTTTTCATTTTTGTGGGAAAATTATCCATCTCACTTAGCTTGCCACAAAAAATTCCATAGCCATCTCAAAAGCCTATTTTTTCTTCTTCCCTCCACCATAGCAACTTAAACCCCACAAGAGACATAAGTTACTACACTACACCTACAGTACCCTTGGACGCATCGGCTAGCCAACTTCGCGCCCGAGTTGCCTCGGTCCAGAGGTGGGAGCCCGTAAACGAACCCGTCGACGTGGTGCTCTTTCTGACGAGGAGGTGACGGACGGAGATTCCGCGGGAGATCAGAGTGGAGACGAAGAACGAAAGACACGGATCGCTTTGTATAGATTCTCTACTCATCTTTTGTTTGCTAGTAGCTAGGTTAATGGCCCGATCCGGGTTTAAAGTGCGCGTTGGTGCCGGTTTGCAAGTTTCGCAAAGTTTTTCGTTTCCGCGTTTCCGGCGTCGGATCGACGGCCGGGGCACCGCCGTGCACTTACACTGGTATCAGAGCCACACCATTAACTTAGCCTAGCTTGCTCTAACGTGTTTAGAACTCGATCGAACAATAAAACCCCAAAAACCGTATTTTCTAGTGCATCGGGTTTCTGTCGAAATTTTTTTGGCTCCAAAAATTTTTAAGGTTGTTGCAGAGAAACATGCTGGAAGTTTTAAGAATTCTGTGAAAAAATTATAGTTTGGGTTGGATTTTGTTAGTTATAAAATTCAAGAAAGGGTTTGAATGCAAGTTAGGGTTTTGTGAAATTGGTGTATGGTTGTGTAATGTATTAGGCTCTTATGGCTTGTTAAAACAAAGTTAGTAGCTAGTTGTTAATTGTTAGTTTAAAAATTATGATAATTACACTAATTTGCTAACTAGCTATTTAAAATTGGTTAAATAATTGGGTTAAAAATGTAATTATGTTTTTATGACATCATTAACATTATTATGAGTGGTTTAATATCTTAGGTTATGCAAAACCAAGCTTAATTGTTGAATTGTGAATTTTGCTTCAAAAGATGTTAAAAATTGATATTTTTGCAAACTAGGATTTTGGAATTTATGCAAATTGATGAGAACAAATTATAGGAATGGTTTATATGACTTTGTTATGATATTTAGTGAATATTGTGGATGCTAGGTTCGTTTATACATCGAGTTTTGTACTAAAACGGTGATTTGTGCTTGCTAGATTTTCGGAAAAATGACTTTTTAAGTGAAATTGGGGTTTTTGTGAATTTGAAGCTATTTTATATTATAATTAGTGCTTGTAATTGTATAAATGAGTGTGTTGGGAGTTTTCTCGATGGTTTGGCGTTTGTACGCCGACGTCGAGGGTTTTTGGGTCGATTTGCGAAAGCAACCATGGGTTTTGACCTATGTGGGATTCGTGCGTCGTTTTGGTCATGAGTCGGATTTTAATGCAGTATGGTGCGTTATGATATGTAGGTACCCCATGTGGACTTCGAGACGACAAGCAAGCGCGTGGCGACGTCGGCACCGGCGAACGAGGACCAGGTGAGTAGATTTATATCTACGGGGAGAAGTCGGGTGGATGGCGTATAGCACCCCCGCAGTCCGTGGTGGTGTATACGGATGCGTATACACACTAACAATTTATTATATGTTATTTGGGATTAATAACGATGTTTAGGATAGATATTGGTGTGTTGGATTATTTTAGTGTTGCGAACCCTAGGGTAGTGTTGCACTACACATACACACCTACATACTTGCATACATTCCTATTTATATGTGCTCATGGGATTCTTTATAGTTATGTGATCACATGGGTATGGGACTATGTGTTTACATACGGATTTGAGGATGATACTTGAGATTGAGCTGAGTCGATGAGATTTGTTTTGTGGTTGTGATATCGGTGATATGGCAGGATTCGTACTTTAGGTACGCCCTGGTGTTATAGCGGGTCTTGGGTCGGCGATACGGGTGAATAGTGTTATAAATAAAATGGTCAACATGTGATCGTGATATGAGGCATGATATGCTAGGATATTGATATTAGGCCGTATCGGGCGATGTATACCCTTGATGATGCTATGTGCTGACGGTATCGGTTTGTACGAAATTGTCGATCTGTAGTCAGATCATGAGTATATTAAGGATATTAGTATTGTACTAGACATAGGTCAGTACCCTAGACTATGATCTTGAATAAAGAGGATACCAAAGGAATGGTGTGAGGAATATGATATTGACCCGTACCCAGATTTGGGGATGCTGTACGACGGATTTACGTACGAGCTATATCTTGATGATTGATCCGCACTCTTGACTTGGGATGGATGATTGCAGATATGGTATCGGATATGATATTATTGAGGCGGGATCACCGACTAATATATATACAGGTATGTATATGGATCGACTCAGATGTTAGGCGGTTTCCTTACCTGTAGTCCAGCTTGTTAGCTTAGCCCTTTAGTTTAGTTTAGTTGTTAGATTAGATTCGATTTTTACCTATTTCAAAAACTAACGAATCGTGGGTATTTTAAGAGACAGCCCAAGGGATCCTACGGATATTTCAAAAGACGTATCTTTTCATAAAAACACCGTAGCCCCTATTTTCAAAACCCCATGATTCATGTTATTTCAAAAGGCACGATTTGTAGGACTTATATTAGATTAATGCAGGTTAGTTACAGTTGCGTCTAGTATTCAGCTCCCGCTTATTATTGTGGTTCGCTTCGCATCGCATACTTATGTTATAATTTCTTATTGCAATGTTGATATCATATTGTTAGGACACCAGCACCATTACCGATGATGCGTATGTACCACGTACACTTACTTGCCGGCTCACACACATCTTCATCGGTAATTGCCATGTCGCGTACACCTTAGAAAATATTATTGCTTGACTTAGCTTGTTAGTTAGTAATTTGACATGATATTAGTGTGCCTGCCTTATATGCCAGCTTAACATTGTAGTTATTACTTGTCACTTCATGCATATTGTTATTCATTGTTATGCCTATATTCATGGTTTTTACTTGCTATTGATGATTTGGATTCGGATTTCCATGAAATTTTCTGGATTTGGGGGGAAAACCGCAAAACTTATATAAACTGATTTCTCTCTTTTTAAATAAAAAGTGCGGTTTTTCCCTTGATGTATGAGTCGTCCACCATGAGTTTGCTGATGGATTACGAGACCCGATTCGAGGAGACGGATGAACCGTTTCGGGTACATGGTGGACCCGGTAAGGTACCCCGGGGCAAGAAGCGCGTGATGATGACGATGTGAGCCTGGCAGGGGAGCACTACCTACCGGTGATTTTACCCGACGCGTCGGATATCCGGAGGATACCGTCGTGGTCTTGAGATGGATGGTAGGGGCCGGTCTGGACTGACGGCGCCCTAGATATTGTGATTGAGACATTGAGATTTCGAGATATTGAGGTACAGAGACTGTGATACAGAAATATCGAGATATTAGGATTACGTTTTGTGCCGATGCTAGGCACTGTTTTATGCTGATTTCATTATGATACCTCACTTTAAAAATACTAAGGAAATCTCACTAAATTATGAAAACGGTTCTTCATTTACATGTATTCTATTTTCATGCATGCATACCTCATTCATATGATATATTGCTACTTGAGGCACTGACACGGGCACATGAGATTACACTCGGGTTAGATATTTACCCCAGCCTTGTTATAGGCTACGTGTTATTCTTATATTTGAGGATATATTATGATCATTGACCTAGGTTGCGTTATTTATGCGATTTCTGTGCGTAGATATTTTTCTATTCACAAGTTGGCAACTCACCCCCGTTGTGCCCCAGTTTCTTGCAGGTTTGCCGTACAGGTTTCTTTACGGCTTGCGGGCATAGTTTCCTTTGGGTGATTTGCTAGTAGGTGGGTTTACTTGTATCGTACCCCCATTTTATATCTTGTATATTATTATTCTGTTGTATCTAGAAGTTCCATCAATCAAACATGTATTTATTTGAGATAGAGACCAGTGATGTTTATTCTTTCGACCTTAGAGTCGCACGTTGTATTTCTGTGGTTTTCTTGTGGTTTTTGAGTTTCCTTTTGAATTTTGATCCTCGCCCTTGGCGTTGTATATTATATTGCTTGTGTGGTTGTGACCGTCGATTGACGAAGAGCTAGCCCCCGCTTGGGGATGCCTTTTTATTGATTTCGTATACTATTCATGTTGTATCCCATTTGGGGGCCTGTATTTACAAAGGAGACTCTGCCGAAAATTTCGGGAAATTTTTTGATGTTTTTAAAACCGCCTAATTCGGCTTATGCTATTGAAACTACTTGCTTTAAGTTGGTTTTTCCTGCACTCTACATCTTTCTTGGTTTGGATTTCTAAGTTTTCGGTTTACTTAGATTACGTACGCCTCGAGACGTTCGTAGTTTAAGTGCCGGTCATGTTCCGTACTTTCGGGTCGTGACAGAGACGATCATAACCACGAAATGGTCATCTACGAGAAAGCTAGGACGCAACGCCTTCTCCAACAGGCCGTGAAAGATGAAAAGGCTGCTCCCTGTCAACCTGTTATAAACAAGGCTCGGCGCAGAAGCAGAAACAAGTCGAAAAGCGAAAAGGGCGCTCGACGGCAACAAAGCGGGACTAGGAAGCCATGCAGTCGGGAATCGAACGGTCCGGATCTGTCCCTTGTAAAGAAGATGGGTCGAGCATACTCTTTTCCTCGGGACAAGGCGAAGAAGATACTTGACCGAGCTATAAAATACCAGATGCTTACATTGCCGGAGTCTAAAAACCCTGAACAAGCGGCGAAGTCTCACACCAGGACTATTGCTCTTACCATCGAGTAATAGGGCATCCTCTTGAAGATTGCTTCACCTTTAAGAATTGGGTCAAAGATCAGTATCAGCTTGGCAAGTTCGCTCTATCCGACAACTGGAGGGTAGCACCGCCACAGAAGCACGAGCCCAAGGCCACGAAAGGAGAACCGGTTCCACATTGGGATTGGAAGCGAATTCGCACCTGTCACATGATTACAATATTAAAAGAAGAGCCTGAGGACATAGAGGAGCTCCCTTGGTGCTTCGAAAACAGCAGCGACGAGATAATCTCAGAATTCCCACCAGCGCCAAAAGAGCTGGAAGATGGAATCCTTACCACTGCAGATAACCTCAAGAAGATTGAGTTGGGGATGGCAAACGATCCACGACCGACCTTCATCAGCGAATTACTATCTGAAGAAAGGGTAGCTGCGTTAAAGTATGTGCTTCTGGAGCATAGAGATTGCTTCGCGTGGAACTATTCCGAAATGCCGGGACTAGATCCAGAAATTGCTGTACACAAATTGGCGATATCCTCGAACATCAAGCCAGTCAAACAGGCGCCGAGAAGAATGCGACTCGAGCTTGAGATGAGCATCAATGCCGAGGTCAAGAAGCTGATCGACTCTGGCTTCATCCAGGAGGTTCAATACCCTGAATGGATCGCCAACATCGTCCCGGTGATGAAGAAAAACGGGACAGTGCGTATATGCGTAGACTTCCGGGATCTTAATAAAGCTTGTTCGAAGGACGATTTCCCAGTGCCAGTCACCGAGCTGATGATAGACAACACGTCTACTCATGAATTTTTCTCCTTTATGGACGGCTCATCAGGGTATAATCAAATAAAGATGCATCCCGAAGACCAGAAGCACACCTCCTTCAGGACTCCTTTGGGTATATTCTGCTACAAGGTGATGCTCTTCTGTTTAAAGAACGCCGGTGCTACTTACCAGAGAGCCATGACGCAGATATTTGATGACCTTATACACGAAATCGTCGAATGCTATATCGACGATCTCGTGGTTAAAAGTAAATCATACGAAGAACATCTTTAACATTTGAAGACCGTATTTCAACGCCTTCGGCAATACAACTTGAAGATGAACCCTCTTAAGTGTGCATTCGGAGTTTCCTCGGGCAAATTTTTAGGATTCATCGTCCGACACCGGGGTATCGAAATAGATCCGTCCAAGATCAAGGCGATCATGGAAATGCCTCCGCCGAGGACTCTTAAACAGTTGCAGTCTCTCCAAGGGAAGCTCGCATACATACGGCGATTTATAGCCAATCTCTCAGGCAAGTGTCGCCCTTACAGTCACCTGATGAAGAAAGGAACTCCATTTGTTTGGGATCGCAAGTGCCAAGGCGCACTGGACGAGATCAAGCAGTACCTGCAGAACCCACCAGTTTTGGCTGCTCCGGTTAAGGGAAAGCCTCTCATTCTTTACACAACCACCCTTGAAGGTTCATTAGGCGCGTTATGGACACAAGAAAATGACCAAGGGAAAGAAAGAGCACTCTACTACTAAAGTCGAGTTCTACTGGGGGCAGAAAGCAACTACTCCCCCATTGAAAAACACTGCCTGGCGTTGATCTTCGCAATAACAAAGCTTAGACATTACGCGTTGGCGCATGAAGTCCGTCTTATTTCAAAGGTGGACCCTCTCAAATATCTAATATCAAAGGCTATATTGACGGGACGACTCGCTAAATGGACCCTGCTCTTGATGGAGTTCTCGATAATATATCAACCTCTCAAGGCAGTAAAAAGCCAGGCCATCGCCGACTTCCTCGCTGAGCATCCGATACCGGCCGATTCTCCTTTAAACTGCGATCTTCCAGACGAACATGCATTTGATACCGTCAACGGTGATGATACTCGATGGGAGCTTTATTTCGATGACGCATCTTCCATGAAGAAGCGCAAACAAAGCACCCCTATAATTAAATCGGGCGTAGGGCTCATCTTTGTAACTCCACAAGGAGGGATAATGCGCTTTGCTTTCTCCCTAACAGAACCGAGGACAAACAATGAAGCCGAATACGAAGCTCTGATAGCAGGCCTCGAGATCGCCATTGACATGGGAATTGAAAACCTCCTCATATACGGGGATTCTCAACAGGTCGTTAGTCAAGTAAACGGCGACTACCAAACATGCAAACCAGAATTGGTAATGTACGGCGAAAAAGTGCAACAACTGTTGACCCGAATTCCCTCCTATACTTTGGAGAACATACCGCGCGTGGAAAACAGCAAAGCAGACGCATTGGCCAAACTTGCTAAAGAATTGGCTGACGAGAACCTCGATGACGTTAGAATCGTAGTACAAAGCCGTCGGGTGCTTGCCCCAGCAGAAATATCTCCGGAATCACCCGAGGAAAAAGGAGCGAGCGAGCAAACGACCCTGCAAGTAAAAGACCGGGAAAAGACCGAGGATTGGAGAGAAGTCTTCATAGACTACTTTAAATCCCACCAAATGCCCGAAGATGCGTCCGCAAGACATCAGCTCATGAAACGAGCTCTGTCTTTCGCCTTCGTCAATGATACTCTATACAGGAGGTCGTTTGATTCTCTGTGGCTGAGATGTTTAGGACCTGATGAAGCAAAAAGAGTCGTTCAGGAAGTTCATGACGGACTCTGCGGTTCTCACCAAGCGGGCCCAAAAATGAAGTTAAAGATAAAACGGATGGGCTACTACTGGCCCACGATGATTCAGGACTGCCTCGAATATGCGAAGCAATGTCACTCATGCCAAATTCATGGGAACTTCATCCATCAGCATCCAAACCCATTACATCCAACGGTGGCTAGCTGACCGTTCGAAATGTGGGGAACTGACATAGTCGGCCCCATCGAACCAGCATCGTCTAGAGGACATCGTTTCATCCTGGCGACGACTGACTACTTCTCCAAATGGGCAAAAGCAGTACCGTTAAGAGAAGTGAAGACGGAAAATATCCTCCACTTCTTCAAGACGCACATCATATATCGGTTTGGAACGCCAAAACGGATCATCTCTGATAACGGGCCAGCCTACAGAAGCCACAAGATCAGTCGCTTCGCGCAACAACACAATATAGATTGGAGATATTCCTCGGTTTATAATCCGCGAGCTAACGGTGTAGCTGAGGCCTTCAACAAGACCTTGACGAAGATCCTGAAGAAAACAGTGTCGCGAAATAAGAAAGACTGGCACGAAAGACTGCAAGAGGCTCTCTGGGCATATCGAACTACGTTTAAAACGGCCACGAACGCAACACCATATGCGTTAGTATTCGGGACAGAAGCAGTACTCCCCCTCGAGATAGAGTTACCCTCTCTACGAGTGGCAGTCCATTACGAGCTGACGGACGAAGAAAATGCTCACCTTCGGCTTGAGGAGCTTGACGCCCTTGAAGAAACACTACTCATAGCGCAACAAAATCTGGAGGCCTATAAAGCAAAGATGACGCGCTCATATGAAAGACTGACCCGACCGAGGACATTCCGCCAAGGAGAGCTTGTGCTAGTGGTCAAAAGGCCTATGATCCCCAATCGTGCCAAGCGGGGAAAATTCGAGCCAAACTATGAAGGCCCGTACGTCATAGATAAGGTCTACCAGGGCGGGGCCTATCTACTCATAGATATGCACGGTGAAAGGCCTTTCAGGCCGATAAACGGTCGCTTCCTAAAGAAATACTATGCTTGATGAGCCACAGCCTAGGTCAATGATAGATGACGACGACTGCGTCCGCTCGCTATCTTCCTAAGCTCAAGCTTTATAAGCAGTAGCCCGTCTCTCAACGATGGACCGAAATGTCCTTAAACTAATAGTATACCGAAACGTCTTTAAACTACTACCACAGCATCTTTAGGCTGACGAGATATAAAAAAAACATTTAAAAATAAAATAAAATAAAAACGGTATGTCCATAAGCAAAATGGGCACGGATGAAAACCCGAAAGGGCTCCGTGAGTAAAAACAGCAGGGCTACCGGCGAGTGTTCGTGAAAACCCGAAAGGGCGCGACCTCGTAAAAAATATATATATATATAAAAATTAAAAGAATAAAAAAAACGGTATGTCCATAAGCAAAAAGGGCACGGATGAAAACCCGAAAGGGCTCCGTGAGTAAAAACAGCAGGGCTACCGGCGAGTGTTCGTGAAAATCCGAAAGGGCGCGACCTCGTAAAAAAAATATAAAAAGAAAAAGAAAAAAAAACGTTATGTCCATAAGCAAAATGGGCACGGATGAAAACCCGAAAGGGCTCCGTGAGTAAAAACAGCAGTGCTACCGGCGAGTGTTTGTGAAAACCCGAAAGGGCGCAACCTCGTTAAAGAACACTTACAAGATCCTCTCGACCTTGTAAGGAGAAACCACCCGCGTGAGATCCTTACGACTCACAAGGGAGCAACACACTTAGGGATCCCCACGATTCCTAAGGAGAAAATACACTTGCGAGATCTTCACGACTCGTAAGGAGAACTCTCTTATGGGACCCTCACGGCTCATAAGAATTGAAAGTCTTAAGTTACAGAGACCTAAACCTGTGCTTAAGCAACCCCCACAACTTTCGATATTGCCCTACAAGTGGTCCAACACGGGCTCTTGTATACAATCCACGGGCGCGAATAAAGATTTCCCTGACCAAGTCCCATCCGTGACTGGGGATATGTTCACATGGTGAACAACCCTTGTAAATCCTCTCGATTTATGAGGAGAAAATCCTCTTATAGGATCCTTACGACTTACAGAGGAACAAAACACTTAGGAATCCTCACGATCCCTAAGGAGAAAATACACCTACAAGATCCTCACGACTTGTAGGGAGAAATAACTTTGTGAGACCCTTACGGCTCGCGAAGTCAAAAGCCTTAGCCGACAGGACCCTAACCCTGGTCGCTAAGCCACCTTTGTTCGACATCAACAGAGGCAGATGATGATTCGCTCCTGGTAATATCTCAGTTGTAGCGGTGCTGATACCGAAATCGGTTTACAGCGAGAAACCAATATGCCGCACATGCATACGAAATAGCCGAAATGATAGGGCAACTTGCAATAAAAAGCAGCATCTAAAAATGTATGCATGGAAAATAGCCGAAATGATTGGGCAACTCACAATAAAAAGC
This sequence comes from Agapanthus africanus, assembly GCA_030015575.1. Classification (NCBI taxonomy): domain Eukaryota; kingdom Viridiplantae; phylum Streptophyta; class Magnoliopsida; order Asparagales; family Amaryllidaceae; genus Agapanthus; species Agapanthus africanus. The sequence continues at coordinate 303,504,550 of CM057343.1, read as the reverse complement.
AGCGAGTAAAAATAAAATAAATAGCCAAAATGATTGGGCACCGCGAAAAATAGCCGAAATGATTGGGCGATCGCGACCTTTACGATATAAAAGCTGAAATGATAGAGCATCGCGGAGATAAAACAAAAAAATGATGATAAAACTTTGGCCCTACAGTTAAGATCACATTGATCCCTGTATATAATCCAAGGGCGTAAACAAAGAGGGAACCATACTTTCCCAACAGGCTCCGCCAGAAGACGAAGCCAAATCTCGACGGTTCAGTCCAACTCTGAAGAAACCAGTGTCTTTAGCAAACTCCTCGACTCACGGATACAAACACTCCTTGACGAGAGCCTCCTGATCCGCGTTGACTCGCAGAGCCACCAGTGCCTCCGTGGGAAATCCTTGACTCGTTTCAAACCCCAAGAAAACAAATAATCCTTGGCGCTAGGGAAATAAATAATCCTTAGCAAATTCCTCGACTCACGGATACAAACACTCCTTGACGAGAGCCTCCTGATCCGCGTCGACTCGCAGAGCAACCAGTGCCTCCGTGGGAAATTCTCGACTCGTTTCAAACCCCAAGGAAATAAATAATCCTTGGCGCTAGGGAAACAAATAATCCTTAGCAAATTCCTCGACTCACGGATACAAACACTCCTTGACGAGAGCTTCGTAATCCGCGTCGACTCGCAGAGCAACCAGTGCCTCAGTGGGAAATTCTAGACTCGTTTCAAACCCCAAGGAAACATATAATCCTTGGCGCTAGGGAAACAAATAATCCTTAGCAAACTCCTCGACTCACGGATACAAACACTCCTTGACGAGAGCCTCCTGATCCGCGTCGACTCGCAGAGCAACCAGTGCCTCCGTGGGAAATTCTCGACTCGTTTCAAACCCCAAGGAAACAAATAATCCTTGGCGCTAGGAAAATAAATAATCCTTAGCAAATTCCTCGACTCACGGATACAAACACTCCTTGACGAGAGCCTCCTGATCCGCGTCGACTCGCAGAGCAACCAGTGCATCTGTGGGAAATTCTCGACTCGTTTCAACCCCAAGGAAACAAATAATCCTTGGCGCTAGGGAAACAAATAATCCCTAGCAAACACCTCAACTCAAGGAAACAAACACTCCTTGATGAGAGCCTCCTGATTCGCGTCGGCTCGCAGAGAAACTAGTGTCTCGCGGAAAATTCCCGATTCGTCTCAACATGCAAATGAAGCCTCAGGCAACAGGGACTAAAAAACTTGCTTCCTGAACAATGGGACCCTGCAAGTCAATCCAAAATGGTCTCTTGCATACTATTCACGGATCTCACTCTCCAAAGTCGAATTTCGACGAGGAGGGAAACAACCGCTTGTGGGTCCTCTCGACTCGTAAGAAGGAAAAATTCTCTTATAGGATCCTGACGACTTGTAAGAGAAAACCACACTTAGGAATCCTCACGATTCCTAAGGAGAAAACCCACCTACGAGATCTTCTCGATCCGTAGGGAGAAAAGTCTCTATGAGACCCTCACGGCTCATAGAGTTGAAAAGTCTTAGGCAGCAGATCTGAACCTGCAGCCTAAGCCATCGCTATCTCTTGGAAAAAACTAAGTTATCTACCAATGATGTTTATCAAAGACAACATGCTGATAATAAGAGAAGGCAGAAAGCAAAAGAGCATACAAGACATTGCAAAAGAAAATATGTATCTTTATTCATTGACTTCAATCAAATACAAGATGAATCGTACAAAAGAATAAAGAATGGATACATATTATTTAAAAGGAAAATTTTACAAATACATTAATACAAAGGCAGCTACTGGGAAGGAAGCGTCTTAAGTAGCTTTATCAGTTGTTCGCACACTTCCTTCCATGCCTTTTCCCGGTTGGACACCACTGCCAACTCTGCCTCCACTTGGGCCCGTTGCTGTGCGACAGATGCAAGTTGATCCCTGATGGCCTGATGAGCAGCTTCACGGCCTGGAGTGTCATGCTCGGCGACATCAAGTGCCCGCTTCAGTCTCAGCCCATTTGAGATGCGCTCCAGAAGGCCCTCGAAGACGGCCTTCACCTCAGCGGCGTTTGCCTCAACTTCAACACGCAGGAGAGCAGTTTCACTTGAAGATTCTTGGCATTCCTTCAGCCTCAAATCCGCTTCTTGTTCCAAATGACGGAAATGAGAAGTGCTTTGCTCGAGCCATGCTCCCCGTTGAGTGCTCATTGTTGCGCCACGGCAGCGCCCCGGCCGTCTTTCCGAGGCCAAAATGCGGAATCAAAATTTTTCCTTACTTGGAAACTGGCGCTACCGCGGACAATGAAAAACCCGGATCGTAAACCATTAACCTAATGCTAGCTAACAAGAGAAGGGAAGAGAGCTATACCAAACGATCCGTGTCCTTCGGTCTTCGTCTCCACTCCGATCTCCCGCGGAAAGTCTTGTCTCCATATCGTCGTCTCCTCGCCGGAAGGGCACCACATCGCCTGCGTCTTTTACGGGCTCCCGCCTCAATACCGAGGCAACTCGGGCATGAAGCCGGCAACTCGACATGCCCAAGAATTGCTGTAGAATGTAGTGTAGAAACTTTGTCTCTTGGAGTTTATGTAGTTCCCATTGATGGATGGAGGAAGAGATAAAGAAAATTGGTGCTTTCAATTTTCTAGCAAGAAAAAGATGAAATGAACTCTCTCATTCTTTCTCTCTCAAGTGAAGCCTCTCTCTTCTAATGAGAATGGTGGAGGAAAAGAATATGAATCCAAAACCTTAGAAGGAAGGTGAGTGTAGGAAAAGGTGGAGGGTAACCACAACCAAACATCATCATAACCAAATCAAATCAACTCCAAATCACTTCTAATCAACAAAAAGCAAGTGATGAGAATGGTATCAAAAGATGCTATCATAATAAATCATCTTACAAATAAACCCTCCACAAAATTTTATTTGCAAACTTGCAAATAACACCCTCCATCGGAAAAGTCCGGCCGGGAAAGAACAAAGGAAAACCGGCCGGAACGGAATGCAAACTGGCAACTCCAGAAAACTGGTCCCGTAATAAATTACAGGAAAACCCCGATACTGTGCATACACACCCGCATCTGTATTCCGTCCGGATACAAATGCAATGAGACAAAATCTACACTGTACTAAACTAGGATCTGGCTTAAACCAAAACCGGCTAGTAATATCCGTTCGATCCTGATGCGTGCAATACCGCACGTATCTGATCGAACCCTGCCATATAACCATACGGCCACTAGTACAAACCGTCCGATCCTGATCCGTGCAATACCGCACGTATCTGATCGACCCTGCCATATCTCCATACGGCCTCTACAGCGTTTCGCCCGAAAACTGAGTAACTGAAAGTGTGGTGGACTCTAAAGACTCGTCAATACTATGGCTGTAGATTTAACCACTAGCACGTCAGAGGTATTAGCCAATACGTGACGGGCCACCAGCTATTGACCAAAAGGGACGTCGATGAGCGAACTCATCCTGACATCCGACTGAGCCTGTCAGTGACAATATCCGTACAGTCCGGTCCGTTCGTCTATGAGTATCGCATGGCGGGCCTAGGGGGTTGGTAAAAGTCAGACCCCCAAAAGCGGTACAAGTCGTGTCGGAGCGTAGCCCAGAACGCCCTGAGATACTACTGGAATACCTACCAGTAAATCTCCTGCCTCGACCGAGGGCTTTGCGTAATGGCTCTCCTAGACACAGCGCGACCTCACCCCCAATACCGGGAGAGACGAACCCCTGAAGATCCGCTCACTGCCTCCATGTGGCTCGGGACTGTACCCAACTAAAACCTGTTTGCACGACTCCTTTGAGCCGTGGTAGGGTAGTAATCAAAGCACAGTGGGAACTCACACGAGACAAATGACGATCTCAGGTCGATGAACTAACCTGTACACATGTCACCAGGGAACTGCTATCTGACATCTGGTATAAGGCCAACTAGCAGGTTCCCGGCGAGTCCTGTCCGGTGTACTCATAACCCAATGAGCACCTGTATACATCTTAGGTGAAGCAACTGACACCAGTGGCTTGTGAGACCGGCCACCGCCCCTCGTCGGGGTCTCGACTGTATACACTAGTCAACTAATGGAGTATCGATGCCCTGTCTCGAAACTCCTACGACTAGGGACCTTTTAAGGATGTGCTTATAGACTACCAGCTCCCACGTATATGATCGCCATCATACTGCTGGTAGTCAAGCAAGAATCCTAGGGGCTCTATCAACGTGTAATAGCGACATGTCAGGTCACCTAAAGCAGTACACGATGATAAAGATAAACCAGATAGCATACTATCATCTCGAGTAAGACTGTTCTACCGGGATAGGTCCTCCCTCAATCATTGCAACCACGTGCCTGTGATCCAATAATTGACTCTGAGGGCACTATCTCCAACAATCTCCCACTTGCACTCAAGGCTAATTATTGCGATGTCGCATACTCACAGCCCGTGTGATACCGAACACCCAACTCCTCTACTAGTCAGTCTCACAAAGCTCGTTTGCGAAACTATTGCGTTCGAGGAATAGCCTCAGTGAGTGGATCCGCTGTGATGTTTCTTTCTGTGTCTCTCTATATCTCAAGTTCGCGGAGAAAACCATCTCCCAAAATGAGCAATACCTGTCTTAGAATATGTTTGGATATCTGATGGGACCTAGCTCATAAATGAACTCCAAATCCAAACTTCTTAGACTGTATCGACAACTGAACTTAATCAGTATCCTGCGCCATGCCTCCCTCAGTATTGCCTTGGATCACCTGTCCAAAATACTGCCCCTCGTCAGAAGGAAAACTATAACTCTGACAACCTCCTTGTCGTCCATGTCACCTTGGAAGCCTGGAGTGATAACCGTCTCCTAAAGGAGGCAGCCGTTATCATATCCCTAGAACATTCACTTATGTTCTAAAACTGCTTCCGACTGTTCCTCCAGGATTGGATCAATATCAATTTATTGCATCTAGTGCAAGAACAATATCTGTTGTGGTACTTGACATCTCATGATTGACTCAATTGCCTAAGCAAGTGATCTGCCAATCATGCACACCCCTCTCTACTTTAGTCTATAAGACACCTTTAGAGAGGGTGACTCCATTACCTGCAGGTACACTACCATGCCAGGAGTCGTCCATTCTAAATACTCTTAGAATGCTGTCAAAGTACCCTGATTGGGAAACCACCCAAATCTAGATCTAAAACCATAGATCTAGTAACCAGAATGTCTGATATAATATCCAAGTCCAATGTGGAGAAACCACTGTGTGACAACCAAAGTATAACCGATCGTAGTATAGGAGTTTCCTTTCCTACTCTGTGTATGTCATCCAAATACCAGGACATCACACCCTACTACCTTCTTAACAGATCCATCCCTTATTCTGATGAAGTCAAACCTATGACTGTCATCAGAAATAGATGATCTATCTCTGCTATATCTGCTTTAGTCTATAAATAGACATAAGCCACCTGTCCACCAATGCTTCCGCTGCTCCCACTGACTACGACAACCCTCTGGCAGAGTCATATAGACGTACACTTCTAAAGCTAGTTTAGAACGACGCTACACTCATCCTCCTGCCGGGTCTCACAGTCTGGAACAACAGCAATGGCAAGTGTGGGTAAACAAGAACTTCCCTGTCACCGTCCTTGAGGCTACCGGAGTACCTCTCGGGTGCCTGAAGTTACCCACCTTATCTGCGGAGTGGCTAATGGAATGTCAAGCCAGATTGAATCTTTAGGTTCTTATGAAATCTTCAGTAATCGTTTGCGGTTCTGGAATCGCTTCCAGTTCTACCATACTCCCACTACTGTTTTCTGAAAAATCCATTTTTAGTAAAACTGTGGCGAGTCTAGAACAATATTTCTATTGATCTGCCAGATGGTAGAAAGTCAACCCTCGTCATAGCCTGGGTCAACCCACAAACAGCCATTACAGAAACGTGCCTTGAGTTGTCCAGTGTCTGGTTTTAAGCATAAGCCAGACAACTCCCCGTACCTTAACATCGTTAAGATATGAACTGTACTATATCCAATATAGAACCAAAGGCACTGATTTAATTGAACCAGATTCAAATCATGCAGCTATCTCCAGTGCATGTAAACTAAATGGAAAGAGGCCGATCAGCGTTACTCAACTTAGGAATGCTTCCAATTATGAGTAACCTGAAAGAGAAGCAATTTCTCTTAATCATTACTATCAACTGAACACCATACACAAGTATCTACATCTTCAATCACTTTGAAGAATCCCGATACTTGCTACACCTGGTTCTCTACTCTATTCAAATACCTATAATTCCTCAAAACTTAGACCCTGTGTTCTTACGAAACACATGTTTAAGAACTAGAGAAGTTAAAAGTAAACAGAATATAGTATGAGGACCAACCCCTCTGTCCTAATGGACACTGGACAACATACAATACTCTGTATAAGTCCGCTGAGTCTAACAACTCTTTCACTGTGTGTCGTAGGTTGAAAACTGTACTTATGGTTAAGAAGAATTACACCGCTGTTTAATGCTCCTTACCTAACCATCCACTGATATAGGTAAATGTCATAGACATAATTTCAAAAGGTATATCTCACTCTATAAAAATAGACGTACAGATATATCAATTTGAAATTGGTGCATAACAACGGATATTCAAAACCAAATATTTGCCGACCGGCAAACAACCCAGGTGGCTTCCTCAAATATCACCAATTACAACGAATCCCGATATAATGAGGATGGTCACCTAATTCCCAATAACTTACTCCCACTCATCATCTGTAAAACCATACAGATGTGAGAATCATACCTGGTAAATACATACCCTGGAGTAAGTATCTAATCGGGAAATCAGTTTTCTTTTAACAGTACACAGTTGAAACTGAAACATTGAAATGTTTCGGTGGGGTATTCCGCTATTCATAGTAATGCCTCTTTCATTATCCAGATTCACAACTGTAACCGTATATCTCTTTGTCATCTGTCCAAATCCCTTTATATGTCTTTAGTCATTACCTTCTGTACACCCCTTTAGGCCAAATGGTTTTCTTCTTTCCCTACCGTTCGGCACCAGCCTATGGTTTGGAAGAAGACTATCCAAAAAGCATAAAGGGTGTACTGTCCTAATCCTAGGAGCACTCGCAACGCGAGAGAAGGTGAAGATAAAAGACACCTGAATGTACTTTATTCCTATTTCTCCTGAACTAGGATCCATCCCCGAACTGGAACAAGTTCCTTTCGAGTTCGTATATAACCATACGATGGATTATCCAATAAACTGGGATCTTCGTAGTAATACGGAGTGTCCTGGAGAAATACAAAGGTGATTTAGGATTGGCGAAGAAATACTTGGTTTGGTCGTGAATATCAGTCGCAATTTACTTTGCCCTCCTACTAATCCCTTGCTTTGTCTTAACTTAATACCTTCTGCACACCATCGTTATGCTAATTGGTTTTCTTCATTCCCCACCGTTCGGCACCAGCCTAAGGTTTGGAAGAAGACTATCTAATTTGCGTAATAGGTGTACTACCTCCTAAACCAAGGAGTACTCGTAATAAGAGAAGGTGAAAAGAAAAGACAACTGAATAATCCTATTCGTTTTCTCCAGAACCAGAAACCATCCTCGAAGTCCTTCGAGTTCGTATATAACCATACGATGGTTTTGTCCAATGGAAGTGGACGTTCGTAGTAATACGGGGTGTCCTGGAGAAAAGGGTAAAAGTAGGAGTGGCAATGAGGTTAGCGACTCTGACAATCCAAAAGCCAGTGTTAAGAAGGTTCGGTCAACTTGGTCACTGAGTCATAGTCTAGGGTCGGGTCAAAAGTCGCTGCCAAAGAGAGAAAGAAAAGAAACACTCAGCGTGCACTCTAACCTAGATCAGAATGGTTATCACTTTGTCTAATCTGGAAACCTCCCACTGTAACCTCAAATTCTTCCCCAAACCTGAAAGAAGAATTAGTCGGGATCACCCGAGGAGTAAACCAACTCATCAGTGGGAATCGGGATCCAACAATCATCGCATGATAACGTGACGGAATCCACTCACGTCACCACACTCCAGAAGGTATGCGCATATCTGGCAAGTTTCAGTTCTTTTGAAACTCCCGATGTGATTTTTACCCCTAGGACCCAAGTGACCTTGACTGAGCCAACATATCAAAGGATCCTAGTCAAGTTCAACCCGTCATTATCTTGATTGCATTAGACCCACCCGCACGAATCCTTGACTGAGCCAAAATGACCGCACGACTGTCCTAACCAATCTCATATCCATGCAACAGAAAAGCACTACATAGCTACCGAACACTACGCCTCGGCTAAGCACGACATACGTGTTAGTTATATGTATGCCCTAGAGGCCATTACTGTACATTGGATGTATATTGTAGTGGATGCTGGGACATATATAGGTAGGACTTTCTTGCTCGACATGATAGTACGCTATCTGGTTGCACTTTATCTTAACATGTATACTTTCTGTCTCTCTGATTACATGTTGATAAAGCCCATAGGATGTGTACTCGACTTCCAGGACTATGATGTAGATCATACTAGTAGGGCCTGGGTAGTCCAAGAGTACATCCTTGAAATGTTCATAGTCGAGGGAATATCGAGACGGGGCATCGATATTCCAGAGTAGACTAGCGCATATCTTCTCGACCCATGCGATGGGCGATGGATGATCCCATATCCATTAGTGTTTGACATCGAAGATGGTATGCGGGTGCTCAGTAGAGACTGGGTACACTGAACGGACTCGCCGAGAACTCCCAGATGGTATTATACCTCACGTCAGATGGCAGTTCTCTGGTGACACTGGTACAGCTTAGTCTGTTGACCCGAGATCGTCATAGAGTCTTGTGTGTCTCCCACTGTGCTTTGATTTCCATCTTACCACGTCCAAGAGGGCGTGCAAAACGGTGGTTTTTGGGTACAGTCCCGAGTCACATGGAGGCAATGAGCGATAGGAGGGGATTCGTCTCTCCCGGTATAGGGGGTTGATGTTGCGCTGTGTTCGATTGGCTATAACAGGAAATCCCTGGCCAGGGTTGCTGAGATTTACTGGTAAGTGTTACCAGTAGTTTCTCGAACAGTTATAGACCTCATATCGACACGACTTATTGAGCTATTGGGGTCTGACGTTTACCACCCCTAGGCGAGATATGCGACATATCAGACGATCAGACCGGACTGTACGGTAGTGTTACTGGTTGGATTCACTGGAGTGTGAGCGGGCTTGCTCGTCGATCTTCAGATCGCTCAATACCCGGGTGGCCGTTACGTTTAGCAGACCGCTTGCGGCTTGTGGGTGCTTGATATGATCATCACCTGCTGCCGGCGTATTGACGAGTTTTTAGAGTCCTACACAGAGGTTTCCTGGCTCAAGCGAAACGAAATAGGAGCGCATATGAGATATGTGCGGGACCGAGAATAATGCGTGTATGTGATGCCGCATTCCATTCTCGCGATGAATGTATCGGAAAGGTTGTATGCGATATAACCTAGTTATCGATTCAAGCGTTGATTCGATAAGCCGATACATTGAATACTAGTCGGTTGTGTACGACATGACCGGATCATTGAATCAAGTGTTGATTTAATGATTTAATGCATAATTATATATTTGATATGTTACCTTGCACTAACTAGTATTGGTTCACTTTAAACGGATTTTCTCACTTGGATTGTGCACATTACATATGCGATATGATTTTGTGCACTTGATTGTATCATGTTTGATGATACATGTTTACTTGGTTAAGTGCAAAGAATTAAACCATGGTTAAAAGAATGGCTAGGGTTTCATTTCCTTTATTTATTAATTTATTTATTTGTTTATTCATTTTGGAAAAGAAGAGAAAAGAATGGTTGCTAGTTTTGGAGTTTAGTTGAAGCTTCATGAAGCTTTGATCAAGTCAACCATTCTTATCTCATCCTTAACCCTAACCATTCCCACTAACCATGATTCATTCTCTACACTTGACTATGGTTAATTTTATGATAAGAATTCATTTTCTTTTCTTTTTCAATTAACTTATCATATCATTTTTCTTCTTCTTCTTCCTTGAACTCAAGAAGAAAAGCTTAGGTCATCAATGGTGATTGATGAAATCAAGTGAGAAATCCAAAACTAAAGTCTACACACTTCCTATTTCTTCATCCTCTACCTCTTGCCAAGTAGTAGAGTGTGTTTCCTTCACAAATTTTCAAGGTTTGGTGAAGGTGGAGCTTGATCTAGCGATGCCTCGACGTAGATCATCTTCGGCATGGATATTGACGACCTAGCTCGCTTATTCTTCGACGAAGCCGACGTTGGAGTCCGGATTCTTTTTGGACAGTGGAGGGGACTTCGTTGCGGAGCTATGGAGGTGGAGCACCGGATCTACAAAGGTTGTATATCTGTTCCCTTAGTTAAAATGTTAACTAGTTTGCTTGTTTCGCCTAAATATATAGTAAACGATCCGTAGTTGGGTTTGTAGGCACCCGTAAAATTTGATTTGTGCATGTTTGATCACTTGTGAGACTTTACTAGAGTGCCTAGGAACCCTACAGTGGTATCAGAGCCAAGCTAGAGCCTTAGGCGAAGTCTAGACGGATTTTGAAGTCCGAACGACCCGAAACCCCAACCGGAAAATGCTCTCTGGACGTTTTCAGAAAACGTGGATTTTTTCAAATTAAAAATTTCTAAAAAATTCAGCAGAAAAAAATAAGAATTATGATGCAAAATTTTTCCGATGAACAGTACAAACCGCGGCGGATCAGCGGCATAACCCTGCCTTATGCGGCGGTTCAGCGGCGGAATGATGACGTCATCGTACACTGTTTGCACAGTAACTCCTATTATTTTATGCTGGATTTTCTGGGTATTTTTAAAATTTATTCCAGAGTTGTATTTTCTGGGATTATTTTGGGGATTCGGTGTTTCGATCGGAGTATCAAATTTTGTCTGTGTGGCTTTCCGGATAATTTTAGAATATGCTAAAAAGTTCGACCGGATATAAATACCCAATTTTTTCCCTGTCGGGAAATTTCCAAGTGTTGGATTTTTCCGTAGTTTAACGACGTTCTAAGTAGTGCAAGTAACTCGATGGACCCTCTAGAAGACAACAAACCTTAACTCGATTATGTGACCGTCTTGAACTGCCCTTTGAACCTTCGGGTTTGGGGCAGTACGGCGTGCCACATGTGAGGCGTTGGCTTGACCCTTCTACGGCTGGACCGTTGGTACTGAGGCACGAACTGAATGTTGTTAGAATTATTTCATGTGTTGGATTGTATCGGGAAAACTTGGGTGTTCGATTGTTCGATCGGAAAGTTTAACATTTTCTGTTTATCTGGAATGTGATACAATAATTGGAATTCACAAATAGTTATGAGATAACTGAATGAATGTTATAAACATAGCAGTTTAGTCTCACTTGATCGGTTGCCACGGAATTTTGATGCGATCAAAAGTCCGTCGCAATCACGTAGCGTACGCGGATATTCGCCGGGTAAACTTAATAGACAGCCTCGCTCCATAGCCCCAACCAAGTGACTGTAGGAGAACCCCATCGCCGAAAGCATCCGTTCGGGTGCTCGCGGTAGCGGTGTTCCGCCTTGGTGCACTTCGTCGACGGTATCGGGGGTGCGGCCGTCTATTGAAGTTTGCGACGAGTATTCGATCAGACTGTCAGGAATCCTGTTGAATTGCCCGACTTGATATTGAAAAGTGTTTTCGATTTTGAGACTAAAATGCGGGGTTTATAATTGTTAGGCATGCGATGTCTAAGGAATTCATTTGGTCAGGCATGCGATGTCTGAGGTGGTTGCGGATTCCAACTGTTGTAGTTTTACACTTTCTTTTCTGTGACCGTAAGTGTAATATGTGATATCGCCGGTTTCGTTGCTATATGTCAACGACAATTGGGATGCGCATATTTACTTACGTTGATGACATGAGATGTTATGTGTTGCTGGATATGTTATATTGGATCGTCGTGTTTGAATAGCCGGGGGTTTTTATGTGAGATGAGTGTTTTTCATTTTCATTCATGTAAAAACTTGTATGTAATATTCTTTTATTGGGGCGCTTCCAGGTTGCGGAAGTTGTCACCGTTGTTGTATATTATTTACTTTTCTGCACTAGGATAGACCCAAGGAAGGGAGCACAAGTAACCGGGTTCTGGGGTCCAGTGGGAGACCAACTCGAGGAGTCGAGTCCGGGTCTCCTAACCCTAGAATTGGTAGGGTTGCTTGCCGCTCTCGTAGGGGTCTTGGGGTGTGGGATTGGCTATTCATCACGACCGTGGAATCCGTGTTTTATACTGGCTCGTATTGAAAACACGGACGTCCTAGTATATCCAATATTTCATATGTTTCTTCTGCTGTGTTTTATCTATGATGTGATCATGCGATGTTCTGTAACAGGTATTATATATAGTATATATGATATATTATATAGACGTTGCTTATGTTTTACACCCGCGCTAGCCCTGCCCCGCTCTGCCGTTAGTTACCTAACCTAATGGTGCACGAGGGGACATCGAGGCGAATGTGGATGGCATAAGCGTACGTTATATTTATCTGTGATGGTTAGGTGGACTTAAATGATGGGATATTCATTAATGAGATTAATGAAAGAAAATAAACCTAATTGATGTTGTGGAATCGAATTTCAAAGTAAAAACAGGTAGCTACAGTTCTTGCTTTGCATCGCGGTGTTCATTATAGAACATCCTGCACCTTATTCGATGAGGAAAGGACCGAGATCCCTTCACCGGGAGTGACTCCTTTAGCAATAACTGGCAGATGCTACAACCCTCGGTTTGTCTTTTGATTGCTTTTAAGAGTTTTTGCTTTGCACAGTGATATATATGATATATCCCGCACCTCATTCGACGAGGAAAGGACCGACGATCCCTTCATCGGGAGTGACTCCTTTAGCAAAACTAGAAAAGCCTCAAAAACACTCCATTTTTAAAATCATTTGATTCTACAACGATATCAAGTTCATTACGCAATAGGTTTTCAGAAAAACCTGTCGTAGCCCTCCGTCATTTCAGATAAGTACTAGTTAGTATTCGTGCTACGTTTGTTGACCTCTGTCAAGGCGTAGTGTGCGGTAGCTGATTAGTGCTTATCTGCATAAGCATATGATGTGATTGATTTAGGGTAGTCGTGCGACCTTGTTGACCTCTGTCAAGGGTCGTGCGGGTGGGTTTACTTCAATCAGGAAATGACGGGTTGAACTTGACTAGCAGCCTATGGTTTGTTGACCTCTGTCAAGGTCATAGGACGCTAGGGGCAAAATATTATCGGGAATTTCAAGTGTTGAAATTTGCAATGAGATTGCATACCTTCTATGAGATAGTTGGATCCCGATACCCGCTGCGAGTAAGAGTTACTCCTGGGAGAGTTTTATACATTACAATTAGCCGATCAAGTAGGTGTCTAGAAAGGTGTTAACGAGGTTACGCCTCTGGGAAAACGAGGTTTACATTAATTAGGTTCGTGCGAAAGCACGGGGGACCTCCCTCAAAGTACCGACACTGGCCTGGCTGAAAGATTGGCGAACTTGTAGTGTGTAATTAATCCCGGCTAGTCTTTCCTTTTAGGGTTTGAAGGAAGATTTGATAAAAAGCAGTGGGAGCCATCCTGATTAGATAAAATAATAACCAATCTATTCTTGAAAGAGCGCACGCTGAGTGTTTTCTTCTCTCTCTCTCCAGGTAGCGACCATATCACGCCTTAATCAAGATAATAGTACGGAATATTGACCGAACCCGCTTGTTATACTGAGCTGGGGAACGTTGGTCCCACACCAACTTATAATTGTTATAAGACAGAGCAGGAAATTGGGGAATACCAGAATTCCTATGCCGCCCAAACGAAGAAAGTGCATATGATGCATCTCCTTCGGGTGTATTCATTACAAAGAGCTGTTTCTCAGTATCCTCTGCATCCTGGGTATATGATACCGGATCAGGATCCCAGATATGTAAGTTGTTAAATAGGGCTACAAAAAGGTAGAAAAACTGAGAACGGGTGATAAGTTTCATGAGACAGAAACCGGGGCAAGTGTTGCAGCCAAGTCTGTTGGTCACTGTCATCCTGTATTACGAATACATTGATTCTGAACAAATGCTATTAGATACCGAACCTGATATACAAAAATCATATCAGTCTCTTTATTAGTAAAGAAATGATATAATTTTGTATTGTTGGATAATGTTTTGAACATTTCCTATATCAAAAGTTGATCGGTTCAGGCACGTTATCTAAAAGCATTGACGTTCTAAATCAAACTACAGTTCCTTGTATACAGAACACAGACAAGAGGAAGAGTTCAAGAATGAACTATTCGTTCTTGAGGCATTGTAGACTAGGTCATATCAATGCGACCCGACTGGCTGAAGTTACATTTTAGATGCATATTTAAATCAGTTTGAATTTACATCTTGTGAAACTTGCCAGTCATGTCACAAAGATATAATGACACTAGCTCTGTTTACTGGAAGCAGAGAAAGAGTTATCAAACTCTTGGGACTGATACATGATGATGTATACAATGTCTCCTGTCTACACATGCTAGGACAGGTTCTTTATACTTCATTATATTCTCTGATAATCTCTCAAGATTCAGTCATATATTCCTATTGAAATATAAGTCCGAACCTTTTGAGGTATTCACAGAATATAAGTTAGAAGTAGAGAACCAAAATACGGGTATAAGTATTATGTCCTATGATGAGATCAGGGAGGAGAATACTTGTGCATAGAATTCCTGGACTATTCTAAAAGAAAATGAGTTTCTCTCTCAGCATTACTCCTCCGTATAAACCATAGCACGATGGTATATCGGGGCGGAGCAATCACACCCTATATGATAAGGTGTGCTCTATGATGAGTATTACTGAGTTACCTATTTCCTTTTTGGGGGTTATGCACTTGAGAAGCTGCATACCTATTGAATTAGGTTCGAATCAAATCAGTGCCTACCACTCCATATAAGATATGGTGCGGGAAGATCCTATCTCTTAAGTAAGTTAAGATTTGGGGTTGTCCGGCCTATGTTTAAAGCAAAATCCGGACAAGATCGAGGCAGGATCTGTTCTGTAGAACTGGAAAGGTTCCAGCTATACAAAACAGCAGTTGATGATTTGACAGAACCATAAGATTCAATAGTTTCCGACGAACCTCAGCCTCTCCGCCGATCTAGTAGGGTTCCTCACCCACCTGAGAGATACCTCGGTTTCTCGATGACAGTGGGAGCAAGGATTGCATCATGAGATGATGACCCAACCAGTTTCGAGCAGGCCATCGAGAGTAGGGACTCTGTAAGAATGGCTGGATGCTTAGTGATCTGAGATGGAATCCTTATACACCAACAAAGTATGGACTTTGGTTGCTATATCTGAAGGGTTAAATCCCCATCAGGAGCAAGTATATCTTGAGAAGATTACTTGGTGTAGATGGAAAAGTTGAGACTTTCAAAGCTAGACTTGTTAAAGGTTTTCAGCATCAACCAGGCATGGATAATGATGAAACCTTTTTTCCAGTAGCTATGCTTAAGTCCATCCAGATCCTACTTGCCACGGCTACATACCATGACTACGATATCTGGTGGTTGGGTGCCATGACTACTTTTCTAAATATTGATTTAGAAAAGAACGTCTATAAGAACACAGCCAGAGTTCCTCATAGATAGTGGGAGCAGCGGAAACGTGTGCAAGATGCTTTATAGGATAAAGCAGGCATCGCGGAGTTGGAACATCTGTTTTGATGGATTAGTCAAAGAAGTTGACATCATCAAAATGGTAGATGAACCTTGTATAAACAAAAAGGTAGTAGGGAGTATGGTGTCGATCCTCGTAGAGTACGTGGATGACATACTCTTGTTAGGGAAGGAGTTTCCTATGCTACGCTCGATCAATCTCCGCTTATCACAATGATTTTCCATATAGGATCAAAGTGATACCTACTAAATCCTAAGCTTTGGATCTATGAGATAGATCTAATTGAATGTTAGGATACTCACTAGTTGTAGTGAGATGGTATCAATCGATCCTGGGGAGAATCACTGGAAGTGTTCCAGGGTGATAAAGACGACTGAATGTCAGTCACAGGCACTGTCTTTACCCTCAGTAAAGGGACGGTATGTTGGAAGAGTTCCAAGCTCGATACCGTGGCAAACTAGACGATAAAGGCTGGTAACATCGCTATTAAAGATACTACCAAAGAGGAAGTTTGGGTGTATATTGGTTCATAAGATGAATTAGGTTCCTGCCATTGTATGACAATGGAAGCATGGCTTCGACCCTGGAACCCTGGTCCCATCAGTGACCCAGACATATTATGAGGCAGCATCACCTGATCATGGAGATAGTTGATCTCCAGGGTGATCGAGGTTAGGAGAGTAGACTCAGAGGACAACACGGCGGATCCACTCACGAAGGCCTTTTCCCAAAGAGAGACTTTTATGGGATGGTTGAGTATGTGATACTGCAACCACTGCTACAGATGGCCCTAGTGCAAGTGGGAGATTGTTAGTTATATGTATGCCCTAGAGGCCATTACTGTACATTGTATGTATATTGTAGTGGATGCTGGGACATATATAGGTAGGACTTTCTTGCTCGACATGATAGTACGCTATCTGGTTGCACTTTATCTTAACATGTATACTTTCTGTCTCTCTGATTACATGTTGATAAAGCCCATAGGATGTGTACTCGACTTCCAGGACTATGATGTAGATCATACTAGTGGGGCCTGGGTAGTCCAAGAGTACATCCTTGAAATGTTCCTAGTCGAGGGAATATCGAGACGGGGCATCGATATTCCAGAGTAGACTAGCGCATATCTTCTCGACCCATGCGATGAGCGATGGATGATCCCATATCCATTAGTGTTTGACATCGAAGATGGTATGCGGGTGCTCAGTGGAGACTGGGTACACTGAACGGACTCGCCGAGAACTCCCAGATGGTATTATACCTCACGTCAGATGGCAGTTCTCTGGTGACACTGGTACAGCTTAGTCTGTTGACCCGAGATCGTCATAGAGTCTTGTGTGTCTCCCACTATGCTTTGATTTCCATCTTACCACGTCCAAGAGGGCGTGCAAAACGGTGGTTTTTGGGTACAGTCCCGAGTCATATGGAGGCAATGAGCGATAGGAGGGGATTCGTCTCTCCCGGTATAGGGGGTTGATGTTGCGCTGTGTTCGATTGGCTATAACAGGAAATCCCTGGCCAGGGTTGCTGAGATTTACTGGCAAGTGTTACCAGTAGTTTCTCGAACAGTTATAGACCTCATATCGACACGACTTATTGAGCTATTGGGGTCTGACGTTTACCACCCCTAGGCGAGATTTGCGACATATCAGACGATCAGACCGTACTGTACGGTAGTGTTACTGGTTGGATTCACTGGAGTGTGAGCGGGCTTGCTCGTCGATCTTCAGATCGCTCAATACCCGGGTGGCCGTTACGTTTAGCAGACCGCTTGCGGCTTGTGGGTGCTTGATATGATCATCACCTGCTGCCGGCGTATTGACGAGTCTTTAGAGTCCTACACAGAGGTTTCCTGGCTCAAGCGAAACGAAATAGGAGCACATATGAGATATGTGCGGGACCGAGAATAATGCGTGTATGTGATGCCGCATTCCATTCTCGCGATGAATGTATCGGAAAGGTTGTATGCGATATAACCTAGTTATCGATTCAAGCGTTGATTCGATAAGCCGATACATTGAATACTAGTCGGTTGTGTACGACATGACCGGATCATTGAATCAAGTGTTGATTTAATGATTTAATGCATAATTATATATTTGATATGTTACTTTGCACTACCTAGTATTGGTTCACTTTAAACGGATTTTCTCACTTGGATTGTGCACATTACATATGCGGTATGATTTTGTGCACTTGATTGTATCATGTTTGATGATACATGTTTACTTGGTTAAGTGCAAAGAATTAAACCATGGTTAAAAGAATGGCTAGGGTTTCATTTCCTTTATTTATTCATTTATTTATTTGTTTATTCATTTTGGAAAAGAAGAGAAAAGAATGGTTGCTAGTTTTGGAGTTTAGTTGAAGCTTCATGAAGCTTTGATCAAGTCAACCATTCTTATCTCATCCTTAACCCTAACCATTCCCACTAACCATGATTCATTCTCTACACTTGACTTTGGTTAATTTTATGATAAGAATTCATTTTCTTTTCTTTTTCAATTAACTTATCATATCATTTTTCTTCTTCTTCTTCCTTGAACTCAAGAAGAAAAGCTTAGGTCATCAATGGTGATTGATGAAATCAAGTGAGAAATCCAAAACTAAAGTCTACCCACTTCCTATTTCTTCATCCTCTACCTCTTGCCAAGTAGTAGAGTGTGTTTCCTTCACAAATTTTCAAGGTTTGGTGAAGGTGGAGCTTGATCTAGCGATGCCTCGACGTAGATCATCTTCGGCATGGATATTGACGACCTAGCTCGCTTATTCTCCGACGAAGCCGACGTTGGAGTCCGGATTCTTTTTGGACAGCGGAAGGGACTTCGTTGCGGAGCTATGGAGGTGGAGCACCGGATCTACAAAGGTTGTATATCTGTTCCCTTAGTTAAAATGTTAACTAGTTTGCTTGTTTCGCCTAAATATCTAGTAAACGATCCGTAGTTGGGTTTGTAGGCACCCGTAAAATTTGATTTGTGCATGTTTGATCACTTGTGAGACTTTACTAGAGTGCCTAGGAACCCTACAATACGCAGCACGAATACTAAGTAATACTAATCTGAAATGACGGAGGGCTACGACTGGTTTTTGGCGAAAAACCTTTAACGTAATGAACTTGATATCGTTGAAGGAACTGCATAGCCTTTTATAAAAATATAGTGACGAAAACCTTTAATAAAGAGGTCACTCCCGGTGAAGGGATCTCGGCTCTTTCCCAGTAGAATGAGGTGCAGGATAATCCAACTGAATACCACGATGCAAAGCAAAAGTAATCGGCTATAGTGAAGTTAATGCCCTGACGCAAACTTCTGTCCAAGGGGTCACTCCCGGTGAGGGGATCTCGGCCCTTGCCTCGTCGACTGAGGAGCAGGATATTCCAAATGAATACCACGATGCAAAATAAAAGTGAACGTCCTTGCAATAACAGCTTTTTGAAAAATGTTCCAACAACATCAGAATATGTTTGTTTAGCTTGCATTGATCCGAATCAACGCAGTCCCATCAATTGATCACACCACAAAAAACGAAAATATACTGACGTACGTATATGCCATCCGCATTCGCCACTGGGTCCCGTCATCACCCGTTAGGTTAGCTAACTAACGGCAGAGCGGGGACTGGACTAGCGCGGATGAAAAACATATACAACATCTACTAATATATATACCAATATATAGTATTTCGCTCAAGGCGTGAATAAAATGCAACATCACAGAAATGTACAGCATCACAGAACAATACAGATATCTGGAAGCCCCGGGTTTCACAGAGCCGCTGCTGAAACCCGACGTTCCCCTGGTCGTGTGGATAGCCTGAGCAATGAAAACCTAGACCCCTACGGGTGCGGCAAGTCACCCGCCAAAATCTGAAGCGAGGCAGCCCCCTTCAGCACCGTGAATGGACCACCCAGCACTTCACGGAATCCGGTAACTTGGGCACCCCTCCTGGGTCAACCTGTACCCCCTACGAGTGCGGCGAATAGCTCGCCAATCCTGGAGTGAAGCCCCGTCCGTCCCAATGCCATGAGATGCGGGCTTGTTGCCCTCCAGAACCCGGCTATCCATGCACCCCTCCGCGGGGTAACCCTAGTACAGAAAGTAAAATATACATACAACGGGTACATAGACCGCAACCAGGTCGTGCCCCAAAAGAATAATACAAACAGGCAGTGACGGCAGTCCACATGTCGGACGCTCGCCCCGCAATATCAAATGTACATAATACAACCACAACTGTACTAACATTGCATCCAGGCTATCCCCCACGACCGATCCGCAACAACACAGCATAAACACAGAACATCAACGTGAAAGTCACGTTCGCAAATCCGTCTAACCGGGCTATAGCAGTTAGACGGGATTTACCGATCAAGTGACATTCACGGTCGCAGATATAATGTAAATACTGTGAAATAATGTGTTTAGAATATCCGATCAATCAAAAATTAACAAGTGGGCCCTCAAGCAATACTGTAGCACTCACAGAAAATCTGGGCCCAATTTTAATATTCCAAAACCCCTATGTTTAGCCCACAAGCCCACTGCAAAAAAAAATGATCACATGATCCCTCATACTTGCCGTGGATCCGCGGCCCCCAGAGTGGTAATGGTCGCGGTTCCGCGGTCGTACGGAGTGATCAAGCTTCCAAATTTTTACAGTGATCTTAGGATTCTCTGTGCATCATTCTGCAATCACCTGAAAAATTTTTCGAGCCCGGAAAAAAACGACAGAAAGCTGATGCATGCAAAAACGCGGTTTTTGGAATTTTGTTCGATCGGATAAGTAAAACACATTAGAACAAGCTAGACAAGGTTAATGGCGTGGCTCTGATACCATGTTGCGCCACGGCAGCGCCCCGGCCGTCTTTCCGAGGCCAAAATGCGGAATCAAAATTTTTCCTTACTTGGAAACTAGCGCAACCGCGGACAATGAAAAACCCGGATCGTAAACCATTAACCTAATGCTAGCTAACAAGAGAAGGGAAGAGAGCTATACCAAACGATCTGTGTCCTTCGGTCTTCGTCTCCACTCCGATCTCCCGCGGAAAGTCTTGTCTCCATATCGTCGTCTCCTCGCCGGAAGGGCACCACATCGCCTGCGTCTTTTACGGGCTCCCGCCTCAATACCGAGGCAACTCGGACATGAAGCCGGCAACTCGACATGCCCAAGAATTGCTGTAGAATGTAGTGTAGAAACTTTGTCTCTTGGAGTTTATGTAGTTGCCATTGATGGATGGAGGAAGAGATAAAGAAAATTGGTGCTTTCAATTTTCTAGCAAGAAGAAGATGAAATGAACTCTCTCATTCTTTCTCTCTCAAGTGAAGCCTCTCTCTTCTAATGAGAATGGTGGAGGAAAAGAATATGAATCCAAAACCTTAGAAGGAAGGTGAGTGTAGGAAAAGGTGGAGGGTAACCACAACCAAACATCATCATAACCAAATCAAATCAACACCAAATCACTTCTAATCAACAAAAAGCAAGTGATGAGAATGGTATCAAAAGATGCTATCATAATAAATCATCTTACAAATAAACCCTCCACAAAATGTTATTTGCAAACTTGCAAATAACACCCTCCATCGGAAAAGTCCGGCCGGGAAAGAACAAAGGAAAACCGGCCGGAACGGAATGCAAACTGGCAACTCCAGAAAACTGGTCCCGTAATAAATTACAGGAAAACCCCGATACTGTGCATACACACCCGCATCTGTATTCCGTCCGGATACAAATGCAATAAGACAAAATCTACACTGTACTAAACTAGGATCCGGCTTGAACCAAAACCGGCTAGTAATATCCGTTCGATCCTGATGCGTGCAATACCACACGTATCTGATCGAACCCTGCCATATAACCATACGGCCACTAGTACAAACCGTCCGATCCTGATCCGTGCAATACCGCACGTATCTGATCAGACCCTGCCATATCTCCATACGGCCTCTACAGCGTTTCGCCCGAAAGCTGAGTAACTGAAAGTGTGGTGGACTCTAAAGACTCGTCAATACTATGGCTGTGGATTTAACCACTAGCACGTCAGAGGTATTAGCCAATACGTGACGGGCCACCAGCTATTGACCAAAAGGGACGTCGATGAGCGAACTCATCCTGACACCCTACTGAGCCTGTCAGTGACAATATCCGTACAGTCCGGTCCGTTCGTCTATGAGTATCGTATGGCGAGCCTAGGGGGTTGGTAAAAGTCAGACCCCCAAAAACGGTACAAGTCGTGTCGGAGCGTAGCCCAGAACGCCCTGAGATACTACTGGAATACCTACCAGTAAATCTCCTGCCTCGGCCGAGGGCTTTGCGTAATGGCTCTCCTAGACACAGCGTGACCTCACCACCAATACCGGGAGAGACGAACCCCTGAAGATCCGCTCACTGCCTCCATGTGGCTCGGGACTGTACCCAACTAAAACCTGTTTGCACGACTCCTTTGAGCCGTGGTAGGGTAGTAATCAAAGCACAGTGGGAACTCACACGAGACAAATGACGATCTCAGGTCGATGAACTAAGCTGTACACATGTCACCAGGGAACTGCTATCTGACATCTGGTATAAGACCAACTAGCAGGTTCCCGGCGAGTCCTGTCCGGTATACTCATAACCCAATGAGCACCTGTATACATCTTAGGTGAACCAACTGACACCAGTGGCTTGTGAGACCGGCCACCGCCCCTCGTCGGGGTCTCGACTGTATACACTAGTCTACTAATGGAGTATCGATGCCCTGTCTCGAAACTCCTACGACTAGGGACCTTTTAAGGATGTGCTTATAGACTACCAGCTCCCACATATATGATCGCCATCATACTGCTGGTAGTCAAGTAAGAATCCTCGGGGCTCTATCAACGTGTAATAGCGACATGTCAGGTCACCTAAAGCAGTACACGATGATAAAGATAAACCAGATAGCATACTATCATCTCGAGTAAGACTGTTCTACCGGGATAGGTCCTCCCTCAATCATTGCAACCATGTGCCTGTGATCCAATAATTTACTCTGAGGGCACTATCTCCAACACTCATGGCAAAAGTCTCTGGGGATGGACACATCGACTCCAGCTGATGAAGGCAAGCCTCAATCTCCCGACAATGGTTAACCCAAGAGGCGACAATGCCCTCGTCATGGAAGGTGGCAAATATCACCAATATCGGGTTAACCGTCGTAGCGAAGTCCTCAGCAGATGTAGGAGCCTCAACGTCGAGTTCCTCGATGTAGTCACTCAACATGCGCAGACTATTCGCCGCATCTTTTGAGGACGGACGTCTCTGGGAAGGGCCGTCCGGTATTGTAATACGAGACTCAAAAGGCACCGAGACTGGAACGACAGCTAAAAAGGACAAAATGTGATTAGATGATGATTCAATAGATACGGAGAAAGTCATTGATAAGATAGTTTACTATACCGGTTGAAGCAGGTGGCAAGGCCGGAAGGGCCGGTGGCTCAATCGATCTTTCTTCTCCCCCTTCGATTTGTAACACTGCGGTCAGGACAAGAGAGAGTTAGAAATAATTCTACCACTGAAAAACAAAGATATCAATCGGGAACGGTACTCACCAGCACCACCAGAGGAGGAGGCGAATTCAGATGGGAAGGAGAAGTGTGGGAGCAACACTTGATAAAGATGGTCAAAAAGCACTGCTGAAAGACACAACAGTATAACTTTAGTACACAAATTATTCGTCTGGAAGATAAGATTAATAAATTACAAACCCATACCTTCCAACATCTTCGAGGGTATGAGAGAGGGTTGAGAGGTGACTACCGATAAGGCAGTCGTTGAAGGCGCTCCCTCGAGCAGTGGGGAATCGGTACTGGCTGCACCTGCATTACAACAGATGCGAATTTGTCAAAAAGGATTGTAAGATAAAAAAAAAAGAGAGCAACTTGGGATTTACCTGATGAGCTGCCGGCTGAAACGGAGGCGATTCCCTCCTCTATTGACATGAGACCACCGCCCGTGGCCTCATCACCTGACTCAATGGGAACCGTTGTGGTGCTCGCGAGACCTGGAGACGGTGGAGGACCATAGACGGGGAGGGCTATAAGCAGGCATACTTTTTGATCTTCTGATCGCTCAATACCCAGGTGGCCGTTACGTTTAGCAGACCGCTTGCGGCTTGTGGGTGTTTGATATGATCATCACCTACTGCCGGCGTATTGACGAGTTTTTAGAGTCTTACACAAAGGTTTACTGGCTCAGGCGAAACGGAGTAGGAGCATATATGTGATATGTGCGGGACCGAGATTAATGCGCATATATGATACCGCATTCCATTCTCGTGATATGTGACATAAGTCGGTTATATATGATATAGCCAGGTTATCGGATCAAGTGTTCATTCGATAAGTTGTTACATTTGGTATTAGTCGGTTATATTTGATATAACTGGATTATTAAATTAACTGTTGATTTAATGTATAATTATATATTTGATATATTAAGTTGCATTAACTAATATTCATTCACTTAAGATTTCTTTTCTCACTTGATTTGTGCACTAAATATATATGTGATTTATATTAGTATACAAGATTTTGTGTCATGCTTGATGATACATGCTTCATGTGTGTGTGTATGACTTACACCATTCTTTCTATAATCTAGGATTTTTAATTAATTAAGTAATTCAAAATTGTTGGATTCTGTCATGGCAAGAAGCTTGGAGAAGGTTGCTTGTTCTTTGACTAAGTCCACAAGTTTTGTTTTACTTAAGATATTTATAAACCCAACCATCATAGCTAGCCATGGTTAACTCTCTACAAGGGTTAGTGTATGTCATATACTCACCATGGTTTATTTTCTCACCTCATGAGTTCATTCTCTCTTGCTCATTATTCATCTTCTTCTTCATTGAGAAAAGCTTGCTAGCTTTTTCTTAAGTGAGAAAATATTGTGAGAAAATTATTTCTAAAATGAGAAAAATTCCTACTTTATCATTCTCTACTACTTGCCATTTAGTATAGGGTGTTTGCTTTACTAATTCCACAATTAGTGAATGGGTAGCTTGGGTTAGTGTCTCCTCGGCGTAGATCATCTTCGGCCTCGAAGACTTCGATGCAAGCTTGTTCATTTCTTCATGGGAGCCTCTCTAGAGTCCGGGAGTTCATGATCACGGTGAAGAGACTACTATACGGAGCTATTGAAGTGAAGGACAGGTCTACAAAGGTTGTATTCCTTGTTCACATTAAATGCAAAGTTGTTTGCATTTCATTTGGTCAAATTTTCTAGTAACGATTCTAGGGTTAGTGTTAGTTACAACGGCAAATTTTTGAAATTGGCATGGACGATGCCTCCCGAAACCTTGCTGCCATCCTAGACAACCCTGCACAACCCACCTACGAGCTATACCGCAAGTCTAAGTAACAGGAACAAAATGAGGAAGTACTTCCGCCGCTACTATGCTGACGGGTCAGACCTGCAAGATACTATGGCACAACGGCGGTGAGTTGCCAACTCGTGAGTAGTAAGTAACATCTAATAAGGCTATCGTAAGCATGCACGTAAATGCATCACAAGCTACATATATTAATATGATACGATGTACTAGCATGAATGCAACCTGAATGCATAATCTAGAACGAAACCTGAATGTGTCTGGTATGAGAAAATCTTTATTCTTACCTTCAGAAAAACCTCTGTGCAATAAACTGAAGCATCATCAATGAAATCAACAAGAAATCCGTGTCATGTATCGACACAATATATGTATATCTCAAAATCTCAATGTCTCAATATCTCAATGTCTCAATATCTCAATATATCGTGCTCTGTCAGTCTGGTTCGGCCCATATCATCAAATCTCACAACTATGTCAGTATCCTCCGGATATCCGCCGCGTCATTAATAAACGGTCGGTATTGCTTCCCTGCCGGGCTCAACGCCATCTATGCGATCTTCTTGCCCCGAGGTACCGCACCGGGTCCACCATATACCCGCAGACGGTGTATCCCCCTCCTCGAATCGGGTATATTATACAGCTCAAGAACCAAGAAAACTCATGGTGGACGCCACACACATCATATCACGAGAAAACCGCAACTTGCATTTTTAAAATGATAATAGGTTTATAAATTCTTGCGGTTTTCCCCCAAAATCCAGAAATCTCATAAATACTGAAGTTCTCAAGAAGAATCACAAAATGTAAACATGTCAATGATGATGGAAGTCTATGATACGATAGTATATACCATGCGAAGTACCGCCAGAAGCTATGCATAACTCATGATGCGATGAGGTATGTATATATGACTAACAATCCTACGTATCCATTTTAATGAATTGATTATACACTACCAGCTACATATCATATATGATGCAGATGTTTTAGATACTGATTTTTAAGCAAGTTCTAAAGTTTTCGTGGCATAGCGATTACCAAAGGCGTGTGTGTTCGCAAGAATAGTGCACGTGCAGCATGAACCAATGGTAATAGTGCAAGTGTCCTATGAGATGATATCATACATACATATATATATATATAAGATGGTACGATGCAATGAGATGAATAACTAGGAAACTACGTATATAAATGCAAGTAATACAAGTAATCCTAAACTATCGGGCGACTCGCGCCATCCAGACGATTCCCCCATATATGTGTACATCTACTCACCCGGCCGCCTCGGCTAATTTGATTCGATCACAACCTTGCTTTTCCGCACCACGTCCGACGTCCCCGCAACCAATCCTAGAATTGCACAAATACCACACATAAGGCTAAATATCCTGAGACGACACAAAGATAATGATACGAAAGAATGAATGTCCACAAGCTAGACTTGTGTGCACTTGGTGCACAAAACGCGCACGACATCACCATAATCATAACTAAGGGTCGCTAAACATGACCACCATCGAACCTAGAACCCGATCGTACCGACCGCGCATTCACAACACAATATATATCATAGAAAATGGATTGTACATCATCACAACGTCAAACTAAACCAACACCAATTATACCAAAAACCTAGTAAGCACCAATGGGATTTTGGCGCAAAACATCACGGATTAGCGGTCTAGTGGCCACCATCACAAGTAAACATCCTAATAAGCCATGCTTCACTAATTAATATAATATCACACAAACCCA
This sequence comes from Agapanthus africanus, assembly GCA_030015575.1. Lineage (NCBI taxonomy): Eukaryota > Viridiplantae > Streptophyta > Magnoliopsida > Asparagales > Amaryllidaceae > Agapanthus > Agapanthus africanus. The sequence continues at coordinate 303,477,748 of CM057343.1, read as the reverse complement.
CAATAATCATGCAATTAGCTTGCATAATCACTCAATTAGAATAGTTTGAAGCCGCATAAGCAAAGTAACCACTTAGATTAGATTTGTAAAATCACTAGATAGAAAACTAAACTCGACTAACATAGTAATGATGGTTGAAACCCGAGCTCTAACTCAAACCCACTTCTTTAAAATTTCAAACATGAAATTAGAACCAAATTAACACTTAAATAATTTAGATTAAAGTAATTAACCAACAAAGTAACTATTGGGTTAAGATTATACCTCAAAATTTATAGATCTAACTTAAAACTTGGCCTCCCAAAATGGCATCTTGCTCCAAGATCCATGCTAGAATAGACCAAGGAGAATTGGGTGAAGATTTAACTATGAATTTGTGAGGTTTTATGTGGATTTTTGATGAAAAATTGAGGAGTTTTTGATGTGGAAATGACATGAGGAAGTGGGGATGAGCTGCAGAATTGGCTCGGCCAGGTGAGGAAAGTGAGAGGTGAGTGAGTGTGGGTGTGTGTATAGAAATTTCCAAGTCAAGAAAATACCCCCATACCTCATATATTACTTTATTTCCTAATTATTTTATTTTCCAACTAACCTAGATTTCTCTAGAACTATGAAGAAAAAATAAAGAAAAAAGAATATGTTCCAAACTAGCCATTAGGTTGTCATGGTTCACTAATGTATATTTAAACCATTCTAACTTGTAATTTACACTAATTAAAGGTATAAGTGAAAGATTAAAATAATATTTAAAATAATTAATTAAGGAAAAATATTTAAGTAAACTGGCAATTTATAAGTGACTAATTAAATACCAAATACTAGCAGTTACATAGCTAAAATAGGTATAATTAAGTCTATTTTGAAGAATAATTATAATTAAGTTTTACGGAAAACACGAGTTATATTACCGATTAAAAGACAATTAACCTAAACGATTTTTAAAACATTACAATACTTGATTCAATAATCCGGTTATATCACATATAACCTAACCGATAACAAATAATCGCCAGATTAGAATACGGTATCACATACTCGTATTTAATCTGGCCCCTCGCACATATCAGCATATGTGCCCTACTTCGTTTCGCTTGAACTATGAAACTTCTGTGTGGGACTCTAAAGACTCGTTAATACGCCAGCAGTAGGTAATGATCACATCAGTTACCCACAAGCTGTCAGCGGTACTAGCTGGACGTAACGGCTACCCAGGTATTGAGTGATTAGAAGATCAACAAGGAAGATTGTCCAAACTCTCATGAAGCCTATAAGTAACACTTACTGTCACGCCCCGCTTCCTAAGATACGGAATACGAGGGATGACTAGGCCAGCCATGCTCCTACAGTCAAGGAATAATCCTGCCGTAGTCACACTTCGGCTTCTACAATTACATGGTAATCAGTAAACACAGCACAGAAGTAAAGGAAATACATCACTAGTTATTACATCAACTATCATTGTTCACAATTTACAACAGAACAGGGAAAAGAACTACTAACCAAGTGCAAATACAAGGTTTCTTTATGGAAAGCAGTAAAAGTACTGGAAGCACAATCGTCTAAATCTCTGCAAGCTTGAAGGGCTAGTCTGACTCCTGTACTAGTTCTTCCTCAAGGTTTGAGCATGCATACTCAGGTCGTCAAAGCGACATAATAGCAATATTATAATAGTAACAAGAAACAAGAAAAAGAAGGTAATAACAATGGGGATAAAATGCGGGTAGTCAATAGGTCACTAACTGATGCAATGTATGATCTGTGTCCCTATCAGTCTCTAAGTCATCTTTGAAATCGAGTTGTGGAAAGGAGGATCATGTTTAATGTCACGACCCGAAATAGCATGTGACTGGCCCTTGAATCATATGAAGTCTATAGGACCTCATCTAATTCATGTAAGCAAAAAGTCCAGAAATCTAAAACCATTTTAAGGAGTAAATAAGGAAAACTAGTTTTTAAGAAATAAAGAAAACATGTTTTAAAAGCAAGGTTTTTAAATAAGAAAGCCGAATATGCATTTTTAAAATCTCAAGTCTTTTCTGAAAATTTCGGCAGAGTTTCCTTTGTAAATACTGGCCCCGAACTGGGTACAACAAGAATAATATATGCACAATGATAAAAGGCATCCCCAAGTGGGAGCTAGCTCTTCGTCAATCGAAGGCCACAACAACGCAAGATGTATAATATACAACGCCGAAGGGAGAGGATCAAAACACAAAAGGAAACTCAAAATCTGCATGAAAACTATAATACTACAACGCGCGACTCTCAGTTCGAAATAATACACAACTGGTTTTCTAAGTCGGAAACAATATACAAGTTTGGTTGAGGAATTACTAGATACAATTGATTAAAATAAATATAAGGGTGGTCACGATGCGAGTGAACCCACCTACCAGAGCAATCACCTAGAAAGGAAGCAGTGTGCCAGAAAAGCCGTAATGAAACCTGTACGGCAAAACCTGCAAGAACTGTGGCACAACGGGGGTGAGTTGCCAACTCGTGAATAGAAAACATCACAGAGCAAAAATCATATGTATGACACAATCCTATGTCAATACGATCAGTAATAATAATATCCTCAATATGAATTAGTCTGAAGCATGATAAGGTGGCAAGGATAAATATCTATACATAAGTGTAATCTCATGTGCTCGTGTCAGTGCCTCAGGTAACAACATGTCATAAATATGAGGTATTATCAATATAATCAACATGAATCAATATCAACTATATCATGAAATCTAAATATGTGGATATCATCCAACTATGCAATCAATGTCTGTATGTATGTGGATCTCGTCCACGTGTCACCCAATGACATAAAACATCATGCATGTAAATATCATAAAGCATATGCATGAAAGTATGAGAAAATAAATCAACATGTGTCCCTCACAACACAACAAAATCATGGAACCTGAGTGTATAGCATCGACACTCGAAACATCATGAAACCTGTACCTAGCATCGGCACGTAAATCCTCATATATATAGGGCTCCGTCAGCCCGGATTGGCCCACGGGCTCCGTCAGTCCGGATCGGCCCACGGGCTCCGTCAGTCCGGATCAGCCCGTATCATCTCTCGACTCCGGTTGGTATTGTAAGCGCACGGCGGCGCCCCGGCCGTTAATCCGACGCCAAAATGCGGAAGCGATAATTTACTTTAACTTTTTGAACCGGCACCACCGTTCACTATAAACCCGGATCGTGCCATTAATCTAGTCCTAGCTAACAAGGGAAGGGGGTAGAGAGATATACTAAGCGAACCGTATCCTCCGGTCTTCTCGTCGTCGTTCCGATCTCCCGCGGAATGTCCGGTCTCCACCTCCTCGGGGGAAGGGCACCACGTCGCCGGCTTCTTTTACGAGCTCCCACCTCTGAACCGAGGCAACTTGAGCACGAAGTTGGCGAGTCGACGTGCCCAAGGTTTGCTGTAGAATAGTGTAGTGAGCTATGTCTCATTTGGGGTAGTGGATGTTGCATTTTAGTGGAGGAAATGATATATGAACTTTTGTGGAGGAACTTGGGGATTTTTCAAGCATCAAGAGAACAAAATCCCCACTACAAAAATTTGGACAGCCCAAAAATCCCTTGGCCAGCCATGACATGGTGAAGGGTTAGAATGAGAGGAATGTGAGAGGCCAAATGAATATGGATGTCTCCAATAATCAAGAGAAAGCGTTATCATTCACAAAAGAAATGATCACAAAACAAAGTCCAATACTCCACCAACCATCACCCTTCATCATCATCAACAATCATGACTCTAAAAGTCAAGCCATCATGGTCAAAAGAAGTCAAATGATGGTGCAACCATCATGAAGCAAGGATATGCAAATAACACCCTCCATAAATGCTTATTTGCACAAATGCAAATAAGCCCTCCTCCACCAATCTTCGGCCAATGAAAGATACAAAGAAATATGGCTGAAACGGAAAACAAACTGGCAACTCCAAAAAACTGATCCCGTAATAAATTACAGGAAAATGCCGCTACTGTATATATATACCCGCATTTGTATTCCGACCGAATACAAATGCAATGAGACAAAATCTACACTGTACTATACTAGGATCCGGCTTAAACCAAAGCCGGCTAGTATTATCCGTCCGATCATGATCCATGCAATACCGCACGTACCTAATCGAACCCTGCCATATCTCCATACGGCCTCTACAGCGTTTCGCCCGAAACTTGAAAAACTGGTCTGTGGGGGACTCTAAAGACTCGTCAATACATTGGTTGTGGATTTAACCACTAGCACGTCAGAGGTATTAGCCTATACGTAACGGGCTACCAGGTATTGACCAAAAGGGACGTCTGTGAGCGAACTCAGCCTGACACCCTACTGAGCCTGTCAGTGAAATATCCGTACAGTCCGGTCCATTCGTCTATGAGCATCGCATGGCGGGCCTAGGGGGTTGGTAAAAGTCAGACCCCCAAAAGCGGTGCAAGTCGTGTCGGAGTGTTGCCCAGAACACCCTGAGATACTACTGGAATACCTACCAGTAAATCTCCTGCCTTGGCCAAGGACTTTCATGTACTGGCTCTCATAGACACAGCGCGACCTCACCCCCAATACCGGGAGAGACGAACCCCTGAAGATCCGCTCACTGCCTCCATGTGGCTCGGGACTGTACCCAACTAAAACCTGTTTGCACGTCTCCTTTGAGCGTGGTATGGTAGTAATCAAAGTACAGTGGGAACTCACACGAGACAAATGACGATCCTCAGGTCGATGAACTAACCTGTACACATGTCACCAGGGAACTGCTATCTGACGTCAGGTATAAGACCAACTAGCATGTTCCCGGCGAGTCTTGTCCGGTGTACTCATAACCCAATGAGCACCTGTATACATCTTAGGTGAACCAACTGACACCAGTGGCTTGTGAGACCGGCCACCGCCCCTCGTCGGGGTCTCGACTGTATACACTAGTCTACTCTGGAGTATCGATGCCCTGTCTCAAAACTCCCACGACTAGGGACCTTTTAAGGATGTGCTTATAGACTACCAGCTCCCACGTATATGATCGCCCTCATACTGTCGGCAGTCAAGCAAGAATCCTAGGGGCTCTATCAAAGTGCAATAGTGACATGTAGGGTCACCTAAAGCAGTACACGATGATAAAGATAAACCAGATAGCATACTATCATCTTGAGTAAAACTGTCCTACCGGGATAGGTCATCCCTCAATCATTGCAATCACGTGCCTGTGATCCAATAATTGACTCTGAGGGCACTATCTCCAATAATCTCCCACTTGCACTCAAGGCTAATTATTGTGATGTCGCATACTCACAGCCCGTGTGATACCGAACACCCAACTCCTCTACTAGTCAGTCTCACAAATCCCGTTTGCGAAACTATTGCGTTCGAGGAATAGCCTCAATGAGTGGATCCGCTTTGATGTTTCTTTCTATGTCTCTCTATATCTCAAGTTCGCGGAGAAAGCCATCTCCCGAAATGAGCAATACCTGTCTTAGAATGTCTGGTTGTCTGATGGGACCTAGCTCATAAATGAACTCCAAATCCAAACTTCTTAGACTGTATCGTCAACTGAACTTAATCAGTATCCTGCGCTATCCTTCCCTCAGTATCCACCTGGACCACCTGTCCAAAATACTGCCCCTCGTCAGAGGGAAAACTATAACTCTGACAACCTCTCTGTCATACAGGTCTCCTTGGAAGCCTGGAATGATAACCGTCTCCAGAACGAGGCTGTCGTTATCATATCCCTAGAACATCCACTTATGTTCTAAAACTGCTTCCTAATGTTTCTCCGGGATTGGATTAATATCAACTTATTGCATCTACTGCAAGAACATCATCTGGTGTGGTACTTGACATCTCATGATTGATTCAATTTCCTGAGCATGTGATCTGCCAATCATGCACATCCCTCTCCCCTTTAGTCTGTAAGACACCTTTAGAGAGGGTGACTCCATCACCTGCAGGTACACTACCGTGCCAGGAGTCGTCCATTCTAAATACTCTTAGAATGCTATCTAAGTATCCTTAATTGGGAAACTACCCTAATCTAGATCTAAAATCATAGATCTAGTAACCAGTATGTCTGATATAATGTCCAAGTCCCATGTGGAGAAACCACTGTGTGACGACAAAAGTATAACCGATCGTAGTATAGGAATGTCACTTCCTACTCTGTGTATGTCATCCAAATACCAGGACATCACACCCTACTACCTTCTTAACAGATCCATCACCTATTCTGATGAAGTCAAACCTATGACTGTCATGTCAAAAATAGATGATCTATCTCCGCTACATCTGCTTTAGTCTATAAATAGACATAAGCCACTTGTCCACCAATGCTTCCGCTGCTCCCACTGACCATGACAACCCTCTGGCAGAGTCATATAGACGTACACTTCTAAAGCTAGTTTAGAACGACGCTATACTCATCCTCCTGCCGGGTCTTACGGTCTGGAACAACAGCAATGGCAAGTCTAGGTAAACAAGAACTTCCCTGTCACCATCCTTGAGGCTACCGGAGTACCTCTCGGGTGCCTGAAGTTACCCATCTTATCTGCGGAGTGGCCAATGGAATGTCAAACCAGATTGAATCTTTAGGTTCTTATCAAATTTTTTGTAATCGTTTGCGGTTCTGGAATCACTTCCAGTTCTACTATACTCCCGCTACTGTTTTCTGAAAAAATCCATTTTTATTAAAACTGTAGCGAGTCTAGAACAATATAACTATTGATCTTCCAGATGATAGAAAGCCAACCCTCGTCATAGCCTGGGTCAACCCACAAACAGCCATTACATAAACGTGCCTTGAGTTATCCAGAGTCTGGTTTTAAGCATAAGCTGGACAGCTCCCCGTACCTTAACATCATTAAGATACGAACTGTTCTATATCCAATATAGGACCAGAGGCACTAATTTAATTGAACCAGATTCAAATGATGCAGCTGTCTCCAGTGCATGTCAACTAAATGGAAGGAGGCCGATCAGCGTTACTCAACTTAGGAATGCTTCCAATTATGAGTAACCTGTAAGAGAAGCAAGTTCTCTTAATCATTACTATCAACTGAATACCACACACAAGCATCTACATCTTCGATCACCTTGAAGAATCCCGATACTTGCAACATCTGGTTCTCTACTTTACTCTTATACCTATAACTTCTCAAAACTTGGACCCTGTGTTTCTACGAAACACCTGTCTAAGAACTAGAGAAGTCATAAGTAAACTGAATATAGTACGAGGACCATCCCCTCTGTCCTAATGGACACTGGACAATATACAATACTTTGTACAAGTCCCTTGAGTCTAATAACTCATTCACTGTGTGTCGTAGGTTGAAAACTGTACTTATGGTAAAGAAGAATTACACCGCTGTTCAATGCTCCTTACCTAACCATCCACTGGTATAGGTAAATGTCATAGACATAATTTCAAAAAGATATATCTCACTCTATAAAAATAGATGTACAGATATATCAATTTGAAATTGGTGCATAACAACGGATATTCAAAACCAAATATTCGCCGTCCGGCAAACAACCCAGGTGACTTCCTCAAATATCACCAATTACAACGAATTCCGATATAATGAGGATGATCACCTAATTCCCAATAACTTACTCCCACTCATCATCTGTAAAACCACACAGATGTGAGAATCAAACCTGGTAAATACATACCCTGGAGCAAGTGTCTAATCGGGAAATCAGTTTTCTTTTAACAGTACACAGTGAAACTGAAACATTGAAATGTTTCGTAGGGGTATCCGGGTATTCCTAGTAATGCCTCTTCCATTATCCAGATTCAAAACTATAACCATATATTTCTTTTCCATCTCTCCAAATCCCTTCATATGTCTTTAGTCATTACCTTCTGTACACCCCTTTAGGCCAAATGGTTTTCTTCCTTCCCTACCATTCGGCACCAGCCTATGATTTGGAAGAAGACTATCCAATAAGCATAATGGGTGTACTGTCCTAATCCTAGGAGCACTCGCAATGCGAGAGAAGGTGAAGATAAAAGACAACTGAATAAACCTTATTCCTATTTCTCCTGAACCAGAATCCATCCCCGAACTGGAACAAGTTCCTTTCGAGTTCGTATATAACCATAGGATGGTATATCCAATAAACTGTGGATCTTCGTAGTGATACGGAGTGTCCTGGAGAAATACAAAGGTGAAGTGGGAGTGGTAATGAAATACTTGGTTTGGTCGTGAATAGCAGTCGCAATTTACTTTGCCCACCTTCTAATCCCTTTCTTTGTCTTTACATAATACCTTCTGTACACCATCGTTAGGCTAATTGGTTTTCTTCATTCCCTACCGTTCGGCACCAGCCTAAGGTTTGGAAGAAGACTATCTAATTTGCATAATAGGTGTACTATCTCCTAAACCAAGGAGTACTCGAAACCTGAGAGAAGGTAAAAGGAAAAGACAACTGAATAGTCCTATTCGTTTTCTCCAGAACCGGAAACCATCCTCGATTAAATCCCTTCGAGTTCGTATATAACCATACGATGGTTTTGTCCAATGGAAGTGGACGTTCGTAGTAACACGGGGTGTCCTGGAGAAAAGGGTAAAAGTAGGAGTGGCAATGAGGTTTGCAACTCTGACAATCCAAAAGCCAGTCTTATAAGAAGGTTCGGTCAACTTGGTCTCTGAGTCATAGTCTAGGGTCGGGTCAATGGTCGCTGCCAAAGAGAGAGAGAGAAAAGAAACACTCAGCGTGCACTCTAACCTAGATCAGAATGGTTACCAATTTATCTAATCTGGAAACCTCCCACTGTACCGTCAAATTCTTCCCCAAACCTGAAAGAAGAATTAGTCGGGATCACCCGAGGAGTAAACCAACTCATCAGTGGGAATCGGGATCCAACTATCACCGCATGATAACATGACGGAATCCGCTCACGCTATCTGTAGGGTTCCTAGGCACCCTAATGAGGTCTCACAAGGCATCGATCATGCCAAATTAAAATTTTAAGGGTGCCGAGAGACCCGACTACGGATCGTCGGCTAGAAGTTTAGGCGAATATGAAATCTAGTTAACACTTAACTAAGGGAATACGGAAATACAACCTTTGTAGATCCGGTGCTCCACCTCCATAGCTCCGCAACGAAGTCCTCTCCGCTGTCCAAATCAAATCCGGGCTCTAGCGTCGGCTTCGTCGGAGAATGGGCAAGCTAGGTCGTCGATGTCCATGCCGAAGATGATCTACGTCGAGGCATCGCTAAATCAAGCTCCGACTTCACCAAGTCAAGAAACTTGTGAAGAAAACACACTCTACTACTTGGCAAGAGGTAGAGGATGAAGAAATAGGAAGTGGGTCAACTTTAGTTTTGGATTTCTCACTCTTTTCCAACAATCACCATTGATGGAGCTTGGTTTTCTTCAAAGAAGAATGAAGAAGAAGAAGAGCAAGAAGAAGATAAGTATTATGATAAGAATAAAAGAATAAATAAAAATCCATTCTTATCATAATTCTCACCATGGTTAGGTGTAGAGAATTAACTTGAGTTAATTGAATTGGTTAGGGTTAAGCATGAGACAAAATGGTGACTAAGTCAAAAGTTCATGAAGCTTCATGAAAGAAAACAAATGAAGCCACCATTCTATTTTATGCAATTTTATTTTCCAAAAATAAAAAAAAATGAATAATCAAATAAAAACCCTAACCATTTCTTTAACCAAGGTTTAATTCTTTACACAAACCCTAATTTGCATGTATCATCAAATATGATACAAACAAGGGCACAAAATCATATCGCATATGCAATGCGCACAACCGAGCGAGAAAATCCATTTAAAGTGAACCGATACTAATTAATGCAAAGTAATATATCAAATATATAATTATGCATTAAATCATTAAATCAACGCTTGATTTAACGATCTGGTCATGACGCACATAACCGACTGGTACCATTAGTAACATCTTATCGAATCAACACTTGATCCGATAACCCGGCTATATCGCATATAACCGATCAATGTCACATAGCGAGAATCGAATACAGTATCACATACTGGTATTATTCTCGGTCCCGCACATATCTCATATGCGCTCCTATTTCGTTTCGCTTGAGCCAGGAAACCTCTGTGTAGGACTCTAAAGACTAGTCAATACGCCGGCAGCGGATGATGATCATATCAAACATCCACAAGCCGCAAGCGGTCTGCTAAACGTAACGGCCACCCGGGTATTGAGCGATCTGAAGATCGACGAGCAAGCCCGCTCACACTCCAGTGAATCCAACCAGTAACACTACCGTACAGTCCGGTCTGATCGTCTGATATGTCGCATATCCCGCCTAGGGGTGGTAAACGTCAGACCCCAATAGCTCGATAAGTCGTGTCGATATGAGGTCTATAACAATTCGAGAAACTACTGGTAACACTTACCAGTAAATCTCAGCAACCCTGGCCAGGGATTTCCTGTTATAGCCTATCGAACACAGCGCAACATCAACTCCCTATACCGGGAGAGACGAATCCCCTCCTATCGCTCATTGCCTCCATGTGACTCGGGACTGTACCCAAAAACCACCGTTTTGCACGCCCTCTTGGACGTGGTAAGATGGAAATCAAAGCACAGTGGGAACCACACAAGACTCTATGACGATCTCGGGTCAACAGACTCTCTGTACCAGTGTCACCAGAGAACTGCCATCTGACGTGAGGTATAATACCATCTGGGAGTTCTTGGCGAGTCCGTCCAGTGTACCCAGTCTCTACTGAGCACCCGTATATCATCTCTGATGTCAAACACCGATGGATATGGGATCATCCATCGCCCATCTGTATGGGTCGAGAAGGTATACGCTAGTCTACTCTGGTATATCGATGCCCCGTCTCGATATACCCTCGACTAGGGACTTTGAAGGATGTACTTATGGACTACCATGTCCCCACTAGTATGATCCGCATCATAGTCCAGGTAGTCAAGTACAGATCCTAAGGGCTTTACCAACATGTAACAGAGAGACAATCAGTATACACGTTAAGGTAAAGATCAACCAGATAGCATACTATCATCTCGAGCAAGAAAGTCCTCACTATATATGTCCCAGCATCCACTACAATATACATCCTATGTATAGTAATGGCCTCTAGGGCATACATATAACTAACAATCTCCCACTTGCACTAGGGCCATCTGTAGCAGTGGTTGTAGTATCTCATACTCAACCATCCCATAAAAATCTCTCTCTGGGAATAGGCCTTTGTGAGTGGATCCGCTGTGTTGTCCTCTGAGTCTACTCTCCTATCCTCGATCTCCCTGGAGATCAACTATCTCCATGATCAAGTGATACTGCCTTAGAATATGTCTGGATCACTGATGGGACGGACGTTCCTTGGCATAAGCCACAACCCCATTTTCACACAATGGGAGGAACTAAGTTCATCTCATGAACCAATATGCACCCAAACAGCCTCTTTGGTAGCATCTTAAGTAGCGATGTATCCAGCCTTTATCGTCTAGTATGTCACGGTATCTAGCTTGGAACTCTTCCAACATACCGTCCCTTTACTGAGGGTAAAGACAATGCCTGCGACTGACATTCAGTCGTCCTTATCACCTTGGAACACTTCCAGTGATTCTCCCCTGGATCGATTGATACCATCTCACTACAGCTAGTGAGTATTCTAACATCCATTTGGATCTATCTCATAGGTCCAAAACCCAGGATTTAGTAGGTATCACTTTGATCCTATTTGGAGAATCATTGTGATAACCGGAGATTGATCGAGCGTAGCATAGGAAACTCTTTCCCCATCAAGAGTATGTCATCCACGTACTCTACGAGGATCGTCACCATACTCCCTACTACCCTTTTGTTTATACAAGGTTCATCTACCATTTTGATGATGTCAAACTCTTTGACTAATCCATCAAAACAGATGTTCCAACTCCGCGATGCCTGCTTTATCTTATAAAGCATCTTGTACACGTTTCCGCTGCTCCCACTGTCTACGAAGTCCTCTGGCTGTGTACTTACAGACGCTCTCTTCTAAACATCATTTAGAAAAGCTGTCATGACACCCAACCACCAGATATCGTAGTCATGGTATGTAGCCGTGGCAAGTAGGATCTGGATGGACTTAAGCATAGCTACTTAGAAAAGGTTTCATCATCATCCACACCTGGTCAATGATGCAGACCCTTAACAAGTCTAGCTTTGAAAGTCTCAACTTTTCCATGTACACCAAGTAATCTTCTCAAGATATACTTGCTCCTGATGGGGATTTAACCCTTCAGATATAGCAACCAAAGTCCATACTTTGTTGGTGTATAAGGATTCCATCTCAGATCACTAAGCATCCAGCCATTCTTACAGAGTCTTACCCCTGATGGCCAGCTCGAAGCTAGTTGGGTCATCATCTCATGTTGCAATCCTCGCTCCCACTGTCATAGAGAAACCGAAGTATCTCTCAGGTGGGTGAGGAACCCTACTAGATCGGCGGAGAGGCTGAGGTTCGTTGGTAACTATCAAATCCTTTGGTTCTTTTAAATCATCAGCTGCAGTTTGTATAGCTGGAACCTTTCCAGTTCTACATTACTGACCTTGCCTCGAGCTTGTCCGGATTTTGCTTTTCAGACATAGGCCGGACAACCCCAAATCTTAACTAGTTTAAGACATGGGCTCTTCCCTTTCCATATCGCATATGAAATGGTAGGCAACTAATTTGATTCGAACCCTATTCAATAGGTATGCAGCTTCTCAAGTGCATAACCCTTAAAAGGAAATAGGTAACTCAGTAATACTCATCATAGAGCACACCATATCATATAGGGTGTGATTGCTCCGCCCCGATATACCATCGTGCTATGGTTTATTCGGAGGAGTAATTCTGAGAGAGAATCTCATTCTCCTTTAGAATAATCCAGGATTTCCGTGCTCAAGTATTCTCCTCCTTGATCACATCAAAGGACATAATACTTGTACCCTTATTAGTTCTTTACTTCTATCTTATATTCTGTGAAAATCTCAAAAGGTTAAGACTTGTGTTTCAACAAGAACATACGTCTGAATCTTGAGAGATTATCAGAGAACGTAATGAAGTATAAAGAACCAGTCCTGGCATGTGTAGACAGGGGACCTACATACATCATCATGTATCATCCCAAGAGTTCACTAACTCTTTCTCTGTTTCCAATAAACAGAGCTGTGGTCAACTTATCTCTGTGACATGACTGGCAAGTTTCACAAGATGTAAATTCAAACAGATTTAAATACGCATCTATATGGAACTTAGCTTGTCGGGTCACATTGATATGACCTAGTCTACAATACCTCAAGAAGAATTCGTTCATTTCTGAACTCTTCCTCTTGTGTGTGTTCCGTATACTAAGAACTGTAGTTTGATTTAGAACATTAATGCTATTAGATAACGTGCCTGAACCGATCAACTTTTGATATAGGAAAATGTTCAAAACATTATCCAACAATACAAAATTTTATCATTTCTTTACTAATAAAGAGACTGATATGATTTTGTATATCAGGTTCGGTATCTAATAACATTCGTTCAGAATCAATGTATTGGTAATACAGGGTGACAGTGACCAACAGACTTGGCTGCAACTCTTGCCCCGTTTTCTGCCTCATGAAACTTATCACCCGTTCTCAGTTCTCTACCTTTCTGTAGCCCTATGTAACAGATTACATATCTGGGATCCTGATCTGGTATCATATACCCAGGACGTAAAGGACATTGAGAAACAGTTCTGTATAATGAACATACCCGAAGATGATGCATCAGCATGCACTCTCTTCGTTTGGGCGGCACGGGAAATCTGGTATTCCCCAATTTCCTGCTCTGTCTTATAACAATTATAAGTTGGAGCGGGACCAACGTTCCCCAGCTCAGTATAACAAGCGGGTTCGGTCAATAATCCGTATTATTATCTTGATTAAGGCGTGATATGGTCGCTACCAGGAGAGAGAGAGAAGAAAACACTCAGCGTGCGCTCTTGCAAGAATAGATTGGTTATTATTTTATCTAATCAGGATGGCTCCCACTGCTTTTTATCAAATCTTCCTTCAAACCCTAAAAGGAAAGACTAGCCGGGATTAATTACACACTACAAGTTCGCCAATCTTTCAGCCAGGCCAGTGTCGGTATTTGAGGGAGGTCCCCCGTGCTTTCGCACGAACCTAATTAATGTAAACCTCGTTTTCCCATAGGCGTAACCCCGTTGACACCTTTCTAGACACCTACTTGATCGGCTAATTGTAATGTATAAAACTCTCCTAGGAGTAACTCTTACTCGCAGCGGGTATCGGGATCCAACTATCTCATAGAAGGTATGCAATCTCATTGCAAATTTCAATACTTGAAATTCCCGATAATATTTTGCCCCGAACGATCTATGACCTTGACAAGGTCAACAAACCATAGACCGCAAGTCAATTTCAGCCCGTCATTTCTTGATTGAATCAAACCCACCCGCACGACCCTTGACAAGGTCAACAAGGCCGCACGACTACCCTAACCCAATCTGCATCATATGCATAAGCAGATAAATACTGGTTAGCTACCACACACTGCGCCTTGACAAGGTCAACAAACGCAGCACGAATACTAAACAGGATTTATCTGAAATAACGGAGGGCCACGACAGGTTTTTCTGAAAACCTATTGCGTAATGAACTTGATATCGTTGTAGAATCAAATGATTTTTAAAATGGAGTGCTTTTGAGGCTTTTCTAGTTTTGCTAAAGGAGTCACTCCCGGTGAAGGGATCGTCGGTCCTTTCCTCGTGGAATGAGGTGCGGGATATATCATATATATCACTGTGCAAAGCAAAAACTCTTAAAAGCAATCAAAAGACAAACCGAGTGTGTAGCATCTGCCAGTTATTGCTAAAGGAGTCACTCCCGGTGAAGGGATCTCGGTCCTTTCCTCATCGAATAAGGTGCAGGATATATCATATATACCGCTGTGCAAAGCAAGAACCATAGCTACCTGTTTTATTTTGAAATTCGATTCTACAACATCTTAGGTTTCTTTTATTTCATTAATCACATTAATGATGTCCCGTCATTTAAATACCTAAACATCACAGATAAATACGACGTACACTTATGCCACCCGCATTCGCCTCGATGTCCCCTCGTGCACCGTTAGGTTAGGTAACTAACGGCAGAGCAGGGCAGGGCTAGCGCGGGTGTAAAACATAAGTAACGTCTATATAATATATCATATATACTATATACTGTATCTATCAAAGAACATCACATGATCACATCATAGATATCGCAGCAGAAGAAACATATGAAATATTGGATATACTAGGACGTCCGTGTTTTGAATACGAGCCAGTATAAAACACGGATTCCACGGTCGCGATGAATAGCCAAACCCACACCCCTAGACCCCTACGAGAGCGGCAAGCAACCCTACCAATTCTAGAGTTAGGAGACCCGGACTCGACTCCTCGAGTTGGTCTCCCACTGGACTCCAGAACCCGGTTACTTGTGCTCCCCTCCTTGGGTCTATCCTAGTGCGGAAAAGTAAATAATATACAAACGGTGACTACTTCCGCAACCTGGAAGCGCCCCAATAAAAGAATATTACATACAAGTTTTTACATGAATGAAAATGAAAAACACTCATCTCACATAAAATCCCCCGGCTATTCAATCACGACGATCCAATATAACATATCCAGCAACACATAACATCACATGTCATCAACGTAAGTAAATATGCGCATCCCAATTGTCGTTGACATATAGCAACGAAACCGGCGATATCACATATTACACTTACGGTCACAGAAAAGAAAGTGTAAAACTACAACAGTTGGAATCCGCAACCACCTCAGACATCACATGCCTGACCGAATGAATTCCTTAGACATCGCATGCCTAACAATTATAAACCCCGCATTTTAGTCTCAAAATCGAAAACTCTTTTCAATATCAAGTCGGGCAATTCAACAAGATTCCCGACATCCTGATCGAATACTCGTCGCAAACTTCAGTAGGCGGCTGCACCCCCGATACCGTCGACGAAGTGCACCAAGGCGGAACACCGCTACTGCGAGCACCCGGAGGGATGCTTTCGGCGACGGGGTTCTCCTACAGTCACTTGGTCGGGGCTATGGAGTGAGGCTGTCTATTAAGTTTACCCGGCGAGTATCCGCGTACGCTACGTGATTGCGACGGACTTTTGATCACATCAAAATTCCGTGGCAACCGATCAAGTGAGACTAAACTGCTATGTTTATAACATTCATTCAGTTATCTCATAACTTCTTGTGAATTCCAATTATTGTATCCCATTCCAGATAATTAGAAAATGTTAAACTTTCCGATTGAACATTCGAACACCCAAGTTTTCCCGATACAGATCAACACATGAAATAAGTCTAACAACATTCAGTTCGTGCCTCAGTACCGACGGTCCAGCCGTAGAAGGGTCAAGCCAACGCCTCACATGTGGCACGCCGTACTGCCCCAAACCCGAAGGTTCAAAAGGCAGTTCAAGACGGTCACATAATCGAGTTAAGGTTTTTTGTCTTCTAGAGGGTCCATCGCGTTACTTGCACTACTTAGAACGTCGTTAAACTACGGAAAAATCCAACACTTGGAAATTTCCCGACAGGGGAAAAGTTGGGTATTTATATCCGGTCGAACTTTTTAACATATTCTAAAATTTATCCGGAAAGCCACATAGACAAAATTTGATACTCCGATCGAAACACCGAATCCCCAAAACATCTCCAGAAAATTCAACTCTTGAATTAATATTAAAAATTCCCAGAAAACTCAGCTCTTTGAACTAGGAATTACTGTGCAAAGGAACAGGGCTGACGTCATCAAGGGGCCGCTGATCCGCCGCAGAAGCCATGCTTCTGCCGCGGATCCGCCGCGAAAATTACTGTTCATGAAATAATTTTTGCATCGTAATTCTTAGATTTCCCTGCTGAATTTTTTAGTAATTTTTAATTTGGAAAAATCCACGTTTTTGGAAAAAGGACAGAGAGCATGTTTGTGATCGGGTTTCGGGTTCGTTCGGACTTCAAATTCCGTCTAGACTTTGCCTAAGGCTCTAGCTAGGCTCTGATACCACTGTAGGTCAGGCAGCAACCCCATCCAATGGGGTCGCCGTGGCACCAACGGGTCCCTCAGCGGCTACTTTTTACGCATGCCCCCTCGCGAGGAGTACAACCCGCCGGAACACCTTCCGGTCTCGGGACACCCTGGGGGTAAGAGCCTATGCTTCGCCACACTGTCACACAGTGAGAACCCCCCATAGGTCGACATCCAATGCCTAGTAGCTCTGATACCACTGTAGGGTTCCTAGGCACCCTAATGAGGTCTCACAAGGCATCGATCATGCCAAATTAAAATTTTAAGGGTGCCGAGAGACCCGACTACGGATCGTCGGCTAGAAGTTTAGGCGAATATGAAATCTAGTTAGCACTTAACTAAGGGAATACGGAAATACAACCTTTGTAGATCCGGTGCTCCACCTCCATAGCTCCGCAACGAAGTCCTCTCCGCTGTCCAAATCAAATCCGGGCTCTAGCGTCGGCTTCGTCGGAGAATGGGCAAGCTAGGTCGTCGATGTCCATGCCGAAGATGATCTACGTCGAGGCATCGCTAAATCAAGCTCCGACTTCACCAAGTCAAGAAACTTGTGAAGAAAACACACTCTACTACTTGGCAAGAGGTAGAGGATGAAGAAATAGGAAGTGGGTTAACTTTAGTTTTGGATTTCTCACTCTTTTCCAACAATCACCATTGATGGAGCTTGGTTTTCTTCAAAGAAGAATGAAGAAGAAGAAGAGCAAGAAGAAGATAAGTATTATGATAAGAATAAAAGAATAAATAAAAATCCATTCTTATCATAATTCTCACCATGGTTAGGTGTAGAGAATTAACTTGAGTTAATTGAATTGGTTAGGGTTAAGCATGAGACAAAATGGTGACTAAGTCAAAAGTTCATGAAGCTTCATGAAAGAAAACAAAAGAAGCCACCATTCTATTTTATGCAATTTTATTTTCCAAAAATAAAAACAAATGAATAAATGAATAATCAAATAAAAACCCTAACCATTTCTTTAACCATGGTTTAATTCTTTACACAAACCCTAATTTGCATGTATCATCAAATATGATACAAACAAGTGCACAAAATCATATCGCATATGCAATGCGCACAACCGAGCGAGAAAATCCTTTTAAAGTGAACCAATACTAGTTAATGCAAAGTAATATATCAAATATATAATTATGCATTAAATCATTAAATCAACGCTTGATTTAACGATCTGGTCATGACACACATAACCGACTGGTACCATTAGTAACATCTTATCGAATCAACACTTGATCCGATAACCCGGCTATATCGCATATAACCGATCAATGTCACATCGCGAGAATCGAATACAGTATCACATACTGGTATTATTCTCGGTCCCGCACATATCTCATATGCGCTCCTATTTCATTTCGCTTGAGCCAGGAAACCTCTGTGTAGGACTCTAAAGACTCGTCAATACGCCGGCAGCGGATGATGATCATATCAAACATCCACAAGCCGCAAGCGGTCTGCTAAACGTAACGGCCACCCGGGTATTGAGCGATCTGAAGATCGACGAGCAAGCCTGCTCACACTCCAGTGAATCCAACCAGTAACACTACCGTACAGTCCGGTCTGATCGTCTGATATGTCGCATATCCCGCCTAGGGGTGGTAAACGTCAGACCCCAATAGCTCGATAAGTCGTGTCGATATGAGGTCTATAACAATTCGAGAAACTACTGGTAACACTTACCAGTAAATCTCAGCAACCCTGGCCAGGGATTTCCTGTTATAGCCAATCGAACACAGCGCAACATCAACTCCCTATACCGGGAGAGACGAATCCCCTCCAATCGCTCATTGCCTCCATGTGACTCGGGACTGTACCCAAAAACCACCATTTTGCACGCCCTCTTGGACGTGGTAAGATGGAAATCAAAGCACAGTGGGAACCACACAAGACTCTATGACGATCTCGGGTCAACAGACTACTCTGTACCAGTGTCACCAGAGAACTGCCATCTGACGTGAGGTATAATACCATCTGGGAGTTCTTGGCGAGTCCGTCCAGTGTACCCAGTCTCTACTGAGCACCCGTATATCATCTCTGATGTCAAACACCGATGGATATGGGATCATCCATCGCCCATCTGTATGGGTCGAAAAGGTATACGCTAGTCTACTCTGGTATATCGATGCCCCGTCTCGATATACCCTCGACTAGGGACTTTGAAGGATGCACTTATGGACTACCATGTCCCCACTAGTATGATCCGCATCATAGTCCAGGTAGTCAAGTACAGATCCTAAGGGCTTTACCAACATGTAACAGAGAGACAATCAGTATACACGTTAAGGTAAAGATCAACCAGATAGCATACTATCATGTCGAGCAAGAAAGTCCTCACTATATATGTCCCAGCATCCACTACAATATACATCCTATGTATAGTAATGGCCTCTAGGGCATACATATAACTAACACTATCATACTCCAGAAGGTATGCGCATATCTGGCAAGTTTCAGTTTCTTTTGAAACTCCCGATGTGATTTTTTCCCCATGCTCTTATGACCTTGACTTTGGCTAACAAATCATAAGTCACATGTCAAGTTCTACCCGTCATTCTCCAGGTTAATTTGAACCCACCCGTACAAGCCCTTGACTTTGGCCAACAAGGCTATACGACTGTCTCAAACCAACGCATCTATCTATGCTGCATATGAATAACCAATAGCTACCAAACACTGTGCCTTGACTTTGGCCAACAAACACAGCTTGAATACTATTGATTATCCATATGAAACGACGGAGGGCTACGAATGGTTTCTGGCGAAAACCTTTAATGTAATGAACTTGATATCGTTGAAGGAACCGGATAGCTTTATAAAAATATAGTGACGAAAACCTTTGCTAAAGAGGTCACTCCCGGTGAAGGGATCTCGGCTCTTTCCCCGTAGAATGAGGTCCAGGATATTCCAACTGAATACCACGATGCAAAGCAAAAGTAATTGGCTATAGTGAAGTTATTGCCCTGACGCAAACTTTTGTCCAAGGGGTCACTCCCGGTGAAGGGATCTCGGTCCTTGCCTCGTCGACTGAGGAGCAGGATATTCCAACTGAATACCACTGTGCAAAACAAAAGTGAACGTCCTTGCAAATAATAGCTTTTTGAAAAATGTTCCAACAATATCAGATTAGGTTTGGTTTTAACTTGCATTGATCCGAATCAACGCAGTCCCATCAATTGATCACACCAATAAAGAACGAAAATAATGACGTACGTATATGCCATCCGCATTCGCCACTGGGTCCCATCATTACCCGTTAGGTTAGCTAACTAACGACAGAGCGGGGACTGGACTAGCACGGATGCAAAACATATACAACATCTACTAGTATATATATCAATATATAATATTTCGCTCAAGGCGTGATAAAATGCAACATCACAGAAATGTACAGCATCACAGAATAATACAGATATATGGGATCCCCGGGTTTCACAGAGCCGCTGAAACCCGACGTTCCCCTGGTAGTGTGGATAGCCTGTGCAATGAAATCCTAGACCTCTACGGGCGCGGCAAGTTACCCGCCAAAACCTGAAGCGAGGCAGCCCCCTTCAGCAACGTGAATGGACCACCCAGCACTTCACGGAATCCGGTAACTTAGGCACCCCTCCTGGGTCAACCTGCACCCCCTACGAGTGCGGCGAATGGCCCGCCAATTCTAGAGTTAGGCCCCCTCCGTCTCAACGCCATGAGATGCGGGCCCGTTGCCCTCTAGAACCCGGCTATCCGTGCACCCTTCCGTGGGGCAATCCTAGTACAGAAAGTAAAATATACATACAACGGGTACATCGACCTCGACCCGGTCGTACCCCAAAAGAATAATATACAAACAGGCAGTGACGGCAGTCCACATGTCGGACGCTCGCCCCGCAATAACAAATGTACATAATACAACCAAAACTGTACTAGCATTGCATCCAGGCTATCCCCCACGACCAATCCGCAACAACACAACACAATCACAGAACATCAACGTGAATGTTACGTTCGCAAATCCGTCTAACCGGGCTATAGCAGTTAGACAGGATTTACCGATCAAGTGACATTCACGGTCGCAGATATAATGTAAATACTGTGAACTAATGTGTTTAAAATTTTCGATCGATCAAAATTACCCAAGTGGGCCCTAAGCACTACTGTAGCACTTAAAGAAATTCTGGGCCCAAAATGAATATTCCAAAATACCTATTTTCAGCCCAGAGACCCTCTGTAAAAAGTTGATGCAGTGAACAGTAAATATTGCGGCGGAACCGCGGCCCAAGCATGGGTTTGGCCGCGGTTCCGCGGTGATGTAGTGGGTTCGTGCAACCAAATTTTCACAGAAGGCTTATAATTCCCTGCACATCTTTCTGCAACACACTGAAAAATTTTCGAACTAAAAAAATTTCGACAGAAAACTGATAGTTTGAAAAACGCGGTTTTGGAACATTTGTTCGATCGGAAGTGTAAACACATTAGACCAAGCAAGACTAAGTTAATGGCGAGTCTCTGATACCACTGTAAGTGCACGGCGGCGCCCCGGCCGTCAATCCGACGCCAAAATGCGGAAGCGATAATTTACTTTAACTTTTTGAACCGGCACCACCGCGCACTATAAACCCGGATCGTGCCATTAATCTAGTCATAGCTAACAAGAGAAGGGGGTGGAGAGATATACCCAGCGATCCGTGTCCTCTGGTCTTCTCGTCGTCGTCCCGATCTCCCGTGGAATGTCCGGTCTCCACCTCCTCACTGGAAGGGCACCACGTCGCTGGCTTCTTTTACGGGCTCCCACCTCTGAACCGAGGCAACTCGGGCACGAAGTTGGCGAGTCGACGTGCCCAAGGTTTGTTGTAGAATAATGTAGTGAGCTATGTCTCATTTGGGGTAGTGGATGTTGCCTTTTTGTGGAGGAAATGATATATGAACTTTTGTGGAGGAACTTGGGGATTTTTCAAGCATCAAGAGAACAAAATCCCTACTACAAAAATTTGGACAGCCCAAAAATCCTTTGGCCGGCCATGACATGGTGAAGGGTTAGAATGAGAGGAATGTGAGAGGCCAAAATGAATATGGATGTCTCCAATAATCAAGGGAAAGGGTTATCATTCACAAAAGAAATGATCACAAAACAAAGTCCAATACTCCACCAACCATCACCCTTCATCATCATCAACAATCATGACTCTAAAAGTCAAGCCATCATGGTCAAAAGAAGTCAAATGATGGTGCAACCATCATGAACCAAGGATATGCAAATAACACCCTCGACAAATGCTTATTTGCACAAATGCAAATAAGCCCTCCCCCACCAATCTTCGGCCAATGAAAGATACAAAGAAATATGGTTGAAACAGAAAACAAACTGGCAACTCCAAAAAACTGATCCCGTAATAAATTACAGGAAAACCCCGCTACTGTATATACATACCCGCATTTGTATTCCGACCGAATACAAATGCAATGAGACAAAATCTACACTGTACTATACTAGGATCCGGCTTAAACCAAAGCCGGCTAGTATTATCCGTCCGATCATGATCCGTACAATACCGCACGTACCTGATCGAACCCTGCCATATCTCCATACGACCTCTACAGCGTTTTGCCCGAAACTTGAGAAACTGGTCTGTGGGGGACTCTAAAGACTCGTCAATACATTGGTTGTGGATTTAACCACTAGCACGTCAGAGGTATTAGCCTATACATAACGGACTACCAGGTATTGACCAAAAGGGACGTCTGTGAGCGAACTCAGCCTGACACCCTACTGAGCCTGTCAGTGACAATATCCGTACAGTCCGGTCTGTTCGTCTATGAGCATCGCATGGCGGGCCTAGGGGGTTGGTAAAAGTCAGACCCCCAAAAGCGGTGCAAGTCGTGTCGGAGTGTTGCCCAGAACACCCTGAGATACTACTGGAATACCTACCAGTAAATCTCCTGCCTTGGCCAAGGACTTTCATGTACTGGCTCTCATAGACACAGCGCGACCTCACCCCCAATACCGGGAGAGACGAACCCCTGAAGATCCGCTCACTGCCTCCATATGACTCGGGACTGTACCCAACTAAAACCTGTTTGCACGTCTCCTTTGAGCGTGGTAGGGTAGTAATCAAAGTACAGTGGGAACTCACACGAGACAAATGATGATACTCAGGTCGATGAACTAACCTGTACACATGTCACCAGGGAACTGCTATCTGACGTCTGGTATAAGAAAAACTAGCATGTTCCCGGCGAGTCCTGTCCGGTGTACTCATAACCCAATGAGCACATGTATACATCTTAGGTGAACCAACTGACACCAGTGTCTTGTGAGACCGAACACCGCCCCTCGTCGGGGTCTCGACTGTATACACTAGTCTACTCTGGAGTATCGATGCCCTGTCTCGAAACTCCCACAACTAGGGACCTTTTAAGGATGTGCTTATAGACTACCAGCTCCCACGTATATGATCGCCCTCATACTGCCGGCAGTCAAGTAAGAATCCTAAGGGCTCTATCAACGTGCAATAGTGACCTGTAGGGTCACCTAAAGTAGCACACGATGATAAAGATAAACCAGATAGCATACTATCATCTTGAGTAAGACTGTCCTACCGGGATAGGTCCTCCCTCAATCATTGCAATCACGTGCCTGTGATCCAATAATTGACTCTTAGGGCACTATCTCCAACAGGTATCCTCCGGATATCCGCCGAGCCCAAATAATATCACCCCTAGGTAGTAGTCCCTTTGCCATGCTCACCGTCTGTATACACAGAATCCATTTCTTTCCCCGGGGTACAATACTGGGCCCCACCATGTACCCGCACACGGCCCACGGCACCTCCTCGCATAAGGTATATATATGTATCAGCACCGATAAAACTCATGGTGGGAGCACTGAAATATCATATCAAAGGTAACCCAGTTTTTTAAAACAATACATACTCTCTTTTGAAATGACCACGGTTCCCAAATCCAGAAATATCATGGAAACAACATATCTCAATTCGTATAATCATAAAGCATGATGTATGCGACATATAAAGGAAATGTAAGCATATCAGTATATCATGCAACATAAACAGTAATATGCACATATCGAGGGACGACCGCTCCTATAAAATGAATCTGTTTTAAAATGTATCTTACCCTTCCCAAATCTCCAAATCAAGCCAGAATCATCTATGTATGTGCAAATATGTATGTATGCAAGTATGGGGGTACAATATGTATGTATGCAAGTATGGGGGTACAGTATGCCCTGGTCATATCCTGATGCAATAATCATACTGTGTAGTGACATAGAAATTATCGATGATGAAGTGTGTGAGCCGGCAAGTAGGTGTGCGTGGAACATACGCATCATCGATAATGGTGTTGGTGTCCTGACAGCATGGTTTTAATATAACAATAAACACATTTACACATGCAATGCGATGCGAATAGCAAGAATATGCAAAAATCGACTAATAAGCACAACAGTGAAGAATCTACATCAATATAAAAATGTCATACAGTTTTGCTATTTGAAATAAGACGAATCGGGGTTTTTAGTAAAATAAGGGCTACGGTGTTTTTAGGAAAAGGTGCGTCTTTTGAAAATATCCGTAGAATCCCTTTACCTGTCTTTAAAATAGTCCTGATTCGTTAGTTTTGAAATAGGTATGACTCGGGTCTAGTCTAACATCTACTATGTACCTACAGATCTAACTAACAAGCTAATCAGGAGGGGTATGAAAACCACATAAATCTGAGTCGATATATATATATATATATATATATATATAATAGTCGGTGATCCCGCCTCAACAGTATCACGTACGATACATTATATTATATGACATCCTCAAGTCATGAGTGCGGATCTATCATCAATATAAATCTCGTACGGTACATCCATCTTACGGCATCCCAAATCTGGGTACGGGTCAATATCACAATCATCTCATCAGCTATCTGGTATCCTTATCGTCATATCTCATGATCTGGGGTACTGATCTAGTCTAGTACTAACCGATACCATCTATATAGATATATGTGCGTGTATTAAAACACGCCCAAAGGCCCGCTAAAATCTCATGTCGTATCCCAAATACGAACAACATCATATCACCGATCTTACGGCACTATGCCCAACCTTATCGACTCATCTCCAAATATCATCCACTATCCTCATCATCCAGGTATAAGTATAACAAATAAGCATGTGTATGCGTGTAGGTGTAAACCTATTCTAGGGTTCGCAACTAGGAAACTATACTAGTTTACTTCTAAACCCTAATCTAACCATAGTACACCTAATCACATCTAGAATATCAATGTCACGCATAAAGCTATCATATATAGTATATATAGTATACTAATTATCGAACTGCGGGGGTGCTATACGCCATCCACCCGACTTCGCCCGTAGATATAATCTACTCACCTTGCATCTTGCGTGTCGGTGTCGATGTCGCCAACATCTTCTTCATCGTATGAAATCTACGTGAAGGTACCTACATAGATAACACAATCAGAAATGCGTATTAAAATCACATCGGAGAACCAAAACGACACGCTAAGGCTTATAGGTTAGAACCTAAGGACTACGCTTTCAAAACCACCAAATAACACTCAATTTCGACGTACAAACGTCAAGTGATCGAGGGGAACACAAATACGCAAATCCAGAATTCAAAATACGAGAAACGAAACCCCGAATCAATACAGTATTTCAGGAAAAAGGTCTCAGATTATTCCCTAGGTCAAATTGGTCAATTTTGCATATGCCAAGGGTCTATTTTACTGATGAGGGGACCATAGAACCAACACGAGGCACATTGGCCCAGGTCTAGCCGCAATTTGCAGCCAGAAAGCTTTTATTTGCGGCCTAGAAAAGGATTCAGGGGATGGGGTATTGGGGTTAGCTTCCTAGGTGCCTGCACATCTCTCTTTGTTTGCAAAATAATTTTCAGAGTCTCCGGGTGATAGCAGATTTCATTTTACCTCCACAGAATCTACAATTTTTCCGATATCTGGTTTCTAAATCAGTAATCCGGTGTTCTAGTCTCTGGTTTAGGTCTGAATTATAGCACTAGGGGTTTTGTGTGGCCTCTACTGAGCTCAATTTCACATCACAACCCAAAATTTCCCTATACCCTAACTAGAGTTTTCAAAGTTCACCCAAACAACACAGTATCGGTTCTAATCTAACATGGGGATAAAAGCAATGGAAATACTAAGCTAAAGGTTCAGAAAATAACTCATTTGGCAACTCAAGAATTTTCTGGAGTTGCCCCAAGTGTCCAAAATCCTTGCTTTCTTGGTCCATGGGGTAGCTAGTGAGCTCATGCATCTTTTTAATGAAATGGGTGATGGGTTTTGAGGTGTTTTCATGGAGTTTTGGGGGGATGAAGATGGAGGAGGAGGGGGGTGCAGCAGCAGCAGCAAGATGAGGAGAGGGGAGAGGAATGAGTGAAGGAATGGAGAGGGAATGGCTCAAGACAAGGTTGGCCCCTCACCATCTCTTTCTCTCTCTTACCCATACCTCTTTGTTCTATTATTTTCTTTTCTTTTCTATTTTCATTCTGTCCTCAATAGTAACCCCAAAACAAAAAGCCATGCACCCAAAATCATGTAGGAAAAAAATGTAACAAGTGTAAAAAGACATGGTGCATGTTTTGCACAAAACAAGCTTAAAATCCGGTTAGCGATTTTTTTAATCGCGATTAGCACTAAATTAGCATATAATTAATCATAAAAACTTAAAATTTGCATAATTCTCATAAAACAAGCTCTTTTAAGTAATTTCTATAATTTTCCAAAATTTTCACAAATTTATCGGTATTTAATTACACCGTCTTATTAAAATATTCAATATTTTAATACTTAATTATAAAAATTCCTAAAAATAATAATTTTTTTTTGAAATGTTACAATCTTCCCCCCTTAAAGAAATTCGGTCCCCGAATTTAAATTAAGCCCCTCAAAATACTAAAGCGTTTCAGTAAAAGTCCAAGTCATTGGGGCTCCGAAATCATCAATATATAAGACGTATCATAGCGCAATGCATGCGCATGAATAATGAGCAGATAAGTCAAAAACAAAACTCCGTAAAGCATCCCGCAATCATCGGAGTCATGGTAAAGATACAAGTGTCAAATCCAAAATAAAACCAATATGATATACATCAAAATTATACGTGTAGACATCAAATCTATACATGTAAATAGCTGAAGAAAATGCATGTCAAACCTTTTTAAGTCGCTGTGCGATGCGCATAACACTGCACAGTGGCGGACATCTATTGTATGAAAATAACCATATATGTATATATCTTTTGTTTAATATGTACGTCCCGCCGTTTTGAAAACAATTTAGAAGGGTTTCCTTGTTTTAAACATGTCGTGTCATATCAGACATGTAGGTAAATACTGAGGCTATAGCTCGCTTTTTGGAAATCCCTTCGATAACTATCAATGCATGCAAAATATATCCAGGTACTGTCCTCTGACTAGTCCTGCTCAGTACGAAAACAAGTAGCAAATATCATAAAAACATACTGCTCCATAAGAAATAAATCCCAAAATGTATATAAGAATACCCTGTGCGTCTGGTGTGCACGGAAATCAAAATCCTTATATGTTCCATACATGTGCACAGAAACAACATCTAGGTGCAACGGGTGTGCACGAAACATCTGTCATAGGCAACGTGTGTGGCTGACAGCAAAATCAAGTGCATCTAACATGCACGAAGAATCTCGATTTAGTGCATCTGGTGTGCACCAAAATCGCATCCCATAACATGCGCCCAACTCGCGCGAAAATCCAAATCAACACAACGGTGTATAAAGCATATCTCAAGTGTAATAACTATGCGCAAAATATAAATACCCAGTAGGTGCAACCATGGTGCACGAAAACAAATATCATGGAACTCAGCCATCAAGACTAAATCATGCGAATAGATCGCCGAAAATACCGAAATCCAAGGTGACGGATACGTGATAATCGAATCACCAAATCATAAATCATAATTACCGTCGTCAATATGCTCCTTCAAAGTCGAAAAGGTATCGGTGCATTCAATGCTAGCAGCGCAAGATATCTACTTGCCTCCTACTCACAGTCTGGCGTCCTCTGTCTCTGGGCCCTTATCTTCTATGTGGATTACCAATCTCGCAATCCATCGGCTCATCGGCCCTGTTAGGTGTGCTAACGGGGACGATTCCGTCCTGGCATTTCTCTGGTCATCTCTCGGTCAATCCTCATGACCACTCGTAAAGCAGCACGTCACTGGCGTCGGCCTCTGGTCCTCTGAATACAAATCACACATCTGATCCTGGGTGCAAATCTTATCGCAGCATTGTCCTGGAGGGAACCCTGCTCAAGGTCTCTTCTGATCTCGCCTATGCCGAACTGTACGGAGGTTGGTACTCTTGCATAATCTTTTCTCGCTCTCTGGACATCTGCGTCCTCAGCACAGCATTTCCCACGAACCTCTTATCCCACTTGTCTGTATCATCGTCCACTTCGACATCATATCTCTATCCGAGCACTGCAAATGCCCTCGGCTACGGTCAATCCGAATTCTCTCACACGGACTCGAAATCACGAACTCGGTATCTTCATCACTCTATGGATGATATCTAGCCGAACACGTCCTCAGGAACACGTCCCAACCTGCGGAAGTATACTCCATACTCGTCCGTTCTTGATCAATTCACAATGCATCTGGGTGAGGTCCTCTATCCAAACCAGGTCAACTATCTCGTCGACGATGCCGAACTCTGGCCTGCTGGGTGTGCGCAATATGACCGCTCCTGGGTCTAAGTCTTCTCGTATAGTATTCCAGAAAGGTCCTGTCGAGGTCTCTCTCAAATCTCATTTCTGCCGAATTGCCCGGAAGTTACCACCCTTACCATATTGTTTCTTGTTCCGGAACGGCTGCATACTCATCACGACTCCTTCTGGAAGGTATATCCACATACAACGCCTCTGCATGCGTATCGCATCTCTGATGTCAGCGGAGTGGAACGTCATCTCATCGAATTCTCGTGCGAACTCCTTACTCCACTCTGTTCCAATGTCGACTGATTCGGACTCGTCTTCTCGTGGCTGCATGGACTGTGCTCCAATGGCTATACTCATATCTGGAGTCTCCCAAGCAATGTATCCCATCACATGATATCCGAATGATGTCGAACCATTCGATCGATTTGTCAAAACCTCATAATCCCCCAAGAGATCAACATCTTGAGTACAGTTTAATAGTATTCCGGTACATGCCACAGCACCTGTGGACCAACCGTAGAAGGGCAAACCCAAGCCTCACAAATGGCACCGCTAAACTGCCGCAAACCCTAAGGTTCGGAGGCGTTCCATGGTCATTACGTCAAGTTAGGGTTTCATTCTTTTATAGGGTCCATAGTATTACTTGCATTGTCTTCCGAATACTTTAAACATAGAAATGGGTTCCTGACATTCGATCGTCTCTATCGACTACCAACGAATCTGCGTGAAGTCGTCTCTAGCTGGATTCAATCAATCTGATGACCTCGCATCGGGGTAAGCGAATGAACCACATGTCTAGTCTTTCCTCCATGGGTGACTAGAGACCTTCCATCATATCTCTAAGTATATACTCATGCTGCAGTAGCTCCACCATCTGGGCGATATCTCGTCATTTGCTGCGACAACTGGCTCATTCATCTGTATGCTGAACAGCGCCTCAATCATCATGAATAAGCGATATATCAATGGTCATCACATTCTGGCTGGCCTCTAGCAGTAGCCTGATCCTCTGGTGCTGATCTGCACGTCCGAGAAATCTCGTAAAAGAAATCTGTCTAACGCTCATGGCGCGAAAACACACAAAAAAACGAAGCCTCTATGCAATAGTACGTCTCTGGAATCACGCCCTGGTCAGTCCTCGTCCGTGACGAGCTCATGCTGACCGCAACTCTAGCCGTAGCTCTCTCTGCCCGTGTAGTCGTAGCGGCAAAATCATAACCAATATCGATGAGGATAAGATCATAGGAATGAATACAATACTATGCAAGGAAATGTACACCTTAAGTTTTCTTAAGCGGAGTAGCATATCGTAAGTATGCCGCAGAACATACGTACGGCACGTCACTCTACTCAAGCTACCTACTCCATCAACCAAGGGTCATCCTACGCGACAAAAGTTCGGGTATAATACCCCCTCGACTAAGTCAATGTTCCGTAAGGTCAAGCCTAAGTTTCGTATATATATAAACGCTCTAGGTTCTGCATAGTTAAACTTAGACTCGAACCAACGTTAAGCCAGCGCTTTGATACCAACTTTGTCACGACCGGAAATAGCACGTGACTGGCCCTTGAATCATATGAAGTTTATAGGACCTCATCTAATTCAAGTAAGCCAAAAGCCTAGAAATCTAAAACCAATTTTAGGAGAAAATAAGGAAAAGTAGTTTTTAAGAAATAAAGAAAACATGTTTTAAAAGCAAGGTTTTTAAATAAGTAAGCCGAATATGCATTTTTGAAATCTCAAGGCTTTTCTGAAAATTTCAGCAGAGTTTCCTTAGTAAACACTGGCCCCGAACGGGGTACAACAAGAATAATATATGCACAATGATAAAAGGCATCCCCAAGCGGGAGCTATCTCTTCGTCAATCGACGGCCACAACAACGCAAGCAGTATAATATACATCGCCGAAGGGCGAGGATCAAAACTAAAAAGGAAACTCAAAATCGGCATGAAAACTATAATACTACAACGCGCGACTCTATGGTCGAAATAATACAAAATTGGTTTTCTATGTCGAAAACAATATACAAGTTTGGTTGATGAAATTACTAGATACAACTGATTAAAATAAATACAAGGGTGGTCACGATGCGAGTTAACCCACCTACCAGAGCAATCACCCAGAAAGGAAGCAGTGTGCCAGAAAAGCCGCAATGAAACCTGTACGGCAAAACCTGCAAGAACTGTGGCACAACGGGGATGAGTTGCCAACTCGTGAATAGAAAATTTCACAGAGCAGAAATCGTATGTATGACACAATCCTAGGTCAATACGATCAGTAATAATAATATCCTCAACATGAATAAGTCTGAAGCATGATAAGGTGGCAAGGGTAAACATCTATACATAAGTGTAATCCCATATGCACGTGTCAGTGCCTCATGTTAGTGTATATGCCCTAGAGGCCATTATTGTATCATACTAGCATGTATATTATTTAATGGAAGCTTGGGATATTCACAGTTATATTAACAGTCTTGCTAAACATGGTAGTATGCGACTTGGTTTATATCTATCTTAATATGTGTATATGTTTGCATATCGCGAATACATATTGATAGAGCCCATAGGATCTTGCTTGACTACCAGCGTTGTGATGGCAGTCACACTAGTGGGGGCTGGGTAGTCTACAAGCACATCCTTTTTCAGGTCCCTAGTCGTAGGATTATCGAGATATGGCATCGATACTCCGGAGAAGACTAGTGTGTACACTTCTCATTCCAGCAGGGGAAATGGTCTGTCCCACAGCCATTAGTACGTTGTACGGGAGATAGTATACAGGTACTCGTTGGGTTACGGGTACACCGGACAGGACTCGAAGGGAACTGTTGGTTGGTATTATACCCGTCGTCAGTTAATAGTTCCCAGGTGACATGAGTATAGCATAGTCCGCAGAGTTGACACTACTGCTTCACCTCGAGTGTGTTCCCACTGTTCTTAGATTGCTACCCTACCACGGCTCAAAGGAGTCGTGCAAACAGGTAGCAGTTGGGTGCAGTCCCGAAGCACTTGGAGGCAGTGGCGGTTAGATAGGATTCGTCTCTCCCGGTATTGGGAGTTGATATCGCGCTGTGTTTGGAGAGCCATTACGCAAAGTCCCTGGCCTGGGCAAATGAGATTTACTGGTAGGATTTCCAGTAGCTTCTCAAGGTGTAATAGGCTTCGCTCCGACACGACTTATACCGCTTTTAGGGGACTGACGCTTGCCGCCCCCTAGGCCCGATATGCGATAGTCCTAGATGAACAGACCGGACTGTACGGAAATTGTCACATCAGGCTCAGTAGGAGTTCGGATGGGTTTCCTCATCGGCCTTCTTATCGACATCTACCTGGGGACCGTTACGTACAGCTAGTACCGCTTGCGGCCTATGGTTAATGTAGGGTTCCTAGGCACCCTAGTGAGGTCACACAAGGCATCGAACATGCCAAATTAAAATTTTAACGGTGCCGAGAAACCCGACTACGGATCGTTTGCTAGAAAACTAGGCGAAAAGATAACTAGTTAACACTTAACTAAGGGAATACGGAAATACAACCTTTGTAGATCCGGTGCTCCACCTCCATAGCTCCGCAACGAAGTCATCTCCGCTATCCAAATCAAATCCGGGCTCTAGCGTCGGCTTCGTCGGAGAATGGGCAAGCTAGGTCGTCGATGTCCATGCCGAAGATGATCTACGTCGAGGCATCGCTAAATCAAGCTCCACCTTCACCAAGTCTTGAAAACTTGTGAAGGAAACACACTCTGCTACTTGGCAAGAGGAAGAGGATGAAGAAATATGAAGTGGGTTCAATTTAGAATTGGATTTCTCACTCTTTATCATCAATCACCATTGATGACTTCAAGCTTTTCTTCTTGAGTTCAAGGAAGAAGAAGAAGAAATGATATGATAAGAATAATAAAAATGAAAAGAAAATAGAATACTTATCATAATTGAACCATGGTCAAGTGTAGAGAATAAATCATGGTTAGTGGGATGGTTAGGGTTAAGCATGAGACAAAATGGTCACTTGGTCAAAGTCTTCATGAAGCTTCATGAACAAAACAAAAGAAGCCACCATTTTCTCATTTGCTTTTCATTTTCCAAAATAAATGAATGAATAAATAAATAGATATGAAAATGTAAACCCTAACCATTACATAACCATGGTTTAAACTTTACACAAAACACAAGTAAACATGCATCATCAAACATGATACAATCATGTGCACAAAACTATATCGAATATACAATGTGCACACCCGAGTGAGAAAATCCATTTAAAGTGAACCGATACTAGTTAATGCAAAGTAATATATCAAATATATAATTATGCATTAAATCATTAAATCAACACTTGATTCAATGATCCGGTCATGTCGCACAAATCCGACAGGTATCATTAGTAACAACTTATCGAATCAACACTTGATCCGATAACCCGGCTATATCGCATATAACCGATCAATGTCACATCGCGAGAATCGAATACAGTATCACATACCGTATTATTCTCGGTCCCGCACATATCTCATATGCGCTCCTATTTCGTTTCGCTTGAGCCAGGAAACCTCTGTGTAGGACTCTAAAGACTCGTCAATACGCCGGCAGCAGGTGATGATCATATCAGTCACCCACAAGCCGCAAGCGGTCTGCTAAACGTAACGGCCACCCGGGTATTGAGCGATCTGAAGATCGACGAGCAAGCCCGCTCACACTCCAGTGAATCCGACCAGTAACACTACCGTACAGTCCGGTCTGATCGTCTGATATGTCGCATATCTTGCCTAGGGGTGGTAAACGTCAGACCCCAATAGCTTGATAAGTCGTGTCGATATGAGGTCTATAACACTTCGAGAAACTACTGGTAACACTTACCAGTAAATCTCAGCAACCCTGGCCAGGGATTTCCTGTTATAGGCAATCGAACACAGCGCAACATCAACTCCCTATACCGGGAGAGACGAATCCCCTCCTATCGCTCATTGCCTCCATGTGACTCGGGACTGTACCCAAAAACCACCGTTTTGCACGCCCTCTTGGACGTGGTAAGATGGAAATCAAAGCACAGCGGGAACCACACAAGACTCTATGACGATCTCGGGTCAACAGACTACTCTGTACCAGTGTCACCAGAGAACTGCCATCTGACGTGAGGTATAATACCATCTGGGAGTTCTCGGCGAGTCCGTCCAGTGTACCCAGTCTCTACTGAGCACCCGTATATCATCTCTGATGTTAAACACCAATGGATATGGGATCATCCATCGCCCATCTGTATGGGTCGAGAAGGTACACGCTAGTCTACTCTGGTATATCGATGCCCCGTCTCGATACACCCACGACTAGGGACTTTGAAGGATGTACTTATGGACTACCATGTCCCCACTAGTATGATCCGCATCATAGTCCAGGTAGTCAAGCACTCATCCTAAGGGCTTTACCAACATGTAACAGAGAGACAATCAGTATACACGTTAAGGTAAAGTTCAGCCAGATAGCATACTATCATGTCGAGCAAGAAAGTCCTCCCTATATATGTCCCAGCATCCACTACAATATACATCCTATGTACAGTAATGGCCTCTAGGGCATACATATAACTAACAATCTCCCACTTGCACTAGGGCCATCTGATAGCAGTGGTTGTAGTAACTCATACTCAACCATCCCATAAAAGACTCTCTCTGGGAACAGGCCTTTGTGAGTGGATCCGCTGTGTTGTCCTCTGAGTCTACTCTCCAAACCTCGATCACCCTGGAGATCAACCATCTCCATGATCAAGTGATACTGCCTTAGAATATGTCTGGATCACTGATGGGACGGGCGTTCCTTGGCATAAGCCACAACTCCATTGTCACACAATGGGAGGAACATAGTTCATCTCATGAACCTATATACACCCAGACTGCCTCTTTGGTAGCATCTTAAGTAGCGATGTATCCTGCCTTTATCGTCTAGTATGTCACGGTATCTAGCTTGGAACTCTTCTAACATACCGTCCCTTTACTGAGGGTAAAGACAATGCCTGTGACTGACATTCAGTCGTCTTTATCACCCTGGAACCATTCCAGTGATTCTCCCTAGGGTCGATTGATACCTTCTCACTACAACTAGTGGGAATCCTAATATCCAATTAAATCTATCTCATAGATCAAAAACTCTGGATTTTAGGAGGTATCATTTTGATCCTATATGGAGAATCATAGTGATAAACGGAGATTGACCAAGCGTAGCATAGGAAACTCTTTCCCTATCAAGAGTATGTCATCCACGTACTCTACGAGGATCGTCACCATACTCCCTACTACCTTTTTGTTTATACAAGGTTCATCTACCATTTTGATGATGTCAAACTCTTTGACTAATCCATCAAAACAGATGTTCCAACTCCGCGATGCCTGCTTTATCCTATAAAGCATCTTGCACACGTTTCCGCTGCTCCCACTATCTACGAAGCCCTCTGGCTGTGTACTTATAGACGCTCTCTTCCAAATCATCATTTAGAAAAGCAGTCAAGACACCCAACCACCAGATATCGTAGTCATGGTATGTAGCCGTGACAAGTAGGATCTGGATGGACTTAAGCATAGCTACTTGAAAAGGTTTCATCATTATCCACGCCTGGTCAATGATGCAAACTTTTAACAAGTCTAGCTTTGAAAGTCTCAACTTTTCCATGTACACCAAGTAATCTTCTCAAGATATACTTGCTCCTGATGGGAATTCAACCCTTCAGATATAGCAACCAAAGTCCATACTTTGTTGGTGTATAAGGATTCCATCTCAGATCGCTAAACATCCAGCCATTCTTACAGAGTCTTACTCTCGATGGCCAGCTCGAAGCTAGTTGGGTCATCATCTCATGATGCAATCTTTTCTCCCACTGTCATAGAGAAACCGAAGTAACTCTCAGGTGGGTGAGGAACCCTACTAGATCGGCGGAGAGGCTGAGGTTCATTGGAATCTACTGAATCCTATGGCTCTATCAAATCATTTACTGTAGTTTGTATAGCTGGAACCTTTCCAGTTCTACATAACAGACTTTGCCTCGAGCTTGTCCAAATTTTGCTTTTAGACATAGGCCGGACAACCCCAAATCTTAACCAACTTAAGATATGGGCTCTTCCCTTTCCATATCACATATGAAGTGGTAGGCAACTGATTTGATTGGAACCGTATTCAATAGGTATGCAGCTTCTCAAGCGCATAACACCTAAAAGGAAATAGGTAACTCAGTATTACTCATCATAGAGCACACCATATCATATAGGGTGTGATTGTTCCGCCCCGATATACCATCGTGCTATGGTGTATGCGGAGGAGTAATGCTGAGAGAGAATCTCATTCTCCTTTAGAAAAGTCCAGGATTTCCGTGCTCAAGTATTCTCCTCCTTGATCTCATCATAGGATATAATACTTATACCCGTATTTTGGTTCTCTACTTCTTGCTTATATTCTGTGAATATCTCAAAAGGCTCGGACTCATGTTTCAACAGGAACATATGTCTGAATCTTGAGAGATTATCAGAGAATGCAATGAAGTACAAAGAACCTGTCCTGGCATGTGTAGACAGGGGACCTTACATACATCAACATGTATCATCCCAAGAGTTTACTAACTCTTTCTCTGTTTCCAATAAACAGAGCTAGTGTCATTATATCTTTGTGACATGACTGGCAAGTTTCACAAGATGTAGATTCAAACTGATTTAAATATGCATCTTTATGTAACTTTAGCCAGTCGGGTCGCATTGATCTGACCTAGTCTACAATGCCTCAAGAAGGATTCGTTCATTTCTGAACTCTTCCTCTTGTGTGTGTTCCATATACTAAGAACTGTAGTTTGATTTAGAACATCAACGCTTTTAGATAACGTGCCTGATACGATCAACTTTTGATATAGGAAATGTTCAAAACATTATCCAACAATACAAAATTTTATCATTTCTTTACTACTAATGAGACTGATATAATTTTGTATATCAGGTTCGGTATCTAATAACATTCGTTCAGAATCAATGTATTGGCAATACAGGATGACAGTGACCAACAGACTTGGGTGCAACCCTTGCCCCGTTTTCTGCCTCATGAAACTTATCACCCGTTCTCAGTTCTCTACCTGTCTGTAGCCCTATGTACCAAATTACATATATGGGATCCTGATCTGGTATCACATACCCAGGACGTAAAGGATACTGAGAAACAGTTCTGTATAATGAACACACCCGAAGATGATGCATCAGCATGCACTCTCTTCGTTTGGGCGGCACGGGAAATCTGGTATTCCCCAATTTCCTGCTCTGTCTTATAACAATTATAAGTTGGAGCGGGACCAACGTTCCCCAGCTCAGTATAACAACCGGGTTCGGTCAATAATCCGTATTATTATCTTGATTAAGGCGTGATATGGTCGCTACCTGGAGAGAGAGAGAAGAAAACACTCAGCGTGCGCTCTTGTAAGAATAGATTGGTTATTATTTTATCTAATCAGGATGGCTCCCACTGCTTTTTATCAAATCTTCCTTCAAACCCTAAAAGGAAAGACTAGCCGGGATTAATTACACACTACAAGTTCGCCAATCTTTTAGCCAGGCCAGTGTCGGTACTTTGAGGGAGGTCCCCCTTGCTTTCGCACGAACCTAATTAATGTAAACCTCATTTTCCCAGAGGCGTAACCTCGTTAACACCTTTCTAGACACCTACTTGATCGGCTAATTGTAATGTATAAAACTCTCCCAGGAGTAACTCTTACTCGCAGCGGGTATCGGGATCCAACTATCTCATAGAAGGTATGCAATCTCATTGCAAATTTCAACACTTGAAATTCCCGATAATATTTTGCCCCTAGCAGCTTATGACCTTGGCTAAGGTCAACAAATCATAAATGCTAGCCAAGTTCAACCCGTCATTTCCCGATTGAATTAAACCCACCCGCACGACCCTTGGCTAAGGTCAACAAAGTCGCACGACTACCCTAACTCAATCGCATCATATGCTTATACAGATAAGCACTAATCAGCTACCGCACACTACGCCTTGGCTAAGGTCAACAAACGTAGCACGAATACTAACCAGTACTTATCTGAAATGACGGAGGGCTACGACAGGTTTTTCTGAAAACCTATTGCGTAATGAACTTGATATCGTTGTAGGATCGAATGAATTTTGAAATGGAGTGTTTTTTAGGCTTTTCTAGTTTTGCTAAAGGAGTCACTCCCGGTGAAGGGATCGTCGGTCCTTTCCTCGTCGAATGAGGTGCGGGATATATCACATATATCACTGTGCAAAGCAAAAACACTTAAAAGCAATCAAAAGACAAACCGAGTGTGTAGCATCTGCCAGTTATTGCTAAAGGAGTCACTCCCGGTGAAGGGATCTCGGTCCTTTCCTCATCGAATAAGGTGCAGGATATATCTCATATACCGCTGTGCAAAGCAAGAACTGTAGCTACCTATTTCAATTTTGAAATTCGATTCTACAACATCTTAGGTTTCTTTTATTTCATTAATCACATTAATGAAGTCCCATCATTTAAGTACCTAAACATCATAGATAAATACGACGTACACTTATGCCATCCGCATTCGCCTCGATGTCCCCTCATGCACCGTTAGGTTAGGTAACTAACGGCAGAGCGGGGCAGGGCTAGCGCGGGTGTAAAACATAAGTAACATCTATATAATATATCATATATACTATATACTGTATCTATCACAGAACATCACATGATCACATCACAGATATCGCAGCAGAAGAATCATATGAAATATTGGATATACTAGGACGTCCGTGTTTTCAATACGAGCCAGTATAAAACACGGATTCCACGGTCGTGATGAATAGCCAAACCCACACCCCTAGACCCCTACGAGAGCGGCAAGCAACCCTACCAATTCTAGAGTTAGGAGACCCGGACTCGAGTCCTCGAGTTGGTCTCCCACTGGACTCCAGAACCCGGTTACTTGTGCCCTCCTCCTTGGGTCTATCCTAGTGCGGAAAAGTAAATAATATACAACAACGGTGACAACTTCCGCAACCTGGAAGCGCCCCAATAAAAAGAATATTACATACAAGTTTTTACATGAATGAAAATGAAAAACACTCATCTCACATAAAAACCCCCGGCTATTCAAACACGACGATCCAATATAACATATCCAGCAACACATAACATCACATGTCATCAACGTAAGTAAATATGCGCATCCCAATTGTCGTTGACATATAGCAACGAAACCGGCGATATCACATATTACACTTACGGTCACAGAAAAGAAAGTGTAAAACTACAACAGTTGGAATCCGCAACCACCTCAGACATCACATGCCTGACCAAATGAATTCCTTAGACATCGCATGCCTAACAATTATAAACCCCGCATTTTAGTCTCATTATCGAAAACACTTTTCAATATCGAGTCGGGCAATTCAACAAGATTCCCGACATCCTGATCGAATGCTCTTCGCAAACTTCAGTAGACGGCTGCACCCCCGATACCGTCGACGAAGTGCACCAAGGCGGAACACCGCTACCGCGAGCACCCGAACGGATGCTTTCGGCGACGGGGTTCTCCTACAGTCACTTGGTCGGGGCTATGGGGTGAGGCTGTCTATTAAGTTTACCCGGCGAGTATCCGCGTACGCTACGTGATTGCGACGGACTTTTGATCACATCAAAATTCCGTGGCAACCGATCAAGTGAGACTAAACTGCTACGTTTATAATATTCATTCCGTTATCTCATAACAATTTGTGAATTCCAATTATTGTATCACATTCCGGATAAAATAGAAAATGTTAAACTTTCCGATTGAACATTCGAACACCCAAGTTTTCCCGATACAGATCAACACATGAAATAATTCTAACAACATTCAGTTCGTGCCTCAGTACCGACGGTCCAGCCGTAGAAGGGTCAAGCCAACGCCTCACATGTGGCACTCCGTACTGCCCCAAACCCGAAGGTTCAAAGGGCAGTTCAAGACGGTCTCATCATCGAGTTAAGGTTTGTTGTCTTCTAGAGGGTCCATCGAGTTACTTGCACTACTTAGAACGTCGTTAAACTACGGAAAAATGCAACACTTGGAAATTTCCCGACAGGGGAAAAATTGGGTATTTATATCCGGTCGAACTTTTTAACATATTCTAAAAATTATCCGGAAAGCCACACAGACAAAATTTGATACTCCGATCGAAACACCGAATCCCCAAAATAATCCCAGAAAATACAACTCTGGAATAAATTTTAAAAATACCCAGAAAATCCAGTATAAAATAATAGGAGTTACTGTGCAAACAGTGTACGATGACGTCATCATTCCGCCGCTGAACCGCCGCATAAGGCAGGATTATGCCGCTGATCCGCCGCGGTTTGTACTGTTCATCAATAAATTTTTGCATGGTAATTCTTATTTTTTTCTGCTGAATTTTTTAGCAATTTTTAATTTGGAAAAATCAACGTTTTCAGAAAACGGACAGAGAGCATGGAAATTTTGCGGTTTCGGTTCGTTCGGACTTCAAATCGCGTCTAGACTTCGCCTAAGGCTCTAGCTAGGCTCTGATACCACTGTAGGGTTCTTAGGCACCCTAGTGAGGTCACACAAGGCATCGAACATGCCAAATTAAAATTTTAACGGTGCCGAGAAACCCGACTACGGATCGTTTGCTAGAAAACTAGGCGAAAAGATAACTAGTTAACACTTAACTAAGGGAATACGGAAATACAACCTTTGTAGATCCGGTGCTCCACCTCCATAGCTCCGCAACGAAGTCCTCTCCGCTGTCCAAATCAAATCCGGGCTCTAGCGTCGGCTTCGTCGGAGAATGGGCAAGCTAGGTCGTCGATGTCCATGCCGAAGATGATCTACGTCGAGGCATCGCTAAATCAAGCTCCACCTTCACCAAGTCTTGAAAACTTGTGAAGGAAACACACTCTACTACTTGGCAAGAGGTAGAGGATGAAGAAATAGGAAGTGGGTTCAATTTAGAATTGGATTTCTCACTCTTTATCATCAATCACCATTGATGACTTCAAGCTTTTCTTCTTGAGTTCAAGGAAGAAGAAGAAGAAATGATATGATAAGAATAATAAAAATGAAAAGAAAATAGAATACTTATCATAATTGAACCATGGTCAAGTGTAGAGAATAAATCATGGTTAGTGGGATGGTTAGGGTTAAGCATGAGACAAAATGGTCACTTGGTCAAAGTCTTCATGAAGCTTCATGAACAAAACAAAAGAAGCCACCATTTTCACATTTGCTTTTCATTTTCCAAAATAAATGAATGAATTAATAAATAGATATGAAAATGTAAACCCTAACCATTACATAACCATGGTTTAAACTTTACACAAAACACAAGTAAACATGCATCATCAAACATGATACAATCATGTGCACAAAACTATATCGAATATACAATGTGCACACCCGAGTGAGAAAATCCATTTAAAGTGAACCGATACTAGTTAATGCAAAGTAATATATCAAATATATAATTATGCATTAAATCATTAAATCAACACTTGATTCAATGATCCGGTCATGTCGCACAAATCCGACAGGTATCATTAGTAACAACTTATCGAATCAACACTTGATCCGATAACCCGGCTATATCGCATATAACCGATCAATGTCACATCGCGAGAATCGAATACAGTATCACATACCGTATTATTCTCGGTCCCGCACATATCTCATATGTGCTCCTATTTCGTTTCGCTTGAGCCAGGAAACCTCTGTGTAGGACTCTAAAGACTCGTCAATACGCCGGCAGCAGGTGATGATCATATCAGTCACCCACAAGCCGCAAGCGGTCTGCTAAACGTAACGGCCACCCGGGTATTGAGCGATCTGAAGATCGACGAGCAAGCCCGCTCACACTCCAGTGAATCCGACCAGTAACACTACCGTACAGTCCGGTCTGATCGTCTGATATGTCGCATATCTTGCCTAGGGGTGGTAAACGTCAGACCCCAATAGCTTGATAAGTCGTGTCGATATGAGGTCTATAACACTTCGAGAAACTACTGGTAACACTTACCAGTAAATCTCAGCAACCCTGGTCAGGGATTTCCTGTTATAGCCAATCGAACACAGCGCAACATCAACTCCCTATACCGGGAGAGACGAATCCCCTCCTATCGCTCATTGCCTCCATGTGACTCGGGACTGTACCCAAAAACCACCATTTTGCATGCCTTCTTGGACGTGGTAAGATGGAAATCAAAGCACAGTGGGAACCACACAAGACTCTATGACGATCTCGGGTCAACAGACTACTCTGTACCAGTGTCACCAGAGAACTGCCATCTGACGTGAGGTATAATACTATCTGGGAGTTCTCGGCGAGTCCGTCCAGTGTACCCAGTCTCTACTGAGCACCCGTATATCATCTCTGATGTCAAACACCAATGGATATGGATCATCCATCGCCCATCTGTATGGGTCGAGAAGGTACACGCTAGTCTACTCTGGTATATCGATGCCCCGTCTCGATACACCCACGACTAGGGACTTTGAAGGATGTACTTATGGACTACCATGTCCCCACTAGTATGATCCGCATCATAGTCCAGGTAGTCAAGCACTCATCCTAAGGGCTTTACCAACATGTAACAGAGAGACAATCAGTATACACGTTAAGGTAAAGTTCAGCCAGATAGCATACTATCATGTCGAACAAGAAAGTCCTCCCTATATATGTCCCAGCATCCACTACAATATACATCCTATGTACAGTAATGGCCTCTAGGGCATACATATAACTAACAGTTAAACCCACTGTCGGCGTAGTGTAGAGTCTTTAAAGTTCCACACAGAGAGTTTCCCTGCTTCGGGAGAAACGATATAGAGGTCGTATGGTTTTACAACAGGGTTCGGACACATACGTGTATTTATGCACGTACGATGTTCGAACAGTTTTCACTAGCGGGCTTTAGTTTAAGCCAGATTCTAGTAAAGGATTATTGGATTTATATAGTCTCAGTATTTTCGTGTTTTCACGGATAGGAGGGGCATTCTCGTAATTACTCGAGAAGCTTCTAGAAGAAAGGTGACTCATTATGCTTTAATTCATGTATGAATTAAGCTTAATGAGGTGGAGGAGATGATGTGTGATTTGCATTAATTACATCATGAGTCATGAGGTGATTCACCTCAAAGTAATTAATGAAGTATGGTTGATATTTTGAGATATTATCATATAGATATTTTCATGCTTCATTATTTATCCAAATGACTTAAGATATTTATTCATTCTCACTTATACATTCTCTCTCCTCAAGCTCTCTCTCTTCAACCCTAACCCTAATCCTCTCATTTGTTGAGATCCTAGGATTAGCAAGACTAATAGATACCTAATCCTCTTCTATATCCTCTAGGTTATCTTGATTAGCAATCATAATCACCTAGTTACCTCAAGTGAGAGGTTAAAGCTTGGAGAAGCAACTCTCGGGTGGATCTTCTATCACATCGAGGAGGACGACGAGGAGGTGATCAACGAGAATAAGAAGGACTTGATTCATTAGGTATATTCATCTATCATAGTAGCTAATCACTTCTATATAGTTGTTAGTTAGGGTTTAGCAAAGATCCGTAAAGTTAGTCGATGTTAGTTTAAACCAAATGATTGTTTTACCTATTCTGCCTCCCCGCATCTTATTGGGTGTCTAACGCCGACTTACAGTGGTATCAGAGCCTCGCTAAACCATAACTAACTTGTTAGCAAAGTCGTTAGAAATTCGATCGCAAAACAAACCCGAAAAAACATCATTTTCACCATGTTTCTGCCGATTTTTAAACGGGGTCTAAAAATTGTTCCGGGACCCTTAAAACTACAAGCTGGGAATTTTAAGAATTATGAAGAAATTTGGGACTGTGACTCGACCATTGCACCGCGGAACCGCCGCCGATCTAAGCGATCCGCCGTGGATCCGCGACCGAGTTGACTCCGAGTCAACCTAAATTTGCTCAGTTATTCTTCTGTGTTGATATTGTGTTTTCTGGAATGTTTTGTTTATGCTCAGGTTTTATGTGCACAGAGAATTGTTTGGAGTAGAATCATTTGTGTTTGCTTGATCGAAATTCTAAGATGTTTGGCTAACTTGATTATATATGTGATGTGTTTAATGTGTTCATAAACCTCCCCTAACTGCTAGTATGTCGGTTAGCAGGGGGTTGCACATTTCTGTAATGGTTTTTACTGGTTTGTATCTGTGGACTTGTTGGATTGTCGTGAATGGATAGCCGGGGATGTGAGACGAGTGTTTCTTTCATTCAAATGTAATTTGTAAATTGTTGTAATATTCTTTTGCGGGGCACATCCGGGTTGAGGTTGTTTCCACCGTTGTATTATTTCATTTACTGTTTTCTGCTCCTAGGATAGACCCAAGGTGGGGTGCACAAACTACCGAGTACTTTGAAGTGTTTAGTGGCCTACTCACATTGTTGAGGGAGACCGCTTCACTTCGGGTACTTAGCGGGTAGTTTGCCGTAACCGTAGGGATCTAGGGTGGGGTTTTGGCTATCCATCGCGACTGTGTAATATGTCTTTCTTTGCAGTCTCAAAAGGAATGCATATTCGTACAAAATCCAATATGTTCATCTGTGATCTGGAATGCGTATTATTGCGTCTGACGAATGTACAATATCTATATATGATATCTATTAGGC
Source organism: Agapanthus africanus (assembly GCA_030015575.1). Taxonomy (NCBI): domain Eukaryota; kingdom Viridiplantae; phylum Streptophyta; class Magnoliopsida; order Asparagales; family Amaryllidaceae; genus Agapanthus; species Agapanthus africanus. Next base: position 303,433,234 of record CM057343.1, on the reverse strand, counting down.
GTCACATATGTTTTATACCCGCGCTAGCCCAGCCCCCGCTCTGTTGTTAGTTAAGTAACCTAACGGGTGAATGACGGGGCCCAGTGGCGAATGCGGATGGCATAAGAGGACATTGTATTTTCATTGTTTTCTGCAATGATAGTATAATTGATGGGATGCATTATATTAATGCAAAGAAAATAAACCAAAGTTGAATCGTTGGAACAGTTTAAAAGAAACCACTCGGTTATTTTTAAAACAGAAGATATTTTTAATTGCGAAACTTTAACCGCTACTTTTAAAAGCTATCAGGTTCCTTCGATCTTATCAAGTTCACTACGTTCACGGTTTCGCCAAAACCATTCGTAGCCCTCCGTCATTTCATTTGGGTATTTAGTAGTATTCAAGCTATGTATTTTGACCAACGCCAAAGCATAGTGTTTGGTAGCTGCTGGGTATTCATTTGTTGCATAGATAGATGAGTTAGTTTGGGACAGTCGTATTACCATTTGGCCAACGTCAGGGGTATGTACGGGTGGGTTCAAATTAAGAAGATAATGATGGGTAGAACTTGACATGTGACTTATGACATTTTGACAAACGCCAAGGTCATAAGAGCATGGGGCAGAAATCCATATCGGGATTTCTAAAGAAACTGAAATTTGCTAAGAGTACCATACCATTTGGAGAGTGATAATTTTGGTAGGATTCCTTCAGCTTTATCACACGATGATATTTGGATCCCGATCCTACTGTGAGTATTCGCTACTCATCAGGAAATTCGTCACTTAACGATCAATGCTATAGACCAAGTAGGTGTTGAGAAAGGTGTCAGCGGGGCTACGCCCCCAGAGAAAAGAGGTTATTTAATTAAGGAACTTTACGAAAGCGTCATAAAACCTCCCTCGAAGTACCGACACCGGCCTGGCAGAACGGTTAAGCAAGTATTGTACAGTGAGAATAGTCCTTACTAGTTCTTCCTTTTTGGTTTGAGGAGGGATTCGAGAAACAGTGGGAGCCATCCAGTTTAGATAAACTAAAAACCACTCTAAACTTGCAAGAGCATCATGCTAAAGTGTTCCCCCTCTCTCTCTCAATTGCAGCGACCCAGAATATGACAGGCCTTAAGTTACTATTAGATAAAATTATTTTGACAGGGCCAAACTATAAAGACTGGTTCCGGAATGTCAAGATGGCAATTACTTATGACAAATTGGGGTATGTCCTTACTACTAAGGCACCTGCTGTCCCTGGTCTAGAATCCAGTGTCGCGGATAAAGAAATCCGTATGACCTGGGAGATCGACTGCGCGAAGGCTAAATGCATCGTGCTTGCCTCTATGAATAATGAACTTCAGAGGAGGCACGAGAATATGGATCTCGAATCCATATTTCTCCACACCAAGGAACTGTATGGAGAGCAATCTCGTATAGCTAGATACGAAACCTCGAAGAACTTGTTTCGGTCGAGGCTGGCCGTCGGATCATCTGTAGGAGAACATGTCCTTAAGATGATTGGCTATATAGAAGAGCTCGCGGACCTCGGGACGACTTTAGAGAACGAGCTATATACATACTTGGTTCTTCAGTCCCTTCCTTCCACCTACGCCCAGTTTATTCTGAATTTTATCATTTAAGGAAAAGAAGTTGAACTTCCAGAACTCCTTAACATGTTGTGGAGTGCAGAGGGCACCTTGCAGAAAGCATGGGAAACACCCACTATGTTTGTTCGCGGTGCTTCCTCTTCCGGGTCCAAGGCAAGGGCCAAAGGAAGGAAGAAGAAGGCCGCTACCAAACCAAGAAGTGGTGTTGGTAAGGTGGGAGTTAAGTGAAAAGAAAAGGTTGCGGTGCCAGTAGTGGCAAAGGACGAGTGCTTCCATTGTCGTAGGAAAGGCCATTGGAAGAAAGATTGCAAATCTTGGATTGCCAAGAACCAAGACCCGAAGCAAGCTGTGGCTTCGACTTCAGGTGTGTTTATAATTGAAAATTGTCTGTCAATCAACTCTATTTCCTGGGTATTGGATACCGGATCAGGATCTCATATATGCAATTCGTTGCAGCCACTGAGAAACCGTAGAGTGCTGAAGGTTGGTGATATGACCCTCCAGGTTGCTAACGGAGCTAGCGTGGGTGCTTTGTTCGTAGGAGATTATCACCTTGGATTGATGAGTGGACATATTTTGGTTTTGCATAAACTGTTTTTGTGTACCCAGTTTAACGTGTAATATCATATCAGCATCGTTGTTATCAAAAGAAGGTTATGATTTCACGTTTGTAAGCGATGTTGTCAACATCCACCTTAATCATTTTTTGATTTGGTCCGGTACACTAGATAACAGTATATTTGTGTTAAACCAATTACAGATTTTCAATGTCCAGAACAAACTAAAAAGAAAGTCTCCAGATATAAATCAGGCTTTCTTATTGCATTGTAGACTAGGTCACATCAATGAGACAAGGTTAACTAAGTTACATAGAGAAGGATATTTGGATCCGTTCGAATATCAATCTTATACCACTTGTCAATCATTTCTCAAAGGAAAGATGACAAAGACTCCATTCACTGGATATGGAGTTAGAGCGAGCGAGCTCTTAGGACTCATACACAGCGATACATGTGGTCCAATTTCTACACATACAAGAGGTGGTTTTTCATATTTCATTACTTTTACGGATGATTACTCTAGGTATGGATTCATTTTCTTAATGAAACATAATTCCGAGGCCTTTGAGAAATTCCAAGAATATAAGAATGAAGAAGAAAACCAAACTGGCAAAAGTATCAAGACACTGAGATCTGATCGAGGTGGTGAATACTTAAGTGCCGAGTTCCTGGGTTACCTAAAAGAGAAAGGAATTCTCTCTCAGCTTACTCCTCCATACAGCCCACAGCATAATGGTGTATTGGAAAGACGGAACCGAACTCTATTAGATATGGTACGTTCCATGATGAGTAATGCTGAGTTACCGCGATCTTTCTGGGGTTATACGCTAGAATCAGCTGCATATCTTTTGAACAGGGCCCCTACCAAGACTGTGCCTACCACACCATATCAGATGTGGAGTGGGAAGAAACCCTATCTTCGATATCTGAAAATATGGGGATGTCCAGTTTCTTTTAAAAAGCAGCATGCAGACAAACTCGAGGCACGATCAGTACTGTGTAAGTTTGTGGGATATCCAAAGAACTCCAAAGGGTATTTTTTCTATTAGGCAAAGGAACAAAAGGTTTTTGTTTCTCGTAATGCCCATTTTCTAAAACAACAGATTTTAGAAAAGTAAACAAGTTGGAGCGCAAAAGAACTGGAAGATATTCCAGAACCACAAACTACTACTTAAAGTTTGGTAGAACCAGAAGTTCAAGAAGAACAGGACTTTCCCGCACCCCTTCGTAGGAGTAGTAGGCCGTCTCATCCGCCTGAGAGATGCTATAGTTTTCTCATGGACGGGGATAGAGAAGATTGCATCATTGATAATGATGAACCTACTAGCTTCCAGCAGGACATCAAGAGCGGCGAATCAGTAAGATCGCTGGATGCAATGCGGAACGAAATGGAGTCCATGTACACCAACAAAGCATGGACTTTGGACTTTGCTCCAGATGGGGTAAAACCCATAGGATGCAAGTGGATCTTCAAGAAAAAGATTGGTGTAGATGGACAGGTGGAAACCTATAAGGCTAGACTTGTTGCAAAAGGTTTTCGTCAAAGACCTGGTTTGGACTATGATGAAACTTTTTCTCCAGTGGCTATGCTCAAATCCATTCGTATCCTTCTTGCCATTGCCGCCTTCCATGCTTATGAGATCTGGAAGATGGACATAAAGACGGCTTTTCTAAATGGTAATTTAGAAGAGTGCGTCTATATGGATCAGCCAGAAGGTTTCAATCAGAGTGGGAGCAGTGGGAAAGTGTGCAAGTTGCTTAAGTCCATTTATGGACTAAAGCAGGCATCGCGGAGTTGGAACATCTGTTTTGATGAAACGGTCAAAGAATATGACTTTATCAAAAATCCAGATGAACCATGTATATATAGTAAAATTGTAACACGAACTGTCGTATTCCTCGTATTGTACGTGGATGACATTCTTTTAATAGGAAATGACATTCTTATATTACAATCTGTCAAAGGATTCTTGTCACACAGGTTCGCCATGAAAGACCTGGGTGATGCCTCTTACATTCTGGGGATCCGGATCTATCGTGATAGATCCAAGAGGATGTTGGGACTTTCGCAGTCCAGCTATATCAACACTATACTGAAAAGATTCAGTATGGAAGATTCTAAGCGTTGTAGTTTACCAGCTTGTCACGGAATCACCCTCTCCAAAGAGATGTCACCCAAGACTGATTTGGAAAAGGATCTCATGTCTATTATACCCTACGCTTCGGCAGTAGGCTCTATAATGTATGCGATTTTGTGCACCAGACCAGATGTAGCTTACGCACTGAGCGTGGTAAGTCGGTATCAGTCAGACCTAGGGGAGAAGCACTGGATAGCAGTAAAGAACATTCTAAAGTACCTGAGAAGGACTAAGGATATGTTCTTGGTTTACGGCGGAAAAGACCTCAAGATCGAGGCTTTTGCTGATTCCAGCTTCCAGAGTGACAAGGATGTCTCCAAGTCCATGTCAGGTTATGTCTTTACCCTCAATGGAGGGGCGGTATGCTGGAAGAGTTCCAAGCAGGACACCGTTGCTGACTCGACGATGGAAGCGGAGTATATCGCTGCTTGCGATGCCGCAAAAGAAGCAGTCTAGATGAAGAATTTCCTCACAGAACTTCAGGTGGCTCCATCCATTGTGGATCCAATACCTCTGTATTGTGACAACAACGGGGATATAGCTTTAGCGAAGTAACCCAGGTCCCATCAGAAGTCCGGACACATTTTAAGGCGGTATCACCTGATCGGGGAGATCATAGATCGCCGGGAGATCGAGGTCCGGAGAGTTTCTACAGAGGAGAACAATGCAGATCAATTCACAAAGGCCTTACCTCAGATTCAGTTCGAGAGCCTACTCGAGATGATAGGTCTTCGATACGCCAGTACATGGCCCTAGTGCAAGTAGGATATTGTTAGTGTATATGCCCTAGGGGCCATTATTGTATCATACTAGCTTGTATATTACTTAATGGAAGCTTGGGATATTCACAGTTATATTAACAGTTTTGCTAAACATGGTATTATACTACTTGGTTTATATCTATCTTAATATGTGTATATTTTAGCATATCGCGAATATATATTGATAGAGCCCTTAAGATCTTGCTTGACTACCAGCGTTGTGATGGCAGTCACACTAATGGGGGCTGCGTAGTATACAAGCACATCCTTTTTCAGGTCCCTAGTCATAGGATTATCGAGACAGGGCATCGATACTCCGGAGTAGACTAGTGTGTACGCTTCTCATCCCAGCAGGGGAAATGGTCAGTCCCACAGCTATTAGTACGTTGTACTGGAGATAGTATACAGGTGCTCGTTGGGTTACGGGTATACTGGACAGGACTCGCAGGGAACTGTTGGTTGGTATTATACCCGTCGTCAGTTAACTGTCCCCAGGTGACATGAGTATAACATAGTATGCAGACTTGACACTGCTGCTTCGCCTCGAGTGTGTTGCCACTGTTCTTATATTGCTACCCTACCATGGCTCAAAGGAGTCGTGCAAACAGGTAGCAGTTCGGTGTAGCCCCGAAGAACTTGGAGGCAGTGGCGGTTAGATAGGATTTGTCTCTCCCCGTATTGGGAGTTGATATCACGCTGTGTCTGGAGAGCCATTACGCAAAGTCCCTAGCCATGGCAAATGAGATTTACTGGTAGGATTTCCAGTAGCTTCTCAAGGTGTAATGGGCTTCGCTCCGACATGACTTATACCGCATTTAGGGGACAAACGCTTGCCGCCCCCTAGGCCCGATATGCGATAGTCCTAGACGAACAGACCGGACTGTACGGAGATTGTCACATCAGGCTCAGTAGGAGTTCAGATGGGTTTCTTCATTAGCCTTCTTATCGATATCTACCTGGGGAACGTTACGTACAGCTAGTACCGCTTGCGGCCTATGGTTAAACCCACTGCCAGCGTAGTGTCGAGTCTTTAGAGTCCCACACAGAGAGTTTCCCTGCTTCGGGCGAAACGATATAGAGGTCGTATGGTTTTACAATAGGGTTCGGACACATACGTGTATTTATGCACGTACGATGTTCGGACAGTTTTTACTAGCAGGCTTTAGTTTAAGCCAGATTCTAGAAAAGAATTGTTGGATTTATACAGTCTCAGTATTTTCGTGTTTTCATGGATAAGAGGGGCGTTCTCGTAATTACTCGAGAAGCTTCTAGAAGAAAGGTGACTCATTATGCTTTAATTCATTTTTGAATTAAGCTTAATGAGGTGCAAGAGATGATGTGTGATTTGCATTAATAACATCATGAGTCACGAGGTGATTCACCTCAAAATAATTAATGAAGCATGGTTGATATTTTGAGATATTATCATATAGATATTTTTTTCTTCATTATTTATCCAAATGACTTGAGATATTTATTCATTCTCACTTACACATTCTCTCTTCTCAAGCTCTCTCTCTTCAACCCTAACCCTAATCCCCTCATGTGTTGAGATCCTAGGGTTAGCAAGACTAATAGATCCCTAATCCTCTTCTATATCCTCTAGGTTACCTTGATTAGCAATTACAGTCACCTAGTTACCTCAAGTGAGAGGTTAAAGCTTGGAGAAGCAACTCTCGGATGGATCTTCTATCACATCGAGGAGGCCGACGAGGAGGTGATCAACGAGAACAAGAAGGACTTGATTCATTAGGTATAATCATCTATCATAATAGCTAATCACTTCTATATAGTTGTTAGTTAGGGTTTAGCAAAGATCCGTAAAGTTAGTCGATGTTAGTTTAAACAAAATGATTGTTTTTACCTATTCCGCCTCCCCGCATCATGTGGGGTGTCTAACGTCGACTTACACCTCAGGTAACAACATGTCATAAATATGAGGTATGATCAATATAATCAACATGAATCAATGTCCACTATATCATGAAATCTAAATATGTGGATATCATCTAACTATGCAATCAATGCCTGTATGTATGTGGATCTCGTCCACGTGTCACCCAATGACATAAAACATCATGCATGTAAATATCATAAAGCATATGCATGGAAGTATGAGGATATAAGTCAACATGTGTCCCTCGCAAAACATCAAAATCATGGAACCGGAGTGTCTAGTATCGACACTCGAAAATATCATGAAACCTGTGCCTAGCATCGGCATGTAAATCCTCATATATAGGGCTTCGTCTGTCTGGATCGCCCCACGGGCTTCGTCAGTCCAGATCGACCCGTATCATCTCTCGACACCGGTCGGTATCCTCCGGATATCGGCCAAGACCAAATAATATCACCGGTAGGTAGTAGTCCCTCTGCCAGGCTCACCGTCTGTATACACAGCATCCTTTCTTGCCACGGGGTACCATACCCGGCCCCACCATGTACCCGCACATGGCCTACGGCTCCTCCTCGCATGGGGTATATAGATGTATCAGTACCGATAAAACTCATGGTGGGCGTACTGAAATATCATATCAAGGGTAACCGGGTTTTTTAAAAGAATACATACTCTCTTTTGAAATAACCACGGTTCCCAAATCCAAAAATATCATGGAAACAACATATCTCAATGCGTATAATCATAAATCATGATGTATGCAACATATAAAGGTGTAACATTTCAAAAAAAAATATTATTTTTTGGAATTTTTATAATTTAATATTATTTTAATGAATATTTTAATATTTCGGTATAATTAAATACCGATAAATGGGGAAAATCTGGAAAATTATAGAAATTACTAAAAGAGGGTGTTTTATGTGAATTATGCAATTTTTTAGTTTTTATGATTAATTATATGCTAATTTAGTTCTAATCGCGATTAAAAATCGCTAATCGGGTTTTAAGCGTGTTTTGTGCAAAACATGCAGCATTTCTTTTTTCTACACTTGTTGCATTTTCCTACTTGTTTTGGGTGCATGGTTGGTTATTTGGGGTTACTATTGATATGAGAAGGGATTAAGAAAAGAAAAAGGGATACAATAGAAAATTGAGGTATGGTGAAGAGAGAGAAAGGGAGGGTTTGCCTTGACTTGGACTTGGCCATTCTCTCATGTTTCCAACACTCATATCTCTCCCTCTCCTTCACTTGCTGCTGCTGCTTCCTCCTTCACCTCCCTCCCCCTCTTCAACTCCTCAAAACACATCCAAAAACACTCCAAAACATAATCTCCTTTTCACAAAAAAGATGCACAAGCTCGAGGGAAACACATTGGACCAAGAAAGCAAGGATTTTGGCCACTTGGGGCAACTCAAGAAAATTCTTGAGTTGCCAAATGAGGTATTTTCTGAACAACTAGCTTAGTATTCCTATTACTTATACCCCCATGTTATGATAGAACCGATATTGTGAGATTTTGTGGACTTGAAAATTCTAGTTAGGGTTTATTGGAATTTGACAGTTGTGATGTGAAATTGAACTCGCTAGAGGCCACACAAACGCCCTAGTGCTAGAATTCTGACCTAAACCAGAGACTAGAAACCCGGAATACGGATTTAGAAACCGATATCGGAAAAACTATGATTTTGTGAAGGTTAAATGGAATCTGTTATCATCGTGAGAATCTGAAAATTATTTTGCATTGACAGTGATACATGCAGGCACCCAGGAAGCTACCACCATAACCCTAGCCCCTAACTCCCTATCACGGCCGCAAATTTAATCCCTCTGGCCTCAATTTGCGGCCAGACCATGGTGGATTTGGCTCGTTTTTGTTCTGTAGCCCCATCTCCAGTAATTTAGACCCCTGGCATGTGGAAAATTTTCCAATTTGACCTAGGGTAGAATCTGGAGCCTTTTTCCTGAGTTGCTGTTTTGATTCATGTTTCCGTTTTGCATATTTTAAATTCTTGATTCTCGTATTTGTGTTTTACCTCAATCTCTTGACGTTTGCACGACGATATCGAGGGTTGTTTGATGGTTCAGAAGGTTTAGAAAGCGTAGTCTATAGGTTCTAACCTATAGCCCTTAGCGCGTCGTTTGGTTTTCTCGATATGATTTTAAGATGCATTTGCGATTGTGTTATCTTGTAGGTATCTTCAAGAGGGCTTCTTATGACGAAGATGATGAAGGAGACATCGACACCGACACACAGGATACAAGGTGAGTAGATTATATCTACGAGGGAACTCGGGTGGATAGCGTATAGCACCCCCTCACTCCGATATTTAGAATAGTATATATATACTATTTATGATAGCTTATTGTGTGTCGTGGATATTGAGATGAGATTAGGTGTACTATGATTAGATTCGGGCGTAGAAGTAAACTAGTATAATTCCTAGTTACGAACCCTAGAATAGGTTTACACCCACCCGCACACACATGCATTTCTGTTATACATATACCTATATGACGAGGATTGTGGATGATATTTAGTGATGAGTCGATGAGATTGGGCATAGTGCCATGAGATCGGTGATATGATGTGATACGTATTTGGTATACGACATGAGATTTTTAGCGGGCCTTTGGACGTGTGTTTCACACACGCATTCATATTTATATAGATGGTATCGATTTGTACTAGACATAGATCAGTACCCGGGGATCATGTGATATGATGATAATTATACGTGATATTTGATGAGATGAATGTGATATTGACCCGTACCCAGCTTTTGGGATGCCGTACGATGATTTGGCGTACGAGCTTTATATTAATGATACATCTGCACTCATAACTAGAGGATGTCACATGATATTATATCGTACGCGGCACCTTGAGGCGGGATCACCGACTATTATACTTTTATATATATTTTGACTCAGATTTTGGTGGTTTCTATACCCCTCCTTATTAACTTGTTAGTTAGAGCTGTAGTTTTGCTAGTAGATGTTAGGCTAGGTTGATGTCATACCTATTTCAAAACTAATGAATCGGGAGTATTTTAAAGACAGGCAGAGGGATTCTACAGATATTTTCAAAGACGCATCTTTTCTTAAAAACACCGTAGCCCTTATTTTCCTAAAACCTCTTCTTTCAAATGGCAAAACATTATGACATAGATAAATTGATGTAGATACTGCACTGTTGTGTTATTATTCATTGCCGCATATTCTTACTATTTGCATCGCATTGCATGTTAAATATGATTATTGTTATATCAAATCCATGTTGTTAGGACACCAACACCATTATCGATGATGCATATGTTCCACGTACACCTGCTTGCCGGCTCACACACTTCATCATCGATAATTGCCATGTCACTACACTATAGTACTGTTGCATTTAGGATATGATCTCTTGCATAGCATACTTGTGTACATACCCATTGTACACCCATATTTACATACATAAGTATTTGCACATACATAGATGATTCTGGCTTGATTAGAGATTTGGAAACCGCAAGATACTCTTTAAAACTGATTCATTTTAAAAGAGCGGTTTCCCCTCAATATATGCATATTACTATTCCATATTGCATAATATACTGATATGCTTACATTTCTTTTACATGTCGCATGCATCATGCTTTTGATTATACGCATTGAGATATGTTATTTCCATGATATTTCTGGATTTGGGAACCGTAGTATTTTTCAAGAGACCATGCACAGTTTTAAAAACCCGGTTACCCTTTATATGATATTTCAGTGCGTCCACCATGTGTTTTCTCGGTGCTGAGAGTGACATGTGAAACCCGATTCGAGAAGTGGACGAGGCCGATTGTGGGTACATGGTGGACCCGGTATGGTATCACGGTGCGAGAACGGATCTGCTGTGTAGTTAGACGGTGAGCCGGCAGAGAGACCACTACCTACCGGTGATAGTATTTGAGCTCGGTGGATATCCGGAGGATACCGACCGGAGTCATGAGATGGATATGAGGGCCGACCAGGGTGTGCAGCGCCTGAGATATATGAGGATTTACATGCCGATGATGGGCACGGTTTTCATGATGTTTTCGAGTGTCGATGTTAGACACTCAGGTTCCATGATTTTGATATGTCGCGAGCGACACATGTTGATTTACATCCTCACACTTCAATGCATATGCTTTATGATATTTACATGCATGATGCTTATTGTCATTGGGTGACACGTGGACGAGATCCACATACATACAGACATTGATTACATAGTTGGATGATATCCACATACTACTATACTTCATGTTATAGTTGACATTGATTCATATTGATTACATTGATCATACCTCATATTCATGATATGTTATTGTTAGTGTATATGCCCTAGAGGCCATTACTGTATCATACTAGTTTGTATATTACTTGATGGAAGCTTGGGATATTCACAGTTGTATATACAATCTTGCTCGAAATGGTAGTATGCTACTTGGTTTGTCTCTGCTTTAATATGTGCATGTGTTTCTTTTAGCATATTGCTGATATACATATTAGTAGAGCCCTTAGGATCTTTGCTTGATTACCAGCGTTGTGATGGCGCTCACACTCGTGGGAGCTGGGTGATCTATAAGCACAGGTCCCTAGTCGTTGGACTATCGAGACAGGGCATCGATACTCCAGAGTAGACTAGCGTATGCGCTTCTCATCCCAGTATGGGAGACGGTCTGTCCCACAGCCCTCAGTACGTCGTACTTGAGATAGTATGCGGGTGCTCGTTAGGTTACGATTACACTGGACAGGAGTCGTCGGGAACTGTTGGTTGGTATTATACCTATCGTCAGTTATCAGTTCCCAGGTGACATGAGTACAGCTTAGTCCGTTGACTTGACACTGTCACTTCACCTCGAGTGTGTTCCCACTGCACTTTGATTACTACCCTACCACGGCTCAAAGGAGTCGTGCAAACAGGTAGTTTTCGGGTGCAGTCCCAAAGCACTTGGAGGCAGTGACGGTTAGACAGGATTCGTCTCTCCCGGTATTGGGGGTTGACATCGCGCTGTGTCCAGGAGAGCCATTACACGAGTAGTCCCTGGCCAGGGCAAGCGAGATATACTGGTAGGTTTCCAGTGTTATCTCAGGGTGTTCTGGGCTACACTCCGACACGACTTGTACCGCTATTAGGGGACTGACGTTCACCGCCCCGTAGGCCCGCCATGTGATGTATCAGACGAACAGACCGGACTGTACGGAGATTGTCACATACAGGCTCAGTAGGAGTTCAGATGGGGTTCACCTCGTCAGTCTTCTTGTCGACATCTACCTGGGGACCGTTACGTACAGCTAGTACCGCTTGCGGTCTGTGGTTAAACCCACTGCCAGCGTAGTGTCGAGTCTTTAGAGTCCCACACAGAGAGCTATTCGCCTTTAGGCAAAATGAGTAGAGGTCGCATGGTTTTGCGACAGGGTTCGTTCACATCCGCGCACTTGTGCACGTTTGCTGTCCGGACAGCTTATACTAGCGGGCTTTGGTTTAAGCCGGATCCTAGTATATGATTTGGGATTGGTTTTTCTCATTGTATTCGTGTTCCTCGGATCACGAATACTGGTGCGTATGCACAGTTGCTTGAGACAGAGGGAGAGGACTTTGATTAGGGTTAATGACTATTGTCATTTTATTAACCCTAATGCTTATGTGTGTATTATTGTTAATTGATATTATTTTAATAATTGTGCATGGTTATGGTTGTTGACCATTTGACCTTCTTGACTTGTTGACCTTGGTTGACACTTTGACCATCATCATTTCATTTGGAAGTTGCTCTTTGATCCTTGCAATTTGCATTAAAAATGAAATGATAATGGTCATGTCTTGATTTAGCCATGACAATTATCTCACTAATTATCTAATTACAATAATTCACATATATGAGAGAATGCTTCATATTATTTTCTCATTCTATTATTCACATTCTCTCTCTTGTTCTTCCTCTCCCTCAAGCTCTCCCCTCTCATGTGTTGAGAAACACTTGAGCTTGAGAAAAACCCTCTCTTGATAATCTCTACTCTCATCTAGGGTTCAAGGATTAGCACTTCTTGCACCCTAGTTACTTCTAGCTTGGAGTTGAAGCCAAAGGTCGAGGCTTTCGGGTGGATCTTTCTTCGACGTGAGAAGACGACTAAGGTGACCTCCTTCCACCACTCCAAGGAGCAAGGAGAGAAGGACATAAAGCCCAAGGTATAACCTTTCTAGCACTTAGCTAGTTTCTAGTTAGCTTTAGCTTGTTTTTGTTTAGCAAAGATCCTTCATAGTCAAGTCCATGTTGCCTAAGCTCATAAAAATTCGATTTTTATTCCGTTTTCCACCTCCCCGCAAGTACCGGGGTGGGCAACATGGACTTACAGTGGCATCAGAGCCTAACTAAACATAAACTAGCTAGGTAGTAGAGTGCATCGAAGTTCGAATCGGAAAAATCGATAAACCGAGTTTTCAAAACCCTAAGTTTCTGTTAATTTTTTTTCTGTTCAAAATAAAATTTGTTATACTCCAAAAATCATCTCAGGGTTTTGTGAAGAAAGCCACCAAAAACGATCCAGTGATTCGACCAAAGAGCCGCGGTTCCGCGGCAATAGCAAGCTATTGCCGTGCAACCGCGGCCATCTTGGCTCTTCTCTGGGTCAAGTTTGGTGCAGTGTATTTCTGGCTTGGTTTTAGGATTTTTAAGATGGTTTATATGTGCCCAGATTTTCCAGAATAGAAATTTGTTTTTGGGGGCCTATAAATCCGTATTTTTTTCCGAACTTCAATACACTTTGACTAAAAGGTTATATCTGTGATGTTTATATGTATTGAACGTCAGCTAATCGCTATATGTCGATTATTCGGGGTTATACATATCTGTGATCTGTGATTGATGATGGTATGTGTATATGAATGGGTTGGATTGTCGCCGATGAATAGCCGGGGTGGATGTGAGATGAGTGTTGCTTTTTCTTTCATTCATTGTAATATGTAAATTGATGTAATATTATTATTTGTTTGGCCGCACAACCGGGTCGGGGTTGTAGCCGTCATTGTATAATTCTTTTTACTGTTTTTGCTCCTAGGATAGACACATGGAGGGGGTGCACAAACTACCGGGTATCTCGAAGTGCCGAGTGGCCTACTCACGGTGGTGAGGGAGGTTGCTTCGCTTCGGGTACTTGGCGGGTAGTTTGCCGCACCCGTAGGGGTCTTGGGTGGGGTATTGGCTATTCACCGCGACCGTGTAATCCGCTTTTCGTTGCAGGCTCGAACGGATTGCGGATTCCTAGTATATCCAATGTATTCATCTGTGATCTGTAATGTCTATCATTGCTATATATTTATATATGATAACTATTTAGGCGTTGCTTATGTTTTACAGCCACGCTAGCCCATCCCCCGCTCTGTCGTTAGTTAAGTTACCTAACGGGTGATGACGGGGCCCCGTGGCGAATGCGAATGGCATAAGCGTACGTCATATTTTGGTTGTTTTCTGCAATGGTAGGATTAAATGATGGGACGCATTAAAAGAACTAATGCAAGTAAATAAACCGAGTAAAAGTCGATTGGAACACTTTGAAAACCACTCGGTTCTTTTCAAAACTAAACATTTAAACGCGGAGCTTGAACCACTCCTTTTAAAAGCTATCTCGTTCCATCGATTATATCAAGTTCACTACGTTCACGGTTTCGCCAACACCATTCATAGCCCTCCGTCGTTTTGTATGGATATTCAATAGTATTCAAGCTATGTTTGTTGACCTTCGTCAAGGCATAGTGATTGGTAGCTGTTGGGTGTTCATATGTAGCATAGATAGATGCGTTGGTTTGGGACAGTCGTACTACCTTGTTGACCTTCGTCAAGGGTATGTACGGGTGGGTTCAAATTAACCTGGATAATGACGGGTAGAACTTGACATGTGACTTATGATTTGTTGACCTTCGTCAAGGTCATAAGAGCATGGGGCAAAAATACACATCGGGAGTTTCATAAGTACTGAAACTTGCTAGCGCAGCATACCATTTGGTGTGTGATGATTCTGGTAGGATTCCTTCGATTTTATCACGTGATGATATTTGGATCCCGATCCTACTGTGAGTATATGCTACTCCTCGGGAAAACTCTCACTTAACGATCAATGCTATAAACCTAGTAGGTGTCTAGAAAGGTGTTAGCGGGGCTACGCCCACAGGGGAAAGAGGTTACTTAATTAAGGAACTTCGCGAAAGCGTTGGAAAACCTCCCTCGAAGTACCGACACTGGCCTGGCTGAACGGTTAAGCAAGTATTGTACGGTGAGATTGATCCTGACTAATCTTTTCTTTACGGTTTGAAAAGGGATTCGAGAGACAGTGGGAGCCATCCTGTTTAGATAAATTAAAAACCAATCTAAACTTGCAAGAGCATCGTGCTAAGTGTTTTCTTCTCTCTCTCTTAATTGCAGCGACCCAATGACCGCACCTAGGTTGCATCTAGATAATAAAATGACTGGATCTGACTGTTATGACTGGCAAAGGTCTGTCCAGATGTCCATTGCCCAGGACAAGATGGAACACCTTTTGACTGATCCAACCCCTGCCGTCTCAGGTCCAGTTTCCCCTGTCACAGATATTGATATTCATAGGACATCGGAAGAAGACTGTGCGAAAGCCAAGTGCCTCATGTTAGCCTCAGTTTATGGTATATACCAGAGGCAGCACGAGAAGATGGACTCAGCTTCTATCTTCCTCCATAACAAAGTTTTATATGGAGAGCAATCTCGTATCGCAAGATATGAGACCTCGAACGAATTGCTTCCAGCGAGGTTGGCTATCGGGTCATCTGTAGGGGGCAACGTCCTTACAGAGACCAGCTCTTTTGAGCTCTCGGACCTGAAGACCACGTTGAAGAACGGAACAGATGCTGACTTAGTTCAACAGTCTCTACCTACTACCCTGAAGGAAACCAGGGAAGTAGAAAGAAAGAGAAGGGCAGAAGTTTCGGGAATGGATGCAGTAAAAGAGGGATGTTACTATTGTTATGGGAATGAACATGGACAGAAGGATTGCAGGGCTTGCAAAGCCGGTAGCCAGAATTCGAAGCATGTTGTGGCTTCAGCTTCGGGTGTGTTTGTAATAGAGAACTGTATGTCAGTTAACCCTACTTCCTGGGTATTGGATACCGGATCAGGATCTCATATCTGTAATTCGTTACAGGCTCTGAGAAACCGTAGGGTTATCAGGAAAGGTGATATGACTCTCAGGGTTGCTAACGGAATAAGCATGTATGCTGAATCCATAGGGGAATATCATCTAGGACTGACAACTGGGCAGATATTGATTCTGCGTAACTGTTTTTATGTACCAGGTGCGACTTATAATATCATATCTGTATCCTTAATTTCTAAGGAAGGATATAATTTTACTTTTGTAAGCGATGTAGTTAACATCCACCTAAATCAAGTTCTGATTGGGTCAGGTACATTACAAAACGGGATATACGTATTGAATCAAGCTCAGATCTTCAGTGTCCAGAACACACTTAAAAGAAAGTCTCCGGAAACAAATCAGGCTTTCTTATGGCATTGTAGACTGGGTCACATTAATGAGACACGGTTAACAAAGTTACATAAAGAGAGATACTTGAATCCGTTTGAGTATCAGTCTTATGCAACTTGTGAATCTTGTCTCATAGGAAAGATGATAAAGACTCCGTTCACTGGACACGGAGAAAGAGCGAGCGAGCTCTTGGGACTCATACACAGTGATGTGTGTGGTCCAATGTCTACACATGCGTGAAGTGGTTATTCATACTTCATTACTTTCACAGATGATTTCTCTAGGTATGGGCATGTCTTCTTGATGAAGCACAAATCCGAGGCCTTTGAGAAATTTCAAGAATACAAGAATGAAGTTGAAAAACAAACAGGCAAAAGTATCAAGACACTGAGATCTGATCGAGGTGGTGAATACTTGAGTGCCGAGTTTCTGGGCTACTTAAAAGAGAATCGAATTCTCTCTCAGCTTACTCCTCCATACACACCACGACACAACGGTGTATCGGAAAGGCGGAATCGAACCCTGTTGGATATGGTTCGTTCCATGATGAGTAAGGCTGAGTTGCCGCGATCCTTCTGGGGTTATGCGCTAGAAACAGCTGCATATCTCTTGAACAAGGCTCCAACCAAGACTGTGCCTACCACCCCATATCAGATGTAGAGTGGGAAGAAACCCTGTCTCAAGTACCTTAAGACATGGGGATGTCCAGCTTTTGTAAAAAAGCAGCATGCGGACAAGCTCGAGGCACGTTCAGTACTGTGTAAGTTTGTGGGATACCCAAAGAACTCCAGGGGGTATCTTTTCTATTCCGCAGAGGAACAAAAGGTTTTTGTTTCTCAGCATGCCCACTTCTTGGAAACTGAATTTTTAGAAAATCAGATAAGTGGGAGCGCTATAGAACTGGAAGAAATTCCAGAACCACAAGCTATTACTGAAAGCTTGGAAGAACCAGAAGTCTCAAGAGAACCGGACATCCCAGCGCCACTCCGCAGGAGTAGTAGGCAGTCTCATCCAGCCGAGAGATACTACGGTTTTCTCATAGACGGGGATAGAGAGGATTGCACTATAGATTATGGTGAGCCTACTAGCTTCCAGCAAGCCATTCAGAGCGGTGACTCGGTAAAATGGCTGGATGCAATGCGGGCCGAGATGGAGTCTATGTACACCAACAAAGTTTGGACTTTAGACTTTGCTCCAGAAGGGGTAAAACCCGTAGGCTGCAAATGGATCTTCAGAAAGAAGATTGGTGTAGATGGGCAGGTTGAGACCTATAAAGCTAGACTTGTTGCAAAGGGTTTTCGTCAAAGACCTGGTTTGGACTATGACGAGACCTTTTCTCCAGTGGCTATGCTGAAATCCATTCGGATCCTTCTTGCCATTGCTGCCTTCCACGATTATGAAATCTGGCAGATGGACGTAAAGACGGCTTTCCTAAATGGAAATTTGGAAGAGTGCGTCTATATGGATCAGCCGGAGGGATTTAATCAGAGTGGGAGCAGCGGTAGAGTGTGCAAGTTGCTCAAGTCCATTTATGGACTTAAGCAGGCATCGCGGAGTTGGAACATCTGCTTTGATGATACTGTCAAAGAATTCGACTTTATCAAAAATCCAGATGAACCATGCATTTACAGTAAGATTGTAGGGAGAACTGTAGTTTTCCTCGTCTTGTACGTGGATGACATTCTCCTAATAGGAAATGATATTCCTATGCTACAGTCAGTCAAAGGATTCTTGTCGCAGAGGTTCTCCATGAAGGACCTGGGCGATGCCAACTACATTCTGGGGATCCAGATCTATCGTGATAGATCTAAGAGGATGTTGGGACTTTCACAGTCAAGGTACATCGACACCATACTGAAAAGATTCAATATGGAAGATTCCAAGCGCGGTAATCTACCGGCTTGTCACGGGATCACCCTCTCTAAAGAGATGTCTCCTAAGACTGATTTGGAGAGGGATCGCATGTCTATTATACCCTACGCTTCTGCGGTAGGCTCTATAATGTATGCGATGTTGTATACCAGACCAGATGTAGCATACGCATTGAGCGTTGTAAGCCGGTATCAGTCGAACCCAGGGGAGAAACACTGGATAGCGGTAAAGAACATTCTCAAGTATCTGAGAAGGACTAAGGAGATGTTCTTGGTGTATGGCGGAAAAGACCTCCAGCTTGAGGCCTTTGCTGACTCCAGCTTCCAGAGTGACAAGGATGACTCCAAGTCCATGTCGGGTTATGTCTTTACCCTCAATGGAGGGGCGGTTTGCTGGAAGAGTTCCAAGCAGGAGACCGTTGCAGACTCAACTATGGAAGCGGAGTACATAGCTGCTTGCGATGCCGCAAAGGAAGCTGTCTGGATGAAGAAGTTCCTCACGGAGCTTCAGGTGGTTCCTACCATTGTTGATCCAATACCGCTGTATTGCGACAACAACAGAGCTATAGCTTTAGAGAAGGAACCCAGGTCCCATCAGAAGTCCAGGCACATTTTGAGGCGGTACCACCTGATCAGGGAGATCATAGATCGCCAGGAGATCGAGGTGAAGAGAGTAAATACGGAGAACAACACTGCAGATCCACTCACGAAGGCCCTACCCCAGACTCAGTTCGAGCGGCTGATCGAGATGATAGGTCTTCGATACGCCAGTACATGGTCTTAGTGCAAGTGGGAGATTGTTAGTGTATATGCCCTAGAGGCCATTACTGTATCATACTAGTTTGTATATTACTTGATGGAAGCTTGGGATATTCACAGTTGTATATACAATCTTGCTCGAAATGGTAGTATGCTACTTGGTTTGTCTCTGCTTTAATATGTGCATGTGTTTCTTTTAGCATATTGCTGATATACATATTAGTAGAGCCCTTAGGATCTTTGCTTGATTACCAGCGTTGTGATGGCGCTCACACTCGTGGGACCTGGGTGATCTATAAGCACATCCTTATACAGGTCCCTAGTCGTTGGACTATCGAGACAGGGCATCGATACTCCGGAGTAGACTAGCGTATGCGCTTCTCATCCCAGTGTGGGAGACGGTCTGTCCCACAGCCGTCAGTACGTTGTACTTGAGATAGTATGCGGGTGCTCGTTAGGTTACGATTACACTGGACAGGACTCGTCGGGAACTGTTGGTTGGTATTATACCTATCGTCAGTTATCAGTTCCCAGGTGACATGAGTACAGCTTAGTCCGTTGACTTGACACTGTCACTTCGCCTCGAGTGTGTTCCCACTGCACTTTGATTACTACCCTACCACGGCTCAAAGGAGTCGTGCAAACAGGTAGTTTTTGGGTGCAGTCCCGAAGCACTTGGAGGCAGTGACGGTTAGACAGGATTCGTCTCTCCCGGTATTGGGGGTTGACATCGCGCTATGTCCAGGAGAGCCATTACACGAGTAGTCCCTGGCCAGGGCAAGCGAGATATACTGGTAGGTTTCCAGTGTTATCTCAGGGTGTTCTGGGCTGTAGGGTTCCTAGGCACACTATAGAGGTCTCACAAGGCATCGAACATGCCAATTTAAAATTTTATGGGTGGCGAGAAACCCTAATACGGATCGTCGGCTAGATTTCTAGGCGAAACTATAAACTAGTTAACTACTTAACTAAAAGTTAGATGCTACAACCTTTGTAGATCCGGATATCCACTTACTTAGCTCCACGTAGTCATCCTCTCGCTGTCCTTTTCAAATCCTAGACTCATTCGTCGGCTTCATCGGGAAAACGAGCGGAATAGGTCGTCGGCTTCGTGTCAAAGACGATCTACGTCGAGGTTGCACAAGCTCAAGCTCCGACTTCACAAAGTTGTGAAACTTGTGAAGAAAACACCCAAAACAACTTGGCAAGAGGTAGAGGGTGAAGAAATAGGAGGTGGGTTCACTTTAGAATTGGATTTCACTCACTTTTTCTCAAGTTGCCATTGATGGCATCTAGTTTTCTCTCTTGAAGAAGAAGGAGAAGATGAAGCTAGTTTATGATAAGTGTTTTTAAAATGAAAAGAAAAATCCATACTTATCATAATCCAACTAGGGTTAAGTGTAGAGAATAAACCATGGTCACTTGAGAGGGTTAGGGTTAAGCATGATGACTAGAATGGTTGCATAAGTCAAAGCTTCATGAAGCTTCAACTAGAAACAACAGAAGCCACCATTCTTATCTAAATCATTTCCAAATAAATAAACAAATAAATAAATGAAAAAGCAAAACCCTAATCATCTCTTAACCATGGTTTAATCCTTTACACTTAACCACATGATCAAGTATCATCAAACATGATACAAAAATGTGCACAAAAGCATATCACATATACAATGTGCATCAAGTGAGAATAATCCGTTTAAAGTGAACCAATACTAGTTAATGTAAAGTAATATATCAAATATATAATTATACATTAAATCATTAAATCAACACTTGATTCAATGATCCGGTCATGTCGCACATGACCGACTAGTATTCTATGTATCGGCGTATCGAATCAATGATTCGATAACTAGGTCATATCGAATATAACCAATCGAAACATTTATCGCGAGAATGAAATGCGGTACCACATACACGCATTATTCTCGGTCCTGCACATATCTCATATGCGCTCCTATTTCGTTTCGCTTGAGCCAGGAAACCTCTGTGTAGGACTCTAAAGACTCGTCAATACGCCGGTAGCAGATGATGATCATATCAAGCACCCACAAGCCGCAAGCGGTCTGCTAAACGTAACGGCCATCCGGGTATTGAGCGATCAGAAGATCGACGAGCTAGCCCGCTCACACTCCTGTGAATCCAACCAGTAACACTTACCGTACAGTCCGGTCTGTTCGTCTGATATGTCGCATATCAAGTCTAGGGGTGGTATACGTCAGACCCCAATAACCGATAAGTCGTGCCGATGTGAGGCTCATAACGGGTCGAGAAACTACTGGTAACACTTACCAGCAAATCTCTGATCAGCCCTGGCCAGGGACTTCCCTATTACGGCCAATCGAACACAGCGCAACATCAACCCCCAATACCGGGAGAGACGAAACCCCTCCTATCGCTCATTGCCTCCATGTGACTCGGGACTGTACCCAAAGACCACCGTTTTGCACGCCCTCATGGACGTGGTAAGGTGGAGATCAAAGCACAGTGGGAATCACACAAGACTCTATGACGATCTCGGGTCTACAGACTAACCTGTACAAGTGTCACCTGAGAACTGCCATCTGACGTGAGGTATAATACCATCTGGGAGTTCTCGGCGAGTCCGTCCAGTGTACCCAGTCTCCACTGAGCACCCGTATACCATCTCTGATGTCAAACACCAATGGATGTGGGATCATCCATCGCCCATCTCATGGGTCGAGAAGCGTATACGCTAGTCTACTCTGGTATATCGATGCCCCGTCTCGATACACCCACGACTAGGGACCTTGAAGGATGTACTTATGGACTACCATGTCCCCACTAGTATGATCTGCATCACAGTCCAGGTAGTCAAGTACATATCCTAAGGGCTTTACCAACATGTAACTATAAGACAGTATAAAGAGACTAGTGTACATGTTAAGATAAAGAGTAACCAGATAGCATACTATCATATCGAGCAAGAAAGTCATCTCTATATATGTCCAAGCATCCAATATAATATACATCATCTTTACAATACTGGCCTCTAGGGCATACATACAACTAACAATCTCCCACTTGCACTAGGGCCCGCTGCTGTAGTATCGCATACCGAGCATCCCGAAGAGTCTCTCAAACTGTATCTGGGGAATGGCCTTCGTGAGTGGATCCGCGGTGTTGTTCTTCGTGTCAACCCTCCTGACCTCGATCTCCCGGCGATCAACTATCTCCCGGATCAGGTGATACCGCCTCAGAATTTGCCTGGATCGCTGATGGGACCTGGGTTCCTTGGCCAAAGCCACCGCTCCATTGTTATCGCAATACAAAGGTATTGGATGCTCAATGGATGGAACCACTCCAAGTTCAGTAATGAACTTCTTGATCCAGACAGCCTCTTTGGCAGCATCGTTGGCAGCGATGTATTCAGCCTCCATCGTCGAGTCTGCCACGGTTTCCTGCTTGGAACTCTTCCAGCTAACCGCCCCTCCGTAAAGGGTAAAGACAAAGCCCGACTGCGACTTAGAGTTGTCCTTATCACTCTGGAAGCTCGAATCGGTAGAGGACTCCACTTGGAGTTCTCCGTTACCATACACCAAGAACATATCTCTAGTCCTTCATAAGTACTTGAGAATGCTCTTCACAGCTGTCCAGTGACTCTCTCCAGGATCAGCTTGATACCTGCTCACTACACTTAGTGAGTATGCTACATCGGGTCTGGTACATAGCATCGCATACATGATAGAGCCTACTGCCGAAGCATAGGGTATCCCTTGCATGCGAGCTCTCTCCAAATCAGTCTTGGGAGACATCTCTTTGGAGAGAGTGACTCCAGAGATTGTGGGCAAGTTCCCACGCTTGGACTCTTCCATACTAAACCTCTTTAGTATGGTGTCAATGTACCTGGATTGGGACAATCCCAAAATCCGTTTGGATCTATCTCTATAGATCCTAATTCCCAATATGCAGGAGGCATCACCAAGATCTTTCATTGAGAATCTTTGTGATAAGAAGAGCTTGACCGATTGCAGCATAGGAATATCATTTCCTATCAAGAGTATGTCGTCCATGTACAATACGAGGAAGACAACCTTACTCTCTGCCACCTTCTTGTAGATACAAGGTTCATCTGGATTTTTGACGAAATCAAACTCTTTGATAACGACGTCAAAGCAGATGTTCCAACTCCGCGATGCTTGCTTTAATCCATAAATGGATTTAAGCAGCTTGCACACCTTTCCGCTGCTCCCACTGTCTACGAAGCCCTCCGGCTGAGTCATGTACACGCACTCTTCTAAATCACCATTTATAAAGGCGGTCTTAACATCCATTTGCCAGATTTCGTAATCATGATAAGCAGCGATGGCAAGCATGATCCGGATGGATTTAAGCATAGCCACTGGAGAAAAGGTTTCGTCATAGTCCACACCTGGTCTTTGACGAAAACCCTTTGCTACAAGTCTAGCTTTGAAAGTCTCCACTTTCCCATCTACACCAAGTTTCTTCTTGAAGATCCACTTGCTCCCAATGGGTTTTACCCCTTCAGGAGCAACGTCCAAAGTCCATACTTTGTTGGTGTACATGGATTCCATCTCGGACCGCATAGCATCCAGCCATTTCACTGAGTCCCCACTCGTGATGGCCTGCTCGAAGCTAGTTGGGTCATCATCCTCCATGATGCAATCCTCGCTTCCACCATCCATGAGAAAACCGTAGTATCTCTCAGGTTGGCGAGGAACCCTACTAGATCGGCGGAGAGGCTGAGGTTCATTGGGAGCTACTGAATCCTCTGGTTCCACTAAATCTTCAGTTGTAGTTTGTGTTGCTGGAACCTCTTCCAGCTCTACCTCATTGCCACTAATTTCTTTTATAAGAAATTCATTTTCTAAAAAGGTGGCATGTTGAGCAACAAACACCTTTTGTTGTTCACTGTGGTAGAATAGATATCCATACGAATTGCTTGGATATCCTACAAACTTACAAAAAACTGATCGTGCCTCGAGTTTGTCCGGGTTGTGCTTTTTAACATAAGCCGGACAACCCCATATCTTAACTCTTTTAAGAGATGGTCTCTTTCCATTCCATATCTCATATGGAGTGGTAGGCACAGATTTAGTTGGAACTCTATTCAATAGGTATATGGCTGTCTCCAGCGCATATCCCCAGAAGGAAATAGGTAACTCAGCTGTGCTCATCATAGAGCGCACCATATCTAATAGGGTGCGGTTCCTCCGTTCTGATACACCGTTGTGCTGTGGTGTATATGGAGGAGTCCGCTGAGAGAGAATCCCATTCTCTTTTAGGAAGTCCAGGAATTCATTGCTTAAGTATTCTCCTCCTCGATCAGATCGTAGGATTTTAATACTTTTTCCGGTTTGGTTCTCAACTTCTTGTTTATATTCCCTAAATTTCTCAAAAGCTTCTGATTTGTGTTTCATCAGGAACACATACCCGAACCTAGAGAGATCGTCAGTGAATGTAATGAAGTATGAAGAACCATCCCTGGCATGTGTAGACATGGGACCGCATACATCACTATGTATAAGTCCCAAGAGTTCGGTAACTCTTTCTCCGTGTCCCGTAAACGGAGTTTTGGTCATCTTGCCTTTGAGACATGACTGGCAAGTGTCATAAGATGAAAATTCAAACGGATTTAAATATCCATCTTTATGCAACTTAGCTAGTCGTGTCGCATTGATGTGGCCCAGTCTACAATGCCACAAGAAGGATTCGTTGAGTTCAGAACTCTTCCTCTTGTGTGTGTTTGTTATGCTCAGAACTGTTGATTGATTTAGAACATAAATGCCATTGCATAACGTGCCTGATCCAACCAACTTTTGGTTACGGAAAATGTTCATAACATTGTCCTGTAATACAAAATTATATCCCTCTTTACTCAGCAAAGAAACCGATATAATGTTGCATATCAGGTTCGGCATGTAATAGCATTCGTTCAGAACCAATGTATTTCCAATTGGTACTACAAGGTGATATTCTCCGACAGTCTTAGCTGCAACAATTGCACCGTTTCCAACTCTAATGTCTTTATCACCTTCTCCAAGTTCTCTACCTTTCCTTAGCCCATGTAACTGATTACATATATGGGATCCTGACCCGGTATCTAATACCCAGGACGTAGAGCAAATAGAGAAACAGTTCTCAGTAACGAACACACCCGAAGAAAATGCATCATCATGAACTTTCTTCATTCGGGGGGCATGGGAATCCTGGTATTCCCCTATATCCTGTTCATTCCTATAACTCTTATAAGAAAGAACGGAACCAACGTTCCCCAGCACAGTATAACATGCGGGTTTGGTCAATACATCCATATTATTATCTTGATTAAGGCATGAAATGGTCGCTACCTGGAGAGAGAGAGAAGAAAACACTTTAGCGTATGCTCGTGCAAGATCAGATTGGTTATTATCTTATCTAATCAGGATGGCTCCAACTGCTTTTTATCAAATCTTCCTTCAAACCTTAAAAGGAAAGACTAGCCGGGATTAATTACACACTACAAGTTCGCCAATCTTTCAGCCAGGCCAGTGTCGGTACTTTGAGGGAGGTCCCCCGTGCTTTCGCACGAACCTAATTACTGTAAACCTCGTTTTCCCAGAGGCGTAACCTCGTTAACACCTTTCTGGACACCTACTTGATCGGCTAGTTGTAATGTGTAAAACTCTCCCAGGAGTAACTCTTACTCGCAGTGGGTATCGGGATCCAACTATCTCATAGAAGGTATGCAATCTCATTGCAAATTTCAACACTTGAAATTCCCGATAATGCTTTTGCCCCTAGCAACTTATGACCTTGGCTAAGGTCAACAAATCATAAGCGCTAGTCAAGTTCAACCCGTCATTTCCTGATTGAATCAAACCCACCCGTACGACCCTTGGCTAAGGTCAACAAAGTCGCACGACTACCCTAACTCAATCACATCTCATGTTTTAGCAGATAAATACTAATTAGCTACCGTACACCACGCCTTGGCTAAGGTCAACAAACGCAGCACGAATACTAACTAGTCTCTATCTGAAATGACGGAGGGCTACGCAGGTTTTTCTGAAAACCTACTGCGTAATGAACTTGATATCGTTGTAGAATCAAATGAAGTTTTTGAGATGGAGTGATTTTGAGGCTTTTCTAGTTTTGTTAAAGGAGTCACTCCCGGTGAAGGGATCTCGGTCCTTTCCTCGTCGAATGAGGTGCGGGATATATCATATATATCACTGTGCAAAGCAAAAACCCAAAAGCAGTCAAAAGCAAACCGAGTGTGTAGCATCTGCCAGTTATTGCTAAAGGAGTCACTCCCGGTGAAGGGATCTCGGTCCTTTCCTCATCGAATAAGGTGCAGGGTATATCATATATACCGCTATGCAAAGCAAGAACTGTAGCTACCTGTTTCCTTTTAAAATTTGATTCTACAACATCTTAGGTTTCTTTTCTTTCATTAATCATATTAATGAAGTCCCATCATTTAAGTACCTAAACATCACAGATAGATATGACGTACACTTATGCCATCCGCATTCGCCTCGATGTCCCCTCGTGCACCGTTAGGTTAGGTAACTAACGACAGAGCAGGGCAGGGCTAGCGCGGGTGTAAAACATAAGTAACGTCTATATAATATATCATATATACTATATACTATATCCATCACAGAACATCACATGATCACATCACAGATATCGCAGCAGAAGAAACATATGAAATATTGGATATACTAGGACGTCCGTGTTTTCAATACGAGCCAGTATAAAACACGGATTCCATGGTCGTGATGAATAGCCAATCCCACACTCCTAGACCCCTACGAGAGCGGCAAGCAACCCTGCCAATTCTGGGGTTAGGAGACCCGGACTCGACTCCTCGAGTTGGTCTCCCACTGGACCCCAGAACCCGGTTACTTGTGCTCCCCTCCTTGGGTCTATCCTAATGCGGAAAAGTAAATAATATACAAAAGGTGACAACTTCCGCTACCTGGAAGTGCCCCAAATAAAAGAATATTACATACAAGTTTTTACATGAATGAAAATGAAAAACACTCATCTCACATAAAAAACCCCGGCTATTCGAGCACGACGATCCAATATAACATATCCAGCAACACATAACAACACATGGCATCAACGTAAGTAAGTATGCATACCCCAATTGTCGTTGACGTATAGCAACGAAACCGGCGATATGAACATACTACACTTACGGTCCCAGAAAAGAAAGTGTAAAACTACAACAATTGGAATCCGCAACCTCTTTAGACATCGCATGCCTAACAGATATAAATCCCGCATTTTAGTCTCATTATCGAAAACTCTTTTCAATATCATATGGGACTAAATTGCTAGATTTATAACATTCATTCAGTTATCTCATAACTACTTGTGAATTCCAATTATTGTATCACATTCCAGATAAACAGAAAATGTTAAACTTTCCGATCGAGCAGTCGAATACCCAAGTTTTCCCGATACAACTCAACACATGAAATAAGTCTAACAACATTCAGTTCGTGCCTCAGTACCAACGGTCCAGCCGTAGAAGGGTCAAGCCAACGCCTCACATGTGGCACGCCGTACTGCCCCAAACCCGAAGGTTCAAAGGGCAGTTCAAGACGGTCACATAATCGAGTTAAGGTTTGTTGTCTTCTAGAGGGTCCATCGCGTTACTTGCACTACTTAGAACGTCGTTAAACTACGGAAAAATCCAACACTTGGAAATTTCCCGACAGGGGAAAAGTTGGGTATTTATATCCGGTCGAACTTTTTAACATATTCTAAAAATTATCCGGAAATACACAAAGACGAAATTTGATACCCCGATCGAAACACCGAATCCCCAAAGCAACCCCAGAAAATTCAACTCTTGAATAAATTTTAAAAATTCCCAGAAAATCCAACACCAGAAGGTATCAGTTACTGTGCAAAAATTATATAATAATTTAATAAAGCTGCCGCGGATCCGCCGCCTAAGGAGGCTTAGGCCGCGGATCCGCCGCGCTTTAAACTGTTCATAAAGAAATTTTTGCACCGTAATTCATATATTTCCCTGCTGAATTTTTTAGCAATTTTTAATCTGGAAAAATCCCAGAATTTAGAAAAAGTCGAGAGAGCATCTTAAAGTTAGGTTTTCGGGTTCGATCGGGTTTCAAATTGCGTCTAGACTTCGCCTAAGGCTCTAGCTAGGCTCTGATACCACTGTAGGGTTCCTAGGCACACTATAGAGGTCTCACAAGGCATCGAACATGCCAATTTAAAATTTTATGGGTGCCGAGAAACCCTAATACGGATCGTCGGCTAGATTTCTAGGCGAAACTATAAACTAGTTAACTACTTAACTAAAAGTTAGATGCTACAACCTTTGTAGATCCGGATATCCACTTCCTTAGCTCCACGTAGTCATCCTCTCGCTGTCCTTTTCGAATCCTAGACTCATTCGTCGGCTTCATCGGGAAAACGAGCGGAATAGGTCGTCGGCTTCGTGTCAAAGACGATCTACGTCGAGGTTGCACAAGCTCAAGCTCCGACTTCACAAAGTTGTGAAACTTCTGAAGAAAACACCCAAAACAACTTGGCAAGAGGTAGAGGGTGAAGAAATAGGAGGTGGGTTCACTTTAGAATTGGATTTCACTCACTTTTTCTCAAGTTGCCATTGATGGCATCTAGTTTTCTCTCTTGAAGAAGAAGGAGAAGATGAAGCTAGTTTATGATAAGTGTTTTTAAAATGAAAAGAAAAATCCATACTTATCATAATCCAACTAGGGTTAAGTGTAGAGAATAAACCATGGTCACTTGAGAGGGTTAGGGTTAAGCATGATGACAAGAATGGTTGCATAAGTCAAAGCTTCATGAAGCTTCAACTAGAAACAAAAGAAGCCACCATTCTTATCTAAATCATTTCCAAATAAATAAACAAATAAATAAATGAAAAAGCAAAACCCTAATCATCTCTTAACCATGGTTTAATCCTTTACACTTAACCACATGATCAAGTATCATCAAACATGATACAAAAATGTGCACAAAAGCATATCACATATACAATGTGCATCAAGTGAGAATAATCCGTTTAAAGTGAACCAATACTAGTTAATGTAAAGTAATATATCAAATATATAATTATACATTAAATCATTAAATCAACACTTGATTCAATGATCCGGTCATGTCGCACATGACCGACTAGTATTCTATGTATCGGCTTATCGAATCAATGATTCGATAACTAGGTCATATCGAATATAACCAATCGAAACATTTATCGCGAGAATGAAATGCGGTATCACATACACGCATTATTCTCGGTCCCGCACATATCTCATATGCGCTCCTATTTCGTTTCACTTGAGCCAGGAAACCTCTGTGTAGGACTCTAAAAACTCGTCAATACGCCGGTAGCAGATGATGATCATATCAAGCACCCACAAGCCGCAAGCGGTCTGCTAAACGTAACGGCCATCCGGGTATTGAGCGATCAGAAGATCAACGAGCTAGCCCGCTCACACTCCTGTGAATCCAACCAGTAACACTTACCGTACAGTCCGGTCTGTTCGTCTGATATGTCGCATATCAAGTCTAGGGGTGGTATACGTCAGACCCAAATAACCGATAAGTCGTGCCGATGTGAGGCTCATAACGGGTCGAGAAACTACTGGTAACACTTACCAGCAAATCTCTGATCAGCCCTGGCCAGGGACTTCCCTGTTACGGCCAATCGAGCACAGCGCAACATCAACCCCCAATACCGGGAGAGACGAAACCCCTCCTATCGCTCATTGCCTCCATGTGACTCGGGACTGTACCCAACGACCACCGTTTTGCACGCCCTCATGGACGTGGTAAGGTGGAGATCAAAGCACAGTGGGAATCACACAAGACTCTATGACGATCTCGGGTCTACAGACTAACCTGTACAAGTGTCACCTGAGAACTGCCATCTGACGTGAGGTATAATACCATCTGGGAGTTCTCGTCGAGTCCGTCCAGTGTACCCAGTCTCCACTGAGCACCCGTATACCATCTCTGATGTCAAACACCAATGGATGTGGGATCATCCATCGCCCATCTCATGGGTCGAGAAGCGTATACGCTAGTCTACTCTGGTATATCGATGCCCCGTCTCGAAACACCCACGACTAGGGACCTTGAAGGATGTACTTATGGACTACCATGTCCCCACTAGTATGATCTGCATCACAGTCCAGGTAGTCAAGTACATATCCTAAGGGCTTTACCAACATGTAACTATAAGACAGTATAAAGAGACTAGTGTACATGTTAAGATAAAGAGTAACCAGATAGCATACTATCATATCGAGCAAGAAAGTCATCTCTATATATGTCCAAGCATCCAATATAATATACATCATCTGTACAATACTGGCCTCTAGGGCATACATACAACTAACATGGGCTACACTCCGACACGACTTATACCGCTATTAGGGGACTGACGTTCACCGCCCCCTAGGCCCGCCATGCGATGTATCAGACGAACAGACCGGACTGTACGGAGATTGTCACATACAGGCTCAGTAGGAGTTCAGATGGGGTTCACCTCGTCAGTCTTCTTGTCGACATCTACCTGGGGACCGTTACGTACAGCTAGTGCCGCTTGCGATCTGTAGTTAAACCCACTGCCAGCGTAGTGTCGAGTCTTTAGAGTCCCACACAGAGAGCTATTCGTCTTTAGGCAAAATGAGTAGAGGTCGCATGGTTTTGCGACAGGGTTCGTTCACATCCGCGCACTTGTGCACGTTTGCTGTCCGGACAGCTTATACTAGCGGGCTTTGGTTTAAGCCGGATCCTAGTATATGATTTGGGATTGGTTTTTCTCATTGTATTCGTGTTCCTCGGATCACGAATACGGGTGCGTATGCACAGTTGCTTGAGACAGAGGGAGAGGACTTTGATTAGGGTTAATGACTATTGTCATTTTATTAACCCTAATGCTTATGTGTGTATTATTGTTAATTGATATTAGTTTAATAATTGTGCATGGTTATGGTTGTTGACCATTTGACCATCTTGACTTGTTGACCTTGGTTGACACTTTGACCATCATCATTTCATTTGGAAGATGCTCTTTGATCCTTGCAATTTGCATTAAAAATGAAATGATAATGGTCATGTCTTGATTTAGCCATGACAATTATCTCACTAATTATCTAATTACAATAATTCACATATATGATAGAATGCTTCATATTATTTTCTCATTCTATTATTCACATTCTCTCTCTTGTTCTTCCTCTCCTTCAAGCTATCCCCTCTCATGTGTTGAGAAACACTTGAGCTTGAGAAAAACCCTCTCTTGATAATCTCTACTCTCAACTAGGGTTCAAGGATTAGCACTTCTTGCACCCTAGTTACTTCTAGCTTGGAGTTGAAGCCAAAGGTCGAGGGTTTCAGGTGGATCTTTCTTCGACGTGAGAAGACGACTAAGGTGACCTCCTTCCACCACTCCAAGGAGCAAGGAGAGAAGGACATAAAGCCCAAGGTATAACCTTTCTAGCACTTAGCTAGTTTCTAGTTAGCTTTAGCTTGTTTTTGTTTAGCAAAGATCCTTCATAGTCAAGTCCATGTTGCATAAGCTCATAAAAATTCGATTTTTATTCCGTTTTCCGCCTCCCCGCAAGTACCGGGGTGGGCAACGTGGACTTACAGTTATTACCTGAGGCACTGGCACAAGCACTTGGCACTACACTCATGTATAGATATTACATTGCCACCTTATCATGCTTCAGACTTATTCATATTGAGAATATATTATTACTGATCGTATTGACCTAGAATTATGTCATGCATACGATTTTTGCTCTGTGATGTTTTCTATTCACGAGTTGGCAACTCACCCCCGTTGTGCCACAGCTTCTTGCAGGTTTTGCCGTACAGGTTCTTTGCGGCTTTTCTGGCACACTGCTTACTTTCTGGGTGATTGCATTAGTAGGTGGGTTCACTCGCATCGTGACTACCATTGTATTTATTTTATTCTGTTGTATCTAGCAATTCCATCAACCAAAACTTGTATATTATTTCAGACCTAGAAAACCAGTTATGTATTATTTCGACCTTAGAGTCTCGCGTTGTAGTATTATGGTTTTCATGTTGATTTTGAGTTTCTTTTTGAGTTTTGATCCTCGCCATTTGGCGTTGTATATTATATTTCTTGTGTGGTTGTGACCGTCAATTGACGAAGAGCTAGCTCCCGCTTAGGGATGCCTTTTATCATTGCCTATATATTATTCTTGTTGTACCCTGTTCGGGGCTATTATTTACAATGAAAACTCTGCAGAAATTTTCAGAAAAGAATATAGATTTTAAAATTGCATATTCGGCTTACTTATTTAAAATCTTTGTTTTAAAAAAAAAATGTTTTCTATACTTCTTTAAAACTAGATTTTCTTATTTACTCCTTAAAATGGTTTTAGATTTCTAGGTTTTTGGCTTATTTTGATTAGATGGGGTCCTATAGACTTCATATGATTCAAGTGTCAGTCACGTGCTATTTCGGGTCATGACAAAGTTGGTATCAGAGCGCTAGGTTAACCTTGGTTCGAGTCTAAGTTTGACTATGCGGAGCCTAGAGCGTTTATATATATACGGAAGTTAGGCTTGACCTTACGGAACTTAGACTTAGTCGAGGGGGTATTATACCCGAACTTTCGTCGTGTAGGATAACCCTTGGTTGACGGAGTAGGTAGCTTGAGTAAAGTGACGTACCGTACGTATGTTCGCGGCATATTTACGATACGCTACTCCGCTTAAGAAACCTTAAGATGTACATTTCCTTGCACAGTATTATATTCATTCCTATGATCTATCCTCACCGATACTGGTTATGATTTTGCTGCCACGATTACACGGTCAGAGAGAGATACGGCTAGAGTTGCGTCAGCTTGAGCTCGTCCTGGACGAGGACTGACCAGGGACATACAATTGCATAGAGAGGCGTCGTTTTATTGTATTCTCGCGCCATGAGCGTTTGACAGATCGCTGTTACGAGATTTCCCGTATGTGCTGATCGGCACCAGAGGATCAGGCTACTGCTAGAGGCCAGCCAGAATGTGATGACCATTGATATATCGCTTATTCACGATGATTGAGGCGTTGTTCAGCATACAGACGAATAAACCAGTTGTTGCTGCAAATGATGAGATATCGCCCAGATGTTGGAGCTACTGCAGCATGAGTATATACTTAAAGATATGATGGAAGGTCGCTAGTCATCCAAGGAGGAACGACTAGGACATGTGGTTCGTTCGCTTACCCCGATACGAGGTCATCAGATAGATTGATTCCAGCTAGAGACGACTTCACGCAGATTCGTTGAGAGTCGATAGAGACGATCGAATGTCAGAAACCCATATTCCAAGTTTAAAGTATTCGGAAAGACATGCAAGCGATTCTATGGACCCTCTAGAAGAATGAAACCCTAACTCGATATAATGACCGTGTGAAAGCCTTTGAACCTTAGGCTTTGCGGCAGTTCCGCGGCGCCATTAGTGAGGCTTGGGTTTGCCCTTCTACGGTTGGACCGCCAACGCTGTGGTATGTACTCGACACTATTAAACTGTGCCCAAGATATTGAGCTCTTGGGGGATTATGAGGTTCTGACGAATCGATCGGATGGTTCCACATCATTCGGATATCATGTGATGGGACACATTGCTTGGGAGACTCCAGATACGAGCATAGCCGTTGTAGCACAGTCCATGCAGCCACGAGAAGACGAGTCCGAATCAGTTGACACTGGAGCAGAGTGAAGTAAAGAGTTCGCACGAGATTTCGACGAGATGACGTTCCACTCCGCTGACATTAGAGATGCGATATGTCTACAGAGGCGTTGGGATGCGACCGATTTCCGAGAAAATGCTGTGTTGAGGACGCAGATGACCAAAGAAGTAGCAGAACGGAATTGTCCCCGTTAGCACACCTGACAGGGCCGATGAGCCAATTGATTGTAGGGTTACTAGGCAACTAATGAGGCTCTACAATGCATCGACCATGCCGGATTAAAATTTTTAGGTGCTTAACAACCCTAAGCAAGATCGTTAACTAGAGATTAGGCGAAACAAAAAGCTAGTAGATAACAATTATCACTAAGGCAAGGGACTACTACCTTTGTAGATCCGGTCCTCCACTTCCAAAGCTCCGTGACGACGTCCCTTCGCTGTGATCATCCAACTCCGGACTCTCGGACGTCTCCTTGATGAAATTGCAACGGGATCGCTTGAAGTCTTCGGTGCCAAAGATGATCTACGTCGAGGGAATACGGACTCGAGCTTCTACGTCACTAACCATAGAATTAGTGAAGCAAACACCCTAAACTAAAGTGCTGGTCTAGTAGAGGATGGTGAGATAGGAAGTGGGTACTTTTTAGATTTTGATTTCTCACTTGGATTCATCACTTGGAATTTTCTAGCAAGGTTTTCTTCTCTTCATGAAGAAGAAGAAGAAGAAAGAAAAGAAAGAATTATCAATTAAAGAAAATCAAGTGAAGAGTTATCATAATGAAACCATGGGTGAGGTTAACTCATGCAGAGAATAAACTAGGGTTTAGGTTGATGGTTAGGTTAAGGATAAAACAAAATGGCAAGACTTTTTCAAAGATGCTAGCATGCTTCATGAAGCTTCTAGCAAAGAAACAAAAAGCCACCATTTAGTTTTTCCAAAATAAATAAAATACATAAAACCCTAACCATTAACCTAATCAAGGGTTAAGTGATACACACACCTAAGTTTGCATGTATCATCAAACATGATACAAACTTGTGCACAAAAATATATCACATATACAACTTGTGCACATCAAGTGAGAAAATCAATCTAAAGTGAACCAATACTAGTTAATATAAAGTAATATATAAAATATATAATTATACATTAAATCATTAAATCAACACTTGATTTAACGATCTGGTCATATCGCATATAACCGACTAATATCCAATGTATCGACTTATCGAATCAATCCTTAATACGATAACTAGGTTATATCGCATATAACCAATCGATACAATCATCGCGAGAATAGAATACGGTATCACATACTCGTATCATTCTCGGTCCCGCACATATCACATATGTGCTCCTATCTCGTTTTGCTTGAGCCAGTACAGCCTCTATGTAGGACTCTAAAGACTCGTCAATACGCCGGCAGTAGGTAATGATCATATCAAACACCCACAAGCCGTCAGCGGTACTAGCTGGATGTAACGGCTACCCGGGTATTGAACGATCAGAAGATCATCAAGCAAGCCCTCTCCAACTCCTGCAAAAAGCCTGACAGTGACACTACCGTACAGTCCGGTCTCCTCGTCTGATATGTCGCATATCAAGTCTAGGGGTGGTAAACGTCAGACCCCAATAACCGATAAGTCGTGCCGATATGAGGCGCATGACGGGTCGAGAAACTACGGGTAACACTTACCAGTAAATCTCTAAACCAGCCCTGGCCAGGGACTTCCCTGTTATGGCCAAACAAGCACAGCGCAACATCAGCCCCAATACCGGGAGAGACGAAACCCCTCCTATCGCTCATTGCCTCCATGTGACTCGGGACTGTACCCAAAAACCACCGTTTTGCACGCCCTCTTGGATGTGGTAAGGTGGAAATCAAAGCACAGTGGGAATCATACAAGACTCTATGACGATCTCGGGTCTACAGACTAACCTGTACCAGTGTCGCCAGAGAACTGCCATCTGACTTAAGGTATAATACCATCTGGGAGTTCTCGGCGAGTCCGTCCAGTGTATCCAGTCTCCACTGAGCACCTGTATATCATCTCTGATGTCAAACACCAATGGATATGGGATCATCCATCGCCCATCTGTATGGGTCGAGAAGGTATACACTAGTCTACTCTGGTATATCGATGCCCCATCTCGATATACCCACGAGTAGGGACCTTGAAGGATGTACTTATGGACTACCATGTCCCCACTAGTATGATCCGCATCACAGTCCAGGTAGTCAAGTACACATCCTAAGGGCTTTACCAACATGTAACAGAGAGACAATCAGTATACACGTTAAGGTAAAGAGTAACCAGATAGCATACTATCATATCGAGCAAGAAAGTTCTCCCTATATATGTCCAAGCATCCACTACAATATACATCCTATGTATAGTAATGGCCTCTAGGGCATACATATAACTAACAATTGCGAGATAGGTAATCCGCAGAGAAGATAAGGACCCAGAGACAGAGGACGCCAGACCGTGAGCAAGAGGCAAGTAGAGACCTTGCGCTGCTGGCATTGGATGAACCAACACCATCTCGACCGCTAAGGAGGAAATATCGACGACGGTATTTATGATTTATGATTTTGTGATTCGATTATCACGTATCCCTCATCTTGGATTTCGATATTTTAGGAGATCTGTTCGCATGGTTTGGTCTTGATGGTACAGTTCCATGATTTTTGTTATCGTGCACCATGGTTGCACCCACTGAGTATTCATATTTTGTGCATAGTATTACGCTTGAGGTATTGATTGTGATTTCATGGCTATTTTATGCCGGTGATTTGATTTACGCTTCCAGCATAGTTTTCATGCACTTTTAGTGTTTTGATTTGATTTTTGCACGCTGATGTACATGGTTGCGAGCTTATACACTGCGGTATACCTGCTTTTGATTGAGCCGTATTGTATACCGTTGATTTTGATTCTGATATTGATGTTGATTTCTTGCACTCCATGCTTTTGATTTTGATTTTCGCGCGTGATGAGCGCATGTTTTGAGATACGATTTTGGTACACACCAGATGTGCTAAATCGGGATTCTTCGTGCATGTCAGATGCACCTGATTTTGCTGTCAGGCACACACGTTGCCTATGACAGATGTTTCGTACACACCCGTTGAACCTAGATGTTGTTTCTATGCACATGTATGGCACATATATGGATTTTGATTTCCGTGCGCACCAGACGCACAAGGTATTCTTATATACATTTTTGGGATATATTTTGCATGCATTGATAGTTATCGAAAGGATTTCCAAAAAAAGAGCTATAGTCTCAGTATTTACCTACGTGTCTGATATGACACAAAACATTTAAAACAAGAAAACCCTTCTAAATTGTTTTCAAAACGGCGGAACGTACATATTAAACAAAGGATATATACGTATATGGTTATTTTATTATAATAGACGTCCGCCACTGTGCAGTGTTATACGCATCGCACAGCGACTTAAAAAGCTTTGGCATGCATTTACTTCAGCTATTTACATGTATAGTTCTGATTTATATCATATTGGTTTTATTTTGGATTTGACATTTGTGTCTTTACCATGACTTCGATGATTGCGAGATGCTCGACAAAGTTTTGATTTTGAGTTATCTGCTCATTACACATGAGCGAGCATTGCGCTATGATGCGTTTTATGTATTGATGATTTCGGAGCCCCGACGACTTGGACTTTTCATTAAAATGTTTTAGAATTTGGGGGTTTAAATTTAAATTCGGGGACCGAATTTCTTTAAGGGGGGAAGATTGTAACATTTCAAGAAAAAAAAAATATTATTTTTGGGAATTTTTATAATTTAATATTATTTTAATGAATATTTTAATATTTCGGTATAATTAAATACCGATGAATGGGAAAAAATTTGGAAAATTATAGAAATTACTAAAAGTGGGTGTTTTATGTGAATTATGCAATTTTTTATGTTTTTATGAATATATGCTAATTTAGTTCTAATCGCGATTAAAAATCGCTAATCGGGTTTTAAGCGTGTTTTGTGCAAAACATGCACCATTTCTTTTTTCTACACTTGTTGTATTTTCCTACTTGTTTTGGGTGCATGGTTGGTTATTTGGGGTTACTATTGATGTGAGAAGGGATTAAGAAAAGAAAAAGGGATAAAATAGAATATTGAGGTATTGTGAAGAGAGAGAAAGGGAGGGTTTGCCTTGACTTGGACTTAGCCATTCTCTCATGTTTCCAACACTCGTTTCTCTCCCTCTCCTTCACTTGCTGCTGCTCCTGCTTCCTTCACCTCCCTCCCCCTCTTCAACTCCTTAAAACACATCCAAAAACACTCCAAAACATAACCTCCTTTTCACAAAAAAGATGCACAAGCTCGAGGGAAACACATTGGACCAAGAAAGCAAGGATTTTGGCCACTTGGGGCAACTCAAGAAAATTCTTGAGTTGCCAAATGAGATATTTTCTGAACCACTAG
Source organism: Agapanthus africanus (assembly GCA_030015575.1). Taxonomy (NCBI): domain Eukaryota; kingdom Viridiplantae; phylum Streptophyta; class Magnoliopsida; order Asparagales; family Amaryllidaceae; genus Agapanthus; species Agapanthus africanus. The sequence continues at coordinate 303,394,961 of CM057343.1, read as the reverse complement.
CTTAGTTTTCCCATTACTTATACCCCCATGTTATGATAGAACCGATATTATGAGATTTTGTGGACTTAGAAAATTCTAGTTAGGGTTTATGGGAATTTGACAGTTGTGACGTGAAATTGAACTCGCTAGAGGCCACACAAACCCCCTAGTGCTAGAATTCTGACCTAAACCAAAGACTAGAAACCCGGAATACGGATTTAGAAACCGATATCGGAAAAACTGTGATTCTGTGAAGATTAAATGGAATCTGCTATCACCCCGATACTCTGAAAATTATTTTGCATCGACAGTGATACATGCTGGCACCCAGGAAGCTACCACAAAAACCCTAGCCCGTAACTCCCTAACACGGCTGCAATTTGCAGCCATACAAGGGTGGATTTGGCTCGTTTTTGTTCTGTAGCCCCATTTCCAGTAATTTAGACCCCTGGCATGTGCAAAATTGTCCAATTTGACTTAGGGTAGAATCTGGAGCCTTTTTCCTGAGTTGCTGTTTTGATTCGTGTTTCCGTTTTGCGTATTTAAAATTCTTGATTCTCATATTTGTGTTTTACCTCGATCGCTTGACGTTTGCACGACAACATCGAGGGTTGTTTGATGGTTTAGAAAGCGTAGTCTATAGGTTCTAACCTATAGGCCATAGCGCGTCGTTTGGTTTTCTCGATATGATTTTGAGATGCATTTGCGATTGTGTTATCTTATAGGTACCTTCACGAGGGCTTTGTTCATACCAGAATATTGCATTTTATACCGCCCATTCTTACGCTCGTTTGTTTATAGGCAGGTGCTTTTGATCAGTGTTTGCTACATATTTGCAGAATACTGGTTCTCAGCTCTAAACAGTGAAATCCATGGAAAAGTACGGCAAATTCCGGATTACTGCCAACAACAGATAAAACACGGGTCTCCGCTCTCTATCCGTGTGTTGCCACATACCAGTTTAAGGGACAAAATGGCAAATCGATTGTCATTTTCATGCACAAAGCTCAATGTCAACACAAGATCCAAGAAATCTACACGGGGCTCGAAGAAATCATGGCAAAAGATCCACATCACATCACCTTTTGATCTACTGAAATTCTGGAAGAATTGTGAAGAGTTTCTGATAAAAGTCATATACCACACAGAAGAGAACCACAAAACAAGGGATACGACAAAAGATGAAGGCACAAGCTCTCTAAATGGCCGCGGTTCCGCGGCATAAGCGCGCTTAGGCCGCGGAACCGCGACCGTATAGGCTCGTCAGTGTACAAAATTTCAGGGGCTGTTTGGTAATTACATGTAGTGCCATAATGTTGCCTTAGGTTCTCTGTTTCCTGTCTATAAATAGTCCAGAACTTGCCGAGCTATGGTGTTCTTTTCATGCCCTCTTTTTGTTAGTTTTTAGTTTTCTTCTTCTTCTTCATTCTTTCCTCCATGAAATTGTTGTGAGAGCTTTTGAGTGGATGTTAAAAGAAGATGAGGGGTTTTGTATCATTCTTTTGCTTAGCTTTTCCCTTGAGCTCTCTACTTTAACTTGATCTTGCAACCTCTTAAATGAGCTTGCAAGTTTAAGCTTTGGTCATTGATCTCAAGGGGTTGTATCATTTTGTTCTCTCTTTTGTGCTTCATTCTCCATGAGTTCTTTGCCTTTTCTTGATCTTGCAATCTCTTAAGTGAACTTGCAAGTTTAAGATTTGGTTATTAAACCCATGTCTTGTATTTGGTTCTATGGTTCTTGTTGTTATTTTCTTGCTTATTTCTTTCATGCTTTTTATTACCATGCCTTACTTTCATGCACTTAAATTCCATGCACTTTTAATTACTTGTTTGTAATCTTTTCTTTTCTTTGTTTATCTTTTCTTTTGCTCTTTTTGGTTCGTTTTGTGAATGGTTGTAATATGTGTTGTTAAGAATGTGTAACGTTTTGAAAATCGTTTCGGTGAAATTTCGAAAAAACGGTAAAATAAGGGGGTTTTCTGTAAAAAGTCAAAATGCAAATATCTTTATTGTAAAATTAAATATACATATTCTAGCTATATAATTGCTAGTATTTGGTGTTTATTGAGCCACTGCTGAAATTTCAAATTTTCTGAAATTTTTTCCAAAATTAATTATTTTAATATTATTTTAAGCCGGTAAGAAAATACATTAAATTAGCGATAAATACAAATTTAAATGGGCTAATTTTAATCTTTAAAATCATGTTAATTAAAATCTAGTTGTAATATAATTTTTTAGTATTTTATTTCAAGTTTTAATTGATTTATTTTATGGAAAACAAAAATATAGTTATTTTGAACTAAAACTTGCAAATATGGAATTGTGGGGGGTCTTTTTGCATAGAATTTTTTTGTAAAGTCTCTCACACTCACCCTCACTCCCCTTGGCCGGCCTCACACTATTGTAGAAGCCTAAGAATTTTATTTCCCTCTTTTTGACCTTAAATCATGTGAGAAATGGGTTAAAATAAGGTTTTTTTATATAGTAAAGTAGGTGGGGGTATTATGGTAATTGGGAGGGGCTTTGACTTGGATCTTTTTGGCACCATTCCCTCACATTTTCCCCCACTTCGCCTTGGATGAACCTGGACCAGCAGCAGCTCCCCCTTTCTCCTTCTCTTTTCTCTTCAAAACTCCATCAAAAAAATCATCCAAAATGCTTCCTAAATCCCACAAAATCAAAATCTAATTCCTACCCATTTTCCCTTGGCTACCATAGCATGGATCTAGGGATTTAGATTTCAATTTGGGAGGCTAAGTGTGCTTATGGGATCTTCATATTATTTTGGTATAAATTCTAACCTTTTTGCTTAATGTGTTGTTAATTGCTTAGGTTAACTTAATTAATTGTTTAATTAGGTTTTTAATTAGTTCTAGGTGCATGATTTAAAATTCAAGAGAGGGGTTTGATTTCAAATTGGTATTTTGTGTTGTGAGATTTAGTTTATGTGATATAATTGACATATTAGGTTATGCTAAATCCAATTTAAGTTGCTAGTTGCATATTTGTTGATTTAAAAGTGATAATTATATAATTGGTAAACTAGGTTTTTTAAATAATTATATTCTTGTGAGAGGAAATTCAAATTTAGGTTTCATGTCATTATAAATATTATATTGAGTGGTTTAATGCTTTAGTTCATGAAAATCCAAGCTAGATTGTAGTCTGTTCATTTTGCTATAAAATTGTTAAAATTGGTTAATATTGCAAACTAGGTTTTTGAAATCGAATTAAATTGTGGGTTTAAAATTTACGTAATGGTTTCTATGGCATAATTAAGATATTAAGTTATCATCTTGGTCACTAGAATTGTTAAAACATCATGTTTTGTACAAAAAACGGGTAATTTTGTTTGTTAGTTTTCGGAAAAACGGCTTTTAAAGTGAATTTGGGGTTTTGGTGAGTTTTAACCTATTTTATATTAAAATTTGTGTTCGTGAATGTGCAAATGAGTGTATTTGGGTTTTTCTCTCGATGGTCTGGCGTTTGTACACCGACGTCGAGGGTTTTTTGGTTGATTTGTGGAAGCAACCATAGGTTTTGACCTATGTGGGGTTCGTGTGTCGTTTTGGTCATGAGTCGGATTTTAATACGACACGGTGCGTTATGATATGTAGGTACCCCATGTGGACTTCGAGACAACAAGCAAGCGCGTGGCGACGTCGGCACCGGCTAGCGAGGACTAGGTGAGTAGATTTATATCTACGGGGAGAAGTCGGGTGGATGGCGTATAGCACCCCCGCAGTCCGTAGTGTAGCTCATATATATATATATATGTTTATATAGGTGTTTTATGATACGAGAATGTTTATTCATGTTATGATTATGTATTCATGGATTAGCTTTGGGTTAGTTGCGAAACCCTAGAGTAGTTGTTATACCCATATACGCACATACAGACTTGCATACCTTACTTTCTTGTGCGCAGATTGGGATGTGTATATATGTATATATGCGTGGGTATAGGAATATGCATATGTACATTCATATACACATGCATGGATAATAAGGATAGTACTTGGGATTTATGATGAGTCGATGAGATTTGATTTGAGGCCGTGAGATCGGTGATATAGCAGGGTTCGTATTTGAGATACGACATGACGTTGAAGAGGGTCTTTTACGTAGTGTTTCACACACGTGCATGCATACTTAGGTGGTATCAGTATTGTACTAGACGTAGATCAATACCCCGATCATGATATTTGATAAAGAGGATACCAGGTGAATAGTATGATGAATGTGATATTGACCTGTGCCCGGAATTGGGGATGTCGTACGACGGATTTACGTACGAGCTATATCTTGCTGATTGATCCGCACTCTTGACTTGGGATGTCTGATTATAGATATGGTATCGGATATGATATTATTGAGGCGGGATCACCGACTAATATATATACAGGTATGTATATGTATCGACTCAGATGTTAGGCGGTTTCCTTACCTGTAGTCCAGCTTGTTAGCTTAGCCCTTTAGTTTAGTTTAGTTGTTAGATTAGATTCGATTCTTACCTATTTCAAAAACTAACGAATCGTAGGTATTTTAAAAGACAGCCAAAGGGATCCTACGGATATTTCAAAAGACGTATCTTTTCATAAAAACACCGTAGCCCCTACTTTCAAAACCCCATAATTCGTGTTATTTCAAAAGGCACCATTTGTAGGACTTATATTATATTAGTGCAGATTAGTTATAGTTGCGTCTAGTATTCAGCTCCCGCTCATTATTATGGTTCGCTTCGCATCGCATGCTTATATTATGTTTCATACTCCATTATTGATATCATGCTGTTAGGACACCAGCACCATTACCGATGATGCGTATGTACCACGTACACTTACTTGCCGGCTCACACACATCTTCATCGGTAATTGCCATGTCACGTACACCTTAGAAAATATTATTGCTTGACATAGCGTACTTGCCTTATATGTTAGTTTAGACATTGTAGTTATTACCTGCTATTTCATGCATACTGTTATTCATTGTTATGCCGCATTCATGCATTCTCATGCATATATTCACTATTTTACGTGTTATTGAGGTTTGGATTCGGATTTCCATGAGGTTTTCTGGATTTGGAGGAAAACCGCAAAAACATAAATAAACCTTTTCTCTCTTTTAAAATAAAAAGTGCGGTTTTCCCATGATGTATGAGTCGTCCACCATGAGTTTGCTGATGGATTTCGAGACCCGATTCGAGGAGTGGAGGAACCGTTTCGGGTACATGGTGGGCCCGGTGCGGTACCCCGGGGCAAGAGGAATGTGTTGTTGACGTTGAGCCCGGCAGGGGAGCACTACCAACCGGTGATATTACCCGACGCGTCGGATATCCGGAGGATACCGTCGTGGTCTTGAGATGGATGGTAGGGGCCGGTCTGGATTGACGGCGCCCTAGATATTGTGATTTAGATATTGAGATTTTGAGATATTGAGGTACAGAGATTGTGATACAGAGATATCGAGATATTTGGACACTTGTTTTGTTTCGATGCTGGGCACTGTTTTATGCTGATTTCATTTATGGTACCTCACTTTTAAAATACAGAAATCTCACTGATTTATGAAAGCAGTTTTCTTCAGTACATGGATTCATACATCATCCATATGATACATTGCTACCTAAGGCACTGACACGGGTACATGGAACTACACTTGGGTTAGATGTTTGCCCTAACCATTGTTATGGGTTGCTGGTTATATATTTAAGGATATATTATGATCATTGACCTAGGATTGCGTTATTTATACGATTTCTGTGCGTAGATGTTTTTCTATTCACGAGTTGGCAACTCACCCCCGTTGTGCCCCAGTTTCTTGCAGGTTTGCCGTACAGGTTTCATTACGGCTTTGCGGGCATAGTTTCCTTCGGGTGATTTGCTAGTAGGTGGGTTTACTTGTATCGTACCTCCATTATATATCTTGTATATCATTATTCTGTTGTATCTAGAAGCTCAATCAACCAAACATGTATTTATTTTTGAGATAGAGACCAGTGATGTTATTCTTTCGACCTTAGAGTCGCGCGTTATATTTCTTTGGATTTCTTGTTGTTTTGAGTTTCCTTTTGAGTTTTGATCCTCGCCCTTGGCGTTGTATATTATATTGCTTGTGTGGTTGTGACCGTCGATTGACGAAGAGCTAGCTCCCGCTTGGGGATGCCTTTTTATTGATTTCGTATACTATTCATGTTGTATCCCGTTTGGGGGCCAGTTTTACAAAGGAGACTCTGCCGAAATTTTTAGGAAATACTTGATGTTTTTAAAACCGCATAACTCGGCTTATGCTATTGAAACTACTTGCTTTAAGTTGGTTTTTCCTGCACTCTACATCTTTTCTTGGTTTGGATTTCTGGGTTTTCGGTTTACTTAGATTACGTACGCCTCGAGACGTTCGTAGTTTAAGTGCCGGTCATGTTCCGTACTTTCGGGTCGTGACAAAGTTGGTATCAGAGGGTTAGGTTTTACCTTCGGAGCGTAGGATGACCCTTGGTTGATGGAATAGGTGACTAAAGTAGAGTGACGTACCGTAGGTATGTTCCGCGGCATATTTACGATACGCTACTCCACTTAAGAAGCCTTAGGATGTATATTTCTTTGCTCAGTATTATATTCATTCCGATCTAGCCTCATCAGTACCAGTTATGGTTTTGCTGCCACGATTACGGGCAGGGAGAGCTACAGCTAGAGTTGCGGTCAGCACGAGCTCGTCACGAACGAGGACTGACCAGGACGAAATTCCGGCGACACACGATTGCGGAGATGTGTCTTTTTACTGTGTTTGCGCGCCACGAGCGTTTCGCAGATCGCCTTTATAAGGTTACTCGGATGTGCTGATCGACACTAGAGGATTGAGCCAATGATAGAGGCCAGCCAGATTTTGATGACCGTTGGTGTGTTGCTTATTCATGATGGTCGAGGCACAGTTCAGCGTGCAGACGAGCGAGCCAGTTATTGCTACGAACGACGAGATATTGCCCCAGATGCTGGAGTTAGTGCAGAACGAGTTGTACTAAGTGATGATAGAAGGTCGCTAGTCATCGAGGATGAATGACTAGGACATGTGGATCGTTCTCCTACCCCGATGCGAGGTCATCAGATAGATTGATTCCAGCAAGAGACGACTTCACGCGGAGACGTTGGGAGTCGACAGAGACGATCGAATGTCAGAAACCTATTATTCCAAGTTTAAAGTAGTCGGAAAGACATGCAGGCAATTCTATGATCCCTCTAGAAGAATGAAACCCTAACTCGACTTAATGACCGTGTGAAAGCCTTTGAACCTTCGGGTTTGCGGCAGTTCTACGGCGCCATTAGTGAGGCTTGGGTTTGCCCTTCTACGGCTGGACCATCGATGCTGTGGTATGTGCTCGATACTATTAAACTGTGCCCAAGATGTTGAACTCTTGGGGGATTATAAGGTTTTGACGACTCGATCGGATGGCTCGACTTAATTCGGATGCTAGGTGGTGAGATGCATTTCTTGGGAGACTCCCGATACGAGGATAGCCATTGGAGCTCAGTCCATGCAGCCGCGACGAGACGAGTCCAAAGCAGACGACATTAGAGAAAAGTGATGTAAGAGGTTCGTACCAGATCTAGATGATATGACGTTCCACTCCGCCGACATCAGAGATGTGATGCGCATGCCGAGGCATGGTACTTGGATTTACCTTCCAGAAGGAGTCGCGATGAGTATGCAGTCGTTCCAGAGCAAGATGCAGATATAGGAAAGGACGATGAATTCCGGATAGTTGGCAGAGACGAGACATGGAAGAGACCGTGAGCAGGATTCCTTCCAGGACACTGCTGCAATGATACTTGCACCCAGGATCAGATGTGTCACGTACATTCAGAGAGCCAGAGGTCGACGCCAGTGATATGCTGTCTTACGAGTGGTCGCGATGATGGACCGAGAGATTGGTAATTCACAGTGAAGACCTTGACCCAGGAGTGGTCATTGTTATGCACACCAGCAGGCCAGAGTTCATGATCATCGACGAGACGTCCCACTAGTGACCGTGACAGTTGGCCGAGATTCTTAGATGATGCGCTTGAGCGGTACTATTCCGCCATTATTGATTTCGATATTTTGGGTGATTTATTCGCAGGATTTGATTTTGATGATTGAGGATTTACGATCTTTGCACAGTGTTGCACTTGATATCGTTTTCGTGCTTTGGTTTCACATGTTTGTGATTTTACGGTTTTAGACATTTGAGTTGATTTTGTGCGTATGCACGCACACGATTTGGTTCCTGCACTCTGTATAGTTTATTTATGCTTGCAGTGCAGTGATACGCCGTTTGTGAACTTAGATGCACTGGATTTCGATTTCGATTGTGATACTCAATATTTGTTTTGTGCACCTTGTGCACCTGATTTTATTTTGCGCATGTTCGGCGCTTGATATTGGATTTCATGATTTCGTGCATGATGGATGCCCCTGGTGTTGGGTTTTTGCGCATGTCTTGAGATGCGATTTTGGTGCACACCAGATGCACTAAATCGAGATTTTTTTCGTGCATGTCAGAAGCACCTAATTTTGCTGTCAGGCACACATGTTGCCTACGACAGATGTTTCGTGCACACCCGATGCACTTAGATGATGTTTCTGTGCATATGTATGGCACATATTTGGATTTTGATTTCCGTGCGCATCAGACGCACGTAGAATTCATACGCGTATTTTGGGATTGATTTTTCTTATAGAGCAGTACGTTTTTATGATATTGCTATGTGTTTTCGTACTGAGCAGGACTAGTCAGAGGACAGTACCTGAATATATTTTGCATACATTGATAGTTATTGAAGGGATTTCCAAAAGCGAGCTATAGCCTCAGCATTTACCTACGTGTCTGATATGACACGAAATGTTTAAAACAAGGAGACCCTTCTAAATTGTTTTCCAAAACGGCGGAACGCACATTTTAAACAAAAGGTATATATGTATATGGTTATTTTCTTACAATAGACATCCGCCACTTTGCAGTGCTGCGAGCATCGTACAGCGATTTGAAGAAGATTTGGCATGCATTGCTTCTAGATGTTTTAATGATGTATATCATATTGATTTTCATTTTGGGATTTAGACATTGTGTCTTCACCAAGACTCCGATGATTGCGGGATGCTTGACGGAGTTTTGATTTTGAGTTATATGCTCATTTTTTCATGCGCATGCGCTGCGCTACGATTTGTTTTATGTATTTACGATTTCGGAGCCCCGACGACTTGATGGTTTTGCTTAGATGTTTTAGTATTTGGGGGGAGTTTTAATTTAAATTCGGGGACCGAATTTCTTTAAGGGGGGAAGATTGTAACGTTTTGAAAATCGTTTCGGTGAAATTTCGAAAAAACGGAAAAATAAGGGGGTTTTCTGTAAAAAATCAAAATGCAAATATCTTTATTATAAAATTAAATATACATATTCAAGCTATATAATTGCTAGTACTTGGTGTTTATTGAGCCACTGCTGAAATTTCAAATTTTCTGAAAATTTTTTCGAAATTAATTATTTTAATATTATTTTAAGCCGGTAAGAAAATACATTAAATTAGCGATAAATACAAATTTAAATGGGCTAATTTTAATCTTTAAAATCATGTTAATTAAAATAATTAATTTCATAAAAATTTTCAGAAAATTTGAAATTTCAGCAGTGGCTCAATAAACACCAAATACTAGCAATTTTATAGCTAGAATATGTATATTTAATTTTATAATAAAGATATTTGCATTTTGACTTTTTACAGAAAACCCCCATATTTTACCGTTTTTTCGAAATTTCACCGAAACGATTTTCAAAACGTTACAATTTTTTCGGATGTCCCCGAAAAAAACGTTACAATTTTTTCGGAGTATTTGGGGGGAGTTTTAATTTAAATTCGGGGACCGAATTTCTTTAAGGGGGGAAAATTGTAACGTTTTGAAAATCGTTTCGGTGAAATTTCGAAAAAACGGTAAAATAAGGGGGTTTTCTGTAAAAAGTCAAAATGCAAATATTTTTATTATAAAATTAAATATACATATTCTAGCTATATAATTGCTAGTATTTGGTGTTTATTGAGCCACTGCTGAAATTTCAAATTTTCTGAAAATTTTTCCGAAATTAATTATTTTAATATTATTTTAAGCCGGTAAGAAAATACATTAAATTAGCGCTAAATACAAATTTAAATGGGCTAATTTTAATCTTTAAAATCATGTTAATTAAAATCTAGTTGTAATATAATTTTTTAGTATTTTATTTCAAGTTTTAATTGATTTATTTTATGGAAAACAAAAATATAGTTATTTTGAACTAAAACTTGCAAATATGGTATTGTGGGGGGTCTTTTTGCATAGCAGTTTTTTGTAAAGTCTCTCACACTCACCCTCACTCTCCTTGGCCGGCCTCACACTATTGTAGCAGCCCAAGAATTTTATTTCCCTCTTTTTGACCTTAAATCATGTGAGAAATGGATTAAAATAAGGTTTTTTTTATATAGTAAAGTAGGTGGGGGTATTATGGTAATTGGGAGGGGCTTTGACTTGGATCTTTTTGGCACCATTCCCTCACATTTTCCCCCACTTCCCCTTGGCTGAACCTGTACCAGCAGCAGCTCCCCCTTTCTCCTTCTCTTTTCTCTTCAAAACTCCATCAAAAAAATCATCCAAAATGCTTCAAAAATCCCACAAAATCAAAATCTAATTCCTACCCATTTTCCCTTGGCTACCATAGCATGGATCTAGGGATTTAGATTTCAATTTGGGAGGCTAAGTGTGCTTGTGGAATCTTCAAATTATTTTGGTATAAATTCTAACCTTTTTGCTTAATGTGTTGTTAATTGCTTAGGTTAGCTTAATTAATTGTTTAATTAGGTTTTTAATTAGTTCTAGGTGCATGATTTAAAATTCAAGAGAGGGGTTTGATTTCAAATTGGTATTTTGTGTTGTGAGATTTAGTTTATGTGATATAATTGACATATTAGGTTATGCTAAATCCAATTTAAGTTGCTAGTTGCATATTTGTTGATTTAAAAGTGATAATTATATAATTGGTAAACTAGGTTTTTTAAATAATTATATTCTTGTGAGAGGAAATTCAAATTTAGGTTTCATGTCATTATAAATATTATATTGAGTGGTTTAATACTTTAGTTCATGAAAATCCACGCTAGATTGTAGTTTGTTCATTTTGCTATAAAATTGCTAAAATTGGTTAATATTGCAAACTAGGTTTTTGAAATCGAATTAAATTGTGGGTTTAAAATTTACGTAATGGTTTCTATGGCATAATTAAGATATTAAGTTATCATCTTGGTCACTAGAATTGTTAAAACATCATGTTTTGTACAAAAAACGGGTAATTTTGCTTGCTAGTTTTCGGAAAAACGGCTTTTAAATTGAATTTGGGGTTTTTGTGAGTTTTAACCTATTTTATATTAAAATTTGTGTTCGTGAATGTGCAAATGAGTGTATTTGGGTTTTTCTCTCGATGGTCTGGCGTTTGTACACCGACGTCGAGGGTTTTTGGGTTGATTTGTGGAAGCAACCATAGGTTTTGACCTATGTGGGGTTCGTGTGTCGTTTTGGTCATGAGTCGGATTTTAATACGACACGGTGCGTTATGATATGTAGGTACCCCATGTGGAATTCAAGACGACAAGAAAGCGCGTGGCGACGTCGGTACCGGCTAGCGAGGACCAGGTGAGTAGATTTATATCTACGGGGAGAAGTCGGGTGGATGGCGTATAGCAGCCCAGCAGTCCGTAGTGTAGCTCATATATATATGTTTATATAGGTGTTTTATGATACGAGAATGTTTATTCATGTTATGATTATGTGTTCATGGATTAGCTTTGGGTTAGTTGCGAAACCCTAGAGTAGTTGTTATACCCATATACGCACGCACAGACTTGCATACCTTACTTTCTTGTGCGCAGATTGGGATGTATATATATGTATATATGCGTGGGTATGGGACTATGCATATGTACATTCATATACACATGCATGGATAATAAGGATAGTACTTGGGATTTATGATGAGTCGACGAGATTTGATTTGAGGCCGTGAGATCGGTGATATAGCAGGGTTCATATTTGAGATACGACATGACGTTGAAGAGGGTCTTTGACGTAGTGTTTCACACACGTGCATGCATACTTAGGTGGTATCAGTATTGTACTAGACGTAGATCCGTACCCCGATCATGATATTTGATAAAGAGGATACCAGGTGAATAGTATGATGAATGTGATATTGATCCATGCCCAGAATTGGGGATGCCGTACGACGGATTTACGTACGAGCTATATCTTAATGATTGATCAGCACTCTTGACTTGGGATGTCTGATTATAGATATGGTATCGGATATGATATTATTGAGGCGGGATCACCGACTAATATATATATAGGTATGTATATGTATCGACTCAGATGTTAGGCGGTTTCCTTACCTGTAGTCCAGCTTGTTAGCTTAGCCCTATAGTTTAGTATAGTTGTTAGATTAGATTCGATTCTTACCTATTTCAAAAACTAATGAATCGTGGGTATTTTAAAAGACAGCCAAAGGGATCCTACGGATATTTCAAAAGACGTATCTTTTCATAAAAACACCGTAGCCCCTACTTTCAAAACCCCATGATTCGTGTTATTTCAAAAGGCACCATTTGTAGGACTTATATTAGATTAGTGCAGATTAGTTATAGTTGCGTCTACTATTCAGCTCCCGCTCATTATTGTGGTTCGCTTCGCATCGCATGCTTATATTATGTTTCATACTCCGTTATTGATATCATGCTGTTAGGACACCAGCACCATTACCGATGATGCGTATGTACCACGTACACTTACTTGCCGGCTCACACACATCTTCATCGGTAATTGCCATGTCACGTACACCTTAGAAAATATTATTGCTTGACATAGCGTACTTGCCTTATATGTTAGTTTAGACATTGTAGTTATTACCTGCTACTTCATGCATACTGTTATTCATTGTTATGCCGCATTCATGGATTCTCATGCATATATTCATTATTTTACGTGTTATTGAGGTTTGGATTCGGATTTCCATGAGGTTTTCTGGATTTGGAGGAAAACCGCAAAAACATAAATAAACCTTTTCTCTCTTTTGAAATAAAAAGTGCGGTTTTCCCATGATGTATGAGTCGTCCACCATGAGTTTGCTGATGGATTTCGAGACCCGATTCGAGGAGTGGAGGAACCGTTTCGGGTACATGGTGGGCCCGGTGCGGTACCCCGGGGCAAGAGGAATGTGTTGTTGACGTTGAGCCCGGCAGGGGAGCACTACAGACCGGTGATATTACCCGACGCGTCGGATATCCGGAGGATACCGTCGTGGTCTTGAGATGGATGGTAGGGGCCGGTCTGGATTGACGGCGCCCTAGATATTGTGATTTAGATATTGAGATTTTGAGATATTGAGGTACAGAGATTGTGATACAGAGATATCGAGATATTTGGACACTTGTTTTGTGTCGATGCTGGGCACTGTTTTATGCTGATTTCATTTATGGTACCTCACTTTTAAAATACAGAAATCTCACTGATTTATGAAAGCAGTTTTCTTCAGTACATGCATTCATACATCATCCATATGATACATTGCTACCTGAGGCACTGACACGGGTACATGGAACTACACTTGGGTTAGATATTTGCCCTAACCATTGTTATGGGTTGCTGGTTATATATTTGAGGATATATTATGATCATTGACCTAGGATTGCGTTATTTATACGATTTCTGTGCGTAGATGTTTTTCTATTCACGAGTTGGCAACTCACCCCCGTTGTGCCCCAGTTTCTTGCAGGTTTGCCGTACAGGTTTCATTACGGCTTTGCGGGCATAGTTTCCTTCGGGTGATTTGCTAGTAGGTGGGTTTACTTGTATCGTACCCCCATTATATATCTTGTATATCATTATTCTGTTGTATCTAGAAGTTCCATCAACCAATCATGTATTTATTTTTGAGATAGAGACCAGTGATGTTATTCTTTCGACCTTAGAGTCACGCGTTATATTTCTTTGGATTTCTTGTTGTTTTGAGTTTCCTTTTGAGTTTTGATCCTCGCCCTTGGCGTTGTATATTATATTGCTTGTGTGGTTGTGACCGTCGATTGACGAAGAGCTAGCTCCCGCTTGGGGATGCCTTTTTATTGATTTCGTATACTACTCATGTTGTATCCCGTTTGGGGGCCAGTTTTACAAAGGAGACTCTGCCGAAATTTTCAGGAAATACTTGATGTTTTTAAAACCGCATAACTCGGCTTATGCTATTGAAACTACTTGCTTTAAGTTGGTTTTTCCTGCACTCTACATCTTTTCTTGGTTTGGATTTCTGGGTTTTCGGTTTACTTAGATTACGTACGCCTCGAGATGTTCATAGTTTAAGTGCCGGTCATGTTCTGTACTTTCGGGTCGTGATAGAATGAATACGATATTGTAAGTTAATGTTTCTTTGCTCATTTCCTTTTCCCGTTATTTTCCTTTGAACTCCTCCCAAACATTACGCAAGCGCTCCGTTAGGCACCCTATCCTACCAAGGTAATGGTGATTCCTAAACGCGACCGGTTGCGTTCGGTTTGGCCGAAGGCGAAAGCAAGAGACAAGAACGGAAGGACAAGGGTTAATAAGCCAGATTCTACGAATACCGTGCTTAAATCCCCAATCCACTTTGTTGCCAATTGCTCTAGCTTCAATTAGGAAAGACTCGGCTCAAAGGTTTTGAGTGCAGATTTTCTTAGCTTACACTTTCGTATTTTTTTCTTAACAACTTTATACTTGCATATAAAACACATAGGTTAGATTTGAACAAACATATACAAATTCTTCATTGACTCGTCTAAAACTTGAACGGACATACAACCATCTCCCTGTGGATCGGCCTGTGCTCAACCGGCTAGCTGCATAGCGACACCGTCCTGATCGTGGTTATAACTTTAGAATTTTGAACATCCGACACGCCAAAAGCGTGCGATCAAATGGCGCCGTTGCCGGGGAGACGGTAGCGTATTTTCTTTCTTGTTATTCGGGTTAATATTCTTTTTGTATATATTTATAAATAAAAAAAATCTTTTTGTTATTTTTGATCATTTTTGTGTGCAAGTGTGCAGATTTTTACGGATTTGCAAACGGCGATTGTGGGAGCAAAGTGTACGTTCAAGGCTAAGGTGATTGCAAAGTACAGTGCCAAAGATCCGGGTAGTTTGACCCGCGCAAGCGAACTTTTCAAGCTTACCGGATTTGATTCAACGGGGGTTTTCTAAACCCGAAAACTTAACGGTACGTACTTTACTAACACCTTCTTCTCAAATCCGACGCATCCACTATAATATCTTTGCAGGATTCTTTGCAAGTTCGCTAGCAAACGCTAAAAATTGACTAACCCGTATTTGTTGCAGTGCCGTGCTTAAACTAAAAAACGATTGTTTGATTCTTTATAGAATTTTTATTGAATTACGCATTGTATACATTAATACGAACTTAAGGGCAAGCGAACCCCACAACATACGGTAAAGGATTTCATCACCTTTTCCATGGCCCATAAATCACGAACTTGAGCATAACGTTTACCCGCACAAACTTTAAAAGAAACTAGACTTTAAGCCTTAAGGACTTCGCGCTCACTAGGAGAAGTTAACTGTGTTTAGAACCTCGCTTAATGGTACATTGTTTACGGGGTGTCTAGGAAAGTGTTAACGGCAAAACCGCCAAAAGAGAAAGGGTTATTTAATTAAGGAACTTCACGAAAGCGTCGGAAAACCTCCCCTTATCTCTGCACTTACCTGGCCTCGTAATCAGTGTGTCTTAAGCCCATTTCTCGACACAGTTTTACTTCGACAATCAAGTTCTGGAGCAGGTCTAGTTGACCTAGGTGAACCCTAGATCGATTAGGTGTGTGGTATTTTTGTGTCGTGATTGTTTTTTCTTTTTGTATGTATATTTCATTCTTTTGTTAATATCTAACTAAAAAAAAATCACATTCTTTTTCCCCTCATTTTCTCTGCCTTTTTTTCTTTCTCTCTTCATATCATGGGCACCCCACCTCGCAAAACTCTTCCCGAACTTTGGTACCCACAACCAGACATTACTTCTTATGGTTCTTGCTTTGGCCGAACGTCGAACGATCCCTCCATGCCCAAAATCTCTTTGAAAGATCGGATAGACGCGTCTAGGACAAACACTTGCCCTTCGCAATCCACTTTGTATCAATCTTTTCAACCTCCCGCACCCGCTTATGTTGATACCCCTTTTGCAAGTTGTCCTTTGTCCATCGCTGAACGTATTGAACAATCTCATAGCCGATCTTTCACTCCTTTCGCCACTTCAAATTCTTGGGATCAACAATTCCATTCACCTTCGTATCCAAATGTTGATCCTACCCCTGTCCAGCCATTCAATTCCTACCAGTCCTACCCAACTTTTACACCTTCCCTAGACATTGCTTCTGAACCGTCATTTGGGAGTTTCCAGTACCAAAACAACTTTGAATCTTTTACTGAAACCCCTTCACAACCCATGTCTAGCTTGGAACAGTCATTGGAAGACTTTAGGGTAGCGTCGTACCAACAGATGATGGATTTGAATGCTTCCATGGCTGCCCTCATACAACCTAGTGACCCGATAGCTAGTTTTCAACTAGCTCCAAATTTTCCAATGTATGAAGAGGCGGTAGGACAGGTTGAGAATTTGAGCGGAGAGTGTGAGCCATATACCCTTCCAAATCAAACCTACCCGTTTCAACTTGAATCCCACAACTCCTGTTTTGAAAGTCTATCGAGTGTCCCAAATGATTTATCAATTGAAGATAGAACGGATAATGAGTTGTGTGACCTTGTAGTGTTTGATTTGCCCGATTGTGAAGGGTCCCTTTCGAGTGAAACCGCACCCAACCCTTTTGACCTCTACAGCTCTACCTTAGAACATGAATTGATTGATATCCATGCTTTTGTTGAGATGTCTGAGAATATAGATTTTCACTTGATTGAGAATATTAACGCTGGGAATATTTTGGATGATGGACCCGTAGATTTGGCTGAGTTTTTCTCTCCAATTCATCATCCCGAGTCATTAAATGTTTTTCCCGAACCCCATATGCGTCTGGATTTTGAGGATAAACGCATGGATGTGCTTAAGTTTGAGGAGACTATTGAGGATAGTACTGAGGATGGACCAGTTTTAATTGATGAGTCGGATTTTCCAATTCATCCTGTTCTTTTCATTGACTGTGTGCACCCTCCCGAACCCTTAACCGATACCCTTCCTCAATCACTTCCCCACATCCTTTCCGTCGTTTCGCCCTTGCAAGAAACAGTATCACTTTCATTTCATATGTCTGGTTTACCGAGTTCGGCGTACCCATGGTTTCTCACGAATCTTGAGGGATCTGACCCCATTTCTCGACGGGTTAATAGATTAGCACAATCGCTTTTTACACATCGGTCATCACGAATTGTGCTAATTTACTCGCTCCATTTCCACCCTCAAGTTCGTATTCCACTTCTTTCTCCCTTCCGCCATTCGTCTTCTCATATACCTAGACCGTATACCACTTCTATCTCCATACGGTCTCGCGTATTCTCCCTCTCTTTTCTCTACGCCTTCTTCCACCAACCTGTACATTATAGCGATAAAATCTTTGAATGGTTAGTGCTCACTTTTGGCCTGTATATGGCCTTGAATAGTTTGAAACTGTTTTCTTTCCCCCTAATCCTGAACTTCACCGCTTAAAGAGTGGAAACACTGTTTCACTTAAGTTTGGGGGGAACCCTTTTTTTGTATATATCTTTTATGGTTTTCTTTTTGTTTTGTATAAAATTTTCTTTTGGAGAGAGCCGACAATTTTGACCCTCTTGGTGTAGCCTGACAGTGAGGGCACTGTCAAGTTTAAGTTTGGGGGTGTGCTCGATAAGCTTTCTACCTTCGCATTCATTTGTATATTTTGCATTAGCATACCTATTTAAAAATCCATAAAAATCAGAAAATTTTCTAAAAACATAAAAACTTTTTGTCAAGTTAGCTAGTGGGAGAACTCTGATTCAACATTTCGACGGTTTTGTTTGATAAGATAAGAATAACTAAATCTTATTTTTAGATTTTGAAAACCTGAAAGATAACTCTCCTTTGAAGTTAACTATAGCTGATATATGTCTTTACATCACACTACACGTGTCGTGAGTTTTGGAAATTAGATGACAAGTCTATTATGTCTAAAAACTTTTAAATGGATAAATGATTTTCTGAGGATCAAATAGGTTTGTTCTGAAATAAGTAATATCAAGAATAGTTTATGAAGTGACGCGAATATGAAAGAATGTTATTGATGCCTTAATTGGAACTAATTCTGAAAAATAACACATCTGGAACTTGATTGGAATGATTACACACCTAACCCACTAAAACACGTCTTTTATCCCAAAAAATAACTGAACTGCCGGTTATATCTCCGTTCACATTGAATCATCATGATTTTCACGCTAAATTGTCTTTTGTTTTTGGGCCTAGGTAACTTGAGCAATTAAGTCCGCTGGGGTGTCTCTACACCTAATGCCCTAAAGCCAACTGGTTTGGGTGCATTAGCCCAAAGCTCGTTAAGAAGCCCAGAAAGTCCAGATTAAAACAAAGTCAAGCAAGTGTTCTCTCCGAGTTAAAATTCCTAACGGTTCTTTGTGTGAGAATAATCTTGACAAAAGACAGGATCTTATAAAAAATATTTCTAGCGAAGATATGAAGATTTTATTCTATGATAAAGACTATTGCACGTTCACAGAGGTGTGTATGAAATGAAAACAAGAAAAATATGGAGTGAAAAATAAGACCTAGTTTCCTGTTAAGGAAGATAAGAAATTCTGAAGTTGAAACCTTACTGGAAAACGAAACTTGAAAAATGCTTAACTCTTTATAAAACTTATGTGATCCTTTTAAAAATTTTAGCTGGGCTTTATTGTATGACATGATGACTCTATTCGACCTTTCTGGAACTTAACGACACTATTTGCACTGCACGTAAAGACATATAAAATCTTAAGTTAAATAAGAAGCGAGATGTGAAAAATAAAGGTTCGATAGTCTAGACTTAGGATAATAGAATTGTTATTTTCTGAAACAAAACTTTAGGGTTTGAATCATAGTAATTTTGCAAAACTAGCTTGACCGGATTTTGTGGGTAGTATCCGCTGAAAACCCTCAGGAGACAACACTCCTCCTACTAGGGACACCTAGAGGTTTAACGGCTTGTTGCACGTGCTCAGTGCAATCGCGTTCCCTGCGAAAGTGCAGTTAGGACTTTTTTGTGAATAATTGGTTTTGCTGGGGACGAGCAAAAGTTAAGTTTGAGGGTATTTGTTCATACCAGAATATTGCATTTTATACCGCCTATTCTTACGCTCGTTTGTTTATAGGCAGGTGCATCTGATCAGTGTTTGCTACATATTTGCAGAATACTGGTTCTCAGCTCTAAACAGTGAAATCCATGGAAAAGTACGGCAAATTCCGGATTACTGCCAACAACAGATAAAACACGGGTCTCCGCTCTCTATCCGTGTGTTGCCACATACCAGTTTAAGGGACAAAATGGCAAATCGATTGTCATTTTCATGCACAAAACTCAATGTCAACACAAGATCCAAGAAATCTACGCGGAGCTCGAGGAAATCATGGCAAAAGATCCACATCACATCACCTTTTGATCTACTGAAATTCTGGAAGAATTGTGAAGAGTTTCTGAGAAAAGTCATATACCACACAGAAGAGAACCACAAAACAAGGGATACGACAAAAGATGAAGGCACAAGCTCTCTAAATGGCCGCGGTTCTGCGGCATAATCGCGCTTAGGCCGCGGAACCGCGGCCGTATAGGCTCGTCAGTGTACAAAATTTCAGGGGCTGTTTGGTAATTACATGTAGTGCCATAATGTTGCCTTAGGTTCTCTGTTTCCTGTCTATAAATAGTCCAGAACTTGCCAAGCTATGGTGTTCTTTTCATGCCCTCTTTTTGTTAGTTTTTAGTTTTCTTCTTCTTCTTCTCCATTCTTTCCTCCATGAAATTGTTGTGAGGGCTTTTGAGTGGATGTTAAAAGAAGATGAGGGTTTTTGTATCATTCTTTTGCTTAGCTTTCCCCTTGAGCTCTCTACCTTAACTTGATCTTGCAACCTCTTAAATGAGCTTGCAAGTTTAAGCTTTGGTCATTGATCTCAAGGGGTTGTATCATTTTGTTCTCTCTTTTGTGCTTCATTCTCCATGAGTTCTTTGCCTTTTCTTGATCTTGCAACCTCTTAAGTGAGCTTGCAAGTTTAAGATTTGGTTATTGAACCCATGTCTTGTATTTGGTTCTATGGTTCTTGTTGTTATTTTCTTGCTTATTTCTTTCTTGCTTTTTATTACCTTGCCTTACTTTCATGCACTTAAATTCCATGCACTTTTAATTACTTGTTTGTAATCTTTTCTTTTCTTTGTTTATCTTTTCTTTTGCTCTTTTTGGTTCGTTTTGTGAATGGTTGTAATATGTATTGTTAAGAATGAATACGATATTGTAAGTTAATGTTTCTTTGCCCATTTCCTTTTCCCGTTATTTTCCTTTGAACTCCGCCCAAACATTACGCAGGCTCTCCGTTAGTCATCCTACCCTACTAAGGTAACGGTGATTCCTAAACGCGACCGGTTGCGTTCGGTTTGGCCGGAGGAGAAAGCAAGAGACAAGAACGGAAGGACAAGGGTAAATAAGCCGGATTCTACGAATACCGTGCTTAAATCCCCAATCCACGTTGTTGCCAATTGCTCTAGCTTCAATTAGTCAAGACTCGGCTCAATGGTTTTGAGTGCAGATTTTCTTAGCTTACACTTTCGTATCTTTTTCTTAACAACTTTATACTTGCATATAAAACACATAGGTTAGATTTGAACAAACATATACAAATTCTTCATTGACTCGTCTAAAACTCAAACGGACATACAACCATCTCCCTGTGGATCGACCCGTGCTCAACCGGCTAGCTGCATAGTGACACCGTCCTGATCGTGGTTATAACTTTAGAACTTTGAACATCCGACACGCCAAAAGCGTGCTATCAAATGGCGCCGTTGCCGGGGAGACGGTAGCGTATTTTCTTTCTTGTTATTCGGGTTAATATTCTTTTTGTATATATTTATAAATAAAAAAAATCTTTTTGTTATTTTTGATCATTTTTGTGTGCAAGTGTGCAGATTTTTGCGGATTTGCAAACGGTGATTGTAGAGAGCAAAGTGTACGTTCAAGGCTAAGGTGATTGCAAAGTACAGTGCCAAAGATCCGGGTAGTTTGACCCGCGCAAGCGAACTTTTCAAGCTTACCGGATTTGATTCAACGGGGGTTTTCTAAACCCGAAAACTTAACGGTACGTACTTTACTAACACCTTCTTCTCAAATCCGACGCATCCACTATAATATCTTTGCAGGATTCTTTGCAAGTTCGCTAGCAAACGCTAAAAATTGACTAACCTGTATTTGTTGCAGTGCCGTGCTTAAACTAAAAAACGATTGTTTGATTCTTTATAGAATTTTTATTGAATTACGCATTGTATACATTAATACGGACTTAAGGGCAAGCGAACCCCACAACATACGGTAAAGGATTTCATCACCTTTTCCGTGGCCCACAAATCATGAACTTGAGCACAACGTTTACCCGCACAAACTTTAAAAGAAACTAGACTTTAAGCCTTAAGGACTTCGCGCTCACTAGGAGAAGTTAACTGTGTTTAGAACCTCGCTTAACGGTACATTGTTTACGGGGTGTCTAGGAAAGTGTTAACGGCGAAACCGCCAAAAGAGAAAGGGTTATTTAATTAAGGACCTTCGCGAAAGCATCGGAAAACCTCCCCTTATCTCTGCACTTACCTGGCCTCGTGATCAGTGTGTCTTAAGCCCGTTTCTCGACACAGTTTTACTTCGACAATCAAGTTCTGGAGCAGGTCTAGTTGACCTAGGTGAACCTTAGAACGATTAGGTGTGTGGTATTTTTGTGTCGTGATTGTTTTTTTCTTTTTGTATGTATATTTCATTCTTTTGTTAATATCTAACTAAAAAAAAAATCACATTCTTTTTCCCCTCCTTTTCTCTGCCTTTCTTTCTTTCTCTCTTCATATCATGGGCACCCCACCTCGCAAAACTCTTGCCGAACTTTGGTACCCACAACCAGACATTACTTCTTATGGTTCTTGCTTTGGCCGAACGTCGAACGATCCCTCCATGCCCAAAATCTCTTTGAAAGATCGGATAGACGCGTCTAGGACAAATATTTGCCCTTCGCAATCCACTTTGTATCAACATTTTCAACCTCCCGCACCCACTTATGTTGATACCCCTTTTGCAAGTCGTCCTTTGTCCTTCGCTGAACGTATTGAACAATCTCATAGCCGATCTTTCACTCCTTTCGCCACTTCAAATTCTTGGGATCAACAATTCCATTCACCTTCGTATCCAAATGTTGATCCTACCCCTGTCCAGCCATTCAATTCCCACCAGTCCTACCCGACTTTTACACCTTCCCTAGACATTGCTTCTGAACCGTCATTTGGGAGTTTCCAGTACCAAAACAACTTTGAATCTTTTACTGAAACCCCTTCACAACCCATGTCTAGCTTGGAACAGTCATTGGAAGACTTTAGGGTAGCGTCGTACCAACAGATGATGGATTTGAATGCTTCCATGGCTGCCCTCATACAACCTAGTGACCCGGTAGCTAGTTTTCAACTAGCTCCAAATTTTCCAATGTATGAAGAGGCGGTAGGACAGGTTGAGAATTTGAGCGGAGAGTGTGAGCCATATACCCTTCCAAATCAAACCTACCCGTTTCAACTTGAATCCCACAACTCCTGTTTTGAAAGTCTATCGAGTGTCCCAAATAATTTATCAATTGAAGATAGAACAGATAATGAGTTGTGTGACCTTGTAGTGTTTGATTTGCCCGATTGTGAAGGGTCCCTTTCGAGTGAAACCGCACCCAACCCTTTTGACCTCTACACCTCCATCTTAGAACATGAATTGATTGATATCCTTGCTTTTGTTGAGGCGTCTGAGAATATAGATTTTCACTTGATTGTGGATATTGACGCTGGGAATATTTTGGATGATGGACCCGTAGATTTGGCTGAGTTTTTCTCTCCAATTCATCATCCCGAGTCGTTAAATGTTTTTCCCGAACCCCATATGCGTCTGGATTTTGAGGATAAACGCATGGATGTGCTTAAGTTTGAGGAGACTATTGAGGATAGTACTGAGGATGAACCAGTTTTAATTGATGAGTCGGATTTTCCAATTCATCATGTTCCTTTCATTGACTGTGTGCACCCTCCCGAACCCTTAACCGATACCCTTCCTCAATCACATCCCCACATCCTTTCCGTCGTTTCGCCCTTGCAAGAAACAGTATCACTTTCATTTCATATGTCTGGTTTACCGAGTTCGGCGTACCCATGGTTTCTCACGAATCTTGAGGGATTTGACCCCATTTCTCGACGGGTTAATAGATTAGCACAATCGCTTTTTACACATCGGTCATCACGAATTGTGCTAATTTATTCGCTCCATTTCCACCCTCAAGTTCGTATTCCACTTCTTTCTCCCTTCCGCCATTCTTCTTCTCATATACCTAGACCGTATACCACTTCTATCTTCATACGGTCTCGCGTATTCTCCCTCTCTTTTCTCTACGCCTTCTTCCACCAACCAGTACATTATAGCGATAAAATCTTTGAATGGTTAGTGCTCACTTTTGGCCTGTATAAGGCCTTGAATAGTTTGAAACTGTTTTCTTTCCCCCTAATCCTGAACTTCACCGCTTAAACAGTGGAAACACTGTTTCACTTAAGTTTGGGGGGAACCCTTTTTTTGTATATATCTTTTTTGGTTTTCTTTTTGTTTTGTATAAAATTTTCTTTTGGAGAGAGCCGACAATTTTGACCCTCTTGGTGTAGCCTGACAGTGAGGGCACTGTCGAGTTTAAGTTTGGGGGTGTGCTCGATAAGCTTTCTACCTTCGCATTCATTTGTATATTTTGCATTTGCATACCTATTTAAAAATCCATAAAAATCAGAAAATTTTCTAAAAACATAAAAACTTTTTGTCAAGTTAGCTAGTGGGAGA
The DNA here is from genome assembly GCA_030015575.1 of Agapanthus africanus. Taxonomy (NCBI): domain Eukaryota; kingdom Viridiplantae; phylum Streptophyta; class Magnoliopsida; order Asparagales; family Amaryllidaceae; genus Agapanthus; species Agapanthus africanus. The sequence goes on along the minus strand of CM057343.1, from coordinate 303,370,842 downwards.
ACTCTGATTCAACATTTCGACGGTTTTGTTTGATAAGATAAGAATAACTAAATCTTATTTTTAGATTTTGAAAACCTGAAAGATAACTCTCCTTTGAAGTTAACTATAGCTGATATACGTCTTTACATCACACTACACGTGTCGTGAGTTTTGGAAATTAGATGACAAGTCTATTATGTCTAAAAACTTTTAAATGGATAAATGATTTTCTGAGGATCAAATAGGTTTGTTCTGAAATAAGTAATATCAAGAATAGTTTATGAAGTGACGCGAATATGAAGGAATGTTATTGATGCCATAATTGGAACTAATTCTGAAAAATAACCCATCCGGCACTTGATTGGAATGATTACACACCAAACCCAATAAAACACGTCTTTTGTCCAAAAAAATAACTGAACTGCCGGTTATATCTCCGTTCGCATTGAATCATCATGATTTTCACGCTAAATTGTCTTTTGTTTTTGGGCCTAGGTAACTTGAGCAATTAAGTCCGCTGCGGTGTCTCTACACCTAATGCCCTAAAGCCAACTGGTTTGGGTGCATTGGCCCAAAACTCGTTAAGAAGCCCAGAAAGTCCAGATTAAAACAAAGTCAAGCAAGTGTTCTCTCCGAGTTAAAATTCCTAACGGTTCTTTGTGTGAGAATAATCTTGACAAAAGACAGGATCTTATAAAAAATATTTCTAGCGGAGATATGAAGGTTTTATTCTATGATAAAGACTATTGCACGTTCACAGAGGTGTGTATGAAATGAAAACAAGAAAAATGTGGAGTGAAAAATAAGAACTAGTTTCCTGTTAAGGAAGATAAGAAATTCTGAAGTTGAAACTTTACTGGAAAACGAAACTTGAAAAATGCTTAACTCTTTATAAAACTTATGTGATCCTTTTAAAAAATTTATCTGGGCTTTATTGTATGAAATGATGACTCTATTCGACCCTTCTGGAACTTAACGACACTATTTGCACTGCATGAAAAGACATATAAAATCTTAAGTTAAATAAGAAGCGAGATGTGAAAAATAAAGGTTCGATAATCTAGACTTAGGATAATAGAATTGTTATTTTCTGAAACAAAACTTTAGGGTTTGAATCATAGTAATTTTGCAAAATTAGCTTGACCGGATTTTGTGGGTAGTATCCGCTGAAAACCCTCAGGAGAGACAACACTCCTCCTACTAGGGACACCTAGAGGTTTAACGGCTTGTTGCACGTGCTCAGTGCAATCGCGTTCCCTACGAAAGTGCGGTTAGGACTTTTTTGTGAATAATTGGTTTTGCTCGGGACGAGCAAAAGTTAAGTTTGGGGGTATTTGTTCATACCAGAATATTGCATTTTATACCGTCCATTCTTACGCTCGTTTGTTTATAGGCAGGTGCTTTTGATCAGTGTTTGCTACATATTTGCAGAATACTGGTTCTCAGCTCTAAACAGTGAAATCCATGGAAAAGTACGGCAAATTCCGGATTACTGCCAACAACAGATAAAACACGGGTCTCCGCTCTCTATCCGTGTGTTGCCTCATACCAGTTTAAGGGATAAAATGGCAAATCGATTGTCATTTTCATGCACAAAGCTCAATGTCAACATAAGATCCAAGAAATCTACGCGGAGCTTGAGGAAATCATGGCAAAAGATCCACATCACATCACCTTTTGATCTACTGAAAATCTGGAAGAATTGTGAAGAGTTTCTGAGAAAAGTCATATACCACACAGAAGAGAACCACAAAACAAGGGATACGACAAAAGATGAAGGCACAAGCTCTCTAAATGGCCGCGGTTCTGCGGCATAAGCGCGCTTAGGCCGCGGAACCGCGGCCGTATAGGCTCGTCAGTGTACAAAATTTCAGGGGCTGTTTGGTAATTACATGTAGTGCCATAATGTTGCCTTAGGTTCTCTGTTTCCTGTCTATAAATAGTCCAGAACTTGCCAAGCTATGGTGTTCTTTTCATGCCCTCTTTTTGTTAGTTTTTAGTTTTCTTCTTCTTCTTCTTCATTCTTTCCTCCATGAAATTGTTGTGAGAGCTTTTGAGTGGATGTTAAAAGAAGATGAGGGTTTTTGTATCATTCTTTTGCTTAGCTTTCCCCTTGAGCTCTCTACCTTAACTTGATCTTGCAACCTCTTAAATGAGCTTGCAAGTTTAAGCTTTGGTCATTGATCTCAAGGGGTTGTATCATTTTGTTCTCTCTTTTGTGCTTCATTCTCCATGAGTTCTTTGCCTTTTCTTGATTTTGCAATCTCTTAAGTGAGCTTGCAAGTTTAAGATTTGGTTATTGAACCCATGTCTTGTATTTGGTTCTATGGTTCTTGTTGTTATTTTCTTGCTTATTTCTTTCTTGCTTTTTATTACCTTGCCTTACTTTCATGCACTTAAATTCCATGCACTTTTAATTACTTGTTTGTAATCTTTTCTTTTCTTTGTTTATCTTTTCTTTTGCTCTTTTTGGTTCGTTTTGTGAATGGTTGTAATATGTGTTGTTAAGAATGAATACGATATTGTAAGTTAATGTTTCTTTGCTCATTTCCTTTTCCCGTTATTTTCCTTTGAACTCCGCCCAAACATTACGCAAGCGCTCCGTTAGGCACCCTACCCTACCAAGGTAACGGTGATTCCTAAACGCGACCGGTTGCGTTCGGTTTGGCCGGAGGCGAAAGCAAGAGACAAGAACGGAAGGACAAGGTTAAATAAGCCGGATTCTACGAATACCGTGCTTAAATCCCCAATCCACGTTGTTGCCAATTGCTCTAGCTTCAATTAGTCAAGACTCGGCTCAAAGTTTTGAGTGCGGATTTTCTTAGCTTACACTTTCGTATCTTTTTCTTAACAACTTTATACTTGCATATAAAACACATAGGTTAGATTTGAACAAACATATACAAATTCTTCATTGACTCGTCTAAAACTCGAACGGACATACAACCATCTCCCTGTGGATCGACCCGTGCTCAACCGGCTAGCTGCATAGAGACACCGTCCTGATCGCGGTTATAACTTTAGAACTTTGAACATCCGACACGCCAAAAGCGTGCGATCAGGCTTCTTATGACGAAGAAGATGAAAGCGACATCGACACCGACACACAGGATGCAGGATGAGTAGATTATATTAACGGGGGAAGTCGGGTGGATGGCGTATAGCACCCCTGCAGTCCGATATTTAGAACAGTATATATATACTATTTATGATAGCTTATTGTGTGTCGTGGATATTGAGATGAGATTAGGTGTACTATGATTATATTAGGGCGTAGAAGTAAACTAGTATAATTCCTAATTACGAACCCTAGAATAGGTTTACACCCACACGCACACACATGCATTTCTGTTATACATATACCTAGATGACGAGGATTGTGGATGATATTTGGAGATATGATGTGATTCGTATTTGGGATACGACATGAGATTTTTAGCGGGCCTTTGGACGTGTGTTTCACACACGCATTCACATTTATATAGATGGTATCGATTTGTAATAGACTTATATCAGTACCCGGGGATTATGTGATATGATGATAATGATACCTGATATTTAATGAGATGAATGAGATTGTAACGTTTTAAAAATAATTAAATAAATAATTAAATGAATAAAATTGTTTTGTGAATTTTGTGATTTTCGGTAAAGTAAAATGTATTTTTTATAAAACTAAACCGTGATTGTTTTTCATTATAATTTCAAAAATACCTATTTTAATTATATAATTACTAGTAAATGGTGTTTATTTAGCCACTTATAAATTTTTTGTTTAATTAAATATTTTTCCTAAATTAATTATTTTAAATATTAACATAAGCTTTATTTTTACACTAAATTAGTGTAAATTACAAATTTGAATGGTTTTAATTTGTAAAAATGAACCATGGCATGTTAGAATTTAGTGTGTATCATGAAAAATTTATTTGCAAATTTTTCCTATTTTCTAGAGTTTTCTTGAGTTGCTATAGTAAAGAAATAAAAGAAAAATAAATAAATGCATGAAAAGACATAATGAAGTGGTATTTTGGTGGAGACTTCTACACATTTTCTCACCCTCTTCTTTCTCTCCCTCACCTCCAAAAAAATGGCCGGCCTAATCCCCCATGGTATCCCCCATTTTCCTCATTTTATTTTGCTCCAAAATTCATCAAAAATCTTTTAAAAATTCAATTAAAAATCCATAAAATCCTATTTATTTCCTACCCTTTATTCCTTGCTCATTTTTATATGGAATTTGGAGATGGAAAGCATGCATTTTGGAGGCTCATTTTCTTGTTTGGATTTCATATTTTGGAGGTATAAATTTCCTTCTTTTGTTTATTTGTTATTAGATGTTTCTTTTAAGCATGTTTAGATTTAATGAATTAATTCTATGTTCAATTTTTAAAATTCAAGTTAGGGTTTGTAAATTCAAGTTATGATTTTTATTAATTAATTAGGTTTATAATAGTTAGTTTAACACTTTTAGAATTGGAAAATCTTGCATGGTTGTTGAATGGTAAAATTTTCATTTAAAATTGTTTAAATTAGGAATTTTGCTAACTAGGTTTCTATAAAACATAATTTTTGGTGAAATAAAATTTCAATTAATATTTGTAACACTAGATTGTGGTCTTAATAAGGGTATTAACTTGTTGGTGGAAGGGAAACTTAAATTGATTGCTAGTTTCTATTGATAATTGATAAATTGTGATAAAAAATTGCTATTTTGTAAACTAGATTTTAGAAATTCCTAAATGAATGAGATTAAAAATATAATTTATGGTTTCATTAAATCATTATCATCATGAATTGTGGTTCAATAAATTAATTCATGCAAAATCACGTTTTGTGGTGGAATTGTGGTATTTTGCTTGAAAAATGATAAAAATTGTTAAAGGTTGCAAACTAGAAATTTCAAATTAATACAAATTTGTGTAATAAAAATATAGTAATGGTTTGTATAGTCTAGTTATGCTATTTAATGAGTTTTATGACCATTGGTTTCATTTAAATGTCAAGTTTTGATGAAAAACGGTAAATTGGCATTTTCGGGTTTTACGAAATTGGACGGTTTGATGGATTTTACGGTTTCGATGGATTTAATCACGTTTTATAATATAAGTAATGTGTTTTAAAACTATGAGTTATTTGTTGATGTTTATCTCGATCCATCGGAGTTTGTACGCCGATATCGAGCGATATTTGGTTCTTTTGCGTGGACGGGACATAGGTTTTAACCTATGCTTGTTCCTTGTATCGTTTGACTTTCGTATGTGATCCAGTTTACGATACTATTTATATGTTTGCGTTTAGGTACCCCTCACGTGGACTGCGGGCGATGAAGAGGAGGATGGCGACACCGTCTTCGGCAGACATGGACCAGGTGAGTAGATGCATATCTACGGGGGGAAGTGATTGAAAGAATTAAAGTTAACCACAATCAAGACGGTGTCGCTATGCAGCTAGCCGGTTGAGCACGGGTCGATCCACAGGGAGATGGTTGTATGTCCTTTTTTGTTTTAGACGAGTCAATAAAGAATGAGTATATGTTTGTTCGATCTAACCTATGTGTAGTATTTGCAAGTATAAAGTTGTTAAGAAAAAGATACGAACTTGTAAGCTACAGAAATCCGTACTCAAAACCTTTGAGCCGAGTCTTGACCAATTGAAGCTAGAGCAATCGGCAACAACGTGGATTGGGGGATTTAAGCGCGGTATTCGTGGAATACGGCTTATTCACCCTTGTCCTTCCGTTCTTGTCTCTTGCTTTCGCCTCCGGCCAAACCGAACGCAACCGGTCGCGGTTAGGAATCACCGTTACCTTGTTAGGGTAGGGTTCCTAACGGAGCGCTTGCGTATGGTTTGGGTGGAGTTCAATGGAAAATAACGGGAAAAGGAAATGAGAAAGAAGATATTAACTTACAATACCGTATTTCATCTTAACAACAATAATTACAACCATTCACAAAATGAACAAAAGAGAGCAAAAGAAAAGAACAAAGAAAAGAAAAGATTACAAGTAATTAAGTGCATGAATTAAATTGCAAGAAAGTAAAGCAAGGTAATAAAAAGCAAGTAATAAATAAGCAATAAAAAGAACAAGAAACTAGAACTCAAGACAAGCATGGGATCAATAGCCAACCCTTAAACTTGCAAGCTCAATCAAGAGGTTGCAAGATCAAGAGAAGGGTAGAGAACGCATGTGAAATGAAGTGCTAATTCCGTAAGAAAATACGACCCTTGAGATCAATAACTAACCCTTAACCATTCAAGCTCAATGAAGAGGTTGAATGATCAAGAGAAAGCAAGAATCTCAAGGGGAAGAAGAAACAAAAGAGAATGATACAAAAAGCCCTCATCTTCATTGATCTCCCACTCAAAAAGCTCTCACTACAATTTTCATGGAAAAAGAATGAAGAAGAAGAAGAAAAAGACTAAATCCTAAAAAGAAAGAAGAACAAAGAATGACCCTTGGCTTAGCTCAATTCTGGAGTATTTATAGGCAGGGAGCTGGAAATCTAGGGCAACATTCAGAACCTACATAAAAAGACCAAATAGCCCCTGAAATTTCATCATGTGAGGCGCCAGTACGGCCGCGGATCCGCGGCCTATACCCCCTATTGGCCGCGGATCCGCGGCCCTATGGTGGAGTCAGGGCATGGGCTTTCTTGTACTGCCCTGATCTGCTGTCCCCTTTTGTCTGGTACATGTATTTTCTGATAATCTTTCCTGAATATCATCAGAATTCTTAGTCCAAGATTGCTTTCTTTTCTTTACTTTTGACTTTATCTCCCTCGAGCTCCGCGCACCCATTGATTCTTGTGCAGCCCCCCTCGTGCTCTGTGCATGTCCGAGACACGAATGACCACTGTCATATGTCTTGTCTCAGGAACAGGTACTCGGCACGGGACGGATATGGATGACCGGAACCCGACTTTTATCTGCTGTCAACAGATGTTCTGCTTTTGGCGTAACTGTGGAGATTTTGTCTTGATTTGCAATATTTGGACTGGAAACCTGTACTCTGTAAATATGTAACAAACACGGATTACAAGCACCTACCTATAAACACACGAGCATAAGAATGGGCTGTATAAAATGCAATATTCTGGTATGAACAAATACCCCCAAACTTAACTTTTGCTCGTCCCGAGCAAAACCAATTATTCACAAAAATAAAATGATAACCGCAATTTCGCAGGGAACGCGATTGCACTGAGCGCGTGCAACAATCCGTTAAACCTCTAGGTGTCCCTAGTAGGAGGAGTGTTGTCTCCTGAGGGTTTTCAGCGGATACTACCCACAAAATCCCGTCCAGCTAGTTTCGTAAGTTAACATTGATTCTACTCCTACAGTTTAGTATTTACGTTAGAAATTCTATCATCCTAAGTTAGAAATATCCAACCCTTATGTTTCACACCTCCTATCTGTTTTAACTTTAGATCCTATACGTTCCAAAAAAGTTTAGAAAGATGTTGGTTCTCCTGAGTTTTCCTTCTAAAGTGCGGCTTCAAATCAGGGATTTTTATCAACTTTACAGAAAACACAAGTCTTATTCTTTATTTCTATCTCTTATTCAAACATCAATTGTATACCCCTACGTGTGTGTAAATTTGCACCCCTACACTCAAGAATTCAATTCAAGCTATAATACCCTTGCCCTAATACCAAATACTACTTCTTTTCATTAAAGATGGACGGATTTGCTCACACACCTTTCATGCGACTTTAATGCTTCATGAGGCACTAACGACCGATTACTGACTGTGTAATCTTTAAAGCGTAAATAGCAGTTTCCAGGTCTTGACTTTATTCTATTTTTCTTTTTCTTTTTTCTTTTTCTTTTTCTTTTTCAAGACCGGATATATTTTTCAACATGCTCTTTTGGTGTTTAGCTTTAAATACCGTTTTTTCTTTCATACTAGGCTTTCAGGCAAGAGTATTTCTAGGTATCCTCTACTATCCCAAGTTTCAAGGTGCGTGTATGTGCAGTTTGTAGGGTATATACTTTCTAAATTTGAACTCAAGAAAAGAAACTATTTTTCAGACTTATCCTTCAGTAGAGCATCAATACTTTCCCTTCATCTTGACTTAACAAAAGAACTGAACTCAAGATTACCTATTTCTCAAAAAAAAAAAACTGTAAGGACGTATACTTATCAAAGTTAGACAGAATGAGGGTTATTTTTAGGGTTTTCAAATCCTAAGCCTAGAATTTAGTTATTTCTATCATATCAACTAAACTTTCAGAATAAAAACCTAAGTTACCCTATTAGCTAACTTGACGACAAAGTTTTTATATTTTTTGGAAAATTTTCAATTTTTATGGGTTTTTAATAGGGTATGCAAATGCAAAATATACAAATGAATGCGAAGGAAGAAAGCTTACCGAGCACACCCCCAAACTTAAACTTGACAGTGCCCTCACTGTCAGGCTACACCAAGAGGGTCAAAATTGCCGGCGCTCCATAAAATAAATTATATACAAAACAAAAAGGAGAACAAAAATATATACAAAAAGGAGTCCCCCCCAAACTTAAGTAAAACAGTGTTTCCACTGTTAAGCGTTGAAATTCAGGATTAGGGGGGAAAGAGAACAGTATCAAGCTATACAAGGCCTTACACAGGCCAAAAGTTAGTACCAACCATTCAAAGATTTTATCTCTATAATGTGCTGGTTGGTGAAAGAAGGCGTAGAGAAAAGAGATGGAGAATACGCGAGACCGTATGGAGATAGAAGCGGGATACAGTCTCGGTATATCAGAAGAAGAAGAATGGCGGAAGGGAAAAAGAAGTGGAGTACGAACTTGAGGGTGCAAATGGAGTGAATAGATTAGCACAATTTGTGATGAGCGATGTGTAAAAAGCGGTTGTGCTAATGTATTAACCCGTCGAGAAATGGGGTCGAATCCCTCAAGATTCGTGAGAAACCATGGGTACGCCGAACTTGGTAAACCAGACATATGAAATGAAGGTGAGACAGGTTCTTGCAAGGTCGGAACGATGGAAAGGATGGAGGTAGGTGATTGAGGAAGGTTATTGGTTAAAGGTTCAGGAGGGTGTACACAGTCAATGAAAGGAACATGATGAATTGGAAAATCCGACTCATCAATTAAAACTGGTTCATCCTCAAAGCTATCCTCAAAATTCTCCTCAAAATTTAGCACATCCATGCATTTCGCTTCAAAATCCAGACGCATATGGGGTTCGGGAAAAATATTTAATGACTCGGGATGATGAATTGGACAGAAAAACTCAGCCAAATCTGCGGGTTCATCATCCAAAATATTCCCAGCGTCAATATCCTCAATCAAGTGAAAATCTATATTCTCAGACACCAAAACAAAAGCATGGATATTAATCAATTCAGGTTCTAGAGTGGAGGTGTAGAGGTCAAAAGGATTGGGTGTGGTTTCACTTGGCAAGGTCCCTTCACAATCGGGTAAATCAAACACTACAAAGTCACACAACTCATTAATCATTCTAGCTTCAATCGGTGAATCGTTGGGAACACTAGATAGACATTCAAAACTGGAGTTGTGGGATTCAAGTTGAAATGGGTAGGCTTGATTCGGAAGGGGGTACAGCTCACTCTCACCACTCAAATTCACAGCCTGTCCTACCGCCTCTTCATACATTGGAAAATTAGGAGCTAGTTGAAAACTAGCTACCGGGTCAGTATGTTGTACGAGAGCGGCCATGGACGCATTCAAATCCATCATCTGTTGGCTTGACGCTACCCTAAAGTCTTCCAACGACTGTTCTAGATTAGACATTGGTTGTGAAGGGGTTTCAGTAAAAGATTCAAAGTTGTTTGGATACTGAAAACTCCCAAATGGCGGTTCTGATGCAATGTCTAGGGAAGGTGCAAAAGTTGGGTAGGACTGGTAGGAATTGAATGGTTGGACAGGGGTAGGATCAACAGTTGGATAAGAAGGTGAATGAAATTGTTGATCCCAAGAATTTGAAGTGGTGACAGGAGTGAAAGATCGGCTACGAGATTGTTCAATACGTTCTGCGATGGACAAAGGACGACTTGCAAAAGGGTTATCAACATAAGAGGGTGGGGGAGGTTGAAAATGTTGATACAAAGTGGATTACGGAGGGCAAGTGTTTGTCCTAGACGCGTCTATCCGATCTCTCAATGAAATTTTGGGCATGGATGGATCGTTCGAAGTTCGGCCAAAGCAATAACCGTAGGAAGTTATGTCTGGTTGCGGGTACCAAAGTTCGGCAAGAGTTTTGCGAGGTGGGGTACCCATGATATGAAGAGAGAAGGAAAGAAAGGAAGAGAAAAGGAGGGGAAAAAGAATATGATTTTTTTTTATATTTTTTTTAGGTATTAACAAAAGAATGAAATATACACACAAAAAAAAAATATGGACAAAAACAATCACGACACAAAAATACCACACACCTAATCGTTCTAGGGTTCACCTAGGTCAACTAGACCTGCTCCAGAACTTGATTGTCGAAGTAAAACTGTGTCGAGAAACGGGCTCAAGATACACTGATCACGAGGCCAGGTAAGTGCAGAGATAAGGGGAGGTTTTCCAACGCTTTCACGAAGTTCCTTAATTAAATAACCCTTTCTCTTTTGGCGGTTGCGCCGTTAACACTTTCCTAGACATCCCGTAAACAATATACCGTTAAGCGAGGTTCTAAACACAGTTAACTTCTCCTAGTGAACGCGAAGTCCTTAAGGATTAAAGTCTAGTTTCTTTTAAAATTTTTGCGGGTAAACGTTATGCTCAAGTTCGTGATTTGTGGGCCACGGAAAAGGTGATGAAATCCTTTACCGTATGTTGTGGGGTTCGCTTGCCCTTAAGTCCGTATTAATTGATGCAATGCGCAATTCAATAAAAATTCTATAAAGAATCAAAAAATCGTTTTTTAGTTTAAGCGCGGCACTGCAACAGATACGGGTTAGTCAATTTTTAGCGTTTGCTAGCAAACTTGCAAAGAATCCTGCAAAGAATAGTATATTGGATGCGTCGGATTTGAGAAGAAGGTGTTAGAAAAATACGTACCGTTAAGATTTTGGGTTAGGAAACCCCCGTTGAATCAAATCCGGTAAGCTTGAAAAGGTTCACTTGCGCGGGTCAAACTACCCGGATCTTTGGCACTGTACTTCGTAATCACCTTAACCTTGAATGTACACTTTGCTCCTCACAATCGCAGTTTGCAAATCTGCAAATATCTGCACTCTTGCCCACAAAAATGATCAAAAAAAACAAAAAGATATTTTTTTTTTATATATACAAAAAGAATATTAACCCGAATAACAAGAAAGAAAATACGCTACCGTCTCCCCGGCAACGGCGCCATTTGATTGAAAGAATTAAAGTTAACCGCAATCAAGATGGTGTCGCTATGCAGCTAGCCGGTTGAGCACGGGTCGATCCACAGGGAGATGGTTGTATGTCCTTTCTTGTTTTAGACGAGTCAATAAAGAATGAGTATATGTTTGTTCGATCTAACCTATGTGTAATATTTGCAAGTATAAAGTTGTTAAGAAAAAGATACGAACTTGTAAGCTACAGAAATCCGTACTCAAAACCTTTGAGCCGAGTCTTGACCAATTGAAGCTAGAGCAATCGGCAACAACGTGGATTGGGGGATTTAAGCGCGGCATTCGTGGAATACGGCTTATTCACCCTTGTCCTTCCGTTCTTGTCTCTTGCTTTCGCCTCCGGCCAAACCGAACGCAACCGGTCACGGTTAGGAATCACCGTTACCTTGTTAGGGTAGGGTGCCTAACGGAGCGCTTGCGTATGGTTTGGGCGGAGTTCAATGGAAAATAACGGGAAAAGGAAATGAGAAAGAAGATATTAACTTATAATACCGTATTTCATCTTAACAACAATAATTAAAACCATTCACAAAATGAACAAAAGATAGCAAAAGAAAAGAACAAAGAAAAGAAAAGATTACAAGTAATTAAGTGCATGAATTAAATTGCAAGAAAGTAAAGTAAGGTAATAAAAAGCAAGTAATAAATAAGCAATAAAAAGAACAAGAAACTAGAACTCAAGACAAGCATGGGATCAATAGCCAACCCTTAAACTTGCAAGCTCAATCAAGAGGTTGCAAGATTAAGAGAAGGGTAGAGAACGCATGTGAAATGAAGTGCTAATTCCGTAAGAAAATACGACCCTTGAGATCAATAACTAACCCTTAACCATTCAAGCTCAATGAAGAGGTTGAATGATCAAGAGAAAGCAAGAATCTCAAGGGGAAGAAGAAACAAAAGAGAATGATACAAAAAGCCCTCATCTTCATTGATCTCCCACTCAAAAAGCTCTCACTATAATTTTCATGGAAAAAGAATGAAGAAAAAGAAGAAAAAGACAAAATCCTAAAAAGAAAGAAGAACAAAGAATGACCCTTGGCTTAGCTCAATTCTGGAGTATTTATAGGCAGGGAGCTGGAAATCTGGGGCAACATTCAGAACCTACATAAAAAGACCAAATAGCCCCTGAAATTTCATCATGTGAGGCGCCAGTACGGCCGCGGATCCGCGGCCTATACCCCCTATTGGCCGCGGATCCGCGGCCCTATGGTGGAGTCAGGGCATGGGCTTTCTTGTACTGCCCTGATCTGCTGTCCCCTTATGTCTGGTACATGTATTTTCTGATAATCTTTCCAGAATATCATCAGAATTCTTAGTCCAAGATTGCTTTCTTTTCTTTACTTTTGACTTTATCTCCCTCGAGCTCCGCGCACCCATTGATTCTTGTGCAGCCCCCCTCGTGCTCTGTGCATGTCCGAGACACGAATGACCACTGTCATATGTCTTGTCTCAGGAACAGGTACTCGGCACCGGACGGATATGGATGACCGGAACCCGGCTTTTATCTGCTGTCAACAGATGTTCTGCTTTTGGCGTAACTGTGGAGATTTTGTCTTGATTTGCAATATTTGGACTGGAAACCTGTACTCTGTAAATATGTAACAAACACGGATTACAAGCACCTACCTATAAACACACGAGCATAAGAATGGGCGGTATAAAATGCAATATTCTGGTATGAACAGGAAGTCGGGTGGAAGGCGTTTAGCACCCCCGCAACGTAGAATAGGAATAGTACTTATTGACATTAGGAAACCAGATGTGACCCTAGATTCTTAATGAGTAGGGCCCTAGTAATGACCCTAGGCTGGACTAGACTGATTTAGGAAGACATATCAGAAGATGAATACCTTGGAGGAGGTTCGTAGGTTTCAGGTAGAAACACACACACGCACACACTGAAACACGACATGGTGTATACGTGCATGTGTGTATATATATAGGACGAGGTATAAGTATATATATATATATACAACACGTATATGGGATATATTGATGTGATATGATATCCGAGGTATGATGAAACAGTGTAACTGGGCTTGATGCCGTGATTCTTGGCTATACAGTCATATTAAGTGTTAGCGGATCATTAGAGAATGAGATAATGAACATGTATACTTAAATTATAATGGGTGGTGATGATATTGAGGTACATGGGACTCTAAAATAGTACCCGGACTGTAACTTGTGATTGATCACTATATGGGATATGTATAACTTGATTACGACATCATATAGGTGTGACCTGATGTCGATATCATAGAGGTGTGACTTGAGAACGATATGATATCAGTATGACTTAATCACAATATAATACATATGACATGATATTTCTGAGGATAAACTAATGATGCTTATTATGATGGTAATGATATATGATTGATGTATGCGATCACAGTTTAGCACCTTGATCATGAGATGTGTTGATGATGACATTATACTAATGATGAGACACCTAGGAGATACTTGACCCGTACCCCGATATTGGGATGCCGTACGATGGATTTTACCGTACGAGGCATAGATATGATGATTAATCCGCACTCTTGATTCGAGGAAGCCGTACTACGTACGTGACGCTATTGAGGCTGGATCTCCGACTATTAGAGATATTGATTCAGACCTAGGTAGACTCTTGTTTCTTAATGACTAGTTTCTTAGGTTTAGTTCCTTAGGAGGTTAGATGGACACTAGGTTAGGTTCGAGTCATATAGTGGTAGTGATAATTGTATATCAAATGAGTGGATAACACACATCCGTCTTTACTTTCACACTATAATCATAATGTTGCATGTTTATACATATGTTGCTATAATCAGTATAAACTTTACCTGTTAGGACACCAGCACCATTACCGATGATGCGCATATTCCACGCACACTTATTTGCCGGCTCACACACATTATCATCGGTAATTGCTATGTCACGTACACTTAAGATCTTATTATCTTTTATTGATAGAATCAGCTAGCAACTAGATCGATATATAATATTGTGATTACTCTCAGATGCTAGTATAGACATGGCATTTATTACTTAGACATTCATTCATTCATATTCTCATGTTATCATGCAGTTTTATGGGGCATATGCCGATACTTATCATTTACTTACTCATGATTTTGAGATTTGGATTTCTATGAGATTTCTGGATTTTGGGGAAAACCGCAAGAATATATAAAAACTTCTCTCTCTCCTCCTCCTCTCTTTTTAAAAACATAAGATGCGGTTTTCTCGTGATGTATGTGTCATCCACCATGAGATTTCATGTTCTCTGATGGATTTCGAGCCCCGATTCGAGGAGTGGATGAACCGTCTCTGGTACATGGTGGGCCCGGTATGGTACCCCGGGGCAAGAAGATCGAGTTGTAGACGATGAGCCTGGCAGGGGAAGGCTACCTACCGGTGATTTCTGGCGCGGTGGATATCCGGAGGATACCGACCGTTGTCATGAGATTTGATGATATGGGCCGATCCGGAATGACGGAGCCCGAGATATTGAGACTATGAGACTTGAGATTTACATGTTTGTGTCGATGCTTGACACGGATTTCCATGGATTTCATTGTTGATATTTCCGGTTTCTATACCCGTTTTACTATGATAATAGCTAAAGATTTCTTATACAGATACACCTGGATTTCAGGATTGGTTATTTTACATTCATGGTGCATGCATATCCATTCATATGACATAGTACTATATAAGGCACTGACACGAGCACGGAGTATCTGCACTTACACATAGTATTACCCTGCTATTATTAGATGATTGGGACTTAGTAGTGTATTATTATGACCTAGGATAGCGTCGTGCATTCGATTTCTTTTCGTAGATGTCTTCTACTCACGAGTTGGCAACTCACCCCCGTTGTGCCAAATTTTATTACAGGTTCGATGTACAGGTTTCCTTAGGAGCTTGCTGGCACATCTTTTCTTCAGGGTGATTTGCACGGTTGGTTGGTTCACTTGTATCTGAATCACCATTGTATTTTTATTCTTTCATTTGTATCTAGTAAGCTCCATCAACCATACCTGTATTACTTGATAAGATTATTGGACCAGTATTTTTTTTATTTCAACCTTAGAGTCGCGCATGTATTTTTCTGATATGGTGGTTTTGTTTTCTTTGAGTTTTGAGCCTCGCCCTTTGGCGTTGTATATTATTGTGCTTGTTGTGGTTGTTTTCGCCTGTTGGCGTTGATGCTAGCTCCCGTTGGGGATGCTTTTTATTGTTTATGTATATTATACTTGTTGTACCCGTTTGGGGGCCAGTTTTTATAGAGGAGACTCTGCCGAAATTTTTGAGAAAATTTGCTGATGTTTTAAACTTGTTCCTTCATGTTTTCTTTTACTGCTTCTTCTTCTTTTTCATGGTTTAGATTTCTGGGTTTCGGCTTACTTAGGTTACGTTGGCCTCTAGACGTTTTGTAATCTAAGTACCGGCCACGTTCCGTACTTTCGGGTCGTGACAAAGTTGGTATCAGAGCCAGGTTTAACCTTGTATAAGTCTAGGTGACCCTTGGTTGATGGAGTAGGCGATTTAGGTAGAGTAACATACCGTGGGTATGGTCCGCGGCATACTTACGATACGCTACTCTGCTTAAGGAGCCTTAGGATGTACAATTGTTTGCACCGTATTCCATTCGTTCTTTTGATCTATCTTCGTCAATATTGGAGGGTGGTTTCTGTTACCACAGGCACACTGGCAGAGGAAGCTGCGGCTCGAATGCGATAACCATTAGAGTATTGGTTATTCTTGAGTATTGAACCATTGCTTAGCGTGCGGACGAAGGGTATTCACATGCCGTCCGGATGAAATTAAAGGATTCGAACGATTATCAGAAAACCATTTTCCCAAGTTTAAAGTATTCGGAAGAACATGCAGGTATTTCGATGGACCCTCTAGAAGAATGAAACCCTAACTCGACATAATGACCACGAGAACGCCCTTGAACCTTAGGGTTTACGGCAGTTCCGCGGTGCCATTTGGGAGGCTTGGGTTTGCCCTTCTACGGCTGTCTCATCGATGATGGGGTATGTAACGGATATTTTTAAGCTGTACTTGAGTGTTGAGCTCTTGGGGAATTATGGGATTTTGATGGATCGATCGAAAAGTTTAATGTAGTCCGGATATCAGGTGAAGGGATCGACTACGTGGGAGACTCTAGATGTGAGTATTGCCGTTGGTAGCGCAGTCAGCACACTTATGAAGAGACAAGTTTGAAGCAGCAGACATCAGAGGAAAGAGGCGCACATTGACGATAGTGATTACGATGTGACTTGGTGATTTGAATTTCATATTTCTGTTATTGGATTTTGGTATTTTGAGGATTTTGTTATACGATTGGTATTTCTTTTGTGTACCTTCATTACATTCTATCTGTGTTTCACATATCAGTTGTATTGATGTTGCTTAGTATACACCCAGTACACTTGATTTGGTTTTATATATTTTGAGATTTTTGATTTGATTTCGTGCATATGGGTTACACATGATTTTGATATATGCTTTGACCTAGTTTTTATCCATTTTCGTACTGTGATTTTGATTCTGATATTCGGCGTATGTTTTCGTGCACCATGTACACCTGATTGAGATTCTTGCGCACACTTGGTGCACTTGATGCGATTTTGTGCACACCAGATGCACTAAATCGGGGTTTTGTCCAGATTAGATGCACCTGATAGTGAGTCGTGCACGCCCGTTGCACTTGACAGATGTTTTGGTGCACACCTGTTGCACTTATTTTGTTTTTGTGTGTATTCATGGTATCTGTATTTTGTTTCGATTTCAATACGCACCAGACGCCCATGATATTTTATTGATGTGATTGGGATTGATTTCAGTTTGAGCAGTATATTTTCATAATCACTATTATTTGATTTAGTAACCAGGCGGGACGTGTATGTTAAATAAATAAATAAATATATATATATATATATATAGTTATTTTTTTAAATAAACGTCCGCTACTTATGCCGTGACACGTGCATCACACAGCAATTTTCAAAAAGGTGTGTTTGCATATTTCCTTATCCAGATATTTGTACGGTTTTACTATGATGCGCACTATATATAAGTTACAGATTGATGTATATTATGATGGTTTTCATATTGGGTTTTGATATTTTATTCTCTCCATAACTCCGATGATTGCGCTATGCTTGACGGAGTTGATTTTTGTTATGTATTGATGATTTCGGAGCCCCGACGATTTGAGTGTTTTGCTAAATGTTTTAGTATTTGGAGGGGGAGTTTTAATTTAAATTCGGAGACCGAATTTCTTAAAGGGGGGAAGATTGTAACGTTTTAAAAATAATTAAATAAATAAAATTGTTTAAGTGAATTTTGTGATTTTCGGTAAAGTAAAATGTATTTTTCATAAAACTAAACCGTGATTGTTTTTCATTATAATTTCAAAAATACCTATTTTAATTATGTAATTACTAGTAAATGGTGTTTATTTAGCCACTTATAAATTTTTAGTTTAATTAAATATTTTTCCTAAATTAATTATTTTAAATATTAACATAAGCTTTATTTTTACACTAAATTAGTGTAAATTACAAATTTGAATGGTTTTAATTTGTAAAAATGAACCATGGCATGTTAGAATTTAGTGTGTATCATGCAAAATTTATTTGCAAATTTTTCCTATTTTCTAGAGTTTTCTTGAGTTGCTGTAGTAAAGAAATAAAAGAAAAATAAATAAATGCGTGAAAAGACATAATGAAGTGATATTTTGGTGGAGAATTCTACACATTTTCTCACCCTCTTCTTTCTATCCCTCACCTCCAAAAAAATGGCCGGCCTAAACCCCCATGGTAGCCCCCATTTTCCTCATTTTATTTTGCTCCAAAATTCATTAAAAATCCTTTAAAAATTCAATTAAAAATCCATAAAATCCTATTTATTTCCTACCCTTTATTCCTTGCCCATTTTTATATGGAATTTGGAGACGGAAAGCATGCATTTTGGAGGCTCATTTTCTTGTTTGGATTTCATATTTTGGAGGTATAAATTTCTTTCTTTTGTTTATTTGTTATTAGATGTTTCTTTTAAGCATGTTTAGATTTAATGAATTAATTCTATGTTCAATTTTTAAAATTCAAGTTAGGGTTTGTAAATTCAAGTTATGATTTTTATTAATTAATTAGGATTATAATAGTTAGTTTAACACTTTTAGAATTGGAAAATCTTGCATGGTTGTTGAATGGTAAATTTTTCATTTAAAATTGTTTAAATTAGGAATTTTGCTAACTAGGTTTCTATAAAACATAATTTTTGGTGAAATAAAATTTCAATTAATATTTGTAACACTAGATTGTGGTCTTAATAAGGGTATTAACTTGTTGGTGGAAGGGAAACTTAAATTGATTGCTAGTTTCTATTGATAATTGATAAATTGTGATAAAAAATTGCTATTTTGTAAACTAGATTTTAGAAATTCCTAAATGAATGAGATTAAAAATATAATTTATGGTTTCATTAAATCATTATCATCATGAATTATGGTTCAATACATTAATTCATGCAAAATCACGTTTTGTGGTGGAATTGTTGTATTTTGCTTGAAAAATGTTAAAAATTGTTAAAGGTTGCAAACTAGAAATTTTAAATTAATACAAATTTGTGTAATAAAAATATAGTAATGGTTTGTATAGTCTAGTTATGATATTTAATGAGTTTTATGACCATTGGTTTCATTTAAATGTCAAGTTTTGATGAAACACGGTAAATTGGCATTTTCGGGTTTTACGAAATTGGACGGTTTGATGGATTTTAGGGTTTCGATGGATTTAATCATGTTTTATAATATAAGTAATGTGTTTTAAAACTATGAGTTATTTGTTGATGTTTATCTCGATCCATCGGAGTTTGTACGCCGATATCGAGCGATATTTGGTTCTTTTGCGTGGACGGGACATAGGTTTTAACCTATGCTTGTTCCTTGTATCGTTTGACTTTCGTATGTGATCCAGTTTACGATACTATTTATATGTTTGCGTTTAGCTACCCCTTAGGTGGACTGCGGGCGATGAAGAGGAGGATGGCGACACCGTCTTCGGCAGACATGGACCAGGTGAGTAGATGCATATCTACGGGGGGAAGTCGGGTGGATGGCGTTTAGCACCCCCGCAACGTAGAATAGGAATAGTACTTATTGACATTAGGAAACCAGATGTGACCCTAGATTCTTAATGAGTAGGGCCCTAGTAATGACCCTAGGCTGGACTAGACTGATTTAGGAAGACATATCAGAAGATGAATACCTTGGTGGAGGTTCGTAGGTTTCAGGTAGAAACACACACACGCACACACTGAAACACGACATGGTGTATACGTGCATGTGTGTATATATATAGGACGAGGTATAGGTATATATATATATATATATATATACAACACGTATATGGGATATATTGATGTGATATGATATCCGAGGTATGATGAAACAGTGTAACTGGGCTTGATGCCGTGATTCTTGGCTATACAGTCATATTAAGTGTTAGCGGATCATTAGAGAATGAGATAATGACATGTATACTTAAATTATAATGGGTGGTGATGATATTGAGGTACATGGGACTCTAAAATAGTACCCGGACTGTAACTTGTGATTGATCACGATATGGGATATGTATGACTTGATTACGACATCCTATAGGTGTGACCTGATGTCGATATCATAGAGGTGTGACTTGAGGATGATATGATATCAGTATGACTTAATCACAATATGATACAAAAGACATGATATTTCTGAGGATAAACTAATGATGCTTATTATGATGGCAATGATATATGATTGATGTATGCGATCACAATTTTGCACCTTGATCATGAGATGTGTTGATGATGACATTATACTAATGATGAGACACCTAGGAGATACTTGACCCGTACCCCGATATTGGGATGCCGTACGATGGATTTTACCGTACGAGGCATAGATATGATGATTGATCCGCACTCTTTATTCGAGGAAGCCGTACTACGTACGTGACGCTATTGAGGCTGGATCGCCGACTATTAGAGATATTGATTCAGACCTAGGTAGACTCTTGGTTCTTAATGACTAGTTTCTTAGGTTTAGTTCCTTAGGAGGTTAGATGGACACTAGGTTAGGTTCGAGTCATATAGTGGTAGTGATAATTGTATATCAAATGAGTGGATAACACACATCCGTCTTTACTTTCACACTGTAATCATAATGTTGTATGTTCATACATATGTTGCTATAATCAGTATAAACTTCACCTGTTAGGACACCAGCACCATTACCGATGATGCGCATATTCCACGCACACTTATTTGCCGGCTCACACACATCATCATCGATAATTGCTATGTCATGTACACTTTAGATCTTATTATCTTTTATTGATAGAATCAGCTAGCAACTAGATCGATATATAATATTGTGATTACTCTCAGATGCTAGTATAGACATGGCATTTATTACTTAGACATTCATCCATTCATATTCTCATGTTATCATGCAGTTTTATGGGGCATATGCCGACACTTATCATTTACTTACTCATGATTTTGAGATTTGGATTTCTATGAGATTTCTGGATTTTGGGGAAAACCGCAAGAATATATAAAAACTTCTCTCTCCTCCTCCTCTCTTTTTAAAAACATAAGATGCGGTTTTCTCGTGATGTATGTGTCATCCACCATGAGATTTCATGTTTTCTAATGGATTTCGAGACCCGATTCGAGGAGTGGATGAACCGTCTAGGGTACATGGTGGGCCCGGTATGGTACCCCGGGACAAGAAGATCGAGTTGTAGACGATGAGCCTGGCAGGGGAAGGCTACCTACCGGTGATGTCTGGCGCGGCGGATATCCGGAGGATACCGACCGTTGTCGTGAGATTTGATGATATGGGCCGATCCGGAATGACGGAGCCCGAGATATTGAGACTATGAGACTTGAGATTTACATGTTTGTGTCGATGCTTGACACGGATTTCCATGGATTTCATTTTTGATATTTCCGGTTTCTATACCCGTTTTACTATGATAACTGCTAAAGATTTCTTATACAGATACACCTGGATTTCAGGATTGGTTATTTTACATTCATGGTGCAAGCATATCCATTCATATGACATAGTACTATATGAGGCACTGACACGAGCACGGTGTATCTGCACTTACACGTAGTATTACCCTGCTATTATTAGATGATTGGGACTTAGTAGTGTATTATTATGACCTAGGATAGCGTCGTGCATTCGATTTCTTTTCGTAGATGTCTTCTACTCACGAGTTGGCAACTCACCCCCGTTGTGCCAAATTTATTACAGGTTCGATGTACAGGTTTCCCTAGCAGCTTGCTGGCACATCTTTTCTTCAGGGTGATTTGCACGGTAGGTTGGTTCGCTTGTATCTGAACCACCATTGTATTTTTATTCTTTCATTTGTATCTAGTAAGCTCCATCAACCATACTTGTATTACTTGATAAGTTTATTGGACCAGTATTTTTTTATTTCGACCTTAGATTCGCGCATGTATTATTCTGATATGATGGTTTTGTTTTCTTTGAGTTTTGAGCCTCGCCCTTTGGCGTTGTATATTATAGTGCTTGTTGTGGTTGTTTCCGCCTGTTGGCGTTGATGCTAGCTCCCGTTGGGGATGCTTTTTATTGTTTATGTATATTATCCTTGTTGTACCCGTTTGGGGGCCAGTTTTTATAGAGGAGACTCTGCCGAAATTTTTGAGAAAATTTGCTGATATTTTAAACTTGTTCCTTCATGTTTTCTTTTACTGCTTCTTCTTCTTTTTCATGGTTTAGATTTCTGGGTTTCGGCTTACTTAGGTTACGTTGCGCCTCTAGACGTTTCGTAATCTAAGTGCCGGTCACGTTCCGTACTTTCGGGTCGTGACAGTGATATTGACCCATACCCAGCTTTTAGGATGTCGTACGATGATTTGCCGTACGAGCTTTATATTGATGATAGATCCGCACTCATGACTCGAGGATTTAACATGTTATTGTATCGTACGCGGTACCTTAAGAAGGGATCACCGACTATTATACTTTTATATATATATCGACTTAGATTTAGGTGGTTTCCATACCCCTCCTGATTGACTTGTTAGTTAGAGCTGTAGTTTTGGTAGTAGATGTTAGGTCAGGTTGATATCATACCTATTTCAAAAACTAAGGAATCGGGAGTATTTTAAAGACAGGCAAAAGGATTCTACGGATATTTTCAAATACGCATCTTTTCTTAAAAACACCGTTGCCCTTATTTTCCTAAAACCACGATTCGTCTTCTTTCAAATGGCAAAACATTATGACATGGATACATTAATGTAGATACTGCACTATTGTGTTATTATTCATTGCCGCATATTCTTACTGTTTGCATCGCATCGCATCTTAAATATGATTATTGTTATATCAAATCAATGCTGTTAGGACACCAACACCATTATCGATGATGCATATGTTCTACGTACACCTGCTTGCCGGCTCACACACTTCATCATCGATAATTGCCATGTCACTACACTGTAGTACCGTTGCATTCAGGATATGATCTCTTGTATGGCATACTTGTGCAGATACCCATTGTACACCCATATTTACATACATAAGTATTTGCACATACATAGATGATTCTGGCTTGATTAGAGATTTAGGAACCGCAAGATTCTCTTTAAAACTGATTCATTTTAAAAGAGCGGTTTCCCCTCAATATGTGCATATTACGATTCCATATTGCATAATATACTGATATGCTTACATTTCTTTTACATGTCGCATGCATCATGCTTTTGATTATACGCATTGAGATATGTTGTTTTCATGATATTTCTGGATTTGGGATACGTGGTATTTTTCAAGAGAGCATGCACTGTTTTAAAAACCCGGTTACCCTTGATATGATATTTCAGTGCGTCCACCATGTGTTTTCTCGGTGCTGAGAGTGACATGTGAAACCCGATTCGAGGAGTGGACGAGGCCGATTGCGGGTACATAGTGGACCCGGTATGGTACCCGGGGCGAGAACGGATCTGCTGTGTAGCTAAACGGTGAGCCTGGCAGAGGGACCACTACCTACCGGTGATAGTATTTGGGCTAGGTGGATATCCGGAGGATACTGACCGGAGTCATGAGATGGATATGAGGGCCGACCAGGGTGTGCGGCGCCTGAGATATATGAGGATTTACGTGCCGATGATGGGCACGGTTTTCATGATGTTTTCGAGTGTCGATGCTAGACACTCAGGTTCCATGATTTTGATATGTCGCGAGCGACACATGTTGATTTACATCCTCATACTTCCATACATATGCTTTATGATATTTACATGCATGATGCTTATTATCATTGGGTGACACGTGGACGAGATCCACATACATACAGATATTGATTACATAGTTGGATGATACCCACATACTACTAGACTTCATGTTATAGTTGACATTTATTCATATTGATTACATTGATCATACCTCATATTCATGATATGTTATTACCTGAGGCACTGGCACGAGCACTTGGCACTACACTCATGTATAGATGTTACATTGCCACCTTATCATACTTCAGACTTATTCATATTGAGGATATATTATCACTGATCGTATTGACCTAGGATAATGTCATGCATACGATTTCTGCTCTGTGATGTTTTCTATTCACGAGTTGGCAACTCACCCCCGTTGTGCCATAGTTTCTTGCAGGTTTTGCCGTACAGGTTCATTGCGGCTTTTCTGGCACACTGCTTCCTTTCTGGGTGATTGCATTGGTAGGTGGGTTCACTCGCTTCGTGACCACCCTTGTATTTATTTTATTCTGTTTTATATAGTAATTCCATCAACCAAAACTTGTGTATTATTTCAAACCTAGAAAACCATTTATGTATTATTTCGACCTTAGAGTCGCGCATTGTAGTATTATTGTTTTCATGTTGATTTTGAGTTTCTTTTTTAGTTTTGATCCTCGCCATTTGGCATTGTATAATATATTGCTTGTGTGGTTGTGACTGTCGATTGACGAAGAGCTAGCTCCCTCTTGGGGATGCCTTTTATCATTGCCTATATATTATTCTTGTTGTACACCGTTTGGAGCCAATATTTACAAAGGAAACTCTGCCGAAATTTTCAGAAAAGAATATAGATTTTAAAAATACATATTCGGCTTACTTATTTCAAAACTTTGTTTTTAGAAAAAAACATGTTTTCTATACTTCTTAAAAACTAGTTTTTCTTATTTACTCCTTAAAATAGTTTTAGATTTCTGGGCTTTTGGCTTACTTGGATTAGATGGGGTCCTATAGACTTCATATGAGCATATCAGTATATCATGCAACATAAACAGTAATATGCACATATCGAGGGAAGACCGCTCTTTTAAAATGAATTAGTTTTAAATTGTATCTTGCGGTTCCCAAATCTCCAAATCAAGCCAGAATCATCTATGTATGTGCAAATATGTATGTATGCAAGTATGGGGGTACAATATGTATGTACACAAGTATGCCCTGGTCATATCCTGATGCAATAATTCTACTGTGTAGTGACATGCCAATTATCGATGATGAAGTGTGTCAACCGGCAAGAAGGTGTACGTGAAACATACACATCATCGATAATGGTGCTGGTGTCCTGACAGCATGATTTTAATATAACAATAAACGCATTTACACATGCAATGCGATGTGAATAGCAATAATATGCAGAAATCGACTAATAAGCACAACAGTGAAGAATCTACATCAATATAAAAATGTCATACAGTTTTGCCATTTGAAATAAGACGAATCGGGGTTTTTAGTAAAATAAGGGCTATGGTGTTTTTAAGAAAAGGTGCGTCTTTTGAAAATTTCCATAGAATCCCTTTACCTGTCATTAAAATACTCCCGATTCGTTAGTTTTGAAATAGGTATGACTCGGGTCTAGTCTAACATCTACTATGTACCTACAGATCTAACTAACAAGCTAATCGGGAGGGGTATGAAAACCACCTAAATCTGAGTCGATGCATATATAGAAATATAATAGTCGGTGATCCCGCCTTAATAGTATCATGTACGATACAATATATCGTATGACATCCTCAAGTCATGAGTGTAGATCTATCATCAATATAAAGCTCGTACGGTGCATCCATCGTACGGCATCCTAAATCTGGGTACGGGTCAATATCACAATCATCTCATCAACTATCTGATATCTTCATCGTCATATCTCAAGATCTGGGGTACTGATTTAGTCTAGTACTAACCGATACCATCTATATAGATATATGTGCCTGTATGAAAACACACCCAAAGGCCCGCTAAAATCTCATGCCGTATCCCAAATACGAACCACATCATATCACCGATCTCACGTCACTATGCCCAACCTTATCGACTCATCTCCAAATATCATCCACTATTCTCATCATCCAGGTATAAGTATAACAAATAAGCATGTGTATGCGTGTGGGTGTAAACCTATCCTAGGGTTCGTAACTAAGAAACTATACTAGTTTACTTCTAAACCCAAATCTAACCATAGTACACCTAATCACATCTAGAATATCCATGTCACACATAAAGCTATCATATATAGTATATATAGTATACTAAATATCGAACTACGGGTGTGCTATACGCCATCCACCCGACTTCCCCCGTAGATATAATCTACCCACCATGCATCTTGCCTGTCGGTGTCCATGTCGCCATCATCTTCTTCATCGTATGAAATCTATGTGAATGTTCCTACATAGATAACACAATCGGAAATGCGTATTAAAATCACATCGGAAAACCAAAACGACACGCTAAGGCCTATAGGTTAGAACCTATGGACTACGCTTTCAAAAGCACCAAATAACACTCGATTTCGATGTACAAACGCCAAGTGATCTAGGGGAACACAAATACGCAAATCCAGAATTCAAAATATGAGAAACGAAACCCCGAATAAAAAAAGCAACTCAGGAAAAAGGTCCCAGATTCTTCCCTAGGTCAAATTGGTAAATTTTGCATATGGCAAGGGTTTATTTTACTCATGAGGGGACCATAGAACCAACATGAGGCACATTGGCCCAGGTCTGGCCGCAATTTGCGGCCAGAAAGCTTTTATTTGCGGCCTGGAAAAGGATTCAGGGGCAGGGGTCTTGGGGTTAGCTTCCTGGGTACCTGCACATCTCTCTGTGTTTGCAAAATAATTTTCAGAGTCTCCGGGTGATAGCAGATTTCATTTTACTTCGACAGAATCCACAATTTTTCGATATCGGGTTTCTAAATCCATAATCCGGGGTTCTAGTCTCTGGTTTAGGTCTGAAGTATAGCACTAAGGATTTTGTGTAGCCTCTACTGAGCTCAATTTCACATCACAATCCAAAATTTCCTTAAACCCTAACTAGAGTTTTCAAAGTTCACCCAAACCACACAATATCGGTTCTAATCTAACATGGGGGTAAAAGAAATGGAAATACTAAGCTAAAGGTTCAGAAAATATCTCATTTGGAAACTCAAGAATTTTCTCGAGTTGTCCCAAGTATCCAAAATCCTTGCTTTCTTGGTCCATGGGGTAGCTAGTGAGCTGCATCTTTTTAATGAAATGGGTGATGGGTTTTGAGGTGTTTTTCATGGAGTTTTGGGGGGATGAAGATGGAGGAGGATAGGGGTTCAGCAGCAGCAGCAAGATGAGGAGAGGGGAGAGGAATGAGTGAAGGAATGGCGAGGGAATGGCTCAAGACAAGGTTGACCCCTCACCCTCTCTTTCTCTCTCTTACCCATACCTCTTTATTCTATTCTTTTCTTTTCTTTTCTATTTTCCTTCTCTCCTCAATAGTAACCCCAAAACAAAAAGCCATGCACCCAAAATCATGTAGGAAAAAAATGTAATAAGTGTAAAAAGACATGGTGCATGTTTTGCACAAAACAAGCTTAAAATCCGGTTAGCGATTTTTTTAATCGCGATTAGCACTAAATTAGCATATAATTAATCATAAAAACTTAAAATTTGCATAATTCACATAAACACCCTATTTTAAGTAATTTCTATAATTTTCCAATTTTCTCACAAATTTATCGGTATTTAATTATACCGCCTTATTAGAATATTCAATATTTTATCATTTAATTATAAAAATTCGCAATATTTTATTTTTTTGAAATGTTATATTTAACGAGGGTCTCGTACGTACCCGGGACTGCGGCCCGCTATCACCCGGGACATAACCCTGTTAGTCGGACCGCTTGGCCCAACCTAATATATATAAGAGTCACTGTTCGAATGATCATCCTCTAAATCACTATTCTCGCTAAATAGAATTCCCTTTCCACTTCGATTTCCCCCTTTTTACCCAGGTTTTCACTATTTGGGTATAGTCTAGTCATGTACAAGTACGCATCAATAACACGGTTTTAGTCACTGTTCACTGTATTGTTCACTGTCACGAATCATTCAGTTTTCACTGGCGTACTTGACACTCCTAAACCGATACCCTTCATGCACGACAATACATTTTACACTGAATAATAACGCGCACTATCACTAGAAGTATGGCTGTCGGGTAAAATATGTGCATTTATGCAGTTAAACAAATCATGTGTAATACGAGCTATCATGCATCTTATGAACTTATATAAATTGCCTTAAATCATACATACAAAATTCAGTAAAATGATACAAAGGCGGTAGCAAGTAAACTCAGTTGGAAATATAATGAAATTAATTTCAAGCCAAACGGGTTTCGGGTTCACAAGTTATAGACGTTTCAAATTAAGTGTTCGCTGCTGGAATTTCAGTTCCTGAACTGAAAGTCCATTTCGCAACACCGTTTTCATCCTGTTGGGATCAGAATTAAGTGACAATATAGTTGAACAATGTTTAGGTTTTTCAGTTAGGTTTCCAACGCAATTGGAGGATTGGCGATATCCTATAACAACAGGGAGTTATGGTCATGTTATGTTCGATGTGTAAAATCTGTCACTGCAGAATTCAGCAGGACGCGTCGACTTCATAAAATGTGTTAAAAATATCATACTGTGAAGGAATTCAGTGAAACCAGTGGAATAAGTAAGCTAACTCGATTCTCTACCTAACGATATAGTGTTCCGCACATTTCAACATTTGTGGAAGGATATTCAGTGAATTAAAAACATGGGTTACCTGGAATTACCGCTCTGGACTGCAATCAAGAATCGTAATTCTCCGCAATTTTCTCTATCGTATCTAGTTCAAATTTAGGTATCAAAAATAGGGTTATGTAGCTTATTCTGTTGGCTTCGATACAAGCCAGGGAACGTCAAAAACCGGTTCGTAAGAGATTTAATGTGAATTTAACGGTCTAGTATGTTCAGGAAATTCAGGTTTCGTAATGATTATCAGGATTAACATTTCATAGGTGAAGCGACCGTGGTTTCCAACCAAATTTCTACAACACATCGGTAAATAGTATATGGGTCTAATGATCACAAGTTCCGCCATTTAAAGACAGGTTTCCACATATAGTTTCTTATCAAACACTTGCATTCATTGGCTCGCACGAGGCGTACATGTACGATATTAACTCTAAACTGAATTTAATATGAATTAATAGCATGAAGCAAGTAATATACTTGCCTGATGATGTGTTGACGGTACGGCGGCGGCAACGGCACAACGTGATCACGACGCACGGCGCGGCTAGGGTTTGCGGCCTCGGCTCGAGCTTGGGTTCTTGGCATCGGAGGCTTGGGTTGCTAGGGCGAGGCTGCTGCGAGTGGTGGTGGTCTGTCGTCAGCGACAGAGGAAGGGCTCTGCGAGTTCGTCCACGGCAGCAAGGGAGATGGGTTTTGGATAGAGGACAGTGGGTGTTGGTTGGGTGTTGAGGTAGAGGTGAGGGCTTTAGAAGGAAGCGAAGGTGCTCGGTGATGAAGGAGGAGGGAGGAGGTTCGTCGGTGTGTCGTCGTTGAGGGGGCTCAGCGGGTGCGCGGGAGAGGAGGAAAGTGAAGCTCCGCTGTAGATGGATGGATCTTCGAGTAGGGGGCTCTGTTGTCGTCGAGGTCGGTGGTGGAGTGAGGTGGTGAGGGGAGGAGATCGTTGTGGCTGCGGTGGTTGAAGGCAAGGGGTCGGCGATGGAGTTGGGGAGAGTTTTTGGTGAAGAGGGTGATGGAGGCAACAGGGGGCGCTGGGTGAAGGAGGCTCGGTTTTGTAAGAGAGTGGGAGACAAGGTCGAGGGGTGAGTGAGCGCTCGTGGGGTCGTGCGTCGAGGAGTGGGGATGTGAGGTGACGAGGAGCGGGGCGTAGGGTGAGCGGCGACGATGTGAGTCAAAGTGAAAAAGAGCGGGAAGAAAATGAGGGAGTGGGGAAGAAGGAGGTGGTCGGGATTGGGCACAGGGCCGGGTCGGGCGTGGGTAAGTGGTTAGGTAAGGGCTGAGCTTGGGGTTATTTGTTTAGGAAAATTTTCACAACCCAAAATATTAGCTCGCGACCAGCACTTAAATCACGTGACGTCTACAGGTGTAACGTAATTCATGTAAGCTGAAAACATAGAAATCTAAACCTTTTTAAGAGATAAAGATACAATAAATCATGTTTTGTCTTTTGAAAATTTGTACAGCACCTCCTTTGTAAAAACTAACCCCGAAAACGGGTACAACACAGAATATATATAAAGCATCCCAAACGGGAGAAAATCACGCCCAACGGCGGAAACAACCACCACAAGTATAAATAACAAGTATACGACGCCCAATGGTGAAGATCCGCATAAAGAAAAGTAATGCAAGACATCAACCCCAAAAGCAAACATAAAACCCATCGCTCAAGTCTCGCAACTACAAGTCCTCCAACTCTTCAACATATACAATTTCTAGTTTCTGATTTGATGGAGTAACTAGATACAATATGAATAATGAATACAAGAGGGGCACGATCCAACATGTACTACCTAGCACAAGCAAGTCACCCGAAAACAACTGTGTGCCAACGATGCCGTAACTGATCCAAGCGGTCTACCTGCAAGAACCGTGGCACAACGGGGGTGAGTTGCCAACTCGTGAATAGAAAAACATCAACAGGTAGAAATCGAAATAAACAATGATTTCCTAGGTCAACTATATCATAAAGGTAATACTATGATATCTAGAGTGACCGTATCTGCATATGTGCCAACACATAAATAACTGCCTATCAGCAAGTGGATACCATCTAACAATATAATCAATGCATGTATGCAGTGGATCTCGTCCACAATGTAATCAATGCATGTATGCAGTGGATCTCGTCCACAATATAATCAATGCATGTATGCAGTGGATCTCGTCCACGTGTCAACCACTGACACAACAACTCCTGCATGTAAATATCATAAAAGCATATACAGGTAAAAAAATGTGGATATGAAACAATGTGTGTCACTCGCGACACAACCAAATCATGGAACCAGAGTGTCCACATCGACACTTGAAACATCATGAAACCCGTGTCTAGTATCGACACGTAAATCCTCATCTACCAGGCGTCGTCGCCATGACCGGCCCTGATGTCAGTACATCTCATGAAACCTGAGTGTCCACAACGACACCCGAAATCCACGTAGCATGTCTGAACAGTACTCCGGTCGGTATCCCCCAGATATCCGCCGAGTCCCAATAATATCACCGGTAGGTAGTAGTCTCTCTGCCAGGCTCATCGTCTACACCACGATATCATCTCTCGCCCCGGGATACCATACCGGGTCCTCCATATACCCGCAGACGGTGCCTCCCGCTCCTCGAATCGGGTTTCACATGCCAATCTCAGAACCGGGAAAACACATGGTGGACGCACTGAAATATCATATCAAGAGAAACCGGGTTTTCAAACAATACAAAAATTTCTTGAAATACCCCCACGGTTCTCAAATCCATAAATCATATGAAATCCATATCTCAATGCGTAAATCCATGAAAAACTGATATATGCAATATAAACAACAATATGAGCATATTAAGGGAAAACCGCTCTTTTAGAAATGAATCCAACTTTAAAATATATCTTGTGGTTCTCAAATCCTCCAAAAACAAGTGCAGCATCATATGAAATGTACATATAACTGTAGCATGGTATAAGTATCTATATATAATCAAGTATGTATGATGCATTTCATAAGTGCAATGGCGCAATAGTCAATGTCTCAATATCACATGTCAATGCAATACCACCTAGGGTATATGCAATTGTAGCGAAATATGTAGGTGTACATGTCAGTATGTATGCACGATGTACATGTAGCTGTAGCAAAATATGTGGGTGTACATGTCAATATATCAAGCAACCTAGCATAGTGATATGAACAAGGTAGTATATTATATCATGATATAGCAATTCTACTGTGTAAGTGACATGGCAATTATCGACGAAGAAGTGTGTGAGCCGGCAAGTCTGTGTATGTGTAACATACGCATCATCGATAATGGTGTAGCAGTGTTAGCACAGGTATAAGAAATGCAATTAGAACAGCATGAATGCAGCACAATACATATAGTGAATCAAATGCTATAAGGTATACATGTCAACAAGATCGAGTCGGTGAGTCTATCAATCAGCATCCAGCCTCACAATAACACGTACGGTATAATCCATTGTACGGCATCCTCTAATCAGGGGTATGGATAAATCAACAAGTAAAAGTCATCGCGTACGGTAATCTAACGTACAACGGCATTAACAAATATGGATCTATCAACCTATACAACATCATGGTACGGACCTAAGTCTCGTACGACATATCACTCATTATGCAATCATTATCCATATAAATATATATACCTATCTCTCAGGTCACATCCATGTCAAACTCGTATCAGGGGACCTACAAAGGTATCAACAATCTCATATCGACTCGAATCCATAAAAATGACATATCATACTAAGTCCTAATATCACATCACATTAATATCTCGCATCAATTTAATAAACGTCACACTAGTTCTTTTTTAAATAGTACTTATCACGATTTACTTATCATATCATTTTCTCCTAAGTCAATTCTTTATTATCATCAACTTCAATCATATTATCGTTTGTAAATCCTACAATCATGTCCGTCGTATATCATTTATCAGGATAACATAAACAAACGATATTCCATATCAATGGTTGCGGGGGTGCTATACGCCATCCACCCGACTTCCCCCGTAGATATAAATCTACTCACCTGCTAAATTCCTCGTTTAGCCGTAGTCGATGCGCTTCGTCGTCTCGGAATGCACACGAAGGTACCTACAATATCAACACGTATCATAATACTATTAATAACGAGTTCCAAAATCCAAAACGGCACGCGTTGCACTCATAGGTTAGAACCTATAGCCTACGCATGCAAAAACCACCAAACAACCCTTTTTGTTGACGTACAAACGTGCAACAACCAAATACAAAACCAATTACAAAAACCAAGAATTCTAAAATACGGAAAACCATAACTAAAAACCACTCAAAATAGCTACCAGATTTTGGTTCAGGTAAACTGGAACTACACAAACAAGTATAGGGTGTAGTATAAGAAGTATAAGAGCTAATGGTCCAAAACAAGAACCTACCATCACCAAGCGGCCGGCCACCTATACCCAAATTCCGGCGAGGCCGACCCTCTCTTCTCTATTTGGGTTCGTGCTTGCATGGTAGTCACCTAGGACACTAATTTGGTCCCTAGTACTGTTTGCTTATCTCATAAACACTCAAGGTCATCCCAGATTTCCTGTAGGTCATAAGGTTTCACAAAACACATAAAAATAGCCAAAACTCAGAAATCGACCAAAATAACGTAAAATTACATTTTAAACGATGCATCAACACTAAACTAACTCACGAGTGTCCGTCTAGTGGCTAACGTGCGTGGCGATATTACGAAACCAACTCAAATGCAGCAGCTGCACAAGATCACGATCCGTATCGGATAACGTAACACGCGGACTCAAAACACTAGATTATAGGAAGACGACCCCAGATTTTGCATACTGTAAATACTAAAAAAGTAAACAGTACCAAACACACCTAAACCACAACAGACAGCTACCACTAAAAAAACCAATACCCAACTCCCTTCTAAAACCGACGTCGCCGGATTTCCTGCTTGGGTCGCCGGCCAAAGCCGGTGAGGTGGGTCTCGTGTCTCAGGTGGAACTCCAGGGTCACTAGTACATCACTAAAATTTTGTTTGGTTACTCAGTAAAATTTCCAGGTCAGAGCAGATCCCAGAAATTCAAAAAGACACTAAAGAACACGATATTGCACTAATCGATATTTAAAGTGTTCTAATCAATAACCAACGAGCTACCGATCATAAAAACTCTTAATTAACAGATTAGGGATTATACCTATCAATACTTGCTCACAAGATCCAAGCTTTCCTAGTTCCAAATGATCCAAGAAGCTAAACTCAAGACTTGATGTATTTTGTGATTTATTTTGGATGTTTTGAAGATTTATTTGGCTTGGAATTGTTGCAAATGGTGAAAGAATGATCAAAGGCAGAAGAAAGAAGAGGAATCTCAGCCAAGGGGGAAAGTGAGGAATTTGTGTGGAGTTTTCTAGCCAATTCTTGCAATAAATGCACATTAAAGCTCATTCATGCACATGCCACCTATTTCCTTCATTTCTTTTCTTTTCTATAAACTTAATCCTTTTCACAACAAAGATCTAGATATTATAATGGAAGGCTTGTTTTACCCAAACTTGACTAATTTGGAAAGATACCAATTTTGGGGAATTTTCCCAAACCCAAAAAATGTAAATACCACATTAAAATAATATTAAAATAGGGAAAATTCTATTTGAATCAAAACTTCCCGTATATCCCCAAAGCTCGCGCACTAGCTTTATTTTAGCTAAATTAGGTGCTGGCAAATCTATATGGATGTTTGATCACAGTCGGGTTAAAACGGAAAACACCGACAATTTTACCCTAAAGCGGAAAAATTCGCATAACGATTTCTAAAACTTTATAATCTTCCCCCCTTAAAGAAATTCGATCCCCGAATTTAATTTTAAATTTAAACACCCAAATCCTAAAACATTGCAATAACAGCTAAATCAATGGGGCTCCGAAATAACGGTAGAAACAGAAAACCACAGCGCATCCTGCGCGCCGGAAAAATGAGTACTAAACTCAAAACCGATCTCCATCAAGCGTCACGCAAATCAACGGCCTTGCACGCATATCAACGGAGTCACAAAGGAGATACAGATCCCCAAACCTACTACTGAAATCCCATATGCACTAATCAAATACTATAATACATATATAGTACGCATCCTGTTTGAAAAATCTCCAAAAACGAATAAATCATATGCATAATCTTTTCTAAATGGCCGCGTAATGCGTAACTCACGACACAAGTGGCGGACGCTAATTGTTAAAGTAATAATATACTAGCATATATGTTTTATCAAAAGATGCGTCCCGCCTTTTTGAAATATCCCAAAAGGTTTTCTTTGTAAATGTTCGTGTCACTCACAGATAAGAATAGCGAGACTATAACTCCTTTTTGAAACCTCTTCGTAAACTTTTTATGCATGCAAAAGTACACAGATACCGTCCTCGGATTAGCCTTGTTATGGTACAACAAAGTATAGGGTCTCATCATGAAAACAAGGTGCTCAAAAGCAAAATCAGCCTCATAAGGCATATCCAACAATCACGTACGTCTGGTGTGCACGGAAATCAAACCCAAATACAAGTTCCAATATGCACGAAAGCGAATCTAAGTGCAACGGATGTGCACGAAAGCACCTGTCTAGTGCAACAGGTGTGCACGACAACCACATCTAATGCATCTATAGTGCATGAAAATCTCAACCAGTGCAACTGTCATGCACGAACGAAAATCCCAATCGAGTACATCAGGTGTGCACAAAAATCCAATATCCAGTGCAAATAGATATGCACAAATCACCAACCAATATAACAGAGTGTAAAACGTATATCCAGTGCAACAACTCTGCACAAAACTGTAAATACCCAGTAGGTGCAGCCATGGTGCACAAAATATCATGAAACACAAAATCCAAGCAATATAAGCGTGATGCTCGGATCACAACGCAAATCGCAACAAATGACATTGAGGTACACCTCCTACACTGTCGAAGAAAAGTTGGTGCACCCAAACTGGCAGAGCAAGAACATCCGCTTGCCTCCTGCTCACGGTCTGGCATCCTCTGCCTCTGGGTCCTCAGAATACACGTAACACATCTGATCCTCGGTGCAAATCTAATTGCAGCAGTGTCATGGAAAGAACCTGCTCAAGTTCTCTCCCGATCTCGCCTACAACGAACTATACAGAGGCTGGTACTCTTACATAATCTTTCTCGTTCTCTGGACATTTGCGTCCTCTGCACAACTTTCCCTCGGAAACTGGCCGTATCTCAACGCCTCTGTACACGTATCCGATCACTAATCTCAATGGGGAGTAACAACAGCTCGTTAACGTCTCGCACGAACCACTTGCTCCACTCGTCTTCATTATCGTCCACTTGACGTTGCATCGTGTTATCTGCGTACCGCAAATGTTCTCGGCTACAATCAATCCGGAGTCTCTCACACGGACTCGAACTACGAACACGGTATCTTCATTACTCTATCGAAGATATCTAGCCCAGCCCAACCTAGGGAACCCATCCCAACAATCGGAAGAATACTCAATATTCGTCCGTTCTCAATCGACTCACACACACCTGGGTGAGGTCCTCAATCCGAAGCTGGTCTTGTTGCTAATCTCCTGTCACAGGATATCCGGACGACGTTAAACTTTTCGATCGAGTCATCAAAGTCCCAAAATTTTCCGAGATCTCAATACTTGAGCATGGTTTAATAATATTCGGTATATGCTACAGTACCTACGGACCAGCCGTAGAAGGGCAAACCCAAGCCTCACTGATGGCACCGCTAAACTACCGCAAACCCTAAGGTTCAAAAGCGGTTCCATGGTCATCACGTCGAGTTAGGGTTTCATTCTTCTAGAGGGTCCACAGAATCACTTGCATGTTCATTTGAATACTTTAAACTTGGAAAAATGGGTTTTCTGACATTCGTTCGAACCTTTCAACTCCGCTTAGACGACATGTGAACATCCTTTGTCCGCATGCTAAACAATGGACTCAAGAGTATATGATATATCAACTGCCATCTCTAGACCGGTCTACTCTAGACTTGAGTAAGATTCTCCGCACTGGCAATCTTCAACTCAACAGGGCCTACGTCGGCGCATCAATCAGACGA
The DNA here is from genome assembly GCA_030015575.1 of Agapanthus africanus. NCBI lineage: Eukaryota > Viridiplantae > Streptophyta > Magnoliopsida > Asparagales > Amaryllidaceae > Agapanthus > Agapanthus africanus. The sequence continues at coordinate 303,334,305 of CM057343.1, read as the reverse complement.
ATCACCTTCGTCTCACAACTCAAGATAGACTAGCTATTACCTGTCGCCTCTCTGCCGGTAAGCTCCAGCGGTCTCAGCTCGTAAGCTCTTAAAGCGGCATCACATCAATCTCAGCAACAGCTGAATCATCTGTCTGCACGGTAGATGACATCATAATCTCTGGGGTATGATGTACATCAACAGTCCTCTCCTAACAGGCAGCTTCTAACAATGGCCCGATCATCCAGTACAAAACCGCACACTCGTCTCAAACGAGGGGTCACAATACAACACTACATCGATACGTCCCCATGTCACCAGAAAATATGATGGTCAGTCCTCGTCCACGACGAGCTCTCCCTGACCGCATCACCAGTAATAGCTCAAACTGCGCTCAAACCATGGTGACAGGAACCTCAATCAAGTATCGACGAAAAAGATAAAAGGGATGAAAGAGTCAACAGATCCCAAAATGGATACATGATCAAAAAGAGGAGTCAAATTACTGAGAGTATGATCATGGAAGCGAATAAAATCAAGTATCTCAATGGATGTATAATCAAAGGAACAAAGAGAATCACCAGTCTCAAGATATGTACATCCTAAGGTTTCTTAAGTGGAATATCGTATCGTAAATATACCACGGAACATACGTACGGTACGTCACTCTACTCAAGCTACCTACTCCATCAATCAGGGTCAGCCTATGAAACGAAAGTTCGAGTCTAACACCCCATTCGTTCAAGTCTATGTTCCGTAAGGTCAAGCCTAGGTTCCAATATACATATGCCCTAGACCCCACATAGTTAAACCTAAACTCGAACTAAGGTTAAACCTAGCGCTCTGATACCAACTTTGTCACGACCCAAAATATTAGCTCGCGACCAGCACTTAAATCACGCGACGTCTACAGGCATAACGTAATTCAAGTAAGCTGAAAACCCAGAAATCTAAACCTTTTTAAGAGATAAAGATACAATAAATCATGTTTTGTCTTTTGAAAATTTGGGCAGCACCTACTTTGTAAAAACTAACCCCGAAAATGGGTACAACACAGAATACATATAAAGCTTCCTAAACGGGAGCAAATCATGCTCAACGGTGGAAACAACCACCACAAGTATAAATAACAAGTATACGACACCTAATGGTGAAGATCCGTATAAGGAAAAGTAATGCAAAACATCAACCCCAAAAGCGAACATAAAACCCATCGCTGAAGTCTCGCAACAACAAGTCCTCTAAGTCTGCAACATATACAATTCTAGTTTATGATTTGATGGAGTAACTAGATACAATATGAATAATGAATACAAGAGGGGCATGATCCAACGTGTACCACCTACCACAGGCAAGTCACCCGAAAACAACTGTGTGCCAATGATGCCGCAACTGATCCAAGCGGTCTACCTGCAAGAACTGTGGCACAACGGGGGTGAGTTGCCAACTCATGAATAGAAAAACATCATCAAGTAGAAATCAAAATAAACAACGATTTCCTAGGTCAACTATATCATAAAGGTAATACAATGATATCTAGGGTGACCGTATCTGCATATGTACCAACACATAAATAACTGCCTATCAGCAAGTGGATACCATCCAACAATATAATCAATGCATGTATGCAGTGGATCTCGTCCGTAATGTAATCAATGCATGTATGCAGTGGATCTCATCCATAATATAATCAATGCATGTAAGCAGTGGATCTCATCCGCAATATAATCAATGCATGTATGCAGTGGATCTCGTCCACGTGTCAACCACTGACATAACAACTCCTGCATGTACATATCATAAAAGCATATAGGGGTAAAAAAATAAGGATATGAAACAATGTGACCCTCGCGACACAACCAAATCATGGAACCAGAGTGTCCACATCAACACTCGAAACATCATGAAACCCGTGTCTAGCATCGACACGTAAATCCTCATCTGCCAGGTACCGTCGCCATGACCGGCCCTGAAGTCAGTACATCTCATGGAACCTGAGTGTCCATATCGACACCCGAAATCCATGTAGCATGTCTGAACACTACTCCGGTCGGTATCCCCCAGATATCCGCCGAGTCCCCCAGATATCCGCCGAGTCCCAATAATATCACCGGTAGGTAGTGGTCCCTCTGCCAGGCTCACGTCAACACCACGATATCATCTCTCGCCCCGCGGTACCATACTGGGTCCACCATGTACCCGCAAACGGTGCCTCCCGCTCCTCGAATCGGGTTTCACATGCGAATCTCAGAACCGAAAAAACACATGGTGGACGCACTGAAATATCATATCAAGAGAAACCGTGTTTTCAAACAATACATAAATTTCTTGAAATACCCCCACGGTTCTCAAATCCATAAATCATATGAAATCTATATGTCAATGCGTAAATCAATGAAAAACTGATATATGCCACATAAACAACAATATGAGCATATTAAGGGAAAACCTCTCTTTTAAAAATGAATCCAACTTTAAAATATATCTTGCGGTTCCCAAATCCTCCAAAATCAAGTGCAGCATCATATGAAATGTACATATAACTGTAGCAAGGTATAAGTATCTACATGTAATCAAGTATGTATGATGAATTTCATAAGTGCAATGGCGCAATAGTAGATGTCTCAATATCACATGTCAATGCAATACCACCTAGGGTATATGCAACTGTAGCGAAATATGTAGGTGTACATGTCAGTATGTATGCATGATGTACGTGTAGCTATAGCAAAGTATGTGGGTGTACATGTCAATATATCATGCAACCCAGCATAATGATATGAACATGGTAGTATATTATAGCATGATATAGCAATTCTACTATGTAAGTGACATGGCAATTATCGATGAAGAAATGTGTGAGCCGGCAAGTCTGTGTTTATGTAACATACGCATCATCGATATTGGTGTAGGTGTACTTGCACAGGTATAAGAAATGCAATGAGAACAACATGAATGCAGCCCAATACATATAGTGAATCAAATGCTATAAGGTATACATGTCAACAAGACCGAGTCGGTGAGTCTATCAATCAGCATCCAGCCTCACAATAACACGTACGGTACAATCCATCGTACGGCATCCTCTAATGAGGGATATGGATAAATCAACAAGTAAAAGCCATCGCGTACGGTAATCTAACGTACAACGACATTAACAAATATGGATCTATCAACCTATACAACATCGTGGTACGGATCTAAGTCTCGTACGGCATATCACTCATTATGCAATTATTATCCATATAAATATATATACCATCTCTCAGGTTACATCCATGTCAAACTCGTATCAGGGGACCTACAAAGGTATCAACAATCTCATATCGACTCGAATCCATAAAAATGACATATCACTCTAAGTCCTAATATCACATCACATTAATATCTCGCATCAATTTAATAAACATCACACCAGTTCTCTTTTAAATAGTACTTATCACGATTTACTTATCATATCATTTTCTCCTAAGTCAATTGTTTATTATCATCAACTTCAATCATATTATCGTTTGTAAATCCTACAATCTTGTCCGTCACATATCATTTATCAGGATAACATAAACAAACGATATTCCATATCAATGGCTGCGCGGGTGTTATACACCATCCACCCGACTTCCCCCGTGGATATAAATCTACTCACCTGCTAAAATCCTCGTTTAGCAGTAATCGATGCGCTTCGTCGTCTCGGAATCCACATGAAAGTAGCTACAATATCAACACGTATCGCAATACCATTAATAACGAGTTCCGAAATCCAAAACGGCATGCGTTGCGCTCATAGGTTAGAACATATAGCCTACGCATACAAAAACCACCAAACAACCCTTTTTGTTGACGTACAAACGAGCAACAACCAAATACAAAACCAATTACAAAAACCAAGAATTCTAAAATACGGAAAACCATAACTAAAAACCATTCACAATAGCTCCCAGATTTTGGTTCAGGTAAACTGGAACTACAAAACAAGTATAGGGTGTAGTATAAGAAGTATAAGTCTACTGGTCCAAAACAAGAACCTACCATCACCAAGCGGCCGGCCACCTATACCCAAATTCCGGCGAGGCCGGCCCCCTCTTCTCCATTTGGGTTCGTGCTTGCAGGGTGGTCTCCTAGGGCTCTAATTTGGTCCCTAGTATTGTTTGCTTATCTCATAAACACTCAAGGTCATCCCAGGTTTCCTGTAGGTCATAAGGTTTCACAAAACACATAAGCATATCCAAAACTCAGAAATCGACCAAAATAACGTAAAACTACGTTTTAAACGACGCGTCAACAATAAACTAACTCACGAGTGTCTGATCAGTCGAAAATATTGTATATTTTAGCCGGCAATTTCCCCATCTTTTGCATACATTTAGAAGTGTTCGGCATTCATATTCTACATATTAGCAAATCTGTCACAAAATATGAGATTGCATGTGTTAGACTTTTAAACCGACACTTTAAAGGAAATTAACCGCATTTCATGGCATCGCATCATTTCTGTATTTGCGCAACACTTGTCTTGAGTCTATGCAGGAAAAGATGGAAGAAAAACCAAAGAGCTGATCAACATTACACCAACTCCATACTTTCAGATCTGGTAACATTTCAGAAGGAATTATTAAATTCAGCATATAAAAGAAAAGCCCAAAAGTGAGCCCAAGACCAAACCTGAAAGCCCAAGCTCTAAATCCCCAAACAAGCCGCGGATCCGCGGCGGGAACAGGCTTGCGCCGCGGATCCGCCGCGCTTCTGCCACGTCATCGTCTCATTTTCAGTGCAGAATTCTCACAGCGGGACCCACAGTCAATTGTGATACGTCAAATTCCATAATTATCCTGAAGCTACTGCCAGATCAGCAAAGAAAATTAAGGAAGGCTAATCCTAATTAAGCTCCTAACTAATCCTCTTCTAGAAGCTCCCTCCTAACTAATCACATCTAGAAGTTTCTCCTCTAACTAACTTTTGGAGGGAAATTCAAATTTCCTCAACAAACTTTTGGAGGGAAATTTGAATTTCATCTAACAAACTTTTGGAGGGAAACTAAAAATTCAAATCCTAGATCTAGGGTTTTGATGGCTATAAATAGGAACCTAGATCTAAGGGATGAGGTTGTTCATTCTACACCATTTTCTTCCACAAGTCTCGTGACAAGGCTTGTGCGAAACCCTAACCCTAATTCGACTCCAAATCCAAGATCTTGAGTACCAAATCAAGTGAGAAGCCTTCAACCTTTTAGGAGCCGAGCCGATCTTCAATCGGGCAAGTGATCCAAGCCGATCCGCGATCTACGGAGACGAGCGAAGCCAAGTCGACGATCGAATTCTTCCTCTTGTAGTTCTTGAGCGAATGTAATGAAATTGTTGATATAAATAAAAGGTGAAATTCTTTAATCTTGCTTTCTTTTAATTCTTGCATCATGATTAGATCTCAATTTGTAATTGTTGTTCTTGTTGTGATGTTTGAGTAAAACTCCGCTCGTAAAGGAGTCGAGTCGATTGTAGAATGATGATGTAACAAATCTTAATACTATTTTTAAGTCCTACGAGTTTTGTAAACCCTAGCAAGTTCAAGAATCGATGACCTAGTTTCGTAGCGATGCTTTCTTGATTGTGATCGCTCGAAATTAGGGATCTACGATCGTTTCTTGAATTTACTAGAGGCTAGAATATGAATGATATCGACGAAAGAACAAGAGATAAGATGAAACCCTAGTTTCACAAGAAGTCTCTAATTCTCATCGATCATCATCGATCTAGTATCAATTCATCGAAGGATAAGAATACGTAATTGTAAGATTACATCACATCTATAAATCCGATCGATTCCTACGAGCCTCATTTCGATTCTTGAGATTTGGTTTGGTAAAATCATCAAACGATCAATTCTTGATTCTATCTTTTACTTTTCTTAGATTTAGATATTTTCTCATTCTTGAACTTCAATTTTAAATCATGAATTGTTTTTTTTTCTTTTCATTAATGTTTCGACTCATCTAATTCAAAAGACGAACGATTACACTTTCCCTGTGGACGATCCGCACTCACTTACAATCTACAATCCGACACCGTAGTTGATTGCGGTCAAATAATTTTTGGTTGTGATTTCTTTACAATTTTATACTACACATCAAGAATTCTCTTCAATCAAATGGCGCCGTTGCCGGGGATAGTGCGCTAATAGTTCGTATTTTGAAATTTGAGTTGAAAATTTTATTCCATCATAATTTTTAGATCTAAACTCGTACAAACCCTAATACGTGTGTTGTGATTTGTTGCGAGAAAATCTGGGATCATTGGAGCTGGAGAAAATTTTTTCTGAAAATTCCATAGGACTCAGCAGCTGAACAGAAGCTCTCTGTAAAAATCTTGTACAGTGATCTCACCATCAAAGCGCGTTTCCGCGGCAAGAACCCTTCAAACACGGCGGATCCGCGGCCCCCTTGAATGTTCACTGCACAAATTTTCCCCAGTGAGTCTCTATCTTTCTTATCTCCTTCTCTGTCTGCTCCAATTGACAATTTGCTGCAGGATTCTTTGCAAATAAATCGCAGCGCCGCAAAAGCAAAATAAAATTTGTGCGTGTTTTTGATTCTTGTGGTTGTTGCATATTAATACGGAATTTAAGGGGCACGACCAAATCCAAATTAGGTGGGGATTTCATTACCCTTCCTAGGCCCCGAAAATCGCAAAACTTGCATCCTCATTTACCCTCATTAATTAAAAGAAATCTAGAGATGACTCTAAGGACCGTCGCGCTCATTTAGGACAAGAGAAGGCCGTGGGTAATTCATTGTTTATCCGAGTTTTCTTGTGGTGCCTAAGGCGAGTGTGTCTAAGGCTAGTGGTTATTAATTAGGCCCACTGTAGTGGTGGTTCCTTCCCACTTACCTGGCACTTATCCGGCCACAGGGAGACAAAGAGGCAGTGGAGGATTTATCCTGCGACTTGTCTTTTGGCAGTTAGGAGCGGTCTAGAGTTTGACCTAGGTGACCACTAGATTCTAGGGTTTGTGTGTTGCATTTGTTTTGTTGCATCATATTTTTCAAAAATCCGTATCTTTTTCAAAACAAACACCAATCACATTCATTCTTTTCCCTAATTATAAATTCACGCTGCCACTTGTACTAACCCTTTTTAGTGCAAGATAGGCTGGACAACGGGATTCTAGTGCCTGTTAGTCCGCGTCCTTCCGATCGACCCTAAAGTCTGTATTTCTACACTAACCTTTTCTTTACCCACCACCACACCCACATCGATGGATCCACCTCCATCGAACTTCTTTTCCACTACCCTGCCGCCGTCCGTTGGTGCGCAGAATCCACCTCGCATCTCTCTCCAAGAGAGATGCTATCCTACACGAGGCCCACTTTCCACATGTCTTTCCACACCACCAGCCAACGGGGAAAATTTTCAAATAAAACCCCAATACATCAACCTTCTACCAAAATTTCACGGTCTCGAGTCTGAAGACGCATACGTGTTTATCACGAAATTTGAAAATGTATGCGCAATGATGGGTACTTCACAGTTGTCTGTGGATGCTTTCCGTCTACGTCTTCTCCCATTCACTTTTTGCGATTTAGCCGAGAAGTGGCTATATAACACTACCGCATATTCCATTTCAAATTGGGACGAATTCGTCAAAGCATTCCTTAAGAAATTCTACCCACATCAAAAGACAGCTCGAGTCCGTAGCGAAATCTATCAATTTACCCAGCTTCCAAATGAAACATTTTCAAAATGTCTCGACCGTTTCAAGGATCTGTTAATCCAATGTCCACATCACGGCATCCCGAGATGGGAATTGTGCCGAATCATTTATGAGGGCATTACTCCTTACACAAGACAGTCCCTTGAATCCATGTGTCAAGGCAACTTTATGACTAAAGATGATAGGGAAGCCTGGGAATTCTTAGAAAATTTCGCAGAAAAATCTTTACAGTGGGAGGTTGTGAGTCAATCATCTAGGGATGGCAATGATATTTCCATAGAAATTAGAGCTGAAATTTCAGCTTTACACAAGAAATTTGATGCTATGGAAAACAAATTTTTAGCCGCCGCCCTAAGTCAAATATCACTCTCCAAAACTGTATGTGGTTGCTGTTCTGATCCGTCTCACTTGACGGAAGAATGTCCGTTTCAAGGTCATGAGCATACCAATGCATCATTTCAAAGACCTAGAAACGATCCATCTTCCTCCACATATGATCAGGGTTGGAGGAATCACCCTAATTTTGCTTGGAACCAATCACAATTTCAAAACACGGTTCCAACCCAACACAATTTCCAAGGGGCCCCTCCACCACAACAGCACCCACAACTTCAATTGAGTCAGCACCCCTTTCAAGCACAAAATTTCCAAAATCCGGCCAACACTTTTGCACCGTCTAGTCCTTTGCAATTGACCGGTACAGATAATACCTCTGCACTAGAACAAACCTTGGATACTTTCATGAAACAATCCATCCAAGGGACGGCAAGTTTGCAATCTTCCGTCGAGAATGTAATGAAGATCATTATCTCTCAAAATGAGAACATCAAATCGATGGAAGAACAAATTGCACAACTAAAAGCCGAAATGAGTGCACGAGAGAAAGGGAAACTTCCAGCTCAACCTTTACCTAATCCTAGCTATTCACATGATGTGGATGCAATTACGTTGAGATCTGGAAGAGTGCTTGACCATCACGTTGGGGAAGAGTTTGATGATACTGATAAATCAATCAATAACACCCCGGCTGAGACCTTTCTTCACACACACACTTCTTCTACCCTACCATCTTCTTCCGAGCCTATTCTTCATTTCCCAAAAGGCTCGCCATTACAGTCCACCTCTTTTACCCCTCCTCGGACGATCCCCACTTCTATTCCGGGATCGGTTCCACACACACTTTCTTCTTCTATGATGGACCCAGCGCTTATTGCTAAAGCACCTTATCCTAATCGGTTAAGGGCTAACACACCGAGTCCACATATGGAGAAGATTATGAACATTTTTAAGCAAGTAAACACCAACATCCCTCTCCTAGATGCCATCCAACAAGTTCCGTCCTATGCGAAAACTCTTAAGAACTTGTGCACTAGGAAGAGGAAGACTCATGTGCCCAAGAAGATTTTCATGGAAAAGACAATAGACACGGCTTTCCCCCAACAATTACCGAGGAAACGTAAGGATCCTGGATATCCTACTATTTCCGTTTCTATTGGGGAAAAACACATTAACCGTGCTCTACTAGATCTTGGCGCTAGTGTTAACTTGCTTCCATACTCAGTCTATGAGCAATTAGGGATCGGAGAGTTGAAGCCAACCAATTGCACTCTTCAGATGGCTGATCGATCTATCACCAAACCTAGGGGTGAACTGGAGGATGTGTTAATAAAAATCGGAGAATTTATATTCCCGGTAGATTTTATTGTAATTGATACACAGCCTGTAGCGAACCCACGGAATCAAATTCCGGTGATTTTAGGTCGCCCCTTTTTGGCCACTTCCAACGCAATAATCAACTGTCGTAATGGTTCTATGACCTTATCTTTTGGGAATAGGTCAATAGAGCTGAACATTTACAAGTTGGGAAGTGTACCCTCCGAACCTACTGCTCAGGTCTGTTCTGTCGACTTAATGGATGTCGACAGCAGCGAATTTGATGATCCTCCTGATATCGATCTTGACTCTTTTCATACGTTATTGTTTGACCCAACTATGTATCATACACATACGGACTCTTCCACCGAGTTGTCCGGGTCAACAATTAACACGGATTATGAACTGATTTTAGAGTCTGAAGATCACCCCGCACTTTGTGATGATATTATTCTTCGGGGTATTGATAGAACTTTTGAGGAAATCTTCGCTGATGAACTCGCATTTTTGAATGACACGGGTGTTGAGATGAATCATCTCCCAATCATTGAAATTGAACCTCCACCCCTTCTTCTGAACTGTAAAAAGAATGCGAGTAATCCATCACATACACTGCATCGTCTCTCCAATATGAGACGCACACACACTCTCTTCCACCACTTAACCTTTCCCCACTTCTTCTTCCACCAACCCGAGCACTGCATTGATAAAATTTTTGAATGGTTGGTGTTAACCTTCGGTCTTTGCAAAGCTTGGCATCGACCAGTGATTTTTGACCCCCACTTGTGATTTTCAAAGCTTAACATTGCATAACTCAAGTTTGGGGGGGGGACATTTAATCGGGCTCTTGAAAATAAAATTTTTACAAAATTTTGAGCCAAAAATAAGTTTGGGGGAGGTTCTTCACTTAAATATTTTGCCCCCACTAATAAATTCCTCCCAAGCTTACAGGTTTTTCAAGATTTAGCAGATGGCAACACTGAGGACACTGTTGAAAACAAGTTTGGGGGAGGTTTGTGTTTATTTACGCATCATTTGCATCATACATTGCATAAGCACAAAACATTTCTTTAAAAACCTATAAAAATTTTAAAAAATTTCAAAACTATAAAAATATTTTTTGTATATAAATAAGATAATAAAAGTTTAGATAGTGAAAAATTATATCCATGAGATTAGAAAAATTTAAGAAAACTAAGAAAATTAGAAGTTTTCTTATACGAACTAGTAATAAGTAGTTATGAGCCGTTGTCCCAAGGGTTAGTAAGATGAAGGAACGTCACTAATCTGAGGATAAAAATAAGTCTGAAAAATAGTTTCTATTCTGGAAGCCAAACATTTTGAACGTTGATACCCTGCTATTCGTACTTACACACGTCTTGAAGCCTGGGATAGTAGAGGATACCTTGAAATGCTCTTGTCTTAAAGCCAAAAGTATGAAGGAAATAAAAAGAAAAAAATGAATAAAGAAAATATAAAGTGGTGAGAAAAATGAACACTGGTTTTGTTATCACCGAAGGCAAGAAAAATGTATAGCGAGGGTGCTTCTTCACCTAGTGCCCTAAGGCCAACTGGTCTGGGAGTCACTGCTATGCCTGAGGCGGTGCAAGACGAGGAAAATACACCAAGTAAGCAAGCACATTAGTAATCGGTCGGTTAGTACCTCAAGAAGTATTAACGGTCGCATGAAAGTGTGTGAGCAATTTCGTCTAAATATTCATTGATTAAAAAGTACTGAGGCTGATGGGCAAGAGTATGATAGCTTGAATTGAATTCTCCGGGTGTAGGGATGTCCTTTACACACACGCAGGGTGATATGATCGATGTTTGGAAGAAAGATAGGAATGAAGAATAAGACGATGTTTTATTGAGGGAGGACGTGATTTCTAACATCTTTTCACGACCATTAAGATAGGGCTCATGACAACCGAAAAGCTAGCTTAGTTGGAAACCCTAATTTTCAAAGTCTTTCTTATACGATTCTTTTCTTTAAATGTAATATTCATGTTCTTCCTTTTATTATTGGATTTTGTGGGTGCAATCCGCTGAAAACCCTCAGGAGACAACACTCCTCCTACTAGGGACACCTAGAGGTTTAAAGGCTTGTTGCACGTGCTCAGTGCAATCGTGCTGCCTACGAAAGTGTGCTAGTTAGTTTTTCTCTTTCTTTATTTTCGCCTTCTCTTTTTAATAAAACATTCGCTCGAGACGATCGAAATTAAGTTTGGGGGTATTTGATCAGTCGAAAATATTGTATATTTTAGCCGGCAATTTCCCCATCTTTTGCATACATTTAGAAGTGTTCGGCATTCATATTCTACATATTAGCAAATCTGTCACAAAATATGAGATTGCATGTGTTAGACTTTTAAACCGACACTTTAAAGGAAATTAACCGCATTTCATGGCATCGCATCATTTCTGTATTTGCGCAACACTTGTCTTGAGTCTATGCAGCAAAAGACGGAAGAAAAACCAAAGAGCTGATCAACATTACACCAACTCCATACTTTCAGATCTGGTAACATTTCAGAAGGAATTATTAAATTCAGCATATAAAAGAAAAGCCCAAAAGTGAGCCCAAGACCAAACCTGAAAGCCCAAGCTCTAAATCCCCAAAGAAGCCGCGGATCCGCGGCGGGAACAGGCTTGAGCCGCGGATCCGCCGCGCTTCTGCCACGTCATCGTCTCATTTTCAGTGCAGAATTCTCACAGCGGGACCCACAGTCAATTGTGATACGTCAAATTCCATAATTATCCTGAAGCTACTGCCAGATCAGCAAAGAAAATTAAGGAAGGCTAATCCTAATTAAGCTCCTAACTAATCCTCTTCTAGAAGCTCTCTCCTAACTAATCACATCTAGAAGTTTCTCCTCTAACTAACTTTTGGAGGGAAATTCAAATTTCCTCAACAAACTTTTGGAGGGAAATTTGAATTTCATCTAACAAACTTTTGGAGGGAAACTAAAAATTCAAATCCTAGATCTAGGGTTTTGATGGCTATAAATAGGAACCTAGATCTAAGGGATGAGGTTGTTCATTCTACACCATTTTCTTCCACAAGTCTCGTGACAAGGCTTGTGCGAAACCCTAACCCTAATTCGACTCCAAATCCAAGATCTTGAGTACCAAATCAAGTGAGAAGCCTTCAACCTTTTAGGAGCCGAGCCGATCTTCAATCGGGCAAGTGATCCAAGCCGATCCGCGATCCACGGAGACGAGCGAAGCCAAGTCGACGATCGAATTCTTCCTCTTGTAGTTCTTGAGCGAATGTAATGAAATTGTTGATATAAATAAAAGGTGAAATTCTTTAATCTTGCTTTCTTTTAATTCTTGCATCATGATTAGATCTCAATTTGTAATTGTTGTTCTTGTTGTGATGTTTGAGTAAAACTCCGCTCGTATAGGAGTCGAGACGATTGTAGAATGATGATGTAACAAATCTTAATACTATTTTTAAGTCCTACGAGTTTTGTAAACCCTAGCAAGTTCAAGATTCGATGACCTAGTTTCGTAGCGATGCTTTCTTGATTGTGATCGCTCGAAATTAGGGATCTACGATCGTTTCTTGAATTTACTAGAGGCTAGAATATGAATGATATCGACGAAAGAACAAGAGATAAGATGAAACCCTAGTTTCACAAGAAGTCTCTAATTCTCATCGATCATCATCGATCTAGTATCAATTCATCGAAGGATAAGAATACGTAATTGTAAGATTACATCACATCTATAAATCCGATCGATTCCTACGAGGCTCATTTCGATTCTTGAGATTTGGTTTGGTAAAATCATCAAACGATCAATTCTTGATTCTATCTTTTACTTTTCTTAGATCTAGATATTTTCTCATTCTTGAACTTCAATTTTAAATCATGAATTGTTTTGTTTTCTTTTCATTAATGTTTCGACTCACCTAATTCAAAAGACGAACGATTACACTTTCCCTGTGGACGATCCGCACTCACTTACAATCTACAATCCGACACCGTAGTTGATTGCGGTCAAATAATTTTTGGTTGTGATTTCTTTACAATTTTATACTACACATCAAGAATTCTCTTCAATCAGTGTCCGTCTAGTGGCTAACGTGCGTGGCGATATTACGAAACCAACTCAAATGCAGCAGCTGCACAAGATCACGATCCGTGTCGGATAACGTAACACGCGGACTCAAAACACTAGATTATAGGAAGACGATCCCATATTTTGCATACTGTAAATACTAAAAAAGTAAACAGTACCAAACACCCTTAAACCACAATAGACAGCTACCACTAAAAAAACCAATACCCAACTCCCTTCCAAAACCGACGTCGCCGGATTTCCTGCTTGGGTCGCCGGCCAAAGCCGGTGGGGTGGGTCTCGTGTCTCAGGTGGAACTCCAGGGTCACTAGTACATCAGTAAAATTTTGTTTGGTTACTCAGTAAAATTTCCAGGTCAGAGCAGATCCCAGAAATTCAAAAAAGACACTAAAGAACACGATATTGCACTAATCGATATTTAAAGTGTTCTAATCAATAACCAACGAGCTACCGATCATAAAAACTCTTAATTAACAGATTAGGGATTATACCTATCAATACTTGCTCACAAGATCCAAGCTTTCCTAGCTCCAAGTGATCCAAGATGCTAAACTCAAGACTTGATGTATTTTGTGATTTATTTTGGAAGTTTTGAAGATTTATTTGGCTTGGAATTGTTTCTAATGGTGAAAGAATGATCAAGGGCAGAAGAAAGCAGAGGAATCTCGGCCAAGGGGGAAGGTGAGGAATTTGTGTGGACTTTTCTAGCCAATTCTTGCAATAAATGCACATTAAAGCTCATTCATGCACATGCCACCTATTTCCTTCATTTCTTTTCTTTTCTATAAACTTAATCCTTTTCACAACAGAGATCTAGATATTATAATGGATGGTTTGTTTTACCCAAACTTGACTAATTTGGAAAGATACCAATTTTGGAGAATTTTCGCAAACCCAAAAAATGTAAATACCACATTAAAATAATATTAAAATAGGGAAAAATTCTATTTGAATCAAAACTTCCCATATATCCCCAAAGCTCGCGCGCTAGTTTTATTTTAGCTAAACTAGGTGCTGGCAAGTCTATATGGACGTTTGATCAAAGTCGGGTTAAAACGGAAAACACCGACAATTTTACCCTAAAGCAGAAAAATTCGCATAACGATTTCTAAAACGTTACAAAAATAAAAATTAAATTTTCAGAATTAAAATAAACACAAGCATTATAAATTCATACACAAAATTGTAAAGAAAATTTTGGAAACATTCAAGGGGAAATTTTGTACTTACGGAACTGGGAATTTATATCATACCCTCCTTACAAAATTTCGTCCTCGAAATTTAAAAAGAGACAACGAAACAACAGCACTACATAGATATATGTGGAAAACATGCTCGGATATCTTCCTCACGATCCCAGGTAGATTCTCCTGCGGAACGACCGTCCCAAAACACTCGGACTAACGGAATGACTTTATTCTTCAGCACTTTCTCTCTACGGTCGAGGATGGTGGTGGGCTGCTCCTCGTAGGACAGGTCAGTGCCAAAAGCTAACTCTGAATGGTCCAGAACATGGCTCTCAACCCGAACATAATGCCACAACTGAGAAACGTGGAAGGTATTATGCACACCAGCTAGCGACGGAGGCAAGGCGAGTTGATAGGCCACCTCTCCTACTCGCTCTAGCACCTCAAAAGGTCCGATGAAATGGAGACTGAGTTTCCCGCAACCTCCAAACCTGATAACTCCCGGGCAGGGAAAATCTTCAGGAATACGTGATCTCCGACTTCAAATTCTAGTGCTCTCCTGCTGGTATCCGCCCAATTCTTCTGTCAATCCTGAGCCGTCTTAATGCGCTGTCAGATCATTTGGACATTGTCTACCGTCTGAACGATGAGTTCGGGGCCCAGTAATCTTCGTTTGCCCACATCATCCCAACAAACCGGGGATCGACATTTACGCCTGTAGAGTGCTTCGAAAGGAGCCATCTGGATGCTAACCTGGAAACTGTTGTTATAAGAAAACTAGACTAGATGTAGATGATCTTCCCAGGAACCCTGGAAGTCCAACATACAAGCCCTCAACATGTCCTCGATCATCTGAATTGTGCGCACGGATTGTCCATCCATTTGTGGATGATATGCTGTGCTAAACTTGAGGCGGGTACCCAAACTCTCCTGTAAGCTCCTCCAAAAGTGCGAAACAAATCTGGTGTCTCGATCTGACACAATACTGACCGGAGCTCCATGAAGTCGTACTATCTCTTGCATGTATTTCTCCACCATCGACTCTGTCGAATGTCCCACCTGGAAGGGTATAAAGTGTGCAGCTTTCGTTAGGCGGTCGACGATAACCTAAACAGCGTTGTTTCCACTAGGGCTCCATGGCAAGGCAGTCACAAAATCCATAGTAATGTACTCCCACTTCCATTCTTGTATTATAAGTGGTTGTAACAATCCCGCTGTCCTCTGGTGTTCCGCCTTCACTTCCTGGCATACCAAGTACCTGGATACAAACCGCACAATTTCTCGCTTCATCCCGTTCCACCAAAAGTGCTGCTTTAGATCTCGATACATCTTCATGCCTCCCGGATGCACAGGATAAGATGAAATATGAGCCTCAGCTAGTACTTCCTCTCGGACATCCACTCTGGGTATGCAAAGTCTGCTACCGAATCTCAGAGAACCGTCTTCATGTATGAGTAAGTCCGTTCTCAGCCCGGCTTCTACCTGCGCTCTGAACTTTTGCAATTGAGGATCATCCGCTTGCGCAGCCTTGATGCGATCCATAAGAGAAGACTGCACCTGCAGTTGCCAAAACTGCCTGATTGCGCTCGGTGTAACTACCTCAAGCTCGAGTCTCTGAAAATCCTCAAAGATACTTCTCTTACTGGTCAACATCATGACCGCTGGTTTTCGACTGAGAGCATCGGGTACTGCATTTACTTTTCCCGGATGATACTGAAGGTCCAAGTCGTAATCCGCCATTAGTTCTAGACATCGGCGCTGCCTTATATTTAGTTCCTTCTAAGTGAATACGTATTTCAGACTCTTGTGATCCGTGTACACCTCTACCTTCTCGCCTAACAGGTAATGCCTCCATATCTTCAATGCGAAAACCACTGCGGCTAATTCTAAGTCGTGGGTAGGGTAGTTCCTCTCGTGATTCCTCAGCTGTCGTGTGGCGTAAGCAACCATCTGACCGTGCTGCATCAGAACACAGCCTAAGCCCTTCCCTGAAGCATCGCTATGTATCACCAACCCAACGGAATTATCTGGTACTGTAAGAAAGGGCGCCGTGATCAATTTCTGCTTCAGTGTCTCAAAAGCCCGAATACACTCCTCCATCCATACATATGGCTCATCTTTCCGTGTTAGCTTCGTCAAGGGTTCAGCAACTCGTGCAAAGTCTTGAATGAACCGTCAATAATATCCGGCCAGTCCCAGGAAGCTGCTGATCTCGGCCACTGACTTCGGAGTTGGCCAATCTCTAATAGATTCTATCTTTGCCGGGTCAACTGAGATGCCTTCGCCTGAAATAACTTGTCCCAAGAACTGCACCTTATCGAGCCAGAACTCACGCTTGCTCAATTTCGCATACAGCTTCTCTTCCCGAAGAATTCGTAATACCGTTCGCAAGTGTTCGACGTGCTCCTCTCGAGTCTTAGAGTAGACTAGTATGTCGTCGATGAATACAACGACAAACGTGTCCAAGTACTTCACAAATACCCGATTCATCAGGTCCATAACTATCGCTGGAGCATTGGTAACACCGAATGGCATCATAAGAAACTCATAGTGTCCGTATCGAGTCCTGAAAGCCGTCTTGCATATATCCTCGGCCGGTACTCTGATCTGATGATAGCCCGAACGGAGATCCAACTTCGAAAATACCTTGGCCCCACTTAAATGATCGAATAAGTCATCGATATGGGGGATAGGGTATTTGTTCTTTATCGTGACTTTGTTCAACTCCCGATAGTCTATGCACATCCGTAGCGATCCATCCTTTTTCTTTACCAACAAAACTGGTGCACCCCACGGTGAAGCATTTGGGCGGATAAATCGTTTCTCCAGGAGTTCTCCTATTTGTTTCTTTAATTCTTCCAACTCAACCGGTGTCATTCTGTACGGGGCCTTGGAAACTGGTGCTGTACCTGGAATCAAATCAATAAAGAATTCCAAAACGTGGGGAGGTGGTAGACCCGGTAAGTCTTTAGGGAACACATCCAGAAAATCCTGGATTCTCATCAATCTCCATAGTTGTCAATTCTTTTGGCTTGGCTCTAAACTTGGCTGGCTCCAAATATTCGGTCCCGCCTTCGAAAATAAACTCTGGGTGATTTGGAATGCGAAAAGTCACATTCCTTGCTCGGCAATCAATAATTGCATGGAAGGTACTCATCCAATCCTTCCCGAGAATTGCGTCATAGCTGCCTGTTCCGATCAGAAGGAAATTTGCATAGAATTCCTTGCCACACACTACAACTGGATAGGATCTACATTCTCGACTGGATACTATATCACCGTTACCCGTATGTATTTCCCAACCCTTGGTTAACGGTTCATGTGGTATGGAGTGTGTATCAACGAAATGCGTAGATATAATACAGTGTGATGCTCCAGAATCAAACAGTACTCTAGCTGGCTTGGAATGAATGAGTAGAATACCTGTAACAACTTCGCCTGAAGCCTCTGCCTGCTCGGCAGTCAAGGTGAAAGCCCGTCCCTGACCGCAGCCTGTGTAGGGCTGCCTCTGCTCCTGTGACATCTGCTGCTGCGTCCAGACCCTCCCTGTAGCTCTGTTCATTCGTGGCAACCACTGAATCGGTGCTGGTTGGATCCGCAAATCAAATACTGTCCATTGTCACGGCGACAGTCCTTCTGGGTATGCCCATCCCTGTTGCAGTAGCTGCAAACAAAGTTCTTACTATGAGGGCGATGCTGGGGCACGAATGGACGCTTCATCTGTGTCGTTCCTGGCCTGTGGCCTGGTATGACTCCTCGAAACGGTGTGTGAGTACGCGTTGGAACAACTGGGCCTCCTATAACTCGAACTGGGCCCCCTAAATTTATTTATCAGCTTCTCCTGAATTCGTGCCGCGTTGAGTACCTGTGCAAAAGTCTACAACTCGAGTGACGCGATCAACCACTGTAGCTCAAAATCAAGTCCCTGTAACAAACGCCTGGCCCTGGTGGCCTCTGAAGCAACTATATATGGAGCAAATCGGCTCAGACGGTGGAATTCTGCTGCATATATGTCCACGGGCCTGCCATTCTACTTTAGTAAGATGAATCTTTCTTCCATCTCTGCCTTGGCGGTAGAAGGAAAGTAGTGGTCCAAGAAGCACTCCTTGAATTTGCTCCATTCGATTGGCCCTTCTAGTCTGCTTTCTTCAACGGACCACCAAGTACGTGCTTCGTCTTCCAACTGGATCTTTATCACATTAACCTTCTCTTCATCGGGTACCCTTGCGGCCGTCAGTAGGTTCTCCATATTGACCAGCCATTGCTCGGCTTCGAGTGGTTCGGCTAGTCCCGTAAATGCAGCTGGATGTAACCTCCGAAAATCTAACACGGTGCCAGCCCTGGCAGAAAAAGATGGTGGTGCAGTGCCCTCGGGGGCGGTAATGAGAGCGGAGGGTCCTCCTACTGCGGTAATTGCCCTGAGTCCCTCGGTGAGTAGGTCCGTCTTTCTCTCTTGAGCTTCTGCGAGGGTCGTCAGTGCACTCAAGATCCTCTCCGTTCGATCCTGAGAACTTGAGTTCGAGGAGTGGTCGTTCGGGGATGTCATGTCGCTGGAAGACATTCAAACGGATATGATTTGATAAAAGGATGAAAGCGAGGGATAGTGATGTTAGTGTATATGCCCTAGAGGCCATTACTGTATCATACTAGTTTGTATATTACTTAATGGAAGCTTGGGATATTCACAGTTGTATATACAATCTTGCTCGAAATGGTAGTATGCTACTTGGTTAGTCTCTACTTCAATATGTGCATGTGTTTCTTTTAGCATATCGCTTATATACATATTAGTAGAGCCCTTAGGATCTTTGCTTGATTACCAGCGTTGTGATGGCGCTCACACTCGTGGGGGCTGGGTAATCCATAAGCACATCCTTATACAGGTCCCTAGTTGTTGGACTATCGAGACAGGGCATCGATACTCCGGAGTAGACTAGCGTATGCGCTTCTCATCCCAGCGTAGGAGACGGTCTGTCCCACAGCCGTCAGTACGTCGTACTTGAGATAGTATGCGGGTGCTCGTTAGGTTACGAGTAGACTGGACAGGACTCGTCGGGAACTGTTGGTTGGTATTATACCTATCGTCAGTTATCAGTTCCCAGGTGACATGAGTACAACTTAGTCCGCTGACTTGACACTGTCACTTCGCCTCGAGTGTGTTCCCACTGTACTTTGAATACTACCCTACCACGGCTCAAAGGAGTCATGCAAACAGGTAGTAGTTGGGTGCAGTCCCGAAGCACTTGGAGGCAGTAACGGTTAGACAGGATTCGTCTCTCCCGGTATTGGGGGTTGACATCGTGCTGTGTCTAGGAGAGCCATTACACGAGTATTCCCTGGCCAGGGCAAGCGAGATATACTGGTAGGTTTCCAGTGTTATCTCAGGGTGTTCTGGGCTACACTCCGACACGACTCGTACCGCTATTAGGGGACTGACGTTCACCGCCCCCTAGGCCCGCCATGCGATGTATCAGACGAACAGACCGGATTGTACGGAGACTGTCATATACAGGCTCAGTAGGAGTTCAGATGGGGTTACCTCGTCAGTCTTCTTATCGGCATCTACCTGGGGATCGTTACGTACAGCTAGTGCCGCTTGCGGTCTGTGGTTAAACCCACTGCCAGCGTAGTGTCGAGTCTTTAGAGTCCCACACAGAGAGCTATTCGCTTTTAGGCAAAATGAGTAGAGGTCGCATGGTTTTGCGACAGGATTCGTTCACATCCGCGCACTTGTGCACGTTTGCTGTCCGGACAGCTTATACTAGCGGGCTTTGATTTAAGCCAAATCCTAGTATATAATTTAGGATTGGTTTTATCTCTTTGTATTCGTGTTCCTCGGATCACGAATATGGGTGCGTATGCACAGTTGCTTGAAACAGAGGGAGGGGACTTTGATTTGGGTTAATGACCATTGTCATTTTATTAATCCTAATGCTTATGTGTGTATTATGGTTAATTGATATTAGTTTAATATAATTGTGCATGGTTATGGCTGTTGACCATTTGACATTCTTGACTTGTTGACCTAGGTTGACACTTTGACCATCATCATTTCATTTGGAAGATGCTCTTTGATCCTTGCAATTTGCATTAAAAATGAAATGATAATGGTCATGTCTTGATTAAGCCATGACAATTATCTCACTAATTATCAATTCACAATAATTCACACATATATGTGAGAATGCTTCATATTTCTCTCATTCTATCTTATACTTTCTCTCTCTTGCTCTTCCTCTTGCTCAAGCTCTCCCCTCTCATGCGTTGAGAAACACTTGAGCTTGAGAAAAACCATTCCATAGTAATCTCTACTCTCATCTAGGGTTCTAGGATTAGCACTTCTAGCACCCTAGTTACTTCTAGCTTGAAGTTGAAGCCAAAGGTTGAGGCTTTCGGGTGGATCCTTCTTCGACGTGAAAAGACGACAAAGGTGATCCCTTTCTACTACTCCAAGGAGCAAGGAGAGAAGGACTTAAAGCTTTAGGTATAACCATTCTTCCTTGTAGCTACTCTCTAGTTAGCTTTTAGTTAGTTTTGTTTAGCAAAGATCCCGACTTTGTCTAGACCATGTTGCCTAGAGTAGTAAAAATCCGTTTTTTATTCCATTTTCCGCCTCCCCGCAAGCACCGGGGTGGGCAACGTGGACTTACAGTGGTATCAGAGCCTAACTAAACATAAACTAGCTAACTAGTAAATGTATATGGAAGTTCGATCGGAAAAATCGCAAAACTACGAAATGCAAAACCCCAAGTTTCTGTTAAAAATTTTTCTGCTCTAAAAAAAAAGTCATACTCCAAAAATCATCTCAGGGTTTTGTGAAGAATCCCACCAAAAACGGTCGAGTGATCCCTTCAAAGCGCCGCGGTTCCGCGGCAATAGGTATACTTTTGCCGCCGAACCGCCGCCGTTTTGACTCGGTTCATGACCGAGTTTGGTGCAGTGTTCTTAGGTTGTGGTTTTGGGATTTTTAAGATGGTTTATTTCAGCCCAGATTTTCCGGAAATGAAATTTGAATTTGGGGGCCTATAAAACCGTATTTTTGATCGAACTTCACTATACTTTGACTAATCGGTTATATCTGTGATGTTTATATGTATTGAACGTCTGCTAATCGCTATAAGTCGATTAGTGGGGGTTATACATATCTGTGATCTGTGTTTGATGCTGGTATGTGTATATGAATGCGTTGGATTGTCGCGGGTGAATATCCGGGGTGGATGTGAGATGAGTGTTTCTTTTTCTTTCATTCATGTAATATGTAAATTGATGTACTATTATTTGTATGACCGCCCAACCGGGTCGGGGTTGTAGCCGTCATTGTATAATTCTTTTTACTGTTTTTGCTCCTAGGATAGACCCATGTAGGGGGTGCACAAACTACCGGGTATCTCGAAGTGCCGAGTGGCCTACTCACGGTGTTGAGGGAGGTTGCTTCGCTTCGGGTACTTGGCGGGTAGTTTGCCGCACCCGTAGGAGTCTTGGGTGGGGTATTTGGCTATTCACCGCGACCGTGTAATCCGCTTTTCGTTGCAGGCTCGAACGGATTGCGGATTCCTAGTATATCCAATGTATTCATCTGTGATATGTAATGTCTATCATTGCTATATATTTATATACTATAACTATTTAGGCGTTGCTTATGTTTTACAGCCGCGCTAGCCCAGCCCCCGCTCTGTCGTTAGTTAAGTAACCTAAAGGGTGATGACGGGGCCCCGTGGCGAATGCGAATGGCATAAGCGTACGTCATATTTTGGTTGTTTTCTGTAATGGTAGGATTAAATGATAGGTCGCATTAAAAGAACTAATGCAAGAAAATAAACCAAGTAAAAGTCGATAGGAACACTTTGAAAACCACTCGGTTCTTTTCAAAACTAAACCTTTAAACACGGAGCATGAACCACTCCTTTTTAAAAAGCTATCTCGTTCCATCGATTATATCAAGTTCACTACGTTCACGGTTTCACCAAAACCATTCGTAGCCCTCCGTCATTCCACATGAATGGTCAAAAAGTATTCAAGCTATGTATTTTGGCCAAAGTCAAGGCATAGTGATTGGTAGCTATTGGGTATTCATGTGCAGCATAGATAGATGCGTTGGTTTGGGACAGTCGTGCTGCCATTTTGGCCAAAATCAAGGGTAGGTACGGGTGGGTCCAAATTAACCAGGAGAATGACGGGTAGAACTTGACATATGACTTATGATATTTTGGCCAAAGTCAAGGTCATAAGAGCATGGGGCAAAATTACACATTGGGAGTTTCATAAGTACTGAAACTTGCTAGCGCTGCATACCATTTGGAGTGTGATGATTCTGGTAGGATTCCTTCGGTTTTATCACGCGATATTTGGATCCCGATCCTACTGTGAGTATATGCTACTCCTCGGGAAAACTCTCACTTAACGATCAATGCTATAAACCTAGTAGGTGTCTAGAAAGGTGTTAGCGGGGCTACGCCCACAGGGAAAAGAGGTTACTTAATTAAGGAACTTCACGAAAGCGTTGGAAAACCTCCCTCGAAGTACCGACACTGGCCTGGCTGAACGGTTAAGCAAGTATTGTACGGTGAGATTGATCCCAACTAATCTTTTCTTTATGGTTTGAGAAGGGATTCGAGAGACAGTGGGAGCCATCCAGTTTAGACAAACTAAAAACCACTCTAAACTTGCAAGAGCATCATGCTAAAGTGTTTCTTTTCTCTCTCCTAATTGCAGTGACCATTCAACATGACCGGACTTAAGTTATTACTAGATAAAAACATACTGACAGAGCCAAACTACAAAGATTGGCTCAGGAATGTCAAGATGACAATCACTTACGACAAGTTGGGGTATCTCCTTACCACCAAAGCTCCCCCTGTCCCAGGTCCCAAAATCAGTGTTGCGGATAGGGAAATCCGTAAGACCTGGGAAATAGATTGCGCGAAGGCCAAATGCCTCGTACTTGCTTCGATGGACAACGAACATCAGAGGAGGCACGAGAATATGGACCTAGAGTCCATATTTCTTCATACAAAAGAACTGTATGGAGAACAGTCTCGTATCGCCAGATACGAAGTGTCGAAGAAGTTGTTTTCGGCAAGGTTGGCCGTCGGATCATCGGTAGCGGAACACGTGCTTAAGATGATTGGCTACATAGAGGAGCTCGCGGAACTTGGGACCACGTTGGAGAATGAGCTCTATACGGACTTGATTCTTCAGTCCCTTCCTTCCACTTACCCCCAGTTCATTCTGAACTTCAACTTACAGGAAAAGGAAGTTGAACTTTCAGAGCTCCTCAACATGCTGAGGAGTACAGAGGGCACCCTACAGAAAGGTAGGGAGACATCCACTTTGTTTGTAGGAGGATCTCCTCTTCTAGGTCCAGGACGAAAGCCAAGGGCAAGAAGAAGAAAGCCCCCGCCAAACCAAGAGGCGGTGTCAGTAAAGTGGATACGAAGGGAAAAAGAAAGGCAACAAAGGTAGCGGGAAAGCTGGTGGGGAAGGAAGAATGCTTTTACTGTCACAAAAGTGGACACTGGAAACAGGATTGCAAGGCTTGGAAGGCCAGAACCCAGGATCTGAAGCAAGTTGCGGCTTCAGCTTCAGGTGTGTATGTTATTGAAAACTGTCTATCAATAAACTCTACATCCTGGGTATTGGGTACCGGATCAGGATCTCATATCTGTAATTCATTGCAGGCGTTGAGAAAGCGTAGGTTTTTGAAGGCAGGTGACATGACCCTCAGAGTTGCAAACGGTGCTAGCATGGATGCTGAGGCCGTGGGGGACTATCACCTGGGACTGTCGGATGGACACTTTTTGGTTTTGCGTAGTTGTTATTATGTACCAAATGCAACCTGTAATATCATTTCTGTATCTTTATTATCTAAAGATGGTTATGAATTTGCATTTGTAAGTAATGTAGTGAACATTCACCTTAATCAAGTTTTGATTGGGTCATGTACATTAAACAACGGTATATACGTATTGAACCAACCACAGATTTTCAATGTCCAGAATACACACAAAAGAAAGTCTCCAGAAATCAATAAAACTTTCTTATGGCATTGTAGACTGGGTCACATCAATGAGAGAAGGTTGACAAAGTTACATACAGAAGGATATTTGGATCCGTTCGTATATCAATCGTATGCAACTTGTCAATCCTGTCTCAAAGGAAAGATGACAAAGACTCCGTTCACTGGACACGGAGTAAGAGCGAGCAAGCTCTTGGGACTCATACACAGCGACGTGTGCGGTCCAATGTCTACACAGGCGCGAAGCGGTTATTCTTATTTTATTACTTTTACGGATGACTTTTTAAGGCACGGTTATGTCTTCTTAATGAAACATAAATCCGAGGCTTTTGAAAAATTCCAGGAATATAAGAATGAAGTAGAAAAACAAACAGGTAAAAGTATCAAGGCACTGAGATCTGATCGAGGTGGTGAATACTTGAGTGCCGAGTTCCTGGGTTACTTAAAAGAGAATGGAATTCTCTCTCAGCTTACTCCTCCATACACTCCGCAACATAACGGTGTATCGGAGAGACGGAACCGAACCCTATTGGATATGGTACGGTCCATGATGAGTAACGCTGAGTTGCCGCGATCGTTCTGGGGATATGCGCTAGAATCAGCTGCATACCTTTTGAACCGAGTTCCAACTAAGACTGTGCCTACTACACCATATCAGATGTGGTGTAGGAAGAGACCCTATCTTAATCACATTAAGACATGGGGATGTCCAGCTTTTGTAAAAAAGCAGCATGCGGACAAGCTCGAGGCACGCTCAGTACAGTGCAAGTTTGTGGGATATCCAAAGAACTCCAAGGGATATTTCTTCTATTGCGAAGAGGAACAAAAGGTTTTTGTTTCTCGCCATGCCCACTTTCTAGAACACCAGTTCATAGAAAAAGAAATAAGTGGAAGCGCAGTAGAACTGGAAGAAATTCCAGAACCACGAGCTATTACTGAAAGCTTAGTAGAACCAGAGGGTTCGAAAGATCAGGACATTCCCACGCCACTCCGCAGGAGTAGTAGGCAGTCTCATCCGCCCGAGAGATACTACGGTTTTCTTATTGACGGGGATAGAGAGGATTGCATCATAGATTGTGATGAGCCTACTAGCTTCCAGCAAGCCATTCAGAGCGTCGACTCGGTAAAATGGCTGGATGAAATGCGGACAGAAATGGAGTCCATGTACACCAACAAAGTATGGACGTTGGACATTGCTCCAGATGGGGTAAAACCCGTAGGATGCAAGTGGATCTTCAAAAGGAAGATTGGTGTAGATGGACAGGTTGAGACCTATAAAGCTAGACTGGTTGCAAAGGGTTTTCGTCAGCGACCTGGTTTGGACTATGACGAAACCTTTTCTCCAGTAGCTATGCTGAAATCCATTCGGATCCTTCTTGCCATTGCTGCCTTCCACGATTATGAGATTTGGCAGATGGACGTAAAGACCGCTTTTCTAAATGGACATTTAGAGGAGTGTGTCTATATGGACCAGCCAGAGGGTTTCATTCAGAGTGGGAGCAGCGGAAAGGTGTGCAAGTTGCTTAAGTCCATTTATGGACTAAAGCAGGCATCGCGGATTTGGAACATCTGTTTTGATGAGACGGTCAAGGAATTTGGCTTTATCAAAAATCCAAATGAACCATGCATCTATTGTAGATTTGTAGCGAGAACTGTAGTATTCCTCGTTTTATACGTGGATGACATTCTCTTAATAGGAAATGACATTCCTATGCTACAATCTGTCAAGTGGTTCTTGTCACACAGGTTCTCCATGAAAGACCTGGGTGCTGCCTCATACATTCTGAGGATCCGGATCTACCGTGACAGATCCAAGAGGATTTTAGGACTTTCACAGTCCAGGTACATCGACACCATACTGAAGAGATTCTGTATGGAAGATTCCAAGCGCGGTAATCTACCGGCTTGTCACAGGATCACCCTCTCCAAAGAGATGTCTCCCAAGACTGATTTGGAGAGGGATCGCATGTCTATTATACCCTATGCTTCTGCGGTAGGCTCTATAATGCATGCGATGTTGTGTACCAGACCAGATGTGGCTTATGCACTGAGCGTGGTAAGCCGGTATCAGTCAAACCCTGGGGAGAAACATTGGATAGCAGTAAAGAACATTCTCAAGTACCTGAGAAGGACTAAGGAGATGTTCTTGGTGTATGGCAGAAAAGACCTCCAGATTGAGGCCTTTGCTGACTCCAGCTTCCAGAGTGACAAGGATGATTCCAAGTCCATGTCGGGTTTTGTCTTTACCCTCAATGGAGGGGTGGTGTGTTGGTAGAGCTCCAAACAGGAAACCGTTGCTGACTCGACTATGGAAGCGGAATACATCGCTGCATCTGATGCCGCAAAAGAAGCTGTCTGGATAAGGAAGTTCTTGAAAGAACTTCAGGTGGTTCCGTCTATTGTTGATCCAATACCTCTGTATTGCGACAACAACGGGGCTATAGCTTTAGCGAAGGAACACAGGTCCCATCAGAAATCTAGACACATCTTGAGGCGGTATCACCTGATCAGGGAGATCGTGGATCGCCAGGAGATCGAGGTTCGGAGGGTTGCTTCAGAAGATAACACTGCAGATCTATTCACTAAGGCCTTGCCCCAGACTCAGTTTGAGCGGCTGATCGAGATGATAGGTCTTCAATACGCCAGTACATGGCCTTAGTGCAAATGGGAGATTGTTAGTGTATATGCCCTAGAGGACATTACTGTATCAAACTTAATGGAAGCTTGGGATATTCGCAGTTGTATATACAATC
Source organism: Agapanthus africanus (assembly GCA_030015575.1). Classification (NCBI taxonomy): domain Eukaryota; kingdom Viridiplantae; phylum Streptophyta; class Magnoliopsida; order Asparagales; family Amaryllidaceae; genus Agapanthus; species Agapanthus africanus. The sequence goes on along the minus strand of CM057343.1, from coordinate 303,306,928 downwards.
TTGCTCGAAATGGTAGTATGCTACTTGGTTTGTCTCTACTTCAATATGTGCATGTGTTTCTTTTAGCATATCGCTTATATACATATTAGTAGAGCCCTTAGGATCCTTGCTTGATTACCAGCGTTGTGATGGCGCTCACACTCGTGGGGGCTGGGTAATCCATAAGCATATACTTATACAGGTCCCTAGTCATTGGACTATCGAGACAGGGCATCGATACTCCGGAGTAGACTAGCGTATGCGCTTCTCATCCCAGCGTGGGAGACGGTCTGTCCCACAGCCGTCAGTACGTCGTACTTGAGATAGTATGCGGGTGCTCGTTAGGTTACAAGTACACTGGACATGACTCGTCGGGAACTGTTGGTTGGTATTATACCTATCGTCAGTTATCAGTTCCCAGGTGACATGAGTACAGCTTAGTCCGCTGACTTGACACTGTCACATCGCTTCGAGTGTGTTCCCACTGTACTTTGATTACTACCCTACCACGGCTCAAAGGATTCATGCAAACAGGTAGTAGTTGGGTGTAGTCCCGAAGCACTTGGAGGCAGTGACGGTTAGACAGGGTTCGTCTCTCCCGGTATTGGGGGTTGACATCGCGCTGTGTCTAGGAGAGCCATTACACGAGTAGTCCCTGGCCAGGGCAAGCGAGATATACTGGTTGGTTTCCAGTGTTATCTCAGGGTGTTTTGGGCTACACTCCGACACGACTTGTACCGCTATTAAGGGACTGACGTTCACCGCCCCCCTAGGCCCGCCATACGATGTATCAGACGAACAGACCAGACTGTACGGAGACTGTCACATACAGGCTCAGTAGGAGTTCAGATGGGGTTACCTCGTCAGTCTTCTTATCGGCATCTACCTGGGGACCGTTACGTACAGCTAGTGCCTCTTGCGGTCTGTGGTTAAACCCACTGCCAGCGTGGTGTCGGGTCTTTAGAGTCCCACACAGAGAGCTATTCGCCTTTAGGCAAAACGAGTAGAGGTCGCATGGTTTTGCGACAGTGTTCGTTCACATCCGCGCACTTGTGCACGTTTGCTGTCCGGACAACTTATACTAGCGGGCTTTGGTTTAAGCCAGATCCTAGTATATAATTTGGGATTGGTTTTATCTCTTTGTATTCGTTTTCCTCGGATCACGAATACGGGTGCGTATGCACAGTTGCTTGAGACAGAGGGAGAGGACTTTGATTAGGGTTAATGACCATTGTCATTTTATTAATCCTAATGCTTATGTGTGTATTATGGTTAATTGATATTAGTTTAATATAATTGTGCAAGGTTATGGTTGTTGACCATTTGACATTCTTGACTTGTTGACCTAGGTTGACACTTTGACCATCATCATTTCATTTGGAAGATGCTCTTTGATCCTTGCAATTTGCATTAAAAATGAAATGATAATGGTCATGTCTTGATTAAGCCATGCTAATTATCTCACTAATTATCAATTCACAATAATTCACACATATATGTGAGAATGCTTCATATTTCTCTCATTCTATCATATACTTTCTCTCTCTTGCTCTTCCTCTTCCTCAAGCTCTCCCCTCTCATGTATTGAGAAACACTTGAGCTTGAGAAAAACCATTCCATAGTAATCTCTACTCTCATCTAGGGTTCTAGGATTAGCACTTCTAGCACCCTAGTTACTTCTAGCTTGAAGTTGAAGCCAAAGGTTGAGGCTTTCGGGTAGATCCTTCTTCGACGTGAAAAGACGACAAAGGTGATCCCTTTCTACTACTCCAAGGAGCAAGGAGAGAAGGACTTAAAGCCCTAGGTATAACCATTCTTCCTTGTAGCTACTCTCTAGTTAGCTTTTAGTTAGTTTTGTTTAGCAAAGATCCCGACTTTGTCTAGTCCATGTTGCCTAGAGTAGTAAAAATCCGTTTTTTATTCCGTTTTTCGCCTCCCCGCAAGCACCGGGGTGGGCAACGTGGACTTACAAGTGAAACTAAAATAATGTAATAAAGTGTAGTTAATGTTATCCCTTACTACTAAACGTGGCTCTGATACCAACAAAACCGTGTCACGTCCCGCTTCCCAAGATACAGAATACGAGGGATGACTAGGCCGGCCATGCTCCTACGGTCAAGGAATGATCCTGTCGTAGTCACACTTCGGATTCTAGCATTACACGGTAATCAGTAAACATAGCACAAAAGTAAAGGAAGTACATCACTATTTATTACATCAACTATTATTGTTCCCAATTTACAACAAAACAAGGAAAAGAACTTCTAACCAAGTGCGAATACAAGGTTTCTTTAGGGAAAGCAGTAAAAGTACTGGAGGCACGATCGTCTAAATCTCTGCAAGCTAGAAGGGCAGGTCTGACTCCTGTACTGGTTCATCCTCAAGGTCTGAGAATGCATACTAAGGTCGTCAAAGTGACATAATAGCAATATTATAATAGTAACAAGAAAGAAGAAAAAAAAAGGTAATAACAGTGGGGATAAAATGCAGGTAGTCAATATGTCACTAACTGATGCAATGTATGATCTGTGTCCCTATCAGTCTCCATGTCATCTCTGAAATCGAGTTGTGGAAAGGAGGATCATGTTTAACGAGGGTCTCGTACGTACCTGAGACTACGGCCCGCTATCGCCCGGGACATAACCCTGTCAGCCGGACCGCTAGGCCCAACTTAATGTTTATAAGAGTCGTTGTTCGAATGATCATCCGCTAAATCACCGTCTTCGCTGAATACAGTTCCCTTTCCACTTCGAATTCCCCTTTTTTACCCAGGTTTTCACTATTTGGGTCTGGTCTGGTCATGTACAAGTATGCATCAATAACACGGTTTTAGTCACTGTTCACTGTATTATTCTCTGTCACGAATCATTCACTTTTCACTGGCATACTTGACACTCCTAAACCGATACCATTCATGCACGAAAATGCAATGTACACTGAATAATAACGCGCACTATCACTAGAAGTATGGCAGTCGGGTAAAATATATGCATTTATCCAGTTAAACAAATCATGTGTAATACGAGCTATCATGCATCTTATGAACTTATATTAATTGCCTTAAATCGTACATTCAAAATTCGTGCTATGTTTATTGACCATAGCCAAGGCGTAGTATGCGGTAGCTAATTAGTGCTTATCTGCAACCATATGATGCAATTGAGTTAGGGTAGTCGTACGGCTTTGTTGACCATAGCTAAGGGTCGTATGAGTGGGTTTAATTCAATTAGGAAATGACAAGTTGAACATGGCTAGCGCTTATGATTTGTTGACCATAGCCAAGGTCATAAGTTGCTAGGGGCAACATTATTGGGAATTTCAAGTGTAGAAATTTGCAATGAGATTGCATACCTTCTATGAGATAGTTGGATCCCGATATCCACTGTGAGTAAAAGTTACTCCTGGGAGAGTTTTGCACTTTACAATGAGCCGATCAAGTATGTGACTAGAAAAGTGTCAACGGGGTTATGCTTCTGGGAAAATGAGGTTTATTTTAATTAGGTCCGTGCGAAAGCACGGGGAACCTCCCTCAAAGTACCGACACTGGCCCGACTGAAAGCTTGGTGAACTTGTAGGGTGTAATTAATCCCGGCTAGTCTTACCTTTTATGTTTTGAAGGAAGATTTGATAAAAACAGTAGGAGCCATCCTGATTAGATAAAATAATAACCAATCTAATCTTGCAAGAGCATACGCAGAGTGTTTTCTTCTCTCTCTCTCCAGGTAGCGACCATGTCACGCCTTAATCAAGATAATAATATGAATGTATTGACCGAACCCGCTTGTTTTTCTGTGCTGGCGAACGTTGGTTCCGCTCTATCTTATAATTGTTATAAGTCCGAGCAGGAAATAAAGGATTATCTGGATTCCCATGCGACCCAAACGAAGAATGAGCATATTGATGCATCTTCTTCGGATGTGTTCGTTACAGAGAACTGTTTCTTAGTATACTCTACGTCCTGGGTATTAGATACCGGATCAGGATCCCACATATGTAATATTACATGGGCTAAAGAAAGGTAGACAACTGATAAAGAGTGATCATTCTCTAGAAGTAGTGAATGGTGCAAATGTTGCAGCCAAAATAGTTGGCGAATATCACCTTGTATTACCAACTGGTAATACAATGATTCTGAACAAATGTTATTACATACCGAACCTGATATGCAATATTATATCAGTTTCTTTATTAAGTAAAGAAGGATATAATTTTGTAATGCAGGATAATGTTATGAACATTTTGCTGAATCAAAAATTGATTGGATCAAGCACGTTTTGTAAAGGAATATACGTTCTAAATCAAACTACAGTTTTTAACGTACAGAACACACACAAGAGGAAAAGTTCAGAAATGAACGAGTCCTTCCTGTGGCATTATACACTAGGTCATATCAATGCGACAAGGCTAGCTAAGTTATATAGAGATGGATTTTTGAACCAATTCGAATTTATATCTTATGAAACTTGCCAGTCATGTCTCAAAGGCAAAATGACCGAAACTCTGTTTACTAGACACGGAGAAAGAGCTATTGAACTCTTGGGACTGATATATAATAATGTATGCGGTCCCAAATCAACACATGCCAGGATTGTTTCCTCGTACTTCATTACATTCACCAATGATCTCTCAAGATTCGGGTATGTGTTCTTGTTGAAACAAAAGTCTGAAGCTTTTAAGAAATTCAAGGAATATTATCACGCCCCGCTTCCCAGTAGATGGAAACGGTGAAGTAGCAAGCCCGCGACGTATTTATTCTAAGAAGGTCATTTCTCGAAATAAATATGCTAAGCGTCTAGAAGCAACATAAACCAACAAGAATAAAAAAAAGAATGAAATCCAACTGTGATTTATTACATTCATGATTCAAAGTAGACAAAATATCTGAATACAAGATATTTAACATGATAAGCCTTAACAAGGAGCCATATATAAATAAAGTGAAATGAAATGAAAAGCTGAATGAAACTATACGTCTGTTTGTGATGCGAACTAGTTGTACTCCTTTTCGACCACTTCTATCTTCTCTGTCTTAATGTCATCTGACGAACATTCCAAGAGTAGAAAGAAGTGGGTGGAATGCCCGTCAGCGATCTAACGCTCGGTAAGTCCCAATAGAGAAGTGTAATATATAAATTGAGTGCAAGATAACATGTAATATAGTATAAATGGAAATTGTAATATCTGAATAAGTATGGTAATGTATATAGCAAGTATATCAGTATGGAAATGTAACATGAGCATAGCAAACAAGTATAGCATGGCCGTGGAGTGTAGGTATAGTGAATATGAAATGAATGTAATTGTCCTAAAAGGTCTCTAAAAAGGTAAAATTAACTAACGTGAGTTCAAGTGTGAATGTCAACCAATCTCAAGAGTATTCTCGAACCCAAGGCTATCGTCCAGGGGCAAGAAATCACAGGCCCAAAATAGCAGGACTTCAATTGTTATTGAAGTTTTCCAAACCCAACAGGTTATCATCCAGAGGGTTGGAAACATGGGCCCACATTCGTGAATTCATGATTTGTACCGTTTCAGCCCGGTACCATAGCAACTTAATTTGTACTGTTTTATCCCGGTACCACAGCAACATGATTTGTATTAATGGGACTCATGAGATTCCGTTGGATTCATACTCAAACTACCCCAACACCCCGTGTATATAAGTATATGATTAATGTTGTGAGACTTGATTGAACATGAATACCAAAAATGATGTATGATATCAAGTTTTTAAGGTTGATTTCATATAGTCAAGTCAAGTGCAAGTCATGCTAATTGTATTCATGGTTCGATGTCAAGATGGTTCAAGTGTACATAATGGGTTCAGGTATTCATGATTAAGCCATGTCAAGGTCAAGTCAATTCTAACTTGTAATAATTTAATCACAAGTCATATAAATAAAAATAAACAAACAATTACAGAATATGATATGAGATAAGTATAAAAGTAACGTCCGAAACAATGTTGTAAATATGTGATATGTTCGACTAGTTAATCAAGTCAATTGAAATCAGAATATAAAAGAAAACATATCCTTAAGTGTTATGCACACGTGAGTTCCTATCTCGCCTAAATACAAATATCAGTTCGGGAGATATACATGTTTTCGTATCGTCGCGCAAAACAGATCAGAATCTGTACAGCACCGTCACACATATTTAAAACGCTGTTTGAGTTAATTTTTATCAGGTTTTAGATTACGAAGATTAATAGAAAATTTTAGGTCTTTCGATGTACTTATTCAAAACACCAAGATTCACGTGATTTGGATTTCTGAAGCTCTAGTTATAATCGTTTTAATATTAGCATTTAAAACAGAAATGCAGATTTCTGGACAGCAACTATAAAAGCAATCCACCGAACCCAAACCCAAGTCAACCGAACCAAAGCCAAAGCGATTCTATTGCAAAGTCTATATCGGGTTGTTTCATGCATTTCTAAGTAATCTAGAACACAGAAAATTATATTTCTATCAATTGTACATCTACACATCTAAAGTTTGTCACAAACGGACATCGGGTGTTCGAGTTATGTCCAATTTAAAAACAGTGTACGAATCAGGACAGATTCTGTCCATATTCGTCGCTTAATATTGTAACGCAGTTTGTATATTTTACGTAGGTTTTCAGTAAAAATATAAAATTAAGAAAATCTATAATATTCGATTTAGATATCCAAAATATCCGAGTTTGCTCAATTTGGACATCGGTATCCAAGTTATGTGTCCTACAAATTGACCGATAACTGCAGTTTTCTGTTTTACGAATAGTGAATAAAAACGATGTAATTCCTAAACCGTTAAGTGATTTGATCTAAAATTTTTACAGCGTGTACACAAAAATATATTCTATCCAAAGTAAATTTCTTGAAATTTTCAGAACTAAAAATTAATTTCTAAAATTATTTTAAAAGTAAAGGTATTGATATGTCATATATGAGAATGAGGAAACCATGGTATTTATTCGTAACTTCAATTTTTTTTAAAAATTTAAATAAAGTAGTTTAAAATACAACAACAAACGATGCAATCCTAATTGGTCACTATGAAATCTTAACATATGGATTGAGAGTAATGAAAAAGACTTTACAAACTATATATGTGTGTATATTTGTGTGTGTTCATTATTTATATATGTATTAATTATTTAGGGACTATGATATGATAAGGGAAATTTTTCATAGCAATATGAAAAGATAATGATAGAGAGAAGGAGATGGATGGAAGGAAAAAGAGAAAGGACTTACTTACACAAGACGGTATTATCACCGGACTTGACTATCAGCCGATAGCCTCGTGTTTCTAGCGAGACTTTCTTGAAACTTCTTGGTGTTTTCTTCTAGGCTAGGACTCTAGATGAAGAGGGAGAAGGGAGAGATAGAAAAATGTGAGGAAGAAAAAGAAAGAGGAGGACAAATAAAGATGGTGTAATGGTGAATTATATATAATAATATATGCTTTGAACATGGAAATTAAAAGAGAAATGAAAGGTCACCATTCATTTTGGAAAGGAAAGGTCTCATTTGTAAATTATGAGATGAATATAAAATTGATAAAAAAAATATTGCTAGAATGGCGATTTGAACATGTGATCTAGGGAATAACAATGTAAGGACTTAACCAATGTGCAACAAAGTTGTTCATACACATATTTAAAAAGAATTAAATATATGATATTGCTTAAAAAGAAAGTGGGCTTTTGGGATCATAGTTTTATAATAGAAAATGAAAATGAGATTTGATTTGGTTTATGGGCTGGGTCAGGTCTTGCGTTTAATTTGAAATAGGTTAAGAATTAGTTTAAAGAAATGAGTTTGAGAAAATTAGATGGAATAATAAAATAATATAATTAAAAGAAAACAAAATAAACAGAAAAATACTAAGAATAAATAAATACAATATTTTACTAAAGAAAGAAAACACGAAGGTATTGTAATACTAGGGTCGTTACATTCTGCCCTCCTTAAAATAATTTCGTTCTTGAAATTACTCAAGAAGGATGTTGCAACAGAGTAAGGAAACATGATTAGGATGATGTCTTCTTTGTGCTCCGTCGATCGATACTCTAACCAATTAAGCTAATAGGCCAACAAGATACAAATAGAAAGGATGAACAAGAGTTAAGAATTCAAAAGTCGAGAGATGTACTTCAAGGAAGCAGAATGTGGAGTTCAAGATGGATCCAAGGAATGGGGTAGGATTTAAAAGAAAAGTCGAATGTAACAATAGAACTTCATAATTCTTGTATTATATTGCTTACGATGTTCATGCAGAACTGCTCTGTATGGGCCGCCAACAAAACCTGTCACGCCCGCTTCCCAGTAGATAGAAACGGTGACGTGGCAAACCCGCGACGTATTTATTCCGAGAAGGTCATTTCTCGAAATAAATACGCTAAACGTCTATAAGCAACATAAACTAACAAGAATAAACAAAAGAATGAAATCCAACTATGATTAATTACATTCATGATTCATAGTAGGCAAAATATCTGAATACAAGATATTTAACATGATAAGCCTTAACAAGGAGCCATACATAAATAAGGTGAAATGAAATGAAAAGCTGAATGAAATTATATGTTTGTTTGTGATGCAAACTGGTTGTACTCCTTTTCGACCACTTCTATCTTCTCTGTCTCAATGTCACCTGACGAACATTCCAAGAATAGAAAGAAGTTGGTGGAATGTCCGTCAGCGAACTAACGCTCGGTAAGTCTCAATAGAGATGTTTAATATATAAATTGAGTGCAAGATGACATGTAATATAGTATAAATGGAAATTGTAATATGTGAACAAGTATGGTAATGTATATGTCAACTATATCAGCATGAAAATGTAACATGAGCATAGCAAACAAGTATAGCATGGCCGTGGAGTGTAGGTATAGTGAATATGAAGTGAATGTAATTGTCCTAAAAGGTTTCTAAAATGGTAAAATTAACTAACGTGAGTTCAAGTGTGAATGTCAACCAATCTCAAGAGTATTCTCGAACCCAAGGCTATCGTCCGGTTGCAAGGAATCACGGGCCCAAAATAGCGGGACTTCAATTGTTATTGAAGTATTCCAAACCCAACAGGCTATCATCCAAGGGCTTGGAAACACGGGCCCTCATTTGTGAATTCGTGATTTGTACCGTTTCAACCAGGTACCACATCAACATGATTTGTACCATTTCAGCCCGTTACGACAGCAACATGATTTGTATCGTTTCAGTCCGGTACAACAACAACATGATATGTATTAATGGGACACCTGAGATTCCGTTGGATTCATAATCAAACTACCCCAACACCCCGTGTATATAAGTCTATGATTAATGTTACGAGTCTTGATCGAATCCATGAATACAAAAGGTGATGTATGATATCAAGTTTTCAAGATTGAGTTTATGTAGTCATGTCAAGTGCAAGTCATGCCAAATGTATTCATGGCTCGATGTCAAGTTTGTTCAAGTGTACATATTGGGTTCAAGTATTCATGATTGAGTTATGTCAAGATCAAGTCAATTCAAACATTTAATAATTTAATTAAAAGTCATATAAATAATAATAAATAAGCAATTACAGAACATGATATGAGATAAGTATACAAGTAACGTCCAAAACAATGTTGTAAATATGTGATATGTTCGACTAGTTAATCAAGTCATTTGAAATCAGAATATAAAAGAAAATATATCCTTATGTGTTATGCACACGTGAGTTCCAGTCTCGCCTAAATAAGAATATCGGTTTGGGAGATATACATATTTTTGTATCGTCGCGTAAAACAGATCAGAATTTGTACTGCACCGTCACACATTTTTAAAACACAGTTTGATTTAATTTTCATCAGGTTTCAGATTACGAAGATTAATAGAAAATTGTAGATCTTTCGATGTACTTATCCAAAAGGCTAAGATTCACTTGATTTGGATTTCTGAAACTCTAGTTATAATCGTTTTAATATCAGCGTTTAAAACAGAAATTAAGATTTCTGGACAGCAACTATACATTTTATTGCAAAGCCTATATTAGGTTGTTTCATGCATTTCTAAGTAATATAGTATACAGAAAATTATATTTCTATCAATTGTGCATCTACACATCTAAAGTTTGTCACAAACGGACATGGGGTGTTCGAGTTATGTCCAATTTAAAAACAGTGTACGGATCAGGACAAATTTTGTCCAGATTCGTCGCTTAATATTGTAACGCAGTTTGTATATTTTACATAGGTTTTAAGTAAAAATATAAAACTAAGAAAATATAGATTATTCGATTTAGATATCCAAAATATCTGAGTTTGCTCAATTTGGACATCGGTATACCAAGTTATGTATCCTACAAATTGACCGATAACTGCAGTTTTCTGTTTTACGAATAGTGAATAAAAACGATGTAATTCCTAAACCGTTAAGTGATTCGATCTAAAATTTTTACAGCGTGTACAAAAAAATATATTCTATCCAAGATAACTTTCCTGAAATTTTCAGAAGTAAAAATCAATTTCTAATATTATTTTAAAAGTAAAGATGTTGATATGTCATATGTGAGAATGAGGGAACCATATTATTTATTCGTAACTTCATTTTTAGAATTTTTTTTTATAAATAAAGTAATTTAAAATACAACAAAAAACGATGCAATCCTAATTGGTCACTATGAAATCTTAACATATGAATTGAAAGTAATGAAAAAGACTTTACAAACTATATATGTGTGTATGTTTGTGTGTGTTCATTATTTATATATGTATTAATTATTTAGGAACTATGATATGATAAGAAAAATTTTTCATAGCAATATGAAAAGAGAAAGATAGAGAGAAGGAGATGGAGATAAGGAAAAAGGGAAGAGACTTACATACACAAGCCGGTATTGTCACCGGACTTGTCTATCCGCCGATAGTTTCGCTTTTCTAGTGAGATTTTCTAGAAACTTCTTGGTGTTCTTCTTCTAGGACTCTAGGTGAAGAGGGAGAAGGGAGAGATAGAAAAATGTGAGGCAGAAATAGAAAGAGGAGGACAAATAAAGATAGTTTAATGGTGAATTATCTATAATAATATATGCATTGAACATGGAAATTAAAAGAGAAATGAAAGGTCACCATTCATTTTGGAAATAAAAGGTCTCATTTGTAAATTATGAGAAGAATATAAAATTGATAAAAAAATTGCAAGAATGGGAATTTGAACATGTGATCTATGCAAAAACAATGCAAGGACTTAACAAATGTGCTACAAGGTTGTTCATACATATATTTAATAAGAATTAAATATATGATGTTGCTGAGATAGAAAGTGGGCTTTTGGGCTCATAGTTTACTAAAAGAAAATAAAAATGGAATTGGATTTGGGTTATGGGCTGGGTCAGGTCTTGCGTTTAATTTGAAATTGGTTAAGATTTAGTTTAAAGAAATGAGTTTGAGAAAATTAGATGGAAAAATAAAATAATATATTTAATAGAAAACAAAATATATGGAAAAATACTAAGTGTAAATAAATACAATATTTTACTAAAGAAAGAAAACATGAAGGTATAGTAATAGTAGGGTTGTTACATTCTACCCTTCTTAAAATAATTTCGTTCTCGAAATTACTCAAGAAGGATGTTGCAACAGAGTAAGGAAACAGGATTAGGATGATATCGTCTTCGAGCTCTGTCGATCGATAATCTAACCAATTGAGCTAATAGGCCAACGAGATACAAATAGAAAGGATGAACAAGAGTTAAGAATTCAAAAGTCGAGAGATGGATTTCAAGGAAGCTGAAGGTGGAGTTCATGATGTATTCAAGGAATGGGGTAGGATTCAAAAGAAAAGTCGAATATAATAATCGGTCTTCATAATTCTTGTATTATATTACCTACGATGTTCATGCAGAACTGACCTGCATGTATCGCCAACAAAACATGTCACGCCTCGCTTCCCAGTAGATGGAAACGGTGACGTGGCATGCCCGCGACGTATTTATTCCGAGAAGGTCATTTCTCGAAATAAATATGCTAATCGTCTATAAGCAACATAAACAAACAAGAATAAACAGAAGAATGAAATCTAACTGTGATTTATTACATTCATGATTCATAGTAGACAAAATATCTGAATACAAGATATTTAACATGATAAGCCTTAACAAGGAGCCATACATAAATAAGGTGAAATGAAATGAAAAGATGAATGAAATTATACGTCTGTTTATGATGCGAACCGGTTGTACTCCTTTTCGACCACTTCTATCTTCTCTGTCTCAATGTTACCCGACGAACATGTAAGTCTACGGTAGCGCCCCGGCCGTCATTCTGACGCCAAACGCGGAACAAAAACTTTTATAACCGGCGCTATCGCATACTGTAACCCGGATCTTGCCATTAACGCTAAACTAACAAACTGTAAAGAGATAGAAAGGCTATACCGATCGATCCGAGTCCTTCGGTCTTTAGCCATCATCCCACGCTCCTCGCGGCAACTCCGATCTCCTGTATCCTCGTCGAGGTGGCACCACGTCAACGGATCTTTAAACGGGCTCCCGCTTCTATACCGAGGCAACTCGGTCATCAAGTCTGCTAAAAGAGATGACAAAGATGAATTAGAGAATGATTTAGAATACTTTGTCTCGTGTCATCCAAAACCATGGATGAATGGTTAAATGGAGTTGCCTTGTGAGAATAAGAGCAAAAGGAAAGAGCTTTGGATTTTGTTCTCAAATGAAATGAATCAATTTCTCACAAAGTGAGAGAGTGGGAGTAGTGAGTGGGGCATCCTCAAGTGGCCGGCCACTTATAGGGGAGGAGGGGGTGAGGGCAAGCACAAGTGGTGAACACAAAGAAAAGATCAAGAACAAATATCCTTCTCAATCAAAGAAACAATAAATGCAAGGCATGAGTCACACAAAGCTAGAAGCTTCTTTCTAGAAACATCCATCTGACTCACCCAAAAACCTATCCTCTCATCAAAGATATTTTGGCCATGGTAAGAATGATAGAAATACGGCCAAAAAAGAATTGCACGGATTAAACAATGTTCAACCGGGCGGTGAAAAACTGGCAAGTTCGAAAAGCGATCCCGAAACGAATTTCAGGATAACCCCGTAACTGTATATACATACCCGCATTTGTATTACGACCGAATACAAATGCAACTGAGACAAAGATATTATATCTACACTGTATAATACTAGGATCCGGCTTGAACTAAAGCCCGCTAGTAAAATCTGTCCGAAACACGACACGTGCGCAAACGCACGTCCATGTTCGAACCCTGCCATAAAACCATACGGCCTCTACAACGTTTTGCCCGAACTTGGAAAACTATCTATGGGGGACTCTAAAGACTCGTCAGTACCCTGGCAGTAGGTTTAACCACAAGCACGTCAGTGGCACTAGCTGTGCGTAACGGCTGCCCATGTACTGACCGAAATGGAAGCCGATGAGCGAACTCATCTTGGAACCCTACTGAGCCTATCAGTGACAATATACATACAGTCCGGTCCGTTCATTTATGAGTATCGCATATCGGGCCTAGGGGGCTGGTAACTTCAGACCCCCAATAGCGGTATAAGTCATGTCGGAGAGTAGCCCTGAACACCCTGAGAAACTACTGGAATATTTACAAGTAATTCTCACCTGCCTTGGCCAAGGACTTGGTGTAATAGCTCTCCTAGACACAGCGCGATCTCATCCCCAATACCGGGAGAGACGAATCCACTGCCGATCCGTTCACTTGCCTCCATATGGCTCGGGACTATACCCAACTGAAACCTGTTTGCATGACTCCTTTGAGCCGTGGTAGGGTAGTAATCTAAGCACTGTGGGAACTCACACGAGACAAATAACGACCTCAGGTCGATGAACTAACCTGTACACATGTCACCAGGGAACGGCTATCTGACGCTAGGTATAATACCAACTAGCAGGTTCCCGGCGAGTCCTGTCCGGTGTACTCATAACCCAAAGAGCACCTGAATACATCTTAGGTGATCCAACTGTCACCAGTGGCTTGTGAGACCGGCCACCGCCCCTCGTCGGGGTCTCAACTATATACCCTAGTCTACTCTGGAGTATCGATGCCCTGTCTCGAAACTCCGACGATTAGGGACCACTTTTAATAATGTGCTGATAGACTACCCAACTCTCATGTATATGATCGCCATCATACTTTTGGTAGTCAAGCAGAATCCTAAGGGCTCTATCAACGTGTAATAGTGATCATGTCACCTAATGCTGTACACGACTGATAAAGGCAAACCAGATAGCATACTATCATCTCGAGTAAGACTGTCCTACCGGTATAGGTCCTCCCTCAATCATTGCAATCGCATACCTGCGATCCAATAATTGACTTTGAGGGCACTACATCCAACAATCTCCCACTTGCACTTAAGGCTAATTATTGCCATGTCGCATACTCACAGCCCGTGTGATACCGAACACCCAACTCCTCTACTAAACAGTTTCACAAAGCTCGTTTGTAGAAACTCTTGTGTTCGAGAAATAGACTCAGTGAGTGGATCCGCCCTGATATCTCTTTCTATGTCTCTCTTAATCTCAAGTTCGCGGAGAAAGCCATCTCCCGAATTGAGTAATACCTGTCTTAGAATATGTTTGGATATCTGATGGGACCTAGTTCATAAATGAACTCCAAATCCAAACTTCTTAGACTGTATCATCAACTGAACCTAACCAGTATCCTGCATCATGCCTCCCACAGTATCCTCTTGGAAAAACTGTCCATAATACTGCCCCCTTCGTTAGAGGTAAAACTACAACTCTGACAATCACTCTGTCATCCATGTCACCTTGGAAGCCTGGAATGATAACCGTCCCCCGAAGGAGGCTGGTTTCATCAAATCCTAAGAACATGCACTTATGTTCTAAAACTGCTTCCGTATGTTTCTTCAGGATTGGATTAATATAAACTTATTGCATCTAGTGCAAAAACGACATCTGGTGTGGTACTTGACATCTCATGATCGATTCAATTGCCTAAGCAAGTGATATGCCAATCATGCACATCCCTCTTCCCTTTAGTCTGTAAGACACCTTTAGAGAGGGAGACTCCATCACCTGTAGGTACACCACCATGCCAGGAGTCGTCCATTCTAAAATACCTTTAGAATACTGTCATAGTACCCAGATTGGGAAACTACCCAAATCTAGATCTAAAACCATAGATCTAGTAACCAGAATGTCTGATATTATATCCATATCCTGTAAAGAGAAACAACTGTGTGATAACCATAGTATAACTGATCGTAGTATAGGAATTTTACTTCTTACTCTGTGTATGTCATCCAAATACCAGGACATCACACCCTACTACCTTCTTAACAGATCCATCCCCTATTCTGATGAAGTCAAAGCCCTGACTATTACATCAAAATTAGATGATCTATCTCCGCTATATCTGCTCTAGTCTATAAATAGACATAAGCTACTTGCCCACTATGCCTCCGCTGCTCCCACTGACCACAACAACCCTCTGGCAGAATAATATATACGTGCACTTCTAAAGCCAGTTTAGAACGACGCTATACTTAACATCATGCTGGGTCTCATAGCCTGGAACAATAGTAGTGTCAAGTCTAGGTAAACAAGAACCTCCCTTTCACCGTCCTTGAGGCTACTGGAGTACCACTCGGGTGCCTGAGGTTACCCACCATATCTGCGGAGTGGCTAATGGGATGTCAAACCTGATTGAATCTTTATATCCTATTAAATTTTCCGTAATCGTTTGCGGTTCTGGAATCTCTTCCAGTTCTACCATACTCCCACTACCGTTTTCTGAAAAAATCCATTTTACTAAAACTGTGGCGAGTCAAGAACAATATCACCATTGATCTTCCGGACGGTAGAAAGTCAACTCTCATAATAGCCTGGGCCAACGCACAAACTGCCATTACAGAAACGTGTCATGAGTTATCCAGAGTTTGGTTTTAAGCATAAGCCGGACAACTCCCCGTACCTTAACATTGTTAAGATATGAACCATTGTATATCTAATATAGAAGCTTTTGCGCTTGTTTAATCAGAACCAGATTCTAATCATGCATCTGTCTCCAGTGCATATCAACTTAATGGAAAGAGGCTAATCGGCATTGTTCAACTTAGGAATACATCCAGTTATGAGTAACCTGAAAGAGAAACAAGTTTCTCAAAACTATTACCATCATCTGAATACCAATTACAAATATCTACATCTTCGATCACCTTGAAGAATCCTAATACTTGCGACACCTGGTTCTCTACTTTATTCTTATACCTATAATTTCTCAAAACTTAGACATTGTATTTCTACGAAACACTTGTCTAAAAACTAGAGATGTCACAAGTAAACAGAACATAGTACGAGGACCAACCCATTTGTCCTGATGGACACTGGACATCATACAATACTCTGTATGATTCCCCTGAGTCGAATAACTCAAAATATGTGCATCGTAGGTTGAAAACTGTATTTATGGTTAAGAACTACTCCGTTGTTCAATGCTCCTTACCCAATCTTCAACTGATATAGGTAAATGTTACGGACATAATTTCAAAATGTTATATCTCACTTTATAAAAGTAAACGTACAGATATATCAGTTTGAAATTGGTGCACAACAACGGATACACAAAACCAAATACTTGCCGTCCGGCAAAAACCCAGGCGACTTCCTCAAATATCACCAATTACAACGAATTCCGATATAATGAGGATGATCACCTAATTCCCAATAACTTACTCCCACTCATCATCTGTAAAACCATAAAGATATAAGAATCATACCTGGTAAATACATACCCTGGAGAAAGTATCTAATCGGGAAATCAGTTTCCCTTTAACAATGCACAGTGAAACCGAGAAATGAAAATGTTTCGTAGGGGTATCCTGGTATTCCTAGTAATGCCTCTTCCATAATCCAATTCATGACTGTAACCGTAAATTTCTTTGCCATCTCTCTAAATCCCTTTATTTGTTTTTAGTCGTTACCTTCTGTACACCCCTTTAGGCTAAGTGGTTTTCTTCCTTCCCTACCATTCGGCCCCAGCCTATTGTTTGGAAGAAGACTATCCAAGAAGCATAATAGGTGTAATCTCCTAATCCTAGGAGTACTCGCAACCTGAGAGAAGGTGATGATAAAAGACAACTGAATACTACCTTATTCTATTTCTCCCGAACTGGGGAAAAAGGCAAAGATGAAGTAGGAGCGGCGATGAAGTATGCGGTTTGGTCGTGAATGATAGCAGTCGCAATTTACTTTGACCTCTTTCTAATCCCTTTATTTTTTCTTTGCTTATTACCTTCTGTACACCCTACTTAGGCTAATTGGTTTTTTCATTCCTTACCTTTCGGCACCTGCCTATGGTTTGGAAGAAGACTATCCAATAAGCGTAATACGTGTACTCTCCTAAACCAAGGAGCCCTCGTAACATGAGAGAATGTGATGATAAAAGACAACTGAATAAACCAATTCAATTTCTCCTGAACCTGAATCTATCCTCGAAGAAGTCCCTTCGAGTTCGTATATAACCATATGATGGATCTATCCAATGGAAGTGGACGTTCGTAGTGATACGAGGTGTTCTGAGAAATGCAAAGGGTAAAAGAAGGAGGGCAATGACTTATGCAACTTAGACAATCCAAAAACCAGTATTTAAAGAAGGTTCGGTCAACTTGGTCACTGAGTCATAGTCTAGGGTCGGTCAAAGGTCGCTGCCAAAGAGAGAGAGAAAAGAAACACTCTGCGTGCACTCTAAGCTAGATCAGAATGGTTATCACTTTATCTAATCAGGAAACCTCCCACTGTACTGTAAAATTCTCCTCCAAACCTGAAAGAAGAATCAATCGGGATCACCCGAAGAGTAAACTAACTCATCAGTGGGAATCGGGATCCAACTCTCATCGCATGATAACGTGAAGGAATCCACTCACATTATCACACTCCAGAAGGTATGCGCATACTTGGCAAGTTTCAGTTTCTTTAGAAACTCCCGATGTGGATTTTTGCCCCATGCTCTTATGACCCTGACTTTGGCCAAATGCCATAAGTCATATGCCAAGTTCTACCCATCATTATCTTGTCAATTTGAACCCACCCGTATATGCCCCTGACATTGGCTAAATAGCAGAACGACTGCCCCAAACCAACTCATCTATCTATGCAACAGATGAATACCCAGCAGCTACCAAACACTATGCCTTGGCGTTGGTCAAAATACATAGCTTGAATACTACTGAATACCCAAATGAAATGGCGGAGGGCAACGACCGGTTTTTGGCAAAAAACCTTTAACGTAACGAACTTGATATCGCTGAAGGAACCTGATAGCTTTTTATAAATATATAGTGGCGAAAACCTTCGCTAAAGAGGTCACTCCCGGTGAAAGGATCTCGGCTCTTTCCTCGTGGAATGAGGTGCAGGATATTTCAACTGAATACCGCGATGCAAAGCAAAAAGTAATCGACTATAGTGAAGTTATTACCCTGACACAAACTTCTGCCCAAGGGGTCACTCACGGTGAAGGGATCTCGGCCCATGCCTCGTCGAATGAGGTGCAGGATATTCCAACTGAATACCGCTGTGCAAAACAAAAGAAAACATCATTGTAATAACAATTTTTAAAACTGTTCCAACAACGTCCAAACAGGTTTGCTTTCCTTTGCATTGATCAGAATTAACGCAGTCCCATCAATTAATCACACCAGAAAAGAACGAAAATAAAATGTACGTATATGCCATCCGCATTCGTCACTGGGTCCCATCATCACCCGTTAGGTGACTTAACTAACAACAGAGTGGGGACTGGACTAGCGCAGGTGTAAAGCATATACAACATCTACTAGTATATATACCAATATACAATAATCGCTCCAGGCGTGATAATATGCAACATTACAGAAAAGTAATAAGCATCACAGAACAATACAGATAATTTGGGATCCCCGGGTTTCACAGACCCGCCGCTGAAACCCGATGTTCCCCTGGTCGTGTGGATAGCCTGTGCAATCAAACCTAGACCCCTACGAATGCGGCAAGTTACCCGCCAAAACCTGAAGCGAGGCAGCCCCTTACAGCAAAGTGAATGGACCACCCAGCACTTCACGGAATCCGGTAACTTGGGCACTCCATCTTGGGTCAACCTTTACCCCCTACGAGTGCGTTGAATATTCTGCCAATTCTAGAGTGAGGCCCCCTTATCTCTTAAAGCCATGAGATGCGGACCCGTTGCCCTCTAGAACCCGTCTATCCGTGCACTCCGTCGCAGGGTAAACCTAGTACAGAAATGAAAAATATGTACAACGGGTACATCGACCTCAGCCCGGTCATGTCCCAAAAGAATATTATACAAACAGGCAGTGACGGCAGTCCACATGTTGGACGCTCGCCCCGCAATATCAAATGTACAAATAAATCCAAACTGCACTACCATTGCACATTGCTATCCACCACGACAAATCCGCAACATCACAGCACAACATAGAACATCAACGCGAATGTCACGTTCGCAAACCCGTCTAAAAGGACTATAGCAATTAGACACGATTTACCGCTCGAATGACATTCACGGTTGGAGATATAATGTAAGTACCGTAAACTAACAAGTTTAAAATTCTGATCGACAAAACTTCCCGAACTGGGCCCCAAGGACAACTACAGTACACAAACAAAATCTGGGCCAAAACATGATAATCCAGAAACCACAATTCCCCATGAAAGACACTACTGTAGAAAAATGGTACTCTGTTGCTCCAAAACGGCGGCGAAACCGCGGCCAAACCATGGTTTGTGCGGCGGTTCCACGGCAGTACTGTAGAGGCAGTGGACTAAATTTCTACAGTATTTTTAAAAAACCCTGCACGATTTTCTTTGATGCTCAAAATGATTTTTAGGCCAGTTTATAAAATTGACAGAAACTTAAAGATGAAAAGTGCGGTTTTGGAAATTTCGTTCGATCCATATTTTAAACACGTTAGAATAAGTTAGTAAAGGTTAATGGCATGGCTTTGCTACCATGTAAGTCTACGGTAGCGTCCCGGCCGTTATTCTGACGCCAAACGCGGAACAAAAACTTTTATAACTGGCGCTATCGCATACTATAACCCGGATCTTGCCATTAACGCTAAACTAACAAACTGTAAAGAGGTAGAAAGGCTATACCGATCAATCCGAGTCCTTCGGTCTTTAGCCATCATCCCACGCTCCTCGCGGCAACTCCGATCTCCTGTCTCCTCGTCGAGGTGGCACCACGTCAACGGATCTTTAAACGGGCTCCCGCCTCTATACCGAAGCAACTCGGTCATCAAGTCTGCTAAAAGAGATGACTAAGATGAAGTAGAGAATGATTTAGAATACTTTGTCTCGTGTCATCCAAAACCATAGATGAACGGTTAATCGGAGTTGCTTTGTGAGAATAAGAGCAAAAGGAATGAGCTTTGGATTTTGTTCTCAAATGATATGAATCAATTTCTCACTAAGTGAGAGAGTGAGAGTAGTGAGTGGGGCATCCTCAAGTGGCCGGCCACTTATAGGGGAGGAGGGGGTGAGGGCAAGCACAAGTGGTGAACACAAAGAAAAGATCAAGAACAAATATCCTTATCAATCCAAGAAACAATAAATGCAAGGCATGAGTCACACAAAGCTAGAAGCTTCTTTCTAGAAACATCCATGTGACTCACCCAAAAACCTATCCTCTCATCAAAGATATTTTGGCCATGGTAAGAATGATAGAATTACGGCCAAAAAGAATTGCACGGATTAAACAATGTTCAACCGGTCGGTGAAAAACTGGCAACTTTGAAAAGCGATCCCGAAACGAATTTCAGGATAACCCCGTGTTAGTGTATATACCCTAGAGGCCATTACTGTATCATACTAGTTTGTATATTACTTAATGGAAAATTGGGATATTCACCTTGTATAAACAATCTTGCTCAATATAGTAGTATGCTACTTGGTTTGTTTCTACTTCAATGTGTACATGTGTTTATTTTGCGATATCACCTATACGCATTAGTGGATCCCTTAGGATCTTTGCTTGATTACCAGCGTTGTGATGGCAGTCACACTAGTGGGGGCTGGGTAATCTATAAGCACATCCTTATACAGGTCCCTAGTCGCAGGACTATCGAGACAGGGCATCGATACTCCGGAGTAGACTAGCGTATGCGCTTCTCATCCCAGTGTGGGAGATGGTCTGTCCCACAGCCATCAGTACGTCGTACTGGAGATAGTATACGGGTGCTCGTTAGGTTACGAGTACACTGGACAGGACTCGTCGGGAACTGACAGGTTGGTATTATACCTATCGTCAGTTATCAGTTCCCAGGTGACATGAGTACAGCTTAGTCCGCTGACTTGACACTGGCACTTCGCCTCGAGTGTGTTCCCACTGCACTTTGATCACTACCCTACCACGGCTCAAAGGAGTCGTGCAAACAGGTAGTGGTTGGGTGCAGTCCCGAAGCACTTGGAGGCAGTGACGGTTAGACAGGATTCGTCTCTCCCGGTATTGGGGGTTGACATCGCGCAGTGTCTAGGAGAGCCATTACACGAGTAGTCCCTGGCCAGGGCAAGCGAGATATACTGGTAGGCTTCCAGTGTTATCTCAGGGTGTTTTGGGCTTCACTCCGACACGACTTGTACCGCTATTGGGGGACTGACGTTTTACCGCCCCCTAGGCCCGACATGCGATATATCAGACGAACAGACCGGACTGTACGGAGAATGTCACATTCAGACTCAGTAGGAGTTCAGATGGGGTTCACCTCGTCAGCCTTCTTGTCGGCATCTACCTGGGGACCGTTACGCACAGCTAGTGCCGCTTGCGGTCTGTGGTTAAGCCCACTGCCAGCGTAGTGTCGAGTCTTTAGAGTCCCACACAGAGGGTATTCGCCTCTGGGCAAAATGAGTAGAGGTCGCATGGTTTTGCGGCAGGGTTCGTTCTCATCCGCGCACTTGTGCACGTTTGGAGTCCGGACGGATTATACTAGCAGGCTCTGGTTTGAGCCAGATACTGGTATATGTTTTGGGGTTGCTTTTATATCTCGGTATTCTTGTTCCTTGGAACGAGAATGCAGGTGTGTATGCACAGTTGCTTGAGGCGGAGGATGAGGTATTTCATTAGGGTTTCGGAACGGGTGCGTATGCACAGTTGACAGTCGTCATTTTCCAAACCCTAATAGATTTATGAAATATCAATTAATAATAGTAATTAAATGAAATTATGTTATGGTTGGTTTTGTTGACTTGTTGACCATGGTTGACTTGTTGACCATGGTTGAATGTTTGACCATCATCATTATTTTGCAAGGATTCTCCTTGATTCTTGCCAACATTCATTTAATGAAGTATGATAGTGGTCATTCCAAAACAACCATCAACTATTCTCATTTGAATTATTATTACTAATTAGATAATTCTTTTTCTTTTGATATGGTTGCAAAAAGGAAAAAGATAGCTCATTCTATCATAATCATTCTCTCTCCTCACTTCATCTTCTTCTTCCTCTAGCCAAAGGAGAATCCTTCTCATGTGTTGAGAATCCCTCTCCTTAAAAGAAAAGCACCCCTTAGACACTCTCTACTCACTCTAGGATCAAAGGTTTAGCAAGCCGGAGATTCTAGTTCACTCAAAGTTCGAGAAAGAGCCCGAAGGTTGTACCCTCAGGTGGATCCATCTTCGACGGAAGAAGGCGACGAGAAGAGAACCATCAACCTCTACAAAGTTTGAAGAAGAAGGAGTTCAAGTTTAGGTATAACCATCTTTCCGAGTAGCTAACTCTCTTTAGCTTGTTTGCTAGTTTTAGTTTAGGAAAAGATCCCGACTTTGTTAGTCCATATTGCCCTATGCGCTAAAAATTTGATTTTTATACCGTTTCCGCCTCCCCGTAAGAACCGGGGGTCGCAACGTGGACTTACAGTGGTATCAGATCCTAACTAAACTTAAACTAGCTTGGTAGTGAAGTGTAACGAAGTTCGGAACCGAAAAAATCCAAAAACCAAACTTTTGCAAAACCCTAGTTTCTGTTAAAAATTTTTCTGGTCAAAACAAAATTTGTTATACACCTAAATTCGGCTCAGGGTTTTGTGTGAACACCCAAGAAAAACGATCCCCTAATTCCTTCAAACCGCCGCGGATCCGCGGCCTCACCTATTCTTGGCGCCGCTGATCCGCCGCCGTTTAGAGTCTTCTGGTGATCGGGTTTCGTGCAGTGTGTTTCTGTGTTGGTTTTGGGATTTTTAAGATATATTATATGTGCCCAGATTTTCCAGAACAGAAATTTACTTTTGGGGTCCTATAATTCCGTATTTTTTTCCGAACTTCACTGCACTTGGACTATATTGGTTATATCTGTGATGTTTGCATGTATTGAACGTCGGCTAATCGCTATAAGTCGATTAGTCGGGGTTATACATCTCTGTGATATGTGTTTGATGATGGTTTGTGTATATGAATGTGTTGGACTGTCGCGAGTGAATAGCCGGGGTGGATGTGAGATGAGCTTTTGTTTTTCTTTCTTTCATTGTAAATGTAAATTGATGTAATATTATTATTTGTTTGGCCGCACAACCGGGTCGGGGTTGTAGCCGTCATTGTATAATTTTTTTTACTGTTTTTGCTCCTAGGATAGACCCATGGAGGGGTGCACAAACTGCCGAGTGCTTGGCGGGTAGTTTGCCGCACCCGTATGGGTCTTGGGTGGGGTATTGGCTATTCACCGCGACCGTGTAATCCACTTTTCGTTGCAGGCTCGAACGGATTGCGGATTCCTAGTATATCCAATGTATTCATCTGTGATCTGTAATGTCTATCATTGCTTTATATTTAAGCGTTGCTTATGTTTTACAGCCGCGCTAGCCCAGCCCCCGCTCTGTCGTTAGTTAAGTAACCTAACGGGTGATGACGGGACCCCGTGGCGAATGCGAATGGCAGAAGCGTACGTCATATTTTGGTTGTTTTCTGCAATGGTAGGATTAAATGATGCGACGCATTAAAAGAACTAATGCAAGAATATCACGCATTAAAAGAACTAATGCAAGATAATAAACCAAGTTGAAGTCGTTGGAACACTTTCGAAAAACCACTCGGTTCTTTTCAAAACTAACTTTTAAATGCGGAGCTTGAGCCACTCCTTCTAAAAGATATCTCGTTCCATCGATTATATCAAGTTCACTACGTTCACGGTTTTACCAAAACCATTCGTAGCCCTCCGTCGTTTCACATAAATAGTCAATAGTATTCAAGCTGTGTTTGTTGGCCAAAGTCAAGGCATAGTGATTGGTAGCTATTGGATATTCATGTGCAGCATAGATAGATGCGTTGATTTGGAACAGTCATACTGCCTTGTTGGCCAAAGTCAAGGGTATGTACGGGTGGATTCAAATTAACCTGGAGAACGACGGGAAGAACTTGACATGTGACTTATGATTTGTTGGCCAAAGTCAAGATCATAAGAGCATGGGGCAAAAATCCACATCGGGAGTTTCATAAGTACTGAAACTTGCTAGATTTGCATACCATTTGGAGTGTGATGATTCTGGTAGGATTCCTTCAGTTTCGTCACACGATGATATTTGGATCCCGATCCTACTGTGAGTATATGCTACTCCTCGGGAAATTTCTCACTAAACAATCAATGCTATAAACCTAGTAGGTGCCTAGAAAGGTGTTAGCGGGGCTACGCCCCCAGGGAAAAGAGGTTCTTAAATTAAGGAACTTCGCGAAAGCGTTGGAAAACCTCCCTCGAAGTACCGACACTGGCCTGGCTGAACGGTTAAGCAAGTATTGTACGGTGGGATTGATCCCGGCTAATTCTTCCTTTGTGGTTTGAGGAGGGATTCGAGAGACAGTGGGAGCCATCCTGTTTAGACAAATTAAAAACCATTCTAAACTTGCAAGAGCATCATGCTAAAGTGTTTCTTCTCTCCCCCCTGCAGCGACTAAATCGAAATGACTGGACTTAAGTTACTTCTAGATAAAAACATACTGACAGGGCCAAACTACAAAGATTGGCTCAGGAATGTCAAAATGGCAATCACTTACGACAAGCTGGGGTATCTTTTTACCACCAAAGCTCCCCCCGTCCCAGGTCCCACCTCCAGCGTCGCGGATAAGGAAATCCGTAAGACTTGGGAGATTGATTGCGCGAAGGCCAAGTGCCTCGTGCTTGCCTCTATGGACAACGATCACCAGAGGAGGCACGAGAATATGGACTTGGAATCCATATTTCTTCATACAAAAGAACTGTATGGAGAGCAGTCTCGTATCGCAAGATACGAAGTGTCGAAGAAGTTATTTTCGGCAAAGTTGGCCGTCGGATCATCGGTAGCGGACCACGTGCTTAAGATGATTGGCTACATTGAGGAGCTCGTGGAACTTGGGACCACGTTGGATAGTGAACTCTATACGGATTTAGTTCTCCATTCCCTTCCTTCCACTTACGCCCAGTTCATACTGAATTTCAACTTGCAAGAAAAGGAAGTTGAACTTTCAGAACTCCTCGACATGCTGAGGAGCGCAGAGGGCACCCTACAGAAAGGTAGGGAAACACCCGCTTTGTTTGTAGGAGGATCTTCTTCCTCTAGGTCCAAGGCGAAAGCCAAGGGAAAGAGGAAGAAAGCCCCCGCCAAACCAAGAGGCGGTGTTAGTAAAGTGGGAACGAAGGGAAAGGAAAAGGCAACAAAGATAGCGGGGAAGCTTGTGGGAAAAGAGGAATGCTTCTATTGTCACAAGAGTGGACACTGGAAGAAGGATTGCAGGGCTTGGAAGGCCAGGACACAGGAACTGAAGCAGGTTGCGGCTTCGGCTTCAGGTGTGTATGTTATTGAAAACTGTCTTTCTATAAACTCTACTTCCTGGGTATTGGATACCGGATCAGGATCTCATATCTGTAATTCTTTGCAGGCGTTGAGAAACCGTAGGGTTTTGAAGGCAGGTGACATGACCCTCAGAGTTGCGAACGGAGCTAGCATGGATGCTAAAGCCGTGGGGGACTATCACCTGGGAATGTCAGATGGGCATGTTTTGGTTTTGCGTAATTGCTTTTTTGTACCCAACGCAACTTGTAATATCATTTCTGTATCTTTGGTTTCTAAAGAAGGTTATGAATTTGCGTTTGTAAGTAATGTTGTAAACATTCACCTTAATCAAGTTCTGATTGGGTCAGGTACACTGAGCAATGGTATATACGTTTTAAACCAACCACAGATTTTCAATGTCCAGAATACATACAAAAGAAAGTCTCCAGATATCAATCAGACTTTCTTATGGCATTGTAGACTGGGTCACATCAATGAGAGAAGGTTGACTAAGTTACATGCAGAAGGATATTTGGATCCGTTCGAATATCAATCGTATGCCACTTGTCAATCCTGTCTCAAAGGAAAGATGACAAAGACTCCGTTCACTGGACACGGAGTAAGAGCGAGCGAGCTCTTGGGACTCGTACACAGCGACGTGTGCGGTCCAATGTCTACACATGCGCGAAGCGGTTATTCTTACTTCATTATCTTTACGGATGATTTTTCAAGGTACGGTTATGTCTTCTTAATGAAACATAAGTCCGAAGCTTTTGAAAAGTTCCAGGAATATAAGAATGAAGTAGAAAAACAAACCGGCAAAAGTATCAAGATTCTAAGATCGGATCGAGGTGGAGAATACTTAAGTGCCGAGTTCCTGAATTATTTAAAAGAGAACGGAATTCTCTCTCAGCTTACTCCTCCATACACTCCGCAACACAACGGTGTATCGGAGAGACGGAACCGAACCCTATTGGATATGGTACGGTCCATGATGAGTAACGCTGAGTTACCGCGATCCTTCTGGGGGTATGCGCTAGAATCAGCTGCGTACCTTTTGAACCGAGTTCCTACTAAGACTGTGCCTACTACACCATATGAGATGTGGTGTGGGAAGAGGCCCCATCTCAGTCACATCAAGACTTGGGGATGTCCAGCTTTTGTTAAAAAGCAGCATGCGGACAAGCTCGAGGCATGCTCAGTACAGTGTAAGTTCGTGGGATATCCAAAGAACTCCAAGGGATATTTCTTCTACTGTGAAGAGGAACAAAAAGTTCTTGTTTCTCGTCATGCCTACTTCTTGGAAACTGAGTTTTTGGAAAACCAGATAAGTGGGAGCACAGTAGAACTGGAAGAAATTCCAGAACCACGAGCTATTACTGAAAGCTTAGTGGAACCAGAAGGTTCAAAAGAACAGGACATTCCTATGCCGCTCCGCAGAAGTAGTAGGCAGTCTCATCCGCCCGAGAGACACTACGGTTTTCTCATAGACGGGGATAGAGAGGATTGCATCATAGATTATGATGAGCCTACTAGCTTCCAGCAGGCCGTTCAGAGCATTGACTCGGTAAAATGGCTGGATGCAATGCGGACCGAAATGGAGTCCATGTACACCAACAAAGTATGGACGTTGGACATTGCTCTAGACGGGGTAAAACCCGTAGGATGCAAGTGGATCTTCAAAAGGAAGATTGGTGTAGATGGACAGGTTGAAACCTATAAAGCTAGACTTGTAGCAAAGGGTTTCCGTCAAAGACCTGGCTTGGACTATGACGAAACCTTTTCTCCAGTGGCTATGCTGAAATCCATTCGGATCCTTCTTGCCATTGCTGCCTTCCACGATTATGAGATTTGGCAGATGGACGTAAAAACCGCTTTTCTAAATGGAAATTTAGAGGAGTGTGTCTATATGGATCAGCCAGAGGGTTTCATTCAGAGTGGGAGCAGCGGAAAGGTGTGCAAGTTGCTTAAGTCCATCTATGGACTAAAGCAGGCATCACGGAGTTGGAACATCTGTTTTGATGAGACGGTCAAGGAATTTGGCTTTATCAAAAATCCAGATGAACCATGCATCTATTGTAGATTTGTAGCGAGAACTGTAGTATTCCTCGTTTTATACGTGGATGACATTCTCTTAATAGGAAATGACATTCCTATGCTACAATCTGTCAAGGGGTTCTTGTCACACAGGTTCTCCATGAAAGACCTGGGTGATGCCTCATACATCCTGGGGATCCGGATCCATCGTGATAGATCCAAGAGGATATTAGGACTTTCTCAGTCCAGGTACATCGACACCGTACTGAAAAGATTCAGTATGGATGGTTCCAAGCGCGGTAACCTACCGGCTTGTCACGGGATCACCCTCTCTAAAGAGATGTCTCCCAAGACTGATTTGGAGAGGGATCGCATGTCTATTATACCCTACGCTTCTGCGGTAGGCTCTATAATGTATGCGATGTTGTGTACCAGACCGGATGTAGCTTATGCACTGAGTGTAGTAAGTCGGTATCAGTCAAACCCTGGGGAGAAACACTGGATAGCAGTAAAGAACATTCTCAAGTACCTGAGGAGGACTAAGGAGATGTTCTTGGTGTATGGCGGAAAAGACCTCCAGATCGAGGCCTTTGCTGACTCCAGCTTCCAGAGTGACAAGGATGATTCCAAGTCCATGTCGGGTTTTGTCTTTACCCTCAATGGAGGGGCGGTGTGTTGGAAGAGTTCCAAACAGGAAACCGTTGCAGACTCGACGATGGAAGCGGAATACATCGCTGCATCTGATGCCGCAAAAGAAGCTGTCTGGATGAGAAAGTTCTTGAAAGAACTTCAGGTGGTTTCGTCCATTGTTGACCCAATACCTTTGTATTGCGACAACAACGGGGCTATAGCTTTAGCGAAGGAACCCAGGTCCCATCAGAGATCCAGGAACATCTTGAGGCGGTATCACCTGATCAGGGAGATCGTGGATCGCAAGGAGATCGAGGTTCGGAGGGTTGCTTCAGAAGAAAACACTGCAGATCCATTCACCAAGGCCCTACCCCAGACTCAGTTCGAGCGGCTGATCGAGATGATAGGTCTTCGATACGCCAGTACATGGCCTTAGTGCAAGTGGGAGATTGTTAGTGTATATGCCCTACAGGCCATTACTGTATCATACTAGTTTGTATATTACTTAATGGAAGCTTGGGATATTCACCTTGTATAAACAATCTTGCTCAATATAGTAGTATGCTACTTGGTTTGTTTCTACTTCAATGTGTACATGTGTTTATTTTGCGATATCACCTATACGCATTAGTGGAGCCCTTAGGATCTTTGCTTGATTACCAGCGTTGTGATGGCAGTCACACTAGTGGGGGCTGGGTAATCTATAAGCACATCCTTATACAGGTCCCTAGTCGCAGGACTATCGAGACAGGGCATCGATACTTCGGAGTAGACTAGCGTATGCGCTTCTCATCCCAGTGTGGGAGATGGTCTGTCCCACAGCCATCAGTACGTCGTACTGGAGATAGTATACGGGTGCTCGTTAGGTTACGAGTACACTGGACAGGACTCGTCGGGAACTGACAGGTTGGTATTATACCTATCGTCAGTTATCAGTTCCCAGGTAACATGAGTACAGCTTAGTCCGCTGACTTGACACTGGCACTTCGCCTCGAGTGTGTTCCCACTGCACTTTGATCACTACCCTACCACGGCTCAAAGGAGTCGTGCAAACAGGTAGTGGTTGGGTGCAGTCCCGAAGCACTTGGAGGCAGTGACGGTTAGACAGGATTCGTCTCTCCCGGTATTGGGGGTTGACATCGCGCAGTGTCTAGGAGAGCCATTACACGAGTAGTCCCTGGCCAGGGCAAGCGAGATATACTGGTAGGCTTCCAGTGTTATCTCAGGGTGTTTTGGGCTTCACTCCGACACGACTTATACCGCTATTGGGGGACTGACGTTTTACCGCCCCCTAGGCCCGACATGCGATGTATCAGACGAACAGACCGGACTGTACGGAGAATGTCACATTCAGACTCAGTAGGAGTTCAGATGGGGTTCACCTCGTCAGCCTTCTTATCGGCATCTACCTGGGGACCGTTACGCACAGCTAGTGCCGCTTGCGGTCTGTGGTTAAACCCACTGCCAGCGTAGTGTCGAGTCTTTAGAGTCCCACACAGAGGGTATTCGCCTCTGGGCAAAATGAGTAGAGGTCGCATGGTTTTGCGGCAGGGTTCGTTCTCATCCGCGCACTTGTGCACGTTTGGAGTCCGGAAGGATTATACTAGCAGGCTCTGGTTTGAGCCAGATACTGGTATATGTTTTGGGGTTTCTTTTATATCTCGGTATTCTTGTTCCTCGGAACGAGAATGCAGGTGTGTATGCACAGTTGCTTGAGGCGGAGGCTGAGGTATTTCATTAGGGTTTCGGAACGGGTGCGTATGCACAGTTGACAGTCGTCATTTTCCAAACCCTAATAGATTTATGAAATATCAATTAATAATAGTAATTAAATGAAATTATGTTATGGTTGGTTTTGTTGACTTGTTGACCATGGTTGACTTGTTGACCATGGTTGAATGTTTGACCATCATCATTATTTTGCAAGGATTCTCCTTGATTCTTGCCAACATTCATTTAATGAAGTATGATAGTGGTCATTCCAAAACAACCATCAACTATTCTCATTTGAATTATTATTACTAATTAGATAATTCTTTTTCTTTTGATATGGTTGCAAAAAGGAAAAAGATAGCTCATTCTATCATAATCATTCTCTCTCTCCTCACTTCATCTTCTTCTTCCTCTAGCCAAAGGAGAATCCTTCTCATGTGTTGAGAATCCCTCTCCTTAAAAGAAAAGCACCCCTTAGACACTCTCTACTCACTCTAGGATCAAAGGTTTAGCAAGCCGGAGATTCTAGTTCACTCAAAGTTCGAGAAAGAGCCCGAAGGTTGTACCCTCAGGTGGATCCATCTTCGACGGAAGAAGGCGACGAGAAGAGAACCATCAACCTCTACAAAGTTTGAAGAAGAAGGAGTTCAAGTTTAGGTATAACCATCTTTCCGAGTAGCTAACTCTCTTTAGCTTGTTTGCTAGTTTTAGTTTAGGAAAAGATCCCGACTTTGTTAGTCTATGTTGCCCCATGCGCTAAAAATTTGATTTTTATACCGTTTCCGCCTCCCCGTAAGAACCGGGGGTCGCAACGTGGACTTACACCCCGTAACTGTATATACATACCCACATTTGTATTACGACCGAATACAAATGCAACTGAGACAAAGATATTATATCTACACTATATAATACTAGGATCCGGCTTAAACTAAAGCCCGCTAATAAAATCTGTCCGAAACACGACACGTGCGCAAACCCACATGCATGTTCGAACCCTGCCATAAACCATACGGCCTCTACAACGTTTTGCCCAAACTTTGGAAACTATCTGTGGGTGATTCTAAAGACTCGTCAGTACTCTGGCAGTGGGTTTAACTACAAGCACGTCAGTGGCACTAGCTGTGCGTAACGACTGCCCATGTACTGACCGAAAGGGAAGCCGATGAGCAAACTTATCCTGGAACCCTACTGATCCTATCAGTGACAATATACATACAGTCCGGTCCTTTCATCTATGGGCATCGCATATCGGGCCTAGGGGCTGGTAACGTCAGACCCCTAATAGCTGTATAAGTCGTGTCGGAGAGTAGCCCTGAACACCCTGAGAAACTACTGGAATACTTACCAGTAATTCTCACCTGCCTTGGCCAAGGACTTAGTGTAATGGCTCTCCAAGACACAGCGCGATCTCACACCCAATACCGGGAGAGACGAATCCCCTGCCGATCCGCTCACTTGCCTCCATGTGGATCGGGACTGTACCCAACTAAAACCTGTTTGTACGACTCCTTTGAGCCGTGGTAGGGTAGTAATTTAAGCACAGTGGGAACTCACAAGAGACAAATGACGACCTCATGTCGATGAACTAACCTGTACACATGTCACCAGGGAACTGATATCTGACGCTAGGTATAATACCAACTAGCAGGTTCCCGGCGAGTCCTGTCCGATGTACTCATAACCCAATGAGCACCTGCATACATCTTAGGTGATCCAACTGACACCAGTGGCTTGTGAGACCGGCCACCGCCCCTCGTCGGGGTCTCAACTATATACCCTAGTCTACTCTGGAGTATCGATGCCATGTCTCGAAACTCCGACGATTAGGGACCACTTTTAAGGATGTGCTTATAGACTACCCAACTCTCACGTATATGATTGCCATCATAGTTTTGGTAGTCAAGCAGGATCCTAAGGGCTCTATCAACGTGTAATAGTGATCATGTCACCTAAAGCTGTACACGACTGATAAAGGCAAACCAGATAGCATACTATCATCTCGAGTAAGACTGTCTTACCGGTATAGGTCCTCCCTCAATCATTGCAATCACGTACCTGCGATCCGATAATTGACTTTGAGGGCACTACATCCAACAGAACATTCCAAGAATAGAAAGAAGTGGGTGGAATGCCCATCAGCGAACTAACGCTCGGTAAGTCCCAATAGAGATGTGTAATATATAAATTGAGTGCAAGATGACATGTAATATAGTATAAATGGAAATTGTGATATGTGAACAAGTAAGGTAATGTATATGGAAACTATATCAGCATGGAAATGTAACATGAGCATAGAAAACAAGTATAACATGGCCGTGGAGTGTAGCTATAGTGAATATGAAGTGAATGTAATTGTCTTAAAATGTCTCTAAAAGGGTAAAATTTACTAACGTGAGTTAAAGTGTGAATGTCAACCAATCTCAAGAGTATTGTCAAACCCAAGGCTATCGTCCGGGGGCAAGGAATCACGGGCCCAAAATAGCGGGACTTCAATTGTTATTGAAGTATTCCAAACCCAACAGGTTATCATCCAGAGGCTTAGAAACATGGGCCCTCATTCGTGAATTCGTGATTTGTACCGTTTCAGCCCACTACCACAGCAACATGATTTGTACCGTTTCAGCCCGGTGCCACAGCAACATGATTTGTACCGTTTTAGCCCGGTACCACATCTACATGATTTGTATTAATAGGACTCGTGAAATTCCGTAGGATTCATAATCTAACTACCCCAACACCCCGTGTATATAAGTCTATGATTAATGTTATGAGTCTTGATCGAATCCATGAATACAAAAGGTGATGTATGATATCATGTTTTCAAGATTGAGTTCAAGCAGTCATGTCAAGTGCAAGTCATGCCAATTGTATTCATGATTCGATGTCCAGTTGGTTCAGGTGTACATACTGGGTTCAAGTATTCATGATTGATTCGTGTCAAGATCAAGTCAATTCTAACATGTAATAATTTAATCACTAGTCATTTAAATAAAACTAAATAAGCAATTACAAAACATGATATGAGATAAGTATACAAGTAACGTCCAAAACAATGTTGTAAATATGTGATATGTTCGACTAGTTAATCAAGTCATTTGAAATCAGAATATAAAATAAAACATAGCCTTAAGTGTTATGTACACGTGAGTTCCAGTCTCGCCTAAATACGAATATCGTTTAGGGAGATATACATGTTTTCGTATCGTCGCGCAAAACAGATCAGAATCTGTACAACACCGTCACATATTTTTAAAACGCAGTTTGAGTTAATTTTCATCAGGTTTCAGATTACGAAGATTAATAGAAAATTGTAGGACTTTCGATGTACTTAACCAAAACACCAATATTCACGTGATTTGGATTTCTGAAATTCTAGTTATAATCATTTAATATCAGCGCTTAAAACAGAAATTCATATTTCTAGACAGCAACTATATATTCTATTGCAAAGACAATATCTGGTTGTTTTATGCATTTCTAAGTAATCTATTATACAGAAAATTATATTTCTATCAATTGTGCATCTACACATCTAAATTTTGTCACAAACGGATATCGGGTGTTTGAGTTATGTCTAATTTAAAAACAGTGTACGAATCGGGACAGATTCTGTCCAGATTCGTCGATTAATATTGTAACGCAGTTTGTATATTTTACGTAGGTTTTCAGTAAAAATATAAAACTAAGAAAACTTATATTATTCGATTTAGATATCCAAAATATCTGAGTTTTCTCAATTTGGACATCGGTATACCAAGTTATGTGTTTTACAAGTTGACCGATAACTGCAGTTTTCTGTTTTACGAATAGTGAATAAAAAAGATGTAATTCCTAAACCGTTATGTGATTCGATCTAAAATTTTTACAGCGTGTACACAAAAATATATTCTATCCAAGATAAATTTCTTGAAATTTTCAGAAGTAAAAATTAATTTCTAAAATTATTTTAAATGTAAAGGTATTGATATGTCATATGTGAGAATGAGAAAGCCATGCTATTTATTCGTAACTACATTTTTATATTACAAAATTTAAATAAAATAATTTAAAATACAACAACAAATTATTCAACCCTAATTGGTCACTATGAAATCTTAACATATGGATTGGGAGTACTGAAAAAGACTTTACAAACTATATATGTGTGTATGTTTGTGTGTGTTCATTATTTATATATGTATTAATTATTTAGGGACTATGATATGATAAAGGAAATTTTTCATAGCAATATGAAAAGAGAAAGATAGAGAGAAGGAGATGAAGGGAGGGAAAAAGAGAAGGGATTTACATACACAAGCCAGTATTGTCACCAGACTTGTCTATCTGTCGATAGCCTCGCGTTTCTAGCGAGACTTTCTTGAAACTTCTTGGTGTTCTTCTTTTAGAACTCTAGGTGAAGAGAGAGAATGGAAAGATAGAAAAATGTGAGGAAGAGAAAGAAAGAGGAGGACAAATAAAGATGGTGTAATGGTGAATTATCTATAATAATATATGCATTCAACATGGAAATTATAGAGAAATGAAAGGTCACAATTCATTTTGGAAATGAAATGTCTCATTTGTAACTTATGAGAAGAATAAAAAATTGATAAAAAAAACTAATTACAAGAATGGGAATTTGAACATGTGATCTATGGAATAACAATGCAAAAACTTAACCAATGTTCTACAAAGTTGTTTATACACATATTTAATAAGAATTAAATATATGATGTTGCTTAAAAAGATAGTGGGCTTTTAGGTTCATAGTTTTATAAAAGAAAATGAAAATGAGATTGGATTTGAGTTATGGGCTGGGTCAGGTCTTGCGTTTAATTTGAAATAGGTTAAGATTTAGTTTAAAGAAATCAGTTTGAGAAAATTAGATGGAATAATAAAATAATATATTTAATAGAAAAACAAAATATACGGAAAAATACTAAGGATAAATAAATATAATATTTTACTAAAGAAAGAAAACACGAAGGTATAGTAATACTAGGGTCGTTACAAATATAAATGCGAAGTCGAGAACCTAACGGGTAAAAGTATTAAAATTCTTCGATCTGATCGAGGTGGAGACTACTTGACCACGGAGTTCCTGAATTATTTAAAAGAGAATGGGATTCTCTATCAGCTTACTCCTCCGTATACACTACAGTACAACGGTGTATCGGGGCGGAGGTACCGCACCCTATTAAATATGGTGCGCTCTTTGATGAGTACTGCTGTTTTGCCTTTTTCCTTTTGGGGTTATGCGCTTGAGAAGCCGCGTACCTATTTAATAGGGTTCCGACCAAATCGGTGCCTACCACTCCATATGAGATATGGTATGGGAAGAGACCATGTCTTAAACGAGTTAAGATATGGGGTTGTCCAGCCTATGTTAAAAAGCAAAATCCGGACAAGCTCGAGGAAAGGTCAGTTTTGTGCTAGTTTGTTGGATATCCCAAACATTCGGATGGTATATCTTCTACCACACTGAGGAGCAAAATGTGTTTTGTTTCTCAGCATGCCACCTTTTTAGAATAGGGATTTCTTGAGAAAGAAATTTGTGGTCATGTGGTAGAACTGGAAGAAGTTCCAGCTATACAAACTACAGCTGATGATTTGATGGTATCAGAGGACTCGATAGTTCTCGACGAACCTTAGCCTTTCCGCCGATCTAGTAGGGTTCCTCATCCTCCTGAGAGATATTAGGGTTTTCTCAATGACGGTGGGAGCGAGGATTGCATCATGGAAGATGATGACCCAACTAATTTCGAGCAGGCCATCACGAGTGGGGACTCTGTGAAATGGCTGGATGCTATGCGATCTGAGATGGAATCCATGAACACCAACGAAGTATGACTTTGGAAGTTGCACCTGAAGAGGTAAAATCCATCGGGAGCAAGTGAATCTTGAGAAGATTCATGGTGTAGATGGAAAAGTTGAGACTTTCAAAGCTAGACTTGTAGTAAGAGGTTTTCGTCAATAACCAGGTATGGATTATGATGAAACCTTTTCTACAGTTGCTATGCTTAAGTCCATCAGGATCCTACTTGCCATTGCTGCATACCATGACTACGAAATCTGGCAGATTGATGTCAAGACCGCTTTTCTAAATAGTGATATAGAAGAGAGCGTGTGCATGACACCGCCAGAGGGCTTCATAGATAGTGGGGGTAGAGGAAAGGTGTGCAAGTTGCTTAAATCGATTTACGGATTAAAGCGGGCATCGCGAAGTTGAAACATCTGTTTTGATGTGGTAGTCAAAGAGTTTGACATCATCAAAAAGGTAGATGAATCTTGTATATACAAGAAGGTTGTAGAGAGTAAGGCTGTCTTCCTCGTATTGTACGCGGATGACATACTCTTGATAGGAAATGGTGTTCCTATGCTACACTCGGTCAAGCTCCTCTTATCACAATGTTTCTCCATGAAGGATTTGTGTGATACCTCTTATATCCTAGGGAGAAACACTGGACAGCAGTGAAGAACATTCTTAAGTACTTGAGAGGCACTAAAGAAACGTTCTTGGTGTTTTGTAACGGTGAACTCCAAATAGAGTCCTTAACCGATTCAAGCATCCAGAGTGATAAGATCGACTGTAAGACAGTCTTGGGTTTTGTCTTTATCGTCAGTGGAGGGACGGTATGTTGGAAAAGTTCCAAGCTAGATACCGTGGCAGACTCAACGATAAATGGTGAATACACCGCTGCCAACGTTGCTACTAAAGAGGCTATCTGGGTATAAATGTTCATGAGATGAACTTGGTTCCTACCATTGTGGTGACAATGGAGTTGTGTTTTTGGCCTAGGAACACTGGTCCCATCAGTGATCTAGACATATTCTTAGGCAGTATCACCTGATCAAGGAGATGGTGGATCTTCGGGAGATCGAGGTAAGGAGAGTTGACAGGAAGAATAACACGGCGGATCCACTCACGAAGGCCTTTCCCTAGAGAGACTATAAGGGATGTTGGGTATGAGATACTACAACAACCGGCCTTAGTGCAAGTGGGAGATTGTTAGTTGTATGTATGCCTTAGAGGCCATTATCGGACATGATTGTATATTGTAGTGGATGCTTGGACATATATAGGGAGGATTTTCTTGCTCGACATGATAATATGTTATCTGGTTACTCTTTATCTGTTACATGTTGATAAAGCCCTTCGGATGTGGACTTGACTACCAGGATTATGATGCAAATCATACTAGTGGGGCTAGGATAGTCCACAAGTTCATCCTTTAATTGTTCCTAGTCATGGGAGTATCGAGACAGGGAATCGATATTCCAGAGTAGACTAGCGTATAAGTTTCTTGAACCATTTGATGGGCGATGGATGATCCCATATACATTGGTGTTTAACATCAAAGATGGTATACGGGTGCTCAGTGGAGACTGGGTATACTAAACAGGACACGCCAAGAACTCCTAGATGGTATTATACCTATCGTCTGATAGCAGTTCTCTGGTGACACTGGTACAGGTTAGTCTGTAGACCCGAGATCGTCATAGAGTCTTGTGTGATTCCCACTGTGCTTTGATTTCCACCTTACCACGTTCAAGGGAGCGTGCAAAACGGTGGTTTTTAGGAACAGTACCGAGTCACATGGAGGCAATGAGCGATAGGAGGGGTATCGTCTCTCCCGGTATTGGGGGTTGATGTTGCATTGTGCTCGATTGGCTATATCAGAAAGTCCCTGGCCAGGGCAGATACTGAGATTTACTAGTAAGTGTTATCAGTAGTTTCTCGACCCGTTATGAGCCTCACATCGGTATGTCTTATCATGTTATTGGGGTCTTACGTTTACCACCCCAAGACTAGATATGCAACATATCAGACGAAGAGACCGGACTGTATGGTAGTGTTACTTATTGGATTCATGGGAGTATGAAAAAGCTTGCTTGCTGATATTTTGATCGCTCAATACCCGGGTAGCCATTACGTCCAGCTAGTTCCGCTGACGGCTTGTGGGTAATTGATACGATCATTACCTACTGCCGGTGTATTGACGAGTCTTTAGAGTCCTACATAGAGATTTCCTAGCTCATGCGAAATGAAGTAGGGCACATATGTGATTTGTGCGGGACCGAGATTAATACGTTTATGTAATACCGTATTCTAATCTCGCGATACAGGTTATATGTGATATAACCAGATTATTGGATCAAGTGTTGATTCAATAATTTATTAAATAATATTAGTCGGTTGTATGCGATACAGCCGGGTTATTAAATCAAGTGTTGATTTAATGATTTAATGTATTTTGATATATTAACATATATTAACTAATATTAGCTCAATTAAGAAATTATTTTTTTCTAAATACATTTAAATATATATATGATATATATTAATGTTCTTATTTTCTGTCATGCTAGATGATACATTGGACTTAGGTGTATGAGACTCATACCATACTTAAGATAATTAAGGTGATTATTTATTTAGGGAATAAACAAAATTAGGAGGAAATTGTCCTGGGTTGGATGCTTACAGAAGTTTGTGGAATCCATTGACTTAGTCCACTAATTTTATTTTACTCTAGATATTTATTAACTTAACCATTATCTTTAGCCTTGGTTAAGTCTCTACATGAGTTATATATGATATTTTCTCACCCATGGTTCATAATTGTTGATTCATCTTCTTTTTTATCTCCATTTTTGCTTTCTAGCTTTCTTGTGAGAAGAAAAAGAAAAAGAAAAAGAGAAAACTAAATATAAAGTGAGCAAAATTTCTACTTCACCAATCTATACCAAACTAGCCATTTAGTATAGGCTGTTTCTTCACTAGGTCATCAATTAGTGAAGAGGTAGCTTGAGTTAGAGTCTCCTTGACGTAAATCATTTTCGGCCTCGAAGATCATTGACCAAGCTTGTTCATTTTTCCTAGTGGAGCCTAACGAGAGTCCAGGAGACCACTAGTTGGAGCTAAGAGACTACTACACGTTGCTTTAGAAGTGAAGGACCGGTCTACAAAGGTTGTATTCCTTATTCACTTAGAATAAAGTTGTTTACTTGCTTTGTTAAACCCTAATTCTCTAGTTCGATCCTTGGTCCGGGTTTCTTAGCACTCTAAATTTTTAAAAAATTGCATGCTTGATGCCTTAGAAAACATAATGAGAGTGCTAAGGAACCCAGCAAATTGGTGCGTTTCGCCGCTGTTCCGCGGCCGAGTCGGCTCATTTTTCTTCTGTTGTTCTTATTATTGGTGCTATGATTTATGGGATATTTGGTTTCTACCAAGTATTTTTTGTGCTGGTTTGCACTTGGGGTTGACACGGAAAATATGTTTCGATCAAAATTCTAAAGTACTTGGCTAATCGGATCTTGTGTGTTGTTATATGTGTTTTTAAAGTTCCGCTAATTGCTATATGTCGGTTCATGGGGGTTGCACATATCTGTGATTGGTTTGTGTATATGAACTTTATTGGATCGTCATGGATGAATAGCCGTGGATATGAGAAGGATGTTCTTTTTCTTTCATTCAATGTAAATTGTAATTTGAGGTAATATTATTTGTGGAGCACATCCAGGTTGAGGTTGTAGCCACCGTTGTATTATTTCTTTTACTATTTTCTGCTCCTAGGATAGGCCCAAGATGGGATGCATAAACTGCCGGGTTCTTCAAAGTGTCGAGTGGCCTACTCACTTTGCTAAGGGAGGTTGCTTCACTTCGGAAATTTGGTGGGTAGTTTGCCGCACCCGTAGGGGTCTGGGGTGGGGTTTTGCTATTCATCACGTCCGTGGAATCCATCTTTTGTTACAGGCTTAAACGAAACGCTGAATTCCTAGTATATCCAATATGTTCATCATTGATCTGGAATGCCTATTATTGTGTGAGGCGAATGATTATTATATATATGCTATATAGTAGACGTTGCTTATGTTTTGCATCCGCGCTAGTCCAGTCCCTGCTCTAGAGTTAGTTAAGTAACCTAATGGTGTCAGACGGGGCCCAGTGGCGAATGCAGATTGCATAAGAGGATGTGTTATTTTCGTTTCTTTCTGTAATGATAGGTGTAAATGATAGGACTGCATTAGATTAAGATGAATCGTTGGAACAAATTTTAAAACCACTCGGTTTTTTCAAAAACAATAGACTTTTAAATGCGGAGCTTGAACCACTCCTTTAAAAGCTATCGGGTTCCTTCGATTAAATCAAGTTCACTGCGTTCATGGTTTCGCCAAAACCAGCCGTAGCCTTCCATCATTTCAGTTGAATATTCAGTAGTATTCAAGCTATGTATTTTGACTTTCGCCAAGGCATGGTGATTGGTAGATGCTGGATATTCATCTGTTGCATAGATAGATGCGTTGCTTTGGGACAGTCGTACTATTATTTTGGCCTTCGTCAAGGGTATGTACGGGCGGGTTCAAATTAACCTGGACAATGACGGATAGAACTTGACATGTGACTTATGATATGTTGGCCTTCGTCAAGGTCATAAGAGCATGGGGCAAAAATCCACATCGGGAGTTTATAAAGAAACTGAAACTTGATAGTGTTTCATACCATTTGGAGTGTGATAATTTTAGTAGGATTCCTTCAGGATTATCACAGAATGATATTTGGATCCCGATCCTACTGTGAGTATATGCTACTCCTCTGGAGATTTTTTCACTAAACGATCAATGCTATAAACCAAGTAGGTGTTTAGAATGGTGTTAGCGGGGTTATGCCTCCAGGGAAAAGACGTTATGTAATTAAGGAACTTCGCGAAAGCGTTGGAAAACCTCCCTCGAAGTACCAACACCAATCTGGCTGAAAGGTGAAGCAAGTATTGTACGGTGACATTAATCCTGACTAATTCTTCTTTTATGAAACAGTGGGAGCCATCCTGTTTAGGTAAACTACCTAAACCAATCTAAACTTACAAAAGCATCATGTTAAAGTGTTTCTTCTCTCTCTCCTAATTGCAGCGACCAAGATGACCGGGCTTAAGTTACTTTTAGATAAAAACATATTGACGAGGCCAAACTATAAACATCGGCTCAGGAATGTCGAGATAGCCCTCACATATGACAAACCGGGCTATCTACTTACTACTAAAGTACCCGCCATCCCGGGTCCAGATTCCAGTGTCGCGGATGAGGAAATCCGTAAGATCGTGATGTTGGATATAGTGCCCTCAGAGTCAATTATTGGATCACAGGCATGTGATTGCAATGATTGAGGGAGGACCTATACCGGTAGGACAGTCTTACTCGAGATGATAGTATGCTATCTGGTTTATCTGTATCATCGTGTACTGCTTTAGGTGACCTTACGAGTCGCTATTACACGTTGATAAAGCCCCTAGGATTCTTGCTTGACTACCAGCAGTATGAGGGCGATCATATACGTGAGAGCTGGAGTCTATAAGCACATCTTTAAAAGGTCCCTAGTCGTGGGAGTTTCGAGACAGGGCATCGATACTCCAGAGTAGACTAGTGTATACAGTCGAGACCCCGACGAGGGGCGGTGGCCAGTCTCACAAGCCACTGGTGTCAGTTGGTTCACCTAAGATGTATACAGGTGCTCATTGGGTTATGAGTACACCGGACAGGACTCGCCGGGAGCCTGCTAGTTGGTATTATATCTGACGTCAGATAGCAGTTCCCAGGTGACATGTGTACAGGTTAGTTCATCGACCTGAGATCGTCATTTGTCTCGTGTGAGTTCCCACTGTGCTTTGATTACTACCCTACCACACTCAAAGGAGACGTGCAAACAGGTTTTAGTTGGGTACAGTCCCGAGCCACATGGAGGCAGTGAGCGGATCTGCAGGGGTTCGTCTCTCCCAGTATTGGGGGTGAGGTTGCGCCATGTCTAGGAGAGCCAGTACATGAAAAGTCCTTGGCCAAGGCAGGAGATTTACTGGTAGGTATTCCAGTAGTATCTCAGGGTGTTCTGGGCTACACACCGACACGACTTGTACCGCTTTTGGGGGTCTGACTTTTACCAACCCTCTTGGCCCGCCATGCGATGCTCATAGATGAACGGACCGGACTGTACGGATATTGTCATTGACAGGCTCAGTAGGGTGTCAAGATGAGTTCGCTCATCGACGTCCCTTTTGGTTAATAGCTGGTAGCCCGTCACGTATGGCTAATACCTCTGACGTGCTAGTGGTTAAATCCACAGCCATAGTATTGACGAGTCTTTAGAGTCCACCACACACAGTTACTCAAGTTTCGGGCAAAACGCTGTAGAGGCCGTATGGAGATATGGCAGGGTTCGATCAGATACGTGCGGTATTGCATGGATCGTGATCGGACGGGTTTTTACTAGCCGGCTTTGGTTTAAGCCGGATCCTAGTATTAGACAGTGTAGTTTTGTCTCTTTGCATTTGTATTCAGTGGGAATACAAACGCGGGCATGTATATGCAGTAGCGGGGTTTTCCTGTAATTTATTACGGAATCAGTTTTCTGAAGTTGCCAATTTGCATTCTGTTCCGGCCGGTTTTCCTTTGTTCCTTCGCTGCCGGACTTTTCGATGGAGGGGGTAATTTGCAATTGTGCAAATTACTTATTTTGGAGGGGTTTTCTTGC
Source organism: Agapanthus africanus (assembly GCA_030015575.1). Taxonomy (NCBI): domain Eukaryota; kingdom Viridiplantae; phylum Streptophyta; class Magnoliopsida; order Asparagales; family Amaryllidaceae; genus Agapanthus; species Agapanthus africanus. The sequence goes on along the minus strand of CM057343.1, from coordinate 303,264,298 downwards.
ATTTGTGGCTTATATCATCATGAGATTCCATTATGGTCTCATCCTTTGCATTTATGAGATGGTTTTGTGAAAGGATTGATATGTGATTATGGTGTGACCATTTTTCTCTTCTTTTATTCATTCCTTGCATTATTTGATTCACTCTCCTCCACCATTCTTTGGAGAGGCCGGCCACTTGGGCAAGAGGAAGAGAGAGAGGTTCATTTGAGGGTAGCATTTTCTTCATCTCATTTTCCTTGCTAAAAATTATGAGCTCATTTTTTTCCAAAGCTCATTCTCTTTCTCCACCTCCACCATGGAAACAACATAAACCCCAAAGAGACATAGCCTACTACACTATATCTACAGCAAATCTTGGACGCGTTGGCTATCCAACTTCGCGCCCGAGTTGCCTCGGTCCAGAGGTGGGAGCCCATAAAAGTATTTGGCTACGTGGTGCCCTTTCCGACGAGGAGGTGACGGACGGAGATTCCGCGGGAGATCGGAGTGGAGACAAAGACCGAAGGACACGGATCGCTTGGTATATCTCTTCACCCATCTTTTATTTTGCTAGTAGCTAGGTAAATGGCCCGATCCGGGTTAAAAGTGAGCGGTGGTGCCGGTTTGCTAGTTTGCAAAGTTTTTCGTTTCCGCATTCCGGCGTCGGATCGACGGCCGGGGCGCCGCCGTGGACTTACATTGGTATCAGAGCCACGCCATTAATCTACCCTAGTGTAACACCTTAGAATGTGTTTTGTAGCTAATTATATTTTTATATATAGTTTTTAATAAAAAGGTTTACCAATTTGGTTTTCAAATATTTTATCCTATTTATTGAGTATTTTATTAGATTTTTCCTAGGCTTGCACACACTTGTGCATGATAACTAGGGTGCTAATTTGGGGTTTAACCATGATTGGCAACCATGGTGGACTAAGCTTTTCCTTAAGCCATTTTAAAGTTTTGTATTAAGTCAATTTGGGTTTTAATTATGGTTGTTGTTTTCTTTTTATTTTGTTTATGGAAATGATGGTTTGAATGTTGACCTTGGTGAGAGAGAGAGAGAGAGAGTGAGAATGGGGCATGATGGCTTTGCCATGCTTCATTAAATGAAGAGAGAGAGAGGAAGGGTTTTGACTTTGTCTCTCATTATCACTTCTCTTTTCACTCACCCTCTCATTCTCTCACAACACACACTCACACACTCACCCAGCAGCAGCCAAGGCAGCAGCAACAGCAGCCACATTAGCAACAGTAGCGGCTCCATCAGCAGCTCATGCAACAGCAGCAAGCAGTAGCCACAGCATCAACAACAAATAGCAAGAGCAGCAGCAGCAGGAGCTTCAGCAGCAGTAGCAGTAACAGCATCAGCAGCAGCTCCAGCAGTTGTAGCAAGCCCTCACCTCCTCCACAAACTTCTTCTCCTGCTTCTTAGGGTTCTCTAGGGTATATTTTCTGAACCCATCTCTCTTTTGCTTAGCTTGTGTGCAAATTAGTGTCGGTTTGTGTTAAATAGTGGGTTTAGTGCTAGATTTTGGTGTTTAAGTGGAATTTTGGTTAAGTATTGATTGTGTTGGTAAACCATACCCATTTAACTGTTGTTAAGGTCACCTTAACTGAGTTTTGACCCAGATTTCACTAAAATACCATAAGGTTTGTGTGTTGTGCTAAATTGGCGTTTTTAAGCGACATTGTGACATTCTGTGATCTGCTTTTGACCCGGACCCTTCAGGGTAAAATTGAGGAAACTGGAGCATGCTTGTTAGGTCTAGAACACACACCCAGAACACGAGCCACCCTTTCCCACTTTGGGCCGCAGTTTTAATCCATCTGGCCGCAAATTGCGGCCAGGTCAGGGGCTTGGGTCTTACGGTTTGGTGTAGGGTACTCTGCAGTGAATTATAGTATTTTGGCATGTATAGTTTTGTAAGATTTAACCTGTAGGAAAATCTGGGATCAAATATCGTTTTGCATGTCCGTTGTGTTTGCGCGATACGCGCGATACGTGAGTGGGTTCTGTGATCTAGCGTATCGCGGCGTGTCGCGATGGTTTTAGACGCGTATACACACGTTTTAGCGTATCGTGCACGCGCGCGTTTAGTTCGCAACGCGAGTTTCTCGTTTTGGTTCTATAACGCGTTTCGCGAAATATTTGGCTTATATGTGATTTCCTTGTCTCATTTTCAGGTTTGCAGGTGGGGATTACTGACACTGCTACAGGGGGGAGCAGATGGTAGGATTCACCTAGCGTGGACTGTAGGTGAGTAGATTTAATATCTACAGGGGAATCGCCCGCATGGCGTTATGCGTCTGGGCTAGGATTCAATACTTGTCGCAAATTCTACGTCATTGATAGAATTGCGCTTTTACCCTTTTTACTTAGATATAGTTGTACTGTGACTAGCAGCCGTAGAACACTGCACCTATTATTGACGGTTCATGTTGCACAAGTACGGATTGCATGCTACACACACACCGTCAATAATTGCCTTGTCACACACTAACCATTATAGATTCAATTGCTTATCACACATGACATCAAGCATATCGGTATACCTATAGTGTATCATACTTTTAGTGATAGGTACTTATACACATTGCGATACAGCTATAGGTATACCTTGCATATATTTTACTTATACCGGGGGGATATCCTACATATTTTAGTTATACCCAGGGGGGTATGCGACATCAGTTCTTATAGGTAAGTACCTATATATTGCTACACCTGTTTGTTACACACATTTTCGGTGGCTGTCACATATTTACCTTTACTGATGTTACTTAGCTGTACCTTTTTGGTTTCGCATACATCTGGTTTCAGCTACATATTCTCAATTATATGCTCGCATTTCAGATATATCGCATATGTTTATTCCAGGATTGCGCATTATTATTTGGATTTTACATGATGTTTTCTGGATTTGGGAACCGCGGGAGTTCATGAAATTATGCATACATTGAAAAACCCGGTTTCCTTGATATGATATTTGCGCATCCACCATGAGTTTTACCGGTGCTGATTATATATACCCCTACGAGGAGGCGTCGAGGCCGTAGAGGGTACATGGTGGGGCCCGGAGGTACCCCGGGGCAAGAAAGGGATGTCGATGTGCTATGAGCCGATGAGCCCGGCAGGGGAACCATACCATCCGGTGACAGTACCAATGACTCGGCGGGGATCATGGAGATACCGTTGGGAGTCATGCACGTATGCATACGTCGAAAGGCGAGGGTCAGAGCTAGGCACTCGTGCTTTCGGGACAGCGTATGATACGTACCTATCAGGATTTCTGTGTCGATGCTTGGCACATTGTTTTCATGATATTTCTTTTAAACACCTTTGTATATATAACAGGGGATTAGCCGTTGTTATATATACCCTTACACCAATATTAGTGGAATGTGACGCTAATATATGTGTATTGACCCCATCATAATTATTTCTGCATATATATTTATTTAGGATGTTAGAAACTTACTTGAGATTCGACTTGGGATATTGGTGATTCATTGAGATTGGATATTGGATATGAAAGAGATTGTTGATTTGTACATTCGAGATATAGGAGAGCTATTCGATATTATACATTGAGGTGATGTGAGACTTATATGATGTGAGAGCCCAGTTTGGGGGGCTGATTTGAGGAAATTATGGATTTGAGTGTCTTGATGGATTGTGATCCTGCCACGATATCAGGTTTCCGTGGAAATGACATATTCCACCCCATACCTCACACTTATCTATTTATGCACAGTTTCATATATTGGTAGTACCTGTTAGTGTACCCTTATGATAGTTGCATATTTACATTCTCATATCCCTGTTGCATGATTATTGCATATTATTGTCATGTTACTATTGCTTCACGTATTGATTGTACCTGCTAGTGTACTTTCCTTTATTCAGCATTTGCATGACATGTTATTACTGTAATCGCATATCTTAGATTCATGTTGTATGTACATTCCTGCGATTACCTGCATATGTTATCTACTATTCACGAGTTGGCAACTCACCACCGTTGTGCCACAGGTGTTTCAGGTTGTTCCCCAGAGTAGTCAAGGCAGGCTATTCCGCTTTTCAGCTATCATCTTTTGCTACAGATACCGCATCAGCTCACAGTACTATTTTTCTTAGGTGGGTTTTAGTGGTTATCTGTATTTTGTATTGTACATTCGTTGTATCTTGTACTCTCAATCTACTATTATGTTGTTGACTTAGAGACGTGGTGAGGATGTTACTGTATATTATTTGTGGTTTTGTTGTCTTTTATATACAGCTTTCTTTCTATTGTCTTTATTTCTTCGCTACAGCGTCATATTTTTGTGTTGCATACATCTTGGCTAGTTTTTACAAAAAGGGGGTGTTGCTAAAACTTTAAAGAAATAAAGTAGGACTTTTAAAGAATTTGCGTTGCGATTACAATGTTTCAAAAACATATATTATCTTTTCTGTATTTTTTTGGTTTAGATTTCTGGGTTTTGGCTTTCTTTTACTACGTTACGTCTTAGGGCGTTGCGTAGTACTAGGGCCGTCACGGGCCAATTTGGGTCGTGACAAAGTTGGTATCAGAGCGCTAGGTTTTACCTTTCGGAGTGTAGGATGACCTTAGTATAATGGAGTAGGTAACTTAAGCAGAGTAACATAGTGTGTGTATGTCTGCAGCATACCCACGATCCGGTTCCTTGCATTAAGTGACCTAAGTACAATTTGCTTGAAATTCCTTCCTTGATGATTCATATCCTTGAGATTCAATTCCTTATTCTCATCGAATCTTATATCTATTTATAGCCTTGCCGCCGATGACTATGGGGACTCAGAGTGATGCAGCGAGGGCCGAGGTCAGAGTTGGCTCAGGAGAGACGAGTACTGACCAGGATGGCACTCTAGTTGCACAGGTGCAGACGGATCAGCCTACGACATATACTATTGATAGACTTTTGGTAGAGATGCAGGACTTTCGCCAGACTAAGAGTTCATTGGTTGATGTCGTTCGGGAGCTACGACAGAAGGTTGTCACCCCTGTTACTCAGTTGTCGCTTACGATCAGCATGCAGCAGTCCGTCACCTACATAGCACCAGTGGTTGCAGCTCCGGTTGATGAGGCGCATATTCCAGAGGCTCAGAGAGTTCCAGGATAGTGGAGGACTCGTACCAGCGTACCAGCCCAGAGGCAGAGGTTTGGTCGTCGAGACAGATTTTGTGGCCGTCGCGGGAGTAGCAGAGGCTTAGGGCGAGGACAGTCGTTCAGCTCTTATCCCCAGGATGGTCAGCAGTCAGCGCATGGATGTTTTCGATGCAGGATCCTTCAACACTTCGTCAGGGATTGTTCCTTAGCACCTCGTCATGACTGCTCAGTCTACTAGAGGAGTTCAGCCAGCTGCGGGTAGAGGGCAGACACAGGAGTTTGCTTCTACCCATTGGGACGCGCAGATGTCCAATGTGGAGTTTTCAGGTACCCTTGATTTATATGTTCTTTGATGTATTCGTTTGTTCTTTATGCTTGTACCGTGGTTGGGTAGATTAATCATAGTTGTGCTAACTTCTGTCAGCGATTCTTTTGTTGCGCGACACGTATTCAGTTGTGTGCCAATCAGATAGGAGATAGAGATTCGTCCATCATCTCGATCCATCTAGAGATGTTGGGTTTGACGTTCTCCTGGGCACGGATTGGTTAACTACGTGCTAGGCGTCTGTGGACTACCGTGAGGAAACAGTCAAGTTTGTTTTCCCGGCAAGTCAGTTCTTGTTGTGCAGGTGGATATTTGTGCCGCCTCTCACAGCTTGAATTCAGCCTTTTTGCTAGTTGGCTACTGAGAAGATGTCGTGGATTCTTGGCTTTCATTTATGATACTGGAGCCACAGTGGGATTGTTGGACCGAGTTCCTTTCGTGCAAGAGTTTTCTGACGTTGTTCTAGATGGGCCGGCGAAGCTTGGGAGCATAAGAATCAGCTGCAGAGTTGTGGTTTGGTGAGTTTTGTGCGTCTGAGTGTTTCGCTTTTAGAAGCTCCTATTTCTGTTCGTCAAAGAGAAAGACGGCAGTTTGAGGTTGTGTATCGACGGATCGTCAATTGAACCGGCTTACGGTGCGGATAGGTATCCTTCACCTCGCCGTGACTATTTCCTCGATCAGCTCCAGAGTGCGAGACGTTTCCTAAGTTTGCTTGGATCAGGTCATCATTATTTCGGGTTCGGAGTGATGGCATTCCGAAGACTGCTTTGTGCATGCTACGGGCTTTGTGTGTTTTGGTGTGTCTGTAGGGTTGCTAGGCATGCGCACAAGGGTCTATGAGGCATCAACCATGCCCGATTATCAATTTAGCCGTGCCGAACAACCCGAATACGGAACTTTAAACTAGAGATTAGGCGAAAACAAGCATGCTAAACACTTTAACACTAAGTGAGAGGGATTACAACCTTTGTAGATCCGGTCCTTCACTTCATATGCTCCGTGTTGTGGTCCCTTCGCTGCGATCATCGGGATCCGGACTCTCGAGAGGTTCCACGAAGAGAAAGACGCAACCTTTGCTTCCGATCTTCGATACTAAGATGATCTACCTTGAAGTTTCTTTAACACAAGCTAACACTCATGAAATGATGTGAACACCCTCATCTAAATGGCAAGGGAAGATGAGGATGATGAAGTAGGATTTTTTGCTCTCTTTATTTATCTTTTTCTCATATTTATTCATCACTTAGGAAAAATCAAGCAAGCTTTTTCATGAAGAGTGAATGAAGAAGAAGATGAACAATAATAGAATTGTGATGAATAATAAAAGTTATCATAATTATTTATGCAACCATGGTTGTAGTAACCATTGTAGAGAGTTTACTAGGGTTAGGGTTTGGGTTAGGTCAAAGGGTGAGTCACTTACAAATATCAATCATAATATCTTAACAAAGACAAAGTAAAGCTTCTAGAATCAACTAGAAGGTTTAACCCTAATCCAAACCCTAATCATGTTTAAACACCTCTAAACATGTTGCATTAATAATTATAATATGTTACAATATTATATATCACATATATAATATTTATTATAACAAAATAAAATAATACATTTAACATATATCGCATATATATCAATGTATTACCCGAGTGAGAAAAAGAATCTTTTAGTGAGCAAATATTAGTTAATGTAATTTAATATATCATATATATTATTATACATTAAATTATCGAATCAACACTTGATCCGACAATCCGGCTATATCGCATATAACCGACTAATATTTATCCGTACCGATTCATCGAATCAACACTTGATCCGATGACCTGGCTGATATCAAATATCGCGAGAATACAATACGGTATCACATATCGCATTATCCTCGGTCCCGCACATATCACATATGTGCTCCTACTCCGTTTTGCCTGAGTCAAGAAACCTCTGTGTAGGACTCTAAAGAATCGTCAATACGCCGGCAGTAGGTGATGATCATATCAAACACCCACAAGCTGCAAGCGGTCAGCTAAACGTAACAGCTACCCAGGTATTGAGCGCTCAGAAGATCAACAAGCAAGCCTGCACATTCTCCTGTGAATCCAAACAGTAACACTCCCGTACAGTCCGGTCTCGTCGTCTGATATGTTGCATATCTCGCCTAGGGGTGGTAAACGTCAGACCCCAGTAGCTCGATAAGTCGTGTCGATTTGAGGTCTATAACAGTTCGAGAAACTACTGATAACACTTACCAGTAAATCTCAGCAACCCTGGCCAGGGATTTCCGGTTATAGCCAATCGAACACAGCACAACATCAACTCCCTATACCGGGAGAGACGAATCCCCTCCTATCGCTCATTGCCTCCATGTGATTCGGGACTGTACCCAAAAGCCACCTTTTTGCACGCCCTCTTGGACGTGGTATGATGGAAATCAAAGCACAGTGGGAACCACACAAGACTCTATGACGATCTCGGGTCAACAGACTACTCTGTACCAGTGTCACCGGAGAACTGCCATCTGACGTATGGTATAATACCATCTGGGAGTTCTCGGCGAGTCCGTCCAATGTACCCAGTCTCCACTGAGCACCCGTACACCATCCTTGATGTCAAACACCGATGGATATGGGATCATCCATCGCCCATCATATGGGTCAAGATGCGTATACGCTAGTCTACTCTGGTGTATCGATGCCCTGTCTCGATACACCCTCGACTAGGAACAGTTATAGGATGTACTCGTCGACTACCGTGGCCCCACTACTATGATCTCATCATAGTCCCAGTAGTCGAGTACATATCCTAAGGGCTTTATCAACATGTAATATAGAGACAATCAGAGTACATGTTAAGATAAAGTACAACCAGATAGCATACTATCATGTCGAGTAAGAAAGTCCTCCCTATATATGTCCTAGCATCCACTACAATATACATCGTATGTACAGTAATGGCCTCTAGGGCATACATATAACTAACAATCTCCCACTTGCACTAGGGCCATCTGTTATGGTATCGCATACCCAACAATTAGCTGCGGTTGAAGTATCTTATACTCAACCATCCCGTAAAAGTCTCTACTGGGAAAAAGGCCTTTGTGAGTGGATCCGCGCTATTGTCCTCTGTGTCTACTCTCCTAACCTCGATCTCCCTGGAGATCAACCATCTCCATGATCAGGTGATACTGCCTAAGAATTATATCTGGATTTCTGATGGGACGGTAGTTCCTTGGCTGAAGTCACAACTCCATTGTCACACAATGGTAGGAACGAAGTTCATCTTATGAAATTTATATATATCCAGACTGCCTCTTTTGTAGCATCCTTGGTAACGATGTATCTTGCCTTTAATCGTCTAGTATGTCACGGTATCTTAGCTTGGAACTCTTCCAACATACCGTCCCTCCACTGAGGGTAAAGACAATGCCTGCGACTGACATTCAGTCGTCCTTATCAGCCTGGAACCTTTCCAGTGATTCTCCCCAGGATCGATTGATACCATCTCACTACAACTAGTGAGAATCCTAACATCCAATTAGATCTATCTCATAGATCCAAAAACCCAGGATTTAGGAGTTATCACTTTGATCCTATATGGAGAATCCTTGTGATAAGCGGAGATTGACCGAGCGTAGCATAGGAAACTCCTTCCCTATCAAGAGTATGTCATCCACGTACTCTACGAGGATCACCACCATACTCTCTACTACCTTTTCGTATATACAAGGTTCATCTACCATTTTGATGAAGTCAAACTCTTTGACTACCACATCAAAACAGATGTTCCAACTCCGCGATGCCTGTTTTATCATATAAAACATCTTGCACACGTTTCCGCTGCTCCCACTGTTTACGAAGCCCTCTGGCTGTGTACTTATAGACGTTCTCTTCTAAAACATCACTTAGAAAAGCAGTCATAACACCCAACCACCAGATATCGTAGTCATGGTATGTAGCCGTGGCAAGTAGGATCTGGATGGACTTAAGCATAGCTTTGAAAGTCTCAACTTTTCCATGTACACCAAGTAATCTTCTCAAGATATACTCGCTCCTGATGGGGATTTAACCCTTCAGATAAAGCAACCAAAGTCCACACTTTGTTGGTGTATAAGGATTCCATCTCAGATCGATAAGCATCTAGCCATTCTTACAGAGTCCCACTCCTGATGGCCAGCTCGAAACTAGTTGGGTCATCATCTCATGATGCAATCCTCGCTCCCACTGTCATAGAGAAACCGAAGTATCTCTCAGGTGGGTGAGAAACCGTACTAGATCGGCGGAGAGGCTGAGGTTCGTTGGAAAGTATTGAATCCTTTGGTTCTACCAAATCATCAGCTGCAGTTTGTATAGCTGGAACCCTTCCAGTTCTACATAACAGACCTTGCCTCGAGCTTGTCTGGATTTTGCTTCTAAACATAGGCCGGACAACCCCAAATTTTAACAAGCTTAAGATATGGGCTCTTCCCTTTCCATATCACATATGAAGTGGTAGGCAACTGATTTTATTTGAACCCTATTCAATAGGTATGCAGCTTCTCAAGTGCATAACTCCTAAAAGGAAATAGGAAACTCAGTAGTACTCATCATAGAGCACACCATATCACATAGGGTGCTATTGCTCCGCCCCGATACACCGACGTACTGTGGTGTATACGGAGGAGTAATGCAGAGAGAGAATCTCATTCTCCTTTATAATAGTCCAGGAATTCCGTGCTTAAGTATTCTCCTCCTTGATCACATCATAGGACATAATACTTATACCCGTATTTTGGTTCTTTACTTCTAACTTATATTCTGTGAATATCTCAAAAGGTTCGGACTTGTGTTTTATTAGGAACATATGTCTGAATCTTGAGAGATTATCAAAGAATGTAATGAAGTAAAAAGAACCGGTCTTGGAATATGTAGACAGGGGACTTTCATACATCAGCATGTATCAATCCCAAGAGTTCACTAACTTTTTCTCTGTTTCCAATAAACAGAGCTATAGTCATCTTATCTTTGTGACATGACCGGCAAGTTTCACAAGATGTAAATTCAAACAGATTTAAATATGCATCTAAATGTAACTTAGCTAGCCGGGTCGCATTGATATGACCTAGTCTACAATGCCTCAAGAAGGATTTGTTCATATCTGAACTCTTCCTATTGTGTGTGTTCTGTATACTAAGAACTGTAGTTTGATTTAGAACGTCAATGATTTTAGATAACGTGCCTGAACCGATCAACTCTTGATATAGGAAATGTTCAAAACATTATCCAACAATACAAAATTATATCATTCTTTGTTAATAAAGAGACCGATATGATTTTGTATATCAGGTTCGGTATCTAATAACATTTGTTCAGAATCAATGTATTCTGGTAATACAGGGTGATAGTGACCAACAGACTTGGCTGCAACACTTGCACCATTTTCTGTCTCATGAAACTTATCACCCGTTCTCAGTTCTCTACCTATCTGTAGCCCATGTAACAAATTACATATGCGGGATCCTGATGCGGTATCACATACCCAGGACGTAAAGGATACTGAGAAACAGTTCTCTATAATGAACACACCCGAAGATGATGCATCAGTATGCACTTTCTTCGTTTGGGCGGCACGGGAATTCTGGTAATCCCCAATTTCCTGCTCTGTCCTATAACAATTATAAGTTGGAGCGGGACCAACGTTCCCCAGCTCAGTATAATAAGTGGGTTCGGTCAATATATCCGTATTATTATCTTGATTAAGGCGTGATATGGTCGCTACCTGGAGAGAGAGAGAAGAAAACACTCAGCGTATGCTCTTGCAAGATTAGATTGGTTATCTAATATATCTAATCAGGATGTCTTCCACTGTTTTAATCAAATCTTCCTTCAAACCCTAAAAGGAAAGACTAGCCGGGATTAATTACACGCTACAAGTTCGCCAATCTTTCAGCCAGGCCAGTGTCGGTACTTTGAGGGAGGTCCCCCGTGCTTTCGCACGAACCTAATTAAAGTAAACCTCATTTTCCCAGAGGCGTAACCCCGTTAACACCTTTCTAGACACCTACTTGATCTGCTAATTGTAATGTGTAAAACTCTCCCAGGAGTAACTCTTACTCGCAGCGGGTATCGGGATCCAACTATCTTATAGAAGGTATGCAATCTCATTGCAAATTTCAACACTTGAAATTCCCAATAATATTTTGCCCCTAGCAATCTATGACCTTGACTGAGTCAACAAACCATAGACCGCAAGTAAAGTTCAACCCGTCATTTTCCGATTGAATTAAACCCACCCGCACGACCCTTGACTGAGTCAACAAGGCCGCATGACTATCCTAATCCAATCGCATCATATGCTTTGCAGATAAGCACTAATCAGCTACCGCACACTACGTCTTGACTGAGTCAACAAACGCAGCACGAATACTAACTATTACTTATCTGAAATGATGGAGGGCTACGACAGGTTTTTAAGAAAACCCTTTGCGTAATGAACTTTATATCGTTGTAGAATCGAGTGATTTTAAATGGAGTGTTTTTTAGGCTTTTCTAGTTTTGCTAAAGGGGTCACTCCCGGTGAAGGGATCGTCGGCCCTTTCCTCATCGAATAAGGTGCAGGATATATCATATATACCGCTGTGCAAAGCAAGAACTATAGAAGCAATCAAAAGACAAACCGAGTTTGTAGCATCTGCCAGTTATTGCTAAAGGAGTCACTCCCGGTGAAGGGATTGTTGGAGATAGTACCCTCAGAGTCAATTATTGGATCACAGGCACGTGATTGCAATGATTGAGGGAGGACCTATCCCGGTAGAACAGTCTTACTCGAGATGATAGTATGCTATCTGGTTTACCTTTATCATCGTGTACTGCTTTAGGTGACCTTACAGGTCGCTATTACACGCTGATAGAGCCCCTGGGATTCTTGCTTGACTGCCGGCAGTATGATGGCGATCATATACGTGAGAGCTGGAGTCTATAAGCACATCCTTAAAAGGTCCCTAGTCGTGGGAGTTTCGAGACAGGGCATCGATACTCCAGAGTAGACTAGTGTATACAGTCGAGACCCCGACGAGGGGCGGTGGCCGGTCTCACAGGCCACTGGTGTCAGTTGGATCACCTAAGATGTATACAGGTGCTCATTGGGTTATGAGTACACCGGACAGGACTCGCCGGGAACATGCTAGTTGGTCTTGTACCTGACGTCAGATAGCAGTTCCCTGGTGACATGTGTACAGGTTAGTTCATCGACCTGAGATCGTCATTTGTCTCGTGTGAGTTCCCACTGTACTTTGATTACTACCCTACCACGGCTCAAAGGAGTCGTGCAAACAGGTTTTAGTTGGGTACAGTCTCGAGCCACATGGAGGCAGTGAGCGGATCTGCAGGGGTTCGTCTCTCCCGGTATTGGGGGTGAGGTCGCGCTGTGTCTAGGAGAGCCATTACACAAAGCCCTCGGCCGAGGCAGGAGATTTACTGGTAGGTATTCCAGTAGTATCTCAGGGTGTTCTGGGCTTCACTCCGACACGACTTGTACCGCCTTTGGCGGTCTGACTTTTACCAACCCCCTAGGCCCGCCATGCGATGCTCATAGACGAACGGACCGGACTGTACGGATATTGTCACTGACAGGCTCAGTAGGGTGTCAGGATGAGTTCGCTCATCGACGTTCCTTTTGGTCAATAGCTGGTGGCCCGTCACGTATTGGCTTATACCTCTGACGTGCTGGTGGTTAAATCCACAACCATAGTATTGACGAGTCTTTAGAGTCCACCACACTTTCAGTTACTCAAGCTTTCGGGCGAAACGCTGTAGAGGCCGTATGGAGATATGGCAGGGTCCGATCAGATACGTGCGGTATTGCACGGATCAGGATCGGACGGTTTGTACTAATGGCCATATGGTTATATGGCAGGGTTCGATCTGATACGTGCGGTATTGCACGCATCAGGATCGGACGGATTTTACCAGCCGGCTTTGGTTTAAGCCGGATCCTAGTTTAGTACAGTGTAGATTTTGTCTCTTTGCATTTGTATACGGACGGAATACAGATGATGGTGTGTATGCACAGTATCGAGGTTTTCCTGTAATTTATTACGGGACCAGTTTTCTGGAGTTGCCAGTTTGCATTTCGTTCCGGCCGGTTTTCCTTTGTTCTTTCCCGGCCGGACTTTTCCGGTGAAGGGGGTTATTTGCAATTGTGCAAATAACATTTGTGGAGGGGGTTTCTTGCAAATGTATTCATTATGATAGGATTTGCATCCTTTGTTTTTTATTCATCCATGATTTTGCATTTATGAGATTTGATGTGAATAGAAGTAATAAGCATGGTTGATGTTTTGTTTAAGGTCACCTCTTGCTTTATCCTACAATAACCTCCCTTCATGCTACAAATTCTTTCCTCCACCAATCTTACAAAGTGATGGCCGGCCACATTTGTTTGGAGGATGAGAGAAATTTCCATTTTAGTGTGACACAAATTTCTTCATCTCATTCTTCTAGTTTTGGGAAAAATGAAAGCACCATTTTCCCTTAACCTCATTCCTCTATCAAGGCAACATAACCCCAAAGAGACAAAGCACTACATAATCTACAGCAAATCTTGGGCACGTCGACTTGCCAGCTTCGTGCCCGAGTTGCCTCGGTATTAAGGTGGGAGCCCGTAAAAGATGCAGACGATGTGGTGCCCTTCCGGCAAGGATGCGACGACCGGAGTTTCCGCAGGAGATCGGGACGACGACGAGAAGACCGGAGGACTCGGATCACTCGGTATATCTCTCACCCCTTCTCTTGATTGCTAGTATCGGTTAATGGTTTCGATCCGGGTTTATTGTCCGCGGTAGCGCTAGTTTAAAAGTTAAGAAAATTTTGATTCCGCATTTTGGCCTCGGATTGACGGCCGGGGCGCTGCCGTGGCGCAACATGGTATCAGAGCCACGCCATTAACCTTGTCTAGCTTGTTCTAATGTGTTTTACTTATCCGATCGACCAAAATTCCAAAAACCGCGTTTTTGCATGCATCAGTTTTCTGTCGATTTTTTCCGGGCTCGAAAATTTTTTCAGGTGATTGCAGAATGATGTACAGAGAATCCTAAGAACACTGCAAAAATTTGGAAGCTTGATCATTCTGTACGACCGCGGAACCGCGGCAATGACCCCTCTTTTGCCGCGATTCCGCCGCAGTATGTTTGCTTCATTTGGCCAACTTTTTGCAGTGGACTTTTGGGCTTAAGATAGGGGTTTTGGAATATTAAAATTGGGCCCAGAATTTCTGTGAGTGCTACAGTATTACTTGGGGGCCCACTTGTTAATTTTTGATCGATTGGATATTTTAAACATATTATTTCACAGTATTTACATTATATCTGCGACCGTGAATGTCACTCGATCGGTAAATCCGGTCTAACTGCTATAGCCCGGTTAGACGGATTTGCGAACGTGATTTTCACGTTGATGTTCTGTGTTTATGCTGTGTTGTTGCGGATCGGTCGTGGGGGATAGCCTGGATGCAATGCTAGTACTGTTTTGTTTTATATGTACATTTGATATTGCGGGGCGAGCGTCCGACATGTGGACTGCCGTCACTGCCTGTTTATATTATTCTTTTGGGGCACGACCTGGTTGCGGTCGATGTACCCGGTGTATGTATATTTTACTTTCTGTACTAGGATTGCCCCGCGGTGGGGTGCACGGATAGCCGGGTTCTGGAGGGCAACAAGCCCGCATCTCATGGCATTGGGACGGAGGGGGCTTCACTCCAGGATTGGCGGGCTATTCGCCGCACTCGTAGGGGGTACAGGTTGACCCAGGAGGGGTGCCCGAGTTACCGGATTCCGTGAAGTGCTGGGTGGTCCATTCACGTTGCTGAAGGGGGCTGCCTCGCTTCAGGTTTTGGCGGGTGACTTGCCGCGCCCGTAGGGGTCTAGGTTTTCATTGCACAGGCTATCCACACGACCAGGGGAACGTCGGGTTTCAGCAGCGGCTCTGTGAAACCCGGGGCTTCCAGATATCTATATTGTTCTGTGATGCTGCATATTTCTGTGATGTTGCATTTTATCACGCCTTGAGCGAATATAATATATTGGTATATATATTAGTAGATGTTGTATATGTTTTTCATCCGCGCTAGTCCAGTCCCCGCTCTGTCGTTAGTTAGCTAACCTAACGGGTAATGACGGGACCCAGTGGCGAATGCGGATGGTATATACGTACATCTGTATATTTTCGTTCTTTGTGGTGTGATCAATTGATGGGACTGCGTTGATTCGGATCAATGCAAGATAAACAAACCTATTCTGATGTTGTTGGAACATTTTTCAAAAAGCTGTTATTGCAAGGACGTTCACTTTTGTTTTGCATCGTGGTATTCATTTGGAATATCCTGCTCCTCAGTCGACGAGGCAAGGGCCGAGATCCCTTCACCGGGAGTGACCCCTTGGACAGAAGTTTGCGTCAGGGCATTAACTTCACTATAGCCGATTACTTTTGCTTTGCATCATGGTATTCAGTTGGAATATCCTGCACCTCATTCTACGGGGAAAGAGCCGAGATCCCTTCACCGGGAGTGACCTCTTTAGCAAAGGTTTTCTTCACTATATTTTTTATAAAAAGTTATGCAGTTCCTTAAACAATATCAAGTTCATTACGTTAAAGGTTTTTCGCCAAAAACCATTCGTAGCCCTCCGTCATTTCCTACAGGTATTATTTGGTATTCGTGCTGCGTTTGTTGACCTAGTCAAGACGTAGTGTTCGGTAGCTAAGTGGTACTTGTTTGTTGCATAAGTGGGATTGGTTAAGACAGTCGTGCGGCCTTGTTGACCTAGTCAAGGGCACGTACGGGTGGGTTTAATGCAATCCAGAATAATGACGGGTTGAACTTGACTGGCGGTTTATGGTTTGTTGACCTAGTCAAGGTCATAAACCGCTTGGGGTAAAAATCACATCGGGAGTTTCAAAAGAACTGAAACTTGCCAGACATGCGCATACCTTCTGGAGTGTGGTGACGTGAGTGGATTCCGTCACGTTATCATGCGATGATAGTTGGATCCCGATTCCCACTGATGAGTTGGTTTACTCCTCGGGTGACCCCGACTAATTCTTCTTTCAGGTTTGGGGAAGAATTTGAGGTTACAGTGGGAGGTTTCCAGATTAGATAAAGTGATAACCATTCTGATCTAGGTTAGAGTGCACGCTGAGTGTTTCTTTTCTCTCTCTCTTTGGCAGCGACCATTGACCCGACCCTAGACTATGACTCAGTGACCAAGTTGACCGAACCTTCTTAACACTGGCTTTTGGATTGTCAGAGTTGCAGACCTCATTGCCACTCCTACTTTTACCCTTTTCTCCAGGACACCCCGTATTACTACGAACGTCCACTTCCATTGGACAAAACCATCGTATGGTTAGATACGAACTCGAAGGAATTTATTCGAGGATGGTTTTCGGTTCTGGAGAAAACGAATAGGACTATTCAGTTGTCTTTTCCTTTTACCTTCTCTCAGGCTGCGAGTACTCCTTGGTTTAGGAGATAGTACACCTATTATGCAAATAGGATAGTCTTCTTCCAAACCTTAGGCTGGTGCCGAACAGCGGGGAATGAAGAAAACCAATTAGCATAACGATGGTGTACAGAAGGTATTAAGTTAAGACAAAGCAAGGGATTAGTAAGAGGGCAAAGTAAATTGCGACTGCTATTCACGACCGAACCAAGTATTTCTTCGCCAATCCTAAAACACCTTTGTATTTCTCCAGGACACTCCGTATCACTACGAAGATCCCAAGTTTATTGGATAATCCATCTTATGGTTATATACGAACTCGAAAGGAACTTGTTCCAGTTCGAGGATGGATTCTGGTTCAGGAGAAATAGGAATAAGGTTTATTCGGTTGTTTTTTATGTTCACCTTCTCTCGCATTGCGAGTGCTCCTAGGATTAGTACAATACACCCATTATGCTTATTGGATAGTCTTCTTCCAAACCATAGGCTGGTGCCGAACGGTAGGGAAGGAAGAAAACCATTTGGCCTAAAGGGGTGTGCAGACGGTATTGACTAAAGACATATAAAGGGATTTGGACAGGTGGCAAAGAATTATACGGTTATAGTTGTGAATCTGGATAATGGAAGAGGCATTACTAAGAATACCGGAATACCCCACAGAAACATTTCAATGTTTCAGTTTCACTGTGTAATGTTAAAAGAAAACTGATTTCCCGATTAGATACTTACTCCAGGGTATGTATTTACCCGGTATGATTCCCACATCTGTATGGTTTTACAGATGATGAGTGGGAGTAAGTCATTGGGAATAGGGTGATCATCCTCATTATATCGGGATTCGTTGTAATCAGTGATATTTGAGGAGATCATCTGGGCCGTTTGCCGGTCGGCAAATATTTGGTTTTGAATATCCGCTGTTGTACACCAATTTCAAATTGATATATCTGTACGTCTATTTTCATAGAGTGAGATATACCTTTTGATATTATGTCGATGACATTTACCTATATCAGTGGATGGTTAGGTAAGGAGCATCAAACAGTGGTGTAATTCTTCTTAACCGTAAGTACAGTTTTCAACCTACGACGCACAGTGAAAGAGTTGTTAGACTCAGCGGACTTATACAGAGTATTGTATGTTGTCCAGTGTCCATTGGGACAGAGGGGTTGGTCCTCATACTATATTCTGTTTACTTTTAACTTCTCTAGTTCTTAGACATATGTTTCGTAGAAACACATGGTCTAAGTTTTGAGGAGTTATAGGTATTTGAATAGAGTAGAGAACCAGGTGTAGCAAGTATCGGGATTCTTCAAGGTGATCGAAGATGTAGATACTTGTGTATGGTATTCAGTTGATAGTAATGATAAAGAGAAATTGCTTCTCTTTCAGGTTACTCATAATTGGAAACATTCCTAAGTTGAGTAACGCTGATCGGCCTCTCTCCATTTAGTTGACATGCACTGGAGACAACTGCATGATTTGAATCTGGTTCAATTAAATCAGTGCCTCTGGTTCTATATTGGATATAGTACAGTTCATATCTTAACATTGTTAAGGTACGGGGAGTTGTCCGGCTTATGATTAAAACCAGACTCTGGATAACTCAAGGCACGTTTCTGTAATGGCTGTTTGTGGGTTGACCCAGGCTATGACGAGGGTTGACTTTCTACCATCTGGAAGATCAATAGTGATATTGTTCTTAACTCGCCACATTTTAAAAACAAATGGTTATTTTTCAGAAAAACAGTAGTGGGAGTATGGTAGAACTGGAAGTGATTCCAGAACCGCAAACGATTACTGAAGATTTGATAAGGAACCTAAAGATTCAATCTGTTTTGACATTCCATTGGCCACTCCGCAAATAAGGTGGGTAACTTCAGGCACCCGAGAGGTACTCCGGTAGCCTCAAGGACGGTGACAAGGAAGTTCTTGTTTACCCACACTTGCCATTGTTGTTGTTCCAGGCTGCGAGACCCGGCAGGAGGATGAGTATAGCGTCGTTCTAAACTAGCTTTAGAAGTGCACGTCTATATGACTCTGCCAGAGGGTTTTCGTAGTCAGTGGGAGCAGCGGAAGCATTGGTGGACATCAGGCTTATGTCTATTTATAGACTAAAGCAGATATAGCAGAGATAGATCATCTGTTTCTGATGTGACAGTCATAGGTTTGACGTCATCAGAATAGGGGATGGATCTGTTGAGAAGGTAGTAGGAAGTGATATTCCTATACTACGATCGGTTATACTTTGGTCGTCACACAGTATTTTCTCCACATGGGACTTGGACATTATATCAGACATACTGGTTACTAGATCTATGGTTTTAGATCTAGATTTGGGTGGTTTCCCAATCAGGGTACTTTGACAGCATTCTAAGAGTATTTAGAATGGACGACTCCTGGCATGGTAGTGTACGTGCAGGTAATGGAGTCACCCTCTCTAAAGGTGTCTTATAGACTAAAGTAGAGAGGGATGTGCATGATTGGCAGATCACTTGCTTAGGCAATTGAGTCAATCATAAGATGTCAAGTACCACACCAGATGTTGTTCTTGCACTAGATGCAATAAGTTGATATTGATCCAATCCTGGAGGAACAGTCGGAAGCAGTTTTAGAACATAAGTGAATGTTCTAGGGATATGATAACGGCTGCCTCCTTTAGGAGACGGTTATCACTCCAGGCTTCCAAGGTGACATGGACGACAAGGAGGTTGTCTGAGTTATAGTTCTCCCTCTGACGAGGGACAGTATTCTGGACAGGTGATCCAGGCAGATACTGAGGGAGGCATGGCGCAGGATACTGATTAAGTTCAGTTGACGATACAGTCTAAGAAGTTTGGATTTGGAGTTCATTTATGAACTAGGTCCCATCAGACATCCAGACATTCCAAGACAGGTATTGCTCATTTCGGGAGATGGTTTTCTCCGCGAACTTGAGATATAGAGAGACATAGAAAGTAACATCTAGGCGGATCCACTCGCTGAGGCTATTCCTCGAACGCAATAGTCTCGCAAACAGGCTTTGTGCGACTGACTAGTAGAGGAGTTGGGTGTTCGGTATCACACGGGCTGTGAGTATGCGACATCGCAATAATTAGCCTTGAGTGCAAGTGGGAGATTGTTGGAGATAGTACCCTCAGAGTCGATTATTGGATCACAGGCACGTGATTGCAATGATTGAGGGAGGACCTATCCTGGTAGAACAGTCTTACTCGAGATGATAGTATGCTATCTGGTTTACCTTTATCATCGTGTACTGCTTTAGGTGACCTTACAGGTCGCTATTACACGCTGATAGAGCCCCTGGGATTCTTGCTTGACTGCCGGCAGTATGATGGCGATCATATATGTGAGAGCTGGAGTCTATAAGCACATCCTTAAAAGGTCCCTAGTCGTGGGAGTTTCGAGACAGGGCATCGATACTCCAGAGTAGACTAGTGTATACAGTCGAGACCCCGACGAGGGGCGGTGGCCGGTCTCACAGGCCACTGGTGTCAGTTGGATCACCTAAGATGTATACAGGTGCTCATTGGGTTATGAGTACACCGGACAGGACTCGCCGGGAACATGCTAGTTGGTCTTATACCTGACGTCAGATAGCAGTTCCCTGGTGACATGTGTACAGGTTAGTTCATCGACCTGAGATCGTCATTTGTCTCGTGTGAGTTCCCACTGTACTTTGATTACTACCCTACCACGGCTCAAAGGAGTCGTGCAAACAGGTTTTAGTTGGGTACAGTCCCGAGCCACATGGAGGCAGTGAGCGGATCTGCAGGGGTTCGTCTCTCCCGGTATTGGGGGTGAGGTCGCGCTGTGTCTAGGAGAGCCATTACACAAAGCCCTCGGCCGAGGCAGGAGATTTACTGGTAGGTATTCCAGTAGTATCTCAGGGTGTTCTGGGCTTCACTCCGACAAGACTTGTACCGCCTTTGGGGGTCTGACTTTTACCAACCCCCTAGGCCCGCCATGCGATGCTCACAGACGAACGGACCGGACTGTACGGATATTGTCACTGACAGGCTCAGTAGGGTGTCAGGATGAGTTCGCTCATCGACGTTCCTTTTGGTCAATAGCTGGTGGCCCGTCACGTATTGGCTTATACCTCTGACGTGCTGGTGGTTAAATCCACAACCATAGTATTGACGAGTCTTTAGAGTCCACCACACTTTCAGTTACTCAAGCTTTCGGGCGAAACGCTGTAGAGGCCGTATGGAGATATGGCAGGGTCCGATCAGATACGTGCGGTATTGCACGGATCAGGATCGGACGGTTTATACTAATGGCCGTATGGTTATATGGCAGGGTTCGATCTGATACGTGCGGTATTGCACGCATCAGGATCGGACGGATTTTACCAGCCGGCTTTGGTTTAAGCCGGATCCTAGTTTAGTACAGTGTAGATTTTGTCTCTTTGCATTTGTATCCGGACGGAATACAGATGCGGGTGTGTATGCACAGTATCGGGGTTTTCCTGTAATTTATTACGGGACCAGTTTTCTGGAGTTGCCAGTTTGCATTCCGTTCCGGCCGGTTTTCCTTTGTTCTTTCCCGGCCGGACTTTTCCGATGGAGGGGGTTATTTGCAATTGTGCAAATAACATTTGTGGAGGGGGTTTCTTGCAAATGTATTCATTATGATAGGATTTGCATCCTTTGTTTTTTATTCATCCATGATTTTGCATTTATGAGATTTGATGTGAATAGAAGTAATAAGCATGGTTGATGTTTTGTTTAAGGTCACCTCTTGCTTTATCCTACAATAACCTCCCTTCATGCTACAAATTCTTTCCTCCACCATTCTTACAAAGTGATGGCCGGCCACATTTGTTTGGAGGATGAGAGAAATTTCCATTTTAGTGTGACACAAATTTCTTCATCTCATTCTTCTAGTTTTGGGAAAAATGAAAGCACCATTTTCCCTTAACCTCATTCCTCCATCAAGGCAACATAACCCCAAAGAGACAAAGCACTACACAATCTACAGCAAATCTTGGGCACGTCGACTTGCTAGCTTCGTGCCCGAGTTGCCTCGGTATTGAGGTGGGAGCCTGTAAAAGATGCAGACGATGTGGTGCCCTTCCGGCAAGGATGCGACGACCGGAGTTTCCGCGGGAGATCGGGACGACGACGAGAAGACCGGAGGACTCGGATCACTCGGTATATCTCTCACCCCTTCTCTTGATTGCTAGTATCGGTTAATGGTTTCGATCCGGGTTTATTGTCCGCGGTAGCGCCAGTTTAAAAGTTAAGAAAATTTTGATTCCGCAATTTGGCCTCGGATTGACGGCCGGGGCGCTGCCGTGGCGCAACAGGGATCTCGGTCCTTTCCTTATCGAATAAGGTGCTGGATGTTCTACAAGGAACACCGCTATGCAAAGCAAGAACTAGAGCTACCAGTTTTATTTAGAAATTCGATTCCACAACATCTTAGGTTTCTTTTATTTCATTAATCTCATTAATGAAGTCCCATTTTAATATGCTTCACAAGCATCACAGTTGAAACGAAATCTGCAATATAACATATATCTCATATATATAAAATATAAACATTCGTCTCAGGCAGTAATATGATCTCATCACAGAACATTGCAGCAGAAGAACATATATGAAATATTGGATATACTAGGACGTCCGTGTTTTCAATACGAGCCTGTATAAAACACGGATTCCACGGTCGCGATGAATAGCCAAACCCACATCCCTAGACCCCTACGAGAGCGGCAAGCAACACTGCCAATTCTAGGGTTAGGAGACCCGGTCTCGACTCCTCGAGATGGTCTCCCACTGGACCCTAGAATCCGGTTACTTGTGCTCCCCTCCTTGGGTCTACCTAATGCGGAAAAGTAAATAATATACAACGGTGACATCTTCCGCTACCTGGAAGTGCCCCAATAGTAGAATATTACATACAAATGAATTTTACATGAATGAAAAAGAAAAACTCTCATCTCACATAAAACCCCCGGCTATTCAAACGCGACGATCCAATACATCATATCACAGCAACACATAATATCTCATATCATCAACGTAAACAAGTATGCGTATCCCGATTGTCGTTGATGTATAGCAACGAAGCCGGCGATACACCACATACTACGCTTACGGTCACAGAAAAGAAAGTGTAAAACTACAACAGTTGGAATCCGCAACTTCCTTAGACATCGCATGCCTAACCAAATGAATTCCTTAGACATCACATGCCTAACAATTATAAACCCCGCATTTTAGTCTCATTTATCGAAAACTCTTTTCAATATCAAGTCGGGCAATTCAACAAGATTCCCGACGTCCTGATCGAATGCTCGTCGCAAACTTTAGTAGACGGCTGCACCCCTGGATGCCGTCGACGAAGTGCACTAAGGAGGAACACCGCTACCGCGAGCACCCGAACGGATGCTTTCGGCGACGGGGTTCTCCTACAGTCACTTGGTCGGGGCTAAGAGGTGTAGCTGTCTATTAAGTTTTCCCGGCGAGTATCCGCATACGCTACGTGATTGCGACGGACTTTTGATCACATCAAAATTCCGTGGCAACCGATCATCTGAGACTAAACTGCTATGTTTATAATATTCAAATTAGTTATCTCATAACTATCTGTGGATTCCAAATATTGTATCACATTCCAGATAAATAGAAAAAGTTAAACTTTCCGATCGAATCATCAAACACCCAAGATTTCCCCAATATATCTCAACACTTGAAATCAGTTTAAAAACATCCATTACATGCCACAGTAGCAATGGTCCAGCCGTAGAAGGGTCAAGCCAACGCCTCACATGTGGCACGACGTACTGCCCCAAACCCTAAGGTTCAAAAGGCAGTTCAAGACGGTCACATAATCGAGTTAAGGTTTGTTGTCTTCTAGAGGGTCCACCGCGTTACTTGCACGACTTAGAACGTTCTTAAACACGAGGAAAAATCCAACTTTTGAAAAATTTTCCGACAGGGGAAAAAGTGAGTTATTGATATCCGTTCGAACTTTTTAACAGTTTCTAAAAATTATCCGGACAAAACTAAACAAAGTTAAAATATCCGATCGAATCTTTATGTCCCCAATACAACCCAGATAATTCAACAGTTGAATAAAAAAAATAAAAATTTCCAGAAGACTCAGCACTTGAAGACAAGAATTACTGTGCAAGCCACGTGGTGTAACTCACCAAAGTGGCCGCGGAACCGCCGCGAAACCTAGGGTTGGGCCGCGGTTCCGCGCCTCCTTTGTCGAGTTAGCATCACGTGCTTCACAGTAACTCATAGAATTCCCTGCTGAATTTTTTGGCAATTTTTAATTCACAAAAATCCAAAGATTCAGAAAATTTCCAGAGAAGGGGTTATATCGGGTTTTCCGGGTTCGATCGGACTTTAAACTTCGTCTAGACTTCGCCTAAAGCTCTAGCTTGGCTCTGATACCACTGCAGGGTTACTAGGCACGCGCACAAGGGTCTACGAGGCATCAACCATGCCCGATTATCAATTTAGCCGTGCCGAACAACTCGAATACGGAACTTTAAACTAGAGATTAGGCGAAAACAAGCATGCTAAACACTTTAACACTAAGTGAGAGGGATTACAACCTTTGTAGATCCGGTCCTTCACTTCATATGCTCTGTGTTGTGGTCCTTTCGCTGCGATCATCGGGATCCGGACTCTCGAGAGGTTCCACGAAGAGAAAGACGCAACCTTTGCTTCCGATCTTCGATACTAAGATGATCTACCTTGAAGTTTCTTTAACACAAGCTAACACTCATGAAATGATGTGAACAACCTCATCTAAATGGCAAGGGAAGATGAGGATGATGAAGTAGGATTTTTTGCTCTCTTTATTTATCTTTTTCTCATATTTATTCATCACTTAGGAAAAATCAAGCAAGCTTTTTCATGAAGAGTGAATGAAGAAGAAGATGAACAATAATAGAATTGTGATGAATAATAAAAGTTATCATAATTATTTATGCAACCATGGTTGTAGTAACCATTGTAGAGAGTTTACTAGGGTTAGGGTTTGGGTTAGGTCAAAGGGTGAGTCACTTACAAATATCTATCATAATATCTTAACAAAGACAAAGTAAAGCTTCTAGAATCAACTAGAAGGTTTAACCCTAATCCAAACCCTAATCATGTTTAAACTCCTCTAAACATGTTGCATTAATAATTATAATATGTTACAATATTATATATCACATATACAATATTTATTGTAACAAAATAAAATAATACATTTAACATATATCGCATATATATCAATGTATTACCCGAGTGAGAAAAAGAATCTTTTAGTGAGCAAATATTAGTTAATGTAATTTAATATATCATATATATTATTATACATTAAATTATCGAATCAACACTTGATCCGACAATCCGGCTATATCGTATATAACCGACTAATATTTATCCGTACCGATTCATCGAATCAACACTTGATCCGATGACCTGGCTGATATCAAATATCGCGAGAATACAATACGGTATCACATATCGCATTATCCTCGGTCCCGCACATATCACATATGTGCTCCTACTCCGTTTTGCCTGAGTCAAGAAACCTCTATGTAGGACTCTAAAGAATCGTCAATACGCCGGCAGTAGGTGATGATCATATCAAACACCCACAAGCTGCAAGCGGTCAGCTAAACGTAACAGCTACCCAGGTATTGAGCGCTCAGAAGATCAACAAGCAAGCCTGTACATTCTCCTGTGAATCCAAACAGTAACACTCCCGTACAGTCCGGTCTCGTCGTCTGATATGTTGCATATCTCGCCTAGGGGTGGTAAACGTCAGACCCCAGTAGCTCGATAAGTCGTGTCGATTTGAGGTCTATAACAGTTCGAGAAACTACTGATAACACTTACCAGTAAATCTCAGCAACCCTGGCCAGGGATTTCAGGTTATAGCCAATCGAACACAGCACAACATCAACTCCCTATACCGGGAGAGACGAATCCCCTCCTATCGCTCATTGCCTCCATGTGATTCGGGACTGTACCCAAAAGCCACCTTTTTGCACGCCCTCTTGGACGTGGTATGATGGAAATCAAAGCACAGTGGGAACCACACAAGACTCTATGACGATCTCGGGTCAACAGACTACTCTGTACCAGTGTCACCGGAGAACTGCCATCTGACGTATGGTATAATACCATCTGGGAGTTCTCGGCGAGTCCGTCCAGTGTACCCAGTCTCCACTGAGCACCCGTACACCATCCTTGATGTCAAACACCGATGGATATGGGATCATCCATCGTCCATCATATGGGTCAAGATGCGTATACGCTAGTCTACTCTGGTGTATCGATGCCCTGTCTCAATACACCCTCGACTAGAAACAGTTATAGGATGTACTCGTCGACTACCGTGGCCCCACTAGTATGATCTCATCATAGTCCCAGTAGTCGAGTACATATCCTAAGGGCTTTATCAACATGTAATATAGAGACAATCAGAGTACATGTTAAGATAAAGTACAACCAGATAGCATACTATCATGTCGAGCAAGAAAGTCCTCCCTATATATGTCCTAGCATCCACTACAATATACATCGTATGTACAGTAATGGCCTCTAGGGCATACATATAACTAACAGTGTCACTGGACTCACCAGTGCCCTAGCAGCATTCTTATGTGATGAACCAGATTTCTACAGGCCGTTCCTCGACCAGTTATTATTGTGTTATTTACGACATTCTGGGGTATCTAGTGTGCCTTGAGAAACAGGAGTAGCACTAGAGGATTTGTTATGCAGATACTGGGAGAGCACCAGCAGTTTGCTAAATTCTCGGAGTGTTCCTTCAGGCTTGTTCGTGTTGACTCCTAGGTCTTATAGTCACGGGAGACGGTTTCGTATGGTTCCGAGGGAGATCGTGGCCGTACAACCTAGGCCCAGGCTTATGTGCAGGACGAAGTTCCGTGGATTTGGGGCTTAGCAGGTTTTTACCGCCGTTTCTTGCAGGGTTGCTAGAGTAGTGCTGCACCATCGACTGAATTGACCGGAAAGGAGGTTTCTTTTCTTTGGACTGAGGCATGTGTGCGGAGTTTTCAGCAGTTGAAGATTCTGATAAACAACTGCATCAGTTCTTTCCTTGTTCTTGGTTCGGGCGACCATGTTGTTTAACTGTAATGTTTCTTGAGTGGGCTCGAGTGTGTACTGAGGTGACACTATAGAGTTATCGCTTTTGCTTCCCTACATTTGGCGGAAGTACGAGAAGGATATTCCACTCATGATCTGGAGATGGCCGCGGTGGTTTTGCGTTGGAGATTTGGAGACACTACTTGTTCGAGAATGGTGTCATATTTTCACGGACCACCAGAGCTTAATGTACATCTTCCTGCGGTGGATTTTGTTTGTTGTGATAGTCTGCTGCAGATTTACAGTTCTTGTGTGATTGTTGAGTACAGCTTAAGTTCGTCTCTACGGAAGGGACAGCTTGCTCATGTCCGCGCCCGACCACTTTTCTTTAATCGCTTTCGCGAGACACTGCCCGCCCATGCTCGTTCGTCAGTGATACTTGAGCATACTCGGCTGGGTAATGATTCGGAGACCTTGATTTGTGACAATGGTGTGCTAAGTTAAAGACACGTTTGTGTACCTGACATCATCGGGTAGAGACGTGTAATCCTAGAACATGCACATCTGTCAACTCTCTATATGCATTCAAGTTCCACCAACATTTAGCGTGACTTGGGAGATAGTTACGGGTGGACAGGGATGTAAAGAGAAGTTTCAGGTTTCGTTTCAAGGTGTCTGTCTTGTTGTGGGCTTGGGTCGAGCATCTAAGGCCGGCTGGAGAGTTGCAATCTTTAACCGTTCCGAAGTAGGAGTGGGAGCAGATCTCCACGAATTTCGTTATGGTTTCTACCCAAATTTAGTCAGGGTGTGACTCCATTCGGATTCTTGTCGTCCGGTTATACTCAATGTGCTCAGTTGGTTCTTGTTAAGTTGTGTGTTTGTTTGATTGTTGTCGGCAGTTGGGGATCGTCACTCGCCATCGTTAGGGTTCTCCTTCAATAGCTGTTATCAGGAGACACTCCAATTGGCCGCCTTTAGGTTTAGGGGTTAGGTCGTGTCGATCACCAGTTTGTTGTTTTTCTGACTCTGCGTAAGTAGGACTTTGGACCCCAGCTAGTCTAGAGACTTCGGAGATGGTCCAGTTGTGTTAGGTCAGGATGAGAATTGTCCATTGCGAACTGAGGTCTTGTGCCGACTGCCTTGGTCATATACTCGAGTTCACAGGGATAGATCATGTATTCCTACGGACTTTCCGATGAATGACGTGTTGGATTTTGGGAAGCTTATCCCAGAATTTTGGTCCTTCTGAGATCCTATAAGCGAGTTAGTTTCGTTGCCCTTAATTTGGCACTTCCGCCCAGATTATTGGATTTTCAACCCGTATTCCTTGTGAAGATGCTTTACAATTACCTTCATGACCTTTCTCACATGATTTGGCACCAGACCATTGGGCTTGGAGGCGATTTTTCGTTCACCAGCAGCCATGCGTGTTAATGGCTCGGCATGTGAAGGAACGTCGGTCAAGGGTCTTGCCATCTATGAAGGGTTTTCTTGGGCGTAGCCGTATAGTGAGGTAATCACTTGGGAGGCTGCGAGCGAGATTTGAGGATTTTAATCTTATCTTTGAAGGTACGCGTATCGGTATATTTTTAAATTCGGGGACGAATTTCTTTTAAGGGGGGAGATTGTAACACCTTAGAATGTGTTTTGTAGCTAATTATATTTTTATATATAGTTTTTAATAAAAAGGTTTACCAATTTGGTTTTCAAATATTTTATCCTATTTATTGAGTATTTCATTAGATTTTTCCTAGGCTTGCACACACTTGTGCATGATAACTAGGGTGCTAATTTGGTGTTTAACCATGGTTGGCAACCATAGTGGACTAAGCTTTTCCTTAAGCCATTTTAAAGTTTTGTATTAAGTCATTTTAGGTTTTAATTATGGTTGTTGTTTTCTTTTTATTTTGTTTATGGAAATGATGGTTTGAATGTTGACCTTGGTGAGAGAGAGAGAGAGTGAGAATGGGGCATGATGGTTTCGCCATGCTTCATTAAATGAAGAGAGAGAGAGGAGGGGTTTTGATTTTGTCTCTCATTATCACTTCTCTTTTCACTCACCCTCTCATTCTCTCACAACACACACTCACACACTCACCCAGCAGCAGCCAAGGCAGCAGCAACAGCAGCCTCATTAGCAACAGCAGCAGCTCCATCAACAGCTCATGCAACAGCAGCAACAGAAAGCAGTAGCCACAGCATCAACAACAACATAGCAAGAGTAGCTGCAGCAGGAGCTGCAGCAGCAGTAGCAGTAACAGCATCAGCAGGAGCTGTAGCCGCAGCAGCTCCAGCAGTTGTAGCAAGCCCCCACCTCCTCCACACACTTCTTCTCCTGCTTCTTAGGGTTCTCTAGGGTATATTTTCTGAACCCATCTCTCTTTTGCATAGCTTGTGTGCTAATTAGTGTCGGTTTGTGTTAAATAGTGGGTTTAGTGCTAGATTTTGGTGTTTAAGTGGAATTTTGGTTAAGTATTGATTGTGTTGGTAAACCCTACCCATTTAAGTGTTGTTAAGGTCACCTTAACTGAGTTTTGACCCAGATTTCACTAAAATACCATAGGGTTTGTGTGTTGTGCTAAATTGGCGTTTTTAAGCGATATTGTGACATTCTGTGATCGGCTTTTGACCCGGACCCTTCAGGGTAAAATTGAGGAAACTGGAGCATGCTTGTTAGGTCTAGAACACACACCCAGAACACGAGCCACCCTTTCCCACTTTCGGCCGCAGTTTTAATCCATCTGGTCGCAAATTGCGGCCAGGTCAGGGGCTTGGGTCTTAAGGTTTGGTGTAGGGTACTCTGCAGTGTATTATAGTGTTTTGGCATGTATAGTTTTGTAAGATTTGACCTGTAGGAAAATCTGGGATCAAATATCGTTTTGCATGTCCGTTGTGTTTGCGCGATACGCGCGATACGTGAGTGGGTTCTGTGATCCAGCGTATCGCGGCGTGTCGCGATGGTTTTAGACACGTATACACACGTTTTAGCGTATCGTGCACGCACGCGTTTAGTTCACAACGCGAGTTTCTCGTTTTGATTCGATATCGCATATCGCGAAATATTTGGCTTATATGTGATTTCCTTGTCTTATTTTCAGGTTTGCAGGCGGGGATTACTGACACTGCTACATAGGGGAGTAGATGGTAGGATTCACCTAGCGTGGAGTATAAGTGAGTAGATTTAAGATCTACAGGGGAATCGCCTGCATGGCGTTATGCGTCTGGGCTAGGATTCAATACTTGTCGCATATTCTACGTCATTGATAGAATTGCGCCTTTACCCTTTTTACTTAGATATAGTTGTAGTGTGACTAGCAGCCGTAGGACACTGCACCTATTATTGACGGTTCATGTTGCACGAGAACGGATTGCATGCTACACACACCGTCAATAATTGACATGTCACACACTAACTATTATAGATTCTATTGCTTATCACACATGACATCTAGCTTATCGGTATACCTATAGTGTATCATACTTTTAGTGATAGGCACATATACACCTTGCGATACCGCTACAGGTATACCTTGCACATATTTTTCTTATACCGGGGGGATATCCTACATATTTTAGTTATACCCGGGGGGGTATACGACATCAGTTCATATAGGTAGGTACCTATACATTGCTACACCTGTATGTTACACACATTTTCTGTGGCTGTCACATATTTACCTTTACTGATGTTACTTAGCTGTACCTTTTTGTTTTCGCATACATCTGGTTTCAGCTACATATTCTCATTTATATGCTCGCATTTCAGATATATCGCATATGTTTATTCCTGGATTGCGCATTATTATTTGGATTTTACATGATGTTTTCTGGATTTGGGAACCGCTGGAGTTCATGAAATTATGCATACATTGAAAAACCCGGTTTCCTTGATATGATATTTGCGCATCCACCATGAGTTTTATCGGTGCTGATTATATATACCCCTACGAGGAGGCGTCGAGACCGTAGAGGGTACGTGGTGGGACCCGGAGGTACCCCGGGGCAAGAAAGGGATGTCGATGTTCTATGAGCCGATGAGCCCGGCAGGGGAACCATACCATCCGGTGACAGTACCAATGACTCGGCGGGGATCATGGAGATACCGTTGGGAGTCATGCACGTATGCATACGTCGAAAGGCGAGGGTCAGAGCTAAGCACTCGTGCTTTCGGGACAGCGTATGATACGTACCTATCAGGATTTCTGTGTCGATGCTTGGCTCATTGTTTTCATGATATTTCTTTTAAACACCTTTGTATATATAACAGGGGATTAGCCGTTGTTATATATACCCTTACACCAATATTAGTGGAATGGGACGCTAATATATGTGTATTGACCACATCATATTTATTTCTGCATATATATTTATTTAGGATGTTAGAAACTTACTTGATATTCGACTTGGGATATAGGTGATTAATTGAGATTGGATATTGAGTATGAAAGAGATTATTGATTTGTACATTCGAGATATAGGAGAGCTATTCGATATTGTACATTGAGGTGATGTGAGACTTATATGATGTGAGAGCCCAGTTTGGGGGGCTGATTTGAGGAAATTGTGGATTTGAGTGTCTTGATGGATTGTGATCCTGCCACGATGTCAGGTTTCCGTGGAAATGACATATTCCACCCCATACCTCACATTTATCTATTTATGCACAGTTTCATATATTGGTAGTACCTGTTAGTGTACCTTTTTGATAGTTGCATATTTACATTCTCATATCCCTATTGCATGATTATTGCATATTATTGTCATGTTACTTTTGCTTCACATATTGATTGTACCTGCTAGTGTACTTTCCTTTATTCAGCATTTGCATGACATGTTATTACTGTAATCGCATATCTTAGATTCATGCTGTACGTACATTCCTGTGATTACCTGTATATGTTATCTACTATTCACGAGTTGGCAACTCACCCCCGTTGTGCCACAGGTGTTTCAGGTTGTTACCCAGAGTAGTCAAGGCAGGCTATTCCGCTTTTCAGCTATCATCTTTTGCTACAGATACCGCATCAGCTCACAGTACTATTTTGCTTAGGTGGGTTTTGGTGGTTATCTGTATTTTGTATTGTACATTCGTTGTATGTTGTACTCTCCATCTACTATTATGTTGTTGACTTAGAGACGTGGTGAGGACGTTACTGTATATTATTTGTGGTTTTGTTGTCTTTTATTTACAGCTTTCTTTCTATTGTCTTTATTTCTTCGCTACAGTGTCATATTTTTGTGTTGCATTCATCTTGGCTAGCTTTTACAAAAAGAGGGTGTTGCTAAAACTTTAAAGAAATAAAGTAGGACTTTTAAAGAATTTGGGTTGCGATTTCAAATGTTTTAAAAACTTATATTATCTTTTCCGTATTTTTATGGTTTAGATTTCTGGGTTTTGGCTTTCTTTTACTACGTTACGTCTTAGGGCGTTGCGTAGTACTAGGGCCGTCACGGGCCAATTTTGGGTCGTGACACCTAGCTTGCTTAAACGTGTTTAGAACTCGATCGAACAATAAAACCCAAAAAAACTGTATTTTCTTGTGCATTATGTTTATGTCGAAATTTTTTTGGCTCCAAAATTTTTTCAGGCTGTTTCAGAATGATGTGCAGAGAATTCTAAGACCTCTGTAGAAATTTGATCACGTGAACGCACTATACGACCGCGGAACCGCGGCCAAACCCATGCTTGGGCCGCGGTTTCGCCGCAGTATTTACTTTTCAGTGCATCAAAATTCTACAGAGTGCTTCTGGGTTGGAAATAGGGGTTTTGGGATATTCTTTTTGGGCCCAGATTTTCTATGAGAGCTACAGTAGTGCTTGGGGCCCACTTTGATAAATTTGTTCGTTCGGATATTTTAAACATGCTAGTTCACAGTATTTACATTATATCTGCGACCGTGATTGTCATTTGATCGGTAAATCCTGTCTAACTGCTATAGCCCGGTTAGACGGATTTACGAACGTGACATTCACGTTGATGTTCTGTGTTGTGCTGTGATGTTGCGGATTGGTCGTGGGGATAGCCTGGTTGCGATATTAGTACAGTTTTGTTTTATTTGTACATTTGATATTGCGGGGCGAGCGTCCGACATGTGGACTACCGTCACTACCTGTTTGTATTATTCTTTTGGGGCACGACCGGGGCGAGGTCGATGTACCCGTTGTATGTATATTTTACTTTCTGTACTAGGATTACCCCGCAGAGGGGTGCACGGATAGCCGGGTTCTAGAGGGCAACAAGCCCGCATCTCATGGCGTTGAGACGGAGGGGGCTTTACTCTAGAATTGGCAGGGCTATTAACCGCACTCGTAGGGGGTACAGGTTGACCCAGGAGGGGTGCCCAAGTTACCGGATTCTATGAAGTGCTGGGTGGTCCATTCACGTTGCTGAAGGGGGCTGCCTCGCTTCAGGTTTTGGCGGGTAACTTTCCGCGCCCGTAGGGGTCTATGATTTTCATTACACAAGCTATCCACACGACCAGGGGAACATCGGGTTTCAGTAGCGGCTCTATGAAACCCGGGGATCCCAGATATCTGTATTGTTCTGTGATGCTGTACATTTCTGTGATGTTGCATTTTATCACGCCTTGAGCGAATATTTTATATTGATATATATACTAGTATATGTTGTATATGTTTTGCATCCGAGCTAGTCCAGTCCCCGCTCTGTCGTTAGTTAGCTAACCTAATGGGTGATGACGGGACCCAGTGGCGAATGCGGATGGCATATACGTACGTCATTATTTTCGTTCTTTATTGGTGTGATCAATTGATGGGACCGCATTGATTCGGATCAATGCAAGATAGACAAACCTATTCTGATGTTGTTGGAACACTTTTCAAAAGGCTGTTATTGCAAGGACGTTCTCTTTTGTTTTGCATCGTGGTATTCAGTTGGAATATCCTGCTCCTCAGTCGACGAGGCAAGGGCCGAGATCCCTTCACCGGGAGTGACCCTTTGGACAAAAGTTTGCCTTAGGGAAATAACTTCACTATAGCCGATTACTTTTTCTTTGCATCGGGTATTCAGTTGGAATATCCTGCACCCCATCCTACGGGGAAAGAGCCGAGATCCCTTCACCAGGAGTGACCTCTTTAGCAAAGGTTTTCGTTACTATATTTTTATAAAGCTATCAGTTCCTTCAACGATATCAAGTTCATTACGGTAAAGGTTTTCGCCAGAAACCATTCGTAGCCCTCCGTCATTTCAGACGGGTAGCATATAGTATTCATGCTATATTTGTTAGCCTTCGTCAAGGTGCAGTGTACGGTAGCTGCTTGTTGCCTTTCTGCTGCATAGATAGATGCGTTGGTTTGGGACAGTCGTATAGCCTTGTTGACCTTCGTCAAGGGCTTGTACGGGTGGGTTCAAATTAACCTGGACAATGATGGGTAGAACTTGACATGTGACTTATGATTTGTTGACCTTCGCCAAGGTCATAAGAGCATGGGGCAAAATTCACATCGGGAGTTTCTAAAGAAACTGAAACTTGCCAGATATGCGCATACCTTCTGGAGTGTGATAACGTGAGCGGATTCCGTCACGTTATCATGCGATGATAGTTGGATCCCGATTCCCACTGATGAGTTGGTTTACTCCTCGGGTGATCCGGCTAATTCTTCTTTCAGGTTTGGGGAAGAATTTGACGTTACAGTGGGAGGTTTCTTGATTAGATAAAGTGATAACCATTCTGATCTAGGTTAGAGTTCACGCTGTGTTTTTCTTTTCTCTCTCTATTTGGCAGCGACCATTGACCCGACCCTAGACTATGACTCAGTGACCAAGATTAACCGAACCTTCTTTAACACTGGCTTTTAGATTGTCAGAGTTGCAAACCTCATTACCACTCCTACTTTTACCCTTTTCTCCAGGACACCCCGTATTATTACGAACGTCCACTTCCATTGGACAAAACCATCGTATGGTTATATACGAACTCGAAGGAATTCGAGGATGGTTTCTGGTTCTGGAGAAAACGAATAGGACTATTCAGTTGTCTTTTCCTTTTACCTTCTCTCAGGTTGCGAGTGCTCCTTGGTTTAGGAGATAGTACACATATTACGCAAATTGGATAGTCTTCTTCCAAACCTTAGGCTGGTGCCGAACGGTGGGGAATGAAGAAAACCAATTAGCATAACGATGGTGTACAGAAGGTATTATATAAAGACAAAGAAAGGGATTAGTAAGAGGGCAAAGTAAATTGCGACTGATATTCACGACCAGACCAAGTATTTCTTTACCACTCCCACTTCACATTTGTGTTTCTCTAGGACACTCCGTATCACTACGAAGATCCACAGTTTATTTGGATATTCCATCGTATGGTTATATACGAACTCGAAAGGAACTTGTTCCAGTTCGGGGATGGATTCTGGTTCAGGAGAAATAGGAATAAGGTTTATTCAGGTGTCTTTTATCTTCACCTTCTCTCGCATTGCGAGTGCTCCTAGGATTAGGACAGTACACCCATTATGCTTATTGGATAGTCTTCTTCCAAACCATAGGCTGGTGCCGAACGGTAGGGAAGGAAGAAAACCATTTGGCCTAAAGGGGTGTACAGAAGGTAATGACTAAAGACATATAAAGGGATTTGGAGAGATGGCAAAGAAATATACGGTTACAGTTGCGAATCTGGATATTGGAAGAGGCATTACTAGGAATACCAGGACACCCCATCGAAACATTTTAATGTTTCAGTTGCACTGTGTACTATTAAAAGAAAACTGATTTCCCAAATTAGACACTTGCTCCAGGGTATGTATTTACCAGGTTTGATTCTCTCATCTGTATGGTTTTACAGATGATGAGTAGTAGTAAGTTATTGGGAATTGGGTGATCATCCTCATTATATCGGAATTCGTTGTAATTGGTGATATTTGAGTAAGTCACTTGGGTTGTTTGCTGGTCGGCAAATATTTGGTTTTGAATATCCGTTGTTATACACCAATTTCAAATTGATATATCTGTACATCTATTTTTATAGAGTGGGATATACCTTTTGAAATTATGTCTATGACATTTACATATATCAATGGATGGTTAGGTAAGGAGCATTGAACAACGGTGTAATTCTTCTTAACCATAAGTACAGTTTTCAACCTACGGCACACAGTGAATGAGTCATTTGACTCAAGGGACTTATACAGAGTATTGTATGTTGTCCAGTGTCCATTAGGACAGAGGGGTAGGTACTCATAATATATTCTGTTTACTTATGACTTTTCTAGTTCTTAGACAGGTGTTTCGTAGAAACACAGGGTCTAAGTTTTGAGAAGTTATAGGTGTATGAATAAAGTAGAGAACCAAGAGTTGCAAGTATCAGGATTCTTCAAGGTGATCAAAGATGTAGATACTTGTGTGTGGTATTCAGTTGATAGTAATGATTAAGAGAACTTGCTTCTCTTTCAGGTTACTCATAATTGGAAGTACTCTTAAGTTGAGTAACGCTGATCGGCCTCCTTCCATTTAGTTGACATGCACTGGAGACAGCTGCATGATTTGAATCTGGTTCAATTAAATCGGTGCCTCTGTTCCTGTATTGGATATAGAACAGTTCATATCTTGACATTGTTAAGATACGGGGAGTTGTCCAGCTTATGCTTAAAACCAGACTCTGGATGACTCAAGGCATGTTTCTGTAATGGCTGTTTGTGGGTTGACCCGGGCTATGACGAGGGTTGACTTTCTACCATCTGGAAGATCAATAGTGATATTGTTCTTAACTCGCCACAGTTTTAACAAAAATGTATTTTTTCAGAAAACAGTACTGGGAGTATGGTAGAACTGGAAGTGATTCCAGA
This sequence comes from Agapanthus africanus, assembly GCA_030015575.1. Taxonomy (NCBI): domain Eukaryota; kingdom Viridiplantae; phylum Streptophyta; class Magnoliopsida; order Asparagales; family Amaryllidaceae; genus Agapanthus; species Agapanthus africanus. The sequence continues at coordinate 303,227,526 of CM057343.1, read as the reverse complement.
CCGCAAACGATTACTAAAGATTTGATAAGAACCTAAAGATTCAATCTGGTTTGACATTCCATTGGCCACTCCGCAGATATGGTGGGTAACTTCAGGCACCCGAGAGGTACTTCGGTATGCTCAGGGACGGTGGCAGGGTGGTTCTTGTTTACCCAGACTTGCCATTGCTGTTGTTCCAGACTGTGAGACCCGGCAGGAGGATGAGTATAGCGTCGTTCTAAACTGGCTTTAGAAGCGTACGTGTATATGACTCTGCCAGAGGGTTGTCGTAGTCAGTCGGAGCAGCGGAAGCATTGGTGGATAGGTGGCTTATGTCTATTTATAGACTAAAGCAGATATAGCGGAGAAAGATCATCTATTTCTGATGCGATAGTCATAGGTTTGACTTCATCAGAATAGGAGATTGATCTTTTAAGAAGGTAGTAGGGTGTGATGTCCTGGTATTTGGATGACATACACAGAGTAGAAAGTGAAATTCCTATACTACGATCGGTTGTACTTTGGTCGTCACATAGTAGTTTCTCCACATGGCACTTGGATATTATATCAGATATTCTGGTTACTAGATCTATGGTTTTAGATCTAGATTTGGTTAGTTTCCCAATTAGGGTACTTAGACAGCATTCTATGAGCATTTAGAATGGACGACTCCTGGCACGGTAGTATACCTGCAGATGATGGAGTCACCCTCTCTAAAGGTGTCTTACAGACTAAAGGGGAGAGGGATACGCATGATTGGCAGATCACTTGGTTAGGCAATTAAGTTGATCATGAGATGTCAAGTACCACACCAGATGTTGTTCTTGCAGTAGATGCAATAAGTTGATATTGATCGAATCCTGGGGAAACAGTCGGAAGCAGTTTTAGAACATAAGTGGATGTTCTAGGGATATGATAACGACAGCCTCCTTTAGGAGACGGTTATCATTCCAGGCTTCCAAGGTGACCTGGATGGTAGAGTGGGTGCAAGAGTTATAGTTTTTCCTCTGACGAGGGGCAGTATTTTGGACAGATGGTCCAGGTGGATACTGAGGGAAGGCATGGCGCAAGATACTGATTAAGTTCAGTGGACGATACAGTCTAAGAAGTTTGGATTTGGAGTTCATTTATGAGCTAGGTCCCATCAGACATCCAGACATTCTAAGACAGGTATTGCTTATTTCGGGAGATGGCTTTCTCCGCGAACTTGAGATAAAGAGAGACATAGAAAGAAACACCACAGTGGATCCACTCACTGAGGCTATTCCTCGAACACAATAGTTTCGCAAACGAGCTTTGTGAGACTGACTAGTAGAGGAGTTGGGTGTTCGGTATCACACGGGCTGTGAGTATGCGACATCGCAATAATTAGCCTTGAGTGCAAGTGGGAGATTGTTGGATATAGTGCCCTCAGAGTCAATTATTGGATCACAGGCACGTGATTGCAATGATTGAGTGAGGACCTATACCGGTAGGACAGTCTTACTCGAGATGATAGTATGCTATCTGTTTATCTTTATCATCGTGTACTGCTTTAGGTGACCTTACGAGTCGCTATTACACGTTGATAAAGCCCCTCGGATTCTTGCTTAACTACCAGCAGTATGAGGGCGATCATATACGTGAGAGCTGGAGTCTATAAGTACATCCTTAAAAGGTCCCTAGTCGTGGGAGTTTCGAGACAAGGCATCGATACTCCAGAGTAGACTAGTGTATACAGTCGAGACCCCGATGAGGGGCGGTGGCCGGTCTCACAAGCTACTGGTGTCAGTTGGTTCACCTAAGATGTATACAGGTGCTCATTGGGTTATGAGTACACCGGACAGGACTCGCCGGGAGCCTGCTAGTTGGTATTATACCTGACGTCAGATAGCAGTTCCCAGGTAACATGTGTACAGGTTAGTTCATTGACCTGAGATCGTCATTTGTCTCATGTGAGTTCCCACTGTGCTTTGATTACTACCCTACCACGCTCAAAGGAGACGTGCAAACAGGTTTTAGTTGGATACAGTCCCGAGCCACATGGAGGCAGTGAGCGGATCTGCAGGGGTTCGTCTCTCCCGGTATTGGGGGTGAGGTCGCGCTGTGTCTAGGAGAGCCAGTACATGAAAAGTCCTTGGCCAAGGCAGGAGATTTACTGGTAGGTATTCCAGTAGTATCTCAGGGTGTTCTGGACTACACTCTGACACGACTTGTACTGCTTTTAGGGGTCTGACTTTTACCAAGCCCCTAGGTCCGCCATGCGATGCTCATAGACGAATGGACCGGACTGAACGGATATTGTCACTGACAGGCTCAGTAGGGTGTCAGGATGAGTTCGCTCATCGACGTCCCTTTTGGTCAATAGCTGGTGGCCCGTCACGTATGGCTGATACCTCTGACGTGCTAGTGGTTAAATCCACAGCCATAGTATTGACGAGTCTTTAGAGTCCACCACACACAGTTACTCAAGTTTCGGGCGAAACGCTGTAGAGGCCGTATGGAGATATGGCAGGGTTCGATCAGAAACGTGCGGTATTGCACGGATCGTGATCGGTCGGGTTTTTACTAGCCGGCTTTGGTTTAAGCCGGATCCTAGTATTAGACAGTGTAGTTTTGTCTCTTTGCATTTGTATTCACTGGGAATACAAATGCGGGCTTGTATATACAGTAGCGGGGTTTTCCTGTAATTTATTACGGGATCAGTTTTCTGAAGTTTCCAGTTTGCATTCTGTTTCGGCCGGTTTTCCTTTGTTCCTTCGCTGTCGGACTTTTCGATGTAGGGGGTAATTTGCAATTGTGCAAATTACTTATTGTGGAGGGGTTTTCTTGTATTTGTGGCTTCTATCATCATGAGATTCAATTATGGTCTCATCCTTTCAATTTATGAGATGGTTTTGTGAAAGGATTGATATGTGATTATGGTGTGACCATTTTTCTCTTCTTTTATTCCTTCCTTGCATTATTTGATTCACTCTCCTCCACCATTCTTTGGAGAGGCCGGCCACTTGGGCAAGAGGGAGAGAGAGAGAGGTTCATTTGAGGGTAGCATTTTCTTCATCTCATTTTCCTTGCTAAAAATTATGAGCTCATTTTTTTCCAAAGCTCATTCTCTTTCTCCACCTCCACCATGGCAACAACATAAATCCCAAAGAGACATAGCCTACTACACTATATCTACAGCAAATCTTGGACACGTCGGCTAGCCAACTTCGCGCCCGAGTTGCCTCGGTCTAGAGGTGGGAGCCCGTAAAAGTATTTGGCTACGTGGTGCCCTTTCCGACGAGGAGGTGACGGACGGAGATTCCGCGGGAGATCGGAGTGGAGACGAAGAACGAAGGACACGGATCGCTTGGTATATCTCTTCACCCATCTTTTAGTTTGCTAGTAGCTAGGTTAATGGCCCGATTTGGGTTAAAAGTGCGCGGTGGTGCCGGTTTGCTAGTTTGCAAAGTTTTTCGTTTCCGCATTCCGGCGTCGAATCGACGGCCGGAGCGCCGCCGTGGACTTACACGTGAATCCATCTTCCTCCATACTAAGGACTTATATGGAGAGCAATATTGTATCGAAAGATACGAGACATCGAAGAAACTATTTCAAGCGAGGTTGGCCATCAGGTCATTTGTAGGGGACCACGTCCTTAAGATGATCAGCTTAATTGAAGAGCTCGCGGACCTGGGGACCACGTTGGAGAATGAGCTGTACACAGACTTGATTCTACAGTCCCTCCCCTCTACCTATGCCCAGTTTATCTTGAATTTTAATATTCAGGGTAAAGAAGTTTCACTTCGTGAACTCCTCAACATGTTGAGGAGCGCTGAGGGCACAATGCAGAAGTCCAGGGAGAATCCCACTCTGTTTATTGGAGGATCTTCCTCTTCTAGATCCAAGGCGAAAGTCAAGGGGAAGAAGAAGAAGGCCCCCACCAAACCGAGAGGAGGGATCCATAAGGTAGAGAGAAAGGATAAGGAAAAAGTTGGGGGGCGACGGTAGGGAAGGAAGAATGCTTCTACTGTCACAAGACGGGCCATTGGAAGAAGGATTGCATGGCCTGGAAAGCCAAGAACCCGGATTCGAAGCAAGTTGTGGTTTCGGCTTCAGGTGTGTTTTTGATTGAAAACCGTCTGTCAATCAACTCTACTTCCTGGGTATTGGATACCGGATCAGGATCTCATATCTTTAATTCTTTGAAGGCACTGAAAAGCCGTAGAGTATTGAAGGCGGGCGATATGACCCTCAGAGTTGCAAACGGAGCGAGCGTGGTTGTTGTGTCCGTAAGGGAATATCACTTAGGTTTGATAAGTAGACATTTTTTGGTTTTGCGCAACTATTTTTGTGTACCAAGTTTGGCTTGTAATATCATTTCTGTATCTTTGTTATCTAAAGAAGGTTACGATTTTATATTTGTAAGCGATGTCGTAAATATCTACCTTAATCATGGTTTGATTGGGTCGGGTACACTAAACAACGGTATATACGTATTAAACCAACTGCAAGTTTTCAACGTCCAGAACACACATAAAAGAAAGTCTCCAGAATTAAATAAGACTTTCTTATGGCATTGTAGACTAGGTCACATCAACGAAACACGGTTGACCAAGTTACATAAAGAGAGATATTTTGATCCGTTCGAATATCAGTCTTATACAACTTTTCAATCATGTCTCAAAGGAATGATGCAAAGACTCCGTTCACTGGACACGGAGAAAGAGCGAGCGAGCTCTTGGGACTCATACACAGCGACGTGCGTGGTCTAATGTCTACACATGCAAGAAGTGGTTATTCCTATTTCATTACTTTTACGGATGATTTCTCTCGGTATGGACATGTTTTCTTGATGAAACATAAATCCGAGGCCTTTGAGAAATTCCCAGAATATAAGAATGAAGTGGAAAAAACCCGGCAAAAGTATCAAGACACTTAGATCTGATCAAGGTGGTTAATACTTAAGTACCGAGTTCCTGGATTACCTAAAAGAGAATGGAATTCTCTTTCAACTTACTCCTCCATACACACCACAACACAATGGTGTATCGGAGCGACGGAACCGAACCTTATTTGATATGGTACGTTTCATGATGACTAATGCTGAGTTACCGCAATCCTTCTGGGGTTATGCACTAGAATCAGCTGCATATCTTTTGAAAAAGGTTCCTTCCAAGACTGTGCCTACCACACTATATCAGATGTGGAGGGGGAAGAAACCTGAAGATATGGGGATGTCCAGTTTTTGTCAAAAAGCAGCATGCGGACAAGCTCGAGGCACGCTCGGTACTGTGTAAGTTTGTGGGATACCCAAAGAACTCCAAGGGGTATCTTTTCTATTACGTAGAGGAACAAAAGGTTTTTGTTTCTCGTCATGCCCAGTTTTTGGAAAATCAATTTTTAGAAAAAAACTAGTAGGAGAGCAATAGAACTAGAAGAAATTCAAGAACCACAAGCTATTTCTGAAAACATGGTAGAACCAGGTGTTTTAGAAGAACCAGACATCCTAGCGCCACTCCGCAGAAGTAGTACGCTGTCTCATCCGCCCGAGAGATACTACGGTTTTCTCATAGACGGGAATAGAGAAGATTGTATCATTGAAAATGATGAGCCAACTTGCTTCCAGCAAGACATTCAGAGCGGAGACACTGTAAAATGGATAGATACAATGCGGGCCGAGATGGAGTCTATGTATAACAACAAAGTATGGACTTTGGACTTTGCTCCAGAAGGGGTAAAAACCGTAGGCTGCAAATGGATCTTCAAAAAGAAGATTCATGTAGATGGACCGGTTGAAACCTATAAGGATAAACTTGTTGCAAAAGGTTTTCATCAAAGACCTGGTTTAGGCTATGATGAAACCTTTTCTCCAGTGGCGATGCTCAAATCCATTTGGATCATTCTTGACATTGCTGCCTTCCACGATTATGAGATCTGGCAGATGGACGTAAAGACGGCTTTCCTAAATGGACATTTTGAAGAGTGGGTCTATATGGATCAGCCAGAGGGTTTCATTCAGAGTGGGAGCAGCGGAAAAGTGTGCATGTTGCTTAAGTCCATTTATGGATTAAAGCAAATATCGTGGAGTTGGAACATTTGTTTTGATGAAACAGTCAAAGAATTTGACTTTATCAAAAATCCAGATGAACCAAGCATCTACAGTAAGATTGTAGCAAGAACTATTGTATTCCTCGTCTTGTACGTGGATGACATTCTCTTAATAGGAAATGATATTCCTATGCTACAATTTGTCAAAGGATTCATATCACAAAGGTTCTCCATGAAAGACCTGGGTGATGCCTCTTACATTCTGGGGATCCGGATCTATCGTGATAGTTCTAAAAGGATGTTGGGACTTTCATTGTCCAGGTATATCGACACCATACCGAAAAGATTCAGTGTGGAAGATTCAAAGTGCGGTAATCTATCGGCTTGTCACGGAATCACCCTTTCCAAAGAGATGTTTCCCAAAACTGATTTGGAAGGGGATCGCATGTCTATTATACCCTACGCTTCTGCGGTAGCCTCTATAATGTATGCGATATTGTGTAACCGACCAGATATTGCTTACGCACAAATCGTGGTAAGACGGTATTAATCAAACCCTGGGGAGAAGCACTGGATAGCAGTAAAGAACATTCTCAAGTACCTGAGAAGGACTAAGGAGATGTTTTTGGTGTACGGCAGAAAAGACCTCCAGATCGAGGCCTTTGCTGACTCCAGCTTCCAGAGTGACAACGATGACTCCAAGTCCTTATCGAGTTATGTTTTTACCCTCAATGATGGGGCGGTATGTTCGAAGAGTTCCAAACAAGATACAGTTGCTGACTTTACGATGGAAGCGGAGTATATCGTTGCTTCTGACACCGGAAAAGAAGCAGTCTGGATGAGGAAGTTTTTAATAGAACTTCAGGTGGTTCTATCCATTATTGATCCAATACCTCTGTATTGTGACAATAATGGGGCTATAGCTTTACCGAAGGAACCCAGGTCCCATCAGAAGTCTAGACATATCTTGAGGCAGTATCACCTGATCAGAGAGATCGTAGATCGCCGGGAGATCTAGGTGTGGAGAGGTGATACGGAAAGAAACACTACAGATCCACTCACAAAGGTCATCACTTAGACGCAGTTTGGGAAGCTATTCAAGATGATAGGTCTGCGATATGCCAATACATGGCCTTAGTGCAAGTAGAAGATTGTTAGTGTTATATGCCCTAGAGGCCATTATTGTAGACTACTAGTTTGTATATTACATTTTGGAAGCTTGGGATATACATGGATTTTATGACAGTTTTGCTCAATATAGTAGTATGCTACTTGATTTGTTTCTATCTAAATATGTGTATATGTTTCTTTTAACGTATCACTAATACATATTGAAAGAGCCTTTAGGATCTTTGCTTGACTACCAGCGTTGTGATGGCAGTCACAGTAGTGGGGGCTAGGTAGTTGATAAGCACATCCTTATTCTGGTCCCTAGTCGTAGGATTATCGAGATAGGGCATCGATACTCCAGAGTAGAGAAGTGTATACGCTTCTCATCCCAGCAGGGGAGATGGTCTGTCCTACAGCCACTAGTACATCATACTGAAGATAGTATGCAGGTGCTCATTAGGTTATGAGTTACACTGGATGGAATCGTGGGGAACTGTTGGTCAGTACTATACCTTTTCATCAGGTAGCAGTTCCCAGGTTACATGAGTACAGCATAGTTCGTTGACTTGACACTGCTGCTTCGCCTCGAGTGTGTTCCCACTATTCTTAAATTACCACCCTACCACGGCTCTGTTGAGTCGTGCAAACAGGTAGTAGTTAGGTGCAGTCCCGAAGCACTTGGAGGCAGTGGCAGTTAGATAGGATTCGTCTCTCCCGGTATTGGGGGTCGATATCGCATTCGGAAAGCCATTAACCAAAGTCCCTGGTCAGGGTAAGTGAGATTTACTGGTAGGTACTCCAGTCCTTTCTCAGGGTGTTGTGGGCTCTACTCCGGCACAAGTTATTGCGCTATTATAGGTTTGACGGCTATCGCCCCTAGGCCCGATATGCGATACTCTTAGACAAATAGACCGGACTGTACGAAGTTTGTCACAGATAGGCTCAGTAGGAGTTCGGATGAGTTATTCTCATCGTCCATCTTATCGACAGATACCTGGATAGCCATTACGTGCAGCTAGTACCGCTTTCGGCTTGTGGTTAAACCGACTGCCAGCGTAGTGTCGAGTTTTTAGGGTCCCACACAGAGGGTTTCCCTGCATCAGGCAAAAGATGCAGAGGTTGTATGGTTTTACGACAGGGTTCGATCACGTACGTGTACTTGTGCACGCATGTGTAACATTTCAAAAAAATAAAATATTATTTTTGGGAATTTTTATTATTTAATATAATTTTTAATGAATATTTTAATATTTCGGTATAATTAAATACCGATAAATTGGGGAAATTTTTTCAAAATTATAGAAATTACTAAAAGAGGGTGTTTTATGTGAATTATGTAATTTTTATGTTTTTATGATTAATTATATGCTAATTTAGTGCTAATCGCGATTAAAAATCGTTAATCGGATTTTTAGCATATTTGTGCAAAACATGCACCATATCTTTTTTTCACTTGTTACACATTCTTATGGCTTTCCTACATGTTTTATTATGGCATTCTTGCTTGGTTGTTAATTAGAGAGAATGAGAAAAAGAAAAGAAAAAGGGAAAGAATAGAATAATGGGTATGGGTGAGAGAGAGAAAGGTGATGGTGTGTTGACTTGGCCATTCCTCTTCATTCTTGAAGGGTTTCCTACAGCACCACTACAAGGGTTTGGAGGCAACACACATGCCATATTTAAAATTTGGATGGTGCTAAAGAAACAATCATAAGGATCATGCTAGAAAAATTAGGGCAACTAAACTTTAACACAAACACAAGTAGTAAAAGCTAGGGTTTTGAGAGTACAACCTTTGTAGCTCCCTACGCTAGACTCCTTGGCTACTTGATAGTTGGAAAAAGGTCCGCTTGAGATTCTCTAGGTCCACGACGATCCACTCGGAGTCCTCACTACTAAAATACGGGGTTGCCCCTACGGATACTGAAATCCGTAGGGGCAGATTTATGTTGGCCCTACGGATTAATCCGTAGGGCTAGAAGGTTGCCCCTACGGTCCAAGGCGTCCAAGAATAAAAATATTAATTCTTAATTTGGTGTTTGCCCCTACGGAGCCGCAAACCAAGGACCTATGGACAAATCCGTAGGGGCAACTAAATAGCGATTTAATTAAAAAGGCACAGATCGCCTACGCCCCTTATCTCTTTCTCTCTCGATCGCGCGCGAACCAAAATCCCCAAATCATTCCCGCCGTTCTCGTCGTCGCCACCGCTGTTCTCGTCGTCGCCACCGCCGTTCTCGTCACCGTTCTTCCTCGTCGCCGTTTTCGTCGTCGCCTCCATTTCGTCGTCGCCACCGATCGATCGTCTCCTCCATCGCACAAGTTATTAAATCTTCAACTAAACAAATTTTTTATTATTTAGGGCTAGGGTTCATGGCTGGGGCTGGGGTTGCGGTTGGAATTGGGGTTCGGCAGGGGTTGGGGTTGGGGTTAGGGTTAGGGTTGGGGTTTGGCTGGGGCTGGGGCTGGGGCTCGGGCTGGGGTTAGGGTTGGGGTTGGGGTTGGGGTTTAGCTGGGGTTGGGGCTGGGGTTAGGGTTAGGTTGGGGCTGGGCTGGGCTAGAGCTAGGGCGGGGCTAGGGCTGGGGCTAGGGTTAGGTTGGGGTTGGGGTGGGGCTGGGCTGGGGCTGGGTCTGGGGTTAGGGTTAGGTTGGGGTTGGGGTTTGCTGAATTTGGCAAACCTGAGAGGAATTTCCAGCAATTTTAGCCTAGTTTGATTACTAAAATTATTGTTGATCGAGAAAATCTTGGGTCCTTCTAATCAAACTTTGTTTGTTACTATTTCTCAACGAGTACTGAAAAAAGAAAAAAAAACGATTTCAAGTGGAAATTAGGTATGTACAATGTTCTAATATAATTTGTATTTCTTGCCATCATCAAACATATAAAAGTACTAATACGAAATGGAAAATAAATAAATAAATAATCAAAGGTTTGGCATGTATGTTAAATCCCTTGTTACTTTTTCTTGGATGCCCAACTTTGAAAATTCTATCTATTAAATTAGACATACTCTAAAAAGAATGATAATGAAAGAATTTGACTTGGTGGAGACTTGCATCATTAATAGAAATATGAAAGTGTAAAGACCTTCTTTACCTTCAATAGGGTTCGGTTGGGGAGGGGCTGGGGCTAGCTAGGGCTTGGGCTTCATCACCTGATATAGCGAAATACAAAGCGTACTTCAGTACACCCGACCTCATTGAGTTCCCTATTGAAGTTCCCGGTCAAACGGCATATGCATATTTTTATTCGCCATGAAATCCCAATTATCAAACTACCGAGGACGAAAAGCCACCTTTGTTAGTCGAGAGTCATGGTAATAGACTTGTCATTATAGATCATAGTCAATTGTTTTTCCTATCATTTTCTTGATCCAGATGCTAATCAACTTGTTAATTAGTTACTGTTTTTATGACGTATTTGTCTATATTTGTTGACAGTGGCCTTTCTTTTGGATGAACATGTTTTTTTCATGCATGTTTTAGTCATGTGAATTCATATGTTGCGTATAACGCTTTATGATATCAGTATCCTACATTTGTAGTTTTAATTGTTGATTGTTATAGATGAATGCCATTGCAATGCTAGTTTTTGGTTGATGAATTCCATTGCAATGTAGGATGATCAGTTCTATCAATCTAGATCTCAATGGTTTAAAATCATGTTACACATACAACAAGAATACACACAAACGCATCATTAGAGAGTGATTCGAGATGTTCAAGTTAAAACCAATATATGATACTCGATGATAATATGAAACCTTCATATTCTCATCAATACTTGTATATGAAACAAAAAGCGCCACTTAGTCCCCGTCTATCGGTTAACATACGTGCGAGGCTCGTCAGGACATAGAACTATACGAAGGTTGTTAAATATCGGGAAGTATAGCTCAATACTAACAACCGTCGTATAGTCTACGCGACGAGAAAATTCAATCGTATGGTAACCGATAGATTTGTCCCGTGTGGACAAGTTAAAAATGTATAAAGCAAACGCCTTCATTCACTTGTGTTTTCATCCGATTCGAGATATTTCGTCGGTACCTTTCCGCTGGTTCTCTGTGTAAAAAGATAGATTAGATGTTCATTTCAACGTTGTTTCACAGCTTTGAAATGATTATCTATTCTATTACAGTGTACTCGGAGAACAGCGGGGAGGTGCTGCCGAAATTTACTCGAAACGGTTGAAAGCACAAGTGATGGGTGTTCGCTCTATACATTCTTAAAAGAATAGAAGCCTACCCCCGACAGCCGGAACACACACATACAACAAGAATACACAACAAACGCATAATTAGAGAGTGATTCGAGATGTTCAAGTTAAAACCAATATATGATAATATGAAACCTTCATATTCTCATTGATACTCATATATGAAACTAAAAGCGCCACTTAGTGCCCGTTTATCGGTTAACATACGTGCGATGCTCGTCGTGACATAGAACTATACGAAGGTTGTTAAATATCGGACAGTATAGCTCGATACTAACAACCGTCGTATAGTCTACGCGACGAGACAATTCAATCGTATGGTAACCCATAGATTTGTCCCGTGTGGACAAGTTAAGAATGTATAAAGCAAATGCCTTCATTCACTTGTGTTTTCATCCGTTTCGAGATATTTCGTCGGTACCTTTCCGTTGGTTCTCCGTGTATAAAGATAGATTAGATGTTCATTTCAACGTTATTTCACAGCTTTTAAATGATTATCTATTCTATTACAGTGTACTCGGAGAACAGCGGGGAGATGCTGCCGAAATTTACTTGAAACGGTTGAAAGCACAAGTGATGGGTGTTCGCTCTATACATTCTTAATGGGATAGTAGCCTACCCCCGACAGCCGGAACACACACATACAACAAGAGTACACAACAAACGCATAATTAGAGAGTGATTCGAGATGTTCAAGATAAAAGCAATATATGATAATATGAAACCTTCATATTCTCATCGATACTCATATATGAAACTAAAAGCACCACTTAGTCCCCGTCTATCGGTTAACATACGTGCGATGCTCGTCGTGATATAGAACTATACGAAGGTTGTTAAATATCGGACAGTATAGCTCGATACTAACAACCGTCGTATAGTCTACGCAACGAGAAAATTCAATCGTATGGTAACCCATAGATTTGTCCCGTGTGGACAAGCTAAGAATGTATAAAGCAAACGCCTTCATTCACTTGTGTTTTCATCCGTTTCGATATATTTTGTCGGTACCTTTCCGCTGGTTCTCCATGTACAAAGATAGATTAGATGTTCATTTCAACGTTGTTTCACAGCTTAGAAAAGATTATCTATTCTATTACAGTGTACTCGGAGAACAGCGGGGAGGTGCTGCCGAAATTTACTCGAAACGGTTGAAAGCACAAGTGATGGGTGTTCGCTCTATACATTCTTAATGAGATAGTAGCCTTCCCCCGACAGCCGGAACACAAACATACAACAAAAATACACAACAAACGCATAATTAGAGAGTGATTCGAGATGTTCAAGTTAAAAGCAATATATGATAATATGAAACCTTCATATTGTCATCGATACTCATATATGAAACTAAAAGCACCACTTAGTCCCCGTCTATCGGTTAACATACGTGCGATGCTCGTCGTGATATAGAACTATACGAAGATTGTTAAATATCGGACAGTATAGTTCGATACTAACAACCGTCGTATAGTCTACGCGACGAGAAAATTCAATCGTATGGTAACCCATAGATTTGTCCCGTGTGGACAAGTTAAGAATGTATAAAGCAAACGCCTTCATTCACTTGTGTTTTCATCCGTTTCGAGATATTTTGTCTGTACCTTTCCGCTGGTTCTCCATGTATAAAGATAGATTAGATGTTCATTTCAACGTTGTTTGACAGCTTTGAAATGATTATCTATTCTATTACAGTGTACTCGGAGAACAGCGGGGTGGTGCTGCCGAAATTTACTCGAAACGGTTGAAAGCACAAGTGATGGGTGTTCGCTCTATACATTCTTAATGGGATAGAAGCATACCCCCGACAGCCGGAACACATACATAAAACAAGAATACACAATAAACGCATAATTAGAGAGTGATTCGTGATGTTCAAGTTAAAACCAATATATGATAATATGAAACCTTCATATTCTCATCGATACTCATATATGAAACTAAAAGCGCCACTTAGTCCCCGTCTATCGGTTAACATACGTGCGATGCTTGTCGTGACATAGAACTATACGAAGGTTGTTAAATATCGGACAGTATAGCTCGATACTAACATTCGTCGTATAGTCTACGCGACGAGAAAATTCAATCGTATGGTAACCCATATATTTGTCCCGTGTGGACAAGTTAAGAATATATAAAGCAAACGCCTTCATTCACTTGTGTTTTCATCCGATTCGAGATATTTCGTCGGTACCTTTCTGCTAGTTCTCCATGTACAAAGATAGATTAGATGTTCATTTCAACGTTGTTTCACAGCTTTGAAATGATTTTCTATTCTATTACAGTGTACTCGGAGAACAGCGGGGAGGTGCTGCCGAAATTTACTCGAAACGGTTGAAAACACAACTGATGGGTGTTCGCTCTATACATTCTTAATGGGATAGAAGCCTACCCTCGACAGCCGGAACACACACATACAACAAGAATACACAACAAACGCATAATTAGAGAGTGATACGAGATGTTCAAGTTAAAACCAATATATGATAATATGAAACCTTCATATTCTCATCGATACTCATATATGAAACTAAAAGCGCCACTTAGTCCCCGTCTATCGGTTAACATACATGCGATAATTTATTCTTTTCAACGACAAACGCACACACAAAGCATATACACGGATTTTCTCCTTTGTGAGTAACTATCCCGTTCTTATATTTCTCAATATATTCAGCATAACCTACAATTTATATGTTATACAGTTTAACATGGCCCATGAGTGTGTCAGAGTTAAGGACTGGATGTATGTGGATTGGAAACAACGTATGCAACCTAAGTTTGTCGCAGGAGTTGCTTCTTTCCTTGAATTTGCACGCGCACATAATAAGAACATAATCGAGAAGATTCTCTGTCCGTGGGATAGATGTGGCAATAAGTACTGGCAGAAGGTAGAATTGGCAGAGCTTCATATTGTAAAACATGGGTGTACTAGACTTTATACAACTTGGAAATATCACGGGGAAGGAGAAGAATGCAGTACTGCGGTAGAAGAAGAAGGAGAACACGATAATGCGGCAGGAGAAGAAGAAGAATTCGGCGGCAGAAGGAGAAGACGGTAATTTATTTCCATCAGAAGAAATGGAGGATATGGTAGAGGCTGCCCTAGATGAATCTATTCGTACCGAAGATGACATTCCTTCCGGTCAAGGACCGCATGCGGATAAATATAAAAATTTCATGAATGATGCTAGGAAATCAATTTATGAGAATGCGAAGTATTCCACCCTCTCATGGTTCGTCCAACTTTTCCAGATTAAGTGCCTAAATGGATGGAGCAACAAGTCATTCACAATGCTTCTTTCGTTCTTGAAAGATTCTATGCCTCCGGGAACTAATGTGCCCGACAGCTGGTACAAAGCCCAGAAGATGATGTCTGATTTGGGTCTAAAGTGCAAGAAGTTTCAAGCATGTCCTAAAAATTGCGTGTTGTACCGGAAAGAGAATTCAAATTTGAAAGAGTGTCCAACATGCGGAGAGGCCAGGTATAAACCGAAAGATTCTGATAAGAAGCCTGATATACCTGTGAAGATAGCACGATACTTTCCCATAACACAGAGGCTACAAAGGCTATTCAAGTGCAAGAAAACAGCCGAGGCAATGATTTGGCATCACCGTGCTCCTCCAAGTGAAGATGGAAAAATGAGCCATCCAAGAGATTCACCGGCATGGATGGATTTCGATAGGAGGCACACAATATTCAATAGCGATCCTCACAATGTCCGGCTCAGACTGGCTACTGATGGCTTCTGCCCATTCAACTATATGGCTGGAAGTCACAGCACATAGCCCGTTGTAATGATAATTTATAATCTGTCGCCTTGGTTGGCTATGGACCAATCATACTTTATGATGCCTCTTCTTATCGACGGAACAAACTCACTGGGGAACAATATCGACGTCTATCTCCGACCTCTGATCGAGGAGTTGAAATCTTTATTCATTGATGGTGTAGAGACATATGATGCAAACACAAATACAACCTTCATACTGCGTGCGACTTTAATGTGGACAATTAATGACTTTCCTGCGTATGGAATGCTATCAGATTGGTCCGTACATGGTCACAAAGCATGTCCTCATTGCCATGAACACACAACATTGAAATTCTTGAATTTTAGCAGGAAGGTTTGTTATTGCGGCCATCGACGTTTCCTGCTTCCAGACCACTCCTATAGGTTAGACACTGTTCACTTTGATGGTCATCAGGAGCTTCTTGGACCTCCATCCCCATTGTCCGGAGCGGACGTGACTGCTAAATTGGATGGTTACAATAACGTGACCTTCGGGATGGATCCGATGAAACAGGTTAAACCACCATATTGGAACAAGTTAAGCATTTTCTTCGAGTTTCCGTATTGGTCTACAAATTCAGTGCGTCATTGTCTGGACGTCATGAATATAGAGAAGGGAGTATCAGAGCACATACTTAACTTGCTTCTTTGTAAAGACGGGAAATCGAAAGACAACATGAATGCTCGGATGGATCTACAAGAGTAGGGAATAAGAAGTGAATTGCACCCTAGACCGGTAGCGGGTAAACCAGGCAAGTTTATACTTCCCAATGCCGCGTATCATATGTCACAACCGGAGAAGAAAAGATTCCTGCAGGTGTTGCATGATTTGAAAGTCCCCACAGGTTTCTCAGGATCATTCAGCAAGAAAATAAAAATTATGAAAGGCAAGATCGATGGACTGAAAAGTCATGATCACCATGTTATCGTAGAGCACTTTCTTCCAATAGCCCTCAGGACTTCTCTCCCCGACTCGGTTTGTCTAGTAATCAACGACCTATTTTGTTTTTTCAGGGAGTTGTGTGCTAAAACACTGGAGGTTGTGATGCTGGATAAACTAGAAAATTCTATTTCGTTGATACTTTGCAAGTTTGAGCGTATTTTCCCACCGTCATTCTTCGATATCATAATACACTTGACGGTTCATCTTGCAACTGAGGCGAAATTAGCCGGACCGGTACAATATCGATGGATGTATCCCGTCGAGAGGTACGCGTAATTTTTCGTTTCGCGCAATTTATAAACTTATTGTTGTCCTGTATGCCCGTATTTATTTATTCAACATATTTTCATTAGGTACCTCTACACTCTTAAGAAGTATATACGCAATAAAAATTGACCAGAGGGTTCTATCATGCTAGGTTATCTTCTTGATGAAGCAACCACATTTTGTTCCTGCTATCTGGACGAGAACATTGAGACAAGGCTTAACCGACCACGAAGAATTCAAGACGGGCCATATGGTAAAGCCGAGTATAAGAGGGTAGACACTATGTTTATCAACAAGATATACCGGTTTATCTTGCTTAATTGCACAAGTCTTGAACAAATTAGAGAGTAAGTTTTTTTTGGATTAATTGTTATATCTGTGTTTGTGTGTATGAAATGATATAATATTAATGTCACAATTATTTGTCGAAAACAGAATTCATTTTAACGAGGTACGTGAGGAGCATCCTGATTGAAACGAAGAACGTTTGGAAAAATATCATCAGGATAATTTTTTTGATTGGGTCACAGATCATGTAAGTTATTCGAATAACAATTTATTGCTATCAGTTTTAATCTAAATTTGTATCGTTATGTATTTGTCGTAAAATTTGTTTTGTTAGATCCACGATCCGAACTTGTCTGCATCATTTGAGAGTGATTCAAGATGTTTAGCTAAATTTTCTAGTATGGAGGTTGCATATTACAAAGGATTTGGTGTCCTTGGTTACAAATTCGAAGTTAAGGACATAGAAACATCTAGAACCACTCAGAATAGTGGGATTGCGACGGTAAGATCGGACGGTGTGATTTACTATGGGTACTTAAATTGTATACTCGGCATCCACTATCCCGGACGATCAGAACCCTTTTATATATTCCAGTGTACTTTGTACGATACGCGAACCGATACAGACAGGTGTAGAAGCAATCTTGGGACTTGGAAAGATGAATATGGATTGACCATTGTGAACACACTTCGATTTTACGGTCAGGAAGATCCGTTTATCTTTCCGAACCAAGCGTTCCAAGTATACTACTCACAGTGTTTGAAGCATCCGGGTTGGAGTGTTGTATGCTGATGAAAACCCAGAGATGTCTACGATGTCCCAGAATTTGAGGACAGCGATGAGGAGGAAGAAGAGAGAAGGCTTAAAGTGCTTCGACCGTCTGTTTCGAAGGACGGGTTGTCTTTGACCGATCATGAAGTTACGTGGGTTAGAAATGACATCGACGATGAAATCCAAGTAGATATGTATAATGCGCCCACGAAACGAAAAAGGTTATCAGTAATGTTATATTATTACTTCACATTTTACGCTCTATACATATATAGTCAATACTTTTAATAATTGTCTAATGCGTCTACGAACCGTTTATCTAGATTTGATGACGATGTCGGGAGCGGCGGGGGGCGGCAGGAGCTCCAGCCGCGGCAGAGGCAGAGCGGTTCTGCCGCCCGGAGAGCTCCGTAGGGAGCTTCAGAGGGCCGATCTTGCACCCAGATCGGAGACCCTTTCGGATGCCTCCTTCCGTGTGGATTTTGCCACATCTCCAGGTATACTGCACGGATATCCATTTTGAATGTAATATTACAGATATTCATGCCTGTTTATGTCAAAATTACTTATATTGTCAATGTTTGATTGTCTAGTTGTTGGTGATTCGTCCACATCTGGGACAGAGGCCACTCCCGCTCCTCCAGGTATGTTTATATATCATATAGTGCATGTATATTGATTTAGAATGCTATATCATAAATACACACATTCCTTTTGCTCTTACTTAGCAATTTTTATTATTGTCTAGCTGTAGGAGGTGACACCACCGCACCTGCGGGTATGTTTATATACCCTATAATGCATGCATATTGATTTAGAACGTTATATTATTGATCTACACATTCTTTTTGCAATTACTTATATAATCTAATTTTAATTGTCTAATTATAGATGGTGCGTCCACATCTTCCGCAGGGGCCACTCCTGCCGCTTCCATACCCTCCGCATCGTCTGCAGGTTAGTATGAATAAATATAAAATATTTATTCATTTTACATATGCTCTATAGAATAAATATGCACTTCATGGAAATTTAGCGTCAATGCTTATTTTCTAGTTGGAGGGGATGCGTTCGCATCCGGGACCCCGGTTGTTCCTCACCGGAGGAACTATCGTCCCGCTCGTGCTGCTGCCCGGGCCCAAGCTCATGCGATAGTCACCGGAGGTATATATCACACTTCAATTTTCGTTTAACCTTGATTTCTTAATACAACTTTGTCTTAATATTGATTGTCTTGATATTTCGTGCAGACGCAGGGCCTTCCCATCCCCAGAGGGGGACTCGAGGCCCGAATCAGTCCCATAGGGTGAGGCCTAACAGAGCTAGGGGGGAGGCAGCATTCCCCCTCTTATTTACTCTTGACTATCGCTATACCGGTCCTCATGCCGAGAGGTTCGGCCGGTATATGGGGGACGAGAGCCGGCTCGTGAAGAACTATCCACTTCACGTTGAGTGGGGCGAGCAGCACCAGTGCTTATTCGCCCGCTTCTTTGATCAGGCTCGGGTACGTATTAATATATATTTTCATTTGATCTATCCAATATTTTTATTATTAACACTTGCAATCTAAGAACAATGTTTTTTTTTGTATTTTTAGTTGGATTACGATTTTCAGCATGTTGCCGACCCTGATCACCCGGGGAGGGTGCTCGACCTTCATGCTCTGTATAATGGCCTGATGAAGAACATGCAGGCCAAGGTCCGATACAACAGGAATGAGCTGAAGGCTGACTGCTACTCCCTGTGGATGGCGACCCCCGAGGCAGAGAGAGCGGCCCTCCTATCTACTCCGGCGTTTTCGAGAGTCGACGTAGAGACATGGCCTCTATTGTGCGAATATTTCGACTCCCAACGCAAACAGGTATGTATTTTAAATGTAATTCATTGTTTAGGATATAATTTATTTTTTCATGTTCCTTAATTAGAAAACTAAATGTTAATGTCTTGTGCAGAAACAGGACGCTCAGAATACAGAGAACAGGAAGTCGGCGAAGAGGGGTCGCCCTACTTACACAGGTGGCTCGAGGAATATTACTCGAGCCATGGAGTTATCGGTAAATTACAATAGAACGACCTTTGTGATTTTCTGCAATATTAAGAGTTATTTTCTAATATTTCTAATATTAAAAGTTATTTTCTAATATTGCAGACAGCTCGGACCGTGGCGTCAGGTGGTACACCGAGCGTGCAGTCCGCATATCTTGCCGTCCACGGCACCTCGACAGATCCCGCCATGGGCGAGCTTCGATATCCCGACGTCGCTATCCAGGAGTATTGCGTAAGTGTTAATATTTATTCTACCCATATTTGAAATTTTAGTTTTGGAAGGTTCAAGTTTAAATTTTATACTTATACTTTACTGCTTAATGTGGGTGTAGGAGCCGGTAGTTGAGCAGGCCGAGGCCTCGGGGATCGATTTTACCGGACAGAGCGATCCGAGGCTGCTGACCCCAGTTCTGGACGCCGCACACGGAGGGCACCACGGAGGTTGGGAGAGAGGTCGGGGACTGGGCCCTAGCAGGGCCCATATGAGGTTGGACTCCACCCCGGCGGTTACTTCCTCCGTCTCCAGTGAGCGACGTGTCCAGCATGAACTGGAGAGCTTGAGGGCCACCATTCAGGAGTTGAAGGAGATGCTGGTATGTATACTACTTTATAATAAAATATCATGTCATATTACAGATATCAACATATCCATAATTAGTACGTAGCTTGAGCTTATTTGGTTTTAGACTTAGGTTTGATTAATCATACATACATATGTAATTAAAATAAACAACGGTTTTCCAAACTAGATATCCAAATGGGGTTTCGAAATAACTTGATAATGATACGAATTTGAATAATACACAGTTCTTACATGCTTCTTACACACGTTAGGTCCATACGCAACAGGGTACATCGGCCGAGCCTCCATATGCATCTCCTTCGGCTGCGGCTCCGCAAGCCACTACATCAGCTGCGGTTCCGCAGACAGCTCCTATAGCTCCACCGCCCGCTCAGAATCCTGCAGCCGCGGCTCCGCAAGCGACTAACTCGACGGCGGCTGCGCAGACCACATCGCCAGCTCCACAGGCCGCTCAGACTCCCGCACGCGCCGAATTGCATGGTTTATTGACCGAGGAGCAGGCGCGCTTGATTCTATCGTTTATCAGAGGTGGAGCTGGACCGAGCTAGGGTAGCTTTTTGATTCATATTTTTTGAAACATGTATTTATTTATATCATACATATTGTACTACATTTTGAAATGATATTGATATTTGATATTGGTTTATATTTATATCATATTCAGTTTTTGGGTTTCTTTTGTATATTATATGCGTGAGATGTGATTATGAATAATGAGATATATATTGTGTGATGATTAATTTTATATTTTATTGATATATATATTATTGTGCATAGGGCGGGAAAAAATCAGGCAGCCCATTTTTTAAAAAAAAATATAGATAATATGTACCTACAGATTAATCCGTAGGTAATCATATTGCCCCTACGGATTAAACCGTAGGGGCAAAATATCAGCAGTAACTGATATTCCCCCCTGATCTCAGTACCAGGGGTTGGGAGTGCCCCTACGGATATGTCCGTAGGGGCAAACAAAGGCCCCTACGGCGTTATCCGTAGGGGCAAAATATCAGGAATCCTGATATTTTACCCCTACGGATAAGTACCTACGCAGATATCCGTAAGGGATAGTACTTGGCCCTACGGATATCTTCATAGGTACAGTTAATATATTTAAAAAACCCGTAAATAAAATAACTTTTTTTACCCTACGGCCTACTCCGTAGGTGAAACTGGCCCTACACAGAACTCCGTAGGGGCAATATTTTTCCCGTAGGGGCAAGTTCAGGGCTTCAACTTGCACCTACGGCGTTTGCACCTACAGGTTATTTATTCGCCCCTACGGATGTATCCGTAGGGGCAGTAGTTTGCCCCTACGGATAAATCCGTAGGGGCAACCCTTATTTGTACTAGTGCCTTTTTGTCCAAGCTTGAAGCTTCACTAGATCAAGAGAAGAAATGGAAGTTAACACTCTACACTAATGGGCAAGATTAGTGTTGAATGGTGTTGTGGTTGGTTTTCTCACTTCAAAATCCTAACATGGTAACTCTTTTGCTCACTTGAGAAAACTAGAGAGCAAGAGAGAAAGGAGGAAGAAGATGATGGCTGATAAAACTCAAGATAATGATAAGCTTCTAAAATAAAAATGAGAAAAGAGAATATATATATTTTCTATCTCTCATTCTTAACCAAGGTTATAAAATATCTAGATATTTTAGTTTGGAACAAAAATGACCATAGAAATTAAATCATGGTTAAACAAAAGGGTTAATGAAAGAATAAAATATTAAAGCATGAAACAATTTCCATTAATAATCTTTTTTTTCTAAAAATAATATCCATATATTTTATAAAGGGTGTGAGTCTTATATTGCAACTATCCACTATATCAACAACCATGATAGAATGATGTATGTATGTATGTGTGCATGCACATCCATATGTGCATGAATAAGAATGAATGCATACATGCATGCATACAACAAAAAAAACAAGAAAGGATTTCAAGTGAGAAATTAATGGTCAATGATAAATCAACACTTGATTTTGCAAACCGGTCATATCGCATACGACCCGACCAAAAGCAAACCGCCCGATTAATATGCGGTATCTCATACGCGCATTTTAACCGGATTCATGCGCATATCGCATATGCGCACCACAACGTTTCGCCTGGACTAGGTAACTCCGTTGTGGGACTCTAAGACTCGTCAATACGCCGGCAGTGGGTGATTATCATATCAAGCACCCCCAAGCCGCAAGCGGTCAGCTAAACGTAACGGCCACCCGGGTATTGAGCGATCAGAAGAAAACAAGCGAACCTGTCACAACTCCCGTCGAGTCAACTGGCAACACTTCCGTACAGTCCGGTCTCTTCGTCAGATATGCTGCATATCGAGTCTAGGGATGGTAATGTCGACCCTAATAACTCAATAAGTCGTGCCGATGAATGGTCTATAACAGATCGAGAAACTACTGATAACACTTATCAGTAAATCTCAGCAGCCCCGGGCCAGGGACTTACTGATATAGCCAATCGAGCACAGCACAGCATCCACTCCCAATACCGGGAGAGACGAAACCCCTCCTATCGCTCGTCGCCTTCGTGTGTCTTGGGACTGTACCCAACGGCCACCTGTTTGCACGACTCAGTAAAGCCGTGGTAGGGTGGTAATCAAAGTACAGTGGGAGAACACACAAGACTCTATGACGATCTCTGGTCTACAGACTAACCTGCACCAGTGTCACCTGAGAACTGCTATCCGACGATAGATATAATTCCATTTAGGAGTTTCCGGTGAGTCCGTCCAGTGTACCCAGTCACCACTGAGCACCCGTATACGATCTCGATGTCAAACATCGATGGATGTGGGAACATCCATCGCCCATCGTATGGGTCTAGTATCATATACGCTAGTCTACTATGGTATATCGATGCCCCGTCTCAATACACCTACGACTAGGAACATTCCAGGATATGCTTATAAACAACAGATGTCCTACTAGTATGATCTCTATCATAATCATAGTAGTCAAGCCTATATCCTCAGGGCTTTATCAACATGTGTGAATGAATAAAAGCATGATCAAATCAACATGTCGGATAAAGAAGAACCAGATAGCATACTATCATGTCAAGCAAGAATGTACACTGAATATATATATACATGTATAAATACATCCACTATCATATAATGGCCTCTAGGGCATACATATATCCAACAATCTTCCACTTGCACTAAGGCCAGTTATTGGCATATCTCATACCCAACATCTCAAAAAGTCGCTCATGCTGCGGCTGAGGGAGGGCCTTGGTGAATGGATCCGCGGTGTTAGTCTTTGTGTCTACTCTTCTAATCTCGATCTCGCGGCGATCTACAATCTCCCGGATCAAATGAAAACGCTCAGGATGTGTCTGGACCGCTGATAGGACCTGGGCTCCTTGGCTAACGCCATATCCCTATTATTATCACAATACAATGGTATTGGATCAATAATGGTTGGAACCACTCCTAGTTCCGAGACGAACTTCTTCATCCAGACAGCTTCTTTGGCGGCATCATTCGCAGCAATGTACTCAGCCTCCATCATGGACTCTGCAACGGTATCCTGTTTGGAACTCTTCCAACTTACCGCCCCTCCATTGAAGGTAAATACAAACCCAGAGATAGATTTGCTGTTGTCCTTAACGCTTTGGAAGCTTGAATCGGTAAAGGCCTCCATTTGGAGATCTCCATTACCATACACCAAGAACAATTCTTTAGTCCTTCGCAAGTACTTAAGAATGTTCTTCACAGCTATCCAGTGATTCTCCGCTGGGTTGGATTGATACCTGCTTACAACACTAAGTGCATAAGCCACATCTGGGCGTGTACATAACATTGCATACATTATAGATCTTACTGCCGAAGCATAGGGTATAATGCTCATGCGAGCTCTCTCTCTTCATCGGTCTTTGGGCAAGAGTCCTTGGAGAGAGTGACCGCATGGCAAGCGGGTAAGGCACCCCTCTTGGAGTCTTCCATACTAAACCTTTTTAGGATGGTGTTGATGTACCTAGTTTGGGACAATCCCAATAACCTCTTGGATCTATCCCTATAGATCCTAATGCCCAGAATGTATGTAGCATCACCCAGGTCCTTCATGGAGAACCTTAGTGATAAGAAAGATTTGACCGACTATAGCATAGGAATATCATTTCCTATCAGAAGAATATCATCCATGTATAATACGAGGAATGTGACAGCTCTCCCTACAGCCTTCTTATAAACACAAGGTTCATCTGGATTTTTGATGAAATCAAACTCTTTGATAACATCATCGAAACAGATGTTCCAACTCCGTGATGCCTGCTTTAACCCATATATGGATTTAAGCAATCTACATGCTTTCTCGCTGCTCCCACTGTCAATGAAGCCCTCTGGCTGATCCATATAAACGCATTCTTCTAAATCTCCATTTAGAAATGCCGTTTTAACGTCCATCTGCCAGATTTCATAGTCGTAGTGAGCAGCAATAGCAAGTAAGATCCGAATGGATTTAAGCATGGCTACGGGAGAAAAAGTCTCATCATAGTCCAAACCTGGTCTTTGACGAAAACCCTTCGCCACAAGTCTTGCCTTATAGGTCTCTACCTGCCCATCTACACCAATCTTTCTTTTAAAGATCCATTTGCACCCCACAGGTTTTACCCCAGGAGGTACAACGTCCAAAGTCCATACTTTGTTGGTGTACATAGACTCCATTTCGGATCTCATGGCATCCAGCCACTTCACAGAGTCTCCACTCGTGATAGCTTGCTGAAAACTGGTAGGATCATCATCATCCATGATGCAGTCTTCTCTTTCACCATCAATGAGGAAACCGTAGTACCTCTCCGGTGGGCGAGAAGTCCTACCAGACCTACGGAGTGGTCGAGGTTCCCCAGTTTCTATTGCAACAGCCGGTTCAACCAAGTCGTCATTTGTAGTTTGTGTTTCTAGAACCTCTTCTAGATCTACCACATTGCCATCAGCTTTATCTGTGAAAAACTCTTTTTCTAAGAATGTAGCAAACTAAGAAACAAACACCTTTTGTTCCTCCTTGTGGTAGAATAGATATCGATAAGAATTCTTTGGATACCTTACAAAATTACAAATGACCGACCGTGTCTCGAGTTTGTCCGGATTCTACTTTTTAACATAGGCCGGGCAACCCCAAATCTTAATTCCCTTAAGAGATGGTCTCTTCCCATGCCATATCTCATATGGTGTGGTAGACACGGTTTTGGTTGGGACCCTGTTCAGTAGAAACGCTGCAGTCTCCAATGCATGCCCCCAAAATGAGACGGGTAACTCAGTATCACTCATCATGGATCGGACCATATCTAATAGGGTCCGATTCCGTCATTCAGACACAACGTTGTGCTGTTGTGTGTAAGGAGGAGTGAGCTGAGAGAGAATCCCATTCTCTTTTAGGAAGTTTGCAAACTCTGTACTGAGGTACTCCCCACCTCGATCTGATCGAAGCATTTTGATACTCAAGCCGGTTTGTTTTTGTACTTCGAGTTTATATTCAGTGAATTTCTCGAAAGCTTCCGATTTGTGCTTTAATAAAAATACATGACCGAATCTTGAGAAATCGTCAGTGAAAGTAATGAAGTATGAAAAACCGCCTCTAGCCTGTGTAGACATTGGCCTACATACATCACTATGTATGAGGCCTAGGAGCTCAGTAGCTCTTTCTCCGTGTCCGGTAAACGGAGTTTTGGTCATTTTACCCTTGATGCAAGACTGACAAGTCGCATAAGATTTATATTCAAAAGGGTTTAAATATCCATCTTTGTGTAACTTGTTTAGTCTTGTTTCGTTAATATGACCAAGTCTACAGTGCCAAAGAAAAGATTCATTTATTTCTGAAAGTTTTCTTTTATTAGTGTGTTGTATTCTGATAACTGTGTGTTGATTTAGGACGTATATCCCGTTATTAAGTGTACCATACCCAACCAACATTTGATTCAGGTGAATGTTCATAACATTATTCTGCAATACAAAATTATATCCTTCATTGTCTAACAAAGAAACAGATATTATATTACAAAGCATACTTGGTACAAAATAACATGGGTTCAAAACCAATATACACCCAGACGGCAACCCCAAATGATACTCTCCCACTGCGACTGTATGTACATTGGAACCATTTCCAACGCGGAGAGTATGGTCACCTGTCTTCAAAACCTTGCTATTTCTCAGCCCCTGCATGGAATTGCAAATGTGAGAACCTGAACCGTTATCTAATACCCAGGAAGCAGAGTTTATTGAAAAACAGTTTTCTGTCACAAACACACCTGAAGCGGAAGCATCCCCATGCTTCTTCTTGAGATTTAAGTACTCCGTTCAGTTGCGCTTCCAATGTCCTGTTTTGTGGCAATGAAGACATTCCTCTTTCCCCGATTCTCCAGCTTTGGACTTGTCCTTCCCCTTAACCTTTTTAACTCCACCCCTAGGCTTGGTAGGCTTCTTCTTCATCTTTCCCTTGGCCTTAGCCTTTGGGCAAGAAGAGGAAGATTGCCCAACACTCAAAACGGGAGTTTTCACTTGATTTCAGTGTGCTCTCTGCACTCCTTAACATATTAAGGAGTTCAGGTAGTTCCTTCTCCATGTTGTGCATGTTGAAGTTAACTATGAATTGAGCAAAGGTAGAGGGGAGGGACTACAGAATAATATCTGTATATTGTTCATTGTCCATTGTCCATCCAAGGTCCTCAAGCTCTTCTATGAGAGCTATCATTTTCAGAACATGGTCTCTTACTGGTGTGCCAGGGGCCATTCGCATCTGAAACAATTTCTTTGATGCTTCATATCATAATACGCGGGATTGCTCTCCATACAACTCCTTTGTATGGAGGAATATGGCGTGAATGTCTATATTCTCGTGCTGCTTTTGATGTGTGTTGTCCATCGATGCAAGCGCGAGGCATTTGGCCGTGGCACAGTCAGCGTCCCATGTCTTGCGGACTTCAATATCCGCAACTGAGGATTTTGAACCTGGGACGGGCGGGGCTGGAGCCGTGAGGACATATGATACTTTATCATAAGTCAAGGCAATGTTCAGATTCCTCAGCCAGTCTTTATAATTGGTCCCATTTAGTTTATTTTTATCTAGTAGAAGCTTGAGTCCTTTCATGGGTATCTGCCATTAAGAGAGAGAAAAGAATACACTCAGCGAAAGCTCTTGTAAAGATCAGATTGGTTATTATCTTGTTTAATCGATGTCTCCCACTGCTTTAATCAAGTTTTTCTTTCAAACCTTAAAAAGAAAACTAGCTAGGATTAATTACAGTCTACAACTTCACTAACCGTTCAGCCAGGTCAGTGTCGGTACTTGAGGGAGGTTCCCCGTGCTTTCACACGGACCTAATTAAAGTAAACCTCGTTTTCCCAGAGGCGTAGCTCCGTTAACACCTTTCTAGACACCTAATGGGTTAGCTAATTGTAAATTGCAAAACTCTCCTGGGAGCAACTATTGCCCACAGTGGGATCGGGATCCAACCATCATATGGAAGGTATGCAATCTCATTGCTAATCTCAACACTTGGAGGAGGAAAAGAGAGAGATCTCTCTCAACAACAACAACGAGGAGGAGGAAAAGAGAGAGATCTCTCTCAACAACAACACGGAGGAGGAGGAAAAGAGAGAGATAAGTTTCTACCCGTCATTTCTTGATTAATTAGACCCACCCACATGACCCTTAACTATGGTCAACAAAGTCATATGAATGTTCTAATTAATCTGCATCATATGCAGTATAGGAAGACATCACTTAGCTACCGTACACTACGTCTTAACTATAGTCAACAAACGTAGCACGAATACTAAGTACTTGTAGGGTTCCTAGGCACACTCATGAGGTTCTACAACTGATCAACCATGCCAAAATCAAAATTTCCATGTGCCAAAGAACCCTAATGCTAGATCGTTAACTAGAGGTAAGGCGAAACAAAACAAGTTAACAACTTAACTATAAGTGAAAGGGATTACAACCTTTGTAGATCCGGTCCTCCACTTCTTTAGCTCCATGATGACGTCCCTCCGCTGCGATCATCGGGATCCCGGACTCTAGCATTGGTTTCATCGGAGAAATGAGCGGGCTAGATCGTTGACTACGGTGCCGAAAATGATCTACGTCGAGGCAACTCAAACTCAAGCTCCGTCTTCACTTGGTCATGAACCTTGTGAAGAAAACACCCTATACAACATGGCAAGTGGTAGAGAATGAAGAAATAGGAAGTGGGTTCACTTTGGATTTGGATTTCTCACTTGATTTCATCACTTGAAAATTTTCAAGAAAGGTTTTTTCACTTCTTGAAGAAGAAGAAGAAAAGAAAATGAATTATCTTAAAAAGAAAATTCAAGTGAAGTTTATCATATAGCAACCATGGGTGAGGTAACTAATGTAGAGAGTAAACTAGAGTTTAGAGGTAATGGTTAGGTTAAAGGAAAAAACAAAATGGTTAAGACTTTTCAAAGATGCTTGAAGCATCATGAAACTTCTAGCAAAGATGAAGAAAAGCCACCATTTAGTTTTAACAAAATAAATAAATAAGTTAAAACCCTAACCATTAACCTAAACATGGTTTAAAGCATACACACACCCAAGTTTGCATGTATCATCAAACATGATACAAACTAGTGCACAAACATATATCATATATACAATGTGCACAATCAAGTGAGAAAAATAATCTTAAGTGAACCAATACTAGTTAATGTAAAGTAATATATAAAATATATAATTATACATTAAATCATTAAATCAACACTTTATTTAATGATCCGGTCATACTGCATATAACCGACTAATATCAAGTGTATCAAAGTATCGAATCAACACTTGATTTGGTAACCCGGCTATATCTTATATAACCGTCCGATGATACAAATCGCGAGAATAGAATTCAGTATCACATACTGGTATTATTCTCGGTCCCGCGCATATCTTATATACGCTCCTATTTCGTTTCGCTTGAGCCAGGAAACCCCTGTGTAGGACTCTAAAGACTCGTCAATACGCCGGCAGTAGGTGATGATCATATCAAACACCCACAAGCTGCAAGCAGTCTGCTAAACGTAACGGCCACCCGGGTATTGAGCAATCAGAAGATCAACGATCAAGCCCTCTCACACTCCAGTGAATCCAACCAGTAACACTTACCGTACAGTCCGGTCTGTTCGTCTGATATGTCGCATATCTCGCCTAGGGGTGGTAAACGTCAGACCCCAGTAGCTTGATAAGTCATTCCGATGTAAGGTCCATAACAAGCATGAAACTACTAATAACACTTACCAGTAGATCACTGCAACCCTGGCCAGGGATTTCCACTTATGGCCAGTCGAGCATAGCGCAACATCAACCCCTAGAACCGGGAGAGACGAATTCCCTCCTATCGCTCATTGCCTCCATGTGAATCGGGACTGTACCCAAAAACCACCTGTTTGCACGACTCAGTAGAGCCGTGGTAGGGTGGAGATCAAAGCACAGTGGGTGACACACAAGACTCTATGACGATCTCGGGTCAACAGACTAAGCTGTACCAGTGTCACCAGAGAACTGGCATCTGACGTAAGGTATAATACCATCTGGGAGTTCTCGGCGAGTCCGTTCAGTGTACCCAGTCTCCACTGAGCACCCGCATACCATCTCTGATGTCAAACACCAATGGATATGGGATCATCTATCGCCCATCACATGGGTCGAGAAGATATACGCTAGTCTACTCTGGAATATCGATGCCCCGTCTCGATATTCCCACGACTAGGAACATTGAAGGATGTACTCATGGACTACCTAGGCCCTACTAGTATGATCTATATCACAGTCCTGGAAGTCGAGTACACATCCTAAGGGCTTTACCAACATGTAACAGAGAGAAAGAAAGTATACATGTTAAGATAAAGAGCAACCAGATAGCGTACTATCATGTCGAGCAAGAAAGTCCTACCTATATATGTCCCAGCATCCACTACAATATACATCCAATGTACAGTAATGGCCTCTAGGGCATACATATAACTAACAATCTCCCACTTGCACTAGGGCCATCTATAGCAGTGGTTGTAGTATTTAATACTCAACCATCCCATATAAGTCTCTCTCTCGGAAAAGGCCTTTGTGAGTGGATCCGCCGTGTTGTCCTCTTAGTCTACTCTCCTAATCTCGATCATCCTGGAGATCAACTATCTCCATGATCAGGTGATGCTGCCTCAGAATATGTCTGGGTCACTGATAGGACCAGGGTTCCTTAGCCAAAGCCACACCTCCATTGTCACACAATGGTAGGAACCTAGTTCATCTTATGAACTAATATACACCCAAACTGCCTCTTTGGTAGTATCTTTGATAGCTATGTTACCAGCCTTTATCGTCTAGTTTACCACGGTATCTTGCTTGGAACTCTTCCAACATACCGTCCCTTTACTGAGGGTAAAGACAATGCCTGCTACTGACATTCAGTCGTCCTTATCACCCTGGAACTTTTCCAGTGATTCTCCCCAGGATCGATTGATACTATCTCACTAAACCTAATGAGAACCCTAATATCCATTTAGATCTATCTCATAGATCTAAATCCCAGGATTTAGGAGGTATCACCTTTATCCTATATGGAGAATCTTTATGATAAGAGGAGATAGATCGAGCGTAGCATAAGAAACTCTTTTCCTATCAAGAGTATGTTGTCCACGTACAATACGAGGATGACTACCTTACTCTCTACTACCTTTTTGTATATACAAGGTTCATCTACCATTTTGATGAAGTCAAACTCTTTGACTACCACATCAAAACAGACGTTCCAACTCCGCGATGCCTGCTTTAATCTGTAAAGCAACTTGCACACGTTTCCGCTGCTCCCACTGTTTACGAAGCCCTCTGGCTGTATACTTATAGACGTTCTCTTCTAAATCAATATTTAGAAAAATAGTCATGACACCCAACCAACAGATATCGTAGTCATGGTATGTAGCAAAGGCAAGTAGGATTCGGATGGACTTAAGCATAGCCACTGCAAAAGGTTTCATCATTATCCATACCTGGTTGATGACGAAAACCTTTAACAAGTCTAGATTTGAAAGTCTCAACTTTTCCATCTACACCAAGTAATCTTCTCAAGATATACTTACTCCTGATAGGGATTTAACCCTTCAGATATAGCAACCAAAGTCCATACTTTGTTGGTGTACATCGATTCCATCTCAGATCGCTAAGCATCCAGCCATTCTTACAGAGTCCCTACACTTGATGGCCTGCTCGAAACTAGTTGGGCTATCATCTCATGATGCATTCCTCGCTCCCACTGTCATCGAGAAACCGAAGTATCTCTCAGGCGGATGAGGAACCCTGCTAGATCGGCAGAGAGGCTAAGGTTCGTCGGAATCTATTGAATCCTTTGGTTCTACCAAATCATCTGTTATAGTTTGTATAGCTGGAACTCCTTCCAGTTCTACAGAACTGACCTTGCCTTGATCTTTTCCGGATTTTGCTTTTGACATAGGCCGGACAATCCCAAATCTTAACCTACTTAAGAGATGGGCTCTTCCCATACCATATCTCATAAGAAGTGGTAGGCACTGATTTTATTCGAACCCAATTCAATAGGTATGCAGCTTCTCAAGTGCATAACCCCCAAAAGGAAACAAGTAACTCAGTGATACTCATCATAAAGCACACCATATCTCATAGGGTGCAATTGCTCCGCCCCGATACACCGATGTGCTGTGGTGTATACAGAGGAGTAATGCTGAGAGAGAATCTCATTCTCCTTTAGAATAGTCCAGGAATTCTATGCACAAGTATTCTCCTCCCTGATCTCATCATAGGACATAATACTTATAACTATATTGGTTCTCTACTTCTGACTTATATTCTGTGAATTTCTCAAAAGCTTCAGACATGTGTTTCAACAGGAGCATATGTCCGAATCTTGAGAGATCATCAGAGAATGTAAGGAAGTACAAAGAACCAGTCCTGACATATGTAGACTGGGGACCTTCATATATTACTATGTATCAGTCCCAAGAGTTACGAACTCTTTCTCTGTTTCCAATAAACAGAGCTATGGTCATCTTATCTTTGTGACATGACTGGCAAGTTTCATAAGATGTAAATTTAAACTGATTTAAATATGCATCTAAATGTAAGTTAAGCTAGTCGTGTCACATTGATATGACCTAGTCTACAATACCTCAAGAAGGAATCGTTCATATCTGAACTCTTCCTCTTGTGTGTGTTCTGTATACTAGGAACTGTAGTTTGATTTAGAACGTCAATGCTTTTAGATAACGTGCCTGAACCGATTAACTTTTGAAATGTTCAAAACAATATTCAACAATACAAAATTATATCCTTCTTTAATAAATAAAGAGATTGATATGATTTTGTATATCGGGTTCGGTATCTAATCGCATTTGTTCAGAATCAATGTATTGGTAATACAGGGTGACAGTGACCAACAGACTTGGCTGCAACACTTGCACTGTTTTCTGTCTCATGAAACTTATCACCCGTTCTCAGTTCTCTACCTTTCTGTAGCCCATGTAACGGATTACATATATCTGGGATCCTGATCCGGTATCTAATACCCAGGACGTAGAGGATACTGAGAAACAGTTCTTTATAATGAACACACCCGAAGGAGATGCATCTCATGCACTTTCTTCGTTTGGGCGGCATGGGAATCCTGGTATTCCCCTATTTCCTGCTCGGTCTTATAACAATTATAAGTTGGAGCGGGACCAACGTTCCCCAGCTCAGTATAACAAGCGGGTTCGGTCAATACATCCATATTGTTATCTTGATTAAGGCGTGGTATGGTCGCTACCTGGAGAGAGAGAGAGAGAAGAAAACACTCTGTGTGCGCTCTTGCAAGATTAGATTGGTTATTTATTTTATCTAATCAGGATGGCTCCCACTGTTTTTATCAAATCTTTCTTCAAACCTTAAAAGGAAAGACTAGCCGGGATTAATTACACTCTACAAGTTCGCCAATCTTTCAGCCAGGCCAGTGTCGGTACTTTGAGGGAGGTTCCCCGTGCTTTCGCACGGACCTAATTAAAGTAAACCTCGTTTTCCCAGGGGCGTAACCCCGTTGACACCTTTCTAGACACCTACTTGATCGGCTAATTGTAAAGTGGAAAACTCTCCCAGGAGTAACAATTACTCGCAGTGGGTATCGGGATCCAACTATCATATAGAAGGTATGCAATCTCATTGCAAATTTCAACACTTGAAACTCCCGATAATGGTTTTTACCCCTAGCACTTATGACCTTAACTATGGTCAACAAATCATAAGCACTAGTCAAGCTCTACCCGTCATTTCGTGATTAATTAGACCCACCCACATGACCCTTAACTAAGGTCAACAAAGTCACGCGACTGTCCTAACTAATCGCATCATATGCGGTATACGAAAACATCACTTAGCTACCGTACACTGTGCCTTAACTAAGGTCAACAAACACAGCACGAATACTAAGTACTCTACTTCCTAAAATGACGGAGGGTTGCGGATGGTTTTTTATGAAAACCTTTAACGCTTTGAACTTGATCTCGTTGTGGAATCAAATGGTTTTTTAATGGAGTGTTTTTGAGGCTTTTCTAGTTTTGCTAAAGGGGTCACACCCGGTGAAGGGATCGTCGGCCCTTCCCTCATCGAATAAGGTGCAGGATATATCATATATACCGCTGTGTAAAGCAAAAACTATAGAAGCAATCAAAAGACAAATTGAGGGTTGTAGCATCTGCTAATTATTGCTAAAGAGGTCACTCCCGGTGAAGGGATCGTCGGCTCTTTCCTCATCGAATAAGGTGCAGGATGCTCTTTAAAGAACACCGCTAAGAAAAGCAACAACTAGAGCTACCTGATTTTTTTTTTTGAAATTCGATTCCACAACATCTTTTAGGTTTATTTTTTTTCATTAATCTCATTAATGAAGTCCCATCATTTAAGTCCACCTAAACATCACAGATAAATACAACGTACACTTATGCCATCCGCATTCGCCTTGATGTCCCGTCTGCACCGTTACGTTAGGTAACTAACGCCAGAGCGAGGCAGGGCTAGCGCGGGTGTAAAACATAAGCAACGTCTTTATAATATATCATATATACTATATACAATATCCATATAAACAAATCACATGATCACATCACAGATAACGCAGCAGAAAAATATCATATGAAATATTGGATATACTAGGACGTCCGTGTTTTATTTTGAGCCTGTATAAAACACGGATTCCACGGTCGTGATGAATAGCCAATCCCACACCCCTAGACCCCTACGAGAGCGGCAAGCAACCCTACCAATTCTAGGGTTAGGAGACCCGGACTCGACCCCTCGAGATGGTCTCCCACTGGACCCTAGAACCCGGTTACTTGTGCTCCCCTCCTTGGGTCTATCCTAATGCGGAAAAGTAAATAATATACATCAACGGTGACATCTTTCGCAACCTGGAAGTGCCCCAATAAAAGAATATTACATTCAAGTTTTTACATGAATGAAAATGGAAAAACAGTCATCTCACATAAAAAACCCCGGCTATTCAAACACGACGATCCAATATAACATATCCAGCAACACATAACATCACATGTCATCAACGTAAGT
This sequence comes from Agapanthus africanus, assembly GCA_030015575.1. Lineage (NCBI taxonomy): Eukaryota > Viridiplantae > Streptophyta > Magnoliopsida > Asparagales > Amaryllidaceae > Agapanthus > Agapanthus africanus. Next base: position 303,192,926 of record CM057343.1, on the reverse strand, counting down.
AAATATGCCCATCCCAATTGTCGTTGACATATAGCAACGAAAACGGCGATATCACATATTACACTTACGGTCACAGAAAAGAAAGTGTAAAACTACAACAGTTAGAATCCGCAACCTCTTTAGACATCGCATGCCTAAACAAATGAATTCCATAGACATCACATGCCTAACAATTATAAAGCCCGCATTTTAGTCTCAAAATCGAAAACACTTTTCAATATAAAGTCGGGCAATTCAACAAGATTCTCGGCATCCTGAACGAATGCTCGTCGCAAACTTTAGTAGACGGCCGCACCCCCGATACCGTCGACGAAGTGCACTAAGGCGGAACACCGCTGCCGCGAGCACCCGAACGGATGCTTTCGGCGACGGGGTTCTCCTACAGTCACTTGGTCGGGGCTATGGGGTGTAGCTGTCTATTAAGTTTACCCGGCGAGTATCCGCGTACGCTACGTGATTGCGATGGACTTTTGATCACATCAAAATTCCGTGGCAATCGATCAAGTGAGACTAGACTGCTAGATTTATAATATTCAAATCAGTTATCTCATAACTACTTGTAGATTCCAATTATTGTATCACATTCCAGATAAATAGAAAATGTTAAACTTTCCGATCGAACAATCAAACACCCAAGTTTTCCCGAAAAACTCAACACATGAAATAAGTTTAAAAAACATCCACTTCATGCCACAGTACCAACGGTCCAGCCGTAGAAGGGTCAAGCCAACGCCTCACATGTGGCACGCCGTACTGCTCCAAACCCTAAGGTTCAAAGGGCAGTTCAAGACGGTCACATAATCGAGTTAAGGTTTGTTGTCTTCTAGAGGGTCCATCGCGTTACTTGCACTGCTTAGAATGTTCTTAAACTACGGAAAGATCCAACACTTGGAAATTTTCTTGGTCGGGAAAAAATGAGCATTTATATCCGGTCGAACTTTTTAACATGTTCTAAATTACCCGGAAAAACAAAAAACTAAGTTAAACAATCCGATCGAAACATCGAGTCCCCAAAACAACCCAGAAAACTCAACTGTTGAGTATAGATTAAAAATTCCCAGGAAATAGAGGAAACAGCTACGGGCATTACTGTGCAAACCGTGACAAATTATTCATCTTTGTGGCTGCGGAACCGCCGCACTAGCCAAGCTGAGGCCGCGGTTCCGCGACGCATTGATAGAGTTAGGGTCACGTGCTGCACAGTAATTCTTAGAAAACCCTGCTCTATTTTCTGAGCATTTTTAATTCACAAAAATCCACGATTTCAAAAAATGTACAGAGAGGGGTATTCGATTAGGGTTTCGGGTTCGATCAGACTTCTAACTTCGTCAACACTTCGTCTAAAGCTCTAGCTAGGCACTGATACCACTGTAGGGTTCCTAGGCACACTCATGAGGTTCTACAACCGATCAACCATACCAAAATCAAAATTTCTATGTGCCAAAGAACCCTAATGCTAGATCGTTAACTAGAGGTAAGGCGAAACAAAACAAGTTAACAACTTAACTACAAGTGAAAGGGATTACAACCTTTGTAGATCCGGTCCTCCACTTCTTTAGATCCATGATGACGTCCTTCCGTTGCGATCATCGGGATCCCGGACTCTAGCGTTGGTTTTATCGGAGAAATGAGCGGGCTAGATCGTTGACTTCGGTGCCGAAGATGATTTACGTCGAGGCAACTCAAACTCAAGCTCCGTCTTAACGTGGTCATGAACCTTGTGAAGAAAACACCCTATACAACATGGAAAGTGGTAGAGGATGAAGAAATAGGAAGTGGGTTCACTTTGGATTTGGATTTCTCACTTGATTTCATCACTTGAAAATTTTCAAGAAAGGTTTCTTCACTTCTTGAAGAAGAAGAAGAAGAAAAGAAAATGAATTATCTTAAAAAGAAAATTCAAGTGAAGTTTATCATATAGCAACCATGGGTGAGGTAACTAATGTAGAGAGTAAACTAGAGTTTAGAGGTAATGGTTAGCTTAAAGGAAAAAACAAAATGGTTAAGACTTTTCAAAGATGCTTGAAGCATCATAAAACTTCTAGCAAAGATGAAGAAAAGCCACCATTTAGTTTTAACAAAATAAATAAATAAGTTAAAACCCTAACCATTAACCTAAACATGGTTTAAAGCATACACACACCCAAGTTTGCATGTATCATCAAACATGATACAAACTAGTACACAAACATATATCATATATACAATGTGCACAATCTAATGAGAAAAATAATCGTAAGTGAACCAATACTTGTTAATGTAAAGTAATATATTAAATATATAATTATACATTAAATCATTAAATCAACACTTGATTTAATGATCTGGTCATACTGCATATAACCGACTAATATTAAGTGTATCAATATATCGAATCAACATTTGATTCGGTAACCCGGCTATATCTTCTATAACCGTCCGATGATACAAATCGCGAGAATAGAATTCAGTATCACATACTGGTATTATTCTCGGTCCCGCGCATATCTCATATGCGCTCCTATTTCGTTTCGCTTGAGCCAGGAAACCTCTGTGTATGACTCTAAAGACTCGTCAATACGCCGGCAATAGGTGATGATCATATCAAACACCCACAAGCCGCAAGCGGTCTGCTAAACGTAACGGCCACCCGGGTATTGAGCGATCAGAAGATCAACGAGAAAGCCCGATCACACTCCTGTGAATCCAACCAGTAACACTTACCGTACAGTCCGGTCTGTTCGTCTGATATGTCGTATATCTCGCCTAAGGGTGGTAAACGTCAGACCCCAGTAGCTTGATAAGTCATGCCGATGTAAGCTCCATAAAAATCATGAAACTACAGATAACACTTACCAGTAGATCACTGCAACCCTGGCCAGGGATTTCCAGTTATGGCTAGTCGAGCATAGCGCAACATCAACCCCCAATACCGGGAGAGACGAATCCCCTCCTATCGCTCATTGCCTCCATATGAATCGGGACTGTATCCAAAAACCACCTGTTTGCACGCCTCAGTAGAGCCGTGGTAGGGTGGAGATCAAAGCACAGTGGGAGACACACAAGACTCTCTGACGATCTCGGGTCAACAGACTAAGCTGTGCCAGTGTCACCAGAGAACTAGCATCTGACGTAAGGTATAATACCATCTGGGAGTTCTCGGCGAGTCCGTTCAGTATACCCAGTCTCCACTGAGCACCCGCATACCATCTCTGATGTCAAACACCAATGGATATGGGATCATCCATCGCCCATCACATGGGTCGAGAAGATATACGCTAGTCTACTCTGGAATATCGATGCCCCGTTTCGATATTCCCACGACTAGGAACATTGAAGGATCTACTCATGGACTACCCAGGCCCCACTAGTATGATCTACATCACAGTCCTCGAAGTCGAGTACACATCCTAAGGGCTTTATCAACATGTAACAGAGGGACAGAAAGTATACATGTTAAGATAAAGAGCAACCCGATAGCGTACTATCATGTCGAGCAAGAAAGTCCTACCTATATATGTCCCAGCATCCACTACAATATACATCCAATGTACAGTAATGGCCTCTAGGGCATATATATAACTAACAGTACTCTACCTCCTAAAATGATGGAGGGTTGCGGATGATTTTTAAGAAAATCTTTAAAGCTTTGAACTTGATATCGTCGTATAATCAAATGGTTTTCAAAAGGAGCGGCTTGAGCTACGCAGTTTTGAAATGTAGCTTTTTCATAAAGAGCCAAGTGGTTTTCAAATCCGATTCTACAACATCTTTTAGGTTTATTTTCTTTACAATAATCATATTAATGTAGCCCCATAATTTAAGTCCTTAAGCCAATCACAGAAAAGAAACGAAAATACAACGTACGCTTATGCCATCCTCATTCGCCGCAATGTTCCGTTATGCACCGTTAGGTTACTTAACTAACGGCATACCGGGACGGGACTAGCGCGGGTGTAAAACATAAGCAACGTCTACTATATATCATATATATAATATATCATTCGTCTCAGATATCACATCATAGAATACAGGCAGCAGAAACACATAAATGATAATACAAGATATACTAGGACGTCCGTATTTAGTATTTAGCCAATTAATAGAAAATACGGATTCCATAGTCGCGATGAATAGCCAAGCCCACACCCCTAGTCCTCTACGAGAGCGGCAAGCGACCCTACCAATTCTGGAGTTTAGGAGACCCGGTCTCGACTCCTCGAGATGGCCTCCCACTGAACCCTAGAATCCGGTCACTTGTGCTCCCCTCCTTGGGTCTATCCTAATGCGGAAAAGTAAATAATATACAACACTGGTGACATCAACCTCAACCCGGAAGTGCCCCAAATAAAAGAATATTACATTACATTTGAATTTTACATGAATGAAAAGAAAACACTCATCTCACAAAAAAAAAACCCCAGCTATTCAATCGCGACAATCCTGCACATCATATCTCAGCAACACATAATATCATATATCATCGACGTAAGTAAGTATGCTACCCCGATTGTCGTTGATGTATAGCAACGAAACCGGCGATATGCGACATACTACACTTACGGTCAAAGAAAAGAAAGTGTAAAACTACAACATTTGGAATCCACAATCACTTTAGACATCGCAAATCCGAAATATCACAAACTTCGCATTTCATGCCTAACTATATGAATTCCACATATTGTATCAAATTCCAGATAAATAGAGAGTATTAAACTTTCCGATCGAATAATCAAAAACCCAAGATTTCCTTAATAGCCCAACACTTGAGCGAAGTTCAAAAATCCCGGAACATGTCACAGTAGCAGCGGTCCAGCCATAGAAGGGTCAAGCCAACGCCTCACATGTGGCACGCCGTACTGCCCCAAATCCTAAGGTTTAGAGGCAGTTCAGATGGTCACATAATCGAGTTAAGGTTTGTGTTCTTCTAGAGGGTCCACCACGTTACTTGCACGTATTTCCGAAAGATTTAAACTCGAGAAAAAATTCAACACTTGAAAGTTTTTCGTACCGGGAAAAAGTGAGTTAATGATATCCGTTCGAACTTTTTAATACTTTCTAAATTACCCGAAAATAGCATGAAATTAAATATTCCGATCGAATCAACGAATCAAAAATAATCCCCAGAACACTCAACACTTGAGTCAGATTAAAAATACCCAAAAATATGTACAAGCATACAAGGACATATCTGTACAAAAACGAGGCTATATCTCTTCTGTATGGCCGCGGATCGATCCGCGGCCCAAGCAAGGTATGGCCGCTGTTCCGCGGCGGTATGGATGGATTATGGCTTCGTTTTTTACAGTGTTGCGTAGATTTGCCTGCTGATTTTTTTAAGTACTTTTAATTCTGAAAAAACACAGTTTTAAAAAAATGTACAGAGAAGGGTTAAAATGCGTATTTCGGGGTTCGATCGGAGTTTTACCTTCGCCTAAACGTCGCCTAAGGCTCTAGCTTGGCTCTGATACCATGAAGGGTTTCCTACAGCACCACTACAAGGGTTTGGAGGCAACACACATGCCATATTTAAAATTTGGATGGTGCTAAAGAAACAATCATAAGGATCAATGCTAGAAAAATTAGGGCAACTAAACTTTAACACAAACACAAGTAGTAAAAGCTAGGGTTTTGAGTGTACAACCTTTGTAGCTCCCTACGCTAGACTCCTTGGCTACTTGAGGGTTGGAAAAAAGTCAGCTTGAGATCCTATAGGTCCACGACGATCCACCCGGAGTTCTCTTTGTCCAAGCTTGAAGCTTCACTAGATCAAGAGAAGAAATGGAAGTTAACACTATACACTAAGGGGAAAGATTAGTGTAGAATGGTGTTGTGGTTGGTTTTCTCACTTCAAAATCCTAACTTGGTAACTCTTTTGCTCACTTGAGAAAACTAGAGAGCAAGAGAGAAAGGAGGAAGAAGATGATAGCTTATAAAACTCAAGATAATGATAAGCTTCCAAAATAAAAATGAGAAAATAGAATATATATATTTTCTATCTCTCATTCTTAACCAAGGTTATAAAATATCTAGATATTTTAGTTTGGAACAAAAATGACCATAGAAATTAAATCATGGTTAAACAAAAGGGTTAATGAAAGAGTAAAATATTAAACCATGAAACAATTTCCATTTTCATTTTTCTTTTCCGAAAATAATATCCATATATTTTATAAAGGGTGTGAGTCTTATATTGCCACCATCCACTATATCAACAACCATGATAGGTTATGTATGCATGTATGTGTGCATGCACATCCATATGTGCATGAATAAGAATGAATGCATACATGCATGCATACAACAAAAAAAACAAGAAAGGATTTCAAGTGAGAAACTAATGCTCAATGATAAATCAACACTTGATTTAGCAAACCGGTCATATCGCATACGACCCGACTAAAAGCAAACCGCCCGATTAATATGCAATATCTCATATGCGCATTTTAACCGGGTTCATGCGCATATCGCATATGCGCACCACAACGTTTCGCCTGGACTAGGTAACTCCATTGTGGGACTCTAAGACTCGTCAATACGCCGGCAGTGGGTGATGATCATATCAAGCACCCCCAAGCCGCAAGCGGTCAGCTAAACGTAACGGCCACCCGGGTATTGAGCGATCAAAAGAAAACAAGCGAACCTGTCACAACTCCCGTCGAGCCAACTGGCAACACTTCCGTACATTCCGGTCTCTTCGTCAGATATGCTGCATATCGAGTCTAGGGATGGTAACATCGACCCTAATAACTCAATAAGTAGTGCCGATGAATGGTCTATAACAGATCGAGAAACTACTGATAACATTTATAAGTAAATCTCAGCAGCCCTGGCCAGGGACTTACTGATATAGCCAATCGAGCACGGCACAACATCCACTCCCAATAACGGGAGAGACGAAATCCCTCCTATCGCTCATCGCCTTCGTGTGTCTCGGGACTCTACCCAACGGCCACCTGTTTGCACGACTCAGTAGAGCCGTGGTAGGGTGGTAATCAAAGTACAGTGGGAGAACACACAAGACTCTATGACGATCTCGGGTCTACAGACTAACCTGCACCAGTGTCACCTGAGAACTGCTATCCGACGATAGATATAATTCCATATAGGAGTTCTCGGTGAGTCCGTCCAGTATACCCAATCACCACTGAGCACCCGTATACGATCTCGTTGTCAAACATCGATGCATGTGGGAACATCCATCGCCTATCGTATGGGTCTAGTATCATATACGCTAGTCTACTCTGGTATATCGATGCCCCGTCTCGATACACCTACGACTAGGGACATTCCAGGATATGCTTATAAACTACAGATGTCCCACTAGTATGATCTCTATCATAATCACAGTAGTCAAGCCTATATCCTCAGGGCTTTATCAACATGTGTGAATGACTAAAAGCACGATCAAATCAACATGCCAGATAAAGAAGAACCAGATAGCATACTATCATGTCGAGCAAGAATGTACACTGAATATATATATATACATGTATAAATACATCCACTATCATATAATGGCCTCTAGGGCATACATATACCCAACAATTCTTCACTCATTCCTCACCCTCCTGCTGCTGCTGCTGCTGCTGCCCCTCTCTCCCCTCATCATCTCCCCCAAAAAACTCCATGCTAAGCAACTCAAAACCCCACCCTCATTTGACAAAAATGATGCACAAGCTCAAGGGAAACACATTGGACAAAGAAAGGAAAGGTTTTGGACACTTGGGGCAACTCAAGAATTTTCTTGAGTTGCCAAATGAGGTAATTTTTGAACCACTAGCTTAGTTTTCCTATTGCTTTCACATCCATGTTAAGTTTAAACCGATATAGTGATGTTTAGTGAGGGTATGAAAATTCTAGTTAGGGTTATTGGAAATTGAGAGTTGTGGTGAGCAATTAAGCTTAGTAGAGGCCATAAAAACCCCCTAGTGTTAGAATTAAGACCTAAACCAGAGACTAGAAACCCGGAATACGGATTTAGAAAAGCCGATATCGGAAAAACTGTGATTCTATGAATGTTAAATGGAATCTGCTATCACCCCGAGACTCTAAAAATTATTTTGCATGGACAGTGATACATGCAGGCACCTAGGAAGCTACCACCAAAACCCTAGCCCCTAACTCCCAACGATGGCCGCAGATTCATTCCTTCTGGCAGCAATTTGCGGCCAGAGCAAGTTAGAAATGGTTCGTTTTTGTTCTAGGGTCTTATCTCCAGTAAATTAGACCCCTGGCATGTGTAAAATTGTCCAATTTGACCTAGGGAAGAATCTGGAGCCTATTTCCTGAGTTGCTGTTTTGATTCGTGTTTTCGTTTCTCGTATTTTGAATTCTGGAATTGCGTATTTGTGTTTTACCTCGATTACTTGGCGTTTATACGATGATATCGAGGATTGTTGATGGTTTTGAAAGTGTAGTCCATAGGTTCTAACCTATAGGCTTTAGCGTGTCGTTTGGTTTTCTCGATGCGATTTTATGGTTTATATGCGATTGTGTTCTTGTAGGTACCTTCTCGAGGGTTTCATACGATGAAGAAGATGAAGGCGACATCGACACCAACATGCAGGATGCAGGGTGAGTAGATTATATCTACGGGGGAAGTCAGGTAGATGGCGTATAGCACCCCCGCAGTTCGATGTTTAGTATAGTATATATGTACTATTTATGCTAGCTTATAGTGTGTCGTGGATAATTGAGATGAGATTAGGTGTACTATGGTTAGATTAGGGCGTAGAAGTAGACTAGTATAGTTCCTAGTTGCGAACCATAGAATAGGTTTACACCCACACGCACACACATGCATATTCGTTATACATATACCTAGATGACGAGGATAGTGTATGATATTTGGAGATGAGTCGATGAGATTGGGCATAGCGCCATGAGATCTGTGATATGATGTAATTCGTATTTGGGATACGACAGGTGATTTTAGCGGGCCTTTAGACGTTTGTTTCACACACGCATTTATACTTATATAGAGGGTATCGATTTGTACTAGACTTAGATCAGTACCCCAGATCATGAGATATGATGATAAGGATACCTGATAATTGATGAGAGGAATGTGATATTGACCCGTACTCAGCTTTTGGGATGTCGTACGATGATTTATCGTACGAGTTTCATATTGATGATAGATCCGCACTCATGACTCCAGGATGTCATATGATATTGTATCGTACGCAGCACCTTTGAGGCGGGATCACCGACTATTATATTTATATATAAATATGTATCGACTCAGATTTAGGTGGTTTCCATATCCCTCCGGATTGACTTGTTAGTCAGAGCTATAGTTTTGCGAGTAGATGTTAGGCTAGGCCGATGTCATACCTATTTCAAAAACTAACGAATTGGGAGTATTTTAAAGACAGGCAAATGAATTCTACAGATATTTTCAAAAGACGCATCCTTTCTTAAAACACTGTTGCCCTTATTTTCCCAAAAACCCCGACTCGTCTTCTTTCAAATGGCAAAACAGTATGACATAGGTATAATGATGTAGATACTGCACTGTTGTGTTATTATTCATTTGCCGCATATTCTTGCTTTTCGCATCGCATTGCATGTTTAAATATATTATTGTTATATCAAAACCATGCTGTTAGGACATCAGCACCATTATCGATGATGCATATGTTCCACGTACACCTGCTTGCCGGCTCACATACTTCATCATTGATAATTGCCATATCACTACACAGTAGGCTTATTTCATCAGGATGTGACTCCTTGCATGACATACTTGCGTACACACATATTGTACCTTCATATTTACACATACATAGATGATTCTGGCTTGATTAGTGATTTGGGAACCGCAAGATACTCTTTAAAACTGATTCATTTTGAAAGAGCGGTTTCCCTCCATATATGCATATTACTATTCCATGTTGCATGATATACTGATATGCTTACATTTCTTTTACATGTCACATACATCATGCTTTTGTAAGTGCACGGCAGCGCCCCGGACGTCTTTCCGAAGCCAAAATGTGGAAACGAAACTTTTCTTTAACTTTATAAACCGGCGCTACCGCGTACTAAAAACCCGGATCGGGCCATTAACTTAATGCTAGCTAACTAAAGAACGGGTAGAATGCTATACCGAGCGATCCTTCGGTCTTCGGCCTCCATCCCGATCTCCTCGCGGAATCTCCGGTCTTCATCTCCTCGTCGGTACAGGCACTACATCACCGGGTTCTTTTACAGGCTCCCACCTCTGGACCGAGGCAACTGGGGCACGAAGTTGGCGAGCCGACGTGTCCAAGAATGCTGTAGGCTAAGTGTAGAATGGTTTTGTCTCACGGGGTTATTCTTAGTTGCCATTTGGGAGTGGGAAGGAGATGTAAACTTTTGAGATGAACTTTGGAATTTTTAGCAAGCAAACGAGACTCTTTTCACCACCAAAAAAATTGGACAGCCCACTTCCCTTCTTGTGGCCGGCCATGTATCAATGAAAGGGGAGAGAAGGAGTGGATCAATAATGCAAGAAGGAATGATGAGTGATGATGAGAAAAAATGATCACAACCAAGTCTCCTCTATATCACCTAATCATATCCCAAAAGTCAACCAATCATGAACAATCTTGAACCAAGAAGTCAAATGATGGTTGAACCATCATGAAGCTATCATCACAAAAAGTCTTCACCATTATTAACAGCACATTGCAAATAACCCCTTCCACACCAATTTTCAGCCAAAGAAAGAAACAGAGGAAAATGGCCGAAACGGAAAGCAAACTGGGAACTTCAAAAAACCGATCCGGTAATAAATGATAGGAAAACCCCGCGACTGTATATACATACCCGCATTTTTATTCCAACCGAATACAAATGAAATGAGACAAAATCTACACTGTACAATACTAGGATCCGGCTTAAACCAAAGCCCGCTAGTATTATCCGTCCGATCATGATCCGTGCAATACCGCACGTACATGATCGAACCCTGCCATATATCCATACGGTCTCTACAGCGTTTGGCCCGAAACTTGAGAAACTGTTTATGGGGGACTCTAAAGACTCGTCAATACTTTGGCTGTGGATTTAACCACTAGCACGTCAGAGGTATTAGCCATACGTAACGGGCTACCAGGTATTGACCAAAAGGGACGTCGATGAGCGAACTCATCCTGACACCCTACTGAGCCTGTCAGTGACAATATCCGTACAGTCCGGTCCGTTCGTCTATGACCATCGCATGGCGGGCCTAAGGGGTTGGTAAAAGTCAGACTCCCAAAAGCGGTACAAGTCGTGTCGGAGTGTAGCCCAGAACACCCTGAGATATTACAGGAATACCTACCAGTAAATCTCCTGCCTTGGCCAAGGACTTCGTGTAATCGCTCTCCTAGACATAGCGCGACCTCACCCCCAATACCGGGAGAGACGAACCCCTGCAGATCCGCTCACTGCCTCCATGTGGCTCGGGACTGTACCAAACTAAAACCTATTTGCATGACTCCTTTGAGCCGTGGTAGGGTAGTAATCAAAGTACAGTGGGAACTCACACGAGACAAATGACGATCTCAGGTCGATGAACTAACCTTTACACATGTCACCAGGGAACTGCTATCTGACATAAACTAGCATGTTCCCAGCGAGTCCTGTCCGGTGTACTCATAACCCAATGAGCACTTGTATACATCTTAGGTGAACCAACTAACACCAGTGGTTTGTGAGACCGGCCACCGCCCCTCGTCGGGGTCTCGACTGTATACACTAGTCTACTCTGGAGTATCGATGCCCTGTCTCAAAAACTCCCACGACTAGGGACCTTTTCAGGATGTGCTTATAGACCCCAGCTCCCAGGTATATGATCGCCGTCATACTGCTGTCCGTCAAGCAAGAATCCTAAGGGCTCTATCAACGTGCAATAGTGACCTGTAAGGTCACCTGAAGCAGTACACGATGATAAAGATAAACCAGATAGCATACTATCATCTTGAGTAAGACTGTGCTACCGGCATAGGTCCTCCTTCAATCATCGCAATCACGTGCCTGTGGTCCAATAATTGACTCTGAGGGCACTATCTCCAACAATCTCCCACTTGCTCTCAAGGCTAATTATTGCGATGTCGCATACTCACAGCCCGTGTGATACCGAACACCCAATTCCTCTACTAATCAGTCTCACAAAACACGTTTGCGAAACTAATGCGTTTCAGGAATAACCTAAGTGAGTGGATCCGCTCTGATATTTCTTTCTATGTCTCTGTTTATCTCAAGTTCGAGGAGAAAGCCATCTCCCGAAATGAGCAATACCTGTCTCAGAATATGTTTGGATGTCTGATGGGACCTAGTTTATAAATGAACTCCAAATCCAAACTTCTTAGACTGTATCATCAACTGAATTTAATCAGTATCCTGCGCCATGCCTTCCTCAGTATGCGCCTGGACCACCTGTCCAAAATATTGCCCCTCGTCAGAGGGAAAACTAAAACTCTGACAGTCACTCTGTCATCCAGGTCACTTTGGAAGCCTGGAATGATAACCATCTCCCAAATGAGGCTAACGTTATCATATCCCTAGAACATCCACTTATGTTCTAAAACTGCTTTCGTTCGTTTCTCCAGGATTGGATCAATATCAACATATTGCATCTCGTGCAAAAACAACATCTGGTGTGGTACTTGACATCTCATGATTGACTCAATTGCCTATGCAAGTGATCTGCCAATCATGCACATCCTTCTCCCCTTTAGTCTTTAAGACACCTTTAGAGAGGGTAACTCCATTACCTGCAGGTACACTACCGTGCCTGGAGTCGTCCATTCTAAATACTCTGAAAATGCTGTCTAAGTACCCAGATTGGGAAACTACCCAAATCTAGATCTAGAACCATAGATCCAGTAACCATAATATCTGATATACAGTCTATATCCTTTGTGGAGAAACCACTGTGTGACAACCAAAGTATAACCGATCGTAGTATAGGAATATCACTTCCTACTCTGTGTATGTCATCCAAATACTAGGACATCACACCCTACTACCTTCTTAACAGATCCATCCCATGTTCTGATGAAGTCAAACCTAAGACTGTTACATCAGAAATAGATGATCTATCTCCGCTATATCTGCTTTAGTCCATAAATAGACATAAGCTACCTGTCCACTATGCTTTCGCTACTCCCACTGACTACGACAACCCTCTGGCAGAATCATATAGACGTGCACATCTGAAGCCAGTTCAGAATGACGCTATACACATCCTTCTGCCAGGTCTCATAGCCTGGAACAACAGTAGTTTCATGTCTGGGTAAACAAGAACCTCCCTACCACCGTCTTTGAGCATATCGAAGTACCTCTCGAGTGCCTGTGGTTACCCACCTTATCTGCGGAGTGGCCAATGGAATGTCAAACCAGATTGAATCTTTAGGTTCTTATCAAATTTTCAGTAATCGTTTGCGGTCCTGGAATCACTTCCAGTTCTACCATACTCCCACTACTGTTTTCTGAAAAAATCCATTTCTTTTAAAACTGTGGCGAGTCAAGAACAATATCACTATTGATCTTCCAGATGGTAGGAAGTTAACCCTCGTCATAGCCCGGGTCAACCCACAAATAGCAATTACAGAAACGTGTCTTGAATTATCCGGAGTCTGGTTTTAAGCATAAGCCGGACAACTCCCCGTACCTTAACAGTGTCAAGATATGAACTATTCTATATCCAATACAGAAACAGAGGCACTGATTCAATTGAACCAGATTCAAATCATGCAACTGTCTCCAGTGCATGTCAACTAAATAGAGAGAGGCTGATCAGCATTACTCAACTTAGGAGTGCTTCCAATTATGAGTAACCTGAAAGAGAAGCAAGTTCTCTTAATCATTACTATTAACTGAATACCATGCACACGTATCTACATCTTCGATCACCTTGAAGAATCCTGACACTTGCAACACCTGGTTCTCTACTTTATTCTTATACCTATAACTTCTCAAAATTCGGACCTTGCTTTTCTACGAAACACTTGTCTAAAAACTAGAGAAGTCATATGTAAACTGAATATAGTATGAAGACCAACCCCTCTGTCCTAATGGACACTAGACAATATACAATACTCTGTATAAGTCCCTTGAGTCTAATAACTCATTCCATGTGTGTCGTAGGTTGAAAACTTTACTTATGGTTAAGAAAAATTACACCGTTGTTTAATGCTCCTTACCTAACCATCCACTGATATAGGCAAATGTCATGGACATAATTTCAAAAATTTATATCTCACTCTATAAAAATAGACGTACAGATATATCATTTTGAAATTGGTGCATAACAACGGATATTCAAAACCAAATATTTGTCGTCCGGCAAACAACCTAAGTGATTTCCTCAAATATCACCAATTACAATGAATTCCGATATGATGAGGATGATCACCTAATTCCCAATAACTTACTCCCACTCATCATCTGTAAAACCATACAGATGTGAGAATCAAACCTGGTAAATACATACCCTGGAGTAAGGACTAATTGGGAAATCAGTTTTATTTTAACAATACACAGTGAAACCGAAACATTGAAATGTTTTGTAAGGGTATCCTGGTATTCCTAGTAATGCCTCTTCCATTATCTAGATTCACAACTGTAACCGTATATATCTATGCCATCTCTCCAAATCCCTTCATATGTCTTTAGTCATTGCCTTTTGTACACCCTCTTAGGCTAAATGGTTTTCTTCCTTCCCTACCGTTCGGCACCCGCCTATGGTTTGGAAGAAGACTATCCAATAAGCATAATGGGTGTACTGTCCTAATCCTAGGAGCACTCGCAATGCGAGAGAAGGTAAGGATAAAAGACAACTGAATAAAACCTTATTCCTATTTCTCCTGAACCAGAATCCATCCCCGAACTGGAACAATTTCCTTTCGAGTTCGTATATAACCATACGATGGAATATCCAAGTAACTGTGGATCTTCGTAGTGATACGGAGTGTTCTGGAGAAATACAAAGGTGAAGTAGGAGTGGTAATGAAATACTTGGGTTGGTCGTGAATAGCAGTCGCAGTTTACTTTGCCCTCCTTCTAATCCCTTTATTTGTCTTAACATAATACCTTCTGTACACCACACTTAGACTAATCGGCTTTCTTCATTCCCTACCGTTCGGCACCAGCATAAGGTTTGTAAGAAGACTATCCAATAGGCGTAACAGGTGTACTATCCCTTAATCCAAGGAGCACACGCAACCTGAGAGAAGGTAAAAGGAAAAGACAAATGAATAGTCCTATTCGTTTTCTCCAGAGCAGAAACCATCCTCGAATAAATTCTTTCGAGTTTGTATATAACCATACGATGGTTTTATCCAATGGAAGTGGACGTTCGTACTAATACGGGGTGTTCTGGAGAAAAGGGTAAAAGTAGCAGTGGCAATGAGGTATGCAACGCTGACAATCCAAAAGCCATTGTTATAACAAGGTTCGGTCAACTTGGTCACTGAGTCATAGTCTAGGGTCGGGCCATGGTCGCAGCCAAAGAGAGAGAGAAAAGAAACACTCAGCGTGCACTATAACCTAGATCAGAATGGTTGCCAATTTATCTAATCAGGAAACCTCCCACTGTACCGTCAAATTCCCCTCCAAACCTGAAAGAAGAATTAGTCGGGATCACCCGAGGAGTAAACCAACTCATCAGCGGGAATCGGGATCCAACCATCATCGCATGACAACATGATGGAATCCAATCACGTTATCACACTCCAGAAGGTATGCGCATATCTGGCAAGTTTCAGTTTCTTTAGAAACCCCCCATGTGATTTTTACCCCATGCTCTTATGACCTTGACGAAGGTCAACAAATCAAAAGTCACATGTCAAGTTCTACACGTCATTGTCCAGGTTAATTTGAACCCACCCGTACAAGCCCTTGACTTTGGCCAACAAGGCTGTACGACTGTCCCAAACCAACGCATCAATCTATGCAGCAGAAAGGTAACAAACAGCTACCATACACTATGCCTTGACGAAGGCCAACAAACATATCATGAATACTACGTGCTACACGTCTGAAATGATGGAGGGCTACGAATAGTTTTTGGCGAAAACCTTTAACGTAATGAACTTGATATCGTTGAAGGAACCGGATAGCTTTATATAAAAATATAGTGACGAAAACCTTTGCTAAAGAGGTCACTCCCGGTGAAGGGATCTCGGCTCTTTCCCCGTATAATGAGGTCCAGGATATTCCAACTGAATACCACGATGCAAAGCAAAAGTAATCGACTATAGTGAAGTTATTGCCCTGACGCAAACTTCTGTCCAAGGGGTCACTCCCGGTGAAGGGATCTCGGCCCTTGCCTCGTCGACTGAGGTGCTGGATATTCATAACCGAATACCACTGTGCAAAACAAAAGAGAACGTCCTTGCAATAACAGCTTTTTGAAAAATGTTCCAACATCATCAGAATAGGTTTGTTTAACTTGCATTGATCCGAATCAATGCAGTCCCATCAATTGATCACACCAATAAAGAACGAAAATAATGATGTACTTATATGCCACCCGCATTCACCACTGGGTCCCGGCATTACCCGTTAGGTTATTTAATTAACGACAGAGCGGGGACTGGACTAGCGCTGATGCAAAACATATACAACATCTACTAGTATATATATATCAATATATAATATTCGCTCAAGGCGTGATAAAATGCAACATCACAGAAATGTAATAAGCATCACAGAACAATACAGATATCTGGGATCCCCGTGTTTCACAGAGCCGCTACTGAAACCCGACGTTTCCTTGGTCGTGTGGATAGCCTGTGCAATGAAATCCTAGACCCCTACGGGTGCGACAAGTTACCCGCCAAAACCTGAAGCGAGGCAGCCCCCTTTAGCAATGTGAATGGGCCACCCAGCACTTTACGGAATCCGGTAATTTGGGCACCCCTCCTTGTGTCAACCTATACCCCTTACGAGTGCGGCGAATAGCCCGCCAATTCTAGAATAAAGACCCTTCCATCTCAAAGCCATAAGATGCAGGCTCGTTGCCCTCTAGAACCCGGCTATCCATGCACCCCTCCGCGGGGTAATCCTAGTACAGAAAGTAAAATATACATACAACGGGTACACCGACCTCAGCCCGGTCGTGCCCCAAAAGAATAATATAAAAACAGGCAGTGACGGCAGTCCACATGTCGGACGCTCACCCCGCAATATCAAATGTACATATACAACCAAACTGTACTAACATTGCATCCAGGCTAACCACCATGACAAATTCGCAACATCACAGCACAACACAGAACATCAACGTGAATGTTACGTTCGCAAATCCGTCTAAAAGGGCTATAGCAGTTAAACAGGATTTACCGATCAAGTGACATTCACGGTCGCAGATATAATGTAAATACTCTGAACTAACATGTTTAAAATTTTCGATCAACTAAATTTCCCGAAGTGGGCCCCAAGCACAATACCCAGTACTCAGAAAAATCTGGGCCCAAGCAGAATATACCAAAACCCCCAATTCCATGTTTAAAGAGTTCTGCAGGAAAAATGATACGGTGAAGACACTTTATTGCGGTGGAACCGCGGCCAGAACAGGGATTTGGCCACGGTTCCGCGGTCCTGCTACAGTATCACACTACCATTTTTTCACAGAATTCTTAAAATTGCCTGCACGAATTTTTGCAACACTTAAAATAATTTTTCGAGCCAAAAAAAATTCGACAGAAACTGAGGCAAATGGAAACGCGGTTTTGGAAAATTCGTCCGATCGAAGCTTTAAACACACTAGAGCAAGCTACACTAGGTTAATGGCGTGGCTCTGATACCAGTGTAAGTGCACGGCAGCGCCCCGGCCGTCTTTCCGAGGCCAAAATGCGTAAACGAAACTTTATTTTTAATTTTATAAACCGGCGCTACCGCGTACTAAATGTTAGTGTATTTGCCCTAGAGGCCATTACTGTATCATACTAGTTTGTATATTACTTAATAGAAGCTTGGGATATTCACAGTTCTATAGACAATCTTGCTCAAAATGGTAGTATGCTACTTGGTTTGTTTCTACTTTAATGTGTACATGTGTTTCTTTCAGTATATCACCTATACACATTAGTAGAGCCCTTAGGATCTTTGCTTGATTACCAGCGTTGTGATGGCAATCACACTCGTGGGGGCTGGGTAATCTACAAGCACATCCTTATATAGGTCCCTAGTCGTAGGAATATCGAGACAGGGCATTGATACTCCGGAGTAGACTAGCGTATGCGCTTCTCATCCCAGCAGGGGACACGGTCTGTCCCACAGCCATCAGTACGTCATACTTGAGAAAGTATGCGGGTGCTCGTTAGGTTACGGGTACACTAGACAGGACACATCGGGAACTGATTGGTTGGTACTATACCTATCGTCAGTTATCAGTTCACAGGTGACATGAGTACAGCTTAGTCCGCTGACTTGACACTGTCACTTCGCCTCGAGTGTGTTCCCACTGTACTTTGATTACTACCCTACCACGGCTCAAAGGAGTCGTGCAAACATGTAGTAGTTGGGTGCAGTCCCGAAGCACTTAGAGGTAGTGACGGTTAGACAGGATTCGTCTCTCCCGGTATTGGGAGTTGATATCGCGCTGTGTCATGGAGAGCCATTACACATAGTCGTCCCTGGCCAGGGCAAGTGAGATAAACTAGTAGGTTTCCAGTGTTATCTCAGGGTGTTCGGGGCTACACTCCGACACGACTTGTACCGCTATTAGGGGACTGACATTTACCGCCCTCCTAGGCCCTCCATGCTATATTCTTAGACGAACAGACCGGACTGTACGGAGACTGTCACATTCAGGCTTAGTAGGAGTTCAGATGGGTTTCACCTCGTCCGTCTTCTTATCGGCATCTACCCGGGGGCCGTTATGCACAGCTAGTGCCGCTTGCGGTCTGTGGTTAAACGCACTGCCAGCGTAGTGTCGAGTCTTTAGTGTCCCACACAGAGAGCTATTCTCCTTTAGGCAAAAGAGTAGAGGTCGCATGGTTTTGCGACAGGGTTCGGTCACATCCGCGCACTTGTGCACGTTTGGTGTCCGGGCAGTTATTATTAGCGGGCTTTGGTTTAAGATAGATCCTAGTATACGTTTTGGGACTGGTTTTATCTCGTTTGTATTCGTGTTCCCCGGAACGCGGATGCGGGTGTGTATGCACGGTTGACCGAGACAGAGGCAGAGGATTCTCATTAGGGTTGTTGACTGTTGACTTTTGCTAAACCCTAATGAGAATAAGAAATATGATTAATGATAATATTAATTAAGTATTATTGTGCCATGGTTGGGTTGAAAGGTTGACTTTGTTGACTTGTTGACTTTGTGGACCGATTGACTAGGTTGGACTTGTTGACCACCATCATGACAATGGCTATCATTTCTTGGCATTGACCTTCGCTTGCTTGATGGCTCACAAATTGCATTTAATGCAGGAAATGATATTTCTATTTGATATGATAACAACCATCACATAATACTCAATTATTATTATGTGTTATGATTATTTTGGATTATGAGAGCAAGGGTGAGAAAAAAGTCTTGCTCATTCTATCACTCTCACTCTCTCTCATCCTCAAGCTCTCACTCTTCCTCTTGCTCTCTCTAGTTCATGGTTCTATTGTCTCATGTGTTGAGAAGCAAGAACCATGAGATAAAACCCAAAACACTTCTCTACTCATCCTAGTATAAAAGGTCTAGCAAACCAAGTGTTCTAGTTTCCTCAAGATTGAGGTTGGAGCCATAGGTAGAAGCTTTCAGGTGGATCCATCTTCGGCACAAGGAGACGACGAGGAGAGAACCATCCGACCACCACAAGGAGTCGAAGAGAAGGAGTTCAAGTTAAGGTATAACCCCTTAACCGAGTAGGTAAAACTCCTTGTTAGGTTGTTAGATAGTTGTTTAACAAAGATCCGTATTTTGAGTCCATGTTACCACCAAAGAAAAATTGTTTTTCATCATTTCCGCAACCCCAAAGAACCGGGGACGGGTAACATGGACTTACAGTGGTATCAGAGCCTAGTTAAACACTATCTAACATTTTAGCAAAGTAACTAGAAGTTCGATCGGAGAAAAAGTCACGAAACATGCCCGAAATATCAAGTTTCTGCCGATTCTGTTTTCTGTTCAAAAAATAATTAAGCTTACACTAAAAATCGGCTCAGGCTTTTTAAAACCCACACAAGAAAATTGGTCCACCGACTCGGTCAAAGAGCCGCGGAACCGCGGCTGGAGCATGCTCCCGCCGCGGATCCGCCGCCGAGTTGACTCGGCCGTGGCACAATTTTCCTGCAGTGTTTTTCTGGGGTGTTTTTGGATTTTTACAATATGATTTTTCTGCCCAGATTTTCCAGAAAGCAAAATTTGTTTTTGGGGCTTAAAAATCCGTATTTTGATCGATCTTCTAAAGAACTAAGCTAACGGGTTTATATCTGTGATGTGATATATGTATTGAACGTCTGCTAATCGCTATATGTCGATTAGTGGGGGTTATACATATCTGTGATATGTAATGTTGATGGTATATGTATATGAATTCATTGGATTGTCGCGGATGAATAGCCGGGGGGTTGTGAGATGGGAGTTTTCTTTTTCTTTCAATTCATTTAATTTATAATTGATGTAATATTATTTATATGGCCGCACAACCAGGATGAGGTTGTAGCCGTCATTGTATAATTTCTTTTACTGTTTTTGCTCCTAGGATAGACCCATGGAGGGGGTGCACAAACTACCAGGTACCTCGAAGTGCCGAGTGGCCTACTCACATTGTTGAGGGAGGTTGCTTCACTTCGGCTATTTGGCGGGTAGTTTGCCGCACCGGTAGGGGTCTAGGGTGGGGTATTGGCTATTCACCGCGACCGTGTAATCCGCTTTCGGTTCCAGGATCGTACGGAATGCGGATTCCTAGTATATCCAATGTGTTCATCTGTGATCTGGAATGGCTATCATTGCTATATATCTATATATGATATATATTTAGGCGTTGCTTATGTTTTGCATCCGCGCTAGTCCAGCCCCCGCTCTGTCGTTAGTTAAGTAACCTAACGGGTAATGACGGGGCCCCGTGGCGAATGCGGATGGCATAAGCGTACGTCATATTTTCGTTGTTTTCTGCAATGACAGGATTAAATGATGAGACGCATTAAAATTAATGCAAGAAAATAAACCAAAGTAAAGTCGTTGGAACAATTTCAAAAACCACTCGGTTTCTTTTCAAGAACCAACTTTTAAACGCGGAGCTTAAGCCACTCCTTTTAAAAGCTATCTCGTTCCATCAATTATATCAAGTTCACTACGTTCATGGTTTTGCCAAAACCATTCGTAGCCCTCCGTCATTTCACATGGATAGTCAATAGTATTCAAGCTATGTTTGTTGGCCAAAGTCAAGGCATAGTGATTGGTAGCTATTGGGTATTCATGTGCAGCATTGATCGATGCGTTGGTTTGGGACAGTCGTACTGCCTTGTTGGCCAAAGTTAAGGGTAGGTACGGGTGGGTTCAAATTAACCTGGAGAATGACGGGTAGAACTTGACATGTGACTTATGATTTGTTGGCCAAAGTCAAGGTCATAAGAGCATGGGGAAAAAATCCACATCGGGAGTTTCTAAAGAACCAGAAACTTGCTAGCGCTACATACCATTTGGAGTGTGGTGATTCTGGTAGGATTCCTTCAGTTTTGTCACACGATGATATTTGGATCCCGATCATACTGTGAGTATATGCTACTCCTCGGAAAATTTCTCACTTAACGATCAATGCTATAAACCAAGTAGGTGTCTAGAAAGGTGTTAGCGGGGTTACGCCCCCAGGGAAAAGAGGTTATTTAATTAAGGAACTTCGCGAAAGCATTGGAAAACCTCCCTCGAAGTACCGACACTGGCCTGGCTGAACGGTTAAGCAAGTATTGTACGGTGAGATTGATCCCGACAAATTCTTCCTTTATGGTTTGAGGAGGGATTCGAAAGACAGTGGGAGCCATCCTGTTTAGACAAACTAAAAACCACTCTAAACTTGCAAGAGCATCATGCTAAAGTGTTTCTTCTCTCTCTCCTAATTGCAGCGACCAATCGTTATGACTGGACTTAAGTTATTACTAGATAAAAACATACTAACTGGGCGAAACTACAAAGATTGGCTCAGGAATGTCAAAATGGCAATCACTTACGACAAGCTGGGGGTATCTTCTTACCACCAATGCTCCCCCTGTCCAAGGTCCCACCTCCAGCGTCGCGGATAAGGAAATCTGTAAGACCTGGGAGATCGACTGCGGGAAGGCCAAGTGCCTCGTGCTTGCCTCTATGGACAATGAACATCAGAGGAGGCACAAGAATATGGACCTTGAATCCATATTTTTCCATACAAAAGAACTGTATGGAGAGCAATCCCGTATCGCCAGATACTAAGTCTCGAAAAAGCTGTTTTCAGCGAGATTGGTCGTCGGATCATCGGTAGCGGAACGCGTGCTTAAGTTGATTGGCTATATTGAAGAGCTCGCAGACCTTGGGACCACGTTAGAGAACGAGCTCTACATGGACTTGATTCTCCAGTCCCTTCCTTCCACTTACGCCCAGTTTATCATGAACTTCAACTTGCAAGAAAAAGAAGTTGAACTTTCAGAACTCCTCAACCTGCTGAGGAGTGTAGAGGGCACCCTGCAGAAAGGTAGGGAAACACCCATTTTATTTGTAGGAGGATCTTCCTCTTCTAAGTCCAAGGCGAAAGACAAGGGAAAGAAGAAGAAAACCCCTGCCAAACCAAAGGGCGGTGTTAGTAAAGTGGAAACGAAGGGAAAAGCAAAGGCAACAAAGATAGCAGGGCAGCTTGTGGGAAAGGAAGAGTGCTTCTATTGTTATAAAAAAGGACACTGGAAAAAAGATTGCAGGGTTTGGAAGGCTAAGAACCAGGACCCGAAGCAAGTTGCGGCTTCGGCTTCAGGTGTGTATGTCATTGAAAACTGTCTATCAATAAACTCTACTTCCTGGGTATTGGATACCGGATCAGGATCTCATATCTGTAATTCCATGCAGGCATTGAGAAAGCGTTGGGTTTTAAAGGCAGGTGATATGACCTCCAGAGTTGCAAACGGAGCTGGCATAGATGTTGAGTCCGTGGGGGACTATCACCTGGGATTATCAGATGGACACGTTTTGGTTTTGCGTAATTGTTATTTTGTACCCAATGCAACTTGTAATATCATTTATGTATCTTTATTATCTAAAGAAGGTTATGAATTTGCATTTGTAAGTTATATTGTGAACATTCACCTTAATCAATTTTTGATTGGGTCAGGTACATTAAGCAATGGTATATACGTATTAAACCAACCACAGATTTTCAATGTCCAGAATACACACAAAAGAAAGTCTCCGGAAACAAATCAGGCTTTCTTATGACATTATAGACTGGGTCACATCAATGAGAGAAGGTTGACGAAGTTACATATAGAAGGATATTTGGATCCGTTCGAATATCAATCATATGCAACTTGTCAATCCTGTCTCAAAGGAAAGATGACAAAGACTCCGTTTACTGGACACGGAGTAAGAGCGAGCGAGCTCTTGGGACTCGTACACAGCGACGTGTGCGTTCCTATGTCTACACATGCGCGAAGCGGTTATTCTTACTTCATTACTTTTACGGATGACTTTTCAAGGTATGGATATGTCTTCTTAATGAAACATAAATCCGAAGCCTTTGGAAAATTCCAGGAATATAAGAATGAAGTAGAAAAACAAACCGGCAAAAGTATCAAGACACTGAGATCTGATCGAGGTGGTGAATACTTGAGTGCCGAGTTCCTGGATTACTTAAAAGAGAACGGAATTCTCTCTCAGCTTACTCATCCGTACACTCCGCAACATAACGGTGTATCGGAGAGACGAAACCGGACCCTATTGGATATGGTACGTTTCATGATGAGTAACGCTGAGTTACCGCGATCATTCTGGGGATATGCACTAGAATCAGCTGCATATCTTTTGAACCGAGTTCCAACTAAGACTGTGCCTACCACACCATATCAGATGTGGTGTGGGAAGAAACCCTATCTTAAGCACATTAAGACATGGGGATGTCCAGCTTTTGTTAAAAAGCGGCATGCGGACAAACTCAAGGCACGCTCAGTACAGTGCAAGTTTGTGGGATATCCAAAGAACTCCAAGGGATATTTCTTCAATTGCGAAGAGGAACAAAAGGTTTTTGTTTCTCGTCATGCCTGCTTCTTGGAAACTGAGTTTTTGGAAAATCAGATAAGTGGGAGCGCAGTAGAACTGGAAGAAATTCCAGAACCACGAGCTATTACTGAAAGCTTAGTAGAATCAGAGGGTTCGAAAGAACATGACATTCCTATGCCGCTCCGCAGGAGTAGTAGGCAGTCTCATCCGCCTGAGAGATACTATGGTTTTCTCATAGACGGGGATAGAAAGGATTGCATCATTGATAGTGATGAGCCTACTAGCTTCCAGCAGGCCATTCAGAGCGTTGACTCAGTAAAATGGCTGGAAGCAATGCGGACCGAAATGGAGTCCATGTACACCAACAAAGTATGGACTTTGGACATTTCTCCAGATGGGGTAAAACCCGTAGGATGCAAGTGGATCTTCAAGAAGAAGATTGGTGTAGATGGACAGGTTGAGACCTATAAGGATAGACTTGTTGCAAATGGTTTTCGTCAAAGACCTGGTTTGGTCTAGGAAGAAACCTTTTCTCCAGTGGCTATGCTGAAATCCATTCGGATCCTTCTTGCCATTGCTGCCTTCCATGATTATGAGATTTGGCAGATGGACGTAAAGACCGCTTTTCTAAACGGAAATTTAGAGAAGTGTGTCTATATGGACCAGCCAGAGGGTTTCATTCAGAGTGTGAGCAGCGGAAAGGTGTGCAAGTTGCTTAAGTCCATCTATGGACTAAAGCAAGCATCGCGGAGTTGGAACATCTGTTTTGATGAGACGGTCAAAGAATTTGGCTTTATCAAAAATCCAGATGAACCATGCATCTATAGTAGATTTGTAGCAAGAACTGTTGTATTCCTCGTGTTATACGTGGATGACATTCTCTTAATAAGAAATGACATTCCTATGCTACAATCTGTCAAAGGGTTCTTGTCACACAGGTTCTATATGAAAGACCTGGGTGATGCCTTTTACATTCTGGGGATCCGAATCTATCGTGATAGATCCAAGAGGATATTAGGACTTTCACAGTCCAGGTACATCGACACCATACTGAAAAGATTCAGTATGGAAGATGCCAAGCGCGTTAATCTACCGGCTTGTCACGGGATCACCCTCTCCAAAGAGATGTCTCCCAAGACTGATTTGGAAAGGGATCGCATGTCTATTATACCCTACGCTTCTGCGGTAGGCTCTATAATGTATGCGATGTTGTGTACCACACCAGATGTAGCTTATGCACTGAGTGTGGTAAGCTAGTATCAGTCAAACCCTGGGGAGAAGCACTGGATAGCGGTAAAGAACATTCTCAAGTACCTGAGAAGGACTATGGAGATGTTCTTGGTGTATGGCGGAAAAGACCCCTAGATCGAGGCCTTTGCTGACTCCAGCTTCCAGAGTGACAAGGATGATTCCAAGTCCATGTCAGGTTATGTCTTTAACCTCAATGGAGGGGCGGTGTGTTGGAAGAGTTCCAAACAGGAAACCGTTGCTGACTCGACGATGGAAGCGGAATATATCGCTGCTGCTGATGCCGCAAAAGAAGCCGTCTGGATGAGAAAGTTCTTAACGGAACTTTAGGGGGTTCCGTCCATTGTTGATCCAATACCTCTGTATTGCGACAACAACGGGGCTATAGCTTTAGCAAAGGAACCCAAGTCCTATCAGAAGTCCAGACACATCTTGAGGCGGTATAACCTGATCAGGGAGATCGTGGGTCGCCAGGAGATCGAGGTTCGGAGAGTTGCTACGGAAGATAATACTGTTGATCCACTCATGAAGGCCTTACCCCAGACTCAGTTCGAGTGGCTGATCGAGATGATAGGTCTTCGATACGCCAGTACATGGCCTAAGTGCAAGTGGGAGATTGTTAGTGTATATGCCCTAGAGGCCATTACTGTATCATACTAGTTTGTATATTACTTAATGGAAGCTTGGGATATTCACAGTTGTATAGACAATCTTGCTCAAAATGGTAGTATGCTACTTGGTTTGTTTTTACTTTAATGTGTACATGTGTTTCTTTCAGTATATCACCTACACACATTAGTGGAGCCCTTAGGATCTTTACTTGATTACCAGCGTTGTGATGGCAGTCACACTCGTGGGGGCTGGGTAATCCACAAGCACATTCTTATACAGGTCCCTAGTCGTAGGACTATCGAGACAGGGCATCGATACTCCGGAGTAGACTAGCGTATGCGCTTCTCTACCCAGCAGGGGAGACGGTCTGTCCCACAGCCGTCGGTACGTCGTACTTAAGATAGTATGCGGGTGCTCGTTAGGTTACGGGTATACTGGACAGGACTCGTCGGGAACTGATTGGTTGGTACTATACCTATAATCGGTTATCAGTTCCCAGGTGACATGAGTACAGCTTAGTCCGCTGACTTGACACTGTCACTTCGCCTCGAGTGTATTCCCACTGTACTTTGATTACCACCCTACCACGGCTCAAAGGAGTCGTGCAAACAGGTAGTAGTTGGGTGCAGTCCCGAAGCACTTGGAGGAAGTGACGGTTAGACAGGATTCGTCTCTCCCGGTATTGGGAGTTGATATCGCGCTGTGTCATGTAGAGCCATTACACATAGTCGTCCCTGGCCAGGGCAAGCGAGATATACTAGTAGATTTCCAGTGTTATCTCAGGGCGTTCTAGGTTACACCCCGACACGACTTGTACCGCGATTAGGGGACAGACGTTTACCGCCCACCTTGGCCCGCCATGTGATATTCTCAGACGAACAGACCGGACTGTACGGAGACTGTCATATTCAGGCTCAGTAGGAGTTCAGATGGGTTTCACCCCGTCCGTCTTCTTATCGGCATCTACCTGGGGGCCGTTACGCATAGCTAGTGCCGCTTGCAGTCTGTGGTTAAACCCACTGCAAGCGTAGTGTCGAGTCTTTAGAGTCCTACACAGAGAGCTATTCGCCTTTAGGCAAAAGAGTAGAGGTCGCATGGTTTTGCGACAGGGTTCGGTCACATCCGCGCACTTGTGCACGTTTGGTGTCCAGGCTGTTAATACTAGCGGGCTTTGGATTAAGCCAGATGCTAGTATACGTTTTGGGAATGGTTTTATCTCGTTTGTATTCATGTTCCCCGGAACGCGGATGCAGGTGTGTATGCATGGTTGACCGAGACAGAGGCAGAGGATTCTCATTAGGGTTGTTGACTGTTGACTTTTGCTAAAACCTAATGAGAATAAGAAATATGATTAATGATAATATTAATTAAGTATTATTGTGCCATGGTTGGGTTGAAAGGTTGACTTTGTTGACCGGTTGACTAGGTTGGACTTGTTGACCACCATCATGACAATGGCTATCATTTCTTTGCATTGACCTTTGCTTGCTTGATGGCTTACAAATTGCATTTAATGCATGAAATGATATTGCCATTTGATATGATAACAACCATCATATAATACTCAATTGTTATTATGTGTTATGATTATTTTTGATTATGAGAGCAAGGGTGAGAAAAAAGTCTTGCTCATTCTATCATTCTCACTCTCTCTCATCCTCAAGCTCTCCCTCTTCCTCTTGCTCTCTCTCTAGTTCATGGTTCTATTGTCTCATGTGTTGAGAAGCAAGAACCATAGAGATAAAACCCAAAAAATTTCTCTACTCATCCTAGTATACATGGTCTAGCAAACCAAGTGTTCTAGTTTCCTCAAGATTGAGGTTAGAGCCAAAGGTAGAAGCTTTCAGGTGGATCCATCTTCGGCACAAGGAGACGACGAGGAGAGAACCATCCGACCACCACAAGGAGTCGAAGAGAAGGAGTTCAAGTTATGGTATAACCCCCTAACCGAGTAGGTAAAACTCCTAGTTAGGTTGTTTAACAAAGATCCGTATTTTGAGTCTATGTTACCACCAAAGAAAAACCGTTTTTCATCATTTCCGCAACCCCAAAGAACTGGGGACGGGTAATGTGGACTTACACTAAAAACTCGGATCGGGCCATTAACCTAATGCTAGCTAACTAAAGAACGGGTAGAATGCTATACCGAGCGATCCGTGTCCTTCGGTTTTCGGCCTCCATCTCGATCTCCTCGCAGAATCTCCGGTCTTCATCTCCTCGTCGGTATGGGCACCACATCGCCGGGTTCTTTCATGGGCTCCCACATCTGGACCGAGGCAACTCGGGCACGATGTTGGCGAGCCGACGTGTCCAAGAATGCTGTAGGCTAAGTGTAGAATGGTTTTGTCTCACGGGGTTATTCTTAGTTGCCATTTGGAAGTGGGAAGGAGATGTAAACTTTTGAGATGAACTTTGGAATTTTTAGCAAGCAAATGAGACTCTTTTCACCACCAAAAAAATTGGACAGCCCACTTCCCTTCTTGTGGCCGGCCATGTATCAATGAAAGGGGGGAGAGGGAGTGGATCAATAATGAAAGAAGGAATGCTGAGTGATGATGAGAAAAAAATAATCACAACCAAGTCTCCACTCCATCACCTAATCATATCCCAAAAGTCAAGCAATCATGAATAATCATGAACCAAGAAGTCAAATGATGGTTGAACCATCATGTAGCTATCATCACAAAAAGTCTTCACCATTATTAATAGGACATTGCAAATAACTCCTTCCACACCAATTTTCAGCCAAAGAAAGAAACAAAGGAAAATGGCCGAAACGGAAAGCAAACTGGCAACTTCAAAAAACCGATCCCGTAATAAATTACAGGAATACCCCGCGACTGTATATACATACCCGCATTTGTATTCCGACCGAATACAAATGCAATGAGACAAAATCTACACTGTACAATACTAGGATCCGGCTTAAACCAAAGCCCGCTAGTATTATCCGTCCGATCATAATCCGTGCAATACCGCACGTACTTGATCGAACCCTGCCATATATCCATACGGCCTCTACAGCGTTTCACCCGAAACTTGAGAAACTGTTTGTGGGGGACTCTACAGACTCGTCAATACTTTGGCTGTGGATTTAACCACTAGCACGTCAGAGGTATTAGCCATACGTAACGGGTTACCAGGTATTGACCAAAAGGGACGTCGATGAGCGAACTCATCCTGACACCCTACTGAGCCTGTCAGTGACAATATCCGTACAGTCCGGTCCGTTCGTCTATGAGCATCGCATGGCGGGCCTAGGGGGTTGGTAAAAGTCAGACCCCCAAAAGCGGTACAAGTCGTGTCTGAGTGTAGCACAGAACACCATGAGATATTACTGGAATACCTACCAGTAAATCTCCTACTTTGGCCAAGGACTTCGTGTAATAGCTCTCCTAGACACGGCGTGACCTCACACCCAATACCGGGAGAGACGAACCCCTGCAGATCCGCTCACTGCCTCCATATGGCTCGGGACTGTACCTAACTAAAACGTGTTTGCATGACTCCTTTGAGCCGTGGTAGGGTAGTAATCAAAGTACAGTGGGAACTCACACGAGACAAATGACGATCTCAGGTCGATGAACTAACCTGTATACATGACACCAGGGAACTGCTATCTGACATCAGGTATAAGACCAACTAGCATGTTCCCGACGAGTCCTGTCCGGTGTACTCATAACCCAATGAGCACCTGTATACATCTTAGGTGAACCAACTGACACCAGTGGCTTGTGAGACCGGCCACCGCCCCTCGTCTGGGTCTCGACTGTATACACTAGTCTACTCTGGAGTATCGATGCCCTGTCTCGAAAACTCCCATGACTAGGGACCTTTTAAGGATGTGCTTATAGACCCCAGCTCCCACGTATATGATCGCCATCATACTACTGGCGGTCAAGCAAGAAATCTAAAAGCACTATCAACGTGCAATAGTGACCTGTAAGGTCACTTGAAGCAGTACATGATGATAAAGATAAACCAGATAGCATACTATCATCTTGAGTAAGACTTTCCTACCGGCATAGGTCCTCCCTCAATCATTGCAATCACGTGCCTATGATCCAATAATTGACTCTGAGGGCATTATCTCCAACAGCTTTTGGTTAGACGCATTGAGATATGTTGTTTCCATGATATTTCTGGATTTGGGAACCGTGGGTATTTCAAAGAGAGTATGTAATTATTTTTAAAACCCGGTTACCCTTGATATGATATTTCAGTGCGTCCACCATGTGTTTTCTCGGGGCTGAGAGCGATATGTGAAACCCGATTCGAGGAGGCGAATGAGGCCGATTGCGGGTAAATGGTGGACCCGGTATGGTTCCCCGGGGCAAGCAATGTTTTTCGTAGAGCAGACGATGAGCCTGGCAGGGTGGCTAATACCTACCGGTGATTGTATTTGAGCTCGGCGGATATCCGGAGGATACTGACCGGAGTTAAGAGATGATGTGGGCCGATCAGGACTGACGGAGCCCCATATATATGAGGATTTACGTGCCGATGCTAGGCACAGTTTTCATGATGTTTTCAAGTGTCGATGCTAGACACTCAGGTTCTATAATTTGATATGTCGTGAGCGAAACATGTTGATTTACATCCTCATACTTCCATGCACATGTTTATGATATTTACATGCGTGATGCTTATTGTCATTGGGTGACACGTGGATGATTTCCACATACATATATTGACATTGATTACATTGATCATACCTCATATTTATGATATATTGCTACCTGAGTCACTGACATGAGCTTTTGGTACTACACTTATGTATAGATGTTTACCCTAGCCACCTTATCATGCTTCAGACTTATTCATTTGAGCTTTATATACATATTGATCGTATTGACCTAGGATTGTGTCATACATACGATTTCTGCTCTGCGATGTTTTCTATTCACGAGTTGGCAACTCACCCCCATTGTGCCACAGTTATTGCAGGTTTTGCCGTACAGGTTTCATTGCGGCTTTTCAGGCACACTTCTTCCCTTGCGGGTGATTTGCTTTAGTAGGTTGGTTCTTTTACATCAGAACCACCATTGTACCTATTATTCAGTTGTATCTAGTATTCCATCAACCAAACTTGTATATTGTTTCAGACTTTGAAAACCAGTTATGTATTATTTCGGCCTTAGAGTCGTGCATTGTAGTATTATAGTTTTCATGCTGATTTTGAGTTCTTTTTGAGTTTTGATCCTCGCCCTTTGGCGTTGTATATTATATTGCTTGCGTGGTTGTGACCGTCGATTGACAAAGAGCTAGTTCCCGCTTGGGGATGCCTTTTATCATTGTGTATATATTATTCTTGTTATACCCCGTCCGGGGCCATTATTTACAAAGGAAACTCTGCCGAAATTTTCAGAAAAGAATATAGATTTTAAAAATGCATATTCGGCTTACTTATTTAAAAACCTTGTATTTAAAACATGTTTTCCTTACTTCTTAAAAACTAGTTTTCTTATTTATTCCTTAAAATGGTTTTAGATTTTTGGGTTTTTGGCTTACTTGAATTAGATGGGGTCCTATAGACTTCATATGATTTAAGTGCCAGTCACGTACTATTTCGGGTCGTGACAACGTTGGTATCAGAGTGCTAGGTTAACCTTGGTTCAAGTCTAAGTTTGACTATGCGGAGCCTAGAGCGTTTATATATATACGGAACTTAGGCTTGACCTTACAGAACTTAGACTTAGTCGAGGGGGTATTATACCCGAACTTTCATCGCGTAGGATGACCCTTGGTTGATGGAGTAGGTAGCTTGAGTAGAGTGATGTACCGTACGTATGTTCCGCGGCATATTTACGATACGCTACTCCGCTTAAGAGACCTTAGGATGTACATTTCCTTGCACAGTATTATATTCATTCTTATGATTTATCCTCATCGATACTGGTTCTGATTTTGCTGCTACGATTACACGGGCAGAGAGAGCTACGGCTATAGTTGAGGTCAGCATGAGACCGTCATGAATGAGGACTGACCAGGGCGTGATTCCAGAGACGTACGATTGCATAGAGAGGCATCGTCTTATTGTGTTTTCGTGCCATGAGCGTTTGACTGATCGATGTTACGAGATTTCCCGGATGTGCTGATCGGCACCAGAGGATCAGGCTACTGCTAGAGGCCAGCCAGGATGTGATGACCATTGATATGTCGCTTATTCATGGTGATTGAGGCGCTGTTCAGCGTACAGACGAATAAGCCAGTTGTTGCCGCAAATGACGAG
The DNA here is from genome assembly GCA_030015575.1 of Agapanthus africanus. Lineage (NCBI taxonomy): Eukaryota > Viridiplantae > Streptophyta > Magnoliopsida > Asparagales > Amaryllidaceae > Agapanthus > Agapanthus africanus. Next base: position 303,160,698 of record CM057343.1, on the reverse strand, counting down.
ATATCGCCCAGATGTTGGAGCTACTGCAGCATGAGTATATACTTAGAGATATGATAGAAGGTCGCTAGTCACCCGAGGATGAATGACTAGGACATGTGGTTCGTTCGCTAACCCCGATGCGAGGTTATCAGATAGATTGATTCCAGCTAGAGACGACTTCACGCAGATTCGTTGAGAGTCGATAGAGACGATCGAATTTCAGGAACCCGATTCCAAGTTTAATGTATTCGGAAGACAATGCAAGTAATGCTATGGACCATCTAGAAGAATGAAACCCTAACTCGACGTAATGACCATGGAACACCTCCGAACCTTAGGGTTTGCGGTAGTTAAGCGGTGCTATTTATGGGGCTTGGGTTTGCCCTTCTACGTTGGTCCACAGGTGCTGGGTTTGTACCGGAATACTATTAAACCGTACTCAAGATGTTGATCTCTTGGGGGATTATGAGGTTCTGACGGGTCGATCGGATGGTTCGGCATCATTCGGATATCATGTGACGGGACACATTGCTTGAGAGACTCCAGATACGAGAGTAGCCGTTGAAGCGCAGTCCATGCTGCCACGAGAAGACGAGTCCGAATCAGTCAACATTGGAGCATAATGGAGTAAAGAGTTCGCATGAGATTTTGACGGGATGACGTTCCAATCCGCTGACATCAGAGATGCGATACGCATGCAGAGGCCTTAGGATGCGACCAGCTTCCGAGTAAATGTTTTACCGAGAATGCAGATGTCCAGAGAGCGAGAAAAGATTATGCAAGAGTACCAGCCTCCGTACAGTTCGGCATAGACAAGATCGGAAGAGACCTTGAGCGGGATTCCTTCCAGGACACCGCTGCAATAAGATTTGCACCCAGGCGCAGAAGCGTGATGTGCATTAAGAGGACCCAGAGACAGAGGACGCCAGACCATGATCAAGAGGCAAGTAGATATCATGCTCTGCTAGCATTGGATGCACTGACACCTTCTTGACTTTGAAGGAGGATATACTGACGACGGTGTGTTCCCCTCCGAACGGCGGCCGAGACATGGGCTGTCTTGCCTGAGGTTCGGGGCAGATGCTAATTGGTTTTATCCGTCTACCTCTCCGAAGATGCCAAGTTGATTTATGGCACCGTGTATCGGAGGTTTAGACGGATGCGGCCGATGTAGCAGACTTCGTCAGATTCCCCCTCGCTTGAGGGGTTTTTGATTGTGGGGACGCTCTTCCCTGCAGGCGCAAGCCCCTGCAGTTAATTACGCTACCGCATTGCGGTAACAACTTTCTCCTTCTCCAGATGGTCACTTCGTGTCGTGGGTGTTTGTTTTATTTGTGGTTGCCCGTGGATTGTATACGGAGACCAATTTATGTCGTCGCCCGTAGGACGTGGATTAGTCCAAATCCGTGTTTTCTTAGATTTGGGTTTGGGTTTTGGTTTGAGGATACGTTAGCCATATTTGAGGCTAAGATCAACTCAAACGTTTGTTAAGGATACGTTAGTCCAGTTTGAGACTAAGATCAACTTAACGGGATCGTTTAGATCCGACAAAGGAGTAATTGGCTATAATGTTCCAGTTTAGGGACATAGTGGACCATTAAATTTATGGCCATCGGGACCCATCACCTCTCTGACGACGTTGAAGGATTACAACGACAGATGTCAGAGGAGTTCAGAGATGTACCCTTGAGCCAAAGTTAATTGGGGGATCTAGAGTCCAATTTGGGACTAAAGTCTGTTTGAAGGTTTAAGGATACGTTAGCCATATTTGAGGCTAAGATCAACTTAAACAGGATCGTTTAGATCCGACAAAAGAGCATTTGGGGCTCTATTGTTCCAGTTTAGGGACATGGTGGTCCATTGAATGTATGACCGTCGGGACCCATCACCTCTCTGACGACGTTGAAGGATTACAACGACAGGTGTCAGAGGAGTTCAGAGATGTACCCTTGGACCAAAGTTGGTTGGGTGATCCATAGTCCAATTTGGGACTAAAGTCTGTTTGAAGGTTTAAGGATATGTTAGCCATATTTGAAGCTAAGATCAACTTAAACGGTTGTTAAGGATACGTTAGTCCAGTTTGGGACTAAGATCGACTTAACGGGATCGTTTAGATCCGACAAAAGAGCGTTTGGGCTCTATTGTTCCAGTTTAGGGACATAGTGGTCCATTTCCAGTTTAGGGACGTAGTGGTCCATTACCAGTTTAGGGACATGGTGGTCTATTGGATGTATGGCCGTCGGGACCCGTCACCTCTCTGACGTCGTTGAAGGATTACAACGACAGATGTCAGAGGAGTTCAGAGATGTACCCTTGAACCAAAGTTGATTAGGGAATCTATAGTCCAATTTGGGACTAAAGTCTGTTTGAAGGTTTAAGGATGCGTTAGCCATATTTGAGGCTAAGATCAACTTAAACGGGATCGTTTAGATCCGACAAAAGAGCATTTTGGGGCTCTATTGTTCCAGTTTAGGGACATGGTGGTCCATTGCCAGTTTAGGGACGTGGTGGTCCAAGTTCCAGTTTAGGGACGTGGTGGTCCATTGCCAGTTTAGGGACATGGTGGTCCATTGGTAGTTTAAGGACGCATAAGTCCATGGGTTTAAGGACCCCACAGTCCATATGAGTGTGTTTAAGGACGCATTAGTCCGTTAGTTTAAGGACGCATAAGTCCGCGAGTTTAAGGACCCCGCAGTCCGTCTTGATGTGTGGTCATTGGGACCCGTCACCTCTCTGAAGACGTTGAAGGATTACAACGACAAATATCAGAGGAGTTCCGAGATGTACCCTTGAACCAATGAGTTGGTTGAAAGAGCAGATGTGCTCAGTTCAAGATGATTTGAGGACTTATGGCCAATTTGGGCTAAGTCCAATTGTGTTTGAAATATTGGCTCTCTGCTGGTCCATTGAAGGAGAGGCTTTGCCTCTAGAAACTTAGCCAATTGGGCTAAAGCTAGTGTTAAACACTTAAGACCAACAGTGTTGAACACTGGGAACAAGATTAGCAAGTTAGTGTTAAACACTAAAAGATAATCAGTGTTAAACACTGGGAACAGAGTTTTCAAATTAGTGTTAAACACTAAGCAAATCAGTGTTAAACACTGCAAATTGAGTTTTCCAAATTAGTGTTAAACACTAAGAAAATCAGTGTTAAACACTGAGGACAAAGTCTTCAGATTAGTGTTAAACACTAAGGAGAGAGGGGTCACGTGTGGACACGTGAGAGCGCCCTGATTCCCCTTATTTTATTCTGCAGGTAAGTGTTTAACACTTTTAATTTCCTAGCCATCACGTGTGGGCACGTGATAGGCATCCATCCATTCGATATTAAAGGGATTCGTTAGGGGTCACGTGGGGACACGTGAGGGCGCCCTAAATGTGAAGCCAGATCTCCTTTGTTTTATCCTCAAATCTGCGAATAAGTGTTAAACACTTTTCATCTTTATTTTAGAGCATCACGTGTTGCCACGTGATGGGGATCTGTGCGCTGACTGTTAAAGCATTCGCTGAGGGGTCACGTGGTAACACGTGAGAGCGCCCAAAGCTTTTATTTCTTTTGCTTTTTCTTTCTGCGTTTTGGAAGTCACGTGGAGCACGTGATGGCATCAAAAAGTGGGGCCAGATCCCCTTTATTTTGTTCTGCAAACAAGTGTTAAACACTTTTAATTTTCATAACCATCACGTGTGGGCACGTGATGTATACTCATGCACTGATTTATTAGAACATTTATTAGGGGTCACGTGGTAACACGTGAGAGCGCCCAGAATTGTTTCTGCCTTTGCTTTTGTTCCATATATAATGAGGGTCACGTGGGAGCACGTGAGGTATTGTCTCAAAGCTTTCTTCTTCTCATTTTGGGGGATCTGTTCAGGGGTCACGTGGGGCACGTGACCCTAATTCTTTTCATGAACAGAGATCTTTTAAGAATTGAATTCTTATTTAGGATAAAACCCTGATTTCTTTTTAAAAGAATTAAATTCCCAGATATGTAAAAGAATTAAATTCTTTATTAGGGTTAAACCCTAGTTTTGTTTTAGGAGAATTAATTCTCAAAACTCAATTCCCCTTCTAAGTTTAGGATCTGCATGGCAGGATCTCAACCCGATGAGAATTAAATTCTCATCCCATGGGGAGATGTGCTCTGTACAGATCTTCAACCAGAAGAAGAACTAAGTTCTTTTTTTATATAAGAGTTAAACTCTTGGATTTTGAGAATTAAATTCTCTGTTTGAAGTTTATCTTTTTCCCTTTTCTTACCTAGGGTTTTCTTTGTTGAGAATTAAATTCTCCTTTCTTTTCTTCCCTCTTGAGAATTAAATTCTCCTCTCTGTTTTTCTCTCAAAAAAGTAGATCCCTTATCTTCTCTTCTTGGCTCCTATTTATAGGAGAAGGAAGAGAATCAATTTGTTTAGCAAATCTCTCATTGAGAGATTTGATTTGTATGTTGAGAGATTTGATTTATATTTATCATTAATCTGGGCCTTTAGATCATTCAGTGAATTTTATTCACCGTGGATTTTAAATCCAAAAGATATTCTATTTGTTATCCTGGTGAGATTTTCAGGGAAATCTTTCCTTATTTAAGATTTTTCCATAATTTGGTGATTTTTAATCACCCTTGGATCTTTAATCCAACGGTTCCCCATGATCCTTTTCCATTTGGAAAGATCCAGAACTTTTAGAATTTAATTCTATTAAATTATAATGCTTTTAAAGCCAGTCACGTGCTGGCACGTGACCTTTGGTCACGTGTGAGCACGTGACCCCCAATTGGGTTCCTTTCTCAGCCGCTTATTTATGTTTCAGTTTTAACCATCACGTGTCAACACGTGACCATTGGTCACGTGTAAGCACGTGATACCTCGTTGATGTATTTTCTGACTTTTAGAATTAAATTCTATTCATTATTTTAGAGGCTTTAAAAGCCCATCACGTGTCTGCACGTGACCCATGGTCACGTGTGAGCACGTGATGCCCCATTGGGGTCTTTTCTGAGTTTTTATTATATTTTTTAACTCCTCCAGCGGGTTTTTAAAAGCCCATCACGTGTGGACACGTAATTCCTCATAACTTTTGATCCCGGATGAATTACGAGGCCCATAATATATCAAATCGAAGGGTTTTTCGAGCCGCTTTCGATACCATCAGAATTTATCTGTTTCTCATTCGGTAGTTTGTCAAAAAACAGCCCGGAAGATACTGGTTCGGATTTTCTTAAGCGTATCGCCGCCATTTGATACCTTGGGCTCTTTTGCGCAGAAATTTTTGGCGGGAACAAATGCCCCCCACTACTTTGCCCACGTAAGTATGTACGTGGGTGAAGTAGTGCAGAGCTATGCATAGCGTATGACCAGTTTCGGGTTGGTATATAACTTTCAGAATCTTGATCTGAGAAGATAACGAGCGGACACAATCGTCGTCATTTATCATTAACTCAAATCTCGACTCTTAAAAGATATAGTTCCAAACTCTCAACTCCATGAGTCGCACCCTTGTATTTCTTTATGTCTTACTCTGGCGTGGAGTAGTTTATACGCTCATGAGTAGCTTTTCCGTTTCAGTGGCATGTAGCTTTGGCGAGTCTGGCTCATAGATGGTCCATCTTGACCTCTTTGCAGGGCGGTGACGGCTTAGGAGACAGGGTTAGGATCTGCCACCTAAGACTTTTCAACTTTATGAGCCGTGAGGGTCTCATAAAGACTTTTCTCCCTACGGATCGAGCGGATCTCGTAGGTGTATTTTCTCCTTAGGGGTCGTGAGGACTCCTAAGTGTGTTTTCTCTCATAAGTCGTAAGGATCCTATAAGAGAATTTTCCCTCTTACGAGTCGAGAGGACCCGTAAGCGGTTGTTTCCCTCCTTGTCGAGATTCGACTTTGGAGAGTGAGACCCGTGGATGGTATGCAAGAGACCGTTTTGGGCCGACTTGCAGGATCCCAGTGCTTAGGAAATAGGTTTTTTAATCCCTACTGCCTAAGGCTTTATCTCACGAGTCGAGACGAATCGAGAAGTTCTCGCAAAGACATCATTTTCCTCACGAGTCGAAACGAATCGAGCAGATCTCGCAAGAATATCCTAACGTCACAGTTAACCTCTGCTCTTTACGACAGAAGTCCGTTAGGGTCTGTGGTACTTAGGGTTTTGGCCGTCGTACCGTCGCATGAGCTAATGTATTCCTCGATAGGCAATCGTGCTGTTCGAGTAGCCCTGCGACTGCCATGTCTCTGATCCTTTCGGGGGCTGGACAAGACGTCTTCAAGCAATCCTCCTTGGCAGTTTGACCATCGGAAGAGCAAGCGCTAGGAATTTGCCATGCCGCTTTTTACTTGAGGTTAGGCTCATTTTGGAGAGCCCCGATGAGTCATAACCACTCCGCGCTGGTGTGGGATGATCTCCGATAGTCTTTCAGGCTTTATATGACTTGCCGTTAAGACCCTGAAGCTAGGAATTTGGCCTTTGCATCGTTTTGCTGGCATTGCGTCCTCTGTATCGAGACGAATGTCGTGGTTGTCTCTAGGTTGCTGATGAACCGTCGAGATTTGGAACTAGGGATTTTGCCGTGGCTCCTTTTGGTGATGTTGCGTCTGCTGTATCGAGACGAACGTTGAGGTGGTGACCACTCCATGTGGGATGATCTCCGGTGGTCTTTCAGGCTTTATATGACTTGCCGTTAAGACCCTGAAGCTAGGAATTTGGCCTTCGCTTCGTTTTCTTTGTCATGTGCGAATCCTGTTGGAGGAAGAACGTTGTTGTGACATCTCGTCTGCTGTCTCGAGACGAACGTCGAGGCGGTGACCACTCCATGTTGGTGTGAGATGATCTCTGATTGTCTTTCCGGTTTTATATGACTTACCGTTAAGACCCTGAAGCTAGGAATTTGGCCTTTGCTTCGTTTGCTGGCATCGCGTCCTCTGTATCGAGACGAATGTCATGGTTGTCTCTAGGTTGCTGGTGAACCGTCGAGCTCTGGAACCAAGGATTTTGCCGTGACTCCTTTTGGTGATGTTGCGTCTGATGTGTCGAGACGAACGTCGAGGTGGTGATCACTCCATGTTGGTATGAGATGATCTCTGATTGTCTTTCCGGTTTTATATGACTTACCGTTAAGACCCTGAAGCTAGGAATTTGGCCTTTGCTTCGTTTACTGGCATCGCGTCCTCTGTATCGAGACGAATGTCATGGTTGTCTCTAGGTTGCTGGTGAACCGTCGAGGTTTGGAACCAGGGATTTTGCCGTGACTCCTTTCGGTGATGTTGCGTCTGCTGTGTCGAGACGAATGTCGAGGTGGTGATCACTCCATGTTGGTATGAGATGATCTCTGAATGTCTTTCCGGTTTTATATGACTTACCGTCAAGACGTTGAAGCTAGGAATTTGGCCCTCGTTTCGTTTGCTTTGTCGCGTCCGAATCCTGCTGGGGGAAGAACGCTGGGGTGACATTTCATCTGCTGTATCGAAACGAACGTCAAGGTGGTGGCCACTCCGCGCTGGTGTGGGATGATCTTCGATTGTCTTTCAAGCTTTATATGACTTGCCGTTAAGACGTTGAAGCTAGGAATTTGGCCTTCGCTTCATTTTCTTTGGTGTGTCCGGATCCTGTTGGAGGAAGGACGCTGTAGTGACATTTCATCTGCTGTATCGAGACGAATGTCGTGGTGGTGACCACTCCATGTAGGATGATCTCTGTTTGTCTTTCCGGTTTTATATGACTTACCGTCAAGACGTTGAAGCTAGGAATTTGGCCTTCGCTTCGTTTGCTTTGTCGCTTCCGAATCCTGCTGGGGGAAGAACGCTGGGGTGACATTTCATCTGCTGTATCGAGACGAACGTCGAGGTGGTAACCACTCCGCGCTGGTGTGGGATGATCTTCGATTGTCTTTCGGGCTTTATATGACTTGCCGTCAAGACCCTGAAGCTAGGAATTTGGCCTTCGCTTCGTTTGCTGGTATCGCGTCGAATGTCGCGGTGGTGATCATTCCATGTTGGTGTGAGAAACAGGATCCGCTCTGGACGTTTCCCACGGGGTCAAAAAGTGACGTTATCCGCGTTCCACGTGACCAGGAATTTTGCACTAGATGCTTCACACGGGTTCACTGCCGCGTTAGGCAAGGACTAGGCTCCGCTCTGGATGCTTCGCACGGGTTCACTGCCATGCTCTGCGAGGACCAGAATCCGCTCTGGACGTTTTCCACGGGGTCAAAGAGTGACATTATCCGCGTTCCACGTGACCAGGAATTTTGCACTAGATACTTCACACGGGTTCACTGCCGCGTTAGGCGAGGACTAGGCTCCGCTCTGGATGCTTCGCATGGGTTCACTGCCATGCTCTGCGAGGACCAGGATCCGCTCTGGACGTTTTCCACGGGGTCAGAGAGTGACATTATCCGCGTTCCACGTAACCAGGAATTTTGCACTAGATGCTTCACACGGGTTCACTGCCGCGTTTAGGCGAGGACTAGGCTCCGCTCTGGATGCTTCGCACGGGTTCACTGCCATGCTCTGCGAGGACCAGGATCCGCTCTGGACGTTTTCCACGGGGTCAAAGAGTGACATTATCCGCGTTCCACGTGACCAGGAATTTTGCACTAGATGCTTCACACGGGTTCACTGCCGCGTTAGGCGAGGACTAGGCTCCGCTCTGGATGCTTCGCATGGGTTCACTGCCATGCTCTGCGAGGACCAGGATCCGCTCTGGACGTTTTCCACGGGGTCAAAGAGTGACATTATCCGCGTTCCACGTGACCAGGAATTTTGCACTAGATGCTTCACACGGGTTCACTGCCGCGTTAGGCGAGGACTAGGCTCCGCTCTGGATGCTTCGCATGGGTTCACTGCCATGCTCTGCGAGGACCAGGATCCGCTCTGGACGTCTTCCACGGGGTCAAAGAGTGACATTATCCGCGTTCCACGTGACCAGGAATTTTGCACTAGATGCTTCACACGGGTTCACTGCCGCGTTAGGCGAGGACTAGGCTCCGCTCTGGATGCTTTGCACGGGTTCACTGCCATGCTCTGCGAGGACCAGGAACCGCTCTGGACGTTTTCTACGGGGTCAAAGAGTGACATTATCCGCGTTCCACGTAACCAGGAATTTTGCACTAGATGCTTCACACGGGTTCACTGCCGCGTTAGGCGAGGACTAGGCTCCGCTCTGGATGCTTTGCATGGGTTCACTGCCATGCTCTGCGAGGACCAGGATCCGCTCTGGACGTTTTCCACGGGGTCAAAGAGTGACATTATCCGCGTTCCACGTAACCAGGAATTTTATCGATTGTATCCGCATTTCACGGAGTGGGGGTTTGACTGTTGGCGATATGTGTACCACCGAGCCATGGAACTGGGAGTTGCCGCTGTTCCGCTTAGCTTGAAGTTGTGTCTGCTGTGACGAGACGAGTGCTGAGGTGGAGCTGGGATTTTGCCATCACTCCGCTTTGCTGACCATAGGGTCTTTTATTAGCTTTGCATGTACATCCTGCTGGACTGCGAAGGAACGCCGTTGTTAACATTGCGTCTGTTGTAATGAGACGAATGCTAAGCCGGAGTTGGGATTTTGCCATCGCTCCGCTTGATGGTGTAACATCTGTGTACTGCTGGAATGAGGAGGCACGCCGTTGTTGGTCTCCAGGCTGTAGATGTGGCCATTGAGATTTGGAACTAAGGACTTTGCCATGGTTCCGTTTCGTTGCGACTCTGAGGTCGATTGTTGACGTCACGTCTGCATCTGGCTGGAGTGAGGAGAAACGCCGTTGGTGATCTCTAAGTTGTCGATGTTGACGTCGAGACCCTGAAGCTCGGGATTTTCTTTTTGCTTCGTCTGTTGACATTATGTCTGCAATATTGCGATGAATGTCGAGATTGTCTCTAGGTTGTCTATTAACCGTCGAGATTTGGCTCCGCTTTCTGATGGAGACTGTTGGGAAGGTATGGTTCCCTTTTTATCTGTGCCCCTGGATTGTATCCAGGGATCGATGTGATTTCACCTGTAGGGCAAAAAGTTTCATTCTTTTATTTTTTTTTTATTCTTTCCGCGATGCTCTATCATTTCAGCTTTTTATATCGCGAAAATCGCGATTGCCCAATCATTTCGGCTATTTTTCGCGGTGCCCAATCATTTTGGCTATTTTTCTTTTTACTCGCTGCTTTTTATTGCGAGTTGCCCAATCATTTCGGCTATTTTTCATGCATACATTTTTACTTGCTGATTTTGTTGCAAGTTGCCCTATCATTTCGGCTATTTCATATGCATTTTTTAAGGGGTTCGCTGATTTTTTTTTCTCGCGAGTAGGGGATTTGGGATCTGATACCAATCTTGGCATCAGCATCGCTGCGACTGGAATACTGCCAGGAGCGAATCATCATTTGCCGTGAAAGGACGTGGAATTTGATACCAGTTTAGGCATCAGCATCGCTGCAACTGGGATATTGCCAGGAGCGAATCATCATTTGCCTCTGTCGATGTTGAACAAAGGTGGCTTAGTAAACAGGGTTAAGGGTCCTGTCGACTAAGGCTTTTGACTTCATGAGCCGTAAGGGTCTCACAAAGGTATTTCTCCCTATAAGTCGTGAGGATCTCGTAGGTGTGTTTTCTCCTTAGAAATCGTGAGGATTCCTAAGTGTATGTTCCCCTGTAAGTCGTAAGGATCTTACAAAAGGGTTTTCTCCTTACAAGTCGAGAGGACTTATAAGGGTTGTTCACCGTATGGACATATCCCCAGTCACGGGTGGGACTTGGTTAGGGAAATGTTTATTCGTGCCCGTGGATTGTATACAAGGGTAAGTATTGAGCCGCTTGTAGGGCAGTATCGAAGGTTGTGGGGGTTGCTTAAGAACAGGTTAAGGTTTCTGTAACTTAAGACTTTCAAATCTTATGAGCCGTGAGGGTCCCATAAGAGAGTTCTCCTTACGAGTCGTGAGGATCTCGTAAGTGTAATTTCTCCTTAGGAATCGTGAGGATCCCTAAGTGTGTTGCTTCCTTATGAGTCGTAAGGATCTCACGCAGGTGGTTTCTCCTTACAAGGTCGAGAGGATCCTATAAGTGTCTTTTAACGAGGTTGCGCCCTTTCGGGTTTTCACAAACACTCGCCGGTAGCCCTGCTGTTTTTACTCACGGAGCCCTTTCGGGTTTTCATCCGTGCCCATTTTGCTTGTAGACATACCGTTTTTTTTTATTATTCTTTTCTTCTTTTTTTTTATTCCTTTTTTTTTTAAACGAGATCGCGCCCTTTCGGGTTTTCACGAACACTCGCCGGTAGCCCTGCTGTTTTTACTCACGGAGCCCTTTCGGGTTTTCATCCGTGCCCATTTTCCTTGTGGACGTACCGTTTTTTTTTGTTTTTTTTTTTTACCACGTCAGCCTGAAGATGCTGCGGGTTGGGAGTAGTTTAACGACGTTTCGGTCATTCGCAAGTTTTAGGACATTGCGGTCCGCCGTTAGTTTAAGAACGTTTCGGTCCGACGCCAGTTTTAGGACATAGTGGTCCATCGTTAGTTTAACGACATTTCGGTCTATGAGGCTTTCTCTATGACTGAGCATGATGCCCCCGGCATATCCATCTTTCTCAGAGCATGTGGTTGTGGCAGGTTTACTTTCCACTTTTCGGGCAGCGTGAACCTGCCTTGTTGGTATTGGTCTTCAACCCAGTTTTTGAAGACGTAGCAATTTTCGAGTGGATGACCCATTAATCTATGGTAGGGACAATAGTTAGGATTGTTAACGTCACCTGGTTGCAATGGACGTTTTGGATCTGGCAGAGTGATAAGCCCGCTGCGCACTGCTAGCTCGAACAATCTCTTTGTTTTATCTTTGGGAAATGAGTAAGGACGTTTCAACTTCTCATTGAGGTATCGCGGCTTGTTGTTTTGACGACAACACGGTCTCGGGTTACTCGGCTGTTGTTGAGTGTTGGCAACAAAGGCCGTTTTTTCCTTTTCCTTTCTCATTTCGTTTGCTCCGTCGTTTGCGGGTCCGAGATTCTTTCCGGGTAGCGTGAGATTGTACGGCTGAACGTTCTCCCAACTCTCCAATTCTTTTGTTTTAGAAATGAATTCCTTGAAGAGAGGGTTGAGGGCGGCTTCTTCGTCAGAATCGCTTCCAAAGGTGAGAACTCGTGATCCCCCGGGCTCGTCCTTATGACAATTGCCGGCAACTCTTTTATGCTCATCTGTCGTATTTTTTCGCTGTCTACGAGCTTCCTGCTTTGTCCTGTTAAAGTGTTGCCTGTGAGCGACATACCCTTGCCACCAACACTTAAAAGAGTTGCAGTCTTCAGTAAGATGTACGATCTTCTGATGATATACGCAGAAGTTAGGGTGTACGTCCGTTTCATCAAAATGTATACCACCAGGAGAATTTTTTTTGAAAGAGGGCGGCCTCATCCCCATTGCTATGGCTTTGGCGAATCGTTTCCTTGTCTTGATCCTGCTTTTATTTGCGGCGGATGTACTTTCATCTGGTGGGAGTGTTTCGACCCTTTCATCTAGTCGCCGGCGTTTGGCTTTCTCGAATATGGCCATCTCGCGCTCTCGATCAGCTTTGCTTTTAAGACGGGCTTCGTTCAGGAAGGCATCGATCATCTCGTCTGATGGCCACAGAACTTCTGGTTCAGGCCCCGCCCCTGGTTTCTCGGTGCAAGGAGCCTCTTTATCATCTATCAATGAGTGAGAGATCACATGACAAGTTGCCCCCGGCGTGTTTGTCTTCTTTGGAGTATGCGGCTGTGGCGGGTTCACCTTCCAGTTTTCCGACAGCGCGAACTTGCCTTGTAGGTACTGATCTTCGATCCATCCCTTAAAGACGAAACAATCCTCAATCGGGTGACTTACCGTTTGGTGGTAAGGGCAATAATTGGGATTACTAAGATCGCCTGGCTGCGACAGACGCTTTGGACTCGGCAGATTGATGAGTCTGTTACGCACTGCCAGCTCAAACAGTCTTCTCATTTTATTCTGAGGAAACGAGTAAGGACGTCCTAGCCTCTCTTCGAGGGATGGGCGTGGACGCACGTTGATTTGGCGAACGACCGGCTTTGAGTTGCTCGACTGTTGTTGAGCATTAGCGATGATGATCGCTTTTCCTTTCTCATTTCGGGGATCGGGTCTTGGAGGAGACAGTTTATGGCCCATCTGGTCCATTTGGGCTAATTTGTCGATCAAGGCTTGGAAGGTGGTCGGCCTGAAGAACATCATGAATTGCGAGATGGTCGCCTGCGGATCAAGAGTGCCCACGAACATGCCTACCGCAGGTGCTTCTTCGATTCGCTGTTCGCATTTCGACCACAGATTCCGCCACCGTGTTGCGTATTGAACCCAAGTTTCTGCAGGCTTCACCCTGGCATTGATCAATGCTGTTATCGGGGTGCGTTCACCAGCACTCGCGAATCGCCGTGTAAACAGTAGCTCCATCTCCGCAAATGTTTTGACAGAGTCGTTAGGTAACTCAGAGTACCACTCAAAGGCTGTTTCTGCCAAGCTGCCGACGAATTGGCGGAGCAACAACTTATCATCACCGCCAGTGTTGCCGCAGAGTGCCCTGAACTGGGCAACTTGCTGATGCGGATTCCCTGTCCCTTTATATACATGAAATTTAGGGATCGTATATCCCGGCGGGTAACTGATTTGGTCATACCAGCTCGGATAGGGCCGTCCGGTTCTAACAATTTGCTCAGCCGCTTCACTTGCTTGATGAGCTCGTATTTGCTGAACTATATAGTCATCCAGCGCAGCCTTGGAAATGGTTTCATCTTTGGCTGCTGAAAGAGTCGGAGGCGGATTAGATGTATCTCCTCTATCGTCTTCAGTAATGATCGGAGGGTCTTCAACTGGAGAGTCCGGCTGTAGCATCATCCCTACCATATCTTGGAAGAGGAGCGCCATTTGCTTTATGTTAGCCGCTTGCTTTGCGGCTTCTCTGTCCTTCTTTTCGAGAACTCTGCGTAGGAAGTCAGCGTCAGTTTCTTGTTCGTGCCGCTGTCCTGATGATGCCTCCGAGCTTTCTTTTGGCCCGGTAAGTGCGGCCATCGCAGTCATCATCTCCTGAAGCTTCTGTCGTTGCTCTTGGGCTTTGGTCACGGATCGGGTGAGCGGTCGGTGACCCGTCGAAGCACGGCTATCCTCTTTCCTGGATGCCATATAGACAGTATGCACCACTATGCCCCCAGACTTGGGGTGTTTGTGCTCAGCGTGTTTACGGTTCGCCATGTTCACATGGGCTTTTTGCGGCCTCCTTTCCTTTTGAGTGATTGACGTTGAGGGAGCCATTGTAGTGGGCACCCAGCCAGCTGTCACTTTTTGTGACTTTGAGCAGTCCTTCTCCTGCTGAACCTTCATCCTTTTCGGTCGGCGGAGATAGTCTTAATCGATCACTGACTCTTGGATATGTCGCCAAACTTTGTAAATTTCAGAGGATAGCCGTTGAGGAGGTTGCTCCTGCTTCTTCTCTGCAGCATTCTTCACAGGTGAAGGAGATCTCTTCAGCACTGCAGTAGGAGAGTTTCTGCGCACCATGTTCAGCAGCTCAAAGCTGTTCCCGGTTGGAACAGCAACATCGATCCCCACCGTTGGAGCTGGTGGAGTAAATCCAGAGGGGGAGTTGCCCCCAGCCTTCCTTACTCGGCGCCAGTGGCGACGTCGAGCGTGTCGTGCGGATGGAGTTGTTTCGGCCGTAGGGGCAACTTCGTCATGCCCTCTGCTTTGAGGAGAGACCGTTATTGGTGTTAGCTTATCGAAGACTGACACCCGTTGAGAAGCATTGTCTAATCTGTCAAAGACAGACCTCTGGGCAGGGGAAGCAGCATTGAGGACCTTGCCTGGAGCAGCAACCGGAATGGCCAGCCTTGTAAAAACTGACTTCTTGGAAGGAGGAGCCTTTCCAATGATTTCGTCCGCTTGAGCCGGGATGGCAATCCGCTTTGGGATGGCAGGTTCGGGTATCACGGACTCGTAGACGTTCTGGCCCAGTCTGTTGGAAACTGAGGTATTAAAGTTGGGCGACCCGTTGAGAGGGGCCGCGGCAGTGGTAAGCCGATCAGAGACCGACTTCTTTGGGGCTTCTTGCAACGTCATTGTGGCATTGAAGCTCAACGGTGGGAGCATGGTCCCGAAGAATAATCCAGTGGTGGCCTGAGTTACCTGCTCCACTGGCATCTTGAAAAGGGAGGCCGCTTGGGGCCCATAAGTCACTCCTCCAGCAAGGACCGAGCGAGAGTTGCAGTTGCAGGCGGTGCAGTTTGAAGCCATTGATCTTCTGTTTTCTGCACGGAGCAAGACACCAAATCTTAGTACCTAGAATCCACAGGCAACCACAGTAAACCGCGATTCGTTCGCGAACACGACACACGAAGTGTGGAGTGGAAAGAGGAAAAGGTCCCACCGGGCGTGCCAGAATCTGTTCCCCTCCGAACGGCGGCCGAGACATGGGCTGTCTTGCCTGAGGTTCGGGGCAGATGCTAATTGGTTTTATCCGTCTACCTCTCCGAAGATGCCAAGTTGATTTATGGCACCGTGTATCGGAGGTTTAGACGGATGCGGCCGATGTAGCAGACTTCGTCAGATTCCTCCTCGCTTGAGGGGTTTTTGATTGTGGGGACGCTCTTCCCTGCAGGCGCAAGCCCCTGCAGTTAATTACGCTACCGCATTGCGGTAACAACTTTCTCCTTCTCCAGATGGTCACTTCGTGTCGTGGGTGTTTGTTTTATTTGTGGTTGCCCGTGGATTGTATACGGAGACCAATTTATGTCGTCGCCCATAGGACGTGGATTAGTCCAAATCCGTGTTTTCTTAGATTTGGGTTTGGGTTTTGGTTTGAGGATACGTTAGCCATATTTGAGGCTAAGATCAACTCAAACGTTTGTTAAGGATACGTTAGTCCAGTTTGAGACTAAGATCAACTTAACAGGATCGTTTAGATCCGACAAAAGAGTAATTGGCTCTAATGTTCCAGTTTAGGGACATAGTGGTCCATTAAATTTATGGCCATCGGGACCCATCACCTCTCTGACGACGTTGAAGGATTACAACGACAGATGTCAGAGGAGTTCAGAGATGTACCCTTGAGCCAAAGTTAATTGGGGGATCTAGAGTCCAATTTGGGACTAAAGTCTGTTTGAAGGTTTAAGGATACGTTAGCCATATTTGAGGCTAAGATCAACTTAAACAGGATCGTTTAGATCCGACAAAAGAGCATTTGGGGCTCTATTGTTCCAGTTTAGGGACATGGTGGTCCATTGAATGTATGGCCGTCGGGACCCATCACCTCTCTGACGACGTTGAAGGATTACAACGACAGGTGTCAGAGGAGTTCAGAGATGTACCCTTGGACCAAAGTTGGTTGGGTGATCCATAGTCCAATTTGGGACTAAAGTCTGTTTGAAGGTTTAAGGATATGTTAGCCATATTTGAAGCTAAGATCAACTTAAACGGTTGTTAAGGATACGTTAGTCCAGTTTGGGACTAAGATCGACTTAACGGGATCGTTTAGATCCGACAAAAGAGCGTTTGGGCTCTATTGTTCCAGTTTAGGGACATAGTGGTCCATTTCCAGTTTAGGGACGTAGTGGTCCATTACCAGTTTAGGGACATGGTGGTCTATTGGATGTATGGCCGTCGGGACCCGTCACCTCTCTGACGTCGTTGAAGGATTACAACGACAGATGTCAGAGGAGTTCAGAGATGTACCCTTGAACCAAAGTTGATTAGGGAATCTATAGTCCAATTTGGGACTAAAGTCTGTTTGAAGGTTTAAGGATGCGTTAGCCATATTTGAGGCTAAGATCAACTTAAACGGGATCGTTTAGATCCGACAAAAGAGCATTTTGGGGCTCTATTGTTCCAGTTTAGGGACATGGTGGTCCATTGCCAGTTTAGGGACGTGGTGGTCCAAGTTCCAGTTTAGGGACGTGGTGGTCCATTGCCAGTTTAGGGACATGGTGGTCCATTGGTAGTTTAAGGACGCATAAGTCCATGGGTTTAAGGACCACACAGTCCATATGAGTGTGTTTAAGGACGCATTAGTCCGTTAGTTTAAGGACGCATAAGTCCGCGAGTTTAAGGACCCCGCAGTCCGTCTTGATGTGTGGTCATCGGGACCCGTCACCTCTCTGAAGACGTTGAAGGATTACAACGACAAATATCAGAGGAGTTCCGAGATGTACCCTTGAACCAATGAGTTGGTTGAAAGAGCAGATGTGCTCAGTTCAAGATGATTTGAGGACTTATGGCCAATTTGGGCTAAGTCCAATTGTGTTTGAAATATTGGCTCTCTGCTGGTCCATTGAAGGAGAGGCTTTGCCTCTAGAAACTTAGCCAATTGGGCTAAAGCTAGTGTTAAACACTAAAGACCAACAGTGTTGAACACTGGGAACAAGATTAGCAAGTTAGTGTTAAACACTAAAAGATAATCAGTGTTAAACACTGGGAACAGAGTTTTCAAATTAGTGTTAAACACTACGCAAATCAGTGTTAAACACTGCAAATTGAGTTTTCCAAATTAGTGTTAAACACTAAGAAAATCAGTGTTAAACACTGAGGACAAAGTCTTCAGATTAGTGTTAAACACTAAGGAGAGAGGGGTCACGTGTGGACACGTGAGAGCGCCCTGATTCCCCTTATTTTATTCTGCAGGTAAGTGTTTAACACTTTTAATTTCCTAGCCATCACGTGTGGGCACGTGATAGGCATCCATCCATTCGATATTAAAGGAATTCGTTAGGGGTCACGTGGGGACACGCTAAATGTGAAGCCAGATCTCCTTTGTTTTATCCTCAAATCTGCGAATAAGTGTTAAACACTTTTCATCTTTATTTTAGAGCATCACGTGTTGCCACGTGATGGGGATCTGTGCGCTGACTGTTAAAGCATTCGCTGAGGGGTCACGTGGTAACACGTGAGAGCGCCCAAAGCTTTTATTTCTTTTGCTTTTTCTTTCTGCGTTTTGGAAGTCACGTGGAGCACGTGATGGCATCAAAAAGTGGGGCCAGATCCCCTTTATTTTGTTCTGCAAACAAGTGTTAAACACTTTTAATTTTCATAACCATCACGTGTGGGCACGTGATGTATACTCATGCCCTGATTTATTAGAACATTTATTAGGGGTCACGTGGTAACACGTGAGAGCGCCCAGAATTGTTTCTGCCTTTGCTTTTGTTCCATATATAATGAGGGTCACGTGGGAGCACGTGAGGTATTGTCTCAAAGCTTTCTTCTTCTCATTTTGGGGGATCTGTTCAGGGGTCACGTGGGGCACGTGACCCTAATTCTTTTCATGAACAGAGATCTTTTAAGAATTGAATTCTTATTTAGGATAAAACCCTGATTTCTTTTTAAAAGAATTAAATTCCCAGATATGTAAAAGAATTAAATTCTTTATTAGGGTTAAACCCTAGTTTTGTTTTAGGAGAATTAATTCTCAAAACTCAATTCCCCTTCTAAGTTTAGGATCTGCATGGCAGGATCTCAACCCGATGAGAATTAAATTCTCATCCCATGGGGAGATGTGCTCTGTACAGATCTTCAACCAGAAGAAGAACTAAGTTCTTTTTTTATATAAGAGTTAAACTCTTGGATTTTGAGAATTAAATTCTCTGTTTGAAGTTTATCTTTTTCCCTTTTCTTACCTAGGGTTTTCTTTGTTGAGAATTAAATTCTCCTTTCTTTTCTTTCCTCTTGAGAATTAAATTCTCCTCTCTCTGTTTTTCTCTCAAAAAAGTAGATCCCTTCTCTTCTCTTCTTGGCTCCTATTTATAGGAGAAGGAAGAGAATCAATTTGTTTAGCAAATCTCTCATTGAGAGATTTGATTTGTATGTTGAGAGATTTGATTTATATTTATCATTAATCTGGGCCTTTAGATCATTCAGTGAATTTTATTCACCGTGGATTTTAAATCCAAAAGATATTCTTTTTGTTATCCTGGTGAGATGGTGAGATTTTCAGGGAAATCTTTCCTTATTTAAGATTTTTCCATAATTTGGTGATTTTTAATCACCCTTGGATCTTTAATCCAACGGTTCCCCATGATCCTTTTCCATTTGGAAAGATCCAGAACTTTTAGAATTTAATTTTATTAAATTATAATGCTTTTAAAGCCAGTCACGTGCTGGCACGTGACCTTTGGTCACGTGTGAGCACGTGACCCCCAATTGGGTTCCTTTCTCAGCCGCTTATTTATGTTTCAGTTTTAACCATCACGTGTCAACACGTGACCATTGGTCACGTGTAAGCACGTGATACCTCGTTGAGGTATTTTCTGACTTTTAGAATTAAATTCTATTCATTATTTTAGAGGCTTTAAAAGCCCATCACGTGTCTGCACGTGACCCATGGTCACGTGTGAGCACGTGATGCCCCATTGGGGTCTTTTCTGAGTTTTTATTATATTTTTTAACTCCTCCAGCGGGTTTTTAAAAGCCCATCACGTGTGGACACGTAATTCCTCATAACTTTTGATCCCGGATGAATTACGTGGCCCATAATATATCAAATCGAAGGGTTTTTCGAGCCGCTTTCGATACCATCAGAATTTATCTGTTTCTCATTCGGGAGTTTGTCAAAAAACATCCCGGAAGATACTGGTTCGGATTTTCTTAAGCGTATCGCCGCCATTTGATACCTTGGGCTCTTTTGCGCAGAAATTTTTGGCGGGAACACGGTGTTTATGATTTATGATTTTGTGATTTGATTATCACGTATCTGTCACCTTAGATTTCGGTATTTTGGGTGACATATTCGCATGATTTGGTCTTGATGGCTGAGTTCCATGATTTCTGTTTTTGTGCACCATGGTTGCATCTACTGGGTATTTATATTTTTTTGCGTATAGTTATTACGCTTGAGTTATTGATTGTGATTTCATACCTATTTTATGCCGGTGATTTGATTTACGCTTCCAGCATAGTTTTCATGCACTTTTAGTGTTTTGATTTGATTTGTGCACGCTGATGCACATGGGTGTGAGCTTATACACCGCGGTATACCTGCTTTTGATTGATCCGTATTGTATACCGTCGACTTTGATTCTGATATTGATGTTGATTTCTTGCACTCCATGCATTTGATTTGGATTTTCGCGCGTGATGAGCGCATGTTTTGAGATACGATTTTGGTGCACACCAGTTGCGCTAAATCGAGAATTTTCGAGTATGTCTGATGCACCTGATTTTGCTGTCAGGCACACGCGTTGCCTATGACAGATTTTCGTGCACACCCGTTGCACCTAGATGATGTTTCTGTGCACATGTATGGCACATATATAGATTTTGATTTCCGTGTGCACCAGACGCACAGGGTATTCTTATATACATTTTTTGGATTTATTCCTTATGGAATGGTAGGTTTTTATGATGTTTGCTATGTGTTTTCATACTGAGGAGGACTAGTCAGAGGACAGGGCCTGGATAAACTTTTCATGCATTGATAGTTATCGAAGGGATTTCCAAAAAGAGAGCTATAGTCTCAGTATATACCTACGTGTCCGATATGATACGAAATGTTTAAAACAAGGAAACCCTTCTAAATTGTTTTCAAAACGGCGGAACGTACATATTAAACAAAAGGATATATACATATATGGTTATTTTATTTTAATAGACGTCCGCCACTGTGCAGTGTTATGCACATCGCACAGCGACTTAAAAAGATTTGGCATGCATTTACTTCAGCTATTTACATGTATAGATTTGATGTCTACAAATATAGTTCTGATTTATATCATATTGGTTTTATTTTGGATTTGACATTTGTGTCTTTACCATGATTCCGATGATTGCGGGATACTTGATGATGTTTTTGTAAGTCCACGTTGCCCACCCCGGCGCTTACGGGGAGGCGGAATAGGTAAAAAAATTGATTTTTTCTAAAGGCAACATGGACTAGAAACTAGAGGATCTTTGCTAAACAAAACCTAGCAAACTACATGAGGTTCTAATCTACTATACTAAAGAGATTATACCTCACGAAACCGATCCTTCGGGTCTTCTCTCCGCTCTCCTCCTTGTCCATGCAAGCTCCGAGGATCGATCCGGATCTTAGTCACCTCCGCGGCCTCCTAGAGTCGAAAACGATCCACCCGAGAGTTTGTGTTCCGAGCTCCACCTCAAGCCGAGGTAACCAGGGTAACAAGGTTGCTATGCTTGATGTCCTTGGTGGTGTAGAAGAAGAAGATGGATTTATTTGTCAATTTAGATCCTTATTTTCTCAACACATGAGAGCAAAGGAAAAATCTAGAGGAGGAAGAAGGAGGAGGAACCATGGGAGCTTCTCACTTGAAGAGAGAGAATGAGAAGAGAGTAATGAATCCATAAACAAAATAATTACTAATCTTTATCATGATAAAATAGATGGATACATTGATATGATCATTATTGTAGCGCCTTGAAAAGTCGTTTTGGTGTTTTCCTGAAAATCGGTGAAAATTCGGTATTTTTCCGTAAACCGTCTTTTTTGTTATTTTGCAGTTTAGGACTAATTATACCTAATTTGGATAGGTAATTGCTAGTTTTTAGTAGCAAATGAGTTACTTATGAAATTCTGGTCGTTTAAAAATTTTCCCTAATTTTTCAATTTTTTAATATTATTTTAAGCCGGTAAGAAAATACATTAAATTAGCGATAAATACAAATGTAAATGGGATAAATTTAAGCTTTAAAATCATGTTAATTAAAATCTAGTTGTAACATAAATTTTTAGTATTTTATTTTAAGTTTTAACTAATTTTTATTATGGAAAACAAAAATATATTTATTTTGAACTAAAACTTCCAATTTTGGACTTGTGGGGGGTCCTTTTGCATAGAATTTTTTTGTGCAATCACTCAAATCCTCACCCCCTCCATATTGGCCGGCCCCACCACCAACACCAGCTGCCCACGTTTCCCCCCCCCCTCTTTTTAACTTCTTCTCATGTGAATGGAGTGAAGAATTGATTAAAATATATTAATTTAGGTATGGTTTTTGAGGCATGGATGGTTTGACTTGGAGAAAATCATGTACACCACACCATTCTTTCCCCATTCCCTTCTCTGCTGGCCGAGAGCAGCTCACCCCCCCTCCATTATTTTTTTCCTTCTCTTTTCTCTCATTTTCTTCAAGAAAATTCCAAAAAAAATTCAACAAAAATCAAAGATTTCCTTCACAATTTCAAAGCAAAACCTTATTCCCTCTCTTCTCTAACCTAATTGGTTCAAATCTTGGAGAAAAATGGCATCTTTGGAGGCATATTGTTCTTGCTAGATCTCTAGTTGAGGTATAATTTCAATCCTTGGCTAATTTGTAGTTTAAAGTGTGTTAATTAGGACTTGAAAGTGTTGATTTTAGTGCTAATTTCTAATCTAGGTTTTTTTAGTTCATGTCTTGAATTTTAGTTAGGGTTTAGGAAACCATTATTTAGTTAATTAAATCTATTTAGCTATCTAATTGTTTACTAAACCAATCTATAAGGTTACTTTGCTTAAGTGGCTTCATATTATGCTAATCTAAGTTAAACTTGTGTGAAATTTTCATTGTTATTGCTAATAACAAAAATCAAGAAAGGGGTTTGTGTTGGAATTATGGTTTGATACTTTTTAAAAGGTTTAAAATTATTGTTGTGGCTAACTAGTTATGCGGTTGGATGTTCTTACTAGTTTGTAGTCCTTTTTATCGCATAACGGCGATGTTGCGTCGTTTTTTCTGGAATGTTTGTGCTTACTAGTTTTGTTATAAAAATATTGTGGTAAATTATTTTTGATATCTTGATGATTGTTTTGGCTTATCCTATGACATTTAGGATGTGTGAGTGCTGATTTTTGGAGTGGCCAGGTTTTAGTTTTGCCGGGCGACCAATCGACGTTTTAGTTAGTTTTTGCGATTTTCGCGTGTGTTCCGCGCATCTTGTGCACGTTGTACCTAGCTTGTGAACGTTAGTATTTTCGTTTGGGTTTTGCGTCGCTCTTGATATGTAACCTCATGTTGGTATTGATGTAAATTCCAGGTTCGTTCACGGAGACGTCATACGCGGCACGAAAGGGGAAAGCGGTGATTGGACGTGACTAGCTAGGGATTCCGGTGAGTAGATGTAACATCTATGGGGGACTATCGTTGGATGGCGCAAGTCGCCCGATAGTTTTAGTAGCTTAAAAAGATTCTTAGTAATGTTAGTAATTAGGGGTGTAATACTTGTATGATTATTTGCTACATTCATGCCTTATATTGACATACATATGCGAACCCATTCTATAGGACACCTGCACCATTGCCAGGGTTTTTATTTATGCAGCACGAGCACTATTCATGCTTACACACACACCCTGGTAATTGCCATGCCACCACACTAGATAACCTATAATTTGAAACCTTTTACTATAATTGATACTTAAACTTGTGTTATTGCCTTTAATTCCTTAAAAATGAAATTGTAGGATTGCTATTCATGTGCATGTACCTCATCATATTATTTGTTCATGCCTAGTCTATTAATCATACATCGCAACTTGATTATTGATACCATATGCATTCATTATCATTGACATATGCACTTATGAGGATTTCTTGAGATTTTATGATATTCTGGATTTCGGGGGAAAGCCGCAAAATTTCTAAACTTATTATACTTTTAAAATATGTAAATTGCGGTTTTCTAGTGATGTAAGTGTCATCCACCATGAGTTTGCTGTAGTTTTCGAGACCCGTTTCGAGGAGTTGGATGAACCGTCTCGGGTACATGGTGGGCCCGGTAAGGTACCCCGGGGCAAGAAGCTCGTGTTGCTGACGATGAGCCTGGCAGGGGACGGATTACCTACCGGTGACTGTTTGGGACGGCGGATATCCAGAGGATACCGACCGTGGCCGCGAGATGATGAGATATTGATATTGAGATGGGTCAGCCGGATGGCTGAGGCCAGAGATACTATGACACGGATATATGAGATTTCTGAAAGTTTTGAGGTGTCGTTGCTGGACACAGGTTCTTGTTGATTCTATTGGTATTGTGCTGGTATTTCAAAAGAGATTCCTAAAGGAAAAAACATGATTCTTATACTTACACATTCAGATCATGAGTTGATTCGCATTGCATTCATACCTGCTAGTATATTCATACTGCATACACACCTGCTATTATGTCCTGCCTAACCTGTATTTTAGATGCTAGGATGCTTGTGTGCATGCATTCGATAGCCTGTTTAGATGTTATTTATTACTCACGAGTTGGCAACTCACCCCCGTTGTGCCACAGCCTTTTGCAGGTCCGCTCCATCAGTACAGTAACGGCGGGCGCACTTGCTTCTTTTGCCTCTTTTGCCTGGACTCGAGGTTTTGCTCTTAGGTGGGTTATATTGTTATTTTTGTACTACCTTGTATATTCTTTGTATCTAGTGTACTCCATCTACTGTATCTACCAGTATTGTTGTATATTGACCTAGAGATGAGACTGTGAGATTTGTGGACTTTTTATGCTGTATTTTGGGGTCGAGCTCACTTGAGTCGACATGCTGTTTTTCTCATGCTTCTTTATGATTATTTTACATGTTGTTGTTTTATATTGCGTGGGATTTGTGACAGCCTTATGGCGAAGTGCTAGCTCCCGCTTGGGGATGCCTTATTTGTTGGATTTATATATATTCTTGTTGTACCCATTTTGGGGGCCAGTATTTACAAAGGAGACTCTGCCGAAATTTTTGGAAAAATTGATATTGTTTTAAAAAAGGGTTGATATGACTCATTTGATAAACTCGCTTTCAATTGATTGGTTTTCCTTCATTCTTTTGCTTATTTGGTTTTGGTTTCTGGGCTTTGGCTTACTTATTTTACGGATGTCTTGAGACGTTTCGTAACTTAAGTGCCAGTCACGTTCCGTACCTGTGGGTCGTGACAAAGTTGGTATCAAAGCGATAGGTTTTACCTTTTTGAGTGTAGGATGACCCTTGGTAGATGGAGTAAGTGACTTAAGTAGGGTAACGTAGCGTGTGTATGTCCGCGGCATACTTGCGATACGGTACTCCGCCTAAGTGACATTAGAATATGCTTGCTGGAAAATTCCTTCTTCAATTCCGTGTATCCTATGATCCTATTGCACTGTTCTTATTATCCATTTTCCTGTAACAGCCACTATGCCGCCGAAGGCTATGAGGGCACAGAGGGCTGCCGCCCGAGACGAGATTCGAGCTGGCTCGTCCGAGACTAGGACTGAGCAGGGTGGTATGCTTACGCCGCTGGGACAGACCGATCCACCTTCCCCAGGCCGTATGGATAGGCTCGAGACTGGTATGGAGGAGTTGTGAC
Source organism: Agapanthus africanus (assembly GCA_030015575.1). Classification (NCBI taxonomy): domain Eukaryota; kingdom Viridiplantae; phylum Streptophyta; class Magnoliopsida; order Asparagales; family Amaryllidaceae; genus Agapanthus; species Agapanthus africanus. Next base: position 303,135,476 of record CM057343.1, on the reverse strand, counting down.
AGATGATGGGGGGCATGCAGGAGCTACGTCAGATGGTAGGATCCCTAGTTGCAGCCAGTCGTACACCGAGGCCGGATGACGCACCTACTACATCCCAGACTACTATGATACCTGCTCCTACTACTACCGCCGTGACCATTCCGGTTTCACTACAGGATTTCATGAGGCTGAGACCTCCAGTATTCACCGGCACCGAGGCAGCGGAGGACCCACAGAAGTTCCTTGACAGTTTAGCCAGGATCTGCCGTTCGCTGAGATGTTCGGATGATCGATGGGTAGAGCTTGCGAGTTTCCGACTAGAGGGTCTCGCGCAGACATGGTGGGAGTCAGTCTTGAGAGGTCGAGCTGCAGGTCTACCGCCTATGACTTGGGCCGAGTTTACCGCGGTCTTTCTAGCTCGTTTCCTCCAAGAGAGCGTTCGTGACGCCAGAGCTCGTAGCTTCGAGGCCTTAGTCAAGACACCTGGAATGACGGTGTCTGAGTATGACATCCAGTTTACACAGTTATCCCGATATGCTCCGTATTTGGTGGATACCGAAGAGAAGATGGTGAAGAGGTTCGTACAGGGACTTGATGCCCAGCTATATCTTGCCATTGGCGCCCAGCACTACGACACTTATTTAGCGGCTATGGATACGGCATTACGGATGGAGGCACACATATCACAGACTTCGGCCGTTTCTGGGCCGAAGAGGATTCGCACCGATGTACCGTCTCAGAGGCAGCGCGCCAGATTCTTTCCGAGAGATAGGCCTGGCAGAGGATTTGGACGGGGATAGTTATTGTTGGAGATAGTGCCCTCAGAGTCAATTATTAGGTCACAGGTACGTGATTGTAATGATTGAGGGAGGACCTATCCCGGTAGGACAGTCTTACTCGAGATGATAGTATGCTATCTGGTTTACCTTTATCATCGTGTACTGCTTTAAGTGAACTGACACGTCGCTATTACACGTTGATAGAGCCCCTAGGATTCTTGCTTGACCACCAGCAGTATGAGGGCGATCATATAAGTGGGAGCTGGGGGTCTATAAGCATATCCTTAAAAGGTCCCTAGTCGTGAGAGTTTCGAGACAGGGCATCGATTCTCCATAGTAGACTAGTGTATACAGTCGAGACCCCGACGAGGGGCGGTGGCCGGTCTCACAAGCCACTGGTGTCAGTTGGATCACCTAAGATGTATACAGGTGCTCATTGGGTTATGAGTACACCGGACAGGACTCGCCGGGAACATGCTAGTTGGTCATATACCAGACGTCAGATGGCAGTTCCCTGGTGACATGTGTGCAGGTTAGTTCATCGACCTGGGGATCGTCATTTGTCTCGTGTGAGTTCCCACTGTACTTTGATTACTACCCTACCACGGCTCAAAGGAGTCGTGCAAACAGGTTTTAGTTGGGTACAGTCCCGAGCCACATGGAGGCAGTGAGCGTATCTTCAGGGGTTCGTCTCTCCCGGTATTGAGGGTGAGGTCGTGCTGTGTCTAGGAGAGCCATTACACAAAGTCCTTGGCCAAGGCAAGGAGATTTACTGGTAGGTATTCCAGTGGTATCTCAGGGTGTTCTGGGCTACACTCCGACACGACTTGTACCGCTTTTGGGGGTCTGACTTTTACCAACCCCCTAGGCCCGCCATGCGATGCTCATAGACGAACGGACCGGACTGCACGGATATTGTCACTGACAGGCTCAGTTGGGTGTCGGGGTGAGCTTCCTCATCGACGTCCCATTTGGTCAGTACCTGGTAGCCCGTCACGTATTGGCTTATACCTCTAACGTGCTAGTGGTTAAATCCACAACCAAGGTGTTGACGAGTCTTTAGAGTCCCCCACATTCAGTTACTCAGCTTTCGGGCGAAAGGTTGTAGAGGCCGTATGGAGATATGGCAAGGTCCGATCAGATACGTGCGGTATTGCACGGATCAGGATCGGACAGTTTGTACTATAGGCCGTATGGTTATATGGCAGGGTTTGATCAGATACGTGCGGTATTGCACGGATCAGGATCGAACAGATATTACTAGCCGGTTTTGGTATAAGCCGGACCTAGTATAGTACAGTGTAGACTTTGTCTCATTGCATTTGTATTTCAGTCGAAATACAGATGCGGGTGTGTATGCACAGTATCGGGGTTTTCCTGTAATTTATTACGGGACCAGTTTTCTGGAGTTGCCAGTTTGCTTTTAGTTTCGGCCGATTTCCTTTGTTCCGTTCATTGGCCGAAGATTGGTGGAGGAGGGTTTATTTGCATTGTTGCAAATAGGCAATTGTGGAAGGGGGTCTTTGCTTTTTTCCTTGTATCATGATGGAGCACCTTACCTTGACTTCTTGACTTTGTTTTACATGATGGCTTGACTTTGGCTCATCATGGTTGTTGATCATGAGGTTGGTGGAAGGTGGTTGAGTGTGGGTTTTGATTTGATGATGATGAGGGGTATGGTTGTTGAGTGAGGACTTTTTCTTTGTGATCATTTTCTTTTGATATGATAACCCTCCTCTCTCTCTCTCTCTCTTGGATCATTTTTTTTTGGTCACTCTCATTCTCTCCTCTCTTTAGGTGATGGCCGGCCACTCAATTGGGGGGGGGGCTGTCCAAATATTTTGAGGTGGGATTTTGCTTCAATTCATGTTGCAAAAATCCCACAAGTTCCATCTAAAAAGCTCCAAGTTTAATCCCTCCTCCAATGGCAATTCCACAACCCCAAGTGAGACATGGTTCTTCATATATTCTACAGCGAACCTTGGGCACGTCGAGTAGCCGGCTTCGTGCCCGAGTTGCCTCGGCATTGAGGTGGGAGCCCGTAAACGAAGAAGGCGATGTGGTGCACTTCCGGCGACGAGGAGGAGACGGGACTTTTCCGCAGGAGATCGGGACCATGACGAGAAGACCGGAGGACTTGGATCGTCGGTATATCTCTATTCCCTTTCTTGTAGTTAGCTTAGACTAGTTAATGGTAACGATCCGGGTGATAGTGCGCGGTGGTGCCGGTTTGCTAAGTCCGCAAATTTTAAGTTATTCACCGCTTCCGCATTCCGGCGTCGGATTGACGGCCGGGGCGCCGCCGTGCACTTACAGTGGTATCAGAGCCTCGCCATTAACTTAGTCTAGCTTTGTGTAATGTGTTTGCATTTCCGATCGATCAAAAAAGTCCAAAAACCCGTATTTTGTCGCATCAGTTTTCTGTTGAAAATTTTTGGTCTCGAAAATTTTTTCAGGTTGTAAAATATTAATGTACTGGAGATTTCAAGGCTACTGAGAAAATTCGAGAGTGTCAGTCAACAGTACAAGCGCGGAAGCGCGGCCTGACCTTCCTTAAGCGCCGCCCTTCCGCCGCTTACTGTTCTGATCCCTGCATCAAATTTCTTCAGTAGTTTTCTGGGCTTAAAGTATGGGTTTTGGAATATTAAAATTGGGCCAATTATTTCTGTGACTGCTACAGTATTCTTTGTGGGCCCACTTGTTAATTTTTGGTCAATCGGAAAATCTTAAACACATTTTTCACAGTATTTACTTTATATCTGCGACCGTGAATGTCACTCGATCGGTAAATCCTGTCTAACTGCTATAGCCCGGTTAGACGGATTTGCGAACGTGACTTTCACGTTGATGTTCTATGTATTTGCTGTGTTGTTGCGGATCGGTCGTGGGGGATAGCCTGGATGCAATGCTAGTACAGTTTTGTTGTATTATGTACATTTGATATTGCGGGGCGAGCGTCCGACTTGTGGACTGCCGTCACTGCCGGATTGTATTATTATTTTGGGGCACGACCTGGTTGCGGTCGATGTACCCGGTGTATGTATATTTTACTTTCTGTACTAGGATTGCCCCGCGGAGGGGTGCACGGATAGCCGGGTTCTGGAGGGCAACAAGCCCGCATCTCATGGCATTGAGACGGAGGGGGCTTCGCTCTAGGATTGGCGGGCTATTCGCCGCACTCGTAGGGGGTACAGGTTGACCCAGGAGGGGTGCCCAAGTTGCCGGATTCCGTGAAGTGCTGGGTGGTCCATTCACGGCGCTGAAGGGGGCTGCCTCGCTTCAGGTTTTGGCGGGTGACTTGCCGCGCCCGTAGGGGTCTAGGATTTCATTGCACAGGCTATCCACACGACCAGGGGAACGTCGGGTTTCAGTAGTGGCTCTGTGAAACCCGGGGATCCCAGATATCTATATTGTTTCTGTGATGCTGTTCATTTCTGTGATGTTGCATTTTATTCACGCCTTGAGCGAATATAATATATTGGTATATATATTAGTAGATATTGGTATATATATTAGTAGATGTTGTATATGTTTTGCATCCGCGCTAGTCCAGTCCCCGCTCTGTCGTTAGTTAGCTAACCTAACGGGTAATGACGGGACCCAGTGGCGAATGCGGATGGCATATACGTACATCAGTATATTTTCGTTCTTTTTGGTGTGATCAATTGATGGGACTGCATTGATTCGGATCAATACAAAGTTAAAAACAAACCTAATCTGATGTTGTTGGAACACTTTTTCAAAAAGCTGTTATTGCAAGGACGTTTACTTTTGTTTTGCATCGTGGTATTCATTAGAATATCCTGCTCCTCAGTCGACGAGGCAAGGGCCGAGATCCCTTCACCTGGAGTGACCCCTTGGACAATAAGTTTGCGTCAGGGCATTAACTTCACTATAGCCGATTACTTTTGCTTTGCACCGTGGTATTCATTTGGAATATCCTGCACCCCATTCTACGGGGAAAGAGCCGAGATCCCTTCACCGGGAGTGACCTCTTTAGCAACGGTTTTCGTCACTATATTTTCAAAAAGCTATCCGTTCCTTCAACGATATCAAGTTCATTACGTTAAAGGTTTTCGCCAGAAACCATTCGTAGCCCTCCGTCGTTTCAGACGGGTAGCACGTAGTATTCATGCTATGTTTGTTGACCTTCGTCAAGGCATAGTGTATGGTAGCTGCTTGTTACCTTTCTGCTGCATAGATAGATGCGTTGGTTTGGGACAGTCGTATAGCCTTGTTGACCTTCGTCAAGGGCTTGTACGGGTGGATTCAGATTAACCCTGGATAATGACGGGTAGAACTTGACATGTGACTTATGATTTGTTGACCTTCGTCAAGGTCATAAGAGCATGGGGCAGAAATCACATTGGGAGTTTCAAAAGTACTGAAACTTGCCAGATATGCGCATACCTTCTGGAGTGTGATACCGTGAGCGGATTCCGTCACGTTGTCATGCGATGAGAGTTGGATCCCGATTCCCACTGATGAGTTAGTATACTCCTCGGGTAACCCCGACTAATTCTTCTTTCAGGTTTGGAGGAGAATTTGAGGTACAGTGGGAGGATTCCAGATTAGATAAATTGGTGACCATTCTGATCTAGGTTAGAGTGCACGCTGAGTGTTTCTTTTCTCTCTCTCTTTGGCAGCGACCATTGACCCGACCCTAAGACTTTGACTCAGTGACCAAGTTGACCGAACCTTCTTAAACACCGGCTTTTGGATTGTCAGAGTTGCAGACCTCATTGCCACTCCTACTTTTACCCTTTTTCTCCAGGACACCCCGTATTACTACGAACGTCCACTTCCATTGGACAAAACCATCGTATGGTTAGATACGAACTCGAAAGAATTTATTCGAGGATGGTTTCCGGTTCTGGAGAAAACGGATAGGATTATTCAGTTGTCTTTTCCTTTTACCTTCTCTCAAGTTGTGAGTACTCCTTGGTTTAGGAGATAGTACACCTATTACGCAAATTGGATAGTCTTCTTCCAAACCATAGGCAGGTGCCGACCGGTAGGGAATGAAGAAAACCAATTAGCATAACGATGGTGTGCAGAAGGTATTAAGTTCAGACAAAGCAAGGGATTAGTAAGAGGGCAAAGTAAATTGCAACAGATATTCACGACCAAACCAAGTATCTCTTCGCCAATCCTAACATCACCTTTGTATTTCTCCAGGACACTCCGTATCACTACGAAGATCCACAGTTTATTTGGATATTCCATCGTATGGTTATATACGAACTCGAAAGGAACTTGTTCCAGTTCGGGGATGGATCCTGGTTCAGGAGAAATAGGAATAAAGTACATTCAGGTGTCTTTTATCTTCACCTTCTCTCGTGTTGCGAGTGTTCCTAGGATTGGGACAGTACACCCAATATGCTTATTGGATAGTCTTCTTCCAAACCATAGGCTGGTGCCGAACGGTAGGGAAGGAAGAAAACCATTTGGCCTAAAGGGGTGTGCAGAAGGTAAAGACTAAAGACATATGAAGGGATTTGGAGAGGTGACAAAGAACTATACGGTTACAGTCGTGAATCTGGAAGAGGCATTACTAGGAATACCAGGATACCCCATCGAAACATTTCAATGTTTCAGTTTCACTGTGTACTGTTAATAGAAAACTGATTTCCCGATTAGATACTTACTCCAGGGTATGTATTTACCAGATACGATTCTCACATCTGTATGGTTTTACAGATGATGAGTGGGAGTAAGTTATTGGGAATTGGGTGATTATCCTCATTATATCGGGATTCGTTGTAATCAGTGATATTTGAGGAAATCACCTGGGTTGTTTGCCGGTCGGCAAATATTTGGTTTTGAATATCCGCTTTTATGCACCAATTTCAAATTGATATATCTGTACGTCTATTTTCATAGAGTGAGATATACCTTTTGATATTATGTCGATGACATTTACCTATATCAGTGGATGGTTAGGTAAGGAGCATTAAACAGCGGTGTAATTCTTCTTAACCATAAGTACAGTTTTCAACCTACGACACACAGTGAATGAGTTATTAGACTCAAAGGGACTTATACAGAGTATTGTATGTTGTCCAGGGTCCATCAGGACAGAGGGGTTGGTCCTCGTACTATATTCGGTTTACTTATGACTCCTCTAGTTTTTAGACAAGTGTTTCGTGGAAACACAGGGTCCGAATTTGGAGAAGTTATAGGTATTTGAATACAGTAGAGAACCAGGTGTAGCAAGTATCGGGATTCTTCAAAGTGATCGAAGATGTAGATACTTGTATGTGGTATTCAGTTGATAGTAGTGATTAAGAGAAATTGCTTCTCTTTCAGGTTACTCATAATTGGAAGCATTCCTAAGTTGAGTAACGCTGATCAGCCTCCTTCCATTTAGTTGACATGCGCTGGGGACAGCTGCATGATTTGAATCTGGTTCAATTAAATCAGTGCCTCTGGTCCTATATGGGATATAGAACAGTTCGTATCTTAACGATGTTAAGGTACGGGGAGTTGTCCGGTTTATGATTAAAACCAGACACTGGACAACTCAAGGCACGTTTCTGTAATGGCTGTTTGTGGGTTGACCCAGGCTATGACGCGGGTTGACTTTCTACCATCTGGAAGATCAATAGCAATATTGTTCTTGACTCGCCACAGTTTTAAATTAAAAATGGATTTTTTCAGGAAAACAGTAGTGGGAGTATGGTAGAACTGGAAGTGATTCCAGAACCACAAACGATTACTGAAGATTTGATAAGGAACCTTAAGATTCAATCTGAATTGACATTCCATTGGCCACTCCGCAGATAAGGTGGGTAACTTCAGCCACCCGAGAGGTACTCCGGTAGCCTCAAGGACGGTGACAGGGAAGTTCTTGTTTACCCACAATTGCCATTGCTGTTGTTCCAGGTTACGAGACCCGGCAGGAGGATGAGTATAGCGTCGTTCTAAACCAGTTTTAGAAGTGTACGTCTATATGACTCTGCCAGAGGGTTGTCATAGTCAGTGGGAGCAGCGGAAGCATTGGTGGACAGGTAGCTTATGTCTATTTATAGACTAGAGCAGATGTAGCGGAGATAGATCATCTATTTCTGACGTGACAGTCATGGGTTTGACTTCATCAGAATAGGGGATGGATCTGTTGAGAAGGTAGTAGGGTGTGATATCCTGGTATTTGGATGATATACACAGAGTAGGAAAAGAAACTCCTACACTACGATCGGTTATACTTTGGTCGTCACACAGTTGTTTCTCCACAAAGGAAATGGATTTTATATCAGACATACTGGTTACTAGATCTATGGTCTTAGATCTAGATTTGGGTGGTTTCCCAATCAGGGTACTTGACAGCGTTCTAAGAGTATTTAGGATGGACGACTCCTGGCACGGTAGTGTACCTGCAGGTAATGGAGTCACCCTCTCTAAAGGTGTCTTACAGAGTAAAGGGGAGAGGGACGTGCATGATTGGCAGATCACTTGCTTAGGCAATTGAGTCAATCATGAGATGTCAAGTACCACACCAGATGTTGTTCTTGCACTAGATGCAATAAGTTGACATTAATCCAATCCTGGAGAAACAGTCGGAAGCAGTTTTAGAACATAAGTGGATGTTCTAGGGATATGATAACGACAGCCTCATTCAGGAGACGGTTATCATTCCAGGCTTCCAAGGTGACATGGACGACAAGGAGGTTGTCAGAGTTATAGTTTTCCCTCTGACGAAGGGCAGTATTTTGGACAGGTGATCCAAGGCAATACTGAGGGAGGCATGGCGCGCAGGATACTGATTAAGTTCAGTTGACGATACAGTCTAAGAAGTTTGGATTTGGAGTTCATTTATGAACTATGTCCCTTCAGACATCCAGACACATTCTAAGACAGGTATTGCTCATTTCGGGAGATGGGTTTCTCCGCGAACTTGAGATATAGAGAGACATAGAAAGAAACAACTAAGCGGATCCACTCACTGAGGCTATTCCTCGAACGCAATAGTTCCGCAAACGAGCTTCGTGAGACTGACTAGTAGAGGAGTTGGGTGTTCGGTATCACACGGGCTGTGAGTATGCGACATCGCAATAATTAGCCTTGAGTGCAAGTGGGAGATTGTTGGAGATAGTGCCCTCAGAGTCAATTATTAGGTCACAGGTACGTGATTGTAATGATTGAGGGAGGACCTATCCCGGTAGGACAGTCTTACTCGAGATGATAGTATGCTATCTGGTTTACCTTTATCATCGTGTACTGCTTTAAGTGAACTGACACGTCGCTATTACACGTTGATAGAGCCCCTAGGATTCTTGCTTGACCACCAGCAGTATGAGGGCGATCATATAAGTGGGAGCTGGGGGTCTATAAGCATATCCTTAAAAGGTCCCTAGTCGTGAGAGTTTCGAGACAGGGCATCGATTCTCCATAGTAGACTAGTGTATACAGTCGAGACCCCGACGAGGGGCGGTGGCCGGTCTCACAAGCCACTGGTGTCAGTTGGATCACCTAAGATGTATACAGGTGCTCATTGGGTTATGAGTACACCGGACAGGACTCGCCGGGAACATGCTAGTTGGTCATATACCAGACGTCAGATGGCAGTTCCCTGGTGACATGTGTGCAGGTTAGTTCATCGACCTGGGGATCGTCATTTGTCTCGTGTGAGTTCCCACTGTACTTTGATTACTACCCTACCACGGCTCAAAGGAGTCGTGCAAACAGGTTTTAGTTGGGTACAGTCCCGAGCCACATGGAGGTAGTGAGCGTATCTTCAGGGGTTCGTCTCTCCCGGTATTGGGGGTGAGGTCGTGCTGTGTCTAGGAGAGCCATTACACAAAGTCCTTGGCCAAGGCAAGGAGATTTACTGGTAGGTATTCCAGTAGTATCTCAGGGTGTTCTGGGCTACACTCCGACACGACTTGTACCGCTTTTGGGGGTCTGACTTTTACCAACCCGCTAGGCCCGCCATGCGATGCTCATAGACGAACGGACCGGACTGCACGGATATTGTCACTGACAGGCTCAGTTGGGTGTCGGGGTGAGCTTCCTCATCGACGTCCCATTTGGTCAGTACCTGGTAGCCCGTCACGTATTGGCTTATACCTCTGACGTGCTAGTGGTTAAATCCACAACCAAGGTGTTGACGAGTCTTTAGAGTCCCCCACATTCAGTTACTCAGCTTTCGGGCGAAAGGTTGTAGAGGCCGTATGGAGATATGGCAAGGTCCGATCAGATACGTGCGGTATTGCACGGATCAGGATCGGACAGTTTGTACTATAGGCCGTATGGTTATATGGCAGGGTTTGATCAGATACGTGCGGTATTGCACGGATCAGGATCGAACAGATATTACTAGCCGGTTTTGGTATAAGCCGGACCTAGTATAGTACAGTGTAGACTTTGTCTCATTGCATTTGTATTTCAGTCGAAATACAGATGCGGGTGTGTATGCACAGTATCGGGGTTTTCCTGTAATTTATTACGGGACCAGTTTTCTGGAGTTGCCAGTTTGCTTTTAGTTTCGGCCGATTTCCTTTGTTCCGTTCATTGGCCGAAGATTGGTGGAGGAGGGTTTATTTGCATTGTTGCAAATAGGCAATTATGGAAGGGGGTCTTTGCTTTTTTCCTTGTATCATGATGGAGCACCTTACCTTGACTTCTTGACTTTGTTTTACATGATGGCTTGACTTTGGCTCATCATGGTTGTTGATCATGAGGTTGGTGGAAGGTGGTTGAGTGTGGGTTTTGATTTGATGATGATGAGGGGTATGGTTGTTGAGTGAGGACTTTTTCTTTGTGATCATTTTCTTTTGATATGATAACCCTCCTCTCTCTCTCTCTCTCTTGGATCATTTTTTTTTGGTCACTCTCATTCTCTCCTCTCTTTAGGTGATGGCCGGCCACTCAATTGGGGGGGGGGGCTGTCCAAATATTTTGAGGTGGGATTTTGCTTCAATTCATGTTGCAAAAATCCCACAAGTTCCATCTAAAAAGCTCCAAGTTCAATCCCTCCTCCAATGGCAATTCCACAACCCCAAGTGAGACATGGTTCTTCATATATTCTACAGCGAACCTTGGGCACGTCGAGTACCCGGCTTCATGCCCGAGTTGCCTCGGCATTGAGGTGGGAGCCCGTAAACGAAGAAGGCGATGTGGTGCACTTCCGGCGACGAGGAGGAGACGGGACTTTTCCGCAGGAGATCGGGACCATGACGAGAAGACCGGAGGACTTGGATCGTCGGTATATCTCTATTCCCTTTCTTGTAGTTAGCTTAGACTAGTTAATGGTAACGATCCGGGTGATAGTGCGCGGTGGTGCCGGTTTGCTAAGTCCGCAAATTTTAAGTTATTCACCGCTTCCGCATTCCGGCGTCGGATTGACGGCCGGGGCGCCGCCGTGCACTTACAGTTATATGGTTCTTGTCCCCAGGGACAGCAGCCGTCGCCAGGGTGTTTTGGGTGCGGGAGTCCACACCATCTTGTCAGAGACTGTCTGGCGAGACGACAGGGAGCGGCGACCGTTCCGCATGTGACCCTACCACCATCACCACCCCATCCTCAGAGAGCCCTACTTCCTACCACAGGCGATGCTCCACGCCAGTTAGGTGCACCCAGAGGCCGTGGACGCGGCGGTCCTGTTCAGAGAGGAAGAGGAGGCAGAGGCCGAGGTCGAGGTCAGCCCGCTATCGGTGGAGGATAGGCCCGAGTATTTGCCTTGACACCGCAGGATGCGCAGGCATCCAACGCCGTTGTGACAGGTACCTTATCCGTATGTTCTTTCGACGCACAGGTATTATTCGACCCAGGTTCCAAACATTCGTACGTCTCTACACACTTTGCATCGATGTTGGGCCGTGAGTCGTCGTCGTTAGATCATCCGCTTGTTGTTGTTACTCCGGTAGGCGAGTCGTTTGTCGCTCGTTTTGTATTTCGATTGTGTTCCGTTCGTATCGGGGAGAGGGATTCATCAGTTGATTTGATTCTCCTCGATATGTTGGACTTTGATGTGCTTCTGGGCATGGATTGGCTAGCCACTTGTTATGCTTCGGTGGACTGCCGTGAGAAGGCAGTCATATTTAGCTTTCCGGGAGAGCCAGTCCTTGTTATTTAGGAAGACCGCAGCGTCACCCTTCCCAGCTTGATTTCGTCTCTTCGCGCTGGTCAGCTCTTGCGGAAGGGATGTCAGGGATTCTTAGCGTATATTTGTGATACTCGAGCTGCAGAGGTTCCGTTGGACCGAGTCCCGGTTGTTTGTGAGTTCCCTGATGTTTTTCCTGATGAGCTACCTGGGCTACCACCTGAGCGCGACGTTGAGTTCTGCATCGATTTGATTCCCGGCTCGGGGCCTATTTCTATACCGCCTTATTGGATGGCCCCGGCAGAGCTTAGAGAGCTGAAGGATCAGTTGCAGGATTTGTTAGATAAGGGGCTTATTCGACCTAGTGTTTCTCCGTAGGGTGCTCCGGTCCTGTTTGTCAAGAAGAAGGATGGAAGTTTGCGCTTATGTATCGACTACCGCCAGCTGAACAAGGTTACCATACGGAACAGATATCCGTTGCCACGCATTGATGATTTGTTCGACCAGCTTCAGGGTGCGGGGTATTTTTCGAGGATCGACTTGCGATCAGGATACCATCAGCTGCGAGTTCGACAGGAGGATTTACCGAGGACAGCTTTCCGCACGCGCTACGGCCACTATGAGTTTTTGGTGATGTCGTTCGGACTCACCAACGCCCCAGCAGCATTCATGGATTTGATGAACCGTACATTCAGGCCGTATCTTGACTTGTTCATCATGGTGTTTATTGACGATATCTTGGTGTACTCCCGGAGCAGAGAGGAGCACGAGCAGCACTTGCAGATTACATTACAGACTCTGAGGGAGCACCAGCTGTTCGCAAAGTTCTCCAAGTGTGCATTCTGGCTGGACAGCGTCGGATTCTTAGGTCACGTGATTACGAAAGACAGCAAATGTATGGACCCGAAGAAGATTGAGGCCGTTCAGCAGTGGCCCAGACCGACATCAGTTACGGAGATCCGTAGTTTTCTAGGCCTGGCAGGCTACTACAGGCGTTTTGTTCAGGACTTCTCCCGTATAGCTGCACCTTTGACCGGTTTGACCCAAAAGGGCGTTCCTTTCATTTGGACGGAGGAGTGCGAGCACAGTTTTCAGCAGCTACGGACTTGTTTGACTACGGCGCCGGTATTATCTTTGCCTTCAAGATCAGGCGGATTCTTGGTTTATTATGACGCTTCACGAGTAGGGCTAGGGTGCGTATTGATGCAGCATGACAGGGTGATCGCGTATGCTTCGCGGCAGTTGAAGAAACATGAACAGAACTACCCCACTCACGATTTGGAGATGGCTGCAGTGGTCTTTGCACTGAAGATTTGGCGACATTACCTATATGGCGAGTCATGCCAAATATTCACAGACCACAAGAGCTTAAAATACATATTTCAGCAGCGAGACCTGAACCTCAGACAGCGTCGTTGGATGGAGTTGGTGAAAGACTACGACTGCGAGATCTTATATCACCCAGGCAAGGCGAACGCGGTGGCAGATGCTTTGAGCAGGAGGCCCGGGGGTAGTCTATCCTATTTGCGCGCAGTGCAGAGGCAGTCATCAGCAGATTGGCAGACTTTATGCGACAGCCGAGTTGAGTTCGATTCACTCAGACAGGGGGACAGCTCGCGCATGTTCGTGCACGCCCACAGTTGCTTGACCGTATATATGAGGCACAGCGCAGAGACAACCGTTGCTCAGAGATCATGGCACAGATGGGACAGGACAGATTTTCCGAGTTCGTGATTGATGATCAGGGGATTTTACGCTATGGATCTAGACTGTGCGTACCAGATGCTGATGGATTGCGGCGCGATATTCTTGAGGAGGCACACCGATCAGTGTATAGTGTCCACCCCGGTTCCACCATGATGTACCATGATATGAGAGAGACCTACTGGTGGGACGGGATGAAGAGGGACATTGCGGAGTTTGTATCGAGATGCCTGACTTGTCAGCAAGTCAAGGCCGAGCACCAGAGGCCCGAAGGAGAGCTACAGCCGTTACCCATTCCGGAGTGGAAATGGGAGCAGATTTCGATGGATTTCGTGGTGGGTCTACCCAGGACCAGTCGAGGGTATGACTCCATCTGGGTGATCATAGATCGATTGATGAAAGCGGCTCACTTCCTGCCAGTGAAGAACACTTTCAGCTTCGCTCAGTATGCCCAGCTTTACATCGACGAGATCTACGGTTGCATGGCGTACCGACTTGTATCGTGTCAGATCGAGGCACCCAGTTCACCAGCCGACTTTGGCAGAGACTTCAGGAGGCTTTGGGCACTCGTTTGAGCTTCAGCACAGCGTTTCATCCGCAGACCGACGGACAGTCAGAGCAGACCATTCAGACTCTCGAGGACATGCTCAGAGCGTGCGTTTTAGACTTCGGCGGTAGCTGGGATCGTCATTTACCTCTAGTGGAGTTCTCCTACAACAACAGCTTCCAGGATACTATTCAGATGGCACCTTTCGAGGCATTGTATGGGAGGAGATGCAGATCGCCCGTCTGTTGGACAGAGCTCAGTGAGAGCAGTATTTTGGGGCCGCAGCTTGTTGAGGAGACGACAGCGAAGATACAGTTGGTCCGAGACCGGATGAGAGCGGCTCAGAGCAGGCAGAAATCGTATGCAGACAGGCTCCGTCGCAGACTAGAGTTCGCAGTTGGCGATCATGTTTTTCTTAGGGTCTCTCCGATGAAGGGCGTGATGCGATTTGGGCGAAAAGGAAAGCTTAGTCCCAGATTTGTGGGTCCCTTCGAGATCCTCGAGCGGGTCGGCACAGTTGCGTATCGTTTGGCTCTTCCACCCAGCTTTCCCGATGTTCACCCCGTCTTCCATGTTTCGATGCTCCGCAAGTACCTTCACGACCCTTCGCATGCGATTCAGCACCCGACAGTCCAGCTTGAGCGCGACCTTTCTTTTGCAGAGCAGCCGGTGGCCATCCTGGATCGGCAGGTGAAGAAGTTGAGATCGAAAGTTTTACCGACCGTCAAGGTCCTTTGGCGTGGCCCGAGCAGCGAGGAGGTCACCTGGGAGACCGAGGGCGAGATGAGGAAGAAATATCCCCATCTCTTTGAAGGTATGCGTAGTTATATTTTTAAATTCGGGGAACGAATTTCTTTAAGGGGGAAGATTGTAGCGCCTTGAAAAGTCGTTTTGGTGTTTTCCTGAAAATCGGTGAAAATTCGGTATTTTTCCGTAAACCGTCTTTTTTGTTATTTTGCAGTTTAGGACTAATTATACCTAATTTGGATAGGTAATTGCTAGTTTTTAGTAGCAAATGAGTTACTTATGAAATTCTGGTCGTTTAAAAATTTTCCCTAATTTTTCAATTTTTTAATATTATTTTAAGCCGGTAAGAAAATATATTAAATTAGCGATAAATATAAATTTAAATGGGCTAAATTTAAGCTTTAAAATCATGTTAATTAAAATCTAGTTGTAACATAAATTTTTAGTATTTTATTTTAAGTTTTAACTAATTTTTATTATGGAAAACAAAAAAATATTTATTTTGAACTAAAACTTGCAATTTTGGACTTGTGGGGAGTCTTTTTGCATAGAATTTTTTTGTGCAATCACTCAAATCCTCACCCCCTCCATATTTGCCGGCCCCACCACCACCACCAGCTGCCCATGTTTCCCCCCCCCTTTTTAACTTCTTCTCATGTGAATGGAGTGAAGAATTGATTAAAATATATTAATTTAGGTATGGTTTTTGAGGCATGGATGGTTTGACTTGGAGAAAATCATGTACACCACACCATTCTCTCCCCATTCCTTTCTCTACTGGCCGAGAGTAGCTCACCCCCCCCCCTCCATTATTTTTTTCCCTTCTCTTTTCTCTCATTTTCTTCAAGAAAATTCTAAAAAAAAATCAACAAAAATCAAAGATTTCCTTCACAATTTCAAAGCAAAACCTTATTCCCTCTCTTCTCTAACCTAATTGGTTCAAATCTTGGAGAAAAATGGCATCTTTGGAGGCATATTGTTCTTGCTAGATCTCTAGTTGAGGTATAATTTCAATCCTTGGCTAATTTGTAGTTTAAAGTGTGTTAATTAGGACTTGAAAGTGTTAATTTTAGTGCTAATTTCTAATCTAGGTTTTTTTAGTTCATGTCTTGAATTTTAGTTAGGGTTTAGGAAACCATTATTTAGTTAATTAAATCTATTTAGCTATCTAGTTGTTTACTAAACCAATCTATAAGGTTATTTTGCTTAAGTGGCTTCATATTATGCTAATCTAAGTTAAACTTGTGTGAAATTTTCATTGTTATTGCTAATAACAAAAATCAAGAAAGGGGTTTGTGTTGGAATTATGGTTTGATGCTTTGTAAAAGGTTTAAAATTAGTGTTGTGGCTAACTAGTTATGCGGTTGGATGTTCTTACTAGTTTGTAGTCCTTTTTATCGCATAACGGCGATGTTGCGTCGTTTTTTTTGGAATGTTTGTGCTTACTAGTTTTGTTATAAAAATATTGTGGTGAATTATTTTTGATATCTTGATGATTGTTTTGGCTTATCCTATGACATTTAGGATGTGGGAGTGCGGATTTTTGGAGTGGTCAGGTTTTAGTTTTGCCGGGCGACCAATCGACGTTTTAGTTAGTTTTTGCGATTTTCGCGTGTGTTCCGCGCACCTTGTGCACGTTGTACCTAGCTTGTGAACGTTAGTATTTTCGTTTGGGTTTTGCGTCGCTCTTGATATGTAACCTCATGTTGGTATTGATGAAAATTCCAGGTTCGGTCGCGGAGATGTCAGATGCGGCACAAAAGGGGAAAGCGGTGATTGGACGTGACTAGTTAGGGATTCCGGTGAGTAGATGTAACATCTACGGGGGACTATCGTTGGATGGCGCAAGTCGCCCGATAGTTTTAGTAGCTTAAAAAGATTCTTAGTAATGTTAGTAATTAGGGGTGTAATACTTGTATGATTATTTGCTACATTCATTCCTTATATTGACATACATATGCGAACCCATTCTATAGGACACCTGCACCATTGCCAGGGTTTTTTTTATGTAGCACGAGCACTATTCATGCTTACACACACACCCTGGTAATTGCCATGCCACCACACTAGATAACCTATAATTTGAAACCTTTTACTATAATTGATACTTAAACTTGAGCTATTGCCTTTAATTCCTTAAAAATGAAATCGTAGGATTGCTATTCATGTGCATGTACCTCATCATATTATTTGTTCATGCCTAGCCTATTAATCATACATTGCAACTTGATTATTGATACCATATGCATTCATTAACATTGACATATGCACTTATGAGGATTTCTTGAGATTTAATGATATTCTGGATTTCGGGGGAAAGCCGCAAAATTTCTAAACTTATTATATTTTTAAAATATGTAAATTGCGTTTTTCTAGTGATGTAAGTGTCGTCCACCATGAGTTTGCTGTGGTTTTCGAGACCCGTTTCGAGGAGTTGGATGAACCGTCTCGGGTACATGGTGGGCCCGGTAAGGTACCCCGGGGCAAGAAGCTCGTGTTGCTGACGATGAGCCTGGCAGGGGACGGATTACCTACCGGTGACTGTTTGGGACGGCGGATATCCAGAGGATACCGACCGTGGCCGCGAGATGATGAGATATTGATATTGAGATGGGTCAGCCGGATGGCTGAGGCCAGAGATATTATGAAACGGATATATGAGATTTGTGATAGTTTTGAGGTGTCGTTGCTGGACACAGGTTCTTGTTGATTCTATTGGTATTGTGCTGGTATTTCAAAAGAGATTCCTAAAGGAAAAAACATGATTCTTATACTTGCACATTCAGATCATGAGTTGATTCGCATTGCATTCATACCTGCTAGTATATTCATATTGCATACACACCTGCTATTATGTCCTGCCTTACCTGTATTTTAGATGCTAGGATGCTTGTGTGCATGAATTCGATAGCCTGTGTAGATGTTATTTATTACTCACGAGTTGGCAACTCACCCCCGTTGTGCCACAGCCTTTTGCAGGTCCGCTAGGTCAGTACAGTAGCGGCCGGTGCACTTGCTTCTTTTGCCTCTTTTGCCTGGACTCGAGGTTTTGCTCTTAGGTGGGTTATATTATTATTTTTGAACCACCTTGTATATTCTTTGTATCTAGTGTACTCCATCTACTGTATCTACCAGTATTGTTGTATATTGACCTAGAGATGAGACTGTGAGATTTGTGGACTTTTTATGCTGTATTTTGGGGTCGAGCTCACTTGAGTCGACATGCTGTTTTTCTCATGCTTCTTTATGATTATTTTACATGTTGTTCTTTTATATTGCGTGGGATTTGTGACCGCCTTGTGGCGAAGAGCTAGCTCCCGCTTGGGGATGCCTTATTTGTTGGATTTATATATATTCTTGTTGTACCCATTTTGGGGGCCAGTATTTACAAAGGAGACTCTGCCGAAATTTTCGGAAAAATTGATATTGTTTTTAAAAAGGCTTGATATGACTCATTTGATAAACTCGCTTTCAATTGATTGGTTTTCCTTCATTCTTTTGCTTATTTGGTTTTGGTTTCTGGGCTTTGGCTTACTTATTTTACGGATGTCTTGAGACGTTTCGTAACTTAAGTGCCAGTCACGTTCCGTACCTGCGGGTCATGACAATTATCATCACAAATCAAATCCAAAGCCAAAAAGCAAAAGAATACTTTAGATCTCACATGAAAGATCCTAGTCAACTATGGTCAAATTGTCAACAAGGTCAAGTAGGGTGAAATGGTCAAAGTAATTAGCCATAACATAATTATCATTAAAAAGATTAGTAAATAATGTCCCCGCCTCATAATGGTTTTGACCGAACCAACTGTCAAAACCCTAATGAGGCACTTTTTTCTTCTTCGCTCCTCACAACTGTGCATACAGACCCGCATCCGCATTCCGTAGAATGCGAATGCACATAAGACAAAACTAATCCATCCATACAATACTAGGATCCGGCTTAAACCAAAACCTACTAGTATTGTCTGCCCGAACAGCATATGCGCACAAGTTTACGTAAGTGATCGCAGCCTTGCCGTAAAACCATACGGCCTCTACATCTTTTGCCCAGTGCAGGGAAACTCTCTGTATAGGACTTGTTTGTTATATGTATGCCCTAGAGGCCATTACTATACATAAGATGTATATTGTAGTGGATGCTTGGACATATATAGGGAGGACTTTCTTGCTCGACATGATTGTATGCTATCTGGTTGCTTTTTACCTTAACGTGTACACTGATTTTCTCTCTGTTACATGTTGGTAAAGCCCTTAGGATGTGTACTTGACTACCTAGACTATGATGCGGATCATACTAGTGGGGACATGGTAGTCCATAAGTACATCCTTCAAGGTCCCTAGTCGTGGGTGTATCGAGATGGGGCATTGATATACCAGAGTAGACTAGCGTATACCTTCTCGACCCATACAGATGGGCGATGGATGATCCCATATCCATTGGTGTTTGACATCAGAGATGATATACGGGTGCTCAGTGGAGACTGGGTACACTGGAAAGACTCGCCGAGAAATCCCAGATGGTATTATACCTTACGTCAGATGGCAGTTCTCTGGTGACACTGGTATAGGTTAGTCTGTAGACCCGAGATCGTCATAGAGTCTTGTGTGATTCCCACTGTGCTTTGATTTCCACCTTACCACGTCCAAGAGGGCATGCAAAACGGTGGTTTTTAGGTACAGTCCCGAATCACATGGAGGCAATGAGCGATAGGAGGGGATTCGTCTCTCCCGGTATAGGGAGTTGATGTTGCGCTGTGTTCGATTGGCTATAACCGGAAATCCCTGGCCAGGGTTGCTGAGATTTACTGGTAAGTGTTACCAGTAGTTTCTCGATCTGTTATAGACCTCATATCGACACGACTTATCGAGCAACTGGGGTCTGACGTTCACCACCCCTAGGCGAGATATGCGACATATCAGATGACGAGACCAAACTGTACGGTAAGTGTTACTGGTTGGATTCACAGGAGTGTGAGCGGGCTTGCTCGTTGATCTTCTGATCGCTCAATACCCGGGTGGCCGTTATGTTTAGCAGACCGCTTGCGGCTTGTGGGTGATTGATATGATCACCACCTACTGCCGGCGTATTGACGAGTCTTTAGAGTCCTACACAGGGGTTTCCTGGCTCAAGCGAAACGAAATAGGAGCGCATATGAGATATGTACGGGACCGAGAATAATATCAGTATGTGAAACTGAATTCTATTCTCGTGATATGTATCATCGGACGGTTATATGTGATATAGCCGGGTTACCGAATCATGTGTTGATTCGATACATTGATACACTAGATATTAGTCGGTTATATACGATATGACTGGATCATTAAATCAAGTATTGATTTAATGGTTTAATGTATAATTATATATTTGATATATCACTTTACATTAGCTAGTATTGGTTCACTTAAGATTGATTTTCTCACTTGATGTGCATAAGTTGTATATGTGATATATTTTTGTGCACTAGATTGTATCATGTTAGATGATACATGCAAACTTGGGTATGTGTATGTTTTACACCATGTTTAGTTAATGGTTAGGGTTTTATTTTAGTTATTTATTTGGTAAAAACTAAATGGTGGATTTTATTGTTTTGGCTTCATGCTTCATGAAGTTTCTAAACATCTTTGAAAAAGTCAACCATTTTGTTTTATCCTTTAACTTAACCATTACCTAAATCCTAGTTTAATCTCTACATGAGTTTAATTACCCATGGTTGCATGCTGATAAGGCTTCACTTGGTTTATTATTTTCAAATAATTCCTTCTTTCTTTCTTCTTCTTCTTCTTCTTCAGGAAGAGAAGAAAGCTTGCTTGAAAATTATCATGTGAAGAAATCAAGTGAGAAATCCAATTCTAAAGTGAACCCACTTCCTATTTCTTCATCCTCTACAACTTGACATGTCGTAGAGTGTGTTATCTTAACAAGTTTCATAACCTAGTGAAGATGGAGCTTGAGTTTGAGTCTCCCCGACGTAGATCATCTTCGGCATCGAAGTCAACGACCTAGCCCGCTCATTTCTCCGATGAAACCAACGCTGGAGTCCGGGATTCCGATGATCGTAGTGGAGGGACGTCTACACGGAGCTTTGGAAGTGGAGGACCGGATCTACAAAGGTTGTAATCCCGTTCACTTATTAGTAAAGTTGTTTGCTAGCTTCTAGTTTCGCCTATCCTCTAGTTAACGATCTTGCATTAGGGTTTCTCGGCACATAAATTTTTGAATTTGGCATGGTTGATGCCTTGTGGAACCTCTTGAGTGTGCCTAGGAACCCTACAATGGTATCAGAGCCTAGCTAGAGCTTTAGGCGATATGCAGACGATGTTAGAAACCAGATCAAACCCCGAAACCCTAAATTTCACCCCTTTCTGTACATTTTCTGAAACTGTGCATTTTTCCAAATTAAAAATATCCAAAAAATTCAGCAGGGTTTTTGAGGGGTTACTGTGCTGCACGTGCGTCTAAGTCGACTATAGCACCATGAAACCGCGGCATGAGCATGGCTCGTGCGGCGGTTCCGCGACCGTTCTGTCACTTCATCTTTTTCTGTTTGCACAGTAATCTCTCTCTGTAAGTGCTGTATTTTCTGGGAATTTTTTAAAGTTTGCTCAAGAGTTGAGTTTTTTGTGTTGTATTGGGGACTCGATGTTTCGATCGGGAAGTTTAACTTCGTCTGTGTGTTTTTCCGGGTATTTTAGAACATGTTAAAAAGTTCGACCGGATATAAATGCCCACTTTTTCCCCTGTCGGGAAATTTCCAAGTGTTGGATCTTTCCGTAGTTTAAAGACGTTCTAAGTAGTGCAAGTAACGCGATGGACCCTCTAGAAGACAACAAACTTTAACTCGATTATGTGACCGTCTTGAACTGCCCTTTGAACCTTAGGGTTTAGGGCAGTACGGCGTGCCATATGTGAGGCGTTGGCTTGACCCTTCTACGGCTCGACCGTTGTTACTGTGGCATGAAATGGATGTTTTTAAACTTATTTTAAGTGTTGAGCTGTTTCGGGAAAACTTGGGTGTTTGATTGTCCGATCGGAAAGTTTAAAATTTTCTATTTATCTGGAATGTGATACAATATTTGGAATCCATAAGTAGTTATGTGATAACTGTTTTGAATGTTATAAACATAGCAGTTTAATCTCCCTTGATCGGTTGCCACGGAATTTTGATGTGATCAAAAGTCCGTCGCAATCACGTAGCATACGCGGGTACTCACCGGGTAAACTTAATAGACAGCCACGCCCCATAGCCTCGACCAAGTGACTGTAGGAGAACCCCGTAGCTAAAAGCATCCGTTCGGGTGCTCGCGGCAGCGGTGTTCCGCCTTAGTGCACTTCGTCGACGGCATCGGGGGTGCGGCTATCTACTAAAGTTTGCGACGAGCATTCGATCAGGATGTTGGGAATCTTGTTGAATTGCCCGACTTGATATCGAAAAGAGTTTTCGATAATGAGACTAAAATGCGGGGTTTATAATTGTTAGGCATGCGATGTCTAAGGGATTCATTTGGTTAGGCATGCGATGTCTAAAGAGTTTGCGGAGCCAACTGTTGTAGTTTTACACTTTCTTTTATATGACCGTAAGTGTAATATGTGATATCGCCGGTTTCGTTGCTATATGTCAACGACAATTAGGATGGGCATATTTACTTACGTTGATGACATGTGATGTTATATGTTGTTGGATATGTTATATTGGATCGTCGTGTTTGAATAGCCGGGGTTTTTTTTATGTGAGATGAGTGTTTTTCTTTTTCATTAATGTAAAAACTTGTATGTAATATTCTTTTATTGGGGCACTTCCAGGTTGCGGAAGATGTCACCGTTGATGTATATTATTT
Organism: Agapanthus africanus; assembly: GCA_030015575.1. Lineage (NCBI taxonomy): Eukaryota > Viridiplantae > Streptophyta > Magnoliopsida > Asparagales > Amaryllidaceae > Agapanthus > Agapanthus africanus. Next base: position 303,112,835 of record CM057343.1, on the reverse strand, counting down.
ACTTTTCCGCATTAGGATAGACCCAAGGAGGGGAGCACAAGTAACCGGGTTCTAGTGTCCAGTGGGAGACCATCTCGAGGAGTTGAGTCCGGGTCTCCTAACCCTAGAATTGGTAGGGTTGCTTGCCGCTCTCGTAGGGGTCTAGGGGTGTGGGATTGGCTATTCGTCACGACCGTGGATTCCATGTTTTATTCAGGCTCAAAATAAAATGCGGACGTCCTAGTATATCCAATATTTCATATGATATTTTCTGCTGCGTTATCTGTGATGTGATCATGTGATTTGTTCAGATAGATATTTTATATAGTATATATGATATATTATATAGACGTTGCTTATGCTTTACACCCGCGCTAGCCCTGCCTCGCTCGGGCGTTAGTTACCTAACCTAACGGTGCACGAGGGGACATGGAGGCGAATGCGGATGGCATAAGTGTACTGTTGGAGATAGTGCCCTCAGAGTCAATTATTGGATCATAGGCACGTGATTGCAATGATTGAGGGAGGACCTATCCCGGTAGGACAGTCTTACTAAAGATGATAGTATGCTATCTAGTTTATCTTTATCATCGTGTACTGCTTTAGGTTACCAGACAGGTCGCTATTACACGTTGATAGAGCCCCTAGGATTCATGCTTGACTGCCAGCAGTATGAGGGCGATCATATATGTGAGAGCTGGTAGTCTATAAGCACATCCTTAAAAGGTCCCAAGTCGTGGGAGTTTCGAGACAGGGCATCGATTCTCCTGAGTAGACTAGTGTATACAGTCGAGACCCCGACGAGGGGCGGTGGCCGGTCTCACAAGCCACTGGTGTCAGTTGGTTCACCTAAGATGTATACAGGTGCTCATTGGGTTATGAGTACACCGGACAGGACTCGCCCGGAACCTGCTAGTTGGGATTATACCAAACGTCAGATAGCAGTTCCCTGGTGACATATGTACAGGTTAGTTCATCGACCTGAGATCGTCATTTGTCTCGTGTGAGTTCCCACTGTACTTTGATTACTACCCTACCACGCTCAAAGGAGACGTGCAAACAGGTTTTATTTGGGTACAGTCCCGAGCCACATGGAGGCAGTTAGCGGATCTTCAGGGGTTGTCTCTCCCGGTATTGTGGGTGAGGTCACGCTGTGTTTAGGAGAGCCATTACACAAAGCCCTCGGCCGAGGCAGGAGATTTACTAGTAGGTATTCCAGTAGTATCTCAGAGTGTTCTGGGCTACACTCCGATACGACTTGTACCGCTTTTGGGGGTCTGACTTTTACCAACCCCCTAGGCCTGCCATGCGATGCTCATAGACGAACGGACCGGACTGTACGGATATTGTCACTGACAGGCTCAGTAGGGTGTCAGGATGAGTTCACTCACAGACGTCCCTTTTGGTCAATTGCTGGTGGCCCGTCACGTATGGCTAATACCTCTGACGTGTACCTCTGACGTGTTAGTGGTTAAATCCACAGCCATAGTATTGACGAGTCTTCAGAGTCCTCCACAACACAGCTACTCAAGTTTCGGGCGAAACGCTGTAGAGGCCGTATGGAGATATGGCAGGGATCGATCAGATACGTGCGGTATTGCACGGATCATGATCGGACGGGTTATACAAGCGGGCTTTGGTTTAAGCCGGATCCTAGTATTGTACATAGTAGACTTTGTCTCTTTGCATTTGTATTTTGGTGGGAACACAAATGCGGGTGTGTATACACAGTAGCGGGGTTTTCCTGTAATTTATTACGGGATCAGTTTTTTAGGGTTGCCGGTTTGCTTTCCGTTTCGGCCATTTTCATTTGTATCTTTCATTGGCCGAAGATTGGTGGAGGAGGGCTTATTTGCATTTGTGCAAATAAGCGTTTGTGGAGGGTGGTCTTTGCATATATTTGTATCATGATGGTTCTTACTTCCTTGACTTTCTTGCTTCATGATTGCTTGACTTTTTGACTTGATGATGGGAGATGGTTGTGGAGTGTGGGTTTGGTTTTGTGATCATTTTCTTTTCATGATATCATTTTGACCTCTCTCTTGCATGATGTGCACCCTCTCATTTTTGATCAATTCACACTCCTCTCTCTTCTTCTCCTCTCTAGAGAATTGGCCGGCCAAAGAAGAGGGTGGGGCTGCCCATGATATTTGGTGAGGGATTTTTGTTCCCTTGATGCTTGTAAAATCCCCACATCCCCATCTCCAAAAGCTTATATCATTACCCCCACCATATGGCAACCTCCTTCAACCCCAAGAGACAACGAGTTCTACAAATAACCTACAACAAACCTTGGGCACATCGGCCGGCCAACTTCGTGCCCGAGTTGCCTCGGTCCAGAGGTGGGAGCCCGTAAACCCGGCGACGTGGTGCCGTTCCGCTGAGGAGGCGAAGACCGGAGATTCCGCGGGAGATCGGGACGACGACGAGAAGACCGGAGGACACGGATCACTCGGTATATCTCTCTTCCCATCTTGTAGTTAGCTAGCAGTTAGGTAAATGGCCCGATCCGGGATTTTAGTGCGCGGTGGTGCCAGTTTTAAAGTTTAAAATAAATCACCGCTTCCGCATTTTGGCCTCGGGATGGAGGCCGGGGCGCCGCCGTGCACTTACATTGGTATCAGAGCCTCGCCATTAACCTAGTCTAGCTTGGTCTAATGTGTTTACGTTTTCGAACGAACAAAATTCCAAAACCTGTATTTTTCCTAGCATCAGGTTTCTGTCGAAATTTTTTAGGGTCGAAATTTTTTTCAGGTTGTTGAAATATGATGTGCATGGCATTTTAAGAGTTCTGGGAAAATTTGGTCTCATGAACAGTTTACACCACCACGGAACCGCGGCCAATCCCTTGCTTGGGCCGCGGTTCCGCCGCTCTTTTCACTGTTCATGGCCCCAAAATTTTACAGAGGCCTCCTGACTTGAAAGTATGGTTTTTGGAATGTTATTTTTTGGGCCCAGATTTCTGTCTGCCATAGTAATCCTTAGGGCCTACTTTGTAAAATTTGATTGATCGGATATTTCAAACACATTATTTCACAGTATTTACATTATATCTGCGACCGTGAATGTCACTTGATCGGTAAATCCTGTCTTACTGCTATAGCCCGGTTAGACGGATTTGCGAACGTCACATTGACGTCGATGTTCTGTGATTGTGCTGTGATGTTGCGGATTGGTCGTGGGGGATAGCCTGGTTGCAATGCTAGTACAGTTTTTGTTGTATTATGTACATTTGATATTGCGGGGCGAGCGTCCGATATGTGGACTGCCGTCACTGCCTGTTTGTATTATTCTTTTGGGGCACGACCAGGTTGCGGTCGATGTACCCGTTGTATGTATATTTTACTTTCTGTACTAGGATTTCCCCGTGGAGGGGTGCACGGATAGCCGGGTTCTAATGGGCAACGGGCCCGCATCTCATGGCATTGAGACGGAGGGGGCTTTACTCTAGAATTGGCGGGCTATTCGCCACACTCGTAAGGGGTACAGGTTGACCCAGGAGGGGTGCCCAAGTTACCGAATTCCGTGAAATGCTGGATGGTCCATTCACGTTGCTGAAGGGGGCTGCCTCGCTTCAGGTTTTGGCGGGTAACTTGCCGCGCCCGTAGGGGTCTAGTATTTTATTGCACAGGCTATCCACACGACCAGGGGAACGTCGGGTTTCAGTAGCGGCTCTGTGAAACCCGAGGATCCCAGATATCTGTATTGTTCTGTGATGCTGTTCATTTCTGTGTTGTTGTATTTTTATCACGCCTTGAGAGAAATATTATATATTGATATATATATACTAGTAGATGTTGTATATGTTTTGCATCTGCGCTAGTCCAGTCCCCGCTCTGTCGTTAGTTAGCTAACCTGACGGGTAATGACGGGACCCAGTGGCGAATGCGGATGGCATATACGTACATCAGTATATTTTCGTTCTTTGTGGTGTGATCAATTGATGGGACTGTATTGATTCGGATCAATGCAAGTTAAAAACAAACCTAATCTGATGTTGTTGGAACTTTTTCAAAAAGCTGTCATTGCAAGGATGTTCACTTTTGTTTTGCACAGTGGTATTCAGTTGGAATATCCTGCTCCTCAGTCGACGAGGCAAGGGCCGAGATCCCTTCACCGGGAGTCACCCCTTGGACAAAAGTTTGCGTCAGGGCAATAACTTCACTATAGCCGATTACTTTTGCTTTGCATCGTGGTATTCAGTTGGAATATCCTGCACCTCATTCTACGGGGAAAGAGCCGAGATCCCTTCACCGGGAGTGACCTCTTTAGCAAAGGTTTTTGTTACTATATTTTTCTAAAAATCTACCCGTTCCTTCAACGATATCAAGTTCATTACGTTAAAGGTTTTCGCCAGAAACCATTCGTAGCCCTCCGTCATTTCAGACGGGTAGCACGTAGTATTCTTGCTATGTTTGTTGACATTCGTCAAGGCATAGTGTATGGTAGCTGCTTGTTACCTTTCTGTTGCATAGATAGATGCGTTGGTTTGGGACAGTCGTATAGCCTTGTTGACCTTCATTAAGGGCTTGTACGGGTGGGTTCAAATTAACCTGGACAATGACGGGTGGAACTTGACATGTGACTTATGATTTGTTGACCTTCGTCAAGGTCATAAGAGCATGGGGCAAAAATCACATCGGGAGTTTCTAAAAAACTGAAACTTGCCAGATATGCGCATACCTTCTGGAGTGTGATAACGTGAGCGGATTCCGTTACATTATCATGCGATGATAGTTGGATCCCGATTCCCACTGATGAGTTGGTTTACTCCTCGGGTGATCCCGACTAATTCTTCTTTCAGGTTTGGAGAAGAATTTGACGGTACAGTGGGAGGTTTCCAGATTAGATAAATTGGTAACCATTCTGATCTAGGCTAGAGTACACGCTGAGTATTTCTTCTCTCTCTCTCTTTGGCAGCGACCTTTGACCTGACCCTAGACTATGACTCAGAGACCAAAATTAACCGAACTTTCTTAACACTGGCTTTTGGATTGTCAGAGTTGCAGACCTCATTGCCACTCCTACTTTTATCCTTTTCTCCAGGACACCCCGTATTGCTACGAACGTCCACTTCCATTGGACAAAACCATCGTATGGTTATATACGAACTCGAAGGAATTTATTCGAGGATGGTTTCCGGTTCTGGAGAAATCGAATAGGACTATTCAGTTGTCTTTTCCTTCTACCTTCTCTCAGGTTGCGAGTACCCCTTAGATTAGGGGATAGTACACCTATTACGCAAATTGGATAGTCTTCTTCCAAACCTTAGGCTGGTGCCGAACGGTGGGTAATGAAGAAAACCAATTAGCATAACGATGGTGTGCAGAAGGTATTAAGTAAAGACCAAGAAAGGGATTAGTAAGAGGGTAAAGTAAATTGCGACTGATATTCATGACTAAACCAAGTATTTCATTACCACTCCCAATTCACCTTTGTATTTCTCCAGGACACTCCGTATCACTACAAAGATCCACAGTTTATTGGATATTCCATCGTATGGTTAAATACGAACTCGAAAGGAACTTGTTCCAGTTCGGGGATAGATTCTGGTTCAGGAGAAATAGGAATAAGGTTTATTCAGGTGTCTTTTATCTTCACCTTCTCTCGCATTACGAGTGTTCTTAGGATTGGGACAGTACACCCATTATGCTTATTGGATATTCTTCTTCCAAACCATAGGATGGTGCCGAACGGTAGGGAAGGAAGAAAACCATTTGGCCTAAAGGGGTGTACAGAAGGTAATGACTAAAGACATATGAAGGGATTTGGAGAGGTGGCAGAGATTTATACGGTTACAGTTGTGAATCTGGAAAAGGCATTACTAGGAATACCAGAATACCCCAATGTTTCAGTTTCACTGTGTACTATTAAAAGAAAACTGATTTCCCAGTTAAACACTTGCTCCAGGGTATGTATTTACCTGGTTTGATTCTCACATCTGTATGGTTTTACAGATGATGAGTGGGAGTAAATTATTGGGAATTAGGTGATCATCCTCATTATATCGGAATTCGTTGTAATTGGTGATATTTGAGGAAGTCGCCTGGGTTGTTTGCCGGACGGCGGATATTTGGTTTTGAATATCCGTTATAATGCACCAATTTCAAATTGATATATCTTTACGTCTATTTTTATAGAGTGAGATGTACCTTTTTGAAATTATGTCGTTGACATTTACCTATATCAGTGGATGGTTAGATAAGGAGCATTAAACAACGGTGTAATTCTTCTTAACCAAAAGTACAGTTTTCAACCTACGACACACAGGGAGTGAGTTATCAGACTCAGGGGACTTATACAAAGTAATGTATGTTGGTGTCCATTAGAACAGAGGGGATGGTCCTCGTACTATATTCAGCTTACTTGTGACTTCTCTAGTTCTTAGACAGGTGTTTCGTGGAAACACAGGGTCCAAGTTTTGAGAAGTTATAGGTATATGAATAAAGTAGATAACCAGGTGTTGCAAGTATCGGGATTCTTCAAGGTGATCGAAGATGTAGATACTTGTGTATGGTATTCAGTTGATAATGATGGATATTAAGAGAACTTGCTTCTCTTTCAGGTCACTCATAATTGGAAGTGATTATTCCAAAAATATATAGTTTAACCGTAATCAGAAACGGCGTCGCTATGCAGCTAGCCGGTGAGTACACGTCGATCCACAGAGATGTGTAATTTTCTGATTTATGTTTTTACGAGTTGATTCAGATGGTTGTTTGGTTTTTTTGTCGATTGATTTAAAAACTAATTTATATGATATGAAAGAACTTGTTAGGATTAGGTCTAAAGTAGGGATGAGTACATAAAGATTAACACCTCTTTCAATGCTTTTGATTCAAACCTGTTTTAGAAGTTATATCAATTATTAGCAAAGGGGATTAGGATGATTGGAAAGAAACGAAGTTTCTTTCTCTTGATGCTTGTCCGTCCTTTCCTACTAATTGCTATAACTTTCATGGACGCATGCATATCCGGTCCTTTATACTACGGTGTCACCGTTACCTCGTGGGTAGGGTGCCGTAGGGAGCGGATCATGCATGCGTGCATGAAGTTCTATTTAAAAATATTCGGCATTGAAAGAGATGAGAGATATTCATCTCTCATTCCCTCTTTTATTCCTAACCCTAACAAGCGAGGATTTTACTCGCTCATTAGGGTGTCTTTTAATAGTGACATTTTTAAAGCACTTACCGATTGCATTTGAAAGACTACACTAAATTAACTAGGGCAATGATATGATTTATCTACTGCAAGAATTATACGAGAGAACTAGGGCACAAGTAAATTAACACTACGGCAAAATTTAAAGAAATAAAAACTTACTAAATGATGCTCTTGATCTCCCAACAATTCTGAATTTTATTGATTGAAAAAGATGCATCCTTTTTACAGATTTGTGGGTACAATTTATAAGTGAACAGGGGAGCTAGGGTTACAGACTCTCGCACACACTATTTTACAGATATGCCCACTGAAAATCCCAACACCTGCACCGACACACCGACAGAAGAAATTTCCACCGACACGGGCTCCATACGGCCGCGGAACCGCGGCAATGATGGGCCTTGGGCCGCGGTTCCGCGGCCCTTTGGTGAGCTCAGCTCACCAACTTTTCTGGTCTTCATGCTGGGTATTTGGGCTTGTTTATTCTTCACCATTTTTCTTTGTTTGGCTTCTTGGTCTTTTCCAGATCTTCGGTGAAAAACTTGTAAGGATCTTTTAACCGTTCACTTTGACATTTCGGACTGCATTGCCTTATACAATTGTAAATTGTTCTTCGTGACTAGGATCCGTCTACTTGTTGGTCAAAAGTCTCTTTTTTGTATCATCTTTTGTCTTTTCTCACTGTCTTCGCTCCAAGAGCCTGTATCCTGTAACATGCAACAAACGTGCATCAAGAGTACCTGTTTACTTATAAAATGAAATAAAAATGGGGCTTATGAATTCCAATATTATGATATCAACAAATAACCCCAAACTTACCTTTTGCTCGTCCTCGAGCAAACTTATTATTTTATTTATTCTCGATAAAAATCTAACTAACCGCACTTTCGCAGGGAAACGCGATTGCACTGAGCACGTGCAACAAGCCGTTAAATCTCTAGGTGTCCCTAGTAGGAGGAGTGTTGTCTCCTGAGGGTTTTCAGCGGATTACACCCACAAAATCCTATCAATTCGGTTTCTCGACTTTTGTTCTTCAATTAGGTTTTCTAACAAGGAATTCTATTATCGCTGACCTGCAAATTATCCACCCATATTTTTCACACTTCCTCATAATTTAACTTAAGATTATATATGTTCTATAGAATTACTTAGCTTTCGGCATCTCTTAAGTTTTCCCTCTAGGGTTTTATCTCCGCTTAGGAATTTCTATCAACTCTACTAAAGATACCAGTTCTATTCTTCATTCCTTTCTCTTATCTAGACTCTAATCACATATCCCCACGTGTGTGTAAATATCACCCCTACACTTGGAAATTCAAATCAAGCAATCGTACTCTCGTCCATTGTCCAAAGCACTTATTAATTGGTGGATTTCGCTTACACATCCTTCATGTGACCGTTAATACTTCTTGAGGTACCAACAACCGATTACAAGATGCGTTAGCACTTTAAAGCGTATTTCCTAGTTTTGCAACACCTAAGGCTTTTAACAGTGACTCCCAAACCAGTTGGTCTAAGGCACTAGGTGATGAAGCGCCCTCGCTAAATATTTTTTTCTATGTTTTAGCCTTAAGTAATCACAAAACCAGTGTCCATTTTTTTTCTATTCCCCTTTTTTTTTATTTTCTTCGTACTAAGGACTTTTAGACAAGAGCAATTCAAGGTCTCTTCTACTATTCCAAGTTTCAAGGTGCGTGATTGTGCAAATCGTAGGGTATATGTTTTCAGACTCTAGACTTAAGCTAGGAATTATTTTTCAAACTTATACTCTAATAAAAGTTTCAATACTCTTCCTTCGTTTCGACTTAGCCCAAGAAGTGAACCCAAAATTTACCTATTTCTAAATAACATATAAAGATATATACTTTCTACCATTAAACTCTAAGGAAGGTTATTTTTAGGGTTTTTTAATTTGCTAAGTCTGAGATCTAGTTTTTCCTAGCCAGTTAACCTATTTATCAAACTCAAGTCAATTAACCAGAATTGAATACATTAATTTTTTTTATAATTTTTGAAAATTTTCAATTTTTATGGGTTTTTCTTTTTCTAAAATTTTTTATGTTTTCAAATTTTTAAAATTTTTATGATTTTTATATAAAGATGCAATGCAGAAATTAAATATGCCAAAGGAAAAGAAAAATATATACAATATGCAATGCAAAAGATGATAACTATATACACTACCCTCTCCCCCAAACTTGAGCAAAGCAGTGCCCTCACTGCCCAGCCCCACGTCGCGCTCGTGAGCGTGAACGTGATCGTTCCCCTCTAGCCAAAAGTGTTTGAATCCCCTTCTCAATTTCCGTCAACCGACGGTCGTGATCTCGTGCTGTCGCCCGAAACTCATCCCTCAAAGCATCAATTCTTCTCACTGTTCTCCGCATCAATCGCGCATGCTCCTGAGGGGTTAGTTCTTCCCCGCTCGATGTCGAGCTCGAGCTAGGGGTGTGTGCGGGAACATTTTCTGCCGGTTCCGTTCGTGTCCAAATATCAGTAAGTCTAGAGTAGGACGACGTAATGCCTTCTACGAGTGGTCGAACCGGAACAACGTCTAGCATGAATGAGTCAAATTCCTCGACGGGGAGGAAATAACGGCAGAGTTGGGTGACAAGCATGGGACGCGGGTAGACGGTACCTCGTTTCCCGTACCTATAGACTGGAGCAATACAGTGCACATGTCGAACCGTGGATTTTTTGTCATAAGTGTATGTACGACATGTAATGAAGGGGTGAAAAAAGTCGTGTCGTGCGAACTACCAAAGATATTGTTTTGTGCCCACCGGCACAAAGTAAAAACGTTCGCGAAAAGGGTTCGTGCGTGGATACCCTTACGCGGCTCTCGTGCGCAGTCATTCCCCATCAAGGGCATATAATCCTCAAAGTGCAATGGGTGTTCATGTGCGGGTACACGTGGTATGAGTGTAACCTCGTGGATCATATCCCTATCAATGTGAATTACACGATCTCCCCAATTTATTTTAATGTAGCCTAAGTTGTCTAAACTGTTATCCTCCATTGATTCATAAAATAGGGCAACTAGGTAAGGTAGGGCAAACGCAGAGGAGTGATTATAGAGCAGGAAATTCCAGCCCCTTTGCTCGATTTCATGTGCAAAATATCTACCGTATACTTAGTGTGTAAAAACCGGGGAAAATCCTTTTCAAACTGCATTTTATGTGCCATTTAGATTTTCCAGAAAAAAAAAATATGCAGGAAGAGAAAGGAAATCTACAGAGTTACCTCCCCTGAAAATTTCAGGGGGCGACGACACCAGACGGCGGCGGTTCAGCGGTGGGAGGCGGCTAATGCGGCGGGATCGCGGCGCTTTGGTGGCGGCTCGTCGGGATTTTTCTGGAGATGACGGGAGGCGGCGGCTAGGGTTTTATGAAGAGGAAAAATTTAGGGTAAGAGAACCAGGGGGGCTCGGGTCATATAAAATAGGGAATATGAGGGTTATTTGTAGAAAACACCCTCTACAATGAGGGGTTTATAAAAAAAATCAGCTCTTAAATCTGCAATTTTGCAATTAGGTACAAAATTATTCATTTTATTTTTTTTTATATATTTTTTTTTATTTTTCTTTGTTTTTTATGGTATTTTGGAAACATATATATACAAATAATATACACACCCCCAAACTTATTTGAAATAATGTTTTGGGGAAAAAAATTTAGGGGTGAAAGTGGAGGAATATCACTCAGTGTAGATCGGCTCCTGCAAGAACAGTAGCTCCTTCGAAGGGTCCGCTATGAAGAACGGTTTCAGTCGATGCCCATTCACTTTGAATAAGGTACCGTCTTCAGGATTTTCAAGATCAACCGCACCGTGCGGATAAACGGTGCGGACTACAAAAGGTCCTCTCCATCTGGAACGGAGCTTGCCGGGATGATAGTGTAACCGAGTGTCATAAAGTAAAACCTGTTGACCAGGTTCGAAAGTTTTTCGCAAAAGGTGTTTATCGTGGAACACCTTAGCTCGGTTTTTAGTAATTAGGGCATTATCATACACCTCATCCCTCAGCTCCTCTAGTTCATTCAATTGCAGCTTTCGATTGCTGCCCGCATCTCCTAACGATAGATTCAGCTCCTTGATAGCCCAAAAAGCTTTATGCTCAATCTCCACTGGGAGGTGACAAGCCTTCCCGTAAACAAGCCGGTATGGAGACATACCGAGATCGGTTTTATATGCAGTACGGAAAGCCCATAGTGCATCAATCAGTTTAAGTGACCAATCTTTACGGTTTTTAGAAACCGTTTTCTCCAATATTTGCTTTATTTCCCGATTTGAAACCTCGGCTTGCCCACATGTTTGGGGGTGATATGGCGTTGACAGTTTGTGGGTGATAGAGTATTTGCACATTAAGGACTCGAAAGTCCTTTTGCAAAAGTGAGAACCATTATCACTTATTATCGCCCGAGGGTGCCCAAATCGAGAAAATATGTGTTCTTTAAGAAACCGAATGACAATCTTATTATTGTTCGTTCGGCTGGGCACAGCCTCGACCCACTTTGAAACATAGTCAACCGCCAAAAGAATATACACATTTCCAAAAGAGTTAGGAAATGGTCCCATGAAATCTATACCCCAAACATCAAAAATGTCCACAACAAAAATAGGTTGGAGCGGCATTTCGTTTCTCCGCGATATCCGGCCCAAATGTTGGCACCGGGAGCAAGTTTTGCAGTATTCAAATGCATCCTTGAAGAGTCGTGGCCAATAGAAACCACACTGCAAAACTTTCTCGGCTGTCTTTTTTGGGCCAAAGTGCCCGACACATGCTTGATCGTGGCAAAAAGACAGCACGCTCTTGACTTCACTTTCAGGTACACACCGACGAATGATTTGGTCGGAACAGTATTTAAAAAGATAGGGTTCATCCCAGTGAAAATGCTTTACTTGGGATAAAAATCGAAGTTTATCCTGTTTCGACCAATCATTAGGTATCAGGCCGGTGGATAAGTAGTTTACAATGTCGGTGAACCATGGTTCGCAAGAAACGGTCAAGAGTTGCTCGTCGGGAAAAACATCATTGATTGGAAGATCGAGCGTGGGCGAAGAAGGAAGTCGTGATAGGTGATCAGCTACTACGTTTTCACATCCTTTTTTGTCCTTAATGACAAGGTCAAACTCTTGTAATAAAAGGATCCAACGTATTAGCCTTGACTTAGCATCCTTCTTTGCAAAAAGGTGGCGAAGAGCTGAATGATCAGTATATACAACGACTGGAGAGCCAGTTAAATAAGGTCGAAATTTTTCGAGTGCAAACACAACAGCTAAAAACTCTTTCTCTGTTGTTGTGTAGTTTAGTTGGGCCTCATTTAGTGTTCGGCTAGCATAATAAATCACGTGCGGCATTTTATTAATGTGTTCTCCAAGAACAGTGCCAATTGAAAAATCTGATGCGTCGCACATGATTTCGAAAGGGTGCGTCCAGTAGGGAGATGAAAGGATGGGCACAGAGATGAGGGAATGTTTCAAAGACTCGAATGCTTCAGTGCAAGTGGAGTCGAAAGCAAAAGTTGTGTCCTTGGCCAGTAAGAGAGTCAAGGGTCTAGCGATCTTGCTAAAGTCCTTGATGAACCGTCTGTAAAAACCGGCATGGCCAAGGAAGGCTCTGATATCTTTGACGCATTTCGGGGGAGGGAGGTTAGAAATCACTTCGATTTTTGCTCTGTCAACCTTGATGCCGTTTTGCGAGATGACATGTCCTAAGACAATGCCTTCTCGTACCATGAAATGGCACTTCTCCCAATTCAATGTTAAGTTCTTATCCCTGCAGCGGGTAAGAACAGCGTCAAGATGCCGTAAACACTTGTCGAAGGAGTCGCCAAAGATGGAGAAATCATCCATAAAGATCTCCAAGAACTTTTTGACCATGTCTGAAAAGATCCCCATCATACACCGCTGAAATGTCGCGGGTGCATTGCATAACCCAAAGGGCATGCGACGATAAGCAAAAGTGCCAAAGGGACAAGTGAATGTTGTCTTGTCTTGATCCTCTTTGGCGATGGGGACTTGGTTGTAACCGGAATAGCCATCTAGAAAGCAATAGAACTCGTGCCCTGCCAATCGCTCGAGCATTTGGTCAATGAAAGGTAAAGGAAAGTGGTCTTTCCTTGTTGCGGCATTGAGTTTCCTATAGTCTATGCAGACTCGCCACCCCGTTTGGGTGTGAGTGGGAATTAACTCATTTGCCTCATTGGTAATGACCGTAATGCCCGATTTCTTTGGCACAACGTGGATTGGGCTAACCCATTGGCTATCCGAGATATGGTAAATGATACCACTATCCAGACACTTGACAATCTCCTTCTTAACGGCCTCTTTCATGATGGAGTTGAGGCGTCTTTGTGGATCCCGTGCCGGCTTGGCATCATTCATTAAGTGTATATGATGTTCGACTATGAGGGGACTAATCCCCTTAATGTCCGCCATAGACCAGCCGAAAGCTTGCCGATTATTATGTAAGACCATCAAAAGAGCCTTCTCTTGCTCAAGAGCTAGAGAGGCCGATATAATGACGGGTAAGGTCTCATTATCACCTAGATAAGCTTATTTTAGGTGCGATGGCAAAAGCTTCAATTCGAGTTTAGGAGGTGAAACAATAGATGGTAATAATGGGGTAACTGTTTCAAACTCGAAGGATTCCATCAAAGGTTCGAACCGAGTGTACGCAACAAAGTCGGATGGTTCAATTAACTCATCCGAAAAAGCAAAAGACTCCAATTCAGGTGATGAGTCTTCAAAGTCGTCAACGAAAGTAAAACACTCAAAATCATCATCCGCTGTGAAAGCTTTGTCGGATTCTAGGAGGAACGCACTAGTGGCGTTAACATTGCTGTGATCGAACAAAAAATTCTCGAACTCACAGTCCTCCTCCACGATCTCATTGATCGAGCAAACATCGAGTATGCTAGTATTAGGCTCAGCAGGGTGACTTCCCAACTTGAAAATATTGAGCTCAATTGTCATAATGCCGAAAGATAGGTTCATTGAACCATTACGACAATTGATCACGGCGTTGGAAGTTGCCAGAAATGGTCGACCAAGTATTACCGGAATTTGGTTCCGGGGGTTAGCGACAGGTTGTGTAACCATCACGATAAAGTCAACGGGGAAAATGAAATCCCCTACTCTAATTAACACATCCCCCAGCTCTCCCCTAAGATGGGTGATTGACCGGTCGGCCATTTGGAGCGTACAGTGAGTGGGCTTAAGCTCTCCAACGTCCAATTGCACGTACACAGAATAAGGTAGCAAATTGACACTCGCACCAAGATCTAATAGTGCTCTATTGATGTTCTTGTCCCCAATTGTTATCGAAATGGTCGGACACCCGGGGTCCTTTTTCTTTGGGGGTAAGGAATTTACAAGGGCATCACTAATAGCACTAGCCACAAAAACATTCTTTGGCACTTGAGACTTCCTCTTTTTGGTGCATAAGTCCTTTAAAATTTTTGCATATGAAGGAACTTGTTGGATTGCATCCAAAAGAGGGATATTTATGCTAACCTGTTTGAACAACTCAACAATCTTTTCCATCTGTGGAGTTGGTTTATTGGATCTCAACCGATTAGGAAAAGGAACATTTTGAAAGGTGCTTGAGTCCAATTTTTGCGGATCAGATTGTCGAGTTGGAACGGCACCCCATGTAGATGTGTTCATGTTGTGAGAAATGGATCCGTTCGAGCTAGAAGAAGTAGAGCCGTGTGCAGGGTGGAGAATAGGCTCTGAAGAATAAGTAGACGGTGAAGAAGATGAAGAAGGGCCACTGGCAGGGGTGTCATTGTTAATACCCACATTGTTTTGCAACACTTTTCCCGATCTCAACGTGGTCACCGCATTTACGTTATGATTCTGCTATTGATTTGCAGCATGTGCGTGACCGGGATTGGGCAGTAGTTGAGACGGGAGTTTTCCTTTTTCGCGCTCGCTCAAAGCTGCATTGAGTTGTGCAATTTGTGCCTCAATAGATTTGATACTTTGATCGTGTGAGGCACTATTTTGCACCAAAGATTGAATAGAAGTCTCAAGTCTTGCTGTAGACTGTGTAGATTGCTTAAGGAACGCATCTAGACTTCATTCGAGCGAGCTAACCTTATCATTATTAGGTTGGACATAATTGTTTGGCTGGTAAGCATTGTTAGGCACAAAATTGTTCACCTGATTAGGGTAAGGTTGCTGTTGAAATTGTTGCGGTTGAAATTGAGTTTGTGAAGGTGCTTGTTGTTGTTGTGGAGGAGGAGGTCTTTGAAAATTGTTATTTCCTTGGAATTGTTGATTTTGGTTCCAAGCGAAATTTGGGTGACTCCTCCACCCCGGATTGTATGTCGAGGAGTAAGGATCGTTTCTTTGTCGTTGCTGAAATGCAGCGTTGACTTGATCCTGTCCTTGAGTAGATGCATTATAAGGACACTCTTTGGTTAGGTGCGATGGATCCGCACAACAAGCACAAACAGTTCGTGGAGGCATAACAGGGGCAGGGGAAGACGACGAGATTTTGGTCTCAATCGCTTCTAGCTTTTTCGTAAGAGCAGCCATATCGGCCTTCATAGCAATTGACATTTCTACTTGATGTATGTCTGCCCTAGATTGACCACTAGAAGAAGATGATGTGGTCTTGGTACTCTCCCACTGAATTGTTTGCTCACTAAGATCCTCAAGAAACTGCCATGGTTCGTCACTAGACTTGGAGAGAAAATGACCTTGACTTATGGTTTCTAGCAACTGCTTCGTTGCCGAGTTCAATCCCTTGTATAATGTATGGCAGAGTTGCCAACTTTCGATCCCATGATGAGGGCATTGAACGAGTAGGTCCTTAAATCTCTCGAAGCACTTCCAAAAGGGTTCGGAAGGATGTTGTGAGAATTGAATTATTTCATTGCGGATTCTTGCAGTTTTGTGATGAGGATAGAACTTTTTTAGAAAATCTTTCACAAACTCATCCCAATTTCTAATGGAATGTGATGCGGTGCTGTATAGCCACTTCTCGGCTAGGTCACATAAGGTGAAAGGAATGACCCTTAGCCTTATCGCGTCATCACTTAATTGGGTTGTCTTCATCATAGCGCACACATTTTGGAATTTATTGATAAAGATATATGCATCTTCAGATTCCAATCCATGAAACTTTGGCAGCATATTGATGAAATGTGGTTTTATTTCAAAATTGTCCCCATTTGCCGGTGGGGGTGAAAGAC
The DNA here is from genome assembly GCA_030015575.1 of Agapanthus africanus. NCBI lineage: Eukaryota > Viridiplantae > Streptophyta > Magnoliopsida > Asparagales > Amaryllidaceae > Agapanthus > Agapanthus africanus. The sequence goes on along the minus strand of CM057343.1, from coordinate 303,096,489 downwards.
AGGTAGGTAAGGAAGTGCGGACGGGGTAAAAGAGATCCTGGAGCGCAAGTCGTGCGGGCGCTTCAACAGGCGGTTGGTTCGGGTTATTCGCACCTAACGGAGGTGGAATCCTTCCCGTCGGTAAGGTGTTGTTGGGGTTGAATCCCGACATGCCTTCGGTGAAAGAATTTGAAGGTGAGGGTAAGAAAGTGGACGGAATGTCGACTTCGGTGTCGAAGGGTTCGTCGGTCGGTACCAACGAAACACGGACTAATCGGGAATTAGTATCCCTAGTCCAAAGTGACATACACTAAAAGGGTAATGCAGTCAGAAAAAAAAGAAAGACAGAATGTGGGGGTAAGATAACGTCAGTGGAGGGAAGTGGTGAAAGTGAGTTGCAAGTTTTCTTAGCGACAAGTTGCAAGTTTGAAAAGATTTTTCTCTTTTTTTTTATGTGAGAGTTTTGCAAAAAAAAGTTTTTGGAAATGGATTCGTGACACAAATGTATCAACCACACATGCACAATCAGGCCTAGATCTAGGGTCACCTAGGTCTGCTACACAGCTCCTAACTAGGGCTAGAAATAGGACCTCAAACCGCCTCTTCACCGACAAGTACGGTCAGGTAAGTGGGAAGGAACCACCACTACAGTGGGCCTAATTAATAACCACTAGCCTAAACACCGCAAGGTCAGTTAGGATAAACGGTCGATGCCTATACTAGTCCTTTTCCTATTGAGCTCGATGTCCTTAGGTCTGAGTCTAATATTTTTTAATTAATTGTGGTCAATGCATATGCTTTAGGTGTTTTCTGGGGTCCTCAGAAGGGTGATGAAATCCCCACCCAATCTGAGTTTGGTCAATTAGCCCCTTAAAGTCCGATTAAATTATGCAAAACAATAGAATTCACTTGCAATCAATTTTTAGCGCGGAGCAAAGAAACCTGCAGAAAATTCTGTTATTTAGAAGGGGGAGAAAGATTTTTTTAGCGCAAAGAATTCCTGCAGAAATTTTTTACAGAGAGATATATGAGGTTGCAGAGGGGAGAATGAGGGATCAAACCATGTAAAATTTATGCGCTGACGTGGCAATTGCGCGGCGGAACCGCGGTCTGGGACCCTCCTATGCGGCGGAAGCGCGGTCAGTTAAGCAAATCAGGCTCTGAAAAAATTTGTGCTGCTCTGTACTTGCAATTCCTCTCTGTTCTTATGTACCAACTTCTGTTTTGCCCTCTGTAAATTTCCAGATTCGCAATCCTTCGCTGTTCCTGCAAGATTCAAACCATAAAACCCTTCAAACAGATAAAAATCGATAAAATGTTTTTTTTTTATGATATGATTTTTATGATTTTTTTAAAAATTTAAATCAACCCGAAATTACACAAAAGAAAGATTACGCCATCCCCGGCAACGGCGCCATTTGATTATTCCAAAAATATATAGTTTAACCGTAATCAGAAACGGCGTCGCTATGCAGCTAGCCGGTAGGTACGGGTCGATCAACAGAGATGTGTAATTTTCTGATTTATGTTTTTACGAGTTGATTAAGATGGTTGTTTGGTTTTTTTTCGATTGATTTAAAAACTAATTTATATGATATGAAAGAACTTGTTAGGATTAGGTCTAAGGTAGGGATGAGTAGATAAAGATTAACACCTCTTTCAATGCTTTTGATTCAAACCTGTTTTAGAAGTTATATCAATTATTAGCAAAGGGGATTAGGATGATTGGAAAGAAACGAAGTTTCTTTCTCTTGATCCTTGTCCGTCCTTTCCTACTAATTGCTATAACCTTCATGGACGCATGCATATCCGGTCCTTTATACTACGGTGTCACCGTTACCTCGTGGGTAGGGTACCGTAGGGAGCGGATCATGCATGCGTCCATAAAGTTCTATTTAAAAATATTCGGCATTGAAAGAGATGAGAGATATTCATCTTTCATTCCCTCCTTTATTCCTAACCCTAACAAGCGAGGATTTTACTCGCTCATTACGGTGTCTTTTAATAGTGACATTTTTAAAGCACTTACCGATTGCATTTGAAAGACTACAGTAAATTAACTAGGGCAATGATATGATTTATCTACTGCAAGAATTATACGAGAGAACTAGGGCACAAGTAAATTAACACTGCGGCAAAATTTAAAGAAATAAAAACTTACTAAATGATGCTCTTGATCTCCCAACAATTCTGAATTTTATTGATTGAAAAAGAGGCATCCTTTTTACAGATTTGTGATTACAATTTATAAGTGAACAGGGGAGCTAGGGTTACAGACTCTCGCACACACTATTTTACAGATGTGCCCACTGAAAATCCCAACACCTACACCGACACACCGACAGAAGAAATTTCCACCGACACGGGCTCCATACGGCCGCGGAACCGCGACAATGATGGGCCTTGGGCCACGGTTCCGCGGCCCTTTGGTGTGCTCAGCTCACCATCTTTTCTGGTCTTCATGCTGGGTATTTGGGCTTGTTTATTCTTCACCATTTTTCTTTGTTTGGCTTCTTGGTCTTTTCCAGATCTTCGGTGAAAAACTTGTAAGGATCTTTTGACCGTTCACTTTGACATTTCGGACGGCATTGCCTTATACAATTGTAAATTGTTCTTCGTGACTAGGATTCGTCTACTTGTTGGTCAAAAGTCACTTTTTTGTATCATCTTTTGTCTTTTCTCACTGTCTTCGCTCCAAGAGCCTGTATCCTGTAACATGCAACAAACGTGCATCAAGAGTACTTGTTTACTTATAAAATGAAATAAAAATTGGGCTTATGAATTGCAATATTATGATATGAACAGGAAGCATTCCTAAGTTGAGTAACGCTGATCGGCCTCCTTCCATTTAGCTGACATGCACTGGAGACAGCTGCATGATTTGAATCTGGTTCAATTAAATCAGTGCCTCTGTTTCTATATTGGATATAGAACAGTTCATATCTTAACATTGTTAAGGTACGGGGAGTTGTCTGGCTTATGCTTAAAACCAGACTCTGGATAACTCAAGGCACGTTTCTGTAATGGCTGTTTGTGGGTTGACCCAGGCTATGACGAGGGTTGATTTTTCTACCATCTGGAAGATCAATAGTGATATTGTTCTTAACTCGCCACAGTTTTAACAAAAATGGATTTTTTTCAGAAAACAGTAGTGCGAGTATGGTAGAACTGGAAGTGATTCCAGAACCACAAACGATTACTGAAGATTTGATAGGAACCTGAAGATTCAATCTGGTTTGACATTCCATTGGCCACTCCGCAGATACGGTGGGTAACCTCAGGCACCAGAGAGGTACTCCGGTAGCCTCAAGGACGGTGACAGGGAGGTTCTTGTTTACCCACACTTGCCATTGCTGTTGTTCCAGGCTGCGAGACCCGGCGGGAGGATGAGTATAGCGTCGTTCTAAACTGGCTTTATAAGTGTACGTCTATATGACTCTGCCAGAGGGTTGTCGTAGTCAGTGGGAGCAGCGGAAGCATTGGTGGACATGTGGCTTATGTCTATTTATAGACTAAAGCAAACACAGCGGAGATAGATCATCTATTTCTGATGTGATAGTCATAGGTTTGACTTCATCAGAATAGGGGATGGATCTGTTAAGAAGGTAGTAGGATGTGATGTCCTGGCATTTGGATGACATAAACAGAGAAGGAAGTGATATTCCTATACTACGATCGGTTATACTTTGGTCGTCACACAGTGGTTTCTCCACATGGGACTTGGCATTATATCAGACATACTGGTTACTAGATCTATGGTTTTAGATCTAGATTTGGGTGGTTTCCCAATTAAGGGTACTTAGACAGCATTCTAAGAGTATTTAGAATGGATGACTCCTGGCACGGTAGTGTACCTGCAGGTGATGGAGTCACCCTCTCTAAAGGTGTCTTACAGACTAAAGAGGAGAGGGATGTGCATGATTAGCAGATCTCTTGCTTAGGCAATTGAGTCAATCATGAGATGTCAAGTACCACACTAGATGTTGTTTTTGCAGTAGAAGCAATAAGTTGATATTGATCCAATCATGGAGAAATAGTCGGAAGCAGTTTTAGAACATAAGTGGATGTTCTAGGGATATGATAACGACAGCCTCATTCGGGAGACAATTATCATTCCAGGCTTCTAAGGTGACCTGGACGACAAGGTGGTTGTCAGAGTTATAGTTTTCCTTCTGACGAGGGGCAATATTTTGGACAGGTGGTCCAAGGCAATACTGAGGGAGACATGGTGCATGATACTGATTAAGTTCAGTTGACGATACAGTCTAAGAGGTTTGGATTTGGAGTTCATTTATGAGCTAGGTCCCATCAGATATCCAGACACACTCTAAGACAGGTATTGCTCATTTCGGGAGATGGTTTTCTCCGCGGACATGAGATATAGAGAGATATAAAAAGAAACATCAAAGCGGATCCACTCACTGAGGCTATTCCTCGAACGCAATAGTTTCGCAAACAGGCTTTGTGAGACTGACTAGTAGAGGAGTTGGGTATTCGGTATCACACGGGCTGTGAGTATGCGACATCGCAATAATTAGCCTTGAGTGCAAGTGGGGGATTGTTGGAGATACTGCCCTCAGAGTCAATTATTGGATCACAGGCAAGTGATTGCAATGATTGAGGGAGGACCTACGCCGGTAGGACAGTCTTACTCAAGATGATGGTATGCTATCTGGTTTATCTTTATCATCGTGTACTGCTTTAGGTGACCAGACAGGTCGCTATTACACGTTGATAGAGCCCCTAGGATTCATGCTTGACTGCCAGCAGTATGAGGGTGATCATATACGTGAGACCCGTAGTCTATAAGCACATCCTTAAAAGGTCCCTAGTCGTGGGAGTTTAGAGACAGGGCATCGATTCTCCAGAGTAGACTAGTGTATATAATAGAGACCCCGACGAGGGGCGGTGGCCGGTCTCACAAGCCACTGGTGTCAGTTGGTTCACCTAAGATGTATACAGGTGCTCATTGGGTTATGAGTACACCGGACAGGACTCGCCGGGAACCTGCTAGTTGGGATTATACCAGACGTCAGATACCAGTTCCGTGGTGACATGTCTACAGGTTAGTTCATCGACCTGAGATCGTCATTTGTCTCGTGGGAGTTCCCACTGTATTTTGATTACTACCCTACCACGCTCAAAGGAGACGTGCAAACAGGTTTTAGTTGGGTACAGTCTCGAGCCATATGGAGGTAGTGAGCGGATCTTCAGGGGTTCGTCTCTCCCGGTATTAGGGGTGAGGTCGCGCTGTGTCTAGGAGAGCCATTACACAAAGCCCTCGGCCGAGGCAGGAGATTTACTAGTAGGTATTCCAGTAGTATCTCAGGGTGTTCTGGGCTACACTCCGACACGACTTGTACCGCTTTTGGGGGTCTGACTTTTACCAACCCCCTAGGTCCGCCATGCGATGCTCATAGACGAACGGACCGGACTGTACGGATATTGTCACTGACAGGCTCAGTAGGGTGTTAGGATGAGTCCACTCACAGACGTCCCTTTCGGTCAATAGCTGGTGGCCCGTCACGTATGGCTAATACCTCTGACGTGCTAGTGGTTAAATCCACAGCCATAGTATTGACGAGTCTTCAGAGTCCCCCACAACACAGTTACTCAAGTTTCGGGCGAAACGCTGTAGAGGCCGTATGGAGATATGGCAGGGTTCGATCAGATACGTGCGGTATTGCACGGATCATGATCGGACGGGTTATACTAGCGGGCTTTGGTTTAAGCCGGATCCTAGAAGGTGCATTTGTATTTTGGTCGGAATACAAATACGGGTGTGTATACACAGTAGCGGGATTTTCCTGTAATTTATTACGGGATCAGTTTTTTGGAGTTGCCAGTTTGCTTTCCGTTTCAGCCATTTTCATTTGTATCTTTCATTGGCTGAAGATTGGTGGAGGAGGGCTTATTTGCATTTGTGCAAATAAGCGTTTGTGGAGGGTGGTCTTTGCATATATTTGTATCATGATGGTTCTTACTTCCTTAACTTTCTTGCTTCATGATTATGCTTCATGATTGCTTGACTTTTTGACTTGATGATGGGAGATGGTTGTGGAGTGTGGGTTTGGTTTTGTGATCATTTTCTTTTCATGATATCATTTTGACCTCTCTCTTGCATGATGTGCACCTTCTCATTTTTGATCAATTCACACTCCTCTCTCTTCTTCTCCTCTCTAGAGAATTGGCCGGCCAAAGAAGAGGGTGTGGCTGCCCATGATATTTGGTGAGGGATTTTTGTTCCCTTGATGCTTGTAAAATCCCCACATCTCCATCTCCAAAAGCTTATATCATTAACCCCACCATATGGCAACCTCCTTCAACCCCAAGAGACAAAGAGTTCTACAAATAACCTACAGCAAACATTGGGCACGTCGGCTCGCCAACTTCGTGCCCGAGTTGCCTCGGTCCAGAGGTGGGAGCCCGTAAAACTACCCGGCGACGTGGTGCCGTTCCGGCGAGGAGGCGAAGACCGGAGATTCCGCGGTAGATCGGGACGACGACGAGAAGACCGGAGGACACGGATCACTCGGTATATCTCTCTTCCCATCTTGTAGTTTGCTAGTAGTTAGGTTAATGGCCCGATCCGGGATTTTAGTGCGCGGTGGTGCCGGTTTTAAAGTTTATAGTAAATCACCGCTTCCGCATTTTGGCCTCGGGATGGAGGCCGGGGTGCCGCCGTGCACTTACATTGGTATCAGAGCCTCGCCATTAAATTAGTCTAGCTTGGTCTAATGTGTTTACGTTTCCGATCGAACAAAATTCCAAAACCCGTATTTTTCCTAGCATCAGGTTTCTGTCGAAATTTTTTGGGGTCGAAAAATTTTTCCGGTTGTTGAAATATGATGTGCATGGCATTTTAAGTGTTCTGGGAAAATTTGGTCTCGTGAACAGTTTGCACCACTGCGGAACCGCGGCCAATCCCTTGCTTGGGCCGCGGTTCCGCCGCTCTTTTCACTGTTCATGGCCCCAAAATTTTACAGAGGCCTCCTGACTTGAAAGTATGGTTTTTGGAATGTTATTTTTTGGGCCCAGATTTCTTTGTCTGCCACAGTAATCCTTGGGGCCTACTTGGTAAAATTTGATCGATCGGATATTTCAAACACATTATTTCACAGTATTTACATTATATCTGCGACCGTGAATGTCACTTGATCGGTAAATCATATCTAACTGCTATAGCCCGGTTAGACGGATTTGCGAACGTGATATTGACGTTGATGTTCTGTGATTGTGCTGTGATGTTGCGGATTGGTCGTGGGGGATAGCCTGGTTGCAATGCTAGTACAGTTTTTGCTGTATTATGTACATTTGATATTGCGGGGAGAGCGTCCGACATGTGGACTGCCGTCACTGCCTGTTTGTATTATTCTTTTGGGGCACGACCAGGTTGCGGTCGATGTACCCGTTGTATGTATATTTTACTTTCTGTACTAGGATTTCCCCGCGGAGGGGTGCACGGATAGCCGGGTTCTAGAGGGCAATGGGCCCGCATCTCATGGCATTGAGATGGAGGGGCTTTACTCTAGAATTGGCGGGCTATTCGCCGCACTCGTAAGGGGTACAGGTTGACCCAGGAGGGGTGCCCAAGTTACCGGATTCCGTGAAATGCTGGAAGGTCCATTCACGTTGCTGAAGGGGTCTGCCTCGCTTCAGGTTTTGGCGGGTAACTTGCCGCGCCCGTAGGGGTCTAGGATTTTATTGCACAGGCTATCCACACGACCAGGGGAACGTCGGGTTTCAGTAGCGGCTCTGTGAAACCAGGGGATCCCAGATATCTGTATTGTTCTGTGATGCTGTTCATTTCTGTGTTGTTGCATTTTTATCATGCCTTGAGCGAAATATTATATATTGATATATATATATATACTAGTAGATGTTGTATATGTTTTGCATCTGCGCTAGTCCAGTCCCCGCTCTGTCGTTAGTTAGCTAACCTAACGGGTAATGACGGGACCCAGTGGCGAATGCGGATGTCATATACGTACATCAGTATATTTTCGTTCTTTGTAGTGTGATCAATTGATGGGACTGCATTGATTCGGATCAATGCAAGTTAAAAACAAACCTAATCTGGTGTTGTTGGAACTTTTTCAAAAAGCTGTTATTGCAAGGACGTTCACTTTTGTTTTGCACAGTGGTATTCAGTTGGAATATCCAGCTCCTCAGTCGACGAGGCAAGGGCCGAGATCCCTTCACCGGGAGTGTCCCCTTAGACAAAAGTTTGCGTCAGGGCAATAACTTCACTATAGCCGATTACTTTTGCCTTGCATCGTGGTATTCAGTAGGAATATCCTGCACCTCATTCTACGGGGAAAGAGCCGAGATCCCTTCACCGGGAGTGACCTCTTTAGCAAAGGTTTTCGTTACTATATTTTTCTAAAAAGCTATCCGTTCCTTCAACGATATCAAGGTCATTACGTTAAAGGTTTTCGCCAGAAACCATTCATAGCCCTCCGTCGTTTCAGACGGGTAGCACGTGGTATTCATGCTATGTTTGTTGACATTCGTCAAGGCATAGTGTATGGTATCTGCTTGTTACCTTTCTGTTGCATAGATGGATGTGTTGGTTTGGGACAGTCGTATAGCCTTGTTGACCTTCGTCAAGGGCTTGTACGGGTGGGTTCAAATTAACCTGGACAATGACGGGTGGAACTTGACATGTGACTTATGATTTGTTGACCTTCGTCAAGGTAATAAGAGCATGGGGCAAAAATCACATCGGGAGTTTCTAAAGAAACTGAAACTTGCCAGATATGCGCAAACCTTCTGGAGTATGATAACGTGAGCGTATTCCGTCGCATTATCATGCGATGATAGTTGGATCCCGATTCCCGCTGATGAGTTGGTTTACTCCTCGGGTGATCCCGACTAATTCTTCTTTCAGGTTTGGAGGAGAATTTGACGGTACAGTGGGAGGTTTCCAGATTAGATAAATTGGTAACCATTCTGATCAAGGCTAGAGTGCACGCTGAGTGTTTCTTTTCTCTCTCTCTTTGGCAGCGACCTTTGACCCGACCCTAGACTATGACTCAGAGACCAAAATTAACCGAACCTTCTTAACACTGGCTTTTGGATTGTCAGAGTTGCAGACCTCATGGCCACTCCTACTTTTACCCTTTTCTCCAGGACACCCCGTATTGCTACGAACGTCCACTTCCATTGGACAAAACCATCGTATGGTTATATACTAACTCGAAGGAATTTATTCGAGGATGGTTTCCGGTTCTGGAGAAATCGAATAGGACTATTCAGTTGTCTTTTCCTTCTACCTTCTCTCAGGTTGCGAGTACCCCTTAGATTAAGGGATAGTACACCTATTACGCAAATTGGAAAGTCTTCTTCCAAACCTTAGGCTGGTGCCGAACGGTGGGGAATGAAGAAAACCAATTAGCATAACGATGGTGTGCAGAAGGTATTAAGTAAAGACAAAGAAAGGGATTAGTAAGAGGGTAAAGTAAATTGCGACTGATATTCATGACCAAACCAAGTATTTCATTACCACTCCCAATTCACCTTTGTATTTCTCCAGGACACTCCGTATCACTACAAAGATCCACAGTTTATTGGATATTCCATCGTATGGTTATATACGAACTCGAAAGGAACTTGTTCCAGTTCGGGTATAGATTCTGGTTCAGGAGAAATAGGAATAAGGTTTATTCAGGTGTCTTTTATCTTTACCTTCTCTCGCATTGCGAGTGTTCCTAGGATTGGGACAGTACACCCATTATGCTTATTGGATAGTCTTCTTCCAAACCATAGGCTGGTGCCGAACGGTAGGGAAGGAAGAAAACCATTTGGCCTAAAGGGGTGTACAGAAGGTAATGACTAAAGACATATGAAGGGATTTGGAGAGGTGGCAGAGATTTATACGGTTACAATTGCGAATCTGGAAGATGCATTACTAGGAATACCAGAATACCCCATCGAAACAATTCATTGTTTCAGTTTCACTGTGTACTGGTAAAAGAAAACTGATTTCCCAATTAAACACTTGCTCCAGGGTATGTATTTACCAGGTTTGATTCTCACATCTGTATGGTTTTTACAGATGATGAGTGGGAGTAAGTTATTGGGATTTAGATGATCATCCTCATTATATCGGGATTCGTTGTAATTGGTGATATTTGAGGAAGTCACCTGGGTTGTTTGCCGGACGGTGAATATTTGGTTTTGAATATCCGTTATAATGCACCAATTTCAAATTGATATATCTGTACGTCTATTTTTATAAAGTGAGATGTACCTTTTTGAAATTATGTCGTTGGCATTTACCTATATCAGTGGATGGTTCGGTAAGGAGCATTAAACAACGGTGTAATTCTTCTTAACCAAAAGTACAGTTTTCAACCTACGACACACAGGGAGTGAGTTATCAGACTCAGGGGACTTATACAGAGTAATGTATGTTGTCCAGTGTCCATTAGGACAGAGGGGATGGTCCTCGTACTATATTCAGCTTACTTATGACTTCTCTAGTTCTTAGACAGGTGTTTCGTAGAAACACAGGGTCCAAGTTTTGAGAAGTTATAGGTATATGAATAAAGTAGATAACCAGGTGTTGCAAGTATCGGGATTCTTCAAGGTGATCGAAGATGTAGATACTTGTGTATGGTATTCAGTTGATAGTGATGGATATTAAGAGAACTTGCTTCTCTTTCAGGTTACTCATAATTGGAAGCATTCCTAAGTTGAGTAACGCTGATCGGCCTCCTTCCATTTAGCTGACATGCACTGGAGACAGCTGCATGATTTGAATATGGTTCAATTAAATCAGTGTCTCTGTTTCTATATTGGATATAGAACAGTTCATATCTTAACATTGTTAAGGTACGGGGAGTTGTCTGACTTATGCTTAAAACCAGACTCTGGATAACTCAAGGAACGTTTCTGTAATGGCTGTTTGTGGGTTGACCCAGGCTATGACGAGGGTTGATTTTTCTACCATCTTGAAGATCAATAGTGATATTGTTCTTAACTCGCCACAGTTTTAACAAAAATGGATTTTTTCAGAAAACAGTAGTGGGAGTATGGTAGAACTGGAAGTGATTCCAGAACCACAAACGATTACTGAAGATTTGATAGGAGCCTAAAGATTCGATCTGGTTTGACATTCCATTGGCCACTCCGCAGATACGGTGGGTAACCTCAGGCACCAGAGAGGTACTCCGGTAGCCTCAAGGACGGTGACAGGGAGGTTCTTGTTTACCCACACTTGCCATTGCTGTTGTTCCAGGCTGCGAGACCCGGTGGGAGGATGAGTATAGCGTCGTTCTAAACTGGCTTTATAAGTGTACGTCTATATGACTCTGCCAGAGGGTTGTCGTAGTCAGTGGGAGCAGCGGAAGCATTGGTGGACATGTGGCTTATGTCTATTTATAGACTAAAGCAGACACAACGGAGATAGATCATCTATTTCTGATGTGATAGTCATAGGTTTGACTTCATCAGAATAAGGGATGGATCTGTTAAGAAGGTAGTAGGATGTGATGTCCTGGCATTTGGATGACATACACAGAGAAGGAAGTGATATTCCTATACTACGATCAGTTATACTTTGGTCGTCACACAGTGGTTTCTCCACATGGGACTTGGACATTATATCAGACATACTGGTTACTAGATCTATGGATTTAGATCTAGATTTGGGTGGTTTCCTAATTAAGGGTACTTAGACAGCATTCTAAGAGTATTTAGAATGGTTGACTCCTGGCATGGTAGTGTACCTGCAGGTGATGGAGTCACCCTCTCTAAAGGTGTCTTACAGACTAAAGAGGAGAGGGATGTGCATGATTGGCAGATCTCTTGCTTAGGCAATTGATTCAATCATGAGATGTCAAGTACCACACCAGATGTTGTTTTTGCAGTAGAAGCAATAAGTTGATATTGATCCAATCCTGGAGAAATAGTCGGAAGCAGTTTTAGAACATAAGTGGATGTTCTAGGGATATGATAACGACAGCCTCATTCGGGAGACAGTTATCATTCCAGGCTTCTAAGGTGACCTGGACGACAAGTAGGTTGTCAGAGTTATAGTTTTCCTTCTGACGAGGTGCAGTATTTTGGACAAGTGGTCCAAAGCAATACTGAGGGATGCATGGTGCAGGATACTGATTATGTTCAGTTGACGATACAGTCTAAGAGGTTTGGATTTGGAGTTCATTTATGAGCTAGGTCCCATCAGATATCCAGACACACTTTATGACAGGTATTGCTCATTTCGGGAGATGGTTTTCTCCGCGGACATGAGATATAGAGAGATATACAAAGAAACATCAAAGCGGATCCACTCACTGAGGCTATTCCTCGAACGCAATAGTTTCGCAAACAGGCTTTGTGAGACTGACTAGTAGAGGAGTTGGGTGTTCGGTATCACACGGGCTGTGAGTATGCGACATCGCAATAATTAGCCTTGAGTGCAAGTGGGAGATTGTTGGAGATAGTGCCCTCAGAGTAAATTATTGGATCACAGGCAAGTGATTGTAATGATTGAGGGAGGACCAATCCCGGTAGGACAGTCTTACTCAAGATGATAGTATGCTATCTGGTTTATCTTTATCATCGTGTACTGTTTTAGCTGACCATATAGGTCACTATTACACGTTGATAGAGCCCCTAGGATTCATGCTTGACTGCCAGCTGTATGAGGGCGATCATATACGTGAGACCCGTAGTCTATAAGCACATCCTTAAAAGGTCCCTAGTCATGGGAGTTTCGAGACAGGGCATCGATTCTTCAGAGTAGACTAGTGTATACAGTCGAGACCCCGACGAGGGGCGGTGGACGGTCTCACAAGCCACTGGTGTCAGTTGGTTCACCTAAGATGTATACAGGTGCTCATTGGGTTATGAGTACACCGGACAGGACTCGCTAGGAACCTACTAGTTGGGATTATACCAGACGTCAGATAGCAGTTCACTGGTGACATGTGTACAGGTTAGTTCATCGACATGAAATCATCATTTGTCTCGTGTGAGTTCCCAATGTACTTTGATTACTACCCTACCACGCTCAAAGGAGACGTGCAAACAGGTTTTAGTTAGGTACAGTCCCGAGCTACATAGAGGCAGTGAGCGGATCTTCAGGGGTTCGTCTCTCCCGGTATTCGGGGTGAGGTCGCGCTGTGTCTAGGAGAGCCATTACATAAAGCCCTCGGCCGAGGCAGGAGATTTACTGGTAGGTATTCCAGTAGTATCTCAGGGTGTTCTGGGCTACACTCCGACACGACTTGTACCGCTTTTCGGGGTCTGACTTTTACCAACCCCCTAGGCCCGCCATGCGATGCTCATAGACGAACGGACCGGACTGTACGGATATTGTCACTGACAAGCTCTGTAGGGTGTCAGGATGAGTCCACTCACAGACGTCCCTTTTGGTCAATAGCTGGTGGCCCGTCACGTATGGCTAATACCTCTGACGTGCTAGTGGTTAAATCCACAGCCATAGTATTGACGAGTCTTCAGAGTCCCCCACAACACAGTTACTCAAGTTTCAGGCGAAACGCTGTAGAGGCCGTATGGAGATATGGCAGGGTTCGATCAGATACGTGCGGTATTGTACGGATCATGATCGGACGTGTTATACTAGCGGGCTTTGGTTTAAGCCGGATCCTAGTATTGTACAGTGTAGACTTTGTCTCTTTGCATTTATATTTTGGTCGAAATACAAATGCGGGTGTGTATACACAGTAGCGGGGTTTTCCTGTAATTTATTACGGGATCAGTTTTTTGGAGTTGCCAGTTTGCTTTCCGTTTCGGCCATTTTCATTTGTATCTTTCATTGGCCGAAGATTGGTGGAGGAGGGCTTATTTGCATTTGTGCAAATAAGCGTTTGTGGAGGTTGGTCTTTGCATATATTTGTATCATGATGGTTCTTACTTCCTTGACTTTCTTGCTTCATGATTGCTTGACTTTTTGACTTGATGATGGGAGATGGTTGTGGAGTGTGGGTTTGGTTTTGTGATCATTTTCTTTTCATGATATCATTTTGACCTCTCTCTTGCATGATGTGCACCCTCTCATTTTTGATCAATTCACACTCCTCTCTCTTCTTCTCCTCTCTAGAGAATTGGCCGGCTAAAGAAGAGGGTGGGGTTGCCCATGATATTTGGTGAGGGATTGTTGTTCCCTTGATGCTTGTAAAATCCCCACATCTCCATCTCCAAAAGCTTATATCATTACCCCCACCATATGGCAACCTCCTTCAACCCCAAGATACAAAGAGTTCTACAAATAACCTACAGCAAACCTTGGGCACGTCAGCTCGCCAACTTCATGCCCGAGTTGCCTTGGTCCATATGTGGGAGCCCGTAAAAGTACCCGGCGACGTGGTGCCGTTCCGGCGAGGAGGCGAAGACCGGAGATTCCGCGGGAGATCGGGATGACGACGAGAAGACCGGAGGACACGGATCACTCGGTATATCTCTCTTCCCATCTTATATTTAGATAGTAGTTAGGTTAATGGCCCGATCCAGGATTTTAGTGTGCGGTGGTGCCGGTTTTAAAGTTTAAAGTAAATCACCGCTTCCGCATTTTGGCCTCGGGATGGAGGCCGGGGCGCCGCCGTGCACTTACATGTACGTCGTATTTATTTATGATGTTTAGGTGATTTAAATGATGGGACTTCATTAATGTGATTAATTAAAACAAAAGAAACCTAAAAGATGTTGTGGAATCGAATTTTCAAAAACAGATGGCTACAGTTCTTGCTTTGCATCGCGGTGTTCCTTGTAGAACATCCTGCACCTTATTCGATGAGGAAAGGGCCGAGATTCCATCACCGGGAGTGACCGCTTTAGCAATAACTGGCAGATGCTACACACTCGGATTGTCTTTTGATTGCTTCTATAGTTTCTGCTTTGCACAGTTATATATATGATATATCCCGCACCTCATTCGACGAGGAAAGGGCCGACGATCCCTTCACCGGGAGTGACCCCTTTAGCAAAACTAGAAAAGCCTAAAAAACACTCCATTTTAAAATCATTTAATTCTACAACGATATCAAGTTCATTACGCAATAGGTTTTCAGAAAAACCTGTCGTAGCCCTCCGTCATTTCAGATAAGTTGTATATAGTATTCGTGCTACATTTGTTGGCTTTTGTCAAGGTGTAGTGTGCGGTAGCTATATGCTTCTTATCTGTTGCATACGATGTGATTGGATTAGGGTAGTCGTACGACTTTGTTGGCTTTCGTCAAGGGTCGTGCGGGTGGGTTTAATTCAGTCAAGAAATGTACGGGTTGAACTTGACTAGCGGGCTATGGTTTGTTGGCTTTCGTCAAGGTCATAGCACGTTAGGGGCAAAAATATCGGGAATTTCAAGTGTTGAAATTTGCAATGAGATTGCATACCTTCTATGAGATAGTTGGATCCCGATACCTACTGCGAGTAATTGTTACTCCTAGGAGATTTTTACACATTACAATTAGCCGATCGAGTAGGTGTCTAGAAAGGTGTTAACGAGGTTTCTCCTCTGGGAAAACGAGGTTTACATTAATTAGGTTCGTGCGAAAGCACGGTGGACCTCCCTCAAAGTACCGACACTGGCCTGGCTGAAAGATTGGCGAACTTGTAGCGTGTAATTAATCCCGGCTAGTCTTTCCTTTTAGGGTTTGAAGGAAGATTTGTTAAAAACAGTGGGAGCCATCCTGATTAGATAAAATATATAACCAATATAATCTTGCAAGGGCATACGCTGAGTGTTTTCTTCTCTCTCTCTCCAGGTAGCGATGATATCACGCCTTAATCAAGATAATAATACGGATATATTGACCGAAACCCGGTTGTTATACCAAGCTGGGGAACATTGGTCCCGCTCCAACTTATAAATTGTTATAAGACAGAGCAGGAAATTGGGGAATACCAGATTTCCCGTGCCGCCCAAACGAAGAAAGTGCATGTTGATGCATCATCTTCGGGTGTGTTCGTTACATAGAACTGTTTCTCATTATCCTTTACGTCTTGAGTATGTGATACCGGATCAGGATCCCGCATATGTAATCTGTTACATGGGCTATAGATAGGTAAAGAACTGAGAACGGGTGATAAGTTTCATGAGACAGAAAACGGTGCAAGTGTTGTAGCCAAGTCTGTTGGTAACTGTCACCCTGTATTACCAGAATACATTGATTCTGAACAAATGTTATTAGATACCGAACCTGATATACAAAATCATATCGGTCTCTTTATTAGTAAAGATAGATATAATTTTGTATTGTTGGATAATATTTTGAACATTTCCTATATCAAAAGTTGATCGATTCAGGCATGTTATCTAAAAGCATTAACGTTCTAAATCAAACTACAGTTCTTAGTATACAGAACACACACAAGAGGAAGAGTTCAGAAATGAACGAATTCTTCTTGAGGTATTGTAGACTAGGTAATATCAATGGGACCCTACTGGCTGAAGTTACATTTTAGATGCATATTTAAATCAGTTTGAATTTACATCTTGTGAAACTTGCCAGTCATGTCACAAAGATAAGATGACCATAGCTCCGTTTACTGGAAACAGAGAAAGAGTTAGTAAACTCTTGGGATTGATACATGTTGATGTATGTAAGGTCCCCCGTCTACACATGCCAGGACCGGTTCTTTGTACTTCATTACATTCTCTGATGATCTCTCAAGATTCAGTCATATGTTCCTATTGAAACACAAGTCTGAACCTTTTGAGATATTCACAGAATATAAGTTAGAAGTAAAGAACCAATACGGGTATAAGTATTATGTCCTTTGATGAGATCAAGGAGGAGAATACTTGAGCACGGAATTCCTGGACTATTCTAAAGGAGAATGAGATTCTCTCTTAGCATTACTCCTCCGTATACACCATAACACATTGGTGTATTGAGGCGGAGCAATCACACCCTATATGATATGGTGCGCTCTATGATGAGTACTGCTGAGTTACCTGTTTCCTTTTGGGGGATGTGCACTTGAGAAGTTGCATACCTATTGAATTAGGGTTCGAATAAAATCAGTTGCCTACCACTTCATATGTGATATGGAAAAGGAAGAGCCCATATCTTAAGTTGGTTAAGATTTGGGGTTGTCCGGCCTATGTCTAAAAGCAAAATCCAGACAAGCTCGAGGCAAGGTCTGTTATGTAGAACTGGAATGGTTCCAGCTATACAAACTGCACCTGATGATTTGACAGAACCAAGGGATTCGATAGTCTCCAACGAACCTCAGCCTCACCGCTGATCTGGAAGGGTTCCTCATCCGCCTGAGAGATACTTCGGTTTCTCGATGACAGTGGGAGCGAGGATTGCATCATGAGATGATGACCCAACTAGTTCAAGCAGGCCATCGAGAGTAGGGACTCTGTAAGAATGGCTGGATGCTTAGTGATCTGAGATAGAATCCATGTACACCAAAAAAGTATGGACTTTGGTTGCTATATCTGAAGGGTTAAATCCCCATTAGGAGAAAGTATATCTTGAGAAGATTACTTGGTGTAGATGGAAAAGTTGAGACTTTCAAAGCTAGACTAGTTAAAGGTTTTCGTCATCGACCAGGCATGGATAATGATGAAACCTTTTCCAGTGGCTATGCTTAAGTCCATCCGGATCCTACTTGCCATTGCTACATACCATGACTACGATATCTGGTGGTTGGGTGCCATGACTGCTTTTCTAAATAATGATTTAGAAGAGAACGTCTATAAGTACACAGCCAGAGGGCTTCGTAGACAGTGGGAGCAGCGGAAACGTGTACAAGTTGCTTTATAGGATAAAGCAGGCATCGCGGAGTTGGAACGTCTGTTTTGATGTGGTAGTCAAAGAGTTTGACCGCATCAAAATGGTAGATGAGCCTTGTATATACAAAAAGGTAGTAGGGAGTACGGTGGTGATCCTCGT
The DNA here is from genome assembly GCA_030015575.1 of Agapanthus africanus. NCBI lineage: Eukaryota > Viridiplantae > Streptophyta > Magnoliopsida > Asparagales > Amaryllidaceae > Agapanthus > Agapanthus africanus. Next base: position 303,078,637 of record CM057343.1, on the reverse strand, counting down.
AGAGTACGTGGATGACATACTCTTGATAGGGAAGGAGTTTCCTATTCTACGCTCGGTCAATCTCCACTTATCACAAGGGCTCTCCATATAGGATCAAAGTGATACCTACTAAATCCTGGTTTTTGGATCTATGAGATAGATCTAATTGGATATTAGGAATCTCACTAGTTGTAGTGAGATGGTATCAATCGATCCTGGGGAGAATCACTCGAAAGGTTCCAGGGTGATAAGGACGACTGAATGTCAGTCACAGGCTTGTCTATACCCTCAGTGGAGGGACGGTATGTTGGAAGAGTTCCAAGCTATATACCGTGACATACTAGACGATTAAAGGCAAGATACATCGTTACCAAGGATGCTTCCAAAGAAGCAGTCTCGATAGATATTATGTTCATGAGATGAACGTCGTTCCTACCATTGTGTGACAATGGAGTTGTGGCTGTTGCCTAAGAACGCCCGTCCCATCAGAAATCCAGATATAATTCTTAGGCAGTATCACCTGATCATGGAGATGGTTGATCTCCAGGGAGATCGAGGTTAGGAGAGTAAACTCAGAGGACAACACGGCGGATCCACTCACAAAGGCCTTTTCCCAGAGAGAGACTTATATGGGATGGTTGAGTATTAGATACTGCTACCACTGCTACAGATGGCCCTAAGGCAAGTGAGAGATTGTTAGTAATATGTATGCCCTGGAGGCCATTACTATACTTAGGATGTATATTGTAGTGGATGCTTGGACATATATAGGGAGGACTTTCTTGCTCGACATGATAGTATGCTATCTGGTTGCTCTTTACCTTAACATGTACACTGATTGTCTCTCTGTTACATGTTGGTAAAGCCCTTAGGATGTGTACTTGACTACCTGGACTATGATGCGGATCATACTAGTGGGGACATGGTAGTCCATAAGTACATCCTTCAAGGTCCCTAGTCGTGGGTGTATCGAGACGGGGCATCGATATACCAGAGTAGACTAGCGTATACCTTCTCGACCCATACAGATGGGCGATGGATGATCCCATATCCATTGGTGTTTGACATCAGAGATGATATACGGGTGCTCAGTGGAGACTGGGTACACTGGACGGACTCGCTGAGAACTCCCAGATGGTATTATACCTTACGTCAGATGGCAGTTCTCTGGTGACACTGGTACAGGTTAGTCTGTAGACCCGAGATCATCATAGAGTCTTGTGTGATTCCTACTGTGCTTTGATTTCCACCTTACCACGTCCAAGAGGGCGTGCAAAACGGTGGTTTTTGGGTACAGTCCCGAATCACATGGAGGCAATGAGCGATAGGAGGGGATTCGTCTCTCCCGGTATAGGGAGTTGATGTTGCGCTGTGTTCGATTGGCTATAACCGGAAATCCCTGGCCAGGGTTGCTGAGATTTACTAGTAAGTGTTACCAGTAGTTTCTCGAACTGTTATAGACCTCATATCGAAATGACTTATCGAGCTACTGGGGTCTGACGTTCACCACCCATAGGCGAAATATGCGACATATCAGATGACGAGACCGGACTGTACGGTAAGTGTCACTGGTTGGATTCACAGGAGTGTGAGCGGGCTTCCTCGTTGATCTTCTGATCGCTCAATACCTGGGTGGCCGTTACGTTTAGCAGACCGCTTGCGGCTTGTGGGTGATTGATAAGATCACCACCTACTGCCGGCGTATTGACGAGTCTTTAGAGTCCTACACAGGGGTTTCCTGGCACAAGCGAAACGAAATAGGAGCGCATATGAGATATGTGCGGGACCGAGAATAATATCAGTATGTGATACTGAATTCTATTCTCGCGATATGTATCATCGGACGGTTATATGTGATATAACCGGGTTACCGAATCAAGTGTTGATTCGATACATAGATACACTAGATATTAGTCGGTTTTTTGCGATATGACCGGATCATTAAATCAAGTATTGATTTAATGATTTAATGTATAATTATATATTTGATATATCACTTTGCATTAACCAGTATTGGTTCACTTAAGATTGATTTTCTCACTTGATGTGCACAAGTTGTATATGTGATATATTTTTGTGTACTAGATTGTATCATGTTAGATGATACATGCAAACTTGGGTATGCGTATGTTTTACACCATGTTTAGTTAATGGTTAGGGTTTTATTTTAGTTATTTATTTTGGTAAAAATTAAATGGTGGATTTTATTTTTTTGGCTTCATGCTTCATGAAATTTCTAAGCATCTTTGAAAAAGTCTACCGTTTTGTTTTATCCTTTAACCTAACCATTACCTAAACCCTAGTTTAATCTCTACATGAGTTTAATTACCCATGGTTGCATGATGATAAGGCTTCACTTGGTTTATTATTTTCAATTAATTCCTTCTTTCTTTCTTCTTCTTCTTCTTCATGAAGAGAAGAAAGCTTGCTTGAAAATTATCAAGTGAAGAAATCTAGTGAGAAATCCAATTCTAAAGTGAAGCCACTTCCTATTTCTTCATCCTCTATAACTTGCCATGTAGTCGAGTGTGTTATCTTCACAAGTTTCATGACCTAGTGAAGATGGAGCTTGAGTTTGAGTCTCCCCGACGTAGATCATCTTCGGCATCAAAGTCAACGACCTAGCCCGCTCATTTCTCCGATGAAACCAACACTAGAGTCCGGGATTCCGATGATCGCAGCGGAGGGACGTCTACACGGAGCTTTGGAAGTGGAGGACTAGATCTACAAAGGTTGTAATCCCTTTCACTTATTAGTAAAGTTGTTTGCTAGCTTCTACTTTCGCCTATCCTCTAGTTAACGATCTTGCATTAGGGTTTCTCGGCACATAAATTTTTGAATTTGGCATGGTTGATGCCTTGTGGAACCTCTTGAGTGTGCCTAGGAACCCTACAGGACTATAAAGACTCGACACTATACTGGCAGTGGGTTTAACCACAGACCGCAAGCGGCACTAGCTGTACGTAACGGTCCCCAGGTAGATGTCGATAAGAAGGCCGATGAGGTAAACCCATCCGAACTCCTACTGAGTCTGAATGTGACAATCTCCGTACAGTCCGGTATGTTCGTCTGAGAGTATCGCATGGCGGGCCTAGGGGGCGGTAAACGTCAGACCCCTAATAGCGGTACAAGTCGTGCCGGAGTGTAGCCCAGAACACCGTGAGAAACTACTCGAAACACTACCAGTAATTCTCGCTTGCCCTGGCCAGGGACGACTATGTGTAATGGCTCTCCTAGACACAGCGCGATATCAACCCCCAATACCGAGAGAGACGAATCCTGTCTAACCGCTACTGCCTCTAAGTGCTTCGGGACTGCACCCAACTACTACCTGTTTGCACGACTCCTTTGAGCCGTGATAGGGTAGTAATCAAAGTACAGTGGGAACACACTCGAGGCGAAGTAGCAGTGTCAAGTCGACGGAGTAAGTTGTACTCATGTCACCTGGGAACTGTTATCTGACGATAGGTATAGTACCAACCAACAGTTCTCGACGAGTTATGTCCAGTGTACTAGTAACGTAACTAGCAACCGCATACTATCTCAAGTACGACATGCTAATGGCTGTGGGACAGACCATCTCCTCTGCTGGGATGAGAAGCGCATACGCTAGTCTACTCCAGAGTATCGATGCCCCATCTCGATAATCCAATGACTAGGGACCTGTATAAGGATGTGCTTGTAGATTACCCAGCCCCCACTAGTGTGACTGCAATCACAACGCTGGTAATCAAGCAAAGATCCTAAGGGCTCCACTAATGTGTATCGGCGATATGCTAAAAGAAACACATGCACAAATTAAAGTAGAAGCAAACCAAGTAGCATACTACCATTTCGAGCAAGATTGTCTATACAACTGTGAATATCCCAAGCTTCCATCAAGTAATATACAAACTAGTATGATACAGTAATGGCCTCTAAGGTATATACACTAACAATCTCCCACTTGCACTAAGGCCATATACTGGCGTATCGAAGACCTATCATCTCGATCAGACGCTCGAACTGAGTCTGGGGTATGGCCTTCGTGAGTGGATCTGCAGTGTTATTCTCCGAATCTACTCTCTTCACCTCGATCTCCTGGCGATCTACGATCTCCCTGATCAGGTGGTACTGCCTCAAAATGTGCCTGGACTTCTGATGGGACCTGGGTTCTTTCGCTAAAGCTATAGCGCCGTTGTTGTCACAATACAGCGGTATTGGATCAACAATGGTAGGAACCACCTGAAGCTCCGTGAGGAACTTCTTCATCCAGACAGCTTCCTTTGCAGCATAGCAAGCAGCTATGTACTCCGCTTCCATAATTGAGTCAGCAACGGTTTCCTGCTTGGAGCTCTTCCAGCAAACCGCCCCTCCATTGAGGGTAAAGACATAACCCGACATGGACTTGGAGTCATCCTTGTCACTCTTGAAGCTGGAGTCACCAAAGGCCTCGATCTGGAGGTCTTTTCCGCCATACACCAAGAACATCTCTTTAGTCCTTCTCAGGTACTTGAGAATGTTCTTTACTGCTATCCAGTGTTTCTCCCCTGGGTCCGACTGATACCGGCTTACAACGCTTAATGCGTATGCTACATCTGGTCTGGTACACAACATTGCATACATTATAGAGCCTACCGCAGATGCGTAGGGTGTAGATGACATGCGAGCCCTTTCCAAATCAGTCTTGGGAGACATCTCTCGGGAGAGGGTGATTCCATGACAAGCCGGTAGATTACCGCGCTTTGAATCTTACATACTGAATCGTTTCAGTAGGGTGTCGATGTACCTGGACTGCGAAAGTCCCAACATCCTTTTAGATCCATCACGATAGATCTGGATCCCCAGAATTTAGTTGGCATCGCCCAGGTCCTTCATGGAGAACCTCTGTGACAAGAATCCTTTGACTGACTGTAGCATAGGAATATCATTTCCTATCAAGAGAATGCCATCCACGTACAAGACGAGGAATACCACAGTTCTCCCTACAATCTTACTGTAAATGCATGGTTCATCTGGGTTTTTGATAAAGTCAATTTCTTTGACAGTATCATCAAAGCAGATGTTCCAACTCCGCGATGCCTGCTTCAGTCTATAGATGAACTTAAGCAACTTGCACACTTTACCGCTGCTCCCACTCTGAATGAATCCCTCTAGCTGATCCATATAGACGCACTCTTCCAAATTTCCATTTAGGAAAGCAGCCTTTACGTCCATCTGCCAGATCTCATAATCGTAGAAGGCAGCAATGGCAAGAAGGATCCGAATGGATTTGAGCATAGCCACTGGAGAAAAGGTCTCGTCATAGTCCAAACCAGGTTTTTGACGAAAACCCTTTGCAACAGGTCTAGCTTTATAGGTTTCAACCTGCCCATCTACACCAATCTTCTTTCTGAAGATCCATTTGCAGCCTACGGGTTTTACCCCTTCTGGAGCAAAGTCCAAAGTCCAAACTTTGTTGGTGTACATGGACTCCATCTCGGCCCGCATTGCATCCAGCCATTTTACTGAGTCACCGCTCTGAATGGCTTGCTGGAAGCTAGTAGGTTCATTATATTCAATGACACAGTCCTCTCGATCCCCGTCTATGAGAAAACCGTAGTATCTCTCGGGCGGATGAGGCAGCCTACTACTCTTGCGGAGTGGCGCTGGGATGTCCGGTTCTCCTGAAACTTCTGGTTCTTCCAAGCTTTCAGTAATAGCTTGTGGTTCTGGAATTTCTTCCAGTTCTATTGCGCTCCCACTTGTTCCTTTTTCTAAAAACTGATGTTCCAGAAAGTGGGCATGACGAGAAACAAAAACCTTTTGTTCCTCTGCGTGATAGAAAAGATACCCCCTGGAGTTCTTTGGGTATCCCACAAACTTACACAGTACTGAGCGTGCCTCGAGTTTGTCCGTATGCTGCTTTTTAACAAAAGCTGGACATCCCCATATCTTCATATATTGAAGATCGGGTTTCTTCCCACACCACATATGATATGGTGTGGTAGGCACAGTCTTGGAGGGAACCTTGTTCAAAAGATATGCAGCTGATTCTAGTGCATAACCCCAGAAGGATCGTGGTAACTCAGCCTTACTCATCATGGAACGAACCATATCCAATAGGGTTCGATTTCGCCTTTCAGATACACCGTTATGTTGTAGTGTATATGGAGGAGTAAGCTGAGAGAGAATTCCATTCTCTTTTAAGTAGTCCAAAAACTCGGCATTCAAGTATTCACCACCTCGGTCAGATCTCAGTGTCTTTATACTCTTGCATGTTTGTTTTTCAACTTCATTCTTGTATTCCCGAAATTTCTCAAAGGCCTCGGATTTATGCTTCATCAGGAAGACATGTCCATACCTAGAGAAATCATCCGTAAAAGTAATGAAGTATGAATAACCACTTCACGCATGTGTAGACATTGGACCACACACGTCACTGTGTATGAGTCCCAAGAGCTCGCTTGCTCTTACTCCGTGTCCAGTGAACGGAGTTTTTGTCATCTTTCCCATGAGACAAGATTCACAAGTGGCATAATACTGATACTTAAACGGATTCAAGTATCCCTTTTTATGTAACTTTGTTAACCGTGTCTCATTAATGTGACCCATTCTACAATGCCGTAAGAAACCCTGATTTATTTCCGGAGACTTTCTTTTAAGTGTGTTCTGGACACTGAAAACCTGAGCTTGATTCAATACGTATATCCCGTTTTCTAATGTACCTGACCCAATCAGAACTTGATTTAGGTGGATGTGGACCACATCGCTTACAAAGTAAAATCATATCCTTCCTTAGAAAGTAAGGATACAGATATGATATTACAAGTCGCACTAGGTACATACAAACAGTTATGCAGAATCAATATCTGCCCAGTTGTCAGTCCAAGATGATATTCCCCTACGGATTCAGCGTCCATGCTCATTCCGTTGGCAACCCTGAGAGTCATATCACCTATCCTGATAACCCTACGTTTTATCAGAGCCTTTAATGAATTACAGATATGAGATCCTGATACGGTATCCAATACCTAGGAAGTAAGGTTAATTGACATACAGTTTTCTACTACAAACACACCCGAAGCCGAAGCCACAACATGCTTCAAATCCTGGCAACTGGCTTTGCTAGCCCTGCAATCCTTCTGCCAATGTTCATTCCCGTAACAATATGAACGTCCCTCCTTAACTACATCCAGTCCCGAAACTTTTGCCCTTCCCTTTCCTTATACTTCCCTGGTTTCCTTCAGGGTATAAGTAGAGGGCAGAGACTGTAGAATCAAGTCAGTATTTGACCCATTCTTCAACGTGGTCTTCAGGTCCGTGAGCTCATCAAAATAGCTGGTCTCTGTAAGGACGTTGCCCCTTACAGATGACCCAATAGCCAACCTCGCTTGAAGCAATTCGTTCGAGGTCTCATATCTTGCGATACGAGATTGCTCTCCATATAAGTCTTTGTTATGGAGGAAGATAGAAACTAAGTCCATCTTCTCGTGCTGCCTCTGGTATACACCATCAACTGAGGCCAACACGAGGCACTTGGCATTCACACTGTCTTTTTACGATGTCTTACGGATATCAATATCCGCGACAGTGGAAACTGGTCCTCAGACGACAGGGTTTGGATTACTTAAGAGGTGTCCCAGCTTGTCATTGGTAATGGACATCTGGACAGACCTTTTCCAGTCATAACAGTCAGATTCAGTTATTTTATTATCTAGATGTAACCTATGTGTGGTCACTGGATCGCTGCAATTAAGAGAGAGAGAAGAAAACTCTCAGCATGATGCTCTTGCAAGTTTAGATGGGTTTTTAATTATCTAAACAGGATGGCTCCCACTGTTTCTCGAATCCTTCCTCAAACCATAAAAGAAGAATTAGTCGGGATCGATCTCACCGTACAATACTTGCTTAATCGTTCAGCCAGGCCAGTGTTGGTACTTCGAAGGAGGTTTTACGACGCTTTCGCGAAGTTCCTTAATTAAATAACCTCTTTTCCCTGTGGGCGTAGCCCCGCTAACACCTTTCTGGACACCTACTTGGTTTATAGCATTGATCGTTAAGTGAGAAAGTTCCCGAGGAGTAGCATATACTCACAGTAGGATCAGGATCCAAATATCATCGTGTGATAAAACTGAAGGAATCCTACCAGAATCATCACACTCCAAAGGGTATGCAGCACTAGCAAGTTTCAGTTTCTTTAGAAACTCCAGATGTGGATTTTTTCCCCTTGCTCTTATGACCTTGACAAAGGTCAACAAATCATAAGTCGCATGTCAAGTTCTACCCATCATTGTCCAGGTTAATTTGAACCCACCTGTATATACCCTTGACGAAGGTCAACAAGGTAATACGACTGTCCCAAACCAACGCATCTATCTTGCTACATATGAACACCCAACAGCTACCAATCACTATGCCTTGATGAAGGTCAACAAACATAGCTTGAAAACTATTGAATATTCATATGAAATGACGGAGGGCTACGAATGGTTTTGGCAAAACCGTGAACGTAGTGAACTTGATATAATCGAAGAAACCTTGATAGCTTTTAAAAAGGAGTGGTTTAAGCTCGGCATTTTTAAAAGTTTTCTGTTTTGAAAAGAAACCGAGTGGTTTTGAAATTGTTCCAACGACTTAACTTTGGTTTATTTTCTTGCAATAATTTAATGTGTCCCATCATTTAATCCTACCATTGCAGAAAACAACGAAAATATGACGTACGCTTATGCCATCCGCATTCGCCACGGGGCCCCGTCATCACCCGTTAGGTTACTTAACTAACGACCGAGCGGGGGCTGGACTAGCGTGGATGCAAAATATAAGCAACGCCTACTAGATATCATATATAGATATATACATTCGTCAGATGCAATGATAGCCATTCCATATCACAGATGAACAAATTGGATATGCTAGGAATCCGCGTTTCTTTCGAGCCTACAATGAAAGACGGATTATACGGTCGCGATGAATAGCCAAACCCCACCCTAGACCCCTACGGGTGCAGCAAACTACCCGCCAAGTACCCGAAGTGAAGCAACCTCCCCCAACAAGGTGAGTAGGCTACTCGGCACTTCAAAGTACCCGGTAGTTTGTGCACGCCACCTTGGGTCTATCCTAGGAGCAAAAACAGTAAAAGAAATAATATACAATGCCGGCTACAACCTCATCCCGGATGTGCGGCCATAAAAATAATATTACATCAATTTACATATTACATCAAATGAAAGATAAAGAAAACTCTCATCTCACAACCCCCGGCTATTCATCCGCGACAATTCAACAAGTTCATATACACAATCCAACAACATTATAGATCACAGATATGCATAACCCCCACTAATCGACGTATAGTGATTAGTTGACCTTCAGTGCATATATCACATTACAGATATAACCATTTAGCAAACGTTTATAGAACTTCGATCAACAATACGGATTTGTAACAACCCAAAACACAACATTGTTCTCTGGAAATTCTGGGCAGAAACAAAATACTTTAAAAATCCCAAAACAGAACACTAAAGAGACTGCAGCAAACCCGAGTCGCGGCCGAGTCAACTCGGCCGCGGATCCGCGGCGAAACGCGTGGTTTCGCCGCGGTTCCGCGACGAGTTGACCGAGTCGTGAGCTCGGTTTTGCTGTATGTTTCTAGAAAACCCTACACTGATTTTTAAGATATGTGGAATTATTTTTAGAGCAGTTTTAAAAATCGGCAGAAAGTGTGAGTTTTTGACATGTTTCGAGATTTTTTTCCGGATCGAAGTTCAAATCACTTTGCTAACATGCTAGTTGTTGTTTAGCTAGGCTCTGATACCACTGTAAGTCCACGTTGCCCACCCCGGTGCTTACGAGTCTTCTCTCTACTATGCTAAAGAGATTATACCTCACGAAACCGGTCCTTCGGGTCTTCTCTCCGCTGTCCTCCTTGTCCATGCAAGCTCCGAGAATCGATCCAGATCTTGGTCACCTCCGCGGCCTCCTAGAGTCGAAGACGATCCACCCGAGAATTTGTGTTCCGAGCTCCACCTCAAGCCGAGGTAATTAGGGCAACAAGGTTTCTATGCTTGATGTCCTAGGTTGTGGAGAAGAAGAAGATGGATTTATTTGTCAATTTAGATCCTTATTTTCTCAACACATGAAAGCAAAGGAAAAATCTAGAGGAGGAAGAAGGAGGAGGAACCATGGGAGCTTCTCACTTGAAGAGAGAGAATGAGAAGAGAATAATGAATCCATAAACAAAATAATTACTAATCTATCATGATAAAATTGATGGCTACATTGATATGACCATTATCATCACAAATCAAATCCAAAGCCAAAAAGCAAAAGAATTCTCTAGATCTCACATGAAAGATCCTAGTCAACTATGGTCAAATTGTCAACAAGGTCAAGTAGGGTCAAATGGTCAAAGCAATTAGCCATATTATCATTAAAAAGATTAGTAAATAATGTCCCTCCCTCATAATGGTTTTGACCGAACCAATTGTCAAAACCCTAATGAGGCACCTCCTTCTTCTTCGCTCCTCACAACTGTGCATACACACCCGCATCCGCATTCTGTAGAATGCGAATGCACAGAAGACAAAACAAATCCATCCATACAGTATTAGGATTCGGCTTAAACCAAAGCCCACTAGTATTTTCTGCCCGAAATGCATACACGCACAAGTGTACGCAAGTGATTGTAGCCTTGCCGTAAAACCATACGGCCTCTACACCTTTAGCCCAGTGCAGGGAAACTCTCTGTGTGGGACTCTAAAGACTCGACACTACGCTGGCAGTGGATTTAACGACAGACCGCAAGAGGCACTAGCCGTACGTAACGGTCCCCAGGTAGATGTCGATAAGAAGGCCGATGAGGTAAACCCATCCGAACTCCTACTAAGCCTGAATGTGACAATCTCCGTACAGTCCGGTCTGTTCGCCTGAGAGTATCGCATGGCGGGACTAGGGTGCGGTAAACGTCAGACCCCTAATAGCGGTACAAGTCGTGCCGGAGTGTAGCCCAGAACACCCTGAGAAACAACTGGAAACACTACTAGTAATTCTCGCTTGCCCTGGCCAGGGACGGCTATGTGTAATGGCTCTCCTAGACACAGCGCGATATCAACCCCCAATACCGGGAGAGACGAATCCTGTCTAACCGCTACTGCCTCCAAGTGCTTCGGGACTGCACCCAACTAATACCTGTTTGCATGACTCCTTTGAGCCGTGGTAGGGTAGTAATAAAAGTATAGTGGGAACACATTCGAGGCGAAGTAGCAGTGTCAAGTCGACGGACTAAGCTGTACTCCTGTCACCTGGGTACTGTTATCTGACGATAGGAATAGTACCAACCAACAGTTCCCGACGAGTTTTGTCCAGTGTACTCGTAACCTAACGAGCACCCGCATACCATCTCAAGTGCGACGTACTAATGGCTATCGGACAGACCATCTCCCCTGCTGGGATGAGAAACGCATACGCTAGTCTACTCCGGAGTATCGATGCCCCGTCTCGATAATCCAACGACTAGGGACCTGTATAAGGATGTGCTTGTAGATTACCCAGCCCCCATTAGTGTGACTGCCATCACAACGCTGGTAATCAAGCAAAGATCCTAAGGGCTCCACTAATGTGTATAGGCGATATGCTAAAAGAAACACATGCACACATAAAAGTAGAAACAAACCAAGTAGCATACTACCATTTCGAGCAAGATTGTCTATACAACTGTGAATATCCCAAGCTTCCATCAAGTAATATACAAACTAGTATGATACGGTAATGGCCTCTAGGGCATATACACTAACAGTTTTGATTTTAAGTTATCTACTCATTACTGATACGCGTGCATTGCGCTATGATGTGTCTTATGTATTAATGATTTCGGAGTCCCCGACGACTTGGACTTTTTATTGAAATGTTTTAGAATTTAGGGGTTTAAAATTTAAATTCTGAGACCGAATTTTTTTAAAGGGGAAGATTGTAACATTTCAAAAAATAAAATATTATTTTTGGGAATTTTTATAATTTAATATTATTTTTAATTAATATTTTAATATTTCGGTATAATTAAATACCGATAAATTGGGGAAATTTTTTGAAAATTATAGAAATTACTAAAAGAGGGTGTTTAATGTGAATTATGCAATTTTTTAGTTTTTATGATTAATTATATGCTAATTTAGTGCTGATCGCAATTAAAAATCGCTAATCGGATGTTTAGCATATTTGTGCAAAACATGCACCATATCTTTTTTTTCACTTGTTACATATTCTTGTAGCTTTCCTACATGTTTTATTATGGCATTCTTGCATGGTTGTTAATTAGAGAGAATGAGAAAAAGAAAAGAAAAAGGGATAGAATAGAATAATGGGTATGGGTGAGAGAGAGAAAGGTGGGGGTGTGATTACTTGGCCATTCCTCTTCATTCTTCACTCATTCCTCACCCTCCTCCTGTTGCTGCTACTGTTGCCCCTCTCTCCCCTCTTCATCTCCCCAAAAAAACTCCATGCTAAGCAACTCAAAACCCTACCCTCATTTCACAAAAATGATGCACAAGCTCAAGCGAAACACATTGGACCAAAAAAGGAAAGGTTTTGGACACTTGGGGCAACTTAAGAATTTTCTTGAGTTGCCAAATGAGGTATTTTCTGAACCACTAGCTTAGTTTTCCTATTGCTTTCACATCCATGTTATCTTTAAACCGATATAGTAATGTTTAGTGAGGGTATGAAAATTCTAGTTAGGGTTATTGGAAATTGAGAGTTGTGGTGAGCAATTAAGCTCAGTAGAGACCATACAAACCCCCTAGTGCTAGAATTAAGACCTAAAGCAGAGACTAGAAACCTGGAATACGGATTTAGAAAATCCTATATCGGAAAAACTGTAATTCTGTGAAGGTTAAATGGAATCTGCTATCACCACGAGACTCTAAAAATTATTTTGCATAGACAGTGATACATGTAGGCACCTAGGAAGCTACCATAAAAACCCTAGCCCCTAACTCCCAACCATGGCCGCAGATTTATTCCTTCTGGCCGCAATTTGTGGCCAGATCTGGTTAGAAATGGTTCGTTTTTGTTCTAGGGCCTTATCTCCAGTAAATTAGACCCCTGGCATGTGCAAAATTGTCCAATTTGACATAGGGTAGAATCTCGAGCCTGTTTCCTGAGTTGCTGTTTTGATTCGTGTTTTCGTTTCTCGTATTTTGAATTCTGGAATTGCGTATTTGTGTTTACCTCGATTACTTGGCGTTTATACGACGATATAGAGGATTGTTGATGGTTTTGGAAGCGTAGTCCATAGGTTCTAACCTATAGGCCTTAGCGCGTCGTTTGGTTTTCTCGATGTGATTTTAAGGTTTATTTCCGATTGTGTTATCTTGTAGGTACCTTCTCGAGGGCTTCATATGATGAAGAATATGAAGGCGACATAGACACCAACATGCAAGATGCTGGGTGAGTAGATTATATCTACGGGGGAAGTCGGGTGGATGGCGTATAGCACCCCCGCAGTTCGATGTTTAGTATAGTATATATATACTATTTATGCTAGCTTAAAGTGTGTCATGGATAATTGAGATGAGATTAGGTGTACTATGGTTAGATTAGGGCATAGAAGTAAACTAGTATAGTTCCTAGTTGCGAACCGTAGAATAGGTTTACACCCACACGCACACACATGGATATTCGTTATACATATACCTAGATGACGAGGATAGTGTATGATATTTAGAGATGAGTCGACGAGATTGGGCATAGTGCCATGAGATCGGTGATATAATGTGATTCGTATTTGGGATACGACAGGTGATTTTAGCGGGCCTTTAGACGTGTGTTTCACACACGCATTTATACTTATATAAAGGGTATCAATTTGTACTAGACTTAGATCAGTACCCCAGATCATGAGATATGATGATAAGGATACCTGATTATTGATGAGAGGAATGTGATATTGACCCGTACCCAGCTTTTGGGATGCCGTACGATGATTTACCGTACGAGCTTCATAGTGATGATATACTCATGATTCGAGGATGTCATATGATATTGTATCGTACGCGGTACCTTTGAGGCGGGATCACCGACTATTATATTTATATATACATATGTATCGACTCAGATTTAGGTGGTTTCCATACCCCTCAGGATTGACTGTTTAGTTAGAGCTGTAGTTTTGCGAGTAGATGTTAGCTAGGCTGATGTCATACCTATTTCAAAAACTAACGAATCGGGAGTATTTTAAAGACAGGCAAAGGAATTCTACAGATATTTTCAAAAGACACATCCTTTCTTAAAACACCGTAGCCCTTATTTTCCCAAAAACCCCGACTCGTCTTCTTTCAAATAGCAAAATAGTATGACATTGGTATATTGATGTAGATAATGCACTGTTGTGTTATTATTCATTTGCCGCATATTCTTGCTTTTCGCATCGCATCGCATGTTTAAATATGTTATTGTTATTTCAAAACCATGCTGTTAGGACACCAGCACCATTATCGATGATGCATATGTTCCACGCACACCTGCTTGCTGGCTCACACACTTCATCATCGATAATTGCCATGACACTAGAGTAGGATTATTGCATCAGGATGTGACTCCGTGCATGACATACTTGCGTACACACATACTGTACCCCCATATTTACACATACATAGATGATTCTGGCTTGATTAGAGATTTAGGAACCGCAAGATACTCTTTAAAACTTATTGATTTTGAAAGAGCGGTTTCCCTCCATATGTGCATATTACTATTCCATGTTGCATGATATACTGATATGCTTACATTTCTTTTATATGTCGCATACATCATGCTTTTGATTAGACGCATTGAGATATGTTGTTCCCATGATATTTCCGGATTTGGGAACCGTGGGTATTTCAAAGAGAGTATGTAATTGTTTTAAAATCCCGGTTACCCTTGATATGATATTTCAGTGCGTCCACCATGTGTTTTCTCGGTGCTGAGAGCGACATGTGAAACCCGATTCGAGGAGGCGGATGAGGCAGATTGCAGGTACATGGTGGACCCGGTATGGTTCCCCGGGGCGAGAAATGTGTTTCGTGGAGCAGACGATGAGCCTGGCAGGGTGGCTAGTACATACCGGTGATTGTATTTGAGCTCAGTGGATATCCGGAGGATTCCGACCGGAGTTGAGAGATGATGTGGGCCGATCAGGACTGACGGAGCCCCATATATATGAGGATTTACGTATCGATGCTAGGCACAGTTTTCATGATGTTTTCGAGTGTCGATGCTAGACACTCAGGTTCCATGATTTGATATGTCGCGAGCGACACATGTTGATTTACATCCTCATAATTCCATGCATATGTTTATGATATTTACATGCGTGATGCTTATTGTCATTGGGTGACACGTGGACGATTTCCACATACATATATTGACATTGATTACATTGATCATACCTCATATTTATGATATATTGCTACCTGAGGCACTGACACGAGCTTTTGGTACTAAACTTATGTATATATGTTTACCCTAGCCACCTTATCATACTTCAGACTTATTCATTTGAGCTTTATATACATATTGATCGTATTGACATAAGATTGTGTCATACATACGATTTCTGCTCTGAGATGTTTTCTATTCATGAGTTGGTAACTCACCCCCGTTGTGCCATAGTTCTTGCAGGTTTTGCCGTACAGATTTCATTGCGGCTTTTCTGGCACACTGCTTCCCTTGCGGGTGATTTGCTTTGGTAGGTGGGTTCTTTTGCATTAGAACCACCGTTGTGCCTGAAATATTCAGTTGTATCTAGTATTCCATCAACCAAACTTGTATATTGTTTCAGACTTAGAAAACCTGTTATGTATTATTTCGGCCTTATAGTCGCGCGTTGTAGTAATATGGTTTTCATGTTGATTTTGAGTTCTTTTTGAGTTTTGATCCTCGCCTTTTGGCGTTGTATATTATATTGCTTGTTTGGTTGTGACCGTCGATTGACAAAGAGCTAGCTCCCGCTTGGGGATGCCTTTAATCATTGTGTATATAATATTCTTGTTGTACCCCGTTCGGGGCCATTATTTACAAAGGAAACTCTGCCGAAATTTTCAGAAAAGAATATAGATTTAAAAAATGCATATTCGGCTTACTTATTTAAAAACCTTGTTTTTAAATAAGTGTTTTCGTTACTTCATAAAAAATAGTTTTCTTATTTATTCCTTAAAATGGTTTTAGATTTCTGGGTATTTGGATTACTTGAATTAGATGGGGTCCTATAGACTTCATATGATTCAAGTGCCAGTCACGTACTATTTCGGGTCGTGACAGCATGATGATTCGGACAGATAATACTAGTGGACTTTTGTTTAAGCCGGATCATAGTATTATACTGATAGATTATTTTATTCTCTTTTGTATTAGTATTTTTTGGAATACGGATACGGGTATGTATATACGGATAAGGGGCATTTTCGTAATTTGTTCAAAAATGCTTCTAGTAGAAGATACCTCATATTATGTATTAAACATTTTAGGTTAAATGTTTAATGCATTAAGAGGTGGAGGAAATGAGGTGGAAGTTTGCATAATTTGGAGTATGGCTCTTGGTGACACATAGAAGGTTTTCAAGCCATGAGTCAGGTGAAATATGAACCTATTTGATTTGTTATTAAGTTTATTCTATTGAGAATTAATGTTGGCTCAGATTTGCACAAGAGAGTTCACTCCCCATTTTCATGCTAACTCCTCACTAGCTTTTCCTAAAGCACTTCTTCCTCTACCTCTAGCCTTTCTTGTCTCATGAGTTGAGAAACATATAGCTATTAGAGACATACCAATCCATCTATATTCTCTACATCACCTAGGTCTTGTAGTGTAGCGATCTAGGTGCCCTAGTTACTTCAGATTAGAGGTAGGAGATCGAGCTAAAGACTCTCGGGTGGATTTTCTTCGACTCGAGGAGGCCGACGAGGAGGCGCAATCCGTACATACTCCAAGGAGCTCATGGAGACGAGGAGGTCAGCGAGCACAAGAAGGACCATTTACTTGAGGTATAACATTCATACTTTGTAGTTAAAACCTCATAGACATTTTGTTAGTTAAGGTTTAGTATCGATCATGGTGTTTAGTCGATGTTACGAAACATATAAAAATCATTTTTCGCAATCTCCGCTTTACCGCGAACCCGCAGGGTGCGTGGCATCGACTTACAATTACCACTTCACAAGTCCAAACTTCCACTAAACATCTACTTAGAAATTTCCAAAATCACAAAACTCACTAAACGATCTCTAAACTAAACAAGAAGGTTAGGAAACTAATTAACAAGATGAGAAAAGAAGTTTATACCTCTAGGAAGCAACTCAAGAAAAAACCCTAGAAGCTCCAAGTGCTCAAAATCCAAACTTGATTCAACCATGGGGTGTAGGGTGAGGTTGTGTGCATTTTTAATGAAGGTGAGGTGATGTTTCGGCAAGGTTTTGGAGATGGTTCATGGAGGTAGAGGAGGGTGAAGGAAGAGGAGAAGGAGAAGAAGAAAATGGTGAAGTGAAGAAAACAAATGAGTATGAGATGGAGGAAATGGTCAAGGGTGGAGCCATACTCTCATCTCTCTCTCGTACCATGCTTGTCATTATGTTGTCCCCCACTCTCTCTCCTCAATCATTTGTTCTCTTTTTCTTTTCTTTCTCTTTTCTTCTCACAATAAATCACAAGTCACAAAATGCAAATGAACAAATATGCAACAAAATGTAACATGTCATGGTGCACTAACCATGGCTAATTAGAAAATACGGATTTAGCTTAATTGTGATTAGTAGTGCACTAATCAAGTTTTAATTTAACTTGCATATAATAAATTATAAAATGCCTAAATCCAATAAATACCCTTTTTAATAAATAATACATATTAATCTCCAAATATTATTCCAAATATTGGTATATAATTATACCATTTTACGAAAACCGCAATTCGCAAATCGAATAGTTTTCATGAAATATATTATTTTAATATTTAAATTCCAAAAATAATATTTTTTTCTGAAATGCTACAATGAAATTGACGGATCTTGTGCTATATGGAGATTGATTTGGTTTGGTTCCCTATTGACGACGTGCTAGTCGATACTGCCATTTTAGTGACGTGGACGATCGGTGCTGCCATTTTTCCGACATGGACGGTCGGTGTTGCCCTTTTTGTAACTTGGACGGTCGATGCTGCTATTTTTGAGACTTGGATGGTCGATGGTTGATTTGGTTTGGTTCCCTTTTGATGATGTAGAGGTCGATACCCCCTTTTTAGCGACATGGAAGGTCGATACTTCCCTTTTTGCGACTTGGACGGTCGATACTTCCCTTTTTGCGACTTCGACGGTTGTTGTTGCCTTTTTTGCGACTTGAACAGTCGATACAGCCATTTTTGCTACATGGACGGTCGTTGCTGCCCTTTTTGTGACTTGCACGGTCGGTGCTGCACTTTTTGCGACTTGGACGGTCGGTGCAGCCATTTTTGTGACTTGGACGGTCAATGCTGCCCTTTTTGCGAATTGGACGGTCGATGGTTGATTTGTTTTACTACTCTTCTTGCGGTGTCAGGGATTGGATTTGACTTTCTATGCTTCTTGTGGTGTCGAGATTGAAGTTGACTTACTCCGCTTTCTGCGGTGTCAGGGTTAAAGTTGACTAGCTCCGCTTTCTGCGGTGTCAGGGTTAAAGTTGACTTACTCCACTTTCTGCGGTGTCAAGATTAAAGTTGACTTGCTCCGCTTCTTGCAGTGTTGGGATTGAAATTGACTTGCTTCGCTTTCTGCGGTGTCAGGATTTGATGTTGACTTGCTCTGCTTTCTGCGGTGTCTGGATTTGACTTGTTTCCGAGGTGCTGCTTAATTCCGCCGGGGAGGTCGTTGGTTGAGTCGGTTAATCTGATTGGTTTTGGAGTTCTTGTCAATCCCGTGGGACCATTTGAGCTTGGAACCACTGCCGGTGGGACTTTCATTTGATTTATTTGATTTCTGTCTTATTTGGCCGGACATTTGAATTTGATGGGAACTTGGAATTTGGATTTTGTTTAGCATCAGCATCGCCACACTGGAATATGGTACCATTAGCGAATCATCATTTTCCATGCCCATTGGGGAACGATGGCTTAAGAGACAGGTCTAGGCCCTTGTTACCTAAGACTTTTCAATTTTATGAGTCGTAAGGGTCTCAAAAAAAGCATTTTCTCACTACGAATCGAGAGGATTTCGTAGGTGTATTTTCTTTTAGGAGTCATGAGGACCCCCAAGTGTGTTGCTCCATTGTGAGTCATAAGGATCTCACGTGGGAATATTCTCCATACAAGGTCGAGAGGACTTCGCGAGTGTGGGATTTGGAATTTTGCATGGCATCAACATCACTACACCGGGATGTGGTACAAGGAGAGAATCATCATTTGCCGTGAGAGGATTTCCTTCTTTCCCAGTTTAACAACATAGGGGTCATATGTTTCCAGTTTAACTACTTAGGGGTCTCTTGGATTCGAAAGCTTGAAATTTTGTGGTTGGGCCGGCATCAGCGTTGCTAATACTGGAGCACAGGTGTCAGGAGCAATTCATCATTTGCCTTGAGAAAATTTAAGATTTGGTCTTTAGGTCGGTATCAGCATCGCTAACACTCAAGCGTAATGCCAGGAGCGACTCATCATTTTCCGTTTCCTGTCGGGGAGCGATGGCTTAGGAGACAGCTTTAGATCCCTATCACCTAAGGCTTTTCAATTTTATGAGTCGTAAGGTTCTCATAAAAGAATTTTCTCCTTACGAGTCGAGAAGATCTCGCAGGTGTATATTCTCCTTAAGAATCGTGAGGATTCCCAAGTGTGTTGCTCTTTTGTGAGTCATAAGGATCTCACGCGGGGATATTCTCCTCAGAAGGTCGAGAGGACTTTGCGAGTGTATTTTCGTTTCCTTTTCATGAGTTTGCACCCTTTCGGTTTTCACAAACTCGCCGGTAGTCCTTTTTTCTTACTCATGGAGCCCTCCCGGGTTTTCATCCATGCCCGTTTTTCTTATGAACGTATCGTTTTTTAGCTTCATTGCTTGTAGGACTTCAGATGCAGTCTCGCTGGTAGGACACAGGAGAGATAAGGGTCGTTTATGCCCGTGGATTATATATGGCTTTACAGGATGTATGATCCAGACCGTAGAGCCGGTGTGCTTAATTCGTCTGCGACATGGAGCATTCACGTATAGTATTTCTTGAGATATTGGCCATTGATGGGTAGCATAGGCCTTTCTCCCTGGCATTTATCAGCTGGTAAGATCCTCCATCAAATACTTTCTCGATGACGTATGGACATTTCTAGTTTGGATTGAATTTTCCCTTGGCATGTCGATTGAGGATGATCGATCTTTTGAAGACCAACACCAAGTCGCCTTTCTTAAAAGTGCGTAGACGAGTTATCTTATCATAGGCCCATGACATTGGGCTCTGTATAGCTACAGATTTTGCTGTATCGTGAGTCTCTTTTCTTCGAGGGCGTCGAGCTCTTCGAGCCGAAGGAGGGCATTTCCTTCCTCCATCAAACCATGCTGGATGGCCATCCTGAGGCTTGGAACTTCGACTACGAAAGGGAGGATTGCCTCCACTCTGAAGAGTAATGAGTATGGAGTGGAGTGAGTTAGAGTGCGGTGCATGGTACGATATACCCACAACCGCTTGTGGAGCTTGAGATTCCAGTCTCTCTTACTGGCTAAAGCATTTTTCCTCAGGAGCTTTGATAGAGTTTTATTGAAGGCCTTAGCTAACCTATTGGCTCTTGGTTTATAGATGAAGGAATATCTCCAGTCTATCTTGTGCTGAGTAGTGAACCTTGAGATTCTGAAGCTCTTGAAAGAAGGTTCATTTTCAAAAATAATTCTTCTAGGTGTACCGAAGTGGTATAGAATATTATGCCAGAAGAATGTCAAAATATTTTCTGTCATGACTTCATTTAGCAGGACAGGTTCAGTCCATCTGGAGAAGTAGTCAGTTGCGGCTAATATGAACCGGTGGCCTTTAGATGACGGGGGATCAATCGAGCCAACTATGTCGGTGCCCCAAACTTCAAAGGGCCATGACGCCACCATAGGATGTAGTGGATTGGGTGCTTGTGAATGAAGTCACCGTGAATTTGGCAGAGATGACATTTCTTCGCATGCTCTTCGCAATTCCTTATCATGGTAGTCCAGTAATATATTAGTCGTTTGATTTGAAGCCGCATTTTAGGACCAGATTGGTGAGCTCTGCAGACGCTCGAGTGAACTTCTTTCATGAGTTTCTGAGCTTCGGCTGATGACCTACACCTGAGCTAGAGTTGGTCATATAATCTGCTGTATAGCGTATTATTTACAAACACATATCGGAGGGCTCTCTTCTTCAACCGAACCCTCGCAGATTTTTCTTCGGGAAGCTTGTCGTATTGGAGGTATTCTATGAAGGGCTCTCTCCAATCTAGCTCATCTTGAATGATCAGAACGTCTTCGTCTCGATTGCTCTTTTGTTCTGCACTTTCCTCTTCTCGTAAAGAGACTGAAGAAAGAATTTGCCAGCTTCTGACTGTGATTAGAATTTCATCCATGTCGAAATCAGTTAGCTATTTGGCTAGGCAAGCGAGTACGTCGGCTATTCCGTTCAAAGCCCTAGTAACTCTTATTAGTTCAATGTTGGTGAACTGTTTCATGAATTCCACCACCTGGGTTATTTATTGAGCTAACTCAGGCTTATATATATTGTATTCGCCGCTCACTTAGTTGATGACAAGCTGGGAGTCACAGTAAACCCGTAGCCGAAGGATCTCCATTTCTACGGCGAGCTCCAGGCCAGCTATCAGAGCCTCATACTCAGCCACGTTGTTTTTGCGAGGCTTGGTAAGAGCGAAGGAATATAGCAGGGTTCCTCCCGATGGCGTGATGAACACCAATCTAATCCCTGCTTTTATCTCTGGGATGCTTGATTTTCCAGAGGTCCTTATTGATGAGGCTCTATTGAAGTAGTGCTCCCAACATGGCTCGCTATCCTCAAGGTGCATCATTTGTTCGTCCGGTAACTCGCAATTTAGCGGCGACCCTTCTGGTTTTGGATTAGCAACGAGGAAGTCGGTGAGTGCTTGCCCTTTTACCGCTTTCTGAGAATTATAGACTATGTTGAACTCAAGCAGCAAAACAACCTATCTTACCATTCTGCCAGCAAGGCTTGCCTTGGTCATTAAGTATTTGAGCGGGTTGACTTTGGAGATCGGCATAACCCGATGAGCGAGCAGATAGTGTCTCACCTTTTTCACAGTGAATATCTGGTCCAGGCATTACTTTTCCATCAGGGAATAGTTATGTTCCGCCCCGGCTAAAGTTCGACTGACGTATTAGAGGGCATTTTCTTTTCTCTCTTTATTTTCTGGGAAAGGAGTGTACCGAGTGACTCATCTAGCGCGGCAATATAGAGAATCAGCAGTTTATTTGGAATTGGAGCAGCAAGCACTGGAGGACAAAATGGGTATAGTTTGATGTTTTCGAATGCATCTTGACATTAGGCATCCCAGACAAAAGGAGCTTCTTTCTTCATGAGCTTTGAGAAGAGCCTATATCTTCCCGATAGGTTCGAGATGATCCTTTGTATGTAAACGAGCTTCATTTGAATGTATCTTAGCTGCGTCAGATTCTTTGGAGGAGGCATCTCTATGATGGCCTTTATCTTTGATGGATCAACTTCGATCCCTTGGTGCCAGACTATGAAGCCTAAGAATTTCCCAGATGATATGCCAAAGGCGCACTTTAGAGGATTCATCTTTAGATTGTACTCTCTAAATCTGGTGAAGACAGTTCGGAGATCTTGGATGTGATTGTCTTTGGCTCTAGTCTTGACGACCAAGTCATCGATATAGCATTTGATGACTTTGTAGATTAAGTCATCAAAGATATTTTTCATCGCCCTTTACTATATGGCGTCCGCATTCTTCAGTCCGAAAGGCATTGCCTTGTAGCAGTACATTCCGATCGGGATTCGAAACGCTGTGTGCTTCTCATCCTCAAGAGACATTTTTATCTGATTGTATCCATACGAACCATCCATGAAGGTGAACAACTTGTAATTTGAGGTATCGTCGACCATCATTTCTATGACCCGAAGCGGGAAGTCATCTTTATGGCATGCTTTGTTAAGGTCCCTGAAGTCGACACAAACCCGGATCTGCCCATTTTTCTTCTTTACTTGGACGATGCATGCGATCCAATCTGTGTATTTCTCTTCTATGTTGAAGATGACATCAATGTGTTTCTTGGTTTCCGCAACGACCTTCTCCTCCAACTCCCTTCTTATTCTTCGAAGAGCTTGTTTGACTGGCTTGGCATCAGAAGATATAGTTAGCTTATGCACGACTACTTCAGGGGAGAGGCCAGGCATTTCTTTTTACGTCCATGTGAACCAATCGACAAATTCGTGCAGCAGAGCAATTATTTGCCCTTTCATTTCCTCTGACAAGAGTGAGATGATGTAGGTCGGCCTTGGATTTTCGGGCGTTCCCAAATCAATCTTGGTTAGCTCATTGATTGTTGCTTGTCCGCCCTTTTCGAGCTCTCGAGGGCCTTCTTCTGGCTCAGCTAGCTCGTCTTCATTATTAGACTTTTCACTAGCTTCACTAACATGGATCATGTAGTATGCCTTGATGTCTGGTTGAATGAAACCTATGCCCCGTCTATCTTGGATTCCTCCATCGATAAGTGCTCAGACCTGAGGCGGATGCCACAGCCCTTCATAAAAATTGGCTTCGGAGTCCGTTTGATATAGCCGACACCCATACTTTTTAAAATATTGCCACGTCTCGGGCGCATAGTATCTGGTGTTTTGGACGGCTCTAATGCCTCTTTCGTAGGGAAGGCATGTCACAGACAAATCGTCTGGGTGAACGACAGGATTTGACCCATAAAACAGGATGCCCTTCTGTCAACTTTTTCTTCCGGGAACGTAAAAAGTTTTCAGCTGGTCCAAGGTGGAAACTGATAATGCATCGAGCTCTGTGCATATCTTCTCCAACACTCTTATGAGGGCTAGGGGCCCTTCTGTAAGTTTGATGGTTTCTCTTAGCTTCGCTTTTTTCATGAGAGCCTGATCTGTATAGATGTTACAAGACAGGTTCTCTTCCTCCGACTCTTCAGTATCGCTGTCGAAATGAGGGCAAATTTTGTTGCCGGATGGGAGTTCAATATCATATTCATCTGTATTGCTACCTAAATGAGGGTGAGTTTTACGGAAGGACGGACTTCCAGCGTCGCACTCATCAGTGTCATTGCCGAAACGCGGACACACTTGGGGTTTTTTTCTTTTGAAAATAACGGTCGGCTCAGATTTGCTTTTGAGGGAGCTATTCTGTCATTAGTCAGTTGTGGCTCAGCATTATAGGGGTTCACAAAGTACCGAGAGTCTTCATACCAGACTTCATGTACACCGAACGGCTGTATGTCTCCGTTAATGCGTCTTTCTTCGCCATTTTTGGTATACTTCAAGCACTGATAGAGTGTTGACAGAACTATGCCATAATCATGAAGCCATGGCTACCCCAAAAGAATTTTATACGACATGTCGGTGTAGATCATTTATATTTTAACTTCGGTTTGCAGATCTCCAAATTTAATTGGAAGTTCTATAGACCCCAGAACTTGCTGGATGTTTTGATTGAAGCCTTGAATGACAATCCGTTCTCTTGATAGGTGTCAGACGTCCATTGACAAACTCTTCAGAGTCCGCAAGTTCATGATGTTCACCGAGTACCCTGGATCAATCAATATGCGATTAATCCGATCTCTGTAGCTGTACCCGGTCATGTAAAGATGCAGGTTATGCGCAGCTGTTCCCAGTAGTATTTCTTTGTCCTTAAACATGACCGCGGCTGCATGTAGAGTGTACTAGGCGTATTTCATATTAATTTCCGCGAAGCGAGCGTGATACCGCTCTGGGTTTTGTAAAGCGTGAATAAGAACATCTCTAAGCTCCTTGGATAGGACCAGGGCATCGTAAATGCTCTGGAGAGATGGAAGATTCCGGAGATGAGCCAATACATTATAGTCCACTAGGGAAGGACTCGAGTCTTCATGATCCAGCTCTCAGCCATCTTCTTCATTAGTGACCTTTTTTCCATCGCTTTCGGTGCGTTGCCTTGATTTGGCGGTAGAGCCTTGCCACTTCTGAGCTGGATTTGGTTGGCCTTTGTGCTGAGCTCCTCGTCCTCTTTCGGAAAATAGAACACTTCCTGAGAGTCGCTACCGAGGTAGACGACGTAGCAGGTCATAATAGGGACCTCACCATCAAAGTCTTCTTCTAGCTTTTCCAGAATTTTAGCTGCTTTTACGGGGAAGAACTCCTTCAATTGTATTAGAGTCCTTTCCTTTTACTCATAGTCTTCAAGGGAATCAATATACTTTTGAATGGTTGATTTCCACGCAGACTCCTTTCCGCATTGAGCTGCATTTTTCCCTTTCTTCTACTTAAGGTCTTTGGATTTTAAGCCTGATCGAGCCGAATTGGTAGATGAAACGGTAAGCTCTTCCTGCCCCTCGTATTCAGTTCTGAGCTCCTTCTGAAGTAGCTTTAACATTTTCTTCATCTTCTTAGCTATATGCATGCTCCGTGGATGCTGCAGTGAGTTGGATTCATTTTTCGGTGTAGCAGATTCAGCTTTTTGCTCTTAGAAAACTTCATCTTCTGTCAGTATAAAGTTGGTGGTCGTAACTTGATTGTTCACCAACACGCTTTTAGATAGTTAGATCTCTCTAGTCTTGTATTGCTTTTCGACCCAGTCTTTAAAAATATAGCAATCCTCGATCGCATGGCTCACTACTCGATTGTATGGGCAATACAAAGGGTTGTCGGTCATCTTTGCTTCATGAGGCCTTTTCGACTCAAGCAATTGTAGACTGTTGTTCAAAGCATTTCTGAATATCTTGCGGACTTTGTCTCTCCTAAAAGAGTAGACCTTGTTCTTTTTCTCCTCTATGAAAGTCCCTTCTCCTCCCAGCACCGGCTTTCGAGACCGGTTTATTTTGGATATTCCTTCCTTTCATTTGTTTCCATTGTGAGACGCATTGAAGACATTAGCATTTCCGAAATTCCTGCTTCTAGGTTGTTGTCTCTCTTGCCCTTCCAAGGCTTGTCACTCTGAGAGTCCGGGGTAGACTCTTAATTCGAACATTCCAACATTTAGACTTTCTTAGACATCTCCTGAAATGTTTTGAGGCCCGTAGTATATAGGATTGGGACAATCCAATTGCTGAGGTTCCCAATGAGGAGGTTGACGGATTGGTCCTGCACCAACGGTGGCTTGCACTTCACAGTGAGATTGCGCCATTGGGCGATAAATTAAGTCCGTATTGCTTTCGTTCTTTCCCGGCTTGGTTCCCACAAGGTCAACAATGGAAATTTTTTCACTGACACTCATAAATCTTTGCTGAAACGGTAACATTTCAGAAAATATAAAATATTATTTTTGAAATTTAATATTAAAATAATATATTTCGCGAAAACTACCCGATTTGCGAATTTTGGGTTTTCGTAAAATGGTATAAATATATACCAATAATTGTGAAATAATTAGAGATTAAAATGATTTATTCATTTAAAAATATATTTATCGGATTCGGCATTTTTATAATTATTTATATGAAGTTTGAATAAAAATTGATTAGTGCACTACTAATCGCGATTAGGCCAAATCCGTATTTCTACATTTTTCCATGGTTATTACACTATGACATGTTCCATATGGTTGCATATTGTTTCATTGGTATTTGTTGATATTTGGCTTTTAAAGAAAAGAGAAAGAGAAAAGGGAAAAAGGAGACAATTATTGGAGAGAGAGCGAGAAATGAGTTAAGAGAGGGTGAGAATAAGGAAGATAGAGAGAGAGAGAAGGGCAGCCATTCATTTCCTCCCCTTTTTTGGCTTCATCTTCTTCCTCCTCATCTCCCTCCACCTCCATCTCCAAGAATCATCTCCATTTTCTCACCAAAACCCTATACCCTCTTTATTAAAGTTGATCCCCACTTCATCCTCAACACATTAGACCAATTAAAATTGGATTTTGAAGACTTTGAGTAACTCAAGAATTTTCTTGAGTTGCCAAATGAGGTATAATTCTAGACACTAGTTTAGTTTTTAAGTTTAATAGCTTCCTAGCTTAGTTTAAAGTCAAACAAGTGTGGACTGTGATCTTGGATTCTTTCAAGTTGCCGTTGAGGGATAAGTAGAGGTGTAGTGAGTGTTTTAAGACCTTAGGGATTGATTTCAAGACCTGGAAATGTGAATAGAAACCGAAATAAGAACTTAGATATTGTCCCATGTCGGTTTTTTGAGGTATTGTGTGCCTACAGGAAATCTGGGATGACCTGGAAAGTTTCTGAGAAAAACTAGCAATTCCACAGACTTAGTTAGACCCATAGGAGACCACCCTGAGGAGACAAATCCCAACAGAGCAGGTTTGGCCGACCAGGCCGGTTTTCTAGGGAGTGTGGCCGGCCAAGTTAGGGTATTTGGTGTCTAGGTTTGGTCTGTAGCTCACATGACCCCTATAAAACCCCACTGTACTGCTAGTTTGGTCTGATTTTACCTGAGACTAAATCTGGGACCATTTTCCTAGGTGGCTGAATATGGAAATTGTGATTTATGAATTCATGTTTTGGTATTTGATGTTGTATTGGGTCATTTGATGTTTGTACGTCAACGACGAGGGTTGCTTGGTGGTTTTTGAATACGTAGGCTATAGGTTCTAACCTATGAGCGCACCATGTGCCGTATTGGTTTTCCGGAGATGTTTTTAATACCATTGCGACTGTGTATTTATTGCAGATACCCTCGTGTGGATTTAGAAACGATGAAACACATCGACAACGGCTGAACAAGGAGTTCTGTAGATGAGTTGATTTATATCTACGGGGGAAGTCGGGTGGATGGCGTATAGCACCCCCATAAATTTTGCTGGAAACCGATATATAGAATATGGTTAAAGAAACCTATATTTGAAAACTATGGATAGGGTTAAAAAGGATAGTTAGAGATGGAATGAAGAATCTTATATATATATATATATCGAGATATGAGATGAAAGCTATAGGGATATGACTCTTAGAACTGATATGATAGAAATGATGTCTCGAATTGATAAATAAGGACAAGAAAAGTGAATGTGAATCACGACATACAGGTATGTAGTTATAAGAGAATAAGTAGGAGATTTATAGTAGCAGGATATGAGATTAATAAGCTAGATTGTATATGTAAGATGACTTAATGTGATGAAAAGAATATACGATGTCATATGATGAATTGATTGATATGTTGGTATATGGATACAAGTCGATATGAGAGGATTGATACCTTTGTCGGTCCCCTGATATGAGATTGTTATGGATGTGACCTGGGATATTAGTATATAGATATATATAATGTTGTGAATCATGAGTGATATGACGTACGAGACGTTAGGTCCGTACCCTCATTGTCATATAGGTTGATAGGATCACTAATTGTTTAATGCTGCCATACGATGGATTACCATACGTGATGAGTTTTATCTGATGATTGATCCATACCCTTGACAAGAGGATGTCATACGATGGATTATACCGTACATGATGTTGTGAGCCTGGATGCCGATTGATAGATTCACCGACTCGGGTATGAGATAGAGACGTATACCTTATAGCATGGCGCTCACGATTTACTTTATGTTAGGTTCATGTTATTCTCATTGCATTATATATATTTCTGCTAGTACACCTACACCATTATCGATGATGCATATGTTACACTTACACAGATTGGCCAGTTCACACACTTCATCATCGATAATTGCTACGTCACTTACACAGTAGAACTGCCACATCATTATGCTAGGTTGCATGATATACTTGATATGCTCACATCATTATGATATGTCTCATGATATATTGATATGCTCACATCACTGTTCCATGTTGCATGATATACGGATATGCTTATATTACTGTTATATGTTGCATACACCATGCTTTATGATTATATGCTTTGAGATGTTGTTTTTATGAGATCTCTGGATTTGAGAACTGCAGTTTAATTTCAAAGGAAATTGAGTATTGTTTTAAAAATGAGGTTTCTCTTCATATGATATTTCGAGACGTCCACCATGAGTTTTCTCGGTTCTGAGATTTATTTTGGAGACCCTATTCGAGGAGTGGAGGTACCGTCTCGGGTACATGGTGGACTCGGTAAGGTACCCCGGGGCAAGAGAGAGATTTCGTGGGGATGACGATGAGCCTGGCAGGGGAGCACTACCTACCGGTGATAGTATTTGGACCTGGCGGTTATCCGAAGGATACCGACAGGGGTCATGAGACGGATATGAGTTCCGACCGGTGTATGCGGTTCTTAAGGGACGATCTGAGGATGCAGCACCTGAGATATGAGGATTTACGTGTCGATGCTTGACACGGGATTCATGATGTTTCAAGTGTCGAGCTGGACACTCAAGTTCCATGATTTTGATGTGTCATTGATGGACACATGTTAGTTGATATCCTCATATTTACATACATATGCTTTCATGACATTTACATGCATGATGTTGTTGTGTCATTGATGGACACGTAGATGTTAACCACTCGCAGATAGGCATTGATTTTATTGTTGGCACATATGCAGATACGGTCACCCTAGATATCACAGTATTACCTTTATGATATAGTTGATCTAGGAAATCGTTGTTTATTCGATTTCTACCTGATGATGTTTTCTACTTACGAGTTGGCAACTCACCTCCGTTGTGCCACAGTTCTTACAGGTTGACCGCATGGATCAGTAGCGGTATCGCTTGTACACATCTTGTATTTGGGTGATTGCTTTGTTAGGTGGTACATGTTGGATCGTACCACTCTTGTATTTACTATTCCGTTGTATCTAGTTAACTCCTTCAATCAAAAACTAGTATTTGTATATATGTAGTAAGACCTAGACAGACTTGTGGTTGCGAGACTTAGAGCGAGTGTTTATGTTCTCTACTTATGGTTTTGATGTCCTGCTTACATTTCCTTGTGTTGATCTTCTCCATTGGGCGTCGTATACTTATATTATGACTTGCGTGGTTGTGATTCCGCCGATTGGTGAAGAGCTAGCTCCCGCTTGGGGATGCTTTTTATGTTATCATGTATATGTGGTTTTGAATCAAAATATACAAAGGAGGTACTGCCAAAATTTTTAAAAGACGAAACATGTTTTCAACTAGTAGCATCCACGTGCATTTTTCATGTTCCACTATTTATGCATTTAAGAAATATTTTGATTTCATCATACCTTTATTTCAAAACATCACCTCTTTTATTTTCTTTAAAAAGGTTTAGATTTCTGGGCTTCGGCTTACTTGAATTACGTTACGCTATTGACGTGGCGTGGTATAAGTGCTAGTCGCGAGCTAATATTTTCGAGTCATGACAAAGTTGGTATCAGAGCGCTAGGTTTAACCTTGGTTCGAGTCTAGGTTTGACAATGTGGAGTCTGGGGCGTAATCTATTTCGGAACTTAGGCTTGACCTTACGGAACTTAGACTTGAACAGGGGGAGTATTAGACCCGAACTTTCATTTCATAGGTTGACCTGATTGATGTAGTAGGTAGCTTGAGTAGAGTGACGTACAGTACGTATGTTCCACGGCATATTTACGATACGATACTCCACATAAGAAAACTTAGGATGTACATATCTTGAGACTTGTGATTCTCTTCGTTCCCTTGATCATACATCCATTTCAGAACCTTGATTCTATTCGTTTCCATGATCATACTCTCACTGATTCCGTTCCTCCTTATGATCATGTATCCATTCTGGATCTGTTGATTCCTTTCATTCCTTTGATCTATTTTCATCGATACAAACTTGAGGTTCATGTCACCATGGTTTGAGCGCAGATTGAGCTGCTGCTAGTTATGCGGTCAGGGCGAGCTCGTCATGGACGAGGACTGGCCATCGTGTTTTCTGGTGACATGGGAACGTATCAATTTAGTGTTTGTGCTGTGACATGTCGTTTGAGGAGACTGTACGGTTTTGCACCGGATGATCGGGCCATTGTTAGAGGCTGCCTGTTGTGAGAGGTCTGTTGTTGTATAGCCTACCTCAGAGACTGTGATGTCGCCTACCTTGCAGACAGATGATCCGGCTGTTGTGGAGATTGACGAGATGTCGCTTCTAGAGCTTACGAGCTGAGATCGCTGGAGCTTTCAGGCGGAGATGCGACAGATGATAGCTAGTCTATCTTGAGTTGAGAGATGGAGATGATTCGTCAGATTTGATGCACCGACGCAGGCCTAGTTGAGTTGAAGATTTCCAGTGTGGAGAATCTTACTCAGATCTAGAGTAGATTGATCCAAAGATGACGTTGTTCGTTGGATGATCCGATAGAAGATCAGTAAGTTGACCAGCTTTGGATAGAGGACCTCACCCAGATGCGTTGTGAGTTGATCGAGAACGGACGAGTTTTGGGTATTCCTTCGATGGTTGGGACGAGTTCCCGAGGACGTGTTCGGCTAGAGATCTTCTACAGAGTGATGGAGATACCGAGTTCGCGATTTCGAGTCCGTGTGAGATATTTCGGATTGACTGTAGCCGAGAACAATTGCAGCACGCAGATAGCATGACGTCACTTCAAAGCGGACGATAATAAAGACGAGTGGAACAAGAGGTTCGTGCGAGATGTTAACGAGCTGTTGTTACTCCGCATTGATGCCAGAGGATCTGATATGTATACAGAGGCGTTAGGATACAGCCAGTTCCCGAGGAAATGCTGTGCTGAGAACGCAGATGTCCAGAAAACGAGAAAAGATTATGTAGGAGTACCAGCCTCCGTATGGTTCGGCATAGGTGAGATCGGAAGAGACGTTGAGCAGGTTCCTTTCAGGACACTGCTGCGATAAGATTTGAACTGAGGATCAGTTGTGTCACGTGCATTCAGAGGGCCAGAGGCCAACGTCAGTGACGTGCTGCCTTACGAGTGGTCATACTAATTGACTGAGAGATGACCAGAGGAGTGCTAGAGCGGATTCTTTTCCGTTAGTACACCGGACTGGGCCGACGAGACGATGGATTGCGAGATTGGTAATCCACAGAGAAAATGAGGACCCAGAGACAGAGGACGTCAGACAGTGAGCAGGAGGCAAGCGGATGTTCTTGCTGTGCCAGTTTTGGGCGCACCGACATTTTTTGTAACATTTCGAAATAATAAAAATATTAATTTTAGGGAATATTTATAATTTAATATTATTTTATTGAATATTTTAATAATTCGGTATATTTAAATCCAAATAAATAGGGAAAATTTTGGAAAAGTTATGGAAAATTCTAAAATAGGGTAATTTAGAGAATTATGCCATTTCTAAGTTCAATTAATTAGTTATATGCTAATTTAGTGTTAACCGCGATTAAAAATCGCTAATCGGTTTTTCTAGCTTTTTGTGCAAAACATGCACATATCATCTTTTCTCACACTTGTGCATTTTCTTGCCATGGTTCACTTTGGGTTTACTATTCTTGGGAGAAGGATTTTGAGAGAAAAAGAAAAGAAAAGAAATGAGAAAGGATTATAATATTGGGTATGGGCATGTGAGAGAATTAGAGGGTGAGATGTGTTGATCAAGACTTGGCCATTCTCTTCATTCCTCATTCATTTTCCCTCCCTCTCCTTCAAGTTGCTGCAGCTGCTCCTGCTCCTCACCCCACCTCCCCTCTTCAAGCTCTAAATCATCTCAAAAACAACTCCAAAACCCAATCTCCATTTCATTAAAAGTGTGCACAAGCTCAAGATCTACACATTGGACTAAAGAAGCAAGGATTTTGGCCACTAGGGGCAACTCAAGAAAGTTCTTGAGTTGCCAAATGAGGTATTTTCTGGATCATTAACTTAGTTTTAGCATTTCCTTTACCCCCATGTTTAGATTGAACCGATTTTGTGTGATATTGTGGAGTTAAGGAAAACTTAGTTAGGGTTTGAGGAAATTATGAATTGTAATATGAAATTGAGTTCAGTAGAGACTACACCAACACCCTAGTGCATGAATTGAGACCCTAACCTGAGAGTTGAAACCCGAAATACGGATTTAGAAACCGATATCGGAAAGTTTGTGGAATCTGTGAAGGTTATTTAAGATCTGCTATCAACCCGAGACTCTGAAAATTATATTGGATGGACAGTGACATGTGCAGGCACCCAAGGAAGATAACCCCAAAGCCCTAGCCCCCACTTCCTTTTCCAGGCCGCAGATTTAATCTGTTTGGCCGCAATTTGCGGCCTGGGTCCCACTATTTTGTCTCGTGTTTGTTCTGTAGCTCATACATGTATATTTTAGACCCCTGGTATGTATAGATTTGTCTAATTTGACCTATGGTGAAATCTGGAGCCTATTTCCTAAGTTGCTGTTTTAGATTCGTGTTTCCGTATTCCGTATTTTTTAGTTCTGAATTGTGTATTGTGATTTACCTCGACTATTTGGCGTTTATACGATGATATCGAGGATTTGTTGATGGTTTTGAAGGCGTGCCCATAGGTTCTAACCTTTAGGCCCCTTATCGTATCGTTTTGGGTTTCGTGTGCCATGTTAGCTTCGACTTGGTTTTAATACGCATTACGATACTTTGACGTGTATGTACCTATGAAGACTTCGGGATGACGAGCAAGCGCGAGGCGACGTCGACAAATGAAGACGCAAGGTGAGTAGATTATATCTACTGGGGGAAGTCAGGTGGATGGCGTATAGCACCCCTCGCAGTCCATAGTTGGTATAATATATATTATGTTTGATTGTTATAGTGTGTCATGGATATTGTGTTAGGTGTAGTATGGTTAGCTTAGGGTAGCAATAAACTAGTATAGTTCCTAGTCACGAACCCTAGAATAGGTTTACACCACACGAGCACCCTTGCATATTCACTATACTTACACGGTGTTGATGATGATATTGGATGACTTTGGAGATAAGTCGATGATATTGGGCTTTTTGCCGTGAGATCGGTGATGTGATATGATTCGTATTTGGGATACGACATGTGATTCTTGCGGGCTTGGGAAGTGTGTTTACCCCCGCATTCATACTTTGTAGATGGTATCAGTTGTACTAGACTTAGATCAGTACCCCAGAGTATGTGAGATGATGATAGTGATACCTTATATTGGTTGAGAGAAATAAGATATTGACCGTACCCAGTTAATGGGATGCCGTACGACGACTTACCGTACGAGCCTATATTGATGATTGATCCGCACTCATGACATGAGGATTGGTATACGATATACTGTATCGTACGCGATACTATTGAGGCGGGATCACTGACTATTATATATATATATCGACTCAGACTTAGGTGTGTAAGCCCGCGGGGGCGCCCCGGCCGTCGATCCGACGCCGGAAACGCGGAAAACAAAAACTTTGCGAACTTTGCAAAACGGCACCGCCGCGGACTTTTCACCCGGATCGGGCCATTAACTTAGCTAGCTAGCAAAAAGGAAAAGAGTAGATATGCTATACCAAGCGATCCGTGTCCTTCGGTCTTCATCTCCACTCCGATCTCCCGCGGAATCTCCGTCACCTCCTCGCTCGTCGGAAAGGGGCACCACGTAGCCGGAATCTTTTACGGGCTCCCGCCTCTTGACCGAGGCAACTCGGGCGCGAAGTTGGCTAGCCGACGCGTCCAAGACTTGCTATAGAAATAGTGTAGAAGGTTATCTCTTTGGGGTTCTTGAAGTTGCCTTGATGGAAGGATGTGAGGAGGAGAAGAAAAGCAACTCAAGAAAATGTGCTTATGAACTTGGTAGCATGGAAAAAGATATGAAGCATTTTTCTCACTCAAAAAGAAATGATCCTCTCTCTCTAGCCAAAGTGGCCGGCCCCCTCTCCATAGAATTAGATTGGAGAGAGAAAAAGAATGGCACCACAATATGTATCATAATAGAATGGAAAAACCAAATCAAAAAGAAAATGGTCACAACCATTTCCTTATCAAACCACTCACTAACCATCAAGTGAAAAGCCATCAAATGGACAAGAAAGGAATATCATGATGATGCAAGTCTCATCAAAAGCAACATATGCAAGAAAGCCCCTCACAACAGAGTTAATTGCAAACTTGCAATCAACCCCTTCCAACGAAAAGTCCGGCCGAGAAGGAAAAAAGGAAAACCGGCCGGAACGGAATACAAACTGGCAACTTCATAAAACCGATCCCGTAATAAATTACAGGAAAACCCCGCTACTGCAAATACATGCCCGCATTTGTATTCCCACTGAACACAAATGCAAAGAGACAAAACTACACCATCTAATACTAAGATCCGGCTTAAGCCAAAGCCGGCTAGTAAAAAACCGTCCGATCACGATCCGTGCAATACCGCACGTATCAGATCGAACCCTGCCATATCTCCATACGGCCTCTACAGCGTTTCGCCCGAAACTTGAGTAACTGTCTGTGTGGTGGACTCTAAAGACTCGTCAATACTATGGCTGTGGATTTAACCACTAGCACGTCAGAGGTATTAGCCATACGTGACGGGCCACCAGCTATTGACCAAAAGGGACGTCGATGAGCGAACTCATCCTGACACCCTACTGAGCCTATCAGTGACAATATCCGTACAGTCCGGTCCGTTCGTCTATGAGTATCGCATGGCGGGCCTAGGGGGTTGGTAAAAGTCAGACCCCCAAAAGCGGTACAAGTCGTGTCGGAGTGTAGCCCAGAACACCCTGAGATACTACTGGAATACCTACCAGCAAATCTCCTGCCTTGGCCAAGGACTTTTCATGTTCTGGCTCTCCTAGACACAGCACGACCTCACTCCTAATACCGGGAGAGACGAACCCCTGCAGATCCGCTCACTGCCTCCATGTGGCTCGGGACTGTACCCAACTAAAACCTGTTTGCACGACTCCTTTGAGCCGTGGTAGGGTAGTAATCAAAGTACAGTGGGAACTCACACGAGACAAATAACGATCCCAGGTCGATGAACTAACCTGTACACATGTCACCTGGGAACTGCTATCTGACGTCTGGTATATCCCAACTAGCAGGTTCCCGGCGAGTCCTGTCCGGTGTACTCATAACCCAATGAGCACCTGTATACATCTTAGGTGAACCAACAGACACCAGTGGCTTGTGAGACCGGCCACCGCCCCTCGTCGGGGTCTCGACTGTATACACTAGTCTACTGTGGAGAATCGATGCCCTGTCTCGAAACTCCCTCGACTAGGGACCATTTAAGGATGTGCTTATAGACCCCAGCTCCCACTTATATGATCGCCCTCATACTGCTGGAAGTCAAGCAAGAATCCTAGGGGCTTTATCAACGTGTAATAGCGACTCGAAAGGTCACCTAAAGCAGTACACGATGATAAAGATAAACCAGATAGCATACTATCATCTCGAGTAAGACTGTCCTACCGGGATAGGTCCTCCCCTCAATCATTGCAATCACGTGCCTGTGACCCAATAATTGACTCTGAGGGCACTATCTCCAACAAGGTGGTCTCCTTACCCCTCCTGATTGACTTGATACTTAGATCTGTAGTTTGCACAGTAGATGTTAGACTAGACCCGAGTCATTCTTATTTCAAATGGCATAACTGCATGACATATACTTATGGGTGTAGATTCCTTACTGTTACGTTGATTATTCAATTTCCGCATATTCCTGCTATTCACATTGCTTTGCATATGCTTACTGCTATATTACTAGCATGTTGCTAGGACACTAGCACCATTATCGATGATGTGTATGTTCCACGTACACTTGCTTGCCGGCTCACAAACTTCATCATCGATAATTGCCATGTTACTACACAGTAGCATTATTGCATCAGGATATGACCTTGAATGTGCATACTATTATTTCCGTGTTGCATGATATACTGTTATACTTGCACTTCCTTTATATGTCACATACTCATACTTATACACGTACATTGATACCTTCATACTTGCTTAGATTACGCATTGAGATATGTTGTTTCCATATTTATTCTGAATTTGGGGAACCGTGGATATTTCGAAGAAAATAGTTAATTATTTAAAAACCCGGTTTCCCTTGATATGATATTTCGGTGCGTCCACCATGTGTTTTCTCGGTGCGAGAGTGATATGTGTGAACCCGAATCGAGGAGTTGGATGAGGCCAATTACGGGTACATGGTGGACCCGGTATGGTATCCCGGGGCGAGAACGGTTTCGCTGTGTAGTAGACGGTGAGCCTGGCAGAGGGACTACTACCTACCGGTGATTGTATTTGAGCTCGGCGGATATCTGGAGGATACCGACCAGAGTTGAGAGATGGACATGGGCCGACCCGTACTGCCGGGGCCGAGGGCCGATACCGCAGACGGAGCCCCATATGGACGAGGATTTGCGTGTCGATGCTAGGCACGGGTTTCATGATGTTTTTCCATGATTTTGTTTATATCCTCATATTTACATACATGATGCTTATTGTCATTGGGTGACGGGTGGACGGGTTCCACGTTTATACAGACATTGATTACATACAGACCTTGACTACATTGATCATACTTCATTTGTATATATAACAGGGTACGAGGGCGCTGTTATATATACCCTTACACCAATATTAGTGGAATGGGACGCTAATATATGTGTATTGATATCCATTTGAAACTTCATCATGTTTATTTCATGCAGACATACCTTACATTTATGACATGTTATTATCTGAGGCACTGGCACGAGTACTTGGCACTGCCTACATGATTAGATATTACACTGCCACATTTTTCATGCTTCAGACTTACTGTTGAGGGTCATATTATATACTGATCGTATTGACCTAGGATTATGTTTTGCATTCGATTTCTGCTTGTAGATATTATCTATTCACGAGTTGGCAACTCACCCCCGTTGTGCCACAGTTCTTGCAGGGTTTGCCGTACAGGTTCCTTAGCAGCATTTCCGGCACACTGCTTTTCTTTGCGGGTGATTTGCTTGGTAGGTGGGTTCTTTGTATCAGAACCGCCGTTGTACATGTATTATTCATTGTATCTAGAAATTTCCATCAACCAAAAACTTGTATATTGTTTCAGACTTAGACACTAGTGAATGTATTATTTCGACCTTGAGTCGCGCTTAGTAGTGTTGCAGTTTTCATGCTTATCTGGGTTTTTTTTTAAATTTTGATCCTCGCCATTCGGCGTTGTATAGTATATTGCTTGTTGTTTATTTATCCTTAAAATGGTTTTAGGTTTCTGGGCTTTTGGCTTACTTGGATCAGATGGAGTCCTATAGACTTCATATGGTTCAAGGGCGAGTCACATGCTCTTTCGCGTCGTGACAAAGTACCTATGAAGACTTCGGGATGACGAGCAAGCGCGTGGCGATGTCGACAAACTAAGACGCAAGGTGAGTAGATTATATCTACTGGGGGAAGTCGGGTGGATGGCGTATAGCACCCCCCGCAGTCCGTAGTTGGTATACTATATATTATGTTTGATAGTTATAGTGTGTCATGGATATTGTGTTAGGTGTAGTATGGTTAGCTTAGGGTTAGCAATAAACTAGTATAGTTCCTAGTCACGAACCCTAGAATAGGTTTACACCACACGCGCACCCTTGCATATTCACTATACTTACACGGTGTTGATGATGATATTGGATGACTTTGGAGATGAGTCGATGATATTGGGCTTTATGCCGCGAGATCGGTGATGTGATATGATTCGTATTTGGGATACGACATGTAATTCTTGCGGGCTTGGGATGTGTGTTTACCCCTGCATTCATACTTTGTAGATGGTATCAGTTGTACTAGACTTAGATCAGTACCCCAGAGTATGTGAGATGATGATAGTGATACCTGATATTGGTTGAGAGGAATAAGATATTGACCATACCCAGTTAATGGGATGTCGTACGACGACTTACCGTATGAGCCTATATTGATGATTGATCCGCACTCATGACATGAGGATTGGTATATGATATACTGTATCGTACGCGATACTATTGAGGCGGGATCACTGACTATTATATATATATATCGACTCGGACTTAGGTGGTCTCCTTACCCCTCCTGATTGACTTGATACTTAGATCTGTAGTTTGCACAGTAGATATTAGAATAGACCCGAGTCATTCTTATTTCAAATGGCATAACTGCATGACATATACATATGGGTGTAGATTCCTTACTGTTACGTTGATTATTCAATTTCCGCATATTCCTGCTATTCACATTGCTTTGCATATGTTTACTGCTATATTACTAGCATGTTGCTAGGATACTAGCACCATTATCGATGATGCGTATGTTCCACGTACACTTGCTTGCCGGCTCACACACTTCATCATCGATAATTGCCATGTCACTACACAGTAGCATTATTGCATCAGGATATGACCTTGAATGTGCATAATATTATTTCCGTGTTGCATGATATACTGTTATACTTGCACTTCCTTTATATGTCACATACTCTTACATGTACACATACATTGATACCTTCATACTTGCTTAGATTACGCATTGAGATATGTTGTTTCCATGTTTATTCTGGATTTAGGGAACCGTGGATATTTCAAAGAAAATAGTTAATTATTTAAAAACCCGGTTTCCCTTGATATGATATTTCGGTGCGTCCACCATGTGTTTTCTCAGTGCGAGAGTGATATGTGTGAACCCGAATCGAGGAGTTGGATGAGGCCGATTACGGGTACATAGTGGACCCGGTATGGTACCCCGGGGCGAGAACGGTTTCGCTGTGTAGTAGACGGTGAGCCTGGCAGAGGGACTACTACCTACCGGTGATTGTATTTGAGCTCGGCGGATATCTGGAGGATACCGACCAGAGTTGAGAGATGGACATGGGCTGACCCGTACTGCCGGGGCCGAGGGCCGATACCGCAGACGGAGCCCCATATGGACGAGGATTTGCGTGTCGATGCTAGCCACGGGTTTCATGATGTTTTTCCATGATTTTGTTTATATCCTCATATTTACCTACATGATGCTTATTGTCATTGGGTGACGGGTGGACGGGTTCCACGTTTATACAGACATTGATTACATACAGACCTTGACTACATTGATCATACTTCATTTGTATATATAACAGGGTACGAGGGCGCTGTTATATATACCCTTACACCAATATTAGTGGAATGGGACGCTAATATATGTGTATTGATATCCATTTGATACTTCATCATGTTTATTTCATGCAGACATACCTTACATTTATGACATGTTATTATCTGAGGCACTGGCACGAGTACTTGGCACTACCTACATGATTAGATGTTACACTGCCACATTTTTCATGCTTCAGACTTACTGTTGAGGGTCATATTATATACTGATCGTATTGACCTAGGATTATGTCTTGCATTCGATTTCTGCTTGTAGATATTTTCTATTCACGAGTTGGCAACTCACCCTCGTTGTGCCACAGTTCTTGCAGGGTTTGCCGTACAGGTTCCATAGCGGCATTTCCGGCACACTGCTTTCCTTTGCGGTTGATTTGCTTGGTAGGTGGGTTCTTTGTATCAGAACCGCCGTTGTACATGTATTATTCATTGTATCTAGAAATTTCCATCAACCAAAAACTTGTATATTGTTTCAGACTCAGACACTAGTGAATGTATTATTTCGACCTTAGAGTCGCGCTTAGTAGTGCTGCAGTTTTCATGCTTATCTGGGTTTCTTTTAAATTTTGATTCTCGCCATTCGGCGTTGTATAGTATATTGCTTGTTGTTTATTTATCCTTAAAATGGTTTTAGGATTCTGGGCTTTTGGCTTACTTGGATCAGATGGAGTCCTATAGACTTCATATGGTTCAAGGGCCAGTCACGTGCTCTTTCGGGTCGTGACAAAGTTGGTATCAGAGCGCTAGGTTGACCTTGGTTCGAGTCTAAGTTTGACTATGTGGAGTCTAGGGCGTCTATATATATATACGGAACTTAGGCTTGACCTTACGGAACTTAGACTTAGTCGAGGGGGTTTTAGACCCGAACTTTTGTCGCGTAGTGTCACGTCCCAAAGTTTGGCCCGTGACCGGCATTTAACCACGTAACGTCTACAGGCGTAACGCGTCTAAGTGAACCG
Organism: Agapanthus africanus; assembly: GCA_030015575.1. Classification (NCBI taxonomy): domain Eukaryota; kingdom Viridiplantae; phylum Streptophyta; class Magnoliopsida; order Asparagales; family Amaryllidaceae; genus Agapanthus; species Agapanthus africanus. The sequence goes on along the minus strand of CM057343.1, from coordinate 303,037,615 downwards.
AAAACCCAGAAATCAAACCAGTAAAAGTATAGAGTGTTATAAGTTTAAAATGAAAGCACTTACTAACATGTTAAGAAATCTAAGTAAACAATCACCAAGATAGCAATATACGACGCCGTAGCGAAGATCAAGATTCACAAGTGGGAACATCACAGATAGAATAAACTGCCAGTACAGTCGGCTCACAACGAGCTCGACACCAGAATACAAATAATATACATCACCGTCCTCACACTGTCTCTAAGTCAAATACATACATGGTAGATGGAGATTAATAGATACAATAATGTACATAACTGAAAGATAAACAGATACCGCACAAAACCCACCTATCAGCAAAAGAGCTAGTACACCAACTATGGGGGTATCTGCGTCAAAAGATGCAAAACGCAGCCTGCCGCGACTACTCCGAAGGGCAACCTGCAAACACTGTGGCACAACGGGGGTGAGTTTCCTACTCGTGAATAGAGATAACATATAAAGGTAATCGCGAGCATGCATGTACTGCGCTACTCTATCATATGCCAACAGATGATATCAATATGTGATAAGCAGTATGTGCAATAATCATGCAAGTGCTCTATCAGGTAATATAACTACAGGAGAGGTACAATAATAATGCTGAGCATGGGCAATATAACATCTACACGGAATGTCAACGTGGAGTATATAATCGGTGTCCATCAATGCACCCAGATCCCCAAAATAGCTCAGGCGCCGGCACTCTCATCGGCCCTCAAATCCTGTAAATCTCTGAGAATCCCGAGTGCCCAACATCGGCACCCAAATATCATAAATACTCGTGTCTAGCATCGACACGTAAATCCTCATCCATCGGGCCCCGTCAGTCCGGGTCAGCCCACGGGCTCCGTCTGCGGTATCGGCCCTCGGCCCCGGCAGTACGGATCACCCCGCATCCATCTATCGACTCTGATCAGTATCCTACGGATAACAGTCAGGTCCAACCAATCACCGGTAGGTAGTAGTCCCTCTGCCAGGCTCACCGTCTACTACACAGCGAAACCGTTCTCGCCCCGGGGTACCATACCGGGTCCACCATGTACCCGTAATCGGCCACATCCATCTCCTCGATTCGGGTTCACATATATCACTCTAGCACCGAGGGAACACATGGTGGACGCACCGAAATAGCATATCAAGGGAACCGGGTTTTTAAATGATTACATATTTGAAATAGCCACGGTTCCCAAATCCAGAAGTCACATATAATCCAAAACAATATGTAAGTCAATGATCCGATATGATATGTGCATCAAGTATGAATATCATGTCAAGTCACATAAAGATGAGCTACAACATAATGATCCGATATGATATATGCATCAAGTATGAATATCATGTCAAGTCACATAAAGATGAGCTACTACATAATGATCCGATGTGATATATGCATCAAGTATGAATATCATGTCAAGTCACATAAAGATGAGCTACTACATAATGATCCGATGTGATATATGCATCAAGTATGAATATCATGTCAAGTCACATAAAGATGAGCTACTACATAATAATCCGATATGATATACTACAGTGTGAGTGTCATGGCAATTACTAACGGTATGTTTGTAACATGCAGGATAGTGCTCGTGCAATATGAACCATTAGTAAGAGTGCGGTGTCCTATCAATTCTAGTTTATATACATCATCAGGGAATGTGGTATGCACTAAATAGTAGCCATGAACAGTCAATGTATGGAAATGTAGTTATAAGATCCTATCAGCCCTGACGTAGAACGCCATGCGGGCGATATCCCCGTAGATGTCAAATCTACTCACCGTAGTCTCTCGCTACGTATAGCCGACGACTTGTTCCCCTCCTTCGCGGCGCCCGTCGCACTCGCCTGCGAATCCTAGAATTTCACAATATATCACACATAAGCTCAAAACCGTACAAACACGACATTTAAAGTCAACTAGAAACCCGTGTCGCAAACCAAGCGCACGTGTGCGCGATACGCTAAAACGTGTGATTATGCGCCTAAAGCCACTCCGACGCGTTGCGATACGCAGAAACCCAAAACCCACACACACGTATCACGCGTGTCGCGAAAGATTAAAAAATACGGGAAATAGGGTATTCTACTCCAGATTTTTCTACAGAACAGATATTATAAAAATAGATATACCAAAATGCTACACATAGCTGCAGACTCCTGTGCCCCAAACCCCAATCCCCAACTCACTCATCTGGCCGCAAATTGCGGCCAGAACGCATTTTCCGGCGGCCTGGGTAGGGAGGTGCGCCCCCGGGTTTGGTGTGTGCACTCTATATCCCTTGTGTATGCTACAGTAATTCAAATTTCATTCTGAAACACCCCGGATAGGAGCAGATCTAACAGAGCCCTATTTCTAGTTAAAATGTCAATTATAGCACAAAAGTGATACTTCATGGTATTTCTGTGCAAACTGAAACAAAAACCTAGGTTAAATAGCTCTAACAGCACTTAAAAGAGTTCACTAAACCAAGAGAATACCAATCTAACATATACTTTGCCAATACCCCTCAATATCACTAATAAAGCACAAAAACATGATTTTTAGCTAAGATACTACAAGATATGGAAAAGAGTGTTAAATATGAGCTATATACCTTCAAAATACCTTAAGAAACACCAAAAATCTCAACCCTAGCCTCAAGTGTGCAGATTTGCCTCCAAACACCTCAAAAGATCATTTTTCCCAAGGTTTTGTGAAGGAAATGTGTTGTTTTGTGTAGGGTTTTGTATAGATCCAAATGGGAAATGAAAAGATGGTGAAATTATGGTGTTGTTGCTGTTGAGGCTCTCTCTTTTCTGCAGGAACTTCCAGAATTGAGAAAAGAGAGAGAGAAGAGAGAGAAAAGAGAGAAGGAATGGTCAATAAAAAGTCAAGTTTTCCTACCTAACCACCATGCCTCATTTTCTAATTGAAAATTTGACTTTTAAAAGGGATTTGTTTTGATTAAAGGGTGGGAAATTAACAAGGAAACATGCAAGGAAAGAATGGCTAACACTTTAACCTAGATCAAAGAAAATTGTGCTAAGTGTGCAAGTGTGCACTAACACAAGAAATTTCCCAATTAAGGTACACCCGACTAGAATTAATTAATAACCCTAAAATTATATATAGACATACATATATAACACTTCACAACACAATTATCATTAGCCAAGAAGGAAAATACGACACTCGTGCTTTTATGAAAAACACGACAATTGCTAACGAACGCGAAAACATCCCAAACGAATTTCAAAGTGTTACACGTAGGATGACCCTTGGATGATGGAATAGGTAACTAAAGTAGAGTGACGTACCGTGGGTATGTTCCGCGGCATACTTACGACACGCCACTCCGCTTAAGGAACCTTAGGATGTACATATTTTTGAGATCAGTGATCCTCTTCATATCCATGATTATACATCCATTTGAGATCCCCGATTCTATTTGTTTCATGATCATACCTTTATTGATGTTGTTCCTTCTTATGATCATGTATCCACTCTGGATCTGTTGTTCTCCTTCTTGCCATTGATCTGCTCTCTTCGATACTCGATTGAGGTTCCTGTCGCCATGTTGAGCGCGGTTTGGGCTGCTGCTAGGGTTACGGTCAGTGCGAGCGCGTCTGGTACGAGGGCCGACCATTGTGTTTTCTGGTGACATGGGAATGTCTCGAGTTAGTATTGGTGATTGTGACCTCTAGTGGAGGCGAGTGCTTGGTTTTGCACCGAATGATCGGGCCATTGTTAGAGCTGTCAGTTGAGAGAGGACTGTTGATGTACAGCATACCTCGGAGATTATGATGTCGCCTACCGTGCAGACAGATGAAACAGCTGTTGCTGAGATGGACAGGATGTCGCTTCCGGAGCTTACGAGCTGAGATCGCCGGAGTTTCCAGGCAGATATGAGACAGATGATAGCTAGTCTACCCGATTTGAGAGACGAAAGTGATTCGTCCAATTTATGCACCGGAGCAGGCCCAGTTGAGTTAAAGATTTCCAGTGCGGAGAGTCTTACTCAGATCAAGAGCAGACCGATTTAGAGATGACCGCCAATGTATTGCCTTTCCTGGAGGATTGAGGCGCTGTTCAACGTACAGACGAATGAGCCAGTTGCTGCTGCAAATGACGAGATATCGTCCAGATGATTGGAGCTACTGCAGCATGAGTATATACTTAGAGATATGATGGAAGGTCGCTAGTCACCGAGGATGAATGACTGGGACATATGATTCGTTCGTTTACCGATGCGAGGTCATCAGATAGGTTGCTTCCAGCTAGAGACGACTTCACGCGGAGACGTTGAGAGTCGATAGAGACGATCGAATGTCAGGAGCCCATTTTCCAAGTTTAAAGTATTCGAAAAGACATGCAGGCAATTCTATGGACCCTCTAGAAGAATGAAACCCTAACTCGACTTAATGACCGTGTGAAAGCCTTTGAATCTTAGGGTTTGCGGCAATTCCGCGGCGCCATTAGTGAGGCTTGGGTTTGCCCTTCTACGGCTGGATCATTGATGTTGTGGTATGTACTCGATGCTGTTAAACTGTACCCAAGATGTTGAGCTCTTGGGGGATTAAGAGGTTTTGACGAATCGATTAAATGGTTCGACTTCCTTCGAATGCTAGGTGGTGGGATGCTTTGCTTGGGAGACTCCAGATACGAGTATAGCCGTTGGAGCCCAGTCCATGCAGCCACGATGAGATGAGTCCGAATCAGTCGACATTGAAGCAGAGTGAAGAAATGAGTTCGCAAGAGATTTCGACGAGATGACGTCCCGCTCAGCTGACATCAGAGATGTGATACGCACCCATAGGCGTTGTATATGGATATATCTTCCATAAAGAGGCGCGATAAGTATGCAGCCGTTCCGGAATAAGAATTAGCTTCAGCAATGGATGATGACTTCCGGGCAATCCGGCAGGAATGAGATTTGAGAGAGAGACCTCGACAGGACCTTTCTGGAATACGATGCGAGAAGACCTAGACCCAGGAGTAGTCATTTTGCGCACACCCAGCAGGCCAGAGTTCGGCATCGTCGACGAGGTAGTTGACCAGGTTCGGATAAAGGACCATACCCAGATGCGTTGCGAATTGATCAAGGACGGACGAGTATTGAGTATTCCTCCGATGGTTGGGACGCATTTCCGAGGACCTGTTCGGCCAGACATATTCTATAAAATGGTGAAGCTACAGAGTACGTGTAACGTTTTGAAAATCGTTTCGGTGAAATTTCGAAAAAATCGGTAAAATAAGGGGGTTTTCTGAAAAAAGTCAAAATACAAATATCTTATTATAAAAATTAAATATACATATTCTAGCTATGTAATTGCTAGTATTTGGTGTTTATTGAGCCACTGGTGAAATTTCAAATTTTCTGAAAAAAATTATTTTAATAATATTTTTAAGCCGTCACTAATACATTTAATTAGGGAAAATTACAAATTGGAATGAGTTGAAACAAATTTTGTGCATCATAACACATTAAACAAAATTTTAACATGTTGTTTTTGAAATGAAATGGTTTGCCAAAACGATTTAGAAATTATTGAAGAAAAAAGGCTTTTTTTGGTGAAATTAGCGAAAACTTGCAATTTGGTAACTTGAGGGGGGTCTTTTTGCATAGAATTTTTTGGTTCACTCTCTCACAACCTCACCCCTCACTTTTGGCCGGCCCCACCTCTGCTGGACAGCCACTTTCCCCCCCTCTTTTGGCTTTAATTCATGTGAGGAAATTGTTTTATAAAGAGGTATGGATATTGGGTTGACTTTGACAATTCCACATGCACCCACACCCACTCTCTCTCTCTCCCTTTCCCCATTTCTGCTGTCCAAATTCAGCAGCCCTCCCATTTGTTTCTCCTCTCATTCTCTTCAAAAAAAATCCTCACAAATTCATCAAAAATCAAAGTATAACCTCACAAAATCATAATCCAATCTCTACCCATTTCTTTTTGCCCTATTCTAGCATGGATTGTGGTGAAAAGAGAGCAAATTGGAGGCCAAGATTTTCATGCTAGATCTCTAATTAAGTGAGGTATAATCTTAGCATTTTACTTAAGTTATTGTTTAATTACTTGAATCTAGCTATTATGTGTTTAATTAGAGTTCTAAATTTGAAGTTTGAAATTTAAAGAAAAGGGAATTGAGAGTAAGTTAGGGTTTTTATCATGTGTAAATGTTTGCAAGGTGTAGTTTAACATTTTTAGGAATGCTAAAGCTAAGCTACTTGCTATATTGCTAGATTGCTACATTTCAATTGTCCAAATTGCTTAAATTGCAAACTAGATTTTTGTAAACCATGAATTTGATTAAGAGAAAAATGTAATTAGGTTTTTCATGACTTCATTAACATTATAAAATATAGTTTAATGTTTTAGATCATGCAAATCCAAGCTAGATTGTTGTATGTGCATTTTTTCTATAAAATTGTTAAAATTGGTTAATTTGTAAACTAGAATTTTGGGGCTAATGAAATTTAATGAGATTAAATTATGGAAATGGTTTTTATGACTTATTTAAGATGTTTAATAAGTATTATGGCCATTAGAATTGTTTAAATATCGAGTTTTGTACTAAAACGGGTAATTTTTGATTGCTAGATTTTCGGAAAAATGGCTTTTAAGATGAATTTGGGGTTTTTGTGAATTTTAACCTATTTTATATTATAATTAGTGTTCGTGAATGCGCAAATGAGAGTGTTTGGGTTTTTCTCGATGGTTTGACGTTTGTACATCGACATCGAGGGTTGGTTTGGCTATTCTTGCATGTGTAGGCGATAGGTTTTGACCTATGCGTGATGCGCGTGCCGATTTGATTTTCGTATACCGTTTCGATTTCGAATTTGGTTTTAATGCGATACGGTGCGTTATGATATGTAGGTACCCCATGTGGACTTCGAGACGACAAGCAAGCGCGTGGCGACATCGGTACCGGCGAGCGAGGACCAGGTGAGTAGATTTATATCTACGGGGAGAAGTCGGGAGGATGGCGTATAGCACCTCCGCAGTTCGTGGTGATGTATACGAATTCGTATACACACATATATATATTGTTTATATATTGTTTGAGTATATTGATGATAATATGGATATTTGGGGTTCTTGGATATTTAGTGTCGCGAAACCCTAGAGTAGTGGTCGCACCCCGCATGCACACACCAACCCATACTTGCATACATTCTTCTTCCATTTGTGTTTACGGGTATATATATATAGTTATGTGTTCACATGGGTATGGGACTATGTGTTCACGTACGGATTTGAGGATGATACTTGGGATTGAGATAAGTCGATGAGATTTGTGTTGAGGTTGTGATATCGGTGATATGGAAGGATTCGTACTTGAGGTACGTCCTGGTGTTATAGCGGATCTTGTGGCGGCGATACGGGTGAATATTGTTATAAATAAAATGGTCGACATGTGATCGTGATATGTGGCATGATATGCTAGGATATTGATATTAGGCCGTATCGGGCGATGTATACCCCTTGATGATGATATGTGCTGACGATATCGGTTTGTACGAGATTGTCGATCAGTAGTCAGATCATGAGTATATTGAGGATATTAGTATTGTACTAGATATAGGTCAGTACCCTAGACTATGATCTTGGATAAAAAGGATACCAGAGGAATAGTGTGAGGAATATGATATTGACCCGTACCAAGATTTAGGGATGCCGTACGATGGATTTACGTACGAGCTATATCTTGATGATTGATCCGCACTCTTGACTTGGTATGTCTGATTATAGATATGGTATCGGATATTATATTATTGAGGCGGGATCACCGACTAATATATATACAGCTATTTATATGTATCGACTCAGATGTTAGGCGGTTTCCTTACCTGTAGTCTAGCTTGTAGCTTAGCCTTTTAGTTTAGTTAGTTGTTAGATTAGATTTGGTTCCTACCTATTTCAAAGCTTACGAATCGTGCGTATTTTAAAAGACAAGTCAAGGGACTCTACGGATATTTCAAAAAACTTATCTTTTCTTAAAAACACCGTAGCCCCTATTTTCAAAACCCTACGATTCGTGTTATTTCAAAAGGCACCATTGTAGGACTTATATTAGGTTAATGCAGATTAGTTATCATTGCGTCTAGTATTCAGCTCCCGCTCATTATTGTTGTTCGCTCCGCATCACATGCTTATATTATGCTTCATATTCTACTGTTGATATCTTGTGGTTAGGACACCAGCACCATTACCGATGATGCGTATGTACCACGTACACTTACTTGCCGGCTCACACACATCTTCATCGGTAATTGCCATGTCACGTACACTTAGAGAATATTATTGCTTCATTTAGCTTGTTAGCTAGTAGTTTTGACATGATATTAGTGTACTTGCCTTATATGTTAGTTTAGACATTGTAGTTATTACCTGCTACTTCATGCATACTGTTATTCATTGTTATGCCGCATTCATGGATTCTCATGCATATATTCACTTTTTACGTGCTATTGAGGTTTTGGATTCGGATTTCCATGAGATTTTCTGGATTTGGGGAAAACCGCAAAACATATACAAACTTCTTCTTTCTCTTTTTAAATGAAAAGCGCGGTTTTTCCCATGATGTATGAGTCGTCCACCATGTGTTTGCTGATGGATTTCGAGACCCGATTCGAGGAGTTGGATGAACCGTTTTGGGTACATGGTGGACCCGGTAAGGTACCCCGGGGCAAGAAGCTCGTGGTGATGACGATGAGCCTGGCAGGGGGAGACTACCTACCGGTGATTTTACCCGATGCGTCGGATATCCGGAGGATACCGTCGTGGTCTTGAGATGGATGGTAGGGGCCGGTCTGGACTGACGGCGCCCTAGATATTGAGATTGAGACATTGAGATTTCGAGATATTGAGGTACTGAGATTTGATGATACAGGCCAGTCCGGATAGCCGGAGCCTGAGGTTTTGAGACATTGAGATTTATGTTTTGTGTCGATGCTAGACACTGTTGATGCTGATTTCATTTATGATACCTCATTTTAAAAATACAAAGGAAATCTCACTAAATTATGAAAACAGTTTCTTTATTTACATGTATTCTGTTTTCATGCATTCATACCTCATTCATATGATATATTGCTACCTGAGGCACTGACACGGGCATATGAGAATACACTCGGGTTAGATATCACCCTAGCCATTGTTATAGGCTGCATGTTATACATATATTTGAGGATATATTATGATCATTGACCTACGTTGCGTTATTTATGCGATTTATATTCGTAGATGTTTTTCTACTCACGAGTTGGAAACTCACCCCCGTTGTGCCACAGTTCCTTACAGGTTTTGCCGTATAGGTTTCATTACAGCTTTGCTGGCACTGCTTCTTTCGGGTGACTTGCTAGTAGGTGGGTTTATTGGTATCATACCCATCATGTTACTTGTATAATATTATTCAGTTGTATCTAGTAAATTCCATCAACCAAATATGTATTTATTTTGAGATAGAGACCTGTGATGTTATTCTTTCGACCTTAGAGTCGCGCGTTATATTTCTGTGGATTTCTTGTGGCTTTGAGTTTCCTTTTGAGTTTTTGATCCTCGCCATTGGCGTTGTATATTATATTGCTTGTGTGGTTGTGACCGTCGATTGACGAAGAGCTAGCTCCCGCTTGGGGATGCCTTTTATTGATTTCGTATACTATTCATGTTGTATCCCGTTTGGGGGCAGTATTTACAAAGGAGACTCTGCCGAAATTTTCAGGAAATATTTGATGTTTTTAAAAAAGGCATAATTCGGCTTATGCTATTAAAACTACTTGATTTAAATTGGTTTTCCTTCACTCTGCTATTTTTCTTGGTTTGGATTTCTGGGTTTTTCGGCTTACTTAGATTACGTACGCCTCGAGACGTTTCGTAGTCTAAGTGCCGGTCATGTTCCGTACTTTCGGGTCGTGACAAAGTTGGTATCAAAGCGTTAGGTTTTACCTTCGGAGCATAGGATGACCCTTGGTTGATGGAATAGGTGACTAAAGTAGAGTGACGTACCGTAGGTATGTTCCGCGGCATATTCACGATACGCTACTCCACTTAAGGAGCCTTAGGATGTACATTTCTTTGCTCAGTTTTATATTCATTCCGATCTAGCCTCATCAGTACCAGTTATGGTTTTGCTGCCACGATTACGGGCAGGGAGAGCTACGGCTAGAGTTGCGGTCAGTATGAGCTCGTCAAGAACGAGGACTGACCAGGGCATGATTCCAGCGACACACGATTGCAGAAATGTGTCTTTTCATTGTGTCTTCGTGCCACGAGCGTTGGGTGGATTGCTGTATGAGATTACTCGGACGTGCCGATTTGCACTAGAGAATTGAGCCACTGATAGAGGCCAGCCAGATTTTGATGACCATTGAAGTATTGCTTGCTCCTGATGATTGAGGCACCGTTCAGCGTGCAGACGAGCGAGCCAGTATTGCTGCGGACGACGAGATATTGCCCCAGATGTTGGAGCTATTGCAGTACGAGTAGTACGAAGAGATGACAGGAGGTCGCTAGTCACCCGATGATGAATGACTAGGACAGGTGGTTCGTTCGCCTACCCCGATGCGAAGTCATCAGATAGATTGATTCCAGCTAGAGACGACTTCACGCGGAGACGTTGAGAGTCGACATAGACGATCGAATATCAGAAACCTATTATTCTAAGTTTAAAGTATTCGTAAAGACATGCAGGCAATTCTATGGACCCTCTAGAAGAATGAAACCCTAACTTGACTTAATGACCGTGTGAAAGCCTTTGAACCTTCAGGTTTGCGGCAGTTCTACGGCGCCATTAGTGAGGCTTGGGTTTGCCCTTCTACGGCTGGACCACCGATGCTGTGTTATGTACTCGATACTATTAAACTGTGCCCAAGATGTTGAGCTCTTGGGGGATTATGAGGTTTTGACAAATCGATCGGATGGTTCGACTTCATTCGGATGCTAGGTGGTGAGATGCATTCTTGGGAGACTCCAGATACATGGATAGCCGTTGGAGCTCAGTCCATGCAACCACGATGAGACGAGTCTGAAGCAGTCGACATTAGAGAAAGTGGAAGTAAGAGGTTCGTACGAGATCTTGATGAGACGACGTTCCACTCCGCCGATATCAGAGATGTGATACGCATGCCGAGGCATTATACTTAGATATACCTTCCAGAAGGAGTCGCAATGAGTATGCAGCCGTTCCGGAACAAGAAACCAATATAGTAAAGGACGATGACTTCCGGACAGTTCGGCAGAGACGAGATTTGGGAGAGATCTCGACAGGACCTTTCTGGGATGAATTACGAGAAGACTTGGACCCAGGAGTGGTCGTGTTATGCACACCGGCAGGCCAGAGTTCAGGATCGTCGACGAGACATGCTATGAGTGACCACGACAGTTGGCCAGAGATTCTTGGAGGATGTGCTTGAGCGGGACTATTCCGCCATACTTGATTTTTTGGTATTTTGAGCGATCTATTCGCATGATTTGATTTTGATGATTGAGTTTCATGATATTGTTTTCATGCACCATGATTGCACCTACTGAGTATTCACGATTTTTGCACAGTTGTTGCACTTGAGATAGTTTGCGTGCCTTGGTTTCTCATGTTTGTGATTATATGGATTTCATACAGTTGAGTTGATTTTTGCGTATATACGCACACGATTCGGTTTTTGCACTCGGTATAGTTCATATATGCTTGCAGTACAGTGTTGCGTATGTTGTGCATTTAGATGCACTGGACTTCGATTTCGATGGTGATGTGCGATATTTGTTTTGTGCACCTTGTGCACGTGATTGGATTTTGCGCGTATTCGGCACTTGATATTGGATTTCATGATTTCGTGCACGATGGATGCACCTGATTTGGATTTTCGCGCATGTTGGGCGCATGTTTTGAGGTGCGATTTTGGTGCACACCAGATGCACTAAATCGAGATTCTTCGTGCATGTCAGATGCACCTGATTTTGCTGTCAGGCACACACGTTGCCTACGACAGATGATTTGTGCACACCCAATGCACTTAGATCTTGTTTCTGTGCACTTGTATGGCACGTATATGGATTTTGATTTCCGTGCGCACCAGACGCACGTAGTATTCATACGCGTATTTGGGATTGATTTTTCCTATAGAGCAGTACGTTTTTATGATATTTGCTATGTGTTTTCGTACTGGGCAGGACTAGTCAGAGGACAGTACCTGAATATATTTGGCATTCATTTCCTTCAGATATTTACATATATAGATTTGATATTTACATGTATAGTTTCGAGTTATATCATATTGGTTTTGTATTGGATTTGGCATTTGTGTCTTTACCGTGACTCCGATGATTGCGGGATGCTTGACGGAGTTTTGATTTTGAGTTATCTGCCCATTACTCATGCGCATGTATTGCGCTATGATGCGTTTTATGTACTTATGATTTCGGAGCCCCGACGACTTGATGGTTTTGCTTAGATGTTTTTATATTTAGGGGGAGTTTGAATTTAAATTCGGTGACCGAATTTCTTTAAGGGGGGAAGATTGTAACGTTTTGAAAATCGTTTCGGTGAAATTTCGAAAAAATCGGTAAAATAAGGGGGTTTTCTGAAAAAAGTCAAAATACAAATATCTTATTATAAAAATTAAATATACATATTGTAGCTATGTAATTGCTAGTATTTGGTGTTTATTGAGCCACTGGTGAAATTTCAAATTTTCTGAAAAAAATTATTTTAATATTATTTTTAAGCCGTCACTAATACATTTAATTAGGGAAAATTACAAATTGGAATGAGTTGAAACAAATTTTGTGCATCATAACACATTAAACAAAATTTTAACATGTTGTTTTTGAAATGAAATGGTTTGCCAACACGGTTTAGAAATTATTGAAGAAAAAAGGCTTTTTTTGGTGAAATTAGCGAAAACTTGCAATTTGGTAACTTGAGGGGGGTCTTTTTGCATAGAATTTTTTTGTTCACTCTCTCACAACCTCACCCCTCACTTTTGTCCGGCCCCACCTCTGCTGGACAGCCACTTTCCCCCCCTCTTTTGGCTTTAATTCATGTGAGGAAATTGTTTTATAAAGAGGTATGGATATTGGGTTGACTTTGACAATTCCACATGCACCCACACCCACTCTCTCTCTCCCTTTCCCCATTTCTGCTGTCCAAATTCAGCAGCCCTCCCATTTGTTTCTCCTCTCATTCTCTTCAAAAAAAATCCTCACAAATTCATCAAAAATCAAAGTATAACCTCACAAAATCATAATCCAATCTCTACCCATTTCTTTTTGCCCTATTCTAGCATGGATTGTGGTGAAAAGAGAGCAAATTGGAGGCCAAGATTTTCATGCTAGATCTCTAATTAAGTGAGGTATAATCTTAGCATTTTACTTAAGTTATTGTTTAATTACTTGAATCTAGCTATTATGTGTTTAATTAGAGTTCTAAATTTGAAGTTTGAAATTTAAAGAAAAGGGAATTGAGAGTAAGTTAGGGTTTTTATCATGTGTAAAGGTTTGCAAGGTGTAGTTTAACATTTTTAGGAATGCTAAAGCTAAGCTACTTGCTATATTGCTAGACTGCTACATTTCAATTGTCCAAATTGCGTAAATTGCAAACTAGATTTTTGTAAACCATGAATTTGATTAAGAGAAAAATGTAATTAGGTTTTTCATGACTTCATTAACATTATAAAATGTAGTTTAATGTTTTAGATCATGCAAATCCAAGCTAGATTGTTGTATGTGCATTTTTGCTATAAAATTGTTAAAATTGGTTAATTTGTAAACTAGAATTTTGGGGCTAATGAAATTTAATGAGATTAAATTATGGAAATGGTTTTTATGACTTATTTAAGATGTTTAATAAGTATTATGGCCATTAGAATTGTTTAAACATCGAGTTTTATACTAAAACGGGTAATTTTTGCTTGCAAGATTTTTGGAAAAATGGCTTTTAAGGTGAATTTGGGGTTTTTGTGAATTTTAACCTATGTTATATTATAATTAGTGTTCGTGAATGCGCAAATGAGAGTGTTTGGGTTTTTCTCGATGGTTTGACGTTTGTACATCGACATCGAGAGTTGGTTTGGCTATTCTTGCATGTGTAGACGATAGGTTTTGACCTATGCGTGATGCGCGTGCCGATTTGATTTTCGTATGCCGTTTCGATTTCGAATTTGGTTTTAATGCGATACGGTGCGTTATGATATGTAGGTACCCCATGTGGACTTCGAGACGACAAGCAAGCGCGTGGCGACATCGGTACCGGCGAGCGAGGACCAGGTGAGTAGATTTATATCTACGGGGAGAAGTCGGGTGGATGGCGTATAGCACCCCCGCAGTTCGTGGTGATGTATACGAATACGTATACACACATATATATATTGTTTATATATTGTTTGAGTATATTGATGATAATATGGATATTTGGGGTTCTTGGATATTTAGTGTCGCGAAACCCTAGAGTAGTGGTTGCACCCCGCATGCACACACCAACCCATACTTGCATACATTCTTCTTCCATTTGTGTTTATGGGTATATATATATATATATAGTTATGTGTTCACATGGGTATGGGACTATGTGTTCACGTACGGATTTGAGGATGATACTTGGGATTGAGATGAGTCGATGAGATTTGTGTTGAGGTTGTGATATCGGTGATATGGACGGATTCGTACTTGAGGTACGTCCTGGTGTTATAGCGGATCTTGGGGCGGCGATACGGGTGAATAGTGTTATAAATAAAATGGTCGACATGTGATCATGATATGAGGCATGATATGCTAGGATATTGATATTAGGCCGTATCGGGCGATGTATACCCCTTGATGATGATATGTGCTGACGATATCGGTTTGTACGAGATTGTCGATCAGTTGTCAGATCATGAGTATATTGAGGATATTAGTATTGTACTAGATATAGGTCAGTACCCTAGACTATGATCTTGGTTAAAAAGGATACCAGAGGAATAGTGTGAGGAATATGATATTGACCCGTACCAAGATTTGGGGATGCCGTACGACGGATTTACGTACGAGCTATATCTTGATGATTGATCCGCACACTTGACTTGGGATGTCTGATTATAGATATGGTATCGGATATGATATTATTGAGGCGGGATCACCGACTAATATATATACAGGTATTTATATGTATCGACTCAGATGTTAGGCGGTTTCCTTACCTGTAGTCTAGCTTGTAACTTAGCCCTTTAGTTTAGTTAGTTGTTAGATTAGATTCGGTTCCTACCTATTTCAAAGCTTACGAATCGTGCGTATTTTAAAAGACAAGTCAAGGGATTCTACGGATATTTCAAAAAACGTAACTTTTCTTAAAAACACCGTAGCCCCTATTTTCAAAACCTTACGATTCGTGTTATTTCAAAAGGCACCATTGTAGGACTTATATTAGGTTAATGCAGATTAGTTATCGTTGCGTCTAGTATTCAGCTCCCGCTCATTATTGTTGTTCGCTCCGCATCACATGCTTATATTATGCTTCATATTCTACTGTTGATATCTTGTGGTTAGGACACCAGCACCATTACCGATGATGCGTATGTACCACGTACACTTACTTGCCGGCTCACACACATCTTCATCGGTAATTGCCATGTCACGTACACTTAGAGAATATTATTGCTTCATTTAGCTTGTTAGTTAGTAGTTTTGACATGATATTAGTGTACTTGCCTTATATGTTAGTTTAGACATTGTAGTTATTACCTGCTACTTCATGCATACTGTTATTCATTGTTATGCCGCATTCATGGATTCTCATGCATATATTCACTTTTTACGTGCTATTGAGGTTTTGGATTCGGATTTCCATGAGATTTTCTGGATTTGGGGAAAACCGCAAAACATATACAAACTTCTTCTTTCTCTTTTTAAATGAAAAGCGCGGTTTTTCCCATGATGTATGAGTCGTCCACCATGAGTTTGCTGATGGATTTCGAGACCCGATTCGAGGAGTTGGATGAACCGTTTTGGGTACATGGTGGACCCGGTAAGGTACCCCGGGGCAAGAAGCTCGTGGTGATGACGATGAGCCTGGTAGGGGGAGACTACCTACCGGTGATTTTACCCGATGCGTCGGATATCCGGAGGATACCGTCGTGGTCTTGAGATGGATGGTAAGGGCCGGTCTGGACTGACGGCGCCCTAGATATTGAGATTGAGACATTGAGATTTCGAGATATTGAGGTACTGAGATTTGATGATACAGGCCAGTCCGGATAGCCGGAGCCTGAGGTTTTGAGACATTGAGATTTATGTTTTGTGTCGATGCTAGACACTGTTGATGCTGATTTCATTTATGATACCTCATTTTAAAAATACAAAGGAAATCTCACTAAATTATGAAAGCAGTTTCATTATTTACATGTATTCTGTTTTCATGCATTCATACCTCATTCATATGATATATTGCTACCTGAGGCACTGACACGGGCATATGAGATTACACTCGGGTTAGATATCACCCTAGCCATTTTTATAGGCTGCATGTTATACATATATTTGAGGATATATTATGATCATTGACCTAGGTTGCGTTATTTATGCGATTTCTATTCGTAGATGTTTTTCTACTCACGAGTTGGCAACTCACCCCCATTGTGCCACAGTTCCTTACAGGTTTTGCCGTATAGGTTTCATTACGGCTTTGCTGGCACTGCTTCTTTCGGGTGACTTGCTAGTAGGTGGGTTTATTGGTATCATACCCATCATATTACTTGTATAATATTATTCAGTTGTATCTAGTAAATTCCATCAACCAAATATGTATTTATTTTGAGATAGAGACCAGTGATGTTATTCTTTCGACCTTAGAGTCGCGCGTTATATTTCTGTGGATTTCTTGTGGTTTTGAGTTTCCTTTTGAGTTTTTGATCCTCGCCATTGGCGTTGTATATTATATTGCTTGTGTGGTTGTGACCGTCGATTGACGAAGAGCTAGCTCCCGCTTGGGGATGCCTTTTATTGATTTCGTATACTATTCATGTTTTATCCCGTTTGGGGGCAGTATTTACAAAGGAGACTCTGCCGAAATTTTCAGGAAATATTTGATGTTTTTAAAAAAGGCATAATTCGGCTTATGCTATTAAAACTACTTAATTTAAATTGGTTTTCCTTCACTCTGCTACTTTCCTTGGTTTGGATTTCTGGGTTTTTCGGCTTACTTAGATTACGTACGCCTCGAGACGTTTCGTAGTCTAAGTGCCTGTCATGTTCCGTAATTTCGGGTCGTGACAGTACGCGATTTCGAGTCCGTGCGAGAGAATTCGGATTGACCGTGGCTGAGAACAGTGCAGTGCGTAGATAGCATGCCGTGACGTCGAAGTGGACGGAAATACAGACAAGCGGACAAGAGATTCGTACGAGACACTGACGAGCTGTCATTACTTCCCGTCGAGACCAGAGGTCAAATATGCTTACAGAGGCGTTGGGATGCAACCAGATTCTGAGAAATGTTGTGCTGAGGACACATATGCTTATTGAACGAAAAGAGATTATGCAAGAGAGCCAGCCTTCGTACAGTTCGGCATAGGCAAGATCGGAAGAGACCTTGAGCAGGATTCCTTCCGGGACATTGCTGCAATGATGTTTGCACCCAGGATCAGATATGTGATGTGCATTCAGAGAGCCAGAGGCCGACGCCAGTGACATGCTGCTTTACGAGTGGTCGTGAGTATTGACCGAGAGATGACCAGAGAAGTGCCAGAACGGAATCGTCCCCGTTAGCACACCTGACAGGGCCGATGAGCCGATCGATTGTGAGATTGGTAATCCACAGAGAAGATAAGGACCCAGAGACAGAGGACGCCAGACCGTGAGCAAGAGGCAAGTAGATATCCTGCTCTGCTAGCATTGGATGCACCCTTAGTGTTTTGAGGTACGATTTTGGTGCACACCAGATGCACTAAATCGGGTTTCCTTGTGCATGTCAGATGCACCTGGTTTTGCTGTCAGGCACACACGTTGCCTATGACAGTTGCTGTGTGCACACCCGTTGCACCTGAATGGTACTTATGTGGATTCTGTTTTCCGTGCGCACCTGATACACGGGGTATTCTTATTTACGTCTTAGGATTGACGTTTGTGGAGCTCCGACAATTTGGATTTTTGACTGAATGTTTTAGTACTTGGGAGTTAAGTTTAAATTCGGGGACCGAATTTATTTAAGGGGGGTAGATTGTAATATTTCGAAAGAATAAAAATATTAATTTTAGGGAATATTTATAATTTAATATTATTTTATTGAATATTTTAATAATTCGGTATATTTAAATCCAAATAAATAGGGAAAATTTTGGAAAAGTTATGGAAAATTCTAAAATAGCGTAATTTAGAGAATTATGCCATTTCTAAGTTTAATTGATTAGTTATATGCTAATTTAGTGTTAATCGCGATTAAAAATCGCTAATCGGTTTTTCTAGCTTTTTGTGCAAAACATGCACATATTATCTTTTCTCACACTTGTGCATTTTCTTGCCATGGTTCACTTTGGGTTTACTATTCTTGGGAGAAGGATTTTGAGAGAAAAAGAAAAGAAAAGAAATAAGAAAGGATTATAATATTGGGTATGGGCAAGTGAGAGAATGAGAGGGTGAGATGTGTTGACCAAGACTTGGCCATTCTCTTCATTCCTCATTCATTTTCCCTCCCTCTCCTTCAAGTTGCTGCTGCTGCTCCTGCTCCTCACCCCACCTCCCCTCTTCAAGCCCCAATCATCTCAAAAACAACTCCAAAACCCAATCTCCATTTCATTAAAAGTGTGCACAAGCTCAAGATCTACACATTGGACTAAAGAAGCAAGGATTTTGGCCACTAGGGGCAACTCAAGAAAGTTCTTGAGTTGCCAAATGAGGTATTTTCTGGATCATTAACTTAGTTTTAGCATTTCCTTTACCCCAATGTTTAGATTGAACCGATTTTGTGTGATATTGTGGAGTTAAGGTAAACTTAGATAGGGTTTGAGGAAATTATGAATTGTAATATGAAATTGAGTTCAGTAGAGACTACACCAACACCCTAGTGCATGAATTGAGACCCTAACCTGAGAGTTGAAACCCGAAATACGGATTTAGAAACCGATATCGTAAAGTTTGTGGAATCTGTGAAGGTTATTTAAGATCTGCTATCAACCCGAGACTCTGAAAATTATATTGGATGGACAGTGACATGTGCAGGCACCCAGGAAGCTAACCCCAAAGCCCTACCCCCACTTCCTTTTCCAGGCCGCAGATTTAATCTGTTTGGCCGCAATTTGCGGCCTGGGTCCCACTATTTTGTCTCGTGTTTGTTCTGTAGCTCCTACATGTATATTTTAGACCCCTGGTATGTATAGATTTGTCTAATTTGACCTATGGTGAAATCTGGAGCCTATTTCCTAAGTTGCTGTTTTAGATTCGTGTTTCCATATTCCGTATTTTTTAGTTCTGAATTGTGTATTGTGATTTACTTCGACTATTTGGCGTTTATACGACGATATCGAGGATTTGTTGATGGTTTTGAAGGCGTGCCCATAGGTTCTAACCTTTAGGCCCCTTATCGTATCGTTTTGGGTTTCGTGTGCCGTGTTAGTTTGGACTTGGTTTTAATACGCATTACGATACTTTGACGTGTAGGTACCTATGAAGACTTCGGGATGACGAGCAAGCGCGTGGCGACGTCGACAAATGAAGACGCAAGGTGAGTAGATTATATTTACCGGGGGAAGTTGGGTGGATGGCGTATAGCACCCCCCGCAGTCCGTAGTTGGTATACTATATATTATGTTTGATAGTTATAGTGTGTCATGGATATTGTGTTAGGTGTAGTATGGTTAGCTTAGGGTTAGCAATAAACTAGTATAGTTCCTAGTCACGAACCCTAGAATAGGTTTACACCACACGCACACCCTTGCATATTCACTATACTTACACGGTGTTGATGATGTTATTGGATGACTTTGGAGATGAGTCGATGATATTGGGCTTTGTGCCGCGAGATCGGTGATGTGATATGATTCGTATTTGGGATACGACATGTGATTCTTATGGGCTTGGGATGTGTATTTACCCCCGCATTCATACTTTGTAGATGGTATCAGTTGTACTAGACTTAGATCAGTACCCCAGAGTATGTGAGATGATGATAGTGATACCTGATATTGGTTGAGAGGAATAAGATATTGACCGTACCCAGTTAATGGGATGCCGTACGACGACTTACCGTACGAGCCTATATTGATGATTGATCCGCACTCATGACATGAGGATTGGTATATGATATACTGTATCGTACGCGATACTGTTGAAGCGGGATCACTGATTATTATATATATATATCGACTCAGACTTAGGTGGTTTCCTTAACCCTCATGATTGACTTGATACTTAGATCTGTAGTTTGCACAGTAGATGTTAGAATAGACCCGAGTCATTCTTATTTCAAATAGCATAACTGCATGACATATACATATGGGTGTAGTGTCACGACCCGCAGGGTACGGAACGTGACTGGCACTTAAGTTACGACACGTCTCAAGACGTCCGTAAAATAAGTAAGCCAAAGCCCAGAAACCAAAACCAAATAAGCAAAAGAATGAAGGAAAACCAATCCATTGAAAGCGAGTTTATCAATGAGTCATATAAAAACCATTTTAAAAACAATACAAATTTTTCCGAAAATTTCGGCAGAGTCTCCTTTGTAAATACTGGCCCCCAAAATGGGTACAACAAGAATATATATGAATCCAACAAATAAGGCATCCCCAAGCGGGAGCTAGCTCTTCGCCACAAGGCGGTCACAAATCCCACGCAATATGAAGCAACAACATGCGGAATAATCATAAGGAAGCATGAGAAAAACAGCATGTCGACTCAAGTGAGCTCGACCCCAAAATACAGCATAAAAAGTCCACAAATCTCACAGTCTCATCTCTAGGTCAATATACAACAATACTGGTAGGTACAGTAGATGGAGTACTCTAGATACAAAGAATATACAAGGTGGTGCAAAAATAATATAACCCACCTAAGAGCAAAACCCCGAGTCCAGGCAAAAGAAGCAAGTGCGCCCGCCGCTACTGTACTGACGGAGCGGACCTGAAAAAGGCTGTGGCACAACGGGGGTGAGTTGCCAACTCGTGAGTAATAAATAACATCTACACAGGCAATCGTATGCATGCACACAAGTATTCTAGCATCTCTAATACAGGTATGGCAGGACATAATAGCAGGTATGTATGCAATATGAATATACTAGCAGGTATGAATGCAATGCGAATCAACTCAAGATCTGAATGTGTAATTATAAGAATCACGTTTTTCCTTTAGGAATCTCTTTTGAAATACCAGCACAATACCAATAGAATCAACAAGAACCTGTGTCCAGCAACGACACCTCAAAACTATCACAAATCTCATATATCCATGTCATAGTATCACTGGCCTCAGCCATCCGGCTGACCCAGCTCAATATCAAAATCTCATCATCTCGCGGCCACGATCGGTATCCTCTGGATATCCGCCGTGCCAAACAGTCACCGGTAGGTAATCCGTCCCCTGCCAGGCTCAACGTCAACACCACATTCATCTTGCCCCGGGGTACCATACCGGGCCCACTATGTACCCGTGACGGTTCCTCCACTCCTCGACACGGATCTCGAAAACCACAGCAAACTCATGGTGGACGACACTTTACATCACTAGAAAACCGCAATTACATATTTTAAAAACATAATAAGTTTAGAAATTTTGCGGCTTTCCCCCGAAATCCAGAAATATCATAAAATCTCAAGAAATCCTCATAAGTGCATATATCAATGGTGATGAATGCATATGGTATCAATAATTAAGCTACGATGTATGATTAATAGACTAGGCATGAACAAATAATATGATGAGGTACATGCACATGAATAGCAATCCTACGATTTCATTTTAAGGAATTAAAGGCAATAGCACAGGTTTAAGCATCAATTAGTAAAAGGTTTCAAATTATAAGTTATCTAGTGTGGTGGCATGGCAATTACCAGGGCGTGTGTGTAAGCATGAATAGTGCTCGTGCTGCATATAAAAACCCTGGCAATGGTGCAGGTGTCCTATAGAATGGGTTCGTATATGTATGTTAATATAAGGCATGAATGTAGCAAATAATCATACAAGTATTACACCCCTAATTACTAACATTACTAAGAATCTTTTTAAGCTACTAAAACTATCGGGCGACTTGCGCCATCCAACGATAGTCCCCCGTAGATATTACATCTACTCACCGAAATCCCTAGCTAGTCACGTCCAATCTCCGCTTTCCCCTTTCGTGCCGCGTCTGACGTCTCCGCGACCGAACCTGGAATTTACATCAATACCAAACATAAGGTTACATATCAAGAACGACGCAAAACCCAAACGAAAATACTAACGTTCACAAGCTAGGTAAAACGTGCACAAGGTGCGCGGAACACACGCGAAAATCGCAAAACTAACTAAAACGTCGATTTGGTCGCCCGAAAAAACTAAAACTCGAACACACAAACATCCGCACTCACACATCCTAAAAGTCATAGGATACGCTAAAAATGTCATCAAGACATCAAAAATAATTTATCGCAAACTTTTATCACAAAACTAGTAAGCACAAACATTCTAAAAAAAACGACACAACATCGTCGTTATGCGACAAAAAGGATTACAACCTAGCATAACATGTAACCGCATATTTAGTTAACCACAATCACTTTAATTATAACACATTACAATGCTTCAAATCATATTTCTCCATAAACAACCCTTTCTTGATTTTCATAACCATCAATTAAATCCAATTTCACACTTGAACAACATAAATTAACACATATCGATGCCCACTTAAGCAAAGTAATCTCTCAATTTAGGTTTGTATAAAACTAGATAACAAGATAACTTAATTAACTAGTCAATGGTGCTAAAAAAAACCTAGTTTAAACAAACTACTCTCTTAAAAAAATAGATTAGAAACTAACACTAAATTTAACACTAAACAAATTTCAAGGTTCTAGTTTAGCACAATTAAGCTACAATTTAACCATTTGATTAGAAATTATACCTCAAAAGATCAATCCTAAGCTTGCTGAAGCCTCCCAAGACACCTCCTTTCTCCTTGATTTGAACCAAATTAGGTTGGAGAAGAGATGGAATATGGTTTTGTGTTGAATTTGTGAAGGAAATTGTGGATTTTGTTGAATTTTTGAGATGAAAATGAAGCAAAAGAGAAGAAGAAATGGGGAAAATATTTGGGGCTGTTGGTGCAGGATTTCTGAGCTGAGGAGGGAGTGGGGAGAGGTGTGGGGGATTTGGGGAAAAGTGTAGAGAAGTTTCAAAGTCAAAAGACCAAGTCAAACAACAAAACCCATACCCAATTTAATATATTAAAGCCCTTATCATATCATTTTGTTCAAATGAGATGGGGAAAAATTTTGTGGGCTTGATACTGAGGTGGGGCCGGCCTAGGGGTGAGGGAATAGTGAGAGGGGTTTTACAAAAAAAATTCTATGCAAAAAGACCCCCTACAAGTCCAAAATTGCAAGTTTTAGCTTAAAATTCAATAAATTTCGATTTCCATAATAAAAATTAATTAAAATTTAAAAAAAAATACTAAAAATTTATATTACAACTAGATTTTAATTAACATGATTTTAAAGCTTAAATTTAGCCCAATTAAATTTGTATTTATCGCTAAATTAATGTATTTTCTTATCGGCTTAAAATAATATTAAAAATTGAAAAATTAGGGAAAATTTTTAAACGACCAGAATTTCATAAGTAACTCATTAGCTACTAAAAACAAGCAATTACCTATCCATTTTAGGTATAATTAGTCCTAAACTGCAAAATAACGGAAAAAGACGGTTTACGGAAAAATACCGAATTTTCACCGATTTTCAGGAAAACACCAAAACGACTTTTCAAGGCGCTACAATCTTCCCCCCTTAAAGAAATTCGGTCTCCGAATTTAAAAATATAACTACGCGTACCTTCAAAGAGATGGGGATATTTCTTCCTCATCTCGCCCTCGTTCTCCCAAGTAACCTCCTCGCTGCTCGGGCCATGCCAAAGGACCTTGACGGTCGGTATAACTTTCGATCTCAACTTCTTCACCTGCCGATCCAGGATGGCCACCGGCTGCTCTGCAAAAGAAAGGTCGCGCTCTAGCTGGACTGTCGGGTGCTGAATCGCATGTGAAGGGTCGTGAAGGTACTTGCGGAGCATCGAAACATGGAAGACGGGGTGAACATCGGGAAAGCTGGGTGGAAGGGCCAAACGATATGCAACAGCGCCGACACGCTCGAGGATCTCGAAGGGTCCTACGAATCTAGGGCTAAGCTTCCCCTTTCGCCCGAAACGCATCACGCCCTTCATCGGAGAGACTCTCAGAAAAACATGGTCACCAACTGCGAACTCTAATCTGCGACGGCGCCTGTCTGCATACTATTTCTGCCTGCTCTGAGCCGCTTTCATCCGGTCTCGGATTAACTGTATCTTCGCTTTCGCCTCCTCAACAAGCTGCGGCCCCAAAATGCTGCTCTCGCTGAGCTCTGTCCAACAGACGGGCGATCTGCATCTCCTCTCATACAATGCCTCGAAAGGTGCCATCTGAATAGTATCCTGGAAGCTGTTGTTGTAGTTGAACTCCACTAACGGTAAATGACGATCCCAGCTACCGCCGAAGTCTAAAACGCACGCTCTAAGCATGTCCTCGAGATTTTGAATGGTCCGCTCTGACTGTCCGTCGGTCTGCGGATGAAACGCTGTGCTGAAGCTCAAACGAGTGCCCAAAGCCTCCTGAAGTCTCTGCCAAAGTCGGCTAGTGAACTGGGTGCCTCGATCTGACACGATACAAGTCGGTACGCCATGCAACCGCACGATCTCGTCGATGTAAAGCTGGGCATACTGAGCGAAGCTGAAAGTCGTCTTCACTGGCAGGAAGTGAGTCACTTTCGTCAATCGATCTACAATCACCCAGATAGAGTCATACCCTCGACTGGTCCTGGGTAGACCCACAACGAAATCCATCGAAATCTGCTCCCATTTCCACTCCGGAATGGGTAGCGGCTGTAGCTCTCCTGCGGGCCTCTGGTGCTCGGCCTTGACTTGCTGACAAGTCAGGCATCTCGAAACGAACTCCGCAATGTCCCTCTTCATCCCGTCCCACCAGTAGGTCTCTCTCATATCATGGTACATCTTGGTGGAACCGGGGTGCACTATACACTGATCGGCGTGCCTCCTCAAGAATGTCACGCCGCAATCCATCAGCATCTGGTACGCACAGTCTAGATCCATATCGTAAAATCCCCTGATCGTCAATCACGAACTCGGAAAATCTGCCCTGTCCTATCTGTGCCATGATCTCTGAGAAACGGTCGTCACTGTGCTGTGCCTCATATATACGGTCAAGCAACTGTAGGCATGCACGAACATGCGCGAGCTGTCCCCCTGTCTGAGTGAACTCGAACTCAACTCGGCTGTCGCATAACATCTGCCAATCTGCTGACGACTGCCTCTGCACTGCGCGCAAAAATAGGCTACCCCCGGGCCTCCTACTCAACGCATCCGCCACTACATTCGCCTTGCCTGGGTGATATAAGATCTCGCAGTCGTAGTCTTTCACCAACTCCATCCAACGACGCTGTCTGAGGTTCAGGTCTCGCTGCTGAAATATGTACTTTAAGCTCTTGTGATCAGTGAATATCTGACACGACTCGCCGTATAGGTAATGTCGCCAAATCTTCAGTGCAAAGACCACTGCAGCCATCTCCAAATCGTGAGTGGGGTAGTTCTGTTCATGCTTCTTCAACTGCCGAGAAGCATATGCGATCACCCGGCCATGCTGCATCAATACGCATCCTAATCCCACTCGCGAAGCATCACAGTAGACCACAAATCCGCCTGATCCCGAAGGCAAAGATAATACCGGCGCCGTAGTCAAACATGTCCGCAGCTGCTGAAAACTGCGCTCGCACTCCTCTGTCCAAACGAAAGGAACTCCCTTCCGGGTCAAACCGGTCAAAGGTGCAGCTATACGGGAGAAGTCCTGAACAAAACTCCTGTAGTAGCCTGCCAGGCCTAGAAAACTGCGGATCTCAGTAACCGATGTAGGTCGGGGCCACTGCTGAATAGCCTCAAACTTCTTCGGGTCCACACATATGCCGTCTCTCGTAACCACGTGACCCAAGAATCCGACGCTGTCCAGCCAGAAAGCACACTTGGAGAACTTTGCGAACAGCTGGTGCTCCCTCAGAGTCTGTAACGTAATCCGTAAGTGCTGCTCGTGCTCCTCTCTGCTCCGGGAGTACACCAAGATATCATCGATAAACACGATGATGAACAAGTCAAGATACGGCCTAAACGTACAGTTCATCAAATCCATGAATGCTGCTGGGGCGTTGGTGAGTCCGAACGACATCACCAAAAACTCATAGTGGCCATAGCGCGTGCGGAAAGCTGTCCTCGGTATATCCTCCTGTCGAACCCGCAGCTGATGGTACCCTGATCGCAAGTCGATCCTCGAAAAATATCCCGCACCCTGAAGCTGGTCGAACAAATCATCAATGCGTGGCAACGGATATCTGTTCCGAATGGTAACTTTGTTCAGCTGGCGGTAGTCGATACATAAGCGCAAACTTCCATCCTTCTTCTTGACAAACAGGACCGGAGCACCCCACGGAGAAACACTAGGTCGAATAAGCCCCTTATCTAACAATTCCTGCAACTGATCCTTCAGCTCTCGAAGCTCTGCCGGGGCCATCCGATAAGGCGGTATAGAAATAGGCCCCGAACCGGGAATCAAATCGATGCAGAACTCAACATCGCGCTCAGGTGGTAGCCCAGGTAGCTCATCAGGGAAAACATCAGGGAACTCACAAACAACCGGGACCCGGTCCAACGGAACCTCTGCAGCTCGAGTATCACAAATATACGCTAAGAATCCCTGACATCCCTTCCACAAGAGCTGACCAGTGCGAAGAGACGAAATCAAGCTGGGAAGGGTGACGTTGCGGTCTCCTTGAATAACAAGGACTGGCTCTCCCGGAAAGCTAAATATGACTGCCTTCTCACGGCAGTCCACCGAAGCATAACAAGTGGCTAGCCAATCCATGCCCAGAAGCACATCAAAGTCCAACATATCGAGGAGAATCAAATCAACTGATGAATCCCTCTCCCCGATACGAACGGAACACAATCGAAATACAAAACGAGAGACAAACGACTCGCCTACCGGAGTAACAACAACAAGCGGATGATCTAACGACGACGACTCACGGCCCAACATCGGTGCAAAGTGTGTAGAGACATACGAATGTGTGGAACCTGGGTCAAATAATACCCGTGCGTTGAAAGAACAAACTGGCAAGGTACATGTCACATCGGCATTGGATGCCTGCGCATCCTGCGGTGTCAAAGCAAATACTCGGGCCTGTCCTCCACCGATAACGGGCTGACCTCGACCTCGGCCTCTGCCTCCTTATCCTCTCTGAATAGGACCGCCGCGTCCACGGCCTCTGGGTGCACCTAACTGGCGTGGAGCATCGCCTGTGGTAGGAAGTAGGGCTCTCTGAGGAGGGGGTGGTGATGGTGGTAGGGTCACATGCGGAACTGTCGCTGCTCCCTGTCGTCTCGCCGGACAGTCTCTGACAAGATGGTGCGGACTCCCGCACCCAAAACACCCTGGCGACGGCTGCTGTCCCTGGGGATATGAACCATATAACTGTCCCCGTCCAAATCCTCTGCCAGGCCTATCTCTCGGAAAGAATCTGGCGCGCTGCCTCTGAGACGGTACATCGGTGCGAATCCTCTTCGGCCCAGAAACGGCCGAAGTCTGTGATATGCGTGCCTCCATCCATAATGCCGTATCCATAGCAGCTGAATAAGTGTCGTAGTGCTGGTCGCCAATGGCAAGATATAGCTGGGCATCCAGTCCCTGTACGAACCTCTTCACCATCTTCTCTTCGGTATCCACTAAATACGGAGCATATCGGGATAATTGTGTAAACTGGATGTCATACTCAGACACCGTCATCCCAGGTGTCTTAACTAAGGCCTCGAAGCTGCGAGCTCTGGCGTCACGAACGCTCTCTGGGAGGAAACGAGCTAGAAAGACCGCTGTAAACTCGGCCCAAGTCATAGGCGGTAGACCTGCAGCTCGACCTCTCAAGACTGACTCCCACCATGTCTGCGTGAGACCCTCTAGTCAGAAACTCGCAAGCTCTACCCATCGATCATCCGAACATCTCAGCAAACGGCAGATCCTGGATAAACTGTCAAGGAACGTCTGTGGGTCCTCCGCTGCCTCAGTGCCGGTGAATACTGGAGGTCTCAGCCTCATGAAATCCTGTAGTGAAACCGGAATAGCCACGGTGGTAGTAGTAGGAGCAGGTATCATGGTCGTCTGTGATGTAGTAGGTACGTCATCCGGCCTCGGTGTACGACTGGCTGCAACTAGGGATCCAACCATCTGACGTAGCTCCTGCATGCCCCCCATCATCTGTCGCAACTCCTCCATACCAGTCTCGAGCCTATCCATACGGCCTGGGGAAGGTGGATCGGTCTGTCCCTGCGGCGTAGGCATACTACCCTGCTCATTCCTAGTCTCGGACGAGCCAGCTCGAATCTCGTCTCGGGCGGCAGCCCTCTGTGCCCTCGTAGCCTTCGGCGGCATAGTGGCTGTTACAGGAAAACGGATAGTAAAAAAACAGTGCAATAGGATCATAGGATACACGGAATAGAAGAAGGAATTTTCAAGCAAGTATATCCTAAAGTCACTTAGGCGGAGCACCGTATCGCAAGTATGCCGCGGACATACATACGCTACGTCACCCTACTTAAGTCACTTACTCCATCTACCAAGGGTCATCCTACACTCAAAAAGGTAAAACCTATCGCTCTGATACCAACTTTGTCACGACCCGCAGGGTACGGAACGTGACTGGCACTTAAGTTACGAAACGTCTCAAGACGTCCGTAAAATAAGTAAACCAAAGCCCAGAAACCAAAACCAAATAAGCAAAAGACTGAAGGAAAACCAATCCATTGAAAGCGAGTTTATCAATGAGTCATATAAAAACCTTTTTAAAAACAATACAAATTTTTCCGAAAATTTCGGCAGAGTCTCCTTTATAAATACTGGCCCCCAAAATGGGTACAACAAGAATATATATGAATCCAACAAATAAGGCATCCCCAAGCGGGAGCTAGCTCTTCGCCACAAGGCGGTCATAAATCCCCCGCAATATAAAGCAACAATATGCGGAATAATCATAAGGAAGCATGAGAAAAACAGCATGTCGACTCAAGTGAGCTCGACACAAAAATACAGCATAAAAAGTCCACAAATCTCACAGTCTCATCTCTAGGTCAATATACAACATACTGGTAGGTACAGTAGATGGAGTACTCTAGATACAAAGAATATACAAGGTGATGCAAAAATAATATAACCCACCTAAGAGCAAAACCTCGAGTCCAGGCAAAAGAAGCAAGTGCGCCCGCCGCTACTGTACTGACGGAGCGGACCTGAAAAAGGCTGTGGCACAACGGGGGTGAGTTGCCAACTCGTGAGTAATAAATAACATCTACACAGGCTATCGTATGCATGCACACAAGTATTCTAGCATCTCTAATACAGGTATGGCAGGACATAATAGCAGGTATGTATGCAATATGATTATAATAGCAGGTATGAATGCAATGCGAATCAACTCATGATCTGAATGTGTAATTATAAGAATCACGTTTTTCCTTTAGGAATCTCTTTTGAAATACCAGCACAATAACAATAGAATCAACAAGAACCTGTGTCCAGCAACGACACCTCAAAACTATCACAAATCTCATATATACATGTCATAGTATCTCTGGCCTCAGCCATCCGGCTGACCCAGCTCAATATCAAAATCTCATCATCTCGCGGCCACGATCGATATCCTCTGGATATCCGCCGTGCCAAACAGTCACCGGTAGGTAATCCGTTCCCTGCCAGGCTCAACGTCAACACCACATTCATCTTGCCCCGGGGTACCATACCGGGCCCACCATGTACCCGTGACAGTTCCTCCACTCCTCGACACGGATCTCGAAAACCACAGCAAACTCATGGTGGACGACACTTTACATCACTAGAAAACCGCAATTACATATTTTAAAAACATAATAAGTTTAGAAATTTTGCGGCTTTCCCCCGAAATCCAGAAATATCATAAAATCTCAAGAAATCCTCATAAGTGCATATATCAATGGTGATGAATGCATATGGTATCAATAATTAAGCTACGATGTATGATTAATAGACTAGGCATGAACAAATAATATGATGAGGTACATGCACATAAATAGCAATCCTACGATTTCATTTTAAGGAATTAAAGGCAATAGCACAGGTTTAAGCATCAATTAGTAAAAGGTTTAAAATTATAGGTTATCTAGTGTGGTGGCATGGCAATTACCAGGGCGTGTGTGTAAGCATGAATAGTGCTCGTGCTGCATATAAAAACCCTGGCAATGGTGCAGGTGTCCTATAGAATGGGTTCGTATATGTATGTCAATATAAGGCATGAATGTAGCAAATAATCATACAAGTATTACACCCCTAATTACTAACATTACTAAGAATCTTTTTAAGCTATTAAAACTATTGGGCGACTTGCGCCATCCAACGATAGTCCCCTGTAGATATTACATCTACTCACCGAAATCCCTAGCTAGTCACGTCCAATCACCGCTTTCCCCTTCCGTGCCGCGTCTGACGTCTCCACGACCGAACCTGGAATTTACATCAATACCAAACATAAGGTTACATATCAAGAACGACGCAAAACCCAAACGAAAATACTAACGTTCACAAGCTAGATACAACGTGCACAAGGTGCGCGGAACACACGCGAAAATCGCAAAACTAACTAAAACGTCGATTTGGTCGCCCGGAAAAACTAAAGCTCGAACACACAAACATCCGCACTCACACATCCTAAAAGTCATAGGATACGCTAAAAATGTCATCAAGACATCAAAAATAATTTATCGCAAACTTTTATCACAAAACTAGTAAGCACAAACATTCTAAAAAAAACGACGCAATATCGCCGTTATGCGACAAAAAGGATTACAACCTAGCATAACATGTAACCGCATAATTAGTTAACCACAATCACTTTAATTATAACACATTACAATACTTCAAATCATATTTCTCCATAAACAACCATTTCTTGATTTCCATAACCATCAATTAAATCCAATTTCACTCTTGAACAACATAAATTAACACATATCGATGCCCACTTAAGCAAAGTAATCTCTCAATTTAGGTTTGTATAAAACTAGATAACAAGATAACTTAATTAACTAATCAATGGTGCTAAAAAAAACCTAGTTTAAACAAACTACTCTCTTAAAAAAATAGATTAGAAACTAACACTAAATTTAACACTAAACAAATTTCAAGGTTCTAGTTTAGCACACTTAAGCTACAATTTAACCATTTGATTAGAAATTATACCTCAAAAGATCAATCCTAATCTTGCTCAAGCCTCCCAAGACACCTCCTTTCTCCTTGATTTGAACCAAATTAGGTTGGAGAAGAGATGGAATATGGTTTTGTGTTGAATTTGTGAAGGAAATTGTGGATTTTGTTGAATTTTTGAGATGAAAATGAAGCAAAAGAGAAGAAGAAATGGGGAAAATATTTGGGGCTGTTGGTGCAGGATTTCTGAGCTGAGGAGGGAGTGGGGAGAGGTGTGGGGGAGTTGGGGAAAAGTGTAGAGAAGTTTCAAAGTCAAAAGACCAAGTCAAACAACAAAACCCATACCCAATTTAATATATTAAAGCCCTTATCATATCATTTTGTTCAAATGAGATGGGGAAAAATTTTGTGGGCTTGATACTGAGGTGGGGCCGGCCTAGGGGTGAGGGAAGAGTGAGAGGGGTTTTACAAAAAAAATTCTATGCAAAAAGACCCCCTACAAGTCCAAAATTGCAAGTTTTAGCTTAAAATTCAATAAATTTCGATTTCCATAATAAAAATTAGTTAAAATTTAAAAAAAAATACTAAAAATTTATATTACAACTAGATTTTAATTAACATGATTTTAAAGCTTAAATTTAGCCCAATTAAATTTGTATTTATCGCTAAATTAATGTATTTTCTTACCGGCTTAAAATAATATTAAAAATTGAAAAATTAGGGAAAATTTTTAAACTACCAGAATTTCATAAGTAACTCATTAGCTACTAAAAACAAGCAATTACCTATCCATTTTAGGTATAATTAGTCCTAAACTGCAAAATAACGGAAAAAGACGGTTTACGGAAAAATACCGAATTTTCACCGATTTTCAGGAAAACAGCAAAACGACTTTTCAAGGCGCTACATGTAGATTCCTTACTGTTACGTTGATTATTCAATTTCCGCATATTCCTGCTATTCACATTGCTTTGCATATGTTTACTACTATATTACTAGCATGTTGCTAGGACACTAGCACCATTATCGATGATGCGTATGTTCCACATACACTTGCTTGCCGGCTCACACACTTCATCATCGATAATTGCCATGTCACTACACAGTAGCATTATTGAATCAGGATATGACCTTGAATGTGCATACTATTATTTCCGTGTTGCATGATATACTGTTATACTTGCACTTCCTTTATATGTCACATACTCATACTTGTACACATACATTGATACCTTCATACTTGCTTAGATTACGCATTGAGATATGTTGTTTCCATGTTTATTCTGGATTTGGGGAACCGTGGATATTTCAAAGAAAATAGTTAATTATTTAAAAACCCGGTTTCCCTTGATATGATATTTCGGTGCGTCCACCATGTGTTTTCTCGGTGCGAGAGTGATATGTGTGAACCCGAATCGAGGAGTTGGATGAGGCCGATTACGGGTACATGGTGGAACCGGTATGGTACCCCGGGGCTAGAACGGTTTCGCTGTGTAGTAGACGGTGAGCCTTGCAGAGGGACTACTACCTACCGGTGATTGTATTTGAGCTCGGCGGATATCTGGAGGATACCGACCAGAGTTGAGAGATGGACATGGGCCGACCCGTACTGCCGGGGCCGAGGGCCGATACCGCAGACGGAGCCCCATATGGACGAGGATTTACGTGTCGATGCTAGGCACGGGTTTCTTGATGTTTTTCCATGATTTTGTTTATATCCTCATATTTACATACATGATGCTTATTGTCATTGGGTGACGGGTGGACGGGTTCAACGTTTATACAGACATTGATTACATACAGACCTTGACTACATTGATCATACTTCATTTGTATATATAACAGGGTACGAGGGCGCTGTTATATATACCCTTACACCAATATTAGTGGAATGGGACGCTAATATATGTGTATTGATATCCATTTGATACTTCATCATGTTTATTTCATGCAGACATACCTTACATTTATGACATGTTATTATCTGAGGCACTGGCACGAGTACTTGGCACTACCTACATGATTAGATATTACACTGCCACATTTTTCATGCTTCAGACTTACTCTTGAGGGTCATATTTTATACTGATCGTATTGACCTAGGATTATGTCTTGCATTCGATTTCTTCTTGTAGATATTTTCTATTCACGAGTTGGCAACTCACCCCCGTTGTGCCACAGTTCTTGCAGGGTTTGCCGTACAGGTTCCATATCGGCATTTCCGGCACACTGCTTTCCTTTGCGGGTGATTTGCTTGGTAGGTAGGTTCTTTGTATCAGAACCGCCGTTGTACATGTATTTTTCATTCTATCTAGAAATTTCCATCTACCAAAAACTTGTATATTGTTTCAGACTCAGACACTAGTGAATGTATTATTTCGACCTTAGAGTCGCGCTTAGTAGTGTTGCAGTTTTCATGCTTATCTGGGTTTCTTTTAAATTTTGATCCTCGCCATTCGGCGTTGTATAGTATATTGCTTGTTGTTTATTTATCCTTAAAATGGTTTTAGGTTTCTGGGCTTTTGGCTTACTTGGATCAGATGGAGTCCAATAGACTTCATATGGTTCAAGGGCCAGTCACGTGCTCTTTCGGGTCGTGACATTTTTCGACATTGTAGGAGGTGTACCTCAATGTCATTTTTTGCGATTTGCGTTTGTGATCCGAGTTTGACGCTTATATCACTTGGATTTGAGTTTTGATGATTGGGTTCATGATATTGTTTTCGCGCATCATGGCTACACCTACTGGGTATTTACATTTGGTGCATAGTTATTGCAGTTGATATACGTTTTACACATTGTTGTGTTTGTTTATGATTTGTGCATATCTACTGCACTTGATGTTGATTTTGTGCCTTGGCTGCATGTGTTTATGATTTCGTGGATTTCATACGGTTGATTTGATTTTGTGCATGTGATATGCACTCGATTTGATTTATGCACTCGGTATAGCTTACATTTGCTTGCAGTGCATTGATACGTGTTTTGTGCACGCAGTTGCATACGTTTATGACTTTATACACCTTGGTACACTCGGTGTTGCTTTTTATACGCATTTGAGTTATTGATGAGATTCCGTGTATTTGTTGCACTAGATTGTTATTTCGTGCACTAGATGCACCGGAATTGTATTTCGTACACCGGATGCACCGGATTCATATTTCGTGCATTGGATGCACCGGATTTGTACTCCGTACATTGGTTGCACCGAATTATGTCTTTGAGCATTCGTTTTACTAGATTTATGTTTTGTGAGCGTTTGCACTTGATGTTCGTTTCCGTGCATGCTACTGCACTAAATGTTTTATACGAACCGGACGCGTTTGGGTTGGATTTTTGCTCATATTAGGCACTTGGTATTGGATTTCATGCGCATCAGATGCACTTGAGTTAGATTTTATTCATGCATGTTGGATGCACATGACTTAGATTTCATTTGTGTATGACGGATGCACTTGATTTGGATTTTTGCGCATGTTGGGCGCATGATGTGAGATGTGATTTTGTGCACACCGGTTGCACTGGACAGATGCTTTCGTGTACACCCGTTGCACTTAGTTTCTCTTTTGTGCATATTGTGGCACTTGTATTTGGATTTGATTTCCGTGAGCACCAGAAGCACGTGATTGTTGGTTACGCCCTTCGAGGCTGATTTTGCTCTTGAGCACCTTATTTTCATGAAAGGCGCTATATTATGTAATAGCCGAACATGATTGATCTGAGGACAGTACCAGAGTACTTTGCATGTATTAAAAGTTTAACAAGAGGTTTTCAAAAAGGACTTATAGTTTCTCTATTTCTTACGTGTCCGCGAGCGACACGAACTTTTACAAAGGGAAAACCTTTTCGGATATTTCAAAACGGCGGAACGTATATTTGAGCAAAACATATATGAACGTATATTTATTACTTTACAAATGAGCGTCCGTCACCCATGCCGTGAGTTATGCATCACACGGTGATTCAGAAAAGATTTTTTGCATGTGTTTTATTCCGTTTTAAGAGATTTTTTTCTAAAGATGCGTACTATATACATATTATAGTATTTGACTAGTGTATATTGGATTTCAGTAGTGGATTTCGAGATCGGTATTTTCATTGTATCTCCGAGTATATGCGTGCAAATCCGATGATTTGTGTGACGCTTGACGGAGTTCGATTTTGAGTTTCGTACTCGTTTTCAGGCGCACACGATGCGCTGTAGTATTTCTTTATCTTCCATGATTTCGGAGTCCCGTTGATTTGAGTTGATTATTGAAATGTTTTAGCATTTGGGGGTTTAAATTTAAATTCGGGAACCGAATTTATTTAATGGGGGAAGATTGTAACATTTCAGAAAATATAAAATATTATTTTTTGAATTTAATATTAAAATAATATATTTCGCCAAAACTACCCGATTTGCTAATTTGCGGTTTTCGTAAAATGGTATAAATATATACCAATAATTGTGAAATAATTGTAGATTAAAATGATTTATTCATTTAAAAAATATTTATTCGTTTTGGCATTTTTATAATTATTTATATGCAGTTTGAATAAAAATTGATTAGTGCAGTACTAATCACGATTAAGCCAAATCCATGTTTCTACATTTTTCCATGGTTAGTGCACCATGAAATGTTGCATTTGGTTGCATGTTGTTTCATTGGTATTTGTTGATATTTGGCTTTTAGAGAAAAGAAAAAAAGAAAAGGGAAAAATGAGACAATTATGGAGAGAGAGAGAGTGAGAAATGAGTTGAGAGAAGGTGAGAATAAGGAAGAGAGAGAGAGAGGGGGCAGCCATTCATTTCCTTCCCTTTTTTTGTTTGCTTTATCTTCTTCCTACTCATCTCCCTCCGCCTCCATCTCCAAAAATCGTCTCCATTTCTTCACCAAAACCCTACACCCTCACTAAAGTTGATCCCCACTTCATCCTCAACACATTGGACCAATCAAAGTCGGATTTTGAAGACTTTGAGCAACTCAAGAATTTTCTTGAGTTGCCAAATGAGGTATAATTCTAGACTGAAGTTTAGTTTTTAAGTTTAATAGCTTCCTTGCTTAGTTTAGAGTCAAACAAGTGTGGATTGTGATCTTGGATTTTTCCAAGTTGCTATTGAGGGATAAGTAGAGGTGTAGTGAGTGTTTTAAGACCTTAAGGATTGATTTGAAGACATGGAAATGAGAATAAAAACCAAAATACGAACTTAGATATAGTCTCGTGTCTGTTTTGTGAGGTATTGTGTGCCTTCAGGGAATCTGGGATGACCTGGGATGTTTCTGAGAAAAACTAGCAATTCCAGAGACCTTGTTTGACCCATAGGAGACCACCTTGAGGAGACGAACCCCAACAGAGCAGGTTTGGCCGAGCAAGCTGGTTTTCTGGGGAGTGTGGCCGGCCATGTTGGGGTATTTGGTGTCTAGGTTTGGTCTGTAGCTCACATACCCCTATACAACCCCACTGTACTGCTAGTTTGGTCTGATTTTACTTGAGACAAAATCTGGGACTATTTTCCCAGGTGGCTGCATATGGAAATTGTGATTTATGAATTTGTGCTTTGGTATTTGATGTTGTATTAGGTCGTTTGATGTTTGTACGTCAACGACGAGGGTTGCTTGGTGGTTTTTGCATGTGTAGGCTATAGGTTCTAACCTATGAGCGCACCGTGTGCCGTATTGGTTTTCCGGAGTTGTTTTTAATAGCATTACGGCTGTGTATTTATTGCAGGTACCCTCGCATGGATTTCAAGACGAAGAAGCACATCGACTACGGCCGAACAAGGAGTTCCGCAGGTGAGTAGATTTATATCTATAGAGGAAGTCGGGTTGATGGCGTATAACACCCCCGCAAATTTTGATGGAAACCAATATATAGAATATGGTTAAGGAAACCTATATTAGAAAATTTTGGATAGGGTTAAAAAGGATAGTAGAATCTTATATATATATATATATATCGAGATATGAGATGAAAGCTCTAGGGATATTACTCTTAGACCTGATATGATAGAAATGATGTCTCGAATTGATAAATAAGGCTATGAAAAGTGAATGTGAATCACGACATACAGGTATGTAGTTATAAGAGAATAAGTAGGAGATTTATAGTAGCAGGATATAAGATTAATAAGCTAGAATGTATATGTAAGATGACTTAATGTGATGAAAAGAATATACGATGTGATATGATGACTTGATTGATACGTCGGTATACGGATACGAGTCGATATGAGAGGATTGATACCTTTGCCGATCTCCTGATATGAGATTGTTATGGATGTGACATGGGATATAAGTATTTAGATATATATAATGTTGTGAATCATGAGTGATATGCCGCATGAGACGTTAGGTCCGTACCATCATTGTCATATAGGTTGATAGGATCCCTAATTGTTTAATGCCGCCGTACGATAGATTACCGTACGTGATGAGTTTTATCTAATGATTGATCCATACCCTTGACTAGAGGATGTCGTACGATGGAATATACCATACGTGATGTTGTGAGGCTGGATGCCGATTGATAGATTCACCGACTCGGGTATGAGATAAAGACGTATACCTTATAGCATTACACTCACGATTTACTTTATGTTACGTTCATGTTATTCTCATTGGATTACATATACCTGTTCAAGTACACCTACACCATTATCGATGATGCGTATGTTACACTTACACAGATTGTCCGGCTCACACACTTCATCATCGATAATTTCTATGTCACTTACATAGTAGAATTTCCACATCATTATGCTATGTTGCATGATATACTTGCTATGCTCACATTATTATGATATGTCGCATGATATACTGATATGCTCACATCATTGTTCCATGTTGCATGATATACGGATATGCTTACATTTCTGTTATATGTTACATACATCATGCTTTACGATTATATGCTTTGAGATGTTGTTTTTATGATATCTCTGAATTTGCGAAACGCAGATTAATTTCAAAGGAAATTGAGTATTGTTTTAAAAATGTGGTTTCTCTTGATATGATATTTCGAGACGTCCACCATGAGTTTTCTCGGTTATGAGAATTGTTTTCGTCACCCGATTCGAGGAATGGAGGAACCGTCTGCGGGTACATGGTGGACCCGGTAAGGTACCCCGGGGCAAGAGAGAGATTTCGTGGGGATGACGATGAGCCTGGCAGGGGAGCACTACCTACCGGTGATAATATTTGGATCTGGCTGTTATCCAAAGGATACTGACCGGAGTCATGAGATGGATATGAGGTCCGACCAGAGTATGCGGTGCCTGAGGGCCGATCTGAGGATGCGGCGCCTGAGATATGAGGATTTATGTGTCGATACTAGACACGAGTTTCATGATGTTTCGAGTGTCGATGCTAGACACTCAGGTTCCATGATTTTTATATGTCATTGATGGACACACGTTAGTTGATATACTCATATTTACATGCATATGCTTTCATGATATTTACATGCATGATGTTGTTGTGTCATTGATGGACACGTAGATGTTAGCCACATGCAGATATGCTTTGATTTTATTGTTGGCACATATGCAGATACAGCGACCTTAGATATCATAGTATTACCTTTATGATATAGTTGACCTAGGAAATCGTTGTTTATTCGATTTCTACCTGATGATGTTTTCTACTCACGAGTTGGCAACTCACCCCCGTTGTGCCACAGTTCTTGCAGGTTGACCGCATGGATCAGTAGCGGCATCACTGGCACACATCTTGCATTCGGGTGATTGCTTTGTTAGGTGGTACATGTTGGATCGTACCACTCTTGTATTTACTATTCCGTTGTATCTGTTTAACTCCATCAATCAGAAACCAGTATTTGTATATGTGTAGTAAGACTTAGACAGACTTGTGGTTGCGAGACTTAGAGCGAGGGTTTATGTTCGCTACTTGTGGTTTTAATGTCCTGCTTACATTTCCTTTTGTTGATCTTCGCCGTTGGACGTCGTATACTTATATTATGACTTTTGTGGTTATGATTCCGCCGATTGGCGAAGAGCTAGCTCCCGCTTGGGGATGCCTTTTATATTATCATGTATTTGTGGTTTTGGATCAAAATATACATAGGATGTGTTGCCCAAATTTTTAAAATACGAAACATGTTTTCAACTAGTAACATCCACTTGCATTTTTCATGTTCCACTATTTATGCATTTAAGAAAACTTTTGATTTTATCATACCGTTATTTCAAAACTTCACCTCTTTTATTTTCTTTAAAAAGGTTTAGATTTCTGGGCTTCGGCTTACTTGAATTAAGTTACGCCTGTAGGCGTGGCGTGATTTAAGTGCTGGTCACGAGCTAATATTTTCGGGTCGTGACAGAAACAGAGTCTCCATCTGTGAAAAAGTAGTGACAGAACCATTTGGTATGCTCGCGTACCAGTTGAAAGCGACACCAGTTAGGCTGTTGACGAACTGACGGAGCAGGGGCGCATCATTTCCCTCTGTATTTCCGCACGACGCTTTAAATTGAACAATATGTTGATTCGCATTTCCCGTCCCGTCGAATCGTCCGAACCTAGGGATGACATAACCATCGAGGAACTCAATCAGGTCGTACTGTGCAGGATACGACCACCCACAACTGCCAATATCCTTTTGCTCCTCAGTTTTGGCCACCAATGTTTTAACTTTGCTGGTGACCAAGTCCATTATCCGATCTTGTGTTAACGGAATGGTGCCATCTGGGGCCAAGGCATCCCCAGAAGTAGAATGTGACCGGGTTTCACGTGGCTCGCCTATACTCGGACCTAAAGGGACATGTATTAGTTGCTTCAGGTCATTATCACTATCTCATAAGTGGAAACTTGCACTTGATTGGAAGGCATCCTGGCAATTTGAGCCGTGAGCTGCATCACGACATTCATCAAGTCGTCAATTTTGGTGTAAAGCTTGGCCATCTCTTTATCTTTGCTCCTGAGCAGTTTTCAGAGCTCTTGATGTAGCTCTTGCTCTGTGGTCCTGTTGGATATAGCGCCCTCAAGGCAATGAAAGGGTGTCCTAGCACCACCACTATGTTTAAACCGACATCAAGCATGCAATTTAAAAAAATTTGGGTGCTAAGCTACACTAACCTATAATCAAACTAGAATATTAGGGCTTATATGAACATATAGCAAGTTCTATACTAAGAGATGCAGACTACAATCTTTGTAGACCAAGTTTCTCTTCTAAAGCTTCGGGTAGTAGTCCCTACAACTCCTCTAGGCTCCACTTGAAGAACGGATCGAGCATGCTTCGCGACCTTCGTGTCGAAGATGATCCACCCGAAGTTCCTCTAGGTCAAGCTACCTCTTCACTAATCTAGTATTAATGAAGTAAACAACCTAGTCTAAAGTGCTAATCTAGACTAGGATAATGAAGTAGGGTGTTTAGCTCACTAGGATTTTTCTAAAGCTCTAGGGTTCACAACAAATGTGAGGGTTAGAGCTAGAAGGAGGAAGAAGAAGAAGAAGAAGGAAATGGGAGAGAGCTAAAATGAACTTAGGCATGAACAAGTGAAGAATGGCTACACTTGTATGTTCACTTATTGAAGCATACAATTTATTCCAATAATAAATTCCTCCCAAGCTTCAATAGTGAATACAAATGAATAATATAATAGAAAAAAGCCATGCCTCACCATTCCTCAAATATCTCCCCATTTCCACCTCATTT
The DNA here is from genome assembly GCA_030015575.1 of Agapanthus africanus. Lineage (NCBI taxonomy): Eukaryota > Viridiplantae > Streptophyta > Magnoliopsida > Asparagales > Amaryllidaceae > Agapanthus > Agapanthus africanus. The sequence goes on along the minus strand of CM057343.1, from coordinate 302,996,481 downwards.
CTATTTTCTCAAAATAGAAATTCCAACCATGCTTCATAGCACACACACACACACATATCACACATATCACATACACACACACACACACACACACATATTAAGATAAGAAAATAATTAGTGAGCTAAAATATTAGTTAATATATAATTATATCAAATATAAATATATATCATCTTATTAAATCAACACTTGATTCAATAATCCGGTTATATCACATATAACCGACAAATGTCATTTATCGCTAGATTAGAATATGGTATCACATACTCGTATTTAATCAGGCCCCTGCACATATCAGCATATGTGCTCTATTTCGTTTCGCTTGAACTAGGAAACTTCTATGTGGGACTCTAAAGACTCGTCAATATGCCAGCAGTAGGTAATAATCACATCAGTTATCCATAAGGCGTCAGTGGTACTAGCTGGACGTAACGGCTACCCAGGTATTGAGCGATTAGAAGATCAACAAGAAAGCTTGTCCAAATTCCCATGAAGCCTATAAGTAACACTTACAGTACAGTCCGGTCTCTTCGTCTGATATGTCGCATAACGAGTCTAGGGGTGGAATTGTTAGAACCCAGTAACTTGATAAGTCATGCCGATGTATGGCTCATAACGGTTCGAGAAACTACTGATAACACTTAGTAGTAAATCTCATCAGTCCTGGCCAGGGACTTGCTTTTATAACCAATCGAGCATAGCGCAACATCAACTCCCTATACCGGGAGAGACGAAACCCCTCCTATCGCTTACTGCCTCCATGTGACTCGGGACTGTACCCAAAATCCACCTGTTTGCATGACTCCTTTGAGCCGTGGCATGGAGAAAGTCAAAGAACAGTGGGAACCATACAAGACACTATGACGATCTCGGGTCTACAGACTAACATGTACCTGTGTTACCAGAGAACTACTATCTGACGATAGGTATAGTACCATCTAGGAGTTCTCGGCGAGTCCTGTTCAGTGTACCCATTCTCTAATGAGCACCTGTGTACAATCTTTGATGTCAAACACCAATGGTTCTGGGATCATCTATCGCCCCCTACAGGGTCAAGAAACGTACACACCAGTCTACTCTAGAATATCGATGCCCTGTCTCGACACTCCCTCGACTAGGAACAGTTAAAGGATGTGCTTGTAGACTACACAAGTCCCAGTAGTATGATCTGCATCATAGTCCTGGTAGTTAAGCAAACATCCTAAGGGCTTTATCAACATGTATAAAAGAGACAGTATAATAATACAAGTGTACATGTTAAGATAAAGAGCAACCAGATAGCATACTATTATGTCGAGCAAGAAAGTCCTCTATATATATGTCCAAGCATCCACTATATCATGCAATAATGGTCTCTAGGGCATACATATTCCTAACAAAGACCCACTTGCACTAAGGCCAGTTGTTGTATTATCTCAAACCCAACATCCCAAATAGACTCTTAAACTGTGTCTGAGGGAGGGCCTTCATGAGTGGATCCGTTGTGTTGTCCTTCTTGTCAACTCTCCTGACCTCGATCTCCCGTCGATCTACTATCTCCCGGATTAGGTGATACCAACTAAGAATATGTCTAGATCGCTAATGGGACCGGGGTTCCTTGGCCAAATCCACAGTTCCATTGTTATCATAATACACAGGTATTGGATGCTCAATGGTTGGAACCACACCAAGTTCAGCTATGTACTTCTTTATCCAGATAGCCTCTTTGGCAGCATCGTTGGCAGCGATGTATTCAGCCTCCATCGCCGAGTCTCCTACGGTATCTTGCTTGGAACTCTTCCAACATACCGCCCTTCCATTCAGGATGAAGACAAAACCCGAGACCGACTTACTGTCGTCCTTATTACTCTGGTAGCTCGAATCGGTAGAGGACTCCACCTGGAGTTCTCCATTACCATACACTAAGAACATTTCTTTAGTCCTTCTCAAGTACTTAAGAATGTTCTTCACAGCTATCCAGTGTTTCTCCCCATGATCTGATTGATACCTACTCACATCGCATACATGATAGACCCGACTGCCGACTGCCGACTGCCGAAGCATAGGGTATCCCTTGCTACATCCGGTCTGGTACATAACATCGCATACATGATAGACCCGACTGCCGAAGTATAGGGTATCCCTTGCATGCGAGCCCTCTCCAAATCAGTCTTGGGAGACATCTCTTTGGAGAGAGTGATTCCTGAGCAAGCGGGTAAATTACCACGCTTAGAATCTTCCAAACTAAACCTCTTTAGTATGATATCAATGTACCTAGATTAGGACAATCCCAACATCCGCTTAGATCTATCTCTATAGATCTTTATCCCCAGGATGTAGGAGGCATCACCCAGATCTTTCATGGAGAACTTTTGTGATAAGAAGAGCTTGACCGAGTGTAGTATAGGAACATTGTTTCCTATCAAGAGTATGTCATCCACGTACAATACGAGGAAGACAACCTTAATCTCTACAACCTTCTTGTATATACATGGTTCATCTACATTTTTGATGAAGTCAAACTCTTTGATAGCTTCATCAAAACATATGTTCCAGCTCCATGATGCCTGCTTTAATCCGTAGATAGATTTAAGCAGCTTGCATACCTTTCCGCTGCTCTCACTATCTACGAAGCCTTCTGGCTGTGTCATATACACACTCACTTCTAAATCACCATTTATAAAAGCGGTCTTGACGTCCATCTGCAAGATTTCATACTTATGGTATGCAGCAATAGCAAGTAGGATCCTGATGAACTTAAGCATAGCGATGGGAGAAAAGGTTTCATCATAGTCGACACCTCTTCGTTGACGAAAACCTTTAGCAACAAGTCTAGCTTTGAAGGTCTTAACCTTCCCATTTACACCCATTTTCTTCTTAAAGATCCATTTGCTCCCGATGGGTTTTACCCCTTCAGGAGCATGTTCCAAAGTCCATACTTTGTTGGTGTACATGGATTCCAACTCAGATCGCATACCATCCAGCCATTTCACAGAGTCCCCACTTGTGATGGCCTGCTCAAAACTAGTTGGGTCATCATCTTCCTTGATTCAATCATCGCTCCCACCGTCTATAAGAAAACCGTAGTATCTGCGGAGCGGCTGAGCTTCGTCGGGGACAATTGAATCCTCCGGTTCAACCAAACCGTCAGTTATAGTTTGTGTTGCTGGAACTTCTTCCAGTTCTACCTCATTACCACTAATTTCTTTCACAAGAAATTCCTTTTTTAAAAAGGTGGCATATTGAGAAACAAATACCTTTTGTTCCTCTGTGTGGTAGAAGATATTTCCATATGAATCCTTTGGATATCCCACAAACTTGCACAAAACAGACCTTGCCTCGAGCTTGTGCGGATTTAGCTTTTTAACATAGGCCGGACAACCCCATATTTTAACTCGTTTAAGAGTTGGTCTCTTCCCATTCCATATCTCATATGGAGTGGTAGGCACGGATTTGGTCGGAACCCTATTCAATAAGTATGCAGCTGTCTCAAGTGCATAACCCCAAAAGGAAATAGGTAATTCAGCAACACTCATCATAGAGCGTGTAAGCCCGCGGGGGCGCCCCGGCCGTCGATCCGACGCCGGAAACGCGGAAAACAAAAACTTTGCGAACTTTGCAAAACGGCACCACCGCGGACTTTTTACCCGGATCGGGCCATTAACCTAGCTAGCTAGCAAAATAGAAAAGAGTAGAGAAGTTATACCAAGCGATCCGTGTCCTTCGGTCTTCATCTCCACTCCGATCTTCCGTGGAATCTCCGTCCATCATCGTCTCGTCGGAAAGGGCACCACGTAGCCGGAAACTTTTACGGGCTCCTTCCTCTTGACCGAGGCAACTCGGGCGCGAAGTTGGCTAGCCGACGCGTCCAAGACTTGCTATAGATATAGCGTAGAAGCTTGTCTCTTTTGGGTTTATGAGGTTTCCATGGTTGGAGGGATCAAGAAAGAACTTTGGAGAAGAGTTATTGAATTTTTGGAGCAAGAAAAATGAGATGATATAATTTTTATACACCATGAAATTTCCTCTCATCTCACCCCTCCCCATAGTGGCCGGCCCTCTCTCCTCAAAGTGGAGATTGGAGAGAGAAAAGGCAACACAAAGATGAATATATGAAAAAGGAATGAAAACTCAAATAAAATAGTCACACCCATTCTCATCAAAGTCCACTCACAAGATAAGCAAATGAAATGACCATAATAGAATATCATCATGAAGCTAGTCTCATCAAAAAGCCACATAAGCAAGAAAACCCCTCACAACTAAGTTAATTGCAAACTTGCAATTAACCCCCTCCAACGAAAAGTCCGACCGGGAAGGAAAAAGAGAAAACCGGCCGGAACGGAATGCAAACTGGCAACCCCAGAAAACCGATCCTGTAATAAATTACAGGAAAACCCCGCTACTGCAAATACATGCCCGCATTTGTATTCCCACTGAATACAAATGCAAAGAGACAAAACTACACTATCTAATACTAAGATCCGGCTTAAGCCAAAGCCGGCTAGTAAAAACTATCCGATCACGATCCGTGCAATACCGCACGTATCTGATCGAACCCTGCCATATCTCCATACGGCCTCTACAGCGTTTCGCCCGAAACTTGAGTAACTGTCAGTGTGGTGGACTCTAAAGACTCGTCAATACTGTGGCTGTGGATTTAACCACTAGCACGTCAGAGGTATAAGCCAATACGTGACGGGCCACCAGGTATTGACCAAAAGGGACGTCGATGAGCGAACTCATCCTGACACCCTACTGAGCCTGTCAGTGACAATATCCGTACAGTCCGGTCCGTTCGTCTATGAGTATCGCATGGCGGGCCTAGGGGGTTGGTAAAAGTCAGACCCCCAAAAGCGGTACAAGTCGTGTCGGAGTGTAGCCCAGAACACCCTGAGATACTACTGGAATACCTACCAGCAAATCTCCGGCCTTGGCCAAGGACTTTTCATGTTCTGGCTCTCCTAGACACAGCACGACCTCACCCCCAATACCGGGAGAGACGAACCCCTGCAGATCCGCTCACTGCCTCCATGTGGCTCGGGACTGTACCCAACTAAAACCTGTTTGCACGACTCCTTTGAGCCGTGGTAGGGTAGTAATCAAAGCACAGTGGGAACTCACACGAGACAAATGACGGTCTCAGGTCGATGAACTAACCTGTACACATGTCACCAGGGAACTGCTATCTGACGTCTGGTATATTCCCAACTAGCAGGTTCCCGGCGAGTCCTGTCCGGTGTACTCATAACCCAATGAGCACCTGTATACATCTTAGGTGAACCAACTGACACCAGTGGCTTGTGAGACCGGCCACCGCCCCTCGTCGGGGTCTCGACTGTATACACTAGTCTACTCTGGAGAAACGATGCCCTGTCTCGAATCTCCCATGACTAGGGACCTTTTAAGGATGTGCTTGTAGACCCCCAGCTCCCACTTATATGATCGCCCTCATACTGCTGGTGGTCAAGCAAGAATCCTAGGGGCTCTATCAACGTGTAATAGCGACTTGTCAGGTCACCTAAAGCAGTACACGATGATAAAGATAAACCAGATAGCATACTATCATCTCGAGTAAGACTGTCCTACCGGGATAGGTCCTCCCCTCAATCATTGCAATCACGTGCCTGTGATCCAATAATTGACTCTGAGGGCACTATTTCCAACAATCTCCCACTTGCACTCAAGGCTAATTATTGCGATGTCGCATACTCACAGCCCGTGTGATACCGAACACCCAACTCCTCTACTAGTCAGTCTCACAAAGCTCGTTTGCGAAACTATTGCGTTCGAGGAATAGCCCCAGTGAGTGGATCCGCTTTGATGTTTCTTTCTATGTCTCTCTATATCTCATGTTCGCAGAGAAAACTATCTCCCGAAATGAGCAATACCTGTCTTAGAATGTCTGGATGTTTGATGGGACCTAGCTCATAAATGAACTCCAAATCCAAACTTCTTAGACTGTATCGACAACTGAACTTAATCAGTTTCCTGCGCCATGCCTTCCCTCAGTATCCACTTGGACCATCTGTCCAAAATACTGCCCCTCGTTAGAGGAAAAACTATAACTTTGACAGCCACTCTGCCATCCAGGTCACCTTGGAAGCCTGGAATGATAACCGTCTCCTAATGGAGGCTGCCGTTATCATATCCCTAGAACATCAACTTATGTTCTAAAACTGCTTCCGATTGTTTCTCCAGGATTGGATCGATATCAACTTATTGCACCTACTGCAAGAACAACATCTGGTGTGGTACTTGACATCTCATGATTGACTCAATTGCCTAAGCAAGTGATCTGTCAATCATGCGTATCCCTCTCCCCTTTAGTCTGTAAGACACCTTTAGAGAGGATGACTCCATTACCTGCAGGTACACTACCATGCCAGGAGTCGTCCATTCTAAATACTCATAGAATGCGGTCAAAGTACCCAGATTGGGAAACCACCCAAATCTAGATCTAAAACCATAGATCTAATAACCAGAATGTCTGATATAATATCCAAGTTCTATGTGGAGAAACTACTGTGTGACGACCAAAGTATAACCTATCGTAGTATAGGAATATCACTTCCTACTGTGTGTATGTCATCAAATACCAGGACATCACACCCTACTACCTTCTTAACAGATCCATCCCCTATTCTGATGAAGTCAAACCTATGACTGTCACATCAGAAATAGATGATCTATCTCCGCTTTATCTGCTTTAGTCTATGAATAGACATAAGCCTGATGTCCGCCAATACTTCCGCTGCTCCCACTGACTACGACAACCCTCTAGCAGAGTCATATAGGCGTACACTTCTAAAGATAGTTTAGAATGACGCTATACTCATCCTCCCGCCAGGTCTCGCAGCCTGGAACAACAACAATGGCAAGTGTGGGTAAACAAGAACCTCCCTGCCACCGTCCTTGAGCATACCGAAGTACCTCTCGAGTGCCTGAGGTTACCCACCATATCTGCGGAGTGGCCAATGGAATGTCAAACCAGATTGAATCTTTAGGTTCTTTATCAAATCTTCAGTAATCGTTTGTGGTTCTGGAATCACTTCCAGTCCTACCATACTCCCACTACTGTTTTCTGAAAAAATCCATTTTTGATAAAACTGTGGCGAGTCAAGAACAATATTACTATTGATCTTCCAGATGGTAGAAAGTCAACCCTCGTCATAGCCCGGGTCAACCCACAAATAGCCACTACTGAAACGTGCCTTGAGTTGTCCAGAGTCTGGTTTCAAGCATAAGCCGGACAACTCCCCGTATCTTAACAATGTCAAGATATGAACTGTTCTATATCCAAGAAACAGAGGCACTGATTTAATTGAACCAGATTCAAATCATGCAGCTGTCTCCAGTGCATGTCAACTAAATGGAAGGAGGCCGATCAGCGTTACTCAACTTAGGAGTACTTCCAATTATGAGTAACCTGAAAGAGAAGCAAGTTCTCTTAATCATTACTATCAACTGAATACCATTCACAAGTATCTACATCCTCGATCACCTTGAAGAATCCCGATACTTGCAACACCTGGTTCTCTACTTTACTCTTATACCTATAACTCCTCAAAACTTAGACCCTGTGTTTCTACGAAACGCATGTCTAAGAACTAGAGAAGTTAAAAGTAAACAGAATATAGTACGAGGACCAACCCCTCTGTCCTAATGGACACTGGACAATATACAATACTCTGTATAAGTCCCCTGAGTCTGGTGACTCATTCACTGTGTGTCGTAGGTTGAAAACTGTACTTTTGGTTAAGAAGAATTACACCGTTGTTCAATGCTCCTTACCTAACCATCCACTGGTATAGGTAAATGTTATAGACATAATTTCAAAAAGATATGTCTCACTCTATAAAAATAGACGTACAGATATATCAATTTGAAATTGGTGCACAACAACGGATATTCAAAACCAAATATTTGCCGACCGGCAAACAACCCAGGTGACTTCCTCAAATATCACCAATTACAACGAATCCCGATATAATGAGGATGATCACCTAATTCCCAATAACTTACTCCCATTCATCATCTGTAAAACCATACAGATGTGAGACTCATACCTGGTAAATACATACCCTGGAGCAAGTGCCTAATTGGGAAATCAGTTTTCATTTAACAGTACACAGTGAAACTGAAACATTGAGATGTTTCGATGGGGTATCCTGGTATTCTTAGTAATGCCTCTTCCATTATCCAGATTCACAACTATAACCGTATAATTCTTTGCCATCTCTCCAAATCCCTTTATATGTCTTTAGTCATTACCTTCTGTACACCCCTTTAGGCCAATTGGTTTTCTTCCTTCCCTACCGTTCGGCACCAGCCTATGGTTTGGAAAAAGACTATCCAATAAGCATAATGGGTGTACTGTCCTAGTCCTAGGAGCACTCGCAATGCGAGAGAAGGTGAGGATAAAAGACAACCGAATGAACTTAATTCATAGGTGATTTAGGATTGACAAAGAAGTACATGGTTTGGTCGTGAATAGCAGTCGCAATTTACTTTGCCCTCTTACTAATCCCTTGCTTTGTCTGAACTTAATACCTTCTGTACACCGTTTAGGCTAATTGGCTTTCTTCATTCCCCACCGTTCGGCACCAGCCTAAGGATTGGAAGAAGACTATCCAATTTGCGTAATAGGTGTACTATCTCCTAAACCAAGGAGTACTCGCAACCTGAGAGAAGGTAAAAAGTAAAGACAACTGAATAGTCCTATTCGTTTTCTCCAGAACCGGAAACCATCCTCGAAGTCCTTCGAGTTCGTATATAACCATACGACGGTTTTGTCCAATGGAAGTGGACGTTCATAGTAATACGGGGTGTCCCGGAGAAAAGAGTAAAAGTAGGAGTGGCAAAGAGGTCTGCAACTCTGACAATCCAAAAGCCAGTGTTAAGAAGGTTCGGTCAACTTGGTCACTGAGTCATAGTCTAAGGTCGGGTCAATGGTCGCTGCCAAAGAGAGAGAGAAAAGAAACACTCAGCGTGAACTCTAACCTAGATCAGAATGGTTGTCACTTTATCTAATCTGGAAACCTCCCACTGTAACGTCAAATTCTTCCCCAAACCTGAAAAAAGAATTAGCCGGGAATGCCCGAGGAGTAAACCAACTCATCAGTGGGAATCGGGATCCAACTATCATCGCATGATAACGTGACGGAATCCTCTCACGCTGTCATACTCCAGAAGGTATGCGCATATCTGGCAAGTTTCAGTTCTTTTGAAACTCCCGATGTGGATTTTTGCCCCATGCTCTTATGACCTTGACGAAGGCCAACAAATCATAAGTCACATGCCAAGTTCTACCCGTCATTATCCAGGTTGATTTGAACCCACCCGTACAAGCCCTTGACGAAGGCCAACAAGGCTATACGACAGTCCCAAACCAACGCATCTATCTATGCAGCAGAAAGGCAACAAGCAGCTACCATACACTATGCCTTGACGAAGGCCAACAAACATAGCATGAATACTACGTGCTACCCGTCTGAAACGACGGATGGCTACGAATGGTTTCTGGCGAAAACCTTTAACGTAATGAACTTGATATCGTTGAAGGAACTGATAGCTTTATAAAAATATAGTGACGACAACCTTTGCTAAAGAGGTCACTCTCGGTGAAGGGATCTCGGCTCTTTCCCCGTAGAATGAGGTGCAGGATATTCCAACTGAATACCACGGTGCAAAGCAAAAGCAATCGGCTATAGTGAAGTTAATGCCCTGACGCAAACTTCTGTCCAAGGGGTCACTCCCGGTGAAGGGATCTCAGCCCTTGCCTCGTCGACTGAGGAGCTGGATATTCATAACCGAATACCACTGTGCAAAACAAAAGAGAACGCCCTTGCAATAACAGCTTTTTGAAAAATGTTCCAACAACATCAAATTAGGTTTGTTTAACTCGCATTGATCCGAATCAATGCAGTCCCATCAATTGATCACACCACAAAGAACGAAAATATACTGACGTACGTATATGCCATCCGCATTCGCCACTGGGTCCCATCATCACCCGTTAGGTTAGCTAACTAACGACAGAGCGGGGACTGGACTAGCGCGGATGCAAAACATATACAACGTCTACTAATATATATATAATATATAATTTTCGCTCAAGGCGTGATAAAAATGCAACACAGAAATGTATAGCAACACAGATCAATACAGATATCTGGGATCCCCGGGTTTCATAGAGCCGCTACTGAAACCCGACGTTCCCCTGGTCGTGTGGATAGCCTGTGCAATGAAATCCTAGACCCCTACGGGCGCGGCAAGTTACCCGCCAAAACCTGAAGCGAGGCAGCCCCCTTCAGCAACGTGAATGGACCACCCAGCATTTCACGGAATCCGGTAACTTGGGCACCCCTCCTGGGTCAACCCTATACCCCCTACGAGTGCGGCGAATAGCCCGCCAATTCTAGAGTGAAGCCCCCTCCGTCTCAATGCCATGAGATGCGGGCTTGTTGCCCTCTAGAACCCGGCTGTCCGTGCACCCCTCCGCGGGGTAATCCTAGTACAGAAAGTAAAATATACATACAATAGGTACATCGACCGCAACCAGGTCGTGCCCCAAAAGAATAATACAAACAGGCAGTGACGGCAGTCCACATGTCGGACGCTCGCCCCACAATATCAAATGTACATATAAAACAGAACTGTACTACAACTGCATCCAGGCTATCCCCCACGACCGATCCGCAACAACACAGTACAATCACAGAACATCAACGTGAAAATCACGTTCGCAAATCCGTCTAACCGGGCTATAGCAGTTAGACGGGATTTACCGATCAAGTGACATTCACGGTCGCAGGTATAATGTAAAAACTGTGAACTGGCATGTTTAAAATATCCGATCGAACAAATTTATCAAAGTGGGCCCCAAGGAGTACTGTAGCACTTACAGAAAAACTGGGCCCAAAACAAATATCCCAAAACCCCTATTTTCTAATCAAAAGACTACTGGGAAATTTTGGTTCAACGATTCCTTTTAACCACCGCGGAACCGCGGCCAAACCAGGGGTTTGGCCGCGTTTCCGCGGTCTAAGCAAGAATCACTGAACCGTAATTTTCCAGAATTCTTAGAATTTCTTGTACATGCCTCTGCAACAACCTGAAAAATTTTAGGAGCTCAAAAAATTTCAACAGAGAACACATGTGCATAAAAATACGATTTTTGGGGATTTTGTTCGATCGGGTTCTAAACGCGCTAGAGCAAGCTAGGCAAGGTTAATGGCCTGGCTCTGATACCAATGTAAGCCCGCGGGGGCGCCCCGGCCGTCGATCCGACGCCGGAAATGCGGAAAACAAAAACTTTGCGAACTTTGCAAAACGGCACCACCGCGGACTTTTTACCCGGATCGGGCCATTAACCTAGCTAGCTAGCAAAATAGAAAAGAGTAGAGAAGTTATACCAAGCGATCCGTGTCCTTCGGTCTTCATCTCCACTCCGATCTTCCGCGGAATCTCCGTCCATCATCGTCTCGTCGGAAAGGGCACCACGTAGCCGGAAACTTTTACGGGCTCCCGCCTCTTGACCGAGGCAACTCGGGCGCGAAGTTGGCTAGCCGACGCGTCCAAGACTTGCTATAGATATAGTGTAGAAGCTTGTCTCTTTTGGGTTTATGAGGTTGCCATGGTTGGAGGGATCAAGAAAGAACTTTGGAGAAGAGTTATTGAATTTTTGGAGCAAGAAAAATGAGATGATATAATTTTTATACACCATGAAATTTCCTCTCATCTCACCCCTCCCCATAGTGGCCGGCCCTCTCTCCTCAAAGTGGAGATTGGAGAGAGAAAAGGCAACACAAAGATGAATATATGAAAAAGGAATGAAAACTCAAATAAAATAGTCACACCCATTCTCATCAAAGTCCACTCACAAGATAAGCAAATGAAATGACCATAATAGAATATCATCATGAAGCTAGTCTCATCAAAAAGCCACATAAGCAAGAAAACCCCTCACAACTAAGTTAATTGCAAACTTGCAATTAACCCCCTCCAACGAAAAGTCCGACCGGGAAGGAAAAAGAGAAAACCGGCCGGAACGGAATGCAAACTGGCAACCCCAGAAAACCGATCCTGTAATAAATTACAGGAAAACCCCGCTACTGCAAATACATGCCCGCATTTGTATTCCCACTGAATACAAATGCAAAGAGACAAAACTACACTATCTAATACTAAGATCCGGCTTAAGCCAAAGCCGGCTAGTAAAAACTATCCGATCACGATCCGTGCAATACCGCACGTATCTGATCGAACCCTGCCATATCTCCATACGGCCTCTACAGCGTTTCGCCCGAAACTTGAGTAACTGTCTGTGTGGTGGACTCTAAAGACTCGTCAATACTGTGGCTGTGGATTTAACCACTAGCACGTCAGAGGTATAAGCCAATACGTGACGGGCCACCAGGTATTGTCCAAAAGGGACGTCGATGAGCGAACTCATCCTGACACCCTACTGAGCCTGTCAGTGACAATATCCGTACAGTCCGGTCCGTTCGTCTATGAGTATCGCATGGCGGGCCTAGGGGGTTGGTAAAAGTCAGACCCCCAAAAGCGGTACAAGTCGTGTCGGAGTGTAGCCCAGAACACCCTGAGATACTACTGGAATACCTACCAGCAAATCTCCTGCCTTGGCCAAGGAATTTTCATGTTCTGGCTCTCCTAGACACAGCACGACCTCACCCCCAATACCGGGAGAGACGAACCCCTGCAGATCCGCTCACTGCCTCCATATGGCTCGGGACTGTACCCAACTAAAACCTGTTTGCACGACTCCTTTGAGCCGTGGTAGGGTAGTAATCAAAGCACAGTGGGAACTCACACGAGACAAATGACGGTCTCAGGTCGATGAACTAACCTGTACACATGTCACCAGGGAACTGCTATCTGACGTCTGGTATATTCCCAACTAGCAGGTTCCCGGCGAGTCCTGTCCGGTGTACTCATAACCCAATGAGCACCTGTATACATCTTAGGTGAACCAACTGACACCAGTGGCTTATGAGACCGGCCACCGCCCCTCGTCGGGGTCTCGACTGTATACACTAGTCTACTCTGGAGAAACGATGCCCTGTCTCGAATCTCCCACGACTAGGGACCTTTTAAGGATGTGCTTGTAGACCCCCAGCTCCCACTTATATGATCGCCCTCATACTGCTGGTGGTCAAGCAAGAATCCTAGGGGCTCTATCAACGTGTAATAGCGACTTGTCAGGTCACCTAAAGCAGTACACAATGATAAAGATAAACCAGATAGCATACTATCATCTCGAGTAAGACTGTCCAACCGGGATAGGTCCTCCCCTCAATCATTGCAATCACGTGCCTGTGATCCAATAATTGACTCTGAGGGCACTATCTCCAACAGAGCGCACCATATCTAATAAGGTGCGATTTCTCCGCTCTGATACTCGATCGTGCTGTAGTGTATATGGAGACGTAAACTGAGAGAGAATCCCATTCTCTTTTAAGTAGTCTCGGAATTCCATGCTCAAGTATTCTCCTCCCCGATAGATCGTAGGAATTTAATACTTTTACCCTTCTGGTTCTCAACTTCGTTCTTATATTCCTTGAATTTCTCAAAACCTTCAGATTTGTGTTTTAACAGGAGCACATGTCCGAATCTTGAGAGATCATTGGTGAATGTAATGAAGTATGATGAACCATTCCTGGCATGTGTAGACATAGGACCACATACATCACTATGTATAAGTGTCTAGAGTTCAGTAGCTCTTTCTCTGTGTCCAGTAAATGAAGTTTTGGTCATCTTGCCTTTGAGACATGACTCACAAGTTTCATAAGATGTAAATTCGAACGGATTCAAATATCCATCTTTATGCAACATAGCTAGTCTTGTCTCATTGATATGACTTAGTCTACAATGCCATAAGTAGGCTTCGTTCATTTCTGAACTTTTCCTCTTGTGTGTGTTCTATATATTTAGAACTGTGGTTTGGTTCAGAACGTATATACCATTACACAACGTACCAAACCCAATCAACACTTGATTTAGGAAAATGTTCATAACATCCTATAATGCAAAGTTATATCCTTCGTTATGCAACAAAGAAACTGATATAATATTACACATCATATTTGGTATGTAATAACAGTCATTAAGATTCATTGTATTACCATTTGGTAATACTAAGTGATATTCGCCAACTGCTTTGGCTGCAACAATTGCTCCATTCCCTACATTGATAGACATATTACAATTTCCCAGTTCTTTACCTCTCCTTAACCTATGTTACAAATTACATAAGTAGGATCCTGATCCGGTATCCAGTACCCAGGATATAGAGCATACTGAGAAACAGTTCACGATAATGAACACACCTGAAGAATATGCATCATCATGCTCTTTCTTCATTCGGGTTGCATTGTAATCCTGATATTCCCCTATTCTTTGTTCAGACTTATGACAATCATAAGAAAAAGCGGAACCAACGTTCCCCATCTCAGTATAATAAGAGGGTTCGGTCAATACATCCATATTATTATCTTGATTAAGGCGTATCATGGTCGCTACCTGGAGAGAGAGAAAGGAACGCTTGATCGTGCGCTCTTTGCAAGATTAGATTGGTTTTTATCTTATCTAATCAGGATGGCTCCCACTGTTTTTATCAAATCTTCTTTCAAACCATAAAAGGTAAGATTAACCGTGATTAATTACACCCAACAAGTTCGCCAATCGTTCAGCCAGGCATGTATTGGTACTCCGAGGGAGTCTCCCGATGCTTTCGGATGGAACTAATTAAATACCTCGTTTCCACAGGGGAATAACCCCGTTAACAACTTTCTTAGACACCTGCTGTATTAGCTAATTGTAAAGTGGAAAACTCTCCCAGGACTAACTCTTACTCACAGTGGGTATCGGGATCTAACTATCTCATAGAAGGTATGCAATGTCATTGCAAATTCCAACACCTGAAATTCCCAATATCTGTTTTTACCCCTAGCAACTTATGACCTTAACTATGGTCAACAAATCAAAAGCGCTAGCTAAGTTCAACCCATCATTTCACGATTGAATTAAACCCACCCACACGACGCTTAACTATTGTTAACAAGGCCGTACGACTACGCTAATCCAACCGCATCATATGCGGCAGATAAGCACTAATCAGCTACCGCACACTACGTCTTGACTATGGTCAACAAACGCAGCATGAATACTAAATAGTCCTTATCTGAAATGACGGAGGGCTACGACTATGGTCAACAAACGCAGCATAAAACCTTTAACTTAATGAACTTGATATTGTTGTAGAATCTAGTGATTTGAAAATAAGTGTTTTTTTGTAGCATTTGCTAGTTTTGCTAAAGAGGTCACTCCCGGTGAAGGGATCTCGGCTCTTTCCATATCGAAAGAGGTGCTGGATATTCATCAAGGAATACCACTATGCAAAGCAAGAACTAGAGAAGATATCAAAACAAAACCGAGTGAGTTGTAGCATTTGCTAGTTTTGCTAAAGAGGTCACTCTCGGTGAAGGGATCTCGTCTCTTTCCTCATTGAATGAGGTGCTGGATATTCATCAAGGAATACCACCATGCAAAGCAAGAACTAGAGCTACCTTTTAAAAAAAATTGATTACAACATATTTAGGTTTCTTTTATTTCCGTTAATCTCATTAATAATGTCCCACCATTTATGTTACCCTAAACATCACAGAAAAGAAACGAAAATAGAACGTACGCTTATGCCATCCGCATTCGCCACGGGGCCTCGTCTTGCACCGCTGGGTTACTTAACTAACGGCAGAGCGGGGGCTGGACTAGAGCGGATGCAAAACATAAGCAACGTTTATTATATATTATATATATATAGCATTCGTCTCACGCAGTTATATGATCACATCATAGAACTCAAGCAGCAGAAGTCAACATATGAAATATTGGATACACTAGGAGGTCCGTGTTTTAAATTCAGCTAGTAATGAAAAACACGAATTCCACGGTTGTGATGAATAGCTAAACTCACATCCATAGACCCCCTACGAGAGTGCCAAGCAACCCTGTCAATTCTAGAGTTAGGAGACCCGGTCTCGACTCCTCGAGATGGTCTCCCACTAGACTCTAGAACCCGATTACTTGTGCTCCCCGCCTTGGGTCTATCCTAATGTAGAAAAGTAAATGATATACATCAATGGAGACATCATCCTCAACCCGGAAGTGTCCCAATAAAAGAATATTACATACATTTTATTACATGAATGAAAATTGAAAAACTCTCATCTCACGCAAAAACCCCCGGCTATTCAATCACGATGATCCAATATAACATATCACAGCAACACATAAACATCTCATGTGTTGGGTTACACTTACGCCCTGGCCATCATCCATGGCCGTTTGCGGAACAAAATTTTTTCTACGATTAAGACTGGCGCTAGAAAAACCCGTTAACCGGATCTACTATAAACCTAACTAGCATGCAAAGGATTTCTATCTACTATGATAGAAGTTTAGACCTAAAGAATCAAGTCCTTCGAGTATTCACTCCTTTCCTTTAGCTCCTCAAAAGATGTACGGATCGCGATTGATCGACGGCCTCCTCGAGTCAAAGATGATCCACCCGAGAGTGTGTACTTTGAGCTCCTACCTCCAAAACGAAGTAACTAGGGTACTTAGTATGCTAATCTAAGTAGCCTAGATGAAGTAGAGAGTGATGATGGATTGATTTGTCTCACTAACCCTAGGTTTCTTAACACATGAGACTTTTAGGGTTTTGAGGTAGAAGAAGATGAAGCTTGAGGAAGATGAGAGTGTAGTAGAGAGCATGAATGAAGAATGGCTAAGAGTTGTGAACTAATAATGCATACAATAATTCACAACCCAAAATATCAAGCATACCCAAAATAGTAAACCATGAGTCACTAAGTAGCCATGCTTCATTTAATGCAAAAGAACACTACATACCTCCACCGCATTAATCATTTAACCAAAATGATAAAAACTAAAATGAGGTGTCTTCTTCTAGAAGCATCTTGCATAATTACAAGAATACCCCGCACCGTATATATATACCCGTATCCGTCCGAAAAATACGAATACAAAGAGACGGAAATAATCCAAGAATATAATACTAAGATCCAGCTTAAATCAAAGCCCACAAGTATTATCCGTACGAATCATGATCCGTGTATCTAGTACACGTATTTAATCGAACCCTACCGTAAAACTATACGGCCTCTACATCGTTTCGCCCGAAGCAGGGAAATCATCTGTGTGGGACTCTAAAGATTCAACAGTATGTTGGCAGTGGGTTTAACCACAAGCACGTCAGCGGTACTAGCTGCACGTAACGGCTACCCAGGTACTTGTCGAAAAGGAAGGCCGACGAGCAAACTCGTCCGAACTCCTACTGAGTCTATCCGTGACAATCTCTGTACATTCCAGTATCTTCGTCTAAGTGTATCGCATACCGGGTCTATGCGGTAGTAAACGTCAGACCCTAATAGCCCGATAATTCGTGCTGATGCGGCTCAGGACCAATCCAGGAAACTACTGATCAACCTATTAGTAAATCCTAACTGCCATGGCCAAGGTCTTATGGTCCTGACCAATCGAACACAGTACGATATCGACTCCCAATACCGAGAGAGACGAATCCCCAACAATCACTCACTGCCTTCATTTGGCTCAGGACTATACCCAACCAAAACATGTTTGCACGACTCAGTAGAGCCGTGGTAGGGTAGTGATCAAAGCAAAGCGGGAACTCATACGAGACAAATAACAATCTTAGGTCTGAAGACTAACATGTACACATGTTGATGGGTTTTGTCGACGCCCTGGCCATCTACCGTGGCCGATGCGGAACAAAAACTGGCGTTCAAAAATTTTGGCGCAAACAAAACCCGTTCCAAGATCGAAACCATAAACCTATACTAGCAAAACTAGGGAGTGCTAAACTACAAGGTTATAATGTTTATACAAAAAGTACCAAGTCTTTCTGTCTTCAACCATCTTGATAAGCTCCTAGGGGTTGCGGGACGAATTTGGTTACCGGTCTTCCTCCATCGATGATGATTCACTCGGGGGAAACGACGCAGGCTCCAGCCTCGCCAAGCGAGGCAACCGTTGCTCTAAGGATGCTAGCAATGGAGAGTGGTGGTGCAGGAATGTCTCACTTTCTTTTTCTCTCATATCAAGTGCTCAAATGAGCAACTCAAGAAGAAGAAGGAGGATGTGAGGAAACTAGTGGCATGGGCAACCATGGAAAAATTTAAATCTCTCCAAGAAAGAGTGAGAGTGAGAAAATCATGAAGCAAGAGAAGAAAAGAACGAATAGATGGCATGTAATGAATGGCTACAACAATTTACAACCATGCATATAAAATATCTCTTTCATTTTCGAATAAAATATACAAGAGCCATGCCTCTCTACATGCCTCAACTATGCTCATGCCAACTCACCCCTCCACCTCATTTCCCAAAATGATTTTCTAAAAAAGGAAAATCATATAATGAGGTGGAAATCTTCTATAAGTAATTCTGTATAAATACGGAATACAACCAAGAATACGTATCGAAATACATATACGTGTATTCATTCAAAAATACTAATAGCCAAGAGAGAAAATGAATAGTGAAAAAAATTACTAAAATACATATATAAAAAATATATATATAAATTATTAAATCAAAACCTGATTTAAAAATCCGGCTTAACCCTAAGCCGCTAGTATTATCAACCGTTTGATTAAAGTCTGTGTAGCCTGTATACATATTTAATCGGACACCTATATGTACCAACATACGTCATCTACACCATATCGCCTAAACTGTGAAAACCCTCTGTGTGGGACTCTCAAGACTCGTCAATACGCTGGCAGTGGGTTTAACTACAAGCACGTCAACGACACTAGCTGTACGTAACAACTACCAAGGTATTGAGCGAAAGAAAGGCCGACGAGCAAACTCATCCAAACCCCTACAGAGCTTATCCGTGACAATCTCCATACAGTCTGGTCTGTTCGTTTAAGAGTATCGCATATCGAGTCTAGGGGGTGGATAAAGTCAGACCCCTAATAACGCGACATAGCGTGTCGGTGTGAAACCCATCACCACCTGAGAAACTACTGATCCTATATCAGTATTTCTCGACTACCTTGGCCAAGGATTTTTGGTGATAGCTACCCGTGCACAACACGACATCAACCCCCAATAACAGGAGAGACGAATCCCCGACGATCCGCTCACTGCCTCCTTGTGGCTCGGGACTATACCCAACTAAAAACTTTTTGCATGACTCCTTTGAGCCATGGTAGGGGAGTAATCAAAGCACAGTAGGAACTTACATGAGACAAATGACGATCTCAGGTCGACAGACTAACCTGTACTCATGTCACCTGGGAACTGCAATCTGACAATAGGTATAACACCATCTAGCAGGTTCCCGGCGAGTCCGTCCAGTGTACTCATAACCCAATGAGCACCTTTATACTATCTTAGGTGACTAACTGACACCAATGTCTTGTGAGACCGGCCACCGCCCTTGATGGGGTCTCGATAAGTATACGCTAGTCTACTCTCGAGTATCGATGACCAGTCTCGATATTCCCACGACTAGGGACATTTAAGGAAGTGCTTATAGACCACCCAGCTCCCACGAATAAGATCGCCTTCATAATGCTGGTAGTCAAGAAAGAATCCTATGGGCTCTATAAACATGTAATAGTTTTCTGTAATGCCACTTAATGTTGTACATGATGATAAAGACAAACCATATATCATACTGTCATCTCAAGTAAGACTGTTCTACCGGCATATGTCCTCCCTCAATTATCAAAATCACATGCCTGCGATTCAATAATTGACTTGAGGGCACTATAGCCAACAATCTCCCACTTGCACTTAAGGCTAATTATTGAGGTGTCGCATACTCACAGCCCGTGTTATACCGAACACCCAACTTCTCTACTAATAAGTCTCGCAAAGCGTTTGTGAAACTATTGCGTTCGACAAATAGCCTTAGTGAGTGGATCCGCTCCAGTGTTTCTATATTTATCTTTCTATATCTCAACTTCGTGGAGAAAGGCTATCTCCCGAAATGAGCTACACCTGTCTTAGAATTTGTCTGGATATCTGATGGGACCCAGTTCACAAATGAACTCCAAATCCAACAAACTTCTTAGACTGTATCATCCTCTGAATTTAATCAGTATCCTGCATCATGCCTTCCTCAGTATCCGCTTGGACCACCTGTTCAACATATTCCCACTCAAAAGAGGGAAAAATATAACTCCGACAGCCACTCTGTCATCCAGGTCACCTTGGAAGCCTTAAATGATAACCGCCTCCTGAAAGAAGCTGCCGTTACCATATACCAAGAACATCCACTTATGTTCATAACTGCTTCCCAGCGTTTCTATAGGATTGGATTAATATATATGCTTATTGCAGCCAGTGCAAAAGCAATATCTGGTATGGTACTTAACAATTCATGATTAACTCAGTTGCCTAAGCAAGTGATATGCCAATCATGCAAATCCCTCTCCTCATCAGTCTAGAAGACATCTCTTTAGAGAGGGTGACTCCATCACCTGCCGGTACACCACCACGCCAGGAGTCATCCATTCTAAAACACTTTAGAATAGTGTCAAGTACCCAAATTGGGACACTTCCCAAATCTACATCTAAAACCATAGATCTAATTGTTGGCTATAGTGACCTAAAGTCAATTATTGGATCGCAGGCACGCGATTGCGATGATTGAGGGAGGACCTATACTAGTAGAACAGTCTTAATTGAGCTGATAGTTTGCTATCTGGTTTGCCTTTATCATCGTGTACATGCTTCAGGTGACATTACAGATCACTATTACATGTTGATATAGCCTATAGGATTCATGCTTGACTACCATCAGTATGATGGCGATCATATATGTAGGAGCTGGGTGGTCTATAAGCACATCCTTAAAATGTCCCTAATCGTGGGAGTTTTAAGACTGGGCATCGATACTCCAAGAGTAAACTAGTGTATACTGATCGAGACCCTGACGAGGGGAGGTGGCCAGTCTCACAAGCCATTGGTGTTAGTTTGCTCATCTAAGATGTATACAGGTTCTCATTGGGTTATGAGTACACTGGACGGACTTGTCGGGAACATGCTAGTTGGTATTATACCTATTGTCAGATAGCAGTTCCCATGTGACATGTGTACATGTTAGTCGATCGACCTGAGATCATCATTTGTCTCATGTGAGTTCCCACTGTACTTTGATTACTACCCTAACACGGCTCAAAGGAGTCGTGCAAATAGGTTTTAGTTGGGTACAGTCCCGAGCCACATGGAGGTAGTGAGCAGATCGTCAGAGGATTCGACTCTCCCGGTATTGGGGGTTGATGTCGCGGTGTGCACAGGTGGCCATCACCAGAAATCCTTGGCCAAAGTAGTCGAGAATTACTGATCTAGGATCAGTAGTTTCTCAGGTGGTGATAGGTTTCATAGAAACACTAAATGTCGCGTTATTAGGGTTCTGACTTTGTCCACCCCCTAGACTCAATATGCGATACTCATAGATGAACGGAACGGACTGTATGAATATTGTCACCGTCAGGCTCAATAGAGGTTTCCGGATGAGTTTGCTCGTCGGCCTCCTTTTTGCTCAATACTTGGGTAGCCGTTACGTACAGCTAGTGCCTCTGACGGGCTTTTGGTTAAAACCACTGTCAGCGTATTGACGAGTCTTTAGAGTCCCACACAGAGGGTTTCCTGCTTCGGGCGAAACGTTGTAGAGGCCGTATGGTTTTATGGCAGGGTTCTAACATATACATGCACTTGTGCACGGATCATGATTCAGACGGATAATACTAATCGGCTTTGGTTTAAGACGGAACCTAGTATTATATTGTTGGATTATTTTCGTCTCGTTGTATTCATATTCAGTCGGAATACGAATGCGGGTATGTATATACAGATGATGGGTATTCTTGTAATTCTATTACAAGATTACTTTTAAAGTTGCCATTTCTTTTTATTATTAAAAATTTAGTTTTAATGTTTATTTGGGTGGAAGTGTGACTCATTGTTTTACCCTTCATTCATGCATGTGCACTTGGTGACTCATGGTGTTGAGTCATTTAGTGACTCATGGTGGTATGATGGTGGTTTTGGAGTGTTATGAGATATTTTGTTGTGAGACAAAGAAAGTGGCAGATCTTTTCTTTGTGTGGATTTTCTTGATTTGTTTTAAAAAAAAAGAGCTCACAACAAAACACCTCAAAACATAGCCATTTCTTCACTTGCTCACTAGCATTGCTTCACACTCTTTCCCTGGCATCTTCTTCTACCTCCACCCTACTTGTCTCATGTGTTGAGAAACCTAGGATCTAATGAGACAAAATAATCCTACACACTCTCTACTTCATCTTGGCTATCTAGGCTAGCGAACTAGATACTCGAGTTGCCTCGGTTTTGAGGCGGCAGGCCGTATTACAAACCCTCGAGGTGGATCTTCTTCGATGTGGGGAGACCGGGGATCAAACATGATCGAGGAAGCCGCGAGAAGCTTGGGATGAGGGTTGGAGACCGAAGGACTCGGATCATTCGATATAACCTTTCTAAACTCCTTTGCATGTTTTGTTATCTAAGGCTTATGGGTCGATCCGTAGACTCGGGTTCCGCTAGCGCCGGTTTATTAAAGTTTTGTTCCGCATTAGGCCACAGATTGATGGCCAGGACGCTGTTGTAACCCAACATGGTATCAAAGCCACTCCATAAGCCTTAGTTAATATCACGACCCAAAGGTATGGAACGTGACCGACACTTAAATTACGAAACGTCTAAAGGCATAACGTAATCTAAGTAAGCCGAAGCCCAGAAATCTAAACCATTTAAAAGAAGAAGTGTAGGAAAACATGTTTTAAAAGCAACATCAAATTTCATAAAAATTTCGGCAGAGTCTCCTTTGTAAAAAGTGGCCCCCAAACGGGTAAAAATAAGAATATATACATAAGCAACAATAAAAAGGCATCCCCAAGCGGGAGCTAGAACTACACCAAAAGGGCGGAAACAACCACACAATGCACTATAATATACAACGCCGAAGGGCGAGGCCAAAACACAGAAGAAAACCAAATCCTCCAGAAACCATAATAATACAAGCGCGACTCTAAGGTCGAAATAAAACAACTGGTCTTCTAAATCTATCAGTGATACAAGTCTGGTTGATGGAGCTTACTAGATACAAATGAAATAATAAAAATACAATGGCGGTCCTGATACAAGTGAACCAACCTACCAAGCAAACCAACCTGAATGAAATGATGTGCCAGCAAGCTGCCATTTAAACCTGTACATCTGAACCTGTAAGAAAATTTGGCACAACGGGGGTGAGTTACAAACTCGTGAGTAGAAGACATCTTCGAGTAGAAATCGCATGCACGACGCTTTCCTTGGTCATAATAATACCTAATATAACACTAGTCATCTAGTAGTGGCAGGGTAATAGTCTATGCGTAAGTGCAATGTTCAATGCTTGTGTCAGTGCCTCAAGTAATAACATGTCATGTGTATGAGTATGTATGCACCATGAATGTAAAACAATCAACCATGAAATCTGGATATATCTATATAAGAAATCTTTAACTTGTATCATAGTAAAATTTGTACGTTAATCTGAAACATCATCAATGAAATCCATGAAAATCCATGTCAAGTATCGACACAAAACATGTAAATCTTAAAGCCTCAATACCTCATAGTCTCAATATCACATAGTTTCAATATCTCGGACTCTGTCAGTCCGGATTGGCCCAGATAATCAAATCTCATGACAACGGTCGGTATCCTCCGGATATCCGCTGCGCCAGACATCACCGGTAGGTAGTCTTCCTCTGCCAGGCTCATCGTTTACAACTCAATCTTCTTGCCCCGGGGTACCATACCGGGCCCACCATGTACCCGAGACGGTTCATCCACTTCTCGAATCGGGTCTCGAAATCCAACAGAAAACATGAAATCTCATGGTGGACGACACATACATCATGAGAAAACCGCAACTTGTATTTTAAAAATGAGAAGGAGAGAGAGAGAGAGAGAGAGAAGTTTTTATATATATTGTTGCGATTTCCCCCAAAATCCAGAAATCTCATAGAAATCCAAAATCCCAAAATCCTAAGTACATAAATAATGAGTATCGGTATAAGCCCCACAATACTGTATGATAACATGAAAATGTAAATGCATGAAGTGTCTAAGTAATAAATGCAATGTCTAAACTAGCACATGAGAGTAATCACACAATATTATATTGATCTAGCCTTTAGCTGATTCTATCAGTAAAAGATAATATGTTCTAAAGTGTACATGACGTGGCAATTACCGATGATGATGTGTGTGAGTCGGTAAATAAATGTACGTGTAACATGCACATCATCGGTAAGGGTGCTGGTGTCCTAACAGGCAGAGTTTCATATTAGCTAAAGAAACATATGTATGAATATGCAATGCGATGAATACAATATGAATATGACGGTGAATGTGTAGTTAACGCACTACTAGAAAATACCTAATAATTACGAGTCATACAATTTGTTGTTAGAAAAAAACACGATTCATTATTTTTGAAAGTAAGTATGACTCGAGCCTATACTAAGATCTACCTAACCAACTAAGGAACTAACCAAAGACATTAGTCGATAGGTAAGATTAATCCTCCTAAACTCTGAGTCGATATCTCTAGTAGTCGGCGATCCAGCCTCAATAGTGTCACGTACATAGTACGATTCCCTCGAGTCAAGAGTGCAGATCAATCGTCATATCTATGCCTCGTATGGTAAAATCCATCGTACGGCATCCCAAAATCGGGGTATGGATCAACTATCACGTATATATATCATCGTTCGTATAGTATCATCATGAAACAATATCATGATCAAGGGTATTGTACTATAATCACATACATCCCAATATCATTAAACATACATATATCATCGTCTACGTAATTATACATCATCAAATGATCCACTAAAACATCATATCATATATCATATCGTGATTAAGTCACATATTACAATCCGGGTTCTATTCTAGAGTCTCGTACGTTTCAATATCATCATCACCTATTATCGTTTATGCATAAATATATTTTATATAATCTCCTTGCCCAGCGATCCACTACTATCATAACACATCTCATGTCATAACTCGATCATCTATCTAATAAATCATGGCATCAAGGCTAGTCATATCGACTCATCCCCAAGTATCGTATAACCTCCTCATATCACATGTATATATTGTGTGTGTGTGTGTGTGTGTGCACACACACCTACACACAGTACTACACACACACACACACACATATAAACCAAGCAAATTTTAGGTGTGTGTGTGTGTCAACATGAAACCAACGAATTCCCTCCAAGGCTGTCATACTCTGGTTAAGTCTTTCTAAATCAGTCTAGTCCAACCTAAAGTCTTCAATAGAACCCTATTCGCCAAGAATCTAAGGTCACGTCCGACTTCCTAATAACAGTACGTAATATCAATATTCTACCTTTGCGCGGGTGTTATACGCCATCCACCCGACTTCCCCCGTAGATATACATCTACTCACCTGGTCCTTGTCTGCCGAAATCAATGCCGCATCATCTTCTTCATCGTCCGAAGTCCACGTGAGGGGTACCAATACGCAAACAAACATATATAATATCGTAAACCGAAATCGCGGATAAAACCCAAAACAGCACACGAAACGCGCATAGGTTAAAACCTATGACCCGCTCATGCAAAATAACTAGTTAACCCTCGATATCGGCGTACAAACGCAGATTGATCGATATAAAACAGCAACGTACAAATCCTAGTTCCAAAACTCACTAATTATAATATAAATAGGTTTTAAATTATCAAAACCTTAAAATCAATCAAATCGTTCTATTTCGCAAAAACCTAGAAAGCGTCAATTAACCATTTTACTTCAAAACTTGATATTTAAATGAAACTAATGGCCATAATATTCACTAAATATCATAACTAAATTGTATAAACTATTTCTATAATTTAATCTCATCAATTTGAATTAAGTCCAAAATTCTAGTTTGCAAAAATATCAAATTTTAACACTTTTTAAGAAAAATTCACAATTCAACAACTAAGCTAGATTTTGCATATTTTAAATTTTTAAACCACTCATGGAAACCTTAATGATGTGCTAAAACCCTAACTAGAATTTTAATCCCATATTTTAAATTAATTTCTAAAACCTAGTTTGCAAAATAGCATATTTATCACAATTTTTAAACTAACAAATAGCAACTTGTAACCAAATTAGGTTTTGCATTCAATTAACACGTTAATCTTCTCATTAACACCATATTCTAATGATATCAACCCTCATCATAATTTTATCTCACCAATATACATGATTTATAAAAATCTAGTTTACCAATAGCTTAATTTGAACAATTAAAATGTAACAATTAGTAATTTAACAATTTAGATTAGATTTTACATGTCTTTATGTGTTAATCTACTCATTAAAACCATGAACAATTGATAAAAATCCCCACTTGAATTTTATCACACCTATTTATATGTGTTATAAAAACCTAGTTTTCAAAATTGTTTAATTTAAGTAATTTTGAAACAACAATTTACAGTACAACAACTACACTTGACTTTTAATTTCATAAAATGTTAAACAACTTATTATAACCCTACTCCATTAATAAAAACCCTAACTTTATTTTAAAAACCCCTTTCTTTAATTTTCAATCATAAAATTAAAACCATAATTTAGCTTCTATTTAGGCTAGATTAAAGTAAATATCCAACAATTTAGCTCTAGGTTAAGATTTATGCCTCACAACATAATGTCGAGCATGCTCACATAGCCTCCCAATAGCTCTCTTGCCTCAAGAATCCAAGCCAAAGGATAATGGGCAGGAATTAAATTAGGAATTTGCTATTTTTTTATTGATTTTTTGATGGATTTTTGGAGATTTTTGTGATGGAAATAGGGTGGGAAAAATTTTGGGCAGCAATGAGGAGGCTCGGCCACAGGCTTGGGAGGAAAAAGAGAGAGAGAAAAAGTGTGTGGAAACTTGTAGAAGCCTCCTCATTTTGACCTCTTTTAAAACCCATTCTTTAATTAATTAATTTTCTTTTCTTTTGAAAACTCTTTCCTCCAATTTCTAGAACCATCTTGAAATTTTCTTTTCATTTCAAAACAATATTATTACATTTTGTTTTAGTGTGTCATCGTGCACAATTTTATAATTAACCCATTTCTAATATGTATTTATCACTAATTAAATGAAAAAATTAAAGCTTATATAAATATTTAAATTTAATTAATTAAGGAAAAATATTTAAATAAACTAATAATTTATAAGTCACTAAATAAACACCATTTACTATTAATTACATAGTTAAAATAGGCGTATTTAAATTTATATTGAAAAATAACTGTAGTTGAGTTTTACGGAAAATACGGTTTATTTTACCGATTATCAGAAAATTCACCTAAAGGGTTTTATTTATTTAATTATTTTTAAAACGTTACAATCTTCCCTTCTTAAAGAAATTCGGTCCCAGAATTTAAATTAAAACTCCCCCCAAATTCTAAAACATTTACCAAAACACTCAAATCGTCGGGGCTCCAAAATCATCAATACATAACTAAAAATCAACTCCGTCAAGCATAACGCAATTATCGGAGTTATGGTGAAAATACCATGTCAATATCCAATACGAAAACCAACATGAAATACATCAAAACTATAACTTGTATATAGTGCGCATCATAGTAAAATCGTCCAAATATCTGAATAGAGAAGCATGCAAAAACACCTAGGTACTGGTCTCAGAACAGTCATGCTCGATTATTAAACCAAATAGTAAATATCATAAAAACGTACTGCTCAAAATGAAATCAATCTCAAATACAGTATACGAGGTATCACATGCGTCCGGTGCGCATGGAAATTGAAATCAAATACAGAAGCCACGAATATGCACAGAAACAAAACTGAGTGCAACGGGTGTGCACCAAAAACATCTGTCAAGTGCAACGGGCGTGCACGACAATAATATCAGGTGCATCTAATATGCAAAAAAAAACCGATTTAGTGCATCTGGTGTGCACAAATCGCATCAAGTGCGCCAAGTGTGCGAAAGAATCTCAATCAAGTGCACATGGTGAACGAAAACATAAATCGAATATCCAAAATCATGTGCAACCCATATGCACGAATCAAATCAACATCTCAAAATGTCTAAAACCAAATCGAGTACACTGGGTATGCACAAAACAACATCAATACAACTGATATACGGAACACGAATAGAGTGTAATGAATGTACACATAGGAAATACCAATCATAAAACGAAATCATCAAAATACCAGAATCCAAACAACGGAAATGTGATATTTGAATCACCAATCGTAAATCGTTACACCGACGTCAATGTGCTCCTCTTTCCTCTGGTGTCGACTGATTCGAACTCATCTCTCCGTAGCTGTATGAACGGCGCTACAACGGCTATACTCACATCTAGAGTATCCCAATTGATCTATCCCTTCACCTGATATCCGGACTACGTTAAACTTTTTGATCGATTCATCAAAATCCCAAAATCCCCCGAGAGCTCAACACTCGAGTATAGTTTAAAAATATCCAGTACATGCCCCAGCATCTGCGGACCAGCCGTAGAAGGGAAAACCCAAGCCTTACTAATGGAACCGCGGAACTGCCGTAAACCCTAAGGTTCAAAGGCGTTCTCATGGTCATTATGTCGAGTTAGGGTTTCATTCTTCTAGAGGGTCCATAGAAATATCTTATTGTTCTTCCGAATACCTTAAACTTGGAAAAATGGGTTTCTGACATTCATTCGAACCTTTTAACTTCGTCTGGACGACATGTGAACACCCTTTGTCCATACGCTAAACAATGCTTCAATACTCAAGAATAGACGATACCCTAACAGTCATCGCATTCGAGCCGCAGCTCCCTCTGCCCGTGCGACCATTGTAACAGAAACACCTTCCGATATCGACGAAGATAGATCAAAGGAACGAATAGAATACGGTGCAAAGAAATGTACATCCTAAGGCTTCTTAAGAAGAGTAGCGTATCGTAAGTATGCCGCGGATCATACCCATGGTACGTCACTCTACCTAAGTCACCTACTCCATCAACCAAAGATCATCCTAGACTTAGACAAGGGTTAAACCTAGCACTCTGATACCATCTTTATCACGACCCGAAAGTACGGAACGTGACCGGCACTTAAATTACGAAACGTCTAAAGGCGTAACGTAATCTAAGTAAGCCGAAGCCCAGAAATCTAAACCATTTAAAAGAAGAAGTGTAGGAAAACATGTTTTAAAAGAAACATCAAATTTCTTAAAAATTTCGGCAGAGTCTCCTTTGTAAAACCTGGCCCCCAAACGGGTACAAATAAGAATATATACATAAGCAACAATAAAAAAGGCATCGCCAAGTAGGAGCTAGCTCTACGCCAAAAGGGCGGAAACAACCACACAATGCACTATATTATACAACGCTGAAGGACGAGGCTCAAAACTCAAAAGAAAACCAAATCCTCCAGAAACCATAATAATACAAACGCGGCTCTAAAGTCGAAATAAAAAAACTGGTCTTCTAAATCTATCAGTGATACAAGTCTGGTTGATAGAGCTTACTAGATACAAATGAAATAATAAATGTACAATGGCGGTCCTGATACAAGTGAACCAACCTACCAAGAAAATCACCCTGAATAAAATGATGTGCCAGCAAGCTGCCTAGGGAACCTGTACATCTGAACCTTTAAGAAAATTTGGCACAACGGTGGTGAGTTGCCAACTCGTGAGTAGAAGATATCTGCGAGTAGAAATCGCATGCACGACGCGTTCCTAGGTCATAATAAAACCAAATATAACACTAGTCATCTAGTAGTGGCAGGGTAATAGTCTATGCGTAAGTGCAATGCTCAATGCTCGTGTCAGTGCCTCAAGTAGTAACATGTCATGTGTATGAGTATGGATGCACCATGAATGTAAAACAATCAACCATGAAATCTGGATATATCTGTATAAGAAATCATTAACTTGTATCATTGTAAAATTTGTACGGTAATCTGAAACATCACCAATGAAATCCATAGAAATCCATTTCAAGCATCGACACAAAACATGTAAATCTCAAAGTCTCAATACCTCATAGTCTCAATATCTCATAGTCTCAATATCTCAAAGTCTCAATATCTCGGGCTCCGTCAGTCCGGATCGGCCCATATCATCAAATCTCATGACAACGGTCGGTATCTTCCGGACATCCGCCGCGCCAGAAATCACCAGTAGGTAGTCTTCCTCTGCCAGGCTCATCGTCTACAACTTAATATTCTTGCCCCGGGGTACCGTACCGGGCCAACCATGTACACGATACGGTTCATACACTCCTCGAATCGGGTCACGATATCCAACAGAAAACATGAAATCTCATGGTGGATGACACATACATCACGAGAAAACCGCAACTTGTATTTTAAAAATGAGAGGGGGAGAGAGAGAAGTTTTTATATATTTTGTTGCGGTTTTCCCCAGAATCCAGAAATCTCATAGAAATCCAAAATCCCGAAATCCTGAGTTCATAAATAATGAGTATCGGCATAAGCCCCACAATACTGCATGACATGAAAATGTGAACGCATGAAGTGTCTAAGTAATAAATGCAATGTCTAAACTAGCACATGAGAGTAATCACACAGTATTATATTGATCTAGCCTTTAGTTGATTCTATCAGTAAAAGATAATATGTTCTAAAGTGTACGTGACATGGAAATCACCGATGATGATGTGTGTGAGCCGGCAAATAAGTGTACATGTAACATGTGTAAGTGCACGGCGGCGCCCCGGCCGTCAATCCGACGGCCAAATGCGGAAGCGGTGATAAACTTTAATTTTTCTTGAACTGGCAAACCGCCACGCACTAATACCCGGATCGAACCATTAATTAGTCCTAGCTATCTACAAGAAGGGGAAGAGAGATATACCGACAGATCCGAGTCCTCCGGTCTTCTCGTCGTCGTCCCGATCTCCTGCGGAAGCTCCGGTCTCCACCTCGTCGCCGGAAGTGCACCACATCGCCTACTTCTTTTACGGGCTCCCACCTCAATGCCAAGGCAACTCGGGCACGAATCTGGCTAGTCGACGTGCCCAAGATTTGCTGTAGAATGTAGTGTAGAGACTTATGTCTCATTTAGGGTTCTTGGAGGTGCCACTTTGGTAAAGGGATGATACAAGAAGTATATGAAGGAGCTTGGAGAATTTTGGTGTATGAAATGAACAACAATTCCCCACTACAATTTTTGGACAGCCCCTACAAGTTTTGGCCGGCCATCTTTTTGGTGGGGATTGGAATGAGAGAGCAAGGTGATAGAATGAGATAGATCACACTATAATGCAAGAGGGAAACAAAAAACATCATGAAAGAACATGATCACAAACACCAAAACCACACTCAACACACTAATCATCAACAACCATGATGCTTACAAAGTCAAGCCATTATGAAGTGATCAAGTCAAAAAGGTCAAGGTATGGTGCTCATCATGAAAACCATCATGATACAAATATATGCAAAGACCCCCTCCACAAATGCCTATTTGCAACAATGCAAATAAACCCTCCTCCACCAATCTTCGGCCAATGAACGATACAAAGGAAATTGGCCGAAACGGAAAGCAAACTGGCAACTCCATAAAACTGGTCCCGTAATAAATTACAGGAAAACCCCGATACTGTGCATACACACCCGCATTTGTATTCCGACCGAAATACAAATGCAATGAGACAAAATCTACACTGTACTATACTAGGATCCGACTTAAACCAAAGCCGGCTAGTAATATCCGTTCGATCCTGATCCGTGCAATACCGCACGTATCTGATCGAACCCTGCCATATATCCATACGGCCTATAGTACAAACTGTCCGATCCTGATCCGTGCAATACCGCACGTACCTGATCGGATCTTGCCATATCTCCATACGGCCTCTACAACTTTTCGCCCGAAAGCTTGAGTAACTGAATGTGGGTGACTCTAAAGACTCGTCAATACCTTGGTTGTGGATTTAACCACTAGCACGTCAGAGGTATAAGCCAATACGTAACGGGCTACCAGGTATTGACCAAAAGAGAC
Organism: Agapanthus africanus; assembly: GCA_030015575.1. Classification (NCBI taxonomy): domain Eukaryota; kingdom Viridiplantae; phylum Streptophyta; class Magnoliopsida; order Asparagales; family Amaryllidaceae; genus Agapanthus; species Agapanthus africanus. Next base: position 302,964,327 of record CM057343.1, on the reverse strand, counting down.
GTCTGTGAGCGAACTCAGCCTGACACCCTACTGAGCCTGTCAGTGACAATATCCGTACAGTCCGGTCCGTTTGTCTATGAGCATCGCATTGCGGGCCTAGGGGGTTGGTAAAAGTCAGACCCCCAAAAGCGGTACAAGTCGTGTCGGAGTGTAGCCCAGAACACCCTGAGATACTACTGGAATACCTACCAGTAAATCTCCTGCCTTGGCCAAGGACTTCGTGTAATGGCTCTCCTAGACACAGCGCGACCTCACCCCCAATACCGGGAGAGACGAACCCCTGAAGATACGCTCACTTCCTCCATGTGGCTCGGGACTGTACCCAACTAAAACCTGTTTGCACGACTCCTTTGAGCCGTGGTAGGGTAGTAATCAAAGTACAGTGGGAACTCACACGAGAAAAATGACGATCCCCAGGTCGATGAACTAACCTGCACACATGTCACCAGGGAACTGCCATCTGACGTCTGGTATATGACCAACTAGCATGTTCCCGGCGAGTCCTGTCCGGTGTACTCATGACCCAATGAGCACCTGTATACATCTTAGGTGATCCAACTAACACCAGTGGCTTGTGAGACCGGCCACCGCCCCTCGTCGGGGTCTCGACTGTATACACTAGTCTACTCTGGAGTATCGATGCCCTGTCTCGAAACTCACACGACTAGGGACCATTTAAGGATATGCTTATAGACCCCAGCTCCCACTTATATGATCGCCCTCATACTGCTGGTGGTCAAGCAAGAATCCTAGGGGCTCTATCAACGTGTAATAGCGACTTGTGAGGTCACCTAAAGCAGTACACGATGATAAAGGTAAACCAGATAGCATACTATCATCTCGAGTAAGACTGTCCTACCGGGATAGGTCCTCCATCAATCATTGCAATCACGTACCTGTGACCTAATAATTGACTCTGAGGGCACTATCTCCAACAATCTCCCACTTGCACTCAAGGCTAATTATTGCGATGTCGCATACTCACAGCCCGTGTGATACCGAACACACAACTCCTCTACTAGTCAGTCTCACAAAGCTCGTTTGCGAAACTATTGCGTTCAAAGAATAGCCTCAGTGAGTGGATCCGCTTTGTTGTATCTTTCTATGTCTCTCTATATCTCAAGTTCGCGGAGAAAGCCATCTCCCGAAATGAGCAATACCTGTCTTAGAATGTGTCTGGATGTCTGATGGGACCTAGCTCATAAATGAACTCCAAATCCAAACTTCTTAGACTGTATCGTCAACTGAACTTAATCAGTATCCTGTGCCATGCCACCCTCAGTATTGCCTTGGACCACCTGTCCCAAAATACTGCCCCTCGTGGGAAGGAAAAACTATAACTCTGACAACCTCCTTGTCGTCCATGTCGCCTTGGAAGCCTGGAATGACAACTGTTTCCCGAATGAGGCTGTCGTTATCATAACCCTAGAACATCCACTTATGTTCTAAAACTGCCTCCGACCGTTTCTCCAGGATTGGATTAATGTCAACTTATTGCATTTAGTGCAAGAACAACATCTGGTGTGGTACTTGACATCTCACGATTGACTCAATTGCCTGAGCAAGTGATCTGTCAATCATGCGCATCCCTCTCCGCTTTAGTCTATAAGACACCTTTAGAGAGGGTGACTCCATCTTCTGCAGGTACACTACCGTGCATGGAGTCATCCATTCTAAATACTCTTAGAATGCTGTCTAAGTACCCTGATTGGGAAACCACCCAAATCTAGATCTGAAACCATAGATCTAGTAACCAGTATGTCTAATAAAATGTCCATTTCCTTTGTGGAGAAACCACTGTGTGACGACCAAAGTATAACCGATTGTAGTATAGGAGTTTCTTTTCCTACTTTGTGCATGTCATCCAAATACCAGGATATCACACCCTACTACCTTCTCAACAGATCCATCCCCTATTCTGATGAAGTCAAACCTATGACTGTCACGTCAGAAATAGATGATCTATCTCCGCTGCTGGTGCTTTAGTCTATAAATAGACATAAGCTACCTGTCCACCATTGCTTCCGCTGCTCCCACTGACTACGACAACCCTCTGGCAGAGTCATACAGACGTACACTTCTAAAACTAGTTTAGAACGACGCTATACTCATCCTCCCGCCGGGTTTCGCAGCCTGGAACAACAGCAATGGTAATTGTAGGTAAACAAGAACTTCCCTGTCACCGTCCTTGAGGCTACCGTAGTACCTCTCGGGTGCCTGAAGTTACCCACCTTATCTGCGGAGTGGCCAATGGAATGTCAATCCGGATTGAATCTTTAGGTTCCTTATCAAATCTTCAGTAATCGTTTGTGGTTCTGGAATCACTTCCAGTTCTACCATACTCCCACTTACTGTTTTCTGAAAAAATCCATTTTTAAATAAAACTGTGGCGAGTCTAGAACAATATCGCTATTGTTCATCCAGATGGTAGAAAGTCAACCCTCGTCATAGCCTGGGTCAACCCACAAACAGCCATTACAGAAACGTGCCTTGAGTTGTCCAGTGTCTGGTTTTAATCATAAGCCGGACAACTCCCCGTACCTTAACATCGTTAAGATATGAACTGTTCTATATCCAATATAGAACCGGAGACACTGAATTAATTGAACCAGATTCAAATCATGCAGCTGTCTCCAGTGCATGTCAACTAAATGGAAAGAGGACGACCAGCGTTACTCAACTTAGGAATGCTTCCAATTATGAATAACCTGAAAGAGAAGCAAGTTCTCTTTATCATTACTATCAACTGAATACCATAAAACAAGTATCTACATCTTCGATCACTTTGAAGAATCCCGATACTTGCTATACCTGGTTCTCTACTTTATTCAAATACTTATAACTTCTCAACATTCAGATCCTGTGTTTCCGCGAAACACCTGTCTAAAAACTAGAGAAGTCATAAGTAAACCGAATATAGTACGAGGACCAACCCCTCTGTCCTGATGAACCCTGGACAACATACAATACTCTGTATAAGTCCCTTGAGTCTGATAAGTCATTCACTGTGTGTCGTAGGTTGAAAACTGTACTTATGGTTAAGAAGAATTACACCGCTGTTTAATGCTCCTTACCTAACCATCCACTGATATAGGTAAATGTCGTAGACATAATTTCAGAAAGGTATATCTCACTCTATGAAAATAGACGTACAGATATATCAATTTGAAATTGGAGCATAACAGCGGATATTCAAAACCAAATATTTGCCGACCGGCAAACTACCCAGGTGACTTCCTCAAATATCACCGATTACAACGAATCCCGATATAATGAGGATGATCACCCAATTCCCAATAACCTACTCCCACTCATCATCTGTAAAACCATACAGATGTGAGAATCGTACCTGGTAAATACATACCCTGGAGTAAGTGTCTAATCGGGAAATCAGTTTTCTTTTAACAGTACACAGTGAAACAGAAACATTGAAATGTCTCGATGGGGTATCCTGTTATTCCTAGTAATGCCTCTTCCAGATTCACGACTGTAACCGTATAATTCTTTGCCACCTCTCCAAATCCCTTCATATGTCTTTAGTCTTTACCTTCTGCACACCCCTTTAGGCCAGATGGTTTTCTTCCTTCCCTACCATTCGGCACCAGCCTATGGTTTGGAAGAAGACTATCCAATAAGCATAATGGGTGTACTGTCCTAATCCTGGGAGCACTCGCAATGCGAGAGAAGGTGAAGATAAAAGACACCTGAATAAATCTTATTCCTATTTCTCCTGAACCAGAATCCATCCACGAACTGGAACAAGTTCCTTTCGAGTTCGTATATAACCATACGATGGAATATCCAAATAAACTGTGGATCTTCGTAGTGATACGGAGTGTCCTGGAGAAATTCAAAGGTGATTTTAGGATTGGCGAAGAAATACCTGGTTTGGTCATGAATATCTGTTGCAATTTACTTTGCCCTCTTACTAATCCCTTGCTTTGTCTTAACTTAATACCTTCTGCACACCATCGTTATGCTAATTGGTTTTCTTCATTCCCTACCGGTCGGCACCAGCCTAAGGTTTGGAAGAAGACTATCCAATTTGCATAATAGGTGTACTACCCCTAAACCGAGGAGTACTCATAACCTGAGAGAGGGTAAAAAGGAAAAGACAACTGAATAATCCTATCCGTTTCCTCCAGAACCTGAAACCATCCTCGAATAAATTCCTTCGAGTTCGTATCTAACCATACGATGGTTTTGTCCAATGGAAGTGGACGTTCGTAGTAATACGGGGTGTCCTGGAGAAAAGGGTAAAAGTTGGAGTGGCAATGAGGTCTGCAACTCTGACAATCCAAAAGCCAGTGTTTAAGAAGGTTCGGTCAACTTGGTCACTGAGTCATAGTCTTAGGGTCGGGTCAATGGTCGCTGCCAAAGAGAGAGAGAGAAAAGAAACACTCAGCGTGCACTCTAACCTAGATCAGAATGGTTACCAATTTATCTAATCAGGAAACCTCCCACTGTACCTCAAATTCTCCTCCAAACCTGAAAGAAGAATTAGTCGGGGTTACCCGAGGAGTAAACTAACTCATCAGTAGGAATCGGGATCCAACTATCATCACATGATAACGTGACGGAATCCGCTCACGTCATCACACTCCAGAAGGTATGCGTATATCTGGCAAGTTTCAGTTCTTTTGAAACTCCCGATGTGATTTCTGCCCCATGCTCTTATGACCTTGACTTTGGCCAACATATCATAAGTCACATGTCAAGTTCTACCCGTCATTCTCCAGGTTAATTTGAACCCACCCGTACATACCTTTGACTTTGGCCAAAATGGCAGTACGACTGTCCCAAACCAACGCATCTATCTATGCTGCATATGAATGCCCCAATAGCTACCAATCACTGTGCCTTGACTTTGGCCAACATACACAGCTTGAATATTATTGACCACCCATATGAAACGACGGAGGGCTACGAATGGTTTCTGGCGAAAACCTTTAACGTAAAGAACTTGATATCGTCGAAGGAACGGATAGCTTTTTAAAAATATAGTGACGAAAAATCGTTGCTAAAGAGGTCACTCCCGGTGAAGGGATCTCGGCTCTTTCCCCGTAGAATGGGGTGCAGGATATTCCAAATGAATACTGCGATGCAAAGCAAAAGTAATCGGCTATAGTGAAGTTAATGCCCTGACGCAAACTTCTGTCCAAGGGGTCACTCCCGGTTAAGGGATCTCGGCCCTTGCCTCGTCGACTGAGGAGCAGGATATTCCAACTGAATACCACGATGCAAAACAAAAGTGAACGTCCTTGCAATAACAGCTTTTTGAAAAGTGTTCCAACAACATCAGATTAGGTTTGTTTTTAACTTGCATTGATCCGAATCAATGCAGTCCCATCAATTGATCACACCAAAAAGAACGAAAATATACTGATGTACGTATATGCCATCCGCATTCGCCAATGGGTCCCGTCATTACCCGTTAGGTTAGCTAACTAACGACAGAGCGGGGACTGGACTAGCGCGGATGCAAAACATATACAACATCTACTAATATATATACCAATATATTATATTCGCTCAAGGCGTGATAAGAAATGCAACATCACAGAAAATGTACAGCATCACAGAAACAATACAGATATCTGGGATCCCCGGGTTTCACCGAGCCACTACCGAAACCCGACGTTCCCCTGGTCCTGTGGATAGCCTGTGCAATGAAATCCTAGACCCCTACGGGCGCGGCAAGTCACCCGCCAAAACCTGAAGCGAGGCAGCCCCCTTCAGCACCGTGAATGGACCACCCAGCACTTCACGGAATCCGGTAACTTGGGCACCCCTCCTGGGTCAACCTGTACCCCCTACGAGTGCGGCGAATAGCCCGCCAATCCTAGAGTGAAGCCCCCTCCGTCTCAATGCCATGAGATGCGGGCTTGTTGCCCTCCAGAATCCGGCTATCCGTGCACCCCTCCGCGGGGTAATCCTAGTACAGAAAGTAAAATATACATACAACGGGTACATCGACCGCAACCTGGTCGTGCCCCAAAATAATAATACAAACCGGCAGTGACGGCAGTCCACATGTCGGACGCTCGCCCCGCAATATCAAATGTACATAATACAACCACAACTGTACTGGCATTGCAACCAGGCTATCCCCCACGACCGATCTGCAACATCACAGCAAAAACAGAACATCAACGTGAAAGTCACGTTCGCAAATCCGTCTAACCGGGCTATAGCAGTTAGACCGGATTTACCGATCAAGTGACATTCGCGGTCGCAGATATAATGTAAATACTGTGAAATAATGTGTTTAAAATATCCGATCAATCAAATTTTAACAAGTGGGCCCCAAAGCATTACTGTAGCAGATCAGGAAATTCTGGGCCCAATATTAATATTCCAAAACCCCAATTTTAAGCCCACAAAGACACTGTAGAAATTTGGTGCAGGGATCTCTACAGTGAGCGGCGGAACCGCGGCCCGAAGGCGGTTTTAGCCGCGGTTCCGCGCCCCCACTGTTGATTCACCCTGTCGAATTTCTACAGTAGCCTAGTGGTCTCCAGTACATCAATTTTATACAACCTGAAAAATTTTTGGAGACCGAAAAATTTCAACAGAAAACTGTCGCTAGCAAAAATGTAGATTTTGGAATTTTGGTCCATCGGAAATGCAAAACACATTAAACCAAGCTAGACTAAGTTAATGGCGAGGCTCTGATACCACTGTAAGTGCACGGCGGCGCCCCGGCCGTCAATCCGACGGCCAAATGCGGAAGCGGTGATAAACTTTAATTTTTCTTGAACAGGCAAACCGCCGCGCACTAATACCCGGATCGAACCATTAATTAGTCCTAGCTATCTAGAAGAAGGGGAAGAGAGATATACCGACAGATCCGAGTCCTCCGGTCTTCTTGTCGTCGTCCCGATCTCCTGCGGAAGCTCCGGTCTCCACCTCGTCGCCGGAAGTGCACCACATCGCCTACTTCTTTTACGGGCTCCCACCTCAATGCCGAGGCAACTCGGGCACGAAGCTGGCTAGTCGACGTGCCCAAGATTTGCTGTAGAATGTAGTGTAGAGACTTGTGTCTCATTTGGGGTTCTTGGAGGTGCCACTTTGGTAACGGGATGATACAAGAAGTATATGAAGGAGCTTGGAGAATTTTGGTGTATGAAATGAACAACAATTCCCCACTACAATTTTTGGACAGCCCCTACAAGTTTTGGCCGGCCATCTTTTTGGTGGGGATTGGAATGAGAGAGCAAGGTGATAGAATGAGATAGATCACACCATAATGCAAGAGGGAAACAAAAAACATCATGAAAGAACATGATCACAAACACCAAAACCACACTCAACACACTAATCATCAACAACCATGATGCTTACGAAGTCAAGCCATCATGAAGTGATCAAGTCAAAAAGGTCAAGGTATGGTGCTCATCATGAAAACCATCATGATACAAATATATGCAAAGACCCCCTCCACAAATGCCTATTTGCAACAATGCAAATAAACCCTCCTCCACCAATCTTCGGCCAATGAACGATACAAAGGAAATTGGCCGAAACGGAAAGCAAACTGGCAACTCCATAAAACTGGTCCCGTAATAAATTACAGGAAAACCCCGATACTGTGCATACACACCCGCATTTGTATTCCGACCGAAATACAAATGCAATGAGACAAAATCTACACTGTACTATACTAGGATCCGGCTTAAACCAAAGCCGGCTAGTAATATCCGTTCGATCCTGATCCGTGCAATACCGCACGTATCTGATCGAACCCTGCCATATATCCATACGGCCTATAGTACAAACTGTCCGATCCTGATCCGTGCAATACCGCACGTACCTGATCGGACCTTGCCATATCTCCATACGGCCTCTACAACTTTTCTACCGAAAGCTTGAGTAACTGAATGTGGGGGACTCTAAAGACTCGTCAACACCTTGGTTGTGGATTTAACCACTAGCACGTCAGAGGTATAAGCCAATACGTAACGGGCTACCAGGTATTGACCAAAAGGGACGTCTGTGAGCGAACTCAGCCTGACACCCTACTGAGCCTGTCAGTGACAATATCCGTACAGTCCGGTCCGTTCGTCTATGAGCATCGCATGGCGGTCCTAGGGGGTTGGTAAAAGTCAGACCCCCAAAAGCGGTACAAGTCGTGTCGGAGTGTAGCCCAGAACACCCTGAGATACTACTGGAATACCTACCAGTAAATCTCCTGCCTTGGCCAAGGACTTCGTGTAATGGCTCTCCTAGACACAGCGCGACCTCACCCCCAATACCGGGATAGACGAACCCCTGAAGATACGCTCACTGCCTCCATGTGGCTCGGGACTGTACCCAACTAAAACCTGTTTGCACGACTCCTTTGAGCCGTGGTAGGGTAGTAATCAAAGTACAGTGGGAACTCACACGAGACAAATGACGATCCCCAGGTCGATGAACTAACCTGCACACATGTCACCAGGGAACTGCTATCTGACGTCTGGTATATGACCAACTAGCATGTTCCCGGCGAGTCCTGTCCGGTGTACTCATAACCCAATGAGCACCTGTATACATCTTAGGTGATCCAACTGACACCAGTAGCTTGTGAGACCGGCCACCGCCCCTCGTCGGGGTCTCGACTGTATACACTAGTCTACTCTGGAGTATCGATGCCCTGTCTCGAAACTCACACGACTAGGGACCATTTAAGGATATGCTTATAGACCCCAGCTCCCACTTATATGATCGCCCTCATACTGCTGGTGGTCAAGCAAGAATCCTAGGGGCTCTATCAACGTGTAATAGCGACTTGTGAGGTCACCTAAAGCAGTACATGATGATAAAGGTAAACCAGATAGCATACTATCATCTCGAGTAAGACTGTCCTACCGGGATAAGTCCTCCATCAATCATTGCAATCACGTACCTGTGACCTAATAATTGACTCTGAGGGCACTATCTCCAACAACATGTGCATCATCGGTAAGGGTGCTGGTGTCCTAACAGGCAGAGTTTCATATTAGTTAAAGAAACATATGTATTAATATACAATGCAATGAATACAACATGAATATGACGGTGAATGTGTAGTAAACGCACAACTAGAAAATACCTACTAATTACGAGTCATACAGTTTGTTGTTTAAAAAAAAACACGATTCATTAGTTTTAAAAGTAAGTATGACTCAAGCCTAAACTAAGATCTACCTAACCAACTAAGGAACTAACTAAAGACATTAGTCGATAGGTAAGATTAATCCTCCTAAAATCTGAGTCGATATCTCTAGTAGTCGGCGATCCAGCCTCAATAGCATCACGTACACAGTACGATTCCCTTGAGTCAAGAGTGCGGATCAATCGTCACATCTATGCCTCGTACGGTAAAATCCATCGTATGGCATCCCAAAATCGGGGTATGGGTCAACTATCACGTATATATATCATCGTTCGTATAGTATCATCATCAAACAATATCATGATCAAGGGTACTGTACTATAATTGCATACATCCCAATATCATCAAACATATATCATCGTCTGCGTAATTATAAATCGTCAAATGATCCACTAAAACATCATATCATATATCATATCGTGATTAAGTCACATATTACAATCCAGGTTCTATTCTAGATCTCGTACATTTCAATGTCATCATCACCTATTATCGTTTATGCATAAATATATTTTATATAATCTCCTTGCCCTATGATCCGCTACTATCATAACACATCCCATGTCATAACTCGATCATCTATCCAATAAATCACGGCATCAAGCATAGTAATATCGACTCATCCTCATGTATCATATAACCTCCTCATATCACATGTATATGTTGTGTGTGTGTGTGTGTGTGTGTGTGTGTATTCCTATATGAACACACACACATATACACCAAGCAATGTTTAGGTGTGTGCGTGTGTGTGTGTCTACATGAAACCTACGAATTCCCTCCAAGGTTGTCATCCTCTGGTTAAGTCTTTCTAAATCAGTCTAGTCCAATCTAAAGTCTTCAATATGACCATATTTTCCTAGAATCTAAGATCACGCCCGACTTCCTAATAACGGTACGTAATATCCTTATTCTACGTTTGCAAGGGGTGGAATACGCCATCCACCCGACTCTCCCCGTAGATATACATCTACTCACCTGGTCCTTATCTGCCGAAATCGATGCCGCATCCTCTTCTTCATCATCCGAAGTCCACATGATGGGTACCTATACTCAAACAAACATATATAATATCGTAAACCGAAATCGCGGATAAAACCCAAAACAGCACACGAAACTCGCATAGGTTAAAACCTATGACCCGCTCATGCAAAATAACAAGTTAACCCTCGATATCCGCGTACAAACGCCGATTGATCGAGATAAAACACCAACGTACAAATCGTAGCTCCAAAACTTACTAATTATAATATAAATAGGGTTTAAATTATCAAAACCTTAAAATCAATCAAAGCGTTCTATTTCCCAGAAATCTAGAAAGCGTCAATTAACCATTTTACTTCAAAGCTTGATGTTTAAACGAAACTAATGGCCATAATATTCACTAAATATCATAACTAGGGTTTACAAACTATTTCTATAATTTAATCTCATCAATTAGAATTAAGTCCAAAATTCTAGTTTGCAAAAATATCAAATTTTAACACTTTTTAAGCAAAATTCACAATTCAACAACTAAGCTAGGTTTTGCATATTTTAAATTTTTAAACCACTCATGGAATCCTTAATGATGTGCTAAAACCCTAACTAGATTTTTAATCCCACATTTTAAATTAATTTCTAAAACCTAGTTTGCAAAATAGCATCTTTATCACAATTTTTAAACAAACAAATAGCAGCTAGTAACCAAATTAGGTTTTGCATTCAATTAACATGTTAATCTCCTCATTAACACAATAATCTAATGATAGCAACCCTCATCATAATTTTATCTCACCAATATACATGATTTATAAAAATCTAGTTTACCAATATCTTAATTTGAACAATTAAAATGTAACAATTAGTAATTTAACAATTTAGATTAAATTTTACATGTCTTTATGTGTTAATCCACTCATTAAAATCATGAACAATTGATAAAAATCCCCACTTGAATTTTATCTCACCTATTTATATGTGTTATAAAAACCTAGTTTTCAAAACTGTTTAATTTAAGCAATTTTGAAACAACAATTTACAGTACAACAACTACACTAGACTTTTCATTTCATAAAATGTTAAACAACTTATTATAACCCTACTCCATTAATAAAAACCCTAACTTTATTTAAAAAACCCTTTCTTTAATTTTGAATCATAAAATTAAAACCATAATTTAGTTTCTACTTAGGCTAGATTAAAGTAAATATCCAACAATTTAGCTCTAGGTTATGATTTATATCTCATAACATGATATCTAGCATGCTCACATAGTCTCCCAAATGGCTCTCTTGCCTCAAGAATCCAAGCTAGAATGAGCAAAGGATAATGGGTAGGAATTAAATTAGGAATTTGTAGATTTTTTATTGATTTTTTGATGGATTTTTGGAGATTTTTGTGATGCAAATGGGGTGGAAAAAATTTTGGGCAGCAATGTGGAGGCTTGGCCACAAGCTTGGGAGGAAAAAGAGAGAGAGAAAATGTGTGTGGAAACTTTTAGAAGCCTCCCCATTTTGACCTCTTTTAAAACCCATTCTTTAATTAATTAGTTTTCTTTTCTTTTGTAAACTCTTTCCTCCAATTTCTAGAACCATTTTGAAATTTTCTTTTCATTTGAAAACAACATAATACATTTTTTTTAGTGTGTCATGGTGCACAATTTTATAATTAACCCATTTCTAATTTGCATTTATCACTAATTAAATTTATAATTAAAGCTTTAGTTAATATTAAAATTTAATTAATTAAGGAAAAATATTTAAGCAAACTAATAATTTATAAGTCACTAAATAAACACCATTTACTAGTAATTAAATAGTTGAAATAGTCGTATTTAAATTTATATTGAAAAATAACTATAGTTGAGTTTTACGGAAAATACGGTTTATTTTACCGATTATCAGAAAATTCACCGGGGTTTTATTTATTTAACTATTTATTTATTTATTCTTAAAATGTTACAGTTAACTCATTGCGATATTAGAAATCCGTCATTTTTGTCATGCAAAAACCGCCGACAAAAACAGTTCCAAAAACTGAAAGTTTGAGATGTTTGCACACCCCGCGGGGTCACGACTTGAACTGAGAAGCCGTGGGGAGGTGCATGGGCACCCCGGGAAAATCCCGGGGGACTAAACGGCTGGGCCCACTCCTCAAGACCACCACAAGGTTGTCGTGGCGGTGGGGACCTGAAACTGCCCCACCTCGGGCAGTTTCGGGTTTGCCTCACCCCCTGGCCACCTCGTGGTGGCCTCGTGGGTGGGGTACCCCCTCTAGGCCCCCCGACTCAAAGATAATTTCATTTTCTTACTCCTCATGATGGTTCGAGCGTGTTTCATTTTGATTCGGACTTCCGAATTGGCTTTAAACGGTCGGTTTTTTGGAACTTGAGCGCACTGTTTTTTCATGGTTTTGGAAATTGGTTTAGTTTGCTAATCGCGTGTGGAATTCTAATGTCGTAGTTTTCAGCACATACATTACTATCTACGACCGTGAATGTCATTAGAGCAGTACAACTTGTCTAATTTCTATAGTCCATTTAGACGGGTTTGAGAACGTGACATTCACATTGATGTTCTGTGTTGTGCTGTGTTGTGGCTGAATCGTCGTGGTGGATAGCTTGGGAGCAATGTTAGTACAGTTTAGCTTCATTTGTACATTTGATATCACGGGGTGAGTGTCCGACATGTGGACTGCTATTACCGCCTGTTTGTATATTATTTATTTGGGGCACGATCGGGTTGAGGTCGATGTCACAGTTGTACATATTTTCTTTTCTATATTAGGATTACCCTACGGTGGAGTGCATGGATAGCCGGGTTCTGGAGGGCAAAGGGTCCGCATCTCATGGCTTTGATACGGAGGGGGCCTCACTCTAGAATTGGCGGGCTATTCGCCGCACTCGTAGTGGGTACAGGTTGACCCAAGGAGGGGTGCTCAAGTTAACGGATTCCTTGAAGTGCCGGGTGGCCCATTCACTTTGATGAAGGGGGTTGCCTCACTTCTGATTTTGGCGGGTAACTAGCCGCACTCGTAGGGGTCTAAATGTTCATTGCACAAGCTATCCACACGACCAGGGGAACGTCGGGTTTCACATGCTACTCAAAGGTAACCCGGGGCTCCCAGATTATCTGTATTGTTCTGTGATGCTTATCGGTTATCTGTGATGTTGTATTTATCATGCCTGGAGCGATTATTATATATTGTTATATATATACTTGTAGATTTTGTATAAGTTTTGTACCCGCACTAGTCCAGCCCCCGCTCTCTCGTTAGTTAAGTAACCTAGCGGGTGATGACTGTAAGGTTGCTAGGCATACGCACAAGGGTCTACGAGGCATCAATCATGCCCGATTTAAAATTTAGCCGTGCCGAACAACCCAAAGCCGGATCTTTAAACTAGAGATTAGGCAAAAACAAGCATGTTAAACGCTTTAACACTAAGTGAGAGGGATTACAACCTTTGTAGATTCGGTCCTTCACTTCTTAAGCTCCGTATTGAAGTTCCTTCGCTGCGATCATCGTGTTCCGGACTCTCGAGAGACTCCACGAAGAGAAAGGTGCAAGCTTGCTTCCGATCGTCGATAACAAAGATGATCTACCTTGAAGTTTCATTAACACAAGCTCCCACTCACTAAATGAAGTGAACACTCTCATCTAAAGGGCAAGGGTAGATGAGGATGATGAAGTAGGATTTTTGCTCTCATTTGTTTTCTTATTCTCACTCATTTTTCATCACAAAATCAAAGCAAGAAAGCTTTTCTTGAGGGAACTCAAAGAAGAAGAAGAATGAATAATGAATTAAAACCTTTTGTGATGAATAATGAAAAGATAATAATGATGAATAATGCAACCATGGTCAACTAAACCCTTATAGAGATTTAACTAGGGCTAGGGTTTGGGTTGGGTTAAAGGTGAGTCAATTGAAAATATCAACATAATATCTTAACTCAAGACAAAAGAAAAACCTTCTGGATTCTTCATGAATGAACTAACCCAAATCAAACCCTAATCTTGTTTAATCTCCACTAAACATGTTGCATTAATAATCATATCATGTTACAATATTATATATCACATATATAATATTTATTGTAACAAAATAAAATAATACAATTAACATAAATCGCATATATATCAATGTATTACCCGAGTGAGAAATAAAATCTTTTAGTGAGCTAATATTAGTTAATGCAATTTAATATATCATATATATTATTATACATTAAATTATCGAATCAACAATTGATCCGACAATCCGGCTTTATCGCATACAACCGACTAATATCCCATTTTACCGATTCATCGAATCAACACTTGATCCGATGACCCGGCTGATATCAAATATCATGAGAATAGAATACGGTATCTCATATCGCATTGTCCTCAGTCCTGTACATATCACATATGTGCTCATACTCCGTTTTGCCTGAGTCAAGAAACCTCTGTGTAGGACTCTAAAGAATCGTCAATACGCCGGCAGTAGGTGATGATCATATCAAACACACACAAGCTGCAAGCGGTCAGCTAAACGTAACAGCCACCCAAGTATTGAGAGCTCAGAAGATCAACAAGCAAGCCTGTACATTCTCCTGTGAATCCAATCAGTAACACTCTCGTATAGTCCGGTCTCGTCGTCTGATATGTCGCATATCTCGCCTTGGGGTGGTAAACGTCAGACCCCAGTTGCTTGATAAGTCATGTCGATATGAGGTCTATAACAGTTCGATAAACTACCGATAACACTTACCAGTAAATCTCAGCAACCCTGGCCAGGGATTTACAGTTATAGCCAATCGAACACAGCACAACATCAACTCCCTATACCGGGAGAGACGAATCCCCTCCTATCGCTCATTGCCTCCTTGTGATTCGGGACTGTACCCAAAAGCCACCTTTTTGCATGCCCTCTTGGACGTGGTATGATGGAAATCAAAGCACAGTGGGAATCACACAAGACTCTATGACGATCTCGGGTCAACAGACTACTCTGTAACAGTGTCACCGGAGAACTGCCATCTGACGTGAGGTATAATACCATCTGGGAGTTCTCGTCGAGTCCATCCAGTGTACCCAGTCTCTACTGAGCACCCATACACCATCCTTGATGTCAAACACTGATGGATATGGGATCATCCATCGCCCATCATATGGGTCAAGATGCGTATACGCTAGTCTACTCTGGTGTATCGATGCCCTGTCTCGATACACCCTCGACTAGGAACAGTTATAGGATGTACTCGTCGACTACCGTGGCCCCACTAGTATGATCTCATCATAGTCCTAGTAGTCGAGTACATATCCTAAGGGCTTTATCAACATGTAACAGAGAGACAATCAGAGTATATGTTAAGATAAAGTGCAACCAGATAGCGTACTATCATGTCGAGCAAGAAAGTCCTCCCTATATATGTCCAAGCATCCATTACAATATACATCATATGTACAGTAATGGCATCTAGGGTATACATATAACTAACAATCTCCAACTTGCACTAGGGCCATCTGTCGTGGTATCACATACACAACAATTAGCTGCGGTTGAAGTATCTCATACTCAACCATCTCATAAGAGTCTCTACTGGGAAAAAGGCCTTTGTAAGTGGATCCGCGCTGTTGTCCTCTGTGTCTACTCTCCTAACCTCGATCTCCCTGGAGATCAACCATCTCCATGATCAGGTGATACTTCCTAAGAATTATATCTGTATTTCTGATGGGACGTTCCTAGGCCGAAGCCATAACTCCATTGTCACACAACGGCAGGAACGTAGTTCATCTCATGAACTTATATCTATCCAGACTGCCTCTTTGGTAGCATCCTTTGTAACGATGTATCTTGCCTTTAATCATCTAGTATGTCACGGTATGTACCCTGGAACTCTTCCAACATACCGTCCCTCCACTGAGGGTAAAGACAATGCTTGCGACTGACATTCAGTCGTCCTTATCACCTTGGAACCTTTCCAGTGATTCCCCCAGGATCGATTGATACCATCTCACTATAACTAGTGAGTATCCTAACATCCAATTAGATTATCTCATAGATCCAAAACCTAGGATTTAGGAGGTATCACTTTGATCCTATATGGAGAATCCTTGTGATAAGCGGAGATTAACCGAGCGTAGCATAGGAAACTCCTTCACTATCAAGAGTATGTCATCCACGTACTCTACGAGGATCACCACCATACTCCCTACTACCTTTTTGTATATACAAGGTTCATCTACCATTTTGATGAAGTCAAATTTTTTGACTATCACATCAAAACAGATGTTCCAACTCCGCGATGCCTGCTTTATCATATAAAACATCTTGCACACGTTTCTGCTGCTCACACTGTCTACGAAGCTCTCTGGCTGTGTACTTATAGACACTCTATTCTAAAACATCATCTAGAAAAGCAGTCATGACACCCAACCACCAGATATCGTAGTCATGGTATGTAGCCGTGGCAAGTAGGATCTGGATAGACTTAAGCATAGCTTTGAAAGTCTCAACTTTTCCATGTACACCAAGTAATCTTCTCAAGATATACTTGCTCCTGATGGGGATTTAACCCTTCAGATAAAGCAACCAAAGTCCATACTTTGTTGGTGTATAAGGATTCCATCTCAGATCGCTAAACATCCAGCCACTCACAGAGTCCCACTCCTGATGGCCTGCTCGAAACTAGTTGGGTCATCATCTCATGATGCAATCCTCGCTTCCACTGTCATAGAGAAACCTAAGTATCTCTCAGGTGGGTGAGGAACCCTACTAGATCGGCGGAGCGGCTAAGGATCGTTGGAAACTATTGAATCCACATTCAATAGGTATGCAGCTTCTCAAGTGCATAACTTCCAAAAGGAAATAGGAAACTCAGTAGTACTCATCATAGAGCACACCATATCACATAGGGTGCAATTGTTCCGCCCCGATATACCATCGTGCTATGGTGTATACGGAGGAGTAATGCTGAGAGAGAATCTCATTCTCCTTTAGAATAGTCCAGGAATTCCGTGCTCAAGTATTCTCTTCCCTGATCTCATCAAAGGACATAATAATTATACCCGTTTTTGGTTCTCTATTTCTAACTTATATCCATTGAATTTCTCAAAAGTTCCAGACTTGTGTTTCAACAGGAACATTTGTCCGGATCTTGAGAGATAATCAGTGAATGTAATGAAGCACAAAGAACCGGTCCTGGCATGTATAGACAGGGGACCTCATACATCAACATGTATCAATCCCAAGAGTTCACTAACTCTTTCTCTATTTCCAATAAACTGAGCTGTGGTCATCTTATCTTTGTGACATGACTGGCAAGTTTCATAAGATGTATATTCAAACTAATTAAAATATGCATCTATATGTAACTTCAGCTAGTCGGGTCGCATTGATATGACCTAGTCTACAATGCCTCAAGAAGGATTCGTTCATTTCTGAACTCTTCCTCTTGTGTGTGTTCTGTACACTAAGAACTGTAGTTTGATTTAGAACGTCTATTCTTTTAGATAACGTACCTAAACCGATCAACTCTTGATATAGGAAATGTTCAAAACATTATCCAACAATACAAAATTATATCCTTTCTTTACTAATAAAGAGACTGATATGATGTTGTATATCAGGTTCGGTATCTAATAACATTCGTTCAGAATCAATGTATTCTGGTAATACAGGGTGATAGTGACCAACATACTTGGCTGCAACACTTGCACCATTTCTATCTCATGAAACTTATCACCCGTTCTCAGTTCTCTATCTATCTGTAGCCCATGTAATAAATTACATATGTGGGATCCTGATCCGGTATCTCATACCCAGGACGTAAAGGATACTGAGAAACAGTTCTCTATAATGAACACACCCGAAGATGATTCATCAACAGGCATTTTCTTCGTTTGGGCGGCATGGGAAATCTGGTATTCCCAATTTCATGCTCTGTCTTATAACAATTATAAGTTGGAGCAGGACCAACGTTCCCTAGCGCAGTATAACAAGCGGGTTTGGTCAATACATCTGTATTATTATCTTGATTAAGGCATGACATAGTCGTAACCTGGAGAGTGAGAGAGAAGAAAACACTCAGCGTGCGCTTTTACAAGATTAGATTGGTTATCAATTTATCTAATCAGGATGTCTCCCACTGTTTTAGTCAAATCTTCCTTCAAACCCTAAAAGGAAAGACTAGTCGGGATTAATTACACTCTACAAGTTCGCCAATCTTTCAGCCAGGCCAGTGCCGGTACTTTGAGGGGGTTCCTCGTGCTTTCATACGGACCTAATTAAAATAAACCTCGTTTTCCAAGGGGCGTAACCCCGTTGACACCTTTCTAGACACCTACTTGATCGGCTAATTGTAATGTGTAAAACTCTCCCAGGAGTAACTCTTACTCGCAGCAGGTATTGGGATCCAACTATCTCATGGAAGGTATGCAATCTCATTGCAAATTTCAACTCTTGAAATTCCTAATAATATTTTGCCCCTAGTGACTTATGACCTTAACTATGGTCAACAAATCATAAGCACTAGTCAAGTTCAACCCGTCATTTCCCGATTGATTAGACCCACCCACATGACCCTTAACTAAGGTCAACAAAGTCATATGACTGTCCTAATAAATCACATCATATGTTATATAGGAAAACGTCACTTAGCTACCGTACACTATGCCTTAACTATGGTCAACAAACGCAACACGAATACTAAGTACTCTATTTCCTAAAATGACGGAGGGATCGAGTGATGAATCCGTTTTTAAGAAAACCCTTTGCGTAATGAACTTGATATCGTTGTAGAATCGAGTGATTTTTAAATGGATTGCTTTTGAGGCCTTTTCTAGTTTTGCTAAAGATGTCACTCCCGGTGAAGGGATCGTCGGCTCTTTCCTCATCGAATAAGGTGCAGGATATTTCACAAATATCACTATGCAAAGCAAGAACTATAGAAGCAATCAAAAGACAAACTGAGTTTGTAGCATCTGCTAGTTTCACTAAAGAGGTCACTCCCGGTGAAGGGATCTCGGCTCTTTCCTTATCGAATAAAGTGCTGGATGTTTTACAAGGAACACCGCTATGCAAAGCAAGAACTAGAGCTACACGTTTTTAAACAAGTTTCTACAACATCTTTAGGTTTCTTTTATTTCATTAATCTCATTAATGAAGTCCCATTTTAATATGCTTCACAAGCATCTCATTTGAAACGAAATCTGCAATATAACAGAAATCTGCAATATATAATATAAACATTCGTCTCAGGAAGTAATATGATCTCATCACAGAACATTGCAGTAGAAGAACAAATATGAAATATTGGATATACTATAAAACACGGATTCCACGGTCGCGATGAATAGCCAAACCCACATCCCTAGACCCCTACGAGAGCGGCAAGCAACACTGCCAATTCTAGGGTTAGGAGATCCGGTCTCGACTCCTCGAGATGGTCTCCCACTGGACCCTAGAAACCGGTTACTTGTGCTCCCCGCCTTGGGTCTACCTAATGCG
Organism: Agapanthus africanus; assembly: GCA_030015575.1. NCBI lineage: Eukaryota > Viridiplantae > Streptophyta > Magnoliopsida > Asparagales > Amaryllidaceae > Agapanthus > Agapanthus africanus. The sequence continues at coordinate 302,944,720 of CM057343.1, read as the reverse complement.
GAAAAGTAAATAATATACAATGGTGACATCATCCTCAGCCCGGAAGTGCCACAATAAAAGAATATTACATACAAATGAATTTTACATGAATGAAAATAAAAACCCTCATCTCACATAAAACCCCCGGCTATTCAAAACGCGACGATCCAATATAACATATCACAGCAACACATAATATCTCATATCATCAACGTAAGCAAGTATGCGTATCCCGATTGTCGTTGATGTATAGCAACAAAGCCGGCGATACACCACATACTACACTTACGGTCACAGAAAAGAAAGTGTAAGACTACAACAGTTGGGATCCGCAACCTCCTTAGACATCGCATGCCTAACCAAATGAATTCCTTAGACATCGCATGCCTAACAATTATAAACCCCGCATTTTAGTCTTATTATCGAAAACTCTTTTCAATATCAAGTCGGGCAATTCAACAGGATTCCCGACATCCTGATCGAATGCTCGTCGCAAACTTTAGTAGACGGCCGCACCCCAGGATGCCGTCGACGAAGTGCACTAAGGTGGAACACCGCTGCTGCGAGCACCCGAACGGATGCTTTTAGCGACGGAGTTCTCCTACAGTCACTTGGTCGGGGTTATAGGGCGTGGCTGTCTATTAAGTTTACCCGGCGAGTATCTGTGTACGCTACGTGATTGCGACGGACTTTTGATCGCATCAAAATCCCATGGCAACCGATCATTTGAGACTAAACTGCTATGTTTATAACATTCAAATTAGTTATCTCATAACTACCTGTGGATTCCAAATATTGTATCACATTCCAGATAAATAGACAATGTTAAACATTCCGATCGAATAATCAAACACCCAACTTTTCCCAAATAGCTCTACACTTGAGCGGAGTTCAATAAGTATCCATCCCAAGCCACAGTACCGATGGTCCAGCCGTAGAAGGGTCAAGCCAATGCCTCACATGTGGCACGCCGCACTGCCACAAACCCTAAGGTTTAGAGACAGTTCAAGACGGTCACATAATCGAGTTAAGGTTTGTTGTCTTCTAGAGGGTCCACCGAGTTACTTGCATGATTTTCGGGAAGTTTCAAACTCAAGAAAAAATCCAACTTTTGAAAATTATCCGACAGAAGAAAAAGTGAGTTATTGATATCCGTTCGAACTTTTTAACACGTTCTAAAAATTATCAGGAAAAATTAAACGAAGTTAAATTATCCGATCAAATCAATGAGCTCTCAAAAAAACCCAGAAAACTCAACACTTGAGTAAGAATTAAAAATTCCCAGAATATTGCAAAAGAAGCAAGAAATGATACTATGAAGTTCCGGGCCCCAATGGCACTGCTCCGCCGCGGAACCGTGGCCATGTGCGTGGTTTGGCCACAGTTCCACGGTCACGTGATCGTTTTGGTGGTCCGTACTTCACAGTAATTCCTATAATTCCCTGCTTGATTTTCTGAATATTTTTAATACGAAAAAATCAACATTTTAAAAAAATTTCCAAAAACTAGGTTTTATCGGGTATTCGGAGTTCGATCGGACTTTAAACTTCGCTCAGACTTCGCCTAAAGCTCTAGCTTGGCTCTGATACCACTGTAGGATTGCTAGGCACACGCATAAGGGACTACGAGGCATCAACCATACCCGATTTAAAATTTAGCCGTGCCGAACAACCCAAAGCCGGATCTTTAAACTAGAGATTAGGCGAAAACAAGCATGTTAAACACTTTAACACTAAGTAAGAGGGATTACAACCTTTGTAGATCCGATCCTTCACTTCTTAAGCTCCGTGCTGAAGTCCCTTCGCTGCGATCGTCGTGTTCCGGACTCTCGAGAGTCTCCACGAAGAGAAAGGTGCAAGCTTGCTTCCGATCTTCGATAACAATGATGATCTATCTTGAAGTTTCATTAACACAAGCTCTCACTCACTAAATGAACTGAACACTCTCATCTAAAGGGCAAGGGTAGATGAGGATGATGAAGTAGGATTTTTGCTCTCGTTTGTTTTCTTATTCTCACTCATTTTTCATCACAATATCAAAGCAAGAAAGCTTTTCATGAGGGAACTCAAGGAAGAAGAAGAATGAATAATGAATTAAAACCTTTTGTGATGAATAATGAAAAGATAATAATGATGAATAATGCAACCATGTTCAACTAAACCCTTGTAGAAATTTAACTAGGGCTAGGGTTTGAGTTGGGTTAAAGGTGAGTCACTTGAAAATATCAACATAATATCTTAACTCAAGACAAAAGAAAATTCTTCTAGAATCTTCATGAATGAACTAACCCAAATCAAACCCTAATCTTGTTTAATCTCCACTAAACATGTTGCATTAATAATCATATCATGTTACAATATTATATATCATATATATAATATTTATTGTAACAAAATAAAAAAATACAATTAACATATATCGCATATATATCAATGTATTACCCGAGTGAGAAAAAGAATCTTTTAGTTAGTTAATATTAGTTAATGTAATTTAATATATCATATATATTATTATACATTAAATTATCGAATCAACACTTGATCCGACAATCCGGCTATATCGCATACAACCGACTAATATCTCATTTTACCGATTCAATGATTCAACACTTGATCCGATGACCCGGCTGATATCAAATATCGCGAGAATAGACTACGGTATCTCATATCGCATTATCCTTGATCCTGCACATATCACATATGTGCTCCTACTCCATTTTTCCTGAGTCAAGAAACCTCTGTGTAGGACTCCAAAGAATCGTCAATACGCCGACAGTAGGTGATGATCATATCAAACACCCACAAGCTGCAAGCGGTCAGCTAAACGTAACAGCCACCCAGGTATTAAGTTCTCAGAAGATCAACAAGCAAGCCTGTACATTCTCCTGTGAATCCAATCAGTAACACTCCCGTACAGTCCGGTCTCGTCGTCTGATATGTCGCATATCTCGCCAAGGGATGGTAAGCGTCAGACCCTAGTAGCTTGATAAGTCATGTCGATATGAGGTCTATAACAGTTCGAGAAACTACCGATAACACTTACAAGTAAATCTCAACAACCTTGGCCAATGATTTCCAGTTATAGCCAATCGAACATAGCACAACATCAACTCCCTATACCGGGAGAGACGAATCCCCTCCTATCGCTCATTGCCTCCATGTGATTCGGAACTGTACCCAAAAGCCACCTTTTTGCACGCCCTCTTGGACATGGTATGATGGAAATCAAAGCACAGTGGGAATCACACAAGACTCTATGACGATCTCGGGTCAACAGACTACTTTGTACCAGTGTCACCAGAGAACTGCCATCTGACGTGAGGTATAATACGATCTGGGAGTTCTCAGCGAGTCCGTCCAGTGTACCCAGTCTCTACTGAGCACCCGTACACCGTCCTTGATGTAAAACACCGATTGATATGGGATCATCTATCGCCCATCATATGGGTCAAGATGCGTATACGCTAGTCTACTCTGGTGTATCGATGCCCTGTCTCGATACACCCTCGACTAGGAACGGTTATAGGATGTACTCGTCGACTACCGTGGCCCCACTAGTATGATCTCATCATAGTCCCAATAGTCGAGTACATATCCTAAGGGCTTTATCAACATGTAACAGAGAGATAATCAGAGTACATGTTAAGATAAAGTGCAACCAGATAGCATACTATCATGTCGAGCAAGAAAGTCCTCCCTATATATGACCAAGCATCCATTACAATATACATCATATGTACAGTAATGGCCTTTAGGGCATACATATAACTAACAATGACGGGGCCCGGTGGCGAATGCGGATGGCATATACGTACATCATATTTTCGTTTTTTTCTGGTGTGATTAATTGATGGGACTGCGTTGATTCAGATCAATGCAAGGAAAACATACCTATTCGATTTTGTTGGAATAAATTTTCAAAAGCTGTTATTACAAGGACATTTTCTTTTGTTTTGCACCGTGGTATTCGATTATGAATATCCAGCACCTCATTCGACGAGGCAAGAACCGAAATCCCTTCGCCGGGAGTGACCTCTTGGGCAGAAGTTTGCGTCAGGCTAATAACTTCACTATAGTCGATTACTTTTTGCTTTGCATCATGGTATTCAGTTGGGAATACCCTGCACCTCATTCCACGAGGAAAGAGCCGAGATCCCTTCACCAGGAATGACCTCTTTAGCAATGGTTTTCGCCACTATATATTTGTAAAGCTATCCGGTTCCTTCAACGATATCAAGTTCATTATGTTAAAGGTTTTTCGCCAAAAACCATTCGTAGCCCTCCGTCATTTCAGACGGGTAGCACTTAGTATTCTACTATGTTTGTTGGCCTTCGTCAAGGCATAGTGTATGGTAGCTATTTGTTACTTTTCTGTTTCATAAATAGATCTGTTGGTTTGGGACAATCGTACTACTTTGTTGTCCTTCGTCAAGGGTATGTACGTGTGGGTTCAAATTAACCTGGACAATGACGGGTAGAACTTGACATGTGACTTATGATTTGTTGACCTTCGTCAAGGTTAGAAGTGCATGGGGTAAAAAATCACATCGGGAGTTTCAAACATACAGGAAACTTGCCAGATATGCGCATACCTTCTAAAGTGTGATGACTTGAGTGGATTCCATCAGGTTATCATGCGATGATTGTTGGATCCCGATTCCCACTGATGAGTTGGTTTACTCCTCGGGTGATTTTAGATCATCCCAACTAACTCTTCTTTTGGGTTTGGAGGAGAATTTGAGGATAGAGTGGTAGACATCTTGATTAGATAAAGTGATTAACAATTCTGATCTAGGTTGGAGTGCACGATGAGTGTTTCTTTTCTCTCTCTCTTTGGCAGCGACCATGGCCCGACCCTAGACTAGAACTCATGAACCAAGTTAACCGAATCTTCTTAAAACACATTGACTATTGGATTGTCAGAGTTGCATACTTCATTTCCACTCCTACTTTTACCCTTTGCTTTTCTCCAGAACATTCTATATCACTATGAAGATCCACATTTATTGGATATAACCATCGTATAGTTACATACGAACTCGAAGAAACTTGTTTCAGATTCTAGAATGGTTTCCGGTTTTGGAGAAATTGAATAGGATTATTTGGTTGTATTTTCCCTTTTACCTTCTCTCAGGTTGCAAAGGCTCCTGGTATTATTAGAGCACACCTATTACGCTTATTTAATAGTCTTCTTCCAAATCATAGGCTGGTGCCGACAGGTAGTGAAGGAAGAAAATCAATTAGCCTAAGTGTGGTGTACAAAAGCTAATAAGTAAAGACAAATAAAGGGATTAGAAAGAGGGAAAAGTAAATTGCGACTGCTATTATTCACGACAAAGCCGCGTATATCGTCGCCACTCCTACTTCACCTTTGCATTTCTCCGGTTCAGGAGAAATTGAATAGGATTATTCAGGTTGTCTTTTATCTTTACCTTCTCTCAGGTTGCGAGGGCTCCTAGGATTAGGAGAGTACACCTATTATACTTATTGGATAGTCTTCTTCTAAATCATAGGCTGGTGCTGAACGGTAGGGAAGGAAGAAAACCATTTAGTCGAAGAGTGGTGTATATAAGGTAATGAATAAAGATAAATAAAGGGATTTGGAGAGATAACAAGGAAATATACGGTTACAGTCATGAATCTAGTTAATGGAAGAGGCATTACTAGGAATATCCGGATACCCCCTTCGAAACATTTTCATGTTTCAGTTTCACTGTCCGTTGTTAATTGAAAACCGATTTCCCAATTAGATCCTTACTCCAGGGTATGTATTTACCAGGGTTTGATTCTCACATCTGTATGGTTTTACAGATGATGAGTGGGAGTAAGTTATTAGGAATTAGGTGATTATATCCTCGTTATATTGGAATTCGTTGTAATTGGTGATGTTTGAGGAAATCGTCTGGGGTTTTGCCTGACGGCAAATATTTAGTTTTGAATATCCGTTGTTATGCACCAATTTCAAATTGATATATCTGTCAGTTTATTTTATGAAGTGAGATATAACTATTTGAAATTATGTCCATAACATTTACCTATATCAGTCGATGATTGGGTAAGGAGTATTAAACGGCGGTGTAATTCTACTTAACCATAGTACAGTTTTTAACCTACGACGCACAGGGTTTGAGTTATTCAACTCATGGGACTTATACAAAGTATTGTATGTTGTCCAGTGTCCATTAGGACAGAGGGGTTGGTGCTCGTACTATATTCTGTTTACTTGTTACTTCTCCAGTTTTAGAAAAGTATTTCGTAGAAATATAAGGTCCAAGTTTTGAGAAGTTATGGGTAACAAGAATAAATTAGAGAACCATGTGTTGCAAGTATCAGGAATCTTCAAGATGATCGAAGATGTAGATACTTGGGTTTGGTATTCGGTTGATAGTAATGGATTTGAGAACTTGCTTCTATTTTAGGTTACTCATATTTGGATGCACTTCTAGTTGAGTAATACTGATCGGCCTCCTTCCATTTAGTTGACATGCACTGGAGATAGATGCGTGATTTGAATCTGGTTTCAATTAAATTAGTGTCTCTGTTTCTATATTGTATATAGACATATCTTAACGATGTTAAGGTATATGGAGTTGTCCGGCTTATGCTTAAAACCAGACTCTGGATAACTCAAGGCACGTTTCTGTAATGGCAGTTTGTGGGTTATCCCGGGATATGACGAGGGTTAACTTTCTACCATCTGGAAGATCAAAAGTGATATTGTTCTTGACTCGCCATAGTTTTAGTAAAATGGACTTTTTCATAAAACGGTAGTGGGAGTATGGTAGAACTGGAAGTGATTCCAGAAACACAAATGATTACTGAAAATTTAATAGAACCTAAATATTCAATCGGGTTTGACATTCCATTAGCCACTCCACAGATATGGTTGGTAACCTCAGGCACCCGAGAGATACTTTGGTATCCTCAAAAACGGTGACAGTGAGGTTCTTGATTATCCAGAATTGCCATTACTGTTGTTGTAAACTATGAGACCTGTCAGGAGAATGATTATAGCGTCGTTCTAAACTAGTTTTAGAAGTGCATGTGTATATGACTCTACCAGAGGGTTATGTAATACCCCAGGTGGAGTTGGGGATAAATACCACCTACCCCGTGAGAAGTGAGATGTTATCCGGTATCGAGGTGGGGATGTAACCTATACGGATACAACACGGGGACCCACTGTAGAACAATGGGGAGTATCAAATTCCATTCCGAAAGAGGGCACGATCAAAACTATAAATGGAATTATACCACTCCTATAACACAGAGGCGCCTTTTGGATGAATCGGAACTCCGGAGTTTGAAGAACTCCGTAGTTAAGCGTGCTTGAGCAAGGGAAATTTTAGGATGGTTGACCTACTGGGAAGTAGCCCCTTTCTTTAGTCCGGTCCATTCAAAGGGACAAAAACATGCGGTTTCGGCCAAAGCGGACAATACCATCTATGTTTGGGGATGGGTCATGACAAATACGGTATCAGAGCCGGTCCCTCAAAAATAAGTCTGTGGTTCGAGGACGAACCATTATTCTATGGTGGGGAATGTAATACCCCAGGTGGAGTTGGGGATGAATACCACCTACCCCGTAAGAAGTGAGATGTTGTCCGGTATTGAGGTGGGGATGTAACCGATATGGATACACACGGGGACCCACTATAGAACAATGGGGAGTATCGAATTCCATTCCGAAAGAGGGCACGATTAACACTATAAATGGAATGATACCACTCCTATAACACAAAGGCGCCTTTTGGATGAATCGGAACTCTGGAGTTTGAAGAACTCCATAGTTAAGCGTGCTTGATCTAGGAAAATTCTGGGATGGGTGACCTACTGGGATGTAGCCCCTTTCTTGAGTCCAGTTCATTCAAAGGGACAAAACCGTGCGGTTTTGGCCCAAGCGGACAATACCATCTGTGTTTGGGGGTAGGTCATGACAGGTTGTTATAGTCAGTGGGAGCAGCGAAAGCATAGTGCACAAGTAGCTTGTGTCTATTTATAGACTAAACCGAGTATAGCGAAGATAGATCATCTATTTTTGATGTGACGGTCATGGCTTTGACTTCATCAGAATAGGAGATGGATCTGTTAAGAAGGCGGTAGGGTGTGATGTCCTGGTATTTGGATGACATGCACTTTGTAGGAAGTGAAATTCCTACACTACGATCGGTTATACTGTGGTTGTCACACAGTGGTTTCTCCACATAGGATATGGATATTATATCAGGCATTCTTGTTACTAGATCTATGGTCTTAGATCTAGATTTGGGTAGTTTCCTAATCTGGGTACTTTGACATTATTCTAAAGGTGTTTTAGAATGGTCGACTCTGGCATGGTGGTGTACCTGCGGGTGATGGAGTCACCCTCTCTAAAGGTGTCTTACAGACTAAAGGGGAGAGGGATGTGCAAGATTGGCATATCACTTGCTTAGGCAATTCAGTCAATCATGAGATGTCAAGTACCACACCAGATGTTGTTTTTTCACTAGCTGCAATAAGTTTATATATTGATCCAATCCTAGAGAAACGTTCGGAAGCAGTTTATGAACATAAGTCGTTGTTCTTGGTATGTGGGAACAGCAGCCTCTTTCGAGAGACGGTTATCATTCCAGGCTTCCAAGGTGACCTGGATGACAGAGTGAGTGTCAGAGTTATAGTTCTCCCTCTTTAGAGGGGGTAGTAGTTTGGACAGCTGGTCCAAGCGGATACTGAGGAAGGCATGACACAGGATACTGATTAAATTCAGTTGACGATACAGTCTAAGAAGTTTGCTTGATTTGGAGTTCATTTGTGAACCTGGGTCCCATCAGATATCCAAACATATTCTAAGACAGGTATTGTTCATTTTGGGAGATGGTTTTCTCTGCGAACTTGAGATAAAGGGAGATATAGAAATAAACACCGGAGTGGATCCACTCACTGAGGCTATTTCTCGAACGCGATAGTTTTACAAACGATCTTTGTGAAACTGATAAGTAGAGAAGTTGGGTTTTCGGTATCACACGGGCTGTGAGTATGCGACACCGCAATAATTAGCCTTAAGTGCAAGTGGAAGATTGCTAGCTATAGTGCCCTCAAGTCAATTATTGGATCGCAGGCACGCGATTGCGATGATTGAAGGAGGACCTATACCGGTAGAACAGTCTTACTCGAGATGATAATATGCTATCTGGTTTGTTTTTATCATCGTGTACATGCTTCAGGTGACATTACAGATCACTATTACATGTTGATAAAGCCCATAGGATTCATGCTTGACTACCAGCAGTATGATGGCGAACATATACATTGGAGCTGGGTGGTCTATAAGCCCATCCTTAAAAGATCCCTAGTCATGGGAGTTTCGAGACTGGGCATCGGTACTCTAAAAGTAGACTAGTGTATACTGATCGAGACCCTGACGAGGGGCGGTGGACGGTCTCACAAGCCATTGGTGTTAGTTTGTTCACCTAAGATGTATACAGGTGCTCATTAGGTTATGAGTACACCGGATGGACTCGCCGGGAACATACTAGTTGGTAATATACCTATTGTCAGATAGCAGTTCCCAGGTGACATGTGTACAGGTGAGTCTATCGACCTGAGATCGCCATTTGCCTCGTGTGAGTTCCTACTGTGCTTTGATTACTACCCTACTATGGCTCAAATGAGACGTGCAAATAGGTTTTAGTTGGGTACAGTCCCGAGCCACATAGAGGCAGCGAGCGGATCGTCAGAGGATTCGTCTCTCCCGGTATTGGGGGTTGATGTCGCGGTGTGCACGGGTTGCCATCACTAGTAATCCTTGGCCAAGGTAGTCGAAAATTTCTGATTTAGGATCGATTGTTTCTTAGGTGGTGATAGGTTTCATACCGACACTAAATGTCACGTTATTAGGGGTCTGACATTATCCACCCCCTAGACTCGATATATGATACTCATAGACGAACGGACTGGACTGTACGGATATTGTTACTGTTAGGCTCAGGAGGGGTTTCAGGATGAGTTTGCTTGTCGGCCTCCTTTTCGCTCAATACCTGGGTAGCCGTTACGTACAGCATGTGCCGCTGACGTTCTTGTGGTTAAACCAACTGCCAGGGTATTGATGAGTCTTTAGAGTCCCACACAGTGGGTTTCCCTTCTTCGGGCGAAACGTTGTAGAGGCCGTATGGTTTTATGGCAGGGTTCGCACTTATACATGCACTTGTGCACGGATCATGATTCGGACGGATAATACTAATGGTATTTGGTTTAAGCCGGATCCTAGTATTATATTGTTGGATTATTTTCGTCCCGTTGTATTCGTATTCAGTCGGAATACGGATGCGGGTATGTATATACAGATAAAGGGTATTCTTATAATTTTATTACAAGATTACTTTTGAATTTTCCATTTCTTTCTATTGTTAAACATTTAGTTTAAATGTTTATTTGGGTGGAAGAGTGACTCATTGTTTTAGCCTTCATTCATGCATGTGCACTTCGTGACTCATGGTGTTGAGTCATGTTGTGACTCATGGTGGTATGATGGTGGTTTTGGAGTGTTATGAGATATTTTGTGGTGAGACAAAGAAAGTGGCAGATCTTTTCTTGGTGTGGATTTTCTTGAGTTGTTTTTAAAAAAAAGAGCTCACAACAAAATACCTCATAACTTAGCAATTTCTTCACTTGCTCGCTAGCATTGCTTCACACTCTCTCAATGGCATCTTCTTCTACCTCCACCCTGCATGTCTCATGTCTTGAGAAACCTAAGGTGTAATGAGGAAAAGTAATCCTACACACTCTCTATTTCATCTTGGCTATCTAGGATAGCAAACTAGATACTCGAGTTGCCTCAGTTTTGATGCGGGAGCTCGTATTACAAACCCTCGAGGTGGATCTTCTTCGATGTGGGGAGACCGGAGATCAAAACATGATCAATGAAGCCGCGAGAAGCTTGGGATGAGGGTTGAATACCGAAGGACTCGGATCATTCGGAATAACCTTTCTAAACACTTTTTCTTGTTTTGTTATCTAGGGCTTATGCGTCGATCCATAGACTCGGGTTCCGTTAGCGTCGGTTTATTAAATTTTTGTTCCGCATTTGGCCATGGATTGATGGCTGGGGCGCTGGCGTAACCCAACACTTGTCACCAGAAATCCTGATATTTTATCCATATCCTATGTGGAGAAACACCTTGTGACAACCACAGTATAACCGATCGTAATATAGGGTATCACTTCCTATCAAGAGTATGTCATCCAAATACCAGGACATCACTCCCTACTACCTTCTTACCAGATCCATCTCTTATTATAATGAAGTCAAACTCTATGACTGTTTCATCAAAAATAGATAATCTATTTCCGCTATACCTGCTTTAGTCTATAAATAGACACAAGCTACTTGCCCACTATGCTTCCGCTGCTCCCACTGACTACAACAACCCTCAGGCAGAGTCATTTACACGTGCACTGCTAAAGCTAGTTCAGAAAGACGCTATACTCATCGTCCTTCTAGGTCTCACAGTCCAGAACAGCAGCAATGGAAAGTCTACGTAAACAAGAACCTCCATGTCACCGTATCTGAGAAGACCGAAGTACCTCTCGGGTGCCTGAGGTTACCTACCAAAATCTGCGGAGTGGCTAATGGAATGTCGAATCCAATTGAATCATTAGGTTCTTCTAAATTTTCAGTAATCGTTTGTGTTTCTGGAATAACTTCCAGTTCTACCATACTCCCACTAATGTTTTCTGAAAAGAATCCATTTTACTAAAACTGGTGGCGAGTCAAGAACAATATAACTATTGATCTTCCAAATGGTAGAATGTTAACCCTCGTCATAGCCCGGGATAACCCACAAACTGCCATTACTGAAACGTGCTTAGAGTTTGTATAGATTCTAGTTTTAAGTATCAGTCGGACTACTCCATATACCTTAACATCGTTAAGATATGAATCCATTCTATATCCATATAGAAACAAAGGCACTAATTTATTTTGAACCAGATTCAAAATACATGCAGCTGTTTTCAGTGCATATCAACTGAATGGAAGGAGGCCAAGAAGCATTACTCATCAAGGAAAGCACATACGCATGAGTAACCTGAGAGAGAAGCTATTTCTCAAAACTATTAATTACAACGGAATACCTAGCACAAGTATCTATATCTTCGATCACTTTGAAGAATCCTTATACTTGTAACAAATGGTTCTCTACTTTATTCTTATACCTATAACTTCTCAAAATTTAGACCCTGTATTTCAACGAAATACTTGTCTAAAACTAGAGAAGTCGTGAGTAAACAGAATATAGTACGAGTATCATCCCCTTTGTCCTTACGGACACCGGACAAAATACAATACTCTGTATAAGTCCACAAGGTTTAATAACTCAAACTATGTGCGTCGTAGGTTGAAAACTGTACTATGGTTAAGAAAAATTACACCGTTGTTGAATGCACCTTACCTAATCACCAACTGATATAGGTAAATGTAATAGACACAATTTCAAAAATTTATATCTCACTTTATAAAATAAATGTACAGATATATTGGTTTGAAATTGGTGCATAACAACGGATATTCAAAACCAAATATTTTCCATCAGGCAAAACCCAGGAGATTTCCTCAAATATTACCAATTACAAAGAATTCCGATATGTTGAGGATATAATCACTTAATTCCTAATATCTTATTCCCACTCAGAATCTGTAACGCCATACAGATGTGAGAATCAAATATGGTAAATACATACCATCGAGTCAGAATCTAATTGGGAAAAACAGTTTTCAACTAACACTGCACAGTGAAACTAAAACATGAAAATGTTTCGAAGGGGTAGCCGGGTATTACTAGTAATGCCTCTTCCACTATCCAGATTCGTGACAGTAACCGTACATTTCCTTCCCATCTCTGCAATCCCTTTATTTCTCTTCACTTATTACATTCTGTACACCACACTTAGGCTAATTGGTTTTCTTCCTTTCCTACCTTTGGGCACTAGCCTAAGGTTTGGAAGAAGACTATCCAATAAGCGTAATAGGTGTACTCTCCTAATATCAGGAGCCCTCATAACCTGAGAAAAGGTAAAGAGAAAATCCAACCGAATAATTCTTATTCTATTTCACCAGAACCAGAAACCATTCTCGAACTGGAACAAGTTCCTTTGAGTTCGTATGTAACTATACGATGGAAATATCCAAGAAATGTGGACCTTCGTAGTGATACGGGGTATTCTAGAGAAATGCAAATGTGAAAGTAGGAGTGGCGATGGTATACGAGGTTCGTCATGAATGATAGTAGTCGCAATTTTCTTTGCCCTCACTCTAATCCCTTTATATGTCTTTACTTATTACCTTACATTCACCACACTTAGGCTTAATTGGTTTTCTGCCTTCCCTAACTTTCGCCACCTGCCCATGGTTTGGAAGATGGCTATCCAATAAGCGCAATAGGTGTACTCTCCTAATACCAGGAGCTCTCGCAACCTGAGAGAAGATAAAGGGAAAAGACAACTGAATAGTCCTATTCAATTTCTCCTGAACCAGAATCCATGCTCGAACTGGAACAAGTTCTTTCAAGTTCGTATGTAACTATACGATGGAATATCTAATAAATGTGGATCTTCATAGTGATACATAATGTTCCAGAGAAACGGAAAGGTGATAAAGAAGTGGCAATGATATATGCGACTAAGTGACAATCCAAAATCCAAAGTGTTTTAAGAATGTTCGGTTCACTTTGTTCATGAGTTTTAGTCTAGGGTCGGGCCATGGTCGCTGCCAAAGAGAGAGAGAAAGAGAGAAAGGAAACACTCAACGTGCAATCTAACCTAGATTAGATTGGTTAATCACTTTATCTAATTAGGATGTCTCCTACTGTTTCCTCGAATTCACCTTCAAACCCTAAAAGGAGAATTAGTCGGGATCATCTAAAATCACCCGAGGAGTAACACCTACTCATCAGTGGGAATCGAGATCCAAGTATCATTGCATGATAACTTGATGGAAACCACTCAAGTCACCATACTCCAGAAGGTATGTGCATGCCTTGCAAGTTTCTTGTATGTTTGAAACTCCCGATGTGGTTTTAACCCAAGCGTCTTATGACCTTGACGAAGGCCAACAAATCATAAGTCGCAAGTCAAGTTCTACCCGTCATTGTCCAGATTAATCTATACCCACCCGTATTCTTCCTTGATGAAGGCCAACATGGCTGTACAACTGTCCTAGATTAAGGCATATCCGTGCAACAGAAAAGTAACACATACCTACCATACACTATGCCTTGACGAAGGCCAACAAACATAGCATGAATAGTAGGCGCTACCTGTCTGAAATGACGTAGGGCTACGGCTGGTTTTTGGCGAAAAACGTTTAACGTAATGAACTTGATATCGTTGAAGAATCTAAGTGGTTTTATAAATATATAGTGGTGCAAACTTTTGCTAAAGAGGTTACTCCCTGTGAAGGGATCAAGGCTCTTTCCTCATCGAATGAGGTGCAGGATATTCCAAACTGAATATCATGATGCAAAGAAAAAGAATCGACTATATAGTTGTTATTACAAATACGCAAACTTTTGCCCAAGAGGTCACTCCCGATGAAGGGATCTTGGCTCTTGCCTCGTCGAATGAGGTGCTGGATATTTTGAACCGAATACCACTGTGCAAAGAAAAAGAAAACATCTTGTAATAACAGTTTTTGAAAATTTGGTTCCAACAACATCATATAGGTTTGTTTTCCTTGTATTAATCAGAATTAATGCTGTCCCATCAATTAAACCAAATCACACCAAAAAAAGGAACGAAAATAAAATGTACGTATATGCTATCCGCATCGCCACTGGGCCCCATCATCACCCGTTAAGTTACTTAACTAATGACAGAGCGGGGGCTGGACTAGCGCGGGTGCAAAATATATACAACATCTACTAGTTTATATATAAATATATATAACATTCGTCCCAGGCATGATATAAGAAACATCACAGAATCTCAGCCAGCAACACAGAGTGGTGGATAATCTTGGAGCCTCGAGTTTCATTTGACCCGCAAATGAGACCCGACGTTCTTGGTAGTGTGGATAGCTCGTGCAATAAAAACCTAGACCCTTACGAGTGCGGCAAGTTACTCGTCAATCCCAAAAGCAAGGCAACCCCAATCAATAACATGAATGGGCCACCCAGCACTTCACGGAATCCGGTAACTTGGGCACCCCTCTGTGGGTCAACCTGTACCCCTACAAGTGTGGCGAATAGCCCGCCAATTCTAGAGTAAGGACCCCTTCGTCTCAACGCCATGAGATGCGGGCCCGTTGCTCTCTAGAACCCGTCTATTCATGCACACCACCGCGGGGTAATCCTACAATAGAAAAGAAAAAAATTATATATACAATGGCGACACCGACCTCAACTCGGTAGTGCCCCAATAAAAGAATATACAATCTGGCAGAAACAGCAGTCTACATGCCGGATGCTCGCCCCTCAATACTGAATATACAAATGAATCTAAACTGTACTACCATTGCACCACTGGCTATCCAGCACGACGTTCCAACCACAGAATCAGCACATCACAGAACATCAACGTGGATATCAAGTTCGCAAACCCGTCTAATTGAACATATAGCAACTAGTCGGGTTGTACCGCTCATTAATATTCACGGTCGCAAATATCATCACATGTACTGTTAATCACACACTTAAAATTTTGATCGATTAAACTTTTCTGTAATTAGCCCCAAATGCAAACCAGCACCGTAAACAAATATTGGCCAAAACCATATGTACCGATTGTCGGGTTAGTTTGTAGACCCGAGATCGTTATAGAGTTTTGTGTGGTTCCCACTGTGCTTTTATTTCCTCCCTACCACTGCTCAAAGGAGTCGTGCAAACAGGTGGATTTTGGTTATAGTTGTTGGGAACTCACCCCCGTGCGCAAATGCGTATGATTTGGAAACGGATATGATTTTAAGAAAACGGAATGCGCACGCGAGATCGTTCTCGTTTTAAAATTTATAAACAGCAAGTGCACGGTGCGTTGTAGCAAGCCGGCAAGTACGGGTCGATCCACAGGGAATTATGTATTAGGTCTTGCGATTTAAGGTTCAGCAAATAACGAATGGTTGGTTTGTCACTAAAATAAAGAATACGAAAACAAAGAAAACAAAGAAAGAAGTTAAGAAAGAAGTTGTTGTGGTTTTGGTTCGGAAGGTTTAATCGCGACGTTTTCTTCGACGGTTCCCTTGATCATGAGTTGCCCGTCCTTACGTCGATCCCGGCATGAAGCATGACTTGTCAAGGCGGTTGTGGAGAAAAAGTCATCAAATTCCGATATTCGCCGCAAAACACGAAAGGAGTCCGTTTGTTCACTTACCGATTGTATGTCCAAGCTTGGGGTATCAACACTAAACACAAGGGTTAGCAAGCATACCACAACATCAAAAACACAAAGTAGTGAGTGAGAGCAAATGATTTCAGTATTAAGTGTGCTAAGTATTTGTGATGGTATATGGTATATGAAACCAAGAGATTGTCAAGCACATGATCACAAAATACCACATCCAAACTTAGCAAACTTAACACTAACAAGATTTTAACTTAAATATTGAAAATGGGGAAAGGGAGTGAATATGGTATATGAGGAGGTTAAAAAGTAACCATGTTTCAAAATACCATATCACATCAAAACATAAACAATCCTTAAGTTAGAATCATATATATAAGCACATTAAATATCACAAGAGAAGGAGGAGGCAAAGCCTTTCATCTCATTTCCTCACCATTACCACAACCAAAGAAAATTAGTTACACATAATAAAAGCAAAGTAGGTAAAGAAATAAAGCAAAGAAAGCAAAAACAAAGCAATATATTAACACTTGAAGTTGAGGTACATGATATTGGTAACTTGTTCAACCTCCATAATGAAGCTCTCAAGAGAATGTTTCAAGAGGGAAGAAGAAGAAGAGACCAAGTTAAAACCTACACACTCTCAAGCCTAAACCAGAAACAAAAGAAACTATGAAAATGTATATGGTATGTGTGTATGAGAGAGCCCTTCCCTTTCTCACAGATCTAGCTTATATAGGCACCAAAAAAGATTAAACAAGTAATAAGAATGAGGTGATGTGACTGCGAGGAAGGGACAGGGGGAAGATGTGGACAAATTGGGCAAGGGCGGCCGGCGAGCTCGGTTTTTGTGTGGGTGTGGCCGGTCTAAATCCGAGCGTAGAGGCTCGGGTTGATGTGGTGGTCTCTTGTCAACTCCAAAATCATCCTGGTGCTATTTGATTTGTCTAAAATAACCTGATTTGCATACAGAGATTTGGAGGGAACAAGATGCCATACATCACATCAAAACTTGTTGTATTTAATTCGTATCACCCTCCTTTTTGCTTTGGGCAGCCCCTCACTAGGTCCATGCATCAAAGAGCAAGTGCACACTTGCTATGTGTTGGAACAAAATGTGTGTACACTTGTTTATTTGCAAAAACTCTTTGGACATCGGTCGGTTTCTTGGTCTGCTTGCAGTGTCGGCTCCCAAACGTTATATCCATGATTTTGAATGTGTTTAATTTATCACGAACACCTGTAATCTGTAATTACTGAGCAGACATTGGTTAAAAGTACCGATGAATAACAAAATAGGTCATGAATGAGGGTATTAAAATGCAGTTTTCCGAGATGAACAAATACCCCCAAACTTATCTTTTGCCCGTCCCGAGCAAAACAAAAAATCATAGCCTCACATTCGCAGGGAACACGATTGCACTGAGCATGTGCAGCAAGCTGTTAAACCTCTAGGTATCCCTAGTAGGAGGAGTGTTGTCTCCTGAGGGTTTTCAGCAGATTACACCCACAAAATCTAGTCAAGTTAGCATAGTGGAGAAATTTTTGATTCTAATCTTAAGTTAAAGATCAAAGTTAGAAGTTCTATTACCCAAGTCAGAAACATTAAACCCTATTTTTCACTCGCAATTTGTTTAACATAAGCTCATACGCGTCTTCTCGTGATGTGCGGATAGTGTCCATAAGTTTTTAAGAACTTTGATTAGGATCATCATGTCATAATTATAGAACAGGATAAACGTCTGAAGGATCACACGAGTTTGAAACGAGTCAAGATTTTCTCATGTTTTTATTCTTAAGTTAGGTTTCAAGTCAGAATATATATCATTTTTAACAGAGAACCTAAGTCTTATTTTTCACTCCTACCTTTCACCTGTTGTTGTTCATACACACCTTTCGTTATCGTGAAAAAATGTCTTAATAAATACAAACCTTCATATCTCCACGAGAAAACCGTTTTAATAGAAAACTCGTTTTCGCCAAGATCATTCTCCCATAAAGAACCGTGGGGACTTTTAACTCGGAGAGAACACTTACTTAGCTTGTTTTATTTGGCGATTGGAAACATAGTGAGCTTTGGGTCAATGCTCCAAAACCAGATGGTTTTAGGGCATTAGGTGTGGAGACACCCCAAGGACTTAATTACCCAAGTTACCAAGGCCACAAAACAAAAGACTCATTTTATTTTAAAATATTCTTAATTCAGTAAAAACGGAGATATAGCCAGCATTTCTTTAAATCCGAAGTTGTTACATGTGGATAAGGTGTGTAAATACTCCAACAGGGGTCCAGATGGGTTATTTTTCAAACTTATAGCTTCTATTAAAACATCAATAAAATTCTTCATATCTACTTCACTGTACGAACTATTCTTGATACTTGCTTAACTCAGAACAAACCTGATTGATCCGAACGATGTTTATCAATTTTTAAAAGTTTTTCCAGACATGTCAGACTTTCATCAAATTCTCAAAAACATACGACACGTGTAAAGTGTTTATAAAAGACGTATATCAGCTATGGTTAAACACAAAGGAGGGTTATTTTTCGGGTCGTCGGTCTATAAAAAGGATTTAGTTATTTCAACTCATTAACCGAACAATCAAACTTTGAATCTAAGTTCCCCCGCTAGCTAACATGACAATGTTTTTATATTTTTGAAGAAAATTTTCAATTTTTATAGGTTTTTAGATATGTATACAATGCAGAATATACACATGATGCAGCAAAATAAACGCAATGCTCACCCCCAAACCTGAGTTTTATGATGTCCTCATCGTTACCCCTGTCTCTGGTAGCTAGACTTAGACATCAGGGTGAGAATTTTATTCAAAGAAAAAGAAAAAATCTAAGACTAATCAAAGCATATACAGGTTAAACGATTGGGTTAGTCCCGAAATTAATACCAGCCATTTAAAATTTTTGTCTATATAGTGCAATGACTGGTAAAAGAATATGTATATACAAAAGAAAAAGAAAAAAAAAGGTACAAGTTAGATGTTAGTGAAGGGTATGGGCGTGTAAAAGTAGGGATCAGAAGACGCAGAAGATGAAGATGAAGTTTTGAAGAAGCCAAAGAATTGTTTCCTGGATGCATTGAATGTTCAAAAAGAACATGTTGAGTTCCGAAGTCAGGTTCGTTTAAAAACTGGAGTTCATTCGCAAAAAGTTCGGCAAAAGAAAGGTTCTTAGGATGTTCCCAAATTGATCCTGACTCAATCTCACCCAGAATATCATGTTCATCCACAAAAAGTTCCTCAAAACTCGATATGAAAGAATATTTTTCAATGCTGTCTTCCTCCCTTTGATTTTCCACAATTCTATTCATATCATTATAGCTAATAGACTCTCCCAATATAATTTATTCCTCATCACATTCACGAATGGGTAGGTATATGTCATCCAAAAAAGTAGGTTCCCACACTAACATTTCTTCCAAAACAATATCACTAGGTGATACAAAAATTGTGAGTTCCTGATCATTGATCTCTTCTGACAATCTATCCAAACCATACGCGTCAAAATCACAAGATTCCTGCTCTAAAATTGGAATGCAAAAATCAGTCGTTGGTTTTCTTGTGTGTCCTGATAACACTTAGTCAATTCAATTGCATCGTCATCCATGAAATCATCAAAATTCACTTGACCGTTTATCTGACTTGGGTGACTTCCTAGATGACAAATATTAACACTATGTGGTTCTAATTGACTGTGTTCACTCTTTATAATTACTATAGCTACATGCTCTTCAATTCTAGCCAAAGATTGAGCTTGAGCGTGAAACAATTGCTCAGACTGCTGTATACACAGGGCTAGCGTTGCAGCCGTTTGATTCTCGACCGCAATCATCACTTCAATACCTTTTCTCCAAACCTATCAACCTAGCATTCATCTCACCATCATTCCCTAAGGATGTGTCAGCTGTTTCAGGTAAGGAGGGTTGTGATGGTGGGGATGCTAAAGCAGTCAATTTATCGGCCTCTTTCTCTAAATCTTCAATCATTAGGTCTCTAATTGAAGTGGGACTGGGTTCAAGAGTGTTAGGTGGCTGGCCATTATCAAAAATCTGGGACGGTTGGTCACCCCGTAAGAAAGGACAGTTGTCATGAATGTGGGAAGAATCGTGGCAATTTGAACAAAAGAATTGGGGCTGAGTATAAACAGAGGAATAAGAATTGTGAAAAAATGAATTAAATCATGTATCACCCATATTAACAATAATTCACAAATATCACAAAGATAAAGAATATCATACCCCTTGCAGTCTATGGTATGCTAGTCAACTAGACCTGCTCAAGAACCTGATTGTCGAAATAAAACTGTCTCGAGAAACGGGCTCAAGATATACGGATCACGAAGTCAGGTAAGTGCAAGAGAGAAGGGGAGGTTTTCCAACGCTTTCGTGAAGTTTCTTAATTAGATAACCCTTTCTCTTGAACACTTTCCTAGACACCCCGTGAACGATATACCGTTAAGCGGTATTCTAAACACAGTCAACTTCTCCTAATGAGCGCGAAGTCCTTAAAGTCAGAGTTCTAATTGATTTTAAATTACTGGTGGTATGCAAGAATGCAGTTGTGTGATTTGTGGGCTACGGAAAAAGGTGATGAAATCCTTTACCGTATCTTGTTTGGTCTTTTTTCCATTAAATCCGTAATAAGATGCAAATGAGCAATCAATAAAAGAATTCAGAAAAAATCAAGAAATTAAGCAATTCTTTTCCTGTTTATGTTTAAGCGCTGCAAAAAATACAGTTAGTTCTCTGTTCAATTGGTGGCAAGCTTGTGCAAAGAATCCTGCAGAAGATAGAAATATTGGACTGTGTCGGATTCGAGAAGAATGTGTTAGGAAATGCGTACCGATGTGATTTGGTTAAGAAAACCCCTTTGAAGTGATCCGAGTCTTTGATTGTTCGCTTGCACTGGTCAAACTACCCGGATCTTTGGCACTATACTTCACTAACGTCTTGCAATTGCATTTGAGCCTCGCTCCGCATGATCGCTGGTCGTAACTCCGTGAAAAATCTGAAATGTCGGAAAATACGATATTTAGTGTCAAAAAGCGATATATATACTCCAATTCCTGCACACTCAAAATTATAAAAATCAAACAATACCAATAGAGTACTGACAACACACTGAAGATCACAGAAGAACAAAAAATCAAAAACACCCTGAAAGGGCCGGCAAGCTCGGATGATTCATCAATGTCGTGGTCGGATTCTGAATGGTTGTGCTCGAATTTTGTGTGGCTCTTCTAAGTTATATTAGTATTATAATGGTATAACTTGATTTTTTAGTGGAATCACAGAGTGCTGGCTGGTCTGAAGGACAGAGAACAAGTTAGAAAAAATTTCGTATTGTTAGTTTCAAAAAAAATTTAGTTAGAAATTAGTGAGTTAGTACGAACCAGAAATCACAATTCCTAATAACTACCAACTCCCCGGCAACGGCGCAAAAAACTTGTTGGGAACTCACCCGCGCACGCAAATGCGTATGTTTTGGAAACGGATATGATTTTAAGGAAACGGAATGCGCACGCGAGATCGTTCTCGTTTTAAAATTTATGAACCACAAGTGCACGGTGCGTTGTAGAAAGCCGGCAAGTACGTGTCGATCCACATAGAATTGTGTATTACGTTTTTTGATTTAAGGTTCAACAAATAACGAATGGTTGGATTGTCACTAAAATAAAGTATACGAAAACAAAGAAAACAAAGAAAGAAGTTAAGAAAGAAGTGGTTGTGGCTTTGGTTCAGAAGGTTGAATCGCGACGATTCCTTCGACGCTTCCCTTGATCATGAGTTTTTCTTCCTTACGTCGATCCCGGCATGAAGCATGAATTGTCAAGGCAGTTGTGGAGAACAAGTCATCAAATTCCGATATTCGCCGCAAAGCACGAAACGAGTCCGTTTGTTCACATACCATTTGCATGTCCAAGCTTAGGGTATCAATACTAAACACAAGGGTTAGCAAGCATACTACAACATCAAAAACACAAAGTAGTGAATGAGAGCAAATGATTTTAGTATTAAGTGTGCTAAGTGTTTGTGATGGTATATGGTATATGAAACCAAGAGATTGTCAAGCACTTGATCACAAAATACCATATCCAAACTTAGCAAACTTAACACCAACTAGATTTTAACATAAACATTGAAAATGGGGAAAGGGAGTGAATATGGTATATGAGGAGGTTACAAAGTAACAATGTTTCAAAATACCATATCACATCAAAACATAAACAATCCTTAAGTTAGAATCATATATATAAGCACATTAAACAATCACAAGAGGAGGATGAGGCAAAGCCATTCATCTCATTTCCTCGCCATTACCACAAACAAAGAAAATTAGTTACACAATATAAAAGGCAAAGTAGGTAAAGAAATAAAGCAAAGAAAGAAAAAACAAAGCAATATATTAACACTTGAAGTTGAGGTACAAGATATTGGTAACTTGTTCAACCTCCATAATGAAGCTCTCAAGGGAAAGCTTCAAAAGGGAAGAAGAAGAAGAGACCAAGTTAAAACCCACTCACTCTCTGTTAGTCATATGTATGCCCTAGAGGCCATTACTGTACATACGATGTATATTGTAGTGGATGCTTGGACATATATAGGGAAGACTTTCTTGCTCGACATGATAGTTTGCTATCTGGTTACACTTTATCTAAACATGTACTCTGATTGTCTCTGTGTCACATGTTGATAAAGCCCTTAGGATGAGTACTTGAATACCAGAACTATAATGCAGATCATACTAGTGGGGACAATATAGTCACCAAGTACATCCTTCAAAAGTTCCTAGTCGTGGGAGTACCGAGATAGGGCATCGATACTCCAGAATAGACTAGCGTATGCGCTTCTTGACCCATAGGATGGGCGATGGATAATCCCATATCCATTGGTGTTTGACATCAGAGAAGGTATACGGGTGCTCAGTGGCGACTGGGTATACAGGACGGATCCACCGAGAACTCCAAGATGGTATTATACCTCACGTCAGATGGCAGTTCTCTGGTGACACTGGTATAGGTTAGTCAGTAGACCCGAGATCGTCATAGAGTCTTGTGTGATTCCCACTGTGCTTTGATTTCCATCTTACCACGTCCATGGAGGCATGCAAAAAGGTGGCTATTGGGTACAGTCCCGAATCACATGGAGGCAATGAGCGATAGGAGGGGTTTCGTCTCTCCCGGTATAGGGAGTTGATGTTGCGCTGTGTTCGATTGGCTATAACTGGAAATCCCTGACTAGGGTTGCTGAGATTTACTGGTAAGTGTTATCAGTAGTTTCTCGAACTGTTATGGACCTCATATCGACACGACTTATCAAGCTACTGGGGTCTGACGTTTACCACCTCTAGGCGAGATATGCGACATATGAGACGAAGAGACCAGACTGTACGGGAGTGTTACTGATTGGATTCGCAGGAGAATGTACAGGCTTGCTTGTTGATCTTCTGATTTCTCAATACCTGGGTGGTTGTTACGTTTAGCTGACCGCTTGCAGCTTGTGGGTGTTTGATATGATCATCACCTACTGCCGGCGTATTGACGATTCTTTAGAGTCCTACACAGAGGTTTCCTGGCTCAGGAAAAATGGAGTAGGAGCACATATGTGATATGTGCGGGACCGAGAATAATACGTGTATGCGATACCGTATTAGATTCTCGCGCTATGTGATATCGTCTGGGTATATATGATATTGCCGGGTCATCGGATCAAGTGTTGATTCGATGAACTGATACAGATTATATTAGTCGGTTATTTGTGAAATAGCCGGATTATCGGATCAATTGTTGATTCGATAATTTAATGTATAATTATATATTTGATATATTAAATTAACTAATTTAAGCTCACTTAAAGATTCTTTTTCTTACTCGGGTAATACATTGATATATATGTGATATATGTTAATTGTATTATTTTATTTTGTTACAATAAATATTGTATATGCGATATATAATATTGTAACATGTTATGGTTATAAATGCAACATCATTTGTGGAGTTTAAATATGGTTAGGGTTTCGATTAGGGTTAAGCTTTCATGAAGCTTTCAAGAAGCTTCTTGAAGCTTTGACTTTGACCTTGATATTTTGTGATATTTTGCAAAGATATTTCCTTAACCCAACCCAACCCTTGACTATAGTTAATTCTTTATATGGGTTAAGTTTTCATTCTTAACCCATGGTTGTATTTCTAACCTCACATAAGATTCATTATTCATCACAAATTGATTTGCTTCTTCTTCTTCCTTTTTGATGAAAAGCTTTCTAGCTTTTTCATATGTGATGAAAATAAGTGAGATAAAGAAAACAAATGAGAGTTAAATTCCTACTTCATCAACCTCATCTATTCTAGCCACTTAGATTAGGGTGTTTGCTTTGCTAATACTTGATTAGTGAAGCAAAATCTTGGGCTTGAGTTTCTTCAAGGTAGATCATCTTTGTTATTGAAGATCGGAAGCAAGCTTGCATCTTTCTCTTCATGGAGCCTCTCTATAGTCCGGGTACTCGATGATCATAGTGAAAGGACCTCAACACGGAGCTTTAGAAGTGAAGGAATGGACTACAAAGGTTGTAATCCCTAACTCTTAGAAGTAAAGTTGTTTACTTGTACTTTGAAAATGTATATGGTATGTGTATATGAGAGTGCCCTTCCCCTGCTCACAGATCTGGCTTATATAGGCACCAGAAAAGATTAAACAAGTAATACGAATAAGGTGATGTGACAGTAAGGAAGGGACAGGGAAAAGATGGGGAAAAATTGGACAAGGGGGGCCGGCGAGCTCGGTTTTTGTGTAGGAGTGGCCGGTCTAAATCCGAGCATAGAGGCTCGGGTTGATGTGGTGTTCTCTTGTCAACTCCAATATCATCGTGGTGCTGTTTGATTTGTCTAAAATAACCTGGTTTGCATGCATAGATTTGGAGGGAACAAGATGCCATACATCACATCAAAACTTTATGCATTTAATGCACATCACCCTCATTTTTGCTTTGGGCAGCCCCCTCACTAGGTCCATGCATCAAAGAGCCAGTGCACACTTGCTATGTGTTGGACCAAAATGTGTGTACACTTGTTTATTTGCAAAAACTCTTTGGACATCGGTCGGTTTCTTGGTCTGCTTGCAGTGTCGGCTCCCAAATGTTATATCCGTGATTCTGAATGTGTTTCCAGTATTTTATCACGAACACCTGTAATATATAATTACTGAGTAGAAACTGGTTAAAAGTACCGATAAATAACAAAATAGATCATGAATGAGGGTATTAAAATGCAGTTTTCCGAGATGAACAATAGTCCCAATTCACATGGAGGCAATGAAAGATAGGAGGGGTTTCGTATTTCCCGGTATAGGGAGTTGATGTTGCGCTATGATCGATTGGCTATAACAGGAAGTCCCTGGCTAGGGCTGTTGACGAGATTTACTAGTAAGTGTTATCAGTAGTTTCTCGTACTGTTATAGGCCACATTTCGGCATGATTTATCAAGTTATTGGGGTCTGACGATTCCACCCCCAGAATCGATATGCGACATATCAAACGAAGAGACCGGAATGTACGGTAAGTGTTACTTATAAGTTTCATGGGAGTTTGGATAAGCTTGCTTGTTGATCTTCTAATCGCTCAATACCTTGGTAGCCGTTACGTCCAGCTAGTACCGCTGACGGCTTGTGGGTAACTGATGTGATCATTACCTACTGCTGGCGTATTGACGAGTCTTTAGATTCCAACACAGAAGTTTCCTAGTTCCAGCGAAATGAAGTAGGGCACATATGCTGATATGTGCGGGGGCCTGATTAAATACGAGTATGAGATACCGTATTCTAATCTGGCGGTTATTTTTTATCAGTTAGGTTATATAAGATATAACCAGATTATCAAATCAAGTGTTGATTTGATAATGTGATAAACAAAAAAAAGATATTAGTCGGTTATATGTGATATAACCGGATTATTAAATCAAGTGTTGATTTAATAATATGATATATATTTATATTTGATATAATTATATATTAACTAATATTATTGCTCACTAATTGTTTGCTTATCTTTATATATATATATATATATATATATTATATGAAGCATGGTTGATTTTCTATTTTGTGAAAATAGAAAATGAGGTGGAAAAATAGGGAGACTTTTGTGGCATGGTGTAAAGCATGGCTTGATGAATTTTTTATTCATCATCCTACACTATTGAAGTATGGTTACAATTCTATATTGATGGATATTGGTTGCTTCAATAAGGTGGGGGAATTAAGCCATTCTTTACTTGGTTCATTTTCACCTTAGCCATTTACTTGAGCTCATTTGCTCTCTAGCACTCTCCATTTTAGTTCACCTCCACCTCCAAGCTCAATCCCTCACATGAGTTGTGAAATCTTGAGCTTGTGAAAACTCTAGTGAGCAAACAACACCCCTACTTCACTATCCTACACTAGATTAGCAATTTGGTGTAATGTGTTTCCTTAACTAAAGAGTTTAGTGAAGAGGTAGCTTGGATTAGCGGACTTCGGGTGGATCATCTTCGGCATGAAGGTCATTGAAGCAAGTTCGTTCAACCTTCAAGTGGAGCCTAGTGGAGTCGTAGGGACTACAACCCAGAGCATTGAAATAGAAGGACACGGACTACAAAGCTTGTAGAATCCTTCACTTAGTTAATGTTTTTGTTATATCATAGTTAAACCCTAATCATCAAGTTTCGATTCTTGTTTAGTGTTAATTAGCACCCCCAAAATTTAAAAATGGCATGCTTGAAGCTAGTAAAACCCAGTGGTGGTGCTAACAAACACTTTCATCGTATCACTACTATAATAATGGGTTGCCCCTACGGATTTAGCCGTAGAGGCAAACCACTGCCCATACGGATATAGCCGTAGGGACACGAAATCAACCCATAGGTGCAAGTCTTCGCCTTGAACATGCCCATACGGAGTAATAATTTCCCCTACGCCTTACTCCGTATGGACAGTTACGCCTACAGATTACTTCGTAGGGACATAATATTTATTTAATTTATTGTTTTATAAAATAAATTACTTGCCCCTACGGCATTATCCGTATGGCCTACTAAATGCCCCTACGGATAAATCCGTAGGTTCGGATGAATGCCCCTACGGATAAATGCGTAAGGGAAAGTTTTACCCCCTGTTATTGAGTCCATAGGGACAAAATATCAGGTATCCTGATATTTTATCCTACGGTGAACTGTGTAGGGGCAAACTTTGGACCTACGGGTTAATCTGTAACTGCAACAGATGGTCCCGTAGGGACAAAATATCAGTTTTTTTTAAAAAATGGCTTCCTGTTTTTTCCCCGCCCTGTGCACAATAATATATACATCATATAACCAAATATAGAAATATTCATAACCAATATCTCATGCATAATATATAAAAAATAAACAAACATAATACGATATCATACTAAATCATCGTGAAAAAACAAACAACCACCAATATCGTCCAAAATTTATACAATATGTATCAGATAAGTACATACATACTCAAAAATAAAAATAAAGCTACCCTAGCTCGGTAGAGCTCCTCCACCTCTGATAATCGCCGTAATCTGGTGCATCTGATCCTCGGTGCAGCCCTGAGTCGTCAAAACCTTGACTAATGAGGGAGCGGACTGTGCGGGAGTCTGAGAGGGCTGTGGAGCTGCAGGAGTGGTCTGCTCAACCACAGTTGAGGCAGTGGTATGCGAAGCCGCAGCCGAAAGAGATGCATATAGAGCCGCAGCCGAAGTAGCCTATCGCATCTATTAAATTTTGTGTGTAATAAACGAGTAAGAACGGTGTATTAGTTTTAAGTCGAGTTCGTATCATTATCAGGTTATTGCGAAACCACAATCTAAGAATACTTAAGGACTTAGGGCTCGTTTGGGTATCTAGTTTGGAAAGCCTTAGTTTATTTTAATTAAATAGTTTTATGTAAGTATGATTAATCAAAGCTAAGTCTACAACCAAATAAGCTCAGGCTACTAATATTGCATATGTTACTATCTATAATGTGATATAATATTTTCCTATTAAGTAGTATATGCAGCATTTCCTTCAACTCCTCGAAGGTGGTCTTCAAGGCGGAAACATCATGCTCTAGACGTCGCTCACGGGGGCTAGGGGAAGTAACCGTCGGAGTGGAGTCCAACCTCATATGGGCCCTGGTAGGACCCAGTCCCCGACCTCTCTCCCAACCTCCGTGGTGCCCTCCA
The DNA here is from genome assembly GCA_030015575.1 of Agapanthus africanus. Classification (NCBI taxonomy): domain Eukaryota; kingdom Viridiplantae; phylum Streptophyta; class Magnoliopsida; order Asparagales; family Amaryllidaceae; genus Agapanthus; species Agapanthus africanus. The sequence continues at coordinate 302,916,201 of CM057343.1, read as the reverse complement.
TGTGCGACGTTTAGGACCGGGGTCAGTAGCATCGGATCGATCTGTCCAGTAAAATCGATCCCCGATGACTCTGCCTGCTCCACCACTCGCCCCTACACCAACATTAACCATTAAAATATAAGTATATCATTTAAATTTGAACTTTTCAAAACAAAAATTTCAAACTTGTTGGAATAAATATTAACACTTACGCAATACTCCTGGATAGCGGTGTCGGGGAATCGAAGCTCGCCCGTGGCGGGATCTATTGTGGTGCCATGGACGGCAAGATACACGGTCAGCACGCTCGGTGTACCACACTGCGCTTCTGCAATTCGCAAAAAATTTACATATATTATAAAATAACTCTTAATATTATATTATTTCAAATTAGATCTATTGTAATTTACCAATGCCTCTATGGCAAGAGTAATGTTCCTCGAGCCACCAGTATAGGTGGGGCGACCCCTCTTCGCCGACTTCCAATTCTCTTTATTTTGATCGGCATGTTTCTGCACAACACATTTAGATTTAGTTTTCTAATTAAGCAACACAAAAAAATAAATTATATACTAAACAATGAATTACATTTAAATTACAAACCTGTTTGCGCTGAGAATCGAAATATTGGCACAAGAGAGGCCATGTATCTGCGTCGACTCTTGCAAAGGCCGGAGTACGTAGGAGAGCCGCTCTCTGCCTCACGGGTCGCCATCCATAGAGAATAGCAGTTGATCTTCATCTCGTTTCTATTCTATCGGACATTTGATTGCATTTTCTTCATCAAGCCATTGTACAGAGCGTGAAGATCGAGCACTCTCTCACGGTGATCAGGGTCGGGTACAGGCTGAAAGTCATAACCCAACTGCAAATACAAAAAAAACAATGTATTTAAATTGCAAGTGTTAAATAAATAATAAATATATTGAATAAGTCAAATCTAACACCTTAGGATATGTTTAGTGGCTAATTATATGTTAATATATGATTTTTAATAAAAAGTTTACCAAATTTATTTTCAAATATTTTTTCCATTTTAATGAATATTTTATTAGATTTTTCCTAGGCTTGTACACACTTGTGCATGTAAACTAGGGTTAAAAATGCGGTTGGACCATGGTTAGCAACCATGGTGGATCAACCATTTTCCTTAAGCTAATTTTAAATTTAATTAAGTTTTTGGGTTTTAATTAAGTGTGTGTTTTTTTTAATGAAAATAGAAAATGATTTGAATATTGTTGACTTGGAGGGGGGAGAGAGAGAGAGAAATGCATCATGGCAAGTGCCATGCTTGCATTTAATGAAGAGAGAGAGAGAGGAAGGGGTTTGACTTGGGTGTTATCATTTCTTGCCTCTCATTTGTTCTCACATCTCTCTCACTCTCACTCACTCACTCACACACACAACTAAACACAGCAGCAATCCCAGGAGCCTCAGCACAGCAGCAGCAACCCCAGCACAGTAGCAGCAACAAGAGCAGCAATAACATCAGCAGCAGAAGCAATAACAGCAGCAGGTGAAGCAAGCAGTAGCAGTAACCAACAGCAACAACACCTTCTTCCCTTCCTCTCCTCCTGCTTCCTCCTGCTTCCTAAGGTCTTTTGGGCTACATTTCTTCAACCTACATCCTAGTTTGCTTAGTTTGTGTGTTTATAGCTTCGATTAGTGATTAATTATGCGTTTTAGTGCTAAATATGGTGATTAGTGTGAACTTTGGTTAAGTGAGGTTAGTATTGGTTAGACTAACTTAATTAAGTATTATTAGGGCCACTTAAACCTAGATAAACCCCAGATTTCACCAAAATACCATAAGGTTTCAAATTGTGCAAAAATATATCATTTTAGAGCAAAACTTAGCCTTTCTGTAATCTGCTTTAGATCTGGGTTGTTCAGGTAAAAATTGAGGAAACTGGAGCATATGTACTAGGTCTAGACCACAACACCAGAGCACGAGCCCCTGACCCCACACCCAGGCCGCCGGAATATTCCTTCTGGCCGCAAATTGCGGCCAGACATGGGAGCTAGGTATTAGGGTTTTGTCTATAGGAGTCTGCTGCATATTCCAATGTTTTGGCATGTGCAATTTTGTAAGTTTCTCAGCTGGGTAGAATCTGGGACGATATATCGCTTTTCTAGTACGTTTAGTTTACGCGATACGTGCGATACGTGAGTGGGTTCTGTGATCCAGCGTGTCGCGACGTGTCGGGATAGTTTTATATGCGTATACACACGTTTCAACGAATCGTACACACGCGCGTTTAGTTCGCGACGCGAGTTTCCCGTTTTGTTTCGATATCGCGTTTTGTGAGATATTTGCTTATATATGAATTCTTTGTGTAAATTCCAGGTTCCCAGGCAGGTGCGTCGGACGCCGCCAAGAAAGGGAAGCAAGTGGTCGGCTACGTATAGCACACGACCAGGTGAGTAGATTTAACATCTACGGGGAAATCGCCCGTATGGCGTCAAGCGACAGGGCGTTATAGGATATTTTAGATTGCATGTATTCATATATATATATATATATATATATATATATATATATACTATAGTAGCATACCATCTCCTATTGCATATAGAATTGGTAATATAGAACACTGCACTACCACTAACGGTTCAAGCTGCACGAGCACTATTTTTATGTTACACTCACACCGTTAGTGACTACCATGACACTCACATTATAGGACTGCTACGAATTTTATATCAGCATGACATGCCGCATATTGGTATATATATTTATATTCATACCATGCACACAGAATATTCACTTTTGTGCATACCTTCACTGATATATCACTACCTGCGCACATGCACCCCTTATATTCATCTTAGTGCATACATATCTTGATATATTTACCCTTGTGCACATATACATCATATATCCATACATGGGCACATATACATCGTATGTCCATGTTAGTGCACATGTACATTGCTACAGTCACATTGCGTACCTATCCATTCGCACATCCATACCTATACACACATATATGTTACATACATGGATGATATTGACATGTTTTAAAAACTAAGGGACCGCATGGGATATTTCAAAACAGGATCTTTTAAAAGAGCGGTTTTCCCTTTCCTTTACTCTTAGTGTCATACAACATATTGCATGGATTTACGCTTTGAGTTTGGATTTATGCGATTTTTGGATTTGGGAACCGGAGTATTATTTCAAGGAAATACGCACTGTTTTAAAAACCCGGTTTCCCTTGATATGATATTTCAGTGCGTCCTCTATGCGTTTTCTCTGTTCTGAGACGTGTGACAAGTGAACCCGTATCGAGGAGCTGGACGAGGCCGATTGCGGGTACATGGTAGACCCGGTATGGTACCCCGGGGCGAGAACGGATCGCTGTGCAGTAGACGGTGAGCCTAGCAGTGGGACCACTACCTACCGGTGATTGGTTGGACCTGGCAGTTATCCAAAGGATACTGACCAGAGTTGATAGATGGATATCGGATGACCCGTACTGCTGGGGCCGATAGCCGATTGCGCAGAAGGAGCCCGTGGGCCGATTCGGACTGACGGAGCCCGATATATGAGGATTTGCGTGTCGATGTTGGACATGAGTATTTCATGATATTTCGAGTGCCGATGTTGGGCACTCACGATTCTATGAGATTTACAGGATTTGAAGGCCGATGAGGATGACGGCGCCTGAGTTTTACTGGGATTTGGGTGTATTGTTGGACACCGGCTATTTTTCCACGTTGACCTTCCGTGTAGATATTATTTATTCCCATACTCAGTATTTAGTATTACACATCTCATCCTGTATCTGTAGGACCTGTTAGAGTACACATGCTATGCTCGATTATTGCATATCTTGCTCATCACATAGAGATGTTATTAGATCGCATTTGTTGCATGATTTGAGCATCCAGTTCATCATATAGATGTTATCTGTTGGCATAGGTTAGAGTATCACAGCAGGTGCATACTCGCGATTACCTTTATATGTTATCTACTATTCACGAGTAGGCAACTTACCCCCGTTGTGCCACAGTGTTTGCTGGTTGCCCCTCGGAGTAGTCGCGGCAGGCTGCTTTCTTACATCTTTTGACACAGATACCACTGCGGTTGGCATACTAGCCCTTTTGCTGATAGGTGCGTTTTTGTGCGGTATCTGTTTATTTTCCAGTTGTATACATCATTGTATCTAGTATTCTCCATCTACTACTTATGTATTGACTTAAAGACCAGTTGTGAGGACGATGTATATTATTGTACTCTGGTGTCGAGCTCGTTGTGAGCCGACTTATTTATGCAGTTTTACATTTCATGTTGTCTTCATTTATTTTTACCCATTCTTCGCTACGGCGTCGTATATTATCATTGTGGTGATTGTTTCTGCCGTTGGGCGTGATTGCTACAGTTTGGGATGCTTATTTATTTTTGGTACATCACTTACTCATATATTGCCTTGTACCCGATTTCGGGGCTAGTTTTACCAAGGAAATGCTGCCAATTTTTTTTTTTAAATAATAACTCGAACTTTAAAGAATTTTTCTAAACAACTAAAGTTTTCTAATTGTTTTAACAAATGTTTTAAACACTCTATACTTTTAATGGTTTTTATTTCTGGGTTCGGCTTACTTAGTTGCGTTACGTCTGTAGACATTACGTGGTTAAGTGCCGGTCACGGCCGAACTTTGGGTCGTGACAAAGTTGGTATCGGAGCGTAGGTTTTACCTTCGGAGTGTAGGATGACCCTGGTATGATGAAGTAGGTAGCTGAAGCAGAGTGGCGTAGCGTGCGTATGTTCCGCGGCATACTCACGACACGGTACTCCACCTAAGCGACCATAGGACATACTGATTGAAATTCCTTCATGATTGGATACATTCTTGCGATTCGATTTCCGTATCCTTATCGAATCCTACTTTCCTTTTCATCCATTATGCCGCCAAAGACTACGAGGGCGCAGAGAGCGGCCGTGAGAGCCGAGATTCGAGTTGACTCGTCCGAGAGGAGGACTGATCCGGGTAGTACCCCTGTTGTACCAGAGTAGACTGTTCCTCCTTCGATAGACCAGATGATGGGATCCGGTATATAGGAGATGCGCCAGATGATGGGATCCAGTATGCAGGAGATGTGCCAAATGATAGGATCGCTAGTTGAGACGCTTCGAACGCAGCAACCAGAGCTAGCTCCACCCGTCACGGGGACCGCGATGGTACCTGCCGTACAGGCAGTTGCCCCTGCAGCCACGGAGGTGATTACAGTATCGCTATCAGAGTTCATGAGGCTGAAGCCTCCGGTCTTCACAGGCACCGATGCAGCCGAGGACCCACAGTCTTTCATTGATAGGATGGCCCGGATATGTCGTTCGCTCAGGTTCTCAGATGCACGATGGGTAGAGTTCGCGAGCTTTCGCCTGGAAGGTCTTGCGCAGAAATGGTGTGAATCGGTCGAGAAGGGCAGAGAAGCGGGTCTTCCTTCTATGACCTGGACCGAGTTTATGACGGTATTTCTAGCCCGCTTCCTTCCCCAGAGTCTCAGGGATGCCCGAGCACGCAGATTCGAGTCATTGTGCCAGACGCCAAAGATGACAGTGGCAGAGTACGACGTGCTATTTACCAAGCTATCAGTTTAGGCTCCATACCTAGTGGCTACCGAGGAGATGCGAGTCAAGAGATTTGTCAGAGGCTTGCTTACACCACTGTTCCTTGCGATCAGCGCCCAGCGTTGCGAGACGTATGCAGCAGCTGTAGACGCAGCCTTATTAGTCGAGGAGCGCCTTGCTGAGACTTCGGTAGTTCCAGAACCGAAGAGAGTTCATACCGATACACCGGCATAGAGACGGCCATTTAGGCGCCGCGACAGACACCTTGCAGCTGGCAGAGACTCGGGGCGAGGCCGGTTGTTCAGCACTTATCCCACGGAGGGTCAGCGGACACCATCTAGATGTTTTCGATGCGGGAGTACTTATCATCGTGTTCGAGATTGCCCAGAGCCACGTGAGGGCGAGACTGCCGTACCATATGTCACACTTCCATCTTCTCCACCCCGGAGGGCGTTGCCTATTGTACCTACTGCTGCTCCGTGTTAGACTCATGCACAGAGAGGCCGTGGTCGCGGAGGGTTTCTTCCTAGAGGACGAGGTGGCAGAGGCAGTGGACAGCCAGCTACTGGCAGAGTGCAGCCATTTGCAAGTAGGGGACCACCAGTCGTAGGTGGAGGACAGGCATGGGTTTTCGCGTTGATGCATTTGGACGCGCAGGCGTCAAATGCGATGGTCTCGGGTACCTTATCAGTATGTTCTATTGACGCACACGTGTTGTTTGATCCCGGATCCACGTACTCATACGTTTCCACACACTTCATGCCGAGTTTGGGTAGAGAGTCCGGTTTGCTTGATCAGCCACTGGTTGTGACCACTCCTGTGGGAGAGTCGTTTGTTGCTAGGCACGTGTTCCGATCCTGTGTTGTCCGTATTGGCGAAAGGGAGCTGCCTGTCGACTTGATCCTTCTTGATATGTTAGACTTCGACGTTCTTTTGGGCATGGATTGGTTAGCCACGTGCTATGCGTCTGTGGACTGCCGCGAGAAGACTGTTAGATTTTGTTTTCCCGGCGAGTCGGCTTTTGTTGTGCAGGGGGACTGTGGTGCCGCCCCTCACATTTTGGTTTCTTCTCTTCGCGCTGGACAACTATTGAGGAAGGGATGTCAGGGATTTCTAGCATATGTTTGCGATACTAGAGCTACATATGTTCCATTGGACCAAGTTCCGATTGTATGTGAGTTCCCTGATGTTTTCCCTGACGAGCTTCCTGGGCTACCGCCTGAGCACGATATTTCCTTCTGTATTGATTTGATTCCCAGCACGGGGCCTATTTCTATACCGCCTTATCGGATGGCCCCGGCGGAGCTTAGTGAGTTGAAGGGTCAGTTGCAAGATTTGCTGGATAAGGGACTTATTCGACCCAGTGTTTCTCCTTGGGGTGCTCCGGTCCTGTTTGTTAAGAAGAAGGACGGCAGTTTGCGTTTGTGTTTCGACTGCCGCCAGCTGAACAGGGTTACCGTGCTGAACAGGTATCCTTTACCACACATCGATGACTTGTTCGACCAGCTTCAGGGGCCAGGGTATTTTTCGAGGATCGACTTGCGATCAGGATACCATCAGCTGCGGGTTCGACAGGAGGACATTCCGAGGACAGCTTTTCGCACGCGCAACGGCCATTATGAGTTTTTGGTGATGTCGTTTGGACTCACCAACGCCCCAGCAGCGTTTATGGATTTGATGAACCGTATATTCAGGCCGTACCTCGACTTGTTCATCATCGTATTCATTGACGATATATTGGTGTATTACCGGAGCCGAGAGGAGCACGAGCACCACCTGCGGATCATACTGCAGACCTTGAGGGAGCACCAGCTATTCACAAAATTCTCCAAGTGCGCATTCTGGCTTGACAGCGTAGACTTCTTGGGTCACGTGATTACACGAGATGGTATATGTGTGGACCCAAAGAAGATCGAGGCCGTTCAGAGTTGGCCCTGACCCGCATCAGTTACAAAGATCTATGGCTTTCTAGGATTGGCCGGCTACTACAGGCGATTTGTGCAGGATTTCTCCCGTATTGCCGCACCTTTGACCGGGTTGACCCGGAAGGGAGTTCTTTTCGATTGGACGGAGGAGTGTGAGCACAGCTTTCAGCAGCTACGGACTCGTTTGACTACGGTACCAGTGTTATCATTGCCTTCAGGATCAGGCAGATTTATGGTCTATTGTGACGCTTCACGAGTGCGACTAGGGTGCGTATTGATGCAGCATGACAGGGTGAGCGCGTATGCTTCATGGCAGTTGAAGAGACATGAATAGAACTACCCCACTCACGATTTAGAGATGGCTGCAGTGGTCTTTGCACTTAAAATCTGGCGACATTATCTATACGGCAAGTCATGCCCAATATTCACTGATCACAAGAGCTTAAAGTATATATTTCAGCAGCGGGACCTGAATCTCCGACAGCGCCGTTGGATGGAGCTAGTGAAGGACTACGATTGCGAGATCTTGTATCACCCGGGCAAGGCAAATGTAGTGGCGGATGCTTTGAGCAGGAGGCCTGGGGGCAGTCTATCTTGTTTGAGCGCAGTGCAGAGGCAGTCGTCGGGAGATTGGCGGATATTATGCGACAGCCGAGTTCAGTTCGAGTTCACGCTGATAGGGGGACAGCTTGCGCATGTTCGTGGACGCCCATAGTTGCTTGACCGTATACGTGAGGCGCGGCACAGTGATGACCGATGTTCAGAGATCATGTCACAAATTGGACAGGGCAGGTTTTCCGAGTTCGTGATCGATGATCATGGGATACTGCGATTTGGGACTAGACTGTGCGTACCAGATGCTGAGGGACTGCGGCGTGAGATTCTTGAGGAGGCACATCGATCGGTGTTCAGTGTTCATCCGGGTTCCACCAAGATGTACCATGATATGAGAGATGTCTACTGGTGGGATGGAATGAAAAGGGACATCGCAGACTTCGTGTCGAGATGCCTGACTTGTCAGCAAGTCAAGGCCGAGCACCAGAGGCTAGCGGGTGAGCTACAGCCGTTACCCATTCCAGAGTGGAAATGGGAACAGATTTCGATGGATTTCATTGTGGGTCTACCTAGGACTAGGCGAGGGTATGACTCCATTTGGGTGATCGTGGATCGTTTGACGAAAGCGGATCACTTCATGCCAGTGAAGGCGACTTTCAGATTTGCTCAGTATGCCCAGATATACATCGATGAGATTGCATGACTGCTTGGAGTCCCGACGTGTATCGTGTCCGACCGAGGCACCCAGTTTACCAGCCGACTATGGTAGAGGCTTCAGGAGGCTTTGGGCACCCGTTTGAGTTTCAGCACACTATTTCATCCGCAGACTGATGGCCAGTCTGAGCGGACTATTTGGACTCTCGAGGACATGCTCCGAGCATGCGTTTTAGACTTTGGTGGTAGCTGGGATCATCATTTACCCTTGGTGGAGTTCTCCGACAACAATAGTTTCCAGGATACTATTCAGATGGCACCTTTCGAGGCTTTGTATGGGAGAAGATGTAGATCACCCGTCTGTTGGACAGAGCTCAGTGAGAGCAGTATTTTGAGGCCACAGCTCGTACAAGAAACGACTGAGAAGATACAGTTGATTCGAGACAGGATGAGGACAGCTCAGAGTAGGCAGAGATTGTATGCTGACAGACGCCGCCGCAGATTAGAGTTCGCAGTTGTAGATCACGTTTTTCTGAGGGTCTCTCCGATGAAGGAAGTGATGAGGTTTGGACGGAAGAGGAAGCTTAGCCCCATATTCATAGGTCCCTTCGAGATCCTCGAGCATGTGGGTGCAGTAGCATATCGTTTGGCTCTTCCACCTGACTTCCTAGATGTTCACCCCGTATTTCACGTGTCGATGCTTCGCAGATACCTATATGACCCTTCGCACATGATTCAGCATCAGACCGTTTTGCTCGAGCGCGATCTTTCGTTCACCGAGCAGCCAGTCGTGATATTGGACCGGCAGGTGAAGAAACTTCGATCGAAGGTCTTGCCATTAGTGAAGGTGCTTTGGCGCAGTCCGAATGGTGAAGAGATCACTTGGGAGGCCGAGGGCGAGATGCGGAAGAAGTTCCCTCATCTTTTTGAAGGTATGCATAGCTTTATATTTTTAAATTCGGGGACGAATTTCTTTAAGGGGAAAGATTGTAACACCGTAGGATGTGTTTAGTGGCTAATTATATGTTAATATACGAATTTTAATAAAAAGTTTACCAAATGGATATTCAAATATTTTTTCCAATTTAATGAATATTTTATTAGATTTTTTCTAGGCTTGTACACACTTGTACATGTAAATTAGGGTTAAAAATGGGGTTGGACCATGGTTAGCAACCATGGTGGATCAACCATTTTCCTTAAGCTAATTTTTAATTTAATTAAGTTTTTGGGTTTTAATTAAGTGTGTTTTTTTAATGAAAATGGAAAATGATTTGAATATGGTTGACTTGGAGGGAGAGAGAGAGAGAGAAATGGCATCATGGCAAGTGCCATGCTTGCATTTAATGAAGAGAGAGAGAGAGAAAGGAGGGGGTTTGACTTGGGTGTTATCATTTCTTGCCTCTCATTTGTTCTCACATCTCTCTAACACTCACTCACACACACAACTCAACACAGCAGCAACCCAAGCAGCCTCAGCACAGCAGCAGCAACCCCAGCACGGCAGCAGCAACAAGAGCAGCAACAACATCAGCAGCAGAAGCAATAACAGCAGCAAGAGAAGCAAGCAGCAGCAGTAACCAGCAGCAGCAGCACCTTCTTCCCGTCCTCTCCTCCTCCTTCCTCCTGCTTCCTACGGTCTTTTGGGGTACATTTCTTCAACCTACTTCCTAGTTTGCTTAGTTTGTGTGTTTATAGCTTCGATTAGCGATTAATTATGCGTTTTAGTGCTAAATATGGTGATTAGTGTGAACTTTGGTTAAGTGAGGTTAGTATTGGTTAGACTAACTTAATTAAGTATTATTAGGGCCACTTAAACCTAGATAAACCCCAGATTTCACCAAAATACCATAGGGTTTCAAATTGTGCAAAATATATCGTTTTAGAGCAAAACTTAGCCTTTCTATAATCTGCTTTAGATCTGGGTTGTTCAGGTAAAAATTGAGGAAACTAGAGCATGCGTACTAGGTCTAGACCACACCACCAGAGCACGAGCCCCAGACCACAAACCCAGGCCGCCGGAATATTCCTTCTGGCCGCAAATTGCTGCCAGACATGGGAGCTAGGTATTAGGGTTTTGTCTATAGGAGTCTGCTGCATATTCCAGTGTTTTAGCATGTGCAATTTTGTAAGTTTCTCAGCTGGGTAGAATCTGGGACGATATATCGCTTTTTTAGTACATTTAGTTTGCGCGATACGCGCGATACGTGAGTGGGTTCTGTGATCCAGCTTGTCGCGACGTGTCGGGATAGTTTTAGACGTGTATACACACGTTTCAGCGTACCGTACACACGCGCGTTTAGTTCGCGACGCGAGTTTCCCGTTTTGTTTCGATATCGCGTTTTGTGAGATATTTGCTTATATATGAATTCTTTATGTAAATTCCCGGTTCGCGGGCAGGTGCGTCGGACGCCGCCAAGAAAGGGAAGCAAGTGTTCGGCTACGTGTGCCACGCGACCATATGAGTAGATTTAACATCTATGGGGAAATCGCCAGTATGGCGTTAAGCGTTAGGGCGTTATAGGATATTTTAGATTGCATGTGTTCATATATATATATATATATATATATATATATATATACATACTATAGTAGCATACCATCTCCTATTGCATATAGAATTGGTAATATAGAACACTGCACTATCACTAACGGTTCAAGCTGCACGAGCACTATTTTTATGTTACACTCACACCGTTAGTGACTGCCATGACACTCATATTATAGGACTGCTACGAATTTTATATCGTCATGACATGCCGCATATTGGTATATATATTTATATTCATACCATGCACACTGAATATTCACTTTTGTGCATACCTTCACTGATATATCTCTACCTGCGCACATGCACCCCTTATATTCATCTTAGTGCATACATATCTTGATATATTAACCCTTGTGCACAAATACATCATATATCCATACTTGGGACATATACATTGTATGTCCATATTAGTGCACATGTACATTGCTACACTCACATTGCGTACCTATCCATTCGCACATCCATACCTATACACACACATATGTTACATACTTGGATGACATTGACATGTTTTAAAAACTAAGGGACTGCATGGGATATTTCCAAACTGGATCTTTTAAAAGAGCGGTTTTCCCTTTCCTTTACTCTTAGTGTCATACAATACATTGCATGGATTTATGCATTGGGTTTGGATTTTTGTGATTTCTGGATTTTGGAACCGGAGTATTATTTTAAGGAAATACGCATTGTTTTAAAAACCCGGTTTACCTTGATAAGATATTTCAGTGCATCCACCATGCGTTTTCTCGGTTCTGAGACGTGTGACATGTGAACCCGAATCAAGGAGCTGGACGAGGCTGATTGCGGGTACATGGTGGACCCGGTATGGTACCCTGGGGCGAGAACGGATCGCTGTGCAGTAGACGGTGAGCCTGGCAGTGGGACCACTACCTACCGGTGATTGGTTGGACCTGGCGGTTATCCGGAGGATACTGAACAGAGTCGATAGATGGATACGAGATGACCCGTACTGCTGGGGCCGATGGCCGATTCCGTAGACGGAGCCCGTGGGTCGATCTGGACTGACGGAGCCCGATATATGAGGATTTGTGTGTCGATGTTAGACACGAGTATTTCATGATATTTCGAGTGCCGATGTTGGGCATTAACGATTCTATGAGATTTACAGGATTTGAGGGCCGATAAGGATGACGGCGCCTGAGTTTTACTGGGATTTGGGTGTATTGTTGGACACCGGCTATTTTTCCACGTTGACATTCCGTGTAGATATTATTGTTAGTGTATATGCCCTAGAGGCCATTACTGTATCATACTGGTTTGTATATTACTTAATGGAAGCTTGGGATATTCACCTTGTATATACAATCTTGCTCAAAATAGTAGTATGCTACTTGGTTTGTTTCTGCTTCAATGTGTACATGTGTTTATTTTTGTATATCACTTATGCACATTAGTGGAGCCCTTAGGATCTTTGCTTGATTACCAGCATTGTGATGGCTGTCACACTAGTGGGGCTGGGTAATCTATAAGCACATCCTTATGCAGGTCCCTAGTCGCAGGACTATCGAGACAGGGCTTCGATACTCCGGAGTAGACTAGTGCATGCGCTTCTTATCCCAGTGTGGGAGACGGTCGGTCCCACAGCCGTCAGTACGTCGTACTTGAGATAGTATGCGGGTGCTCGTTGGGTTACGAGTACACTGGACAGGACTCGTCGGGAACTGACTAGTTGGTATTATGCCTATCGTCAGTTATCAGTTCCCAGGTGACATGAGTACAGCTTAGTCCGCTGACTTGACACTGTCACTTCGCCTCGAGTGTGTTCCCACTGTACTTTGATCACTACCCTACCACGGCTCAAAGGAGTCGTGCAAACAGGTAGTGGTTGGGTGCAGTCCCGAAGCACTTGGAGGCAGTGACGGTTAGACAGGATTCGTCTCTCCCGATATTGGGGGTTGACATCGCGCTGTGTCTAGGAGAGCCATTACACGAGTAGTCCCTGGCCAGGGCAAACGAGATATACTGGTAGGCTTCCAGTGTTATCTCAGGGTGTTTTGGGCTTCGCTCCGACACGACTTGTACCGCTATTGGGGGACTGACGTTTACCGCCCCCTAGGCCCGCCATATGATGTATCAGACGAACAGACCGGACTGTACGGAGAATGTCACATTCAGGCTCAGTAGGAGTTCAGATGGGTTTCGCCTCGTCGGTCTTCTTGTCGGCACTACCTAGGGACCGTTACGCACAGCTAGTGCCGCTTGCGGTCTGTGGTTAAACCCACTGCCATCGTAGTGTCGAGTCTTTAGAGTCCCACACAGAAAGCTTTTCGCCTTTAGGAAAAAGAGTAGAGGTCGGATGGTTTTGCGACAGGTCGCATGGTTTTGCGACAGGGTTCGGTCACATCCGTGCACTTGTGCACGTACAGTGTCCGGACAGTTTATACTAGCGGGCTTTGGTTTAAGCCAGATCCTAGTGTACCTTTTGGGATTGGATTTATCCAGTTTGTATTCGTGTTCTTCGGAACGCGGATGCGGGTGTGTATGCACAGTTGACGGGGAGACAGAGGCAGAGGATTCTCATTAGGGTTGTTGACCGCTGACAGTTGACTATTGACTTTTTGCTCAACCCTAATGAGAATATGATATGTGATTAACAATTATATTAATTAAGTATTATGGTGACATGGTTGTTGACTTGTTGACTTTTTGTTGACTTGTTGACTTTGTTGACCGGTTGACTAGGCTTGACTAGTTTACCATCATGATAACCATAGCTATCATTTCATGGCAAAGACTTTTGCTTGCTTGCTCATTTGTGCAAAATAAATGCATGGAATGATATGGCTATGGTTGCTTCAACCATCACATAACACTTGATTGGTATGATGTGTTATCATTGTTTTGGATTATGAGAGGGTGAAAAACAAAAGCGAGCCTCATTCTCACTTGACCATTCTCTCTCTTGTTCTTGGGCTCTCATACTCTTGCTCTCACCCTCTTCCTCTTGCTCCCTCTCTTGACTCTATGGTTCACTTGTCTCATGAGTTGAGAACCAAGAACCATAGATAAAATCCCATACAAACTCTTCTCTACTCACTCTAGTTCACAAGGTTTAGCAAACCAAGTGAACTAGTTTCTTCAAAGTTCGAAGAAGGAGCCAAAGGTTGGAGCTTTCAGGTGGATCTATCTTCGGCGTAAGGAGACGACGGGAAGAAGCCGATCCGGACCACCATCAGAGTTTGAAGACGAAGGAGTTCAAGACAAGCAAGGTATAAACCCCCTAACCGAGTAGTTAACGACTCCTAGTTAGGTTGTTAGTTAGATGTTTAATAAAGATCCCGGTTTTAAGTCCATGTTACCACCTCTAAGAAAATCGTTTTTTATCAAATTCCGCATGCCCGAGAGTACCGGGAGAGGTAGAATGGACTTACAATTATTTATTCCCATGCTCAGTATTTAGTATTACACATCTCATCCTGTATCTGTAGGACCTGTTAGAGTACACATGCTATGCACGATTATTGCATATCTTGCTCATCATATAGAGATGTTACTAGATCGCATTTGTTGCATGATTTGAGCATCCAGTTCATCATATAGATGTTATCTGTTTGCATAGGTTAGAGTATCACAGCACGTGCATACTCCGGATTACCTTTATATGTTATCTACTTTTCTCGAGTTGGCAACTCACCCGCGTTGTGCCACAGTGTTTGCAGGTTGCCCCTCGGAGTAGTCGCGGTAGGCTGCTTTCTTACATCTTTTGACACAGATACCACTGCGGTTGGCATACTAACTCTTTTGCTGATAGGTGGGTTTTTTTGCGGTATCTGTTTATTTTCCAGTTGTATACATCATTGTATCTAGTATTCTCCATCTACTACTTATGTATTGACTTAGAGACCAGTTTTGAGGACGATGTACATTATGTGTCGAGCTCGTTGTGAGCCGACTTATTTATGCAGTTTTACATTTCATGTTGTCTTCACTTATGTTTACTCATTCTTCGCTATGGCGTCGTATATTATCATTGTGGTGATTGTTTCCGTCATTGGGCGTGATTGCTCCCATTTGGGATGCTTATTTCTTTTTGGTATATCACTTACTCATATATTGCCTTGTACCCGATTTCGGGGCTAGTTTTACCAAGGAAATGCTGCCAAATTTTTTTTAAAATAATAACTCGAACTTTAAAGAATTTTTCTAAACAACTTAAAGTTTTCTAAATGTTTTAACAAATATTCTAATAAATGTTTTAAAAACTCTATACTTTTAATGGTTTTGATTTCTGGGTTCGGCTTACTTAGTCGCGTTACGCCTGTAAACGTTACGTGGTTAAGTGCCGGTCACGGCCCGAACTTTGGGCCATGACATCAAATGAAAATATATATTAATACCCGAGCCTGATCCCAGAAGAGGACAAATGAGCGCAGGTGCTGATCACCCTACTCAACGTGAAGTGGATACTTCTTCGCAATGCGGCTCTCATCCGCCATATACCGGCCGAAGCTCTCGACATAATATCTGGCATAGCGATAATCGGGGTAAAGAAGAGGGGGAATGCTGCCTCCCCCTAACTCTGTCGGGCCTCAGCCTGTGGAACTGATTTGGCCTTTGAGTCTCCCGCTCGGGATGGGGCTGCCCTGCATCTACAAGAAATATCAAGACAATTAATATTAAGACAAAGTAGTATTAATAAATCAAGGTTTAATGAAAATTGAAGTGCGATATATACCTCCGGCGATAAGAGCACGAGCCTAGGCCCAGGCAACAGCACGAGCGGGACGATAGTTCCTGCGGTGAGGAATAGTCAGTGATCCGGATGTGGACGCATCCCCCCAACTAGAAAATAAAAATTGACGCTAAATTTCCATGAAGTTCATGTTTATTCTTAGTGGATATGTAAAATGAATAAATATTTTATATTTATTCATACTAACCTGCAGATTGAGCGGAGGGTAGGGAAGTGGCGGGAGTGGCCCCTGTGCCAGATGTGGACGCACCACCTATAATTAGACAATTAAAAATATATTATATAACTAATTGCAAAAAGAATGTGTGTATATTTACGCATGCACTATAGGATATATAAACATATTCGCAGGTGCGGTGGTGGGCTTTACCCTAGATGTGGAGGCACCACATACAGCTAGACAATAAAAAAATGATTTTCTAAGTAAGAGCAAAAAGAATGTGTGTATATTTATGATATAACATTCTAAATCAATATGCATGAACTATATGATATAAAAACATACCTGGAGGTGCGGGAGTGGCCTCTGCCTCTGATGTGGACGCACCACAAACAACTAGACAATCAAACATTGACTATATAAGCAATTTTGAAATAAATATGCGTGTATATCTATAATATTACATTCAAAATGAATATGCGTGCAATATACCTGGAGGTGTGGCAAAGTCCACCCGGAAGGAGTCATCTGATGTGGTCTCTGATTGGGTTGCAAGACTGGCCCGCTGATGCTCCCTACGCAGCTCTCTGGGCGGCAGAACCGCTCCGCATCTGCCGTGGCTGGTGCTCCTACCGCCCCTCGCTGCTCCGGTCGTCGTCATCAAATCTAGACAAGAGTACAATCGTTATATACGCATGCTATATATGTATAGATCGTAAAAATGTGAAGTAATAATATAACATTACTGATAACCTTTTTCGTTTCGTAGACGCATTAGACATATCTACTTGGATTTCATCATCGATATCATTTCTAACCCACGTAACTTCATGATCAGCCGAAGACAACCCGTCTTTTGAAACAGACGGTCGGAGCACTCTAAGTCTTCTCCTTCTTCGTCCTCATCGCTGTCCTCCATACGATCCTCAAATTCTGGGACATCGTAAACATCCCTGGGTTTCTAACAGCATACGACACTCCATCCCAGATGCTTCAAGCACTGTGAGTAGTATACTTGGAATGCTTGGTTCGGAAAGATATATGGATCGTCTTGACTGTAAAATCGAAGTGTGTTCACACTAGTCAATTCATATTCATGTTTCCAAGTCCCGAGATTGTTTCTCCACTTATCCGTATTGGTACGTGTATCGTACATAATACATTGAAATATATAAAACGGTTCTGATCGTCCGGAATATTGGATGCCAAGTATGCAATTTAAGTATCCATAATAAATCACAACATCTGATCGTACCGTCGCAATCCTACTATTCTGAGTGTTTCGAGATGCTTCTATGTCCTTAACTTCAAATTTGTATCCAAGAACACCGAATCCTTTATAATATGCAACCTCCAAACTAGGAAACTGAGCTAAACATCTTGAATCACTCTCTAATGATGCAGACAAGTTCGGATCATGGTTCTGAAAAAACAAATTTTATGACTAATACATAACGATATAAGTTTAGATTAAGACCGGTAGCAATAACATATTATTCGAACAACTTACATGATCTGCAACCCAATCGCAAAAATTATCCTGATGATATTTTTCCAATCGTTCATCATTCCAATAAGGATGCGCCTCGCGTAACTCATTAAAACGATTTCTGTTCTCAACAATAAATTATGACATTAATATTATATCGTTTCATACACACATAAACACAAATATAATAATTAATACAAAAAAACTTACTCTCTAATTTTTTCAAGACATGCGCTATTGAGGAGGATAAACCGATATATCTTGTTGATAAACATAATGTCCACTCTCTTATAATCTGCTTTACCATATGGCCCGTCCTGAATTCTCCGAGGCCGGTTAAGCTTTGTCTCAATGTTCTCGTCCAGATAGCGGGAACAAAATATGGTTGCTTCATCTATAAGATAACCTTGCATGATAGAACCCTCTGGTCGATTTCTATTGCGTATATACTTTTTTAGAGTGTAGAGGTACCTATAGAAAAATATGTTAAATAAATAAATACGGACATATATGACAATAATAATTTTACCTATTGCGTGAAACGAAAAATTCTATGTACCTTTCGACGGGATACATCTATCGATATTGTACCGGTCCGGCTAACGTAGCCTCGGTTGCAAGATGAACCGTCAGGTGTATTATGATATCGAAGAATGACGGTGGGAAAATACGCTCAAGCTTGCAAAGTATCAACGAAATAGAATTTTCTAGATTCTCTAGCGTCACAACAACCAGGGTTTTAGCACACAATTCTCTAAAAAATCAACAAAGGTCATTGATCACTAGACCAACCGATTCGGGAAGGGAAGTCCTGAGGGCTAATAGGAGAAGGTGCTCCATAATAACATGGTGATTGTGACTTTTCATCCCATCGATCTTGCCTTTCATAATTTTTATCTTCCTTCTAAATAATCCTGAGAAGCCGGTGGGAACTTTCAAATCATGCAACACCTGTAGGAATATTTTCTTTTCCTATTGTGACATATGATACGCGGCATTGGGAAGTACAAACTTTCCTGGTTTACCCACTATCGTTTTAGGATGCAATTCACTTCTAATTTCCCAGTCCTGAAGATCCATCCGAGCACGGGGGTTGTCTTTCGATCTCCCGTCTTTACAATGAAGCAAGTTGAGTACGTACTGGAATACTCCCTTCTCTATATGCATCATGTCCAGATAATGACGCATTAAATTTGTTGAACGGTACGGAAGCTCGAAGAAGACGCTTAACTTGTTCCAGTAGGGTGGTTTGACATGTTTTGCCAGATCTATCCTGAAGGTCATATTATTATAACCATCCCACTGAGCAGTCACGCCCTCTCCGGGTAATGAGGTTGAAGCTCCTGATGACCATCAAAGTGAACAACGTTTAACCTGTAGGGATGGTCTAGTGGCAGGAAACGCCGATGACCGCGAAAACAAACATTCCTGCTAAAATTCAAGAATTTCGATGTTGTATATCGATGGCAATAAGGGCATGCTTTGTGACCATATATAGACCAACCTGATAGCATTCCATACGCAGGAAAGTCATTAATTGTCCACATTAAAGCCACACGCAGTATGAAGGTTGTATCTGTGTTTGCGTCGTAAGTCTCTACACCATCAATGAATAAAGATTTTAACTCATCGATTAGAGGTCAGAGATAGACATCGATATTCTTTCCCGGTGAGTTTGGTCCGTCGATAAGAAGAGGCATCATAAAGTACGATTGATCCATAGCCAACCAAGACGATAGATTATAAACTATCATTACAACGGGCCATATGTTGTGGCTTCCATCCATATAGTTGAATGGGCAGAAGCCATCACTAGCGAGTCCGAGCCTGACATTGCGAGGATCACCAGTGAATATTTCGTGCCTCCTATCGAAATCCTTCCATGCCGGCGAATCTTTTGGATGACTCATTTTTCCATCTTCACTTGGAGGAGCACGGTGATGCCAAATCATTGCCTCGTCTATTTTCTTGCACCTGAATAGCCTCTGCAGCCTCTGTGTTATGGGAAAGTATCGTGCTATCTTGACAGGTATATCAGGCTTCTTAACAGAATCTTTCGGCTTATACCTGGCCACTCCGCATGTTGGACATCTTTCAAATCTGAATTCCCTTTCCAGTACAAAACGCAATTTTTGGGACATGATTGAATCTTCTCACACTTCAGACCCAAATCAGACATCATCTTCGGGGCTCCGTACCAGCTGCCGCGCACGTTATTTCCCGGGAGCATAGAATCTTTCAAGAACATCAGAAGCATCGTGAATTACTTGTTGCTCCATCCATTTAGGCACTTAATCTGGAAAAGTTGGACGAACCTTGATATCGTGGAATACTTTGCATTCTCATAAATTGGTCTTCTAGCATCATTTATGAACTTTTCATACTTGTCCGCACGCGGTCCTTAGCCGGAAGGAATGTCATTTTCGGTAGCAATACTATCACCTAGGGCAGCCTCTACCATATCCTCTATTTCTTCTCCTGGAAAAAAGTTATCGTGTTCTTCTTCTACCACATTACTGTCTTCTCCTTCTTCTTCTGCCGCATTACCATCTTCTTCTTGTCCTTCCCCGTGATATAGCCAAGTTGTATAAAGTCTTCTAAAACCATGTTTAACGATATGAAACTCTACGAATTCTACCTTCTGCCAGTGCTTATTCCCACATCTATCGCATGGGCAGAGAATCTTCTCTAATACGAGCTTATTATGTGCGTGTTCAAATTCAATGAAAGCAGCAACTCCTGCAACAAACTTAGGTTGCATACATTGTTACCAATCTACGTACAACCAGTCCTTAACTCTGATGTACTTATGGGCCATATTAGATTGTATAACATATAAATTGTAGGTTACGATGACTATATTGAGAAATCTAAGAACGAGATAGTTACCGACAAAGTAGAAAATCCATAGATACAAGTTTGTCGTTGAAAAGAATAAATTATCGATAAACAATGTTAGATTTGAAATTACCCAAGTATGAATTGTATTCTGTGTATCTGTGTTTCAATTTATGATTTAGCTTAAGTTTATGTTTGTTATTGTGTATGTGCTTTGTGTAGGATTGAAAAGAATAAATCATCATTTTTTTTACGAAATAAATTCTTTATATAGGGTTAAGTACTAATTTTTGGAGGAATTAAATTTCCATATGTTCATGTTATTTCTTTTTGTTTGTTTGAAGCACTCACGTGGAAAACACGCGAGGCGTCAAAATAGTGCTAAGCACTAACGTGTCACCAAGCTATTCTTCTGTTTTCATAGAGATATTGATCTCCTGTTAATGACATTTTTAGTCATTGATGATCATCAAGATTTCGGTTTTGAGGATCTTTGATCATCATCATTTTTTTGAAGAACTAAGTTCTTTATATAGGGTTAAACCCTAATTTTTTGAGAAATTAAATTCCCATATGTTCCTGTTATTTATTTTTAAGTTAGTTCTTTTCCCTTATGTTTTGAAACTGCAAAACAAAATCTTCCCGACGAGAATTAAATTTTCAACTTGTGAGGAAATTTGCTTCTGCAAATCTCAACCAGAGAAAGAACTAAGTTCTTATATGAAGGGTTAAGTTTACAGTAAAATTGTACGTTTACGTTATCATTAAGTATCCTATTAAAGTAACTAGTGCACCCTAAACCCTAACCCTAATTTTTGGAAGACTTAAATTCCCATATGTCCCTTTTATTTCTTTTTAACTTAGATCTTTTCCCCTAAGTTTTTAATCTGCAGAACAAAATCTTCCCGATAAGAATTGAATTCTCAACTTATGGGGAGGTTTGCTTCTGCAAATCTCAACCAGAGAAAGAAGCAAATCTCAACCAGAGGAAGAACTAAGTTCTTATATGAAGGGTTAAGTTTATGGTAAAGTTGTGCGTTTACGTTATCTTCGAGTATCCTACTGAAGGAACTAGTGCACCTTAAACCCTAATCCTAATTAACCCTAATTATCCGTAATTAACCCAAAATTAAAACCTAATCATCACCCTTAGTCAATTTATCCCTAATTAACCCAAAATTAACCTAATTAATGCAAATTAACCTAATTAACCGAAATTAACCCTAATCATCACCCTAACCCAAATAAACCCTAATCAACCCAAAATTAACCCAAATAAACCCTAATCAACACCCTAACACAAATACACTCTATTTTACCTAATTAACCCAAATCAACCCTAGCCCAAACCCTAACCCAAATCAACCTAACCCTAATCATCATCCAAACCCTAACCTAAATTAACTCTAGCTCAAACCAAAATTAACCCTAATTAATCTAATTTACCCTAAACCCAATCCTAATCATCACCAACCCAATTTTACCTAATTAACCCTAACTAACCCTAACACTAACCCTACCTAATTAACCCTAAACCAAACCCTAACCCTGAACCGAAACCTAACCCTAACCCTAAACCGAACCCTAACCCTAACCATAAAGCGAACCCTAACCCTAACCTACCTAATTAACCATAACCATAACCCTAACCCTTACCCTAACCCTAATTAACCCCCAATTAACCTGGAACTAACCCTAACCCTAAAATCAACAGTAACACAAAAATTAAGAATAATTAATTGTTCAAAATGGAAAATAACTCACCTCACTTATAGTTTTTCCGGCGGATGGAGCTCGACGAGGTGGAGGTGGCCAGGGATGGAGCTCGACGAGATCCTCTGGTGGCGGCAAGATTGCGACGAGAGGCGGGAAATCAAAGGCAATGACGGCGGGAATCAAAGGCGACAGCGGCGGAAATGTGGTGACTAGACCGTGGTGGCGACAACGACAAGAAATCAAAGGCGACGAGAGGTGGAGGAGGCGCGTGACGAGACTGAGGTGGAGGCGGGTGACGAGATCAATCGCGCGGGGAGTTGGTAGGAAAAATTAGGAGAGGTGGGAAATTACTGAGCTTCATTTTTTTTATAAATAACCCTTTAATGCCCCTACAGTTTAATCCACAGTTCCTTCTTTTGCGGCTCCGTAGGGCCAAATAAATGATTACATTTTAATATTTTTTAATTAATTCGTAGGGCACCGTAGGGGCAAATCGTTGGCCTTACGGATTAATCCGTAGGGGCAATAAAAAGCTGCCGTACAAATTCCTATCTTTATAGGGGTAACCCTTATTGTAGTAGTGTATCAGAGCCAAAACTAGAAGATTAGACGATGTATATAAATCACGAAACCGAAACAACTCCGAAACTGCAAGCCGAAACCCCAAGTTTCTGTCCTTTTTAAAACGGTCTTTAAAATTTTTTACACAACTGCTGAATGTTGCATGTGATGTAACTAGAACACCATAGAAATTCGAGACCTAAATTCGAATTTTGACCGGACGAAAATCGCTAAAAAACGGGCATAGCCGGTCTACTGTTCATTTTTGAGTCTGGAATTTTTTTGGTGTTCTGTAGGCTTGGTTTTGGGCTTTCAGGTTATGTTTGATTAGCCCAAAATTGCATGTGATGTTAATTTTGATAAGGGGGTAATACGGAGTGTTTCATAGTCGTAATTTTTACATCGTTTTGGGTTTAAGTTTGATATGTGATGCAGTAGTTGGAATCCATATTAAATTAGTTTTGTGAAACTAGTTTGTTTGTAAATCTAGCTTGTTAGTCTCTATTGATCGATTGCCACAAAGTTTCGATTCGGATCGAAACACCGTCGCAATCGCGTATCATACGCGAATACTCGCCAGGTAACTTTACTAGATAGCCACGCCTCATCACCCCGAGCAATTGACTTTAGGAGAACCCCGTTGCCAAAAGCATTTACTAGGGTGCTCGCAGCCACGGTGTTCCACCTAACTGCACTTGGTTGACGGCAATGGGGGTGCGGCCATCTACTAAAGTTTTCGACGAGTATTCGATCGGGTAGTCGGGAATCTTATTGAATGACCCGACTAAATTATTGAAAAGTTTTTTCGATATGAGACTAAAATGCATGTTTTATACGGTTAGGCATGAAATTCGGAATATAAGATATTCCCTGTTTCTGATGTCTAAGGAAATGCGTATTATAATTATTGTAGTTTTTCATTCCTTTTCTGCGACCGTAAGTGTAATATGTGGGGTATCCCAAATCTCGTTGCTATATGTCAACGATATTCGGGATACGCATATTTACTTACGTTGATGACATGTGATATTATGTGTTGCTGTGATATGTTATATTGGATCGTCATGATTGAATAGCCGGGGTTTTTTATATGAGATGAGAGTTTTTCAATTTTCATCCATGTAAAATTTTATGTAATTGTAACATTTCAGGAAAATAAAATATTATTTTAGAATTTAAGTAATTAAATTAATAAGATTCAGGAATATTATTAAGTACAAGGATTTGTTTTGATGAAAGGGTATAACTATATACCGATAAATTGTAAAATATTCTGAAAATTTATAAGAATTATTGAAATGAAGGTGTTTATGCGATATGAGAATTTATAGATTTTAAATACTTATTTGTAAATGAGTTAAATGCTAAACTCGATTAATCTTCACCAATCATGCATTATCATGCTTATGCATATGACATGCACCATGACATGTTACACACTTGCTTCATTTTTATTTTGAATCATGACATCTTTGTTTTTCTTTTATATGAATATGAGTTTTTGTGTTTAAAATTGAAAAAAAAAGCTTCAGGAATGAAAAGAAAAGGTTAAGGAAAGGGGTATGGGCAAGAGAGAGAAGAGAGAGAAAGGTTAGGGGTTCTTTGACCTTGGTCTCAATCCTACATTCCCTTCATTCTCCTACTCCTTCCTCACTCCCCTGGCTTCCCTGTCCCCCCCAACTCCTCTACCCCTCATATCAACCCCAAAAACACCTCAAAACACTTATTTCCTTTAATTAAAAATGTGCACAAGCTCACTACTAGCATGGGAGACCAAGAAAGTTGGGATTTTGAGCACTAGGGGCAACTCAAGAAAATTCTTGAGTTGCCAAATGAGATAATTCTTTCACATTAAGTGTAGTTTTTTATTTTCTTAAGCTTCCATTTTAGTTCAGAAGCGATTTAGTAATGTTTAGTGATCTTGGAAAATTCCAAGATGAGGTTTTGAGGAATTCTTGATTTGTGATGATGCATGTGAGTGTATTAGTGACTACAAACCCCTTTGGTGTTAAAACTTGGACTAAACCAGAGCTAGAACCACAAACATGGACTTTAGAAATCCAAATGTCGATTTTGTGTTTAATTGGTGGCCTGCAGGGAATCTGGAGTGAGCCGAGAGTTTTACAGGAAAAATTAGCAACACCACTAACCTAGATGGACCACTAGAAGACCCCCCTATGAATATGGGACCCCAATTCCTTCCTTTGGCCGATCAGGCCGGTTTTGGTGGGTATATGGCCGGCCAAAGTGTGGGTGATGGTGCTAGGATTTGTTCTGTAGCTCTTATACCTCTTATACTACACCCATGTACTGGTAGTTTGGTCTAATCTCACCTGAACTAAAATCTAGAACCATTTTCTTGAGTTGCAGTTTTGAATTATGACTTTTAAATGACTTGAAGTTTTGATGTTTGGGTTTTTATCGGTCACTTGACGTTTGTACGTTGATATCGGGTGTTGTTTGGTTCTTTTGATAAGTAGACCATAGGTTTTAACCTATGTGTGATTCGTGTGCCGTTTTGGTTTTCGTGCGCGATTTCCGTTTACGATACTATGTGTATATGATAAGTAGGCACCTTCACATGGATGTCGTACGATAAGGGAAGAGTATGGCGACATCGACTTCGGCAAGTAAGTATCAATGTGAGTAGATGTATATCTACGGGGGAAGTCGGGTGGATGGCGTATAGCACCCCCGCAGTTTCGTAGTGTACCATGCAAATATGTTGTATTTATATAAATATATGTATTGTGAGACGTAAATAATTAGCAAGGAAGACTTTAGGACATCATCGGTTAGTATTAATGTATTTGAAAGAAAGTGCTTTTAGTTAACTTCTTAGTCGCGAACCCTAGAGTATAGGTTGAAACACACACACATGCACACATGTCATATGTTTTTGGTGTATATGGTTATATGTATATATATGTGTGTGTGTGGATGTGTTAATATATATATATATATATATATATACATACATACATACGTATACACGGGTGATGAGGCTAGTATATGATACTCGGAGGAGAGTCGATATGATCGGGCATGATGCCGTGAGATCGGTTACGTGATTTGGGTCGTGTTATGATATACGACATGATATTATAGTGGATCGATAGGCGATGCGTTTCATTCACACGCGGATATATGTTTGATAGTATCGGAATGTACTAGACTTTAGATCAGTACCTCTGTTTATGATAATATGATAATGATACCATATGATTAATGAGGTATATGTGATGATTGACCCGTACCCCGATTTGGGATGCCGTACGATGGATTTTACCGTACGGGATATATATGATGATTGATCCACACTCTTGATTTGAGAATGTCGTATTATATATATTTTACCATATGTGACGCTATTGAGGCGGGATCGCCAACTACTAGATATATCGACTCAGACTTAGGTGGATTTCCTTACCTTTTTGATTAGTCTCTTAGTTTAGTCCTGTAGTTTATTATGTAGATGTTAGACTGGGCTTGAGTCATACATATTTTCAAAACTAACTAATCGTGAGTATTTTAAAGACAGGCCGAAGGATACTACGGATATTTCAGAGGACGTACCTTTTCTTAAAAACACCGCAGTCCCTATTTCCTAAAAGCCACGATTCGTGTTATTTCAAATGTCAATATTGTATGACTCGTATATAAAAATGTATATTCTTCATTGTTGCAATTACTGTGCATTTTCCGTATATTCTTGCTGTTCGCATCGCATTGCATGCTTAAATGTGTTTTCATTAGTTATTATGGAACCCTGTTGTCAGGACACCAGCACCATTACCGATGATGTGTATGCTCCACGTACACTTGCTTACTGGCTCACACACATCATCATCGGTATTTTCATGTCACGTACACAATAGAAAACACAACTTCATTGGTATAATTGCTAGCTGGTAGTTCGACATAGTACTATTACACTTGCTTTCATATGCTAGTTTAGATATTGCATTTATTACTGAGATACTTCATGCATTTATACGTTCATTTATCATGAAATACCTTAGGGCTTTATGCCGATAATTCACTGTTCATTTATCTCGAGATTGGGATTTTCGGATTTTCCATGAGATTTCTGGGTTTGGAGAAACCGCAAGGATTTTATAAACTCGTTTTCATTTCTAAAAGATAGAAAATTACGGTTTTATCGTGATATGATGTGAGAGGTGTCCACCATGAGTTTTCTCGGCTCTTAAACAGTATCATACACCCGATTCGAGGAGGAGGATGAACCGTCTTCAGGTGCATGGTGGACCCGGTACGGTACCCCGGGGGAAGATTGTCGCAGATGATGGCGTTGAGCTTGGCAGGAGAGCACTACCGACCGGTTATTTATGACGCCGCGGATATCTAGTGGATACCGATGTAGTCGTGAGATTTGATGATTTGGGCTAGTCCGGATTGCTGGAGCCCGGTGCCAGTCCGGATTGCCGAAGCCCGAGATATTTAGACATTGAGATATTGAGATTTTATGATATGGGCCAGTCCGGATTGCCGGATATTGAGATATTGGGATATATGTTTTTTGTCAATGCTTAACACGGGTTCCCTGATGATTTCATTGATGATACTTCAGTATTTATACAGAAATCTTACTGAGATAAGAAAACAGTTTTCTCATTCAAGATGTATTCTGTTTTCATGCATTCATACATCATATATATGATGTGTTGCTACCAGAGGCACTGACACGAGCACTTGGTATCATAGTTATGTTTAGATGATTACCCTTGCCTTTATTAGATGTTTTAGGATGTTTTTATTGTATTACCTAGGATAGAGTCATACATGCAATTTCTGCTCGGTGATGTCTTCTACTCATGAGTTGGCAACTCACCCCCGTTGTGCCACAGTTTCTTGCACGTTTTTTTTGTACAGGTTTCCATGGCGGCTTTACTGGCACACTACTTCCTTACGGGTGATTGCTCTGTAGTTGGGTTCACTTGTCGTAGTATTTGTATTTATTTCAGTTGTATCTAGTAACTCCATCAACCAGACTTGTATTATTGATAGAGTTAGAAGACCCGTGTATATTCTTTTGACCTTAGAGTCGCGCTTGTATTATTATGATATTCTCTGGTTTTCTTGAGAATGTTGGTTTCCTTGCTGAGTTTTGATCCTCGCCCTTCGGCGTTGTATATTATATTGCATTGCATAGTTGTTTCCGTCAATTAGCGAAGAGCTACCTCCCACTTGGGGATGCCTTTATGCATTATTCATATATATTCCTGTTGTACTCGTTTGGGGCCAGTATTTATAAAGGAAACTCTGCCGAAATTTTTGGAAAAGACATGATGTTTTAAAAATGCTTACTACGACTTTCAAGCGAATTTTTATGTTACTTCTACATAAGTTTTCCTTCACTCTCTTTTCAAATGGTTTATATTTCTGGGATTTTGGCATACTTGAATTAGGTGGGGTCCTATAGACGTCACATGATTCAAGTGCCAGTCACATGCTATTTCGGGTCGTGACAAAGTTGGTATCAGAGCGCTAGGTTTAATCTTGGTTCGAGTCTAGGTTTGACTATGCGGAGTCTAGGGCGTGTATATGTATTCGGAACCTAGACTTGACCTTACGGAACTTAGAAGTGGTTGAGGGGGTATTAGACCCGAACTTTCGTCGCATAGGTTAACCTTGGTTGATAGAGTAGGTGACCTAAGTAGAGTGACGTATTATGTGTATGTTCCGCGGCATAGTTACGATATGCTACTCCGCTTAAGAAGCCTTATGTTGTACATTTCTTTGCACAGTATTCTATTCGTTTCTTGATCTATCCTCATCGATATCGGTTGTGGTTTGTGTTACCACGGTTGCACGGGCAAAGAGAGTTGCGGCTAGAGTTGCAGTCAGCATGAGCTCGTCAAGGACGAGGACCGACCAGGGCATGATTTCAGTGACACACGATTGCATAGATGTGTCATTTTATTGTGCTTTTCGCGACATGAGCGTTTTGATGGATTGTTTTTACTAAGATTCTCGAACTTGCAGATCAGCACTATAGGATTGGGCCACTGCTAGAGGCCAGCCAGAATGTGATGACCGTCAATGCACCGTTTATTCTTGATTATGGAGGCATTGTCTATCGTGCAGACGGATGAGCTAGTTGTTGCTACAACTGACAAGATATCACCCCAGATGTTTGAAACTGTTGCAGCACGAGTTGTACTTTGAGATGTGATAGAAGATCGCTAGTCACCTATGGATGAATGACTAGGACATGTGGTTCGTTTGCATAACCCGATGCGAGGTCATCAGATTGATTGATTTTAGATAGAGATGACTTCACGAAGGTACGTTGAGAGTCGATAGAAAACGAACGAATGTCAGAATCCTATTTTTCCAAGTTTAAGGTATTCGGAAAGACATGCAAGTAATTATGTGAACCTTCTAGAAGAATGAAACCCTAACTCGACATAATGACCATGGAACCGCTTTTAAACCTAAGGGTTTGCGGCAGTTCTGCGGTGTCATTAATGAGGCCTGGGTCTGCCCTTCTACGGCTGGTCCATAGGTACTATGGCATGTACTGGGTATTATTAAACTGTGCTCAAGTGTTGAGCTCTCAGGGAATTATGGGACTTTGATGAATCGATCGAAAAGTTTAACGTCGTCCGGATATCATGTGATGGGATATAATACTTGGAGTCTACAAGAAAACTAATTTGAATATTATAAATCCAGCAATTTAGTCTCAGTTGATTGGTTGCCATGGGATTTTGATGAGATGACGTCCACTCCGTTGACATCAGAGATGTGATACGCATGCATAGGCATTGAATATAGATATATCTTTCAGAAGGAGTCGTGATGAGTGTACAGCTGTTCCGGAACCAGAAATGGATTTAGTAAAGGGTGATAACTTCCGGGCAGTTCGGCAGAAACGAGATTTAGGAGAGACCCCAACAGGATCTTTCTAGAATACTACACGAGAAGACTTGGACCCAGGATCGATCGTATTACGCACACCCAGTAGGCCAGAGTTCGGCATCATCGATGAGACGTGTTATGAGTGACCATGATAGTTGGCCAGAGATCTTTAGAGGATGTGCCAGAGCAGAACTATTTCCGTCATCATTTCCATATTGAGCCGTTGAGCCGAGAAGATAGGTAACTAGAAATTCGTAGTGAGAGACGAGAGCCTAGGGGCACAATGCGCCAGACCATGAACAGGAGGCAAGTATATATCTTGCTCTGCTACCTTTGGATGCACCAACACCTTCTCGAGTTTGAAGGAAGGACATATCGACGACAGTGTTTACGATTCTCAATTTGGTGATTCGAATATCACGTGTCCGTTATTTTGGATTTCGGTACATTAGGCGATTTATTTGAATGATTGAGTTTTCGTGCACAACAGTTGCACTCGATTTTGATTTGATGTCGTTCGAGATAGTTGATTTTGATTCCATGCCTAGGGTATGTCGGTGATTTGATTTGTGCCTTCGGTGTAGTTTTCATGTACTTTGATTCGATTTTGTGCACGCTGATACATGTGGTTGTGAGATTTTAGACCACGGTATACCTTATTTGGATTGAAGTTGTTGTATACCGTTGATTTCGATTGTGATATTCGATATTTATTTTCGTGTAACTTACGCACTTGAGTTGGATTCCTGGGCTTACTTGGCGCGCTTGATGCGATTTTGGTGCACACCAGATGCGCTAAATCGGGATTCTTCGTGCATATCAGATGCACCTGATATTGCTATCAGGCACACCCGTTGCCTTTGACAGGTGTTTTCGTGCACACCCGTTGCACTTAGATTTTGTTTCTATGCACATGTATGGCACATTCATTGATTTCGAATTTCCAGCGCACCAGACGCACGTAGCATTAATTACATATGCTATTGAATGTGATATCTTTGGAGCAGTATGTTTTATGATATTTACTATTTGGTATAGTGACTGAGCAGGACCAGTCAGAGGACAGTACCTGAATATGTTTTTGCATGCGTCGATATTTACCGAAGGGATTTCCAAAAGGGAGCTATAGTCTCAGTATTTACTTGCGTGTCCGAGATGACACGAAACATTTTATGAAGGAAACCATTCTAAATTATTTCCAAAACGGCGGGACGTATGTTAAATAAAAGATATATATACATACATATATATATATATACACACACACATATATATATATAGAGAGAGAGAGAGTTATTTTCTTACAATAAACGCCCGCTGCTTGTGCCATGATACGCGCATCGCACAGCGACTTGAAAAAGGTTTGGCATACATTTCTTTTCAGATGTTTTGACGAGCTTACAATGATGCGTACTATGTGCCTGCTATAGTTTTGATGTATATCATGTTGGTTTTCGTACTGGACTTTGACATTGGTATCTTTACCATAACTCCGATGATTGCGGAATGGTTGACGGAGTTTTGATTTTGAGTTGTATACTCGTTTTCATGCGCATGCACTGCGCTATGATGTGTTTTAAGTATTGATGATTTCGGAGCCCCACCGACTTGATTGCTTTGATGAAATGTTTTAGTATTTGAGGGGTTTAAATTTAAATTCAGGCCCCCCTGTAACATTCAGGAAAATAAAATATTATTTTAGAATTTAAAAAATTAAATTAATAAGATTGAGGAATATTATTAAGTACAAGGATTTGTTTTGATGAAAGGGTATAATTGTAACATTTTAGAAAATATAAAATATTATTCTTGGAATTTAATATTAAAAAAATATATTTCCCGAAAACTGGCAATTTGCGAAATTGGGGTTTTCGAAATAAGGGTTTAAATATATACCAATAATTGTGAAATAATTAGGGATTTAAAATGATTTATTCGGTTAAAAATATATTTAAAGGATTTGGCATTTTTAAAATCAATTATATGCAGTTTAAATAAAAACCGATTAGTGCACTACTAATCGCGATTAAGCCAAATCCGTGTTTCTACAGTTTTCTATGGCTAGTGCACCATGTCATATTGCATTTTGATTACATGTTGTTTTATTGTATTGTTTTGGGGTATTATATGGTTTGGTTTTAAAAGAAAAGAGAAAAGGTTAAAGAAAGAATGATTGGAGGGGGAGAGAGAGAGAGAGAGATACGAGTTTGAGGGTGAAAATAAGAGAAGGAGAGAGGGAAAGGGCGGCCCCATTTTCCTCACCCCATTTGTTTTGCTTCATCTTGTTCTTCAAATCATGTTCCTCCACCTTCACCCCATGATATCATCTCCAAATGTTCATCCAAACCCTAGACCCCTTTCATTAAAAATGATCCCTTCTTCATCCTCATCATATTGGACTAAGAAAAGTTGGATTTTTGAAGACTTTGGGAAGCTAGGGTTTTCTTGGGTTGCCCAAATGAGGTATAGCTTCTTCCATTTAGTTAGTTTTGAGTTTTCTTGTATTCTAGTTAGTTTAGAAGTTGATTTGGGTTGGTTGTTGTGAAGTTAGAAATTTCAAGAGAATGGTTAGGGATATTGGGTGGAATTGATGATGAGTAGTGTCTGTTAACAAGACTTGAGTGGTGTTTTATTGACCTAGAATAGAAAATAGAACCCAAACATGACTTAGAACTTTCCGACATCGGTTAAATTTGACGGTTTGTGAGTGTAATTAGGAATCTGGGATGACCCGAGAGACATATAAATTAATTTCCCTTGACAGTGAGATGAGCAGGCAATATAGACGCAACCCTTGATGTACGAGCCCCTGATTCGTTCATCTGGCCGCCGATTTATTGCTATAGGCCACAATTTGAGGCCAAGTCAAAGTGAAACCTTGTGATTTTTGGTTTGGGGCATTGTTATCCTATATCTAGAGCAACCGCATATGCAAAATTGGCTAATTTTGCATGATGGAAAATCAGGGATGGATTTCTCATGTTGCTGAATTTATGTTTTCCGATTATGAAAACTTGGTTTTTTTATTTGATTTGAATCCCGTTGTGTGGCGTTTGAACGACAACGACGAGGGTTATTTGGCTGTGTTTTGCATGCGAGGCTATAGGTTTTAACCTATGAGCGAACCGTATGCCGTATTGGTTTCCCGAACTCGATTTTAATAGCATTTGCGATTGTGTGTTATTGTAGGTACCTTCGTGAGGATTCCGAGGCGACGAGCATGGCGTCATCGACTTCGGCAAGCAAGGATCAAGGTGAGTAGATCTATATCTACGGGGGAAGTCGGGTGGATGGTGTATAGCACCCCCGCAAGTTTTTGATGGAAACCGATTCATAGAACATAGTTAAAGAAACCTAGATTAGAAAACTATGGATAGGGTTAAAAGGACAGTTATAGATGATGTGAATGATCGAATATGTATATCGAGATTTGAGATGAAAGCTTTAGGGATATGAAAAGTGAATGTGAATCACGACTTATAGATATATAGTTGCACTAGAATAAGTATGAGTTTTAGAGTAACATGATATTAATGTATTGGGTAGAATGTATATGTAGAATTGACTTGATATGAGGTATAAATGCGATGAAAGAATATGATGTGATATGATGATTTGATGATATGTTGGTAAACGAATGTGAGTCGATTGAGATGATTGATACTTTGCCGGTCCCCAAATATGAGATTGTTATGGATGTGGCCGGGGATATAGGTATATATATGTATATATATGTTGTGAATCTTGAGTGATATGTTGTATGAGACGTTAGGTCCGTACCCTCATTGTCATATAGGTTGATAGTATCCCTGATGGTTTAATGCCGCCGTACGATAATTTTCCGTACGTGATGAGTTTGACTTGATGTTTGATCCATACCTTTGACTAGAGGATGCCATACGATGGATTATACCGTACGTGATGTTGTGAGGCGGGATGCCGACTGATAGATTCACCGACTCGATCATGCTAGATACATATACCTTATAATTTTTAGCTGACGATTTACCTTATGCTGCATTCATGTTATTCTCATTGCATTGCATATACCTGTGCTAGTACACCTACACCATTATCGATGATGCGTATGTTACACTTACACAAATTTGCCGGCTCACACACTTCATCATCGATAATTGCCATGTCACTATACAGTAGGATTGCTGCATCATTATAAGACTACTTGCATAATTTTCTTGTTATAGTTGCATATGCACCTTTATACAATGTTGAATTGGACTTTGGAGAATTTGGGAACCAAAGGATATATGTTAAAAACTGGATTCATTTAAAAGAGCGGTTTTCTCTCCATATATGCATATTGCTATTCCATGTTGCATGATATACGGATATGCTTACATTTCAGTTATATGTCACAAACATCATGCTTTACGATTATACGCATTGAGATATGTTGTTTTCATGAGATTTCTGGATTTGAGAACTGTGGACATTTTAAAAGAAATTATGTACTGTTTTAAAAACCCGATTTCTCTTGATATGATATTTCAGTTCGTCCACCATGCGTTTTCTCGGTTCTGAGACGTGTGACAGTGATACCCGATTCGAAGAGCTGGATGAGGTCGTTTGCGAGTACATAGTAGACACGGTATGGTACCATGGGGTGAGAACGGATTTGCTGTGCTGCAGACGTTGAGCCTGGCAGAGAGACTACTCCCTACCGGTAACTGGTTGGACCTGGCGGTTATCCGGAGGATACCGACCGGAGTCGAGAGAAGAATATGGGCCGACCAGTCTGCCGGAGCCCGCGGTCCGATCCCGCAGACGGAGGCCGTGAGCCGATCTGGACTGACGGAGCCTGAGATATATGAGGATTTACGTGTCGATGCTGGACATGGGTTTCATGATGTTTCGAGTATCGATGCTGGACACTCAGGTTCCATGATTTTGATGTGTCGCGAGGGGAACGTGTTGATTTATATCCTCATATTTCCATGCATATGCTTTATGATATTTACATGCATGATGTTGTTGTGTCATTGGTTGACACCTGGACGAGATCCACATGCATAGATACACTGATTATATTGTTGGATGATATCCACATGCTTATAAACATTGATTACCCTGTTGGCACATTTGTTGGTACTGTCACCCTAGATATCATAGTATTACCTTTATGATATAGTTGACCTAGGAAATCGTTATTTATTCGATTTCTACCTGTTGATATTTTCTACTCACGAGTTGGCAACTCATCCCCATTGTGCCACAGTTCTTGCGGGTTGACCGCATGGATCAGTAGCGGCATCGCTGGCACACAGCTACATTTAGGTGATTTGCAATTGGTAAGTAGGACATTTGTATCGTGCCCAGTCTTGTATTTATATTTCTTGTTGTATCTAGTCAACTCCATCAATCAAACTAGTATTTGTATAAGTAATAAGACTTAGCAAGACTTGTAGTTGCGATACTTGAGCGATGGGCTTTATGTTCATTTGTAGGTTGGTTGTCTTGCTTTACATCTTTCCGTGTTGATCTTCGCCGTTGGGCATCGTTTACTTATATTTATGCTTTGCGTGGTTGTGGATCCGCCGTTTGGCGAAGAGCTAGCTCCCACTTAGGGATGTCTTGTTATCATTATGTATTTGTGGTTTTGGATCAAAATATATAAAGGAGGTGCTGCTCA
The DNA here is from genome assembly GCA_030015575.1 of Agapanthus africanus. NCBI lineage: Eukaryota > Viridiplantae > Streptophyta > Magnoliopsida > Asparagales > Amaryllidaceae > Agapanthus > Agapanthus africanus. Next base: position 302,880,948 of record CM057343.1, on the reverse strand, counting down.
AATTTTTAAAAGACGAAAGATGTTTTTCAACTAATAAATTCCACTTGAATCTTTCATGTCCTTTTACTTATGCATTTAGAAAACATGGATTTCACCCTACCTTTATTTCAAAACTTCACATCTTTCATTTTCTTAAAAAGGTTTAGATTTCTGAGTTTCGGATTACTTGATTTACGTTACGCCTTAAGACGTTGCGTGATAAAGTGCCGCTCACGAGCTAAATTTCGGGTCGTGACAAAGTTGGTATCAGAGCGCTAGGTTTAACCTTTGTTCGAGTTTAGGTTTGGCTATGTGGAGTCTGGGGCGTAAATTATTTTAGAACCTAGGCTTGACCTTACGGAACTTAGACTTGAATGAGTGGGTATTGGACCCGAACTTTCGTTTCATAGGCTGACCCTGATTGATAGAGTAGGTAGCTTGAGTAGAGTGACGTACCGTACGTATGTTCCGTGGCATATTTACGATACGATACTCCACTTAAGAAACCTTAGGATGCACATATTTTGAGATCTGTGATTCTCTTCGTACCCATGATTATACATCCATTTGAGATCCTTGATTCTATTCGTTTCCTTGATCATACTCTCATTGATATTGTTCCTTCTTATGATCATGTATCCATTCTGGATCTGTCAATTCATTTCATGCCTTTGATCTGTTTTTATCGATAGACGATTGAGGTTCCTGTCACTATGGTTTGAGCACAAATTGATCTGCTGCTAGTGATGCGGTCAGGGTGAGCTCGTCATGGACGAGAACTGACCATTGTGTTTTCTGGTGACATGGGAACGTCTCGATGTCGTGTTGTGTTGTGACGTTTTGTCGAGGCGAGTGTTTGGTTTTGCACCGGATGGTCGGGCCATTGATAGAGGCTGCCAGTTGTGAGAGGACCGTTGATGTACAGCATACCTTAGAGATTGTGATGTTGTCTACCGTGCAGACAGATGCCCCAGCTGTTGCTGAGATTGATGTGATGTCGCTTCCAGAGCTTACGAGCTGAGATCGCTGGAACTTTCAGGAAGAGATGCAATAGATGATAGCTAGTCTATCCCGAGTTGAGAAACGAAGGTGGTTCGTCAAATTGATGCACCGACGCAGGCCCAGTTGAGTTGAAGATTTCCAGTGTGGAGAGTCTTACTCAGATCTAGAGTAGACCGATCCAGAGATGGCCGTTGATGTATCGTCTTTCATGGAGGATTGAAGCTTTGTTTAGCATGCGGATGAAGGGTATTCACAAGTCGTCCAGGCGAAGCTAAAAAGTCCGAACGAATGTCAGAAACCTATTTTTCCAAGTTTAAAGTATTCGAAGGAACATGATAGTAATTCTGTGGATCCTCTAGAAGAATGAAACCCTAACTCGACATGATGATCATGGAACCGCTTCTGAACCTTAGGGTTTGCCACAGTTCAGCGGTACTATCAGTGAGGCTTGGGTTTTCCCTTCTATGGTTGGTCCATAGGTACTATGGTATGGACTGGATATTATTAAACTGTGCTCAGGTGTTGAACTATCTGGGGACTATGGGACTTTGATGAATCGATCGAAACGTTTAACGTCGTCCGGATTCATGTGATAAGAGATCAGCAAGCTGACCGACTTCGGATAGAGGACCTCACCCAGATGCGTTGTGAGTGGATCGAGAACGGACGAGTATAGAGTATTCCTCCGATGGTTGGGACGAGTTCCCGAGGACGTGTTCGGCTAGATATCTTCTACAGAGTGATGAAGATACCGAGTTTGTGATTTTAAGTCCGTGTGAGAGACTTTGGATTGACTGTAGCCGAGAACATTTGCAGTACGCGGATAGCGTGACGTGACGTCGAAGTGGACGATGATACAGACGAGTGGAACCAGAGGGTCGTGCATGATGCTGGCAAGCTGTTGTTACCCCCGTTGAGATCAGAGATCTGATATGCGTACAGAGGCGTTGGGATGCGACCAGTTCCCGAGTAAATGTTGTGCTGAGAACGCAGATGTCCAGAAAACAAGAAAAGATTATGCAAGAGTACCAGCCTCCGTATAGTTCGGCATAGGCGAGATCAAAAGAGACCCTGAGCAGGTTCCTTTCACGACACTGCTGCAATAAAATTTGCACCGAGGATTAGATGTGCGATGTGTATTCAAAGATCCAGAGGCCGACGCCAGTGACGTGCTGCTTTATGAATGGTCGTGATAATTGGCCCAGAGATGACCAGAGAAGTGCCAGAGCGGAATCGTTCCCGTTAGCATACCTGACCGGGCCGATAAGCCAGTGGATTCCGAGATTGGTAAATCCACATATAAAATGAAGACCCATAGACAGAGGATGCCAGACCTTGAGCAAGAGGCAAGCGGATGTTCTTGCTCTGCCAGTTTTAGGCGCACTGACTTTTTTCGAAATTGTAGGAGGTGTACTTCAATGTCATTTTTGCGATTTGTGTTTATGATCCGAGTATCACTCTTATATCGCTTGGATTTGAGTTTTGATGATTGAGTTTTATGATATTGTTTTCGTGCACCATGGCTGCACCTACTGGGTATTTACATTTGTGCATATTTATTGCACTTGATATCGATTTTGTGCCTTTGCTGCACGTATTTATGATTTTGTGGATTTCATACAGTCGGTTTGATTTTGTGCATATGGTACGCACTCTATTTGGTTTTTGCACTCAGTATAGCTTACATGTGCTTGCAGTGCATTGATATGGATTTTGTGCACATAGTTGCACACGTTTTTGTATTTTATACACCTTGGTACACTCGGTGTTGCTTTTACATGCCCATTTGAGTTATTGATTAGTTTTTGTGCATTTGTTGCACTAGATTGTTATTTCGTGCATTGTTGCACCAGCTTGGTATTTTGTGCATTGGTTGCACCCGATATATGTCTTTGAGCATTTATGTTATCCGATTCATGTTTTCGTGCGCGTTGGCACTTGCCGTTCGTTTTTATGCATGCTACTGCACCAGATACTTTATGGACCGGACGCGCTTGGTATTTGGATTTTCGCGCATGTTGGGCGCATGATATGAGATTTGATTTTGTGCACACCGGATGCACTTGATTCGGATTTTTATTCGTGCATGTTAGTTGCACTGGATTGAGATTTTCGTGCATAATAGATGCACCAGATGTTGTTGTCGTGGACACCCGTTGCACTGGACAGATGCTTTCGTGCACACCGGTTGCACTTAGTTTTGACCTTCGTGCATATCATAGCACTTGTATTCGAATTTGATTTCTATGCGCACCAGACGCACTCGATTGTTGGATACGCCTTTCGAGGCTGATTTTATTCTTGAGCACCTTGTTTTCATGATGAGCACTATATTATGTAGTAGCCGAACATGACTGATCTGAGGACAGTACCTGAGTACTTTGCATGCATTAAAAGTTTACCAAGAGTTTTTTGAAAAAGAGCTATAGTCTCGCTATTTCCTACGCGTCCGTGAGTGACACGAACGTTACAAAGGGAAACCTTTTGGGATATTTAAAAAAAAGGCGGAACGTATATTAACCAAAACGTATATTTATTACTTTACAAATGAGCGTCCGTCACTTGTGCCGTGAGTGACGCATAACATGGTGTAAGTCTACGTTAGCGCCCCGGCAGTCTACAGACGCCAAATGCGGAATAAAACTTTTTAACTTGGCGCTATCGTATACTTTCACCCGGATCTGCCATTATTGCTAAACTAACAAACAGTAAAGAGTGTGGAAATGTTGTACCGACTGATCCGAGTCCTCCGGTCTTCATCTCCACTCCGATCTCCTCGCGGGATCTCCGTCCACATCGTCGCCTCCTCGCCGGAAAGGGCACCACATCGCCTTCGTCTTTTACGGGCTCCCGCCTCAATACCGAGGCAACTCGAGCATGAAGCCGGCAACTCGACATGCTCAAGATATGCTGTAGGAAGTGTAGTGTAGAGGCTACTTGTCTCTTTGGGGTTTGTTGCCTTTGGATGGAGGAATGAGGATTGAACTTTGGAGGGAAATGAAGATACCAATTTTTGCAAGGAAATGAGATGAAGAATGAAGCATCAAAAATGAACCTCTCATTTTTTTTTTCTCTCCTCACAATGTGTGGCCGGCCAATGCATAAAGGAAATGGTGGAGGGAACAAAATACATCATGAAGGGAGGTGAGGGTAGGAGAAGTCAAGAGGTGACCACAACATCAACATCAACCATGCTTGCACTATTGAATCCATACCCACTCAAATCACAAGTCAAAGCAAGCATGGTGCAAAGAAAAGAAAGCCATCATAATCAATATATATGCAATAAAACCCCTCCACAAAAGTAATTTGCAAAACTGCAAATTACCCCCTCCATCGGAAAAGTCCGGCCGGGAAAGAACAAACGAAAACCGGCCGGAACGGAATGCAAACTGGCAACTCCAGTAAACTGGTCCCGTAATAAATTACAGGAAAACCCCGACACTGTGCATACACACCCGCATCTGTATTCCGACCGGATACAAATGCAATGAGACAAAATCTACACTGTACTAAACTAGGACCGGCTTAAACCAAAGCCGGCTAGTAATATCCGTTCGATCCTGATCCGTGCAATACCGCACGTATCTGATCGAACCCTGCCATATACCTATACGGCTACTAGTACAAACCGTCCGATCCTGATCCGTGCAATACCGCACGTATCTGATCGGACCCTGCCATATCTCCATACGGCCTCTACAGCGTTTCGCCCGAAAGCTGAGTAACAGAAAGTGTGGTGGACTCTAAAGACTCGTCAATACTATGGCTGTGGATTTAACCACTAGCACGTCAGAGGTATAAGCCAATACGTAACGGGCCACCAGCTATTGACTAAAAGGGACGTCGATGAGCGAACTCATCCTGACACCCTACTGAGCCTGTCAGTGACAATATCCGTGCAGTCCGGTCCGTTCGTCTATGAGTATCGCATGGCGGGCCTAGGGGGTTGGTAAAAGTCAGACCCCCAAAAGCGGTACAAGTCGTGTCGGAGTGTAGCCCAGAACACCCTGAGATACTACTGGAATACCTACCAGTAAATCTCCTTGCCTTGGCCAAGGACTTTGTGTAATGGCTCTCCTAGACACAGCACGACCTCACCCCCAATACCGGGAGAGACGAACCCCTGAAGATACGCTCACTGCCTCCATGTGGCTCGGGACTGTACCCAACTAAAACCTGTTTGCACGACTCCTTTGAGCCGTGGTAGGGTAGTAATCAAAGTACAGTGGGAACTCACACGAGACAAATGACGATCCCCAGGTCGATGAACTAACCTGCACACATGTCACCAGGGAACTGCCATCTGACGTCTGGTATATGACCAACTAGCATGTTCCCGGCGAGTCCTGTCCGGTGTACTCATAACCTAATGAGCACCTGTATACATCTTAGGTGATCCAACTGACACCAGTGGCTTGTGAGACCGGCCACCGCCCCTCGTCGGGGTCTCGACTGTATACACTAGTCTACTAATGGAGTATCGATGCCCAGTCTCGAAACTCCCACGACCAGGGACCTTTTAAGGATAAGCTTGTAGACCCCCAGCTCCCACTTATATGATCGCCCTCATACTGCTGGTGGTCAAGCAAGAATCCTAGGGGCTCTATCAACGTGTAATAGCGACGTGTCATGTCACTTAAAACAGTACACGATGATAAAGGTAAACCAGATAGCATACTATCATCTCGAGTAAGACTGTCCTACCGGGATAGGTCCTCCCTCAATCATTACAATCACGTACCTGTGACCTAATAATTGACTCTGAGGGCACTATCTCCAACAATCTCCCACTTGCACTCAAGGCTAATTATTGCGATGTCGCATACTCACAGCCCGTGTGATACCGAACACCCAACTCCTCTACTAGTCAGTCTCACAAAGCTCGTTTGCGAGACTATTGCGTTCGAGGAATAGCCTCAGCGAGTGGATCCGCTTTGAAGTTTCTTTCTATGTCTCTCTATATCTCAAGTTCGCGGAGAATGCCATCTCCCGAAATGAGCAATACCTGTCTTAGAATGTCTGGATGTCTGATGGGACCGAGCTCATAAATGAACTCTAAATCCAAACTTCTTAGACTGTATCGTCAACTGAACTCAATCAGTATCCTGCGCCATGCCTCCCTCAGTATTGCCTTGGATCACCTGTCCAAAATACTGCCCCTCATCAGAAGGAAAACTATAACTCTGACAACCTCCTTGTCATCCATGTCACCTTGGAAGCCTGGAATGATAACTGTCTCCTGAATGAGGCTGTCGTTATCATATCCCTAGAACATCCACTTATGTTCTAAAACTGCTTCCGACTGTTTCTCCAGGATTGGATTAATGTCAACTTATTGCATCTAGTGCAAGAACAAAATCTGGTGTGGTACTTGACATCTCATGATTGACTCAATTGCCTAAGCAAGTGATCTGCCAATCATGCACGTCCCTCTCCCCTTTAGTCTGTAAGACACCTTTAGAGAGGGTGACTCCATTACCTGCAGGTACACTACCGTGTCAGGAGTCGTCCATCCTAAATACTCTTAGAATGCTGTCAAGTACCCTGATTGGGAAACCACCCAAATCTAGATCTAAAACCACAGATCTAGTAACCAGTATGTCTGATATAAAATCCATGTCCTTTGTGGAGAAACCACTGTGTGACCACCAAAGTATAACCGATTGTAGTATAGGAGTTTCTTTTCCTATTCTGTGTATGTCATCCAGATACCAGGACATCACACCCTACTACCTTCTCAACAGATCCATCCCCTATTCTGATGAAGTCAAAGTCATGACTGTCACGTCAGAAATAGATGATCTATCTCCGCTACATCTGCTTTAGTCTATAAATAGACATAAGCAACCTGTCCACCAATGCTTCCGCTGCTCCCACTGACTACGATAACCCTCTGGCAGAGTCATATAGACGTACACTTCTAAAACTAGTTTAGAACGACGCTATACTCATCCTCCCGCCGGGTCTCGCAGCCTGGAACAACAGCAATGGTAATTGTGGGTAAACAAGAACTTCCCTGTCACCGTCCTTGAGGCTACCGTAGTACCTCTCGGGTGCCTGAAGTTACCCACCGTATCTGCGGAGTGGCCAATGGAATGTCAATCCAGATTGAATCTTTAGGTTCCTTATCAAATCTTCAGTAATCGTTTGTGGTTCTGGAATTACTTCCAGTTCTACCATACTCCCACTATTGTTTTCTTGAAAAAATCCATTTTTAATAAAATTGTGGCGAGTCTAGAACAATATCGCTATTGTTCATCCAGATGGTAGAAAGTCAACCCTCGTCATAGCCTGGGTCAACCCACAAACAGCCATTACAGAAACGTGCCTCGAGTTATCCAGTGTCTGGTTTTAATCATAAACCGGACAACTCCCCGTACCTTAACATCGTTAAGATATGAACTGTTCTATATCCAATATAGAAACAGAGGCACTGATTTAATTGAACCAGATTCAAATCATGCAGCTGTCCCCAGCGCATGTCAACTAAATGGAAGGAGGCCGATCAGCGTTACTCAACTTAGGAATACTTCCAATTATGAGTAACCTGAAAGAGAAGCAAGATCTCTTTATCATTACTATCAACTGAATACCATACACAAGTATCTACATCTTCGATCTCTTTGAAGAATCCCGATACTTGCTATACCTGGTTCTCTACTCTATTCAAATACCTATAACTTCTCCAAATTCGGACCCTGTGTTTCCACGAAACATCTGTCTAAAAATTAGAGAAGTCATAAGTAAACTGAATGTAGTACGAGGACCAACCCCTCTGTCCTGATGGACCCTGGACAACATACAATACTCTGTATAAGTCCCTTGAGTCTGATAACTCATTCACTGTGTGTCGTAGGTTGAAAACTGTACTTATGGTTAAGAAGAATTACACCGCTGTTTAATGCTCCTTACCTAACCATCCACTGATATAGGTAAATGTCGTAGACATAATTTCAGAAAGGTATATCTCACTCTATGAAAATAGACGTACAGATATATCAATTTGAAATTGGTGCATAACTGCGGATATTCAAAACCAAATATTTGCCGACCGGCAAACAGCCCAGGTGATTTCCTCAAATATCACCGATTACAACGAATCCCGATATAATGAGGATGATCACCCAATTCCCAATAACCTACTCCCACTCATCATCTGTAAAACCATATAGATGTGAGAATCATACCTGGTAAATACATACCTTGGAGTAAGTATCTAATCGGGAAATCAGTTTTCTTTTAACAGTACACAGTGAAACTGAAACATTGAAATGTTTCGGTGGGGTATCCCGGTATTCTTAGTAATGCCTCTTCCATTATCCAAATTCACAACTATAACCGTATAATTCTTTGCCACCTCTCCAAATCCCTTCATATGTCTTTAGTCTTTACCTTCTGCACACCCATTTAGGCCAAATGGTTTTCTTCCTTCCCTACCGTTCGGCACCAGCCTATGGTTTGGAAGAAGACTATCCAATAAGCATAAAGGGTGTACTGTCCTAATCCTAGGAGCACTCGCAACGCGAGAGAAGGTGAAGATAAAAGACACCTGAATGTACTTTATTCCTATTTCTCCTGAACCAGGATCCATCCCCGAACTGGAACAAGTTCCTTTCGAGTTCGTATATAACCATACGATGGATTATCCAAATAAACTGTGGATCTTCGTAGTGATACGGAGTGTCCTGGAGAAATACAAAGGTGATGTGGGAGTGGTAACGAAATATTTGGTTTGGTCGTGAATATCTGTTGCAATTTACTTTGCCCTCTTACTAATCCCTTGCTTTGTCTGAACTTAATACCTTCTGCACACCATCGTTATGCTAATTGGTTTTCGTCATTCCCTACCGGTCGGCACCAGCCTAAGGTTTGGAAGAAGACAATCCAATTTGCATAATAGGTGTACTACCCCTAAACCAAGGAGTACTCGTAACCTGAGAGAGGGTAAAAGGAAAAGACAACTGAATAATCCTATCCGTTTTCTCCAGAACCTGAAACCATCCTCGAATAAATTCTTTCGAGTTCGTATCTAACCATACGATGGTTTTATCCAATGGAAGTGGACGTTCGTAGAAATACGGGGTGTCCTGGAGAAAAGGGTAAAAGTAGGAGTGGCAATGAGGTCTGCAACTCTGACAATCCAAAAGCCGGTGTTTAAGAAGGTTCGGTCAACTTGGTCACTGAGTCAAAGTCTTAGGGTCGGGTCAATGGTCGCTGCCAGAGAGAGAGAGAAAAGAAACACTCAGCGTGCACTCTAACCTAGATCAGAATGGTTACCAATTTATCTAATCTGGAATCCTCCCACTGTACCTCAAATTCTCCTCCAAACCTAAAAGAAGAATTAGTCGGGGTCACCCGAGGAGTAAACTAACTCATCAGTGGGAATCGGGATCCAACTCTCATCGCATGACAACGTGACGGAATCCGCTCACGGTATCACACTCCAGAAGGTATGCGCATATCTGGCAAGTTTCAGTACTTTTGAAACTCTCGATGTGATTTCTGCCCCATGCTCTTATGACCTTGGCGTGAGGTCAAAATATCATAAGTCACATGTCAAGTTCTGCCCATCATTATCCAGGTTAATTTGAATCCACCCGTACATACCCTTGACGTAGGCCAAAATAGTAGTACGACTGTCCCAAACCAACGCATCTATCTATGCAACAGATAAATACCCGGCAGCTACCAAACACTATGCCTTGGCGTGAGGTCAAAATACATAGCTTGAATACTACCGAATATTTAACTGAAATGATGGAGGGCTACGAATGGTTTCTGGCGAAAACCTTTAACGTAATGAACTTGATATCGTTGAAGGAACGGATAGCTTTTTAGAAATATAGTGACGAAAACCGTTGCTAAAGAGGTCACTCCCGGTGAAGAGATCTCGGCTCTTTCCCCGTAGAATGGGGTGCAGGATATTCCAAATGAATACCGCGATGCAAAGCAAAAGCAATCGGCTATAGTGAAGTTAATGCCCTGACGCAAACTTTTTGTCCAAGGGGTCACTCCCGGTGAAGGGATCTCGGCCCTTGCCTCGTCGACTGAGGAGCAGGATATTCCAAATGAATACCACGATGCAAAACAAAAATGAACGTCCTTGCAATAACAGCTTTTTGAAAAGTGTTCCAACAACATCAGAATAGGTTTGTTTAACTTGCATTGATCCGAATCAATGCAGTCCCATCAATTGATCACACCACAAAGAACGAAAATATACTGACGTACGTATATGCCATCCGCATTCGCCACTGGGTCCCGTCATCACCCGTTAGGTTAGCTTACTAACGGCAGAGCGGGGACTGGACTAGCGCGGATGAAAAACATATACAACATCTACTAATATATATACCAATATATAGTATTTCGCTCAAGGCGTGAATAGAAATGCAACATCACAGAAATGTACAACATCACAGAACAATACAGATATCTGGGATCCCCGGGTTTCACAGAGCCACTACTGAAACCCGACGTTCCCTTGGTCGTGTGGATAGCCTGTGCAATGAAAACCTAGACCCCTACGGGCGCGGCAAGTCACCCGCCAAAACCTGAAGCGAGGCAGCCCCCTTCAGCGCCGTGAATGGACCACCCAGCACTTCACGGAATCCGGTAACTTGGGCACCCCTCCTGGGTCAACCTGTACCCCCTACGAGTGCGGCGAATAGCCCGCCAATTCCAGACTGAAGCCCCCTCCGTCTCAATGCCATGAGATGCGGGCTTGTTGCCCTCCAGAACCCGGCTATCCGTGCACCCCTCCGCGGGGTAACCCTAGTACAGAAAGTAAAATATACATACACCGGGTACATCGACCGCAACCAGGTCGTGCCCCAAAAGAATAATACAATCAGGCAGTGACGGCAGTCCACATGTCGGACGCTCGCCCCGCAATATCAAATGTACATAATACAACAACACTGTACTAGCATTGCATCCAGGCTATCCCTCACGACCGATCCGCAACATCACAGCAAATACATAGAACATCAACGTGAAAATCACGTTCGCAAATCCGTCTAACCGGGCTATAGCAGTTAGACCGGATTTACCGATCGAGTGACATTCACGGTCGCAGATATAATGTAAATACTGTGAAAACTAACGTGTTTAAATTTCGATCGACAAAATATCAAGAAGTGGGCCCCACGACTTACTGGTGAACAGTAACAAAATCTGGGCAAAAACGATATATACCAAAAACCCCAAAATCCAACCAATAACCAACTGACAAAATTTGGGAGCACGTGCTCCCCACGTGGCCGCGGTTGCGCGGCAAAACCATGGTTTTGGCCGCTCTTCCGCGGCAACTTGGAGGGATCACGACCCCAAATTTTGTCGTGACTCTTAAAAGTTCCTGCTCTGATTTTTAAGACATCCAGAAATAATTTTTGAGACCGTTTAAAAACAACAGAAACTGTCGGCTTGGATTTTTGCAGTTTTCGATTTCCGGTCGGATCGAAGTTTTAAACGCGTTAGCACAAGTTAGCATAGCAAAATGGTGAGGCTCTGATACCACTGTAAGTCTACGTTAGCGCCCCGGCAGTCTACAGACGCCAAATGCGGAATAAAACTTTTTAACTTGGCGCTATCGTATACTTTCACCCGGATCTGCCATTATTGCTAAACTAACAAACAGTAAAGAGTGTGGAAATGTTGTACCGACTGATCCGAGTCCTCCGGTCTTCATCTCCACTCCGATCTCCTCGCGGGATCTCCGTCCACATCGTCGCCTCCTCGCCGGAAAGGGCACCACATCGCCTTCGTCTTTTACGGGCTCCCGCCTCAATACCGAGGCAACTCGAGCATGAAGCCGGCAACTCGACATGCTCAAGATATGCTGTAGGAAGTGTAGTGTAGAGGCTACTTGTCTCTTTGGGGTTTGTTGCCTTTGGATGGAGGAATGAGGATTGAACTTTGGAGGGAAATGAAGCTACCAATTTTTGCAAGGAAATGAGATGAAGAATGAAGCATCAAAAATGAACCTCTCATTTTTTTTTTCTCTCCTCACAATGTGTGGCCGGCCAATGCATAAAGGAAATGGTGGAGGGAACAAAATACATCATGAAGGGAGGTGAGGGTAGGAGAAGTCAAGAGGTGACCACAACATCAACATCAACCATGCTTGCACTATTGAATCCATACCCACTCAAATCACAAGTCAAAGCAAGCATGGTGCAAAGAAAAGAAAGCCATCATAATCAATATATATGCAATAAAACCCCTCCACAAAAGTAATTTGCAAAACTGCAAATTACCCCCTCCATCGGAAAAGTCCGGCCGGGAAAGAACAAACGAAAACCGGCCGGAACGGAATGCAAACTGGCAACTCCAGTAAACTGGTCCCGTAATAAATTACAGGAAAACCCCGACACTGTGCATACACACCCGCATCTGTATTCCGACCGGATACAAATGCAATGAGACAAAATCTACACTGTTCTAAACTAGGACCGGCTTAAACCAAAGCCGGCTAGTAATATCCGTTCGATCCTGATCCGTGCAATACCGCACGTATCTGATCGAACCCTGCCATATACCTATACGGCTACTAGTACAAACCGTCCGATCCTGATCCGTGCAATACCGCACGTATCTGATCGGACCCTGCCATATCTCCATACGGCCTCTACAGCGTTTCGCCCGAAAGCTGAGTAACAGAAAGTGTGGTGGACTCTAAAGACTCGTCAATACTATGGCTGTGGATTTAACCACTAGCACGTCAGAGGTATAAGCCAATACGTAACGGGCCACCAGCTATTGACTAAAAGGGACGTCGATGAGCGAACTCATCCTGACACCCTACTGAGCCTGTCAGTGACAATATCCGTGCAGTCCGGTCCGTTCGTCTATGAGTATCGCATGGCGGGCCTAGGGGGTTGGTAAAAGTCAGACCCCCAAAAGCGGTACAAGTCGTGTCGGAGTGTAGCCCAGAACACCCTGAGATACTACTGGAATACCTACCAGTAAATCTCCTTGCCTTGGCCAAGGACTTTGTGTAATGGCTCTCCTAGACACAGCACGACCTCACCCCCAATACCGGGAGAGACGAACCCCTGAAGATACGCTCACTGCCTCCATGTGGCTCGGGACTGTACCCAACTAAAACCTGTTTGCACGACTCCTTTGAGCCGTGGTAGGGTAGTAATCAAAGTACAGTGGGAACTCACACGAGACAAATGACGATCCCCAGGTCGATGAACTAACCTGCACACATGTCACCAGGGAACTGCCATCTGACGTCTGGTATATGACCAACTAGCATGTTCCCGGCGAGTCCTGTCCGGTGTACTCATAACCCAATGAGCACCTGTATACATCTTAGGTGATCCAACTGACACCAGTGGCTTGTGAGACCGGCCACCGCCCCTCGTCGGGGTCTCGACTGTATACACTAGTCTACTAATGGAGTATCGATGCCCAGTCTCGAAACTCCCACGACCAGGGACCTTTTAAGGATAAGCTTGTAGACCCCCAGCTCCCACTTATATGATCGCCCTCATACTGCTGGTGGTCAAGCAAGAATCCTAGGGGCTCTATCAACGTGTAATAGCGACGTGTCATGTCACTTAAAACAGTACACGATGATAAAGGTAAACCAGATAGCATACTATCATCTCGAGTAAGACTGTCCTACCGGGATAGGTCCTCCCTCAATCATTACAATCACGTACCTGTGACCTAATAATTGACTCTGAGGGCACTATCTCCAACACATGGCGAATTAGAAAAGATTTTGCATGAGTTTTATTCAGTTCTTGAAGGTTTTCCAAAGATGCGTACTATACGCGTATTATAGTATTTGACTAGTCAATATTGGATTTCAGTAGTGGATTTCGAGATCTGTATCTCTATTTTAACTCCGAGGATATGCATGCAAATCCGATGATTTGCGTGCCGCTTGACGGAGTTCGATTTTGAGTTTCATACTCGTTTTCAGGTGCACAGGATGCGTTGTAGAGTTTCTACATCTTCCGTGATTTCGGAGCCCCGTTGATTTGAGTTGAGTATTGAAATGTTTTAGTATTTAGGGGTTTGAATTTAAATTCGGGGATCGAATTTATTTAAGCGGGGAAGATTGTAACATTTCAGGAAATATAAAAGATTATTTTTGGAATTTAATATTAAAATAATATATTTCCCGAAAACTGCCGATTTGCGAAATTGGGGTTTTCGAAAGAAGAGTATAAATATATACCAATAATTGTGAAATAATTGGAGATTTAAATTGATTTATTCATTTAAAAATATATGTAAAAGATTTGGCACTTTTAAAATCAATTATATGCAGTTTAAATAAAAACCCGATTTGTGCAGTGCTAATCGCGATTAAGCCAAATCCGTGTTTCTGCTGTTTTTCATAGCTAGTACGCCATATCATGTTGCATTTTGGTTACATGTTGTTTTATTGTGTTGTTTTGGGGTATTATATGGTTTGGTTTTAAAAGAAAAGATAAAAGCTTAAAGAAAGAATGATTGGGGAGAGACAGAGAGAGTGAGATATGAGTTTGAGGGTGAGAATAAGGGAAGGAGAGAGAGAGAGGACAGCCCCATTTTCCTCACCCCATTTGTTTTGCTTCATCTTCTTCTTCAACTCATTTCCCTCCACCTTCACCCCATGATATCATCTCCAAGTCTTCATCCAAACACTAAACCCCTTTCATTAAAAATGATCCCCTCCTCATCCTCATCACATTGGACCAAGAAAAGTTGGATTTCTGAAGACTTTGGGAAGCTAGGGTTTTCTTGGGTGTCCCAAATGAGGTATAGCTTCTTCCAATTAGTTTGTTTTGAGTTTTCTTGTATTCTAGTTAGTTTAGAAGTTGATTTGGGTTGGTTGTTGTGAAGTTAGAAATTTCAAGAGAACGGTTTGGGTTATTGGGTGGAACTGATGATGAGTAGTGGCTGTTAACAAGACTTGAGTGGTGTTTTATTGACCCAGAACAGAAAATAGAACCCAAACACGACTTAGAACTTTCTTACATCGGTTAAATTTGACTGTTTGTGTGTATAATTAGGAATCTGGGATGACCCGAGAGACCCATAAATTATGTTCCCTTGACAGTGAGATGAGCAGGCAACATAGAAGCAACCCTTGAAGCCCGAGCCCCTGATTCATTCATCTGGCCGCAGATTTATTGCTATAGGTCGCAATTTGCACCCAAGTCAGAGTGAAACCTTATGATTTTTGGTCTGGGGCATTGTTATCCTATATCTAGAGCAACCCCATATGCAAAATTGGCTAATTTTGCCTGATAGAAAATCTGGGATGGATTTCTCATGTTGCTGAATTTATATTTTCCGATTCTGAAAACTTGGTTTTTGTATTTGATTTGAATCCCATTGTGTTGCGTTTGAACATAAACGACGAGAGTTATTTGGCTGTGTTTTGCATGCGAGACTATAGGTTTTAACATATGAGCGAACCGTATGCCTTATTGGTTTCCCGAACTCGATTTTAATAGCATTTGCGATTGTGTATTATTGTAGGTACCTTCGGGCGGATTCCGAGCCGACGAGCATGGCATCATCGACTTCGACAAAGATGGATCAAGGAGAGTAGATCTATATCTACGGGGGAAGTCGGGAGGATGGCGTATAGCACCCCCGTAAGTTTTTGATGGAAACCGATTCATAGAACATGGTTAAGGAAACCTAGATTAGAAAACAATGGATAGGGTTAAAAGGATAGTTAGAGATGTTGTGAATGATCGAATATGTATATCGAGATTTGAGATGGAAGCTTTAGGGATATGAAAAGTGAATGTGAACCACGACTTATAGATATATAGTTGCACTAGAATAAGTATGAGTTTTAGAGTAACTTGACATTGATGTATAGTGTACAATGTATATGTAGAATTGACTTGATGTGAGGTATAAATGCGATGAAAGAATACGATGTGATATGATGATTTGATGATATGTTGGTATACGGATGCGAGTCGATTGAGATGATTGATACCTTGCCGGTCCCCAGATATGAGATTGTTATGGATATGGCCGGGGATATAGGTATATATATGTTGTGAATCTTGAGTGATACGCCGTACGAGACGTTAGGTCCGTACCCTCATTGTCAAATAGGTTGATAGGATCCCTGATGGTTTGATGCCGCTGTACGATGATTTTCCGTACGTGATGAGTTTAACTTGATGTTTGATCCATACCCTTGACTAGAGGATACCGTACGATGGATTATACCGTACGTGATGTTGTGAGGCGGGATGCCGACTGATAGATTCACCGACTCGATCATGTTAGATACGTATACCTTATAGCTTTTAGCTGACGATTTACCTTATGCTGCATTCATGTTATTCTCATTACATTGCATATACCTGTGCTAGTACACCTACACCATTATCGATGATGCATATATTGCACTTACACAGATTTGCAGGCTCACACACTTCATCATCGATGATTGCCATGTCACTACACAGTAGGATTGCTGCATCATGATATGACTCCTTGCATAATTTACTTGCTATAGTTACATATGGACCTTTATACGATATTGGATTGGACTTTAGAGAATTTGGGAACCGCGAGATATATTTTAAAAACTGGATTCATTTAAAAGAGCGGTTTTCCCTCGATATGTGCATTTTACTGTTCCATGTTGCATGATAAACGGATATGCTTACATTTCTGTTATATGTCGTATACATCATACTTTACAATTATACGCATTGAGATATGCTGTTTCCATGAGATTTCTGGATTTAAGAACTATGGTCATTTTAAAAGAAATTATGTACTGTTTTAAAAACCCGGTTTCTCTTGATATGATATTTTAGTGCGTCCACCATGCGTTTTCTCGGTTCTGAGACGTGTGATAGTGATACCCGATTTGAGGAGCTGGATGAGGCCGTTTGCGGGTACATGGTGGACCAGGTATGGTACCCCGGGGCGAGGACGGATTTGCTGTGCAGTAGACGATGAGCCTGGCAGAGGGACTACTACCTACTAGTGATTGGTTGGACCTGGCGGTTATTCGGAGGATACCGACCAGAGTCGGGAGTTGGATATGGCCCGACCCTTCTGCCGTAGCCCGCAGGCCGATCCCACAGACGGACCCCGAGGGCCGATCTGGACCGACGGAGCCCGAGATATATGAGGATTTACGTGTCGATGCTGCACACGGGTTTCATGATATTTTGAGTGTCGAAGCTGGACACTCAGGTTCCATAATTTTGATGTGTCGCGAGGGACAAGCGTTGATTTATATCCTCATAGTTCCATGCATATGATTTATGATATTTACATGCATGATGTTGTTGTTTCATTGGCTGACACGTGGACGAGATCCACATACATACATACACTGGTTATAATATAGGATGATATCCTCATGCTTATAGACATTGATTACCCTGTTGGAAAATATGTTGATACGGTCACCCTAGATATCATAGTATTACCTTTATGATATAGCTAACCTAGGAAATCGTTATTTATTCGATTTCTACATGTTGATGTTTTTTACTCATGAGTTGGCAACTCACCGCCGTTGTGCCACAGTTCTTGCAGGTTGACCGCATGGATCAGTAGCGGCATCGCTGGCACACAGCTATATTTGGGTGACTTGCAATTGGTAGGTGGGACATTTGTATCGTGCCCACTCTTGTATTTATATTTCCTGTTGTATCTAGTCAACTCCATCAATCAAACTAGTATTTAGATAAGTAATGAAACTTAGCAAGACTTGTAGTTGCGAGACTTGAGCGATGGGTCTTATGTTCGCTTGTAGGTTGGTTGTCTTGCTTTACATCTTTCTGTATTGATTTTCGCCGTTGGGCGTATTATACTTATATTTATGCTTTGCGTGGTTGTGGATCCTCCGTTTGGTGAAGAGTTAGCTCTCGGTTGTGGATGCCTTGTTATCATTATGTATTTGTGGTTTTGGATCAAAATATACAATGGAGGTGCTGCCCAAATTTTTAAAAGTCGAAACATGTTTTTCAACTAATAAATTACACTTGCATTTTTCATGTCCTTTTACTTATGCATTTAGAAAACATGGATTTCACCCTACCTTTATTTCAAAACTTCAGCTCTTTTATTTTCTTAAACAGGTTTAGATTTCTGGGTTTCGGCTTACTTGATATACGTTACGCCTTTAGACGTTGCGTGATTAAGTGCCGGTCACGAGCTAAATTTCTTGTCATGACAATAACTATATACCGATAAATTGGAAAATATTCTGAAAATTTATAAGAATTATTGAAATGAAGGTGTTTATGCCATGTGAGCATTTATAGATTTTTAAATGGGTTAAATGCTAAACTCGATTAATTTTCACCAATCATTCATTATCATGCTTATGCATATGACATGCACCATGTCATGTTACACACTTGCTTCATTTTTATTTTGAACCATGACATCTTTGTTTTTCTTTTATATGCATATGAGTTTTTGTGTTTAAGATTGAAAAAAAGAATGAAAAGAAAAGATAAGATTAAAGAAAGGGGTATGGGCAAGAGAGAGAAGAGAGTGAGAGGTGAGGGGTTCTTTGACCATGGTCTCATTCCTGTATTCCCTTCATTCACCTTCTCCTTTCTCACTCCCATGGCTGCCCTTTCTCCCCCACCTCCTCTACCCCCTCATATCAACCACAAAAACACCTCAAAACACCTATTTCCTTTCATTAAAAATGTGCATAAGCTCACAACTGGCATGGGAGACCAAGAAAGTTGGGATTTTGAGCACTAGGGGAAACTCAAGCAAATTCTTGAGTTTCCAAATAAGGTAATTCTTTCACATTAAGTGTAGTATTTGATTTTCTTTAGCTTTCATTTTAGTTTAGAAGCGATTTAGTAATGTTTAGTGATCTTGGAAAATTCCAAGATGAGGTTTTGAGGAATTCTCGAGTTGTGATGATGCATGTGAGTGTATTAGTGACTACAAACCCCTTTGGTGTTAAAACTTTGACCAAACAACAGCTAGAACCCCAAACTTGGACTTTAGAAAGCCAAATGTCAGTTTTGTGTTTAATTGGTGGCCTACAGGTAATCTGGAGTGACCCGAGAGTTTTACAGGAAAAACTAGCAAAACCATTAACCTAGATGGACCACTAGAAGACCCCCCTGCGAATATGATACCCCAATTCCTTCCTTTGGCCGACCAGGTCGGTTTTGGTGGGTATGTGGCCTGCCAAAGTGTGGGTGATGGTGCTAGGATTTGTTCTGTAGCTCATATACCTCCTATACTACACCCATGTACTGCTAGTTTGGTCTAATCTCACCTGAACTAAAATCTGGAACCATTTTCTTGAGTTGCTGTTTTGAATTATGACTTTTAAATGACTTGAAGTTTTGATGTTTGTGTTTTGTATCGGTCACTTGACGTTTGTACGTCGATATCGGGTGTTGTTTGG
Organism: Agapanthus africanus; assembly: GCA_030015575.1. Classification (NCBI taxonomy): domain Eukaryota; kingdom Viridiplantae; phylum Streptophyta; class Magnoliopsida; order Asparagales; family Amaryllidaceae; genus Agapanthus; species Agapanthus africanus. The sequence continues at coordinate 302,861,579 of CM057343.1, read as the reverse complement.
TTCTTTTTCATGCGTAAACCATATATAGGTTTTAACCTATGTGTGATTCATGTGCCGTTTTGGTTTTCATGCACGATTTCCGTTTACGATACTATGTGTATGTGATATGCAGGTACCTTCACGTGGATTTCGTACGACAAAGGAAGAGTATGGCGACATCGATTTCAGCAAGCAAGGATCAATGTTAGTAGATGTATATCTCCGGGGGAAGTCGGGTGGATGGCATATAGCATCCCTGCAATTTCGTAGTGTAACATGCAAATAAGTTATATTTATATAAATATATGTATTGTGAGACGTAAATAATTAGCAAGGAAGGCTTTAGGAGATCATGGGTTAGTTTTAGTGTATTTGAAAGAAAGTGCTTTTAGTTAACTTCTTAGTCGCGAACCCTAGAGTATAGGTTGATACACACACACATGCACATACGTGATATGTTTTTGGTGTATATGGTTATATGTGTGTGCGTGTGTGTGTGTGTGTGGATGTGTTAATACACACACACACACACACATACTTATACACGGGTGATGAGGATAGTATATGATACTCGGAGGAGAGTCGATATGATCGGGCAAGATGCTGTGAGATCGGTTATGTGATTTGGGTCGTGTTATGATATACGACATGATATTATAGTAGATTGATAGGCATTGTGTTTTATTCACACGCGGATATATGTTTGATGGTATCGGAATGTACTAGAGTTTAGATCAGTACCCCTGTTCATGATATTATGATAAATATACCACATGATTAATAAAGTATATGCGATGATTGACCCGTACCCCGATTTGGGATGCCGTACGATGGATTTTACCGTACGAGATATATATATGATGATTGATCCGCACTCTTGATTTGAGGATATCGTATTATATATATTTTAACGTATGTGACGCTATTGAGGCGGGATCGCCGCCGACTAGATATATCGACTCAGACTTAGGTGGATTTCCTTACCTTTTCGATTAGTCTCTTAGTTTAGTCCTGTAGTTTTTCTGGTAGATGTTAGACTGGGCTCAAGTCATACATATTTTCAAAACTAACGAATCGTGAGTAATTTAAAGACAGGCCGAAGAATACTACGGATATTTCAGAGGACATACATTTTCTTAAAAACACCGTAGTCCCTATTTCCTAAAAGCCACGATTCGTGCTATTTCAAATGTCAACACTGTATGACTCGTATATAAAAATGTATATTCTTCATTGTTGCAATTACTGTGCATTTTCCGTTTATTCTTGCTGTTCGCATCGCATTGCATGCTTAAATGTGTTTTCGTTAGTTATTATAGAACCCTGTTGTTAGGACACCAGCACCATTACCGATGATGCGTATGCTACACGTACACTTGCTTGCCGGCTCACATACATCATCATCGGTATTTTCATGTCACGTACACATTAGAAAACACAACTTCATTGGTATAATTGCTAGCTGTTAATTCGACATAGTACTATTACACTGGCTTTCATATGCTAGTTTAGATATTGCATTTATTACTGAGATACATCATGCATTTATACGTTCATTTATCATGAAATACCTTGGGGCATTATGCCGGTAATTCACTGTTCATTTATTCTCGAGATTGGGATTTTCGGATTTTCCATGAGATTTCTGGATTTGGAGAAACCGCAAGAATTTTATAAACTCATTTTCATTTCTAAAAGATAGAAAATTGCGGTTTTCTCATGATATGATGTGAGAGGTGTCCACCATGACTTTTCTCGGCTCTTGAGCAGAATCATACACCCGATTAAAGGAGGAGGATGAACTGTCTGCGGGTGTATGGTAGACCCGGTGCGGTACCCCGGGGCAAGATGGTCGCGGATGATGGCGTTAAGCCTGGAAGGGGAGCACCACCGACCGGTTATTTGTGATGTGGCGGATATCCGGAGGATACTGACGTAGTCATGAGATTTGATGATTTGGGCCGGTCCAGATTGTCGGAGCCCGGGACAGTCCGGATTGCCGGAGCCCGAGATATTGAGAGATTGAGATATTGAGATTTTATGATATGGGCCAGTCCGGATTGCCGGAGCCCAAGATATTGAGATATTGGGATATATGTTTTCTGTCAATGCTTGACACGGATTCCCTGATGATTTCATTGATGATACTTCAGTTTTTATACAGAAATCTCACTGAGATAAGAAAACAGTTTTCTCATTCAAGATGAATTCTGTTTTCATGCATTCATACATCATATATGTGATATGTTGCTACCAGAGGCACTGACACGAGCACTTGGTATCATACTTAAGTTTAGATGATTACCCTTGTTTTTATTAGATGTTTCAGGTTATATATTGAGGATATTATTATTGTATGACCCAGGATAGAGTTATATATGCAATTTTTGCTCGGTGATGTCTTCTACTCACGAGTTGGTAACTCACTCCCGTTGTGCCACAGTTTCTTACATGTTTTTGCCATATGGGTTTTCTTGGCGGGTTTACTAGCACACTACTTCCTTCCGGGTGATTGCTTTGTAGGTGGGTTCACTTATATCGTGACCATCGTAGTATTTGTATTTATTTCAGTTGTATCTAGTAACTCCATCAACCAGACGTGTATTATTGATAGACTTAGAAGACCAGTGTATATTCTTTTGACCTTAGAGTCGCGCTTGTATTATTATGATTTTCTCTGGTTTTCTTGAGAATGTTGGTTTCCTTTCTGAGTTTTGATCCTCGCCCTTCGGCGTTGTATATTATATTGCATTGCGTGGTTGTTTCCGCTAATTTGCGAAGAGCTATATCCCGTTTGGGGATGCCTTTATGCATTATTCATATATATTTCTGTTTTACCCATTTGGGGGCAGTATTTACAAAGGAAACTCTGCCAAAATTTTTAGAAAAGACGTGATGTTTTAAAACTGCTTTCTACGACTTTCAAGCGAATTTTTATGTTACTTCTAAATAAGTTTTTCTTCACTCTCTTTTCAAATGCTTTAGATTTCTGGGCTTGTGGCTTACTTGAATTAGGTGGGGTCCTATAGACGTTATATGATTCAGGTGCCAGTCACGTGCTATTTCGGATCGTGACAGTAATATTGTTTTATTGGGACACTTCCGGGTTGAGGATTATGTCACCATTGATGTATATTATTTACTTTTCCGCATTAGGATAGACCCAAGGCGGGGAGCACAAGTAACCGGGTTCTGAAGTCCAGTGGGTGACCATCTCGAAGAGTCGAGACCGGGTCTCCTAACTCTAGAATTGGAACGGTTTCTTGCCACTCTCGTAGGGGTCATGGGATGTGGGTTTGGCTTTTCATCACGACCGCGGAATTCGTATTATTCATTATTGGCTTAATTTAAAACACGAACCTCCTAATATATCCAATATTTCATATGTTGACTTCTGCTGCTTGGTTCTGTGATGCGATCATATAACTACATGAGACGAATGCTATTATATATATGATATATAATAAACGATGCTTATGTTTTTCACCCGTGCTAGTCCATCCCCCGCTCTGCCGTTAGTTAAGTAACCTAACGATGCATGACGGGGCCCCGTGGCAAATGCGAATGGCATAAGCATACGTTCTATTTTCGATTCTTTATATGTGATGTTTAGGGAAACATAAATGATGGGGCTTCATTAATGAGATTAATTAAAAGAAAAGAAATCTAAAGGTTTTGTAGAATTGAAATTTTAAAAACGTAGTGTTTTGCCCAATCAGAGCAAAGCTCTGTTGAAATTCAAAATTCAAAATTTTGAAGCAACGCTTCAAATCTCGGGCGCAACGCGCCACATGTCAGGCGCTGATACGTCAGCGCAGTGCCCAAGAAGGCGTGCCCAATCAGAGCAAAGCTCTATTTTAAGCAAAATTAAAGGAAGCAACGCTTCAGTTGTGCAGGCACTGTGCTGCGCGACACGTGTCAGCGCAGATGCGCAAGCGCAGTTGCGCTGCGCTGTGCGCTTCGCGACACGTGTCAGCGCAGATGCGCTAGCGCAGTTGCGCTGCACGACACGTGTCATGCGCAGATGCGCTAGCGCAGTTGCGCTGCGCTGTGCGCTGCGCGACACGTGTCACGCGCTGGGGCATTTACGCCAAACAGAATTAAAATTCTAAAGAAATCTTTTATGTTCTTGTTAAAACAAGAAGATTTTCTTCTGTAAAACAGAAGCCCTTGAATCAAAGATCCAACGGTGGAGAAAATTCCCCAAATCACTCAGAAAAAGATCTCTTCAACAAAATTAACTAATTTATGGGCACTATAAAAGAGACCCCAGACCTCATTTCAAAGGAGGAACATTTTCTTGAAAAAAATCAAAAGCTTCAAACAGAGAGAGAATTCTGAGAAAATTTCAAAGAAAAAGGTAAAAGCCTTCACGAGAGAGAAGAAATCTCTTTTAATAAATCATTGATCTAAAAACCAGATTAATGTTCTTCACATAATAAAAGTGCTTTGCACTTCTTGTGAACCACTGGTTCTTTGAAAAAAAAGAAAGCAACAAAAATAAAAAATAGTGCTTTGCACTTTTATGAACCTCTGGTTCTTGAAACAAAAAGAAAAAACTTATTTTTCTTTGATCTAAATTAGATCAAGAAATCAAATAGTGCTCTGCACTTCTGTTCTTGAATCTAAAAGATTCTTAGTGCTTTTCACTTCCAAACTGCGCTGTTGCGCCCTTGAGAGAGCGCCACGTGTCAGCTACAGAACAACTTGCGCTACGCGCTCTTGAAATAGAGCTTTGCTCTCTGGAATTGGCGCAATTCACCAGAGCGCGCCACGTGTCAGCAGCGCAACAGCGCAGCGCACTGCTCCGTTGCGCTTGCGCTCACCAGAACATGACACGTGTCCTCACCACAAGCGCCTGCGCTCAGTGATTGGCGCAAAGCGCCTGACAAATGCAATGCATTTCTTTTACTGAAGGGCCAGACCCAAATAAAAGACCAAACAGGCCTAATTAAATTGATGCTCTGCATCATTTATAAATAGGCAAAGCCCAAACAAAATAATAAAAATGCTATGCAGATGCCTTGCAGGGCCCTAAATAAATTGATGCTCTGCATGTTTTATGGGCAGAGCCCAAACAAAAAAATAGAAAATAATGCAATGCATTATTTAAAAATGGGTCAAGCCCTAACACAGGCCTAACAGACCAAAAACAAATAAAAGGCGTTGAATACTTTGGACTTAGCCCAATCATGGCCGTAAATCCTCAAATTAAATTGACTGAGTGATATTGCTCCCTTAAATCAATTTATATCCGGTTCGAGGGTACATCTCCGAGCTCCTCCGACACCTCTCGTTGTAATCCTTCAACGACGTCAGAGAGGCGACGGGTCCCAACAACCACACATGAATATGGACCACCACGTCCCTAAACCGGAGCATGGACCGCAACGTCCCTAAACTACCTATGGACCACTACGTCCCTAAACTGGAACAATAGAGCCTCCAAATGCTCTTTTCCCGGATCTAAACGATCCCGTTTAAGTTGATCTTAGCTCCAAACACGGCTAACGTATCCTTAAACATTCAAACGGATTATAAAACTCCAAATCGACTTTGGTTCAAGGGTACATCTCCGAACTCCTCTGACACCTATCGTTGTAATCCTTCAACGACGTCAGAGAGGTGACGAGTCCCGATAGCCATACATTAAATGGACCACCACGTTAAGTTGATCTTAGTCTCAAAACAGGACTAACGTATCCTTATCAAATGTTTAAGTTGATCTTAGCCTCAATACGGGTAACGTATCCTTAAACTAAAAAAGAAAACACCAAACCCAAATCTAAGTAAATACGGATTTGGACTAATCCACGTCCTACGGGCGACGGCATTACTCAGTCTCCGTATACAATCCACGGGCAACCACAAACAGAACAAACACAGACGACACGAAGTGAAATTCTGGAGAAGGAGAAAGTTGTTACCGCGATGCCGTAGCGTAATTAACTGCAGGGGCTTGCGCCTGCAGGGAAGAGCGTCCCCACAATAAAAAAAACCCCTCAAGCGAGGGGGAATCTGATGAAGTGTGCTACATCGGCCGCATCCGTCTAAACCTCCGATACACGGTGCCATAAATCAACTTGGCATCTTCGGAGAGGTGGACGGATAAAACCAAATAGCATCTGCCCCGAATCTCAGCGCCAGGACATCGCGGTCCTGTGCGCCGTCTTTCGGAGGGGAACAGATTCTGGCACGCCCGGTGGGACCTTTTCCTCTTTCCACTCCACACTTCGTGTGTCGTCTTCGCGAACTCAAGATTCAATGGCCTCTAATTGCACCAACTGTTCGAAGTGCTACTGCAACAAACGCTCCACCTCACCAGGAGGTGTAGTATATGGGCCCCAAGCGGCTTCCTTCCTCACTCTGCCAGTAGACCAGGTGACCCAAGCCACCACTGGCCTATTCTTCAGGACCATGATCCCACCTACAAGCTTTCCTACGCCAATACCCGCACCGGAAGTGAACAAAAAGTCGGTCTTTGACCGGCTCACTGCTACGACAGCCCCTGTCAACGGGTCGCCCGCTAACAGCCTCTGTTTTCACCAGGCTAAATCTGAACTCTAAAATGGCTGTCCAAAGGAGAGCAACAGCTGCTGCTTCAGAAGTCGTCAAGGCGGCTTCCCCTGTCAAAAAGTCAGTCTTTTCAAGACTGACGATTCCTGCTCCTGCCCCCGTTCGAGGATCCGTCTTCGACAGGTTGAATATCACCCCTCAAAAGACAACCTCAGTCTTTAAGAGGTTAACACCGGCGGCGCCTCATTCAGACAGGGGGCAAAAAGAAGATGTCTCAATCTCCGAGCCAGTCCCAATGGCTCGTCATGCTCGACGTCGCCATTGGCAACGAGTGAGGAAGGCAGGGGCAACTCCCCCTCAGGGCTAACTCCACCGGCTCCAGTGGTGGAAGTCAACGCAGCTGTTCCAACTGGGAACAGCTTTGAACTGCTGAGGACGGTACGGAAGAATTCTCTAACCGCTACACTGAAAAGATCTCCTCCGCCTGCAGGGAGTGTCCCAGAAACGAAGCAAGAACAACCCCCTTAACAGCTGTCCTCAAAAATTTATAAAGTTTGGCGGCGAGTTCAAGATTTCGTGATTGACCCAGATCGCTCTCGTCAACAGCAAAAGGCGAAAGTGGAAAAATAAAAGGACCGTCCGATCAAACAGGAAAGGATGGCAGCTGCTAGGATGCCCACTTCAACGGTTCCTTCAACCTCAACGGCCCACAAAAGAAAGAGGCCAGAGAAAACTCCCGCGTCAGCGGCAAAAGCCAAAGGTGGTGAGCCTAAACGCCCTAAGTCTGGGGGCATGATAGTTCATACAGTTTATGTGGCATCGGGAAAGGAGGATAGTAACATATCAACGGGTCATAGACCGCACACGAGGTCGGTGACCAAGGCTCAGGAGCAGCAGCAGAAGCTCCAAGAAATGATGAACGCTATGGCCGCACTTACAGGGCCAAAAGAAAACCTTGAAACGTCCTCGGATGAATGCCAAGAGGAAGAAACCGACGCCGAATTCCTTCGTCGGATATTGGAGAAGAAGGACAAAGAGGCTACTGAACAAGCAGCCAACATACAGCGTATGGGCCTCCTCTTCCAAGACATGATAGGGATGATGATACAACAAGATCCTCCGGCTGAAGAGCCCCCGATCGTCCTTGAAGACGATAGGGGAGAAACATCAAATCCTCCACCAGCTCTGTCGATGGCCAAGAAGGATACAATCTCCAAAGCTGATTTGGATGAGTACATCGCCCAGCAAATACAGGTTCATCATGCGACCGAAGCGGCCGGTCAGGTCGTAAAAACGGGGCGGCCATATCCATGTTGGTAGGATCAAATCAAGTATCCACCCGGTTACACAATTCCCAAGTTCCATGTCTACAAGGGGACGGGCAATCCTTACCAGCATGTTGCCCAGTTCAGGGCACTCTGCGGCAACACCGGCGATGATGACAAGCTGTTGCTTCGCCAGTTTGTTGGAAGCTTATCAGATACGGCGTTTGAATGGTACTCTGAGCTCTCGAACGACTCTATTAAAACCTTCGCGGAGATGGTGCTGCTGTTTACTCAGCGTTTTGCAAGTGCCAGTGAACGTACCCCGATGACGGCACTGATTAATGCCAGGGTAAAACCCGGTGAGACGTGGGTTCAGTACGCTATACGATGGCGGAACTTATGGTCGAAGTGTGAGCAGCGCATTGAAGAAGCTCCCGCGGTGGGTATGTTTGTGGGAACCCTTGATCCGCAAGCAACCATCTCACAATTTATGATGTTTTTCAAGCCAACTACCTTCCAGGGCTTGATTTACAAACTAGCGCAAATGGATCAAATGGGCCATAAACCCCCTCTTCCAAGGCCGGACTCCCGAAATGACAAAGGGAAGGAAAAGCGATCGTCATCGCTAATGCTCACCAACAACCGAGCGACTCGAAGCCGGTTGCTTGTTAAAGTAATATACGCCCCTACGTACCCCTTGAGGATAGGATGGGACGTCCTTATTCCTTTCCCCGCGATAAAACGAGGAGGTTATTCGAGCTGGCGTTGCGCAACAGACTCATAAATCTGCCGGATCCAAAATGTCCGTTGCAACCAAATGACGTCAACGAGCCCAACTACTGTCCTTTTCATCGAGTACTAGGCCATCCGATCGAAGATTACTACGTTTTCAAGAATTGGCTTGAAAACCAGTACCGACAGGGCAAGTTCGCGTTATCTGACAAATGGAAGGTGAATCCCCCGCAGCCCCACACCTCTAAGGGGACGAATACACCGGGGGCAACATGCTCCTTCATTGAAGAAGCTCCTTGGGAGGTTGTATTATCAGCCAAGACAAAGAGGATGCTAAACGATCTTCAGACATGTCCAGCGATCAAGTGGAAGAATCCGTTGGAACCGCAGGTCATTGAAGGGATGCTGAAGCCACGTCCAACTCCAAAGACCGATGGTGGTGGTTCAAGCACTTGCTGCCAGCCGTCAAAACCTTCGAAAAAGAAGAAGAAGAAATCGAAGAAGCCCGTGAAACCTGGAGACAAGCGCACGGACCTGCAAAAACAAATTGACGCGCTTGAGGAATACAATCAAAAGGCACAGACTCCCATTACGCTCCAAGAATTCCTCAATCACGTTTTTCAAGAAGAAGGTGAGGAAGGAAGTTCATCGGATGAATCTGAGGAATATGTGGCGAGCTTTCATATGATTTCCCATTCGGCCACAAATGAGGAGGAGACTCCTTGCACTGAAAAGCTGGGGGCAGATCCTGAACCAAAAGTTCTGAGGCCATCAGATGAGGAAATTGACGCATTCCTCAATGAAGCTCGATTGAAAAGTAAAGCTGATCGAGAACGCGAGACGGCTATATTGGAAAGGGCCAAGCGCCAGCGACTTGATGAAAGAGCTGAGACGATCCCGCTGGAGCTAAACACTTCCGCTACCGACAAAAGCCAATTCAAGATGAGGAAAAAGTTTGCTAAGGTCATATCAATGGGCATGAAGCTACCATCCTCTGAAGGAAACATCACTGGTGAAATGGAAACGCACCCCTCCTATTGCTTATATCATCAAAAGATTTCGCACCCCACTCAAAAGTACAAAGCTTTCGATAGATGGTGGCAAGGATATGTTGCTCATCGACAACACTTTAAGCGGGAAAAGCGTAAAACTCGTCGAGAGAAAAGAAATATGACCGAAGTGCTTAAAAGAACTGCTGGTGATTGTTGCATGGTTAACACCGGTAGATCACAAGTGCCCATATTCGGGAGTGATTCTGATGAAGAATTAGAACTTGCCCCTTTCTTTAAAGAGTCCGCCTCGAGAAAAGAAGAAGAACCGAAGGTTTGCGAAAATATCCGGCTACGTAATCGCTGTAGGGTTCCTAGGAACACTAAGGAGGTTTCACAAGGCATCAACCATGCCAATTTTTGATTTTACGGGTGCCGAGAAACCCTAATACGGATCGTTAACTAGAATATTAGGCGAACACATGCAACCAGTTAACAATTTAACTAAAAGAACGGAAATACAACCTTTGCAGATCCGGTCCTCCACCTCCATAGCTCCGCAATGAAGTCTCCTCGCTGTCCAAATGGAAACCCGGGCTCTAGCATCGGCTTCATCGGAGAAATAGGCGGGCAAGGTCGTCGGCTTCGTGCCGAAGATGATCTACGTCGAGGCATCACTAGATCAAGCTCCAACTTCACCAAGTCAAGAAACTTGTGAAGAAAACACCCTATACTACTTGGCAAGAGGTAGAGGATGAAGAAATAGGAGGTGGGTTCACATTAGAATTGGATTGCTCACTCATTTTCACATTTCACCATTGTTGGTTGAAAGCTTTCTTCATCAAGAAGAAGAAGAAGAAGATGATAATTATATGATAAGTATTTATAAAATAAGAAATAATATGATACTTATCATATTGGTAACCATAGTTAGGTGTAGAGAATAAACCATGGTTAGGGTTAATGGTTAGGTTTAGGAAAAGAACAAGAATGGTCAAGCATTCAACACTTCATGAAGTTTCCACAAAACTACAAAATAAGCCACCATTCTCTTTATCTTTTCAAAATGAAATAAATAAAATAAATAAATGAATAAGTGAATCAAATCATAACCCTAACCATTACATAACCATGGTTTAATCTAAACATACACCCAAACAATCATGTATCATCAAACATGATACAATCATGTGCACAAAAAAATATATCACATATACAATGTGCACATCAAGTGAGAAAATCCATTTTAAGTGAACCAATATTAGTTAATGTAAAGTAATATATCTAATATATAATTATACATTAAATCATTAAATCAATACTTGATTTAACGATCCGGTCATATCGCATATAACCGACTAATATCAATAGTAACAACTTATCGAATCAACACTTGATCCGAATGTTACAAATCGCGTATAACCGATCAATGTTACAAATCGCGAGAATCAAATACAGTATCACATACTGGTATTATTCTCGGTCCTGCACATATCTCATATGCGCTCCTATTTCGTTTCGCTTGAGCCAGGAAACCTCTGTGTAGGACTCTAAAGACTCGTCAATACGCCGGCAGCAGGTGATGATCATATCAAACACCCACAAACCGCAAGCGGTCTGCTAAACGTAACGGCCACCCGGGTATTGAGCGATTAGAAGATCGACGAGCAAGCCCGCTCACACTCCTGTGAATCCAACCAGTAACACTTACCGTACAGTCCGGTCTCGTCGTCTGATATGTCGCATATCTCGCCTAGGGTTGGTAAACGTCACACCCCAATAGCTCGATAAGTCGTGTCGATATGAGGTCTATAACAATTCGAGAAACTACTGGTAACACTTACCAGTAAATCTCAGCAACCCTAGCCAGGGATTTCCGGTTATAGCTAATCGAACACAGCGCAACATCAACCCCCTATACCGGGAGAGACGAATCCCCTCGTATCGCTCATTGCCTCCATGTGATTCGGGACTGTACCCAAAAACCACCGTTTTTCACGCCCTCTTGGACATGTTAAGGTGGAAATCAAAGCACTGTGGGAACCACACAAGACTCTATGACGATCTCGGGTCAACAGACTACTCTGTACCAGTGTCACCAGAGAACTGCCATCTGACGTAAGGTATAATACCATCTGGGAGTTCTCGGCGAGTCCGTCCAGTGTACCCAGTCTCCACTGAGCACCCGTATATCATCTCTGATGTCAAACACCAATGGATATGGGATCATCCATCGCCCATCTGTATGGGTCGAGAAGGTATACGCTAGTCTACTCTGGTATATCGATGCCCCGTCTCGATACACCCACGACTAGGGACTTTGAAGGATGTACTTATAGACTATCTGTCCCCACTAGTATGATCTGCATCATAGTCCAGGTACTCAAATACACATCCTAAGGGCTTTACCAACATGTAAAAGAGAGACAATCAGTATACACGTTAAGGTAAAGAGCAACCAGATAGCATACTATCATGTCGAGCAAGAAAGTCCTCCCTATATATGTCCCAGCATCCACTACAATATACATCCTATGTACAGTAATGTCCTCTAGGGCATACATATAACTAACAATCTCCCACTAGCACTAGGGCCATCTGTAGCAGTGGTTGCAGTATCTTATACTCAACCATCCCAGAAAAGTCTCTCTCTGGGAAAAGGCCTTTGTGAGTGGATCCGCCGTGTTGTCCTCTGCGTCTCTTCTCCTAACCTTGATCCCTTGGAGATCAAACATCTCCATGATCAGGTGATACTGCCTTAGAATATGTTTGGATCACTGATGGGACGGACGTTCCTTGGCATAGGCCACAACTCCATTGTCACACAATGGGAGGAACAAAGTTCATCTCATGAACAAATATACATCCAGACTTGCCTCTTTGGTAGCATCTTAAGTAGCGATGTATCAAGCCTTTATCGTCTAGTATGCCACGGTATCTAGCTTGGAACTCTTCCAACATACCGTCCCTTTACTGAGGGTAAAGACAATGCCTGCGACTGACATTCAGTCGTCTTTATCACCCTGGAACCTTTCCAGTGATTCTCCCCAGGATCAACTGATACCATCTCACTACAGCTAGTGAGTCTCCTAACATCCAATTAGATCTATCTCATAGATCAAAAATCCAGGATTTAGGAGGTATCACTTTGATCTTATATGGAGAATCATTGTGATAAGCGGAGATTGACCGAGCGTAGCATAGGAAACTCCTTCCCTATCAAGAGCATGTCATCCACGTACTCTACGAGGATCGTCAATATACTCCCTACTACCTTTTTGTTTATACAAGGTTCATCTACCATTTTGATGATGTCAAACTCTTTGACTAACACATCAAAACAGATGTTCCAACTCCGCGATGTCTGCTTTATCCTATAAAGCATCTTGTACACGTTTCCGCTGCTCCCACTGTCTACGAAGCCTTCTGGCTGTGTACTTATAGACGTTCTCTTCTAAAACATCATTTAGAAAAGCAGTCATGGCACCCAACCACCAGATATCGTAGTCATGGTATGTAGCCGTGGCAAGTAGGATCTGGATGGACTTAAGCATAGCTACTTGAAAAGGTTTCATCATTATCCATGCCTGGTCGATGACGAAAAAGCTTTAACAAGTCTAGGTTTGAAAGTCTCAACTTTTCCATCTACACCAAGTAATCTTCTCAAGATATACTTGCTCCTGATGGGGATTTAACCCTTCAGATATAGCAACCAAAGTCCATACTTTGTTGGTGTACATGGATTCCATCTCGGATCGCTAAGCATCCAGCCATTCTTTCAGAGTCCCACTCCTGATGGCCAGCTCGAAACTAGTTGGGTCATCATCTCATGATGCAATCCTCGCTCCCACTGTCATAGAGTAACCGAAGTATCTCTCAGGCGGGTGAGGAACCCTACTAGATCGGCGGAGAGGTTGAGGTTCATTGTTAACTATTGAATCCTTTGGTTTTATCAAATCATCTGCTGTAGTTTGTATAGCTGGAACATTTCCAGCTCTACATAACTTGCCTTGCCTCGAGCTTGTCCGGATATTGCTTTTAGACATAGCCCGGACAACCCCAAATCTTAACCAACTCAAGATATGGGCTCTTCCCTTATCATATCACATATGAAATGGTAGGCAACTAATTTGATTTGAACCCTATTCAATAGGTATGCAGCTTCTCAAGTGCATAACTCCCAAAAGGAAATAGTTAACTCAGTAGTACTCATTATAGAGCATACCTTATCATATAGGGTGTGATTGCTCCGCCCCGATATACCATCGTCCTATGGTGTATACGGAGGAGTAATGCTGAGAGAGAATCTCATTCTCCTTTAGAATAGTCCAGGAATTCCGTGCTCAAGTATTCTCCTCCTTGATCACATCAAAGGACATAATAATTTTACCCGTTTTGGTTCTCTACTTCTAACTTATATTCTGTGAATATCTCAAAAGGTTCGGACTTGTGTTTCAACAGGAACATAGGTCTGAATCTCGAAAGATCATCAGAGAATGTAATGAAGTATAAAGAACCGGTCTTGGCAAGTGTAGACAGGGGACCTACATACATCAACATGTATCATCCCAAGAGTTCACTAACTCTTTCTCTGTTTCCAGTAAATGGAGCTATGGTCATCTTATCTCTGTGACATGACTGGCAAGTTTCACAAGATGTAAATTCAAACGGATTTAAATATGCATCTAAAATGTGACTTCAGCCAGTCGGATCGCATTGATATGACCCAGTCTATAATGCCTCAAGAAGGATTCATTCATTTCTGAACTCTTCCTCTTGTGTGTGTTCCGTATACTAAAGAACTGTAGTTTGATTTAGAACATCAATGCTTTTAGATAACGTGCCTGAACCGTTCAACTTTTGATGTAGGAAATGTTCAAAACATTATCCAACAATACAAAATTTTATCATTTCTTTATTGATAAAGAGACTGATATGATTTTGTATATCAAGTTCGGTATCTAATAACATTCGTTCAGAATCAATGTATTGGTAATACAGGGTGACAGTGACCAACAGACTTGGCTGCAACACTTGCCCTGTTTTCTGTCTCATGAAACTTATCACCCGTTCTCAGTTTTTCTACCTTTTTGTAGCCCTATGTAACAGATTACATATCTGGGATCCAGATCCGGTATCTATACCCAGGATGCGGAGGATACTGAGAAACAGTTCTGTATAATGAATACACCCGAAGATGATGCATCAGCATGCACTCTCTTCGTTTAGGCGGCACGGGAATTCTGGTAATCCCTAATTTCCTGCTCTGTCTTATAACAATTATAAGTTGGAGCGGGACCAACGTTCCCCAGCTCAGTATAACAAGTGGGTTCAGTCAATACTTCCATATTTATTATCTTGATTAAGGCGTGATATGGTCGCTACCTGGAGAGAGAGAGAAGAAAACACTCAGCGTGCGCTCTTGCTAGAATAGATTGGTTATTATTTTATCTAATCAGGATGGTTCCCACTGCTTTTTATCAAATCTTCCTTCAAACCCTAAAAGGAAAAACTAGCCGGGATTAATTACACGCTACAAGTTCGCCAATCTTTCAGCCAGGCCAGTGTCGGTACTTTGAGGGAGGTCCCCCGTGCTTTCGCACGAACCTAATTAATGTAAACCTCGTTTTCCCAGAGGCGTAACCTCGTTAACACCTTTCTAGACACCTACTTGATCGGCTAATTGTAATGTGTAAAACTCTCCCAGGAGTAACAATTACTCGCAGTGGGTATCGGGATCCAACTATCTCATAGAAGGTATGCAATCTCATTGCAAATTTCAACACTTGAAATTCCCGATAATATTTTGCCCCTAACGTGCTATGACCTTGACGAAAGCCAACAAACCATAGCCCGCTAGTCAAGTTCAACCCGTACATTTCTTGATTGAATTAAACCCACCCGCACGACCCTTGACGAAAGCCAACAAAGCCGCACGACTACCCTAATCCAATCGCATCGTATGCAGCAGATAAGCAGCATATAGCTACTGCACACTGCACCTTGACGAAATCCAACAAATGCAGCATGAATACTATATACAACTTATCTGAAATGACGGAGGGCTATGACAGGTTTTTCTGAAAACCTATTGCGTAATGAACTTGATATCGTTGTAGAATCAAATGATTTTAAAATGGAGTGTTTTTTAGGCTTTTCTAGTTTTGCTAAAGGAGTCTCTCCCGGTGAAGGGATCGTCGGTCCTTTCCTCGTCGAATGAGGTGCGGGATATATCATATATATCACTGTGCAAAGCAAAAACTCTTAAAAGCAATCAAAAGACAAACCGAGTGTGTAGTATCTGCCAGTTATTGCTAAAGGAGTCACTCTCGGGGAAGGGATCTCGGTCCTTTCCTCATCGAATAAGGTGCAGGATATATCATATATACCGCTGTGCAAAGCAAGAACTGTAGCTACCTGTTTTATTTTGAAATTCGATTCTACAACATCTTTAGGTTTCTTTTACTTTCATTAATCACATTAATGAAGTCCCATCATTTAAAGTACCTAAACATCACAGATAAATACGACGTACACTTATGCCATCCGCATTCGCCTCGATGTCCCCTCGTGCACCGTTAGGTTAGGTAACTAACGGCAGAGCGGGGCAGGGCTGGCGCGGGTGTAAAACATAAGTAACGTCTATATAATATATCATATATACTATATACAGTATCCATCAGAGAACATCACATGATCACATCACAGATATCGCAGCAGAAGAATCATATGAAATATTGGATATACTAGGACGTCCGTGTTTTCAATACGAGCCAGTATAAAACACGGATTCCACGGTCGTGATGAATAGCCAATACCACACCCCTAGACCCCTACGAGAGCGGCAAGCAACCCTACCAATTCTAGGGTTAGGAGACCCGGACTCGACTCCTCGAGTTGGTCTCCCACTGGACCCTAGAACCCGGTTACTTGTGCCCTCCTCCTTGGGTCTATCCTAGTGCGGAAAAGTAAATAATATACAAAGGGTGACATCTTCCGCAACCTGGAAGTGCCCCAATAAAAAAAATATTACATACAAGTTTTTACATGAATGAAAATGAAAAACACTCATCTCACATAAAAACCCCCGGCTATTCATACACGACGATCCAATATAACATATCCAGCAACACATAACATCACATGTCATCAACGTAAGTAAATATGCGCATCCCAATTGTCGTTGACATATAGCAACGAAACCGGCGATATCACATATTACACTTACGGTCACAGAAAAGAAAGTGTAAAACTACAACAGTTGGAATCCGCAACCTGCATAGACATCGCATGCCTAATCTAATGAATTCCTTAGACATCGCATGCCTAACAATTAAAAACCCCGTATTTTAGTCTCATTATCGAAAACACTTTTCAATATCAAGTCGGGTAATTCAACAAGATTCCCGACATCCTGATCGAATGCTCGTCGCAAACTTTAGTAGACGGCCGCACCCCCGACGTCGTCGACGAAGTGCACCAAGGCGGAACACCGCTACCGCGAGCACCCGAACGGATGCTTTCAGCGACGGGGTTCTCCTACAGTCACTTGGTCGGGGCTATGGGGTGTAGCTGTCTATTAAGTTTACCCGGCGAGTATCCGCGTACGCTACGTGATTGCGACGGACTTTTGATCACATCAAAATTCCGTGGCAACCGATCAAGTGAGACTAAACTGCTATGTTTATAACATTCATACAGTTATCTCATAACTTCTTGCGAATTCCAATTGTTGTATCACATTCCGGATAAATAGAAAATGTTAAACTTTCCGATCGAACAATCAAACACCCAAGTTTTCCCGAAACAGATCATCTCATGAAATAAGTTCAAAAACATTCACTTCGTGCCTCAGTACCAACGGTCCATCCGTAGAAGGGTCAAGCCAACGCCTCACATGTGGCACGCCGTACTGCCCCAAACCCGAAGGTTCAAAGGGCAGTTCAAGACGGTCACATAATCGAGTTAAGGTTTGTTGTCTTCTAGAAGGTCCATCGCGTTACTTGCACTACTTAGAACGTCTTTAAACCACGGAAAAATCCAACACTTGGAAATTTCCCGACAGGGGAAAAATTGGGTATTTATATCCGGTCGAACTTTTTAACATATTCAAAAAATTATCCGGAAAACACATAGACAAAATCTGATAATCTGATCGAATCATCCAAGCTCCAAAACACCCTGGAATATTCAACTCTTGAATAAATATTAAAAAAATTCCCAGAAAATCCAGCACCTGAAGTGACAAATTACTGTGCAAAAATGGAGGGCTGACGTCATCAAATGGCCGCGGAACCGCCGCACAAGGCATGCTTGTGCCGCGGTTCCGCCGCGCTTTAGATGAGTTAGCCCCTCGAATTTCACAGTAATTCAACTAAGACCCTGCTGAATTTTTTAGCAATTTTTAATCTGGAAAAAACCCAGTTTTTGAAAAAAGTCCAGAGAGCATTTTGGAAATGGGATTTCGGTTCGATCGGACTTCAAACTCCGTCTACGCATCGCCAAAGGCTCTAGCTAGGCTCTGATACCACTGTAGGGTTCCTAGGCACACTAAGGAGGTCTCACAAGGTATCAACCATGCCAATTTTTGATTTTACGGGTGCCGAGAAACCCTAATACGGATCGTTAACTAGAATATTAGGCGAAAACATGCAACCAGTTAACAATTTAACTAAAAGAACGGAAATAAAACCTTTGTAGATCCGGTCCTCCACCTCCATAGCTCCGCAATGAAGTCTCCTCGCTGTCCAAATGGAAACTCGGGCTCTAGCGTCGGCCTCATCGGAGAAATAGGCGGGCAAGGTCGTCGGCTTCGTGCCGAAGATGATCTACGTCGAGGCATCACTAGATCAAGCTCCAACTTCACCAAGTCAAGAAACTTGGGAAGAAAACACCCTATACTACTTGGCAAGAGGTAGAGGATGAAGAAATAGGAGGTGGGTTCACATTAGAATTGGATTGCTCACTCATTTTCACATTTCACCATTGTTCGTTGAAAGCTTTCTTCATCAAGAAGAAGAAGAAGAAGATGATAATTATATGATAAGTATTTATAAAATAAGAAATAATATGATACTTATCATAATGGTAACCATAGTTAGGTGTAGAGAATAAACCGTGGTTAGGGTTAATGGTTAGGTTTAGGAAAAGAACAAGAATGGTCAAGCTTTCAACACTTCATGAAGTTTCCACAAAACTACAAAATAAGCCACCATTCTCTTTATCTTTTCAAAATGAAATAAATAAAATAAATAAATGAATAAGTGAATCAAATCATAACCCTAACCATTACATAACCATGGTTTAATCTAAACATACACCCAAACAATCATGTATCATCAAACATGATACAATCATATGCACAAAAAAATATATCACATATACAATGTGCACATCAAGTGAGAAAATCCATTTTAAGTGAACCAATATTAGTTAATGTAAAGTAATATATCTAATATATAATTATAAATTAAATCATTAAATCAATACTTGATTTAACGATCCGGTCATATCGCATATAACCGACTAATATCAATAGTAACAACTTATCGAATCAACACTTGATCCGATAACCCGGCTATATCGCATATAACCGATCAATGTTACAAATCGCGAGAATCAAATACAGTATCACATACTGGTATTATTCTCGGTCCCGCACATATCTCATATGCGCTCCTATTTCGTTTCGTTTGAGCCAGGAAACCTCTGTGTAGGACTCTAAATACTCGTCAATATGCCGGCAGCAGGTGATGATCATATCAAACACCCACAAGCCGCAAGCGGTCTGCTAAACGTAACGGCCACCCGGGTATTAAGCGATCAGAAGATCGACGAGCAAGCCCGCTCACACTCCTGTGAATCCAACCAGTAACACTTACCGTATAGTCCGGTCTCGTCGTCTGATATGTCGCATATCTCGCCTAGGGGTGGTAAACGTCAGACCCCAATAGCTCGATAAGTCGTGTCGATATGAGGTCTATAACAATTCGAGAAACTACTGGTAACACGTACCAGTAAATCTCAGCAACCCTGGCCAGGGATTTCCGGTTATAGCCAATCGAACACAGCGCAACATCAACCCCCTATACCGGGAGAGACGAATCCCCTCCTATCGCTCATTGCCTCCATGTGATTCGGGACTGTACCCAAAAACCAACGTTTTGCACGCCCTCTTGGACGTGGTAAGGTGGAAATCAAAGTACAATGGGAACCACACAAGACTCTATGACGATCTCGGGTCAACAGACTACTCTGTACCAGTGTCACCAGAGAACTGCCATCTGACGTAAGGTATAATACCATCTGGAAGTTCTCGGCGAGTCCGTCCATTGTACCCAGTCTCCACTGAGCACCCGTATATCATCTCTGATGTCAAACACCAATGCATATGGGATCATCCATCGCCCATCTGTATGGGTCGAGAAGGTATACGCTAGTCTACTCTGGTATATCGATGCCCCGTCTCGATACACCCACGACTAGGGACTTTGAAGGATGTACTTATAGACTATCTGTCCCCACTAGTATGATCTGCATCATAGTCCAGGTAGTCAAATACACATCCTAAGGGCTTTACCAACATATAACAGAGAGACAATCAGTATACACGTTAAGGTAAAGAGCAACCAGATAGCATACTATCATGTCGAGCAAGAAAGTCCTCCCTATATATGTTCCAGCATCCACTACAATATACATCCTATGTACAGTAATGGCCTCTAGGGCATACATATAACTAACAATCTCACGCTGCCCGAAAAGAACCTCGGAACCTCGAACAAAAAAGATAAAGGTAAAGAAAAGGCCACTGAGGATATCGTCTTAGATGACCAAGTGGTGGAAGAGCTAGCTGCTAAAGAAGAATAAGGTGGATTACAACATCTTAGCACATCTGAGGAAGCTGCCCTCACAGCTCAGCATTCTTGACGCCCTTTTGCTATCAAAAGAGGCGAGAGATTCGTTAATTAAGGCGCCCCAAGACCCAGAACAATTCCAAGCATGCCTGGCCGAGGAAAAGATGAAGGATGAAGTGGAGGAAGTGCACACGGCCGATGTTACTTTTGGCGATGAAGACCTTCTATTTGGGACGTGCGAACACAATCGCCCTCTCTATGTCTCGGGATATTGCCATGATATAAAGATAAGCAAAATCCTAATCGATAACGGGTCGTCTGTTAACCTTCTCAACGTGCCGGTATTGAAGGAAATCTGCATGAGCGTCCAGCACCTTGCTCGGGACAAGATCACCATCTCCGGGTTCGATTCCCAATCGTCAAAGACTCTTGGATCTGTGATACTGACGCTACGCTTCGGGCTACTCGTCACGGACATTAAGTTCCACGTCATAGACGCCAAGACATGCTACAACGCTTTGCTCGGCCGACCATGGTTACACGAGTACAACATCATCCTTTCTACACAACATCAGTGTATGAAGTATTTTAAGGATGGTTTCGAGTATACCGTGACGGGAGAACTGAACCCGTTCTCTGTGAACGAGGTCCGCAAATACGAATATGCCAAATACTTCTTACCGGATTTCGAAAATACGGAGAAGTGTCACAAGCCGGAGAATAAAACTAATGCCACCATCCCTGTCTTCGGCAATGATACCGAGGAGGAAGAGGAGATGGTTTATTCGGGTCCGCCCCAACACAACAAGTCGGGACCATCAGCTCCTACGTTGATCTTTGGCAGCGCCTCGGAAGATGAAGTCCATGCTGTATTCTCTGCTCGACCTTCAATACGAACGTTCGCTGACAAAGAGAAAAGTCTGCAAGTCGCCATGGTGTCGTTTAAACACCATAAAGAACTGGATGCACTTAATATTTACAACGTAGAAGAGCTACAAACATTCTACATCCCTCCCAGGCGACAGAGCGAGAAAGCAATTCTGTTTTACCGCTCTGAAGAAACCAAGGTAGAAAAAGAAATCTGGCATGGCGCGGAATCTACGCTCGACAGGCTTCAGCCTATCCGTTTACCGAAATATTATACGGAGGGTTTGAAAAAGCTGCTGAAACGCCAATGGATATCCTTCAAGCAGACCGTTCGAAAAGCCAAGTTCTACAAAAAAGTCTGGAACGTTCCTGGAACTCAACGCAAGCTACCTAATGGGAGAATGGAAACAAAAGGGCTTGGATACGTCCGGTCAAAGAAACGAGAGTTACTACACGGCTGCTACATCGTGTACGACTTCAATGAAGAAGCAGATGCTCAATGGGAGGACGCTAATCCTGAGACAGTAAAAGTTCCTAATGAAAAAGAGTCCGGTCCGTCGTTCGAGGAACAAATGGACAAACTTATAAAGAAAGCTGGTCAAAAAGTCCGAGATGATCACAACCGTGAGACGGCCATCTACGAGAAAGCCAAGACGCAACGCCTTCTCCCACAGGCCGTAAAGAATGAAAATGCCGCTCCTTGTCAACCTGTTATAAAGAAGTCTCAGTGCAAAAGCAAAAATAAGTCGAAAAGCTAAAAAGGCGCTCAACAACAACAAAGCATGGCTAAGAAGCCATGCAAACGGGAGTCGAGCGTTATTGATCTATTCCTTATGAAGAAAATAGGTCGAGCATACTCGTTTCCACGAGACAGGACGAAGAAGATACTTGACCTCGCTCTAAAACATCAGATGCTTACACTGCCGGAGTCTAAATATCCTGAACAAGCGGGAGAAGTCTCACACCCGGACTATTGCTCTTACTATCGAGTAATAGGGCATCCTCTTGAAGATTGCTTCACCTTCAAGAATTGGGTCGAAGATCAGTATCAGCTTGGCAAATTCGCTCTGTCCGACAACTGGAGGGTAGCGCCACCACAAAAGCATGAGCCCAAGGTCACGAAAGAAAAACCAGTTCCACATTGGGATTGGAAACGAATTCGTACTTGTCACGTGATAACAATACTAAAAGAAGAATCCGAGAACATGGACAGCCTTCCCTGGTGCCTTGAAAACAGCAATGATGAGGTGATCTCAGAATTTCCGCCAGCTCCGAAAGAACTGGAGGATGGCATACATACTACTGCAGATAACCTCAAGAAGATTGAGTTGGGATCGGCAGACGATCCGCGACCGACATTCATCAGCGAGCTGCTATCTGAAGAAAGGGTGGCTGCGTTAAAGGACGTGCTTCTACAGCATAGAGATTGCTTCACGTGGAACTATTCCGAAATGCCGGGACTAGATCCAGAAATTGCTGTACATAGATTGGCGATATTCCCGAACATCAAGCCAGTCAAACAGGCGCCGAGGAGAATGCGGCTCGAGCTTGAGATGAGCATCAACGCCGAGGTCAAAAAGCTGATTGACTCTGGCTTCATCTAGGAAGTTCAATATCCTGAATGGATCGCTAACATCGTACCGGTGATGAAGAAAAATGGGACGGTGCGCATATACCTGGACTTTCGGGATCTCAATAAAGCTTGCCCGAAGGATGATTTCCCAGTACCAGTCACCGAACTGATGATAGACAATACATCCACTCATGAGGTTTTCTCCTTCATGGACGGCTCGTCAGGGTATAATCAGATAAAAATGCATCCCGAAGACCAGAAGCACACCTCCTTCAGGACCCCTCTAGGTATATTCTGTTATAAAGTGATGCCCTTCGGTTTAAAGAATGCCGGTGCCACTTATCAAAGGGCCATGACAAAGATCTTCGACGACCTTATACACGAAATCGTCGAATGCTATATCGACGATCTCGTGGTTAAAAGCAAATCATACGAGGAACATCTCGAGCATTTAAAGACCGTATTTCAACGCCTTCGGCAATACAACTTGAAGATGAACCTGCTCAAATGTGCATTCGGGGTTTCCTCTGGCAAATCCCCGGGGTTCATCGTCCGACACCGAGGTATCGAAATAGATCCGTCCAAGATCAAGGCGATTAAGGAAATGCCTCCGCCAAGAACTCTTAAACAGCTGCGATCTCTCCAAAGGAAGGTCGCATACATACGGCGATTTATAGCCAATCTCTCAGGCAAGTGTCGCCCTTACAGTCACCTGATGAAGAAAGGAAGTCCATTCATCTGGGATCACAAATGCCAAGGCGTACTGGATGAGATCAAGCAATACCTGCAGAACCCTCCAGTGTTGGCTGCTCCGGTTAAGGGGAAACCTCTCATCCTTTATACAGCTGCCCTCGAAGGTTCTTTAAGCGCATTATGGGCGCAGGAAAATGACCAGGGAAAAGAAAGAGCGCTCTACTATCTAAGTCGAGTTCTACTGGGGGCAGAAAGCAACTACTCCCCCATTGAAAAACATTGCCTCGCGTTGATGTTCGCAATAAGAAAGCTTAGACATTACGCGTTAGCATAAGAAGTCCGTCTCATTTTGAAGGTGGACCCTCTCAAATATCTAATGTCAAAGGCCATATTGATGGGATGACTCGCTAAATAGGCCCTGCTCTTGATGGAGTTCTCGATAATATATCAACCTCTCAAGGCAGTGAAAGGCCAGGCCATCGCCGACTTCCTCGCTGAGCATCCGATACCGGCCGATTCTCCTCTGAACTGCGATATTCCAGATGAACATGCGTTTGATGCAGTCGACGATGATGATACTCGATGGGAGCTTTATTTCGATGGCGCATCTTCCATGAAGAAGCGCAAACAGAGCACCCCTATAATCAAATCGGGCATAGGGCTCATCTTTGTAACTCCACAAGGAGGGATAATGTGCTTTGCTTTCTCCCTAACAGAGCCGAGGACAAACAATGAAGCCGAATACGAAGCTTTGATAGCAGGCCTCGAGATCGCCATCGACATAGGAATTGAAAACCTCCTCATATACGGAGACTCCCAGCTGGTCGTTAGTCAAGTAAACGGCGACTACCAAACGTGCAAACCGGAGTTGGTGAGGTACGGCGAAAAGATGCAACAATTGTTGACCCAAATTCCCTCTTATACTTTGGAGAACATACCGCGCGCGGAAAACAGCAAAGCAGACGCATTGGACAAACTTGCGAAAGAACTGGCTGACGAGAATCTCGATGACGTTAGAATCATGGTAAAAAGCCGTCAAGTGCTTGCCCCAGCAGAAATATCTCCGGAATCATCCGAAGAGAAGGGAGCGACTGAGCAAACGACCCTGCAGGTAAAAGACCTGGAAAAGGCTGAGGATTGGAGAGAAGTCTCCATAGACTACTTTAGGTCCCACCGAATGCCTGAAGAAGCGTCCACAAGACATCAGCTTATGAAACGAGCTCTGTCTTTCGCCTTTGTCAATTATACTCTGTACAAGAGGTCGTTTGATTCTCTGTGGCTGAGATGTTTAGGACCTGATGAAGCGAAAAGAGTCGTCCAGGAGGTTCACGACGGACTCTGCGGTTCTCACCAAGCGGGCCCAAAGATGAAGTTGAAGATCAAACAGATGGGCTACTATTGGCCCACAATGATCCAGGACTGCCTTGAATATGCGAAGCAATGCCATTCATGCCAAATTCATGGGGACTTCATCCATCAACATCCGAATCCACTACATCCAACGGTGGCTAGCTGGCCATTCGAAATGTGGGGGACTGATATAGTCGGCCCCATCGAACCAGCATCGTCTAGAGGACATCGTTTCATCCTAGCGACGACTGACTACTTCTCTAAGTGGGCAGAAGCGGTACCACTGAGGGAAGTAAAGACGGAGGATATCCTCCATTTCTTCAAGGCGCATGTCATATATCGGTTTGGAACGCCAAGACGAATCATCTCCGATAACGGGCCAGCCTACAGAAGCCACAAAATCAGTCGCTTCGCGCAACAGCATAATATAGACTGGAGATATTCCTCAGTTTATAAACCGCGAGTTAACGGTCTAGCTGAAGCCTTCAACAAGACCTTGACGAAGATCATGAAGAAAACGGTGCCACGAAATAAGAAAGACTGACACGAAATACTGCAAGAAGCTCTCTGGGCGTATCGAACTACGTTTAAAACGGCCACGAACGCAACGCCATTTGCGTTGGTATTCGGTACAGAAGCAGTACTCCCTCTCGAGATAGAATTACCCTCTCTACGAGTGGCAGTCCACTACGAGCTGACTGACGAAGAAAATGCTCACCTTCGGCTTGAGGAGCTTGACGCCCTTGATGAAACCCGGCTCATAGCGCAACAAAATCTGGAAGTTTATAAAGCAAAGATGACTCGCTCATATGAAAAATTAACCCGACCAAGGACATTCCGCCAAGGCGAACTTGTGCTGGTGTTCAAAAGGCCTATGATCCCCAATCGCGCCAAGCGGGGAAAATTCGAGCCAAACTACGAAGGCCCGTACATCGTAGATAAGGTCTACCAGGGCAGGGCCTATCTACTCATGGACATGCACGGTGAAAGGCCTTTCAGGCCAATAAACGGTCGCTTCTTAAAGAGATACTACGCTTAATGAGTCATGGCCTAGGTCAATGATAGATGACGACGACTATGTCCGCTCGCTATCTTCCTAAGCTCAAGCTTTATAAGCAGTAGCCGGCCTTCTCCATATCGGACCGAAATGTCCTTAAACTAATAGCAGACCGAAACGTCTTTAAACTAATACCACAGCATCCTTAGGTTGACGAGATGAATAAAAAAAATATAAATAAAAAAAATATAAAAAAACGGTATGTCCATAAGCAAAATGGGCACGGATGAAAACCCGAAAAGGCTCCGTGAGTAAAAACAGCAGAACTACCGGCGAGTGTTTGTGAAAACCTGAAAGGGCGCAACCTCGTTAAAGGACACTTATAGGGTCCTCTCGACCTTGTAAGGAGAAACCACCTGCGTAAGATCCTTACGACTCACAAAGGAGAAACACACTTAGGGATCCCCACGATTCCTAGGGAGAAAATAAACTCGCGAGATCCTCACGACTCGTGAGGAGAACTCTCTTATGAGACCCTCACGGCTCATAAGATTTGAATGTCTTAAGTTACAGAGACCTAAACCTGTGCTTAAGCAAACCCCCACAAACTTCCAATATTGCCCTACAAGTGGCTCAATACTGACCCTTGTATACAATCCACGGGCGCGAATAAACATTTCCCTAATCATGTTTCATCCGAGACTGGGGATACGTTCGCATGATGAACAACCCTTATAAGTCCTCTGGACTTACAAGGAGAAAACCCTCCTGTAGGAGCCTTACGACTTACAGAGGAAACGAACACTTAGGAATCCTCACGATTCCTAAGGAGAAAATACACCTACAAGATCCTCACGACTTGTAGGAAGAAATACCTTTAAGAGACCCTTACGGCTCATGAAGTTAAAAGCCTTAGTCGACAGTGCCATAACCCTGTTCGCTAAGCCACCTTTGTTCGTCATCGACGGAGGCAAATGATGATTCGCTCCTGGCAATATCCCAGTTGTAGCGATGTTGATGCCGAAATCGGTGTCTAATTCCAGGTTTACGGCGAAAAGCCAATAGGCCGCACATGCATACGAAATAGCCGAAATGATAGGGCAACTTGCAATAAAAAGCAGCAAGTAAAAATGTATGCATGCAAAATAGCCGAAATGATTGGGCAACTCGCAATAAAAAGCAGCGAGTAAAAATAAAATAAATAGCCGAAATGATTGGGCACCGCGAAAAATAGCCGAAATGATTGGGCAATCGCGACCTTCGCGAAATAAAAGCTGAAATGATAGAGCATCGCGGAGATAAAACAAAAAAATGATGATAAAACATTGGCCCTACAGTTAAGATCACATCGATCCCTGTATACAATCCAAGGGCGTAAACAAAGAGGGAACCATACTTTCCCAACAGGCTCCGTCAGAAGATGAAGCCAAATCTCGACGGTTCAGTCCAACTCCGAAGAAACCAGTGTCTTCAGCAGATTCCTCGACTTACTGATACAAACACTCCTTGACGAGAGCCTCCTGATCCGCGTCGACTAGCAGAGCCACCAGTGCCTCCGTGGGAAATCCTCGACTCGTTTCAAACCCCAAGGAAACAAATAATCCTTGGCGCTTGGGAAACAAATAATCCCTAGCAAACTCCTCGACTCACGGATACAAACACTCCTTGACGAGAGCCTCCTGATCCGCGTCGACTCGCAGAGCCACCAGTGCCTCCGTGGGAAATCCTCGACTCGTTTCAAACCCCAAGGAAAGAAATAATCCTTGGCGCTTGGGAAACAAATAATCCCTAGCAAACTCCTAGACTCACGGATACAAACACTCCTTGACGAGAGCCTCCTGATCCGCGTCGACTCGCAGAGCCACCAGTGCCTCCGTGGGAAATTATCGACTCGTTTCAAACCCCAAGGAAACAAATAATCCTTGGCGCTTGGAAAACAAATAATCCCTAGCAAACTCCTCGACTCACGGATACAAACACTCCTTGATGAGAGCCTCCTGATCCGCGTCGACTCGCAGAGCCACCAGTGCTTCCATGAGAAATCCTCGACTCGTTTCAAACCCCAAGGAAACAAATAATCCTTGGCGCTAGGGAAACAAATAATCCCTAGCAAATTTCTCGACTCACGGATACAAACACTCCTTGACGAGAGCCTCCTGATTCGCATCGGCTCGCAGAGAAACCAGTGTCTCCGCGGGAAATTCCCGATTCGTCTCAAATTGCAAGATGAAGCCCCACGCAGCAGGAATCAAAAAGCTTGCATCCCGAACAATGGGACCCTGCAAGTCGATCCAAAAAGATTTCTTGCATACTATTCACGTGTCTCACTCTCCAAAGTCGAATCTCGACAAGGAGGGAAGCAACCGCTTACGGGCCCTCTCGACTCGTAAGAGGAAAAAATTCTCTTATAGGATCCTTACGACTTGTAAGAGAAAACACACTTAGGAATCCACACGATTCCTAAGGAGAAAATCCACCTATGAGATCCTCTCGATCTGTAGGGAGAAAAGCCTCTATGAGACCCTCACGGCTCATAGAGTTGAAATTCCTAGGCAGCAGATCTGAACCTGTGGCCTAAGCCATCGCTATCTCTTGGAAAAAACTAAGTTATCTGCCAATTATGTTTATCAAAGATAACATGCTGATAATAAGAGAAAGCAGAAAGCAAAAGAGCATACAAGACATTGCAAAAGAAAATGTGTATCTTTATTCATTGACTTCAGTCGAATACAAGATGAATCGTACAAAAGAATAAAGAATGGATACATATTATTTAAAAGGAAAATTTTACAAATACATTGATACAAAGGCAGCTATTGGGAAGGAAGCGTCTTAAGTAGCTTTATCAGTTGTTCGTACACTTCCTTCCATGCCTTTTCCTGATTGGCCACCACTGCCAACTCCGCCTCCACTTGGGCCCGTTGCTGCGCGACAGATGCAAGCTGATCCCTGACGGCCTGATGAGCAGCTTCATGGCCTAGAGTGTCATGCTCGGTGACATCAAGTGCCCGCTTCAGTCTCAGCCCATTTGAGATGCGCTCCAGAAGGCCCTCGAAGACGGCCTTTACCTCAGCGGCGTTTGCCTCAACTTCAGCACGCAGGCGAGCAGTTTCGCTTAAAGATTCTTGGCACTCCTTCAGCCTCAAAGCTGCTTCTTGTTCCAAATAACGGAAATGAGAAGTGCTTTGCTCGAGCCATGCTCCCCGTTGAGTGCTCACAGCCAAAGTCTTGGGGGATAGGCACATCGACTCCAGCTGATGAAGGTGAGCCTCAATCTCCCGACAATGGTTAACCCAAGAGGCGACAGTGTCCTCGTCATGGAAGGTGGGAAATATCACCAACATCGGGTTAACCATCGTAGCGAAGTCCTCAGCAGATGTAGGAGCCTCGACGTCGAGTTCCTCGATGTAGTCGCTCAACATGCGCAGACTATTCGCCGCACCTTTTGAGGACGGACGTCTCTGGGAAGGGCCGCCCGGTATTGTAATACGAGACTCAAAAGGCACCGAGACTGGAACGACAGCTGAAAAGGACAAAATGTGATTAGATGATGATTCAATAGATACGGAGAAAGTCACTGATAAGATAGGTTACTATACCGGTTGAAGCAGGTGGCAAGGCCGGAAGGGCCGGTGGCGCAACCGATCTTTCTTCTCCCTCTTCGATTTGTAACACTGCGGTCAGGACAAGAGAGAGTTAGAAATAATTCTACCACTGAAAAACAAAGATATCAATCGGGAACGGTACTCACCAGCGCCACCAGAGGGGAAAGCGAATTCAGATGGGAAGGAGAAGTGTGGGAGCAACACTTGATAGAGATGGTCAAAAAGCACTCCTGAAAGACACAACAGTATAACTTTAGTACACAAATTAAGCGTCTGGAAGATAAGATTAATAAATTGCAAGCCCATACCATCCAACATCTTCGAGGGTACGAGAGAGGGTTGAGAGGTGACCACCGCCAAGGCAGTCGTTGAAGGCGCTCCCTCGAGCAGTGGGGCATCGGCGCTGGCTGCACCTGTGTTACAAAAAAGGTAAATTTGTCAGAAAAATTGTAAGGCAAAGAAAGAACACTAACTTGGGATTTACCTGACGAGCTGTCGGCTGAAACGGAGGCGTATCCCTCCTCCGTGGACATGAGGCCACCGCCCGTGGCCTCATCACCCGACTCGATAGGGACCGTCGTCATGCTCGCACGACCAGGAGACGGTAGGAGATCATAGGCAGGGAGGGCAATGATTGGAGCGTTGCCGGATTCTTGGAAGGAAGCGGCTGACTCTTCCCCAAGAGTCGTGCCCATCTCATCCGCTACTTTTTCGGGCTCCGCCGTCTCCATCGGCTCATCCACCGTCACCATGAGGTTGCCGGCCTCAAGCGCCTAGTCCGCCACCACCCTCGGTTCAGTTGTAATGATCATTTCATCTGCCGCCACTTCAGGCTGGACATCAATGACCCTCTCAGCTGCAGACCCCTTAACCTCCATCTCGGGCCCCGAAGCCTCGGCGACGTTGCCCACCGTCGGCTCAGGCTCGGTAGGAGCTGCCTCCTCTGTCTCCTTGGGATCAACGGTTTCCGCCTCCCACTCGATCGGACTTGGCCCTGCAAGATAAGAGATATAAGGACCAATGGCATTAAAATCCCTATAACAAAAACTTTGAGAGAAATATTACCTAAAGCGGATTTACCGTTTGCGCTCCGAACTGCGCGCGCCACCTCTCTGCGGGCAGTGGATAGGGCGACACAGGCCTCTTCGGATGGAGTATCAGCGTGAGGGACGGTGCTGGGGCCCGCTCCCACAGCCAAGGCAGCCCTGCGCGCCTTCGCCTCACGCCTTAGCCGCTTTCTTTCCTCCTGAGCTGTCACAATGGACCTCTGTGACGCCTCTTTCACCGCGGCGTCGTCATCCGTAAACAAAGACACCTCCAGAGCCTTTAAGGCGTCTCTCATCGGCTCCACAAGACGGACTTCTTGCGGTAACCCCGAGGAAGCAGGAACGTCGGCAGCCGGTAGGACATCTGCATCACTTGGCGGGAGCGGCATTGAGCTTCCTATGATTAAAAGGGAAAGGTTAAATTGACCATAACACAAGGGAAATGAAAACTTAATAAATCGAAACTTACTAAGGCCCATGGATGCTCTAAGACGTTCCTCCTCCTGGAAAGTCTTCAGAGAAGCGGCAATGGCTTCTTCATCAGTGATGCCTGTTGAAAGAAAAGAAAGAAAAGCGTTAGTCAAAGGCAATGAAGAGGATATGTTGCAATAAAGAAAAGGCGACTAGTAGTTACCTGATTGCGCAAGCTTAGCTAGCCACGCATCACGCCTCGCCAACCATGCTGAAGCTTCGAGAGCAGCCTCTAAGTCTGTATCGTCCGGCGGCGGCATCACTAATCCTTCGTTAGTCCCGTATTCGATCAGGCCCTCGGCATAGGGAGCATGGGGTTCCTGACCGAACACGACGTCCGCAGCGAAGAGCGACTTCTTTTTCTTCTGCCCTCCGACCCTAGGCTCACGTGGGATCGACTTCCGCTTAGAAGCCACTTTGGGACGACGGGTCCCGATGTCCATACCCACGCCAGACTCCGGCGAGGATACAACCACTGTCTCCACTGGAGCACAGGGTGCGGGAGGTGCACCTGTGATATCAGGGAGCGGCAACTCACGTGGAGGACTTTGCGCACGCGATGGTCTGCCCCTGGAATCTTTTAAAGGGGGGATTACCGGGGTCCTTGGCACCAGAGGAGCGTTGCGATCGCTACCTGGAGGTGCACCCTTACGGTCGATCAGCAACCGCCTTTCCTCCTTTATGACCGCTCCCGTCGAATGACTGTACCATTCTGTATATACCCTAAGAAGTCGTGGGGCGCAAGCCGGCTCACTGATGAAGAAGTGAGAGCCCGTGTTTAGACGCATGAAGTGATGCAGCGCTCTCTCCATCCCTTCTTCAGTCGCGGCAGGTTCCGATAAAAAAGCCTCCAGCGGTACCCCATGGTTATAGCTCAGCTGTTGGGCGAAACGATGCGGGTTATATCTCATGAAGATCGCTGCCCCGTCCTGCCTAAACACCAAGAATCCCGGTCTGATGGAATATAAGTGAAGGGTCTCCCGGGCCGTTAAAACTGAAGCTCCATCCTTGAAAATGTCTTGCAATGGCCGCACTGTAGCGGTGGACATTTTTCCGATAGTCAACACCTTGTCAATGAAAGACACACCGGCTCCAACAGTGTGGGAGCGAAGGAGTAAACCCCTGGCATTTCGTGGCGATGGATTTACAATTGATGCGCCGATCAACTGTAGAATACGAGGAAAACTGCACCTTTCGTAGAACAAGGGCCTTTTATGCATGCCGAAGACACCCGCCGTATGTAGCTCGAGTCATGACATAAAGTAGAGCATCGGGAAGACCACGTGCAGCACCCTAGGCTCGTTAGCATCCGCTGCTCGGCTGAGGCCATGATATAAGTGCGCCAAGCCGGCGATCCCAACGGCCACTTTTACCCCGATAGTCATTCGGTGGGCTGGGTAAAAAACAGAGGGCCGCATGCGGTGAGAGTGCATTGGGAGCGCAAACCAACTCAGCCAAAGCCCAAGAAATCCTAAAAAGAAGGCCTCCTCGTCCATCTCGGGGGCTGCAACTTCTGCAAAAGACATGGTTGGGGAGTTAGGAAGAAAAAAGTCATTTTGGTCTATGTCCTTCGCCGGCAGGTTATCCAAACCTAAGCCGAAAGGGTCCTCAAGGATGGCAAACTTGGCAGCTTCTGCCGAGAGGACGTTTAGGTGAAGGAACCGAGCAATGAAATCCTCAAAATTAACTCCGCGGCTCCCACGTTCAATGAAAAGAGCCTCGTAGATGTTCAACACCTTGATCAGACTTGGAAATTGGTGCTGAACAGCGTTCTCCGGCGTGAGCCCCCTTATCACCGGCTTAGCACCAAAGACGTACTCATCTGTCGGGAGCAACTCCTCATAATGTTCCCCCATGACCGGTAGACCGGATACCGTAAACTCTTCCAAAGAGATTGACACTTCCCGATCCATGACGAGGAAAGTGTGGGTAGGAATGTTCCACTGCTCCAGGAAGGCCTTGAACCACCAGGTGGGAAGCGTGGGATACTGGAAGAGGGAGACGTAGACTGCGGTATACAATCCTAATCTTATCAGCTGCGACTTCTTTGTCGACAGGATATACCGGGCCCACGGTAGATAGCCGATTGGGTGTCGGGGGATCAAACCGATATTATATGATTGACCCCATGGTCGCGCCTCGCCTTGACAGATGCGGCGTCCCAGGATATCCAAAACCATGGGATGCTGAACCGGAATCGCATCTATAGCCGGATGAAGAAAACCCTTCGATGTCCAATCCGCCATCTCCACGGCGTACTGCACCGGGGGTGGGCTGGCGTAATGAATCGCCGTTATGGGCTCTGACGGCACCGCGCATGTGAAGCTCCGTCGGCCCATGATGATCTGATTGTACCATGACCCCTAAAGGTGGAGACTTTTGTATTCCGGGTCGTGCTCCTTAATCATGGCCAGGAATTCACGGTCCAAGGGCGCCTCGGGAAATCCCTCCTCCGAGCGGACGAACGGGAATGAAGTGTCTAGAGACATGATTGCTGCAAAAGAATAAATTAGCCGTTAGTGTTAAAATTCCAGCGCTTAGCGTTTAAGAAAAAATGCATTAATCAATCAATTAAAAATTAATTTCATTAAAATTAATTAATTACACCACACAGCAGTGTAGTGGGTAGGAGACCGAAGGGGGACCCACAAAATCTGGATGACAATACGTCAGTTAATAAGACAAACTCATCATTGGATGAGATTGTCAGTTGGTCCCCAGGAAAACATTCCCATTAAAAAAAGGGGGGAAGAATCCCTAGAGACAAGGAGAAAATCTCCTTTTTCAGAGCAAAGCTCTGTCACAGAGTGACACTTGTCAAACTCTGGTCCCAGGGAAATAAGATTCCTTAAAAAGAGCACAGCTCTATGGTAATAATGGAAAGGTCCATCAGAAAATGTCTACACCTAAAAGAATTAAAAATTTTGGAATCTTGGAAAATCCACGAAAAACTTGTGAAATTTTTTCATTTTTCAGATCTAAAAGATCTACAGATGATCTATGAGCAAAGCACTGTTCATGAGTTAAAACCCATGAACAAGATCCCTGTAGATCTATAAGTTTTTGAGAGCAAAGCTCTGTTTATGAAAGCCCAATGGGGATCTCTTTAGATCAAAAGATCTGTGAGAGCAAAGCTCTTTGGTTGAGATTAAGTTAAATTAATTTGATTTAAATTAATTTTTACCTAAAGTTTCTGACTTTAGAAATGAGCAAAGCTCTGAAGTTCTTGAGTGAGAGCAAAGCTCTGGAAAATAAAAATCTTAAAACGGTAAGATTTTTCTAAGGGCCAGAGATCCTATTTATAAGGAGCTTGCGTCCCTTGAGCTCACCCCTTGATCCAACGATCAGGAGTTTGCCACCGCTGCACTCACGTGTGCGCCACGTGAGCGCAACGGTGGGGGGGCATTTGTTTCGCCAAATCAGAGCAAAGCTCTGTTGAAATTCAAAATTCAAAATTTTGAAGCAACGCTTCAAATCTCGGGCGCAACGCACTACATGTCAGCCGCTGATACGTCAGCGCAGCGCCGAAGAAGGTGCGCCCAATCAGAGCAAAGCTCTATTTTAAGCAAAATTAAAGGAAGCAACGTTTCAGTTGCGCAGGAACTGCGCTGCGCGACACGTGTCAGCGCAGATGCGCTAGC
The DNA here is from genome assembly GCA_030015575.1 of Agapanthus africanus. Lineage (NCBI taxonomy): Eukaryota > Viridiplantae > Streptophyta > Magnoliopsida > Asparagales > Amaryllidaceae > Agapanthus > Agapanthus africanus. Next base: position 302,826,999 of record CM057343.1, on the reverse strand, counting down.
GCAGTTGCGCTGCGCTGTGCGCTTCGCGACACGTGTCAGCGCAGATGCGCTAGCGCAGTTGCGCTGCGCTTTGTGCTGCGCGACACGTGTCATGCGCAGATGCGCTAGCGCAGTTGCGCTGCGCTGTGCGCTGCGCGACACGTGTCATGCGCTGGGGCATTTACGCCAAACAGAATTAAAATTCTAAAGAAATCTTTTCTGTTCTTGTTAAAACAACAAGATTTTCTTCTGTAAAACAGAAGCCCTTGAATCAAAGATCCAACGGTGGAGAAAATTCCCCAAATCACTCAGAGAAAGATCTCTTCAACAAAATTAACTAATTTATGGGCACTATATAAGAGACCCCAGACCTCAATTCAAAGGAGGAACATTTTCTTGAAAAAAATCAAAAGCTTCAAACAGAGAGAGAATTCTGAGAAAATTTCAAAGAAAAAGGTAAAAGCCTTCACGAGAGAGAAGAAATCTCTTTTAATAAATCATTGATCTAAAAACCAGATCAATGTTCTTCACAAAATAAACAGTGCTTTGCACTTCTTGTGAACCACTGGTTCTTTAAAAAAATGAAAGCAACAAAAATAAAAAATAGTGCTTTGCACTTTTATGAACCTCTGGTTCTTCAAACAAAAAGAAAAAAAACTTATTTTTCTTTGATCTAAATTAGATCAAGAAATCAAATAGTGCTCTGCACTTCTGTTCTTGAATCTAAAAGATTCTTAGTGCTTTGCACTTCCAAACTGCGTTGTTGCGCTCTTGAGAGAGCGCCACGTGTCAGCTACAGAACAACTTGCGCTACGGGCTCTTGAAATAGAGCTTTGCTCTCTGGAATTGGCGTAATTTACCAGAGCGCGCCACGTGTCAGCAGCGCAACAGCGCTACGCACTAGCGCAGCGCACTGCACCGTTGTGCTTGCGCTCACCAGAACATGACACGTGTCCTCACCACAAGCGCTTGCGCTCAGTGATTGGCGCAAAGCGCCTGAAAAATGCAATGCATTTCTTTTACTGAAGGGCTGGGCCCAATTAAAAGACCAAACAGGCCTAATTAAATTGATGCTCTGCATCATTTATAAATGGGCAAATCCCAAACAAAATAATAAAAATGCTATGCAGATGCCTTGCAGAGCCCTAAATAAATTGATGCTCTGCATCTTTTATGGGCAGAGCCCAAACAAAAAAATAGAAAATAATGCAATGCATTATTTAAAAATGGGTCAAGCCCTAACACAGGCCTAACAGACCAAAAACAAATAAAAGGCGTTGAATACTTTGGACTTAGCCCAATCATGGCCGTAAATCCTCAAATTAAATTGACTGAGTGATATTGCTCCCTTAAATCAATTTATATCCGGTTCGAGGGTACATCTCCGAGCTCCTCCGACACCTCTCGTTGTAATCCTTCAACGACGTCAGAGAGGCGACGGGTCCTAACAACCACACAGGAATATGGACCACCACGTCCCTAAACTGGAGCATGGACCGCAACGTCCCTAAACTACCTATGGACCACTACGTCCCTAAACTGGAACAATAGAGCCTCCAAATGCTCTTTTCCCGGATCTAAACGATCCCGTTTAAGTTGATCTTAGCTCCAAATACGGCTAACGTATCCTTAAACATTCAAACGGATTATAAAACTCCAAATCGACTTTGGTTCAAGGGTACATCTCCGAACTCCTCTGACACCTATCGTTGTAATCCTTCAACGACGTCAGAGAGGTGATGAGTCCCGATAGCCATACATTAAATGGAACACCACGTTAAGTTGATCTTAGTCTCAAAACAGGACTAACTTATCCTTAACAAATGTTTAAGTTGATCTTAGCCTCAATACGGCTAACGTATCCTTAAACTAAAAAAAAAAACACCAAACCCAAATCTAAGTAAATACGGATTTGGACTAATCCACGCCCTACGGGCGACGGCATTACTCAGTCTCCGTATACAATCCACGGGCAACCATAAACAGAACAAACACACACGACACGAAGTGAAATTCTGGAGAAGGAGAAAGTTGTTACCGCGATGCGGTAGCGTAATTAACTACAGAGGCTTGCGCCTGCAGGGAAGAGCGTCCCACAATAAAAAAAACCCCTCAAGCGAGGGGGAATCTGACGAAGTCTGCTACATCGGCCGCATCCGTCTAAACCTCCGATACACGGTGCCATAAATCAACTTGGCATCTTCGGAGAGGTGGACGGATAAAACCAAATAGCATCTGCCCCGAATCTCAGCGTCAGGACATCGCGGTCCTGTGCGCCGTCTTTCGGAGGGAAACACGTAGATCAAGTTTTTTCTTTGCATAGTAGTATTCCTTGATGAATATCCAGCACCTCATTCGATGAGGAAAGAGCCGAGATCCCTTCATCGGGAGTGACCTCTTTAGCAAAACCAGCAAATGATATAACCCACTCGGTTTTGTTTTAATAGCTTCTCTAGTTCTTGTTTTGCATAGTGGTATTCCTTGATGAATATCCAGCACCTCATTCGATGAGGAAAGAGCCGAGATCCCTTCACCAGGAGTGAACTCTTTAGCGAAGCTAGCAAAAACTAAAAAAAAACACCTTTTCAAATCATTAGATTCTACAACGATTTCAAGTTCAATACGTTAATGGTTTTCTTCAAAACCAGCCGTAGCCCTCCGTCATTTCAGATAAGTACTATTTAGTATTCGTGCTGCGTTTGTTGGCCTGCGTCAAGCCGTAGCGTACGGTAGCAAATTAGTGCTTATCTGTAGCATGTGATGCGATTGGATTAGGATAGTCATTAGACTTTGTTGGCCTGCGTCAAGGGTCGTGCAGGTGGGTTTAACTCAATCACGAAATGAATGGGTTGAACTTGACTAGCGGCCTGCATCAAGGTCATAGGACGCTAGGGGTAAAAACAGATATTAGGAATTTCATGTGTTGAAATTTGCAATAAGATTTTATACCTTCTATATGATAGTTGGATCCCGATACCCACTACGAGTAAGTGTTACTCTTGGGAGAGTTTTGCACTTTACAATTAGCCGATCAAGTAAGTGTCTAAGAAAGGTGTTAACGAGGTTATGCCCCTACGGAAACGAGGTTATTTGATTAGTTCCATGAAAAAGCATGGGGAGACTCTCTCGGAGTACCAATACCTGCTTGGCCGAATGATTGGCGAACTTTTAGGGTGTAATTAATCCCGGCTAATCTTACCTTTTATGGTTTGAATGAAGATTTGATAAAAACAGTGGGTGCCATCTTGATTAAATAAGATAATTGTTAGTGTATATGCCCTAGAGGCCATTACTGTATCATACTAGTTTGTATATTACTTAATGGAAGCTTGGGATATTCACCTTGTATAAACAATCTTGCTCAATATAGTAGTATGCTACTTGGTTTGTTTCTACTTCAATGTGTACATGTGTTTATTTTGCGATATCACCTATACGCATTAGTGGAGACCTTAGGATCTTTGCTTGATTACCAGCGTTGTGATGGCAGTCACACTTGTGGGGGCTGGGTAATCTGTAAGCACATCCTTATACAGGTCCCTAGTCGCAGGACTATCGAGACAGGGCATCGATACTCCGGAGTAGACTAGCGTATGCGCTTCTCATCCCAGTGTGGGAGATGGTCTGTCCCACAGCCATCAGTACATCGTACTGGAGATAGTATACGGGTGCTCGTTGGGTTACGAGTACACTGGACAGGACTCGTCGGGAACTGACAGGTTGGTATTATACCTATCGTCAGTTATCAGTTCCCAGGTGACATGAGTACAGCTTAGTCCGCTGACTTGACACTGGCACTTCGCCTCGAGTGTGTTCCCACTGTACTTTGACTACTACCCTACCACGGCTCAAAGGAGTCATGCAAACAGGTGGTAGTTGGGTGCAGTCGCGAAGCACTTGGAGGCAGTGCCGGTTAGACAGGATTCGTCTCTCCCGGTATTGGGGGTTGACATCGCGCTGTGTCTAGGAGAGCCATTACACGAGTAGTCCCTGGCCAGGGCAAGCGAGATATACTGGTAGGCTTCCAGTGTTATCTCAGGGTGTTTTGGGCTTCACTCCGACACGACTTGTACCGCTATTGGGGGACTGACGTTTTACCGCCCCCTAGGCCCGACATGCGATGTATCAGACGAACAGACCGGACTGTACGGAGAATGTCATATTCAGATTCAGTAGGAGTTCAGATGGGGTTCACCTCGTCAGCCTTCTTGTCGGCATCTACCTGGGGACCATTACGCACAGCTAGTGCCGCTTGCGGTCTGTGGTTAAACCCACTGCCAGCGTAGTGTCGAGTCTTTAGAGTCCCACACAGAGGGTATTCGCCTCTGGGCAAAACAGAGTAGAGGTCGCATGGTTTTGCGACAGGGTTCGTTCTCATCCGCGCACTTGTGCACGTTTGGAGTCCGGACGGATATTGCCAGCGGGCTCTGGTTTGAGCCGGATACTGGTATATGTTTTGGGGTTACTTTTATCTCTCAGTATTCATGTTCCTCGGAACAAGAATGCAGGTGTGTATGCACAGTTGTTTGAGGCGGAAGAAGAGGTTTTTCATTAGGGTTTCGGAACGGGTGCGCATGCACAGTTGACAGTCGTCTTTTTTCCAAACCCTAATGAATTAGTGAGATATCTATTAATAATAGTAATTAAATGAAATTATGTTATGGTTGGTTTTGTTGACTTGTTGACCATGGTTAACTTGTTGACCATGGTTGAATGTTTGACCATCATCATTATTTTGCAAGGATGCTCCTTGATTCTTGCCAACATTCATTTAATGAAGTATGATAGTGGTCATTCCAAAACAACCATCAACTATTCTCATTTGAATTATTATTACTAATTAGATAATTCTTTTTCTTTTGATATGGTTGCAAAAAGGAAAAAGATAGCTCATTCTATCATAATCATTCTCTCTCCTCACTTCATCTTCTTCTTCCTCAAGCTCAAGGAGAATCCATCTCATGTGTTGAGAATGTAAGTCCATGCTACCTCTCCTGGTACTTTCGAGAAAGCTCAAGGAGAATCCTAGGATCAAAGGTTTAGCAAGCCGAAGACTCTAGTTCTCTCAAAGTTCGAGAAAGAGCCCGAAGGTTGAACCCTCAGGTGGATCCATCTTTGACGGAAGAAGGCGACGAGGAAAGAACCATCAACCTCTACAAAGTTTGAAGAAGAAGGAGTTCAAGTTTAGGTATAACCATCTTTCCGAGTAGCTAACTCTCTTTAGTATGTTTGCTAGTTTTAGTTTAGGAAAAGATCCCGACTTTGTTAGTCCATGTTGCCCCATGCGCTAAAAATTTGATTTTTTATACCGTTTCCGCCTCCCCGTAAGAACCGGGGGTCGCAACGTGGACTTACAGTGGTATCAGAGCCTAACTAAACTTAAACTAGCTTGGTAGCGAAGTGTATGGAAGTTCGAAACCGAAAAATCGCAAAACCGGAAAATCCAAAACCCTAAGTTTCTGTTGAAATTTTTTCTGCTCTAAAAGTAAAACTTTTTACTCCTAAAATCGGCTCAGGGTTTTGTGACAACACCCACGAAAAACGATCCCATGAATCGTTCAAACCGCCGCGGATCCGCGGCCTCAGATACTCTAGTCGCCGCGGATCCGCCGCCGTTTAGCCTCTTCATACGATCCTGTTTTATGCAGTGTTCTTCTGGTAGGGTTTTGGGATTTTTCAAATATGTTATATGTGCCCAGATTTTCCAGAAAAGAAATTTACTTTTGGGGTCCTATAAATCCGTATTTTTTTCGAACTTCGCTACACTTTGGCTATATTGGTTATATCTGTGATGTTTGTATGTATTGAACGTCGGCTAATCGCTATAAGTCGATTAGTCGGGGTTATACATCTCTGTGATCTGTGTTTGATATTGGAATGTGTATATGAATGTGTTGGACTGTCGCGGGTGAATAGCCGGGGTGGATGTGAGATGAGCTTTTGTTTTTCTTTCATTCATTTGTAAATGTAAATTGATGTAATAATATTATTTGTATGGCCGCACAATCGGGTCGGGGTTGTAGCCGTCATTGTATAATTCTTTTTACTGTTTTTGCTCCTAGGATAGACCCATGGAGGGGTGCACAAACTACCGGGTACTTGGCGGGTAGTTTGCCGCACCCGTAGGGGTCTTGGGTGGGGTATTTGCTATTCACCGCGACCGTGTAATCCGCTTTTTGTTGCAGGCTCGAACGGATTGCGGATTGCTAGTATATCCAATGTATTCATCTGTGATCTGTAATGTCTATCATTGCTTTATATTTAGGCGTTGCTTATGTTTTACAGCCGCGCTAGCCCAGCCCCCGCTCTGTCGTTAGTTAAGTAACCTAACGGGTGATGACGGGACCCCGTGGCGAATGCGAATGGCATAAGCGTACGTCATATTTTGGTTGTTTTCTACAATGGTAGGATTAAATGATGGGACGCATTAAAAGAACTAATGCAAGAATATCACGCATTAAAAGAACTAATGCAAGATAATAAACCAAGTTAAAGTTGTTGGAACACTTTCGAAAAACCACTCGGTTCTTTTCAAAACTAACTTTTAAATGCGGAGCTTGAGCCACTCCTTCTAAAAGCTATCTCGTTCCATCGATTATATCAAGTTCACTACGTTCACGGTTTCGCCAAAACCATTCGTAGCCCTCCGTCGTTTCGTATGAATATTCAACAAGTATTCAAGCTATGTTTGTTGACCTTCGTCAAGGCATAGAGATTGGTAGCTGTTGGGTGTTCATATGTAGCATAGATAGATGCGTTGGTTTGGGACAGTCGTATTGCCTTGTTGACCTTCGTCAAGGGTATATACGGGTGGATTCAAATTAACCTGGATAATGACGGGCAGAAATTGACATGTGACTTATGATTTGTTGACCTTCGTCAAGGTCATAAGAGCATGGGGCAAAAATCCACATCGGGAGTTTCATAAGTACTGAAACTTGCTAGATTTGCATACCATTTAGAGTGTGATGGTTCTGGTAGGATTCCTTCAGTTTCGTCACGCGATGATATTTGGATCCCGATCCTACTGTGAGTATATGCTACTCCTCGGGAAATTTCTCACTAAACGATCAATGCTATAAACCTAGTAGGTACCGAGAAAGGTGTTAGCGGGGCTACGCCCCCAGGGAAAAGAGGTTCTTAAATTAAGGAACTTCGCGAAAGCGTTGGAAAACCTCCCTCGAAGTACCGACACTTGCCTGGCTGAACGGTTAAGCAAGTATTGTGCGGTGGGATTGATCCCGACTAATTCTTCCTTTGTGGTTTGAGGAGGGATTCGAGAGACAGTGGGAGCCATCCTGTTTAGACAAATTAAAAACCATTCTAAACTTGCAAGAGCATCGTGCTAAAGTGTTTCTTCTCTCCCCCCTGCAGCAACCAAATCGAAATGACTGGACTTAAGTTACTTCTAGATAAAAACATACTGACAGGGCCAAACTACAAAGATTGGCTAAGGAATGTCAAAATGGCAATCACTTACGACAAGCTGGGGTATCTTCTTACCACCAAAGCTCCTCCCGTCCCAGGTCCCACCTCCAGCGTCGCGGATAAGGAAATCCGTAAGACTTGGGAGATTGATTGCGCGAAGGCCAAGTGCCTCGTGCTTGCCTCTATGGACAACGATCACCAGAGGAGGCACGAGAATATGGACTTGGAATCCATATTTCTTCATACAAAAGAACTGTATGGAGAGCAGTCTCGTATCGCAAGATACGAAGTGTCGAAGAAGTTATTTTCAGCAAAGTTGGCCGTCGGATCATCGGTAGCGGACCACGTGCTTAAGATGATTAGCTACATTGAGGAGCTCGCGGAACTTGGGACCACGTTGGATAGTGAACTCTATACGGATTTAGTTCTCCAGTCCCTTCCTTCCACTTACGCCCAGTTCATACTGAATTTCAACTTGCAAGAAAAGGAAGTTGAACTTTCAGAACTCCTCAACATGCTGAGGAGCGCAGAGGGCACCCTACAGAAAGGTAGGGAAACACCCGCTTTGTTTGTAGGAGGATCTTCTTCCTCTAGGTCCAAGGCAAAAGCCAAGGGAAAGAGGAAGAAAGCCCCCGCCAAACCAAGAGGCGGTGTTAGTAAAGTGGGAACGAAGGGAAAGGAAAAGGCAACAAAGATAGCGGGGAAGCTTGTGGGTAAAGAGTAATGCTTCTATTGTCACAAGAGTGGACACTGGAAGAAAGATTGCAGGGCTTGGAAAGCCAGGACACAGGAACTGAAGCAGGTTGCGGCTTCAGCTTCAAGTGTGTATGTTATTGAAAACTGTCTTTCTATAAACTCTACTTCCTGGGTATTGGATACCGGATCAGGATCTCATATCTGTAATTCTTTGCAGGCGTTGAGAAACCGTAGGTTTTTGAAGGCAGGTGACATGACCCTCAGAGTTGCGAACGGAGCTAGCATGGATGCTAAAGCCGTGGGGGACTATCACCTGGGAATGTCAGATGGACATGTTTTGGTTTTGCGTAATTGCTTTTTTGTACCCAACGCAACTTGTAATATCATTTCTGTATCTTTGGTTTCTAAAGAAGGTTATGAATTTGCGTTTGTAAGTAATGTTGTAAACATTCACCTTAATCAAGTTCTGATTGGGTCAGGTACACTGAGCAATGGTATATACGTATTAAACCAACCACAGATTTTCAATGTCCAGAATACACACAAAAGAAAGTCTCCAGATATCAATCAGGCTTTCTTATGGCATTGTAGACTGGGTCACATCAATGAGACACGGTTGACTAAGTTACATAAAGAAGGATACTTGGATCCGTTCGAATATCAGTCTTATGCCACTTGTGAATCTTGTATCATGGGAAAGATGACAAAGACTCCGTTCACTGGACATGGAGAAAGAGCGAGCGAGCTCTTGGGACTCATACACAGTGACGTGTGTGGTCCAATGTCTACACATGCGCGAAGCGGTTATTCATACTTCATTACTTTCATAGACGATTTCTCTAGGTATGGACATGTCTTCTTAATGAAGCACAAATCTGAGGCCTTTGAGAAATTTCGGGATTACAAGAATGAAGTTGAAAAACAAACAGGCAAAAGTATTAAGATTCTAAGATCGGATCGAGGTGGTGAATACTTGAGTGCCGAGTTCCTGGACTATTTAAAAGAGAATGGAATTCTCTCTCAGCGTACTCCTCCATACACTCCGCAACATAACGGTGTATCGGAAAGGAGGAATCGAACCCTATTGGATATGGTTCGTTCCATGATGAGTAAGGCTGAGTTACCGCGATCTTTCTGGGGCTATGCACTAGAAGCAGCTGCATATCTCTTGAATAAGGCTCCCACCAAGACTGTGCCTACCACTCCATATCAGATGTGGAGTGGGAAGAAACCCTGTCTTAAATACCTTAAGATATGGGGATGTCCAGCTTTTGTAAAAAAGCAGCATGCGGACAAGCTCGAGGCACGATCAGTACAGTGTAAGTTTGTAGGATACCCAAAGAACTCCAGGGGGTATCTGTTCTATTCCGCTGAGGAATAAAAGGTTTTTGTTTCTCAACATGCCCGCTTCTTGGAAACTGAGTTTTTGGAAACCCAGATAAGTGGGAACGCAATAGAACTGGAAGAAATTCCAGAACCACAAGCTATTACTGAAAGCTTAGAAGAGCCAGTAAGTTCAAAAGAACAGGACATTCCTACGCCGCTCCGCAGGAGTAGTAGGCAGTCTCATCCGCCCGAGAGATACTACGGTTTTCTCATAGACGGGGATAGAGAGGATTGCATCATAGATTATGATGAGCCTACTAGCTTCCAGCAGGCCGTTCAGAGCATTGACTCGGTAAAATGGCTGGATGCAATGCGGACCGAAATGGAGTCCATGTACACCAACAAAGTATGGACGTTGGACATTGCTCCAGACGGGGTAAAACCCGTAGGATGCAAGTGGATCTTCAAAAGGAAGATTGGTGTAGATGGACAGGTTGAGACCTATAAAGCTAGACTTGTAGCAAAGGGTTTCCGTCAAAGACCTGGCTAGGACTATGACGAAACCTTTTCTCCAGTAGCTTTGCTGAAATCCATTCGGATCCTTCTTGCCATTGCTGCCTTCCACGGTTATGAAATTTGGCAGATGGACGTAAAAACCGCTTTTCTAAATGGAAATTTAGAGGAGTGTGTCTATATGGATCAGCCAGAGGGTTTCATTCAGAGTGGGAGCAGCAGAAAGGTGTGCAAGTTGCTTAAGTCCATCTATGGACTAAAGCAGGCATCGCGGAGTTGGAACATCTGTTTTGATGAGACGGTCAAGGAATTTGGCTTTATCAAAAATCCAGATGAACCATGCATCTATAGTAGATTTGTAGTGAGAACTGTAGTATTCCTCGTTTTATACGTGGATGACATTCTCTTAATAGGAAATGACATTCCTATGCTACAATCTGTCAAGGGATTCTTGTCACACAGGTTCTCCATGAAAGACCTGGGTGATGCCTCTTACATCCTGGGGATCCGGATCCATCGTGATAGATCCAAGAGGATATTAGGACTTTCACAGTCCAGGTACATCGACACTATACTGAAGAGATTCAGTATAGAAGATTCCAAGCGCGGTAACCTACCGGCTTGTCACGGGATCACCCTCTCTAAAGAGATGTCTCCCAAGACTGATTTGGAGAGTGATCGCATGTCTATTATACCCTACGCTTCTGCGGTAGGCTCTATAATGTATGCGATGTTGTGTACCAGACCGGATGTAGCTTATGCACTGAGTGTGGTAAGCCGGTATCAGTCAAACCCTGGGGAGAAACACTGGATAGCGGTAAAGAACATTCTCAAGTACCTGAGAAGGACTAAGGAGATGTTCTTGGTGTATGGCGGAAAAGACCTCTAGATCGAGGCCTTTGCTGACTCCAGCTTCCAGAGTGACAAGGATGATTCCAAGTCCATGTCGGGTTTTGTCTTTACCCTCAATGGAGGGGCGGTGTGTTGGAAGAGTTCCAAACAGGAAACCGTTGCAGACTCGACAATGGAAGCGGAGTACATCGCTGCATCTGATGCCGCAAAAGAAGCTGTCTGGATGAGGAAGTTCTTGAAAGAACTTCAGGTGGTTCCGTCAATTGTTGACCCAATACCTCTGTATTGCGACAACAACGGGGCTATAGCTTTAGCGAAGGAACCCAGGTCCCATCAGAGATCCAGGCACATCTTGAGGCGGTATCACCTGATCAGGGAGATCGTGGATCGTAAGGAGATCAAGGTTCGGAGGGTTGCTTCAGAAGAAAACACTGCAGATACATTCACCAAGGCCCTACCCCAGACTCAGTTCGAGCGGCTGATCGAGATGATAGGTCTTCGATACGCCAGTACATGGCCTTAGTGCAAGTGGGAGATTGTTAGTGTATATGCCCTAGAGGCCATTACTGTATCATACTAGTTTGTATATTACTTAATGGAAGCTTGGGATATTCACCTTGTATAAACAATCTTGCTCAATATAGTAGTATGCTACTTGGTTTGTTTCTACTTCAATGTGTACATGTGTTTATTTTGCGATATCACCTATACGCATTAGTGGTGCCCTTTGGATCTTTGCTTGATTACCAGCGTTGTGATGGCAGTCACACTAGTGGGGGCTGGGTAATCTGTAAGCACATCCTTATACAGGTCCCTAGTCGCAGGACTATCGAGACAGGGCATCGATACTCCGGAGTAGACTAGCGTATGCGCTTCTCATCCCAGTGTGGGAGATGGTCTGTCCCACAGCCATCAGTACGTCGTACTGGAGATAGTATACGGGTGCTCGTTGGGTTACGAGTACACTGGACAGGACTCGTCGGGAACTGACAGGTTGGTATTATACCTATCGTTAGTTATCAGTTCCCAGGTGACATGAGTACAGCTTAGTCCGCTGACTTGACACTGGCACTTCACCTCGAGTGTGTTCCCACTATAATTTGACTACTACCCTACCACGGCTCAAAGGAGTCGTGCAAACAGGTGGTAGTTGGGTGCAGTCCCGAAGCACTTGGAGGCAGTGCCGGTTAGACAGGATTCGTCTCTCCCGGTATTGGGGGTTGACATCGCGCTGTGTCTAGGAGAGCCATTACACGAGTAGTCCCTGGCCAGGGCAAGCGAGATATACTGGTAGGCTTCCAGTGTTATCTCAGGGTGTTTTGGGCTTCACTCCGACACGACTTGTACCGCTATTGGGGGACTGACGTTTTATCGCCCCCTAGGCCCGACATGCGATGTATCAGACGAACAGACCGGACTGTACGGAGAATGTCACATTCAGACTCAGTAGGAGTTCAGATGGGGTTCACCTCGTCAGCCTTCTTGTCGGCATCTACCTGGGGACCGTTACGCACAGCTAGTGCCGCTTGCGGTCTGTGGTTAAACCCACTGCCAGCGTAGTGTCGAGTCTTTAGAGTCCCACACAGAGGGTATTCGCCTCTGGGAAAAACAGAGTAGAGGTCGCATGGTTTTGCGACAGGGTTCGTTCTCATCCGCGCACTTGTGCACGTTTGGAGTCCGGACGGATATTGCCAGCGGGCTCTGGTTTGAGCCGGATACTGGTATATGTTTTGGGGTTACTTTTATCTCTCAGTATTCATGTTCCTCGGAACAAGAATGCAGGTGTGTATGCACAGTTGTTTGAGGCGGAAGAAGAGGTTTTTCATTAGGGTTTCGGAACGGGTGCGCATGCACAGTTGACAGTCGTCTTTTTTCCAAACCCTAATGAATTAGTGAGATATCTATTAATAATAGTAATTAAATGAAATTATGTTATGGTTGGTTTTGTTGACTTGTTGACCATGGTTAACTTGTTGACCATGGTTGAATGTTTGACCATCATCATTATTTTGCAAGGATGCTCCTTGATTCTTGCCAACATTCATTTAATGAAGTATGATAGTGGTCATTCCAAAACAACCATCAACTATTCTCATTTGAATTATTATTACTAATTAGATAATTCTTTTTCTTTTGATATGGTTGCAAAAAGGAAAAAGATAGCTCATTCTATCATAATCATTCTCTCTCCTCACTTCATCTTCTTCTTCCTCAAGCTCAAGGAGAATCCTTCTAATGTGTTGAGAATCCCTCTCCTTGAAAAGAAAACAACCTCTAGACACTCTCTACTCACTCTAGGATCAAAGGTTTAGCAAGCCGAAGACTCTAGTTCTCTCAAAGTTTGAGAAAGAGCCCGAAGGTTGAACCCTCAGGTGGATCCATCTTTGCGGAAGAAGGCGACGAGGAAAGAACCATCAACCTCTACAAAGTTTGAAGAAGAAGGAGTTCAAGTTTAGGTATAACCATCTTTCCGAGTACCTAACTCTCTTTAGCATGTTTGCTAGTTTTAGTTTAGGAAAAGATCCCGACTTTTTTAGTCCATGTTGCCCCATGCGCTAAAAATTTGATTTTTATACCGTTTCCGCCTCCCCGTAAGAACCGGGGGTCGCAACGTGGACTTACAATAATAACTAATCTAATTTTGCAAGAGCACACGCGAAAGTGTTTCCTTCTCTCTCTCTCTCTCTCTCGAGATAGCGACCAACGACACGCCTTAATTAAGATAATAATATAGATGTATTAACCGAACCCGCTTAATACACTGAGCTGGTAAACGTTGGTTCCGCTCTATCTTATGATTTTCATAAGTCCGAGCAAGGAATAGTAGAATGTAACATTTCAGAAAAATATAATATTATTTTTGGGATTTTTTATAATTAAATAATAAATATCATGAATATTTTAATAATGCGGTATAATTAAATACCGATAAATGGGGAAAATTTGGAAAATTATAGAAATTACTAAAAATAGGGTGCTTTATGTGATTTATGCAAGTTATAAGTTTTTATTATTAATTATACACAATTTTGATGCTAATCGCTGTTAAATATCGCTAATCACGCATTAAGGTTGTTTTGTGCAAAATATGCACCATATCATTTTTACACTTGTGTTACATTTTTCTAGATGGATTTCTATTTATTTTCATTCACTGTTTTCGGTTTTATGTGATAAGAGAAAAGAAAAGAAAAGAAAAAAGATATTAGTAAAGAAATGGGAAGCATGGGCAAAAGAGAGAAAAGGAAGGGTTTATTTTGACTTGGGCCATTCCTCGTTCACTTCATCACCCTCATCCTCTTTCCTCTCACCTCCATTACTGCTGCCCTCTCCCTCCACCATCTCCTACACCTCACTTCACCCCCAAATCAATATCAAAACACATACTTCCCTTCTCAAAAAACTTACACAAGCTCAATATAAACACATTGGACCAAGAAAAATCGGATTTTGATGACTTGGGTCAACTCAAGAAAATTCTTGAGTTGACAAATGAGGTACTTCCATTGCCATTAGCATTTTATTTCATTCACTTTAGTATCCATATGTGTTTAGATGTGATTTAGTGCGGTTTAGTGAACATTGAAATTCCTAGTTAGGGTTGTGATAAAATCTTGAGTAGTGAAGGGTAATTGAGATTAGTAGAGGCTATACAACCCCTGTTGTGATGATTTAGTCGACAGAACCTGAGACTTAACCCCCAAATACAAACTTTGCAATTCTGCAGATACGGAAATTGTGATGGTTTTTGGCAATCTGCTAACACCCGTGTGACCTGAAAATTGTTTAGCAATCACATAGGAGTGTGCAGGTAACCTAGAACCCCCCACTGAAACCCTAGCCCGAACACCCTCTCTATGGCCGCAAATATATTCATTCTGGCCGCAATTTGTGGCCAGACATGGCTCATTTTGGTTCGAGCTTGTTCTGTAGATCCATCTCCAGTAAACTAGACCTTTTACATATGCAAAATTGGCTAATTTGACCTAGGGTAAAATCTGGGACTAATTTCATGAGTTGCTGTTTTGATTCGGGGTTATATTTTTCTTATTTTGGATTCTGGATTTTAGTATTTATGTTTTACCTCGATCACTTGACGTTTGTACGACGATATCGAGGGTTGTTTCGTGGTTTGAAAGGCGTAGTCCGTAGGTTCTAACCTGTAGGCTTTAGCGTGTCGATTTGGTTTTGAATTGGGTTTTAATGCGGCACGATACGTTATGTTGTGTAGGTACACCCTTGAGGACTTCCAGATGACAAGCAAGCACGTGGCGATGTCGGCAACGGCAAGCGAAGAATGAGGTGAGTAGATATATATCTACGGGGGAAGTCGGGTGGATGGCGTATAGCACCCCCGCAGTTCGTAGTATAGCTTATATATATACATGGTTATATATGAGTTTTATGTTACGTGGATGATTATCAAGATATGTTTATGTGTTCATATTTTAGTTTAGGGTAATTATAAGTACCTTAGTTTAGCTTCTTAGTCGCGAACCCTAGAATGGGTTTACACCCACACGCGCGCACACACATGCATACATTTTATTTCCTGTGCGCATATGGGGATATGTATATATATATATACACATGGGTATGGGACTATGTATATATATATATATATATATATATACGTATACATATATATGTATTATGAGGATAGTACATGATATTTGGAGACGAGTCGATGAGATTGGGCTGGATGCCATGAGATCGGTGATATGACGTGGTTCGTATTTGAGATACGACACGATGTTTTAGTAGGTCCTTTAGGCGTGGTGTTTTCATACACACGCATGAATATACATAGATGGTATGAGTATTGTACTAGACTTAGATCTGTACCCCAGATTATGATATATGATGTAAAGGTTACCAGACGAATAGTAAGATAAGTGTGATATTTGACCCGTACCTATGATTTGGTAGGTCGTACGACGGATTTACCGTACGAGCTATGTATTGATGATAGACCCGCACTCTTGACTCTAGGATGTCATATTATATAGGGTATTGTATGGAATACTATTGAGGCGGGATCACCGACTATTATATATATATATATATATATATATGTTGGTATGTATGTATGTATGTATGTATGTATCGACTCAGATTTATGTGTTTTCCTTACCTGTTGATTATTCTGTTAGTTTAGACCTGTAGTTACCTGTAGACTCGTTTATGTTATTGCATATTCATTACTATTGTGTTTATTATTCGTCTCCCGCATATTATTGCTGTTCAAATCGCATTTCATGCTTGTATTGTGTTTTCATATGCCATTATTGAGATCATGCTGTCCGGACACCAACACCATTACCAATGATACGTATACTCCACGTATACTTGCTTGCCGGCTCACACACATCATCATCGTTAATTGCCATGTCACATACACTTTAGTGAATATTATTTCATTGACATAGCCTGCTAGCTGATAGTTGCAATTTTTTATCGCTTTCATATGCTAGTTTAACTATTGCACTCATTGCATGATATCAGATGCATTCATATATTCATTAGTTATGTAGTATTTTGGGGTTTTATGCCGATATTCACTGTTTACTTACTCTTGATTTTTGGATTTCGAATTTTCATGAGATTTCGGGATTTGGTGGAAAACCGCAAGAATATATATAAACTTCTCTCTCTCTTTTTAAAATGCAAGTTGCAGTTTTCCCGTGATGAATGAGTCGTCCACCATGAGTTTTCATGATAGCTGTTGGATTTTGAGACCCGATTCGAGGAGTCGGATGAACCGTTTGCGGGTACACGGTGGACCCGGTATGGTACCCCGGGCAAGAAGCTCGAGTGTAGTCGATGAGCCCGGCAGGTGCAGACTGCCTACCGGTGATTGTTTGGCGCGGCGGATATCAGAAGGATACCGTCCGTGGTCGTGTGATTTGATGATATGGGCCGATCCGGACTGACGGAGCCCGAGATATTGAGAAACTGTGATATTGAGTTATTGGGATTTATGTTTTGTGTTGATGCTAGACACTTTTTATATTGATTCCATTGATGATACATCGTCTTATATAAACAGAAATTTCACTAGAACAAGAAAACAATTTCTTCATTTACATATATTCTGTTTTCATTACATTACATTCATACCTCATACATATGATATGTTGCTACCTGAGGCACTGACACGAGCATATGGGATTACACTTAAGTATAGATGTTTACCCTTGCCACCTTTTCATGCTTCAGACTTTATCATTTGAGGTTATATATATTTTTTGATCGTATTGACCTAAGATTGAGTCATACATATGATTTATGCTCGGTGATGTTTTCAATTCACGAGTTGGAAATTCACCCCCGTTGTGCCATAATTCTTGCAGGTTTTGCCGTACAGGTTTTGTTGCGACTTTGCAGGCACACTTCTTCCATTCTGGGTGATTTTCTTTGGTAGGTCGGTTCACTTGCATCGTGACCACCATTGTACAATTTATTTATTTCAGTTGTATCTAGTAAACTCCATCAACGAAACTTGTATATTTATTGACATAGCAGACCAGTGATGTTTATTCTTTCGACGTTAGAGTCGCGCGTTGTATTAATATAGATTTCATGTTGTTTTGAGTTTCCTTTTCAGTTTTGATCCTCGCCTTTCGGCGTTGTATATTATATTGCTTGCGTGGTTGTGTCCGTCGTTTGACGAAGAGCTAGCTCCCGCTTGGGGATGCCTTTTATCATTATATATGCTTTTATCATTTTATACCTCGTTCGGGGCCAGTATTTACAAAGGAAACGCTGTCAAAATTTTCAGAAAAGACTTGATATTTTAAAAACGCATAATTCGGCTTATGCTATTAAAACCACTTGCTTTTAAACAAGTTTTCCTTCATTTATTATTTAAAATGGTTTTGGATTTCTGGGATTTTGGCTTACTTGAATTAGATGAGGTCCTATAGACATCATAAGATTCAAGGGCCAGTCAGGTGCCATTTCGGGCCGTGACAAAGTTGGTATCAGAGCGCTAGGTTAACCTTGGTTCGAGTCTATGTTTGATTATGCGGAGCCTAGGGCGTTTGTATATATACGGAATCTATGCTTTGACCTTATGGAACTTAGACTTAGTCGAGGGGGTATTAGACCCGAACTCCCGTCGCGTAGGTTGACCTTAGTCGATGGAGTAGATGACTTAAGGAGAGTGACATACCGTATGTACGATACGCTACTCCGCTTAAGAAGCCTTAGGATGTACATTTCCTTGCACAGCATTATATTCATTCATGATCTATCCTCATCGATATTGGTTTATGGTTTTGCTGCCACGATTGCACGGGAAGAGAAAGCTACGGCTAGAGTTGCGTCAGCACGAGCTCGTCATGGACGAGGACTGACCAGGGCATGATTCCAGGGACACACGATTTTATAGAGGTGTCAATTTATTGTGTTTTCGCACCATGAGCGTTTGATGGATCGCTTTTACGAGATTTCTCGGACGTGCAGATCAGCACCAGAGGATCAGGCTACTGCTAGAGGCCAGCCGGAATGTGATGACCGTCGATGCACCGATTATTTTGATGATTGAGGCATTGTTCAGCGTGCCGACAAATGAGCCAGTTGTTGCTGCGAATGACGAGATATCGCCCTAGATGATTGGAGGTATTGCCGCAGGAGTTGTACTTAGAGATATGATAGAAGATCGATAGGCACCCATGGAGGAAGGACTAGGAGATGTGATTCGTTGCCTACCCCGATGCGAGGTCATCAGATTGATTGATTCCAGCTAGAGACGACTTCATGCATGTACGTTTAGAGTTGATGGAGACGATCGAATGTCAGAAGCCCATTTTCCACATTTAAAGTATTCAGAGACAAATGCAAGTAATGCTATGGACCCTCTAGAAGAATGAAACCCTAACTCGACATAACGACCATGAGAACGCTTTGAAACCTTAGGGTTTGCGGCAGTTCAGCGGTGCCATTAGTGAGGCTTGGGTTTACCCTTATACGGTTGGTCCACAGGTGCTGTGGCATGTACTGGAATATTATTAAACTATACCCAAGATGTTGAGCTCTTGGGCGATTTTGGAAACTTGACGAATCGATCGAAAGTTTCGACATCATTCGGATATCATGTGATGGGATACAATGCTTGGGTGACTCCAGATACGAGTATAGCCGTTAGAGCGAAGTCCATGCAGCCACGAAGAGACGAGTCCGAATCCGTCGATATTAGAGAAAATGGGAGTAAGCAGATCGTACGAGATTTCGACGAGATGACGTTTTGCTCTGTTGATATCAGAGATGTGATACGCGTGCAGAGATGTGGTATATGGAAATATCTTCCAGGAGGAGTCATGATAAGTATGCAGCCATTCCGGAACAAGGAATTGAATTAGTAAAAGACGATGGCTTCCGGGCAGTTGGGCAGAAACGAGATTTGGGGGAGATTTCGACAGAGCCTTTCTGGAATAATATACGAGAAGACTTAGACCCAGGAGCGGTCATATTGTGCACACCCAGCAGGCCAGAGTTCGGCATCGTCGACAAGATAGTTGGCCAGAGATCTTTAGAGGATATGCCAGAGCAGGACTGTTTCCGTCGTCATTCCATATTTGGCCGTTGAGCCGAGGAGCTATGCACTTAGCAATCTGCAGTGAGAGACGGGAGCCTAAGGGCACCAGACGACTGGCCACGAGCAGTAGGCAAGTAGATATCTTGCTCTGCTAGCATTGGATGCACCGACACCTTCTCGACTTTGAATAAGGACATATCGACGACGGTATTTATGATTTGTTAATTGGTGATTTGATTGTCACGCATCTGTCATCTTGAATTTCGGTATTTTGGATGATTTATTTGCATGACTGAGATTTTGTGCACCACAGTTGCACCTGACTTCGATTTGATATCATTCGAGATGTTGATCCTTAGTTCATACCTATGGTATGCATGTAATTTGACTTATGCTTTCGGCATAGTTTTCATGCACCTTTTGTATTTGATCTGCTATTTGTGCATACTGATGCACATGGTTGTGAGATTATATACCTCGGTATACCTGATTTGGATTTGGATTGAAATGTGTTGTATACCGTCGATTTCAATTCGGATACTCGATATTTGTTTTGTGCACCTTGTGTTAGTTGTATGTATGCCCTAGAGGCCAGTATTGTACAGATTATGTATATTATATTGGATGCTTGGACATATATAGAGATGACTTTCTTGCTCGACATGATAGTATGCTATCTGGTTGCTCTTTATCTTAACATGTACACTAGTCTCTTTATACTGTCTTATAGTTACATGTTGGTAAAGCCCTTAGGATTTGTACTTGACTACCTGGACTATGATGCAGATCATACTAGTGGGGACATGGTAGTCCATAAGTACATCCTTCAAGGTCCCTAGTCGTGGGTGTATCGAGACGGGGCATCGATATACCAGAGTAGACTAGCGTATACGCTTCTCGACCCATGTGATGGGCGATGGATGATCCCATATCCATTGGTGTTTGACATCAGAGATGGTATACGGGTGCTCAGTGAAGACTGGGTACACTGGACGGACTCGCCGAGAACTCCCAGATGGTATTATACCTCACGTCAGATGGCAGTTCTCAGGTGACAGTTATACAGGTTAGTCTGTAGACCCGAGATCGTCATAGAGTTTTGTGTGATTCCCACTGTGCTTTGATCTCCACCTTACCACGTCCATGAGGGCGTGCAAAATGGTGGTCTTTGGGTACAGTCCCGAGTCACATGGAGGCAATGAGCGATAAGGAGGGGTTTCGTCTCTCCCGGTATTGGGAGTTGATGTTGCGCAGTGCTCGATTGGCCGTAACAAGGAAGTCCCTGGCCAGGGCTGATCAGAGATTTGCTGGTAAGTGTTACCAGTAGTTTCTCGACCCGTTACGAGCCTCACATCGGCACGACTTATCGGGTTATTGGGGTCTGACGTATACCACCCCTAGACTTGATATGCGACGTATCAGACGAAGAGACTGGACTGTATGGTAAGTGTTACTGGTCGGATTCGCAGGAGTGTGAGCGGGCTAGCTCGTCGATCTTCTGATCGCTCAATACCCGGGTGGCCGTTACGTTTAGCAGACCGCTTGCGGCTTGTGGGTGCTTGATATGATCATCATCTGCTACTGGCGTATTGACGAGTCTTTAGAGTCCTACACAGAGGTTTCCTGGCTCAAGCGAAACGAAATAGGAGCGCATATGAGATATGTGCGGGACCGAGAATAATGCGTGTATGTGATACCGCATTTCATTCTCGCGATATATGTTTTGATTGGTTATATTCGATATGACCTAGTTATCGAATCATTGATTCGATAAATCGATACATTACATACTAGTCGGTTGTATGCGATATAACCGGATCATTAAATCAAGTGTTGATTTAATGATTTAATGTATAATTATATATTTGATATATTACTTTGCATTAACTAGTATTGGTTCACTTTAAACGGATTTTTCTCACTTGGATTGCACATTGTATATGTGATATGCTTTCGTGCACATTTTTGTATCATGTTTGATGATACTTGATCATTTAGTTAAGTGTGTAAAATTAATCCATGGTTAATTTGATAATTAGGGTTTTGCATATTCATTTATTTATTTATTTGTTTATTTATTTATTTGAAATGAATTAAGATAAGAATGGTGGCTTTATTTGTTTTATATTGAAGCTTCATGAAGCTTTGACTTTGCTAACCATCCTTATCTTCATGCTTAACCCTAACCCATCTAAGTGACCATGGTTAATTCTCTACACTTAACACTAGTTCAAGTTATGATAAGTATTTGATTTAAATTTTTTTTTAACACAAGACTTATCATATTCTTTTCTTGAGCTCATCTTCTTCTTCTTCTTCAAGCTTGCTACAACAATGGCAACTTGAGATCTAGTGAGATAAATCCAATTCTAAAGTGAACCCACCTCCTATTTCTTCACCCTCTACCTCTTGCCAAGTTGTTTTGGGTGTTTACTTCACAAGTTTCACAAGTTTGTGAAGTCGGAGCTTGAGTTTGTGCAACCTCGACGTAGATCGTCTTTGACACAAAGCCGACGACCTATTCCGCTTGTTTTCCCGATGAAGCCGATGATCGAGTCGAGGATTCGTGATGGACAGCGAGGACATGACCACGTGGAGCTAAGGAGGCGGAAATCCGGATCTACAAAGGTTGTAGCATCTCAACTTTAGTTAAATAGTTAACTAGTTTTCCGTTTCGCCTAAACATCTAGTTTAAGATCCGTAGTCTAGGGTTTCTCGGCACTAAAAATTTTAAATTGGCATGTTCGATGCCTTGTGAGACCTTACTAGAGTGCCTAGGAACCTTTCACTGGTATCAGAGCCTAGCTAGAGCCTTAGGCGAAGCGTAGACGGAATTTGAAGTCCGAACGACCCAAAACCGAAACCCAAAATATGCTCTCTGTACTTTTTTGAAAACAGAGGATTTTTCCAAATTAAAAATTGCTAAAAAATTCAGCAGGAAAAAATAAGAATTACGGTGCAAAAAGTTTCTGGTGAACAGTGTTTTTCGCGGCGGATCAGCGGCAGAAGCATGGCTTCTGCGGCTGATCAGCGGCCAATTGGTGACTTCAGCCCACTTTGTTTGCACAGTAACTCCTGATAAATTCTGCTGAGTTTTCTGGGAATTTTTAATATTGATTCAAGAGTTGAATTTTCTGCAATTGTTTTGGGGATTCGGTGTTTCGATCGGGGGATCAAATTTTTTCTATTTGGCTTTATGGATAAATTTTAGAATATGTTAAAAAGTTCGACCGGATATAAATACCCAATTTTTCTCCTGTCGGGAAATTTCCAAGTGTTGGATTTTTCCGTAGTTTAACGACGTTCTAAGTAGTGCAAGTAACTCGATGGTCCCTCTAGAAGACAACAAACCTTAACTCGATTATGTGACCGTCTTGAACTGCCCTTTGAACCTTCGGGTTTGGGGCAGTACGGCGTGCCACATGTGAGGCGTTGGCTTGACCCTTCTACGGCTGGACCGTTGGTACTGAGGTACGAACTGAATGTTGTTAGACTTATTTCATGTGTTGATCTGTATTGGGAAAACTTGGGTGTTCGATTGTTCGATCGGAAAGTTTAACATTTTCTGTTTATCTGGAATGTGATACAATAATTGGAATTCACAAGTAGTTATGAGATAACTGAATGAATGTTATAAATCTAGCAATTTAGTCCCATATGATATTGAAAAGAGTTTTCGATAATGAGACTAAAATGCGGGATTTATATCTGATTAGGCATGTGATGTCTAAAGCAGTTGCGGATTCCAATTGTTGTAGTTTTACACTTTCTTTTCTGTGACCGTAAGTGTAGTATGTTCATATCGCCGGTTTCGTTGCTATACGTCAACGACAATTGGGGTATGCATACTTACTTACGTTGATGCAATGTGATGTTATGTGTTGCTGGATATGTTATATTGGATCGTCGTGTTTGAATAGCCGGGGGTTTTATGTGAGATGAGTGTTTTTCATTTTCATTCATGTAAAAACTTGTATGTAATATTCTTCTATTTGGGGCACTTCCAGGTAGCGGAAGATGTCACCTTTTGTATATTATTTACTTTTCCGCATTCGGATAGACCCAAGGAGGGGAGCACAAGTAACCGGGTTCTAGGGTCCAGTGGGAGACCAACTCGAGGAGTCGAGTCCGGGTCTCCTAACCCTAGAATTGGCAGGGTTGCTTGCCGCTCTCGTAGGGGTCTAGGGGTGTGGGATTGGCTATTCATCACGACCGTGGAATCCGTGTTTTATACTGGCTCGTATTGAAAACACGGACGTCCTAGTATATCCAATATTTCATATGATTATTCTGCTGCGATCTATGTGATGTGATCATGAGATGTTCTGTGATGGATATAGTATATAGTATATATGATATATTATATAGACGTTACTTATGTTTTACACCCGCGCTAGCCCTGCCCTGCTCTGTCGTTAGTTACCTAACCTAACGGTGCACGAGGGGACATCGAGGCGAATGCAGATGGCATAAGTGTACGTCATATCTATCTGTGATGTTTAGGTATTTAAATGATGGGACTTCATTAATGTGATTAATGAAAGATAAGAAACCTAAGATGTTGTAGAATCAGATTTTAACACAAAACAGGTAGCTACAGTTCTTGCTTTGCATAGCGGTATATATGATATACCCTGCACCTTATTCGATGAGGAAAGGACCGAGATCCCTTCACCGGGAGTGACTCCTTTAGCAATAATTGGCAGATGCTACACACTCGGTTTGGCTTTGATTGCTTTTAAGAGTTTTTGCTTTGCACAGTGATATATATGATATATCCCGCACCTCATTCGACGAGGAAAGGACCGAGATCCCTTCACCGGGAGTGACTCCTTTAGCAAAACTAGAAAAGCCTCAAAATTACTCCATTTCAAAACTTCATTTGATTCTACAATGATATCAAGTTCATTACGCTCATGGTTTTCAGAAAAACCTGGCGTAGCCCTCCGTCATTTCAGATAAGTATTAGTTAGTATTCGTGCTGCGGTAGTTTGGCCTCCGTCAAGGCGCAGTGTACGGTAGCTAACTAGTGCTTATCTGCTAGCATATGAAGCGATTGGATTAGGGTATTCGTACGACGTTGTTTGGCCTCCGTCAAGGGTCGTGCGGGTGGGTTTAATTCAATCAGGAAATGACGGGTTGAACTTGACTAGCGGACTATGGGTTGTTTGGCCTCCGTCAAGGTCATAGGACGCTAGGGGAAAAATATTATCGGGAATTTCAAGTGTTGAAATTTGCAATGAGATTGCATACCTTCTATGAGATAGTTGGATCCCGATACCCGCTGCGAGTAAGAGTTACTCCTGGGAGAGTTTTACACATTGCAATTAGCCGATCAAGTAGGTGTCTAGAAAGGTGTTAACGAGGTTAAGCCTCTGGGAAAACGAGGTTTACATTAATTAGGTTCGTGCGAAAGCACGGGGGACCTCCCTCAAAGTACCGACACTGGCCTGACTGAAAGATTGGCGAACTTGTAGTGTGTAATTAATCCCGGCTAGTCTTTCCTTTTAAGGTTTGGAGGAAGATTTGATAAAAAACAGTGGGAGCCATCCTGATTAGATAAGATAATAACCAAATCTGATCTTGCACGAGCATACACTAAAGTGTTTTCTTCTCTCTCTCTCCAGGTAGCGACCATTTCATGCCTTAATAAAGATAATAATATGGATGTATTGACCGAACCCGCATGTTATACTGTGCTGGGGAACGTTGGTTCCGTTCTTTCTTATAAGAGTTATAGGAATGAACAGGATATAGGGGAATACCAGGATTCCCATGCCACCCGAATGAAGAAAGTACATGTTGATGCATTTTCTTCGGGTGTGTTCGTTACTGAGAACTGTTTCTCCATTTGCTCTACGTCCTGGGTATTAGATACCGGGTCAGGATCCCATATATGTAATCAGTTACATGGGCTTAGGAAAGGTAGAGAACTTGGAGAAGGTGATAAAGACATTAGAGTTGGAAATGGTGCAATTGTTGCAGCTAAGACTGTCGGGGAATATCACCTTGTATTACCAACTGGTAATACATTGGTTCTGAACGAATGCTATTACATGCCGAACCTGATATGCAACATTATATCGGTTTCTTTATTAAGCAAAGAAGGATATAATTTTGTATTACAGGACAATGTTATGAACATTTTCCGTAACCAAAAGTTGGTTGGATCAGGCACGTTATGCAATGGCATTTATGTTCTAAATCAATCAACAGTTCTGAGCATAACAAACACACACAAGAGAAAGAGTTCTGAACTCAACAAATCCTTCTTGTGGCATTGTAGACTGGGTCACATCAATGCGACACGACTAGCTAAGTTGCATAAAGATGGATATTTAAATCCGTTTGAATTTTCATCTTATGACACTTGCCAGTCATTTCTCAAAGGCAAGATGACCAAAACTCCGTTTACGGGACACGGAGAAAGAGTTACCGAACTCTTGGGACTGATACATAGTGATGTATGCGGTCCCATGTCTACACATGCCAGGGATGGTTCTTCATACTTCATTACATTCACTGACGATCTCTCTAGGTTCGGGTATGTGTTCCTGATGAAACACAAATCAGAAGCTTTTGAGAAATTTAGGGAATATAAACAAGAAGTTGAGAACCAAACCGGAAAAAGTATTAAAATCCTTCGATCTGATCGAGGAGGTGAATACTTGAGCAATGAATTCCTGGGCTTCCTAAAAGAGAATGGGATTCTCTCTCAGCTGACTCCTCCATATACACCACAGCACAACGGTGTATCAGAACGGAGGAACCGCACCCTATTAGATATGGTACGCTCTATGATGAGTACAGCAGAGTTACCTATTTCCTTCTGGGGATATGCACTGGAGACTGCTGCATACCTACTAAATAGAGTTCCAACCAAATCAGTGCCTACCACTCCATATGAGATATGGAATGGCAAGAGACCATGTCTTAATTTTATTCAGATATGGGGTTGTCCGGCCTATGTTAAAACACAAAATCCGGACAAGCTCGAGGCAAGGTCTGTTCTATGTAAGTTTGTTGGATATCCCAAACATTCGCGAGGGTATATCTTCTACCACTCCGAGGAACAAAAAGTGTTTGTTTCTCGACATGCCACTTTCTTAGAAAAAAGTTTTCTTATGAAACAGATAAGTGGCATTGAGGTGGAACTGGAAGAGGTTCCAGCAATACAGACTACAACAAGAAGATTTGGTTGAACCAGAGGATTCCGTAGTTCCCGATGAACCCCAGCCTCTCCGCCGATCTAGTAGGGTTCCTCGCCAACCTGAGAGATACTACGGTTTTCTCATTGATGGTGGCAATGAGGATTGCAT
This sequence comes from Agapanthus africanus, assembly GCA_030015575.1. NCBI lineage: Eukaryota > Viridiplantae > Streptophyta > Magnoliopsida > Asparagales > Amaryllidaceae > Agapanthus > Agapanthus africanus. The sequence continues at coordinate 302,800,347 of CM057343.1, read as the reverse complement.
CATGGAGGATGATGACCCAACTAGCTTCGAGCAGGCCATCACTAGTGGGGACTCAGTTAAATGGCTGGATGCTATGCTGTCCGAGATGGATTCCATGTACACCAACAAAGTATGGACTTTGGAAGTTGCTCCTGAAGGGGTAAAACCCATTGGGAGCAAGTAGATCTTCAAGAAGAAACTTTGTGTAGATGGGAAAGTGGAGACTTTCAAAGCTAGACTTGTAGCAAAGGGTTTTCGTCAAAGACCAGGTGTGGACTATGACGAAACCTTTTCTCCAGTGGCTATGCTTAAATCCATCCAAATCATGCTTGCCATTGCTGCATATCATGACTACGAAATCTAGCAAATGGATGTTAAGACCGCCTTTCTAAATGGTGATTTAGAAGAGTGCGTGTACATGACTCAGCCAGAGGGCTTCGTAGACAGTGGGAGCAGCGGGAAGGTGTGCAAGCTGCTTAAATCCATTTATGGATTAAAGCAAGCATCGCGGAGTTGGAACATCTGCTTTGACGTCGTTATCAAAGAGTTTGATTTCGTCAAAAATCCAGATGAACCTTGTGTCTACAAGAAGGTGGCAGAGAGTAAGGTTGTCTTCCTCGTATTGTACGTGGATGACATACTCTTGATAGGAAATGATATTCCTATGCTGCAATCGGTCAAGCTCTTCTTATCACAAAGATTCTCAATGAAAGACCTTGGTGATGCCTCCTGCATATTGGGAATTAGGATCTATAGAGATAGATCCAAACGGATTTTGGGATTGTCCCAATCCAGGTACATTGACACCATACTAAAGAGGTTTAGTATGGAAGAGTCCAAGCGTGGGAACTTGCCCACGATCTCTGGAGTCACTCTCTCCAAAGAGATGTCTCCTAAGACTGATTTGGAGAGAGCTCGCATGCAAGGGATACCCTATGCTTCGGCAGTAGGCTCTATCATGTATGCGATGCTATGTACCAGACCCGATGTAGCATACTCACTAAGTGTAGTGAGCAGGTATCAAGCTGATCCTGGAGAGAGTCACTGGACAGCTGTGAAGAGCATTCTCAAGTACTTGCGAAGGACTAGAGATATGTTCTTGGTGTATGGTAACGGAGAACTCCAAGTGGAGTCCTTTACCGATTCGAGCTTCCAGAGTGATAAGGACGACTCTAAGTCGCAGTCGGGCTTTGTCTTTACCCTTTACGGAGGGGCGGTTAGCTGGAAGAGTTCCAAGCAGGAAACCGTGGCAGACTCGACGATGGAGGCTGAATACATCGCTGCCAACGATGCTGCTAAAGAAGCTGTCTGGATCAAGAAGTTCATTACTGAACTTGGTGTGGTTCCATCCATTGAGCGTCCAATACCTTTGTATTGCGATAACAATGGAGCGGTGGCTTTGGCCAAGGAACCCAGGTCCCATCAGCGATCCAGGCATATTCTGAGGCGGTATCACCTGATCCGGGAGATAGTTGATCGCCGGGAGATCGAGGTCAGGAGGGTTGACACGAAGAACAACACGGCGGATCCACTCACGAAGGCCATTCCCCAGATACAGTTTGAGAGACTCTTCGGGATGCTCGGTATGAGATACTACAGCAGCTGGCCCTAGTGCAAGTAGGAGATTGTTAGTTGTATGTATGCCCTAGAGGCCAGTATTGTACAGATTATGTATATTATATTGGATGCTTGGACATATATAGAGATGACTTTCTTGCTCGACATGATAGTATGCTATCTGGTTGCTCTTTATCTTAACATGTACACTAGTCTCTTTATACTGTCTTATAGTTACATGTTGGTAAAGCCCTTAGGATTTGTACTTGACTACCTGGACTATGATGCAGATCATACTAGTGGGGACATGGTAGTCCATAAGTACATCCTTCAAGGTCCCTAGTCGTGGGTGTATCGAGACGGGGCATCGATATACCAGAGTAGACTAGCGTATACGCTTCTCGACCCATGTGATGGGCGATGGATGATCCCATATCCATTGGTGTTTGACATCAGAGATGGTATACGGGTGCTCAGTGAAGACTGGGTACACTGGACGGACTCGCCGAGAACTCGCAGATTGTATTATACCTCACGTCAGATGGCAGTTCTCAGGTGACACTTATACAGGTTAGTCTGTAGACCCGAGATCGTCATAGAGTCTTGTGTGATTCCCACTGTGCTTTGATCTCCACCTTACCACGTCCATGAGGGCGTGCAAAACGGTGGTCTTTGGGTACAGTCCCGAGTCACATGGAGGCAATGAGCGATAAGGAGGGGTTTCGTCTCTCCCGGTATTGGGAGTTGATGTTGCGCAGTGCTCGATTGGCCGTAACAGGGAAGTCCCTGGCCAGGGCTGATCAGAGATTTGCTGGTAAGTGTTACCAGTAGTTTCTCGACCCGTTACGAGCCTCACATCGGCACGACTTATCGGGTTATTGGGGTCTGACGTATACCACCCCTAGACTTGATATGCGACGTATCAGACGAAGAGACTGGACTGTATGGTAAGTGTTACTGGTCGGATTCGCAGGAGTGTGAGCGGGCTAGCTCGTCGATCTTCTGATCGCTCAATACCCGGGTGGCCGTTACGTTTAGCAGACCGCTTGCGGCTTGTGGGTGCTTGATATGATCATCATCTGCTACCGGCGTATTGACGAGTCTTTAGAGTCCTACATAGAGGTTTCCTGGCTCAAGCGAAACGAAATAGGAGCGCATATGAGATATGTGCGGGACCGAGAATAATGCGTGTATGTGATACCGCATTTCATTCTCGCGATATATGTTTCGATTGGTTATATTCGATATGACCTAGTTATCGAATCATTGATTCGATAAATCGATACATTACATACTAGTCGGTTGTATGCGATATAACCGGATCATTGAATCAAGTGTTGATTTAATGATTTAATGTATAATTATATATTTGATATATTACTTTGCATTAACTAGTATTGGTTCACTTTAAACGGATTTTTCTCACTTGGATTGCACATTGTATATGTGATATGCTTTCGTGCACATTTTTGTATCATGTTTGATGATACTTGATCATTTAGTTAAGTGTGTAAAATTAATCCATGGTTAATTTGATAATTAGGGTTTTGCATATTCATTTATTTATTTATTTGTTTATTTATTTATTTGAAATGAATTAAGATAAGAATGGTGGCTTTATTTGTTTTATATTGAAGCTTCATGAAGCTTTGACTTTGCTAACCATCCTTATCTTCATGCTTAACCCTAACCCATCTAAGTGACCATGGTTAATTCTCTACACTTAACCCTAGTTCAAGTTATGATAAGTATTTGATTTAATTTTTTTTTTAACACAAGACTTATCATATTCTTTTCTTGAGCTCATCTTCTTCTTCTTCTTCAAGCTTGCTACAACAATGGCAACTTGAGATCTAGTGAGATAAATCCAATTCTAAAGTGAACCCACCTCCTATTTCTTCACCCTCTACCTCTTGCCAAGTTGTTTTGGGTGTTTACTTCACAAGTTTCACAAGTTTGTGAAGTCGGAGCTTGAGTTTGTGCAACCTCGACGTAGATCGTCTTTGACACAAAGCCGACGACCTATTCCGCTTGTTTTCCCGATGAAGCCGATGATCGAGTCGAGGATTCATGATGGACAGCGAGGACATGACCACGTGGAGCTAAGGAGGCGGAAATCCGGATCTACAAAGGTTGTAGCATCTCAACTTTAGTTAAATAGTTAACTAGTTTTCCGTTTCGCCTAAACATCTAGTTTAAGATCCGTAGTCTAGGGTTTCTCGGCACTAAAAATTTTAAATTGGCATGTTCGATGCCTTGTGAGACCTTACTAGAGTGCCTAGGAACCTTTCACCTTGTGCACCGGATTGGATTTTGCGCATGTTCGGCGCTTGCTATTGGATTTCGTGATTTCGTGCATGTTCAATGCACATGATTTAGATTTTTATTCGTGCATGATGGATGCACCTTATTTGGATTTTCACGCATGTCGGGCGCATGTTATGAGATGCGATTTTGGTGCACACCAGATGCACTAAATCGGGATTGTTCGTGCATATCAGATGCACTTGATGTTGCTGTCAGGCACACCCGTTGCCCTTGACTGGTGTTTCGTGCACACCCGTTGCACATAGATTTTGTTTCTGTGCATATGTATGTCACATTCATGGATTTTGATTTCCGTGCGCACCAGACGTACGCGGCATTCTTATTCACATTTAGGATTGATTACTGTTGGAGCAGTATATTTTTATGATATTTACTATTTGGTATAGTAACTGAGCGGACTAGTCCGAGAATAATACCTGAGTATATTTTTGCATGCATGGATAGATATCGAAGTGATTTCCAAAAAGGAGCTATAGTCTCATATTTACCTACGTGTCTGAGATGACACAAAACAATTAACAGAGGAAACCCTTCTAAATTAATTTTCGAAGCGGCCGGACGTGTATGTTAAACAAAGGATATATATATATATATATATATATATGTAGTTATTTCTTACAAAGAAAAGCGTCCGCTATTGTGCCGTGATACGCGCATTGCACAGTGATTTGAAAAGGTTTGGCATGCATTTCTTTCAGATGTTTACATGTATAGTTTTGATGTTTACATGTATAGCTTTGATGTATATCATGTTGGTTTTCGTATTGGATTTAGACATTGGTGTCTTCTTCTTAACTCCGATGATTGCAGGACGCTTGACGGAGTTTTGATTTCGAGTTATATACTCGTTTTTCATACGCATGCATTGAGCTACGATGTGTTTTATGTACTTATGATTTCGGAGCCCCGAAGTCTTGGACTTTTTACTGAAATGTTTTAGTATTGAGCAGTTTAAATTTAAATTCGGGGACCGATTTTCTTTAAAGGGGGAAGATTGTAACATTTCATAAAATAGAATATTATTTTTGGGAATTTTTATAAGTAAATAATAAATATCATGAATATTTCAATAATGCGGTATAATTAAATACCGATAAATGGGGAAAATTTTGGAAAATTATAGAAATTACTAAAAAGAGGGTGCTTTATGTGATTTATGCAAATTATAAGTTGTTATTCTTAATTATACACTATTTTGATGCTAATCGCGGTTAAATATCGCTAATCGGGTATTAAGCTTATTTTGTGCAAAACATGTACCATATCATTTTTACACTTATGTTACATTTTTCTGCATGGCTTTCTCTTCATTTTCATTCATGGTTTTGGGTTTTATGTGATAAGAGAAAAGAAAAGAAAAGAAAAGAAAAAGGATATAAGTAAAGAAATGGGAAGCATGGGCAAGAAAGAGAAAGGGAGGGGTTTACTTTGACTTGGGCCATTCCTCCTTCACTTCATCACCCTCATCCTCTCTCCTCTCACCTCCATGGCTGCTGCCCTCTCCCTCCACCACCTCCTACACCTCACTTCACCCCCAAATCAACATCAAAACACATTCTTCCCTTCACAAAAAACTTGCACAAGCTCAATACAAACACATTGGACAAAGTAAATTCGGATTTTGAAGACTTGGGGTAACTCAAGAAAATTCTTGAGTTGCCAAATAAGGTAATTCTATTGCCATTAGCATTGTATTTCATTCACTTTAGTATCCATATGTGTTTATTTGTGATTTAGTGTGGTTTATTGAACATTGAAATTCCTAGTTAGGGTTGTGATGAAATCTTGAGTAGTGAAGGGTAATTGAGATTAGTAGAGTCTATAAAGCCCCTGTTGTGATGATTTAGTGGACTGAACATGAGACTTAACCCCTAAATACGAACTTTGAAATTTTGCAGATACGGAAATTGAGGGAATTGTGATGGTTTTTGGTAATCTGCTAACACCCGGGTGACCTGAAAATTGTTTAACAAACACAGAGGAGTGTGCAGGCAACCTAGGACCCCCACTGAAACCCTATCCCCAACACCCTCTCCATGGCCGCAAATATATTCGTTCTGGCCACAATTTCAGGCCAGACCTGGTTCATTTTTGTTCATGCTTGTTCTGTAGATCCATCTCCAGTAAACTAGACCCTTTACATATGCAAAATTGGCTGATTTGACCTAGGGTAAAATCTGGGACTGATTTCATGAGTTGCTGTTTTGATTCAGGGGTTATATTTTTCGTATTTTGGATTCTGGATTTTAGTATTTGTGTTTTACCTCGATCACTTGACGTTTGTATGACGATATCGAGGGTTGTTTGGTGGTTTTAAAGGCGTAGTCCATAGGTTCTAACCTATTGGCTTTAGCGTGTCGTTTTGGTTTTGAATTAGGATTTAATGTGGCACGATACATTATGATGTGTAGGTCCCCCACGAGGACTTCAAGACGACAAACAAGCACGTGGCGACGTTGGCAACGGCAAGAGAAGAGCAAGGTCAGTAGATATATATCTATGGGGGAAGTCGGGTGGATGGCGTATAGCACCCCCGCAGTTCGTAGTATAGCTTATATATATACATGGTTATATATGTGTTTTATGTTACGTGGATGATTATCAAGATATGTTTATATGTTCATAGTTTAGTTTAGGGTAATTAAAAGTAACTTAGTTTAGCTTCTTAGTCGTGAACCCTAGAATAGGTTTACACCCACACGCGCACACACACATGCATACATTTTATTACCTATGCGCATATGGGGATATGTATACACACACACACACACATGGGTATGGGACTATATATATATATGTATATATATATATACACACACACGTATACATATACTTGGATTATGAGGATAGTACATGATATTTGGAGATGGGTCGATGAGATTGGGCTGGATGCCATGAGATCGGTGATTTGACGTGGTTCGTATTTGAAATACGACACGATGTTTTAGCGGGTCCTTTAGGCGTGATGCTTTCATACACACGCATGTATATACATAGATGGTATGAGTATTGTTCTAGACTTAGATCAGTACCCCTAGATTATGATATATGATGAAAAGGAAACCAGACGAATAGTAAGATAAATGTGATATTTGACCCGTACCCAGATTTGGGAGGCAGTACGACGGATTTACCGTACGAGCTATGTATTAATGATAGATCCGCACTCTTGACTCGAGGATATCATATTATATAGGGTATCATATAGAATACTATTGAGGCGGGATCACCGACTATTATATATATATATATATATATATATGTATGTATGTATGTATCGACTCAGATTTAGGTGGTTTCCTTACCGGTTGATTATTCTGTTAGTTTAGACTTGTAGTTACCTGTAGACTCGTTTATGTTATTGCATATTAATTACTGTTGTGTTTATTATTCTTCTCCCGCATATTATTGATGTTCGCATCGCATCGCATGCTTATATTGTGTTTTCATATGCCATTATTGAGATCATGCTGTCAGGATACCAGCACCATTACCGATGATGTGTATGCTCCACATACACTTGCTTGCCGGCTCATACACATCATCATCGGTAATTGCCATGTCACGTACACTTTAGTGAATATTATTTCATTGACATAGCCTGCTAGCTGATAGTTGCAATATGTTATCGCTTTTATATGCTAGTTTAACTATTGCACTCATTGCATGATATCAGATGCATTCATATATTCATTGGTTATGCAGTATTTGGGGTTTATGCCGATATTCACTGTTTTCTTACTCTTGATTTTTGGATTTCAGATTTTCATGAGATTTTGGGATTTGGGGGAAAACCGCAAGAATATATTTAAACTTCTCTCTCTCTCTATCTCTTTTTAAAATGCAAGTTGCGGTTTTCCAGTGATGAATGAGTCGTCCACCATGAGTTTTCATGATAGCTGTTGGATTTCGAGACCCGATTCGAGGAGCCGGATAAACCGTCAGCGGGTACATGGAGGACCCAGTATGGAACCACGGGGCAAGAAGCTTGATTGTTGTCGATAATCCCGGCAGGGGCAGACTGCCTACCGGTAATTATTTAGCGCGGCGGATATACGGAGGATAGGTCCGTGGTCGTGTGATTTGACGATATGGGCCGATCCAGACTGACGAAGCCCGAGGTATTGAGACACTGTGATATAGAGATATTGGGACGGATGCGACGGGAAGAAGTGGCATTTAGAAGTGTTTTATGTTTTGTGTCGATGCTAGACACTGATTATGTTGATTCCATTGATGATACCTCGTGTTATATAAACAGAAATCTCACTAAAACAAGAAAACAGTTTCTTCATTTACATGTATTTTGTTTTCATTATATTACATTCATACCTCATACATATGATATGTTGCTACCTGAGGCACTGATACGAGCACATGGGATTACACTTATGTATAGATGTTTACCCTTACCACCTTTTCATGCTTCAGACTTCATAATTTGAGGTTATATATATTTTTTGATCGTATTGACCTAGAATTGAGTCATACATACGATTTCTGCTCGGTGATATTTTCTACTCACGAGTTGGCAACTCACTCCCATTGTGCCATGGTTGTTGCAGGTTTTGCCGTACAGGTTTTGTTGCGACTTTACTGGCACACTACTTCCATTCCGGGTGATTTACTTTGGTAGGTGGGTTCACTTGCATCGTGACCACCATTGTACCTTTTATTTATTTTAGTTGTATCTAGTAAACTCCATCAACTAAACTTGTATATTTATTGACTTAGCAGAACAGTGATGTTTATTCTTTCGACCTTAGTGTCGCACGTTGTATTAATAAGGATTTCAAGTAGTTTTGAGTTTCCTTTTCCGTTTTGATTCTCGCCCTTCGGCGTTGTATATTATATTGCTTGCGTGGTTGTGTCCGTTATTTGACGAAGAGCTAGCTCCTGCTTGGTAATGCCTTTTATCATTATATATGCTTTTATTATATTGTACCCCGTTCGGGGCCAGTATTTACAAAGGAAACTCTGCCGAAATTTTCAGAAAAGACTTGATATTTTAAAAACGCATAATTCGACTTATTCTATTAAAACCACTTGCTTTTAAACAAGTTTTCCTTCATTTATTATTTAAAATGGTTTTAGATTTCTTAGCTTTTGGCTTACTTGAATTAGACGGGGTCCTATAAATTACATATGATTCAAGGGCCAGTCACGTGCCATTTCGGGTCGTGACATAGAATAAAAGAATTCCCACGCCACTCGAGAGAAGAACGAGCATAATGATGCATCTTCTTCGGGTGTGTTTTTTATCGAGAACTGTTTCTCAGTATGCTCTACGTCTTGGGTATTGGATACCGGATCAGAATTCCAAGTATGTACTTTGTTACATGGGCTAAAGAGAGGTAGAGAACTGAGAAAGAGTGATAAGTCACTAACAGGAGGGAATGGTGCAATTGTTGTAGCTAAAGCGGTTGGCGAATATCACCTTGTATTACCAAGTGCCAATACAATGATTCTGAACGACTGTTATTACGTACCGAAGATGATGTGCAATATTAGATCAGTCTCTTTATAACATAAAGAAGGATATAATTTTGTGCAGGAGGATAATGTTATGAACATTTTCTTAAATCAAGTGTTGATTGGGTTTGGTACGTTGTGTAACGATATATACGTTCTAAATCAAACTATAGTTCTAAATATACAGAACAAACACAAGAGGAAAAGTTCAGAAATGATCGAAGCCTTCTTGTGGCACTGTAGACTAGGTCATATCAATGCGACAAGGCTAGCTAAGTTGCATAAAGATGGATATTTGAATCCGTTCGAATTTACATCTTATGAAACTTGCTAGTCATGTCTTGAAGGTAAGTTGACCAAAACTCCATTTACTGGACACGGAGAAAGAGCTACTGAACTCTTGGGATTGATACAATGTGATGCATGCGGTCCTATGTCTACACATGCCAGGAATGGTTCCTCATACTTCATTACAATTACCGATGATCTCTCAAGATTCGGTCATGTGTTCCTGATGAAACAAAAATATACAGCTTTTGAGAAATTCAAGGAATATAGGTACGAAGTTGAGAACCAGGCGGGTAAAAGTATTAAAATCCTATGATCCGATCGAGGAGGAGAATACATGTGTACGGAATTCCGTGACTATTTAAAAAAGAATGGGATTCTCTCAGCTTACTCCTCCGTATACACCACAGTACAATGGAGTATCGGAGTGGAGGAATCGCACCCTATTAGATATGGTGCGCTCTATGATGAGTGTTGCTGAGTTATCTATTTCCTTTTAGGGTTATGCACTTGAGACAGCTGCAGACCTATTTAATATGGTTCCCACCATATCCGTGCCTACCACTGTTGGAGATAGTGCCCTCAGAGTCAATTATTGGATCACAGGCACGTGATTGCAATGATTGAGGGAGGACCTATCCCGGTAGGACAGTCTCACTCGAGTTGATAGTATGCTATCTGGTTTACCTTTATCATCGTGTACTGCTTTAGGTGACCTGACAGGTCGCTATTGCACGTTGATAGAGCCCCTAGGATTCTTGCTTGACTGCCAGCAGTATGAGGGCGATCATATAAGTGAGAGCTGGAGTCTATAAGCATATCCTTAAAAGGTCCCAAGTCGTGGGAGTTTCGAGACAGGGCATCGATTCTCCAGAGTAGACTAGTGTATACAGTCAAGACCCCGACGAGGGGCGGTGGCCGGTCTCACAAGCCACTGGTGTCAGTTGGTTCACCTAAGATGTATACAGGTGCTCATTGGGTTATGAGTACACCGGACAGGACTCGCCGGGAACATGCTAGTTGGTCTTATACCTGACGTCAGATAGCAGTTTCCAGGTGACATGTGTACAGGTTAGCTCATCGACCTGGGGATCGTCATTTGTCTCGTGTGAGTTCCCACTGTGTTTTGATTACTACCCTACCACGGCTCAAAGGAGTCGTGCAAACAGGTTTTAGTTGGGTACAGTCCCGAGCCACATGAAGGCAGTGAGCGGATCTTCAGGGGTTCGTCTCTCCCGGTATTGGGGGTGAGGTCGCGCTATGTCTAGGAGAGCCATTACACGAAGTCCTTGGCCAAGGCAGGAGATTTACTGGTAGGTATTGCAGTAGTATCTCAGGGTGTTCTGGGCTACACTCCGACACGACTTGTACCGCTTTTGGGGGTCTGACTTTTACCAACCCCCTAGGCCCGACATGCGATGCTCATAGACGAACGGACCGGACTGTACGGATATTGTCACTGACAGGCTCAGTAGGGTGTCAGGATGAGTTCGCTCATCGACGTCCCTTTTGGTCAATAGCTGGTGGCCCGTTACGTATTGGCTTATACCTCTGACGTGCTAGTGGTTAAATCCACAGCTATAGTATTGACGAGTCTTTAGAGTCCACCACACATTCAGTTACTTAGTTTTCGGGCGAAACGCTGTAGAGGCCGTATGGAGATATGGCAGGGTCCGATCAGATACGTGCGGTATTGCACGGATCAGGATCGGACGGTTAGTACTAGAGGCCGTATGGATATATGGCAGGGTTCGATCAGATACGTGCGGTATTGCACGGATCAGGATCGGACGGTTTTTACTAGCCGGCTTTGGTTTAAGCCGGATCCTAGTATAGTACAGTGTAGATTTTGTCTCATTGCATTTGTATCCGGTCGGAATACAAATGCGGGCATGTATATGCAGTAGCGGGGTTTTCCTGTAATTAATTACGGGACCAGTTTTCTGAGGTTGCCAGTTTGCATTCCGTTCCGGCCGGTTTTCCTTTGTTCTTTCCCGGCCGGAATTTTCCGATAGAGGGGGTTATTTGCAATTGTGCGAATAACTTTGGTGGAGGGGGTTTCTTGTATTTGTGTCATTATGATATGTTAAGCATCTTTCATCCATGATGGTGCATTTATGAGATTAGGATGGATTTAGATTGATGAGAGGTTTTCCTTTTTGCAAGGGGTCACCCTCCACCTTTTCATACACTCACCTCTCTCTTATGCTTGATTAATCCTCCACCATTCTAAAAGATATTTGGCCGGCCACTTCATGGAAGTGTGGGGGGTTTTGATTCATTTTGGTGTGGCAAAATTTAGCATCCATCTCTCTTTAGCTTGCCACAAAAAATTCCCAAGTTCATATCTTGTTGATTCCTCCATCAAGGCAACTTCACAAACCCCATGAGACATAGACTCTACACTACACATTCTACAGCAAATCTTAGGCACGTCGACTTGCCAGCTTCGTGCCCGAGTTGCCTCGGTATTGAGGTGGGAGCCCGTAAAAGATGCAGGCGATGTGGTGCCCTTCCGGCAAGGTGGCGACGACCGGAGTTTCCGCAGGAGATCGGGACGATGACGAGAAGACCGGAGGACTCGGATCACTCGGTATATCTCTAACCCGTCTTGTTGTTAGCTAGATCTAGTTTAATGGCCCGATCCGGGGTTTAGTGCGCGGTGGTGCCGGTTTGCTAAGTTCGCAAAATTAAAGTTTATCACCGCTTCCGTATTTGGCCGTCGGTTTGACGGCCGGGGCACCGCCGTGCACTTATAACCACTCCATATGTGATATGGAAAGGAAAGAGACCATGCCTTAATTATGTTAATATATGGGGTTGTTCGGCATTTGTGAAAACACAAAATCTGGACAATCTCGAGGCAAGGTCAGTTCTGTGCAAGTTTGTTGGATATCCTATACATTCATGAGGGTATATCTTCTACCACACTAAAGAACAAAAGGTATTTGTTTCTCGGAATGCTACCTTTTCAGAAAAGGAATTTCTTGTGAGAGAAATTAGTGGTAATGAGGTAGAACTGGAAGAAGTTCCAGCTGCACAAACTAGAACTGATGATTTGGAGCAACCGGAGGATCGAATAGTACCCAACGAACCCCAGACACTCCGCAGATCTAGTAGGGTTCCTCATCCACCCGAGAGATACTACGGTTTTCTCATAGACGATGGGAGCGAAGATTGCATCATGGAAGATGATGACCCAACTAGTTTCGAGCAGGCCATCATAAATGGAGACTCTGTGAAAAGGCTGGATGCTATGCGGTCCGAGATGGAATCCATTTACACCAACACAGTATGGACTTTGGAAGTTGCTCCTGAAGGGGTAGAACCTATCGGGAGCAAGTGGATCTTTATGAAGAAAATTGGTGTAGATGGAAAAGTTGAGACATTCAAAGCTATACTTGTAGCAAAAGGTTTTCGTCAACGACCTGGTGTCAATTATGATGAGACCTTTTCTCCTGTTGCCATGCTTAAGTCCATCAGGATTCTACTTGCCATTGCTGCATACTATGACTACGAAATCTGGCAGATGGACGTCAAGACCGCTTTTCAAAATTGTGATTTAGAAGAGAGCGTGTACATAACATAGTGAGAGGGCTTCATAGACAGTGGGAGCAGCGGAAGCGTGTGCAAGATTCTAAAATCAATCTATGGATTAAAGCAGGCATCGCGGAGCTGGAACATCTGTTTCGATGAAGCTGTCAAAGAGTTTGACTTATCAAAAATGTTGATGAACCTTGTGTATACAAGAAGGTTGTAAAGAGTAAGGTTTTCTTCCTTGTATTGTACGTGGATGACATACTCTTGATAGGAAACAATGTTTCTACGCTACACTCGGTTAAGCTCTTCTTATCACACAAGTTCTCCATGAAAGATCTTGGTGATGGCTTCTACATCCTGGCGATTAAGATCTATAGAGATAGATCTAAACGGATCTTGGGATTGTCCCATTCCAGCTACGTAGACACCATACTAAAGAGGTTTAGTATGGAAGATTCTAAGCATGGTAATTTACCCTCTTGCTCAGGAATCACTCTCTCTAAAGAGATGTCTCCCAAGACTGATTTGGAGAGAGATCGCATACAAGGCACACCCTATGCTTCTACAGTTGGGTCAATCATGTATGCGATGTTATGTACCAGACCAGATTTAGCTTACTTACTAGGTGTAGTGAGTATGTATCAATTTGATCCAAGGAAGAAACACTGAACTGCTGTGAAGAACATTCTTAAGTACTTGAGAAGGACCAAAGAGTTGTTCTTGGTGTATGGTTACGGTGAACTCCAGGTGAAGTCGTTTACCGATTCGAATTTCCAGAGTGATGAAGACGACAGGAAGTCGGTCTCGGGTCTTATCTTTACCCTCAATGGAGGGACGGTATGTTGGAAGAGTTCCAAGCAAGATACCGTAGCAGACTCGATGATGGAGGCTGAATACATCGCTACCAACGATGCTGCCAAAGAGGCTGTCTGGATGAAGAAGTTCATAGCTGAACATGGTGTGGTTCCTTCCATTGAGCATCCAATACCTTTGTATTATGATAACAATAGAGCTGTGGCTTTAGCCAAGGAACCCCGGTCTCATCAGCGATCCAGACATATTCTAAGACGATATCACCTGATCCGGATGATAGTTGATCGCCGGGTGATCGAGGTTAGGAGAGTTGACACGGAGGATTACACAGCGGATCAACTCACAAAGGCCCTCCTCCAGACACGATTCGAGAGACTATTTGGGATGTTGGGTATGAGATACTACAACAACTGGCCTTAGTGAAAGTGAGAGATTGTTAGGGATATGTATGCCCTAGAGGCCATTATTGTACATTCATGTATATTATAGTTGATGCTTGGACATATATATAGAGGACTTTCTTGATCGACTTGATAGCATGCTATCCGGTTGCTCTTTAGCTTAACATGTACACTTGTATTACTATACTGTCTCTCTGATACATGTTGATAAAGCCCTTAGGATGTTTGCTTGACTACCAAGGCTATGATGCAGATCATACTACTGGGACTTGTGTAGTCTACAAGCTTATCCTTTAACAGTTCCTAGTCGAGGGAGTATCAAGACATGTCATCGATATTCCAGAGAAGAATAGTGTGTACATTTTTTGACCCTGTATGGGGAGATGGTTGATCTTATATCCATTGGTGTTTGACATCAAAGATTGTACACAGGTGCTCATTAAAGAAAGGGTACACCGAAAAGGACTCGCCGAGAACTCCTAGATGGTACTACACCTATCGTCAGATAGCAGTTCTTTGGTGACACTGGTACAGGTAAGTCTGTAGATCCGAGATCGTCATAGAGTCTTGTGTGGTTCCCACTGTTCTTTAATTTCCTCCCTACCATGGATCAAAGGAGTCGTGCAAACAAGTGGATTTTGGGTACATTCACGAGTCACATGGAGGCAATAAGCGATAGGAGGCGTTTCGTCTCTCCCGGTATAGGGAGTTGATGTTGCACAATGCTCGATTGGCTATAACAAGAAAATCCTAGCAAGGGCTGTTGATGAGATTTACTGGTAAGTGTTATCAGTAGTTTCTCATACCGTTATTGAAAGTGTATACTAGTACCACGGTAGGGTTAAAACGAGAATCACACATGCAATTTTCAAATTTTAGAGTTGCTAATGAACACTTACCAAGATCTAACTAGAATATTAGGGTATAAAACATGATATCAAAAACTTTTAGCTAAGTGATGGATGGCTAGAACCTTTGTAGACCGTGTCCTTCTCTTCTAAAACTTCGGGTTGTAGTCCACGCGACTCCATTAGGCTCCACTTGAAGTTTGAACGAACTTCTTCCGATGACTTCGTGCCGAAGATGATCCACCCGAAGTCCGCTACTCTAAGCTACCTCTTCACTGAACTCTTTAGTGAAGGAAACACACCACACCAAAGTGCAAATTTAATATGGGATGGTGAAGTAGGGGTGTTATATGCTTACTAGGGATCTCAAGCTCTATGGGTCACATCACATGTTAGGGTTTAGAGCTTTAAGTATGAGGAAGAGGATGATGATGGAGAGAGCTAGAGAAACTTATCACATGAGCTCTCAAAAATGGCTAAGTGTTAGAATGAGCTAGCATGAATAGCTCTTTCTTGACCTCATTTATTCAAGCATGGAATAAATTGTAATAAGAAATTACAACCAATTTTAAATAGTGAGTCAAGGCTAATAAACAAATGGAAAAACCCATGCCTTGCCATTCCACAAATATCTCCACATTTTACACCTCATTTTCTATTTTCTAAAAATAGAAAATCCTTGCCATGCATCATTATATATCTATATCTATATATATATATATATATATATATATCTCACACTCATACATACACACATATATTATTAAAGTAATTAGTGAGCTAATATTAGTTAATATATAATTATATCAAATATAAATATATATCATATTATTAAATCAACACTTGATTTAATAATCCGGTGATATCACATATAACCGACTGATATCATTTATCTGTATATCACATTATCAAATCAACACTTGATTCGATAATGCGGTTTATCACATGTAACCTAATCGATACCAGATAACCGCCAGATCAGAATACAGTATCACATACACGTATCTAATCATCCCCCCGCACATATCAACATATGTGTCCTACTTCGTTTCGCTTGAACTAGGAAACTTCTCTGTGGGACTCTAAAGACTCGTCAATACGCCAGCAGTAGGTGATGATCACATCAGTCACCCACAAGCCGTCAGCGGTATTAACTGGACGTAACAGCTAACCAGGTATCGAGCGATTAGAAGATCAACAAGAAAGGTTGTCCAAACTCCCATGAAGCCTATAAGTAACACTTACCGTACAGTCTGGTCTCTTCGTCTGATATGTCGCATAAAGAGTCTAGTTGTGGTTACATCTGACCCAATAACTTGATAAGTCATGCCGATATATGGCTCATAACGGTTTGACAAACTACTGGTAACTCTTACCGGTAAATCTCATCAACAGCCCTGGCCAGGGACTTACTGTTATAGCCAATTGAGCATAGCGGAACATCAACTCCAAATACCGGGAGGGACGAAACTCCTCTTATTGCTCATTGCCTCCATGTGACTCGCGACAGTACCCAAAATACACCTGTTTGCACGACTCCTTTGAGCTGTGGTAGGGAGGAAATCAAAGAACAATAGGAGCCACACAAGACTCTATGACGATCTCGGGTCTATACACTAACCTGTACCATTGTCACCAGAGAACTACTATCTGACGATAGGTACGGTACCATCTAGGAGTTCTCGGCGAATCCTGTTCGGTGTACCCATTCTCTAATGAGCTCCTGTGTACAATCTTTGATGTCACACACCAATGGTTGTGGGATCAACCATCCCCCCATATAGGGTCAAGAAACGTACACACTAGTCTACTCTGGAATATCGATGCCCTGTATTGATATCCCCTCGACTAGGAACTGTTAAAGGATGTACTTGTGGACCACCCTGGCTCCACTAGTATGATCTGCATCATAGTCCTGGTAGTCAAGTACATATCCTAAGGGCTTTATCAACATGTAAGAGAGAGACGGTATAATAATACCAGTCAACATGTCGAGCAAGAAAGTCCTCTCTATATATGTCCAAGCATCTACTATATCATACATTAATGGCCTCTAAGGCATACATATTCCTAACAATCTTCCACTTTCAATAAGGCCAGTTGTTGTAGTATCTCATACCTAACATCCCAAAATGTCTCTCGATTAGCATCTAGGGGAGGGCCTTGGTGAATGGATCCGCTGTGTTATCCTTCGTGTCAACTCTCCTGACCTTAATCTCCCAGAGATCTACTATCTCCTTGATCAAGTGATACCACCTAAGAATATGTCTGGATCACAGATGGGACCGGGGTTCATTGGCCAAAGCCACAGCTCCATTGTTATCACAATACATAGGTATTGGATGCTTTATGGATGTAACCTCACCTAGTTCATCATATGAACTCCTTTATGTTGGGATTCCTTAGCACCATGCCTAAGGTTTGCAAGCATCACACATGCCACAATAAATTTTTTTGGGGAGGTGCTAAGCAATCTAACCATAAATCAGACTAGAATTTTAGGGTAACGAAAAAATAGTATCACATACTAGGGGTTAACTAACACTAAGAGATAAGTAATACAACCTTTGTAGACTTGCCTCCTTAACACCTTGGACCTTTGAGAGTTTGAATCGGATCGCTAGAAACCTTCCTAGTCCACGATGATCCACCCGAAGTCCCTTTACTCAAAGCTCCTTGCTTCACTTGATCAAGGATGAAGATGAAGAAAACACTTTACTCAAATGGGCTAGAGTAGTGTAGAATGGTGATGTGGTTTGTTTTCTCACTTGAAAACGCTTTCTTTTTATCTCACTCACTCACTAGAAATCTCAAGAGAGCATGAGAGATGAGGAAAAAGAATATGGCAAGCTTGAGCTCAAGAGTTGTGATGATTAACAAAAATAAATGAGAAATAAAAAATGTATATCAAAGTCTCACACTCATTTAACCATGGGTTAATAAATATCTAGATATTTATTTTATAGTTAAAAAAACAAATGAAATTGAACTCATGGTTAATGTCATGGTTAGTGAAGGAAGTGTGTAAAAACATTGACGATGAGATAATTTTCATTTCTTTTTCTTTAACTCAAAAACAAATATAAATACATATTTATTTCCATGTGAGTCTTGCATTGCCATCTTATATGTATCAACAACCATGACACCATGTATTTATGTGTTGGAGATAGTGCCCTCAAAGTCAATTATTGGATCACAGGCACGTGATTGCAATGATTGAGGGAGGACCTGTCCTAGTAGGACAGTCTTACTCAAGATGATAGTATGCTATCAGGTTTATCTTTATCATCGTGTACTGCTTTAGGTGACCTTACGAGTCGCTATTGCACGTTGATAGAGCCCCTAGGATTCTTGCTTGACTACCAGCAGTATGAGGGCGATCATATACATGGGAGCTGGGGTCTATAAGCACATCCTTAAAAGGTCCCTAGTCGTGGGAGTTTCGAGACAGGGCATCGATACTCCAGAGTAGACTAGTGTATACAGTCGAGACCCCGACGAGGGGCGGTGGCCGGTCTCACAAGCCATTGGTGTCAGTTGGTTCACCTAAGATGTATACAGGTGCTCATTGGGTTATGAGTACACCGGACAGGACTCGCCAGGAACCTGCTAGTTGGTATTATACCTGACGTCAGATAGGAGTTCCCTGGTGACATGTGTACAGGTTAGTTCATCGACCTGAGATCGTCATTTGTCTCGTGTGAGTTCCTACTTTGCTTTGATTACTACCCTACCACGCTCAAAGAAGACGTGAAAACAGGTTTTAGTTGGGTACAGTCCCGACCCACATAGAGGCAGTGAGCGGATCTGCAGGGGTTCGTCTCTCTCGGTATTGGGGGTGAGGTCGCGCTGTGTCTAGGAGAGCCAGTATATGAAAGTCCTTGGCCAAGGCAGGAGATTTACTAGTAGGTATTCCAGTAGTATCTCAGGGTGTTCTGGGCTACACTCCGACACGACTTGTACCGCTTTTGGGGGTCTGACTTTTACCAACCCCTTAGGCCCGCCATGCGATGCTCATAGACAAACGGACCGGACTGTACGGATATTGTCACTGACAGGCTTAGTAGGGTGTCAGGATGAGTTCGCTCATCGACGTCCCTTTTGGTCAATACCTGGTAGCCCGTTACGTATAGGCTAATACCTCTGACGTCCTAGTGGTTAAATCCACAACCAAAGTATTGACGATTCTTTAGAGTCCCCCACAGACTAGTTTCTCAAGTTTCGGGTGAAACGCTGTAGAGGCCGTATGGAGATATGGCAGGGTTCGATCAGATACGTGTGGTATTGCACGGATCGTGATCGGACGGATTTTACTAGCGGGCTTTGGTTTAAGCCGGATCCTAGTATTGTACAGTGTAGATTTTGTCTCTTTGCATTTGTATTCAGTGGGAATACAAATGCGGGTATGTATATACAGTCGCGGGGTTTTCCTGTAATTTATTATGGGAACAGTTTTCTGAAGTTACCAGTTTGCTTTCCTGTTTCGGCCGTTTTCCTTTTTTTTCCTTCACGGCCGGATTTTTCTGATGGAGGGCCTAATTTGCAAGTTTGCAAATTAGCATTTGTTGAGGGGTTTCTTGCATTTTAGGGATTATGATGGTTTAAGCAACTTTGCTGTCACGACCCGCAGGGTACGGAACGTGACTGGAACTTAAGTTTACGAAACGTCTAAAGGCGTCCGTAAAATAAGTAAGCCAAAAGCGCAGAAAACAAAACCAATTAAGCAAAAGAGTGAAGAAAACCCAAACATTTGAAAGCAAGTTTATCAAATAAGTCATATAAAACCCCTTTTAAAAACAATACTAATTTTTCCGAAAATTTCGGCAGAGTCTCCTTTGTAAATACTGGCCCCCAAAAATGGGTACAACAAGAATATATGTAAAACCAACAAATAAGGCATCCCCAAGCGGGAGCTAGCTCTTCGCCATAAGGCGGTCACAAATCCCACGCAATGTAAATGACAGCAAGCATAATAATCATAAGGAAGCATGAAAAAAGTAGCATGTCGGCTCAAGTGAGCTCGACCCCAAAATACAGCATAAAATCCACAAACCTCACAGTCTCATCTCTAGGTCAATATACAATAATCTGGTAGAAACAGTAGATGGAGTACACTAGATACAAAGAATATACAAGGTGGTACAAAAATGATAACATAACCCACCTATAAGCAAATCTCGAGCTCAAGCAAAAGAGGCAAAAGAACAAGTGCGCCCGCCGCTACTGAACTGACGGAGCGGACCTGCAAAGGACTGTGGCACAACGGGGGTGAGTTGCCAACTCGTGAGTAATAAATAACATCTACAAAGGCTATCGTATGCATGCACACAAGCATCCTAGCATCTATAATACAGGTATGACTGGATGCACTAGCAGGTGTGTATACAACATCAGTGTACTAATATGTATGCAACATGAATATCTGAGGTCTCAATAGGTATATATAAGAAATATTTTATCTCTTTTTGTTTTTGAAACTCTTTTAGAATGCCAGCATAATGTCAATGAATCGACGAAAATCGGTGTCCAGCAACGACACCCAAAAGCTGTCTCAAATCTCATAATTGTATCTCTGGCCTCAGCCGTCCGGCTGCCCCATCTCAAATATCAATATCTCATCATCTAGCGGCCACGGTCGGTATCCTCTGGATATCCGCCGTCCCAAACAGTCACCGGTAGGTAATCCGTCCCCTGCCAGGCTCAACGTCATCACCACATTCCTCTTGCCCCGGGGTACCTTACCGGGCCCACCATGTACCCGTGCCGGTTCCTCCACTCCTCGACACGGATTTCCAAAACCACAGCAAACTCATGGTGGACGACACTTACATCACTAGAAAACCGCAATTTTACATATTTTAAAAATATAATAAGTTTAGAAATTTTGCGGTTTTCCCCCGAAATCCAGCAATATCATAAAATCTCAGGAAATCCTCATAAGTGCATATATCAATGATAATGAATGCGTATGATATCAATAATCAAGTTGCGATGTGTGATTAAAGTATTAAGCATGAACAATTAATATGATGAAGTACATGCACATGAATAGCAATACTACGGTTTCATTTTTAAGGAATTAAAGGCAATAGTACCAGTTTAAGTATCAATTAGTAAAAGGTTTCAATTTAAAAGTTATCTAGTGTGGTGACATGGCAATTACCAGGGTGTGTGTGTAAACATGAATAGTGCTCGTGCTGCATATAAAAACCCTGGTAATGGTGCAGGTGTCCTATGAAATGGTTTCGTCTAGGTATGTCAATATAATGCATGGATGCAGCAAATAGTCAATTAAGTATTTCACCCCTAATTACTAACATTACTAAGCATTTGTAAGTTACTAAAACTATCGGGCGGCTTGCGCCATCCAACGATAGTCCCCCGTAGATGTTACATCTACTCACCGGGATCCCTGGCTAGCTGTGTCCAATCACCGCCTTTCCCTTTCGCGCCGCGTCTGACGTCTCCGCGACCGAACCTGGAATTTACATCAATACCAAATATAAGGTTACATGTCAAGAACGACGCAAAACCCCAACGAAACTACTAAAGTTCGCTAGCTAGGTACAACGTGCACAAAGTGCGCGGAACACACGCGAAAATCGCAAAAACTGCCAAAAAACGCCGATTTGGTCGCCCGGCAAAACTAAAACCCGACTACCCAAAAATCCGCACTCACGCATCCTAAAAGTCGTAGGACAAGCCATTACAATCATCAAGATACCAAAAATAATTCATCACATAATTTTTATACAAAACTAGTAAGCATTTGCATTCCAAAATCGGTGCAAAAATCGCCGATTTGCGACAAAACGACTACAATTTAGCATAATTACCCAAGCACACTACAAGCAATCTACAAACACTAATTACTACACAATAGCAATGATTCCAATCCTATTTTCCATAACCACCAATTCTTGAATTTATAACCTAGCAAAATCCAATCAATTTCCACAGTTGAAAACTTAATTTAACACAACAAAAGCCCACTTAAGAAAATTAATCACTTAGATTAGGTTAGCAAAATACTAGATAACAAATTAGGTTTAATCAACTAAATAATGGTTTCTAAACCTTAATCAACTCACTAATCAAGCTTCAAATACCATTTCCATACAAAAACCCTCTCTTGAAAATCCTAAAACAAAAATTTCACACTTCTAAATTTAACTAAATTAGCATAGTTGAAGACTACATCAACAAGGTAACTATATAGATTAGTTAATTAACCACTAGATTAACTATAAAACAACTTAATTAACTATTATGGCTTTCAAACCCTAGTTAAAACAAACTACTCTCTTTTTTTTAAAAAAACAAGATTAGAAATAAGCTAACTTTTAACACTAAACCATGCAATTAAAGGAATTTAGCAAAAAAAAGAAAGTAATTTGATGGAAATTATACCTCTTGATCTATGGATCAAGTAAGAAAATTTTGCTCCAATTGATGGCCTCAAGCACCAAGATCCAAGCTAGGGAGGTGAAGGAAAAGAAGGATGAAGGAGGGTTTTAATTTGCAAGCTTTAATTTGAATTTTTGATGAATTAAACTTGAAGAATTGTGAAGAAATGAGAAGAAAATAGATGAAGGAGGGGTAGGTGCAGTTTCGGCCAGTAGAGGAATGGGGGAGGGTGTGGGCAAGTGGGGAAAAGTCATGGGTCAAGTTTCCAAAGTCAATGTATCATACTTTATCAATTATAATTAAAAATAAATCCATAAACTAACAAAACAACTCAAGAAAGCAACCAAAGGAAAGAGAGGCCAGAAATTTCTGGTCTTGGTCAGGGTTGGGCTGTCCTAGGGCTGAGGGAAAAGAGAGAGGGGTTTTACGAAAGAAATTTTATGCAAAAAGGCCCCCTACAACTCAAAAATTGCAAGTTTTAGCTCAAAATTCAATAAATTCGTTTCAAATCATAAAAATTTGTTAAAAATCAAAATAAATTACTAAAAATTTATGTTATCACTATATTATAATTATCATAATTTTAGAGATTAAAATTAGCCCGGAAAAATTTGTATTTATCGCTAATTTAATGTGTTTTCTTACCGGCCTAAAATAATATTAAAAAAATGAAAAATTAGGGAAAATTTTTAAACGACCAGAATTTCATAATTAACTCATTAGCTACAAAAAACAAGCAATTACCTATCCATTTTAAGTATAATTATCCCTAAACTGCAAAATAACAAGAAAGACAGTTTTCGGAAAAATACCGAATTTTCACCGAATTTCAAGAAAACACCAAAACGACTTTTCAAGACGCTACAATCTTCCCCCCTTAAAGAAATTCGGTCCCCGAATTTAAAAATATAGCTACGCGTACCTTCAAAGAGATGGGGATATTTCTTCCTCATCTCGCCCTCGGTCTCCCAGGTAACCTCCTCGCTGCTCGGGCTACGCCAAAGGACCTTGACGGTTGGTATAATCTTCGACCTCAACTTCTTCACCTGCCGATCCAAGATGGCCACCGGCTTCTCTGCAAAAGAAAGGTCGTGCTCTAGCTGGACTGTCGGGTGCTGAATCGCATGCGAAGGGTCGTGAAGGTACTTGCGGAGCATCGAAACATGGAAGACGGGGTGAACATCGGGAAAGCTGGGAGGAAGAGCCAAACGATAAGCAACAGCGCCAACACGCTCGAGGATCTCGAAGGGACCTACGAATCTAGGGCTAAGCTTCCCCTTTCGCCCAAAACGCATCACGCCCTTCATCGGAGAGACCCTCAGAAAAACATGGTTGCCAACTGCGAACTCTAATCTGCGACGGCGCCTGTCTGCATAGGATTTCTGCCTGCTCTGAGCCGCTCTCATCCAGTCTCGGATCAACTGTATCTTCGCTGTCGTCTCCTCCATAAGCTGCGGCCCCAAAATGCTGCTCTCGCTGAGCTCTGTCCAACAAACGGGCGATCTGCATCTCCTCTCATACAATGCCTCGAAAGGTGCCATCTGAATAGTATCCTGGAAGCTGTTGTTGTAGGAGAACTCCACTAGAGGTAATTGACGATCCCAGCTACCACCAAAGTCTAACACGCATGCTCTGAGCATGTCCTCGAGAGTCTGAATGGTCCGCTCTGACTGTCCGTCGGTCTGCGGATGAAACGCTGTGCTGAAGCTCAAACGAGTGCCCAAAGCCTCCTGAAGTCTCTGCCAAAGTCGGCTGGTGAACTGAGTGCCTCGATCTGACACGATACAAGTCGGTACGCCGTGTAGTCACACGATCTCGTCAATATAGAGCTGAGCATACTGAGCGAAGCTGAAAGTCGTCTTCACTGGAAGGAAGTGAGCCGCTTTCGTCAATCTATCCACGATCACCCAGATGGAGTCGTACCCTCGACTGGTCCTGGGTACACCCACAACGAAATCCATCGAAATCTGCTCCCATTTCCACTCTGGAATGGGTAACGGCTGTAGCTCTCCCGCGGGCCTCTGGTGCTCGGCCTTGACTTGCTGACAAGTCAGGCATCTCGAAACGAACTCCGCAATGTCCCTCTTCATCCCGTCCCACCAGTAGGTCTCTCTCATATCATGGTACATCTTAGTGGAACCGGGGTGGACACTATACACTGATCGGTGTGCCTCCTCAAGAATGTCGCGCCGCAATCCATCAGCATCTGGTACGCACAGTCTAGATCCATATCGTAAAATCCCCTGATCGTCAATCACGAACTCGGAAAATCTGCCCTGTCCCATCTGTGCCATGATCTCTGAGCAACGGTCGTCACTGCGCTGTGCCTCATATATACGGTCAAGCAACTGTGGGCGTGCACGAACATGCGCGAGCTGTCCCCCTGTCTGAGTTAACTCGAACTCAACTCGGTTGTCGCATAACATCTGCCAATCTGCGGACGACTGCCTCTGCACTGCGCGCAAAAAGGATAGAGTACCCCCGGGCCTCCTACTCAACGCATCTGCCACCACATTTGCCTTGCCGGGGTGATATAAGATCTCGCAGTCGTAGTCTTTCACCAACTCCATCCAACGACGCTGTCTGAGGTTCAGGTCTCGCTGCTGAAATATGTACTTTAACCTCTTGTGATCGGTGAATATCTGACATGACTCGCCGTAAAGGTAATGTCGCCAAATCTTCAGTGCAAAGACCACTGCAGCCATCTCCAAATCATGAGTGGGGTAGTTCTGTTCATGCTTCTTCAACTGCCGAGAAGCGTAAGCGATCACCCGGCCATGCTGCATCAATACGCATCCTAATCCCACTCGCGAAGCATCACAGTAGACAACAAATCCGCCTGATCCCGAAGGCAAAGATAATACCGGCGCCGTAGTCAAACAAGTCCGTAGCTGCTGAAAACTGCGCTCGCACACCTCTGTCCAAACGAAAGGAACTCCCTTCCGGGTCAAACCGGTCAACGGTGCAGCTATACGGGAGAAGTCCTGAACAAAACGCCTGTAGTAGCCCGCCAGGCATAGAAAACTACGGATCTCAGTAACCGATGTAGGTCGGGGCCACTGCTGAACAGCCTCAATCTTCTTCGGGTCCACACAAATGCCGTCTCTCGTAACCACGTGACCTAAGAATCCGACGCTGTCCAGCCAGAACGTACACTTGGAGAACTTCGCGAACAGCTGGTGCTCCCTCAGAGTCTGTAACGTAATCCGCAAGTGCTGCTCGTGCTCCTCTCTGCTCCGGGAGTACACCAAGATATCGTCGATAAACACGATGATGAACAAGTCAAGATACGGCCTGAATGTACGGTTCATCAAATCCATGAATGCTGCTGGGGCGTTGGTGAGTCCGAACGACATCACCAAAAACTCGTAGTGGCCATAGCGTGTATGGAAAGCTGTCCTCGGTATATCCTCCTGTCGAACTCGCAGCTGATGGTATCCTGATCGCAAGTCGATCCTCGAAAAATACCCCGCACCCTGAAGCTGGTCGAAAAAATCATCAATGCGCGGCAACGGATATCTGTTCCGAACGGTAACTTTGTTCAGCTGGCGGTAGTCGATACATAAGCGCAAACTTCCATCCTTCTTCTTGACAAACAGGACCGGAGCACCCCACGGAGAAACACTCGGTCGAATAAGCCCCTTATCTAACAAATCCTGCAACTGATCCTTCAGCTCTCGAAGCTCTGCCGGGGCCATCCGATAAGGCGGTATAGAAATAGGCCCCGAACCGGGAATCAAATCAATGCAGAACTCAACATCGCGCTCAGGCGGTAGCTCATCAGGGAAGACATCAGGGAACTCACAAACTATCGGGACCCGGTCTAACGGAAC
The DNA here is from genome assembly GCA_030015575.1 of Agapanthus africanus. Taxonomy (NCBI): domain Eukaryota; kingdom Viridiplantae; phylum Streptophyta; class Magnoliopsida; order Asparagales; family Amaryllidaceae; genus Agapanthus; species Agapanthus africanus. The sequence goes on along the minus strand of CM057343.1, from coordinate 302,773,878 downwards.
CTCTGCAGCTCGAGTATCACAAATACACGCTAAGAATCCCTGACATCCCTTCCGCAAGAGCTGACCAGCGCGAAGAGACGAAATTAAGCTGGGAAGGGCGACACTGCGGTCTCCCTGAATAACAAGGACTGGCTCTCCCGGAAAGCTAAATCTGACTGCCTTCTCACGGCAGTCCACCGAAGCATAACAAGTGGCTAGCCAATCCATGCCCAGAAGCACATCAAAGTCCAACATATCGAGGAGTATCAAATCAACTGATGAATCCCTCTCCCCGATACGAACGGAACACAAACGAAATACAAACCGAGCGACAAACGACTCGCCTACCGGAGTAACAACAACAAGCGGTTGATCTAACGACGACGACTCACGGCCCAACATCGGTGCAAAGTGTGTAGATACGTACGAATGTGTGGAACCTGGGTCGAATAATACCCGTGCGTCGAAAGAACAAACTGGCAAGGTACCTGTCACAACGGCATTGGATGCTTGCGTATCCTGCGGTGTCAAAGCAAATACTCGGGCCTGTCCTCCACCGATAGCGGGCTGACCTCGACCTCGGCCTCTGCCTCCTCGTCCTCTCTGAACAGGACCGCCGCGTCCACGGCCTCTCGGTGCACCTAACTGGCGTGTAGCATCGCCTGGGGTAGGAAGTAGGGCTCTCTGAGGAGGGGGTGGTGATGGTGGTAGGGTCACGTGCGGAACTGTCGCTGCTCCCTGTCGTCTCACCGGACAGTCTCTGACAAGATGGTGCAAACTCCCGCACCCAAAACACCCTGGAGACGGCTGCTGCCCCTGGGGATAAGAACCATATAACTGTCCCCGCCCAAATCCTCTGCCAGGCCTATCTCTCGGAAAGAATCTGGCGCGCTGTCTCTGAGACGGTACATCGGTGCGAATCCTCTTCGGCCCAGAAACGGCCGAAGTCTGTGATATGCGTGTCTCCATCCGCAATGCCGTATCCATAGCCGCTGAATAAGTGTCGTAGTGCTGGGCGCCAATGGCAAGATATAGCTGGGCATCAAGTCCCTGTACGAACCTCTTCACCATCTTCTCCTCGGTATCCACCAAATACTGAGCATATCGGGATAACTGTGTAAACTGGATGTCATACTCAGACACCGTCATCCCAGGTGTCTTGACTAAGGCCTCGAAGCTACGAGCTCTGGCGTCACGAACGCTCTCTGGAAGGAAACGGGCTAGAAAGACCGCTGTAAACTCGGCCCAAGTCATAGGCGGCAGATCTGCAGCTCGACCTCTCAAGACTAACTCCCACCATGTCTGCGCGAGACCCTCTAGTCGGAAACTCGCAAGCTCTACCCATCGATCATCCGAACATCTCAGCGAACGGCAGATCCTGGCTAAACTGTCAAGGAACGTCTGTGGGTCCTCCGCTGCCTCGGTGCCGGTGAATACTGGAGGTCTCAGCCTCATGAAATCCTGTAGTGAAACCGGAATGGCCACGGTGGTAGTAGTAGGAGCAGGTATCATGGTCGTCTGTGATGTAGTAGGTACGTCATCCGGCCTCGGTGTACGACTGGCTGCAACTAGGGATCCTACCATCTAACGTAGCTCCTGCATGCCTCCCATCATCTGTCGCAACTCCTCCATACCGGTCTCGAGCCTATCCATACGGCCTGGGGAAGGTGGATCGGTCTGTCCCTGCGGCGTAGGCATACCACCCTGCTCAGTCCTAGTCTCGGACGAGCCAGCTCGAATCTCGTCTCTGGCGGCAGCCCTCTGTGCCCTCGTAGCCTTCGGCGGCATAGTGGTTGTTACAGGAAAACGGATAGTAAGGACAGTACAATAGGATCATAGGATACACTGAATTGAAGAAGGAATTTTTCAAGCAAGTATATCCTAAAGTCACTTAGGCGGAGTACCGTATCGTAAGTATGCCGCGGACATACGCACGCTACGTTACCCTGCTTAAGTCACTTACTCCATCTACCAAGGGTCATCCTACACTCTCAAAGGTAAAACCTATCGCTCTGATACCAACTTTGTCACGACCCGCAGGGTACGGAACGTGACCGGCACTTAAGTTTACGAAACGTCTAAAGGCGTCCGTAAAATAAGTAAGCCAAAAGCCCAGAAAACAAAACCAATTAAGCAAAAGAGTGAAGAAAACCCAAACATTTGAAAGCAAGTTTATCAAATAAGTCATATAAAACCCCTTTTAAAAACAATACTAATTTTTCCGAAAATTTCGGCAGAGTCTCCTTTGTAAATACTGGCCCCAAAAATGGGTACAACAAGAATATATGTAAAACCAACAAATAAGGCATCCCCAAGCGGGAGCTAGCTCTTCGCCATAAGGCGGTCACAAATCCCACGCAATGTAAATGACAGCAAGCATAATAATCATAAGGAAGCATGAAAAAAGTAGCATGTCGGCTCAAGTGAGCTCGACCCCAAAATAGAGCATAAAATCCACAAACCTCACAGTCTCATCTCTAGGTCAATATACAATAATCTGGTAGAAACAGTAGATGGAGTACACTAGATACAAAGAATATACAAGGTGGTACAAAAATGATAATATAACCCACCTATGAGCAAATCTCGAGCTCAAGCAAAAGAGGCAAAAGAACAAGTGCGCCCGCCGCTACTGAACTGACGGAGCGGACCTGCAAAGGACTGTGGCACAACGGGGGTGAGTTGCCAACTCGTGAGTAATAAATAACATCTACAAAGGCTATCGTATGCATGCACACAAGCATCCTAGCATCTATAATACAGGTATGACTGGATGCACTAGCAGGTGTGTATACAACATCAGTGTACTAATATGTATGCAACATGAATATCTGAGGTCTCAATAGGTATATATAAGAAATATTTTATCTCTTTTTGTTTTTGAAACTCTTTTAGAATGCCAGCATAATGTCAATGAATCGACGAAAATCGGTGTCCAGCAACGACACCCAAAAGCTGTCTCAAATCTCATAAATGTATCTCTGGCCTCAGCCGTCCGGCTGACCCATCTCAAATATCAATATCTCATCATCTAGCGGCCACGGTCGGTATCCTCTGGATATCCGCCGTCCCAAACAGTCACCGGTAGGTAATCCGTCCCCTGCCAGGCTCAACGTCATCACCACATTCCTCTTGCCCCGGGGTACCTTACCGGGCCCACCATGTACCCGTGCCGGTTCCTCCACTCCTCGACACGGATTTCCAAAACCACAGCAAACTCATGGTGGACGACACTTACATCACTAGAAAACCGCAATTTTACATATTTTAAAAATATAATAAGTTTAGAAATTTTGCGGTTTTCCCCCGAAATCCAGCAATATCATAAAATCTCAGGAAATCCTCATAAGTGCATATATCAATGATAATGAATGCGTATGATATCAATAATCAAGTTGCGATGTGTGATTAAAGTATTAAGCATGAACAATTAATATGATGAAGTACATGCACATGAATAGCAATACTACGGTTTCATTTTTAAGGAATTAAAGGCAATAGTACCAGTTTAAGTATCAATTAGTAAAAGGTTTCAATTTAAAAGTTATCTAGTGTGGTGGCATGGCAATTACCACGGTGTGTGTGTAAACATGAATAGTGCTCGTGCTGCATATAAAAACCCTGGTAATAGTGCAGGTGTCCTATGAAATGGTTTCGTATAGGTATGTCAATATAATGCATGGATGCAGCAAATAGTCAATTAAGTATTTCACCCCTAATTACTAACATTACTAAGGATTTGTAAGTTACTAAAACTATCGGGCGGCTTGCGCCATCCAACGATAGTCCCCCGTAGATGTTACATCTACTCACCGGGATCCCTGGCTAGCTGTGTCCAATCACCGCCTTTCCCTTTCGCGCCGCGTCTGACGTCTCCGCGACCGAACCTGGAATTTACATCAATACCAAATATAAGGTTACATGTCAAGAACGACGCAAAACCCCAACGAAACTACTAAAGTTCGCTAGCTAGGTACAACGTGCACAAAGTGCGCGGAACACACGCGAAAATCGCAAAAACTGCCAAAAAACGCTGATTTGGTCGCCCGGCAAAACTAAAACCCGACTACCCAAAAATCCGCACTCACGCATCCTAAAAGTCGTAGGACAAGCCATTACAATCATCAAGATACCAAAAATAATTCATCACATAATTTTTATACAAAACTAGTAAGCATTTGCATTCCAAAATCGGTGCAAAAATCGCCGATTTGCGACAAAACGACTACAATTTAGCATAATTACCCAAGCACACTACAAGCAATCTACAAACACTAATTACTACACAATAGCAATGATTCCAATCCTATTTTCCATAACCATCAATTCTTGAATTTATAACCTAGCAAAATCCAATCAATTTCCACACTTGAAAACTTAATTTAACACAACAAAAGCCCACTTAAGAAAATTAATCACTTAGATTAGGTTAGCAAAATACTAGATAACAAATTAGGTTTAATCAACTAAATAATGGTTTCTAAACCTTACTCAACTCACTAATCAAGCTTCAAATACCATTTCCATACAAAAACCCTCTCTTGAAAATCCTAAAACAACAATTTCACACTTCTAAATTTAACTAAATTAGCATAGTTGAAGACTACATCAACAAGGTAACTATATAGATTAGTTAATTAACCACTAGATTAACTATAAAACAACTTAATTAACTATTATGGCTTTCAAACCCTAGTTAAAACAAACTACTCTCTTTTTTTTAAAAAAACAAGATTAGAAATAAGCTAACTTTTAACACTAAACCATGCAATTAAAGGAATTTAGCAAAAAAAAGAAAGTAATTTGATGGAAATTATACATCTTGATCTATGGATCAAGCAAGAAAATTTTGCTCCAATTGATGGCCTCAAGCACCAAGATCCAAGCTAGGGAGGTGAAGGAAAAGAAGGATGAAGGAGGGTTTTAATTTGCAAGCTTTAATTTGAATTTTTGATGAATTAAACTTGAAGAATTGTGAAGAAATGAGAAGAAAATAGATGAAGGAGGGGGAGGTGCAGTTTCGGCCAGTAGAGGAATGGGGGAGGGTGTGGGCAAGTGGGGAAAAGTCATGGGTCAAGTTTCCAAAGTCAATGTATCATACTTTATCAATTATAATTAAAAATAAATCCATAAACTAACAAAACAACTCAAGAAAGCAACCAAAGAAAAGAGAGGCCAGAAATTTCTGGTCTTGGTCAGGGTTGGGCTGTCCTAGGGCTGAGGGAAAAGAGAGAGGGGTTTTACAAAATAAATTTTATGCAAAAAGGCCCCCTACAACTCAAAAATTGCAAGTTTTAGCTCAAAATTCAATAAATTCGTTTCAAATCATAAAAATTTGTTAAAAATCAAAATAAATTACTAAAAATTTATGTTATCACTAGATTATAATTATCATAATTTTAGAGATTAAAATTAGCCCGGAAAAATTTGTATTTATCGCTAATTTAATGTGTTTTCTTACCGGCCTAAAATAATATTTAAAAAATGAAAAATTAGGGAAAATTTTTAAACGACCAGAATTTCATAATTAACTCATTAGATACTAAAAACAAGCAATTACCTATCCATTTTAAGTATAATTAGCCCTAAACTGCAAAATAACAAGAAAGACGGTTTTCGGAAAAATACCGAATTTTCACCGAATTTCAAGAAAACACCAAAACGACTTTTCAAGACGCTACATTTGCTTTTTCTTATGATCATTTCTTGCATTAATGAGATAAGAATGGATTAGAAATTTATATGACTTTGTTATCATCACATTTGGTTGTTGTCACCTCTTTACTTTTACTACTCTCACCTCCCTTCATGTTTTAATTCCCTCCACCATTTTTATCCTAGGGTGGCCGGCCATTTTGGGGTCGAGGTTGATTTTTGATGTGTGGCATTTCCTCATCTCATTCTTTGCTTAAAATGAGAGCACCATTATTTCTCCAAAGTTCTTCTCTCATTCCTCCATCATGGCAACTTCTATAACCCAAAGAGACAACCATTCTACACTTGTCTACAGCAAATCTTGGGCATGTCGACTCACCAGCTTCGTACCCGAGTTGCCTCGGTCTAAAGGTTGGAGCCCGTAAAAGAACCCGGCGATGTGGTGCCCGTTTCGACGAGGAGCCGACGACCGGAGATTCCGCGAGGAGATCGGAGTGGAGGCGAAGACCGAAGGACACGGATCGCTTATTATAGCTTCTCTCTCTTTTCTCGTATTTGCTAGTGTTAGGTTAATGGCTCGATCCGGGATTTTAGTGCGCGGTGGTGCCGGTTTCTAGGTTTTAGAAAAGTTTCGTTTCCGCATTACGGCGTCGGATTGACGGCCGGGGCGCCGCCGTGCACTTACAATGGTATCAGAGCCACGCCATTAACCTAGTCTAGCTTGCTCTAACGTGTTTACAAGTTCGATCGAACGGATTTTCCAAAAGCTACATTTCCATGTCGCACTTTCTGTCGAATTTTTCCATGCTCTAAAAATTATTTGGTACATTGGAAAATTACGTGCATGGGTTTTTATGAATTCTGTGAAAATTTGGTACGCTGATATTACTGTAGAGCAGCGGTTTAGCGGCCAAAACCACATTTTGGCCGCGGAACCGCCGCCTATTTGTGGCCAAACCGTACCAAATTTCTACAGTGGTTTATTGACATGGAAATAGGGTTTCTAGTATATGATTTTTGGGCCCAGATGTTTTTGAGTGCTACAGTAGTGCTTGGGGCCCACTTCGGTAAATTTGATCGATCGAAAATTTTAAATATGTTAGTTCACAGTATTTACATTATATCTGCGACCGTGAATGTCATTTGATCGGTAAATCCTGTCTAACTGCTATAGCCCTTTTAGACGGATTTACGAACGTGACATTCACGTTGATGTTCTGTGTTGTGCTGTGATGTTGCGGATTGGTCGTGGGAGATAGCCTGGATGCAATGGTAGTATAGTTTCGTTTTATTTGTACATTTAAGATTGCGGAGCGAGCGTCCGACATGTGGACTGCCGTCACTGCCTGTTTGTATATTATTCTTTTGGGGCACGACCGGGTCGAGGTCGATGTACCCGCTGTATGTATATTTTACTTTCTGTACTAGGATTACCCCACGGAGGGGTGCACGGATAGCCGGGTTCTAGAGGGCAACGAGCCAGCATCTCATGGCATTGAGACGGAGGGGGCTTTACTCTAGAATTGGCGGGCTATTCGCCGCACTCGTAGGGGGTACAGGTTGACCCAGGAGGGGTGCCCAAGTTACCGGATCCGTGAAGTGCTGGGTGGTCCATCACGTTGCCGAAGGGGCTGCCTCGCTTCAGGTTTTGGCGGGTAACTTGCCGCACCCGTAGGGGTCTAGGATTTCATTACACAGGCTATCCACACGACCAGGGGAACGTCGGGTTTCAGTAGCGGCTCTATGAAACCCGGGGATCCCAGATATCTGTATTGTTCTGTGATGCTGGTTACATTTCTGTGATGTTGCATTTTATCACGCCTTGAGCGAATATTATATATTGATATATATACTAGTAGATGTTTTATATGTTTTGCATCTGCGCTAGTCCAGTCCACGCTCTGTCGTTAGTTAAGTAACCTAACGGGTGTTGACGGGACCCAGTGGCGAATGCGGATGGCATATACGTATATCATTATTTTTGTTCTTTTGTGGTGTGATCAATTGATGGGACTGCGTTGATTTGGATCAATGCAAGCTAAACAAACCTATTCTGATGTTGTTGGAACACTTTTTCAAAAAGCTGTTATTGCAAGGGCGTTCTCTTTTGTTTTGCATCATGGTATTCAGTTGGAATATCCTGCTCCTCAGTCGACGAGGCAAGGGCCGAGATCCCTTCACCGGGAGTGACCCCTTGGACAAAAGTTTGCGTCAGGGAAATAACTTCACTATAGCCGATTACTTTTACTTTGCATCGTGGTATTCAGTTGGAATATCCTGCACCTCATTCCATGGGGAAAGAGCCGAGATCCCTTCACCGGGAGTGACCTCTTTAGCAAAGGTTTTCGTCACTATATTTTTACAAAGCTATCCAGTTCCTTCAACGATATCAAGTTCATTACGTTAAAGGTTTTCACCAGAAACTATTCGTAGCCCTCCTTCGTTTCATATGAATAGTCAATAAGTATTCAAGCTGTGTATGTTGGCCAAAGTCAAGGCACAATGATTGGTAGCTATTGGGTATTCATATGTAGTATAGATAGATGCGTTGGTTTGGGACAGTCGTACTACTATTTTGGCCAAAGTCAAGGATTTGTACGGGTGGGTTCAAATTAACCTGGAAAATGACGGGTAGAACTTGACATGTGACTTACGATATGTTGGCCAAAGTCAAGGTCGTAAGAGCATGGGGCAAAAATCACATCGGGAGTTTCTAAAGAAACTGAAACTTGCCAGATATGCGCATACCTTCTAGAGTGTGATAACGTGAGCGGATTCCATCACGTTATCATGCGATGATAGTTGGATCCTGATTCCCACTGATGAGTTGGTTTACTCCTCGGGTAATCCCGACTAATTCTTCTTTCAGGTTTGGGGAAGAATTTGACGGTACAGTGGGAGGTTTCCAGATTAGATAAAGTGATAACCATTCTGATCTAGGCTAGAGTGCACGCTGAGTGTTTCTTTTCTCTCTCTCTTTGGCAGCGACCATGACCCGACCCTTGACTATAACTCAGTGACCAAGTTGACCGAACCTTCTTAAACATGGCTTTTGGATTGTCAGAGTTGCAAACCTCATTGCCACTCCTACTTATACCCTTTTCTCCAGGACACCCCGTGTTATTACGAACGTCCAATTCCATTGGATAAAACCATCGTATGGTTATATACGAACTCGAAGGAATTTATTCGAGGATGGTTTCTGGTTCTGGAGAAAACGAATAGGACTATTCAGTTGTCTTTTCCTTTTACCTTCTCTCAGGTTCCGAGTGCTCCTTGGATTAGGACAGTACACCTATTACGCAAATTGGATAGTCTTCTTCCAAACCATAGGCAGGTGCCGACCGATATGGGATGAAGAAAACCAATTAGCCTAAACGGTGTATAGAAGATATTAAGTTAAGACAAAGAAAGGGATTAGTAAGAGGGCAAAGTAAATTGCGACTGCTATTCACGACCAAACCAAGTATTTCATTACCACTCCGACATCACCTTTTTATTTCTCCAGGACACTCCGTATCAATACGAAGATCCACAGTTTATTGGATACTCCATCGTATGGTTATATACGAACTCAAAAGGAACTTGTTCCAGTTCGGTGATGGATTCTGGTTTAGGAGAAATAACAATAAGGTTTATTCAGTTGTCTTTTATCTTCACCTTCTCTCGCATTGCGAGTGCTCCTAGGATTAGGACAGTACACCCCCTTATACTTATTGGATAGTCTTCTTCCAAACCATAGGCTGGTGCCGAACGGTAGGGAAGGAAGAAAATCATTTGGCCTAAAGGGGTGTACAGAAGGTAACGACTAAAGACATATAAAGGGATTTGGACAAATGTCAAAGAGATATATGGTGATAGTTGTGAATATGGATAATGGAAAAGGCATTACTAGGAATACCGGGATACCCCATCGAAACATTTCGATGTTTCAATTTCACTGTGTACTGTTAAAAGAAAACTGATTTCCCAATTTGACACTTGCTCCAGGGTATGTATTTACCAGGTTTGATTCTCACATCTGTATGGTTTTACAGATGATGAGTGGGAGTAAGTTATTGGGAATTAGGTGATTATCCGGAATTCGTTGTAATTGGTGATATTTGAGGAAGTCACCTGGGTTATTTGCCGGACGGCAAATATTTGGTTTTTAATATCCGTTGTTATGCACAAATTTCAAATTGATATATCTGTACATCTATTTTTATAGAGTGAGATATACCTTTTTGAAATTATGTCTATGACATTTACCTATATCAGTGGATGGTTAGGTAAGGAGCATTAAACGGCGGTGTAATTCTTCTTAACCATAAGTACAGTTTTCAACCTACGACACAGAGGGAGTGAGTTATTAGACTCAGGGGACTTATACAGAGGATTGTATATTGTCCAGTGTCTATTAGGACAGAGGGGTTGGTCCTCGTACTATATTCAGTTTACTTGTGACTTCTCTAGTTCTTAGACATGTGTTTCGTAGAAAAACAAGGTCCAAGTTTTGAGAAGTTATAGGTATATGAATAAAGTAGAGAATCAGGTGATGCAAGTATCAGGATTCTTCAAGGTGATCGAAGATGTAGGTACTTGTGTGTGGCATTCAGTTAATAGTAATGATTAAGAGAACTTGCTTCTCTTTCAGGTTACTCATAATTGAAGCATTCCTAAGTTGAGTAATGCTGATCGGCCTCCCTCCATTTAGTTGACATGTACAGGAGACAGCTGCATGATTTGAATTTGGTTTAATTAAATCAGTGCCTCTGTTTCTATATTGGATATAGAACAGTTCATATCTTGACATTGTTAAGATACGGGAAGTTTTCCAGCTTATGCTTAAAACCAGACTCCGGATAACTCAAGGCACGTTTCTGTAATGGCTGTTTGTTGGTTGACCCGGGCTATGATGAGGGTTGACTTTCTACCATCTGGAAGATCAATAGTGATATTGTTCTTGACTCGCCACAGTTTTAATAAAAATGGATTTTTTCAGAAAACAGTAGTGGGAGTATGGTAGAACTGGAAGTGATTCCGGAACCGCAAACGATTACTGAAGATTTGATAAGAACCTAAAGATTCAATCTGGTTTGACATTCCATTGGCCACTCCGCAGATTTGATGGGTAACCTCAGGCACCCGAGAGGTACTCCGGTAGCCTCAAGGACGGTGACAGGGAGGCTCTTGTTTAACCAGACTTTCCATTGCTGTTGCTCCAGACTGTGAGACCCGGCAGGAGGATGAGTATAGCATCGTTCTAAACTGGCTTTAGAAGCGTACGTGTATATGACTCTGCCAGAGGGTTGTCGTAGTCAGTGGGAGCAGCGGAAGCATGGTGGACAAGTGGCTCATGTCTAGTTATAGACTAAAGCAGATATAGCGGAGATAGATCATTTATTTCTGATGTGACAGTCATAGGTTTGACTTCATCCGAATAGGGGATGGATCAGTTAAGAAGGTAGTTGGGTATGATGTCCTGGTATTTGGATGACATACACACAGTAGGAAGTGAGATTCCTATACTACGATCGGTTATACTTTGGTTATTACACTGTGGTTTCTCCAGATAGGATATTGATCCAGTCCGGGACAAACATTCGGATGTAGTTTTAGAACATAAGTTGATGTTCTAGGGAAATGATAACGGCAGCCTCCATTGGGAGACAGTTATCATTCCAAGCTTCCAAGGTGACCTGGATGACAGAGTGACTGTCAGAGTAATAGTTTTCCCTCTGACGAGGGGCAGTATTTTGGACAGGTGGTCCAGGTGGATACTGAGGGAAGGATGGTGCAGGATACTGATTATGTTCAGTTGACGATACAGTCTAAGAAGTTTGGATTTGGAGTTCATTTATGAACTAGGTCCCATAAGATATCTAGACATACTCTAAGACAGGTATTACTCATTTCGGGAGATGGCTTTCTCCGCGAACTTGAGATATAGAGAGACATAGAAAGAAACATTAGAGCGGATCCACTCACTGAGGCTATTCCTCGAACGCAATAGTTTCGCAAACGAGCTTTGTGAGACTGACTAGTAGAGGAGTTGGGTGTTCGATATCACACGGGCTGTGAGTATGCGACATCGCAATAATTAGCCTTGAGTGCAAGTGGGAGATTGTTGGAGATAGTGCCCTCAGAGTCAATTATTGGATCACAGGCACGTGATTGCAATGATTGAGGGATGACCTGTCCCAGTAGAACAGTCTTACTCAAGATGATAGTATGCTATCTGGTTTATCTTTATCATCGTGTACTGCTTTAGGTGACCTTACGAGTCGCTATTGCACGTTGATAGAGCCCCTAGGATTCTTGCTTGACTACCAGCAGTATGAGGGCGATCATATACGTGGGAGCTGGGGTTTATAAGCACATCCTTAAAAGGTCCCTAGTCGTGGGGGTTTCGAGACAGGGCATCGATACTCCAGAGTAGACTAGTGTATACAGTCGAGATCCCGACGAAGGGTGGTGGCCGGTCTCACAAGCCACTGGTGTCAGTTGGTTCACCTAAGATGTATACTGGTGCTCATTGGGTTATGAGTACACCGGACAGGACTCGCCGGGAACCTGCTAGTTAGTATTATACCTGACGTCAGATAGCAGTTCCCTGGTGACATGTGTACATGTTAGTTCATCGACCTGAGATCGTCATTTGTCTCGTGTGAGTTCCCACTGTGCTTTGATTACTACCCTACCACGCTCAAAGGAGACGTGTAAACAGGTTTTAGTTGGGTACAGTCCCGAGCCATATGGAGGCAGTGAGCGGATCTGCAGGGGTTCGTCTCTCCCGGTATTAGGGGTGAGGTCACGCTGTGTCTAGGAGAGCCAGTACATGAAAGTCCTTGGCCAAGGCAGGAGATTTACTGGTAGGTATTCCAGTAGTATCTCAGGGTGTTCTGGGCTACACTCCGATATGACTTGTACCGCTTTTGGGGGTCTGACTTTTACCAACCCCCTAGGCCCGCCATGCGATGCTCATAGACGAACGGACCGGACTTTACGGATATTGTCACTGACAGGCTTAGTTGGGTGTCAGGATGAGTTCGCTCATCGAAGTCCCTTTTGGTCAATAACTGGTAGCCCGTTACGTATAGGCTAATACCTCTGACGTCCTAGGGGTTAAATCCACAACCAAAGTACTGACGAGTCTTTAGAGTCCCCCACAGAACAGTTTCTCAAGTTTCGGGCGAAACGCTGTAGAGGTCGTATGGAGATATGGCATGGTTCGATCAGATACGTGCGGTATTGCACGGATTGTGATCGGACGGATTTTACTAACGGGCTTTGGTTTAAGTCGGATCCTAGTATTGTACAGTGTAGATTTTGTCTCTTTGCATTTGTATTCAGTGGGAATACAAATGCGTGTATGTATATACAGTCGCGGGGTTTTCCTGTAATTTATTATGGGATCAGTTTTCTGAAATTGCCAGTTTGCTTTCCGGTTTCGGCCGTTTTCCTTTTTTTTCCTTCACGGCCGGATTTTTCTGATGGAGGGGCTAATTTGCAAGTTTGCAAATTAGCATTTGTGGAGGGGTTTCTTGCATTTGATGGATTATGATGGTTTAAGCATCTTTGCTTTTTCTTATGATCATTTCTTGCATTAATGAGATAAGAATGGATTAGAAATTGATATGACTTTGTTATCATCACACTTGGTTGTGGTCACCCCTTTGCTTTTACTACTCTCACCTCCCTTAATGTTTTAATTCCCTCCACCATTTTTATCCTAGAGTGGACGGCCATTTTGGGGTAGAGGCTGATTTTTGATGTATGGCATTTCCTCATCTCATTCCTTGCTTTAAATGAGAGCACCATTATTTCTCCAAAGTTCTTCTCTCATTCCTCCATCATGGCAACTTCTATAACCCTAAGAGACAACCATTCTACACTAGTCTACAGCAAATCTTGGGAACGTCGACTCGCCAGCTTCGTGCCCGAGTTGCCTCGGTCCAGAGGTGGGAGCCCCTAAAAGAACCCGGCGATGTGGTGCCCATTTCGACGAGGAGGCGACGACCGGAAATTCCGCGAGGAGATCGGAGTGGAGGCGAAGACCGAAGGACACGGATCGCTTGGTATAGCTTCTCTCTCTTTTCTCGTATTTGCTAGTGTTAGGTTAATGGCCCGATCCGGGATTTTAGTGCGCGGTGGTGCCAGTTTCTAAGTTTTAGAAAAGTTTCGTTTCCGCATTCCGGCGTCGGATTGACGGCCGGGCCGCCGCCGTGCACTTACAGTATGTATGTATGTATGTATGTGTGCATTCACATCATCATGTGCATGAACAAAAATATATGCATACATGCATGCATACAACAAAGTAGAAAAGGGTTTAATAAAAGTGAGCTATAAAGTCAATGTTAAATCAACACTTAATTTAACAAACCGGTCATATCACATACGACCCGACCAATAGAAGAACGCCTGATTAATATACGGTATCACACACACGCATTTAATCGGGTCCCCGCGCATATCCCATATGCATACCACATTGTTTCGCCTGAGCTAGGAAACTCCTGTGTGGGACTCTAAGACTCGTTAATACGCCGGCAGTAGGTGATGATCACATCAAATACCCACAAGCCGCAAGCGGTCAGTTAAACGTAACGGCCACCCGGATATTGAGCGATCAGAAGAAAAACAAGCGAAGCTGGCAAAACTCCCGTCGAGCCAACTGGCAAGACTTACCGTACTGTCCAGTCTCTTCATCAGATATGATGCATATGTAGTCTAGGGATGGTATCGTCGACCCCAATAACTTAATAAGTCATGCCGGTGTATGGATCATAGCAGATCGAGAAACTACTGATAACACTTATCAGTAAATCTCAGCAGCCCTGGCCAGGGACTTTCTGTTATAGCCAATCGAGCACAGCGCAACATCAACCCCCAATACCGGAAGAGACGAAACCTCTCCTATCGCTCATTGCCTACATGTACCTCAGGACTGTACCCAAAATCCATCTGTTTGCATGACTCAGTAGAGCCGTGGTAGGGTGGAGATCAAAGTACAGTGGGAGGACATATAAGACTCTATGACGATCTCGGGTCTACAGACTAACCTGTACCAATGTCAGTTAAGAACAGCTATCCGACGATAGATATAATACCATATAGATGTTCTGGGCGAGTCCGTTCAGTATACCCAGTCTCCACTGAGCACCCGTATATAATCCTTGGTGTCACCATACCAGATGGATATGGGATCATCCTTTTCCAATCATATTGGACAAGAATGGTATACGCTTGTCTACTCTGGAATATAGATGCCCCGTCTCGATATACCTACGACTAGGAATAGTTCAATGATATGCTCATAAACTACACGTGTCCCACTAGTATGATCCGCATCATAGTCCCAGTAGTCAAGCAAATATCCTAAGGGCTTTATCAACATGTACCCAATGAGTAAGATGCATGATCAAATGAACATGTCTAGATAAAGTACAACCAAATAGCATATTATCATATCGAGCAAGAAAGTCATCTATCTATATATATATACATCTCCAAGCATCCACTATACATATAATGGCCTCTTGGGCATACATATATCCAGCAATCAACCACTTTCACTAAGGCCAATTATTAGCGTATCTCATACCCAACATCTCAAAACGTTGCTCATGTTGCGGCTGTGGAAGGGCCTTGGTGAGTGGATCAGCGGTGTTATTCTTTGTATCTACTCTCCGAATCTCGATCTCATGGCGATCTACTATCTCCCGGATTAAATGATATCGCCTAAGGATGTGTCTGGACTTCTGATGGGACCTTGGTTTTTTGGCCAATGCCTGAAGGGTCTCGGCAGCGCCCCGATCGTCGAATTGCGGCCAAAATGCAGAACAAAAATTTCTAAACCGGCGCTACCGCTACCCGAATCCCGGATCAACCTTAAAACCTAAACTAGCAAACTAACTAAAATCTAGAATTGTTATACCGAGTTGATCCGTGTCCTTCGGTCTTCATTCCAAGCTCCTAGTGGTTCTTTGACGAAATTTGGTTGTCGGTCTTCCTCCATCTTCGATGATCCACCCAAGAGAAACGACGCAAGCACCACCATCGTTGAACGAGGTAACCGATGCTCCAAAGTCGCTAGCGATGGAGAGTGGGGGTGTATGAAAATGTCACTACAATTTTTCTCTCATCCATGTGCTCCATGGAGCAACTCAAGAAGAAGATGATGGAGGTGAAAGCTTTGGCATTAGCAAAATGGTGCTAAGTGTTTTGTGTTCTTTTCTTTTTCAGTGAATAAGAGAGAGGGAGTATGCAAGTGTAATGAACAAATCAAATGAGGTGAATCCCCCTCCAAAATAATGGCCGGCCCCTCCTCTCTTTTCCACCAAAAAAAATCATTTCATTTTAATCAAATAAAATATACACAACCATACCATGCACTATGCTTGACTCATGCCCATGCCTTTGCCTTGTCACCCTCCACCTTTCATAAAAGAAAAATCAAATAATGAGGTGGCAAAACATCTAGAAGCTATTCCGAATAAAATACGGAATACTTCCCGGTTCATGTATCGAAATACATATACGCGTATTCGTACAAAAATACGAATAGCCAAGAGAGAAAATGAATAGTGAACAATAATACTAGAATACGTATATACAAATACATATATGAATTATTAAATCAAAACCTGATTTAATAATCCGGCTTAATCCTAAACCGCTAGTATTATCAACCGTCCGATTAAAGTCTTCATAGCAAGTGCAAATATTTAATCGGACACCTGTATGTACCAACACCTTATGTACACTATATCGCTTGAACCGTGAAAACCCTCTGTGGGGGACTCTAAAGACTCGTCAATACGCTGGCAGTAGATTTAACCACAAGCACGTCAGTGGCACTAGCTATATGTAACGGCTACCCAGGTATTGAGCGAAAGGGAGGCCGACGAGCAAACTCATCCTGAACTCCTACTGAGCCTGACAGTGACAATATCCGTACAGTCCGGTCCTTTCATCTAAGAGCATCGCATATCGAGTCTAGGGGGTGGATAAAATCAGACCCCTAACAACGCGATATTTAGTGTCGACATGTAACCCATCACCACCTGAGAAACTATGATCCTGGATCGGTAATTCTCGTTCACCATGGCCACGAATTTCTGGTGATGGCCACCCGTACACAATGCGACATCAACCCCCAATACCGGGAGAGACGAATCCCCGACGATCCGATCACTGCCTCCATGTGGCTCGGGACTGTACCCAACTAAAACCTGTTTGCACGACTCTTTTGAGCCGTGGTAGGGTAGTAATCAAAGCACAGTGGGAACTCACATGAGACAAATGATGATCTCAGGTCGACAGACTAACCTGTACACATGTCATCTGGGAACTGCTATTTGACAATAGGTATAATACCAACTAGCAGGTTCCCGGCGAGTCCGTCCAGTATACTCATAACCCAATGAGCACCTGCATACTATCTTAGGTGAACAAACTAACACCAATGGCTTATGAGACCTGGCCACTGCCCCTCGTCGGGTTCTCGATCAGTATACACTAGTCTACACTGGAATATCGATGTCCGGTCTCGATACTCCTACGACTAGGGACATTTAAGGATGTGCTTATAGACCCCAGCTCCCACATATGTGATCGCCATCACAATGCTGGCAGTCAAGCAAGAATCTTATGGGCTCTATGAACATGCATATGATGATAAAGACAAACTAGATAGCATACTATCATCTTGAGTAAGACAGTTTTATCGGTATAGATTCTCACTCAATCATCATAATCACAAGTCCACGACTATGATAATTGCCTTTAGGGCACTTTAGCCAACAATCTCCCACTTGCACTTAAGGCTAATTATTGCGATGTTACATACTCACAGTCCGTGTGATACCGAACACCCAACTTCTCTACTAATCAGCTTCGCAAAGCCCGTTTGCGAAAAATGATTGCGTTCGAGAAATAGCCTCAGTGAGTGGATCCGCTCGAATGTTTCTTTCTGTATCTCTCTTAATCTCAACATCACGAAGAAAACTATCTCCCGAAATGTGCAATACTTGTCTTAGAATTTGTCTGGATATCTGATGGGACCCAGTTCACAAATGAACTCCAAATACAACAAACTATTTAGATTGTATCGTCCACTGAATTTAATCAGTATCCTGCACCATGCCTTTCCTCAGTATTCGCTTAGACCACCCGTCCAACATACTGTCCCTCAAAAGAGGGAAAAACTATAACTCTGACAGTCACTCTGTCATCCATTTCACCTTGGAAGCCTGATATGATAACCGTCTCCTGAAGGAGGCTGCCGTTACCATTTCCATAGAATATCCATTCATGTTCATAAATTGCTTCCCAATGTTTCTCCAGGATTGGATTAATATATCTGCTTATTACATCTAGTGCAAAAGCAATATCTGGTGTGGTACTTGACATTTCATGATTAACTCAATTGCCTAAGCAAGTGATATGCTAATCATGCAGATCCCTCTCCCCTTTAGTCTGTAAGACACCTTTAGAAAGGGTGATTCCATCACCTGCAGGTACACCACCATGCGAGGAGTCGTCCATTTAATGTCAAAGTACCCAGATTAGGATACTTCCCAAATCTAGATCTAAAACCATAGATCTAGGGACTAGAAAACCTAATATTATATCCATATCCTATATGGAGAAACAACTTTGTGACAACCAAAGTATAACCGATCGTAATATAGAAATATCCCTTCCTATTAAGTGCATGTCATCCCGAGTCCTCGGACATCACACCCTACTACCTTCTTACCAGATCCATCTCCTATTCTGTTGAGATCAAGACCTATGAATGTCACTTCAAAAATAGATGATCTATTTTCACTATACCTGCTTTAGTATATAAATAGACACAAGCTACTTGCCTGCTATGCTTCCGCTGCTCCCACTGACTACAACAACCCTCTGGCAGAGTCATATATACGTGCACTTCTAAAACTAGTTTAGAATGACGCTATACTCATCCTCCTGCCAGGTCTTATAGTCTAGAACAACAACAATGGCAAGTTTGGGTAAACAAGAACCTCCCTGTCACCGTCTCTGAGAGGACTGAAGTACCTCTCGGGTGACTGAGGTTACCCACCAAATCTGCGGAGTGGCTTATTAGAACATCAAATGCAATTGAATCCTTAGGTTCTATTAAATTTCCAGTAATCATTTGTGGTTCTGGAATAACTTCCAGTTCTACCATACTCCCACTTGTGTTTTTTGAAAAAGTCCATTTTACTAAAACTGTGGCAAGTCAAGAACAATATAAATATTGATCTTCCTGATGGTAGAAAGTTAACCCTCGTTAAAGCCCGGGATAGCCCACAAACAACCATTACTGAAACGTGCCTTGAGTTTATCCGGATTATGGTTTTAAGCATCAGCTGGACAACTCTCTATATCTTAACATCATTAAGATATAAATTGATTCTATATATATCTAATATAGAAACAAAAGCACTAATTTAATTGGAACCAGATTCAAATCATGCATCTGTCTCCAGTGCATATCAACCAAGTGGAAAAAGGCCATTCAGCATTACTCATCTAGGGGTGCATCCATATGTGAGTAACCCGAAAGAGAAGCAAGTTCTCAAAACCATTACTATCAATGGAATACCAAACACAAGTATCTACATTTTCGACTTCCTCGAAGAATCCTGATAATTACAATAAATGGTTCTCTACTTTATTCTTATACCAATAACTTCTGAATATCTGGACCTTGCATTTCAACGAAATACATGTCCAGAACTGGAGAAGTCATAAGTAAACAGAATATATTATCCTAATGGACACTGTACAAAATACAATGCTTTGTATAAGTCCTCTGGGTTCAATAACTCAAACCCTGTGCGTTGTAAGTTGAAAAACTGTACTATGGTTAAGAAGAATTACACTGCTGTTGAATGCACCTTACCTAATCACCCAACCGATATAGGTAAATGTCATAGACACAATATCAAAAAATTATATCTCACTTTATAAAATAATGTACAGATATATCAGTTTGAAACTGGTGCATAACAACGGATATTCAAAACCAAATATTTGCCATCGGAAAAATCCAGATGATTTTCTCAAATATCACCAATTACAACGAATTCCGATATAATGAGGATCTAATCACCCAATTCCCAATATCTTACTCCCCACTCACCATCCGTAATAATATGCAGATGTGAGAAACTGATCTGGTAAATACATACCCTGGAGTTAGATTCCAATTGGGAAAATAGTTTTCAATTAACATCGCACAATGAAACTGAAACATGAAAATGTTTCAAAAGGGGTTAACCGGTATTCCTAGTAACTCCTCTTCCATTATCCTGATTCATGACAGTAACCATATACTTACATGTCCTCACTCCAATCCCTTTATTATTTCTTTACTTATTACCTTCTGTACACCTCCTTTACGCTAAATGGTTTTCTTCACTCCTTACCTTTCGGCACCAGACTAAGGTTTGGAAGAAGACTATCCAATAAGCGTAATAGGTGTACTCTCCTATTCTTAGGAGCCCTCACAACCTGAGAGAAGGTATAGAGAAAAGACATTTGAATAATCCTATTCTTTTTTTCCTGAACCAGAATCCATCCTCGAAAAAGTTCCTTCGAGTTCGTATGTAACTATACGATAGATTTATCCAATGGAAGTGGATATCCGTAGTGATACGGAGTGTCCTAGAGAAATGCAAAGTGGATATTGGAGTGGCAGGGGTATACATGGTCTTTGTCGTGAATGATGGTGATCGCAATTTTCTTTGCCATTATTCTAATCCCTTTATATGTCATTACTTATTACCTTCTGTACACCACACTTAAGCTTAATTGGTTTTCTTCCTTCCCTACCGTTCGGGACCAGCCTATGGTTTGGAGGAAGACTATCTAATAAGCTTAATAGGTGTACCCTCTCCTAATCCTAGGAGCCCTCGCAACCTGAGAGAAGGTAAAGAGAAAAGACAACCGAATAATCCTATTCAATCTCTCCAGAACCAGAATCCATCCTCGAATCAGATCCTTCGAGTTCGTATATAACCATACGATAGATTTATCCGATGGAAGGGGACGTTCGTAATGATACGAGGTGTTCTGGAGAAATACAAAGGTGATATAGAAATGGCAATGATGTATGTGACACCGTAACATTCCAAAAGCCAAAGTGTTTAATGAAGGTTCGGTTAACATGGTTCATGAGTTTTAGTAAAAAATCGGGTCATAGTCGCAGCCAGAGAGAGAGAGAAGAAACACTCAGCGTGCACTCTAACCTAAATCAGAATGGTTAATCATTTTATCTAATCTGGATAGCTCCCACTGTTTTCTCGAATTCTCTTCCAAACCCAAAAGGAGAATTACTCGGAATCACCCGAGGAGTAATCCTACTCATCAGTGGGAATCGGGATCCAACTATCATCGCATGATAACTTGATGGAAGCCACTCAAGTCACCACACTCCAGAAGGTATGCGCAAGCCTGGCAAGTTTCCTGTATGTTTGAAACTCCCAATATGTGTTTTTACCCCTAGGACCTAAGTGACCTTGACTAAAGATCAAAATGTCAAAAGGTCCTAGTCAAGTTCTACCCGTCATTATCTTGATTGCATTAGACCCACCCGTACGAGCCTTGACTAAAGATCAAAATGATCGTATGACTGTCCTAACTAATCGTATTATCTCTGCAACAGAAAAGCACTACATAGCTACCGAACACTACACGCCTCGGCTAACGCACGACATAACGCAGCACGAATATTAAGCAATACTAGTCTGAAATGACGGAGGGCTACGGCTGGTTTTTGGCGAAAAACCTTTGACGTAATGAACTTGATATCGTTGATGGATTCCAAGTGATTTTTATAAATATATAGCGGCGAAAACTTTTGCTAAAAAGTTCACTCCCGGTGAAGTGATCTCGGCTCTTTCCCCGTCGAATGGGATGCAGGATATCCCAAACTGAATACCACGATGCAAAGCAAAAGAAAACGATTATAGTGAAGTTATTACATTGACGAATACTTTTACTCAAGGGGCCACTCCCTATGAAGGGATCTCGGCCCTTGCCTCGTCGAATGAGGTGCTGGATATTCAAACAAAATACCACTGTGCAAAGCAAAAGAGAACGTCTATAATGTCGGTTTTTAAAAACTTGGTTCCAACAACATCATATATATAGGTTTGTTTTATCCTTGCATTGATAAAATCAATGCAGTCCCATCAATTAATCACACCAGAAAAGAACGAAAATAAAATGTACGTATATGGCATCCGCATTCGCCACCGGGTTCCGTCATCACCCGTTAGGTTACTTAACTAACAACAGAGCGGGGACTGGGCTAGCGCGGGTGCAAATCATATACAACATCTACTAATATATATATAAATATATATAATAATCATCCCAGGCATGATATAAAGCAACATCACAGAAACATCACAGAAGCAACACAGAATGGTGGATAATCTGGAGCCTCGGGTGTCATTTGAGCCGCAAGTGAGACCCGACGTTCCCTATCGTGTGGATAGCCTGTGCAATGAAAACCTAGACCCCTACGAGCGCGGCAAGTTACCCGCAAAACCAGAACCGAGGCAGCCCCCTTCAGCAACGTGAATGGACCACCCAGCGCCGTACGGAATCCGGTAACTTGAGCACCCCTCCTGGGTCAACCTATACCCCCTACGAGTGCGGCAAATAGCCCGCCAATCCTAGAGTAAGGTCCCCTCCGTCCCAACGCCATGTGTTGTGGACCCGTTGCCCTCTAGAATCCGGCTGTGCGCCCCACCGCAGGGTAATACTAGTACAAAAAATAAAATAATATACAAGGGTGATATCGACCTCATCCCGATCGTGCCCCAAAAGAATAATATGCAAACTGGCAGTGACGGCAGTCTACATGTCGGACGCTCGCCCCGTAATATCAAAAGTACAAATAAAATTAAAACTGTACTATCAATGCACCACTGGCTATCCACCACGACGATCGAACCAACAACACAGCACATCACAGAACATCAACGTGAATGTCACGTTCTCAAACCCGTCTAAAAGACATATAGCAATTAGACGAGTTTACCGATCAAATGACATTCACGGTCGCAGATAATAATGTATGTACTGTTAAACGCCCACTTAAATTATCAATCGACAAAATTCCAAATTGTCCCCAATAGCAATAACAGCACTGCATAGAAAACTGGGCCAAAACAGAATATCACAGAAATCACAATTCCAAGAAATAGAGCTACAGAAAAAATTTGGACGCCCGTTGCCACGAATCCGCCGCGGAACGACCGCCAATGGGGGCTAAGTGCGGCGGATCCACGGCGCTTTAGAGGAGTCATGGGCCCAAATTTTTTGTGTACTCCTAAAAAGCCAGCATGGATTTTTAAGCCTCTAGAAAATATTTTTTGACCACTTTTGAAAATCGACAGAAACATGAAAAATGAAATCGTGATTTAAGTAAAATCTGTCGATCGATATTTTAAGCATGTCTAAACAAGCTAGTAAGCGGTTTAAAGGGTGGCTCTGATACCATGTTCGGTCCCGGCAGCGCCCCGGCCGTCGAATCTCGGCCAAAATACGGAACAAAAATTTCTAAACCGGCGCTATCGCTAACCGAATCCCGGGTCGACCTTAAACCCTAAACTAGCAAACTAAGTAAGAGTTAGAATCCTTATACCGAGTTGATCCGTGCCCTTCGGTCTTTATTCCAAGCTCCTAGCGGTTCTTTGACGAAATTTGGTTGCCGATCTTCCTCCATCTCCGATGATCCACCCGATGGAAACGGCGCAAGCTCCAACCTCGTCGAACGAGGTAACCGACGCTCCAAAGTCGCTAGCGATGGAGAGTGGGGGTGTATGAAAATGTCACTACAATTTTTCTCTCATCCATGTGCTCCATGGAGCAACTCAAGAAGAAGAAGATAGAGGTGAATGCTTTGGCATGAGCAAAATGGTGCTAAATGTTTTTGTGTTCTTTTCTTTTTGACTGAATAAGAGAAAGGGAGTATGCAAGTGTAATGAACAAATCAAATGAGATGAATCCCCCTCCAAAATAATGGCCGGCCCCTCCTTTCTTTTCCACCCAAAAAAAATCATTTCCTTTTAATCAAATAAAATATACACAACGATACCATGCACTATGCTTGACTCATGCCCATGCCTTTGCCTTGTCACCCTCCACCTCATCATTAAACAAAATGAATTTTCATAAATGAAAAATCAAATAATGAGGTGGCAAAACTTCTAGAAGCTATTCTATATAAAATACGGAATACTTTCCGGTACATGTATCGAAATACATATACGCGTATTCGTACAAAAATACGAATAGCCAAGATAGAAAATGAATAGTGAACAATAATACTAGAATACGTATATACAAATACATATATGAATTATTAAATCAAAACCTGATTTAATAATCCGGCTTAATCCTAAGCCGCTAGTATTATCAAACGTCCGATTAAAGTATGCGCAGCAAGTGCACATATTTAATCGGACACCTGTATGTACTAACATACCTTATGTACACCATATCGCCTGAACCGTGAAAACCCTCTGTGTGGGACTCTAAACACTCATCAATACGCTGACAGTGGGTTTAACCAC
Source organism: Agapanthus africanus (assembly GCA_030015575.1). NCBI lineage: Eukaryota > Viridiplantae > Streptophyta > Magnoliopsida > Asparagales > Amaryllidaceae > Agapanthus > Agapanthus africanus. The sequence goes on along the minus strand of CM057343.1, from coordinate 302,749,654 downwards.
AAGCTCGTCAGCGGCACTAGCTGTACGTAACGGCTACCCAGGTATTGAGCGAAAGGGAGGCCGACGTGCAAACTTATCCTGAACCCCTACCGAGCCTGACAGTGACAATATCCGTACAGTCCGGTCTGTTCGTCTAAGAGCATCACATATCGAGTCTAGGGGGGTGGATAAAGTCAGACCCCTAACAACGCGATATTTAGTGTCGGCAGGTAATCCATCACCACCTGAGAATCTATCGATCCTGGATCGGTAATTCTCGTTCACCATGGCTATGGATTTCTGGTGGAGGCCACCTGTACACAATGCGACATCAACCCCCAATACCGGGAGAGACGAATCCCCGACGATTCGATCACTGCCTCTATGTGGCTCGGGATTGTACCCAACTAAAACCTGTTTGCACGACTCTTTTGAGCCGTGGTAGGGTAGTAATCGAAGCACAGTGGGAACTCACACGAGACAAATGACGATCTCAGGTCGACAGACTAACCTGTACACATGTCACCTGGCAACTGCTAATTGACAATAGGTATAATACCAACTAGCAGCTTCCCGGCGAGTCCGTCCAGTGTACTCATTACCCAATGAGCACCTGCATACTATCTTAGGTGAACAAACTAACACCAATGGCTTGTGAGACCTGGCCCCGCCCGTCGTCGGTGTCTTGATCAGTATACACTAGTCTACACTGGATTATCGATGCCCGGTCTCGATACTCCTACGACTAGGGATATTTAAGGATGTGCTTATAGACCCCAGCTCCCACATATGTGATCGCCATCACAATGCTGGCAGTCAAGCAAGAATCCTATGGGCTCTATCAACATGTATATGATGATAAAGACAAACTATATAGCATACTATCATCTTGAGTAAGACTGTTTTATCGGTATAGATCCTCACTCAATCATCATAATCTCAAGTCCGCGACTATGATAATTGCCTTGAGGGAACTATAGACAATAATGCCATAGCCCCATTATTATCACAATACAATAGTATTGGATCAATAATGGTTGGAACTACTCCTAGTTCCGCGACGAACTTCTTCATCCAGACGGCTTCCTTGGCAGCTTCATTTGCAGCAATATACTCAGCTTCCATCGTGGAGTCTGCAACGGTATCCTGTTTGAAACTTTTTCAACTTACCGCCCCTCCATTGAGGGTAAATACAAACCTTGAGATAGATTTGTTGTCATCCTTATCACTTTGGAAGCTGGAATCGGTAAAGGCCTCCATTTGGAGATCCCAATTACCATACACCAAGAACAATTCTTTAGTCCTTCGCAAGTACTTAAGATTGTTCTTCACTGCTATCTAATGTTTCTCTCCTGGGTTGGATTGATACCTGCTTACTACAGCTAGTGAATAATCTATATCAGGGAGAGTACATCGCATACATTATAGATCCTACAGCTGAAGCGTAGGGTATAATGCTCATGCGAGCTCTCTCTTCATCAGTCTTCGGATAGAAGTCCTTGGAGAGAGTGATTCTATGACAAGCGGGCAAGGCACCATGCTTGGAATCTTCCAAACAAAACATTTTTAAGATGATGTCAATGTACTTTGATTGGGACAATCCCAATAAGCTCTTTGATCTATCTCTGTAGATCTTAATACTTAAAATGCAAAAGGCATCACCCAGGTCCTTCATGGAGAACCTTTGTGATAAGAATAGTTTAACCGATTGTAGCATAGGAATGTCATTTCCTATCAAGACAATGTCATCCACGTACATTACGAGGAATGTGACAGTACTCCCTACAATCTTCTTATAAATGTATGGTTCATCTATATTTATGACAAGATCGAACTCTTTGATTGTTTCATCAAAGCAGATGTTCCAGCTCCGTGATGCCTGCTTTAATCCATAAATGGATTTAAGCAACCTACATGCCTTTTCGCTGCTCCCACTGTCAATGAATCCCTCTGGCTGATCCATAAAAATGCATTCTTCTAAATCACCATTTAGAAATGCAGTTTTAACGTCCATCTGCCAGATTTCATAATCGCAGTGAGCAGAAATAGCAAGTAGGATCCGAATGGATTTAAGCATTGCTACTTAAGAGAAAGTTTCATCATAGTCTAATCCCGGTCTTTGACGAAAACCTTTTGCTACAAGCCTTGCTTTAAAGGTCTCCACCTGTCCATCTACACCAATCATTATCTTAAAGATCCATTTGCACCCTACGGGTTTTATCCAAGGAGGTGCAACGGCCAAAGTCCATACTTTGTTGGTGTACATGGACTCCATTTCGGATTTCATGGCATCCAGCCACTTCACTGAGTCACTACTCGTGATAGCTTGCTAAAAACTAGTAAGGTCATCATCATCCATGATGCAATCTTCTCTATCACCATCAATGAGAAACCCGTAGTACCTCTCTGGTAGGCGAGAAGTTCTACTAGATCTTCAGAGCGGCCGAGATTCTTGAATTTCTACTGCAACATCAGTTTCAACTAATTCTTCATGAGTAATTTGTGTCTCTAGAACCTTTTCTAGTTCTACGGCATTGCTATCGGTACTATTTGTAAAAATTTCATTTCCTAAAAATGTGGCATGTTGAGAAACAAACACTCTTTGTTCCTCCTTGTGGTAGAATATATATCCTTATGAATGTTTTGGATATCCCACAAATTTACACATGACCGATCATGTTTCGAGTTTCTTTGGATTCTGCTTTTTGTCAAAAGATGGACAACCCCATATCCTAACTCTTTTAAGAGATGGTCTCTTTCCACACCATATCTCATATGCAGTGGTAGACACGGTCTTGGTTGGTACCCTGTTTAACAGATACCTTGCTGTCTCCAATGCATGTCCCCAAAAGGAAAGCGGTAACTCAGCATCACTCATCATGGACCGTACCATATCTAATAGGGTACAATTTCTCTGTTCTGACTTACCGTTGTGCTGTGGTGTGTAAGGGGGAGTGAGCTGAGAGAGAATTCCATTCTCTTTTAAGAAGTCTGAAAACTCTGTACTCAAATACTCTCCACCTCGATCCGATTGAAGTTTCTTGATGCTCAAGCCTGTTTGTTTTTCTACTTCAAGTGTATACTCCTTGAATTTCTAGAATGCTTCGGATTTACGCTTTAATAAAAACACGTGTCTGAATCTTGAGAAATCATCAGTAAAAGTAATGAAGTATGAAAAACCGCCTCTAACATGTGTAGACATTGGTCCGCATATATCACTATGTATGAGGCCTAAGAGTTCTCCAGCTCTTTCTCCGTGTCCAGTAAACGGAGTTTTGGTCATTTTACCTTTGATACAGGACTGACAAGTCGCATAAGATTTATATTCAAAAGGATTTAAATATCCATCTTTATGTAGTCATTAATATGACCAAGTCTATAATGCCAAAGAAAAGCTTCATTTATATCTGAAAATATTCTTTTATTTGTATATTGTATATTGAAAATTGTGTGTTGGTTTAGGACGTAAATGCCGTTATTTAGTGTACCATACACAATCAACTGTTGATTCAAGTTAATGTTCATAACATTATTTTGCAACACAAAATGATATCCTTCATTGTCTAACAAGGAAACGGATATTATATTACATAGTATACTAGGTACATAATAACAAGGGTTCAAAAACAAAATATATCCCGAAGGCAACCCCAGATGATACTCTCCTACAGATACAACATGTACATTGGAACCATTTCCTACCCGAAGAATACGGTCACCGGTCTTCAAAACTCTACTGTTTCTCAATCCCTGCATACAATTGCAAATGTGAACTAAAACCAGTATCTAATACCTAAGATGTAGAGTTTATTGAAAAACAGTTTTCAGTTACAAACAGACCTGAAGTGGAAGCATCAGTATGCTTCTTCTTCTTGAGATCAGCAAGATACAGAGCACAATTGCGTTTCTAGTGTCCTGACTTGTGGCAGAAAAAACATTAACCTTTTCCACCTCCTCAGGTCCCGGATTTGTCTTTTCCCTTCGCCTTTACAACTCCACCTCTCGGTTTGGTGGGTTTCTTCTTCTTCTTTCTCTTGGCCTTGGCTTTTGGGATGGAAAAGGAAGATGGCCCAGGAAGCAGAGCGGGAGTTTTCGTTGTCTTAAGCGTGCTCTCTGCACTTCTCAACATATTGAGAAGTTCAGGCAGTGATTTCTCCAAATCATTCATATTGAAGTTTACTATGATTGGAGCAAAGGCAGGGGGAGAGACTGTAGAACAATATCAGTATATTGCTCATTATCCATGGTCCAACCTAGGTCCTCCAGTTCTTCTATAAGACCAATCATCTTCAAGACATGTTCACCTACTGATGTGCCAGGAGCCATCCGCATCTGAAACAACTTTCGAGATGCCTCGTATCGTAAAGTCCGAGATTGCTCTTCATACAACTCTTTTTTATGAAGAAAGATGGATTGTATATCCATCTTCTGATGTATACGGTCCATAGAAGCTAGCGCGAGACACTTGGCCGTGTCACAATCAATATCCCATGTTTTTTGGATCTCCTTATCCGAAACAGATGATTCAGGACCTGGGACGGGTGGGGCTTTGGCAGTGAGGACATATGATACTTTATCATATGTGAGTGCAATGTTCAGGTTCCTCATCCATTCTTTATAATTCGGTCTTGTCAATTTGTTTTTCTCTAAAAGAAGCTTAAGTCCCGTCATGGGTATCTGCCATTATGAGAGAGAAAAGAAAACACTCTAGGAAATGCTCTTGCAAAGATTTAGATTGGTTATTATCTTATCTAATCGATGTCTCCCACTGCTTGTATCAAATTTTCTTTCAAAAACCTGGAAAATAAAACTAGCCAGGATTAATTACATTCTACAGTTTCGCTAACCGGTCAGCCAGGCCAGTGTCGGTACTTTAAGGGAGGTTGCCCGTGCTTTCGCACTGACCTAATTAAAATAAATCTCGTTTTCCTAGAGGTCTAACCCCGTTGACTCCTTTCTATAAACCTACTGGATTAGCTAGTTGTAAAGTGCAAAACTCTTCTGGGAGTAACTCTTACTCACAGTGGGATCGGGATCCAACTATCATATAGAAGGTATGCAATCTCTTTACAAATATCAACTCTTGAAACTCCCGATATGGTTTTACCCCTAGCTACTTATGACCTTGGCTATGGTCAACATATCATAAGCACTAGTCAAGTTCTACCCATCATTTCATAATTAACTAGACCCACCCATATGACCCTTGACTATGATCAACATAATCACATGAATGTCCTAACTGATCACATCATATGCTTTGTAGGAAGATATCACTTAGCTACTGTATGATCAACATACATAGCACGAATACTAAGTACTCTGCTTCCTTAAATAACGGAGGGTTGCGGATGGTTTTGATGAAAACCTTTAACGCTTTGAACTTGAACCCGTTGTAGAATCAAAATAGTTTAGAAAATGAGTGTCTTAAGCTCCGCATCTTTTGAAACTTGCTTTTTCATAAAAAGGCCGAGTGGGTTTCAAATCCGATTCTACAACATCTTTAGGTTTCTTTTTCTTTACATTAATCTTATTAATATAGTCCCATCATTTAAGTTCCTAAGCCATCACAGAAAAGAAACGAAAATAGAACGTACACTTATGCCATCCGCATTCGCCACAGTGTCCCGTTATGCACCGTTAGGTTACTTAACTAACGGCATAGCGAGGCGGGACTAGCGTGGGTGTAAAACATAAGCAACGTTTATTATATATCATATATATAATAATAATCTATTCGTCTCGGATATTAAGTAATCACATCACAGAATATCTACAGTAGAAGCACATATGAAAATATAGGATATCTAGGAGGTCCGTATTTTGTATTTAGCCAACAATAGAAAATACGGATTCCACAGTCGCGATGAATAGCCAAGCCTACACCCCTAGACCCCTATGAGAGTGGCAAGTGACCTTACCAATTCTGGAGTTTAGGAGACCCCGTCTTGACTCCTCGAGATGCCCTCCAACTGAACCCTAGAACCCGGTCACTTGTGCTTCCCTCCTTGGGTCTATCCTAATGCGGAAAAGTAAATAATATACAATAATGGTGAAATCATCCTCAACCCAGAAGTGCCCCAAATAAAAGAATATTACATACAATTAATTTTTACATTAATGAAAATAAAAACTCTCATCTCACATTAAAGCCCCGGCTAATCTATCACGACGATCCTGCACTTCTTATCTCAGCAACACATAATATCACATATCATCAACGTAAGTATGTGTGCCCCAATTATCATTGATGTATAGCAACGAAACTGGCGATTCACCACATACTACACTTACGGTCCCCGAAAGAAAGTGAAAAACTACAACAATGAAAACATCATAAATCCAGAATATGACATATTTAGGATTTCATGCCTAACGATGCAAATCTTATATTTGGGTCTCAACTATGAAAACATCCTTTCAAAAGAATTCGGGTAATTAAACAAGATTTCTGATTTTACCGAGGCCAAAATATTAGATTTACACGCAACTAATTACTTTTCACAAAACTAATAAATGTAGATTCCATTTATTGTATCACATTCACGAATACTAGGCGATGTTAAACCATTCGATTGATTAATCGAATACCCAAAAATTCACAGTGAAGCTCAACACATGAGCAGTATTAAAAATGCCCAGAAACATGCCCTGGTACCTATGGGCCAACCGTAGAAGGGCCGACCCGTGCCTCACAAATGGCGCCGCGGAAACGCCGCCAAAAGCGCGTTTTGGCCATGGTTCCGCGGTCATTTAATCAAGTTAGGGTATCGTTTTTTCTAGAGTGTCCATAGAATTACCTGCATGATTTTTTGAATATTTTTATTGTGAAAAATTCCAACATTTTGAAAAATTTCCAGAGAACATTTTCTCGGAGCAATCGATGTTCGTTTGAAATTTTTAACGTCGTCTTGGTTACTCTAAACTTCTACCTTGGCTCTGATACCACTGTTGGCATTCCATAGCACCATGCCTAAGGTTTGCAAGCATCACACATGCCATAATAAATTTTTTTGGGGAGGTGCTAAGCAATCTAACCATGAATCGGACTAGAATTTTAGGGTAACAACAAAATAGTATCATATACTAGAAGCTAACTAACACTAATAGATAAGTAATACAACCTTTGTAGACTTGCCTCCTTGACTCCTTGGACCTTTGAGAGTTTGAATCGGCTCGTTAGAAACCTTCCTAATCCACGATTATCCACCTGAAGTCCCTTTGCTCAAAGCTCCTTGCTTCACTTGATTAAGGATGAAGATGAAGCAAACACTTTACACTAATGAGCTAGAGTAGTGTAGAATGGCGATGTGGTTTGTTTTCTTACTTCAAAACCCTTTCTTATTATCTCACTCACTCACTAGAAATCTCAAGAGAGCATGAGAGATGAGGAGGTAGAAGATGGTAAGCTTGAGCTCAAGAGTTGTGATGATTAACAAAAATAAATGAGAAATAGAAAATATATATCAAAGTATCACACCCATTTAACCATGGGTTAATAAATATCTAGATATTTATTTTAGAGTTACAAAAACAAATGAAATTGAACTCATGGTTAATGTCATGGTTAGTGAAGGAAGTGTGTAGAAACATTGACCATGAGATAATTTCCATTTCTTTTTCATTAACTCAAAAACAAATATAAATACATATTTATTTCCATGTGAGTCTTTCAACAACCATGACACCATGTATGTATGTATGTGTGCATTCACATCATCATGTGCATGAACAAAAATATATGCATACAACAAAGTAGAAAAGGGTTTAATAAAACTGAGCTATAAAGTCAATATTAAATCAACACTTGATTTAACAAACCGGTCATATCACATACGACCCGACCAATAGAAAAATGCCCGATTAATATACGGTATCGCATACACGCATTTAATCGGGTCCCCACGCATATCTTATATGCACACCACATTGTTTCGCCTGAGCTAGGAAACTCCTGTGTGGGACTCTAAGATTCGTCAATTCGCCGGCAGTAGGTGATGATCACATCAAACACCCACAAGCCGCAAGCGGTCAGCTTAACATAAGGGCTACAGGGGTATTGAGCTATTAGAAGAAAAACAAGCGAAACTGTCAAAACTCCCGTCGAGCCAACTGGCAAAACTTACCGTACAGTCCGGTCTCTTCGTCTGATATGCTGCATATCGAGTGTAGGGATGGTATCGTCGATCCCAATAACTTAATAAGTCATGCCGTTGTATGGCTCATAACAGATCGAGAAACTACTGATAACACTTATCAGTAAATCTCAGCAGCCCTAGCCAGGGACTTCCTGTTATAGCCAATCGAGCACAGCGCAACATCAACCCCCAATACCGGGAGAGACAAAACCCCTCCTATCGCTCATTGCATCCATGTGACTCGAGACTGAACCCAAAATACACATGTTTGCATGACTCAGTAGAGCTGTGGTAGGATAGGGATCAAAGTACAGTGGAAGGACACACAAGACTCTATGACGATCTCGGGTCTACTGACTAACCTGTACCAGTGTCACCTGAGAACTGCTATCCAACGATAGATATAATACCACATAGGAGTTCTCGGCGAGTCCGTTCAGTGTACCCAGTCTTGACTGAGCACCTGTATACAATCTTTGGTGTCACCACACCAGATGGATATGGGATCATCCATTGCCCATCATATGGGAGAAGAATGGTATATACTAGTCTACTCTGGAATATCAATGCCCCATCTCGATATACCCACGACTAGGAACAGTTCAAGGATAAGCTCATAAACTACACGTGTCCCACTAGTATGATCTGCATCATAGTCCTAGTAGTCAAGCAAATATCTTAAGGGCTTTACCAACATGTACCAAATGAGTAAGATACATGATCAAATGAACATGTCAAGATAAAGTACAACCAGATAGCATACTATCATGTCGAGCAAGAAAGTCATCTATATATATATACATACATGTCCAAGCATCCACTATACATAGAATAGCCTCTATGGCATACATATATCAAACACTTTATCCAAACCGCCTCTTTGGCAGCATCGTTTATAGCGATATATTCAACCTCCATCGTCGAGTCAGCTACGGTATCTAGCTTGGAACTCTTCCAACATACCGCCCCTCTTCTGAGGGTAAATGAAAAACCCGAGACCAACTTACTGTCGTCTTTATCACTCTTGAAGCTCGAATCGGTAAAGGACTCCACCTGGTGTTCACCATTACCATACACCATGAACATCTCTTTAGTCCTTCTCAAGTACTTAAGAATGTTCTTCACAGCTGTCCAGTGTTTCTCCCCAGGATCTAATTAATACATACTCACTACACCTAATGAGTAAGCAACATCCGGTCTGGCACATAACATTGCATACATGATAGACCCGACTACCGAAGCATAGAGTATCCCATGCATGCGAACCCTCTCTCCAAATTAGTCTTGGAAGACATCTCATTAGAGAGAGTGATTTCTAAGCAAGCGGGTAAATTACCATGCTTGGAACCTTCTATACTAAACCTCTTTAGTATGGTGTGTATTTACCTGAATTTGGGATAATCCCAACATCCGTCTAGATCTATCTCTATAGATCTTTATCCCTAAGATGTAGGAGGCATCACCTGGATCTTTCATGGAGAACTTGTGTGATAAGAAGAGCTTGACCGAGTGTAGCATAGGAACACCGTTTCCTATCAATAATATGTCATCCACATACAATACGAGTAAGACAAACTAACTCTCTACAACCTTCTTGTATATACATGGTTCATCTACATTTTCGATTAGGTCAAACTCTTTGACAACTTCATCGAAACAGATGTTTCATCTCCACGATGCCTACTTTAAAATGTAGATTGATTTAAGTATCTTGCACATGCTTCCACTGCTCCCACTATCTATGAAGCCATCTGGCCGTGTTGTAAGTCCATGCTACCTCTCCCGGTACTTTCGGGAAAGCAGAATTTGGTAAAAAACGATTTTTACGGAGGTGGTAACATGGACCTAAAACCCGGATCTTGGTTAAACATCTATCTAACATCCTAACTATGAGTTTCTAGCTACTTGGTTAGGGGGTTATACCTTACTTGTCTTGAACTCCTTCGTCTTCAAAGCTCCGATGGTGGTCCGATGGCTTCTTCTCGTCGTCTCCGTACGCCGAAGATAGATCCACCTGAAAGCTCCAACCTTTAGCTCCTTCTTCGTTCTTTGAAGAAACTAGTTCACTTGGTTTGCTAAACCTAGTGAACTAGAATGAGTAGAGAAGAAATAGAATGGGATTTTATCTATGGTTCTTGATTCTCAACTCATGAGACAAGAGAACCATAGAATCAAGAGAGGGAGGAAGAGGTTGAGGGTGAGAGCAAGAGGAGAGCTCAAGAACAAGAGAGAGAATGAGCAAGAAAGAATGAGGCTCTCTTTTGTCTTTCACCCTCTCATAATCCAAAGTGATCATAACTCATCATATCAAAAAAAGTCTTATGTGATGGTTTGAAGCAACCATAACCATATCATTTCATGCACTCATTTTACACAAATGAGCAAGTAAACAAAAGTCTTTGCCATGAAATGATGGCTATGGTTATCATGATGGTCAACTAGTCAAGCCTAGTCAACCGGTCAACAAGTCAACAAAAGTCAACAAGTCAACAAAGTCAACAAGTCAACAAAAGTCAACAAGTCAACAAAGTCAACAACCATATCACCATAATACTTAATTAATATAATAGTTAATCACATATCATATTCTCATTAGGGTTGAGCAAAAAGTCAAATAGTCAACGGTCAACTGTCAACAACCCTAATGAGAATCCACTGCCTCTGTCTCCCTGTCAACTGTGCATACACACCCGCATCCGCGTTCCGAGGAACACGAATGCAAACTGGATAAATCCAATCCCATAAGGTACACTAGGATCTGGCTTAAACCAAAGCCCGCTAGTGTAAACTGTCCGGACACTGTACGCGCACATGTGCACGGATGTGACCGAACCCTGTCGCAAAACCATGCGACCTGTCGCAATACCATGCGACCTCTACTCTTTTGCCTAAAGGCGAAAAGCTTTCTGTGTGGGACTCTAAAGACTCGACACTACGCTGGCAGTGGGTTTAACCACAGACCGCAAGCGGCACTAGCTGTGCGTAACGGTCCCCAGGTAATGCCGACAAGAAGACCGACGAGGCGAAACCCATCTGAACTCCTACTGAGCCTGAGTGTGACATTCTCCGTACAGTCTGGTCTGTTCGTCTGATACATCGCATGGCGGGCCTAGGGGGCGGTAAACGTCAATCCCCCAATAGCGGTACAAGTCGTGCCGGAGCGAAGCCCAAAACACCCTGAGATAACACTGGAAACCTACCAGTATATCTCGATTGCCCTGGCCAGGGACTACTCGTGTAATGGCTCTCCTAGACACAGCGCGATGTCAACCCCCAATACCGGGAGAGACGAATCCTGTCTAACCGTCACTGCCTCCAAGTGCTTCGGGACTGCACCCAACCACTACCTGTTTGCACGACTCCTTTGAGCCGTGGTAGGGTAGTGATCAAAGTACAGTGGGAACACACTCGAGGCGGAGTGACAGTGTCAAGTCAGCGGACTAAGCTGTACTCATGTCACCTGGGAACTGATAACTGACGATAGGTATAATACCAACTAGTCAGTTCCCGACGAGTCCTGTCCAGTGTACCCGTAACCTAACGAGCACCCGCATACTATCTCAAGTATGACGTACTGACGGCTGTGGGACAGACCTTCTCCCACACTGGGATGAGAAGCGCATGCGCTGGTCTACTCCGGAGTATCGATGCCCTGTCTCGATAGTCCTGCGACCAGGGACCTGCATAAGGATGTGCTTATAGATTACCCAGCCCCACTAGTGTGACGGCCATCATATCGCTGGTAATCAAGCAAAGATCCTAAGGGCTCCACTAATGTGTATAGGCGATATACAAAAATAAACACATGCACACATTGAAGTAGAAACAAACCAAGTAGCATACTACTATTTTGAGCAAGATTGTATATACAAGGTGAATATCCCAAGCATCCATTAAGCAATATACAAACCAGTATGATACAGTAATGGCCTCTAGGGCATATACACTAACAATCTCCCACTTGCACTAAGGCCATATACTGGCGTATCGAAGACCTATCATCTCGATCAGCCGCTCGAACTGAGTCTGGGGTAGGGCCTTGGTGAATGGATCTGCAGTGTTATCTTCTGAAGTGACTCTCCGAACCTCGATCTCCTGGCGATCTACGATCTCCCTGATCAGGTGATACCGCCTCAAGATGTGCCTGGATCTCTGATGGGACCTGGGTTCCTTCGCTAAAGCTATAGCCCCGTTGTTGTCGCAATACAGAGGTATTGGATCAACAATGGACGGAACCACCTGAAGTTCTTTCAAGAACTTCCTCATCCAGACAGCTTCTTTTGCGGCATCAGATGCAGCGATGTATTCCGCTTCCATCGTCGAGTCTGCAACGGTTTCCTGTTTGGAACTCTTCCAACACACCGCCCCTCCATTGAGGGTAAAGACAAAACCCGACATGGACTTGGAATCATCCTTGTCACTCTGGAAGCTGGAGTCAGCAAAGGCCTCGATCTGGAGGTCTTTTCCGCCATACACCAAGAACATCTCCTTAGTCCTTCTCAGGTACTTGAGAATGTTCTTTACCGCTATCCAGTGTTTCTCCCCAGGGTTTGACTGATACCGGCTTACCACACTCAGTGCATAAGCTACATCCGGTCTGGTACACAACATCGCATACATTATAGAGCCTACCGCAGAAGCGTAGGGTATAATAGACATGCGATCCCTCTCCAAATCAGTCTTGGGAGACATCTCTTTAGAGAGGGTGATCCCGTGACAAGCCGGTAGGTTACCGCGCTTGGAATCTTCCATACTGAATCTCTTCAGTATGGTGTCGATGTACCTGGACTGAGAAAGTCCTAATATCCTCTTGGATCTGTCACGGTAGATCCGGATACCCAGAATGTACGAGGCATCACCCAGGTCTTTCATGGAGAACTTGTGTGACAAGAACCCCTTGACAGATTGTAGCATAGGAATGTCATTTCCTATTAAGAGAATGTCATCCACGTATAAAACGAGGAATACTACAGTTCTCGCTACAAATCTACTATAGATGCATGGTTCATCTGGATTTTTGATAAAGCCAAATTCTTTGACCGTCTCATCAAAGCAGATGTTCCAACTCCGCGACGCCTGCTTTAGTCCATAGATGGACTTAAGCAACTTGCACACCTTTCCGCTGCTCCCACTCTGAATGAAACCCTCTGGTTGGTCCATATAGACACACTCCTCTAAATTTCCATTTAGAAAAGCTGTCTTTACGTCCATTTGCCAGATCTCATAATCGTGGAAGGCAGCAATGGCAAGAAGGATCCGAATGGATTTCAGCATGGCTACTGGAGAAAAGGTTTCATCGTAGTCCAAGCCAGGTCTTTGACGGAAACCTTTTGCTACCAGCCTAGCTTTATAGGTCTCAACCTGTCCATCTACACCAATCTTCCTTTTGAAGATCCACTTGCATCCTACGGGTTTTACCCCGTCTGGAGCAATGTCCAACGTCCATACCTTGTTGGTGTACATGGACTCCATTTCGGTCCGCATTGCATCCAGCCATTTCACTGAGTCAACGCTCTGAACGGCCTGCTGGAAGCTAGTAGGCTCATCATAATCTATGATGCAATCCTCTCTATCCCCGTCTATGAGAAAACCGTAGTATCTCTCGGGCGGATGAGTCTGCCTACTACTCCTGCGGAGCGGCGTAGGAATGTCCTGTTCTTCCGAACCCTCTGGTTCCACTAAACTTTCAATAATAGTCCGTGGTTCTGGAATTTCTTCCAGTTCTACTGTGCTCCCACTTATCTGGGTTTCCAAAAACTCAGTTTCCAAGAAGCGGGCATGCTGAGAAACAAAAACCTTTTGTTCCTCAGTGGAATAGAAAAGATACCCCCTGGAATTCCTTGGGTATCCCACAAACTTACACTGTACTGAACGTGCCTCAAGCTTGTCCGCATGCTGCTTTTTTACAAAAGCTGGACATCCCCATACCTTAAGATACTTAAGACAGGGTTTCTTCCCAGTCCACATCTCATATGGGGTGGTAGGCACAGTCTTGGTGGGAGCCTTGTTCAAGAGATATGCAGCTGCTTCCAGTGCATATCCCCAGAATGATCGCGGTAACTCAGCGTTACTCATCATGGACCGAACCATATCCAATAGGGTTCGGTTCCGTCTCTCCGATACACCGTTATGTTGCGAAGTGTATGGAGGAGTAAGCTGAGAGAGAATACCATTATCTTTTAAGTAATTCAGGAATTCGGCACTTAAGTATTCTCCACCTCGATCCGATCTTAGAATATTAATACTTTTGCCCGTCTGTTTCTCTACTTCATTCTTATACTCCTGGAATTTTCCAAAGGCTTCGGACTTATGTTTCATCAAGAAGACATAACCGTACCTTGAGAAGTCATCCGTAAAAGTAATGAAGTAAGAATGTCCGCTTCGGGCATGTGTAGACATTGGACCGCACACGTCACTGTGTACGAGTCCCAAGAGCTCGCTCGCTCTTACTCCTTGTCCAGTAAACGGAGTCTTTGTCATCATTCCTTTGAGACAAGATTGACAAGTGGCATATGATTGATATTCGAACGCATTCAAATATCCTTCTGTATGTAACTTAGTCAACCTTCTCTCATTGATGTGACCCAATCTACAATGCCATAAGAAAGTCTGATTCATATCCGGAGACTTTCTTTTGTGTGTATTCTGGACGTTGAAAATCTGTGGTTGGTTTAACACGTATATACCATTACTCAATGTACCTGACCCAATCAAAACTTGATTAAGGTGAATGTTTACAACATTACTTACAAACGCAAATCATAACCTTCTTTAGAAACTAAAGATACAGAAATGATATTACAAGTTGCGTTGGGTACAAAAAAGCAATTACGCAAAACCAAAACATGTCCATCTGACATTCCCAGGTGATAGTCCCCCACGGCTTTAGCATCCATGCTAGCTCCATTCGCAACTCTGAAGGTCATGTCACCTGCCTTCAAAACCCTACGGTTTCTCAACGCCTGCAAAGAATTACAGATATGAGATCCTGATCCGGTATCCAATACCCAGGAAGTAGAGTTTATTGAAAGACAGTTTTCAATAACATACACACCTGAAGCTGAAGCTGCAACCTGCTTCAATTCCTGTGTTCTGGCCTTCCAGGCCCTGCAATCATTCTTCCAGTGTCCTTTCTTATGACAATAGAAGCATTCTTCTTTATCCACAAGCTTCCCCGCTATCTTTGTTGCTTTACCTTTTCCCTTCGTATCCACTTTACTAACACCGCCCCTTGGTTTGGCGGGGGCCTTCTTCTTCTTTCCTTTGGCTTTCGCCTTGGACCTAGAAGAAGATGATCCTCCTACAAACAAAGTGGATGTATCCCTACCTTTCTGTAGGGTGCCCTCTGCGCTCCTAAGCATGTTGAGGAGCTCTGAAAGTTCAACCTCTTTTTCTTGTAAGTTGAAGTTCAGTATAAACTGGGCGTAAGTGGAAGGAAGGGACTGGAGAACTATATCCGTATATAGCTCACTCTCCAATGTGATCCCTAGGTCAGCGAGCTCCTCAATGAAGCCGATCATCTTTAGCACGTGCTCGGCTACTGATGATCCGACGGCCATTCTTGTCGAAAATAACTTTTTCGACGCTTCGTATCTTGCGATACGAGATTGCTCTCCATACAGTTCTTTTGTATGAAGCAATATGGATTCCATGTCCATATTCTCGTGCCTCCTCTGATGTTCGTTGTCCATCGAGGCAAGCAGGAGGCATTTGGCCTTCGCGCTATCAATCTCCCAAGTCTTGCGGATTTCCTTATCCGCGACGCTGGAAGTTGGACCAGGGACAGGGGGAGCTTTGGTGGTAAGAAGATACCCCAGCTTGTCGTAAGTGATTGCTATCTTGACATTCCTGAGCCAATCTTTGTAGTTTGGCCCTGTCAGTTTGTTTTTATCTAGGAGTAACTTAAGTCCAGTCATGTTGATTGGTCGCTGCAATTAGGAGAGAGAAGAAGAAACACTCAGCATGATGCTCTTGTAAGTTTAGAGTGGTTTTTAATTTGTCTAAACAGGATGGCTCCCACTGTTTCTCGAATCCCTCCTCAAACCATAAAGGAAGAATTAGTCAGGATCAATCCCACCGTACAATACTTGCTTAACCGTTCAGCCAGGCCGGTGTCGGTACTTCGAGGGAGGTTTTCCAACGCTTTCGCGAAGTTCCTTAATTAAAGAACCTCTTTTCCCTGGGGGCGTAGCCCCGCTAACACCTTTCTAGGCACCTACTAGTTTATAGCATTGATCGTTAAGTGAGAAATTTCCCGAGGAGTAGCATATACTCACAGTAGGATCGGGATCCAAATATCATCGCGTGACGAAACTGAAGGAATCCTACCAGAATCATCACACTCCAAATGGTATGCAAATCTAGCAAGTTTCAGTACTTATGAAACTCCCGATGTGGATTTTTGCCCCATGCTCTTATGACCTTGACTTTGGCCAACAAATCATAAGTCACATGTCAAGTTCTGCCCGTCGTTCTCCAGGTTAATTTGAATCCACCCGCACCTACCCTTGACTTTGGCCAACAAGGCAGTACGACTGTTCTAAACCAACGCATCTATCTATGCTGCACATGAATACCCAATAGCTACCAATCACTGTGCCTTGACTTTGGCCAACAAACACAGCTTGAATACTATTGACTATTCATGTGAAACGACGGAGGGCTACGGATGGTTTTGGCAAAACCGTGAACGTAGTGAACTTGATTTGGTCGATGGAACGAGATAGCTTTTAAAAGGAGTGGCTCAAGCTCCGCATTTAAAAGTTGTTTTGAAAAGAACTGAGTGGTTTTTCGAAAGTGTTCCAACGACTTTAACTTGGTTTATTATCTTGCATTAGTTCTTTTAATGCGTGATATTCTTGCATTAGTTCTTTTAATGCGTCCCATCATTTAATCCTACCATTGCAGAAAACAACCAAAATATGACGTACGCTTATGCCATTCGCATTCGCCACGGGGCCCCGTCTTTACCCGTTAGGTTACTTAACTAACGACAGAGCGGGGGCTGGGCTAGCGCGTCTGTAAAACATAAGCAACGCCTAAATAATATCATATATAGATATACTGCAATGATAAACATTTCAGATCACAGATGAATACATTGGATATACTAGGAATCTGTAATTTGCACGAGCCTGTAACAAAAACAGATTACACGGTCGCGGTGAATAGCCAAAACCCAACCCAAGACCCCTACGGGTGCGGCAAACTACCCGCCAAGTACCCGAAGCGTAGCAACCTCCCTCATCTCCATGAGTAGGCCACTCGACACTTCGGCATACCCGGTAGTTTATGCACCCCCTCCATGGGTCTATCCTAGGAGCAAAAACAGTAAAAAGAAATTATACAATGACGGCTACAACCCCGACCCGGTTGTGCGGCCATACAAATAATTATTACATCAATTTACAAATTTACATGAATTGAAAGAAAAGAAAACTCTCGTCTCACAAACCCTGTCTATTCACCCGCGACAATCCAACATATTCATATCCACATTCCATCAACATTACAGATCACAGATTTGTATAACCCCCACTAATCGACATATAGCGATTAGTAGACGTTCAATAAAAATAACACATTACAGAAAAACCCGTTAGCTCAAGTCTTTTAGAAGTTCGATCAAAAATACGGATTTTCGGGACCCCAAAATAAAATTTTCGTTCTGGAAAATCTGGGTTGAAAATATATATGCTAAAAATCCCAAAATACCCCCAGAAGAACACTGCACCAAAAAGGGACCACGGCCGAGTCAACTCGGCCGCGGATCCGCGGCGCTTTGACTCGATCGTGGGACCAATTTTGGTGGGTGTTCACAGAAAAGCCTGAGCCGATTTTAGGTGTGAAAATAATCAACTTTTGAACAGGGGAAAAATCGACAGAAACTGCAAATTTTTGGGGTTTGTTTCGGGACTTTTTCGTTGATCGATCTTCTAGTTACTTGCTAACATGCTAGATAGAGTTTAACTAGGCTCTGATACCACTGTAAGTCCATGCTACCTCTCCCGGTACTTTCGGGAAAGCGGAATTTGGTAAAAAACGATTTTTACGGAGGTGGTAACATGGACCTAAAACCCGGATCTTGGTTAAACATCTATCTAACATCCTAACTATGATTTTCTAGCTACTCGGTTAGGGGGTTATACCTTGCTTGTCTTGAACTCCTTCGTCTTCAAAGCTCCGATGGTGGTCCGATGGCTTCTTCTCGTCGTCTCCGTACGCCGAAGATAGATCCACCTGAAAGCTCCAACCTTTAGCTCCTTCTTCGTTCTTTGAAGAAACTAGTTCACTTGGTTTGCTAAACCTAGTGAACTAGAATGAGTAGAGAAGAAATAGAATGGGATTTTATCTATGGTTCTTGATTCTCAACTCATGAGACAAGAGAACCATTGAATCAAGAGAGGGAGGAAGAGGTTGAGGGTGAGAGCAAGAGGAGAGCTCAAGAACAAGAGAGAGAATGAGCAAGAAAGAATGAGGCTCTCTTTTGTCTTTCACCCTCTCATAATCCAAAGTGATCATAACTCATCATATCAAAAAAAGTCTTATTTGATGGTTTGAAGCAACCATAACCATATCATTTCATGCACTCATTTTACACAAATGAGCAAGTAAACAAAAGTCTTTGCCATGAAATGATGGCTATGGTTATCATGATGGTCAACTAGTCAAGCCTAGTCAACCGGTCAACAAGTCAACAAAAGTCAACAAGTCAACAAGTCAACAAAAGTCAACAAGTCAACAAAGTCAACAACCATATCACCATAATACTTAATTAATATAATAGTTAATCACATATCATATTCTCATTAGGGTTGAGCAAAAAGTCAAATAGTCAACGGTCAACTGTCAACAACCCTAATGAGAATCCACTGCCTCTGTCTCCCTGTCAACTGTGCATACACACCAGCATCCGCGTTCCGAGGAACACGAATGCAAACTGGATAAATCCAATCCCATAAGGTACACTAGGATCTGGCTTAAACCAAAGCCCGCTAGTGTAAACTGTCCGGACACTGTACGCGCACATGTGCACGGATGTGACCGAACCCTGTCGCAAAACCATGCGACCTGTCGCAATACCATGCGACCTCTACTCTTTTGCCTAAAGGCGAAAAGCTTTCTGTGTGGGACTCTAAAGACTCGACACTACGCTGGCAGTGGGTTTAACCACAGACCGCAAGCGGCACTAGCTGTGCGTAACGGTCCCCAGGTAATGCCGACAAGAAGACCGACGAGGCGAAACCCATCTGAACTCCTACTGAGCCTGAGTGTGACATTCTCCGTACAGTCCGGTCTGTTCGTCTAATACATCGCATGGCGGGCCTAGGGGGCGGTAAACGTCAATCCCCCAATAGCGGTACAAGTCGTGCCGGAGCGAAGCCCAAAACACCCTGAGATAACACTGGAAACCTACCAGTATATCTCGATTGCCCTGGCCAGGGACTACTCGTGTAATGGCTCTCCTAGACACAGCGCGATGTCAACCCCCAATACCGGGAGAGACGAATCCTGTCTAACCGTCACTGCCTCCAAGTGCTTCGGGACTGCACCCAACCACTACCTGTTTGCACGACTCCTTTGAGCCGTGGTAGGGTAGTGATCAAAGTACAGTGGGAACACACTCAAGGCGGAGTGACAGTGTCAAGTCAGCGGACTAAGCTGTACTCATGTCACCTGGGAACTGATAACTGACGATAGGTATAATACCAACTAGTCAGTTCCCGACGAGTCCTGTCCAGTGTACCCGTAACCTAATGAGCACCCGCATACTATCTCAAGTACGACGTACTGACGGCTGTGGGACAGACCGTCTCCCACACTGGGATGAGAAGCGCATGCGCTGGTCTACTCCGGAGTATCGATGCCCTGTCTCGATAGTCCTGCGACCAGGGACTTGCATAAGGATGTGCTTATAGATTACCCAGCCCCACTAGTGTGACGGCCATCACATCGCTGGTAATCAAGCAAAGATCCTAAGGGCTCCACTAATGTGTATAGGCGATATACAAAAATAAACACTTGCACACATTGAAGTAGAAACAAACCAAGTAGCATACTACTATTTTGAGCAAGATTGTATATACAAGGTGAATATCCCAAGCATCCATTAAGTAATATACAAACCAGTATGATACAGTAATGGCCTCTAGGGCATATACACTAACAATCTCCCACTTGCACTAAGGCCATGTACTGGCGTATCGAAGACCTATCATCTCGATCAGCCGCTCGAACTGAGTCTGGGGTAGGGCCTTGGTGAATGGATCTGCAGTGTTATCTTCTGAAGCGACTCTCCGAACCTCGATCTCCTGGCGATCTACGATCTCCCTGATCAGGTGATACCGCCTCAAGATGTGCCTGGATCTCTGATGGGACCTGGGTTCCTTCGCTAAAGCTATAGCCCCGTTGTTGTCGCAATACAGAGGTATTGGATCAACAATGGACGGAACCACCTGAAGTTCTTTCAAGAACTTCCTCATCCAGACAGCTTCTTTTGCGGCATCAGATGCAGCGATGTATTCCGCTTCCATCGTCGAGTCTGCAACGGTTTCCTGTTTGGAACTCTTCCAACACACCGCCCCTCCATTGAGGGTAAAGACAAAACCCGACATGGACTTGGAATCATCCTTGTCACTCTGGAAGCTGGAGTCAGCAAAGGCCTCGATCTGGAGGTCTTTTCCGCCATACACCAAGAACATCTCCTTAGTCCTTCTCAGGTACTTGAGAATGTTCTTTACCGCTATCCAGTGTTTCTCCCCAGGGTTTAACTGATACCGGCTTACCACACTCAGTGCATAAGCTACATCCGGTCTGGTACACAACATCGCATACATTATAGAGCCTACCGCAGAAGCGTAGGGTATAATAGACATGCGATCCCTCTCCAAATCAGTCTTGGGAGACATCTCTTTAAAGAGGGTGATCCCGTGACAAGCCGGTAGGTTACCGCGCTTGGAATCTTCCATACTGAATCTCTTCAGTATGGTGTCGATGTACCTGGACTGAGAAAGTCCTAATATCCTCTTGGATCTGTCACGGTAGATCCGGATACCCAGAATGTACGAGGCATCACCCAGGTCTTTCATGGAGAAATTGTGTGACAAGAACCCCTTGACAGATTGTAGCATAGGAATGTCATTTCCTATTAAGAGAATGTCATCCACGTATAAAACGAGGAATACTACAGTTCTCGCTACAAATCTACTATAGATGCATGGTTCATCTGGATTTTTGATAAAGCCAAATTCTTTGACCGTCTCATCAAAGCAGATGTTCCAACTCCGCGACGCCTGCTTTAGTCCATAGATGGACTTAAGCAACTTGCACACCTTTCCGCTGCTCCCACTCTGAATGAAACACTCTGGTTGGTCCATATAGACACACTCCTCTAAATTTCCATTTAGAAAAGCTGTCTTTACGTCCATTTGCCAGATCTCATAATCGTGGAAGGCAGCAATGGCAAGAAGGATCCGAATGGATTTCAGCATGGCTACTGGAGAAAAGGTTTCATCGTAGTCCAAGCCAGGTCTTTGACGGAAACCTTTTGCTACCAGCCTAGCTTTATAGGTCTCAACCTGTCCATCTACACCAATCTTCCTTTTGAAGATCCACTTGCATCCTACGGGTTTTACCCCGTCTGGAGCAATGTCCAACGTCCATACCTTGTTGGTGTACATGGACTCCATTTCGGTCCGCATTGCATCCAGCCATTTCACTGAGTCAACGCTCTGAACGGCCTGCTGGAAGCTAGTAGGCTCATCATAATCTATGATGCAATCCTCTCTATCGCCGTCTATGAGAAAACCGTAGTATCTCTCGGGCGGATGAGTCTGCCTACTACTCCTGCGGAGCGGCGTAGGAATGTCCTGTTCTTCCGAACCCTCTGGTTCCACTAAACTTTCAGTAATAGTCCGTGGTTCTGGAATTTCTTCCAGTTCTACTGTGCTCCCACTTATCTGGGTTTCCAAAAACTCAGTTTCCAAGAAGCGGGCATGCTGAGAAACAAAAACCTTTTGTTCCTCAGCGGAATAGAAAAGATACCCCCTGGAATTCCTTGGGTATCCCACAAACTTACACTGTACTGAACGTGCCTCAAGCTTGTCCGCATGCTGCTTTTTTACAAAAGCTGGACATCCCCATACCTTAAGATACTTAAGACAGGGTTTCTTCCCAGTCCACATCTCATATGGGGTGGTAGGCACAGTCTTAGTGGGAGCCTTGTTCAAGAGATATGCAGCTGCTTCCAGTGCATATCCCCAGAATGATCGCGGTAACTCAGCGTTACTCATCATGGACCGAACCATATCCAATAGGGTTCGGTTCCGTCTCTCCGATACACCGTTATGTTGCGGAGTGTATGGAGGAGTAAGCTGAGAGAGAATACCATTCTCTTTTAAGTAATTCAGGAATTCGGCACTTAAGTATTCTCCACCTCGATCCGATCTTAGAATCTTACTACTTTTGCCGGTCTGTTTCTCTACTTCATTCTTATACTCCTGGAATTTTCCAAAGGCTTCGGACTTATGTTTCATCAAGAAGACATAACCGTACCTTGAGAAGTCATCCGTAAAAGTAATGAAGTAAGAATGTCCGCTTCGGGCATGTGTAGACATTGGACCGCACACGTCACTGTGTACGAGTCCCAAGAGCTCGCTCGCTCTTACTCCTTGTCCAGTAAACGGAGTCTTTGTCATCTTTCCTTTGAGACAAGATTGACAAGTGGCATATGATTGATATTCGAACGCATTCAAATATCCTTCTGTATGTAACTTAGTCAACCTTCTCTCATTGATGTGACCCAATCTACAATGCCATAAGAAAGTCTGATTCATATCCGGAGACTTTCTTTTGTGTGTATTCTGGACGTTGAAAATCTGTGGTTGGTTTAACACGTATATACCATTACTCAATATACTAGGAGGTCCGTGTTTTAAATTCAGCCAGTAATGAAAAACACGGATTCCACAGTCGTAATGAATAGCCAAACCCACATCCCTAGACCCCTACAAGAGCGGCAAGCAACTCTACCAATTCTAGAGTTAGGAGACCCGGTCTCGACACCTCGAGATGGTCTCCCACTGGACTCCAGAACCCGGTTACTTGTGCTCCCCGCCTTGGGTCTACCTAATGTGGTAAAGTAAATAATATACATCAATGGTGACATCATCTTCAACCCGGAAGTGTCCCAATAAAAGAATATTACATACAAATTTTACATGAATGAAAATTGAAAAACTCTCACCTCACATAAAACCCTCAGCTATTCAATCACGACGATCCAATATAACATATCAGCAACACATAACATCACATCTCATCAACGTAAGTAAACATGCGTATCTCAAATTCTGTTGACATATAGAAACAAGATCGGGGATACCCCACATATTACATTTACGGTCGCAGAAAAGAAATGAAAAAATACAATGTTTAGAATCCGTATTTTCCTTAGACATCATAAACCCGGAAAATCTCATATTCCGAATTTCATCCCTGACAAATAAACCTTGCATTTGAGTCACAAATTGAAAACACTTTTACAATAACTTAGTCGGGTAATTCAACAAGATTCCCGACTACTTGATTGAATACTCGTCGGGAACTATAGTAGATGGCCACACCCCCGATAGCATTGACGAAGTGCAATAAGGCGGAACACCGTGGCTGCAAGCACCCGAGTCCGTGCTTTGGCAATGGGTTCTCCTATAGTCACTTGGTCGGGGCTATGAGGCATAGCTATCTAGTAATGTTATCCGGCGAGTATCCGCGTACTATACGTGATTGCGACGGAGTTTTGATCCGAATCAAAACTCCGTGGCAATCGATTAACCGAGACTAAAACGCAAGATTTACAAAATACTAACTAGTTTTCACAAAACTAATTATTTGGATTCTAAAAATTGTATCACGTATCATCATCCTCCATACGATGTTAAACATTTCGATCGATTTAACAAACACCCACAAATTCCTGAGACCTCAACAACTTGAACATCAATAAAAACATCCAGAAAGTGCCAAATTTATTAATGCAGCAGCACAAGAAAAAACAACCAATAACTCCTCAAACTTTGGGCGGAACCGCGGCCAAACTAGGGTTTGGGCCACGGTTCCGCGGCACTTTGAGTGAGTTAGGGTTTGAAATTTCTTGAGGCTCCATTAAAAACCCTGCACAATTTTCAGCATATTTTTAATCAAAAATATTTCAACATTTGAAAAATTCGACAGAAACATCACATTTTGCGGACTTCGAAAACCGATCGAACACTTTAACATCGTAAAGACCTACCCTAATGTTCTAGTTTGTCTTTGATATCCTGAAAGTGTATACTAGCACCACGGTAGGGTTAAAACGTGCATCACACATGCAATTTCAAATTTTAAAGGTGCTAATGAACACTTACCAAGATCTAACTAGAATATTATGGTATAAAGCATGATATCAAAAACTTTTAGTTATGAGATGGATGGCTACAACCTTTGTAGACCGTGTCCTTCTCTTCTAAAGCTCCGGGTTGTATTCCACGCGATCCTACTAGGCTCCACTTGAAGGTTGAAGGAACTTCCTCCGATGACCTTCATGCCGAAGATGATCCACCCGAAGTCTGCCAATCCAAGATAGCACTTCACTGAACTCTTTAGTGAAGGAAACACACCACACTAAAGTGGTAATCTAATGTAGGATGGTAAAGTAGGGGTGTTGTATGCTCACTAGATATCTCAAGCTCTATGGTTCACATCACATGTGAGGGTTTAGAGCATGAAGTATGAGGAAGAGGATGATGATGGAGAGAGCTAAAGAAACTCATCACATGAGCTCTCAAAAATGGCTAAGTGTTAGAATGAGCTAGCATGTATGGCTCTTTCTTGACCTCACTTATTCAAGCATGGAATAAATTGCAATAATAAATTGCAACCATGCTTGAATAGTGAGTCAAGACTAATAAACAAATGGAAAAACCCATGCCTTTCCATTCCACAAATATCTCCACATTTTACACCTCATTTTCTATTTTCTAAAAATAGAAAATCCATGCCAAGCTTCATTATATATATATCACACATATATATATTAATATATATATTATGAAAATAATTAGTGACCTAATATTAGTTAATATATGTTATATCAAATATATATATATATATATCATATTATTAAATCAACACTTGATTTAATAATCCGGTTAAATCACATATAACAGACTAATATCTTTTATTTGTATATTACATTATCAAATCAACATTTGATTCAATAATGCGGTTATATCATATATAACCTAATCGATACCAGATAACCGCCAAATCAGAATACGGTATCACATACACTGTCACGACCCAAAATATTACCTCGCGACCAGCACTTAAATCACATGACGTCTACAAGCGTAACATAATTCAAGTAAGCTGAAACCCAGAAATCTAAACCTTTTTGAGAAATAAAGATATAGTAAAGCATGTTTTGTCTTTTGAAAAAATTGTGCAGCACCTCCTTTGTAAAAAGTAACCCTGAAAACGGGTACAACAAAGAATATAATAAAGCATCCCTAAACGGGAGCAAATCACGCCCAACGGCGGAAAAAACTACCATAAGTAAAAAAACAAGTATACGACGCCCAACGGCCAAGATCCACTTAAGAAAATAAAGTAAAGCAAGACAACAACCCCAGAAGCGAACATAAAACCCATCGTTAAAGTCTCGCAACTACAAGTCTTCTAAGTCTGCAACATATACAATTATTAGTTTCTGAATTGATGGAGTGACTAGATACAATATGAATAATGAATACAAGAGGGGCACGATCCAACATGTACCACCTACGACAAGCAAGTCACCCGAAAACAGCTGTGTACCAGCGATGCCGCAACTAATCCAAGCGGTCAACCTGCAAGAACTGTGGCACAACATGGGTGAGTTGCAAACTCGTGAATAGAAAAACATCACCAGGTAGAAATCGAAATAAACAACGATTCCTAAGTCAACTATATCATAAAGATAATACTATGATATCTAGGGTGACCGTATCTGCATATGTGCCAACACATAATAAATGCCTATCAGCAAGTGGATATCATCCAATAATATAATCAATGCATGTATGCAGGTGGATCTCGTCCAATAATAAAATCAATGCATGTATGCAGTGGATCTCGTCCACAATAAAATCAATGCATGTATATATCATGAAAACACATGCAGGTAACACCGCATCCTCAGATCGGCCCTCAAATCTATAAGTCTCATGAAACCTGAGTGTCAAACATCGACACCCGAAAACATCATGAGAACCAGTGTCCAGCATCGACACATAAATACTCCTATCCATACGTTCCTCGAAACCCAAGTGTCCAACCTCTACACTTGTGTTCCACGTATCGGTTTTCTGATTTCCATACGTTCCTCGAAACCCAAGTGTCCAACATCTACACTTGTGTTCCACGTATCGGTTTTCTGATATACATACGTTCCTCGAAACCCAAGTGTACAATCTCTACACTTGTGTTTCACGTATCGGTTTCCAATATCCACAAATCTCTCGGAATATAAGTGCCTAACATCGACACTAGAATTTCCCAAAACGCATGAAAACATATCTCAAATGCGTAAATCAGTGTAAAATAACATATGTAACATAGAACAACAATATGAGCATATCACGGGAAATGTCCGCTATTTAAACACATCAAGTCATTAAATATATCACGCGGTCCCCAAATATCCGAATCCAGTATACATATATAACAGCGTATCATACCACCGATATATATATCATATAAAGTCAAACATATAACTATAGTAAGGTATATGTATGAACATGTAGGTATACAACATATAACAGAATGTAAGCATATCCGTATGTCATGAAACATGGAACAGTGATGTGAGCATAGCAAGTATATCATAGCAGGATGTAGCAATTCTACTGTGTAGTGACATAGCAATTATTGATGATGAAGTGTGTGAGCCGGCAATCTGTGTATGTGCAACATACACATCATCGATAATGGTGTGGGTATACTAGCACAGGTATATGAAAAGCAATGAGAATAACATGAATGCAGCATATTGTACATCATGAAATAAATTCATAAGGTATACGTATCTAACATGACCGAGTCGGTAAATTTATCAATCAGCATCCAGCCTCACAACATCACGTATGGTACAATCCATCGTACGACATCCTATAAACAAGGGTATGGATAAATCAACAGGTAAAACTCATCGCGTACGGTAATCCACATACGGCGGCAATAACTAACTAGGTATTCTATCAACCTATACAACATCGGGGTACGAATCTAAGTCTCGTATGGCATATCACTCAAAATGCAACACATTGTCCATATAAATTTACCTATCTCTCAGGTCACATCCATGTCTATCTCGTATCAGGGGACCTACAAAGGAATCAACAATCTCATATCGACTCGAATCCATAAAATGACATATCACACTAAGTCATCATATCCCATCGTATACTCGTTCATCACATTAATATCTCGCAATCACATTATATAAACGTCACACTTGTTCTCTTTAAATTTGTAGCCATCATGATTCACTTATCATTTCATATTTTCCTAAGTCAAATGTTCATTAGCATCAACTTCAATCATATTATCGTTTGTAAATCCTACAATCATGTCTGTCGCATATCATTATCAGGATAATATAATCAAACAATATTCCATATTAATGGTTACGGGGGTGCTATACGCCATCCACCCGACTTTCCTCGTAGATATAAATCTACTCACCAGCTAAACTCCTCGCTTAGCCATAGTCGATGCGCCTCGTCATCTCGAAATCCACGCGAAGTTACCTACAATCAATATGAAATCGCAATGCTATTAACATTAAATTCCGAAATCCAAAAACGGAACGCGGTGCGCTCATAGGTTAGAACCTATAGCCTGCGCATGCAAAACAACCAAAAAACTCTCGTCGTTCATCTAAATACATCCAACGCCCAACTACAATATCCAATCGCAAAACCAAGAAATCCAAATACCGGAAAACATAGCCGAAACAGTCACCAGGGTCACTTTACATGAAAACTACTACGCCAAAAATCCAAACGTACCAAAACTCATTCACAACATATATAATATCGTAGGTAATAATATTCACATCATTCACACGTCCATTAAAACTTACGTCTAAGTTTTACCGAAAACCTAGTAAGCAAATTTTACCGCGATTTAGCACAAGTCTAGAATTTAACAATTCTAGCCATTTCCAACAACACAAAATAGCTTAATTTAGTGATCCGAATCAATTCCATAATTTTAATCTTACCCAAAAATGATTTAGAAAAACCTAGTTTGCGATTAAGCTTAAAAGACAATTATGAAAAATAACAAATATCATTCTCACAATTTGCTTAACTTTTCCAAGTCTACACATCAAGATTAACCATTTTAACAAATCAAACCCTAACTTGATTTCATAATAATTAACATGAATTATCAAAACATGATCTTTAAAGCTATATTAAACACATAAATAAGCAAGCTTTAAGATTTAAACAACAAATAAGGATTAGGGTTAGGATTTTATCCCTTTACAAAATCACAATTTTATCAACAAACTCCAAATTTTTGCATCCAAAATGATCACTTTAGTGAAGATCCAAGTTAGTTTAGGTTTGAGGAATAATGGGTTATGATTTATTTATGAATACTTGTGGATTTTTGATCATTTTTTTAAGCTTGAAGAAGATGGAAATGGGCAAGGGATGAAAGAGGGCTGAAATGGTGGGGGGAGGGGGGAGGGCTCGGCCACGCAATGAGTGAAGGGGGTTTTGTGAAAAGAAATAGAATTATCTAGCTAAAATGCATTAAATGCTCATTAATACATAATTATCTCCAAAGCCACCTCATTCTTTTCTTTAAAAAAAATTTCTTTTGTCACACAAATATCTAGATATTAAGCAAGGATGGATTAAGCTAAAACTAGTGATTAGATTAGCATAGATTCATATTAGAAGTAATTAAGCCGAACCAAACATGTAATTACCACTAATTAAGTGCATAATTAAATAATATTTAATTAGGGAAAAATTCTATGTGAACCAAAATATCCCATTGACCCCCAAAACCCGCGCACTAGCACTACTCTAGTTAAACTAGGCCCAGTCAAGTCTGTACAGAGCTTTGATCACAATCGGGTTAAAACGGAAAACACCGACTATTTTACCCTAAAATGGCAAAATTCATATAATGATTTCAGAAACGTTACAATCTTCCCCCCTTAAAGAAATTCGGTCCCCGAATTTAAATTTAAACCCCCAATACTAAAACATTTCAAACTCTAACTAAAACAACATGGATCCAAAATCACGGAAGCAATAGAATAACATAGCGCGTCGCATGCGCCTAAAGCCGTGAATGAAACTCAAAACCGAACTCCGTCAAGCGTCACGCAAATCATCGGACTCGCACGCATATCATCGGAGTTAAAATGGAGATACAGATCTCAAAATCCACTACTGAAATCTAATATACACAAAGCAAAAGCTATAATATGTATTTAGTACACATCCATTTTGAAAAATCTCCAAAAACTGAAATAACATATGCAGAAACTTTTTCTGAATCGCCGTGTGATGTGTAACTCATGTCACAAATGACGGACACTCATTTGTAAAGTAATAATATACTTTCATATAAGTTTGCTCAAAATATATGTTCCGCCCTTTTTAAAATATCCCAAAAGGTTTTCTTTTGTAAATGCTCGTGTCACTCACAGACACGTAAGAAATAGCGAGACTATAGCTCCTTTTTGAAAGACCTCTTTGTAACTTTTTATGCACGCAAAGTACACAGGTACTGTCTTCGGATCAGTCCTGCTAGGGTACTACAAAGTATAGGGCATCATCATGAAAACAAAGTGCTCAAAAGCAATATCGGCCTCAAAAGGCGTGTCCAACCATCACGTGCGTCTGGTGCGCACGGAAATCCAAATCCAATACAAGTGCCACAATAAGCACGAAAGTAAGACTAAGTGTAACGGGTGTGCACGAAAGCATCTGTCCAATGCAACAGGCATGCACGACAATAACTACTAGTGCATCAAAAGTGCACGAAAATCTCAATCCAGTGCAACTAACATGCATGAACGAAAACCCCAATCGAATGCATCAGGTGTGCACAAAAGCATATCACTCGCCCAACGTGCGCGAAAGTCTAAATCAAGTGCATCTGTCATGCATAAATGAAATCGAAATCAAGTGCATCCCACATGCACGAATAAAAATCGAAATCAAGTGCATCCTACATGCACGAATAAAAATCGCATCTAATATTTACGAATAAAATCTATATCTAGGGCATCCAACATGCACGAGTAAAAATCTCACTCAAGTGCATCCGATTCTCACAAAATCCAATACCAAGCACTTAATATGCGCAAAAATCCAACCCAAGCGCGTGAGGTTCGTAAAAAGCATCTAGTGCATCAAATCCTGTGCATCCACTACACGAAATATCAAATCCTGTGCATCCACTGCATGAAATATCAAATCCTGTGCATATAGTGCACGAAATATCAAATCCTGTGCATCCACTGCACGAAATATCAAATCCTGTGCAGGAAATCCAGGAAATAAAAAACATGTGCAGCTAAGGCACAAAATCGACATCAACACCACGGTGTATAAAATATATCAATTGCAATAACTATGCATAAAAAAAAGTATATACCCAGTAGGTGCAGCCATGGTGCATGAAAACTATATCCTGAAACTCGGTCATCAAAACTAAAATCCAACCTATATAAGCATGATACTCGGATCACAAACGCAAATCACAACAAATGACATTAAGGTACACTTCCTACAATGTCGAAAAAGTCGGTGCACCCAAACTGGTAGAGCAAGAACATCCGCTTGCCTCCTTCTCACAGTCTGGCGTCTTCTGTCTCTGGGTCCTCATTTCCCTGTGGATTACCAATCTCGCACTCTATCGGCTTATCTGTCCGGTCAGGTGTGCTAACGGGAACGATTCCGCTCTGGCACTCCTCAGGTCAACTCTCAGCCAATTAGTATGACCACTCATAAAGCAGCACATCACTAGCGTCGGCCCCTGGCCCTCTGAATACACATGACACAACTGATCCTCGGTGCATTCTTATCGCAGCAATATCCTGGAAGGAACTGGCTCAAGGTCACTTCTGATCTCACCTACACCGAACTATACGGAGGCTGGTATGCTTACAAATCTTTTCCCGCTTTCTGGACATCTGCGTTCTCAACACAACAATTTCTCGAGAACTGGCCGTATCCCAACGCCTTTGCAAACATATCAGATCTCTAATCTTGACGGAGAGTAACAACAGCTCATCAGCATCACGCACGAACCACTTGTTCCACTCGTCTTTATTATTGTCCACTTGACATCATGTTATGCTATCTGCGTACTACAAATGTTCTCGGCGCCAATCAATCCGTAATCTCTCACACGGACTCAAAATCATAAACTCGGTATCTTCATCACTCTGTAAAAGATCTTTAGCCGAACACGTCCTCGGGAACTCGTCCCAACCATCTGAAGAATACTCAATGCTCATCCGTTTCTCGATCAACTCACAACACATCTTGGTGAGGTCCTTCCATCTAAAACTGGTCAGCTTACCAATCTCACATCGGAACATCCGACGAACAACGTCATCTCTGGATCGATCTACTCTAGATCAGAGTAAGACTCTCTACACTGGAAATCTTCAACTCAACTGGGCCTGCGTTGGTGCATCAAATCTGACGAATCACCTCCGTTTCTCAACTCAAGATAGACTAGCTATCACATGTCGCCTCTCTGCCTGGAAGCTCCAGCGATCTCAGCTCAAAAGCTCTTGAAATAACATCATATCAATCTCAGCAACAACTGAGTCATCTGTCTGCACGGTTGATGACATCACAAACTCTGAGGTATGTCGTACCCCAACAGTCCTCTCACAGTAGGCAACCTCTAACAATGGCTTGATCATCCGGTACATAACCACACACTCGTCTCAAATGAGAGATCTCAATACCACACTACATCGATACGTTCCCATGTCACCATAAAACACGATGGTCGGTCCTCGTCCATGACGAGCTCGCCCTGACCGCATCACCAGCAGCAGCTCAAACTGCACTCAAACCATGCTGACAGGAATCTCAACCAAGTAACGACAAAAAAGATCAAAGTGATGAAATGGATCAATAGATCCAGAATGAATATAGGATCATATGGAGGAATGGAATCAGTGAGAGTATGATCATGTAAACGAATAGAATCATGGATCTCAAGTGGATGTAAAATCAAGGAACGAAAAGAATCACAAGTCTCAAGATATGTATATCCTAAGGTCACTTAAGTGGAGTATCGTATCGTAAATATGCCGTGGAACATACGTACGGTACGTCACTCTACTCAAGCTACCTACTCCATCAATCAGGGTCAGCCTATGAAATGAAAGTTCGGGTCTAAAACCCCCTTGTTCAAGTCTAAGTTCTGTATGGTCAAGCCTAGGTTCCAAAATATATACGCCCTAGACCCCACATAGTCAAAGCTAAACTCGAACCAAGGTTAAACCTAGCGCTCAGATACCAATTTTGTCACGACCCAAAATATTAGCTCGCGACCAGCACTTAAATCACGCGACGTCTACAGGTGTAACGTAATTCAAGTAAGCTGAAACCCAGAAATATAAACCTTTTTGAGAAATAAAGATATAGTAAGCATGTTATGTCTTCTGAAAATATTGGGCAGCACCTCCTTTGTAAAAACTAACCCCGAAAACGGGTACAACAAAGAATATTATAAAGCATCCCCAAATGGGAGCAAATCACGCCCAACGGCGGAAACATCCACCATAAGTAAAAAAACAAGTATACGACGCCCAACGGCGAAGATCCACATAAGAAAATAAAGTAAAGCAAGACAACAACCCCAAAAGCAAACATAAAGCCCATCGCTCAAGTCTAGCAACTACAAGTCTTCTAAGTATACAACAAATACAATTACTAGTTTCTGAATTGATGGAGGGACTAGATACAATATGTATAACTAATACAAGAGGGGCACGATCCAACATGTACCACCTACCACAAGCAAGTCACCCGAAAACAGTTGTGTACCAGCGATGCCGCAACTGATCCATACGGTCAACCTTCAAGAACTGTGGCACAACGGGGGTGAGTTGCCAACTCATGAATAGAAAAACATTAACAGGTAGAAATCGAAATAAACAACGATTCCTAGGTCAATTAAATCATAAAAGTAATACTATGATATCTAGGGTAACCGTATCTGCATATGTGCCAACACATAATAAATGCCTATCAGCAAGTGGATATCATCCAACAATATAATCAATGCATGTATGCAGGTGGATCTCGTCCAATAATAAAATCAATGCATGTATGCAGTAGATCTCGTCCACAATAAAATCAATGCATGTATATTTCATGAAAACACATGCAGGTAACACCGCATCCTCAGATCGGCCCTCAAATCTGTAAGTCTCATGAAACCTGAGTGTCAAACATCGACACCCAAAAACATCATGAAAACCAGTATCCAGCATCGACACATAAATACTCATATCCATACGTTCCTCGAAACCCAAGTGTCCAACCTCTACACTTGTGTTCCACGTATCGGTTTTTTGATATCCATACGTTCCTCGAAACCCAAGTGTCCAACCTCTACACTTGTGTTCCACGTATCGGTTTTTTGATATCCATACGTTCCTCAAAACCCAAGTGTCCAACCTCTAAGCTTGTGAGTATGTAGATACAAATATAACAGAATGTAAGCATATCCATATGTCATGCACCAAGGAACAGTGATGTGAGCATAACAAGTATATCATAGCAGGATATAGCAGTTCTATTGTGTAGTGAC
The DNA here is from genome assembly GCA_030015575.1 of Agapanthus africanus. Lineage (NCBI taxonomy): Eukaryota > Viridiplantae > Streptophyta > Magnoliopsida > Asparagales > Amaryllidaceae > Agapanthus > Agapanthus africanus. The sequence continues at coordinate 302,715,641 of CM057343.1, read as the reverse complement.
ATAACAATTATCGAAGATGAAGTGTGTGAGCCGGCAATCTGTGTATGTGCAATTTAGGCATCATCGATAATGGTGTAGGTGTACTAGCACAGCTATATGGAAAGCAATAAGAATAACATGAATGCAGCTTAATATACATCGTGAAATAAATTCATAAGGTATACGTATCTAACATGACCGAGTCGGTGAATTTATCAATCAGCATCCAGCCTCACAACATCACGTATGGTACAATCCATCGTACGACATCCTATAAACAAGGGTATGGATAAATCAACAGGTAAAACTCATCGCGTACGGTAATCCACATACGGCGGCAATAACTAACTAGGTATTCTATCAACCTATACAACATCGGGGTACGAATCTAAGTCTCGTATGGCATATCACTCAAAATGCAACACATTGTCCATATAAATTTACCTATCTCTCAGGTCACATCCATGTCTATCTCGTATCAGGGGATCTACAAAGGAATCAACAATCTCATATCGACTCGAATCCATAAAATGACATATCACACTAAGTCATCATATCCCATCGTATACTCGTTCATCACATTAATATCTCGCAATCACATTATATAAACGTCATACTTGTTCTCTTTAAATTTGTAGCCATCATAATTCACTTATCATTTCATATTTTCCTAAGTCAAATGTTCATTAGCATCAACTTCAATCATATTATCGTTTGTAAATCCTACAATCATGTCTGTCGCATATCATTATCAGGATAACATAATCAAACGATATTCCGTATTAATGGTTTTGGGGGTGCTATACGCCATTAACCCGACTTCCCCCGTAGATATAAATCTACTCACCTGCTAAACTCCTCGCTTAGCCGTAGTCGATACGCTTCGTCATCTCGAAATCCACGTGAAATTACCTACAATCAATATGAAATCGCAATGCTATTAACATCAAATTCCGAAATCCAAAAATGGCATGCGGTGCGCTCATAGGTTAGAACTTATAGCATGCGCATGCAAAACAACCAACCAACTCTCGTCGTTGACGTAAAAACGTCCAATGCCCAAATACAATATCCATTCGCAAAACAATGAAATCCAGATACTGGAAAACATAGCCGAAACCCTCACTACGGTCGCTATACATGAAAACTACAACACTAAAAACCCAAACGTACCAAAACTCATTCACAACACATATAATATCGTAGGTAATAATATTCACGTCATTCACACGTCCATTAAAACTCACGTCTATGTTTTACCGAAAACCTAGTAGGCAACTTTTACCGGAATTTAGCACAAGTCTAGAAATTTAACAATTCTGGCCATTTCCAACAACACAAAATAGCTTAATTTAATGATCCGAATCAATTCCATAATTTTAATCTTACCCAAAAATGATTTAGAAAAACCTAGTTTGCGATTAAGCTTAAAAGACAATTAGGAAAAATAACAAATATCATTCTCACTATTTGCTTAACTTTTCCAAGTCTACACATCAAGATTAACCACTTTGACAAATCAAACCCTAACTCGATTTCATAATTATTAACATGAATTAGCAAAACATGAACTTTAAAGCTATATTAAACACTTAAATAAGCAAGCTTTAATATTTAAACAACAAATAAGGAATAGGTTTAGGATTTTATACCTTTACAAGATCACAATTTTAGCAACACTCTAAATTTTTGCATCCAAAATGATCACTTTAGTGAAGATCCGAGCTAGTTTAGGCCTTAAGAATAATGAGTTATGATTTATTTATGAGTTTGTATGCATATTTGTGGATTTTTGATCATTTATTAAGCTTGAAGAAGATGGAAATGGGCAAGGGATGAAAGAGTACAGAAATGGGGGGAGGGCTCGGCCATGCAATGAGTGAGGGGGGTTTTGTGAAAAGAAATGGAATTATATAGCTAAAAATGCATTAAATGCTCATTAATGCATAATTATCTCCAAAGCCACCTCATTCTTTTCATTAAAATTTTTTTCTTTTGTCACACAAATATCTAGATATTATGCAAGGATGGATTAAGCTAAAACTAGTGATTAGGTTAGCATAGATTCATATTAGATGTAATTAACCCTAACCAAAATTGTTGTTACCACTAATTAAGTGCATAATAAACACATTAAAAATAATATTTAATTAGGGAAAAATCCTATGTGAACCAAAACTTCCCATTGACCCCCAAAACCCGCGCACTAGCACTATTCTAGTTAAACTAGGCGCAGTCAAGTCTGTTCAGAGCTTTGATCACAATCGGGTTAAAACGGAAAATATCGACTATTTTACACTAAAATGGAAAAATTCATATAACGATTTCAGAAACGTTACATACACGTATCTAATTATGTCCCCGCACATATCAACATATGTGCCCAACTTCATTTTGCTTCAACCAGGAAATTTCTGTGTGGGACTCTAAAGACTGGTCAATAAGCTAGTTGTAAGCCAATGTCGTGCACCCCATGGTTTGCGGGGAGGCGAAATTTTCAAAAACGATAATATTTGACTATGCAACACCGGCTAAAACTCTAGGATCTTTACTAATGCCTTAACTAGCTAATCTATCTAGAGGTTTAACTTCTCTGTTAGAATGGTTATACTTCCAAGATCTAGTCTTTCGGGTCTTCTAGTGCTCCTCTGCAAGGCTTCTCGGTGATCGGATCGGACTAGCTCCATCGTCCTTCTTGCGTCAAAGATGATCCACCGCGAGAGAATGTGCTCCAAGCTTCAACCTGTAAATGAGGTAACTAAGGTTGATACTTCGCTAAACCAACTAGCCTAGAAGATGTAGAAAGTGTAAAGGATTGTGTAGTCTCACTAAACCCTTGGCTCACAGCACATGTGAAGCTTAGGGTTTAGTTTTGAGGTTAGAATGAGATGGAGAAACCTAGAGAGCAAGAGTGGAGAGCAACTCAAGAAAATGAGCTCAAAAAAAATTATCAAGTGTTTTGCAAAGTGTAGAGAATAGCTAATGATATTTGAGCTCAATTATTAAAGCATGCAATAAAAACTAATAGAATATATGTGCCATGCCTCAATAAAGAACCCAAAGTCAATAAAATAATCCAAGCCATTCTTTACACCATGCCATCAAAAGGCTCATCCATTTCTCTAATATCCACCTCATTAATCCATTATACTAAATGGATAAAGAAAATAATGAGGTGGCCTCCTTGTAGAAGCATGCCTTGCCAAATTACAATAATGCCCCTCACCGTATATACATACCTGTATCCGTATTCCGAAAAATACGGATACATTGAGACGATAACAATCCAATAATACAATTCTAGGATCCGTCTTAAACCAAAGCCTACTAGTGTTGTCTGCCCGATCAGCATCCTTGTACAAGTACAAGTACGTGATCGAAGCCCAGTCATAAAACCATATGATGTCAACATCAATTGCCTGAAGCAGGGAAACCCTCTATTTAGGACTCTTAAGACTCGACAGTACGGTGGCGGTGGGTTTAACCATAAGCCATCAACGGTACTAGCTGTAGGTAACGGCTGCCCAGGTATCTGTCGATAAGAATACCGATGAGCAAACTCACCCGGACTCCTACTTATCCTATCGGTGACAATCTCCGTACAGTCCGGTCTGTTCGTTTGAGATACTCGCATATCCGCCTAGAGGGATAGTAAACGTCAGACCGCTAACAACGTGATAAGTCGTGCCGGAGGAGAGCCCAATACACCATGAGAAACTACTAGAGTACCTTACTAGTATTTCTCGACTGTCCTGGCCAGGGACTTTGTGTAATGGCTTTCCGAACACTGCGCGATATCAACCCCCAATACCGGGAGAGACGAATCCTATCTGATCACTACTGTCTCCAAGTACTTCGGGACTACACCCAACTACTACCTGTTTACATGACTTCTTTCAGAGTAGTAGGGTAGTAATCAAAGTGGGGTAGGAACACAATCGAGACGAAGTAGCGATGGCAAGTCAACAGACTAAGATGTGCTCATGTCACCTACCTGACGATAGGTAAATACCAACAAGCAGTTCCCGACGAGTCCTGTCCAGTGTAACTCACAACCCATTGAGCACCTGCATATCTTCTCTAGTACGTCGTACTAATGGTGTAAGTCGATGTACAACACCCCACGACTTGCGGGGAGGCGGAAATATGAAAAACGATATTGTTCTTTGCTTAAACATCGACTAACCGCATGAATCGAAGCTAAACGATAACTAACATCAAACATAGAAGTTAACAACTACTATGTAAAGGGATTATACCTAAAGAACCGTGTCCTTCGTCTTTACGAACTCCACCTCCTCCTCGGCCTTCTCGAAGTACTAGACGATCCACCCGAGAGCTTTACTCCAAGCTTAGCCTCTAAACTTGAGGCAACTAACTTTCTTTAAGTGCTAATCAAAGAAGCTAGGTGATATAGAGTGAGGGTTATGGTTTAATTAGTCTAACTAATCCTTGTACTCAACACATGAGAGGGGAGGATTAGGGTTTGAAGAGGGAGAGCTTGAGGAGAGAGAAGATGAACATAATAATGAAGTGAGAAGAATGAGTTATCATAATATATATCAAGCATTTTGTTATATCAAGAAAAGAAAAGAAAATGATTTACAACCATGCTTGATAAATATCTTGTGGTGATTCATCTCCATGAGTCATTAAGCAATTATGAAGCATTAATGACATGGATGAATCATCCATATGACTCACTAATCACATTCATTGTATATGCCACCTAAACCTCCTTAGTCACCACCTTCTAGAAGCTTCTCGCGCAATTACGAGAACGCCCCTCCTTTCCGCAAAAATACGTAAAAACTTTAGACTGTATAAATCCAATAACCGGATGCCAGTAACTGGCTTAAACCAAAGCCGACTGGTAAAAACTGTCCGAAAGTCGGACGTGCGTAAACACACGTATGCGTCCGAACCCTTGTCGTAAAACCATACGACCTCTATATCGTTTCGCCTGGAGTAGGGAAACTCTCTGTGTGGGACTCTAGAGACTCGACTACTACACTGGCAGTGGGTTTAACCACAGACCGCAAGCGGCACTAGCTGTACGTAACGGTCCCCAGGTAGATGTCGATAAGAAGGCCGATGAGGAAACCCATCCGAACTCCTACCGAGTCTGATGTGACAATCTCCGTACAGTCCGGTCCGTTCGTCTAAGACTATCGCATATCGGGCCTAGGGGGCGGCAAGCGTCAGTCCCCTAATAGCGGTATAAGTCGTGTCGGAGCGAAGCCCATTACACCCTGAGAAACTACTGGAACCTACCAGCAAATCTCGATTGCCCTGGCCAGGGACTTTGCGTAATGGCTCTCTGACACAGCGCGATATCAACCCCCAATACCGGGAGAGACGAATCATGTCTAACCGCCACTGCCTCCAAGTGCTCGGGACTGCACCCAACTGCTACCTGTTTGCACGACTCCTTTGAGCCGTGGTAGGGTAGTAATCTAAGAACAGTGGGACACACTCGAGGCGAAGTAGCAGTGTCAAGTCTGCGGACTATGCTGTACTCATGTCACCTGGGAACTGTTCACTGACGACTGGTATAAAACCAACCAACAGTTCCCTGTGAGTCCTGTCCGGTGTACCCGTAACCCAACGAGCACCTGCATACTATCTCCAGTACGACGTACTGACGGCTGTGGGACAGACCATCTCCCCAACTGGGATGAGAAGCGTACACGCTAGTCTACTCCGGAGTATCGATGCCCTGTCTCGATAATCCTGCGACTAGGGACCTGAATAAGGATGTGCTTGTAGACTACCCATCCCCCACTAGTGTGACTGCCATCACAACGCCGGTAGTCAATCATGATCCTAAGAGCTCTATCAATACGTATACTCACATATCAATATAGAAAAACCAAGTAGCATACTACCATGTTTAGCAAGACTGTTATATACATGTGAATATCCCAAGCTTCCATTAAGTAATATACAAACTAGTATGATACAATAATAGCCCCTAGGGCATATACACTAACAATCTCCCACTTGCACTAGGGCCATGTACTGGCATATCGAAGACCGATGATCTCGAGTAGCCTCTCGAACTGAATCTGAGGTAGGGCCTTCGTGAATGGATCAGCAATGTTCTTTTCAAAAGCAACTCTTCGAACTTCGATCTCCTGACGATCAATGATCTCCCTGATCAGGTGATACCGCCTTAAGATGTGTCTGGACTTCTGATGGGACCTTGGTTCCTTTGCTAAAGCTATAGCTCCGTTGTTGTCGCAATACAGAGGTATTGGATCAACTATGGTAGGAACCACCTGAAGTTCTGTTAGGAACTTCTTCATCCAGACTGCTTCTTTTGCGGCATCGCAAGCAGCTATATACTCCGCTTCCATCGTCGAGTCAGCAACGGTGTCCTGCTTGGAGCTCTTCCAGCACACCGCCCCTCCATTGAGGGTAAAGACATAACCCGACATGGACTTGGAATCGTCCTTATCACTCTGGAAGCCGGAATCAGCAAAGGCCTCCAACCTGAGGTCTTTTCCGCCGTAAACCAAGAACATCTCCTTAGTCCTTCTCAGGTACTTGAGAATGTTCTTTACTACTATCCAGTGCTTCTCCCCTGGGTCTGACTGATACCGACTTACCACGCTCAGTGCGTAAGCTACATCTGGTCTGGTGCACAACATCGCATACATTATAGAGCCTACCGCAGAAGCGTAGGGTATAACAGACATGCGTTCCCTTTCCAAATCAGTCTTGGGAGACATCTCTTTGGAGAGGGTGATTCCGTGACAAGCCGGTAGATTACCGCGCTTAGAATCTTCCATACTGAATCTTTTCAGTACAGTGTCGATAAACCTGGATTGCGAACGTCCCAACATCCTCTTGGATCTATCACGATAGATCCGGATCCCCAGAATGTAAGAGGCATCACCCAGGTCTTTCATGGAGAACCTGTGTGACAAGAATCCTTTGACAGATTGTAGCATAGGAATATCATTTCCTATCAATAGAATGTCATCCACGTACAAGATGGGGAATACGACACTTCTGGCTACAACTTTACTATATATGCACGGTTCATCTGGATTTTTGATAAAGTCATATTCTTTGACTGTCTCATCAAAACAGATGTTCCAACTCCGCGATGCCTGCTTTATTCCATAAATGGACTTAAGCAGCTTGCATACTTTCCCGCTGCTCCCACTCTGATTGAAACCCTCTGGCTGATCCATATAGACGCACTCTTCTAAATTTTCATTCAGAAAAGCCGTCTTTACGTCGATCTGCCAGATTTCATAATCATGGAAGACAGCAATAGCAAGAAGGACCCGAATGGATTTGAGCATAGCCACTGGAGAAAAAGTATCGTCATAGTCCAAACCAGGTCTTTGACGAAAACCCTTTGCAACAAGTCTAGCCTTATAGGTTTCCACCTGTCCATCTACACCAATCTTTTTCTTGAAGAACCATTTGCATCCTATGGGTTTTACCCCATCTGGAGCAAAGTCCAAAGTCCATACTTTGTTGGTGTACATGGACTCCATTTCGGTCCGCATTGCATCTAGCCATCGTACCGAGTCGCCGCTCTGGATGGCCTGCTGGAAGTCAGTAGGTTCATCATCATCTATGATGCAATCCTCTCTATCCCCATCTATGAGAAAACCGTAGTATCTCTCAGGCGGATGAGACGGCCTACTACTCCTGCGGAGGGGTGCGGGAATGTCCTGTTCTTCTTGAACTACCGGTTCTACCAAAATTTCTGTATTAGTTTGTGGTTCTGGAATTTCTTCCAGTTCTATTTCGCTCCCACTTGATTCCTTTTCTAAAAACTGATGTTCTAGAAAATGGGCATTACGTGAAACAAATACCTTTTGTTCCTCTGCGTAATAGAATAGATATCCCCTGGAGTTCTTTGGATATCCCACAAACATACACTTTACTGATCGTGCCTCGAGCTTGTCCACATGCTGCTTTTTAACAAAAGCTGGACATCCCCAAATCTTTTTATACTGTAGATGGGGTTTCTTCCCGCTCCACATCTGATATGGAGTGGTAAGCACAGTCTTGGTAGGAACCATGTTCAAAAGATATGCCGCTGATTCTAGCGCATAACCCCAGAAAGATCGCGGTAACTCAGCATTACTCATCATGGATCGTACCATATCCAATAGGGTTCGATTCCGTCTCTCCGATACACCGTTATGCTGTGGAGTGTATGGAGGAGTAAGCTGAGAGAGAATTCCTTTCTCTTTTAGGTAACCTAGGAACTCGGCACTCAAGTATTCACCACCTCGATCAGATCTAAGTGTCTTGATACTTTTGCCGGTTTGGTTTTCTACTTCATTCTTATACTCTCGGAATTTCTCAAAAGCCTCAGATTTATGTTTCATCAGATAAATGAATCCGTATCTTGAGTAATCATCCGTGAAAGTAATGAAATAGGAAAAACCACCTCTTGCATGTGTAGACATTGGACCACATACATCGCTGTGTATGAGTCCTAAGAGCTCGCTCGCTCTTACTCCATGTCCAGTAAATGGAGTCTTTGTCATCTTTCCTTTGAGACAAGATTGACAAGTGTCATAAGTTTGATATTCGAACGAGTCCAAATATCCTTCTCTATGCAACTTAGTCAACCTTCTCTCATTGATGTGACCCAGTCTACAATGCCATAAGAAAGCTTTATTTAAATCTGGAGACTTTCTTTTAAGTGTGTTCTGGACATTGAAAATTTGGAGTTGGTTTAAAACATATATACCGTTATTTAGTGTACCGGACCCAATCAAACCATGATTAAGGTGGATGTTAACAACATCTCTTACAAACGTGAAATCATAACCTTTATTTGATAACAAGGAAACTGATATGATATTACACGTTAAGCTTGGTACAAAAAAACAGTTATGTAAAACCAAAATGTGTCCACTCGTCAATCCTAGGTGATAATCCCCGACGGACGCAGCTCCCACGCTAGCTCCGTTAGCAACCTTTAGGGTCATATCACCTTCCTTCAGCACTCTACGGTTTCTTACTGTCTGCAATGAATTGCAAATATGAGATCCTGATCCGGTATCCAATACCCAGGAAGTAGAGTTGATCAACAGACAATTCTCAATTACAAACACACCTGAAGTCGAAGCCACAGCTTACTTCGGTTCCTGGTTCTTGGCGTTCCACGCCTTGCAATCCTTTTTCCAGTGCCCTTTCCTGTGACAATGGAAGCACTCATCCTGGCCAACTACCGGTACCGCAAACTTTTTCTTTCTCTTCCCTCCCACCTTACTAACACCTCCTCTAGGTTTGGTGGCGGCCTTCTTCTTCCTTCCTTTGGCCCTTGCCTTGGACCCGGAAGAAGATGTACCGCTAACAAACATAGCGGGTGTTTCCCTTGTCTTCTGCAAGGTACCCTCTGCACTCCTTAACATGTTCAGGAGTTCCGGAAGTTCAAATTCTTTTCTTTGAATGTTGAAGTTCAGGATAAACTGGGCGTAGGTGTGAAGAAGGGACTGGAGAATAAGGTCTGTATAGAGCTCATTATCCAAAGTCATCCCAAGGTCTGCGAGCTCTTCAATATAGCCGATCATCTTTAGGACATGTTCTCCTACCGATGACCCGACAGCCAACCTCGCTCGAAACAAGTTCTTAGAGGTCTCGTATCTTGCTATAGGAGATTGCTCTCCATAAAGTTCCTTTGTCTGGAGAAATATGCCATCTAGGTTCATATCCTCGTGCCTCCTCTGATGTTCATTGTTCATCGAGGCAAGCACGATGCACTTGGCTTTCGCGCAATCTAAATCCCAGGTTTTGCGGATTTCCTTATCCGCATTGCTGGATTTGGGACCAGGGACAGCAGGTGCCGTAGCGGTGAGGACGTACCCCAATTTGTCAGTCAAAGCCATTTTGACAATCCGCAGCCAATCTTTATAGTTTGGCCCTGTCAGTATATTTTTCTCTAAAAGTAACTTAAGTCCAGTCATTTTCAGGGTCGCTGCAATTAGGAGAGAGAGAAGAAAACTCTTTAGCATGATGCTCTTGCAAGTTTAGAGTGGTTTTTAGTTTATCTAAACTGGATGGCTCCCACTGTTTCTCGAATCCTTCCTCAAACCATAAAAGAAGAATTAGCTAGGACTATTCTCACTGTACAATTCTTGCTTAACCGTTCAGCCAGGCTAGTGTCGATACTTCAAGGGAGGTTTTCCAACGCTTTCGCGAAGTTTCTTAATTAAATAACCTCTTTTCTCTGGGGGCGTAACCCCGCTGACACTTTTCTGGACACCTACTTGGTTTATAGCATTGATCGTTAAGTGACGAATCTCCTGATAAGTAGCATATACTCACAGTAGGATCGGGATCCAAATATCATTGTATGATAATGTTGAAGGAATCCTACCAACATTCATCAAACTCCAAATGGTATGCAACTCTTTGCAAATTTCAGTTTCTTTAGAAATTCCCGATATATATTTTTGCCCCATGCTCTTATGACCTTGGCGTTAGGTCAAAATGTCATAAGTCACATGTCAAGTTCTACCCATCATTATCTTGTCAACTTGAACCCATCCGTATATATCCTTGACGTTCGGCCAAAATGATAATACGACTGTCCCAAACTAACTCATCTATCTATGCAACAAATGAATACCCAGTAGCTACCAAACACTATGCCTTGGCGTTAGGTCAAAATACAAAGCTTGAATACTGCTGAATACCCAGATGAAATGACGGAGGGCTACGAATGGTTTTGGCGAAACCGTGAACGTAGTGAACTTGATATAACCGAAGGAACCTGATAGCTTTTAAAAGGAGTGGTTAAAGCTCCGCATTTAAAAATATCTGTTTTAAAATTAACCGAGTGGTTTCTTTTAAATTGTTCCAACGATTAAACTTTTTGGTTTATTTTCTTTGCATTATACATAATGCGTCCCATCATTAACCTATCATTGCAGAAAACAACGAAAATACAACGTCCTCTTATGCCATCCGCATTCGCCACGGGGTCCCGTCATCACCCGTTAGGTTACTTAACTAACGACAGAGCGGGGGCTGGGCTAGCGCGGGTGTAAAACATAAGTGACGTCTAAATAGCTATCATATATAGATATTGTACATTCGTCAGACGCAATAATAGGCATTCCAGATCACAGATGAACTTTATTGGATTTGCAAGCAATCCGTGTTTGTTTTGAGCCTGCAACAAAAGACGGATTACACAGTTGTGATGAATAGCCATTACCCCACCCAAGACCCCAACGGGTACGGCAAACTACCCTCCCGGCAGTTTGTGCACCCCACCTTGGGTCTGTCCTAGGAGCAAAAACAGTAAAATGAAATAATACAACGGTGGCTACAACCGCAACCTGGATGTGCCCCGCAAAATAATATTACAACAAATTACATTTACATCAAATGAATTAAATAATAACCCATCATATAACCCCGGCTATACATCACAACAGTCCAACACAGTTCATATCCACAAACAGTAAAAAACATTACAGAAATATGCAACCCCCTGCCAACCGACATACTAGCAGTTAGGGGAGGTTTACGAACACATTATACAAACACAGATATAATCCAACAAGCAAATACTGTATAATTTCGATCGATTAAACACTTTTAATTTTGTTCCAATACTTCTCTGTAAATCTGAAACCTGAGCAAAAATAAAATATTCCAGAAAATACCAAATGTCACAGAGAAGCAACACAGGAAAATTGGGTTCCTGAATCGCCAACTCGGCGGCGGAATCGCGGCGGATCGATGGGATCCGCCGCGGTTCCGCGGCGCTTTAGGCGATTCAGGGGCCCAATTTTCTTAGGTGTTCTTCTACTATCTTTTCAAGCTTTCTGAACATCCCTGAAAAATTTTTGGACTTCATTTAAAAATCGACAGAAACTTGTGATTTCGGGGTTTTTCGGTTTCGTTTTTTCCGTTCGAAATTCATACAAATTTGCAAGTAAGTTATTTATTGTTTAGCGAGGCTCTAATACCACTGTAAGTCGATGTACAACACCCCACGACTTGCGGGGAGGCGGAAATATGAAAAACGATCTTGTTCTTTGCTTAAACATCGACTAACCGCATGAATCGAAGCTAAATGATAACTAACATCAAACATAGAAGTTAACAACTACTATGTAAAGGGATTATACCTAAAGAACCGTGTCCTTCGTCTTTACGAACTCCACCTCCTCCTCGGCCTTCTCGAAGTAGTAGACGATCCACCCGAGAGCTTTACTCCAAGCTTAGCCTCTAAACTTGAGGCAACTAACTTTCTTTAAGTGCTAATCAAAGAAGCTAGGTGATATAGAGTGAGGGTTATGGTTTAATTAGTCTAACTAATCCTTGTACTCAACACATGAGAGGGGAGGATTAGGATTTGAAGAGGGAGAGCTTGAGGAGAGAGAAGATGAACATAATAATGAAGTGAGAAGAATGAGTTATCATAATATATATCAAGCATTTTGTTATATCAAGAAAAGAAAAGAAAATGATTTACAACCATGCTTGATAAATATCTTGTGGTGATTCATCTCCATGAGTCATTAAGCAATTATGAAGCATTAATGACATGGATGAATCATCCATATGACTCACTAATCACATTCATTGTATATGCCACCCAAACCTCCTTAGTCACCACCTTCTAGAAGCTTCTCGCGCAATTACGAGAACGCCCCTCCTTTCCGCAAAAATACGGAAAAACTTTAGACTGTATAAATCCAATAACCGGATACCTGTAATTGGCTTAAACCAAAGCCGACTGGTAAAAACTGTGTAAGTTATATGTATGCCCTAGAGGCCATTACTGTATATTGGATGTATATTGTAGTGGATGCTGGGACATATATAGGGAGGACTTTCTTGCTCGACATGATAGTATGCTATCTGGTTGAACTTTACCTTAACGTGTATACTGGGTGTCTCTCTGTTACATGTTGGTAAAGCCCCTAGGATGTGTACTTGACTACCTGGACTATGATGCGGATCATACTAGTGGGGACAGGGTAGTCCATAAGTACATCCTTCAAGGTCCCTAGTCGTGGGTATATCGAGACGGGGCATCGATATACCAGAATAGACTAGCGTATACCTTCTCGACCCATACAGATGGGCGATGGATGATCCCATATCCATTGGTGTTTGACATCAGAGATGATATACGGGTGCTCAGTGGAGACTGGGTACACTGGACGGACTCGCCGAGAACTCCCAGATGGTATTATACATTACGTCAGATGGCAGTTCTCTGGTGACACTGGTACAGAGTAGTCTGTTGACCCGAGATCGTCATAGAGTCTTGTGTGGTTCCCACTGTGCTTTGATTTCCACCTTACCACGTCCAAGAGGGCGTGCAAAACGGTGGTTTTTGGGTACAGTCCCGAATCACATGGAGGCAATGAGTGATAGGAGGGGATTCATCTCTCCCGGTATAGGGAGTTGATGTTGCGCAGTGTTCGATTGGCTATAACCGGAAATCCCTGGCCAGGGTTGCTGAGATTTACTGGTAAGTGTTACCAGTATTTTCTCGAATTGTTATAGACCTCATATCGGCACGATTTATCGAGCTATTGGGGTCTGACGTTTACCACCCCTAGGCGAGATATGCGACATATCAGACGACGAGACCGGACTGTACGGTAAGTGTTACTGGTTGGATTCACAGGAGTGTGAGCGGGCTTGCTCGTCGATCTTCTGATCGCTCAATACCCGGGTGGCCGTTACGTTTAGCAGACCGCTTGCGGCTTGTGGGTGTTTGATATGATCATCACCTGCTGCCGGCGTATTGACGAGTCTTTAGAGTCCTACACAGAGGTTTCCTGGCTCAAGCGAAACGAAATAGGAGCGCATATGAGATATGTGCGGGACCGAGAATATTGCGTGTATGTGATACCGTATTCTATTCTCGCGATGAATGTATCGAATGGTTATATGCGATATAACCTAGTTATCGAATCGAGGGTTGATTCGATAAGCCGATACATTGGATACTAGTCGGTTATATGCGATATGACCGGATCATTGAATCAAGTGTTGATTTAATGATTTAATGCATAATTATATATTTGATATATTACTTTGCATTAACTAGTATTGGTTCACTTTAAATTAATTTTCTCACTTGGATTGTGCACATTGTATATGTGATATACTTTTGTACACAAGTTTGTATCATGTTTGATAATACTTGCTCACTAGGGTTTGTGTAAAGATTAAACCATGGTTGTATATTGGTTAGGGTTTTCATTTTCTTATTCATTTATTTATTTATTTATTCTTTTTGGAAAATGAAAAGCATAAAGAGAAAATGGTGGCTAACTTTGTTTGATTTTGAAGCTTCATGAAGCTTTGACTAAGTCACCATTTTGTCTCATGCTTAACCCTAACCATTCCACTTAACCATGATTCATTCTCTACACTTAACCATGGTTTGAATATGATAAGTATTCATTTTTCTTTTGGATTTAATTAACTTATCATATTCATTTTCTTTCTTTTTCTTCTTCATGAGCAAGAAAGAAAAGCTTTCTACTTCAATGGCAACTTGAGCAAATGAGTGAGAAATCCATTTCTAAAGTGAACCCACTTCCTATTTCTTCATCCTCTACCTCTTGCCAAGTAGTATAGGGTGTTTTCTTCACAAGTTTCATGACTTGGTGAAGTGGGAGCTTGATCATGTGATGCCTCGACGTAGATCATCTTCGGCACGAAGCCGACGACCTTGCCCACCCATTTCTCCGATGAAGCCGACGCTAGAGCCCGGGTTTCCATTTGGACAGCGAGGAGACTTCATTGCGGAGCTATGGAGGTGGAGAACCGGATCTAAAAAGGTTGTATTTCCGTTCTTTTAGTTATCTTGTTAACTAGTTGCTTGTTTCGCCTAAAATTCTAGTTAACGATCTAGTCTAGGGTTTCTCGGCACCGTAAAATTTCAAATTGGCATGGTTGATGCTTTGTGAGACCTCTTGAGAGTGCCTAGGAACCCTACAGTGGTATCCGAGCCTAGCTAGAGCCTTAGGCGAAGTCTAGACGAAGTTTGAAACCTGAACGAACCCGAAACCCTAACACAAACATGCTCTCTGGACTTTTTCCAAAATCTGGAGTTTTTCGATATTAAAAATATGCAGAAAAATCAGCAGGAATATCTAAGAGTTACTGTGAAATTCGACAGCCCAATTCCACAAAGTCGCCGCGGTTCCGCGGCACGAGCATGGCTCGTGCGGCGGTTCCGCGGCTGTACGGCCTCATTATATAATGTATTTTGCACAGTAATTCTTAGTTTCAAGTGCTGGTTTTCCTGGGAATTTTTAATATTTTTTCAAGAGTTGAATTTTCTGGGTTGTTTTGGGGATTCGAATATTCGATCGGATTATCAGATTTTGTCTATGTGGATTCCGGATAATTTTTGAATATGTTAAAAAGTTCGACCGGATATAAATACCCATTTTTTCCCCTGTCAGGAAATTTCCAAGTGTTGGATTTTTCCGTGGTTTAACGATGTTCTAAGTAGTGCAAGTAATGCGATGGACCCTCTAGAAGACAACAAACCTTAACTCGATTATGTGACCGTCTTGAACTGCCCTTTGAACCTTCGGGTTTGGGGCAGTACGGCGTGCCACATGTGAGGCGTTGGCTTGACCCTTCTACGGCTGGACCGTTGGTACTGAGGCACGAACTGAATGTTGTTAGACTTATTTCATGTCTTGATCTATATCGGGAAAACTTGGGTGTTCGACTGTTTGATCGAAAAGTTTAACATTTTCTATTTATCCGGAATGTGATACAATAATTGGAATTCACAAGTAGTTATGAGATAACTGAATGAATGTTATAAACATAGCAGTTTAGTCTCACTTGATCGGTTGCCACGAAATTTTGATGTGATCAAAAGTCCGTCGCAATCACGTAGCGTACGCGGATACTCGCCGGGTAAACTTAATAGACAGCCTCACTCCATAGCCCCGACCAACTGACTGTAGGAGAACCCCGTCGCCGAAAGCATCCGTCCGGGTGCTCACGGCAACGGTGTTCCGCCTTGGTGCACTTCGTCAGCGGCGTCGGGGGTGCGGCCGTCTACTGAAGTTTGCGACGAGCATTCGATCAAATTGTCGGGAATCCTGTTGAATTGCCCGACTTGGTATTGAAAAGTGTTTTCGATTTTGAGACTAAAATGCGGGGTTTATAATTGTTAGGCATGCGATGTCTAAAGAATTCATTTGGTCAGGCATCCGATGTCTGAGGTGGTTGCGGATTCCAACTGTTGTAGTTTTACACTTTCTTTTCTGTGACCGTAAGTGTAATATGTGATATCGCCGGTTTCGTTGTTATATGTCAACGACAATTGGGATGGACATATTTACTTACGTTGATGACCTGTGATGTTATGTGTTGCTGGATATGTTATATTGGATCGTCGTGTTTGAATAGCCGGGGGGTTTTTATGTGAGATGAGTGTTTTTTCATTTTCATTCATGTAAAAATTTGTATGTAATATTCTTTTATTGGGGCACTTTCAGGTTGCGGAAGTTGTCACCCTTTGTATATTATTTACTTTTCCGCACTAGGATAGACCCAAGGAGGGGAGCACAAGTAACCGGGTTCTGGAGTCCAGTGGGAGACCAACTCGAGGAGTCGAGTCCGGGTCTCCTAACTCTAGAATTGGTAGGGTTGCTTGCCGCTTTCGTAGGGGTCTTGGGGTATGGGTTTGGCTATTCATCGCGACCGTGGAATCCGTGTTTTATACTGGCTCGTATTGAAAACACGGACGTCCTAGTATATCCAATATTTCATATGTTTCTTCTGCTGCGATATCTGTGATGTGATCATGTGATATTCTGTGATGGATACAGTATATAGTATATATGATATATTATATAGACGTTACTTATGTTTTACACCCGCGCTAGCCCTGCCCCGCTCTGCCGTTAGTTACCTAACCTAACGGTGCACGAAGGGACATCGAGGCGAATGCGGATGGCATAAGTGTACGTCGTATTTATCAGTGATGGTTAGGTACTTAAATGATGGGACTTCATTAATATGATTAATGAAATAAAAGAAACCTAAGATGTTGTAGAATCGAATTTCAAAATAAAACAGGTAGCTACAGTTCTTGCTTTGCACAGAGGTCTATGTGATATATCCTGCACCTTATTCGATGAGGAAAGGACCGAGATCCCTTCACCGGGAGTGACTCCTTTAGCAAAAACTGGCAGATGCTACACACTCGGTTTGTCTTTTGATTGCTTTTAAGTGTTTTTGCTTTGCATAGTGATATATGAGATATATCCCGCACCTCATTCGACGAGGAAAGGACCGACGATCCCTTCACCGAGAGTGACTCCTTTAGCAAAACTAGAAAAGCCTCAAAAGCACTCCATTTTAAAATCATTTGATTCTACAACGATATCAAGTTCATTACGCAATAGGTTTTCAGAAAAACCTGTCGTAGCCCTCCGTCATTTCAGATAAGTACTAATTAGTATTCGTGCTGCGGTAGTTTGGCATTCGTCAAGGCGTAGTGTGCGGTAGCTAACTAGTATTTATCTGCTTATGCATATGATGCAGATTGGATTAGGGTATTCGTACGGCGTTGTTTGGCATTCGTCAAGGGTCGTGCGGGTGGGTTTAATTCGATCAAGAAATGTACGGGTTGAACTTGACTAGTGGACTATGGGTTGTTTGGCATTCGTCAAGGTCATAGAACACTAGGGGCAAAATATTATCGGGAATTTCAAGTGTTGAAATTTGCAATGAGATTGCATACCTTCTATGAGATAGTTGGATCCCGATACCCGCTGCGAGTAATTGTTACTCCTGGGAGAGTTTTACAAATTACAATTAGCCGATCAAGTAGGTGTCTAGAAAGGTGTCAATGGGGTTACGCCTCTGGGAAAACGAGGTTTACATTAATTAGGTTCGTGCGAAAGCACGGGGGACCTCCCTCAAAGTACCGACACTGGCCTGGCTGAAAGATTGGCGAACTTGTAGTGTGTAATTAATCCCGGCTAGTCTTTCCTTTTTGGGTTTGAAGGAAGATTTGATAAAAATCAGTGGGAGCCATCCTGATTAGATAAAATAATAACCAATCTATTCTTGCAAGAGCGCACGCTGAGTGTTTTCTTCTCTCTCTCCAGGTAGCGACCATATCACGCCTTAATCAAGATAATAATACGGATATTTGACGGAACCCGCTTGTTATACTGAGCTGGGGAACGTTGGTCCCGCTCCAACTTATAATTGTTATAAGACAGAGCAGGAAATTGGGGATTACCAGAATTCCCGTGCAGCCCAAACGAAGAGAGTGCATGCTGATGCATCATTTTCGGGTGTGTTCATTACAGAGAACTGTTTCTTAGTATCCTTTACGTCCTGGGTATGTGATACCAGATCAGGATCCCAGATATGTAATCAGTTACATAGGGCTACAGAAAGGTAGAGAACTGAGAACGGGTGATAAGTTTCATGAGACAGAAAACGGGGCAAGTGTTGCAGCCAAGTCTGTTGGTCACTGTCACCCTGTATTACGAATACATTGATTCTGAACGAATGTTATTAGATAACAAATCTGATATACAAAATCGTATCTATCTCTTTATTAGTAAAGAAATGATAAAATTTTGTATTGTTGGATAATGTTTTGAACATTTCCTATATCAAAAGTTCATCGGTTCAGGCACGTTATCTAAAAGCATTGATGTTCTAAATCAAACTACAGTTCTTTAGTATACGGAACACACACAAGAGGAAGAGTTCAGAAATGAACGAATCCTTTTTGAGGTATTGTAGACTAGGTCATATCAATGCGACCCGACTAGCTGAAGTTACATTTAGATGCATATTTAAATCAGTTTGAATTTACATCTTGTGAAACTTGCCAGTCATGTCACAGAGATAAGATGACCATAGCTCTGTTTACTGGAAACAGAGAAAGAGTTAATGAACTCTTGGGATGATACATGTTGATGTATGTAGGTCCCCTGTCTACACATGCCAAGAATGGTTCTTTGTACTTCATTACGTTCTCTGATAATCTCTCAAGATTCAGACATATGTTCCTGTTGAAACACAAGTCTGAACCTTTTGAGATATTCACAGAATATAAGTTAGAAGTAGAGAACCAATACGGGTATAAGTATTATGTCCTTTGATGAGATCGAGGAGGAGAATACTTGAGCACGGAAATCCTGGACTATTCTAAAGGAGAATGAGATTCTCTCTCAGCATTACTCCTCCGAATACACCAAAGCACGATGGTATATCGGGGCGGAGCAGATGGACCCTATATGATATGGTGTGCTCTATGATGAGTACTACTGAGTTACCTATTTCCTTTTTGGCAGTTATGCACTTGAGAAGCTGCATACCTATTGAATTGGATTCGAATCAAATCTATGCTTACCGCTTCATATGTGATATGGAAAGGGAAGAGCCCATATCTTAAGTTAGTTAAGATTTGGGGTTGTCCGGCCTATGTCTAAAAGCAAAATCCGGACAAGCTCGAGGCAAGGTCTGTTATGTACAACTGGAAAGGTTCCAGCTATACAAACAGCAGCTGATGATTTGGTAGAACCGAAGGATTCAGTAGTAACCAACGAACCTCAGCCTCTCCGCCGATCTAGTAGGGTTCCTCACCCACCTGAGAGATACTTCGGTTTCTCTATGACAGTGGGAGCGAGGATTGCATCATGAGATGATGACCCAACTAGTTTCGAGCTGGCCATCAGGAGTGGGACTCTGTAAGAATGGCTGGATGCTTAGCGATCTGAGATGGAATCGATGTACACCAGCAAAGTATGGACTTTGGCTGCTATATCTGAAGGGTTAAATCCCCATCAGGAGCAAGTAAATCTTGAGAAGATTACTTGGTGTAGATGGAAAAGTTGAGACTTTCAAAGCTAGACTTGTTAAAGGTTTTCGTCATCAACCAGACGTGGATAATGATGAAACCTTTTCAAGTATCTATGCTTAAGTCCATCCAGATCCTACTTACCCCGGCTACATACCATGACTACGATATCTGGTGGTTGGGTGTCATGACTGCTTTTCTAAATGATGTTTTGGAAGAGAGCGTCTATAAGTACACAGCCAGAGGGCTTCATAGACAGTGGGAGCAGCGGAAACGTGTGCAAGATGCTTTATAGGATAAAGCAGGCATCGCGGAGTTGGAACATCTGTTTTGATGTGTTAGTCAAAGAGTTTGACATCATCAAAATGGTAGATAAACCTTGTATAAACAAAAAGATAGTAGGGAGTATGGTGGCGATCCTCGTAGAGTACGTGGATGACATACTCTTGATAAGAAAGAAGTTTCCTATTCTACGCTCGGTCAGTCTCCGCTTATCACAATGATTCTCCATAAAGGATCATAATGATACCTCCTAAATCCTGGGTTTTGGATCTATGAGATAGATCTAATTGGATGTTAGTATTCTCACTAGTTGTAGTGAGATGGTATCAACCGATCCTGGGGAGAATCACTGGAAGGGTTCCAGGGTGATAATGACGACTGAATGACAGTCACAGGCATTGTCTTTACCCTCAGTAAAGGGACGGTATGTTGGAAGGGTTCCAAGCTAAATACCGTGGCATACTAGACGATAAAGGCAGGATACATCGCTACTTAAGATGCTACCAAAGATACTGTTTGGGTGTATAGTGGTTCTTGAGATGAACTAGGTTCCAACCATTGTGAGATAATGGAGTTGTGGCTTATGCCAAGGAACGCCGGTCCCATCAGTGATCCAGACATATTCTAAGGCAGTGTCACCTGATCATGGAGATGGTTGATCTCCAAGGAGATCGAGGTTAGGAGAGTAGACTCAGAGGACAACACAGCGGATCCACTCACAAAGGCCTGTTCCCAGAGAGAGATTTTTATGGGATGGTTGAGTATGAGATACTACAACCACTGCTATCAGATGGCCCTAGTGCAAGTGGGAGATTGTTAGTTATATGTATGCCCTAGAGGCCATTACTGTATATTGGATGTATATTGTAGTGGATGCTGGGACATATATAGGGAGGACTTTCTTGCTCGATATGATAGTATGCTATCTGGTTGAACTTTACCTTAACGTGTATACTGGGTGTCTCTCTGTTACATGTTGGTAAAGCCCCTAGGATGTGTACTTGACTACCTGGACTATGATGCGGATCATACTAGTGGGGACAGGGTAGTCCATAAGTACATCCTTCAAGGTCCCTAGTCGTAGGTATGTCGAGACGGGGCATCGATATACCAGAGTAGACTAGCGTATACCTTCTCGACCTATACAGATGGGCGATGGATGATCCCATATCCATTGGTGTTTGACATCAGAGATGATATACCGGTGCTCAGTGGAGACTGGGTACACTGGACGGACTCGCCGAGAACTCCCAGATGGTATTATACCTTACGTCAGATAGCAATTCTCTGGTGACACTGGTACAGAGTAGTCTGTTGACCCGAGATCGTCATAGAGTCTTGTGTGGTTCCCACTGTGCTTTGATTTCCACCTTACCACATCCAAGAGGGCGTGCAAAACGGTGGTTTTTGGGTACAGTCCCGAATCACATGGAGGCAATGAGCGATAGGAGGGGATTCGTCTCTCCCGGTATAGGGAGTTGATGTTGCGCAGTGTTCGATTGGCTATAACCGGAAATCCCTGGCCAGGGTTGCTAAGATTTACTGGTAAGTGTTACCAGTATTTTCTTGAATTGTTATAGACCTCATATCGACACGACTTATCGAGCTATTGGGGTCTGACGTTTACCACCCCTAGGCGAGATATGCGACATATCAGACGACGAGACCGGACTGTACGGTAAGTGTTACTGGTTGGATTCACAGGAGTGTGAGCGGGCTTGCTTGTCGGTCTTCTGATCGCTCAATACCCGGGTGGCCGTTACGTTTAGCAGACCGCTTGCGGCTTGTGGGTGTTTGATATGATCATCACTTGCTGCCGGCGTAGTGACGAGTCTTTAGAGTCCTACACAGAGGTTTCCTGGCTCAAGCGAAACGAAACAGGAGCGCATATGAGATATGTGCGGGACCGAGAATAATGCGTGTATGTGATACCGTATTCTATTCTCGCGATGAATGTATCGAATGGTTATATGCGATATAACCTAGTTATCGAATCGAGGGTTGATTCGATAAGCCGATACATTGGATACTAGTCGGTTATATGCGATATGACCGGATCATTGAATCAAGTGTTGATTTAATGATTTAATGCATAATTATATATTTGATATATTACTTTGCATTAACTAGTATTGGTTCACTTTAAATGGATTTTCTCACTTGGATTGTGCACATTGTATATGTGATATACTTTTGTACACAAGTTTGTGTCATGTTTGATAATACTTGCTCACTAGGGTTTGTGTAAAGATTAAACCATGGTTGTATATTGGTTAGGGTTTTCATTTTCTTATTCATTTATTTATTTATTTATTCTTTTTGGAAAATGAAAAGCATAAAGAGAAAATGGTGGCTAACTTTGTTTGATTTTGAAGCTTCATGAAGCTTTGACTAAGTCACCATTTTGTCTCATGCTTAACCCTAACCATTCCACTTAACCATGATTCATTCTCTACACTTAACCATGGTTTGAATATGATAAGTATTCATTTTTCTTTTCGATTTAATTAGCTTATCATATTCATTTTCTTTCTTCTTCTTCTTCATGAGCAAGAAAGAAAAGCTTTCTACTTCAATGGCAACTTGAGCAAATGAGTGAGAAATCCATTTCTAAAGTGAACCCACTTCCTATTTCTTCATCCTCTACCTCTTGCCAAGTAGTATAGGGTGTTTTCTTCACAAGTTTCATGACTTGGTGAAGTGGGAGCTTGATCTTGTGATGCCTCGACGTAGATCATCTTCGGCACGAAGCCGACGACCTTGCCCGCCCATTTCTCCGATGAAGCCGACGCTAGAGCCCGGGTTTCCATTTGGACAGCGAGGAGACTTCATTGCGGAGCTATGGAGGTGGAGAACCGGATCTACAAAGGTTGTATTTCCGTTCTTTTAGTTATCTTGTTAACTAGTTGCTTGTTTCGCCTAGAATTCTAGTTAACGATCTAGTCTAGGGTTTCTCGGCACCGTAAAATTTCAAATTGGCATGGTTGATGCCTTGTGAGACCTCTTGAGAGTGCCTAGGAACCCGACAAACTGTCCGAAAGTCGTACGTACGTAGACACACGTATGCGTCCGAACCCTTGTCGTAAAACCATACGACCTCTATATCGTTTCGCCTGGGGTAGGGAAACTCTCTGTGTTGGACACTAGAGACTCGACTACTACGCTGGCAGTGGGTTTAACCACATACCGCAAGCGGCACTAGCTGTACGTAACGGTCCCCAGGTATATGTCGATAAGAAGGCCGATGAGGAAACCCATCCGAACTCCTACTGAGTCTGATGTTACATTCTCCCTACAGTCCGGTCCGTTCGTCTAAGACTATCGCATATCGGGCCTAGAGGGCGGCAAGCGTCAGTCCCCTAATAGCGGTATAAGTCGTGTCAGAGCGAAGCCCATTACACCCTGAGAAACTACTGGAACCTACCAGCAAATCTCGCTTGCCCTGGCCAGGGACTTTGCGTAATGGCTCTCTAACACAGCGCGATATCAACCCCCAATACCGGGAGAGACGAATCCTGTCTAACCGCCACTGCCTCCAAGTGCTCGGGACTGCACCCAACTGCTACCTGTTTGCACGACTCCTTTGAGCCGTGGTAGGGTAGTAATCTAAGAACAGTGGGACACACTCGAGGCGAAGTAGCAGTGTCAAGTCTGCGGACTATGCTGTACTCATGTCACCTGAGAACTGTTCACTGACGACTGGTATAAAACCAACCAACAGTTCCCTGTGAGTCCTGTCCGGTGTACCCGTAACCCAACGAGCACCTGCATACTATCTCCAGTACGACGTACTGACGGCTGTGGGACAGACCATCTCCCCAACTGGGATGAGAAGCGTATACACTAGTCTACTCCGGAGTATCGATGCCCTGTCTCGATAATCCTGCGACTAGGGACCTGAATAAGGATGTGCTTGTAGACTACCCAGCCCCCACTAGTGTGACTGCCATCACAACGCCGGTAGTCAAGCAAGATCCTAAGAGCTCTATCAATACGTATACTCACAAATCAAGATAGAAAAACCAAGTAGCATACTACCATGTTTAGCAAGAATGTTATATACATGTGAATATCCTAAGCTTCCATTAAGTAATATACAAACTAGTATGATACAATAATGGCCCCTAGGGCATATACACTAACAAATGGCTGTGGGACAGACCATATCCCCTGCTGGGATAAGAAGCGTACTCACTAGTCAACTCCGGAGTATCGATTCCCCGTCTCGATAATCCTACGACTAGGGACCTGTATAAGGATGTGCTTATAGACTACCCAGCCCCCACGAGTGTGACTGCCATCACAACGCTGGTAGTTAAGCAAAAATCCTAAAGGCTCTACCAATATGTATAAGCGATATGTTAAAAGAAACACATGCACATATTAAGGTAGAATCAAACTAGGTAGAATACTACCAAATCGAGCAAGACTGTTATTATAAATGTGAAATATCCGAAGCATCCAATATGTAATATACAATCCAGTATGATACAATAATGTCCTTTAGGGCATATATCACTAACAATCTCCCACTTGCACTAAGGCCATGTATTGGCATATCGCAGACCTATCATCTCGATTAGCCACTCGAACTGTGTTTGAGGGATGGCCTTTGTGAGTGGATCTGTAGTGTTGTTCTCTGTCTCTACCCTCCACACCTCGATCTCCTGTCGATCAATGATCTCCCTGATTAGGTAGAACCGCATCAGGATGTCTCTGGACTTCTGATCGGACCGTAGTTCCTTCGCCAAAGCTATAGCGCCGTTGTTGTCACAATACAGCGGTATTAGATGAACAATGGATGGAACCACCTAAACCTCTGTCACCAACTTCCTGATCCAAACTGCTTCCTTCATGGCATCATAGGTAGCAATGTACTCCGCTTCCATCATTGAGTCAGCAACGGTTTTCTGTTTGCTGCTCTTCCAAACAACCGCCCCTTCATTGAGGGTAAAGACATGACCCGATATGGACTTGGATTCATCCTTGTCACTCTGGAAGCTGGAGTCGGCGAAGGCCTCGATCTGGAGGTCTTCCCTGCCGTACACAAAGAACATCTCCTTAGTCCTTCTCAGGTACTTGAGAATATTCTTCACTACTATCCAGTGCTTCACTCTTGGGTTTGACTGATACCGGCTTACAACGCTCAGGGCGTATGCTACAACTGGTCTGATATACACATCGCATACATTATAGAGCCTATCGCTGAAGTGTAAGGTATAATAGACATGCGATCCCTTTCCAAATCGGTCTTGGGAGACATCTCTTTGGAGAGGGTGATTCCGTGACAAGCCGGTAGATTACCGTCCTTAGAATCTTCAATACTGAATTGTTTCAGTATGCCGTCGATGTACCTTGACTTTGAGAGTCCCAATATCCGTTTAGATCTGTCACGATAGATCTAACTCCCTAAAATGTAGGAGGCATCACCCAGGTTCTTCATGGAGAACCTTTCTGACGAGAATCCTTGACTGATTGTAGTTGAGGAATGTCATTTTCTATCAAGAGAATGTCATCCATGTACAGGATGAGGAATACCACACTTCTCGCTAGAATTTTACTATATTTGCATGGTTCATATGGATTTTTGATAAACTAGAATTCCTTGACCGTCTCATCAAAACATATGTTCTAACTCCGTGATGCTTGCTTTAGCCCATAAATGGACTTAAGCAACTTGCACACTTTCCCTCTACTCCCACTCTGAATGAAACCCTCCGGCTGATCCATATAGACGCACTCATCTAAATTTCGATTTAGAAAAGCGGTCTTTATGTCCATCTGCCAGATTTCATAATCATGGAAGTAAGCAATGGAAAGAAGGATCCGAATGGATTTGAGCATACCCACTGGAGAAAAAATTTCATCATAGTCCAAACTAGGTCTTTGACGAAAACCTTTTGCAACAATTCTAGCCTTATAGGTTTCAACCTATCCTTCTACACCAATCTTCTTTCTTAAGATCCATTTGCAGCCTACGGGTTTTACCCCTTCTGGAGCAAAGTCCAAAGTCCATACTTTGTTGGTATACATGGACTCCATTTCGGTCCGCATTGCATCCAGCCATTTTACTGAGTCTCTGCTCTGAATGGCTTGCTGGAAGCTAGTTAGCTTATCATCGTCGATGATACAATCCTCTCGATCCCCGTCTATGAGAAAACCGTAGTATCTCTCGGGCGGATGAGACTGCCTAATAGTTGTATGGAGTGGCAAGGGAATGTCAGGTTCTTTCGAAACTTCTGGTTCTACCATGGTTTCAGTAATAGCTTGTGGTTCTAGAATTTCTTCCAGAGTTATTACTCTCCCACTTATCTGATTTTCTAAAAATTCAGTTTCCAAGAAGTGGGCATGCTGTGAAACAAAGACATTTTGTTCCTCTACATAATAGAAAAGATACCCCCTGGTGTTCTTTGGGTATCCCACAAACTTACACAATACTGAGCGTGGCTCGAGTTTGTCCGCATGCTGTTTTTTTACAAAAGATGGACATCC
Source organism: Agapanthus africanus (assembly GCA_030015575.1). Taxonomy (NCBI): domain Eukaryota; kingdom Viridiplantae; phylum Streptophyta; class Magnoliopsida; order Asparagales; family Amaryllidaceae; genus Agapanthus; species Agapanthus africanus. The sequence continues at coordinate 302,689,066 of CM057343.1, read as the reverse complement.
CCATGTCTTAAGGTACTTAAGATAGGGTTTCTTCCCACTCCACATATGATATGGTGTGGTTGGTACTAACTTAGTAGGAACCTTGTTCAAAAGATATGCAGCTGATTCTAGTGCATAGCCTCAGAAGGATCGCGGCAACTCAGCATTACACATCATGGAACGAACCATATCACATAAGGTTCTGTTCCGCTTTTCTGATACACCGTTGTGCTGAGGTGTGCAAGGAGGAGTAAGCTAAGAGAGAATTCCATTCTCTTTTAAGTAGCCTAGGAACTCGGCACTTAAGTATTCACCACCTCGATCTGATATCATGTCTTGATACTTTTGCCGGTTTGTTTTTCCACTTCATTCTTATATTCGCAGAATTTCTCAAAGGCCTCGGATTTATGTTTCATCAAGAATACATGTCCTTACCTAAAGAAATCATCTGTAAAATTAATGAAGTAGGAATAACCACTTCTCACATGTGTAGACATTGGACAACACACATCGCTGAGTCGGAAGAGCTCGCTCGCCCTTTCTCCGTGTCCAGTGAACGGAGTCTTTGTCATCTTTTCTTTGAGACATGATTGACAAGTAGCATAGGACTGATATTCGAACGGATCCAAATATCCCTCCTTATGTAACTTCGTCAACCGTGTTTCATTGATTTGGCCAAGTTTACAATGCAACAAGAAAGCCTAATTTAATTTCGGAGACTTTCATTTAAGTATGTTCTAGACACTGAAAACCAGAGCTTGATTCAATACGTATATGCCGTTATCTAATGTACCTGACCCAATCAAATTTTGATTTAGGTGGATGTGTACTACATCGCTTAGAAATGTAAAATCATATCCTTCCTTAAAAAGTAATGATATAGGTATGATATTACAAGCTAGACTAGATATATACAAATAGTTACGTAGAATCAATATCTGCCCACTTGTCAATCCTAGGTGATATTCCCTTACGGATTCAGTGTCCACGCTCATTCCGTTAGCAACACTAAGAGTCATATCACCTGCCTTGATAACTCTACGATTTCTCAAAGCCTGTAGTGAATTAAAGATATGAGATCCTGATCCAGTATCTAGTACCCAGGAAGTAGAGTTAATAGATAAAAAGTTTTCAATTACAAACACACTCGAAGCCGAAGCTACAACGTGCTTCGAATCCTGGCTTCTGGCTTTATAAGCCCTGCAGTCCTTCAGACAATGCGCTTTCCCTTGACTACAAAGACATGCTTCCTTCCCGACTACTAGCACCGAAACTTTGGCCCTGCCTTTTCCCTCCACCTTATTGACACCGCTTATCAGATTGGTGGTGTTGGCTATGTATGTCCACGTTACCCTTCCCGGTTCTTTCGGGGAAGCGGAAACGGTAAAAAACAATTTTTACAGTGAAGGTAACATGGACTTTAGAATAGGATCTTTGCTAAACAAACATCTAGCAACCTAACTACAAGTTTAACTACTATGTTAGGGGTTATACCTAGGTCTTGAACTCCTTCTCTTCTTGCTCCTTGGAGTGGTTGGATCGGCCTCACCTCGTCGTCTCCTCTTGCCGAAGATGGATCCACCCGAAAGCTTCTACCTTGGGCTCCTACCTCAACCGAGAGGAAACTAATGTCCTTGGCTTGCTAGACCTTGAACTTTAGAATGAGTAGAGAAGTGTTTTTTGGGTTTTAACTCAATGGCTCATGTTTCTCAACTCATGAGACATGAGAGCCATAAGCAAGAGGAAGAGGGAGAGCTTGGATAAGAGAGAATGATAATGATAGAATGAGAATGACTTTTTACAACCATGCTCTCAAAAAAGAAAATAATCATGATAATAATAATAATAAAGTATATGTGATGGTTCATATCAATGGCCATTATCATTTCATGAATTTAATGCATTTTGTAAACAACAAGCAAGCAAAAGTCATAGCCATGAAATGATGGCCATGAAATGATGATGGTCAATGAGTCCAAAATAGTCAACCGGTCAACAAAGTCAACAAGTCAACAAAAGTCAAACTTTCAACTCAACCATGGCACAATAATAATTAATTAATATTATTATTAATCATATTTATTATTCTCTTTAGGGTTTAGAAAAGGTCAACAGTCAACAACCCTAATGAGAATCCTCTGCCTCTGTCTCTGTCAACCGTGCATACACACCCGCATCCGTGTTCCGAGGAACACGAATACAAACGAGATAAAACCAATCCCAAAACGCATACTAGGATCTGGCTTAAACCAAAGCCCGCTAGTAATAACTTCCCGGACACCAAACGTGCACAAGTGCACGGATGTGAACGAACCCTGTCGCAAAACCATGCGACCTCTACTCTGTTTTGCCCAAAGGCGAATAGCTCTCTGTGTGGGACTCTAAAGACTCGACACTACGCTGCCAATGGGTTTAACCATAGGACATAAGCGGTACTAGCTGTACGTAACGGTCCCCAGGTAGATGCCGATAAGAAGACTGATGAGGTGAACCCATCCGAACTCCTACTGAGCCTGAATGTGACAGTCTCCGTACAGTCCGGTCTGGTCGTCTGAGAATATCACATTGCGGGCCTAGGGGCGGTAAACGTCAGTTCCCTAATAGCGGTACAAGTCATGTCGGAGTGTAGCCAAGAACACCCTGAGATAACACTGGAAACCTACCAATATATCTCGCTTGCCCTGGCCAGGGACGACTATGTGTAATGGCTCTCCTTGACACAGCGCGATATCAACTCCCAATACCGAGAGAGTCGAATCCTGTCTAACCGTCACTGCCTCCAAGTGCTTCGGGACTGCACCCAACTACTACCTGTTTGCATGACTCCTTTGAGCCGTGGTAGGGTAGTAATTAAAGGACAGTGGGAACACACTCAAGGCGAAGTGACGGTGTCAAGTCAGCGGACTAAGCTGTACTCATGTCACCTGGGAACTGATAACTGATGATAGGTATAGTACCAACCAACAGTTCCCGACGAGTCCCTTCCAGTGTACTCGTAACCTAACGAGCACCCGCATAGTATCTCAAGTACGACGTACTGACGGCTGTGGGACAGACCGTCTCCCCTGTTGGGATGAGAAGCACATACGCTAGTCTTCTCCGGAGTATCGATGCCCTGTCTCGATAGTCCTACGACTAGGGACCTATATAATGATGTGCTTGTAGATTACCCAGCCCCAACTTATGTGACTGCCATCACAACGCTGGTAATCAAGCAAAGATCCTAAGTGCTCCACTAATGTGTATAGACGATATGCTAAAAGAAACACATGTACACATTAAAATAGAAACAAACCAAGTAGCATACTACCATTTCGAGCAAGATTGTCTATACAACTGTGAAAATCCTAAGCTTCCATCAAGTAATATATAAACTAGTATGATACAGTAATGGCCTCTAGGGCATATACACTAACAATCTCCCACTTGCGCTAAGGCCATGTACTGGCATATCGAAGACCTATCATCTCGATCAGCCGCTCGAACTGAGTCTGCGGTAAGGCTTTCGTGAGTGGATCTGCAGTGTTATCTTCTGAAGCAACCCCCAAACCTCGATCTCCCGGCGATCCACGATCTCCCTGATTAGGTGATACCGCCTCAAGATGTATCTGGACTTCTGATGGGACTTGGGTTCCTTCGCTAAAGCTATAGCCCCGTTGTTGTCGGAATACAGAGGTATTGGATCAACAATGGACGGAACCACCTGAAGTTCTGTCAAGAACTTCCTCATCCAGACGGCTTCTTTAGCGGCATTAGATGCAGCGATATATTCTGCTTCCATCGTCGAGTCAGCAACGGTTTCCTGTTTGGAACTCTTCCAACACACCGCCCCTCCATTGAGGGTAAAGATGTAACCCGACATGGACTTGGAGTCACCCTTGTCACTCTGGAAGCTGGAGTCAGCAAAGGCCTCCATCTGGAGGTCTTTTCCGCCGTAAACCAAGAACATGTCCTTAGTCCTTCTCAGGTACTTCAGAATGTTCTTTACCGCTATCCAGTGCTTCTCCCCAGGGTTTGACTGATACCGGCTTACCACACTCAGTGCATAAGGTACATCTGGTCTGGTACACAACATCGCATACATTATAGAGCCTACCGCAGAAGCGTAGGGTATAATAGACATGTGATCCCTTTCCAAATCAGTCTTTGGAGACTTCTCTTTGGGGAGGGTGATCCCGTGACAAGCCGGTAGATTACCGTGCTTGGAATCTTCCATACTGAATTTTTTCAGTATGGTGTCGATGTACCTGGACTGTGAAAGTCCTAATATACTCTTGGATCTATCACGATGGATCCAGATCCCCAGAATGTAAGAGGCATCACCCAGGTCTTTCATGGAGAACCTGTGTGACAAGAACCCTTTGACAGATTGTAGCATAGGAATGTCATTTCATATCAAGAGAATGTCATCCATGTATAAAACGAGGAATACGACAGTTCGTGCAACAATTTTACTATAGATGCATGGCTCATCTCGATTTTTGATAAAGCCAAAATCTTTGACTGTCTCATCAAAACAGATGTTCCAACTCTGCGATGCCAGCTTTAGTCCATAAATGGACTTAAGCAACTTGCACACCTTTCCGCTGCTCCCACTCTGAATGAAACCCTCTGGCTGGTCCATATAGACACAGTCCTCTAAATTTCCATTTAAAAAAGCGGTCTTTACGTCCATCTGCCAAATCTCATAATCGTGGAAGGCAGCAATGGCAAGATGGATCCGAATGGATTTCAGCATAGCCACAGGAGAAAAGGTTTCGTCATAGTCCAAGCCAGGTCTTTGACGAAAACCCTTGCAACAAGTCTAGCCTTATAGGTCTCAACCTGTCCATCTACACCAATCTTCCTCTTGAAGATCCACTTGCATCCTACGGGTTTTACCCCATCTGGAGCAACGTCCAAAGTCCATACTTTGTTGGTGTACATGGACTCCATTTCGGTCCGTATTGCATCCAGCCATTTTACCGAGTCAACGCTCTGAATGGCCTGCTGGAAGCTAGTCGGCTCATCACTATCAATGATGCAATCCTCTCTATCCCCGTCTATGAGAAAACCGTAGTATCTCTCGGGCGGATGAGACTGCCTACTACTCCTGCGGAGCGGCGCAGGAATGTCCTGTTCTTTCAAACCCTCTGGTTCCACTAAGATTTCAATAATAGCTCGTGGTTCTAGAATTTCTTCCAGTTCTATTGTGCTCCCACTTATCTGATTTTCCAAAAATTCTGTTTCCAAGAAGCAGGCATGACGAGAAACAAAAACCTTTTGTTCCTCTTCGCAATAGAAGAAATATCCTTTGGAGTTCTTTGGATATCCCACAAACTTGCACTGTACTGAGCGTGCCTCGAGTTTGTCCGCATGCTGCTTTTTGACAAAAGATGGACATCTCCGTAATGTGCTTAAGATAGGGTTTCTTCCGACTCCACATCTGATATGGTGTGGTAGGCACTGTCTTAGTTGGAACTCGGTTCAAAAGGTATGCAGCTGATTCTAGTGCATATCCCCAGAATGATCGCGGCAATTCAGCGTTACTCATCATGGAACATACCATATCCACTAGGGTTCGGTTCCGTCTCTCCGATACACCGTTATGTTGCGGAGTGTACGGAGGAGTAAGCTAAGAGAGAATTCCATTCTCTTATAGGTAATCCAGGAACTCGGCACTCAAGTATTCACCACCTCGATCAGATCTCAGTGTCTTGATACTTTTGCCTGTTTGTTTTTCTACTTCATTCTTGTATTCCTGGAATTTTCCAAAGGCTTCATATTTATGTTTCATTAAGAAGACATATCCGTACCTTGAAAAGTCATCCGTAAAAGTAATGAAGTAAGAATAACCGCTTCGCGCATGTGTAGACATTGGACCGCACACATCGCTGTGTACGAGCCCCAAGAGCTCGCTTGCTCTTACTCCATGTCTAGTGAACGGAGTCTTTGCCATATTTCCTTTGAGGCAGGATTGACAAGTTGTATATGATTGATATTCAAACGGATCCAAATATCCTTCTGTATGTAACTTCGTCAACCTTCTCTCATTGATGTGACCCAGTCTACAATGCCATAAGAAAACATGATTTATTTCTGGAGACTTTCTTTTGTGTGTATTCTCGACAATGAAAATCTGTGGTTGGTTTAATACGTATATACCATTGCTTAATGTACCTGACCAAATCAAAACTTGATTAAGATGAATGTTCACAACATTGCTTACAAATGCAAATTCATAACCTTCTTTAGACATTAAAGATACAGATATGATAGTACAAGTTGCATTGCGTACAAAATAACAATCCCGTAAAACCAAAACATGTCCATCTGACAATCCCAAGTGATAGTCCCCCACGGACTCAGCATCCATGCCAGCTCCGTTTGCAACTCTAAGGGTCATATCACCTGCCTTCAAAACCCTACGCTTTCTCAGTGCCTGCAAAGAATTACAGATATGAGATCCTGATCCAGTATCCAATACCCAGGAAGTAGAGTTTATTGATAGACAGTTTTCAATAACATATACACCTGAAGCCGAAGCCGCAACCTGCTTCGGGTCCTGGTTCTTGGCCTTCCAAGCCCTGCAATCCTTTTTCCAGTGTCCTTTCTTATGATAATAGAAGCACTCTTCCTTTCCCACAAGCTGTCCCGCTATCTTTGTTGCCTTTGGTTTTCCCTTCATTTCCACTTTACTAACACCGCCCCTTGGTTTGGTTGGGGGTTTTCTTCTTCTTTCCCTTGGCTTTCGCCTTAGACCTAGAAGAGGAAGGTCCTCCAACAAACAAAGTGGATGTTTCCCTACCTTTCTGTAAGGTGCCTTCTGCACTCCTCAACATGTTGAGGAGCTCCAAAAGTTCAACTTCTTTTCCTTGCAAGTTAAAGTTCAGGATAAACTGGGCGTAACTGGAAGGGAGGGACTGGAGAATCAAGTCAGTGTAGAGCTCGTTCTCTAACGTGGTTCCAAGGTCCGCGAGCTCTTCAATGAAGCCAATCATCTTAAGCACGTATTCCGCTACAGATGATTTGACGGCCAATCTCTCCGAAAACAACTTTTTCGAGACTTCGTATCTAGCGATACGGGATTGCTCTCCATATAATTCTTTAGTATGGAGAAATATGGATTCTAGGTCCATATTCTCGTGCCTCCTCTGATATTCATTGTCCATAGAGGCAAGCACAAGGCACTTGGCCTTCGCGCAGTCGATCTCCCAGGACTTATGGATTTCCTTATCCGCGACGCTGGATTTGGGACCTGAGACTGGGGGGAGCTTTGGTGGTAAGGAGATACCCCAACTTGTCATAAGTGATTGCCGCCAATCTTTGTAGTTTGGCCCTATCAGTATGTTTTTATCTAGTAGTAACTTAAGTCCGGTCATGACGATCGGTCGCTGTAATTAGGAGAGAGAGAAGAAACACTTTAGCATGATGCTCTTGCAAGTTTAGAGTGGTTTTTAGTTTGTCTAAACAGGATGGCTCCCACTGTTTCTCGAATACTTCCTAAAACCAAAAAGGAAGAATTAGTCGGGATCAATCTCACCGTACAATACTTGCTTAACCGTTCAGCCAGTTCAGTGTTGGTACTTCGAAGGAGGTTTTTCAACGCTTTCGCGAAGTTCTTTAATTAAGTAACCTCTTTTTCCTGTAGGCGTAGCCCCGCTAACACCTTTCTAGACACCTACTTGGTTTATAGCATTGATCGTTAAGTGAGAAATTTCCCGAGGAGTAGCATATACTCACAGTAGGATCGGGATCCAAATATCATCGTGTGACAAAACTGAAGGAATCCTACCAGAATCATCACACTCCAAATGGTATGCAGCGCTAGCAAGTTTCAGTTTCTTTAGAAACTCCCGATGTGGATTTTTGCCCCATGCTCTTATGACCTTGACTTTGGCCAACAAATCATAAGTCACATGTCAAGTTCTACCCGTCATTCTCCAGGTTAATTTGAACCCACATGTACCTACCCTTGACTTTGGCCAACAAGGCAGTACGACTATCCCAAACTAACGCATCTATATATGCTGCATATGAATATCCAATAGCTACCAATCACTGTGCCTTGAGTTTGGCCAACAAGCACAGCTTGAATACTATTGACTATCCATATGAAATGATGGAGGGCTACGAATGGTTTTGGCGAAACCCTGAACGTAGTGAACTTGATATAATCAATGGAACGAGATAGCTTTTAAAAGGAGTGGTTCAAGCTCCGCGTTTAAAAGTTGGTTTTGAAAAGAAACCGAGTGGTTTTGAAATTGTTCCAACAACTTTGCTTCGGTTTATTTTCTTGCATTAATTTAATGCGTCCCATCATTTAACCTTCCATTGTAGAAAACAACGAAAATATGACGTACGCTTATGCCATCGGCATTCGTCACGGGGCCCAGTCTTTACCCGTTAGGTTACTTAACTAACGACAGAGCGGGGGCTGGAATAGCGCGGATGCAAAACATAAGCAACGCCTAAATAGATATCATATATAGATATATACATTCGTCAGATGCAATGATAGCCATTCCAGATCACAGATAAACACATTGGATATACTAGGAATTCGCGTTTCGTTCGAGCCTGCAACGAAAAGCGGATTACACGGTCGCAATGAATAGCTAAGACCCCACCCTAGACCCCTACGGGTGCGGCAAACTACCCGCCAAATACCCGAAGTGAAGCAACCTCCCTTAACAACGTGAGTAGGCCACTCGGCACTTCGAGGTACCCGGTAGTTTGTGCACCCCACCTTGGGTCTATCCTAGGAGCAAAAATAGTAAAAGAAATTATACAATGGCGGCTAAAACCTCATCCCGGATGTGCGGCCATACAAATAATATTACATCAATTACATATTACATCAAATGAAAAGTTAAAGAAAAATCTCATCTCACAACCCCCTGGCTATTCATCCGCGACAATCCAACGAATTCATATACACAAACCATCAACATTACAGATCACAGATATGTATAACCCCCACTAATCGACGTATAGCGATTAGCAGACGTTCTGTTGGAGATAGTGCCCTCAGAGTCAATTATTAGGTCACAGGTACGTGATTGTAATGATTGAGGGAGGACCTATCCCAGTAGGACAGTCTTGCTCGAGATGATAGTATGCTATCTGGTTTACCTTTATCATCGTGTACTGTTTTAGGTGACCTGACACGTCGCTATTACACGTTGATAGAGCCCCTAGGATTCTTGCTTGACCACCAGCAGTATGAGGGCGATCATATAAGTGGGAGCTGGGGGTCTACAAGCATATCCTTAAAAGGTCCCTAGTCGTGGGAGTTTCGAGACCGGGCATCGATACTCCATTAGTAGACTAGTGTATACAGTCGAGACCCCGACGAGGGGCGGTGGCCGGTCTCACAAGCCACTGGTGTCAGTTGGATCACCTAAGATGTATACAGGTGCTCATTGGGTTATGAGTACACGGGACAGGACTCGCCGGGAACATGCTAGTTGGTCATATACCAGACGTCAGATGGCAGTTCCCTGGTGACATGTGTGCAGGTTAGTTCATCGACCTGGGGATCGTCATTTGTCTCGTGTAAGTTCCCACTGTACTTTGATTACTACCCTACCACGGCTCAAAGGAGTCGTGCAAACAGGTTTTAGTTGGGTACAGTCCCGAGCCACATGGAGGCAGTGAGCGTATCTTCAGGGGTTCGTCTCTCCCGGTATTGGGGGTGAGGTCGTGCTGTGTCTAGGAGAGCCATTACACAAAGTCCTTGGCCAAGGCAAGGAGATTTACTGGTAGGTATTCCAGTAGTATCTCAGGGTGTTCTGGGCTACACTCCGACACGACTTGTACCGCTTTTGGGGGTCTGACTTTTACCAACCCCCTAGGCCCGCCATGCGATGCTCATAGACGAACGGACCGGACTGCACGGATATTGTCACTGACAGGCTCAGTTGGGTGTCGGGGTGAGCTTCCTCATCGACGTCCCTTTTAGTCAATAGCTGGTGGCCCGTTACGTATTGGCTTATACCTCTGACGTGCTAGTGGTTAAATCCACAGCCATAGTATTGACGAGTCTTTAGAGTCTACCACAATTTCAGTTACTCAGCTTTCGGGCGAAAGGTTGTAGAGGCCGTATGGAGATATGGCAAGGTCCGATCAGATACGTGCGGTATTGCACGGATCACGATCGGACAGTTTGTACTATAGGCCGTATGGTTATATGGCAGGGTTCGATCAGATACGTGCGGTATTGCACGGATCAGGATCGAACAGATATTACTAGCCGGCTTTGGTATAAGCCGGATCCTAGTATAGTACAGTGTAGATTTTGTCTCATTGCATTTGTATTTCGGTCGGAATACAAATGCGGGTGTGTATGCACAGTATCGGGGTTTTCCTGTAATTTATTACGGGACCAGTTTTCTGGAGTTGCCAGTTTGCTTTCCGTTTCGGCCGATTTCCATTGTTCCGTTCATTGGCCGAAGATTGGTGGAGGAGGGCTTATTTGCATTGTTGCAAATAGGCATTTGTGGAAGGGGGTCTTTGCATTTTGTTGTATCATGATAGCACCCTCCTTTGACTTGCTTGACTTCATACTTCATGATGGCTTGACTTTGTTAGCATCATGGTTGTTGATGATTAGTTGGTAGTGTATTGGTTTTGGGAGTGATCATTGCCTCTCATCATCACTTGCTTTTTTCCATGACACTCCACCTTGCATTATTGTTCCACCCACCCCCTTGTCTTTTCTCTCTCCAATCTCACTTGGTAAGGGGGGGCCGGCCATTCCAAATGGTGGGGATGGATTCTTTTTTATGGGTGGCATTTTTGTTTCTCTTGCTCACTAGAAAAGCCCTCTAGTTCATTTCCAAAAGTTCCTCTCTTTTCTTCCACAAAAATGGCAACCTCCACTACCCCAAAAGAGACACAAGTTCTACTACACATTCTACAGCGAATCTTGGGCACGTCGAGTAGCCGGCTTCGTACCCGAGTTGCCTCGGCATTGAGGTGGGAGCCCGTAAACAAAGTAGGCGATGTGGTGCACTTCCGGCGACGAGGAGGAGACGGGACTTTTCCACAGGAGATCCGGACGATGGCGAGAAGACCGGAGGACTTGGATCGTCGGTATATCTCTAACCCATCTTGTCTAGTTAGCTTAGACTAGTTAATGGTTCGATCCGGAGTTTAGTGCGCGGTGGTGCCGGTTTGCAAAGTCCGCAAAATTTAAGTTATTCACCGCTTCCGCATTCCGGCGTCGGATTGACGGCCGGGGCGCCGCCGTGCACTTACAGTGGTATCAGAGCCTCGCCATTAACTTAGTCTAGCTTTGTGTAATGTGTTTGCATTTCCGATCGATCAAAAAGTCCAAAAACCCGTATTTTGTCGCATCAGTTTTCTGTTGGAAATTTTTGGTGTCTAAAAATTTTTCTGGTGGTCTCAGAATGATGTTCAGAAAGTTCTAAGAACTCTGGGAAAATTCGACGCACTGATCCCTCTTCCAGAGCGCGGAACCGCGGCCTCACCCTTCTATTGGGCCGCGGATCCGCCGCAACTTAGAGAGATCAATGGGCCAAAATTTCCCAGTGGGCTTCTGGGCTAGTATTAGGGGTTTTGGAATATTAAAATTGGGCCAATTATTTCTGTGAGTGCTACAGTATTAGTTTGGGGCCCACTTGTTAATTTTTGGTCAATCGGAAAATCTTAAACACATTTTTCACAGTATTTACATTATATCTGCGACCGTGAATGTCACTCGATCGGTAAATCCTGTCTAACTGCTATAGCCCGGTTAGACGGATTTGCGAACGTGACTTTCACGTTGATGTTCTATGTATTTGCTGTGATGTTGCGGATCGGTCGTGGGGGATAGCCTGGATGCAATGCTAGTACTGTGCTGTTGTATTATGTACATTTGATATTACGGGGCGAGCGTCCGACATGTGGACTGCCGTCACTGCCTGATTGTATTATTATTTTCGGGCACGACCTGGTTGCGGTCGATGTACCCGGTGTATGTATATTTTACTTTCTGTACTAGGATTGCCCCGCGGTGGGGTGCACGGATAGCCGGGTTCTGGAGGGCAACAAGCCCGCATCTCATGGCATTGAGACGGAGGGGGCTTCACTCTAGGATTGGCGGGCTATTCGCCGCACTTCGTAGGGGGTACAGGTTGACCCAGGAGGGGTGCCCAAGTTGCCGGATTCCGTGAAGTGCTGGGTGGTCCATTCACGGCGCTGAAGGGGGCTGCCTCGCTTCAGGTTTTGGCGGGTGACTTGCCGCGCCCGTAGGGGTCTAGGATTTCATTGCACAGGCTATCCACACGACCAGGGGAACGTCGGGTTTCAGCGGCTCTGTGAAACCCGGGGATCCCAGATATCTGTATTGTTTCTGTGATGCTGTACATTTCTGTGATGTTGCATTTTATTCACGCCTTGAGCGAATATAATATATTGGTATATATATTAGTAGATGTTGTATATATTTTGCATCCGCGCTAGTCCAGTCCCCGCTCTGTCGTTAGTTAGCTAACCTAACGGGTAATGACGGGACCCAGTGGCGAATGCGGATGGCATATACGTACATCAGTATATTTTCGTTCTTTTTGGTGTGATCAATTGATGGGACTGCATTGATTCGGATCAATGCAAAGTTAAAAACAAACCTAATCTGATGTTGTTGGAACACTTTTTCAAAAAGCTGTTATTGCAAGGACGTTTACTTTTGTTTTGCATCGTGGTATTCATTAGAATATCCTGCTCCTCAGTCGACGAGGCAAGGGCCGAGATCCCTTCACCGGGAGTGACCCCTTGGACAATAAGTTTGCGTCAGGGCATTAACTTCACTATAGCCGATTACTTTTGCTTTGCACCGTGGTATTCATTTGGAATATCCTGCACCCCATTCTACGGGGAAAGAGCCGAGATCCCTTCACCGGGAGTGACCTCTTTAGCAACGGTTTTCGTCACTATATTTTCAAAAGCTATCCGTTCCTTCAACGATATCAAGTTCATTACGTTAAAGGTTTTCGCCAGAAACCATTCGTAGCCCTCCGTCGTTTCAGACGGGTAGCACGTAGTATTCATGCTATGTTTGTTGACCTTCGTCAAGGCATAGTGTATGGTAGCTGCTTGTTACCTTTCTGCTGCATAGATAGATGCGTTGGTTTGGGACAGTCGTATAGCCTTGTTGACCTTCGTCAAGGGCTTGTACGGGTGGATTCAAATTAACCTGGATAATGACGGGTAGAACTTGACATGTGACTTATGATTTGTTGACCTTCGCCAAGGTCATAAGAGCATGGGGCAGAAATCACATCGGGAGTTTCAAAAGAACTGAGACTTGCCAGATATGCGCATACCTTCTGGAGTGTGACACCGTGAGCGGATTCCGTCACATTGTCATGCGATGAGAGTTGGATCCCGATTCCCACTGATGAGTTAGTTTACTCCTCGGGTGACACCGACTAATTCTTCTTTCAGGTTTGGAGGAGAATTTGAGGTACAGTGGGAGGATTCCAGATTAGATAAATTGGTAACCATTCTGATCTAGGTTAGAGTGCACGCTGAGTGTTTCTTTTCTCTCTCTCTTTGGCAGCGACCATTGGCCCGACCCTAAGACTTTGACTCAGTGACCAAGTTGACCGAACCTTCTTAAACACTGGCTTTTGGATTGTCAGAATTGCAGACCTCATTGCCACTCCTACTTTTACCCTTTTCTCCAGGACACCCCGTATTACTACGAACGTCCACTTCCATTGGACAAAACCATCGTATGGTTAGATACGAACTCGAAAGAATTTATTCGAGGATGGTTTCCGGTTCTGGAGAAAACGGATAGGATTATTCAGTTGTTTTTTCCTTTTACCCTCTCTCAGGTTACGAGTACTCCTTGGTTTAGGGGTAGTACACCTATTACGCAAATTGGATTGTCTTCTTCCAAACCTTAGGCTGGTGCCGACCGGTAGGGAATGAAGAAAACCAATTAGCATAACGATGGTGTGCAGAAGGTATTAAGTTCAGACAAAGAAAGGGATTAGTAAGAGGGCAAAGTAAATTGCAACAGGTATTCACGACCAAACCAATTATTCGTTCGCCAATCCTAAATCACCTTTGTATTTCTCCAGGACACTCCGTATCGCTACGAAGATCCACAGTTTATTTGGATACTCCATCGTATGGTTATATACGAACTCGAATGGAACTTGTTCCAGTTCGGGGATGGATTCTGGTTCAGGAGAAATAGGAATAAGGTTTATTCGGTTGTCTTTTATCTTCACCCTCTCTCATTGCGAGTGTTCCTAGGATGCGGACAGTACACCCATTATGCTTATTGGATAGTCTTCTTCCAAACCGTAGGCTGGTGCCGAACGGTAGGGAAGGAAGAAAACCATTTGGCCTAAAAGGGTGTGCAGAAGGTAAAGACTAAAGACATATGAAGGGATTTGGAGAGGTGGCAGAGAACTATACGGTTACAGTCGTGAATCTGGAAGAGGCATTACTAGGAATACCAGAATACCCCATCGGAACATTTCAATGTTTCAGTTTCACTGTGTAATGTTAAAGGAAGACTGATTTCCCGATTAGATACTTACTCCAGGGTATGTATTTACCAGGTACGATTCTCACATCTGTATGGTTTTACAGATGTTGAGTGGGAGTAAGTTATTGGGAATTGGGTGATTATCCTCATTATATCGGGATTCGTTGTAATCGGTGATATTTGAGGAAATCACCTGGGCTGTTTGCCGGTCGGCAAATATTTGGTTTTGAATATCCACTGTTATGCACCAATTTCAAATTGATATATCTGTACGTCTATTTTCATAGAGTGAGATATACCTTTCTGAAATTATGTCTACGACATTTACCTATATCAGTGGATGGTTAGGTAAGGAGCATTAAACAGCGGTGTAATTCTTCTTAACCATAAGTACAGTTTTCAACCTACGACACACAGTGAATGAGTTATCAGACTCAAGGGACTTATACAAAGTATTGTATGTTGTCCAGGGTCCATCAGGACAGAGGGGTTGGTCCTCATACTATATTCTGTTTACTTTTAACTTCTCTAGTTCTTAGACATGTGTTTCGTAGAAACACAGGGTCTAAGTTTTGAGGAGTTATAGGTATTTGAATAGAGTAGAGAACCAGGTGTAGCAAGTATCGGGATTCTTCAAAGTGATCGAAGATGTAGATACTTGTGTATGGTATTCAGTTGATAGTAATGATAAAGAGATCTTTCTTCTCTTTCAGGTTACTCATAATTGGAAGTATTCCTAAGTTGAGTAACGCTGATCGGCCTCCTTCCATTTAGTTGACATGCACTGGAGACAGTTGCATGATTTGAATCTGGTTCAATTAAATCAGTGCCTCTGGTTCTATATATGATATAGAACAGTTCATATCTTAACGATGTTAAGGTACGGGGAGTTGTCTGGCTTATGCTTAAAACCAGACACTGGACAACTCAAGGCACATTTCTGTAATGGCTGTTTGTGGGTTGACCCAGGCTATGACGCGGGTTGACTTTCTACCATCTGGATGAACAATAGCAATATTGTTCTAGACTCGCCACAGTTTTATTAAAAATGGATTTTTCAGAAAACAGTAGTGGGAGTATGGTAGAACTGGAAGTGATTCCAGAACCACAAACGATTACTGAAGATTTGATAAGGAACCTAAAGATTCAATCTGGATTGACATTCCATTGGCCACTCCGCAGATAAGGTGGGTAACTTCAGGCACCCGAGAGGTACTACGGTAGCCTCAAGGACGGTGACAGGGAAGTTCTTGTTTACCCAAAATTACCATTGCTGTTGTTCCAGGCTGCGAGACCCGGCGGGAGGATGAGTATAGCGTCGTTCTGAACTCGCTTCAGAAGTGTACGTGTATATGACTCTGCCAGAGGGTTGTCGTAGTCAGTGGGAGCAGCGGAAGCATTGGTGGACAAGTAGCTTATGTCTATTTATAGACTAAAGCAGATGTAGCGGAGATAGATCATCTACTTCTGATGTGACAGTCATGGGTTTGACTTCATCAGAATAGGGGATGGATCTGTTGAGAAGGTAGTAGGGTGTGATATCCTGGTATTTGGATGACATACACAGAGTAGGAAAAGAAACTCCTACACTACGATCGGTTATACTTTGGTCGTCACACAGTGGTTTCTCCACAAAGGAAATGGATTTTATATCAGACATACTGGTTACTAGATCTATGGTCTTAGATCTAGATTTGGGTGGTTTCCCAATCAGGGTACTTGACAGCGTTCTAAAAGTATTTAGGATGGACGACTCCTGGCACGGTAGTGTACCTGCAGGTAATGGAGTCACCCTCTCCAAAGGTGTCTTACAGACTAAAGGGGAGAGGGACGGGCATGATTGGCAGATCACTTGCTCAGGCAATTGAGTCAATCGTGAGATGTCAAGTACCACACCAGATGTTGTTCTTGCACTAGATGCAATAAGTTGACATTAATCCAATCCTGGAGAAACAGTCGGAAGCAGTTTTAGAACATAAGTGGATGTTCTAGGGATATGATAACGACAGCCTCATTCAGGAGACAGTTATCATTCCAGGCTTCCAAGGTGACATGGACGACAAGGAAGTTGTCAGAGTTATAGTTTTTCCTTCCGACGAGGGGCAGTATTTTGGACAGGTGGTCTAAGGCAATACTGAGGGAGGCATGGCGCAGGATACTGATTAAGTTCAGTTGACGATACAGTCTAAGAAGTTTGGATTTGGAGTTCATTTATGAGCTATGTCCCATCAGACATCCAGACATATTCTGAGACAGGTATTGCTCTTTTCGGGAGATGGTTTTCTCCGCGAACTTGAGATATAGAGAGACATAGAAAGAAACAACTAAGCGGATCCACTCACTGAGGCTATTCCTCGAACGCAATAGTTCCGCAAACGAGCTTTGTGAGACTGACTAGTAGAGGAGTTGGGTGTTCGGTATCACACGGGCTGTGTGTATGCGACATCGCAATAATTAGCCTTGAGTGCAAGTGGGAGATTGTTGGAGATAGTGCCCTCAGAGTCAATTATTAGGTCACAGGTACGTGATTGTAATGATTGAGGGAGGACCTATCCCAGTAGGACAGTCTTGCTCGAGATGATAGTATGCTATCTGGTTTACCTTTATTATCGTGTACTGTTTTAGGTGACCTGACACGTCGCTATTACACGTTGATAGAGCCCCTAGGATTCTTGCTTGACCACCAGCAGTATGAGGGCGATCATATAAGTGGGAGCTGGGGGTCTACAAGCATATCCTTAAAAGGTCCCTAGTCGTGGGAGTTTCGAGACCGGGCATCGATACTCCATTAGTAGACTAGTGTATACAGTCGAGACCCCGACGAGGGGCGGTGGCCGGTCTCACAAGCCACTGGTGTCAGTTGGATCACCTAAGATGTATACAGGTGCTCATTGGGTTATGAGTACACCGGACAGGACTCGCCGGGAACATGCTAGTTGGTCATATACCAGACGTCAGATGGCAGTTCCCTGGTGACATGTGTGCAGGTTAGTTCATCGACCTGGGGATCGTCATTTGTCTTGTGTGAGTTCCCACTGTACTTTGATTACTACCCTACCACGGCTCAAAGGAGTCGTGCAAACAGGTTTTAGTTGGGTACAGTCCCGAGCCACATGGAGGCAGTGAGCGTATCTTCAGGGGTTCGTCTCTCCCGGTATTGGGGGTGAGGTCGTGCTGTGTCTAGGAGAGCCATTACACAAAGTCCTTGGCCAAGGCAAGGAGATTTACTGGTAGGTATTCCAGTAGTATCTCAGGGTGTTCTGGGCTACACTCCGACACGACTTGTACCGCTTTTGGGGGTCTGACTTTTACCAACCCCCTAGGCCCGCCATGCGATGCTCATAGACGAACGGACCGGACTGCACGGATATTGTCACTGACAGGCTCAGTTGGGTGTCGGGGTGAGCTTCCTCATCGACGTCCCTTTTAGTCAATAGCTGGTGGCCCGTTACGTATTGGCTTATACCTCTGACGTGCTAGTGGTTAAATCCACAGCCATAGTATTGACGAGTCTTTAGAGTCTACCACAATTTCAGTTACTCAGCTTTCGGGCGAAAGGTTGTAGAGGCCGTATGGAGATATGGCAAGGTCCGATCAGATACGTGCGGTATTGCACGGATCACGATCGGACAGTTTGTACTATAGGCCGTATGGTTATATGGCAGGGTTCGATCAGATACGTGCGGTATTGCACGGATCAGGATCGAACAGATATTACTAGCCGGCTTTGGTATAAGCCGGATCCTAGTATAGTACAGTGTAGATTTTGTCTCATTGCATTTGTATTTCGGTCGGAATACAAATGCGGGTGTGTATGCACAGTATCGGGGTTTTCCTGTAATTTATTACGGGACCAGTTTTCTGGAGTTGCCAGTTTGCTTTCCGTTTCGGCCGATTTCCATTGTTCCGTTCATTGGCCGAAGATTGGTGGAGGAGGGCTTATTTGCATTGTTGCAAATAGGCATTTGTGGAAGGGGGTCTTTGCATTTTGTTGTATCATGATAGCACCCTCCTTTGACTTGCTTGACTTCATACTTCATGATGGCTTGACTTTGTTAGCATCATGGTTGTTGATGATTAGTTGGTAGTGTATTGGTTTTGGGAGTGATCATTGCCTCTCATCATCACTTGCTTTTTTCCATGACACTCCACCTTGCATTATTGTTCCACCCACCCCCTTGTCTTTTCTCTCTCCAATCTCACTTGGTAAGGGGGGGGCCGGCCATTCCAAATGGTGGGGATGGATTCTTTTTTATGGGTGGCATTTTTGTTTCTCTTGCTCACTAGAAAAGCCCTCTAGTTCATTTCCAAAAGTTCCTCTCTTTTCTTCCACAAAAATGGCAACCTCCACTACCCCAAAAGAGACACAAGTTCTACTACACATTCTACAGCGAATCTTGGGCACGTCGAGTAGCCGGCTTCGTACCCGAGTTGCCTCGGCATTGAGGTGGGAGCCCGTAAACAAAGTAGGCGATGTGGTGCACTTCCGGCGACGAGGAGGAGATGGGACTTTTCCGCAGGAGATCCGGACGATGGCGAGAAGACCGGAGGACTTGGATCGTCGGTATATCTCTAACCCATCTTGTCTAGTTAGCTTAGACTAGTTAATGGTTCGATCCGGAGTTTAGTGCGCGGTGGTGCCGGTTTGCAAAGTCCGCAAAATTTAAGTTATTCACCGCTTCCGCATTCCGGCGTCGGATTGACGGCCGGGGCGCCGCCGTGCACTTACACGTTCAATACATATATCACATCACAGATATAACCCATTAGCTAAAGTATACAGAACTTCGATCAAAATACGGATTTGTAACCACCCCAAACACAAATTTGTTCCCTGGAAAATCTGGGCAGAAACAACATATTCTAAAAATCCCAAAACAGCACATTGATACACTGCAGGAAAAATGAGCCACGGCCGAGTGAACTCGGCCGCGGATCCGCGGCAAGAATCATGTTCTTGACGCGGTTCCGCGGCGTGTTGACCGAGTCAGTGACTCGTTTTTCCTCTGTGTTCATATAAAACCCTGAGCCGATTTTTGGTATGTGTCAAATTATTTTCAGAGCGGTCTAAAAATCGGCAGAAAGTTCAGTTCTCGGGCCTGTTTTGTGATTTTTTCTCCGATCGAAATTCTAGATACTTTGCTAACATGCTAGATAGTGTTTAGCTAGGCTCTGATACCACTGTAAGTCCACGTTACCCTTCCCGGTTCTTTCGGGGATGCGGAAACGGTAAAAAATAATTTTTACGGTGAAGGTAACATGGACTTTAGAATAAGATCTTTGCTAAACAAACATCTAGCAACCTAATTACAAGTTTAACTACTATGTTAGGGGTTATACCTAGGTCTTGAACTCCTTCTCTTCTTGCTCCTTGGAGTGGTTGGATCGACCTCACCTCGTCGTCTCCTCTTGCCGAAGATAGATCCACCCGAAAGCTTCTACCATGGGCTCCTACCTCAACCGAGAGGAAACTAAAGTCCTTGGCTTGCTAGACCTTGAACTTTAGAATGAGTAGAGAAGTGTTTTTAGGGTTTTATCTCAATGGCTCATGTTTCTCAGCTCATGAGACATGAGAGCCATGAGCAAGAGGAAGAGGGAGAGCTTAGATGGGAGAGAATGAGAATGATAGAATGAGAATGACTTTTCACAACCATGCTCTCAAAAAAGAAAATAATCATGATAATAATAATAATTAAGTATATGTGATGGTTCATATCAATGGCCATTATCATTTCATGCATTTAATGCATTTTGTAAACAACAAGCAAGCAAAAGTCATAGCCATGAAATGATAGCCATGAAATGATGATGGTCAATGAGTCCAAAATAGTCAACCGGTCAACAAAGTCAACAAGTCAACAAAAGTCAAATTTTCAACTCAACCATGGCACAATAATACTTAATTAATATTATTATTAATCATATTTATTATTCTCTTTAGGGTTTAGAAAAGGTCAACAGTCAACAACCCTAATGAGAATCCTCTGCCTCTGTCTCTGTCAACCGTGCATACACACCCGCATCCGTGTTCCGAGGAACACGAATACAAACGAGATAAAACCAATCCCAAAACGAATACTAGGATCTGGCTTAAACTAAAGCCCGCTAGTAATAACTGACCGGACACCAAACGTGCACAAGTACGCGGATGTGAACGAACCCTGTCGCAAAACGATGCGACCTCTACTCTGTTTTTCCCAAAGGTGAATAGCTCTCTGTGTGGGATTCTAAAGACTCGACACTACGCTGGCAGTGGGTTTAACCACAGGCCGCAAGCGGTACTAGCTGTACGTAACGGTCCCCAGGTAGATGCCGATAAGAAGACTGAAGAACCCATCCGAACACCTACTGAGCCTGAATGTGACAGTCTCCGTACAGTCCGGTCTGTTCGTCTGAGAATATCGCATGGCGGGCCTAGGAGGGCGGTAAACGTCAGTCCCCTAATAGCGGTACAAGTCGTGTCGGAGTGTAGCCCAGAACACCCTGAGATAACACTGGAAACCTACCAGTATATCTCGCTTGCCCTGGCCAGGGACGACTATGTGTAATGGCTCTCCTTGACACAGCGCGATATCAACTCCCAATACTGGGAGAGACGAATCCTGTCTAACCGTCACTGCCTCTAAGTGCTTCGGGACTGCACCCAACTACTACCTGTTTGCACGACTCCTTTGAGCCGTGGTAGGGTAGTAATCAAAGAACTGTGGGAACACACTCGAGGCGAAGTGACGGTGTCAAGTCAGCGGAATAAGCTGTACTCATGTCACCTGGGAACTGATAACTGACGATAGGTATAGTACCAACCAACAATTCCCGACGAGTCCTGTCCAGTGTACTCATAACCTAACGAGCACCTGCATACTATCTCAAGTACGACGTACTGACGGCTGTGGGACAGACCGTCTCCCCTGCTGGGATGAAAAGCACATACGCTAGTCTACACCGGAATATCGATGCCCTGTCTCAATAGTCCTACGACTAGGGACCTGTATAAGGATGTGCTCGTAGATTACCCAGCACCAACTAGTGTGACTGCCATCACAACGCTGGTAATCAAGAAAAGATCCTAAGGGCTCCACTAATGTGTATAGGCGATTTGCTAAAAGAAACACATGTACAGATTAAAGTAGAAACAAACCAATTAGCATACTACCATTTGGAGCAAGATTGTCTATACAACTGTGAATATCCCAAGCTTCCATTAAGTAATATACAAACTAGTATGATACAGTAATGGCCTCTTGGGCATATACACTAACAGGCTATAGTGCCCTCAAGTCAATTATTGTAATCGTAGAGACGCGATTAGATGATTGAGAGAGGACCAATACGGGTAGAACAGTCTTACTCAAGATGATAGTATGCTATCGGGTTTATCTTTATCATCAAGTACACCCTTTATGTGGCATTACAGTTCACTATTATATGTTGCTAGAGCCTATAGGATTCCTGTTTGACTACTAGCATTATGATGGCCATCATATACGTAGGAGCTGGGTGGTCTATAAGCATATCCATAAATGTCCCTAGTCGAGGGAGGAGCGAGACTGGGCATTGATGCACCAGAGTAGACTAGTGTATACTGATCGAGACCCCAACGAGGGGCGGTGGACGGTCTCACAAGCCATTGGCGTTAGTTTGTTCAGCTAAGATAGTATGCAGGTGCATATTGGGTTATGAGTACACTGGGAGGATTCGCCAGGAACCTGCTAGTTGGTATTATTCCTATTGTTAGATAACAGTTCACAGATGACGTGTACAGATTAGTCTGTCGACCTGAGATTGTCATTTGCCTCATGTTAGTGTTAGATATGTATGCCCTAGAGGCCTATATTGTATAGGATACTAGGCATGTATATGTGCAGAAACAATCTTTGCTCAAAATGATAGTGTGCTATCTGGTTTATCTTCATCTTAAATTGTGTAATTTTTCATATCTTTATATGCATGTTGGTGAAGCCCTTAGGATTATGCTTGACTACCAGGATTATGATGAGATCATACTAGTGGGGCATGGATAGTCTATAAGCATATCCTTTAATGGTTTCTAGTCGAGGGTATATCGAGACAGGGCATCGGTATTACCAAGTTAGACTAGTGTGTATGTTTCCTGACCCTGGGAGCGATAGTTGATTCCACAACCATTGGTGTTTGACATCTAAGATTGTACACAGGTGCTCATTGAAGAATGGGTACACCGAACATGACTCGCCGAGAACTCCTAGATGGTATATATACCAATTGTCAGATAGCAGTTTTCTGCCGACACTTGTACAGGTTAGTCTGTAGACCCGAGATCGTCATAGTGTCTTGTGTGATTCCCACTGTTCTTTGATTTCCTCCCTACCGCGGCTCTGCTAAGTCTTGCAAACAGGTGGATTTGGGGTATAGTCCCGAATCGCATGGAGACAGTGAGCGATAGGAGGGGTTTCGTCTCTCCCGGTATAGGGAGCTGGTGTCGCGCTATGCTTGATCGGCCATAACATCAAATCCCTGGCCAGGGTTCTCGAGATTTACTGATAAGTGTTATCGGTAGTTTCTCGAACCGTTATGGGCCGTAAATCAGCAAGACTTATAAAGTTACTGGGGTCTGACATTTACCACCCATAGACTTCATATGCGATGTATCAGACGAAGAGACCGGACTGTACGGTAAGTGTTGCTTGCAGGCTCGTTGGGGTTGTGATGAGTTCGCTCATCAGCCATTTTTTCGTCATGTACCTGCGTAGCCGTTACGCACAGTTAGTGCCGCTGACACGCTTGTTGTTAAAGCCACTGCCAGCGTACTGTCGAGTCTTTAGAGTCCCACACAGAGGGTTCCCTCTTTCAGGCAAAAGATGTAGAGGCCGTAAGTTGTTACGGCAGCCGTAAGGTATTACGACAGGGTTTCGATTATGGTCGTTTAATTGTTACAGTTATAATAATCGGAACAATAATACTGGTAGGATTTGGTTTTAGCCGGATACCGGTATTATATTATTGGATTAATAGTATTCGTATTTTTTGGAATTCGGATACGGGTATACGGTATACGGTATACGGAGGAGGGGTATTCTTGTAATTGTTACAAGAATACCTTCTAGAAGGTGCCACCTCATAATGACATTATTTATTTTATGAAAATAAATAAATTAGGTGGAAATAAGAAAGTCCAAGCATGGTTGCAAGAATGGGTTATTTAATTTTATATTGTTTTGGAATTACTATTGAAGTATGGTGCTAATTTTATATTATATGCTTCAATTATTCCATTTGCAATATATCATTTTTCTCATGCTTGAACTCACTCATTATCACAAACACTTTCTCTCTCCTTCTTCTCCTCTCCTCCTTCATCCTAAGCTTTACCATTCACATGTGTTGTGAAACAAAAGTTTAGGATTAAAGATAATCCAATACCCTAATCTCTGCATGATCCTAGTGACCTCTTCTAGCAAGCTTGGTCTCTAGGTTAAGCTCTTATGAAGTGTTTCTAGCTTGCACGACAACTCTCGCGTGGATCATCTAGGTCTTGGGGTAGCCGGAGATCAAGCACATCGGCAAAGTCAAAGGAGCCAAGGAGTTCATCATGTTGAAGGCCCGAAGGACCGGATCATCAAGGTATAATCCCTAACATAGTAGATAACATCTCTAGTTAGGGTTTTCTAGTTGCGGTTTAGACAAGATTTTATGAAAAGTGCGTGTTGTATGCAAAGAAAATTTTCGTTTACCATTTCCGCCGCCTCACAAGAGTTGTGGGAGCATGCAACATACACTAACATGATATCCGAGCCTAACTAAAGCATAATTAGATTGTTAGCCAAAAGTTTGAACTTCGATCGACGAATTTTTTTCCTGGAAAACACCATTTCTGTCCCCGTTTTCTGTCGATTTTTAAAGTATTCAAAAAATCAATTCAGTAGCCTTAAAAATACATGCAGGGTTTTCTGAGCACACTGTAGAAAAACGAGACTCTAACTCGCTGGGAACGCCACGGATCCGCGGCCAAACTCAGTGTTTGGCTGCCAATCCGCAGCCGAGTCATGGCCGAGTTGACTCGTTTTTCAGCAGTTTGTTTAGATTAAGAAAATTGTGTTTCTGGGATATCTGTAATTTACACAAAGTTGTTTGTGCTCTGGATTGTGACAAGTGTTGGCATGGTTTATAATTATCGATCGAAATTCTAAAGTGCTTGGCTAATTGGGTCTTCTTGGTTAATGATATGTGTGTTTGAAACGTCGACTAATTGCTATAAGTCGATTAGTCGGGGTTGCACACTTCTGTAATGATATCATGAGATGGTATGTATATATGAATATGTTGAATCATCGTGATGAATGGCCGGGGGATGTGAGAAGAGCGTTTTTCTTTTCTTTCAATCAATGTAATTTGTAAAAAGCAATGTAATATTATTTTGCGGGGCACATCCGGGTTGAACTTGTAGTCACCGTTGTATAATTTCTTTTTACTGTTTTTGCTCTTAGGATAGACCCAAGGTGGGGTGCACAAACTACCGGGTTTTTGAAGTGCCAAGTGGCCTACTCACTTTGTTGAGGGAGGTTGCTTGTCACGACCCGAAAATATGGAACATGACCGACACTTAAACTACGAAACGTCTCGAGGCTTACGTAATCTAAGTAAGCCGAAAACCCAGAAATCCAAACCAAGAAAAGTAGTAGAGTAAAGGAAAACCAATTTAAAATCAAGTGGTTTTAATAGCATAAGCCGAGTTATGCGGTTTTTTTTTTTAAAAAAGCATCAAAAATTTCCTGAAAATTTCGGCAGAGTCTCCTTTGTAAATACTGGCTCCCAAACGGGATACAAAATGAATAGTATACGAAATCAATAAAAAGGCATCCCCAAGCGGGAGCTAGCTCTTTGTCAATCGACGGTCACAACCACACAAGCAATATAATATACAACGCCAACGGCAAGGATCAAAATTCAAAAGGAAACTCAAAACCATAAGAAAACCACAGAAATATAACGCGCGACTCTAAGGTCGAAGGAATAACATTACTGGTCTCTATCTCAAAATAAATACATGTTCGGTTGATGGAACTTCTAGATACAACAGAATAATGATATACAAGATATATAATGGGGGTACGATACAAGTAAACCCACCTACTAGCAAATCACCCGAAGGAAACTATGCCCGCAAAGCCGTAATGAAACATGTACGGCAAACCTGCAAGAAACTGGGGCACAACGGGGGTGAGTTGCCAACTCGTGAATAGAAAAAAAAACATCTACGAAAAGAAATCGCATAAATAACGCAATCCTAGGTCAATGATCATAATATATCCTTAAATATATAACCAGCAACCCATAACAATGGTTAGGGCAAATATCTAACCCAAGTGTAATTCCATGTGCCCGTGTCAGTGCCTCAAGTAGCAATATATCATATGAATGAGGTATGAATGCATGGAACAGAATGCATGTACTGACGAAAACTACTTTCATAAATCAATGAGATTTCTGTATTTTAAAAGTGAGGTACCATAAATGAAATCAGCAAAAAACAGTGCCCAGCATCGACACAAAACAAGTGTCCAAATATCTCGATATCTCAATCACAGTATCTAGGGCGCCGTCAATCCAGACCGGCCCCTACCATCCATCTCAAGACCACGACGGTATCCTCCGGATATCCGACGCGTCGGGTAATATCACCGGTCGGTAGTGCTCCCCTGCCGGGTTCAACATCAACAACACATTCCTCTTGCCCCGGGGTACCGCACCGGGCCCACCATGTACCCGAAACGGTTCCTCCACTCCTCGAATCGGGTCTCGAAATCCATCAGCAAACTCATGGTGGACGACTCATACATCATGGGAAAACCGCACTTTTTATTTTAAAAGGGAGAAAAGGTTTATTTATGTTTTTGCGGTTATCCTCCAAATCCAAGAAATCTCATGAAATCCGAATCCAAGTCATCAATAGCATGTAAACAGTGAATATAGGCATGAGAATCCATGAATGCGACACAACAGTGAATAATAACATGCATGAAGTAGTAGGCAATAACTACAATGTCTAACTAGCATATAAGGCAAGTACACTAATATCATGTCTAAACTATTAGCTAACAACCTATGTCAAATGAAATAGTATTTTCTAAAGTGTTCGTGACATGTCAATTACCGATGAAGATGTGTGTGAGCCGGCAAGTAAGTGTACGTGGTACATACGCGTCATCGGTAATGGTGCTGGTGTCCTAACAGCATGATATTAATAATGCAATAAGAAATTATAATATAAGTATGCGATGCGGAGCGAACAGTAAAAATGAGCGGGAGCTGAATACTAGACGCAACTATAACTAATCTGCACTAATCTAATATAAGTCCTACAAATGGTGCCTTTTGAAATAACACAAATCATGGGGTTTTGAAAATAGGGGCTACGGTGTTTTTAAGAAAAGATATGTTTTTGAAATATCCGTAGAATTCCTTGACCTGTCTTTTAAAATACGCATGATTCGTAAGCTTTGAAATAGGTAAGAATCGAATCTAATCTAACAACTAAACTAAACTAAAGGGCTAAGCTAACAAGCTGGACTACAGGTAAGGAAACCGTCTAACGTCTGAGTCGATACATATACATACCTGTATATATATTAGTCGGTGATCCCGCCTCAATAATATCATATCCGATACCATATCTATAATCAGACATCCCAAGTCAAGAGTGCGGATCAATCATCAAGATATAGCTCGTACGTAAATCCGTCGTACGGCATCCCCCAATTCTGGGTACGGGTAAAAATCACATTCATCATACTATTCACCTGGTATCCTCTTTATCAATATCATGATCTGGTACTGATCTACATCTAGTACAATACTGATATCGCCTAAGTATGCATGCACGTATGTAAAAACCACGTCAAGGACCCGCTACAACGTCATGTCGTATCTCAAATACGAACCCTGCTATATCACCGATCTCACGACCTCAAATCAAATCTCATCGACTCATCATAAATCCCAAGTACTATCCCCAAATCCGTATGTGAACACACAGTCCTATACCTATGTGAACACATAACTATATATTCCCGAATAAGCACAAAAGAAAGAAGAAAGTATGTAAGTATGGGTGGGTGTGTGCAAGTGTGGTGCGACCGCTACTCTAGGGCTTCGCGACACTCAATCATTCAAGAACACCAAATATCCATATTTATCATCAATAACTCAAACAATATATAAACAATATATATATGTGTGTATACGTGTCCGTATACATCACCACGAACTGCGGGGGTGCTATACGCCATCCACCCGACTTCTCCCCGTAGATATAAATCTACTCACCTGGTCCTCGCTCGCCGGTGCCGACGTCGCCACGCGTTTGCTGGTCGTCTCGAAGTCCACATGGGGTACCTACATATCATAACGCACCGTATCGCATTAAAATCCGACTCATGACCAAAACGACATACGAATCCCACATAGGTCAAAACCTATGGTTTGCTTTCACAAATCAACCCAAAACCCTCCACATCGGCGTACAAACGCCGAGTGATCGTGAAAAACTCAAACACGCCAATCATGGTTTCAAAACTCACTAATTATATAAGGAATAGGTTTTTAATTCGTCAAAACCATAAAAGTACACAAATCGTTTTATTTCCCAAAACTCTAGTTAGCGGTTGTTAACCGTTTTAATACAAATCTTGATGTTTAAGCAAAACGAGTTATCAAAATATTCGCTAAATAGCTTAATTAGGCCACATAAACACTTATTAGATTTTAATCTCACTTCTTTATTTTAATTACAAAAATCTAGTTTGCAAACCAACATAATTAGAATTTTTTTATCTAACAATTTAACTTAAGTTTTAAAACCTAGTTTACAAAATTATGCAATTTGGACAATTTAAAAGTAGCAATTAGCAAGATGCAACAAGATTAAGTTTTCTATGTCTTAATATGCTAACTACACCATGACATTATAAACATTTTATAAAAACCCTAACCTTATTTAAAAACCCTAATCTTGATTTTCTAAATAGAAAATTAAACCAATTTAGATACCTAATTAAGTTGATTACAACAATTATCAACAAGATAACACTTGGAGCAAGATTATACCTCACAATTTGTAGATCTATCTTGCAAAAATCTTAGCCTCCAAAACTTGCTTCCATGCTCCAAGATCCACACTAGATTGGTTAAAGAATAATGGGTAATTGTTGGATTTGGGATTTATGAGGTTTTAATTTGACTTTTTCTTGAATTTTTGAGCACTTTTTTGATGGAAATGAAGCGGTAAAATTTGGGGCTGATCAAGGAGGGGTCTCGGCCAGATTGGGGAGAGAATGAGCGAGGAGAGAAAGAGAGAATGGGTTTGTGGCAAAAGTCAAACAAAACCCATACCCCAAAGTCAACACTTACTCTTTTCTTCATTCATTCTTCTCTTGTTGTTTTCTTGGACTTTTCTTTTCTCAAGTGGGGAATTGGGCAGCAAGGGTTCGGCCACAGTGGAAATGGGGGTGGGTGAGTGTGGGTGTGTGTGTGGGATGAGGGAAAATGATAAGTATTATACCCCCAAACATCCATTAACACTAAATTCACTATTTAAGCCTTTTTTTCGATATTTTCTAAACCGTTTTGGCACACCATTTCAATTCAAAAACCACATGATAAAATTTTGTTTAATGTGTTATGTTGCACAAAATTTGTTTCAACTCATTCCAATTTGTAATTTTCCCTAATTAAATATATTAGTGACGGCTTAAAATACTATTAAAATAATTAATTTCGGAAAATTTTTCAGAAAATTTGAAAATTCATCAGTGGCTCAATAAACACCAAATACTAGCAATTACATAGCTAGAATATGTATATTTAATTTTATAATAAAGACATTTGTATTTTGACTTTTTACAGAAAACCGCTTTATTTTACCGTTTTTTTTTGAAATTTCACCGAAACGATTTTCAAAACGTTACATTGCTTCACTTCGGGAATTTGGCGGGTAGTTTGCCGCACCCGTAGGGGTCTAGGGTGGGGTTTTTGCTATTCATCACGACCGTGGAAACCTTCTTTCATTAAGGGCTTGAATGAAATATGGAATTCCTAGTATATCCAATGTATTCATCTGTGATCTGAAATGGCTATATTTATATGAGATGTATAATAAACGTTGCTTATGTTTTGCACCCGCGCTAGTCCAGCCCGCGCTCTGCCGTTAGTTAAGTAACCTAACGGTGCATGACAGGACCCCATGGCGAATGCGGATGGCATAAACGTACGTTCTATTTTCGTTTCTTTTCTGTGATGTTTAGGAAACGTAAATGATAGGACAGCATTAATGTGATTAATGTTATGAAAAAGAAATCTAAAGATGTTGTAGAATCAAATTTTTTAAAATAGGTAAATTTAGTTTTTTCTTCGCATAGTGGTATTCTTGAATATCCTGCACCTCATTCGATGAGGAAAGGGCCGAGATCCCTTCACCGTTAGTGACCCCTTTAGCGAAACTAGCAAATGTTACAAAGAACTCGATTGTTTTTATAGTTGACCTAGCTTTTTCTTTGCATCATAGTATTTACATATCCGGCACCTTATTCGATAAGGAAAAAGCTGAGATCCCTTCACCGAGAGTGATCTCTTTAGCAAAATTAGAAAGATACTACAAAACCATTCGATTTTTTAAAACCGGATCTTAAACCACTCTTTTCACTCGATTCTACAACGATATCAAGTTCAAAACGTCAAAGGTTTTCACGAAAACCATCCGTTGCCCTCCGCCATTTTAGGAAGCAGAGTACTTAGTACTGTGTCACGTTTGTTGACTATAGTTAAGGCATGGTGTACGGTAGCTAAGTGATGTCTTCCTACAAAGTATTTGATGCGATCGATTAGGACATTCGCATGACTAAGTGATGTCTAAATCAATCCCGAAATGATGGGTAGAACTTGACTAGTGCTTAAGATTTGTTGACCATAGTTAAGATCATAAGACACTAGGGGTAAAAATCAAATCGGGAATTTCAAGAGTTGAAATTTGCAATAAGATTGCATACCTTCTATTTGATGGTTGGATCCCGATCGCACTGTGAGTAAAAGTTACTCCCGGGAGAGTTTAGCACTTTACAATTAGCTAATCCAGTAGGTGTCTAGAAAGGTGTCAATGGGGTTACGCCTCTAGGAAAATGATGTTTACTTTAATTAGGTCCGTGCGAAAGCACGGGGAACCTCTCTCGAAGTACCGATACTGGCCTGGCTTACCGGTTAGCGAACTTGCAGATTGCAATTAATCCTGTGTAATTTTCTTTTTGAAAGGTTTGAAGTAAAATTTGATAAAAGCAGTGGGAGACATCAGTTAGATAAGATTAATAACCTATCTAATTATGCAAGAGCAATCGCTGAGTGTCATCTTTTCTCTCTCCTAATGGCAGATACCTATGATGGGACTTAAGCTTTTATTGGACAAAAATAAACTCACGGGACCGAATTACAAAGATTGGCTAAGGAACGTGAATATTGCCCTGACCTATGATAAAGTCGGATACGTCCTGACTACTCCAGCCCCTACTATCCCAGGCCCTGATTCTTCAGTTGCGGATAAGCAAGTCCGCAAGACATGGGATATAGATTGCGCCACAGCCAAGTGCCTCGCGCTTGCTTCTATGAACAATGAACATCAGAAGCAGCACGAGAAGATGGATGTTCAATCTATCTTTCTCCATACAAAGGAGTTGTATGGAGAGCAATCTCGTACTCTCCGATACGAGGCATCTTGAAAGTTGTTTCAGATGCGAATGGCTGCTGGCATGTCTGTAAGTGACCATATATTGAAGATGATTAGACTTATCGAAGAACTTGAGGACCTGGGTTGGACCATGGAGAACGAGCAGTATGTTGATATTGTTCTACAGTCCCTTTCCCCTGCCTTTGCTCAACTCGTTGTAAACTTCAACATGCACAACATGGAGAAGTCTTTGCCAGAACTCCTCAACATGTTGAGGAGTGCAGAGAGCACACTAAAAGTAGCGAAAACTCCCGCTCTTATTGCTGGGCCATCTTCTTCCTCCGTCCCAAAAGCCAAATCAAAGGGAAAGGGGAAGAAGAAGAAGAATCCCATCAAGCATAGAGGCGGAGTGAAAAAGGCACCGGGAAGGGACAAGAAAGGGGCTGCTGCGACAGGATGAGGGGAAAGTTTTCACTGCCACCAGACTGGACACTGGAAGAGAAACTGCGTTGGATACTTGGCCGACCTCAAGAAGATGAAGCAGGGTAAAGCTTCCACTTCAGGTGTGCTTGTAATATAAAACTGTTTTTCAATTAACTCTGCTTCCTGGGTATTAGATACTGGGTCAGGATCTTACATCTGCAATTGTCTGCAGGGTCTGAGAAATAGCAAGTTTTTGAAGAAAAGTGATCACACTCTCCGGGTTGGGAATGGTTCCTCAGTACATGCTACAGCAGTGGGAGAGTATCAACATGGTTTGCCGTCGGGTTGTATATTGGTTTTGAACCCGTGTTATTTTATACCCACTATGTTATGTAACATTATATCTGTATCGGTGTTGGACAATGCAGGATATAATTTTGTATTGCAATCTAATGTTATGAACATTAACCTTAATCAAGAGTTGATTGGGTCTGGTACATTAAGTAATGGGATATACATCCTAAAACAACATACAGTTTTTAACGTACAGCACACAAACAAAAGAAAGGTTTCATACATAAATGAAGCTTTCATTTGGCATTATAGACTTGGACATATTAACAGAACAAGACTAACCAAGTTACATAAAGATGGATATTTAAACTCATTTGAATATAAATCTTATGCGACTTGCCAGTCTTGCATCAAAGGTAGAATGACCAAAACTCCATTTACTGAACACGGATAGAGAGCTACTGAATTCTTAGGCATCATACATAGTGATGTATGCGGACCAATGTCTACACATGCAAGAGGTGGTTTTTCATACTTTATAACCTTTACTGATGACTTCTCAAGATTTGGACATGTGTTCTTGATGAAACTTAAGTCTGAAGCCTTCAAAAAGTTCAAGGAGTATAAATCTGAAGTAGAAAAACAAACAGGCCTAAGTATCAAGAAACTTCGATCAGATCGAGGAGGTGAGTATCTAAGCTCAGAGTTTCTAGATTTCCTAAAAGAGAATGGGATTCTCTCTCAGCTCACTCCTCCATACACACCACAGCACAATGGAGTATCAGAAAAGAGAAATCGCACCCTATTAGATATGGTACGATCTATGATGAGTGATGCTGAGTTACCAATATCATTCTTGGGGTACGCATTAGAGACTGTGATTCATCTTTTGAACAGGTTGTCAACCAAAACCGTGTCTACCACACCATATGAGATATGGTATGTGAAGAAACCATCTCTTAAAAGATTTAGGATATGGGGTTGTCCGGGTTATGTGAAAAAGAAAAATACAGACAAACTCGAGACACGATCGGTTTTGTGTAGATTTGTGGGATATCCAAAACACTTGTATGGATATCTCTTCTACCACAAGGAAGAACAAAGATTGTTTGTTTCTCAGTATGCCACATTTTTAGAAAATGAATTTTTTGCAAATGATACTTTTGGCAATGTGGTAGAACTAGAAGAAATTCCAGATACACAAACAATTACCGATGATTTGGTTGAACCTGAGGTTTTAATAGAACCTGACGAACCTCAGCCACTACGTAGATCTAGTAGGACTTCTCGCCCACCTGATAGACACTACGGTTTTCTAATTGATGGTGATAGAGAAGATTGCATCATAGATGATGATGACCCTACTAGTTTTCAGCAAGCTATCACGAGTGGTTACTCAGTGAAGTGGCTGGATACCATAAGATCCGAAATGGAATCCATGCACACCAACAAAGTATGGACTTTGGAGGTTGCACCTTCTGGAGTAAAACCCATAGGGTGCAAATGGATCTTTAAAAGAAAGATCGGTGTGGATGGTCAGGTGGAGACCTATAAAGCTAGGCTGGTAGCAAAAGGATTTTGTTAAAGACCAGGACTGGACTATGATGAAACCTTTTCACTAGTCACGATGCTCAAATCCATTCGGATCCGGCTTGCTATAGCTGCTCACTATGATTATGAGATCTGGCAGATGGATGTTAAAACGACATTCCTAAATGGTGATTTAGAAGAATGCATTTTTATGGATCAGCCAGAAGGCTATATTGATAGTGGGAGCAGCGGAAAAGCATGCAGGCTGCTTAAATCCATCTATGGATTAAAGCATGCATCACGGAGTTGGAACATCTGCTTTGATGATACAATCAAAGAGTTTGGTTTTATCAAAAATGTGGATGAACCATGCATTTATAAAAAGATTGTAGAGAGTACTGTTACATTCCTCGTATTGTACATGGACGACATTCTTTTAATAGGAAATGATATTCCTATGCTACAATCGGCCAAACTATTCTTATCGCAAAAGTTCTCCATGAAAGACCTGGGCGATGCTTCGTACATTCCGGGGATTAAGATCTATAGAGATAGATCTAAGAAATTATTGGGATTATCCCAATCGAGATACATTGACACCATACCAAAGAGATTTAGTATGGAAGATTCCAAGAGGGGTAATTTACCCGCTTGTCACGGAATCACCCTCTCTAAAGAGATGTCTCCAAAGACTTATGAAGAGAGGGCTCGCATGAGCATTATTCCCTACGCTTCCGCAGTAGGATCTATAATGTATGCGATGTTGTGTACTCGCCCAGATATAGCTTATGTACTGAGTGCAGTAAGCACGTATCAATCCAACCCAGGGGAGAAACACTGGACTGCTGTGAAGAACATTCTGAAGTACTTGAGAAGAACTAAAGAAATGTTCTTGGTGTACGGTAACGGAGATCTCGAAATGGAGGGATTTACCGACACCAGCTTCCAGAGCGAAAAGGATGATAGTATGTACATCTCAGGGTTTGTATTTACCCTAAACGGAGGGACGGTATGTTGGAAGAGTTCCAAACAAGATACCGTCGCTGACTCCACGATGAAAGCTGAGTATATTGCTGCTAATGATGCCGCAAAAGAAGCAGTTTGGATGAGGAAGTTCATTTCCGAACTTCAAGTGGTTCCATCCATTGCTAATCCAATACCTCTGTATTGCCATAACAATGGAGCCATGGCTTTGGCAAAGGAACCGAGGTCCCATCAGAAATCCAGACACATCTTGAGGCGGTATCACCTCATTAGATCGCCAGGACATCGAGGTACGGAGAGTAGACACGAAGGACAACACAGCAGATCCATTCACCAAGGCCATCCCTCAAGTCCAGTTTGAGAAACTGTTCGAGCTGTTGGGCATGCGGTACGCAGGCAACTGGTTATAGTACAGACAGTTGGTACTTATTGCATCAACTACACGCCTTAGTACAAGAGGGAGATTGTTAGATATGTATGCCCTAGAGGCCTGTATTGTATAGGATACTAGGCATGTATATGTGTAGAAACAATCTTTGCTCAAAATGATAGTGTGCTATCTGGTTTATCTTCATCTTAACTTGTGTAATATTTCATATCTTTATATGCATGTTGATGAAGCCCTTAGGATTATGCTTGAATACCAGGATTATGATGAGATCATACTAGTGGGGCCTGGATAGTCTATAAGCAAATCCTTTAATGGTTCCTAGTCGAGGGTATATCGAGACAGGGCATCGGTATTACCAAGTTAGACTAGTGTGTACGTTTCCTGACCCTGGGGGCGATGGTTGATTCCACAACCATTGGTGTTTGACATCAAAGATTGTACACAGGTGCTCATTGGAGAATAGATACACCGAACATGACTCGCCGAGAACTCCTAGATGGTATATATACTAATTGTCAGATAGCAGTTCTCTGGCGACACTTGTACAGGTTAGTTTGTAGACCCGAGAGCGTCATAGTGTCTTGTGTGATTCCCACTGTGCTTTGATTTCCTCCCTACCGCGGCACTGCTGAGTCGTGAAAATAGGTGGATTTTGGGTACAGTCCCGAATTGCATGGAGACAGTGAGCGATAGGAGGGGTTTCGTCTCTCCTGGTATAGGGAGTTGGTGTCGCGGTATGCATGATCGGCCATAACATCAAATCCCTGACCAGGGTTCTCGAGATTTACTGATAAGTGTTATCAGTAGTTTCTCGCACCGTTATGGGCCGTAAATCAGCATGACTTATAAAATTACTGGGGTCTGACATTTACCACCCCTTGACTTCATATGCGACGTATCAGACGAAGAGACCAGACTGTACAGTAAGTGTTGCTTGCAGGCTCGTTGGGGTTGTGATGAGTTCGCTCATCGGCCACTTTTTCGTCATGTAACTGGGCAGCCGTTGTAGGGTTCCTAGGCACCCTAATGAGGTCTCACAAGGCATCAACCATGCCAATTTCAAAAAATCTAGGTGCCGAGAAACCCTAATACGGATCGTTGGCTAGAATTCTAGGCGAAAAGTGAACTAGTTAACACTTAACTATAAGAATACGGAAATACAACCTTTGTAGATCCGGTGCTCCACCTCCACGGCTCCGCAATGAAGTGCTCTCCGCTGTCCAAATCGAACCATGACTCTCACGGTGGTTTCATCGGAGAAAAGACCGGGCTAGGTCGTCGACAACGTGCCGAAGATGATCTACGTCGAAGCATCACTAGATCAAGCTCCACCTTCACCAAGCCATGAAAACTTGTGAAGGAAACACACTCTACAACTTGGCAAGAGGTAGAGGATGAAGAAATAGGAGTTGGGTTCACTTTAGAATTGGATTTCTCATTCAAATACTCAAGTTGCCATTGTTGAAGTAAGGTTTCTTCATGAAGAAGAAGGAGAGGAAGAAGATGATAAGTTATGATAAGAATTTAAAATAGAAAAGAAAATCATCCTTATCATAATCAAACCATAGTTAGGTGTAGAGAATTAACAAGGGTTAGTGAATGGTTGGGTTAAGACATGAAGACAAAATGGTTACTTAGGTCAAACCTTCATGAAGGTTCATAAACAAACAAAGAAAGCCACCATTATCTCTTCATTATTTTCTTTTGCTAAAATAAACAAAATGGATAAATAAATGAATAAATGAAGCAAAAGAAACCCTAACCATTGACCAACCATGGTTTAATCCATACACCAAACTATCATGTATCATCAAACATGATACAATCAAATGTACAAATGTATATCACATATACAATGTGCACAATCCAAGTGAGAAAATCCATTTAAAGTGAACCAATACTAGTTAATGCAAAGTAATATATCAAATATATAATTATGCATTAAATCATTAAATCAACACTTGATTTAATGATCCGGTCATGTCGCACACAACCGACCAGTATTCAATGTATCGGCTTATCGATTCAACGCTTGAATCGATAACTAGGTTATATTGTATACAACCATCCGACACATTGATCGCGAGAATGAAATACGGTATCACATACATGCATTATTCTTGGTACCGCACATATCTCATATGCTCTCCTATTTCATTTCGCTTGAGCCAGGAAACCTCGGTGTAGGACTCTAAAGACTCGTCAATACGCCGGCAGCAGATGATGATCATATCAAACACCCACAAGCCGCAAGCGGTCTGCTAAACGTAACGGCCACCCGGGTATTGAGCGATCTGAAGATCGACGAGCAAGCCCGCTCACACTCCAGTGAATCCAACCAGTAACACTACCGTACAGTCCGGTCTGATCGTCTGATATGTCGCATATCTCGCCTAGGGGTGGTAAACGTCAGACCCCAATAGCTCGATAAGTCATGTCGATATGAGGTCTATAACATTCGAGAAACTACTGGTAACACTTACCAGTAAATCTCAGCAACCCTGGCTAGGGATTTCCTGTTATAGCCAATCGAACACAGCGCAACATCAACTCCCTATACCGGGAGAGACGAATCCCCTCCTATCGCTCATTGCCTCCATGTGACTCGGGACTGTACCCAAAAACCACCGTTTTGCATGCCCTCTTGGACATGGTAAGATGGAAATCAAAGCACAGTGGGAACCACACAAGTCTCTATGACGATCTCGGGTCAACAGACTACTCTGTACCAGTGTCACCAGAGAACTGCCATCTGACGTGAGGTATAATACCATCTGGGAGTTCTCGGCGAGTCCGTCCATTGTACCCAGTCTCTACTGAGCACCCATATATCATGTCTGATGTCAAACACCAATGGATATGGGATCATCCATCGCCCATCTATATGGGTCGAGAAGGTACACGCTAGTCTACTCTGGTATATCGATGCCCTGTCTCGATACACCCACGACTAGGGACTTTGAAGGATGTACTTATAGACTACCATGTCCCCACTAGTATGATCCGCATCATAGTCCAGGTAGTCAAGTACAGATCCTAAGGGCTTTACCAACATGTAACAGGGAGACAATCAATGTACACGTTAAGGTAAATATCAACCAGATTGCATACTATCATGTCGAGCAAGAAAGTCCTCCCTATATATGTCCCAGCATCCACTACAATATACATCCTATGTATAGTAATGGCCTCTAGGGCATACATATAACTAACAATCTCCCACTTGCACTAGGGCCATCTGATAGCAGTGGTTGTAGTATCTCATACTCAACCATCCCATAAAAGTCTCTCTCTGGGAACAGGCCTTTATGAGTGGATCCGCTGTGTTGTCCTCTGAGTCTACTCTCCAAACCTCGATCACCCTGGAGATCAACCATCTCCATGATCAAGTGATACTGCCTTAGAATATGTCTGGATCACTGATGGGACGGACGTTCCTTGGCATAAGCCACAACTCCATTGTCACACAATGGGAGGAACTAAGTTCATCTCATGAACAAATATACACCCAGACAGCCACTTTGGTAGCATCTTAAGTAGCGATGTATCCAGCCTTTATCGTCTAGTATACCACGGTATCTTGCTTGGAACTCTTCCAACATACCGTCCCTTTACTGAGGGTAAAGACAATGCCTGTGACTGACATTCAGTCGTCTTTATCACCCTGGAACACTTCCAGTGATTCTCCCCAGGGTCGATTGATACCTTCTCACTACAACTAGTGAGATTCCTAACATCCAATTAGATCTATCTCATAGATCCAAAATCCAGGATTTAGTAGGTATCACTTTGATCCTATATGGAGAATTATGGTGATAAGCGGAGATTGATCGAGCGTAGCATAGGAAACTCCTTCCCTATCAAGAGTATGTCATCCACGTACTCTACGAGGATCGTCACCATACTCCCTACTACCTTTTTGTATATACAAAGTTCATCTACCATTTTGATGATGTCAACTTCTTTGACTAATCCATCAAAACAGATGTTCCAACTCCGCGATGCCTGCTTTATCCTATAAAGCATCTTGCACACGTTTCCGCTGCTCCCACTGTCTACGAAGCCCTCTGGCTGTGTACTTATAGACGCTCTCTTCTAAATCATCATTTAGAAAAGCAGTCAAGACACCCAACCACCAGATATCGTAGTCATGGTATGTAGCCGTGGTAAGTAGGATCTGGATGGACTTAAGCATAGCTACTTGAAAAGGTTTCATCATTATCCACACCTGGTCAATGATGCAAACTTTTAACAAGTCTAGCTTTGAAAGTCTCAACTTTTCCATCTACACCAAGTAATCTTCTCAAGATATACTTGCTCCTGATGGGGATTTAACCCTTCAGATATAGCAACCAAAGTCTATACTTTGTTGGTGTACATGGATTCCATCTCAGATCGCTAAGCATCCAGTCATTCTTACAGAGTCTTACTCCTGATGGCCAGCTCGAAACTAGTTGGGTCATCATCTCATGATGCAATCCTCGCTCCTACTGTCGTAGAGAAACCGAAGTATCTCTCAGGTGGGTGAGGAACCCTACTAGATCGGCGGAGAGGTTGAGGTTCGTTGGAATCTACTGAATCCTTTGGTTCTACCAAATCATCTGCTGTTGTTTGTATAGCTGGAACCTTTCCAGTTGTACATAACAGATCTTGCCTCGAGCTTGTCCGGATTTTGCTTTTCAGACATAGGCTGGACAACCCCAAATCTCAACTAACTTGAGAGATGGGCTCTTCCCTTATCATATAAAATATGAAGTGGTAGGCAACTGATTTGATTCGAACCCTATTCAATAGGTATGCAGCTTCTCAAGTGCATAACACCCAAAAGGAAATAGGTAGCTCAGTATTACTCATCATAGAGCACACCTTATCACATAGGGTGTAATTGCTCCGTCCCGATACACCAACGTGCTATGGTGTATTCGGAGGAGTAATGCTGAGAGAGAATCTCATTCTCCTTTAGAACAGTCCAGGAATTCCGTGCACAAGTATTCTCCTCCTTGATCGCATCAAAGGACATAATACTTTTACCCGTATTTTGGTTTTCTACTTCTAACTTATATTCTGTGAATATCTCAAAAGGTTCGGACTTGTGTTTCAACAGGAACATAGGTCTGAATCTAAAGAGATCATCAGAGAACGTAATGAAGTATAAAGAACCAGTCCTGGCATGTGTAGACAGGAGACCTTACATACATCATCATGCATCAGTCCCAAGAGTTCATTAACTCTTTCTCTGTTTCCAGTAAACGGAGCTATGGCCATCTTATCTTTGTGACATGACTAGCGAGTTTCACAAGATATGTAAATTCAAACTGATTTAAATATGCATCTACATGTAACTACAGCCAGTCGGGTCGCATAGATATGACCTAGTCTACATTGCCTCAAGAAGGATTCGTTCATTTCTGAACTCTTCCTCTTGTGTGTGTTCTGTATACTAAAGAACTGTAGTTTGATTTAGAACATCAATGCTTTTAGATAACGTGCCTGAACCGATCAACTTTTGATATAGGAAATGTTCAAAACATTATCCAACAATACAAAATTATATCCTTTCTTTACTGATAAAGAGACTGATATGATTTTGTATATCAGGTTCGGTATCTAATAACATTCGTTCCGAATCAATGTATCGTTAATACAGGGTGACAGTGACCAACAGACTTGGCTGCAACTCTTGCCCCGTTTTCTGCCTCATGAAACTTATCACCCGTTCTCAGTTCTCTACCTATCTGTAGCCCTATGCAACAGATTACATATCTGGGATCCCGATCCAGTATCATATACTTTGGATGCGGAGGATACTGAGAAACAGTTCTGTATAATGAACACACCCGAAGATGATGTATCAGCATGCACTCTCTTCGTTTGGACGGCACGGGAAATCTGGTATTCCCTAATTTCCTGCTCTGTCTTATAACAATTATAAGTTGGAGCGGGACCAACGTTCCCCAGCTCAGTATAACAAGCGGGTTCGGTCAATTATCCGTATTATTATCTTGATTAAGGCGTGATATGGTCGCTACCTGGAGAGAGAGAGAAGAAAACACTCAGCGTGCGCTCTGTCAAGAATAGATTGGTTTTTATTTTATCTAATCAGGATGGCTCCCACTGCTTTTTATCAAATCTTTCTTCAAACCCTAAAAGGAAAGACTAGCCGGGATTAATTACACACTACAAGTTCGCCAATTTTTCAGCCAGGCCAGTGTCGGTACTTTGAGGGGGGTCCCCCGTGCTTTCGCACGAACCTAATTAATGTAAACCTCGTTTTCCCAGAGGCGTAACCTCGTTAACACCTTTCTAGACACCTACTTGATTGGCTAATTGTAATGTATAAAACTCTCCCAGGAGTAACTCTTACTCGCAGCGGGTATCGGGATCCAACTATCTCATAGAAGGTATGCAATCTCATTGCAAATTTCAACACTTGAAATTCCCGATAATATTTTGCCCCTAGCGTCCTATGACCTTGACACAGGCCAACAAACCATAGTCCGCTAGTCAAGTTCAACCCGTAATTTCCTGATTGAATTAAACCCACCCGCACGACCCTTGACGCAGGCCAACAAAGTCGCACGACTACCCTAATCCAATCACATCATATGCTTATGCAGATAAGCACCAGTTAGCTAACGCACACTACGCCTTGACGCAGGCCAACAAACGTAGCACGAATACTAACTACTACTTATCTAAAATGACGGAGGGCTACGACAGGTTTTTTGGAAAACCTATTGCGTAATGAACTTGATCGTTGTAGAATCAAATGAATTTTTAAATGGAGTGTTTTTGAGGCTTTTCTAGTTTTGCTAAAAGAGTCACTCCCGGTGAAGGGATCGTCGGTCCTTTCCTCGTCGAATGAGGTGCGGGATATATCATATATATCACTGTGCAAAGCAAAAACTCTTAAAAGCAATCAAAAGACAAACCGAGTGTGTAGCATCTGCCAGTTATTGCTAAAGGAGTCACTCCCGGTGAAGGGATCTCGGTCCTTTCATCATCGAATAAGGTGCAGGATATATCATATATACCTCTGTGCAAAGCAAGAACTGTAGCTACCTTTTTTTATTTTGAAATTCGATTCTACAACATCTTAGGTTTCTTTTATTTCATTAATCACATTAATGAAGTCCCATCATTTAAGTACCTAAACATCACAGATAAATACGACGTACACTTATACCATCCGCATTCGCCTCGATGTCCCCTCGTGCACCGTTAGGTTAGGTAACTAACGGCAGAGCGGGGCAGGGCTAGCGCGGGTGTAAAACATAAGTAACGTCTATATAATATATCATATATACTATATACTGTATCTATCACAGAACATCACATGATCACATCACAGATATCGCAGCAGAAGAATCATATGAAATATTGGATATACTAGGACGTCCGTGTTTTCAATACGAGCCAGTATAAAACACGGATTCCACGGTCGCGATGAATAGCCAAACCCACACCCCTAGACCCCTACGAGAGCGGCAAGCAACCCTACCAATTCAAGAGTTAGGAGACCCGGACTCGACTCCTCGAGTTGGTCTCCCACTGGACTCCAGAACCCGGTTACTTGTGCTCCCCTCCTTGGGTCTATCCTAGTGCGGAAAAGTAAATAATATACATCAACGGTGACAACTTCCGCAACCTGGAAGTGCCCCAATAAAAGAATATTACATACAAGTTTTTATATGAATGAAAATGAAAAACACTCATCTCACATAAAAACCCCCGGCTATTCAAACACGACGATCCAATATAACATATCCAGCAACACATAACATCACATGTCATCAACGTAAGTGAGTATGCATACCCCAATTGTCGTTGACGTATAGCAACGAAACCGGCGATATGAACATACTACACTTACGGTCACAGAAAAGAAAGTGTAAAACTACAACAGTTGGAATCCGCAATCTGCATAGACATCGCATGCCTAATCAAATGAATTCCTTAGACATCGCATGCCTAACAATTATAAACCCCGCATTTTAGTCTCAAAATCGAAAACACTTTTCAATACCAAGTCGGGTAATTCAACAAGATTCCCGACATCCTGATCGAATGCTCGTCGCAAACTTCAGTAGGCGGCCGCACCCCCGATACCGTCGACGAAGTGCACCAAGGCGGAACACCGCTACCGCGAGCACCCTGACGGATGCTTTCGGCGACGGGGTTCTCCTACAGCCACTTGGTCGGGGCTATGGAGTGAGGCTGTCTATTAAGTTTACCCGGCGAGTATCCGCGTACGCTACGTGATTGCGACGGACTTTTGATCACATCAAAATTCCGTGGCAACCGATCAAGTGAGACTAAATTGCTAGATTTACAACATTGATTCAGTTATCTCATAACTTATTGTGAATTCCAATTATTGTATCCCATTCCGGATAAATAGAAAATGTCAAACTTTCCGATCGAACAATCGAACACCCATGTTTTCCCGATACAGATCAACACATGAAATATGAGTCTAACAACATTCAGTTCGTGCCTCAGTACCAACGGTCCAGCCGTAGAAGGGTCAAGCCAACGCCTCACATGTGGCACGCCGTACTGCCCCAAACCCGAAGGTTCAAAGGGCAGTTCAAGACGGTCACATAATCGAGTTAAGGTTTGTTGTCTTCTAGAGAGTCCATCGCGTTACTTGCACTACTTAGAACGTCGTTAAACTACGGAAAAATCCAACACTTGGAAATTTCCCGACAGGGGAAAAATTGGGTATTTATATCCGGTCGAACTTTTTAACATATTCAAGAATTTATCCGGAAAGCCACATAGACAAAATTTGATACCCCGATCGAAACATCGAATCCCCAAAGCAACCCCAGAAAATTCAACTCTTGAATAAATATTAAAAATTCCCAGAAAATAGGAATTACTGTGCAAACAAAAGTCAAAGAGTCAACAGTAACGCCGCGGAACCGCCGTGCCACGTGGGCTTAGGCCGCGGTTCCGCGCCGTCATGACGGAGTTACGGCTCCGTTTTGCACAGTATTTCGTAATAAACCCTGCTTTATTTTCTGCATATTTTTAATATTGAAAAATCCCAGATTTTAGAAAATTTCCATAGAGCAATTTTGATTTGGGGCTTC
Source organism: Agapanthus africanus (assembly GCA_030015575.1). Classification (NCBI taxonomy): domain Eukaryota; kingdom Viridiplantae; phylum Streptophyta; class Magnoliopsida; order Asparagales; family Amaryllidaceae; genus Agapanthus; species Agapanthus africanus. Next base: position 302,645,189 of record CM057343.1, on the reverse strand, counting down.
GGGTTCGTTCAGACTTCAAACGTCGCCTATACTTCGCCAAAGGCTCTTGCTAGGCTCTGATACCACTGTAGGGTTCCTAGGCACCCTAATGAGGTCTCACAAGGCATCAACCATGCCAATTTCGATTTGTCTAGGTGCCGAGAAACCCTAATACGGATCGTTGGCTAGAATTCTAGGCGAAAAGTGAACTAGTTAACACTTAACTATAAGAATACGGAAATACAACCTTTGTAGATCCGGTGCTCCACCTCCACGGCTCCGCAATGAAGTGCTCTCCGCTGTCCAAATCGAACCATGACTCTCACGGTGGTTTCATCGGAGAAAAGACCGGGCTAGGTCGTCGACAACGTGCCGAAGATGATCTACGTCGAAGCATCACTAGATCAAGCTCCACCTTCACCAAGCCATGAAAACTTGTGAAGGAAACACACTCTACTACTTGGCAAGAGGTAGAGGATGAAGAAATAGGAATTGGGTTCACTTTAGAATTGGATTTCTCACTCAAATACTCAAGTTGCCATTGTTGAAGTAAGGTTTCTTCATGAAGAAGAAGGAGAGGAAGAAGATGATAAGTTATGATAAGAATTTAAAATAGAAAAGAAAATCATCCTTATCATAATCAAACCATAGTTAGGTGTAGAGAATTAACAAGGGTTAGTGAATGGTTGGGTTAAGACATGAAGACAAAATGGTTACTTAGGTCAAACCTTCATGAAGGTTCATAAACAAACAAAGAAAGCCACCATTATCTCTTCATTATTTTCTTTTGCTAAAATAAACAAAATGGATAAATAAATGAATAAATGAAGCAAAAGAAACCCTAACCATTGACCAACCATGGTTTAATCCATACACCAAACTATCATGTATCATCAAACATGATACAATCAAATTTACAAATGTATATCACATATACAATGTGCACAATCCAAGTGAGAAAATCCATTTAAAGTGAACCAATACTAGTTAATGCAAAGTAATATATCAAATATATAATTATGCATTAAATCATTAAATCAACACTTGATTCAATGATCCGGTCATGTCGCACACAACCGACCAGTATTCAATGTATCGGGTTATCGATTCAACGCTTGAATCGATAACTAGGTTATATTGTATACAACCATCCGACACATTGATCGCGAGAATGAAATACGGTATCACATACACGCATTATTCTCGGTCCCGCACATATCTCATATGCGCTCCTATATCGTTTCGCTTGAGCCAGGAAACCTCTGTGTAGGACTCTAAAGACTCGTCAATACGCCGGCAGCAGATGATGATCATATCAAACACCCACAAGCCGCAAGCGGTCTGCTAAACGTAACGGCCACCCGGGTATTGAGCGATCTGAAGATCGACGAGCAAGCCCGCTCACACTCCAGTGAATCCAACCAGTAACACTACCGTACAGTCCGGTCTGATCGTCTGATATGTCGCATATCTCGCCTAGGGGTGGTAAACGTCAGACCCCAATAGCTCGATAAGTCGTGTCGATATGAGGTCTATAACATTCGAGAAACTACTGGTAACACTTACCAGTAAATCTCAGCAACCCTGGCCAGGGATTTCCTGTTATAGCCAATCGAACACAGCGCAACATCAACTCCCTATACCGGGAGAGACGAATCCCCTCCTATCGCTCATTGCCTCCATGTGACTCGGGACTGCACCCAAAAACCACCGTTTTGCACGCCCTCTTGGACGTGGTAAGATGGAAATCAAAGCACAGTGGGAACCACACAAGCCTCTATGACGATCTCGGGTCAACAGACTACTCTGTACCAGTGTCACCAGAGAACTGCCATCTGACGTGAGGTATAATACTATCTGGGAGTTCTCGGCGAGTCCGTCCAGTGTACCCAGTCTCTACTGAGCACCCGTATATCATCTCTGATGTCAAACACCAATGGATATGGGATCATCCATCGCCCATCTATATGGGTCGAGAAGGTACACGCTAGTCTACTCTGGTATATCGATGCCCTGTCTCGATACACCCACGACTAGGGACTTTGAAGGATGTACTTATAGACTACCATGTCCCCACTAGTATGATCCGCATCATAGTCCAGGTAGTCAAGTACAGATCCTATGGGCTTTACCAACATGTAACAGGGAGACAATCAATGTACACGTTAAGGTAAATATCAACCAGATAGCATACTATCATGTCGAGCAAGAAAGTCCTCCCTATATATGTCCCAGCATCCACTACAATATACATCCTATGTATAGTAATGGCCTCTAGGGCATACATATAACTAACAGCCGTTACGCACAGCAAGTGCCGCTGACGCGCTTGTGGTTAAACCCACTGCCAGCGTACTGTCTAGTCTTTAGAGTCCCAAACAGAGGGTTCCCTCGTTCAGGAGAAAGATGTAGAGGCCGTAAGTTGTTACGGCAGCCGTAAGGTGTTACGACAGGGTTTTGATTATGGTCGTGTAATTGTTACAGGAATAATAATCGGAACAATAATACTGGTAGGATTTGGTTTAAGCCGGATACCGGTATTATATTATTGGATTAATAGTATTCGAATTTTTCAGAATTCGGATACGGGTATACGGTATACGGTATACGGTATACGGAGGAAGGGTATTCTTGTAATTGTTACAAGAATACCTTCTAAAAGGTGCTACCTCATAATGACATTATTTATTTTATGAAAATAAATAAATGAGGTTGAAATAAGAAAGTCCAAGCATGGTTGCAAGAATGGGTTATTTAATTTTATACTGTTTTGAAATTACTATTGAAGCATGGTGCTAATTTTATTTTATATGCTTCAATTATTTCATTTGCAATATATCATTTTTCTCATGCTTGAACTCTCTCATTATCACAAACACTTTCTCTCTCCTTCTTCTCCTCTCCTCCTTCATCGTAAGCTTTACTATTCACATGTGTTGTGAAACAAAAGTTTAAGATTAAAGATAATCTAATACCCTAATCTCTACATGATCCTAGTGACCTCTTCTAGAAAACTTGGTCTCTAGGTTAAGCTCTTATGAAGAGTTTCTAGCTTGCACGACAACTCTCACGTGGATCATCTAGGTCTTGGGGTGGCCGGAGATCGAGCACATCGGCAACGTCAAAGGAGCCAAGGAGTTCATCAAGTAGAAGACCCGAAGGACCGGATAATCGAGGTATAATCCCTAACATAGTAGATAACATCTCTAGTTAGGGTTTGCTAGTTGTGGTTTAGACAAGATCTTATGAAAAGTGCGTGTTGTATGCAAAGAAAATTTTCGTTTACCGCTTCCGCCGCCTCACATGAGTTGTTGGAGCATGCAACATGCACTAACAGTTAGTTTCCACTGTGCTTTGATTACTATCCTAACACGGCTCAAAGGAGTCATGCAAACAGGTTTTAGGTGGGTACAGTCCCGATCCTTATAGTGGTAGTGAGTGGATCGTCAGGGATTCGTCCTTCCCGGTATTGGGGGTTGATGTTGCGTTGTGCAAGGGTGGCCATCACCAGAAATCCTTGATCAAGGTAGTCGATATTTACTCATTTGGATCTGTAGTTTCTCGGTTTGTGATGGGCTTCATACTGATACGAAATGTCGCGTTATTAGGGGTCTAACTTTATCCACCCTCTAGACTCGATATGGGATACTCTTAGACAAACAGACCGTACTGTACGGATATTGTCACATACAGGTTCAGTAGTGGTCAGGATGAGTTTGCTCGTCGGCCTTCCTTTCGCTCAATACCTGGGTAGCCGTTACGTACAGCTAGTATCGCTGACGTGCTTGTTGTTAAACCCACTGCCATTGTATTGACGAGTCTTTAGAGTCCCACACAGAGGGTTTCCCTGCTTCGGGCGAAACGATGTAGAGGCCGTATGGTTTTACGGCAGGGTTCGATCATATACGTGCACTGTTAGTTATATGTATGCCCTAGAGGCCATTACTGTACATGCGATGTAAATTGTAATGGATGCTTGGACATATATAGGGATGACTTTCTTGCTCAACATGATAGTATGCTATCTGGCTGCTCTTTATCTTAACATGTACACTTATTGTCACTCTATTACATTTTGATAAAGCCTTTAAGATGAGTACTTGGCTACCAGGATTATGATGGAGATCATACTAGTGGGGAAGAGATAGTCGGTAAGTACATCCTTCAAATGTTCCTAGTTGTAGGAGTATCGAGACGGGGCATCGATATTCCAGTGGAGACTAGCGTATACGCTTCTCGGCCAATATGATGGGCGATGGAAGATCCCACATCCATTGGTGTTTGACATGAGAAAAGGTATACGGGTGGGTACAAAGGATGGACTCGTCGAGAACTCTTAGATGGTATTATACCTATCGTCAGATAGTAGTTCTCTAGTGACACTGGTACAGGTTAGTCTGTCGACCCGAGATCGTCATAGAGTCTTGTGTGATTCCTGTAAGTTCGCGGCGGCGCCCCGGCCGTCAATCCGACGCCGGAATGTGGAAACGAAACTTTTCTAAAAACTAGAAACCGGCACCACCGCGCACTAAAATCCCGGATCGGGCCATTAACCTAACTCCAGCAAACAAGAAAAGGAGTAAAGAAGCTATACCAAGCGATCCGTGTCCTTCGGTCTTCGCCTCCACTCCGATCTCCTCGCGGAATCTCCGGCCGTCACCTCCTCGTCAAAACGGGCACCACATCGCCGGGTTCTTTTACGGGCTCCCACCTCTGGACCGAGGCAACTCGGGCACGAAGTTGGCGAGCCGACATGCCCAAGAAATGTTGTAGGCTAGTGTACGAGGCTTGTCTCAAGTGGGTAGTGAAGATGCCTTTAGGATGTGGAGTAGAGAATGAACAATGGAGAGAGGTTTGGAATTTTTGGCAAGCAAAGAATGAGATGTATGTTTTTCCCACCACCACAAAATTAATCTCCCTCTCTCCTCCCATAAGTGGCCGGCCCCTCTCTAAAAATGGTGTGGATAAAATGCAATAATGCAAGAAGGAATATGTATGATAAAATGAGAAGGAAAAAAGTCACACCATTTTCCAATCAATCCTATCTCAATCCATCATAATAAATGCAAGTGAAAAGATGCAAAGAGAATCTCATGATGGTAGAACCATCATGAAGCCACACATTTACAGAGGACCCCCTCCATAAATACTAATTTGCACAATTGCAAATTAGCCCCTCCATCGGAAAAGTCCGGCCGGGAAGGAACAAAGGAAAACTGGCCGGAACGGAATGCAAACTGGCAACTTCAGAAAACGTGATCCCGTAATAAATTACAGGAAAACCCCGCTGTAGGGTTCCTAGGCACACTAATGAAGTCTCACAAGTGATCAAACATGGCCAATTAAAATTTTACGGGTGCCTACAAACCCTAATACGGATCGTCAACTAGATATATAGGCGATGCAAACATGTAAACGAATTAAATGCTAAAGGAAAGTGGCTACAACCTTTGTAGATCCGGTTCTCCACCTCCATGGCTCCGCGATGAAGTCTCCTCGCTGTACAAATCGGATCTTGGGCTCTAGCGTCGGCTTCATCGGAGAAAAAGCGGGCTAGGTCATCGACGACGATGCCGAAGATGATCTACGTCGAGGCATCGCTAGATCAAGCTCCAACTTCACCAAGTCAAGAAAACTTGTGAAGGAAACACCCTATACTACTTGGCAAGAGGTAGAGGATGAAGAAATAGGAAGTGGGTAGACTTTAGATTTGGATTTCTCACACTTTTTCATCAATCACCATTGATGTAGCAAGCTTCTTTTCATGGAAGAAGAAGATGACGAAGAAGAAGAAGATATGATAAGTTTTTTTAGAAAATAGAAAATAAATCATACTTATCATAATGTCAACTATGGTTAGATGTAGAGAATAAACTAAGGTTAAAGTGAATGGTTAGGGTTAAGGAAAGAAACAAAATAGTCAACCATTCAAAGCTTCATGAAGCTTCAAAGATAAACCAAACTTAGCCACCATTTTATTTCTTTCAATAAAGAATAAATGAATAAATAAATAAGCAAATAAAATGAAACCCTAACCATTCATATAACCATGGTCAATTCTTTACACAAACCCAAGCTTGCATGTATCATCAAACATGATACAATCTTGTGCACAAAAGTATATCACATATACAACTTGCACAATCCAAGTGAGAAAATCCATTTAAAGTGAACCAATACCAGTTAATGCAAAGTAATATATCAAATATATAATTATACATTAAATCATTAAATCAACACTTGATTCAATGATCCGGTCATGTCGCATATAACCGGCTAGTATCCAATGTATCGGCTTATCGAATCAATCCTTGATTCGACAACTAGGTTATATCGCATATATCCAATCGATACATTCATCGCGAGAATGGAATACGGTATCACATACATGAATTATTCTCGGTCCCGCACATATCTCATATGCGCTCCTATTTCGTTTCGCTTGAGCCAGGAAACCTTTGTGTAGGACTCTAAAGACTCGTCAATACGCCGGCAGCAGGTGATGATCATATCAAACACCCACAAGCCGCAAGCAGTCTGCTAAACGTAACGGCCACCCGGGTATTGAGCGATCAGAAGATCGACGAGCAAGCCCGCTCACACTCCTGTGAATCCAACCAGTAACACTTAACGTACAGTCCGGTCTGTTCGTCTGATATGTCGCATATCTCGCCTAGGGGTGGTAAACGTCAGACCCCAGTAGCTCGATAAGTCATGCCGACGTGAAGTCCATGACATGTGTGAAACTACTGATAACACTTACCAGTAGGTCACTGCAACCCTGGCCAGGGATTTCCTGTTATGGCCAGTCGAGCATAGCGCAACATCAACCCCCAATACCGGGAGAGACGAATCCCCTCCTATCGCTCATTGCCTCCATGTGAATCGGGACTGTACCCAAAAACCACCTGTTTGCACGACTCAGTAGAGCCGTGGTTGGGTGGAAATAAAAGCACAGTGGGAGACACACAAGACTCTATGACGATCTCGGGTCAACAGACTAAGCTGTACCAGTGTCACCAGAGAACTGCCATCTGACGTGAGGTATAATACCATCTGGGAGTTCTCGGCGAGTCCGTTCAGTGTACCCAGTCTCCACTGAGCACCCCCATACCATCTCCGATGTCAAACACCAATGGATATGGGATCATCCATCGCCCATCGCATGGGTCGAGAAGATATACGCTAGTCTACTCTGGAATATCGATGCCCCGTCTCGATATTCCCTCGACTAGGAACATTGAAGGATGTACTCATGGACTATCCAGGCCCCACTAGTATGATCTGCATCACAGAGTCTGGAAGTTGAGTACACATCCTAAGGGCTCTAACAACATGTAACAGAGAGGCAGAAAGTATACACGTTAAGATAAAGAGCAACCAGATAGCGTACTATCATGTCGAGCAAGATAGTCCTACCTATATATGTCCCAGCATCCACTACAATATACATCCAATGTACAGTAATGGCGTCTAGGGCATACATATAACTAACAATCTCCCACTTGAACTAGGGCCATCTGTAGCAGTAGTTGTAGTATCTAATACTCAACCATCCCCTAAAAGTCTCTCTTTGGGAAAAGGCCTTCGTGAGTGGATCCGCCGTGTTGTCCTCTGAGTCTACTCTCCTAACCTCGATCATCGTGGAGATCAACTATCTCCATGATCAGGTGATGCTGCCTCAGAATATGTCTGGGTCACTGATGGGACCAGGGTTCCAGGGCCAAAGCCACAGTTCCATTGTCACACAATGGTAGTGTAAGTGCACGGCGGCGCCCCGGCCGTCAATCCGACGCCGGAATGCGGAAGCGGTGAAAAACTTAAATTTTTGCGGACTTAGCAAACCGGCACCACCGCGCACTATATCCCGGATCGTAACCATTAACAAGTCTAAGCTAACTAGAAGATGGGTTAGAGATATACCGACGATCCAAGTCCTCCGGTCTTCTCGTCATGGTCCCGATCTCCTGCGGAAAAGTCCCGTCTCCTCCTCGTCGCCGGAAGTGCACCACATCGCCTTCTTCGTTTACGGGCTCCCACCTCAATGCCGAGGCAACTCGGGCACGAAGCCGGCTACTCGACGTGCCCAAGGTTCGTTGTAGAATATGTAGTGAAGAACCATGTCTCATTTTTGGGGATTGTGGAATTGCCATTGGTGAAGGAAAAGAGAGCTTGGAGAGAGGTGGGGAAAATGTAGCATACAAAATGGAATGAGAGTAACATTTTCTCCACACTAAAAGAAATGAATCCCATTCCTCATCTTTTTGAATGGCCGGCCCCCCCCCCCCACCATTTGTGATTGGAGAGAGGAAGAGTAAGGTGAAGGGAGTGGGTGGAAGCAATGATGAAAAGAGATGATGAAAGAATCCAATGATCACAACCATAACCCACTCTCCAAAACAAGTAATCAACAACCATGATGGTTACTAAAAGTCAAGCCATCAAGAAGATATGAAGTCAAATGATGGGGCAAGTATCATGACATGATAATATGCAAAGACCCCCTCCACAAATGCCTATTTGCAACAATGCAAATAAACCCTCCTCCACCAATCTTCGGCCAATGAACGGAACAATGGAAATCGGCCGAAACGGAAAGCAAACTGGCAACTCCAGAAAACTGGTCCCGTAATAAATTACAGGAAAACCCCGATACTGTGCATACACACCCGCATTTGTATTCCGACCGAAATACAAATGCAAAGAGACAAAATCTACACTGTACTATACTAGGATCCGGCTTATACCAAAGCCGGCTAGTAATATCTGTTCGATCCTGATCCGTGCAATACCGCACGTATCTGATCGAACCCTGCCATATAACCATACGGCCTATAGTACAAACTGTCCGATCCCGATCCGTGCAATACCGCACGTATCTGGTCGGACCTTGCCATATCTCTATACGGCCTCTACAACCTTTCGCCCGAAAGCTGAGTAACTGAATGTGGGGGACTCTAAAGACTCGTCAACACCTTGGTTGTGGATTTAACCACTAGCACGTCAGAGGTATAAGCCAATACGTGACGGGCTACCAGGTACTGACCAAATGGGACGTCGATGAGGAAGCTCACCCCGACACCCAACTGAGCCTGTCAGTGACAATATCCGTGCAGTCCGGTCCGTTCGTCTATGAGTATCGCATAGCGGGCCTAGGGGGTTGGTAAAAGTCAGACCCCCAAAAGCGGTACAAGTCGTGTCGGAGTGTAGCCAAGAACACCCTGAGATACTACTGGAATACCTACCAGTAAATCTCCTTGCCTTGGCCAAGGACTTTGTGTAATGGCTCTCCTAGACACAGCACGACCTCACCCCCAATACCGGGAGAGACGAACCCCTGAAGATACGCTCACTGCCTCCATGTGGCTCGGGACTGTACCCAACTAAAACCTGTTTGCATGACTCCTTTGAGCCGTGGTAGGGTAGTAATCAAAGTAAAGTGGGAACTCACACGAGACAAATGACGATCCCCAGGTCGATGAACTAACCTGCACACATGTCACCAGGGAACTGCCATCTGACGTCTGGTATATGACCAACTAGCATGTTCCCGGCGAGTCCTGTCCGGCGTAATCATAACCCAATGAGCACCTGTATACATCTTAGGTGATCCAACTGACACCAGTGGCTTGTGAGACCGGCCACCGCCCCTCGTCGGGGTCTCGACTGTATACACTAGTCTACTAATGGAGTATCGATGCCCAGTCTCGAAACTCCCACGACTAGGGACCTTTTAAGGATAAGCTTATAGACCCCCAGCTCCCACTTATATGATCCCCCTCATACTGCTGGTGGTCAACCAAGAATCCTAGGGGCTCTATCAACGTGTAATAGCGACGTGTCAGGTCACCTAAAGCAGTACACGATGATAAAGGTAAACCAGATAGCATACTATCATCTCGAGTAAGACTGTCCTACCGGGATAGGTCCTCTCTCAATCATTACAATCACGTACCTGTGACCTAATAATTGACTCTGAGGGCACTATCTCCAACAATCTCCCACTTGCACTCAAGGCTAATTATTGCGATGTCGCATACTCACAGCCCGTGTGATACCGAACATCCAACTCCTCTACTAGTCAGTCTCACAAAGCTCGTTTGCGGAACTATTACGTTCGAGGAATAGCCTCAGTGAGTGGATCCGCTTAGTTGTTTCTTTCTATGTCTCTCTATATCTCAAGTTCGCGGAGAAAGCCATCTCCCGAAAAGAGCAATACCTGTCTCAGAATATGTCTGGATGTCTGATGGGACATAGCTCATAAATGAACTCCAAATCCAAACTTCTTAGACTGTATCGTCAACTGAACTTAATCAGTATCCTGCGCGCCATGCCTCCCTCAGTATTGCCTTGGACCACCTGTCCAAAATACTGCCCCTCATCAGAAGGAAAACTATAACTCTGACAACCTCCTTGTCGTCCATGTCACCTTGGAAGCCTGGAATGATAACTGTCTCCTGAATGAGGCTGTCGTTATCATATCCCTAGAACATCCACTTATGTTCTAAAACTGCTTCCGACTGTTTCTCCAGGATTGGATTAATGTCAACTTATTGCATCTAGTGCAAGAACAACATCTGGTGTGGTACTTGACATCTCACGATTGACTCAATTGCCTGAGCAAGTGATCTGCCAATCATGCACGTCCCTCTCCCCTTTAGTCTGTAAGACACCTTTAGAGAGGGTGACTCCATTACCTGCAGGTACACTACCGTGCCAGGAGTCGTCCATCCTAAATACTCTTAGAATGCTGTCAAGTACCCTGATTGGGAAACCACCCAAATCTAGATCTAAGACCATAGATCTAGTAACCAGTATGTCTGATATAAAATCCATTTCCTTTTTGGAGAAACAACTGTGTGACGACCAAAGTATAACCGATCGTAGTGTAGGAGTTTCCTTTCCTACTCTGTGTATATCATCCAAATACCAGGATATCACACCCTACTACCTTCTCAACAGATCCATCTCCTATTCTGATGAAGTCAAACCCATGACTGTCACGTCAGAAATAGATGATCTATCTCCGCTACATCTGCTTTAGTCTATAAATAGACATAAGCTACCTTTCCACCAATGCTTCCGCTGCTCCCACTGACTACGACAACCCTCTGGCAGAGTCATATAGACGTACACTTCTAAAACTGGTTTAGAACGACGCTATACTCATCCTCCCGCCGGGTCTCGTAACCTGGAACAACAGCAATGGCAATTGTGGGTAAACAAGAACTTCCCTGTCACCGTCCTTGAGGCTACCGTAGTGCCTCTCGGGTGCCTGAAGTTACCCACCTTATCTGCGGAGTGGCCAATGGAATGTCAAACCGGATTGAATCTTAAGGTTCCTTATCAAATCTTCAGTAATCGTTTGTGGTTCTGGAATCACTTCCAGTTCTACCATACTCCCACTACTGTTTTCTGAAAAAATCCATTTTTATTAAAACTGTGGCGAGTCTAGAACAATATTGCTATTGTTCATCCAGATGGTAGAAAATTAACCCGCGTCATAGCCTGGGTCAACCCACAAACAGCCATTACAGAAACGTGCCTTGAGTTGTCCAGTGTCTGGTTTTAAGCATAAGCCAGACAACTCCCCGTACCTTAACATCGTTAAGATATGAACTGTTCTATATCATATATAGAACCAGAGGCACTGATTTAATTGAACCAGATTCAAATCATGCAGCTGTCCCCAGCGCATGTCAACTAAATGGAAGGAGGCCGATCAGCGTTACTCAACTTAGGAATGCTTCCAATTATGAGTAACCTGAAAGAGAAGCAAGATCACTTAATCATTACTATCAACTGAATACCATGCACAAGTATCTACATCTTCGATCTCTTTGAAGAATCCCGATACTTTCTACACCTGGTTCTCTACTCTATTCAAATACCTACAACTTCTCAAAATTCGGACCCTGTGTTTCCACGAAACACCTGTCTAAAAACTAGAGAAGTCATAAGTAACCGAATATAGTACGAGGACCTACCCCTTTGTCCTGATGGACCCTGGACAACATACAATACTCTGTATAAGTCCTTTGAGTCTGATAACTCATTCACTGTGCGTCGTAGGTTGAAAACTGTACTTATGGTTAAGAAGAATTACACCGCTGTTTAATGCTCCTTACCTAACCATCCACTGATATAGGTAAATGTCATCGACATAATATCAAAAGGTATATCTCACTCTATAAAAATAGACGTACAGATATATCAATTTGAAATTGGTGCACAGCAACGGATATTCAAAACCAAATATTTGCCACCCGGCAAACAGCCCAGGTGATTTTCTCAAACATCACCGATTACAACGAATCCCGATATAATGAGGATAATCACCCAATTCCCAATAACTTACTCCCACTCATCATCTGTAAAACCATACAGATGTGAGAATCGTACCTGGTAAATACATACCCTGGAGTAAGTATCTAATCGGGAAATCAGTTTTCCTTTAACATTACACAGTGAAACTGAAACATTGAAATGTTCCGATGGGGTATTCTGGTATTCCTAGTAATGCCTCTTCCAGATTCACGACTGTAACCGTATAGTTCTTTGCCACCTCTCCAAATCCCTTCATATGTCTTTAGTCTTTACCTTCTGCACACCCTTTTAGGCCAAATGGTTTTCTTCCTTCCCTACCGTTCGGCACCAGCCTATGGTTTGGAAGAAGACTATCCAATAAGAATAATGGGTGTACTGTCCCAATCCTAGGAACACTCGCAATGAGAGAGGGTGAAGATAAAAGACAACCGAATAAACCTTATTCCTATTTCTCCTGAACCAGAATCCATCCCCGAACTGGAACAAGTTCCATTCGAGTTCGTATATGACCATAAGATGGAGTATCCAAATAAACTGTGGATCTTCGTAGTGATACGGAGTGTCCTGGAGAAATACAAAGGTGATGTGGGAGTGGTAACGAAATATTTGGTTTGGTCGTGAATATTTGTTGCAATTTACTTTGCCCTCTTACTAATCCCTTGCTTTGTCTGAACTTAATACCTTCTGCACACCATCGTTATGCTAATTGGTTTTCTTCATTCCCTACCGGTCGGCACCAGCCTAAGGTTTGGAAGAAGACAATCCAATTTGCGTAATAGGTGTACTACCCCTAAACCAAGGAGTACTCGTAACCTGGGAGAGGGAAAAAGGAAAAGACAACTGAATAATCCTATCCGTTTTCTCCAGAACCGGAAACCATCCTCGAATAAATTCTTTCGAGTTCGTATCTAACCATACGATGGTTTTGTCCAATGGAAGTGGACGTTCGTAGTAATACGGGGTGTCCTGGAGAAAAGGGTAAAAGTAGGAGTGGCAATGAGGTTTGCAACTCTGACAATCCAAAAGCCGGTGTTTAAGAAGGTTCGGTCAACTTGGTCACTGAGTCAAAGTCTTAGGGTCGGGTCAATGGTCGCTGCCAAAGAGAGAGAGAAAAGAAACACTCAGCGTGCACTCTAACCTAGATCAGAATGGTCACCAATTTATCTAATCTGGAATCCTCCCACTGTACCTCAAATTCTCCTCCAAACCTGAAAGAAGAATTAGTCGGGGTTACCCGAGGAGTAAACTAACTCATCAGTGGGAATCGGGATCCAACTATCATTGCATGATAACGTGACGGAATCCGCTCACGCCATCACACTCCAGAAGGTATGCGCATATCTGGCAAGTTTCAGTACTTTTGAAACTCCCGATGTGATTTCTGCCCCATGCTCTTATGACCTTGGCGAAGGTCAACAAATCATAAGTCACATGTCAAGTTCTACCCGTCATTATCCAGGTTAATTTGAATCCACCCGTACAAGCCCTTGACGAAGGTCAACAAGGCTATACGACTGTCCCAAACCAACGCATCTATCTATGCAGCAGAAAGGTAACAAGAAGCTACCATACACTATGCCTTGACGAAGGTCAACAAACATAGCATGAATACTACGTGCTACCCGTCTGAAACGACGGAGGGCTATGAATGGTTTCTGGCGAAAACCTTTAACGTAATGAACTTGATATCGTCGAAGGAACGGATAGCTTTTTTTAAAAAATATAGTGACGAAAACCGTTGCTAAAGAGGTCACTCCCGGTGAAGGGATCTCGGCTCTTTCCCCGTAGAATGGGGTGCAGGATATTCTAACTGAATACCACGGTGCAAAGCAAAAGTAGTCGGCTATAGTGAAGTTAATGCCCTGACGCAAACTTCTGTCCAAGGGGTCACTCCCGGTGAAGGGATCTCGGCCCTTGCCTCGTCGACTGAGGAGCAGGATATTCTAACTGAATACCACGATGCAAAACAAAAGTGAACGTCCTTGCAATAACAGCTTTTTGAAAAGTGTTCCAACAACATCAGATTAGGTTTGTTTTTAACTTGCATTGATCCGAATCAATGCAGTCCCATCAATTGATCACACCAAAAAGAATGAAAATATACTGACGTACGTATATGCCATCCGCATTCGCCACTGGGTCCCGTCATTACCCGTTAGGTTAGCTAACTAACGACAGAGCGGGGACTGGACTAGCGCGGATGTAAAACATATACAACATCTACTAATATATATACCAATATATTATATTTCGCTCAAGGCGTGAAATAGAATGCAACATCACAGAGAATGAACAGCATCACAGAAACAATACAGATATCTGGGATCCCCGGGATTCACAGAGCCACTACTGAAACCCGACGTTCCCCTGGTCGTGTGGATAGCCTGTGCAATGAAATCCTAGACCCCTACGGGCGCGGCAAGTCACCCGCCAAAACCTGAAGCGAGGCAGCCCCCTTCAGCTCCGTGAATGGACCACCCAGCACTTCACGGAAACCGGTAACTTGGGCACCCCTCCTGGGTCAACCTGTACCCCCTACGAGTGCAGCGAATAGCCCGCCAATCCTAGAGTGAAGCCCCTTCCGTCTCAATACCAAGAGATGCGGGCTTGTTGCCCTCCAGAACCCGGCTATCCGTGCACCCCTCCGCGGGGCAATCCTAGTACAGAAAGTAAAATATACATACAACGGGTACATCGACCGCAACCAGGTCGTGCCCCAAAATAATAATACAATCAGGCAGTGACGGCAGTCCACATGTCGGACGCTCGCCCCGCAATATCAAATGTACATAATACAACCACAACTGTACTAGTATTGCATCCAGGCTATCCCCCACGACCGATCCGCAACATCACAACATAAACACAAAACATCAACGTGAAAGTCACGTTCGCAAATCCGTCTAACCGGGCTATAGCAGTTAGACCGGATTTACCGATCGAGTGACATTCACGGTCGCAGATATAATATAAATACTGTGAAAAATGTGTTTAAAATTTTCCGATGGATCAAACAATTAACAAGTGGGCCCCAAAGAAAACTGTAGCCCTTACAGAAATAATTGGCCCAATTTCAATATTCCAAAACCCCTAATTACAGCCCATAAGCCCACTGCAAAAAAATTTCCACACGAACCCATACAACTGCGGCGGAAGCGCGGCCATAAGGGGGTTTTGGCCGCCCTTCCGCGGTCGTACGGAGGAGTCGTGTCACCAAATTTTTTTCAGTGTGCTTAGAACTCCCTGCACATCATTCTGAGATGACCTGAAAAATTTTTAGACTCCAAAAAATTTCGACAGAAACTGATGCGAAGGTAATACGGGTTTTGGAACTTTTTGATCAATCGGAAATGCAAACACATTACACAAAGCTAGACGAAGTTAATGGCGAGGCTCTGATACCACTGTAAGTGCACGGCGGCGCCCCGGCCGTCAATCCGACGCCGGAATGCGGAAGCGGTGAAAAACTTAAATTTTTGCGGACTTAGCAAACCGGCACCACCGCGCACTATAACCCGGATCGTAACCATTAACAAGTCTAAGCTAACTAGAAGATGGGTTAGAGATATACCGACGATCCAAGTCCTCCGGTCTTCTCGTCATGGTCCCGATCTCCTGCGGAAAAGTCCCGTCTCCTCCTCGTCGCCGGAAGTGCACCACATCGCCTTCTTCGTTTACGGGCTCCCACCTCAATGCCGAGGCAACTCGGGCACGAAGCCGGCTACTCGACGTGCCCATGGTTCGTTGTAGAATATGTAGTGAAGAACCATGTCTCATTTTTGGGGATTGTGGAATTGCCATTGGTGAAGGAAAAGAGAGCTTGGAGAGAGGTGGGGAAAATGTAGCATACAAAATGGAATGAGAGTAACATTTTCTCCACACTAAAAGAAATGAATCCCATTCCTCATCTTTTTGAATGGCCGGCCCCCCCCCACCATTTGTGATTGGAGAGAGGAAGAGTAAGGTCAAGGGAGTGGGTGGAAGCAATGATGAAAAGAGATGATGAAAGAATCCAATGATCACAACCATAACCCACTCTCCAAAACAAGTAATCAACAACCATGATGGTTACTAAAAGTCAAGCCATCAAGAAGATATGAAGTCAAATGATGGGGCAAGTATCATGACATGATAATATGCAAAGACCCCTCCACAAATGCCTATTTGCAACAATGCAAATAAACCCTCCTCCACCAATCTTCGGCCAATGAACGGAACAATGGAAATCGGCCGAAACGGAAAGCAAACTGGCAACTCCAGAAAACTGGTCCCGTAATAAATTACAGGAAAACCCCGATACTGTGCATACACACCCGCATTTGTATTCCGACCGAAATACAAATGCAAAGAGACAAAATCTACACTGTACTATACTAGGATCCGGCTTATACCAAAGCCGGCTAGTAATATCTGTTCGATCCTGATCCGTGCAATACCGCACGTATCTGATCGAACCCTGCCATATAACCATACGGCCTATAGTACAAACTGTCCGATCCCGATCCGTGCAATACCGCACGTATCTGGTCGGACCTTGCCATATCTCCATACGGCCTCTACAACCTTTCGCCCGAAAGCTGAGTAACTGAATGTGGGGGACTCTAAAGACTCTCAACACCTTGGTTGTGGATTTAACCACTAGCACGTCAGAGGTATAAGCCAATACGTGACGGGCTACCAGGTACTGACCAAATGGGACATCGATGAGGAAGCTCACCCCGACACCTAACTCAGCCTGTCAGTGACAATATCCGTGCAGTCCGGTCCGTTCGTCTATGAGTATCGCATGGCGGGCCTAGGGGGTTGGTAAAAGTCAGACCCCCAAAAGCGGTACAAGTCGTGTCGGAGTGTAGCCCAGAACACCCTGAGATACTACTGGAATACCTACCAGTAAATCTCCTTGCCTTGGCCAAGGACTTTGTGTAATGGCTCTCCTAGACACAGCACGACCTCACCCCCAATACCAGGAGAGACGAACCCCTGAAGATACGCTCACTGCCTCCATGTGGCTCGGGACTGTACCCAACTAAAACCTGTTTGCACGACTCCTTTGAGCCGTGGTAGGGTAGTAATCAAAGTACAGTGGGAACTCACACGAGACAAATGACGATCCCCAGGTCGATGAACTAACCTGCACACATGTCACCAGGGAACTGCCATCTGACGTCTGGTATATGACCAACTAGCATGTTCCCGGCGAGTCCTGTCCGGCGTACTCATAACCCAATGAGCACCTGTATACATCTTAGGTGATCCAACTGACACCAGTGGCTTGTGAGACCGGCCACCGCCCCTCGTCGGGGTCTCGACTGTATACACTAGTCTACTAATGGAGTATCGATGCCCAGTCTCAAAACTCCCACGTCTAGGGACCTTTTAAGGATAAGCTTATAGACCCCCAGCTCCCACTTATATGATCGCCCTCATACTGCTGGTGGTCAACCAAGAATCCTAGGGGCTCTATCAACGTGTAATAGCGACGTGTCAGGTCACCTAAAGCAGTACACGATGATAAAGGTAAACCAGATAGCATACTATCATCTCGAGTAAGACTGTCCTACCGGGATAGGTCCTCCCTCAATCATTACAATCACGTACCTGTGACCTAATAATTGACTCTGAGGGCACTATCTCCAACAGGTAGGAACCTAGTTCATCCTATGAACCAATATACACCCAAACTGTTTCTTTGGTAGTTTCTTTAATAGCGATGTTACGAGCCTTTATCTTCTAGTTTGTCACGGTATCTAGCTTGGAAATCTTCCAACATACCGTCCCTTTACTGAGGGTAAAGACAATGCCTGTGACTGACATTCAGTCGTCTTTATCACCCTGGAACACTTCCAGTGATTCTCCCCAGGATCAACTGATACTATCTCACTATTGCTAGTGAGAATCCTAAAATCTATTTAGATCTATCTCATAGATCCAAATCCCAGGATTTAGGAGGTATCACTTTGATCCTTTATGGAGAATCTATGTGATAAGAGGAGATCGACCGATCGTAGCATAGGAAATTCCTTTTCTATTAAGAGTATGTTATCCACGTACAATACGAGGATGACCACTTCACTCTCTACTACCGTTTTGTATATACAAGGTTCATCTACCATTTTGATGATGTCAAATTGTTTGACTAACCCATCAAAACAGATGTTCCAACTCCGCGATGCCTACTTCATCACATAAAACATCTTGCACACGTTTCCGCTGCTCCCACTGTTTATGTAGCCCTCTGGCTGTGTTCTTATAGACGTTCTCTTCTAAATCATTATTTAGAAAAGTAGTCATGGCACCCAACCACCAGATATCGTAGTCATGGTATGTAGCCGTGGTAAGTAGGATCTGGATGGACTTAAGCATAGTCCCTGGAAAAGGTTTCATCATTATTCGTGCCTGGTCGATGACGAAAACCTTTAACAAGTCTCAACTTGTCCATCTACACCAAGTAATCTTCTCAAGATATACTTGCTCCTGATGGGGATTTAACCCTTCAGATATCGCAACCAAAGTCCATACTTTGTTGGTGTATATGGATTCCATCTCAGATTGCTAAGCATCCAGCCATTCTTACAGAGTCTAACTCTTGATGGCCAGCTCGAAACTAGTTGGGTCATCATCTCATGATGCATTCCTCGCTCCCACTGTCATCGAGAAACCGAGGTATCTCTCAGGCAGATGAGGAACCCTACCAGATCGGCGGAGAGGCTGAGGTTCGTCGAAAACTATTGAATCCTTTGGTTCTGTCAAATCATTAGCAGTTTTGTACAGCTGGAACCTTTCCAGTTCTACAGAACTGATCTTGCCTCGATCTTGTCCGGATTTTGCTTTTGACATAGGCCGGACAATCCCAAATCTTATCTTACTTAAGAGATAGGCTCTTCCCATACCATATCTCATATGGAATGGTAGGCAGTGATCTGATTCGAACCTAATTCAATAGGTACGCAGCTTCTCAAGCGCACAACCCAAAAAGGAAATAGGTAACTCAGTAATACTCATCATAGAGCACACGATATCTAATATTGTGCGATTGCTCCGCCCCGATACACCGTTGTGCTGTGGTGTATTCAGAGGAGTAATACGGAGAGAGAATCTCATTCTCCTTTAGAATGGTCCAGGAATGCCATGCACAAGTATTCTCCTCCCTGATCTTATCATAGGACAAAATACTTATACCCGTATTGGTTCTCTACTTCTAACTTATATTCTGTGAATATCTCAAAAGGTTCGGACTTGTGTTTCAACAGGAACATATGTCTGAATCTTGAGAGATTATCAGAGAATATAATGAAGTATAAGGAACCATTCCTGGCATGTGTAGACAGGAGACCTTACATACATCATCATGTATCAGTCCCAAGAGTTCATTAACTCTTTCTCTGTTTCCAATAAACAGGGCAATGGTCATCTAATCTTTGTGACATGACTGGCAAGTTTCATAAGATGTAAAATCAAACTGATTTAAATATGCATCTAAAATGTAACTTCAGCTAGTCGGGTCGCATTGATGTGACCTAGTCTACAATGCCTCAAGAAGGATTCTTTCATTTCTGAACTCTTCCTCTTGTGTGTGTTCTGAATACTGAGAACTGTAGTTTGATTTAGAACGTTAATGCTTTTAGATAACGCGCCTAAACTGATCAACTTTTGATATAGGAAATGTTCAAAACATTATCCAACAATACAAAATTTTATCATTTCTTTACTAATAAAGAGACTGATATGATTTTGTATATCAGGTTCGGTATCTAATAACATTCGTTCAGAATCAATGTATTGATAATACAGGGTGACAGTGACCAACAGACTTGGCTGCAACACTTGCCCCGTTTTCTGCCTCATGAAACTTATCACCCGTTCTCAGTTTTTCTACCTTTTTGTAGCCCTATGTAACAGATTACATATCTGGGATCCTGATCCGGTATCAGATACCCAGGATACAGAGGATACTGAGAAACAGTTCTGTATAATGAACTAACCCGAAGGAGATGCATCATATGCACTTTCTTCGTTTGGGCGGCATAGGAATTCTGGTATTCCCCTATTTCCTGCTCTGTCTTATAACAATTATAAGTTGGAGCGGGACCAACGTTCCCCAGCTCAGTATAACAAGCGGGTTCGGTCAATACATCCGTATTATTATCTTGATTAAGGCGTGATATGTTCGCTACCAGGAGAGAGAGAGAAGAAAACACTCTGCGTGCGCTCTTGCAAGATTAGATTGGTTATGTATTTTATCTAATCAGGATGGCTCCCACTGTTTTTATCAAATCTTCCTTCAAACCATAAAAGGAAAGACTAGCCGGGATTAATTACACTCTACAAGTTCGCCAATCTTTCAGCCAGGTCAGTGTCGGTACTTTGAGGGAGGTTTCCCGTGCTTTCGTACGGACCTAATTACTGTAAACCTCGTTTTCCCAGAGGCGTAACCACGTTGACACCTTTCTAGACACCTACTTGATCGGCTAATTGCAAAGTGCAAAACTCTCCCAGGAGTAACAATTACTCGCAGTGGGTATCGGGATCCAACTATCACATAGATGGTATGCAATCTCATTGCAAATTTCAACACTTGAAACTCCCGATAAAGATTTTTACCCCTAGCACTTATGACCTTAACTATGGTCAACAAATCATAAGTACTAGTCAAGTTCTACCCGTCATTTCGTGATTAATTAGTCCCACCCACATGACCCTTAACTAAGGTCAACAAAGTCACGCGACTGTCCTAACTAATCGCATCATATGCGGTGTAGGAAGACATCACTTAGCTACCGTACACTGTGCCTTGACTATGGTCAACAAACACAGCACGAATACTAAGTACTCAACTTCCTAAAATGACGGAGGGTTGCGAATGGTTTTTATGAAAACCTTTAACGCTTTGAACTTGATCTCGTTGCGGAATCAAATGGTTTTTAAATGGAATGTTTTTGAGGCTTTTCTAGTTTTGCTAAAGGGGTCACTCCGGGTGAAGGGATCGTCGGCCCTTTCCTCGTCGAATGAGGTGCGGGATATATCATATATATCACTGTGCAAAGCAGAAACTATAGAAGCAATCAAATGACAAACCGAGAGTTGTAGCATCTGCCAGTTATTGCTAAAGGAGTCACTCCCGGTGAAGGGATCTCGGTCCTTTCCTCATCGAATAAGGTGCAGGATGTTCTATAATGAACACCGCGATGCAAAGCAAGAACTGTAGCTTCCTGTTTTATTTAGAAATTCGATTCCACAACATCAATTAGGTTTATTTTCTTTCATTAATCTCATTAATGAATATCCCATCATTTAAATCCACCTAAACATCACAGATAAATATAACGTACGCTTATGCCATCCGCATAAGCCTCGATGTCCCGTCTGCACCGTTAGGTTAGGTAACTAACGCCAGAGCGAGGCAGGGCTAGCGCGGGTGTAAAACATAAGCAACGTCTATATAATATATCATATATACTATATATAATATCTGTCACAGAACATCACATGATCACATCACAGATAAATCACAGCAGAAGAAACATATGAAATATTGGATATACTAGGACGTCCGTGTTTTCAATACGAGCCAGTATAAAACACGGATTCCACGGTCGTGATGAATAGCCAATCCCACACCCCTAGACCCCTACGAGAGCGGCAAGCAACCCTACCAATTCTAGAGTTAGGAGACCCGGACTCGACTCCTCGAGTTGGTCTCCCACTGGACTCCAGAACCCGGTTACTTGTGCTCCCTTCCTTGGGTCTATCCTAGTGCAGAAAAGTAAATAATATACAAATGGTGACAACATCCGCAACCTGGAAGTGCCACAATAAAAGAATATTACATACAAGTTTTTACATGAATGAAAATGAAAAACACTCATCTCACATAAAAAACCCCCGGCTATTCAAACACGACGATCCAATATAACATATCCAGCAACACATAACATCACATGTCATCAACGTAAGTAAATATGCGCATCCCAATTGTCGTTGACATATAGCAACGAAACCGGCGATATCACATATTACACTTACGGTCACAGAAAAGAAAGTGTAAAACTACAACAGTTGGAATCCGCAACCACCTCAGACATCGCATGCCTGACCAAATGAATTCTTTAGACATCACATGCCTAACAATTATAAACCCCGCATTTTAGTCTCAAAATCGAAAACACTTTTCAATACCAAGTCGGGCAATTCAACAGGATTCCCGACAATTTGATCGAATGCTCGTCGCAAATTTCAGTAGACGGCCGCACCCCCGATACCGTCAACGAAGTGCACCAAGGCGGAACACCGCTACCGCGAGCACCCGGACGGATGCTTTCGGCGACGGGGTTCTCCTACAGTCACTTGGTCGGGGCTATGGAGTGAGGCTGTCTATTAAGTTTACCCGGCGAGTATCCGCGTACGCTACGTGATTGCGACGGACTTTTGATCACATCAAAATTCCGTGGCAACCGATCAAGTGAGACTAAAGTGCTATGTTTATAACATTCATTCAGTTATCACATAACATTTGTGAATTCCAATTGTTGTATCACATTCCGGATAAACAGAAAATGTTAAACTTTCCGATTGAACATTCGAACACCCAAGTTTTCCCGAAACAGCTCAACACATGAAATAAGTCTAACAACATTCAGTTCGTGCCTCAGTACCAACGGTCCAGCCGTAGAAGGGTCAAGCCAACGCCTCACATGTGGCACGCCGTACTTCCCCAAACCCGAAGGTTCAAAGGGCAGTTCAAGACGGTCACATAATCGAGTTAAGGTTTGTTGTCTTCTAGAGGGTCCATCGCGTTACTTGCACTACTTAGAACGTCGTTAAACTACGGAAAAATCCAACACTTGGAAATTTCCCAATAATGGAAAACTTGGGTATTTATATCCGGTCGAACTTTTTAACATATTCTAAAAATTACCCGGAAAAATACACAGACAAAATTAGACAATCCGATCGATACACCGAATCCCCAAAACAACCCAGAATATTCAACTCTTAAAAAAAATATTAAAAATTCCCAGGAAAACCAGCACTGCAAACTAAGAATTACAGTGCAAAATTCGATGCACAACAAGACAAAATGGCCGCGAAACCGCCGCATGAGCATGCTCATGCCGCGGATCCGCGGCGCATTTAAGGAATTAGGCCATCGAATTTTCCAGTAACCCTTACAATACCCTGCTGATTTTTCTGTATATTTTTAATTTCGAAAAAGACCAGATTTCAGAAATTGTCCAGAGAGCATTTTAGGGTTTTGGTTTTGGTTCGATCGGTCTTCTAATTCCGTCTACGCATCGCCTAAGGCTCTAGCTAGGCTCTGATACCACTGTAGGGTTCCTAGGCACACTAATGAAGTCTCACAAGTGATCAAACATGGCCAATTAAAATTTTACGGGTGCCTACAAACCCTAATACGGATCGTCAACTAGATATATAGGCGATGCAAGCATGTAAACGAATTAAATGCTAAAGGAAAGTGGCTACAACCTTTGTAGATCCGGTTCTCCACCTCCATGGCTCCGCGATGAAGTCTCTTCGCTGTACAAATCGGATCTTGGGCTCTAGCGTCGGCTTCATCAGAGAAAAAGCGGGCTAGGTCATCGACGACGATGCCGAAGATGATCTATGTCGAGGCATCGCTAGATCAAGCTCCAACTTCACCAAGTCAAGAAAACTTGTGAAGGAAACACCCTATACTACTTGGCAAGAGGTAGAGGATGAAGAAATAGGAAGTGAGTAGACTTTAGATTTGGATTTCTCACACTTTTTCATCAATCACCATTGATGTAGCAAGCTTCTTTTCATGGAAGAAGAAGATGAAGAAGAAGAAGAAGATATGATAAGTTTTTTTAGAAAATAGAAAATAAATCATACTTATCATAATGTCAACTATGGTTAGATGTAGAGAATAAACTAAGGTTAAAGTGAATGGTTAGGGTTAAGGAAAGAAACAAAATAGTCAACCATTCAAAGCTTCATGAAGCTTCAAAGATAAACCAAACTTAGCCACCATTTTATTTCTTTCAATAAAGAATAAATGAATAAATAAATAAGCAAATAAAATGAAACCCTAACCATTCATATAACCATGGTCAATTCTTTACACAAACCCAAGCTTGCATGTATCATCAAACATGATACAATCTTGTGCACAAAAGTATATCACATATACAACTTGCACAATCCAAGTGAGAAAATCCATTTAAAGTGAACAAATACCAGTTAATGCAAAGTAATATATCAAATATATAATTATACATTAAATCATTAAATCAACACTTGATTCAATGATCCGGTCATGTCGCATATAACCGGCTAGTATCCAATGTATCGGCTTATCGAATCAATCCTTGATTCGACAACTAGGTTATATCGCATATAACCAATCGATACATTCATCGCGAGAATGGTATACGGTATCACATACACGAATTATTCTCGGTCCCGCACATATCTCATATGTGCTCCTATTTCGTTTTGCTTGAGCCAGGAAACCTCTGTGTAGGACTCTAAAGACTCGTCAATACGCCGGCAGCAGGTGATGATCATTTCAAACACCCACAAGCCGCAAGCGGTCTGCTAAACGTAACGGCCACCCGGGTATTGAGCGATCAGAAGATCGACGAGCAAGCCCGCTCACACTCCTGTGAATCCAACCAATAACACTTACCGTACAGTCCGGTCTGTTCGTCTGATATGTCGCATATCTCACCTAGGGGTGGTAAACGTCAGACCCCAGTAGCTCGATAAGTCATGCCGACGTGAAGTCCATGACATGTGTGAAACTACTGATAACACTTACCCGTAGGTCACTGCAACCCTGGCCAGGGATTTCCTGTTATGGCCAGTCGAGCATAGCGCAACATCAACCCCCAATACCGGGAGAGATGAATCCCCTCCTATCGCTCATTGCCTCCATGTGAATCGGGACTGTACCCAAAAACCACCTGTTTGCATGACTCAGTAGAGCCGTGGTAGGGTGGAAATCAAAGCACAGTGGGAGACACACAAGCCTCTATGACGATCTCGGGTCAACAGACTAAGCTGTACCAGTGTCACCAGAGAACTGCCATCTGACGTGAGGTATAATACCATCTGGGAGTTCTCGGCGAGTCTATTCAGTGTACCTAGTCTCCACTGAGCACCCGCATACCATCTCCAATGTCAAACACCAATGGATATGGGATCATCCATCTCCCATCGCATGGGTCGAGAAGATATACGCTAGTCTACTTTGGAATATCGATGCCCCGTCTCGATATTCCCTCGACTATAAACATTGAAGGATGTACTCATGGACTATCCAGGCCCCACTAGTATGATCTGCATCACAGTTCTGGAAGTTGAGTACACATCCTAAGGGCTCTATCAACATATAACAGAGAGACAGAAAGTATACACGTTAAGATAAAGAGCAACCAGATAGCGTACTATCATGTCGAGCAAGAAAGTCCTACCTATATATGTCCCAGCATCCACTACAATATACATCCAATGTACAGTAATGGCCTCTAGGGCATACATATAACTAACACCCGCTACTGCATATACATGCCCGCATTTGTATTCCCACTGAATACAAATGCAAAGAGACAAAATCTACACTATCTAATACTAGGATCCGGCTTAAGCCAAAGCCGGCTAGTAAAAACCGTCCGATCACGATCCGTGCAATACCGCACGTATCTGATCGAACCCAGCCATATCTCTATACGGCCTCTACAGCATTTCGCCCGAAACTTGAGTAACTGAGTGTGGTGGACTCTAAAGACTCGTCAATACTATGGCTGTGGATTTAACCACTAGCACGTCAGAGGTATTAGCCATACGTGACGGGCCACTAGCTATTGACCAAAGGGGACGTCGATGAGCGAACTCATCCCGACACCCTACTGAGCCTGTCAGTGACAATATTCGTACAGTCCGGTCCGTTCGTCTATGAGCATCGCATGGCGGGCATAGGGTTTGGTAAAAGTCAGACCCCCAATAGCGGTACAAGTCGTGTCGGAGTGTAGCCCAGAACACCCTGAGATACTACTGGAATACCGACCAGCAAATCTCCTGCCTTGGCCAAGGACTTTTTATGTTCTGGCTCTCCTAGACACAGCGCGACCTCACCCCCAATACCGGGAGAGACGAACCCCTGCAAATCCGCTCACTGCCTCCATGTGGCTCGGGACTGTACCCAACTAAAACCTGTTTGCACGACTCCTTTGAGCCGTGGTAGGGTAATAATCAAAGCACAGTGGGAACTCATACGAGACAAATGACGATCTCAGGTTTATGAACTAACCTGTACACATGTCACAAGGGAACTGCTATCTGACGTCAGGTATAATACCAACTAGCAGGTTCCCGGCGAGTCCTGTCCGGTGTACTCATAACCCAATGAGCACATGTATACATCTTAGGTGAACCAACTGACACCAATGGCTTGTGAGACCGGCCACCGCCCCTCGTCGGGGTCTCGACTGTATACACTAGTCTACTCTGGAGAATCAATGCCCTGTCTCGAAACTCCCACAACTAGGGACCTTTTAAGGATGCGCTTATAGACTCCAGTTCTCACGTATATTATCGCCCTCATACTGCTGGTAGTCAAGCAAGAATCCTAGGGGCTCTATCAACGTGCAATAGCGACTCGTAAGGTCACCTAAAGAAGTACACGATGATAGAGATAAACCAGATAGCATACTATCATCACGAGTAAGACTGTTCTACTGGGACAGGTCCTCCCTCAATCATTGCAATCACGTGCCTGTGATCCAATAATTGACTCTGAGAGCACTATCTCCAACAATCTACCACTTGCACTCAAGGCTAATTATTGAGATGTCGCATACTCACAGCCCCTGTGATACCGAACACCCAACTCCTCTACTAGTCAGTCTCACAAAACTCGTTTGTGAAACTATTGCGTTCGAGGAATAGCCTCAGTGAGTGGATCCGCTGTGATGTTTCTTTCTGTGTCGCGGAGAAAGCCATCTCCCGAAATGAGCAATACCTGTCTTAGAATGTCTGGATGTCTGATGAGACCTAGCTCATAAATGAACTCCAAATCCAAACTTCTTAGACTGTATCGTCAACTGAACTTAATCAGTATCCTGCGCCATGCCTTCCCTCAGTATCCACCTGGACCACCTGTCCAAAATACTGCCCCTCGTCAGAGGGAAAACTATAACTCTGACAGTCACTCTGTCATCCATGTCACCTTGGAGGCCTGGAATGATAACCGTATCCCGAAGGAGGCTGCCGTTATCATATCCCTAGAACATCCACTTATGTTCTAAAACTGCTTCCGAATGTTTCTCCAGGATTGGATCAATGTCAACTTATTGCATCTACTGCAAGAATAACAACTGGTGTGGTACTTGACATCTCATGATCAACTCAATTGCCTAAGCAAGTGATCTGCCAATCATGAGTATCCCTCTCCCCTTTAGTCTGTAAGACACCTTTAGAGAGGGTGACTCCATCACCTGCAGGTATACTACCATGCCAGGAGTCGTCCATTCTAAATACTCATAGAATGCTGTCTAAGTACCCAGATTGGGAAACTACTCAAATCTAGATCTAAAACCATAGATCTAGTAACCAGAATGTCTGATATAATATCCAAGTCCTGTGTGGAGAAACTACTGTGTGACAACCAAAGTATAACCGATCGTAGTATAGGAATATCACTTCCTACTCTATGTATGTCATCCAAATACCAGGACATCACACCCTACTACCTTCTTAACAAATCCATCCCTTATTCTGATGAAGTCAAACCTATTACTGTCACATCAGAAATAGATGATCTATCTCCGCTATATCTGCTTTAGTCTATAAATAGACATAAGCCACTTGTCCACCAATGCTTCCGCTGCTCCTACTGACTACGACAACCTTCTGGCAGTGTCATATACACGTGTACTTCTAAAGATAGTTCAGAACGATGCTATACTCATCCTCCTGCCGGGTCTCACAGTCTGGAACAACAGCAATGGCAAGTCTGAGTAAACAAGAACCTCCCTGCCACCGTCCCTGAGCATACCAAAGTACCTCTCGGGTGCCTGAGGTTACCCACCATATCTGCAGAGTGGCCAATGGAATGTCTAACCAGATTGAATCTTTAAGTTCTTATCAAATCTTCAGTAATCGTTTGCGGTTCTAGAATCACTTCCAGTTCTACCATACTCCCACTCCTGTTTTCTGAAAAAATCCATTTTTGTGAAAACTGTGGCGAGTCAGGAACAATATCACTATTGATCTTCCAGATGGTAGAAAGTCAACCCTCGTCATAGCCCGGGTCAACCCACAAACAGCCATTACAGAAATGTGCCTTGAGTTATCCGGAGTCTGGTTTTAAGCATAAGCCGGACAACTCCCCGTATCTTAACAATGTCAAGATATGAACTGTTCTATATCCATTATAGAAACAGAGGCACTGATTTAATTGAACCAGATTTAAATCATGCAGCTGTCTCCAGTGCATGTCAACTAAATGGAAGGAGGCCGATCAGCGTTACTCAACTTAGGAATACTTCCAATAATGAGTAACCTGAAAGAGAAGCAAGTTCTCTTAAACATTACTATCAACTGAATACCATACACAAGTATCTACATCTTCGATCACCTTGAAGAATCCCGATACTTGCAATACCTGGTTCTCTACTTTACTCATATACCTATAACTTCTCAAAACTCAGACCCTGTGTTTCTACGAAA
The DNA here is from genome assembly GCA_030015575.1 of Agapanthus africanus. NCBI lineage: Eukaryota > Viridiplantae > Streptophyta > Magnoliopsida > Asparagales > Amaryllidaceae > Agapanthus > Agapanthus africanus. The sequence goes on along the minus strand of CM057343.1, from coordinate 302,616,173 downwards.
CACCTGTCTAAGAACTAGAGAAGTCATAAGTAAACAGAATATAGTACGAGGACCAACCCCTCTGTCCTGATGGACACTGGACAATATACAATACTTTGTATAAGTCCCCTGAGTCTAATAACTCATTCACTTTGTGTCGTAGGTTGAAAACTGTACTTATGGTTAAGAAGAATTACACCGCTGTTCAATGCTCCTTAGCTAACCATCCACTGATATAGGTAAATGTCATAGATATAATTTCAAAAGGTATATCTCACTCTATAAAAATAGACGTACATATATATCAATTTGAAATTGGTGCATTACAACGGATAATCGAACCAAATATTTGCCGTCCGGCAAACAACCAAGGTGACATCCTCAAATATCACCAATTACAACGAATTCCGATATAATGAGGATGATCACCCAATTCCCAATAACTTACTCCCACTCATCATCTGTAAAACCATACAGATGTGAGAATCGTACCTGGTAAATACATACCCTGGAGTAAGTGTCTAATCGGGAAATCAGTTTTCTTTTAACAGTACACAGTGAAACTGAAACATTGAAATGTTTCGATGAGGTATCCTGGTATTCCTAGTAATGCCTCTTCCATTATCCAGATTCACAACTGTAACCGTATAATTCTTTGCCATCTCTCCAAATCCCTTTATATGTCTTTAGTCATTACCTTCTGTACACCCCTTTAGGCCAAATAGTTTTCTTCCTTCCCTACCGTTCGGCACCAGCCTATGGTTTGGAAGAAGACTATCCAATAAGCATAATGGGTGTACTGTCCTAATCCTAGGAGCACTCGCAATGCGAGAGAAGGTGAAGATAAAAGACTACCGAATGAACCTTATTCTTATTTCTCCTGAACCAAAATCCATCCCCGAACTGGAACAATTTCCTTTCGAGTTTGTATATAACCATACGATGGAGTATCCAATAAACTTGGGATCTTCGTAGTGATACGGAGTGTCCTGGAGAACTACAAAGGTAATTTAGGATTGGCGAAGAAATACTTGGTTTGGTCGTGAATAGCAGTCGCAATTTATTTTGCCCTCTTACTAATCCCTTTCTTTGTCTTCACTTAATACCTTCTGTACACCATCGTTATGCTAATTGGTTTTCTTCATTCCCCACCGTTCGGCACCAGCCTAAGGTTTGGAAGATGACTATCCAATTTGCGTAATAGGTGTACTATCTCCTAAACCAAGGAGTACTCGAAACCTGAGAGAAGGTAAAAGGAAAAGACAACTGAATAGTCCTATTCGTTTTCTCCAGAACCGGAAACCATCCTCGAATTCCTTCGAGTTCGTATATAACAATACGATGGTTTTGTCCAATGGAAGTGGACGTTCGTAGTAATACGGGGTGTCCTGGAGAAAAGGGTAAAACCAGGAGTGGCAATGAGGTATGCAACTCTGACAATCCAAAAGCCAGTGTTAAGAAGGTTTGGTCAACTTGGTCACTGAGTCATAGTCTAGGATCGGGTCAATGGTCGCTGCCAAAGAGAGAGAGAAAAGAAACACTCAGCGTGCACTCTAACCTAGATCAGAATGGTTATCACTTTATATAATCTGGAAACTTCCCACTGTAACGTCAAATTCTTCCCCAAACCTGAAAGAAGAATTAGCCGGGTTCACCCGAGGAGTAAACCAACTCATCAGTGGGAATCGGGATCCAACTATCATCGTATGATAACGTGACGGAATCCGCTCACGTTATCACACTCCAGAAGGTATGCGCATATCTGGCAAGTTTCAGTTTCTTTAGAAACTCCCGATGTGGATTTTTGCCCCATACTTTTATGACCTTGACTTTGGCCAACATATCATAAGTCACATGTCAAGTTCTACCGGGCTTTTGGTAAAATAAGGGCTACGGTGTTTTAAGAAAAGATGCGTCTTTTGAAAATATCCGTATAAACCCTTTTGCCTATCTTTAAAATATCCCCGATTCGTTAGTTTTGAAATAGGTATGACTCGGGTCTAGTGTAACGCCTACTATGTGAACTACGAACCCAACAATCAAGTCAATCGGGAGAGGTATGGAAACCACCTAAATCTGAGTCGATATACATATATATATATATATAGTCGATGATCTCGCCTCAATAGTATCACGCACGATACAGTATATCATATAACATCCTCGAGTCATGAGTGCGGATCTAACCTCAATATAAAGCTCGTACGGTAAATCATCGTACAGCACCCCAATAGCTGGGTAGGGGTCAATATCATATTCATCTCATTACATAACCGGTATCACTACCATCATACCACATCACAAAAATGAACTTTGTCATATCGCCGAATCCTACGGCCTCAATCAAACTTCATCGACTCATCTCAATCCTATGTATCATCCTCAACCCTGTATATGAACACATAGTCCCATACCCATGTGTAGATATACACACCTCTATATGCACACAGATAAATGAAAGAATGCATGCAAATATATGTGTACGTATATGTGTGGGTGCAACCACTACTCTAGGGTTTCGCACTATACTAAACCAATACATCCTTATCACCAATAATACCATTATTACCATCAATAATCCTAACAACACATAATAATTATATGTGTGCATACGTATTCGTATACATCACCATGAACTTTGGGGGTGCTATACGCCATCCACCCGACTTCTCCACGTGGATATAAATCTACTCACCTTGCTCCTCATGTGTCGGTGCCGATGTCGCCATCTTCATCTTCCTTGCCTCACATCACGTAGGGTACCTACAAGTATATCATAACGCTAAGGCACATGAAAATCACATCGGAAACCAAAATAGCACACGCTACTCGCATAGGTAAAAACCTATCGACTCGCATGTAAACACGATCAATATCCACTTGTCGTTGACGTCCAAACGCCACCCGACAGGAATGAATCACCAAATACCAAAATCCATGCTAAAACAAGTCGTAAATCAGGCACCAACATAGGAAAAATCAACCCAGATTTTACCCTAGATGGAATCAGACAAAATTGCACATGCCATGGGTCAAGACTAGAGGAAATAGGGCCATGCACAAAAATCGAGGCAATTCCCTCCTGCTCTGGCCGCAATTTGCGGCCAGAAGGAATAAATTGGCGGCCGTACATTTGAGTTGGGGGCTAGGGTTTGGTGTGGTGGTTCCATGGTGCCTGCACATCTCACTGTCAACTCAGTTTTATTTTTGGGGTCTCGGGGTGATAGCTGATTCCTAAATACGATCACAGATTCAGAGTTTTTCCCCCGACATCGTCTCATAAATCCGTATTCTGTGTTCTAGTCTCTAGTTTGATCCAATAACACATCACCACAGGGTTTCTAAGGTCACAACAAGCCTCAATTTCACTTTGATTTCAGGTCCAACCTTAAACCCTAACTAGAATTCTCAAAAGTTCTCAAAACGACACCATATCGACATGAAACTAGAATTGATGCACAAGAAATGAATTACTACCCTAATAGGTCCGGAATTTACCTCCTTTGGCAACTCAAGAAAATTCTTGAGTTGCTCAAAGTCCTCCAAATCCAATCTTACTAGGTTCAATGTGTAGCTAGTGAGCTCGGGAACATCTTTTGTGAAATGGGAATAGGGTTTTGGGGTTGATTCCATTGTGGATCTAGGGTTTTTGTGAAGAGGGAGAGAGAGGGAGAGGGGCAGCAGCAGCTCAAGGAGGAGAGGAGAGAGAATGAGAAGGGGAAAATGATGGGAGTATGGTTCATAAAGTGAGGATTGACTTGGTCTCTTTCTTTCTCATCATCATACTTTTTCCTTTTCTTTTCTTTTCCTTTTTCTTATCCTTCTCACTCCAATAGTGAATCCAAAAGAACAACCATGGCAATAGAAATGTAACACAAGTGTAACAAGTGTGGAAAATGATATGTGCACATTTTTGCACAAAAAAGCTAAAAATCCAAATAGCGATTTTTAATCGCGATTAGCACTAAATTAGCATATAACTAGTCTTAAAAACTTTAAAATGGCATGATTCTATAAAATACCCTATTTTAGAATTTTCCATAATTTTTCCCCATTTATTTGTATTTAATTATACCCGAATATTAAAATATTCATTAAAATAATATTAAATTATAAAAATTCCGGAAAATTATATTTTATTATTTTGGAAACGTTACACGCAGGGAGATGAAAATCTTTTTCTATGTGCTTTAACGAGTTAAGTCCAAAAGTCCAGATTTGTTTTTGATTAACTAAGTGTTAAAATGATATGTAAAGAGAGCTTGTTAGGGTTAGGATTAGGTTAGTTCGAGTTTGGAGTCGCTCACTTCTTTCGTTGCCACTCTTAATATCGGTGTTACGGTAATCGGCAACAACGGGGATTAGCACGACTAGAAAGGAACGTGCGAGTATAAGTTAGGCTTTCCAACGCATAAGTTCTTCTTTTTGGTGCTTGTCCGTCCGTTCTTGGCTCTTAGCCTTAACCTCCGGTTAATTCAAGCACAACCGGTCTCACTACGGAATCACGGCTATCATGTAGGATAGGGTTCCGTAGGGAGCAGATTGTGGTTCAATTAACGGGAGTTCAATTTAAGATGTTGGGCAAGGAAAGAGTGAGAGAGATTTCCTTCTCTCAAACTTCCCTTATCCTACCCTAACAAGTATGGAAACTACTCACCCATTACAAGAAGAACGAAAAATAAAACAAAGGAGGAAGATAGAAAGAAAGAGATTAGAAGATAACAACTAGCTATTTGCGACCTCACCTTGGCAAGGATCAAACGTAAGCATCAGGGTTGTTTAAGGATAAAGGAAAAGAGAATAAGAAAGAAACAACAATAAATAACAACAACTAAATTATCAATTGAAGATTACAAGCAATTAACATAACAAGAGCAAGACGAGTATAATAAAAAAAAAGAACTTCTTTATTCATCATTCTTCACTCACAAAAGCTCACTATAAATTTTTAATGGAGAAGAGATGAAAAGAAGAAGAAGAACAACAAGTATTCTAAAACCTAAAATACAAGATTAAGCACCCTTGGCTTTGGCAAGTTCTGGACTATTTATAGGCAGGGAACTGGAAATCTAGGGCAACAATCTGCCCCCTTACAAAATTACCCAACTGCCCCTAAAATTTCATCATGTGATACGCCAGTACGGCCGCGGATCCGCGGCCTAGACCCCCTATTAGCCGTGGATCCGCGGCCATATGGTGGAATTGGGGCATGAGTTTTTTGGTACTTCCCTGGTCTGCTGTGCCCATGAGTCTGGTATATGTTTTTTCTCAGAATTTCTTCACGATTTTTCCAGAATTTCTTTTGATCAAAAGGTGATTGGATATGGATATTTTTGTCATGATTTTCTTGAGCTCCGCGTAGATTTCTTGGACTTGGTGTTGCCATTGTGCTTTGTGCATGAAAATGACAATCGATTTGACATTTTGTCTCTCAAACTAGTGTGTGGCAACATACGGATAGAGAGCGGAGACCTGTGTTTTATCTGTGGTTGGCAGGAATCCGGATTTTTGTCGTGCTTTTCCATGAATTTCATCGTTTAGAGCCGAGAACCTGTATCCTGCAATTGACTAGAAAACACGGCTCAAGCGTACCTACCGATAAGCAATATGATAAAAATTGGGCGGTATAAAAAAGCAAAAATCTGATATGAACAACACTTTTGTGTAGAATATTCCACACTTTTCTCTCATCTCTCCCCACTTCCCACCTCAGGCCGAGCCCTATAAGCAGCAACTCCCCATTTCCTCTCTCTCTTTTGCTTCAACATTTCATTAAAAATCAACCAAAAATCAACAATTTCTTCACAAAAATTCAAACCTGAACCCTTTTCCACCTCTTCCCAAACCCTAATTTGTTTAAAACAAGGAGAAAGAAGACATCTTTGGAGGCTAAGTGCAAGAGGTTCAACACTTGGGAGGTATAAGTTCTAATCAAGTTGTTAAATTGTTGTTTAAGCATGCTAATTTAGAAGTTTAAGTGTTAATTTCATTGTAAAAGTTTGTTTTTGCAAATTCAAGAAAAGAATTGAAATTTTAGACAGGGTTTCAAGTATGATAAGTGGGTTAAAGTTAGTGTTGTGAACATCTAGTGGGTTACATTGGTTGTATGTGCGATGTTGCAATCGCTATATCGTTAATTCGCGAGATTTGCATCGAAATTTGTATGTGAATGCTTAGTAGGTTTTTCTTAAAATTAGGAGGTGAATTAATACGATATCATGACGATATTATTGGCATCTCCTATGACTTATAGGATGTGCGAATTCGGAGTTTGCTTTAGTCGGGTTTTTGTTTTGATGGTTGCTCCGAAACGACGATTTTAGTTAAGCTTTTTGTGATTTTCGTGTGTTTTTCGTGCACAGAGTGCACGTTGCGCCTAACTTGTGGGCGTTGATCTTTTCATATTTTGACTTGCCTCGCTCCTTGATATTTAATCTTATGTCGTGTGTTATGCAATTTTAGGATCGGTTGCGGAAACATCGGACGCGGCGCGCAAAGACAAAGCGGTGGTTGGATCAGATTAGCGAGGCGTCCAAGTGAGTAGATGTATCATCTATAGGGAAATCGTCTGGATGGTGCGAGGCGCCCTATAGTTAGGATCACTTTATTCTTACAAATTATATGCATTGTTAGTTAGTTAGTTAACCCTCTCATTCATATGCACATCTTTCCAGTTATTCGTCTGATGGCATTGCATGGTTATCCACATACACATGTGTGATATCACCCCTTAGGACACATACACCATTACCATTGGCCCATGTTGCACGCACACTATTCATGTGACACACACGCCTAGGTAATTGACATGTCACAAGCACTTTAGAACCTGCTTAGTTTAGTATCACCACTTGCATCATAATACATCAAATTGCATAGCTTGTATATACTTTACATCATCATCATGCTTATATAGATTCTGTTAGTTATATGTATGCCCTAGAGGCCATTACTATACATAGGATGTATATTGTAGTGGATGCTGGGACATATATAGGGACGACTTTCTTGCTCGACATGATAGTATGCTATCTGGTTGCTCTTTACCTTAACGTGTACACTGATTGTCTCTCTGTTACATGTTGGTAAAGCCCTTAGGATATGTACTTGACTACCTGGACTATGATGCGGATCATACTAGTGGGGACATGGTAGTCCATAAGTACATCCTTCAAAGTCCCTAGTCGTGGGTGTATCGAGACGGGGCATCGATATACCAGAGTAGACTAGCATATACCTTCTCGACCCATACAGATGGGCGATGGATGATCCCATATCCATTGGTGTTTGACATCAGAGATGATATACGGGTGCTCAGTGGAGACTGGGTACACTGGACGGACTTGCCGAGAACTCCCAGATGGTATTATACCTTACGTCAGATGGCAGTTCTCTGGTGACACTGGTACAGAGTAGTCTGTTGACCCGAGATCGTTATAGAGTCTTGTGTGGTTCCCACTGTGCTTTGATTTCCATCTTACCACGTCCAAGAGGGTGTGCAAAATGGTGGTTTTTGGGTACAGTCCCGAATCACATGGAGGCAATGAGCGATAGGAGGGGATTCGTCTCTCCCGGTATAGGGAGTTGATGTTGCGCTGTGTTCGATTGGCTATAACCGGAAATCCCTGGCCAGGGTTGCTAAGATATACTGGTAAGTGTTACCAGTAGTTTCTCGAACTGTTATAGAGCTCATATCGACATGACTTATCGAGCTATTGGGGTCTGACGTTTACCACCCCTAGGCGAGATATGCGACATATCAGACGATCAGACCGGACTGTACGGTAGTGTTACTAGTTGGATTCACTGGAGTGTGAGCGGGCTTGCTCGTCGATCTTCTGATCGCTCAATACCCGGGTGGCCGTTACGTTTAGCAGACCGCTTGCGGCTTGTGGGTGTTTGATATGATCATCACCTGCTGCCGGCGTATTGACGAGTCTTTAGAGTCCTACACAGAGGTTTCCTGGCTCAAGCGAAACGAAATAGGAGCGCATATGAGATATGTGAGGGACCGAGAATAATGCGTGTATGTGATACCGTATTCTATTCTCGCGATGATTGTATCGAATGGTTGTATGCGATATAACCTAGTTATCGAATCGAGGAATGATTCGATAAGCCGATACATTGTATATTAGTCGGTTATATGCGATATGACCGGATCGTTAAATCAAGTGTTGATTTAATGATTTAATGCATAATTACATATTTGATATATTACTTTGCATTAACTAGTATTGGTTCATTTTAAATGGATTTTCTCACTTTTTTTGCACATTGTATATGTGATATACATTTGTACACAAGTTTGTATCATGTTTGATGATGCATGCTAACTTGGGTTTGTGTAAAGACTAAACCATGGTTATATGAATGGTTAGGGTTTTGTTTCCATTTTCATTTATCTTATTTAGTTATTCATTTTGAAAATGATAAGCATAAAGAGAAAGAATGGTGGCTTCTTTTGTAGTTTAGTTGAAGCTTCACGAATCTTTGACCCAGTCCACCATTCTTGTCTATTGCTTAACCCTTGTTAGTTATATGTATGCCCTAAAGGCCATTACTATACATAGGATGTATATTGTAGTGGATGCTGGGACATATATAGGGAGGACTTTCTTGCTCGACATGATAGTATACTATCTGGTTGATCTTTACCTTAACGTGTACACTAATTGTCTCCCTGTTACATGTTGGTAAAGCCCTTAGGATCTGTACTTGACTACCTGGACTATGATGCGGATCATACTAGTGGGGACATGGTAGTCCATAAGTACATCCTTCAAAGTCCCTAGTCGTGGGTGTTTCGAGATGGGGCATCGATATACCAGAGTAGACTAGCGTGTACCTTCTCGACCCATACAGATGGGCGATGGATTATCCCATATCCATCGGTGTTTGACATCAGAGATGATATACGGGTGCTCAGAAGAGACTGGGTACACTGGACGGACTCGCCGAGAACTCCCAGATGGGATTATACCTCACGTCAGATGGCAGTTCTCTGGTGACACTGGTACAGAGTAGTCTGTTGACCCGAGATCGTCATAGAGTCTTGTGTGGTTCCCACTGTGCTTTGATTTCCATCTTACCACGTCCAAGAGGGCGTGAAAAATGGTGGTTTTTGGGTACAGTCCCGAGTCACATGGAGGCAATGAGCGATAGGAGGGGATTCGTCTCTCCCGGTATAGGGGGTTGATGTTGCGCTGTGTTCGATTGGCTATGACAGGAAATCCCTGGCCAGGGTTGCTGAGATTTACTGGTAAGTGTTACCAGTAGTTTCTCGAAATGTTATAGACCTCATATCGACACGACTTATCGAGCTATTGGGGTCTGACGTTTACCACCCCTAGGCGAGATATGCGACATATCAGACGATCAGACCGGACTGTACGGTAGTGTTACTGGTTGGATTCACAGGAGTGTGAGCGGGCTTGCTCGTCGATCTTCTGATCGCTCAATACCCGGGTGGCCGTTACGTTTAGCAGACCGCTTGCGGCTTGTGGGTGTTTGATATGATCATCATCTGCTACCGGCGTATTGACGAGTCTTTAGAGTCCTACACAGAGGTTTCCTGGCTCAAGCGAAACGAAATAGGAGCGCATATGAGATATGTGGGGGACCGAGAATAATACGTGTATGTGATACCGTATTCTATTCTCGCGATCAATGTGTCGAATGGTTATATGCGATATAACCTAGTTATCGAATCGAGAGTTGATTCGATAAGTCGATACATTGGATACTAGTCGGTTATATGCGATATGACCGGATCGTTAAATCAAGTGTTGATTTAATGATTTAATGCATAATTATATATTTGATATATTACTTTGCATTAACTAGTATCGGTTCACTTTAAATGGATTTTCTCGCTCGGAAGTGCACATTGTATATTCGATATAGTTTTGTACACTTGATTGTATCATGTTTGATGATACATGCTAGTTTGGGTTTGTGTAAAGAATTAAACCATGGTTACTTAAGTGGTTAGGGTTTCATTTCCTTTTCTTATTTATTTATCTATTTATTTCATTTAGAAAAGATAAAGAGAAAAGAATGGTTGCTAGTTTTGTTTTATTTGAAGCTTCTTGAAGCTTTGAACAAGTCCACCATTCTTGTCTCTTCTCTAACCCTAACCACTCATCTAACCTTAGTTAATTCTCTACACCTAACCATGGTTTGATTATGATAAGAATGGATTTTCTTTTCTATTTTAATTATTCTTATCATAACAATATTCATCTTCTTCATCTTCTTCTTCCTTGAAGAAGCTTGCTTCATCAATGGTGATTGATGAAAAAAAGTGAGAAATCCAATTCTAAAGTCTACCCACATCCTATTTCTTCATCCTCTACCTCTTGCCAAGTAGTATTGTGTGTTTTCTTCACAAGTTTCTTGACTTGGTGAAGTCGGAGCTTGATTTAGCGATGCCTCGACGTAGATCATCTTCGGCATCGTCGTCGATGACCTAGCCCGTCCATTCTCCGATGAAGCCGACACAAGAGCCCGGGATCCGTTTTGGACAGTGAGGAGACATCATCACGGAGCTATGGAGGTGGAGCACCGGATATACAAAGGTTGTATATCCGTTCTTTTAGTTTAGATGTAAACTAGATTTCATTTTCGCCTAGACATCTAGCCAACGATCCGTACACTAGGGTTTCTCGGCACCATAATTTTTGAAATTGGCATGGTTGATGCCTTGTGAGACCTCTTGAGAGTGCCTAGGAACCCTACAGTGGTATCAGAGCCTAGCTAGAGCCTTAGGTGAAGTCTAGACGGAGTTTGAAGTCCGAACGACCCGAAAACCCAAACCCTAATTTGCTCTCTGGACAATTTTGAAAAACTGGGATTTTTCCAGATTAAAAATATTCAGAAAACTGAATAAAATAATCTAAGAATTACTGTTTAAATTCGAGGGCTTGATTCATTAAAGGCGGCGCGGATCCGCGGCATTACAGTAGGCTCTTGCGGCGGATCCGCGGCCCTTTTGTCGTTTTGTGCATCCAATTCTGCACAGTAATTCATATATATTATTTCTGGTGTTTCTGGGAATTTTTAATATTTATTCAAGAGTTGAATTTTCTGGAGTTGTTTTGGGGATTCGGTGTTTCGATCGGAGTATCAGATTTTGTCTATGTGGCTTTTCGGATAAATTTTTGAATATGTTAAAAAAGTTTGACCGGATATAAATACCCAATTTTTCCCCTGTCGGGAAATTTCCAAGTGTTGGATTTTTCCGTAGTTTAACGACGTTCTAAGTAGTGCAAGTAACACGATGGACCCTCTAGAAGACAACAAACCTTAACTCGATTATGTGACCGTCTTGAACTGCCCTTTGAACCTTCGGGTTTGGGGCAGTACGGCGTGCCACATGTGAGGCGTTGGCTTGACCCTTCTACGGCTGGACCGTTGGTACTGAGGCACGAACTGAATGTTGTTAGACTTATTTCATGTGTTGACCCGTTTCGGGAAAACTTGGGTGTTCGAATATTCAATCGGAAAGTTTAACATTTTCTGTTTATCTGGAATGGGATACAATAATTGGAATTCACAAAAGTTATGTGATAACTGAATGAATGTTATAAACATAGCAGTTTAGTCTCACTTGATCGGTTGCCACGGAATTTTGATGTGATCAAAAGTCTGTCGCAGTCACATAGTGTACGCAGATACTCGCCGGGTAAACTTAATAGACAGCCTCACTCCATAGCCCCGACCAAGTGACTGTAGGAGAACCCCGTCGCCGAAAGCATCCGTCTGGGTGCTCGTGGTAGCGGTGTTCCGCCTTGGTGCACTTCGTCGACGGTATCGGGGGTGCGGCCACCTACTGAAGTTTGCGACGAGCATTCGATCAGGATGTCGGGAATCTTGTTGAATTGCCCGACTTTATATTGAAAAGTGTTTTCGATTTTGAGACTAAAATGCGGGGTTTATAATTGTTAGGCATGCGATGTCTGAGGAATTCATTTGGTCAGGCATGCGATGTCTGAGGAGGTTGCGGATTCCAACTGTTGTAGTTTTACACTTTCTTTTCTGTGACCGTAAGTGTAATATGTGATATCGCCGGTTTCGTTGCTATATGTCAACGACAATTGGGATGCGCATATTTACTTACGTTGATGACATGTGATGTTATGTGTTGCTGGATATGTTATATTGGATCGTCGTGTTTGAATAGCCGGGGGTTTTTATGTGAGATGAGTGATTTTCATTTTCATTCATGTAAAAACTTGTATGTAATATTCTTTTATTGGGGCGCTTCCAGGTTGCGGAAGTTGTCACCGTTTGTATATTATTTACTTTTCTGCACTAGGATAGACCCAAGGAGGAGGGCACAAGTAACCGGGTTCTGGAGTCCAGTGGGAGACCAACTCGAGGAGTCGAGTCCGGGTCTCCTAACTCTAGAATTGGTAGGGTTGCTTGCCGCTCTCGTAGGGGTCTAGGGGTGTGGGTTTGGCTATCATCACGACCGTGGAATCCGTGTTTTATACTGGCTCGTATTGAAAACACGGACGTCCTAGTATATCCAATATTTCATATGATTCTTCTGCTGCGATATCTGTGATGTGATCATGTGATGTTCTGTGATAGATACAGTATATAGTATATATGATATATTATATAGACGTTACTTATGTTTTACACCCGCGCTAGCCCTGCCCCGCTCTGTCGTTAGTTACCTAACCTAACGGTGCACGAGGGGACATCGAGGCGAATGCGGATGGCATAAGTGTACGTCGTACTTATCTGTGATGTTTAGGTACTTAAATGATGGGACTTCATTAATGTGATTAATGAAATAAAAGAAACCTAAGATGTTGTAGAATCGAATTTCAAAATAAAACAGGTAGCTACAGTTTTTTGCTTTGCACAGCGGTATATGTGATATATCCTGCACCTTATTCGATGAGGAAAGGACCGAGATCCCTTCACCGGGAGTGACTCCTTTAGCAATAACTGGCAGATGCTACACACTCGGTTTGTCTTTTGATTGCTTTTAAGTGTTTTTGCTTTGCATAGTGATATATATGATATATCCCGCACCTCATTCGACGAGGAAAGGACCGACGATCCCTTCACCGGGAGTGACTCCTTTAGCAAAACTAGAAACGCCTCAAAAACACTCCATTTCAAAATTCATTCGATCCTACAACGATATCAAGTTCATTACGCAATAGGTTTTCAGAAAAACCTGTCGTAGCCCTCCGTCATTTCAGATAAGTTGTATATAGTATTCGTGCTGCATTTGTTGGCTTTCGTCAAGGTGCAGTGTGCGGTAGCTATATGCTGCTTATCTGCTAGCATACGATGCGATTGGATTAGAGTAGTCGTGCGGCTTTGTTGGCTTTCGTCAAGGGTCGTGCGGGTGGGTTTAATTCAATCAAGAAATGTACGGGTTGAACTTGACTAGCGGGCTATGGTTTGTTGACCTCCATCAAGGTCATAGGGTGCTAGGGGCAAAATATTATCAGGAATTTCAAGTGTTGAGATTTGCAATGAGATTGCATACCTTCTATGAGATAGTTGGATCCCGATACCCGCTGCGAGTAAGTGTTACTCCTGGGAGAGTTTTATACATTACAATTAGCCGATCAAGTAGGTGTCTAGAAAGGTGTCAACGGGGTTACGCCTCTGGGAAAACGAGGTTTACATTAATTAGGTTCGTGCGAAAGCACGGGGGACCTCCCTCAAAGTACCGACACTGGCCTGGCTGAAAGATTGGCGAACTTGTAGTGTGTAATTAATCCCGGCTAGTCTTTCCTTTTAGGGTTTGAAGGAAGATTTGATAAAAAGCAGTGGGAGCCATCCTGATTAGATAAAATAAAACCAATCTATTCTTGCAAGAGCGCACGCTGAGTGTTTTCTTCTCTCTCTCTCCTGGTAGCGACCATATCACGCCTTAATAAAGATAATAAAACGGATATTTGACCGAACCCGCTTGTTATACTGAGCTGGGGAACGTTGGTCCCGCTCCAACTTATAATTGTTATAAGACTGAGCAGGAAATTGGGGAATACCAGATTTCCCGTGCCGCCCAAACGAAGAGAGTGCATGCTGATGCATCATCTTCGGGTATGTTCATTAGACAGAACTGTTTCTCAGTATCCTTTACGTCCTGGGTATGTGATACCAGATCAGGATCCCAGATATGTAATATGTTACATAGGGCTACAGAAAGGTAGAGAACTGAGAACGGGTGATAAGTTTCATGAGACAGAAAACGGGGCAAGAGTTGCAGCCAAGTCTTTCGGTCACTGTCACCCTGTATTACCAATACATTGATTCTGAACGAATGTTATTAGATACCGAACCTGATATACCAAATCATATCACTCTCTTTGTTAGAAAAGAAAGGATATAATTTTGTATTGATGGATAATGTTTTGAACATTTCCTATATCAAAAGTTGATCGGATCAAGCACGTTATCTAAAAGCATTGATGTTCTAAATCAAACTACAGTTCTTAGTATACAGAACACACATAAGAGGAAGAGTTCAGAAATGAACGAATTCTTCTTAAGGTATTGTAGACTAGGTCATATCAATGCGTACCGACTAGCTGAAGTTACATATAGATGCATATTTAAATCAGTTTCAATTTACATCTTGTGAAACTCGCCAGTCATGTCATAAAGATAAGATGACCATAGCTCCGTTTACTGGAAACAGAGAAAGAGTTGGTAAACTCTTGGGATGATACATGTTGATGTATGTAGGTCCCCTGTCTACACATGCCAAGACCGGTTCTTTGTACTTCATTACATTCTCTGATAATCTCTCAAGATTCAGACATATGTTCCTGTTGAAACACAAGTCCAAACGTTTTGAGATATTCACAGAATATAAGTTAGAAGTAGAGAACCAAAATACGGGTAAAAGTATTATGTCCTTTGATGCGATCAAGGAGGAGAATACTTGTGCACGGAATTCCTGGACTGTTCTAAAGGAGAATGAGATTCTCTCTCAGCATTACTCCTCCGAATACACCATAGCACGTTGGTGTATCGGGGCGGAGCAATCACACCCTATATGATAAGGTGTGCTCTATGATGAGTACTACTGAGTTACCTTTTTCCTTTTGGGAGTTATGCGCTTGAGAAGCTGCATACCTATTGAATAGGGTTCGAATCAAATCAGTTGCCTACCACCTCATATATAATATGGTATGGGAAGAGCCCATGTCTTAAGCTAGTTAAGATTTGAGGTTGTCCGGCCTATGTCTAAAAGCAAAATCCGGACAAACTCGAGGAAAAGTCTGTAATGTAGAACTGGAAATGTTCCAGCTATACAAACTGCAGCTGATGATTTGATAGAACCAAAGAATTCAATAATTACCAATGAACCTCAGCCTCTCCGCCGATCTAGTAGGGTTCCTCACCCACCTGAGAGATACTTTGGTTTCTCTATGACAGTGGGAGCGAGGAATGCATCATGAGATGATGACCCAACTAGTTTCGAGCTGGCCATCAAGAGTGAGACTCTGTAAGAATGGCTGGATGTTTATCGATCTGAGATGGAATCCTTATACACCAACAAAGTATGGACTTTGGTTGCTATATCTGAAGGGTTAAATCCCCATCAGGAGCAAGTATATCTTGAGAAGATTATTTGGTGTACATTGAAAAGTTGAGACTTTCAAAGCTAGACTTGTTAAAAGTGTGCATCATTGACCAGGTGTGGATAATGATGAAACCTTTTTCAAGTAGCTATGCTTAAGTCCATCCAGATCCTACTTGTCACGGCTACATACCATGACTGCGATATCTGGTGGTTGGGTGTCATGACTGCTTTTCTAAATATTGATTTAGAAGAGAACGTCTGTAAGTACACAGCCAGAGGGCTTCGTAAACAGTGGAAGCAGCGGAAACGTGTGCAAGATGTTTTATATGATAAAGCAGGCATCGCGGAGTTGGAACGTCTGTTTTGATGTAGTAGTCAAAGAGTTTGACATCATCAAAATGGTAGATGAACCTTGTATATACAAAAAGGTAGTAGGGAGTATGGTGACGATCCTCGTAGAGTACGTGGATGACATACTCTTGATAGGGAAGGAGTTTCCTATGCTACGCTCGATCAATCTTCGCTTATCACAATGATTCTCCACATAGGATCAAACTGATACCTACTAAATCCTGGAATTTGGATCTATGAGATAGATCTAATTGGATGTTAGGATTCTCACTAGTTGTAGTGAGATGGTATCAATCGATCCTGGGGAGAATCACTGGAAGGGTTCCAGGGTGATAAAGACGAATGAATGTCAGTCGCAGGCATTGTCTTTACCCTCAGTAAAGGGACGGTATGTTGGAAGAGTTCCAAGCTAGATACCGTGACATACTAGACGATAAAGGTTGGATACATGCTACTTAAGATGCTACCAAAGAGGCTGTTTGGGTGTATATTGGTTCATGAGATGAACTATGTTCCTCCCATTGTGTGACAATGGAGTTGTGGCTTATGCCAAGGAACGCCGGTCCCATCAGTGATCCAAACATATTCTAAGGCAGTATCACTTGATCATGGAGATGGTTGATCTCCAGGGTGATCGAGGTTTGGAGAGTAGACTCAGAGGACAACACAGCGGATCCACTCACAAAGGACTGTTCCCAGAGAGAGACTTTTATGGGATGGTTGAGTATGAGATACTACAACCACTGCTATCAGATGGCCCTAGTGCAAGTGGGAGATTATTAGTTATATGTATGCCCTAGAGGCCGTTACTATACATAGGATGTATATTGTAGTGGATGCTGGGACATATATAGGGAGGACTTTCTTGCTCGACATGATAGTATGCTATCTGGTTGATCTTTACCTTAACGTGTACACTGATTGTCTCCCTGTTACATGTTGGTAAAGCCCTTAGGATCTGTACTTGACTACCTGGACTATGATGCAGATCATACTAGTGGGGACATGGTAGTCCATAAGTACATCCTTCAAAGTCCCTAGTCATGGGTGTATCGAGACGGGGCATCGATATACCAGAGTAGACTAGTGTGTACCTTCTCGACCCATACAGATGGGCGATGGATGATCCCATATCCATCGGTGTTTGACATCAGAGAAGATATACAGGTGCTCAGTAGAGACTGGGTACACTGGACGGACTCGCCGAGAACTCCCAGATGGGATTATACCTCACGTCAGATGGCAGTTCTCTGGTGACACTGGTACAGAGTAGTCTGTTGACCCGAGATCGTCATAGAGTCTTGTGTGGTTCCCACTGTGCTTTGATTTCCATCTTACCACGTCCAAGAGGGCATGCAAAACGGTGGTTTTTGGGTACAGTCCCGAGTCACATGGAGGCAATGAGCGATAGGAGGGGATTCGTCTCTCCCGGTATAGGGGGTTGATGTTGCGCTGTGTTCGATTGGCTATGACAGGAAATCCCTGGCCACGGTTGCTGAGATTTACTGGTAAGTGTTACCAGTAGTTTCTCGAAATGTTATAGACCTCATATCGACACGACTTATCGAGCTATTGGGGTCTGACGTTTACCACCCCTAGGCGAGATATGCGACATATCAGACGATCAGACCGGACTGTACGGTAGTGTTACTGGTTGGATTCACAGGAGTGTGAGCGGGCTTGCTCGTCGATCTTCTGATCGCTCAATACCCGGGTGGCCGTTACATTTAGCAGACCGCTTGCGGCTTGTGGGTGTTTGATATGATCATCATCTGCTACCGGCGTATTGACGAGTCTTTAGAGTCCTACACAGAGGTTTCCTGGCTCAAGCGAAACGAAATAGGAGCGCATATGAGATATGTGCGGGACCGAGAATAATACGTGTATGTGATACCGTATTCTATTCTCGCGATCAATGTGTCGAATGGTTATATGCGATATAACCTAGTTATCGAATCGAGAGTTGATTCGATAAGTCGATACATTGGATACTAGTCGGTTATATGCGATATGACCGGATCGTTAAATCAAGTGTTGATTTAATGATTTAATGCATAATTATATATTTGATATATTACTTTGCATTAACTAGTATCGGTTCACTTTAAATGGATTTTCTCGCTCGGAAGTGCACATTGTATATTCGATATAGTTTTGTGCACTTGATTGTATCATGTTTGATGATACATGCTAGTTTGGGTTTGTGTAAAGAATTAAACCATGGTTACTTAAGTGGTTAGGGTTTCATTTCCTTTTCTTATTTATTTATCTATTTATTTCATTTAGAAAAAATAAAGAGAAAAGAATGGTTGCTAGTTTTGTTTTATTTGAAGCTTCTTGAAGCTTTGAACAAGTCCACCATTCTTGTCTCTTCTCTAACCCTAACCACTCATCTAACCTTAGTTAATTCTCTACACCTAACCATGGTTTGATTATGATAAGAATGGATTTTCTTTTCTATTTTAATTATTCTTATCATAACAATATTCATCTTCTTCATCTTCTTCTTCCTTGAAGAAGCTTGCTTCATCAATGGTGATTGATGAAAACAAGTGAGAAATCCAATTCTAAAGTCTACCCACTTCCTATTTCTTCATCCTCTACCTCTTGCCAAGTAGTAGAGTGTGTTTTCTTCACAAGTTTCTTGACTTGGTGAAGTCGGAGCTTGATTTAGCGATGCCTCGACGTAGATCATCTTCGGCATCGTCGTCGATGACCTAGCCCGTCCATTCTCCGATGAAGCCGACACAAGAGCCCGGGATCCGTTTTGGACAGCGAGGAGACATCATCACGGAGCTATGGAGGTGGAGCACCGGATCTACAAAGGTTGTATATCCATTCTTTTAGTTTAGATGTAAACTAGATTTCATTTTCGCCTAGACATCTAGCCAACGATCCGTACACTAGGGTTTCTCGGCACCATAATTTTTGAAATTGGCATGGTTGATGCCTTGTGAGACCTCTTGAGAGTACCTAGGAACCCTACAACCCTAACCATGGTCTATTCTCTACACTAAACTAAGGTTAGTATTATGATAAGTATTGATTTTCCTTTTCATTTTAATAACTTATCATAATATTATCTTCTTCTTCTTCATCTTCTTCTTGAAGAAAAAGCTTGCCTCATCAGTGGCAACTTGATGAAAAGAGTGAGAAATCCAATTCTAAAGTGAACCCACCTCCTATTTCTTCATCCTCTACCTCTTGCCAAGTAGTATAGGGTGTTTCCTTCACAAGTTTTCTTGACTTGGTGAAGTTGGAGCTTGATCTAGTGATGCCTCGACGTAGATCATCTTCGGCAACGTCGTCGATGACCTAGCCCGCTTTTTCTCCGATAAAGCCGACGCTAGAGCCCAAGATCCGATTTGTACAGCGAGGAGACTTCATCGCAGAGCCATGGAGGTGGAGAACCGGATCTACAAAGGTTGTATTTCCGTTTACCATTTAGTTAAGTTGTTAACTAGTTTCTTTTTCGCCTAAACTTCTAGTCAACGATCCGTATTAGGGTTTCTCGGCACCGTAATTTTTGAAATAGGCATGGTTGATGCCTTGTGAGACCTCTTGAGAGTGCCTAGGAACCCTACAGTGGTATCAGAGCCTAGCTAGAGCCTTAGGCAAAGCGTAGACGGAATTAGAAGTCCGATCGAACCAAAACCAAAACCCTAAAATGCTCTCTGGACAATTTCTGAAATCTGGTCTTTTTCGAAATTAAAAATATGCAGAAAAATCAGCAGGGAAATTTATGAATTACAGTGGAGCACGTGATCATGAATCCTCTAAAGTGCGGCGGAACCGCGGCACAAGCTGGCTTATGCGGCGGTTCTGCGGCCAATATGTCACATCATGTTTTACTTTTTACACAGTAATTCTTAGTTTGAAGCACTGGTTTTCCTGGGAATTTTTAATTTTTTTTTCTAGAGTTGAATTTTCTGGGTTGTATTGAGGACTCGGTGTATCAATCGGATTGTCTAATTTTGTCAGTGTGCTTCCGGATAATTTTTTAATATGTTAAAAAGTTCAACCGGATATAAATACCCAACTTTTCCCCTGTCGGGAAATTTCCAAGTGTTGGATTTTTCCGTGGTTTAAAGACGTTCTAAGTAGTGCAAGTAACGCGATGGTCCCTCTAGAAGACAACAAACCTTAACTCGATTATGTGACCGTCTTGAACTGCCCTTTGAACCTTAGGGTTTGGGGCAGTACGGCGTGCCATATGTGAGGCGTTGGCTTGACCCTTCTACGGCTGGACCGTTGGTACCGAGGCACGAAATGAATGTCTTTGAACTTATTTCATGAGTTGAGCTGTTTCGGGAAAACTTGGGTGTTCGATTGTTCGATCGGAAAGTTTAACATTTTCTATCTTATTCGGAATGTGATACAATAATTGGAATTCACAAGTAGTTATGAGATAACTGAATGAATGTTATAAATCTAGCGGTTTAGTCTCACTTGATCGGTTGCCACGGAATTTTGATCTGATCAAAAGTCCGTCGCAATCACGTAGCGTACGCGGATACTCGCCGGGTAAACTTAATAGACAGCCTCACTCCATATCCCCGACCAAGTGACTGTAGGAAAACCCCGTCGCCGAAAGTATCCGTCCGGGTGCTCGCGGCAGCGGTGTTCCGCCTTGGTGCACTTCGTCGACGGTATCGGGGGTGCGGCCGTCTACTAAAGTTTGCGACGAGCATTCGATCAGGATGTCGGGAATCCTGTTGAATTGCCCGACTTGGTATTGAAAAGTGTTTTCAATAATGTGACTAAAATGCGGGGTTTATAATTATTAGGCATGCGATGTCTAAGGAATTCATTTGATTAGGCATGTGATGTCTATAGAGGTTGCGGATTCCAACTGTTGTAGTTTTACACTTTCTTTTCTGTCACCGTAAGTGTAATATGTGATATCGCCGGTTTCGTTGCTATATGTCAACGACAATTGGGATGCTTATATTTACTTACGTTGATGACATGTGATGTTATGTGTTGCTGGATATGTTATATTGGATCGTCGTGTTTGAATAGCCGGGGTTTTTTATGTGAGATGAGTGTTTTTCATTTTCATTCATGTAAAAACTTGTATGTAATATTCTTTTATTGGGACACTTCCAGGTTGCGGAAGATGTCACCCTTTGTATATTATTTACTTTTCCGCACAAGGATAGACCCAAGGAGGGGAGCACAAGTAACCGGGTTTTGGAGTCCAGTGGGAGACCAACTCGAGGAGTCGAGTCCGGGTCTCCTAACTCTAGAATTGGTAGGGTTGCTTGCCACTCTCGTAGGGGTCTAGGGGTGTGGGTTTGGCTATTCATCACGACCGTGGAATCCGTGCTTTATACTGGCTCGTATTAAAAACACAGACGTCCTAGTATATCCAATATTTCATATGTTTCTTCTGCTGCGATATCTGTGATGTGATCATGTGATGTTCTGTGATAGATACAGTATATAGTATATATGATATATTATATAGACGTTACTTATGTTTTACAGCCGCGCTAGCCCTGCCCCGCTCTGTCGTTAGTTACCTAACCTAACGGTGCACGAGGGGACATCGAGGCGAATGCGGATGGCATAAGTGTACGTCGTATTTATCTGTAATGTTTAGGTATTTTAAATGATGGGACTTCATTAATGTGATTAATGAAATAAAAGAAACCTAAGATGTTGTAGAATCGAATTTCAAAATAAAAAGGGTAGCTACAGTTCTTGCTTTGCACAACGGTATATATGATATATCCTGCACCTTATTCGATGAGGAAAGGACCGAGATCCCTTCACCGGGAGTGACTCCTTTAGCAATAACTGGCAGATGCTACACACTCGGTTTGTCTTTTGATTGCTTTTAAGAGTTTTTGCTTTGCACAGTGATATATATGATATATCCCGCACCTCATTCGACGAGGAAAGGACCGACGATCCCTTCACCGGGAGTGACTCCTTTAGCAAAACTAGAAAAGCCTCAAAAGCACTCCATTTTAAAATCATTTGATTCTACAACGATATCAAGTTCATTACGCAATAGGTTTTCAGAAAAACCTGTCGTAGCCCTCCGTCATTTCAGATAAGTCCTACTTAGTATTAGTGCTACGTTTGTTGACCTCCGTCAAGGCGTAGTGTGCGGTAGCTAACTAGTATTTATCTGCTTATGCATATGATGCAGATTGGATTAGGGTAGTCGTGCGGCCTTGTTGACCTCCATCAAGGGTCGTGCGGGTGGGTTTAATTTGATCAAGAAATGACGGGTTGAACTTGACTAGTAGCCTATGGTTTGTTGACCTCCGTCAAGGTCATAGGACGCTAGGGGCAAAATTATCGGGAATTTCAAGTGTTGAAATTTGCAATGAGATTGCATACCTTCTATGAGATAGTTGGATCCCGATACCCGCTGTGAGTAATTGTTACTCCTGGGAGAGTTTTACACATTACAATTAGCCGATCAAGTAGGTGTCTAGAAAGGTGTTAACGAGGTTACGCCTCTGGGAAAACGAGGTTTACATTAATTAGGTTCGTGCGAAAGCACGGGAGACCTCCCTCAAAGTACCGACACTGGCCTGGCTGAAAGATTGGCGAACTTGTAGTGTGTAATTAATCCCGGCTAATCTTTCCTTTTAGGGTTTGAAGGAAGATTTGATAAAAAGCAGTGGGAGCCATCCTGATTAGAGAAAATAATAACCAATCTTTTCTTGCAAGAGCGCACGCTGAGTGTTTTCTTCTCTCTCTCTCCTGGTAGCGACCATATCACGCCTTAATCAAGATAATAATACGGATTATTGACCGAACCCGCTTGTTATACTGAGCTGGGGAACGTTGGTCCTGCTCCAACTTATAATTGTTATAAGACAGAGCAGGAAATTGGGGAATACCAGATTTCCCGTGCCGCCCAAACGAAGAGAGTGCATGCTGATGCATCATCTTCGGGTGTGTTCATTACAAAGAACTGTTTCTCAGTATCCTTTACGTCCTGGGTATGTGATACCAGATCAGGATCCCAGATATGTAATCTGTTACATAGGGCTACGGACAGGTAGAGAACTGAGATCGGGTGATTAGTTTCATGAGGCAGAAAACGGGGCAAGTGTTGCAGCCAAGTCTGTTGGTCACTGTCACCCTGTATTACCAATACATTGATTCTGAACGAATGTTATTAGATACCGAACCTGATATACAAAATCATATCAGTCTCTTTATCAGTAAAGAAATGATAAAATTTTGTATTGTTGGATAATGTTTTGAACATTTCCTATATCAAAAGTTGATCGGTTCAGCCACGTTATCTAAAAGCATTGCTGTTCTAAATCAAACAACAGTTCTTAGTATACGGAACACACACAAGAGGAAGAGTTCAGAAATGAACGGATCCTTCTTCAGGTATTGTAGACTAGGTCATATCAATGCGACCCGACTACCTGAAGTTATATATAGATGCATATTTAAATCAGTTTGAATTTACATCTTGTGAAACTTGCCAGTCATGTTACAGAGATAAGATGACCACAGCTCTGTTTATTGGAAACAGAGAAAGAGTTAGTGAACTCTTGGGATGATACATGTTGATGTATATAGGTCTCCTGTCTACACATGCCAGGACTGGTTCTTTATACTTCATTACGTTCTCTGATAATCTCTCAAGATTCAGACATATGTTCATGTTGAAACACTAGTCTGAACCTTTTGAGATATTCACAGAATATAAGCTAGAAGTAGAGAACCAAAATACGGGTATAAGTATTATGTCCTTTGATGTGATCAGGGAGGAGAATACTTGAGCACGAAATTCCTGAACTATTCTAAAGGAGAATGACATTCTCTCTCAGCATTACTCCTCTGTATACACCATAGCACGATGGTATATCAGGGCGGAGCAGATACACCCTATTTGATATGGTGTGCTCTATGATGAGTACTACTGAGTTACCTATTTCCTTTTGGGAGATATGCGCTTGAAAAGCTGCATACCTATTGAATAGGGTTCCAATCAAATCAGTTGCCTACCATTTCATATCTGATATGGAATGGGAAGAGCCCATGTCTTAAGCTAGTTAAGATTTAGGGTTGACCGGCCTATGTCTGAAAGCAAAATCCGGACAAGCTCGAGGCAAAGTCTGTAATGTAGAACTGGAAAGGTTCCAGCTATACAAACTGCAGCTGATGATTTGATAGAACCAAAGGATTCAGTAGCTTCCAACGAACCTCAGCCTCTCCGCCGATCTAGTAGGGTTCCTTACCCACCTGAGAGATACTTCTGTTTCTCTATGACAGGGGGAGCGAGGATTGCATCATGAGATGATGACCCAACTAGTTTCGAGCTGGCCATCAAGAGTGGGACTCTATAAGAATGGCTGGATGCTTAGCGATCTGAGATAGAATCCATGTACACCAACAAAGTATGGACTTTGGTTGCTATATCTGAAGGGTTAAATCCCCATCAGGAGCAAGTATATCTTGAGAAGATTACTTGGTGTAGATGGAAAAGTTGAGACTTTCAAAGCTAGACTTGTTAAAGCTTTTTATCATCGATCAGGCGTGTAGATGATGAAACCTTTTCCAGGGAGCTATGCTTAAGTCCATCCAGATCCTACTTGCCACGGCTACGTATCATAACTACGATATCTGGCGGTTGGGTGCCATGACTGCTTTTCTAAATAATGTTTTAGAAGAGAACGTCTATAAGTACACAGCCAGAGGGCTTCGTAGACAGTGGGAGCAGCGGAAACGTATACAAGATGCTTTATAGGATAAAGCAGGCATCGCGAAGTTGGAACGTCTGTTTTGATGAAGTAGTTAAAGAGTTTGACATCATCAAAATGGTAGATGAACCTTGTATAAACAAAAAGGTAGTAGGGAGTATGGTGGTGATCCTCGTAGAGTACGTGGATGTCATACTCTTGATAAGAAAGGAGTTTCCTATACTACGCTCGATCAATCTCCGCTTATCACAATAATTCTCCATATAGGATCAAAGTGATACCTACTAAATACTGGGTTGTGGATCTATGAGATAGATCTAAATGGATGTTAGGAGCCTCACTAGTTGTATTGAGACGGTATCAATTGATCCTGGGAAGATTCACTGGAAGTGTTCCAGGATGATAAAGACGACTGAGTGTCAGTCACAGGCATTGTCTTTACCCAAAGTAAAGGGACGGTATGTTGGAAGAGGTCCAAGCTAGATACCGTGGCATACTAGACGATTAAGGCTGGATACATCGCTACTTAACATGCTACCAAAGAGGATGTTTGGGTGTATATTGGTTCATGAGATGAACTACGTTCCAACCATTGTGAGACAATGGAGTTGTGGCTTATGCCAAGGAACGCCGGTCCCATCAGTGATCCAGACATATTCTAAGGCAGTGTCACCTGATCATGGAGATGGTTGATCTCCAGGGTGATCGAGGTTAGGAGAGTAGACTCAGAGGACAACACGGCGGATCCACTCACAAAGGCCTTTTCCCAGAGAGAGACTTTTATGGGATGGTTGAGTATGAGATACTGCAACCACTGCTATCAGATGGCCCTAGTGCAAGTGGGAGATTGTTAGTTATATGTATGCCCTAGAGGCCATTACTATACATAGGATGTATATTGTAGTGGATGCTGGGACATATATAGGGAGGACTATCTTGCTCGACATGATAGTATGCTATCTGGTTGCTCTTTACCTTAACGTGTACACTGATTGTCTCTCTGTTACATGTTGGTAAAGCCCTTAGGATATGTACTTGACTATCTGGACTATGATGCGGATCATACTAGTGGGGACATGGTAGTCCATAAGTACATCCTTCAAAGTCCCTAGTCGTGGGTGTATCGAGACGGGGCATCGATATACCAGAGTAGACTAGCGTAAACCTTCTCGACCCATACAGATGGGCGATGGATGATCCCATATCCATTGGTGTTTGACATCAGAGATGATATACGGGTGCTCAGTGGAGACTGGGTACACTGGACGGACTCGCCGAGAACTCTCAGATGGTATTATACCTTACGTCAGATGGCAGTTCTCTGGTGACACTGGTACAGAGTAGTCTGTTGACCCGAGATCGTCATAGAGTCTTGTGTGGTTCCCACTGTTCTTTGATTTCCATTTTACCACGTCTAAGAGGGCATGCAAAACGGTGGTTTTTGGGTACAGTCCCGAATCACATGGAGGCAATGAGCGATAGGAGGGGATTCGTCTCTCTCGGTATAGGGAGTTGATGTTGCGCTGTGTTCGATTGGCTATAACCGGAAATCCCTGGCCAGGGTTGCTGAGATATACTGGTAAGTGTTACCAGTAGTTTCTCGAACTGTTATAGACCTCATATCGACACGACTTATCGAGCTATTGGGGTCTGACGTTTACCACCCCTAGGTGAAATATGCGACATATCAGACGATCAGACCGTACTGTACGGTAGTGTTACTGGTTGGATTCACTGGAGTGTGAGCGGGCTTGCTCGTCGATCTTCTGATCGCTCAATACCCGGGTGGCCGTTACGTTTAGCAAACCGCTTGCGGCTTGTGGGCGTTTGATATGATCATCACCTGCTGCCGGCGTATTGACGAGTCTTTAGAGTCCTACACAGAGGTTTCCTGGCTCAAGCCAAACGAAATAGGAGCGCATATGAGATATGTGCGGGACCGAGAATAATGCGTGTATGTGATACCGTATTCTATTCTCGCGATGATTGTATCGAATGGTTGTATGCGATATAACCTAGTTATCGAATCGAGGAATGATTCGATAAGCCGATACATTGTATATTAGTCGGTTATATGCGATATGACCGGATCGTTAAATCAAGTGTTGATTTAATGATTTAATGAATAATTATATATTTGATATATTACTTTGCATTAACTAGTATTGGTTCATTTTAAATTGATTTTCTCACTTTTTGTGCACATTGTATATGTGATATACATTTGTACACAAGTTTGTATCATGTTTGATGATGCATGCTAACTTGGGTTTGTGTAAAGACTAAACCATGGTTATATGAATGGTTAGGGTTTTGTTTTCTTTTTCATTTATCTTAATTAGTTATTCATTTTGAAAATGATAAGCATAAAGAGAAAGAATGGTGGCTTCTTTTGTAGTTTAGTTGAAGCTTCATGAATCTTTGACCTAGTCCACCATTCTTGTCTCTTGCTTAACCCTAACCATCATATCTAAGCATGGTCTATTCTCTACACTAAACTATGGTTAGTATTATGATAAGTATTGATTTTTCTTTTCATTTTAATAACTTATCATAATATTATCTTCTTCTTCTTCTTCTTCATCTTCTTCTTGAAGAAAAAGCTTGCCTCATCAATGGCAACTTGATGAAAAGAGTGAGAAATCCAATTCTAAAGTGAACCCACCTCCTATTTCTTCATCCTCTACCTCTTGCCAAGTAGTATAGGGTGTTTCCTTCACAAGTTTTCTTGACTTGGTGAAGTTCGAGCTTGATCTAGTGATGCCTCGACGTAGATCATCTTCGGCATCGTCGTCGATGACCTAGCCCGCTTTTTCTCCGATGAAGCCGACGCTAGAGCCCAAGATCCGATTTGTAAAGCGAGGAGACTTCATCGCGGAGCCATGGAGGTGGAGAACCGGATCTACAAAGGTTGTATTTCCGTTTACCATTTAGTTAAGTTGTTAACTAGTTTCTTTTTCGCCTAAACTTCTAGTCAACGATCCGTATTAGGGTTTCTCGGCACCGTAATTTTTGAAATAGGCATGGTTGATGCCTTGTGAGACCTATTGAGAGTGCCTAAGAACCCTACAGATTCCTAGTCACAAATCAATTGCATACCTTTGATATCATAAGCATTTATCATATACAACATGTTGGGTATGATGATTTTCTTGAGGATTTCAGTATTGATGAGATTTCTCGATTTTGGGGAAAACCGTAAGAATTTAACAAAAGCTTATTATTACTGTTTTTAAAATAAAGTTGTGGTTTTCTCTTGATGTATGGGTCGTCCACCATGAGTTTTCCTATTTTCTGTTGGATTTCGAGACCCGATTCGAAGAGTGGATGAATCGTCTCGGGTACATGGTGGGCCCCGAATGGTACCCTGGGGCAAGAAGATCGAGTTGTAGACGATGAGCCTGGCAGGGGAAGACTACCTACCGGTGATGTCTGGCGCGGTAGATATCCGGAGGATACCGACCGTTGTCGTGAGATTTGATGATATGGGTCGATCCGGACTGACGGAGCCCGATGTATTGAGACATTGATATAGTGAGACATTGAGACAGATATATTTCCATATTTGGTGTCGATACTTGACACGGTTTTTAGATGATTTCATTGATGGTACTTTAGCTATTGCACAGATATTCTTTTTCTAAGCTATGAATGCAGATCTTATAGTATTTTAAACACTTAAAGATTTCATATTGATGTTGCATACATGTGCTTACATACTAGTGGCATTACATCACATCAAGACATTCATGTTGTGACGCATTTGCGTGCATTCTTACGATAGCTTTATTAGATGTTATATTCTACTCACGAGCTGGCAACTCACCCCCGTTGTGCCACAGTGTCTTGCAGGTCGGACCCGTCAGTCTTGTAGCGGCGGGCTTATCTTATCATTGGTTTCTTTTGCTCAGACTCGCGACATTTCTCGTAGGTGGGTTGCGAGGACACTTTATCTTTTTTTTTGTACTATCATTGTATCTAGTATTCTCCATCTACCACTTCTTTTTTGTATATGCGACCCAGTGTTGAGATTGAGAGATTTGTGTATATGTGGTTTCTCTGGGGTCGAGCTCACTTGAGCAGACGTGTTTTCTTTATTTTTGTGCTTCTTAAGCTTATTTGCTTGATTTTGCATATATATTGCGTGTGGTTGTGATCCGCTTTGGGCGAAGAGCTAGCTCCCGCTTGGGGATGCCATTTTGTTATTACAGGTTTATATATCGTGTTGTACCCATTTTTGGGGGCTTATACTTGAAAAGGAGACTCTGCCGAAATTTTTGAAAATTTTTGATGCTTTTAAAACGGGGTTAATACAACTTAATTGATTTTAAATTCGTTTTCATGTTGGGTTTTCCTTCTCTCTTGTTGATTTTGGTTTAGATTTTTGGGTTTTAGATGACTTAGTTTACGTTACTCCTTTAGACGTCTCGTAATCTAAGTGCCAGTCATGTTCCGTACCTTCGGGTCGTTACGTGAGATATAGCCAGCTTTTTCTTTTAAATCCGAAGACGTTACATGTGGATAAGTTGTGTAATTACTCCAACAAGGTTTCGGATGAGTTATTTTTCAGACTTATAGATTCTGTTAAAACCTCAGTAATATCCATCATATTCACCTTACTTTATGAACTATTCTTGATATTAATTAACTCAGAATAAACCTGTTTGGCCCTAAAGATATTTATCAATTTTAAAAGTTTATAGACATGTGTGAATTTCATCAAATTCTCAAAAACATTTGACACGTGTAAGTGATATAAAAGACGTATATTAGCAACGGTTAAACACAATGGAGGGTTATCTTTCGGGTCGTCAATCTCACAACACGGATTTAGTTATTTCTAACTTATCAACTGAACCGTCAGACTTTGAATCTAAGTTCCCGCACTATCTAACGTGAAGAGGTTTTTCTAATATTGGGAATTTTTTCCAATTTTTATGGGTTTCTTTAATATGTATGCAATGCAGAATATACAATATACACATGATGCAGCAAAATAAACGCAGTGCTCACCCCCAAACCTAAGTTTTACGATGTCCTCATCGTTTCCCCCGTCTCCGGTAGCTATACGTAGACATCAGGGTAAGAATTTGATTCCAAGATGAAGAAAAAAACCTAAGACTAATTACAACATTTACATGTTAAAAGATTAAGTTAGTCCAGAAATTAATACCAGCCATTTAAAGATTTTGTCTATATAGTGCAATGGCTGGTAAAAGACTATGTATATACGAAAGAAAAAGAAAAAGAAAAAATATATATTAGATGTTAGTGAAGGGCATGGTGTGTAAAAGTAGGGATCAGAACACGCTGAATATGAAGTTGATGTTTTGAAGAGGTCAATGAATTGTTTCCTGGATGAATTGAATGTTCATAAAGCACATGTTGAGTTCTGAAGCCAGGTTCGTGTAAAAACTGGAATTCATCCGCAAAAAGATCAGCAAAAGAAAGGTTTTTAGGATGTTCCCAAATTGACCCTGACTCAAACTTACCAAGAATATCAAGTTCATACGCAAAAATTTCCTCAAAACTCGCTATCAAAGAATGGTTTTCTAGGCTGTCTTCCTCCCTATGATTTTTCACAATCCTATTCGTATCATTATAGCTCACAGACTCTTCCAATAAAATTTCTTCCACAACATATTCATAAATGTGTAGGAATATGTTGTCCAAAAAAGTATGTTCCCATACTAACATTTCTTCCGAAACAATATCACTAGGTGATACAAAAATTGTGGGTTCCTGATCATTGATCTCTTCTGACAATCTATCCAAACCATACTCGTAAAAATCACAAGATTCTTCCTCTAAAATTGGAATGCATAAATCAGTTAGAGGTTTTTCTTGTGTGTCCTGATAACACTTAGTCAATTCAATTACATCGTCGTCTATGAAATCATCAAAATTCAATTGATCGTTTATCTCACTCGGATGACTTCCTAGATGGTTGGCATTAACACTATTGGGTCCAAATTGACTGTGTTACTCCCTAGAATCCTCACAGCTAAATGTTTCGCTTGTTCTTCAATTCTAGCCAAAGATTGAGCTTGAGCGTGAAATAATTGCTCAGACTGCTGTACACACAGGGCTAGCGTAGTAGCTGTTTGATTCCCGACATCAATCATCACTTCAATACCCTTCTCTAAAGCGGTCAACTTAGCATCCATCTCAATATCATTCCCTAATGATGGTTCTATTGTTTCGGGTTGAAGGGATTGTGATGGTGGTGATGCTAAAGCAGTCAATCTGTCGACCTCTTTCTCTAAATCTTCAATTATTAGGTCTCTAATTGAAGTGGGACTGGGTCACGAGTGTTAGGGGGTGACCATTATCAAAAATCTGGGATGGTTGGTCACCCCTTAAGAAAGGACAGTTGTCATGAATGTGGCAAGAATTTTGGCAATTTGAACAAGTGAATTGGGATTGAGTATAAACAAAAGAATAAGAGTCGTGAAAAATTGAATTAAATCATGTATCACCCATATTAACAAGAATTCACAAATATCACAAAAACAAAGAATATCACACTCCTAACAGTATATGGTATGCTAGTCAACTAGACCTGCTCAAGAACCTGATTGTTGAAATAAAACAGTGTCGAGAAACGGGCTCAAGATATACGGATCACGAAGCCAGGAAAGTGCAAGAGATAAGGGAAGGTTTTCCAACGCTTTCGCGTAGTTCCTTAATTAGATAACCCTTTCTCTTGAACACTTGCCTAGACACCCCGTGAACGATATACCGTTAAGCGGTGCTCTAAACACACTCAATTTCTCTTGATGAGCGTGAAGTCCTTAATGTCAAAGTTCTAGTTGATTTTAAATTACTATGGGTATGCAAAAATGCAGTTTTATGATTTGTGGGCTACGGAAAAAGGTGATGAAATCCCCTACCGTATATTGTTTGTTCTTTTTGCCCTTAAATCCGTATTAAGATGCAAATGCGCAATCAATAAAAAAGAATTGAAGAAATCAAGCAATTTAATATATTCGTTTTAATTTAAGCGCTGCAAAAAATACGATTAGTTCTCTGTGCAATTGGTGGCAAGCTTGTGTGAAGAATCCTGCATAAGATAGAAAGATTGGAATGCGTCTGATTCGAGAAGAATGTGTTAGGAAATACATACCGATGCGATTTGGTTCAAGAAAACCCCTTTTGAAGTGATCCCGAGATTTTGATTGTTCACTTGCGCAGGTCAAACTACCCAGATCTTTAGCACTGTACTTTACTAACGTCCTGAAATTGAATTTGAGCCTCGCTCCACACGATCGCTGGTCGTAATTCCGTGAAAAATCTGAAATGACGGAAAATACGATATTTGGTGTAGAAAGCGATATATATGCCCTAATTCCTGCACACTCAAAATTATAAAAATCAAACAATACTAATAGAGTACTAACAACACACTGGAGATCACACAAAAAGAAAAAATCAAAACCACCGTCATTGGGCCGAGCTCGCCGGATTTGTCAATAATGTTGCCGGCTAAATGAAGTTGGTTTGTGCTCGAATTTTGTGTGAGTTCTCTAGGCTATATTAGTATTCCAATGGTATAACTTGATTTTATTCATTTAAGTTCAGGGTGATTGCAGGTTGCAAATAGAGCAAATTGTTAGAAGTGTGTTTTTGTTGGTTTTGAAAAAAAATTTGAATTAGAAATTAGTGAGTTAGTAAGAACCAAAAATAAAAATTCCTAATACTTCCAACTCTCCGGCAACGGCACCAAAAAATAGTTTCAAAATACCATATCGGTGCTTTGAACCATACACTTGTTAGGAACTCACCCGCGCGCGCAAATGCATATATTTTGGAAACGGATATGATTTTAAGGAAATGGAATGGGCACGCGAGATCGTTCTCATTTTAATATTTATAAACCGCAAGTGCACGGCCAATAAGATTTAAGATGGGTTATTTTTCAGACTTATAGCTTCTGTTAAAATCTCTATAAAATTCTTCATAACTACTTCACTGTATGAACTATTCTTGATATTTTGCTTAACTAAGAACAAGCCTGCTTAATCCTAACGATATTTATCAGTTTTAAAAGTTTTTCAGACTTGATCCTAACACAAGGTCCAAGCTGGAGGTATCAACACGAGCTTGAGGTATGTCCAAGCTTGAGGTATCAACACGAAACGAGTCCGTTTGTTCACTTACCATTTTAAACCCTCTTCCCCATACAACATGAAACATTCTTGCATACCCACAGTAATTTAAAATCAACAAGAACTTTGAGTTTAAGGACTTCGCGCTCATTAGGTGAAATTGACTGTGTTTAGAATACCGCTTAACGGTATATCGTTCACGGGGTGTCTAGGAAAGTGTTCAAGAGAAAGGGTTATTTAATTAAGGAACTTCCCGAAAGCGTTGGAAAACCACCTCTTATCTCTTGCACTTACCTGGCTTCGTGATCCATATATCTTGAGCCCGTTTTTCGACACATTTTTATTTCAACAATCAAGTTCTTGAGCAGGTCTAGTTGACTAGCATACCATATACTGCTAGCGGTGTGATATTCTTTGTTTTTGTGATATTTGTGAATTCATGTTAATATGGGTGATACACGATTTAATTCAATTTTTCATGACTCTTATTATTTTGTTTATACTCAATCCCAATTCACTTGTTCAAATTGCCAAAATTCTTCTCACATTCATGACAACTGTCCTTTCTTAGGGGGTGACCAACCGTCCCAGATTTTTGATAATGGTCACCCCCCTAACATTCATGAACCTAGTGCCACTTCAATTAAAGACCTAATGATTGAAGATTTAGAGAAAGAGGTCGACAGATTGACTGCTTTAGCATCCCCACCATCACAACCCTCCTTACCTGAAAATGCTGACACATCATTAAGGTATGATAGTGAGATGGATGCCAGGTTAACAACTTTAGAGAAGGGTATTGAAGTAATGACTGAGGTCGAGAATCAATCAGCTTCTACGGTAGCCCTACGCATACAACAGTCTGAGCAGTTGTTTCTTGCTCAAGCTCAATCATTGGCTAGAATTGAGGAACACACGAAATATCAAGCTGTGAGGATTCTAGGGAGTGAACACAGTCAATCGGAACCCAATAATGTTAGTATCTGTCATCTAGGAAATCAGCCGAGTGAGATAAATGATCAAACATATTTTGATGATTTCATAGATAATGATATGATTGAATTGACTGAGTGTTACCAGGATGCACAAGAAGACCCTCCGAGGCAGACTGATGATTTTTGTAATCCAAATTTAAATGAGGGACCCTGTGAATTTGTCGGGTATGATTTGGATAGAGTGTTTGAAGAGATAAATGATCAGGAACCCACAATTTTTGTATCACCTAGTGATATTGTTTCGGAAAAAACGTTAGTGTGGGAACCTACTTTTTTAGACGTCACGAACCTACCCATTTGTGAATGTGATGAGTAAGAAATTGTATTGGGAGAGTTTGTGAGCTATAATAATACAAATACGATTGTGAAAAATTATAGGAAGGAAGACAGCATTTAAAAATATTCTTTCATATCGAGTTTTGAGAAATGTTTTGCGGATGAACTTGAGATTTTAGGTGAGTTTGAGTCAGGATCAATTTGGGAACATCCTAAAAACCTTTCTTTTGCTGAACTTTTTGCGGATGAGCTCCATCTTTTACACGAACTTGACTTTGGAACTAAACACGTGATTTTCGAACATTCAATTTATCCAGGCAACAATTCGTTGACCTTTTTAGAATTTCATTTTTACTTTCAACATCTTTCGATCCTTACTCACACTCAACCATTCCCTTCACTAACAACTAACACATTCTTTCTCTTTTTAATTTTTATATACATTCTTTTACCAGCCCCTACATTATATCGACAAAAATGTTTTGTGGCTGGTATTAATTTCTGGACTAACCATGTCGCTTAGCTTGTGAATAATGTAATTAATCTTTGTTTTTCCTAAAAAAATTTAAATAAAATCTCACCCGTTAGGGGATGAGTGCTGATTTTTGGGGACAAGGCTGATTTCACTTTTTGTTTCAGTATGATTGTAAATAATTGGGTTTTCTTGTTGGGGGGAGTTTGTAAAATGTCATTTATATTGCCTGCAACCCATGACCACGACCCTCTATCCTAATTTCTCAAACAGCAGCCTTTTCTTTCTTCTCTGTCCTTGCAGCCTCCTCCAAAACCGTTACCCCTCTCCTCGGATCTTGGCCGGCGACTTCACCAGAAAATCCGGCGTGCTCAGCCTCCTTGTATCCGATCTCTGTTTGGCTTCCTCAGTACTGTAAGATTTTCTCTTCCCCCCTCTCATACACTGCTAATTTTTCTGAAAATTTCACCAACCCGCGTATCATGGCCCCTTTCGAATTAGAGTGAAATTTTGTCAATGTATTTACCCATGAGGTGTTCGGAAGCTATTTCCATGATGCGATCCGACAGTTGGGGTGGGAATTTCTGTTGTATGGGGAAGAGGGTTTATGTGCTTGCGAACACTAGGTTGATGAGTTCTATGATGAGCTTAGAAATGGAGAGATACTCCAGGATCGGATTAGGTTTCACTTTTAGGGTAGACAGAGGGTATTTTCAGCTGATACCATATCCAACGTCACCAATATCCCTATCCGACCTGGTTTTCAAAGACCATTAGAACCGGCCAAGTATAGGACGATTATGGAGGACAAATGCGAGTTATGAGATGCTGGGCAAAATGCCCAGCAGATTTATAGGAACGTCTATACGGCATGCCACTGGGCTTACCGTAACGTCAAGGGGATCGCTCGAGTTTCATCTTTTCCGGCGATTGTAGGGCACATGGTTTATTGCTTAATGACCAGGGATTACCAATTTTTCATGGAGAGCATGCTATTTGCCACAGTCAAGGAAAGTGTCGCCGCACGCAAATCTTTACTTCCCGTCCTCGTTACCGAGATTTGTCGATACTATATAGAGGACGATGACTTCGCGGCCTGCCTCACGTTGTATGACACCGTCCCCGTGCAGATAGAGAGGATCTCACCAGGCTACACAGACCCCCAGAGTGAGCAGCTGTAACATATCAGAAAATATAAGATATTATTTTTGGAATTTAATATTAAAATAATATATTTCGCGAAAACTACCCGATTTGCGAAATTGGGGTTTTCGTAAAATGGCATAAGTATATAGCAATAATTGTAAAATAATTGGCGATTTAAAATGACTTACTCATTTAAAAATATATTTATTGGATTTGGCGTTTTTATAATTCATTATACGCAAGTTTAAAAATTTAACCCGATTAGTGCACTACAAATTGCGATTAAGCCATATCCGTATTTTTACAGTTTTCCATGGCTAGTGCACCATGACATTTTGCATATTGTTTCATTTGCATTTGTGATATTTGGTTTTGTTATTGTGAGAAGAAAAGAGAAAAGGAAAGAAAAAGTGAATTATTAGAGAGAGAGGGAGTGGGGCATAGCATAAGTGAGAGTGATGGTAAGAATAAGAGAGGGGGGGCTGCCATTTCATTCCCTCCCCAGTATTTTCCTTCATCTTCTTCCTCCTCATCTCCCTCCACCTCTACCCCATGAAACCATCTCAAAATCTTCATCAAAACCATAAACTCCCTTCATTTAAGATGATTCCCTCCTCCTCCTCAACACTTTGGACCAATCAAAGTTGAATTTTGAAGACTTTGGGAAGCTAGGGATTTTCTTGAGTTGCCTAAATGAGTTTTATCTTCTTTCATTTAGGTTAGTTTAAGTTTCTTTGTATCTTAGTTTAGTTAGAAGTTGTTTTGGTTAGGGTATGTGATATTTAGAAAATTCCAGAAAGGGTTTAGGTGATTGTGTGGACTTGGGTTATTTAGTGGTTGTTCTAAGGCTTTAGAGATCGATTCCCTAACCTGGAAATGAGAATAGAAACCAAAATACAAACTTAGATATAGTCCCGTGTCGGTTTTGTGAGGTATTGTGTGCCTACAGGGAATCTGGAGCAACCCGGGAAGTTTCTGAGAAATACAAACAGTAGCAGAGACCTATTTAAGACACTAGGAAACCACCCTGAGAAAAAGAACCCCAACGGAGCAGAATTGGTCGAGGTGGCCGGATTTTTAGGGAATGTATCCGGCCCAATTGTAGTGTTTGGTGCTGAAATTGGTTCTGTAGCTCACTTATCTCATATACAACACCCTATACTTGCTAGTTTTGTTCCAATTGTCCTGAACCAAAATCTGGGAGCACATTAGGGTGCTTTTGGTTATGTTTTCCGTATTTTGGAATTCTTGGTTTTAGTATTTGATATTGTATTGGATTGTTGGATGTTTATATGTCAACGACGAGGGTTGTTTGGTTGTTTATGCATGCGTAGGCTATAGGTTTTAATCTATGAGTGCACCGTATGCCGTATTGGTTTTCCGGATTCGATTTTAATAACATTGCGACTATGTATTTATTTTAGGTACCTTCGCGTGGATTCAAAGACGACGGGGTGTGGCGTCATCGACTTCGGCAAGTAAGGATCAATGTGAGTAGATCTATATCTATGGGGGAAGTCGAGTGGATAGCGTATAGCACCCCCGCAAGTTTTTGATGGAAACCGATATATAGAATATGGTTAAGGAAACCTATATTAGAAAACTATGGATTGGGTTAAAAAGATAGTTAGAGATGATATGAATGTTGAATATATATATATCGAGATATGAGATGAAAACTATAAGGATATGAAAGATGAATGTGAATCACGATATATAAATATATGTAGTGCACGAGAATAAGTATGAGATTAAGGTAGCAAGACATGGGATTTATAAGATAGGATATACAAATGTAAATGACTTGATGTGGGATATAAATGTGATGAAAAGAATATACGATGTGATATGATGAATTGATTGATATGTCGGTATACGGATCCGAGTCGATATGAGAGAATTGATACCTTTGCCGGTCCCCTGATGTGAGATTTGTAAGGTTCCTAGGCACCCTAATGAGGTCACACAAGGCATCGAACATGCCAAATTAAAATTTTTAGTGCCGAGAAACCCTAGACTACGGATCTTAGACTAGATGTCTAGGCGAAATAGAAAGCTAGTTAACACTTAACTATAGTTTAAACGGAAATACAACCTTTGTAGATCCGGATGTCCACCTCCACGGCTCCGCAACGACGTCTCCTCGCTGTCCTAGTCGAGCTCCGGGCTCAAACGTCGGCTTCGTCGGAGAAACGGGTGAGCTAGATCGCCGGCTTCGTGTCAAAGACGATCTACGTCGAGGCATCGCAAGTTCAAGCTCCGACTTCACAAAGTGATGAAATTTGTGAAGAAAACACACTCTACAACTTGGCTAGAGGTAGAGGGTGAAGAAATAGGAGATGGGTTCACTTTAGATTTGGATTTTGCTCACTAGATCACATCTTGCCATTAAAGTAGCAAGCTTTCTCACTTTTAGAAGAAGAAGAAGATGATAGAAAAACTTATGATAAGTTATTTCTAAAATGAATAATAATGGAATTCTTATCATCTTCTAACCATGGTCAAGTGTAGAGAATTGACCATGGTTAGTGGGAGTGGTTAGGTTTAAGCAAGGAGACAAAATGGCATCATTACAAAAAGCTTCATGAAGCTTCACCACACTTCATGATAAAATGAAACCCTTTTGTTTCCAAAAATCTATTTAATAAATAATAAAAGGATTTAATAATAAGAGAATAAATCTTAAACCCTAACCACTCTCATAACCATGGTTGCATTCTTTACACAAAGCCAAAACAACATGCATCATCAAACATGATACATGTAATTGCACAGAAGTATATCACATATACAATGTGCACATCAAGTGAGAAAAATCCGTTTAAAGTGAACCAATACTAGTTAATGCAAAGTAATATATCAAATATATAATTATACATTAAATCATTAAATCAACACTTGATTCAATGATCCGGTCATGTCGCACATAACCGACTAGTATTCAATGTATCGACTTATCGAATCGATCTTCGATTCGATAACAAGGTTATATCACATACAACCAATCGAAACATTAATCGCGAGAATCAAATACGGTATCACATACACGCATTATTCTCGGTCCCGCACATATCTCATATGCACTCCTATTTCGTTTCGCTTGAACCAGGAAACCTCAGTGTAGGACTCTAAAGACTCGTCAATACGCCGGTAGCAGATGATGATCATATCAAGCACCCACAAGCCGAAAGCGGTCTGCTAAACGTAACGGCCACCCGAGTATTGAGCGATCAGAAGATCGACGAGCTAGCCCGCTCACACTCCTGCGAATCCGACCAGTAACACTTACCATACAGTCAAGTCTCTTCGTCTGATACGTCGCATATCAAGTCTAGGGGTGGTATACGTCAGACCCCAATAACCCGATAAGTCGTGCCGATGTGAGGCTCGTAACGGGTCGAGAAACTACTGGTAACACTTACCAGTAAATCTCTGATCAGCCCTGGCCAGGGACTTCCCTGCTACGGCCAATCGAGCACAGCACAACATCAACTCCCAATACCGGGAGAGACGAAACCCCTCCTATCGCTCATTGCCTCCATGTGACTCGGGACTGTACCCAAAGACCACCGTTTTGCACGCCCTCATGGACGTGGTAAGGTGGAGATCAAAGCACAGTGGGAATCACACAAGACTCTATGACGATCTCGGGTCTACAGACTAACCTGTACAAGTGTCACCTGAGAACTGCCATCTGACGTGAGGTATAATACCATCTGGGAGTTCTCGGCGAGTCCGTCCAGTGTACCCAGTCTCCACTGAGCACCCGTATACCATCTCTGATGTCAAACATCAATGGATATGGGATCATCCATCGCCCATCACATGGGTCGAGAAGCGTATACGCTAGTCTACTCTGGTATATCGATGCCCCGTCTCGATACACCCACGACTAGGGACCTTGAAGGATGTACTTATGGACTACCATGTCCCCACTAGTATGATCTGCATCATAGTCCAGGTAGTCAAGTACAAATCCTAAGGGCTTTACCAACATGTAACTATAAGACAGTATAAAGAGACTAGTGTACATGTTAAGATAAATGGCAACCAGATAGCATACTATCATGTCGAGCAAGAAAGTCATCTCTATATATGTCCAAGCATCCAATATAATATACATAATCTGTACAATACTGGCCTCTAGGGCATACATACAACTAACAATCTCCCACTTGCACTAGGGCCAGCTGCTGTAGTATCTCATACCGAGCATCCCGAAGAGTCTCTCAAACTGTATCTGGGGAATGGCCTTCGTGAGTGGATCCGCCGTGTTGTTCTTCGTGTCAACTCTCCTGACCTCGATCTCCCGGCGATCAACTATCTCCCGGATCAGGTGATACCGCCTCAGAATATGCCTGGACCGCTGATGGGACCTGGGTTCCTTGGCCAAAGCCACTGCTCCATTGTTATCGCAATACAAAGGTATTGGATGCTCAATGGATGGAACCACACCAAGTTCAGTAATGAACTTCTTGATCCAGACAGCTTCTTTAGCAGCATCGTTGGCAGCGATGTATTCAGCCTCCATCGTCGAGTCTGCCACGGTTTCCTGCTTGGAACTCTTCCAGCTAACCGCCCCTCCGTAAAGGGTAAAGACAAAGCCCGACTGCGACTTAGAGTCGTCCTTATCACTCTGGAAGCTCGAATCGGTAAAGGACTCCACTTGGAGCTCTCCGTTACCATACACCAAGAACATATCTCTAGTCCTTCGCAAGTACTTGAGAATGCTCTTCACAGCTGTCCAGTGACTCTCTCCAGGATCAGCTTGATACCTGCTCACTACACTTAGTGAGTATGCTACATCGGGTCTGGTACATAGCATCGCATACATGATAGAGCCTACTGCCGAAGCATAGGGTATCCCTTGCATGCGAGCTCTCTCCAAATCAGTCTTGGGAGACATCTCTTTGGAGAGAGTGACTCCAGAGATCGTGGGTAAGTTCCCACGCTTGGACTCTTCCATACTAAACCTCTTTAGTATGGTGTCAATGTACCTGGATTGGGACAATCCCAAAATCCGTTTGGATCTACTCTATAGATCCTGATTCCCAATATGCAGGAGGCATCACCAAGATCTTTCATTGAGAATCTTTGTGATAAGAAGAGCTTGACCGATTGCAGCATAGGAATATCATTTCCTATCAAGAGTATGTCGTCCACGTACAATACGAGGAAGACAACCTTACTCTCTGCCACCTTCTTATAAATACAAGGTTCATCTGGATTTTTGACGAAATCAAACTCTTTGATAACGACGTCAAAGCAGATGTTCCAACTCCGCGATGCTTGCTTTAATCCATAAATGGATTTAAGCAGCTTGCACACCTTCCCGCTGCTCCCACTGTCTACGAAGCCCTCTGGCTGAGTCATGTACACGCACTCTTCTAAATCACCATTTAGAAAGGCGGTCTTAACATCCATTTGCCAGATTTCGTAGTCATGAAAAGCAGCAATGGCAAGCATGATTCGGATGGATTTAAGCATAGCCACTGGAGAAAAGGTTTCGTCATAGTCCACACCTGGTCTTTGACGAAAACCCTTTGCTACAAGTCTAGCTTTGAAAGTCTCCACTTTCCCATCTACACCAAGTTTCTTCTTGAAGATCCACTTGCTCCCAATGGGTTTTACCCCTTCAGGAGCAACTTCCAAAGTCCATACTTTGTTGGTGTACATGGAATCCATCTCGGACCGCATAGCATCCAGCCATTTCACTGAGTCCCCACTCGTGATGGCCTGCTCGAAGCTAGTTGGGTCATCATCCTCCATGATGCAATCCTCGCTCCCACAGTCCATGAGAAAACCGTAGTATCTCTCAGGTTGGCGAGGAACCCTACTAGATCGGCGGAGTGGCTGGGGTTCATCGGGAACTATGGAATCCTCTGGTTCCACCAGATCTTCTGTTGTAGCTTGTGCAGCTGGAACCTCTTCCAGTTCTACCTCATGACCACTAATCTCTTTTTCAAGAAATTCCTTTTCTAAAAAGGTGGCATGCCGAGAAACAAACACTCTTTGTTCCTCAGGGTGGTAGAAGATATACCCTCGCGAATGTTTGGGATATCCAATAAACTTACACAGAATGGACCTTGCCGCGAGTTTGTCCGGATTTTGCGTTTTTACATAGGCCGGACAACCCCATATCTTAACATAATTAAGATATGGTCTCTTTCCTTTCCATATCTCATATGGAGTGGTCGGCACGGTTTTGGTGGGAACCATATTCAATAGGTCTGCAGCTGTTTCCAGTGCATATTCCCAGAAGGAAATAGGTAACTCAGCTGTGCTCATCATAGAGCGCACCATATCTAATAGGGTGCGGTTCCTTCGTTCTGATACACCGTTGTGCTGTGGTGTATATGGAGGAGTCAGCTGAGAGAGAATCCCATTCTCTTTTAGGAAGTCCAGGAATTCATTGCTTAAGTATTCTCCTCCTCGATCAGATCGTAGGATTTTAATACTTTTTCCGGTTTGGTTCTCGACTTCTTGTTTATATTCCCTAAATTTCTCAAAAGCTTCTGATTTGTGTTTCATCAGGAACACATACCCGAACCTAGAGAGATCGTCAGTGAATGTAATGAAGTATGAAGAACCATCCCTGGCATGTGTAGACATGGGACCGCATACATCACTATGTATCAGTCCTAAGAGTTCGGTAACTCTTTCTCCGTGTCCCGTAAACGGAGTCTTGGTCATCTTGCTTTTGAGACATGACTGGCAAGTGTCATAAGATGAAAATTCAAACGAATTTAAATATCCATCTTTATGCAACTTAGCTAGTCGTGTCGCATTGATGTGACCCAGTCTACAATGCCACAAGAAGGATTCATTGAGTTCAGAACTCTTCGTCTTGTGTGTGTTTGTTATACTGAGGACTATTGATTGGTTTAGAACATAAATGCCATTGCACAACGTGCCTGATCCAACCAACTTTTGGTTATGGAAAATGTTCATAACATTGTCCTGTAATACAAAATTATATCCCTCTTTACTTAATAAAGAGACTGATATAATGTTGCATATCAGGTTCGGCATGTAATAGCATTCGTTCAGGACCAATGTATTACCAGTTGGTAATACAAGGTGATATTCCCCGACAGTCTTAGCTGCAACAATTGCACCATTTCCGACTCTAATGTCTTTATCACCTTCTCCAAGTTCTCTACCTTTCCTAAGCCCATGTAACTGATTACATATATGGGATCCTGACCCGGTATCCAATACCCAGGACGTAGAGCAAATGGAGAAACAGTTCTCAGTAACGAACACACCCGAAGAAAATGCATCAACATGTACTTTCTTGATTCGGGTGGCATGGGAATCCTGGTATTCCCCTATTTCCTGTTCATTCCTATAACTCTTATAAGAAGGAACGGAACCAACGTTCCCCAGCACAGTATAACATGCGGGTTCGGTCAATACATCCATATTATTATCTTTATTAAGGCATGAAATGGTCGCTACCTGGAGAGAGAGAGAAGAAAACACTTTAGCGTAAGCTCGTGCAAGATCAGATTGGTTATTATCTTATCTAATCAGGATGGCTCCCACTGCTTTTTATCAAATCTTCCTCCAAACCCTAAAAGGAAAGACTAGCCGGGATTAATTACACATTACAAGTTCGCTAATCTTTCAGCCAGGCCAGTGTCGGTACTTTGAGGGAGGTCCCCCGTGCTTTCGCACGAACCTAATTACTGTAAACCTCGTTTTCCCAGAGGCGTAACCTCGTTAACACCTTTCTAGATACCTACTTGATCGGCTAATTGTAATGTATAAAACTCTCCCAGGAGTAACTCTTACTCGCAGCGGGTATCGGGATCCAACTATCTCATAGAAGGTATGCAATCTCATTGCAAATTTCAACACTTGAAATTCCCGATAATATTTTGCCCCTAGCGTGCTATGACCTTGACGCAGGCCAACAAACCATAGTGCGCTAGTCAAGTTCAACCCGTCATTTCCTGATTGAATTAAACCCACCCGTACGACCCTTGACGCAGGCCAACAAAGTCGCACGACTACCCTAATCCAATCTGCATCATATGTATAAGCAGATAAATACTAGTTAGCTACCGCACACTACGCCTTGACGCAGGCCAACAAACGTAGCACGAATACTAACTACTACTCATCTGAAATGACGGAGGGCTACGCCAGGTTTTTCTGAAAACCATGAGCGTAATGAACTTGATATCGTTGTAGAATCAAATGATGTTTTGAAATGGAGTGATTTTGAGGCTTTTCTAGTTTTGCTAAAGGAGTCACTCCCGGTGAAGGGATCTCGGTCCTTTCCTCGTCGAATGAGGTGCGGGATATATCATATATATCGCTGTGCAAAGCAAAAACGCAAAAGCAGTCAAAAAACAAACCGAGTGTGTAGCATCTGCCAGTTATTGCTAAAGGAGTCACTCCCGGTGAAGGGA
This sequence comes from Agapanthus africanus, assembly GCA_030015575.1. Lineage (NCBI taxonomy): Eukaryota > Viridiplantae > Streptophyta > Magnoliopsida > Asparagales > Amaryllidaceae > Agapanthus > Agapanthus africanus. The sequence continues at coordinate 302,572,171 of CM057343.1, read as the reverse complement.
TCTCGGTCCTTTCCTCATCGAATAAGGTGCGGGGTATATCATATATACCGCTATGCAAAGCACGAACTGTAGCTACCTGTTTTATTTAAAATCTGATTCTACAACATCTTAGGTTTCTTATCTTTCATTAATCACATTAATGAAGTCCCATCATTTAAATACCTAAACATCACAGATAGATATGACGTACACTTATGCCATCCGCATTCGCCTCGATGTCCCCTCGTGCACCGTTAGGTTAGGTAACTAACGACAGAGCAGGGCAGGGCTAGCGCGGGTGTAAAACATAAGTAACGTCTATATAATATATCATATATACTATATATTATATCCATCACAGAATCATCTCATGATCACATCACAGATATCGCAGCAGAATAAACATATGAAATATTGGATATACTAGGACGTCCGTGTTTTCAATACGAGCCAGTATAAAACACGGATTCCACGGTCGTGATGAATAGCCAATCCCACACCCCTAGACCCCTACGAGAGCGGCAAGCAACCCTGCCAATTCTAGGGTTAGGAGACCCGGACTCGACTCCTCGAGCTGGTCTCCCACTGGACCCCAGAACCCGGTTACTTGTGCTCCCCTCCTTGGGTCTATCCTAATGCGGAAAAGTAAATAATATACAAAGGGTGACGGCTTCCGCTACCTGGAAGTGCCCCAAATAAAAGAATATTACATACAAGTTTTTACATGAATGAAAATGAAAAACACTCATCTCACATAAAAACTCCCGGCTATTCGATTACGACGATCCAATATAACATATCCAGCAACACATAACATCACATGTCATCAACGTAAGTAAGTATGCATACCCCAATTGTCGTTGACGTATAGCAACGAAACCGGCGATATGAACATACTACACTTACGGTCACAGAAAAGAAAGAGTAAAACTACAACAATTGGAATCCGCAACTTCTTTAGACATCGCATGCCTAACAGATATAAATCCCGCATTTCAGTCTCATTATCGAAAACTCTTTTCGATATCCAATGAAACTAAAGCGCTAGATTTATAACATCCATCCAGTTATCTCATAACCTTTTGTGAATTCCAATTATTGTATCCAATTCCGGATAAATAGAATATATCAAACTTTCCGATCGAACATTCGAACACCCAAGTTTTCCCGACACCGATCAACACATGAATTAGGTTCAAAGACATTCACTTCATACCTCAGTACCAACGGTCCAGCCGTAGAAGGGTCAAGCCAACGCCTCACATGTGGCACGCCGTACTGCCCCAAACCCGAAGGTTCAAAGGGCAGTTCAAGACGGTCACATAATCGAGTTAAGGTTTGTTGTCTTCTAGAGGGACCATCGTGTAACTTGCACTACTCAGAACGTCTTTTAACCACAGAAAAATCCAACACTTGGAATTATTCCGGCAGGGGAAAACCTGGGTATTTGTATACGGTCGAACTCTTTAACATATTCTACAGTTATCTGGAAAAACACTCAGACAAAATTTGATATCCCGATCGAAAGACCGAATTCCCAAATCAACTCAGAAATATTCAACTCTGGAAAAATATTAAAAGTGCACAGAAAATCCAGCATTAATAATTATGAGATACTGTATAAAAACCACTGAACAAACAGGTCGAACCGCCGCGCAACCGCCGCACGAGGCTAGCTCGTGCCGCGGAAGCGCGGCAATATAAAGGAATTATGGGCACGAATTTCACAGTATTTCATATATTCACCTGCTTATTTTTCTGAACATTTTTAATGTGGAAAAATACCAGATTTTAAAAATTGGACAGAGAGCAATTTTCCGGGTATGGTTTCGGTTCGATCGGACTTCAAATCGCGTCTGGACTTCGCCTAAGGCTCTAGCTAGGCTCTGATACCACTGTAAGGTTCCTAGGCACCCTAATGAGGTCACACAAGGCATCGAACATGCCAAATTAAAATTTTTAGTGCCGAGAAACCCTAGACTACGGATCTTAGACTAGATGTCTAGGCGAAATAGAAAGCTAGTTAACACTTAACTATAGTTTAAACGGAAATACAACCTTTGTAGATCCGGATGTCCACCTCCACGGCTCCGCAACGACGTCTCCTCGCTGTCCTAGTCGAGCTCCGGGCTCAAACGTCGGCTTCGTCGGAGAAACGGGTGAGCTAGATCGCCGGCTTCGTGTCAAAGACGATCTACGTCGAGGCATCGCAAGTTCAAGCTCCGACTTCACAAAGTGATGAAATTTGTGAAGAAAACACACTCTACAACTTGGCTAGAGGTAGAGGGTGAAGAAATAGGAGATGGGTTCACTTTAGATTTGGATTTTGCTCACTAGATCACATCTTGCCATTAAAGTAGCAAGCTTTCTCACTTTTAGAAGAAGAAGAAGATGATAGAAAAACTTATGATAAGTTATTTCTAAAATGAATAATAATGGAATTCTTATCATCTTCTAACCATGGTCAAGTGTAGAGAATTGACCATGGTTAGTGGGAGTGGTTAGGTTTAAGCAAGGAGACAAAATGGCATCATTACAAAAAGCTTCATGAAGCTTCACCACACTTCATGATAAAATGAAACCCTTTTGTTTCCAAAAATCTATTTAATAAATAATAAAAGGATTTAATAATAAGAGAATAAATCTTAAACCCTAACCACTCTCATAACCATGGTTGCATTCTTTACACAAAGCCAAAACAACATGCATCATCAAACATGATACATGTAATTGCACAGAAGTATATCACATATACAATGTGCACATCAAGTGAGAAAAATCCGTTTAAAGTGAACCAATACTAGTTAATGCAAAGTAATATATCAAATATATAATTATACATTAAATCATTAAATCAACACTTGATTCAATGATCCGGTCATGTCGCACATAACCGACTAGTATTCAATGTATCGACTTATCGAATCGATCTTCGATTCGATAACAAGGTTATATCACATACAACCAATCGAAACATTAATCGCGAGAATCAAATACGGTATCACATACACGCATTATTCTCGGTCCCGCACATATCTCATATGCACTTCTATTTCGTTTCGCTTGAACCAGGAAACCTCTGTGTAGGACTCTAAAGACTCGTCAATACGCCGGTAGCAGATGATGATCATATCAAGCACCCACAAGCCGCAAGCGGTCTGCTAAACGTAACGGCCACCCGGGTATTGAGCGATCAGAAGATCGACGAGCTAGCCCGCTCACACTCCTGCGAATCCGACCAGTAACACTTACCATACAGTCAAGTCTCTTCGTCTGATACGTCGCATATCAAGTCTAGGGATGGTATACGTCAGACCCCAATAACCCGATAAGTCGTGCCGATGTGAGGCTCGTAACGGGTCGAGAAACTACTGGTAACACTTACCAGTAAATCTCTGATCAGCCCTGGCCAGGGACTTCCCTGCTACGGCCAATCGAGCACAGCACAACATCAACTCCCAATACCGGAAGAGACGAAACCCCTCCTATCGCTCATTGCCTCCATGTGACTCGGGACTGTACCCAAAGACCACCGTTTTGCACTCCCTCATGGACGTGGTAAGGTGGAGATCAAAGCACAGTGGGAATCACACAAGACTCTATGACGATCTCGGGTCTACAGACTAACCTGTACAAGTGTCACCTGAGAACTGCCATCTGACGTGAGGTATAATACCATCTGGGAGTTCTCGGCGAGTCCGTCCAGTGTACCCAGTCTCCACTGAGCACCCGTATACCATCTCTGATGTCAAACATCAATGGATATGGGATCATCCATCGCCCATCACATGGGTCGAGAAGCGTATACGCTAGTCTACTCTGGTATATCGATGCCCCGTCTCGATACACCCACGACTAGGGACCTTGAAGGATGTACTTATGGACTACCATGTCCCCACTAGTATGATCTGCATCATAGTCCAGGTAGTCAAGTACAAATCCTAAGGGCTTTACCAACATGTAACTATAAGACAGTATAAAGAGACTAGTGTACATGTTAAGATAAATGGCAACCAGATAGCATACTATCATGTCGAGCAAGAAAGTCATCTCTATATATGTCCAAGCATCCAATATAATATACATAATCTGTACAATACTGGCCTCTAGGGTATACATACAACTAACAAGATTGTTATGGATGCGACCTGGGATATAAGTGTAAGTCGATGCTATACACCCCGATGGAACACGAGGAGGCGGAAAGTGTACAAAACGATAATTTTAGCATCATAACATCGACTATTATCCTTGATCGTATTCTAAACCATATTTAGCAACTAACTAATGAAGTATAAACTAATGTACAGAAGTTATACCTCCAGAAATCTTGCCCTTCTTTTCTTTTCCCGCTGTCCTCCTCTCCTGCACGAACCCTTCGGAGTGATACGGATGTCGCCTCCTAGTCGGTTTCCTCGAATCCAAGATGATCCACCCGAACGTTTGTGCACCAAGCTTTCTCTTCTATACCAAAGAAACTAGATCAACTAGTGTGCTGAACTAGATGACCTAGAGTATGTAGATTATATAGATGGATTGAGTAGTCTACTATTGCTTAAGGTTACTCAACTCATGAGTGTTCCTGAGCTTGAGGGAAAATGGAGATGGCTATAGAAATCTTGTGTACTCCAATAACGAAGAAGGAAAATGGTTTTCTCTCTCAATATTCTAAACTGAACTCTCCTCTTTATTTCATAGATAAATCTATTTCCATAATGAGTAAGTGGTTCAATTTACAAAATAATTACTCATGGGTCAAATGATCACTATGTGTCCTCAAAACCCAAGTCCTTATTCATTCAATATACACCTCATTTCCAATTACTTAAAATGTATTAATTTTTTAAACCAAAATGATTAATACAATCAGGTCATGCTATCTACAAAATCATTTTTGTTCAAATTACAAAAACGCCCATTGTCTGTGTATACATACCTGTATTCGTATTCCGAAAAATACGAATACCAAAGACGAAGACAATCCATCAGTACAATACTAGGATCCGGCTTAAACCAAAACCCACTAGTATTGTTCATCCGAACCATCGTGCGTGCACTAGTGTACCCACGTGATCGAACCCTTTTCGCAAAAACATATGACATCTTCACGTTTTGCCCGATGAAGGGAAATGCTCTGTGTGGGACTCTAAAGACTCGACGCCACGCTGGCAGTGGGTTTAACCACAGGACACAAGCGGTACTAGCTGTACATAACGGTCCCCAGGTATTGTCGATAAGAAAGCTAATGAGAATAACTCATCCGAATTCCAACTGAGCTTGTGAGTGACAATCTCCGCACATTCCAGTCTGTTCGTCTAAGAGTATTGCATATCGGGCCTAGGGGCGGTAAACGTCAGACCCCTAATAGCGGTATAAGTCATGTTAGAGTATAATCCAAAACACCCTGACAAACTGCTGGAGTACCTACCAGTAAATCTCACTTGCCCTGGTCAGGGACTTTGTGTAATGGTGTTCCGAACATAGCGCGACATCAACCCCCAATACCGGGAGAGACGAATCCTATCTAACCACCACTGCCTCCAAGTGCTTCAGGACTGCAACCAACTACTACCTGTTTGAATGACTCGGTAGAGCCGTTGTAGGGTAGTAATCTAAGAACAGTGGGAACACACTTCAGGTGAAGTAGCAGTGTCAAGTCAACGGACTAAGCTGTACTCATGTCACCTGGGAACTGCTATCTGACGAAAGGTATAGTACCAACCAGCAGTTCCCAACGAGTCCGTCCAGTGTAGCTCATAACCCAATGAGCACCAGCATACTATCTCCAGTACGACGTACTGATGGCTGTAGGACAGACCATCTCCCCTCCTGGGAAGAGAATCGCATACACTAGTCTACCGTGGAGTATCGATGCCCTGTCTCGATAATCCTACGACTAGGGACCTGTATAAGGATGTGCTTATAGACTACCCAACCCCCACTAGTGTGAATGCCATCACAATGCTGGTAGTCAAGCAAAGATCATAAGGGCTCTATCAATATATATTAGCGATACGTTTAACAGAAACATATAAACATATTAAGATAGAAACAAACCAAGTAGCGTACTACTATATTGAGCAAGACTGTCATAAATCCGTGGATATATCCCAAGCTTCCAAAATGTAATATACAAACTAGTACTATACAATAATGGCCTTTAGGGCATATTACACTTCCAATCTCCCACTTGCACTAGGGCGATGTGCTGGCATATCGCAGACTTATCATCTCGAATAGCCTCTCGAACTGCGTCTGAGAGATGGCCTTTGAGAATGAATCTGCAGTGTTGTCCTCTGTGGCAACTCTCCGAACCTCGATCTCCCGACGATCCACGATCTCCCTGATCAGGTGATATCGCCTCAAAATGTGTCTGGACTTCTGATAGGACCTGGGTTCCTTTGCTAAAGCTATAGCCCCGTTGTTGTCACAATACAGAGGTATTGGATAAACAATGGATGGAACCACCTGAAGATCTGTTAAGAACTTCCTCATCTAGACTGCTTCTTTTGCGGCGTCAGAAGCAGCGTATATTCTGCCTCCGTCGTAGAGTCAGCAATGGTATCTTTCTTGGAACTCTTCCAACATACCGCCCTTCCATTGAGGGTAAAGACATAACCTGACATGGATTTGGAGTCATCTTTGTCGCTCTGGAAGCTGGAGTCAGCGAAAGCCTCTATCTGGAGGTCATTCTCGCCATACACCAAGAACATCTCCTTTGTCCTTCTCAGGTACTTGAGAATGCTTTTTACTGGTGTCAAGTGGTTCTCACCTGGGTTTGACTGATACCGGCTTACCACGCTTAGTGCATAAGCTACATCTAGACTGGTACATAACATAGCATACATTATAGACCCTACTGCAGAAGCGTAGGGTATAATAGACATGCGATCCCTTTCCAAATCAGTCTTGGGAGACATCTCTTTGGATAGGGTGACTCCGTTACAAACTGGTAGATTACCGCATTTGGAATCTTCCATACTGAATCTTTTCAGTATGGTGTCGATATACCTGGACTGTGAAAGTCCCAATATCCTCTTTGATCTATCATGATAGATCCGGATCCCAAAATGTAAGAGCCATCACCCAGGTCTTTCATGGAGAACCTTTGTGACAAGAATCTTTTGACAGATTATAGTGTAGGAATATCATTTCCTATCAAGAGAATGCCATCCACGTATAATACGAGGAACACTATAGTTCTCCCTACAATCTTACTATACAAGCATGGTTCATCTGAATTTTTGATAAAGTCAAAATTTTTGACCGTTTCATCAAAACAGATGTTCCAACTCCGCGATGCCTGCTTAAGTCCATAAATGGACTTAAGCAGTTTGCACACTTTCTCGCTGCTCCCACTCTGATTAAAAAACTTCTGGCTAATCCATATAGACGCATTCTTCCAAATGTCCATTTAGGAAAGTCGTCATAACGTCCATCTGCCAGATCTCATAATCATAGAAGGCAATAATGGCAAGAATAATCTGAATGGATTTAAGCTTATCAACTGGAGAAAAGGTTCATCATAGCCCAAACCAGGTCTTTGATGAAAACCTTTTGTAACAAGTCTAGCCTTATAGGTTTCAACCTGTCCATCTACACCAATCTTCTTTTTAAAGATCCATTTGCAGCCAATGGGTTTTACCCATTCTGGAGCAAAGTCCAAAGTCCATAGTTTGTTAGTGTACATGGACTCCATTTCGGCCCGCATTGCATCTAGCCATTTTACTGGTTCAGTGCTCTGAATGGCTTGCTGGAAGTTAGTTGGCTCATCATTATCAATGATGCAATCCTCTCTATCCCCGTCTATAAGAAAACCGTAGAATCTCTCAGGTGGATGAGCTAGCATACTACTCCTGCGGAGTGGCGCGGGGATGTCCTATTCTTTCGAATCTTCTCGTTCCACTAAGCTTTCAGTAATAGTTTGAGGTTTTGGAATATCTTCCAGTGCTATCGCGCTCCCGCTTATCTCATTTTATAAAAATTCAGTTTCCAAGAAGCGGGCATGACAAGAAACAAAGACCTTTTGCTCCTGTGCATAATAGAAAAAATACCTCTTGGAGTTCTTTGGGTATCACACAAACTTGCACTGTACTGAGCGTGCCTCGAGTTTGTCCGCATGCTGCTTTTTAACAAAAGCTGGACATCCACATGTCTTAAAGTGTTTAAGACAGAGTTTCTTCCCACTCCACATCTGATATGGTGTGGTAGGCACCGACTTAGTAGGAACCTGTTTCAAAAGATATACAGCTGATTCTAGTGCATATCCCCAGAAGGATCGCGGTAACTCTGCTTTACTCATCATTGAACGAACCATATCCAATAGTGTTCGGTTCCGTCTCTCCGATACACCGTTGTGTTGTGGTGTGTATGGAGGAGTAAGCTGAGAGAGAATTCTATTCTCTTTTAGGTAATCCAGGAACTTGACACTCAAGTATTCACCACCTCGATCAGATCTCAGTGTCTTGATACTTTTGCAAGTTTATTTTCTACTTCATTCTTATATTCTCGGAATTTCTCAAAAGCCTCGGATTTATGCTTCATCAAGAAGATATGTCCATACCTAGAGAAATCATCCGTAAAAGTAATGAAATAGGAATAAACACTTCTTGCAAGTGCAGACATTGGACCACACACACCGCTGTGTATGAGTCCCAAAAGCTCGCTCGCTCTTACTCCGTGTCCAGTGAACGGAGTTTTTGTCAACTTTCCCATGAGACAAGATTGACAAGTTGAATAAGATTGATATTCGAATGGATCCAAATATCCTTCTCTATGTAATTGAGTCAATCATGTTTCATTGATGTGACCGAGTCTACAATGCCATAAGAAAGCATGATTTATTTTTGGAGTCTTTCTTTTAAGTGTGTTCTGGACATTGAAAATTTGTAGCTGGTTTAATACGTATATACCTTTGTTTAGAGAACCTGACCAAATCAGACCATGATTAAGGTGGATGTTTACGACATCGCTTACAAATATAAAATCATAACCTTCTTTTGATAACAAAGATACAGAAATGATATTACAAGTCAAATTAGGTATACAAAACAGTTGCGCAAAACCAAAATATGTCCACTCGTAAATCCAAGGTGATATTCCCCTACGGACACAGCATCCACGCTCGCTCCGTTAGCAACCCTGAGGGTCATATCACCAGTCATCAGAACTCTACGGTTTCACAGCGTCTGCAAAGAATTACAGATATGAGATCCTGATCAAGTATCCAATACCCAGGAAGTAGAGTTGATTGACAGACAGTTTTCAATTACAAACACACCTGAAGCCGAAGCCACAACTTGCTTCGGGTCCTGGTTCCTGGCCTTCCAAGCCTTGCAATCTTTCTTCCAATGGCCCTTCCTATAACAGTAGAAGCATTCTTCCTTTCCTACCGTCGGCCCTGCCACTTTTGCCTTTCCCTTTGTTTCCACCGTACTAACACCGCCTCTTGGTTTGGTGTGGGCCTTCTTCTTCTTTCCTTTGGCTTTCGCCTTAGATCTAGAAAAGGAATCTCCACCAACAAACAAAGCGGGTGTTTCCCTGGCTTTCTGCAGGGTGCCCTCAGCGCTCCTCAACATGTTGAGGAGTTCCGGAAGTTCAACTTCTTTACGTTGAATATTAAAATTCAAGATAAACTGGGCATAGGTGGAAGGAAGGGACTGGGGAATCAAGTCTGTATACAGCTCATTCTGTAACGTGGTCCCAAGGTCCGCGAGCTCCTCAATGTAGCTAATCATCTTAAGGACGTGTTCCCCTACAGATGATCTGACGGCCAACCTCGCTTGAAAAAGTTTCTTCGAGGTCTCGTATCTTGCGATATGAGATTACTCTCCATATAATTCCTCGGTATGGAGGAATATGGATTCTAGATCCATATCTCGTGCCACCTCTGATGTTCATTGTTCATCGAGGCCAGCACGTGGCACTTGGCCTTCGTGCAGTCAATCTCCTAGGACTTACGGATTTCCTTATCTGCGTTACTGGATTCTGGAGCTGGGACGGCGGGGGCTTTAGTAGTAAGGAGATATCCCAATTTGTCATAAGTGATTGCCATCTTGACATTCCTGAACCAATCTTTATAGTTTGGCCCTGTCAATATATTTTTATCTAATAGCAACTTAAGGCCTGTCATGTTTGGTCGCTGCAATTAGGAGAGAGAGAAGAAACACTTTTGCATGATGCTCTTGCAAATTTAGATTGGTTTTTAATTTATCTAAACAGGATGGCTCCCACAGTTTCTCGAATTCTTCCTCAAACCAGAAAAGAAGAATTAGTCGGGATCAATCTCACCGTACAATACTTGGTTAACAGTTCAGCCAGGCCAGTGTTGGTACTTCGAGAGAGGTTTCACGACGCTTTCGCGAAGTTCCTTAATTAAATAACCTCTTTTCCCTGGAAGCATAGCCCCGCTAACCCATTTCTTGACACCTACTTGGTTTATAGCATTAATCGTTAAGTGAAAAGAATCTCCCGAGGAGTAGCATATACTCGCAGTAGGATCGGGATCCAAATATCATTGTGCGATAATGCTGAAGGAATCCTATCAACATTATCAAACTCCAAATGGTATGTTGTACTAGCAAGTTTCAGTTTCTTTAGAAACTCCGGATGTAGATTTTTGCCCCATGTTCATATGACCTTGACTAAGGCCAACAAATCATAAGTCACATGTCAAGTTCTACCCGTCATTATCAAGGTTAATTTGAACCCAGCCATAAATACCCTTGACTAAGGCCAACAAAGTAATATGACTGTTCCAAACCAACTCATCTATCTATGCTACAAATGAATACTTAGCAGTTACCAATCACTATACCTTGACTAAGGCCAACAAACACAGCTTGAATACTATTGAATTTTCATATGAAATGACGGAGGGCTATGAATGGTTTTGGCGAAACCGTGAACGTAGTGAACTTGATATAATCGAAGGAACCTGATAGCTTTTAAAAGGAGTGGTTTAAGCTCCGTATTTTAAAAATTTTGCTGTTTTGAAAAGACTGAGTGGTTTTGAAATTTGTTCCAACGATTCAACTTTGGTTTATTTACTTTGCATTAATCTAATGAAGTCCCATCATTTACTCCTATCATTACAGAGAGGATTGAAAAAAAATATCACGTCCTCTTATGCCATCCGCATTCGCCATGGGGCCCCGTCATCACCCATTAGGTTACTTAACTAACGATAGAGCGGGGGCTGGACTAGCGCGGATGTAAAACATAAGTGACGCCTACTATATACTATATATATATTTTTTACAATCATCTTACGCAATAATAATCATTCCAGTCACAGATAAACATTTCAGATATGCTAGGAATACCGCGTTTCGTTTAAGCCTGTAACGAAAGATGGATTCTACGGTCATGATGAATAGCCAATCCCCACCCAGACCCCTACGGCTACGGCAAACTACCCGCCAAATTCCAGAAGCGAAGCAAGCTCCCTCAACAAAGTGAGTAGGCCACTCGGCACTTCAAAGAACCCAGTAGTTTGTGTACCCCACCTTAGGTCTATCCTAGGAGCAGAAAATAATACAACGGTGGCTACAAGCTCAACTAGGATGTGCCCCGAAAAATAATATTACATAAAATTACAATTTACATCCAATGAAAGATAAAAAAACACTTATCTCACATTCCCGGCCATTCATCATCGACGATCAAAAATGTTTATATATACTAACCAACAGATATGTGCAACCCCGACTAATCGATGTATAGCAATTAGTCGACGTTTAAAAACACATATAGCATTACAGAAGAACCAATTAGCTAAGCATAATAGAAATTCGATTGAAACATATTTCCCGTATCCACCCCAAATGCAAACCAGCATTCAAAAACATACAGGGTAGAAACCAAATAATCCAGAATAGTCCATTCTGCTGTGGTTTCGCGGTCGTCTCAGCGATTCAGTGGCTCATTTTTCTTGTGCTATCTTAGAAAACCCTGCTCATATTTTTCATGGTACTGAAATAATTTTCCAGACAATTTTAAAATTCGACAGAAAGTAGGGTTTTCGGTGTTTAGTTTACCGGTTTTTCCAACGATCGAAATTCTAATACTTGCTAATAAGCTAGAATAGGTTTAGTTGCCTTTGATACCACTGTAAGTCAATGCTATACACCCCGCTGGAACGCGAGGAGGCGGAACCTGTACAAAACGATAATTTTAGCATCATAACATCGACTAGTAGCCGTGATCGTATTCTAAACCATATTTAGCAACTAACTAATGAAATATAAACTAATGTACAGAAGTTATACCTCAAGAAATCCGTTCCTTCTTTGCTTTTCCCGCTGTCCTCCTCTCTTGCACGAACCTTTCGGAGTTATACGGATGTCTCCTCCTCGTCGGCTTCCTCGAATCCAAGATGATCCACCCGAACGTTTGTGCACCAAGCTTTCTCTTATTTACCAAAGAAACTAGATTAACTAGTGTGCTGAACTAGATGACCTAGAGTGTGTAGATTATGTAGATGGATTGAGGAATCTACTATTGCTCAAGGTTACTCAACTCATGAGTTTTCTTGAGCTTGAGGGAAAATGGAGATGGCTATGGAAATCTAGTGTACTCCAAAGATGAAGAAGAAAATGGTTTTCTCTCTCTATTTTCTAAACTGAACTCTCCAATTTATTTCATAGATAAATCAATTTCCATAATGAGTAAGAGGTTCAATTTACAAAATTATAACTCATGGGTCAAATGATCACTATGTGTCCTCAAAACCCAAGTCCTTATTCATGCATTATACACCTCATTTCCAATTACTTAAAATGTATAAATTATTTAAACCAAAATGATTAATACAATTAGGACATGCCATCTAGAAAATCATTTTTGTACAAATTACAAAAACGCCCATTGTCAGTATATACATACCTGTATTCGTATTCCGAAAAATACGAATACCGAAGATGAAGACAATCCATCAGTACAATACTAGGATCCGGCTTAAACTAAAGCCCACTAGTATTGTCCGTCCGAACCATCATGTGTGCACTAGTGTACGCACGTGATCGAACCCTTTTTGCAAAACCATACGACATCTACACGTTTTGCCCGATGCAGGGAAACGCTCTGTGTGGGACTCTAAAGACTCGACTCCATGCTGGCAGTGGGTTTAACCACAGGACGCAAGCGGTACTAGCTGTACGTAATGGTCCCCAGGTATTATCGATTAGAAAGCCGATGAGAATAACTCATCTGAACTCCTACTGATCCTGTCAGTGACAATCTCCGCACAGTCCGATCTGTTCGTCTAAGAGTATCGCATATCGGGCCTAGGGGGCGGTAAACGTCAGACCCCAAATAGCGGTATAAGTCGTGTTGGAGTACAATCCAAAACATCGTGAGAAACTACTGGAGTACCTACCAGTAAATCTCACTTTCCCTGGCCAGGGATTTTGTGTAATCGTGTTCCGAACACAGTGCGACATCAACCCCCATTACCGAGAGAGACGAATCCTATCTAACCGCCACTGCCTCCAAGTGCTTCGGGACTGCACACATCTACTACCTGTTTGCACAACTCAGCAGAGCTGTGGTTGGGTAGTAATCTAAGAACAGTAGGAACACACTTGAGGCGAAGTAGCCGTATCAAGTCAACGGACTAAGCTGTACTCATGTCACCTGGGAACTGCTATCTGACGATAGGTATAGTACCAACCAGCAGTTCCCAACGAATCCATCCAGTGTAACTCATAACACAATGAGCACCTACATACTATCTCCAGTACGATGTACTGATGGCTGTTGGACAGACCATCTCCCCTCCTGGAAAGAGAAGCGTATACACTAGTCTACTCTAGAGTATCGATGCTTTGTTTCGATAATCCTATGACTAGGGACCTATATAAGGATGTGCTTATAGATTATCCAGCCCCCACTAGTGTGAATGCCATCACAACGCTGGTAGTCAAGCAAAGATTCTAATGGCTCTATCAATATATATTAGCGATACGTTTAACAGAAAAATATACACATATTAAGATAGAAACAAACCAAGTATCGTACTACTATATTGAGCAAGACTGCCAGAAATCCGTGTATATATCCCAAGCTTCCAAAATTTAATATACAAACTAGTACTACACATTAATGGCCTCTAGGGCATATTACACTAACAATAGATATATAGATATATATAATGTTGTGAATCATGAGTGATATGCCGTACGAGACGTTAGGTCCGTACCATCGACGTCATATAGGTTGATAGGATCCTTAATGGTTTAATACCGTCGTACGATGATTCACCGTACGTGATGAGTTTTATGATGATTGATCCATACCCTTGACTAGAGGATGCCGTACGATGGATTATACCATACGTAATGTTGTGAGGCTTGATGCCGATTGATAGATTCACCGACTCGATCATGTTAGATACGTATACCTTATAGCATTTAGCCGACGATGTACTTTAAGCCACGTTCATTTCATTCTCATCGCATTACATATACATGTGCTAGTACACATACACTATTATCGATGATGCATATGTTACACTTACACAGATTGGCCGGCTCATACACTTCATCATCGATAATTTCTATGTCACTACACAGTCTGCATCATGATATGACTCGTTGCATGATTTGCTTGCCATGTTCACATCACTGTTTCATGTTGCATGATGTACGGATATGCTGTTATATGTCTACATTTCTGTTATATGTCGTATACATCATGCTTTATGATCATACATATTGAGATATGCTGTTTTCATAGGATTTCTGGATTTGAGAACCATGGTTATGTTTCAAAAGAAATTATGCATTGTTTTAAAAACCCGGTTTCTCTTAATATGATATTTCAGTGCATCCACCATGCGTTTTCTCGGTTCTGAGACGTGTGATATGTGAAACCCGATTCAAGGAGTTGGATAATCCGTTTGCGGGTTCATGGTGAACCCGTTATGATACCCCGAGGCGAGAATGGATGGTTGTGCAGTAGATAATGAGCCTGGCAGAGGGACTACTACCTACAGGTGATTGTTTTAACCTGGCGGTTATCTGGAGGATACCGATCGGAGTCGAGAGATGGATATAGGCCGATCCGTTCTACCGGAGCTCGAGGGCCGATCCGGACAAACGGAGCACGTGGGCCGATCCGGACTGAAGGAGCCCGATATATGAGGATTTACATGTCGATGCTAGACACGGGTTTCATGATGTTTCGAGTGTCAATGTTGGACACTCAGGTTCCATGATTTGATGTGTATTTGATGGACACATGTTGATTTATATCCTCATATTCTCATGCATATGCTTTCAGGATTTTACATGCATGACGTCGTGGTGTCATTGACGGACATGTAGATGTTAGCCTTATGCAGATAGGCATTGATTATATTGTTGGCACATATGTAGATACAGCCACCCTAAATATCATAGTATTACCTTTATGATATAGTTGACCTAGAAATCGTTGTTTATTCGATTTCTACCTGATAATGTTTTCTACTCACGAGTTTGCAACTCACCCACATTGCGCCACAGCACTTGCAGGTTGACCGCATGGATCAGTAGCGACATCGCTGGCATACATCTTGCTTTCGGGTGATTTGCTTTGGTAGGTGGTACATGTTGGATCGTACCCCTTTTGTATTATTATTCCTGTTGTATCTACTCAACACCATCAATCAGAAACTAGTATTTGTATATGTAGTAAGACTTAGAAGGACTTGTATTTGCGAGACTTAGAGCGATGGGTTATATGCTCGCTTTTTGGGTTGATGTCTTACTTTATTCATTATCCTTTGTGTTGATTTTTGCCGTTGGGCGTCGTATACCTGTTTTATGACTTGCGTGGTTGTGATTCCGCCGATTGGCGAAGAGCTAGCTCCCGATTGGGGATGCCTTTTATATTATTATGTATTTGTGGTTTTGGATCAAAATATACAAAGGAGGCGCTGCCCAAATTTTTTTAAGACGAAACAAGTTTTTCAACTAGTAAAATAAACTTGTATTTTTTATGTTCCCTTTTCTATGCATTTAAGAAAAGAATTGATTTCATCATACCTTTATTTCAAAACTTCACCTCATTTAATTTCTTTAAAAGGTTTAGATTTCTGCGCTTCAGCTTACTTAATTTACGTTACGCTTTTAGACGTGGCGTGATTTAAGTGCCGGCTACGAACTAAATTTCGGGTCGTGACAAAATTGGTATCAGAGCGCTAAGTTTAACCTTGGTTCAAGTATAGGTTTGACTATGTGGAGTCTAGGACGTAATTTATTTCAAAACCTAGGATTGTCCTTACGGAACATAGACTTGAACAGTGGGGCATTAGACCCGAACTTTCGTTACATATGTTAACCCCGATTGATGGAGTAGGTAGCTTGAGTAGAGTGACGTACCGTACGTATGTCCGGCAGCATATTTACGATAAGATACTCCACTTAAGAAACCTTAGGATGTACATATCTTGAGATCTGTGATTCTCTTCGTACCCATGATTATACATCAATTTGAGATCGTTGATTTAATTCGTTTCCATGATCATACTCTTACTGATTCCGTTCCTCCTTATGATCATGTATTCATTCTGGATCTGTTGATTCCTTTCATTCCTTTGATCTGTTTTCATCGATACATACTTGAGGTTTCTGCCACCATGGTTTGAGCGCAGATTGAGCTGCTTCTAGTGATGCGGTCAGGGCGAGCTCGTCATGGACGAGAACTGACCATTATGTTTTCTGGTGACATGGGAACGTATCGATTTAGTGTTGAGCTGTGACCTCTTGTTGAGGCGTGTGTTCAGTTTTTCACCGGATGTTCGGGCCATTATTAGAGACTGCCTGTTGTGAGAGGACTGTTAATGTACAGCCTATCTCAGAGATCGTGATGTCGTCTACCTTGCAGACAGATGACCCAGCTGTTGCTGAGATTGATGGGATGTCGCTTCCAGACCATACGAGAGGAGATCGCTGGAGCTTTCAGGGAGAGATGCGACAGACAATAGCTAGTCTATCTTGAGTTGAGAGACGAAGGTGATTCGTCAGATTTGATGAGCCGACGCAGGCCCATTTGAGTTGAAGATTTCTAGTGTGGAGAATCTTATTCAGATCTAGAGTAGATCGATCCAGAGATGACATTGTTCGTTGGATGATCCGATAGGAGATCAGTAAGTGTACCAGCTTCAGATGGAGGACGCCACCCAGATGCGTTGTGAGTTGATCGAGAGCGGATGAATACGGTATATTCCTCCGATGATTGGGACGAGTTCCCGAGGACGTGTTCGGCTAGATATCTTCTACAGAGTGATGAAGATACAGAGTTCGTGATTTCGAGTCCGTATGAGAGACACCGGATTGACTGTAGCCGAGAACAATTGCAGTACACTGATAGCATGACGTGACGTCAAAGCGGATGATGAAAAGGACGAGTGGAACAAGAGGTTCGTGCGAGATATTAACGAGTGATTGCTACTCCCCGTTGGGATTTAAGATCAGATATGTATACAGAGGCATTCGGATACTGCCAATTCCCGAGGAAAAGATGTGCTGAAAACGCAGATGTCCAGAAAGCGAGAAAAGATTATGCAAGAGTACCAGCCTCCGTATAGTTCAGCATAGGCGAGATCGGAAGAGACCCGGAGCAGGTTCCTTCCAGGACACTGCTGCGATAAGATTTGCACCTAGGATCAGTTGCGTCATGTGTATTCAGAGGGCCAGAGGCCGACACCAGTAACGTGCTGCTTTATGAGAGGTCATGCTAAATGGACGTGAGATTGACCAGAGGAGTGTCAGAGCGGAATAGTTTCCGTTAGTACACCGGACCGGGCCGACGAGCCGATGGATTGCGAGATTGGTAATCCACAGAGAAAATGAGGACCCAGAGACAGAGGACGCCAGACCGTGAGCAGGAGGTAAGAAGATGTTCTTGTTCTGCAAGTTTTGGGCGCACCGACATTTTTCGACATTGTAGGAGGTGTACCTCAATGTCATTCGTTGCGATTTGTGTTTGTGATCCGAGTATCACGCTTATATCGCTTGGATTTGAGTTTTGATGATTGCGTTTCACGGCATTGTTTTCGTGCACCATAGCTGCACCTACTGGGTATTTACATTTTGTGCATAGTTATTGCACTTGATATATATTTTATACACCGTTGTGTTGATTTGCGATTAGTGCATATCTATTGCACTTGATATTCATTTTGTGCCTTGGCTGCACGTGTTTATGATTTAGTGGATTTCCTGCAGTTGATTTGATTTTGTGTATATGGTACGCACTCGATTTGATTTATGCACTCCGTATAGCTTACATGTGCATGCAGTGCATTGATACAGATTTTCTGCACATAGTTTCACACGTTTTTGGATTTTACACACCTTGGTACACTAGGTGTTGCTTTCATATTTGATGAGTTTCCATGCATTTGCTCCACCAGATTGGTATTTCATGCACTGGATGCACCGGATTTGTATTTCGTGCACTCAATGCACCGGATTTGTATTTCATGCACTAGACGCACCAGATTTGTATTTCATGCACTAGACGCACCAGATTTGTATTTCATGCACTAGATGCACCGGATTTGTATTTCGTGCACTGGATGCACCGGGTTTTCATTTCATGCATTTGTTGCACTAGATTTTCATTTCGTGCATTTGTCGCACCAGATTTGTATTTCGTGCATTTTTTGCACTGGATTTATATTTTGTGCATTGGTTGCACCACATCGGTATTTCGTGCATTGGTTGCACTAGATTTATACTCCGTACATTGGTTGCACCGATTTATGTTTTTGAGCATTTGTGTTTTCAGATTTGTGTTTTTATGCCTGTTGGCACTTGACGTTCGTTTTCGTGTATGCTACTGCACTAGATGCTTATTACGGACCTGACGGGCTTGGGTTGGATTATTGCGCATATTAGGCGCTTGATATTGGATTTTGTGCGCATCGGATGCACTTGAGTGAGATTTTACTCGTGCATGTTGGATGCCCTTGATTTAGATTTTTAGTCATGCATATTGGGTGCGATTTTATTCATGCATGTTGGATGCACTTGACTTAGATTTTTATTCGCGCATGTTGGATGCACTTGATTTAGATTTCATTCATGCATGATGGATGCACTTGATTTGGATTTTCGCGCATGTTGGGCGCATGATATGAGATGTGATTATGTGCACACCGGATGCACTCGATTGGGATTTTCATTCGTGCATGTTAGTTGCACTGGATTGAGATTTTCGTGCACTATAGATGCACTGGATATTGTTGTCATGCACACCCGTCGCACTAGACAGATGCTTTCGTGCACACCCGTTGCACCTAGTTATGGTTTTGTGCACATTCGTAGCACTTGTATTTTGATTTGGTTTTCGTGCGCACCAGACGCATGTGATTGTTGGATATGCCTTTTGAGGCTGATTTTGCTCTTGAGTACTTTGTTTTTATGATGGGCACTATACTATGTAGTAGCCGAACAAGACAGATCTGAGGACTGTACCTGAGTACTTTGCATGCATTAAAATTTTAATAAGAGGTTTTCAAAAAGGAGCTATAGTCTCGCTATTTCCTACGTGTCCATGAGCGACAAGAAGTTTTACAAAGGAAAACATTTTAGGATATTTTAAAAAGGGCGGAACGTATATTTTAGCAAAACCTATGTCAACCTACATTTATTACTTTACGAATGAGCGTCAGTCACTTTTGCCGTGAGTTACGCATCACGCGGCGATTCAGAAAAGATTTTGCATGCATTTTATTCAGTTTTTGAAAGTTTTTCCAAGGATGCGTAATATAAACGTATTATAGTATTTGACTAGTGCATATTCGATTTCAGCAGTGAATTTCGAGATCTATATCTCAATTGTAACTCCGAGGATATGCGTGCAAATCCGATGATTTGCGTGACGCTTGACAGAGTTCGATTTTGAGTCTCGTACTCGTTTTCAGGCCCATGCGATGCGCTGTAGTATTTCTATATCTTCCGTGATTTCGGAGCCTCGTTGATTGAGTTGAATTTTGAATGTTTTAGTATTTGGGTGTTTAAATTTAAATTCAGGGACCGAATTTATTTAAGGGGGGGAAATTGTAACATTTCAGAAAATATGAAATATTATTTTTGGAATTTAATATTAAAATAATATATTTCGCGAAAACTACCCGATTTGCGAAATCGGGGTTTTCGTAAAATGACATAAATATATACCAATAATTGTGAAATAATTGGGGATTTAAAATGATTTACTTACTCAAAAATATATTTATTTGATTTGGCGATTTTATAATTAATTATACGCAAGTTAAAAAATTAAACCCGATTAGTGCACTACTAATCGCGATTAAGCCAAATCCATGTTTATACAGTTTTCCATGGCCAGTGCACAGCATTTGTGATATTTGGTTTTGTTATTATGAGAAGAAAAGAGAAAAGGAAAGAAAAAGTGAATTATTGGAGAGAGAGAGGGAGTGGGGCATAGCTTAAGTGAGAGTGAGGGTGAGAATAAGAGAGAGAGAGGGGGGGCTGCCATTTCATTCCCTCCCCATTATTTTCCTTCATCTTCTTCCTCCTCATCTCCTTCCACCTCTACCCCATGAAACCATCTCAAAATCTTCATCAAAACCCTAAACTCCTTTCATTAAAGATGATCCCCTCCTCCTCCTCAACACTTTGGACCAATCAAAGTTGAATTTTGAAGACTTTGGGAAGTTAGGGTTTTTCTTGAGTTGCCCAAATGAGGTATATCTTCTTTCATTTAGGTTAGTTTAAGTTTCTTTGTATCCTAGTTTAGTTAGAAGTTGTTTAGGTTAGGATATGTGATGTTTAGAAAATTCAAGAAAGGGTTTAGGTGATTGTGTGGACTTAGGTTATTTAGTGGCTGTTCTAAGGCCTTAGAGATCGATTCCATAACCTGGAAATGAGTATAGAAACAAAAATACGAACGTAGATATAGTCCCGTGTCGGTTTTGTGAGGTATTGTGTGCCTATAGGGAATCTGGAGCAACACGGGAAGTTTCTGAGGGAAAAAAACAATACCAGAGACCTATTTAAGACACTAGGAGACCATCCTGAGAAGACAAACCCTAACGAAGCAGAATGGGCCAAGGTGGCCGGATTTTTAGGGAATGTGGCCGGCCCCATTGTAGTATTTGGTGCTAAAATTGGTTCTGTAGCTCACTTATCTCATATACAACACCCTATACTTACTAGTTTTGTTCCAATTGACCTGAACCAAAATCTTGGAGCACAATGGGGTGTTTTTAGTTATGTTTTCCGTATTATTGAATTCTTAGTTTTAGTATTTTATATTGTATTAGGTCGTTGGATGTTTATACGTCAACGACGAGGGTTGTTTGGTTGTATTTGCATGCGTAGGCTATAGGTTTCAATCTATGAGCGCACCGTGTGCCGTATTGGTTTTCCGGATTCAATTTTAATAGCATTGGGACTATGTATTTATAGTAGGTACCTTCGCGTGGATTCTGAGATGACGGGGCATGGCGTCATCGACTTCGGCAAGCAAGGATCAATGTGAGTAGATCTATATCTACGAGGGAAGTCGGGTGGATGGCGTATAGCACCCCCGCAAGTTTTTCATGGAAACCGATATATAGAATATGGTTAAAGAAACCTTGATTAGAAAACTATGGATAGGGTTAAAAAGATAGTTAGAGATGATATGAATGATTGAATACATATATCGAGATATGAGGTGAAAACTATAAGGATATGAAAGATGAATGTGAATCACGATATATAAATATAGGTAGTGCATGAGAATAATTATGAGATTTAAAGTAGCATGACATGAGATTTATAAGATAGGATATATATATGTAAATGGCTTGATGTGGGATATAAATGTGATGAAAAGAATATACGATGCGATATGATGACTTGATTGATATGTCGGTATACGGATGCATGTCGATATGAGAGGATTGATACCTTTGCCGGTCCCCTAATGTGAGATTGTTATGTATGCGACCTGGGATATAGGTATATAGATATATATAATGTTGTGAATCATGAGTGATATGGCGTACGAGACGTTAGGTCCGTACCCTCAGCGTCATATAGGTTGATAGGATCCTTAATGAGTTTAATACCGTCGTACGATGATTCACCGTACGTGATGAGTTTTATGATGATTGATCCATACCCTTGACTAGATGATGCCGTACGATGGATTATACCATACGTGATGTTGTGAGGCTGGATGCCGATTGATAGATTCACCGACTCGGTCATGTTAGATACGTATACCTTATAGCATTTAGCTAACGATGTACTTTATGCCACGTTCATATCATTCTCATTGCATTACATATACCTGTGCTAGTACACCTATCCAATTATCGATGATGCGTATGTTACACTTACACAGATTGGCCGGTTCACACACTTCATCATCGATAATTGCTTTGTCACTACACAGTAGAATTGCTGCATCATGACATGACTCCTTGCATGATTTACTTGCCATGTTCACATCACTATTTCATGTTGAATGATATACGGATATGCTTACATTTCTGTTATATGTCACATACATAATGCTTTACGTTCATACGCATTGAGATATGCTGTTTTCATGAGATTTCTGGATTTGAGAACCGTGGTTATGTTTCAAACAAAGTATGTATTGTTTTAATAACCGGGTTTCTCATGATATGATATTTCAGTGCGTCCACCATGCGTTTTCTCAGTTCTGAGACGTGTGATATGTGAAACCCGATTCGAGGAGTTGGATGATCCATTTACGGGTTCATGGTGGACTCGGTATGGTACCCGGGGCGAGATGGATGGTTGTACAGTAGACGATGAGCCTGGCAGAGGGACTACTACCTACAGGTGATTGGTTGGACCAGGCGGTTAATTGGAGGATACCGACCGGAGTCGAGAGATGGATATGGGTCGATCCGTTCTGCCGGAGCCCGAGGGCCGATCCTGACAGACGGAGCCCGTGGCGGACTGACGGAGCCCGATATATGAGGATTTACGTGTCGATACTGGACACGGGTTTCATGATGTTTCGAGTGTCGATGTTGGACACTCAAGTTCCATGATTTGATGTCATTGATGGATACACGTTGATTTATATCCTCATATTCTCATGCATATGCTTTCAGGAGTTTACCTGCATGACGTCGTAGTGTCATTGACGGACATGTAGATGTTAGCTTCATGCAGATAGGCATTGATTATGTTGTTGGCACATATGCAGATACGATCACCCTAGATATCATAGTATTACCTTTATCATATATTTGACCTAGGAATCGTTGTTTATTCGATTTCTAACTGATGATTGTTTCTACTCACGAGTTAGCAACTCACCCCCGTTGTGCCACAGCTCTTGCAGGTTGACCGCATGGATCAGTAGCGGCATCGCTGTCACACAGCTTGCTTTTGGGTGATTTGCTTTGGTAGGTGATACATGTTGGATCGTACCCCTCTTGTATTATTACTTCTATTGTGTCTAGTCAACTCCATCAATCATGAACTAGTATTTGTACATGTAGTAAGACTTAGAAGGACTTGTATTTGCGAGAATTAGATAGATGGGTTATATGTTCGCTTTTTGGGTTGATGACTTGCTTTTTTCATTATCCTTTGTGTTGATCTTCGCCGTTGGGCGTCGTATACCTGTTTTATGACTTGCGTGGTTGTGATTCCGTCGATTGGCGAAGAGCTAGCTCTCGCTTAGGGATGCCTTTTATATTTTATTTATTTGTAGTTTTGGATCAAAATATACAAAGGAGGTGCTGCCCAAATTTGTAAAAGACGAAACATGCTTTTCAACTAGTAAAATAAACATACATTTTTCATGTTCCCTTTTCTATGCATTTAAGAAAACATTTGATTTTATCATATCTTTATTTCAACACTTCACCTCTTTTATTTTCTTTAAAATGTTTAGATTTCTGGGCTTCGGCTTACTTAATTTACGTTACGCCTTTAGACGTGGCGTGATTTAAGTGCCGGTCACGAACTAAATTTTGGGTCGTGACAGCAGCAGATTTGGTCCCCCGCTGACCCCAGCGAGCATGCGGCTCCGCAGACTTCATCAGAGATATACTTGGGAGAGGATGTTCAGACAAATCCTTACGAATTACACAAGATGGAGGTCCGTGGCATCAAGACTTTGATCAGGAAAAATAAAGAAATCAAAAAACAGCTCAGCCAGATCTTAGCAAACCAAGAAAAAGCAAGTGGAAGCGGCAGTGCCAGGGGCAAAACCAAGCGACGATGAGGACATCGTCAGATTCAGTTTGGGGGTGGAGCTTTTTGGTTGTATTTTGTATCTGTATATAATTTGCATGTGCATATTTCCTGCATTTCACCACATACATATTGTATTTTTCTTTTCTTTTGCATGTTGTTGCATTTCATATCTGCTTTTGTATTGCATTGTATTGAAAAACTTGAAAAACTTATAGAAATTGAAAATTTTCTTGAAAAATATAAAAACTTTGTCATGTTGGCTAGCGGGGGAACTTAGATTCAAATTTTGATGGTTCGGTTGATAAGTTGAAATAACTAAATCCTTTTTATGAAACCGACAACCCGAAAAATAAACCCTCCTGTGTGTTTAACCATAGCTGATATACGTATTTTATAACACTTTTAAAATTGATAAACATGGTTAGGATCGAGTAGGTTTGTTCTAAGTTAAGAAAAATATCAAGAATAGTTCATACAGTGAAGTAGATATGAAGAATTTTATAGAGGTTTTAACAGAAGCTATAAGTCTGAAAAATAACCCATCTGAAATCTTGTTGGAGTAATTACACACCTTATCCACATGTAACGTCTTCGGATTTCAAAGAAAAAGCTGGTTGTATCTCCGTTTTCACTGAGTGTAGAATTATTTAAAATAAAATGAGTCTTTTGTTTTGTGGCCTTGGTAACTTAGGTAATTAAGTTCTTGGGGTGTTTCCACACCCAATGCCCTAAAACCATCTGGTTTGGGAGTCATTGACCGAAAGCTCGCATAGTTTCCAATCGCCAAATAAAACAAGCTAAGAAAGTATTCTCTCCGAGTTAAAAGTCCTAACGGTTCTTTGTGGCAGAATAATCTTGGCGGAGACCAATTTCTATTAAAACGGTTTTTTCGCAAAGATATGAATGTTTGTATTTATTAAGACGTTTTGCACGATAACGAAAGGTGTGTATGAAGTACAACAGGTGAAAGGTTGGAGTGAAGTGTAGGGTTCCTAGGCACACTTGTGAAGGTTCATAAAACATCAAACATGCCCAAATAAAATTTTACATGTGCCGAACAACCCAAAGACGGGATCTTTGCTAGATTATTAGGGTTTAGTATGCAAGATAACATCTTTAAAGCTAAGTGTGACGGATTACAACCTTTGTAGTCCGCTCCTTTGCTTCACAAGCTCCGAGTAGAAGTCCCTTCGCCGCGATCCACGATCTCCCGGACTCAAGAGAGGCTCCACGACTCGAACGATCCATTCTAGCTTGAAGTGTTCCGATTCTCCGATGATCTACGTCGAATTTGCTATAACCCATGCTTTCTCACTCTAAAGAGATGAACACCCTAATCTAATGGGCTAGATTAGATGAGGATGATAGAGTAGTATTTATGCTATCTTTTTATTTCACTTTCTCACAATAAATCATCACATAAGGAATTTCTAGTGAGCTCTCTCTTTCAAAAACCAAAGAGAGAAGAAGATGAAGAATGAAAGAATAATCCTTTTGTGATGAATAGAAGTCTAGTGTATATGATTGATTATAGAACCATGGTCAAGGATGATAGGATAAAACTTGTAGAGAATAAACTAGAGTTAGGGTTTGGTTAGTTTAAGGATAAGTATCAACCAGAATATCTTAACCAAGACAAAATACAATCCTTCTAGAATGAACTTGAAAGAGCTAACCCTAATCAAACCCTAATCTCTTTTTATCATCCTTAAACATGTTTTCTAATAAATCATATCATGTCACAATAATATATATCACATATATATTATATATTTGCAACAATAAAAAATAATACAATTAGCATATATTGCATATATATCAATGTATTAATCCGGTGAGAAAATGAAATAATAAAGCGAGCCAATATTAGATAATGTAATACAATATATCATATATATCATTATACATTAAATCATCGAATCAACACTTGATCCGACGATCCGGCTATATCGAATATAACCGACTAATATATCATGTACCGATTCATCGAATCAACACTTGATCCGATGTCCCGATTCATATCTAAATATCGCGAGATTATAATACGGTATCTCATATCGCATTATCCTCGGTCCTGCACATATCACATATGTGACTCCACTCCGTTTTGCCTGAGCCAAGAAA
Organism: Agapanthus africanus; assembly: GCA_030015575.1. Taxonomy (NCBI): domain Eukaryota; kingdom Viridiplantae; phylum Streptophyta; class Magnoliopsida; order Asparagales; family Amaryllidaceae; genus Agapanthus; species Agapanthus africanus. The sequence continues at coordinate 302,545,877 of CM057343.1, read as the reverse complement.
CCTCTGTGTAGGACTCTAAAGAAATGTCAATACGCCGGTTGCAGGTGATGATCATATCAAACACCCACAAGCTGCAAGCGGTCAGCTAAACGTAACAGCCACCCAGGTATTGAGCGATTAGAAGATCAACAAGCTAACCTGTCCGTTCTCCTGTGAATCCAATCAGTAACACTCCCGTACAGTCCGGTCTGTTCGTCTGATATGTCGCATATCAAGTCTAGGGGTGGTATACGTCAGACCCCAGTAACCGATAAGTCGTGTCGATGTGAGGCTCATAACAGGTCGAGAAACTACTGGTAACACTTACCAGTATATCTCTATATCAACCCTGGCCAGGGACTTCCAGTTATAGCCAATCGAACACTGCACGACATCAACTCCCTATACCGGGAGAGACGAATCCCCTCCTATCGCTCATTGCCTCCATGTGATTCGGGACTGTACCCAAAAGCCACCATTTTGCATGCCCTCTTGGACATGGTAAGGTTGAAATCAAAGCATAGTGGGAATCATACAAGACTCTATGACGATCTCGAGTTTACAGACTACCCTGTACCAGTGTCACCCGAGAACTGCCATCTGACGTATGGTATATCACCAACTGGGTGTTCTCGGGGAGTCCGTCCAGTGTACCCAGTCTCCACTGAGCACCCGTACACCATCCTTGATATCAAACACCGATGGATATGGGATCATCCATCGCCCATCATATGGGTCAAGATGCGTATACGCTAGTCTACTCTGGTGTATCGATGCCCTGTCTCGATATACCCTCGACTAGGAACATTTATAGGATGTACTCATCGATTACCGTGGCCCCACTAGTATGATCTCATCATAATCCCAGTAGTCGATTACAGATCCTAAGGGCTTTATCAACATGTGAGAGAAAGACAGTAAACCAATGCAAGTCAACATGTTAAGATAAAGTGAAACCAAATAGCATACTATCATGACGAGCAAGAAAGTCCTCTCTTTATATATCCAAGCATCCATTATAATATACATCAAATGTACAACAATGGCCTCTAGGGCATATACATAACTAACAATCTCCCACTTGCACTAAGGCCGGCTGCTGTAGTATCGTATACCTAACATCCCGAATAATCTCTCAAACTGTATCTGGGGAATGGCCTTCGTGAGTGGGTCTGCAGTGTTGTCCTTCGTATCTACTCTCCTGACCTCGATCTCCCGGCGATCAACAATCTCCCTGATCAGGTGATACCCTCTCAGAATATGTCTGGACTTCTGATGGGATCTAGGTTCCTTGGCCAAAGCCACAGCTCCATTGTTATCGCAATACAGAGGTATTGGATGTTCAATAGATGGAACCACACCAAGTTCAGTGATGAACTTCTTCATGCAAACAGCCTCTTTGGTAGCATCGTTGGCAGCGATGTATTCAGCCTCCATCGTCGAGTTTGCAACGGTATCCTGTTTGGAACTCTTCCAACATACCGTCCCTCCATTGAGGGTAAAGACAAATCCCAAGTGCGACTTAGAGTCTTCCTTATCACTTTGGAAGCTGGAATCGGTAAAGGACTCCACCCGGAGTTCTCCGTTCGCAAGTACTTGAGAATGTTCTTCTCAGCTGTCCAGTGACTCTCTCCAGGATCTGCTTGATACCGACTCACTACACTTAGTGAGTATGCAACATCGGGTCTGGTACATAGCATCTCATACATGATAGAGCCTACTACCGAAGCATAGGGTATCCCTTGCATGCGAGCTCTCTCCAAATTAGTCTTGGGAGACATCTCTTTAGAGAGAGTGAGTCCAGAGATCATGGGTTAGTTACCACGCTTGGATTCTTCCATACTAAACCTCTTTAGTATGGTGTCAATGTACCTGGATTGGGAAAATCCCAATATCCGTTTGGATCTATCTCTATAGATCCTTATCCCCAATATGCATGAGGCATCACCTAGATCTTTCATTAAGAATCTTTGTGATAAGAAGAGCTTAACTGATTGCTGCATAGGAATATCATTTCCTATCAAGAGTATGTCATCCACGTACAATACGAGGAAGACAACCTTACTCTCTGCTACCTTCTTATAGATACATGGTTCATCTATGTTTTTGATGAAGTCAAACTCTTTGACTACTACATCAAAACAGATGTTCCAACTCCGCGATGCTTGCTTTAACCCATAAATGGATTTAAGTAGTTTGCACAGCTTTCTGCTGCTCCCACTATCTACGAAGCCCTCTGGCTGAGTCATGTACACGCACTCTTCTAAATCACCATTTAGAAAGGCGGTCTTAACATCCATTTGCCAGATTTCGTAGTCATGGTATGCAGCAATGGCAAGTAAGATCCGGATGGACTTAAGCATAGCCACTGGAGAAAAGGTTTCGTCATAATCCCTACCTGGTCGTTGACGAAATCCCTTTGCTACAAGTCTAGCTTTGAAAGTCTCAACTTTTCCATCTACACCAAATTTCTTTTTAAAAATCCACTTTCTCCCAATGGGTTTTACCCCTTCAGGAGCATTTTCCAATATCCATACTTTATTGGTGTACATGGATTCCATCTCAGATCGCATTGCATCCAGCCATTTCACAGAGTCACGACTCATGATGGCCTGCTCGAAACTAGTTGGGTCATCATCATTCATGATGCAATCCTCGCTTCCACCATCAATGAGAAAACCGTAGTATCTCTCAGGTGGACGAGAAACCCTACTAGATCGGCGGAGAGGCTGGGGTTCGTCGGGTACTATTGAATCCTCTGGTTCTACTAAATCTTCAGTTGCAATTTGTGTTTCTGGAACCTCTTCCAGCTCTACCTCTTTGCCACTAATTTCCTTTGCAAGAAATTCCTTTTCCAAAAAGGTGGCAAGTTGAGCAACAAACACTTTTTGTTCCTCAGCATGGTAGAAAAAATATCCTTGAGAATTCTTTGGATATCCCACAAATTTGCAAAGAACTGATCGTGTCTCGAGTTTGTCCGGATTTTGTCTTTTGACATAGGCCGGACAACCCCATATCTTAACTCGTTTAAAATATGGTCTCTTCCCACTCCATATCTCATATGGTGTGGTAGGTACAGATTTAGACGGAACTAGATTCAATATGTATATGGCTGTCTCAAGCGCATACCCCTAGAAGGAAATAGGTAACTCAGCTTCGCTCATCATAGATCGCACCATATCTAATAGGATCTGATTCCTTCGTTCCGATACACCGTTGTGCTGTGGTGTATAAGGAGGAGTAAGCTGAGAGAGAATCCCATTCTCTTTTAGATAATCTAGGAACTCATTGCTTAAGTATTCTCCTCCTCGATCAGATCGAAGGATCTTAATACTTTTGCCCGTTTGTTTTTCTACTTCGTGCTTATATTCTATGAATTTCTCAAAAGCTTCAGACTTGTGTTTCAACAGGAACACATGCCCGTATCTAGAGAGATCGTCAGTGAATGTAATGAAGTAGGAAGAACTGTTCCTGGCATGAGTAGATATGGGACCGCATACATCACTATGTACCAGTTCTAAGAGTTCGGTAACTCTTTCTCCGTATCCACTAAACGGAGCTTTGGTCATTTTTCCTTTGAGACATGAATGGCAAGTATCATAAGATGAAAATTCGAATGAATTCAAATATCCATTTTTATGTTACTTAGCTAGCTGTGTCTCATTGATATGGCCAAGTCTACAATGCCACAGGAAGGATTCGTTCATTTCTGAACTTTTCCTCTTGTGTGTGTTTTGTATATTGAGGTCTGTATTCTGATTTAGAATGAATATGCCATTATGTAACGAGCTTGATGCAATCAACTTTTGATCTAGGAATATGTTCATAACATTATCCTTTACTACAAAATTATATCCTTCTTTACTTAATAAAGAGACTGATATAATGTTGCACATCATGTTCGGTATATACTAGCACTCATTTAGAATCAGTGTATTACGACTTGGCAATACAAGGTGATATTCGCCGACTGCTTTGGCTGCAACATTTGCACCGTTCCCTACTTGAACTGAATGATCACCTTTTCCCAGTTCTCTACCTTTACGTAGCCCATGTAACAATTTACATATGTGGGATCCTGATCCGATATCTAATACCCAGGACGTAGGGTGAACTGAGAAACAGTTCTCAATAACTAACACACCTGAAAAAGATGCATCAACATGCATGTTCTTTTGGGTGGCTTGAGAATCTAGATATTCTTCTATTCACTGTTCAGTCTTATAACTCTTATAAGAAAGAACGGGTCCAACGTTCCCCTGCTCAGTATAATAAGCGGGTTCAGTCAATACATCCATATTATTATCTTGATTATGGCCTGACATGGTCGCTACCTGGAGAGAGAGAAGAAAACAATTTAGCGTATGCTCTTGCAAGATTAGATTGGTTATTATCTTATCTAATCAGGATGTTTCCAACTGTTTTTATCAAATCTACCTTCAAACCCTAAAAGGCAAGATTAGCCGGGATTAATTACACCCTACAATTTCGTCAATCTTTCAGCCAGATCAGTGTCGGTACTTTGAGGGAGGTTCCCCGTGCTTTCGCACGGACCTAATTAAAGTAAACCTCATTTTCCCAGAGGCGTAACCCCGTTAACACTTTTCTAGACACCTACTTGATCGGCTAATTGTCCTGTGTAAAACTCTCCCAGGAGTAACTCTTACTCACAGTGGGTATCGGGATCCAACTATCTCATAGGAGGTATGCAATCTCATTGCAAATTTCAACACTTGAAATTCCCGATAATATTTTGCCCCTAGCGATCTATGACCTTGACCAAGTCAACAAACCATAAATCGCAAGTCAAGTTCAACCCGTACATTTCTCGATTGAATTAAACCCACCCGTACGACCCTTGACTGAGTCAACAAGGCCGTGCGAATACCCTAATCCAATCACATCTCATGTTTTAGCAGATAAACACTACTTAGCTACCGTACACTATGCCTTGACTAAGTCAACAAACATAGCACGAATACTAAATAATATCTATCTGAAATGATGGAGGGCTACGCAGGTTTTTTCAGAAAAACCATGAGGGTAATGAACTTGATATCGTCGTAGAATCATGTGAAATTTTGAAATGGAGTGTTTTTTATGCTTTCATTAGTTTTGCTAAAAAGGTCACTCCCGGTGAAGGGATCTCGGCTCTTTCCTCATCGAATAAGGTGCAGGACATATCATATATAACACTGTGCAAAGCAAAACAATAAAAGCAATCAAAAGACAAACCGAGTTTTGTAGCATCTGCCAGTTTCGCTAAAGAGGTCACTCCCGGTGAAGGGATCTCGGCTCTTTCCTCATCGAATAAGGTGCAGGGTATATCATATATACCACTATGCAAAGCAAAACTGTAGCTACCCTTTTATAAAGTTTTGATTCTACAAAATCTTTTTGGTTTCTTTTTCTTTTTATTAATCTCATTAATAAAAAATCCCATCAGCTTATGCTTCCTAAGCATCACAGATAAATACGACGTACACTTATGCCATCCGCATTCGCCTCGATGTCCCCTCGTGCACTGTTAGGTTAGGTAACTAACGACAGAGCAGGGCAGGGCTAGTGCGGGTGTAAAACATAAGTAACGTCTATATAATATATCATATATACTATATACTGTATCCATCACAACATATCAAATGATCACATCACAGATATCGCAGCAGAAACATAGATATAATGTGGGATATACTAGGACGTCCGTATTTAGTATTTAGCCAACAATAGAAAATACGGATTCCACAGTCGCGATGAATAGCTAAGCCCACACCCTGGACCCCTACGAGAGCGGCAAGCGACCCTACCAATTCTGGAGTTTAGGAGACCCGGTCTCGACTCCTCGAGATGGCCTCCCACTGAACCCCAGAACCCGGTCACCTGTGCTCCCCTCCTTGGGTCCATCCTAATGCGGAAAAGTAAATAATATACAACACTGGTGGCATGAACCTCAACCTGGAAGTGCCCCAAATAAAAGAATATTACAATACATTTGAATTTACATGAATGAAAATATAAAACTCACATCTCACATAAAACCCCTGGCTATTCAATCGCGACAATCCTGCACATCATATCTCAGCAACACACAATATCTCATATCATCAACGTAAGTAAGTATGCATACACCGATCGTCGTCGATGTATAGCAACGAAAACCGGCAATACAACTACATACTACACTTACGGTCACAGAAAAGAAATTGTAAAACTATAATATTTGGAATCCATAATCAATTTAGACATCGTAAATCCGAAATATCACATACTTCGCATTTCATGCCTAACACAATGAATTCCACATATTGTATCACATTCCAGATAAATAGACAGTATTAAACTTTCCGAACAGATAATCAAACACCCAAAATTTCCTAAAGTGCTCAACACTTGAGCGGAGTTCAAATAATCCCAGAATATGTCACAGTACCAGTGATCCAGCCGTAGAAGGGTCAAGCCAACGCCTCACATGTAGCACGCCGTACTTCCCCAAACCCGAAGTTTCAAAAGGCAGTTCAAGACGGTCACAAAATCGAGTTAAGGTTTGTTGTCTTCTAGAGGGTCCACCGCTTAACTTGTACAATTTTTCCGAAAGATTTAAACCCGATAAAAATTCAACACTTGAATGTTTGCCGCGCCAGGAAAAAGTGAGTTAATGATATCCGTTCAAACAGTTTAACAGTTTCTAAATATCCGGAAATAATAATAACGAATTTAAAATTCCCGATCGAATCGACGATTACAAAATAAACCCCAGAATACTCATCACTTGAGTCAGATTAAAAATACCCATAAAATAGTAATCACGGAGACAAGAATTACTGTGTAAACATCCGTACCTAATACCCTTATACTGCCGCGGAACCGCCGCCAATGGTGGGTATTTGCCGCGGTTCCACGGCTATATTGACGAATTGGGGGCATGTGTTTCACCATAATTCTTATATTTTCCTGCTGAATTTTTTAGGTATTTTTAATTCTGGAAAAATCCAGATTTTAAAAATGTACAGAGAGGGGTTTGAAATTCCGTATTCGGGTTCGATCGGGGTTTCAACTTCGTTAACACATCGCCTAATGCTCTAGCTAGGCTCTGATACTGAAAGGTTTGCCTAGCACCCTATGTAGAGTTTTGAAGCAACACATGTCTCAAAGTTTAAATTTTTATGGTGCTAAACAAGCATACAAAGGAATCAATCCTAGAAAATTAGGGTGTCGAATTTAAAGCCAATAAAAACTAGTGTTTCGAGACTACAACCTTTGTCGCTCCCTTTCGCTAGAATCTTTGGCCTCTTGGGTATTGGAAGAAGGTCCTCTTGAAGTCTTCTCACGTCTACGACGATCCACCCGGAGTTCCTCGTCCAAGCTCGCAACTTCGATTATCAAGATGAGAAACGAAGAGAACACTCTAAACAAGTTGGCTAAACTTGTGTAGAATGATGTTGTGGTTAAGATTCTCACTTCATAAACCTTTCTTTATGTGTGTTTTACTCACTAGAAGAAACTAGAGAGCAAAATGGTGAAGGAGGAAGAAGATGGTAGCTTTCTTTTAACAAGAGTAAAAAAAATGATAACCTTTGAAAAGAAATGAAATATATCTATATATATTTTATTTCTTCTCACTACAAACCATGGTTAAATCTTTGAGTTATTATTTAATTAGGGTTTAAAACATATAAGGAAAGTTTAATCCAAGGTTAAGGGTAGGTGAGAATGGTTAGGTTAAAGAAGAGTGTAGAAACAACTCAAGAATTATCCTTTCCTTTTCTATTTTGTTTTAAACATAAAATTAAATAATAATCCATATATTTATCCATGGTGTGAGTCTTATATTGCCACCATTTCCATATGTAAACAACCATGATAGATGGGTGTACGTATGTATGTATGTATGTATGCACATCCATATGTGCATGAAACTAGAAAGAAAGAAAGAAACACATACATGCATGCATACATCCATCATATTCAAGAAAGGTTTTAAGTGAGAAAACTAATGGTTAAATGATAAATCAACACTTGATTTATCAATCCGACCATATCACATATGACCACACCATAAGCAAGCCGCCCGATCAATGTACGGTATCATATACGCGCATTTTAATCGGGTCCATGCGCATATCGCATACGCGCACAACGTTTCTCCTGGACTAGGTAACTCCTGTGTGGGACTCTAAGACTCGTCAATACGCCGGCAGAGGGTGATGATCATATCAAGCACCCCCAAGCCGCAAGCGGTCAGCTAAACGTAACGGTCACCAGGGTATTGAGCGATCACAAGAAAACAAGCGAACCTGCTACAACTACCGTCGAGCCAACCGGCAACACTATTGTACAGTCCGATCTCTTTGTCAGATATGCTGCATATCGAGCCTAGGGATGGTCACGTCGACCCTAATAACTCAATAAGTCGTGCCGGTGAATGGTCTATAACAGATCGAGAAACTACTGATAACACTTATCAGCAAATCTCAGCAGCCCTGGCCAGGGACTTACTGATATAACCAGTCGGGCACAGCACAGCATTAACTCCCAATACCGGGAGAGACGAAACCCCTCCAATCGCTCATTGCCTTCGTGTGTCTCGGGACTGTACCCAACGGCCACCTGTTTGCACGACTCAGTAGAGCCGTGGTAGGGTGGCAATCAAAGTACAGTGGGAGAACACACAAGACTCTATGACGATCTCGGGTCTACAGACTAACCTGTACCAGTGTCACCTGAGAACTGCTATCCGACGATAGATATAATTCCATATAGGAGTTCTCGGTGAGTCCGTCCAGTGTACCCAGTCACCACTGAGCACCCGTATATGATCTTGATGTCAAACATCGATGAATGTGGGAACATTTATCGCCCATCGTATGGGTCTAGTATCATATACGCCAGTCTACTCTGTTATATCAATGCCCCGTCTCGATATACCTACGACTAGGGACTTTTCAGGATATGCTTATAGACTACAGATGTACCACTAGTATGATCTCTATCATAATTAGAGCAATAAGGCCGATATCCTCAGGGCTTTATCAGCATGTATGAATGAATAAAACAATGATCAAATCAACATGTCAGATAAAGAAGAGCCAGATAGCATACTATCATGTCGAGCAAGAATGCATACTGAATATATATACATGTATAGATACATCCACTATCATATAATGGCTTCTAGGGCATACATATATCCAACAATCTCCCACTTGCATTAAGGCCAGTTATTGGCGTATCTCATACCCAACATCTCAAAAAGTCGCTCATGCTGCGGCTGAGGGAGGGCCTTGGTGAATGGATCCACGGCGTTATTCTTTGTGTCTACTCTCTTAATCTCGATCTCGCGGCGATCTACAATCTCCCGGATCAAATGAAAGCGCCTCAGGATGTGTCTGGACCGCTGATGGGATCTGGGCTCCTTGGCTAACGCCATAGCCCCATTATTATCACAATACAAAGGTATTGGATCAATAATGGTTGGAACTACTCCTAGCTCCGAGACGAACTTCTTCATCCAGACGGCTTCCTTGGCGGCATCATTCGCAGCAATGTACTCAGCTTCCATCGTAGAGTCTGCAACGGTATCCTGTTTGGAACTCTTCCAACTTACCGCCCCTCTGTTGAGGGTAAATACAAACCCAGAGATAGATTTGCTGTCGTCCTTATCACTCTGGAAGCTCGAATCGGTAAAGGCCTCCATTTGGAGATCTGCATTACCATACACCAAGAACAATTCTTTAGTCCTTCGCAAGTACTTAAGAATGTTCTTCACAGCTGTCCAGTGGTTCTCCCCTGGGTTGGATTGATACCTGCTTACAACACTAAGTACATAAGCTACATCTGGGCGTGTACATAACATCGCATACATTATAGATCTACTGCCGAAGCATAGGGTATAACGCTAATGCGAGCTCTCTCTTCATCGGTCTTTAGACAAGAATCCTTAGAGAGAGTGACCCCATGGCAAGCGGGTAAGGCACCCCGCTTGGAGTCTTCCATACTAAACCTTTTTAGGATGGTGTCAATGTACCTGGTTTGGGACAATCCCAATAACTTTTTGGATCTATCCCTATAGATCCTTATGCCCAGGATTTATGTGGCATCACCCAGGTCCTTCATGGAGAACCTTAGTGATAAGAAAGATTTGACCGACTGTAGCATAGGAATATCATTTCCTATCAGAAGAATGTCATCCACGTACAATACGAAGAATGTGACAGCTCTTCCTACAGCCTTCTTATAAACACAAGGTTCATCTAGATTTTTGATGAAATCAAACTCTTTGATAACATCATCGAAACAGATGTTCCAACTCCGAGATGCATGCTTTAACCCATATATGGATTTAAGCAATCTACATGCTTTCCCGCTGCTCCCACTGTCAATGAAGCCCTCTGGCTGATCCATATAAACGCATTCTTCTAATTCTCCATTTAGAAATGCTGTTTTAACGTCCATCTGCCAGATTTCATAGTCGTACTGAGCAGCAATAGCAAGCAGGATCCGAATGGATTTAAGCATGGCTACGGGCGAAAAAGTTTCGCCATAGTCCAAACCTGGTCTTTGACGAAAGCCTTTCGCCACAAGTCTTGCCTTATAGGTCTCTACCTGCCCATCTACACCAATCTTTCTTTTAAAGATCCATTTGCACCCCACAGGTTTTACCCCAGGGGGTACAACGTCCAAAGTCCATACTTTGTTGGTGTACATGGACTCCATTTCGGATCTCATGGCATCCAACCACTTCACAGAGTCTCTACTCGTGATAGCTTGCTGAAAACTGGTCGGATCATCATCATCCATGATACAGTCTTCTCTGTCACCATCAATGAGGAAACCGTAGTACCTCTCCGGTGGGCGAGAAGTCCTACCAGACCTACGGAGTGGCCGAGGTTCTTCAGTTTCTGTTGCAACAGCCGGTTCAACCAAATCGTCATTTGAAGTTTGTGTCTCTAGAACCTCTTCTAGATCCACCACCTTGCCATCATCTTTATCTGTGAAAAACTCTTTTTCCAAGAATGTGGCATGTTGAGAAACAAACACTTTTTGTTCCTCTTTGTGGTAGAATAGATATCCATAAGAATTCTTTGGATATCCCACAAAGTTACACATGACTGACCGTGTCTCGAGTTTGTCCGGATTCTGCTTTTTAACATAGGCCGGGCAACCCCAAATCTAAATTCTCTTAAGAGATGGTCTCTTCCCATGCCATATCTCATATGGCGTGGTAGATACGGTTTTGGTTGGAACCCTGTTTAGCAGAAATGCTGCAGTCTCCAATGCATGCCCCCAAAACGAGACGGGTAACTCAGCGTCACTCATCATGGACCAGACCATATCTAATAGGGTCCTATTCCGTCGTTCTGACACACCGTTGTGCTGTGGTGTGTAAGGAGGAGTGAGCTGAGAGAGAATCCCATTCTCTTTTATGAAGTTTGCAAATTCTGTACTGAGATACTCACCACCTCAATCTGATCGAAGCATCTTGATATTCAAGCCGGTTTGTTTTTCTACTTCTTGTTTATATTCAATGAATTTCTCGAAAGCTTCGGACTTGTGCTTTAAAAAAAATACATGACCGAATCTTGAGAAATCGTCAGTGAATGTAATGAAGTATGAAAAAACGCCTCTTGCCTGTGTAGACATTGGCCCACATACATCACTATGTATGAGGCCTAGGAGCTGAGTAGCTCTTTCTCCGTGTCCGGTAAACGGAGTTTTGGTCATTTTAACTTTGATACAAGACTGGCAAGTCACATAAGATTTATATTCAAAAGAGTTTAAATATCCATCTTTGTGTAACTTGTTTAGTCTTGTTTCGTTAATATGACCAAGTCTACAGTGCCAAAGAAAAGCTTCATTTAATTCTGAAAGTTTTCTTTTATTAGTGTTTTGTATACTGAAAACCGTGTGTTGATTTAGGACATATATTCCGTTATTAAGCGTACCATACCCAACCAACATTTGATTCAGGTGAATGTTCATAACATTGTTCTGCAATACAAAATTATATCCTTCATTGTCTAACAAAGAAACGGATATTATATTACAAAGCATACTTGGTACAAAATAACATGGATTCAAAACCAAAATACATCCAGATGGCAACCCCAAGTGATACTCTCCCACTGCGACTGTATGTACATTGGAACCATTTCCAACGCGGAGAGTATGGTCACCTGTCTTCAAAACTTTGCTATTTCTCAGCCCCTGCATAGAATTGTAAATGTGAGAACCTGAACCGGTATCTAATACCCAGGAAACAGAGTTTATTGAAAAACAGTTTTCTGTCACAAACGCACCTGAAGCAGAAGCATCACCATGCTTCTTCTTGAGACTTAAGTACTCCGTGCAATTGCGCTTCCAATGTCCTGTCTTATGGCAATGAAAACATTCGCCCTTCCCCGAGTCTCTAGCCTTGGACTTTTCCTTTCCCTTCACCTTTTTAACTCCACCCTTAAGATTAGTGGGTTTCTTATTTTTCTTTCCCTTGGCCTTAGCTTTCGGGCGAGAAGAGGAAGACTGTCCAATAGCCATAACGGGAGTTTTTGCTGACTTCCTAGTGCTCTCTGCACTCCTTAACATATTAAGGAGTTCAGGGAGTTCCTTCTCCATGCCGTGCATGTTGAAGTTCACTATGAATTGAGCAAAGGTGGAGGGGAGGGACTGCAGAATAATATCTATATATTGTTCATTGTCCATCGTCCATCCAAGGTCCTCAAGCTCTTCTATAAGAGCTATCATCTTCAGAACATGGTCTCCTACTGGTGTGCCAGGGGCCATTCGCATCTGAAACAATTTCTTTGATGCTTCGTATCGCAATACGCGGGATTGCTCTCCATACAACTCCTTTGTATGGAGCAATATGGTTTGAATGTCCATATTCTCGTACTGTTTTTGATGTGTATTGTCCATTGATGCAAGCGCGAGGCATTTGGCCATGGCACAATCAGCGTCCCATGTCTTGCGGACTTCTTTGTCCGCAACTGAGGATTTTGGACCGGGGACAGGCGGGGCTGAAGCCGTGAGGACATATGATACTTTATCATAAGTCAAGGCGATTTTCAGATTCCTCAGCCAGTCTTTATAATTGGTCCCATTCAGTTTGTTTTTATCTAGTAGAAGCTTGAGTCCAGTCATGGGTATCTGCCATTAAGAGAGAGAAAAGAATACACTCAGCGAAAGCTCTTGCATAGATCAGATTGGTTATTATCTTGTCTAATCGATGTTTCCCACTGCTTTTATCGAGTCTTTCTTTCAAACCTTAAAAAGAAAAACTAGCTAGGATTAATTACAGTCTACAACTTCGCTAACCGTTCAGCCAGGCCTGTGTCGGTACTTGAGGGAGGTTCCCCGTGCTTTCGCACGGACCTAATTAGAGTAAACCTCGTTTTCCCAGAGGCGGAGCCCCGTTAACACCTTTCTAGACACCTAATGAGTTAGCTAATTGTAAACTGTAAAACTCTCCTAGGTGCAACTATTGCCCACAGTGGGATCGGGATCCAACCATCATATGGAAGGTATGCAATATCATTGCAAATTTCAACTATTGAAATTCCCGATGTGGTTTTTACCCCTAGTACTCGTGACCTTGGCTAAGGTCAACAAATCACGAGTACTAGTCAAGCTCAACCCTTCATTTCTTCATTAATTAGACCCGTTCACATGACCCTTGGCTAAGGTCAACAAAGTCATATGCCCGCCCTAATTAATCTGCATCATATGCATTTGTAGGAAGACATCACTTAGCTACCGTACACTACGCCTTGGCTAAGGTCAACAAACGTAGCACGAATCCTAAGTACTCTACTTCCTAAAATGACGGAGGGTTGTGGATGATTTTTAAGAAAATCTTTAAAGGTTTGAGCTTGATATCGTTGTAGAATCAAATGGTTTTCAAAAGGAGTGGCTTAAGCTCCGCAGTTTTGAAATATAGCTTTTTCATAAATAGCCGAGTGGTTTTCAAATCCGATTCTACAACATCTTTTTAGGTTTATTTTCTTTACATTAATCACATTAATGTAATCCCATCATTTAAGTCCTTAAGCCAATCACAGAAAAGAAACGAAAATAACACGTACGCTTATGCCATCCGCATTCGCCGCAATGTTCCGTTATGCATCGTTAGGTTACTTAACTAACAGCATACCGGGACGGGACTAGTGCGGGTGTAAAACATAAGCAACGTCTACTATATATCATGTATATAATATGTCATTCGTCTCAGATATCACAGAACACAGGCAGCAGAAACATAGATATAATGTGGGATATACAAGGACGTCCGTATTTAGTATTTAGCCAGAATAGAAAATATGGATTCCACAGTCGCGATGAATAGCCAAGCCCACACCCTGGACCCTTACGAGAGCGGCAAGCGACCCTACCAATTTTGGAGTTTAGGAGACCCGGTCTCGACTCCTCGAGATAGCCTCCTACTGAACCCCAGAACCCGGTCACCTGTGCTCCCCTCCTTGGGTCCATCCTAATGCGGAAAAGTAAATAATATACAACACTGGTGACACAACCTCAACCCGGAAGTGCCCCAAATAAAAGAATATTACATTACATTTGAATTTACATGAATGAAAATATAAAACTCTCATCTCACATTAAAAAAAACCCGGCTATTCAATCGCGACAATCCTGTACATCATATCTCAGCAACACATAATATCTCATATCATCAACGTAAGTAAGTATGCGTACCCCGATTGTCGTTGATGTATAGCAACGAAATCGGCGATATCGAACATACTACACTTACGGTCACAGAAAAGAAAGTGTAAAACTACAATATTTGGAATCCACATTCTCTTTAGACATCATAAATGCGAAATATCACATATTTCGTATTTCATGCTTAAACTATATGAATTCCACATATTGTATCACATTCCAGATAAACAGACAGTATTAAAATTTTCGAACGAATGATCAAGTACCCAAGATTCACTAATGCTCAACACTTGAGCAGGGTTCAAAAAATCCGGAGTGTGACACAGTAGTAGCGGTCCAGCCATAGAAGGGTCAAGCCAACGCCTCACATGTGGCACGCCGTACTGCCCCAAACCCTAAGGTTCAAAGGGAAGTTCAAGACGGTTACATAATCGAGTTAAGGTTTGTTGTCTTCTAGAGGGTCCACCACAAAAAGACTTGCACGTATCTGTAAAGTATTTAAACCTCGTGAACAGTGAGCAAATGATACTCGTTCAAACACTTCAATACTTTCTAATTTACCCGGAAAAGCAACGAAATGAAAATTCCGATCGAATCTACGTGTCTAAAACCATCTCCAGAAAATACAGTACTAAATTCAGATTAAAAATACCCTAAAAAATATACAAGCAGAATGAAGCATTACTGTATAAATATTATGCATTGATTGCTAAGTACGGCCGCGGAGCCGCGGCCTAAGCAAGCTTAGGCCGCGTTTCCGCGGCAAGATTCACTGTTCATTGCATAATTTTTATATCGTAATTCTTGTATTTTCCTGCTGAATTTTTTACATATTTTTAATTCTGAAAAACAGCAGTTTTTAAAATTTGTCCAGAGAAGGTCTTAAAATGTCGTATTTTTGTCCGATCGGGATTTTTACTTCGTAAAAGCGTCGCCTAATGTTCTAGGTCGGCTCTGATACCATTGAAAGGTTTGCCTAGCACCCTATGTAGAGTTTTGAAGCAACACATGTCTTAAAGTTTAAATTTTTATGGTGCTAAACAAGCATACAAAGGAATCGATCCTAGAAAATTAGGGTTTCGAATTTAAAGCCAATAAAAACTTTGGTTTTGAGACTACAACCTTTGTAGCTCCCTTTCGCTAGACTCTTTGGCCTCTTGGGTGTTGGAAGAAGGTCCTCTTGAAGTCTTCTCGCGTCCACGACGATCCACCCGGAGTTCCTCATCTAAGCTCGCAACTTCGATTATCAAGATGAGAAACGAAGAGAACACTCTAAACAAGTTGGCTAAACTTGTGTAAAATGATGTTGTGGTTAAGATTCTCACTTCAAAAACCTTTCTTTATGTGTGTTTTACTCACTAGAAGAAACTAGAGAGCAAAATGGTGAAGGAGGAAGAAGATGGTAGCTTTCTTTTAACAAGAGTAAAAAAGATGATAACCCTTGAAAAGAAATGAAATATATCTATATATATTTTATTTCTTCTCACTACAAACCATGGTTAAATCTTTGAGTTATTATTTAATTAGGGTTTAAATTATATAAGGAAAGTTTAATCCAAGGTTAAGGGTAGGTGAGAATGGTTAGGTTAAAGAAGAGTGTAGAAACAACTCAAGAATTATCCTTTCCTTTTCTATTTTGTTTTAAACATAAAATGAAATAATAATCCATATATTTATCCATGGTGTGAGTCATATATTGCCACCATTTCCATGTGAAAACAACCATGATAGATGGGTGTATGTATGTATGTATGTATGCACATCCATATGTGCATGAAACTAGAAAGAAAGAAAGAAACACATACATGCATGCATACATCCATCATATTCAAGAAAGGTTTTAAGTGAGAAAACTAATGGTTAAATGATAAATCAATACTTGATTTATCAATCTGGCCATATCACATATGACCCCACCATAAGCAAGCCGCCCGATCAATGTACGGTATCATATACGCGCATTTTAATCGGGTCCATGCGCATATCGCATACGCGCACCACAACGTTTTGCCTGGACTAGGTAACTCCTGTGTGGGACTCTAAGACTCATCAATACGCCGGCAGAGGGTGATGATCATATCAAGCACCCCCAAGCCGCAAGCGGCCAACTAAACGTAACGGCCACCCGGGTATTAAGCGATCAGAAGAAAACAAGCGAACCTGCTACAACTCCCGTCGAGCCAACCGGCAACACTACCGTACAGTCTGATCTCTTCGTCAGATATGCTGCATATCGAGCCTAGGGATGGTCATGTCGACCCTAATAACTCAATAAGTCGTGCCGGTGAATGGTCTATAACAGATCGAGAAACTACTGATAACACTTATCAGCAAATCTCAGCAGCCCTGGCCAGGGACTTACTGATATAACCTGTCGGGCACAGCACAGCATCAACTCCCAATACCGGGAGAGACGAAACCCCTCCTATAGCTCATTGCCTTCGTGTGTCTCGGGACTGTACCCAACGGCCACCTGTTTGCACGACTCAGTAGAGCCGTGGTAGGGTGGAAATCAAAGTACAGTGGGAGAACACACAAGACTCTATGACGATCTCGGGTCTACAGACTAACCTGTACCAGTGTCACCTGAGAACTGCTATCCGACGATAGATATAATTCCATATAGGAGTTCTCGGTGAGTCCGTCCAGTGTACCCAGTCACCACTGAGCACCCGTATATGATCTTGATGCCAAACATCGATGAATGTGGGAACATTCATCGCCCATCATATGGGTCTAGTATCATATACGCCAGTCTACTCTGGTATATCAATGCCCCGTCTCGATATACCTACGACTAGGGACTTTTCAGGATATGCTTATAGACTATAGATGTCCCACTAGTATGATCTCTATCATAATCAGAGCAGTCAAGCCGATATCCTCAGGGCTTTATCAGCATGTATGAATGAATAAAAGCATGATCAAATCAACAAGTAAGATAAAGAAGAACCAGATAGCATACTATCATGTCGAGCAAGAATGCATACTGAATATATATACATGTATAGATACATCCACTGTCATATAATGGCCTCTAGGGCATACATATATCCAACAGATACCACTGTAGGGTTCCTAGGCACACTTGTGAAGGTTCATAAAGCATCAAACATGCCCAAATAAAATTTTATATGTGCCGAACAACCCAAAGACTTGATCTTTGCTAGATTATTAGGGTTTAGCATGCAAGATAACATCTTTAAAGCTAAGTGTGAGGGATTACAACCTTTGTAGTCCTCTCCTTCGCTTCACAAGCTCCTAGTAGAAGTCCCTTCGCCGCGATCCACGATCTCCCGGACACAAGAGAGGCTCCACGACTCGAACGATCCATTCTAGCTTGAAGTGTTCCGATTCTCCGATGATCTACGTCGAAGTTGCTATAACCCAAGCTTTCTCACTCTAAAGAGATGAACACCCAAATCTAATGGGCTAGATTAGATGAGAATGATGGAGTAGTATTTATGCTATCTTTTTATTTCACTTTCTCACAATAAATCATCACATAAGGAATTTCTAGTGAGCTCTCTCTTTCAAAAACCAAAGAGAGAAGAAGATGAAGAATGAAAGAATAATCCTTTTGTGATGAATAGAAGTCTAGTGTATATGATTGATTATAGAACCATGGTTAAGGATGATAGGATAAAACTTGTAGAGAATAAACTAGAGTTAGGGTTTGGTAAGGTTAAGGATAAGTATCAACAATAATATCTTAACCAAGACAAAATACAATCCTTCTAGAATGAACTTGAAAGAGCTAACCCTAATCAAACCCTAATCCCTTTTTATCATCCTTAAACATGTTTTATAATAAATCATATCATGTCACAATAATATATATCACATATATATTATATATTTGCAACAATAGAAAATAATACAATTAACATATATCGCATATATATCAATGAATTAATCCGGTGAGAAAATGAAATAATAAAGCGAGCCAATATTAGATAATGTAATACAATATATCATATATATCATTATACATTAAATCATCGAATCAACACTTGATCCGACGATCCGGCTATATCGAATATAACCGACTAATATATCATGTACCGATTCATCGAATCAACTCTTGATCCGATGTCCCGATTCATATCTAAATATCGCGAGAATATAATACGGTATCTCTTATCGCATTATCCTCGGTCCTGCACATATCGCATATGTGCCTCAACTCCGTTTTGCCTGAGCCAAGAAACCTCTGTGTTGGACTCTAAAGAATCGTCAATACGCCGGTAGCAGGTGATGATCATATCAAACACCCACAAGCTGCAAGCGGTCAGCTAAACATAACAGCCACCCAGGTATTGAGCGATTAGAAGATCAACAAGCTAACCTGTCCGTTCTCCTGTGAATCCAATCAGTAACACTCCTGTACAGTCCGGTCTGTTAGTCTGATATGTCGCATATCAAGTCTAGGGGTGGTATACGTCAGACCCCAGTAACCGATAAGTCGTGTCGATGTGAGGCTCATAACAGGTCGAGAAACTACTGGTAACACTTACCAGTATATCTCTATATCAGCCCTGGCCAGGGACTTCCAGTTATAGCCAATCGAACACAGCATGACATCAATTCCCTATACCGGGAGAGACGAATCCCCTCCTATCGCTCATTGCCTCCATGTGATTCGGGACTGTACCCAAAAGCCACCGTTTTGCACGCCCTCTTGGACGTGGTAAGGTGGAAATCAAAGCACGGTGGGAATCATACAAGACTCTATGACGATCTCGGGTCTACAGACTACCCTGTACCAGTGTCACGAAAGAACTGCCATCTGACGTGTGGTATATCACCAACTGGGAGTTCTCGGCGAGTCCGTCCAGTGTACCCAGCCTCCACTGAGCACCCGTACACCATCCTTGATGTCAAACACCGATGGATATGGGATCATCCATCGCCCATCATATGGGTCAAGATGCGTATACGCTAGTCTACTCTGGTGTATCGATGCCCTGTCTCGATATACCCTCGACTAGAAACATTTATAGGATGTACTCATCGACTACCGTGGCCCCACTAGTATGATCTCATCATAATCACAGTAGTCGAGTACAGATCCTATGGGCTTTATCAACATGTGAGAGAAAGACAGTAAACCAATGTAAGTCAACATGTTAAGATAAAGTGAAACCAAATAGCATACTATCATGACGAGCAAGAAAGTCCTCTCTGTATATATCCAAGCATCCATTATAATATACATCAAATGTACAACAATGGGCTCTAGGGCATATACATAACTAACATGAAGTATAAGACTTAGGTTCTCTGTTAAAATTGATATATATTCTGACTTGAAACCTAACTGGAGAATAAAACTTAAGAAAATCTTAACTCCTTTCAAACTCGTGTGATCCTTTAGAAGTTTATCCTGGTCTGTAATTATGACATAAATGACCCTAATCAAAGTTCTTAAAACCTTATGGACACTGTTCATATCTGAATTTTGCATTATTATATCGCCCATTCTTAATTACATTACATATAAATAGGTGCTTTTGATCCATGTCTGCTAAATAGTTGCAGGTTACAGGTTCTCAGATCGTTACAGTGAAATTCGTGAAATGTCGCTACAAATGTGAGACTACGACCAACAATAAAATGAATCCGTATGATGTCGCCTACCAGTTAAAGAACAAATGAAAATCATTAGACAGTTCAATGCACAAAGCACAAGGGCAGCACAAGATTCAAGACTTTAACATGAAGCAAGGCAAAAAGTCCACAACATTCTGCACTGTGGAAATCTAGAAGAAAATAGAAGAGATTATGTGGAACCAAGTGAAGAAAACATAAGGAAAAAGCAACATGAAGCAATCCTAGAAGTTTGATACCAAGATCCCACAATACGGCCACGGAACCGCGGCCAAACATGCCTTTCTGCCGCGGAACCGCGGCCGTATGCTGCATGTGTCGGTGGAGGTGTCGGTGCTTTGACCCGGCTTTCTTAGGGCAGTCTTATAAATTCAAATGTGGATCAGATTGTAACCTAGGGTTTCTCCTATCTACAAATAAGAAAACCAAAAGCCTAATTAGGTATGCCTCTTTTAAATTCTTAGATTAAAATTTTAATTCAGTTGTAATGCATTGTTGAGAGTTATCAATAAAGTGAGTTTTCTTTCTATCTTGCATTCTTTCTTCTTATCTGAATTTCAATTCTTGAAATTTCTTATCTGTTCTTTATTATCTGCTATTTAATTTGTCTAATATAAAAAAATATATAAAAATAAATTTTACTGTCACATTCCTAATGAGTGAGTAATTCCTCACTTGTTAGGGTTAGGATAGGGAAGGTTTGAGAGAAGGAAATCTCTCTCACTCCTTTCTTTGCCCATATAATTTTATTTAAAGGACTACCTTTAAAATCAACCATAATCCGCTCACTACGGCACCATATCCTATATGACAGCGGTGATTCCTTTGTTAGACCGGTTGTGGTTGAATTAACCGGAGATTAGGGCTAAGAGCCAAGAAAAGACGGACAAGGACAAAAAGGAAGAAACTGCGTTTCTTCCTAGTCGTGCTAATCCCCTTTGTTGACTATTAACCTAACACCTATTTTCTTAAATACGGCATTAAAAGATGAGAGAAGAATCCCTTTTTCGAACTAACCTAATCCTAACCTTAGCAAGCCTTTAAATCAATTTATTCTCATTTTTAGATCTTAAAATAAAACCTACCAAAAATAAGACTTAACTCGTTAGAACTTAAAGAAAGAACACCATTTCCCTGTGGACCGACTCGTACTCAACCGGCTAGATACCAAGCGACACCGTCTTGATTACGGTATTCTTTAATTTAAAACGCACGCAAAAACGCGAACAATCAAATGGCGCCGTTGCCAGGGAGACGGTAGTTTATTTCTTTTTGTAATTTCGGGTTAATTAAGTAAAAAAATATAAAAATTGAAGAAATAAAAAAATACAAAAAGAATCATCTTGTTATTTTATATTGGTTTTGTGTGAATTGTGCAGGAAAAGAAGACGGACTGATTCAGATCTGGAGCAAGCCCAGTGAACAAATCAAGAAACAGTGGATCTGAACAGACAGAGGAGAACCATAACAGTACACAGAAAAATTTTGGAGGCCAAAACCAACTGAACCAGCGCGGAACCGTTGCTAAATCCGGGGTTTGACCGCGAAACCGCGGTTAAACAGGTGACATCATCATTTTTAAAACTCTCTGTGAGTATATTTTTTCTCCTCCAACCCTTTGCTCTTCACTGAAAAATCTTTCCAGCAGGGTTCTTTGCGCAAAACTTCTTCTCCCTCTCCAATAAATCATTTTATGCAGGATTCTTTGCGCCGCGAATAAAAGAAAAATTTTTGGCAAGTGTTTTATATTTTGTGTGTTACTGCTTTGCATATTTAAAACGGATTCTACGGGGCTCTAACACCAATTACGTTTGGGAGGGGATTTCATTACCCTTCCTAAGACCCCAGAAATCACGAAAAGCATATGCATAAACCTTGAGCTAATTAAAAAATATTTAGACTCAGCCAATTAAGGACTGTCGCGCTTATTAGGACAGAGGAAGGTTGTGAGCATTCAGTCATTTATCTAAACCTGATTTTGTGGTGCCTAGGCTAGACAAGTGAGAAAGGTAACTTTAAAAGGCTCGTCTCACGATGATTCGTGAACGGAACCCTCATTTCTTCACTTGTGCTTACCTGGCCACAATTGGCGGTGAAGAGTGGATTTGAGGGATATCTCACAACTTGTCGCTTTAGACCAGTTAGGAGCAGTCTAGTTGACTTAGGAGACCTAGCTCTGGCTTGATTGTGCATGCATAAGTTGTGATTGTTTGAAAGTATGTCGTAGTTCCGTAAAAAAAAATTTGCAAAAACTCTTTATAAAAATATAAATAAAAAAAACAAAATTTTTACAAAAACTTTCCATTTGTCGCTAGAATTCCATTGCACCCAACCTTCATTCACATTTCCCTATTGATGTTTTCTTACCTTCACATTCTACTATTTGACTACACTACAACTCATTTAGTGTATGTCCGGTTGGACTAGAGACACTAGCGCCCGCTTAGTCCGTGTCTCGTTATTCACTACCGACGACGCATTCGACTCCGAAGTCAAAACTCCCTCCACTTCTTTTTCATCTTTACCTTCAACTTCACATTCATCATCTTCCAAAGAGATGTCAGGATTCAATCCTAACAACCATTTACCTACCTCGGGTCTGATTCCTCCTCAACTGGGTGCGAATAACCCGCAACCACCTCCTGTTGAAGTGCCATAGAGAATCGCGCTCCAGGATCGTTTCTATCCCACCTGCTCTGCACTTCCTACTTGTCTTTCACTTCCGTCGGCAAATGGGGATAATTTCGAAATTAAGCCCCACTTCATCAACATGTTGCCTAAATTTCATGGGCTGGTATCCGAAGATGCCTATATCTTCATTAATAAATTCCAGAACGTTTGTGCAATGATGAAGACCACCCAACTGTCCGATGATGTTATAAGGCTACAAGTCATTCCCTTCACACTATATGACCTAGCTGAAAAGTGGTTGTATAGCACCGCATCACATTCTATAAACAGTTGGGGAGAGTTTGTTAAAGCATTTCTTAAAAAGTTTTACCCACATCACAAGACCGTGAGAATACGTACTGAAATTAACCAATTTTCCCAGCTTCCTTCCGAACCTTTTTGGAAGTATTTAGAATGATTCAATGACCTTCTTGTTCGGTGCCCTCATCACGGTATTGAGAGATGACAAATTTGCCAGACCTTATACGAAGGACTGAACACAGCAACTAAGCAGTTGCTGGAAACCATTTGTCAGGGTCACTTCCTTACAAAATCTGACGTGGAAGCTCGGCAATTTCTCGAAGATCTTGCTGAACAAACACTTCAATGGGAAAGCACTAGACCGACCACTTCGTACACTTCATCTACTTCTTCTGGTCAGTCTAGGGCAGGCGTTCATCAACTTGATATGTCAATTGCAATGAAAGCCGAAATAGCAGCAATTACACGAAAACTTGAAGCAATTGTGAGCAAATTCTCATCGCCTTCTCCTGTCCCTGCTTTACCCCCTCGCACTATATACGCTTGTTGTTTGGATCCATCCCATTTGATCGAAGAGTGTCCTTACAACCCATCTGCTCAAGGACAGGATCAAGTCAATGCCGCCTTTCAGCCGAGACAAAGAAATGATCCATACTCTTCAACTTACAATCCTAGTTAGAGGAACCACCCCAATTTTGCTTAGAATCAAAATCAACAACAATTCCAAGGCAACAACATTTTCCAGAGGCCTCCTCCTCAACAATAAGCTCATCAACAAACTCAATATCAGCAACCTTTCCAACCCCAACCTTACAAAAATTAAACGAACAATTTTGCACCCAACAATTCTTTTCCTCAAAACAATTTTGTTCTGCAAAATAACGATAAGGTTACCTCATTAGAACGAAGTCTGGATGCGTTTTTAAAACAATCAACTCAATCATCTGCCAACATCCAGTCTTCCATTCAGTCTTTAGTGCAACACACTGCTTCACACGGGCAAAGTATCAAAACCATTGAAGCCCAAATTGCACAACTGAATGCAGCTCTAAACGAACGAGAAAAGGGGAAGCTTCCATCTCAACCACTCCCAAATCCTGGTCACCCACAAAATGCACATGTTGCTCTTGAACAACAAAACCATAATGTGAGTGCCGTGACTACATTGAGATCTGGAAGGATGTTGCACAACAATGTTGGCACTAATGATGACACCCCGGTCGCCGCTTCTTCTTCTTCTTCGGAGCCTGTTCTCCATTCATCCCAAGGCTCTACTTCTTCTGCTGATCCGAACGGACCCACATCTCACTCCACGAAAACACCAACACTGGGATCTGTTCCTGCTCCACAATCTCCTCCACAAACATTGGACTCAACCGATTTTCAAAATGTTCTATTTCTAAACTGGCTGAGATCTAATAAACAAAATCCACAAATGGAGAAGATTGTGGAGTTATTTAAACATGTTAACATTAATATTCCTCTCTTGGATGGAATCCAACAAGTCCCTTCTTACGCCAAAATCTTGAAGGACTTGTGCACTAAGAAAAGGAAATCACAGGTACCCAAGAAAGTTTTCTTGGCTAGTGCAGTAAGTGATGCTCTTACCCAACCTTTACCTCAAAAACGAAAGGACCCTGGCTGTCCTACTATTTCAATAACTATTGGGGATAAGAACATCAACCGCGCACTATTGGATCTTTGTGCCAGTGTTAACCTACTTCCATTTTCTGTATATGAGCAACCTACGCATTGTACTCTCCAAATGGCAGACCGATCTATCACCCATCCTTGGGGTGAACTAGAGGAAGTGTTAATAAAGTAGGGGACTTCATATTCCCCGTTGATTTCATTGTTTTGGACATACAGCCTGTAGCTAACCCCCGGAATCAAATTCCGGTGATACTCGGTTGTCCATTCCTTGCAACTTCTAATGCGGTGATCAATTGTCGAAATGGTTCGATGAACCTATCTTTTGGAAACATGACAATTAAGCTCAACATTTTTAAGTTAGGGAATCAGCTCTCCGAACCGAATGCTAATATACTTGAAGTTTGCTCAATCCAAGAGATCACCGAGGAGGACTGTGAGCTCGAGAAATTTCTGTTCGTTCACAGCAATTTTGACGCCAATAGTGCGTTCCTCCTTGAACCTGATACTGCTTTCACACCCGATAATGACTACGAGTGTTTCACTTTCTCAAACGATCTCGACCAATCACCACCCGAGTTTGAATCCTTTGAATTTTCGGATGAGTTAGCTGAACCATCCGACTCGGTTGCTTACACCCGTTTTGAAGCTCTGTTGGAACCCTTTGAGTTCGAGACAATTTCACCGATTTTACCTTCAATTGTTTCGCCTCCAACACTCGAACTCAAGCTATTACCGTCTCACCTTAAATACTCTTACTTAGGTGAGAATGAGACCCTTCCTGTTATCATCTCGGCATCTCTAGCCCCCGAGCAAGAAAAAGCCCTTTTAACGGTCTTGCAAAGCAATCGGCAAGCTTTTGGCTGGACTATGGAGGACATCAAGGGTATTAGTCCCCTAATAGTTGAACATTATATTTATATGATGGATGATGCCAAGCCAGCAAGGGATCCACAGAGATGTCTCAACCCAGTCATGAAGGAGGCTGTTAAAAAGGAGATCGTAAAATGTCTTAATAGTTGTATCATTTACCCTATCTCTGATAGCCAGTGGGTTAGCCCCGTTCATGTTGTCCCCAAGAAATCAGGCATAACGGTCATATCTAATGAGGCGAATGATTTAATACCTACTCGTGTTGGAGATATTGCCCTCAGAGTCAATTATTGGATCACAGGCACGTGATTGCGATGATTGAGGGAGGACCTATCCCGGTAAGACAGTCTTACTCGAGATGATAGTATGCTATCTGGTTTACCTTTATCATCGTGTACTGGTTTAGGTGACCTGACAGGTCGCTATTGCACGTTGATAGAGCCCCTAGGATTCTTGCTTGACTGCCAGCAGTATGAGGGCGATCATATAAGTGAGAGCTAGAGTCTACAAGCACATCCTTAAAAGGTCCCTAGTCGTGGGAGTTTCGAGACAGGGCATCGATTCTCCAGAGTAGACTAGTGTATACAGTCGAGACCCCGACGAGGGGCGGTGGCCGGTCTCACAAGCCACTGGTGTCAGTTGGATCACCTAAGATGTATACAGGTGCTCATTGGGTTATGAGTACACCGGACAGGACTCGCCGGGAACATGCTAGTTGGTCTTATACCTGACGTCAGATAGCAGTTCCCTGGTGACATGTGTACAGGTTAGTTCATCGACCTGGGGATCGTCATTTGTCTCGTGTGAGTTCCCACTGTACTTTGATTACTATCCTACCACGGCTCAAAGGAGTCGTGTAAACAGGTTTTAGTTGGGTACAGTCCCGAGCCACATGGAGGCAGTGAGCGGATCTTCAGGGGTTCGTCTCTCCCGGTATTGGGGGTGAGGTCGCGCTGTGTCTAGGAGAGCCATTACATGAAGTCCTTAGCCAAGGCAGGAGATTTAGTGGTAGGTATTCCAGTAGTATCTCAGGGTGTTCTGGGCTACACTCCGACACGACTTTTACCGCTTTTGGGGGTCTGACTTTTACCAACCCCCTAGGCCCGCCATGCGATGCTCATAGACGAACGGACCGGACTGTACGGATATTGTCACTGACAGGCTCAGTAGGGTGTCAGGATGAGCTCGCTCATCGACGTCCCTTTTGGTCAATAGCTGGTGGCCCGTTACGTATTGGCTTATACCTCTGACGTGCTAGTGGTTAAATCCACAGCCATAGTATTGACGAGTCTTTAGAGTCCACCACACATTCAGTTACTCAGCTTTCGGGCGAAACGCTGTAGAGGCCGTATGGAGATATGGCAGGGTCCGATCAGATACGTGCGGTATTGCACGGATCAAGATCGGACGGTTTGTACTAGAGGCCGTATAGATATATGGCAGGGTTCGATCAGATACGTGCGGTATTGCACGGATCAGGATCGGACGAATATTACTAGCCGGCTTTGGTTTAAGCCGGATCCTAGTTTAGTACAGTGTAGATTTTGTCTCTTTGCATTTGTATCCGGACGGAATACAGATGCGGGTGTGTATGCACAGTATCGGGGTTTTCCTGTAATTTATTACGGGACCAGTTTTCTGGAGTTGCCAGTTTGCATTCCGTTCCGGCCGGTTTTCCTTTGTTCTTTCCCGGCCGGACTTTTCCGATGGAGGGGGTTATTTGCAATTGTGCAAATAACATTTGTGGAGGGGGTTTCTTGCAAATATATTCATTATGATATGTTAAGCAACTTTCATCCATGATGGTGCATTAATTGAGATTTGAAAGGGTATGGTTTTGATGTGAATTAAGCATGGTTGATGTTTGGATATGGTCACCTCTTTTCTTCTCCTACCATCACCTCCCTTCATGCTTAATTTTTCCTCCACCATTCTCTTGAAATGGCCGGCCACTTCTTGGAGTGAGAGAGGTTTTCATTTTTGAGCTTGTGGCATTCTTAATCTCATTTGATGCTAGAAAAATGCAAGCACCATTTTTCTTATCTTGATTCCTCCATCTATCAAATGGCAACATCCACTACCCCAATATGAGACAAAGCACTACACATTCTACAGCAAACCTTGGGCACGTCGACTAGCCAGCTTCGTGCCTGAGTTGCCTCGGTATTGAGGTGGGAGCCCGTAAAAGATGCAGGCGATGTGGTGCCCTTCCGACAAGGAGGCGACGACCGGAGTTTCCGCAGGAGATCGGGATGACGACGAGAAGACCGGAGGACTCGGATCACTCGGTATATCTCTAACCCGTCTTGTTGTTAGCTAGATCTAGTTTAATGGCCCGATCCGGGGTTTAGTGCGCGGTGGTGCCGGTTTGCTAAGTTTGCAAAACTAAAGTTTATCACCGTTTCCGCATTTGGCCGTCGGATTGACGACCGGGGCGCCGCCGTGCACTTGCAGTGGTATCAAAGCCTCGCCATTAACTTCGTCTAGCTTCGTTTTATGTGTTTTGCATTTCCGATCGACCAAAATTCCAAAATCTACATTTTTTTTCACATCAGTTTTCTGTTGAAATTTTTTGGTCTCGAAAATTTTTTCAGGTTGTAGAAAACTAATGTACTGGAAATTATAAGACTACTGGAAAAATTCGACACAGTCAGTCGATCACTCAAGCGCGGAACCGCGGCCAAACCCCCCTTGGGCCGTGGTTCCGCCGCACATTGGTGTCCTCACTGTGTCCAATTTCTCCAGTGGGCTTCTGGGCTAATTTTAGGGGTTTTGGAATATTAATATTGGGCCCAGATTTTCTGTGAGTGCTACAGTATTGCTTGGGGGCCCACTTGTTAATTTTTGATCGATCGGATATTTTAAACACATTATTTCACAGTATATACATTATATCTGCGACCGTGAATGTCACTCGATCGGTAAATCCGGTCTAACTGCTATAGCCCGGTTAGACGGATTTGCGAACGTGACTTTCACGTTGATGTTCAGTGTTTTGCTGTGATGTTGCGGATCGGTCGTGGGGGATAGCCTGGATGCAATGCTAGTACAGTTTTGTTGTATTATGTACATTTAATATTGCGGGGCGAGCGTCCGACATGTGGACTGCCGTCACTGCCTGTTTGTATTATTATTTTGGGGCACGGCCAGGTTGCGGTCGATGTACCCGATGTATGTATATTTTACTTTCTGTACTAGGGTTACCCCGCGGAGGGGTGCACGGATAGCCGGGTTCTAGAGGGCAACGGGCCCGCATCTTAGGGCATTGAGACGGAGGGGGCTTCAGTCTGGAATTGGCGGGCTATTCGCCGCACTCGTAGGGGGTACAGGTTGACCCAGGAGGGGTGCCCAAGTTACCGGATTCCGTGAAGTGATGGGTGGTCCATTCACGGTGCTGAAAGGGGCTGCCTCTCTTCAGGTTTTGGCGGGTGACTTGCCGCGCCCGTAGGGGTCTAGGAATTCATTGCACAGGCTATCCACACGACCAGGGGAACGTCGGGTTTCAGTAGTGGCTCTGTGAAACCCGGGGATCCCAGATATCTGTATTGTTCTGTGATGCTGTATATTTCTGTGATGTTGCATTTTTTTCACGCCTTGAGCGAATATAATATATTGGAATATATATTAGTAGATGTTGTATATGTTTTTCATCCGCGCTAGTCCATTCCCCGCTCTGCCGTTAGTTAGCTAACCTAACGGATGATGACGGGACCCAGTGGCGAATGCGGATGGCATATACGTACGTCAGTATATTTTCGTTCTTTGTGGTGTGATCAATTGATGGGACTGCATTGATTCGGATCAATGCAAGATAAACAAACCTATTCTGATGTTGTTGGAACACTTTTCAAAAGGCTGTTATTGCAAGGACGTTCACTTTTGTTTTGCATCGTGGTATTCATTTGGAATATCCTGCTCCTCAGTCGACGAGGCAAGGGCCGAGATCCCTTCACCGGGAGTGACCCCTTGGACAGAAGTTTGCGTCAGGGCATTAACTTCACTATAGCCGATTACTTTTGCTTTGCATTGTGGTATTCATTTGGAATATCCTTCACCCCATTCTACGGGGAAAGAGCCGAGATCCCTTCACCGGGAGTGACCTCATTAGTAAAGGTTTTCGTCACTATATTTTCTAAAAAGCTATCCGTTCCTTCAACGATATCAAGTTCTTTACGTTAAAGGTTTTCGCCAGAAACCATTCGTAGCCCTCCGTCGTTTCAGACAGGTAGCACGTAGTATTCATGCTATGTTTGTTGACCTTCGTCAAGGCATAGTGCATGGTAGCTGCTTGTTGCTTTTCTGCTGCATAGATAGATGTGTTGGTTTGGGACAGTCGTATAGCCTTGTTGACCTTCGTCAAGGGCTTGTACGGGTGGGTTCAAATTAACCTGGACAATGACGGGTGGAACTTGACATGTGACTTATGATTTGTTGACCTTCGTCAAGGTCATAAGAGCATGGGGCAGAAATCACATCGGGAGTTTCAAAAGAACTGAAACTTGCCAGATATGCGCATACCTTCTGGAGTGTGATACCGTGAGCGGATTCCGTCACGTTATCATGCGATGAGAGTTGGATCCCGATTCCCACTGATGAGTTGGTTTACTCCTCGGGTGACCCCGACTAATTCTTCTTTCAGGTTTGGAGGAGAATTTGAGGTACAGTGGGAGGTTTCCAGATTAGATAAATTGGTAACCATTCTGATCATGGTTAGAGTGCACGCTGAGTGTTTCTTTTCTCTCTCTCTTGGCAGCGACCATTGATCCGACCCTAAGACTATGACTCAGTGACCAAGTTAACCGAACCTTCTTTACACTGGCTTTTGGATTGTCAGAGTTGCAGACCTCATTGCCATTCCTACTTTTACCCTTTTCTCTAGGACACCCCGTATTACTACGAACGTCCACTTCCATTGGACAAAACCATCGTATGGTTAGATACGAACTCGAAGGAATTCGAGGATAGTTTCCGGTTCTGGAGAAAACGGATAGGATTATTCAGTTTTCTTTTCCCTTTTACCTTCTCTCAAGTTGTGAGTACTCCTTGGTTTAGGAGATAGTACACCTATTATGCAAATTGGATAGTCTTCTTCCAAACCTTAGGCTGGTGCCGACCGGTAGGGAATGAAGAAAACCAATTAGCCTAAACGGTGTGCAGAAGGTATTAAGATTAAGACAAAGCAAGGGATTAGTAAGAGGGCAAAGTAAATTGCGACTGATATTCACGACCAAACCAACTATTTCTTCGCCAATCCTAAATCACCTTTGTATTTCTCCAGGACACTCCGTATCACTACGAAGATCCACAGTTTATTGGATACTCCATCGTATGGTTATATACGAACTCGAAAGGAACTTGTTCCAGTTCGGGGATGGATTCTGGTCCAGGAGAAAAAGGAATAAGGTTTATTCGGTTGTCTTTTATCTTCACCTTCTCTCGCATTGCGAGTGCTCCTAGGACTAGGACAGTACACCCATTATGCTTATTGGATAGTCTTCTTCCAAACCATAGGCTGGTGCCGAACGGTAGGGAAGGAAGAAAACCATTTGGCCTAAGGCGTGTGCAGAAGGTAACGACTAAAGACATATAAAGGGATTTGGGGAGGTGGCAAAGAATTATGCGGTTATAGTTGTGAATCTGGATAATGGTAGAGGCATTACTAGGAATACCAGAATACCCCATCGAAACATTTCAATGTTTCAGTTCAACTGTGTATTGTTAAAAGAAAACTGATTTCCCGATTAGACACTTGCTCCAGGGTATGTATTTACCAGGTTTGATTCTCACATCTGTACGGTTTTACAGATGATGAGTGGGAGTAAGTTATTGGGAATTGGGTGATCATCCTCATTATATCGGGATTCGTTGTAATCGGTGATATTTGAGGAAATCACCTAGGCTGTTTGCCGGTCGGCAAATATTTGGTTTTGAATATCCGCTTTTATGCACCAATTTTAAATTGATATATCTGTACGTCTATTTTCATAGAGTGAGATATACCTTTTGATATTATGTCGATGACATTTACCTATATCAGTGAATGGTTAGGTATGGAGCAGTAAACAGCGGTGTAATTCTTCTTAAACATAAGTACAGTTTTCAACCTACGACGCACAGTGAAAGAGTTGTTAGACTCAGCGGACTTATACAGAGTAATGTATGTTGTCCAGTGTCCATTAGGACAGAGGGGTTGGTCCTCATACTATATTCTGTTTACTTTTAACTTCTCTAGTTCTTAGACATGTGTTTCGTAGAAACACAGGGTCTAAGTTTTGAGGAGTTATAGGTATTTGAATAGAGTAGAGAACCAGGTGTAGCAAGTATCGGGATTCTTCAAGGTGATCGAAGATGTAGATACTTGTGTATGGTATTCAGTTGATAGTAATGATAAAGAGAAATTGCTTCTCTTTCAGGTTACTCATAATTGGAAGCATTCCTAAGTTGAGTAACGCTGATCGGCCTCTCTCTATTTAGTTGACATGCACTGGAGACAGCTGCATGATTTGAATCTAGTTCAATTAAATCAGTGCCTCTGGTTCTATATTGGATATAGTACAGTTCATATCTTAACGTTGTTAAGGTACGGGGAGTTGTCCGGCTTATGATTAAAACCAGACTCTGGATAACTCAAGGCACGTTTCTGTAATTGCTGTTTGTGGGTTGACCCAGGCTATGACGAGGGTTGACTTTCTACCATAAGAAAGATCAATAGTGATATTGTTCTTGACTCGCCACAGTTTTATTAAAAATGGATTTTTTCAAAAACAGTAGTGGGAGTATGGTAGAACTGGAAGTGATTCCAGAACCGCAAACGATTACTGAAGATTTGATAAAGAACCTAAAGATTCAATCTGATTTGACATTCCATTGGCCACTCCGCAGATAAGGTGGGTAACTTCAGGCACCCGAGAGGTACTCCGGTAGCCTCAAGGACGGTGACAGGGAAGTTCTTGTTTACCCACACTTGCCATTGTTGTTGTTCCAGACTGCGAGACCCGGCAGGAGGATGAGTATAGCGTCGTTCTAAACTAGCTTTAGAAGTGCACATCTATATGACTCTGCCAGAGGGTTTTCGTAGTCAGTGGGAGCAGCGGAAGCATTGGTGGACATCAGGCTTATGTCTATTTATAGACTAAAGCAGATATAACGGAGTTAGATAATCTGTTTCTGATGTGACAGTCATAGGTTTGATGTCATCAGAATAGGGGATGGATCTGTTGAGAAGGTAGTAGGAAGTGATATTCCTATACTACGATAGGTTATATTTTGGTCGTCACACAGTGTTTTCTCCACATGGGACTTGGACAGACATACTGGTTACTAGATCTATGGTTTTAGATCTAGATTTGGGTGGTTTCCCAATCAGGGTACTTTGACAGCATTCTAAGAGTATTTAGAATGGACGACTCCTGGCACGGTAGTGTACCTGCAGGTGATGGAGTCACCCTCTCTAAAGTTGTCTTATAGACTAAAGTAGAGAGAGATGTGCATGATTGGCAGATCACTTGCTTAGGCAATTGAGTCAATCATGAGATGTCAAGTACCACACCAGATGTTGTTCTTGCACTAGATACAATAAGTTGACATTGATCCAATCCTGGAGAAACGGTCGGAAGCAGTTTTAGAACATAAGTGGATGTTCTAGGGATATGATAACGACAGCCTCATTTGGGAGACAATTATCATTCCAGGCTTCCAAGGTGACATGGACGACAAGGAGGTTGTCAGAGTTATAGTTTTTCCTTCTGACGAGGGGCAGTGTTTTGGACAGGTGATCCAAGGCAATACTGAGGGTGGCATGGCGCAGGATACTGATTAAGTTCAGTTGACGATACAGTCTAAGAAGTTTGGATTTGGAGTTCATTTATGATCTCGGTCCCATCAGACATCCAGACACTCTAAGACAGGTATTGCTCATTTCGGGAGATGGCTTTCTCCGCGAACTTGAGATATAGAGGGACATAGAAAGAAACATCTAGGCGGATCCACTCACTGAGGCTATTCCTCGAACGCAAGAGTTTCGCAAACAGGCTTTATGAGACTGACTAGTAGAGGAGTTGGGTGTTCGGTATCACACGGGCTGTGAGTATGCGACATCGCAATAATTAGCCTTGAGTGCTAGTGGGAGATTGTTGGAGATATTGCCCTCAGACTCAATTATTGGATCACAGGCACGTGATTGCGATGATTGAGGGATGACCTATCCCGGTAAGACAGTCTTACTCGAGATGATAGTATGCTATCTGGTTTACCTTTATCATCGTGTACTGCTTTAGGTGACCTGACAGGTCGCTATTGCACGTTAATAGAGCCCCTAGGATTCTTGCTTGACTGCCAGCAGTATGAGGGCGATCATATAAGTGAGAGCTAGAGTCTACAAGCACATCCTTAAAAGGTCCCTAGTCGTGGGAGTTTCGAGACAGGGCATCGATTCTCCAGAGTAGACTAGTGTATACAGTCGAGACCCCGACGAGGGGCGGTGGCCGGTCTCACAAGCCACTGGTGTCAGTTGGATCACCTAAGATGTATAGAGGTGCTCATTGGGTTATGAGTACACCGGACAGGACTCGCCGGGAACATGCTAGTTGGTCTTATACCTGACGTCAGATAGCAGTTCCCTGGTGACATGTGTACAGGTTAGTTCATCGACCTGGGGATCGTCATTTGTCTCGTGTGAGTTCCCACTGTACTTTGATTACTACCCTACCACGGCTCAAAGGAGTCGTGCAAATAGGTTTTAGTTGGGTACAGTCCCGAGCCACATGGAGGCAGTGAGCGGATCTTCAGGGGTTCGTCTCTCCCGGTATTGGGGGTGAGGTCGCGCTGTGTCTAGGAGAGCCATTACACGAAGTCCTTGGCCAAGGCAGGAGATTTAGTGGTAGGTATTCCAGTAGTATCTCAGGGTGTTCTGGGCTACACTCCGACACGACTTGTACCGCTTTTGGGGGTCTGACTTTTACCAACCCCCTAGGCCGGCCATGCGATGCTCATAGACGAACGGACCGGACTGTACGGATATTGTCACTGACAGGCTCAGTAGGGTGTCAGGATGAGCTCGCTCATCGACGTCCCTTTTGGTCAATAGCTGGTGGCCCGTTACGTACTGGCTTATACCTCTGACATGCTAGTGGTTAAATCCACAGCCATAGTATTAACGAGTCTTTAGAGTCCACCACACATTCAGTTACTCAGCTTTCGGGCGAAACGCTGTAGAGGCCGTATGGAGATATGACAGGGTCCGATCAGATACGTGCGGTATTGCACGGATCAGGATCGGACGGTTTGTACTAGAGGCCGTATAGATATATGGCAGGGTTCGATCAGATACGTGCGGTATTGCACGGATCAGGATCGGACGAATATTACTAGCCGGCTTTGGTTTAAGCCGGATCCTAGTTTAGTACAGTGTAGATTTTGTCTCTTTGCATTTGTATCCGGACGGAATACAGATGCGGGTGTGTATGCACAGTATCGGGGTTTTCCTGTAATTTATTACGGGACCAGTTTTCTGGAGTTGCCAGTTTGCATTCCGTTCCGGCCGGTTTTCCTATGTTCTTTCCCGGCCGGACTTTTCCGATGGAGGGGGTTATTTGCAATTGTGCAAATAACATTTGTGGAGGGGGTTTCTTGCAAATATATTCATTATGATATGTTAAGCATCTTTCATCCATGATGGTGCATTAATTGAGATTTGAAAGGGTATGGTTTTGATGTGAATTAAGCATGGTTGATGTTTGGATATGGTCATCTCTTTTCTTCTCCTACCATCACCTCCCTTCATGCTTAATTTTTCCTCCACCATTCTCTTGAAATGGCCGGCCACTTCTTGGAGTGAGAGAGGTTTTCATTTTTGAGCTTGTGGCATTCTTAATCTCATTTGATACTAGAAAAATGCAAGCACCATTTTTCTTATCTTGATTCCTCCATCTATCAAATGGCAACATCCACTACCCCAATATGAGACAAAGCACTACACATTCTACAGCAAACCTTGGGCACGTCGACTAGCCAGCTTCGTGCCCGAGTTGCCTCGGTATTGAGGTGGGAGCCCGTAAAAGATGCAGGCGATGTGGTGCCCGTCCGGCAAGGAGGCGACGACCGGAGTTTCCGCAGGAGATCGGGACGACGACGAGAAGACCGGAGGACTCGGATCACTCAGTATATCTCTAACCCGTCTTGTTGTTAGCTAGATCTAGTTTAATGGCCCGATCCGGGGTTTAGTGCGCGGTGGTGCCGGTTTGCTAAGTTCGCAAAATTAAAGTTTATCACCGTTTCCGCATATGGCCGTCGGATTGACGACCGGGGCGCCGCCGTGCACTTACAACTCGCACCCAAATTGGGTGGCGAGTATGTATCGATTATAGAAAACTCAATGCCGCAACACGGAAAGACCACTTTCCATTAACTTTTACTGACCAAATGCTAGAACTATTGGTTGTGCATGAATTTTATTGCTTTTTGGATGGCTACTCCAGCTATAATCAAATTCCCATCACCAAAAAAGACCAAGACAAGACCACATTCACTTGTCCTTTCGGTACATTTGCTTACCGTCGCATGCCCTTTGGGTTATGCAATACACCCGCTGCCTTCTAGCTGTGTATGATGGGTATTTTTTCAGACATGGTGGAAAAATTCTTGGAGATCTTCATGGATGATTTCTCTATTTTCGGCGACTCCTTTGATGAGTGTTTGCTACATCTCGACACAGTCCTTACCCGGTGTAAGGACATGAACCTTACTTTAAATTCGGAGAAGTGCCACTTTATGGTACGAGAAGGTATTGCCTTAGAACATATCATCTCACAAAATGGCATTGAGGTAGATAAAGCTAAGATTGAAGTCATTTTCAATCTTCCTCCTCCCAAATGCGTCCGAGACATTCGAGCCTTCCTTGGCCATGCCGGTTTTTATAGACGGTTCATCAAGGATTTTAGCAAGATTATTAGACCCTTGACTCTTTTATTGGCCAAGGACACCAAATTTCGTTTCGAATCGAGCTATATAAAGGCGTTCAAGTCATTGAAAAACTCACTTACTTCTGCTCTCATTCTTTCGTCTCCTGACTGGAAGCATCCATTTGAAATTATGTGTGATGCATCTGATTTCTCCATTAGTGATGTCCTTGGACAGCACGTTGATAACATGCCGCATGTCATTTATTACGCTAGCCGAACCTTGAACGAGGCCCAATTAAATTACACAACAACTGAGAAGGAAGTCTTAGCTGTTGTGTTTGCATTAGAAAAGTTCAGGCCCTACTTAATCTGCTCTCCAGTCATCGTATACACTGACCTTTTAGCTCTTCGCCATCTTTTTGTGAAGAAGGACGCTAAATCTCGGCTGATACATTGGATCCTCTTACTCCAAGAGTTTGACCTTGACATCAAAGACAAAAGAAGATACAAAAACGTAGTCGCCGACCAACTTTCATGCCTCCCTTCTTCGCCGAGGTTTCAATTTCCTATAAAAGATGTTTTTCCAGATGAGCAGCTCTTGACTGTATCATGCGACCCTTGGTTCGCAGATATTGTGAATTATTTGGCCACCGGACTTATACCAAATGAATGGTCGAATCAGGACAGACTCCGATTCCTAACCCAGGTAAAACATTTTTACCGGGATGAACCTTATCTATTCAAATATTGTCCTGACTAAATTATTCGTCGGTGTGTCCCCGACAATGAGTTTAAGAGCGTGCTGTCATTCTGCCACGATCAAGCGTGTGGTGGGCATTTTGGCCCTAAAAAGACAGCAGAAAAGATCTTGCAGTGTGGCTTCTACTGGCCACAGCTTTTTAAAGACGCACATGATTACGGCAAGACATACTCCCGGTGCCAACACTTGGGCCGGATATCTAGGAGAAATGAAATGCCACCCCAACCAATACTGGCTGTGGAAATTTTTGATGTTTGGGAGATAGATTTTATGGGACCATTTCCTAATTCTTTTAGGAATTTGTATATTCTCCTCATTGTTGATTATGTTTCTAAGTGGGTCGAAGCTGTGCCCAGCCGGACAAATGACAACAAGGTTGTCGTTAGATTCCTCAAAGAA
This sequence comes from Agapanthus africanus, assembly GCA_030015575.1. Lineage (NCBI taxonomy): Eukaryota > Viridiplantae > Streptophyta > Magnoliopsida > Asparagales > Amaryllidaceae > Agapanthus > Agapanthus africanus. The sequence goes on along the minus strand of CM057343.1, from coordinate 302,508,104 downwards.
AACATTTTCTCCCGGTTTGGGAACCCATGAGCAATCATTAGCGACAATGGAACCCATTTCTGTAAAAAGACTTTCGAGTCCTTAATGCGGAAATATTTCATTAATCACAAGCTATCAACGCCCTATCATCCCCAATCATGTGGGCAAGCCGAGATTTCAAACCGGCTAATCAAGCAGTTATTTGAAAAGACGGTTTCCAAAAACTCTAAGGGTTGGTCTTCAAAATTTACTGATGCCCTTTGGGCATTTCAAACTGCCTATAAGACCGATATTGGCATGTTTTCATATAGGCTTGTTTATGGAATGGCTTGCCACCTTCCATTTGAAATAGAGCATCGTGCATTTTGGGTGATAAAACAGCTGAATTTATCTATTGAAGATGCGGGCAGCCATAGAAACCTGCAGTTAAATGAATTGAACGAGCTTCGGGTTGAAGCTTATGAGAACGCGTTTGTCGTAAAAAACCGAACGAAGGTGTTTCACGATAAACACCTTATGCGCAAAACTTTCATACCTGGTCAACAGGTTTTTCTTTACGACACCCAGCTATATTTCCATCCTGGCAAGCTTAGATCTCGATGGAAAGGGCCATTTTTGGTACGCACTGTATATCCACCCGGTGCAGTGGACTTAGAAAATCTGTAGGACGGTTCACTATTTAATATGAACGGACATAGGCTTAAACCGTTCCTCACTGTGGACCATTCATAGGAGCTCCTGCTGTTGCAGGAACCGATTTACATTGACTGATCTGCCTCCATCTACCCCTAAATTTCTGTTATCCAGCCATAAACAGTTAGTGTATATGCCCTAGAGGCCATTACTGTATCATACTAGTTTGTATATTACTTGATGGAAGCTTGGGATAATCACAGTTGTATAGACAATCTTGCCCGAAATGGTAGTATGGTACTTGGTTTGTTTCTACTTCAATGTGTGCATGTAATTCTTGTAGCATATCGCCTATATACATTAGTGGAGCCCTTAGGATCTTTGCTTGATTACCAGCGTTATGATGGCAGTCACACTAGTGGGGGCTGGGTAATCTACAAGCACATCCTTATACAGGTCCCTAGTCGTTGGATTACCGAGACGGGGCATCGATACTCCGGAGTAGACTAGCGTATGTGCTTCTCATCCCAGTAGGGGAGATGGTCTGTCCCACAGCCGTCAGTACGTCGTACTTAAGATAGTATGCGGGTGCTCGTTAGGTTACGAGTAAACTGGACAGGACTTGTCGGGAACTGTTGGTTGGTATTATACCTATCGTCGGTTATCAGTTTCCAGGTGACGTGAGTACAGCTTAGTCCGCTGACTTGACACCGTCACTTCGCCTCGAGTGTGTTCCCACTGTTCTTTGATTACTACCCTACCACGACTCAAAGAAGTCGTGCAAACAGGTAGTAGTTGGGTGCAGTCCCGAGGTACTTGGAGGCAGTGACGGTTAGACAGGATTCGTCTCTCCCGGTATTGGGTATTGATATCGCGCTGTGTCTAGGAGAGCCATTACACAAAGTCCCTGGCAAGGGCAAGCGAGATATACTGGTAGGTTTTCGAGTGTTATCTCAGGGTGTTCTATGCTACACTCCGACATGACTTGTACCGCTATTAGGGGACTGACGTTTACCACCCCTTAGGCCAGCCATGCTATATTCTTAGACGAACAGACCGGACTGTACGGAGATTGTCACATTCAGGCTCAGTAAGAGTTCAGATGGGTTTACCTCATCGGCTTTCTTATCGACATCTACCTGGGGACCGTTACGTACAGCTAGCGCCGCTTGCGGTCTGTGGTTAAACCCACTGCCAGCGTAGTGTCGAGTCTTTAGAGTCCCACATAGAGAGTTTCCCTGCACTGAGCGAAAAGTGTAGAGGACGTATGGTTTTACGGCAAGGCTACGATCACTTACGTACACTTGTGCGCGTATGCTGTTCGGGCAGACAATACTAGTGGGCTTTGGTTTAAGCCTGATCCTAGTATTGTATGGATGGATTAGTTTTGTCTTCTGTGCATTCGCATTCTACGGAATGCGGATGTGGGTGTGTATGCACAGTTGTGAGGAGCGAAGAAGAAGGAGGTGCCTCATTAGGGTTTTGACAGTTGATTCGGTCAAAACCATTATGAGGCGGGCTCATTAGGGTTTTGACAGTTGGTTCGGTCAAAACCATTATGAGCCGGGGACATTATTTACTAATCTTTTTAATGATAATTATGTTATGGCTAATTGCTTTGACCATTTGACCATACTTGACTTTGTTGACCATTTGACCAAAGTTGACTAGAATCTTTCATATGAGATCTATAGTCTTCTTTTGGTTTTTGATTTTATTTTTATGATGATAATGGTCTAATCAAGGTAGCCATCAACTTTATCATGAAAAGATTAGTAATGATGATGTTTATGGATTATTATTCCATGGTTCATTATTCTTGGTTCATAATTCTATTCTCATTCTCTCTCATGAAATGAGAAGCTCCATGGTTGCTCCTTCATCTTCCTCCTCTTGATTTTTCCTTTGATCTCATGTGTTGAGAAAATAAGGAAGTAAATTGACAAACACATCCATCTTCTTCTTCTACACAATCTAGGACATCAAGCTTAGCAACCTTGTTGCCCTAGTTACCTCGGTTTGAGGTGGAGCTCAGAACACAAACTCTCGGGTGGATCGTCTTCGACTCTAGGAGGCCGCGGAGGTGACCAAGATCCGGATCGATCCTCGGAGCTTGGATGGACGAGGAGGACAGCGGAGAGAAGACCCGAAGAACCGGTTTCGTAAGGTATAATCTCTATGACATAGTAGATAGAACCTCATGTAGTTTGCTAAGTTTTTGTTTAGCAAAGATCCTTTTTTTAGTCCATGTTGCCTTGTGTCAAAAAATCATTTTTTACCGTTTCCGCCTCCCCGTAAGAAATGGTGTGAGCAACGTGGACTTACAGTGGTATCAGAGCCTAGCTAAACAACAACTAGCAAGTTACCAAAGTATTTAGAGTTTCGATCCGAGGATAAATCGCAAAACACGTCCGAAAACTCATGTTTCTGCCGATTTTTAAAACAGCTCAAAAAATAATTCTGCACACCTTAAAAATAGGTTCAGGGTTTTCTAAAAACACACAGCAAAAACGAGCCAGTGACTCGGTCGACTCACCGCGGAATCGCGGCGAAACCATGCGTTTAGCCGTGGATCCGCGGCCGAGTTGTCTCGGCCGCGACTCGATTTTGCTGCAGTGTGTTCAGTGTTCTGTTTTGGGATTTTTAAAGTATTTTGTTTCTGTCCAGATTTTCCAGAGAACAAAGTTGTGTTTGGGTTAGTTACCAATCCGTATTTTTGATCGAAGTTCTGTAGACTTTAGCTAATGGGTTATATCTGTGATGTGATTATGCACTGAACGTCAACTAATCGCTATACGTCGATTAGTGGGGGTTGTGCATATCTGTGATCTGTAATGTTATTGGATTGTGTATATGAACTCGTTGGATTGTTGCGGATGAATAGCCGGGGAATGTGAGATGAGTGTTTTCTTTATCTTTCATTTGATGTAATATGTAAATTGATGTAATATTATTTTATGGCCGCACATCCAGGATGAGGTTGTAGCCGCCATTGTATATTATTTCTTTTACTGTTATTGCTCCTAAGATAGACCCAAGGTGGGGTGCACAAACTACCAGGTATCTCGAAGTGCCGAGTGGCCTACTCACGTTGTTGAGGGGGGTTGCTTCACTTTGGGTACATGGCGGGTAGTTTGCCACACCCGTAGGGGTCTAGGGTTGGGTTTGGCTATTCATCGCGACCGTGTAATCCGTCTTTCGTTGCAGGCTCGAACGAAACGCGGATTCCTAGTATATCCAAAGTGTTCATCTGTGATCTGCAATGGCTATCATTGCATCTGACGAATGTATATATCTATATATGATATCTAGTAAGCGTTGCTTATGTTTTGCTTCCGCGCTAGTCCAGCTCCCGCTCTGTCGTTAGTTAAGTAACCTAACGGGCGATGACGAGGCCCCGTGGCGAATGCGGATGGCATAAGCGTACGTTATATTTTCGTTTTTTCTGCAATGGTAGGATTAAATAATGGGACGCATTAAATTATTAAATTAAAGAAAGAAAATAAACCAAAGTTAAAGTCGTTGGAACAATTTCGAAACCACTCGGTTTCTTTTCAAAACAGAAAACTTTTGAAAACGCGGAGCTTAAACCACTCCTTTTAAAAGCTATCACGGTTCCTTTGATTATATCAAGTTCACTACGTTCACGGTTTCGCCAAAAGCATTCATAGCCCTCCGTCATTTCATATGAATATTCAATAGTATTCAAGCTATGTTTGTTGACCTTCGTCAAGGCATAGTGATTGGTAGCTGTTGGGTGTTCATATGTAGCATAGATAGATGCATTGGTTTGGGACAGTCGTATTACCTTGTTGACCTTCGTCAAGGGTATATACGGGTGGGTTCAAATTAACCTGGACAATGACGGGTAGAACTTGACATGTGACTTATGATTTGTTGACCTTCGTCAAGGTCATAAGAGAATGGGGCAAAAATCCACATCGGGAGTTCTAAAGAAACTGAAACTTGCTAGCGCTGCATACCATTTGGAGTGTGATGATTCTGGTAGGATTCCTTCAGTTTTATCACACGATGATATTTGGATCCCGATCTTACTGTGAGTATATGCTACTCCTCGGGAACTTTCTCACTTAATGATCAATGCTATAAACCAAGTAGGTGTCTAGAAAGGTGTTAGCGGGTCTACGCCCACAGGGAAAAGAGGTTATTTAATTAAGGAACTTCGCGAAAGCGTTGGAAAACCTCCCTCGAAGTACCAACACTGGCCTGGCTGAATAGTTAAGCAAGTATTGTACGGTGAGATTGGTCCCAACTAATTCTTCCTTTTTGGTTTGAGGAAGGATTCGAGAAACAGTAGGAGCCATCCTGTTTAGATAAACTAAAAACCAATCTAAACTTGCAAGAGTATCATGCTGAGTGTTTTCTTCTCTCTCTCTTAATTGCAGCGACCCAGTGACCGCACATTGGTTACATCTAGATAATAAAATGACTGAATCTGACTGTTATGATTGGCAAAGGTCTGTCCAGATGTCCATTACCCATGACAAGCTGGGACACCTCTTAACTAATCAAACCCCTGCAGTCTCAGGACCAGTTTTCCCTGTCACAGATATTGATATCCGTAAGACATCGGAAAAAGACTATGTGAATGCCAAGTGCCTCGTGTTGGTCTCAGTTGATGGTGCATACCAGAGGCAGCACGAGAAGATGGACTTAGTATCTATCTTCCTCCATAACAAAGATTTATATGGAGAGCAATCTTGTATTGCAAGATATGAGACCTCGAACGAATTCCTTCAAGCGAGGTTAGCTATCGGGTCATCTGTAGGGGGCAACGTCCTTACAGTGACCAGCTATTTTTAGCTCACGGACCTGAAGACCACGTTAAAGAACGGGTCAAATACTGACTTGATTCTACAGTCTCTGCCCTCTACTTATACCCTGAAGGAAACCAGGGAAGTAGAAGGAAAGGGAAGGGCAAAAGTTTCGGGACTAGATGTAGTAAAGGAGGGACGTTCCTATTGTTACGGGAATGAACATTGGCAGAAGGATTGCAGGGCTAGCAAAGCCAATAGCCAGGATTCGAAGCATGTTGTGGTTTCGGCTTTAGGTGTGTTTGTAGTAGAAAACTGTATGTCAGTTAACCCTACTTCCTGGGTATTGGATACCGGATCAGGATCTCACATCTGTAATTCGTTACAGGCTCTGAGATACCGTAGGGTTATCAGGATAGATGATATGACTCTCAGGGTTGCTAACGGAATGAGCATGGACGCTGAATCCGTAAGGGAATATCATCTTGGACTGACAACTGGGCAGATATTGATTCTACGTAACTGTTTGTATATACCTAGTGCGACTTGTAATATCATATCTGTTTCCTTACTTTATAAGGAAGGATATGATTTTACTTTTGTAAGCGATGTGGTCCACATCCACCTAAATCAAGTTCTGATTGTGTCAGGTACATTAGAAAACGGGATATACGTATTAAATCAAGCTTAGATTTTCAGTGTCCAGAACACACTTAAAAGAAAGTCTCCGGAAACAAATCAGGCTTTCTTATGGCATTGTAGATTGGGTCACATTAATGAGACATGGTTAACAAAGTTACATAAAGAGGGATACTTGAATCCGTTCGAGTATCAGTCTTATGTTACTTGTGAATCTTGTCTCATGGGAAAGATGACAAAGACTCCGTTCACTGGACACGGAGTAAGAGCAAGCGAGCTCTTGGGACTCATACAAAGTGATATGTGTGGTCCAATGTCTACATATGCGTGAAGTGGTTATTCATACTTCATTACTTTTACGGATGATTTCTCTAGGTATGGACATGTCTTCCTGATGAAGCATAAATCCGAGGCCTTTGAGAAATTTCAGGAATACAATAATGAAGTAGAAAAACCAACAAGCAAGAGTATAAAGACACTGAGATCTGATCGAGGTGGTGAATACTTGAGTGCCGAGTTTCTGGACTACTTAAAAAAGAATGGAATTATGTCTCAGCTTACTCCTCCATACACACCACAACACAACGGTGTATCTGAAAGGCGGAATCGAACCCTATTGGATATGGTTCGTTCTATGATGAGTAAGGCTGAGTTGCCGCGATCTTTCTGGGGTTATGCACTAGAAACAGCTGCATATCTTTTGAACAAGGCTCCAACCAAGACTGTGCCTACCACCCCATATCAGATGTGGAGTGGGAAGAATCCCTGTCTTAAGTATCTTAAGACATGCGGATGTCCAGCTTTTGTAAAGAAGCAGCATGCGGACAAGCTCGAGGCACGCTCAGTACTGTGTAAGTTTGTGGGATACCCTAAGAACTCCACGGGGTATCTTTTCTATTCCGCAGAGGAACAAAAGGTTTTTGTTTCTCAGCATGCCCACATCTTGGATACTGAATTTTTAGAATGTCAGATAAGTGGGAGCGCAGTAGAACTGGAAGAAATTCCAGAACTACAAGCTATTACTGAAAGCTTGGAAGAACCAGAAGTTTCAGGAAAACCGGACATCCCAACGCCACTCCGCAGGAGTAGTAGGCAGTCTCATCCGCCTGAGAGATACTAAGGTTTTCTCATAGACGGAGATAGAGAGGATTGCACTATTGATTATGATGAGCCTACTAGCTTCCAACAAGCCATTCAGAGCGGTGACTCAGTAAAATGGCTGGATGCAATGCGGACCGAGATGGAGTCCATGTACACCAACAAAGCTTGGACTTTGGACTTTGCTCCAGAAGGGGTAAAACCCGTAGGCTGCAAATGGATCTTCAGAAATAAGATTGGTATAGATAGGCAGGTTGAAACCTATAAAGCTAGACTTGTTGCAAAGGGTTTTCGTCAAAGACCTGGTTTGGACTATAACGAGACCTTTTCTCCGGTGGCTATGCTCAAATCCATTCGGATCCTTCTTGCCATTGCTGCCTTCTACGATTATGAGATCTGCCAGATGGACGTAAAGACGGCTTTCCTAAATGGAAATTTGGAAGAGTGCGTCTATATGGATCAGTCGGAAGGATTCATTCAGAGTGGGAGCAGCGGTAAAGTGTGCAAGTTACTTAAGTCCATCTATGGACTGAAGCAGGCATCGCGGAGTTGGAACATCTGCTTTGATGATACTGTCAAAGAATTCGACTTTATCAAAAACCCAGATGAACCATGCATTTACAGTAAGATTATAGGGAGAACTGTGGTATTCCTCGTCTTGTACATGGATGACATTTTGCTAATAGGAAATGATATTCCTATGCTACAGTCAGTCAAAGGATTCTTGTCAAAGAGGTTCTCCATGAAGGACCTGGACGATGCCAACTACATTCTGGGGATCCAGATCTATCGTGATAGATCTAAGAGGATGTTAGGACTTTCGCAGTCCAGGTACATCGACACCATACTGAAATGATTCAGTATGAAAGATTCAAAGCGCGGTAATCTACCGGCTTGTCATGGAATCACCCTCTCCAAAGAGATATCTCCCAAGACTGATTTGGAAAGGGCTCGCATGTCATCTATACCCTACGCATCTGCGGTAAGCTCTATAATGTATGCGATGTTGTGTACCAGACCAGATGTAGCATACGTAGTAAGCGTTGTAAGCCGGTATCAGTCAGACCCAGGGGAGAAACACTGGATTGCAGTAAAGAACATTCTCAAGTACCTGAGAAGGACTAAGGAGATGTTCTTGGTGTACGGAGAAAAAGACCTCCAGATCGAGGCCTTTGCTGACTCCAGCTTCCAGAGTGACAATGATGACTCCAAGTCCATGTCGGATTATGTCTTTACCCTCAATAGAGCGGCGGTTTGCTGGAAGAGTTCCAAGCAGGAAACCGTTGTTGACTCAACTATGGAAGCGGAGTACATAGCTTCTTGCGATGCCGCAAAGGAAGCTGTCTGGATGAAAAAGTTCCTCACGGAGCTTCAGGTGGTTCCTACCATTGTTGATCCAATACCGCTGTATTGTGACAACAACGACGCTATAGCTTTAGCGAAGGAACCCAAGTCCCATCAGAAGTCCAGGCACATTTTGAGGCGGTACCACCTGATCAGGGAGATCGTAGATCGCAGGGAGATCGAGGTGAAGAGAGTAAATTTGGAGAATAACACTACAGATCCATTCACGAAGGCCATACCCAGACTCAGTTTGAGCGGCTGATCGAGATGATAGGTCTTCGATATGCCAGTACATGGCCTTAGTACAAGTGGGAGATTGTTACTATATATGCCCTAGAGGCCATTACTATATCATACTAGTTTGTATATTACTTGATGGAAGCTTGGGATATTCACAGTTGTATAGACAATCTTGCTAGAAATGGTAATATGCTACTTGGTTTGTTTCTACTTCAAGGTGTGCATGTATTTCTTTTAGCATATCGCCTATACACATTAGTGGAGCCCTTAGGTTCTTTGCTTGATTACCAGCGTTGTGATGGCAGTCATACTAGTCAGGGCTGGGTAATCTACAAGCACATCTTTATACAGGTCCCTAGTCGTTGGATTATCGAGACGGGGCATCGATACTCCGGAGTAGACTAGCGTATGCGCTTCTCATCCCAGCAGGATAGATGTTCTGTCCCACAGCCGTCAGTACGTCGTACTTGAGATAGTATGTGGGTGCTCGTTAGGTTACGAGTACATCGGACAAGACTCGTCGGGAACTGTTGGTTGGTACTATATCTATCGTCAGTTATCAGTTCCCAGGTGACATGAGTACAGCTTAGTCCGCTGACTTGACACCGTCACTTCGCCTCGAGTGTGTTCCCACTGTTCTTTGATTACTACCCTACCACGGCTCAAAGGAGTCGTGCAAACAGGTAGTAGTTGGGTGCAGTCCCGAAGCACTTGGAGGCAGTGACGGTTAGAAAGGATTCGTCTCTCCCAGTATTGGGGGTGGATATGGCGCTGTGTCTAGGAGAGCCATTACACAAAGTCCCTGGCCAGGGCAAGCGAGATATACTGGTAGGTTTTCCAGTGTTATCTCAGGGTGTTCTGGGCTACACTCCGACACGACTTGTACCGCTATTAAGGTACTGACGTTTACCACCCCCTAGGCCCGCCATGCGATATTCTCAGACGAGCAGACCGGACTGTACGGAGATTGTCACATTCAGGCTCAGTAGGAGTTCGGATGGGTTTACCTCATCGGCCTTCTTATCAACCTCTACCTGGGGACCGTTACGTACAGCTAGTGCCGCTTGCGGTGTGTAGTTAAACCCACAGCCAGCGTAGTGTCGAGTCTTCAGAGTCACACACAGAGAGTTTCCCAGCACTGAGCGAAAGGTGTAGAGGCCGTATGGTTTTACGGCAAGGCTACGATCACTTACGTACACTTGTGCACGTATGCTGTTCAGGCAGACAATACTAGTGGGCTTTGGTTTAAGCTGGATCCTAGTATTGTATGGATGGATTAGTTTTGTCTTCTGTGCATTCGCATTCTGCGGAATGCAGATGCGGGTGTGTATGCACAGTTGTGAGGAACGAAGAAGAAGGAGGTGCCTCATTAGGGTTTTAAGAGTTGATTCGGTCAAAACCATTATGAGGCGGGCTCAATAGGGTTTTGACAGTTGGTTCGATCAAAACCATTATGAGCCGGGGACATTATTTACTAATCTTTTTAATGATAATTATGTTATGGCTAATTGCTTTAACCATTTGACCATACTTGATTTTGTTGACCATTTGACCAAAGTTGACTAGAATCTTTCATGTGAGATCTAGAGTCTTCTTTTGGTTTTTGATTCTATTTTTGTGATGATAATGGTCTAATCAAGGTAGCCATCAACTTTATCATGAAAAGATTAGTAATGATGATGTTTATGGATTATTCTTCCATGGTTCATTATTCTTGGTTCATAATTCTATTCTCATTCTCTCTCATGAAATGAGAAGCTCCATGGTTGCTCCTTCATCTTCCTCCTCTTGATTTTTCCTTTGATCTCATGTGTTGAGAAAATAAGGAAGTAAATTGACAAACACATCCATCTTCTTCTTCTACACAACCTAGGACATCATGCTTAGCAACCTTGTTGCCCTAGTTACCTCGGTTTGAGGTGGAGCTCGGAACACAAACACTCGGGTGGATCGTCTTCGACTCTAGGAGGCCGCGGAGGTGACCAAGATCCGGATCGATCCTCGGAGCTTGGATGGACGAGGAGGACAGCGGAGAGAAGTCTCGAAGGACCGGTTTCGTGAGGTATAATCTCTATGACATAGTAGATAGAACCTCATGTAGTTTGCTAGGGTTTTGTTTAGCAAAGATCCTCTTTTTAGTCCATGTTGCCTTGTGTCAAAAAATTGTTTTTTACCGTTTCCGCCTCCCCGTAAGAACCGGGATGAGCAACGTGGACTTACATAAACAGTGGAAACACTATTTCAAATAAGTTTGGGGGTATGTACCACTTGTAATTATATAAAAATAAAAATAAAAATTTTTAAATAAAAAAATATATTATAAAAATTTCAAAATTTTTTGGGGGTATTTTTGTAAATTATCAGTTTAAAAAAAATAAAATAAAATAAAAATTTTATTTGCAAATAAATTCCTCTTTCTAAACGAGCCTTTTTGGCAAATAACCAAAACACCCCCTATAAAAAGATCCCGACCCCTCTACTGCTTTTAGCAAACCATAATATTTTCCTCTCCCAAAATCCTAGCCGCAGCAGCAGCCAGAGCAAGGAGATCCCATCTCGCGGCCGCGGAACCGACGCCCAACTCGATTCCTGCCGCGTTTCCACCGCTCATTGGTGTCTTCTCCCTCTGAAATCTTAAAAGGAGGTTTGCATTCTCTGATTCTCTCTGTTAAAATTTTTAGAAATATTATGCACTTCTCTGATGGCACCCACTTTGCAATTTGAAAGAGACTTTTCACAAATGTTTGCACACACGGTCTATGATAGCTATTTTGGTGACGAAATTCGAAGACGTGGGTGGAACTTCTTACTTTTCAACCATCCAAATTCCTTCGCGCTTCCGGATTTTGTAAACCATTTTTACGTGTGCATAGAAGATGGTTGCCTCTCACAACAATGATACATTAGGTTAATTTGGGTGGATAGGGAAATAATAATCGATAGGGACTTCATCCATGAAGTCACCTTAATACCTAGACTATCTATTCATGACGAACCCCTCCAATTCGAGGACTACCTACCCTTGATGGGTAATGATTGTTCGAGGGAGCCACGAAAAAGCATCCAGGCTAGAACCCATTTTGTGAACGTGTTGAATGTGTGCCGTTAGGCCCAAAATAATATTTTTGCCAGTTCGCACAATACGACATTTTTCACACCATCCCTTCATATCGTGCACACTTTGATGACTAGAAACCCCAGCTATGATATGTGCACAGTATTACTTCACTCAATTGGTGCAGGCAAGAGGGCTGCCAACTATCCATGCCATATGTTGGTGACACAACTGTGTCGCCATTTCCTCCCTGTGGAGGAATTTGAGTTTTATACGCATGGAGGGATCCATATAAGACCTCTTCTTAAGGGCGTATCCACGTCCTATACCCGCTTACATGATGTATGGTCGCGCACCGAGCCGTCCGAGGACGTGCCCGCCAAGACACCCAGCTCGAGCTCGACTGCGAGCGATGAAGAGCTTACCCCCGCTGCGCAAGCACGCTTAATGCGAAGAACCAATAGGGGGTAGAAAGATTAATAGGGATGGTGACCAACCTTGGTCAACGAGTGACAGGTTTGGAGCAGGGTATGAACACCTTGCTGGCAAGAGAGGAGCGTTCACGATCACGATCGAGGGGACGGCTAGGCTTTGAGCAGTAAGGACACTACTTTCAATAAGTTTAGGGGTGGAGGTGGTTTGTAAATAATTATCTTTGCATTGCATTTGCATATTTTTTATTTTTTGTACATATTTGTTTTTTCTTTCTTTGCATATTTAATTCCGCATTGCATCTTTATAAAAAATATAAAAATTGAAACAAATAAAAAAAATTGAAAATTATAAAAATTGAAAATTTTTAAAAATTGTAAATTTTTAAAAATTGAAAAATTCAATTTTGGTCATATTTGACATAAGTTCAACATGACGGTTGTCTGGTTAGAAAAAACTAGATCCTAAACTTGGTAAATTAAAAACCTTAAAAATAACCTCTCTTAAAGTTTAACCATAGAAAATATGTGTCGTTGCAGTTTATTCAGAAATAGACAAATTTTGAGTTCAGTTCTAGGGATAAATCAAAATAAGGGAAGAGTGTTGAAATTTTTATTTGAAGTGTAAGTCTGAAAAATAAATTCTGAACCTTTAGTCTGAATCCTAAAAATATATACCCTACTACATGCACGTACACGCACCTTGAAACTTGGGATAGTAGAGAATACCTTGAAATGCTCTTGTCTAAAATCCTTAGTATGAAGAAAAATAAAATAAAGTATAAATGGTGAATAAAGAAAAAATGAACACTGGTTTTGTAATTGCTTAAGGCAGCACAAATTAAAAAAATATAGCGATGGTGCTTTATCACTTAGTGCCTTAGACCAACTGTTTGGGAGTCACTGCTAAGCTTAGGTATTACAAGATGAGGAATTACACCTAAATCGGCAAGCACATTTTGTACTCGGTCGTTTAGTACCTCAAGAAGTATTAACGGTCGTATGAAGTATGTGTGAGCAAATTCATCTAAAATTCACCAACTAAAAGTATTTTGGACGATGGACAAGAGTATGATGGCTTGAATTGAATTTCCAAGCGTAGGGGTAAAAATTACACACACATAGGGGTATATGATTGGGGTTTGGATGAGAGATAGGAATGAAAGATAGGCCTTATAACTTCAATAATAATGATAAAAATTCTTGAGTGGAGATTGCACCTTAGAAGGAAAATTCAAAAGATGCTGAAAACTTTATAAATTTGTAAAACATATACGATCTTAAGTTAAATGAAAAGTGAGTATGAAAAATACGGGTTGAAGATTTCTAAGTTAAAGATAATAGAATTTCTTGCTAGAATACTGAAATTAAGAATGAGAGTCAACAAGCCAAATTGATCGGATTTTGCGGGTAGTATCCACTGAAAACCCTCAGGAGACAACACTCCTCCTACTAGGGACACCTAGAGGTTTAACGGCTTGTTGCACGAGCTCAGTGCAATCGCGTTTCCTGTAAAAGTGAGGTTAGGATTTTTCGAGTATAAAATTGGCTTTGCTCGGGATGAGCAAAAAATAAGTTTGGGGGTATTTGTTCATATCAGAATTTTGCATTATTAAATAGCCCATTCTTAATCACATTACTTACAAATAGGTGCTTTTGATCCATGTCTACTCAATAGTTGCAGGTTACAGGTTCTGAGATCGTTACAGTGAAATTCATGAAAAGTCGCTACAAATGTGAGACTATGACCAACAATAAGATGAATTTGTATGATGTCGCCTACCAGTTAAAGGAACAAATGAAAATCATTAGACAGTTCAATGCACAAATCAAAAGGGCAGCACAAGATTCAAGACTTCAACACGAAGCAAGGCAAAAAGTCCATAACATTCTGCATTGTGGAAATCTGGAAGAAAATAGAAGAGATTCTGTGGAACCAAGTGAAGAAAACAGTAGGAAAAAGCAACATGAAGCAACCCTAGAAATTTAATACCAAGATCCCACAATACGGCCGCGGAACCGCGGCCAAACATGCCTTTCTGCCGCAAAACCGCGGCCGTATGCTGCACGTGTCGGTACAGGTGTTGGTGGGTGTCGGTGCTTTGACCCGACTTTCTTAGGGTAGTCTTGTAAATTCAGATGTGGATCAGATTGTAACCTAGGGTTTTTCCTATCTATATATTGGAAAGCCAAAAGCCTTATTAGGCATGCCTCTTTTTAATTCTTAGATTTAAATTTTAATTAAGTTGTAATGCATTGTTGAGAGATATTAATAAATTAAGTTTTCTTTCTATCATGCATTCTTCTTTTTTTTATCTGAATTTCAATTCCTGAAATTTCTTTTTTGTTCTTTATTATCTGCAATTTAATTTTTCTAATATAAAAAAATATAAAAATGAATTTTATTGTCACCTTCCTAATGAGTGAGTAATTCCTCACTTGTTAGGGTTAGGATAGGGAAAGTTTGAGAGAACGAAATCTCTCTCACTCCTTTCTTTGCCCATATAATTTTATTTAAAGGTTCCCCTTTAAAATTAACCATAATCTGCTCACTACGGCACCCTTTCCTACATGATAGCGGTGATTCCCTAGTTAGACCGGATGTGGTTGAATTAACCGGAGGTTAGGGCTAAGAGCCAAGAAAGGACGGATAAGGACCAAAAGGAAGAAACTACGTTTCTTCCTAGTTGTGATAATCCTCTTTGTTGACTATTACCCTAACACCTATATTCATAACTAGGGCATTAGAAGATGTGAGAAGAATCTCTTTTTTTAACTAACCTAATCCTAATCCTAGCAAGCCTTTAAAACAATTTAATGTCATTCTTAGATCTTAAAACAAAACCTAACAAAAATAGGACTTAACTCGTTAGAACTTAAAGAAAGAACACCATTCCCCTGTGGACCGACTCGTACTCAACCTGCTAGCTACCAAGCGACACCGTCTTGATTGCGGTATTCTTTAATTTAAAACGCACGCAAAAACACGAACAATCAGACACGATCCGCACAATCACGTAAAGACGCGTATGAGCTTATGTTAAATAAATTGCAAGGATTGAAAAATAGGGTTTAACGTTTTTGACTTGGGTAATAAAACTCCTAGATTTGATCTCTAACCTTAAGATTAGAATTAACAGTTTTCGCGCAACGCTAACTTGACTGGATTTTGCGGGTGTAATCCGCTGAAAACCCTCAGGAGACAACACTCCTCCTACTAGGGACACCTAGAGGTTTAACGGCTTGTTGCACATACTCAGTGCAATCGCGTTCCCTGCGAAAGTGAGGCTAGGATTTTTTGTTTTGCTCGGGACGAGCAAAAGATAAGTTTGGGGGTATTTGTTCATCACAGAAAACTGCATTTTAATACCGCTCATTCATTATCTATTTTGTTATATATCGGTACTATTAATCAGTGTCTGCTCAGTAATTACAGTTTACAGGTATTCGTGATTTAATACAGGAAACAAACTCATTATCATGAATGTTATTTATATATATGCCCTAGAGGCCATTATTGTACATATGATGTATATTATAATGGATGCTTGGATATATATATAGAGGACTTTCTTACTCGACATGATAGTATGCTATTTGGTTTCACTTTATCTTAACATGTTGACTTGTATTAGTTTATTGTCTTGCTCTCACATGTTGATAAAGCCCTTAGGATATGTACTCAACTACTGGGACTATGATGAGATCATACTAGTGGGGCCTAGGTAGTCAACGAGTACATCCTATAACTGTTCCTTGTCGAGGGTGTATCGAGACAGAGCATCGATACACCCGAGTAGACTAGCGTATATGCATCTTGACCCATATGATGGGCGATGGATGATCCCACATCGATCGGTGTTTGACATCAAAGATGGTGTACGGGTGCTCAGTGGAGACTGGGTACACTGAACGGACTCGCCGAGAACTCCTAGATGGATTTATACCAATTGTCTGATAGCAGTTCTCTGGTGACACTGGTAGAGCTTAGTCTGTAGACCCGAGATCGTCATAGAGTCTTGTGTGATTTCCACAGTGCTTTTATTTCCACCTTACCACGTCCAAGAGGGCGTGCAAAACGGTGGCTTTTGGGTACAGTACCGAATCACATGGAGGCAATGAGCGATAGAAGGGGATTCGTCTCTCCCGGTATAGGGAGTTTATGTTGTGCTGTGTTCGATTGGCTATAACTGGATGTCCCTGGCCAGGGCTGATATCGAGTGCTGCTGGTAAGAGTTATCAGTAGTTTCTCGACCTGTTATGAGCCTCACATCGACACGACTTATCGGTTACTGGGGTCTGACGTATACCACCCCTAGACTTGATATGCAACATATCAAACGAAGAGACCGGACTGTACGGTAGTGTTCCTGATTGGATTCATAGGAGAATGTACAGGCTTTCTTGTTGATCTTCTGATCGCTCAATACCCGAGTGGCTGTTACGTTTAGCTGACCGCTTGCAGCTTGTGGGTGTTTGATAGGATCATCACATACTGCCGGCGTATTGACGATTCTTTAGAGTCCTACACAGAGGTTTCCTGACTCAGGCAAAACGGAGTAGGAGCACATATATGATATATGCGGGACCGAGAATAATACGATATGAGATACCGTATTCTATTCTCATGATATATGATATCGGCCGGGTATATGTGATATAGCCGGGTCATCGGATCAAGTGTTGATTCGATGAATCGGTAAATGTTATATTAGTCGGTTATATGCGATATAGCCGGATTGTCGGATCAAGTGTTGATTAGATAATTTAATGTATAATTATATATGTGATATATTACATTACATTATCTAATATAAGCTCGCTTTATTGATTCATTTTCTAACCGGATAATACATTGATTTATATGCGTTATATGTTAATTGTTTTAGTTTCTTTTGTTACAAAAATATATTATATAT
Source organism: Agapanthus africanus (assembly GCA_030015575.1). Classification (NCBI taxonomy): domain Eukaryota; kingdom Viridiplantae; phylum Streptophyta; class Magnoliopsida; order Asparagales; family Amaryllidaceae; genus Agapanthus; species Agapanthus africanus. The sequence continues at coordinate 302,490,991 of CM057343.1, read as the reverse complement.
GTGATATATAATATTGTAACAAGTTATGATTACAAATGCAACATGATTTATGGAGATTAAACATAGTTAGGGTTTGATTTGGGTTAGCTTTTTCATGAAGCTTCTAGAAACATTATTTTGTTTTAAGCTTAGATATTTTGGATTGATATTTTGTGTAGATTTTTCTTAACCCAACCCAAACCCTTTACCCTAGTTGATTCTCTACATGAGTTAAGCCACTCATTCTTAACTCAAGTGTTGATTTGCAACCATAGCAATAATTCATTATTCATCACAAAAGACTTCTTCTTCTTCTTCCTCCTTGAAAATGCTTTCTAGCTTTTTGAAAGGCGATGAATTAAAGTGAGAAAATGAAAACAAAAGAGAGCTAAATTCCTACTTCATCATTCTCATCTATTCTAGACACTTAGATTAGGGTGTTCACTTCATTAATACTTGATTAGAGAAGTGAGAGCTTGAGTTAAAGATTCCTCAAGGTAGATCATCTTCGAAAAGGAAGACTTCAAGCAAGTATGGATCATTCGGCTTGTGGAGCCTCTTTATAGTCCGGAAGTTCATGGATCGCCGCGAAGGGACTACTACTCGGAGCTTATGAAGCGAAGGAGCAGACTACAAAGGTTGTAATCCCTCTCTCTTAGATGTAAAGTTGTTTACATGCTATGTTAACCCTAAAACTCTAGCAAAGATCCTCGCTTTAGGTTGTTCGGCACTTGAAAATTTTTTGATTTAGCATGGTTGATACCTTATAGACCCTTGTGATAGTGCCTAGTAAGTGGTATCAGAGCCTAGCTAGAGCATTAGGCGATGTGTAGACGAAGTTAAAAGTCCGATCGAACCCCGAAACATCATTATGGACCCCCTCTTTAGAAATTTTTTTAAAAGATGGTTTTTCCGTATTAAAAATGCTCAGAAAAATAAGCAGGGGATTCTATGGATAATTGTGAAATACGAACCCCTAATTCCTTCAAGTCACCGCTGAACCGCGGCAGTACCAGGCTTTTCGCGGCGGTTCTGCAGCCATACTTGGGTATCAAGGATAGATATTTCTAGGTTTTATCCGTAGGTATTAGTACATGCTTCTGGGAATTTTTAATATTAGTCAAGTGTTGAGTTTTCTGGAGATCTTAAGAATTCGTTGATTCGATCGGAAAGTTTAACATCATTTAGTTTTTCGGGTAATTTAGAACGTGTTAAAAGGTTCGAACGGAAATCAATAACTCATTTTTCCCAAGACGGAAAACTTTCAAGTGTTGGATTTTTCCTCTATTTAAAACTTTCGGGAAATTATGCTAGCGTATCTGTGGACCCTCTAGAAGAACGTATCCTTAACTCGATTATGTGACCGTCAAAACTGCCACTGAACCCTAAGGTTTGTGGTAGTTTAGCGTTGCTACATGTGAGGCATTGGTTTAACCCTTCTACGGCCTGTTCATTGGGGCTGTGACATGTTCTGGGATTTTTGAACTATGCTCAAGTGTTGAGCTATTTGGGAAATCTTCGGTATTTTATTATTCGATCGGAAAGTTTAACATTGTCTATTTCTGGAATGTGATACAATATGCGGAATTTATATAGTTAGGCATGAAATGCGAAGTATGTGATATTTCGGATTTGCGGTGTCTAAAGTGATTGTGGATTTCAAATGTTTTAGTTTTACACTTTCTTTTCTGTGACCGTAAGCGTAGTATGTGGTGTATCACCGGCTTTGTTGCTATACATCAACGACAATCGGGATACGCATACTTGCTTACGTTGATGATATGAGATATTATGTGTTGGTGTGATATGTTATATTGGATCGTCGTGTTCTGAATAGCCGGGGTTTTATGTGAGATGAGGGTTTTTATTTTCATTCATGTAAAATTCATTGTATGTAATATTCTTTTATTGGGGAACTTCCAGGTTGAGGATGATGTCACCATTGTATATTATTTACTTTTCCGCATTAGGTAGACCCAAGGAGGGGAGCACAAGTAACCGGGTTCTAGGGTACAGTGGGAGGCCATCTCGAGGAGTCGAGACCGGGTCTCCTAACCCTAGAATTGGCAGGGTTACTTGCCGCTCTCGTAGGGGTCTAGGGATGTGGGTTTGGCTATTCATCGCGACCGTGGAATCAGTGTTTTATACAGGCTCGAAATAAAACACGGACGTCCTAGTATATCCAATATTTCATATGCTATCTTCTGCTGCAATGTTCTGTGATGAGATCATATTACTGCCTGAGACAATGCTTATACTATATATATATATATGTTGATATATAAATATTACTGCTTTCGTTTCTTCTGTGATGCTTGGGAAGCATAACTGATGGGATTTATTAATGAGATTAATAAAAAAAAGAAACCTAAAAGATGTTGTAGAATCAAAACTTTATAAAAAGGGTAGCTACAGTTTTGCTTTGCATAGCGGTATATATAATATACCATGCACCTTATTCGATGAGGAAAGAGCCGAGATCCCTTCACCGAGAGCGACCTCTTTAGCAAAACTGGCAGATGCTATAAACTCGCGGTTTAGTTTTTGATTGATTCTATAGTTCTTGCTTTGCACAGCGGTATATATGATATACCCTGCACCTTATTCGATGAGGAAAGAGCCGAGATCCCTTCACCAGGAGTGACCTCTTTAGCAAAACTAGAAAATACTAAAAAACACTCCTTTTCAAAATCACTTGTTCTACAACGATATCAAGTTCATTACGCAATAGGTTTTCTGAAAAACCTGTCGTAGTCCTCCGTCATTTCAGATAAATCCTACTTAGTATTCGTGCTGCGTTTGTTGACCTTGTCAAGGCACAGTGTATGGTACCTAATTAATATTTATCTGCTAAAACATGAGATGTGATTGCATTAGGGTATTCATACGGCCTTGTTGACCTTGTCAAGGGTCATGCGGGTGGGTTTAATTCAATCGGGAAATGACGGGTTGAACTTGACTTGCGATTTATGGTTTGTTGACCTTGTCAATGTCATAGATTGCTAGGGGCAGAATATTATCGGGAATTTCAAGTGTTGAAATTTGCAATGAGATTGCATACCTTCTATGAGATAGATGTATCCTGATACCCACTGCGAGTAAAATTTACTCCTGGGAGAGTTTTACACAGGATAATTAGCCGATCAAGTAGGTGACTACAAAGGTGTTTACGGGGTTATGCCTCTGGGAAAACGAGGTTTACTTTAATTAGGTCCGTGCGAAAGCACGGGGAACCTCCCTCAAAGTACCAACACTGGCCTGGCTGAAAGATTGACGAACTTGTAAAGTGTAATTAATCCCGGCTATTCTTTCCTTTTAGGGTTTGAAGGAAGATTTGATAAAAAACAGTGGGAGACATCCTGATTAGATAAGATAATAACCAATCTAATCTTGTAAGAGCATACGCTAAAGTGTTTTCTTCTCTCTCTCCAGGTAGCGACCATGTCAGGCCTTAATCAAGATAATAATATGGATGTATTGATTGAACCCGCCTGTTATACTGAGCAGGGGAACGTTGGCCCCGTTCTTTCTTATAAGTGTTATAAGACTGAGCAGGGAATATGAGAATATCTAGATTCTCATGCCGCCTAAATGAAGAACAAACATGCTGATGCATCTTCTTCGGGTGTGTTTGTTATCGAGAACTATTTCTCAGTTCACTCTACGTCTAGGGTATTAGATATCGGATCGGGATCCCATATATGTAATATGTTACATAGGCTACGAAAAGGTAGGGAACTGGGAGAGGGTGATCATTCTGTAAGAGTAGGGAATGGTGCAAATGTTGCAGCCAAGGCAGTTGGCGAATATCACCTTGTATTACCAAATGGTAGTACATTGGTTCTGAACGAATGCTATTACATTCCGACCATGATATGCAATCTTATATCAGTTTCTTTATTGAGCAAAGTAGGATATAATTTTGTAGTACAGGATAATGTTATGAACATATTCCTGAATCAAAAGTTGATAGGATCAGGATCGTCAAATAATGGCATATACGTTCTCAACCAAACTACAGTACTTAATATACAAAACACACACAAGAGGAGGAGTTCAGAAATGAACGAATCCTTCTTGTGGCATTATAGACTAGGTCACATCAATGCGACACGGCTAGCTAAGTTGCATAAGGATGGATATTTGAATCCATTCGAATTATCATCTTATGATACTTTCCAGTCATGCCTCAAAGGCAAGATGACCAAAACTCCGTTTAGTAGACACGGAGAAAGAGTTACTGAACTCTTAGGGCTGATAAATAGTGATGTATGTGGTCCTATGTCTACACAAGCCAGGAACGGTTCTTCCTACTTCATTACATTCACTAACGATCTCTCAAGATACGTACATGTGTTCCTGATGAAACATAAGTCTGAAGCTTTTGAGAAATTCAGAGAATATAAGCACGAAGTAGAGAACCAAACGGGCAAAAGTATTAGGATCCTTCGATCTGATCGAGGAAAAGAATACTTAAGCAATGCGTTCCTGGACTATCTAAAAGAGAATGGGATTCTCTCTCAGCTTACTCCTCTTTATACACCACAGCACAACGGTGTATCGGAGCGTAGGAATGCACCCTATTAGATATGGCGCGCTCTATAATAAGCAATGCTGAGTTACCTATTTCCTTCTGGGGTTATGCGCTTGAGACAGCGGCATACCTATTGAATCAAGTTCCGTCTAAATCTGTACCTACCACACCATATGAGATATGGAGTTGGAAGAGACCGTATCTTAAACGAGTTAAGCTATGGGGTTTTCCGGCCTATGTCAAAACGCAAAATCCGGACAAACTCGAGGCACGATCAGTTCTTTGCAAGTTTGTGGGATATCCGAAGAATTCTTATGGATATTTTTTCTACCACAGTGAGGAGCAAAAGGTGTTTGTTGCTCAACATGCCACCTTTTTAGAAAAGGAATTCCTTGTAAAAGAAATTAGTGGCAAAGAGCTAGAGCTGGAAGAGGTTCCAGCACCACAAACTACAACTGATGGTTTATTAGAACCAGAGGATTCAGTAATACCCGACGAACCATAGCCGCTCCGCCGATCTAGTAGGGTTCCTCATCCACCTGAGAGATACTACGGTTTTCTCGTTGATGGTGGGAGCGAGGATTGCATCATAAAAGATGATGACCCAACTTGCTTCGAGAAGGCCATCATGAGTGGTGACTCTATGAAGTGGCTGGATGCAATGCGATCTGAGATAGAATCCATGTACACCAACAAAGTATGGACTTTGGAAGTTGCTCCTGAAGGGGTAAAACCCATTGGGAGCAAATGGATCTTTAAAAGGAAACTTGGTATAGATGGAAAAGTTGAGACTTACAAAGCTAGACTTGTTGCAAAAGGTTTTCGTCAACGACCATGTGTGGATTATGACGAAACTTTTTATCCAGTGTCTATGCTTAAGTCCATCCGGATCCTACTTGCCATTGCTACATACCATGATTATGAAATCTGGCAGATGGATGTTAAGACCGCCTTTCTAAATGGTGATTTAGAAGAATGCGTGTACATGACTCAGCCAGAGGGCTTCGTAGATAGTGGGAGCAGCGGAAAGGTGTGCAAGCTGCTTAAATCCATCTACGGATTAAAGCAGGTATCACGGAGTTGGAACATCTGCTTTGATGTTGTAGTCAAAGAGTTTGACTTCATCTAAAACGTAGATGAACCTTGTATTTACAAGAAGGTTGCAGAGAGTAAGGTTGTCTTCCCCGTATTGTACGTGGATGACATACTCTTGATAGGAAATGATGTTCCTGTGCTGCACTCAGTCAAGCTCTTCTTATCACAAAGATTCTCAATGAAAGATCTAGGTGATGCCTCCTGCATACTGGGAATGATGATCTATAGAGATAGATCTAAACGGATACTGGGATTGTCCCAATCCAGGTACATTGACACCATACTAAAGAGGTTTAGTATGGAAGAATCGAAGCGTGGGAACCAACCCACGATCTCTAGGCTCACTCTCTCCAAAGAGATGTCTCCCAAGACAGATTTAGAAAGAGCTCGCATGCAAGGGATACCCTATGCTTCGGAAGTAGGCTCTATCATGTATGCGATGCTATGTACCAGACCCGATGCAGCATATTCACTAAGTGTAGTGAGTCGGTATCAAGCAGTTCCTGGAGAGAGTCATGTTCATATCATAATTTTGCATTATTATATTCCCCATTCCTATTCATTTTACAAATAAACAGGTGCTTTTGATCCATGTCTGCTACATAGTTGCAGGTTACAGGTTCTCGGAAAAAACAGTGAAAATGATAAAAAAAAACGATACAAAAGTGAGACTACGACCAACAAATAGAAGAATCTTTATCATGCCTACAGTTTGAGGGACAAATGAAGATCAATGAACAATTTCACAAAGTATAAAGGCAGCGCAAGGTTCAAGATTTTGACATGAAGCAAACGGTAAAAGTCCACAACATTCTGCACGGTGGAATTCTGGAAGAAACTAGAGGACATTCTGAAGAACCAAGTGAAGAAAATCCAAGTAAAAAGCAACATGAAAATTACCAGAGAAACAGAAGGCAAAGAGTCTCCAATATGGCCGCGGATCCGCGGCCAAACAGGGCTTTTGGACGCGGTTCCACGGCCATGATAAGCACGTGTCGATGCATTCGTTGATGGTGGCGGCGGTGCGTTGACTAGGCTTCTTAGTGTAATTTTTTAAATACAGATAGGGATCAGATGTAACCCTTGGATTTCTATAATCTATAAATAGAAACCCTAAAGCTCTTTTTGGAGCATGCCTCTTCATATGCCTCTTTTTATTCATCTATTTCAGAATTTTGATTCGTTGTAAATGTTTGAAGAGAGCATCAAATAAAGTAAGTTTTTCATTTCCGTGCCTTAGGTAATTTCTTTTCTGCCGTAGTTTAGTAATTTTATTATCTGCCCTAGTTAATTAGTTTAGAACTTATAATTTTTTGCTGTAGATAAACAATGACTTTTATCAATCCCCTAATGAGTGAGTAGTTCCTCACTTGTTAGGGTTAGTAATAGGAAAGGTTTGAGAGATGAAAATCTCTCACCCCTTTCTTGCCCGTCATATATTTTAATAAGGACTCCATGCATACATACGCACACCGCTCACTACGGCACCCTATCCCATGAGGTAGCGGTGATACCGTAGTTTAAAAGACCGGTTGTATATGTTTTCCATGGAGGTTAGGGTAAGAATTAAGAAAGGAAGGACAAGAATCTAGAGGAAGAAACCTAGTTTTTTTCCCGATGGTACTAATCCACTTTATTAATTATTACCATAACACCTAATAGATCTTAATTAGGGTATAGAAAGCGGTGAGGAAAATATTGAATTTCCAAATTTAACCTAAACCTAACCCTAGCAAGGTTTTAATCCTAGTCTAGATCAAACTTAGTTTTTAGTGATAATCCAATCCACCACAATTGGAATTAACTCGATTGAACAAATAGAAAATACACAAAATCGCTGTGGACCGACCCGTACTCACCGGCTAGCTACCAAGCGACGCCGTTCTTGATTGCGGTAAAACAATTCTTTGATCATCAAAATTCTTAACCAATCAAATAGCGCCGTTGCCGGAGATGGCGTAGTTATTTTCTTTTTTTTATTTCGGGTTAATATAAAAATTAAAAAAATCATAAAACTGAAAAATATAGAAAAAAAATATAAAAATTTAGCATCTTGTTATTTTTGAAAGGTATTTTGTTTGAAATGTGCAGGATTGACGGGCGGATTCAGATCTGGAAAATTCCAGTGAGCAAAACAGAAAACAGCAGATCTGAACAAACAGAGGATAATCAGAACAGAGAAATAGAAGAATTTTGGAGATCTGAACCGCCAAGTCAACCGCGGAACCGCGGTCAAAGGCGAGATTCGGCGGCGGATCCACGGCCTGGTGGTGACATCATCATTTGAAAAAGTCCCTGTAAGCATCTTCTCTTCTTCTGGACCCCCTGATATCCTCTGAAGTATTTTCCTGCAGGGTTCTTTGCGCAAAAATTTCTCTCCCTTCTCCAATAACTTGATCTTATGCAGGATTCTTTGCGCCGCAATAAAAAAAATTTTGGCAAGTGTTTGATTGTGTTTACTGCTTTGCATCTTTAAAATTGACTTTAAGGGGCTTTTACACCAATCAGATTGGGTGGGGATTTCATTGCCCTTCTTAGGACCCTAAAAATCACAAAAAACATATTGCATAAACCATCGAGTTAAATTAAAAAAAGATTAGACCCAGCCTTAAGGACTGGCGTGCTCAATAGGACAAAGGAATAGTTGTAGGCATCGATCGTTTATCTAAACCAGACTTTATGGTGTCTAGGATAGACAAGTGGGGAAAGGTAACTTCAAAAGGTCCGTCTCACGGCGATTCGTGAGCGGATCCTTCCTTTCTCTACTTGTGCTTACCTGTCCACAAATGGCGGTGAAGAAGCGGTTTGTGGTCCTCACATCTTGCCCTTTGGAACAGTTAGGAGCAGTCAAGTTGACCTAGGTGACCATAGGTCTAGGCTTGATTGTGCATATTGTGATTGCTTATACGTGTGTCTAGCCTCTTATAAAAATATTTTTGTAAAAAGCTCCTTATATAAAAAAAACAGAAAAAAAATTTCTCAAAAACTTGCCACTTGTCGCTAAGAAATCCATTGCACCCCACTTGCACCCCATATTCTTTTTCTTTCTTACATCATGGGTACCCCACCTCCCAAAACTCTTTCCGAACTTTGGTACCCTCATCCAAACATTGCTTCCTACGCGAATTTTTTTGGTCGAATTACGGACGACCCCTCCATGCCCAAAATTTCTTTGAAAGATCGAATAGAAGCGTCTAGGAAAAATAGTTCGACTCCGCAATCCACTCGGTATCAACCATTTCAACCTTCACCACCTTCTTACGTTGATACTCATTTTTCGAGTTCTGTTGTAACTCTGAAACTCATGTCTATTGTTGAACATATTGAACAATCTCATAACCGATCTTTCATTCCTTTCAACACTTCCAGTTCTTGGGATCAACAAGTCCATTCACCTTTTTATCCAAATGTTGATCCTACTCCTATCCAACAATTCAATTCCTACCAGTCCTACCCGACTTTCGGACCTTCCCTAGACATTGCTTCTACACAACCAATTGGGAGTTTCACGTATCCAAACAACTTTGAATCTTTTACTGAACCCCCTTCACAACCCATGTCTAGTCTGGAACAGTCGTTGGAATCTTATATTGACGCGAAAAACCAACAGATGAGGAATTTGGATGCGTCCATTGCCGCCCTTATGCAACCTAGTGACCCGGTAGGTAGTTTCCAACTAGGTCCAAAAATTCCAATGTATGATGAGGCGGTTGGACAGATTGAGAGTTTAAGTGGAGAGAGTGAGCTGTGCACCCTTCCAAATAAAACCAACCCATCACCAATTGAATCCTACAACTCCGGTTTTGAATGTCTATCAAGTGTCCCAAATGATTCACCAGTTGAAAATAAAATGCTTAATGAGTTGTGCGACTTTGTAGTGCTTGATTTGCCAGATTGTGAAGGGTCCCTTTCGAGTGAAACCATCACTAATCCTTTCGACCTCTACACCTTCAATATAGAACCTGAATTGATAAATGTCCATGATTTTGATGAGGTGTCCAAAAAAATTGATTTTCACTTCATTGAGGATATTGATGTTAGTTATATGTTTGCCCTAGAGGCCATTACTGTACAAACGATGTATATTGTAGTGGATGCTAGGACATATATAGGGAGGACTTTCTTGCTCGACATGATAGTATGCTATCTGGTTGTACTTTATCTTAACATGTACTCTGATTGTCTCTATATTACATGTTGATAAAGCCCTTAGGATATGTACTCGACTATTGGGACTATGATGAGATCATACTAGTGGGGCCACGGTGGTCGACGAGTACATCCTATAACTGTTCCTAGTCGAGGGTGTATCGAGACAGGGCATCGATACACCAGAGTAGACTAGCGTATACGCATCTTGACCCATATGATGGGCGATGGATGATCCCATATCCATCGGTGTTTGACATCAAGGATGGAGTACGGGTGCTCAGTGGAGACTGGGTACACTGGACGGACTCGCCGAGAACTCCCAGATGGTATTATACCATACGTCAGATGGCAGTTCTCCGGTGACACTGGTACAGAGTAGTCTGTCGACCCGAGATCGTCATAGAGTCTTGTGTGATTCCTACTGTGCTTTGATTTCCATCATACCACGTCCAAGAGGGCGTGCAAAAAGGTGGCTTTTGGGTACAGTCCCGAATCTTATGGAGGCAATGAGCGATAGGAGGGGATTCGTCTCTCCCGGTATAGGGAGTTGATGTTGTGCTGTGTTCGATTGGCTATAACCGGAAATCCCTGGCCAGGGTTGCTGAGATTTACTGGTAAGTGTTATCAGTAGTTTCTCGAACTGTTATAGACCTCAAATCGACACGACTTATCAAGCTACTGGGGTCTGACGTTTACCACCCCTAGGCGAGATATGCAACATATCAGACGATGAGACCGGATTGTACGGGAGTGTTACTGTTTGGATTCGCAGGAGAATGTACAGGCTTGCTTGTTGATCTTCTGAGTGCTCAATACCTGGGTAGCTGTTACGTTTAGCTGACCGCTTGCAGGTTGTGGGTGTTTGATATGATCATCACTTACTGCCGGCGTATTGACGATTCTTTAGAGTCCTACACAGAGGTTTCTTGACTCAGGCAAAACGGAGTAGGGGCATATATGTGATATGTGCGGGACCGAGGATAATGCGATATGTGATATCGTATTCTATTCTCGCGATATTTGATATCAGCCGGGTCATCGGTTCAAGTGTTGATTCGATGAATCGGTACGGATAAATATTAGCCGGTTATATGCGATATAGCCGGATTGTCGGATCAAGTGTTGATTCGATAATTTAATGTATACTAAAATATATGATATATTAAATTGCATTAACTAATATTTGCTCAATAAAAGATTCTTTTTCTCACTCGGGTAATACATTGATATATATGCGATATATGCTAAATGTATTATTTTATTTTGTTACGATAAATATTATATATGTGATATATAATATTGTAACATGATATGATAACTAATGCAACTTGTTTAGTGGAGTTTAAACATGATTAGGGTTTGGATTAGGGTTAAGCTTTCTAGATGTTTCTAGAAGCTTTTCTTTTTGTCATGATAAAGATATTTTCAAGTGAGTCATGCTTTAACCCAACCCAAACCCTAACCCTAGTTAATTCTCTACAAAGGTTCACTTGACCATGGTTGCATAATTCTATCATATTATTCTTTTCCTATTCATCACAAAAGGATTCTAACATTGTTCATCTTCTTCCTCCTTCATTCTTTCATAAAAAGCTTACTAGTTTTTCAAAAGGTGATGAATAAATATGAGAAAAAGATAAATAAAGAGAGCAAAAATCCTACTTCATCATCCTCATCTTCCTTTGCCATTTAGACGAGGGTGTTCACATCATTTTATGAGTGTTAGCTTGTGTTAAAGAAACTTCAAGGTAGATCATCTTAGTATCGAAGATCGGAAGCAAAGGTTGCGTCTTTCTCTTCGTGGAACCTCTCGAGAGTCCGGATCCCGATGATCGCAGCGAAGGGACCACAACACGGAGCATATGAAGTGAAGGACCGGATCTACAAAGGTTGTAATCCCTCTCACTTAGTGTTAAAGTGTTTAGCATGCTTGTTTTCGCCTAATCTCTAGTTTAAAGTTCCGTATTCGGGTTGTTCGGCACGGCTAAATTTTTAATCGGGCATGGTTGATGCCTCGTAGACCCTTATGCGCATGCCTAGCAACCCTACAGTGGTATCAGAGCCAACCTAGAGCTTTAGGCGAAGTCTAGACGAAGTTTTAAGTCCGATCGAACCCGGAAAACCCGAATTAACCCCTTCTCTGGAAATTTTCTGAAACTTTGGATTTTTATGAATTAAAAATTGCCAAAAAATTCAGCAGGGAATTCGATGAGTTACTGTGAAGCACGTGGTGCTAACTCGACCAAGGAGGCGCGGAACCGCGGCCCAACCCTGGGTTTCACGGCGGTTCCGCGGCCACTTTGGTGAGTTACACCACGTGGCTTGCACAGTAATTCTTGTCTTCAAGTGCTGAGTCTTCTGGAAATTTTTATTTTTTTTATTCAACTGTTGAATTATCTGGGTTGTATTGGGGACATAAAGATTCAATCGGATATTTTAACTTTGTTTAGTTTTGTCCGGATAATTTTTAGAAACTGTTAAAAAGTTCGAACGGATATCAATAACTCACTTTTTCCCCTGTCGGAAAATTTTTCAAAAGTTGGATTTTTCCTCGTGTTTAAGAACGTTCTAAGTCGTGCAAGTAACGCGGTGGACCCTTTAGAAGACAACAAACCTTAACTCGATTATGTGACCGTCTTGAACTGCCCTTTGAACCTTAGGGTTTGGGGCAGTACGGCGTGCCACATGTGAGGCGTTGGCTTGACCCTTCTACGGCTGGGCCATTGGTACTGTGGCATGTAATGAATGTTTTTAAACTAATTTCAAGTGTTGAGATAAATTGGGGAAATCTTGGGTGCTTGATGATTCGATCGGAAAGTTTAACTTTTTCTATTTATCTGGAATGTGATACAATATTTGGAATCCACAGGTAGTTATGAGATAACTGATTTGAATATTATAAACATAGCAGTTTAGTCTCAGATGATCGGTTGCCACGGAATTTTGATGTGATCAAAAGTCCGTCGCAATCACGTAGTGTACGCGGATACTCGCCGGGTAAACTTAATAGACAGCCACGCTCCATAGCCCCGACCAAGTGACTGTAGGAGAACCCCGTCGCCGAAAGAATCCGTTCGGGTGCTCCCGGTAGTGGTGTTCCGCCTTGGTGCACTTCGTCGACGGTATCGGGGGTGCGGCCGTCTACTAAAGTTTGCGACGAGCATTCGATCAGGACGTCGGGAATCTTGTTGAATTGCCCGACTTGATATTGAAAAGAGTTTTCGATAATGAGACTAAAATGCGGGGTTTATAATTATTAGGCATGCGATGTCTAAGGAATTCATTTGGTTAGGCATGTGATGTCTAAGGAGGTTGTGGATTCCAACTGTTGTAGTTTTACATTTTTTTCTGTGACCGTAAGCGTAGTATGTGGTGTATCGCCGGCTTCGTTGCTATACATCAACGACAATCGGGATACGCATACCTGCTTACGTTGATGATATGAGATATTATGTGTTGCTGTGATATGTTATATTGGATCGTCGCGTTTGAATAGCCGGGGGGTTTTATGTGAGATGAGAGTTTTTCTTTTTCATTCATGTAAAATTCATATGTATGTAATATTCTTTTATTGGGGCACTTCCAGGTAGCGGAAGCTGTCACCGTTGTATATTATTTACTTTTCCGCATTAGGTAGACCCAAGCCGGGGAGCACAAGTAACCGGGTTCTAGGGTCCAGTGGGAGACCATCTCGAGGAGTCGAGACCGGGTCTCCTAACCCTAGAATTGGCAGTGTTACTTGCCGCTCTCATAGGGGTCTAGGGATGTGGGTTTGGCTATTCATCGCGACCGTGGAATCCGTGTTTTATACAGGCTCGTATTGAAAACACGGACGTCCTAGTATATCCAATATTTCATATATGTTCTTCTGCTGCAATGTTCTGTGATGAGATTATATTACTGCCTGAGACGAATGTTTATATTTTATATATATGAGATATATGTTATATTGCAGATTTCGTTTCAAAAGAGATGCTTGTGAAGCATAATAAAATGGGACTTCATTAATAAGATTAATGAAATAAAAGAAACCTAAGATGTTGGGGAATCGAATTTTCAAAAACAGGTAGCTACAGTTCTTGCTTTGCATCGCGGTGTTCCTTGTAGAACATCCTGCACCTTATTCGATAACGAAAGGACCGAGATCCCTTCACCGGGAGTGACTCCTTTAGCAATAACTGGCAGATGCTACAAACTCGGTTTGTCTTTTGATTGCTTCTATAGTTTCTGCTTTGCATAGTGATATTTGTGTAATATCCTGCACCTTATTCGATGAGGAAAGGGCCGACGATCCCTTCACCGGGAGTGACCCCTTTAGCAAAACTAGAAAAGCCTCAAAAACACCCCATTTAAAATCACTCGATTCTACAACGATATCAAGTTCATTACGCAATAGGTTTTCTTAAAAACCTGTCGTAACCCTCCGTCATTTTAGGAAGTAGAGTACTTAGTATTCGTGTTGTGTTTGTTGACCATAGTTAAGGCACAGTGTACGGTAGCTAAGTGATGTCTTCCTATATAGCAGATGATGCGATTAGTTAGGACAGTCATATGACTTTGTTGACCTTAGTTAAGGGTCATGTGGGTGGGTCTAATTAATCAAGTAATGACGGGTAGAACTTGACTAGTGCTTATCATTTGTTGACCATTGTTAAGGTCATAAGTCACTAGGGGAAAAATATTATCGGGAATTTCAAGTGTTGAAATTTACAATGAGATTGCATACCTTCTATGAGATAGTTGGATCCCGATACCCGCTGCGAGTAAGAGTTACTCCTGGAAGAGTTTTACACATTACAATTAGCCGATCAAGTAGGTGTCTAGAAAGGTGTCAACGGGGTTACGCCTCTGGGAAAACGAGGTTTACTTTAATTAGGTTCGTGCGAAAGCACGGGGGACCTCCCTCAAAGTACCGACACTGGCCTGGCTGAAAGATTGGCGAACTTGTAGCGTGTAATTAATCCCGGCTAGTCTTTCCTTTTAGGGTTTGAAGGAAGATTTGACTAAAAACAGTGGGAGACATCCTGATTAGATATATTATATAACCAATCTAATCTTGCAAGAGCATACGCTGAGTGTTTTCTTCTCTCTCTCTCCAGGTAGCGACCATATCACGCCTTAATCAAGATAATAAAACGGATATATTGACCGAACCCGCTTGTTATACTGAGCCGGGGAACGTTGGTCCCGCTCCAACTTATAATTGTTATAGGACAGAGCAGGAAATTGGGGAATACCAGATTTCCCGTGCCGCCCAAACGAAGAAAGTGCATGTTGATGCATCATCTTCGGGTGTGTTCAATACACAGAACTGTTTCTCAGTATCCTTTACGTCCTGGGTATGTGATACCGGATCAGGATCCCGTATATGTAATCTGTTACATGGGCTACAGATAGGTAGAGAACTGAGAACGGGTGATAAGTTTCATGAGATAGAAAACGGTGCAAGTGTTGCAGCCAAGTCTGTTGGTCACTATCACCCTGTATTACCTGAATACATTAATTCTGAACGAATGTTATTAGATACCGAACCTGATATACAAAATCATATCAGTCTCTTTATTAGTAAAGAAGTGATATAATTTTGTATTGTCGGATAATGTTTTGAACATTTACTATATCAAGAGTTGATCGGTTCAGGCACGTTATCTAAAAGCATAGACGTTCTAAATCAAACTACAGTTCTTAGTATACAGAACACACACAAGAGGAAGAGTTCAGAAATGAATGAATCCTTCTTGAGGCATTGTAGACTAGGTCATATCAATGCGACCCGACTGGCTGAAGTTACATTTAGATGCATATTTAAATTAGTTTGAATTTACATCTTGTGAAACTTGCCGGTCATGTCACAAAGATAAGATGACCATAGCTCTGTTTATTGGAAACAGAGAAAGAGTTGGTGAACTCTTGGGATTGATACATGCTGATGTATGAAGGTCCCCTATCTACACATGCCAAGATCAGTTCTTTGTACTTCATTACATTCTCTGATAATCTCTCAAGATTCAGACATATGTTCCTGCTGAAACACAAGTCCGAAGCTTTTGAGATATTCACAGAATATAAGTTAGAAGTAGAGAACCAAAATACGGGTATAAGTATTATGTCCTTTGATGAGATCAAGGAGGAGAATACTTGAGCACGGAATTCCTGGACTATTCTAAAGGAGAATGAGATTCTCTCTCGGCATTACTCCTCCGGATACACCATAGCACGATGGTATATCGGGGCGGAGCAATCACACCCTATATGATATGGTGTGCTCTATGATGAGTACTACTGAGTTACCTTTTTCCTATTGGGTGTTATGCACTTGAGAAGTTGCATACCTATTGAATAGGGTTCGAATCAAATCAGTTACCTACCACTTCATATGTGATATGGAAAGGGAAGAGCCCATATCTTAAGTTGGTTAAGATTTGGGGTTGTCCGGCCTATGTCTAAAAGCAAAATCCGGACAAGCTCGAGGCAAGGTCTGTTATGTAGAACTGGAAATGGTTCCAGCTATAAAAAATGCAGCTGATGATTTGGTAGAACCAAAGGATTCAATATTTTCAAACGAACCTCAGCCTCTCCGCCGATCTGGTAGGGTTCCTTACCCACCTGAGAGATACTTCGATTTCTCTATGGCAGTGGGAGCGAGGATTGCATCATGAGATGATGACCCAACTAGTTTCGAGCTGGCCATCAGGAGTGGGACTCTATAAGAATGGCTGGATGCTTATCTATCTGAGATGGAATCCTTATACACCAACAAAGTATGGACTTTGGTTGCTTTATCTGAAGGGTTAAATCCCCATCAGGAGCGAGTATATCTTGAGAAGATTACTTGGTGTACATGGAAAAGTTGAGACTTTCAAAGCTATGCTTAAGTCCATCCAGATCCTACTTCCCACGGCTACATACCATGACTACGATATCTGGTGGTTGGGTGTCATGACTACTTTTCTAAATGATGTTTTAGAAAAGAGCGTCTATAAGTACACAACCAGAGGGCTTCGTAGACAGTGGGAGCAGCGGAAACGTGTGCAAGATGTTTTATATGATAAAACAGACATCGCGGAGTTGGAACATCTATTTTGATGTGGTAGTCAAAGAGTTTGACTTCATCAAAATGGTAGATGAACCTTGTATATACGAAAAGGTAGTAGAGAGTATGGTGGTGATCCTCGTAGAGTACGTGGATGACATACTCTTGATAGGGAAGGAGTTTCCTATGCTACGCTCGGTCAATCTCCGCTTATCACAAGGATTCTCCATATAGGATCAAAGTGATACCTACTAAATCCTAGGTTTTGGATCTATGAGATAGATCTAATTGGATGTTAGGATACTCACTAGTTGTAGTGAGATGGTATCAATCGATCCTGGGGAGAATCACTGGAAAGGTTCCAGGGTGATAAGAACGACTGAATGTCAGTCGCAGGCATTGTCTACACCCTCAATGGAGGATCGGTATGTTGGAAGAGTTCCAAGCTAGATACCATGACATACTAGACGATTAAAGGCAAGATACATCGTTACCAAGGATGCTACCAAAAGAGGCAGTCTGGATATTTATAAGTTCATAAGATGAACTTCGTTCCTACCATTGTGTGACAATGGAGTTGTGGCTTATGCTAAGGAACCCCCGTCCCATCAGAAATCCAGATATAATTCTTAGGCAGTATCACCTGATCATGGAGATGGTTGATCTCCAGGAAGATCGAGGTTAGGAGAGTAGACACAGAGGACAACAGCGCGAATCCACTCACAAAGGCCTTTTTCCCAGTAGAGACTTTTATGGGATGGTTGAGTATGAGATACTTCAACCGCAGCTAATTGTTGGGTATGCGATACCATAACAGATGGCCTTAGTGCAAGTGGGAGATTGTTAGTTATATGTATGCCCTAGAGGCCATTACTGTACATACGATGTATATTGTAGTGGATGCTAGGACATATATAGGGAGGACTTTCTTGCTCGACATGATAGTATGCTATCTGGTTGTACTTTATCTTAACATGTACTCTGATTGTCTCTATATTACATGTTGATAAAGCCCTTAGGATATGTACTCGACTACTGGGACTATGATGAGATCATACTAGTGGGGCCACGGTGGTCGACGAGTACATCCTATAACTGTTCCTAGTCGAGGGTGTATCGAGACAGGGCATCGATAAACCAGAGTAGACAAGCGTATACGCATCTTGACCCATATGATGGGCGATGGATGATCCCATATCCATCGGTGTTTGACATCAAGGATGGTGTACAGGTGCTCAGTGGAGACTGGGTACACTGGACGGACTCGCCGAGAACTCCCAGATGGTATTATACCATACGTCAGATGACAGTTCTCCGGTGACACTGGTACAGAGTAGTCTGTCGACCCGAGATCATCATAGAGTCTTGTGTGATTCCCACTGTGCTTTGATTTCCATCATACCACGTCTAAGAGGGCGTGCAAAAAGGTGGCTTTTAGGTACAGTCCCGAATCATATGGAGGCAATGAGCGATAGGAGGGGATTCGTCTCTCCCGGTATAGGGAGTTGATGTTGTGCTGTGTTCGATTGGCTATAACCGGAAATCCCTGGCCAGGGTTGCTGAGATTTACTGGTAAGTGTTATCAGTAGTTTCTCGAACTGTTATAGACCTCAAATCGACACGACCTATCAAGCTACTGGGGTCTGACGTTTACCACCCCTAGGCGAGATATGCAACATATCAGACGACGAGACCGGACTGTACGGGAGTGTTACTGTTTGGATTCGTAGGAGAATGTACAAGCTTGCTTGTTGATCTTCTGAGCGCTCAATACCTGGGTAGCTGTTACGTTTAGCTGACCGCTTGCAGCTTGTGGGTGTTTGATATGATCATCACCTACTGCCGGCGTATTGATGATTCTTTAGAGTCCTACACAGAGGTTTCTTGACTCAGGCAAAACGGAGTAGGGGCACATATGTGATATGTGCGGGACCGAGGATAATGCAATATGTGATACCGTATTCTATTCTCGCGATATTTGATATCAGCCGGGTCATCGGATCAAGTGTTGATTCGATGAATCGGTACGGATAAATATTAGCCGGTTATATGCGATATAGCCGGATTGTCGGATCAAGTGTTGATTCGATAATTTAATGTATACTAATATATATGATATATTAAATTGCATTAACTAATATTTGCTCACTAAAAGATTCTTTTTCTCACTCGGGTAATACATTGATATATATGCGATATATGCTAAATGTATTATTTTATTTTGTTACGATAAATATTATATATGTGATATATAATATTGTAACATGATATGATAACTAATGCAACTTGTTTAGTGGAGTTTAAACATGATTAGGGTTTGGATTAGGGTTAAGCTTTCTAGATGTTTCTAGAAGCTTTTCTTTTTGTCATGATAAAGATATTTTCAAGTGAGTCATGCTTTAACCCAACCCAAACCCTAACCCTAGTTAATTCTCTACAAAGGTTCACTTGACCATGGTTGCATAATTCTATCATATTATTCTTTTCCTATTCATCACAAAAGGATTCTAACATTGTTCATCTTCTTCCTCCTTCATTCTTTCATAAAAAGCTTACTAGTTTTTCAAAAGGTGATGAATAAATATGAGAAAAAGATAAATAAAGAGAGCAAAAATCCTACTTCATCATCCTCATCTTCCCTTGCCATTTAGATGAGGGTGTTCAAATCATTTCATGAGTGTTAGCTTGTGTTAAAGAAACTTCAAGGTAGATCATCTTAGTATCGAAGATCGGAAGCAAAGGTTGCGTCTTTCTCTTCGTGGAACCTCTCGAGAGTCCGGATTCCGATGATCGCAGCGAAGGGACCACAACACGGAGCATATGAAGTGAAGGACCGGATCTACAAAGGTTGTAATCCCTCTCGCTTAGTGTTAAAGTGTTTAGCATGCTTGTTTTCGCCTAATCTCTAATTTAAAGTTCCGTATTCGGGTTGTTCGGCACGGCTAAATTTTTAATCGGGCATGGTTGATGCCTCGTAGACCCTTGTGCGCGTGCCTAGCAACCCTATAATTGACGCAGGGAATAATTTGGATGATGAAACTGTAGATTTGACTGAATTTTTCTCTCCAATTCATCATCCCGAGTCATTAAATGTTTCTCCCGAACATCATATGCGTCTTGATTTTGATGATAATTGCATGGATGAGATAACTTTTGAGGAGAATTATGAGGATAATATTGAGGAAATTATTGAGGATGAAGCAGTTTTGTTTGATGAGTCGGATTTTCCAATTCATCCTCCTGAACCTTTAACTGTTATACTTCCTAAATCACCCCCTTCATCCTTTCCATCGTTCCGACAACGCAAGAGATCACACAGGAGGACTGTGGGCTTGAAAAATTTCTGTTTGATCACAGCAGTTTTGACGCCACTAGTGTGTCCCTCCTTGAATCTGACACAGTTCTCATAACCGATAACGATTACGAGTGTTTCATTTTTTCGGACGATTTTGAAGACTCACCGCCCGAGTTTGAGTCCTTTGAATTTTCAGATGAGTCAGTTGAACCATCAGACTCGGATGCTTACAGTCATTTCGTACCATTGATGGAATCCTTCAAGTTCGAAAAAATTTCACCAATTTCACCTTCAATTGTTTCACCTCTGAAACTCGAACTCAAGCTGTTGCCGTCTCACCATACACACACTTACTTAGGTGAGAATGAGACCCTTCCTAAATCACTCCCTTTCTTCCTTTCTATCGTTTCGACCGCGCAAGAATTCGTCACGCTTCCATTTTCAATGTTTGGTTTATCAAGTTCAACGTACCCATGTTATCTCGCGAATCTTGAGGGATTTGACCCCATTTCTCGACGGGTTGATAGATTAGCACAATCGCTTTTAACACATCGGTCATCACAATTTATGCTAATTTATTCACTCAATTTACACTCTCAAGTTCGTACTACACTTCTTTCTCTCTTCTGCTATTCTTCTCCTAATATACCGAGACCATATTCCACCTTTCTTCCAATACAGTCTCGTGTGTTTCTCTTTTCTTTTCTCTACACTCCATTCTTTCACCAACCACACCATTATAACGATAAAATTTTTGAATGGTTGGTGCTAACCTTTGGCCTGTGTAAGGCCTTGTATAGTTTGATTTTTCTCCTCCTTAACTCTGAACTTTAACGCTTAAAACAGTGGAAACACTGTCTCACTTAAGTTTGGGGGGACCTTTTTGTATATATATATATTTTTTCTTTCAAAAAAAAAATTATAAAAAATAAATAAATAAACAGGAGAATGCCGACATTTTTGACCCTCTTGGTGTGGCATGACAGTGAGGACACTGTCAAGTTTAAGTTTGGGGGTGTGCTCGGTAAGCTTTCTTCCTTCGTATTCATGTGTATATTTTTGCATTTGCATACTTATTTTAAAACCCATAAAAACTGAAAAATTATAAAAATTAAAACATTCAATTTTGGCCATAATTGACTTGAATTTGACAAGAAGATTAACTAGCTCGGAACAACTAGATCCTAGACTTAGTAAATTAAAAACCCTAAAAATAACCTTTCTTAAAATTTAACGGTAGAAAATATATGTCTTTGTAGTTTACTTAGAAATAGGCAAATTTTGAGTTCACTTCTTAGGCTAAGTCAAAATAAAGGAAAAGTATTGATATTTTTATTAATGTATAAGCTTGAAAAATAATTCCTAAGCTTAAGTCTAAATTCTGAAAATATATACCCTACAACTTGCACAAACACGAACCTTGAAATTTGGAATAGTAGCAGAAACCTTGAAATGCTCTTGTCTAAAGTCCTTAGTATGAAGGAAAATAAGATAAAAATACAAGTGTGAATAAAGAGAGAAAAAATGAACACTGGGTTTTGTAATTACTTAAGGCTGCATAAATAGAAAAAAATATTTAGCGAGGGTGCTTTATAACCTAGTGCCTTAGACCAACTGGTTTGGGAGTCACTGCTAAAGCCTTAGGTGTTACAAGACTAGGAATTACGCCTTATTGTGCAAACACTTTTTGTAATTGGTCCTTGGTACCTCAAGAAGTATTAACGGTCGCATGAAGAATGTGTGAGCAATTTCATCAAAAAATTTCACCAACTAAAAGTACTTTGGATGATGGACAAGAGTATAATAGTTTGATTTGAATTTCCAAGTGTAGGGGTGATACATACATAAACGTAGGGGTATATGATCGGGATTTGGATGAGAGATAGTGTAGGGTTTCCTCATCACCTTATATAGGGTTTGGAAGCATCACACATGACACAATTTAAATTTTAAGAGGTGCTAAGCAAACTTAACTAGGAATCGAACTAGAATTATTGAGTAATAAATAATAGTATCACATATAAAAGATTATCTGTCACAAAGTGGAGAGACTACAACCTTTGTAGACCTCCAAGGGTGACTCCTTGGATCTCCTTTAGTTTGGAACGGCTTGCTTGAACACTTCCGAGTCCATGACGATCCACCTGAAGTCCTTTGCTCAAAGCTTGTTGCTTCACTCATTCTTTCAAATCCGTGGAGCAAACACCCTACACAAAAGAGCTAGAGATGTGTAAGATGATGAAGTGGTTTATGTTCTCACTTAAAAACCCTCTCTTTTTATTTTTCTCACTCTAAACAAATCTTAAAAGAGCTTGAAGAAGGAGGAAGATGAAGATGGCAAAGCTTTTTCGAAGATAATGATAAATCTTATTTTTTAAAAATAAAACAAAAGGATGTGAGACCTTCTCACCACAAACCATTGTTAATATAAATATCTAGATATTTTGTGATGAGTTAAAGAGCAAAGGAAATTAACCAAGGTTAAGTCAATGGTCAAACAAAGAAGTATGTGGAAACAATGAGTCATTTGTAAAGAAATGAGTCATTAGTTAATTTCCTTTACCTTTAACTTAAAACAAAAGTATCTATATATATAAATATGAACCATGTGAGTCTTGCATTGCCCTCTTTGTTGTATCATCAACCATGATACAAATGCATGTATGTATGTCTGTATGCACATCAACATGTACATATACATGCATGCATCCATCAAAGAAAAAGGGTTTATTTAAATGAGATAAAAGTCAATATTAAATCAACACTTGATTTAATAAACCGGTCATATCTCATATGACCCGACCAATATTAAATGCCCGACTAAATACGGTATCATATACATGTTTTTAATCGAGCTCCGGCACATATCTCATATGTACACCACATCGTTTCGCCTGAGCCAGGAAACTTCTGTGTGGGAATCTAAGACTCATCAATTCGCCAGCAGTAGGTGATGATCATATCAAACACCTACAAGCCGCAAGCGGTCAGCTAAACGTAACGGCAACCCGGGTATTAAGCTATTAGAAGAAGAACAAGCGAACCTGTCAAAACTCCCGTCAATCCAACTGGCAACACTTACCGTACTGTCCGGTCTCTTCGTCAGATATGCTGCATATCGAGTCTAGGGATGGAATCGTCGACCCCAATAACTCAATAAGTCATGCCGGTATATGGTCTACAACAGATCGA
Source organism: Agapanthus africanus (assembly GCA_030015575.1). Classification (NCBI taxonomy): domain Eukaryota; kingdom Viridiplantae; phylum Streptophyta; class Magnoliopsida; order Asparagales; family Amaryllidaceae; genus Agapanthus; species Agapanthus africanus. The sequence continues at coordinate 302,467,711 of CM057343.1, read as the reverse complement.
CAAACTACTGATTACACTTATCAGTAATATCTCAGCAGCCTTGGCTAGGGACTTCCTGTTATAGCCATTCGTGCACAGCACAGCATCAACCCCCAATACCGAGAGAGACGAAACCCCTCCTATCTCTCATTGCCTCCATATGCCTCGGTACTGTACCCAAAATCCACCTGTTTGTACGACTCAGTAGAACCGTAGTAGGGTGGAGATCAAAGTACAGTTGGAGGACACACAAGACTCTATGGCGATCTCGGGTCTATAGACTAACCTGTACCAGTGTCACCTAAGAACTGCTATCCGACGTATGATATAATACCACAAAGGAGTTCTCGGTGAGACCGTTCAGTGTACCCAGTCTCGCTGAGCACCCGTATACAATATTTGGTGTCACCACACCAGACGGATATGGGATCATCCATCGCCCATCATATGGAACAAGAATGGTATACGCTAGTCTAAACTAGAATATCGATGCCCTGTCTCGATATACCCACGACTAGGAACATTTTAAGGATATGCTTATAAACTCAAGGTGTCCCACTAGTATGATCCACATCATAATCCTAGTAGTCAAGCCAATATCCTTAGGGCTATATCAACATGTACCAAATAAATAAAAAATATGATCAAGTGAACATATGATAAAGAGAAACCAGATAGCATACTATCATGTCGAGCAAGACTGTCCTTTGAATATATATATACATCAGTACGTACACTATCACATAATGGCCTCTAGGGTATACATATATCCAACAATCTCCCACTTGCACTAAGGCCAATTATTGGCGTATCTCATACCCAATATCTCAAAAAGTCGCTCATGCAGCGGCTGAGGGAGGGCCTTGGTGAATGGATCCGCGGTATTGTTCTTTGTATCTACTCTCTTAATCTCGATCTCGTGGCAATCAACTATCTCCCGGATCACATGATATCGCCTCAGGATGTTTCTGGACTTCTGATGGGACCTGGGCTCTTTGGCCAACGCCATAGCCCCCTTATTGTCACAATACAAAGGTATTGGATCAATAATGGTTGGAACTACTCCTAGCTCCGAGATGAACTTCCTCATCAAGACAGCTTCGTTGGCAGCATCATTTGCAGCAATGTACTTAGCTTCCATCATTGAGTCTGCAATGGTATCCTGTTTGGAACTCTTCCAACTTATCGTCCTTCCATTGAGGGTAAATGCAAACCCTGAGATAGACATGTTGTCAGCCTTGTCACTCTAGAAGCTCGAATCGGTAACGGCCTCCATTTGGAGATCCCCGTTACCTTATACCAAGAACAATTCTTTAGTCCTTCGCAAGTACTTAAGAATGTTCTTCACAGCAGTCCAGTGATTCTCCCCTGGGTTTGACTGATACCTGCTTACTACACTAAGTGCATAAGCAACATCAGGGCGTGTACACAACATCGCATACATTATCGATCCTACTACCGAAGCATAGGGAATAATGCACATGCGAGCTCTCTCTTTATCAGACTTTTGGCAATCGTCCTTGGAGAGAGTGACTCCGTAGCAAGCGGGTAAGGCACCCCGCTTGGAGTCTTCCATACTAAACCTCTTTAGGATGGTGTTGATGTACTTGGTTTGGGACAATCCCAATAACCGTTTGGATCTATACCTATAGATCCGTATGCCTAATATGTACGTGGCATCACCCAGGTCCTTCATGGAGAACCTTTGTGATAAGAATACCGACTGTAGCATATGAATATCATTTCCTATCAGAAGTATGTCATCCACGTAAAATACGAGGAATGCGACAGATATCTCTACAGTCTTCTTATAAACACAAGGTTGATGAAATCAAACTCTTTGATAACATCATCAAAACAGATGTTCCAACTCCGCGATGCCTGCTTTAATCTATAAATGGATTTAAGCAACTTATATGCTTTCCCGCTGCTCCCACTGTCAATGAAGCTTTCTGGCTGATCTATATAAACACATTCATCTAAATCACTATTTAGAAATGCAGTTTTAACGTCCATCTTCCAGATTTCATAGTCGTAGTGAGCAGCAATAGCAAGTAGGATCTGAATGGATTTAAGCATGGCTACCGGAGAGAAAGTCTCGTCATAGTCCAAACCTGGTCTTTGACGAAAACCTTTCGCTACCAACTTTGCCTAATAGGTCTCTACCTGTCCATCTACACCGATCTTTCTTTTAAAGATCCATTTGCAGCCTACAGGTTTTATCCCGGAGGGTACAACCTCCAAAGTCCATACTTTTTTGGTGTACATGGACTCCATTTCGGATCTCATGGCATCCAACCATTTCACAGAGTCACCACTCGTGATAGCTTGATGAAAACTGGCAGGATCGTCATCATCCATGATGCAATCTTCTCTATCACCATCAATAAGAAAACCGTAGTATCTTTCCGGTGGGCCAGAAGCCTACCAGATCTACGGAGTGGCTGAGGTTCTTTCGATTCTGTTGTAACATCAGGTTCAACCAAGTCGTCATTTGTAACTTGTTTCTCTAGAACCACATCTAGATCTACCACATTGCGATCAGCATCATTTGGAAAAATCTCATTTCCTAAAAATGTGGCATATTGAGAAACAAACACCTTTTGTTCCTCCTTGTGGTAGAAAAGATTCCCAAACGAATGTTTTGGATATCCCACAAATATACATTTGACTGATCGTGTCTCGAGTTTGTCTGGATTCTGCTTTTTGACAAAAGCCGGACAATCCCAAATCTTAACTCTTTTAAGAGATGGTCTCTTCCCATGCTATATCTCATACGGAGTGTTAGACACGATCTTGGTTGGAACTTTGTTTAACAGAAAAGCTGCAGTTTCCAATGCATGCCCCCAAAACAAGAGGGGTAACTCAGAATCACTCATCATGGATCGTACCATATATAATAGGGTATGATTCCGCCGCTCTGACACACCGTTGTGCTGTGGTGTGTAAGGAGGAGTGAGCTGAGAGAGAATCCCATTCTCTTTTAGAAAATCCAAGAACTCAGTACTTAAGTACTCTCCAACTCGATCTGATCGAAGTATCTTGATTCTCATTCCTGTTTGGTTTTCCACTTCAAGTTTGTACTCCTTGAATTTCTCAAAAGCTTCAGACTTATGCTTTATCAAAAGCACTTGACCGAATCTTAAGAAATCATCAGTAAAAGCTTTGAAGTAAGAAAAACTGGCTCTTGCATGTGTAGACATTGGCCCACATACATCACTATATATGAGGCCTAGGAGCTCAGTAGCTCTTTCTCCGTGTCCAGTAAACGGAGTTTTGGTCATTTTACCTTTGATGCAAGACTGGCAAGTTACATAAGATTTATACTCAAAAGAATTTAATTATCCATCTTTATGAAACTTGTTTAGTCTTGTTTCATTAATATGACCAAGTCTATATTGCCAAAGAAAAGCTTCATTTATATCTGAAAATTTTCATTTATTTGTGTGTTGAATGTTGAAAACTGTGTGTTGATTTAGGACGTATATGCCGTTTTTTAATGTACCATAACCAATCAACTCTTAATTAAGTCTAATGTTCTTAACATTACGTTGCACAGAAAAATGATATCATTCATTGTCTAACAAAGAAACGGATATAATATTACAAAGCATACTTGGTACAAAATAACATGGGTTCAAAACCAATATACAACCCGACGGCAACCCTAGGTGATACTCTCCTACTGAAACTGTATTTACATTGGAACCATTTCCAACCTGGAGAGTATGATCACCTGTCTTAAAAACTCTGCTATTTCTCAACGCCTGCACATAATTACAAATATGAGAACCTGAACCGGTATCTAATACCCAGGAAGCAGAGTTAATAGAAAAACAGTTTTCAATTACAAGCACACCTGAAGCTGAAGCATCGCCATGCTTCTTCTTGAGTTCTAGGTACTCAGTACAGTTCAGCTTCCAGTGTCCCGACTTCTTGCAGTGGAAACATTCTCCTTTCCCCGATTCTTCAACCTTTGACTTGTCTTTCCCCTTAACCTTTTTGACTCCACCCTTAGGTTTGGTGGGTTTCTTCTTCATCTTTCCCATGGCCTTAGCCTTCGGGCGAGCGTAGGAAGATGGCCCAACACTCAAAACGGGAGTCTTTACTGACTTTAGCATGCTCTCTGCACTCCTTAACATATTAAGGAGTTCAGGTAGTTCCTTCTCCATGTTGTGCATGTTGAAGTTAACTATCAATTGAGCAAAGGTGGAGGGGAGAGACTACATAATAATATCCGTATATTGCTTATTTTCCATTGTCCACTGTCCACCCTGTAGGGTTCCTAGGCGCTCATATGGAGTCTCACAAGTGATCAAACATGCACAAATCAAATTTTACGGGTGCCTACAAACCCTAATACGGATCGTTTACTAGATATCTAGGCAAAGCAAGCAAGTAAACGGAAATATAGAAATAGGGAAGGGGCTACAACCTTTGTAGATCCGGTCCACCACGTCCTAGGCTCCGTGAAGAAGTCCTATCCGCTGTACAAATCCGATCTTGGACCCTCGCGTTAGCTTCATCGGAGAATGGGCGGGCTTGATCGTCGGTTCGATGCCGAAGATGATCTACGTCGAGGCATCGCAAGAACAAGCTCCAACTTCACCAAGCTTTGAAAACTTGTGAAGTAAACACCCTATACAACTTGGCAAGAGGTAGAGGACGAAGAAATAGGAAGTGGGTAGACTTTAGATTTGGATTTCTCACACTTTTTCATCAAACACCATTGATGTAGCAAGCTTTTTCTTTTGTTGAAGAAGAAGAAGATGATGAAAAAGAATATGATAAGTGTTATGAAAATGATAAATAAATCAATACTTATCATTTACTAACCCTTGGTTAGTTGTAGAGAATGGACCATGGTTAACTTGAATGGTTAGGGTTAAGGATGAGACAAGAATGGTGACTAAGTCAAAGTTTCAAGAAACTTCAACTACAAACAAAACTAGCAACCATTCTTTTTCTCTTTACCTTTTTCTTTTTCCAAAATAAACAAAAGAATAAATAAATGAATAAGTAAATAAAAAGAAAACCCTAATCATAAACCTAACCATGGTCTAATTCTTTACACTAACCCTAGCTTGCATGTATCATCAAACATGATACAATCATGTGCACAAAATATATCACATATACAATGTGCACAAACCAAGTGAGTAAATCCATTTAAAGTGAACCAATACTAGTTAATGCAAAGTAATATATCAAATATATAATTATACATTCAATCATTAAATCAACACTTGATCCAATGATCCGGTCATATCGCATATAACCGGCTAGTATCCAATGTATCGGCTTATCGAATCAATCCTTGATTCGATAACTAGGTTATATCGCATACAACCATTCGACACGCATTGATCGTGAGAATGAAATACGGTATCACATACACGCATTATTCTCGGTCCCGCACATATCTCATATGCGCTCCTATTTCGTTTCGCTTGAGCCAGGAAACCTCTGTGTAGGACTCTAAAGACTCGTCAATACGCCGGCAGCGGATGATGATCATATCAAACACCCATAAGCCGCAAGCGGTCTGCTAAACGTAACGGCCACCCGGGTATTGAGCGATCAGAAGATCGACGAGCAAGCCCGCTCACACTCCTGCGAATCCAACCAGTAACACTTACCGTACAGTCCGGTCTGTTCGTCTGATATGTCGCATATCTCGCCTAGGGGTGGTAAACGTCAGACCCCAATAGCTCGATAAGTCATGCCGACTTGAGGTCCATAACATTCGTGAAACTACTGATAACTCTTACCAGTATATCACTGCAATCCTGGTCAGGGATTTCCTGTTATGGACAGTCGAGCATAGCGCAACATCAACCCCCAATACCGGGAGAGACGAATCCCCTCCTATCGCTCATTGCCTCCATGTGAATCGGGACTGTACCCAAAAACCACCTGTTTGCACGACTCAGTAGAGCCGTGGTAGGGTGGAAATCAAAGCACAGTGGGAGACACACAAGACTCTATGACGATCTCGGGTCAACAGACTAAGCTGTACCAGTGTCACCAGAGAACTGCCATCTGACGTGAGGTATAATACCATCTGGGAGTTCTCGGCGAGTCCGTTCAGTGTACCCAGTCTCCACTGAGCACCCGCATACCATCTTCGATGTCAAACACCAATGGATATGGGATCATCCATCGCCCATCGCATGGGTCGAGAAGATATGCGCTAGTCTACTCTGGAATATCGATGCCCCGTCTCGATATTCCCTCGACTAGGAACATTTCAAGGATGTACTCATGGACTACCCAGGCCCCACTAGTATGATCTACATCATAGTCCTGGAGGTCGAGTACACATCCTAAGGGCTTTATCAACATGTAATCAGAGAGACAGAAAATATACATGTTAAGATAAAGTGCAACCAGATAGCGTACTATCATGTCGAGCAAGAAAGTCCTACCTATATATGTCCCAGCATCCACTACAATATACATCCAATGTACAGTAATGGCCTCTAGGGCATACATATAACTAACAATCTCCCACTTGCACTAAGGCCATCTATAGCAGTGGTTGCAGTATCACATACTCAACCATCCCATAAAAGTCTCTCTTTGGGAAAATGCCTTCGTGAGTGGATCCGCCATGTTGTCCTCTGAGTCTACTCTCCTAACCTCGATCACCCTGGAGATTAACTATCTCCATGATCAGGTGATGCTGCCTCAGAATATGTCTGGGTCACTGATGGGACCAGGGTTCCAGGGTCGAAGCCACGCTTCCATTGTCATACAATGGCAGGAACCTAGTTTATCTTATGAACCAATATACACCCAAACTTCCTCTTTGGTAGTATCTTTAATAGCGATGTTACCAGCCTTTATCGTCTAGTTTGCCACGGTATCGAGCTTGGAACTCTTCCAACATACCGTCCCTTTACTGAGGGTAAAGACAGTGCCTGTGACTGACATTCTGTCGTCTTTATCACCCTGGAACACTTCCAGTGATTCTCCCCAGGATCGATTGATACCATCTCACTACAACTAGTGAGTATCCTAACATTCAATTAGATCTATCTCATAGATCCAAAGCTTAGGATTTAGTAGGTATCACTTTGATCCTATGTGGAGAACATTGTGATAAACGGAGATTGATCGAGCGTAGCATAAGAAACTCCTTTCTTATCAAGAGTATGTTATCCACGTACTCTACGAGGATCACCACCATACTCCCTACTACCTTCTTGTTTATACAAGGTTCATATACCATTTTGATGATGTCAACTTCTTTGACCGCTTCATCAAAACAGATGTTCCAACTCCGCGATGCCTGCTTTATCCTATAAAACATCTTGCACACGTTTCCGCTGCTCCCACTGTCTACGAAGCCCTCTGGCTGTGTACTTATAGACACTCTCTTCTAAACATCATTTAGAAAAGCTGTCATGACACCCAACCACCAGATATCGTAGTCATGGTATGTAGCCGTGGCAAGTAGGATCTGGATGGACTGAAGCATAGCTACTTAGAAAAGGTTTCATCATCATCGACACCTGGTCAATGATGTAGACCTTTAACAAGTCTAGCTTTGAAAGTCTCAACTCTTCCATGTACACCAAGTAATCTTCTCAAGATATACTTGCTCCTGATGGGGATTTAACCCTTCAGATATAGCAACCAAAGTCCATACTTTGTTGGTGTATATGGATTCCATCTCAGATCACTAAGCATCCAGCCATTCTTACAGAGTCTTACTCCTGATGGCCAGCTCGAAACTAGTTGGGTCATCATCTCATGATGCAGTCCTTGCTCCCACTGTCATAGAGAAACCGAAGTATCTCTCAGGTGGGTGAGGAACCCTACTAGATCGGCGGAGAGGCTGAAGTTCATTGGAATCTACTGAATCCTTTGGCTCTATCAAATCATCTACTGTAGTTTGTATAGTTGGAACCTTTCCAGTTCTACATAACAGACTTTGCCTCGAGCTTGTCCAGATTTTGCTTTTAGACATAGGCCGGACAACCCCAAATCTTAACTGGCTTAAGACATGGGCTCTTCCCATACCATATCACATATGAAGTGGTAGGCAACTGATTTGATTCGAACCTAATTCAATAGGTATGCAGCTTCTCAAGCGCATAACTCCCAAAAGGAAAAAGGTAACTCAGTAGTACTCATCATAGAGCACACCTTATCATATAGGGTGTGATTGCTCCGCCCCGATACACTAACGTGCTATGGTGTATTCGGAGGAGTAATGCTGAGAGAGAATCTCATTCTCCTTTAGAATAATCCAGGATTTCCGTGCTCAAGTATTCTCCTCCTTGATCTCATCACAGGACATAATACTTATACCCGTATTGGTTCTCTACTTCTAACTTATATTCTGTGAATATCTCAAAAGGTTCAGACTTGCGTTTCAACAGGAACATATGTCTAAATCTTGAGAGATTATCAGAGAACGTAATGAAGTACAAAGAACCATTCTTGGCATGTGTAGACAGGGGACCTACATACATCAACATGTATCATCCCAAGAGTTTACTAACTCTTTCTCTGTTTCCAATAAACAGAGCTGGTGTCATTATATCTTTGTGACATGACTGGCGAGTTTCACAAGATGTAAATTCAAACTAATTTAAATATGCATCTTTATGTAACTCTAGCTAGTCGGGTCACATTGATCTGACCTAGTCTACAATACCTCAAGAAGGAATCGTTCAATTCTGAACTCTTCCTCTTGTGTGTGTTCCATATACTAAGAACTGCAGTTTGATTTAGAACATCAATGCTTTTAGATAACGTGCCTGAACCGATGAACTTTTGATATAGGAAATGTTCAAAACATTATCCAACAATACAAAATTATATCCTTTCTTTACTAATAAAGTGACTGATATGATTTTGTATATCAGGTTCGGTATCTAATAACATTCGTTCAGAATCAATGTATTGGTAATACAGGGTGACAGTGACCAACAGACTTGGCTGCAACACTTGCCCCGTTTTCTGCCTCATGAAACTTATCACCCGTTCTCAGTTCTCTACCTTTCTGTAGCCCTATGTAACAGATTACATATCTGGGATCCTGATCTGGTATCACATACCCAGGACGTAAAGGATACTGAGAAACAGTTCTCTGTAATGAACACACCCGAAGATGATGCATCAGCATGCACTCTCTTCGTTTGGGCGGCACGGGAATTCTGGTAATCCCCTATTTCCTGCTCTGTCTTATAACAATTATAAGTTGGAGCGGGACCAACGTTCCCCAGCTCAGTATAACAAGCGGGTTTGGTCAATATTCCGTATTATTATCTTGATTAAGGCGTGATATGGTCGCTACCTGGAGAGAGAGAGAAGAAAACACTCAGCGTGCGCTCTTGCAAGAATAGATTGGTTATTATTTTATCTAATCAGGATGGCTCCCACTGCTTTTTATCAAATCTTCCTTCAAACCCTAAAAGGAAAGACTAGCCGGGATTAATTACACACTACAAGTTCGCCAATCTTTCAGCCAGGCCAGTGTCGGTACTTTGAGGGAGGTCCCCCGTGCTTTCGCACGAACCTAATTAATGTAAACCTCGTTTTCCCAGAGGCGTAACCTCGTTAACACCTTTCTAGACACCTACTTGATCGGTTAATTGTAATGAATAAAACTCTCCCAGGAGTAACACTTACTCGCAGCGGGTATCGGGATCCAACTATCATATAGAAGGTATGCAATCTCATTGCAAATTTCAACACTTGAAACTCCCGATAAAGGTTTTTACCCCTAGCACCTATGACCTTGGCTAAGGTCAACAAATCATAGATACTAGTCAAGTTCTACCCGTCATTTCGTGATTAATTAGACCCACCCACATGACCCTTGGCTAAGGTCAACAAAGCCACATGACTGTCCTAACTAATCGCATTATATGCTGTGTAGGAAGACGTCACTTAGCTACCGTACTCTGTGCCTTGACTATGGTCAACAAACACAGCACGAATACTAAGTACTCTACTTCCTAAAATGACGGATGGTTGCGGCTGGTTTTTGTGAAAACTTTTAACGCTTTGAACTTGATCTCGTTGCGGAATCAAATGGTTTTTAAATGGAATGTTTTCGAGGCTTTTCTAGTTTTGCTAAAGGGGTCACTCCCGGTGAAGGGATCGTCGGCCCTTTCCTCGTCGAATGAGGTGCGGGATATATCATATATATCACTGTGCAAAGCGAAAACTATAGAAGGGATCAAAGACAAACCGAGGGTTGTAGCATCTGCCAGTTATTGCTAAAGGAGTCACTCCCGGTGAAGGGATCTCGGCCCTTTCCTCATCGAATAAGGTGCAGGATGTTCTATAATGAACACCGCGATGCAAAGCAAGAACTGTAGCTACCTGTTTTATTTTGAAATTCGATTCCACAACATCAATTAGGTTTATTTTCTTTCATTAATCTCATTAATGAATATCCCATCATTTATGTCCACCTAACCATCACAGATAAATATAATGTACGCTTATGCCATCCGCATTCGCCTCGATGTCCCGTCTGCACCGTTAGGTTAGGTAACTAACGCCAGAGCGAGGCAGGGCTAGCGCGGGTGTACAACATAAGCAACGTCTATATAATATATCATATATACTATATATAATATCTGTCACAGAACATCACATGATCTCATCACAGATAAATCACAGCAGAAGAAACATATGAAATATTGGATATACTAGGACGTCCGTATTTTCAATACGAGCCAGTATAAAACACGGATTCCACGGTCGTGATGAATAGCCAATCCCACACCCCTAGACCCCTACGAGAGCGGCAAGCAACCCTACCAATTCTAGGGTTAGGAGACCCGGACTCGACTCCTCGAGATGGTCTCCCACTGGACCCCAGAACCCGGTTACTTGTGCTCCCCTCCTTGGGTCTATCCTAGTGCAGAAAAGTAAATAATATACAAATGGTGACAACATCCGCAACCTGGAAGTGCCCCAATAAAAGAATATTACATACAAGTTTTTACATGAATGAAAATGAAAAACACTCATCTCACATAAAAAACCCCCGGCTATTCAAACACGACGATCCAATATAACATATCCAGCAACACATAACATCTCATGTCATCAACGTAAGTAAATATGCGCATCCCAATTGTCGTTGACATATAGCAACGAAACCGGCGATATCACTTATTAAACTTACGGTCACAGAAAAGAAAGTGTAAAACTACAACAGCTGGAATCCGCAACCTCCTCAGACATCGCATGCCTGACCAAATGAAATACTTAGACATCGCATGCCTAACAATTATAAACCCCGCATTTTAGTCTCAAAGTCGAAAACACTTTTCAATATCAAGTCGGGCAATTCAACAGGATTCCCGACATTCTGATCGAATGCTCGTCGCAAACTTTAGTAGGCGGCCGCACCCCCGACGCCGTCGACGAAGTGCACCAAGGCGGAACACCGCTGCCGCGAGCACCCGGACGGATGCTTTCGGCGACGGGGTTCTCCTACAGTCACTTGGTCGGGGCTATGGGGTAAGGCTGTCTATTAAGTTTACCCGGTGAGTATCCGCGTACACTACGTGATTGCGACGGACTTTTGATCACATCAAAATTCCGTGGCAACCGATTAAGTGAGACTAAAGTGCTATGTTTATAACATTCATTCAGTTATCTCATAACTATTTGTGAATTCCAATTATTGTATCACATTCCGGATAAATAGAAAATGTTAAACTTTCCGATCGAACAATCGAACACCCAAGTTTTCCCGATACAGCTCAACACATGAAATAAGTCTAACAGCATTCAGTTCGTGCCTCAGTAGCAACGGTCCAGCCGTAGAAGGGTCAATCCAACGCCTCACATGTGGCACGCCGTATTGCCCCAAACCAGAAGGTTCAAAGGGCAGTTCAAGACGGTCACATAATCGAGTTAAGGTTTGTTGTCTTCTAGAGGGTCCATCGCGTTACTTGCACTACTTAGAACGTCGTTAAACTACGGAAAAATCCAACAATTGGAAATTTCCCGGCAGGGGAAAAAGTGGGTATTTATATCCGGTCGAAATTTTTAACATATTCGAAAAATACCCGGAAAAGCACACCGACAAAATTAGACAGTCCGATCGAATACACCGAGTCCCCAATACAACTCAGAAAATACAACTCTGGAATAAAATATTAAAAATCCCCAGGAAAATCAACACAGAAAGCTAAGAACTACTGTGCAAAATTGGATGCACAAAGCGACAAAAGGGCCGCGGATCCGCCGCATGAGCCTCCTGTAGGGCCGGGGATCCGCGCCTCCTTTGTGGAATCAGGACCACGAATTTTACAGTATGTCTTAGATCTTCCTGCTGATTTTTCTGAATATTTTTAATCTCGAAAAAACCACATTTTACAGAAATGTCCAGAGAGCATTTTCAAAGTCGGGTTTTGGGTCGATCGGACTTCTGATTCCGTCGGGACTTCGCCTAAGGCTCTAGCTAGGCTCTGATACCACTGTAGGGTTCCTAGGCACTCATATGGAGTCTCACAAGTGATCAAACATGCACAAATCAAATTTTACGGGTGCCTACAAACCCTAATACGGATCGTTTACTAGATATCTAGGCAAAGCAAGCAAGTAAACGGAAATATAGAAATAGGGAAGGGGCTACAACCTTTGTAGATCCGGTCCACCACCTCCTAGGCTCCGTGAAGAAGTCCTCTCCGCTGTACAAATCCGATCTTGGACCCTCGCGTTAGCTTCATCGGAGAATGGGCGGGCTTGATCGTCGGTTCGATGCCGAAGATGATCTACGTCGAGGCATCGCAAGAACAAGCTCCAACTTCACCAAGCTTTGAAAACTTGTGAAGTAAACACCCTATACAACTTGGCAAGAGGTAGAGGACGAAGAAATAGGAAGTGGGTAGACTTTAGATTTGGATTTCTCACACTTTTTCATCAAACACCATTGATGTAGCAAGCTTTTTCTTTTGTTGAAGAAGAAGAAGATGATGAAAAAGAATATGATAAGTGTTATGAAAATGATAAATAAATCAATACTTATCATTTACTAACCCTTGGTTAGTTGTAGAGAATGGACCATGGTTAACTTGAATGGTTAGGGTTAAGGATGAGACAAGAATGGTGACTAAGTCAAAGTTTCAAGAAACTTCAACTACAAACAAAACTAGCAACCATTCTTTTTCTCTTTACCTTTTTCTTTTTCCAAAACAAACAAAAGAATAAATAAATGAATAAGTAAATAAAAAGAAAACCCTAATCATAAACCTAACCATGGTCTAATTCTTTACATTAACCCTAGCTTGCATGTATCATCAAACATGATACAATCATGTGCACAAAATATATCACATATACAATGTGCACAAACCAAGTGAGTAAATCCATTTAAAGTGAACCAATACTAGTTAATGCAAAGTAATATATCAAATATATAATTATACATTCAATCATTAAATCAACACTTGATCCAATGATCCGGTCATATCGCATATAACCGGCTAGTATCCAATGTATCGGCTTATCGAATCAATCCTTGATTCGATAACTAGGTTATATCGCATACAACCATTCGACACACATTCATCGCGAGAATGAAATACGGTATCACATACACGCATTATTCTCGGTCCCGCACATATCTCATATGCGCTCCTATTTCGTTTCGCTTGAGCCAGGAAACCTCTGTGTAGGACTCTAAAGACTCGTCAATACGCCGGCAGCGGATGATGATCATATCAAACACCCAGAAGCCGCAAGCGGTCTGCTAAACGTAACGGCCACCCGGGTATTGAGCGATCAGAAGATCGACGAGCAAGCCCGCTCACACTCCTGCGAATCCAACCAGTAACACTTACCGTACAGTCCGGTCTGTTCGTCTGATATGTCGCATATCTCGCCTAGGGGTGGTAAACGTCAGACCCCAATAGCTCGATAAGTCATGCCGACTTGAGGTCCATAACATTCGTGAAACTACTGATAACTCTTACCAGTATATCACTGCAACCCTGGCCAGGGATTTCCTGTTATGGCCAGTCGAGCATAGCGCAACATCAACCCCCAATACCGGGAGAGACGAATCCCCTCCTATCGCTCATTGCCTCCATGTGAATCGGGACTGTACCCAAAAACCACCTGTTTGCACGACTCAGTAGAGCCGTGGTAGGGTGGAAATCAAAGCACAGTGGGAGACACACAAGACTCTATGACGATCTCGGGTCAACAGACTAAGCTGTACCAGTGTCACCAGAGAACTGCCATCTGACGTTAGGTATAATACCATCTGGGAGTTCTCGGCGAGTCCGTTCAGTGTACCCAGTCTCCACTGAGCACCCGCATACCATCTTCGATGTCAAACACCAATGGATATGGGATCATCCATCGCCCATCGCATTGGTCGAGAAGATATGCGCTAGTCTACTATGGAATATCGATGCCCCGTCTCGATATTCCCTCGACTAGGAACATTTCAAGAATGTACTCATGGACTACCCAGGCCCCACTAGTATGATCTACATCATAGTCCTGGAAGTCGAGTACACATCCTAAGGGTTTTATCAACATGTAATCAGAGAGACAGAAAATATACATGTTAAGATAAAGTGCAACCAGATAGCGTACTATCATGTCGAGCAAGAAAGTCCTACCTATATATGTCCCAGCATCCACTACAATATACATCCAATGTACAGTAATGGCCTCTAGGGCATACATATAACTAACACACCCAAGGTCCTCAAGCTCTTCTATGAGAGCTATCATCTTCAGAACATGGTCTCCTACTGGTGTACCAGGGGCCATTCTCATCTGAAACAGCTTTCTGGATGCTTCGTATTGTAATACGCGAGATTTCCCTCCGTACAACTCTTTTGTATGGAGGGATATGGCTTGTACGTCCATATTCTCGTGCTGCTTCTGATGTGTGTTATCCATCGATGCAAGCACGGGGAATTTTGTCATGGCACAGTCAGCGTCCCATGTCTTGCGGATTTCCTTATCCGCAACTGAAGGTTTAGGACCTAGGATGGGCGGGGTTGAAGCCGTGAGGACATATGATACCTTATCATAAGTTAAAGCAATGTTTAGATTCCTCAGCCAGTCTTTATAATTGGTCCCATTCAGCATGTTTCTATCTAATAGAAGCTAAAGACCTGTCATAGGTATCTGCCATTAAGAGAGAGAAATGAATACACTCAGCGAAAGCTCTTGCAAAGATCAGATTGGTTATTATCTTGTCTAATCGATGTCTCCCGCTGTTTTTATCAAATTTTCTTTAAAACCTTTTAAAAAGAAAACTATCCGGGATTAATTACATTCTACAACTTCGCTAACTGTTCAGCCAGGCTAGTGCCGGTACTTGAGGGAGGTTCACCGTGCTTTCGCACGGACCTAATTAAAATAAACCCCGTCTTCCTAGAGACGTAGCCCCGTTTGACACGTTTCTAGACACCTAATGGGTTAGCTAATTGTAAAGTGCAAAACTCTCCCGGGAGCAACTTTTGCTCGCAGTGGGATCGGGATCTTACTATCATATAGAAGGTATGCAATCTCATTGCAAATTTTAACTCTTGAAATTCCCGATATTATTTTTACCCCTAGTACTCATGACCTTAATTATAGTCAACATATCATAAGTACTAGTCAAGTTCTTCCCGTCATTTCGTGATTAACTAGACCCACCCATATGACCCTTAACTAAAGTCAACATAATCATATGAATGTCTTAACTAATCTGCATCATATGCAGTGTAGGAAGGCATCACTTAGCTACCGTATACTGCGCCTTAACTAAAGTCAAAATACGCAGCACAAATACTAAGTACTTTACTTCCTAAAATCATGGAGGGCTGCGGATAGTTTTTAAGAAAACTTTTAACGCTTTGAACTTGATATCGTTGTCGAATCCAATGGTTTTAAAAGGAGTGGCTTAAGCTCCGCATTTTGAAACTTTCTTTTTCATAAAAGGCCAAATGTGTTTCAAATCTGATTCTACAACATCTTTTTAGGTTCCTTTTTTCTTTACATTATTCTCATTAATGTAGTCCCATCATTTAATTCCTAAAACCATCACAGAAAGAAACGAAAATATAACGTACGCTTATGCCACTCGCATTCGTCACAGTGTCTCATTATGCACCGTTAGGTTACTTAACTAATGGCATAACAGAACGGGGCCAGCACGGGTGCAAAACATAAGCAACGTCTATTATATATCATATATATAATATTGCATTCGTCAAAGATATAAATTAAATGATCACATCACATAAAATAAGCAGCAGAACCACATTTAATATAGGATATCTAGGAGGTCCGTATTTTGTATTAAGCCAGCAATAAAAATACGGATTCCACGGTCGCGATGAATAGCCAAGCCCACACCCCTAAACCCCTACGAGAGCGGCAAGTGACCCTACCAATTCTGGAGTTTAGGAAACCCGGTCTCGACTCTTCGAGATGGCCTCCCACTGAACCCTAGAACCCGGTCACATGTGCCCTCCTTCTGGGTCTATCCTAATGCAGAAAAGTAAATAATATACAATACTGGTGACATCATCCTCAACCCGGAAGTGCCCCAAATAAAAGAATATTACATACAATTTAATTTTACATGAATGAAAAGAAAACTCTGATCTCACATAAAAACCCCGGCTATTCAATCACGACAATCCAGCACATCATATCTCAGCAACACATAATATCACATATCATCAACGTAAGTAAGTATGCGTACCCTGATTGTCGTTGATGTATAGTAACGAAACCGGCGATACACCACATACTACACTTACGGTCATAGAGAAATAAAATGAAAAACTAGAACAATTGGAATCGTAACTGCCTTTAGACAACACAAACCCAGAATATCGCATATCCAAGATTTCATGCCTAACAATGTAAAGCTCGCATTTTGGTCTCACCCATGAAAACACCTTTTCAAAATAAGTCGGATAATTCAACAAGATTTCCGATTACAGCCGAGACCGAACTGCTAGATTTACACGCAACAAACAAATTTGTAGATTCCAATTATTGTATTACATACTAATAAACTAGGCGCAGTTAAAACATTCGATCGAACGATTGAACACCTAAAGAATTCTCAAAAAGCTCAACACTTGAGCAGTTTTAAAATTTACCAGAAATTGCTATAAGTACATACGGGCCAGCGGAAGAAGGCACAGTCCAAGCCTCACCAACAACACCGCGGAACCACCGGAGATTGACCATTCATGCCGCGGTTCCGTGATCGTATAGTCGAGTTAGGGCTTTGTTCTTCTTGTTGGACCATGCAATACCCTGCACGATTTTCTGAGTATTTTCAATGTTAAAAAATCCATGTTTTTGAGAAATGTCCAGAGAGCACCCTCCGGGTGTCGTATTTCGTTCGTTCGAGGTTTTTAACGTCGTCTATGTTACTCTAAAGCTCTAGCTTAGCTCTGGTACCACTGTAGGGTTTCCTCATCACCTCATATAGGGTTTGGAAGCATCACACATGCCACAATTTAAATTTTAAGAGGTGCTAAGCAAACTTAACTAGGAATCGAACTAGAATTATTGAGTAATAAATAATAGTATCACATTTAAAAGATTATCTGTCACAAAGTGGAGAGACTAAAACCTTTGTAAACCTCCTAGGGTGACTCCTTGGATCTCCTTTGGTTTGGAATGGCTTGCTTGAACACTTCCGAGTCCACGACAATCCACCCGAAGTCCTTTGCTCAAAGCTTGTTGCTTCACTCGTTCTTTCAAATCCGTGGAGCAAACACCCTACACAAAAGAGCTAGAGATATGTAGGATGATGAAGTGGTTTATGTTCTCACTTAAAAACCCTCTCTTTTTATTTTCCTCACTCTAAACAAATCTCAAAAGAGCTTGAAGAAGGAGGAAGATGAAGATGGCAAAGCTTTTTCAAAGATAATGATAAATCATATTTTTTAAAAATAAAACAAAAGGATTTATATGTGAGACCATCTCACCACAAACCATGGTTAATATAAATATCTAGATATTTTGTGATGATAGGGTTCGCAACTAGGAACAATATTAGTTTACTTCTACGCCCTAATCTAACCATAGTACACCTAATCTCATCTCAATTATCCACGACACACTATAAGCAAGCATAAATAGTATATATATACTATACTAAACATCGAACTGCGGGGGTGCTAAATGCCATCCACCCGACTTCCCCCGTAGATATAATCAACTCACCCTGCATTCTGCGTGTTGGTGTCGATGTCGCCTTCATCTTCTTCATCGTATAAAGCCCTCGAGAAGGTACCTACAAGATAACACAATCGCAAATAAACCTTAAAATCATATCGAGAAAACCAAACGACGCGCTAATGCCTATAGGTTAAAACCTATGGACTACGCTTTCAAAAACATCAACAATCCTCGATAACGTCGTATAAACGCCAAGTAATTGAGGTAAAACAAAAATACGCAATTCCAGAATTCAAAATACGAGAAACGGAAACACGAATCAAAACAACTACTCTGGAAATAGGCTCCAGATTCTACCCTAGGTCAAATTGGACAATTTTGCACATGCCAGGGGTCTAATTTACGGGAGATAAGGCCCTAGAACAAAAATGAACCATTTCTAACCTGCTCTGGCCGCAAATTGCGGCCAGAAGGAATAAATCTGCGGCCATGGTTGGGAGTTAGGGGCTAGGGTTTTGGTGGTAGCTTCCTAGGTGCCTGCATATATCACTATCCATGCAAAATAATTTTCAGAGTCTCGGGGTGATAGCAGATTCCATTTAACCTTCACAGAATCACAGTTTTTCCGATATCGGCTTTTCTAAATTCGTATTCCGGATTTCTAGTCTCTGGTTTAGGTCTTAATTCTAGCACTAGGGGGTTTGTATGGCCTCTACTGAGCTTAATTGCTCATCACAACTCTCAATTTCCAATAACCCTAACTAGAATTTTCATACCCTCACTAAACATTACTATATCGGTTTAAAGTTAACATGGATGTGAAAGCAATAGGAAAACTAAGCTAGTGGTTCATAAAATTCCACATTTGGCAACTCAAGAAAATTCTTGAGTTTCCCCAAGTGTCCAAAACCTTTCCTTTCTTTGTCCAATGTGTTCCCCTTGAGCTTGTGCATAATTTTTATGAAATGAGGGTGGGGTTTTGACTTGCTTAGCATGGAGTTTTTTGGGGAGATGAAGAGGGGAGAGAGGGGAAGCAGCAGCAGCAGTAGGAGGAGGGTGAGGAATGAGTGAAGAATGAAGAGGAATGGCCAAGTCAACACACCCACACCTTTCTCTCTCTCACCCATACCCATTATTCTATTCTTTCCCTTTTTCTTTTCTTTTTCTCATTCTTTCTAATTAACAACCATGCAAGAATGCCATAATAAAACATTTAGGAAAGCCATAAGAATATGTAACAAGTGAAAAAAAAGATATGGTGCATGTTTTGCACAAATATGTTAAAAATCCGATTAGCGATTTTTAATCGCGATTAGCACTAAGTTAGCATATAATTAATCATAAAAACTTTAAAATTGCATAATTCACATTAAACACCCTCTTTTAGTAATTTCTATAATTTTCAAAAAATTTCCCCAATTTATCGGTATTTAATTATACCGAAATATTAAAATATTCATTAAAAATAATATTAAATTATAAAAATTCCCAAAAATAATATTTTATTTTTTTGAAATGTTAAAATCTCCCCCTTAAAGAAATTCGATCCCCGGATTTGAATTTTAAACCCCTTAAATCTAAAACATTTCAAAAAAAAGTCCAAGTCGTCGGGGGCTCCGAAATCATCAATACATAAGACACATCATAGCGCAATGCACGCGCATGAGTAATGAGTAGATAACTCAAAATCAAAACTCCGTCAAGCATCCCACAATCATCGGAGTCATGGTAAAGTCACAAATGTCAAATCTAAAATAAAACCAATATGATATAAATCAGAACTATACTTGTAGACATCAAATCTATACATGTAAATAGCTGAAGTAAATGCATGCCAAATTTTTTTAAGTCGCTGTGCGATGCGCATAACACTGCACAGTGGTGGACGTCTATTATAATAAAATAACCATATACGTATATATTCTTTGTTTAATATGTACGCTCCGCCATTTTGAAAACAATTTTGAAGGGTTTCCTTGTTTTAAACATTTCGTGTCATATCGGACACGTAGGTATATACTGAGACTATAGCTCTCTTTTTGGAAATCCCATCGATAACTATCAATGCATGAAAAGTATATCCAGGCACTGTCCTCTGACTAGTCCTGCTCGGTACGAAAACACATAGCAAATATCATAAAAACGTACTGGTCCATAAGGAATAAATCCCAAAAATGTATATAAGAATACCCTGTGCGTCTGGTGCGCACGGAAATCAAAATCCATATATGTGCCATACATGTGAACAGAAACATCATCTAGGTATAATGGGTGTGCACGAAATATCTATCATAGGCAACGCGTGTGCCTGACAGCAAAATCAGGTGTATCAGACATGCACGAAAAATCTCGATTTAGCGCAACTGGTGTGCACCAAAATTGTATCTCAAAACATGCGCTCATCACGCGCGAAAATCCAAATCAAATACATGGAGTGCAAGAAATCAACATCAATATCAGAATCAAATTCGACGGTATACAATACGGCTCAATGAAAAGCAGGTATACTGCGGTGTATAAGCTCACAACCATGTGCATCAGCGTGCACAAATCAAATCAAAACACTAAAAGTGCATGAAAACTATGCTGGAAGCGTAAATCAAATTACGGGCATGAAATAGGCATGAAATCACAATCAATACCTCAAGCGTAATAACTATGCGCAAAAAAATAAAAATACCCAGTAGGTGCAACCATGGTGTACGAAAACAGAAATCATGAAATTCAGCCATTAAGACCAAATCATGCGAATAGGTCATCCAAAATACCGAAATCCAAGGTGACGGATATGTGATAATCAAATCACAAAATCACAAATCATAAACACCGTCATCGGTATATCCTCCTTCAAAGTCGAGAAGGAGTCAGTGCATCCAATGCTAGCAGAGCAAGATATCTAAGAGAGATTACCCTTTGATTTACCAGAAGCAGAGGAAGAATTAGTAGCGGGTTATCAAACAGAATATTCAGGTATAAAATATGCTTTATTTTACCTTGCTTCTTACCTAAATTTATTAGTTTCTTCATTATTTATAACAGTTCTTTACTTAGGTGGGTGGAATTTCTCTATTCCGTACATATCCATTCTTCAACTTTTCGGAATAAATAAAATGTCGGGAGTCTTTGGAATTACAATTGGTATCTTTATTACATTAGCTAAAGCATATTTGTTTCTGTTCATTCCTATCACAGCAAGATGGACTTTACCTAGGCTGAGAATGGATCAGCTATTAAACCTTGGATGGAAATTTCTTTTACCTATTTCTCTGAGTAATCTATTATTGAAAACTTCTTCCCAACTTGTTTCACTATAAATAACAGAATAGAAAACGATATTTTAGATTCATAACCGATCTCAGAGAAAGAAACATTAATTTATTCATGGAGATCTACAATATGTTCCCTATGGTGACCGGGTTCATAAATTATGGTCAACAAACAATACGAGCTGCAAGGTATATTGGTCAAAGTTTCACAATTACCTTATCCCATACAAATCGTTTACCTGTAACTATTCAATATCCTTATGAAAAATTGACCGATCACGGTCTGACGTCCTCTGTCTCTGGGTCCTCTGAATGCACGTCACACTTCTGCGCCTGGGTGCAAATCTTATTGCAGCGGTGTCCTGGAAGGAATCCCGCTCAAGGTCTCTTCCGATCTCATCTATGCCGAACTGTACGGAGGCTGGTACTCTTGCATAATCTTTTCTTGCTCTCTAGATATCTGCATTCTCGGTATAGCATTTACTCGGAAGCTGGTCGCATCCCAAGGCCTCTGCATGCGTATCGCATCTCTGATGTCAGCGGAGTGAAACGTTATCCCGTCGAAATCTCATGTGAACTCTTTACTCCATTCTGCTCCAATGTCGACTAATTCAGACTCGTCTTCTTGTGGCTGCATGGACTGCGCTCCAATGGCTATACTCGTATCTGGAGTCTCTCAAGCAATGTGTCCCGTCACATGATATCCGAATGATGTCGAACTATCCGACCGACTCGTCAGAACCTCATAATCCCCCAAGAGATCAACATCTTGAGTACAGTTTAATAGTATTCCGGTACATACCACATCACCTATGGACTAACCGTAGAAGGGCAAACCCAAGCCTCACAAATGGCACCGCTAAACTGCCGCAAACCATAAGGTTCGGAGGCGTTCCATGGTCATTATGTCGAGTTAGGGTTTCATTCTTCTAGAGGGTCCATAGCATTACTTGCATTGTCTTCCGAATACTTTAAACTTAGAATCGGGTTCCTGACATTCGATCGTCTCTATCGACTCTCAACGAATCTGCGTGAACTCGTCTCTAACTGGAATCAATCTATCTGATGACCTCGCATCGGGGTAAGCGAACGAACCACATGTCCTAGTCATTCATCCTCGGGTGACTAGCGACCTTCCATCATATCTCTAAGTATATACTCATGCTGCAGTAGCTCCAACATCTGTGCGATATCTCGTCATTTGCAGCAACAACTGGCCCATTCGTCTCTACGCTGAACAGCGCCTCAATCACCATGAATAAGCGATATATCAATGGTCATCACATCCTGGCTGGCCTCTAGCAGTAGCCTGATCCTCTTGTGCCGATCAGCACATCCGGGAAATCTCGTAATAGCGATCGGTCGAATGCTCATGGCGCGAAAACACAATAAGACGACGCCTCTCTATGCAATCGTATGTCTCTGGAATCACGCCCTGGTCATTCCTCGTTCATGACGGTCTCGTGCTGACCTCAACTCTAGTCGTAGCTCTCTCTGCCTGTGTAATCGTAGCAGCAAAATCATAAACAGTATCGATGAGGATAGATCATAGGAATGAATATAATACTGTCCAAGGAAATGTACATCCTAAGGTCTCTTAAGCGGAGTAGCGTATCGTATATATGCCGCGGAACATACGTACGGTGCGTCACTCTACTCAAGCTACCTACTCCATCAACCAAGGATCATCCTATGCGACGAAAGTTCAGGCATAATACCCCCTCAACCAAGTCTAAGTTCCGTAAGGTCAAGCCTAAGTTCCGTATATATATAAATGCTCTAGGCTCCGCATAGTCAAACTTAGACTTGAACCAAGGTTAACCTAGCGCTCTGATACCAGCTTTGTCACGACCCGAAATAGTACGTGACTGGCCCTTGAATCATATGAAGTCTATAGGACCCCATCTAATTCAAGTAAGCCAAAAACCCAGAAATATAAAACCATTTTAAGGAATAAATAAGAAAACTAGTTTTTAAGAACTAAGGAAAACATGTTTTAAAAACAAGGTTTTTAAATAAGTACGCCGAATATGCATTTTTAAAATCTATATTCTTTTCTGAAAATTTCGACAGAGTTTCCATTGTAAATAATGGCCCCGAACGGGGTACAACAAGAATAATATATACACAATGATAAAAGGCATCCCCAAGCGGGAGCTAGCTCTTCGTCAATCGACGGTCACAACCACGCAAGCAATATAATATACAACGCCAAAGGGCGAAGATCAAAACTCAAAAAGAACTCAAAATCAGCATGAAAACCATAATACTACAACGCGCGACTCTAAGGCCGAAATAATACATAACTGGTTTTCTAAGTTTGAAACAATACATAAGTTTGGTTGATGGAATACTAGATACAACTGAATAATACAGGTACAATGGAGGTTCTGATGCAAAAGAACCCACCTACCAAAGCAAATCACCCGCAAGGGAAGCAGTGTGCCAGAAAAGCCGCAATGAAACCAGTACGGCAAAACCTGCAAGAACTGTGGCACAACGGGGGTGAGTTGCCAACTCGTGAACAGAAAACATCGCAGAGCAGAAATCGTATGTATTGTAGGGTTCCTAGGCACTCTAATCAGGTCTCACATGGCATCAACCATGCCAATTTCAAATTTTACAAGTGCCGAGAAACCCTAATACGGATCGTTAACTAGAATTTTAGGCGAAACAAGCAACTAGTTAACAACTTAACTAAGTGAACGGAAATACAACCTTTGTAGATCCGGTTCTCCACCTCCATAGCTCCATGATGAAGTCTCCTTGCTGTCCAAATCAAATCCCGGGCTCTAGCGTCGGCTTCATCGGAGAAAAGGGCGGGCTAGGTCATCGACTACGATGCCGAAGATGATCTACGTCGAGGCATCAAAAGATCAAGCTCCCACTTCACCAAGTCATGAAACTTGTAAAGAAAACACCCTTTAGTACTTGGCAAGAGGTAGAGGATGAAGAAATAGGAAGTGGGTTCACTTTGGAATTGGATTTCTCACATGATTTCATCACTTGCCATTGATGAGGCAAGCTTTTCTTTCTTGCTCATGAAGAAGAAGATGAAGAAGGAATATGATAAGTGTTATTAAAATTAGAAAATAAAATCAACCCTTTTCATTTTCTAACCTTGGTTAGGTGTAGAGAATTTACTAAGGTTAAGTGGAATGGTTAGGGTTAAGTATGAGACAAAATGGTCACTTTAGTCAAAGCTTCAAGAAGCTTCAAAGAAAAAACAAAACTAGCAACCATTTCATTTCTTATCTTTTCAAAATAAATAAATAAATAAATGAATAAATAAGTAATGGATAAACAAAACCCTAATCATTAGTTTAACCATGGTTTAATTCTTTACACTTAACCAAGTAAGCATGTATCATCAAACATGATACAATCAAGTGCACAAAAGTATATCACATATACAACTTGTGAACTACAAGTGAGAAAATCGATTTAAAGCGAACCAATACTAGTTAATGCAAAGTAATATATCAAATATATAATTATACATTAAATCATTAAATCAACACTTGATTTAACGATCCGGTCATATCGCATATGACCGACTAATATTCAATGTATCGGCTTATCGAATCAATCCTCGATTCGATAACTAGGTTATATCGCATACAACCAATCGATACATTTATCGCGAGAATAGAATACGGTATCACATACACGCATTATTCTCGGTCCCGCACATATCTCATATGCGCTCCTATTTCGTTTTGCTTGAGCCAGGAAACCTCTGTGTAGGACTCTAAAGACTCGTCAATACGCCGGCAGCAGGTGATGATCATATCAAACACCCACAAACCGCAAGCGGTCTGCTAAACGTAACGGCCACCCGGGTATTGAGCGATCAGAAGATCGACGAGCAAGCCCGCTCATACTCCTGTGAATCCAACCAGTAACACTTACCGTACAGTCCGGTCTGATCGTCTGATATGTCGCATATCTCGCCTAGGGGTGGTAAATGTCAGACCCCAATAGCTTGATAAGTCGTGTCGATATGAGGTCTATAACAGTTCGAGAAACTACTGATAACACTTACCAGTAAATCTCAGCAACCCTGGCCAGGGATTTCCGGTTATAGCCAATCGAACACAGCGCAACATCAACTCCCTATACTGGGAGAGACGAATCCCCTCCTATCGCTCATTGCCTCCATGTGACTCGGGACTGTACCCAAAAACCACCGTTTTGCACGCCCTCTTGGACGTGGTAAGGTGGAAATCAAATCACAGTGGGAACCACACAAGACTCTATGACGATCTCGGGTGAACAGACTACTCTGTACCAGTGTCACCAGAGAACTGCCATCTGACGTAAGGTATAATACCATCTGGGAGTTCTCGGCGAGTCCGTCCAGTGTACCCAGTCTCCACTGAGCACCCGTATATCATCTCTGATGTCGAACACCAATGGATATGGGATCATCCATCGCCCATCTGTATGGGTCGAGAAGGTATACGCTAGTCTACTCTGGTATATCGACGCCCCGTCTCGATACACCCACGACTAGGGACCTTGAAGGATGTACTTATGGACTACCATGTCCCCACTAGTATGATCCGCATCATAGTCCAGGTAGACAAGTACACATCCTAAGGGCTTTACCAACATGTAACAGAGAGACAATCAGTATACACGTTAAGGTAAAGAGTAACCAGATAGCATACTATCATGTCGAGCAAGAATGTCCTCCCTATATATGTCCCAGCATCCACTACAATATACATCCTATGTACAGTAATGGCCTCTAGGGCATACATATAACTAACAATCTCCCACTTGCACTAGGGCCATCTGATAGCAGTGGTTGTAGTATCTCATACTCAACCATCCCTTAATAGTCTCTCTCTAGGAAAAGGCCTTTGTGAGTGGATCCGCCGTATTGTCCTCGGAGTCTACTCTCCTAACCTCGATCACCCTGGAGATCAACTATCTCCATGATCAGGTGACACTGCCTTAGAATATGTCTGGATCACTGATGGGACCGGCGTTTCTTGGCATAAGCCACAACTCCATTGTCACACAATGGGAGGAACAAAGTTCATCTCATGAACCAATATACACCCAGACTGCCTCTTTGGTAGCATCTTAAGTAGCGATGTATCCAGCCTTAATCGTCTAGTATGCCACGGTATCTAGCTTGGAACTCTTCCAACATACCGTCCCTTTACTGAGGGTAAAGACAATGCCTGCGACTGACATTCAGTCTTCATTATCACCCTGGAACCCTTCCAGTGATTCTCTCCAGGATCGATTGATACCATCTCACTACAACTAGTGAGAATCCTAACATCCATTTAGATCTATCTCATAGATCCAAAACCCAGGATTTAGGAGGTATAACTTTGATCCTATATGGAGAATTATTATGATAAGCGGAGATTGACCGAGCGTAGCTTAGGAAACTCCTTCCCTATCAAGAGCATGTCATCCACGTACTCTACGAGGATCGTCACTATACTCCCTACAACCTTTATTGTTTATACAAGGTTCATCTAACATTTTGATGATATCAAACTCTTTGACTAACACATCAAAACAGATGTTCCAACTCCGCGATGTCTGCTTTATCCTATAAAGCATCTTGTACACGTTTCCGCTGCTCCCACTGTCTACGAAGCCCTATGGCTGTGTACTTATAGACGTTCTCTTCTAAAACATCATTTTAGAAAAGCAGTCATGGCACCCAACCGTCAGATATCGTAGTCATGGTATGTAGCCGTGGCAAGTAGGATCTGGATGGACTTAAGCATAGCCACTTGAAAAGGTTTCATCATTATCCACGCCTGGCCGATGACGAAAAGTTTTAACAAGTCTAGCTTTGAAAGTCTCAACTTTTCCATCTACACCAAGTAATCTTCTCAAGATATACTTGCTCCTGATGGGGATTTAACCCTTCAGATATAGCAACCAAAGTCCATACTTTGTTGGTGTACATGGAATCCATCTCAGATCGCTAAGCATCCAGCCATTCATACAGAGTCCCACTCCTGATGGCCTGCTCGAAACTAGTTGGGTCATCATCTCATAATGCAATTCTCGCTCCCACTGTCATAGAGAAACCGAAGTATCTCTCAGGTGGGTGAGGAACCCTACTAGATCGGCGGAGAGGCTGAGGTTCATTGGTAACTATTGAATCCTTTGGTTTTATCAAATCATGTGCTGTAACTTGTATAGCTGGAACCTTTCCAGTTCTACATTACAGACCTTGCCTCGAGCTTGTCCGGATTTTGCTTTTAGACATAGCCCGGACAACCCCAAATCTTAACCAACTTATGATATGGGCTCTTCCCTTATCATATCAAATATGAAGTGGTAGACAACTGATTTGATTTGAACCCTATTCAATAGGTATGCAGCTTCTCAAGTGCATAACTCCCAAAAAGGAAATAGGTAACTCAGTAGTACTCATCATAGAGCACACCTTATCATATAGGGTGTGATTGCTCCACCCCGATATACCATCGTGCTATGTTGTATATGGAGGAGTAATGCTGAGAGAGAATCTCATTCTCCTTTAGAAAAGTCCAAGAATTTCGTGCTTAAGTATTCTCCTCCTTGATCTCATCATAGGACATAATACTTTTACCCGTATTTGGTTCTCTACTTCTAAATTATATTCTGTGAATATCTCAAAAGGTTCGGACTTGTGTTTCAACAGGAACATAGGTCTGAATCTCGAAAGATCATCAGAGGATGTAATGAAGTACAAAGAACCAGTCCTGGCATATGTAGACAGGGGACCTTACATACATCAGCATGTATCAATCCCAAAAGTTTACTAACTCTTTCTCTGTTTCCAATAAACAGAGCTACGGTCATCTAATCTTTTATGACATGACTGGCAAGTTTCACAAGATGTAAATTCAAACAGATTTAAATATGCATCTATGTGCAACTTAGCTAGTCGGGTCGCATTGATATGACCTAGTCTACAATGCCTCAAGAAGGATTTGTTCATTTCTGAACTCTTCCTCTTGTGTGTGTTCGGTATACTATGAACTGTAGTTTGATTTAGAACATCAATGCTTTTAGATAACGTGCCTGAACCGATCAACTTTTGATATAGGAAATGTTCAAAACATTATCCAACAATACAAAATTTTATCATTTCTTTACTAATAAAGAGACTGATATGATTTTGTATATCAGGTTCGGTATCTAATAGCATTTGTTCAGAATCAATGTATTGGTAATACAGGGTGACAGTGACCAACAGACTTGGCTGCAACACTTGCCCCGTTTTCTGTCTCATGAAACTTATCACCCGTTCTCAGTTTTCTACCCTTTTGTAGCCCTATGTAACAGATTACATATCTGGGATCCTGATCCGGTATCAATTACCCAGGATGCAGAGGATACTGAGAAACAGTTCTTTGTAATGAACACACACGAAGATGATGCATCAGCATGCACTCTCTTCGTTTGGGCGGCACAGGAATTCTGGTAATCCCCAATTTCCTGCTCTGTCTTATAACAATTATAAGTTGGAGCAGGACCAACGTTCTCCAGCTCAGTATAACAAGCGGGTTCGGTCAATAATCCGTATTATTATCTTGATTAAGGCGTGATATGGTCGCTACCTGGAGATAGAGAGAAGAAAACACTCAGCGTGCGCTCTTGCAAGAATAGATTGGTTTTTATTTTATCTAATCAGGATGGCTCCCACTGTTTTTATCAAATCTTCCTTCAAACCCTAAAAGGAAAGACTAGCCGGGATTAATTACACGCTACAAGTTCGCCAATCTTTCAGCCAGGCCAGTGTCGGTACTTTGAGGGAGGTCTCCCGTGCTTTCGCACGAACCTAATTACAGTAAACCTCGTTGTCCCAGAGGCGTAACCTCATTAACACCTTTCTAGGCACCTACTTGATCGGCTAATTGTAATGTATAAAACTCTCCAAGGAGTAACTCTTACTCTCAGTGTGTATCGGGATCCAACTATCTCATAGAAGGTATGCAATCTCATTGCAAATTTCAACACTTGAAATTCCCGATAATATTTTCCCCCTAACGTGCTATGACCTTGACGAAAGCCAACAAACCATAGCCCGCTAGTCAAGTTCAACCCGTACATTTCTTGATTGAATTAAACCCACCCGCACGACCCTTGACGAAAGCCAACAAAGCCGCACGACTACCCTAATCCAATCGCATCGTATGCAGCAGATAAGCAGCATATAGCTACCGCACACTGCACCTTGACGAAAGCCAACAAATGCAGCACGAATACTATATGCAACTTATCTAAAATGACGGAGGGCTACGACAGGTTTTTCTGAAAACCTATTGCGTAATGAACTTGATATCGTTGTAGAATCAAATGATTTTGAAATGGAGTGTTTTTTAGGCTTTTCTAGTTTTGCTAAAGGAATCACTCCCGGTGAAGGGATCGTCGGTCCTTTCCTCGTCGAATGAGGTGCGGGATATATCATATATATCACTGTGCAAAGCAAAAACTCTTAAAAGCATCCAAAAGACAAACCGAGTGTGTAGCATCTGCCAGTTATTGCTAAAGGAGTCACTCCCGGTGAAGGGATCTCGGTCCTTTCCTCATCGAATAAGGTGCAGGATATATCATATATACCGCTGTGCAAAGCAAGAACTGTAGCTACCTGTTTTATTTTTGAAATTCGATTCTACAACATCTTAGGTTTCTTTTCTTTCATTAATCAAATTAATGAAGTCCCATCATTTAAGTACCTAAACATCACAGATAAATACGACGTACACTTATGCCATCCGCATTCGCCTCGATGTCCCCTCGTGCACCGTTAGGTTAGGTGACTAACGGCAGAGCGGGGCAGGGCTAGCGCGAGTGCAAAACATAAGTAACGTCTATATAATATATCATATATACTATATACTGTATCCATCACAGAACATATCACAGATATCGCAACAGAAGAATCATATGAAATATTGGATATACTAGGACGTCCGTGTTTTCAATACGAGCCAGTATAAAACACGGATTCCACGGTCGTGATGAATAGCCAAGCCCACACCCCTAGACCCCTACGAGAGCGGCAAGCAACCCTACCAATTCTAGAGTTAGGAGACCCGGACTCGACTCCTCGAGTTGGTCTCCCACTGGACTCCAGAACCCGGTTACTTGTGCTCCCCTCCTTGGGTCTATCCTAGTGCGGAAAAGTAAATAATATACAAAGGGTGACAACTTCCGCAACCTGGAAGTGACCCAATAAAAGAATATTACATACAAGTTTTTACATGAATGAAAATGAAAAAAAACTCGTCTCACATAAAAAACCCCGGCTATTCAAACACGACGATCCAATATAACATATCCAGCAACACATAACATCACATGTCATCAACGTAAGTAAATATGCGCATCCCAATTGTCGTTGACATATAGCAACGAAACCGGCGATATCACATATTACACTTACGGTCACAGAAAAGAAAGTGTAAAACAACAACAGTTGGAATCCGCAACATCCTCAGACATCGCATGCCTGACTAAATGAATTCCTTAGACATCGCATGCCTAACAATTATAAACCCCGCATTTTAGTCTCATTATCGAAAACTCCTTTCAATATCAAGTCGGGTAATTCAACAAGATTCCCGACATGCTGATCGAATGCTCGTCGCAAACTTTAGTAGGCGGCCGCACCCCCAACGCCGTCGACGAAGTGCACCAAGGCGGAACACCGCTGCCGCGAGCACCCGAACGGATGCTTTCGGCGACGGGGTTCTCCTACAGTCACTTGGTCGGGGCTAAAGGGTGTAGTTGTCTATTAAGTTTATCCGGCGAGTATCCGCTTACGCTACGTGATTGCGACGGACTTTTGATCAAATCAAAATTCCGTGGCAACCGATCAAGTGAGACTAAACTGCTATGTTTATAACATTCATTCATTTATCTCATAACTTATTGTGAATTCCAATTATTGTATCACATTTTGAATAAGATAGAAAATGTTAAACTTTCCGATCGAACAATCGAACACCCAAGTTTTCTCGAAACAGCTCAACTCATGAAATAAGTTCAAAGACAATCACTTCGTGCCTCAGTACCAACGGTCCAGCCGTAGAAGGGTCAAGCCAACGCCTCATATGTGGCACACCGTACTGCCCCAAACCCTAAGGTTCAAAGGGCAGTTCAAGACGGTCACATAATCGAGTTAAGGTTTGTTGTCTTCTAGAGGGACCATCGCGTTACTTGCACTACTTAGAACGTGATTAAACCTCGGAAAAATCCAACACTTGGAAATTTTCCGGCAGGGGAAAAGTTGGGTGTTTATATCCGGTCGAACTTTTTAACATATTCAAAAATTATCCGGAAAACACATAGACAAGATTAGACAATCCCCAATACAACCCAGAAATTTCAACTCTTGAATAAATTTTAAAAATTCCCATAAAACTCAGCATTTAAATAAAGAAGTTACTGTGCAAAAATGGTTGACTGAAGAGACTAAATGGGCGCGGAACCGCCGCAATAGGCGGCTAATGCCGCGGTTCTGCCGCGCTTTAGAAAGATCATTAGGTAATTTTTGCACCGTAATTCTTAGAATTTCCTGCTGAATTTTTTAAGCATTTTTAATTTGGAAAAAACCACTTTTTCAGAAAAAGTCCAGAGAGGGTTAAAAGTTAGGGTTTCGGGGTTCGATCGGGTTTCTAACATCGTCTACGCATCGCCTAAGGCTCTAGCTAGACTCTGATACCACTGTAGGGTTCTTAGGCACTCTAATCAGGTCTCACATGGCAATAACCATGCCAATTTCAAATTTTACAAGTGCCGAGAAACCCTAATACGGATCGTTAACTAGAATTTTAAGCGAAACAAGCAACTAGTTAACAACTTAACTAAGTGAACGGAAATACAACCTTTGTAGATCTGGTTCTCCACCTCCACAGCTCCATGATGAAGTCTCCTTGCTGTCCAAATCAAATCCCGGGCTCTAGCGTCGGCTTCATCGGAGAAAAGGGCGGGCTAGGTCATCGACTACGATGCCGAAGATGATCTACGTCGAGGCATCACAAGATCAAGCTCCGACTTCACCAAGTCATGAAACTTGTGAAGAAAACACCCTTTACTACTTGGCAAGAGGTAGAGGATGAAGAAATAGGAAGTGGGTTCACTTTGGAATTGGATTTCTCACATGATTTCATCACTTGCCATTGATGAGGCAAGCTTTTCTTTCTTGCTCATGAAGAAGAAGATGAAGAAGGAATATGATAAGTGTTATTAAAATTAGAAAATAAAATCAACCCTTATCATTTTCTAACCTTGGTTAGGTGTAGAGAATTTACTAAGGTTAAGTGGAATGGTTAGGGTTATGTATGAGACAAAATGGTCACTTTAGTCAAAGCTTCAAGAAGCTTCAAAGAAAAAACAAAACTAGCAACCATTTCATTTCTTATCTTTTCAAAATAAATAAATAAATAAATGAATAAATAAGTAATGGATAAACAAAACCCTAATCATTAGTTTAACCATGGTTTAATTCTTTACACTTAACCAAGGAAGCATGTATCATCAAACATGATACAATCAAGTGCACAAAAGTATATCACATATACAACTTGTGAACTACAAGTGAGAAAATCCATTTAAAGTGAACCAATACTAGTTAATGCAAAGTAATATATCAAATATATAATTATACATTAAATCATTAAATCAACACTTGATTTAACGATCCGGTCATATCGCATATGACCGACTAATATTCAATGTATCGGCTTATCGAATCAATCCTCGATTCGATAACTAGGTTATATCGCATACAACCAATCGATACATTTATCACGAGAATAGAATACGGTATCACATACACGCATTATTCTCGGTCCCGCACATATCTCATATGCGCTCCTATTTCGTTTTGCTTGAGCCAGGAAACCTCTGTGTAGGACTCTAAAGACTCGTCAATACGCCGGCAGCAGGTGATGATCATATCAAACACCCACAAACCGCAAGCGGTCTGCTAAACGTAACGGCCATCCGGGTATTGAGCGATCAGAAGATCGACGAGCAAGCCCGCTCATACTCCTGTGAATCCAACCAGTAACACTTACCGTACAGTCCGGTCTGATCGCCTGATATGTCGCATATCTCGCCTAGGGTTGGTATATGTCAGACCCCAATAGCTTGATAAGTCGTGTCGATATGAGGTCTATAACAGTTCGAGAAACTACTGATAACACTTACCAGTAAATCTCAGCAACCCTGGCCAGGGATTTCCGGTTATAGCCAATCGAACACAGCGCAACATCAACTCCCTATACCGGGAGAGACGAATCCCCTCCTATCGCTCATTGCCTCCATGTGACTCGGGACTGTACCCAAAAACCACCATTTTGCACGCCCTCTTGGACGTGGTAAGGTGGAAATCAAAGCATATTGGGAACCACACAAGACTCTATGACGATCTCGGGTCAACAGACTACTCTGTACCAGTGTCACCAGAGAACTGCCATCTGACGTAAGGTATAATACCATCTGGGAGTTCTCGGCGAGTCCGTCCAGTGTACCCAGTCTCCACTGAGCACCCGTATATCATCTCTGATGTCAAACACCAATAGATATGGGATCATCCATCGCCTATCTGTATGGGTCGAGAAGGTATACGCTAGTCTACTCTGGTATATCGATTGTAAGTGCACGGCGGCGCCCCGGCCGTCAAACCGACGGCCAAATGCGGAAGCGGTGATAAACTTAAATTTTGCGGACTTAGCAAACCGGCACCACCGCGCACTAAACACCCGGATCGAACCATTAACAAGTCTAAGCTAACTACAAGATAGGGAAGAGAAGTATACCGACAGATCCGAGTCCTCCGGTCTTCTCGTCGTCGTCCCGATCTCCTGCGGAATGTCCCGTCTCCTCCTCGTCGCCGGAAGTGCACCACATCGCCTACTTCTTTTACGGGCTCCCACCTCAATGCCGAGGCAACTCGGGCACGAAGCCGGCTACTCGACGTGCCCAAGATTTACTGTAGAATCTATAGTAGAGCTTGTGTCTCACTTTTGGGGTTGTGGAATTGCCTTTTGGTGGAGGTATGAAACATGAACTTTTGTGGAGGGATTAGTAGGAGTTTTGCAACATGATATCAACCAAAAACCCCACTCTCTCATTTTTGGACAGCCCCTCAATGGCTTTGGCCGGCCATACAATGGGAAGAGAGAGAATGTGAGGGTGAGAGAGTGTATATGAGAGTGTGGCCATCCAATAATACAATGGAGAGAGAGAGAAGGCTATCATGCCAAAAAGGAAATGATCACAACAATAAACCCACACTCAACCAACCTCACCCCTCATTATCATCAACCATTATGCCCACTAAAAGTCAAGCCATCATGAGAAGGAGAAGTCAATGATGGTGCACATCATGAAAACCATGATGATGCTACAATAAGCAAAGACCCCCTCCACAAAAAGCCTATTTGCAACAATGCAAATAAACCCTCCTCCACCAAACGTCGGCCAATGAACGATCAAAGGAAAATTGGCCGAAACGGAAAACAAACTGGCAACTCCAAAAACTGGTCCCGTAATAAATTACAGGAAAACCCCGATACTGTGCATACACACCCGCATTTGTATTCCGACCGAAAAACAAATGCAATGAGACAAAGTCTACACTGTACTATACTAGGATCCGGCTTAAACCAAAGCCGGCTAGTAATATCCGTTCGATCCTGATCCGTGCAATACCGCACGTATCTGATCGAACCCTGCCATATAACCATACGGCCTATAGTACAGACTGTCCGATCCTGATCCGTGCAATACCGCACGTACCTGATCGGACCCTGCCATATCTCCATACGGCCTCTACAACCTTTCGCCCGAAAGCTGAGTAACTGAATGTGGGGGACTCTAAAGACTCGTCAACGCCTTAGTTGTGGATTTAACCACTAGCACGTTAGAGGTATAAGCCAATACATAACGGGCTACCAGGTATTGACTAAAAGGGACGTCCGTGAGCGAACTCAGCCTGACACCCTACTGAGCCTGTCAGTGACAATATCCGTACAGTCCGGTCCGTTCATCTATGAGTATCGCATGGCGGGCCTAGGGGGTTGGTAAAAGTCAGACCCCCAAAAGCGGTACAAGTCGTGTCGGAGTGTAGCCCAGAACACCCTGAGATACTACTGGAATACCTACCAGTAAATCTCCTTGCCTTGGCCAAGGACTTTGTGTAATGGCTCTCCTAGACACAGCACGACCTCACCCCCAATACCGGGAGAGACGAACCCCTGAAGATACGCTCACTGCCTCCATGTGGCTCGGGACTGTACCCAACTAAAACCTGTTTGCATGACTCCTTTGAGCCGTGGTAGGGTAGTAATCAAAGTACAGTGGGAACTCACACGAGACAAATGACGATCCCCAGGTCGATGAACTAACCTGCACACATGTCACCAGGGAACTGCCATCTGACGTCTGGTATATGACCAACTAGCATGTTCCCGGCGAGTCCTGTCCGGTGTACTCATAACCCAATGAGCACCTGTATACATCTTAGGTGATCCAACTGACACCAGTGGCTTGTGAGACCGGCCACCGCCCCTCGTCGGGGTCTCGACTGTATACACTAGTCTACTATGGAGTATCGATGCCCTGTCTTGAAACTCACACGACTAGGGACCTTTTAAGGATATGCTTATAGACCCCCTGCTCCCACTTATATGATCGCCCTCATACTGCTGGTGGTCAAGCAAGAATCCTAGGGGCTCTATCAACGTGTAATAGCGACGCGTCATGTCACTTAAAACAGTACACAATGATAAAGGTAAACCAGATAGCATAATATCATCTCGAGTAAGACTGTCCTACCGGGATAGGTCCTCCATCAATCAATACAATCACGTACCTGTGACCTAATAATTGACTCTGAGGGCACTATCTCCAACAATCTCCCACTTGCACTCAAGGCTAATTATTGCGATGTCGCATACTCACAGCCCGTGTGATACCGAACACCCAACTCCTCTACTAGTCAGTCTCACAAAGCTCGTTTGCGAAACTATTGCGTTCGAGGAATAGCCTCAGTGAGTGGATCCGCTTAGTTGTTTCTTTCTATGTCTCTCTATATCTCAAGTTCGCGGAGAAAGCCATCTCCCGAAAAGAGCAATACCTGTCTCAGAACATGTCTGGATGTCTGATGGGACCTAGCTCATAAATGAACTCCAAATCCAAACTTCTTAGACTGTATCGTCAACTGAACTTAATCAGTATCCTGCGCGCCATGCCTCCCTCAGTATTGCCTTGGACCACCTGTCCAAAATACTGCCCCTCATCAGAAGGAAAACTATAACTCTGACAACCTCCTTGTCGTCCATGTCACCTTGGAAGCCTGGAATGATAACTGTCTCCTGAATGAGGCTGTCGTTATCATATCCCTAGAACATCCACTTATGTTCTAAAACTGCTTCCGACTGTTTCTCCAGGATTGGATCAATATCAACTTATTGCATCTAGTGCAAGAACAACATCTGGTGTGGTACTTGACATCTCATGATTGACTCAATTGCCTGAGCAAGTGATCTACCAATCACGCACGTCCCTCCCCTTTTTAGTCTGTAAGACAGCTTTAGAGAGGGTGACTCCATCACCTGCAGGTACACTACCGTGCCAAGAGTCGTCCATTCTAAATACTCTTAGAATGCCGTCAAAGTACCCTGATTGGGAAACCACCCAAATCTAGATCTAAAACCATAGATCTAGTAACCAGTATGTCTGATATAAAATCCATTTCCTTTGTGGAGAAACCACTGTGTGACGACCAAAGTATAACCGATCGTAGTGTAGGAGTTTCTTTTCCTACTCTGTGTATATCATCCAAATACCAGGATATCACACCCTACTACCTTCTCAACAGATCCATCCCCTATTCTGATGAAGTCAAACCCATGACTGTCACGTCAGAAATAGATGATCTATCTCCGTTACATCTGCTCTAGTCTATAAATAGACATAAGCAACCTGTCCACCAATGCTTCCGCTGCTCCCACTGACTACGACAACCCTCTGGCAGAGTCATATTGACGTACACTTCTAAAACTGGTTTAGAACGACGCTATACTCATCCTCCCGCCGGGTCTCGTAACGTGGAACAACAGCAATGGCAATTGTGGGTAAACAAGAACTTCCCTGTCACCGTCCTTGAGGCTACCGTAGTGCCTCTCGGGTGCCTGAAGTTACCCACCTTATCTGCGGAGTGGCCAATGGAATGTCAATCCAGATTGAATCTTTAGGTTCCTTATCAAATCTTCAGTAATCGTTTGTGGTTCTGGAATCACTTCCAGTTCTACCATACTCCCACTACTGTTTTCTGAAAAAATCCATCTTTAATAAAACTGTGGCGAGTCTGGAACAATATCGCTATTGTTCATCCAGATGGTAGAAAGTCAACCCTCGTCATAGCCTGGGTCAACCCACAAACAGCCATTACAGAAACGTGCCTTGAGCTGTCCAGTGTCTGGTTTTAATCATAAACCGGACAACTCCCCGTACCTTAACATCGTTAAGATATGAACTGTTCTATATCCAATATAGAAACAGAGGCACTGATTTAATTGAACCAGATTCAAATCATCCAGCTGTCCCCAGCGCATGTCAACTAAATGGAAGGAGGCCGATCAGCGTTACTCAACTTAGGAATACTTCCAATTATGAGTAACCTGAAAGAGAAGCAAGATCTCTTTATCATTACTATCAACTGAATACCATACACAAGTATCTACATCTTCGATCTCTTTGAAGAATCCCGATACTTGCTATACCTGGTTCTCTACTCTATTCAAATACCTATAACTTCTCAAAATTTGGACCCTGTGTTTCCGCGAAACACCTGTCTAAAAACTAGAGAAGTCATAAGTAAACCGAATATAGTACGAGGACCAAGCCCTCTGTCCTGATGGACCCTGGACAACATACAATCCTTTGTATAAGTCCCTTGAGTCTGATAACTCATTCACTGTGTGTCGTAGGTTGAAAACTGTACTTATGGTTAAGAAGAATTACACCGCTGTTTAATGCTCCTTACCTAACCATCCACTGATATAGGTAAATGTCGTAGACATAATTTCAGAAAGGTATATCTCACTCTATGAAAATAGACGTACAGATATATCAATTTGAAATTGGTGCATAACAGCGGATATTCAAAACCAAATATTTGCCGACCGGCAAACAGCCCAGGTGATTTCCTCAAATATCACTGATTACAACGAATCCCGATATAATGAGGATAATCACCCAATTCCCAATAACTTACTCCCGCTCATCATCTGTAAAACCATACAGATGTGAGAATCGTACCTGGTAAATACATACCCTGGAGTAAGTATCTAATCGGGAAATCAGTTTTCCTTTAACATCACACAGTGAAACTGAAACATTGAAATGTTCCGATGGGGTATTCTGGTATTCCTAGTAATGCCTCTTCCAGATTCACGACTGTAACCGTATAGTTCTTTGCCACCTCTCCAAATCCCTTCATATGTCTTTAGTCTTTACCTTCTGCACACCCTTTTAGGCCAAATGGTTTTCTTCCTTCCCTACCGTTCGGCACCAGCCTATGGTTTGGAAGAAGACTATCCAATAAGCATAATGGGTGTACTGTCCCAATCCTAGGAACACTCGCAATGAGAGAGGGTGAAGATAAAAGACAACCGAATAAACCTTATTCCTATTTCTCCTGAACCAGAATCCATCCCCGACCTGGAACCAGTTCCATTCGAGTTCGTATATAACCATACGATGGAGTATCCAAATAAACTGTGGATCTTCGTAGTGATACGGAGTGTCCTGGAGAAAGACAAAGGTGATGTAGGAGTGGTAACGAAATATTTGGTTTGGTCGTGAATATCTGTTGCAATTTACTTTGCCCTCTTACTAATCCCTTGCTTTGTCTGAACTTAATACCTTCTGCACACCATCGTTATGCTAATTGGTTTTCTTCATTCCCCACCGGTCGGCACCAGCCTAAGGTTTGGAAGAAGACAATCTAATTTGCGTAATAGGTGTACTACCCCTAAACCAAGGAGTACTCGTAACCTGAGAGAGGGTAAAAGGAAAAGACAACTGAATAATCCTATCCGTTTTCTCCAGAACCGGAAACCATCCTTGAATAAATTCTTTCGAGTTCGTATCTAACCATATGATGGTTTTGTCCAATGGAAGTGGACGTTCGTAGTAAAACGGGGTGTCCTGGAGAAAAAGGGTAAAAGTAGGAGTGGCAATGAGGTTTGCAACTCTGACAATCCAAAAGCCGGTGTTTAAGAAGGTTCGGTCAACTTGGTCACTGAGTCAAAGTCTTAGGGTCGGGTCAATGGTCGCTGCCAAAGAGAGAGAGAAAAGAAACACTCAGCGTGCACTCTAACCTAGATCAGAATGGTTACCAATTTATCTAATCTGGAAACCTCCCACTGTACCTCAAATTCTCCTCCAAACCTGAAAGAAGAATTAGTCGGGGTTACCCGAGGAGTAAACTAACTCATCAGAGGGAATCGGGATCCAACTATCATTGCATGATAACGTGACGGAATCCGCTCACGCTATCACACTCCAGAAGGTATGCGCATATCTGGCAAGTTTCAGTTCTTTTGAAACTCCCGATGTGATTTCTGCCCCATGCTCTTATGACCTTGACTTTGGCCAACATATCATAAGTCACATGTCAAGTTCTACCCGTCATTCTCCAGGTTAATTTGAATCCACCCGTACATACCCTTGACTTTGGCCAACATGGAAGTACGACTGTTCCAAACCAACGCATCTATCTATGCTGCATATGAATAACCAACAGCTACCAAACACTGTGCCTTGACTTTGGCCAACATACACAGCTTGAATACTATTGACTATCCATATGAAACGACGGAGGGCTACGAATGGTTTCTGGCGAAAACCTTTAATGTAATGAACTTGATATCGTTGAAGGAACGGATAGTTTTTTTTTTTTTTTTTTAAATATAGTGACGAAAACCTTTGCTAAAGAGGTCACTCCCGATGAAGGGATCTCGGCTCTTTCCCCGTAGAATGAGGTGCAGGATATTCCAACTGAATACCACGGTGCAAAGCAAAAGTAATCGGCTATAGTGAAGTTAATGCCCTGACGCAAACTTCTGTCCAAGGGGTCACTCCCGGTGAAGGGATCTCGGCCCTTGCCTCGTCGACTGAGGAGCAGGATATTCCAAATGAATACCGCGATGCAAAACAAAAGTGAACGTCCTTGCAATAACAGCTTTTTGAAAAATGTTCCAACAACATCAGATTAGGTTTGTTTTAACTTGCATTGATCCGAATCAATGCAGTCCCATCAATTGATCACACCACAAAGAACGAAAATATACTGATGTACGTATATGCCATCCGCATTCGCCACTGGGTCCCGTCATTACCCGTTAGGTTAGCTAACTAACGACAGAGCGGGGACTGGACTAGCGCGGATGTAAAACATATACAACATCTACTAATATATATACCAATATATTATATTCGCTCAAGGCGTGATAAAAAATGCAACATCACAGAGAATGAACAGCATCACAGAAACAATACAGATATCTGGGATCCCCGGGTTTCACAGAGCCGCTGAAACCCGACGTTCCCCTGGTCGTGTGGATAGCCTGTGCAATGAGAACCTAGACCCCTACGGGCGCGGCAAGTCACCCGCCAAAACCTGAAGCGAGGCAGCCCCCTTCAGCGCCTTGAATGGACCACCCAGCACTTCACGGAATCCGGCAACTTGGGCACCCCTCCTGGGTCAACCTATACCCCCTACGAGTGCGGCGAATAGCCCGCCCATCCTAGAGTGAAGCCCCCTCCGTCCCAATGCCATGAGATGCGGGCTTGTTGCCCTCCAGAACCCGGCTATCCGAGCACCCCTCCGCGGGGCAATCCTAGTACAGAAAGTAAAGTATACATACAATGGGTACATCGACCGCAACCAGGTCGTGCCCCAAAATAATAATACAAACAGGCAGTGACGGCAGTCCACATGTCGGACGCTCGTCCCGCAATATCAAATGTACATAATACAACAGAACACTGTACTAGCATTGCATCCAGGCTATCCCCACGACCGATCCGCAACAACACAGCAAATACATAGAACATCAACGTGAAAGTCACGTTCGCAAATCCGTCTAACCGGGCTATAGCAGTTAGACGGGATTTACCGATCAAGTGACATTCACGGTCGCAGATATAATGTAAAAACTGTGAAAAATGTGTTTAAAATATCCGACCGATCGAATATTAACAAGTGGGCCCCAAAACAATACTGTAGCAGTTACAGAAAATATGGGCCCAATTTTAATGTTCCAGAAACCCAAATTTATCCCCAGAAGCCCACTGTAGAAATCCAACACCCTGATTCCTTTACTCAGCGGCGGAACCGCGGCCACAAGCAGGGATTGGCCGCGGTTCCGCGCTCTATTTGAAAGATTAGTGCGTCGTATTTCCACAGTAGTCTTAGGTCTCTCTGTACAGTATTTTTATACAACCTGAAAAAATTTTGGGGACCAAAAAATTTCAACAGAAAACTGTCGTGGGCAAATACGGGTTTTTGGACATTTCGATCGATCGGAACTGAAAAACACATTACACAAAGCTAGACTAAGTTAATTGTCACGACCCGAAAGTACGGAACGTGACCGGCACTTAGATTACGAAGCGTCTAGAGGCACCACGTAACCTAAGTAAGCCGAAGCCCAGAAATCTAAACCATAAAAGAAGAAGAAGAAGAAAAAGAAAACAAGTCTAAAAACATCAGCAAATTTTACCAAAAATTTCGGCAGAGTCTCCTCTGTAAAAACTGGCCCCCAAACGGGTACAACAAGTATAATATACATAAACAATAAAAAGCATCCCCAAACGGGAGCCAGCTCAACGCCAATAGGCGGAAACAACCTCAACAAGCACAATAATATACAACGCCAAGGGGCGAGGCTCAAAACTCAAAAAGAAAACAAAGCCACTAGATCAGAATAATACATGCGCGACTCTAAGGTCGAAATAAAAGACCGGTCCAATAAACTTATCAATTAATACAAGTATGGTTGATGGAGCTTACTAGATACAAATGCATGAATAAAATACAATGGTGGTTCAGATACAAGTGAACCAACCTACCGTGCAAATCACCCTGAAATAAAAGATGTGCCAGCAAACTGCCCGGGAAACCTGTACATCGAACCTGTAATAAAATTTGGCACAATGGGGGTGAGTTGCCAACTCGTGAGTAGAAGATATGTACAAAAAGAAATCGAATGCACGACGCTATCCTAGGTCA
This sequence comes from Agapanthus africanus, assembly GCA_030015575.1. Classification (NCBI taxonomy): domain Eukaryota; kingdom Viridiplantae; phylum Streptophyta; class Magnoliopsida; order Asparagales; family Amaryllidaceae; genus Agapanthus; species Agapanthus africanus. The sequence continues at coordinate 302,425,039 of CM057343.1, read as the reverse complement.
TAATAATACACTACTAAATCTCAATCCTCTAGTAATAGCAGGGTAATACTACGTGTAAGTGCAGATACTCCGTGCTCGTGTCAGTGCCTCATATAGTACTATGTTATATGAATGGAAATGCATGCACCATGAATGTAAAATAAGCAACCTGAAATCCAGGTATATCTGTATAAGAAATCTTTGGCTGTTATCATAGTAAAATGTGTATAAGAATCTTAAATCTCAACAATGAAATCCCTGAAAATCCGTGTCAAGCATCGACACAAACATGTAAATCTCAAGTCTCATAGTCTCAATACCTCGGGCTCCGTCAGTCCGGATCGGCCCATAATCAAATCTCACGACAACGGTCGGTATCCTCCGGATATCCGCCGTGCCAGACATCACCGGTAGGTAGCCTTCCCCTGCCAGGCTCATCGTCTACAACTCGATCTTCTTGCCCCGGGGTACCATATCGGGCCCACCATGTACCCGAGACGGTTCATCCACTCCTCGAATCGGGTCTCGAAATCCAACAGAAAACATAAAATCTCATGGTGGACGACACATACATCACGAGAAAACCGCAACTTTGTTTAAAAAGAGAGGAGGAGAGAGTGAGAAGTTTTTACATATTTTTGCGGTTTTCCCCAAAAATCCAGAAATCTCACAGAAATCCAAATCTCAAAATCATGAGTAAATATATGATAAGTGTCGGCATATGCCCATAATACTGCGTGATAACATGAAAATATGAATGCATGAATGTCTACGTAATAAATATCATGTCTATGTTAACATCAGCGAGTAATCACAATATTATATCGGTTTTGTTGTTAACTGATTCTATCAATGAAAGATAATCTGATCTAAAGTGTACGTGACATAGTAATTACCGATGATGATGTGTGTGAGCCGGCAAATAAGTGTGCGTGGAATATGCGCATCATCGGTAATGGTGCTGGTGTCCTAACAGGTAAGGTTTATACTGATTATAGCAACATATGTAAGAACATGCACCATGATGATTACAGTATGAATGTAAATACAGATGTGCATTATCCACTCCTCTGCGAAATACGAGTACAACTACCACTATGTGAGTCGAACCTAAACTAGTGTCCATCTAACATCCTAAGGAACTAAACCTAAGAAACTAGTCAGTAAGAAACTAGAGGCTACCTAAGGTCTGAATCAATATCTCTAATAGTCGGCGATCCCGCCTCAATAGCGTCACGTACGTAGTACGGCTTCCTCGAATCAAGAGTGCGGATCAATCATCATATCTAAGCCTCGTACGGTAAAATCCATCGTACGGCATCCCAATATCGGGGTACGGGTCAAGTATCTCCTAAGTGCCTCATCATTCGTATAATGTCATCATCAAAACATCTCATGATCAAGGTGCTAAACTGTAATCCCATACATCAAACATATATCATTGCCATCGTAAAATGCTTAATTAGTTTATCCTCAGAAACGTCATGTCATATGTATCAAATTGTGATTAAGTCATACTGATATCATATCGTCATCAAGTTACATCTATATGATATCGACATCAGGTCACACATATATGATGTCGTAATCAAGTCATACATATCCCAAATCGTGATCAATCACAAGTTACAATCCGGGTACTATTTTAGAGTCCTATGTATCACAATATCATCACTACCCATTATAATTTATATATACCTGTTCATTATCTCATTCTCTAATGATCCGCTAACACTTAATACGACTGTATAGCCAAGGATTCACGGCATCAAGCCCAGTTACACTGTTTCATCATATCTCAGATGTCGTATCACATCAATGAATCCCATGTACGTGTTGTATGTATATATATATATATATATATATATATATATACCTATACCTAGTTCTATATATATATACACTTATACGTACACACCATGTCGAGTTTCAGTGTGTGCGTGTGTGTTTCTATCTGAAACCTACGAACCTCCTCCAAGGTATTCATCCTCTGGTATGCTTTTCCTAAATCAGTCTAGTCCAGCCTAGGGTCATTGCTAGGGTCCTACTCATTAAGAATCTAGGGTCACATCAGGTTTCCTAATGTCAATAAGTACTATTCCTATTCTATGTTGCGGGGGTGCTAAACGCCATCCACCCGACTTCCCCCCGTAGATATACATCTACTCACCTGGTCCATGTCTGCCCAAGACGGTGTCGCCATCCTCCTCTTCATCGCCCGCAGTCCACTTGAAGGGTACCTAAACGCAAACATATAAATAGTATCGCAAACCGAATCACATACAAAAGTCAAACGAGACAAGGAACAAGCATAGGTTAAAACCTATGTCCCGTCCACGCAAAAGAACCAAATACCGCTCGATATCGGCGTACAAACTCCGATGGATCGAGATAACATCATCAAACAACTTGTAGTTTTAAAACACATTACTTATACTATAAACATGATTAAATCCATCGAAACCCGAAAATCTATCAAACCGTCCAATTTCGCAAAACCCGAAAATGCCAGTTTACCGTTTTTCGTCAAAACTTAACATTTAAATGAAACCAATGGTCATAAAACTCATTAAATAGCATTACTAGAAAATACAAACCACTACTGTATTTTTATTACACAATTTTGTATTGATTTGAAATTTCTAGTTTGCATCCTTTAACAATTTTCAACATTTTAAAGCAAAATACCACAATTCCACCACAAAACATGATTTCGCATGAATTAATGTCTTAAACTACAATTCATGATGATAGTGATATAATAAAACCATAATTATATTTTTAATCTCATTTATATAGAAATTTCTAAAATCTAGTTTACAAAATTAGCAATTTTTATCACAATTATCAATTATCCATAGAAACTAGCAATCAAACTAGGTTTTTCTTTCCACCAACAAGTTAATACTCTTATTAAGACCAAAATCTAGTATTACCAATATTAATTGAGATTTATTTCACCAATAATTAGGTTTTATAGAAACCTAGTTAGCAAAATTTCCTAATTTAAACCATTTTCAATGAAAAATTTACAATTCAACAATCATGCAAGATTTTCCAAATCCAAAAGTGTTAAACTAACTATTATAACCCTAAATAATTAACAAAAATCATAACTTGAATTTAGAAACCCTAACTTGAATTTTTAAAATTGAACACAGAACTAATTCATTAAATCTAATTAAGCTTAAATGAACATCTAAAACAATAAATCAAAAGAAAGAAATTATACCTCCCAAAATATGAAATCCAAACTAGAAATGAGACTCCAAAATGCATGCTTTCCATCTCCAAAATCCATGTAAAAATGAGTAAGGAATAAAGGGTATGAAATAAATAGGATTTTGTGGAATTTTAATGGAATTTTTGATGTATTTTTGATCATTTTTGAATAAAAAAGAGGTGGAAAATGGGGGGGGGCAGCCATGGTGGGGTTGTGGCCGGCCTAAGTGAGGAGTGTGAGAGAAAGAAGAGAGTGTGCAAAGTGTGTGGAAGTTTCAAGTAGAGAAACATCATTAAAAGTCTTTTCATGTATTTATTTATTTATTTATTTACTATAGCAACTCAAGAAAGCTCTAGAAATTAGGAAAAATTTGCAAATAAATTTTGCATGATACACACTAATTTCTAATATGCCATGGTTCATTTTTAGAAATTAAAACCATTTAAATTTGTAATTTACACTAATTTAGTGTAAAAATAAAGCTTATGTTAATATTTAAAATAATTAATTTAGGAAAAATATTTTATTAAACTAAAAATTTATAAGTGGCTAAATAAACACCATTTACTAGTAATTTCATAATTAAAATAGATATTTTTTAAAATTATAATGAAAAACAATCACGGTTGGGTTTTACGAAAAATACATTTTACTTTACCGAAAATCCTAAAATTCACTTAAACACTTTTATTCATTTAATTATTTATTTAATCATTTTTAAAACGTTACAATCTTCCCCCCTTTTAGAAATTCGGTAACCGAATTTAAATTAAAACTCCCCCTCCAAATACTAAAACGTTTAGCAAAACATTCAAATCGTCGGGACTCCGAAATCATCAATACATAACTAAAATCAACTCTGTCAAGCATAATGCAATCATCGGAGTTATGGCGAGAATAAAATATCAAAACCCAATATGAAAACCATCTTAATATACATCAATCTATAACTTATATATAGTGTGCATCACAGTAAAACCGTTCAAATATCTGGATAAGGAAATATGCAAAAAAAAAACCCTTTTGAAAATCGCCATGTGATGCACATGTCACGGCATAAGTAGCGAACGTTTTAAAAAAAAAAAAACTAGATATATATATATATATCTTTTATTTAACATACACGTCCCGCCTGGTTACTAAATCAGATAATAATAATTATGAAAACATACTGCTCAAACTGAAATCAATCCGAATCACATCAATAAAATGTCATGTGCGTCCGGTGCGCACTGAAATCGAAACCAAATACAGATACCATGAATACCCACAAAACAAAACTAAGTGCAACAGGTGTGCACCAAAAACATCTGTCAAGTGCAACGGGCATGCACGACTCACTATCAGGTGCATCTAATCTGCACAAAACCCCGATTTAGTGCATCTGGTGTGCACCAAATCGCATCAAGTGCGCCAAGTATGCGCAAGAATCCTAATCAGGTGCACATGGTGCACGAAAACATATATCGAATATCAAAATCGAAATCACAGCACAAAAATGCATGAAAATTAGGTCGAAACATATGTCAAAATTACGTGTAACCCCTATGCACGAAATCAAATCAAAAATCTCAAAAAAATATATAAAACCAAATCAAGTGTACTGGGTGCGTACTAAACCATATCAATACGACTGATATAAGAAACACAGATAGAATGAAGGTACACACAGGAAATACCAATCGTAGAACAAAGTCCTCAAAATACAAAAATCCAATCAACGAAAATAGGAAATTCAAATCACTAAATCACAATCGTAAATACTATCGTCAATGTGCGCCTCTTTCCTCTGATGTCGACCGCTTCGAACTCGTTCTTTCATAGGTGTGCTGACTGCGCTACCAACGGCAATACTCATGTCTAGAGTCTCCCACATAGTCGATCCCTTCACTTGATATCCGGACTACATTAAACTTGTCGATCGATCCATCAAAATCCCATAATTCCCCGAGAGCTCAACACTCAAGTACAGTTTAAAAATATCCGGTACATACCCCAGTATCGATGATCCAGCTGTAGAAGGGCAAACCCAAGCCTCACTAATGGCACCGCGGAACTGCCGTAAACCCTAAGGTTCAAGGGCGTTCTCGTGGTCATTATGTCGAGTTAGGGTTTCATTCTTCTAGAGGGTCCATCGAAATACCTGCATGTTCTTCCGAATACTTTAAACTTAGGAAATGGTTTTCTGATAATCGTTCGAACCCTTTAACTTCATCCGGACGGCATGTGAATACCCTTCGTCCGTACGCTAAGCAATGCTTCAATCCTCAAGAATAACCAATACTCTAATGGTTACTGCATTTGAGCCGCATCTCCCTCTGCCCGTGGTAACAGAAACCACCATCCGACATTGACGAAGATAGTTCAAAGGAACGAATGAAATACGGTGCAAACAATGTAAATCCTAGGGCTCCTTAAGCAGAGTAGCGTATCGTAAGTATGCCGCGGACCATACCCACGGTACGTTACTCTACCTAACTCGCCTACTCCATCAACCAAGGGTCACCTAGACTTATACAAGGTTAAACCTAGCGCTCTGATACCAACTTTGTCACGACCCGAAAGTACGGAACGTGACCGGCACTTAGATTACGAAGCGTCTAGAGGCACCACGTAACCTAAGTAAGCCGAAGCCCAGAAATCTAAACCATAAAAGAAGAAGAAGAAGAAAAAGAAAACAAGTCTAAAAACATCAGCAAATTTTACCAAAAATTTCGGCAGAGTCTCCTCTGTAAAAACTGGCCCCCAAACGGGTACAACAAGTATAATATACATAAACAATAAAAAGCATCCCCAAACGGGAGCCAGCTCAACGCCAATAGGCGGAAACAACCTCAACAAGCACAATAATATACAACGCCAAGGGGCGAGGCTCAAAACTCAAAAAGAAAACAAAGCCACTAGATCAGAATAATACATGCGCGACTCTAAGGTCAAAATAAAAGACCGGTCCAATAAACTTATCAATTAATACAAGTATGGTTGATGGAGCTTACTAGATACAAATGAATGAATAAAATACAATGGTGGTTCAGATACAAGTGAACCAACCTACCGTGCAAATCACCCTGAAATAAAAGATGTGCCAGCAAACTGCCCGGGAAACCTGTACATCGAACCTGTAATAAAATTTGGCACAATGGGGGTGAGTTGCCAACTCGTGAGTAGAAGATATGTACAAAAAGAAATCGAATGCACGACGCTATCCTAGGTCATAATAATACACTACTAAATCTCAATCCTCTAGTAATAGCAGGGTAATACTACGTGTAAGTGCAGATACTCCGTGCTCGTGTCAGTGCCTCATATAGTACTATGTTATATGAATGGAAATGCATGCACCATGAATGTAAAATAAGCAACCTGAAATCCAGGTATATCTGTATAAGAAATCTTTGGCTGTTATCATAGTAAAATGTGTATAAGAATCTTAAATCTCAACAATGAAATCCATGAAAATCCGTGTCAAGCATCGACACAAACATGTAAATCTCAAGTCTCATAGTCTCAATACCTCGGGCTCCGTCAGTCCGGATCGGCCCATAATCAAATCTCACGACAACGGTCGGTATCCTCCGGATATCCGCCGTGCCAGACATCACCGGTAGGTAGCCTTCCCCTGCCAGGCTCATCGTCTACAACTCGATCTTCTTGCCCCGGGGTACCATACCGGGCCCACCATGTACCCGAGACGGTTCATCCACTCCTCGAATCGGGTCTCGAAATCCAACAGAAAACATAAAATCTCATGGTGGACGACACATACATCACGAGAAAACCGCAACTTTGTTTAAAAAGAGAGGAGGAGAGAGTGAGAAGTTTTTACATATTTTTGCGGTTTTCCCCAAAAATCCAGAAATCTCACAGAAATCCAAATCTCAAAATCATGAGTAAATATATGATAAGTGTCGGCATATGCCCATAATACTGCGTGATAACATGAAAATATGAATGCATGAATGTCTACGTAATAAATATCATGTCTATGTTAACATCAGCGAGTAATCACAATATTATATCGGTTTTGTTGTTAACTGATTCTATCAATGAAAGATAATCTGATCTAAAGTGTACGTGACATAGTAATTACCGATGATGATGTGTGTGAGCCGGCAAATAAGTGTGCGTGGAATATGCGCATCATCGGTAATGGTGCTGGTGTCCTAACAGGTAAGGTTTATACTGATTATAGCAACATATGTAAGAACATGCACCATGATGATTACAGTATGAATGTAAATACAGATGTGCATTATCCACTCCTCTGCGAAATACGAGTACAACTACCACTATGTGAGTCGAACCTAAACTAGTGTCCATCTAACATCCTAAGGAACTAAACCTAAGAAACTAGTCAGTAAGAAACTAGAGGCTACCTAAGGTCTGAATCAATATCTCTAATAGTCGGCGATCCCGCCTCAATAGCGTCACGTACGTAGTACGGCTTCCTCGAATCAAGAGTGCGGATCAATCATCATATCTAAGCCTCGTACGGTAAAATCCATCGTACGGCATCCCAATATCGGGGTACGGGTCAAGTATCTCCTAAGTGCCTCATCATTCGTATAATGTCATCATCAAAACATCTCATGATCAAGGTGCTAAACTGTAATCCCATACATCAAACATATATCATTGCCATCGTAAAATGCTTAATTAGTTTATCCTCAGAAATGTCATGTCATATGTATCAAATTGTGATTAAGTCATACTGATATCATATCGTCATCAAGTTACATCTATATGATATCGACATCAGGTCACACATATATGATGTCGTAATCAAGTCATACATATCCCAAATCGTGATCAATCACAAGTTACAATCCGGGTACTATTTTAGAGTCCTATGTATCACAATATCATCACTACCCATTATAATTTATATATACCTGTTCATTATCTCATTCTCTAATGATCCGCTAACACTTAATACGACTGTATAGCCAAGGATTCACGGCATCAAGCCCAGTTACACTGTTTCATCATATCTCAGATGTCGTATCACATCAATGAATCCCATGTACGTGTTGTATATATATATATATATATATATACCTATACCTAGTTCTATATATATATACACTTATACGTACACACCATGTCGAGTTTCAGTGTGTGCGTGTGTGTTTCTATCTGAAACCTACGAACCTCCTCCAAGGTATTCATCCTCTGGTATGCTTTTCCTAAATCAGTCTAGTCCAGCCTAGGGTCATTGCTAGGGTCCTACTCATTAAGAATCTAGGGTCACATCAGGTTTCCTAATGTCAATAAGTACTATTCCTATTCTATGTTGCGGGGGTGCTAAACGCCATCCACCCGACTTCCCCCCGTAGATATACATCTACTCACCTGGTCCATGTCTGCCCAAGACGGTGTCGCCATCCTCCTCTTCATCGCCCGCAGTCCACTTGAAGGGTACCTAAATGCAAACATATAAATAGTATCGCAAACCGAATCACATACAAAAGTCAAACGAGACAAGGAACAAGCATAGGTTAAAACCTATGTCCCGTCCACGCAAAAGAACCAAATACCGCTCGATATCGGCGTACAAACTCCGATGGATCGAGATAACATCATCAAACAACTTGTAGTTTTAAAACACATTACTTATACTATAAAACATGATTAAATCCATCGAAACCCGAAAATCTATCAAACCGTCCAATTTCGCAAAACCCGAAAATGCCAGTTTACCGTTTTTCGTCAAAACTTAACATTTAAATGAAACCAATGGTCATAAAACTCATTAAATAGCATTACTAGAAAATACAAACCACTACTGTATTTTTATTACACAATTTTGTATTGATTTGAAATTTCTAGTTTGCATCCTTTAACAATTTTCAACATTTTAAAGCAAAATACCACAATTCCACCACAAAACATGATTTCGCATGAATTAATGTCTTAAACTACAATTCATGATGATAGTGATATAATAAAACCATAATTATATTTTTAATCTCATTTATATAGAAATTTCTAAAATCTAGTTTACAAAATTAGCAATTTTTATCACAATTATCAATTATCCATAGAAACTAGCAATCAAACTAGGTTTTTCTTTCCACCAACAAGTTAATACTCTTATTAAGACCAAAATCTAGTATTACCAATATTAATTGAGATTTATTTCACCAATAATTAGGTTTTATAGAAACCTAGTTAGCAAAATTTTCTAATTTAAACCATTTTCAATGAAAAATTTACAATTCAACAATCATGCAAGATTTTCCAAATCCAAAAGTGTTAAACTAACTATTATAACCCTAAATAATTAACAAAAATCATAACTTGAATTTAGAAACCCTAACTTGAATTTTTAAAATTGAACATAGAACTAATTCATTAAATCTAATTAAGCTTAAATGAACATCTAAAACAATAAATCAAAAGAAAGAAATTATACCTCCCAAAATATGAAATCCAAACTAGAAATGAGCCTCCAAAATGCATGCTTTCCATCTCCAAAATCCATGTAAAAATGAGTAAGGAATAAAGGGTATGAAATAAATAGGATTTTGTGGAATTTTAATGGAATTTTTGATGTATTTTTGATCATTTTTGAATAAAAAAGAGGTGGAAAATGGGGGGGGGGGCAGCCATGGTGGGGTTGTGGCCGGCCTAAGTGAGGAGAGTGAGAGAAAGAAGAGAGTGTGCAAAGTGTGTGGAAGTTTCAAGTAGAGAAACATCATTAAAAGTCTTTTCATGTATTTATTTATTTATTTATTTACTATAGCAACTCAAGAAAGCTCTAGAAATTAGGAAAAATTTGCAAATAAATTTTGCATGATACACACTAATTTCTAATATGCCATGGTTCATTTTTAGAAATTAAAACCATTTAAATTTGTAATTTACACTAATTTAGTGTAAAAATAAAGCTTATGTTAATATTTAAAATAATTAATTTAGGAAAAATATTTTATTAAACTAAAAATTTATAAGTGGCTAAATAAACAACATTTACTAGTAATTTCATAATTAAAAAAGATATTTTTTAAAATTATAATGAAAAACAATCACGGTTGGGTTTTACGAAAAATACATTTTACTTTACCGAAAATCCTAAAATTCACTTAAACACTTTTATTCATTTAATTATTTATTTAATCATTTTTAAAACGTTACATTAATGGGGAGGCTCTGATACCACTGTAAGTGCACGGCGGCGCCCCCGGCCGTCAAACCGACGGCCAAATGCGGAAGCGGTGATAAACTTAAATTTTGCGGACTTAGCAAACCGGCACCACCGCGCACTAAACACCCGGATCGAACCATTAACAAGTCTAAGCTAACTACAAGATAGGGAAGAGAAGTATACCGACAGATCCGAGTCCTCCGGTCTTCTCGTCGTCGTCCCGATCTCCTGCGGAATGTCCCGTCTCCTCCTCGTCGCCGGAAGTGCCCCACATCGCCTACTTCTTTTACGGGCTCCCACCTCAATGCCGAGGCAACTCGGGCACGAAGCCGGCTACTCGACGTGCCCAAGATTTACTGTAGAATCTATAGTAGAGCTTGTGTCTCACTTTTGGGGTTGTGGAATTGCCTTTTGGTGGAGGTATGAAACATGAACTTTTGTGGAGGGATTAGTAGGAGTTTTGCAACATGATATCAACCAAAAACCCCACTCTCTCATTTTTGGACAGCCCCTCAATGGCTTTGGCCGGCCATACAATGGGAAGAGAGAGAATGTGAGGGTGAGAGAGTGTATATGAGAGTGTGGCCATCCAATAATACAATGGAGAGAGAGAGAAGGCTATCATGCCAAAAAGGAAATGATCACAACAATAAACCCACACTCAACCAACCTCACCCCTCATCATCATCAACCATTATGCCCACTAAAAGTCAAGCCATCATGAGAAGGAGAAGTCAATGATGGTGCACATCATGAAAACCATCATGATGCTACAATAAGCAAAGACCCCCTCCACAAAAAGCCTATTTGCAACAATGCAAATAAACCCTCCTCCACCAAACGTCGGCCAATGAACGATCAAAGGAAAATTGGCCGAAACGGAAAACAAACTGGCAACTCCAAAAACTGGTCCCGTAATAAATTACAGGAAAACCCCGATACTGTGCATACACACCCGCATTTGTATTCCGACCGAAAAACAAATGCAATGAGACAAAGTCTACACTGTACTATACTAGGATCCGGCTTAAACCAAAGCCGGCTAGTAATATCCGTTCGATCCTGATCCGTACAATACCGCACGTATCTGATCGAACCCTGCCATATAACCATACGGCCTATAGTACAGACTGTCCAATCCTGATCCGTGCAATACCGCACGTACCTGATCGGACCCTGCCATATCTCCATACGGCCTCTACAACCTTTCGCCCGAAAGCTGAGTAACTGAATGTGGGGGACTCTAAATACTCGTCAACACCTTGGTTGTGGATTTAACCACTAGCACGTTAGAGGTATAAGCCAATACATAACGGGCTACCAGGTATTGACTAAAAGGGATGTCCATGAGCGAACTCAGCCTGACACCCTACTGAGCCTGTCAGTGACAATATCCGTACAGTCCGGTCCGTTCGTCTATGAGTATCGCATGGCGGGCCTAGGGGGTTGGTAAAAGTCAGACCCCCAAAAGCGGTACAAGTCGTGTCGGAGTGTAGCCCAGAACACCCTGAGATACTACTGGAATACCTACCAGTAAATCTCCTTGCCTTGGCTAAGGACTTTGTGTAATGGCTCTCCTAGACACAGCACGACCTCACCCCTAATACCGGGAGAGACGAACCCCTGAAGATACGCTCACTGCCTCCATGTGGCTCGGGACTGTACCCAACTAAAACATGTTTGCACGACTCCTTTAAGCTGTGGTAGGGTAGTAATCAAAGTACAGTGGGAACTCACACGAGACAAATGACGATCCCCAGGTCGATGAACTAACCTGCACACATGTCACCAGGGAACTGCCATCTGACGTCTGGTATATGACCAACTAGCATGTTCCCGGCGAGTCCTGTCCGGTGTACTCATAACCCAATGAGCACCTGTATACATCTTAGGTGATCCAACTGACACCAGTGGCTTGTGAGACCGGCCACCGCCCCTCGTCGGGGTCTCGACTGTATACATTAGTCTACTATGGAGTATCGATGCCCTGTCTCGAAACTCACACGACTAGGGACCTTTTAAGGATATGCTTATAGACCCCCAGCTCCCACTTATATGATCGCCCTCATACTGCTGGTGGTCAAGCAAGAATCCTAGGGGCTCTATCAACGTGTAATAGCGACGCGTCATGTCACTTAAAACAGTACACGATGATAAAGATAAACCAGATAGCATACTATCATCTCGAGTAAGACTGTCCTACCGGGATAGGTCCTCCATCAATCATTACAATCACGTACCTGTGACCTAATAATTGACTCTGAGGGCACTATCTCCAACATCGATGCCCCGTCTCGATACACCCACGACTAGGGACCTTGAATGATGTACTTATAGACTACCATGTCCCCACTAGTATGATCCGCATCATAGTCCAGGTAGTCAAGTACACATCCTAAGGGCTTTACCAACATGTAACAGAGAGACAATCAGTATACACGTTAAGGTAAAGAGTAACCAGATAGCATACTATCATGTCGAGCAAGAAAGTCCTCCCTATATATGTCCCAGCATCCACTACAATATACATCCTATGTACAGTAATGGCCTCTAGGGCATACATATAACTAACATGTATGACACAATTCTAGGTCAATACGATCAATATGTATATAAACATCAAATGAATAAGTCTGAAGCATGATAAGGTGACTAGGGTAAACATCTATACATAAGTGTAGTACCAAAAGCTAGTGTCAGTGCCTCAGGTTGGAATATATCATAAATATGAGGTATAATCAATGTGATCAATGTCAATATATGTATGTGGAAATCGTCCACGTGTCACCCAATGATAATAAGCATCACGCATGTAAATATCATAAACATATGCATGGAAGTATGAGGATGTAAATCAACATGTGTTGCTCGCGACATATCAAATCATTGAACCTGAGTGTCTAGCATCGACACTTGAAAAATCATGAAAACTGTGCCTAGCATCGGCATGTAAATCCTCATATATATGGGGCTTCGTCAGTCCTCATCGGCCCACATCATCTCTCAACTCCGGTCGGCATCCTCCGGATATCCGCCGAGCTCAAATACAGTCACCGGTAGGTACTAGCCATCCTGCCAGGCTCATCGTCTGCTCCACGAAAAACATTTCTCGCCCCGGGGAACCATACCGGGTCCACCATGTACCCGTAATCGGCCTCATCCGCCTCTTCGAATCGGGTTTCACATGTCGCTTTCAGCACCGAGAAAACACATGGTGGACGCACTGAAATATCATATCAAGGGTAACCGGGTTTTTAAAACAATTACATACTCTCTTCGAAATACCCACGGTTCCCAAATCTAGAAATATCATGGAAACAACATATCTCAATGCGTCTAATCAAAAGCATGATGTATGCGACATGTAAAAGAAATGTAAGCATATCAGTATATCATGCAACATGGAATAGTAATATGCACATATGGAGAGAAACCGCTTTTTCAAAATGAATCAGTTTTAAAGAGTATCTTGTGGTTCCCAAATCTTTAATCAAACCAGAATCATCTATGTATGTGTAAATACGGGGGTACAATATGTGTGTACGCAAGTATGTCATGCAAGGAGTCATATCCTGATGCAATAATCCTACTGTGTAGTGACATGGCAATTATCGATGATGAAGTGTGTGAGCCGGCAAGCAGGTGTACGTGGAACATATGCATCATCGATAACGGTGCTGGTGTCCTAACAGCATGGTTTTGATATAACAATAACATATTTAAACATGCAATGCGATGCGAAAAGCAAGAATATGCGGCAAATGAAAAATAACACAACAGTGCAGTATCTACATCAATATACCTAAGTCATACTGTTTTGCCATTTGAAAGAAGACCAGTCAGGGTTTTTGGGAAAATAAGGGCTATGGTGTTTTAAGAAAGGACGCGTCTTTTGAAAATATCCATAGAATTTCTTTGCCTATCTTTAAAATACTCCCGATTCGTTAGTTTTTGAAATAGGTATGACATCGGCCTAGCCTAACAACTACTCGCAAAACTACAGCTCTGAATAACAAGTTAATCCAGAGGGGTATGAAAACCACCTAAATCTGAGTCGATACATATGTATATATAAATATAATAGTCAGTGATCCCGCCTCAAAGGTACCGCGTACAATACAATATCATATGACATCCTCGAGTCATGAGTGTGGATTTATCATCAATATGAAGCTCGTACGGTAAATCATCGTACGGCATCCCAAAAGCGGGGTACGGTCAATATCACATTCCTCTCATCAATTATCAGGTATCCTTATCATCATATCTCATGATCTGGGGTACTGATCTAAGTCTTGAACAAATCGATACCCTCTATATATGTATAAATGCGTGTGTGAAACACACGTCTAAAGGCCCGCTAAAATCACCTGTCGTATCCCAAATACGAATCATATCATATCACCAATCTCATGGCACTATGCCCAATCTCATGGACTCATCTACAAATATCATACACTGTCCTCGTCATCTAGGTATATGTGTAACGAATATGCATGTGTGTGCGTGTGGGTGTAAACCTATTCTATGGTTCGCAACTAGGAACTATACTAGTTTACTTCTACGCCCAAATCTAACCATAGTACAACTAATCTCATCTCAATTATCCATGACACACTATAAGCTAGCATAAATAGTACATATATACTATACTAAACATCGAACTGCGGGGGTGCTATACGCCATCCACCCGACTTCCTCCGTAGATATAATCTACTCACCCTGCATCCTGCGTGTTGGTGTCAATGTCGCCTTCATCTTCTTCATCGTATGAAGCCTTCGAGAAGGTACCTACAAGATAACACAATCGCAAATAAACCTTAAAATCACATTGAGAAAACCAAACGATGCGCTAAGGCTTATAGGTTAGAACCTATGGACTACGCTTTCAAAACCATCAACAATCCTCGATATCGTCTTATAAACGCCAAGTAATCGAGGTAAAACATAAATACGCAATTCCAGAATTCAAAATACGAGAAACGAAAACACCAATCAAAACAACAACTCAGGAAACATGCTCCAGATTCTACCCTAGGTCAAATTGGATAATTTTGCACATGCCAGGGGTCTAATTTACTGGAGATAAGGCCCTAGAACAAAAACGAACCATTTCTAACCTGATCTGGCCGCAAATTGCGGCCAGAAGGAATAAATCTGCGGCCATGGTTGGGAGTTAGGGGCTAGGGTTTTGGTGGTAGCTTCCGAGGTGCCTGCATGTATCACTGTCCATGCAAAATAATTTTCAGAGTCTCGGGGTGATAGCAGATTCCATTTAACCTTCACAGAATCACAGTTTTTCCGATATCGGCTTTTCTAAATTCATATTCCAGGTTTCTAGTCTCTGGTTTAGGTCTTAATTCTAGCACTAGGGGGTTTGTATGGCCTCTACTAAGCTTAATTGCTCCCCACAACTCTCAATTTCCAATAACCCTAACTAGAATTTTCATACCCTCACTAAACATTACTATATCGGTTTAAAGTTAACATAGATGTGAAAGCAATAGGAAAACTAAGCTAGTGGTTCAGAAAATATCTCATTTAGCAACTCAAGAAAATTCTTGAGTTTCCCCAAGTGTCCAAAACCTTTCCTTTCTTGGTCCAATGTGTTTCCCTTGAGCATGTGCATCATTTTTGTGAAATGAGGGTGGGGTTTTGAGTTTCTTAGCATGGAGTTTTTTAAGGAGATGAAGAGGGGAGAGAGGGGCAGTAGCAGCAGGAGGGTGAGGAATGAGTGAAGAAAGAAGAGGAATGGCCATGTCTGCACACCCTCACCTTTCTCTCTCTCACACATACCCATCATTCTATTCTTTCCCTTTTTCTTTTCTTTTTCTCATTCTCTCTAATTAACAACCATGCAAGAATTCCATAATAAAACATGTAGGAAAGCCATAAGAATATGTAACAAGTGAAAAAAAAGATATGGTGCAAGATTTGCATAAATATGCTAAAAATCTGATTAGCGATTTTTAATCGCGATTAGCACTAAATTAGCATATAATTAATCATAAAAACTTAAAAATTGCATAATTCACATAAAACACTCTCTTTTAGTAATTTCTATAATTTTCAAAAATTTTCCCCAATTTATCGGTATTTAATTATACCAAAATATTAAAATATTCATTAAAAATAATATTAAATTATAAAAATTCCCAAAAATAATATTTTATTTTTTTGAAATGTTACACAAGGACTTGGTGTAATGGCTCTCCTAGACACAGCGCGATCTCACCCCTAATACCGGAAGAGACGAATCCCATACCGATCCGCTCACTGCCCCTATGTGGCTCGGGACTGTACCCAACTAAAACCTGTTTGCATGACTCTTTTGAGCCGTGGTAGGATAATAATCAAAGCATAGTGGGAACTCACACGAGACAAATGACGACCTCAGGTCGATGAACTAACCTGTACACATGTCACCTGGGAACTGCTATCTGACGCTAGGTATACTACCAACTAGCATGTTCCCAGCGAGTCATGTCCGGTGCACTCATAACCTAATGAGCACCTGTATACATCTTAGGTTATCCAACTGACACCAATGGCTTGTGAGACCGGCCATCGACCCTTGTCGGGGTCTCGACTGTATACACTAGTCTACTCCGGAGTATCGATGTCCTGTCTCGAAACTCCCACGACTAGGGACCACTTTTAAGGATGTGCTTATAGACTACCCAACTCTTACGTATATGATCGCCATCATACTGTTGGTAGTCAAGCAGGATCCTAAGGGCTCTATCAACGTGTAATAGTGAACAGTAATGTCACCTAAAGATGTACACGATGATAGAGTTAAACCAGATAGCATACTATCATCTCGAGTAAGACTGTCCTACCGGTATAGGTCCTCCTCAATCATTTCAATCGCGTGCCTGCGATCCAATAATTGACTTTGAGGGCACTACATCCAACAATCTCCCACTTGCACTTAAGGCTAATTATTGCGATGTCGCATACTCACAGCCACCCAACTCCTCTACTAATCAGTTTCACAAAGCTTGTTTGTAAAACTCTTGTGTTCGAGAAATAGCCTCAATGAGGATCCGCCCTGATGTTTCTTTCTATGTCTCTCTTATTCTCAAGTTCGCGGAGAAAAACATCTCCCGAATTGAGTAATACCTGTCTTAGAATATGTCTGGATATCTGATGGGCCCTAGTTCATAAATGAACTCCAAATCCAAACTTCTTAGACTGTATCGTCAACCGAACCTAATCAGTATCCTGCACCATGCCTCCCACAGGATACTCTTGGACCACCTGTCATAACTACTGCCCCCTTTTTCAGAGGGAAAACTATAGCTCTGACGGTAACTCTGTCATCCATGTCACCTTGGAAGCCTGGAATGATAACCGACCCCCGAAGGAGGCTGCCGTCATCAAATCCGTAGAACATCAACTTATGTTCTAAAACTGCTTCCGAATGTTTCTCTAGGATTAGATTAATATAAACTTATTGCATCTAGTGCAAAAACAACATCTGGTATGGTACTTAACATCTCTTGATCGTCTCAATTGCCTAAGCAAGTGATATGCCAATCATGCACATCCCTCTCCCCTTTAGTCTGTAAGACACGTTTAAAGAGGGAGACTCCATCACCTGCAGGTACACCACCATGCCAGGAGTCGACCATTCTAAAACACCTTTAGAATACTGTCTAAGTAACCAGATTGGAAAACTACCCAAATCTATATCTAAAACCATAGATCTAGTAACCAGAATGTCTGATATTATATCCATATCCTGTGTGGAGAAACAACTGTGTGAACCAAAGTATAACCGATCGTAGTATAGGAATTTTACTTCCTGCTCTGTGTATGTCATAAAAATGCCAGGACATCATACTCTACTGCCTTCTTAACAGATCCATCATGTATTCTTATGAAGTCAAACCCATGACTGTCACATCAAAAATAGATGATCTATCTCCGCTATATCTGCTTTAGTCTATAAATAGTCATAAGCTACGTGCCCACTATGCTTCCGCTGCTCCCACTGACCACAACAACCTCTGGCAGAATAATATATACGTGCACTTCTAAAACTAGTTTAGAACGACGCTATACTCATCCTCGTGCCGGGTCTCATAGACTGGAACAACAGTACTGTCAAGCCTGGGTAAAAAAGAACCTCCCTGTCACCGACCTTGAGGCTACCAAAGTACCTCTCGGGTGCCTGAGGTTACCCATCATATCTGCGGAGTGGCTAATGGAATATCAAACTTGATTGAATCTTTAGGTCCTATTAAATTTTCCGTAATCGTTTGCGGTTCTGGAATCACTTCCAGTTCTACCATACTCCCACTACTGTTTTCTGAAAATATCCATTTTACTAAAACTGTGGCGAGTCAAGAACAATATCACTATTGATCTTCCAGATGGTAGAAAGTCAACCCTCGACATAGCCCGGGTCAACCCACAAGCTGCCATTACAGAAACGTGCCTTGAGTTATCCAGAGTCTGGTTTTAAGCATAAGTCGGACAACTCCCCGTAGCTTAACATCGTTAAGATATGAACCATTCTATATCCAATATAGAAACATTGGCACTTATTTAATTGGAACCAGATTCAAATCATGCAGCTGTCTTCAGTGCATATCAACTTAATGGAGAGAGGCCGATCAGTATTACTCAACTTAAGAATGCATCCAATTATGAGTAACCCGAAAGAGAAACAAGTTTCTTAAAACCATTACTATCAACTGAATACCATACACAAGTATCTACATCTTCGATGACCTTGATGAATCCCGATACTTGCAACACCTGGTTCACTACTTTATTCTTTTACCTATAACTTCTCAAAACATAGACCTTGTATTTATACGAAACACTTGTCTAAAAACTAGAGAAGTCACAAGTAAACATAACATAGTACGAGGACCAACCCCTTTATCCTGATGGACACTGGACAACATACAATATTTTGTATAAGTCCGCTGAGTTGAATAACTCAAAGCGTGTGCATCGTAGGTTGAAAACAGTACTTATGGTTAAGAACTACTCCGCTGTTCAATGCTCCTTACCCAATCGTCAACTGATATAGGTAAATGTCACGGACATAATTTCAAAAAGTTATATCTCACTTTATAACAATAAACGTACAGATATATCAGTTTGAAATTGGTGCACAACAACGGATACTCAAAACCAAATACTTGCCGTCCGGCAAAAACCCAGGCGATTTCCTCAAATATCACCAATTACAACGAATTCCGATATAATGAGGATGATCACCTAATTCCCAATAACTTACTCCCACTCATCATCTGTAAAACCATACGGATGCGAGAATCATACCTGGTAAATGCGTACCCTGGAGTAAGTATCTAATCGGGAAAACGGTTTTCCTTTAACAACGCATAGTGAAACTGAAACATGAAAATGTTCGAAGGGGTATCCGGTTATTCGTAGTAATGCCTCTTCCATAATCTAATTTATGACTGTAACCGTATATTTCTTTACCATCTCTCCAAATCCCTTTATTTGTCTTTAGTCGTTACCTTTTGTACACCATCGTTAGGCTAAATGGTTTTCTTCCTTCCTTACCGTTCGGCACCGGCCTATGGTTTGGAAGAAGACTATCCAGTAAGCATAAAAGGCGTACTTTCCAAATCCTAGGAGTACTCGCAACCTGAGAGAAGGTGATGATAAAAGACAACTGAATAAAACCTTATTCTATTTCTCCTGAACTGGAGAGAAAACAAATGTGAAATAGGAGTGGCGATGAACTATGCGGTTTGGTCGTGAATGATAGCAGTCGCAATTTACTTTGCCCTCTTTCTAATCCCTTTATTTTGTCTTTACTTATTAACTTCTGTACACCCTACTTAGTCTAATTGGTTTTCTTCATTCCCTACCTTTCGGCACCTGCCTATGGTTTGGAAGAAGACTATCCAATAAGCGTAATAGGTGTACTCTCCTGAACCAAGGAGCCCTCGCAACCTGAGAAAAGGTGATGATAAAAGACAACTAAATAAACCAATTCTATTTCTCCTGAACCTGGATCCATCCTTGAAGAAGTCCCTTCGAGTTTGTATATAACCATATGATGGATTTATCCAATGAAAGTGGATGTTCGTAGTAATACGAGGTGTTCTGGAGAAATGCAAACGGTAAAAGAAGGAGCGGCATTGACTTATGCAACTCAGACAATCCAAAAGCCAGTGTTTTAAGAAAGTTCGGTCAACTTGGTCATTGAGTCATAGTCTAGGGTCGGTCAATGGTCGCTGCTAAAGAGAGAGAGAGAAAAGAAACACTCTGCGTGCACTCTAACCTAGATCAGAATGGTTATCACTTTATCTAATTAGGAAAGCTCCAACTGTATTGTCAAATTCTTCTCCAAACCTGAAAGAAGAATTAGTCGGGATGACCCGAAGAGTAAACCAACTCATCAGTGGGAATCAGGATCCAACTATCATCGTATGATAACGTGAAGGAATCCACTCACGTTATCACACTCCAGAAGGTATGCGCATGCTTGGCAAGTTTCAGTTTCTTTAGAAACTCCCGATGTGGATTTTTTTTTTGCCCCATGCTCTTATGACCTTGACGTTGGCCAAATGCCATAAGTCACATATCAAGTTCTACCCATCATTATCTTGTCAATTTGAACCCACCCGTACATGCCCCTGACGTTGGCCAAATGGCAGAACGACTGTCCAAAACCAACTCATCTATCTATGCAACAGATGAATACCCAGCAGCTACCAAACACTATGCCTTGGCGTTGGTCAAAATACATAGCTTGAATACTACTGAATACCTAACTGAAATGACGGAGTGATACGGCTGGTTTTTGGCGAAAAACCTTTAACGTAACGAACTTGATATCGCTGAAGGAACCGAATAGCTTTTACAAAAATATAGTGGTGAAAACCTTTGCTAAAGAGGTCACTTCCGGTAAAGGGATCTCGGCTCTTTCCTCGTGGAATGAGGTGCAGGATATTCGAACTGAATACCGTGATTCAAAGCAACATGTAATCGACTATAGTGATGTTATTACCCAGATGCAAACTTCTGCCCAAGGGGTCACTCCCAGTGAAGGGATCGCGGCCCTTGCCTCGTCGAATGAGGTGCAGGATATTCCAACTGAATACACCTGTGCAAAACAAAAGAAAATGTCCTTGTAATAACAATTTTTGAAAACTGTTCCAACAACGTCAAACAGGTTTGTTTTCCTTGCATTGATCAAAATCAACGCAGTCCCATCAATTAATTACAGCAGAAAAGAACGAAAATAAAATGTACGTATATGCCATCCGCATTCGTCACTGGGTCCCATCATCACCCGTTAGGTTACTTAACTAACGATAGAGCGGGGACTGGACTAGCGCGGGTGCAAAACATATACAACATCTACTAGTATATATACCAATATAGAATAATCGCTCCAGGTGTGATAAATGCAACATTACAGAAAAGTAATAAGCATCACAGAACAATACAGATAATCTGGGATCCCCGGGTTTCACAGAGCCGCAACTGAAACCCGATATTCCCCTGGTCGTGTGGATAGCCTGTGCAATGAAACCTAGACCCCTATGAGTGCAGCAAGTTACCCGCCAAAACCAAAGCGAGGCAGCCCCGTACAGCAAAGTGAATGGACCACCCGGCACTTCACGGAATCCGGTAACTTGGGCACTCCATCTTGGGTCAACCTGTACCCCCTACGAGTGCGGAGAATAGCCTGCCAATTCTAGAGTGAGGCCCTCTGCCTCTCAAAGCCATGATATGTGGACCCGTTGCCCTCCAGAACCCAGTTATCCATGCACTCCGTCATGGTGTAAACCTAGTACAGAAATGAAAATATGTACTACGGGTACATCGACCTCAACCCGGTCATGCCCCAAAAGAATAATATACAAACAGGCAGCGACGGCAGTCCACATGTCGTATGCTCACCACGCGATATCAAATGTACAAATAATTACAAACTGCACTACCATTGCACACAGCTATCCACCATGACAAATCCGCAACATCACAGCACAACACAGAACATCAACGCGAATGTCACGTTCGGACACCCGTCTAAAAGAGCTATAGAAATTAGACACGGTTTACTGCTCGAATGACATTCACGGTCGGAGATAAAATGTAAGTACTGTAAACTAACATATTTAAAATCTCGATCGACAAAACTTCCCGAGGTGGGCCCCAAGTACAACTCCAGTACTCAAACAAAATTTGGGTCCAAACAAAATATTCCAGAAACAACAATTCCACATGAAGGACACCCAGAAGAAAAATGGTGCACTGAAACCCTAAAACGGCGGCGGAACCACGACCAATGCAAGGCTTGTGCGGCGGTTCCGCGGCGGTGTTGAAGGTTCAGTCGACCAAATTTCTTCCAGAGTCTAAGAAAAGCCTGCTCGATTTTCTGACATACCCAAAATAATTTTAGACCAGTTTAAAAATTCGACATAAACTTTAACATTGAAAATCGGTTTTGGAAATTTCGTTCTATCGATGTTTTAAACATGTTAGAACAAGCTAGTAAAGGTTAATGGCGTGGCTCTGAGACCATGTAAGTCTACGGTAGCGCCCCGGCCAATAATAAGAGGCCAAACGCAGAACAAAAACTTTTACAACCGGCGCTATCACATACTATAACCCGGATCTTGCCATTAATGCTAAACTAACAAACTGTAAAGAGGTAGAAAGTCTATACCGATCGATCCGTGTCCTTCGGTCTTTAGCCATCATCCCACGCTCCTCGCGGCATCTCCGATCTCCTGTCTCCTCGTCGAGGTGGCACCACGTCAACGGATCATTATACGGGCTCCCGCCTCTGAACCGAGGCAACTCGGACATAAAGTTTGCTAGCCGACATATCCAAGATTGATGTAGAGATAGTGTAGAATATTTTGTCTCAAGACACCCAAGCCATTGGGTGAAGGTAAATTGAAGTTGCCTTTTGGGTTGATGAATTGAGCTAGGAATTTTAGCAAAATGAATCATTCTACTTCAAAAATGGGGCTTGGCCATTTTGGGGCAGCCATGGAGTGGTGGTGTGGGCCAAAGAGGTGGGGGGTCAACATATATAATGTGAAGAGGTGACCATATGAATAAATATCATCAGAAATATCTACAAAGATCTTAAGCTTTACAAAAGCTTTTAATGCAAAAGAATGAGTCACAATTACACCTCACATCACTCATGAATTCCAGCACCTTCTGGGGCCCCAGCAACCACAGAAAACCCCCTCCCTTTATAAATGTAACATTTGCAAAGAACCCCCAAAAGCAAGAGGCTTAAAGCCCATCAAGATCAGCCAAGGATGAAAGAAAAGGAAATGGCCGAAACGAAGATACAAACTGGCAACTTCAAAAAGCGATCCCGTAACTAATTACAGGATAACTCCACTACAGTATAAACATACCCGCATTTGTATTCCAATCGAATACACCATGCAAAGTGACAAAAATACTCCTACACAATATAATACTAGAATCCGGCTTAAACCAAAGCCCACTAGTATTATCTGTCCGAACCATGATACGTGCACAAGTGCACGTGTATGTTCGAACCCTTCCATAAAACTATACGGCCTCTAAAACGTTTTGCCCGAACTTAGGAAACAATCTGTAGGGGACTCTAAAGACTCGTCAATACTCTGGCAGTGGGTTTAACCACAAGCACGTCAGTGGTACTAGCTGTACGTAACGGCTGCCCATGTACTGACCGAAAGGGAAGCTAATGAGCGAACACATCCTAAAACCCTACTGAGCCTATCAGTGACAATATCCGTACAGTCCTGTCCGTTCGTTTATGAGCATCGCATATCCGGCCTAGGGGGCTGGTAACGTCAGACCCCAAAAAGCTGTATAAGTCGTGTCTGAGGGTAGCCCTGAACACCCTGAGAAACTACTGGAATACCTACCGGTAATTCTCACCTGCCTTGGCCAAGGACTTGGTGTAATGGCTCTCCTAGACACAGCGCGATCTCACCCCCAATACCGAGAGAGACGAATCCCCTGCCGATCCGCTCACTGTCCCTATGTGGCTCGGGACTGTACCCAACTAAAACCTGTTTGCACGACTCCTTTGAGCCGTGGTAGGGTAATAATCAAAGAATAGTGGAAACTCACACAAGAAAAATGACCACCGCAGGTCGATGAACTAACCTGTACACATGTCACCTGGGAACTGCTATCTGACGCTAGGTATAATACCAACTAGCATGTTCCCAGCGAGTCCTGTCCGGTGCACTCATAACCTAATGAGCAACTGTATACATCTTAGGTTATCTAACTGACAGCAATGGCTTGTGAGACCAACCATCGCCCCTTGTCGAGGTCTCGACTGTATACACTAGTCTACTCAGGAGTATCGATGCCCTGTCTTGAAACTCCCACGACTAGGGACCACTTTTAAGGATGTGCTTATAAACTACCCAACTCTCACGTATATGATCGCCATCATACTATTGGTAGTCAAGCAGGATCCTAAGGGCTCTATCAATGTGTAATAGTGAACAGTAATGTCACCTAAAGCTATACACAATGATAAAGTTAAACCAGAGAGCATACTATCATCTCGAGTAAGACTGTCCTACCGGTATATGTCCTCCTCAAACATTGTGTCACGACCCGAAAGAGCACGTGACTGGCCCTTGAACCATATGAAGTCTATAGGACTCCATCTGATCCAAGTAAGCCAAAAGCCCAGAAATCTAAAACCATTTTAAGGATAAATAAACAACAAGCAATATACTATACAACGCCGAATGGCGAGGATCAAAATTTAAAAGAAACCCAGATAAGCATGAAAACTGCAACACTACTAAGCGCGACTCTAAGGTCGGAATAATACATCACTAGTGTCTGAGTCTGAAATAATATACAAGTTTTTTGGTTGATGGAATTTCTAGATACATTGAATAATACAAGTACAATAGTGGTTCTTGATGCAAAAGAATCCACCTGCCAAATGCAATTCACCCGCAAGGAAGCAGTGTGCCAGAAGTGCCGCTATGGAACCTGTACGGCAAACCCTGCAAGAACTGTGGCACAACGGGGGTGAGTTCCCAACTCGTGAATAGAAAATATCTACAAGCAGAAATCGAATGCAAGACATAATCCTAGGTCAATAAGATCAGTATATAATATGACCCTCAAGAGTAAGTCTGAAGCATGAAAATGTGGCAGTGTAACATCTAATCATGTAGGTAGTGCCAAGTACTCGTGCCAGTGCCTCAGATAATAACATGTCATAAATGTAAGGTATGTCTGCATGAAATAAACATGATGAAGTATCAAATGGATATCAATACACATATATTAGCGTCCCATTCCACTAATATTGGTGTAAGGGTATATATAACAGCGCCCTCGTACCCTGTTATATATACAAATGAAGTATGATCAATGTAGTCAAGGTCTGTATGTAATCAATGTCTGTATAAACGTGGAACCCGTCCACCCGTCACCCAAAGACAATAAGCATCATATATGTAAATATGAGGATATAAACAAAATCATGGAAAAACATCATGAAACCCGTGCCTAGCATCGACACGTAAATCCTTGTCCATATAGGGCTCCGTCTGCGGTATCGGCCCTCGGCCCCGGAAGTACGGGTCAGCCCATGTCCATCTCTGGGCTCCGTCTGCGGTATCGGCCCTTGGCCCCGGCAGTACGGGTCAGCCCATGTCCATCTCTCAACTCTGGTCGGTATCCTCCAGATATCCGCCGAGCTCAAATACAATCACCGGTAGGTAGTATTCCCTCTGCCAGGCTCACCGTCTACAACACAGCGAAACCGTTCTCGTCCCGGGGTACCATACTGGGTCCACCATGTACCCGTAATCGTCCTCATCCAACTCCTCGATTCGGGTTCACACATATCACTCTCGCACCGAGAAAACACATGGTGGACGCACCGAAATATCATATCAAGGGAAACCGGGTTTTTAAATAATTAACTATTTTCTTTGAAATATCCACGGTTTCCCAAATCCAGAATAAATATGGAAACAACATATCTCAATGCGTAATCTAAGCAAGTATGAAGGTATCAATGTATGTGTACAAGTATGAGTATATGACATATAAAGGAAGTGCAAGTATAACAGTATATCATGCAACACGGAAATAATAGTATGCACATTCAAGGTCATATCCTGATGCAATAATGCTACTGTGTAGTGACATGGCAATTATCGATGATGAAGTGTGTGAGCCGGCAAGCAAGTGTACGTGGAACATACACATCATCGATAATGGTGCTAGTGTCCTAGCAACATGCTAGTAATATAGCAGTAAACATATGCAAAGCAATGTGAATAGCAGGAATATGCGGAAATTGAATAATCAACGTAACAGTAAGGAATCTACACCCATATGTATATGTCATGCAGCTATGCCATTTGAAATAAGAATGACTCGGGTCTAGTCTAACATCTTCTGTGCAAACTACCGATTTAAGTATCAAGTCAATCAGGAGGGGTAAGGAGACTACCTAAGTCTGAGTCGATATATATATATATAATAGTCAGTGATCCCTCCTCAATCGTATCGCGTACGATACAGTATATCATATACCAATCCTCATGTCATGTGTGCGGATCAATCATCAATATAGGCTCGTACGGTAAGTCGTCGTACGGCATCTCATTAACTGGGTACGGTCAATATCTTATTCCTCTCAACCAATATCAGGTATCACTATCATCATCTCACATACTCTGGGGTACTGATCTAAGTCTAGTACAACTGATACCATCTACAAAGTATGAATGCGGGGGTAAACACACATCCCAAGCCCGTAAGAATCACATGTCGTATCCCAAATACGAATCATATCACATCACCGATCTCGCGGCACAAAGCCCAATATCATCGAATCATCTCCAAAGTCATCCAATATCATCATCAACACCATGTAAGTATAGTGAATATGCAAGGGTGCGCGTGTGGTGTAAACCTATTCTAGGGTTCGTGACTAGGAACTATACTAGTTTATTGCTAACCCTAAGCTAACCATACTACACCTAACACAATATCCATGACACACTATAACTATCAAACATAATATATAGTATATCAACTACGGACTGCGGGGGTGCTATACGCCATCCACCCGACTTCCCCCAGTAGATATAATCTACTCACCTTGCGTCTTTATTTGTCGACGTCTCCACGCGCTTTACTTGTCGTCCCGAAGTCTTCATGGGGTACCTACACATCAAAGTATTGTATATGCGTATTAAAACCAAATCCAAGCTAACACAGCACACGAAACCCAAAACGATACGATAAGGGGCCTATAGGTTAGAACCTATGGGCACGCCTTCAAAACCATCAACAAATCATCGATATCGTCGTATAAACGCCAAATAGTCGAGGTAAATCACAATGCACAATTCAGAACTAAAAATACGGAATACGGAAATACGAATCCAAAACAGCAACTTAGGAAATAGGCTCCAGATTTCACCATAGGTCAAATTAGACAAATCTAAATATTCCAGGGGCCTAATCTACAGATAAGGGAACACCAAAACCAAAACGAGGCAAATCCACCATGGTCTGGCCGCAAATTGCGGCCAGAATGGATAAATCTGCGGCCGAGTATAGGAGGTAGGAGCTAGGGTCTTGGGGTTAGCTTCCTGGGTGCCTGCACATGTCACTGTCCAATCAATTTTAATTTAGGATGTCTCGGATGATAGCAGATTCAATATACCCTTCACAGATTCCACAAATTCTCCGATATCGGTTTCTAAATCCGTATTTCGGGTTTCAACTCTCAGGTTAGGGTCTTAATTCATGCACTAGGGTGTTGGTGTACCCTCTACTGAACTCAATTTCACATTACAACTTATAATTTTCTCAAACCCTAACTAGGTTTTCCCTAACTCCACAATATCAAACAATATCGGTTCAATCTAAACATGGGGTATAAGTAATGCTAAAATTAAGTTAATGATCCAGAAATTATCTCGTTTGGCAACTCAAGAAAATTCTTGAGTTGCCCCTAGTGGCCAAAATCCTTGCTTCTTTAGTCCAATGTGTAGATCTAGAGCTTGTGCACACTTTTAATGAAATGAGAGTAGGGTTTTGGAGTTGTTTTCATGGTGATTTGAGGCTTGAAGAGGGGAGGTGGGGTGAGGAGCAGGAGCAGCAGCAGCAACTTGAAGGAGAGGGAGAGAAATGAGTGAAGGGAATGAAGGAGATAGCTAAGTCTAAAGTCAAAGAAAACCCATACCTTTCTCTCTCTCACCATACCGCATTTCTTTATTTTTTTCCCATTTATTTTCCTTTTCTTTTTCTCTCAAAATCCTTCTCCCAAGAATAGTAAACCCAAAGTGAACCATGGCAAGAAAATGCACAAGTGTGAGAAACGATGATATGTGCATGTTTTGCACAAAAAGCTAGAAAAAACCGATTAGCGATTTTTAATCGCGATTAACACTTAATTAGCATATAACTAATCAATTAAACTTAGAAATGGCATAATTCTCTAAATTACCCTATTTTAGATTTTTCCATAATTTTCCAAAATTTTCCCCATTTATTTGTATTTAATTATATCGAATTATTAAAATATTCAATAAAATAATATTAAATTATAAATATTCCCTAAACATAATATTTCTATTATTTCGAAATGTTACAATCTACCTCCCTTAAATAAATTCGGTACCCGAATTTAAATTTAAACTCCCAACACTAAAATATTTCAGCAAAATCCAAATTGTCGGGCTCCGAAAACATCAATACATAGCGAATATCATCAAAGTGTACTGCTCTACTAAAATTAATCCACAAAAATGCATATAAGAATATCCGGTGCGTCTGGTGCGTACGGAATCAAAATCCATGTATGTGTCATACAGGTGAACAAAACAACAACTAGGTGCAACTGGTGTGCACGAAACATCTGTCATAGGCAACGTGTGTGCCTGACAGCAAAATCAGGCGCATCTGACATGCACAAGGAAACCCGATTTAGTGCATCTGGTGTGCACCAAAATCGTACCTCAAAACACTAAGGGTGCATCCAATGCTAGCAGCGCAGGATATCTACTTGCCTCTTGCTCACGGTCTGGCGTTCTCAGACTCTGGGTCCTTATCTTCTCTGTGGATTACCTACCTCGCAGTCAATCGGCTCATCGGCCCTGTCAGGTGTGCTAACGGGGTCGATTCCGTTCTGGCACTTCTCTGGTCATCTCTCGGTCAATCCTCACGACCACTCGTAAAGCAGTATGTCACTGGCGTCGGCCTCTGGCTCTCTGAATGCACATCACACATCTGATCCTGGATGCAAACATCATTGCAGCAATGTCCTGGAAGGAATCCTGCTCAAGGTCTCTTCCGATCTTGCCTATGCCGAACTGTACGGAGGCTGTCTCTCTTGCATAATCTCTTCTCACTCGATGGACATCTATGTCCTCAGCACAACATTTTCTTGGAAATTGGTCGCATCCCAACGCCTCTGTAAGCATATCAGGTCTATATTCTCGACGGGAAGTAATGACAGCTCGTCAGTGTCTCACACGAACCTCTGGTCCCACTTATCTCTATCGTCGTCCACTATGACGTCACGCCATGCTATCTACGCACTGCACTGTTTTTGGCCACGGTCAATCCGAAGTCTCTCGCACGGACTCGAAGCGCGTACTCTGTAGCTTCATCATTCTATAGAAGGTGTTTGGCCGAAAAGGTCCTCGGGAACGCGTCCCAACCATCGGAGGAATACTCAATACTCGTCCGTCCTTGATCAATTCGCAACGCATCTGGGTAAGGTACTTTATCCGAACCTGGTCAACTACTTTATCGACGATGCCGAACTCTGGCCTGCTAGGTGTGCGCAATATGACCACTCCTGGGTCTAGGTCTTCTCGTATCGTACTCCAGAAAGGTCCTGTCTAGGTTTCTCTCTCAAATCTCATTCCTTCCGAATTGCCCGGAAGTCATCATCCATTGCTGAAGCTAATTCTTATTCCGGAACGGCTGCGTACTTATCGCACCTCTTTCTGGAAGATATGCCCATATACAACGCCTCTGGGTGCGTATCACATCTCTGATGTCAGCGGAGTGGGACGTCATCTCGTCGAAATCTCTTGCGAACTCTTTACTTCACTCTGCTTCAATGTCGACTGATTCGGACTCATCTCATCGTGGCTGCATGGACTGGGCTCCAACGGCTATACTCGTATCTGGAGTCTCCCAAGCAAAGCATCTCACCACCTAGCATCCGAAGGAAGTCGAACCATTCAATCAATTCGTCAAAACCTCTTAATCCCCCAAGAGCTCAACATCTTGGGTACAGTTTAACAGCATCGAGTACATACCACAGCATCAATGATCCAGCCGTAGAAGGGCAAACCCAAGCCTCACTAATGGCGCCGCGGAACTGCCGCAAACCCTAAGGTTCAAAGGCTTTCACACGGTCATTAAGTCGAGTTAGGGTTTCATTCTTCTAAAGGGTCCATAGAATTGCCTGCATGTCTTTTCGAATACTTTAAACTTGAAAAATGGGCTCCTGACATTCGATCGTCTCTATCGACTCTCAACGTCTCCGCGTGAAGTCGTCTCTAGTTGGAAGCAACCTATCTGATGACCTCGCATCGGTAAACGAACGAATCACATGTCCTAGTCATTCATCCTCGGTGACTAGCGACCTTCCATCATATCTCTAAGTATATACTCATGATGCAGTAGCTCCAATCATCGGGATGATATCTCGTCATTTGCAGCAGCAACTGGCTCATTCGTCTGTACGTTGAACAGCGCCTCAATCCTCCAGGAAAGGCAATACATTGGCGGTCATCTCTAAATCGGTCTGCTCTTGATCTGAGTAAGACTCTCCGCACTGGAAATCTTTAACTCAACTGGGCCTGCTCCGGCGCATAAATTGGACGAATCACCTTCGTCTCTCAAATCGGGTAAACTAGCTATCATCTGTCTCATATCTGCCTGGAAACTCCGGCGATCTCAGCTCGTAAGCTCCGGAAGCGACATCCTATCCATCTCAGCAACAGCTGTTTCATTTATCTGCACGGTAGGCGACATCATAATCTCCGAGGTATGCTGTACATCAACAGTCCTCTCTCAACTGACAGCTCTAACAATGGCCCGATCATCCGGTGCAAAACC
This sequence comes from Agapanthus africanus, assembly GCA_030015575.1. NCBI lineage: Eukaryota > Viridiplantae > Streptophyta > Magnoliopsida > Asparagales > Amaryllidaceae > Agapanthus > Agapanthus africanus. The sequence goes on along the minus strand of CM057343.1, from coordinate 302,393,582 downwards.
AAGCACTCGCCTCCACTAGAGGTCACAATCACCAATACTAACTCGAGACGTTCCCATGTCACCAGAAAACACAATGGTCGGCCCTCGTACCAGACGAGCTCGCACTGACCGTAACCCTAGCAGCAGCCTAAACCGCGCTCAACATGGCGACAGGAACCTCAATCGAGTATCGAAGAGAGCAGATCAATGGCAAGAAAGAGAACAACAGATCCAAAGTGGATACATGATCATAAGAAGGAACAGCATCAATGAAGGTATGCTCATGAAGCTAATAGTATCGAGGATCTCAAATAGATGTATAATCATGGATATGAAGAGAATCACTGATCTCGAAAATATGTACATCCTAAGGTTCCTTAAGAGGAGTGGCGTGTCGTAAGTATGCCGCGGAACATACCCACGGTACGTCACTCTACTTTAGCCACCTATTCCATCAACCAAGGGTCATCCTACGCGACGAAAGTTCGGGTCTAATACCCACTCGACTAAGTCTAAGTTCCGTAAGGTCAAGCCTAAGTTCCGTATATATATAGACGCCCTAGGCTCCACATAGTCAAACTTAGACTCGAACCAAGGTCAACCTAGCGCTCTGATACCAACTTTGCCACGACCCGAAAGAGCACGTGACTGGCCCTTGAACCATATGAAGTCTATAGGACTCCATCTGATCCAAGTAAGCCAAAAGCCCAGAAATCTAAAACCATTTTAAGGATAAATAAACAACAAGCAATATACAATACAACGCCGAATGGCGAGGATCAAAATTTAAAAGAAACCCAGATAAGCATGAAAACTGCAACACTACTAAGCGCGACTCTAAGGTCGGAATAATACATCACTAGTGTCTGAGTCTGAAATAATATACAAGTTTTTTGGTTGATGGAATTTCTAGATACAATGAATAATACAAGTACAATGGTGGTTCTTGATGCAAAAGAATCTACCTGCCAAATGCATTTCACCCGCAAGGAAGCAGTGTGCCAGAAGTGCGGCTATGGAACCTGTACGGCAAACCCTGCAAGAACTGTGGCACAACGAGGGTGAGTTGCCAACTCGTGAATAGAAAATATCTACAAGCAGAAATCGAATGCAAGACATAATCCTAGGTCAATACGATCAGTATATAATATGACCCTCAAGAGTAAGTCTGAAGCATGAAAATGTGGCAGTGTAACATCTAATCATGTAGGTAGTGCCAAGTACTCGTGCCAGTGCCTCAGATAATAACATGTCATAAATGTAAGGTATGTCTGCATGAAATAAACATGATGAAGTATCAAATGGATATCAATACACATATATTAGCGTCCCATTCCACTAATATTGGTGTAACGGTTTATATAACAGCGCCCTCGTACCCTGTTATATATACAAATGAAGTATGATCAATGTAGTCAAGGTCTGTATGTAATCAATGTCTGTATAAACGTGGAACCCGTCCACCCGTCACCCAATGACAATAAGCATCATATATGTAAATATGAGGATATAAACAAAATCATGGAAAAACATCATGAAACCCGTGCCTAGCATCGACACGTAAATCCTCGTCCATATGGGGCTCCGTCTGCGGTATCGGCCCTCGGCCCCGGCAGTACGGGTCAGCCCATGTCCATCTCTGGGCTCCGTCTGCGGTATCGGCCCTGGACCCCGGCAGTACGGGTCAGCCCATGTCCATCTCTCAACTCTGGTCGGTATCCTCCAGAAATCCGCCGAGCTCAAATACAATCACCGGTAGGTAGTAGTCCCTCTGCCAGGCTCACCGTCTACTACACAGCGAAACCGTTCTCGTCCTGGGGTACCATACCGGGTCCACCATGTACCCGTAATCGGCCTCATCCAACTCCTCGATTCGGGTTCACACATATCACTCTCGCACCGAGAAAACACATGGTGGACGCACCGAAATATCATATCAAGGGAAACCGGGTTTTTAAATAATTAACTATTTTCTTTGAAATATCCACGGTTCCCCAAATCCAGAATAAACATGGAAACAACATATCTCAATGCGTAATCTAAGCAAGTATGAAGGTATCAATGTATGTGTACAAGTATGAGTATGTGACATATAAAGGAAGTGCAAGTATAACCGTATATCATGCAACACGGAAATAATAGTATGCACATTCAAGGTCATATCCTGATGCAATAATGCTACTGTGTAGTGACATGGCAATTATCGATGATGAAGTGTGTGAGCCGGCAAGCAAGTGTACGTGGAACATACGCATCATCGATAATGGTGCTAGTGTCCTAGCAACATGCTAGTAATATAGCAGTAAACATATGCAAAGCAATGTGAATAGCAGGAATATGCGGAAATTGAATAATCAACGTAACAGTAAGGAATCTACACCCATATGTATATGTCATGCAGCTATGCCATTTGAAATAAGAATGACTCGGGTCTAGTCTAACATCTACTGTGCAAACTACCGATTTAAGTATCAAGTCAATCAGGAGGGGTAAGGAGACTACCTAAGTCTGAGTCGATATATATATATATAATAGTCAGTGATCCCTCCTCAATAGTATCGCGTACGATACAGTATATCATATACCAATCCTCATGTCATGAGTGCGGATCAATCATCAATATAGGCTCGTACGGTAAGTCGTCGTACGGCATCCCATTAACTGGGTACGGTCAATATCTTATTCCTCTCAACCAATATCAGGTATCACTATCATCATCTCACATACTCTGGGGTACTGATCTAAGTCTAATACAACTGATGCCATCTACAAAGTATGAATGCGGGGGTAAACACACATCCCAAGCCCGCAAGAATCACATGTCGTATCCCAAATACGAATCATATCACACCACCGATCTCGCGGCACAAAGCCCAATATAATCGACTCATCTCCAAAGTCATCCAATATCATCATCAACACCGTGTAAGTATAGTTAATATGCAAGGGTGCACGTGTGGTGTAAACCTATTCTAGGGTTCGTGACTAGGAACTATACTAGTTTATTGCTAACCCTAAGCTAACCATACTACACCTAACACAATATCCATGACACACTATAACTATCAAACATAATATATAGTATACCAACTACGGACTGCGGGGGTGCTATACGCCATCTACCCGACTTCCCCAAGTAGATATAATCTACTCACCTTACGTCTTTATTTGTCGGCGTCTCCACGCGCTTTACTTTTCGTCCCGAAGTCTTCATGGGGTACCTACACATCAAAGCATCGTATATGCGTATTAAAACCAAATCCAAGCTAACACGGCACACGAAACCCAAAACGATACGATAAGGGGCCTATAGGTTAGAACCTATGGGCACGCCTTCAAAACCATCAACAAATCCTCGATATCGTCGTATAAACGCCAAATAGTCGAGGTAAATCACAATGCACAATTCAGAACTAAAAATACGGAATACGGAAATACGAATCCAAAACAGCAACTTAGGAAATAGGCTCCAGATTTCACCATAGGTCAAATTAGACAAATCTAAATATTCCAGGGGCCTAGTCTACATATAAGGGAACACCAAAACTAAAACGAGGCAAATCCACCATGGTCTGGCCGCAAATTGCGGCCAGAATGGATAAATCTGCGGCCGAGTATAGGAGGTAGGGGCTAGGGTCTTGGGGTTAGCTTCCTGGGTGCCTGCACATGTCACTGTCCAATCAATTTTAATTTAGGATGTCTCGGATGATAGCAGATTCAATATACCCTTCACAGATTCCACAAATTCTTCGATATCTGTTTCTAAATCCGTATTTCGGGTTTCAACTCTCAGGTTAGGGTCTCAATTCATGCACTAGGATGTTGGTGTAGCCTCTACTGAACTCAATTTCACATTACAACTCATAATTTCCTCAAACCCTAACTAGGTTTTCCCTAACTCCACAATATCAAACAATATCGGTTCAATATAAACATGGGGTATAAGTAATGCTAAAACTATGTTAATGATCCAGAAATTACCTTGTTTGGCAACTCAAGAAAATTCTTGAGTTGCCCCTAGTGGCCAAAATCCTTGCTTCTTTAGTCCAATGTGTAGATCTAGGGCTTGTGCACACTTTTAATGAAATGAGAGTGGGGTTTTGGAGTTGTTTTCATGATGATTTGAGGCTTGAAGAGGGGAGGTGGGGTGAGGAGCAGGAGCAGCAGCAGCAACTTGAAGGAGAGGGAGAGAAATGAGTGAAAGGAATGAAGGAGATGGCTAAGACCAAAGTCAAAGAAAACCCATACCTTTCTCTCTCTCACCATACCTCATTTCTTTATTCTTTTCCCATTTCTTTTCCTTTTCTTTTTCTCTCAAAATCCTTCTCCCAAGAATAGTAAACCCAAAGTGAACCATGGCAAGAAAATGCACAAGTGTGAGAAAAGATGATATGTGCATGTTTTGCACAAAAAGCTAGAAAAACCGATTAGCGATTTTTAATCGCGATTAACACTTAATTAGCATATAACTAATCAGTTAAACTTAGAAATGGCATAATTCTCTAAATTACCCTATTTTAGAATTTTCCATAATTTTCCAAAATTTCCCCCCATTTATTTGTATTTAATTATATCGAATTATTAAAATATTCAATAAAATAATATTAAATTATAAATATTCCCTAAAATAATATTTCTATTATTTCGAAATGTTACACATTGCAATCACGTGCCTGCGATCCAATAATTGACTTTGAGGGCACTACATCCAACAGATAGCCGGAGCCCACGGGCCAGTCCGAATAGACAGAGTCCCAGATATTAAGATATTGAGATATTTGTGTCGATGCTAGAAACTGATTTCTAATGATTTTATTGATGATATTTCGATTTTAAACAAATATCTCATTGAGATAAGAAAAATGTTTCCATATTTAGATGCATTCTGTTTTCATGCATTCATACATCATATTTATGATATAATGCTACCCGAGGCACTGACACGAGCACATGGGATTACACTTATGCATAGATGTTGAAGGGTTCCTAGGCACTCTCAAGAGGTCTCACAAGGCATTAACCATGCCAATTTCAAAAAATACGGTGCCGAGAAACCCTAGACTAGATCGTTAACTAGATATTTAGGCGAAACAATGAAACTAGTTTACAACTAAACTATAAGAGAACGGAAATACAACCTTTGTAGATCCGGTCCTCTACCTCCATAGCTCCGCAATGAAGTCTCCTCGCTGTCCAAATGGAAACCCGGGCTCTAGCGTCGGCTTCATCGGAGAAATGGGCGGGCAAGGTCGTCGGCTTCGTGCCGAAGATGATCTACGTCGAGGCATCACTAGATCAAGCTCCCACTTCACCAAGTCATGAAACTTGTGAAGAGAACACCCTATACTACTTGGAAAGAGGTATAGGATGAAGAAATAGGAAGTGGGTTCACTTTAGAATTGGATTTCTCACTCTTTTCATCAAGTTTCCATTGATGGAGGCAAGCTTCTTCATGTGAAGAAGAAGAAGAAGAAGATGAAAAATGTTATGATAAGTTGTTTTCAAAAAGAAAATAAAAACAATACTTATCATAATCCAACCATGGTCAAGTGTAGAGAGCTAACTAGAGTTAATGTGAATGGTTAGGGTTAAAGAAGAAGACAAAATGGTCACTTGGTCAAAAGCTTCATGAAGCTTCAACAAGCTTCATGAGAGAAAAGAATGAAAGAAAACCATTTTGGTTTTTCTCTTTATGCTTTTATTTTCCAAAACTAATAAATAAATAAATGAATGAATAAATAAATGTAAACCCTAACCATTTACTTAACCAAGGTTTAACTCTTTAAACAAAACCTAGCATTCATGCATCATCAAACATGATACAACCATTTGCACAAAAAGTATATCACATATACAACTTGTACATCCAAGTGAGAAAATCCATTTAAAGTGAACCAATACTAGTTAATGCAAAGTAATATATCAAATATATAATTATGCATTAAATCATTAAATCAACACTTGATTCAATGATCCGGTCATGTCGCACACAACCGACTAGTATACAATGTATCGATTTATCGAATCAATCCTTGATTCGATAACTAGGTTATACCGCATACAACCATTCGACACATTCATCGCGAGAATGAAATAAGGTATCACATACACGCATTATTCTCGGTCCTGCACATATCTCATATGCGCTCCTATTTCGTTTCGCTTGAGCCAGGAAACCTCTGTGTAGGACTCTAAAGACTCGTCAATACGCTGGCAGCAGGTGATGATCATATCAAACACCCACAAGCCGCAAGCGGTCTGCTAAACGTAACGGCCACCAGGGTATTGAGCGATCAGAAGATCGACGAGCAAGCCCGCTCACACTCCTGTGAATCCAACCAGTAACACTTACCGTACAGTCCGGTCTCGTCGTCTGATATGTCGCATATCTCGCCTAGGGGTGGTAAACGTCAGACCCCAATAGCTTGATAAGTCGTGTCGATATGAGGGCTATAACAATTCGAGAAACTACTGGTAACACTTACCAGTAAATCTCAGCAACCCTGGCCAGGGATTTCCGGTTATAGCCAATCGAACACAGTGCAACAACAACTCCCTATACCGGGAGAGACGAATCCCCTCCTATCACTCATTGCCTCCATGTGACTCAGGACTGTACCCAAAAACCACCGTTTTGCACGCCCTCTTGGACATGGTAAGATGGAAATCAAAGCACAGTGGGAACCACACAAGACTCTATGACTATCTCGGGTCAACAGACTACTCTGTACCAGTGTCACCAGAGAACTGCCATCTGACGTAAGGTATAATACCATCTGGGAGTTCTCGGCGAGTCCGTCCAGTGTACCCAGTCTCCACTGAGCACCCGTATATCATCTCTGATGTCAAACACCAATGGATATGGGATCATCCATCGCCCATCTGTATGGGTCGAGAAGGTATACGCTAGTCTACTCTGGTATATCGATGCCCCGTCTCGATACACCCACGACTAGGGACCTTAAAGGATGTACTTATGGACTACCATGTCCCCACTAGTATGATCCGCATCATAGTCCAGGTAGTCAAGCACACATCCTAAGGGCTTTACCAACATGTAACAGAGAGACAAACAGTATACACGTTAAGGTAAAGAGTAACCAGATAGCATACTATCATGTCGAGCGAGAAAGTCCTCCCTATATATGTCCAAGCATCCACTACAATATACATCCTATGTATAGTAATGGCCTCTAGGGCATACATATAACTAATAATCTCCCACTTGCACTAGGGCCATCTGATAGCAGTGGTTGTAGTATCTCATACTCAACCATCCCATAAAAATCTCTCTTTGGGAACAGGCCTTTGTGAGTGGATCCGCTGTGTTGTCCTCTGAGTCTACTCTCCAAACCTCGATCACCCTGGAGATCAACCATCTTCATGATCAGGTGATACTGCCTTAGATTATGTCTGGGTCACTGATGGGACCGGGGTTCCCGGGCCAAAGCCATACTTCCATTGTCACACAATGGTAGGAACCTAGTTCATCTCATGAACCAATATACACCCAAACAACCTCTTTGGTAGCATCTTAAGTAGCGATGTATCCTGCCTTTATCGTCTAGTATGCCTCGGTATCTAGCTTGGAACTCTTCCTACAAACCGTCCCTTTACTGTGGGTAAAGACAATGCCTGCGACTGACATTCAGTCGTCTTTATCACCCTGGAACCCTTCCAGTGATTCTCCCCAGGATTGGTTGATACCATCTCACTACAACTAGTGAGAATCCTAACATCCAATTAGATCTATCTCATAGATCCAAAACCCAGGATTTAGAAGGTATCAGTTTGATCCTATATGGAGAATCATTGTGATGAGCGGAGATTGACCGAGCGTAGCATAGGAAACTCCTTCCCTATCAAGAGTATGTCATCCACGTACTCTACGAGGATCATCACCATACTCCCTACTACCTTTTTGTATATACAAGGTTCATCTACCATTTTGATGATGTCAAACTCTTTGACTACTTCATCAAAACAGATATTCCAACTCCGCGATGCCTGCTTTATCCTATAAAACATCTTGCACACTTTTCCGCTGCTCCCACTGTCTACGAAGCCCTCTGGCTGTGTACTTACAGACGTTTTCTTCTAAAACATTATTTAGAAAAGCTGTCATGACACCCAACCACCAGATATCGTAGTCATGGTATGTAGCCGTGGCAAGTAGGATCTGGATGGACTTAATCATATGCACTGGAAAAGGTTTCATCATTATCCATGCCTGGTCGATGACGAAAACCTTTAACTAGTCTAGCTTTGAAAGTCTCAACTTTTCCATGTACACCAAGTAATCTTCTCAAGATATACTTGCTCCTGATGGGGATTTAACCCTTCAGGTATAGCAACCAAAGTCCATACTTTGTTGGTGTACATGGATTCCATCTTAGATCGCTAAGCATCCAGCCATTCTTACAGAGTCCCACTCCTGATGGCCAGTTCGAAACTAGTTGGGTCATCAACTCATGATGCAGTCCTCGCTCCCACTGTCATAGAGAATCCGAAGTATCTCTCAGGTGGGTGAGGAACCCTACTAGATCGGCAGAGAGGCTGAGGTTCGTTGGTAACTATTGAATCCTTTGGTTCTGTCAAATCATCAGCTGCAGTTTTGTATGGCTGGAACCTTTCCAGTTCTACATAAAAGATCTTGCCTCGAGCTTGTCCGGATTTTGCTTTTCAGACATAGGCTGGACAACCCCAAATCTTAACTAATTTAAGAGATGGGCTCTTCCCTTATCATATCAAATATGAAGTGGTAGGCAACTGATTTGATTTGAACCTAATTCAATAGGTATGCAGCTTCTCAAGTGCATAACTCCCAAAAAGGAAATAGGTAACTCAGTAGTACTCATCATAGAGCACACCTTATCATATAGGGTGTGATTGCTCCGCCCCGATATACCATCGTGCTATGGTGTATACGGAGGAGTAATGCTGAGAGAGAATCTCATTCTCCTTTAGAAAAGTCCAGAAATTCCGTGCTCAAGTATTCTCCTCCTTGATCTCATCAAAGGACATAATACTTATGCCCGTGTTTTGGTTTTCTACTTCTAAATCATATTCTGTGAATATCTCAAAAGGTTCGGACTTGTGTTTCAACAGGAACATATGTCTGAATCTAGAGAGATTATCAGAGAATGTAACGAAGTACAAGGAACCGGTCTTGGCATGTGTAGACAGGGGACCTTACATACATCAACATGTATCATCCCAGGAGTTCACTAACTCTTTCTCTGTTTCCAATAAACGGAGCTATGGTCATCTTATCTCTGTGACATGACTGGCAAGTTTCATAAGATGTAAATTCAAACTGATTTAAATATGCATCTAAAATGTAACTTCAGCCAGTCGGATCGCATTGATATGACCTAGTCTACAATGCCTCAAGAAGGATTCGTTCATTTCTGAACTCTTCCTCTTGTGTGTGTTCCGTATACAAAAGAACTGTAGTTTGATTTAGAACATCAATGCTTTTAGATAACGTGCCTGAACCGATCAACTTTTGATATAGGAAATGTTCAAAACATTATCCAACAATACAAAATTATATCCTTTCTTTACTAATAAAGAGAGAGATATGATTTTGTATATCAGGTTCGGTATCTAATAACATTCGTTCAGAATCAATGTATTGGTAATACAGGGTGACAGTGACCAACAGACTTGGCTGCAACACTTGCCCCGTTTTCTGTCTCATGAAACTTATCACCCGTTCTCAGTTCTCTACCTTTCTGTAGACCTATGTAACATATTACATATCTGGGATCCTGATCTGGTATCACATACCCAGGACGTAAAGGATACTGAGAAACAGTTCTGTATAATGAACACACCCGAAGATGATGCATCAGCATGCACTCCCTTCGTCTGGGCGGCATGGGAATTGTGGTAATCCCCAATTTCCTGCTCTGTCTTATAACAATTATAAGTTGGAGCGGGACCAACATTCCCCAACTCAGTATAACAAGCGGGTTCGGTCAAATATCCATATTATTATCTTGATTAAGGCGTGATATGGTCGCTACCTGGAGAGAGAGAGAAGAAAACACTCAGCGTGCGCTCTTGCAAGAATAGATTGGTTTTTATTTTATCTAATCAGGATGGCTCCCACTGCTTTTTATCAAATCTTCCTTCTAACCCTAAAAGGAAAGACTAGCCGGGATTAATTACACACTACAAGTTCGCCAATCTTTCAGCCAGGCCAGTGTCGGTACTTTGAGGGAGGTCCCCCGTGCTTTCGCACGAACCTAATTACTGTAAACCTCGTTTTCCCAGAGGCGTAACCTCGTTGACACCTTTCTAGACACCTACTTGATCGGCTAATTGTAATATGTAAAACTCTCCCAGGAGTAACTCTTACTCGCAGCGGGTATCGGGATCCAACTATCTCATAGAAGGTATGCAATCTCATTGCAAATTTCAACACTTGAAATTCCCGATAATATTTTGCCCCGAACGATCTATGACCATGACAAGGTCAACAAACCATAGACCGCAGGTCAAGTTCAACCCGTCATTTCTTGATTGAATCAAACCCACCCGCACGACCCTTCACAAGGTCAACAAGGCCGCACAACTACCCTAACCCAATCTGCATCATATGCATAAGCAGATAAATACTGGTTAGCTACCGCACATTGCGCCTTGACAAGGTCAACAAACGCAGCACGAATACTAAACAGGACTTATCTGAAATGACGGAGGGCTACGACAGGTTTTTCTGAAAACCTATTGCGTAATGAACTTGATATCGTTGTAGAATCAAATGATTTTGAAATGGAGTGTTTTTGAGGCTTTTCTAGTTTTGCTAAAGGGGTCACTCCCGGTGAAGGGATCGTCGGCCCTTTCCTCGTCGAATGAGGTGCGGGATATATCATATATATCACTGTGCAAAGCAAAAACTCTTAAAAGCAATCAAAAGACAAACCGAGTGTGTAGCATCTGCCAGTTATTGCTAAAGGAGTCACTCCCGGTGAAGGGATCTCGGTCCTTTCCTTATCGAATAAGGTGCAGGATATATCACATATACCGCTGTGCAAAGCAAGAACTGTAGCTACCTGTTTTATTTTGAAATTCGATTCTACAACATCTTTAGGTTTCTTTTTACTTTCATTAATCACATTAATGAATTCCCATCATTTAAATCACCTAAACATCACAGATAAATACGACGTACACTTATGCCATCCGCATTCGCCTCGATATCCCCTCGTGCACCGTTCGGTTAGGTAACTAACGGCAGAGCGGGGCAGGGCTAGCGCGGGTGTAAAACATAAGTAACGTCTATATAATATATCATATATACTATATACTGTATCTATCACAGAACATCACATGATCACATCACAGATATCACAGCAGAAGAATCATATGAAATATTGGATATACTAGGACGTCTGTGTTTTTAATACGAGCCAGTATAAAACACGGATTCCACGGTCGTGATGAATAGACAAACCCACACCCCTAGACCCGTACGAGAGCGGCAAGCAACCCTACCAATTCTAGAGTTAGGAGACCCGGACTCGACTCCTCGAGTTGGTCTCCCACTGGACTCCAGAACCCGGTTACTTGTGCCCTCCTCCTTGGGTCTATCCTAGTGCGGAAAAGTAAATAATATACAAAGGGTGACATCTTCCACAACCTGGAAGTGCCCCAATAAAAGAATATTACATACAAGTTTTTACATGAATGAAAATGAAAAACACGCATCTCACATAAAAAACCCCGGCTATTCAAACACGACGATCCAATATAACATATCCAGCAACACATAACATCACATGTCATCAACGTAAGTAAATATGCGCATCCCAATTGTCGTTGACATATAGCAACGAAACCGGCGATATCATATATTACACTTACGGTCACAGAAAAGAAAGTGTAAAACTACAACAGTTGGAATCCGCAACCTCCATAGACATCGCTTGCCTAATCAAATGAATTCCTTAGACATCGCATGCCTAACAATTATAAACCCCGCATTTTAGTCTCATTATTGAAAACACTTTTCAATATCAAGTCGGGTAATTCAACAAGATTCCCGACATACTGATCGAATGCTCGTCGCAAACTTCAGTAGACGGCCGCACCCCCGACGCCGTCGACGAAGTGCACTAAGGCGGAACACCGCTGCCGCGAGCACCCGAACGGATGCTTTCGGCGACGGGGTTCTCCTACAGTCACTTGGTCGGGGCTATGGAGCGAGGCTGTCTATTAAGTTTACCCGGCGAGTATCCGTGTACGCTACGTGATTGCGACGGACTTTTGATCACATCAAAATTCCGTGGCAACCGATCAAGTGAGACTAAACTGCTATGTTTATAACATTCATTCAGTTATCACATAACTTCTTGTGAATTCCAATTATTGTATCACATTCCGAATAAGATAGAAAATGTTAAACTTTCCGATCGAACAATCGAACACCCAAGTTTTCCCGAAACAGATCAACACATGAAACAAGTTTAAAAACAACCAGTTCATGCCTCAGTACCAACGGTCCAGCCGTAGAAGGGTCAAGCCAACGCCTCACATATGGCACGCCGTACTGCCCCAAACCCGACGGTTCAAAGGGCAGTTCAAGACGGTCACATAATCGAGTTAAGGTTTTTTGTCTTCTAGAGGGTCCATCGCGTTACTTGCACTACTTAGAACGTCTTTAAACTACGGAAAAATCCAACACTTGGAAATTTTCCGGCAGGGGAAAAGTTGGGTATTTATATCCGGTCGAACCTTTCAACATATTCTATAATTATCCGGAAAGACACATAGACAAAGTTTGATACTCCGATCGAAACACCGAGTCCCCAATACAACCCAGAAAATTCAACTCTTGAATAAATATTAAAAATTCCTAGGAAAACCAGCACTGCAAAGTAGGAGTTACTGTGCAAAATTCAATGCATAAGGAGACATTTCGGCCGCGGAACCGCCGCACAAGCCATGCTTGTGCCGCGGAACCGCGGCAGTTTGATGGATTCAGGCTGTCGAATTTCACAGTAACCCTTATAATCTCCTGCTGAATTTTCTGCATATTTTTAATATCGAAAAACTCCAGATTTTGGAAAAAGTCCAGAGAGCATGTTTGTGTTAGGGTTTCGGGTTCATTCGGGTTTCAAACTTCGTCTACGCATCGCCTAAGGCTCTAGCTAGGCTCTGATACCACTGAAGGGTTCCTAGGCACTCTCAAGAGGTCTCACAAGGTATCAACCATGCCAAGTTCAAAAAATACGGTGCAGAGAAACCCTAGACTAGATCGTTAACTAGATATTTAGGCGAAACAATGAAACTAGTTTACAACTAAACTATAAGAGAACGGAAATACAACCTTTGCAGATCCGGTCCTCCACCTCCATAGCTCCGCAATGAAGTCTCCTCGCTGTCCAAATGGAAACCCGGGCTCTAGCGTCGGCTTCATCGGAGAAATGGGCGGGCAAGGTCGTCGGCTTCGTGCCGAAGATGATCTACGTCGAGGCATCACTAGATCAAGCTCCCACTTCACCAAGTCATGAAACTTATGAAGAGAACACCCTATACTACTTTGCAAGAGGTAGAGGATGAAGAAATAGGAAGTGGGTTCACTTTAGAATTGGATTTCTCACTCTTTTCATCAAGTTGCCATTGATGGAGGCAAGCTTCTTCATGTGAAGAAGAAGAAGAAGAAGATGAAAAATGTTATGATAAGTTGTTTTCAAAAAGAAAATAAAAACAATACTTATCATAATCCAACCATGGTCAAGTGTAGAGAGCTAACTAGAGTTAATGTGAATGGTTAGGGTTAAAGAAGAAGACAAAATGGTCACTTGGTCAAAAGCTTCATGAAGCTTCAACAAGCTTCATGAAAGAAAAGAATGAAAGAAAACCATTTTGTTTTTTCTCTTTATGCTTTTATTTTCCAAAACTAATAAATAAATAAATGAATGAATAAATAAATGTAAACCCTAACCATTTACTTAACCAAGGTTTATCTCTTTACACAAAACCTAGCATTCATGCATCATCAAACATGATACAACCATTTGCACAAAAAGTATATCACATATACAACTTGTACATCCAAGTGAGAAAATCCATTTAAAGTGAACCAATACTAGTTAATGCAAAGTAATATATCAAATATATAATTATGCATTAAATCATTTAATCAACACTTGATTCAATGATCCGGTCATGTCGCACAAAACCGACTAGTATACAATGTATCGATTTATCGAATCAATCCTTGATTCGATAACTAGGTTATATCGCATACAACCATTCGACACATTCATCGCGAGAATGAAATACGGTATCACATACATGCATTATTCTCGGTCCCGCAATTATCTCATATGCGCTCCTATTTCGTTTCGCTTGAGCCAGGAAACCTCTGTGTAGGACTCTAAAGACTCGTCAATACGCCGGCAGCAGGTGATGATCATATCAAACACCCACAAGCCGCAAGCGGTCTGCTAAATGTAACGGCCACCCGGGTATTGAGTGATCAGAAGATCGATGAGCAAGCCCGCTCACACTCCTGTGAATCCAACCAGTAACACTTACCGTACAGTTTGGTCTCGTCGTCTGATATGTCGCATATCTCGCCTAGGGGTGGTAAACGTCAGACCCCAATAGCTTGATAAGTCGTGTCGATATGAGGTCTATAACAATTCGAGAAACTACTGGTAACACTTACCAGTAAATCTCAGCAACCCTGGCCAGGGATTTCCAGTTATAGCCAATCGAACACAGCGCAACATCAACTCCCTATACCGGGAGAGACGAATCCCCTCCTATCGCTCATTGCCTCCATGTGACTCGGGACTGTACCCAAAAACCACCGTTTTGCACGCCCTCTTGGACGTGGTAAGATGGAAATCAAAGCACAGTGGGAACCACACAAGACTCTATGACGATCTCGGGTCAACAGACTACTCTGTACCAGTGTCACCAGAGAACTGCCATCTGACGTAAGGTATAATACCATCTGGGAGTTCTCGGCGAGTCCGTCCAGTGTACCCAGTCTCCCCTGAGCACCCGTATATCATCTCTGATGTCAAACACCAATGGATATGGGATCATCCATCGCCCATCTGTATGGGTCGAGAAGGTATACGCTAGTCTATTCTGGTATATCGATGCCCCGTCTCGATACACCCACGACTAGGGACCTTGAAGGATGTACTTATGGACTACCATGTCCCCACTAGTATGATCCGCATCATAGTCCAGGTAGTCAAGCACACATCCTAAGGGCTTTACCAACATGTAACAGAGAGACAAACAGTATACACGTTAAGGTAAAGAGTAACCAGATAGCATACTATCATGTCGAGCGAGAAAGTCCTCCCTATATATGTCCAAGCATCCACTACAATATACATCCTATGTATAGTAATGGCCTCTAGGGCATACATATAACTAACAGATGTTACCTTGCCATTATTATTATATGCTTCAAGCCATATTATCATTTGAGGATTTATATATATTTGATAGTATGGACCTAGGATTGAGTCATACATACAATTTCTGCTCGGTGATGTTTTCTACTCAAGAGTTGGCAACTCACCTCCATTGTGCCACAGTTCTTGCAGGTTTTACCATACAGGTTTTGTTGCGGCTTTACTGGCACACAGCTTCCCTTCCGGGTGATTGCTTTGGTAGGTGGGTTCACCTGCATCGTGACCACCATTGTACTTTATTTTATTCAGTTGTATCTAGTAAACCCCATCAACTAAACTTGTATTTTTATTTCAGACTTAGAGACCAGTTATTTATTATTTCAACCTTAGAGTCGTGTGTTGTATTATTATGGTTTTCATGTTGATTTTGAGTTTCTTTTTGAGTTTTGATCCTCGCCCTTCGGCGTTGTATATTATATTGCTTGCATGGTTGTGACCGTCGATTGACGAAGAGCTAGCTCCCGCTTGGGGATGCCTTTTATCACTGTGCATATATTATTCATGTTGTACCCCGTTTGGGGCCAGTATTTACAAAAGAAACTCTGCCGAAATTTTTAGAAAATACTTGATATTTTAAAAACGCATACTTCGGCTTATGCTATTAAAACAACTTGTTTTAAAACAAGTTTTCCTTCACTTATTATTTAAATGGTTTAGATTTCTTAGATTTTTTGGGTTACTTGAATTAGATGGGGTCCTATAGACTTCATATGATTCAAGTGCCAGTCATGTGCCATTTCGGGTCATGACAAAGTTGGTATCAGAGCGCTAGGTTAACCTTGGTTCGAGTCTATGTTTGACTATGCAGAGTCTAGGGTGTTTATATATATATTCGGAACCTAGGCTAGACCTTACGGAACATAGACTTGGAAGGGGTATTAGACCCGAACTTTCGTCGCGTTGGTTGACCTTGGTTGATGGAGTAGGTGACTTAAGGAGAGTGACGTACCGTGTGTATGTTCCGCGACATACTTACGATACGCTACTCCACTTAAGAAGCCTTAGGATGTACATTTCCTTGTACATTATTATATTCATTCATGATCTATCCTCATCGATATCAGTTTATGGTTTTGCTACCACGATTGCATAGACAGAGAGAGCTACGGCTAGAGTTGCGGTCAGCACGAGCTCGTCACGGACGAGGACTGACCAGGGCGTGATTCTAGGGTCATACGATTGCATAGAGGGGTCGTTTTATTGTGTTTTCGCGCCATGAGCGTTTGCTGGATTGCTTTTAAGAAATTTCACGAACGTGCAGATCAGCACCAGAGGACTGGGCCACTGCTAGAGGCCAGCCAGAATGTGATGACCGTCGATGCACCGACTATTCATGATGATTGAGACACTGTTCAGCATGCATACGAATGATTCAAATGTTGTTGCGACTGACGAAATATCGCCCAGATGTTTGAAGTTATTACAGCATGAGTTGTATATAGAGATATGATTGAAGATCGCTAGTCACCAAGGATGAATGACTAGGACATATGATTCATTTACACACCCCGATGCGAGGTCATCAGATTGATTAATTCCAGCTAGAGAAGTCTTCATGCAAGGATCGAATTTCCGAAGCCCTTTTTCTAAGTTTAAAATTGTCACGACCCGAAGGTACGGAATGTGACTGGCACTTAGATTACGAGACGTCTAAAGGCGTAACGTAAACTAAGTCAGCCAAAACCCAGAAAATCTTAACCAAAATCAACAAGAGTGAAGGAAAACCTTTCATGATAACGACTTTAACATCAACTAAGTTGTATTAACCCCTTTTTAAAAGCATCAAAAATTTCCGAAAATTTCGGCAGAGT
Organism: Agapanthus africanus; assembly: GCA_030015575.1. NCBI lineage: Eukaryota > Viridiplantae > Streptophyta > Magnoliopsida > Asparagales > Amaryllidaceae > Agapanthus > Agapanthus africanus. The sequence goes on along the minus strand of CM057343.1, from coordinate 302,376,337 downwards.
CTCCTTTGTAAATACTGGCCCCCAAAAATGGGTGCAACAAAATATATAACCTGTAACGATAAAATAGCATCCCCAAGCGGGAGCTAGCTCTTCGCCCAAGGCGGATCATAACCACACGCAATATATATGCAATATCAAGATAAAAAGCATAAAGAAATGCAAAATATAAGAAAAACACAACGTCGGCTCAAGTGAGCTCGACCCCAGAGAAACCACATAGACACAAATCTCTCAGTCTCATCACTAGGTCGCATATACAAATAAGAAGTGGTAGATAGAGAATACTAGATACAAAGATAGTACAAAAAGAATAAAGTGTCTTCGCAACCCACCTATGAGCAATGTCGCGAATCTGAGCAAAAGAAACCGATGATAAGATAAGCCCGCCGCTACAAGGCTGCCGGGTCCGACCTGCAAGACACTGTGGCACACCGGGGGTGAGTTGCCAGCTAATGAGTAGAATATAACATCTAATAAGGCTATCGTAAGAATGCACGCAAATACGTCACAACATTTATGTCCAGATATGATGTAATGCCACTAGTATGTATGCACATGTATGCAATATCAATACGAAATCTTTAAGTGTTTTAAATACTATAAGTTCTGCATTCTTAACTTAGAAAAATAATATCTGTGTAATAGCCAAAGTACCATCAATGAAACCATCTGAAAACCGTGTCAAGCATCGACACCAAATATGGAAATATATCATTCTCAATGTCTCGCTATATCAATGTCTCAGTACATCGGGCTCCGTCAATCCGGATCGGCCCATATCATCAAATCTCACGACAACGGTCGGTATGCTCCCGATATCCGCCGTGCCAGACATCACTGGTAGGTAGTCTTCCCCTGCCAGGCTCATCGTCTACAACTCGATCTTCTTGCCCCGGGGTACCATACCGGGCCCACCATGTACCCGAGACGGTTCATCCACTCCTCGAATCGGGTATCGAAATCCCACAGAAAACATGAAAACTCATGGTGGATGACACATACATCATGAGAAAACCGCAACTTTATTTTAAAAATGATAATAATAAGTTTTTGTTAAATTCTTGCGGTTTTCCCCAAAATCCAGAAATCGCAGCAATACTGAAATCCTCAAGAAAATCATAATACCCAACAAGTTGTATATGATAAATGCTTATGATGTCAAAGGTATGCAATGTGATTTATATCTAGAAACCTATATAACATAATGATGAAGTGAGCTATATATATATATGCTATGCAATTCGATGTATCATATACGATGCAAGTGTTGATACTGAACTAAGAGGGTTCTACAGTGCTCGTGGCAGGGCAATTACCAAAGGCGTGTGTGTCACATGAATAGTGCGCGTGCAACATGAGCCAATGGTAACGGTGTAAGTGTCCTAAGGGGTGATATCACATATAAGTATATAGATATCCATGTAATGCCAGCAGACGATAACGAGAAGGGTATGCATATGAATGAGATGGTTAACTAACTAACAATGCATATAGTTTTGCAAGAATAAAGTGATCCTAAGTATGGGGTGCCTCATGCCATCTAGACGATTTCCCCGTAGATGTATACATCTACTCACCTGGACGCCTCGCTAATCAGATCCAGCCACCGCTTTGCCTTTGCGCGCCGCGTCCGATGTTTCCGCAACCGATCCTAAAATTGTACAACACAAACATAAGATTACATATTCCTGAAACGACGCAATTCACATTATGAAAAGATCAACACCCACAAGTTAGGCACAACGTGAACTCGGTGCGCAGAAAACGTACAAAAATCGGTAAAAGCTTAACTAAAATCGTCGTTTCGGGGCAACCGTCAAAACTAAAACCCGACTAAACCAAACTCCGTATTTGCACACCCTACAAGTCGTAGTAGATGATAATAGTATCGACAATATATCGCAATTAAGTCACTTACTAAATTTAAGAAAAACCTAGTAAGCGTTCACGGAAAATTTCGATGCAAACCTCGCGAATTAACGATTTAGCGATCGCAACATCGCACAAACGTCCGATCAAACCAACTAGATGGCCACAACACTAAATTAAACCCACTTATAATACTTCAAACCCTAATTGCAACACCAACCCTAATCTATAATTTCATTAAACAAGGAATTATAAACAAAATAACACTTTAAAATTCTAATTTAGCTTATTTAAACTACAAATTTAACAACTAGACTAAAATAATACCTCCCAAGTGTTGAACCTCTTGCAGTTAGCCTCCAAAGATGTATTCTTTCATCTTGTTTTAAACAAATTAGGGTTTGGAAAAAGGTGGAAAAGGGTTTTGGTTTGAATTAGTGAAGAAAAGTGTGTATTTTTGTGTATTGTTGTGGATTTTTTCAAGAGTTTTGAAGCAAGAAAATGGGGGAAATGGGAGGGGGTTTTCTGCAGGTTGCTTGACCTGGAGGTAGAGGAGGAGAGTGAGAGAGAATTATGTGGAAAATTCTACACAAAAAGCTTCTTCAAAGGTCAATTAATGAATGTTACAACAATTTTTTACCAAAAAACCCATTTTAATGCATTTTTTAAACCATAAAAGCACAATTCTTGGAAAGTTTTGGTAAAATTTTTGTTACTACTATATTTTAGTTTATAATGTTTCCTATGTGTGTAATTTACCCATTTAAATTTCTATTTATCACTAATTTTAATGTATTTTTAAAAGCTTAAAATAATATTAAAAATAATTAATTAAGGAAAAAAATTTAATTAACTAGAAAATTTTAAGTGACAATTTAGTGACCAAATTTTAGCAATAACTTATCTAAATTTTGTATAATTAGGCCTATATTGAGAAAAACTTTTTTTTACTTTTTACGGAAAAGACTGCTTATTTTGCCGATTATCGAAAAAACTGCCTAAACGATTTTCGAAGCGTTACAATCTTCCCCCCTTAAAGAAATTCGGTCCCCGAATTTATAATTTAACTACGCGTACCTTCAAAAAGATGGGGATATTTCTTCCTTATCTCTTCCTGGGTCTTCCAGGTGACCTTCGCTGTTCGGGAGACGCTAAAGAACCTTGACGGACGGTATAACCCTCGACCTCAATTTCTTCACCTGCCGATCCAAAATGATCACCGGCTGCTCGGTGAATGAAAGATCACGCTCCAATTGGATTGTCTGGTGCTGAATCGCATGGGAAGTGTCATGAAGGTACTTGCGGAGCATCGAAACATGGAACACGGGGTGAACATCGGGGAAGCTGGGCGAAAGAGCTAACCGATAAGCCATAAAACCGACACACTCTAGGATCTCGAAGGGACCAACATATCATGGACTAAGCTTCCCTTTCCATCCAAATCTCATCACACCCTTCATCGGAGAGACCCTCAGGAAAACATGATCGCCAACAGCGAACTCGAGTTGCCGACGGCGCCTGTCAGCATATGATTTCTGCCTACTCTGGGCTGCTCTCATCCTGTCCCGAATCAGCTGTATATTTTCGGTCGTCTCTTGTATGATCTACGGCCCCAAAATACTGCTCTCCCTAAGCTCTGTCCAACATACAGGCGATCGACATCTCCTTCCATATAAAGCCTCGAAAGGTGCCATTTGAATCGTCTCCTGGAAGCTATTATTGTAGGAGAACTCGATCAAGGGCAAATGACGATCCCAACTACCGCCGAAATCAAAAACACAAGCTCTGAGCATGTCCTCAAGAGTCTGAATAGTACGCTCTGACTGACTGTCAGTCTGCAGATGAAAAGCTATGCTAAAACTCAATCGGGTGCCCAAAGCCTCCTAATGTTTCTGCCACAATCGGCTGGTAAACTGGGTGCCCTGGTCTGACACGATGCAAGTCGGGACGCCATGCAGTCGCACGATCTCATCAATATAAACCTGGGCATACTGAGCAAATCCCAAAGTGGTCTTCACTGGCAGGAAGTGAGCCGCTTTCGTCAGTCGATCCACAATCCCCCAAATAGAGTCATACCCTCGACTGGTCCTCGGTAGTCCCACAATGAAGTCCATGGAGACCTGTTCCCACTTCCACTCAGGGATGGGCAAAGGCTGTAACTCGCCGGCTGGCCTCTAGTGCTCGGCCTTGACTTGCTGACAAGTCAGGCATCTCGACACAAAGTCTGTAACATCCTTCTTCATCCTGTTCCACCAGTAAAGCTCTCTCAAATCACGGTACATCTTAGTGGAACCTGGATGCACACTGTCTACTGATCTATTTGCCTCCTCAAGAATATCATGCCTGCCGGTAGGACAGTCTTACTCGAGTTGATAGTATGCTATCTGGTTTATCTTTATCATCGTGTACTGCTTTAGGTCACCTTACGAGTCGCTATTACACGTTGATAGAGCCCCTAGGATTCTTGCTTGACTACCAGCAGTATGAGGGCGATCATATACGTGAGAGCTGGAGTCTATAAGCAAATCCTTAAAAGGTCCCTAGTCGTGGGAGTTTCGAGACAGGGCATCGATTCTCTAGAGTAGACTAGTGTATACAGTCGAGACCCCGACGAGGGGCGGTGGCCAGTCTCATATGCCACTGGTGTCAGTTGGTTCACCTAAGATGTATACAGCTGCTCATTGGGTTATGAGTACACCGGACAGGACTCGCCAGGAGCCTACTAGTTGGTATTATACCTGACGTCAGATAGCAGTTCCCAGGTGACATGTGTACAGGTTAGTTCATCGACCTGAGATCGTCATTTGTCTCGTGTGAGTTCCCACTGTGCTTTGATTACTACCCTACCACGCTCAAAGGAGACGTGCAAACAGGTTTTAGTTGGGTACAGTCCCGAGCCACATGGAGGCAGTGAGCGGATTTGCAGGGGTTCGTCTCTCCCGGTATTGGGGGTGAGGTCGCGCTGTGTCTATGAGAGCCAGTACATGAAAAGTTCTAGGCCAAGGCAGGAGATTTGCTAGTAGGTATTCCAGTAGTATCTCAGTGTGTTCTGGGCTACACTCCGACACGACTTGTACCGCTTTTGGGGGTCTGACTTTTACCAACCCCCTAGGCCCGCCATGCGACACTCATAGACGAACGGACCGGACTGTACGGATATTGTCACTGACAGGCTCAGTAGGGTGTCAGGATGAGTTCGCTCATCGACGTCCCTTTTGGTCAATAGCCGGTAGCCCGTCACGTATGGCTAATACCTCTGATGTGCTAGTGGTTAAATCTACAGCCATAGTATTGACGAGTCTTTAGAGTCCACCACACACACAGTTACTCAGGTTTCGGGCGAAACGCTGTAGAGGCCGTATGGAGATATGGCAGGGTTTGATCAGATACGTGCGGTATTGCACGGATCGTGATCAGACGGATTTTACTAGCCGGCTTTGGCTTAAGCCGGATCTTAGTATTAGACAGTGTAGTTTTGTCTTTTTGCATTTGTGTTCAGAGGGAATACAAATGCGGGCATGTATATGCAGTAGTGGGGTTTTTTCCTGTAATTTATTACGGGATCAGTTTTCTGAGCTTGCCAGTTTGTATTCCGTTCCGGCCAGTTTTCCTTTGTTCTTTCCGGGCCGGACTTTTCCGATGGAGGGGGTTATTTGCAAGTTTGCAAATAACTCTTTGTGGAGGTGTTATTTGTGAAATGGGAGATTATGAAAGCATCTTTTGATACCATTCTTTTCTATCATCATTTCTTGCTTTTTTGAGATGAGAAAGGATTTGAGGTTGATTTGATATTGTTATCATTCACTTTGGGTTGTGGTCACCCTCTCCTTTTTCCTACCATCACCTCCCTTGATGATTTGTATTTTTTTCCTCCACCATTTGATAAAAGAAGGGGCCGGCCATATCTTGGAGAGGGAATGAGAGAGATTCAATTTTGAGTGGTGGCATTATTCTACATCTCATTTTCTTGCTAGGACTATTGAAAGCACCAATTTTCCTTAACCTCTTTCCTCCACATCCAAAGCAACTTCTATAACCCCAAAGAGACATGGATACTACACTATTCTACAGCAAATCTTGGACGCGTCGGCTAGCCAACTTCGCGACCGAGTTGCCTCGGTCCAGAGGTGGGAGCCCGTAAAAGATTCCGGCTACGTGGTGCCCTTTCCGACGAGGAGGAGATGAACGGAGATTCCGCGGGAGATCGGAGTGGAGACGAAGACCAAAGGAAACGGATCGCTTGGTATACTTCTCTACTCTTATTTTAGTTTGCTAGTTGCTAGGTTAATGGCCCGATCCGGGTTAAAAGTGCGCGGTGGTGCCAGTTTGCTAGTTTGCAAAGTTTTTCATTTCCGAATTTCCGGCGTCGGATCGACGGCCGGGGCGCCGCCGCGGACTTACATTGGTATCAGAGCCACGCCATTAACCATGCCTAGCCTGCTCTAGTATGTTTAAAACCCGATCGAACAAAAATCGCAAAAACCGTGTTTTCAGTGCACTGGTTTCTGTCAAATTTTTTTTAGCTCCAAAAATTTTTCAGGTTGTTTCAGAATACTGTGCATGGAAATCTAAGCAATCTGTGAAAATTTGGTCGCGATATCTCACCATAACGCCGCGGAACCGCGGCCAAACCCATGCTTTGGCCGCGGTTCCACCGCGCTTTTGATTGATCACTTGACCAAAATTTTGCAGATTGCTTCTGAGTAGGAAATAGGGGTTTTGGGATATTATTTTTGGGCCCAGATTTTCTGTAAGTGCTACAGTACTGCTTGGCGCCCGCTTCGGTAAATTTGTTCGATCGGATATTTTAAACATGCTAGTTCACAGTATTTACATTATATCTGCGACCGTGAATGTCACTTGATCGGTAAATCCTGTCTAACTGCTATAGCCCGGTTAGACGGATTTGTGAATGTGACATTCACGTTGATGTTCTGTGTTGTGCTGTGATATTGCGAATTGGTCGTGGGGGATAGCCTGGATGCAATGTTAGTACAGTTTTGTTTTAAATGTACATTTGATATTGCGGGGCGAGCATTCGACATGTGGACTGCCGTCACTGCCTGTTTGTATTATTCTTTTGGGGCACGACCAGGTTGCGGTCGATGTACCCGTTGTATGTATATTTTACTTTCTGTACTAGGATTACCCCGCGGAGGGGTGCACGGATAGCCGGGTTCTAGAGAGCAACGAGCCCGCATCTCATGGCATTGAGACGGAGGGGGCTTTACTCTAGAATTGCGGGCTATTCGCCACACTCGTAGGGGGTACAGGTTGACCCAAGGAGGGGTGCCCAAGTTACCGGATTCCGTGAAGTGCTGGGTGGTCCATTCACGTTGCTGAAGGGGGCTGCCTCGCTTCAGGTTTTGGCGGGTAACTTGCCGCGCCCATAGGGGTCTAGGATTTCATTGCACAGGTTATCCACCCGACCAGGGGAACGTCGGGTTTCAGTAGCGGCTCTATGAAACTCGGGGATCCCAGATATCTGTATTGTTCTGTGATACTGTACATTTCTGTGATGTTGCATTTTTTATCACGCCTTGAGCAAAAATTATATATTGTATATATACTAGTAGATGTTGTATATGTTTTGCATCCGCGCTAGTCCAGTCCCCGCTCTGTCGTTAGTTAGCTAACCTAACGGGTAATGACGGGACCCAGTGGCGAATGCGGATGGCATATACGTACGTCATTATTTTCGTTCTTTGTGGTGTGATCAATTGATGGGACTGCGTTGATTCGGATCAATGCAAGATAAACAAACCTATTCTGATGTTGTTGGAACACTTTTCAGAAAGCTGTTATTGCAAGGACGTTCTCTTTTGTTTTGTACAGTGGTATCCCGTTGGAATATCCTGCTCCTCAGTCGACGAGGCAGGGGCCGAGATCCCTTCACCGGGAGTGACCCCTTGGACAAAAGTTTACGTCAGGGCAATAACTTCACTATAGCTGATTACTTTTGCTTTGCATCGTGGTATTCGGTTGGAATATCCTGCACCTCATTCCACGGGGAAAGAGCCGAGATCCCTTCACCGGGAGTGACTTCTTTATCAAAGGTTTTCGTCACTATATTTTTCTAAAAAGCTATCCATTCCTTCAATGATATCAAGTTCATTACGTTAAAGGTTCTCGCCAGAAACCATTCGTAGCCCTCCGTCGTTTCATATGGATAGTCAATAGTATTCAAGCTGTGTATGTTGGCCAAAGTCAAGGCACAGTGTTTGGTAGCTGTTGGGTATTCATATGCAGCATTGATAGATGCGTTAGTTTGGGACAGTCGTACTACTATTTTGGCCAAAGTCAAGGGTATGTACGGGTGGGTTTAAATTAACCTGGAGAATGACGGGTAGAACTTGACATGTGACTTATGATATGTTGGCCAAAGTCAAGGTCATAAGAGCATGGGGCAAAAATCACATCGGGAGTTTCTAAAGAAACTGAAACTTGCCAGATATGCGCATACCTTCTGGAGTGCGATAGCGTGAGCGGAATCCGTCACGTTATCATGCGATGATAGTTGGATCCCGATTCCCACTGATGAGTTGGTTTACTCCTCGGGTGATCCCGGCTAATTCTTTTTTCAGGTTTGGGGAAGAATTTGACGTTACAGTGGGAGGTTTCCAGATTAGATAAAGTGATAACCATTCTGATCTAGGTTAGAGTGCACGCTGAGTGTTTCTTTTCTCTCTCTCTTTGGCAGCGACCATTGACCCGACCCTAGACCATGACTTTGTGACCAAGTTGACCGAACCTTCTTAACACTGGCTTTTGGATTGTTAGAGTTGCAAACCTCATTGCCACTCCTACTTTTACCCTTTTCTCCAGGACACCCCGTATTACTACGAACGTCCACTTCCATTGGACAAAACCATCGTATGGTTATATACGAACTCGAAGGAATTCGAGGATGGTTTCCGGTTCTGGAGAAAACGAATAGGACTATTCAGTTGTCTTTTTACCTTCTCTCAGGTTGCGAGTACTCCTTGGTTTAGGAGATAGTACACCTATTACGCAAATTGGATAGTCTTCTTTCAAACTTAAGCTGGTGCCAAACGGTAGGGAATGAAGAAAACCAATTAGCCGAAACGGTGTACAGAAGGTATTAAGTTAAGACAAAGAAAGGGATTAGTAAAAGGGCAAAGTAAATTGCGACTGCTATCCACGACCAAACCAAGTATTTCTTCGCCAATCCTAAATCACCTTTGTATTTCTCCAGGACACTCCGTATCACTACGAAGATCCCAAGTTTATTGGATAATCCATCGTATGGTTATATACGAACTCGAAAGGAACTTGTTCCAGTTCGGGGATGGATCCTGGTTCAGGAGAAATAGGAATAAGGTTCATTCGGTTGTCTTTTATCTTCACCTTCTCTCGCATTGCGAGTGCTCCTAGGATTAGGACAGTACACCCATTATGCTTATTGGATAGTCTTCTTCCAAACCATAGGCTGGTGCCGAAAGGTAGGAAAAGAAGAAAACCATTTGGCCTAAAGGGTGTGCAGAAGGTAATGACTAAAGACATATAAAGGGATTTGGAGAAGTGGCAAAAAAATATAAGGTTACTGTTGTGAATCTGGATAATGGAAGAGGCATTACTAGGAATACCCGGATACCCCATCGAAACATTTTAATGTTTCAGTTTCACTGTGTACTGTTAAAAGAAAACTGATTTCCCAATCAGCACTTGCTCCAGGGTATGTATTTACCAGATATGATTCTCACATCTGTATGGTTTTACAGATAATGAGTTGGAGTAAGTTATTGGGAATTAGGTGATCATCCTCATTATATCGGAATTCGTTGTAATTGGTGATATTTGAGGAAGTCACCTGGGTTGTTTGCCGGACGGCAAATATTTGGTTTTGAATATCCGTTGTTATGCACAATTTCAAATTGATATATCTGTACGTCAATTTTTATAGAGTGAGATATACCTTTTTGAAATTATGTCTATGACATTTACCTATATCAGTGGATGGTTAGGTAAGAAGTATTGAACAGCGGTGTAATTCTCCTTAACCATAAGTACAGTTTTCAACCTACGATACACAGTGAATGAGTGATTAGACTCAGGGGACTTGTACAGAGTATTGTATATTGTCCAGTGTCAATAAGGACAGAGGGGTAGGTCCTCGTACTATATTCTGTTTACTTATGACTTCTCTAGTTCTTAGACATCTGTTACGTAGAAATGCAAGGTCTAAGTTTTGAGGAGTTATAGGTATAAGAATAAAGTAGAGAACCAGATATTGCAAGTATCGGGATTCTTCAAGGTGATCGAAAATGTAGATACTTGTGTATGGTATTCAGTTGATAGTAATGATTAAGAGAACTGCTTCTCTTTCAGGTTACTCATAATTGGAAGTATTCCTAAGTTAAGTAACGCTGATCGGCCTCTCTTCCATTTAGTTGACATGCACTGGAGACAGCTGCATGATTTGAATCTGGTTCAATTAAATCAGTGCCTCTGTTTCTATATTGGATATAGAACAGTTCATATCTTGACATTGTTAAGGTACGGGGAGTTGTCCAGCTTATGCTTAAAACCAGACTCTGGATAACTCAAGGCACGTTTCTGTAATGGCTGTTTGTGGGTTGACCCGGGCTATGACGAGGGTTGACTTTCTACCATCTGGAAGATCAATAGTGATATTGTTCTTGACTCGCCACAGTTTTAATAAAAATGGATTTTTCAGAAAACAGTAGTGGGAGTATGGTAGAACTGGAAGTGATTCCAGAACCGCAAACGATTACTGAAGATTTGATAAAGAACCTAAAGATTCAATCTGTATTTGACATTCCATTGGCCACTCCGCAGATGTGGTGGGTAACCTCAGGCACCCGAGAGGTACTCCGGTAGCCTCAAAGACGGTGACAGGAGGTTCTTGTTTACCCAGACATGCCATTGCTGTTGTTCCAGACTGTGAGACCCGGCAGGAGGATGAGTATAGCCTCGTTCTAAGCTGGCTTTGGAAGTGCACGTGTATATGACTCTGCCAGAGGGTTGTCGTAGTCAGTGGGAGCAGCGGAAGCATTGGTGGACAAGTGGCTTATGTCTATTTATAGACTAAAGCGGATATAGCGGAGATAGATCATCTATTTCTGATGTGATAGTCATAGGTTTGACTTTATCAGAATAGGGGATGGATCTGTTAAGAAGATAGTAGGGTGTGATGTCCTGGTATATGGATGACATACACAGAGTAGGAAGTGATATTCCTATACTACGGTCGGTTATACATTGATTGTCACACGGTAGTTTCTCCACATGGGACTTGGATATTATATCAGACATTCTGGTTACTGGATATATGGTTTTAGATCTAGATTTGGGTAGTTTCCCAATCAGGGTACTTAGACAGCATTCTATGAGTATTTAGAATGAACGACTCCTGGCACGGTAGTGTACCTGCTGGTGATGGAGTCACCCTCTCTAAAGGTGTCTTACAGACTAAAGGGGAGAGGGATGTACATGATTGGCAGATCACTTGCTTAGGCAATTGAGTCAATCATGAGATGTCAAGTACCACACCAGATATTGTTTTTGCACCAGATGCAATAAGTTGATATTAATCCAATCTTGGAGAAACATTCGGAAGCAGTTTTAGAGCATAAGTGGATGTTGTAGGGATTTGATAACGGCAGCCTTCTTTAGGAGACGGTTATCATTCCAGGCTTCCAAGGTGACCTGGATGGCAGAGTGGCTGTCAGAGTTATAGTTTTCCCTCTGACGAGGGGCAGTAGTTTGGAAAGCTGGTCCAAGCAGATACTGAGGGAAGGCATGGCGCAGGATACTGATTAAGTTCAGTTGACGATACAGTCTAAGAAGTTTGGATTTGGAGTTCATTTATGAGCTAGGTTCCATCAGACATCCAGACATTCTAAGATAGGTATTGCTCATTTCGGGAGATGGTTTTCTCCGCGAACATGGGATATAGAGAGACATAGAAAGAAACATCACAGCGGATCCACTCACTGAGGCTATTCCTCGAACGCAATAGTTTCGCAAACGAGCTTTGTGAGACTGACTAGTAGAGGAGTTGGGTATTTGGTATCACACGGGCTGTGAGTATGCGACATCGCAATAATTAGCCTTGAGTGCAAGTGGGAGATTGTTGGATATAGTGCCCTCAGAGTCAATTATTGGATCACAGGCACGTGATTGCAATGATTGAGGAGGACCTATGCCGGTAGGACAGTCTTACTCGAGATGATAGTATGCTATCTGGTTTATCTTTATCATCGTGTACTGCTTTAGGTGACCTTACGAGTCGCTATTACACGTTGATAGAGCCCCTAGGATTCTTTCTTGACTACCAGCAGAATGAGGGCGATCATATACGTGAGAGCTGGAGTCTATAAGCAAATCCTTAAAAGGTCCCTAGTCGTGGGAGTTTCGAGACAGGGCATCGATTCTCCAGAGTAGACTAGTGTATACAGTCGAGACCCTGACGAGGGGCGGTGGCCGGTCTCACAAGCTACTGGTGTAAGTTGGTTCACCTAAGATGTATACAGGTGCTCATTGGCTTATGAGTACACCGGACAGGACTCGCCGGGAGCCTGCTAGTTGGTATTATACCTGACGTTAGAGAGCAGTTCCCATGTAACATGTGTACATGTTAGTTCATAGACCTGAGATCGTCATTTGTCTCGTGTGAGTTCCCACTGTGCTTTGATTACTACCCTACCACGCTCAAAGGAGACGTGCAAACAGGTTTTAGTTGGGTACAGTCCCGAGCCACATGGAGGCAGTGAGCGGATCTGTAGGGGTTCGTCTCTCCCGGTATTGGGGGTGAGGTCGCGCTGTGTCTAAGAGAGCCAGTACATGAAAAGTCCGTGGCCAAGGCAGTAGATTTGCTGGTAGGTATTCCAGTAGTATCTCAGTGTGTTCTGGGCTACACTCCGACACGACTTGTACCGCTTTTGGGGGTGTGACTTTTACCAACCCCCTAGGCCCGCCATGCGACACTCATAGACGAACGGACCGGACTGTACGGATATTGTCACTGACAGGCTCATTAGGGTGTCAGGATGAGTTCGCTCATCGACGTCCCTTTTGGTCAATAGCTGGTAGCCCGTCACGTATGGCTAATACCTCTGACGTGCTAGTGGTTAAATCCACAGCCATAGTATTGACGAGTCTTTAGAGTCCACCACACACACAGTTACTCAGGTTTCGGGCGAAACGCTGTAGAGGCCGTATGGAGATATGGCAGGGTTTGATCAGATACATGCGGTATTGCACGGATCGTGATCGGACGGATTTTACTAGCCGGCTTTGGCTTAAGCCGGATCCTAGTATTAGACAGTGTAGTTTTGTCTTTTTGCATTTGTGTTCAGTGGGAACACAAATGCGGGCATGTATATGCAGTAGTGGGGTTTTCCGTAATTTATTACGGGATCAGTTTTCTGAGCTTGCCAGTTTGTATTCCGTTCCGGCCAGTTTTCCTTTGTTCTTTCCCGGCCGGACTTTTCCGATGGAGGGGGTTATTTGCAAGTTTGCAAATAACTCTTTGTGGAGGTGTTATTTGTGAAATGGGAGATTATGAAAGCATCTTTTGATACCATTCTTTTCTATCATCATTTCTTGCTTTTTTGAGATGAGAAAGGATTTGAGGTTGATTTGATATTGTTATCATTCACTTTGGGTTGTGGTCACCCTCTCCTTTTTTCCTACCATCACCTCCCTTCATGATTTGTATTTTTTTCTCCACCATTTGATAAAAGAAGGGGCCGGCCATATCCTGGAGAGGGAATGCGAGAGATTCAATTTTGAGTGGTGGCATTATTCTTCATCTCATTTTCTTCCTAGGAAAATTGAAAGCACCAATTTTCCTTAACCTCTTTCCTCCACATCCAAAGCAACTTCTATAACCCCAAAGAGACATGGCTACTACACTATTCTACAGCAAATCTTGGACGCGTCGGCTAGCCAACTTCGCGCCCGAGTTGCCTCGGTCCAGAGGTGGGAGCCCGTAAAAGATTCCGGCTACATGGTACCCTTTCCGACGAGGAGGAGATGAACGGAGATTCCGCGGGAGATCGGAGTGGAGACGAAGACCGAAGGACACGGATCGCTTGGTATACTTCTCTACTCTTATTTTAGTTTGCTTTTTGCTAGGTTAATGGCCCGATCCGGGTCAAAAGTGCACGGTGGTGCCGGTTTGCTAGTTTGCAAAGTTTTTCGTTTCCGCATTTCCGGCGTCGGATCGACGGCCGGGGCGCCGCTGCGGACTTACAATGCCTCAGTCCCTCAGAATCTGGTACGCACAGTCGAGTCCTAAATCGGAGTATCCCCTGATCAACAATTACGAACTCAGAAACTCTGCCGTGCCGAATCTTCTCGATAATCTCTAAAATACGGGCATCTCCGGACTATGCCTCGTGGATATGGTCAAGTAACTGTGGGCGTGCTCTGAAATGGGCCAGCTGTCCCCCTGTAGGAGTAAACTCGAACTGCACTCTGCTGTCACATAACACCTGCCAATCCGCCGTCGACTGCATCTGTACTTCGCTCAAACAGGATAAGCTACCTCCGGGCCTCCTACTCAAAGCATCTGCCACCACATTCGTCTTGCCCGGATGGTATAGAATCTCGCAGTCATAATCTTTCACCAACTCCATCCAACGGCACTGTCTTAGATTCAGATCTCGCTGCTGAAATATATACTTCAAGCTCTTGTGGTCAGTGAATATCCGGCACGACTCGCCGTATAGGTAATGTCTTCAGATATTAAGTGCAAATACCACTACAGCCATCTCTAAATCATGAGTGGGGTAGTTCTATTCGTGTTTCCATAATTGCCGAGAAGCATACGCGATAACTCTGTCGTGCTGCATAAATACACAGCCCAGCCCCACTCGAGAAGCATTACAATATACCACGAAACCGCCTGAACGTGAAGGCAATGATAACACTAGTGCAGTAGTCAGACGAGTCTTCAACTGCTGGAAACTATCCTCACATGCCTCGGTCCAATCAAAAGAAACACCCTTCCGGGTCAACCCGGTCAACGGTGCAGCAATACGGGAGAAATCCTGGAAAAAACGTCGATAATAGCCGGCCAGACCTAGAAAGCCACGAACCTCTGTAACTGATACCGGTCTGGGCCAACGCTGAACTGCCTCGATCTTCTTCGGGTCCACACAAATACCATCTCTCTTCACCACATGACCCAAGAAGTCGGCACTGTCTAGCCAGAATGCGCACTTGGAAAATTTGGCAAATAGCTGATGCTCTCTCAAAGTCTGCAATGCGATACGCAAGTGCTGCTAATGCTCCTCCAGGCTCCGAGAATAAACCAAGATGTCTTCAATGAAAACAATGATGAACTGATCAAGATACGGCCTGAATACACGGTTTATCAAGTCCATAAATTCTGCTGGGGCATTGGTGATCCAGAACGACATCACCAAGAACTCATAATGACCATAACGTGTACGGAAAGCGATCTTCGGAATATCCTCCTTCCGAACCCGCAACTGGTGATAACCTGACCGTAAATCAACCTTCGAGAAAAACCCTGCACCCTGGAGCTGATCGAATAAGTCGTCAATGCGGGGTAGGGGATATCTGTTCCGTACAGTAACCCGGTTCAGCTGACGATAATCAATGCATAAGCGCATACTGCCGTCCTTCTTCTTAACAAACAGGATGGGAGCACCCTAAGGTGACACACTCGGTCGGATAAGCCCTTTTTCCAGCAAGTCCTATAACCGATCCTTCAGCTCTCTATGTTCCGCCGGGGCCATCTGATAAGGTGGTATAGAGATAGGCCCCGTGCCGGGGATCAAGTCGATGCAGAACTCAATCTCGCGCTCTGGTGGCAGACCAGGCAGCTCGTCAGGGAATACATCAGGAAACTCTCTCACAACAGGGACCTGGTCCAACGGAACCTCTGTGGCGCTAGTATCACAAACGTAAGCTAAGAATCCCTGACACCCTTTCCTCAAGAGCTGATCAGCGCGAGGGGAAGAAATCAAGCTGGGAAGGGTAGCGCTACGATCTCCCTGAATAACAAGAACCGGCTCACCAGGAAAGCTGAATCTGACTGCCTTCTCACGGCAATCCACGGATGCATAACAGGTGGCTAGCCAGTCCATACCAAGAAGAACGTCGAAGTCTAACATATCGAGGAGAATCAAATCAACTAAAGAATCTCTCTCCCCGATACGAGCGGGACACGATCGGTACACAAAACGGGCAACAAACGACTCGCCTACCGGAGTAATAACGACAAGCGGCTGATCTAACGAAGAAGGCTCTCGGCCCAACCTCGGTGCAAAGTATGTGGATACATAGGAATGTCTGGAGCCTGGATCAAATAATACCCATGCATCAAAAGAACATACTGGCAGAATACCTGTCACGACGGCATTAGATGCCTGTGCATCCTGAGGAGTCAACGAGAACACTCGGGCTTGTCCACCACTAATAGATGGTTGTCCTCTGCCTCTACCTCTTCCTCTGCCTCTGTCGCCTCATCCTCTCTGAACCGGACCGCTACGCCCATGACCTCTAGGAGCATCTGGCTGGCGTGGAGCATCATCAGGGGTAGGAAGTAGAGATCTCTGAGGAGGTGGTGAAGGTGGTAAGGTCACATGTGGCGCTGTCGCTGCACCCTGGCGCCCCATGGTACAGTCTCTGACACGATGGTACTGAATCCCGCACCGGAAACATCCTGGCGACGACTGCTGGGTCTGCGGATATGAACCAAATAACTGACCCCGAATCAATCCTCTACCGCTACCATCTCCCGAAAAGAATCTATCACAGTGTCTACCCATCTGCCGCTGGGCTGGCGTATCATTACGGATTCTCTTCGGTCTAGAAACGATTGGAGTCTCAGAAATGCGCTCCTCCAAAAGTAAGGCCGCATCCATCACGGCTGCGTATGTGTCAAAGTGTTGGGTGCCTATGGCAAGGAATAGCTGTGTGTCAAGCCCTCGCACAAATCCCATTATTCTCTTCTTTTCCGTGTCTACTAGGTACGGAGCATATCGAGACAACAGGGTAAACTGTATATCATACTCAGACACTGTCATCCCAGAAGTCTTGCACAAAGACTCAAAACTACGGGCTCGAGCATCTCGGTCACTCTCCGGAAGGAAACGGGCAAGAAATGCAGCTATAAACTCGTCCCAGGTCATAGGAGGTAGGCCTGCAGCTCGGCCTCTCTCTACTGAATCGTACCACGTCTGGGCAAGGACCTCCAGACGAAAACTCGCGAACTCCACCCATCTATCATCAGAACACCTCAACGAACGACAAATCCTAGCCATCCTATCAAGAAATGCCTGTGGGTCCTCTGTCGCATCCGTACCGGTAAAAGCTGGAGGTCTCAGCCTCATAAACTCCTGTAGTGAAACAGGGATAGTAGCAGTACTAGCAGGAGTAACCGTCTGGGCAGCAGGTACAATCGTAGTCTGTTCGGGGGAAGGAACGTCCTCGGATCTCTGTGCCCAACTGGACATAACTAAAGAACCCATCATCTGTCGCAACTCCTGCATACCGGCCTTTAATCTGGCAATACGGTCTGGAGAAGGCGGATCAATATTACCCAGAGGGGTAGGCGTATCATCCCGCTCGATGCTCGCCTCAGATGAACCCGCTCTAAGCTCATCCCTAGCGGCAACCCGCTGAGCTCTTGTAGTCTTTGGCGGCATCGAAGCTGGAATATGAAACATGAGCGATAAGGACATTGCAATTGAATCAAGGAATGCAAGGAATCAAGAGGGGAAATACAAGCAATTATGTCCTAAGGTCACTTAGGAGGAGTACCGTATCGTAAGTATGCCGCGGAACATACCCACGCTATGCCACTCTGCTTAAGTCACCAACTCCATCTACCAAGGGTCGTCCTACACTCAAAAAGTTAAAACCTACGATCTGATACCAACTTTGTCACGACCCGAAGGTATGGAACGTGACTGGCACTTAGATTACAAGATGTCTAAAGGCGTAACATAAACTAAGTCAGCCAAAGACCAGAAAATCTAAACTAAGATCAACAAGAGTGAAGGAAAACCTTTCATGATAACGACTTTAAAATAAACTAAGTTGTATTAACCCCTTTTTAAAAGCATCAAAAATTTCCGAAAATTTCGGCAGAGTCTCCTTTGTAAATACTGGCCCCCAAAAATGGGTACAACAAAATATATAACCTGTAGCGATAAAATAGCATCCCCAAGCGGGAGCTAGGTCTTCGCCTAAGGCTGATCACAACAACATGCAATATATATGCAATATGAAGCAAATAAGCATAAAGAAATGCAAGATATAAGAAGAACACAACGTCGGCGCAAGTGAGCTCGACCCCAGAGAAACCACATATACACAAATCTCTCAGTCTCATCACTAGGTCGCATATACAAATAAGAAGTGGTAGATGGAGAATACTAGATACAAAGATAGTACAAAAAGAATAAAGTGTCCTTGCAACCCACCTAGGAGCAATGTCGCAAGTCTGAATAAAACAAGCCGATGATAAGATTAGCCCGCCGCTACAAGGCTGACGGGTCCGACCTGCAAGACATTGTGGCACAACGGGGGTGAGTTGCCAGCTCGTGAGCAGAATATAACATCTAATAAGTCTATCGTAAGAATGCACGCAAATGCGTCACAACATCTATGTCTAGATGTGATGTAATGCCACAAGTATGTATGCACATGTATGCAATATCAATGCGAAATCTTTAAGTGTTTTAAATACTATAAGTTCTGCATTCTTAACTTAGAAAAAGAATATCTGTGCAATAACCAAAGTACCATCAATGAAATCATCTGAAAACCGTGTCAAGCATCGATACCAAATATGGAAATATATCTGTCTCAATGTCTCACTATATCAATGTCTCAGTACATCAGGCTCCGTCAATCCGGATCGGCCCATATCATCAAATCTCACGACAACGGTCGGTATCCTCCGAATATCCGCTGCGCTAGACATCACCGGTAGGTAGTCTTCCCTTACCAGGCTCATCGTCTACAACTCGATCTTCTTGCCCCGGGGTACCATACCGGGCCCACCATGTACCCGAGACGGTTCATCCACTCCTCGAAATCCCACAGAAAACATGAAAACTCATGGTAGACAACACATACATCACGAGAAAACCGAAACTTTATTTCAAAAATGATAATAATAAGCTTTTGTTAAATTCTTGCGGTTTTCCCCAAAATCCAGAAATCGTAGCAATTCTAAAATCCTCAAGAAAATAATAATACCTAACATGTTGTATATGATAAATGCTTATGATGTCAAAGGTATCCAATATGATTTATATCTAGAAACCTATATAGCATGATGATGAAGTGAGGTGTGTATATATATATATGTATATGTATATATATATGCTATGCAATTCGATGTATCATATACGATGCAAGTGTTGATACTGAACTAAACAGGTTCTATAGTGCTCGTGGCAGGGCAATTACAAAAGGCGTGTGTGTTACATGAATAGTGCGCATGCAACATGAGCCAATGGTAATGATGTAAGTGTCCTAAGGGGTGATATCACATATAAGTATATAGATATCCATGCAATGCCAGCAGACAAATAACTAGAAGGGTATGCATATGAATGAGATGGTTAACAAACTAACAATGCATATAGTTTTGCAAGAATAAAGTGATCCTAACTATGGGGCACCTCACGCCATCCAGATGATTTCCCCATAAATGTATACATCTACTCACCCGTACGCCTCAATAATCATATCCAGCCACCGCTTTGCCTTTGCGCGCCGCGTCCAATATTTCCGCAACCGATCCTAAAATTGCATAAAACAAACATAAGATTACATATTCCTGAAACGACGCAAGTCACAATATGAAAATATCAACACCCACAAGTTAGGCACAACGTGCACTCGGTGCGCGGAAAACACACGAAAATCGCTAAAAGCTTAACTAAAATCGTCGTTTCGGGGAAACCGTCAAAACTAAAACCCAACTAAACCAAACTCCGCATTCGCACACCCTACAAGTTATATTAGATGCTAATAGTATCGACAATATATCGCAATTAAGTCACTTCCTAAATTTAAGAAAAACCTAGCAAGCGTTCACGGACAATTTCGATGCAAACCTCACGAATTAACGATTCAGTGATCGCAACATCGCACAAACGTCCGATCCAACCCACTAGATGGCCACAACACTGAATTAAACCCACTTATAATACTTCAAACCCTAATTACAACACCAACCCAAATCTAGAATTTCATTAAACAAGGAATTATAAACAAAATAACACTTTAAAATTCTAATTTAGCTTATTTAAACTACAAATTTAACAACTACAATAAAATTATACCTCCCAAGTATTGAACCTCTTGCACTTAGCCTCCAAAGATGTCTTCTTTCACCTTGTTTTAAACAAATTAGGGTTTGGGAAAAGGTGGAAAAGGGTTTTGGTTTGAATTAGTGAAGAAAAGTATGTATTTTTGTGGATTTTTTCAAGAGTTTTGAAGCAAAAAAATGGGGAAAATGGGAGGGGGTTTGCTACAGGTTGCTCGACCTGGGGGTAGAGGAGGAGAGGAGAGATAATTGTGTGGAAAATTCTACACAAAAAGCTTCTTCAAAGGTCAATTAATGAATGTTACATCAATTTTTTACAAAAAACCCCATTTTAATGCATTTTTTAAACCATAAAACCACAATTCTTGGAAATATTTGGTAAAATATTTGTTACTACTATATTTTAGTTTATAATGTTTCCTAAGTGTGTAATTTACCCATTTAAATTTGTATTTATCACTAATTTAATGTACTTTTAAAAGCTTAAAATAATATTAAAAATAATTAATTAAGGAAATTTTTTTAATTAACTAGAAAATTTTAAGTGACAATTTAGTGACCAAATTTTAGCAATATCTTATCTAAATTTTGTATAATTAGGCCTATATTGAAAAATACTTATTTTGACTTTTTACGGAAAAGACTGCTTATTTTGCTAATTATCGAAAAAACTGCCTAAACGATTTTCGAAGCGTTACAAAAATATTCGGAAAGACATGCAAGTAATTCTACAGACTCTCTAGAAGAATGAAACCCTAACTCCACATAATGACCATGTGAAAATCTTTGAACCTTAGGGTTTGCGATAGTTCTGCGGTGCCATTAATGAGGTTTGGGTTTGCCCTTATACGGTTGGTCCATATGTGCTGTGGCATGTACTCAATATTATTAAACTATACTCAAGATGTTGAGCTCTTGGGGGATTATGAGGTTTTCACAATTGATCGAAATGTACGACTTCATTCGGATATCATGTGATGGGGTGCATTGCTTGAGAGACTCCAGATACGAGTATAGCCATTGGAGCGCAGTCCATGCAGCCACGAAGAGACGAGTCCGAATCAGTTGACATCAGAGAAAAGTGGAGTAAGTGGTTCGTACAAGATCTTGACGAGATGACATTCCACTCCGCTGACATCAGAGATATGATACGCATGCAGAGGCGTTTTATATGGATATATCTTCCAGAAGGAGTCATGATGAGTATGCAGCCGTTCCGGAACAAGAAATAGATTTAGTAAAAGGTGACAATTTCCGGGCAGTTCTGCAGGAAAGAGATTTGGGGGAGACTTCAACAGAACCTTTCTGGATCACTATACGAGAAGACTTGGACCCAGGATCGGTCAAATTACGCATACCCAGTAGGCTAGAGTTCGGCATCGTCGACGAGGCATGTTACGAGTGACCATGACAGTTGACCAGATATCTTTAGAGGATGTGCTAGGACTGGATTGTTTCCGTCATCTTTGATTTCGGTATTTTGGGCGATTTATTTGCATGATTGAGATTTTGTGCACCACAGTTGCACTTAACTTCGATTTGATGCATTCGAGATGTTGATTTGATTGCATGCCTATGGTATGATGTGATTTGACTTGTGTTTTCGGTCTAGTTTCCATGCACTTTTAGTATTTTGATGCGATTTTGGTGCACGCCAGATGCACTAAATCGAGATTTTTCGTGCATATCAAATGCACCTGATATTGTTGTCAGGCACACACTGTTGCCCTTGACAGGAGTTTTCGTGCACACCCGTTGCACTTAGATTTTTTTTCTGTGCACATGTATGGCACATTTATTGATTTCGATTTCCATGTGCACCAGATGCACGTTGCATTCTTTATACATTTTGGGATTGATTTCCTTTGAGCAGTATATTTTTATGATATTTACTATTTGTTTTAGTACTGAGCTGGATTAGTCAGAAGACAATACCTGATTATATTCTTGCTTGCATTGATAGTTGTCGAAGGATTTCCAAAAAGGAGTTATAGTCTCAGTATTTACCTACGTGTCCGAGATGACACGAGACATTTAACAAAGGAAACCCATCTAAATTGTTATCAAAACGGCGGGACGTGCATATTAAACAAAGGGTATATATATATATAGTTACTTTCTTACAATAGACGTCCGCCACTGTGCAGTGATACGTGCATCACACAGCGACTTGAAAGAGTTTCGCATGCATTTCTTTTTGATGTTTACATCTATAGTTTTGATGTATATCATGTTGGTTTTCGTATTGGGCTTTGACATTGACGTCTTTCCCATGACTCCGATGATTGCGGGATGCTTGACGGAGTTCTGATTTTGATTTGGTTTATATACTCGTTTTCATGTGCATGCATTGCGCTATGATGTGGTTTATGTGTTTATGATTTCGGAGCCTCGACGAATTGATCTTTTTATTGGAATATTTCAGTATTTGGGGGAGTTTTAATTTAAATTCATGAACCGAAAATCTTTAAGCGGTGAAAATTGTAACGTTTTGAAAATCGTTTAGGTGAAATTTCAGAGAATCGGTACAATAGAGGGTGTTTTCCGTAAAAACCAAGATATAAATATCTTTTAATATAAACTGCGCTCAAATGGGACAATCTACCTCCGGGCCACCGACTCAAAGCATCATCTACAACATTTGCCTTGCCCGGGCGATAAAGGATTTCACAATCATAGTCCTTTACAAGCTCCATCCAACGGTGCTGCCTCAAATTTAGATCCCGCTACTAGAAGATGTACTTCAGGCTTTTGTGGTTTGTTATGATCTGACACGACTCGCCGTACAAGTAATGCCTCCAAATCTTGAGCGCAAAGACCACCGCGGCCATCTCTAGATCGTGAGTAGGATAGTTCTGCTCATGCTTCTTCAACCGCCGAAAAGTATAAGCAATGACTCTACTGTGCTGCATCGACACGCAACCTAGACCCACTCGAGAACCATCACAATAAATAACATAACCGCCTGAGCGTGAAGGTAAGGATAAAACTGGTGCAGTCGTTAAACGAGTCTTCAACTGCTAAACGTCTGCTCATATGCCTCGGTCCAAAGAAATGGAACTCCCTTCAGAGTTAGCCCGGTCAGCAGTGCAGCGATACGAAAGAAATCCTGTACAAAACGTCAGTAATAACCGGCTAAGCCCAAAAAGCTGTGAATCTCTGTTACAGAAACTGGTCTGGGCCAATGTTGTATGGCCTCGATCTTCGTAGGGTCCACTCGTATAACATCTCTCGTAACCACATGACCCAAGAAATCGACACTATCAAGTCAGAAAGCGCGCTTCAAAAAATTAGCAAATAACTGGTGCTCTCTTAATGTCTATAATATAATCCTCAAATGCTGCTCATGCTCCTCTCGACTCTTGGAGTACACCGGAATGCCGTCAATGAATACGATAATAAACTGGTCGAGAAAAGGCCTGAAGATTCGGTTCATCAAGTCCATGAACACTGCTGGGGCATTGGTGAGTCCGAACGACTTCACCAAGAACTCATAATGCCCGTAGCTCATCCGAAAAGCATTCTTCGGAATGTCATCATTCCGAACCCGCAACTGATGATAACCTGTCCGCAAGTCAATCTTCAAAAAATATCCTGCTCTCTGGAGATAACCTAAGTAACTCGTAAGGAAAATCTTCGGGGAATTCTCTCACAATCGGAACCTGGTACAACGGGACCTCTTTGACTCTAGCATCATGAATATATGCCAAGAATCCCTGACATCCTTTCTTCAAGAGCCGACTAGCACAAAGGGCAGAAATCAAACTGGCAAGGGTGGCACTGTAGTCCCCCTGAACAATAAGAACTGTCTCTCATGGAAAACTAAATCTGACTGCCTTCTCATGGCAGTCTACGGACGCATAACAAGTGGCTAACCAGTCCATGCCGAGTAGGGCATCGAAGTCTAACATGTCGAGAAGGATCAAATCAACCGAAGAATCTCTATCCCCAATACGACAGAAACACATGTCGAGCGTGTAAGGAGTTTTTCGTCACCCTATTGAGATGGGAATATGCGCGCGCTATTCTGGCGTACTACAGATTCTCCCTTCCTAGGGTAGGCGGGGGTTTATTGATTGTAGGGATCCAAATCACCGACAGCCGCGGACTAAGCTGCTGTTAATTACCTCTCGCCTTTGGAGCGAGAGAACCTCCGATTGACGGGTCAAACTGGACAAGCGAACTCAATATGCAGTGTGTGTGTTGTAGGGGGTTTTGGATATATCGGGGTGGCCCGCAGAGATTTTACGACTGAAAAATTTCTTAGCGGGGGACGTGTTTTGAGTGTAGAGTGTGTGTGAAATGAGGAAAAATGGCGTCCAAAGGACGCGTGGGTGCCAGCGCCTCACATGCCTAGCACGCAGGTGCTGGACACTGGCGCCACACGTGCTGAGCACATAGGCGCCGGGCGCTGAGCGCGAGTGCCCCACATGCTCGGCACGCGGGCGCTGTGCGCCAGAGCGCCAGCGCCCCACGTGCTCAGCACACGGGCGCTGTGCGCCAGCGCCCCACGTGCTCGGCATGCAGGCGCTGTGCGCCACAGCGCTAGCGCTCCACGTGCTCGGCACGCGGGCGCTAGGCGTCAGCAGTAAAAAGGACTTGGTCCCTGCACTGGGAGCTGTGCTCCTGGATGGAAATATTATTATTTTGTATATATATATATATATTTTTTTTTTTTTTAGGAGTTGAACTCCTAAGATATTTTGGAGCTGATGAAAGGGGCTTCTCCCTTGAGCCCTGGATCTTCCCTAAAGTGGGGTTCTTGGAAGTGGGTCTCCTTCTTCCTCTTCTGTTGGCCGGACCTTGAAGAACTTGAGGTATGAGATTTTAAAAATCTATCCTTTTTGAGATCTGATGAGAGATCTGAGTTCCTCTTTATGGGTTTTGTGGTGAAAAGCTATTTAGTTTTGAGAAAGGAAGAGTTAAACTCTTGATTTAATTCAAAAGAAAGAAGAAGGTTTAGAACCTTGAGGAAGGAGAAGGAGGCACAAAAACCCTAACCTTTTTGAGAGGAATGAAAAGTATCTACTTTATTCATCATCATGTTGCCTTATATAGGCTTACACATTTACATATAGCCCCTTGGGCATTACAAAATGGCATTTTGCCCATCCCATGTCTCATGTGCTCATTTCTTTTGCATATAAGCCATGGGCTTTATAGAAATTTGGCTTTATGTCCATTTTCTTACATTCATGCATAAAAAATTACATCAAAATTATTTATTACAAGATTTTTTATTTCGGCATGGGGGAAACCGGCCGCGGGGCTCGACTTAGGCATGGGCCCACTTGCTTGGGCTTGGGCCCGCTTACTTGGGGTTGACGTTGACTTTGACCCGGTCAACTGGGGTGCAAATTTTGACCCCAACAAAGTGCCCCTATCAATGAATGCACATCACGTATGTAAGTTGTGTGCATGAAATTGATGGATCTTGAAGTTGGACTTTAAGGTGGAACATCATTCCAGGGGCGGAGCATCATCCCGGGAGCATAACTCCGGAGATCGGAGCATAATTGCGCGGATCGGAGCATAATTCCGGGATCGGAGCATCATTCCAGAAGAGCGGAGCATGTTTCTAGGGATCAGAGTATAATTCCGAAGAGCGGAGCATGATTCCAAGGGGTCGAAGCATAATTCCGCAAGCGGCAGACATTCTGACCGAAGCATAATTTCGATGCAGAGGTTGATTCCCAGGCGAAGCATAATTCCGACGAGGAAAGAAGATACTCCGAGGTGAAGCATGATTTTGACACGGGGTACATTCTGAGACGAAGCATGATTCCGACGTAGAGCTTGTTAGTCAACTTGATTCAGAGGCGGAGTTTAATTCCGACGAGGAGGTCGTTGGTTGACTTGATCCGGAGCCGGAGAATAATTCCGACGGGGAGGTCGCTGGTTGACTTGATTCTGAGCCGGAGCATAATTCCGACGGGGAGGTCGCTGGTTGACTTGATTCCAGGATGGAGCATAATTCCGACAGGGAGGTCGTTGGTTGACTTGATTCCGAGTCGATGCATAATTCCGACGAGGAGGTTGCTTGTTGACTTGATTCCAGGACTGAGCATAATTCCGACGAGGGGGCCGGAGAATAATTCCGACGGGCGGCAGACACTCTGACCGAAGTATAATTTCGAAGCAGAGGTTGATTCCCATGCGAAGCATAATTCCGATAGGGAAAGCAGATACTCTGAGGCGAAGCATGATTTCTACACGGGGTACATTCTGAGATGAAGCATGATTCCGACGCAGAGCTTGTTAGTCGAATTGATTCCGAGGCAAAGCTTAATTCCGACGGGGAGGTCGTTGGTTGACTTGATCCCGAGCCAGAGCATAATTCTGATGGGGAGGTCGCTGGTTGACTTGACTTCGAGCCGGAGCAGAATTCCGACGGGGAGGTCGCTGGTTGACTTGATTCCAGGATGGAGCATAATTCCGACAGGGAGGTCGTTGGTTGACTTGATTCCGAGTCGAAGCATAATTCCGACGAGGAGGTTTCTTGTTGACTTGATTCTAGGACTGAGCATAATTCCGGCGAGGGGGTCAGAGCATAATTCCGAAGGGAGGCAGACATTCTGACCGAAGCATAATTTCGATGCAGAGGTTGATTCCCAGGCGAAGCATAATTCCGACAGGGAAAGCAGATAATCCGAGGCGAAGCATGATTTCGACACGGGCTACATTCTGAGACGAAGCATGATTCCGACGCAGAGCTTGTTAGTCGACTTAATTCCGAGGCGGAGCTTAATTCCGATGGGGAGGTCGTTGGTTGACTTGATCCTGAGCCGGAGCATAATTCCGACGGGAAGGTCGCTGGTTGACTTGATTTCGAGCCGGAGCTTAATTCCGACGGGGAGGTCGCTGGTTGACTTGATTCCAGGACGGAGTATAATTCCGACGAGGAGGTCGTTGGTTGACTTGATTCTGAGTCGAAGCATAATTCTGACGAGGAGGTCGCTTGTTGACTTGATTCCGGCACGGAGTGTCACTGGTTTTGATGTAGAGGATGATTCCTAGGCGAAGGATAATTCCGACAGGAAAGGTGGATACTCCGAGGCGAAGCATGGTTTCGACACGGGGTACACTCTGAGACGGAGCATGATTCCGACGCAGTGTTGATTAGATTTGATCTGGGTTAATATCAGCATCGCTATACTGGAATATGGTACCAGAAGCGAATCATCGGTTTCCATGAGTAGATTTGGGGATTTTGGTTTTGTTTGGCATCAGCATCGCTACAATGGAATATGGTACCAGGAGCGAATCATCATTTTCATTTGCTTATCAGGAAGCGATGGCTTAAGAGACAGGTTTTAGGTCCCTATCCCCTAAGACTTTTCAATTTTATGAGCCGTAAGGGTCCCATAAAACCATTTTCACCCAATGAGTCGTAAGGATCCCATAGGTGCATTTTCTTCTTAGGAGTCGTGAGGACCCCCAAGTGTGTTTTTCCTTTGTGAGTCGTAAGGATCCCACGAAGTCGTTTTCTTATGAGTCGTAAGGATCTCGCAAGTTTTGTTCTCCTCATGCATCGTGAGGACACACGAGTGGATTTCCATCAATCCCAGTTTAATGACTTAGGGGTCATTTGTTTCCAGTTTAACGACTTAGAGGTCATTTGTTCCCAGTTTAAAGACTTAAGGGTCTACTGTGCCCAGTTTAACAACTTAGAGGTTATCTGTTTCCAGTTTAACGACTTAGAGGTCATCTGTTCCCATTTTAATGACTTAGAGGTCATATGTTCCCAGTTTAAAGACTTAGGGGTCTATTGTGCCCAGTTTAACGACATAGAGGTCATTTGTTTCCAGTTTAAAAAGTTAGAGGTCATCTATTCCCAGTTTAACGACTTAGAGGTCATCTGTTCCCAGTTTAAAAACTTAGGGGTCTATTGTGCCCAGTTTAACGACTTAGAGGTCATCCGTTCCCAGTTTAACGACTTAGAGGTCATCTGTTCCCAGTTGAACGACTTAGAGGTCATCAGTTCCCAGTTTAAAGACTTTGGGGTCTATTGGATCGGAAGTTTAGAATTTTGGGGCAAGGGTCGGCATCAGCGTTGCTAACACTGAAGCACAGGTGCCAGGAGCAATTCCACATTTGCCTTTACCGGTTGGGGAGCGATGGCTTAAGAGACAGGTTTAGGTCCCTATCACCCAAGGCTTTTCAATTTCATGGGCCGTAAGGGTCTCATAAAAGCATTTTCTCCCTACAAGTCGAGAGGATCTCGCGGGTGTATGTTCTCCTTAGGAATCGTGAGGATTCCCAAGTGTGTTTTTCCTTCGTGAGTCGTAAGGATCCCACGAAGGTATTTTCTTACGAGTCGAGAGGATCTCGTAAGTTTGTTCTCCTCATGTATCATGAGGACACATGAGTGGGTCTTCCTAAATAGTGCATAATTCCAAGGGCGGAGACCAGCCGCGTAACTGGTGATTTCGTTAGGGCATGGGTACGATGAGAATTATTTGAGCCCATGGATTGTATACGGTAGTCAACTTGGGGACCAACTGTAGGGCTGGGGGAATTTTGGAAAATTGGATTTTGTTTGGCGTCTGCATCGCTGCACTGGAATATGGTACCAGGAGCGACTCATCATTTGCCGTTTTTTTATTACTTTTTTATTATTTTATTATTTTTTATTTATCGCGATTGGTCCATTATTTCAGCTTTTCTTATCGTGAAGGTCGCGATTGCCCAATTATTTCGGCTTTTTATTGGCCGTTGCCCCATCATTTCAGCTTTATTTTCATTTTTATTTTTACTCGCTGATTTTTATTGCGAGTTTCCTGATCATTTCGTCTTTATTTTCATTATATATATATATATATATATATTGTTTTATTTACACATTTTTACATCCCCAATTTAACGACTTAGAGGTCGGCGGTTCCCAGTTTAATGTCGTGGTGGTCGATTGTTTTCAGAGAAAGGCAGATGTCTGAGAGAATCAGTTTCACGAAGGACTTCGGTCTTCGTTTGTATGAAATTGGCGGTCGCAGCTTGACTGTTTGTTAACACGCCTTTAGACAGTTCTATCTCTCCTGCCTTGTATTGCTTTTCGACCCAATCTCTAAAGACGAAGCAGTCCTCAATAGCATGACCTATCACTCTGTGATAGGGGCAGTATTTCGGGTCATCGGCTATATTCGTTTCTTGCAGTCTTTTTGATTCTGGCAATTGTAGACTGTTGCTTAGGGCATCTTTGAATATTTTACAGAATTTTTCCTTTCTGAAAGAATAGACCTTAGCCAGCTTCTCTTTCAATGGAGTTTCTCCTCCCTCTCCGAACACTGGCTTCCGAGGCCGGTTGGCAATAGGCCCGCTCATCCCTTGCTATTTCCGTCAGCCGAGGTGTTGAAAGATTCAGAATCGTCAGAATTTCCGCTTTCTCGATTATCGTCCTTTCGGTTTCTCCAGGACCTATTGTTGTATTGGGAATCCGAGGAGGACTCCTGCTTTGAGCGCTCCAACATCTGAACATTCCTGGTCAGCTCTTGGAATGTTTTGAGACCCGCGGTGCATAGAAACAGGGCCATCCAATTGTTGAGATTTCCGACAAGGAGACTGATAGATTTGTTCGGCTCTATCGGCGGTTCACATTTGACGGAGAGATTGCGCCATCGGGTTATAAATTCGTGCTGCTTTCGTTGTTCTTTGGCTTGGTCCTTATGAGATCGGCAATGGTGATCTTATTGCTGACGCTCATCAACCTCTGCCGAAACAGAGACTCCATTTGGACGAAAATTGTGCCGGAGCCATCTGGTATGCTTGCGTACTAGTCGAAAGCAACATCAGCCAAGCTATTAACGAACTGGCGGAAGAGAAGCGCATCATTACCCCAAGTATTCCCACATGAGGCTTTAAAGTGGGCGATGTGCTGATTCGCATTTCCCGTCCCATCGAATCTTCTGAATTTAGGGATGACATAGCCGCTAGGAAATTCTACCAGATCATACTGAGCAGGATATGGTCTCCCGCTACTGCTAACATCTTTTTGCGCTTCGGCTTCGGCTACCAATGTTTTGACTTTGTTGGCAACCAAATCCATGATTTGATCTTGAGTTAGCGGGCTACTGTCATCTGTAGCCAAGATATTTCCCGAGATAGGATGCGACTGACTGTCATGCGGTCCGCCAACCTTTGGATTTGAGGGAATAGGCGTCGGCTGCCTTAGGACACTGTTTCCCGGTTCATGAGCAGAGCCCTGCGCTTGATTGGGTGGCTTAGAGGCAAGTCGAGCCGTGAGCTGCAAGACAACATTCGTGAAGTCGTCAATTTTGGAGTAAAGTTTGGCCATCTCCTTATCTTTACTTCTGAGCTGTTTTCGGAGCTCTTGGAGAAGTTGCTGCTCTGCGTTCTTGGGACGGAAGATTGGCTCCTCTTCGCTTTTCGAGCCCGACTCCTCATGAACCGAGGGATCTCTCAGCTTATCAGCTTCGCTGGGAGGATTTTCATTATCTTCCGGAGGATGCTGGTCTTGGGAAGTGACAGCCACATTCACACTAGATTGGATTTGAGATGTAGTGGCCCTATCCTTGCTCTTGTTGCGCGTGCCCACCATGTAGACAGTGTGGACCACACATCCAGCCATTTCCTCATCTTTGGCAGGGAAACCCTGTTCTTTGAACATCATGAAGTTTAGCCTAGCAGGAGCCCTAGGCCTTTTGTTGGCTCTATATCTAAGCCTCTTCTGCCTCAGCTTCTCTTCCTTGAGCGCTTGGCAGGCTTCTGCTCTTCGGGAAGCCACTATAGGCCGAGTGATGGGGAGGCTTGAGAAGACATTCGCCAGCATGTCCGTCGAAGGTATCGCCTGGGCTTACCCGCGACGTCTTGAAACTTCTTTTGTTCTGATGGCTTTGCCCCAAGCTGGGGCCATGGAGAGTCATTTGAACACCGACTCGCGTCTGGGATGGGGCGCCCTTGAGACCACCACATTTGGCTTCTTGCTTTTCGAGGAAGGTTTGTCTGTTACCGAAGCTTGAAGAGCTGGGATGACGTTAGCTGGCCTGAACAGAATAGAGCCGAATGGTAGCGGTGGCTCCCCCCACTGTCGCCCGAGACTGGCCGGGAGGAACGTCCCAGCGTCCATCTTCATCGTGTAGGAGATGAGAGCTGTGTTGAGAGCTGAGCTTTCCCTTGGAGACATTTCGCTGCGTCCGAAGATTGCTATTGGAAAACGTTAACCTCCACACAAAAAAGCATGATTTCAGTACAGGAAATTGATATCCATATTAATTGAGTTCGTATGGATATATTTAACCCGACATATGGGAGGGGAGATTAGTCCTACCGGGCTTGCCAGAATCTATAAGGTGTTTTTCGTCACCCCATTGAGATGGGAATACGCGCGTGCTTTTCTGGCGTACTACAGATTCCCCCTGCCTAGGGTAGGCGAGGGTTTATTGATTGTGGGGATCCGAATCTCCGACAGCCGCGGACTAAGCTGCCGTTAATTACCCCTTGCCTTTGGAGCGAGAGAACCTTCGATTGACGGGTCAAACTGGACAAGCGAACTCAGCGTGCATTGTGCGTATGTTGTAGGGGGTTTTGGATATATCGAGGGGCCGCAAAGTTTTTACGGGGGTCCCGCTACCCTGATAGCGGGCTGGGGGTCAAGGGGGCTAGCAGCCCCCTTGCGGGTGCAGGGCAGCGCCCCATTAGAAAAATTTTCCCAGCGGGGGACATGTTTTGAGTGTAGAGTATGAGTAAAATGAGGAAAAATGGCATCCAAAGGACGCGTGGGTGCCAGGGCCTCGTGTGCCAATCAAGCAGGCGCTGGGCGCAGGTGCCTCACGTGCTTAGCACGTGGGCGCCGGGTGCTGTGCGCCAGTGCCCTACGTGCTTGGCACGCGGGCGCTGTGCACTGAGCGCCCGCGCCCCATGTGCTCGGCACGCGGGCGCTGTGCGCCAGAGCGCCAGCGCCCCACGTGCTCGGCATGCGGGCGCTGTGCGCCAGAGCGCCAGCGCCCCTGTCACGACCCGAAATGGCATGCGACTGGCACTTGAATCATATGAAGTCTATAGGACCCCATCTAATTCAAGTAAGCTTAGAAATCCCAGAAATCTAAACCATTTTAAAAAAAGAAGTGAAGAAAACATGTTTTAAAACAAGGGGTTTTTAAATAACATAAACCGAATATGCATTTTAAAATCTCAAGTCTTTTCAGAAAATTTCGACAGAGTTTCCTTTGTAAATACTGGCCCCAAAAGGGGTACACCATGCATAATATGAATAAAAGCATCTCCAAGAGGGAGCTATCTCTTCGTCAAACGACGGTCACGACCACGCAAGCAATATAATATACAACGCCGAAGGGCGTGGATCAAAACTCAAAGGAAACTCAAAATCATCAAGAAAACCATAATAATACAAGTGCGACTCTACGGTCAAAAGAATAGCAACAGGTTTTCTATGTTTGAAGTAATAACAACTCTGGTCTTCTAATTCTATAAATTATACATGTCAGGTTGATGGAGTTTACTAGATACAACTGAATATAAATGTATAATGGTGGTCACGATATAATGAGTCCACCTACCAAAGCAATCACCCGGAAAGGGAGCAGTGTACCAGCAAAACCGCAACGAACCTGTACGGCAAAACCTGCAAGAAACTGTGGCACAATGGGGGTGAGTTGCCAACTCGTGAGTAGAAAACATCCACATATAGAAATCGCATGTATGACTCAATCCTAGGTCATACGATCATAATATATATCCTCAATATGATAAAGTCTGGAGCACGATAAGGTGGCAAGGATAAACATCTATACATAAGTGTAGTACCAAGTGCTCGTGTCGGTGCCTCAGGTAGCAACATATCATAAATATGAGGTATCATCAATGAAATCAGTGTCAACTACATCATGAAGTCTATAAGTATGTGGATACTATCCAACTATGTAATCAATGCCTGTATGCATGTGGATCTCATCTACATGTCAACTAATGACATAACAACATCATGCATGTAAAAGTCATAAAATCATATGCTTGAAAGTATGAGGATATAAATCAACGTGTGTCCCTTGCGACACATCAAAATCATGGAAGCTGAG
The DNA here is from genome assembly GCA_030015575.1 of Agapanthus africanus. Classification (NCBI taxonomy): domain Eukaryota; kingdom Viridiplantae; phylum Streptophyta; class Magnoliopsida; order Asparagales; family Amaryllidaceae; genus Agapanthus; species Agapanthus africanus. The sequence goes on along the minus strand of CM057343.1, from coordinate 302,343,109 downwards.
TGTCCAGTATCGACACTCGAAAACATCATGAAACCTGTGCCCAGCATGGCACGTAAATCCTCATATATCGGGCTCCGTCAGTCCGGATCGGCCCATATCACTCGACTCCAGTCGGTATCCTCCGGATATCCGCCGAGGCCAATTACTATCACCGGTAGACAGTAGTCCCTCTGCTAGGCTCACCGTCTGTATACACAGCATCCCTTTCTTGCCCCGGGTACCATACCGGGCCCCACCATGTACCCGCACATGGCCTACGGCTCCTCCTCGCATGGTGTTTCACATGTCACACTCAGAACCGAGAAAACACATGGAGGACGTACTGAAATATCATATCAAGAGAAACCGAGTTTTTAAAAAATACTTACTTTCTTTTGAAATAGACACGCTTCTCAAATCCAGAAATCTCATAAAAACAGCATATCTCAATGCGTATATTCATAAAGCATGATGTATGCTACATATAACAGAAATGTAAACATATCTGTATGTCATATAACATGGAACAATACTATGCACATATCAAGGGAAAACCGCTCTTTTAAATGAATCAAGTTTTGAAATATATCCCGCGGTTCCCAATTTCCTCCAAGTCAAATGCAATATCATATAAAGGAGCATGCAACTATAGCAGACAATTCATGCAAGGTATCATATCAAAATGCAGCAATTCTACTGTGAAGTGATATGGCAATTATCGATGATGAAGTGTGCGAGCCGGCAAGTAAGTGTATGTGAAACATACGCATCATCGATAAGGGTGCTGGTGTCCTGATAGCATGGGTTTCATAATAACTGCAAAGAACAACAGTAGCATGCAATGCGATGCGAATAGTAAGAATATGCGGAAAAGTGAATAGATAACGCAGCAAAAAAGAAATATGCTTTAAATATATGAGTAACATAGTTTTGGCGTTTTGAAATAACATGAATCATGGTGTTTAGAAAAATAGGGCTACGGTGTTTTCAAGAAAGGATACGTCTTTTGAAATATCCGTAGTATCCCTTGGTATGTCTTTAAAATTCTCACGATTCGATAGTTTTGGAAATACGTATGACTCGGGTGCAGTCTAGCATCTACTAGGCAAACTACAGGTCTAACTAACAACCAATCGAAAGGGGTATGGAAACCACCTAACTCTGAGCCGATATATATATATATATATATATATATATATATATATATATATATATATAATAGTCGGTGATCCCGCCTCAATAGTACCACGTATGATATAATATATCATATGACAATCTCGAGTCAAGAGTGTGGATCTATCATCATAGTTATGTCGTACGGTAAATCCTTCGTACGGCACCCCAAATCTGGGTATGGGTCAACTATCACCTCTATCTCATCATTTATCTGGTTTTCTTATCATCACATCATGAATTAGGGGTACTGATCTATAGTCTAGTACAATCTGATACCATCAAGATATATGAATGCGTGTGTATGAAGACACATCGCCTACCGACCCGCTATCATCACATGTCGTATCTCATAATACGATTCAAATCACATCACCGAACTCGTGGCATCATGCCCAATCTCATTGACTCATCTCCAAATATCATCCACTATCCTCATTATCCAACTATAGGTATACGTATATATATACATAGTCCCATACCTATGTGTGTATATATATATACATATCCCCATATACATACAAGTAATAATAATGCATGCAAGGGTGTGCATGCGCGTGTATGCAAACCTATTCTATGGTTCGCGACTAAGAAAATCAACCATGACTCTATGATCCAAATACACTAACATTTATCCCATGATCTTTTAAGATACTACTTGTTAATCATCCAAAATCACAACACATATGTAAATGTATAACATATCTTACGCTACACTACGAATTGCGGGGGTGCTACACGCCATCCACCCGACTTCCCCCATATATATAGATCTACTCACATGATCTTCGCTTGCCGATGCCGACGTCGCCATGCGCTTGCTTGTTGTCTCGAAGTCTTCGTGGGGGTACCTACACATATAACACAATCGCAATGCGTATTAAAATTAAGTCGGAAAACCAAAACGGCACACGTTTTGCTCATAGGTTAAAACCTATAGCTTACGCCTGCAAAACCACCAAACAAACCCCGTCGCTGACGTACAAACATCAGACTACGGAACACAAAATCAAATACCAAATCCCAAATTAAAACAATGCATCAACTCAAGAAAATGGTCCCAGATTTTACCCTAAGTGAAATTTGCCAAATTTGCACACAAGGAGGGTCTAATTTACTGGAGATAAAGCCCTGGACCAAACACGGATCATTTCCACTCTACCCAGGATAAAATTTGAGGCCAAAATGAGTAAAATTGTGGCCATAACATGGAGTGGGGTCTTAGGTTTTAGGTATAGGTTCTAGGTTGCCTGCACATCTCTCAGTCATCGCTAAATATTTTTCAGGTGTCCCGGGTGATAGCAGATGTCAATATACCCTCACAGAATCCACGATTCTCCGATATCGGGGTTACTAAGTTTATGTTTTGGGGTTTTAGTTTATGGTTTATTCCAATATACTATCGCTAAAAGGGTTGTATAGCCTTTACTAACCTCAATTACACAATACCAATTCAAAATTCCTCAAACCCTATCTTGGAATTTCCAAACCTCACTAAACATCGCCTAATCACTTCTAAACATGCATGGAAGCTAAATTAAACCAAATACTACAGTAATGGTTACCAAATTACCTCATTTGGTAACTCAATAATTTTCTTGAGTTGCCTCAAGTGTCCAAAATCCTTGTTTTCTTGGTCCAAAGTGTAGCTTGTGAGCTTGTGCACAGTTTTAATGAAAGTGAGATGGAGTTTTGAGTTGATTTTGGTGGTGTTTTGAGGTGTAAGGTGGAGGTGGAGGAGGGGTGCTGCCATGGGCTGAAGAGGGAGAAGAAAAAAGATGAAGATGGTGAAAGAAACAAAGGACCATGACCAAGGTTCACCCTCACCTCTCTCTCTCTTGCCCATGCTTCTATATTCTATTATTTTCTTTTTTTTTGTTTTGTTTTCTTTATCTTATCTTCTCATTTCATTTTTAAAACCAAACAAATAAATCCCAAATGAAAGCATGGTTATAAAATGTAACACAAGTGTAAAATGATATGGTGCATGTTTTGCACAAAACAAGCTTAATGCGCGATTAGCGATATTTAACCGCGATTAACATTAAAATAGTGTATAATAAATAATAAAAATTCACAATTCTCTTAATTCATTTAAAACACCCTAATTTCAGTAATTTCTATAATTTTCCAAAATTTTCCCAATTTATCGGTATTTAATTATACCGCACTAATAAAATATTCAATATATTTATTACTAAATTATAAAAATTTCCAAAAATAATATTTTGTTTTTCAGAAATGTTACAGCCCCACGTGCTCAACACGCGGGCGCTAGGCATCAGCAGCAAAAGGGACTTGGTCCCAGCACTGGGGGCAGTGCTCCTGGATGGAAATATTTATTATTTTGTGTGTGTGTGTGTGCGTGTGTATTTGAGGAGTTGAACTCCTAAGATATTTTAGAGCTGATGAAAGAGGCTTCTCCATTGAGCCCTGGATCTTCCCCGAAGTGCGGTTCTTGGAAGTGGGTCTCCTTCTTCCTCCTCTGTAGGTCGGACCTTGAAGAACATGAGGTATGCGATTTTAAAAATCTCTCCCTTTTGAGATCTGAGTTTCCCTTTGTGGGTTTTGTGGTAAAAAACTATTTAGTTTTGAGAAAGGAAGAGTTAAACTCTTGAGTTAATTCAAAAGAAAGAAGAAGGTTTAGAACCTTGAGGAAGGAGAAGGAGGCAAAAAAAACCCTAACCTTTCTGAGAGGAATGAAAAGTATCTGCTTTATTCATTATCATGTTGCCTTAGATAGGCTTACACATTTACATATAGCCCCTTGGGCTTCACAAAATGGAAGCACATGGGCGCTGTGCTCCAGAGCGCCAGCGCCCCACGTGCTCGGCACGCGGGCGCTGTGCGCCAGCGCCCCACGTGCTCGGCACGCGGGCGCTGTGCGCCAGCGCCAGTGCCCCACGTGCTCGGCACGCGGGCGCTAGGCATTAGCAGCAAAAGGGACTTGGTCCCTGCACTGAGAGCTGTGCTCCTGGACGGAAATATTTATTATTTTATATATATATATATATATATATTTTTAAGGAGTTGAACACCTAAGATATTTTGGAGCTGATGAAAGGGGCTTCTCCGTTGAGCCCTGGATCTTCCCCAAAGTGGAGTTCTTGGAAGTGGGTCTCCTTCTTCCTCCTCTGTTGGCCGGACCTTGAAAACTAGAGGTATGAGATTTTCAAAATCTCTCATTTTTTAGATCTGATGTGAGATCTGAGTTCCCCTTTGTAGATTTTGTGGTGAAAAACTATTTAGTTTTGAGAAAGAAAGAGTTAAACTCTTGATTTAATTCAAAAGAAAGAAGAAGGTTTAGAACCTTGAGGAAGGAGAAGGAGGCACAAAAACCCTAACCTTTTTTAGAGGAATAAAAAGTATCTGCTTTATTCATCATCATGTTGCCTTATATAGGCTTACACATTTACATATAGCCCCTTGGGCTTTACAAAATGGCAATTTATCAATCCCATGTCTCATGTGCTCATTTCTTTTGCACATAAGCCATGGGCTTTATAGAAATTTGCCTTTATTCCCATTTTCTTACATTCTACATAAAAAATTACATCAAAATTATTTATTACATGATTTTTTATTTCGGCATGAGGGAGGCCGGACGCGGGGCTCGACTTGGGCATAGACCCACTTGCTTGGGCTTGGGCCCGCTTACTTGGGGTTAACCTTGACTTTGACCCGGTCAACTGGGGTGCAAATTTTGACCCCAACATAGCGATAAAAACTCTCCTAAGGGAGTAATCACAACGAGTGGCTGATCTAACAAAGTCGAATCTTGGCCCAACCTCGATACGAAGTGTATGGATATATAAGAATGCGTGGAACCTGGGTCGAACAATATGCGCGCGTCGAAAGAACACACAGAAAGAGTACCTGTTATGACTGCATTCGATTCCTGCGTATCCTAAGGAGTCAAAGCAAAAACTCGGGCTTGTCCTCTACCTATACCCGGCTGTCCTCTGCCTCTGCCACCTCTTCCTCTCTGAATAGGACCACCACGACCATGAACTCTTGGAGCATCGGTCTTGCATGGAGTAACGATGGGCGTAGAAGGTAAAGCTCTCGGAGGAGGGGTGAAGGTGGTAAGGTGATTTGTGGAGCTGCTGCTTCGGCCTGGCACCTCACAGTACAATGCCTGCGGGCTTCCACACCGAAAACATCCTGGCGACGGCTGCTGACCCGGTAAGTAAGAGCTAAATAACTGGCCCCGAATCAAGCCTCGGCTACGACCACGGCCTAGAAAAAATCCGTCGCGGCCTCTGCCTGCCTTACCTCTGCCAAACTGCCCAAGAGCAGATACACCAGTACGAATCCACTTCGGTCCCGGAACAGTCATAGTCTTAGTAATACGCTCCTCCACTAGTATGGCTGCGTCCATCGTTGCTACATAGGTATCAAAGTGCTGGGCGCCAATAAAAAGAAGCAACTGTGTGTCAAGACCTCGCACAAATCTCTTGATGTGCTTCTCTTCGGTGTCGACCAAATAAAGAGTATATCTAGATAGCTGGGAGAACTGGATATCATACTCGGTCATGGTCATACCAAGAGTCTTGCGCAAAGACTCAAAGCTACAAGCTCGAGCATCCCTGACGCTCTACGGAAGGAAACTAGCAAGAAAGACTATCAAAAACTCATCCCATGTCATAGAAGGAAGACCAGCAGCTCGGCCTCTCTCAACGGACTCACACCAAGTCTGGGCAAGACCTTCCAGATGAAAACTAGCAAGCTCAACCGATCTCGCATCAGAGCACCTCAGGGAATGACAAATCCTAGCCATCTTGTCGAGGAATGGCTGTGGATCCTCTGCCGCGTCTATGCTAGTGAAAACCAGAGGCTTCGGCCTCATAAACTTCGGTAGTGACACTGTGATAGTCTCGGTAGCAGCAGGTACAACTGTCTGAGCAGTAAGTACTATCACAGCCACCGTAGGAGGAGGAACATCAATAGATCTCGGTACTCAGCTGACCTCGACCAAAGATCCAACCATCTGGCGCAATTCCTGAATACTCGCCTCCAGCCTAGCAATCCGACTTGGAGAAGGAGGATCAATCTATCCCTAAGGGGTAGGCGTACCGCCCTGGTCGGTCCTCATCTCAGACGAGCCCACCTTAACCTCATCTCTGGCGGCAGCCCTCTGGGTCCTCGTAGTCTTCGGAAGCATAGTGGATGCAACAAGAAACAGGATTTGGTAAGAACATAGCAATCGAAACAAGGATACATGGAATCCAGGAAAGAATTACAAGACATATATCCTAAGGTCACTTAAGTGGAGTATCGTATCATGAGTATGCCGCGGAACATACTAACGCTATGTCACTCTGCTTAAGTTACCTACTCCATCATACCAAGGGTCATCCTACACTCAGAAAGGTAAAACCTAGCGCTCTGATACCAATTTTGTCGTGATCAAAATGTTGAACGTGACCGGCACTTAAATCACGCAACATCTAAAGGCGCGTAACATAATTCAAGTAAGCCGAAACCCCAGAATCTAAACCATGAAATAAAGTATAGTGGTAAAATACTTGTTTAAAAAGTTAATTTAAAATGCAAGAGTTATATCAAAATCTTTCAAAACTGAAGTTATTATAAAAATTTCAGCAGCATCTCCTTTGTAAAATCTGAACTCAAACCGATACGTAACAAAAACATAGATAAGCATGATGCATATAAAAGCATCCCCACTTGGGAGTATTCTCAACGCCATCCGGCAGAACACAATCACAAGCAAGATATATGACATCACAGTGCGAAGAGATAAGGAAATAAGAAAGGAAAACAACATCCACAATAAAACATAAAAGTCGGCTCACACGAGCACGACACCAGATGTCAAATATAATACAAGTCTCTCAGTCTCGTCTCTATGTCAAATATAAAAGTAGTAGATGGAGTATACTAGATACAATGGAAAAGTATACAAGATAGAAGAAAAAGGAGTACTCGCAACCCACCTACAAAATATCACGTCCAAAAGTCGAAGCAAAAGTAGTAACAGAAGTGGTAGTAGTGTACCCCGCCGCGGCTATACTGACGGATCGGTCCTGTAAGACACTGTGGCACAACAGGGGTGAGTTGCCAGCTCGTGAGTAGTAAGTAACATCATAAGTGATAATCGCAAGCATGTACGTAATAACGTCATATTCTAAGTATGAATTATGATGCGATGTACAAGTATAAATACAACATGAATAAGTGAGTGAAGTATGAAATCTGAAATGTAGCAACTATAGAAAACTGAATATGTCATAGTGAATTCAATATGGTAGAACCGAAAGTATTATTAATAAGAAAGCATAAAATCCATGTCAAACATCGACACTCAAAATCTCAATATCTTGGGCACCGTCTCTCAGATCGGCACACCAAATCCATCTAATCGCATGACTCCAGTCGGTATCCTCCGGATATCCGCCGGGCCAAACAATCACCGGTAGGTATTGTTCCCCTACCAGGCTCAACGTCTCTCTATACGATATTCTTGCCCCGGGGTACCTTACCGGATCCACCATGTATCAGCAGATGGTGCCTCCTCTCTCCTCGAATCCGGTATACACATAACTCAGAACCGAGAAAACTCATGGTGGATGCCACATATCATATTAATAGAAACCGCGTTTTTACTATGGTCATAAGTTTTCAAAATGTACATGCGGTTTCTCAAATCAAGAAATCTCATGAAAACGGTGTTAGTGATATGTATGCCCTAGAGGCTATTATTATATGATATAGTGGATGCTTGGACATATATATGGAGGACTTTCTTGCTCGACATGATAGTATGCTATCTGGTTTCCTTTATCTTAACATGTTCACTGCTATTATTATATCGTCTCTTATATACATGTTGATAAAGCCCTTAGGATGTTGGCTTGACTACCAGGACTATGATGCAGATCATACTACTGCGACCTGGGTAGTCCACAAGCATATCCTTCAATTGTTCCTAGTCGAGAGAATATCGAGACAGGGCATCGATATTCCAGAGTAGACTAGTGTGTACGTTTCTTGACCCTGTATGGGGCGATGGTTGATCCCATATCCATTGGTGTTTGACATCAAAGATTGTACACGGGTGCTCATTAGAGAATGGATACACCGAACAAGACTCGCCGAGAACTCCTAGATAGTACTATACCTATCGTCAGATAGCAGTTCTCTGGTGACACTGGTACAGGTTAGTCTGTAGACCCGAGATCGTCATAGAGTCTTGTGTGGTTCCCACTGTGCTTTGATTTCTTCCCTACCACGGCTCAAAGGAGTTATGCAAACAGGTGGATTTTAGGTACAGTCCCGAGTCACATGGAGGCAATGAGCGATAGGAAGGATTTCGTCTCTCCCGGTATTGGGAGTTGATGTTGCGCCATGTTCGATTGGCTAAACAGTAAGTCCCTGTCCAGGGATGTTGATGAGATTTACTGGTAAGTGTTATCAGTAGTTTCTCTAACCGTTATGATCCATGGATCGGCATGACTTATCAAGTTATTGGGGTGTTATGTTACCACCCCTAGACTCGATATACGACATATCAGACGAAGAGACCGGACTGTACGGTAAGTGTTAATTATAGGCTTCATGGGAGTCTGGCAAGCTTACTTGTTGATCTTCTAATCGCTCAATACCTATGTAGCCGTTATGTCCAGCTAGTACCGTTGACGGCTTGTGGGTGACTGATGTGATCATCACTTACTGCTGACGTATTGACGAGTCTTTAGTGTCCTACACAGAAGTTTTCTAGTTCAACCGAAAGGAAGTAGGGCACATATGCTGATATGTGCGGGGGCCTGATTAAATACGTGTATGAGATACCGTATTGTAATCTGGCGGCCGTTTGTTATCAGTTAGGTTATATGTGATATAACTGGATTGTCGAATCAAGTGTTGATTTGATAATGTGATATGCAGACAAATGATATTAGTCGGTTATATGTGATATAACCTGATTATTGAATCAAGTGTTGATTTAATAATATGATATATATTTATATTTGATATAATTATATACTGACTAATATTATTGCGCACTAATAATATGCTTATCTTTATATATATGTGTGTGTATGTGTGTGTGTGTGAGATATATATATATATATATATATGTATATATATACATATACATATATATATATATTATATGAAGCGTGGCATGGATTTTCTATTTTTTAGAAAATAGAAAATGAGGTGTAATATGTGGAGATATTTGTGAAATGGCAAGGCATGGGTTTTCTCCTTTGTTTATTAGTCTTGACTCACTATTCAAGCATGGTTAAAATTTCTTTGCATTTTTATTCAATGCTTGAAAAAGCGAGGTCAAGTGAGAGCCATTCATGCTTTCTCATCCAAACACTAAGCCATTTTTGAGAGCTCATGTGATGAGTTTCTCTAGCTCTCTCCATCTTCATCCTCTTCCTCATACTTCAAGCTCTAAACCCTCACATGTGATGTGAACCATAGAGCTTGAGATCCCTTGTAAGCATACAACACCCTTAATTCTCCATCCCACATTAGATTAGCACTTTGGTGTGGTGTGTTTCCTTCACTAACGGGTTTAGTGAAGAAGTAGCTTGGATTGGCAGACTTCGGGTGGATCATCTTCGGCACGAAGGTCATCGGAGGAAGTTCGTTCAACCTTCACGTGGAGCCTAGTTGAGTCGCGTGGACTACAACCCAGAGCATTAGAAGAGAAGGACACAGTCTACAAAGGTTGTAGCCATCCATCTCTTAGTATAAGTTTTTGATATCATATTTTTAACCCTAATATTCTAGTTAGATCTTGGTTAGTGTTCATTAGCAACATGAATTTTTTAAAATTTCATGGGTGATGCCTGTTTAAACTACGTCACGGTGCAAGTAAAGACTTTCATGGTATCAGAGCCAAGCTAGAACATTTGGGTAGGTCTTTACAATGTTAAAGTGTTCGATCGAATTTTCAAGATCCGGATTTATCATGTTTCTGTTGATTTTTCAAAAGTTGGAATTTTGGTGATTAAAATATGCAGAAAATCATGCAGTCTTTTTAATGGAGCCTCAAGAAATTTGAGGACCGAACTCCAAAAAACGGCCACTGAAGCACGGCCAAACACCATGTATAGCCACGGTTCCACGGCAAGTTAGTGTGGTTGAGGTGTCATTTTTCTTGTGCTGCTCCATTTGGGCATTTGGCACTTTCTAGATGTTTTTAATGATTCTCAAGTTGTTGACATATCTGGAATTTGTGGGGATTCGATAAATCGATCGAAAAGTTTAACGTTGTATAGATCTTGATGATATGTGATACAATTGTTAGAATCCGGAATAATTAGTTTTGTGAAAACTAGTTTGTATATTGTAAATCTAGCCATTTAGTCTCATTTGATTGATTGCCACAGAGTTTTGATTCGGATCAAAACTCCTTCGCAATTGCGTATAGTACACGATCACTAAGTCGGGAATCTTGTTGAATTATCCGACAGCTTATTGAAAAGAGTTTTCAATTTGAGTCTAAAATGCAAGGTTTATAAGTTAGGCATGAAATCCAAAATATGAGATAGTCCGGGTTTATGATGTTTAAGGATATGAGGATTCTAATTATTGTAGTTTTTCATTTCTTTCTACGACCGTAAGTGTAATATGAGGTGTATCCCCAATCTCGTTTCTATATGTCAACGACATTAGGGATACGCATATTTACTTACGTTGATGATATGTGATATTATGTGCTGCTATGATATGTTTTATTGGATCGTCGCGATTGAATAACCAGGGAGTTTTGCGTGAGATGAGTGTTTTTATTTTTCATTCATGTAAAATATGTATGTAATATTCTTTTATTGGGACACTTCCGGGTTGAGGATGATATCACCATTGATGTATATTATTTACTTTTCCGCATTAGGATAGACCCAAGGCGGGGAGTACAAGTAACCGGGTTCTGGAATCCAGTGGGAGACCTAAGACAGATAGCAGTTCTCTGGTGACACTGGCACAGGTTAGTCTGTAGACCCGTGATCGTCATAGAGTCTTGTGTGGTTCCCGCTGTGCTTTGATTTCCTCCCTACCACGGCTCAAAGGAGTCGTGCAAACAGGTGGATTTTGGGTATAGTCCCGAGTCACATGGAGGCAATGAGCGATAGGAGGGGTTTCTTCTCTCCCAGTATTGGGAGTTGATATTGCGCTATGCTCGATTGGCTATAACAGTAAGTCCCTGCCCATGGCTGTTGATGAGATTTACTGGTAATTATTATCAGTAGTTTCTCGAACCGTTATGAGCCATGGATCGGCATGACTTATCAAGTTATTTGTAACATTTAAAAAAAATTGGGGAAGTTTTTATAATTAAATTATAAAATATTGAATATTTTAATAAGGCGGTATAATTAAATACCGATAAATTGGGAAAAATTTGGAAAATTATGAAAATTGCTAAAAAGATGATGTTTTATGTGAGTTACGCAAATTTTAAGTATTTATGATTAATTATACACTAATTTAGTGCTAATCGCGATTAAATATCGCTAATCGCACATTAAGCTTGTTTTGTGCAAAACATGCACATGTCTTTTTTTAGCACTTGTTACATTTTCCTACATGATTTGGGGTGTACGGGTATTAGTTTTGGGTTTAATATTGAGGAGAGAAGAAAAGAAAAGAAAAGAAAAGGATAAAGGATATGAATATAGTATTAGGTATGGGTGAGAGAGAGAAAGGTGAGGGGATTATCTTTGACTTGCCATCCTCTCATCTCACCATTTTCATCACATTCTCTCCTATCCCTCACTTTCTTGCTGCTGCTGCTGTCCTCACTCCCTCCCCCCTCTTCAACCCTCTCAAACTCCACTAAAAACACCTCAAAACTCAAACCCCATTTCACAAAAAATATGCATGAGCTCACTAGCTACACATTGGACCAAGAAAGCAAGGATTTTGGACACTTGGGGCAACTCAAGTAAATTCTTGAGTTGCCAAATGAGCCATTCTCTTAACCATTAGCCTAACACATAGGACCAAGAAAGCAAGGATTTTGGACACTTGGGGCAACTCAAGTAAATTCTTGAGTTGCCAAATGAGGCATTCTCTTAACCATTAGCCTAGTATTTCTATTGCTTTTGCATCCATGTTTATTTAGAACCGATATTGTGTGGTTTTGGAAAGTTTGAAAACTTGAGTTGAGGGTTAGGGTTTTAGTTGAACCCAAAGGTGAAATTAAGATTACTAGAGGTTACATAAACCCCCTAGTGCTAGAATTCAGACCTAAACCAGAGACTAGAACCCCGAAATACGAATTTAGAAACCCGATATCGGAGGAATTGTGGATTTTGTGAGTGTATTTTTAAATCTGCTAACACCAGGAGCCTCTGAAAATTATTTAGCAACGACAGAGATACTAGCAGGCAACCTAGACCCTATGCCCAAAACCCTAGCCCCTAAATCCCCAACCTGGCCGCAGATTTAACCCAGATGGCCGCAAATTGCGGCCTGGGTCCCACCACTTTGAATCATGTTTCTTCCATGGCCCCATCTCCGGTAAACTAGACTCTTGGCATATGCAAAATTGACTAATTTGACGTAGGGTTAAATCTGGAACCATTTATAAGAGTTGTTGTTTTGATTCGGGGTTTTGTTTTGCGTATTTTATATTCTGGATTTTTGTGATTTGTGACGTATTCGATCACTTGACGTTTGTACGTCGAAATCGAGTGTTATTTGTTAGTCTTGAAGGCGTGGTCCATAGGTTCTAACCTATAGGCCTTAGCGTGTCGTTTTGGTTTTCCGATGTGATTTTAATACGCATTTGCGATTGTGTTATCTATGTAGGTAGCTTCACGTGGGTTTCATACGATGAAGAAGATGAAGGCGACATCGACAACGACACGCAAGATGCAATGTGAGTAGATTATATCTACGGTGGAAGTCGGGTGGATGGCGTATAACACCCTCGCAGTTCGATGTTTAGTATGCTATATATACTATATATATATGGTAGTTTTATGTGTAACATGGATATTCAAGATATTATTAGGTGTTCAATGGTTAGATTAGGGTTATTAGAAGTGAACTAGTACAGCTTCTTAGTCGCGAACCCTAGAATAGGTTTACACGCACACGCACACGCATGCTTACTTTTATACTTGTGCGTATATGGGGATACACACACACACACACACACACACACACACATAGTTACGGGACGATGTATATATATATACACATATACCTACACTTGGATGATGAAGATAGTGGTTGATATTTGGAGATGAGTCGATAAGTTTGTGCATGGTGCCATGAAATCGGTGATATGATGCGGTTCGTATTATTGGATACGACATGAGTTATAGCGGGCCTTTAGGCGTGTTTTCATACACGCACATATATCTATATAGATGGTATCAGTTTTTACTTGACTTAGATCAGTACCCCAGTTCATGAGATATGATGATAAGGATACCAGATAATTGATGAGATAAATGTGAGATTCGACCCGTACCCAGATTTGGGATGTCGTACGACAGATTTACGTACGAGGTTTATATTGATGATAGATCCGCACTCTTGACTCGAGGACATCATATTGTATAGTGTATCGTATGTGATACTATTGATGAGGGATCACCGACTATTATATTTATATATATATATATCGACTCAGATTTAGGTGGTTACCATACCCTATCGATTAGCTTGTTAGTTAGATCTGTAGTTTACTTAGTAGATGATAGACTAGACCCGAGTCACACATATTTTAAAAACTAACGAATCGTGAATATTTTAAAGACAGGCAAAAGGATTCTACGGATATTTTCAAAAGACGCATCTTTTCTTAAAAACACCGTATCCTTTATTTTTCTAAAACCCCGATTCGTCTTATTTCAAATGGCAAAACTGTATGACATTTATATATTGATGTAGATTCTTCACTGTTGCGTTTATTATTCGATTTCCGCATATTCTTGCTATTCGCATCGCATTGCATGTGGAAATGTGTTTATTGTTATATTAGACCCATGCTATCAGGACACTAGCACCATTATCGATGACGCGTATGTTCCACGTACACTTGTTTGCCGGCTCACACACTTCATCATCGATAATTGCCATGTCACTACACAGCAGGATTGTTACATCAGGATATGACCCCTTGTAAGACATATTGCCACACATACATATTATACACCCATACTTGGGTTCATACTTATTTGCACATACATAGATGAATCTGTCTTGATTTTGAGATTTGGGAACCGCAACATATATTTTAAAACTGGATTCATTTAAAAGAGAGGTTTCCCTCGATGTGTGCATATTACTGTTTTATGTTGCATGATATACGAATATGCTTACATTTCTGTTATATGTAGCATACATCATGCTTTATGATTTTACGCATTGAGATATGCTGTTTTCATGAGATTTCTGGATTTTAGAACCGTGGAGATTTCAAAAGAAAGCATGTACTGTTTTAAAAACCCGGTTTCTCTTGATATGATATTTCAGTGCGTCCACCATGTGTATTCTCGGTTCTGAGAGCGACATGTGAAACCCGATTTGAAGAGGCGGATGAAGCTGATTGCGGGTACATAGTGCACCCGGTATGGTACCCGGGGCGAGAGAGAGATTTCGTGTGGATGACGATGAGCCTGCCAGAGGGACTAATACCTACCGGTGATAGTATTTGGGCTCGGCGGATATCCGGAGGATACCGACCGGAGTCGAGAGATGATATGGGTCGATCCGGACTGATGGAGCCTGTGGGCCGATCCCGACTGACGGAGCCCTATATATATATGAGGATTTACGTACCGATGCAGGGCACAGGTTTCATGATGTTTTCGAGTGTCGATGCTAGACACTCAAGTTCCATGATTTTGATATGTCGCGAGGGACACATGTTGATTTATATCCTCATACTTTCATGCATATGCTTTTATGACTTTTACATGCATAATGTTGTTATGTCATTGGTTGACACGTGGACGAGATCCACATGCATACAGATATTGATTACATAGTTGGATGATATCCACATACTCATAGACTTCATGATATAGTTGATACTGATTACATTGATCATATCTCATATTTATGATATGTTGCTTCCTGAGGCATTGACACGAGCACTTGACACTATACTTATGTATAGATGTTTACCCTTGCCACCTTTTTATGCTTCAGACTTTATCATTTGAGGTTTATATATATATTTGATCATATTGACCTAGGATGAGTCATACATACGATTTCTGTTCTGTGATGTTTTCTACTCACGAGTTGGCAACTCACCCCCGTTGTGCCACAGTTTCTTGCAGGTTGTGCCGTACAGGTTTCATTACGGCTTTCTGGCACATGACTTCCTTTTTTGGTGATTGCTTTGGTAGGTGGGTTCACTCGCATCGTGACCACCCTTGTATTTATTTTAATCAGTTGTATCTAATAATTCCATCAACCAAACTTGTATATTTATCCAGACTTAGAAAACCGGTTGTGTATTATTTCGACCTTAGACTCGCGCGTTGTAGTATTATGGTTTTTCTTGATATTTCGAGTTTCTTTTGAGTTTTGATCCTCACCCTTCGGCGTTGAATATTATATTGCTTGCGTGGTTGTGACCGTCGATTGACGAAGAGCTAGCTCCCGGTTGGGGATGCCTTTTATCGTTGTGCTTATATTATTCATGTTGTACCCCGTTTGGGGCCAGTTTTTACAAAGGAAACTCTGCCGAAATTTTCAGAAAACACTTGAGATTTTAAAAATGCAGATTCGGCTTACTTTTTTAAGAACCTTGTTTTCTTTAAAACATGTTTTTCTCTTTAAAACTAGTTTTCCTTCATTTATTATTTAAAATGGTTTTAGATTTCTGGGCTTTTGGCTTACTTAAGTTAGTTGGGGTTCTATAGACTTCATCTGATTCAAGGGCCAGTCACGTGCTATTTCCGGTCGTAACAAGTTGGTATCAGAGCGCAAGGTTAACCTTAGTTTGATTCTAGGTTTGACTACGCGGAGCTTAGAGCGTTTGTATATATTTAGAACTTAGGCTTGACCTTACGGAATATAGAGTTAGTCGAGGGGGTATTAAACCCGAACTTTCGTCGCGTAGGTTGACCTTGTTGATGGAGTAGGTGACTTCAGGAGAGTGACGTACCGTGTGTATGTTCCGCGGCATACTTACAATACGCCACTCCGCTTAATGAGCCTTAGGATGTACATTTCCTTGCACATTATTATATTTATTCCTATGATCTATCCTCATAGATATTGGTTATGATTTTGCTGCCACGATTATACGGGCGGAGAGAGCTACGGGTAGAGTTACGGTCAGCATGAGCTCGTCACACACGAGGACTGACCAGGGCGTGATTCCAGAGACATACGATTGCATAGAGGCATCGTTTTATTGTGTTTTCGCGCCATGAGCGTTTGATGGATCGCTTTTACGGGATTTCTCGAACGTGCAAATCAGCATCAGAGGATTGAACCACTGATAGAGGCAAGCCAGAATGTGATGACCCTTTATATATCGCTTATTTATGACGATTGATGCACTATTCAGCGTGCGGACAAATGAGCCAGTTGTTGCCGTGAACGACGAGATATCGCCCTAGATGTTGGTGCTATTGCAGTACGAGATGTACTTAGTGATATGATAGAAGGTCGCTAGTCACCCGAGGATGAATGACTAGGACACGTGGTTCCTTAGCTTACCCGATGCGAGGTCATCAGATAGATTGATTCCAGCTAGAGACGACTTCACGCAGGTACATTGAGAGTCGATGGAGACGATCGAATGTTATGAGCCCATTTTCCAAGTTTAAAGTATTCAGAGACAAATGCAAGTAATGCTATGGACCCTCTAGAAGAATGAAGCCCTAACTCGACGTAATGACTATGGAACGCCTTTGAACCTTAGGGTTTGTGGCAGTTTATCTGTGCCATTTGTGAGGCTTGGGTTTGCCCTGCTACGGTTGGCCCACAGGTGCTGTGGCATATACTGAAGTACTATTAAACTGTTCCCAAGATGTTTAGCCCTTGGGGGAAATTATGGAGCCTTGATGAATCGATCGAAAGGCTTGACATCTTTCGGATATCATGTGATGGGATGCATTGCTTAGGAGACTCCAGATACGAGTATAGCCATTGGAGCACAGTCCATGCAGCCACGATGAGATGAGTCCGAAGCAGTCGACAACAGAGAAAAGTGGAGTAAGAGGTTCGTACGAGATCTTAATGAGATGACGTTTCACTCCGCTGACATCAGAGATGCGATACGCATGCAGAGGCGTTGTATATTGATTTATCTTCCAGAAGGAGTCGCGATGAGAATGCAGACGTTCCGGAATAAGAAATAGCTTTAGTAAAGGACGATGACTTCCAGGCAGTTCGACAGAAGCGAGATTTGAGAGAGACCTCGACAAGACCTTTCTAGGATACTATACGACAAGACTTGGACCCAGGAGCGGTCATATTGCGCACACCCAGCAAGACAAAATTCGGCATCGTCAACGAGATAGTTGGTCAGAGATCTATAGAGGATGTGCCAGAGCGGGACTGTTTCCATCATCATTCCATATTGGGCTGTTGAGCCGAGAAGCTATATATCCAGCAATGCACAGTGACAGGCAAGAGCCTAAAAGCACCAGGCGCCAGACCATGAACAGGAGGCAAGTAGATATCTTGCTCTGCTAGCATTAGATGCACCATCACCTTCTCGACCTTGAAAGAGGAAATATCGATGACGGTATTTATGATTTGTGATTTGGTGATTCGATTATCACGTATCCGTCACCTTGGATTTCGGTATTTTGGGCGATTTATTCACATGATTAAGTCTTGATGACTGAGTTTCATGATATTTGTTTTTGTGCACCACGGTTGCACCTGACTTCGGTTTGATATCATTCGATATGTTGATTTTGATTTCATGCCTATGTTATGCATGTGATTTGACTTTGCTTCCGGCATAGTTTTCATGCACTCTTAGTGTTTTGATTTGATTTGTGCACGCTGATACACATGGTTATGAGATTATATACCGCGGTATACCTAATTTGGATTGAGGTTTATTGTATACCGTCGATTTCGATTATGATATTGATGTTGATTTTGTGTACCCTGTGCATTTGATTTAGATTTTATTCGTGCATGATTGATGCACCTGATTTGGATTTTCGCGCATGTTGGGCGCATGTTATGAGACGCGATTTGGGTGCACACCAGATGCACTAAATCGGGATTTTTCGTGCATACCAGATGCACCTGATCTTGCTGTCAGGCACATACGTTGCCTTTGACAGGTGTTTTGTGCACACCCGTTGCACTTAGATATTGTTTCTGTGCACATGTATGGCACATATATGGATTTTGATTTCCGTACACACCAGACGCACGTAACATTCATATGCACATTTTGGGATTGATTTCTTATGGAGCAGTACGTTTTTATGATATTTGCTATTTGTTTTCGTACTGAGCATGACTAGTCAAAGGACAGTACCTGGATATATTTTGCATACATTGATAGTTATCGAAGGGATTTCCAAAAAGGGAGCTATAGTCTCAGTATTTACCTACGTGTCTGATATGACATGAAACGTTTAAAGTAAGGAAACCCTTCTGAATTGTTTTCAAAACGGCGGAACGTACATATTAAACAAAAGATATATATCATATTGGTTTTCGTATTGGATTTAGACATTGATGTCTTCCCCATGACTCCGATGATTGCGGGATGCTTGACGGAGTTTTGTTTTTGAGTTATGTGCTCATTGTTCATGCGCATGCATTGCGCTTTGATGCGTTTTATGTATTGATGATCTCGGAGCCCCGACGACTTGGACTTTTTATTGAAATGTTTTAGTATTGAGGGGTCTAAATTTAAATTCGGGGACCGAATTTCTTTAAGGAGGGAAGATTGTAATATTTAAAAAATAAAATTTTTTTGGGAATTTTTATAATTAAATAATAAAATATTGAATATTTTAATAAGGCGGTATAATTAAATGCCGATAAATTGGGAAAATTTTGGAAAATTAAGAAAATTGCTTAAAAGATGGGGTTTTATGTGAATTAAGCAAATTTTAAATTTTTATGATTAATTATACACTAATTTAGTGCTAATCGCGATTAAATATCACTAATCGCGCATTAAGCTTGTTTTGTGCAAAACATGCACATGTCTTTTTATAGCACTTGTTACATTTTCCTACATAATTTGGGGTGCATGTGTAAGTCCACGTTGCCCACCCCGGTACTTGCGGGGAGGCAGAAAACGGAATAAAAATCGAATTTTTATGAGCTTAGGCAACATGGACTTGACTATGAAGGATCTTTGCTAAACAAAAACAAGCTAAAGCTAACTAGAAACTAGCTAAGTGCTAGAAAGGTTATACCTTGGGCTTTATGTCCTTCTCTCCTTGCTCCTTGGAGTGGTGGAAGGAGGTCACCTTAGTCGTCTTCTCACGTCGAAGAAAGATCCACCCGAAAGCCTCGACCTTTAGCTTCAACTCCAAGCTAGAAGTAACTAGGGTGCAAGAAGTGCTAATCCTTGAACCCTAGATGAGAGTAGAGATTATCAAGAGAAGGTTTTTCTCAAGCTCAAGTGTTTCTCAACACATGAGAGGGGAGAGCTTGAGGGAGAGGAAGAACAAGAGAGAGAATGTGAATAACAGAATGAGAGAAAATATTAAGCATTCTCTCATATATGTGTGAATTATTGTAATTAGATAAATAGCTAGATAATTGTCATGGTTAATCAAGACATGACCATTATCATTTCATTTTTAATGCAATTTGCAAGGATCAAAGAGCATCTTCCAAATGAAATGATGATGGTCAAAGTGTCAACCTAGGTCAACAAGTCAAAGAGGTCAAATGGTCAACAACCATAACCATGAACAATTATTTAAACTAATATCAATTAACAATAATACACACATAAGCATTAGGGTTAATAAAATGACAATAGTCATTAACCCTAATCAAAGTCCTCTCCCTTTGTCTCAAGCAACTGTGCATACACACCCGTATTCGTGATCCGAGGAACACGAATACAAAGAGATAAAACCAATCCCAAATCATATACTAGGATCCGGCTTAAACCAAAGTCCGCTAGTATAAGCTGTCCGGACAGCAAACGTGCACAAGTGCACGGATGTGAACGAATCCTGTCGCAAAACTATGCGACCTCTACTCATTTTGCCTAAATGCGAATAGCTCTCTGTGTGGGACTCTAAAGACTCGACACTACGCTGGCAGTTGGTTTAACCATAGACCGCAAGCGGCACTAGCTGTACGTAACGGTCCCCAGGTAGATGTCGATAAGAAGACTGACGAGGTGAACCCCATCTGAACTCCTACTGAGCCTGTATGTGACAGTCTCCGCACAGTCCAGTCTGTTCGTCTGATACATCGCATGGCGGGGCTAGGGGGGCGGTGAACGTCAGTCCCCTAATAGCTGTACAAATCGTGTCAGAGTGTAGCCCAGAACACCCTGAGATAACACTGGAAACCTACCAGTATATCACGCTTGCCCTGGCCAAGGACTACTCGTGTAATGGCTCTCCTGGACACAGCGCGATGTCAACCCCCAATACCGGGAGAGACGAATCCTGTCTAACCGTCACTGCCTCCAAGCGCTTCGGGACTGCACCCAAAAACTACCTGTTTGCACGACTCCTTTGAGCCGTGGTAGGGTAGCAATCAAAGTGCAGTGGGAATACACTCGAGGCGAAGTGACAGTGTCAAGTCAGCGGACTAAGCTGTACTCATGTCACCTGGGAACTGATAACGGACGATAGGTATAATACCAACCAATAGTTCCCGACGAGTCCTGTCCAGTGTACTCGTAACCTAACGAGCACCCGCATACTATCTCAAGTACGACGTACTGACGGGTGTGGGACAGACCGTCTCCCACACTGGGATGAGAAGCGCATACGCTAGTCTACTCCGGAGTATCGATGCCCTGTCTAGATAGTCCAACGACTAAGGACCTGTATAAGGATGTGCTTATAGATCACCCAGCTCCCACGAGTGTGAGCGCCATCACAACGCTGGTAATCAAGCAAAGATCCTAAGGGCTCTACTAATATGTATATCAGCGATATGCTAAAAGAAACACATGCACATATTAAAGCAGAGACAAACCAAGTAGCATACTACCATTTCGAGCAAGATTGTATATACAACTGTGAATATCCCAAGCTTCCATCAAGTAATATACAAACTAGTATGATACAGTAATGGCCTCTAGAGCATATACACTAACAATCTCCCACTTGCACTATGGCCATGTACTGGCGTATCGAAGACCTATCATCTCGATCAGCCGCTCGAACTGAGTCTGGGGCAAGGCCTTGGTGAATGGATCTGCTGTGTTATCTTCTGAAGCAACCCTCCGAACCTCGATCTCCTGGCGATCCACGATCTCCCTGATCAGGTGATACCGCCTCAAGATGTGTCTGGATTTCTGATGGGACCTGGGTTCCTTCGCTAAAGCTATAGCCCCGTTGTTGTCGCAATACAGAGGTATTGGGTCAACAATGGACGGAACCACCTGAAGTTCTTTCAAGAACTTCCTCATCCAGACAGCTTCTTTTGCGGCATCAGATGCAGCGATGTATTCCGCTTCCATAGTCGAGTCAGCAACGGTTTCCTGTTTGGAGCTCTTCCAACACACCGCCCCTCCATTGAGGGTAAAGACAAAACCCGACATGAACTTGGAATCATCCTTGTCACTCTGGAAGCTGGAGTCAGCAAAGGCCTCAATCTGGAAGTCTTTTCCGCCATACACCAAGAACATCTCCTTAGTCCTTCTCAGGTACTTGAGAATGTTCTTTACTGCTATCCAATGTTTCTCCTCAGGGTTTGACTGATACCTGCTTACCACACTCAGTGCATAAGCCACATCCGGTCTGGTACACAACATCGCATACATTATAGACCCTACCGCAGAAGCGTAGGGTATAATAGACATGCGATCCCTCTCCAAATCAGTCTTGGGAGACATCTCTTTGGAGAGGGTGATCCCGTGACAAGCCGGTAGATTACCGCGCTTGGAATCTTCCATACTGAATCTCTTCAGTATGGTGTCGATGTACCTAGACTGTGAAAGTCCTAATATCCTCTTGGATCTGTCACGGTAGATCCAGATACCCAGAATGTATGAGGCATCACCCAGGTCTTTCATGGAGAACCTGTGTGACAAGAACCCCTTGACAGATTGTAGCATAGGAATGTCATTTCCTATTAAGAGAATGTCATCCACGTATAAAACGAGGAATACTACAGTTCTCGCTACAAATCTACAATAGATGCATGGTTCATCTGGATTTTTGATAAAGCCAAATTCCTTGACCGTCTCATCAAAACAGATGTTCCAACTCCGCGATGCCTGCTTTAGTCCATAAATGGAATTAAGCTACTTGCACACCTTTCCGCTGCTCCCACTTTGAATGAAACCCTCTGGCTGGTCCATATAGACACACTCCTCTAAATGTCCATTTAGAAAAGCTGTCTTTACGTCCATCTGCCAAATCTCATAATCGTGGAAGGCAGCAATGGTAAGAAGGATCCGAATGGATTTCAGTATAGCTACTGCAGAAAAGGTTTCGTCATAGTCCAAACCAGGTCTTTGACGAAAACCCTTTGCAACCAGTCTAGCTTTATAGGTCTCAACCTGTCCATCTACACCAATCTTCCTTTTGAAGATCCACTTGCATCCTACGGGTTTTACCCCATCTGGAGCAATGTCCAACGTCCATACTTTGTTGGTGTACATGGACTCCATCTCGGTCCGCATTGCATCCAGCCATTTTACCGAGTCGACGCTCTGAATGGCTTGCTGGAAGCTAGTAGACTCATCAAAATCTATGATGCAATCTTCTCTATCCCCGTCAATGAGAAAACCGTAGTATCTCTCGGGCGGATGAGACTGCCTACTACTCCTGCGGAGTGGCGTGGGAATGCCTTGATCTTTCAAACCCTCTGGTTTTACTAAGCTTTCAATAATAGCTTGTGGTTCCGGAATTTCTTCCAGTTCTATTGCGCTCCCACTTATTTCCTTTTCTATGAACTGGTGTTCCAGAAAATGGGCCTTACGAGAAACAAGGACTTTTTGTTCCTCTGCGTAATAGAAAAGATACCCCCTGGAGTTCTTTGTGTTGGAGATAGTGCCCTCGGAGTCAATTATTGGATCACAGGCACGTGATTGCAATGATTGAGGGAGGACCTATCCCGGTAGGACAGTCTTACTCGAGATGATAGTATGCTATCTGGTTTACCTTTATCATCGTGTACTGCTTCAGGTGACCTTACATGTCACTATTACACGTTGATAGAGCCCATAGGATTCTTGCTTGACGGCCAGCAGTATGAGGGCGATCATATAAGTGAGAGCTGGAGTCTATAAGCACATCCTTAAAAGGTCCCTAGTCGTGGGAGTTTCGAGACAGGGCATCGATACTCCAGAGTAGACTAGTGTATACAGTTGAGACCCCGACGAGGGGCGGTGGCCGGTCTCACAAGCCACTGGTGTCAGTTGGTTCACCTAAGATGTATACAGGTGCTCATTGGGTTATGAGTACACCGGACAGGACTCGCCGGGAACCTGTTAGTTGGGATTATACCATACGTCAGATAGCAGTTCCCAGGTGACATGTGTACAGGTTAGTTCATCGACCTGAGATCGTCATTTGTCTCGTGTGAGTTCCCACTGTGCTTTGATTACTACCCTACCACGGCTCAAAGGAGTCGTGCAAACAGGTTTTAGTTGGGTACAGTCCCGAGCCACATGGAGGCAGTGAGCGGATCATCAGGGGTTCGTCTCTCCCGGTATTGGGGGTGAGGTCGCGCTGTGTCTAGGAGAGCCATTACACAAAGCCCTCGGCCGAGGCAGGAGATTTACTGGTAGGTATCCCAGTAGTATCTCAGGGTGTTCTGGGCTACACTCCGACACGACTTGTACCGCCTTTGGGGGTCTGACTTTTACCAACCCCCTAGGCCCGCCATGCGATGCTCATAGACGAACGGACCGGACTGTACGGATATTGTCACTCACAGGCTCAGTAGGGTGTCAGGATGAGTTCGCTCATCGACGTCCCTTATGGTCAATAGCTGGTGGCCCGTCACGTATTGGCTAATACCTCTGACGTGCTAGTGGTTAAATCCACAGCCATAGTATTGACGAGTCTTTAGAGTCCACCACACTTTCAGTTACTCAGCTTTCGGGAGAAACGCTGTAGAGGCCGTATAGAGATATGACAGGGTCCGATCAGATACGTGCGGTATTGCACGGATCAGGATCGGACGGTTTGTACTAGTGGCCGTATGGATATATGGCAGGGTTCGATCCGATACGTGCGGTATTGCACGGATTAGGATCGAACGGATTTTACTAGCCGGCTTTGGTTTAAGCCGGTCCTAGTTTAGTACAGTGTAGATTTTGTCTCATTGCATTTGTATCCGGTCGGAATATAGATGCGGGTGTGTATGCACAGTATCGGGGTTTTCCTGTAATTTATTACGGGACCAGTTTTCTGGAGTTGCCAGTTTGCATTCCGTTCCGGCCGGTTTTCCTTTGTTCTTTCCCGGCCGGACTTTTCCGATGGAGGGTGTTATTTGCAAGTTTGCAAATAACACATTGTGGAGGGTTTTCTTGCAAATGTATTTATTATGAAAGCATCTTTTTTATTCCTTTCTTTTCTATCATCATTTCTTGTAAAAGGTGATTAGGATTGATTTGTGTTTTGATGTGAGATTGTGATGATGGTGTTTGGATATGGTCACCCTCTCTCTTTTCCTACACTCACCTCCCTCTTGCTTATGTATTCTTTCCTCCTCCATTCTCATATGATAAGTTTTTTCATTTTGGAGAGAAGAAAAAAAGGATGAGAGCTTCATCTTGAGAGTTTCATTTTGATCTCATTTTCATGCTAGAAAAATGCAAGCACCATTTTTCTAATCTTGATTCCTCCATCATCTTCAAAGGCAACTAACCCCAAATGAGACATTGCCTCTACACTACACATTCTACAGCATATCTTGAGCATGTCGAGTTGCCGGCTTCATGCCCGAGTTGCCTCGGTATTGAGGCGGGAGCCCGAAAAAGACGCAGGCGATGTGGTGCCCTTCCGGCGAGGAGGCGACGATGTGGAGACAAGACTTTCCGCGGGAGATCGGGACGATGACGAGAAGACCGGAGGACTCGGATCACTCGGTATACTTCTCTTCCCATCTCTTGTTAGCTAGTATAGGTTAATGGTTAACGATCCGGGTTTTCATTGTCCGCGGTAGCGCCGGTTTCGAAGTAAGGAAAAATTTTGATTCCTCATTTTGGCCTCGGATAGACGGCCGGGGCGCTGCCGTGGCGCAACATGGTATAAGAGCCACGCCATTAACCTTTTCTAGCTTTGTTTGATGTGTTTTTGCATTTCCGATCGACCAAAATTCCAAAATCTACATTTTTGCTCACATCAGTTTTCTGTTGAAAATTTTTGGTGTCTAAAAATTTTTCAGGTTGTAGAAAATTGATGTACATGAAATTCTAAGACTACTGGGAAAATTCGACATAGTCAGTCGTTGACTGAAGCGCTGAACCGCGGCCAAACCCCCCTTGGGCCGCGGTTCCGCCGCGCATTGATCACCTCACTGTGTCCAATTTTTCCGGTGGGCTTGTGGGCTAATTTTGGGGGTTTTGAATATTATATTTGGGCCTAGAATTTCTGTGAGTGCTACAGTATTGCTTGGGGGCCCACTTGTTAATTATCTGATCGATCGGATATTTTAAACACATTATTTCACAGTATTTACATTATATCTACGACCGTGAATGTCACTTGATCGGTAAATCCTGTCTAACTGCTATAGGCCGGTTAGACGGATTTGCGAACGTGACTTTCACGTTGATGTTCTATGTTTATGCTGTGTTGTTGCGGATCGGTCGTGGGAGATAGCCTGGATGCAATGCTAGTACAGTTTTGTTGTATTATGTACATTTGATATTGCGGGGCGAGCGTCCGACATGTGGACTGCCGTCACTGCCTGTTTGTATTATTCTTTTGGGGCACGACCTGGTTGCGGTCGATGTACCCGTTGTATGTATATTTTACTTTCTGTACTAGGGTTACCCCGCGGAGGGGTGCACGGATAGCCGGGTTCTGGAGGGCAACAAGCCCGCATCTCATGGCATTGGGACGGAGGGGGCTTCACTCCAGGATTGGCGGGCTATTCGCCGCACTCGTAGGGGGTACAGGTTGACCCAGGAGGGGTGCCCAAGTTACCGGATTCCGTGAAGTGCTGGGTGGTCCATTCACATTGCTGAAGGGGGCTGCCTCGCTTCAGGTTTTGGCGGGTGACTTGCCGCGCCCGTAGGGGTCTAGGTTTTCATTGCACAGGCTATCCACACGACCAGGGGAACGTCGGGTTTCAGCAGCGGCTCTGTGAAACCCGGGGATCCCAGATATCTGTATTGTTCTGTGATGCTGTACATTTCTGTGATGTTGCACTTTATCACGCCTTGAGCGAAATATAATATATTGGTATATATATTAGTAGATGTTGTATATGTTTTTCATCCGCGCTAGTCCAGTCCCCGCTCTGCCGTTAGTTAGCTAACCTAACGGGTGATGACGGGACCCAGTGGCGAATGCGGATGGCATATACGTACGTCAGTATATTTTCGTTCTTTGTGGTGTGATCCATTGATGGGACTGCATTGATTCGGATCAATGCAAGATAAACAAACCTAATCTGATGTTGTTGGAACACTTTTTCAAAAAGTTGTTATTGCAAGGACGTTCACTTTTGTTTTGCATCGTGGTATTCATTTGGAATATCCTGCTCCTCAGTCGACGAGGCAAGGGCCGAGATCCCTTCACCGGGAGTGACCACTTGGACAGAAGTTTGCGTCAGGGCATTAACTTCACTATAGCCGATTACTTTTGCTTTGCATCGTGGTATTCAGTTGGAATATCCTGCACCTCATTCTACGGGGAAAGAGCCGAGATCCCTTCACCGGGAGTGACCTCTTTAGAAACGGTTTTCGTCACTATATTTTTATAAACAGTTATGCAGTTCCTTCAACGATATCAAGTTCATTACGTTAAAGGTTTTTCGCCAAAAATCAGTCGTAGCCCTCCGTCATTTCAGATTAGTATTACTTAGTATTCGTGCTGCGTATGCCGTGCTTAGCCGAGGCGTAGTGTTCGGTAGCTATGTAGTGCTTTTCTGTTGCATGGATATGAGATTGGTTAGGACAGTCGTGCGGTCATTTTGGCTCAGTCAAGGATTCGTGCGGGTGGGTCTAATGCAATCAAGATAATGACGGGTTGAACTTGACTAGGATCCTTTGATATGTTGGCTCAGTCAAGGTCACTTGGGTCCTAGGGGTAAAAATCACATCGGGAGTTTCAAAAGAACTGAAACTTGCCAGGCATGCGCATACCTTCTGGAGTGTGGTGACTTGAGTGGATTCCGTCAAGTTATCATGCGATGATAGTTGGATCCCGATTCCCACTGATGAGTTAGTTTACTCCTCGGGTGACCCCGACTAATTCTTCTTTCAGGTTTGGAGGAGAATTTGAGGTACAGTGGGAGGTTTCCAGATTATATAAAGTGATAACCATTCTGATCTAGGTTAGAGTGCACGCTGAGTGTTTCTTTTCTCTCTCTCTTTGGCAGCGACCATTGACCCGACCCTGGACTATGACTCAGTAACCAAGTTGACCGAACCTTCTTAACACTGGCTTATGGATTGTCAGAGTTGCAAACCTTATTGCCACTCCTACCTTTACCCTTTTCTCCAGGACACCCCGTATTACTACGAACATCCACTTCCATTGGACAAAACCATCGTATGGTTATATACGAACTCGAAGGACTTCGAGGTTGGTTTCTGGTTCTGGAGAAAACGGATAGGATTATTCAGTTGTCTTTTCCTTTTTGCCTCCTCTCCAGTTACGAGTACTCCTTAGTTTAGGAGATAGTACAACTATTACGCAAATTGGATAGTCTTCTTCCAAACTTTAGGCTGGTGCCGAACGGTGGGGAATGAAGAAAACCAATTAGCATAACGATGGTGTGCAGAAGGTATTAAGTTAAGACAAAGCAAGGGATTAGTAGGAGGGCAAAGTAAATTGCGACTGATATTCACGACCAAACCAAGTATTTCTTCGCCAATCCTAAATCACCTTTGTATTTCTCCTGGACGCTCCGTATTACTACGAAGATCCCAGTTTATTGGATAATCCATCGTATGGTTATATACGAACTCGAAAGGAACTTGTTCCAGTTCGGGGATGGATCCTAGTTCAGGAGAAATAGGAATAAAGTACATTCAGGTGTCTTTTATCTTCACCTTCTCTCGCGTTGCGAGTGCTCCTAGGATTAGGACAGTACACCCTTTATACTTTTTGGATAGTCTTCTTCCAAACCATAGGCTGGTGCCGAACGGTAGGGAAAGAAGAAAACCATTTGGCCTAAAGGGGTGTACAGAAGGTAATGACTAAAGACATATAAAGGGATTTGGACAGATGGCAAAGAGATATACGGTTACAGTTGTGAATCTGGATAATGGAAGAGGCATTACTATGAATACCGGAATACCCCACCGAAACATTTCAATGTTTCAGTTTCAACTGTGTACTGTTAAAAGAAAACTGATTTCCCGATTAGACACTTGCTCTAGGGTATGTATTTACCAGGTTTGATTCTCACATCTGTATGGTTTTACAGATGATGAGTGGGAGTAAGTTATTGGGAATTGGGTGATCATCCTCATTATATCAGGATTCGTTGTAATCGGTGATATTTGAGGAGATCACCTGGGCTGTTTGCCGGTCGGCAAATATTTGGTTTTGAATATCCGCTGTTGTGCACCAATTTCAAATTGATATATCTGTACGTCTATTTTCATAGAGTGAGATATACCTTTTGATATTATGTCGATGACAATTACCTATATCAGTGGATGGTTAGGTAAGGAGCATCAAACAGCGGTGTAATTCTTCTTAACCATAAGTACAGTTTTCAACCTACGACGCACAGTGAAAGAGTTGTTAGACTCAGCGGACTTATACAGAGTATTGTATGTTGTCCAGTGTCCATTGGGACAGAGGGGTTGGTCCTCATACTATATTCTGTTTACTTTTAACTTCTCTAGTTCTTAGACATGTATTTCGTAGAAACACAGGGTCTAAGTTTTGAGGAGTTATAGGTATTTGAATAGAGTAGAGTACCAGGTGTAGCAAGTATCGGGATTCTTCAAAGAGATCGAAGATGTAGATACTTGTGTGTGGTATTCAGTTGATAGTAATGATAAAGAGAAATTGCTTCTCTTTCAGGTTACTCATAATTGGAAGCATTCCTAAGTTGAGTAACGCTGATCAGCCTCCTTCCATTTAGTTGACATGCACTGGAGATAGCTGCATGATTTGAATCTGGTTCATTTAAATCACTGCCTCTGGTTCTATATTGGATATAGAACAGTTCATATCTTAACGATGTTAAGGTACGGGTAGTTGTCCGGCTTATGATTAAAACCAGACACTGGACAACTCAAGGCACGTTTCTGTAATGGCTGTTTGTGGGTTGACCCAGGCTATGACGAGGGTTGACTTTCTACCATCTGGAAGATCAATAGTGATATTGTTCTTAACTCGCTACATTTTAAAAAGAAATGGTTATTTTTTTTCAGAAAACAGTAGTGGGAGTATGGTAGAACTGGAAGCGATTCCAGAACCGCAAACGATTACTGAAGATTTGATAAGGAACCTTAAGATTAAATCTGTTTTGACATTCCATTGGCCACTCCGCAGATAAGGTGGGTAACTTCAGGCACCCGAGAGGTACTCCGGTACCCTCAAGGACGGTGATAGGGAAGTTCTTGTTAACCCACACTTGCCATTGTTGTTGTTCCAAGCTGCGAGACCCGGCAGGAGGATGAGTATAGCGTCGTTCTAAACTAGCTTTAGAAGTGCACGTCTATATGACTCTGCCAGAGGGTTGTCGTAGTCAGTGGGAGCAGCGGAAGCATTGGTGGACATCAGGCTTATGTCTATTTATAGACTAAAGCAGATATAGCGGAGATAGATCATCTATTTCTGATGTGACAGTCATAAGTTTGACGTCATCAGAATAGGGGATGGATCTGTTGAGAAGGTAGTAGGGTGTGATATCCGGGTTTTGGATGACATACACAAAGTAGGAAGTGACATTCCTATACTACGATCGGTTATACTTTGGTCGTCACACAGTGGTTTCTCCACATGGGACTTGGACATTATATCAGACATACTGGTTACTAGATCTATGGTTTTAGATCTAGATTTGGGTTGTTTCCCAATCAGGGTACTTTGACAGCATTCTAAGAGTATTTAGAATGGACGACTCCTGGCATGGTAGTGTACCTGCAGGTAATGGAGTCACCCTCTCTAAAGGTGTCTTATAGACTAAAGTAGAGAGGGATGTGCATGATTGGCAGATCACTTGCTTAGGCAATTGAGTCAATCATGAGATGTCAAGTACCACACCAGATGTTGTTCTTGCACTAGATGCAATAAGTTAATATTGATCCAATCCTGGAGGAACAATCGGAAGCAGTTTTAGAACAAAAGTGAATGTTCTAGGGATATGATAACGGCTGCCTCCTTTAGGAGACGGTTATCACTCCAGGCTTCCAAGGTGACATGGACGACAAGGAGGTTGTCAGAGTTATAGTTCTCCCTCTGACGAGGGACAGTATTCTGGACAGCTGATCCAGGCAGATACTGAGGGAGGCATGGCGCAGGATACTGATTAAGTTCAGTTGACGATACAGTCTAAGAAGTTTGGATTTGGAGTTCATTTATGAACTAGGTCCCATCAGACATCCTGACATTCCAAGACAGGTATTGCTCATTTCGGGAGATGGTTTTCTCTGCGAACTTGAGATATAGAGAGACATAGAAAGAAACATCACAGCGGATCCACTCACTGAGGCTATTCCTCGAACGCAATAGTTTCGCAAACGAGCTTTGTGAGACTGACCAGTAGAGGAGTTGGGTGTTCGGTATCACACGGGCTGTGAGTATGCGACATCGCAATAATTAGCCTTGAGTGCAAGTGGGAGATTGTTGGAGATAGTGCCCTCAGAGTCAATTATTGGATCACAGGCACGTGATTGCAATGATTGAGGGAGGACCTATCCCGGTAGGACAGTCTTACTCGAGATGATAGTATGCTATCTGGTTTACCTTTATCATCGTGTACTGCTTCAGGTGACCTTACATGTCACGATTACACGTTGATAGAGCCCATAGGATTCTTGCTTGACGGCCAGCAGTATGAGGGCGATCATATAAGTGAGAGCTGGAGTCTATAAGCACATCCTTAAAAGGTCCCTAGTCGTGGGAGTTTCGAGACAGGGCATCGATACTCCAGAGTAGACTAGTGTATACAGTCGAGACCCCGACGAGGGGCGGTGGCCGGTCTCACAAGCCACTGGTGTCAGTTGGTTCACCTAAGATGTATACAGGTGCTCATTGGGTTATGAGTACACCGGACAGGACTCGCCGGGAACCTGCTAGTTGGGATTATACCATACGTCAGATAGCAGTTCCCAGGTGACATGTGTACAGGTTAGTTCATCGACCTGAGATCGTCATTTGTCTCGTGTGAGTTCCCACTGTGCTTTTATTACTACCCTACCACGGCTCAAAGGAGTCGTGCAAACAGGTTTTAGTTGGGTACAGTCCCGAGCCACATGGAGGCAGTGAGCGGATCATCAGGGGTTCGTCTCTCCCGGTATTGGGGGTGAGGTCGCGCTGTGTCTAGGAGAGCCATTACACAAAGCCCTCGGCCGAGGCAGGAGATTTACTGGTAGGTATCCCAGTAGTATCTCAGGGTGTTCTGGGCTACACTCCGACACGACTTGTACCGCCTTTGGGGGTCTGACTTTTACCAACCCCCTAGGCCCGCCATGCGATGCTCATAGACGAACGGACCGGACTGTACGGATATTGTCACTCACAGGCTCAGTAGGGTGTCAGGATGAGTTCGCTCATCGACGTCCCTTTTGGTCAATAGCTGGTGGCCCGTCACGTATTCGCTAATACCTCTGACGTGCTAGTGGTTAAATCCACAGCCATAGTATTGACGAGTCTTTAGAGTCCACCACACTTTCAGTTACTCAGCTTTCGGGCGAAACGCTGTAGAGGCCGTATGGAGATATGGCAGGGTCCGATCAGATACGTGCAGTATTGCATGGATCAGGATCGGACGGTTTGTACTAGTGGCCGTATGGATATATGGCAGGGTTCGATCCGATACGTGCGGTATTGCACGGATTAGGATCGAACGGATTTTACTAGCCGGCTTTGGTTTAAGCCGGTCCTAGTTTAGTACAATGTAGATTTTGTCTCATTGCATTTGTATCCGGTTGGAATACAGATGCGGGTGTGTATGCACAGTATCGGGGTTTTCCTGTAATTTATTACGGGACCAGTTTTCTGGAGTTGCCAGTTTGCATTCCGTTCCGGCCGGTTTTCCTTTGTTCTTTCCCGGCCGTACTTTTCCGATGGAGGG
Source organism: Agapanthus africanus (assembly GCA_030015575.1). Taxonomy (NCBI): domain Eukaryota; kingdom Viridiplantae; phylum Streptophyta; class Magnoliopsida; order Asparagales; family Amaryllidaceae; genus Agapanthus; species Agapanthus africanus. The sequence goes on along the minus strand of CM057343.1, from coordinate 302,310,427 downwards.
TGTTATTTGCAAGTTTGCAAATAACACATTGTGGAGGGTTTTCTTGCAAATGTATTTATTATGAAAGCATCTTTTTTATTCCTTTCTTTTCTATCATCATTTCTTGTAAAAGGTGATTAGGATTGATTTGTCTTTTGATGTGAGATTGTGATGATGGTGTTTGGATATGGTCACCCTCTCACTTTTCCTACACTCACCTCCCTCTTGCTTATGTATTCTTTCCTCCTCCATTCTCATATGATAAGTTTTTTCATTTTGGAGAGAAGAAAAAAAGGATGAGAGCTTCATCTTGAGAGTTTCATTTTGATCTCATTTTCATGCTAGAAAAATGCAAGCACCATTTTTCTAATCTTGATTCCTCCATCATCTTCAAAGGAAACAAACCCCAAATGAGACATTGCCTCTACACTACACATTCTACAGCATATCTTGAGCATGTCGAGTTGCCGGCTTCATGCCCGAGTTGCTTCGGTATTGAGGCGGGAGCCCGTAAAAGACGCAGGCGATGTGGTGCCCTTCCGGCGAGGAGGCGACGATGTGGAGACAAGACTTTCCGCGGGAGATCGGGACGATGACGAGAAGACCGGAGGACTCGGATCACTCGGTATACTTCTCTTCCCATCTCTTGTTAGCTAGTATAGGTTAATGGTTAACGATCCGGGTTTTCATTGTCCGCGGTAGCGCCGGTTTCCAAGTAAGGAAAAATTTTGATTCCGCATTTTGGCCTCGGATAGACGGCCGGGGCGCTGCCGTGGCGCAACACTTTGGGTATCCCACAAACTTGCACAGTACTGAGCGTGCCTCTAGTTTGTCCGCATGCTGCTTTTTGACATAAGCTGGACATCCCCAAATCTTCAAGTATTGAAGATAGGGTTTCTTCCCACTCCATAACTCATATGGTGTGGTAGGCACAGTCTTAGTGGGAACACGGTTCAAAAGGTATGCAGCTGTTTCTAGCGCATATCCCCAGAACTATCGCGGCAACTCAGCGTTACTCATCATGGACCGTACCATATCCAATAGGGTTCGGTTCCGTCTCTCCGATACACCGTTATTTTGCGGAGTGTATGGAGGAGTAAGCTGAGAGAGAATTCCATTCTCTTTTAAGTAACCTAGGAACTCGGCACTCAAGTATTCACCACCTCGATCAGATCTCAGTGCCTTGATACTTTTGCCTGTTTGTTTTTCTACTTCATTCTTATATTCCTGGAACTTTTCAAAAGCTTCGGATTTATGTTTCATCAAGAAGACATGTCCGAACCTTGAGAAATCATCCGTAAAAGTAATGAAGTAAGAATAACCGCTTCGCGCATGTGTAGACATTGGACCGCACACGTCGCTGTGTACGAGTCCCAAGAGCTCGCTCGCTCTTACTCTGTGTCCAGTGAACGGAGTCTTTGTCATCTTTCCTTTGAGACAGGATTGACAAGTTGCATACGATTGATATTCGAACGAATCCAAATATCCTTCTGTGTGTAACTTAGTCAACCTTCTCTCATTGATGTGACCCAGTCTACAATGCCATAAGAATGTTTTATCGATTTCTGGAGACTTTCTTTTGTGTGTATTCTGGACATTGAAAATCTGTGGCTGGTTTAATACGTATATACCGTTGTTCAATGTACCTGACCCAATCAAAACTTGATTAAGGTGAATGTTCACTACATTACTTACAAATGCAAATTCATAACCTTCTTTAGATAATAAAGATACAGAAATGATATTACAGGTTGCATTTGGTACACAATAACAACTACGTAAAGCCAAAAAGTGTCCATCCGACAATCCCAGGTGATAGTCCCCCACGGCTTCAGCATCCATGCTAGCACCGTTAGCAACTCTGAGGGTCATGTCTCCTGCCTTCAAAACTCTACGCTTTCTCAATGCCTGCAAAGAATTACAGATATGAGACCCTGATCCGGTATCCAATACCCAGGATGTAGAGTTTATTGATAGACAGTTTTCAATAACATACACACCTGAAGCTGAAGCTGAAGCTGCAAGTCGCTTCAAATCCTGTGTTCTGGCCTTCCAAGCCTTGCAATCCTGTTTCCAGTGACCACTTTTGTGACAATAGAAGCATTCTTCCTTCCCCACCAGCTTTCCCGCTATCTTTGTTGCTTTTCCTTTTCCCTTCGTATCCACTTTACCGACACCGCCTCTTGGTTTGGCGAGGGCTTTCTTCTTCTTGCCCTTGGCTTTCGCCCTGGACCGAGAAGAGGAAGATCCTCCTACAAACAAAGTGGATGTCTCCCTACCCTTCTGTAGGGTGCCCTCAGCACTCCTCAACATGTTCAGAAGTTCGGAAAGTTCAACCTCCTTTCCTTGCATGTTGAAGTTAAGAATAAACTGGGCGTAAGTGGGAGGAAGGGACTGGAGAATCAAATCAGTATAGAGTTCATTCTCCAACGTGGTCCCAAGGTCCGCGAGCTCCTCTATGTAGCCAATCATCTTATGCACGTGTTCCGCTACCGATGATCCAACGACCAACCTTGCCGAAAATAACTTCTTCGACACTTCGTATCTTGCGATACGAGACTGTTCTCCATACAGTTCTTTTGTATGAAGAAATATGGACTCTAGGTCCATATTCTCGTGCCTCCTCTGATGTTCGTTGTCCATCGAGGCTAGTACGAGGCATCTGGCCTTCGCGCAATCTATTTCCCAGGTCTTGTAGATTTCCCTATCTACGACACTGGTTTTGGGACCTGGGACAGGGGGAGCTTTGGTGGTAAGGACATACCCCAACTTGTCGTAAGTGATTGCCATCTTGACATTCCTGAGCCAATCTTTGTAGTTTGGCCCTGTCAATATGTTTTTATCTAGTAATAACTTAAGTCCGGTCATGTTGAATGGTCGCTGCAATTAGGAGAGAGAAAAGAAACACTTTAGCATGATGCTCTTGCAAGTTTAGAGTGGTTTTTAATTTGTCTAAACTGGATGGCTCCAACTGTCTCTCGAATCCCTTCTCAAACCGTAAAGAAAGGATTAGTCAGGATCAATCTCACCGTACAATACTTGCTTAAGCGTTCAGCCAGGCCAGTGTCGGTACTTCGAGGGAGGTTTTCCAACGCTTTCGCGAAGTTCCTTAATTAAGTAACCTCTTTTCCCTGGGGGCGTAGCCCCGCTAACACCTTTCTAGACACCTACTAAGTTTATAGCATTGATCGTTAAGTGAGAGTTTTCCCGAGGAGTAGCATATATTCACAGTAGGATCGGGATCAAAATATCATCGCGTGATAAAACCGAAGGAATACTACCAGAATTATCACACTCCAAATGGTATGCAGCGCTAGTAAGTTTCAGTACTTATGAAACTCCCGATGTGGATTTTTGCCCCATGCTCTTATGACCTTGGCGTGAGGTCAAAATGTCATAAGTCACATGTCAAGTTCTTCCCATCATTATCTCGGTTAATTTGAACCCACCCGTACCTACCCTTGACGTAGGCCAAAATGGCAGTACGACTGTCTCAAACCAACGCATTCTATCTATGCAACAGATAAATATCCGGCAGCTACCAATAACTATGCCTTGGCGTGAGGTCAAAATACACAGCTTGAATACTACCGAATATTTAACTGAAATGATGGAGGGCTACAGATGGTTTTGGCGAAACCGTGAACGTAGTGAACTTGATATAATCGATGGAACGAGATAGCTTTTAAAAGGAGTGGTTCAAGCTCCGCGTTTAAAAGTTTAGTTTTGAAAAGAACTGAGTGGTTTTCAAAGTGTTCCAATCGACTTTTACTTGGTTTATTTTCTTGCATTAGTTCTTTTAATGCGTCCCATCATTTAATCCTACCATTGCAGAAAACAACCAAAATATGACTTATGCTTAAGCCATTCGCATTCGCCACGGGGCCCCGTCATCACCCGTTAGGTTACTTAACTAACGACAGAGCGGGGGCTGGGCTAGCGCGGCTGTAAAACATAAGCAATGCCTAAATAGTTATTATATATAAATATATAGCAATGATAGACATTACAGATCACAGATGAATACATTGGATATACTAGGAATCCGCAATCCGTTCGAGCCTGCAATGAAAAGCGGATTACACGGTCGCGGTGAATAGCCAATACCCCACCCAAGACCCCTACGGGTGCGGCAAACTACCCGCCAAGTACCCGAAGCGAAGCAACCTCCCTCACCACCGTGAGTAGGCCACTCGGCACTTCGAGATACCCGGTAGTTTGTGTACCCCCTCCATGGGTCTATCCTAGGAGCAAAAACAGTAAAAAGAATTATACAATGACGGCAACAACCCCGACCCGGTTGTGCGGCCAAACAAAATAATAATATTACATCAATTTACATGTTAAAATGAATGAAAGAAAAAGCAACACTCATCTCACATCCACCCCGGCAATTCATCCGCGACAATCCAACCCATTCATATACACATACCATCATCAATCACAGATCACAGATATGTATAACCCCGACTAATCGACATATAGCCATTAGCCGATGTTCAATACATATAAACATCACAGATATAACCTTTTATTCAAAGTGTATTGAAGTTCGGAAAAAAAATACGGATTTATAGGCCCCCAAAAACAAATTTCTATTTTGGAAAATCTGGCCATATATAAACCATCTTAAAAATCCTAAAACCAAGCCAGAAATACACTGCACCAAACTCGACCCAGAGAAGAGCCAAGATGGCCGCGGTTGCGCGGCAATAGCTTGCTATTTCCGCGGAACCGCGGCTCTTTGGTCGATCTTTGGATCGTTTTTGGTGGCTTTCTTCACAAAACCCTGAGATGATTTTTGGAGTACAATTTATTTTGTTTTGAACAGAAAAAAATTTAACAGAAACTTAGGGTTTTGAAAACTCGGTTTTTTTTCGATTTTTCCGATTCGAACTTCGATACACTCTACTACCTAGCTAGTTAATGTTTAGTTAGGCTCTGATACCACTGTAAGTCCACGTTGCCCACCCCGGTACTTGCGGGGAGGCGGAAAACGGAATAAAAATCGAATTTTTATGAGCTTAGGCAACATAGACTTGACTATGAAGGATCTTTGCTAAACAAAAACAAGCTAAAGCTAACTAGAAACTAGCTAAGTGCTAGAAAGGTTATACCTTGGGCTTTATGTCCTTCTCTCCTTGCTCCTTGGAGTGGTGGAAGGAGGTCACCTTAGTCGTCTTCTCACGTCGAAGAAAGATCCACCCGAAAGCCTCGACCTTTGGCTTCAAATCCAAGCTAGAAGTAACTAGGGTGCAAGAAGTGCTAATCCTTGAACCCTAGATGAGAGTAGAGATTATCAAGAGAGGGTTTTTCTCAAGCTCAAGTGTTTCTCAACACATGAGAAGGGAGAGCTTGAGGGAGAGGAAGAACAAGAGAGAGAATGTGAATAATAGAATGAGAGAAAATATGAAGCATTCTCTCATATATGTGTGAATTATTGTAATTAGATAAATAGCTAGATAATTGTCATGGTTAATCAAGACATGACCATTATCATTTCATTTTTAATGCAATTTGCAAGGATCAAAGAGCATCTTCCAAATGAAATGATGATGGTCAAAGTGTCAACCTAGGTCAACAAGTCAAAGAGGTTAAATGGTCAACAACCATAACCATGCACAATTATTTAAACTAATATCAATTAACAATAATACACACATAAGCATTAGGGTTAATAAAATGACAATAGTCATTAACCCTAATCAAAGTCCTCTCCCTTTGTCTCAAGGAACTGTGCATACGCACCCGTATTCGTGATCCGAGGAACACGAATACAAAGAGATAAAACCAATCCCAAATCATATACTAGGATCCGGCTTAAACCAAAGCCCGCTAGTATAAGCTGTCCGGACAGCAAACGTGCACAAGTGCACGGATGTGAACGAACCCTGTCGCAAAACTATGTGACCTCTACTCATTTTGCCTAAAGGCGAATAGCTCTCTGTGTGGGACTGTAAGACTCGACACTACGCTAGCAGTGGGTTTAACCACAGACCGCAAGCGGCACTAGCTGTACGTAACGGTCCCCAGGTAGATGTCGATAAGAAGACTGACGAGGTGAACCCCATCTGAACTCCTACTGAGCCTGTATGTGACAGTCTCCGCACAGTCCGGTCTGTTCGTCTGATACATCGCATGGCGGGCCTAGGGGGCGGTGAACGTCAGTCCCCTAATAGCGGTACAAGTCATGTCGGAGTGTAGCCCAGAACACCCTGAGATAACACTGGAAACCTACCAGTATATCTCGCTTACCCTGGCCAGGGACTACTCGTGTAATGGCTCTCCTGGACACAGCGCAATGTCAACCCCAAATACCGGGAGAGACGAATCCTGTCTAACCGTCACTGCCTCCAAGCGCTTCGGGACTGCACCCAAAAACTGCCTGTTTGCACGACTCCTTTGAGCCGTGGTAGGGTAGCAATCAAAGTGCAGTGGGAACACACTCGAGGCGAAGTGACAGTGTCAAGTCAGCGGACTAAGCTGTACTCATGTCACCTGGGAACTGATAACCGACGATAGGTATAATACCAACCAACAGTTCCCGACGAGTCCTGTCCAGTGTACTCGTAACCTAACGAGCACCCGCATACTATCTCAAGTACGACGTACTGCCGTCTGTGGGCCAGACCGTCTCCCACACTGGGATGAGAAGCGCATATGCTAGTCTACTCCGGAGTATCGATACCCTGTCTCGATAGTCCAACGACTAGGGACCTGTATAAGGATGTGCTTATAGATCACCCAGCTCCCACGAGTGTGAGCGCCATCACAACGCTGGTAATCAAGCAAAGATCCTAAGGGCTCTACTAATATGTATATCAGCGATATGCTAAAAGAAACACATGCACATATTTAAGCAGAGACAAACCAACTAGCATACTACCATTTCGAGCAAGATTGTATATACAACTGTGAATATCCCAAGCTTCCATCAAGTAATATACAAACTAGTATGATACAGTAATGGCCTCTAGGGCATATACACTAACAGCATGGGTATTAGTTTTGGGTTTAATATTGAGGAGAGAAGAAAAGAAAAGAAAAGAAAAGGAAAAGGTAAAGATATGAATATAGTATTAGGTATGGGTGAGAGAGAGAAAGGTGAGGGGGTTATCTTTGACTTGCCATCCTCTCATCTTACCATTTTCATCACATTCTCTCCTCTCCCTCACTCTCTTGCAGCTGCTGCTGCTGCCCTCACTCCCTCCCCCTCTTCAACCCTTAAACTCCATTAAAAATACCTCAAAACTCAAACCCCATTTCACAAAAAAGATACATGAGCTCACTGCTACACATTGGACAAAGAAAGCAAGGATTTTGGACACTTGGGGCAACTCAAGAAAATTCTTGAGTTGCAAAATGAGATATTCTCTTAACCATTAGCCTAGTATTTCTATTGCTTTTGCATCTATGTTTATTTAGAACCGATATTATGTGGTTTTGGGAAGTTTGCAAACTTGAGTTGAGGGTTAGGGTTTTAGTTGAACCCAATGGTGAAATTAAGGTTACTAGAGGTTACAGAAACCCCCTAGTGCTAGAATTCAGACCTAAACCAGAGACTAGAACCCCGGAATATGGATTTAGAAACCCGATATCAGAGGAATTGTGGATTCTGTGAGTGTATTTTTAAATCTGCTAACACCAGGAGCCCCTGAAAATTATTTAGCAAGGACAGAGATACAAGCAGGTAACCTAGACCCTATTCCCAAAACCCTAGCCCCTAAATCCCCAACCTAGTCGTAGATTTAACCCAGATGGCCACAAATTGCGGCCTGGTTCCCATCATTTTGATTCGTGTTTCTTCCATGGCCCCCTCTCCAGTAAACTTGACCCTTAGCATATGCAAAATTGACAAATTTGACGTAGGGTAAAATCTGGGACCATTTACAAGAGTTGTTGTTTTGATTCGGGGTTTTGTTTTGCGTATTTTATATTCTGGATTTTTGTGATTTGTGACGTATTCGATCACTTGACGTTTGTACGTCGAAATCGAGTGTTATTTCGTGGTTTTGAAGGCGTGGTCCATATGTTCTAACCTATAAGCCTTAGCGTGTCGTTTTGGTTTTCCGATGTGATTTTAATAAGAATTTGCGATTGTGTTATCTATGTAGGTACCTTCACGTGGGTTTCATACGATAAAGAAGATGAAGGCGACACCGACACCGACATGCAAGATGCAATGTGAGTAGATTATATCTACGGGGGATGTCGGGTGGATGGCGTATAGCACCCCTACAGTTCGATATTTAGTATGCTATATATACTATATATATATATATATATGGTAGTTTTATGTGTGACATGGACATTCAAGATATGATTAGGTGTTCAATGGTTAGATTAGGATTACTAGAAGTGAACTAGTACAGCTTCTTAGTCGCGAACCCTAGAATATGTTTACATGCACCCGCACACACATGCTTACTATTATACTTGTACGTATATAGGGATAGATACACACACACACACATAGTTAAGGGACGATATATATATATATATATACACACACACACACGTATACCTACACTTGGATGATGAGGATAGTGGTTGATATTTGGAGATGAGTCGATGAGTTTGGGCATGGTACCACGAGATCGGTGATATGATGCTGTTCGTATTATGGGATACGACATGAGTTATAGTGGGCCTTTAGGCGTGTTTTCATACATGCACATATATCTATATAGATGGTATCAGCTTGTACTAGACTTAGATCAGTACCCTAGTTCATGAGATATGATGATAAGGATACCCGATAATTGATGAGATAAATGTGAGATTCGACCCGTACCCAGATTTGGGATGCCGTACGACGGGTTTACGTACGAGCTTTATAATGATGATAGATCCGCACTCTTGACTCGAGGACATCATACTGTATTGTGTATCGTATAGGATACTATTGAGGCGGGATCACCGACTATTATATTTATATATATCGACTCAGATTTAGGTGGTTACCATACCCTTTCGATTAGCTTGTTAGTTAGATCTGTAATTTACTTAGTAGATGTTAGACTAGAACCGAGTCACACCTATTTCAAAAACTAACGAATCGTGAGTATTTTAAAGACAGGCAAAGGGATTCTACGGATATTTTCAAAAGACACATCTTTTCTTAAGAACACCGTAGCCCTTATTTTTCTAAAACCCCCGATTCGTCTTATTTCAAATGGCAAAACTGTATGACATTTATATATTGATGTAGATTCTTCACTGTTGCATTTATTATTCGATTTCCACATATTCTTGCTATACGCGTCGCATTGCATGTGTTAATGTGTTTATTGTTATATTAAACCCATGCTATCAGGACACCGGCACCATTATCGATGACGCGAATGTTCCACGTACACCTGTTTGCCGGCTCACACACATCATCATCGATAATTTCTATGTCACTACACAGTAGGATTGTTACATCAGGATATGACCCCTTTTATGACATATTGGCACACATACATATTATACACCCACACTTGCTTACATATGTATTTGCACATACATAGATGAATCTGTCTTGATTTTGAGATTTGGGAACCGCAACATATATTTTAAAACTGGATTCATTTAAAAGAGCGGTTTCCCTCGATATGTGCATATTACTGTTTTATGTTGCATGATATACGGATATGCTTACATTTCTTTTATATGTCGCATACATCATGCATTATAATTTTACGCATTGAGATATGCTGTTTTCATGAGATTTCTGGATTTGAGAACCGTGGCGATTTCAAAAGAAAGCATGTACTGTTTTAAAAACCCGGTTTTTCTTGATATGATATTTCAGTGCGTCCACCATGTGTTTTCTCTGTTGTGAGAGCGACATGTGAAACCTGATTCGATGAGGCGGATGAGGCCGATTGCGGGTACATGGTGGACCCGGTATGGTACCCCAGGGCGAGAGAAAGATTTCGTATGGATGACGATGAGCCTGCCAGAGGGACTACTACCTACCGGTGATAGTATTTGGGCTCGGCGGATATCCGAAGGATACTGACCAGAGTCAAGAGATGATATGGGACGATCCGGACTGATGGAGCCTGTGGGCCGATCCGGACTGACGGAGCCCTATATATATGAGGATTTACGTGCCGATGCTGGGCACAGGTTTCATGATGTTTTCGAGTGTCGATGCTAGACACTCAGGTTCCATGATTTTGATATATCGCGAGGGACACATGTTGATTTATATCCTCATACTTTCATGCATATGCTTTTATGACTTTTACATGCATAATGTTGTTATGTGATTGGTTGACACGTGGACGAGATCCACATGCATACAGATATTGATTACATAGTTGGATGATGTCCACATACACATAGACTTCATGATATCGTTGACACTGATTATATTGATCATATCTCATATTTATGATATGTAGCTACCTGAGGCACTGACACGAGCACTTGGTACTACACTTATGTATAGATGTTTACCCTTGCCACCTTTTCATGCTTCAGAATTTATCATTTGAGGTTTATATATATATTTGATCGTATTGACCTAGGATGAGTCATACATACGATTTCTGCTCTGTGATGTTTTCTACTCACGAGTTGGCAACTCACCCCCATTGTGCCACAGTTTCTTGCAGGTTGTGCCATACAGGTTTTATTGCGGATTTCTGGCACACGACTTCCATTCTGGGTGATTGCTTTGGTAGGTGGGTTCACTCGCATCGTGACCACCCTTATATTTATTTTAATCAGTTATATGTAGTAATTTCATCAACCAAACTTGTATATTTATCAGACATAGAAAACCAGTTGTGAATTATTTCGATCTTAGAATCGCGCGTTATAGTATTATAGTTTTTCTTGATATTTCGAGTTTCTTTTGAGTTTTGATTCTCGCCCTTCGGCGTTGTATATTATATTGCTTGCATGGTTGTGACCATCGATTGACGAAGAGCTAGCTCCCGCTTGGGGATGCCTTTATCATTGTGGTTATATTATTCATGTTGTACCCCGTTTGGGGCCAGTTTTTACAATGGAAACTCTGCCGAAATTTTCAGAAAAGACTTGAGCTTTTAAAAATGCAGATTCGGCTTACTTATTTAAAAACCTTGATTTTTTAAAACATGATTTTTTTAACTTCTTTAAAACTAGTTTTCCTTCATTTTTTATTTAAAATGGTTTTAAATTTCTGGGCTTTTGGCTTACTTGAGTTAGATGGGGTTCTATAGACTTCATATGATTCAAGGGCCAGTCATATGCTATTTCGGGTCGTGATATTATTGGGGTCTGACGTTACCACCCCTAGACTCGATATGCAACATATCAGACAAAGAGACCGGATTGTACGGTAAGTGTTACTTATAGGCTTCATAGGAGTTTAGACAAGCTTGCTTGTTGAACTTCTAGTCGCTCAATATCTGGGTAGCCGTTACGTCCATCTAGTACCGCTGACGGCTTGTGTGTGACTGATATGATCATCACCTACTACTGGCGTATTGACGAGTCTTTAGAGTCCCACACAGAAGTTTTTTGGTTCAAGCGAAACGAAGTAAGGCACATATGCTGATATGTGCGGGGGCCTGATTAAATATCGGTATGAGATACCGTATTTTAATCTGGCGGCTATTTGTTATCAGTTAGGTTATATGTGATATAACCAGATTGTCGAATCAAGTGTTGATTTGATAATGTGATATACAGACAAATGATATTAGTCGGTTATATATGATATAACCGGATTATTGAATCATGTGTTGATTTAATAATATGATATATATTTATATTGGATATAATTATATATTGACTAATATTATTTCTGTTAGTTATATGTATGCCCTAGAGGCCATTACTATACATAGGATGTATATTGTAGTGGATGCTGGGACATATATAGGGAGGACTTTCTTGCTCGACATGATAGTATGCTATCTGGTTGCTCTTTACCTTAACGTGTATACTGATTGTCTCTCTGTTACATGTTGGTAAAGCCCTTAGGATCTGTACTTGACTACCTGGACTATGATGCGGATCATACTAGTGGGGACATGGTAGTCTATAATTACATCCTTCAAAGTCCCTAGTCGTGGGTGTATCGAGACGGGGCATCGATATACCAGAGTAGACTAGCGTGTACCTTCTCGACCCATACAGATGGGCGATGGATGATCCCATATCCATCGGTGTTTGACATCAGAGGAGATATACGGGTGCTCAGTAGAGACTGGGTACACTGGACGGACTCGCCGAGAACTCCCAGATGGTATTATACCTCACGTCAGATGGCAGTTCTCTGGTGACACTGGTACAAAGTAGTCTGTTGACCCGAGATCGTCATAGAGTCTTGTGTGGTTCCCACTGTGCTTTGATTTCCATCTTACCACGTCCAAGAGGGCGTGCAAAACGGTGGTTTTTGGGTACAGTCCCGAGTCACATGGAGGCAATGAGCGATAGGAGGGGATTCGTCTCTCCCGGTATATGGGGTTGATGTTGCGCTGTGTTCGATTGGCTATAACAGGAAATCCCTGGCCAGGGTTGCTGAGATTTACTGGTAAGTGTTACCAGTAGTTTCTCGAACAGTTATAGACCTCATATCGACACGACTTATTGAGCTACTGGGGTCTGACGTTTACCACCCCTAGGCGAGATATGCGACATATCAGACGATCAGACCGGACTGTACGGTAGTGTTACTGGTCGGATTCACTGGAGTGTGAGCGGGCTTGCTCGTCGATCTTCAGATCGCTCAATACCCGGGTGGCCGTTACGTTTGGCAGACCGCTTGCGGCTTGTAGATGTTTGATATGATCATCATCCGCTGCCGGCGTATTGACGAGTCTTTAGAGTCCTACACAGAGGTTTCTTGGCTCAAGCGAAACGAAATAGGAGCGCATATGAGATATGTGAGGGACCGAGAATAATGCGTGTATGTGATACCGTATTCTATTCTCGCGATATATATATCGAATGGTTGTATGCGATATAACCTAGTTATCGATTCAAGCATTGATTCGATAAGCCGATATATTAGATACCAGTCGGTTATGTGCGCATGACCGGATCATTGAATCAAGTGTTGATTTAATGATTTAATGTATAATTATATATTTGATATATTACTTTACATTAACTAGTATCGGTTCACTTTAGACGGATTTTCTCACTTGGTTCGTGCGCATTGCATATGCGATATGTTTTTGTGCACTTGATTGTATCATGTTTGATGATGCAAGTCAAGCTAGGGTTCAAGTGTAAAGATTAAACCTTGGTTAATGAAATGGTTAGGGTTTATTATTCATTATTCATTTATCTTATTTAATTATCTTTTTATTTTTGATAAATGAATAAAAGAAAAGAGAAAAGAATGGTTGCTAGATTTGGAGTTTAGTTGAAACTTCATGAAGATTTGATAAAGTCAACCATACTTATCTCAACCTTAACCCTAACCATTCTCACTAACCATGATTCATTCTCTACACTTGACCATGGTTAGAATTATGATAAGAATTCATTTTCTTTTCATTTTCTATTAACTTATCATAATATCTTTCTTCTTCTTCTTCATTCTTCAAGTGAAGAAAAGCAAAGTCCATCAATGGTGATTGTTGGATATGAGTGAGAAATCCAATTCTAAAGTTAACCCAATTCCTATTTCTTCATCCTCTACCTCTTGCCAAGTAGTAGAGTGTGTTTCCTTCACAAGATTTTAGGGTTTGGTGAAGGTGGAGCTTGATTCATCGATGCCTCGACGTAGATCATCTTCGGCATGGACATCGACGACCTAGCTTGCCCATTCTCCGACGAAGTCGACTCTAGAGCCCGGATTTTATTTGGACAGCGGAGATGACCTCGTTGCGGAGCCGTGGAGGTGGATATCCGGATCTACAAAGGTTGTAATTTCCGTATCTCTTTAGTTAACTGTTAACTAGTTCTTGTTCGCCTAGATATCTAGCAAACGATCCGTACTTTAGGGTTTGTAGGCACCATAATTTTTGAAATTGCCATGATTGATGGCTTGGGAGACCTCACTAGAGTGCCTAGGAACCCTGCAGTGGTATCAGAGCCTAGCTAGAGCCTTAGGCGATCCCCGGACGGAATTAGAAACCCGATCGAACCAAAATCCCATTGCAAAATTGCTCTCTGTACTTTTTTCAAAACTGTTGATTTTTGGCAATTAAAAATATCCAGAAAAACAAGCAGGCTTTTTTAAGAATTACTGTGAAATTTGGTACCCTAATTCCACAAAACCGCGGCGGAAGCGCCGCACAAAGGGGGTTTGCGCGGCGGAAGGGCCGCCAATAAGAAGCCGACACGTGTCAAATTTCACAGTAACTCGTAAAATTCAATGCTCATTTTCCTGGAATATTTAAACTGAACTCAAGAGTTGAGTTGTTCTGAGTTGTTTTGGGAATCATTGTTTCGATCGGAAAGTCTAATTCTGTCCATGTGTTTTCCGGATAAATTTTAGAATATGTTAAAAAGTTCGACCGGATATAAATACCCGATTTTTCCCCTGTCGGGAAATTTCCAAGTGTTGGATTTTTCCGTAGTTTAACGACGTTCTAAGTAGTGCAAGTAACGCGATGGACCCTCTAGAAGACAACAAACCTTAACTCGATTATGTGACCGTCTTGAACTGCCCTTTGAACCTTCGGGTTTGGGGCAGTACGGCGTGCCACATGTGAGGCGTTGGCTTGACCCTTCTACGGCTGGACCGTTGGTACTGAGGCACGAACGGAATGTTGTTATACTTGTTTCATGTGTTGATCAGTATCGGGAAAACTTGGGTGTTCGATTGTTCGATCGAAAAGTTTAACATTTTCTGTTTATCTGGAATGGGATACAACAATTGGAATTCACAATAAGTTATATGATAACTGAATGAATGTTATAAACGTAGCAATTTAGTCTCACTTGATCGGTTGCCACGGAATTTTGATGTGATCAAAAGTCCGTCGCAATCACGTAGCGTACGCGGATACTCACCGGGTAAACTTAATAGACAGCCTCACTCCATAGCCCCGACCAAGTGACTGTAGGAGAACCCCGTCGCCGAAAGCATCCGTTCGGGTGCTCGCGGTAGCGGTGTTCCGCCTTGGTGCACTTCGTCGACGGTGTCGGGGGTGCGGCCGTCTACTGAAGTTTGCGACGAGTATTCGATCAGGATGTCGGGAATCTTGTTGAATTGCCCGACTTGATATTGAAAAGTGTTTTCGATAATGAGACTAAAATGCGGGGTTTATAATTGTTAGGCATGCGATGTCTAAGAAATTCATTTGGTCAGGCATGCGATGTCTGAGGTGATTGCGGATTCCAACTGTTGTAGTTTTATACTTTCTTTTCTGTGACCGTAAGTGTAATATGTGATATCGCCGGTTTCGTTGCTATACGTCAACGACAATTGGGATGGACATATTTACTTACGTTGATGACATGTGATGTTATGTGTTGCTGGATATGTTATATTGGATCGTCGTGTTTGAATAGCCGGGGGTTTTTATGTGAGATGAGTGTTTTTCATTTTCATTCATGTAAAAACTTGTATGCAATATTCTTTTATTTGGGGCGCTTCCAGGTTGCGGGAGTTGTCACCTGTTGTATATTATTTACTTTTCCGCACTAGGATAGACCCAAGGAGGGGAGCACAAGTAACCGGGTTCTGGAGTCCAGTGGGAGACCAACTCGAGGAGTCGAGTCCGGGTCTCCTAACTCTAGAATTGGTAGGGTTGCTTGCCGCTCTCGTAGGGGTCTAGGGGTGTGGGTTTGGCTATTCATCACGACCGTGGAATCCGTGTTTTATACTGGCTCGTATTGAAAACACGGACGTCCTAGTATATCCAATATTTCATATGATTCTTCTGCTGCGATATCTGTGATGTGATCATGTGATGTTTCTGTGATAGATATAGTATATAGTATATATGATATATTATATAGACGTTACTTATGTTTTACACCCGCGCTAGCCCTGCCCTGCTCTGCCGTTAGTTACCTAACCTAACGGTGCACGAGGGGACATCGAGGCGAATGCGGATGGCATAAGTGTACGTCATATCTATCTGTGATGTTTAGGTACATAAATGATGGGACTTCATTAATGTGATTAATGAAATAAAAGAAACCTAAGATGTTGTAGAATCGAATTTCAAAATAAAACAGGTAGCTACAGTTCTTGCTTTGCACAGCGGTATATGTGATATATCCTGCACCTTATTCGATGAGGAAAGGACCGAGATCCCTTCACCGGGAGTGACTCCTTTAGCAATAACTGGCAGATGCTACAACCCTCGGTTTGTTTTTTGATTGCTTTTAAGAGTTTTTGCTTTGCACAGTGATATATGTGATATATCCTGCACCTCATTCGACGAGGAAAGGACCGACGATCCCTTCACCGGGAGTGACTCCTTTAGCAAAACTAGAAAAGCCTCAAAAACACTCCATTTCAAAATTCATTCGATCCTACAACGATATCAAGTTCATTACGCAATAGGTTTTCAGAAAAACCTGTCGTAGCCCTCCGTCATTTCAGATAAATCCTGTTTAGTATTCGTGCTGCGTTTGTTGACCTTGTCAAGGCGCAGTGTGCGGTAGCTAACCAGTATTTATCTGCTTATGCATATGATGCAGATTGGGTTAGGGTAGTCGTGCGGCCTTGTTGACCTTGTCAAGGGTCGTGCGGGTGGGTTTGATTCAATCAAGAAATGACGGGTAGAACTTGACTTGCGGTCTATGGTTTGTTGACCTTGTCAAGGTCATAGATCGTTCGGGGCAAAACATTATCGGGAATTTCAAGTGTTGAAATTTGCAATGAGATTGCATACCTTCTATGAGATAGTTGGATCCCGATACCCGCTGCGAGTAAGTGTTACTCCTGGGAGAGTTTTATACATTACAATTAGCCGATCAAGTAGGTGTCTAGAAAGGTGTCAATGAGGTTACGCCTCTGGGAAAATGAGGTTTACATTAATTAGGTTCGTGCGAAAGCACGGGGGACCTCCCTCAAAGTACCGACACTGGCCTGGCTGAAAGATTGGCGAACTTGTAGTGTGTAATTAATCCCGGCTAGTCTTTCCTTTTAGGGTTTGAAGGAAGATTTGATAAAAAGCAGTGGGAGCCATCCTGATTAGATAAAATAATAACCAATCTATTCTTGACAGAGCGCACGCTGAGTGTTTTCTTCTCTCTCTCTCCAGGTAGCGACCATATCACGCCTTAATCAAGATAAAAATACGGAATATTGACCGAACCCGCTTGTTATACTGAGCTGGGGAACGTTGGTCCCGCTCCAACTTATAATTGTTATAAGATAGAGCAGGAAATTGGGGAATACCAGATTTCCCGTACCGCCCAAACGAGGAGAGTGCATGATGATGCATCATCTTCGGGTGTGTTCATTATACAGAACTGTTTCTCAGTATCCTTTACGTCCTGGGTATATGATACCGGATCAGGATCCCAGATATGTAATCTGTTACATAGGGCTACAGATAGGTAGAGAACTGAGAACGGGTGATAAGTTTCATGAGGCAGAAAACGGGGCAAGTGTTGCAGCCAAGTCTGTCGGTCACTGTCACCCTGTATTACAATACATTGATTCTGAACGAATGTTATTAGATACCGAACCTGATATACAAAATCATATCAGTCTCTTTATTAGTAAAGAAAGGATATAATTTTGTATTGCTGGATAATGTTTTGAACATTTCCTATATCAAAAGTTGATCGGTTCAGGCACGTTATCTAAAAGCGTTAATGTTCTAAATCAAACTACAGTTCTTAGTATATGGAACACACACAAGAGGAAGAGTTCAGAAATGAACGAATCCTTCTTGAGGCATTGTAGACTAGGTCATATCAATGCGACCCGACTAGCTGAAGTTACATATAGATGCATATTTAAATCAGTTTGAATTTACATCTTGTGAAACTCGCCAGTCATGTCACAGAGATAAGATGACCATAGCTCTGTTTACTGGAAACAGAGAAAGAGTTGGTAAACTCTTGGGATGATACATGTTGATGTATGTAGGTCCCCTGTCTACACTTGCCAGGACTGGTTCTTTATACTTCATTACGTTCTCTGATAATCTCTCAAGATTCAGACCTATGTTCCTGTTGAAACACAAGTCCGAACCTTTTGAGATATTCACAGAATATAAGTTAGAAGTAGAGAACCAGAACACGGGTATAAGTATTATATCCTATGATGAGATCAAGGAGGAGAATACTTGAGCACGGAAATACTGGACTATTCTAAAGGAGAATGAGATTCTCTCTCAGCATTACTCCTCCGAATACACCATAGCACGATGGTATATCGGGGCGGAGCAATCACACCCTATATGATAAGGTGTGCTCTATGATGAGTACTATTGAGTTACCTATTTCCTTTTGGGAGTTATGCACTTAAGAAGCTGCATAGCTATTGAATAGGGTTCGAATCAAATCAGTTACCTACCATTTCATATATGATATGGAAAGGTAAGAGCCCATGTCTTAAGTTAGTTAAAATTTGGGATTGTCCGGCCTATGTCTAAAAGCAAAATCCGGACAAGCTCGAGGCAAGGTCTGTTATGTAGAACTGGAAGTGTTCCAGCTATACTAACTACAGCTGATGATTTGAAAGAACCAAAGGATTCGATAGTTACCAACGAACCTCAGCCTCTCCGCCGATCTAGTAGGGTTCCTCACCCACCTGAGAGATACTTCTGTTTCTCTATGACAGTGGGAGCGAGGATTGCATCATGAGATGATGACCCAACTAGCTTCGAGCTGGCCATCAGGAGTAAGACTCTGTAAGAATGGCTGGATGTTTAGCGATCTGAGATGGAATCCTTATACACCAACAAAGTATGGACTTTGGTTGCTATATCTGAAGGGTTAAATCCCCATCAGGAGCAAGTATATCTTGAGAAGACTACTTGGTGTAGATGGAAAAGTTGAGACTTTCAAAGCTAGACTCGTTAGAGGTTTTCGTCATTGACCAGGCATGGATAATGATGAAACCTTTTCAAGTAGCTATGCTTAAGTCCATCCAGATCCTACTTGTCACGGCTACATACCATGACTGCGATATCTGGTGGTTGGGTGTCTTGACTGCTTTTCTAAATAATGATTTAGAAGAGTGCGTCTGTAAGTACACAGCCAGAGGGCTTCGTAGACAGTGGGAGCAGCGGAAACGTGTGCAAGATGCTTTATAGGATAAAGCAGGCATCGCGGAGTTGGAACGTCTGTTTTGATGAAGTAGTCAAAGAGTTTGACATCATCAAAATGGTAGATGAACCTTGTACAAACAAAAAGGTAGTAGGGAGTATGGTGACGATCCTCGTAGAGTACGTGGATGGCATACTCTTGATAGGGAAGGAGTTTCCTATGCTACGCTCGATCAATCTCCGCTTATCACAATGATTCTCCATATAGGATTAAAGTGATACATACTAAATCCTGGATTTTGGATCTATGAGATAGATTTAATTGGATGTTAGGATTCTCACTAGTTGTAGTGAGACGGTATCAACCGATCCTGGGGAGAATCGCTGGAAGGGTTCCAGTGTGATAAAGACGACTGAATGTCAGTCGCAGGCATTGTCTTTACCCTCAGTAAAGGGACGGTATGTTGGAAGAGTTCCAAGCTAGATACCGTGGCATACTAGACGATAAAGGCAGGATACATCGCTACTAAAGATGCTACCAAAGAGGCTGTTTGGATGTATATTGGTTCATGAGATGAACTATGTTCCTCCCATTGTGAGACAATGGAGTTGTGGCTTATGCCAAGGAACGTCCGTCCCATCAGTGATCCAGACTTATTCTAAGGCAGCATCGCCTGATCATGGAGATGGTTGATCTCCAGGGTGATCGATGTTAGGAGAGTAGACTCAAAGGACAACACAGCGGATCCACTCACAAAGGCCTGTTCCCAGAGAGAGACTTTTATGGGATGGTTGAGTATGAGATACTTCAAACCACTGCTACAGATGGCCCTAGTGCAAGTGGGAGATTGTTAGTTATATGTATGCCCTAGAGGCCATTACTATACATAGGATGTATATTGTAGTGGATGCTGGGACATATATAGGGAGGACTTTCTTGCTCGACATGATAGTATGCTATCTGGTTGCTCTTTACCTTAACGTGTATACTGATTGTCTCTCTGTTACATGTTGGTAAAGCCCTTAGGATCTGTACTTGACTACCTGGACTATGATGCGGATCATACTAGTGGGGACATGGTAGTCTATAAGTACATCCTTCAAAGTCCCTAGTCGTGGGTGTATCGAGACGGGGCATCGATATACCAGAGTAGACTAGCGTGTACCTTCTCGACCCATACAGATGGGCGATGGATGATCCCATATCCATCGGTGTTTGACATCAGAGGAGATATACGGGTGCTCAGTAGAGACTGGGTACACTGGACGGACTCGCCGAGAACTCCCAGATGGTATTATACCTCACGTCAGATGGCAGTTCTCTGGTGACACTGGTACAGAGTAGTCTGTTGACCCGAGATCGTCATAGAGTCTTGTGTGGTTCCCACTGTGCTTTGATTTCCATCTTACCACGTCCAAGAGGGCGTGCAAAACGGTGGTTTTTGGGTACAGTCCCGAGTCACATGGAGGCAATGAGCGATAGGAGGGGATTCGTCTCTCCCGGTATATGGGGTTGATGTTGCGCTGTGTTCGATTGGCTATAACAGGAAATCCCTGGCCAGGGTTGCTGAGATTTACTGGTAAGTGTTACCAGTAGTTTCTCGAACAGTTATAGACCTCATATCGACACGACTTATTGAGCTACTGGGGTCTGACGTTTACCACCCCTAGGCGAGATATGCGACATATCAGACGATCAGACCGGACTGTACGGTAGTGTTACTGGTCGGATTCACTGGAGTGTGAGCGGGCTTGCTCGTCGATCTTCAGATCGCTCAATACCCGGGTGGCCGTTACGTTTGGCAGACCGCTTGCGGCTTGTAGATGTTTGATATGATCATCATCCGCTGCCGGCGTATTGACGAGTCTTTAGAGTCCTACACAGAGGTTTCTTGGCTCAAGCGAAACGAAATAGGAGCGCATATGAGATATGTGAGGGACCGAGAATAATGCGTGTATGTGATACCGTATTCTATTCTCGCGATATATATATCGAATGGTTGTATGCGATATAACCTAGTTATCGATTCAAGCATTGATTCGATAAGCCGATATATTAGATACCAGTCGGTTATGTGCGCATGACCGGATCATTGAATCAAGTGTTGATTTAATGATTTAATGTATAATTATATATTTGATATATTACTTTACATTAACTAGTATCGGTTCACTTTAGACGGATTTTCTCACTTGGTTCGTGCGCATTGCATATGCGATATGTTTTTGTGCACTTGATTGTATCATGTTTGATGATGCAAGTCAAGCTAGGGTTCAAGTGTAAAGATTAAACCTTGGTTAATGAAATGGTTAGGGTTTATTATTCATTATTCATTTATCTTATTTAATTATCTTTTTATTTTTGATAAATGAATAAAAGAAAAGAGAAAAGAATGGTTGCTAGATTTGGAGTTTAGTTGAAACTTCATGAAGATTTGATAAAGTCAACCATACTTATCTCAACCTTAACCCTAACCATTCTCACTAACCATGATTCATTCTCTACACTTGACCATGGTTAGAATTATGATAAGAATTCATTTTCTTTTCATTTTCTATTAACTTATCATAATATCTTTCTTCTTCTTCTTCATTCTTCAAGTGAAGAAAAGCAAAGTCCATCAATGGTGATTGTTGGATATGAGTGAGAAATCCAATTCTAAAGTTAACCCAATTCCTATTTCTTCATCCTCTACCTCTTGCCAAGTAGTAGAGTGTGTTTCCTTCACAAGATTTTAGGGTTTGGTGAAGGTGGAGCTTGATTCATCGATGCCTCGACGTAGATCATCTTCGGCATGGACATCGACGACCTAGCTTGCCCATTCTCCGACGAAGTCGACTCTAGAGCCCGGATTTTATTTGGACAGCGGAGATGACCTCGTTGCGGAGCCGTGGAGGTGGATATCCGGATCTACAAAGGTTGTAATTTCCGTATCTCTTTAGTTAACTGTTAACTAGTTCTTGTTCGCCTAGATATCTAGCAAACGATCCGTACTTTAGGGTTTGTAGGCACCATAATTTTTGAAATTGCCATGATTGATGGCTTGGGAGACCTCACTAGAGTGCCTAGGAACCCTGCAATTTCTAACTAATAATATGCTTATTTATATATATATATATATTAATATATATGTGATAATATATATATATATATTAATATATGTGTGATAATATATATATATATATATATATATATATATTATATGAAGTATAGCATGGATTTTCTATTTTTTAGAAAAAAGAAAATGAGGTGTAATATGTGGAGATATTTGTGGAATGGGAAGGCATGGGTTTTTTCCTTTGTTTATTAGTCTCGACTCACTATTAAAGCATGGTTGCAATTTCTTATTGCATTTTCATTCCATGCTTGAATAAGTGAGGTTAAGTGAGAGCCATTCATGCTTGCTCATTCTAACACTTAGCCATTTCCGAGAGCTCATGTGATGGGTTTCTTTAACTCTCTCCATCACCATCCTCTTCCTTATACTTCATGCTCTAAACCCTCACATGTGATGTGAACCATAGAGCTTGAGATCCCTAGTGAGCATACAAAACCCCTATTTCACCATCCCACATTAGATTAGCACTTTGGTGTGCTGTGTTTCCTTCATTAAAGAGTTTAGTGAAGAGGTAGCTTGGATTGGCCGACTTCGGGTAGATCATCTTCTGTACGATGGTCATCGTAGGAAGTTCGTTCAACCTTCAAGTAGAGCCTAGTGGAGTCGCATGGACTACAACTCGGAGCAGTAGAAGAGAAGGACACGGTCTACAAAGGTTGTAGCCATCCATCTCTTAGTATAAGTTTTTGATATCATGTTTTTAACCCTAATATTCTTGTTAGATCTTGGTTAGTGTTCATTAGCACCATGAATTTTTGAAAATTGCATGTGTGATGCCCGTATAAACCACGCCGCGGTGCAAGTAAACACTTTCATGGTATCAGAGCCGAGCTAGAACATTTGGGTAGGTCTTTACGATGTTAAAGTGTCTGATCGAATTTTCAAGATCCGGATTTATCAAGTTTCTGTCGATTTTTCAAAAGTTGGAATTTTGGTGATTAAAAATATGCAGAAAATCGTGCAGGCTTTTTATTGGAGACTCAAGAAATTTAAGGACCCAAATCCAACAAACGGCCGCGGAAACGCAGCCAAACACCATGCGTTGCCGCTGTTCTGCGACAAGTTAGTGTGGTTGAGGTGTCATTTTTCTTGTGCTACTTCATTTGGGCATTTGGCACTTTCCAGATGTTTATTATGATTCTCATGTTGTTGAGGTCTCTGGAAATTGTGGGTATTCGATAAATCAATCAAAAAGTTTAAAGTTGTATAGATCTTGATGATATGTGATACAATTGTTAGAATCCGGAATAATTAGTTTTATGAAAACTAGTTTGTATATTGTAAATCTAACCGTTTAGTCTCGTTTGATCGATTGCCATGGAGTTTTGATTCGGATCAAAACTCCGTCGCAATTGCATATAGTACGCGATCACTAAGTCGGGAATCTTGTTGAATTATCCGATAGCTTATTGAAAAGATTTTTCAATTTGAGACTAAAATGCAAGGTTTATAAGTTAGGCATGAAATCCGGAATATGATATAGTCCGGGTTTATGATGTCTAATGATATGCGGATTCTAATTATTGTAGTTTTTCATTTCTTTTCTGCGACCGTAAGTGTAATATGTGGTGTATTCCCAATTTCGTTACTATATGTCAATGACATTCGGGATATGCATATTTACTTACGTTGATGATATGTGATATTATGTGTTGCTATTATATATTTTATTGGATCGTCGTGATTGAATAGCCGTGGGGTTTTGCATGAGAGGAGAGTTTTTATTTTTCATTCATGTAAAATTTGTATGTAATATTCTTTTATTGGGACACTTCCGGGTTGAGGATGATGTCACTATTGATCTATATTATTTACTTTTCCGCATTCGGATAGACCCAAGGCGGGGAGCACAAGTAACCGGGTTCTGGAGTCCAGTAGGAGACCATCTCGAGGAGTCGAGACCGGGTCTCCTAACTCTAGAATTGGAAGGGTTGCTTTCCGCTCTTGTAGGGGTCTAGGGATGTGGGTTTAGCTATTCATCACGACCGTGAAATCCGTGTTTTTCGTTATTGGCTTAATTTAAAACATGAACCTCCTAGTATATCTAATTTTTCATATGTTGTCTCCTGCTGCTCGGTTCTGTGATGTGATCATATAACTATGTGAGATGAATGCTATATATATATATATATATATATATATATATATATATGATATATATTAAACAATGCTTATGTTTTGCCCCCGCGCTAGTCCAACCACCGATCTGTCGTTAGTTAAGTAACCTAACGGTGCATGACGGGGCCCCGTGGCGAATGCGGATGGCATAAGCGTACGTTTTATTTTCGTTTCATTTTTGTGATGTTTAGGGAAACATTAAATGATGGGACTTCATTAATGAGATTAATGAAAAGAAAAGAAACCTACAGATATTGTAGAATCAAAAGTTTTTAAAAAAGGTGGCTCCAATTCATGCTTTGCATAGTGGTATTCCTTGATGAATATCCAGCACCTCATTCGATGAGAAAAGAGTCGAGATCCCTTCACCGGGAGTGACCTCTTTAGCAAAACTAGCAAATGTTACAACCCACTCAGTTTATCATCATAGCTTCTGTAGTTCTTGCTTTGCATAGTGGTATTCTTTGATGAATATCCAGCACCTCAATCGATGAGGAAAGAGCCGAGATCTCTTCACCGGGAGTGACCTCTTTAGCAAAATCTAGTAAAAGCTATTCAGTTTGTTTTTGAAAAATACTCGATTTAAAAGTGGATATTAAACCACTCATTTTTAAATCACTAGATTTTGCAATGAAATCAAGTTCATTACGTTAAAGGTTTTCTTAAAAACTAGCCGTAGCCCTCCGTCATTTCAGATAAGTGCTATTTAGTATTTGTGCTACGTTTGTTGACTATGTTAAGGCGTAGTGTGCTGTAGCTAATTAGTGCTTATCTGCAACCATATAATGCGATTGGATTAGGGTAGTCGTACGACTTTGTTGACTATGTTAAGGGTCGTATGGGTGGGTTTAATTCAATCAAGAAATGACGGGTTGAACTTGGCTAGTGCTTATGATTTGTTGACCTTGTTAAGGTCATAAGTGGCTAGGGGTAAAAACAGATATTGGGAATTTCAAGTGATGAAATTTGCAATGAGATTGCATATCTTCTATATGATAGTTGGATTCCGATATCCACTGCGACTAAGAGTAACTCATGGGAGAGTTTTCCACTTTACAATTAGCCGATCCATTAGATGTCTAAGAAAGGTGTTAATGGGGTGATACCCCTGCGGAAACGAGGTTATTTAATTAGTTCCATGTGAAAGCATGGGGAGACTCTCTCGGAGTACCAATACCTGCCTGGCCGAACGATTGGCGAACTTGTAGGGTGTAATTAATCCCGGCTATTCTTACCTTTTAAGGTTTGAAGGAAGATTTGATAAAAACAGTGGGAGCCATCCTGATTAGATAAAATAATAACCAATCTAAACTTGCAAAGAGCGCATGCAAAGTCGTTCTCAATCTCCTGATAGCGACCAATGACACGCCTTAATCAAGATAATAATAAGTTGGTATTGACCGAACCTACATATTATACTAGGCTAGGTTCCGCTCTATTTTATGATTGTCATAAGTCTAAGGAACAGATAGGGGAATATCAGGATTCCCACGCAAACCCAACGAAGAATAAGCATACTGATGCATCATTTTCGGGTGTGTTCGTTACCAAGAACTGTTTCTTAGTTAACTCTGTTAGATATGTATGCCTTAGAGGCCTGTACTGTATAGGATGCTAAGCATGTATATGTACAGAAACAATGTTTGCTCGAAATGATAGTATGCTATATGGTTTATCTTTATCTTAACATGTGATGTGTTGTTTTTCATATCTTATATACATATTGATGAAGCCCTTAGGATTATGCTTGACTACCGGGATTATGATGTAGATCATACTAGTTGGGCCTGGGCAGTCAAAAAGCATATCCTTTAATAGTTCCTAATCGAGGGTATATCGAGACAGGGCATTGATATTACCAGAGTAGACTAGTCTGTACGTTTCCTGACCCTGGGGGCGATGGTTGATCCCACAACCATTAGCGTTTGACATCAAAGATTGTACATAGGTGCTCATTGGAGAATGGGTACACCGAACAGGACTCGCCGAGAACTCCTAGATGGTATATATACCTATTGTCATATAGCAGTTCTCTGCTGACACTTGTACAGTTTAGTCTGTAGACCCGAGATCGTCATAGTGTATTGTGTGATTCCCATTGTGCATTGATTTCCTCCCTACCACGGCTCTACTGAGTCGTGCAAACAGATGGATTTTGTGTACAGTCCTGAGTCACATGGAGGCGGTGAGCGATAGGAGGGGTTTCGTCTTTCCCGGAACAGGGAGTTGATGTCGTGCTATGCTTGATCGGCCATAACAGCAAATCCCAGGCCAGGGTTGTCGAGATTTACTGATAAGAGTTATCAGTAGTTTCTCGAACCGATATGAGCCATAGATCATCATGACTTATAAAGTTACTAGGGTCTGACATTTACCACCCCTAGACTTCATATGCGACGTATCAGACGAATAGACCGGACAGTACGGTAAGTGTTGTTAGGTTACCGCAGCGCCTCGGCCATCAAACCGTGTCCAAATGCGGAACAAAAATTTATTAAACTGGCGCTACCACAACCTGATGCCCAGATCTACCCTAAAGCCTATACTAGCAAGCAATATAAAGAGTTAGGAATGGTTATACCGAGTTAATCCATGTCCTTCGGTCTTCAACTGTTAGTTATATGTATGCCCTAGAGGCCATTACTGTACAAAGGATGTATATTGTAGTGGATGCTGGGACATATATAGGGAGGACTTTCTTGCTCGACATGATAGTATGCTATCTGGTTGATCTTTACCTTAACGTGTACACTAATTGTCTCCCTGTTACATGTTGGTAAAGCCCTTAGGATCTGTACTTGACTACCTGGACTATGATGCGGATCATACTAGTGGGGACATGGTAGTCTATAAGTACATCCTTCAAAGTCCCTAGTCGAGGGTGTATCGAGACGGGGCATCGATATACCAGAGTAGACTAGCGTGTACCTTCTCGACCCATACAGATGGGCGATGGATGATCCCATATCCATCGGTGTTTGACATCAGAGATGGTATACGGTTGCTCAGTAGAGACTGGGTACACTGGACGGACTCGCCGAGAACTCCCAGATGGTATTATACCTTACGTCAGATGGCAGTTCTCTGGTGACACTGGTACAGAGTAGTCTGTTGACCCGAGGTCGTCATAGAGTCTTGTGTGGTTCCCACTGTGCTTTGATTTCCATCTTACCACGTCCAAGAGGGCATGCAAAACGGTGGTTTTTGGGTACAGTCCCGAGTCACATGGAGGCAATGAGCGATAGGAGGGGATTCGTCTCTCCCGGTATAGGGGGTTGATGTTGCGCTGTGTTCGATTGGCTATAACAGGAAATCCCTGGCCAGGGTTGCTGAGATTTACTGGTAAGTGTTACCAGTAGTTTCTCGAATTGTTATAGACCTCATATCGACATGACTTATCGAGCTATTGGGGTCTGACGTTTACTACCCCTAGGCGAGATATGCGACATATCAGACGATCAGACCGGACTGTACGATAGTGTTACTGGTTGGATTCACTGGAGTGTGAGCGGGCTTGCTCGTCGATCTTTTGATCGCTCAATACCCGGGTGGCCGTTACGTTTAGCAGACCGCTTGCGGCTTGTGGGTGTTTGATATGATCATCACCTGCTGCCGGCGTATTGACGAGTCTTTAGAGTCCTACACAGTGGTTTTCTGGCTCAAGCGAAACGAAATAGGAGCGCATATGAGATATGTGCGGGACCGAGAATAATGCGTGTATGTGATACCGTATTCTATTCTCGCGATGATTGTATCGAATGGTTGTATGCGATATAACCTAGTTATCGAATCAAGGATTGATTCGATAAACCGATACATTGAATATTAGTCGGTTATATGCGATATGACCGGATCGTTAAATCAAGTGTTGATTTAATGATTTAATGCATAATTATATATTTGATATATTACTTTGCATTAACTAGTGTTGGTTCACTTTAAATTGATTTTCTCACTTGGATTGTGCACATTGTATATGTGATATACTTTTGTACACAAGTTTGTATCATGTTTGATGATACATGCTCACTAGGGTTTGTGTGAAGATTAAACCATGGTTGTAGATTGGTTAGGGTTTTCATTTTCTTATTCCTTTATTTATTTATTTATTCCTTTTGGAAAAATGAAAAGCATAAAGGAAAATGGTGGCTTTGTTTGTTTTCTAGTTGAAGCTTCATGAAGCTTTGACCAAAGTGACCATTTTGTCTCATGCTTAACCCTAACCACTCCATTAACCCTAGTTTAATCTCTACACTTGACCATGGTTCATTATATGATAAGTATTGATTTTCTTTTCAAAATTAATTAACTTATCATAACACTTTCTTCATCTTCTTCATCTTCTTCATTGAAGAAAGCTTCACTTCATCAATGGTGGATTGATGATAAGTGTGAGAAATCCAATTCTAAAGTGAACCCACTTCCTATTTCTTCATCCTCTACCTCTTGCCAAGTAGTAGAGTGTGTTTCCTTCACAAGTTTTCTTGACTTGGTGAAATTGGAGCTTGATCTAGCGATGCTTCGACGTAGATCATCTTCGGCATGGACATCGACGACCTAGCTCGCCTATTCTCCGATGAAGCCGACGCTAGAGCCCGGAATTTGTTTTGGACAGCGAGAGGACTTCATTGCGGAGCTATGGAGGTGGAGCACCGGATCTACAAAGGTTGTATTTCCGTATTCTCTTAGTTAAGTGTTAACTAGTTTGTTTTTCGCCTAGAAATCTAGCCAACGATCCGTATTAGGGTTTCTCGGCACCGTTAAAATTTGAAATTGGCATGGTTGATGCCTTGTGAGACCTTTAGTGTGTGCCTAGGAACCCTACAGTGGTATCAGAGCCTAGCTAGAGCCTTAGGCGAAGTCTAGACGGAATTTGAAGTCCGAACGAACCGAAACCCCAAAATTTCCATGCTCTCTGGACATTTTCTAAAATCATGGTTTTTTCCAGATTAAAAATATTCAGAAACATAAGCAGGAAGATATAAGGGTTACTGCAAAATTCGACGTCCTAATTCCATAAGATTGCCGCGGATCCGCGGCATAAGCATGCTCGTGCGGCGGTTCCGCGGCCAATTTGTCCTTTTGTGCATCGAATTTTGCACCTTAATTCTTAGTTATCAGTTCTGGATTTCCTGGGTATTTTTAATAATTTTTCCAGAGTTTTAATTTTCAGGGTTGTTTTGGGGATTCGAATGTTTGATCGGATTATCAAATTTTTTCTGTGTGGCTTTCCGGATAAATTTAAGAATATGTTAAAATGTTCGACTGGATATAAATACCCAATTTTTCCCCTGTCGGGAAATTTCCAAGTGTTGGATATTTCTGTAGTTTAATAACGTTCTAAGTAGTGCAAGTAACGCGATGGACCCTCTAGAAGACAACAAACCTTAACTCGATTATGTGACCGTCTTGAACTGCCCTTTGAACCTTCGGGTTTGGGGCAGTACGGCGTGCCACATGTGAGGCGTTTTCTTGACCCTTCTACGGCTGGACCGTTGGTACTGAGGCACGAACTGAATGTTGTTAGACTTATTTCATGTGTTGACCTGTTTCGGGAAAACTTGGGTGTTCGAATGTTCAATCGGAAAGTTTAACATTTTCTATTTATCTGGAATAGGATACAACAATTGGAATTCACAAGTAGTTATGAGATAACTGAATGAATGTTATAAACATAGCACTTTAGTCTCACTTGATCGGTTGCCACGGAATTTTGATATGATCAAAAGTCAGTCGCAATCACGTAGCGTACGCGGATACTCGCCGGGTAAACTTAATAGACAGCCTCACTCCATAGCCCCGACCAAGTGACTGTAGGAGAACCCCGTCACCGAAAGCATCCGTTCGGGTGCTCACGGCAGCGGTGTTCCTCCTTGGTGCACTTTGTCGACGGCGTCGGGGGTGCGGCCGCCTACTGAAGTTTGCGACGAGCATTCGATTAGGATGTCGGGAATCTTGTTGAATTTCCCGACTTGATATTGAAAAGTGTTTTCGATTTTAAGACTAAAATGCGGGGTTTATAATTGTTAGGCATGCGATGTCTACGGAATTCATTTGGTCAGGCATGCGATGTCTGAGGTGGTTGCGGATTCCAACTGTTGTAGTTTTACACTTTCTTTTCTGTGACCGTAAGTGTAATATGTGATATCACCGGTTTCGTTGCTATATGTCAACGACAATTGGGATGCGCATATTTACTTACGTTGATGACATGTGATGTTATGTGTTGCTGGATATGTTATATTGGATCGTCGTGTTTGAATAGCCGGGGGTTTTTATGTGAGATGAGTGTTTTTCATTTTCATTCATGTAAAAACTTGTATGTAATATTCTTTTATTGGGGCACTTCCAGGTTGCGGAAGATGTCACCTTTTGTATATTATTTACTTTTCCGCACTAGGATAGACCCAAGGAGGGGAGCACAAGTAACCGGGTTCTGGAGTCCAGTGGGAGACCAACTCGAGGAGTCGAGTCCGGGTCTCCTAACTCTAGAATTGGTAGGGTTACTTGCCGCTCTCGTAGGGGTCTAGGGGTGTGGGTTTGGCTATTCATCACGACCGTGGAATCCGTGTTTTATACTGGCTCGTATTGAAAACACGGATGTCCTAGTATATCCAATATTTCATATGATTCTTCTGCTGCGATATCTGTGATGTGATCATGTGATGTTCTATGATAGATACAGTATTTAGTATATATGATATATTATATAGACGTTACTTATGTTTTACACCCGCGCTAGCCCTGCCCTGCTCTGCCGTTAGTCACCTAACCTAACGGTGCACGAGGGGACATCGAGGCGAATGCGGATGGCATAAGTGTACGTCGTATTTATCTGTGATGTTTAGGTACATAAATGATGGGACTTCATTAATGTGATTAATGAAATAAAAAGAAACCTAAGATGTTGTAGAATCGAATTTCAAAATAAAACAGGTAGCTACAATTCTTGCTCTGCACAGCGGTATATATGATATATCCTGCACCTTATTCGATGAGGAAAGGACCGAGATCCCATCACCGGGAGTGACTCCTTTAGCAATAACTGGCAGATGCTGCACACTCGGTTTGTCTTTTGATAGCTTTTAAGAGTTTTTGCTTTGCACAGTGATATATATGATATATCCCGCGCCTCATTCGACGAGGAAAGGACCGACGATCCCTTCACCGGGAGTGACTCCTTTAGCAAAACTAGAAAAGCCTCAAAAGCATTCCATTTTAAAATCATTTGATTCTACAACGATATAAAGATCTTTACGCAAAAGGTTTTCTTAAAAACCTGTCGTAGCCCTCCGTCATTTCAGATAGGTAATAGTTAGTATTCGTGCTGCGTTTGTTGACTCAGTCAAGGCGTAGTGTGCGGTAGCTGATTATTGCTTATCTGCAAAGCATATGATGCGATTGGATTAGGGTAGTCGTGCGGCCTTGTTGACTCAGTCAAGGGTCGTGCAGGTGGGTTTAATTCAATCGAGAAATGACGGGTTGAACTTTACTTGCGGTCTATGGTTTGTTGACTCAGTCAAGGTCATAGATCGCATGGGGCAAAATATTATCGGGAATTTCAAGTGTTGAAATTTGCAATGAGATTGCGTACCTTCTATGAGATAGTTGGATCCCGATACCCGCTGCGAGTAAGAGTTACTCCTGGGAGAGTTTTATACATTACAATTAGCCGATCAAGTAGGTGTCTAGAAAGGTGTCAACGGGGTTACGCCTCTGGGAAAACGAGGTTTACATTAATTAGGTTCGTGCGAAAGCACGGGGGACCTCCCTCAAAGTACCGACACTGGCCTGGCTGAAAGATTGGCAAACTTGTAGTGCGTAATTAATCCCGGCTAATCTTTCCTTTTAGGGTTTGAAGGAAGATTTGATAAAAAGCAGTGGGAGCCATCCTGATTAGATAAAATAATAACCAATCTATTCTTGCAAGAGCGCACGCTGAGTGTTTTCTTCTCTCTCTCTCCTGGTAGCGACCATATCACGCCTTAATCAAGATAATAATACGGAATATTGACCGAACCCGCTTGTTATACTGAGCTGGGGAACGTTGGTCCTGCTCCAAGTTATAATTGTTATAAGACAGAGCAGGAAATTGGGGATTACCAGAATTCCCTTGCTGCCCAAACGAAGAGAGTGCATGCTGATGCATCATCTTCGGGTGTGTTCATTACAGAGAACTGTTTCTCTGTATCCTCTACGTCCTGGGTATGTGATACCAGATCAGGATCCCAGATATGTAATCTGTTACATAGGGCTACAGATAGGTAGAGAACTGAGAACGGGTGATAAGTTTCATGAGGCAGAAAATGGGGCAAGAGTTGCAGCCAAGTCTGTTGGTCACTGTCACCCTGTATTACAATACATTGATTCTGAACGAATGTTATTAGATATCGAACCTGATATACAAAATCATATCGGTCTCTTTATTAGTAAAGAAATGATAAAATTTTGTATTGTTGGATAATGTTTTGAACATTTCCTATATCAAAAGTTGATCGGTTCAGGCACGTTATCTAAAAGCATTAATGTTCTAAATCAAACTACAGTTCTTTAGTATACGGAACACATACAAGAGGAATAGTTCAGAAATGAACGGATCCTTCTTGGGGCATTGTAGACTAGGTCATATCAATGCGACCCGACTAGCCTATGTTACATGAAGATGCATATTTAAATCAGTTTGAATTTACATCTTATGAAACTTGCCAGTCATGTCACAGAGATAAAATGACCATAGCCCTGTTTATTGGAAACAGAGAAAGAGTTAGTAAACTCTTGGGATGATACATGTTGTATGTAAGTCCCCTGTCTACACATGCCAAGACCGGTTCTTTGTACTTCATTACATTCTCTGATAATCTCTCAAGATTCAGACATATGTTCCTGTTGAAACATAAGTCCGAACCTTTTGAGATATTCACAGAATATAAGTTAGAAGTAGGGAACCAATAAGGGTATAAGTATTATGTCCTTTGATGCGATCAGGAAGGAGAATACTTAAGCACGGAATTCCTGGATGATTATAAAGGAGAATGAGATTCTCTCTCAGCATTACTCCTCTGTATACACCATAGCACGATGGTATATCAGGACGGAGCAATCACACCCTATATGATATGGTGTGCTCTATGATGATTATTACTGAGTTACCTATTTCCTTTTGGGAGTTATGCGCTTGAGAAGCTGAATACCTATTGAATAGGGTTCAAATCAAATCAGTTGCCTACCACATCATATGTGATATGGAAAGGGAAGAGCCCATTTCTTAAGTTAGTTAAGATTTGGGGTTGTCCGGCCTATGTCTGAAAAGCAAAATCCGGACAAGCTCGAGGCAAGGCCAGTTATGTAGAACTGGAAATGTTCCAGCTATACAAAACTGCAGCTGAAGATTTGACAGAACCAAAGGATTCAATAATTACCAACGAACCTCAGCCTCTCCGCCGATCTAGTAGGGTTCCTCACCCACCTGAGAGATACTTCGGTTTCTCTATGACAGTGGGAGCGAGGATTGCATCATGAGATGATGACCCAACTAGTTTCGAGCTGGCCATCAGGAGTAAGACTCTATAAGAATGGCTGGATGCTTAGTGATCTGAGATGGAATCCTTATACACCGACAAAGTATGGACTTTAGTTGCTATATCTGAAGGGTTAAATCCCCATCAGGAGCAAGTATATCTTGAGAAGATTACTTGGTGTACATGGAAGAGTTGAGACTTTCAAAGCTAGACTTGTTAAAGGTCTACATCATTGACCAGGTATGGATGATGATGAAACCTTTTCTAAGTAGCTATGCTTAAGTCCATCCAGATCCTACTTGCCACGGCTACATACCATGACTACGATATCTGGCGGTTGGGTATCATCACTGCTTTTCTAAATGATGTTTTAGAAGAAAGAGTCTATAAGTACACAGCCAGAGGGCTTCGTAGACAGTGGGAACAGCGGAAACGTGTGCAAGATGCTTTATAGGATAAAGCAGGTATCGCGGAGTTGGAACATCTGTTTTGATGTATTAGTCAAACAGTTTGACATCATCAAAATGGTAGATGAACCTTGTATATACAAAAAGGTAGTAGGGAGTATGGTGACGATCCTCGTAAAGTACGTGGATGACATACTCTTGATAGGGAAGGAGTTTCCTATGCTACGCTCGGTCAATCTCCGCTTATCACAAAGATTCTCCATATAAGATCAAAGTGATACCTCCTAAATCCTGTGTTCTCATATATGAGATAGATATAGTTGGATGTTAGGATACTCACTAGATGTAGTGAGATGGTATCAACCGATCCTGGGGAGAATCACTGGAAGGGTTCCAGGGTGATAAAGACGACTGAATGTCAGTCACATGCATTGTCTTTACCCTCTATCGAGGGACGGTATGTTGGAAGAGTTCCAAGCTAGATACCGTGGCAGACTAGACGATAAAGGCTGGATACATCGCTACTTAAGATGCTACCAAAGAGGCTGTTTGGGTGTATATTGGTTCATGAGATGAACTATGTTCCTCCCATTGTGTGACAATGGAGTTGTGGCTTATGCCAAGGAATGCAGGTCCCATCAGTGATCCAGACATATTCTAAGGCAGTATTACCTGATCATGGAGATGGTTGATCTCTAGGGGATCGAGGTCAGGAGAGTAGACTCAGAGGACAACACGGCGGATCCACTCACGAAGGCCTATTCCCAGAGAGAGACTTTTATGGGATGGTTGAGTATGAGATACAACAACCACTGCTATAGATAGCCCTAGTGCAAGTGGGAGATTGTTAGTTATATGTATGCCCTAGAGGCCATTACTATACATAGGATGTATATTGTAGTGGATGCTGGGACATATATAGGGAGGACTTTCTTGCTCGACATGATAGTATGCTATCTGGTTGATCTTTACCTTAACGTGTACACTGATTGTCTCCCTGTTACATGTTTGTAAAGCCCTTAAGATCTGTACTTGACTACCTGGACTATGATGCGGATCATACTAGTGGGGACATGGTAGTCCATAAGTACAACCTTCAAAGTCCCTAGTCGAGGGTGTATCGAGACGGGGCATCGATATACCAGAGTAGACTAGCGTGTACCTTCTCGACCCATACAGATGGGCGATGGATGATCCCATATCCATCGGTGTTTGACATCAGAGATGGTATACGGGTGCTCAGTAGAGACTGGGTACACTGGACGGACTCGCCGAGAACTCCCAGATGGTATTATACCTTACGTCAGATGGCAGTTCTCTGGTGACACTGGTACAGAGTAGTCTGTTGACCCGAGATCGTCATAGAGTCTTGTGTGGTTCCCACTGTGCTTTGATTTCCATCTTACCACGTCCAAGAGGGCGTGCAAAACGGTGGTTTTTGGGTACAGTCCCGAGTCATATGGAGGCAATGAGCGATAGGAGGTGATTCGTCTCTCCCGGTATAGGGGGTTGATGTTGCGCTGTGTTCGATTGGCTATAACAGGAAATCCCTGGCCAGGGTTGCTGAGATTTACTGGTAAGTGTTACCAGTAGTTTCTCGAATTGTTATAGACCTCATATCGACACGACTTATCGAGCTATTGGGGTCTGACGTTTACCACCCCTAGGCGAGATATGCGACATATCAGACGATCAGACCGGACTGTACGGTAGTGTTACTGGTTGGATTCACTGGAGTGTGAGCGGGCTTGCTCGTCGATCTTCTGATCGCTCAATACCCGGGTGGCCGTTACGTTTAGCAGACCGCTTGCAGCTTGTGGGTGTTTTATATGATCATCACCTGCTGCCGGCGTATTGACGAGTCTTTAGAGTCCTACACAGAGGTTTCCTGGCTCAAGCGAAACGAAATAGGAGCGCATATGAGATATGTGCGGGACCGAGAATAATGCGTGTATGTGATACCGTATTCTATTCTCGCGATGATTGTATCGAATGGTTGTATGCGATATAACCTAGTTATCGAATCAAGGATTGATTCGATAAACCGATACATTGAATATTAGTCGGTTATATGCGATATGACCGGATCGTTAAATCAAGTGTTGATTTAATGATTTAATGCATAATTATATATTTGATATATTACTTTGCATTAACTAGTGTTGGTTCACTTTAAATGGATTTTCTCACTTGGATTGTGCACATTGTATATGTGATATACTTTTGTACACAGGTTTGTATCATGTTTGTTGATACATGCTCACTAGGGTTTGTGTGAAGATTAAACCATGGTTGTAGATTGGTTAGGGTTTTCATTTTCTTATTCCTTTATTTATTTATTTATTCTTTTTGGAAAAATGAAAAGCATAAAGGAAAATGGTGGCTTTGTTTGTTTTCTAGTTGAAGCTTCATGAAGCTTTGACCAAAGTGACCATTTTGTCTCATGCTTAACCCTAACCACTCCATTAACCCTAGTTTAATCTCTACACTTGACCATGGTTCATTATATGATAAGTATTGATTTTCTTTTCAAAATTAATTAACTTATCATAACACTTTCTTCTTCTTCTTCATCTTCTTCATTGAAGAAAGCTTCACTTCATCAATGGTGGATTGATGATAAGTGTGAGAAATCCAATTCTAAAGTGAACCCACTTCCTATTTCTTCATCCTCTACCTCTTGCCAAGTAATAGAGTGTGTTTCCTTCACAAGTTTTCTTGACTTGGTGAAGTTGGAGCTTGATCTAGCGATGCTTCGACATAGATCATCTTCGGCATGGACATCGACGACCTAGCTCGCCTATTCTCCGATGAAGCCGACGCTAGAGCCCGGAATTTGTTTTGGACAGCGAGAGGACTTCATTGCGGAGCTATGGAGGTGGAGCACCGGATCTACAAAGGTTGTATTTCCGTATTCTCTTAGTTAAGTGTTAACTAGTTTGTTTTTCTCCTAGACATCTAGCCAACGATCCGTATTAGGGTTTCTCGGCACCGTTAAAATTTGAAATTGGCATGGTTGATGCCTTGTGAGACCTCTAGTGTGTGCCTAGGAACCCTACATCAACCTTCATCCCAAGTTCCTAGTGGTTTCTTGATCGAATTTGGTTATCGGTCTTCCTCCATCTACGATGATGCACCTGAGGGAAACGGCGCAAGCTTCAACCTCGCTAAGCGAAGCAACCAACGCTCCAAGGTTGCTAGCAATGGAGAGTGGAGGTGTAGGAATATCTCACTATTGTTTTTCTCTCATCAAATTCTCAAGGAGCAACTCACGAAGATGAAGAAGGTGAGGAAACATGTGGCATGAGCAACTAAAGAAATGTGCTAAGTATTTTCTCTAAGTGAATGAGAATGAGAGTGATCAAGCAAGTCAAGAAAAGAATGAACCAAGCTTACCCCAAGCTAGTGGCTTCCCCTTTTTCACACTCTCAATCATCCAACAAAAAATATCTCATTTCATTTTTCCAATAAACAAATGCAAACCATACCTCTCTACATGCTCAAGCCCATGCTCATGCCAACTCACCCCTCCACCTCATTTCCATAATTGATTTTCTTAAAAGAAAATCAATAATGAGGTGGCCATCTTCTAGAAGCTATTCCGTATAAATACGGAATACTTCCCGGTACACGTATCGAAATATATACGTGTATTCATACAAAAATACGAATAGCCAAGAGAGAAAATGAAAAGTGAACAATAATACTAGAATACATATATATAAATTATTAAATCAAAAACCAGATTTAATAATCCGGCTTAATCCTAAGTCGCTAGTATTATCAACTGTCCGATTAAAGTCTGTACAGTCTGTACACATATTTAATTGGACACCTGTATGTACCAACATACGTCATCTACACCATATCGCCTGAACCGTGAAAACCCTCTGTTCGGGACTTTAAAAACACGTTAATACACTGGCAGTGGGTTTAACCATAAGCACGTCAGCGGCACTAGATGTACGTGATAGCTACCCAGGTATTGAGCGAAAGGAAGGCCGACAAGCAAACTCATCCAAACCCCTACTGAGCCTGACAGTGACAATATCTGTACAGTCCGGTCCGTTCGTCTATGAGTATCGCATATCGAGTCTAGGGGGTGGGTAAAGTCGGACCCCTAAAAACTTGATAATTCGTGCCGGTATGAAAACCCATCACCACCTAAGAAACTATCGATCCTGGATCGGTAATTCTCGTCTACCTTGGCTAAGGATTTCTGGTGATGGCCACCCGTGCACTGTGCGACATCAACCCCCAATATCGAG
Organism: Agapanthus africanus; assembly: GCA_030015575.1. Classification (NCBI taxonomy): domain Eukaryota; kingdom Viridiplantae; phylum Streptophyta; class Magnoliopsida; order Asparagales; family Amaryllidaceae; genus Agapanthus; species Agapanthus africanus. Next base: position 302,271,900 of record CM057343.1, on the reverse strand, counting down.
ACAAACGAATCCCCGACGATCCGCTCACTGCCTTCATGTGGCTCGGGACTGTACCCAACTAAAACCTGTTTGCACGACTCGTTTGAGCCGTGGTAGGGTAGTAATCAAAGCACAGTAGGAACTCACACGAGACAAATGGCGATCTCAGGTCGACAGACTAACCTGTACACATGTCACTTGGGAACTGCTATCTGACAATAGGTATAATACCAACTAGCAGGTTCCCGGCGTGTCCGTCCAGTGTACTCATAATCCAATGAGCACCTATATACTATCTTAGGTGAACAAACTAACACCAATGGCTTATGAGACCGGGCCACCGCCCCTCATCGGGGTCTCGATCAGTATACACTAGTCTGCACCGGAGTATCGATGCCTAATCTCGAAACTCCCATGACTAGGGACATTCAAGGATTTGCTTAAAGACCCCCAGCTCCCACATATATGATCGCCATCATAATGCTGGTAGTCAAGAAAGAATCCTATGGGCTCTATCAACATGCAATAGTGATGATAAAGACAAACCAGATAGCATACTATCATCTTGAGTAAGACTGTTCTACCGGTATAGGTCTCCCCTCAATCATCATAGTCACCTTCCTACGACTACGATAATTGCCTTGAGGGCACCATAGCCAACAATCTCCCATTTGCACTTAAGGCCAATTATTGCGGTGTCGCATACTCACAGCCTGTGTGATACCGAACAACCAACTCCTCTACTAATCAGTTCGCAAAGCCCGTTTGCGTAACTATTGCATTCGAGAAATAGCCTCAGTGAGTGGATCCGCTTCAGTGTTTCTATCTGTATCTCTCTATATCTCAATTTCGCGGAGAATAACTATCTCCCGAAATGAGCAATACCTTGTCTTAGAATTTGTCTGGATATCTGATGGGACCCAGTTTACAAATGAACTCCAAATCCAGTAAACTTCTTAGACTGTATCATTTACTGAATTTAATTAGTATCCTGCACCATGCCTTCCTCAGTATCCGCTTGGACCACCTGTCCAACATACTGTCCCTCAGAAGAGGGAAAAACTATAACTGAGACAGCCACTCTGTCATCCAGGTCACCTTGGAAGCCTGAAATGATAACCGTGTCCTGAAGGAGGATGCCGTTACCATATCCTTAGAACATCCTTTTATTTTCATAAACTGCTTCCCTAAATTTCTCAAGGATTGGATTAATATATGTTTATTGTAGCTAGTGCAAAAACAACATCTGGTGTGGTACTTGACATTACATGATTAACTCAATTTCCTAAGCAAGTGATATGCTGATCATATAGATCCCTCTCCTCTTTAGTCTGTAAGATACCTATAGAGAGGGTAACTCCATCACCTGTAGGTACACCACCATGCTAGGAGTCGTCCATTCTAAAACACTTTAGAATAGTGTCAAGTACCCAAATTGGGACACTTCCCAAATCTAGATCTAAAACCATAGATCTAGTAACCAGAAACCCTGATATTATATCCATGTCCTATTTAGAGAAACAACTATGTGACAACCACAGTATAACCAATCGTAGTATAGGAATTTCACTTCCTATAAAGTGCATGTCATCCCAAATACCAGGACATCACACCCTACTACCTTCTTACCAGATCCATCTCCTATTCTGATGAAATCAAAGCCTATGACTATCACATAAAAAATAGATGATCTATTTCCGCTATACCTGCTTTAGTCTATAAATAGACATAAGCTACATGCCCACTATGCTTTCGCTGCTCCAACTGACTACAACAACCCTCTGGCAGAGTCATATGCACGTGCACTTCCAAAGCTAGTTTAGAACGACGCTATACTCATCCTCCTGCCGGGTCTTATAGTCTAGAACAGCAGTAATGGCAAGTCGGAGTAAATAAGAACCTCCCTGTCACCGTCTCTGAGAAGACTGAAGTACCTCTCGGGTGCTTGAGGTTACCCACCAAATTTGCGGAGTGGCTAATGGAACATCAAATCCAATTGAATCCTTAGGTTCTATTAAATTTTCATTAATCGTTTGTGGTTCTGGAATCACTTCCAGTTCTACTATACTCCCACTTTTGTTTTCTGAAAAAATCATTTTACTAAAACTGTGGCGAGTCAAGAACAATATCACTATTGATCTTCCTGATGGTAGAAAGTTAACCCTCGTCAAAACCCGAGATAACCCACAAACTGCCATTACTGAAACGTGCCTCGAGTTTATCTGGATTCTGGTTTTAAGCATTAGCCGAACAATTCCCTATACCTTAACATCGTTAAGGTATAAATTGATTCTATATATATTTAATATAGAAACAAAAGCACTAATTTAATTGGAACCAGATTCAAAATCATGCAGCTGTCTCCAGTGCATATCAACCAATAGGAATGAGGCCAATCAGCATTACTCAACTAGGAGTGCATCCATATATGAGTAACCCGAAAGAGAAGCAAGTTCTCAAAACCATTTCTATCAACGGAATACCAAACACAAGTATCTATATCTTCGACTATCTTGAAGAATCCTGATACTTTCAACAAATTGTTCTCTAGTTTATTCTTATACCTATAACTTCTCAATATCTGGACCTTGCATTTCAACAAAATACTTGTCCAGAATTGAAGAAGTCACAAGTAAACAGAATATAGTATGAGTACCAACCCCTTTGTCCTAATGGACACTAGACAACATACAATACTTTGTATAAGTCCACTGAGTTTCACAAGTCAAACCTTGTGCGTCATAGGTTGAAAACTGTACTATGGTAAAGAAGAATTACACCGCTGTTGAATGCACCTTACCTAACAATCAACTGATATGGGTAAATGTCAGAGACATAATTTCAAAAAGTTATATCTAACTTTATAAAATAAACTTACAGATATATCAGTTTGAAATTGGTGCATAACAATCGGATATTCAAAACCAAAAATTTGATGATAGGCAAAAACCAGATGATTTCCTCAAATATCACCAATTACAACGAATTCCGATATAATGATGATCTAATCACCCAATTCCCAATATCTTACTCCCACTCACTATCTGTAACACTATACATATGTGAGAAAGGAAACTGGTAATTACATACCGTGGAGTTAGAATCTTATTAGGAAAACAGTTTGTTAGTGGATGTTGCACACCCTCACAACACCTGTGAGGAGGCGGAAGTAGTAAACATTAATTTTTCTTGCATGCAACACCCACATAACGCAAGATTAGTGCTTAAACCCTAACTAGCAAAAACCATCAAGAGATCTAATCTAATATTATAGTATTTATACCTAATGGAACCGGTCCTTCGGGTCATCACTTGAATGTGACTCCTAGGCTCCTTGTGGTTGCAATGAGCTCGATCTCCGGCCACCTCAAGATCCAAGACGATCCACCCGATAGCTATCGAACAAGCTACAAACTCTACATAAGAGTTCAACATAGAGATCAAGTTTGCTGGAAGTGATCACTAAGATGATGTAGAGATTAAGTATTGGATTATGATTTTTGCTCTAAGATTTTGATTCACAACTCATGTGAGGTTAAAGCAAAGACGAGGAAGAAGGAGAGAACGAAGAAAGAGAATGTCAAAGAGATAATGGAAAGTTCAAGCATGAAAAAATATCATATGGCTCAAAATGAAATAATTGAAGCATGTAATAAAAAATTGCACTATGCTTCAATAGTAACTCCAAATGAATAAAATATGAAAGAAGCCATTCCATCATCCATACTAAGACTTTCTTAAATTCCACCTCATTTATTTATTTTCACAAAATAAATATCTAATAATGAGGTGTGTCCTTCTAGAAGGTATTCATGTAACAATTACAAGAATACCCCTCCACCGTATACCGTATAAGTATACCCGTATTCGAATTCCGAAAAATATTAATACAATCAATCCAATAATATAATACCGGCATGCGGCTTAAACCAAAGCCTACCGATACTAACATTCCGATCATTATTCCTGTAACGATTACACGAACATGATCGAAACCCTGCCATAACAACTTACGGCATCTACATCTTTCGCCTGAACCAGGAAACTCTCCATGTGAGACTCTAAAGACTCGACAGTACGCTGGCAGTGGGTTTAACTACAAGCATGTCAACAGCACTAGCTGTGGGTAACGGCTACCCAGGTACATGACGAAAAAGAGATGGCCGACGAGCGAACTCATCCTAACCCTAGCGAGCCTGTAAGCAACACTTACCATACAGTCCGGTCTCTTCGTCTGATACGTCGCATATGAAGTCTAGGGGTAGTAAAATTCAGACCCCAATAACTTTATAAGTCATGCTGATTTACGGCCCATAACGGTTTGAGAAACTACTGATAACTTTTATCAGTAAATCTCGAGAACCCTGACCAGGGATTTGTTGTTATGGCCGATCAAGCATAGAGCGACATAAACTCATATACCGGGAGAGACGAAACCCCTCCTATTGCTCACTGTCTCCATGCGACTCAGGACTGTACCCAAAATCCACCTGTTTGAACGACTCAGTAGAGCCGTGGTAGGGAGGAAATTAAGCACAGTGGGAATCACACAAGTCACTATGATGATCTCGGGTCTACAGACAAACCTGTACAAGTGTCAGCAGAGAACTGCTATCTGACAATAGGTATATATACCATCTAGAAGTTCTCTGCAAGTCATGTTCGGTGTACCCATTCTCCAGTGAGCACCTGTGTACAATCTTTGATGTCAAACACCATGGTTGTGGGATCAACCATCGCCCCCAGGGTCAAGAAACGTACACACTAGTCTACACTGGTAATATCGATGCCCTGTCACGATATACCTTTGACTAGGAACAATTAAACGATATGCTTATAGACCGCCTAGGCCCCACTAGTATGATCTTCATCATATCCTGGTATTCAAGCATAATCCTGAGGGCTTCATCCACATGTATATAAAGATATGAAATACAACACATAGCACGTTAAGATGAAGATAAACCAGATAGCATAGTATCATTTCGAGCAAAGATTGTTTCTGTACATATACATGCCTAGCATCCTATACAATACAGGCCTCTAGGGCATACATATCTAACAATCTCCCACTTGTACTAAAGCCTGTAGCTGGTGCAATAAGTACCCACTGTCTACACTAGAACCAGTTGACGGCGTACCGCATGCCCAACAAATCGAAAAGTTTCTCAAACTAGACTTGAGGGTTGGCCTTAGTGAATGGATCTGCTGTGTTGTCTTTCGTGTCTACTCTCCGTACCTCGATGTCCTGGCGATCCACTATCTCCCTGATGAGGTGATACCGCCTCAACATATGTCTGGATTTCTGATCGGACCTTGGTTCCTTTTCCAAAGCCATGGCTCCATTGTTATCGCAATACAGAAGTATTAGATTAGCAATGGATGGAACCACCTGAAGTTCAGAAATGAACTTTCTCATCCAGACTGCCTCTTTTGCGGCATCATTAGCAGCAATATACTCAGCTTCCATCGTGGAGTCAGCGACGGTATCTTGCTTGGAACTCTTCCAACATACCGCCCCTCCATTTAGGGTAAATACAAACCTTGAGGTGGACTTAATATTATCCTTGTCGCTCTAGAAGCTGGAGTCGGTAAAGCCCTCCATTTGGAGATCTCCGTTACCATACACCAAGAACAATTGTTTAGTTCTTCTTAAGTACTTCAGAATGTTCTTCAGAGCAGTCCATTGTTTCTCCTATGGGTTCGATTGATACCTGCTTACTGTACTCAGTGCAAAAGCTATATCTGGGCGAGTACACAACATCGCATACATTATAGATCCTACCGCCGAAGCGTAGGGTACAATGCTTATGCGAGCCCTCTCCTCATCAGTCTTTGGAGACATCTCTTTGGAGAGGGTGATCCCGTGATAAGAAGGTAAATTACCTCACTTGGAATCTTCCATACTAAACCACTTTAGTATGGTGTCAATGTATCTCGATTGGGACAATCCCAATAATTTCTTAGAACTTAATCCCCAGAATGTACGAGGCATCACCCAGGTCTTTCATGGAGAACCTCTGCGATAAGAATAGTTTGACCGATTGTAGCATAGGAACATCATTTCTTATCAAGAGAATGTCGTCCAAGTACAATACGAGGAATGTAACAGTACTCTCTACAATTCTTGTATAAATACATGGTTCATCTACATTTTTGATAAAACCAAACTCTTTGATTGTATCATCAAAGCAGATGTTCCAGCTCCGTGATGCCTGCTTTAATCCATAGATGGATTTAAGCAACCTGCATGCTTTTCCGCTGCTCCCACTATCAATGAAGCCTTCTGGCTGATACATAAAAACGCAATCTTCTAAATCACCATTTAGGAATGCCGTTTTAACATCCATCTGCCATATCTCATAATCATAGTGAGCAGCTGTAGCAAGCAAGATCCAAATGGATTTGAGCATTGCGACTGGTGAAAAGCTTTCATCACATTCCACGCCTGGTCTTTGACGAAATCCTTTTGCTACCAGTCTAGCTTTATAGGTCTCCACCTGACCATCCACACCGATCTTTCTCTTAAAGATCCATTTGCTCCCTATGGGTTTTACTCCAGAAGTCGCAACCTCTAAAGTCCATACTTTGTTGGTGTGCATGGATTCCATTTCGGATCTCATGGCATCCAGCCACTTCACTGAGTCACCACTCGTGTTAGCTTGCTGAAAACTAGTAGGATCATCATCATCCATGATGCAATCTTCTCTATTACCGTTAATTAGAAAACCGTAGTATCTATCAGATGGGCGAGAAGTCCTACTAGATCTACGAAGTGGCTGAGGTTCATCAGGTTCTACTGAAACCTCAGTTTCAATCAAATCATCGGTAATTGTTTGTGTATCTAGAATTTCTTCCAGTTCTACCGCATTGCCACTAGTACCATTTGTAAAAAATTCATTTCCTAAAAATATGGCATACTGAGAAACAAACACCCTTTGCTCCTCCTTGTGGTAGAGAAGATATCCATGTGAGTGTTTTGGATATCCCACAAATTTACATAAAACCGATCGTGCCTCGAGTTTGTCCGGATTCTGCTTTTTCACAAAAACCGGACAACCCCATATCCTAACTCTTTTAAGAGATGCCCACTTCTCATACCATATCTCATATGGAGTGGTAGACACGGTTTTGGTCGGAACCCTATTCAGTAGATAAATCGCAGTCTCCAATGCGTGCCCCCAGAATGATATTGGTAACTCAGCATCACTCATCATAGATCGTACGATATCTAATAGGGTATGATTTCTGCGTTCCGACACACCGTTGTGATGATGTGTGTATGGAGAAGTGAGCTGATAGAGAATCCCATTCTCTTTTAGGGAATGTAGAACTCTGAACATAGATACTCACCTCTTCGATCCGATCGAAATTTCTTGATACTCAAGCCTGTTTGTTTTTCTACTTCAGATTTATACTCCTTGAATTTTTCGAAGGCTTCAGACTTATGTTTCAACAAGAACACGTGTCTGAATCTCGAGAAATCATTAGTAAAAGTTTTGAAGTAGGAAAAACCACCTCTCGCATGTGTAAACATTGGTCCACATACATCACTATGTATGATGCCTAAGAGTTCAGTAGCTCTTTCTCCGTGTCCAGTAAACTGAGTTTTGGTCATTTTACCTTTGATACAAGACTGACAAGTGGCATAAGATTTATATTCAAACTGGTTTAAATATCCATATTTATGTAGCTTGGTTAATCTTGTCTCGTTAATATGACCAAGTCTACAACACCATATGAAAGCTTCATTTATGTCTGAAACCTTTCTTTTGTTTGTGTTTTGTATATGGAAAACAGTATGCTGGTTTAGGACGTATATCCCGTTATTTAATGTACCAGACCCAATCAACTCTTGATTAAGGTTAATGTTCATAACATTAAATTGTAATACAAAATTATATCCAGCATTATCCAACAACGATACATATATAATATTACATAACATCGAAGGTACAAAATAACATGGGTTCAAAACCAATATACAACCCGACGTCAAACCAAGGTGATACTCTCCCACTGCTGTAGCATGTACTGAGGAACCATTCCCAACCCAGAGAGTGTGATCACCTTTCTTCAAAAACCTACTATTTATCAGCCCCTGCACACAATTGCAGATGTGAGATCCTGCCCCGGTATCTAATACCAAGGAAACAGAGTTAATTGAAAAACAGTTTTCTGTTACAAACACCCTGAAGTGGAAGCATAACCATGCTTCTTCTTCTTGAGGCCCGCCAGGTATCCAACGCAGTTTCTCTTCCAGTGGCCAGTCTATTGGCAGTGGAAGCATTCCCCACGTCCTGCCACAGCAGCCCCTATCTTGTCCTTTCCCGGTGCCTTTTTCACCCCGCCTCTCGGCTTGATGGGATTCTTCTTCCTCTTTCCCTTAGCCTTGGCTTTCGGGATGGAGGAGGAAGATGGCCCAGCAATTAGAGCGGGAGTTTTCCCTACCTTTAGCGTGCTCTTTGTACTCCTCAACATGTTGAAGAGTTCAGGTAAGGACTTCTCTATGTTGTGCATGTTGAAGTTTACAATGAACTGAGCAAAGGCAGGGGGAAGGGACTGTAGAACAATATCAACATACTGTTCTTTCTCCATGGTCCAACCCAGGTCCTCAAGTTCTTCTATAAGTCCAATCATCTTCAATACATGGTCACCTACATACGTGCCAATAGCCATCCGCATTTGAAACAACTTTCGAGATGCCTCATATCGGAGAGTACGAGATTGCTCTCCATACAACTCCGTTGTATAGAGAAAGATGGATTGTACATCCATCTTCTCGTGCTGCTTCTGATGTTCATTGTTCATAGAAGCAAGCGCGAGGCACTTGGCTATTGTGCAGTCTATATCCCATGTCTTGCGGATTTCTTTATCCGCAACTGAAGAATCAGGGCCTGGGCTAGCAGGGGCTAGAGTAGTCAGGACGTATCCGACCTTATCATAGGTCAGGGAAATATTTACGTTCCTTAGCCAATCTTTGTAATTCGGTCCCGTGAGTTTATTCTTGTCTCATAAAAGCTTAATTCCCGTTATAGGTATGTGCCATTAGGAGAGAGAAAAGAAGACACTCAGCGATTGCTCTTATATAATTAGATTGGTTATTAATCTTATCTAATCTATGTCTCCCACTGATTTTTATCAAATTTTCCTTCAAACCTTAAGAAGAAAACTAACCAGGATTAATTTAAATCTACAAGTTCGCTAACCGGTCGGCCAGGCCATTGTCGGTACTCCGAGGGAGGTTCCCCGTGCTTTCGCACGGACCTAATTAAAATAAAGCTCATTTTCCTAGAGGCGTAACCCCGTTGACACCTTTCTAGACACCTACTAGATTAGCTAATTGTAAAGTGCAAAACTCTCCCGGGAGTAACTTTTACTCACAGTGGGATTGGGATCCAACTATTATATAGAAGGTATGCAATCTCATTGCAAATTTCAACTCTTGAAATTCCGATATGATTTTTACCCCTATTGTCTTATGACCTTAACTATTGTCAACAAATTATAAGCACTAGTCAAGTTCTACCCGCCATTTCGTGATTGATTGAGACCCACCCGCATGACCCTTAACTATGGTCAACAAAGTCATACAAATGTCCTAATTGATCGCATCAAATGCTTTGTAGGAAGACATCACTTAGCTACCGTACACCACGCCTTAACTATAGTCAACAAACGTGGCACGAATACTAAGTACTCTGCTTCCTAAAATAGTGGAGGGCAACGGATGGTTTTTATTAAACCCTTAACGTTTTGAAATTGATATCATTGTAGAATCTAGTGAAAGGAGTGGTTTAAGCTCCAGTTTTAAAAGTCGAATGGTTTTATAGTATCTTTCTAATTTTGCTAAAGAGTCCACTCCCGGTGAAGGGATCTCGGCTCTTTCCTCATCGAATGAGGTACAGGATATTCATGAATACCACGATGCAAAGCAAAAGTTAGATCAACTATAAAAACAATCGAGTGCTTTGTAAAATTTGCTAGTTTCGCTAAAGGGGTCACTCCCGGTGAAGGGATCTCGGCCCTTTCCTCGTCGAATGAGGTGATGGATATTCATCAAGGAATACCACTATACAAAGCAAAAACTAGAGTTACCCATTTTAAAAAGTTTGATTCTACAGCATCTTTAGGTTTCTTTTTCTTAACATTAATCACATTAATGTTGTCCCATCATTTACGTTTCCTAAACATCAGAGAAAAGAAACGAAAATAGAACGTACGCATATACCATCCGCATTCGCCACGGGGCCCCGTCATGCACCATTAGGTTACTTAACTAACGGCAGTGCGGGGGATGGACTAGCGCGGGTGCAAAACATAAGCAATGTTTATTATATATCTCGTATATAAATAGCCACTCGTCGCACGCATTTATAAACATTCCAGATCACAAATGAATACATTGGATATACTAGGAATTCCGTACATTATTTAAGCCCTTAATGAAAGACGGTTTCCATGGTCGTGATGAATAGCCAAACCCCACCCTAGACCCCTACGGGTGCGGCAAACTACCCGCCAAATTCCCGAAGTGAAGCAACCTCCCTCAACAAAGTGAGTAGGCAACTCGGCATTACAAGAACCCTGTAGTTTGTGCACCCCACCTTGGGTCTATCCTAGGAGCAAAAACAGTAAAAAAGAAAATATACAACGGTGGCTACAACTTCAACCCATATGTGCCCCGCAAAATAATATTACATTGCTTTTTACAAATTACATGAATGAAAGAAAAGAAAAACGCTCTTCTTACATCCCCCCGGCCATTCATCACGATGATCCAATATATTCATATACACATACCATCTCATGATATCAATACCGATGTGTGTAACCCCGACTAATCGACTTATAGCAATTAGTCAACATTTCCAAAACACACATACACAAACCAAGTAAAGAAGTCGCAACATTAGAATTTCGCATGAGATTTGCAAACTACATCATTTTCCAACACTTGAAAAATCCTGTGAGCAAGATTTCAAAAAACCGGTCTTTTGAGACAATCTAGGAGCCGAAACGAACTTGAAACCCGCCCGAACTTCACGAAGGCGAACAACACAAAATATACTGTCAAATAGGAGGCCTCAAAAGGGTACCCACCCCCGGGGGACACCTCGAGGTCGCCCCAAACGGTGTGCAGACCCGAGAGCACCCTGTTGGGGTGCTCTTGGGTCACCCACCCCCAAGGCCACCTTGAGGTGGTCTTGGGGTGTGGGTCCAACCTCTGCTCCCCCGGGGTGTCCTTAGGTTCTGCGCGCTCTACCCCGCGGCTTCTCGCATCAAACCGTGAGCCCGCGGTGTGCAAACAACTCAAAACATCGATTTTCAAAACTGTTTTTTCGGCAGTTTTTGCACGAGAAAAAAACGGCGGAATTCTAACGTTGCTACAAGCTATTTATGGTTTAAGAGCCTGATACCATGTTAGTGGATGTTGCACACCCTCACAACACTTGTGAGGAGGCGGAAGTGGTAAACATTAATTTTTCTTACATGCAACACCCAAACAACCCAAGATTAGTGCTTAAACCCTAACTAGCAAAAACCATCAAGAGATCTAATCTACTATGATAGTTGTGACGGCCCGAAATTGGCACGTGACGGCCCATAAACTACGCAACGTCTACAGGAGTAACACAATTTAAGTAAGCTGAAAACCCAGCAATCTAAACCATCAAAAGTAGTAAGAATTAAGAACAATTTTAAAAACCTTTGAAATCTCAATCCAAATTCTTTAAAAGTCCAACTTTATTTCCTTTAAAATTTTGGCAGCACCACCTTTGTAAAAACTAGCCCCAAAAATGGGTATAACATAAATATAAGTAAACCATCCCCAAACGGGAGTAAAATCACGCCCAAAGGCGGAAAACAACCAGCACAACAGATATACGATGCCGTAGTGAAGAAATAAAAGACGATAAAAAGAAAACTGTATAAAAGACAACCAAGTCACAAAATAATATACAATATCGTCCTCACATCAAGTCTCTAAGTCAAACATGAAAATAGTATATGGAGAGTACAAGAATACAACGAATATACAATACAACAACGAATAACCAGAAAACCCACCTAAGCAAACTGCACACTGTGAGCTGATGCGGTATCCGCAGCGAAAGATGATAAGACAGATGAATAGCCTGCCTCGACTAATCTAGGGAACAACCTGCAAAACAAACTGTGGCACAACGGGGGTGAGTTGCCAACTCGCGAATAGTAAATAACATATGCAGGAAATCGCAAGTATGCACGTACAACGCGAATCTAACATATGCAATTAATAGCAATAAAAGGTCATTTGAATGCAATAATCATGAAAGGTACACTAACGGTTACTACAAATTCATGAAGCAATAATATGACAATCGGTATGCAATAATCATGCAATAATGATATGAAAAGGAATATATGCAACAGTCATGAAAGGTATACTAACAGGTACAACTAACACATGAAATAATGCATATAAAATAAGTACGTAAATGCAACAGTCATGAGAGGTACTCTATCAGGTACAACTAATACATGAAGCAGTGCATAAACAATAAATGTGGAGTATGGAATGAAACATGTCATCTCCATGGATTCCTGACATCGTGGTAGGATCAAAATCCATCAAGACAATCCAAATCCCAATTTCCTCAAATCAGCCCCCAAATTGGCTCTCATATCATATAGTCTCACAAATCCTGAATGTACAATATCAAGTAAATCTCATATATCCTGAATGTACAAAATCAAGCGAAACTCATATATCCTTTATACACAATATCAAGTAAATCTCATATATCCTGAATGTACAATATCAAGAAATCTTAAATGTCCTAAATCCAATATCAAGTGAATCTCTTATATCCTAGGTATATTTGCATGAATAAATATGATGAAGTATATGAATTTATATGTATACATATATATTAGCGTCCCATTCCATTAATATATATATATATATATATATATATATATATAACAGCGTCCCATTCTACCGTTATATATACTTAGGAGTAAAATATCATGAAAACAATGTGTCAAGCATCGACACAGAAATGCTGATCTATCAGGTGCTGTCACCACGACTGGCACCCTGATAGGTACGTATCATATGCTATACCGTAAGCTCGAGTGCCTAGCTCTGCCTCGCCTCTCGACGTATCCATACGCACATGACTCCCATCGGTATCCCCTCGATAACCGCCGAGTCATTGGTAATGTCACCGGATGGTATGGTTCCACCACTAACTCATCGTCTACTCCACGACTCTTGCCCCGGGGTACCTCCGGGCCCAACCATGTACCCGCACACGGCCCTCTCCTTTCCTCGCGTAGGGTACTTATATATCAGAACCGATAAATCTTATGGTGGATGCTGAAATATCATATCAAGAGAAACCGGCTTTTTCAAATAATGCATAATTTCATGAAACTACCATAGCCCTCAAATCCAGAAAACATCATAAAAAAAATCCATATCTCAATGCGAAAATCCATGAATATAATATACGCAACAGAAAACTGTAATGTAAGCATATAAAGGAAAAGGCTCTAACTAACTGCAACAAGTTAATATAAAATATCATGCGGTTCCTATTTTCTCCAATTCTAAATAACATCAAGTAAAGGTAAACATGTAGCTATAACCAGATATATGTGTAAACATAAAGATATAGCAAGATATAGGTATCTACCTATCAGTAATGATGTAATATACCCTCCAAGAATAATTGAAGTATGTATGCAAAGTATACCTGTAGCTATGTCATTATGTGTGTATGTACCTATCACTAATGGTATAGTACTCTATAAATATATAGGTAACTAGCATGTAAGTATACCAAGGCATATGTGTAAGCATGTAGGTATACAGGTATACTATATGTCATATGCAATAAGAAATATGAATCAATGTCACAATGTCCCAAACCAAACTATATCATATATATAAGTGGGTTGTGCATGTCATGATAATTATTGACGGTGTGTGTGGCATACAATCAGTGCTCGTGCAACATGAGCCGTCAATAATAATGAAGTGTCCTAAGGATACTAGTCCACGCACAACAATTAACAAAGCAGTAGGGTGTATGCGCAATTCTAAATATGAAATAGAATATGCGACAAGTCAAGTCATCTCTAGCCCAGACGCATAACGCCATGCGGGCGATTCCCCTGTAGATGTTAAATCTACTCACAAACGCTCATGGCTAGGAGAAGCCTACCACCTGTTTTCCCTTTGTCGCAGCGTCCGAAGTTCCCGCCTGTGAACCTATTACATAAAACAATATATAGAAATATATTAGCAATAGACCCAAAACACGTACAATCTACACGGACCAACACGACACACATACGTACTCTAAAGGGTTCGTGTTGTAGCTAACGTGTATAGCGACACTACGAAGCCAACTCAGAGCAACAGCAGCACAGAACACGCACCGTATCGAACAATGTATCGTGTGAAACGAAACACTAGAAATACGTAAAGTGGTCCCAGATTTTGCTATACTAACAATCTGTAAAAGTTGCAAGTACCATGAGACCACATACAGCCCCAGAGACCCCTACACAAAAATCCACACCCCAACTCCCCAGTCTGGCCGCAATTTGCGGCCAGAACCATTAAATTTGTGGCCAGTTCATGATGGAATTGGTTCGTATTTTGAGGGTAGGTTCTAGGTCACTACACTAGGTTACTGTGATGTGAACTTTTGCAACAATTACCTGGTTTGATAGCAGATCATCCGAGACCCAAAATTACTCTAAAAATACGATATTTACCCGAAACGATATGATACGCAATAAAAACTGAAACTAACAAGCTAAGCTACACAAAAAGTACATAAAGAATAGAAAGAGATCATTACCTACACAAATGAACTCAAAGATCCAAGCTTTGCAAACTCCAAGGCATCCAAGAGGCAAATCCAAGAAAAAGGTGTGATTGTTGTCAGATTTGTGAAGTTTTTGATGAAGTTTTGTGATGGAAAAAGAGAGTGTTCAGTTGTGAGGTGAGATATGAAAGAATAAAATAGAAAGAGAAATGAGAGAGTGTGTGAGGATACGAGAGAGGGAGGTGAGTGTAGGGTGAGAGATTAGGTGAGTGTAACCATTAGCATTAACTCACCATTAATGCTTTCACACCTCACCTTGCCACCTCTTCAATCAACAAAAGAAATATCTCTCTCTCACACAAATATCTTGAATTAGGGTTAAGGATTAAAGTAAAGATTAGGATAAAAGCAAAGGATTAGATAAATGGTTAAGTGCCATGGTTACTAAGAACTAGATTAGCACAAACAAACCCTCACATTAACGTGCACATGTGTGTGCATGTCCATAACAAATAAAAATAAATTATTAATCAAATGTTATAAAATGTGAGGAACCCAAATTGGTAAACTTTTTACAGTAAACCCGCATTAACGTCTAAACGAACACTAACCGAAATCTAAGGCGTTACAATCTCCCACCTTAAAAAAATTCATCCCCGAATTTAAAATTCTCACTTAGCATACCTTCAAAGAGAAGATTACAAAACTCTCAAATCTCGCTCGCAGCCTCCCAAGTGATTACCTCACTATAAGGTTAGGTCCAAGAAAACCCTTCACAGATGGCAAGACCCTTGACCGAAGTTTCTCCACCTGCCGAGCCATTAACATATTGGCTGCCGGTGAACGAAAGATCGGGTTTCAAGCTAAATGGTCTGGTGCTGAATCATATGAGAAAGGTCATGAAGGTTATTGCAAAGTATCGACACAAGGAATACGGGGTGAATAATCAATAAACTGGGCGGAAGTGCCAAATTAAAGGCAATGAAACTAACTCGCTTTAAGGATCTCAAAAGGACCAACAATTCTGGGATAAGCTTCATAAAACTCAACACGTCATTCATCGGAAAGTCCGTTGGAATATATGATCTCCCACAGCGAACTCAAGTCTTCGACCACCACGGTCGTCATAAGAGCTCTGTCTGCACTGGGCTGTTCTCATCCTGACCTAAAACAACTGGATCATCTCCGAAGTCTCTAGACTAGCTGGGATCCAAAAATCCTACTTACGTAGAGTCAGAAAAACAGACTAGCGATCGACACGACCTAACAACTAACCTAAAGGTTGCCAATTGGAGTGTCTCCTGATAACTGCTATCAAAGGAGAACCCTAACAATGGCAAGTGACGATCCCAACTGCCGACAACAAAAGTACGCACGCACAAGCATATCCTCTAGAGTCGGTATAGCCCGCTCTCACAAAACCATCATCCTGCAGATGGAAAGACAGAGCTAAATCTCAACCAGTACCCAAGGCTTCCTGAAGCTCCTGCCCAAGACGGCAAGCGAACAGGGTGCCTTCATTTGATACGACCTATGAAGGAACTCCGTGCAATGCACAAACTTAACAATGGACAATTGAGCAAACTGAGCATAAATGGATAACAAGCACCTGAATGGAGTCACACCCTGACTAAACCTGGGTAGACGGCATAACGAATATTCATGGAGGTCTGCTCCCACTCCCACTCCGGAACGGTTGAAGGTTATAACTCTCCAGCCGGTCTCAGATGCTCAACTTTAGCACACAACAAGATAGACACCTTGAAACAAAACTCGAAACTTCTCTCTACATCCCTTCCCACCCGTAACTATCTCACAAGTCATATCAAATGTTGGTGGAACTTGATTGAACACAGAAAGCTGACTGATGTGCCTGCTCTAGGATTTCGCGTCTCTACCCAATAGTATCAGGTACACAAACGCGTCCCTAAACTTAGCACACCCTTGTCACAAATCAAGGACTCTGGATCGTTACCCAGCTAAGTATGCTCAAGAATCTCTGACAAATGAGCATCGGCGGGCAGTGCCTCGCGAAAGCGATTAAGGAAAAATGGTCGGGCGCGGACATGAGCAAGCTGTCCCCTCAGTAGAGGCGAACTTAAGCTGTACTCAACGATCGAACAAGAACTGTAAATCTGCAGAAGACTATCTCAACATCAAAACCTGCTGCAGGAAGTTGTAAATTAAGCTCTGGTGGTTCGTGAAAATCTAACACGACTCTCTGAACAAGTAGTGTTTCCCAATCTCCAACGCAAAACCACCGCGGCCATCTCCAGATCATGAGTGGGATATCCTTCTCGTACTTCCTCTGACTATTGGGAAGCAAAAGCGATAACTCTATAGTGTCGCCTCTGTACACAATCGAGCCCCACTCGCGAAACACCACAGTTAAACAACAAGTCGCCCGAACCAGAAAGCAAAGAAAGAACTGGTGCAGTTGTCAACCGAGTCTTCAACTGCTGAAAAATCCGCACGCATGCCTCAGTCCAAACAAAAGAAACCTCCTTTCCTGTCAGTCCAGTCAACGGTGCAGCGATACACTAGCAATCCTGCACGAAACGGTGGTAGAAACCTGATAAGCCCAAAAATCTGCGGACCTCCGTCCCGTACACAAGTCTAGGCCAAAGCTGTACGGCCTCGATATTCCTCGGAACCATATGAAAACCGTCTCCCGTAACTACAAGACCTACGAGTCAACACAAACAAGCCTGAAGGAACACTCCGAGAATTTAGCAAACAGCTGGTGCTCTCCAGGTATCTGCAAAACAAATCCTCCAGTGCTGCTCCTGTTCCTCAAGACACATTAGAATAGACCAGAATGTCATCAATGACACAACAATTGGTCGAGGAACGGCCTGAAGAAATCTGGTTCATCATATCCACGAATGCTGCTAGGTCATTGGTGAGTCCAACGACGCCACCAAAACTTGTACTGCCCATAGTACGCGCAAAAGCACTTTTCGGAATGTCATCACTCCGAACTCGCATCAATGATGACCTGATCCCGAAAAAACTTAGAAAAATGTCTCGCACTCGCGATCTGATCGAAGAAATCATCAATGCAAGGTAAAGGATACATATCCGCACCGTAAGCCGGTTTAATTGACGATCAATCAATACACAACCTCAACTGTCGTCCTTCTCCTTGACGAACAGATATAAGAGCTCCCCAATACGAAACACTCAGACGCACAAGCCCCCCAACAAACAACTCTGCAGCTGATCTTTAAGCTCCCTAAGCTTCACCGGCTCGTCTGGAACAACGTCGGAAAACTCTCACACGAAAGGAACCCGGTCCAACAAACCCACTGCGGCTCCGGTATCACGAATTAACGCCAAGAATTCTTGACTTCCTCTCCTTAAAAGCTGACTAGCGAAAATGCTGAATTCAAGCTATGAGAGGCGGCACCACTGTCCCCCTACACAACAAGAACTGACTCGCTGGGAAAACAAAACCTGACTGTTTCTACACGGTAGTCCACAGACGCCTAGCATGTAGCTAACCAGTCCATGCCTAGGAGAACGTCAAATCCAACATCTCTAGAAGGATCAAAATGACGGACGAATCACTATCTCCTATCCGATTGGCACACGACCGAAACACGTGTCACGCAACAAAAGAATCGCTGACAGAAATTAGCACAACAAACTGATCTACCAAACACGACTCTCATCCCAACCACGGCACAAAGTGTTTAAAATAAACAAGTACATCAAAACAACATACGAATTTAGAATACCTGAAAAACTCTGCATTGGACGCCCGCGCGTCCCGATGAGTAGAAGCAAACTCTCGTGTCAGCCCCCTACCTGCAACTGGCTGAACTCCTCCTCTGCTAACATGTCTCCTCTGAGCGAACCTTTCGCATCCACGACCTCTCTGAATACGAGTCTGACGCGGTGCTAAGGAATAATGTCTGACGAAGTGTTGAAGGCTCCCACATCGAAAACATCCATACGATGGTTGCTGACCCTCCTGGGGACGAGAGCTGAACGACTATCCTCGTCCTAAGCCTCTGCTACTCCCATGACGGTCACGAAATCTGTCTAGAGGGCTAAGCCTCTGTCTCTGGGCTGGTGCACCGGTACGAGTCTTCCACTGTTCCGGAACTCCCTATGTCTCTGGAAGGCGTGCCTCATCAACTGGGGCTGCATCCACTGATGCTATATAGGTGACGGACTGCTGCATGCTGATCACAAGGAACAACTGGGTAACCAGGGTGACAACCTCCTGTCGCTGCGCTCGAATGGCCTCAACCAATGAACTCATCATCTGGCGCATGTCCTGCATCTCTGCAACAAGCCTAGCGATATTATCTATCGAAGGCAGATCCATCTGCTCCTGTGCAACGAGCGCGCCATCCTGGTCAGACCTCATCCCACCCGAGTCAATCCTCACCTCGGCCCTCGCTGCGTCACTTTGAGTCCCCATAGTCATCGGCGGCAAAGGCTATAAATGGAAATAGATTTGATAAGAACACGGAAATCGAATCACAAGGATATGTCATCAAGGAAGGAATTTCAAGAAATTTGTACTTAGGTCACTTTAGGCGGAGTATCGCATCGTGAGTATGCTGCGGACATACACACACTATGTTACTCTGCTTAAGCTACCTACTCCATCATACCATGGTCATCCTACACTCCGAAAGGTAAAACCTAGCGCTCTGATACCAACTTTGTCACGACCCGAAATTGGCACGTGATGGCCCTTAAACTACGCAACGTCTACAGGCGTAACGCAATTTAAGTAAGCCGAAAACACAACAATCTAAACCATCAAAAGTAGTAAGAATTAAGAACAATTTTTAAAAGCCTTTGAAATCTCAACCCAAATTCTTTAAAAGTCCAACTTTATTTCCTTTAAAATTTTGGCAGCATCTCCTTTGTAAAAACTAGCCCCAAAAATGGGTACAGCATAAATGTAAGTAAAGCATCCCCAAACGGGAGCAAAATCATGCCCAAAAGCGGAAAACAACCAGTACAACAGATATACAACTTCGTAGAGAAGAAATAAAAGACGATAAAAAGGAAACTGTATACAAGACAACCAAGTCAAAAAATAATATACAATATCGTCCTCACATCAAGTCTCTAAGTCAAACATGAAAATAGTAGATGGAGAATACAAGGATACAACGAATGTACAATACAACAACAAATAACCACAAAACCCACCTAAGCAAACTGCACACTGTGAGCTGATGCGGTATCTGCAGCAAAAGATGATAAGATAGATGAATAGCCTGCCTCGACTACTCTGGGGAACAACCTGCAAAACAAACAGTGGCACAACGGGGGTGAGTTGCCAACTCGTGAATAGTAAATAACATATGCAGGTAATCGCAAGTATGTACGTACAGTCTAACATATGCAATTAATAGCAATAAAAGGTCATACGAATCTAATATTCATGAAAGGTACTAACGGTTACAACAAATACATGAAGCAATAATATGACAATCGGTATGCAATAATCATACAATAATGATATGAAAAGGAATATATGCAACAGTCATGAAAGGTACACTAACAGGTACAACTAACACACGAAGTAATGCATATAAAATAAGTATGTAAATGCAACAGTCATGAAAGGTACTCTATCAGGTACAACTAATACATGAAGCAGTGCATAAATAATAAATGTGGAGTATGGAATGAAACATGCCATCTCCACGGAATCCTGACATCGTGGTAGGATCAAAATCCATCAAGACAATCCAAATCCCAATTTCCTCAAATCAGCCCACAAATTGGCTCTCATATCATATAGTCTAACAAATCCTGAATGTACAACATCAAGAAATCTCAAATGTCCTAAATCCAATGTCAACTGAATCTCTTATATCCTAGGTATATTTGCATTAATAAATATGATGAAGTATATGAATTTATTGTTAGTGTATATGCCCTAGAGGCCATTACTGTATCATACTAGTTTGTATATTACTTGATGGAAGCTTGGGATATTCACCTTGTATAAACAATCTTGCTCAATATAGTAGTATGCTACTTGGTTTGTTTCTAATTCAATGTGTACTTGTGTTTATTTCAGTATATCACTTATACGCATTAGTGGAGCCCTTAGGATCTTTGCTTGATTACCAGCGTTGTGATGGCAGTCACACTAGTGGGGGCTGGGTAATCTATAAGCACATCCTTATACAGGTCCCTAGTCGCAGGACTATCGAGACAGGGCATCGATACTCCGGAGTAGACTAGCGTTTGCGCTTCTCATCCCAGTGTGGGAGATGGTCTGTCCCACAGCCATCAGTACGTCGTACTGGAGATAGTATACGGGTGCTCGTTGGGTTACGAGTACACTGGACAGGACTTGTCGGGAACTGACAGGTTGGTATTATACCTATCGTCAGTTATCAGTTCCCAGGTGACATGAGTACAGCTTAGTCCGCTGACTTGACACTGGCACTTCGCCTCGAGTGTGTTCCCACTGCACTTTGATCACTACCCTACCACGGCTCAAAGGAGTCATGCAAACAGGTGGTGGTTGGGTGCAGTCCCGAAGCACTTGGAGGCAGTGACGGTTAGACAGGATTCGTCTCTCCCGGTATTGGGGTTGACATCGCGCTGTGTCTAGGAGAGCCATTACACGAGTAGTCCCTGGCCAGGGCAAGCGAGATATACTGGTAGGCTTCCAGTGTTATCTCAGGGTGTTTTGGGCTTCACTCCGACACGACTTGTACCGCTATTAGGGGACTGACGTTTTACCGCCCCCTAGGCCCGACATGCGATGTATCAGACGAACAGACCGGACTGTACGGAGACTGTCACATTCAGACTCAGTAGGAGTTCAGATGGGGTTTCACCTCGTCAGCCTTCTTGTCGGCATCTACCTGGGGACCGCTACGCACAGCTAGTGCCGCTTGCGGTCTGTGGTTAAACCCACTGCCAGCGTAGTGTCGAGTCTTTAGAGTCCCACAGAGAGGGTATTCGCCTCTGGGCAAAACAGAGTAGAGGTCGCATGGTTTTGCGACAGGGTTCGTTCTCATCCGCGCACTTGTGCACGTTTGGAGTCCGGACGGATATTACTGGCTGGCTCTGGTTTGAGTCAGATACTGGTATATGTTTTGGGGTTGCTTTTTATCTCTCAGTATTCATGTTCCTCGGAACAAGGATGCAGGTGTGTATGCACAGTTATTTGAGGAAGAGGAAGAGGACTTTCATTAGGGTTTCGGAACGGGTGCGTGTGCACAGTTGACAGTCGTCTTTTTCCAAACCCTAATGGATTTATGTTATATCAATTAATAATATTAATAAAATGAAATTGTGTCATGGTTGGTTTTTATGTTGACTTGTTGACCATGGTTGACTTGTTGACCATGGTTGAAGTTTTGACCATCATCATTACAAAAGAAAGATGCTCTTTGATTCTAGCAAATTCATTTAATGTTTGAAATGATAATGGTCATTCCTAAACTTTCCATCAACCTTTTCATTCTCATTATTATTATTAATTTGATAATTCTTTTGCTTTTTGTTATGGTTGCAAAAAGAAAAGAGCTCATTCTTTCATTTGGCTTCTCTCTCCTCACTTCCTCTTCTTCTTCCTCTAGCAAAAGGAGAACCCTTCTCATGTGTTGAGAATCCCTCTCTTTAAAAGAAAAGCACCCCTTAGACACTCTCTACTCACTCTAGGATCAAGGGTTTAGCAAGCCGGAGATTCTAGTTCACTCAAAGTTCGAGAAAGAGCCCGAAGGTTGTACCCTCAGGTGGATCCATCTTCGACGGAAGAAGGCGACGAGAAGAGAACCATCAACCTCTACTAGGTTTCAAGAAGAAGGAGTTCAAGTTAGGTATAACCACTTTGCCGAGTAGATAACTCTCCTTTGCATGTTTGCTAGTTTAGTTTAAACACGATCCCGACCTTGTTTAGTCCATGTTGCCCCATGCGCCAAAAATTTGATTTTTATACCGTTTCCGCCTCCCCGTAAGAACCGGGGGTCGCAATGTGGACTTACAGTGGTATCAGAGCCTAACTAAACTTAAACTAGCTTGGTAGTGAAGTGTGACGAAGTTCGGAACCAGAAAAATCCAAAAACCAAACTTTTACAAAACCCTAGTTTCTGTTAAAAAATTTTCTGGTCAAAACAAGATTTGTTATACACCTAAATTCGGCTCAGGGTTTTGTGTGAACACCCAAGAAAAACGATCCCCTAATTCCTTCAAACCGCCGCGGATCCGCGGCCTCACCTATTGTTCGAGCCGCGGATCCGCCGCCGTTTAGAGTCTTCTGGTGATCGGGTTTCGTGCAGTGTGTCTCTGTGTTGGTTTTGGGATTTTTAAAATATGTTATATGTGCCCAGATTTTCCAGAGCAGAAATTTACTTTTGGGGTCCTATAATTCCGTATTTTTTTCCGAACTTCACTGCACTTTGACTATGATGGTTATATCTGTGATGTTTGCATGTATTGAACGTCGGCTAATCGCTATAAGTCGATTAGTCGGGGTTATACATCTCTGTGATCTGTGTTTGATGATGGTTTGTGTATATGAATGTGTTGGACTGTCGCGGGTGAATAGCCGGGGTGGATGTGAGATGAGCTTTTGTTTTTCTTTCATTCATTGTAAATGTAAATTGATGTAATATTATTATTTGTTTTGCCGCACAACCGGGTCGGGGTTGTAGCCGTCATTGTATAATTCTTTTTACTGTTTTTTGCTCCTAGGATAGACCCATGGAGGGGTGCACAAACTGCCGAGTGCTTGGCGGGTAGTTTGCCGCACCCGTAGGGGTCTTGGGTGGGGTATTGGCTATTCACCGCGACCGTGTAATCCGCTTTTCGTTGCAGGCTCGAACGGATTGCGGATTCCTAGTATATCCAATGTATTCATCTGTGATCTGTAATGTCTATCATTGCTTTCTATTTAGGCGTTGCTTATGTTTTACAGCCGCGCTAGCCCAGCCCCCGCTCTGTCGTTAGTTAAGTAACCTAACGGGTGATGACGGGGCCCCGTGGCGAATGCATATGGCATAAGCGTACGTCATATTTTGGTTGTTTTCTGCAATGGTAGGATTAAATGATGGGACGCATTAAAAGAACTAATGCAAGAATATCACGCATTAAAAGAACTAATGCAAGATAATAAACCAAGTTAAAGTCGTTGGAACACTTTCGAAAAACCACTCGGTTCTTTTCAAAACTAACTTTTAAATGCGGAGCTTGAGCCACTCCTTCTAAAAGCTATCTCGTTCCATCGATTATATCAAGTTCACTACGTTCACGGTTTCACCAAAACCATCCGTAGCCCTCCGTCATTTCATATGAATATTCAACGGTATTCAAGCAGTGTTTGTTGGCCTTAGTCAAGGCACAGTGTTTGGTAGCTGGTGGGTATTCATATGTTGCATAGATAGAATGCGTTGGTTTGGGACAGTCGTATTGCCTTGTTGGCCATAGTCAAGGGTAAATACGGGTGGGTTCAAATTAACCTGGATAACGACGGGTAGAACTTGACATGTGACTTATGATTTGTTGGCCTTAGTCAAGGTCATAAGAGCATGGGGCAAAAATCCACATCGGGAGTTTCATAAGTACTGAAACTTGCTAGATTTGCATACCATTTGGAGTGTGGTGATTCTGGTAGGATTCCTTCAGTTTCGTCATGCGATGATATTTGGATCCCGATCCTACTGTGAGTATATGCTACTCCTCGGGAAATTTCTCACTAAACGATCAATGCTATAAACCTAGTAGGTGCCTAGAAAGGTGTTAGCGGGGCTACGCCCCCAGGGAAAAGAGGTTCTTAAATTAAGGAACTTCACGAAAGCGTTGGAAAACCTCCCTCGAAGTACCGACACTGGCCTGGCTGAACGGTTAAGCAAGTATTGTGCGGTGGGATTGATCCCGGCTAATTCTTCCTTTATGGTTTGAGGAGGGATTCGAGAGACAGTGGGAGCCATCCTGTTTAGACAAATTAAAAACCATTCTAAACTTGCAAGAGCATCATGCTAAAGTGTTTCTTCTCTCCCCCCTGCAGCGACCAAATCGAAATGACTGGACTTAAGTTACTTCTAGATAAAAACATACTGACAGGGCCAAACTACAAAGATTGGCTCAGGAATGTCAAAATGGCAATCACTTACGACAAGCTGGGGTATCTTCTTACTACCAAAGCTCCCCCCGTCCCAGGTCCCACCTGCAGCGTCGCGGATAAGGAAATCCGTAAGACTTGGGAGATTGATTGCGCGAAGGCCAAGTGCCTCGTGCTTGCCTCTATGGACAACGATCACCAGAGGAGGCACGAGAATATGGATTTGGAATCCATATTTCTTCATACAAAAGAACTGTATGGAGAGCAGTCTCGTATCGCAAGATACGAAGTGTCGAAGAAGTTATTTTCGGCAAAGCTGGCCGTCGGATCATCGGTAACGGACCACGTGCTTAAGATGATTGGCTACATTGAGGAGCTCGCGGAACTTGGGACCACGTTGGAAAGTGAACTGTATACGGATTTAGTTCTCCAGTCCCTTCCATCCACTTACGCCCAGTTTATACTGAACTTCAACTTACAAGAAAAGGAAGTTGAACTTTCAGAACTCCTCAACATGCTGAGGAGCGCAGAGGGCACCCTACAGAAAGGTAGGGAAACACCCGCTTTGTTTGTAGGAGGATCTTCTTCCTCTAGGTCCAAGGCGAAAGCCAAGGGAAAGAGGAAGAAAGCCCCAGCCAAACCAAGAGGCAGTGTTAGTAAAGTGGGTACGAAGGGAAAGGAAAAGGCAACAAAGATTACGGGCAAGCTTGTGGGAAAGGAGGAATGCTTCTATTGTCATAAGAGTGGACACTGGAAGAAAGATTGCAGGGCTTGGAAAGCCAGGACACAGGAACTGAAGCAGGTTGCCGCTTCAGCTTCAGGTGTGTATGTTATTAAAAACTGTCTTTCTATAAACTCTACTTCCTGGGTATTGGATACCGGATCAGGATCTCATATCTGTAATTCTTTGCAGGCGTTGAGAAATCGTAGGTTTTTGAAGGCAGGTGACATGACCCTCAGAGTTGCGAACGGAGCTAGCATGGATGCTAAAGCCGTGGGGGACTATCACCTGGGAATGACAGATGGGCATGTTTTGGTTTTGCGTAATTGCTTTTTTGTACCCAACGCAACTTGTAATATCATTTCTGTATCTTTGGTTTCTAAAGAAGGTTATGAATTTGCGTTTGTAAGTAATGTTGTAAACATTCACCTTAATCAAGTTCTGATTGGGTCAGGTACACTGAGCAATGGCATATACGTATTGAACCAACCACAGATTTTCAATGTCCAGAATACACACAAAAGAAAGTCTCCTGATATCAATCAGGCTTTCTTATGGCATTGTAGACTGGGTCACATCAATGAAACACGGTTGACTAAGTTACATAAAGAAGGATACTTGGATCCGTTCGAGTATCAGTCTTATGCCACTTCTGAATCTTGTCTCATGGGAATGATGACAAAGACTCCGTTCACTGGACACGGAGTAAGAGCGAGCGAGCTCTTGGGGCTCGTACACAGCGACGTGTGCGGTCCGATGTCTACACATGCGCGAAGCGGTTACTCTTACTTCATTACTTTTACGGATGATTTCTCAAGGTACGTTATGTCTTCTTAATGAAACATAAGTCCGAAGCCTTTGAAAAGTTCCAGGAATATAAGAATGAAGTAGAGAAAAAGACCGGCAAAAGTATCAAGATTCTAAGATCGGATCGAGGTGGAGAATACTTAAGTGCCGAGTTCCTGAATTACTTAAAAGAGAATGGGATTCTCTCTCAGCTTACTCCTCCATACACTCCGCAGCACAACGGTGTATCGGAGAGACGGAACCGAACCCTATTGGATATGGTACGGTCCATGATGAGCAAGGCTGAGTTACCGCGATCTTTCTGGGGTTATGCACTGGAAACAGCTGCACATCTCTTGAACCAAGTTCCTACTAAAACAGTGCCTACCACACCATATCAGATGTGGAGTGGGAAGAAACCCTGTCTTAAATCCTTTAAGACATGGGGATGTTCGGCTTTTGTAAAAAAGCAGCATGCGGACAAGCTCGAGGCACGCTCAGTACAGTGCAAGTTTGTGGGATACCCAAAGAACTCCAAGGGGTATCTTTTCTATTACGCAGAGGAGCAAAAAGTCCTTGTTTCTCGTCATGCCCGCTTCTTGGAAACTGAGTTTTTAGAAAATCAGATAAGTGGGAGCGCAGTAGAACTGGAAGAAATTCCAGAACCACAAACCATTACTGAAAGCTTAGAGGAACCAGAGGGTTCAAATGAACAGGACATTCCTACGCCGCTCCGCAGGAGTAGTAGGCAGTCTCATCCACCCGAGAGATACTACGGTTTTCTCATAGACGGGGATAGAGAGGATTGCATCATAGATTATGATGAGCCTACTAGCTTCCAGCAGGCCGTTCAGAGCGTTGACTCGGTAAAATGGCTGGATGCAATGCGGACCGAAATGGAGTCCATGTACACCAACAAAGTATGGACGTTGGACATTGCTCCAGACGGGGTAAAACCCGTAGGATGCAAGTGGATCTTCAAAAGGAAGATTGGTGTAGATGGACAGGTTGAGACCTATAAAGCTAGACTTGTAGCAAAGGGTTTCCGTCAAAGGCCTGGTTTGGACTATGACGAAACCTTTTCTCCAGTGGCTATGCTGAAATCCATTCGGATCCTTCTTGCCATTGCTACCTTCCACGATTATGAGATTTGGCAGATGGACGTAAAGACTGCTTTTCTAAATGGAAATTTAGAGGAGTGTGTCTATATGGATCAGCCAGAGGGTTTCATTCAGAGTGGGAGCAGCGGAAAGGTGTGCAAGTTGCTTAAGTCCATCTATGGACTAAAGCAGGCATCGCGGAGTTGGGACATCTGTTTTGATGAGACGGTCAAGGAATTTGGCTTTATCAAAAATCCAGATGAACCATGCATCTATAGTAGATTTGTAGCGAAAACTGTAGTATTCCTCGTTTTATACGTGGATGACATTCTCTTAATAGGAAATGACATTCCTATGCTACAATCTGTCAAGGGGTTCTTGTCACAAAGGTTCTCCATGAAAGACCTGGGTGATGCCTCATACATCCTGGGGATTCGGATCCATCGTGATAGATCCAAGAGGATATTAGGACTTTCACAGTCCAGGTACATCGACACCGTACTGAAAAGATTCAGTATGGAAGATTCCAAGCGCGGTAACCTACCGGCTTGTCACGGGATCACCCTCTCTAAAGAGATGTCCCCCAAGACTGATTTGGAGAGGGATCGCATGTCTATTATACCCTACGCTTCTGCGGTAGGCTCTATAATGTATGCGATGTTGTGTGCCAGACCGGATGTAGCTTATGCACTGAGTGTGGTAAGCCGGTATCAGTCAAACCCTGGGGAGAAATACTGGATAGCGGTAAAGAACATCCTCAAGTACCTGAGAAGGACTAAGGAGATGTTCTTGGTGTATGGCGGAAAAGACCTCCAGATCGAGGCCTTTGCTGACTCCAGCTTCCAGAGTGACAAGGATGATTCCAAGTCCATGTCGGGTTTTGTCTTTACCCTCAATGGAGGGGCGGTGTGTTGGAAGAGTTCCAAACAGGAAACCGTTGCAGACTCGACGATGGAAGCGGAATACATCGCTGCATCTGATGCCGCAAAAGAAGCTCTCTGGATGAGGAAGTTCTTGAAAGAACTTCAGGTGGTTCCGTCCATTGTTGACCCAATACCTCTGTATTGCGAGAACAACGGGGCTATAGCTTTAGCGAAGGAACCCAGGTCCCATCAAAGATCCAGGCACATCTTGAGGCGGTATCACCTGATCAGGGAGATCGTGGATCGCAAGGAGATCGAGGTTCGGAGGGTTGCTTCAGAAGAGAACACTGCAGATCCATTCACCAAGGCCCTACCCCAGACTCAGTTCGAGCGGCTGATCGAGATGATAGGTCTTCGATACGCCAGTACATGGCCTTAGTGCAAGTGGGAGATTGTTAGTGTATATGCCCTAGAGGCCATTACTGTATCATACTAGTTTGTATATTACTTAATGGAAGCTTGGGATATTCACCTTGTATAAACAATCTTGCTCAATATAGTAGTATGCTACTTGGTTTGTTTCTACTTCAATGTGTACTTGTGTTTATTTCAGTATATCACTTATACGCATTAGTGGAGCCCTTAGGATCTTTGCTTGATTACCAGCGTTGTGATGGCAGTCACACTAGTGGGGGCTGGGTAATCTATAAGCACATCCTTATACAGGTCCCTAGTCGCAGGACTATCGAGACAGGGCATCGATACTCCGGAGTAGACTAGCGTATGCGCTTCTCATCCCAGTGTGGGAGATGGTCTGTCCCACAGCCATCAGTACGTCGTACTGGAGATAGTATACGGGTGCTCGTTGGGTTACGAGTACACTGGACAGGACTCGTCGGGAACTGACATGTTGGTATTATACCTATCGTCAGTTATCAGTTCCCAGGTGACATGAGTACAGCTTAGTCCGCTGACTTGACACTGGCACTTCGCCTCGAGTGTATTCCTACTGCACTTTGATCACTACCCTACCACGGCTCAAAGGAGTCGTGCAAACAGGTGGTGGTTGGGTGCAGTCCCGAAGCACTTGGAGGCAGTGACGGTTAGACAGGATTCGTCTCTCCCGGTATTGGGGGTTGACATCGCGCTGTGTCTAGGAGAGCCATTACACGAGTAGTCCCTGGCCAGGGCAAGCGAGATATACTGGTAGGCTTCCAGTGTTTTCTCAGGGTGTTTTGGGCTTCACTCCGACACGACTTGTACCGCTATTAGGGGACTGACGTTTTACCGCCCCCTAGGCCCGACATGCGATGTATCAGACGAACAGACCGGACTGTACAGAGACTGTCACATTCAGACTCAGTAGGAGTTCAGATGGGGTTTCACCTCGTCAGCCTTCTTGTCGGCATCTACCTGGGGACCGCTACGCACAGCTAGTGCCGCTTGCGGTCTGTGGTTAAACCCACTGCCAGCGTAGTGTCGAGTCTTTAGAGTCCCACACAGAGGGTATTCGCCTCTGGGCAAAACAGAGTAGAGGTCGCATGGTTTTGCGACAGGGTTCGTTCTCATCCGCGCACTTGTGCACGTTTGGAGTCCGGATGGATATTACTGGCTGGCTCTGGTTTGAGTCAGATACTGGTATATGTTTTGGGGTTGCTTTTTATCTCTCAGTATTCATGTTCCTCGGAACAAGGATGCTGGTGTGTATGCACAGTTATTTGAGGAAGAGGAAGAGGACTTTCATTAGGGTTTCGGAACGGGTGCGTATGCAGAGTTGACAGTCGTCTTTTTCCAAACCCTAATGGATTTATGTTATATCAATTAATAATATTAATAAAATGAAATTGTGTCATGGTTGGTTTTTATGTTGACTTGTTGACCATGGTTGACTTGTTGACCATGGTTGAAGTTTTGACCATCATCATTACAAAAGAAAGATGCTCTTTGATTCTAGCAAATTCATTTAATGTTTGAAATGATAATGGTCATTCCTAAACTTTCCATCAACCTTTTCATTTTCATTATTATTATTAATTTGATAATTCTTTTGCTTTTTGTTATGGTTGCAAACAGAAAAGAGCTCATTCTTTCATTTGGCTTCTCTCTCCTCACTTCCTCTTCTTCTTCCTCTAGCAAAAGGAGAACCCTTCTCATGTGTTGAGAATCCCTCTCCTTAAAAGAAAAGCACCCCTTAGACACTCTCTACTCACTCTAGGATCAAAGGTTTAGCAAGCCGGAGATTCTAGTTCACTCAAAGTTCGAGAAAGAGCCCGAAGGTTGTACCCTCAGGTGGATCCATCTTCGACGGAAGAAGGCGACGAGAAGAGAACCATCAACCTCTACTAGGTTTCAAGAAGAAGGAGTTCAAGTTAGGTATAACCACTTTGCCGAGTAGTTAACTCTCCTTTGCATGTTTGCTAGTTTAGTTTAGACACGATCCCGACCTTGTTTAGTCCATGTTGTCCCATGCGCCAAAAATTTGATTTTTATACCGTTTCCGCCTCCCCGTAAGAACCGGGGGTCGCAACGTGGACTTACATTTATATGTACACATATATATTAGCGTCCTATTCCACTAATTATATATGCATATATAACAGCATCCCATTCCACTGTTATATATACTAAGGAGTAAAATATCATGAAAACAATGTGTCAAGCATCGACACAGAAATACAGATCTATCAGGTGCTATCACCATAACTGGCACCCTGATAGGTACGTATCATACGCTATACCGAAAGCTTGAGTGCCTAGCTCTGACCTTCGCCTCTCGACGTATCCATATGCACATGACTCCCGTCGGTATCCCCACGATAACCACCGAGTCATTGGTAATGTCACCGGATGGTATGGTTCCCCCACTAACTCATCGTCTACTCCACGAATCTTGCCCCGGGGTACCTCCAGGCCCCACCATGTACCCGCATACGGCCCCCTCCTTTCCTCGCATGGGGTATTTATATATCAGAACCGATAAATCTTATGGTGCATGCTTAAATATCATATCAAGAGAAACGGGTTTTTTCAAATAATGTAAAATTTCATGAAACTACCACGGTCCTCAAATCCAGAAAACATCATTAAAAAAATCCATATCTCAATGCGAAAATCCATGAATATAATATACGCAACAGAAAACTGTAATGTAAGTATATAAAGGAAAAGCCGCTAATTAACTGCAACAAGTTAATATAAAATATCATGCGGTTCCTATTTTCTCCAATTCTAAATAACTTCAAGCAAAGGTAAACATATAACTATAACCAGATATATGTGTAAACATAAAGATATAGCAAGATATAGGTATCTACCTATCAGTAATGATGTAATGTACCCTTCAGGTATAAGTGAAGTATGTATGCAAAGTATACCTGTAGCTATGTCATTATGTGTGAATGTACCTATCACTAATGGTACAATACTTTATAGGTATACAGGTAACTAGCATGTAAGTATATCAAGGCATATGTTTAAGTATGTAGGTATACAGGTATACTATATGTCATATGCAATAAGAAATATGAATCAATGTCACAATGTCCCTAATCAAACTATAAATGGGTTGTGCGTGTCATGGCAATTATTGACGGTGTGTGTGGAATACAATCAGTGCTCGTGCAATATGAGCCGTCAGTAATAGTGAAGTGTTCTTAGGATACTAGTCCAAGCACAACAATTAACTAAGCAATAGGGTTTATGCGCAATTCTAAATATGAAATAGAATATGCGACAAGTCAAGTCATCTCTAGCCTAGACGCATAACGCCATGCGGGCGATTCCCCTGTAGATGTTAAATTTACTCACCAACGCTCCTGGCTAAGTGAAGCCTACCACCTGTTTTCCCTTTGTCGCAGCGTCCAAAGTTCCCGCCTGCGAACCTGTAACATAAAATAATATACAGAGATATATTAGCAATAGACCCAAAACACGTACAATCTATACAGACCAACACGACACACATACGTACTCTAAAGGGTTCATGTTGTAGCTAACGTGTATAGCGACACTACGAAACCAATTCAGAGCAACAGCAACACAGAACACGCACAGTATCGGATAACGTATCGCGTGAAATGAAACACTAGAAATACGCAAAGTGGTCCTATATTTTGCTATACTAATAATCAGTAAAAATTGCAATTACCATGTGACCACATACAACCCCAGAGACCCCTACGCAGAAATCTACACCACAACTCCCCAGTCTGGCTGCAATTTGCGGCCAGAACCATTAAATTTACGGCCAGTTCATGATGGAATTGGTTCGTATTTTGAGGATAGGTTCTAGGTCACTACACTAGGTTACTGTAATGTGAACTTTTGTAACAATTACCTGGTTTGATAGCAGATCACCCGAGACCTAAAATTACACTAAAAATACGATATTTACCCGAATCGATACGATACGCGATAAAAACTGAAACTAACAAGCTAAGCTACACAAAAAGTTCATAATGAACAAAAAGAGATCATTACCTACACAAAAGAACTCAAAGATCCAAGCTTTGCAAACTCCAAGGCATCCAAGAGGCAAATCCAAGAAAAAGGTGTGATTTTTGTGAGATTTGTGATGTTTTTCATGAAGTTTTGTGATGGAGAAAAAGAGTGTTCAGTTGTGAGGTGAGAGATATGAAAGAATAAAAGAGATAGAGAAATGAGAGTGTATGTAAGGATAAGAGAGAGGGGGGTGAGTGTAGGGTGAGAGATGAGGTGAGTGTAACCATTAGCATTAACTCACCATTAATTCTTTCATACCTCACCTTGCCACCTCTTCACTCAACAAAAGAAATATCTCTCTCTCGCACAAATATCTTGAATTAGGGTTAAGGATTAAAGCAAAGATTAGGATAAAAGCAAACGATTAAATAAATGGTTAAGTGTCATGATTGCTAAGAACTAGATTAGCACAAACAAACTCTCTTATTAACAGGCACACGTGCGTGCATGTCCATAATAAATAAAAATAAATTATTAATTAAATGTTATAAAATGTGAGGAACATGAATTGGTAAAATTTTTACAGTAAACCCGCATTAATGTCTAAACGAACACTAACCGAAATCTAAGGCATTACAATAGTATTTATACCTAATGGAACCGGTCCTTCGGGTCTTTACTTGAATGTGACTCATAGGCTCCTTGTGGTTGCAATGAGCTCGATCTCCGGCCACCTCAAGATCCAAGACGATCCACCCGAGAGCTATCGAACAAGCTACAAACTCTTCACAAGAGTTCAACTTAAACATCAAGTTTGCTGGAAGTGATCACTAAGATGATGTAGAGATTAATTATTGGATTATGATTTTTGCTCTAAGCTTTTGATCCACAACTCATGTGAGGTTAAAGCAAAGAAGAGGAAGAAGGAGAGAATGAAGAGAGAGAATGTCAAAGCGATAATGAAAAGTTCAAGCATAGAAAAATAACATATGGCTCAAAATGAAATAATTGAAGCATGTAATAAAAAATTGCACCATGCTTCAATAGTAACTCCAAATAAATAAAATATGAAAGTAGCCATTCCTTCATCCTTACTTAGACTTTCCTAAATTCCACCTCATTTATTTATTTTCACAAAATCAATATCTAATAATGAGGTGCCTCCTTCTAGAAGGTATTCATGTAACAATTACAAGAATACCCCTCCACCGTATACCGTATAAGTATACCCGTATTCGAATTCCGAAAAATACAAATACAATCAATCCAATAATATAATACCGTTATGCGGCTTAAACCAAAGCCTACCAGTATTAACATTCCGATCATTATTCCTGTAACGATTATACGAACATGATCGAAACCCTGCCATAACAACTTACGGCCCCTACATCTTTCGCCTGAACCGGGGAACTCTCTGTGTGGGACTCTAAAGACTCGACAGTACGCTGGCAATGGGTTTAACCAAAAGCACATCAGTGCCACTAGCTGTGCGTAATGGCTACCCAAGTACATGACGAAAAAGTGGTGGCCGACGAGCAAACTCATCCCAACCCTAACGAGCCTGTAAGCAACACTTACCGTACAGTCCGGTCACTTCATCTGATACGTCGCATATGAAGTCTAGGGGTGGTAAAAGTCAGACACCAGTAAATTTATAAGTCATGCTGATTTACGGCCCATAACGGTTCGAGAAACTACTGATAACTCTTATCAGTAAATCTCGAGAACTTTGGCCAGGGATTTGTTGTTATGTCCGATCAAGCCTAGCGCGACATCAACTCCCTATACCGGAAGAGGCAAAACCCCTCCTATCGCTCACTGCCTCCATGCAATTCGGGACTGTACCCAAAATCCACCTGTTTGCACGACACAGTAGAGCCGTGGTAGGGAGAAAATCAAAGCACAGTGGGAATCACACAAGTCACTATGACGATCTTGTTAGTTGTATGTATGCCCTAGAGGCCAGTATTGTACAGATGATGTATATTATATTGGATGCTTGGACATATATAAAGATGACTTTCCTGCTCGATATGATAGTATGCTATCTGGTTTCTCTTTGTCTTAACATGTACACTTGTCTCTTTAAACTGTCTTATTGTTACATGTTGATAAAGCCCTTAGGATATGTACTTGACTACCTGGACTATGATGCAGATCATACTAGTGGGGACATGGTATTCCATAAGTACATCCTTCAAGGTCCCTAGTCGTGGGTGTATCGAGACAGGGCATCGATATACCAGAGTAGACTAGCGTATACGCCTCTCGACCCATGAGATGGGCGATGGATGATCCCATATCCATTGGTGTTTGATATCAGAGATGGTGTACGGGTGCTCAGTGGAGACTGGGTACACTGGACGGACTCGCCGAGAACTCCCAGATGGTATTATACCTCACGTCAGATGGCAGTTCTCAGGTGACACTTGTGCAGGTTAGTCTGTAGACCCGAGATCGTCATAGAGTCTTGTATGATTCCCACTTTTCTTTGATCTCCACCTTACCACGTCCATGAGGGCGTGCAAAACGGTGGTCTTTGGGCACAGTCCCGAGTCAAATGGAGGCAATGAGCGATAGGAGGGGTTTCGTCTCTCCCGGTATTGGGGGTTGATGTTGCGCTGTGCTCGATTAGCCGTAACAGGGAAGTCCCTGGCCAGGGCTGATCAGAGATTTGCTGGTAAGTGTTACCAGTAGTTTCTCGACCCGTTATGAGCCTCACATCGGCACGACTTATCGGTTATTGGGGTCTGACGTATACCACCCCTAGACTTGATATGCAACATATCAGACGAACAGACCGGACTGTACGATATGTTACTGGTTGGATTCACAGGAGTGTGAGCGGGCTAGCTCGTCAATCTTCTGATCGCTCAATACCCGGATGCCGTTACGTTTAGCAGACCGCTTGCGGCTTGTGGGTGCTTGATATGATCATCATCTGCTACCGGCGTATTGACGAGTCTTTAGAGTCCTACACAGAGGTTTCCTGGCTCAAGCGAAACGAAATAGGAGTGCATATGAGATATGTGCAGGACCAAGAATGATGCGTGTATGTGATACCGTATTCCATTCTCGTGATGGATGTATCGATTGGTTATATTCGATATAACCTAGATATCGAATCAAGGATTGATTCGATAAGCCGATACATAGGATACTAGTCGGTTATATGCGATATGACCGGATCGTTAAATCAAGTGTTGATTTAATGATTTAATGTATAATTATATATTTGATATATTACTTTGCATTAACTAGTATTGGTTCACTTTAAATTGATTTTCTCACTTGATGTGCAAGAAGTATATGCGATATACTTTTGTGCACATATTTGTATCATGTTTGATGATACTTGATCATTTGGTTAAGTGTAAAGAATTAAACCATGGTTAAGAGATGATTAGGGTTTTGCTTTTTCATTTATTTATTTGTTTATTTATTTAGAAAAGTTTTAGATAAGAATGGTGGCTATGTTTGTTTCTAGTTGAAGCTTCATGAAGCTTTGACTTCTTAACCATTCTTGTCTTCATGCTTAACCCTAACCCATCCAAGTAACCATGGTCTATTCTCTACACTCTACCCTAGTTAGTTTATGATAAGTATTCATTTATTATTCATTTTAACTCAACACTTATTATAATTCTAGCTTCATCTTCTTCTTCATCTTCTAGAATGAAAACTTGATGCCATCAATGGCAACTTGAGCAAAAGTGAGAGAAATCCAATTCTAAAGTGAACCCACCTCCTATTTCTTCATCCTCTACCTCTTGCCAAGTTGTTTTGGGTGTTTTCTTCACAAGTTTCATAAATTTGTGAAGTCGGAGCTTGAACTTGTGATGCCTCGACGTAGATCATCTTCGGCACGAAGCCGACGACCTAGTCCGCCCATTTCTCCGATCAAGCCGACGATTGAGTCCGGGATTCGAGATGGACAGCGAGAGGACGCCTACGTGGAGCTAAGGAAGTGGAGAACCGGATCTACAAAGTTTGTAGCCTCTCTCCTTTAGTTAAGATGTTAACTAGTTTACTGTTTCGCCTAAATTTCTAGTCGACGATCCGTATTAGGGTTTCTCGGCACCCATAAAATTTGAAATTGGCATGGTTGATGCCTTGTGAGACCTCTTGAGAGTGCCTAGGAACCCTACAGTGGTATCAGAGCCTAGCTAGAGCCTTAGGCAAAGTCTAGACGACGTTTGAAACCCGAAAGAACCCGAAACCCTAAAACCCAAGTGCTCTCTGGACTTTTTCTAAAATCTGGGATGTTTCCATATTAAAAATGCTTAAAAAATTCAGCAGGGAAATCTAAGAATTACGATGCAAAATTTATCCCATGAACAGTAAAGAGTGCGGCGGAACCGCGGCAGAAGCCTGGCTTCTGCGGCGGTTCCGCGGCAATTTGATGACATCATCACTCCCGTTTTGCATAGTAATTACTATTTTATTATGCTGAATTTTCTGGGAATTTTTAATTTGACTCAAGAGTTGAGTGTTCTGGGATTGTATTGAGAATCAACGATTCGATCGGATTATCAAATCTTGTCTATGTGGCTTTCCGGATAACTTTAGAATATGTTAAAAGGTTCGACCGGATATAAATACCCAACTTTTCCCCTGCCGGAAAATTTCCAAGTGTTGGATCTTTCAATGGTTTAAGGACGTTCTGAGTAGTGCAAGTAACGCGATGGTCCCTCTAGAAGACAACAAACCTTAACTCGATTATGTGACCGTCTTGAACTGCCCTTTGATCCTTCGGGTTTGGGGCAGTACGGCGTGCCACATGTGAGGCGTTGGCTTGACCCTTCTACGGCTGGACCGTTGGTACCGAGGCATGAAGTGAATGTCGTTGAACCTATTTCATATGTTGGACGGTTTCAGGAAAACTTGGTGTTCGAATGTTCGATCGGAAAGTTTAATATTTTCTATTTATCTGGAATGGGATACAATAATTGGAATTCACAAACAGTTATGAGATAACTGAATGAATGTTATAAATCTAGCGGTTTAGTTTCATTTGATATTGAAAAGAGTTTTCGATAATGAGACTAAAATGCAGGGTTTATAACTGTTAGGCATGTGATGTCTAAGTATTTCATTTGGTTAGGCATGCGATGTCTAAAGAGATTGCGGATTCCAACTATTGTAGTTTTACAGTTTCTTTTCTGTGACCGTAAGTGTAATATGTGATATCGCCGGTTTCGTTGCTATATGTCAACGACAATTGGGATGCGCATATTTACTTACGTTGATGACATGTGATGTTATGTGTTGCTGGATATGTTATATTGGATTGTCGTGTTTGAATAGCCGGGGGTTTTTATGTGAGACGAGTGCTTTTCATTTTCATTCATGCAAAAAAAAAACTTGCATGTAATATTCTTTTATTGGGACACTTCCAGGTTGCGGAAGATGTCACCCTTTGTATATTATTTACTTTTCTGCACTAGGATAGACCCAAGGAGGGGAGCACAGGTAACCGGGTTCTAGGGTCCAGTGGGAGACCATCTCGAGGAGTCGAGTCCGGGTCTCCTAACTCTAGAATTAGTAGGGTTGCTTGCCGCTCTCGTAGGGGTCTAGGGGTGTGGGATTGGCTATTCATCACGACCGTGGAATCCGTGTTTTATACTGGCTCGTATTGAAAACACGGACGTCCTAGTATATCCAATATTTCATATGATATTTTCTGCTGCGATATCTGTGATGTGATCATGTGATGTTCTGTGATAGATACAGTATATAGTATATATGATATATTATATAGACGTTACTTATGTTTTGCACCCGCACTAGCCCTGCCCTGCTCTGTCGTTAGTTACCTAACCTAACGGTGCACGAGGGGACATCGAGGCGAATGCGGATGGCATAAGTGTACGTCGTATTTATCTGTGATGTTTAGGTATTTAAATGATGGGACTTCATTAATGTGATTAATGAAAGAAAAGAAACCAAATGATGTTGTAGAATCAGATTTTAAACAAAACAGGTAGCTACAGTTCTTGCTTTGCTTAGCGGTATATGTGATATATCCTGCACCTTATTCGATGAGGAAAGGACCGAGATCCCTTCACCGGGAGTGACTCCTTTAGCAATAACTGGCCGATACTACACACTCGGTTTGCTTTTGACTGCTTTTGAGTTCTTGCTTTGCACAGCGATATATATGATATATCCCGCACCTCATTCGACGAGGAAGGGGCCGACGATCCCTTCACCGGGAGTGACCCCTTTAGCAAAACTGGAAAAAGCCTCAAAATCACTCCATTTTAAAACTTCATTTGATTCTACAACAATATCAAGTTCATTACGCAATAGGTTTTCAGAAAAAACCTGTCGTAGCCCTCCGTCATTTCAGATAAAGACTATTTAGTATTCGTGCTGCGTTTGTTGACCTCTGTCAAGGCGTAGTGTGCGGTAGCTAACTAGTAATTATCTGTAAAGCATGTGATGTGATTGGATTAGGGTAGTCGTATGACCTTGTTGACCTCTGTCAAGGGTCGTGCGAGTGGGTTTGATTCAATCAAGAAATGACAGGTTGAACTTGACTAGTGTACTATGGTTTGTTGACCTTTGTCAAGGTCATGGCACACTAGGGGCAAAATATTATCGGGAATTTCAAGTGTTGAAATTTGCAATGAGATTGCATACCTTCTATGAGATAGTTGGATCCCGATACCCGCTGCGAGTAAGAGTTACTCCTGGGAGAGTTTTACACATTACAATTAGCCGATCAAGTAGGTGTCTAGAAAGGTGTCAACGGGGTTACGCCTCTGGGAAAACGAGGTTTACAGTAATTAGGTTCGTGCGAAAGCACGGGGGACCTCCCTCAAAGTACCGACACTGGCCTGGCAGAAAGATTGGCGAACTTGTAGTGTGTAATTAATCCCGGCTAATCTTTCCTTTTAGGGTTTGAAGGAAGATTTGATAAAAACCAGTGGGAGCCATCCTGATTAGATAAGATAATAACCAATCTGATCTTGCACGAGCATACGCTAAAGTGTTTTCTTCTCTCTCTCTCCAGGTAGCGACCATGTCATGCCCTAATAAAGATAATAATATGGATGTATTGACCGAACCCGCATATTATACTGTGCAGAGGAACGTTGGACCCGTTCTATCTTATAAACGTTATAAGACTGAACAGGAAACAGGAGAATATCTAGATTCTCACGCCGCCCAAACGGAGAACATGCATGATGATGCACCTTCTTCGGGTGTGTTTGTTATTGAGAACTGTTTCTCAGTTCACCCTACGTCCCGGGTATTAGATACCGGATCAGGATCCCACATATGTAAACAGTTACATGGGCTACGGAAAGGTAGAGAACTGGGAAAAGGTGATCATTCTGTTCAAGTAGGGATGGGGCAAATGTTGCAGCCAAAGCAGTTGGCATATATCACCTGGTATTACCAAATGGTGATACAATAGTCCTGAATGAGTTCTATTATATACCGAAAATGATGTGCAACATTATATCAGTTTCTTTATTAAGTAAAGAAGGATATAATTTTGTAGTAAAGGATAATGTTATGAACATATTCCTAGATCAAAAGTTGATTGCATCAGGCTCGTTACATAATGGCATATTCATTCTAAATCTGAATACAGTCCTCAATATACAAAACACACACAAGAGGAAAAGTTCAGAAATGAACGAATCCTACTTGTGGCACTGTAGACTTGGTCATATCAATGCGACACGACTGGCTAAGTTACATAAGGATGGTTATTTGAATTCGTTTGAATTATCATCTTATGATACTTGCCATTCATGTCTCAAAGGAAAAGTGACCAAAGCTCCGTTTAGTGGACACGGAGAAAGAGTTGATGAACTCTTAGGACTAATACATAGTGATGTATGCGGTCCCATGTCTACGCATACCAGGAACGGTTCTTCCTACTTCATTACATTCACTGACGATCTCTCTAGATTCGGACATGTGTTCCTGATGAAACACAAGTCTGAAGCTTTTGAGAAATTCAGAGAATATAAGCACGAAGTAGAAAAACAAACAGGCAAAAGTATTAAGATCCTTCGATCTGATCGAGGAGGAGAATACTTAAGCAATGAGTTCCTAGATTATCTAAAAGAGAATGGGATTCTCTCTCACCTTACTCCTCCTTATACACCACAGCACAACGGTGTATCGGAGCGGAGGAATCGCACCCTATTAGATATGGTGCGCTCTATGATGAGTACAGCTGATTTACCTATTTCCTTCTGGGGGTATCCGCTTGAGATAGCAGCATACCTATTGAATCAAGTTCCAACTAAATCTGTACCTACCACACCATATGAGATATGGAGTGGGAAGAGACCATGTCTTAAACGAGTTAAGATATGGGGTTGTCTGGCCTATGTCAAAAGGCAAAATCCAAACAAACTCGAGGCACGGTCAGTTCTATGTAAGTTTGTGGGATATCCTAAACGTTCAAATGGATATTTTTTCTACCACAGTGAACAACAAAAGGTGTTTATTGCTCAACATGCCACCTTTTTAGAAAAGGAATTTCTTGCAAAAGAGATTAGTGGCTCTGAGGTGGAACTGGAAGAAGTTCCAGAATAACAAACTATAACTGAAGATTTAGTGGAACCAGAAGATTCGGTAGTACCCGACGAACCCCAGCCTCTCCGCCGATCTAGTAGGGTTTCTCATCCACCTGAGAGATACTACGGTTTTCTCATTGATGGTGGTAGTGAGGATTGCATCATGGAGGATGATGACCCAACTAGCTTCGAGCAGGCCATCACGAGTGGGACTCAATGAAATGGCTGGATGCTATGCGGTCCGAAATGGAATCCATGTACACCAACAAAGTATGGACTTTGGAAGTTGCTCCTGAAGGGGTAAAACCCATTGGGAGCAAGTGGATCTTCAAGAAAAAACTTGGTGTAGATGGGAAAGTGGAGACTTTCAAAGCTAGACTTGTAGCAAAGGGTTTTCGTCAAAGACCAGGTGTTGACTATGACGAAACCTTTTCTCCAGTGGCTATGCTTAAATCCATCCGAATCATGCTTGCCATCGCTGCATATCATGACTACGAAATCTGGCAAATGGATGTTAAGACCGCCTTTCTAAATGGTGATTTAGAAGAGTGCGTGTACATGACTCAGCCAGAGGGCTTCGTAGACAGTGGGAGCACCGGGAAGGTGTGCAAGCTGCTTAAATCCATTTATGGATTAAAGCAAGCATCGCGGAGTTGGAACATCTGCTTTGACGTCGTTATCAAAGAGTTTGATTTCTTCAAAAACCCAGATGAACCTTGTATTTACAAGAAGGTGGCAGAGAGTAAGGTTGTCTTCCTCGTATTGTACGTGGACGACATACTCTTGATAGGAAATGATATTCCTATGCTGCAATCGGTCAAGCTCTTCTTATCACAAAGATTCTCAATGAAAGATCTTGGTGATGCCTCCTGCATATTGGGAATTAGGATCTATAGAGATAGATCCAAACGGATATTGGGATTGTCCCAATCCAGGTACATTGACACCATACTAAAGAGGTTTAGTATGGAAGAATCCAAGCGTGGGAACTTGCCCACGATCTCTGGACTCACTCTCTCCAAAGAGATGTCTCCCAAGACTGATTTGGAGAGAGCTCGCATGCAAGGGATACCCCATGCTTCGGCAGTAGGCTCTATCATGTATGCGATGCTATGTACCAGACCCGATGTTGCATACTCACTAAGTGTAGTGAGTCGGTATCAAGCAGATCCTGGAGAGAATCACTGGACAGCTGTGAAGAACATTCTCAAGTACTTGCGAAGGACTAGAGAAATGTTCTTAGTGTATGGTAACGGAGAACTCCAAGTAGAGTCCTTTACCGATTCGAGCTTCCAGAGTGATAAGGACGACTCTAAGTCGCAGTCGGGATTTGTCTTTACCCTTTACGGAGGGGCGATTAGCTGGAAGAGTTCCAAGCAAGAAACCGTGGCAGACTCGACGATGGAGGCTGAATACATCGCTGCCAACGATGCTGCCAAAGAGGCTGTCTGGATCAAGAAGTTCATTACTGAACTTGGAGTGGTTCCATCCATTGAGCATCCAATACCTTTGTATTGCGATAACAATGGAGCGGTGGCTTTGGCCAAGGAACCTAGGTCCCATCAGCGATACAGGCATATTCTGAGGCGGTATCACCTGATCCGGGAGATAGTTGATGTAACATTTTCAAAAATATAAAATATTAATTTTGGGAATTTTTATAATTTAATATTATTTTATTGATTATTTTAATATTAAATGCAAATAAATAGGAAAAATGTTAGAAAAAATTATGAAAAATTATGGAAAATTCTAAAATAGGGTAAATTAGTGGATTATGGCATTTTTAAGTTTTTGTGATTAGTTTGACAATAATTTAGTGCTAATCGCGATTAAAATCGCTAATCGGGTTTTTTGGCAATTTTGTGCAAAACTTGCACATATCACTTTTTCTACACTTGTGCATTTTTCTAGCCATGGTTTTCTTTTGGGATTACTATTGATGTGAGAAGGTTTGGATTTTAAAAGAAAAGGAAAAGAAAGGAAAATATAATGATGAGGGTAGGTGAGAGAGAGAGGTGGACTTTGACTTAGCATACTTAGCCATTCTCCTCGTTTTCTGTGCACAGCCCCTGTTCCTCTAGTGTTGACCTAGGGTACTTCTAGTTTTGACAGATTCTATCTAGGGTGAAATCTGGGACATATATCCTAAGTTGCTATTTTGGATTCGTGTTTCCGTATTCCGTATTTTTGATTCTGAAATGGTGGAATGTGTTTTGCCTCGACTAATTGTCGTTTATACGACGATGTAGAGGATTTATTGATGGTTTTGAAGGCGTGCCATAGGTTCTCACCTATAGGCCCCTTATCGTATCGTTTTGGATTTCATGCGCCGTTTTAGATTGGATTTGGTTTTAATGCGCATATACGATATTTTGATGTGTAGGTACCCATGAAGACTTCGGGACGACAAGC
Source organism: Agapanthus africanus (assembly GCA_030015575.1). Classification (NCBI taxonomy): domain Eukaryota; kingdom Viridiplantae; phylum Streptophyta; class Magnoliopsida; order Asparagales; family Amaryllidaceae; genus Agapanthus; species Agapanthus africanus. The sequence continues at coordinate 302,228,162 of CM057343.1, read as the reverse complement.
AAATACGTGGTGACGTCCGCAATTGGTGATGCAAGGTGAGTAGATTATATCTACAGGGGGAAGTCGGGTGGATGGCGTATAGCACCCCCGCAGTCCGTAGATAGATTACTATGTAGTTTATTGTGATATTAGGTGTATTGTGGATAATGTAGGGTTAGAAGTGACTAGTGTAGTTCATAGTCGCGAACCCTAGGGTAGAATTACACCTACACACACACCCTTGCTTATCACTTGTACTTGCACTGTGATTGATGATATGTGATGACTTTGGAGATGAGTCGATGATGTGGGCTGGGTGCCCTGGGATCGGTGATTTTATACGATTCATATGTGGGATATGACTTGTGATTCTTGCGGGCTTGGGATATGTGTTTACCCCCGCATGCATACTTACTGAGGTTACCGTTTTGTACTAGACATAGAGTAGTACTCCAGACTATATGATCTGACGATGGTGATATCTGTTATGTGATGAGACAGTGAGATACTGACCCCTACCCAGCTATGGGGATGCCGTACGATGATTTACCGTACGAGCCGATATTGATGATAGATCCGCACTCATAACTCGAGGATATCTTATGATATGACATTGAGGCGAGATCACCGACTATATACTTTTATACATGTATCGACTCAGATTTAGGTGGTTTCCACACCTACCCTTCCTGATTGACCGGATACTTAGATGTAGTTTGCATAGTAGATACTTCACTGTGGTGTTGACTACTAGATATCTGCATTTTCCTGCTATTCGCATTGCTGGCATATGTTCATTGTTATATTATTATCATGCTGTTAGGACACCAGCACCATTATCGATGATGCGTATGTTTCACGTACACTATTTGCCGGCTCACACACTTCATCATCGATAATTGCCATGCCACTACACTGTAGTACTGTTGCATTCATGATATGATTACTGCTTGGCATATTGTACACATGTACCTGTACACAAACATAGATGATTCTGGCTTGATTGAGATTGAGGACCGCAAGATATTCTTTAAACTGATTCATTCTAAAGGAGCGGTTCCTCCCGACATATGTACATTACTATTCCATGTTGCATGATTTCCGATATGATTATCTCTCTTTACATGTCGCATACATCATGGATTGATTGCATAGCACATTGCATTGGATTTACTTCTTGATGTGGATTTTCATGTGATTTCTGATTTTGAGGACCGTGGGATTATTTAAGAAAAGATGTTCTTTTATGAAAACCCGGTACCTCGTGATATGATATTTGGGTGCGTCCACCACGCGTTTTCTCGGTGCTGAGACGTGTGCTTGAAACCCGATTCGAGGAGTGATGATCCGTTTGCGGGTTCGTGGTGGGCCCGGTATGGTTCCCCTCGGCGAGATGATCGATGGGTTATGCCGATTGAGCCTGGAGGCGGGCGAGTACCTACCGGTGATTGTATTTGAGCTCGGCGGATATCCGGGGGATACCGCCTGGAGCCGAGAGATGGGCGTACTGCCGGGGGCCGACGGGCCGCTACCGCAGACGGAGCCCAGAGATGGACATGGGTTGACTCGTGCTGCCGGGGCCGAGGGCCGATACCGCAGACGGAGCCCCATATGGATGAGGATTTACGTGTCGATGCTTGGCACGGGTTTCATGATGTTTTCCATGATATTGTTTATATCCTCATACTTGCATACATGATGCTTACTGTCAGTGGGTGACAGGTGGACGGGTTCCACATATATACAGACTGGATTTACACTTGTCATACTTCATTTGTATATATAACAGGGTATGAGGGCGCTGTTATATATACCCTTACACCAATATTAGTGGTATGGGACGCTAATATATGTGTATTGATATCATTGATATTTCATCATACTTACCTCATGCAGGCATACCTTACACTGATGACATGTTATTACCTGAGTACCTGGCACTACATACATGATTAGATGTTACCTTGCCACCTTATTACACTCAGATGCACTCTTGTGGATTGTATTACTGATCGTTGACTTAGGTTTATGTCTTGCATTCGGTTTCTGCTTGTAGATATTTCTATTCACGAGTTGGCAACTCACCCCCGTTGTGCCACAGTCCTTGCAGGTTCTGCCGTACAGGTTTCATTGCGGCATTTCTGGCACACTACCTTCTTGCGGGTGATTTGCTTTGGTAGGTGGATTCTTTCGCATCAAGAATCACCATTTTATTCATGTATTTCATTGTATCTAGAAATTGTCCATCAACCAAAAACTTGTATATTCTTTCAGACTTAGAGACAGTGTGGTATTATTCGACCTTAGAGTCGCGCTTAGTAGTATTGCGGTTTTCTTGCTGCTTTTTGAGCTTTCCTTGATTTTGATCCTCGCCACTTGGCGTTGTATATTATCATATCATCGTGTGGTTGTGACCGTCGATTGACGAAGAGCTAGCTCCCGCTTGGGGATGCCTTTATCATTTTATATATTGTTATTCATGTTGTACCCCATTCGGGGCCAGTTTTACAAGAGAAACTCTGCCGAAAATTTTAGAAAAGACTGTACGGTTTTCAAATGCACATTCAGCTTAGTTATTTAAAAACCTTGATTTCAAACATGTTTTTCTTCACTTCTTTAAACCAGTTTTCTTTACTTATTCTCAAAAATGGTTTTAGATTTCTGGGCTTTTGGCTTACTTGGATCAGATGGAGTCCTATAGACTTCATATGGTTCAAGGGCCAGTCACGTGCTCTTTCGGGTCGTGACAAAGTTGGTATCAGAGCGCTAGGTTGACCTTGGTTCGAGTCTAAGTTTGACTATGTGGAGCCTAGGGAGTTGTTTATATACGGAACTTAGGCTTGACCTTACGGAACTTAGACTTGGTCGAGGGGGTGTAAACCCGAACTTTCGTCGTTTTAGGATGACCCTTGGTTGATGGATTTGGTGACTAAAGTAGAGTGACGTACCGTTGGTATGTTCCGCGGCATACTTACGACACGCCACTCCGCTTAAGGAACCTTAGGATGTACATACTTTCGAGATCAGTGATTCTCTTTATATCCAGGATTATTCATCCATTTGAGATCCCCGATTCTATTAGTTTCATGATCATACCTTCATTGATACTGTTCCTTCCTATGATCATGTATCCACTTTGGATCTGTTGTTTTCCTTCTTGCCACTGATGTGCTCTCTTTGATACTCGATTGAGATTCCTGTCACCGTGTTTGAGCGCAGTTTGGGCTGCTGCTAGGGTTACGGCCGGTGTGAGCTCGTTTGGTACGAGGGCCGACCTTTGTGTTTTCTGGTGACATGGGAACGTCTCGAGTTAGTGTTGGTGATTGTGACCTCTAGTGGAGGCGAGTGCTTGGTCTTGCACCGGATGATCGGGCCTTTGTTAGAGCTGCCAGTTGAGAGAGGACTGTTGATGTACAGCATACCTCAGAGATGGTGATGTCGCCTACCGTGCAGACAGATGGACCAGCTGTCGCTGAGATTGACAGGGTGTTGCTTTCGGAGCTTACGAGCTGAGATTGCCGGAGCTTTCAGGCAGTTATGCGACAGATGATAGCTAGTCTACCCGATTTGAGAGACGAAGGTGATTCGTCCGATTTTGCGCCAGAGCGGGCCCAGTTGAGTTGAAGATTTCCAGTGTGGAGAGTCTTACTCAGATCTAGAGCAGGCTGATTCAGAGATGATCGCTTATGTATTGCCTTTCCTGGAGGATTGAGGCGTTGTTCGGCGTACAGGCATATGAGCCAGTTGTTGCTGCAAATGATGAGATATCGCCCAGATGATTGGAGCTACTGCAGCATGAGCATGTTCTTAGAGAGATGATAGCGAGTTGCTAGTCACCGATGATGGATGACTAGGACGCATGGTGAGTTCGCTTACCCCGATGCGAGGTCATCAGGTGGATTGATTCCAGCTAGAGACGACTTCACGCAGATTCGTTGAGAGTCGATTGAGACGATCGAATGTCAGGAGCCTATTTTCCAAGTTTAAAGTATACGGAAAGACATGCAGGTGATTCTATGGACCCTCTAGAAGAATGAAACCCTAACTCGACTTAATGACCGTGTGACAGCCTTGGAACCTTAGGGTTTACGGCGGTTCCGCGGCGCCATTAGTGAGGCTTGGGTTTGCCCTTCTACGGCTGGACCACCGACGCTGTGGCATGTACTCGATACTATTAAACTGTACCCGAGATGTGAGCTCTTGGGGGATTATGAGGATCTGACGAGTCGATCGGATGGTTCGACATCTTTCGGATATCGTGATGGGACACTGCTTGGGAGACTCCAGGTGCGAGCATAGCCATCGGAGCGCAGTTCGTGCAGCCATGATGAGACGAGTCCGAATCAGTCGACACTGATGCAGAGTGAAGAAAAGAGTTCGCAAGATATTTCGACGAGATGACGTCCCACTCCGCCGACATCAGAGATGTTATACGCACCCAGAGGCGTGGTATATGGATATACCTTCCAGAAAGAAGCGCGATAGGTATGCAGCCGTTCCGGAATAAGCTTTAGCTTCAGCATTGGATGATGACTTCCGGGCATTTCGGCAGGATTGAGATTTGAGAAAGGAACCTCGGCAGGACCTTTCTGGAGTACGATACGAGAAGACCTAGACCAGGAGTGGTCGTGTTGCGCACACCCAGCAGGCCAGAGTTCGGCATTGTCGACGAGGTAGTTGACCAAGTTCGGATAAAGGAACTTACCCAGATGCGTTGCGAATGGATCAAGGACGGACGAGTGATGAGTATTCCTCCGATGGTTGGGACGTGCTTCCGAGGACCAGTTCGGCCTGACATCTGCTACAGAATGATGAAGCTACAGAGTATGCGATTTCGAGTCCGTGTGAGAGACTTCAGATTGACCGTGGCCGAGAGCAGTGCAGTGTATAGTAGCTTGGCGTGACGTCATAGTGGACGACGATGGAGACAAGTGGAACCAGAGGTTCGTGTGAGACACTGACGAGCTGTCATTGCTTCCCGTCGAAACTAGAGACCTGATATGCTTACAGAAACGTTGGGATGTGACCAATTTCCGAGAAATGTTGTGTTGAGGACACAGATGTCTTTCCAGCGAGAAGAGATAGTACAAGAGAGCCAGCCTCTGTACAGATCGGCATAGGCATGATTGGAAGAGACCTTGAGCAGGATTCCTTCCAGGACATTGCTGCAATGATGTTTGCACCCAGGATCAGATGTGTGACGTGCATTCAGATAGCCAGAGACCGACGTCAGTGATATGCTGCCTTACGAGTGGTCGTGAGGTTTGACCGAGAGGTGATCAGAAAAGTGCCAGAACGGAATCGTCCCCGTTAGCACACCTGACAGGGCCGATGAGCCGATTGACCGCGTGATAGGTAATCCGTAGAGAAGATAAGGACCTAGAGAGTCAGAAGACGCCAGACCGTGAGCAAGAGGCAGGTAGATATCCTGCGCTGCTAGCAGTGGATTACACTGACTCCTTCTCGACCTTGAAGGAGAAACTACCGAAGACGGTATTTATGATTTGTGATTTTGTGATTCGATTATCACGTATCCGTCATTTTGGATTTCGGTATTTTGGACGTTCTATTTGCACGATCTAGTTTTGGTGACTGAGTTTCATGATATTGGTTTCATGCACCCACTGGATATTTATATATTTTGCGCAGAGTTTTCATGCATTTTAGTGTTAGGCTTTGATTCGTGCACGCTGATGCACACGGTTGTGAGATTTTTCTTGCGGTACCCTGATTTTGGTTTGAGCCGCATTATATCGTTGATTTTGACCCGGATTTTGATGGTTGATTTTTGCACTCCGTGCTGGCGATGTGCTTTACGCCTGTGCGGTGTTTGCTATTGGATTTCGTGATTTCCGTGCATGTTGAGTGCGCAGGGTTTAGATTTTCATTCGTGCACGATGGATGCACCGGTTTGGATTTTCGCGCATGTTGGGCGTATGTTTTTAGATACGATTTTGGTGCACGCCAGATGCGCTAAATCGGGATTCTTCGTGCATGTCACATGCACCTGATTTATTTTGCTGTCAGGCACATACGATGCCCATGATAGATGCTTCGTGCAGACCCGTTGCACTTGGATGTTGTTTTGTGCACCTGTTTAGCACATATATGAATTTTTTTTTTTGATTTCAGTGCGCACCAGACGCACAGGATGGTGTTATGTTTAGATTGGATGTCTACATGTGTAGTTCCGATCCATATCATATCGGTTTTGTATTGGATTTGACATTGTGTTTTTTTTTACATTGACTCCGATGATTGCGGGATGCTTGACGGAGTTTTGTTTTCGAGTTATCTGCTCAGTACCCTTGCGCATGCATTGCGCTGTGACGTTCTATGTGTTGATGATTTCGGAGCCCCGACGACTTTGGTTTATTACCGAGATGTTTTTGTATCTGGGGGTTTAAATTTAAAATTCGGGGACCGAATTTCTTTAAGTGGGGTAGATTGTAACATTTTCAAAAATATAAAATATTAATTTTGGGAATTTTTATAATTTAATATTATTTTATTGATTATTTTAATATTAAATGCAAATAAATAGGAAAAATGTTAGAAAAAATTATGAAAAATTATGGAAAATTCTAAAATAGGGTAAATTAGTGGATTATGGCATTTTTAAGTTTTTGTGATTAGTTTGACAATAATTTAGTGCTAATCGCGATTAAAATCGCTAATCGGGTTTTTTGGCAATTTTGTGCAAAACTTGCACATATCACTTTTTCTACACTTGTGCATTTTTCTAGCCATGGTTTTCTTTTGGGATTACTATTGATGTGAGAAGGTTTGGATTTTAAAAGAAAAGGAAAAGAAAGGAAAATATAATGATGAGGGTAGGTGAGAGAGAGAGGTGGACTTTGACTTAGCATACTTAGCCATTCTCCTCGTTTTCTGTGCACAGCCCCTGTTCCTCTAGTGTTGACCTAGGGTACTTCTAGTTTTGACAGATTCTATCTAGGGTGAAATCTGGGACATATATCCTAAGTTGCTATTTTGGATTCGTGTTTCCGTATTCCGTATTTTTGATTCTGAAATGGTGGAATGTGTTTTGCCTCGACTAATTGTCGTTTATACGACGATGTAGAGGATTTATTGATGGTTTTGAAGGCGTGCCATAGGTTCTCACCTATAGGCCCCTTATCGTATCGTTTTGGATTTCATGCGCCGTTTTAGATTGGATTTGGTTTTAATGCGCATATACGATATTTTGATGTGTAGGTACCCATGAAGACTTCGGGACGACAAGCAAATACGTGGTGACGTCCGCAATTGGTGATGCAAGGTGAGTAGATTATATCTACAGGGGGAAGTCGGGTGGATGGCGTATAGCACCCCCGCAGTCCGTAGATAGATTACTATGTAGTTTATTGTGATATTAGGTGTATTGTGGATAATGTAGGGTTAGAAGTGACTAGTGTAGTTCATAGTCGCGAACCCTAGGGTAGAATTACACCTACACACACACCCTTGCTTATCACTTGTACTTGCACTGTGATTGATGATATGTGATGACTTTGGAGATGAGTCGATGATGTGGGCTGGGTGCCCTGGGATCGGTGATTTTATACGATTCATATGTGGGATATGACTTGTGATTCTTGCGGGCTTGGGATATGTGTTTACCCCCGCATGCATACTTACTGAGGTTACCGTTTTGTACTAGACATAGAGTAGTACTCCAGACTATATGATCTGACGATGGTGATATCTGTTATGTGATGAGACAGTGAGATACTGACCCCTACCCAGCTATGGGGATGCCGTACGATGATTTACCGTACGAGCCGATATTGATGATAGATCCGCACTCATAACTCGAGGATATCTTATGATATGACATTGAGGCGAGATCACCGACTATATACTTTTATACATGTATCGACTCAGATTTAGGTGGTTTCCACACCTACCCTTCCTGATTGACCGGATACTTAGATGTAGTTTGCATAGTAGATACTTCACTGTGGTGTTGACTACTAGATATCTGCATTTTCCTGCTATTCGCATTGCTGGCATATGTTCATTGTTATATTATTATCATGCTGTTAGGACACCAGCACCATTATCGATGATGCGTATGTTTCACGTACACTATTTGCCGGCTCACACACTTCATCATCGATAATTGCCATGCCACTACACTGTAGTACTGTTGCATTCATGATATGATTACTGCTTGGCATATTGTACACATGTACCTGTACACAAACATAGATGATTCTGGCTTGATTGAGATTGAGGACCGCAAGATATTCTTTAAACTGATTCATTCTAAAGGAGCGGTTCCTCCCGACATATGTACATTACTATTCCATGTTGCATGATTTCCGATATGATTATCTCTCTTTACATGTCGCATACATCATGGATTGATTGCATAGCACATTGCATTGGATTTACTTCTTGATGTGGATTTTCATGTGATTTCTGATTTTGAGGACCGTGGGATTATTTAAGAAAAGATGTTCTTTTATGAAAACCCGGTACCTCGTGATATGATATTTGGGTGCGTCCACCACGCGTTTTCTCGGTGCTGAGACGTGTGCTTGAAACCCGATTCGAGGAGTGATGATCCGTTTGCGGGTTCGTGGTGGGCCCGGTATGGTTCCCCTCGGCGAGATGATCGATGGGTTATGCCGATTGAGCCTGGAGGCGGGCGAGTACCTACCGGTGATTGTATTTGAGCTCGGCGGATATCCGGGGGATACCGCCTGGAGCCGAGAGATGGGCGTACTGCCGGGGGCCGACGGGCCGCTACCGCAGACGGAGCCCAGAGATGGACATGGGTTGACTCGTGCTGCCGGGGCCGAGGGCCGATACCGCAGACGGAGCCCCATATGGATGAGGATTTACGTGTCGATGCTTGGCACGGGTTTCATGATGTTTTCCATGATATTGTTTATATCCTCATACTTGCATACATGATGCTTACTGTCAGTGGGTGACAGGTGGACGGGTTCCACATATATACAGACTGGATTTACACTTGTCATACTTCATTTGTATATATAACAGGGTATGAGGGCGCTGTTATATATACCCTTACACCAATATTAGTGGTATGGGACGCTAATATATGTGTATTGATATCATTGATATTTCATCATACTTACCTCATGCAGGCATACCTTACACTGATGACATGTTATTACCTGAGTACCTGGCACTACATACATGATTAGATGTTACCTTGCCACCTTATTACACTCAGATGCACTCTTGTGGATTGTATTACTGATCGTTGACTTAGGTTTATGTCTTGCATTCGGTTTCTGCTTGTAGATATTTCTATTCACGAGTTGGCAACTCACCCCCGTTGTGCCACAGTCCTTGCAGGTTCTGCCGTACAGGTTTCATTGCGGCATTTCTGGCACACTACCTTCTTGCGGGTGATTTGCTTTGGTAGGTGGATTCTTTCGCATCAAGAATCACCATTTTATTCATGTATTTCATTGTATCTAGAAATTGTCCATCAACCAAAAACTTGTATATTCTTTCAGACTTAGAGACAGTGTGGTATTATTCGACCTTAGAGTCGCGCTTAGTAGTATTGCGGTTTTCTTGCTGCTTTTTGAGCTTTCCTTGATTTTGATCCTCGCCACTTGGCGTTGTATATTATCATATCATCGTGTGGTTGTGACCGTCGATTGACGAAGAGCTAGCTCCCGCTTGGGGATGCCTTTATCATTTTATATATTGTTATTCATGTTGTACCCCATTCGGGGCCAGTTTTACAAGAGAAACTCTGCCGAAAATTTTAGAAAAGACTGTACGGTTTTCAAATGCACATTCAGCTTAGTTATTTAAAAACCTTGATTTCAAACATGTTTTTCTTCACTTCTTTAAACCAGTTTTCTTTACTTATTCTCAAAAATGGTTTTAGATTTCTGGGCTTTTGGCTTACTTGGATCAGATGGAGTCCTATAGACTTCATATGGTTCAAGGGCCAGTCACGTGCTCTTTCGGGTCGTGACAGTTGATCGCCGGGAGATAAGTCAGGAGAGTTGACACGAAGAACAACACGGCGGATCCACTCACGAAGGCCATTCCCCAGATACAGTTTGAGAGACTCTTCGGGATGCTCGGTATGCGATACTACAGCAGCTGGCCCTAGTGCAAGTGGGAGATTGTTAGTTGTATGTATGCCCTAGAAGCCAGTATTGTACAGATGATGTATATTATATTGGATGCTTGGACATATATAGAGATGACTTTCTTGCTCGATATGATAGTATGCTATCTGGTTTCTCTTTGTCTTAACATGTACACTTGTCTCTTTAAACTGTTTTATAGTTACATGTTGATAAAGCCCTTAGGATGTGTGTTGGAGATAGTGCCCTCAGAGTCAATTATTGGATCACAGGCACGTGATTGCAATGATTGAGGGAGGACCTATCCCGGTACGACAGTCTTACTCAAGATGATAGTATGCTATCTGGTTTACCTTTATCATCGTGTACTGCTTCAGGTGACCTGACAGGTCACTATTACACGTTGATAGAGCCCCTAGGATTCTTGCTTGACTGCCAGCAGTATGAGGGCGATCATATAAGTGAGAGCTGGAGTCTATAAGCACATCCTTAAAAGGTCCCTAGTCGTGGGAGTTTCGAGACAGGGCATCGATTCTCCAGAGTAGACTAGTGTATACAGTCGAGACCCCGACGAGGGGCGGTGGCCGGTCTCACAAGACACTGGTGTCAGTTGGTTCACCTAAGATGTATACAGGTGCTCATTGGGTTATGAGTACACCGGACAGGACTCGCCGGGAACCTGCTAGTTGGTCTTATACCTGACGTCAGATAGCAGTTCCCTGGTGACATGTGTACAGGTTAGTTCATCGACCTGAGATCGTTATTTGTCTCGTGTGAGTTCCCACTGTGCTTTGATTACTACCCTACCACGGCTCAAAGGAGTCGTGCAAACAGGTTTTAGTTGGGTACAGTCCCGAGCCACATGGAGGCAGTGAGCGGATCTTCAGGGGTTCGTCTCTCCCGGTATTGGGGGTGAGGTCGCGCTGTGTCTAGGAGAGCCATTACACGAAGTCCTTGGCCAAGGCAGGAGATTTACTGGTAGGTATTCCAGTAGTATCTCAGGGTGTTCTGGGCTACACTCCGACACGACTTGTACCGCTTTTGGGGGTCTGACTTTTACCAACCCCCTAGGCCCGCCATGCGATGCTCATAGACGAACGGACCGGACTGTACGGATATTGTCACTGACAGGCTCAGTAGGGTGTCAGGATGAGTTCGCTCATCGACGTCCCTTTTGATCAATAGCCGGTGGCCCTTTACGTATTGGCTTATACCTCTGACATGCTAGTGGTTAAATCCACAGCCATAATATTGACGAGTCTTTAGAGTCCACCACACATTTAGTTACTCAGCTTTCGGGCGAAACGCTGTAGAGGCCGTATGGAGATATGGCAGGGTCCGATCAGATACGTGCGGTATTGCACAGATCAGGATCGGACGGTTAGTACTAGAGGCCGTATAGATATATGGCAAGGTTCGATCGGATACGTGCGGTATTGCACGGATCAGGATCGAACGGATATTACTAGCCGGCTTTGGTTTAAGCCGGATCCTAGTATAGTACAGTGTAGATTTTGTCTCATTGCATTTGTATCCGGTCGGAATACAGATGCGGGTGTGTATGCACAGTATTGGGGTTTTCCTGTAATTTATTACGGGACCAGTTTTCTGGAGTTTCCAGTTTGCATTCCGTTCCGGCCGGTTTTCCTTTGTTCTTTCCCGGTCGGACTTTTCCGATGAAGGGGGTTATTTGCAATTGTGCAAATAACATTTGTGGAGGGGGTTTCTTGCAAATGTATTCATTATGATAGGATAAGCATGCTTGCTTTTTCATTATTGTTTTTGCATTAATGAAATTTGAAAGGATTAGATGTTGTTATGGAGTTGATGTGAGGTTTTCCTTTTTGCAAGGGGTCACCCTCCACCTTTACCTACACTCACCTCCCTTAGTTGATTCTCTCTACCATTCTCACAAATTAGAGGCAGGCCACATTTTTGGAGAGAGGGGAGAAAAATGAGAGGGTTTCATTTTGATGAGGATAATTTGGTTCATCTCATTTTTCCTTGCTACACACATTCTAGCTCCACTTGAAAATTCCATTCCTCCATCAAGGCAACTACAAACCCCAAATGAGACTAGCATGATCTACACCACATTCTATAGCAAATCTTGGGCACGTCGACTTGCCAGCTTCGTGCCCGAGTTGCCTCGGTATTAAGGTGGGAGCCCGTAAAAGATGCAGGCGACGTGGTGCCCTTCCGGCAAGGATGTGACGACCGGAGGATCCGCGGGAGATCGGGACAATGACGAGAAGACCGGAGGACTCGGATCACTCGGTATATCTCTAACCCGTCTTGTAGTTAGCTAGACCTAGTTTAATGGCCCGATCCGGATGTTTAGTGCGCGGTGGTGCCGGTTTGCTAAGTTCGCAAAATTAAAGATTATCACCGCTTCCGCATTTGGCCGTCGGATTGACGGCCGGGGCGCCGCCGTGCACTTACAGTGGTATCAGAGCCTCGCCATTAACTTCTTCTAGCTTTGTTTGATGTGTTTGCATTTCCGATCGACCAAAATTCCAAAAACCCGCGTTTTTCTTTACATCAGTTTTCTGTCGAATTTTTTTGAAGTCCAAAAATTTTTCAGGTTGTCTCAGAATGATGTGCAGGGAGTTCTAAGAACACTGGAAAAATTCGACAACACGATCCCTCCGTACGACCGCGGAACCGCGGCCATAACCCCTCTTAGGCCGCGGTTCCGCCGCAGGAATGAGGAATCATGTCATCGTTTTTTTGCAGTGGGCTTGTGGGCTAAAAATAGGGGTTTTGGAATATTAAAATTGGGCCCAGAATTTCTGTGAGTGCTACAGTATTGCTTGGGGGCCCACTTGTTAATTTTCGATCGATCGGATATTTTAAACACATTATTTCACAGTATTTACATTATATCTGCGACCGTGAATGTCACTTGATCGGTAAATCCTGTCTAACTGCTATAGCCCGGTTAGACGGATTTGCGAACGTGACTTTCACGTTGATGTTCTGTGTTTTTGCTGTGATGTTGCGGATCGGTCGTGGGGGATAGCCTGGATGCAATGCTAGTACAGTGTTGTTGTATTATGTACATTTGATATTGCGGGGCGAGCGTCCGACATGTGGACTGCCATCACTGCCTGTTTGTATTATTCTTTTGGGGCACGACCTGGTTGCGGTCGATGTACCCGTTGTATGTATATTTTACTTTCTGTACTAGGATTACCCCGCGGTGGGGTGCACGGATAGCCGGGTTCTGGAGGGCAACAAGCCCGCATCTCATGGCATTGGGACGGAGGGGGCTTCACTCTAGGATTGGCAGGCTGTTCGCCGCACTCGTAGGGGGTACAGGTTGACCCAGGAGGGGTGCCCAAGTTACCTGATTCCGTGAAGTGCTGGGTGGTCCATTCACGGCGCTGAAGGGGGCTGCCTCGCTTCAGGTTTTGGCGGGTAATTTTCCGCGCCCGTAGGGGTCTAGGATTTCATTACACAGGCTATCCACACGACCAGGGGAACGTCGGGTTTCAGCAGCGGCTCTGTGAAACCCGGGGCTTCCAGATATCTGTTTTGTTCTGTGATGCTGTACATTTCTGTGATGTTGCTTTTTATCACGCCTTGAGCGAATATAATATATTGGTATATATATTAGTAGATGTTGTATATGTTTTTCATCCGCGCTAGTCCAGTCCCCGCTCTGCCGTTAGTTAGCTAACCTAACGGGTGATGACGGGACCCAGTGGCGAATGCGGATGGCATATACGTACGTCAGTATATTTTCGTTCTTTGTGGTGTGATCAATTGATGGGACTGCATTGATTCGGATCAATGCAAGTTAAACAAACCTAATCTGATGTTGTTGGAACACTTTTTCAAAAAGCTGTTATTGCAAGGACGTTCACTTTTGTTTTGCACAGTGATATTCGGTTATGAATATCCAGCTCCTCCGTCGACGAGGCAAGGGCCGAGATCCCTTCACCGGGAGTGACCCCTTGGACAGGAGTTTGCGTCAGGGCATTAACTTCAATATAGCCGATTACTTTTGCTTTGCATCGTGGTATTCATTTGGAATATCCTGCACCCCATTCTACGGGGAAAGAGCCGAGATCCCTTCACCGGGAGTGACCTCTTTAGTAAAGGTTTTCGTCACTATATTTTCTAAAAAGCTATCAGTTCCTTCAACGATAGCAAGTTCATTACGTTAAAGTTTTTCGCCAGAAACCATTCGTAGCCCTCTGTCGTTTCATATGGGTAGTCAATAGTATTCAAGCTGTGTATGTTGGCCAAAGTCAAGGCACAGTGATTGGTAGCTATTGGGTATTCATATGCAGCATAGATAGATGCGTTGGTTTGGGACAGTCGTACTGCCATTTTGGCCAAAGTCAAGGGTACGTACGGGTGGACTCAAATTAACCTGGAGAATGACGGGTTGAACTTGACATGTGACTTATGATATGTTGGCCAAAGTCAAGGTCATAAGAGCATGGGGTAAAAATCACATCGGGAGTTTCAAAAGAACTGAAACTTGCCAGATATGCGCATACCTTCTGGAGTGTGATAACGTGAGCGGATTCCGTCACTTTATCATGCGATGAGAGTTGGATCCCGATTCCCACTGATGAGTTAGTTTACTCCTCGGGTATCCCCGATTAATTCTTCTTTTAGGTTTGGAGGAGAATTTGAGGTACAGTGGGAGGTTTCCTGATTAGATAAATTGGTAACCATTCTGATCTAGGTTAGAGTGCACGCTGAGTGTTTCTTTTCTCTCTCTCTTTGGCAGCGACCATTGACCCGACCCTAAGACTATGACTCAGAGACCAAGTTAACCGAACCTTCTTTACACTGGCTTTTGGATTGTCAAAGTTGCAGACCTCATTGCTACTCCTACTTTTACCCTTTTCTCCAGGACACCCCGTAGTACTACGAACGTCCACTTCCATTGGACAAAACCATCGTATGGATAGATACGAACTCGAAGGAATTCGAGGATGGTTTCCGGTTCTGGAGAAAACAGATAGGATTATTCAGTTGTCTTTTCCCTTTTACCTTCTCTCAAGTTGTGAGTACTCCTTGGTTTAGGAGATAGTACACCTATTATGCAAATTCGACAGTCTTTTTCCAAACCTTAGGCTGGTGCCGACCGGTAGGGAATGAAGAAAACCAATTAGCCTAAACGGTGTGCAGAAGGTATTAAGATTAAGACAAAGCAAGGGATTAGTAAGAGGGCAAAGTAAATTGCGACTGATATTCACGACCAAACCAAGTATTCCTTCGCCAATCCTAAATCACCTTTGTATTTCTCCAGGACACTCCGTATCACAACGAAGATCCACAGTTTATTGGATAATCCATCGTATGGTTATATACGAACTCGAAAGGAACTTGTTCCAGTTCGGGGATGGATTCTGGTCCAGGAGAAATAGGAATAAGGTTTATTCAGTTGTCTTTTATCTTCACCTTCTCTCGCATTGCGAGTGCTCCTAGGACTAGGACAGTACACCCATTATGCATATTGGATAGTCTTCTTCCAAATCATAGGCTGGTGCCGAACGGTAGGGAAGGAAGAAAACCAATTTGCCTAGAGGGGTGTGCAGAAGGTAATGACTAAAGACATATAAAGGGATTTGGAGAGGTGGCAAAGAATTATACGGTTATAGTTGTGAATCTGGATAATGGAAGAGGCATTACTAGGAATACCAGAATACCCCATCGAAACATTTCAATGTTTCAGTTCAACTGTGTACTGTTAAAAGAAAACTGATTTCCCGATTAGATACTTACTCCAGGGTATGTATTTACCAGGTATGATTCTCACATCTGTATGGTTTTACAGATGATGAGTGGGAGTAAGTTATTGGGAATTGGGTGATCATCCTCATTATATCGGGATTCGTTGTAATCGGTGATATTTGAGGAGATCACCTGGGCTGTTTGCCGGTCGGCAAATATTTGGTTTTGAATATCCGCTTTTATGCACCAATTTCAAATTGATATATCTGTACGTCTATTTTCATAGAGTGAGATATACCTTTCTGAAATTATGTCTACGGCATTTACCTATATCAGTGGATGGTTAGGTAGGGAGCATTAAACAGCGGTGTAATTCTTCATAACCAAAGGTACAGTTTTCAACCTACGACACACAGTGAATGAGTTTTCAGACTCAAGGGACTTATACAGAGTATTGTATGTTGTCCAGTGTCCATTAGGACAGAGGGGTTGGTCCTCATACTATATCCTGTTTACTTTTAACTTCTCTAGTTCTTAGACATGTGTTTCGTAGAAACACAGGGTCTAAGTTTTGAGGAGTTATAGGTATTTGAATAGAGTAGAGAACCAGGTGTAGCAAGTATCGGGATTCTCCAAAGTGATCGAAGATGTAGATACTTGTGTATAGTATTCAGTTGATAGTAATGATAAAGAGAAATTGCTTCTCTTTCAGGTTACTCATAATTGGAAGCATTCCTAAGTTGAGTAACGTTGATCGGCCTCCTTCCATTTAGTTGACATGCACTGGAGATAGCTGCATGATTTGAATCTGGTTCAATTAAATCAGTGCCTCTGGTTCTATATTGAATATAGAACAGTTCATATCTTAACGATGTTAAGGTACGGGGAGTTGTCCGGCTTATGATTAAAACCAGACTCTGGATAACTCAAAGGCGCGTTTCTGTAATGGCCGTTTGTGAGTTGACCCAGGCTATGACGAGGGTTGACTTTCTACCATCTGGCAGATCAATAGAAATATTGTTCTAGACTCGCCACAGTTTTAATAAAAATGGATTTTTTCAAAAGCAGTAGTGGGAGTATGGTAGAACTGGAAGTGATTCCAGAACCGCAAACGATTACTGAAGATTTGATAAGGAACCTAAAGATTCAATCTGTTTTGACATTCCATTGGTCACTCCGCAGATACGGTGGGTAACTTCAGGCACCCGAGAGGTACTCCGGTAGCCTCAAGGACGGTGACAGGGAAGTTCTTGTTTACCCACACTTGCCATTGTTGTTGTTCCAGGCTGCGAGACCCGGCAGGAGGATGAGTATAGCGTCGTTCTAAACTAGCTTTAGAAGTGCACGTCTATATGACTCTGCCAGAGGGTTGTCGTAGTCAGTGGGAGCAGCGGAAGCATTGGTGGACATCAGGCTTATGTCTATTTATAGACTAAAGCAGATATAGCGGAGATAGATCATCTATTTCTGATGTGACAGTCATAGGTTTGACGTCATCAGAATAGGGGATGGATCTGCTGAGAAGGTAGTAGGGTGTGATATCCTGGTATTTAGATGATATACACAGAGGAGGAAAAGAAACTCCTATACTACGATCGGTTATACTTTGGTTGTCACGCAGTGGTTTCTCCACAAAGGACTTGGACATTATATCAGACATACTGGTTACTGGATCTATGGTTTTTAGATCTAGATTTGGGTGGTTTCCCAATCAGGGTACCTTGATAGCATTCTAAGAGTATTTAGAATGGACGACTCCTGGCATGGTAGTATACCTGCAGGTGATGGAGTCACCCTCTCTAAAGGTGTCTTATAGACTAAAGTAGAGAGGGATGTGCATGATTGACAGATCACTTGCTTAGGCAATTGAGTCAAACATGAGATGTCAAGTACCACACCAGAAGTTGTTCTTGCACTAGATGCAATAAGATGATATTGATCCAATCCTGGAGAAACAATCGGAAACAGTTTTAGAACATAAGTTAATGTTCTAGGGAATTGATAACGGCAGCCTCCTTAAGGAGACGGTTATCATTCCAGGCTTCCAAGGTGACCTGGACGACAAGGAGGTTATCAGAGTTATAGTTTTCCCTCTGACGAGGGGCAGTATTTTGGACAGGTGATCCAAGGCAATACTGAGGGAGGCATGGCGCAGGATACTGATTAAGTTCAGTTGACGATACAGTCTAAGAAGTTTGGATTTGGAGTTCATTAATGAGCTAAGTCCCATCAGACATCCAGACACATTCTAAGACAGGTATTGCTCATTTCGGGAGATGGCTTTCTCCGCGAACTTGAGATATAGAGAGACATAGAAAGAAACTTCAAGGCGGATCCACTCACTGAGGCTATTCCTCGATCGCAAGAGTTTCGCAAACAGGCTTTGTGAGACTGACTAGTAGAGGAGTTGGGTGTTCGGTATCACACGGGCTGTGAGTATGCGACATCGCAATAATTAGCCTTGAGTGCAAGTGGGAGATTGTTGGAGATAGTGCCCTCAGAGTCAATTATTGGATCACAGGCACGTGATTGCAATGATTGAGGGAGGACCTATCCCGGTACGACAGTCTTACTCGAGATGATAGTATGCTATCTGGTTTACCTTTATCATCGTGTACTGCTTCAGGTGACCTGACAGGTCGCTATTACACGTTGATAGAGCCCCTAGGATTCTTGCTTGACTGCCAGCAGTATGAGGGCGATCATATAAGTGAGAGCTGGAGTCTATAAGCACATCCTTAAAAGGTCCCTAGTCGTGGGAGTTTCGAGGCAGGGCATCGATTCTCCAGAGTAGACTAGTGTATACAGTCGAGACCCCGACGAGGGGCGGTGGCCGGTCTCACAAGCCACTGGTGTCAGTTGGTTCACCTAAGATGTATACAGGTGCTCATTGGGTTATGAGTACACCGGACAGGACTCGCCGGGAACCTGCTAGTTGGTCTTATACCTGACGTCAGATAGCAGTTCCCTGGTGACATGTGTACAGGTTAGTTCATCGACCTGAGATCGTCATTTGTCTCGTGTGAGTTCCCACTATGCTTTGATTACTACCCTACCACGGCTCAAAGGAGTCGTGCAAACAGGTTTTAGTTGGGTACAGACCCGAGCCACATGGAGGCAGTGAGCGGATCTTCAGGGGTTCTTCTCTCCCGGTATTGGGGGTGAGGTCGCGCTGTGTCTAGGAGAGCCATTACACGAAGTCCTTGGCCAAGGCAGGAGATTTACTGGTAGGTATTCCTGTAGTATCTCAGGATGTTCTGGGCTACACACCGACACGACTTGTACCGCTTTTGGGGGTCTGGCTTTTACCAACCCCCTAGGCCCGCCATGCGATGCTCATAGACGAACGGACCGGACTGTACGGATATTGTCACTGACAGGCTCAGTAGGGTGTCAGGATGAGTTCGCTCATCGACGTCCCTTTTGGTCAATAGCACCTTTACAAGTGTCACCAGAGAACTTCTATCTGACAATAGGTATATATACCATCTAGGAGTTCTCTGCGAGTCCTGTTTGGTGTACCCATTCTCCAATAAGCACCTTTTTACAATCTTTGATGTCAAACACCAATGGTTGTGGGATCAACCATCGCCCCCAGGGTCAATAAACGTACACACTAGTCTACACTGGTAATATCGATACCCTGTCGTGATATACCCTCAACTAGGAACAATTAAAGGATATGCTTATAGACTGCTCAGGCCCTTCTAGTATGATCTTCATCATAATCCCGGTAGTCAAGCATAATCCTAAGGACATCATCAACATGTATATAAAGATATGAAATACAACACATCGCACGTTAAGATGAAGATAAACCCGATAGCATACTATCATTTCGAGCAAAAATTGTTTCTGTACATATACATGCCTAGCATCCTATACAATACAGGCCTCTAGGGCATACATATCTAACACAGTTTTCAATTAACATCGCACAGTCGGACTGAAAGATGAAAATGTTTCGAAGGGGTTAACCTGGTATTCCTAGTAACGCCTCTTCCACTTTGCTGATTCATGACAGTAACCATATACTTACGTTCCCTCACTTCAATCCCTTTATTATGTCTTTACTTATTACCTTCTGTACACCTTCTTTAGGCTAATTGGTTTTATTCCTTCCCTACGCTTCAGCACCAGCCTAAGGTTTGGAAGAAGACTATCCAATAAGCGTAATAGGTGTATGCTCCTTATGCCAGGAGCCCTCGCAACCTGAGAGAAGGTAATGGGAAAAGACATCTGAATAATCCTATTCTATTTCTCCTGAACCGGAAACCATCCTCGAATATGGAAGGAATTCATTTGAATTCATATGTAACTATACGATGGCATGACCAAGCATTATGGACGTTCGTAATGATACGAAGTGTTCTGGAGAAATCCAAAGTGGATGTGGGAGTGGCAGGGGTATACACGGGTTTTTCGTGAATCATAGCAGTCGCAATTTTCTTTGCCGTTATTCTAATCCCTTTATATGTCTTTACTTATTACCTTCTGTACACCATCTTTCGGCTAATTGGTTTTCTTCCTACCCCACCTTTCCGCACCTGCCTATGGTCTGGAGGAAGACTATCCAATAAGCTCAATAGGTGTACTCTCTCCTAATCCTAGGAGCCCTCACAACCTCAGAGAAGGTAAAGAGTAAAACAACCGAATAATCCTATTCAATTTTACCAGAACCAGAATCCATCCTCGAATCCGGAACAAGTTCCTTCGAGTTTGTATGTAACTATACAATGGATTTATCCAATAGGAGTGGATGTTCATAGTGATACAGGGTGTTCTGGAGAACTGCAAAGGTGATATAGAAGTGGCAAGGATATATACGACATCGTGACATTCCAAAATCCAAAGTGTTTTAAGAAGGTTCGGTTAACTGGGTTCATGAGTTTTAGTTTAGAGCGGGTTATGGTCGCTGACAAAAAGAGAGAGAGAAAAGAAACACTCAGCTTGCACTCTAACCTAGATCAGAATGGTTAATCATTTTATCTAATCAATATGGCTCCCATTGTTTCCTCAAATTCTCCTCCAAACCCAAATGGAGAATTAGTCGGGATCATCTAAAATCACCCGAGGAGTAATCCTACTCATCAGTGGGAATCGGGATCCAACTATCATTGCATGATAACTTGATGGAAGCCACTCAAGTTACCATACACCAGAAGGTATGCACAAGCCTGGAAAGTTTCCTGTTTATTTGAAACTCCTGATGTAATTTTTACCCCAAGCGGTTTATGACCTAGACAAAGGCCAACAAATCATAAATCACAAGTCAAGTTCAACCCGTCATTATCCTGGATTACTCTAGTCCCACCCATAAAAACCCTTGACAAAGGCCAACAAGGTTATACGTGTAGGGTTCCTAAGCACCCTAATGAGGTCTCACAAGGCATCAACCATGCCAATTTCAAATTTAAACGGTGCCGAGAAACCCTAGAACGGATCGTCGGCTAGAAATCTAGGCGAAAAAGAAATCTAGTTAACACTTAACTAAAAGTTTAACGGAAATACAACCTTTGTAGATCCGGTGCTCCACCTCCATAGCTCCGCAACGAAGTCCCCTCGCTGTCCAAAAGAATTCCCGGGCTCTAGCATCGGCTTCGTCGGAGAAATGGCGAGCTAGGTCGTCGATGTCCATGCCGAAGATGATCTACGTCGAGGAATCGCTAAATCAAGCTCCGACTTCACCAATTTCAAGAAACTTGTGAAGAAAACACACTCTACTACTTGGCAAGAGGTAGAGGATGAAGAAATAGGAAGTGGGTAGACTTTAGAATTGGATTTCTCACTCATTTCCATCAATCACCATTGATGGAGCTTGCTTTCTTCAAGTGAAGAAAGGAAGAAGAAGAAGAATTATTATGATAATTTAATTCAAAAAATAGAAAGTAAATCAAAACTTATCATAATACTAACTATGGTTATGTGTAGAGCATTGACCAAGGTTAAAGGAATGGTTAGGGTTAAGGATGAGATAAGAATGGTGGACAAGGTCAAAGCTTCATGAAGCTTCAACAAAACAACAAATAAAGCCACCATTCTTTTCTCTTTTCCATTATTTTCCAAAATGTATAAACAAATAAATAAATAATGGAAAAATAAAACCCTAATTATATGTTTAACCATGGTTTAATTCTTTACACTTAACCAAGTATACATGTATCATCAAACATGATACAATCAAGTGTACAAAAGTATATCACATATACAATGTGCACAAACCAAGTGAGAATATCCATTTAAAGTGAACGAATACTAGTTAACGCAAAGTAATATATCAAATATATAATTATGCATTAAATCATTAAATCAACACTTGATTTAACGATCCGGTCATATCGCATATAACCGACTAGTATCCAATGTATCGGCTTATCGAATCAACCCTCGATTCGATAACTAGGTTATATCGCATATAACCATTCGACACATTCATCGCAAGAATGAAATACGGTATCACATACACGCATTATTCTCGGTCCCGCACATATCTCATATGCGCTCCTATTTCGTTTCGCTTGAGCCAGGAAACCTCTGTGTAGGACTCTAAAGACTCGTCAATACGCCGGCAGCAGATGATGATCATATCAAACACCCACAAGCCGCAAGAGGTCTGCTAAACGTAATGGCCACCCGGGTATTGAGCGATCTGAAGATCGACGAGAAAGCCCGCTCACACTCCAGTGAATCCAACCAGTAACACTTCCGTACAGTCCGGTCTGATCGTCTGATATGTCGCATATCTCGCCTAGGGGTGGTAAAGGTCAGACCCCAATAGCTCGA
This sequence comes from Agapanthus africanus, assembly GCA_030015575.1. NCBI lineage: Eukaryota > Viridiplantae > Streptophyta > Magnoliopsida > Asparagales > Amaryllidaceae > Agapanthus > Agapanthus africanus. The sequence continues at coordinate 302,205,612 of CM057343.1, read as the reverse complement.
TAAGTCGTGTCGATATGAGGTCTATAACATTCGAGAAACTACTGGTAACACTTACCAGTAAATCTCAGCAACCCTAGCCAGGGATTTCCTGTTATAGCCAATCGAACACAGCGCAACATCAACTCCCTATACCGGGAGAGACGAATCCCCTCCTATCGCTCATTGCCTCCATGTGACTCAGGACTGTACCCAAAATCCACCGTTTTGCACGCCCTCTTGGACGTGGTAAGATGGAAATCAAAGCACAGTAGGAACCACACAAGACTCTATGACGATCTCGGGTCTACAGACTAACCTGTACCAGTGTCACCAGAGAACTGCCATCTGACGTGAAGTATAATACCATCTGGGAGTTCTCGACGAGTCCATCCAGTGTACCCAGTCTGTACTGAGCACCCGTATATCATCTCTGATGTCAAACACCGATGGATATGGGATCATCCATCGCCCATCTGTATGGGTCGAGAAGGTATACGCTAGTCTACTCTGGTATATCGATGCCCCGTCTCGATACACCCATGACTAGGGACTTTGAAGGATGTACTTATGGACTACCATGTCCCTACTAGTATGATCCGCATCATAGTCCAGATAGTCAAGTACATATCCTAATGGCTTTACCAACATGTAACAGAGAGACAATCAGTATACACGTTAATGTAAAGATCAACCAGATAGCATACTATCATGTCGAGAAAGAAAGTCCTCCCTATATATGTCCCAGCATCCACTACAATATACATCCAATGTACAGTAATGGCCTCTAGGGCATACATATAACTAACAATCTTCCACTTGCACTAGGGCCAGCTGTAGCAGTGGTTGCAGTATCTCATACTCAACCATCCCATAAAAGTCTCTCTCTGGGAAAAGGCCTTTCGTGAGTGGATCCGCTGTGTTTGTCCTCTGAGTCTACTCTCCTAACCTCGATCCCCTGGAGATCAACCATCTCCATGATCAGGTAACACTGCCTTAGAATATGTCTGGATCACTGATGGGACGGACGTTCCTTGGCATAAGCCATAACTCCATTGTCTCACAATGGTTGGAACGTAGTTCATCTCATGAACAAATATACACCCAAACATCCTCTTTGGTAGCATCTTAAGTAGCGATGTATCCTGCCTTTATCGTCTAGTATGCCACGGTATCTAGCTTGGAACTCTTCCAACATACCGTCCCTTTTCTGAGGGTAAAGACAATGCCTGTAACTGACACTCAGTCGTCATTATCACCCTGGAACACTTCCAGTGATTCTCCCCAGGATCGATTGATACCATCTCACTATAACTAGTGAGAATCATAACATCCATTTAGATCTATCTCATAGATCCAAAATCCAGGATTTAGGAGGTATCACTTTGATCCTATATGGAGAATCATAGTGATATGCGGAGATTGATCGAGCGTAGCATAGGAAACTCCTTCCCTATCAAGAGTATGTCATCCACGTACTCTACGAGGATCGTCACCATACTCCCTACTACCTTCTTGTTTATACAAGGTTCATCTACCATTTTGATGATGTCAACTTCTTTGACCGCTTCATCAAAACAGATGTTTCAACTCCGCGATCCCTGCTTTATCCTATAAAGCATCTTGCACACGCTTCCGCTGCTCCCACTGTCTACGAAGCCCTCTGGCTGTGTACTTATAGACACTCTCTTCTAAACATCATTTAGAAAAGCTGTCATGACACCCAACCACCAGATATCGTAGTCATGGTATGTAGCCGTGGCAAGTAGGATCTGGATGGACTAAAGCATAGATCCTTAGAAAAAGGTTTCAACATAATCCACACCTGGTCAATGATGCAAACCTTTAACAAGTCTAGCTTTGAAAGTCTCAACTTTTCCATGTACACCAAGTAATCTTCTCAAGATATACTTGCTCCTGATGGGGATTTAACCCTTCAGATATAGCAACCAAAGTCCATACTTTGTTGGTGTATAAGGATTCCATCTCAGATCACTAAGCATCCAGCCATTCTTATAGAGTCTTACTCCTGATGGCCAGCTCGAAACTAGTTGGGTCATCATCTCATGATGCAATCCTCGCTCCCACTGTCATAGAGAAACAGAAGTATCTCTCAGGTGGGTGAGGAACCCTACTAGATCGGCGGAGAGGCTGAGGTTCATTGGTAACTATTGAATCCTTTGGTTCTATCAAATCAACAGCTGTAGTTTGTATAGCTGGAACCTTTCCAGTTCTACATAACTGACCTTGCCTCAAGCTTGTCCGGATTTTGCTTTTAGACATAGCCCGGACAACCCCAAATCTTAACCAACTTAAGATATGGGCGCTTCCCTTTCCATATCACATATGAAATGGTAGGCAATTGATTTGACTGGAACCCTATTCAATAGGTATGCAGCTTCTCAAGTGCATAACTCCCAAAAGGAAATAGGTAACTCAGTAGTACTCATCATAGAGGACACCATATCAAATAGGGTGTATCTGCTCCATCCCGATATACCATCTGCTATGGTGTATACAGAGGAGTAATGCTGAGAGAGAATCTCATTCTCCTTTAGAAAAGTCCAGGAATTCCGTGCTCAAGTATTCTCCTCCTTGATCTCATCAAAGGACATAATACTTATACCCGTGTTTTGGTTCTCTACTTCTAAATCATATTCTGTGAATATCTCAAAAGGTTCGGACTCATGTTTCAACAGGAACATATGACTGAATCTTGAGAGATTATCAGAGAATGTAATGAAGTACAAAGAACCGGTTTTGGCATGTGTAGACAGGGGACCTACATACATCAACTTGTATCATCCCAAGAGTTCACTAACTCTTTTTCTGTTACCAATAAACAGAGCTGTGGTCATCTTATCTTTGTGACATGACTGGCGAGTTTCACAAGATGTAAATTCAAACTGATTTAAATATGCATCTAAATGTAACTTCAGCTAGTCGGGTCGCATTGATATGACCTAGTCTACAATGCCTCAAGAAGGATCCGTTCATTTCTGAACTCTTCCTCTTGTGTGTGTTCTGTACACTAAGAACTGTAGTTTGATTTAGAACATCAATGCTTTTAGATAACGTGCCTGATCCGATCAACTTTTGATATAGGAAATGTTCAAAACATTATCCATCAATACAAAATTATATCCTTTCTTTTCTACCAAAGAGAGTGATATGATTTGGTATATCAGGTTCGGTATCTAATAACATTCGTTCAGAATCAATGTATTGTAATACAGGGTGACAGTGACCAACAGACTTGGCTGCAACATTTGCCCCGTTTTCTGCCTCATGAAACTTATCACCCGTTCTCAGTTCTCTACCTATCTGTAGCCCTATGTAACATATTACATATCTGGGATCCTGATCTGTTATCACATACCCAGGACGTAAAGGATACTGAGAAACAGTTCTGTGTAATGAACAAACCCGAAGATGATGCATCAGCATGCACTCCCTTCGTTTGGGCGGCATGGGAAATCTGGTATTCCCCAATTTCCTGCTCTGTCTTATAACAATTATAAGTTGGAGCAGGACCAACGTTCCCCAGCTCAGTATAACAAGCGGGTTCGGTCAATATTCCGTTTTATTATCTTGATTAAGGCGTGATATGGTCGCTACCAGGAGAGAGAGAGAAGAAAACACTCAGCGTGCGCTCTTGCAAGAATAGATTGGTTATTATTTTATCTAATCAGGATGGCTCCCACTGCTTTTTATCAAATCTTCCTTCAAACCCTAAAAGGAAAGACTAGCCAGGATTAATTACACACTACAAGTTCGCCAATCTTTCAGCCAGGCCAGTGTCGGTACTTTGAGGGAGGTCCCCCGTGCTTTCGCACGAACCTAATTAATGTAAACATCATTTTCCCAGAGGTGTAACCTCGTTGAGACCTTTCTAGACACCTACTTGATTGGCTAATTGTAATGTATAAAACTCTCCCAGGAGTAACTCTTACTCGCAGCGGGTATCGGGATCCAACTATCTCATAGAAGGTATGCAATCTCATTGCAAATTTCAACACTTGAAATTCCCGATAATATTTTGCCCCTAACGTGCTATGACCTTGACGAAAGCCAACAAACCATAGCCCGCTAGTCAAGTTCAACCCGTACATTTCTTGATCGAATTAAACCCACCCGCACGACCCTTGACGAAAGCCAACAAAGCCGCACGACTACCCTAATCCAATCGCATCGTATGCTAGCAGATAAGCAGCATATAGCTACCGCACACTGCACCTTGACGAAAGCCAACAAATGCAGCACGAATACTATATACAACTTATCTGAAATGACGGAGGGCTACAACAGGTTTTTCTGAAAACCTATTGCGTAATGAACTTGATATCGTTGTAGGATCGAATGAATTTTGAAATGGAGTGTATTTGAGGCTTTTCAGTTTTGCTAAAGGAGTCACTCCCGGTGAAGGGATCGTCGGTCCTTTACTCGTCGAATGAGGTGCGGGATATATCATATATATCACTGTGCAAAGCAAAAACACTTAAAAGCAATCAAAAGACAAACCGAGTGTGTAGCATCGGCCAGTTATTGCTAAAGGAGTCACTCCCGGTGAAGGGATCTCGGTCCTTTCCTCATCGAATAAGGTGCAGGATATATCATATATACCTCTGTGCAAAGCAAGAACTGTAGCTACCTGTTTTATTTTGAAATTCGATTCTACAACATCTTAGGTTTCTTTTATTTCATTAATCACATTAATGAAGTCCCATCATTTAAATACCTAAACATCACAGATAGATATGACGTACACTTATGCCATCCGCATTCGCCTCGATATCCCCTCGTGCACCGTTAGGTTAGGTAACTAACGACAGAGCAGGGCAGGGCTAGCGCGGGTGTAAAACATAAGTAACGTCTATATAATATATCATATATACTATATACTGTATCTATCACAGAACATCACATGATCACATCACAGATATCGCAGCAGAAGAATCATATGAAATATTGGATATACTAGGACGTCCGTGTTTTCAATACGAGCCAGTATAAAACACGGATTCCACGGTCGCGATGAATAGCCAAACCCACACCCCTAGACCCCTACGAGAGCGGCAAGCAACCCTACCAATTCTAGAGTTAGAAGACCCGGACTCGACTCCTCGAGTTGGTCTCCCACTGGACTCCAGAACCCGGTTACTTATGCCCTCCTCCTTGGGTCTATCCTAGTGCGGAAAAGTAAATAATATACAAAGGTTGACAACTTCCGCAACCTGGAAGCGCCCCAATAAAAGAATATTACATACAAGTTTTTACATGAATGAAAATGAAAAACACTCATCTCACATAAAAACCCCCCGGCTATTCAAACACAACGATCCAATATAACATATCCAGCAACACATAACATCACATGTCATCAACGTAAGTAAATATGCGCATCCCAATTGTCGTTGACATATAGCAACGAAACCGGCGATATCACATATTACACTTACGGTCACAGAAAAGAAAGTGTAAAACTACAACAGTTGGAATCCGCAACCACCTCAGACATCGCATGCCTGACCAAATGAATTCCTTAGACATCACATGCCTAACAATTATAAACCCCGCATTTCAGTCTCATTATCGAAAACACTTTTCAATATCTAGTCGGGCAATTCAACAAGATTCCCGACAGTCTGATCGAATACTCGTCGCAAACTTTAGTAGGCGGCCGCACCCCCAATACCGTCGACGAAGTGCACCAAGGCGGAACACCGCTGCCGCGAGCACCCGAACGGATGCTTTCGGCGACGGGGTTCTCCTACAGTCACTTGGTTGGGGCTATGGAGTGAGGCTGTCTATTAAGTTTACCCGGCGAGTATCCGCGTACGCTACGTGATGGCGACGGACTTTTGATCGCATCAAAATTCCGTGGCAACCGATCAAGTGAGACTAAAGTGCTATGTTTATAACATTCATTCAGTTATCACATAACTTTTGTGAATTCCAATTATTGTATCCCATTCCAGATAAAGAGAAAATGTTAAACTTTTCGATCGAACAGTCAAACACCCAAGTTTTCCCGATACAGCTCAACACATGAAATAAGTCTAACAACATTCCGTTCGTGCCTCAGTACCAACGGTCCAGCCGTAGAAGTGTCAAGCCAACGCCTCACATGTGGCACGCCGTACTGCCCCAAACCCTAAGGTTCAAAGGGCAGTTCAAGACGGTCACATAATCGAGTTAAGGTTTGTTGTCTTCTAGAGGGTCCATCGCGTTACTTGCACTACTTAGAACGTCGTTAAACTACGGAAAAATCCAACACTTGGAAATTTCCCGACAGGGGAAAAATTGGGTATTTATATCCGGTCGAACTTTTTAACATATTCTAAAAATTATCCGGAAATACACAAAGACGAAATTTGATACCCCGATCGAAACACCGAATCCCCAAAACAACTCCAGAAAAATTCAACTCTTGAAAAAATATTAAAAATACCCAGGAACACCAGCACTGTTAAATAGGAGTTACTGTGCAAACATCACCTCACAAAACGACAAACAGGCCGCGGTTCCGCCGCACGAGCCATGCTCGTGCCGCGGAAGCGCGGCGCTTTAATGGAATTAGGGCATCGAAATTTACAGTAACTCTTAGATATTCCTGCTGATATTTCTGAATATTTTTAATACTGAAAAATCCCTGTTTTTAGAAAAAGTCCAGAGAGCCATTTGTGATCGGGTTTCGGGTTCGTTCGGACTTCAAATTCCGTCTAGACTTCGCCTAAGGCTCTAGCTAGGCTCTGATACTACTGTAGGGTTCCTAGGCACCCTAATGAGGTCTCACAAGGCATCAACCATGCCAATTTCAAATTTAAACGGTGCCGAGAAACCCTAGAACGGATCGTCGGCTAGAAATCTAGGCGAAAAAGAAATATAGTTAACACTTAACTAAAAGTTTAATGGAAATACAACCTTTGTAGATCCGGTGCTCCACCTCCATAGCTCCGCAACGAAGTCCCCTCGCTGTCCAAAAGAATTCCCGGGCTCTAGCGTCGGCTTCGTCGGAGAAATGGCGAGCTAGGTCGTCGATGTCCATGCCGAAGATGATCTACGTCGAGGCATCACTAAATCAATCTCCGACTTCACCAAGTCAAGAAACTTGTGAAGAAAACACACTCTACTACTTGGCAAGAGGTAGAGGATGAAGAAATAGGAAGTGGGTAGACTTTAGAATTGGATTTCTCACTCATTTCCATCAATCACCATTGATGGAGCTTGCTTTCTTCAAGTGAAGAAAGGAAGAAGAAGAAGAATTATTATGATAAGTTAATTCAAAAAATAGAAAGTAAATCAAAACTTATCATAATACTAACTATGGTTATGTGTAGAGCATTGACCAAGGTTAAAGGAATGGTTAGGGTTAAGGATGAGATAAGAATGGTGGACAAGGTTAAAGCTTCATGAAGCTTCAACTAAACAACAAATAAAGCCACCATTCTTTTCTCTTTTCCATTTATTTTCCAAAATGTATAAACAAATAAATAAATAATGGAAAAATAAAACCCTAATTATATGTTTAACCATGGTTTAATTCTTTACACTTAACCAAGTATACATGTATCATCAAACATGATACAATCAAGTGTACAAAAGTATATCGCATATACAATGTGCACAAACCAAGTGAGAATTTCCATTTAAAGTGAACCAATACTAGTTAACGCAAAGTAATATATCAAATATATAATTATGCATTAAATCATTAAATCAACACTTGATTTAACGATCCGGTCATATCGCATATAACCGACTAGTATCCAATGTATCGGCTTATCGAATCAACCCTCGATTCGATAACTAGGTTATATCGCATATAACCATTCGACACATTCATCGCGAGAATGAAATACGGTATCACATACACGCATTATTCTCGGTCCCGCACATATCTCATATGCGCTCCTATTTCGTTTCGCTTGAGCCAGGAAACCTCTGTGTAGGACTCTAAAGACTCGTCAATACGCCGGCAGCAGATGATGATCATATCAAACACCCACAAGCCGCAAGCGGTCTGCTAAACGTAACGGCCACCCGGGTATTGAGCGATCTGAAGATCGATGAGCAGGCCCGCTCACACTCCAGTGAATCCAACCAGTAACACTTCCGTACAGTCCGGTCTGATCGTCTGATATGTCGCATATCTCGCCTAGGGGTGGTAAACGTCAGACCCCAATAGCTCGATAAGTCGTGTCGATATGAGGTCTATAACATTCAAGAAACTACTGGTAACACTTACCAGTAAATCTCAGCAACCCTGGCCAGGGATTTCCTGTTATAGCCAATCGAACACAGCGCAACATCAACTCCCTATACCGGGAGAGACGAATCCCCTCCTATCGCTCATTGCCTCCATGTGACTCGGGACTGTACCCAAAAACCACCGTTTTGCACGCCCTCTTGGACGTGGTAAGATGGAAATCAAAGCACTGTGGGAACCACACAAGACTCTATGACGATCTCGGGTCTACAGACTAACCTGTACCAGTGTCACCAGAGAACTGCCATCTGACGTGAGGTATAATACCATCTGGGAGTTCTCGGCGAGTCCGTCCAGTGTACCCAGTCTCTACTGAGCACCCGTATATCATCTCTGATGTCAAACACCGATGGATATGGGATCATCCATCGCCCATCTGTATGGGTCGAGAAGGTATACGCTAGTCTACTCTGGTATATCGATGCCCCGTCTCGATACACCCACGACTAGGGACTTTGAAGGATGTACTTATGGACTACCATGTCCCTACTAGTATGATCCGCATCATAGTCCAGATAGTCAAGTACATATCTTAAGGGCTTTACCAACATGTAACAGAGAGACAATCAGTATACACGTTAAGGTAAAGATCAACCAGATAGCATACTATCATGTCGAGGAAGAAAGTCCTCCCTATATATGTCCCAGCATCCACTACAATATACATCCAATGTACAGTAATGGCCTCTAGGGCATACATATAACTAACAATACGACTGTCCTAGATAACCGCAACTCAATGCAATAGACAAGCAATATCTAGTTACCGCACACTACGCCTTGACAAAGGCTAACAAACGAGCTCGAATACTAGGTACTACCTGAAAGAAATGACGGAAGGCTATGGCTGGTTTTTGCCGAAAAACCTTTAACGTAATGAACTTGATATCGTTGAAGGAACCGAGTGGTTTTACAAATTTATAGTGGAGAAAACTTTTGCTAAAGAGCTCACTCCCGGTGAAGGGATCTCGGCTCTTTCCTCGTCGAATGAGGTGCAGGATATTCCTAACTGAATACCACGATGCAAAGCAAAATAAAATGACTATAGTGAAGTTATTACGTTGACGCAAATTTCTGCCCAAGGGGTCACTCCCGATGAAGGGATCTCGGCCCTTGCCTCGTCGAATGAGGTGCTGGGTATTCATAACCGAATACCACCGTGCAAAGCAAAAGAAAACGTCTGTAATGTTAGTTTTTTTAAAAAACTTGGTTCCAACAACATCATATAGGTTTGTTTTATCCTTGCATTGATAAAAATCAACGCGGCCCCATCATTTAATCACACCAGAAAGGAACGAAAATATGATGTACGTATATGCCATCCGCATTCGCCACTGGGTCCCGTCATCACTCGTTAGGTTACTTAACTAACGACAGAGCGGGGACTGGACTAGCACGGGTGCAAAACATATACAACATCTACTAGTATATATAAATATATATAACAATCGTCCCAGGCAAGATATAAAGTAACATCACAGAAGCATCACAGAAGCAACACAGAATGGTCGATAACCTTGGAGCCCCGGGTTTCACTTGAGCCGCAAATGAGACCCGACGTTCCCTGTCGTGTGGATAGCCTGTGCAATGAAAACTAAGACCCCTATGAGCACGGCAAGTTACCCGCCAAAACCAGAAGTGAGGCAACCCCCTTCAACAACGTGAATGGGCCACCCAGCACTTCACTGAATCCGGTAACTTAGGCACCCCTCCGTGGGCCAACCTATACCCCTTACAAGTGCGGCGAATAGCCCGCCAATTCTAGAGTAAGGCCCCCCCGTCTCAACGCCATGTGGTGCGGACCCGTTGCTCCTTAGAACCCGGCTATTTGTGAACTCCACTGCGGGGTAATCTTAGTACAGCAAAGAAAATAATATGTACAAGGGTGACATCGACCTCAACCCGGTCGTGCCCCAAATAAATAATATACAAACTGGCAGTGACAGCAGTCCACATATCGGACGCTCGCCCGCAATATCAAATGTTCAAATGAAACTAAACAGTACTAACATTGCAACCAAGCTATCCACCACGACGATCCAACCACAAAACAGCACAACACAGAACATAAACATGAATGTCACGTTCACAAACTCGTCTAGTAGAACATATAGTAATTAGACAAGTTATACCGCTCTAATGAAATTCACGGTCGCAAATAGTAATGCATGTACTGATAAACATTTAAACAGTGCTAAATTATCGACTTCGAAACACCCCAAATTGCCCCTGAAGAAAAGATAACATAATATCGAAAATGGGCAAAACTAGCAATACCACTGAACCAATATTCCAAAGACTAGGCCACAATCAAAATACGAAGTCTTAATTCCCCAATAGAGTCGGCCAGCTCGGAATTTTGAGCAATGTGCTCGGGTGAATATAGGTGAAATGGGTTCGTATTTGGTGTGTGATATTGTGGTCATACAAATAGTCTTCCGCAGTTGCTAAAAAAATTGTTTGAAGACATTGAAAAATCGACAGAAACTGAAACATTTAGTGCACTGTTTCGGGGTTATTTCATTTTTGTTACTTTAACATCGTCTAAACAAGCTAGCTAAGGGTTTATGGGTGGCTCTGATACCATGTTGGGTTACGGCAGCGCCCCGGTCATCAAACCGTGGCCAAATGCGGAACAAAAATTTACTAAATTGGTGCTACCACAACCCGAAGCCCAGATCTACCCTAAACTATATACTAGCAAGCAATATAAAGAGTTAGGAATGGTTATACCGAGTTGATCCATGTCCTTCGGTCTTCAACCTTCATCCTAAGCTCCAAGTGGTTTCTTGATCGAATTTGGTTGCCGGTCTTCCTCCATCCATGATGATCCACCTGAGGGAAACGGCGCAAGCTTCAACCTCGCCAAGCGAAGTAACCGACACTCCAAGGTTGCTAGCAATGGAGAGTGGAGGTGTAGGAATATCTCACTATTGTTTTTCTCTCATCAAATGCTCAAGGAGCAACTCATGAATATGAAGGAGGTGAGGAAACATGTGGCATGAGCAACTAAAGAAATGTGCTAAGTATTTTCTCCAAGTGAGTGAGAATGAGAGTGATCAAGCAAGTCAAGAAAAGAATGAACCAAGCTTACCCCAATCTAGTGGCTGCCCCCCCTTTCACACTCTCAATCATCCAACAAAAAATATCTCATTTCATTTTTCCAGTAAACAAATGCAAACCATACCTCTCTACATGCTCAAGCCCATGCTCATGCCAGCTCACCCATCCACCTCATTTCCATAATTGATTTTGTAAAAAGAAAATCAATAATTAGGTGGCATTCCGTATAAATACGGAATACTTCCCGGTACACGTATCGAAATAGATATACCCGTATTCGTACAAAAATACGAATAGCCAAGAGAGAAAATGAATAGTGAATAATAATATTAGAATACATATATATAAATACATATATAAATTATTAAATCAAAAAACTGATTTAATAATCCGACTTAATCCTAAGCTGCTAGTATTATCAACCATCCGATTAAAGTCTGTGCAGCCTGTGCACATATTTAATCGGACACCTGTATGTACCAACATACGTCATCTACACTATATCGCCTTAACCGTGAAAACCCTCTGTGTGGGACTCTAAAGACTCGTCAATACGCTGGCAGTGGGTTTAACCATAAGCACGTCAGCGACACTAGCTCTACGAAACGGCTACCCAGATATTGAGAGAAAGGAAGGCCGACGAGCAAACTCATCCAAACCCCTACAGAGCCTGACAGTGACAATATCCGTGTAGTCCGGTCCGTTAGTCTATGAGTATTGATTCATCTAAAGGTGTTTGGTATAAATATAGCACATATTAGTAATTTGTCTGCAAAATACCGAAAAATATGTGTTATACATTATAACCGGCATTTTGAGGGAAATTGAGTCTTTATTATTGCACGCATGATCTTTTGTGAATCAACACTTGTCTCGAGATTGTGTGCAGGAAATTCTCTAGGTAAAAGAGCCGGAACTGCTTAAAGTGCTGATAAAATACGTCAAGTCCAAGACTTGAAATCTGGCAGTAAACAGGAAAGTATAAAAATATTCCAAACATCAAAAAAGTGCCATAAATCCGACAACAGAATGCACTGGAATTTTCATGCACCAAGCCCATAAAACGGCGGCGGATCCGCGGCCGAGTTGGCCGATCCGCCGCGCTGCCGCGTTGAATCATCAGTGGCAGACACTTTTTCGGGCTTCTCTTTAAATGGAAAAAAAATTTCCGGACTCTTTAAAGTTCCTCGAATTCTCCAGAAGCTTCCCTTCTAATAGCCAAGCTTCTTGTACAAGCTTAATACCCAACAAGCTTCTCATGCAAGCTAGCTAACTAGCTTAATCTAGAAGCTTCTCTACAACTACCTAGCTTTCTATGCAAGCTTCATAACAACCAAGCTTCCAAGGGAAGGTAAACCTAGCTTACCTACCAAGGGAAGCTAAACCTAGCTTCTAGGGGAAGCTTGAGGAAAAACTATATAGAGGGACCTAAAGCTTCATTAAAAAGGTTGTTAAGGGTTGTTCGTTGTTCAACAATTCCAAACACAAGTTGAGTGACACAACTTGTGATCCAAAACTCTAGCCCCAAATCAAATTCAAAAGCCAAATCAAGATCCATCGAGTACCAAATCAAGCAAGCATTCAACGAGCCTTTGAAGCAACGCCGATCTTCATCCGAGCAAGAGATCCACGGCGATCTGCGACTCATGACGATCGAACCACGCAAAGATCGACGCCAAATTCCTTCTCAATTGAGTGAGCTAGAGCTAGTCTTGTAAAGTTGAGTGAGAGTTGTAATTTGAAGAAGATCTAAAAAAAGGTGAAAATCTCCATTCTTGCTTTCTATTCATTCTCACATTATGATATTTTTAGTTCTTGATTCTTTCATGATGCGTGAGTAAATTCTCCGCTTGTTTCGGAATCGAGAAAATAGATAGATGATGATGACTAAATTCTTGAACGATTCTTAAGTCTTATGAGTTTTGTAAACTTTAGGAAATTGAATCAACGATGACCTAGTTTTGAGTGAGATGCTTTCTTGAATTTTTTTGCTCCAAATTAGAATTCAACGATCGATGATTGAATTTCTTAGAGGCTTGAATTTGAATGCTAATCCACGAAAGGACAAGGGATGATGATGAAGACACCCTAGTTTCTTTAATAGATCCCTAATTCTCATTGATTGTCATCGATCTAGCAACAAATATTCAATAGATAAGAATTTTTAATCATTAGTAATCATCATCGCTATCAATTGGATCGATTCCGACAAGCTTCTTTACAAATCATGATAATTCAAACAATTTGGGACAATTCTTAATTCTTGATTTTAGATCTTTATTTTCCTTGTGTTTCTTGAAATAAAAACTAATAAATCTTGAATCAATTTTATTGTAATTTCTTTTATCTTTTAATTTTCGACTCAACTAAAACAATTACGAGCAAATCTCACTTTCCTTGTGGACTATCCGCACTCGCTAACGAACCAACAAATGACACCGTTAATTGATTGCGATTATTATAAATTTCTTTGGTTGTGATATATTTTATATCTTCCAAACACGATACGGAAATTAAGATCAATCAAATGGCGTCGTTGCTGGGGATAGTGTGCTAATTTGTTCGTTTTTGTACTTTGAGTTGAAAAAATTATTATTCCATCAGGATTTTTAGATCAAAATTCGCACAAGCGCTTAACGATTTGTTGTGATTTGTTCCAAGGAGATCTGGAATCTGTGGAGCGAGAGGAAAGATTTTCAGGATATCTCAGGGAGTTCAGTGAGTGAACAGGAGCATCTGCATGAATTTTTGTGCAGAGATCTTATTGTAGGGTTCCAAGGCACACTCAAGAGATTCCACAAGGCATCAACCATGCCAAATTAAAATTTTCCGGTGCCGAGAAACCCTAATGAAGATCGTTAACTAGAGAATAGGCGAAGGAACATGCAAGCAAACGACTTTGCTACTAAGTGAAAGGGATTACAACCTTTGTAGATCCGGTCCTCCACTTCTTTAGCTCCGTATTGACGTGCCTCCGCTGCGATCATCAGGTCCCGGACTCTAGCGATGGTTTCGTCGGAGAAATGATCGGGCTAGGTCATTGACTTCGAGGCCGAAGATGATCTACGTCGGGGAGACTCAAACTCAAGCTATTCCTTCACTCGGTCGAATACTTTGTGAAGAGAACACCCTATAATACATGGCAAGTGGTAGAGGATGAAGAAATAGGAAGTGGGTTCACTTTAGAATTGGATTTCTCACTCTTTTTACCATGGCACCATTGGAGCTCTCAAGCTTTTGTGAGCTTGATGAAGATGAATGAGAAGAAAGCATCATATGAATTATTATCCAAAATGAAACTTCTCCAAATGAATAATGGCACCATGGTTGAGTTAAGCCCTCATGCTTAACTCATGTAGAGATTTAACCAAACCATTAGGTTAATGGTTAGGTTAACTAATATCTTTAAGCATATGACAAAAGAGTTGACTTTGTCAATGTTTATCAAGCTTCATGAAGCTTGATAACTTTGACCAAAGTCACACACTTTTGTTATATGCTTAAGAAAATAGTAAACCCTAATCTAACCTTGATTTGGTTCAAGTCTCATACACATAATTTGTTTGTATCATGAAGCATGATACAAACATCTACACTTGCATATATCACATATAAACAATGTGCACATTCAAGTGAAAAATCAATCTTAAGTGAACCAATACTAGTTAATGTAAAGTAATATATCAAATATATAATTATACATTAAATCATTAAATCAACACTTGATTTAACGATCCGGTCATATCGCATATAACCGACTAATATCAAGTGTATCAATGTATCGAATCAATACTTGATTCGGTAACCCGGCTATATCACATATAACCGACCGATGATACAAATCGGGAGAATAGAATACAGTATCGCATACTGGTATTATTCTCGGTCCCGCAAATATCTCATATGCGCTCCTATTTCGTTTCGTTTGAGCCAGGAAACCCCTGTGTAGGACTCTAAAGACTCGTCAGTACGCCGGGAGTAGGTGATGATCATATCAAACACCCACAAGCCGGAAGCGGTCTGCTAAACGTAACGGCCACCCGGGTATTGAGCGATCAGAAGATCAACGAGCAAGCCCGCTCACACTCCTGTGAATCCAACGAGTAACACTACCGTACAGTCCGGTCTGTTCGTCTGATATGTCGCATATCTCGTCTAGGGGTGGTAAACGTCAGACCCCAATAACTCGATAAGTCGTGTCGATATGAGGCTCATAACGGGTCGAGAAACTACTGGTAACACTTACCAGTAAATCCCTAAAGCAGCCTTGGCCAAGGACTTCCTGTTATAGCCAATCGAACACAGCGCAACATCAACTCCCTATACCGGGAGAGACGAAACCCCTCCTATCGCTCATTGCCTCCATGTGATTCGGGACTGTACCCAAAAGCCACCTTTTTGCACGCCCTCTTGGACGTGGTATGATGGAAATCAAAGCACAGTGGGAATCACACAAGACTCTATGACGATCTCGGGTCTACAGACTAACCTGTACCAGTGTCACCAGAGAACTTCCATCTGACGTAAGGTATAATACCATCTGGGAGTTCTCGGCGAGCCCGTCCAGTGTACCCAGTCTCCACTGAGCATCCGTATATCATCTCTGATGTCAAACACTAATGGATATGGGATCATCCATCGCCCATCTATATGGGTCGAGAAGGTATACGCTAGTCTACTCTGGTATATCGATGCCCTGTCTCGATACACCCACAACTAGGGACTTTGAAGGATGTACTTATGGACTACCACGTCCCCACTAGTATGATCCGCATCATAGTCCAGGTAGTCAAGTACACATCCTAAGGGCTTTACCAACATGTAACAGAGAGACAATCAGTGTACACGTTAAGGTAAAGAGTAACCAGATAGCATACTATCATATCGAGCAAGAAAGTCATCCCTATATATGTCCAAGCATCCACTACAATATACATCCTATGTATAGTAATGGCCTCTAGGGCATACATATAACTAACAATCTCCCACTTGCACTAGGGCCATCTGATAGCAGTGGTTGAAGTATCTCATACTCAACCATCCCATAAAAGTCTCTTTGGGAAAAGGCCTTTGTGAGTGGATCCGCCGTGTTGTCCTCTGAGTCTACTCTCCTAACCTCGATCCTCTGGAGGTCAACCATCTCCACGATCAGGTGATACTGCCTAAGAATATGTCTGGATCACTAATGAGAAGGGCGTTCCTTGGCATAAGCCACAACTCCATTGTCACACAATGGGAGGAACGAAGTTCATCTTATGAACTAATATACACCCAGACTTCCTCTTTGGTAGCATGTTAAGTAGCGATGTATCCAGCCTTTATCGTCTAGAATGCCACGGTATCTAGCTTGGAACTCTTCCAACATATCGTCCCTTTACTGAGGGTAAAGACAATGCCTGCGACTGACATTCAGTCGTCCTTATCACCCTGGAACCTTTCCAGTGATTTTTCCCTGGATCAATTAATACCATCTCACTACAACTAGTGAGTATCCTAATATCTAATTTGATCTATCTCATAGATCCAAAATCCAGGATTCTGGAGGTATCATTATGATCCTATATGGAGAATCCCTGTGATAAGCGGAGATTGACCGAGCGTAGCATAGGAAACTCCTTCCCTATCAAGAGTATGTCATCCACGTACACTACGAGGATCACCACCACACTCCTTACTACCTTTTTGTATATACAAGGTTCATCTACCATTTTGATGATGTCAAACTCTTTGACTAACTCATCAAAACAGATGTTCCAACTCCGCGATGCCTGCTTTATCACATAAAACATCTTGCACACGTTTACGCTGCTCCCACTATCTACGAAGCCCTCTGACTGTGTACTTATAGACTATCTCTTCTAAATCTTTATTTAGAAAAGCAGTCATGACACCCAACTGCCAGATATCGTAGTTATGGTATGCAGCCGTGGCAAGTAGGATCTGGATGGACTTAAGCACAGCTACTTAGAAAAGGTTTCATCATAATCCATAGCTGGTCAATGATGCAAACCTTTAACAAGTCTAGCTTTGAAAGTTTCAACTTTTCCATGTACACCAAGTAATCTTCTCAAGATATACTTGCTCCTGATGGGGATTTAACCCTTCAGATAAAGCAACCAAAGTCCATACTTTGTTGGTGTATAAGGATTCCATTTCAGATCGATACGCATCCAGCCATTCTTACAGAGTCCCACTCCTGATGTCCAGCTCGAAACTAGTTAGGTCATCATCCCATGATGCAATACTCGCTCCCACTGTCATAGAGAAACAGAAGTATCTCTCAGGTGGGTGAGAAACCCTACTAGATCGGCGGAGAGGCTGAGTTTCGTTGGTATCTACTGAATCCTTTGGTTCTACCAAATCTTCGGCTGTAGTTTGTATAGCTGGAACCTTTCTAGTTCTACATAACTGACCTTGCCTTGAGCTTGTCCGGATTTTGCTTTTAGACATAGGCCGGACAACCCCAAATCTTAACAAACTTAAGATATGGGCTCTTCCCTTTCCATATCACATATGAAGCGGTAGGCAACTGATTTGATTGGAACCCTATTCAATAGGTATGCAACTTCATAAGTGCATAACTCCCTAAAAGGAAATAGGAAACTCAGTAGTACTCATCATAGAGCACACCATATCACATAGGGTGCTATTGCTCTACCCCGATATACCGACGTGCTGTGGTGTATACGGAGGAGTAATGGTGATAGAGAATCTCATTCTCCTTTCGAATAATCCAGGAATTCCGTGCTCAAGTATTCTCCTCCTTGATCACATCTAAGGACATAATACTTTTACCCGTATTTTGGTTCTCTACTTCTAACTTATATTCTATGAATATCTCAAAAGGTTCGGACTTGTGTTTCAACAGGAACATATGTCTGAATCTTGAGAGATTATCAGAGAACGTAATGAAGTACAAAGAACTTGTCTTGGCATGTGTAGACAGGGGACCTTCATACATCAACATGTATCATCCCAAGAGTTCACTATCTCTTTCTCTGTTTCCAATAAATAGTGCTATGGTCATCTTATCTTTGTGACATGACTGGCAAGTTTTACAAGATGTAAATTCAAACTAGTTTAAATATGCATCTTAATGTAACTTAAGCTAGTCGGGTCGCATTGATATGACCTAGTCTACAATGCCTCAAGAAGGATTCGTTCATTTCTGAACTATTCCTCTTATGTGTATTCCGTATACTAAGAACTGTATTTTGATTTAGAACGTCAATGCTTTTAGATAACGTGCCTGAACCGATCAACTCTTGATTTAGGAAATGTTCAAAACATTATCCATTCAATACAAAATTATATCCTTCTTTATCTAAATAAAGAGACTGATATGATTTTGTATATCAGGTTCGGTATCTAATAACATTTGTTCAGAATCAATGTATTCTGGTAATACAGGGTGATAGTGACCAACAGACTTGGCTGCAACAATTGCCCCGTTTTCTGTCTCATGAAAATTATCACCCGTTCTCAGTTCTCTACCTTTCTGTAGCCCATGTAACAGATTACATATGCGGTATCCTGATCTGGTATCACATACCCAGGACGTAAAGGATACTCAGACACAGTTCTCTGTAATGAACACACCCGAAGATGATGCATCAACATGCACTCTCTTCGTTTTGGCGGCACGGGAATTCTGGTAATCCCCAATTTCCTGCTCTGTCTTATAACAATTATAAGTTGGAGCGGGACCAACGTTCCCCAGCTCAGTATAACAAGTGGGTTCGGTCAATATATCCGTTTTTTTATCTTGATTAAGGCGTGACTTTGTCGCTACCTGGAGAGAGAGAGAGAAGAAAACACTCTGCGTGCGCTCTAGCAAGATCAGATTGGTTATTATTTTATCTAATCAGGATGGCTCCCACTGTTTTTATCAAATCTTCCTTCAAACCCTAAAAGGAAAGACTAGCAAAGGGATTAATTACACGCTACAAGTTCACCAATCTTTCAGCCAGGCCAGTGTCGGTACTTTGAGGGAGGTTCCCCATTCTTTCGCACGGACCTAATTAATGTAAACCTCAATTTCCCAGAGGCGTAACCCCGTTGACACCTTTCTAGACACCTACTTGATCGGCTAATTGTAATGTGTAGAACTCTCCCAGGAGTAACAATTACTCGCAGTGGGTATCGGGATCCAACTATCATATAGAAGGTATGCAATCTCATTGCAAATTTCAACACTTGAAACTCCCGATAAAGGTTTTTACCCCTAGCACCTATGACCTTGGCTAAGGTCAACAAATCATAAGCACTAGTCAAGTTCTACCCGTCATTTCGTGATTAATTAGACCCACCCACATGACCCTTGGTTAAGGTCAACAAAGCCACATGGCTGTCCTAACTAATCATATCATATGCGGTGTAGGAAGACATCACTTAGCTACTGTACACTACGCCTCGGCTATGGTCGACAAACGTAGCACGAATACTAAGTACTCTACTTTCTAAAATAACGGAGGGTTGCGGATGGTTTTTAAGAAAACCTTTAACGCTTTGAACTTGATCTCGTTGCGGAATCAAATGTTTTTTAAATGGAGTGTTTTTTAGGCTTTTCTAGTTTTGCTAAAGGGGTCACTCCCGGTGAAGGGATCGTCGGCCCTTTCCTCATCGAATAAGGTGCAGGATATATCATATATACCGCTGTGCAAAGCAGAAAGTATAGAAGCAATCAAAAGAAAAACCGAGGGTTGTAGCATCTGCCAGTTATTGCTAAAGGGGTCACTCCCAGTGAAGGGATCGTCGGCCCTTTCCTCATCGAATAAGGTGCAGGATATATCATATATACCGCTGTGCAAAGAAAGAACTGTAACTACCTGTTTTATTTTGAAATTCGATTCCACAACATTTTTTAGGTTTATTTTCTTTCATTAATCACATTAATGAATATCCTATCATTTAAGTCCACCTAAACATCACAGATAAATATAACGTACGCTTATGCCATCCGCATTCGCCTCAATGTCCCGTCTGCACCGTTAGGTTAGGTAACTAACGCCAGAGCGAGGCAGGGCTAGCGCGGGTGTAAAACATAAGCAACATCTATAAAATATATCATATATATCATATACAGTATCTATCATCACATATCAAATGATCACAACACAGATATCGCAGCAGAAGAATCATATGAAATATTGGATATACTAGGACGTCCGTGTTTTCAATACGAGCCTGTATAAAACACGGATTCCACGGTCGCGATGAATAGCCAAACCCACACCCCTAGACCCCTACGAGAGTCGCAAGCAACCCTACCAATTCTAGAGTTAGGAGACCCGGACTCGACTCCTCGAGTTGGTCTCCCACTGGACTCCAGAACCCGGTTACTTGTGCTCTCCTCCTTGGGTCTATCCTAGTGCGGAAAAGTAAATATTATACAATGGGTGACAACTTCCGCAACCTGGAAGTGCCCCAATAAAAGAATATTACATATAATAAATTTTACATGAATGAAAATAAAAACTCTCATCTCACATAAAACCCCCGGCTATTCAAAACGCGACGATCCAATATAACATATCCAGCAACACATAACATCATATGTACTCAACGTAAGTAAATATGCGCATCCCAATTGTCGTTGATATATAGCAACGAAACCGGCGATATCACATATTACACTTACGGTCGCAGAAAAGAAAGTGTAAAACTACAACAGTTGGAATCCGCAACCCCATTAGACATCATATGCCTAACCAAATGAATTCCTTAGACATCGTATGCCTAACAATTATAAACCCCGCATTTTAGTCTCTATATCGAAAACACTTTTCAATATCTAGTTGGGCAATTCAACAAGATTCTTGATATACTGATCGAATGCTCGTCGCAAACTTTAGTAGACGGCCGCACCCCCGGATGCCGTCGACGAAGTGCACTAAGGCGGAACTCCGCTGCCGCGAGCACCCAAACGGATGCTTTCGGCGATGGGGTTCTCCTACAGTCACGTGGTCGGGGCTATAGGGCGTTGCTATCTATTAAGTTTACCCGGCGAGTATCCGCGTACGCTACATGATTGCGACGGACTTTTGATCGCATCAAAATTCCGTGGCAACCGATCAAGTGAGACTAAACTGCTATATTTATGAAATCCAAATCAGTTATCTCATAATTACTTGTGGATTCCAAATATTGTATCACATTCCAGATAAATAGAAAATGTTAAACTTTCTGATCGAACAATCAAACACCCAAGTTTTCCCGAAACAGCTCAACACTTGAAATAAGTTTAAAAATATTCACTTCATGCCACAGTACCAACGGTCCAGCCGTAGAAGGGTCAAGCCAACGCCTAACATGTGGCACGCCGTACTGCCCCAAACCCTAAGGTTCAAAGGACAGTTCAAGACGGTCACATAATCGAGTTAAGGTTTGTTGTCCCTCGCGTTACTTGCACTACTTAGAACGTTATTAAAGTACGGAAAAATCCAACATTTGGAAATTTCCCGGCAGGGGAAAAAGTGGGTATTTATATCCGGTCGAACTTTTTAACATGTTCTAAAAATATCCGGAAAACATAACAAAATTAAATTCTCCGATCGAATCGACGATTACAAAATAAACCCCCAGAAAACTCAACACTTGAGTCACTTTAAAAATACCCATAAAATATAACCTACAGATACAAGAATTACTGTGCAAACAGAATGTCATAATCACACTGTACGGCCGCGGATCCGCGGCCCAAGCAGGGTATGGCCGCGATTCCACGGCGAGATATTGGGATTAGGTCATCGAATTTCACAGTAATTCTAATAAAACCATGCTCAATTTTTTAGATATTTTTAATTTGGAAAAATCACAGATTTTAAAAAATGTACAGAGAGGGGTGTATTTTGCGGTATTCGGGTTCGATCGGGGTTTTAACTTCGTTAACACATCGCCTAATGCTCTAGTTAGGCTCTGATACCACTGTAGGGTTCCTAGGCACACTCAAGAGGTTCCACAAGGCATCAACCATGCCAAATTAAAATTTTCAGGTGCCGAGAAACCCTAATGAAGATCGTTAATTAGAGAATAGGCCAATGAACATGCAAGCAAACGACTTTGCTATTAAGTGAAAGGGATTACAACCTTTGTAGATCCGGTCCTCCACTTCTTTAGCTCCGTGTTGACGTTCCTCCGCTACGATCATCGGGTCCCGGACTCTAGCGATGGTTTCGTCGGAGAAATGATCGGGCTAGGTCATTGACTTCGAGGCCGAAGATGATCTACATCGGGGAGACTCAAACTCAAGCTATTCCTTCACTCGGTCAAAAACTTTATGAAGAGAACACCCTATACTACATGGAAAGTGGTAGAGGATGAAGAAATAGGAAGTGGGTTCACTTTAGAATTGGATTTCTCACTCTTTTTACCATGGCACCATTGGAGCTCTCAAGCTTTTGTGAGCTTGATGAAGATGAAGAAGACGAAAGCATCATATGAATTATTATCCAAAATGAAACTTCTCCAAATGAATAATGGCACCATGGTTGAGTTAAGCCCTCATGCTTAACTCATGTAGAAATTTAACCAAACCATTAGGTTAAAGGTTAGGTTAACTAATATCTTTAAACATATGACAAAAGAGTTGACTTTGTCAATGTTTATCAAGCTTCATGAAGCTTGATAACTTTGACCAAAGTCACACTCTTTTGTTATATGCTTAAGAAAATAGTAAACCCTAGTCTAATCTTGATTTGGTTCAAGTCTCATATACATAACTTGTTTGTATCATCAAGTATGATACAAACATGTATACTTGCATATATCACATATAAACAATGTGCACATTCAAGTGAAAAATCAATCTTAAGTGAACCAATACTAGTTAATGTAAAGTAATATATCAAATATATAATTATACATTAAATCATTAAATCAACACTTGATTTAACGATCCGGTCATATCGCATATAACCGACTAATATCAAGTGTATCAATGTATCGAATCAACACTTGATTCGGTAACCCGGCTATATCACATATAACTGACCGATGATACAAATCGCGAGAATAGAATACAGTATCGCATACTGGTATTATTCTCGGTCCCGCACATATCTCATATGCGCTCCTATTTCGTTTCGCTTGAGCTAGGAAACCCTTGTGTAGAACTCTAAAGACTCGTCAATACGCCGGCAGTAGGTGATGATCATATCAAACACCCACAAGCCGCAAGCGGTCTGCTAAACGTAACGGCCACCCGGGTATTGAGCGATCAGAAGATCAAAGAGAAAGCCTGCTCACACTCCTGTGAATCCAACGAGTAACACTACCGTACAGTCCGGTCTGTTCGTCTGATATGTCGCATATCTCGTCTAGGGGTGGTAAACGTCAGACCCAATAACTCGATAAGTCGTGTCGATATGAGGCTCATAACGGGTCAAGAAACTACTGGTAACACTTACCAGTAAATCCCTAAAGCAGCCTTGGCCAAGGACTTCCTGTTATAGCCAATAGAACACAGCGCAACATCAACTCCCTATACCGGGAGAGACGAAACCCCTCCTATCGCTCATTGCCTCCATGTGATTCAGGACTGTACCCAAAAGCCACCTTTTTGCACGCCCTCTTGGACGTGGTATGATGGAAATCAAAGCACAGTGGGAATCACACAAGACTCTATGACGATCTAGGGTCTACAGACTAACCTGTACCAGTGTCACCAGAGAACTGCCATCTGACGTAAGGTATAATACCATCTGGGAGTTCTCGACGAGTCCGTCCAGTGTACCCAGTCTCCACTGAGCACCCGTATATCATCTCTGATGTCAAACACCAATGGATATGGGATCATCCATCGCCCATCTATATGGGTCGAGAAGTTATACGCTAGTCTACTCTGGTATATGATGCCCCGTCTCGATACACCCACGACTAGGAACTTTGAAGGATGTACTTATGGACTACCACGTCACCACTAGTATGATCCGCATCATAGTCCAGGTAGTCAAGTACACATCCTAAGGGCTTTACCAACATGTAACAGAGAGACAATCAGTGTACACATTAAAGTAAAGAGTAACCAGATAGCATAGTATCATATCGAGCATGAAAGTCATCCCTATATATGTCCAAGCATCCACTACAATATACATCCTATGTATAGTAATGGCTTCTAGGGCATACATATAACTAACACTTATCATAAGACGGCGCTTCCGTGGCCATAGTGTGCTTCTTGTGGCGGTTCTGCGGCGAGATAGAAGCTTCAGTGCACCAAAATTCTCTGGTATACTTCTGACTTTCTTATCTCCTCTCTGCTCTGTCTATTAACCAATTTCTGCAGGTTTCTTTGCAAAAATTCACAGCGCCGCAAAAAGAAAAATTGTGCATGTTTGATCTTGGTTGTTTGAATTTTTAAGACGGAAATTAAGGGGTAAAGACCAAATTCAGATTAGGTGGTGAGTTCATTACCCTTCCTAAGCCCTAAAAAATCACAAACTTGCATCCGCATCACCCTCATTAACTAAAAAATATCTAGACAAGACTCTAAGGACCGTCGCGCTCACTTAGGACAGAAGGAGGTCGTGAGTAATCTATTGCTTATCCGCGTTTCTTTTATGGTGTCTAAGGCAAGTGTGTCTAAGGCAAGTGGTTACTTAATTAGGCCCACTACTTACGTAGTGGACAACCTCCCACTTACCTGGCACTTACCTAGCCACAGAAAAGGAAAGAGGTAGTAGAGGATTTATCTTGCGACTTGTCTTCTGGAAGTCTAGGAGCGGTCTAGAGACTTGACCTAGGTGACCACAAGAATTAGCGTTGCTTATGCATTGTTTTTGTGAATATTTCGAAAATCCGTATTTTATTTTCAAACAAACACCAAACTCATCTTTTCCTTAATTATCACAATGCTGCCACTTGTGCTAAACCATTTAGTGCATGCTCGGCTGGACACGGGATTCTAGTGCCCGTCTTGTCCGCGTTCCTCCTATCGACTCCGAAGTCGGTATTTCAACGTCTACTTTTTCTTTATCCTCCACCACACCCACTTCGATGGACAATTCTCCATCGAACTTCTTTAATACTACTCTGCCACCGTCCACACGTGCGCAGAATCCACCCTGCATCTCTCTCCAAGAGAGATGCTACCCTATGCGTTGTCCTCTTTCGACCTGTCTCACTATTCCACTAGCCAATGGGGACAATTTTGAAATCAAACCACAATATATCAATCTTCTACCAAAATATCATGGTCTCGAGTCTGAAGATGCATATGTCTTTATTACCAAATTTAAAAATGTATGCGCTATGATGGGTACTTCACAGCTTTCCGTGGATGCTATGAGATTACGTCTTCTCCCATTTACTTTGTGCGATATAGCCGAGAAGTGGCTTTATAACACAGCCACACATTCTATTTCAAACCGGGATGAATTCGTCGCAGCTTTCCTTAAGAAATTCTACCCCAATCATAAAACAGCTCGAGTCCATAGCGAAATAAATCAATTTACCCAGATACCAAATGAACCATTCTCAAAGTGTTTTGAACGCTTCAGGGATCTGTTAGTTCAGTGTCCACATCACGGAATTCCTAGATGGGATCTGTGGAGAATCATATATGAGGGCATTAATCCTATAACAAAACAGACCCTTGAATCCTTGTGTCAAGGCACCTTCATGACTAAAGATGATGGTGAAGCCTGGAGATTTTTAGAAGATTTTACTGAAAAAGCTTTACAGTGGGAGAGTATAAACCAGTCATCGTCTAGGGGTGGCATTCACCAAATTGATGTTTCCATAGGAGTTAGAGCTGAAATGGCAGCAATGCAAAAGAAAATCGAAGATATGGAACATAAATTTTTAGCAGTCTCCCTAAATCAGATATCACTTCTCAAAACTGTCTGTGGATGCTCTTCTGATCCATCACATCTTACGGAAGAATGTCTAATGAATTCTCTTTTTCAAGGTCAAGAGCATACCAATGCCGCTTTCCAACAAAGACCTAGAAACAATCCGTATTCTTCCACTTATAATCAGGGTTGGAGGAACCACCCTAACTTTGCTTGGAACCAACAACAAACTCAAAACACGGTTCCAAATCTAAACAATTTCCAAAGAGCTTCTCCACTACAACAGCAATCACTACAACTGACTTAGCACCCCTACCAATCACAAAACTTTCAAAACCCTGTCAACATACCTGCACCGTATAATCCTTTGCAGTTGACCGGTCCTGATAATTCATCTTCACTCGAACGGACTATTGAAATGTTCATGAAACAAATGTCGGCTGAATTTAAGTCTTCCCTCGATAAATTCTAGAAAAACTCTGACCTCCAAAGTGAGAGTATTAAATTGATGGAAGCTCAAATTGCCTAATTAAAAGCCGAAATGAGTGCTAGGGAGAAAGGGAAACTTCCGTCTCAAACTCTACCAAATCCTGGGCATTCGCAACACTACAATGTTAATGCCATCACAACGTTGAGATCAGGAAGAGTGCTGAATAATCACAGTGGGGAAGAGATTGATGATAATGAAAAATTTATCAGTAATACCCCGGCTGAGACATTTCCTTCCACACACACTTCTACTTCTGACCCCAGTTCTTCTACCCCATCACATTCTTGCGAGCTTATTCTTCGTTTTCCCCAAGGTTCGACACCACAGCATGCCTCTTCTAGTCCACCAAAGACGATCCCCACTCCTATTCTGGGATCACTTCCACACACATCACCTTCTCCAATGTTGGACCCAGCTCTAATTACTAAAGCTCCTTATCCGAATCGGTTAAGGGGTAACAAATCCAGTCCACATATGGAGAAGATTATGAAAATGTTCAAATATGTTAACATCAATATCCTTCTCCTAGATGATATTCAACAAGTCCGCGCTTATGCGAAAATTCTCAAAGACTTGTGCACTAGGAAGAGGAAGACTCAAGTGCCCAAAAAGGTTTTCATGACTGATAATGTTAGCACTGCTTTTACCCCACAGTTACCAAAGAAACGTAAGGACCCAGGATATCCTACGATATCGATTTCTATTGGGGGTAAAAATATCAACCGTGCTTTACTTGACCTGGGCGCAAGTATTAACCTGCTTCCATATTCTGTTTACGAGCAGTTAGGGATTGGAGAGTTGAAACCAACTCAATGCACTCTCCAAATGGCAGTCCGTTCAATCACCAAACCTAGGGGTGAACTGGAGGATGTGTTGATAATAGTCGAGGAATTTATATTCCCTGTAGACTTTATTGTTCTCGATACACAACCTGTAGCAAACCCACAGAACCAAATTCCGGTGATTTTGGGTCGACCATTCCTTGCCACTTCTAATGCTGTCATTAACTGTCGAAATGGTTCAATGAACCTATCTTTTGGAAAAATGACAATTGAAACGAACATTTACAAAATTGGAAGTCAGCCGTCTGAACCCTCTGCTCACATACTTGATGTCTGTTCTGTCCATATGATTGCTCTCGAAAGTTGCGAAGTTGACGAACTTTGCTTTGATGATCTCGATGACACTAGCACATCAGAGTTTGATCTTGCACATCTTAGTGAGGACACACTTTCCACTCTTGAGTCTGACACTCTTGATTCATCACCTTCCGAGTCTGTATCTTTTGCAGGCTACGAGCTTCTTTGTGACTCCGAATATCATTCAGTGACCCCACCTTCTATAGATTCTTCACCAGCTTCTCATCTTAAATATGCATATTTAGGTGAGAATGAGTCTTTACCTGTGATCATATCCGCTTCTCTAGCCTCAGAGCAAGAGAATGCACTTCTGACGGTACTGAGATCTAATTGGCAGGCGTTTGGTTGGACTATGGCTAACATCAAAGGGATTATTCCCTTGATTGTTGAACATCATATACATTTAATGGATGAAGCCAAGCCAACCCGAGAACCACAGGGACGGTTAAACCCCATCATGAAGGATGCGGTGAAGAAAGAAATCATCAAATGCCTTGACAATGGTATCATTTACCCAATTTCCGATAGCCAATGGATGAGTCTAATTCTTGTCGTCCCGAAGAAACCTGGCATCACGGTCATTACAAATGAGGCTAATGAGTTAATCCAAACACGCGCTCAAACTGGGTGGCGTGTATGTGTTGATTATAGAAAACTCAATGCCGCAACGAGGAAAGACCACTTTCCTCTACCTTTTATTGATCAGATGCTAGAACGTTTAGCTGGACGGGAATATTACTGCTTCATGGATGGATACTCTGGCTATAACCAGGTCCCTATTGCCAAATGGGATCAAGGCAAAAGCACATTTACATGTCCTTTTGGTACCTTTGCTTATAGACGCATGCCCTTTGGGTTATGCAATGCTCCTGCTACATTTCAGCGGTGTATGATGAAGATATTCTCGGACATGGTTGGGAATTTTCTGGAGATTTTCATGGACGATTTCTCGATATTCGGAGATTCTTTTGCTGACTGTCTATCTCATCTTGACACAGTTCTTACTCGTTGTAAGGAGAATAACTTAACCTTGAGTTGGGAAAAATGTCATTTCATGGTCCAAGAGGGAATTGTGCTTGGACATGTTATTTCACGGAAAAACATTGAGGTTGACAAAGCCAAAGTAGATGTCATTCAAAACCTTCCTCATCCTAAATGCGTCAAGGATATACGATCTTTTCTTGGCCATGCAGGCTTTTACAGGAGTTTCATTAAGGATTTTAGCAAAATCACTAGACCTTTAACTCTTCTCTTGGCCAAGGACACAACCTTTCACTTTGACTCGGATTGTGAGGCAGCATTTGACTCACTCAAACACTCTCTCACTACAGCCCCTGTTCTATCATCTCCAGATTAGATCCACCCGTTTGAGCTTATGTGTGATGTATCAGATTTTGCAGTTGGTGCAGTCTTAGGACAGCACATTGAAAAGATGCCACACGTGATCTATTATGCAAGTAAGAACCTGAATGATGCTCAAATTAACTATACAACTACCGAAAAAGAACTCTTGGCATTTGTATTCGCATTAGAAAAATTCAGGCCTTACTTGATTGGCTGACCTACTATTGTGTACATTGATCACTCCGCCTTGAAACATCCTTTGGCGAAGAAGGATGCTAAAGTTAGGCTAATACGTTGGATCCTTGTATTAAAAGAATTTGATCTTATTATTCGAGATAAGAAAGGATGTGAAAACGTTGTAGCCGACCATTTGTCACGCATCTTTTCTTCACCTATGACCCTGCCGATCAATAATTCTTTTCCAGACGAACAACTCATGAATGTATCCGATGAATCTTGGTTCAGGGATATTGTGAATTATCTTGTTAAGGGACTTATTCACTGCGAATGGTCGAAACAGGACAAACATCGATTTCTACCCCAAGTAAAACACTTTTACTGGGATGAACCATATCTGTTTAATAATTGTCATGATCAGATCATTCGCATGTGTGTCCCTAATGATTAATTCAAGAGTGTTCTATATTTTTGTCATGATCAGGCATGTGGGGGTCATTTCGGTCCTCGAAAGATGGAGGAGAAGGTTTTGCAATGCGGTTTCTATTGGCCGACTTTATTCAAAGATGCATTTGATCATTGCGAAACCTGTGCACAGTGTCAATACCCGGGTAGGATTTCCCAGAGAAATGAGATGCCACTTCAACCCATCTTGGTGGTTGAAATTTTCGACGTTTGGGGTATTGACTTTATGGGTCCTTTTCCCAACTCCTTTAGGAATTTGTACATATTGCTTGCAGTTGATTACGTCTCGAAATGGGTTGAGGCTATTCCTTGTCGCACTAATGACAAAAAGGTTGTCATTAAGTTCTTAAAAGAAAACATTTTTTCGCGATTTGGACACCCACGCGCTATCATTAGCGATAACGGGACACATTTCTACAATCGGTCTTTCGAGACTTAGATGCGGAAATATGCAATCAACTATAAATTTTGTACACCCTATCATCCCCAAACGAGTGGGCAGGCTGAGATTTCAAACAGATAAATCAAACAAATTTTGGAGAAAACAGTTTCTAAAAATTGAAAAGATTGGTCAACCAAATTAACGGACGCTCTTTGGGCGTTCCGAACTGCATATAAAACCTATCTAGGTATGTCTCCTTACAGATTAGTGTTTGGAAAGGCGTGTCACATTCCGGTCGAGATTGAGCACAAAGCAATGTGGGCCATTAGAGAACTTAATTTTGACTTAAATCAAGCCTGCAACTTTCGGAAGCTGCAATTAAACGAGTTAAGCGAACTCCGCGATGAAGCTTACGATAATGCTGTGCTTGTAAAGAATTGGACTAAGGTATTTTACGATAAAAACATTTTGAGAAAAACTTTTACACCTGGTCAACAAGTCCTTCTTTACATGACTCCATCTTCATGCGGGTAAGCTAAAATCTTGGTGGAAATGACCTTTTGTTGTGCGGTATGTATACCCGCACAAGGCAGTTGAGGTTGAAAACGGTATAATTTTCAAAGTAAATAGACATAGATTAAAACCGTATTTTTCCACTGACCCCACGGAGGAGCTCCTGTTTTTACAGGAGCCATTTTATCTTGATTAAAATTCCTCCGTCTCACCTCTATGTCTTGTAAAATACTGTATCATCTTTAGAATGGAGGTGAGTGAAAAGAATAAGTTTGGAGAAGGATTTTCACGATCATATTTATTGCCCCCGTTTATAAATGACCTCCCAAGCTTACAGGTTTTTGTGATCCAGCAGATGGCAACAGTGAGGACACTGTTGAAAACATGTTTGGGGGGAGCTTTGTGCTTATTTACGCATCATTTTGCATCTTAATTTGCATAAGCACAAACCATTTAAAACATATAAAAATTTTAAAAAAAAATTTAAAAAATTTCAAAAGATAAAAATATTTAATATTTAATTTTATAATAAAAGATTAGATAGTGAAAAATTACATCCAAAAGATTGGAAAAATTTAAGAAAACCAAGAAAATTAGAAGTTTTCTTAAACGAACTAGTAATAAGTAGTTATGAGCCGTTGTCCCAACGGTTAGTAAGATGAAGGAAGTCACTAATCTGAGGATAAAAATAAGTCTGAAAAATAGTTCATATTCTGGAAGCGAAACAATTGAACGTTGATACCCTACTATATGCACGTACACACGTCTTGAAGTTCGGGACAGTAGAGGATACCTTGAAATGCTCTTGCCTAAAAGCCAAAGTATGAAGGAAATAATAAATGAAAAATAAAAGATAAAATAATGAAGAAAAATGAACATTGGTTTTGTTATCACCAAGACAGCAATAAAAAAATATAGCGAGGGTACTTCATCACTTAGTGCCTTAGACTAACTGGTTTGGGAGTCACTGCTAAGCCTTAGGTGTTGCAAGACGGGGAAAATACTAATACGCCAAAGAAGCAAACACATGGGTAATCGTTCGGTTAGTACCTCAAGAAGTACTAACGATCGCATGAAAAATGTGTGATCAAATACATCTAAATATTCATTGATTAAAAAGTACCGAGGCAGATGGACAAGAGTATGATATCTTGAATTGAATTCTCCGAGTGTAGAGATGTCTTTTACACACACGTAGGGGTATATGATCGATGTTTGGAAGAAAGGTAGGAATGAAGAATAAAGACGATGTTTTATTGAGGGATGATGTGATTTCTAACATCTTTTAATGACTATTAAGATAGGGCTCATGACAACAAAAAAGTTAGTGTAGTTGGAAACTCTAATTTTCAAAGTCTTTCTTATACAATTCCTATCTTTACATGTAATTTTCAAGGTCTTCCCTTTATTATTGGATTTTGTGTGTGCAATCCGCTGAAAACCCTCAGGAGACAACACTCCTACTAGGGACACCTAAGGGTTTAAAGGCTTGTTCCATGTGCTCAGTGCAATCGTGTTGCCTATGAAAGTGTGCTAGTTAGTTTTTCTTTTTCTTTTATTTTCTCCTTCTCTTTCTAAAAAAACAAGTTTGCTCGAGACGACCAAAAATAAGTTTGGGGGAATTTGATCAGTCGAAAATATTACATTTTTAACACATAAATTTCCCTACTCTTTGTAATCATCAAAAGGTGTTTGGTATAAATATAGCACATATTAGCAAATTTGTCTGCAAAGTACCAAATAACATGTGTTAAACATTATAACCGGCAATTTGAGCGAAATTGAGTGTTTATTATTGCATGCATGATCTTTTGTGAATCAACACTTGTCTCGAGATTGTGTGCAGGAAATTCTCCAGATAAAAGAGCCGGAACTGCTTAAAGTGCTAATAAAATACGTCAAGTCCAAGACTTGAAAATTGGCAGTAAACAAGAAAGTATAAAAATATTCCAGACATCAGAAAAGTGCCATAAAGCTAACAACAGAATACACTGGAATTTTCATGCACCAAGCCCACAAAACGGAGGCGAATCCGCGGACGAGTTGGCCGATCCGCCGCGGATCCGCGGCCGCGTTGAACATCAGTGGTAGACACTTTTCGGGCTTCTCTTTAAATAGCAAAAGTTCTTCTAGACGCTTTAAAGTTCCTCGAATTCTCCAGAAGCTTCCTTTCCAACAGCCAAGCTTCTTGGAAAAGCTTAATACCCAACAAGATTCTCATACAAGCTAGCTAACTACCTTAATCTAGAAGCTTCTCTACAACTACCTAACTTCCTATGAAAGATTTATAACAACCAAGCTTCCAAGGGAAGCTAAACCTAGCTTAGCTTCCAAGGGAAGCTAAACCTAGCTTCTAGGGGAAGCTTGAGGAAAAACTATATAAAGGGACCTAATGTTTCATTGAAAAGGTTGTTGAGGGTTTTTCGTTGTTCAACAATTCCAAACACAAGTTGAGTGACACAACTTGTGATCCAAAACCCTAGCCCCAAATCAAATTCAAAGGCCAAATCAAGATCCATCGAATATCAAATCAAGCAAGCATTCAACGAGCCATTGATGCACCGCCGATCTTCATCCGAGCAAGAGATCCACGACGATCTGCGACTCACGACGATTGAGCCACGCAAAGATCGACGCCAAATTCCTTCTCAATTGAGTAAGCTAGAGCTAGTCTTGTAAACTTGAGTGAGAGTTGTAATTTGAAGAAGATCTAAATAAAGGTGAAAATCTCCATTCTTGCTTTCTATTCATTCTGGCATTATGATATTTTTAGTTCTTGATTCTTTCATGATGCGTGAGTAAATTCTCTGCTTGTATCGGAATCGAGAAACTAGATAGATGATGATGATTAAATTCTTGAACGATTCTTAAGTCTTATGAGTTTTGTAAAGTTTAGGAAATTGAATCAACGATGACCTAATTTTGAGCGAGATGCTTTCTTGAATGTTTTCGCTCCAAATTAGAGATCAATGATCGATGATTGAATTTCTTAGAGGCTAGAATTTGAATGCTAATCCACGAAAGGACAAGGGATGATGATGAAGAAACCCTAGTTTGTTTAATAGATCCCTAATTCTCGTTGATTCTCATCGATCTAGCAACAAATCTTCAATAGATAAGAATTTTTAATCATTAGTAATCATCATCACTATCAATTGGATCGATTCCGACAAGCTTCTTTACAAATCTTGATAATTCAAACAATTTGGGACAATTCTTGATTCTTGATTTTAGATCATTATTTTCCTTGTGTTTCTTGAAATAAAAACTTATACATCTTGAATCAATTTTATTGCAATTTCTTTTATCTTTTAATTTTCTACTCAACTAAAATAATAACGAGCAAATCTCACTTTCCCTGTGGACCATCCATACTCGCTAACGAACCTACAAATGACACCGTTAATTGATTGCGGTTATTATAAATTTCTTTGGTTGTGATATATTTTACATCTTCCAAACACGACACGGAAATTAAGATTACTCAAGTATCGCATATCGAGTCTAGGGGGTAGGTAAAGTCAGACCCCTAATAACTTGATAATTCGTGTCGGTATGAAAACCCATCACCACCTGAGAAACTATCGATCCTGGATCGGTAGTTCTCGTCTACCTTGGCCAAGGATTTCTGGTGATGGTCACCCGTGCATTATGCGACATCAACCCACAATACCGGGAGAGACGAATCTCCTATGATCTGCTCACTATCTCCATGTGGCTCAGGACTGTACCCAACTAAAAGCTGTTTGCACGACTCCTTTGAGCCGTGGTAGAATAGTAATCAAAGCACAGTGGGAACTCACACGAGACAAATGACAAGCTCAGGTCGACAGACTAACCTGTACACATGTCACCTGGGAACTGCTATCTCACAATAGGTATAATAGCAACTAGCAGGTTCCCGGCGAGTCCGTCAAGTGAACTCATAACCCAATGAGAACCTGTATACTATCTTAGGTGAACAAATTAACACCAATGGCTTGTGAGACCAGGCCACCGCCCCTCGTTGGGGTCTCGATAAGTATACACTAGTCTGCACTGGAGTATCGATGCCCAGTCTCGAAACTTCCACGACTAGGGACATTTATAGATTTTCTTAAAGACCCCCAGCTCCCACATATATGATCTCCATCATAATGCTGGTAGTCAAGCAAGAATCCAATGGGCTCTATCAACATGCAATAGTGATGATAAAGACAAACCAGATAGCATACTATCATCTCGAGTAAGACTGTTCTACCAGTATAGGTCCTCCCTCAATTATCATAATCACCTGCCTGCAACTACGATAATTGCCTTGAGGGCACCATAGCCAACAAGTGTTGCTTACAGGCTCGTTAGGGTTGTGATGAGTTCGCTTGTCGGCCACCTTATCGTCATGTACCTAGGTAGCCGTTACACACAGCTAGTGCCACTGACGTGCTTGTGGTTAAACCCACTGCCAACGTACTGTCGAGTCTTTAGAGTCCCATACAGAGGATTCCCTGGTTCAGGCGAAAGATGTAGAGGCCATAAGTTGTTACGGCACGGTTTCGATCATGTTCGTGTACTGGCTACATGAATGATGATCGCAAGGATAATACTAGCAGACTTTGGTTTAAGCCGGATACCAGTATTATATTATTGGATTATTTGTATTCGTATTTTTCGGAATACGGATACGGGTATACTTATACGGTATACGGTGAGGGGTATTCTTGTAATTGTACAAGAACACCTTCTAGAAGGAGACACCTCATAATAGGATTTTTATTTTATGAAAATAAAAACAATGAGGTGGAATTTGGAATTGTCAAAGCATGGATAAAGGAATGGTTTATTTCATTTTATATTTATTTGGGTTTACTATTGAAGCATAATGCATTATTTTTGGAGACATATCATTTGTTCATGCTTGATACTTGCTCATTCTAACATTCATCTTTTCTCTCCAAATTATCACCTTCTTCAACCTCTAAAGCTTTACCCTTCAGATGAGTTGTGAATCAAAAGGTTAGAGATAAAAGTAATCCACTAGTTCATCTCTACATTATCTAAGTAATCATTTTTAGCACACTTAATTTCTTTGTTAACTCTTGTGAAAAGTTTGAAGATTATTCTATAGCTCTCGGGTGTATTATCTTCGACCTAGAGGTGACCAGAGACCGAGTTCCTTTCAAGCATCAAGGGATCCTAGGAGTCGCATCCAAACGAAGACCCGAAGGACCAATTCACAAGGTATAACCCCCTATCATAGTAGATAAGATCTCTAGATAGGGTTTTTAGTTATGGTTTAGCACAAGATCTTGGTTTAAATTGGGTGTTGCATGCAAGAAAATTTTAGTTGGCCACTTCCACCTCCTCATAAGATGTTGTGAGGGTGTGCAACTTGCACTAACAAACTCTACGTCCTGGATATTTGATACCAGATCAGGATCCCACGTATGCAATTTGTTACATGTGCTAAAAAGGGGTAGAGAACTGGGAAAGGGTGATATGTCTCTAGTAGTACGGAATGGTGCAATTGTTGCAGCCAAATCAGTTGGCAAATATCATCTTATATTACCAACTAGTAATACAATGATTCTGAGCGACTGTTATTTCATACCAAAAATATTGTCAACGTTTTCCTAAATCAAGGGTTGATTGGGTATGGTACGTTATATAACGATAAATACGTTCTAAATCACATCACAGTTCTAAATATACAGAATACACACAAGATGAACAGTTCAGAAATGAATGAAACCTTCTTGTGGCATTGTAGACTAGTTCATATCAATGCGACAAGACTAGCTGAGTTGCATAAGGATGCAAATTTGAATCCGTTCCAATTTACATCTTATGAAACTTGCCAGTTATGTCTCAAAGGCAAGATGACCAAATCTCCGTTTACTGGACACGGAGAAAGAGCTACTGAACTCTTGGACAGATATATAGTGATGCATGCGGTCCTATGTCTACACATGCCAGGAATGGTTTCTCGTACTTTATTACATTCACCGATGATCTCTCAAGATACGGACATGTGTTCCTGTTGAAACACAAATTTGAATCTTTTAAGAAATTCAGAGAATATAAGTACGAAATTGAGAACCAGAAGGGTAAAAGTATTAAAATCCTTCGATCTGATCGGGAAGGAGAATACTTGAGCACCGAACTCAGGGACTACTTAAAAGAGAATGGGATTCTCTCTCAGCTTACTCCTCCGTATACACCACAGCACAATAGAGTTTTGGAGAGGAGGAATCACACCCTATTAGATATGGTGCGCTCTATGATGAGTACTGTTGAGTTACCTATATCCTTTTGGGGATATGCACTTGAGATAGTTACATACCTATTGAATAAATTTTCGACCAAATCTGTGCCTACCACTCCATATGAGATATGGAATGGGAAGACACCATCTCTCAAACAAGTTAAGATATGGGGTTGTCCGGCCTATGTTAAAAAGCAAAATCCAGACAAGCTCAAGGCAAGGTCAATTCTGTGCAAGTTTATAGGATATCCCAAAAATTCACGAGGGTATATCTTCTACTACACCGAGGAACAAAAGGTGTTTGTTTCTCAACATGGAACCGTTTTAGAAAATAAATTTTTTGTGAAAGAAATCAGTGGCAATGAGCTAGAACTGGAAGAAGTTCCAGCAACACAAACTATAACTGATAATTTGGTGGAACCGGAGGATTCAATAGTCCCCAACGAACCTCAGCCACTTTGCAGATCTAGTAGGGTTCCTCATCCACCTGAGAGATACTACGGTTTTCTAATAGATGGTGGGAGCGAGGATTGCATCATAGAAGATGATGACCCAACTAGTTTCGAGCAGGCCATCACAAGTGGAGACTCTGTGAAATCGCTGGATGCTAAGTAATATGAGATGGAATCCATGTACACCAACAAATTATGTACTTTGGAAGTTTCTCCTGAAGAGGTAAAACCCATCGAGAGCAAGTGGATCTTGAGAAGATATTTGGTGTAGATGGAAAAGTTGATTCTTTCAAAGCTAGACTCGTAGCAAAAGGTTTTCGTCAACGACATGGTGTCGACTATGATGAAACCTTTTCTCTAGCGGCTATGCTTAAGTCCATCAGGATCCTACTTGTCGTTGCTGCATACCATAACTACGAAATCTGGCAGATTGCACGTCATGACCGCATTTCTAAATGGTGATTTAGAAGAGAGCATGTACAGGATACAGCCAGAGGGCTTCATAGACAGTGGGAGTAGCGGAAGCGTGTGCAAGCTTCTTAAATCAATTTACGGATTAAAGCAGGCATCGTGGAGATGGAACATCTGTTTTGATGAAGATATCAAAGAGTTTGACTTCATCAAAAAATGTAGATGAACCATGTATATACAAGTAGGTGGTAGAGAGTAAGGTTGTCTTCCTCGTATTGTACGTGGATGACATACTCTTGATAGGAAACGATGTTCCTATGCTACACTCGGTCAAGCGCTTCTTATCACACAAGTTCTCCATGAAAGATCTAAGCGATGCCTCCTACATCCTGGGGATTTAGATCTATAGAGATAGATCTAAATCGATGTTGGGATTGTCCCAATCTTGACCGGATGTATCTTACTCACTAGGTGTATTGAGTAGGTATCAAACAGATCCTGGGGAGAAATACTGGACAGCTGTGAGGAACATTCTTAAGTACTTGAGAAGGACTAAAGAGATGTTCTTGGTGTATGGTAACGGTGAACTCCAGGTGGAGTCCTTTATCAATTCGAGCTTCCAGAGTGATAAGGAAGACAACAAGTCGGTCTCGGGTTTTGTCTTTACCCTCTATGGAGGGACGGTATGTTGGAAGAGTTCCAAGCTAGATGCCATAGCAGACTCGATGATGAAGGCTGAATACATCGCTACCAACGATGCTACCAAAGAGATTGCCTGGATGAACATGTTCATAGCTGAACTTGGTGTGGTTCATACCATTGAGCATCCAATACCAGTTTATTGTGATAGCAATGGAGCTGTGGCTTTGGCCAAGAAACCCCGGTCCCATCAGCGATCCAGACATATTCTTAGGCGGTATCACATGGTCAGGGAGATAGTAGATCTCTGGGAGATCGAGGTGAGGAGAGTTAACACAGCGGATCCACTCACAAAGGCCCTCCCCCAGATACTATTCGAGAGACTTTATGGGTTGTTGGGTATGAGATACTACAACAACTGGCCTTAGTGCAAGTGGGAGATTGTTAGTGATATGTATGCCCTAGAGGCCATTATTGTATGATATAGTAGATGCTTGGACATATATATGGAGGACTTTCTTGCTCGACATGATAGTATGTTATCTGGTTGCCTTTATCTTAACATGCTTACTGGTATTATTATACCGTCTTTCATATATATGTTGATAAAGCCCTTAGGATGTTGGCTTGACTGTTAGTTATATGTATTCCCTAGAGGCCATTACTGTACATGTGATATATATTGTAGTGGATGCTTGGACATATATAGGGAGGACTTTCTTGCTTGACATGATAGTATGCTATCTGGTTGCTCTTTATCTTAACATGTACACTTATTGTTTCTCTGTTACATGTTGATAAAGCCCTTAGGATTTGTACTTGACTACCAGGACTATGATGTAGATCATACTGGTGGGGACAGTGTAGTCGCTAAGTACATCTTTCAAATGTTCCTAGTCGTGGGTGTATCGAGACAGGGCATCGATATACCAGAGTAGACTAGCGTATAGCTTCTCGACCTATGTAGATGGGCGATGGATGATCCCATATCCATTGGTGTTTGTCATCAGAAAATGTTTACGGGTGCTCAGTGGAGACTGGGTACACTGGACGGACTCGGCGAGAACTCCTAGATGCTATTATACCTATCGTCGGATAGCAGTTCTCTGGTGACACTGGTACAGGTTAGTCTGTAGACCCGAGATAGACATAGAGTCTTGTGTGATTCCCACTGTGCTTTGATTTCCACCAAACCATGATCAAGAGATCATGCAAAAAGATGGTTTTTTGGTACAGTCCCGAGTCACATGGAGGCAATGAGCGATATGAGGGGTTTCGTCTCTCCCGGTATTGGGAGTTGATGTTGCTCTATGCTCGATTGGCCATAACAGGAAATCCCTGGCCAGGGTTGCTGAGAATTACTGGTAAGTGTTATCAGTAATTTCTTGAACCGTTATGGACCTTGTATCGGCATGACTTATCAGGCTATTGGGGTCTGACAATATACAACCCCCAGGCTGTTGATATGCGACATATCAGACGAAGAGACTGGACTGTACGATAGTGTTACTGATTGGATTCGCAGGAGTACGAGCAGGCTTTCTTATTGATCTTCTGATCGCTCAATACCCGGATGGCCGCTACGTTTAGCAGACCGCTTGCGGCTTGTGGTTGTTTGATATGATCATCACCTACTGCCGGCGAATTGATGAGTCTTTAGCGTCTTACACAGAGGTTTCCTGGTTCATGCGAAACGGAGTAGGAGCAGATATGTGATATGTGCGGGACCGATATTAATTCGTGTATGTGATGCCGAATTCTATTCTCGCGATTAGTGACATCGTAGGTCATATATGATATAGCCAAGTTATCGGATCAACTGTTGATTTGATAAGTTGTTACATATGATATTAGTCGGTTATATGTGATATAGCTGGATCATTAAATCAAATGTTGATTTAATAATTTAATGTAGAATTATATATTTGATATATTAAATTACATTAACTAATATTATCTCACTTAAGTATTCATTTTTCTCACTTTTGATACACTTTACATATATGTGATATATGTATTGTTTTCTTTGCACACAAAATATATATGTGATATATATTGTTGTGTCATGCTAGGTTACACTTGCAATATGTATGTATGAGACTCGCATCATGCTAGGGTTAAGTTAGGGTTTATATTTATTTCAAGCAAATTCAAAATTGTGGAGATATTTATAATGGTTCAAAGCATGTAGAAACTTGTGGTCTTCATTGACTTAGTCCACTCCTTTGTCATGCTTAAGATATTTGTTAATCCAACCCTTAATCTTAGACTATGGTTTATTCTCTACATGAGTTAGGCATGACATTAACTCACCATGGTTTCAATTCTAACCTCAATTCAATTCATTCTCTCTTCATTATTCATCATCTTCTTCATGAGCTCAATGAAAAGAGTTTTCTAGGGTTTGAAAAAGTGAAGAAAATTTGTGGGAAAAATAAAACTAAAGTGAGCCTACTTCCTACTTCATCATCCTTTACTATTAGCCATTTAGTTTAGGGTGTTTTCTTCACTAATTTCACACATTAGTGAAGAGGTAGTATGAGCTCGAGTCTCCTCGACGTAGATCATCTTCGGCCTCGAAGTCATTGAGCAAGTTTGTTCGATTCTTCAAGTGAACCCTCTCCAGAGTTCGGGAGTTCACCATTCGCACTGAAGGGGCTACGAAATGGAGCTTTAGAAGTGAAGGACCAGTTTACAAAGGTTGTATTACCTCATTCACTTTATTTGTAAAGTTGTTTACATATCCTTCGTCGGATTTTCTAGTAGCGATTCTAGGGTTAGGGTTACTAGAACGGCAAATTTTTAAAATTGGCATGGGCGATACCTACCGAAAACTTGTTCTGTGGTAGGCAACCCAACAGTGGTATCAGACCAATGCTAGAAAATTAGACGATGTTTGCTAGGATTACGAAACCGAAACTACTCCGAAACACCCGATACAAAATCTAGTTTCTGTCGAATTTTTAAAGGTGTCCAAAAAATTTTTAAACAACTGCAAAGTGTTATATGTGATATAACATGAACATCACCAAAATTTGGAGCCTTTTTACCTAATTTTGGCCGGCCACAATGGTGTTAAAACCGAGCTCACCAGGTCAATTATGGATTTTGGACTTCAAATTTTCAGGATGTTCCAGTCTCTGGGTTTTGGGGTTTCAGCTGTTGTTTGTTTTTGCTAAATTTTCATGTGATGTTAACTTTCTGCAAAAGCAACTTGGAGTGTTTCGCAGTCGTAATTCTAACATGTATTCGAGTTATTTAGACGATGTTAAAAAGTTTGAACGGATATCAATAACCCAATTTTTCCCCGCTAGAAATTTTTCAAGAGTTGGATTTTTTCCGATTATAAAATTTTCAGAAAAACTTCCAAGCGATTCTGTGGAACCACTAGAAGAACGAAACCCTAACTCGATTATGTGACCGTCAAAACCGCCATCAAACCCTAGGGATTGTGGTAGTTCAACGGTGCCACATGTGAGGCATTGGTGTTAGTGTATATGCCCTAGAGGCCATTACTGTATCATACTGGTTTGTATATTACTTAATGGATGCTTGGGATATTCACCTTGTATATACAATCTTGCTCAAAATAGTAGTATGCTACTTGGTTTGTTTCTACTTCAATGTGTACATGTGTTTATATTTTGTATATCGCCTATACACATTAGTGGAGCCCTTAGGATCTTTGCTTGATTACCAGCGATATGATGGCCGTCACACTAGTGGGGCTGGGTAATCTATAAGCACATCCTTATGCAGGTCCCTGGTCGCAGGACTATCGAGACAGGGCATCGATACTCCGGAGTAGACCAGCGCATGCGCTTCTCATCCCAGTGTGGGAGACGGTCTGTCCCACAGCCGTCAGTACGTCGTCCTTGAGATAGTATGAGGGTGCTCGTTAGGTTACGGGTATACTGGACAGGACTCGTCGGGAACTGACTAGTTGGTATTATACCTATCGTCAGTTATCAGTTCCCAGGTGACATGAGTACAGCTTAGTCTGCTGACTTGACACTGTCACTCCGCCTCGAGTGTGTTCCTACTGTACTTTGACCACTACCCTACCACGGCTCAAAGGAGTCGTGCAAACAGGTAGTGGTTGGGTGGAGTCCCGAAGCACTTGGAGGCAGTGACGGTTAGACAGGATTCGTCTCTCCCGGTATTGGGAGTTGACATCGCGCTGTGTCTAGGAGAGCCATTACACGAGTAGTCCCTGGCCAGGGCAAACGAGATATACTGGTAGGTTTCCAGTGTTATCTCAGGGTGTTTTGGGCTTCGCTCCGGCACGACTTGTACCGCTATTGGGGGACTGACGTTTACCGCCCCCTAGGGCCGCCATGCGATGTATCAGACGAATAGACCGGACTGTACGGAGAATGTCACACTCAGGCTCAGTAGGAGTTCAGATGGGTTTCGCCTCGTCGGTCTTCTTGTCGGCACTACCTGGGGACCGTTACGCACAGCTAGTGCCGCTTGCGGTCTGTGGTTAAACCCACTGCCAGCGTAGTGTCGAGTCTTTAGAGTCCCACACAGAAAGCTTTTCGCCTTTAGGCAAAAGAGTAGAGGTCGCATGGTATTGCGACAGGTCGCATGGTTTTGCGACAGGGTTCGGTCACATCCGTGCACTTGTGCACGTACAGTGTCCGGACAGTTTACACTAGCGGGCTTTGGTTTAAGCCAGATCCTAGTGTACCTTATGGGATTGGATTTATCCAGTTTGCATTCGTGTTCCTCGGAACGCGGATGCGGGTGTGTATGCACAGTTGACAGGGAAGCAGAGGCAGCAGATTCTCATTAGGGTTGTTGACAGTTGACCGTTGACTATTTGACTTTATGCTCAACCCTAATGAGAATATGATATGTGATTAACTATTATATTAATTAAGTATTATGGTGATATGGTTGTTGACTTGTTGACTTTTGTTGACTTGTTGACTTTGTTG
The DNA here is from genome assembly GCA_030015575.1 of Agapanthus africanus. NCBI lineage: Eukaryota > Viridiplantae > Streptophyta > Magnoliopsida > Asparagales > Amaryllidaceae > Agapanthus > Agapanthus africanus. The sequence goes on along the minus strand of CM057343.1, from coordinate 302,162,313 downwards.
ACTTGTTGACTTTTGTTGACTTGTTGACCGGTTGACTAGGCTTGACTAGTTGACCATCATGATAACCATAGCCATCATTTCATGGCAAAGACTTTTGTTTACTTGCTCATTTGTGTAAAATGAGTGCATGAAATGATATGGTTGTGGTTGCTTCTAACTATCACATAAGACTTTTGTTAATATGATGAGTTATCATTGCTTTGGATTATGAGAGGGTGAGAGACAAAAGACTTGCTCATTCTTTCTTGCTCATTCTCTCTCTTGTTCTTGAGCTCTCCTCTTGCTCTCACCCTCAACCTCTTGCTCCCTCTCTTGATCTATGGTTCTCTTGTCTCATGAGTTGAGAATCAAGAACCATAGATAAAATCCCATTCTATTTCCTCTCTACTCATTCTAGTTCACTAGGTTTAGCAAACCAAGTGAACTAGTTTCTTCAAAGAACGAAGAAGGAGCTAAAGGTTGGAGCTTTCAAGTGGATCTATCTTCGGCGTACGGAGACGACGAGAAGGAGCCATCGGACCACCATCGGAGCTTGAAGAGAAGGAGTTCAAGACAAGCTAGGTATAACCCCCATCCACGTAGCTAACTCTCTTTAGCTATGTATGCTAGTTTTAGTTTAGTCAAAGATCCCGACTTTGCTTAGTCCATGTTGCCCCTTGCGCTTAAAATTTGATTTTTATACCGTTTCCGCCTCCCCGTAAGAACCGGGGGTCGCAACGTGGATTTACAGTGGTATCAGAGACTAACTAAACTTAAACTAGCTTGGTAGTAAAGTGTAACGAAGTTCGGAACCGGAAAAAATCCAAAAACCTAACTTTTACAAAACCTGAGTTTCTGTTGAAATTTTTTCTGGTCAAAATGAAAAACTTTATACTCCTAAATTCGGCTCAGGGTTTTGTGTGAACACCCATGAAAAACGGTCCACTGTTTCGTTCAAACCGCCGTGCTTCCGCCGCACTAGGTAGGCATGTGCCGCGGAAGCGCCGCGGTTTGTCGTCTTCTCTGCATCGTTTTTCGTGCAGTGTGTGTCTGTGTTGGTTTTGGGATTTTTGGAATATATTATATGTGCCCAGATTTTCCAGAAAAGAAATTTCCTTTTGGGGTCCTATAATTCCGTATTTTTTCCGAACTTCACTGCACTTTGACTATGATGGTTATATCTGTGATGTTTGCATGTATTAAACGTCGGCTAATCGCTATAAGTCGATTGGTCGGGGTTATACATGATCTGTGTTTGAAGCTGGAATGTGTATATAAATATGTTGGATTGTCGCGGGTGAATAGCCGGGGGTTGTGAGACGAGAGTTTTCTTTTCTTGCAATTCATGTAAATTTGTAAATTGATGTAATAATTATTTGTATGGCCGCACAACCGGGTCGGGGTTGTAGCCGTCATTGTATAATTTCTTTTTACTGTTTTTGCTCCTAGGATAGACCCATGGAGGGGGTGCACAAACTACCGGGTATGCCGAAGTGTCGAGTGGCCTACTCATGGAGATGAGGGAGGTTGCTACGCTTCGGGTACTTGGCGGGTAGTTTGCCGCACCCGTAGGGGTCTTGGGTGGGGTTTTGGCTATTCACCGCGACCGTGTTATCTGTTTTTGTTACAGGCTCGTACAAATTACAGATTGCTAGTATATCCAATGTATTTATCTGTGATCTGAAATGTTTATCATTGCAGTATATCTATATATGATATTATTTAGGCGTTGCTTATGTTTTACAGACGCGCTAGCCCAGCCCCCGCTCTGTCGTTAGTTAAGTAACCTAACGGGTAATGACGGGGCCCCGTGGCGAATGCGAATGGCATAAGCGTACGTCATATTTTGGTTGTTTTCTGCAATGGTAGGATTAAATGATGGGACGCATTAAAAGAACTAATGCAAGAATATCACGCATTAAAAGAACTAATGCAAGATAATAAACCAAGTTAAAGTCGTTGGAACACTTTCGAAAAACCACTCGGTTCTTTTCAAAACAAACTTTTAAAATACGGAGTTTAAGCCACTCCATTTAAAAGCTATCTCGTTCCATCGACCAAATCAAGTTCACTACGTTCACGGTTTTGCCAAAACCATCCGTAGCCCTCCATCATTTCAGTTAAATATTCGGTAGTATTCAAGCTATGTATTTTGACCTCACGCCAAGGCATAGTGATTGGTAGCTGCCGGATATTTATCTGTTGCATAGATAGAATGCATTGGTTTGAGACAGTCGTACTGCCATTTTGGCCTACGTCAAGGGTATGTACGGGTGGGTTCAAAATTAACCTGGATAATGATGGGACGAACTTGACATGTGACTTATGACATTTTGACCTCACTCCAAGGTCATAAGAGCATGGGGCAAAAATCCACATCGGGAGTTTCATAAGTACTGAAACTTGCTAGATTTGCATACCATTTGGAGTGTGATGATTCTGGTAGGATTCCTTCAGTTTCGTCACGCAATGATATTTGGATCCCGATCCTACTGTGAGTATATGCTACTCCTCGGGAAATTTCTCACTTAACGATCAATGCTATAAACCTAGTAGGTGCCTAGAAAGGTGTTAGCGGGGCTACGCCCCCAGGGAAAAGAGGTTCTTTAATTAAGGAACTTCGCGAAAGCGTTGGAAAACCTCCCTCGAAGTACCGACACCGGCCTGGCTGAACGGTTAAGCAAGTATTGTACGGTGGGATTGATCCTGACTAATTCTTCCTTTATGGTTTGAGGAGGGATTCGAGAAACAGTGGGAGCCATCCTGTTTAGACAAACTAAAAACCACTCTAAACTTGCAAGAGCATCATGCTGAGTGTTTCTTCTTCTCTCTCCTAATTGCAGCGACCAATCAACATGACTGGACTTAAGTTACTCCTAGATAAAAACAAACTGACAGGGCCAAACTACTAAGATTGGCTCAGGAATGTCAAGATAGCAATCACTTATGACAAGCTGGGGTATCTTCTTACCAAGCTCCCCCTGTCCCTGGTCCAACTTCCAGCGTCGCGGATAAGGAAATCCGTAAGACTTGGGAGATTGATAGCGCGAAGGCCAAGTGCCTCCTGCTTGCCTCGATGGACAACGAACATCAGAGGAGGCATGAGAATATGGACATGGAATCCATATTGCTTCATACAAAAGAACTGTATGGAGAGCAATCACGTATCGCAAGATACGAAGCGTCGAAAAAGTTATTTTCGACAAGAATGGCCGTCGGATCATCAGTAGCCGAGCACGTGCTAAAGATGATCGGCTTCATTGAGGAGCTCGCTGATCTAGGGATCACATTGGAGAGTGAGCTATATACGGATATAGTTCTCCAGTCCCTTCCTTCCACTTACGCCCAGTTTATACTGAACTTCAACTTACAAGAAAAAGAAGTTGAACTTTCAGAGCTCCTCAACATGCTGAGGAGCGCAGAGGGCACCCTACAGAAAGGTAGGGATACATCCACTTTGTTTGTAGGAGGATCATCTTCTTCTAGGTCCAAGGCGAAAGCCAAGGGAAAGAAGAAGAAGGCCCCCGCCAAACCAAGGGGCGGTGTTAGTAAAGTGGATACGAAGGGAAAAGGTAAAGCAACAAAGATAGCGGGGAAGCTTGTGGATAAGGAAGAATGCTTCTATTGTCATAAGAAAGGACACTGGAAGAATGATTGCAGGGCCTGGAAGGCCAGAACACAGGAATTGAAGCAGGTTGCAGCTTCAGCTTCAGGTGTGTATGTTATTGAAAATTGTCTTTCAATAAACTCTACTTCCTGGGTATTGGATACCGGATCAGGATCTCATATCTGTAATTCTTTGCAGGCGTTGAGAAACCGTGGGGTTTTGAAGGCAGGTGACATGACCCTCAAAGTTGCGAACGGAGCTAGCATGGATGCTAAAGCCGTGGGGGACTATCACCTGGGAATGTCAGATGGACATGTTTTGGTTTTGCGTAATTGCTTTTTTGTACCCAACGCAACTTGTAATATCATTTCTGTATCTTTAGTTTCTAAAGAAGGTTATGAATTTGCGTTTGTAAGTAATGTTGTAAACATTCACCTTAATCAAGTTTTGATTGGGTCAGGTACATTGAGTAATGGTATATACGTGTTAAACCAACCACAGATTTTCAACGTCCAGAATACACACAAAAGAAAGTCTCCGGAAATGAATCAGACATTCTTATGGCATTGTAGATTGGGTCACATCAATGAGAGAAGGTTGACTAAGTTACATACAGAAGGATATTTGAATGCGTTCGAATATCAATCGTATGCCACTTGTCAATCTTGTCTCAAAGGAAAGATGACAAAGACTCCGTTTACTGGACAAGGAGTAAGAGCGAGCGAGCTCTTGGGACTCGTACACAGTGACGTGTGCGGTCCAATGTCTACACATGCCCGAAGTGGACATTCTTACTTCATTACTTTTACGGATGACTTCTCAAGGTACGGTTATGTCTTCTTGATGAAACATAAGTCTGAGGCCTTTGGAAAATTCCAGGAGTATAAGAATGAAGTAGAGAAACAGACCGGCAAAAGTATTAAGATTCTAAGATCGGATCGAGGTGGAGAATACTTAAGTGCCGAGTTCCTGGACTATTTAAAAGAGAATGGAATTCTCTCTCAGCTTACTCCTCCATACACCCCGCAACTTAACGGTGTATCGGAGAGACGGAACCACACCCTATTGGATATGGTGCGGTCCATGATGAGTAACGCTGAGTTACCGCGATCATTCTGGGGGTATGCGCTAGAATCAGCTGCATACCTTTTGAACCGAGTTCCGACTAATACTGTGCCTACCACCCCATATGAAATATGGAGTGGGAAGAAACCCTATCTTCAATATCTGAAGATCTGGGGATGTCCAGCTTTTGTCAAAAAGCAGCATGCGGACAAACTCGAGGCACGCTCAGTACTGTGCAAGTTTGTGGGATACCCAAAGAACACCAGGGGGTATCTTTTCTACTACGCAGAGGAACAAAAAGTCCTTGTTTCTCGTAATGCCCACTTCCTAGAACACCAGTTCTTGGAAAAGGAAAATAGTGGGAGCGCAGTGGAACTGGAAGAAATTCCAGAACCACAGACTATTACTGAAAGGTTAGTGGAACCAGAGGGTTCAACAGAACAGGACATTCCTACGCCGCTCCGCAGGAGTAGTAGGCAGTCTCATCCGCCCGAGAGATACTGCGGTTTTCTCATAGACGGGGATAGAGAGGATTGCATCATAGATTATGATGAGCCTACTAGCTTCCAGCAAGCCGTTCAGAGCGTTGACTCAGTGAAATGGCTGGATGCAATGCGGACCGAAATGGAGTCCATGTACACCAATAAGGTATGGACGTTGGACATTGCTCCAGACGGGGTAAAACCCGTAGGATGCAAGTGGATCTTCAAAAGGAAGATTGGTGCAGATGGACAGGTTGAGACCTATAAAGCTAGGCTGGTAGCAAAGGGTTTTCGTCAAAGACCTGGCTTGGACTATGACGAAACCTTTTCTCCAGTAGCCATGCTGAAATCCATTCGGATCCTTCTTGCCATTGCTGCCTTCCACGATTATGAGATCTGGCAAATGGACGTAAAGACAGCTTTTCTAAATGGAAATTTAGAGGAGTGTGTCTATATGGACCAGCCGGAGGGTTTCATTCAGAGTGGGAGCAGCGGAAAGGTGTGCAAGTTGCTTAAGTCCATCTATGGACTAAAGCAGGCGTCGCGGAGTTGGAACATCTGCTTTGATGAAACGGTCAAAGAATTTGGCTTTATCAAAAATCCAGATGAACCATGCATCTATAGTAGATTTGTAGCGAGAACTGTAGTATTCCTCGTTTTATACGTGGATGACATTCTCTTAATAGGAAATGACATTCCTATGCTACAATCTGTCAAGGGGTTCTTGTCACACAGGTTCTCCATGAAAGACCTGGGTGATGCCTCGTACATTCTGGGTATCCGGATCTACCGTGACAGATCCAAGAGGATATTAGGACTATCACAGTCCAGGTACATCGACACCATACTGAAGAGATTCAGTATGGAAGATTCCAAGCGCGGTAACCTACCGGCTTGTCACGGGATCACCCTCTCTAAAGAGATGTCTCCCAAGACTGATTTGGAGAGGGATCGCATGTCTATTATACCCTACGCTTCTGCGGTAGGCTCTATAATGTATGCGATGTTGTGTACCAGACCGGATGTAGCTTATGCACTGAGTGTGGTAAGCCGGTATCAGTCAAACCCTGGGGAGAAACACTGGATAGCGGTAAAGAACATTCTCAAGTACCTGAGAAGGACTAAGGAGATATTCTTTGTGTATGGCGGAAAAGACCTCCAGATCGAGGCCTTTGCTGACTCCAGCTTCCAGAGTGACAAGGATGATTCCAAGTCTATGTCGGGTTTTGTCTTTACCCTCAATGGAGGGGCGGTGTGTTGGAAGAGTTCCAAACAAGAAACCGTTGCAGACTCGACGATGGAAGCGGAATACATCGCTGCATCTGATGCCGCAAAAGAAGCTGTCTGGATGAGGAAGTTCTTGAAAGAACTTCAGGTGGTTCCGTCCATTGTTGATCCAATACCTCTGTATTGTGACAACAACGGGGCTATAGCTTTAGCGAAGGAACCAAGGTCCCATCAGAAATCCAGGCACATCTTGAGGCGGTATCACCTGATCAGGGAGATCGTAGATCGCCAGGAGATCGAGGTTCGGAGAGTCGCTTCAGAAGATAACACTGCAGATCCATTCACCAAGGCCCTGCCCCAGACTCAGTTCGAGCGGCTGATCGAGATGATAGGTCTTCGATACGCCAGTACATGGCCTTAGTGCAAGTGGGAGATTGTTAGTGTATATGCCCTAGAGGCCATTACTGTATCATACTGGTTTGTATATTACTTAATGGATGCTTGGGATATTCACCTTGTATATACAATCTTGCTCAAAATAGTAGTATGCTACTTGGTTTGTTTCTACTTCAATGTGTACATGTGTTTATATTTTGTATATCGCCTATACACATTAGTGGAGCCCTTAGGATCTTTGCTTGATTACCAGCGATGTGATGGCCGTCACACTAGTGGGGCTGGGTAATCTATAAGCACATCCTTATGCAGGTCCCTGGTCGCAGGACTATCGAGACAGGGCATCGATACTCCGGAGTAGACCAGCGCATGCGCTTCTCATCCCAGTGTGGGAGACGGTCTGTCCCACAGCCGTCAGTACGTCGTACTTGAGATAGTATGCGGGTGCTCGTTAGGTTACGGGTACACTGGACAGGACTCGTCGGGAACTGACTAGTTGGTATTATACCTATCGTCAGTTATCAGTTCCCAGGTGACATGAGTACAGCTTAGTCTGCTGACTTGACACTGTCACTCCGCCTCGAGTGTGTTCCCACTGTACTTTGACCACTACCCTACCACGGCTCAAAGGAGTCGTGCAAACAGGTAGTGGTTGGGTGCAGTCCCGAAGCACTTGGAGGCAGTGACGGTTAGACAGGATTCGTCTCTCCCGGTATTGGGAGTTGACATCGCGCTGTGTTTAGGAGAGCCATTACACGAGTAGTCCCTGGCCAGGGCAAACGAGATATACTGGTAGGTTTCCAGTGTTATCTCAGGGTGTTTTGGGCTTCGCTCCGGCACGACTTGTACCGCTATTGGGGGACTGACGTTTACCGCCCCCTAGGCCCGCCATGCGATGTATCAGACGAACAGACCGGACTGTACGGAGAATGTCACACTCAGGCTCAGTAGGAGTTCAGATGGGTTTCGCCTCGTCGGTCTTCTTGTCGGCACTACCTGGGGACCGTTACGCACAGCTAGTGCCGCTTGCGGTCTGTGGTTAAACCCACTGCCAGCGTAGTGTCGAGTCTTTAGAGTCCCACACAGAAAGCTTTTCGCCTTTAGGCAAAAGAGTAGAGGTCGCATGGTATTGCGACAGGTCGCATGGTTTTGCGACAGGGTTCGGTCACATCCGTGCACTTGTGCACGTACAGTGTCCGGACAGTTTACACTAGCGGGCTTTGGTTTAAGCCAGATCCTAGTGTACCTTATGGGATTGGATTTATCCAGTTTGCATTCGTGTTCCTCGGAACGCGGATGCGGGTGTGTATGCACAGTTGACAGGGAGGCAGAGGCAGCGGATTCTCATTAGGGTTGTTGACAGTTGACCGTTGACTATTTGACTTTATGCTCAACCCTAATGAGAATATGATATGTGATTAACTATTATATTAATTAAGTATTATGGTGATATGGTTGTTGACTTGTTGACTTTTGTTGACTTGTTGACTTTGTTGACTTGTTGACTTTTGTTGATTTGTTGACCGGTTGACTAGGCTTGACTAGTTGACCATCATGATAACCATAGCCATCATTTCATGGCAAAGACTTTTGTTTACTTGCTCATTTGTGTAAAATGAGTGCATGAAATGATATGGTTGTGGTTGCTTCTAACCATCACATAAGACTTTTGTTAATATGATGAGTTATCATTGCTTTGGATTATGAGAGGGTGAGAGACAAAAGACTTGCTCATTCTTTCTTGCTCATTCTCTCTCTTGTTCTTGAGCTCTCCTCTTGCTCTCACCCTCAACCTCTTGCTCCCTCTCTTGATCTATGGTTCTCTTGTCTCATGAGTTGAGAATCAAGAACCATAGATAAAATCTCATTCTATTTCCTCTCTACTCATTCTAGTTCACTAGGTTTAGCAAACCAAGTGAACTAGTTTCTTCAAAGAACGAAGAAGGAGCTAAAGGTTGGAGCTTTCAAGTGGATCTATCTTCGGCGTACGGAGACGACGAGAAGGAGCCATCGGACCACCATCGGAGCTTGAAGAGAAGGAGTTCAAGACAAGCTAGGTATAACCCCCATCCGAGTAGCTAACTCTCTTTAGCTATGTATGCTAGTTTTAGTTTAGTCAAAGATCCCGACTTTGCTTAGTCCATGTTGCCCCTTGCGCTTAAAATTTGATTTTTATACCGTTTCTGCCTCCCCGTAAGAACCGGGGGTCGCAACGTGGACTTACAATTGGTTGACCCTTCTACGGCTGGTTCATAAGAGCTGTGGCATGTTTCTGGGTACCTTTTGAACTCCGCTCAAGTGTTGAGCTTCACGGGAAATTTTGGGTGTTTGTTTATTCGATCAAAAAGTTTAACTTCGTCTAGTTATCTGTGATTGTGAAACAATATTTGGAATCCACAAATACTTATGAGATAACTAGTTTGAATTTTATAAATCTAGTAGTTTAGTCTCATATGATCGGTTGCCACGGAATTTTGATGTGGATCAAAAGTCCGTCGCAATTACATAGTGTACGCGGATACTCGCCGGGTAACCTAATAGATATCCACGCCCCATAGTCCCGACCAAGTGACTGTAGGAGAACCCCGTCGCCAAAAGCATCCGTTCGGGTGCTCGCGGCAGCGGTGTTCCGCCTTAGTGCACTTCGTCGACGACATCGGGGGGTGCTGCCTTCTGCTAAAATTTCCGACGAGCATTCGATCAGGTTATCGGGAATCTTGTTGAATTACCTAACGGGTTATTGAAAAGTGTTTTCAATATCGAGACCTAAAATGCATGGTTTATAATTGTTAGGCATGCGATGTCTAGGAATTCATTTTGTTAGGCATGAATCCAAAGTATGTGATACATTGGGTTTCTGATGCCTAAGGTGGTTGCGGATTCCAACTATTGTAGTTTTTCACATTCTTTTCTGCGACCGTAAGTGTAATATGTGGTTTATCGCTGGTTTCGTTTCTATACGTCAACGACAATTGGGATACGCATATTTACGGCTTTCTTCAAACCACGGCGTTGCCTTTCTGTACGTTGATGACATGCGATATTATGTGTTGCTGTGATATGTTATATTGGATCGTCGTGTTTTGAATAGCCGGGTTTTTTTATGTGAGATGAGAGTTTTTCAGTTTCATTCATGTAAAAGTTTGTATGTAATATTCTATTATCAGGGCACTTCCGGTTGAGGATGATGTCAGCATTGATGTATATTATTTACTTTTTCAGTATTAGGATAGACCCAAGACGGGGAGCACAAGTAACCAGGTTCTAGGGTCTAGTGGGAAACCATCTCAAGGAGTTGAGACCGGGTCTCCTAACTCTAGAATTGGTAGGGTTGCTTGCCGCTCTCGTAGGGGTCTAGGGATGTGGGTTTGGCTATTCATCATGACCGTGGAATCCGCGTTTTTAATGGCTTAAATAAAACAAGGAATTCCTAGTATATCCAATATTTCATATGTGATTCTTCTGCTGCTGATATTCTATGATGTGATCACTTCATATGTTCTGATACGAATGCCTATAATATATATGAGATATAATAAATATTGTTGCTTTCGTTTCTTCCGTGTTGCTTGGAAGCATAAAATTGATGGGAATTCATTAATGAGATTAATGAAATAAAGAAACCTAAAGATGTTGTCGAAACTGTTTTAAAAACTGGTAGCTCTAGTTCTTGCTTTGCATAGCGATATTCCTTGTAGAATACCTAGCACCTCATTCGATAAGGAAAGAGTCGAGATCCCTTCGTCGGGAGTGTCCTCTTTAGCAAAACTACCAGATGCTACAAACAGAGTTTGTCTTTAGATTGCTTTTATAGTTTTTGCTTTTGCATAGTGGTTTTTGTGAAATATCTTGCACCTTATTCGATAAGGAAAGAGCCGAGATCCCTTCACCGGGAGTGACCTATTTAGCAAACTAGTAAAAGCCTAAAAATCACTCCTATATAAAAATCACTCGATTCTACGACGATATCAAGTTCATTACGCAAAGGGTTTTCTTAAAAACCTGACGTAGCCCTCCGTCATTTCAGATAAGTAGTACTTAGTATTCGTGCTGCGTTTGTTGACCTTGTCAAGGCATAGTGTGCGGTAGCTGATTAGTGCTTATCTGCTATCATATGATGCGATTGGGTTTGGCTAATCGTACGGCCTTGTTGACCTTGTCAAGGGCCGTGCGGGCAGGTTTAATTCAATCAGGAAATGACGGGTTGAACTTGACTTGCGGTCTATGGTTTGTTGACGTTGTCAAGGTCATAGATCGCTCGGGGAAAAATATTATCGGGAATTTCAAGTGTTGAAATTTGCAATGAGATTGCATACCTTCTATGAGATAGTTGGATCCCGATACCCACTGCAAGTACGAGTTACTCCTGAGAGAGTTTTATACATTACAATTAGCCGATCAAGTAGGTGTCTAGAAAGGTGTTAACGGGGTTACGCCCCTGGGAAAATGAGGTTTATTTTAATTAAGTCCGTGCGAAAACACGGGGAACCTCTCTCAAAGTACCGACACTGGTCTGGAAGAAAGATTAGCGAACTTGTAGGTGTTTCCCGCAATCAGAGCAAAGCTCTTTTTAAAATTCAAATTTTGAAATGAAGCAACGCTTCAGAAGAAGCGTCAAGTGCGCTGCGCCGTAAGCAGCGCGCCCCGTGCAATGCACGTATGCGCTAGCGTTAAGAGCGCTGCACTTAAGCAGCGCACCATGTGCAAAGCATGTGTGTGCTAGCGCCAAGTGCGCTGCGCACTGAGCAGCGCACCACGTGCAAAGCACGTGTGCGCTAGCGCTGAGTGCGCTGCGCTCTGAGGAGCGCACCACGTGTGAAGCACGGGTGCGCTAGCGCTAAGTGCGCTGCGATCCAAGCAGCGCACCACGTGCAAAGCACGGGTGCGCTAGTGCTGGAACTAAAAGCTCCCCACCGTCTGATCAAAGATCCAATAATAATGATAAATCATTAATTAATTAGAATTAAATTCGGTTAAGGGAAGATTTCTCAAAATCTTTCCAAACAACAAGATTGTTCTCTGTAAATCAAAGCACCGTTGGATCAATGATCCAATGGTGATTAAAAATTACCAAAAACACAGAATAATTTCTGTTTAAGAAGATTTCCCAATCTTGTTAAAAACAAGAAGATTGTCTTATGTAAATCAGAAGCCTTTAGATCAAAAGATCCAAAGGTGGGAAATTCCCCAAATCAATTGGAGAAAAGATATCCTTAACTGATTGAACTGATCAGCTTGCCCTATATAAAGGCCCTTAGACTTCAAATCTCATGGATAGAAGCATAGAGAGGAACCTCCCATAAGCTTTGAGAGATCTCAGAAAGAAGAGCCAAGCTCTCAGAGAAAGAAGATCTTCTTCACGGTAAAAAATGATGAAGAACATAGAGATGAAATCATCTCATAATTAAAAAAGAAGCACTCACTTCTCTACGGATCATAGATCTACAAAGACCAAGGTCTTTTACAAAGAGATCAAAAGATCTCATCATAAAACAAAAGAAGAACATAATTCTTCTCACAGATCATACATCTATAAGACAAATTATCTTTCAGAGATCATGAACATTTCATAAAGGGGGAGAGAATAAGCCAATTCTCTTAGTATCACAGATCCATAAAGGCAAAGCCTTTCATCAATACAAGAGATTGAAGTATCTCCTATAAAGTAAGAACTTTTGTTCTTAGAATCTTGAGACAAAGTCTCTTATAAAAGAACGTAAATTTATTTCTTGGATAATAAAAATTGATCAGTTAGCGCTTAGCGCTCATAACATAGCGCTCTGCGTTCAAATCTGGGGCACAGCGCCAAGCGTGCCATATGCTCCTCACGTATGCGTTACTTAGAAGAAGCGCCTCAGCGCTCAAGACTAGCGCAAAGCGCTGGAGAGCCTTAGCGCTTCAAATATAGCGCATTGCGCTCATAAGACTGGCGCTCAGCGCTAAGCGCACCACGTGCTCCATACGTGTGCGCCACTGAACAAATAGCACTTGCGCTCATAAGACAACACTCTGCACTTATAAACTGGTGCAATGCGCCCATCAACTGGCGCTCAGCGCCAAGCGCACCACGTGTCCCTCACGTGTGAGCCACTTAACAGCCAGCGCTTTGCGTTCTTGAATTAGCGCAATGCGCTCATTAATTGGCGCTCAGCTTCAAGCGCACCACGTGTCCCTCAGTTGCGCTACTCGGCAGAAGCGCACTTCGTTCTTTGACTGGTGCAAAGCGCCAAGCGCATTGTAAGTCCATGTCACGCACCCCACGAGCTTGCGGGGAGGCCGAATATATGAAAAATAATTATCAAAGCTTCGTAACACGGACTTTAGCACACGGATCGTGTCTAAACCATTACTAGCAAACTACGAGAGGTTTAACTACTCGGATTCGAAGTTATACCTAACGTTACATTTCCTTTGGGTCTTCATCACTATCCTCCGTACCTCGTAGGCTCTATGGAATATGAGCACCTCTACGGCTTCCTCGAGTCAAAGACGATCCACCAGAGAGTCTATAGTCCGAGCTGCTATCTCGAATGTGAGATAACTACGGCTCCTAGATCGCTAATCTAGAAGTCCTAGAGGGTGTAGAGTAATTAGATGGATTACTTAGTCACTTAAACCCTAGGTTTCTCAACTCATGAGAGCTATTAGGGTTTGAGGAAGAAGATGAAGACTTGAGGAGAGAGAAAGCTTTTGTGATAATGATATGAATAATAACTCATGAAAGAATAATATCAAGCATACAAATATCTCTTTGATAAATATCTAGAAATATCTTGTAAGCTTCATTTAATTCTAAATGGTGAATCACCTCATGGGTCATTAAGCATTCAATGAAAACCTACACCTCATCTCTCCACCTCATTTGTGTTTAATCCAAAAGAAATAAATACAAATGAGTCATCCTCTTCTGGAAGCTTCCTGATAAATTACGAGACTGCCCCTCCCATCCGTATTTCCGAAAAACACGAATAATCATTGACTGAATAAATCCATCTGTATAATACTAGAATCCGGCTTAAACCAAAGCCCGCTAGTATTATCTACCCGATCATAATACGTGCACAAGTGTACGTAAGTGATCGTGGCCTTGCCGTAAAACCATACGACCTCTACACCTTTTGTCCAGTGCAGGGAAACTCTCTGTGTGGGACTCTAAAGACCCGACACTATGCAGGCAGTGGGTTTAACCACAGGCTGCAAGCGGTACTAGCTGTACGTAATGGTCCCCAGGTAGATGTCGATAAGATGGACGATGAGGAAACCCATTCGAACTCCTAATAAGCCTGATGTGACAATCTCTGTACAGTCCAGTCTGTTTGTCTACGTGTAAGTCCATATTGCGACCCCCGGTGCTTACGGGGAGGCGGAAACGGTATAAAAAACGAATTTTTATCGCAAGAGGCAACATGGACTAAACAAGGTCGGGATCGTGTCTAAACTAAACTAGCAAATACACTAAAAGGAGTTAGCTACTATGGAAGATGGTTATACCTAAACTTGAACTCCTTCTTCTTCAAAACTTGTAGAGGTTGATGGTTCTCTTTTCGTCGCCTTCTTCCGTCGAAGATGGATCCACCTCGAAGGTTCGACCTTTGGGCTCTTCCTCGGTCTTTGAGTGAACTAGGGCTTCCGGCTTGCTAAACCATGAACCTAGAATGAGTAGAGAGAGACTAGGGTTTGCTTTTCTTTTAAAGAGAAGGATTCTCAACACATGAGAAGGTTTCTCTTTAGCTAGAGGAAGAAGAAGATGAAGTGAGGAGAGAGAGTGAATATGATAGAATGAGCTATTCTATTCTTTCTTGCAACCATAATGCAAAAGAAAAAGAATTATCTAATAATAATAATTGAAAATGAGAATAGTTGATGGTAATTTGGAATGACCACTACCATGCTTCATGTAAGCATAAATCAAGGAAGACTTTTTAAAGCATGATGGTGGTCAATGGTCAACAAGTCAACCATGGTCAACAAGTCAACAAAAAAAAAAACAACCATAACATAATTCTCATTTAATTACTATTATTAATAGATAATTCATAAATCCATTAGGGTTTGGAAAAAGATAACTGTCAACTGTGCATACGCACCCGTTTCGAAACCCTAATGAAATACCTCATCCTCCGCCTCAAGCAACTGTGCATACACACCTGCATTCTCGTTCCGAGGAACAAGAATACCAAGATATAAAAGCAACCCCAAAACATATACCAGTATCTGGCTCAAACCAGAGCCTGCCAGTATAATCCGTCCAGACTCCAAACGTGCACAAGTGCGCGGATGAGAACGAACCCTGTCGCAAAACCATGCGACCTCTACTCTGTTTTGCCCAGAGGCGAATACCCCCTGTGTGGGACTCTAAAGACTCGACACTACGCTGGCAGTGGGTTTAACCACAGACCGCAAGCGGCACTAGCTGTGCGTAACGGTCCCCAGGTAGATGTCGACAAGAAGGCTGACGAGGTGAAACCCCATCTGTACTCCTACTGAGTCTGAATGTGACAGTCTCCGTACAGTCCGGTCTGTTCGTCTGATACATCGCATGGCGGGCCTAGGGGGTGGTAAACATCAGTCCCCCAATAGCGGTACAAGTCGTGCCGGAGCGAAGCCCAAAACACCCTGAGATAACACTGGAAACCTACCAGTATATCTCGTTTGCCCTGGCCAGGGACTACTCGTGTAATGGCTCTCCTAGACACAGCGCGATGTCAACCCCCAATACCGGGAGAGACGAATCCTGTCTAACCGTCACTGCCTCCAAGTGCTTCGGGACTGCACCCAACCACCACCTGTTTGCACGACTCCTTTGAGCCGTGGTAGGGTAGTGATCAAAGTGCAGTGGGAACACACTTGAGGCGAAGTGCCAGTGTCAAGTCAGCGGACTAAGATGTACTCATGTCACCTGGGAACTGATAACTGACGATAGGTATAATACCAACCTGTCAGTTCCCGACGAGTCCTGTCCAGTGTACTCGTAACCCAACGAGCACCCGTATACTATCTCCAGTACGACATACTGATGGCTGTGGGACAGACCATCTCCCACACTGGGATGAGAAGCGCATACGCTAGTCTACTCCGGAGTATCGATGCCCTGTCTCGATAGTCCTGCGACTAGGGACCTGTATAAGGATGTGCTTATAGATTACCCAGCCCCCACTAGTGTGACTGCCATCACAACGCTGGTAATCAAGCAAAGATCCTAAGGGCTCCACTAATGCGTATAAGTGATATACTGAAATAAACACAAGTACACATTGAAGTAGAAACAAACCAAGTAGCATACTACTATATTGAGCAAGATTGTTTATACAAGGTGAATATCCCAAGCTTCCATTAAGTAATATACAAACTAGTATGATACAGTAATGGCCTCTAGGGCATATACACTAACAATCTCCGACTTGCACTAAGGCCATGTACTGGCGTATCGAAGACCTATCATCTCGATCAGCCGCTCGAACTGAGTCTGGGGTAGGGCCTTGGTGAATGGATCTGCAGTGTTCTCTTCTGAAGCAACCCTCCGAACCTCGATCTCCTTGCGATCCACGATCTCCCTGATCAGGTGATACCGCCTCAAGATGTGCCTGGATCTCTGATGGGACCTGGGTTCCTTCGCTAAAGCTATAGCCCCGTTGTTGTCGCAATACAGAGGTATTGGGTCCACAATGGACGGAACCACCTGAAGTTCTTTCAAGAACTTCCTCATCCAGACAGCTTCTTTTGCGGCATCAGATGCAGCGATGTATTCCGCTTCCATCGTCGAGTCTGCAACGGTTTCCTGTTTGGAACTCTTCCAACACACCGCCCCTCCATTGAGGGTGAAGACAAAACCCGACATGGACTTGGAATCATCCTTGTCACTCTGGAAGCTGGAGTCAGCAAAGGCCTCGATCTGGAGGTCTTTTCCGCCATACACCAAGAACATCTCCTTAGTCCTTCTCAGGTACTTGAGAATGTTCTTTACTGCTATCCAGTGTTTCTCCCCAGGGTTAGACTGATACCGGCTTACCACACTCAGTGCATAAGCTACATCCGGTCTGGTACACAACATCTCATACATTATAGAGCCTACCGCAGAAGCGTAGGGTATAATAGACATGCGATCCCTCTCCAAATCAGTCTTGGGAGACATCTCTTTAGAGAGGGTGATCCCGTGACAAGCCGGTAGGTTACCGCGCTTGGAATCTTCCATACTGAATCTTTTCACTATGGTGTCGATGTACCTGGACTGAGAAAGTCCCAATATCCTCTTGGATTTATCACGATGGATCCGGATCCCCAGGATGTATGAGGCATCACCCAGGTCTTTCATGGAGAACCTTTGTGACAAGAACCCCTTGACAGATTGTAGCATAGGAATGTCATTTCCTATCAAGAGAATGTCATCCACGTATAAAACGAGGAATACTACAGTTCTCGCTACAAATCTACTATAGATGCATGGTTCATCTGGATTTTTGATAAAGCCAAATTCTTTGACTGTCTCATCAAAGCAGATGTTCCAACTCCGCGATGCCTGCTTTAGTCCATAGATGGACTTAAGCAACTTGCACACCTTTCCGCTGCTCCCACTCTGAATGAAACCCTCTGGCTGGTCCATATAGACACACTCCTCTAAATTTCCATTTAGAAAAGCTGTCTTTACGTCCATTTGCCAGATCTCATAATCGTGGAAGGCAGCAATGGCAAGAAGGATCCGAATGGATTTCAGCATGGCTACTGGAGAAAAGGTTTCGTCGTAGTCCAAGCCAGGTCTTTGACGAAAACCCTTTGCTACCAGCCTAGCTTTATAGGTCTCAACCTGTCCATCTACACCAATCTTCCTTTTGAAGATCCACTTGCATCCTACGGGTTTTACCCCGTCTGGAGCAATGTCCAACGTCCATACCTTGTTGGTGTACATGGACTCCATTTCGGTCCGCATTGCATCCAGCCATTTCACTGAGTCAACGCTCTGAACGGCCTGCTGGAAGCTAGTAGGCTCATCATAATCTATGATGCAATCCTCTCTATCCCCGTCTATGAGAAAACCGCAGTATCTCTCGGGCGGATGAGACTGCCTACTACTCCTGCGGAGCGGCGTAGGAATGTCCTGTTCTGTTGAACCCTCTGGTTCCACTAACCTTTCAGTAATAGTCTGTGGTTCTGGAATTTCTTCCAGTTCTACTGCGCTCCCACTAATCTCCTTTTCCAAGAACTGGTGTTCTAGAAAGTGGGCATTACGGGAAACAAGGACTTTTTGTTCCTCTGCGTAGTAGAAAAGATACCCCCTGGTGTTCTTTGGGTATCCCACAAACTTCAACAGTACTGAGCGTGCCTCGAGCTTGTCCGCATGCTGCTTTTTGACAAAAGCCGGACATCCCAAGATCTTCAGATATTGAAGATAGGGTTTCTTCCCACTCCACATTTCATATGGTATGGAAGGCACAGTCTTAGTCGGAACTCGGTTCAAAAGGTACGCAGCTGATTCTAGCGCATACCCCCAGAATGATCGCGGTAACTCAGCGTTACTCATCATGGACCGCACCATATCTAATAGGGTGCGGTTCCGTCTCTCCGATACACCGTTATGTTGCGGGGTGTAAGGAGGAGTAAGCTGAGAGAGAATTCCGTTCTCTTTTAAATAGTCCAGGAATTCGGCACTTAAGTATTCTCCACCTCGATCCGATCTTAGAATCTTAATACTTTTGCCGGTCTGTTTCTCTACTTCATTCTTATACTCCTGGAATTTTCCAAAGGCCTCGGACTTATGTTTCATTAAGAAGACATAACCGTACCTTGAGAAGTCATCCGTAAAAGTAATGAAGTAAGAATGTCCGCTTCGGGCATGTGTAGACATTGGACCGCACACGTCACTGTGTACGAGTCCCAAGAGCTCGCTCGCTCTTACTCCATGTCCAGTAAACGGAGTCTTTGTCATCTTTCCGTTGAGACAGGATTGACAAGTGGCATACGATTGATATTCGAACGCATTCAAATACCCTTCTGTATGTAACTTAGTCAACCTTCTCTCATTGATGTGACCCAATCTACAATGCCATAAGAAAGTCTGATTCATTTCCGGAGACTTTCTTTTGTGTGTATTCTGGACGTTGAAAATCTGTGGTTGGTTTAACACGTATATACCATTACTCAATGTACCTGACCCAATCAAAACTTGATTAAGGTGAATGTTTACAACATTACTTACAAACGCAAATTCATAACCTTCTTTAGAAACTAAAGATACAGAAATGATATTACAAGTTGCGTTGGGTACAAAAAAGCAATTACGCAAAGCCAAAACATGTCCATCTGACATTCCCAGGTGATAGTCCCCCACGGCTTTAGCATCCATGCTAGCTCCGTTCGCAACTCTGAGGGTCATGTCACCTGCCTTCAAAACCCTACGGTTTCTCAACGCCTGCAAAGAATTACAGATATGAGATCCTGATCCGGTATCCAATACCCAGGAAGTAGAGTTTATTGAAAGACAGTTTTCAATAACATACACACCTGAAGCTGAAGCTGCAACCTGCTTCAATTCCTGTGTTCTGGCCTTCCAGGCCCTGCAATCATTTTTCCAGTGTCCTTTCTTATGACAAAAGAAGCATTCTTCCTTATCCACAAGCTTCCCCGCTATCTTTGTTGCTTTACCTTTTCCCTTCGTATCCACTTTACTAACACCGCCCCTTGGTTTGGCGGGGGCCTTCTTCTTCTTTCCCTTGGCTTTTGCCTTGGACCTAGAAGAAGATGATCCTCCTACAAACAAAGTGGATGTTTCCCTACCTTTCTGTAGGGTGCCCTCTGCGCTCCTCAGCATGTTGAGGAGCTCTGAAAGTTCAACCTCTTTTTCTTGTAGGTTGAAGTTCAGTATGAACTGGGCGTAAGTGGAAGGAAGGGACTAGAGAACTATATCCGTATATAGCTCACTCTCCAATGTGATCCTTAGGTCAGCGAGCTCCTCAATGTAGCCGATCATCTTTAGCACATGCTCGGCTACTGATGATCCGACGGCCATTCTTGCCGAAAATAACTTTTTCGACGCTTCGTATCTTGCGATACGTGATTGCTCTCCATACAGTTCTTTTGTATGGAGCAATATGGACTCCATGTCCATATTCTCATGCCTCCTCTGATGTTCGTTGTCCATCGAGGCAAGCAGGAGGCACTTGGCCTTCGCGCTATCAATCTCCCAAGTCTTGCGGATTTCCTTATCCGCGACACTGGAAGTTGGACCAGGGACAGGGGGAGCTTTGGTGGTAAGAAGATACCCCAGCTTGTCATAAGTGATTGCTATCTTGACATTCCTGAGCCAATCTTTGTAGTTTGGCCCTGTCAGTTTGTTTTTATCTAGGAGTAACTTAAGTCCAGTCATGTTGATTGGTCGCTGCAATTAGGAGAGAGAAGAAGAAACACTCAGCATGATGCTCTTGCAAGTTTAGAGTGGTTTTTAGTTTGTCTAAACAGGATGGCTCCCACTGTTTCTCGAATCCCTCCTCAAACCATAAAGGAAGAATTAGTCAGGATCAATCCCACCGTACAATACTTGCTTAACCGTTCAGCCAGGCCGGTGTCGGTACTTTGAGGGAGGTTTTCCAACGCTTTCGCGAAGTTCCTTAATTAAATAACCTCTTTTCCCTGGGGGCGTAACCCCGCTAACACCTTTCTAGGCACCTACTAGGTTTATAGCATTGATCGTTAAGTGAGAAATTTCCCGAGGAGTAGCATATACTCACAGTAGGATCGGGATCCAAATATCATCGCGTGACGAAACTGAAGGAATCCTACCAGAATCACCACACTCTAAATGGTATGCAAATCTAGCAAGTTTCAGTACTTATGAAACTCCCGATGTAGATTTTTGCCCCATGCTCTTATGACCTTGACGAAGGTTAACAAATCATAAGTCACATGTCAAGTTCTGCCCGTCATTATCCAGGTTAATTTGAATCCACCCGTATATACTCTTGACGAAGGTCAACAAGGTAATGCGAGTGTCCCAAACCAACGCATCTATCTATGCTACATATGAACACCCAATAGCTACCAATCACTATGCCTTGACGAAGGTCAACAAACACAGCTTGAATACTATTGAATATTCATACGAAACGACGGAGGGCTACGAATGGTTTTGGCAAAACCGTGAACGTAGTGAACTTGATTTGGTCGATGGAACGAGATAGCTTTTAAAAGGAGTGGCTCAAGCTCCGCATTTAAAAGTTGTTTTTGAAAAGAACCGAGTGGTTTTTCGAAAGTGTTCCATCGACTTAAACTTGGTTTATTATCTTGCATTAGTTCTTTTAATGCGTGATATTCTTGCATTAGTACTTTTAATGCGTCCCATCATTTAATCCTACCATTGCAGAAAACAACCAAAATATGACGTACGCTTATGCCATTCGCATTCGCCACGGGGCCCCGTCATTACCCGTTAGGTTACTTAACTAACGACAGAGCGGGGGCTGGGCTAGCGCGGCTGTAAAACATAAGCAACGCCTAAATAGAAAGCAATGATAGACATTACAGATCACAGATGAATACATTGGATATACTAGCAATCCGCAATCCTTTCGAGCCTGGAACGAAAAGCGGATAACACGGTCGCGGTGAATAGCCAAATACCCCACCCAAGACCCCTACGGGTGCGGCAAACTACCCGCCAAGTCCTCGGTAGTTTGTGCACCCCTCCATGGGTCTATCCTAGGAGCAAAAACAGTAAAAAGAATTATACAATGACGGCTACAACCCCGACCCGGTTGTGCGGCCAAACAAATAATATTATTACATCAATTTACATTTACAATGAATGAAAGAAAAACAAAAGCTCATCTCACATCCACCCCGGCTATTCACCCGCGACAGTCCAACACATTCATATACACATTCCAGCACATTACAGATCATGTATAACCCCGACTAATCGTCTTATAGCGATTAGCCGACGTTCAATACATGCAAGCATCACAGATATAACCATCATAGTCAAAGTGCAGTGAAGTTCGGAAAAAAATACGGAATTATAGGACCCCAAAAGTGAATTTCAGTTCTGGAAAATCTGGGTACATATAATATATTTTAAAAATCCCAAAACCAACACACAAACACACTGCACGAAAATCGATGGACAGATGGCGACAAACCGCGGCGCTTCCGCCGCACATGCCTACCTAGTGCGGCGGAAGGGCGGCGGTTTGAGGGAATTAGGTCATCGTTTTTCATGGGTGCACTTACAAAACCCTGAGACGATTTTACAAGTATAAAGTTTTTCATTTTGAGCCAAAAAAATTTCAACAGAAACTCAGGTTTTGTAATTTTTCCGGTTTTGTGATTTTTCGTTTCCGAACTTCGTTACACTTCACTACCAAGCTAGTTTAAGTTTAGTTAGGCTCTGATACCACTGTAAGTCCATATTGCGACCCCCGGTGCTTACGGGGAGGTGGAAACGGTATAAAAAACGAATTTTTATCGCAAGAGGCAACATGGACTAAACAAGGTCGGGATCGTGTCTAAACTAAACTAGCAAATACACTAAAAGGAGTTAGCTACTATGGAAGATGGTTATACCTAAACTTGAACTCCTTCTTCTTCAAAATTTGTAGAGGTTGATGGTTCTCTTTTCGTCGCCTTCTTCCGTCGAAGATGGATCCACCTCGAAGGTTCGACCTTTGGGCTCTTCCTCGGTCTTTGAGTGAACTAGGGCTTCCGGCTTGCTAAACCATGAACCTAGAATGAGTAGAGAGAGACTAGGGTTTGCTTTTCTTTTTAAAGAGAAGGATTCTCAACACATGAGAAGGTTTCTCTTTAGCTAGAGGAAGAAGAAGATGAAGTGAGGAGAGAGAGTGAATATGATAGAATGAGCTATTCTATTCTTTCTTGCAACCATAATGCAAAAGAAAAAGAATTATCTAATAATAATAATTGAAAATGAGAATAGTTGATGGTAATTTGGAATGACCACTACCATGCTTCATGTAAGCATAAATCAAGGAAGACTTTTTAAAGCATGATGGTGGTCAATGGTCAACAAGTCAACCATGGTCAACAAGTCAACAAAAAAAAACAACCATAACATAATTCTCATTTAATTACTATTATTAATAGATAATTCATAAATCCATTAGGGTTTGGAAAAAGATAACTGTCAACTGTGCATACGCACCCGTTCCGAAACCCTAATGAAATACCTCATCCTCTGCCTCAAGCAACTGTGCATACACACCTGCATTCTCGTTCCGAGGAACAAGAATACCAAGATATAAAAGCAACCCCAAAACATATACCAGTATCTGGCTCAAACCAGAGCCTGCCAGTATAATCCGTCCGGACTCCAAACATGCACAAGTGCGCGGATGAGAACGAACCCTGTCGCAAAACCATGCGACCTCTACTCTGTTTTGCCCAGAGGCGAATACCCCCTGTGTGGGACTCTAAAGACTCGACACTACGCTGGCAGTGGGTTTAACCACAGACCTCAAGCGGCACTAGCTGTGCGTAACGGTCCCCAGGTAGATGTCGACAAGAAGGCTGACGAGGTGAAACCCCATCTGTACTCCTACTGAGTCTGAATATGACAGTCTCCGTACAGTCCGGTCTGTTCGTCTGATACATCGTATGGCGGGCCTAGGGGGTGGTAAACGTCAGTCCTCCAATAGCGGTACAAGTCGTGCCGGAGCGAAGCCCAAAACACCCTGAGATAACACTGGAAACCTACCAGTATATCTCGTTTGCCCTGGCCACGGACTACTCGTGTAATGGCTCTCCTAGAAACAGCGCGATGTCAACCCCCAATACCGGGAGAGACGAATCCTGTCTAACCGTCACTGCCTCCAAGTGCTTCGGGACTGCACCCAACCACCACCTGTTTGCACGACTCCTTTGAGCCGTGGTAGGGTAGTGATCAAAGTGCAGTGGGAACACACTTGAGGCGAAGTGCCAGTGTCAAGTCAGCGGACTAAGCTGTACTCATGTCACCTGGGAACTGATAACTGACGATAGGTATAATACCAACCTGTCAGTTCCCGACGAGTCCTGTCCAGTGTACTCGTAACCCAACGAGCACCCGTATACTATCTCCAGTACGACGTACTGATGGCTGTGGGACAGACCATCTCCCACACTGGGATGAGAAGCGCATACGCTAGTCTACTCCGGAGTATCGATGCCCTGTCTCGATAGTCCTGCGACTAGGGACCTGTATAAGGATGTGCTTATAGATTACCCAGCCCCCACTAGTGTGACTGCCATCACAACGCTGGTAATCAAGCAAAGATCCTAAGGGCTCCACTAATGCGTATAAGTGATATACTGAAATAAACACAAGTACACATTGAAGTAGAAACAAACCAAGTAGCATACTACTATATTGAGCAAGATTGTTTATACAAGGTGAATATCCCAAGCTTCCATTAAGTAATATACAAACTAGTATGATACAGTAATGGCCTCTAGGGCATATACACTAACACTACGACTATTGCATATCGGGCCCAGGGGGCGGTAAACGTCAGACCCCTAATAGCGGTATAAGTCGTGTCGGAGTGAAGCCCATTACACCTTGAAAAACTACTGGAACCTACTAGTAAATTTTGTTTGCCCTGGACAGGGACTTTACGTAATGGCTTTCCATACACAGCGCGATATCAACCCCCAATACCGTGAAGACGAATATTGTCTAACCGCCACTGCCTCCAAGTGCTTCGGGACTGCACCCAACTACTACCTGTTTGCAAGACTCCTTTAAGCCGTGGTAGGGTAGTAATCTTAGAACAGTGGGAACACACCCGAGGCGAAGCAGCAGTATCAAGTCGACGTACTAAGCCGTACTCATGTCACCCGGGAACTGCTATCTGACGATGGGTATAAATCCAACCTGCAGTTCCCGGCGAGTCCTATCCGGTGTACCCGTAACCTAACGAACACCTGCATACTATCTCCAGTACAACGTACTGATGGCTGTAGGACAGACCATTTCCCCATGCTGGGATGAGGAGCGTATACACCAGTCTACTCCGGAGTATCGATGCCCTGTCTCGATAATCTTACGACCAAGGACCTGTATAGGATGTTGCTTATAGACTACCCAGCCCCCACTAGTGTGACAGCCATCACAACGCTGGTAATCAAGCAAAGATCCTAAGGGCTCTACTAATATGTATAAGCGATAAGTTAAAAGAAACATATGCACATATTAAAGTAGACTAAAACCAAGTAGCATACTACCATTTTTAGCAAGACTGTCAATACAACTATGAATATCCAAGCTTCTATTAGTAATATACAAACTAGTATGATACGGTAATGGCCTCTAGGGCATAAACACTAACAATCTCCCACTTGCACTAGGGCCATGTTCTGGCATATCGCAGACCTATCATCTCGAATAGCCTCTCGAACTGCGTCTGAGGAATGGCCTTTGTGAATGGATCAACAGTGTTATTCTCTGTATCTACTCTCTTTACCTCGATCTCCCGGCGATCTACGATCTCCCTGATCAGGTGATACCGCCTTAAGATGTGTCTGGACTTCTGATGGGACCTGGGTTCCTTCGTTAAAGCTATAGCGCCGTTGTTGTCGCAATACAGAGGTATTGGATCAATACTAGTAGGAACCATCTGAAGTTCTACTAGGAACTTCTTCATCCAGACAGCTTCTTTTGCGGTATCGCAAGCAGCTATGTACTCCGCTTCCATTGTTGAGTCAGCAACGGTGTCCTGCTTGGAACTCTTCTAACAGACCACCCCTCTATTGAGGGTAAAGACATAACCCGACATGGACTTGGAGTTATCCTTGTCACTCTGGAAGCTGGAGTCAGCAAAGGCCTCGATCTGGAGGTCTTTTCCGCCATACACTAAGAACATCTCCTTAGTCCTTCTCAAGTACTTGAGAATGTTCTTTACTGCTATCCAGTGTTTCTCCCCTGGGTTAGCTTGATGCCGGCTTACAACGCTCTATGCGTATGCTACATCTGGTGTGGTACATAACATCGCATACATTATAGAGCCTATCGCAGAAGCGTAGGGTATAATCGACATGCAATCCTTTTCCAAATCAGTCTTGGGAGACATTTCTTTGGAGAGGTTGATTCCATGACAAGCCGGTAGGTTACCGCTCTTAGAATCTTCTATAGTGAATCTTTTCAATATGGTGTCTATGTATCTGGACTGTGAAAGTTCCAACATCATCTTTGTCTATCACGATAGATCTGGATCCCCAGAATGTAGGTGGCATCACCCAGGTCCTTCATGGAGAACTTCTGTGACAAGAATCTTTTGACTGACTGTAGCATAGGAATATCATTTCCTATTAGGAGAATGTCATCCACGTATAAGACGAGGAATACTACAACTCTCCCTACAATCTTACTGTATATGCATGGTTCATCTGGATTCTTGATAAAGTCGAATTATTTGACAGTATCATCAAAACAGATGTTCCAACTCCGTGATACCTGCTTTAGTCCATAAATAGACTTAAGCAACTTGCACACTTTACCGCTGCTCCCACTCTGAATGAATCCATCTGGCCGATCCATATAAACGCATTCTTCCAAATTACCATTTAGAAAAGCTGTCTTTATATCCATCTGCCAGATCTCATAATCGTGGAAGGCAGCAATGGTAATAAGGACATGGATGGATTTGAGCATAGCCACTGGAGAAAAGGTTTCGTCATAGTCCAAACGAGGCCTTTGACGAAAACCCTTTGCAACAAGTCTAGCCTTATAGGTTTCAACCCATCCATCTACACCAATCTTCTTTCTGAAGATCCACTTGCATCCTACGGGTTTTGCCCCATCTGGAGCAATGTCCAAAGTCCATACTTTGTTAGTGTACATGGACTCCATTTCGGTCCGCATTGCATCCAGCCATTTTACCGAGTCGCCGCTCTGAATGGCTTGCTCGAAGCTAGTAGGGTCATAGTTATCAATGATGCAATCTTCTCGATCCCCGTCTATGAGAAAACCGTAGTATCTCTCGGGCGGATGAGACTGCCTACTACTTCTGCAGATAGGCGCTGGTATGTTCCTTTCTTCTGAAACTTCTTGTTCTGCCATACTTTGAGTAACAGCTTATTGTTCTGGTATTTCTTCCAGTTCTATTGCTCTCCCACTCTTTTGATTTTCTAAAAATTCAGCTTCCAAGAAGTGGGCATGACGAGAAACAAAAACATTTTGTTCCTCTACGTAATAGAAATAATACCCCTTAGAGTTCTTTGGATATCCCACAAACTTACACTGTACTAAGCGTGCCTCGAGCTTGTCCGGATGCTGCTTTTTAACAAAAGCTGGACATCCCCATGTCCTAAAGTGTTTAAGACAGGGTTTCTTCCCACTCCACATCTGAAATGGTGTGGTAGGCACAGTCTTGGTTGGAACCTGGTTCAAAAGATATGCAGCTGATTCTAGTGCATAACCCCAGAAAGATCACGGTAACCCAGCCTTACTCATCATGGAACGAAACATATCCAATAGGGTTCGATTCCTCCTTTTCGATACACCGTTGTGTTGTGGTTTGTATGGAGGAGTAAGCTGAGAGAGAATTCCATTCTCTTTTAAGTAACCCAGGAACTCGGCACTTAAGTATTCACCACCTCGATTAGATCTCAGTGTCTTTATACTTTTTCCTGTTTGGTTTTCCACTTCATTCTTGTATTCCTGGAATTTCTCAAAGGCCTCGGATTTATGCTTCAATAAGAAGATATATCCATACCTAGAGAAATCATCCATAAAAGTAATGAAGTAGGAATAACCACCTCGCGCATGTGTAGACATTAGACCACACACGTCACTGTGTACAAGTTCCAAGAGCTCGCTTGCTCTTACTCCATGTCCAGTAAACGGAGTCTTTGCCATCTTTTCCATGAGACAAGATTCACAAGTAGCATAAGATTGATATTCTAACAGATTAAAATATCCTTCTCTATATAACTTAATTAATCGCGTTTCATTGATGTGACCTAGTCTACAATGCCATAAGAAAGCCTAATTTATTTCTGGAGACTTTCTTTTAAGTGTGTTCTGGACATTGAAAACCTGAGCTTGATTCAATATGTATATACCGTCATCTAACGTACCGGACCCAATCAGAACATGATTTAGGTGGATGTGAACTACATCGCTTACGAATGTAAAGTCATATCCCTCTCTCGAAAGTGAGGATACTGATATGATATTACAAGTCAAACTAGGTACATACAAATAGTTACGTAGAATCAATATCTGCCCACTTGTCAAACCTAGGCGATATTCTCCCACGGATTCAGCGTCCACGCTCATTCCGTTCGGAACTTTGAGAGACAAATCGCCTACCCTAATAACTCTACGGTTTCTCAAAGTATGTAATGAAGTACAGATATGAGATCCTGCTCCAGTATCTAGTACCAAGGAAGTAGAGTTAACTGACAAACAGTTCTCAATTCCAAACACACCCGAGGCCAAAGCCACAACATGCTTCGTATCCTGGCTACTGGCTTCCAAAGCCCTGCAATCTTTCTGCCAATGCCCGTTCCCATAACAATAGGAACACCCCTCTTTACCTACACCAAGTCCCAAAACTTTTGCTCTTCCATTTCCTTCTACTTTACTGATACCGTATATCGGTTTTGTAGAGGTCTTCTTCTTTTCACCCTTTGCTTTCGCCCTGGATGCAGAAGAAGAAGGTCCCCCATTAAGCAGAGCGGGTGTCTCCTGGTTTCTTTCAGGGTGTAAGTAGAGGGTAGGGACTATGGAAATAAGTCAGCATATGACCTGTTTGCCAACGTAGTCTCCAGGTCCGTGAGCTCATCAATATAGCTAGTCATTATAAGGACGTCGTCCCTTACAGATGACCCGACAGCCAACCTCGCTTGAAGCAATTCGTTTGAGGTCTCATATCTTGCGATATGAGATTGCTCTCCATATAAATCTTTGTTAGAAAGATGGAAACTAAGTCCATCTTCTCGTGCTGCATCTGGTATATACCATCAACTGAAGCCAACACGAGGCACTGGGCATTCGCACTATCCTTTTCCCTTGTCTGACGGATATCCATATCCACGATGGTGGAAACTGGACCTGGGACGGTGGGGGCTTGAGTAGTAATAGGGTGGTCCAGCTTGTCATAGGCAATGGACATCTGGACAGACCTTTGCCAATCATATAAGTCAGATTCAGTCATTTTGTTATCTAGATGTAACCCAGTCATGGTCATAAGGTCGCTGCAAAGAGAGAGAGAGGGAACACTTTAGCATGATGCTCTTGCAAGTTTAGATTGGTTTTTAGTTTATCTAAACTGGATAGCTCCCACTGTTTCTCGAATCCTTCCTCAAACCATAAAAGAAGAATTAGTCAGGACTGATCTCACTGTACAGTACTTGCTTAACCGTTCAGCCAGGCTAGTGTCGGTACTTCGAGGGAGGTTTTACGACGCTTTCGCGAAGTTCCTTAATTAAATAACCTTTTTTCTCTGGAGCCGTAGCCCCACTGACACTGTTCTAGACACCTACTTGGTTTATAGCATTGATCGTTAAGTGACGAATCTCCTAATGAGTAGCGGATACTCACAGTAGGATCGGGATCCAAATATCATCGTGTGATAAAGCTGAATCCTACCAAAATTATCACACTCCAAATGGTATACAACTCTAGTAAGTTTCAGATTCTTTAGAAACTCCCGATGTGGATTTTTGCCCCATGCTCTAATGACCTTGACTAAAGGCCAACAAATCATAAGTCACATGTCAAGTTCTACCCGTTATTATCTTGTTAATTTGAACCCACCCGTATATACTCTTGACTAAGGGCCAAACAAAGTAATACGACTGTCCCAAACCAACGCATCTATCTATGCTATATATGAACACCCCAGCAGCTACCAATCACTATGTCTTGACTAAGGGCCAAACAAACATAGCTTGAATACTACTGACCATTCATATGAAATGACGGAGGGCTACAACTGGTTTTGGCGAAACCGTGAACGTAGTGAACTTGATATAATCGAAGGAACCTGATAGCTTTTTTAAAAGGAGTGGTTAAAGCTCAGCATTTAAAAATTTCTGCTCTTTTAAAATAACCGAGTGGTTTCTTTTAAATTTGTTCCAACGATTCAACTTTGGTATATTTTCTTTTCATTAATATAATGCGTCCCATCAATTAACCTATCATTGCAGAAAACAACGAAAATACAACGTCCTCTTATGCCATCCGCATTCGCCACTGAGTCCGGTTATTCACCCGTTAGGTTACTTAACTAACGACAGAGTGGGGGCTGGGCTAGCGCTGGTGTAAAACATAAGTAACGCCTAGTAGATATCATATATAGATATTGTACATTCGTCAGACGCAATAATAGGCATTCCAGATCACAGATGAACATTATTGGATATACAAGCAATCCGCGTTTCCTTTGTGCCTGCAACAAAAGACGGATTACGCAGTTGTGATGAATAGCCATTACCCCACCCAAGACCCCTACGGGTACGGCAAACTACCCGCCAAGTATCCGAAGTGAAGCGGTCTCCCTCAACAACGTGAGTAGGCCACTAAACACTTCAAAGTACCCGGTAGTTTGTGCACCCCACCTTGGGTGTTAGTGTATATGCCCTAGAGGCCATTACTGTATCATACTGGTTTGTATATTACTTAATGGATGCTTGGGATATTCACCTTGTATATACAATCTTGCTCAAAATAGTAGTATGCTACTTGGTTTGTTTCTACTTCAATGTGTACATGTGTTTATTTTTGTATATCGCCTATACACATTAGTAGAGCCCTTAGGATCTTTGCTTGATTACCAGCGATGTGATGGCCGTCACACTAGTGGGGCTGGGTAATCTATAAGCACATCCTTATGCAGGTCCCTGGTCGCAGGACTATCGAGACAGGGCATCGATACTCCGGAGTAGACCAGCGCATGCGCTTCTCATCCCAGTGTGGGAGACGGTCTGTCCCACAGCCGTCAGTACGTCGTACTTGAGATAGTATGCGGGTGCTCGTTAGGTTACGGGTACACTGGACAGGACTCGTCGGGAACTGACTAGTTGGTATTATACCTAACGTCAGTTATCAGTTCCCAGGTGACATGAGTACAGCTTAGTCCGCTGACTTGACACTGTCACTTCGCCTCGAGTGTGTTCCCACTGTACTTTGATCACTACCCTACCACGGCTCAAAGGAGTCGTGCAAACAGGTAGTGGTTGGGTGCAGTCCCGAAGCACTTGGAGGCAGTGACGGTTAGACAGGATTCGTCTCTCCCGGTATTGGGGGTTGACATCGCGCTGTGTCTAGGAGAGCCATTACACGAGTAGTCCCTGGCCAGGGCAAACGAGATATACTGGTAGGTTTCCAGTGTTATCTCAGGGTGTTTTGGGCTTCGCTCCGGCACGACTTGTACCGCTATTGGGGGACTGACGTTTACCGCCCCCTAGGCTCGCCATGCGATGTATCAGACGAACAGACCGGACTGTACGGAGAATGTCACACTCAGGCTCAGTAGGAGTTCAGATGGGTTTCGCCTCGTCGGTCTTCTTGTCGGCACTACCTGGGGACCGTTACGCACAGCTAGTGCCGCTTGCGGTCTGTGGTTAAACCCACTGCCAGCGTAGTGTCGAGTCTTTAGAGTCCCACACAGAAAGCTTTTCGCCTTTAGGCAAAAGAGTTGAGGTCCCATGGTATTGCGACAGGTCGCATGGTTTTGCGACAGGGTTCGGTCACATCCGTGCACTTGTGCGCGTACAGTGTCCGGACAGTTTACACTAGCGGGCTTTGGTTTAAGCCAGATCCTAGTGTACCTTATGGGATTGGATTTATCCAGTGTGCATTCGTGTTCCTCGGAACGCGGATGCGGGTGTGTATGCACAGTTGACAGGGAGGCAGAGATAGCGGATTCTCATTAGGGTTGTTGACAGTTGACCGTTGACTATTTGACTTTTTGCTCAACCCTAATGAGAATATGATATGTGATTAACTATTATATTAATTAAGTATTATGGTGACATGGTTGTTGACTTTTGTTGACTTTGTTGACTTGTTGACTTTTGTTGACTTGTTGACTTTGTTGACTGGTTGACTAGGCTTGACTAGTTGACCATCATGATAACCATAGCCATCATTTCATGGCAAAGTCTTTTGTTTACTTGCTCATTTGTGTAAAATGAGTGCATGAAATGATATGGTTATGGTTGCTTCAACCATCACATAAGACTTTTGTTAGTATGATGAGTTATGATTGCTTTGGATTATGAGAGGGTGAAAGGAAAAAGAGAGCCTCATTCTTTCTTTCTTGCTCATTCTCTCTCTTGTTCTTGAGCTCTCCTTTTGCTCTCACCCTCTTGCTCTTTTTCCTCTCTTTAATCTATGGTTATCTTGTCTCATGAGTTGAGAATCAAGAACCATAGATAAAATCCCACACAAAGTATTCTCTACTCATTCTAGTTCACTAGGTTTAGCAAACCAAGTGAACTAGTTTCTTCAAAGAACGAAGAAGGAGCTAAAGGTTGGAGTTTTCAGGTGGATCTATCTTCGGCGTACGGAGACGACGAGAAGAAGCCAATCGGACCACCACCGGAGCTTGAAGACGAAGGAGTTCAAGACAAGCAAGGTATAACCCCCTAACCGAGTAGCTAGAAACTCATAGTTAGGTTGTTAGATAGATGTTTAACCAAGATCCGGGTTATAGGTCCATGTTACCACCTCCGTAAAAATTGTTTTTTACCAAATTCCGCATTCCCGAAAGTACCGGGAGAGGTAGCATGGACTTACAGTGGTATCAGAGCCTAGTTAAACTCTATCTAACCTGTTAGCAAGTAACTAGAAGATCAATCAAAGAAAAAGTCCCGAAAACGAACCCCGAAAA
The DNA here is from genome assembly GCA_030015575.1 of Agapanthus africanus. Taxonomy (NCBI): domain Eukaryota; kingdom Viridiplantae; phylum Streptophyta; class Magnoliopsida; order Asparagales; family Amaryllidaceae; genus Agapanthus; species Agapanthus africanus. The sequence continues at coordinate 302,129,737 of CM057343.1, read as the reverse complement.
TTTGCAGTTTCTGTCGATTTTTTTACTGTTCAAAAATTGATTATTTTAACACCTAAAATCGGCTCAGGCTTTTCTGTGAATAACCACCAAAGATGGACCCACGATCGAGTCAAAGCGCCGCGGAAGAGCGGCGGGAGCACGCTCCCGCCGCGGATTCGCGGCCGAGTTGACTCGGCCGAGGTCAATCTTTGGTGCAGTGTTATTCTGGGGGTATTTTGGGATTTTTAGTATATATATTTTCAACCCAGATTTTCCAGAACGAAAATTTTATTTTGGGGTCCCGAAAATCCGTATTTTTGATCGAAATTTTAAAAGACTTAAGCTAACGGGTTTTCTGTAATGTGATATTTGTATTGAACGTCTACTAATCGCTATATGTCGATTAGTGGGGGTTATACAAATCTGTGATCTGTAATGTTGCTGGAATGTGGATATGAATATGTTGGATTGTCGCGGGTGAATAGCCGGGGGTTGTGAGACGAGAGTTTTCTTTTCTTTCAATTCATGTAAATTTGTAAATTGATGTAATAATTATTTGTATGGCCGCACAACCGGGTCGGGGTTGTAGCCGTCATTGTATAATTTCTTTTTACTGTTTTTGCTTCTAGGATAGACCCATGGAGAGGGTGCACAAACTACCGGGTAGGCCGAAGTGTCGAGTGGCCTACTCATGGAGATGAGGGAGGTTGCTACGCTTTGGGTACTTGGCGGGTAGTTTGCCGCACCCGTAGGGGTCTTGGGTGGGGTTTTGGCTATTCACCGCGACCGTGTAATCTGTTTTTGTTACAGGCTCGTGCAAATTACAGATTCCTAGTATATCCAATGTATTCATCTGTGATCTGAAATGTTTATCATTGCAGTATATCTATATATGATATTATTTAGGCGTTGCTTATGTTTTACAGACGCGCTAGCCCAGCCCCCGCTCTGTCGTTAGTTAAGTAACCTAACGGGTAATGACGGGGCCCCATGGTGAATGCGAATGGCATAAGCGTACGTCATATTTTGGTTGTTTTCTGCAATGGTAGGATTAAATGATGGGACGCATTAAAAGAACTAATGCAAGAATATCACGCATTGAAAGAACTAATGCAAGATAATAAACCAAGTTAAAGTCGTTGGAACACTTTCGAAAAACCACTCGGTTCTTTTCAAAAAAAACTTTTGAATACGGAGCTTGAGCCACTCCTTTTAAAAGCTATCTCGTTCCATCGACTATATCAAGTTCACTACGTTCACGGTTTTGCCAAAACCATCCGTAGCCCACCGTCGTTTCACATGAATAGTCAATAGTATTCAAGCTGTGTATGTTGGCCAAAGTCAAGGCACAGTGATTGGTAGCTATTGGATGTTCATGTGTAGCATAGATAGATGCGTTGGTTTGGGACAGTCGTACTGCCATTTTGGCCAAAGTCAAGGGTAGGTACGGATGGATCCAAATGAACCTGGATAATGACGGGTAGAACTTGACATGTGACTTATGATATTTTGGCCAAAGTCAAGGTCATAAGAGCATGGGGCAAAAATCCACATCGGGAGTTTCATAAGTACTGAAACTTGCTAGTTTTGCATACCATTTGGAGTGTGATGATTCTGGTAGGATTCCTTCAGTTTCGTCACGCAATGATATTTGGATCCCGATCCTACTGTGAGTATATGCTACTCCTCGGGAAATTTCTCACTTAACGATCAATGCTATAAACCTAGTAGGTGCCTAGAAAGGTGTTAGCGGGGCTACGCCCCCAGGGAAAAGAGGTTCTTTAATTAAGGAACTTCGCGAAAGCGTTGGAAAACCTCCCTCGAAGTACCGACACCGGCCTGGCTGAACGGTTAAGCAAGTATTGTACGGTGGGATTGATCCTGACTAATTCTTCCTTTATGGTTTGAGGAGGGATTCGAGAAACAGTGGGAGCCATCCTGTTTAGACAAACTAAAAACCACTCTAAACTTGCAAGAGCATCATGCTGAGTGTTTCTTCTTCTCTCTCCTAATTGCAGCGACCAATCAACATGACTGGACTTAAGTTACTCCTAGATAAAAACAAACTGACAGGGCCAAACTACAAAGATTGGCTCAGGAATGTCAAGATAGCAATCACTTACGACAAGCTGGGGTATCTTCTTACCACCAAAGCTCCCCCTGTCCCTGTTCCAACTTCCAGCGTCGCGGATAAGGAAATCCGCAAGACTTGGGAGATTGATAGCACGAAGGCCAAATGCCTCCTGCTTGCCTCGATGGACAACGAACATCAGAGGAGGCACGAGAATATGGACATGGAATCCATATTGCTTCATACAAAAGAACTGTATGGAGAGCAATCTCGTATCGCAAGATACGAAGCGTCGAAAAAGTTATTTTCGACAAGAATGGCCGTCGGATCATCAGTAGCCGAGCACGTGCTAAAGATGATCGGCTACATTGAGGAGCTCACGGACCTAGGGATCACATTGGAGAGTGAGCTATATACGGATATAGTTCTCCAGTCCCTTCCTTCCACTTACGCCCAGTTTATACTGAACTTCAACTTACAAGAAAAAGAGGTTGAACTTTCAGAGCTCCTCAACATGCTGAGGAGCGCAGAGGGCACCCTACAGAAAGGTAGGGATACATCCACTTTGTTTGTAGGAGGATCATCTTCTTCTAGGTCCAAGGCGAAAGCCAAGGGAAAGAAGAAGAAAGCCCCCGCCAAACCAAGGGGCGGTGTTAGTAAAGTGGATGCGAAGGGAAAAGCAAAAGCAACAAAGTTAGCGGGGAAGCTTGTGGATAAGGAAGAATGCTTCTATTGTCATAAGAAAGGACACTGGAAGAATGATTGCAGGGCCTGGAAGGCCAGAACACAGGAATTGAAGCAGGTTGCAGCTTCATCTTCAGGTGTGTATGTTATTGAAAACTGTCTTTCAATAAACTCTACTTCCTGGGTATTGGATACCAGATCAGGATCTCATATCTGTAATTCTTTGCAGGCGTTGAGAAACCGTAGGGTTTTGAAGGCAGGTGACATGACCCTCAGAGTTGCGAACGGAGCTAGCATGGATGCTAAAGCCGTGGGGGACTATCACCTGGGAATGTCAGATGGACATGTTTTGGTTTTGCGTAATTGCTTTTTTGTACCCAACGCAACTTGTAATATCATTTCTGTATCTTTAGTTTCTAAAGATACATATGAATTTGCGTTTGTAAGTAATGTTGTAAACATTCACCTTAATCAAGTTTTGATTGGGTCAGGTACATTGAGTAATGGTATATACGTGTTAAATCAACCACAGATTTTTAATGTCCAGAATACACACAAAAGAAAGTCTCCAGAAATAAATCAGACTTTCTTATGGCATTGTAGATTGGGTCACATCAATGAGAGAAGGTTGACGAAGTTACATACAGAAGGGTATTTGAATGCGTTCGAATATCAGTCGTATGCCACTTGTCAATCCTGTCTCAAAGGAAAGATGACAAAGACTCCGTTTACTGGACATGGAGTAAGAGCGAGCGAGCTCTTGGGACTCGTACACAGTGACGTGTGCGGTCCAATGTCTACACATGCCCGAAGCGGACATTCTTACTTCATTACTTTTACGGATGACTTCTCAAGGTACGGTTATGTCTTCTTGATGAAACATAAGTCCGAGGCCTTTGGAAAATTCCAGGAGTATAAGAATGAAGTAGAGAAACAGACCGGCAAAAGTATTAAGATTCTAAGATCGGATCGAGGTGGAGAATACTTAAGTGCCGAGTTCCTGGACTATTTAAAAGAGAACGGAATTCTCTCTCAGCTTACTCCTCCATACACCCCGCAACATAACGGTGTATCGGAGAGACGGAACCGCACCCTATTGGATATGGTACGGTCCATGATGAGTAACGCTGAGTTGCCGCGATTATTCTGGGGATATGCGCTAGAATCAGCCGCATACCTTTTGAACCGAGTTCCCACTAAGACTGTGCCTACTACGCCATTTGAGATGTGGTGTGGGAAGAGACCCCATCTTAATCACATTAAGATATGGGGAAGTCCAGCTTTTGTCAAAAAGCAGCATGCGGACAAGCTCGAGGCACGCTCAGTACTGTGCAAGTTTGTGGGATATCCAAAGAATTCCAAGGGATATTTCTTCTACTGTGAAGAGGAACAAAAAGTTCTTGTTTCTCGTCATGCCCACTTTCTAGAACACCAGTTCATAGAAACGGAAATAAGTGGGAGCGCAGTAGAACTGGAAGAAATTCCAGAACCACGGACTATTACTGAAAGTTTAGTGGAACCAGAGGGTTCGGAAGAACAGGACATTCCTACGCCGCTCCGCAGGAGTAGTAGGCAGTCTCATCCGCCCGAGAGATACTGCGGTTTTCTTATAGACGGGGATAGAGAGGATTGCATCATAGATTATGATGAGCCTACTAGCTTCCAGCAGGCCGTTCAGAGCGTTGACTCAGTGAAATGGCTGGATGCAATGCGGAACGAAATGGAGTCCATGTACACCAACAAGGTATGGACGTTGGACATTGCTCCAGACGGGGTAAAACCCGTAGGATGCAAGTGGATCTTCAAAAGGAAGATTGGTGTAGATGGACAGGTTGAGACCTATAAAGCTAGGCTGGTAGCAAAGGGTTTTCGTCAAAGACCTGGCTTGGACTATGACGAAACCTTTTCTCCAGTAGCCATGCTGAAATCCATTCGGATCCTTCTTTCCATTGCTGCCTTCCACGATTATGAGATCTGGCAAATGGACGTAAAGACAGCTTTTCTAAATGGAAATTTAGAGGAGTGTGTCTATATGGACCAGCCAGAGGGTTTCATTCAGAGTGGGAGCAGCGGAAAGGTGTGCAAGTTGCTTAAGTCCATCTATGGACTAAAGCAGGCGTCGCGGAGTTGGAACATCTGCTTTGATGAGACGGTCAAAGAATTTGGCTTTATCAAAAATCCAGATGAACCATGCATCTATAGTAGATTTGTAGCGAGAACTGTAGTATTCCTCGTTTTATACGTGGATGACATTCTCTTAATAGGAAATGACATTCCTATGCTACAATCTGTCAAGGGGTTCTTGTCACACAGGTTCTCCATGAAAGACCTGGGTGATGCCTCATACATTCTGGGTATCCGGATCTACCGTGACAGATCCAAGAGGATATTAGGACTTTCTCAGTCCAGGTACATCGACACCGTGCTGAAAAGATTCAGTATGGAAGATTCCAAGCGCGGTAACCTGCCGGCTTGTCACGGGATCACCCTCTCTAAAGAGATGTCTCCCAAGACTGATTTGGAGAGGGATCGCATGTCTATTATACCCTACGCTTCTGCGGTAGGCTCTATAATGTATGCGATGTTGTGTACCTGACCGGATGTAGCTTATGCACTGAGTGTGGTAAGCCGGTATCAGTCAAACCCTGGGGATAAACACTGGATAGCGGTAAAGAACATTCTCAAGTACCTGAGAAGGACTAAGGAGATGTTCTTGGTGTATGGCGGAAAAGACCTCCAGATCGAGGCCTTTGCTGACTCCAGCTTCCAGAGTGACAAGGATGATTCCAAGTCCATGTCGGGTTTTTTCTTTACCCTCAATGGAGGGGCGGTGTGTTGGAAGAGTTCCAAACAGGAAACCGTTGCAGACTCGACGATGGAAGCGGAATACATCGCTGCATCTGATGCCGCAAAAGAAGCTGTCTGGATGAGGAAGTTCTTGAAAGAACTTCAGGTGGTTCCGTCCATTGTTGATCCAATACCTCTGTATTGCGACAACAACGGGGCTATAGCTTTAGCGAAGGAACACAGGTCCCATCAGAGATCCAGGCACATCTTGTGGCGGTATCACCTGATCAGGGAGATCGTGGATCGCCAGGAGATCGAGGTTCGGAGAGTCGCTTCAGAAGATAACACTGCAGATCCATTCACCAAGGCCCTGCCCCAGACTCAGTTCGAGCGGCTGATCGAGATGATAGGTCTTCGATACGCCAGTACATGGCCTTAGTGCAAGTGGGAGATTGTTAGTGTATATGCCCTAGAGGCCATTACTGTATCATACTGGTTTGTATATTACTTAATGGATGCTTGGGATATTCACCTTGTATATACAATCTTGCTCAAAATAGTAGTATGCTACTTGGTTTGTTTCTACTTCAATGTGTACATGTGTTTATTTTTGTATATTGCCTATACACATTAGTAGAGCCCTTAGGATCTTTGCTTGATTACCAGCGATGTGATGGCCGTCACACTAGTGGGGCTGGGTAATCTATAAGCACATCCTTATGCAGGTCCCTGGTCGCAGGACTATCGAGACAGGGCATCGATACTCCGGAGTAGACCAGTGCATGCGCTTCTCATCCCAGTGTGGGAGACGGTCTGTCCCACAGCCGTCAGTACGTCGTACTTGAGATAGTATGTGGGTGCTCGTTAGGTTACGGGTACACTGGACAGGACTCGTCGGGAACTGACTAGTTGGTATTATACCTATCGTCAGTTATCAGTTCCCAGGTGACATGAGTACAGCTTAGTCCGCTGACTTGACACTGTCACTTCGCCTCGAGTGTGTTCCCACTGTACTTTGATCACTACCCTACCACGGCTCAAAGGAGTCGTGCAAACAGGTAGTGGTTGGGTGCAGTCCCGAAGCACTTGGAGGCAGTGACGGTTAGACAGGATTCGTCTCTCCCGGTATTGGGGGTTGACATCGCGCTGTGTCTAGGAGAGCCATTACACGAGTAGTCCCTGGCCAGGGCAAACGAGATATACTGGTAGGTTTCCAGTGTTATCTCAGGGTGTTTTGGGCTTCACTCCGGCACGACTTGTACCGCTATTGGGGGACTGACGTTTACCGCCCCCTAGGCCCGCCATGCGATGTATCAGACGAACAGACCGGACTGTACGGAGAATGTCACACTCAGGCTCAGTAGGAGTTCAGATGGGTTTCGCCTCGTCGGTCTTCTTGTCGGCACTACCTGGGGACCGTTACACACAGCTAGTGCCGCTTGCGGTCTGTAGTTAAACCCACTGCCAGCGTAGTGTCGAGTCTTTAGAGTCCCACACAGAAAGCTTTTCGCCTTTAGGAAAAAGAGTAGAGGTCGCATGGTATTGCGACAGGTCGCATGGTTTTGCGACAGGGTTCGGTCACATCCGTGCACTTGTGCGCGTACAGTGTCCGGACAGTTTACACTAGCGGGCTTTGGTTTAAGCCAGATCCTAGTGTACCTTATGGGATTGGATTTATCCAGTGTGCATTCGTGTTCCTCGGAACGCGGATGCGGGTGTGTATGCACAGTTGACAGGGAGGCAGAGATAGCGGATTCTCATTAGGGTTGTTGACAGTTGACCGTTGACTATTTGACTTTTTGCTCAACCCTAATGAGAATATGATATGTGATTAACTATTATATTAATTAAGTATTATGGTGACATGGTTGTTGACTATTGTTGACTTTGTTGACTAGTTGACTTTTGTTGACTTGTTGACTTTGTTGACCGGTTGACTAGGCTTGACTAGTTGACCATCATGATAACCATAGCCATCATTTCATGGCAAAGTCTTTTGTTTACTTGCTCATTTGTGTAAAATGAGTGCATGAAATGATATGGTTATGGTTGCTTCAACCATCACATAAGACTTTTGTTAGTATGATGAGTTATGATTGCTTTGGATTATGAGAGGGTGAAAGGAAAAAGAGAGCCTCATTCTTTCTTTCTTGCTCATTCTCTCTCTTGTTCTTGAGCTCTCCTTTTGCTCTCACCCTCTTGCTCTTTTTCCTCTCTTTAATCTATGGTTCTCTTGTCTCATGAGTTGAGAATCAAGAACCATAGATAAAATCCCACACAAAGTATTCTCTACTCATTCTAGTTCATTAGGTTTAGCAAACCAAGTGAACTAGTTTCTTCAAAGAACGAAGAAGGAGCTAAAGGTTGGAGCTTTCAGGTGGATCTATCTTCGGCGTACGGAGACGACGAGAAGAAGCCAATCGGACCACCACCGGAGCTTGAAGACGAAGGAGTTCAAGACAAGCAAGTTATAACCCCCTAATCGAGTAGCTAGAAACTCATAGTTAGGTTGTTAGATAGATGTTTAACCAAGATCCGGGTTATAGGTCCATGTTACCACCTCCGTAAAAATTGTTTTTTACCAAATTCTGCATTCCCGAAAGTACCGGGAGAGGTAGCATGGACTTACATTGGGTCTATCCTAGGAGCATAAAACAGTAAATGAAATAATACAACGGTGGCTACAACCTCAGCCCGGATGTGCCCCGCAAAAGAATATTACATCATATTACAATTTACATCGAATGAATGAATACAAAATCTCATCTCAAACCGCGGCTAATCATCACAACGATCCAATGAAGTTCATATACACAAGCCAGTAAAAACCATTACAGAAATGTGCAACCCCGTGCTAACCGACAGACTAGCAATTAGGGGAGGTTTACGAACACATTAAACATCACAGATAAAACTTAATTAGCAAATAACTTAGAACTTCGATCGACAACCTTTTTCCGAGTCTACCCCAAATGCAAGCCAGCACTGAAATAGCCTGGGCAGAAACAGAATATATAGGAAAACAAAACACCACAAAATAAGAGTTACTGTGCAAATACGAGTCAACTCGGAGTTGACTCGGCTGCGGATCCGCGGTGGATTGCACTAATCCGCCGCGCTTCCATGGCGTTCTCACCGAGTTGGGACTTCGTATTTGACCAGTATTCTTAGAATTCCCTGCTGTGAATTTTCATACCTATCAAATAATTTTTTCGACACGTTTAAAATTGACAGAAACTTGAGGGGTCCGGGGTTATGTTTTCGCGTTTTTCCGACGATCGAAGTTCTAATTAGTTGCTAACAAGCTAGTAAAGGCTTAGCAGGCTCTGATACCACTGTAAGTCCATGCCATGCACCCCACGAGCTTGCGGGGAGGCGGAATATATGAAAAACAATTATCAAAGCTTCGTAAAACGGACTTGAGCACACGGATCGTGTCTAAACCATTACTAGCGAACTACGAGAGGTTTAACTACTCGGATTCGAAGTTATACCTCACGTTACTTATCCTTCGGGTCTTCATCGCTATCCTCCGCACCTCGTAGGCTCTATGGAACATGAGCACCTCAACGGCATCTTCGAGTCAAAGACGATCCAGCCGAGAGTCTATAGTCCGAGCTCCTATCTCGAATCTGAGATAACTACGGCTCCTAGATCGCTAATCTAGAAGTCCTAGAGGGTGTAGAGTAATTAGATGGATTACTTAGTCAATTAAACCCTAGATTTATCAACTCATGAGAGCTATTAGGGTTTGAGGAAGAAGATGAAACCTTGAGGAGAGAGAAAGAATTTGTGATAATGATATGAATAATAACTCATGAAAGAATAATATCAAGCATACAAATATCTCTTTGATAAATATCTAGAAATATCTTGTAAGCATCATTTAATTCTAAATGGTGAATCACCTCATGAGTCATTAAGCATTCAATGAAAACCTACACTTCATCTCTCCACCTCATTTGTGTTTAATCCAAAAGAAATAAATACAAATGAGTCATCCTCTTCTAGAAGCTTCCCGACAAATTACGAGACTGCTCCTCCCGTCCATATTTCCGAAAAACAGGGATAATCTTTGACTGAATAAATCCATCTGTATAATACTAGAATCTGGCTTAAACCAAAGCCCGATAGTATTATCTGCCAGATCATAATACGTGCATAAGTGTACGTAAGTGATCTCGGCCCTGCCGTAAAACCATACGGCCTCTACACCTTTTGCCCGGTGAAGGGAAACTCTCCGTGTGGGACTCTAAAGACTCGACACAACGCTGGTAGTTGGTTTAACCACAGGCCGCAAGCGGTACTAGCTTTACGTAATGGTCCCTAGGTAGAAGTCGATAAGAAGGACGATGAGGAAACCCATCCGAACTCCTACTGTGCATGATGTGACAATTTCCATACAGTCCGGTCTGTTCGTCTAGGACTATCGCATATTGGGCCTAGGGGGCGGTAAACGTCAGACCCCTAATAGCGGTATAAGTCGTGTCGGACTAAAGCCCATTACGCCTTGATAAACTACTGAAACCTACCAGTAAATCTCGTTTGCCCTGGCCAGGGACTTTGCTAATGGCTCTCCATACACAGCGCGATATCAACCCCCAATACCGGGAGAGACGAATCCTGTCTAACCGCCACTGCCTCCAAGTGCTTCGGACTGCACCCAACTACTACCTGTTTGCACGACTCTTTTGAGCCGTGGTAGGGTAGTAATCTAAGAACAGTGGGAACACACCCGAGGCGAAGTAGCAGTGTCAAGTCGATGGACTAAGCTGTACTCATGTCACCTGGGAACTGCTATCTGACGATGGGTATAAATCCAACCTGCAGTTCCCGGCCAGTCCTGTCCGGTGTACCCGTAACCTAACGAGCACCTGCATACTATCTCCAGTACAACGTACAGATGGCTGTGGAACAGACCATCACCCCATGCTGGAATGAGAAGCGTATACACCAGTCTACTCCGGAGTATCGATGCCCTGTCTCGATAATCCTACGACCAGGGACCTGTATAGGATTTGCTTATAGACTACCCAGCCCCCACTAGTGTGACTGCCATCACAATGCTGGTAATCAAGCAAAGATCCTAAGGGCTCTACAAATATGTATAAGCGATACGTTAAAAGAAACATATGCACATATTAAAGTATACTCAAACCAAGTAGCATACTACCATTTTTAGCAAGACTGTCAATACAACTGTGAATATCCCAAGCTTCCATTAGTAATATACAAACTAGTATGATACAGTAATGGCCTCTAGGGCATAAACACTAACACGCATCACATGCTCCTCACGTGTGCGCTGATAGAACATAAATTGTTCTTTAATAAGCCCAGAGCTATGATGAATGCTCAGCATTCAATAAAAGACAGAAATACTGTCAGAATCCAAACCAATGCTCAGCATTGTTAAAAGGGCCAAACCCAAATAAATACTCAACAGCCCAAAATAAATGTTAAACATTTTAACTTGATTGGACTTAGCACAAGGTTGGCCATAAGTCCTCAACTCAGATTAATTGAGCCCATATGCTCATAAATCTTTTTGATCTTAGTCCCAAATTGGACCAAAGATCCCAACCAAAATTGGTTCAAGGGTACATCTCTGAACTCCTCTGATATTTGTCGTTGTAATCCTTCAACGTCTTCAGAGAGGTGACGGGTCCCGACAACCATGAATTTATAGACTATGAAGTCTTTAAACTGGACTGTGGGGTCCTTAAACCCATGGACTATGATGTCCTTAACTTCGGACTGTGGGGTCCTTTTAAACCCACAGACTATGATGTCCTTAATCTCGGACTATGGGGTCCCTTTAAACCCACGGACTATGATGTCCTTAACCTTGGACCACCATGTTCTTAAACTGGTAATGGACCGTAATGTCCCAAAACTAACGTTGGACCACCATATCCTTAAATTGGTAATGGACCGTAATGTCCCTAAATTAACGTTGGACCACCATGTCCTTAAACAAGTAATCGACCGCAATGTCCTTAAACTAAACAATAGAGTCCAAATGCTCTTTTGTCGGATCTAAACGATCCCGTTAAGTTGATCTTAGTCTAAAATTAGACTAACGTATCCTTAACATACGTTTAAGTTGATCTTAATCTCAAATGAGACTAACGTATCCTTAAACCCAACCCAAACCCAAATCTAAGAAAGTACGGATTTAGACTAATCGACGCCCTATGGGCGACAACATAAATTAGTCTTCGTATACAATCCACGGGCAACCAAAAACAAAAAAAACACACATGACACGAAGTGACCATCTGGAGAAGAAGAAAATGGTTACCGCGATGCGGTAGCGTAATTAACTGCAGGGGCTTGCGCCTGCAGGGAAGAGCTTCCCCACAATCAAAAACCCCTCAACGAGGGGGAATCTGAAGAAGTCTGCTACATCGGCCGCATTCGTTTAAACCTTCGATATATGGTGTCATAAATCAACTTGGCATCTTCAGAGAGATGGACGAATAGCACCAACTAGCATCTGCCCCGAATTCAGGCTGTTGGGTTCCCGTCGAGGGCAGTAAGGTTTCGGGAGGTATCGTCCATGCCATTTTTAAAAATTTGCCGTTTCAAGGAACTCTAAACAAGAATCGATAACTAGAATATAATACGGAAACACATGTAAACAATTTTACATCTAAGTGAAATCGAAATACAACCTTTATAGATCGGTCCTTAACTTCATAAGCTCCTTGTAGTAGTCCCTTCGCTGTGATCATCGAACTCCCGGACTCTCGGACGGCTCCATGAGAAGAGGGCAACGGTTTTGCTTGAAGTCTTCGAGGCCGAAGATTATCTACGTCGAGCGAATACGAACTCAAGCTTCTACTTCACTAACTTGAGAATTAGTGAAGCAAACACCCAAAACTAAAGTGCTAGTCTAGTAGAGGATGAGGAAATAGGAAATGGGTTCACTTCAGAATTTCTTTTCTCACATTGTTTCTCACTTTGGATCAAACCCTAGCAAGCTTTTCTTTTTTAAGAAGAAGATGAAGAAAGAAATGAGAATGAAAATTAATCCAAGTCAGATCTCTAACCATGGGTGAGTGGGTATCATATACTTACTCATGTAGAGACATAACCATGGCTAATTATAGTGGTTAGGTTAATAAATATCCTAAGTAAAACAAACCTAGTGGACTTGGTCAATGCACTCACAAGCTTCATGAAGCTTCATGCACTTGAACAATTATCCACTAATTTTGTATTTACTTTGAATATTAAAACCCTAGCAATATAATTATAATGGTGTATGTCTCATACACCCACGTAGTGTGTATCAACAACCATCATACAAAATGAACACAAATAAATATATATCACATATATATTAAGTTGTGCACAAGTGAGAAAAACAAATGCTTATGTGAACCAATATTTAGTTAATATAAATTAGTATATCACATATACAATTATACACTAAATTATTAAATCAACACTTGACTTAATAATCCGGTTATATCACATATAACCGACTAACATCCAATGTATCGACTTATCGAATCAACCCTTGATTCGATAACCTGGTTATATCACTTATAACCGATCGATACAAACATCGCGAGAATAGAATACGGTATCACATACTCGCATTATTCTCGGTCCCGCACATATCACATATGCGCTCCTATTTCGTTTCGCCTGAGCCAGTAAAACCTCTATGTAGGACTCTAAAGACTCATCAATACGCTGGCAGTAGGTGATGATCATATCAAGAACCCACAAGCCGTCAGCGGTACTAGCTGGATGTAATGGCTACCCGAGTATTGAGCGATCAGAAGATCAGCAAGAAAGCCCGCTCCAACTCCTGCAAAAGCCTGACAGTGACACTACCGTACAGTCCGGTCTCCTCGTCAGATATGTCGCATATCAAGTCTATGGGTGGTAAACGTCAGACCCCAATAACCAATAAGTCGTGCCGATATGAGGCTCATAACGGGTCGAGAAACTACTGGTAACACTTACCAGTAAATCTCTAAACCAGCCCTGGCCAGGGACTTCCCTGTTATGGCCAATCGAGCACAGCGCAACATCAACCCCTAATACCGGGAGAGACGAAACCCCTCCTATCGCTAATTGCCTCCATGTGACTCGGTACTATACCCAAAAACCACCATTTTGCACGCCCACTTGGACGTGGAAAGGTGGAAATCAAAGCACAGTGGGAATCACACAAGACTCTATGACGATATCGGGTCTACAGACTAACCTGTACCAGTGTCACCAGAGAATTTCCATCTGAAGTGAGGTATAATACCATCTGGGATTTCTCGGCGAGTCCTTCCAGTGTACCCAGTCTCAACTGAGCAACCGTATATCATCTCTGATGTCAAACACCAATGGATATGGGATCATCCATCGCCCATCTATATGGTTCGAGAAGTTAAACGCTAGCCTACTCTGGTATATCGATGCCCCGTCTCGTTACACCCACGACTAGGGACCTTGAAAGATGTACATATGGACTACCATGTCCCCACTAGTATGATCCGCATCATAGTCCAGGTAGTCAAGTAAACATCCTAAGGGCTTTACCAACATGTAACAGAGAGGCAATGAGTGTACTCGTTAAGGTAAAGAGTAACCAGATAGCATACTATCATGTCGAGCAAGAAAGTCCTTCGTATATATGTCCAAGCATCCACTACAATATACATCTTATGTATAGTAATGGCCTCTAGGGCATACATATAACTAACAATCTCTTACTTGCACTAGGGCCATCTGATAGCAGTGGTTGTAGTATCTCATACTCAACCATCCCATAAAAGTCTCTCTCTGGGAAAAGGCCTTTGTGAGTGGATCCGCCGTGTTGTCCTCTGAGTCTACTTTCCTAACCTCGATCCCCTGGAGATCAATCATCTCCATGATCAGGTGATACTGCCTTAGAATATATTTGGATCACTGATGGGACGGGCATTCCCAGGCTTAAGCCACAACTCCATTGTCACAAAATGGTAGGAAGGAAGTTCATCTCATGAACTAATATACACCCAGACTGCCTTTTTGGTAGCATCTTTGGTAGCGATGTATCCAGCCTTTATCGTCTAGTATGTCACGGTATCTTGCTTGGAACACTTCTAACATACTGTCCCTTTACTGAGTGTAAAGACAATGCCTATGACTGACATTTAGTCGACCTTATCACCCTGAAAACTATCCAGTGATTCTCCCCCGGATCGATTGGTACCATCTCACTACACCTAGTGAGAATCATAACATCCACATAAATCTATCTCATTGATTCAAAACTTAGGATTTAGGAGGTATCACCTTGATCCTATATGGAGAATCATTGTGATAAGAGGAGATTGATTGAGCGTAGTACAGAAAACTCCTTTCCCATCAAGAGCATGTCATCCACGTACAATACGGGGATTGCCACCATAATCCCTACTACCCTATTGTATATACAAGGTTCATCTACCATTTTGATGAAGTCAAACTCTTTGACTACCACATCAAAACAGATGTTCCAACTCCGCGATGCCAGCTTTAACCTTTAAAGCAACTTGCACACGCTTCCGCTGCTCCCACTATCTACGAAGCCATCTGGCTGTGTACTTATATACGCTCTGTTCTAAATCACTATTTAGAACAGCAGTCATGACACCCAACCGCCAAATATCGTAGTCATGGTATGTAACAGTGATAAGTAGGATCCGGATGGACTTAAGCATAAGCACTTAGAAAAGGTTTCATCATAAGCCACACCTGGTCGATGATGCAAACTTTTAACAAGTCTAGCTTTGAAAGTCTTAACTTTTCCATGAACACCAAGTAATCTTCTCAAGATATACTTGCTCCTAATGGGGATTCAACCCTTTAGATATAGCAACCAAAGTCCATACTTCGTTGGTGTACATAGATTCCATCTCAGATCACATAGCATCTGCCATTCTTACAGAGTCCCCACTCTTGATGGCCCGCTCGAAACTAGTTGGGTCATCATCTTGTTCATAACAGAATATTGCATTTTATACCGCCCATTCTTACGCTCGTTTGTTTATAGGCAGGTGCTTTTAATCCTGTAGGGTTCCTAGGCACTCTCAAGTGGTCTCACAAGGCATCAACCATGCCAATTTCAAATATTATGGTGCCGAGAAACCCTAGTGTACGGATCGTTGGCTAGATGTCTAGGCGAAAAAGCAAATAGTTAACTACTTTAACTAAGAGATACGGAAATACAACCTTTGTAGATCCGGTTCTCCACCTCCATAGCTCCGCAATGAAGTCTCCTCACTGTCCATAACAAGTCCCAGGCTCCAGCGTCGGCTTCATCGGAGAATGGACGGGCTAGGTCATCGATGTCCATGCCGAAGATGATCTACGTCGAGGCATCGCTAAATCAAGCTCCGACTTCACCAAGTGAAGAAACTTGTGAAGAAAACATACTCTACTACTTGGCAAGAGGTAGAGGATGAAGAAATAGGAAGTGGGTTCACTTTAGAATTGAATTTCTCACTCTCAAGCTCAAGTTGCCATTGATGGCCTCAAGGTTTCAAACTTGAAGATGAAGAAGAAGATGAGCTAGAATTATGATAAGTCTATTTTAAAATGAAAAGAAAAACAATACTTATCATAATCAAACTAAGGTTAAGTGTAGAGAGCAAACCATGGTAAGTGGGAATAGTTAGGGTTTAACATGAAGACAAAATGGTCTTTGAGTCAAACCTTCATGAAGCTTCATCAAGCTTCATGACAAAAAGAAAACCATTTTGTTTTCATAAAATTATTTAAATAAAAAGGAATGGATAAATAAATGAGTGATTAAAACAAAACCCTAATTATCTACTTAACCATGGTTTTATTCTTTATACTTAACCATATAAACATGCATCATCAAATATGATACATACAAGTGCACAAAAGTATATCACATATACATCATGCACAATCCAAGTGAGAAAATCCATTTAAAGTGAACCATTACTAGTTAATGTAAAGTAATATATCAAATATATAATTATACATTAAATCATTAAATCAACATTTGATTCAATGATCCGGTCATGTCGCACACAACCGACTAGTATACAATGTATCGGCTTATCGAATCAACGCTTGAATCGATAACTAGGTTATATTGCATACAACCATTCGATACATTCATCGCGAGAATGGAATACGGTATCACATACACGCATTATTCTCGGTCCCGCACATATCTCATATGCGCTCCTATTTTGTTTCGCTTGAGCCAGGAAACCTCTGTGTAGGACTCTAAAGACTCGTCAATACGCCGGCAGCAGATGATGATCATATCAAACACCCACAAGCCGCAAGCGGTCTGCTAAACGTAACGGCCACCCGGGTATTTAGCGATCAGAAGATCGACGAGCAAGCCCGCTCACACTCCTGTGAATCCAACCAGTAACACTACCGTACAGTCCGGTCTGATCGTCTGATATGTCGCATATCTCGCCTTGGGGTGGTAAACGTCAGACCCCAATAGCTCGATAAGTCGTGTCGATATGAGGTCTATAACAATTCGAGAAACTACTGGTAACACTTACCAGTAAATCTCAGCAACCCTGGCCAGGGATTTCCGGTTATAGCCAATCGAACACAGCGCAACTTCAACTCCCTATACCGGGAGAGACGAATCCCCTCCTATCGCTCATTGCCTCCATGTGACTCGGGACTGTACCCAAAAACCACCGTTTTGCATGCCCTCTTGGACGTGGTAAGATGGAAATCAAAGCACAGTGGGAACCACACAAGACTCTATGACGATCTCGGGTCAACAGACTACTCTGTACCAGTGTCACCAGAGAACTGCCATCTGACGTGAGGTATAATACCATCTAGGAGTTCTCGGCGAGTCCGTCCAGTGTACCCAGTCTCCACTGAGCACCCGTATAACATCTCTGATGTCAAACACCAATGGATATGGGATCATCCATCGCCTATCTGTATGGGTCGAGAAGGTACACGCTAGTCTACTCTGGTATACCAATGCCCCGTCTCGATACACCCTCGACTAGGGACTTTGAAGGATGTACTTATGGACTACCATGTCCCCACTAGTATGATCCGCATCATAGTCCAGGTAGTCAAGTGCAGATCCTAAGGGCTTTACCAACGTGTAACAGGGAGACAATCAGTGTACACGTTAAGGTAAAGAGCAACCAGATAGCATACTATCATGTCGAGCAAGAAAGTCCTCCCTATATATGTCCCAGCATCCACTACAATATACATCCTATGTATAGTAATGGCCTCTAGGGCATACATATAACTAACAATCTCCCACTTGCACTAGGGCCATCTGTAGCAGTGGTTACAGTATCTCATACTCAACCATCCCATAAAAGTCTCTCTCTGGGAACAGGCCTTTGTGAGTGGATCCGTTGTGTTGTCCTCTGAGTCTATTCTCCTTACCTCGATCCCATAGAGATCAACCATCTCCATGATCAGGTGATACTGCCTTAGAATATGTCTGGATCACTGATGGGACCGGCGTTCCTTGGCATAAGCCACAACTCCATTGTCACATAATGGAAGGAACATAGTTCATCTCATGAACCAATATACACCCAAACAGCCTCTTTGGTAGCATCTTAAGTAGCGATGTATCCAGCCTTTATCGTCTAGTATGTCATAGTATCTAGCTTGGAACTCTTCCAACATACCGTCCCTCCACTGAGGGTAAAGACAATGCCTGTGACTGACATTCAGTCGTCTTTATCACCCTGGAACCCTTCCAGTGATTCTCCCTAGGATCGGTTGATACCGTCTCACTACATCTAGTGAGAATTCTAACATCCATTTAGATCTATCTCATAGATCCAAAACCCAGGATTTAGTAGGTATCATTTTGATCCTATTGGAGAATCCTTGTGATAAGCGGAGATCGACCGAGCGTAGCATAGGAAACTCCTTCCCTATCAAGAGTATGTCATCCACGTACTCTACGAGGATCGTCACCATACTCCCTACTACCTTTTTGTTTATACAAGGTTCATCTACCATTTTGATGATATCAAACTCTTTGACTAACACATCAAAACAGATGTTCCAACTCCGCGATGCCTGCTTTAATCCTATAAAGCATCTTGCACACGTTTCCGCTGCTCCCACTGTCTACGAAGCCCTCTGGCTGTGTACTTATAGACGCACTCTTCTAAAACATCATTTAGAAAAGCAGTCATGACACCCAACCACCAGATATCGTAGTCATGGTATGTAGCCGTGACAAGTAAGATCTGGATAGACTTAAGCATAGCTACTTGAAAAGGTTTCATCATTATCCACACCTGGTCAATGATGCAAACTTTTAACAAGTCTAGCTTTGAAAGTCTCAACTTTTCCATCTACACCAAGTAATCTTCTCAAGATATATTTGCTCCTGATGGGGATTTAACCCTTCAGATATAGCAACCAAAGTCCATACTTTGTTGGTGTATAAGGATTCCATCTCAGATCGCTAAACATCCAGCCATTCTTACAGAGTCTTACTCTTGATGGCCTGCTCGAAGCTAGTTGGGTCATCATCTCATGATGCAATCCTCGCTCCTACTGTCATAGAGGAACCGAAGTATCTCTCAGGTGGGTGAGGAACCCTACTAGATCGGCGGAGAGGCCGAGGTTCGTTGGTAACTATTGAATCCTTTGGTTCCATCAAATCATCTTCTGTAGTTTGCATAGCTGGAACCTTTCCAGTTCTACATAACTAACCTTGCCTCGAGTTTGTCCGGATTTTGCTTTTAGACATAGGCCGGACAACCCCAAATCTTAACTAACTTAAGACCTGGGCTCTTCCCTTTCCATATCACATATGAAGTGGTAGGCATTGATTTGATTCGAACCCTATTCAATAGGTATGCAACTTCTCAAGTGCATAACACCCAAAAGGAAACAGGTAACTCAGTAGTACTCATCATAGAGCACACTTTATCATATAGGGTGTGATTGCTCCGCCCTGATATACCATCGTGCTATGGTGTATACAGAGGAGTAATGCTGGGTGAGAATCTCATTCTCCTTTAGAAAAGTCCAGGAATTCCATGCTCAAGTATTCTCCTCCTTGATCACATCAAAGGACATAATACTTATACCCGTATTTTGGTTCTCTACTTCTAACTTATATTCTGTGAATATCTCAAAAGGTTCGGACTTGTGCTTCAACAGGAACATATGTCTGAATCTTGAGAGATTTATCAGAGAATGTAATGAAGTACAAAGAACCGATCTTGGCATGTGTAGACTGGGGACCTACATACATCAACATGTATCATCCCAAGAGTTTACTAACTCTTTCTCTGTTTCTAGTAAACGGAGCTATGGTCATCTTATCTTTGTGACATGACTGGCGAGTTTCACAAGATGTAAATTCAAACTGATTTAAATATGCATCTATATGTAACTCTAGCTAGTCGGGTCACATTGATCTGACCTAGTCTACAATGCCTCAAGAAGAATTCGTTCAGTTCTGAACTCTTCCTCTTGTGTGTGTTCTGTATACTAAGAACTGTAGTTTGAATTAGAACAGCAATGCTTTTAGATAACGTGCCTGAACCGATCAACTTTTGATATAGGAAATGTTCAAAACATTATCCAACAATACAAAATTTTATCATTTCTTTACTAATAAAGAGATAGATACGATTTTGTATATCAGGTTCGGTATTTAATAACATTCGTTCAGAATCAATGTATTTGTAATACAGGGTGACAGTGACCAACAGACTTAGCTGCAACATTTGCCCCGTTTTCTGCCTCATGAAACTTATCACCCGTTCTCAGTTCTCTACCTATCTGTAGCCCTATGTAACAGATTACATATCTGGGATCCTGATCTGGTATCACATACCCAGGACGTAAAGGATACTGAGAAACAGTTCTGTATAATGAACACACCCGAAGATGATGCATCAGCATGCACTCTCTTCGTTTGGGCGGCACGGGAATTCTGGTAATCCCCAATTTCCTGCTCTGTCTTATAACAATTATAAGTTGGAGCGGGACCAACGTTCCCCATCTCAGTATAACAAGCGGGTTCGGTCAATATTCCGTATTATTATCTTGATTAAGGTGTGATATGGTCGCTACCTGGAGAGAGAGAGAAGAAAACACTCAGCGTGCGCTCTGTCAAGAATAGATTGGTTTTTATTTTATCTAATCAGGATGGCTCCCACTGCTTTTTATCAAATCTTCCTTCAAACCCTAAAAGGAAAGACTAGCCGGGATTAATTATACACTACAAGTTCGCCAATCTTTCAGCCAGGCCAGTGTCGGTACTTTGAGGGAGGTCCCCCGTGCTTTCGCACGAACCTAATTAATGTAAACCTCGTTTTCCCAGAGGCGTAACCCCGTTAACACCTTTCTAGACACCTACTTGATCGGCTAATTGTAATGTATAAAACTCTCCCAGGAGTAACACTTACTCGCAGCGGGTATCGGGATCCAACTATCTCATAGAAGGTATGCAATCTCATTGCAAATTTCAACACTTGAAATTCCCGATAATATTTTGCCCCTAGCAGCTATATGACCTTAACATAGTCAACAAATCATAAGTGCTAGTCAAGTTCAACCCGTCATTTCCCGATTGAATTAAACCCACCCGCACGACCCTTAACATAGTCAACAAAGTCGCACGACTACCCTAATCCAATCACATCATATGCTTATGCAGATAAGCACTAATTAGCTACCGCACACTACGCCTTAACATAGTCAACAAACGTAGCACGAATACTAACCAGTACTTATCTGAAATGACGGAGGGCTACGACAGGTTTTTCTGAAAACCTTTTGTGTAATGAACTTGATATCGTTGTAGAATCAAATGATTTTGAAATGGAGTGTTTTTGAGGCTTTTCTAGTTTTACTAAAGGAGTCACTCCCGGTGAAGGGATCGTCGGTCCTTTCCTCGTCGAATGAGGTGCGGGATATATCATATATATCACTGTGCAAAGCAAAAACTCTTAAAAGCAATCAAAAGACAAACCGAGGGCGTAGCATCGACCAGTTATTGCTAAAGGAGTCACTCCCGGTGAAGGGATCTCGGTCCTTTCCTTATCGAATAAGGTGCAGGATATATCACATATACCGCTGTGCAAAGCAAGAACTGTAGCTACCTGTTTTATTTTGAAATTCGATTCTACAACAGCTTAGGTTTCTTTTATTTCATTAATCACATTAATGAAGTCCCATCATTTAAGTACCTAAACATCACAGATAAATACGACGTACACTTATGCCATCCGCATTCGCCTCGATGTCCCCTCGTGCACCGTTAGGTTAGATAACTAACGGCAGAGCGGGGCAGGGCTAGCGCGGGTGTAAAACATAAGTAACGCCTATATAATATATCATATATACTATATACTGTATCTATCACAGAACATCACATTATCACATCACAGATATCGCAGCAGAAGAAACATATGAAACATTGGATATACTAGGACGTCCGTGTTTTCAATACGAGCCAGTATAAAACACGGATTCCACGGTCGTGATGAATAGCCAAACCCACACCCCTAGACCCCTACGAGAGCGGCAAGCAACCCTACCAATTCTAGAGTTAGGAGACCCGGACTCGACTCCTCGAGTTGGTCTCCCACTGGACTCCAGAACCCGGTTACTTGTGCCCTCCTCCTTGGGTCTATCCTAGTGCGGAAAAGTAAATAATATACAAAGGGTGACATCTTCCGCAACCTGGAAGTGCCCCAATAAAAGAATATTACATACAAGTTTTTACATGAATGAAAATGAAAAACACTCATCTCACATAAAAACCCCCCGGCTATTCAAACACGACGATCCAATATAACATATCCAGCAACACATAACATCACATGTCATCAACGTAAGTAAGTATGCGCATCCTAATTGTCGTTGACATATAGCAACGAAACCGGCGATATCACATATTACACTTACGGTCACAGAAAAGAAAATGTAAAACTACAACAGTTGGAATCCGCAACCACCTCAGACATCGCATGCCTGACCAAATGAATTACTTAGACATCACATGCCTAACAATTATAAACCCCGCATTTTAGTCTCATTATCGAAAACTCTTTTCAATATCAAGTCGGGCAATTCAATAAGATTTCCGACATCCTGATCGAATGCTCGTCGCAAACTTCAGTAGACGGCCGCACCCCCGATACCGTCGACGAAGTGCACCAAAGCGGAACACCGCTACCGCGAGCACCCGAACGGATGCTTTCGGCGACGGGGTTCTCCTACAGTCACATGGTTGGGGCTATGGAGTGAGGCTGTCTATTAAGTTTACCCGGCGAGTATCCGCGTACACTACGTGATTGCGACGGACTTTTGATCACATCAAAATTCCGTGGCAACCGATCAAGTGAGACAAAAGTGCTATGTTTATAACATTCATTCAGTTATCTCATAACTTCTTGTGAATTCCAATTATTGTATCCCATTCCGGATAAACAGAAAATGTTAAACTTTCCGATTGAACATTCGAACACCCAAGTTTTCCCAATACAGATCAGCACATGAAATAAGTCTAACAACATTCAGTTCGTGCCTCAGTACCAACAGTCCAGTCGTAGAAGGGTCAAGCCAACGCCTCACATGTGGCACGCCGTACTGCCCCAAACCCTAAGGTTCAAAGGGCAGTTCAAGACGGTCACATAATCGATTTAAGGTTTGTTGTCTTCTAGAGGGTCCATCGCGTTACTTGCACTACTTAGAACGTCGTTAAACTACGGAAAAATCCAACACTTGGAAATTTCCCGACAGGGGAAAAATTGGGTATTTATATCCGGTCGAACTTTTTAACATATTCTAAAAATTATCCGGAAAGCCACATAGACAAAATCCGATAATCCGATCGAACATTCGAATCCCCAAAACAACCCAGAAAATTCAACTCTTGAATAAATATTAAAAATTCCCAAAAAAATCAGCATCTGAAAACATGAATTACTGTGCAGAAAGGGGAGGATGACGTCACCATGTTGCCGCGGAACCGCCGCAGAAGCAAGGCTTCTGCCGCGGTTCCGCCGCCGTTTATACTGTTCATGAAAATATTTTTGCGCCGTAATTCTTATATTTCCTTGCTGAATTTTTTAGCAATTTTTAATTTGGAAAAATCCCAGTTTTTGAAAAAAGGACAGAGAGCTATTTTGGGATGGGTTTTCGGGTTCGTTCGGACTTCAAACTCCGTCTAGACTTCGCCTAAGGCTCTAGCTCGGCTCTGATACCACTGTAGGTTTCCTAGGCACTCTCAAGAGGTCTCACAAGGCATCAACCATGCCAATTTCAAATATTATGGTGCCGAGAAACCCTAGTGTACGGATCGTTGGCTAGATGTCTAGGCGAAAAAGCAAATAGTTAACTACTTTAACTAAGAGATACGGAAATACAACCTTTGTAGATCCGGTTCTCCACCTCCATAGCTCCGCAATGAAGTCTCCTCGCTGTCCATAACAAGTCCCGGGCTCTAGCGTCGGCTTCATCGGAGAATGGACGGGCTAGGTCATCGATGTCCATGCCGAAGATGATCTACGTCGAGGCATCGCTAAATCAAGCTCCGACTTCACCAAGTCAAGAAACTTGTGAAGAAAACACACTCTACTACTTGGCAAGAGGTAGAGGATGAAGAAATAGGAAGTGGGTTCACTTTAGAATTGGATTTCTCACTCTCAAGCTCAAGTTGCCATTGATGGCCTCAAGGTTTCAAACTTGAAGATGAAGAAGAAGATGAGCTAGAATTATGATAAGTATATTTTAAAATGAAAAGAAAAACAATACTTATCATAATCAAACTAAGGTTAAGTGTAGAGAGCAAACCATGGTAAGTGGGAATAGTTAGGGTTTAACATGAAGACAAAATGGTCTTTGAGTCAAACCTTCATGAAGCTTCATCAAGCTTCATGACAAAAAGAAAACCATTTTGTTTTCATAAAATTATTTAAATAAAAAGGAATGGATAAATAGATGAGTGATTAAAACAAAACCCTAATTATCTACTTAACCATGATTTTATTCTTTATACTTAACCATATAAACATGCATCATCAAATATGATACATACAAGTGCACAAAAGTATATCACATATACATCATACACAATCCAAGTGAGAAAATCCATTTAAAGTGAACCATTACTAGTTAATGCAAAGTAATATATCAAATATATAATTATACATTAAATCATTAAATCAACACTTGATTCAATGATCCGGTCATGTCGCACACAACCGACTAGTATACAATGTATCGGCTTATCGAATCAACGCTTGAATCGATAACTAGGTTATATCGCATACAACCATTCGATACATTCATCGCGAGAATGGAATACGGTATCACATACACGCATTATTCTCGGTCCCGCACATATCTCATATACGCTCCTATTTCGTTTCGCTTGAGCCAGAAAACCTCTGTGTAGGACTCTAAAGACTCGTCAATACGCCGGCAGCAGATGATGATCATATCAAACACCCACAAGCCGCAAGCGGTCTGCTAAACGTAACGGCCACCCAGGTATTGAGTGATCAGAAGATCGACGAGCAAGCCCGCTCACACTCCTGTGAATCCAACCAGTAACACTACCGTACAGTCCGGTCTGATCGTATGATATGTCGCATATCTCGCCTAGGGGTGGTAAACGTCAAACCCCAATAGCTCGATAAGTCGTGTCGATATGAGGTCTATAACAATTCGAGAAACTACTGGTAACACTTACCAGTAAATCTCAGCAACCCTGGCCAGGGATTTCCGGTTATAGCCAATCGAACACAGCGCAACATCAACTCCCTATACCGGGAGAGACGAATCCCCTCCTATCGCTCATTGCCTCCATGTGACTCGGGACTGTACCCAAAAACCACCATTTTGCATGCCCTCTTGGACGTGGTAAGATGGAAATCAAAGCACAGTGGGAACCACACAAGACTCTATGACGATCTCGGGTCAACAGACTACTCTGTACCAGTGTCACCAGAGAACTGCCATCTGACGTGAGGTATAATACCATCTGGGAGTTCTCGGCGAGTCCGTCCAGTGTACCCAGTCTCCACTGAGCACCCGTATAACATCTCTGATGTCAAACACCAATGGATATGGGATCATCCATCGCCCATCTGTATGGGTCGAGAAGGTACACGCTAGTCTACTCTGGTATATCGATGCCCCGTCTCGATACACCCTCGACTAGGGACTTTGAAGGATGTACTTATGGACTACCATGTCCTCACTAGTATGATCCGCATCATAGTCCAGGTAGTCAAGTACAGATCCTTAGGGCTTTACCAACATGTAACAGGGAGACAATCAGTGTACACGTTAAGGTAAAGAGCAACCAGATAGCATACTATCATGTCGAGCAAGAAAGTCCTCCCTATATATGTTCCAGCATCCACTACAATATACATCCTATGTATAGTAATGGCCTCTAGGGCATACATATAACTAACAAATCCGTGTTTGCTACATATTTACAGGCTACAGGTTCCTAGTCCAAAATAACGCAAATGATACAAAATCTCTACTGTTACGCCAAAATCCAGGACATCTGTTGCCAGCAGAAAAAAGCCGGGTTCCGATCATCCGTATCCGTCCAGTGCCGCTTACCTGTTCCAGAGACAAGACAAATGACAGTGGTCATTCATGTCTCAGACAAGCACAAAGCACGAGAGGGGCAGCACAAAGCACGAGAGGGTCAAACACAAAGCACGAGAGGGACATGCACAGAGCACGAGAGGGTATGGTGCATTCAATGCATAAAGTGTTGATGTGATTCAAAAATTCAAAAATTCAAACTTCCCTCCAAATTATGGACGAATTCAAATTCAAATTAAAGGAAAGGTCTTGTTCTTTTGCCTATAAAAGGAAACCATTGGGTAAGTGAGAAGGAGTCCAATTTTGCCATACATTGTATCATTCTTTTGCTTAGCTTTCCCTTGAGGTCCTTGCCTTCTCTTGATCTTTCAACCTCTTCATTGAGCTTGAAGGTTTAAGGGTTGGTTATTGATCTCAAGGGTTGTATCATTATGGAATCAATAAAGCTCTTCTCTTTTGTGCTTCATTTCACATGAGTTCTTTACCCTTCTCTTGACCTTGCAACCTCTTGATTGAGCTTGCAAGTTTAAGGGTTGGCTATTGATCCCATGCTTGTCTTGAGTTCTATGGTTCTTAGTGTTACTTTCTTGCTTATCTCTTTCTTGCATTTTTCATTCTTGTCTTTTATTACTTGCAATTTATTACCATGCACTTTAATTACTTACATGTAATCTTTTCTTTTCTTTTGCTCTTTTTGGTTCTTTTTGTGAATGGTTGTAATTATTGTTGTTGTTAAGAATCAATACGATATTGTAAGTTAACGTTTCTTTGCTCATTTCCTTTTCCCGTTATTTTCCATTGAACTCCGCCCAAACGATACGCAAGCGCTCCGTTAGGCACCCTACCCTAACAAGGTAACGGTGATTCCTAACCGCGACCGGTTGCGTTCGGTTTGGCCGGAGGCGAAAGCAAGAGACAAGAACGGAAGGACAAGGGTAAATAAGCCGGATTCTACGAATACCGCGCTTAAATCCCCTAATCCACGTTGTTGCCGATTGCTCTAGCTTCAATTGGTCAAGACTTGGCTCAAAGGTTTTGAGTACGGATTTCTTTAGCTTACACTTTCGTATCTTTTCTTAACAACTTTATACTTGCAAATATAACACATAGGTTAGAATCG
The DNA here is from genome assembly GCA_030015575.1 of Agapanthus africanus. Classification (NCBI taxonomy): domain Eukaryota; kingdom Viridiplantae; phylum Streptophyta; class Magnoliopsida; order Asparagales; family Amaryllidaceae; genus Agapanthus; species Agapanthus africanus. The sequence goes on along the minus strand of CM057343.1, from coordinate 302,102,519 downwards.
AACAAACGCATACAAATTCTTTATTGACTCGTCTAAAACAAGAAAGGACATACAACCATCTCCCTGTGGATCGACCCGTGCTCAACCGGCTAGCTGCAAAGTGACACCGTCTTGATCGCGGTTATAACTTTAGAACTTTGAACATCCGACACGCTCTCGGCGTGCGATCAAATGGCGCCGTTGCCGGGGAGACGGTAGCGTATTTTCTTTCTTGTTATTCGGGTTAATATTCTTTGTGTATATATTTATTAAAAAAAATATCTTTTTGTTTTTTTTTTATAATTTTTGAGAGCAAGTCTGCAGATTTTTGCGGATTTGCAAACGGCGATTGTGGGGAGCAAAGTGTACGTTCAAGGCTAAGGTGATTGGAAAGTATAGTGCCAAAGATCCGGGTAGTTTGACCCGTGCAAGCGAACTTTTCAAGCTTACCGGATTTGATTCAACGGGGGTTTCCTAACCCAAAAACTTAACGGTACGTACTTTACTAACTCCTTCTTCTCAAATCCGACGCATCCAATATACTATTCTTTGCAGGATTCTTTGCAAGTTCGCTAGCAAATGCTAAAAATTGACTAACCCGTATTTGTTGCAGTGCCGTGCTTAAATTAAAAAACGATTGTTTGATTCTTTATAGAATTTTTTGAATTGCGCATTGCATACATTAATACGGACTTAAGGGCAAACGAACCCCACAATATACAGTAAAGGATTTCATCACCTTTTCCGTGGCCCACAAATCACGAACTTGAGCATAACGTTTACCCGCACAAATTTTAAAAGAAATTAGACTTTAAGCCTTAAGGACTTCACGCTCACTAGGAGAAGTTGACTGTGTTTAGAACCTCGCTTAACAGTACATTGTTTACGGGGTGTCTAGGAAAGTGTTAACGACGAAACCGCCAAAAGAGAAAGGGTTATTTAATTAAGGAACTTCGCGAAATCGTTGGAAAACCTCTCCTTATCTCTGCACTTACCTGGCCTCGTGATCAGTGTATCTTGAGCCCGTTTCTCGACACAGTTTTACTTCGACAATCAAGTTCTGGAGCAGGTCTAGTTGACCTAGGTGAACCCTAGAACGATTAGGTGTGTGGTATTTTTGTGTCGTGATTGTTTTTGTCCAGATTCTTTTTGTGTGTATATTTCATTCTTTTGTTAATATCTAACTAACGAAAAAACCAAAAAAAAATTAAAAAAAAAATTAAAAATCACATTCATTTTTTCCCCCTCCTTTTCTCTTCCTTTCTTTCCTTCTCTCTTCATATCATGGGTACCCCACCTCGAAAAACTCTTGCCGAACTTTGGTACCCACAACCAGACATTACTTCTTACGGTTCTTGCTTTGGCCGAACTTCAAACGATCCATCCATGCCAAAAATTTCATTGAGAGATCGGATAGACGCGTCTAGGATAAACAATTTGACTCCGCAATCCACTTCGTATCAACCATTTCAAACATTCACCCCTTCTTACGTTGATACCCCTTCTTCGAGTCATGTTGCAACTCCAAGACCTATGTCTATTGCAGAACGTATTGAACAATCTCGTAGCCGATCTTTCACTCCTGTCACCACTTCAAATTCTTGGGATCAACAAATTCATTTACCTTCTTATCCAAATGTTGATCCTACCTCTGTCCAACCATTCAATTCCTACCAGTCCTACCCAACTTTTGCACCTTCCCTAGACATTGCTTCTACACAGCCGTTTGGGAATTTTCAGTATCCATACAACTTTGAATCTTTTACTGAAACCCCTTCACAACCTATGTCTAGTCTAGAACAGTCGTTGGAAGACTTTAGGGTAGCGTCAAGCCAACAGTTGATGGATTTGAATGCGTCCATGGCCGCTCTCATACAACCTACTGACCCGGTAGCTAGTTTCCAGCTAGCTTCAAATTTTCCAATGTATGATGAGGCGGTAGGACAGGCTGAGAATTTGAGTGGAGAAAGTGAGCTATATACCCTTCCAAATCAAACAGACCCGTCTCAAATTGAATCCCACAACTCCTGTGTTGAAAGTCTATTAAGTGTCCTAAATGAATTATCAGTTGAAGATAGAATGTTTAATGAGTTGTGCGACTTTGTAGTATTTGATTTGCCAGATTGTGAAGGGACCCTTTTGAGTGAAACCACACCCAATCCTTTTGACCTCTACACCTCCATCTTAGAACCAGAATCGATTGAAATCCATGCTTTTGATGAGGTGTCTGAGAAAATTGATTTTCACTTGATCGAGGATATTGACGCTGGGAATAGTTTGGATGATGAACCCATAGATTTGGCTGAATTTTTCTCTCCAATTCATCATTCCGAGTCATTAAATGTTTTTCCCGAACTTCATATGCGTCTTGATATTGATGATAAAGGCATGGATGAGATAAATTTTGAGGAGAATATTGAGGATAGTTCTGAGGATGAAACAGTTTTAATTGATGAGTCAGATTTTCCAATTCATCCTGTTCCTTTCATTGACTGTGTGCACCCTCCCGAAACCTTAACCGATACCCCTCCTCGATCACTTCCCTCCATCCTTCCCATCGTTCTGACCTTGCAAGAAACCGTATCATTTTCACTTCCTGTGTCTGGTTTACCAAGTTCGGCGTACCCATGGCTTCTTACGAATCTTGAGGGATTTGACCCAATTTCTCGCCATATTGATAGATTAGTACAATCCATCTTTTCACATCGATCATTACAGATTGTACTAATTTATTCGCTCCATTTTCACCCTCAAGTTCGTACTCCATTTCTTTCTCCCTTCCACCATTCTTCTTCTCATATACCGAGACCGTATACCACTTCTATCCCATTACGGTCTCGCGTATTCTCCATCTCTTTTCTCTACGCCGTCTTTCACCAGCCACTGCTTTATCAAGATAAGATCTTTGAATGGTTGGTGTTAACTTTTGGTCTGTGTAAGGCCTTGTATAGCTTGACACTGTTCTTTCCCCCCTAATCCTGAACTTCATCGCTTAACAGTGGAAACACTGTTTCACTTAAGTTTGGGGGGAACCCTTTTTGTGTATATATTTTTTGTTTTGTTTTCTTTGTTGTATATAATTTGTTTTTAGGGAGCGCCGGCAATTTTGACCCTCTTGGTATAGCCTGACAGTGAGGGCACTGTCAAGTTTAAGTTTGGGGGTGCGCTCGGTAAGCTTTCTTCCTTCGCATTCATTTGTATATTTCGCATTTGCATACCTTATTAAAAACCCACAAAAATCGAAATAGTTTCCAAAAATATAAAAACTTTGTCGTCAAGTTAGCTAATAGAGTAACTTAGATATTTATTCTGAAAGTTTAGTTGATATATTAGAAATAACTAAATTCTAGGCTTAGGAATTGAAAACCCTAAAAATAACCCTCATTCTGTCTAACTTTTGTAAGTATACGTCCTTACAATTTTTTTTTGAGTTCAGTTCTTGAGTTAAGTCAAGATGAAGGGAAAGTATTGAAGCTTTACTGGAGGATAAGTCTGAAAAATAGTTTCTTTTCTTGAGTTCAAATTCATAAAGTATATACCCTACAAACTGCACTTACACGCACCTTGAAACTTGGGACAGTAGAGGATACCTAGAAATACTCTTGCCTGAAAGCCTAGTATGAAAGAAAAAATGGTATTTAAAGCTAAACACCAAAAGAGCATGTTGAAAAATATATCCGGTCTTGAAAAAGAAAAAGAAAAAAAGAAAAAGAAAAAATAGAATAAAATCAAGACCTGGAAACTGCTATTTACGCTTTAGAGTTCACACATTCAGTAATCGGTCGTTAGTGCCTCAAGAAGCATTAATAGTCACATGAAAGGTGTGTGAGCAAATCCAACCATCCTTAATGAAAAGAAGTAGTATTTGGTATTAGGGCAAGGGTATTATAGCTTGAATTGAATTCTTGAGTGTAGGGGTGCAAATATACACACACGTAGGGGTATACAATCGATGTTTGGATAAAAGATAGAAATAAAGAATAAGACTTGTATTTTCTGTAAAGTTGATAAAAATCCCTGATTTGAGGCCGCACTTTAGAAGGAAAACTCAGGAGAACCAAGGTTAAATAGATAGGAAGTGTGAAAAATAAGGGTTGAATATTTCTAACTTAGGATGATAGAGTTTCTAATGTAAATTCTAAACTGTAGGAGTAGAATCATTGTTAACTTATGGCACTAACTTGACGGGATTTTGTGGGTGTAATCCGCTGAAAACCCTCAGGAGACAACACTCCTCCTACTAGGGACACCTAGAGGTTTAACGGCTTGCTGCACGCGCTCAGTGCAATCGCGTTCCCTGCGAAAGTGCGGTTAGGATTTTTTTTTTTTTTAATAATTGGTTTTGCTCGGGACGAGCAAAAGTTACATCTCATGATGCAATTCTCGCTCCCACTTTCATAGAGAAACCAAAGTATCTCTCAGGTGGGTGAGGAACCCTACTAGATCGGCGGAGAGGCTGAGGTTCGTTGGGAGCTATTGAATCCTCCGGTTCTACCAAATCGTCAGCTGCAGTTTGTATAGCTGGAACTCCTTCCAGTTCTACCTCATGACCACAAATTTCTTTCCAAAATAAATTCCTTTTCCTAAAAAGGTGGCATGCCGAGAAACAAAACATCTTTTGTTCTCGGTGCGGTAGAAGGTATTCCTTTGCGAATGCTTGGGATATCCAACAAACTTCCACAGAACTGACCTTGCCTCGAGTTTGTCCGGATTTTTCTTTTAGACATAGGCAGGACAACCCCAAATCTTAACTGACTTAAGAGATGGGCTCTTCCCTTACCATATCGCATATGGAGTGGTAGGCACCTGATTTGGTTGGAACGCCATTCAATAGGTATACAGCTTCATAAGTGCATAACCCCCAAAAAGGAAACAGGCAACTCAGTAGTACTCATCATAGAGCGCACCATATCTCATAGGGTGCAATTGCTCCACCCCGATACACCGACGTGCTGTGGTGTATGCGGAGGAGTAATGCTGAGAGAGAATCTCATTCTCCTTTAGAATAGTCCAGGAATTCCGTGCTCAAGTATTCTCCTCCCTGATCTCATCAAATGACATAATACTTATACATATTTTGGTTCTCTGCTTCTAACTTATATTCATTGAATTTCTCAAAAGGTCCAGACTTGTGTTTCAACAGGAACATATGTCTGAATCTTGAGAGATCATCAGTGAATGTAATGAAGTACAAAGAACCAGACCTGGCATCTGTAGATATAGGATTCACATACATCATCATGTATCAACCCCAAAAGTTCACTAACTCTTTCTCTGTTTCCAGTAAACGGAGCTATGGTCATTTTATCTTTGTGACATGACTGGAAAGTTTCACAAGTTGTAAATTCAAACTGATTTAAATATGCATCTTTATGTAACTTCATCTAGTCGTGCCGCATTGATATGACCTAGTCTATAATGCCTCAAGAAGGATTCGTACATTTCTGAACTCTTCCTCTTGTGTGTGTTTTAAACGTGAAGAACTGTGGTTTGATTTAGAACGTTTATGCTTTTAGATAACGTGCCTGAACCGATCAACCTTTGATATAGGAAATGTTCAAAATATTATCCAATAATACAAAATAATATCCTTCTTTACTAAATAAAGAGACTGATATGATGTTGTACATCAGGTTCGGGATCTAATAATGTTCATTCAGAATCAATGTATTTGGTAATACAGGATGATAACTGCCAACATCTTGGCTGCAACAATTGCACCGTTTCCAACTCTTGAAATTTTTATCACCCGTTCTCAGTTCTCTACCTATCTGTAGCCCATGTAACAGATTACATATGTGGGATCCTGATCTGGTATCACATACCCAGGAAGTAGAAGATACTGAGAAACAGTTCTCGTTAATGAACACACCCGAAGAAGATGCTTCATCATGCACTTTCTTCGTTTGGGCGGCACGGGAATCCTGGTAATCCCCTGTTTCCTGCTCGGTCTTATAACAGTTATAAGACCGAGCGGGACTAACGTTTCCCCGCGCAGTATAACAAGCGGGTTCGGTCAATTCATCTATATTATTATCTTGATTAAAGCGTGACATGGTCGCTACCTGGAAAGAGAGAGAAGAAAACACTCTGCGTGCACTCTTGCAAGATTAGATTGGTTATTATTTTATCTAATTAGTATGGCTCCCACTGTTTTTAACAAATCTTCCTTCAAACCCTAAAGGAAAGACTAGCCGGGATTAATTACACTCTACAAGTTCGCCAATCTTTCAGCCAGGCCAGTGCCGGTACTTTGAGGTAAGTTCACCGTGCTTTCGCACGGACCTAATTAAAATAAACCTCGTTTTCCCGGGGGCGTATCCCCGTTGATACCTTTCTAGACACCTAATTGATCGGCTAATTGTAACGTACAAAACTCTCCCAGGAGTAACATTTACTCACAGTGGGTATCGGGATTCAACTATCTCATAGAAGGTATGCAATCTCATTGCAAATTTCAACACTTGAAATTCCCGATAATATTTTGCCCCTAACGTGCTATAACCTTGACGAAAGCCAACAAACCATAGCCCGCTAGTCAAGTTCAACCCGTACATTTCTTGACTGAATTAAACCCACCCGCACGACCCTTGACGATAGCCAACAAAGCCGTACGACTACCCTAACCCAATCGCATCATATGTAGCAGCATATAACTACCGCACACTACACCTTGACGAAAGCCAACAAATGCAGCACGAATACTATATACTACTTATCTGAAATGACGGAGGGCTACGACAGGTTTTTCTGAAAACCTATTGCGTAATGAACTTGATATCGTTGTAGAATCAAATGATTTTTAAATGGAGTGTTTTTTAGGCCTTTGCTAGTTTTGCTAAAGAGGTACTCCCGGTGAAGGGATCTCGGCTCTTTCCCCATCGAATGAGGTGCAGGATATTCATGTCACGACCCGAATTTGGCACGTGACGGCCCTAATACTACGCAACGCCTCCAGACGTAACGCAGTAAAAGAAAGCCAAAACCCAGAAATCTAAACCATAAAAATACGGAAAAGATAATAAAAAGTTTTTGAAACATTTGAAATCACAACCCAAATTCTTTAAAAGAGTCCACTTTTTCTTTAAAATTTTGGCAGCACCTCCTTTGTAAAAGCTAGCCCCAAAAATGGGTACAACATAATTATAAAGTAAAGCATCCCCAAACGGGAGCAAAATCCACGCCCAACGGCGGAAAACAACACCACAACAGATATACGACGCCGTAGCGAAGAAATAAGAGGCAAAAGAAAGGAAACTGTATAAAAGACAACAAATCCAACATAATATACAACACCATCCTCACCAAGTCTCTAAGTCAATATGAAAATAGTAGATGGAGAGTACAGGGATACAACGAATATACAATACAACGAATAAGCACAAAAGCCACCTAAGCAAACTGCACACTGTGAGCTGATGCGGTATCCGTAGCAAAAGATGATAGATGAATAGCCAGCCTCGACTATTCTGGGGAACACTCTGTAACACCTGTGGCACAACGGGGGTGAGTTGCCAACTCGTGAATAGTAAATAACATATGCAGGTAATCGCAAGAATGTACGTACAGCATGAATCTAATATATGACAAATGCAGTAATAACAGGTCATGAGTACGAAATAATAGAATGTACACTAACAAGTACCAGCAATATATAAAGCAATAATGATATGACAACAGTATGCAATAATCATGCACTGGGGATATGAGAAAGTAAATGTGCAACACTCATGAAAGGTACACTCATAGGTACTCCTAATACATGGAACAGTGCACAAGTATATAAAGATGAGGTATGGAGTGAAATATGTCATTTCCACGGAATCCTGACATCGTGGTAGGATCACAATCCAGCAAGACAAATCAAAATCCCAATTCCTCAAATCAGCCCCCAAATTGGCTCTCATATCATCTAAGTGCCACATCGCCTCAACTGCACAATATCAAGTATATCTCGCATATGTATCGAATGTACAACATCAAGTAGATCTCACCTATCTAGTATGTACAATATCAGGTATATCTCACATATATCAAATGTACAACATCAAGTGGATCTCACATATCTCGTATGTACAATATCAGTATATCTCACATATATCAAATGTACAACAGCAAGTGGATCTCACATATCTCGTATGTACAATATCAGTATATCTCACATATATCAAATGTACAACAGCAAGTGGATCTCACATATCTCGTATGTACAATATCAGTATCCAATCCCAATGAATCTCTTAAGTCCCAAATCAAATCTCCAGCACAGTTCTAACATCCTAATATAATGTCAAAATTAAATATGATGAGGGCAATACACATATATTAGCGTCCCATTCCACTAATATTGGTGTAAGGGTATATATAACAGCGGCTCAATCCCCTGTTATATATACAAAGGAGTAATTAGAAATACCATGAAACCAATGTGCCAAGCATCGACACAGAAATGCTGATCCATCAGGTGCTGTCTCCATGACTGGCCCCCTGATAGGTACGTATCATACGCTATCCCGAAAGCTCGAGTGCCTAGCTCTGCCCCTCGCCTCTCGACGTATCCATACATACATGACTCCCGTCGGTATCCACTCGATAGCCGATGAGTCATTGGTCCTGTCACCAGAAAGTATGGTTCCCCTAAGCCTCATCGCCTAGCACCGCGATGTCGACTCACACAGCGACAACGTTCTTACTTCAGGGTACCTCCGGGCCCCACCATGTACCCATACACGGATCCCTCCTTTCCTCGCGTAGGGTATATATATCAGCACCGATAAATCTCATGGTGGCTGCTAAAATATCATATCAAGGAAACCGGGTTTTTCAATGTATGCATAATTTCATGAACTACCACGGCTCCCAAATCCAGAAAACATCATGAAGAATCCATATAACAATGCGATAATCCATGAATAAAGTATACGCAACATAAAAACTGTAATGAAAGCGTACAAAAGAAAAGCATAGAATTCACCAGATATAAATGAACACATGAATGGTATAGCAGAAATATAGGTATCTACCTCTATGATGATGTGATATACCTATCAGGTATAAGTAAAGTATAAAATGCAAGTACACCTGCAGCTATGTCCTTAGGTGTGTATGTACCTATCACTAATGGTACAATACCCTATTGGTAAACAGATAACTGTATGTCAATGTGATAGGAAATATGAATCAATGTCATAATGTCCCTAACCAATTAATATAACATCTATAAGTGGTTATGTGTGTGACATGGTAATTATTGACGGTGTGTGTAGCATACAAACAGTGCTAGTGCAACATAAATCGTCAATAATATGTGCAGTGTCATACTACTACTAGTCCAGGCACACTACAATCTAACTAATAGGGTAAATGCGTAATTCTAAACATGAAATAGAATATGCGACAATGTAAATATTTCTAGCCCAGACGCATAACGCCATGCGGGCGATTCCCCTGTAGATGTTAAATCTACTCACCAACGCTCCAAGCTAGGTGAAGCCTACCACCTGTTTCCCCTTGTCGTAGCGTCCGAAGTCCCTTCTTGTGAACCTAAAATTTCACAAACACAACACATAAGCTAAATATCCTAAAATGACGAAAAGACAACGAAACGCGACGAAAACGCCCGGAAAATTACACTGCGCGCTTAGCGCATCTATCGCGCACGATACCGGCCAAAACCCTAATTGGGGTCGCTAAACTACAAAACACCAATTCTGGACCCCGATCGTCCCGATCGTGCAACAAAACACAAAAATTATGAGGAATACACTGGATATAACCACGCAACTACCAAAAGAACCCTACGTCGGAAAACCCCCGAAATCTAGTAAGCAACCTATCGCAATATATCGCACTAGATTCAAGATAACACAAATCTAACAATTACAAATACCTTAAAATAGCTTAACTAAGCTATCTAAACCAATCCTATATTTTTAACACTCGCTAATTACGTTTTAGCAAAAATCTAGTAAGCAATTTTGCTTAATTAAACAAAATGCTTATTAGCAAAATTTAACACTTTCTACTAGATTAATCTTTTCCAAAACACAATTTAAAATTTGAATTAAACACTAATCACTTAATCAAAATTTAACCCTAACATGAATTTCTTAAACCAAATATATTGAATTAATCATGTATTAAAAGCTAAACTAAGCACTTAAATAGCTATCTAAATTAGCTAGTTAAAATTAAAGAAATTAATTATAGATTAAGGTAAGAAATTATACCTCCTCAAGAACACCAAAAAGAAATTTGATCCATCATTTTATCCTCCAAAATCAAGCTTTGATGAAGATCCCTGAAGGATTAGTGAAGGAAAAATGGTTTAATATTTATATAGGAATTTTTGGATTTATTTTTGGAATTCCTTTTGTGTTTTTGATAGAAAATGAGTTTGGAATTGTTAAGGACAGAAATGGGGGGGTTGAGCTCGGCCAAGAAGGGATGGGGGGTATTTTTGTGAATAATTTGTGAGGAAATAGCTAGGAAAGAGTGTAAATAATATAAAAAATGCTATTTTGCCACCTTTCACTCTTTTCTTTTCTTTTTAAATCCAAACCATTAGTCACAAAAAAAAATCTAGATATTTAAAAAGAACCTTCTAAAATAATTCTAGTGACAAAATTAATTTATTCACAAAATAAAAATTTTCCCGATTTACGTGCACAAAATACCGCTTAAAATAATATTTTATTCGGGAAAAAATCTATCTGAACCAAAACCTCCCAAATACTCCCAAAGTTCGCGTACAAGCTTTATTTTGGCCAAATTAGGTGTCGGTAAGCTTATACGGTCGTTTGATCGAAATCGGGTTAAAACGGGAAAAACCGACAATTTTGCCCTAAAACGGGAAAATTCGCAAAACGATTTCTGAAACGTTACAATCTCCCCCCCTTATAAAAATTCGTGCCCGAATTTAAAATTTTCACTAAGCGTACCTTCAAAGAGAGGATTACTAAACTCTCATATCTCGTTCGCAGCCTCCCAAGTGATTACCTCACTATACGGCTACGTCCAAGAAAACCCTTCACAGATGGCAAGACCCTTAACCGAAGTTTCTCCACCCGCCTAGCCATTAACACAATTGGCTGCTGGTGAACGAAAGATCGCGTCCAAACTAAATGGTCTGGTGCTGAATCATGTGAGAAAGGTCATGAAGGTAATTGCAAAGTATCGACACAAGGAATACGGGGTGAATACTCAAAAATCTGGGAGGAAGTGCCAAATTAAAGGCAACAGAACTAACTCACTTTAAGGATCTGGAAAGGACATACAATTCTGCGTAAGCTTCGCAAGGCTCAACACGTCCTTCATCGGAAAAATCCGTAGGAATACATGATCTCCCACTGCGAACTCGAGCATGCGATCACCATGGTCGGCATAAGACCTCTGTCCGCACAGGACTGTCATCATCCTTACCTGAAACAACTGGATCATTTCCGAAGTCTCTAGACTAGCTGGGGTCCAAAAATCCTACTATGCAGAGTCAGAAAAACAGACTGGAGATCGACACAACCTAACAAACAAAACTTAAAGGTTGCCAATTGGAATGTCTCCTGATAACAGCTATCAAGAAGTATCCTAACAATGGCGAGTGACGATCCCAACCGCCGCAAACAATTAACACAAACGCACAACAAGACAAACACCTTAAAACGAAACCTGAAATTTCTCTTTACATTCCTGTCCACCCGTAACTATCTCACCAGTCACGTCAATATTGGCGGAACTTGAATGAACATAGAGAGTTGACTGATGTGCTTGCTCTAGGATTTCACGTCTGTACCCGATAACATCAGGTACACAAACGCATTCCTAACTTAGCACAACCTTGTCTCAATCACAGACTCCGAATCAAAAGCAAGAACTGATGCAGTTGCTAACTGAATCTTGAACTGCCGAAAACTCTATACACATGCCTCAGTCCAAAGAAAAGAACCTACTTTCAGGTCTGTACAGTCAACGGTGCAACAATACGCTAGTAATCCTGCACGAAACGGCGGTCAAAACCTGCTAAGCCCAAAATCAAAGGACATCCGTCCTGCACACAAGTCCGGGCCTAAGCTGTACGGTCTCGATCTCCCTCGGAACCATACGAAACCGTCTTCCGTAACTACAAGACCTAGGAGTCAACACAAACAAGCCTGAAGGAACACTCCGAGAATCTAGCAAACAGCTGGGGCTCTCCCAATGTCTGCAAAACAAATTCTCAAGTGCTGCTCCTGTTCCTCAAGACACATAGTATAGACCAGAATGTCATCAAAACACAACAGCAACTGGTCGAGGAACGGCCTGAAGAAATCTGGTGCATCATAACTACAAATGCTGCTAGGGCATTGGCGAGTTCAACGACACCACCAAAACATAAACTGCCCATAGCACGCACAAAAACAGTATTCGGAATGCCACCACTCCGAACCCGCAACAATGATGACCTGATCCCAAACAAACTTAGAAAAAGTCTCGCACTCTGGAGCTGATCAAAGAAATCGTCAAAGCGAGGTAAATGATACCTAACCGCACCGTAAGCCGGTTCAATTGACGATCTATCAATCCACAACCACAATCTGTCGTCTTTCTCCTTGACGAACAGAAATAGGAGCTCCCAAAAGCGAAACACTCGGACACACAAACCTCCCAACAAACAACTCTGCAGCAGATCCTTAAGCTCCCTGAAATTCGCTAGCTCTCCTGGAATATCGTCGGAAAACTCTCGCACGATAAGTACCCGGTCCAACAATCCCACTGTGGCTCCGGTATCTCGACTGAACGCCTAGAATCCACGACATCTCCTCCAAAGCTGACTAGCGAAAAAGGCTGAATTCAAGCTGTGAGAGGCGGCACAACTATCCACCTGCACAACAAGAACTGACTCGCCGGGAAAACAATTCTTGACTGTTTCCACACGGTAGTCCACAGACGCCTAACACGTAGCTAACCAATCCATGCCCAGGAGAACGTCAAATCCAACATCTCTAGAAGGATCCAATGACGGCAAAATCTCCCCACCGATTGGCATACTACTGAAATACGTGTCGCACAACAAAAGAATCGCTGACAGAAGTTAACACAACAAAACGGCTGATCTAACTAACACGATCCTCGTCCCAACCACGGCACAAAGTGCGAAAAACCAACAAGTACATCAAAGAACATGAACAAGGATACCTGAAAACTCTGCATTGGACGCCTGGGCGTCCGGATGAGTAGAAACAAACTCTCGTGTCTGCCTTCTACCCGGAACTGTCAAAACTCTTCCTCTGCCAGACTGACCCCTCTGAGCGAACCTTCCACGCCTACGACCGCTTAGAACACGACTCTGACGCGGCGCTAAGGAACAACCCCTGATGAAGTGGTGAAGGCTCCCACATCGATAGCATCCAATATAACGCTGCTGACCCTCCTGGGGATAAGAGCTGAACGTCTGTCCACGTCCTATGCTTCTGCTGCTCCCGCGACGGTCACGAAATCGACGACTAGGCCTCTATCCCTGGACTGGCACACCTGTACGGGTCCTCCACTGTCCTGGAACTCGCAAAGTCTCTGCAATACGTGTCTCGTCGACTGGGGCTACATCCACTGGTGCTACGTAGGTGACAGACTGCTGCATGCTGATCCCAAGGAACAACTGAGTAACAGGGGTGTCAACCTCCTATCGCTGCGCTCGAATGGAATCAACCAATGATCTCATTGTCTGGCGCAAGTCCTGCATCTCTGTCACAAGCCTAGCGAGCTGATCTGTCGAAGGCTGAACCGTCTGCACCTGTGCAACAAAAGTGCCATCCTGGTCAGTGCTCGTCTCACCAGAGCTAACTCTGACCGCAGCCCTCGCTGCACCACTCTGAGTCCCCATAGTCATCGGCGGCAAGGCTATAAATAGAGATAGGATTCGATAAGAACAAGGAAATCGAATCACAAGGATATGAATCATCAAGGAAGTAATTTCAAGCAATTTGTACTTAGGCACTTTAAGCGAAATACTGCATCGTGAGTATGCTGCAGACATACACACACTACGTTACTCCGCTTAGGTTACCTACTCCATCATACCAAGGTCATCCTACACTCCGAAAGGTAAAACCGCGCTCTGATACCAACTTTGTCACGACCCAAAATTGGCACGTGACAGCCCTAATACTACGCAACGCCTCCAGACGTAACGCAGTAAAAGAAAGCCAAAACCCAGAAATCTAAACCATAAAAATACGGAAAAGATAATAAAAAGTTTTTGAAACATTTAAAATCACAACCCAAATTCTTTAAAAGAGTCCACTTTTTCTTTAAAATTTTAGCAGCACCTCCTTTGTAAAAGCTAGCCCCAAAAATGGGTACAACATAAATATAAGGTAAAGCATCCCCAAACGGGAGCAAAATCCACGCCCAACGGCGGAAAACAACACCACAACAGATATACGACGCCGTAGCGAAGAAATAAGAGGCAAAAGAAAGGAAACTGTATAAAAGACAACAAATCCAACATAATATACAACATCGTTCTCACCAAGTCTCTAAGTCAATATGAAAATAGTAGATGGAGAGTACAGGGATACAACGAATATACAATACAACGAAGAAGCACAAAAGCCACCTAAGCAAACTGCACACTGTGAGCTGATGCGGTATCCGTAGCAAAAGATGATAGATGAATAGCCAGCCTCGACTATTCTGGGGAACACTCTGTAACACCTGTGGCACAACGGGCGTGAGTTGCCAACTCGTGAATAGTAAATAACATATGCAGGTAATCGCAAGAATGTACGTACAGCATGAATCTAATATATGACAATTGCAGTAATAACATGTCATGAGTACGAAATAATGGAAAGTACACTAACAAGTACCACCAATATATAAAGCAATAATGATATGACAACAGTATGCAATAATCATGCACTGGGGATATGAGAAAGTAAATGTGCAACGCTCATGAAAGGTACACTCATAGATACTCCTAATACATGGAACAGTGCACAAGTATATAAAGATGAGGTATGGAGTGAAATATGTCATTTCCACGGAATCCTGACATCGTGGTAGGATCACAATTCAGCAAGACAAATCAAAATCCCAATTCCTCAAATTAGCCCCCAAATTGGCTCTCATATCATCTAAGTGTCACATCGCCTCAACTGCACAATATCAAGTATATCTCGCATATGTATCGAATGTACAACATCAAGTAGATCTCACCTATCTAGTATGTACAATATCAGGTATATCTCACATATATCAAATGTACAACATCAAGTGGATCTCACATATCTCGTATGTACAATATCAGTATATCTCACATATATCAAATGTACAACAGCAAGTGGATCTCACATATCTCGTATGTACAATATCAGTATATCTCACATATATCAAATGTACAACAGCAAGTGGATCTCACATATCTCGTATGTACAATATCAGTATCCAATCCCAATGAATCTCTTAAGTCCCAAATCAAATCTCCAGCACAGTTCTAACATCCTAATATAATGTCATAATTAAATATGATGAGGGCAATACACATATATTAGCGTCCCATTCCACTAATATTGTTGTAAGGGTATATTTAACAGCGGCTCAATCCCCTGTTATATATACAAAGGAGTAATTAGAAATACCATGAAACCAATGTGCCAAGCATCGACACAGAAATGCTGATCCATCAGGTGCTGTCTCCATGACTGGCCCCCTGATAGGTACGTATCATACGCTATCCCGAAAGCTCGAGTGCCTAGCTCTGACCATCGCCTCTCGACGTATCCATACGTACATGACTCCCGTCGGTATCCACTCGATAGCCGATGAGTCATTGGTCCTGTCACCAGAAAGTATGGTTCCCCCTAAGCCTCATCGCCTAGCACCGCGATGTCGACTCACACAGCGACAACGTTCTTGCTTCAGGGTACCTCCGGGCCCCACCATATACCCATACACGGATCCCTCCTTTCCTCGCGTAGGGTATATATATTAGCACCGATAAATCTCATGGTGGCTGCTAAAATATCATATCAAGGAAAAGCGGGTTTTTCAATGTATGCATAATTTCATGAACTACCACGGTTCCCAAATCCAGAAAACATCATGAAGAATCCATATAACAATGCGATAATCCATGAATAAAGTATACGCAACATAAAAACTGTAATGAAAGCGTATAAAAGAAAAGCATAGCATTCACCAGATATAAATGAACACATGAATGGTATAGCAGAAATATAGGTATCTACCTATATGATGATGTGATATACCTATCAGGTATAAGTAAAGTATAAAATGCAAGTACACCTGTAGCTATGTCCTTAGGTGTGTATGTACCTATCACTAATGGTACAATACCCTATAGGTAAAAAGATAACTGTATGTCAATGTGATAGGAAATATGAATCAATGTCACAATGTCCCTAACCAAGCAATATAACATCTATAAGTGGTTATGTGTGTGACATGGTAATTATTGACGGTGTGTGTAGCATACAAACAGTGCTAGTGCAACATAAATCGTCAATAATATGTGCAGTGTCATACTACTACAAGTCCAGGCACACTACAATCTAACTAATAGGGTAAATGCGCAATTCTAAACATGACATAGAATATGCGACAATGTAAATATTTCTAGCCCAGACGCATAACGCCATGCGGGCGATTCCCTTGTAGATGTTAAATCTACTCACCAACGCTCCAAGCTAGGTGAAGCCTACCACCTGTTTCCCCTTGTCATAGCGTCCGAAGTCCCTGCTTGCGAACCGAAAATTTCACAAACACAACACATAAGCTAAATATCCTAAAATGACGAAAAGACAACGAAACGCGACGAAAACGCCCGGAAAATTACACTGCGTGCTTAGAGCATCTATCGCGCACGATACCGGCCAAAACCCTAATTGGGGTCGCTAAACTACAAAACACCAATTCTGGACCCCGATCTTCCCGATCGCGCAACACAACACAAAAATTACGAGGAATACACTGGATATAACCTCGCAACTACCAAAAGAACCCTACGTCGGAAAACACCCGAAATCTAGTAAGCAAACTATCGCAATATATCGCACTAGATTCAAGATAACACAAATCTAACAATTACAAATACCTTAAAATAGCTTAACTAAGCTATCTAAACCAATCCTATATTTTTAACACTCGCTAATTACGTTTTAGCAAAAATCTAGTAAGCAATTTTGCTTAATTAAACAAAATGCTTATTAGCAAAATTTAACATTTTCTACTAGATTAATCTTTTCCAAAACACAATTTAACATTTGAATTAAACACTAATCACTTAATCAAAATTTAACCCTAACATGAATTTCTTAAACCAAACATAATGAATTAATCATGAATTAAAAGCTAAACTAAGCACTTAAATAGCTATCTAAATTAGCTAGTTAAAGATTAAAGAAATTAATTATAGATTATGGTAAGAAATTATACCTCCTCAAGAACACCAAAAAGAAATTTGATCCATCATTTTATCCTCCAAAATCAAGCTTTGATGAAGATCCATGAAGGATTAGTGAAGGAAAAATGGTTTAATATTTATATAGGAATTTTTGGATTTATTTTTGGAATTCCTTTTGTGTTTTTGATAGAAAATGAGTGAGAAATGAGTTTGGAATTGTTAAGGACAGAAATGGGGGGGTTGAGCTCGGCCAAGAAGGGATGGGGGGTATTTTTGTGAATAATTTGTGAGGAAATAGCTAGGAAAGAGTGTAAATAATATAAAAAATGCTATTTTGCCACCTTTCACTCTTTTCTTTTCTTTTTAAATCCAAACCATTAGTCACCAAAAAAAATCTAGATATTTAAAAAGAACCTTCTAAAATAATTTTAGTGACAAAATTAATTTATTCACAAAATAAAAATTTTCCCGATTTACGTGCACAAAATACCGCTTAAAATAATATTTTATTCGGGAAAAAATCTATCTGAACCAAAACCTCCCAAATACTCCCAAAGTTCGTGCACTAGCTTTATTTTGGCCAAATTAGGTGTCGGTAAGCTTATACGGTCGTTTGATCGAAATCGGGTTAAAACGGGAAAAACCGACAATTTTGCCCTAAAACGGGAAAATTCGCAAAACGATTTCTGAAACGTTACAATTCACAATATCACTATACAAAGCAAGAACTAGAAAAACAATCAAAAGACAAAACCGAGGGTTGTAGCATCAGCTAGTTATTGCTAAAGAGGTCACTCCCGGTGAAGGGATCTCGGCTCTTTCCTCATCGAATAAGGTGCGGGATATATTACATATATCACTATGCAAAGCAAAAAACTGTAGCTACCCTTTTTGAAAAGTTTGATTCTACAACATCTTTTAGGTTTCTTTTCTTTCATTAATCACATTAATGAAGTCCTATCATTTAAGTCACCTAATCATCACAGATAAATACAACGTACACTTATGCCATCCGCATTCGTCTCGATGTCTCATCATGCACCGTTAGGTTAGGTAACTAACGGCAGAGCGGGGCAGGGCTAGCGCAGGTGTAAAACATACGTAACGTCTATATAATATATCATATATACTATATACAGTATCCATCTCAACATATCAAATGATCACATCACAGATATCGCAGCAGAAGAAATATATGAAACATTAGATATACAAGGACGTCCGTGTTTTATTTTGAGCGTCTATAAAACACGGATTCTACGGTCGAGATGAATAGCCAAACCCACATCCCTAGACCCCTACGAGAGCGGCAAGCAACCCTACTAGTTCTGGAGTTAGGAGACCCGAACTCGACTCCTCGAGTTGGTCTCCCACTGGACCCTAGAACCCGGTTACTCGTGCTCTCCTTCTTAGGTCTATCCTAATGCGGAAAAGTAAATAATATACATCAATGGTGACATCAACCTCAACCCGGAACTGCCCCAATAAAAGAATATTACATAAACTTAATTTTACATGAATGAAAACAAAAACTCTCATCTCACATAAAACCCCCGGCTATTCAAAACGCGATGACCCAATATAACATATCCAGCAACATATAACATCATATGTCATCAACGTAAGTAAATATGCACATCCTAATTGTCATTGACATATAGCAACGAAACCGGCGATATCACATATTACACTTACGGTCGCAGAAAAGAAACTGTAAAACTACAACATTTGAAATCCACAAACACCTTAGACATCATAAATCCGAAATATCACATACTTCGCATTTCATGCCTAACTGTATGAATTCCACATATTGTATCACATTACAGAAAAAGCTAGACGATATTAAACATTCCAATCAAATCATTAAACACCCAAAATTACCCAGAAAGCTCAACACGTGAGCGTAGTTTAAAGTAATTCAGCACACGCCATAACACCAATGAACCAGCCGTAGAAGGGCCAAACCAACGCCTCACATGTGAAACTCTAAACCACCACAAACCCTAGGGTTCAAGTGGCGGTTTTGACGGCCACATAATCAAGTTAAGGTTTTGTTCTTCTAGAGGGTCCATCGCATAACTTGCATGATCTTTAAAAGCTTTTTAACTACGGGAAAAATCCAACACTTGGAAATTTTCCCGGCAAGGGTTAAAGTGGGTATTTGACATCCGATTGAACTTTTTAACAACGTCTAAAGTTACCCGAAAAAAAGTTAAAATACGACTACGAAACACTCCGATTTGTCACTACTGTAAATTACCTTCACATGACAATTTAGCAAGAATAAACAACACCTGAAGCACCAAAACCAAAGAAACAGAACACTGAAAAAATTTGGGGGGGCCTTGGATTGGGCCGGTGAGGGGGGGCCGGCCCAATCTGCACAGTTTGGCTCTAGATTTCTTCAGCATTCATAGTATCATACATACATCATTCTGTACATGTTTAAAAAAATTTTAGGGATCGTTTAGAATTCGACAAAAAATAGGTTTTAGGGTTTCAAGTTTCGAAGTCGTTTTGTATTTGTAATCTAACAAAATCCGTATTATTTCCTAGCTTGGCTCTGATACCACTATTGGGTTCCCATCGACGGCAGCAAGGTTTCGGGAGGCATCGTCCATGCCATTTTTAAAAATTTGCCGTTTCAAGGAACTCTAAACAAGAATTGATAACATGAATATAATACGGAAACACATGTAAATAATTTTACATCTAAGTGAAATCAAAATACAACCTTTGTAGATCGGTCCTTCACTTTATAAGCTCCTTGTAGTAGTCCCTTCGATGCGATCATCGAACTCCCGGACTCTCGGACGGCTCCATGAGAAGAGGGCAACGGTTTTTCTTGAAATCTTCGAGGACGAAGATGATCTACGTCAAGGGAATACGAACTCAAGCTTCTACTTCACTAACTTGAGAATTAGTGAAGCAAACACCCTAAACTAAAGTGCTAGTCTAGTAGAGGATGAGGAAATAGGAAATGGGTTCACTTCAGAATTTCTTTTCTCACATTGTTTCTCACTTTAGATCAAACTCTAGCAAGCTTTTCTTTTTCAAGAAGAAGATGAAGAAAGAAATGAGAATGAAAATAAATCTAAGTCAGATATTTAACCATGGGTGAGTGGGTATCATTTACTAACTCTTGTAGAGACATAACCATGGCTAATTATAGTGGTTAGGTTAATAAATATCCTAAGTAAAACAAATCTAGTGGACTTGGTCAATGCACTCACAAGCTTCATGAAGCTTCATGCACTTGAACAATTTGTTAGTGTATATGCCCTAGAGGTCATTACTGTATCATACTAGTATGTATATTACTTGATGGAAGCTTGGGATATTCAAAGTTGTATAAACAATCTTGCTCGAAATAGTAGTATGCTACTTGGTTTGTCTTTGCTTTAATGTGTACATGTGTTTCTTTATTATATCACCTATACGCATTAGTAGAGCCCTTAGGATCTTTTCTTGATTACCGGCGTTGTGATGGCGATCACACTCGTGGGGGCTGGGTAATCCACAAGCACATCCTTATACACGTCCCTAGTCGTGGGATTATCGAGACAGGGCATCGATACTACGGAGTAGACTAGCGTATGCGCTTCTCATCCCAGCACGGGAGACAGTCTGTCCCACAGCCGTCAGTACGCCGTACTTGAGATAGTATGCGGGTGCTCGTTAGGTTACGAGTATACTGGACAGGACTCGTCGGGAACTGATGGTTGGTATTATACCTATCATCAGTTATCAGTTCCCAGGTGACATGAGTACAGCTTAGTCCGCTGACTTGACACTGTCACTTTGCCTCGAGTTTGTTCCCACTGTTCTTTGATTACTACCCTACCACGGCTCTACTGAGTCGTGCAAATAGGTAGTAGTTGGGTGCAGTCCCGAAGCACTTGGAGGCAGTGACAGTTAGACAGGATTCGTCTCTCCCGGTATTGGGGGTTGACATCGTGTTGTGTCTAGGAGAGCCATTACACGAGTAGTCCCTGGCCAGGGCAAGCGAGATATACTGGTAGGTTTCCAGTGATGTCTCAGGGTGTTCTGGGCTACACTCCGACATGACTTGTACCGCTATTTGGGGACTGACGTTCACCACCCCCATAGGCCCGCCATGCGATGTATCAAACGAACAGACCGGACTGTACGGAGAATGTCACATACAGGCTCAGTAGGAGTTCGGATGGGTTTACCTCATCGGCCTTCTTGTCGACATCTACCTGGGGACCGTTACGTACAGCTAGTGCCGCTTGCGGTCTGTGGTTAAACCCACTGCCAGCGTAGTGTCGAGTCTTTAGAGTCCCACACAGAGAGTTTCCCTGCACTGGGAGAAACGTGTAGAGGCCGTATAGTTTTACGGCAGGGCTGCGATCACTTACATACACTTGTGTGCGTGTGGTGTTCGGGTAGGAAATACTAGTGGGCTTTGGTTTAAGCCGGATCCTAGTATTGCACGGATGGATTTGTTTTGTCTTCTGCGCATCCGCATTCTACGGAATGTGGATGCAGGTGTGTATGCACAGTTTTGAGGAGCGATAAAGGAGGAGGTGCCCCATTAGGGTTTTGGCAGTTGGTTCGGCCAAAACCGTAATGTGGCACACTCATTAGGGTTTTGACAATTCGTTTGGTCAAAACCATTTTGAGCCGGAGACATTGTTTACTAATCCTTTTAGTGATAGTTTAGTGATGGCTAATTGCATTGACCATTTGACCACTTAAATCTCTCTTGACTTTGTTGACCCATTGACCGTGTTGACCATTGACCTTCAAGAGAGATCCACACTCTTCTTTCATTTTCTTTTTATTTCTTGTGTTATGATAATGGTCAATTCAATGTGCCATCAACTTTTATCATGATAGGATTAGTAATGACGATTTTGTGTATTATTGCAACCATGGTTCATTTCATTTGGTTTAATCTTTTCATTATTCTCTTCTCATTCTCTCTCTTGAAGTGAGAAGAAACAGAAAAGCTCCATGGTTGCTAAGTTTCTCCTTCTTCTTCCTCCTCTTGATCTCATCTTTTGATCTTATGTGTTGAGAGAAAAAGATCCTACAAAAACAAACACATCCATACATCTCCTCTACACATTTTAGGGCTTCTTGACTAGCAATCTCTTTGCCCTAGTTGCCTCGGCTCGAGGTGGAGCTCGGTGTACATCTCTCGGGTGGATCGTCTTCGACTCAAGTAGGCCGCGGAGGTGACCAAAGTCCGGATCAACCCTCGGAGCAAGCAAGGAGAAGAACAACAAGAAGAGAAGGAGTTCAAGTTGAGGTATAACCCCTAACCGAGTAGATAAATCTCTAGTTAGGATGCTAGTGTGTTATTTAGCAAAGATCCGGCTTTTACGGTCCATGTTACCAAGTCTAGAAATTTTTTTTGTTTTACCATTTCCGCAACCCCGGATGTACCGGGAGAGGTAGCGAGGACTTAACAGTGGTATCAGAGCCTAACTAAACACACCCTAGCATGTTAACAAAGTATTGAGAATTTCGACCGGACGAAAAACCGCAAAACACCCCGGAAATTTCAAGTTTCTGCCGATTTTCAGATCTGTTCCAAAAATAATAAATCATACACTAAAAATCGGCTCAGGCTTTTGTTAGAAAACTGGAGAAATTTGATCCCCTAACTCGGCTAAAGCGCCGCGGATCCGCGTCATAAGCTTGCTTATGCCGCGGAACCGCGGCCGATTTACCTCAGTTGGGGGATCTGCTTACTGCAGTTTTCTTAGATGGGTATTTTGGGAGTTTTACAATATGACTTTTCTGCCCAGATTTTCCAGAAAGCAAAATTTGTTTTTGGGGCTTAAAAATCCGTATTTTTGGTCGATGTTCTGTAGACTTTGGCTAATGGTTATATCTGTAATGTTATACATGTATTGAACGTCTACTAATCGCTATACGTCGATTAGTGGGGGTTATACATATCTGTGATCTGTGTTGCTGATGGTATGTGTATATGAACTCGTTGGATTGTCGCGGATGAATAGCCGGGGTGGATGTGAGATGAGAGTTTCTTTTTCTTTCATTCATGTAATAAATTTGTAAATTGATGTAATATTATTTGTATGGCCGCACAACCGGGTCGGGGTTGTAGCTGTCATTGTATAATTCTTTTTACTATTTTTGCTCCTAGGATAGACCCATGGAGGGGGTGCACAAACTACCGGGTATCTCGAAGTGCCGAGTGGCCTACTCACGGTGTTGAGGGAGGTTGCTTCGCTTCGGGTACTTGGCGGGTTGTTTGCCGCACCCGTAGGGGTCTTGGGTGGGGTATTGGCTATTCATCGCGACCGTGTAATCCGCTTTTCGTTGCAGGCTCGAACGAATCGCGGGTTCCTAGTATATCCAAAGTGTTCATCTTTGATCTGGATTGGCTATCATTGCTATATATCTATATATAATAACTATTTAGGCGTTGCTTATGTTTTTCAGCCGCGCTAGCCCAGTCCCCGCTGTGTCGTTAGTTAAGTAACCTAACGGGTGATGACGGGGCCCCGTGGCGAATGCGAATGGCATAAGCGTACGTCATATTTTGGTTGTTTTCTGCAATGGTAGGATTTAAATGATGGGACGCATTAAAAGAACTAATGCAAGAAAATAAACCTAAAAGACGTTGTTGGAACAATTTTTCAAAAAGCTGTTATTGCAAGGACGTTCACTTGTTTTGCATCGAGGTATTCGGTTATGAATGCCCAGTACCTCATTCGAGGAGGCAAGGGCCGAGATCCCCGCATCGGGAGTGACCCCTGGGACAAAAGTTTGCGTCAGGGTAATAACTTCACTATAGTCGATTAATTCTTGCTTTGCATCGAGGTATTCAGTTTGGAATATCCTGCACCTCATTCGACGATGAAAGAGCCGAGATCCCTTCACAGGGAGTGACCTCTTTAGCAAAAGTTTTTCGCCACTATATTTTGAAAAAGTGTATCACGTTCCTTCAACGATATCAAGTTCATTACGTTAACGGGTTTTCGCCAAAACCCAGCCGTAGCCCTCCGTCATTTCTTATAAGTTATACTTAGTATTCGTGCTGCGTTTGTTGACTGTGTCAAGGCGCAGTGAACGGTAGCTGAGTATTGCTTATCTGCTGGATACAATGTGATTGGTTAGGACAGTCGTGTAACCTTGTTGACTGTGTCAAGGGTTATGCGGGTGGGTTTAATGCAATCAAGATAATGACGGGTTGAACTTGAGTAGGACCCTTTGATTTGTTGACTGTGTCAATGTCACTTGGGTCCTAGGGGCAAAAACCACATCGGGAGTTTCAAAAGTACTGAAACTTGCTAGTGTTGCATACCATCTGGAGTGTGATGATTCTGGTAGGATTCCTTCAGTTTTGTCACGCGATGATATTTGGATCCCGATCCTACTGTGAGTATATGCTACTCCTCGGGAACTTTCTCACTTAACGATCAATGCTATAAACCAAGTAGGTGTCTAGAAAGGTGTTAGCAGGGCTACGCCCACAGAAAAAAGAGGTTACTTAATTAAGTAACTTCGCGAAAGCGTTGGAAAACCTCCCTCGAAGTACCGACACTGGCCTGGCTGAACAGTTAAGCAAGTATTGTACGGTGAGTTTGATCCCGACTAATTCTTCCTTTATGGTTTGAGGAGGGATTGGAGAGACGGTGGGAGCCATCCTGTTTAGATAAATTAAAAACCAATCTAAACTTGCAGGAGCGCACGCTAAGTGTTTCTTTTCTCTCTCTCCAGGTAGCAACCATTTCACGCCCTAATCAAGATAATAAAATGTATCGCTTGACCGATCCGAATTCTTATTCGGGGCTGGGGAACGTTGGTTCGGCTCTAACTTGTGAAAAGAGTCATAAGTATGAGCAAGGGAAAGGGGATTGTATGGATTCCCTGTTGATGAAGATGCTTGGTTTTGCATATACTTCAGGTGTTCTTGTAATTGAGAACTGTTTTACGGTCAGCCCTACCTCCTGGGTACTTGATACCGGATCAGGATCTCATATCTGTAATTTATTGCAGGGACTGAGAAAAAGTAGGAAAGTTGCACCGGGTGATATGTCACTCAGAGTAGCGAACGGAGCACAAGTTAATGCGGCAGCCGTCGGTGAATATCACCTAGTATTGCCAAATGGCAAGACTATGATTTTGAACGATTGCTACTATGTACCTTCCATGGTTTGCAACATCATATCAGTTTCTTTACTCGATAAAGATGGATATAACTTTGTTCTTGATAGAAATATCATGAACATTTACCTTTATAAGGTACTGGTTGCAGAAGGTACACTGTGTAATGGTATCTACGTTCTAAATCAGAATACAGTTCTCAATGTACAAAACACACGCAAGAGGAAGAATTCAGATACGAATGAATCCTACTTATGGCATTGTAGACTTGGTCATATCGGAAAGAAAAGAATGAGTAAGTTGCATAAAGATGGACTCTTGGATGCATTCGAGTTTTCATCTTATGAAACTTGTCAGTCTTGTCTCAAAGGGAAGATGACCAAATCTCCGTTCACCGGACATGGAGAAAGAGCAGCAGAGCTCTTGGGACTCGTACATAGTGATGTATGTGGTCCGATGTCTATACATGCAAGGGGTGGGTTCTCGTACTTCATCACATTCACTGACGATCTCTCTAGGTTCGGATATGTGTATCTGATGAAACACAAATCTGAAGCTTTTGAGAAATTCAAGGAATTCAGAAACGAAGTAGAGAACCAGACTGGTAAAAGTATCAAGATCCTCCGGTCTGATAGAGGAGGGGAGTACTTAAGCACGGAATTCCTAGATTACTTAAAAGAGAATGGTATTCTCTCTCAGCTTACTCCTCCTTATACACCACAGCACAACGGTGTTTCGGAGCGGAGGAATCGTACCCTATTGGATATGGTTCGCTCCATGATGAGTAGTGCTGAGTTACCTCATTCATTCTGGGGATATGCACTTCAAACTGCAGCACATCTATTGAATCAAGTTCCATCCAAATCCGTGCCTAAGACTCTGTATGAAATATGGAGCGGTAAGAGTTTTTATCTTAAACGTATTAAGATTTGGGGTTGCCCAGCTTATGTCAAAAAGCAGAACCCAGACAAACTTGAGGCACGGGCAGTTTTGTGTAAGTTTGTGGGATACCCAAAAGATTCTAGTGGGTATCTATTCTACCATGCAGAGGAATAGAAGATAATTGTTTCAAGAAATGCCACATTTTTAGAAAAAGAATTTCTTCTTAAAAATATTAGTGGCAGCACGGTAGAACTGGATGAAATTCCAGAAACACAAGCTTTAACAAAAGATTTGGTAGAACCACTAGATTCAGTTACAACCAACGAACCTCAGCCACTTCGCAGATCTGGTAGGATTTCTCATCCGCCCGAGAGATACTATGGTTTTCTTATAGACGGGGATCGAGAGGATTGCATCTTGGAAGAAGATGACCCTACCAGTTTCAAGCAGGCCATTATCAGTAGGGACTCTGACAAGTGGCAGGAAGCAATGCAATCCGAAATGGAGTCCATGTACGCCAATAAAGTGTGGACCTTGGATATTGCTCCACCTGGGGTAAAACCCGTTGGATGCAAATGGATCTACAAAAGGAAACTTGGTGTAGATGGGCAGGTGGAAACCTATAAGGCTAGACTCGTTGCAAAAGGTTTTCGTCAAAGACCTGGTTTGGACTATGACGAAACTTTTTCTCCGGTGGCTATGCTCAAACCCATTCGGATCCTACTTGCCATTGCTGCCTTCCATGACTATGAAATCTGGCAGATGGATGTTAAAACGGCTTTCCTAAACGGTTGTTTGGAAGAGTGCGTTTACATGGATCAGCCAGAAGGTTTCGTAGACAGTGGGAGCAGCGGGAAGGTGTGCAAGTTGCTTAAATCCATTTATGGATTAAAGCAGGCATCGCGGAGCTGGAACATCTGTTTTGATGAGGCAATCAAGGAATTTGATTTCATCAAGAACGAAGATGAACCCTGTGTCTATAAGAAGATTGTAGGACGAACTGTCGTATTCCTAGTCTTGTACGTGGACGACATTCTTTTGATAGGAAATGACATTCCTATGCTACAATCGGTCAAGCTATTTTTGTCACAACGGTTCTCCATGAAGGACCTGGGTGATGCTTCGTACATTCTGGGGATCAAGATCTATAGAGAAAGATCCAAGAGACTACTGGGACTTTTGCAGTCCAGGTACATAGAGACCGTACTAAAGAGATTTAGTATGGAGGATTCCAAGCGCGGTAACATACCCGCATTGCACGGAATTACCCTCTCCAAGAAGATGTCTCCTAAGACTGACGAGGAGAGGGTTCGCATGAGCACTATACCCTACGCTTCGGCGGTAGGATCTATAATGTATGCGATGCTATGTACAAGACCAGATGTAGCTTACACGCTGAGCACGGTAAGCCAGTATCAGTCAGACCCAGGTGAGGACCACTGGACAGCAGTGAAGAACATTCTCAAGTACCTGAGAAGGACTAAGGAGATGTTCCTGGTTTACGGTAATGGAGACCTCAGGGTCGAGTCCTTTACCGATTCAAGCTTCCAGAGTGACAAAGATGACAGCAAGTCTGTCTCGGGTTTTGTGTTTACCCTCAACGGAGGGGCGGTATGTTGGAGGAGTTCCAAACAGGATACCATCACAGACTCGACGATGGAGGCTAAATACATTGCTGCAAGCGATACCGCAAAAGAGGCGGTCTGGATGAAGAAGTTCATTAGTGAACTTCAGGTGGTTCCGTCCATTGTTGACCCAATACCTTTGTATTGCGATAACAATGGGGCTATAGCTTTAGCGAAGGAACCATGGTCCCATCAGAAATCCAGGCACATCTTAAGGCGGTATCACCTGATCAGGGAGATCATTGATCGCCAGGAGATCGAGGTGCGGAGTGTGTCTACGACAAGTGGTTAATTAATTAGGCCCACTACTTACGTAGTGGAGAACCTCCCACTTTCTTGGCACTTACCTGGCCATAGAAAGAGCAAAGGGGCGGTAGAGGATCCATCTTGCGACTTGTCTTCTGAAAGTCTAGGAGCGGTCTAGAGACTTGACTTAGGTGACCACTAGAATTAGGGTTGCTTGTGCATTATTTGTGTGAATTTTTCAAAAATCCGTATTTTTGAAAACAAACATCTTTTCCTTAATTATCACAACGCTGCCACTTGTGCTAAACCATTTAGTGCATGCTCAGCTGAACATGGGATTTTAGTGCCCGTCTTGTCCGCGTTCCTTCTATCGACTCCGAAGTCGGTAATTCTACGTCTACCTTTTCTACACCCACTACCACACCCACTTTGATGGACGGTTCTCCATCGAACTTCTTTAACACTACTCTGCCACCATCCGCAGGTGCGCAGAATTCGCCCCGCATCTCTCTCTAAGAGAGATGCTACCCTATGCGAGGTCCTCTTTCGACCTGTCTCACCATTCCACTAGCCAATGGGGACAATTTCGAAATCAAACCACAATACATCAATCTTTAGCCCAAATACCACGGTCTCGAGTCTGAAGACGCATACGTCTTTATTACCAAATTTGAAAATGTATGCGCAATGATAGGTACTTCACAACTTTCTGTGGATGCTATGAGATTACGTCTTCTCCCATTTACCTTGTGCGATATGGCCGAGAAGTGGCTACATAACACAGCCGCACATTCTATTTCAAATTGGGGAGAATTCGTAACAGCTTTCCTAAAGAAATTCTACCCTAATCATAAAACAGCTCGAGTCCGTAGCGAAATAAATCAATTTGCCCATCTTCCAAATGAACCATTCTCGAAGTATTTTGAACGCTTCAAGGATCTGTTAGTTCAATGTCCACATCACGGAATTCCTAGATGGGATCTGTGTAGAATCATATATGATGGCATTTATCCTACAATAAAACAGACTCTTTGAATCCATGTGTCAAGGCACCTTCATGAATAAAGATGATGGTGAAGCCTGGAGATTTTTAGAAGATTTCGCTGATAAAACTTTACAGTGGCAGAGTCTAAACCAGTCATTGTCTAGGGGTGGTATTCATCAACTTGATGTTTCCATAGGAGTTAGAGCTGAAATGACAGCAATGCAAAAGAAACTCGAAGCTATGGAACATAAATTTTCAGCAGCCTCCCTAAATCAGATGTCACTCTCCAAAACAGTTTGTGGAAGCTGTTCTGATCCATCTCATCTTACGGAAGAATATCCATTAAATTCTCTGTTTCAAGGTCAAGAGCATACCAATGCCGCTTTCCAGCAAAGACCTAGAAACGATCCGTATTCTTCCATTTATAATTAGGGTTTGAGGAATCACCCTAACTTTGCTTGGAACCAATCACAAACTAAAAATATGGTTCCAAATCAAAATAATTTCCGAAGGGTCCCTCCACAACAACAACAACCACTACAACTGACTCAGCACCTCTATCAATCAGAAAACTTTCAAAATCCGATCAACACTTCTGCACCGTATAAAAATTCTTTGCAATTGACCAGTACTGATGAATCCTCTTCACTCGCACAAACCATGAATTTGATTATGAAAAATTTCATGCAAGTTTCGGCTGAGGTTAAGTCTTCTGTCGATGATATAAAGAAAAACTCCGCCTCCCATGCTGAGTATATAAAATCGATGGAAGCACAAATTGCACAATTAAAAACCGAAATGAGTGCTAGAGAGAAAGAGAAATTTCTGTCTCAACCCCTACCGAATCCTGGGCATTCACAACACTACAATGTGAATGCCATTACAACGTTGAGATCAGGAAGAGTGCTGAATAATCATGTTGGGGAAGAGAATGATGATAATGAAAAATCTATCAATAACACCCCGTCTTCCACTTCCACTTTTCCTTCCACATCCACTTCTACTTCTAATCCTACTTTATCTACCCCACCACCTTCTTGGGAGCCTATTCTTCATTTTCCTCAAGGCTTGACACCTCAGCATACCTTTTCTAGTCCACCAAAGACGATCCCCACTCCTATTCTTGGATCAGTTCCACACACACTACCTTCTCCAATATTGGACCCAGCTATTATTAGTAAAGCTCCTTATCCGAATCGGTTAAGGGGTAACAAATTGAGTCCACATATGGAGAAGATTATGGAAATGTTCAAACAGGTTAATATCAACATCTCTCTCCTAAATGCTATTCAACAAGTTCCCGCTTATGCAAAAATTCTTAAGGACTTGTGCACTGGAAAGAGGAAGACTCAAGTGCCTAAAAAGGTCTTCATAACTAATAATGTTAGCACGGATTTTACCCCACAGTTACCAAAGAAACGTAAGGACCCATATGTCCTACAATCTCGATTTCTATTGGGGGTAAAAATATCAACCGTACTTTACTTGACCTTGGCGCAAGTGTTAACCTGCTTTCATACTTTGTTTACGAGAAGTTAGGGGTTGGAGAGTTGAAACCAGCTCATTGCACTCTCCAAATGGCAGACCGTTCAATCACCATACCTAAGGGTGAGCTTGAGGATGCGTTAATAAAGGTCGGTAAATTTATGTTCCCTATGGACTTTATTGTTCTCGATACACAACCTGTAGCGAACCCACAGAACCAAATTCCGGTGATTCTGGATCGACCATTCCTTGCCACTTCCAATGCTGTCATTAATTGTCGAAACAGTTCAATGAACCTATCTTTTGGGAAAATGACAATTGAACTGAACATCTACAAAATTGGAAGCCAGCCGTCTGAACCCTCTGGTCATATACTTCATGTCTGTTCTGTCCACGAGATTGCTCCCGAAAGTTATGAAGTTGATGAACTTTGTTTTGAAAATCTTGATGACACTAGTACATCAATGTTTGATCTTTCACATCTTAGTGAAGACACCTTTTCCACTCCTGAGTCTGAAACTCTTGACTCTTCACCTTCCGAGTCTGTATCCTATGCAGGCTACAAGCTTCTCCGTGACTCCGAATATCATTCGCTGACCCATTTCTATAGTTTCTCCGCCCGCATTAGATCTTAAACTTTTACCTTCTCACCTTAAATATGCATATTTAGGTGAGAATGATTCCTTACCGGTTATCATATCAGCATCTCTATCCCTAGAGCAAGAGAACGCTCTTTTGACGTTTTTGAGATCTAATAGGCAGGCATTTGGTTGGACTATGGCTGACATCAAAGGGATTAGTCCCTTGATTGTAGAACATCATATACATCAGATGGATGAAGCCAAGCCAACCCAAGAACCACAGAGACGGTTAAACCCTGCCATGAAGGATGCGATGAAGAAAGAGATCGTCAAATGCCTTGACAATGGTACCATTTACCCAATCTCCGATAGCCAATGGGTAAGTCTAATTCATGCCGTCCCGAAGAAATCTGGCATCACGATCGTAAAAAATGAGGCTAATGAGTTAATTCAGACACGCACTCAAACTGGGTGGCGTGTATGTATTGATTATAGAAAACTTAATGCTGCAACGAGGAAAGACCACTTTCCTCTACCTTTTATTGATCAGATGTTAAAACACTTAGCTAGACGTGAATATTACTGCTTCATGGACGGATACTCTGGCTATAACCAGGTCCCTATTGCCAAAAAGGATCAAGACAAAACCACATTTGGTACTTTTGCTTATAGACTCATGCCCTTTGGGTTATGTAATGCTCCTGCTACATTTCAGCGGTGTATGATGGGGATATTCTCGGACATGGTCGAGAATTTTCTGGAGATTTTCATGGACGATTTCTTGATATTTGGAGATTCTTTTGCTGACTGCCTATCTCATCTTGACAAAGTTCTTACTCGTTGTAAAGAGAAGAACTTAACCTTGAACTGGGAAAAATGCCATTTCATGGTCCAAGAGTGCATTGTGCTTGGACATGTAATTTCACGAAAAGGCATTGAGGTTGACAGAGCTAAAATAGATGTCATTCAGAACCTTCCTCATCCCAAATGCATCAAGGATATACGATCTTTTCTTGGCCATGCAGATTTTTACAGGAGATTTATTAAGGATTTTAGCAAAATTGCTAGACCCTTAACTCTTCTCTTGGCCAAGAACACAACCTTTCACTTTGACTCGGATTGTGAGACTGCATTTGACTCACTCAAACACTCTCTCACTACAGCCCCCGTTTTATCATCTCCATATTGGAACCACCCGTTTGAGCTGATGTGTGATGCATCAGATTTTGTAGTTGGTGCAGTCTTAGGACAGCACATTGAAAAGATGCCACACGTGATCTATTATGCAAGTAAGACCTTGAATGATACTCAAATTAATTATACAACTATCGAAAAAGAACTTTTGGCGGTTGTATTTGCATTAGAAAAATTTAGGCCTTACTTGATTGGCTCACCAATTGTCGCCTTGAATGATCTTTTGGCGAAGAAGGATGCTAAACGTTGGCTAATACGTTGGATCCTTCTATTAAAAGAATTTGATCTTGTTATTGAAGATAAGAAAGGATGTGAAAACGTTGTAGCCGACCATCTGTCACGCATCTCTTCTTCACCTGTGACCCTGCCAATCAACGATTCTTTTCCAGACAAACAACTCTTGAAAGTATCCACTGAACCTTAGTTCGGGGATATTGTGAATTATCTTGCGACGGGACTTATACCCTGTGAATATTCGAAACAGGACAAACATCGATTTCTATCCCAAGTAAAACATTTTTACTGGGATGAACCGTATCTGTTTAAGTATTGTCCTGACCAGATCATTGGCAGGTGTGTCCCCAATGATGAATTCAAGAGTGTTCTTTCTTTTTATCATGATCAGGCATGTGGGGGTCATTTCGGTCCTCGAAAGACGGCGGAGAAGGTTTTCCAATGCGGTTTTTATTGGCCGGCTTTATTTAAAGATACATTTCATCATTGCAAAACCTGTGCACAGTGTCAACACATAGGTAGAATTTCTCGGAGAAATGAGATGCCCCTTCAACCCATCTTAGTGGTTGAAAATTTTGACGTTTGGGGTATAGACTTTATGGGTCCTTTTCCCAACTCCTTTAGGAATTTGTACATATTGCTTTCGGTTGATTACGTCTCGAAATAGGTTGAAGCTATTCCTTGTCGCACCAATGAAAAAAAGGTTGTCATTAAGTTCTTAAAAGAAAATATCTTTTCGCGATTTGGATACCCACACGCTATCATTAGCGATAACGGAACGCATTTCTGCAATCGGTCTTTCGAGACTTTGATGCGGAAATATGCAACCAACCACAAACTTTCTACACCCTATCATCCTAAAAAAAGTAGGCAGGCTGAGGTTTCAAACAGACAAATCAAACAAATTTTGGAGAAAACTGTTTCTAAAAATCGAAAAGATTGGCCAACCAAATTGACGGATGCTCTTTGGGCGTTCCGAACTGCATATAAAATCGATCTAGGTATGTCTCCTTACAGACTAGTGTTTGGAAAGGCTTGTCACCTTCCGGTCGAGATTGAGTACAAAGCACTGTGGGCCATTAGAGAACTTAACTTTGACTTAAATCAAGCCTGCAACTTTCGGAAGCTGCAATTAAACGAGCTAGGCGAACTCCGTGATGAAGCTTATGATAATGCTGTAATTGTAAAGAATCGGACTAAAGTAATTCACGATAAAAACATTTTGAGAAAAACTTTTACATCTAGTCAACAAGTCCTTTATGATTCACGACTCCATCTTCATGCGAGTAAGCTAAAATCTCGGTGGAAAGGACCTTTTGTTGTGAGGAATTTATACCCGCACGGGGCAGTTGAGGTTAAAAATGTTGAAAACGGTACAATTTTTAAAGTGAATGGATATAGACTAAAACCGTATTTTTCCACTGACCCCTCGGAGGAGCTCCTGTTTTTACAGGAGCCGTTTTATATTGACTAATTTTCCTCCACCTTACCTCCATGACTTGGTAATTTGGTCACATCTTTAGAATGGAGGTGAGTCAACTTGTACATACATTTGATAAAAAAATAAAATAAAATAAAAAAATAATAAAAATACAAAACAAAAGAATAAACTTTTTATAAAGAATAAGTTTGGGGGAGATTTTCACGATCATATTCATGTTCCCTTTAACAATTTTTGTCTCCCAAGTTTACAGGCTTCTGAGCTTTAACAGATAGCAACAGTGAGAACAATGTTGAAAACAAGTTTGGGGGAGGTTTGTGCTTATTTTCGCATCATGTTGCATCATACTTTGCATAAGCACAAAACACATATAAAAAAAATATAAATAATAATAATATTTAATATTTAATTTTATAATAAAATATTTGATAGTGAAAAATTACATTTAAAAGATTAGAATAGTTTAAGAAAAGCTAGAAAGTTAGAAGTTTTCTTAAATGAAACTAGTAATAAGTAGTTATGAGCCGTTGTCCCAAGGGTTAGTAAGATGAAAGATGTCACTAATCTGAGGATAAAAATAAGTCTGAAAAATAGTTCCTATTTTGGAAGCCAAACATTTGAATGTTGATACCCTACTATACGCACTTACACACGTCTTGAAACTCGGGATAGTAGAGGATACCTTGAAATGCTCTTGTCTAAAAGCCAAAGTAAGGAAATAATAAATGGAAAATAAAAGATAAAATGGTGAAAAGAAAAATGAACACTTGTTTTATAATCACCAAGGCCACATAAAAAAATATAGCGAGGGTGTTTCATCACCTAGTGCCTTAGACAAACTGGTTTTGGAGTCACTGCTAAGCCTTAGGTGTTGCTAGACGAAAAAATTATCAATTACGCCTATTAAGCAAGCACATGAGTAATCGGTCTGTTAGTACCTCAAGAAGTATTAACGGTCGCATGAAAAATTTGTGAGCAAATCCATATAATTATTCATCAATTAAAAAGTACTGAGGTAGATGGACAAGAATATGATAGCTTGAATTGAATTCTCCGAGTGTAGGGATGTCATTTACACACACGTAGGGGTATATGATCAATGTTTGGAAGAAAGGTAGGAATGAAGAATAAAGACGATCTTTTATTGAGGGATGACGTGATTTCTAACATCTTCTCATGACTATTAAGATAGGGCTCATAGCAACCGAAAAGTTAGTATTAGTTGGAAACTTTAATTTTCAAAGTCTTTCTTTTACAATTCTTATCTTTACATGTAACTTTCACGGTCTTCCTTTTATTATGGGATTTTGTGGGTGCAATCCGCTGAAAACCCTCAGGAGACAACACTCCTCCTACTAGGGACACCTAGAGGTTTAAAGGCTTGTTGCACGTGCTCAGTGCAATCGTGTTGCCTACGAAAGTGTGCTAGTTAGTTTTTCTCTTTCTTTATTTTCTCCTTTTTCTTAAATAAAAGACGTTTGCTCGAGACGACTAAAATTAAGTTTGGGGGAATTTGATCAGTCCAAAATAGTGTATTCTCAACACGTTAATTTCCCTACTCTTATCATTCATATATAGGTGTTTATTGTAATTATAACACAGATTATGAATTCATCTAGAAAATACCAGATAACCTGTGTTATAGTTATAATCGACGTTCTAAAGGGAAATTTAGTGTTTATTACTACTTACAATGATCTGTATATATCAACCGTTGTCTCAAGATTGTGTGCAGGAAATTCTCTAGGTAAAAGAGCCGGAACTGCTAAAGGTGCTGATAAAATATATCAAGTCCAAGACTTGTGATCTGGCAGTAAACAAAAAAGTATAAAAATATTCCAGACATCAGGAAACAGCCCTAAAGCCAACACCAGAATACCCTAAACATTCCATGCACTGAGTCCACCAGACGGCCGTGGATCCGCGGCCGATTCAGGCCGATCCGCGGCCGATCCGACTCGTCGGCGGTTGATAACATTTGCAAAAGACTTCTTTTAACAGCCAAACTTCTTCAAGACGCTTCAAATCTCCAGAAGCTTCCCTCCAACAGCCAAGCTTCTCATGCAAGCTAGATAACTACCATAATCTATAAACTTCTCTTCAACTTCCTAGCTTCCAAGGGAAGATTGACCTAGCTTCTAGGGGAAGATTGAGGGAAAACTATAAAAAAGCACCAATAGCTTCATTACAAAGGCACATCAATTAGGATAAAAATTCTAGTAAAATTCCAAATCCATTCAAATCAAGTTGGGTGGCACAACTTGAACCAAATCAAGATTCATCGAGTACCGATTCAAGCAAGCCTTCAACGAGTCTTTGAAGCAATGCCGATCTTCATCCGAGCAAGAGATCCACGACGATCCGCGACTCAAGAAGACCGAAGCGAAGCTAGTTTCAACGATCTAGTTACCTCTTCAAATCTTGTAATCTCGAATTGAATGAATTGTACCTAATCATCGATTAATAAAGGTGAATATTGTAAATCTTGCCTTTCTTTACATTCTTGCATTATGAAAAGTTACCGATTCTTGATTCTTTCTTTTTTCATAA
Source organism: Agapanthus africanus (assembly GCA_030015575.1). NCBI lineage: Eukaryota > Viridiplantae > Streptophyta > Magnoliopsida > Asparagales > Amaryllidaceae > Agapanthus > Agapanthus africanus. The sequence goes on along the minus strand of CM057343.1, from coordinate 302,065,807 downwards.
TGTGTGAGTGAAATCTCCGTGTGTAGCGGAATCGAGAGAATAGGTAGATAATGATGATTAAATTCTTGAACGGTTCATATGTCTTATGAGTTTTGTAAACTTTAGGAAATTGAATCATCGAAGACTTAATTTGAGCGAGATAGCTTTCTTGAAAGTTTTCGCTCCAAATTAGAGATCAACGATTTGTGATTCAATTTGCTAGATGCTAGAATTTGAATGATAGTCAATGAAAGGACAAGGGATGATGAAGGAGAAACCCTAATTTCTTCAATAGATCCCTAAACATCGTTGATCGTTATCGAGATAGCAACAAATTCTCAATAGATAAGATTTCGTAATCTTTAGTTTCCATGATCACTATTTATTTGATCGATTCCTACAAGCTACTTTACAAATCTTGATAACTAAATTGATTGGGACATTTCTTGATTCTTAATTCTAGATCTTTACTTTTTTTATGTTTCTTGAAATGAAAATTCACAAATCTTGAATCATTGTCTTTTATCCTTTAATTTTCAACTCAACTAAATCGAACAAATCACACTTTCTCATTGGACGATCCGTTCTCATTGACGAAACTACAATAGACACCGTCAATTGATTGCGGTATAAATTTCTTTGGTTGTGAAACATTTACAAATACACATGAAGAACGAATCAATCACACACTACGCCTTGACAAAGGCCAACAAATGCAGCAAGAATACTAAACAGTCCTTATCTGAAGTGAAAGAGGGCTAAGACAGGTTTTTCATAAAAACTATTGCGTAATGAACATGATATCATTGTAGAATCGAGTGAATTTTGAAAAGAAGTGTTTTTTAGGCTTTCACTAGTTTTGCCAAAGAGTTCACTCCCGGTGAAGGGATCTCGACTCTTTCCTTATCGAATAAGGTGCAGGATATTTCATAAATATCACTGTGCAAAGCAGAAACTAAAAAAAAATCAAAAGACAAACCGAGTGTTGTAGCATCTGCCAGTTATTTCTAAAGAGGTCACTCCCGGTGAAGGGATCTCGGCTCTTTCCTTATCGAATAAGGTGCAGGATATATCATTTATATCACTATGCAAAGCAAATACTGTAACAACCCTTTTTGAAAATTTAATTCCACATCTTTTAGGTTTCTTTTCTTTCATTAATTATATTAATGAAGTCCCATCATTTAAGCTTCTTAAGCATCACAGAAAAAACGAAAATACAACGTACGCGTATGCCATTTGCATTCGCCATAGTGTCCCGTTATGCACCGTTAGGTTACTTAACTAACGGCATACTGGGACGGGACAAGCGCGGGTGCAAAACATAAGCATCGTCTACTATATATCTCATATATAATATGTATCCATTCGTCTCAGAATCCACAGTGATCACATCACAAAGCAGCAGAAGAAACATATGAAATGTTGGATATACTAGGAGGTCCGTGTTTTATTTTGAGCCTGTTTAAAAAAGGATTCCACGGCCACGATGAATAGCCAAACCCACAACCCTACAACCCTACGAGAGCGGCAAGCAACCCTACCAATTCTAGAGTTAGGAGACCCGGACTCGACTCATCGAGTTGGTCTCCCACTGAACTATTGAACCCGGTTACTTGTGCTCCCCTCGTTGGGTCTATCCTAATGCGGAAAAGTAAATAATATACATCAACGGTGACATCATCCTCAACCCGGAAGTGCCCCAATAAAAGAATATTATATACAATGAATTTTACATGAATGAAAAAAATCTCTCATCTCACATAAAACCCCCGGCTATTCAAAAAGCGACGATCAAATATAACATATACGGCAACACATAACATCACATGTCATCAATGTAAATAAATACGCTCATCCCAATTGTCGTTGACACATAGCAACGAAACCGGAGATATCACATACTACACTTACGGTCGCAGAAAAACTAGACGATGTTAAACATTCCGATCGAATCAACACACACCCACAATTACCCAAAAAGCTCAACACTTGAGCGAAGTTAATGTACCCAAAAACATGCCGCAGTACCTATGATTCAGCCGTAGAAGGGCCAAACCAACGCCTCACCTATGACACCATGGAATTACGGCAAACCCTAAGGTTCAGTAGCGGTTCCGAGGGCATAGAATTGAGTTAAGATTTTTGTTCTTCTAGAGGGTCCATAGAGTTACTTGCACGACTATCGAATATAATTAACTTAAGAAAATTCCAACACGTGGAAATTTTCAGCGAGGGTTAAAATGGGTATTTGATATCCGATCGAGCTTTTTAATACCGTCTAAAGTAACCCAAAACAGTTAGAATTACGACTACGAAACACTCCGAGTTGCCTTTGCATTGAGTTAATCATCACATGAAAAAGTAGCAAAAATAAACAACACCTAAAATACCAAAACCTAGAGCACTGATCATGAAAAAAATTTGGGACCCAGACTTCACTCCCAGGCCGGCCTCCTCGGTTTTGGTGCCCATGTGCTCGGTGCAAATCCGAGCACAGGGTCCCAAGTTTCTTCCATGCTCCTATATTTGCTCATAGATGATTCTGCACTTGTATGAAAAAATTTTGGAGCTCATTTGAAAAACGACAGAAACATGGATTTGGTATTTCAAGTTTCGGAGTTTGTTTCGGTTTCGTAATCTAACATTATCCGTCTAATTTTCTAGCTAGGCTCTGATACCACTGTAGGGTTCCCATCGACGGAAGCAAGGTTTCGGGAGGCATCGTCCATGCCATTTTCAAATTTTTGTCATTTCAAGGAACTCTAAACTAGAACCGTTAACTAGAATATTATACGGAAACAAAAGTAAACCATTCTACATCTAAGCGAAATAGAAATACAATCTTTGTAGATCGGTCCTTCAGTTCAATAGATTCTTACAGTAGTCCCTTCGCTGCGATCGTCGAACTCCCGGACTCTTGCATGGCTTCGCAAGGTGACAAGAGCGATCTTGCTTGAAGTCTTCGAGGCCAAAGATCATCTACGTCGAGGGGATACTAACTCAAGCTACTACTTCACTAACTAAAAGATTAGTGAAGCTAACACCCTATACTACAGTGCTAATCTAGTAGAGGATGGTGAAATAGGAAGTGGGATCACTTTAGAATAATTTTTCTCACAATACTTTCTCACTTCTATCAAACCCTAGAGAGCTCTTTTGGGTTGAGGAAGAAGATGAAGAAATGAGAAGAGAATGAAAAATGATCAAGTGAGAGAATAAACCATGGGTGAGTGTGTATCATTTACTAACTCATGTAGAGACATAACCATGGCTAATTAAAATGGTTAGGTTAATAAATATGTACAATAAAACAAAACTAGTTGACTTGGTCAAATGCACTCACAAGCTTCTACAAGCTTCATGCATTTGATTTAATTTCCACTAATTTGGATTTACTTTAAACATAAAAACCCCACCATTATAATTGGTATGGTGTATGTCTCATACACCCATATAATGTGTATCAACAACCATGATACAAAAGCACACAATTAATATATATCACATATATAATAAGTGTGCACCTGTGAGAATAAATAAATGCATATGTAAGCTAATATTAGTTAATGTCATCTAGTATATGATATATATAATTATACATTAAATTATTAAATCAACTCTTAGTTTAATAATCCGGCTATATCACAAATAACGGACTAATATTTAATGTACCAACTTATCGAATCGACATTTGATTCGATAACCCGGCTATATCATGTATAGCCGACCGATACAAAAGTCGCGAGAATAGAATACGGTATGAAATACGTGCATTATTCTCGGTCCGGCACATATCACATATGTGCTGCTATTCCGTTTTGCCTGAGCCAGTAAAACCTCTATGTAGGACTCTAAAGACTCGTCAATACGCCGGCAGTAGGTGATGATCACATCAAGCACCCACAAGCCATCAGCGGTACTAGCTGGACGTAATGGCTACCCGGGTATTGAACGATCAGAATATCAGCAAGCAAGCCCGCTCCAACTCCTGTAAAAGCCTGTCAGTAACACTACCGTACAGTCTGGTCTCCTTGTCTGATATGTCGCATATCAAATCTAGGGGTGGTAACGTCAGACCTTAATAACCGATAAGTCATGCTGATATAAGGCTCATAACGGGTCGAGAAACTACTGTTAACACTTACCAGTAAATCTCTAAATCAGCCCTAGCCAGGGACTTCCCTGTTATGGCCAATCGAGCACAGTGCAACATCAACCCCCAATACCAGGAGAGACGAAACCCCTCATATCGTTCATTGCCTCTATGTGACTCGGGACTGTACCCAAAAACCACAGTTTTGCACGTCCACTTGAACGTGGTAAGGTGGAAATCAAAGCACAGTGTGAATCACACAATACTCTATGACAATCTCTGGTCTACAGACTAACCTGTACCAGTGTCACCAGAGAACTGCTATCTGACGTGAGGTATAATACCATCTGGGAGTTCTCGGCGAGACCGTCCAGTGTACCCAGTCTCCACTGATCACCCGTATATCATCTCTGATGTCAAACACCAATGGATATGTGATCATCCATCTTCCATCTCATGGGTCGAGATGTGTATACGCTAGTCTACACTGGTGTATCGATGCCCTATCTCGATACACCCATGACTCGGAACATTAAAGGATGAACTTATAGACTACCACGGCCCCACTAGTACGATCTACATAATAATCCTGGTAGTCAAGTACACATCCTAAGGGCTTTACCAACATGTAACCATAAGACAGTATCAAGAGACAAGTATACCTGTAAAGATAAAGAGCAACCAGATAGCATACTATCATGTCGAGCAAGAAAGTCCTCTCTATATATGTGAAAGCATCCAATATAATATACATCATATGTACAATAATGGCCTCTAGGGCATACATACAACTAACAATCTCCCACTTGCACCAGAGCCAGCTGCTGTCGTATCGCATACCCAGCATCCTGAAGACTCTTTCGAACTGTATCTAGGGAATGGCCTTCGTGAGTGGATCCGCTGTGTTGTTCTTCATGTCAACTCTCCTGACCTCAATCTCCCGGCGATCAACTACCCCCGGATCAGGTGATACCGCCTCAGAATATGCCTGGATCGCTGATGGGACCAGGGATCCTTAGCCTAAGCCACCACTCTATTGTTATCACAATACAAGGTATTGGATACCCAATGGATGGAACCACTCCAAGTTCAGTTATGAACTTCTTCATCCAGACAGCCTCTTTGGCAGCATCGTTGGCAGCGATGTATTCAGCCTCCATCGTCGAGTCTGCAACGGTTTCCTGCTGTTCACATCATAATATTGCAATTCATACGCCCCACTTTCGTGCATTTTACAAGTAAACAGATGCTTTTGACAATCGTTTGTTGCATGTTATAGGATACAGGTTTCTGGAGCAAATATAGTGAAAAAGACACGAAACAACAGAAAAAGGGACTTTTGACCAACAATTAGACGGATCCTACTCAAGCCTAGACGAAGAACAGTGCAAGGTCCAAAAATGTCAAGTGAACGGTCAAAAGATACGAACAAGTTTTCACTGAAGATCTGGAGAAGACCCAGAAGCCCAAAGAAGAAAATACATATTAAAACAGGAAGCCCAAGACAATACAACCCAAGTGCAAAAAAAAGTTAGTGGCCCAAGACCACCAAAGGGCCGCGGATCCGCGGCCCAAGCCAACAATTGCCGCGGATCCGCGGCCGTTATGTGCCCGTGTCGGTGCATTTTCTCTGTGCCGGTGCGTCGTTGTGGGTGTTAGGATTTTCCGTGCGCAAATCAGTAATTGCGCATGTGCGAGACTCTGAAACCCTAATTCTCCTGTTTACTTTTAAATTGTAATCTAGATCTAAAAAAATGTATGCCTCTTTTCATTCAATAAAAGTGAGATTTGTTGGAGAATTCAGAGCATCATCTTTTATTGTAAGTTCTTTAAATTCCTGCTTCAGTTTAATTATTTTACTTGCCCTAGTAATCTACTGTTTGCTGTAGTTCACTAGTTAGCTATTTTAATCTGTCGTAAGGTAACCCTTTAAAACATAAACACAAAAATGTCTCGTTGTAATAATTCCCTAATGAGCGAGTAAAATCCTCGCTCGTTAGGATTAGGAACAAGGAGTGAGTGAGAGATGGATGTCTCTCACCTCCTTCAATGCCAACTTATTTTTAAAACGAAATCTTCATGCACGCATATACGATCCGCCCCCTACGGCACCCTACCTACAAGGTAACGGTGAACCGTAGTATAAAAGGCCAGACATATATGACGTCCATGAAGATCACATCAATTAATAGGAAAGGACGGACAAGGATCTAGAGGAAGAAATTTTGTTTCTTCCCGATCATCCTAATCCCTTTTGCTAATGATTGTTGTGATTTTTCTAAAAAGCTTAAATCACGGTATTGAAAGAGGTGAACACATTGATCTCAACACCCCTACCTTCGACCTAACCCTAACGAGTCTTTTCATATCACATAAGTCTATCTTTAATTCAACCGACAAAAACCAAACAACAATTTGAATCAACTCGTTATAACACAAAAACAGAAACTAACACATCCCTGCGGATCGACCCGTATTCACCGGCTAGCTGCAAAGCGACGCCGTTTCTGATTACGGTAAACTACAAATTTTTGGATTAATCAAATGGCGCCGTTGCCGGGGATGGCGTAATTTTCTCGTTTTTGTATGATTTCGGGTTGATATAAAATTTTGAAAAATTATAAAAATCAGAAAATACAAAATACAAAAATATTCTTTTCATTATCTTTATCTGTTTGAAGGGTTTCTCGTTTGAATCTTGCAGGAACAGCAAAACTTTTGGATCTGGAGTTTTACAGGAGTTCATAACAGAAAAGAGAACATAAAAACAGAGAGGAGTTGATAACCCAGAACCACAGAAGTTTTTTCAGAGACTGATCTCCTTCTTCCACCGCGTTTCCGCGGCAAAGGTGGGCCCAAGACCGCGGATCCGCCGCACTCTAGCCACGTCAGCACCTGAAATTTTTTTGGTTTGTTCTCTCTTTCTCCTCTCTGCAACCTCCATATCTCCACCGTAAAATTTTCTGCAGGTTTCTTTGCGCTAAAAAATTCTTCTTCCCCCTTCTAAATAACAGATTTCTGCAGGTTTCTTTGCGCCGCGCTAAATTGATTGCAAGTGAATTCTTGTTTTGCATAATTTAATTGGATTTACGGGGCTATTTGACCAAACTCAGATTGGGTGGGGAATTCATCACCCTTCCCAGGACCCCAGAAACCATCTAAAGCATTTTACATCGACCACAATTAACTAAAAAAGATTAGACTCAGACCTAAGGACATCGAGCTCAATAGGAAAAGGACTAGGGTAGGCATCGGCCGTTTATCCTAACCGACATTGCGGTGTCTAGGCTAGTGGTTATTAATTAGGCCCACTGTAGTGGTGGTTCCTTCCCACTTACCTGGCCGTACTTGTCCGTAAAGAGGCGGTTTGAGGTCTATTTCTAGCCCTAGTTAGGAGCTGTCTAGTAGACCTAGGCGACCCTAGATCTAGGCCTGATTGTGCATGTGTGGTTGATACAGTTGTGTCACGAGTCATTTTTTCAAAAATCTCTTTGCAAAACTCCCACATAAAAAAAAAAGCAAATAAAATTTTTCAAAACTTGCAACTTGTCGCAAAAAGAAAACCTGCAAATTCACCACACCACTTTCCCTCACTGACGTTATCTTACCCCCACATTCTGTTTTTCTTTTTTTTCTGACTGCACTATCCCTTTTAGTGTATGTCAATTTAGACTAGGGATACAGACGCCCGATTAGTCCGCGTTTCGTTGGTACCGACCAACGAACCCTTCGACACCGAAGTCGAAAATCCGTCCACTTTCTTACCTTCACCTTCAACTTCTTTCACCGAAGGTATGTCGGGATTCAACCCCAATAATACCTTGCCGACGGGAATGATTCCACCTCCACCAGGTGCGAATAACCCGAACCAGCCACCTGTTGAAGCGCCCGCACGAGTTGCGCTCCAGGACCTCTTTTACCCCATCCGCACTTCTTTACCCACCTGTCTTTCACCCCCACAGGCAAATGGGGACAATTTTGAGATTAAACAACATTTCATCAATATGCTGCCAAAATTTCACGGTTTGGAAACTGAAGACGCATATATCTTTATTAATAAATTCCAAAATGTGTGCGCTATGATGAAAACGACCCAATTGAGTGATGACGCTATAAGGCTAAGGGTCATTCCTTTCACCTTATGTGACCTAGCCGAGAAGTGGCTATATAGCACCGCATCACATTCTATTAGGAATTGGGATGAGTTTGTGAAAGCTTTTCTAAAAAAATTTTATCCTCACCATAAAACTGCCAGAATCCGCAATGAAATAATTCAATTCTCACAACTTCCGTCTGAACCATTTTGGAAGTGCTTCGAGAGATTCAAGGACCTATTAGTTCAATGCCCTCATCATGGGATAGAAAGTTGGCAACTCTGCCAAACATTATACGAGGGATTGAACTCGGCAATGAAGCAGTTGCTAGAAACCATCTGTCAAGGTCATTTTCTCTCTAAGTCTAGTGATGAAGCGTGGCAGTTTCTCGAGGATCTTAGTGAGCAGACAATACAGTGGGAGAGTACCAAGACCACATCATCTTTAGTGGTCAATCTAGGGCAGGCATACATCAAGTCGAGATGTCGATTGCCATGAAGGCCGAGATGGCCGCTCTTACGAAAAAGCTAGAAGCGATCGAGACCAAAATCTCATCGTCTTCTCCTGCCCCTGCAATGCCCCCACGAACTGTCTGTGCTTGTTGTGCGGATCCATCGCACCTGACCGAAGAGTGTCCGTATAATGCATCTACACAAGGACAGGATCAAGTCAATGCTGTATTTCAGCAACGACAAAGAAACGATCCGTACTCTTCGATGTATAATCCGGGGTGGGGGAGTCACCCAAATTTCGCTTGGAACCAAAATCAACAATTCTAAGGAAATAATAATAATTTTCAAAGACCACCTCCTCCACAACAACAACAACAAGCACCCTCGCAAACTCAATATCAACCGCAACAACTTCAACAACAACCTTACCCTAATCAGGTGAACAATTTTGTGCCGAACAATGCTTACCAGCCAAACAATTATGTTCAACCTAATAATGATAAGGTTAGCTCGCTCGAAAGAAGTCTAGAAGCGTTCCTTAAGCAATCTACACAGTCTACAGCAAGACTTGAGACTTCTATTCAATCTTTAGTGCAAAATAGTGCCTCCCACGATCAGAGTATCAAATCTATTGAGGCACAAATTGCACAACTCAATGCAGCTTTGAGCGAGCGCGAAAAAGGAAAACTCCCGTCTCAACCCTTGCCCAACCCCGGTCACGCACATGCTGCACACAATCAGCAAAATCATAACGTAAATGCGGTGACCACGTTGAGATCGGGAAAAGTGTTGCGGAACAATGTGGGCATTAACACTGACACCCCTGCCGGTGGTTCTTCTTCTTCTTCTTCTTCACCATCTTCTTCTTCTTTAGAGCCTATTCTCCACCCTCCACATGGCTCTACCTCTTCTAGCTTGAACGGATCTATTCCTCACAACACGAACACATCTACACGAGCTGCCGTTCCAACTCGACAATCGGATCCACAAAAATTGGACTCAACCACCTTTCAAAATGTTCCTTTTCCTAATCGGCTGAGATCCAATAAACCAACTCCTTAAATGGAAAAGATTGTCGAGTTATTCAAACAGGTTAGCATAAATATCCCTCTTTTGGATGCAATTCAGCAAGTTCCTTCATATGCCAAAATTTTAAAGGACTTGTGCACCAAAAAGAGGAAGTCGCAAGTGCCAAAGAAAGTTTTTGTGGCAAGTGCTATTAGCGATGCTCTTGTAAATTCCTTATCCCCAAAGCAAAAGGACCCCGGGTGTCCTACCATTTCAATAACAATCGGGGACAAGAACATCAATAGAGCACTATTAGATCTTGGTGCGAGCGTCAATTTGCTACCCTATTCTGTGTACGAGCAATTGGGCGTTGGAGAGCTTAAGCCCACTCACTGTACTGTCTAAATGGCCGACCGGTCGATCACTCATCCTAGGGGAGAGCTGGAGGATGTGTTAATAAGAGTAGGGGATTTCATTTTCCCCGTTGACTTTATAGTGATGGATACACAACCTGTTGCTAACCCCCGGAACCAAATTCCGGTAATACTTGGTCGACCATTTTTGGCTACTTCCAACACAGTGATCAATTGTCGTAATGGTTCAATGAACCTATCTTTCGGCAATATGACAATTGAGCTAAATATTTTCAAGTTGGGAAGTCAGCTTGCTGAGCCCAATGCTAGCGTACTCGATGTTTGCTCGATCAATGAGATCGCGGAGGAGGACTGTGAGTTCGAGAATTTTTTATTCGACCACAGCAATGTTAACGCCACTAGTGCGTTCCTCCTAGAATCCGACGCAGCTTTCACCACGGATAGTGATTTTGAGTGCTTTACCTTCGTTGATGACTTCGAAGACTCATCACCTGATTTGGAGTCTTTTGCTTTTGCGGATGAGTTAGTTGAACCATCCGACACTGTTGCGTACACTCGGTTCAAACCTTTGATGGAATCATTCGAGTTTGAAACAACTACCCCTTTGCTACCATCTATTGTTTCACCTCCTAAACTCGAATTAAAGCTTTTGCCGACACACCTAAAATATGCATATTTAGGTGATAATGAGACCTTACCCGTCATTATATCAGCCTCTCTAGCTCTTGAGCGAGAGAAGGCTCTCTTGATGGTCTTACATAACAATCGGTAAGCTTTCGGCTGGTCTATGGCGGACATTAAGGGGATTAGTCCCCTCATAGTCGAACATCATATACACTTAATGGATGATGCCAAGCAAGCACGAGATCCACAAAGGCGCCTCAACCCCATCATGAAAGAGGATGTTAAGAAGGAAATTGTCAAATGGCTGGATAGCGGTATCATTTATCATATCTCGGATAGCCAATGGGTTAGCCCAATCCACGTCGTGCCAAAGAAATCGGGCATTACGGTCATTACAAACGAGGCAAATGAGTTGATTCCCACTCGCACCCAAACTGGGTGGCGAGTTTGCATAGACTATAGGAAACTCAATGCCGCAACAAGGAAAGACCACTTTCCTTTACCTTTCATTGACCAAATGCTCGAGCGATTGGCAGGGCACGAGTTCTATTGTTTTCTCGATGGCTATTCCGGTTACAATCAAGTCCCCATCGCCAAAGAGGACCAAGACAAGACAACATTCACTTGTCCCTTTGGCACCTTTGCTTATCGTCGCATGCCCTTCGGGTTATGCAATGCACCCGCGACATTTCAGCGGTGTATGATGGGGATCTTTTCAGACATGGTTGAAAAGTTCTTGGAGATCTTTATGGACGATTTCTCCATCTTTGGCGACTCCTTCGACGAGTGTTTACGCCATCTTGACGCTGTTCTTACCCGCTGCAGGGATAAGAACCTAACATTAAATTGGGAGAAGTGCTATTTCATGGTGCGAGAGGGCATTGTCTTAGGACATGTCATTTCGCAAAACGGCATCGAGGTAGACAGGGCCAAAATCGAAGTGATTTCTAATCTACCTCCCCCAAAATGCGTCAAAGATATCAGAGCCTTCCTTGGCCACGCCGGTTTTTACAGACGGTTTATCAAGGACTTTAGCAAGATTGCTAGACCCTTGACTCTCTTACTGGCCAAGGACACGACCTTCGCTTTCGACTCCACGTGCACTGAAGCATTCGAGTCCTTAAAACATTCACTCATCACTGCGCCCATCCTCTCATCTCCCGACTGGACGCACCCTTTTGAAATCATGTGCGACGCATTTGATTTTGCTATTGGCGCTGTTCTTGGACAGCACATTAATAAGATGCCGCACGTGATTTATTATGCTAGCCGAACACTAAATGAGGCCCAACTTAATTACACAACAACAGAGAAAGAATTTTTAGCTATTGTGTTCGCACTCGAAAAATTTCGGCCTTATTTAATCGGCTCTCCAGTCGTTGTTTATACTGATCATTCGGCTCTTCGCCACCTCTTTGCGAAGAAGGATGCTAAGTCTAGGTTAATACGTTGGATCCTTTTATTGCAAGAATTTGACCTTGTCATTAAGGACAAAAAGGGATGTGAAAACGTAGTAGCTGATCACCTATCACGACTTCCTTCTTCGCCCACGCTCGATCTTCCAATCACTGACGTTTTTCCCGACGAGCAGCTCTTGACCGTTTCTTGCGAACCATGGTTCGCTGATATTGTAAATTATTTAGCCACCGGCCTGATTCCTAATGATTGGTCGAAACAGGATAAGCTTCGATTTTTGTCCCAAGTAAAGCATTTTTACTAGGATGAACCCTACCTTTTTAAATACTGTTCCGACCAAATCATTCGTCGGTGTGTGCCCGAGAGTGAGGTCAAGAGCGTGCTGTCTTTCTGCCACGATCAAGCATGTGGCGGGCACTTTGGCCCAAAGAAGACAGCCGAAAAAGTTTTGCAGTGTGGTTTCTATTGGCCACGACTCTTCAAAGATGCATTTGAATACTGCAAAACCTGCTCCCGATGCCAAAATTTGGGCCGGATTTCGCGGAGAAACGAAATGCCACTCCAACCCATTTTGGTAGTGGACATTTTTGATGTTTGGGGTATAGATTTTATGGGACCATTTCCTAACTCTTTTAGAAATGTGTATATTCTGTTGGCGGTTGACTACGTTTCTAAGTGGGTCGAGGCTGTGCCCAGCCGAACGAACGATAATAAAGTTGTCGTTCGATTCCTTAAAGAACACATATTTTCTCGATTCGGGCACCCTCGGGCGATTATAAGTGATAATGGTTCTCACTTCTGCAATAGGACTTTTGAGTCCTTGATGCGTAAATACTCTATCACCCACAAATTGTCGACGCCGTATCACCTCCAAACATGTGGGCAAGCCGAGGTTTCAAATCGGCAGATAAAGCAAATTTTGGAGAAAACGGTTTCCAAAAACCGTAAGGATTGGTCACTAAAACTGATAGATGCACTATGGGCTTTCCGTACTGCATATAAGACCGACCTTGGTATGTCTCCATATCGGCTTGTGTATGGGAAGGCTTGCCACCTCCCAGTGGAGATCGAGCACAAAGCTTTCTGGGCTCTCAAAGAGTTAAATTTGTCTTTAGGAGATGCGGGCAGCAACAGAAAGCTGCAATTGAATGAGTTGGAGGAGCTAAGGGATGAGGCATATGATAATGCCATAACTGCTAAGAACCGAGCCAAGGTGTTCCACGATAAACACCTTTTACGAAAAACTTTTGAACCTGGTCAACAGGTTCTGCTTTATGACACTCGGTTACATTTTCATCCTGGTAAGCTTAGGTCCAGATGGAGAGGACCTTTTGTTGTTCGCACCGTTTATCCGCATGGTGCGGTTGATCTTAAGAACCCTGAAGACGGTACCTTATTTAAGGTAAATGGGCATCGACTAAAACTGTTCTTCACAGCGGATCCTTCGGAGGAGCTCCTGTTTTTGCAGGAGCCGATTTACACTGATTGATCTTCCTCCGCTTTCACCCCCAAACTTCGTTTCCCAATGACACTATTTCAAATAAGTTTGGGGGTGTGTATATCATTCGTATGTATATTTCCAAAATACCATAAAAAATATATAAAAATAAAAAAATAAAAAAATAAACAATTTTTTGGACCTAATTGCAAATTTGCAGATTACAAGCTGTTTTTACAAATAAAACCCTCGTCTTAAAGGTTGTTTTGTGTAAATAACCCTCTCAACCCCTATTTAAAGGAACCGAGCCCCTTCTGTTGTTCACCCTAAAACATTTTCTTCTCATCAAACCCTAGCCGCCACCACCAAGCCCCTGCAGAAAATTGTCGCCGCGCCGCCACCAGAAGACCGCGGAACCGCCGCATCTGCCGCCTCTCGCCGCTGATCCGCCGACACCTTGCCTCTTCACCCCCTGAAATTTTCAGGGGAGGTAAACCTGAACCCATACTCTCTGTTTCTGCATATATTTTTCTCTGTAAAATCGTGATGGCACATAAAATGCAGTATGAGAGGGATTTTTCCCCTGTGTTCGCACACGAGATCTATGGTTCATATTTCCCACACGAAATCGCACAAAGGGGTTGGAATTTCCTCCTCTATAATCATGGATCTGCATTTGCTCTCCCTAACCTACTTGCCCAATTTTACAAGTCAATGGAAGATAATAGCTTAGACAACTTAGGGTACATTAAACTGAATTGGGGAAACCGTGAAATCCGCATCGATAGGGACATGATACACGAGGTTACACTCATACCACGTGTACCTGCACATGAACACCCACTTCGCTTTGAAGATTATATGCCATTAATGGGTAATGACTGTGCACGAGAACCGCGTAAGGGGATCCAAGCACGGACCCTTTTCGCAAATGTTTTAACTGTGTGCCGGTGGGCACAAAACAATATTTTTGGAAGTTCTCACAACACGACCTTTTTCACCCCATCGTTACATGTCGTCCACACTTTAATGATGAAAAATCCTAGGTTCGACATGTGCACGGTTTTGCTCCAATCCATAGGTACGGGGAAACGAGGTAATGTATATCCATGTCCCATGCTCGTTACCCAACTCTGCCGTTATTTCCTCCCAGCCGAGGAATTTGACTCAATTATGATAGACGATGTCCCGGTTCGCCCACTGTTAAAAGGCGTCTCGTCGTCCTACTCTAGACTGACGGATATTTGGACACGGACAGAGCCGGGAGAAAACATACCTGCACACACCCCCAGCTCGAGCTCGACTTCGAGCGGGGAAGAGCTAACACCCCAGGAGCATGCGCGATTAATGCGAAGAACAGTGAGAAGAATAGACTCTTTGCGGGATGAGTTTAGGGCAACGGCACGAGAGCACGACCGTCGGTTGACGGAGATTGAGAGGGGGATCAAAACACTGTTGGCTAGGGGGGAGATCACGTTCACGCTCACGAGCGCGACGTGGGGCCGGGCAGTGAGGGCACTGCTTTGCTCAAGTTTGGGGGTATTAGAGGGTGATGTATATAGTTATCCTTCGCATTGCATATTGTATATATTTTTGTTTTCTTTTTGCATATTTAATTTCTGCATTGCATCTTTATATAAAAATCATAAAAATTTGAAAATTTTGAAAAGTTATAAAAATTATTGTATTCAATTTTGGTTAATTAATTTGAGTTTGATAAAAGGTTAACTGAGTAGGAAAAACTAGATCCTAGACTTAGCAAATTAAAACCCTAAAAATAACATTCCTTAAAAGTTTAGCGAGAGAGAGTATATGTCTTTGTAGGTTATTTAGAAATAAGCAAATTTTGGGTTCACTTCGTGGGTTAAGCCAAAACGAGGGAAGAGTATTAATGCTCTTATTAAAGTATAAGTTCGAAAGATAGTTCCTAGCTTGAGTTTAGATTCTGAAAACATGTACCCTACAAAATGCACAATCACGCACCTTGAAACTTGGATTAGTAGAAGAGACCTTGAATTACTCTTGTCTAAAGTCCTTAGCACAATGAAAATAAAAAGAAAAAAAAAGTGTGAATAAAAAAATGGACACTGGTTTTTGTGATTACTTAGGGCTAGAAAATTAATTAGCGAGGGTGCTTCATCACCTAGTTCCTTAGACCAACTGGTTTGGGAGTCACTGTTAAAAGCCTTGGGTGTTGCAAAACTAGGAAATACGCTTTAAACGCCTAACGTATCTTGTAATCGGCTGTTGGTACCTCAAGAAGTATTAACGGTCGCATGAAGGATGTGTAAGCGAAAGTTAAGTGCTTTGGACAATGGACGAGAGTACGATTGCTTGATTTGAATTTCCAAGTGTAGGGGTGAAAATTACACACACGTGGGGATATGTGATTAGAGTTTAGATAAGAGAAAGGAATGAAAAATAAAACTTGTATCTTTAATAGAGTTGACAGAAATTCCTAAGTGGAGATGAAACTCTAGAAGAAAAACTTGAGAAATGCTGAATTCTAAGTAATTCTATAGAACATGTACAATCTTAAGTTACATAATAAGGAAGTGTGAAGAATACGGGCGGATAATTTGTGAGGCGGTGATAATAGAATTCCTTATTAGAAAACCTGATTGGAGAACAAAAATCGAAAAACCAAATTGATAGGATTTTGTGGGTGTAATCCGCTGAAAACCCTCAGGAGACAACACTCCTCCTACTAGGGACACCTAGAGGTTTAACGGCTTGTTGCACATGCTCAGTGCAATCGCGTTTCCCTGCGAAAGTGTGGCTAGGTTAGAATAAATAATAAGTTTGCTCGAGGACGAGCAAAAGGTAAGTTTGGGGGTATTTTGTTCACATCATAATATTGCAATTCATACGCCCCACTTTCGTGCATTTTACAAGTAAACAGATGCTTTTGACGATCGTTTGTTGCATGTTCCAGGATACAGGTTTCTAGAGCAAATACAGTGAAAAAGACACGAAACAACAGAAAAAGGGACTTTTGACCAACAATTAGACGGATCCTACTCAAGCCTAGACGAAGAACAGTGCAAGGTCCAAAAATGTCAAGTGAACGGTCAAAAGATACGAACAAGTTTTCACTGAAGATCTGGAGAAGACCCAGAAGCCCAAAGAAGAAAATACATATTAAAACAGGAAGCCCAAGACAATACAACCCAAGTGCAAAAAAAAGTTAGTGGCCCAAGACCACCAAAGGGCCGCGGATCCGCGGCCCAAGCCAACAATTGCCGCGGATCCGCGGCCGTTATATGCCCGTGTCGGTGCATTTTCTATGTGCCGGTGCGTCGTTGTGGGTGTTGGGATTTTCCGTGGGCAAATCAGTAATTGCGCATGTGCGAGACTCTGAAACCCTAATTCTCCTGTTTACTTATAAATTGTAATCTAGATCTAAAAAAATGTATGCCTCTTTTCATTCAATAAAAGTGAGATTTGTTGGAGAATTCAGAGCATCATCTTTTATTGTAAGTTCTTTAAATTCCAGCTTCAGTTTAATTATTTTACTTGCCCTAGTAATCCACTGTTTGCTGTAGTTCACTAGTTAGCTATTTTAATCTGTCGTAAGGTAACTCTTTAAAACATAAACACAAAAATGTCTCGTTGTAATAATTCCCTAATGAGCGAGTAAAATCCTCGCTCGTTAGGGTTAGGAACAAGGAGTGAGTGAGAGATGGATGTCTCTCACCTCCTTCAATGCCAACTTATTTTTAAAACAAAATCTTCATGCATGCATATACGATCCTCCCCCTACGGCACCCTACCTATAAGGTAACGGTGAACCGTAGTATGAAAGGCCGGACATATATGACGTCCATGAAGATCACATCAATTAATAGGAAAGGACGGACAAGGATCTAGAGGAAGAAATTTTGTTTCTTCCCGATCATCCTAATCCCTTTTGCTAATGATTGTTGTGATTTTTCTAAAAAGCTTAAATCACGGTATTGAAAGAGGTGAACACATTGATCTCAACACCCCTACCTTCGACCTAACCCTAACGAGTCTTTTCATATCACATAAGTCTATCTTTAATTCAACCGACAAAAACCAAACAACAATTTGAATCAACTCGTTATAACACAAAAACAGAAACTAACACATCCCTGCGGATCGACCCGTATTCACCGGCTAGCTGCAAAGCGACGCCGTTTCTGATTACGGTAAACTACAAATTTTTGGATTAATCACCTGCTTGGAACTCTTCCAGCAAACCGTCCCTCCATTAAGGGTAAAGACAAATCCCGAGTGCGGCTTAGAGTCGTCCTTATCACTCTGGAAGCTCGAATCGGTAAAGGACTCCACTTGGAGTTCTCCGTTACCATACACCAAGAGCATCTCTTTAGTCCTTCTCAAGTACTTGAGAATGCTCTCCAAGCTGTCCAGTGACTCTCTCCAGGATCTGCTTGATACCTACTCACTACACATAGTGAGTGTGCTACATCGGGTCTGGTACATAGCATCGTGTACATGATAGAGCCTACTGCCGAAGCACATGGTATCCCTTGCAAGCGAGCTCTCTCCAAATCAGTCTTGGAAGACATCTCTTTGGAGAGAGTGAGTCCAGAGATCGTGGGTTAAAACCCTCGCTTGGATTCTTCCATACTGAACCACTTTAGTATGGTGTCAATGTACCTAAATTGGGACAATCCCAATATCCGTTTAGATCTATCTCTATAGATCTTAATCCCTAAGATGTAGGAGGCATCCCCTAGATCTTTCATTAAGAATCTTTGTGATAAGAAAAGCTTGACCTATTGCAGCATAGGACTATCATTTCCTATCAGAGTTGCCATCCATGTACAATACGAGGAAAACAAACTTACACTCTGCAACCTTCTTGTATATACGAGGTTCATCTACGTTTTTGAAGAAATGAAACTCTTTGATAACGACATCAAAGCAGATGTTCTAACTCCGCGATGCTTGGTTTAATCCGTAGATGGATTAAGCAGCTTACACATCTTTTCGCTGCTCCCAATGTCTACGAAGCCCTCTGGCTGAGTCATGTACACGCACTCTTCCAAATCAACATTTAGAAAGGCGGTCTTAACATCCATTTGCCAGATTTCGTAGTAATAGAAAGCACGATCCGGATGGACTTAAGCATAGCCACTGGAGAAAAGGTTTCGTCATAATCGACACCTGGTCGTTGACGAAAACCCTTTGCAACATGTCTAACTTTGAAAGTCTCAACTTTTCCATCTACACAAATTTTCTTCTAAAAGATCCATTTGCTCCCAATGGGTTTTACCCTTTTAGGAGCAACTTACAAAGCCCATACTTTGTTGGTGTACATGGATTCCATCTCAGATCGCATTGCATCCAGCCATTTCACAGAGTCTCCACTCGTGATGGCCTGCTCGAAACTAGTCGGTTCATCATCCTCCATGATGCAATCCTCACTTCCACCATCAATGAGAAAACCGTAATATCTCTCAGGTGAATGAAGAACCCTGCTAGATCGATGGAGAGACTGGGGTTCGTTGGGCATTATCGAATCCTCGGGATCTACTAAATCTTTAGTTTAGTTTGTGTAGCCGGAATTTCTTCCAGTTCTACCTGGTTTCCACTAATTTCCTTGGCAAGAAATTCCTTTTCTAAAAAGGTGTCATTTCGAGAAACAAACACCTTTTGTTCCTCGCCATGGTAGAAAAGATATCCATGTGAATGTTTGGGATATCCCACAAACTTGCATAGAACTGACCGTGCCTCGAGTTTGTCCGGATTTTTCCTTTTGACATAGGCTGGTCAACCCCATATCTTAAGTCGTTTAAGACAGGGTCTCTTCCCGCTACATATCTCATATAGTGTGGTAGGTACAGGTTTAGATGAAACTTGATTCAATAGGTATGCTGCTGTCTCAAGCGCCTAACCCCAAAAGGAAATAGGTAACTCAGCGGTGCTCATCATAGAGCACACCATATCTAATAGGGTGCGATTCCTCCATTCCAATACACCGTTGTGTTGTGGTGTATACGGAGGAGTAAGCTGAGAAAGAATCCCATTCTCTTTTAGAAAGTCCGGGAACTCCATGCTCAAGTATTCACCTCCTCGATCAGATCGATGGATTTTAATACTTTTACCCGTTTGGTTTTCAACTTCGAATTTATATTCTCTGAATTTCTCAAAAGCTTCAGACTTGTGTTTCATCGGGAACACATGCCCGTATCTTGAGAGATCATCAGTGAATGTAATGAAGTACGAAGAACCATTCCTAGTATGTGTAGACATGGGACCGCATACATCACTATGTATCAGTCCCAAGAGTTCTGTAACTCTTTCCCCGTGTCCTGTAAACGGAGTTTTGGTCATCTTTCCTTTGAGACATGACTGGCAAGTGTCATAAGATGAAAATTCGAACGAATTCGAATATCCATCCTTATGGAACTTGGCTAGCCGTGTAGCATTGATATGACCTAGTCTACAATGCCACAAGAAGGATTCGTTCGTTTCTGAACTCTTCCTCTTGTGTGTGTTTTGTATATTGAGAACTGTGGTTTGATCTACAATGTTTATGCCATTATTTAACGAGCCTGACCAATCAACTTTTGATTCAGGAAAATGTTCATAACATTATCATGTACTATAAAATTATATCATTCTTTACCTAATAAAGAAACTGATATAAGATTGCATATCAGAGTCGGAATGTAATACCATTCTTTAAGAATCAATGTGTTGCCACTTGGTAACACAAGGTGATATTCGCCAACTGATTTGGCTGCAACTTTTGCCCCATTCCCTATCTTACGGAATGATCACCCATTCACAGTTCTCTACGTTTCCTTAGCCCATGTAACATATTACATATGTGGGATCCTGATCCGGTATCTAATACCCAGGACGTAGACGTAACACCTTAGGATGTGTTTAGTGGCTAACTATATTTTAATGTATGGGTTTTAATAAAAAGTTTACCAAATTGATTTCCAATTATTTTATCCTATTTAATGAATATTTTATTTGATTTTTCCTAGGCTTGCACACACTTGTGCATGATAACTATGGTGCTAATTTGGGGTTTAGCCATGATTAGCAACTTGGTGAGCTAACCATTCCCTAATCTAGTCTTAATAATTTGTATTAGGTGCTTTTGGGTTTTAATTGGGTATGGTTGTTTTTAAAATAAAATAAAAAAGGTTTTTTAAGAAAATGAAAAAGGATTTAAAATTGACTTTATTTGTTGACTAGGGAGAGAGAGAGAAAGATGGGGCTACATGGCTTGTGCCATGCCTATTAAATGAAGTGAGAGAGAGTGAGAAGAGGGGGGTGTTTGAATTCCTCTCATTCTCATCCTCATACTCATTTCCTTTGTTCTCTCACTCTCATATACACACACCCATACACCATCAGCCGTGGCAGCAGCAGCACCAGCAGAAGAAAGCAGCAGCAGCAAGCAGCTCCAGCAGCAGCAAACAATAGCAACATCAGCAGCAGACAGCGACAGCAACAGCATCAGCAGTAGCACAGGCAACAGTTGCAACACAAGGAGCAATTGCAGCAGCTCATCTCCTCCTTCCACTTCTTCACCTGCTTCCTAGGACGCTTTAGGGTATATTTTCTAAACCCAATTCCTTTTTTCCTAGCTTGTATGTAGAATTAGCGTCGGTTTGCGATTTGAGTTAGCTTTTGTGCTAAATATGGTGAATTATGTGCAATGTTGATTAAGTAAGGATTGAGTTGGTTAACCTAGCCTATTTTAGTGTTATTAGGGTCACCTCAACTGAGAAATTCCCCAGGTTTCACTAAAATACCATAGGGTTTGCTTTTCGTGCAAAATTAGCGTTTTTATGCGATATATTAGCTTTCTGTGATCTGCTATTGACCCGGACCATTCAGGTTAAAATTAAGGAAACTGGAACATGCTTATTAGCTCTAGAATACACCACCAGAACACGAGCCACCCTTTCCCAATCTTGGGCGCAGTTTTAATTAATCTGGCCGCAAATTGCGGCCAGGCAGGGAGTGGGGTGTTGGGTTTTTGTGTAGGGTTGTCTGCTGTATTCTATAGTATTTTGGCATGTGTAGTTTTGTAATATTTGACCTATAGGAAAATCTGGGACAATATATCGATTTGCAAGTTCGTTTTAGTTGTGCGATACGCACGATACGGGCGATACGTGAGTGGGTTCTACGACCCAGCGTGTCGCGGCGTGTCACGGTAGTTTTAGACGCGTATACACACGTTTCAGCGTATCGTGCACACGCGCATTTAGTTCGCGACGCGAGTTTCTCGTTTAGTGTCGATATCACGTTTTGCGAGATATTTCATTATATATATGTTTTCCTTGTCTAATTTTCAGGTTTGCAGGAGGGGACGACGGACACTGCTACAGGGAGAAACAGGTGGTAGGATTCACCTATCTTGGAGCGTAGGTGAGTAGATTTAACATCTACAGGGGAATTGCCCGCATGGCGTTATGCGTCTGGGCTAGAATTCAAATACTTATCGCATATTCTGCGTCATTGTTAGAAATGCTCCTTTACCCTATTTACTTTGATATAGTTGTGTTGTGACTAGTAGCCGTAGGACACTGCACACATTATTGACGGTTCATGTTGCACGAGCACGGATTGTATGCTACACACACACCGTCAATAATTGCCATGTCACACACAAACCATTATAGACATTATATTTCTTGGTTAGGGACTTTACGACATCGATTCATATACTTATCACTTTGGACATTTAGTTACCGATATACCTTACTCACATATTTTACTTATACCCAGTGGGGTATACCATATCATTTACTTATAGGTAGACACCTATACTTAGCTGTACCTTATTGATTTCGCATACATCTGGTTTCAGCTACATATTTTCATTTATATGCTCGCATTTCAGATATATCGCACATATTTATTTCTGGATCCGCGCATTGTTATTTGGATTTTACATGATGTTTTCTGGATTTGGGAACCGCGGGAGTTCATGAAATTATGCATACATTGAAAAACCCGGTTTCCTTGATATGATATTTGCGTAGCCACCATGAGATTTATCGGTTCTGATTTTATACTCCATACGAGGAGTGGGTGCCCTATGAGGGTACATGGTGGGGCCCGGTATGGTTCCCCTCGGCAAGATGATCGATGGATTTTGCTGATTGAGCTTGGAGGCGGGCGAGTACCTACCGATGACAGTACCAATGACTCGGTGGGGATCATGGAGGTACCGTTGGGAGTCATGTACGTATGGATACATGGGAAGGCGAGGGTCGGAGCTAGGCACTCGTGCTTTCCAGGATAGCGTATGATACGTGCCTATCAGGAAGCTAGTCTTGGTGACGGCATCTGATAGATCAGGATTTCTGTGTCGATGCTTGGCATATTGTTTTCAAGATATTTCTTTTAACACCTTTGTATATATAACAGGAGATTTAGCCGTTGTTATATATACCCTTACACCAATATTAGTGGTATATGTGTATTGACCCCATCATATTAATTTCTGCATATATATATATATATTTAGGATGTTAGGATTTCACTTAAGTTTGATTTGGGATATTAAGTGATTCATTGAGATTGGATACCGGATACATATGAGATTACTGATTTGTACATTCGGGATATACGAAATTACTCGATATTGTTCATTTGGGAGATGTGAGACTTATATGATTTGAGAGCCCAACTTGGGGGCTGATTTGAGGAATTGGGATTTGAGTGTCTTGATGGATTGTGATCCTACCACGATGTTAGGTTTCCGTGGGAATGACATATTTTGCTCCATACCTCATACCTATTTGCTTATGCACTGTTCCATGTATTAGGAGTACCTGTTAGTGTACCCTTCATGTTAGTTGCATATCCACATTCTCATATCCCTATTGCATGATTATTGCATACTATTGTCATGTTATTATTGCTTTTACATATTGATTGTACCTGCTAGTGTACTTTCCATCATTCTGCATTCACATGACCTGTTATTACTGTAAATTGCATATCTTAGATTCATACTGTACGTACATACCTGCGATTACCTGCATATGTTATCTACTATTCACGAGTTGGCAACTCACTCCCGTTGTGCCACAGTTGTTTTGCAGGGTGTTTCCCCAGAGTAGTCGAGGCAGACTATTCATCTATCATCTTTTTATATATATACCGCATCGGCTCACAGTGTACAATTTTGCTTAGGTGGGTTTTGATGGTTATCTGTATTTCATATTGTACATTCGTTGTATCTTGTACTCTCCATCTACTATTATGTTGTTGACTTAGAGACTTGGTGAGGACGATATTGTATATTATTTGTGGATTTGTTTTCTTTTATATACAGTTTCCATCCTATTATCTTTTATTTCTTCGCTACGGCGTCGTATATTTGTGATGTGATTGTTTTCCGCATTTGGGCCAATTTTTACAAAAAGGGGGTGTTGCCAAAATTTTAAAGAAAGAAAGTGGACTCTTTTTAAAGAATTTGTGTTGCGATTTCAAATGTTTCAAAAACTTTTATTAACTTTTCCATATTTTCATAGTTTAGATGTCTGGGTTTTGGCTTTCTTTTACTACGTTACGTCGTTAGGCGTTACGTAATATTAGGGCCGTCACGTGCCAATTTCGGGTCATGACAAAGTTGGTATCAGAGCGCTAGGTTTTACCTTTCGGAGTGTAGGATGACCTTGGTATGATAGAGTAGGTGGCTTAAGCAGAGTAACGTGTTGTGTGTATGTCTGCAGCATACCCACGATGCGGTACTTCGCCTTAAGTGACCTAAGTACAATTGATTGAAATTCCTTCCTTGATGACTCATATCCTTGCGATTCGATTTTCTTATTCTTATCGAATCCTATCTCTATTTATAGCCTTGCTGCCGATGACTATGGGGACTCAGAGTGACGCAGCGAGGGCCGAGGTCAGAGTTGTCTCGGGTGAGATGAGTACTGACCAGGATGGCACTCTAGTTGCACAGGTGCAGACGGATCAGCCTTCGACATATAGTATTAATAGGCTTGTGGCAGAGATGCAGTACTTCCGCCAGACTATGAGTTCATTGGTTGATGTCGTTCGGGAGCTACGATAGGAGGTTGTCACCCCTGTTACTCAGTTGTCCCTTGCTATCAGCATGCAACAGTCCATCACCTACATAGCACTAGTGGTTGCAGCCCCAGTTGACGAGGCGCATATTCCAGAGACGCTGAGAGTTCCAGGACAGTGGAGGACTCGTACCAGTGTACCGGCCCATAGAAGGAGGTTTGGTCATCGAGACAGATTTCGTGGCCGTCGCGGGACTAGCAGAGGCATAGGACAAGGACAGTCGTTCAGCTCTCATCTCCAGGATGGTCAGCAGTCAGCGCGTGGATGTTTTCGATGCGGAAGCCTTCAGCACTTCGTTAGGGATTGTTCCTCAGCACGGTGTCAGGATCGTATTCAAAGAGGCTGTGAACGTGGAAGGTTTTCTCAGAGGGCTCAGTCTACCAGAAGAGTTCAGTCAGTTGCGGGTAGGGGGCAGACACAGGAGTTTCCTTCTACTCATCGGGACGTGCAGGCGTCCAATGTGGAGTTTTCAGGTATTCTTAATTCGCATGTTCTTTTGATGTATTCGTTTGTTGCTTTCCACACCTTGTGCCATGGTTGGGACTAGAGTCGTGTTAGGTAGATTAGCCGTTTGTTTTGACAAGTTCTGTCAGCGATGCTTTTGTTGCGCGATACGTATTTCAGTTGTGTGCCAATCGGATGGGAGATAGAGATTCGTCCGCTGTTTCGATCCTTCTAGTGATGTTGGATTTGACGTTCTCCTGGGCAAAGACTGGTCAGCTACGTGCTAAGCATCTGTGGACTACCGCGAAGGAAACAGTTAGGTTTTGTTTTCCCCTGCGAGTCAGTTCTTGTTGTGCAGGTGGATAGTTGTGCTGCCTCTCACAGCTTGAATTCAACCTTTTTCGCTAGTCGGCTTTTGAGGAGATGTCGTGGATTCTTGACGTTCATTCATGATGCCGTAGCCACAGCTGGTTTGTTGGACCGGTTTTTCTTTCGTGCGAGAGTTTTCCGACGTTGTTCCAGATGAGCCGGCGAAGCTTAGGGAGCTAAAGGATCAGCTGCAGAGTTGTTTGTTGGGAAGTTTTGTGCGTCTGAGTGTTTCGCTTTTGGAAGCTCCTATTTCTGTTCGTCAAAAAGAAAGACGGCAGTTTAGGGTTGTGTATCGACGGATCGATAATTGAACCGGCTTATGGTGCGAATAGATATCCTTTACCTCGCATTGACGATTTCTTCGATCAGCTCCAGAGTGCGAGACATTTCCTAAGTTCTTTGGGGATCGGGTCATCATTGTTGCGGATTCGGAGTGATGGCATTCCAAAGACTGTCTTATGCGTGCTACGGGCTTTGTGTGTCTTAGTGAGTCTTTGGATTCACTGATGCCCTGGCAGCATTCGTAGATATGATGAACCAGATTTCTTCAGGCCGTTCCTGGACCAGTGTTGTTGTGTTATTTACGACTTTCTGGTCTATTTAATGTGTCTTGAGTGACAGGAGTAGCACTTGAGGATTTGTTATACAGATACTGGGAGAGCACCAGCAGTTTGCTAGATTCTTAGAGTGTTTCTTCAGGCTTATTTGTGTTGACTCCTAGGTCTTGTATCACGGGAGATGGTTTTGTATGGTTCCGAGGAAGATCGTGGCTGTACAGCTTAGGTCCAGACTTGTGTGCAGGACGGAGGTCCGCAGATTTTGGGGCTTAGCAGGTTCATACCGCTGTTTCGTGCAGGATTGCTAGAGTAGTGCTGCACCGTCGACTGAATGGACCGGAAGGGAGGTTCCTTTTCTTTGTACTGAGGCATGTGTGCAGAGTTTCGGTAGTTGAAGATTCTGTTAACAACCGCACCATTTCTTTCTTTGCTTTCTGGTTCGGACGACCTTTTTGTTTAACTGTAATGTTTCTTGAGTGGACTCGATTGTGTACCGAGGTGACATTATAGAGTTATCACTTTTGCTTCCCTACATTTGGAGGAAGTACGAGAAGGATATTCCACTCATGATCTGGAGATGGCCGCGGTGGTTTTGCGTTGGAGATTTGGAGACACTACTTGTTCGAGAGTCGTGTCAGATTTTCACGGACCACCAGAGCTTAATATATATCTTCCTGCAGCGGATTTTGATTGTTGTGATAGTCTTCTGTAGATTTACAGTTCTTGTGCGATCGCTGAGCATAGCTGAAGTTCGTCTCTACTGAGAGGACAGCTTGCTCATATTCGCGCCCGACCATTTTTCTTAAATCACTTTCGCGAGACAATGCCCGCCGATGCTCGTTCGTCAGTGATACTTGAGCATACTCGGCTGGGTAATGATTCGGAGTCCTTGATTTGTGGCAATGGTGTGCTAAGTTAGGGATGCGTTGTGTACCTGATATTATCGGGTAGAGACGTGAAATCCTAGAGCAAGCACATCAGTCAACTCTCTGTATTCATTCATGTTCCACCAATATTGACGTGACTTGTGAGATAGTTACGGGTGGGCAGGGATGTAAAGAGAAGTTTCAGGTTTCGTTTCAAAGTGTCTGTCTTGTTGTGTGCTTGGGTCGAGCATCTGAGGCCGGCTGGAGAGTTGCAACCTATAACCGTTCCGAAGTAGGAGTGGGAGAAGATCTCCACAAATTTCGTTATGGTTTCTACCCATGTTTAGTCAGGGTATGACTCCATTCGGAGTTTTGTCGTCCGGTTATACTCAGTTTGCTCAGTTGTTCTTTGTTAAGTTGTGTGTTGTGTTAATTGTTGTCAGCAGTTGGGATCGTCACTCTCCATCGTTAGGGTTCTCCTTCGATAGCTGTTATCAGGAGACACTCCCATTGGCAACCTTTAGGTTTAGGGGTTAGGTCGTGTCGATCACCAGTTTGTTGTTTTTCTGACTCTGCGTAAGTAGGATTTCGGACCCCAGCTAGTCTAGAGACTTCGGAGATGATCCAGTTGATTCAGGTCAGGATGAGAGTAGCCCAGTGCAAAAAGAGGTCTTATGCCGACTGTGTTGCTCGTAGACTTAAGTGCGCAATGGAAAATCATGTATTCCTGCGGATTTTTCCGATAGATGGCGTGTTGAGTTTTAGGAAGCTTATCCCAGGATTGTAGGTCCTTTCGAAATCCTATAAGCAAGTTAGTTTCGTTGCCTTTAATTTGGCACTTCCGCCCAGATTAATGAGTTTTCACCCCAAATTCTTTGTGATGATACTTTACAATTACCTTCATGACCTTTCTCACATGATTTGGCACCGGACCTTTTGGCTTGGACGCGATCGTTTCGATCACCGGCAGCCAGTTGTGTTAATGGCTCGGCAGGTGGAGAAACGTCGGTCAAGGGTCTTGCCATCTGTGAAGGGCTTCTTGGACGTAGCCGTATAGTGAGGTAATCACTTGGGAGGCTGCGAGCGAGATTTGAGAGTTGTAATCTTCTCTTTGAAGGTACGCGTAGCAGTATATTTTTAAATTCGGGGACGAATATCTTTTAAGGGTGGGAGATTGTAACACCTTAGGATGTGTTTAGTAGCTAACCATATTTTAATGTATGGGTTTTAATAAAAAGTTTACCAAATTTATTTCCAATTATTTTATCCTATTTAATGAATATTTTATTTGATTTTTCCTAGGCTTGCACACACTTGTGCATGATAACTAGGGTGCTAATTTGGGGTTTAGCCATGATTAGCAACATGGTGAGCTAACCATTCCCTAATCTAGTCTTAATAATTTGTATTAGGTGCTTTTGGGTTTTAATTTGGTATGGTTGTTTTTAAAATAAAATAAAAAAGGTTTTTTAAAAAAATGAAAAAGAATTTAAAATTGACTTTATTTGTTGAATAGGGAGAAAGAGAGAAAGCATGGGGCTACATGGCTTGTGCCATGGCCATTAAATGAAGTGAGAGAGAGTAAGAAAAGGGGGGTGTTTGAATTCCTCTCATTCTCATCCTCACACTCATTTCCTTTGTTCTCTCACTCTCATATACACACACACCCACAGACCATCAGCTGAGGCAGCAGAAGCACCAGCAGAAGAAAGCAGCAGCAGCATGCAGCCCCAACAGCAGCAAACAATAGCAACATCAGCAGCAGACAGCAACAGCATCAGCAGTAGCACAGGCAGCAGTAGCAACACAAGGAGCAATTGCAGCAGCTCATCACCTCCTTCCACTTCTTCACCTTCTTCCTAAGTCCCTTTAGGGTATATTTTCTAAACCCAATTCCCGTTTTCCTAGCTTGTATGTAGAATTAGCGTCGGTTTGAGATTTGAGTTAGCTTTTGTGCTAAATATGGTGAATTATGTGGAATGTTGATTAAGTAAGGATTGAGTTGGTTAACCTAGCCTATTTTAGTGTTATTAGGGTCATCTCAACTGAGAAATTCCCCAGGTTTCACTAAAATACCATAGGGTTTGCTTTTCATGCAAAATTAGCGTTTTTATGTGATATATTAGCTTTCTGTGATCTGCTATTGTCCCGGACCATTCAGGTTAAAATTGAGGAAACTGGAACATGCTTATTCGGTCTAGAATACACCACCAGAACACGAGCCACCCTTTCCCAATCTTGGCCGCAGTTTTAATCAATCTGGCCGCAAATTGCGGCCAGGTAGGGGAGTGGGGTGTTGGGTTTTTGTGTAGGGTTGTCTGCTGTATTCTATAGTATTTTGGCATGTGTAGTTTTATAATATTTGACCTGTAGGAAAATCTGGGACAATATATCGATTTTCTTGTTCGTTTTAGTTGCGCGATACGCGTGATACGTGAGTGGGTTCTGCGACCCAGCGTGTCGTGCCGTATCGCGGTAGTTTTAGACGCGTATACACACGTTTCAGCGTATCGTGCACACGCGCATTTAGTTCGCGACGCGAGTTTCTCGTTTAGTGTTGATATCGCGTTTTGTGAGATATTTGCTTATATATATGTTTTCCTTGTCTAATTTTCAGGTTTGCAGGCGGGGACTACGGACACTGCTACAGAGAGAAACAGGTGGTAGGATTCACCTAGCTTGGAGCGTAGGTGAGTAGATTTAACATCTACAGGGGAATCGCCCGCATGGCGTTATGCGTCCGGGCTAGAATTTAAATACTTGTCGCATATTCTATGTCATTGTTAGAAATGTGCCTTTACCCTGTTTACTTAGATATTGTTGTGCTGTGACTAGTATAGGACACTGCACACATTATTGACGGTTCATGTTGCACGAGCACGGATTGTATGCTACACACACACCGTCAATAATTTCCATGTCACACACAAACTATTATAGACATTATATTGCATGGTTAG
This sequence comes from Agapanthus africanus, assembly GCA_030015575.1. Taxonomy (NCBI): domain Eukaryota; kingdom Viridiplantae; phylum Streptophyta; class Magnoliopsida; order Asparagales; family Amaryllidaceae; genus Agapanthus; species Agapanthus africanus. Next base: position 302,036,066 of record CM057343.1, on the reverse strand, counting down.
GGACTTTACAACATCGATTCACATTACTTATCATTTTGGATATTTAGTTACCGATATACCTTACTCACATATTTTACTTATACCCAGTGGGGTATACCATATCATTTACTTATAGGTAGACACCTATACTTAGCTGTACCTTATTGATTTCGCATACATCTGGTTTCAGCTACATATTTTCATTTATATGCTCGTATTTCAGATATATCGCACATATTTATTCCTGGATTGGCGCATTGTTATTTGGATTTTACGTGATGTTTTCTGGATTTGGGAACCGCGGGAGTTCATGAAATTATGCATACATTGAAAAACCCGGTTTCCTTGATACGATATTTGCGCAGCCACCATGAGATTTATCAGTTCTGATTTTATACTCCATACGAGGAGTGGGTGCCGTATGAGGGTATATGGTGGGGCCCGGTATGGTTCCCCTCGGCAAGAAGATCGATGGACTTTGCCGATTAAGCCTGGAGGCGGGCGAGTACCTACCGGTGACAGTACCAATGACTCAGTGGGGATCATGGAGATACCGTTGGGTGTCATGTACGTATGGATACATGGAAAGGCGAGGGTGAGAGCTAGGCACTCGTGCTTTCCAGGATAGCGTATGATACGTGCCTATCAGGATGCTAGTCTTGGTGACGGCATCTGATAGATCAGGATTTCTGTGTCGATGCTTGGCACATTGTTTTCATGATGTTTCTTTTAACACCTTTGTATATATAACAGGGGATTTAGCCGTTGTTATATATACCCTTACACCAATATTAGTGGAATGGGACGCTAATATATGTGTATTGACCCCATCATATTTATTTCTGCATATATATATATTTAGGATGTTAGGATTTCACTTAAGTTTGATTTGGGAAATTAAGTGATTCTTTGAGATTGGATACCGGATACATATGAGATTACTGATTTGTACATTCAGGATACAGGAGATTACTCGATATTGTACATTTGAGAGATGTGAGACTTATATGATTTGAGAGCCCAACTTGGGGGCTGATTTGAGGAATTGGGATTTGAGTGTCTTGATGGATTGTGATCCTACCACGATTTTAGGTTTCTGTAGGAATGACATATTTTGCTCCATACCTCATACGTATTTGCTTATGCATTGTTCTATGTATTAGGAGTACCTGTTAGTGTACCCTTCATGTTAGTTGCATATCCACATTCTCATATCCCTATTGCATGATTATTGCATCCTATTGTCATGTTATTATTGCTTCACATATTGATTGTACCTGCTAGTGTACTTTCCATTATTCTGCATTCACATGACCTGTTATTACTGTAAATTGCATATCTTAGATTCATGTTGTACGTACATACCTGTGATTACCTGCATATGTTATCTACTATTCACGAGTTGGCAACACACCCCCGTTGTGCCACAGTTGTTTTGCACGGTGTTTCCCCAGAGTAGTTGAAGCAGGCTATTCATCTATCATCTTTTGCTACAGATACCGCATCGGCCCACAGTGTACTATTTTGCTTAGGTGGGTTTTGATGGTTATCTGTATTTCATATTGTACATTTGTTGTATCTTGTACTCTCCATCTACTATTATGTTGTTGACTTAGAGACTTGGTGATGACGATATTGTATATTATTTGTGGATTTATTGTCTTTTATATACAGTTTCCTTCCTATTATCTTTTATTTCTTCGCTACGGCATCGTATATTTGTGATGTGATTGTTTTCCGCCTTTGGGCCAGTTTTTACAAAAAGGGGGTGTTGCCAAAATTTTAAAGAAAGAAAGTGGACTCTTTTTAAAGAATTTGGGTTGCGATTTCAAATGTTTCACAAACTTTTATTATCTTTTCCGTATTTTCATGGTTTAGATTTCTGGGTTTTGGCTTTCTTTTACTACGTTACATCTTCAGGCGTTGCGTAGTATTAGGGCCGTCACGTGAAAATTTCGAGTCGTGACAGTAGAGTGAACTGAAATACAGTTCTCAATAACTAACACACCCGAAAAAGTTGCATCAACATGTTTATTCTTCGTTTGAGCGGCATGGGAATCTAGACATTCCCATATTCCCTGTTCAGTCTTATAACAATTATAAGAAAGAACGGAACCAACGTTTCCCAGCACAGTATAACATGCAGGTTCGGTCAATACATCCATATTATTATCTTTATTAAGACGTGACATGGTCGCTTCCTGGAGAGAGAGAGAGAGGAAAACACTTTAGCGTATGCTCTTACAAGATCTGATTGGTTATTATTTTATCTAATCAGGATGGTTCCCACTATTTTTATCAAATCTTCCTTCAAACCTTAAAACAAAAGATTAGCCGGGATTAATTACACCCTACAATTTCGCCAATCTTTTAGCCAGGCGTGTGACAGTACTTTGAAGGAGGTTCCCCGTGCTTTTGCACGGACCTAATTAAAATAAACTCGTTTTCCCAGAGGCATAACCCCGTTGACACCTTTCTGGACACCTACTTGATCGGCTAATTGTCCTGTGTAATACTCTCCAAGGAGTAAATCTTACTTGCAGTAGGTATCGGGATCCAACTATCTCATAGAAGGTATGCAATCTCATTGCAAATTTCAACACTTGAAATTCTCGATAATATTTTGCCCCTAACCCCCTATGACCTTGACAAAGGCCAACAAATCATAGGATGCAAGTCAAGTTCAACCCGTCATTTCCTGATTGAATCAAACCCACCCGCACGACCCTTGACAAAGGCCAACAAGTTCGTACGAATACCCTAATCCAATCTACATCATAAGCATAAGCAGATAGGCACCATTTAGCTACCGCACACTATGCGTTGACAAAGGCCGACAAACGGAGCACGAATACTAAACAGTCCTTATCTGAAATGACGGAGGGCTACGACATGTTTTTCAGAAAACCTATTGCGTAATGAACTTGATATCATTGTAGAATTAAGTGAATTTTGAAAAGGAGTGTTTTTGAGGCTTTCACTAGTTTTGCTAAAGAGGTCACTCCCGGTAAAGGGATTTCGGCTCTTTCCTTATCGAATAAGGTGCAGGATATTTCATAAATATCACTGTGCAAAGCAGAAACTATAAAAGCAATCAAAAGACAAACCGAGTGTTGTAGCATCTGCCAGTTATTGCTAAAGAGGTCACTCCCAGTGAAGAGGTCTCGGCTCTTTCCTAATCGAATAAGGTGCAGGATATATCATTTATATCACTATGCAAAGCAAATACTGTAGCTACCCTTTTTGAAAATTTGATTCCACAACATCTTTTAGGTTTCTTTTCTTTCATTAATCAAATTAATGAAGTCCCATCATTTAAGCTTCCTAAGCATCACAGAAGAAACGAAAATACAACGTACGCGTATGCCATCCGCATTCGCCACAGTGTCCCGTTATGCACCGTTAGGTTACTTAACTAACGGCGTTCCGGGACGGGACTAGCGCGGGAGCAAAACATAAGCAATGTCTACTATATATCTCATATATAATATGTATCCATTCGTCTCAGAATCCACAGTGATCACATCACAAAGGAGCAGAAGAAACATATGAAATATTGGATAAACTAGGAGGTCCGTGTTTTATTTTGAGCCTGTTTAAAAAACGGATTCCACGGTCGCGATGAATAGCCAAACCCACAACCCTAGAACCCTATGAGAGCGGCAAGCAACCCTACCAATTCTAGAGTTAGGAGACCCGGACTCGACTCCTCGAGTTAGTCTCCCACTGAACTATTGAACCCGGTTACTTATGCTCCCCTCCTTGGGTCTATCCTAATGCGGAAAAGTAAATAATATACATCAACGGTAATATCATCCTCAACCCGGAAGTGCCCCAATAAAAGAATATTACATACAATGAATTTTACATGAATGAAAAAAATCTCTCATCTCACATAAAACCCCCGGCTATTCAAAAAGCGACGATCAAATATAACATATACAGCAACACATAACATCACATGTCATCAACGTAAATAAATACGCGCATCCCAATTGTCGTTGACATATAGCAACGAAACCGGAGATATCACATACTACACTTACGGTCGCAGAAAAACTAGACGATGTTAAACATTCCGATCGAATTAACAAACACCCACAATTACCCAAAAAGCCCAACACTTGTGCGAAGTTAAAGTACCCAAAAACGTGCCACAGTACCTATGATCCAGCTGTAGAAAGGCTAAACCAACACCTCACCTATGACACCATGGAACTACGGCAAACCCTAAGGTTCAGTCGCGGTTCCGAGGGCATAGAATTGAGTTAAGGTTTTTGTTCATCTAGAGGGTCCATAGAGTTACTTGCACGACTATCGAATATAATTAACTTAAGAAAATTCCAACACTTGGAAATTTTCAGCGAGGGTTAAAATGGGTATTTGATATCCGATCGAGCTTTTTAATACCGTCTAATGTAACCCGAAAACAGTTAGAATTATGACTAAGAAACACTCCTAATTGCCTTTGTATTGAGTTAATCATCACATGAAAAAGTAGAAAAAATAAACAACACCTAAAATACCAAAACCTAGAGCACTGATCATGAAAAAAAATGAGGACCCATACTTCACTCCCAGGCCGGCCTCCTCGGTTTTGGTGCCCATGTGCTCGGTGCAAATTCGAGCACAGGGTCCCAAGTTTCTTCCATGCACCTATATTTGCTCATAGATGATTCTGCACTTGTTTGAAAATTTTTTGGAGCTCATTTGAAAAACGACAGAAACATGGATTTGGTATTTCAAGTTTCGGAGTTTGTTTCGGTTTTGTAATCTAATATTATCCGTCTAATTTTCTAGCTAGGCTATGATACCAGTGTAGGGTTCCCATCGACGGCAGTAAGGTTTCGGGAGGCATCGTCCATGCTATTTTCAAATTTTTGCCGTTTTAAGGAACTCTAAACTAGAATCGTTAACTAGAATATTATACGGAATCAGAGGTAAACCTTTTTACATCTAAGTGAAATAGAAATGCAACCTTTGTAGATCGGTCCATCACTTCAATAGCTTCTTGTAGTAGTCCCTTCGCTGCGATCGTCGAACTCCCGGACGCTTGCATGGCTTTGCAAGGTGACAAGAGCGATCTTGCTTAAAGTCTTCGAGGCCGAAGATGATCTACGTCGAGGGGATACTAACTCAAGCTACTATTTCACTAACTAAAGGATTAGTGTAGCTAACACCCTATACTAAAGTGCTAATCTAGTAGAGGATGACGAAATAGAAAGTAGGCTCACTTTTGAATTATTTTTCTCACAATACTTTCTCACTTTTATCAAACCCTAAAGAGCTCTTTTGGGTTGAGGAAGAAGATGAAGAAATGAGAAGAGAATGAAAAATGATCAAGTGAGAGAATAAACCATGGGTGAGTATGTATCATTTACTAACTCATGTAGAGACATAACCATGGCTAATTAAAATGGTTAGGTTAATAAATATCTACAATAAAACAAAACTAGTGGACTTGGTCAAATGCACTCACAAGCTTCTACAAGCTTCATGCATTTGATTTAATTTCCACTAATTTGGATTTACTTTAAAAATAAAAACCTCACCATTATAATTGATATGGTGTATGTCTCATACACCAATGTAGTGTGTATCAACAACTATGATACAAAAGAACACAATTAATATATATCACATTTATAATAAGTGTACATATGTGAGAATAAATAAATGCTTAAGTGAGCTAATATTAGTTAATGTAATCTAGTATATCACATATACAATTATATATTAAATTATCAAATCAACTCTTGATTGAGTAATCCGGCTATATCACATATAATCGACTAATATTAAATGTACCAACTTATCGAATCAACGCTTGATTCGATAACTCGGCTAAATCACATATAACCGACCGATACAAAAGTTGCGTGAATAGAATACGGTATTAAATACATGCATTATTCTCGGTCCCGCAAATATCACATATGTGCTCCTATTTCGTTTTTCCTGAGCCAGTAAAACCTCTATGTAGGACTTTAAAGACTAGTTAATACGCCGGTAGTAGGTGATGATCACATCAAGCACCTATAAGCCGTCAGCGGTACTAGCTGTACGTAACGACTACCCGGGTATTGAACGATCAAAAGATCTACATGCAAGCCCGCTCCAACTCCTGTAAAAGCATGTCAGTAACACTACCGTACAGTCTGGTCTCCTCGTCTGATATGTCGCATATCAAGTCTAGTGGTGGTAAACGTCAGACCCTCAATAACCGATAAGTCATGCCAATATGAGGCTCATAACGGGTCGAGAAACTACTGGTAATACTTACCAGTAAATCTCTAAATCAGCCCTGGCCAGGGACTTCCCTATTATGGACAATCGTGCCCAGCGCAACATCAACCCCTAATACCGGGAGAGACGAAACCTCTCCTATCGCTCATTGCCTCCATGTTACTCGGGACTGTACCCAAAAACCACCGTTTTGCACGTCCTCTTGAACGTGTTAAGGTGGATATTAAAGCACAGTAGGAATCACACAAGACTCTTTGACGATCTTGGGTCTACAGACTAACCTGTACCTGTGTCACCAAAGAACTGCTATCTGACTTGAGGTATAATACCATCTGGGAGTTCTCGGCGAGTCCATCCAGTGTACCTAGTCTCCACTGAGCACCTGTATATCATCTCTGATGTCAAACACCAACGGATATGGGATCATCCATCACCCATCTCATGGGTCAAGATGCGTATACGCTAGTCTACACTGGTGTATCGATGCCCTGTCTCGATACACCTATGATAGGAACATTAAACGATGAAATTATGGACTACCACGGCCCCACTAGTATGATCTGCATCATAATCCTGGTTGTCAAGTACACATCCTAAGGGCTTTACCAACATGTAACTATAAGACAGTATCAAGAGACAAGTATACATGTTATGATATAGATCAACCAGATAGCATACTATCATGTCGAGCAAGAAAGTCCTCTCTATATATGTCCAAGCATCCAATATAATATACATCATTTGTACAATAATGTCCTCTAGGGCATACATACAACTAACAATATGAGATATAGTCGGGTTATCGGATCAAGTGTTGATTGGATATAAGGGTACATTTGATATTAGTCGGTTATATGTGATATGACCGGATTATTAAATCATGTGTTGATTTAATAATTTAATGTATAATTATATATTCGATATATTACATTATATTAACTAATATTAGCTCACTTAAATATTCATTTTTCTCACTTGATGATACATTGATATATATCTGATATATGTTAAATGTACTGATTTCTTTATGCACACTTATTATATATATGATATATATTAGTGTGTCATTCTTGGTTACACATGCAACATGGGTGTATGAGACTTATACCAAGCTAGGGTTAAGCTAGGTTTTTATTTGTTTTAAGTAATTCAAACATTTGGTTTTTGTCATGGTTGATATTTTGTGCAAACAAGATAACCAATTACAAAGTCAACTTGTTTGTCTAGCTTATGATATTTATTAACCCAACCCTTAACCATAGGCTATGGTTTATTCTTTACATGAGTTTGCCATGATATTATTTCACCATGGTTACATTTTTAACCTCATGAGTTTATTCTTTAGTTCATCACAACTTCATCTTATTCTTCCTCTCATTTGAAGCTTTCTAGCTTCATGATAAAGTGATGAACTATATGAGAAAATGAAATCTAAAATGAGCAAAATTCCTACTTCATCATCCTCTACTACTTGCCATTTAGTATAGGGTGTTTGCTTCACTAATTTCATGATTAGTGAAGAGATAGCTTGGGTTAGTGTCTCCTCGAAGTAGATCATCTTCGGCCTCGAAGACATCGAAGAAAGTGTAAGTCCATATTGCGACCCCCGGTTCTTACGGGGAGGCGGAAACGGTATAAAAAACAAATTTTTATCGCAAGAGGCAACATGGACTAAACAAGGTCGGGATCGTGTCTAAACTAAACTAGCAAATACACTAAAAGGAGTTAGCTACTATGGAAGATGGTTATACCTAAACTTGAACTCCTTCTTCTTGAAATCTTGTAGAGGTTGATGGTTCTCTTTTCGTCGCCTTCTTCCGTCGAAGATGGATCCACCTCGAAGGTTCGACCTTTGGGCTCTTCCTCGATCTTTGAGTGAACTAGGGTTTCCGGCTTGCTAAACCTTCAACCTAGAATGAGTAGAGAGTGACTAGGGTTTGCTTTTCCTTTTAAAGAGAAGGATTCTCAACACATGAGAAGGTTTCTCTTTGCTAGAGGAAGAAGAAGATGAAATGAGGAGAGAGAGAGGTTATGATAGAATGAGCTATATTTTTCTTTCTTGCAACCATAATGCAAAAGAAAAGAATTATCTAATAATAATAATTGAAAATGAGAATAGTTGATGGTAATTTGGAATGACCACTACCATGCTTCATTTAAAAATGTAAGCATAAATCAAGGAGGACTTTTTAAAGCATGATGGTGGTCAACATTCAACCATGGTCAACAAGTCAACCATGGTCAACAAGTCAACAAAATCAACCATAACAAAATTCTCATTTAATTACTATTATTAATAGATAATTCATAAATCCATTAGGGTTTGGAAAAAGATAACTGTCAACTGTGCATACGCACCCGTTCCGAAACCCTAATGAAATACCTCATCCTCCGCCTCAAGCAACTGTGCATACACACCTACATTCTCGTTCCGAGGAACAAGAACACCAAGATATAAAAGCAACCCTCAAAACATATACCGGTATCTGGCTCAAACCAGAGCCTGCCAGTATAATCCGTCCGGACTCCAAACGTGCACAAGTGCGCGGATGAGAACGAACCCTGTCGCAAAACCATGCGACCTCTACTCTGTTTTGCCCAGAGGCGAATACCCTCTGTGTGGGACTCTAAAGACTCGACACTACGCTGGCAGTGGGTTTAACCACAGACCGCAAGCGGCACTAGCTGTGCGTAACGGTCCCCAGGTAGATGCCGACAAGAAGGCTGACGAGGTGAAACCCCATCTGAACTCCTACTGAGTCTGAATGTGACATTCTCCGTACAGTCCGGTCTGTTCGTCTGATACATCGCATGGCGGGCCTAGGGGGCGGTAAAACGTCAGTCCCCCAATAGCGGTACAAGTCGTGTCGGAGTGAAGCCCAAAACACCCTGAGATAACACTGGAAACCTACAAGTATATCTCGCTTGCCCTGGCCAGGGACTACTCGTGTAATGGCTCTCCTAGACACAGCGCGATGTCAACCCCCAATACCGGGAGAGACGAATCCTGTCTAACCGTCACTGCCTCCAAGTGCTTCGGGACTGCACCCAACCACTACCTGTTTGCACGACTCCTTTGAGCCGTGGTAGGGTAGTGATCAAAGTGTAGTGGGAACACACTCGAGGCGAAGTGCCAGTATCAAGTCAGCGGACTAAGCTGTACTCATGTCACCTGGGAACTGATAACTGACGATAGGTATAATACCAACCTTTCAGTTCCCGACGAGTCCTGTCCAGTGTACTCGTAACCCAACGAGCACCCGTATACTATCTCCAGTACGACGTACTGATGGCTGTGGGACAGACCATCTCCCACACTGGGATGAGAAGCGCATACGCTAGTCTACTCCGGAGTATCGATGCCCTGTCTCGATAGTCCTACGACTAGGGACCTGTATAAGGATGTGCCTATAGATTACCCAGCCCCCACTAGTGTGACTGCCATCACAACGCTGGTAATCAAGCAAAGATCCTGAGGGCTCCACTAATGCGTATAAGTGATATACTGAAATAAACACAAGTACACCTTTAAGTAGAAACAAACCAAGTAGCATACTACTATATTGAGCAAGATTGTTTATACAAGGTGAATATCCCAAGCTTCCATTAAGTAATATACAAACTAGTATGATACAGTAATGGCCTCTAGGGCATATACACTAACAATCTCCCACTTGCACTAAGGCCATGTACTGGCGTATCGAAGACCTATCATCTCGATCAGCCGCTCGAACTGAGTCTGGGGTAGGGCCTTGGTGAATGGATCTGCAGTGTTCTCTTCTGAAGCAACCCTCCGAACCTCGATCTCCTTGCGATCCACGATCTCCCTGATCAGGTGATACCGCCTCAAGATGTGCCTGGATCTCTGATGGGACCTGGGTTCCTTTGCTAAAGCTATAGCCCCGTTGTTGTCGCAATACAGAGGTACTGGGTCAACAATGGACGGAACCACCTGAAGTTCTTTTAAGAACTTCCTTATCCAGACAGCTTCTTTTGCGGCATCAGATGCAGCGATGTATTCCGCTTCCATAGTCGAGTCTGCAACGGTTTCCTGTTTGGAACTCTTCCAACACACCGCCCCTCCATTGAGGGTAAAGACAAAACCCGACATGGACTTGGAATCATCCTTGTCACTCTGGAAGCTGGAGTCAGCAAAGGCCTCAATCTGGAGGTCTTTTCCGCCATACACCAAGAACATCTCCTTAGTCCTTCTCAGGTACTTGAGAATGTTCTTTACTGCTATCCAATGTTTCTCCCCAGGGTTTGACTGATACCGGCTTACTACACTCAGTGCATAAGCTACATCCGGTCTGGTACACAACATCGCATACATTATAGAGCCTACCGCAGAAGCGTAGGGTATAATAGACATGCGATCCCTCTCCAAATCAGTCTTGGGAGACATCTCTTTAGAGAGGGTGATCCCGTGACAAGCCGGTAGGTTACCGCGCTTGGAATCTTCCATACTGAATCTTTTCAGTACGGTGTCGATGTACCTGGACTGTGAAAGTCCTAATATCCTCTTGGATCTATCACGATGGATCCGGATCCCCAGGATGTAAGAGGCATCTCCCAGGTCTTTCATGGAGAACCTGTGTGACAAGAAACCCTTGACAGATTGTAGCAAAGGAATGTCATTTCCTATTAAGAGAATGTCATCCACGTATAAAACAAGGAATACTACAGTTCTCGCTACAAATCTACTATAGATGCATGGTTCATCTGGATTTTTGATAAAGTCAAATTCCTTGACCGTCTCATCAAAACAGATGTTCCAACTCCGCGATGCCTGCTTTAGTCCATAGATGGACTTAAGCAACTTGCACACCTTTCCGCTGCTCCCACTCTGAATGAAACCCTCTGGCTGATCCATATAGACAAACTCCTCTAAATTTCCATTTAGAAAAGCGGTTTTTACGTCCATCTGCCAAATCTCATAATCGTGGAAGGCAGCAATGGCAAGAAGGATCCGAATGGATTTCAGCATAGCCACTGGAGAAAAGGTTTCGTCATAGTCCAAGCCAGGTCTTTGACGGAAACCCTTTGCTACAAGTCTAGCTTTATAGGTCTCAACCTGTCCATCTACACCAATCTTCCTTTTGAAGATCCACTTGCATCCTACGGGTTTTACCCCGTCTGGAGCAATGTCCAACGTCCATACTTTGTTGGTGTACATGGACTCCATTTCGGTCCGCATTGCATCCAGCCATTTTACCGAGTCAACGCTCTGAACGGCCTGTTGGAAGCTAGTAGGCTCATCATAGTCTATGATGCAATCCTCTCTATCCCCGTCTATGAGAAAACCGTAGTATCTCTCGGGCGGATGAGACTGCCTACTACTCCTGCGGAGTGGCGTAGGAATGTCCTGTTCATTTGAGCCCTCTGGTTCCTCTAAGCTTTCAGTAATAGCTCGTGGTTCTGGAATTTCTTCCAGTTCTACTGTGCTCCCACTTATCTGGTTTTCCAAAAACTCAGTTTCCAAGAAGTAGGCATGACGAGAAACAAGAACTTTTTGTTCCTCTTCATAGTAGAAGAAATATCCCTTGGAGTTCTTTGGATATCCCACGAACTTACACTGTACTGAACGTGCCTCGAGCTTGTCCGCATGCTGCTTTTTAACAAAAGCTGGACATCCCCAAGTCTTGATGTGACTGAGATGGGGCCTCTTCCCACACCACATCTCATATGGTGTAGTTGGCACAGTTTTAGTAGGAACTCGGTTCAATAGGTACGCAGCTGATTCTAGCGCATACCCCCAGAATGATCGCGGTAACTCAGCATTACTCATCATGGACCGTACCATATCCAATAGGGTTCGGTTCCGTCTCTCCGATACACCGTTGTGTTGCGGAGTGTATGGAGGAGTAAGCTGAGAGAGAATCCCATTCTCTTTTAAGTAATTCAGGAACTCGACACTTAAGTATTCTCCACCTCGATCCGATCTTAGAATCTTGATACTTTTGCCGGTTTGTTTTTCAACTTCATTCTTATATTCCTGGAATTTTTCAAAAGATTCTGACTTATGTTTCATTAAGAAGACATAACCGTATCTTGAAAAATCATCCGTAAAAGTAATGAAGTAAGAATAACCGCTTCGCGCATGTGTAGACATTGGACCGCACACGTCGCTGTGTACGAGTCCCAAGAGCTCGCTCGCTCTTACTCCGTGTCCAGTGAACGGAGTCTTTGTCATCTTTCCTTTGAGACAGGATTGACAAGTGGCATATGATTGATATTCGAACGGATCCAAATATCCTTCTGTATGTAACTTAGTCAACCTTCTCTCATTGATGTGACCCAGTCTACAATGCCATAAGAAAGTCTGATTGATATCTGGAGACTTTCTTTTGTGTGTATTCTGGACATTGAAAATCTGTGGTTGGTTTAATACGTATATACCATTGCTCAGTGTACCAGACCCAATCAGAACTTGATTAAGGCGAATGTTTACAACATTACTTACAAACGCAAATTCATAACCTTCTTTAGAAACCAAAGATACAGAAATGATATTACAAGTTGCGTTGGGTACAAAAAAGCAATTACGCAAAACCAAAACATGCCCATCTGACATTCCCAGGTGATAGTCCCCCACGGCTTTAGCATCCATGCTAGCTCCGTTCGTAACTCTGAGGGTCATGTCACCTTCCTTCAAAAACCTACGGTTTCTCAACGCCTGCAAAGAATTACAGATATGAGATCCTGATCCGGTATCCAATACCCAGGAAGTAGAGTTTATAGAAAGACAGTTTTCAATAACATACACACCTGAAGCTGAAGCCACAACCTGCTTCAGTTCCTGTGTCCTGGCTTTCCAAGCCCTGCAATCTTTCTTCCAGTGTCCACTCTTATGACAATAGAAGCATTCTTCTTTTCCAACAAGCTTCCCCGCTATCTTTGTTGCCTTTTCCTTTCCCTTCGTACCCACTTTACTAACACCTCCTCTTGGTTTGGCGGGGGCTTTCTTCCTCTTTCCCTTGGCTTTCGCCTTGGACCTAGAGGAAGAAGATCCTCCTACAAACATAGCGGGTGTATCCCTACCCTTCTGTAGGGTGCCCTCTGCGCTCCTCAGCATGTTGAGGAGTTCTGAAAGTTCAACTTCCTTTTCTTGCAAGTTGAAATTCAGTATGAACTGGGCGTAAGTGGATGGAAGGGACTGGAGAATTATATCCGTATAGAGTTCACTGTCCAACGTGGTCCCAAGTTCCGCGAGCTCCTCAGTGTAGCCAATCATCTTAAGCACGTGGTCCGCTACCGATGATCCGACGGCCAACTTTGTCGAAAATAACTTCTTCGACACTTCGTATCTTGCGATACGAGACTGCTCTCCATACAGTTCTTTTGTATGAAGAAATATGGATTCCAAATCCATATTCTCGTGCCTCCTCTGATGGTCGTTGTCCATCGAGGCAAGTACGAGGCACCTGGCCTTTGCGCTGTCAATCTCCCAAGTCTTACGGATTTCCTTATCCGCGACGCTGGAGGTGGGACCTGGGACGGGGGGAGCTCTGGTGGTAAGAAGATACCCCAGCTTGTCGTAAGTGATTGCCAATTTGACATTCCTGAGCCAATCTTTGTAGTTTGGCCCTGTCAGTATGTTTTTATCTAGAAGTAACTTAAGTCCAGTCATTTCGATTTGGTCGCTGCAGGGGGGAGAGAAGAAACACTTTAGCACGATGCTCTTGCAAGTTTAGAATGGTTTTTAATTTGTCTAAACAGGATGGCTCCCACTGTCTCTCGAATCCCTCCTCAAACCAAAAAAGGAAGAATTAGCCGGGATCAATCCCACCGTACAATACTTGCTTAACCGTTCAGCCAGGCCAGTGTCGGTACTTCGAGGGAGGTTTTCCAACGCTTTCGCGAAGTTCCTTAATTAAATAACCTCTTTTCCCTGGGGGCGTAGCCCCGCTAACACCTTTCTAGGCACCTACTAGGTTTATAGCATTGATCGTTTAGTGAGAAATTTCCCGAGGAGTAGCATATACTCACAGTAGGATCGGGATCCAAATATCATCGCGTGACGAAAATGAAGGAATCCTACCATAATCATCACACTCCAAATGGTATGCAAATCTAGCAAGTTTCAGTACTTATGAAACTCCCGATGTGGATTTTTGCCCCATGCTCTTATGACCTTGACTTTGGCCAACAAATCATAAGTCACATGTCAAGTTGTTCCCGTCGTTCTCCAGGTTAATTTGAATCCACCTGTACATACCCTTGACTTTGGCCAACAAGGCAGTACGACTGTTCCAAACCAACGCATCTATCTATGCTGCACATGAATATCCAATAGCTACCAATCACTATGCCTTGACTTTGGCCAACAAACACAGCTTGAATACTATTGACTATTTATGTGAAACGACGGAGGGCTACGAATGGTTTTGGTAAAACCGTGAACGTAGTGAACTTGATATAATCGATGGAACGAGATAGCTTTTAGAAGGAGTGGCTCAAGCTCCGCATTTAAAAGTTAGTTTTTGAAAAGAACCGAGTGGTTTTTCGAAAGTGTTCCATCGACTTAAACTTGGTTTATTATCTTGCATTAGTTCTTTTAATGCGTGATATTCTTGCATTAGTACTTTTAATGCGTCCCATCATTTAATCCTACCATTGCAGAAAACAACCAAAATATGACGTACGCTTATGCCATTCGCATTCGCCACGGGGCCCCGTCATTACCCGTTAGGTTACTTAACTAACGACAGAGCGGGGGCTGGGCTAGCGCGGCTGTAAAACATAAGCAACGCCTAAATAGAAAGCAATGATAGACATTACAGATCACAGATGAATACATTGGATATACTAGCAATCCGCAATCCTTTCGAGCCTGGAACGAAAAGCGGATAACACGGTCGCGGTGAATAGCCAAATACCCCACCCAAGACCCCTACGGGTGCGGCAAACTACCCGCCAAGTACTCGGTAGTTTGTGCACCCCTCCATGGGTCTATCCTAGGAGCAAAAACAGTAAAAAGAATTATACAATGACGGCTACAACCCCGACCCGGTTGTGCGGCCAAACAAATAATATTATTACATCAATTTACATTTACAATGAATGAAAGAAAAACAAAAGCTCATCTCACATCCACCCCGGCTATTCACCCGCGACAGTCCAACACATTCATATACACATTCCAGCACATTACAGATCATGTATAACCCCGACTAATCGACTTATAGCGATTAGCCGACGTTCAATACATGCAAACATCACAGATATAACCATCATAGTCAAAGTGCAGTGAAGTTCGGAAAAAATACGGAATTATAGGACCTCAAAAGGAAATTTCAGTTCTGGAAAATCTGGGCACATATAATATATTTTAAAAATCCCAAAACCAACACACAAACACTCTGCACGAAAATAGATGGACAGAAGGCGACAAAACGCGGCGCTTCCGCCGCACATTCCTACCTCGTGCGGCGGAAGGGCGGCGGTTTGAGGGAATTAGGTCATCGTTTTTCATGGGTGCACTCACAAAACCCTGAGACGATTTTACAAGTATAAATTTTTTCATTTTGAGCCAAAAAAATTTCAACAGAAACTCAGGTTTTGTAATTTTTCCGGTTTTGTGATTTTTCGTTTCCGAACTTCGTTACACTTCACTATCAAGCTAGTTTAAGTTTAGTTAGGCTCTGATACCACTGTAAGTCCATATTGCGACCCCCGGTTCTTACGGGGAGGCGGAAACGGTATAAAAAACAAATTTTTATCGCAAGAGGCAACATGGACTAAACAAGGTCGGGATCGTGTCTAAACTAAACTAGCAAATACACTAAAAGGAGTTAGCTACTATGGAAGATGGTTATACCTAAACTTGAACTCCTTCTTCTTGAAATCTTGTAGAGGTTGATGGTTCTCTTTTCGTCGCCTTCTTCCGTCGAAGATGGATCCACCTCGAAGGTTCGACCTTTGGGCTCTTCCTCGATCTTTGAGTGAACTAGGGTTTCCGGCTTGCTAAACCTTCAACCTAGAATGAGTAGAGAGTGACTAGGGTTTGCTTTTCCTTTTAAAGAGAAGGATTCTCAACACATGAGAAGGTTTCTCTTTGCTAGAGGAAGAAGAAGATGAAATGAGGAGAGAGAGAGGTTATGATAGAATGAGCTATATTTTTCTTTCTTGCAACCATAATGCAAAAGAAAAGAATTATCTAATAATAATAATTGAAAATGAGAATAGTTGATGGTAATTTGGAATGACCACTACCATGCTTCATTTAAAAATGTAAGCATAAATCAAGGAGGACTTTTTAAAGCATGATGGTGGTCAACATTCAACCATGGTCAACAAGTCAACCATGGTCAACAAGTCAACAAAATCAACCATAACAAAATTCTCATTTAATTACTATTATTAATAGATAATTCATAAATCCATTAGGGTTTGGAAAAAGATAACTGTCAACTGTGCATACGCACCCGTTCCGAAACCCTAATGAAATACCTCATCCTCCGCCTCAAGCAACTGTGCATACACACCTACATTCTCGTTCCGAGGAACAAGAACACCAAGATATAAAAGCAACCCTCAAAACATATACCGGTATCTGGCTCAAACCAGAGCCTGCCAGTATAATCCGTCCGGACTCCAAACGTGCACAAGTGCGCGGATGAGAACGAACCCTGTCGCAAAACCATGCGACCTCTACTCTGTTTTGCCCAGAGGCGAATACCCTCTGTGTGGGACTCTAAAGACTCGACACTACGCTGGCAGTGGGTTTAACCACAGACCGCAAGCGGCACTAGCTGTGCGTAACGGTCCCCAGGTAGATGCCGACAAGAAGGCTGACGAGGTGAAACCCCATCTGAACTCCTACTGAGTCTGAATGTGACATTCTCCGTACAGTCCGGTCTGTTCGTCTGATACATCGCATGGCGGGCCTAGGGGGCGGTAAAACGTCAGTCCCCCAATAGCGGTACAAGTCGTGTCGGAGTGAAGCCCAAAACACCCTGAGATAACACTGGAAACCTACCAGTATATCTCGCTTGCCCTGGCCAGGGACTACTCGTGTAATGGCTCTCCTAGACACAGCGCGATGTCAACCCCCAATACCGGGAGAGACGAATCCTGTCTAACCGTCACTTCCTCCAAGTGCTTCGGGACTGCACCCAACCACTACCTGTTTGCACGACTCCTTTGAGCCGTGGTAGGGTAGTGATCAAAGTGTAGTGGGAACACACTCGAGGCGAAGTGCCAGTATCAAGTCAGCGGACTAAGATGTACTCATGTCACCTGGGAACTGATAACTGACGATAGGTATAATACCAACCTTTCAGTTCCCGACGAGTCCTGTCCAGTGTACTCGTAACCCAACGAGCACCCGTATACTATCTCCAGTACAACGTACTGATGGCTGTGGGACAGACCATCTCCCACACTGGGATGAGAAGCGCATACGCTAGTCTACTCCGGAGTATCGATGCCCTGTCTCGATAGTCCTACGACTAGGGACCTGTATAAGGACGTGCCTATAGATTACCCAGCCCCCACTAGTGTGACTGCCATCACAACGCTGGTAATCAAGCAAAGATCCTGAGGGCTCCACTAATGCGTATAAGTGATATACTGAAATAAACACAAGTACACATTGAAATAGAAACAAACCAAGTAGCATACTACTATATTGAGCAAGATTGTTTATACAAGGTGAATATCCCAAGCTTCCATTAAGTAATATACAAACTAGTATGATACAGTAATGGCCTCTAGGGCATATACACTAACAGAAAGCTTGTTCTATTCTTCTTGTGGAACCTCTCTAGAGCCTGGAGTTCATGATCGCAGCGATGGGACGACTACACGGAGCTAATGAATTGAAGGACCGGTCTACAATGGTTGTATTCATGGTTAGGGGTAGCTAGAACGGAAAATTTTTGAATTTAGCATGGACGATGCCTCCCGAAACCTTACTGCCTTCCTAGGGAACCCTGCAGTGGTATCAGAGCCTTGCTAGAAATTTATATGGATTTGTTTAAGATTACGAAACCGAAATACTCTGAAACTTGTAACATGAAATAGCAATTTCTGTCGATTTTAAATAATTGTCAAATTTTTTTTTAAACAAGTACATAGTGCTATATGTGATATAACATGAACACAGTTAAAAGTGGCCGGCCCCAATACATGTGATCTCGTCCAAATCCGAGAAGGACCCCATGAAATGTTTACTGTGTTCTAGTGGCTTGGTTTTAATGTTTCAGGTGTTTTTTATTTTTGCTAATTTTGCATGTGATGTAATCTTACACTATAAGCAAATCGGTGTGTTTCGTATTCGTAGTTTTAACATTGTTTCGGGTTATTCGTATGTTGTCTAGACGAAGTTAGAAAGTTTGATCGAATGTCAAAAACCCATTTTTCCAAGTTTAACGTATTCGGAAAAATATGCAAGTGATTCAGTAGACCCTCTAGAAGAACGAAAACTTAACTCGATTATGTGACCGTCAGAACTACCACTAAACCCTAGCGTTTGTGGTAGTTCAGCGTTGTCACATGTGAGGCGTTGGTTTGACCCTTCTACGGCTGGTTCATAGGTATTGTGGTATCTTCTGGGTATTATTAAAACCGTGCTCAAGTGTTGAGCTATCGGGAAATTGTGGGACTTTGATGAATCGATCGAAAAGATTAACCTCGTCCGGATATTAAGTGATAGGATACAATATTTGGAATCCCCAAAGAGTTTTGAGATAACTAGTTTGAATTTTATAAATTTAGAAGTTTAGCCTCATTTGATCCGTTGCCACGGGATTTTGATGCGATCAAAAGTCCGTCGCAATTACGTAGCGTACGTGGATACTCGCCGGGTAAACTTACTAGATAGCCATGCCTAAAGCCCCGACCAAGTGACTGTAGGAGAACCTCGTCGCCAAAAGTATCTGTTCGGCTGCTCACGGCAGCGGTGTTCCACCTTAGTGCACTTTGTTGATGGCATTAGGGGGTGCGGCCGTCTATTTAAGTTTCCGACGAGCATTCGATCAGGATGTCGGGAAACTTGTTGAATTGCCCGACTTGATATTGAAAAGTGTTTTCGAGATCGAGACTAAAATGCGGGGTTTATAGTTGTTAGGCATGCGATATTTAAGGAATTCATTTGGTTAGGCATGCGATGTCTATGGTGGTTGCGGTTTCCAACTGTTGTAGTTTTCACTTTCTTTTCTACGACCGTAAGTGTAATATGTGGTGTATCACTGGTTTCGTTGCTATATGTCAACGACAATTGGGATACGCATATTTACTTACGTTGATGACATGTGATGTTATGTGCTGTTGTGATATGTTATATTGGATCGTCGTGTTTGAATAGCCGGGGGTTTTATGTGAGATGAGAGTTATTCATTTTCATTCATGTAAAATTCATTACATGTAATATTCGTTTATTGGGCCACTTCCGGATTGAGAATGATGTCACCATTGTATATTATTTACTTTTCCGCATTAGGATAAACCCAAGGAGGGGAGCACAAGTAACCTGGTTCTAGAGTCCAGTGGGAAACCATCTCGAGGGGTCGAGATCGGGTCTCTTAACTCTAGAATTGGTAGGGTTGCTTGCCGCTCTCATAGGGGTCTAGGGGTGTGGGATTGGCTATTCATCACGACCGTGGAATCCGTGTTTTATAGAGGCTTAATTTAAAACACGGAAATCCTAGTATATCCAATATTTCATATGTTGTGTTCTGCTGCGATATCTGTGATGTGATCATTTGATATATTGATGAGATGAATACAGGAGATAGTATATGTGATATATTATATAGACGTTGCTTATGTTTTACACCCGCGCTAGCATTGCTCCGCTCTGCCGTTAGTTATCTAACCTAACGGTGCACGACGGGACATCGAGGCGAATGAGGATGGCATAAGCGTACGTTGTATTTATCTGTGATGTTTAGGTAACTTATAATGATGGGACTTCATTAATGAGATTAATTAAATAAAAGAAACCTAAAGATTTTATGGAATCGAATTTTCAAAAACAGGTAGTTTTAGTTGTTGCTTTGCATAGTGGTGTTCCTTGTAGAACATCCAGCACCTTATTCGATAAGGAAAAAGCCGAGATCCCTTCACTGGGAGTGACCTCTTTATCAATAACTGGCAGATGCTACAACCCTCGGTTTCTTCTTTTGATTGCTTCTATAGTTTTTTCTTTACATAGTGGTATTTGTGAAATATCCTACACCTTATTTGATAAGGAAAGAGTCGAGACCCTTCACCAGGACTGACCTCTTTAGCAAAACTAGTAAAAGACTAAAAAACACTCCATTTAAATCATTTGATTCTACAACGATATCAAGTTCATTACGCAAAAGGTTTTCATAAAAACCTGTCGTAGCCCTCCGTCATTTCAGAAAAGTAATAGTTTGTATTCGTGCTGCGTTTGTTGGCCTTTATCAAGGCTTAGTGTGCGGTAGCTGATTACTGCTTATCTGCATAAGCATGTTGTAATATTTCAGAAAAATAAAATATTATTTTTGGTGATTTTTATAATTAAATAATAATATATTGAGTATTTTAATAGTGCGGTATAATTAAATACCGATAAATTGGGAAAAATTTGGAAAATTATAGAAATTACTGAAATGAGGGTGCTTTATGTGATTTATGCAATTGTAAATTTTTATCATTAATTATATTCCATTTTTATGCTAATCGCGATTAAAATATCGCTAATCGTGTTTTTTTCCGGTTTTGTGCACATGACATACACCATATCATTTTTACACTTGTGTTACATTTTATCATGGCTTTTCCTTATATTTTCTCTCATGGTTTTGTTTGAGTTAGAAGAGAGAAGAAAAGAAATGAACAGAATAGAAATAGGAATAAATAATAAAGCATGGGCATGAGAGAGAGAAGTGAGGGGTTAACTTTGACTTGGCCATTCTCTCATCTCACCATCTTCATCATTCCCTCCTCTATCTTCCTCCATGGATGCTGCTGCCCTCTACCTCCTCCCTCCTCCAACACCCCACTTCATCACCAAAAACACTTTAAAACTCCATCCCCACTTCATTAAAAATGTGCACAAGCCTTCTAGCTACACTTTGGACCAAGAAAGCAAGGATTTTGAGTACTTGGGGCAACTCAAGAATTTTCTTGAGTTGTCAAATTAGGTAATTTCTGCACCATTAGAATATTATTTCAATTCCATAAGCATCCATACAAATTTAGAACCGATATTGTGTAGTTTAGCGAACCTTGAAATTCCAAGTTAGGGATTAGGGTTGGAATTGATTCCAAAGGTGCAATTGAGGTGTAATTAGGGACTACGACGTCTGTAGGGATTGTATAGTGGGCTAAACCATAGAGTAAACCCCTAATTCCCAAACATAGAATCCCCGATATCGGGAATTTATGAGAATTGTGATGTGTTTTGGTGATCTGCTATAACCCGGGTGACCTGAAAAATATTTAGCGAACACAGAGAGATGTGCAGGCAACCTAGAACCTATACCCAAAACCTAAGACCCCCACTCCAAGTTCTGGCCGCAAATTTACTCATTTTGGCAACAAATTGCGGCCTGGGTAGAGTGGAAATGATCCGTGTTTGGTCCAGGGCTCTATCTCCAGTAAATTAGACCCTCCATATGTGCAAAATTGGCAAATTTCACTTAGGGTAAAATCTGGGACCATTTTCATGAGTTGCTGCATTGTTTTGTGACTTCGTTTTTATTTGGGATTTGTTATTTGATTTTGTGTTCCGTCGTCTGATGTTTGTACGTCAGCGACGGGGGTTGCTTGGTGGTTTTGCAGGTGTAAGCTATAGGTTTTAACTTATGAGTGAAACGTGTGCTGTTTTGGTTTTACGACTTAATTTTAATACGCATTTGCGACTGTATTGATTTTAGGTACCCCCACATGGATTTCAAGATGACGAGGATGAGCGTGGCGTCATCGACTCCAGCAAGCGAGGATCAAAGTGAGTAGATCTATATCTACGGGGGAAGTCGGGTGGAAGGCGTATAGCACCCCCGCAGTTCATAGTGTAGTGTATGGTATATATTATATGGATATATTTATATGTTTATTGTGAGATTATGATTTATCTAGATAGACTTTGGGAGTCATGGATAACTTTAGTGTAATTGGGTGATAGCGTCATTAGTTAGTTTAGTCACGAACCCTAGAATAAGGTTTACACCCACACGCACACACATGCTTTCTTTGGTTTACTTGTGCGTATATGGGTGTATGTATATATATACACACATAGGTATGGGAATATCTATATACATATATGTACACATATACATGGATGATGAGGATAGTACATGGTACTTGGAGATGAATCGATGAGATTTGGGCGTGATGCCATGAGATCGGTGATATGTTTTGTTTTGTTTCGTATTGTGAGATACGACATAGGATTTTAGCGGGCCTTTAGTCGAGTGTTTTCATACACGCATATATATGCGGATGGTATCAGTTTGTACTAGACTTAGATCAGTACCCCCAGTTCATAAGATATGATGATAGGAATACCAGATAATTGATGAGATAAATGTGAGATTCGACCCATACCCAGATTTGGGATGCCGTACGATGGATTTACCGTACGAGATATATATTGATGATAGATCCTCACTCTTGACTCGAGGATGTCATGTTATATATTGTATCGTATGTGATACGTGCAGGATTACCTACGATGGCAGCAAGGTTTCGGAAGGCATCGTCCATGCCAGATTCAAAAATTTGCCGTTTTAGCTAACCCTAACTTGAATCGTTAACTTGAAATGTACGGAATAACATATGCAAATGCTTTGCAATAAGAAGTGAGCAAGGAATACAACCTTTGTAGACCGGTCCTTCACTTCAATAGCTCCATGTATTAGTCCCTTCGCTGCGATCGTGAACTTCGGACTCTAGAGAGGCTCCACAAGAAGAACGAACATGCTTGCTTCGATGTCTTCAAGGCCGAAAATGATCTACGTCGAGAAGACACTAACCCAAGCTATTTCTTCACTAGGTCAAGAACTTTGTGAAGAGAACACCCTATAATAAATGGCAAGTAGTAGAGGATGATGAAGTAAGAAGTAGGCTCACTTTAGAACTGATTTTCTCAAACTTTTTCTCATACCTCCATTGAAGCTGAAAGCTTTTGAAAAGGAAGAAGAAAAAGATGATGAACTCTAGTGAATAATTCATCCAAATGAATTATGTAACCATGGGTGATTTAGGTCCTCATGCTTAACTCATGTAGAGAATTAACCAAGCTATAAGGTTAATGGTTGGGTTAAGTAAAATATTAAGGAATGACAAAAGAGTGAACTTTGTCAATGTTTCTACAAGCTTCATGAAAGCTTGACAATATTGACAAAGTCTTCTCTCTTTTGTTATTCTTTAAGAAATAAATAAACCCTAATTTAACCTTAATATGGTTTAAGTCTCATACACCCATCTTGTATATATCATCAAGCATGACACAAACATGTACACTTGCATATATCACATATATACAATGTGCACAATCTAGTGAGAAAAGAAATCTTAAGTGAGATAATACTAGTTAATGTAATGTAATATATCTAATATATAATTATACATTAAATTATTAAATCAACTCTTGATTTAATAATCCGGCTACAACCGACTAATATCTTGTGTAACAACTTATCGAATCAACACTTGATCCGATAACCCGGCTATATCGCATATAACCGACTAATGTCACAAATCGCAAGAATAGAATACGCTATCTCATATTGTATCAATATCGGTCCCGCACATATCACATATGTGCTCCTACTCCGTTTCGCTTGAGCCAGGAAACCCCTGTATAGGACTCTAAAGACTCGTCAATAAGCCAGCAGTAGGTGATGATCATATCAAACACCCACAAGCCGCAAGCGGTCTGCTAAAGGTAACGGCCACCCGGGTATTGAGCGATCAGAAGATCAACAATCAAGCTTGCTCACACTCCTACGAATCCAATCAGTAACACTACCGTACAGCCGGGTCTCTTCGCCTGATATGTCGGATATCTCGTCTAGGGGTGGTAAACGTCGGATCCCAGTAATATGATAAGTCGTGTCGATATGAGGCTCATAACGGGTCAAGAATCTACTAATAACACTTACCAGTATATCTCTGAAGCTGCCTTGTCCAAGGACTACCTGTTATAGCCAATCGAGCACAATGCAACATCCACTCCCAATACCGGGAGAGACGAAACCCCTCCTATCACTCATTGCCTCCATGTGACTCGTGACTGTACCCAAAAACCACCGTTTTGCACGTTCTCTTGAACGTGGTAAGGTGGAAATCAAAGCACAGTAGGAATCACACAAGACTCTATGACGATCTCGGGTCTACAGACTAACCTGTACCAATGTCACCAGAGAACTGCCATCTGACATGAGGTATAATACCATCTAGGAGTTCTCAGCGAGTCCGTCCAGTGTACCCAGTCTCCACTGAGCACCCGTATACTGTCTCTGATGTCAAACACCAATGGATATGGGATCATCCATCGCCCATCTGCATGGGTCGAGAAGCTATACGCTAGTTTACTCTGGTATATCGATGCCCTGTCTCGATACACCCACGACTAGGAACATTTGAAGGATGTACTTAGCGACTACACTGTCCCCACTAGTATGATCTACATCATAGTCCTTGTAGTCAAGTACTCATCCTAAGGGCTTTATCGACATGTAACATAAAGACAATCAGAGTACATGTTAAGATAAAGAGCAACCAGATAGCATACTATCATGTCGAGCAAGAAAGTCCTCCATATATATGTCCAAGCATCCACTACAATATACATCGTATGTACAGTAATGGCCTCTAGGGCATACATATCACTAACAATCTCCCACTTGCACTAGGGCCATCTGTTGTAGTATCTCATACCGAACAATCAGCAGTGGTTGAAGTATAGCATACTCAACAATCCCATAAAAGTCTCTACTGGGAAATAGGCCTTTGTGAGTAGATCCGCGCTGTTGTCCTCTGTATCTATTCTCCTATCCTCGATCTCCTTGGACATCAACCATCTCCATGATCAGGTGATACTGCCTAAGAATATGTCTTGATCACTGATGGGATGGGGGTTCCTAGGCCAAAGCCACAACTTCATTTGTCACACAATTTTCGGAACGGAGTTCATCTCATGAACTAATATATAACCAGACTGCCTCGTTGGTAGCATCCTTGGTAGCAATGTATCCATCCTTTATCATCTAGTGCGTCACGGTATCTAGCTTGGAACTCTTCCGACATACCGTCCTTCCATTAAGGGTAAAGACAATGCCTGTGACTGACATTCAGTCGACGTTACCACGCTGGAAGTTATCCAGTGATGCTCCCCAGGATCTATTGATACCATCTCACTACACATAGTGAGAATCCTAACATCCATTTAGATCTATCTCATAGATCCAAAATCCAGGATTTAGGAGGTATCACCTTAATCCTATATGGAGAATCCTTATGATAAGAGGAGATTGACCGAGTGCAGCATAAGAAACTCCTTTCCTATCAAGAGTATGTCATCCACGTACTATACGAGAATCACCACCATTCTCCCTACTACCTTTTTGTATATACAAGGTTCATCTACTACGATCGATCCGTGTCCTTCGGTCTTCGGCCACCATCCCGATCTCCTCGCAGCATCTCCGGACTCGATCTCCTCGTCGGAAAGGGCACCACATCACCGAGTCTTTTTACGGGCTCCCACCTCTGAACCGAGGCAACTCGGACAGGAACTTGGCTAGCCGACATGTCCAAGATTGCTGTAGACTGAGAGTAGAACGATTTGTCTCAAGGGGTTAATGAAGTTGCCACAATGGAGGTGGAAGAAAAACACTTTGGAGATGAACTTTGTAATGGGGCTATGGAATTTTTTTTGCAAGCATATGAGAATGAATTTTTCACATGAAAATACTTCCACTCTAGTAGTAGCCGGCAAAGCAATTTTGAGGAGGGAAAGAGGCAAATGAAAATGGATGATAACGATGAAAATGAGTCACACCAAAGACCAACTCTATCCTTTCACAAATCCCATCTCATTTAATGCAAACCATGATGAACAAAAAGGAATCTAAATATGCTAGAACCATCATGAACCCTCCACCACAAAAAACACTCTCCACTTTGCTAATTTGCACATTTGCAAATAAGCCCCTCCATGAATTTTCAGTCAAAGAAAGAAAGAAAGGAAAAATGGCCGAAACGGAATGCAAACTGGCAACTTCAAAAAAGCGATCCCGTAATAAATTATAGGAAAACCCTACCCGCATTTATATTCCGACCAAATACAAATGCAATGAGACAAAATCTACACTGTACAATACTAGGATCCAGCTTAAACCAAAGCCCGCTAGTATTATCCGTCCGATCATGATCTGTGAAATACCACACGTATATGATCGAACCCTGCCATAAATCCATACGTCCTCTACAGCGTTTCGCTCGAAACTTGAGAAACTATCTGTGGGGGACTCTAAAGACTCGTCAATACTTTGGCTGTGGATTTAACCTCTAGCACGTCAGAGGTATTAGCCATACGTAACGGGCTACCAGGTATTGACCAAAAGGGAAGTCGATGAGCGAATTCATCCTGACACCCTACTGAGCCTGTCAGTGATAATATCCGTACAGTCCGGTCCGTTCGTCAATGAGCATCGCATGGCGGGCCTAGGGGGTTGGTAAAAGTCAGACCCCCAAAAGCGGTACAAGTCGTGTCGGAGTGTAGCCCAGAACACCCTGAGATACTACTGGAATACCTACCAGAAAATCTCCTGCCTTGGCCAAGGACTTCGTGTAATGGCTCTCCTAGACACAGTGCGACCTCACCCCTAATACCGGGAGAGACGAACCCCTGCAGATCCGCTCACCGCCTCCATGTGGCTCGGGACTGTACCCAACTAAAACCTGTTTGCATGACTCCTTTGAGCCATGGTAGGGTAGTAATCAAAGTACAGTGGGAACTCACACGAGACAAATGACGATCTCAGGTCGATGAACTAACGTGTACACATGTCACCAGGGAACTGCTATCTGACGCTGGGTATAATACCAACTAGCATGTTCCCGGCGAGTCCTGTCCGGTGTACTCATAACCCAATGAGCATCTGTATACATCTTAGGTGAACTAACTGACACCAATGGCTTGTGAGACCGGCCACCGCCCCTCGTCGAGGTCTCACCTGTATACATCTTAGGTGAACTAACTGTATATTATAGTCTACTAATGGAGTATCAATGCCCAGTCTCGAAACTCCCACGACTAGGGACGATTCAAGGATGTGCTTATAGACCCCAGCACCCACGTATATGATCGCCATCATACTGCTGGCCGTCAAGCAAGAATCATATGGGCTCTATCAACGTGCAATAGTGACCTGTAAGGTCACCTAAAGCAGTACACGATGATAAAGATAAACCAGATAGCATACTATCATCTTAAGTAAGACTGTCCTACCAGTATAGGTCCTCCCACAATCATTGCAATCACATGCCTGTAATCCAATAATTAACTCTGAGGGCACTATATCCAACAATCTTCCACTTGCACTCAAGGCTAATTATTATGATGTCATATACTCACAGCCCGTGTGATACCGAACTCCTCTACTAATCAGTCTCACAAAGCCCGTTTGCGAAACTATTGCGTTCAAGGAATAGCCTCAGTTAGTGGATCCGCCCTGATGTTTCTTTCTATATCTCTCTTTATCTCAAGTTCGCGGAGAAAGCCATCTCCCGAAATGAGCAATACCTGTCTTAGAATATGTCTGGATATCTGATGGGACCTAGCTCATAAATGAACTCCAAATCTAAACTTCTTAGACTGTATCGTCAACTGAACTTAATTAGTATCCTGCGCCATGCCTCATTCAGTATCCACTTGGACCATCTGTCCAAAATACTGCCCCTCGTCAGAGGGAAAACTATAACTCTGACAGCCACTCTGTCATTCAGGTCACCTTGGAAGCCTGGAATGATAACCGTCTCCTAAAGGAGGCTATTGTTATCATATCCCTAGAACATCCACTTATGTTCTAAAACTGCTTCCGAATGCTTCTCCAGGATTGGATCAATATCAACTTATTGCATCTCGTGCTAAAACAATATCTGGTGTGGTACTTAACATCTCATGATTGACTCAATTGCCTAAGCAAGTGATCTGCCAATCATGCACATCCCTCTCCCCTTTAGTCTGTAAGACACCTTTAGAGAGGGTGACTCCATCACCTGCAGGTACACTACCATGCCTGTCGTCCATTCTAAAACAACTTTAGAATGCTGTCTAAGTACCCTGATTGGGAAACTTCCCAAATCAAGATCTAAAACCATAGATCTAGTAACCAGAATATTTGATATAATATCCATGTCCTATGTGGAGAAACCACTGTGTGACAACCAAAGCATAACCGATCGTAGTATAGGAATTTCACTTCCTACTCTGTGTATGTCATCCAAATACCAGGACATCACACACTACTACCTTCTTAACAGATCCATCCCCTATTCTGATGAAGTCAAACCTATGACCGTCACATCAGAAATAGATGATCTATCTCCGCTATATCTGCTTTAGTCCATAAATAGACATAAGCTACTTGTCCACTATGCTTCCGCTGCTCCCACTGACTATGACAACCCTCTGGCAGAGTCATATACACGTGCACTTCTAAAGCTAGTTTAGAACGACGCTATACTCATCCTCCTGCCGGGTCTCACAGTCTGGAACAACAGCGATGGCAAGTCTGGGTAAACAAGAACCTCCCTGTCACCGTCTTTGAGCATACCGAAGTACCTCTCGAGTGACTGAGGTTACCTACCATATCTGCGGAGTGGCTAATGGAATGTCAAACCAGATTGAATCTTTAGGTTCTTATCAAATTTTCAGTAATCGTTTGCGGTTCTGGAATCATTTCCAGTTCTACCATACTCCCACTACTGTTTTCTGAAAAAATCTATTTTTATTAAAACTGTGGCGAGTCAAGAACAATATCACTATTGATCTTCCAGATGGTAGAAAGTTAACCCTCGTCATTGCCCGGGTCAACCAACAAACAGCCATTACAGAAACGTGCCTTGAGTTATCCAGAGTCTAGTTTTAAGCATAAGCCGGACAACTGCCCGTACCTTAACAATGTTAAAATATGAATTATTCTATATCCAATATAGAAACAGAGGCATTGATTTAATTGGAACCAGATTCAAATCATGCAGCTGTCTCCAGTGCATATCTACTAAACGGATGGAGGCCGATCAGCGTTACTCAACTTAGGAATGCTTCCAATTATGAGTAACCTGAAAGAGAAGCAAGTTCTCATAATCACTACAATTAACTGAATACCACACACAAGTATCTACATCTTCGATCACCTTGAAGAATTTTGATACTTGCAATACCTGGTACTCTACTTTATTCTTATACCTGTAACATCTCAAAACTTAGACCTTGCATTTCCACGAAACACATGTCTAAGGTGTTAGTGTATATGCCCTAGAGGCCATTACTGTATCATACTAGTTTGTATATTACTTAATAGATGCTTGGGATATTCACATTGTATATACAATCTTGCTCAAAATAGTAGTATGCTACTTGGTTTGTTTCTACTTCAATGTGTACTTGTGTTTATTTCAGTATATCACTTATACGCATTAGTGGAGCCCTTAGGATCTTTGCTTGATTACCAGCGTTATGATGGCAGTCACACTAGTGGGGGCTGGGTAATCTATAAGCACATCCTTATACAGGTCCCTAGTCGCAGGACTATCGAGACAGGGCATCGATACTCCGGAGTAGACTAGCGTATGCGCTTCTCATCCCAGTGTGGGAGATGGTCTGTCCCACAGCCATCAGTACGTCGTACTGGAGATAGTATACGGGTGCTCGTTGGGTTACGAGTACACTGGACAGGACTCGTCGGGAACTGACAGGTTGGTATTATACCTATCGTCAGTTATCAGTTCCCAGGTGACATGAGTACAGCTTAGTCCGCTGACTTGACACTGGCACTTCGCCTCAAGTGTGTTCCCACTGCACTTTGATCACTACCCTACCACGGCTCAAAGGAGTCGTGCAAACGGGTGGTGGTTGGGTGCAGTCCCGAAGCACTTTGAGGCAGTGACGGTTAGACAGGATTCGTCTCTCCCGGTATTGGGGGTTGACATCGCGCTGTGTCTAGGAGAGCCATTACACGAGTAGTCCCTGGCCAGGGCAAACGAGATATGCTGGTAGGTTTCCAGTGTTATCTCAGGGTGTTTTGGGCTTCGCTCCGGCACGACTTGTACCGCTATTGGGGGACTGACGTTTACCACCCCCTAGGCCCGCCATGCGATGTATCAGACGAACAGACCGGACTGTACGGAGACTGTCACATTCAGACTCAGTAGGAGTTCAGATGGGGTTTCACCTCGTCAGCCTTCTTGTCGACATCTACCTGGGGACCGTTATGCACAGCTAGTGCCGCTTGCGGTCTGTGGTTAAACCCACTGCCAGCGTAGTGTCGAGTCTTTAGAGTCCCACACAGAGGGTATTCGCCTCTGGGCAAAACAGAGTAGAGGTCGCATGGTTTTGCGACAGGGTTCGTTCTCATCCGCGCACTTGTGCACGTTTGGAGTCCGGACGGATTATACTGGCAGGCTCTGGTTTGAGCCAGATACTGGTATATGTTTTGGGGTTGCTTTTATATCTTGGTATTCTTGTTTTTCGGAACGAGAATGCAGGTGTGTATGCACAGTTGATTGAGGAGGAGAATGAGGTTTTTCATTAGGGTTTCGGAACGGGTGCGTATGCACAGTTGACAGTCTTCTTTTTCCAAACCCTAATGGATTTATTTATTATCTATTAATAATAATAATTAAATGAGAATTATGTTATGGTTGTTCTTTGTTGACTTGTTGACCTTGGTTGACTTGTTGACCATTGACCACTTTCATGCCTTCAAAAGTCTTCCTTGATTCATGCTTACTTTTTATTAAATGAAGCATGGTTGTGGTCATTCCAAACACTACCATCAACTATTCTCATTTTCAATTATTATCATTTAGATAATATTATTCTTTTGCATTATGGTTGCAAAAAGAGAAAATAATAGCTCATTCTATCATTCTCATTCTCTCTCCTCTCTTCATCTTCTTCTTCCTCTAGTAAAGAGAAACCTTCTCATGAGTTGAGAATCCTTCTCTTTAAAAACAAAAGCAAACCCTAGTCACTCTCTACTCACCCTAGGATCAAAGGATTAGCAAGCCGGAGATTCTAGTTCACTCCAAGTCCGAGAAAGAGCCCAAGGTTGAACCCTCGAGGTGGATCCATCTTCGACGGAAGAAGGCGACAAAAGAGAACCATCAACCTCTACAAGATTTCAAGAAGAAGGAGTTCAAGTTTAGGTATAACCCTCATCCGAGTAGCTAACTCCTTTTAGCGTAATTGCTAGTTTAGTTTAGACACGATCCCGACCTTGTTTAGTCCATGTTGCCTCTTGCACTAAAAATTTGATTTTTATACCGTTTCCGCCTCCCCGTAAGAACCGGGGGTCGCAATATGGACTTACAGTGGTATCAGAGCCTAACTAAACTTAAACTAGCTAGGTAGTAAAGTGTAACGAAGTTCGGAACCGAAAAAAATCACAAAACCGGAAAACTACAAAAACTGAGTTTCTGTTGAAATTTTTTCTGGTCAAAATGAAAAACTTTATACTCCTAAATTCGTCTCAGGGTTTTGTTAGAACACCCATGAAAAACGATTCACCAATTCGTCTAAGCCGCCGCGCTTCCGCCGCATGACCCTTCTTGGCCGCCGCGGAAGAGCCGCGGTTTGTTGTCTTTAGTGCGTCGTTTTTCGTGCAGTGTGTGTCTGTGTTGGTTTTGGGATTTTTAAAATATATTATATGTGCCCAGATTTTGCAGAAAAGAAATTTCCTTTTGGGGTCCTATAATTCCGTATTTTTTTCCGAACTTCACTACACTTTGACTATGATGGTTATATCTGTGATGTTTGCTTGTATTGAACGTCGGCTAATCGCTATAAGACGATTAGTCGGGGTTATACAAGATCTGTAATGTGCTGGAATGTGTATATAAATATGTTGGATTGTCGCGGGTGAATAGCCGGGGGTTGTGAGACGAGAGTTTTCTTTTCTTGCAATTCATTGTAAATGTAAATTGATGTAATTATATTATTTGTTTGGCCGCACAACCGGGTCGGGGTTGTAGCCGTCATTGTATAATTCTTTTTACTGTTTTTGCTCCTAGGATAGACCCATGGAGGGGTGCACAAACTACCGAGGACTTGGCGGGTAGTTTGCCGCACCCGTAGGGGTCTTGGGTGGGGATTTGGCTATTCACCGCGACCGTGTTATCTGTTTTTGTTACAGGCTCGTACAAATTACAGATTGCTAGTATATCCAATGTATTTATCTGTGATCTGAAATGTCTATCATTGCTTTCTATTTAGGCGTTGCTTATGTTTTACAGACGCGCTAGCCCAGCCCCCGCTCTGTCGTTAGTTAAGTAACCTAACGGGTAATGACGGGGCCCCGTGGCGAATGCGAATGGCATAAGCGTACGTCATATTTTGGTTGTTTTCTGCAAT
Source organism: Agapanthus africanus (assembly GCA_030015575.1). NCBI lineage: Eukaryota > Viridiplantae > Streptophyta > Magnoliopsida > Asparagales > Amaryllidaceae > Agapanthus > Agapanthus africanus. The sequence continues at coordinate 302,003,278 of CM057343.1, read as the reverse complement.
GGTAGGATTAAATGATGGGACGCATTAAAAGTACTAATGCAAGAATATCACGCATTAAAAGAACTAATGCAAGATAATAAACCAAGTTTAAGTCGATGGAACACTTTCGAAAAACCACTCGGTTCTTTTCAAAACTAACTTTTAAATGCGGAGATTGAGCCACTCCTTCTAAAAGCTATCTCGTTCCATCGATTAAATCAAGTTCACTACGTTCACGGTTTCGCCAAAACCATTCGTAGCCCTCCGTCGCTTCGCATGAATAGGCAATAGTATTCAAGCTATGTATTTTAGCCAAAGTCAAGGCATAGTGATTGGTAGCTATTGGGTGTTCATGTGTAGCATAGATAGATGCGTTGGTTTGGGACAGTCGTGCTGCCATTTTGGCCAAAGTCAAGGGTAGATACGGATGGATCCAAATTAACCTGGATAGTGACGGGCAGAACTTGACATGTGACTTATGATATTTTGGCCAAAGTCAAGGTCATAAGAGCATGGGGCAAAAATCCACATCGGGAGTTTCATAAGTACTGAAACTTGCTAGATTTGCATACCATTTGGAGTGTGGTGATTCTGGTAGGATTCCTTCAGTTTCGTCACGCGATGATATTTGGATCCCGATCCTACTGTGAGTATATGCTACTCCTCGGGAAATTTCTCACTTAACGATCAATGCTATAAACCTAGTAGGTGCCTAGAAAGGTGTTAGCGGGGTTACGCCCCCAGGGAAAAGAGGTTCTTTAATTAAGGAACTTCGCGAAAGCGTTGGAAAACCTCCCTCGAAGTACCGACACCGGCCTGGCTGAAGGTTAAGCAAGTATTGTACGGTGGGATTGATCCTGACTAATTCTTCCTTTATGGTTTGAGGAGGGATTCGAGAAACAGTGGGAGCCATCCTGTTTAGACAAACTAAAAACCACTCTAAACTTGCAAGAGCATCATGCTGAGTGTTTCTTCTTCTCTCTCCTAATTGCAGCGACCAATCAACATGACTGGACTTAAGTTACTCCTAGATAAAAACAAGCTGACAGGGCCAAACTACAAAGATTGGCTCAGGAATGTCAAGATAGCAATCACTTATGACAAGCTGGGGTATCTTCTTACCACCAAAGCTCCCCCTGTCCCTGGTCCAACTTCCAGCGTCGCGGATAAGGAAATCCGCAAGACTTGGGAGATTGATAGCGCGAAGGCCAAGTGCCTCCTGCTTGCCTCGATGGACAACGAACATCAGAGGAGGCATGAGAATATGGACATGGAGTCCATATTGCTCCATACAAAAGAACTGTATGGAGAGCAATCACGTATCGCAAGATACGAAGCGTCGAAAAAGTTGTTTTCGACAAAGATGGCCGTCGGATCATCAGTAGCCGAGCACGTGCTAAAGATGATCGGTTACATTGAGGAGCTCGCTGACCTAGGGATCACATTAGAGAGTGAGCTATATACGGATATAGTTCTCCAGTCCCTTCCTTCCACTTACGCCCAGTTTATACTGAACTTCAACCTACAAGAAAAAGAGGTTGAACTATCAGAGCTCCTCAACATGCTGAGGAGCGCAGAGGGCACCCTACAGAAAAGTAGGGATACATCCACTTTGTTTGTAGGAGGATCATCTTCTTCTAGGTCCAAGGCGAAAGCCAAGGGAAAGAAGAAGAAGGCCCCCGCCAAACCAAGGGGCGGTGTTAGTAAAGTGGATACGAAGGGAAAAGGGAAAGCAACAAAGATAGCGGGGAAGCTTGTGGATAAGGAAGAATGCTTCTTTTGTCATAAGAAAGGACACTGGAAGAATGATTGCAGGGCCTGGAAGGCCAGAACACAGGAATTGAAGCAGGTTGCAGCTTCAGCTTCAGGTGTGTATGTTATTGAAAACTGTCTTTCAATAAACTCTACTTCCTGGGTATTGGATACCGGATCAGGATCTCATATCTGTAATTCTTTGCAGGCGTTGAGAAACCGTAGGGATTTGAAGGCAGGTGACATGACCCTCAGAGTTGCGAACGGAGCTAGCATGGATGCTAAAGCCGTGGGGGACTATCACCTGGGAATGTCAGATGGACATGTTTTGGTTTTGCGTAATTGCTTTTTTGTACCCAACGCAACTTGTAATATCATTTCTGTATCTTTAGTTTCTAAAGAAGGTTATGAATTTGCGTTTGTAAGTAATGTTGTAAACATTCACCTTAATAAAGTATTGATTGGGTCAGGTACTCTGAGTAATGGTATATACGTGTTAAACCAACCACAGATTTTCAACGTCCAGAATACACACAAAAGAAAGTCTCCAGAAATAAATCAGACTTTCTTATGGCATTGTAGATTGGGTCACATCAATGAGAGAAGGTTGACGAAGTTACATACAGAAGGGTATTTGAATGCGTTCGAATATCAATCGTATGCCACTTGTCAATCCTGTCTCAAGGGAAAGATGACAAAGACTCCGTTTACTGGACATAGAGTAAGAGCGAGCGAGCTCTTGGGACTCGTACACAGTGACGTGTGCGGTCCAATGTCTACACATGCCCGAAGCGGACATTCTTACTTCATTACTTTTACGGATGACTTCTCAAGGTACGGTTATGTCTTCTTAATGAAACATAAGTCCGAGGCCTTTGGAAAATTCCAGGAGTATAAGAATGAAGTAGAGAAACAGACCGGCAAAAGTATTAAGATTCTAAGATCGGATCGAGGTGGAGAATACTTAAGTGCCGAGTTCCTGGACTATTTAAAAGAGAACGGAATTCTCTCTCAGCTTACTCCTCCATACACCCCGCAACATAACGGTGTATCGGAGAGACGGAACCGCACCCTATTGGATATGGTGCGGTCCATGATGAGTAACGCTGAGTTACCGCGATCATTCTGGGGGTATGCACTAGAATCAGCTGCATACCTTTTGAACCGAGTTCCCACTAAGACTGTGCCTACCACGCCATTTGAGATGTGGTGTGGGAAGAGACCCCATCTTAATCACATTAAGGTATGGGGAAGTCCAGCTTTTGTCAAAAAGCAGCATGCGGACAAGCTCGAGGCACGCTCAGTACTGTGCAAGTTTGTGGGATATCCAAAGAATTCCAAGGGATATTTCTTCTACTGTGAAGAGGAACAAAAAGTTCTTGTTTCTTGTCATGCCCACTTTCTAGAACACCAGTTCATAGAAAAAGAAATAAGTGGGAGCGCAGTAGAGCTGGAAGAAATTCCAGAACCACAGACTGTTACTGAAAGTTTGGTGGAACCAGAAGGTTCAACAGAACAGGACATTCCTACGCCGCTCCGCAGGAGTAGTAGGCAGTCTCATCCGCCCGAGAGATACTACGGTTTTCTCATAGACGGGGATCGAGAGGATTGCATCATAGATTATGATGAGCCTACTAGCTTCCAGCAGGCCGTTCAGAGCGTTGACTCAGTGAAATGGCTGGATGCAATGCGGACCGAAATGGAGTCCATGTACACCAACAAGGTATGGACGTTGGACATTGCTCCAGACGGGGTAAAACCCGTAGGATGCAAGTGGATCTTCAAAAGGAAGATTGGTGTAGATGGACAGGTTGAGACCTATAAAGCTAGGCTGGTAGCAAAGGGTTTTCGTCAAAGACCTGGCTTGGACTACGACGAAACCTTTTCTCCGGTAGCCATGCTGAAATCCATTCGGATCCTTCTTGCCATTGCTGCCTTCCACGATTATGAGATCTGGCAAATGGACGTAAAGACAGCTTTTCTAAATGGAAATTTAGAGGAGTGTGTCTATATGGATCAGCCAGAGGGTTTCATTCAGAGTGGGAGCAGCGGAAAGGTGTGCAAGTTGCTTAAGTCCATCTATGGACTAAAGCAGGCATCGCGGAGTTGGAACATCTGTTTTGATGAGACAGTCAAAGAATTTGGCTTTATCAAAAATCCAGATGAACCATGCATCTATAGTAGATTTGTAGCGAGAACTGTAGTATTCCTCGTTTTATACGTGGATGACATTCTCTTAATAGGAAATGACATTCCTATGCTACAATCTGTCAAGGGATTCTTGTCACAAAGGTTCTCCATGAAAGACCTGGGTGATGCCTCATACATCCTGGGGATCCGGATCCATCGTGATAGATCCAAGAGGATATTGGGACTTTCTCAGTCCAGGTACATCGACACCATAGTGAAAAGATTCAGTATGGAAGATTCCAAGCGCGGTAACCTACCGGCTTGTCACGGGATCACCCTCTCTAAAGAGATGTCTCCCAAGACTGATTTGGAGAGGGATCGCATGTCTATTATACCCTACGCTTCTGCGGTAGGCTCTATAATGTATGCGATGTTGTGTACCAGACCGGATGTAGCTTATGCACTGAGTGTAGTAAGCCGGTATCAGTCAAACCCTGGGGAGAAACATTGGATAGCAGTAAAGAACATTCTCAAGTACCTGAGAAGGACTAAGGAGATGTTCTTGGTGTATGGCGCAAAAGACCTCCAGATCGAGGCCTTTGCTGACTCCAGCTTCCAGAGTGACAAGGATGATTCCAAGTCCATGTCGGGTTTTGTCTTCACCCTCAATGGAGGGGCGGTGTGTTGGAAGAGTTCCAAACAGGAAACCGTTGCAGACTCGACGATGGAAGCGGAATACATCGCTGCATCTGATGCCGCAAAAGAAGCTGTCTGGATGAGGAAGTTCTTGAAAGAACTTCAGGTGGTTCCGTCCATTGTTGACCCAATACCTCTGTATTGCGACAACAACGGGGCTATAGCTTTAGCGAAGGAACCCAGGTCCCATCAGAGATCCAGGCACATCTTGAGGCGGTATCACCTGATCAGGGAGATCGTGGATCGCAAGGAGATCGAGGTTCGGAGGGTTGCTTCAGAAGAGAACACTGCAGATCCATTCACCAAGGCCCTACCCCAGACTCAGTTCGAGCGGCTGATCGAGATGATAGGTCTTCGATACGCCAGTACATGGCCTTAGTGCAAGTGGGAGATTGTTAGTGTATATGCCCTAGAGGCCATTACTGTATCATACTAGTTTGTATATTACTTAATGGATGCTTGGGATATTCACCTTGTATATACAATCTTGCTCAAAATAGTAGTATGCTACTTGGTTTGTTTCTACTTCAATGTGTACTTGTGTTTATTTCAGTATATCACTTATACGCATTAGTGGAGCCCTTAGGATCTTTGCTTGATTACCAGCGTTGTGATGGCAGTCACACTAGTGGGGGCTGGGTAATCTATAAGCACATCCTTATACAGGTCCCTAGTCGCAGGACTATCGAGACAGGGCATCGATACTCCGGAGTAGACTAGCGTATGCGCTTCTCATCCCAGTATGGGAGATGGTCTGTCCCACAGCCATCAGTACGTCGTACTGGAGATAGTATACGGGTGCTCGTTGGGTTACGAGTACACTGGACAGGACTCGTCGGGAACTGACAGGTTTGTATTATACCTATCGTCAGTTATCAGTTCCCAGGTGACATGAGTACAGCTTAGTCCGCTGACTTGACACTGGCACTTCGCCTCAAGTGTGTTCCCACTGCACTTTGATCACTACCCTACCACGGCTCAAAGGAGTCGTGCAAACGGGTGGTGGTTGGGTGCAGTCCCGAAGCACTTGGAGGCAGTGACGGTTAGACAGGATTCGTCTCTCCCGGTATTGGGGGTTGACATCGCGCTGTGTCTAGGAGAGCCATTACACGAGTAGTCCCTGGCCAGGGCAAACGAGATATACTGGTAGGTTTCCAGTGTTATCTCAGGGTGTTTTGGGCTTCGCTCCGGCACGACTTGTACCGCTATTGGGGGACTGACGTTTACCACCCCCTAGGCCCGCCATGCGATGTATCAGACGAACAGACCGGACTGTACGGAGACTGTCACATTCAGACTCAGTAGGAGTTCAGATGGGGTTTCACCTCGTCAGCCTTCTTGTCGACATCTACCTGGGGACCGTTATGCACAGCTAGTGCCGCTTGCGGTCTGTGGTTAAACCCACTGCCAGCGTAGTGTCGAGTCTTTAGATTCCCACACAGAGGGTATTCGCCTCTGGGCAAAACAGAGTAGAGGTCGCATGGTTTTGCGACAGGGTTCGTTCTCATCCGCGCACTTGTGCACGTTTGGAGTCCGGACGGATTATACTGGCAGGCTCTGGTTTGAGCCAGATACTGGTATATGTTTTGGGGTTGCTTTTATATCTTGGTATTCTTGTTTTTCGGAACGAGAATGCAGGTGTGTATGCACAGTTGATTGAGGAGGAGAATGAGGTTTTTCATTAGGGTTTCGGAACGGGTGCGTATGCACAGTTGACAGTCTTCTTTTTCCAAACCCTAATGGATTTATTTATTATCTATTAATAATAATAATTAAATGAGAATTATGTTATGGTTGTTCTTTGTTGACTTGTTGACCTTGGTTGACTTGTTGACCATTGACCACTTTCATGCCTTCAAAAGTCTTCCTTGATTCATGCTTACTTTTTATTAAATGAAGCATGGTTGTGGTCATTCCAAACACTACCATCAACTATTCTCATTTTCAATTATTATCATTTAGATAATATTATTCTTTTGCATTATGGTTGCAAAAAGAGAAAATAATAGCTCATTCTATCATTCTCATTCTCTCTCCTCTCTTCATCTTCTTCTTCCTCTAGTAAAGAGAAACCTTCTCATGAGTTGAGAATCCTTCTCTTTAAAAACAAAAGCAAACCCTAGTCACTCTCTACTCACCCTAGGATCAAAGGATTAGCAAGCCGGAGATTCTAGTTCACTCCAAGTCCGAGAAAGAGCCCAAGGTTGAACCCTCGAGGTGGATCCATCTTCGACGGAAGAAGGCAACAAAAGAGAACCATCAACCTCTACAAGATTTCAAGAAGAAGGAGTTCAAGTTTAGGTATAACCCTCATCCGAGTAGCTAACTCCTTTTAGCGTAATTGCTAGTTTAGTTTAGACACGATCCCGACCTTGTTTAGTCCATGTTGCCTCTTGCACTAAAAATTTGATTTTTATACCGTTTCCGCCTCCCCGTAAGAACCGGGGGTCGCAATATGGACTTACATAAGGACTAGAGAAGTCACAAGTAAACAGAATATAGTACGAGTACCAACCCCTCTGTCCTCATGGACACTGGACAACATACAATACTATGTATAAGTCCCCTGAGTCTAATAACTCATTCCCCGTATGTCGTAGGTTGAAAACTGTACTTATGGTTTAGAAGAATTGCACCGCTGTTTAATGCTCCTTACCTAACCATCCACTGATATGGGTAAATGTCATAGACATAATTTCAAAAAGTTATATCTCACTTTATAAAAATAAACGTACAGATATATCAATTTGAAATTGGTGCATAACAATGGATATTCAAAACCAAATATTTTCCATCCGGCAAACAACCTAGGCGATTTCCTCAAATATCACCAATTACAACGAATTCCGATATAATGAGGATAATCACCCAATTCCTAATAACTTACTCCCACTCATCATCTGTAAAACCATACAGATGTGCGAATCAAACCTGGTAAATACATACCTTGGAGCAAGGGCAAATTGGGAAGTCAGTTTTCCTTTAACAATACACAGTGAAACTGAAACATGTAAATGTTTCGAAGGGGTATCCGGGTATTCCTAGTAATGCCTCTTCCATTATCCAGATTCATGACTGTAACCGTATATTTCTTTGCCATCTCTCCAAATCCCTTTATATGTCTTTAGTCATTATCTTCTGTACACCCCTTTAGGCCAAATGGTTTTCTTCCTTCCCTACCGTTCGGCACCAGCCTATGGTTTGGAAGAAGACTATCCAATAAGCATAATGGGTGTACTGTCCTAATCCTAGGAGCACTCGCAACCCGAGAGAAGGTAAAGATAAAAGAAAACTGAATAAAACCTTATTCCTATTTCTCCTAAACCAGAATCCATCCCCGAACTGGAACAAGTTCCTTCGAGTTCGTATATAACCATATGATGGAGTATCCAATAAACTGTGGATCTTCGTAGTGATACGGAGTGTCCTGGAGAAATACAAAGGTGAAGTAGGAGTGGTAATGAAATACTTGGTTTGGTCGTGAATAGCAGTCGCAGTTTACTTTGCCCTCTTACTAATCCCTTCAATTTTCTTTACTTAATACCTTCTGTACACCATCGTTAGGTTAATTGGTTTTCTTCATTCCCTACCGTTTGGCACCTGCCTATGGTTTGGAAGAAGACTATCAAATTAGAAAAATAGGTGTACCGTCCTAATCCAAGGAGCACTCACAACCTGAGAGAAGGTAAAAGGAAAAGACAACTGAATAGTCCTATTCGTTTTCTGCAGAACCAGAAACCATTATCGAATCTGGAACAAGTTCCTTCGAGTTCGTATATTACCATACGATGGTTTTATCGAATGGAAGTGGACATTCGTAGTAATACGGGGTGTCCTGGAGAAAAGGGTAAAAGTAGGAGTGGCAATGAGATTTGTAAGTCTGACAATCCAAAAGCCAGTGTTTTAAGAAGGTTTGGTTAACTTGGTCACTGAGTTATAGTCAAGGGTCAGGCCATGGTCGCTGCCAAAGAGAGAGAAAAGAAACACTCAGCGTGCACTCTAACCTAGATCAGAATAGTTGTCACTTTATCTAATCAGGAAACTTCCCACTGTAACGTCAAATTCTCCTCTAAACCTGAAAGAAGAATTAGTCGGTATCACCCGAGGAGTAAGCCAACTCATCAGTGGGAATCGGGATCCAACTATTATCGCATGATAACGTGATGGAATCCACTCACGTTATCACACTCCAGAAGGTATGCGCATATATGGCAAGTTTCAGTTTCTTTAGAAACTCCCGATGTGATTTTTACCCCATGCTCTTATGACCTTGACGAAGGCCAACATATCATAAGTCACATGTCAAGTTCTACCCGTCATTATCCAGGTTAATTTGAACCCACCCATACATACCCTTGACGATGGCCAAAATAGTATTACGACTGTCCCAAACCAACGCATCTATCTATGCAGCAGAAAAGTAACAAATAGCTACCATACACTATGCCTTGACGAAGGCTAACATACATAGCATGAATACTAAGTGCTACCTTTCTGAAAAGACGGAGGGCTACGAATGGTTTTTGGCGAAAAACCTTTAACGTAATGAACTTGATATCGTTGAAGGAACCGGATAGCTTTTTATAAAAATATAGTGACGAAAACCTTTGCTAAAGAGATCACTCCCGGTGCAGGGATCTCGGCTCTTTCCCCGTAGAATGAGGTGCAGGATATTCCCACTGAATACCACGATGTAAAGCAAAAAGTAATCGACTATAGTGATGTTATTACCCTGACGCAAACTTCTGTCCAAGGGGTCACTCCCGGTGAAGGGATCTCGGCCCTTGCCTCGTCGACTGAGGTGCTGGATATTCATAAACGAATACCACTGTGCAAAACAAAAGAGAACATCCTTGCAATAACAGATTTTTTTTGAAAAATGTTCCAACAACATCAAACATGTTTGTTTAGCTTGCATTGATCTGAATCAATGTAGTCCGATCAATTAATCACACCACAAAAGAACGAAAATAATGATGTATGTATATGCCATTCGCATTCGCCACTGGGTCCCGTCATCACCCGTTAGGTTAATTAACTAACGACAGAGCAGGGACTGGACTAGCGTGGATGCAAAACATATACAACATCTACTAGTATATATATCAATATATAATATTCGCTCAAGGCATGATAAAATGCAACATCATAGAAATGTAATAAGCATTACAGAACAATACAGGTATCTGGGATCCCCGGGTTTCATAGAGCCGCTACTGAAACCCGACGTTCCCCTGGTCGTGTGGATAGCCTGTGCAATGAAATCCTAGACCCCTACGGGCGCGGCAAGTTACCCGCCAAAACCTTAAGCGAGGCAGCCCCCTTCAACAACGTGAATGGACCACCCAGCACTTCACGGAATCCGGTAACTTGAGCACCCCTCCTTGGGTCAACCTGTACCCCCTACGAGTGCGGCGAATAGCCCGCCAATTCTAGAGTGAAGCCCCCTCCGTCTCAATGCCATAAGATGCGGGCCTGTTGCCCTCTAGAACCCGGCTATCCGTGCACCCCACCGCGAGGTAATCCTAGTACAGAAAGTAAAATATACAACGGGTACATCAACCTCAGCCCGGTCGTGTCCCAAAAGAATAATATACAAACAGGCAGTAATGGCAGTCCACATGTCGGACGCTCGCCCCGCAATATCAAATGTACATATACAACCAAACTGTACTACCATTGCATCCAGGCTATCCACCACGACAAATCCGCAACATCACAGCACAACACAGAACATCAACGTGAATGTCTTGATCGCAAATCCGTCTAAAAGAACTATAGCAATTAGACAGGATTTACCGATGAAAAGACATTCATGGTCGCACATATAATGTAAATACTGTGAACTAACATGTTTAAAATTTTCGATCGACTAAATTTCCCGAAGTAGGCCCCAAGTACAATACCCAGTACTCAGACAAATCTGGGCCTAAAAAAAAATACAAGAAACCATATTTCTAAGTCAGAGACCTACTGAAGAAATTTGGTGCACTGTGGCTACAGTACGGCGGCGAATCCGCGGCCAAAACGTGGGTACGGCAGCGGATCCGCCGCGCTACTGTGAAATCAGCCCACCAAATTTTCTCAGTTCTCTTAAAAAACCCTGCCTGATTTTCTGCAATACACCAAATAATTTTTTGACAACAGAAAATTTTCGACAGAAACTGTGACTTGAAAATGCGGTTTTTAGAAAATTCGTTCGATCGAACTTGTAAACACGTTAGAGCAAGCTAGTAAAGGTTAATAGCGTGGCTCTGATACCATGTAAGTCTACGGTAGCGCCCCGGCCGTCTTTACGAGGCCAAAATGCGGAAACAAAAAATTTTTCAAACTAGAAAACCGGCAATACCGCGGACTATAAACCCGGATCGGACCATTAACCTACTACTAGCTAACTAGAGAAAGGGTAGAGAGCTATACCGAGTGATTTGTGTCTTTCGGTCTTCGGCCACCATCCCGATCTCCTCGCGGCATCTCCGGTCTCGATCTCCTCGTCGGAAAAGGCACCAAATCACCGAGTCTTTTTACGGGCTCCCACTTCTGAACCGAGGCAACTCGGACACGAAGTTGGCTAACCGACGTGTCCAAGATTGCTGTAGACTGAGTGTAGAACGGTTTGTCTCAAGGGGTTAATGAAGTTGCCACAATGGAGGTGGAGGAAAAACACTTTGGAGATGAACTTTGAAATGGGGCTATGAAATTTTTGATGCAAGCATATGAGAATGAATTTTTCACATCAAAATCCTTCCACACTAGTAGTGGCCAGCCAAGCAATTTTGAGGAGGGAAAGAGGCAAATGAAAATGGATGATAACCATGAAAATGAGTGACACCAAAGACCAACTCTATCCTTTCACAAATCCCATCTCATTTAATGCAAACCATGATGAAAAAAAAGGAATCTAAATATGCTAGAACCATCATAAACCCTCCACCACAAAAAACACCCTCCACTTTGCTAATTTGCACATTTGCAAATAAGCCCTTCCATGAATTTTCAGCCAAAGAAAGAAAGAAAAGAAAAATGGCCGAAACGGAATGCAAACTGGCAACTTCAAAAAAGCGATCCCGTAATAAATTACAGGAAAACCCCGTGACCGTATATACATACCCGCATTTGTTTTCCGACAAAATACAAATTCAATGAGACAAAATCTACACTGTACAATACTAGGATCCGGCTGAAACCAAAGCCTGCTAGTATTATCCGTCCGATCATGATCCGTGCAATACCGCACGTATATGATCGAACCCTGCCATAAATCCATACGGCCACTACTGCATTTCGCCCGAAACTTGAGAAACTGTCTGTGAGGGACTCTAAAGACTCGTCAATATTTTGGCTGTAGATTTAAGCACTAGCATGTCAGAGATATTAGCCATATGTAACGGGCTACCAGGTATTGACCAAAAGGGAAGTCGATGAGCGAATTCATCGTGACACCCTACTGAGCCTGTCAGTGATAATATCCGTACAGTCCGGTCCATTCGTCTATGAGCATCGCATGGCGGGCCTAGGGGGTTAGTAAAAGTCAGACCCCCAAAAGCGGTACAAGTCGTATCGGAGTGTAGCCCAGAACACCCTGAGATACTACTGGAATACCTACCAGTAAATCTTTTTCCTTGGCCATGGACTTCGTGTAATGGCTCTCCTAGACACAGCGCGACCTCACCCCCAATACCGGGAGAGACGAACCCCTGCAGATCCGCTCACTGCCTCCATGTGGCTCGGGACTGTACCCAACTAAAACCTGTTTGCATGACTCCTTTGAGCCGTGGTAGGGTAGTAATCAAAGTACAGTGGGAACTCACACGAAACAAATGACGATCTCAGGTCGATGAACTAACCTGTACACATGTTACCAGGGAACTGCTATCTGACGCTAGGTATAATACCAACTAGTATGTTCCCGGCGAGTCATGTCCGGTATACTCATAACCCAATGAGCACCTGTATACATCTTAGGTTAACCAACTGACACCAATGGCTTGTGAGACCGGCCACCGCCCCTCATCGGGATCTCGACTGTATTCAAATGTCTACTAATGGAGTATCGATGCCCAGTCTCGAAACTCGCACGACTAAGGACCATTCAAGGATGTGCTAATAGACCCCAGCTCCCACGAATATGATCGCCATCATACTACTGGCCGTCAAACAAGAATCCTATGGGCTCTATTAACGTGCAATAGTGACCTGTAAGGTCACCTAAAGCAGTACACGTTGATAAAGATAAACTAGATAGCATACTATCATCTTGAGTAAGACTGTCCTACCGGTATAGGTCCTCCCTCAATCATTGCAATCACGTGCCTGTGATCCAATAATTGACTCTTAGGGCACTATATCCAACAAACATTCCCTAGCGCGGTATAACAAACGGGTTCGGTCAATACATCCATATTATTATCTTGATTAAGGCGTGACAAGGTCGCTACCTGGAGAGAGAGAGCAGAAAACACTCAGCGTATGCTCTTGCAAGATTAGATTAGTTATTAATTTATCTAATCAGGATGGCTCCCACTGTTTTAGTCAAATCTTCCTTCAAACCCTAAAAGGAAACACTAGACGGAATTAATTACACCTTACAAGTTCGTCGATCTTTCAGCCAGGCCAGTGCCGGTACTTTGAGGGAGGTTTCCCGTGCTTTCGCACGGACCTAATTAAAATAAACCTCGTTTTCCCAAAGGCATAACCCCGTTGACACCTTTCTAAACACCTACTTGATCGGCTAATTGTAATGTGTAAAACTCTCTCAGGAATAACTCTTACTCTCAGTGGGTATCGGGATCCAACTATCTCATAGGAGGTATGCAATCTCATTGCAAATTTCAACACTTGAAATTCCCAATAATATTTTAACCCTAGCAGCTATATGACCTTAACATAGTCAACAAATCATAAGTGCTAGTCAAGTTCAACCCGTCATTTCCCGATTGAATTAAACCCACCCGCATGACCCTTAACATAGTCAACAAAGTCGCACGACTACCCTAAGCCATTCGCATCATATGCTTATATAGATAAGCACTAATCAGCTACCGCACACTATGCCTTAACATAGTCAACAAACGTAGCACGAATACTGACAAGTACTTATCTGAAATGACGGAGGGATACGACAGGTTTTTAAGAAAACCCATTGCGTAATGAACTTGATATCGTCGTAGAATCGAGTGATTTTAAATAGAATGTTTTTTAGGCTTTTACTAGTTTTGCTAAAGATGTCACTCCCTGTGAAGGGATCTCGGCTTTTTCCTCGTCGAATGAGGTGCAGGATATTGACAATACCAATATGCAAAGCAAAAACTAGAAAAGAAATCAGAAGATGAATCTGTGGGTTGTAGCATCTTCCAGTTATTACTAAAGAGGTCACTCCCGGTGAAGGGATCTCGGCTCTTTCCTTATCGAATAAGGTGCTGGATATTCTACAAGGAATGCTGCTATGCAAAGCAACAACTAGAGCTATCTTTTTTGGAAAATTCGATTCTACAACATCATTAGGTTTCTTTTATTTCATTAATCTCATTAATGAAGTACCATCATTTTAAGTTACCTAAACATCACAGATAAATACAATGTACGCTTATGCCATCCGTATTCGCATCGATGTCCCCTCGTGTACCGTTAGGTTAGGTAACTAATGGCAGAGCGTGACAGTGCTAGCGCGGGTGTAAAACATAAGCAACGTCTATATAATATATCACATATACTATATCCTATATCCACCTCAACATATCAAATGATCACATCAAAGATATCGTAGCAGAAGAAAAACATAAGAAATATTGGATATACTAGGATTTCCGTGTTTTATATTAAGCCTGTATAAAACACGGATTCCACGGTCGTGATGAATAGCCAATCCCACACCTCTAGACCCCTATAAGAGCGGCAAGCAACCCTACCAATTCTAGAGTTAGGAGACCCGGTCTCGACTCCTTGAGATGGTCTCCTACTGGACTCCAGAACCCGGTTACTTGTGCTCCTCGCCTTGGGTCTATCCTAATGCGGAAAAGTGATATTATACATTGGTGACATCATCCTCAACCCGGAAGTGCCCCAATAAAAGAATATTACATACAATAAATTTTATATGAATGAAAATGAAAAACTCTAAACTCACATAAAACCCCTGGCTATTCAAACACGACGATCCAATATAACATATCCCAGCAACACATAACATCACATGTCATCAACATAAGTAAATATGCGTATCCTAATTGTCGTTGATATATAGCACCGAAACCGGCGATACACCACATATTACACTTACGGTTGCAGAAAAGAAAGTGAAAAACTACAACAGTTGGAATCCGCAACCACCTTAGACATCGCATGCCTAACCAAATGAATTCCTTAGACATCGCATGCCGAACAATTATAAACCCCGCATTTTAGTCTCGATCTCGAAAATACTTTTCAATATCTAGTCGGGCAATTCAACAAGATTCCCGACATCCTGATCGAATGCTCGTCGGAAACTTTAGTAGGCAGTCGCACCCCCCGATACCGTCGACGAAGTGCACTAAGGCAGAACACCGCTGCCGTGAGCACCCGAACGGATGCTTTTTGGCGACGGGGTTCTCCTATAGTCACTTGGTCAGGGCTATTGGCCATGGATATCTATTAAGTTACCCGGAGAGTATCCGCATACACTACGTGATTGCGACGAACGTTTGATCTCATCAAAATCCCGTGGCAACCGATCATATGAGACTAAACTGCTAGATTTATAACATTCAAACTAGTTATCTCATAACTACTTGTGGATTCCAAATATTGTATCCCATCACATAACATCCGAATGATGATAAACTCTTCGATCGATTCATCAAAGTCCCATAATTTCCCGACAGCTCAACACTTGAACACAGTTTTAGTAATACCCAGAAGATGCCACAGTACTTATGAACCAGCCGTAGAAGAATCAAACCAACGCTTCACATGTGACAACGCTAAACTAACACAAACCCTAGGGTTCAAGTGGCGGTTTTGACGGCCACATAATTGAGTTAAGGTTTACGTTCTTCTAGAGGGTCTAAAGAATCACTTGCATATTTTTTCGAATACGTTAAACTTGGAAAAATGGGTTTTTGACATTCAATCAAACTTTCTAGCTTCGTCTAAACAATATTTGAAAACCCGAAACAATGTTAAAACCAAGAATACGAAACACTCCGAATTGCTTATAGTGTAAGATTACATCAGATGCAAAATTAGCAAAAATAAACAACGCTTGAAACACCAAAACCCAGAGCACAGAACATGAAATAAATTTGAGACCTAAAAACCTTCATGGTGCCGGCCTCCTCGGAATTTTCCTTTATCTGCTCGGCCAAAATCCAAGCAGATGCCCCCAAATTTCTTCCATGTTCTTATGTTCTCTCAAATATGATTCTGCACTTGTTTGAAAAATTTTTGGAGCTCATTTTAAAATCGACAGAAACATGAATTTAGTATTTCAAGTTTCGGAGTATTTCGCTTTCGTAATCTTAACAAAATCCGTATTAATTTCTAGCATGGCTCTGATACCACAGTAGGGTTACCTACGACGGCAGCAAGGTTTCGGGAGGCATCGTCCATGCCAAATTCAAAAATTTGCCGTTTTAGCTAACCCTAACTTGAATCGTTAACTAGAAATCTACGGAATAACATATGCAAACGCTTTGCAACAAGAAGTGAGGAAGGAATACAACCTTTGTAGACCGGTCCTTCACTTCAATAGCTCCGTGTAGTAGTCCCTTTGCTGCGATCGTGAACTCCGGACTCTAGAGTGGCTCCACAAGAAGAACGAACATGCTTGCTTCGATGTTTTCAAGGCCGAAAATGATCTACGTCGAGGAGACACTAACCCAAGCTATTTCTTCGCTAGGTCAAGAACATTGTGAAGAGAACACCCTATACTAAATGGCAGGTAGTAGAGGATGATTAAGTAGGAAGTGGGCTCACTTTAGAATTGATTTTCTCACACTCTTTCTCATACCTCCATTGAAGCTAGAAAGCTTTTGAAAAGGAAGAAGAAAAAGAAGAAGAACTCTAGTGAATAATTCATCCAAATGAATTTTGTAACCATGGGTGAGTTAATTCCTCATGCTTAACTCTTCTAGAGAATTGACCAAGCTATAAGATTAAGGGTTGGGTTAAGTAATATCTAAGGAATGACAAAAGAGTGGTCTTTGTCGATGTTTCTACAAGCTTCATGAAAGCTCGACAACATTGACCAAGTCTTCTCTCTTTTGTTATTCTTTAAGAAATAAATAAACCCTAATTTAACATATGGTCTAGTCTCATACACCCGTCTTGAATGTATCATCAAGTATGACACAAACATGTACACTTGCATATATCACATATATACAATGTGCACAATCTAGTGAGAAAAGAAATCTTAAGTGAGATAATACTAGTTAATGTAATGTAATGTAATATATCTAATATATAATTATACTTTAAATTATTAAATCAACTCTTGATTTAAAATCTTGCTATAACAGACTAATATCTTGTATAACAACTTATCGAATCAACACTTGATCCGATAACCCGGCTATATCGCATATAACCGACCAATGTCATAAATCGCGAGAATAGAATACGGTATCTTATATCGTATCAATCTCGGTCCCGCACATATCACATATGCGCTCCTACTCCGTTTCGCTTAAGCCAGGAAACCCCTGTGTAGGACTCTAAAGACTCGTCAATACGCCGGCAATAGGTGATGATCATATCAAACACCCACAAGCCGCAAGCGATCTGCTAAACGTAACGGCCACTCGGGTATTGAGCGATCATAAGATCAACAAGCAAGCCTGCTCAAACTCCTGCGAATCCAATCAGTAACACTACCGTACAGTCTGGTCTCTTCGTCTGATATGTCGCATATCTCGTCTATGGGTGGTAAACGCCAGACCCCAGTAACTTGATAAGTCATGTCGATATGAGGCTCATAACGGGTCCAGAAACTACTGATAACACTTAGTAGTATATCTAAGAAGCTTCCTTATCCAAGGACTTCCTGTTATATCCAATCGAGCACAACGCAACATCAACTCCCAATACCGGGAGAGTCAAAACTCCTCCTATCGCTCATTGCCTCCATGTGTCTCGGGACTGTATCCAAGAGCCACCGTTTTGCACGTTCTTTTAAATGTGGTAAGGTGGAAATCAAAGCATAGAGGGAATCACACAAGTCTCTATGACGATCTCGGGTCTACAGACTAACCTGTACCAGTGTCACCAGAGAACTGCCATCTGATGTGAGGTATAATACCAGCTGGGAGTTCTCGTCGAGTCCGTCCAGTGTACCCAGTCTCCATTGAGCACCCATATACTGTCTCTGATGTCAAACACCAATGGATATGGGATCATCCATCGCCCATCTACATAGGTCGAGAAGCTATACGCTAGTCTACTATGGTATATCGATGCCCCGTCTCGATACACCTACGACTAGGAACATTTGAAGGATGTACTTAGCGACTACACTGTCCCCACTAGTATGATCTACATCATAGTCCTGGTAGTCAAGTATACATCCTAAGGGGCTTTATCAACATGTAACATAGAGACAATCAGAGTACATGTTAAGATAAGGAGCAACCAGATAGCATACTATCATGTCGAGCAAGAAAGTCCACCATATATATGTCCAAGCATTCACTACAATATACATCGTATGTACAGTAATGGCCTCTAGGGCATACATATCACTAACAATACTATTGAGGCGGGATCACCGACTATTATATTTCTATGTATCGACTCAGGCCTAAGTGGTCTTCCTTACCTTTTTGATTAGCCTGTTAGTTTAGTCCTGTAGTTACTTGTAGATGCTAGACTAGAATCGAGTCATACCTATTTCAAAACAAATGAATCGTGAGTATTTTAAAGACATGCCAATGGATTCTACGCTTATTTCAAAGGATGTACGCTTTTTCTTTAAAAAAACACCGTAGCCCCTATTTTTCCAAACACCACGATTCGTGTGATTTCAAATGACAAAATTTATGACTCGTATAACTAATGTAGATTCCTTATTGTTGCATTTACCTTATATTTCCATATATTCATGTTGTTATTAGCGTATTGCATGCTTATATACTTATGATTTATTTTATATTAAACCCATGCTGTCAGGACACCAGCACCATTACCGATGATGCATATGCTCCACGTACACCTGCTTGCCGGCTGACACACTTCATCATCGAGAATTTCCATGTCACTACACAGTAGGATTATTGCATCAGGATATGACTCCTTGCATGCCATACTTGCGTATATACCTACTTGTACATCCATATTGTCGCACAGGCATATTGTAGACTCACACTTGCGTATATGCCTACTTGTAAATCCATATTGGAGCACAAGCATATTGTACACTCATACTTGCATATATGCCTACTTGTACATCCATAATGGTGCACAGGCATATTGTACATTCATAATTGCGTATAAACTACTTGTACATCCATATTGGCGCACATGCGCATTATACACTCATACTTGCGTATAAACCTACTTGTACATCCATATTAGCGCACAGGCATATTATACACTCATACTTGCATATATATCTACTTGTACATCCATATTGGCGCACAGGCATATTGTACACTCATACTTGCATATATACCACTTGTACATACATAGATGATGCTGGCTTGATTTTGGAGAATTGGGGACCGCATGTTATATTTTCAAAACTGGATCCACTTAAAAGAGCGGTTTTCCCTTATTGCTCATAGTACGACTTTATGCAGTATAAATCACATTACATAGATTTACGCATTGAGTTTTGGATTTTGTGTGTTTTCTGGATTTTAGAACCGAGGTATTATTTAAAGAAAGTCTGCATTGTTTGAAAACCCGGTTTCTCATGATATGATATTTCAGTACGTCCACCATGCGTTTTCTCGGTTCGGAGACGTATGATAGAAACCCGATTCAAGGAGGAGCAGGATCCGTTTGCGGGTTCATGGTGAACCCGGTATGGTACCCCGGGACGAGAGGGAGATTTCGTGGGGATGACGATGAGCCTGACAGAGGGACTACTACCTACCAGTGATAGTATTTGGGCTCGGCGGATATCCGGAGGATACCGACCGGAGTCGAGAGGTGATATGGGCCGATCCGGACTAACGGAGCCTGTGGGCCGATCCGGACTGACAGAGCCCGAGATATGAGGATTTACGTGTCGATACTGCATACAGGTTTCATGATGTTTTCGAGTGTCAATGTTGTACACCCGGGTTCCATGATTTTGATGTGTCACGAGGGACACACATTGATTTATATCCTCATACTTTCATGCATTTGGTTTTATGGCATTTACATGCATGATGTTGTTGTGTCATTGGTTGACACGTGGACGAGATCCACATGCATACAGGCATTGATTACATTGTTGGATGATTATCCATATACTTATAGACTTGACTATATAGTCGACACTGTTTCATGCTGATTACATTGATCATACCTTATATATATATGATATGTTGCTACCTGAGGCACCGGCACGAGCACTTGGTATTACATTTATGTATAGATGTTTACTCTTGCCACCTTATCATGCTTCAGACGTTATCATTTTCAGGATATATATTACCGATCGTTTTGACCTAGGATTGAGTCATACATACGATTTCTGCTCTATGATGTTTTCTACTCACGAGTTGGCAACACACCCCCGTTGTGCCACAGTTTCTTGCAGGTTTTGCCGTAGAGGTTTCGTTGCGGCTTTGCTGGCACGCTGGTTTCATTCCCGGTGATTGCTTTGGTAGGTGGGTTCACTTGCATCGTGACCACCATTGTGCATGTATTTATTTCAGTTGTATCTAGTAAACTCCATCAACCAGAATTTTATTATTTTTAGACTTAGAAGACCAGTTGTATTTGATTTCGACCGTAGATTCGCGCTTGTATTATTATGGTTTTCTTGTTGTTTTAAGTTTCCTTTCGAGTTTTGATCCTCGCCATTGGCGTTGTATATTATATTGCTTGTGTGGTTTTGACCCTCAATGAACGAAGAGCTAGCTCCCGCTTGGGGATGCTTTTATTCATATTATTCATGTTGTACCCCGTTCGGGACCAGTATTTACAAAGGAAACTGTACCGAAATTTTCAAAAATGACTTGATGTTTTAAAAACGCATAATTCGGCTTATGCTATTAAAACCACTTGCTTTTAAACAAGTTTTCCTTTATTTATTATTTAAAATGGTTTTATATTTCTGGGCTTTTGGCTCACTTGAATTAGATGGGGTCCCATAGACTTTATAAGATTCAAGGGCCAGTCACGTGCCATTTCGAGTCGTGACAAAGTTGGTATCAGAGCGATAGGTTAACCTTGGTTCGAGTCTATGTTTGACGATGCGGAGCCTAGGACGTTTATATATATACGGAATCTAGGCTTGACCTTACAGAACGTAGACTTAGTCTATGGGGTATTAGACTCGAAATTTCGTTGTGTAGGTTGACTTTAGTTGATGGAGTAGGTGACTTAAGGAGAGTGACATACCGTGTGTATGTTTCGCGGCATACTTACGATACGCTACTCCGCTTAAGAAGCCTTAGGATGTATATTTCCTTGCACAGTATTAAATTCATTCATGATCTATCCTCATCGTCATTGGTTTATGGTTGTTGCTGCCATGATTACACGGGCAAAGAGAGCTACGACTAGAGTTGCGTCATCACGAGCTCGTCACGGACGAGGACGGACCAGGGCGTGATTCCAGGGACACACGATTGCATAGAGGCGTCGTTTTATTGTGTTTTCGCGCCATTAGTGTTTGATGAATCGCTTTACGAGATTTCTCGGACGTGCAGATTAGACCAGAGGATTAGGCTACTACCAGAGGCCAGCCAGAATGTGATGACTGTCAATGCACCGATTAACCTTGATGATTGAGGCACTGTTCAGCGTGCAGACGTATGAGCCATTTGCTGCTGCGAATGATAAGATATCGCCCCAGATGTTTGGAGCTAATGCAGTACGAGCATATACTTGGAGATATGATAGAAGATCGCTAGTCACCCAAGGAGGAAAGACTAGGACATGTGATTCATTGCCTACCCCAATGCGAGGTCATTAGATTGATTGATTCCAGCTAGAGACGACTTCATGCAGGTACGTTGGGAGTCGAGGGAAGACGATCGAATGTCAGAAACCCATTTCAAAGTTTAAATTATTCGGAGAAACATGCAAGTAATTCCGTGGACCCTCTAGAAGAATGAAACCCTAACTCGATATAATGACCATCAGAACGCTTTGAAACCTTAGGGTTTGCAGCAGTTCAGCGGTACCATTGATGAGGCTTGGGTTTGCCCTTCTACGGCTGGTCCATAGGTGTTGTGGCATGTACTAGAATGCTATTAAACTGTACCCAAGATATTGAGCTCTTAGGGGATTATGTGGTTTTGACGAATCGATCGAACGGTTCGACATCTTTCGGATATCATGTGATGGGATGAATTGCTTGGGAGACTCCAGAAACGAGTATAGCCGTTGGAGCACAGTCCATGCACCCACGAAGAGACGAGTCCTAAGCAGTCGACATTAGAGAAAAAGTGGAGTAAGAGTTCGCACGAGATTTCGACGAGATGACGTTCCACTCCACTGACATCAGATATGCGATACGCATGCAGAGGCGTTGATTACTGATATATCTTCCAGAAGGAGTCGCGATGAGAATGCAGCCATTCTGGAACTAGAAACAGATATAGTAAAGGGTTGTAAACTTCAGGCAGTTCGACAGAAACGAGATTTGGGAGAGACCTCGACAGGACCTTTATGGAATACTATACGAGAAGACTTGGACTCAGGAGAGGTCATATTATGCACAACCAGTAGGCCAGAGTTCGGCATCGTCGACGAGATAGTTGGCCAGATTTCTTTAGAGGATGTGCCAGAGCGGGACAGTTGTCGTCGTCATTCCATATTGAGCCGTTAAGCCGAGAGCTATATATCTAGCAATTCGCAGTGAGAGACAAGAGCCTAAGGCATCAGGCGCCAGACCATGAACAGGAGGCAAGTAGATATCTTGCTCTGCTAGCTTTGGATGCACTGACACCTTCTCGACTGCGATGGAAGGACATATCGACGACAGTGTTTACGATCTGGGATTTGGTGGTTCGAATATCACGCATCCGTCATTTTTGGATTTTGGAATTTTTGACGATTTGTTTGCATGATTGAGATTTTGTACACTACGGTTACACTTGACTTCGATTTGATGTCATTCGAGAGGATGATTTTGATTTCATGCCTATGATATGCATATGATTTGACTTGTGCTTTCGGCATAGTTTCATGCACTTTTAGTGTTTTGATTTGATTTGTGCACGCTGATGCACATGGTTGTGAGATTATATATACCGTGGTATACCTGAATTGGATTGAGGTTTATTATATACCGTCGATTTCGATTATGATATTGATGTTGATTTCGTGCACTCTGTGCATTTGATTTGGATTCTTGCGCATATTTAGCACGCTTGGAATGGATTTCGCGCATGTTGGGTGCATGTTATGAGATACGATTTTGGTGCACACCAGATGCACTAAATCAGGATTCTCTGTGCATATCAGATGCACCTGATATTGCTGTCAGTCGCATCGTTGCCTCTGACAGGTGTTTCGTACAGACCTATTACACTTAAATGTTGTTTCTGTTCACGTGTATGGCACATTCATGGATTTTGATTCCCGTGCGCACCAGACGCACGCGGCATTCTTATGCACATTTTGGGATTGATTTCTTATGGAGCAGTACGTTTTTATGATATTTACTATTTATTTTCGTACTGAGCAAGACTAGTCAGAGGACAGTACCTGGATATATTTTTGCATGCATTGATAGCTATCGAAGGGATTTCCAAAAAAAGGGGACCTATAGTCACAGTATTTACCTACGTGTCTGAGATGACACGAATCATTTTATAAAGGAAACCCTTCTAAATTATTTTCAAAAACGGCTGGATGTACATATTAAACAAAGGATATACATAGCTATTTTCTTACAATAAACGTCCGCCACCGTACCGTGTTACGTGCATCGCACAACAACTTAAAGAGGTTTTTGCATGCAACTCTTCCCGATGTTTTAATGATATTTAAATGTATAGTTGAGTACATCATATTGGTTTCGTTTTGGATTTTGACATTGGTGTCTTCACCATGACTCTGATGATTGCGGGATGCTTGAACGAGTTTTTATTTTGAGTTATCTGCTCATTGTTCATGCGCATGCATTGCGCTACGATGCGTTTTATGTATTGATGATTTCGGAGACCCGACGATTTGGACTTTTACTGAAATGTTTTAGTATTTGAGGGGTTTAAATTTAAATTCGGGGACTGAATTTCTTTAAGGGGGAAAGACTGTAACATTTCAGAAAAATAAAATATTATTTTTGGGGATTTTTTTAATTAAATAATAATATATTGAATATTTTAATAGTACGCTATAATTAAATACCGATAAATTGGGAAAAATTTGAAAAATTATAGAAATTACTGAAATGGGGGTGATTTATGTGATTTATGCAATTATAAATTTTTATGATTAATTATATTCCATTTTTATGCTAATCGCGATTAAAATATCGCTAATCGTGTTTTAATCCGATTTAGTGCACATGACATGCACCATATCATTTTTACACTTGTGTTACATTTTATCATGGCTTTTCCTTATATTTTCTCTCATGTTTTTTTTGAGTGAGAAGAGAGAAAAAAAGAAAAGAAAAGAATAGAAATAGGAATAAACAATAAAGCATGGGCATGAGAGAGAGATGTGAGGGGTTAACTTTGACTTGGCCATTCTCTCATCTCACCACCTTTATCATTCCCTCCTATCTTCCTCCATGGCTGCTGCTGCCCTCCACCTCCTCCTTCCTCAAACACCCTAGATCATCACCAAAAACACTTTAAAACTCCATCCCCACATCATTAAAAATGTGCACAAGCCCTCTCGCTACACTTTGGACCAGAAAAGCAAGGATTTTGAGCACTTGGGGCAACTCAAGAATTTTCTTGAGTTGCCAAATGAGGTAATTTCTGCACCATTAGAATAGTATTTCAATTCCTTAAGCATCCATACAAGTTGAGAATCGATATTGTGTACTTTAGCGAACCTTGAAATCCCAAGTTAGGGATTAGGGTTGGAATTGATTCCAAAGGTGCAATTGAGGTGTAATTAGGGACTACGACCCCTGTAGGGATTATATAGTTGGCTAAACCATAGAGTAAACCCCCAATTCCCAAACTTAGAAACCCCGATATTGGGAATTTGTGAGAATTGTGATGTATTTTGGTGATCTGCTATAACCCGGGTGACCTGAAAAATATTTAGCGAAGACTGATAGATGTGCAGGAAAACCTAGAACCTATACCCAAAACCTAAGACCCCCACTCCAAGTTCTGGCCGCAAATTTACTCATTTTGGCCGCAAATTGTGGCCTGGGTAGATTGGAAATGATCCATTCTTGGTCCAGGGCTCTATCTCTAGTAAATTAGACCCTCCATATGTGCAAAATTGGCAATTGTCACTTAAGGTAAAATCTAGGATCATTTTCTTGAGTTGCTGCAGTGTTTTGCGACTTCGTTTTAATATGGGATTTGGTATTTGATTTTGTGTTCCATTGTCTGATGTTTGTACGTCAGCGACGGGGGTTGTTCAGTGGTTTTGCAGGCGTAAGCTATAGGTTTTAACTTATGAGCGAAACGTGTGCCGTTTTGGTTTTCTGACTAGATTTTGATATGCATTTGCGACTGTGTATTGGTTTTAGGTACTGATCAGTGGAAAATATTATAAGTCTACGGTAGCGCCCCGGCCGTCAGTCCGAGGCCAAAATGCGGAAACGAAAACTTTTTCTTAACTAGAAACCGGCGCTATCGTATGCTTAAATCCCGGATCGAACCATTAACCTACAACTAGCTATCTAGAGAAGGGATAGAAAGGCTATACCGATCGATCCGTATCCTTCGGTCCTTGGCCACCATCCCAAGCTCCTCGCGGCAACTCCGGTCTCGATCTCCTCGTCAGAAAGGGCACCACATCTATGAGTCTTTTTATAGGCTCCCGCTTCATTCGAAGCAATTCGGGCACGAAGTGTGCTAGCCGACGTGTCCAAGGTGATGTAGAGAATGTTTGTGATCACTTTGTCTCTTGTATCCATGAGATGGATGGAGGTTGAAGGTGTTGCCATTGATGGAGATTATGAGCTAGAGAAGAAAGAGGAGGAAGAAGAAGTTTTACTCTTTCTTTTCTTTTGTGATGAATGTGATTAAATGAGAGAAAGTGTTGTTAAAAAAATAATAGCCCAAAACCATATCATGGAAGCCCCTCTCTCTCCTCTTATCATATCAAGACTCAAATCCATCATATAATATGACACATGCACAAGAAAAGAGACCATGAGTCATCACTTGTGCATGTGTCACAATTAATGATCTTAATCATGATTTTGTACTCATAATTTCCATTAACAAACATTAATCCAAATGTTTGCAACAATAAAAAGATACGGCAATATCTAAAGTAAACTCATGACGGATCACAAGGATACCCCTCACCTGTATATACATACCGGCATCCGCATTCCGACTAAATGCGAATGCGACGAGACTAAAGTAATCCAACAAATCTAATACTAGGATCCGTCTTAAACCAAAGCCCACTAGTATGATCCGCCCGATCATGATCCGTGCACTACTGCACGTATATGATCGGACCCTGCCATATATCATACGGCCTCTATAACGTTTCGCCCGAAACCTGAGAAACTGTCTGTGGGGGACTCTAAAGACTCGTCAATACATTGGCTTTGGATTTAACCACTAGCACGTCAGAGGTACTAGCCGTACGTAACGAGCCACCAGGTATTGACCAAAAGGGAGGTCGATGTGCGAACTCATCCTGACACTCTACTGAGCCTGTCAGTAACAATATCCGTACTGTCCTGTCCGTACGTCTATGAGCATCGCATGGCGGGCCTAGGGGGTTGGTAAAAGTCAGACCCCCAAAAGCAGTACAAGTCATGTTGGAGTGTAGCCCAGAACACCTTGAAATACTACTGGAATACCTACCAGTAAATCTCCTGCCATGGCTAAGGACTTCGTGTAATGGCTCTCCTAGACACAGCACGATCTCACCCCCAATACCGGGATAGACGAACCCCTGCCGATCCGCTCACTGCCTCCATGTGGTTCGGGACTGTACCCAACTAAAACCTATTTGCACGACTCCTTTAAGCCATGGTAGGGTAGTAATCAAAGCACAGTGGGAACTCACACGAGACAAATGACGATCTCAGGTCGATGAACTATCATGTACACATGTCACCAGGGAACTGCTATCTGACGTCAGGTATAATACCAGCTAGCATGTTCCCGGCGAGTCCTGTCCGGTGTACTCATAACGCAATGAGCACCTGTATACATCTTAGGTGAACCAACTGACACCAATGTCTTGTGAGACCGGCCACCGCCCCTCGTCGGGGTCTTGACTGTATACACTAGTCTACTATTGGAGTATTGATGCCCAGTCTCAAAACTCCCATGACTAGGGACCTTTTAAGGATGTGCTTATAGACCCCAGCTCCCACGTATATGATCGCCATCATACTGCTGGTAGTCAAGCAAGAATCCTAAAGGCTCTATCAATGTGTAATAGTGACCTGTAATGTCACCTTAAGCTGTACACGATGATAAAGATAAACTAGATAGCATACTATCATCTTGAGTAAGACTGTCCTACCGGTATAGGTCCTCCCTCAATCATTGCAATCATGTGCCTGTGATCCAATAATTGACTCTGAGGGCACTATATCCAACAATCTCCCACTTGCACTCAAGGCTAATTATTGCGATGTCGCATACTCACAGCCCGTGTGATACCGAACGCCCAACTCCTCTACTAATCAGTCTTAGAAAGCCCGTTTGCGAAGCTATTGCGTTCGAGGAATAGCCTCAGTGAGTGGATCCGCCCTGATGTTTCTTTCTATGTCTCTCTTTATCTCAAGTTCGCGAAGAAAGCCATCTCCCGAAATGAGCAATACCTGTCTTAGAATATGTCTGGATATCTGATGGGACCTAGTTCATAAATGAACTCCAAATCCAAACTTCTTAGACTGTATCATCAACTGAACTTAATCAGTATCCTGCGCCATGCCTCCCTCAGTATCTGCTTGGACCACATGTCCAAAATACTGCCCCTCGTCAGAAGGAAAACTATAACTCTGACAGTCACTCTGTCATCCAGGTCACCATGGAAGCGTGGAATGATAACTGTCTCCCAAAGGAGGATGCCGTTATCATATCCTTAGAACATCCACTTATATTCTAAAACTGCTTCCGATCGTTTCTCCAGGATTGGATCAATATCAATATATTGCATCTTATGCAAAAACAACATCTGGTGTGGTACTTGACATCTCATGATCAATTCAATTGCCTAAGCAAGTGATCCGCCAATCATGCACATCCCTCTCCCCTTAGGTCCATGAGACTCCTTTAGAGAGGGTGACTCCATTACCTGCAGGTATACTACCATGCCAGGAGTCATCCATTCTAAAGCACCTTTAGAATGCTGTCTAAGTACCCTGATTAGGAAACTACCCAAATCTAGATCTAAAACCATAGATCTAGTAACCAGAAAATCTGATATTTATATCTATATCCTTTGTGGAGAAACCACTGTGTGACAACCAAAGTACAACCGATCGTAGTGCAGGAATGTCACTTCCTACTATGTGTATGTCATCCAAATACCAGGACATCATACCCTACTACATTCTTTACATATCCATCCCCTATTCTGATGAAGTTAAACCTATGACTGTCACATCAGAAATAGATGATCTATCTCCGCTATATCTGCTTTAGACAGATCCATCCCCTATTCTGATGAAGTCAAACCTATGACTATCATATCAGAAATAGGTGATCTGTCTCCGCTATATCCGCTTTAGTCTCTAAATAGACACAAACTACTTTTCCACTACGCTTCCGCTGCTCCCACTGACTACGACAACCCTCTGGCAGAGTCATATACACGTGCACTTCTAAAGCTAGTTTAGAACGACGCTATACTCATCCTCTTGCCGGGTCTCATAGCCTGGAACGACAGTAGTGTCAAGTCTGGGTAAACAACAACCTCCATGTCACCATCCTTGAGGCTACCGGAGTACCTTTCGGGTGCATGAGGTTACCCACCATATCTGCGGAGTGGCCAATGGAATGTCAAATCTGATTGAATCTTTAGGTCCTATTAAACTTTCAGTAATTGTTTGCAGTTCTGGAATCACTTCCTGTTCTACCATACTCCCACTACTGTTTTCTTAAAAAATCCATTTTATTAAAACTGTGGCGAGTCAAGAACAATATCACTATTGATCTTCCAAATGGTAGAAAGTCAACCCTCGTCATAGCCCGGGTCAACCCATAAACTGCCATTACAGAAACGTGCCTTGAGTTATCCAGAGTCTGGTTTTAAGTATAAGCCGCCCCTTACCTTAACAATGTTAAGATATGAACTATTCTATATCCAATATAGAAACAGAGACCCTGATTTAATTGGAACCGGATTCAAATCATGCAGCTGTCTTCAGTGCATGTTGACTAAAATGGAGAGAGGCCGATCAGCATTACTCAACTTAGGAGTACTTCCAATTATGAGTAACCTGAAAGAGAAGCAAGTTCTCTTAATCATTACTATCATCTGAATACCATACACAAGTATCTACATCTTCGATCACCTTGAAGAATCCCGATACTTGCAATACCTGGTTCTCTACTTTATTCTTATACCTATAACTTCTCAAAACTTAGACCTTACATTTCTACAAAACACATGTCTAAGAACTAGACAAATCATATGTAAACAGAATACAGTACGAGTACCAACCCCTCTGTCCTCATGGACACTGGACAACATACAATACTCTGTATAAGTCCCCTGAGTCTAATAACTCATTCCCTTTAAGAAGAATTACACCGCTGTTTAATGCTCCTTACATAATTATCCACTGATATAGGTAAATGTCATGGACATAATTTCAAAAAGTTATATCTCGCTTTATAAAAATAAACGTACAGATATATCAATTTAAAATTGGTGCATTATAACGGATATTCAAAACCAAATGTTTGCCGTCCGGCAAACAACCCAGGTGATTTCCTCAAATATCACCAATTACAATGAATCCCGATATAATGAGGATGATTACCAATTCCCAATAACTTACTCCCACTCATCATCTGTAAAACCATACAAATGTGAGAATCAAACCTGGTAAATATATACCCTGGAGCAAGGGCTAATTTGGAAATCAGTTTTCTTTTAATAATACACAGTAAAACTAAAACATGTAAACGTTTCGAAGGGGTATCCGGGTATTCATAGAAATGCCTCTTCCATTATCAGATTCACAACTGTAACCATATATTTCTTTTCCATCTCTCCAAATCCCTTTATATGTCTTTAGTCATTACCTTCTGTACACC
Organism: Agapanthus africanus; assembly: GCA_030015575.1. Classification (NCBI taxonomy): domain Eukaryota; kingdom Viridiplantae; phylum Streptophyta; class Magnoliopsida; order Asparagales; family Amaryllidaceae; genus Agapanthus; species Agapanthus africanus. Next base: position 301,973,198 of record CM057343.1, on the reverse strand, counting down.
CCTTTAGGCTAAATGGTTTTCTTCCTTCCCTATCGTTCGGCACAAGCCTATGGTTTGGAAGAAGACTATCCAATAAGCATAATAGGTGTACTGTCCAAATCCTAGGAGCACTCGCAACTCGAGAGAAGGTAATGATAAAAGAAAATTGAATAAACCTTATTCCTATTTCTCCTGAACCAGAATGCATCCCCGAACTGGAACAAGTCCCTTCGAGTTCGTATATAACCATACAATGGAGTATCCAATAAACTGTGGATCTTCGTAGTGATACGGAGTGTTCTGGAGAAATACAAAGGTGATGTAGGATTGGCGATGAAATACTTGGTTTGATCGTGAATAGCAGTCGCAATTTACTTTGCCCTCTTACTAATCCCTTTATTTGTCTTAACTTATTACCTTCTGTATACCATCCTTAGGCTAAATAGTTTTCTTCCTTCCCTACCGTTCGGCATGTAGGGTTGCTAGGAAAACGCACAAGGGTCTACACGGCATCGACCATGCCCGATTAAAATTTTAGCCGTGCCGAACAACCCAAAACAGGATCTTTAAATTAGAGTTTATGCGAAAACTAGCATGTTAAACACTTTAACACTAAGTGAAAGGGATTACAACCTTTGTAGATCCGGTCCTGCACTTCATAAGCTCCGTGTTGAGGTCCCTTTGCTGCGATCATCGTGTTCCGGACTCTCGAGAGGTTCCACGAAGAGAAATATACAGTCTTGCTTCCGATCTTCGATAACATAGATGATCTACCTTGAAGTTTCATTAACACAAGCTAACACTCATAAAATGATGTGAACACCCTCATCTAAATGGCAAGGGTAGATGAGGATGATGAAGTAGGATTTTTTCTCTCTTTTCTTTTCTCATTCTCACTCATTTTCATCACTTGGAAAAAATCTAGTAAGCTTTTTCCATGAAAAGTAGAAGGAAGAAGAAGAAGAATAATCATAGAATTCCTTTTGTGATGAATAATGAAAATATCAATATGATGAATAATGCAACCATGGTCAACTAAACCCATGTAGAGAATTAACTAGGGCTAGGGTTTGGGTTGGGTTAAAAGTGAGTCATTTGAAAATATCAAGCAAATATCTTTTTCAAGACAAAAGAAAAGCTTCTAGAATCTACTAGAAGTCTTAACCCTAATCCAAACCCTAATCATGTTTAAACTCCACTAAACATGTTGCATTAGTAATCATATCATGTTACAATATTATATATCACATATATAATATTTATTATAACAAAATAAAATAATACATTTAACATATATAGCATATATATCAATGTATTACCCGAGTGTGAAAAAGAATCTTTTAGTGAGCTAATATTAGTTAATGTAATTTAATATATCATATATATTATTATACATTAAATTATCAAATCAACACTTGATCCGACAATCCGGCTATATCGCATATAACCGACTAATACGATGACCCGGCTATATCACATATACCGGCCGATATCTCATATCGCGAGAATCCAATACGGTATCACATACCGCATTATCCTTGGTCCCGCACATATCACATATGTGCTCCTACTGCATTTTTCCTGAGCCAAGAAACCTCTGTGTAGGACTCTAAAGAATCGTCAATACGCCGGCAGTAGGTGATGATCATATCAAACAACCACAAGCTGCAAGCGGTCAGCTAAACGTAACAGCCACCCAGGTATTGAGCGCTCAGAAGATCAACAAGAAAGCATGTACATTCTCCTGTGAATCCAATCAGTAACATTCCGGTACAGTCCGGTCTCGTCATCTGATATGTCGCATATCTCTCCTAGGGGTGTTAAACGTCAGACCCCAGTAGCTTGATAAGTCGTGTCGATATAAGCTCTATAACAGTTCGAGAAACTACTGATAACACTTACCAGTTGATCTCAGCAACCCTGGCCAGGGATTTCCGGTTATAGCCAATCGAGCACAGCACAACATCAACTCCCTATACCGGGAGAGACGAATCGCCTCCTATCGCTCATTGCCTCCAAGTGATTCGGGACTGTACCCAAAAGCCACTTTTTTGCACGCCCTCTTGGACGTGGTATTATGGAAATCAAAGCACAGTGGGAATCACACAAGACTCTATGACGATCTCGGGTCAACAGACTACTCTGTACCAGTGTCACCGGAGAACTGCCATCTGACGTGAGGTATAATACCGTCTGGGAGTTCTCGGCGAGTCCTTCCAGTGTACCCAGTCTCCACTGAGCACCCGTACACCATCCTTGATGTCAAACACCGATGGATATGGGATCATCCATTGCCCATCATATGGGTCATGATGCATATACGCTAGTCTACTCTTGTGTATCGATGCCCTGTCTCGATACACCCTCAACTAGGAACAGTTATAGGATGTACTCGTCGACTACCGTGGCCCTACTAGTATGATCTCATCATAGTCCCAGTAGTCGAGTACAGATCCTAAGGGCTTTATCAACATGTAACATAGAGACAATCAGAGTACATGTTAAGATAAAGTACAACCAGATAGCATACTATCATGTCGAGCAAGAAAGTCCTCCCTATATATGTCCAAGCATCCATTACAATATACATCGTATATACAGTATTGGCCTCTAGGGCATACTTATAACTAACAATCTCCCACTTGCAATAGGGCTATCTGTTGTGGTATCGCATACCCAACAATTAGCTGTGGTTGAAGTATCTAATACTCTACCATCCCATAAAAGTCTATACTGGGAAAAAGGCCTTTGTGAGTGGATCCGCGCTGTTGTCCTCTGTGTCTACTTTCCTAACCTCGATCTCCATGGAGATCAACCATCTCCATGATCAGGTGATACTGTCTAAGACTTATATCTGGATTTCTGATGGGACAGGGGTTTCTTGGCATAAGCCACAACTCCATTGTCACACAATGGTAGGAACAAAGTTCATCTCAGGAACTTATATATATCCAGACTGCCTCTTTGGTAGCATCTTTTGGTAACGATGTATCTTGCCTTTAATCGTCTAGTATGTCACGGCATCTAGCTTGGAAATCTTCCAACATACTGTCCCTCTACTGAGGGTAAAGACAATGCCTGCGACTGACATTCAGTCGTCCTTATCACCCTGGAACCTTTCCAGTGATTCTCCCTAGGATCGATTGATATTATCTCACTATAACTAGTGAGAATCCTAACATCCAATTAGGTCTATCTTATAGATCAAAAACGCAGGATTTAGGAGGTATCACTTTGACCCTATAAAGAGAATCCTTTGTTAGTTATATGTATGCCCTAGAGGCCATTACTGTACATTGGATGTATATTGTAGTGGATGCTGGGACATATATAGGGATGACTTTCTTGCTCGACATGATAGTATGCTATCTGGTTGCTCTTTACCTTAACGTGTATACTGATTGTCTCTCTGTTACATGTTGGTAAAGCCCTTAGGATGTATACTTGACTACCTGGACTATGATGCGGATCATACTAGTGGGGACATGGTAGTCTATAAGTACATCCTTCAAAGTCCCTAGTCGTGGGTGTATCGAGACGGGGCATCGATATACCAGAGTAGACTAGCGTGTACCTTCTCGACCTATACAGATGGGCGATGGATGATCCCATATCCATTGGTGTTTGACATCGGAGATGATATACGGGTGCTCAGTAGAGACTGGGTACACTGGATGGACTCGCCGAGAACTCCCAGATGGTATTATACCTTACGTCAGATGGCAGTTCTCTGGTGACACTGGTACAGAGTAGTCTGTTGACCCGAGATCGTCATAGAGTCTTGTGTGGTTCCCACTGTGCTTTGATTTCCATCTTACCACGTCCAAGAGGGCGTGCAAAACGGTGGTTTTTGGGTACAGTCCCGAGTCACATGGAGGCAATGAGCGATAGGAGGGGATTCGTCTCTCCCGGTATAGGGGGTTGATGTTGCGCTGTGTTCGATTGGCTATAACAGGAAATCCCTGGCCAGGGTTGCTGAGATTTACTGGTAAGTGTTACCAGTAGTTTCTCGAAATGTTATAGGACCTCATATCGACACGACTTATCGAGCTATTGGGGTCTGACGTTTACCACCCCTAGGCGAGATATGCGACATATCAGACGGACAGACCGGACTGTACGGTAAGTGTTACTGGTTGGATTCACAGGAGTGTGAGCGGGCTTGCTCGTCGATCTTCTGATCGCTCAATACCCGGGTGGCCGTTGCGTTTAGCAGACCGCTTGCGGCTTGTGGATGTTTGATATGATCATCATCCGCTACCGGCGTATTGACGAGTCTTTAGAGTCCTACACAGAGGTATCCTGGTTCAAGCGAAACGAAATAGGAGCGCATATGAGATATGTGCGGGACCGAGAATAATGCGTGTTTGTGATACCGTATTCCATTCTCGCGATGAATGTATCGATTAGGTTATACGCGATATACCCTAGTTATCGAATCAAGGATTGATTCGATAAACCGATACATTGGATACTAGTCGGTTATATGTGATATGACCGGATCGTTAAATCAAGTGTTGATTTAATGATTTAATGTATAATTATATATTTGATATATTACTTTGCATTAACTAGTATCGGTTCACTTTAAATGGATTTTCTCACTCGGGTGTGCGCATTGCATATGCGATATGATTTTGTGCACATGATTGTATCATGTTTGATGATACATGCTTTTTAGTTAAGTGTAAAGTATTAAACTATGGTTAAGTGGATGATTAGGGTTTTTACTTATTCATTTATTTGTTTATTTATTCATTTTTGGCAAAAGGAAAATGGTGGCTAATTTGGATATATGTTGAAGCTTCATGAAGCTTTGACTTAGTCACCATTTTTTGTCTTCATACCTAACCTAACCATTCACTTAACTTGAGTTTAGTCTCTACACTTAACCATGGTTGATTATGATAAGTATTCTTTTATTTTCTATTTTCTAAAATAACATATCATAACACTTATCTTCTTCTTCTTCTTCTTCTTCTTCCTCACAAGAAGAAAGCTTTCTTCATCAATGGTGATTGATGTATTGAGTGAGAAATCCAATTCTAAAGTGAACCCACTTCCTATTTCTTCATCCTCTACCTCTTGCCAAGTAGTAGAGTGTGTTTTCTTCACAAGTTTCATCACTTGGTGAAGTTGGAGCTTGATCTAGCGATGCCTCGACGTAGATCATCTTCGGCATGAAGCCGACGACCTTACCCGCTCTTTCTCCGATGAAGCCGACGCTAGAGCCCAGGATTGTATGAGGACAGCGAGGAGACTTCATTGCGGAGCTATGGAGGTGGAGAACCGGATCTACAAAGGTTGTATTTCCGTATTCTAGTAGTTAAGTGTTAACTAGTTTGTTTTGTCGCCTAGAAATCTAGCCAACGATCCGTTCTAGGGTTTCTCGGCACCGTTTAAATTTGAAATTGGCATGGTTGATGCCTTGTGAGACCTCATTAGGGTGCCTAGGAACCCTACAGTGGTATCAGAGCCTAGCTAGAGCCTTAGGCGAAGTCTAGACGGAATTTGAAGTCCGAACGAACCGAAACCCCAAAATTTTCATGTTCTCTGGACATTTTCTAAAATCGTGTTTTTTTCCAAATTAAAAATATGCAGAAAACCCAGCAGGAAATTGTAAGAATTACTGTGCAAATATGACATTGTTTGGATTTTAAACAGGCGCGGAACCGCGGCACGAGCATGCCTCGTGCGGCGGTTCCGCCGCCACTTAATGACGTCAGCCATACTTATTTTCACAGTAATTCCTATTTAACTGTGCTGAGTTCTCTGGGTATTTTTTAAATTTTATTCCAGAGTTGTATTTTCTGGGGTTGTTTTGGGGATTCGGTGTTTCGATCGGAGTATCAGATTTTGTCTATGTGGCTTTCCGGATAAATTTTAGAATATGTTAAAAAGTTCGACCGGATATAAATACCCAACTTTTCCCCTGTCGGGAAATTTCCAAGTGTTGGATTTTTCCGTGGTTTAACGACGTTCTAAGTAGTGCAAGTAACGCGATGGTCCCTCTAGAAGACAACAAACCTTAACTCGATTATGTGACCGTCTTGAACTACCCTTTGAACCTTCGGGTTTGGGGCAGTACGGCGTGCCACATGTGAGGTGTTGGCTTGACCCTTCTACGGCTGGACCGTTGGTACTGAGGCACGAACTGAATGTTGTTAGACTAATATTTCATGTGTTGATCTGTATCGGGAAAACTTGGGTGTTCGAATGTTCGATCGGAAAGTTTAACATTTTCTATTTATCTGGAATGGGATACAATAATTGGAATTCACAATAAGTTATGAGATAACTAAATGAATGTTATAAACATAGCAGTTTAGTCTCACTTGATCGGTTGCCACGGAATTTTGATGTGATCAAAAGTCCGTCGCAATCACATAGCGTACGCGGATACTCGCCGATAAACTTAATAGACAGCCTCACTCCATAGCCCCGACTAAGTGACTGTAGGAGAACCCCGTCGCCGAAAGCATCCGTTCGGGTGCTCGCGGCAGCGGTGTTCCGCCTTGGTGCACTTCGTCGACGGTATCAGGGGTGCGGCCGCCTACTAAAGTTTGCGACGAGTATTCGATCAGGATGTCGGGAATCTTGTTGAATTGCCCGACTTGGTATTGAAAAGTGTTTTCGATTTTGAGACTAAAATGCGGGGTTTATAATTGTTAGGCATGTGATGTCTAAAGAATTCATTTGATTAGGCATGCGATGTCTATGCAGGTTGCGGATTCCAACTGTTGTAGTTTTACACTTTCTTTTCTGTGACCGTAAGTGTAATATGTGATATCGCCGGTTTCGTTGCTATATGTCAACGACAATTGGGATGCGCATATTTACTTACGTTGATGACATGTGATGTTATGTGTTGCTGGATATGTTATATTGGATCGTCGTGTTTGAATAGCCGGGGGTTTTTATGTGAGATGAGTGTTTTTCATTTTCATTCATGTAAAAACTTGTATGTAATATTCTTTTATTGGGGCACTTCCAGGTTGGGGAAGATGTCACCGTTTGTATATTATTTACTTTTCCGCACTAGGATAGACCCAAGGAGGGGAGCACAAGTAACCGGGTTCTGGAGTCCAGTGGGAGACCAACTCGAGGAGTCGAGTCCGGGTCTCATAACTCTAGAATTGGTAGGGTTGCTTGCCGCTCTCGTAGGGGTCTAGGGGTGTGGGTTTGGCTATTCATCGCGACCGTGGAATCCGTGTTTTATACTGGCTCGTATTGAAAACACGGACATCCTAGTATATCCAATATTTCATATGTTTCTTCTGCTGCGATATCTGTGATGTGATCATGTGATGTTCTGTGATAGATACAGTATATAGTATATATGATATATTATATAGACGTTACTTATGTTTTACACCCGCGCTAGCACTGCCCTGCTCTGCCGTTAGTTACCTAACCTAACGGTGCACAAGGGGACATCGAGGCGAATGCGGATGGCATAAGTGTACGTCGTAATTATCTGTGATGTTTAGGTATATAAATGATGGGACTTCATTAATATGATTAATGAAATAAAAAGATGTTGTAGAATCGAATTTCAAAAATAAAACAGCTAGCTACAGTTCTTGCTTTGCACAGAGGTATATATGATATATCCTGCACTTTATTCGATAAGGAAAGGACCGAGATCCCTTCACCGGGAGTGATCCTTTAGCAATAACTGGCAGATGCTACACACTCGGTTTGTCTTTTGATTTCTTTTTAGAGTTTTTGCTTTGCACAGTGATATATATGATATATCCCGCACCTCATTCGACGAGGAAAGGACCGACGATCCCTTCACCGGGAGTGACTCCTTTAGCAAAACTAGAAAAGCCTCAAAAACACTCCATTTCAAAATTCATTCGATCCTACAACGATATAAAGTTCATTACGCAAAAGGTTTTCTTAAAAACCTGTCGTAGCCCTCCGTCATTTCAGATAGGTAATAGTTAGTATTCGTGCTGCGTTTGTTGACTCAGTCAAGGCGTAGTGTGCGGTAGCTGATTATTGTTTATCTGCATAGCATATGATGCGATTGGATTAGGGTAGTCGTGCGGCCTTGTTGACTCAGTCAAGGGTCGTGCGGGTGGGTTTAATTCAATCGAGAAATGACGGGTTGAACTTTACTTATGGTCTATGATTTGTTGACTCAGTCAAGGTCATAGATCGCTTGGGGCAAAAATATTATCGGGAATTTCAAGTGTTGAAATTTGCAATAAGATTGCATACCTTCTATGAGATAGTTGGATCCCGATACCCGCTGCGAGTAATTGTTACTCCTGGGAGAGTTTTACACATTACAATTAGCCGATCAAGTAGGTGTCTAGAAAGGTGTCAACGGGGTTACGCCTCTGGGAAAACGAGGTTTACATTAATTGGGTTCGTGCGAAAGCACGGGGACCTCCCTCAAAGTACCGACACTGGCCTGGCTGAAAGATTGGCAAACTTGTAGTGTGTAATTAATCCCGGCTAGTCTTTCCTTTTAGGGTTTGAAGGAAGATTTGATAAAAAGCAGTGGGAGCCATCCTGATTAGATAAAATAATAACCAATCTATTCTTGCAAGAGCGCACGCTGAGTGTTTTCTTCTCTCTCTCTCCAGGTAGCGACCATATCATGCCTTAATCAAGATAATAAAACGGATTATTGACCGAACCCGCTTGTTATACTGAGCTGGGGAACGTTGGTCCCGCTCCAACTTATAATTGTTATAAGACAGAGCAGGAAATTAGGGATTACCAGAATTCCCGTGCCGCCCAAACGAAGAGAGTGCATGCTGATGCATCATCTTCGGGTTTGTTCATTATACAGAACTGTTTCTCAGTATCCTTTACGTCCTGGGTATATGATACCGAATCAGGATCCCAGATATGTAATCAGTTACATAGGGCTACAGAAAGGTAGAGAACTGAGAACGGGTGATAAGTTTCATGAGACAGAAAACGGGGCAAGAGTTGCAGCCAAGTCTGTTGGTCACTGTCACCCTGTATTACCAATACATTGATTCTGAACGAATGTTGTTAGATACCGAACCTGATATACAAAATCATATCACTCTCTTTATTAGTAAAGAAATGATAAAATTTTGTATTGTTGGATAATGTTTTGAACATTTCCTATATCAAAAGTTGATTGGATCAGGCACGTTATCTAAAAGCGTTGATGTTCTAAATCAAACTACAATTCTTAGTATACAGAACATACACAAGAGGAAGAGTTCAGAAATGAACGAATCCTTCTTGAGGCATTATAGACTAGGTCATATCAATGCGACCCGACTAGCTGAAGTTACATGTAGATGCATATTTAAATCAGTTTGAATTTACATCTTGTGAAACTTGCCAGTCATGTCACAAAGATAAGATGACCATAGCTCCGTTTACTGGAAACAGAGAAAGAGTTAGTGAACTCTTGGGATGATACATGTTGATGTATGTAGGTCCCCTGTCTACACTTGCCAAGCACGGTTCTTTATACTTCATTAAATTCTCTGATGATCTTTCAAGATTCAGACATATGTTCCTGTTGAAACACAAGTCCGAACCTTTTGAGATATTCACAGAATATAAGTAAGAAGTAGAGAACCAATACGGGTAAAAGTATAATGTCCTTTGATGAGATCAAGGAGGAGAATACTTGAGCACGGAATTCCTGGATTATTCTAAAGGAGAATGAGATTCTCTCTCAGCATTACTCCTCCGTATACACCATAGCACGATGGTATATCGGGGTGGAGCAATAACACCCTATATGATAAGGTGTGCTCTATGATGAGTACTACTGAGTTACCTATTTCCTTTTGGGAGTTATGCACTTGAGAAACTGCATACCTATTGAATAGGGTTCCAATCAAATCTGTTTCCTACCATTTCATATGTGATATGGAAAGGGAAGAGCCCATATCTTAAGTTGTTAAGATTTGGGGTTGACCGGCCTATGTCTAAAAACAAAATCCGGACAAACTCAAGGCAAGGTCAGTTATGTAGAACTGGAAAGGTTCCAGCTATACAAACTACAGCAAATGATTTGATAGAACCAAAACGATTCAGTAGATACCAACGAACCTCAGCCTCTCCGCCGATCTAGTAGGGATCCTCACCCACCTGAGAGATACTTCTGTTTCTCTATGACAGTGGGAGCGAGGATTGCATCATGAGATGATGACCCAACTTGTTTCGAGCTGGCCATCAGGAGTGAGACTCTGTAAGAATGGCTGGATGTTTAGCGATCTGAGATGGAATCCTTATACACCAACAAAGTATGGACTTTGGTTGCTATATCTGAAGGGTTAAATCCCCATCAGGAGCAAGTATATCTTGAGAAGATTACTTGGTGTAGATGGAAAAGTTGAGACTTTCAAAGCTAGACTTGTTAAAGGCTTTCGTCATCAACCAGGCGTGGATAATGATGAAACATTTTCAAGTATCTATGCTTAAGTCCATCCAGATCCTACTTACCACGGCTACATACCATGACTACGATATCTGATGGTTGGGTGTCATGACTGCTTTTCTAAATGATGTTTTAGAAGAGTGCGCCTATAAGTATACAGCCAGAGGGCTTCGTAGACAGTGGGAGCAGCGGAAACGTGTGCAAGATGCTTTATAGGATTAAAGCAGGCATCGCGGAGTTGGAACATCTGTTTTGATGAATTAGTCAAAGAGTTTGACATCATCAAAATGGTAGATGAACCTTGTATAAACAAAAAGGTAGTAGGGAGTATGGTGGTGATCCTCGTAGAATACGTGGATGACATACTCTTGATAAGAAAGGAGTTTCTTATGCTACGCTCGATCAATCTCCGTTTATCATAAAGATTCTCCGTGTAGGATCAAAATGATACCTCCTAAATCCTGAGTTTTGGATCTATGAGATAGATTTAATTGGATGTTAGGATTCTCACTAGTTGTAGTGAGATGATATCAAACGATTCTGGGGAAAATCACTGGAAAGGTTCCAGGGTGATAAAGACGACTGAATGTCAGTCGCAGGCATTGTCTTTACCCTCAGTACAGGGACGGTATGTTGGAAGAGTTCCAAGCAAGATACCGTGGCATACTAGACGATAAAGGCAGGATACATCGCTACTTAAGATGCTACCAAAGAGGCTGTTTGGGTGTATATTAGTTCATGAGATGAACTACGTTCCTTCCATTGTGTGACAATAGAGTTGTGGCTTATGCCAAGGAACGCCCGTCCCATCAGTAATCCAGACATATTCCAAGGCAGTATCACCTGATCATGGAGATGGTTGATCTCCAGGGTGATCGAGGTTAGGAGAGTAGAAAAAAAGGACGACACGGCGGATCCACTCACAAAGGCCTATTCCCAGAGAGAGACTTTTATGGGATGGTTGAGTATGAGATACTACAACCACTGCTACAGAAGGCCCTAGTGCAAGTGGGAGATTGTTAGTTATATGTATGCCCTAGAGGCCATTACTGTACATTGGATGTATATTGTAGTGGATGCTGGGACATATATAGGGATGACTTTCTTGCTCGACATGATAGTATGCTATCTGGTTGCTCTTTACCTTAACGTGTATACTGATTGTCTCTCTGTTACATGTTGGTAAAGCCCTTAGGGTGTATACTTGACTACCTGGACTATGATGCGGATCTTACTAGTGGGGACATGGTAGTCTATAAGTACATCCTTCAAAGTCCCTAGTCGTGGGCGTATCGAGACGGGGCATCGATATACCAGAGTAGACTAGCGTGTACCTTCTCGACCCATACAGATGGGCGATGGATGATCCCATATCCATTGGTGTTTGACATCGGAGATGATATACGGGTGCTCAGTAGAGACTGGGTACACTGGATGGACTCGCCGAGAACTCCCAGATGGTATTATACCTTACGTCAGATGGCAGTTCTCTGGTGACACTGGTACAGAGTAGTCTGTTGACCCGAGATCGTCATAGAGTCTTGTGTGGTTCCCACTGTGCTTTGATTTCCATCTTACCACGTCCAAGAGGGCGTGCAAAACGGTGGTTTTTGGGTACAGTCCCGAGTCACATGGAGGCAATGAGCGATAGGAGGGGATTCGTCTCTCCCGGTATAGGGGGTTGATGTTGCGCTGTGTTCGATTGGCTATAACAGGAAATCCCTGGCCAGGGTTGCTGAGATTTACTGGTAAGTGTTACCAGTAGTTTCTCGAAATGTTATAGACCTCTTATCGACACGACTTATCGAGCTATTGGGGTCTGACGTTTACCACCCCTAGGCGAGATATGCGACATATCAGACGGACAGACCGGACTGTACGGTAACTGTTACTGGTTGGATTCACAGGAGTGTGAGCGGGCTTGCTCGTCGATCTTCTGATCGCTCAATACCCGGGTGGCCGTTACGTTTAGCAGACCGCTTGCGGCTTGTGGATGTTTGATATGATCATCATCCGCTGCCGGCGTATTGACGAGTCTTTAGAGTCCTACACAGAGGTATCCTGGTTCAAGCGAAACGAAATAGGAGCGCATATGAGATATGTGCGGGACCAAGAATAATGCGTGTATGTGATACCGTATTCCATTCTCGCGATGAATGTATCGATTAGGTTATATGCGATATACCCTAGTTATCGAATCAAGGATTGATTCGATAAACCGATACATTGGATACTAGTCGGTTATATGTGATATGACCGGATCGTTAAATCAAGTGTTGATTTAATGATTTAATGTATAATTATATATTTTATATATTACTTTGCATTAACTAGTATCGGTTCACTTTAAATGGATTTTCTCACTCGGGTGTGCGCATTGCATATGCGATATGATTTTGTGCACATGATTGTATAATGTTTGATGATACATGCTTTTTGGTTAAGTGTAAAGTATTAAACTATGGTTAAGTGGATGATTAGGGTTTTTACTTATTCATTTATTTGTTTATTTATTCATTTTTGGCAAAAGGAAAATGGTGGCTAATTTGGATATATGTTGAAGCTTCATGAAACTTTGACTTAGTCACCATTTTTGTCTTCATACCTAACCTAACCATTCACTTAACTTGATTTTAGTCTCTACACTTAACCATGGTTGATTATGATAAGTATTCTTTTATTTTCTATTTTCTAAAATAACTTATCATAACACTTATCTTCTTCTTCTTCTTCCTCCTCACAAGAAGAAAGCTTTCTTCATCAATGGTGATTGATGTATTTGAGTGAGAAATCCAATTCTAAAGTGAACCCACTTCCTATTTCTTCATCCTCTACCTCTTGCCAAGTAGTACAGTGTGTTTTCTTCACAAGTTTCATCACTTGGTGAAGTTGGAGCTTGATCTAGCGATGCCTCGACGTAGATCATCTTCGGCACGAAGCCGACGACCTTGCCCGCTCTTTCTCCGATGAAGCCGACGCTAGAGCCCAGGATTGTATGAGGACAGCGAGGAGACTTCATTGCGGAGCTATGGAGGTGGAGAACCGGATCTACACAGGTTGTATTTCCGTATTCTAGTAGTTAAGTGTTAACTAGTTTGTTTTGTCGCCTAGAAATCTAGCCAATGATCCGTTCTAGGGTTTCTCGGCACCGTTTAAATTTGAAATTGGCATGGTTGATGCCTTGTGAGACCTCATTAGGGTGCCTAGGAACCCTACATCCTTGTGATAAGCGAAGATTGACCGGGCGTAGCATAGGAAACTCCTTCCTTATCAAGAGTATGCTATCCACGTACTCTACGAGTATCACCACCATACTCCCTACTACTTTTTTGTATATAGAAGGTTCAACTACCATTTTGATGAAGTCAAACTCTTTGACTACCACATCAAAATAGATGTTCCAACACCGCGATACCTGCTTTATCCTATAAAGCATCTTACATACGTTTCCGCTGCTCCCACTGTCTACGAAGCCTTGTAGCTGTGTACTTATAGACGCTCTCTTCTAAAACATCATTTAGAAAAGCTGTCATGACACCCAACCACAAGATATCGTAGTCATGGTATGTAGCCGTGGCAAGTAGGATCTGGATGGACTTAAGCATAGCTTTGAAAGTCTCAACTTTTCCATGTACACCAAGTAATCTTCTCAATAAATACTTGCTCCTGATGGGGATTTAACCCTTCAGATAAAGCAACCAAAGTCCATACTTTGTTGGTGTATAAGGATTCCATCTCAGATCGATAAGCATCCAGCTATTCTTACAGAGTCCCACTCCTGACGGCCAGCTCGAAACTAGTTGGGTCATCATCTCATGATGCAATCCTTGCTCCCACTGTCATAGAGAAACCGAAGTATCTTTCTAGTGGGTGAAGAACCCTACTAGATCGGCGGAGAGGCTGAGGTTCGTTGGAAACTACTGAATCCTTTGGTTCTACCAAATCATCAGCTGCAGTTTGTATAGCTGGAACTACTTCCAGTTTTATAGAGCTGACCTTGCCTCGAGCTTGTCCGGATTATACTTTTAGACATAGGCTGGACAACCCCAAATCTTAACAAACTTAAGATATGGGCTCTTCCCATTCCATATCACATATGAAGTGGTAGGCAACTGATTTGATTTGAACCCTATTCAATAGGTATGCAGCTTCTCAAGTGCATAACTCCCAAAAGGAAATAGGAAACTCAGTAGTACTCATCATAAAGCACACAATATCACATAGGGTGCTATTGCTCCACCCCGATATACCATCGTGCTATGGTGTATACGGAGGAGTAATGCTTAGAGAGAATCTCATTCTCCTTTAAAATAGTCCAGGAATTCCGTGCTCAAGTATTCTCCTCCTTGATCTCATCAAAGGACATAATACTTATACCCGTATTTTGGTTCTCTGCTTCTAATTAATTTTCTGTGAATATCTTAAAAGCTTCGGACTTGTGTTTCAACAGGAACATATGTCTGAATCTTGAGAGATCATCAGAGAATGTAATGAATTAAAAAGAACCGGTCTTGGCATGTGTAGATAGGGGACCTTCATACATCAGCATGTATCAATCCCAAGAGTTCACTAACTCTTTCTCTGTTTCCAATAAACAGAGCTGTAGTCATCTTATCTCTGTGACATGACCGGCAAGTTTCACAAGATGTAAATTCAAACAAATTTAAATATGCATCTCAATGTAACTTCAGCTAGTCGGGTCGCATTGATATGACCTAGTTTACAATACCTCATGCAGGATTCGTTCATTTCTGAACTATTCCTCTTGTGTGTGTTCTGTATACTAAGAACTGTATTTTGATTTAGAACGTCTATGCTTTTAGATAACGTACCTGAACCGATCAACTCTTGATATAGGAAATGTTCAAAACATTATCCAACAATACAAAATTATATCCTTTCTTTACTAATAAAGAGAGTGATATGATATTGTATATCAGGTTCGGTATCTAATAACACTGGTTCAGAATCAATGTATTCTGGTAATACAGGGTGATAGTGACCAACAGACTTGGCTGCAACACTTGCACCGTTTCTATCTCATGAAACTTATCACCCGTTCTCAGTTCTCTACCTATCTGTAGCCCATGTAACAAATTACATATGTAGGATCCTTATCCGGTATCAAGTACCCAGGACGTAAAGGATACTGAGAAACAGTTCTCTGTAATGAACATACCCGAAGAAGATGCATCAGCATGCACTTTCTTCGTTTGGGCGGTACGGGAAATCTGGTGTTCCCCAATTTCCTGCTGTCTTATAACAATTATAAGTTGGAGCGGGACCAACGTTCCCCAGCTCAGTATAACAAGCGGGTTCAGTCAATACTTCCGTATTATTATCTTGATTAAGGCGTGACATGGTCGCTACCAGGAGAGAGAGAGAAGAAAACACTCAGCGTATGCTCTTGTAAGATTAGATTTGTTATCTAATATATCTAATCAGGATGTCTCCCACTGTTTTAGTCAAATCTTCCTTCAAACCCTAAAAGGAAAGACTAGCCGGGATTAATTACACCCTACAAGTTCGCCAATCTTTCAGCCAGGCCAGTGTCGGTACTTTGAGGGAGGTTTCCCGTGCTTTCGCACGAACCTAATTAATGTAAACCTCGTTTTCCCAGAGGCGTAACCCCGTTGACCCCTTTCTAGACACCTACTTGATCTGCTAATTGTAATGTGTAAAACTCTCCCTGGAGTAACTCTTACTCGCAGCGGGTATCGGGATCCAACTATCTCATAGAAGGTATGCAATCTCATTGCAAATTTCAACGCTTGAAATTCCCAATAATATTTTACCCCTAGCAGCTATATGACCTTAACATAGTCAACAAATCATAAGTGCTAGTCAAGTTCAACCCGTCATTTCCCGATTGAATTAAACACACCCGCACGACCCTTAACATAGTCAACAAAGTCGCACGACTACCCTAATCCAATCGCATCATATGCTTATACAGATAAGCACTAATCAGCTACCGCACACTACGCCTTAACATAGTCAACAAACGTAGCACGAATACTAACTAGTACTTATCTAAAATGACGGAGGGCTACGACAGGTTTTTAAGAAAGCCTTTTGCGTAATGAACTTGATATCGTTGTAGAATCGAGTGATTTTAAATGGAGTGTTTTTGAGGCTTTTCTAGTTTTGCTAAAGGGGCCACTCCCGGTGAAGGGATCGTCGGCCCTTTCCTCATCGAATAAGGTGCAGGGTATATCATATATACCACTATGCAAAGCAAAAACTATAGAAGCAATCAAAAGACAAACCGAGTTTGTAGCATCTGCTAGTTTCACTAAAGGGGTCACTCCCGGTGAAGGGATCTCGGCTCTTTCCTTATCGAATAAGGTGCTGGATGTTCTACAAGGAACACCGCTGTGCAAAGCAAGAACTAGAGCTACCAGTTTTTTTTAAACAAGTTTCTACAACATCTTTAGGTTTCTATTAGTTTCATTAATCTCATTAATGAAGTCCCATTTTGTTATGCTTCACAAGCATCTCTTTTGAAACGAAATCTGCAATATAACATATATCTCATATATATAATATAAACATTCGTCTCAGGCAGTAATATGATCTCATCACAGAACATTGCAGCAAAAGAAAATATATGAAATATTGGATATAGTAGGACGTCCGTGTTTTCAATACGAGCTTGTATAAAATAGGGATTCCACAGTCACGATGAATAGCCAAACCCACATCCCTAGACCCCTACGAGAGCGGCAAGCAACACTGCTAATTCTATGGTTAGGAGACCCAGTCTCGACTCCTCGAGATAGCCTCCCACTGGACCTTAGAACCCGGTTACTTGTGCTCCCCGCCTTGGGTCTACCTAATGCGGAAAAGTAAATAATATACAAAGGTGACATCATCCTCAGCCCGGAAGTGCTCCAATAAAAGAATATTACATACAAATGAATTTTACATGAATGAAAAAGAAAAACTCTCATCTCACATAAAACCCTCGGCTATTCAGAACGCGACGATCCAATATAACATATCACAGCAACACATAATATCTCATATCATCAACGTAAGCAAGTATGCGTATCCCGATTGTCGTTGATTTATAGCAACGAAGCCGGCGATACACCACATACTACGCTTACGATCACAGAAAAGAAGTGTAAAAATACAACAGTTGGAATCCGCAACTTCCTTAGACATCGCATGCCTAACCAAATGAATTCTTTAGACATCGCATGCCTAACAATTATAAACTCCGCATTTTAGTCTCTTTATCGAAAACTCTTTGCAATATCAAGTCGGCAATTCAACAAGATTCCTGACATCCTGATCGAATGCTCGTCGCAAACTTTACTTGACGGCCGCACCACCGGATGCCATCGACGAAGTGCACTAAGGCGCAACACCGCTGCCGCGAGCACCCGAACGGATGCTTTTGGTGACGGTGTTCTCCTACAGTCACTTAGTCGGGCCTATGGGGCGTGTCTGTCTATTAAGTTTACCCGGCGAGTATCCGCGTACGCTACGTGATTGCGACGGACTTTTGATCACATCAAAATCCCGTGGCAACCGATCATCTGAGACTAAACTACTATGTTTATAATATTCGAATTAGTTATCTCATAACTATATGTGGATTCCAAATATTGTATCACATTCCAGATAAATAGACAATGTTAAACTTTCCGATCGAATAATCAAACACCCAAGATTTCCCCAATATATCTCAACACTTGAAATCAGTTTAAAAACATCCATCATAAGCCACAGTACCGATGGTCCAGCCGTAGAAGGGTCAAGCCAACGCCTCACATGTGGCACGCTGTACTGCCCTAAACCCGAAGGTTCAGAGGCGGTTCAAGACGGTCATATAATCGAGTTAAGATTTGTGTTCTTCTAGAAGGTCCACCGCGTTACTTGCACGACTTAGAACGTTCTTAAACTCGAAAAAAAATCCAACTTTTGAAAAATTTTCCGACAGGGGAAAAAGTGAGTTATTGATATCCGTTCGAAATTTTTAACAGTTTCTAAAATTATCCGGAACAAACTAAACAAAGTTAAATTATCCGATCGAATCAACGAGTCCCTAATACAACCCAGAAAACTCAACATTTGAGTGGAATTAAAAATTCCCAGAAAAAAAATGACAAGAAACGGCCTAAGAATAAAAATATGAAATATGAGGGACTAAGTCATAATTTTGGCTGCGGAACCGCCTCCAAACCCTTGGTTTTGCCGCGGTTCCACGGTCATATAAAAGCATTAGTGGTCCGTACTTCACAGTAATTCTTAGTTTTTCCTGCACTATTTTTTGAGCATTTTTAATTCAAAAAAAATCACATTTTCAGAAAATGTCCAGAGAAGGGTTCAAATTAGGGTTTCGGGGTTCGATCGGAGTTTAAACTTCGTCTAGACTTCGCTTAAAGCTCTAGCTTGGCTCTGATACCACTGTAGGGTTGCTAGGAACACGCACAAGGGTCTACGAGGCATCAACCATGCCCGATTAAAATTTGAGCCGTGCCGAACAACCCAAAGCCGGATCTTTAAACTAGAGTTTATGCGAAAACTAGCATGTTAAACACTTTAACACTAAGTGAGAGGGATTACAACCTTTGTAGATCCGGTCCTTCACTTCATAAGCTCCGTGTTGAGATCTCTTCGCTACGATCATCGTGTTCCGGACTCTCTAGAGGTTCCACGAAAGGAAAGATACAGTCTTGCTTCCGAACTTCGATAACATAGATGATCTACCTTGAAGTTTCATTAACACAAGCTAACACTCATAAAATGATATGAACACCCTCTTCTAAATGGCAAGGGTAGATGAGGATGATGAAGTAGGATTTTTGCTCTGTTTTCTTTTCTCATTCTCACTCATTTTCATCACTTGGAAAAAATCTAGTAAGCTTTTTCCATGAAAAGTAGAAAGAAGAAGAAGAAGAAGAATCATAGAATTCCTTTTGTGATGAATAATGAAAAGATCAATATGATGAATAATGCAACCATGGTCAACTAAACCCATGTAGAGAATTAACTAGGGCTATGGTTTGGGTTGGGTTAAAAGTGAGTCACTTGAAAATATCAAGCAAATATCTTTTTCAAGACAAAAGAAAAGCTTCGAGAATCTACTAGAAGTCTTAACCCTAATCCAAACCCTAATCATGTTTAAACTCCACTAAACATGTTGCATTAGTAATCATATCATGTTACAATATTATATATCACATATATAATATTTATTGTAACAAAATAAAATAATACATTTAACATATATCGCATATATATCAATGTATTAGCCGAGTGTGAAAAAGAATCTTTTAGTGAGCTAATATTAGTTAATGTAATTTAATATATCATATATATTATTATACATTAAATTATCGAATCAACACTTGATCCGACAATCCGGCTATATCGCATATAACCGTCTAATACGATGACACGGCTATATCACATATACCCGACCGATATCTCATATCGCGAGAATCCAATACGGTATCACATACCGCATTATCCTCGGTCCCGCACATATCACATATGTGCTCCTACTCCTTTTTGCCTGAGCCAAGAAACCTCTGTTTAGGACTCTAAAGAATCGTCAATACGCCGACAGTAGGTGATGATCATATCAAACACCCACAAGCTGCAAGCGGTCACCTAAACGTAATAGCCACCCAGGTATTGAGCGCTCAAAAGATCAACAAGCAAGCATGTACATTCTCCTGTAATCCAATCAGTAACACTCCCGTACAGTCCGGTCTCATCGTCTGATATGTCGCATATCTCGCCTAGGGGTGGTAAACGTCATACCCCAGTAGCTTGATAAGTCGTGTCGATATAAGGTCTATAACAGTTCGAGAAACTACTGATAACACTTACCAGTTGATCTCAGCAACCCTGGATAGGGATTTCCGGTTATAGCCAATCAAGCACAGCACAACATCAACTCCCTATACCGGGAGAGACGAATCCCCTCCTATCGCTCATTGCCTCCATGTGATTCGGGACTGTACCCAAAAGCCACCTTTTTGCACGCCCTCTTAGACATGGTATGATGGAAATCAAAGCACAGTGGGAATCACATAAGACTCTATGATGATCTCGGGTCAACAGACTACTCTGTACCAGTGTCACTGGAGAACTGCCATCTGACGTGAGATATAATACCATCTGGGAGTTCTCGGCGAGTCCGTCCAGTGTACCCAGTCTCCACTGAGCACCCATACACCATCCTTGATGTCAAACACCGATGGATATAAGATCATCCATTGCCCATCATATGGGTCAAGATGCATATACGCTAGTCTACTCTGGTGTATCGATGCCCTGTCTAGATACACCCTCGACTAAGAACGGTTATAGGATGTACTCGTCGACTACCGTGGCCCCACTAGTATGATCTCATCATTGTCCCAGTAGTCGAGTACAGATCCTAAAGACTTTATCAACATGTAACATAGAGAAAATCAGAGTACATGTTAAGATAAAGTACAACCAGATAGCATACTATCATGTCGAGCAAGAAAGTCCTCCCTATATATATCCAAGCATCCATTACAATATACATCATATGTACAGTAATGGCCTCTAGGGCATACATATAACTAACACGGCACCTGCCTATGGTTTGGAAGAAGACTATCCAATTAGCGTAATAGGTGTACTGTCCTTATCCAAGGAGCACTCGCAACCTGAGAGAAGGTAAAAGGAAAAGACAACTGAATAATCCTATTCATTTTCTCCAGAACCGGAAACCATCATCGAATCTGGAACAAGTTCCTGAAGTTCGTATATAACCATACGATGGTTCTATCTAATGGAAGTGGATGTTCGTAGTAATACGGGGTGTTCTGGAGAAAAGGGTAAAAGTGGGAGTGGCAATGAGGTATGCAACTCTGACAATCTAAAAGCCAGTGTTTAAGAAGGTTCGGTCAACTTGGTCACTGAGTCATAGTCTAGGGTCGGGTCATGGTCGCTGCCAAAGAGAGAAAGGAAAGAAACACTCAGCATGCACTCTAACCTAGATAAGAATGGTTATCAATTTATCTAATCAGGAAACCTCCCACTGTATCGTCAAATTCTCCCCCAAACCTGAAAGAAGAATTAGTCGGGATCACCCGAGGAGTAAACCAACTCATTAGTAGGAATCAGGATCCAACTATCATCGCATTATAACGTGATGGAATCCACTCACGTTATCACACTCCAGAAGGTATCCGCATATCTGGCAAGTTTCCGTTTCTTTAGAAACTCCCGATGTGATTTTTACCCCATGCTCTTATGACCTTGACTTTGGCCAAAAAATCATAAGTCACATGTCAAGTTCTACCCGTCATTATCCAGGTTAATTTGAACCCATCCGTACCTACCCTTGACTTTGTCCAACAAAGCAGTACGACAGTCCTAAACTAACGCATCTATCTATGCAACAGAAAAGTAACAAATAGCTACCATACACTATGCCTTGACTTCGAGAAACAAACATAGCTTGAATACTAAGTGCTACCCGTCTGAAATGACGGAGGGCTACGAATGGTTTTTGGCGAAAAACCTTTAACGTAATGAACTTGATATCGTTGAAAGAACTACAAAGCTTTTTACAAAAATATAGTGGCGAAAACCTTTGCTAAAGAGGTCACTCCCGGTGAAGGGATCTCGGCTCTTTCCCCGTAGAATGAGGTGCAGGATATTCCAACTGAATACCACGATGCAAAGCAAAAAGTAATCAGCTATAATGAATTTATTATCCTGACGCAAACTTCTGTCCAAGGGGTCACTCCCGGTGAAGGGATCTCGGCCCTTGCCTCGTCGACTGAGGTGCTGGATATTCATAACCGAATACCACTGTGCAAAACAAAAGAGAACGTCCTTGCAATAACAGCTTTTTTAAAAAAATGTTCCAACAACATCAGAATAGGGTTGTTTAGCTTGCATTGATCCGAATCAATGCATTCCCATCAATTAATCACACCACAAAAGAACGAAAATATGATGTACGTGTATGCCATCCGCATTCGCCACTGGGTCCCGTCATCACCCGTTAGGTTACTTAACTAATGACAGAGCGGGGACTGGACGAGCGCGGGTGTAAAACATATACAACATCTACTAGTATATATATCAATATATAATAATCGCTCAAGGCGTGATAAAATACAACACCACAGAAATGTAATAAGTATCACAGAACAATACAGATAATCTGGGATCCCCGGGTTTCATAGAGCCGCTACTGAAACCCGACGTTCCCCTGGTCGTGTGGATAGCCTGTGCAATGAAATCCAAGACCCCTACGGGCATGGCAAGTTACCCGCCAAAACCTGAAGCGAGGCAGCCCCCTTCAACAAAGTGAATGGTCCACCCAACACTTCACGGAATCCGGTAACTTGAGCACCCCTCCTTGGGTCAAACTATACACCCTACGAGTGCGGCGAATAGCCCATCAACTCTAGAGTAAATCCCTCTCCGTCTCAAAGCCATGAGATGCGGGACCGTTGCCCTCTAGAACCCGGCTATCCGTGCACCCCACCGCGGGGTAATCCTAGTACAGAAAGTAAACTATATACGACGGGTACATCGACCTCAGCCCGGTCGTGCCCCAAAAGAATAATATACAAACAGGCAGTGACGGCAGTCCACGTGTCGGACGCTCGCCGCGCAATATCAAATGTACAAATATAACCAAACTGTACTACCATTGCACCAGGTTATCCACCATAACAAATCCGAAACATCACAGCACAATACAGAACATCAACGTGAATGTCACGTTCGCAAATCCGTCTAAAAGGGCTATAGCAATTAGACAAGATTTACCGATCAAATGACATTCACGGTCGCAGATATAATTTAAATACTGTGAACTAACATGTTTAAAATTTTCGATCAACAAAATTTCCCCGAAGTGGGCCCCAAGCACAATTCCCAGTACTCAAACAAATCTGGGCCCAAACAAAAATTACCAGAAACCCCATTTCCAAGTCATAAACCTCTGTAGAAAAAATGGTGCAGTGTTGCTACAGTCTTGCGGCGGAACCGCGGCCAAAACGAAGATACGGCAGCGGTTCCGCCGCGCTACAGTGACAACAGCGTACCAAATTTTCTTAGATTTCATAAAAACGCCTGCCAGATTTTCTGCAATACTCAAAATAATTTTTTGACCACAGGAAAAATTCGACAGAAACTGTTGACTTGGAAATGCAGTTTTTGGAAATTTCGTCCGATCGAAGTTCTAAACACGTTAGAGTAAGCTAGTGAAGTTTAATGGCGTGGCTCTGATACCATGTAATTCTACGGTAGCGCCCCGGCCGTCTGTCCAAGGCCAAAATGCGGAAACAAAAACTTTTTCTTAACTAGAAACCGGCGCTACCGTATGCTTAAATCCCGGATCGAACCATTAACCTACAACTAGCTCTCTAGAGAAGGGATAGAAAGGCTATACCGATCGATCCGAGTCCTTCGGTCCTTGGCCACCATCCCAAGCTCCTCGCGGCAACTCCGGTCTCAATCTCCTCGTCGGAAAGGGCACCACATCTACGAGTTTTTTTACGGGCTCCCGCTTCATTCGAAGCAACTCGGGCATGAAGTGTGCTAGCCGACGTGTCCAAGATGATGTAGAGAATGTTTGTGATCACTTTCTCTCTTGCATCCATAAGATGGATGGAGGTTGAATGTGTTGCCATTGATGGAGATTATGAGCTAGAGAAGAAAGATGAAGAAGAAGAAGTTTTTCTCTTTCTTTTCTTTTGTGATGAATGTGATATAATGAGAGTGAGTGTTGTTTAAAAAATACAAGCCCACAACCATATCATGGCAGCCCCTCTCTCTCCTCTTATCATATCAAGACTCAAATCAATCATATAATGTGACACATGCACAAGAAAAGAGACAATGAGTCATCACTTATGCATGTGTCACAATTAATGATCTTAATCATAATTTTGTGCTCATAATTTCAATTAACACACAATAATCCAAATGTTTGCAACAATAAAATGATACGGCAACATCTAAAGTAAACTCGTGACGGATCACAAGGATACCCCTCACCTGTATATACATACCTGCATCCGCATTCCGACTGAATGCGAATGCGACGAGACTAAAGTAATCCAACAAATCTAATACTAGGATCCGGCTTAAACCAAAGCCCACTAGTATGATCCGCCCGATCATGATCCGTGCACTACTGCACGTATATGATCGGACCCTGCCATATATCATACGGCCTTTACAACGTTTCGCCCGAAACTTGAGAAACTGTCTGTGGGGGGCTCTAAAGACTCGTCAATACATTGGCTGTGGATTTAACCACTAGCACGTCAGAGGTACTAGCCGTACGTAACGGGCCACCAGGTATTGACCAAAAGGGACGTCAAAGAGCGAACTCATCCTGACACCCTACTGAGCCTGTCAGTGACAATATCCGTACAGTCCGGTCCGCTCGTCTATGAGCATCGCATGGCGGGCCTAGGGGGTTGGTAAAAGTCAGACCCCCAAAAGCGGTACAAGTCGTGTCGGAGTGTAGCCCAGAACACCCAGAGATACTACTGGAATACATACCAGTAAATCTCCTGCCTTGGCCAAGGACTTTGTGTAATGGCTCTCCTAGACACAGCGCGATTTCTGTTCATAACAGAATACTGCATTTTATACCGCCCATTCTTATGCTCGTGTGTTTATAGGTAGGTGCTTTTAATCCGTGTTTGTTACATATTTACAGAGTACAGGTTTCCAGTCCAAATATTGCAAATCAAGACAAAATCTCCACAGTTACACCAAATACAGAATATCTGTTGACAGCAGATAAAAGCCGGGTTCCGATCATCCATATCCGTCCAGTGCCGAGTACCAGTTCCTGAGACAAGACATATGACAGTGGTCATTCGTGTCTGGGACAAGCACAGAACACGAGGGAGGCTACACAAGAATCAATGGGTGCGTGGAGCTCGAGGGAGATAAAGTCAAATGTGTTGAAAAATGAAGCCATCATTGTTGACTATTGGAACCTGAAGCAATCATAGAAGAATATTGAAAATCTGTACATGTTGAACAGAAGAAAACAGCAACACATGACCACCAAAGAAACCCGACCACCTAATTCCTTCACATGGCCGCGGATCCGCGGCCAATAGGGGTTATTGGCCGCGGATCCGCGGCCGTACTGACTCCTTGATGTGTCGTTTTTTGGGGTAGTTTGGGGACTTCATATAGTGGCAGATTCTTGCCCTAGGTCTTCAACCCTCTGCCTATAAATACTCCAGAATTGAGCTAAGCCAAGGGTCCAATTTTTGTGTTCATTCTTTGTTCCTCTTTTGTAGTTTTTTGTAGTTCTTCTTCTTCTTCTTCATTCTTTTTCCATGAAAATTGTAGTGAGAGCTTTTTGAGTGGAAGATTAATGAAGATGAGGGTTTTTGCATCATTCTCTTTTGTTTAACTTCCCCTTGAGATTCTTGCTTTCTCTTGATCTTTCAACCTCTTCATTGAGCTTGAAAGGTTAAGAGTTTGTTATTGATCTCAAGGGTCGTATTTTCTTATGGAATTAGCACTTCATTTCACATGCGTTCTCTACCCTTCTCTTGATCTTGCAACCTCTTAATTGAGCTTGCAAGTTTAAGGGTTGGCTATTGATCCCATGCTTGTCTTGAGTTCTAGTTTCTTGTTCTTTTATTGCTTATTTATTACTTGCTTTTTATTACCTTGCTTTACTTTCTTGCAATTTATATTCATGCACTTAATTACTTGTAATCTTCTCTTTTCTTTGTTCTTTTCTTTTGCTCTTTTTGGTTCTCTTTGTGAATGTTGTAATTATTGTCATTGTTAAGAATCAATACGGTATTGTAAGTTAAGATTTTCTTTGCTCATTTCCTTTTCCCGTTATTTTCCATTGAACTCCGTCCAAACGTTACGCAAGCGCTCCTTTAGGCACCCTACCCTAACAAGGTAACGGTGATTCCTAACTGCGACCGGTTGCGTTCGGTTTGGCCGGAGGCGAAAGCAAGAGACAAGAACGGACGGACAAGGGTAAATAAGCCGGATTCCACGAACACCACGCTTAAATCCCCTAATCCACGTTGTTGCCGATTGCCCTAGCTTCAATTGGTTAAGACTCGGCTCAAAGGTTTTGAGTACGGATTTCTTTAGCTTACATTATCGTATCTTTTCTTAAAAACTTTATACTTGCAAATAATACACATAGGTTAGATCGAACAAACATACACAAATTCTTTATTGACTCGTCTAAAACAAGAACGGACATACAACCATCTCCCTGTGGATCGACCCGTGCTCAACCGGCTAGCTACATAGCGACACCGTCTTGATTGCGGGTAACTTAAATTTTTCCAATCAAATGGCGCCGTTGCCGGGGAGACGGTAGCGTATTTTCTTTCTTGTTATTCGGGTTAATATTCTTTTTGTATATATATAAAAAAAATCTTTTTGTTTTTTTTGATCATTTTTGTGGGCAAGTGTGCAGATTTTTGCGTATTTGCAAACTGCGATTGTGGGAGCAAAGTGTACGTTCAAAGTTAAGTTGATTACGAAGTACAGTGCCAAAGATCCGGGTAGTTTGACCCGCGCAAGCGAACTTTCCAAGCTTATCGGATTTGATTCAACGGGGGTTTCCTAACCCAAAACTTAACGGTACGTACTTTACTAACACCTTCTTCTCAAATCCGACGCTTCCAATATACTATTCTTTGCAGGATTCTTTGCAAGTTCGCTAGCAAACGCTAAAAAAATTGACTAACCCGTATTTGTTGCAGTGCCGTGGTTAAACTAAAAAACGATTGTTTGATTCTTTACAGAATTTTTGAATTGCGCATTGCATACATTAATACGGACTTAAGGGCAAGCGAACCCCACAAGATACGGTAAAGGATTTCATCACCTTTTCCGTGGCCCACAAATCACGAACTTGCGCATAACGTTTACCCGCACAAAATATAAAAGAAACTAGACTTTAAACCTTAAGGACTTCGCGCTCACTAGGAGAAGTTAACTGTGTTTAGAACCTTGCTTAACGGTATATTGTTTACGGGATGTATAGGAAAGTGTTAACGGCGAAACCGCCAAAAGAGAAAGGGTTATTTAATTAAGGAACTTCGCGAAAGCGTTGGAAAACCTCCCCTTATCTCTGCGCTTACCTGGCCTCGTGATCAGTGTATCTTGAGCCTGTTTCTCGACACAGTTTTATTTCGACAATCAAGTTCTGGAGCAGGTCTAGTTGACCTAGGTTAACCCTAGAACGATTAGGTGTGTGGTATTTTTTGTGTCGTGATTGTTTTTGTCCATATTCTTTTTGTGTGTATACTTCATTCTTTTGTTAATATATAACTAAAAAAAATAAAAATTATCACATTCTTTTTCCCCTCCTTATCTCTGCCTTTCTCTCTTTCTCTCTTCATATCATGGGTACTCCACCTCGCAAAACTCTTGCCGAACTTTGGTACCCACAACCAGACATTACTTCATACGGTTCTTGTTTTGGTCGAACTTCAAACGACCCCTCCATGCCAAAAATTTCTTTGAAAGATCGGATAGACGCGTCTAGGACGAACAACTGGACCCCGCAATCCACTTCATATCAACCATTTCAAACATTCACCCCTTCTTGCGTTGATACCCCTTTTGGAGGTCCAGTTGTAGCCACAAGACCTATGTCTCTTGCTGAACGTATTGAACAATCCCGTAGCCGATCTTTCACTCCTTTCACCACTTCAAATTCTTGGGATCAACAATTCCATTCATATTCTTATCCAAATGTTGATCCTGCTCCTGTCCAGCCATTCAATTCCTACCAATCCTACCCTACTTTCGCACCTTCCCTAGACATTGCATCAGAACCGCCATTTGGGAGTTTTCTGTATCCAAACAACTTTGAATCTTTTCCTGAAACCCCTTCACAACCAATGTCTAGTCTAGAACAGTCCTTGGAAGACTTTAGGGTAGCGTCAAGCCAACAGATGATGGATTTGAATGCGTCCATGGCCACTCTCATACAACCTACTGACCCGGTAGCTAGTTTCCAGCTAGCTCCAAATTTTCCAATGTATGATGAGGCGGTGGGACAGGCTGAGAATTTGAGTGGAGAAAGTGAGCTGTATACCCTTCCAAATCAAACCTACCCGTCCCAAATTGAATCCCACAACTCCTGTTTTGAAAGTCTATCAAGTATCCCACATGATTTATCAATTGAAGATAGAATGATGAATGAGTTGTACGACTTCGTAGTGTTTGATTTGCCCAATTATGAAGGGTCCCTTCCAAGTGAAACCATACCGAATCCTTTTGACCTCTACACCTATATCTTAGAACCAGAATCGATTAATATCCTTGCTTTTGATGAGGTGTCAGATAATTTTGATTTTCACTTGATTGAGGATATTGACGTTGGGGATAATTTGGATGATGAACCCGTAGATTTGGCTGAGTTTGTCTCTTCAAATCATCATCCCGAGTCATTAAATGTTTTTCCCGAACCCCATATGCGTCTGGACTTTGAAGAGAAGAGCATGGATGTGCTAAATTTTGAGGAGAATATTGAGGATAGTTTTGAGGATGAACCAGTTTTGCTTGATGAGTCGGATTTTCCAATTCATCCTGTTCCTTCCACTGACTGTGTACACCCTCCTGAACCTTTAACCGATACCCTTCCTCAACCACTTCCCTCCATCCTTTCCATCATTCCGACCTTACAAGAACCCGTCTCACTTTCATTTATTGTTTCTCGTTTACCAAGTTCGGCGTACCCATGGTTTCTCACGAATCTTGAGGGATTTGACCCCATTTCTCGACGGGTAAATATATTAGCACAATCACTTTTCACACATCGGTCATCACAAATTGTGCTAATCTATTTACTCCATTTGCACCCTCAAGTTCGTATTCCACTTCTTTTTCCCTTCCGCCATTCTTCTTCCTCTCATATACCGAGACCATATCCCGCTTTTCTCCGCATATGGTCTCGCGTATTCTCCATCTCTTTTCTCTACGCCTTCTTTCACCAGCCATTGTTTTATCACGATAAGATCTTTGAATGGTTGGTATTAACTTTTGGCCTGTGTAAGGCCTTGTATAGCTTGATACTGTTATCTTTCCCCCCTAATCCTGAATTTCAACGCTTAACAGTGGAAACACTGTTTTACTTAAGTTTGGGGGGGACACTTTTTTGTATATATTTTTTTTGTTTTCCATTTTGTTTTGTATATAATTTGTTTTTAGGGAGCGCCGACATTTTTGACCCTCTTGGTGTAGCCTGACAGTGAGGGCACTGTCAAGTTTAAGTTTGGGGGTGTGCTCGGTAAGCTTTCTTCCTTCGCATTCATTTGTATATTTTGCATTTGCATACCCTATTAAAAACCCAAAAAAATTGAAAATTTTCCAAAAAAATATAAAAACTTTGTCGTCAAGTTAGCTAATAGGGTAACTTAGGTTTTATTCTGAAAGTTTAGTTGATATGATAGAAATAACTAAATTCTAGGCTTAGGATTTGAAAACCCTAAAAATAACCCTCATTCTGTCTAACTTTGGTAAGTATACATCCTTACAGTTTTTTTTGAGAAATAGGTAATCTTGAGTTCAGTTCTTTAGTTAAGTCAAGATGAAGGGAAAGTATTGATGCTCTACTGAAGGATAAGTCTGAAAAATAGTTTCTTTTCTTGAGTTCAAATTTAGAAGTATATACCCTACAAACTGCACATACACGCACCTTGAAACTTGGATAGTAGAGGATACCTAGAAATACTCTTGGCTGAAAGCCTAGTATGAAAGAAAAAACGGTATTTAAAGCTAAACACCAAAAGAGCTTGTTGAAAAATATATCCGGTCTTGAAAAAGAAAAGAAAAAGAAAAAAGAAAAAGAAAAATAGAATAAAGTCAAGACCTGGAAACTGCTATTTACGCTTTAAAGTTTACATAGTCAGTAATCGGTCGTTAGTGCCTCATGAAGCATTAATAGTCGCATGAAAGGTGTGTGAGCAAATCCGTCCATCCTTAATGAAAAGAAGTAGTATTTGGTATTAGGGCAAGGGTATTATAGCTTGAATTGAATTCTCAAGTGTAGGGGTGCAAATATACACACACGTAGGGGTATACAATCGATGTTTGAATAAAAGATAGAAATAAAGAATAAGACTTGTGTTTTCTGTAAAGTTGATAAAAATCCCTGATTTGAGGCCACGCTTTAGAAGGAAAACTCAGGTGAACCGACATCTTTCTAAACTTTTTTGGAACGTAGATGATCTAAGGTTAAATAGATAGGAGGTGTGAAAAATAAGGTTGAATATTTCTAACTTAGGATGATAGAGTTTCTAACGTAAATACTAAACTGTAGGAGTAGAATCAATGTTAACTTATGACACTGTTGGAGATAGTGCCCTCAGAGTCAATTATTGGATCACAGGCACGTGATTGCAATGATTGAGGGAGGACCAATCTCGGTAGAACAGTCTTACTCGAGATGATAGTATGCTATCTGGTTTACCTTTATCATCGTGTAAAGCTTTAGGTGACCTGACAAGTCGCTATTGCACGTTGATAGAGCCCCTAGGATTCTTGCTTGACTGCCAGCAGTATGAGGGCGATCATATAAGTGAGAGCTGGAGTCTATAAGCACATCCTTAAAAGGTCCCTAGTCGTGGGAGTTTCGAGACAGGGCATCGATTCTCCAGAGTAGACTAGTGTATACAGTCGAGACCCCAACGAGGGGCGGTGTCCGGTCTCACAAGCCACTGGTGTCAGTTGGATCACCTAAGATGTATACAGGTGCTCATTGGGTTATGAGTACACCGGACAGGACTCGCCGGGAACATGCTAGTTGGTCTTATACCTGACATCAGATAGCAGTTCCCTGGTGACATATGTACAGGTTAGTTCATCGACCTGGGGATCGTCATTTGTCTCGTGTGAGTTCCCACTGTACTTTGATTACTACCCTACCACGGCTCAAAGGAGTCGTGCAAACAGGTTTTAGTTGGGTACAGTCCCGAGCCACATAGAGGCAGTGAGCGGATCTTCAGGGGTTCATCTCTCCCGGTATTGGGGGTGAGGTCGCGCTGTGTCTAGGAGAGCCATTACACGAAGTCCTTGGCCAAGGCAGGAGATTTACTGGTAGGTATTCCAGTAGTATCTCAGGGTGTTCTGGGCTACACTCCGACACGACTTGTACCACTTTTGGGGGTCTGACTTTTACCAACCCCCTAGGCCCGCCATGCGATGCTCATAGACGAACGGACCGGACTGTACGGATATTGTCACTGACAGGCTCAGTAGGGTGTCAGGATGAGGTCGCTCATCGACGTCCCTTTTGGTCAATAGCTGGTGGCCCGTTATGTATTGGCTTATACCTCTGACGTGCTAGTGGTTAAATCCACAGCCATAGTATTGACGAGTCTTTAGAGTCCACCACACATTCAGTTACTCAGCTTTCGGGCGAAACGCTGTAGAGGCCGTATGGAGATATGGCAGGGTCCGATCAGATACGTGCGGTATTGCACGGATCAGGATCGGACGGTTAGTACTAGAGGCCGTATGGAGATATGGCAGGGTCCGATCAGATACGTGCGGTATTGCACGGATCAGGATCGGACGGTTAGTACTAGAGGCCGTATAGTTATATGGCACGGTTCGATCAGATACGTGCGGTATTGCACGGATCAGGATCGAACGGATTTTACTAGCCGGCTTTGGTTTAAGCCGGATCCTAGTATAGTACAGTGTAGATTTTGTCTCATTGCATTTTTATCCGGTCGGAATACAGATGCGGGTGTGTATGCACAGTATTGGGGTTTTCCTGTAATTTATTACGGGACCAATTTTCTGGAGTTGCCAGTTTGCATTCCGTTCCGGCCGGTTTTCCTTTGTTCTTTCCCGGCCGGACTTTTCCGATGGAGGGGGTTATTTGCAATTGTGCAAATAACATTTGTGGAGGGGGTTTCTTGCAAATATATTCATTATGATATGTTTAGCTTCTTTCATCCATGATGGTGCATTAATTGAGATTTGAAAGGGTATGGTTTTGATGTGAATTAAGCATGGTTGATGTTTGGATATGGTCACCTCTTTTCTTCTCCTACCATCACCTCCCTTCATGCTTAATTTTTCCTCCACCATTCTCTTGAAATGGCCGGCCACTTCTTGGAGTGAGAGAGGTTTTCATTTTTGAGCTTGTGGCATTCTTAATCTCATTTGATGCTAGAAAAATGCAAGCACCATTTTTCTTATCTTAATTCCTCCATCTATCAAATGGCAACATCCACTACCCCAATATGAGACAAAGCACTACACATTCTACAGCAAACCTTGGGCACGTCGACTAGTCAGCTTCGTGCCCGAGTTGCCTCGGTATTGAGGTGGGAGCCCGTAAAAGATGCAGGCGATGTGGTGCCCTTCCGGCAAGGAAGCGACGACAGGTGTTTCCGCAGGAGATCGGGACGACGACGAGAAGACCGGAGGACTCGGATCACTCGGTATATCTCTAACCCGTCTTGTTGTTAGCTAGATCTAGTTTAATGGCCCGATCCGGGGTTTAGTGCGCGGTGGTGCCGGTTTGCTAAGTTCGCAAAATTAAAGTTTATCACCGTTTCCGCATTTGGCCGTCGGATTGACGACCGGGGCGCCGCCGTGCACTTACAGTGGTATCAGAGCCTCGCCATTAACTTCGTCTAGCTTCGTTTGATGTGTTTTGCATTTCCGATCGACCAAAATTCCAAAATCTACATTTTTGTTCACATCAGTTTTCTGTTGAAATTTTTTGGTCTCGAAAAATTTTTCACGTTGTAGAAAACTAATGTACTGGAAATTATAAGACTACTGGAAAAATTCGACACAGTCAGTCGATCACTCAAGCGTGGAACCGCGGCCAAACCCCCCCTTGGGCCGCGGTTCCGCCGCACATTGGTGTCCTCACTGTGTCCAATTTCTCCAGTGGGCTTCTGGGCTAATTTTAGGGGTTTTGGAATATTAATATTGGGCCCAGATTTTCTGTGAGTGCTACAGTATTGCTTGGGGGCCCACTTGTTAATTTTTGATCGATCGGATATATTTTAAACACATTTTTCACAGTATTTACATTATATCTGCGACCGTGAATGTCACTCGATCGGTAAATCCGGTCTAACTGCTATAGCCCGGTTAGAAGGATTTGCGAACGTGACTTTCACGTTGATGTTCT
Source organism: Agapanthus africanus (assembly GCA_030015575.1). NCBI lineage: Eukaryota > Viridiplantae > Streptophyta > Magnoliopsida > Asparagales > Amaryllidaceae > Agapanthus > Agapanthus africanus. The sequence continues at coordinate 301,939,686 of CM057343.1, read as the reverse complement.
GTGTTTTTGCTGTGATGTTGCGGATCGGTCGTGGGGATAGCCTGGATGCAATGCTAGTACAGTTGTGGTTGTATTATGTACATTTGATATTGCGGGGCGAGCGTCCGACATGTGGACTGCCGTCACTGCCTGTTTGTATTATTATTTTGGGGCACGGCCAGGTTGCGGTCGATGTACCCGATGTATGTATATTTTACTTTCTGTAGTAGGGTTACCCCGCGGAGGGGTGCACGGATAGCCGGGTTCTAGAGGGCAACGGGCCCGCATCTTAGGGCATTGAGACGGAGGGGGCTTCAGTCTGGAATTGGCGGGCTATTCGCCGCACTCGTAGGGGGTACAGGTTGACCCGGGAGGGGTGCCCAAGTTACCGGATTCCGTGAAGTGATGGGTGGTCCATTCACGGTCTTGAAAGGGGCTGCCTCGCTTCAGGTTTTGGCGGGTGACTTGCCGCGCCCGTAGGGGTCTAGGATTTCATTGCACAGGCTATCCACACGACCAGGGAAACGTCGGGTTTCAGTAGTGGCTCTGTGAAACCCGGGGATCCCAGATATCTGTATTGTTCTGTGATGCTGTACATTTCTGTGATGTTGCATTTTTTTCACGCCTTGAGCGAATATAATATATTGGTATATATATTAGTAGATGTTGTATATGTTTTTCATCCGCGCTAGTCCAGTCCCCGCTCTGCCGTTAGTTAGCTAACCTAACGGGTGATGACGGGACCCAGTGGCGAATGCGGATGGCATATACGTACGTCAGTATATTTTCATTCTTTGTGGTGTGATCAATTGATGGGACTGCATTGATTCGGATCAATGCAAGGTAAACAAACCTATTCTGATGTTGTTGGAACACTTTTCAAAAGGCTGTTATTGCAAGGACGTTCACTTTTGTTTTGCATCGTGGTATTCATTTGGAATATCCTGCTCCTCAGTCGACGAGGCAAGGGCCGAGATCCCTTCACCGGGAGTGACCCCTTGGACAGAAGTTTGCGTCAGGGCATTAACTTCACTATAGCCGATTACTTTTTCTTTGCATTGTGGTATTCATTTGGAATATCCTGCACCCCATTCTACGGGGAAAGAGCCGAGATCCCTTCACCGGGAGTGACCTCTTTAGTAAAGGTTTTCGTCACTATATTTTCTAAAAAGCTATCCGTTCCTTCAACGATATCAAGTTCTTTACGTTAAAGGTTTTCGCCAGAAACCATTCGTAGCCCTCTGTCGTTTCAGACAGGTAGCACGTAGTATTCATGCTATGTTTTTTGACCTTCGTCAAGGCATAGTGCATGGTAGCTGCTTGTTGCTTTTCTGCTGCATAGATAGATGTGTTGGTTTGGGACAGTCGTATAGCCTTGTTGACCTTCGTCAAGGGCTTGTACGGGTGGGTTCAAATTAACCTGGACAATGACGGGTAGAACTTGACATGTGACTTATGATTTGTTGACCTTCGTCAAGGTCATAAGAGCATGGGGCAGAAATCACATCGGGAGTTTCAAAAGAACTGAAACTTGCCAGATATGCGCATACCTTCTGGAGTGTTATAGCGTGAGCGGATTCCGTCACGTTATTATGCGATGATAGTTGGATCTCGATTCCCACTGATGAGTTGGTTTACTCCTCGGGTGACCCCGACTAATTCTTCTTTCAGGTTTGGACGAGAATTTGAGGTACAGTGGGAGGTTTCCTGATTAGATAAATTGGTAACCATTCTGATCTAGGGTAGAGTGCACGCTGAGTGTTTCTTTTCTCTCTCTCTCTCTGGCAGCGACCATTGACCCGACCCTAAGACTATGACTCAGTGACCAAGTTAACCGAACCTTCTTTACACTGGCTTTTGGATTGTCAGAGTTGCAGACCTCATTGCCACTCCTACTTTTACCCTTTTCTCCAGGACATCCCGTATTACTACGAACGTCCACTTCCATTGGACAAAACCATCGTATGGTTAGATACGAACTCGAAGGAATTCGAGGATAGTTTCCGGTTCTGGAGAAAACGGATAGGATTATTCAGTTGTCTTTTCCCTTTTACCTTCTCTCAAGTTGTGAGTACTCCTTGGTTTAGGAGATAGTACACCTATTATGCAAATTGGATAGTCTTCTTCCAAACCTTAGGCTGGTGCCGACCGGTAGGGAATGAAGAAAACCAATTAACCTAAACGGTGTGCAGAAGGTATTAAGATTAAGACAAAGCAAGGGATTAGTAAGAGGGCAAAGTAAATTGCGACTGATATTCACGACCAAACCAACTATTTCTTCGCCAATCCTAAATCACCTTTGTATTTCTCCAGGACACTCCGTATCACTACGAAGATCCACAGTTTATTGGATACTCCATCGTATGGTTATATATGAACTCGAAAGGAACTTGTTCCAATTCGGAGATGGATTCTGGTCCAGGAGAAATAGGAATAAGGTTTATTCGGTTGTCTTTTATCTTCACCTTCTCTCGCATTGCGAGTGCTCCTAGGACTAGGACAGTACACCCATTATGCTTATTGGATAGTCTTCTTCCAAACCATAGGCTGGTGCCGAACGGTAGGAAAGGAAGAAAACCATTTGGCCTAAGGGGTGTGCAGAAGGTAATGACTAAAGACATATAAAGGGATTTGGAGAGGTGGCAAAGAATTATACGGTTATAGTTGAGAATCTGGATAATGGTAGAGGCATTACTAGGAATACCAGGATACCCCATCGAAACATTTCAATGTTTCAGTTCAACTGTGTACTGTTAAAAGAAAACTGATTTCCCGATTAGACACTTGCTCCAGGATATGTATTTACCAGGTTTGATTCACACATCTGTATGGTTTTACAGATGATGAGTGGGAGTAAGTTATTGGGAATTGGGTGATCATCCTCATTATATCGGGATTCGTTGTAATCGGTGATATTTGAGGAGATCACCTGGGCTGATTGCCGGTCGGCAAATATTTGGTTTTGAATATCCGCTGTTGTGCACCAATTTCAAATTGATATATCTGTACGTCTATTTTCATAGAGTGAGATATACCTTTTGATATTATGTCGATGACATTTACCTATATCAGTGGATGGTTAGGTAAGGAGCATTAAACAGCGGTGTAATTCTTCTTAACCATAAGTACAGTTTTCAACCTACGACACACAGTGAAAGAGTTGTTAGACTCGGCGGACTTATACAGAGTATTGTATGTTGTCCAGTGTCCATTAGGACAGAGGGGTTGGTCCTCATACTATATTCTGTTTACTTTTAACTTCTCTAGTTCTTAGACATGTGTTTCGTAGAAACACAGGGTCTAAGTTTTGAGGAGTTATAGGTATTTGAATAGAGTAGAGAACCAGGTGTAGCAAGTATCGGGATTCTTCAAGGTGATCGAAGACGTAGATACTTGTGTATGGTATTCAGTTGATAGTAATGATTAAGAGAACTTGCTTCTCTTACAGGTTACTCATAATTGGAAGTATTCCTAAGTTGAGTAACGCTGATCGGCCTCTCTCCATTTAGTTGACATGCACTGGAGACAGCTGCATGTTTTGAATCTGGTTCAATTAAATCAGTGCCTCTGGTTCTATATTGGATATAGTATAGTTCATATCTTAACATTGTTAAGGTACGGGGAGTTGTCCGGCTTATGATTAAAAGCAGACTCTGGATAACTCAAGGCACGTTTCTATAATGGCTGTTTGTGGGTTGACCCAGGCTATGACGAGGGTTGACTTTCTACCATAAGAAAGATCAATAGTGATATTGTTCTTGACTCGCCACAGTTTTAATAAAAATGGTTTTTTTCAAAAACAGTAGTGGGAGTATGGTAGAACTGGAAGTGATTCCAGAACCGCAAACGATTACTGAAGATTTGATAAGGAACCTAAAGATTCAATCTGATTTGACATTCCATTGGCCACTCCGCAGATAAGGTGGGTAACTTCAGGCACCCGAGAGGTACTCCGGTAGCCTCAAGGACGGTGACAGGGAAGTTCTTGTTTACCCACACTTGCCATTGTTGTTGTTCCAGACTGCGAGACCCGGCAGGAGGATGAGTATAGCGTCGTTCTAAACTAGCTTTAGAAGTGCACATCTATATGACTCTGCCAGAGGGTTTTCGTAGTCAGTGGGAGCAGCGGAAGCATTGGTGGACATCAGGCTTATGTCTATTTATAGACTAAAGCAGATATAGCGGAGTTAGATCATCTGTTTCTGATGTGACTGTCATAGGTTTGACTTCATCAGAATAGGAGATGGATCTGTTGAGTAGGTAGTAGGGTGTGATATCCGGGTTTTGGATGACATACACAAAGTAGGAAGTGATATTCCTATACTACGATCGGTTATACTTTGGTCGTCACTCAGTGGTTTCTCCACAAGGGACTTGGACATTATATCAGACATACTGGTTACTAGATCTATGGTTTTAGATCTAGATTTGGGTGGTTTCCCAATCAGGGTACTTTGACAGCATTCTAAGAGTATTTAGAATGGACGACTCCTGGCACGGTAGTGTACCTGCAGGTGATGGAGTCACCCTCTCTAAAGGTGTCTTATAGACTAAAGTAGAGAGGGATGTGCATGATTGGCAGATCACTTGCTTAGGCAATTGAGTCAATCATGAGATGTCAAGTACCACACCAGATGTTGTTCTTGCACTAGATGCAATAAGTTGACATTGATCCAATCCTGGAGAAACAGTCGGAAGCAGTTTTAGAACATAAGTGGATGTTCTAGGGATATGATAACGACAGCCTCATTTGAGAGAGAGTTATCATTCCAGGCTCCCAAGGTGACATGGACGACAAGGAGTTTGTCAGAGTTATATTTTTCCTTCTGACGAGGGGCAGTATTTTGGACAGGTGGTCCAAGGCAATACTGAGGGTGGCATGGCGCAGGATACTGATTAAGTTCAGTTGACGATACAGTCTAAGAAGTTTGGATTTGGAGTTCATTTATGAGCTAGGTCCCATCAGACATCCAGACATTCTAAGACAGGTATTGCTCATTTCGGGAGATGGCTTTCTCCGCGAACTTGAGATATAGAGAGACATAGAAAGAAACATCATGGCGGATCCACTCACTGAGGCTTTTCCTCGAACGCAATAGTTTCGCAAACAGGCTTTGTGCGACTGACTAGTAGAGGAGTTGGGTGTTCGGTATCACACGGGCTGTGAGTATGCGACATCGCAATAATTAGCCTTGAGTGCAAGTGGGAGATTGTTGGAGATAGTGCCCTCAGAGTCAATTATTGGATCACAGGCACGTGATTGCAATGATTAAGGGAGGACCTATCCCGGTAGAACAGTCTTACTCGAGATGATAGTATGCTATCTGTTTTACCTTTATCATCGTGTACTGCTTTAGGTGACCTGACAAGTCGCTATCGCACGTTGATAGAGCCCCTAGGATTCTTGCTTGACTGCCAGCAGTATGAGGGCGATCATATAAGTGAGAGCTGGAGTCTATAAGCACATCCTTAAAAGGTCCCTAGTCGTGGGAGTTTCGAGATAGGGCATCGATTCTCCAGAGTAGACTAGTGTATACAGTCGAGACCCCGACGAGGGGCGGTGGCCGGTCTCACAAACCACTGGTGTCAGTTGGATCACCTAAGATGTATACAGGTGCTCATTGGGTTATTAGTACACCGGACATGACTCGCCGGGAACATGCTAGTTGGTCTTATACCTGACGTCGGAAAGCAGTTCCCTGGTGACATGTGTACAGGTTAGTTCATCGACCTGGGGATCGTCATTTGTCTCGTGTGAGTTCCCACTGTACTTTGATTACTACCCTACCACGGCTCAAAGGAGTCGTGCAAACAGGTTTTAGTTGGGTACAGTCCCGAGCCACATGGAGGCAGTGAGCGGATCTTCAAGGGTTCGTCTCTCCCGGTATTGGGGGTGAGGTCGCGCTGTGTCTAGGAGAGCCATTACACGAAGTCCTTGGCCAAGGCAGGAGATTTACTGGTAGGTATTCCAGTAGTATCTCAGGGTATTCTGGGCTACACTCCGACACGACTTGTACCGCGTTTGGGGGTCTGACTTTTACCAACCCCCTAGGCCCGCCATGCGATGCTCATAGACGAACGGACCGGACTGTACGGATATTGTCACTGACAGGCTCAGTAGGGTGTCAGGATGAGCTCGCTCATCGACGTCCCTTTTGGTCAATAGCTGGTGGCCTGTTACGTATTGGCTTATACCTCTGACGTGCTAGTGGTTAAATCCACAGCCATAGTATTGACGAGTCTTTAGAGTCCACCACACATTCAGTTACTCAGCTTTCGGGTGAAACGCTGTAGAGGCCGTATGGAGATATGGCAGGGTCCGATCAGATACGTGCGGTATTGCACGGATCAGGATCGGACGGTTAGTACTAGAGGCCGTATGGAGATATGGCAGGGTCCGATCAGATACGTGCGGTATTGCACGGATCAGGATCGGACGGTTAGTACTAGAGGCCGTATAGTTATATGGCACGGTTCGATCAGATACGTGCGGTATTGCACGGATCAGGATCGAACGGATTTTACTAGCCGGCTTTGGTTTAAGCCGGATCCTAGTATAGTACAGTGTAGATTTTGTCTCATTGCATTTGTATCCGGTCGGAATACAGATACGGGTGTGCATGCACAGTATTGGGGTTTTCCTGTAATTTATTACGGGACCAGTTTTCTGGAGTTGCCAGTTTGCATTCCGTTCCGGCCGGTTTTCCTTTGTTCTTTCCCGGCCGGACTTTTCCGATGGAGGGGGTTATTTGCAATTGTGCAAATAACATTTGTGGAGGGGGTTTCGTGCAAATATATTCATTATGATATGTTTAGCATCTTTCACCCATGATGGTGCATTAATTGAGATTTGAAAGGGTATGGTTTTGATGTGAATTAAGCATGGTTGATGTTTGGATATGGTCACCTCTTTTCTTCTCCTACCATCACCTCCCTTCATGCTTAATTTTTCCTCCACCATTCTCTTGAAATAGCCGGCCGCTTCTTGGAGTGAGAGAGGTTTTCATTTTTGAGCTTGTGGCATTCTTAATCTCATTTGATGCTAGAAAAATGCAAGCACCATTTTTCTTATCTTGATTCCTCCATCTATCAAATGGCAACATCTACTACCCCAATATGAGACAAAGCACTACACATTCTACAGCAAACCTTGGGCACGTCGACTAGCCAGCTTCGTGCCTGAGTTGCCTCGGTATTGAGGTGGGAGCCCGTAAAAGATGCAGGCGATGTGGTGCCCTTCCGGCAAGGAGGCGACGACCGGAGTTTCCGCAGGAGATCGGGACGACGACGAGAAGACCGGAGGACTCGGATCACTCGGTATATCTCTAACCCGTCTTGTTGTTAGCTAGATCTAGTTTAATGGCCCGATCCGGGGTTTAGTGCGCGGTGGTGCCGGTTTGCTAAGTTCGCAAAATTAAAGTTTATCACCGTTTCCGTATTTGGCCGTCGGATTGACGACCGGGGCGCCGCCGTGCACTTACAGACACTAGCTTGACGGGATTTTGTGGGTGTAATCCGCTGAAAACCCTTTGGAGACAACACTCCTCCTACTAGGGACACCTAGAGGTTTAACGGCTTGTTGCACGTGCTCAGTGCAATCGCGTTCCCTGCGAATGTGCGGTTAGGATTTTCTTTTTTGTGAATATTTGGTTTTGCTCGGGACGAGCAAAAGTTAAGTTTGGGGGTATTTGTTCATAACATAATACTGCATTTTATACCGCCCATTCTTATGCTCGTGTGTTTATAGGTAGGTGCTTTTAATCCGTGTTTGTTACATATTTACAGAGTACAGGTTTCCAGTCCAAATATTGCAAATCAAGAAAAAATCTCCACAGTTACACCAAATACAGAACATCTATTGACAGCAGATAAAAGCCGGGTTCCGATCATCCATATCCGTCCAGTGCAGAGTACCAGTTCCTGAGACAAGACATATGACAGTGATCATTCATGTCTGGGACAAGCACAGAGCACGAGGGAGGCTACACAAGAATCAATGGATGCGTGGAGCTCGAGGGAGATAAAGTCAAATGTGTTGAAAAATGAAGCCATCATTGTTGACTATTGGAACCTGAAGCAATCATAGAAGAATATTTAAAATCTGTACATGTTGAACAGAAGAAAACAGCAACACAGGACCACCAAAGAAACCCGACCACCTAATTCCTCCACATGGCCGCGGATCCGCGGCCAATAGGGGGTATTGGCTGCGGATCCGCGGCCGTACTGACTCCTTGATGTGTCGTTTTTTGGGGGTAGTTTGGGGACTTCATATAGTGGCAGATTCTTGCCCTAGGTCTTCAACCCTCTGCCTATAAATACTCCAGAATTGAGCTAAGCCAAGGGTCCAATTTTTGTGTTCATTCTTTGTTCTTCTTTTGTAGTTTTTTTGTAGTTCTTCTTCTTCTTCTTCATTCTTTTTCCATGAAAATTGTAGTGAGAGCTTTTTGTGGAAGATTAATGAAGATGAGGGTTTTTGCATCATTCTCTTTTGTTTAACTTCCCCTTGAGATTCTTGCTTTCTCTTGATCTTTCAACCTCTTCATTGAGCTTGAAATGTTAAGAGTTTGTTATTGATCTCAAGGGTCGTATTTTCTTATGGAATTAGCACTTCATTTCACATGCGTTCTCTACCCTTCTCTTGATCTTGCAACCTCTTAATTGAGCTTGCAAGTTTAAGGGTTGGCTATTGATCCCATGCTTGTCTTGAGTTCTAGTTTCTTGTTCTTTTATTGCTTATTTATTACTTGCTTTTTATTACCTTGCTTTACTTTCTTGCAATTTATATTCATGCACTTAATTACTTGTAATCTTCTCTTTTCTTTGTTCTTTTCTTTTGCTCTTTTTGGTTCTCTTTGTGAATGTTGTAATTATTGTCATTGTTAAGAATCAATAAGGTATTGTAAGTTAAGATTTTCTTTGCTCATTTCCTTTTCCCGTTATTTTCCATTGAACTCCGCCCAAACGTTACGCAAGCGCTTCTTTGGGCACCCTACCCTAACAAGGTAACGGTGATTCCTAACAGCGACCGGTTGCGTTCGGTTTGGCCGGAGGAGAAAGCAAGAGACAAGAACGGACGGACAAGGGTAAATAAGCCGGATTCCACGAACACCACGCTTAAATCCCCTAATCCACGTTGTTGCCGATTGCCCTAGCTTCAATTGGTTAAGACTCGGCTCAAAGGTTTTGAGTACGGATTTCTTTAGCTTACATTATCGTATCTTTTCTTAACAACTTTATACTTGAAAATAATACACATAGGTTAGATCGAACAAACATACACAAATTCTTTATTGACTCGTCTAAAACAAGAACGGACATACAACCATCTCCCTGTGGATCGACCCGTGCTCAACCGGCTTGCTACATAGCGACACCGTCCTGATCGCGGTAAACTTTAGAACTTTGAACATCCGACACGCTTTTGGCGTGCGATCAATTTCATCCCCAATACCGGGAGAGACGAAACCCCTGCAGATCCGCTCACTGCCTCCATGTGGCTCGGGACTGTACCCAACTAAAACCTGTTTGCACGACTCCTTTGAGCCGTGGTAGGGTAGTAATCAAACCACAGTGGGAACTTACACGAGACAAATGACGATCTCAGGTCGATGAACTATCCTGTACACATGTCACCACGGAACTGCTATCTGACGTCAGGTATAATACCAACTATCATGTTCCCGGCGAGTCCTGTCCGGTGTACTCATAACCCAATGAGCACCTGTATACATCTTAGGTGAACCAACTGACACCAATGGCTTGTGAGACCGGCCACCGCCCCTCGTCGGGGTCTCGACTGTATACACTAGTCTACTAATGGAGTATCGATGCCCAGTCTCGAAACACGCACGACTAGCGGCCTTTTAAGGATGTGCTTATAGACCCCAGCTCCCACATTTATAATCTCCATCATACTGCTGGTAGTCAAGCAAGAATCCTAAGGGCTCTATCAATGTGTAATAGTGACCTGTAATGTCACCTTAAACTGTACACGATGATAAAGATAAACCAGATAGCATACTATCATCTTGAGTAAGACTGTCCTACCGGTATAGGTCCTCCCTCAATCATTGCAATCACGTGCCTGCGATCCAATAATTGACTCTGAGGGCACTATATCCAACAAATATTGCATTTTGAACACATCAATTTCCCTACTATTTGTAATCATCTAAAAGTGTTTGGTATAAATATAGCACATATTAGCAATTTGTTTGTAAAATACCAAATAACATGTGTTATACATTATAACAAGCATTTTTAAGGAAATTGTGTGTTTATTATTGCATACATGATCTTTGTATATCGCAACACTTGTCTCGAAATTGTGTGTAGGAAATTCCTGGAAAAAGAACCGGAAGTGCTAAAAGTGCTAATAAAAATACACCAAGTCCAAGACTTATGATCTGGCAGTGAACAAGAAAGTATAAAAATATTCCAGACATAAAATAAGGTTCTATGGATCATCACCAAAACACCCTGAAGTTTCCATGCATCAATATAACAAAATGGCCGCGGATCCGCGGCCGAATGGGCCGATCCACCGCGGATCCGCGACCGCGCCAACTCATCATTGGCAGATTGCTTTCTCGGGGGTCTTCTTTCAATAGGCAAACTTCTTCAAGACACTTCGATCTCCTGAGATTTCCAGAAGCCTCCTTCCTAACAGCCAAGCTTCTTATACAAGCCTAATACTTACCAAGCTTCTTAAGCAAGCTAGCTAACTACCTTAATCTAGAAGCTTCTTCCCATAACAACCATGCTTCTCTTGTAAGCCAAATAACTATCTCAATCTAGAATCTTCTACTCAACTACCAAGCTTGCAAAGGAAGCTAAACCTAGCTTAGCTTCTAAAGGAAGCTAGATCAAGCTTCTAGGTGAAGCTAAAGAAGAAGGCTATATAAAGGGATCCAAGACTTCATTACAAAGGTTGTTGTTCAACAATTTCCAGACACAAGTTGAGTGATACAACTTGTGCATCCAAACCCTAGCCCAAATACAATTCAAAATCCAAATCAAGATTCATCGAGTACAAAATCAAGCAAAAATCCATCGAGCCTTTTTGAAGCAACGCCGATCTTCATCTGAGCAAGTGATCCACGACGATCCGCCACTCACGAAGACGATGCAAAGCTAGTTCGACGATCGAGTTCTCTCGTCAATTCTTGTAGTCTTTGAGCGAATTGTAATGAAACGTTGAATAATAAAAGGTGAAAATTCTTGATCTTTATTTTCTTTACATTCTTGCATTTTGAAGAGTTCTCAATTCTTGATTGTTTTCTTTTTCATGATATTTGAGTGAAAACTCCGCTCGTGGAGGAATCGAGAAAATAGATAGATGACGATGATTAAAATCTTGAACGATTCTTAAGTCTTATGAGTTTTGTAAACTTTAGGAAATTGAATCATCGACAACCTAGTTTCGAGCGAGATGCTTTCTTGAATGTTTTCGCTCCAAATTAGAGATCAACGATCGATGATTGAATTTCCTAGAGGCTAGAATTTGAATGATAATCAACGAAAGGACAAGGGATGATGATGGAGAAACCCTAGTTTCTTCGAGAGATCCCTAAACCTCGTTGATCGTCATCGATCTAGTAACAAATCATCAATGGATAGGAATTTGTAATCATAAGTATTCATCATCACTATCGATTGGATCGATTCCTACGAGCCTCTTTACAAATCTTGATTATTCATTCGATTTGGATATCATCTTGATAATTCTTGATTCTTGATTCTTGATTCTTGATCTTTATTTTCTTGAAAATTCTTTAAACTAAATTTCACATTTTATCGAATCATTTTCTTTTTCTCTTTTAATTTCAACTCAACTAAAACAAGATCGATCAAATCACACTTTCCCTGTGGACAATCCGCACTCGCTAACGAACATCCAATTGACACCGTTATTGATTGCGGTTTACAAATTTCTTTGGTTGTGATATTTACACTTTTCTAAACACGTCATCAAAATCGATTATCAATCAAATGGCGCCGTTGCCGGGGATAGTGTGCTAATTTGTTCATTTTTGTAATTTAAGTTGAAAAATTTATTATTCCATCAGAATTTTTAGATCAAAATTCGTACAAACGCTAAACGATTTGTTGTGATTTATTGCAAGGAGATCTGGAATATGTGGCGGAAGAGGAAAAATTTTCTGAATATTCCAGAGAGTTGAGTAAGTGAACAGGAACAATTCCTGAATGTTTTGTGCAGGGATCTCTTCTTCAGACCGCGCTTCCGCGGCAAAGTGTTGCATATCACGGCGGTTCCACGGCGTTCCAAGGGTTTCGCTGTACCAGAATTCTCTGGTATAATTCTAACTTTCTTATCTCCTCCCTGCTCTGTCCATTAACCAATTTCTGCAGGTTTCTTTGCAAAAATTCGCTGCGCCGCAAAAATAAAAATTGTAGCGTGTTTGATCTTGGTTGTTTGCATTTTTAATACAGAAATTAAGAGGCAAAGACCAAATTCAGATTAGATGGTGAGTTCATTACCCTTCCTAAGCCCCAAAAATCACTAAACTACATCCGCATTACCCTCATTAACTAAAAAATATCTAGACATGACTCTAAGGACCGTTGCGCTCACTTAGGACAGAAGGAGGTCGTGGATAATCTATTGTTTATCCGCGTTTCTTTTGTGGTGTCTAAGGCAAGTGTGTCTAAGGCAAGTGGTTACTTAATTAGGCCACCTACTTACGTAGTGGAGATCCTCCTACTTACTTGGCACTTACCTGGCCACAGGAGGGACAAAGAGGCAGTAGAGGATCTATCTTGCGACTTGTCTTCTGGAAGTCTAGGAGCGGTCTAGAGACTTGACCTAGGTGAACACTAGAATTAGGGTTGCTTGTGCATTGTTTGTGTGCATTTTTCAAAAAATCCGCATCTTTCTCAAAACAAACACCAATCTCACATTTCCCCTAATTATCACAACGCTGCCACTTGTGCTAAACCATTTAGTGCATGCTCAGCTGGACACGGGATTCTAGTGCCCGTCTTGTCCGCGTTCCTCCTATTGACTCCGATGTCGGTAATTCTACGTCTACTTTTTCTTTACCCTCCACCTCACCCACTTCGATGGACAATTCTGTTGGAGATAGTGTCCTCAAAGTCAATTATTGGATCGCAGGTATATGATTGAAATGATTGAGGCAGGACCTATACCGATATGGCAGTCTTGCTCGAGATGATAGTTTGCTATCTGGTTTGTCTTTATCATCGTATACATGCTTTAGTTCACTATTGCATGATGATAGAGCCCATAGGATTCTTGCTTGACTACCAGCAGTATGATGGCGATCATATATGTGGGAGTTGGGGTTTGTAAGCACATCCTTAAAGTGTCCCTAGTCGTGGGAGTTTCGAGACAGGGCATCGATACTCCAGAGTAGACTAATGTATACAGTCGAGACCCCGACGAGGGGCGGTGGCCGGTCTCACAAGCCACTGGTGTCAGTTGGATCACCTAAGATGTATACAGGTGCTCATTTGGTTATGAGTACACCGGACAGGACTCGCCGGGAACATGCTAGTTGGTATTATACATATCGTCAGATATCAGTTCCCTGGTGACATGTGTACAGGTTAGTTCATCGACCTGAGATCGTCATTTGTCTCGTATGAGTTCCCATTGTGCTTAGATTACTACCCTACCACGCTCAAAGGAGTTTTGCAAATAGGTTTTAGTTGGGTACAGTCCCGAGCCACATTGGAGGCAAGTGAGCGGATCGGCAGGGGATTCGTCTCTCCCGGTATTGGGGGTGAGATCGCGTTGTGTTTAGGAAAGCCATTACACAAAGCCCTCGGCCGAGGCAGGAGATTTTCTGGAAGGTACTCCAGTAGTATCTCAGGGTGTTCTGGTCCACTCTCTGACACGACTTATACTGCTATTGGGGGTCTGACGTTACCAGCCCTTAGGCAGATATGCGATACTCATAGACGAACGGACCGGACTGTATGTATATTGTCACTGTTAGGCTCAGTAGGGTTTATTGTCACGTCCCGAAAGTACGGAACATGACCGGCACTTAAACTACGAAACGTCTCGAGGCGTACGTAATCTAAGTAAGCCGAAAACCCAGAAATCCAAACCAAGAAAAGTAGTAGATTGAAGGAAAAACCAATTTAAATCAAGTAGTTTTATTAGCATAAGCCGAATTATGCGTTTTTAAAAACATCAAATATTTCTTGAAAATTTCGGCAGAGTCTCCTTTGTAAATACTGGCCCCCAAACGGAATACAACATGAATAGTATACGAAATCAATAAAAGGTATCCCCAAGCGGGAGCTAGCTCTTCGTCAATCGACGGTCACAACCACACAAGCAATATAATATACAACGCCAAGGGCGAGGATCAAAACTCAAATGGAAACTCAAAACAACAAGAAATCCACAGGAATACAACGCGCGACTCTAAGGTCGAAAGAATAACATCACTGGTCTCTATCTCAAAAATAAATATATGTTTGGTTGATGGAACTTCTAGATACAACAGAATAATAATATACAAGGTATATTGATGGGTACGATACAAATAAACCCACCTACTAGCAAATCACCCGGAATGGAAATAGTGCGAGCAAGCCGTAATGAAACCTGTACGGCAAAACCTGCAAGAAACTGTGGCACAACGGGGGTGAGTTGCCAACTCGTGAGTAGAAAGATATCTATGAACAGAAATCGCATGAACAACGCAATCCTAGGTCAACGATCAAAATATATCCTCAAATATATACATGCAGCCTATAACAATGGCTAGAGTAAATATCTAACCCGAGTGTAATCCCATGTGCCTGTATCAGTGCCTCAGGTAGCAATATATCATATGGATGATGTATGAATGGATGAAACAGAATGCATGTACTGATGAAAACTGCTGTCATAAATTAGTGAGATTTCTGTATCTTTTTAAAAACGAGGTATCATAAATGAAATCAGCATAAACAGTACCTAGCATCGACACAAAACAACTATCCAAATCTCTCGATATCTCTGTGTCGCAATCTCTGTACCTCAATATCTCCAAATCTCTGTATGTCAATCTCACTATCTAGGGTGCCGTCAGTCCAGACCGGCCCCTTCCATCAATCTCAAGACCACGACGGTATCCTCCGGATATCCGACGCGTCAGGTAATATCACCGGTCGGTCGTGCCCCCCTGCACAGGCTCAACATCAACAACACGATCTTCTTACCCTGGGGTACAGCACCGGGCCCACCATGTACCCGAAACGGTTCATCCATCTCCTCGAATCGGGTCTCGAAATCCATCAGCAAACTTATGGTGGACGACTCATACATCATGGGAAAACCGCACTTTTTATTTAAAAGAGAGGAAAGAAGCTTATACAAGTTTTGCGGTTTTCCCCTAAATCCAGAAAATCTCATGGAAATCCGAATCCAAATCATCTTTAGCATGTAAAACCATGAATATAGGCATGAGAATCCATGAATACGGCATAACAATGAATAACAGTTTGCATGAAATAACAAGTAATAACTACAATATCTATGCTGGCATATAAGGTAAGTACACTAATATCATGTCAAACTACTAGCTATAAAGCTAAGTTAAGCAATAATATTTTCTAGGGTGTGCGCGACATGGCAATTACCGATGAAGATGTGTGTGAGCCGTCAAGTAAGTGTACGTGGTACATACGCATCATCTGTAATGGTGCTGGTGTCCTAACAACATAATATCAACAATGCAATATGAAATAACAATGTAAGTATGCGATGCGGAGCGAGCAACCATAATGAGCGGGAGCTAAATATTAAACAATGGTGCCATTTGAAATAACACGAATCGTGGGGTTTTGAAAATAAGGGCTACGGTGGTTTTAAGAAAGGATACGTCTTTTGAAATATCCGTAGATCCCTTGACTTGTCTTTTAAAATACCCACGATCCGCTAGTTTTGAAATAGGTAGGAGTCTAATCTAATCTAACAACTACACTAAACTATACGACTGAACTAACAAGCTGAACTACAGGTAAGGAAACCGCCTATCATCTGAGTCGATACATATACATACCTGTATATGTATAGTCGGTGATCCCGCCTCAATAATATCATATTCGATACCATATCTATAATCGGACATCCCAAGTCAAGAGTGCGGATCAATCATCAATATATAGCTCGTACGTAAATCCGTCGTACGGCATCCCAAATCTGGGTACGGGTCAATATCACATTCATCATACTATTCATCTGGTATCCTCTTTATCAAATATCATGATCGGGGTACTGATATACGTCTAGTACAATACTGATACCGCCTAAGTATGCATTCACGTGTGTGAAACACTACGTCAAAGACCCGCTACAACGTCATGTCTTATCTCAAATACGAACCCTGCCATATCACCGATCTCACGGCTTCAAATCAAATCTCATCGACTTATCTTAAATCCCAAGTACTATCCTCATCATCCATGCATGTGTATATGAATGTATATATGCATAGTCACATACCCACGCGTATATACATATATACACATCCCCATCTACGCACAAGAAAGTAATGTATGCAAGTCTGTGTGTGCGTATGTGGGTATAACAACTACTCTAGGGTTTCGCAACTAACCGAAAGGTAATCCATGAACACATAATCATATCATGAATAAACATTCTCGTATCATAAAACACCTATATAAATATATATATATGAACTATTCTACGGACTGCGGCGGTGCTATACGCCATCCACCCGAGTTCTCCCCGTAGATATAAATCTACTCACCTGGTCCTTGCTCGCCGGTGCCGACGTCGCCATGTGCTTGCTTGTCGTCTCGAAGTCCACATGGGGTACCTACATATCATAACGCACCGTATCGCATTAAAACCAAATTTGAAATCGAAACGGCATACGAAAATCAAATCGGCACGCGTATCACGCATAGGTCAAAACTTATCGCCTACGCATGCAAGAATAGCCAAACCAACCCTCGATGTCGATATACAAACCTCAAACCATCGAGAAAACCCAAACACACTCATTTGAGCATCCACGAACACCAACTATAATATAAAATAGGTTACGATTTACAAAAACCCCAAACTCACTTTAAAAGCCATTTTTCCGAAAATCTAGCAAGCAAAAATTACCCGTTTTAGTACAAAACTCGACGTTTAAACAAATCTAGCAGCCATAATACTTATTAAACATCTTAAATAATTCATACAACCCACTTCAAAAATTAATCTCATTAAATTCCATTAACCCCAAAATTCAAGTTTGCAACAAATATCGATTTTAACACTTTTTAAAGCAAAATTCACAATTTTACAATTAAGCTTGGTTTTGCATATACAAAAGTATTAAACCACAATTTATAATGTTAATAATGCCATGAAACCCGAATTAAAATTTTATCTCACCAAAATATATATATTTTTAAAACCTAGTTTGCAATTTATACACTTATTACAAATTTAAATCAACAAAAATGCAAACTAGCAACTAGATTAGTTTTAGCAAGCAATTACATGTTAATCTACTCATTTTAACCATGATTACATGATAAGAACCCTAATTGCAATTCAAAACCCTTTCTTGAATTTTCTAAATAAGCAAATAAACCTAATAAGCACCTAATTACCATCACTTGAAGTATGATAGCAATAATTAAGTAATTAATCAATAATCAAACCATGGGACAAAGATTTATTCCTCACAAAACTTGTAGATCTACATGGAACTTAGCCTCCCAAATTAGCTTCTATACCCTAAGATCCATGCTAGATGGGCTAAAGAATAATGGGTAAGTGTTGGATTTGGATTTAGCTTTGATTTTTTTTGTGGATTTGAAGCATTTTTGGTGAATTTTTTGATGAGAAATGAGAAGGGGAAATGAAGGGGCTGCTGCTGTTGGGGGAGGGAAAGGAGCTCGGCTACAATGGGGGGAGTGAGAGGAGAGAGAGTGAGGTAGGGAAAAAGTCATCTAATCAACCCAAGGTCAAAGTCATACCTCTTTTTGACTTCATTCCTTACTCTTTCCTTTTTATTTTCTCATTTCTTTTCTCATGAAGTGTGAAGTGTGTGGGTGAGGGGCAGCCATGTCCTTGTGGGTGTGTGTGTGTGGGTGAGTGGGTTGGGAAAAGATAAATGTTATACCCCAATTCCATCAACACTAATTTCACCGAAAAAAGCCTTTTTCTTCGATATTTTCTAAACCGTTTTGGCAAACCATTTCATTTCAAAAACCACATGATAAAATTGTGTTTAATGTGTTATGATGCAAAAAATTTGTTTCAACTCATTCCAATTTGTAATTTTCCCTAATTAAATGTATTAGGGACGGCTTAAAATAATATTAAAATAATTAATTTCGGAAAATTTTTCAGAAAATTTGAAATTTCACCAGTGGCTCAATAAACACCAAATAATAGCAATTACATAGCTAGAATATATATATTTAATTTTATAATAAAGATATTTGTATTTTAACTTTTTACGGAAAACCCCCTTATTTTACCGATTTTCCGAAATTTTACCGAAACGATTTTCAAAACGTTAAATCTTCCCCCCTTAGAGAAATTCGGTCCCCGAATTTAAATTAAAACTCCCCCCCAAATACTAAAATATCTAAGCAAAACCATCAAGTCGTCGGGGCTCCGAAATCGTAAATACATAAAACAAGTCGTAGCGCAGCGCATGCGCATGAAAAATGAGCATATAACTCAATATAAAACTCCGTCAAGCATATCGCAATCATCGGAGTCATGGTAAAGACACAAA
Organism: Agapanthus africanus; assembly: GCA_030015575.1. Classification (NCBI taxonomy): domain Eukaryota; kingdom Viridiplantae; phylum Streptophyta; class Magnoliopsida; order Asparagales; family Amaryllidaceae; genus Agapanthus; species Agapanthus africanus. The sequence goes on along the minus strand of CM057343.1, from coordinate 301,920,952 downwards.
TATCAAATCCAATACAAAACCAATATGATATAACTCGAAACTATACACGTAAATATCAAATCTATATATGTAAATATTTGAAGAAAATGCATGCCAAATCTCTTAAAGTCGCTGTGCAATGCGCATAACACTGCACAGTGGCGGACGTCTATTATAAGAGAATAACCATATACATATATACCTTTTGTTTAAAATGTACGTTCCGCCGTTTTGGGAAACAATTTAGAAGGGTTTTCTTTTTTTAAACGTTTCGTGTCATATCAGACACGTAGGTAAATACTGAGACTATAGTTCGCTTTTTTTTTTTGGAATTCCCTTCGATAGCTATCAATGCATTCAAAATACATTCAGGTACTGTCCTCTGATTAGTCCTGCTCAGTACGAAAACACATAGCAAATAGCATAAAAACGTACTGCTCTATAAGAAATCAATCCCAAAATACGCATATGAATACTACGTGCGTCTGGTGCACACGGAAATCAAAATCCATATACGTGCCATACAAGTGCACAGAAACAAGATTTAAGTGCATCGGATATGCACGAAGCATCTGTCATAGGCAACGTGTGTGCCTGACAGCAAAATCAGGTGCATCTGACATGCACGAAAAATCTCGATTTAGTGCATCTAGTGTGCACCAAAATCGCATCTCAAAACATGCGCTCAACATGTGCGAAAATCCAAGGCAGGTGCATGTATCATACATGAAATCATGAAATCCAATATCAAGCGCCGAACATGCGCAAAATCCAATCAGGTGCACAAGGTACACAAAATCAATATCGAGCATCACAATCGAAATCGAAGTCCAGTGCATCTACGTGCACAAAATGCGTATCACTGCACTGCAAGCATATGTGAACTATACCGAGTGCAAAAACCAAATCGTATGCGTATATACGCACAAATCAACTCAACTGTATGAAATCCATATAATCACAAGCATGCGAAACCAAGGCACGAAAACTATCTCAAGTGCAACAACTGTGCAAAAATCGTAAGTACTCAGTAGGTGCAACCATGGTGCCTGAAAACGATATCATGAAACTCAATCATCAAAACCATGCAAATAGATCACTCAAAATACCAAAATCAAGTATGGTGGAATAGTCCCGCTCAAGCATATCCTCCAAGAATCTCTGGCCAACTGTCGTGGTCACTCATAGCATGTCTGGTCGACAATCCTGAAATCTGGCCTGCTGGTGTGTGTATCATGACCACTCCTGGGTCTAGGTCCTCTCGTAATTTATTCCAGAAAGGTCCTGTCGAGGTCTCTCCCAAATCTCGTCTCTGCCGAACTGTCCGAAAGTCATCGTCCTTTACCATATCAGTTTCTTGTTCCGAAATGGCTGCATACTCATCGCGACTCCTTTTGGAAGGTATATCCAAGCACAATGCCTCGGCATGCGTATCGCATCTCTGATGTCGGCGGAGTGGAACGTCATCTTATCCAGATCTTGTACGGACCTCTACTCAACCTTTCTCTAATGTCGACTACTTCGGACACGTCACATCGTGGCTGCATGGACTGAGCTCCAACGGGTATCCTCGTATCTGGAGTCTCCCAAGAAATGCATCTCACCACCTAGCATCCGAATGAAGTCGAACCATCCGATCGATTCGTCAAAACCTCATAATCCCCCAAGAGCTCAAGATCTTGGGTACAGTTTAACAGTATCGAGTACATACCAAAGCATCGATGGTCCAGCCGTAGAAGGGCAAACCCAAGCCTCACTAATGGCGCCGCGGAACTGCCGCAAACCTTAAGGTTCAAAGGCTTTCACACGGTCATTAAGTCGAGTTAGGGTTTCATTCTTCTAGAGGGTCCATAGAATTTCCTGCATGTCTTTCCGAATACTTTAAACTTGGAATAATAGGTTTCTGACATTCGATCGTCTCTGTCGACTCTCAACGTCTCCGCGTGAAGTCGTCTCTAGCTGGAATCAATCTATCTGATGACCTAGCATCGGGGTAGCGAACGAACCACATGTCCTAGTCATTTATCCCCAGGCGACTAGCGACCTTCTATCATCTTTTCGTACAACTCGTACAGCAATAGCTCCAACATCTGAGGCGATATCTCATCGTTCGCAGCAATAACGGGCTCACTCGTCTGCACGCTGAACCGTGTCTCAATCATCATGAATAGGCAATATATCAACGGTCATCAAAATCTGGCTGGCCTCTATCAGTGGCTCAATCCCTCTAGTACAAATCGGCACGTCCGAGTAATCTCATACAGCAATCCACCCAACGCTCATGGCATGAAAACACAATGAAAAGACACATCTTTGCAATCGTGTGTCGCCGGAATCATGCTCTGGTCAGTCCTCGTTCTTGACGAGCTCATGCTGACCGCAACTCTAGCCGTAGCACTCCATGGCCGTAATCGTGGCAGCAAAACCATAACTGGTTCCGATGAGGCTAGATCAGGAATGAATATGATACTGAGCGAAGAAATGTATATCCTAAGGCTCCTTAAGTGGAGTAGCGTATCGTAAGTATGCCACGGAATATACCCACGGCACGTCACTCTACTTTAGTCACATATTCCATCAACCAAGGGTCATCCTACGCTCCGAAGGTAAAACCTAACTCTCTGATACCAACTTTGTCACGACCCGAAAGTACGGAACATGACCGGCACTTAAACTACGAAACGTCTCGAGGCGTACGTAATCTAAGTAAGCCGAAAACCCAGAAATCCAAACCAAGAAAAGTAGTAGAGTGAAGGAAAAATAATTTAAATCAAGTAGTTTTATTAGCATAAGCCGAATTATGCGTTTTTAAAAACATCAAATATTTCTTGAAAATTTCGGCAGAGTCTGCTTTGTAAATACTGGCCCCCAAACGGGATACAACATGAATAGTATACGAAATCAATAAAAGGCATCCCCAAGCGGGAGCTAGCTCTTCGTCAATCGACGGTCACAACCAGACAAGCAATATAATATACAACGCCAAGTGCGAGAATCAAAACTCAAAAGAAAACTCAAAACTACAAGAAATCCACAGAAATACAACGCGCGACTCTAAGGTCGAAAGAATAACATCACTGGTCTCTATCTCAAAAATAAATAAATGTTTGGTTGATGGAACTTCTAGATACAACAGAATAATAATATACAAGGTATAATGATGGGTACGATACAAATAAACCCACCTACTAGCAAATCACCCGGAATGGAAATAGTGCCAGCAAGCCGTAATGAAACCTGTAAGGCAAAACCTGCAAGAAACTGTGGCACAACGGAGGTGAGTTGCCAACTCGTGAGTAGAAAGATATCTACGAACAGAAATCGCATGAACAACGCAATCCTAGGTCAACGATCAAAATATATCCTCAAATATATACACGCAGCCTATAAGAATGGCTAGGGTAAATATCTAACCCGAGTGTAATCTCATGTGCCTGTGTCAGTGCCTCAGGTAGCAATATATCATATGGATGACGTATGAATGCATGAAACAGAATGCATGTACTGATGAAAACTGCTGTCATAAATTAGTGAGATTTCTGTATCTTTTTAAAAACGAGGTATCATAAATGAAATCAGCATAAACAGTGCCTAGCATCGACACAAAACAAGTATCCAAATCTCTCGATATCTCTGTGTCGCAATCTCTGTACCTCAATATCTCCAAATCTCTGTATGTCAATCTCACTATCTAGGGTGCCGTCAGTCCAGACCGGCCCAACTATCAATCTCAAGACCACGACGGTATCCTCCCGATATCCGACGCGTCGGGTAATATCACCGGTCGGTCGTGCCCCCCTGCACAGGCTCAACGTCAACAACACGATCTTCTTACCCCGTGGTACCGCACCGGGCCCACCATGTACCCGAAACGGTTCATCCATCTCCTCGAATCGGGTCTCGAAATCCATCAGCAAACTCATGGTGGACGACTCATACATCATGGGAAAACCGCACTTTTTATTTAAAAGAGAGGAAAGAAGCTTATACAAGTTTTGTGGTTTTCCCCCAAATCCAGAAAATCTCATGGAAATCCGAATCCAAATCATCATTAGCATGTAAAACCATGAATATAGGCATGAGAATCGATGAATACGGCATAACAATGAATAACAGTTTGCATGAAGTGACAAGTAATAACCATAATATCTATGCTGGCATATAAGGTAAGTACACTAATATCATGTCAAACTACTAGCTATCAAGCTATGTTAAGCAATAATATTTTCTAGGGTGTGCGTGATATGGCAATTACCGATGAAAATGTGTGTGAGTCGGCAAGTAAGTGTACGTGGTACATACGCATCATCGGTAATGGTGCTGGTGTCCTAGCAACATAAAATCAACAATGCAATATGAAATAACAATGTAAGTATGCGATGCGGAGTGAGCAACCTTAATGAGCGGGAGCTAAATATTAAACAATGGTGCCATTTGAAATAACACGAATCGTGGGGTTTTGAAAATAAGGGCTACGGTGGTTTTAAGAAAGGATACGTCTTTTGAAATATCCGTAGATCCCTTGACCTGTCTTTTAAAATACCCACGATCCGCTAGTTTTGAAATAGGTAGGAGTCTAATCTAATCTAACAACTACACTAAACTATACGGCTGAACTAACAAGCTGAACTACAGGTAAGGAAACCGCCTATCATCTGAGTCGATACATATACATACCTGTATATGTATAGTCGGTGATCCCGCCTCAATAATATCATATTCGATACCATATCTATAATCAGACATCCCAAGTCAAGAGTGCGGATCAATCATCAATATATAGCTCGTATGTAAATCCGTCGTACGGCATCCCAAATCTGGGTACGGGTCAATATCACATTCATCATACTATTCATCTGGTATCCTCTTTATCAAATATCATGATCGGGGTACTGATATACGTCTAGTACAATACTGATACCGCCTAAGTATGCATGCACGTGTGTGAAACACTACGTCAAAGACCCGCTACAACGTCATGTCGTATCTCAAATACGAAACTTGCCATATCACCGATCTCACGGCTTCAAATCAAATCTCATCGACTCATCTTAAATCCCAAGTACTATCCTCATCATCCATGCATGTGTATATGAATGTATATATGCATAGTCCCATACCCACGTGTATATACATATATACACATCCCCATCTACGCACAAGAAAAGTAATGTATGCAAGTCTGTGTGTGCGTATGTGGGTATAACAACTACTCTAGGGTTTCGAAACTAACCCAAAGGTAATCCATGAACACATAATCATATCATGAATAAACATTCTCGTATCATAAAACACTTATATAAACATATATATATGAACTATACTACGGACTGCGGGGGTGCTTTACGCCATCCACCCGACTTCTCCCCATAGATATTAATCTACTCACCTGGTCCTCGCTCGCCGGTGCCAACGTCACCACACGCTTTCTTGTCGTCTCGAAGTCCACATGGGGTACCTACATATCATAACGCACCGTATCGCATTAAAACCAAATTCGAAATCGAAACGGCATACGAAAATCAAATCGGCACGCGTATCACGCATAAGTCAAAACCTATCGCCTACGCTTGCAAGAATAGCCAAACCAACCCTCGATGTCGATGTACAAACGTCAAACCATCGAGAAAACCCAAACACACTCATTTGCGCATCCACGAACACCAACTATAATATAAAATAGGTTAAGATTTACAAAAACCCCAAACTCACTTTAAAAGCCATTTTTCCGAAAATCTAGCAAGCAAAAATTACCCGTTTTAGTACAAAACTCGACGTTTAAACATATCTAGCAGCCATAATACTTATTAAATATCTTAAATAATTAATACAACCCATTTCAAAAATTAATCTCCTTAAATTCCATTAACCCCAAAATTCAAGTTTGCAACAAATATCGATTTTAACACTTTTTAAAGCAAAATTCAAAATTTTACAATTAACCTTGGTTTTGCATATACAAAAGTATTAAACCACAATTTATAATGTTAATAATGCCATGAAACCCGAATTAAAATTTTATCTCACCAAAATATATATATTTTTAAAACCTAGTTTGCAATTTATACACTTATTACAAATTTAAATCAACAAAAATGCAAACTAGCAACTAGATTAGTTTTAGCAAGCAATTACATGTTAATCTACTCATTTTAACCATGATTACATGATAAGAACCCTAATTACATTTCAAAACCCTTTCTTGAATTTTCTAAATAAGCAAATAAACCTAATAAACACCTAATTACCCTCACTTGAAGTATGATAGCAACAATTAAGTAACTAATCAATAATCAAACCATGGGACAAAGATTTATACCTCACAAAACTTGTAGATCTACATGCAACTTAGCCTCCCAAATTAGCTTCTATACCCTAAGATCCATGCTAGATGGGCTAAAAAATAATGGGTAAGTGTTGGATTTGGATTTAGCTTTGATTTTTTTGTGGATTTGAAGCATTTTTGGTGAATTTTTTGATGGGAAATGAGAAGGGGAAATGAAGGGGCTGCTACTGTTGGGGGAGGGAAGGGAGCTCGGCTACAATGGGGGGAGTGAGAGGAGAGAGAGTGAGGTAGGGAAAAAGTCATCTAGTCAACCCAAGGTCAAAGTCATACCTCTTTTTGACTTCATTCCTTACTCTTTCCTTTTTCATTTCTCATTTCTTTTCTTATGAAGTGTGAAGTGTGTGGGTGAGAGGCAGCCATATCCTTGTGGGTGTGTGTGTGTGGGTGAGTGGGTTGGGAAAGGATAATTGTTATACCCCAATTCCATTAACACTAATTTCACCGAAAAAAGCAATTTTCTTCGATATTTTCTAAACCGTTTTGGCAAACCATTTCATTTCAAAAACCATATGATAAAATTTTGTTTAATGTGTTATGATACACAAAATTTGTTTCAACTCATTCCAATTTGTAATTTTCCCTAATTAAATGTATTAGGGACGGCTTAAAATAATATTAAAATAATTAATTTCGGAAAAATTTTCAGAAAATTTGAAATTTCACCAGTGGCTCAATAAACACCAAATAATAGCAATTACATAGCTAGAATATGTATATTTAATTTTATAATAAAGATATTTGTATTTTGACTTTTTACGGAAAACCCCCTTATTTTACCGATTTTCCGAAATTTCACCTAAACGATTTTCAAAACGTTACATTTATGGATGAGTTCGCTCGTCAGCTTCCTTTCCAATCAATATATAGGCAAACCATTACGTACATCTTGTACCTCTGACGTGCTAGTGGTTATACTCGGTGCCAGTGTGTTGATGGGTCATTAGAGTCCCCCACAGACACTTTCCCAAGTTCGGGCGAAACGTTGTAGAAGCCATATGGGTTTATGGCACGGTTCAGAAAAAGCACGTGTGTTTTCGCACGTGTCGTTTTTCGGACACATAATACTGGTCGGCTTTGGTTTAAGCCGGATCCGAGTATTATACTGTGTAGATATAATATCTTTGTCTCAGATACATTTGTATTCAGTCGTAATACAAATGCGGGTATTTTTATACCATTACAGGGTTATCCTGAAATTCGTTTCAGGATCACTTTTGGAAGTTGCCAGTTTTCAGTTTTCTATCAGCCGTATTTAACATTTCGGTTAAATGCGGATTTATCTTTTCTTCTTGGGTGAGTCATGAGGGTAAATCATGCTTCTAGAAGGTTCTAGAAGTGATGACAAGGTTTGTGACTCATGGTTGTATTTAATGATCATTAATGGTTGTGGTGACTAGGTTTAGATGAATCATTGTTTCCATTAATGCTTTTTGTAAAGCTTAGGATATTTTTTTCTTGATCTTTTGCTTGTGGTCACCACTCCTCTCCTACACTTACCCCTTCTCCTCCTTTTAAGTGGCCGGCCACCCCCTTGGAGAGATTTATGGTTGCTTGGAAAAAGATTGATATTGTTTTGGACTCATGGAAATTAGATAAGGCTCATTTCTCATTTCTCCCGATTCCAAAAAGGCAACTTCATTAACCGTTCGTACATAGCCTTGGACGTAATGAGACAAAGTGTTCTACTCATTCTCTACTTCATCTTGGTCGTCTCTTTTAGCAAACTTGACGACCGAGTTGCCTCGTTTCAGAGGCGGGAGCCCGTTTAAAGATCCGTCGACATGGTGCCACCTGGACGAGAAGAATGGAGATTCAAGAGATCGGAGCAGCCGCAACAAGCGTGGGATGATGGTTGAAGACCGAAAGATTCGGTTTGTTCGGTATAACTCTTCTACCCACTTTGTAGTTTGTTAGTTTAACTTTAATGGCAGATCCGGGTTATAGTACGCGATAGCGCCAGTTGTAAAAAGTTTTTGTTCCGTATTTAACGTCTATTAGACGGCCGGGGCGCTACCGTGGACTTACAGTGGTATCAGAGCCTCACCATTAAGCTATACTAACTTATGCTAACGCGTTTTAAAGATCGATCGAACGGAATTTCCGAAATCGCAATTTTCAGTACACATGTTTCTGTCGATTTTTTAAAGGGCCTAAAAATAATTTTGCATATCACAGAAAAGCGTGCAAGGTTTTCTAAGAATTATGGAAAAATTTGGGCACGTGATCCTACAATACCACCGCGGATCCGCGGTCAAACCTAGGGTTTGACCGCGGAACCGCGGCGACTTTGTGGGAACAGTGCACAAGTTTTTTCCAGAGAGCTTCTTTGTGGAAATTGTGGTTTTTGGTATAGTTCTTTTGGGCCCAGATTTTGTTCCTCTACAGCAGATGTACGTGGGGCCCACTTCGGGAAATTTAGTCGATCGAAATTTTAAATTTGTTACTATGCAGTATTTACATTATATCTCCGACCGGGAATGTCATTTGATCGGTAAACCGTGTCTGATTGTTATAGTTCTTTTAGACGGGTTTGCGAACGTGACATTCGCGTTGATGTTCTGTTTTATGCTGTGATGTTGCGGATATGTTGTGGTGGATAGCAGGGTGCAATGATAGTGCAGTTTGGATTTATTTTTGCATTTGATATTGCGGGGCGAACGTCCAACATGTGGACTGCCGTCACTGCCTGTTTGTATAATATTCTTTTGGGGCACGACCGGGTCGAGGTCGATGTACCCGTTGTACATTTTTTTATTTCTGTACTAGGTTTATCCCGCGAAGGAGTACATGGATAGCCGGGTTCTGGAGGGCAACGGGTCCGTATCTCATGGCTTTGAGAGGCAAAGGGACCTCACTCTAGAATTGGCAGACTATTCGCCGCACTCGTAGGGGTACAGGTTGACCCAAGGAGGGGTGCTCAATTTACCGGATTCCGTGAAGTGCCGGGTGTTCCATTCACTATGCTGTGGGGACTACCTCTCTTCAAGTTTTGGCGGGTAACTTGCCGCACCCGTAGGGGTCTAGGTTTCAGTGCACAGGCTATCCACACGACCAGGGGAACGTCGGGTTTCAGTACCGGCTCTGTGAAACCCGGGGATCCCAGATTATCTGTATTGTTCTGTGATGCTTATTACTTTTCTGTAATGTTGCATATTATCACACCTGGAGCGATTACTGTATATTGGTATATATACTATTAGATGTTGTATATGTTTTACACCCGCGCTAGTCCAGCCCCTGCTCTGTCGTTAGTTAAGTAACCTAACGGGTGATGACTGGACCCAGTGACGAATGCGGATGGGATATACGCACATTTTATTTTCATTCTTTTCTGGTGTGATTGATTGATGGGAATGCATTGATTCTTATCAATGCAAGGATAAAACAAACCTATATTTGATGTTGTTGGAACAAATTTTAAAAGTGTTATTACAAAGATGTTTACTTTTGTTTTGCATAGCGATATTCAGTTAGAATATCCTGCACCTCATTCGACGACGCAAGGGCCGAGATCCCTTAACCGGGAGTGACCCCTTGGGCAGAAGTTTACGTCAGGGTAATAACTTCAATATAGTCGATTACAAGTTGCTTTGCATCGCGGTATTCAGTTGGAATATCCTGCACCTCATTCTACGAGGAAAGAGCCGAGATCCCTTCACCGGGAGTGGCCTCTTTAGCAAAGGTTTTTTCGCTACTATATTTTATAAAAGCTATCTGGTTCCTTCAACGAGATCAAGTTCATTGCGTTAAAGGTTTTTCGCCGAAAACCAGCCGTAGCCCTCCGTCATTTCTTTTGGGTATTCAGTAGTATTCAAGCTATGTTTGTTTGGCCAAAGTCAAGGCATAGTGTTTGGTAGTTGCTGGGTATTCATTTGTTGCGTAGATAGATGCGTTGGTTTGGGACAGTCGTTCTGCCTTGTTGGCCAAAGTCAAGGGCATGTGCGGGTGGGTTCAAATTAACCTGGACAATGACGGGTAGAACTTGGCATGTGACTTATGATGGGTTAGCCAAAGTCACGATCATAAGAGCATGGGGCAAAAAAATCAATATCAGGAGTTTCAAATATACAGGAAACTTGCCAGGCATGCGCATACCTTCTGGAGTGTGATAACTTGAGTGACTTCCATCAAGTTATCATGCGATGATAGTTGGATCCCGATTCTCACTGATTAGTTGGTTTACTCTTCGGGTGATCCCGACTAATTCTTCTTTCAGGTTTGGAGGAGAATTTGAGATTACAGTAGGAGGTTTCCTAATTAGATAAAGTGATAACCATTCTGATCTAGTTAAGAGTGCACGCAGAGTGTTTCTTTTCTCTCTCTTTGGCAGCGACCTTTGACCGACCCTAGACTATGACTCAGTGACCAAAGTTGACCGAACCTTCTTAAAATACCGGCCTTTGGATTGTCTTAGTTGCATAAGTCATTGCCGCTGTTTCTCTTACCCTTTGTATTTCTCAGAACACCCCGTATTACTACAGACATCCACTTCCATTAGATAGATCCATCGTATGGTTATAGACGAACTCGAAGGGACTTCTTCGAGGATGGATCCAGGTTCAGGAGAAATAGAATTGGTTTATTCAGTTGTCTTTTATTATCACCTTCTCTCAGGATGCGAGGGCTCCTTAGTTTAGGAGAGTACACCAATTACGCTTATTGGATAGTCTTATTCTAAACCATAGGCAGGTGCCGAAAGGTAGGGAATGAAGAAAACCAATTAGCCTAAGTAGGGTGTGCAGAAGGTAATATGTAAAGACAAGATAAAGGGATTAGAAAGAGGGCAAAGTAAATTGCGACTGTTATCATTCACGACCAAACCGCGTACTTCATCGCCAATCCTATTTCACCTTTAATAGAATAAGGTATTATTCAGTTGTCTTTTATCATCACCTTCTCTCAAGTTGCGAGTACTCCTAGGATTAGGAGAGTACACCTATTATGCTTACTGGATAGTCTTCTTCCAGACCATAGGCTGGTGCCGAACGGTAGGGAAGGAAGAAAACCACTTAGCCTAAAAGGGGTGTACAGAAGGAAATGACTAAAGACAAATAAAGGGATTTAGAGAGATGGCAAAGAGATATACGGTTAAAGTCATGAATTGGATTATGGAAAAGTCATTACTAGGAATACCAGGATACCCCTACGAGACATTTTAATGTTTCAGTTTAACTGCGCATTGTTAAAAGAAAACTAATTTCCCGATTAGATACTTACTCTAGGGTATGTATTTACCAGGTTTCATTCTCATATCTGTATAGTTTTTACAGATGATGAGTGGGAGTAAGTTAATGGAAATTAAGGTGATCATCCTTATTATATCGGAATTCGTTGTAAATGGTGATATTTGAGGAAATCGCCTGGGTACAGTTTTCAACCTACGATGCACAGATTTTGAGTTATTCAAACTCAGGGGACTTATACAGAGTATTCTATGTTGTCCAGTGTCTGTCAGGTCAAAGGGGTAGGTCCTCGTACTATGTTCTGTTTACTTATGACTTCTTTAGTTTTTAGACAAGTGTTTCGTAGAAATACAATGTCTATGTTTTGAGAAGTTGTGGGTATAAGAATAAAGTAGAGAAACAGGTATTGCAAGTATCGGGATTCTTCAAAGAGATCGAAGATGTAGATTCTTATGATTTGTATTCAGATAATAGTAATGGTTTTGAGAAACTTGTTTCTTTTTCAGGTTACTCATAATTGGATGGATTCCTAAGTTGAGTAATGCTGATTAGCCTTTCTCCAATAAGTTGATATGCACTGGAGACAGCTGCATGTTTTTGAATCTGGTTCCAATTAAATTAGTGCCTCTATTTCTATATTGTATATAGATTGGTTCATGTCTTAACGATGTTAAGATACGGGGAGTTGTCCAGCTTATGCTTAAAACCAGACACTGGATAACTCAAGGCACGTTTCTGTAATGGCAGTTTGTGGGTTGACCCTGGCTTCGACGAGGGTTGACTTTTCTACCATCTGGAAGATCAATAGTGATATTGTTCTTGACTCGCCACATTTCTAGTAAAAATGGATTTTTTCAGAAAACAGTAGTGGGAGTATGGTAGAACTGGAAGTGATTCCAGAACCGCAAACGATTACGGAAAATTTAATAGGACCTATATATTCAATCAGGTTTGACATTCCAATAGCCACTCCGCAGATATGGTGGTAACCTCAGACACCCGAGAGGTACTCAGGTAGCCTCAAGGACGGTGACAAGGAGGTTTTTGTTTACCCAGACTTGACACTATTGTTGTTCCAGACTATGAGACCCGACAAGAGGATAAGTATAACATCATTCTAAACTAGCTTTAGAAGTGTACGTAGATATTATTCTACCAGAGGGTTGTCATAGTCAGTGGGAGGAGCGGAAGCATAGTGGGCAAGTAGCTTATGTCTATTTATAGACTCGAGCAGTTATAGCGGAGATAGAACATCTAATTTTGTTGTGACAGTCATAGGTTTGACTTCATCAGAATAGGGGATGGATCTATTAAGAAGGTATTAGGGTGTGATGTCCTGGTATTTGGATGACATACACAGAGTAGGAAGTAAAATTCCTATACTATGATCGGTTGATCTGTGGTAGTCACACAGTTGTTTCTCCGCAAAGGATATGGATTTAATATCAGACATTCTGGTTACTAGATCTGGATTTGGGTAGTTTCCCAATATGGGTACTTTGACAGTATTCTAATAGTATTTTAGAATAGATGACTCCTGGCGTGGTGGTGTACCTGCAGGTGATGGAGTCACCCTCTCTAAAATTGTCTTAGAGACTAAAGAAGAGAGGGATGTGCATGATTGGCAGATCACTTGCTTAGGCAATTGAGTCAATCATGAGATGTCAAGTACCACACCAAATATTGTTTTTTGCACTAGATGCGATAAGTTTATATTAATCCAATCCTGGAGAAACATAAGGAAGCAGTTTTAGAACATAAGTGCATGTTCTACGGATTTGATGACGGCAGCCTCCTTCGGGAGACGGTTATCATTCCAGGCTTCAAAGGTGACATGGATGACAGAGGGATTGTCAGAATTATAGTTTTCCCTCTGACGAGGGACAGTATTATGGACAGGTGGTCCAAGAGGATACTGTGGGGAGGTATGGTGCTGGATACTGATTAGGTTCAGTTATCGATACAGTCTAAGAAGTTTGGATTTGAAGTTCATTTATGAACTAGGTCCCATCAGATATTCAGACATATTCTAAGACAGGTATTACTCGATTCAGGAGATGGCTTTCCCCGTGAACTTGAGATTAAGAGAGACATAGAAAGAAACATCAGGGCAGATCCACTCACTGAGGCTATTTCTCGAAAACAGGAGTTTTACAAACTAGCTTTGTGAAACTGATTAGTAGAGGAGTTGGGTGTTCGGTATCACACGGGCTACGAGTATGCGACATCGCAAAAATTAGGCTTAAGTGCAAGTGGGAGATTGTTGGAGATAGTACCATCAAAGTCAATTATTGGATCGCAGGTACGTGATTGCAATGATTGAGGCAGGACCTATACCGATATGACAGTCTTGCTCGAGATGATAGTTTGCTATCTGGTTTGTCTTTATCATCGTATACATGCTTTAGTTCACTATTGCATGATGATAGAGCCCATAGGATTCTTGCTTGACTACCAGCAATATGATGGCGATCATATACGTGGGAGCTGGGGTCTATAAGCACATCCTTAAAGTGTCCCTAGTCATGGGAGTTTCGAGACAGGGCATCGATACTCCAGAGTAGACTAGTGTTTACAGTCGAGACCCCGACGAGGGGCGGTGGCCGGTCTCACAAGCCACTGGTGTCAGTTGGATCACCTAAGATGTATACAGGTGCTCATTGGGTTATGAGTACACCGGACAGGACTCGCCGGGAACATGCTAGTTGGTATTATACATATCGTCAGATAGCAGTTCCCTGGTGACATGTGTACAGGTTAGTTCATCGACCTGAAATCGTCATTTGTCTCGTGTGAGTTCCCACTATGCTTAGATTACTATCCTACCATGCTCAAAGGAGTTGTGCAAAAAGGTTTTAGTTGGGTACAGTCCCGAGCCATATTAGAGGCAAGTGAGCGGATCGGCAGGGGATTCGTCTCTCCCGGTATTGGGGGTGAGATCGCGCTGTGTCTAGGAAAGCCATTTCATAAAGCCCTCGGCCGAGGCAGGAGATTTACTGGAAGGTACTCCAGTAGTATCTCAGGGTGTTCTGGGCCACTCTCTGACACGACTTATACTGCTATTGGGGGTCTGACGTTACCAGCCCCTAGGCAGATATGCGATACTTATAGACGAACGGACCGGACTGTATGTATATTGTCACTGTTAGGCTCAGTAGGGTTTATGGATGAGTTCGCTCGTCAGCTTCCCTTCTAATCAATACATAGGCAAACCGTTACGTACAGCTTGTACCTCTGACGTGCTAGTGGTTATACTCAGTGCCAGTGTGTTGATGAGTCATTAGAGTCCCCCACAGACACTTTCCCAAGTTCGGGCGAAACATTGTAGAATCCATATGGGTTTATGGCAAGGTTTGGAAAAAGCACGTGTGTTTTCGCACGTGTCGTTTTTCGGACACATAATACTGGTCGGCTTTGGTATAAGCCGGATCCGAGTATTATACTGTGCAGATATAATATCTTTGTCTCAGATACATTTGTATTCAGTCGTAATACAAATGCGGGTATGTTTATACCATTACGGGGTTATCCTGAAATTCGTTTCAGGATCACTTTTGGAAGTTGCCAGTTTCCAGTTTTCTATCAGTCGAATTTAACATTTCGGTTAAATGAGGATTTATCTTTTCTTCTTGAGTGAGTCATGAGGGTGAATCATGCTTCTAGAAGGTTCTAGAAGTGATGACAAGGTTTGTGACTCATGGTTGTATTTAATGATCATTAATGGTTGTGGTGACTAGGTTTAGATGAATCATTGTTTCCGTTAATGCTTTTTGTAAAGCTTAGGATATTTTTTTTCTTGATCTTTTGCTTGTGGTCACCACTCCTCTCCTACACTTACCCCCTCTCCTCCTTTTAAGTGGCCGGCCACCCCCTTGGTGAGATTTATGGTTGCTTGGAAAAAGATTGATATTGTTTTGGACTCATGGAAATTAGATAAGACTCATTTCACATTTCACCCGATTCCAAAAAGGCAACTTCATTAACCGTTCGTCCATAGCCTTGGACGTAACGAGACAAAGTGTTCTACTCATTCTATACTTCATCTTGGTCGTCTCTTTAGCAAACTTGACGACCGAGTTGCCTCGGTTCAGAGGCGGGAGCCCGTTTAAAGATCCGTCGACGTGGTGCCACCTGGACGAGAAGAATGGAGATTCAAAAGATCGCAGCAGCCGCAACAAGCGTGGGATGATTGTTGAAGACCGAAGGACTCAGATCGTTTGGTATAACTCTTCTACCCACTTTGTAGTTTGTTAGTTTAGCTTTAATGGCAGATCCGGGTTATAGTACGCAATAGCGCCAGTTGTAAAAAGTTTTTGTTCCGCATTTGGCTTCTGTTAGACGGCCGGGGCGCTACCGTGGACTTACAAATTCTCCATCGAACTTCTTTAACACTACTCTGCCTCCATCCGCAGGTGCGCAGAATCCGCTCCGCATCTCTCTCCGAGAGAGATGTTATCCTATGCGAGGTCCTCTTTGGACCTGTCTCACTATTCCACCAGCCAATGGGGACAATTTTGAAATCAAACCCCAATACATCAATCTTCTACCAAAATATCACGGTCTCGAGTCTGAAGACGCACATGTCTTTAGTACCAAATTTGAAAATGTACGGGCTATGATGGGTAATTCACAGCTTTCTGTGGATGCTATGCATCAACGTCTTCTCCCATTCACCTTGTGCGATATAGCCGAGAAGTGGCTTTATAACACAGCCGCACATTCTACTTCAAACAGGGATGAATTCGTCGCAGCTTTCCTTAAGAAATTCTACCCCAATCATAAAACAGCTCGAGTCCGTAGTGAAATAAATCAATTTACCCAGCTTCCAAATGAACCATTCTCGAAGTGTTTTGAACGCTTTAAGGATTTGTTAGTTCAATGTCCTCATCATGGAATTCCTAGATGGGATATGTGTAGAATCATATATGAGGGCATTAATCCTACAACAAAACAGAACCTTAAATTCATTTGTCAAGGCACTTTCATGACTAAAGATCATGGTGAAACCTGGAGATTGTTAGAAGATTTCGCTGAAAAATCTTTACATTGGGAGCGTGTAAACCAGTCATCGTCTAGAGGTGGCATTCACCAAATTGATGTTTCCATAGGAGTTAGAGCTGAAATGGCAGCAATGCAAAAGAAACTTGAAGCTATGGAACATAAATTTTTAGCAGCCTCCCTAAATCAGATGTCACTCCCTAAAACTGTCTGTGGATGTTGTTTTGATCGATCCCATCTTACGGAAGAATGTCCTTTAAATTCTCCGTTTCATGGTCAAGAGTATACCAATTCTGCTTTCCAACAAAGACCTAGAAACGATCCGTTTTCTTCCACTTATAATCAGGGTTGGAGGAATCACCCTAATTTTGCTTGGAACCAACAACAAAGTCAAAACACGGTTCCAAACCAAAACAATTTTCAAAGCGGTCCTCCACCACAACAGCAACCACTACAACTAACTCAACACCCCTATCAATCACAAAACTTTAAAAATCCGGTCAACACTTCTGCACCTTCTAGTTCTTTGTAGTTGACCGGTACTGATGAATCCTCTTCATTCGCACAAACTATGAATTTGCTTTTGACAAATTTTATGCAAGTTTTGGCTGAAATAAAGACTTTTGTCGATAAAATCCAGAAAATCTCTGACTCTCATGGTGAAAGTATTAAATCGATGGAAGCACAAATTGCATAATTAAAAGCCGAAATGAGTGCGAAAGAGAAAGGGAAACTTCCGTTTCAACCCCTACCGAATCCTGGGCATTACAATGTGAATGCCATCACAACATTGAGATCAGGAAGAGTGCTAAATAATCATGTTGGGGAAGAGATTGATGATAATGAAAAGTTTTTCAATAATACCATGGCTGAGACCTTTCCATCCACACACACTTCTAATTCTGATCCTTGTTCTTCTACCCTCACCACCTTCTTGCGAGCCTATTCTTCATTTCTCTCAAGGCTTGACACCTCAGTAAACCTCTTCTAGTCCACTAAAGACGATCCCCACTCTTATTCTGGGATCACTTCCACACACACCACCTTCTCCAATGATGGACCCAGCTCTTATTGCTAAAGTTCCTTACACGAATCGGTTAAGGGTTAACAAATCGAGTCTACATATAGAGAAGATTATGAAATTGTTTAAACAGGTTAATATCAACATCCCTCTCCTAGATGCTATTCATCAAGTCCCCGCTTATGCGAAAATTCTCAAAGACTTGTGCTCTAGGAAGAGGAAGACTTAAGTGCCCAAAAAAGTTTTCATGACTAATAATGTTAGCACCTCTTTTGCCCCACAGTTACCAAAGAAACGTAAGGACTAAGGATGTCCTACGATATCGATTTCTATTAGGGGTAAAAACTTCAACCGTGCTTTACTTGACCTTGGCGCAAGTGTTAACCTGCTTCCATATTCTGTTTACGAGCAGTTAGGGATTGAAAAGTTGAAACCAGCTCATTGCACTCTCCAAATGGCAGACCGTTCAATCACCGAAACTAGGGGTGAACTGGAGGATGTGTTGATAAAATTCGGGGAATTTGTATTCCCTGTGGACTTTATTGTTCTCGATACACAACCTGTAGCAAACCCACGTAACCAAATTTCGGTGATTTTGGGTCGACCATTCCTTGCCACTTCCAATGCTGTCATTAACTGTCGAAACGGTTCAATGAACCTATCTTTTGGAAAAATGAAAATTGAACTGAACATCTATAAAATTGGAAGTGAGCCATCTGAACCCTCTGCTCACATACTTGATGTCTGTTCTGTCCACGAGATTGCTCCCGAAAGTTGCGAAGTTGATGAACTTTGCTTTGAAAATCTCGATGACACTAGCACATCAATGTTTGATCTTGCACATCTTAGTGAGGACACTCTTTCCACACTTGAGTCTGACACTTTTGACTCATCACCTTCCGAGTCTGTATCTTTTGCAGGGTATGAGCTTCTTTGTGACTCTGAATATCATTCGATGACCACACCTTCTATAGTTTCTCCGCCAGCCTTAGATCTCAAACTTTTACCTTCTTATCTTAAATATTCATATTTAGGTCAGAATGAGTCTTTACCAGTGATCATATCCGCTTCTCTAGCATCTGAGCAAGAGAATGCGTTTTTGACGGTATTGAGATCTAATAGGCAGGCGTTTGGTTGGACTATGGTTGACATCAAAGGGATTAGTCCCTTGATTGTTGAACATCGTATACATTTGATGGATGAAGCCAAGCCAACCCGAGAACCACAGAGACGGTTAAATCCCGTTATGAAGGATGCGGTGAAGAAAGAAATCATCTAATGCCTTGACAATGGTATCATTTACCCAATCTCCGATAGCCAATGGGTAAGTCCAATTCATTCAGTCCCTAAGAAATCTGGCATAACATTCATTACAAATGAGGCTAATGAGTTAATCCAGACACGCGCTCAAACTGGGTGGCGTGTATGTATTGATTACAGAAAACTCAATGCCGCAATGAGGAAAGACCACTTTCCTGTACCATTCATTGACCAGATGCTGGAACGCTTAGCTTGACGTGAATATTACTGCTTCATGGACGGATACTCTGGCTATAACCAGGTCCCTATTGCCAAAAAGGATCAAGACAAAACAATATTTACTTGTCCTTTTGGTACTTTTGCTTATAGACGCGTGCCCTTTGGGCTATGCACTGCTCCCGCTACATTTCAACGGTGTATGATGGGGATATTCTCGGACATGGTCGAGAATTTTCTGGAGATTTTCATGGACGTTTCTCGATGTTCGGAGATTCTTTTGCTGACTGCCTATCTCATCTTGACGCAGTTCTTACTCGTTATAAAGAGAAGAACTTAACTTTGAATTGCGAAAAATTCCATTTCATAGTCCAAGAGGGAATTGTGCTTGGACATGTTATTTCACGAAAAGACATTGAGGCTGACAAAGCTAAAATAGATGTCATTCAAAACCTTCCTCATCCCAAATGCGTCAAGGATATCCGATCTTTTCTTGGCCATGCAGGTTTTTACCGGAGATTCATTAAGGATTTTAGCAAAATTGCTAGACCTTTAACTCTTCTCTTGGATAAGGACACGACCTTTCACTTTGACTCGGAGTGTGAGGCAACATTTGACTCACTCAAACACTCTCTCACTACAGCCCCTATTTTATCATCTCCAGATTGGAACCACCCGTTTGAGCATAGGTGTGATGCATCAGATTTTGCAGTTGGTGCAGTCTTAGGACAACACATTGAAAAGATGCCACACGTGATCTATTATGCAAGCAAGACCCTGAATGATTCTCAAATTAATTATACAACTACCGAAAAAGAACTTTTGGCGGTTGTATTTGCATTAGAAAAATTCAGGCCTTACTTGATTGGCTCACCAATTGTTGTGTACACTGACCACTCCGCCTTGAAACATCTTTTGGCGAAGAAAGATGCTAAAGGTAGGCTAATACGTTGGATCCTTCTATTACAAGAATTTGATCTTGTTATTAAAGATATGAAAGCATGTGAAAACGTTGTAGCCGACCATCTTTCGCGCATCTCTTATTCACCTGTGACCCTGCCGATCAATGATTCTTTTCCAGACAAACAACTCTTGAGTGTATCCGATGAAGCTTGGTTCAGGGATATTGTGAATTATCTTGCTACGGGACTTATCCCTCGCAAATGGTCAAAAGATGACAAACATCGATTTCTATCCTAAGTAAAACATTTTTACTGGGATGAACCATATCTGTTTAAGTATTGTCCTGACCAGATCATTCGCAGGTGTGTCCCTAATGATGAATTCAAGAGCGATCTATCTTTTTGTCATGATCAGGCATGTGGGGGTCACTTTGGTCCTCGAAAGACGGCGGAGAAGGTTTTGCAATGCGGTTTTTATTGGCCGACTTTGTTCAAAGATGCATTTGATCATTGTAAAACCTGTACACAATTTCAACACACGGGTAAGATTTCCCGGAGAAATGAGATGCCACAGCAACCAATCTTAGTGGTTGAAATTTTCGACATTTGGGGTATTGACTTTATGGGTTCTTTTCCAAACTCTTTTGGGAATCTGTACATATTGCTTGCGGTTGATTACGTTTCGAAGTGGGTTGAAGCTATTCCTTGTCGCACTAATGACAAAAAGGTTGTCTTAATGTTCTTAAAAGAAAACATCTTTTCGCGATTTGGACACCCACACGCTATCATTAGGGATAACGGGACGCATTTCTGCAACAGGTCTTTCGAGACTTTGATGCGGAAATATGCAATCAACCACAAAATTTCCACACCCTATCATCCCCAAACGAGCGGGCAGGCTGAGATTTCAAACAGACAAATCAAACAAATTTTGGAGAAGACTGTTTCTAAAAATCGAAAAGATTGGTCAACCAAATTGACGGATGCTCTTTGCGCATTCCGAACTGCATATAAAACTGATCTAGGTATGTTTCCTTACAGACTAGTGTTTGGTAAGGCTTGTCACCTTCCGGTCGAGATTGGGCACAAAGCAATGTGGGCCATTAGAGAAATCAACTTTGACTTAAATTAAGCCTGCAACTTTCGAAAGCTGCAATTAAAAGAGTTAAGCGAACTCCGCGATGAAGCTTATGATAATGCTATAATTGTAAAGAACCGGACTAAGCTATTTCACGATAAAAACATTTTGAGAAAAACTTTTACACCTGGTCAACAAGTCCTTCTTTATGATTCACGACTCCATCTTCATGCGGGTAAGCTACGATCTTGGTGGAAAGGACCTTTTGTTGTGCGGTCTGTATACCCGCACGGGGCAGTTGAGATTGAAAATGTTAAAAACGGTACATTGTTCGAAGTAAATGGACATAGATTAAAACCGTATTTTCCACTGACCCCACGGAGGAGCTCTTGTTTTTACAGGAGCCATTTTATCTTGATTAAAATTCCTCCGTCTCACCTCCATATCCTGTAAATTACTATATCATCTTTAGAATGGAGGTGTGTGAAAAAAATAAGTTTGGGGGAGGATTTTCATGATCATATTTATTGCCCCCATTAATAAATTTCCTTCCAGGCTTACAGGTTTTTGTGATCTAACAGATAGCAACAATGAGGACACTGTTGAAAACAAGTTTGGGGGAGGTTTGTGCTTATTTACGCATCATTTTCCATCATACTTTGCATAAGCACAAAACTTTTAAAAACATATAAAAATTTAAAAAATTTCGAAAGTATAAAAATATTTAATATTTAATTTTACAATAAAAGATTAGATAGTGAAAAATTACATCCAAAAGATTAGAAAAATTTAAGAAAACCAAGAAAATTAGAAGTTTTCTTAAAAAGAACAAGTAATAAGTAGTTAAGAGCCGTTGTGCCAAGGGTTAGTAAGATGAAAAAAGTCACTAATCTGAGGATAAAAGTAAGTCTGAAAAATAGTTCATATTCTGGAAGCCAAACATTTGAACGTTGATACCCTACTATTCGTACTTACACACGTCTTGAAACTCGGGATAGTAGAGGATACCTTGAAATTCTCTTGTCTTAAAGCCAAAGTATGAAGGAAATAAAAAATGAATAAAAAATAAATGGTGGAGAAAAATTAACACTGGTTTTGTTATCACCAAGATAGCAATAAAAAAATATCGCGAGGGTGCTTCATCACCCAGTGCTTTAGACCAACCGGTCTGGAAGTCACTAAGCCTTAGGTGGTGCAAGACGAGGAAGATACTAATAAGCCTAATAAGAAAGCACATGAGTAATCGGTCGGTTGGTACCTTAAGAAGTATTAACGGTCGCATGAAAAATGTGTGAGCAATTCGGTCTAAATATTCATCAAATTAAAAAGTACTGAGGCAGATGGACAAGAGTATGATAGCTTGAATTGAATTCTCCGGGTGTTTAGATGTTCCTTACACACACGTAGGGTCATATGATCGATGTATGGAAGAAAGATAGGAATGAAGAATAAAGACGATGTTTTCTTGAGCGATGATGTGATTTCTAACATCTTTTCATGACAATTAAGATAAGGCTCATGACAACCGAAAAGCTAGTATAGTTGGAAACTCTAATTTTCAAAGTCTTTCTTTTACAATTCTTATCTTTATATGTAACATTCACGGTCTTACTTTTATTATTGGATTTTGTGGGTGCAATCCGCTAAAAACCCTCAGGAGACAACACTCCTCCTACTAGGGACACCTAGAGGTTTAAAGGCTTGTTGCACGTGCTCAGTACAATCGTGTTGCCTACGAAAGTGTGCTAGTTAGTTTTTCTTTTTCTATATTTTCTCCTTCTCTTTCTGAATAAAACAAGTTTGCTCGAGACGACCAAAATTAAGTTTGGGGGAATTTGATCAGTCGAAAATATTGCATTTTGAACACATCAATTTCCCTACTATTTGTAATCATCTAAACGTGTTTGGTATAAATATAGCACATATTAGCAATTTGTCGGTAAAATACCAAATAACATGTGTTATACATTATAACCAGCATTTTTTGGGAAATTGTGTGTTTATTATTGCATACATGATCTTTGTATATCGCAACACTTGTCTCGAGATTGTGTGCAGGAAATTCCAGGAAAAAGAACCGAAAGTGCTAAAAGTGCTGATAAAAATACACCAAGTCCAAGACTTGTGATCTGGCAGTGAACAAGAAAGTATAAGAAGATTCTAAACATAAAATAAGGTTCTATGGATCATCACCAAAACACCCTGAAGTTTCCATGCATCAATACCACAAAACGGCCGCGGATCCGCGGCCGAATGGGCCGATCCGCCACAGATCCGCGGCCGCGTCAACTCATCATTGGTAGATTGCTTTCTCGGGGGTCTCCTTTCAATAGGCAAACTTCTACAAGACACTTCGATCTCCACAGATTTTCAGAAGCCTCCTTCCTAACAGCCATGCTTCTTGTACAAGCCTAATACCTACCAAGCTTCTCAAGCAAGCTAGCTAACTACCTTAATCTAGAAGCTTCTTCTCATAACAACCAAGCTTCTCTTGTAAGCCAAATAACTAACTCAACCTAGAAGCTTATACTCAACTACCAAGCTTGCAAAGGAAGTTAAACCTAGCTTAGCTTCAAAAGAAAGCTAGATCAAGCTTCTAGGGGAAGATAAAGATGAAGGCTATATAAAGGGACCCATGGCTTCATTACAAAGGTTGTTGTTCAACAATTTCCAAACACAAGTTGAATGACACAACTTATGCATCCAAACCCTAGCCCAAATACAATTCAAAATCCAAATCAAGATTCATCGGGTACAAAATCAAGCAAGAATCCATCGAGCCTTTTTGAAGCAACGCCGATCTTCACCCGAGCAAGTGATCCACAACGATCCGCGACTCACGAAGACGATGCGAAGCTAGTTCGACGATCGAGTTCTCTCCTCAATTCTTGTAGTCTTTGAGTGAATTGTAACGAAACGTTGAATAATAAAAGGTGAAAATTCTTGATCTTGCTTTTCTTTACATTCTTGCATTATGAAGAGTTCTCAATTCTTGATTGTTTTCTTTTTCATGATGTTTGAGTGAAAACTCCGCTCGTGGAGGAATCGAGAAAATAGATAGATGACGATGATTAAATTCTTGAACGATTCTTAAATCTTATGAGTTTTGTAAACTTTAGGAAATTGAATCATCGACAACCTAGTTTCGAGCGAGATGCTTTCTTGAATGTTTTCACTCCAAATTAGAGATCAACGATCGATGATTGAATTTCCTAGAGGCTAGAATTTGAATGATAATTAACGAAAGGACAAGGGATGATGCTGGAGAAACCCTAGTTTCTTCAAGAGATCCCTAAATCTCGTTGATCGTCATCGATCTAGCAAAAAATCATCAATGGATAGGAATTTGTAATCATAAGTATTCGTCATCACTATCGATTGGATCGATTCCTACGAGCCTCTTTACAAATCTTGGTAATTCATTCGATTTGGATATCATCTTGATAATTCTTGATTCTTGATTCTTGATCATTATTTTCTTGAAAATTCTTGAAACTAAATTTCACATTTCATCGAATCATTTTCTTTTTCTCTTTAAATTTCAACTCAACGAAAATAAGATCGATCAAATCACACTTTCCCTGTGGACGATCCGCACTCGCTAACGAAACTACAATTGACACCGTTATTGATTGCGGTTTACAAATTTTTTTGGTTGTGATCTTTACACTTTTCTAAACACGACATCGAAATCGATTATCAATCAGGTACCCCCACATGGATTTCAAGACGACGAGGATGAGCGTGGCGTCATCGACTCCTGCAAGCGCGGATCAAAGTGAGTAGATCTATATCTACGGGAGAAGTCGGGTGGATGGTGTATAGCACCCTCGCAGTTCGTAGTATAGTGTCTGGTATATATTATATGGATATATTTATATGTTTATTGTGAGATTATGATTTATCTAGATAGACTTTGGGAGTCATGGATAACTTTAATGTAATTGGGTGATAGCGTCATTAGTTAGTTTAGTCGCGAACCCTAGAATAAGGTTTACACCCACACGCACACACATGCTTACTTTGGTTTACTTGTGCGTATATAGGGGTATGTAAATATATACACACATAGGTATGGGACTATGTATATACATATACGTACACATATACATGGATGATAAGGATAGTATATGGTACTTGGAGATGAGTCGATGAGATTTGGGCATGATGCCATGAGATCGGTGATATGTTTTGTTTCTTATTGTGAGATACGACATGAAATTTTAGCGGGCCTTTAGGCGTGTGTTTTCATACACGCATATATATGCGGATGGTATTAGTTTGTACTAGACTTAGATCAGTACCCCAGTTCATGAGATATGATGATAGGGATAGAAGATAATTGATGAGTTAAATGTGAGATTCGACCCGTACCGAGATATGGGATGTCGTACGATGGAATTAACGTACGAGATATATATTGATGATAGATCTGCACTCTTGACTCGAGGATGTCATGTTATATATTGTATCGTATGTGATACTATTGAGGCGGGATCACCGACTATTATATTTCTATATATCGACTCAGACCTAGGTGGTCGTCCTTACCTTTTTGATTAGCCTGTTAGTTTAGTCCTGTAGTTACTTGTAGATGCTAGACTAGAATCGAGTCATACCTATTTCAAAACTAACGATTCGTGAGTATTTTAAATACATGCCAATGAATTCTACGGATATTTCAAAGGACGTACCCTTTTTCTTAAAAAAAACACCGTAGCCCCTATTTTTCCAAACACTACGATTCGTGTGATTTCAAATGACAAACTGTATGACTCGTATAACTAATGTAGATTCCTTATTATTGCATTTACCTTCTATTTCCTTATATTCATGTTGTTATTAGCGCATTGCATGCTTATATACTTGTGATTTATGTTATATTAAACCCATGCTGTCAGGACACCAGCACCATTACCGATGATGCATATGCTCAACGTACACATGTTTGCTGGCTCACACACTTCATCATCGATAATTTCCATGTCACTATACAGTACGATTGTTGCATCAGGATATGACTCCTTCCGTGCCATACTTGCGTATATACCTACTTGTACATCCATATTGGAGCTGGCATATTGTACACTCTGTTGGATATAGTGCCCTCAGAGTCAATTATTGGATCACAGGCACGTGATTGCAATGATTGAAGGAGGACCTATACCGGTAGGACAGTCTTACTCAAGATGATAGTATGCTATCTGGTTTATCTTTATCATCGTGTACAGCTTTAGGTGACATTACAGGACACTATTGCACGTTGATAGAGCCCTTAGGATTCTTGCTTGACTACCAGCAGTATGATGGCGATCATATACGTGAGAGTTGGGTAGTCTATGTTAGTTATATGTATGCCCTAGAGGCCATTACTGTACATTGGATGTACATTGTAGTGGATGCTGGGATATAAATATGGAGGACTTTCTTGCTCGACATGATAGTATGCTATCTGGTTGCTCTTTACCTTAACGTGTACATTGATTGTCTCTCTGTTACATGTTGGTAAAGCCCTTAGGATGTGTACTTGACTACCTGGACTATGATGCGGATCATACTAGTGGGGACATGGTAGTCCATAAGTACATCCTTCAAAGTCCCTAGTCGTGGGTGTGTCGAGACGGGGCATCGATATACCAGAGTAGACTAGCGTATACCTTCTCGACCCATACAGATGGGCGATCGATGATCCCATATCCATTGGTGTTTGACATCAGAGATGATATACGGGTGCTCAGTAGAGACTGGGTACACTGGACGGACTCGCCGAGAACTCCCAGATGGTATTATACCTTACGTCAGATGGCAGTTCTCTGGTGACACTGATACAGAGTAGTCTGTTGACCCGAGATCGTCATAGAGTCTTGTGTGGTTCCCACTGTGCTTTGATTTCCATCTTACCATGTCCAAGAGGGCGTGCAAAACGGTGGTTTTTGGGTACAGTCCCGAATCACATGGAGGCAATGAGCGATAGGAGGGGATTCGTCTCTCCCGGTATAGGGAGTTGATGTTGCGCTGTGTTCGATTGGCTATAACAGGAAATCCCTGGCCAGGGTTGCTGAGATTTACTGGTAAGTGTTACCAGTAGTTTCTCGAATTGTTATGACCTCATATCGACACGACTTATCGAGCTATTGGGGTCTGACGTTTACCACCCCTAGGCGAGATATGCGACATATCAGACGATCAGACCGGACTGTACGGTAAGTGTTACTGGTTGGATTCACAGGAGAATGAGCGGGCTTGCTCGTCGATCTTCTGATCGCTCAATACCCGGGTGGCCGTTACGTTTAGCAGACCGCTTGCGGCTTGTGGGTGTTTGATATGATCATCATCTGCTACCGGCGTATTGACGAGTCTTTAGAGTCCTACACAGAGGTTTCCTGGCTCAAGCGAAACGAAATAGGAGCGCATATGAGATATGTGCGGGACCGAGAATAATGCGTGTATGTGATACCGTATTCTATTCTCCCGATGAATGTATCGAATGGTTGTATGCGTTATAACCTAGTTATCGAATCAAGGATTGATTCGGTAAGCCGATACATAGGATACTAGTCGGTTGTGTGCGACATGACCGGATCAT
Source organism: Agapanthus africanus (assembly GCA_030015575.1). NCBI lineage: Eukaryota > Viridiplantae > Streptophyta > Magnoliopsida > Asparagales > Amaryllidaceae > Agapanthus > Agapanthus africanus. The sequence goes on along the minus strand of CM057343.1, from coordinate 301,893,383 downwards.
TGATTCAAGAGTTGATATAATGATTTAATGCATAATTATATATTTGATATATTATTTTGCATTAACTAGTATTGGTTCACTTTAAATGGTTTTTCTCACTCGGATGTGCACATTGTATATGTGATATATTTTTTGTTCACTTGATTGTATCATGTTTGATGATACATGTTTGCTAGGGTTTTTGTGTAAAGAATTAAACCATGGTTATTTAAATGGTTAGGGTTTTGATTATCTTAATTAATTATTTAGGTTATTTCCTTTTTGGGCATGTAAAGAGAAAATGGTTTCTTTTCATTCATGAAGCTTGATGAAGCTTCATGAAGACTTTGACCAAGTGACCATTTTGTCTCATGCTTAACCCTAACCATTCCATTCAACCATGATTAACTCTCTACACATTACCATGGTTAATATTATGATAAGAATGATTTTATTATTCTTTTTCAAAAATAACTTATCATAATATTCATCTTCTTCTTCTTCTTCTTCACTTGAAGAAAGCATGCCTTCATCAATGGCAACTTGATGAAATGAGTGAGAAATCCAATTCTAAAGTGAACCCACCTCCTATTTCTTCATCCTCTACCTCTTGCCAAGTAGTAGAGTGTGTTTTCTTCACAAGTTTCATGACTTGGTGAAGTGGGAGCTTGATCTTGTGATGCCTCGACGTAGATCATCTTCGGCACGAAGCCGACGACCTTGCCCGCCCATTTCTCCGATGAAGCCGACGCTAGAGCCCGGGATTTCATTTGGACAGCGGAGAGGACTTCATCATGGAGCCGTGGAGGTGGAGGACCGGATCTACAAAGGTTGTATTTCTGTACTCTTTGTTAAAGTAGTTAACTTGTTGCTTTGTCGCCTAAACTTCTAGCCAACGATCCGTATTAAGGTTTCTCGGCACCTCTAATTTTTGAAATTAGCATGGTTGATGCCTTGTGAGACCTCTTGAGAGTGCCTAGGAACCCTACAGTCTATAAGCACATCCTTAAAAGGTCCCTCATCGTGGGAGTTTCGAGACTGGGCATCGATACTCCATTAGTAGACTAGTGTATACAGTCGAGCCCCGACGAGGGGCGCTGTCCGGTCTCATAAGCCATTGGTGTCAGCTGGATCAGCTAAGATGTATACAGCTGCTCATTGGGTTATGAGTACACCAGACAGGACTCGCCGGGAACATGCTAGTTGGTATTATACCTGATGTCAGATAGCAGTTCCCTGGTGACATGTGTACAGGTTAGTTCATCGACCTGAGATCGTCATTTGTCTCGTATGAGTTCCCACTATGCTTTGATTAATACCCTACCACGGCTCAAAGGAGTCGTGCAAACATGTTTTAGTTGGGTACAGACCCGAGCCACATGGAGGCAGTGAGCGGAGCGGCATGGGTTTCGTCTCTCCCGGTATTGGCGGTGAGATCGCGTTGTGTCTAGGAGAGCCATTACACGAAGTCCTTGGCCAAGGCAGGAGATTTACTGGTAGGTATTCCAGTAGTATCTCAGGGTGTTCTGGGCTACACTCCGACACGACTTGTACCGCTTTTGGGGGTCTGACTTTTACCAACCCCCTAGGCTCGCTATGCGATGCTCATAGACGAACGAACCGGACTGTACGGATATTGTCACTGATAGGCTCAGTAGGGTGTCAGGATGAGTTCGCTCATCGACCTCCCTTTTGGTCAATACGTAGTAGCCCGTTACGTACGGCTAGTACCTCTGATATGCTAGTGGTTAAATCTACAGCCAAAGTATTGACGAGTCTTTAGAGTCCCCTACAGACAGTTTCTCATGTTTCAGGCGAAACGTTGTAGAGGCCGTATGATTTATGGCAGGGTCCGATCATATACGTGTAGTAGTGCACAGATCATGATCGGGCGGATCATACTAGTAGGCTTTGGTTTAAGCCGGATCCTAGTATTCGATTTGTTGGATTACTTTAGTCTCATCGCATTCGCATTCGGTCGGAATGCGGATGCAGGTATGTATATACAGGTGAGGGGTATCCTTGTGATCCGTCACGAGTTTACTTTAGATGTTGCCATACCTTTTTATTGTTGTAAACATTTGGGTTAATGTTTAGATATGGAAATTATGAGCTAGAAATCATCATTTGAAGCATTAATTGTGACACATGCACAAGTGATGACTCATGGTCTCTTTCTTTGCGCATGTGTCACATAATATGATGGTTTTGTGAGTTGATTTGATGAGAGGAGAGAGAGGGGAAGCCAAGGGTGAGGTTGGATCTTGTATTATGATACTCTTGCTCTCATTTTATCATATGAAACACAAAAGAAAAAAAAAAGACACTTCTTCTTCTTCTTCCTCTAGCTCATTATCTCCATCAATGGCTTCATCTCTAACCTCCATCCAAATCAATGAATGCAAGAGACAAAGTGATCACAAATATTCTCTACATCACCTTGGACACGTCGGCTAGCACACTTCATGCCCGAGTTGCTTCGGATGAAGCGGGAGCCCGTAAAAAGAATCGATGATGTGGTGCCCTTTCCGACGAGGAGATCGAGACCGGAGATACCGCGAGGAGCTTGGGATGGTGGCCAACGACTGAAGGGCATGGATCGGTCGGTATAGCTTTCCAACCCTCTCTCTAGATAGCTAGTTGTAGATTAATAGTTCGATCCGGGTTTTAAGCATACGATAGCGCCGGTTTCAAGTTAAGAAAAAGTTTTTGTTTCCGCATTTTGGCCTCGGATAGACGGCCGGGGCGCTACCGTAGTCTTACATGGTATCAGAGCCACGCCATTAACCTTTACTAGCTTCCTCTAGCGTGTTTAAAAATTTGATCAAACGAATTTTCTAAAAACTGCATTTCCAATCATGAAGTTTCTGTCGAATTTTTTTTATCGTCGAAAAATTATTTTGAGCATTGCAGAAATTCAGACAGGGTTTTCTAAGAACACTGCAGAAAATTAGTTGCATGATATCACTGTAGCGCGGCGGAACCGCGGCCGTACCCATGTTTTGGCCGTGGATCCGCCGCAGTACTGTAGCCACAGTGCACGAAATTTTCTGAGGTGATCTCTGACTTGGAAATGTGGTTTCTGGTATTTTTTGTTTGGGCTCAGATTTGTCTGAGTACTGGGTATTGTACTTGGGGCCCACTTCGGGAAATTTTGTCGATCAAAAATTTAAATATGTTGGTTCACAGTATTTACATTATATCTGTGACCGTGAATGTCATTTGATCGGTAAATCTTGTCTAATTGCTATAGTTCTTTTAGACGGATTTGCGAACGTGACATTCACGTTGATATTTTGTGTTGTGCTATGATGTTGCGGATTTATCGTGGTGGATAGCCTAGATGCAATGGTAGTACAGTTTGGTTGTATTTGTACATTTGATTTTGCCGGGCGAGAGTCCGACATGTGGACTGCCGTCACTGCCTGTTTGTATATTATTCTTTTGGGGCATGACCGGGCTGAGGTCGATGTACCCGTTGTATATATATATTTTACATTCTGTACTAGGATTACCCTACGTTGGGGTGCACGGTTAGTCGAGTTCTAGAGGGCAAGGGGCCCGCATTTCATGGCTTTGAGACGGAGGGGGCTTCACTCTAGAATTGGCGGGCTATTCGCCGCACTCGTAGGGGTACAGGTTGACCCAAGAAGGGGTGCTCAAGTTACCGGATTCCGTGAAATGCTGGGTGGTCCATTCACTTTGCTGAAGGGGGCTGCCTCGCTTCAGGTTTTGATGGGTAACTTGCCACACCCGTAGAGGTCTAGGATTTCATTGCACAGGCTATCCACACGACCATGGGAACGTTGGGTTTCTGTAGCGGCTCTATGAAACCCGGGGATCCCAGATTATCTGTATTGTTCTGTGATGTTTATTACATTTCTGTGTTGTTGCATTTTTATCACGCCTCGAGCGATTATATATTGATATATATACTAGTAGATGTTGTATATGTTATACACCCGCGCTAGTCCAGTCCCCGCTCTGTCGTTAGTTAAGTAACCTAACGGGTGATGACGGGACCCAGTGGCGAATGCGGATGGCATATACGTACATCATATTTTCGTTCTTTTATGGTGTGATTAATTGATGGGACTACATTGATTCGGATCAATGCAAGCTAAACAAACCTATTCTTATGTTGTTGGAACATTTTTCAAAAAAAGCTGTTATTGCAAGGACGTTCTCTTTTGTTTTGCATAGTGGTATTCGGTTATGAATATCCAGCACCTCAGTCGACGAGGCAAGGGCCGAGATCGCTTCACCGGGAGTGACCCTTTGGACAGAAGTTTGCGTCAGGGTAATAACTTCACTATAATTGATTACCTTTTGTTTTGCATCGCGGTATTCAGTTGGAATATCGTGGACCTCATTCTACGGGGAAAAAGCCGAGATCCCTTCACCGGGAATGACCTCTTTAGCTAAGGTTTTCGCCACTATATATTTATAAAAAGCTATGCAGTTCCTTCAACGATATCAAGTTCATTACGTTAAAGGTTTTTCGCCAAAAATCAACCGTAGCCTCCGTCATTTCTTGCAAGTATTACTTAGTATTCGTCCTGCGTTTGTTGACTGTGTCAAGGCGTAGTGTGTGGTAGCTAAGTAGTGTTTGTTTGTGGCATATTAATGGGATTGGTTAGGATAGTCATGCGGCCTTGTTGACTGTGTCAAGGGCTCGTACGTGTGGGTTTAATGCAATCCAGGATAATGACGGGTTGTACTTGACTAGGACACTTTGATTTGTTGACTGTGTTATGATCACTTGGGTCTTAAGGGTAAAAATCACATCGGGAGTTTCTAAAGAAACTGAAACTTTCCAGATATGCGTATACCTTCTGGAGTTTGATAACGTGAGTGGATTCCATTACGTTATCATGCGATGATAGTTGGATCCCGATTCCCACTGATGAGTTGGTTTACTCCTCGGGTGATCCCGACTAATTCTTCTTTCAGGTTTGGAGGAGAATTTGAGGTTACAGTGGGTGGTTTCCTGATTAGATAAAGTGATAACCATTCTGATCTAGGTTAGAGTGCACGCTGAGTGTTTCTTTTCTCTCTCTTTGGCAGCGACCATGACCCGACCCTTGACTATGACTTAGTGACCAAGTTAACCGAACCTTCTTAAAACTCTGGGTTTTGGATTGTCTGAGTTGCAAACCTCTTTGCCACTCCTACTTTTATCCTTTTCTCCAGAACACCCCGTATTACTACGAACATCCACTTCCATTGGATAAAACCATCGTATGGTTATATACGAACTCGAAGGAACCTGTTCCAGATTCGAGAATGGTTTCTGGTTCTAGAGAAAATGAATAGGACTATTCAGTTGTCTTTTCCTTTTACCTTCTCTCAGGTTGTGAGTGCTCCTTGGATTAGGACAGTACACCTATTACGCTAATTGGATAGCCTTCTTCTAAACCATAGGCAGGTGCCGAACGGTAGGGAATGAAGAAAACCAATTAGCTTAACGATAGTGTACAGAAGGTAATAAGTTAAGACAAATAAAGGGATTAGTAAGAGGGCAAAGTAAATTGCGACTGCTATTCACGACCAAACCAAGTATTTCTTTGCCAATCCTACATCACCTTTGTATTTCTCCAGAACACTCTGTATCACTACGAAGATCCACAGTTTATTGGATACTCCATCGTATGTTCATATACGCACTCGAAGGAACTTGTTCCAGTTCGGGGATGGATTCTGGTTCAGGAGAAATAGGAATAAGGTTTATTCAGTTGTCTTTTATCTTCACCTTCTCTTAGGTTACGAGTACTCCTAGGATTAGGAGAGTACACCCATTATGCTTATTGGATAGTCTTCTTCCAAACCATAGGCTGGTGCCGAACGGTAGGGAAGGAAGAAAACCATTTAGCCTAAAGGGGTGTACAGAAGGTAATGACTAAAGACATATAAAGGGATTTGGAGAGATGGCAAAGAAATATACGGTTACAGTTGTGAATCTGATAATGGAAGAGGCATTACTAAGAATACCCGGATACCCCTTCGAAACATTTACATGTTTCAGTTTCACTATGTATTTTTAAAAGAAAACTGATTTCCTAATTAGCCCTTGCTCCAGGGTATGTATTTACCAGGTTTGATTCTCACATCTGTATGGTTTTATAGATGATGAGTGCGAGTAAGTTATTGGGGATTGGGTGATCATCCTCATTATATCAGGATTCGTTGTAATTGGTGATATTTGAGGAAATCATCTGGGTTGTATGCCGGACGGCAAATATTTGGTTTTGAATATCCATTGTTATGCACCAATTTCAAATTGATATATCTGTACATTTATTTTTATAAAGTGAGATATAAATTTTTGAAATTATGTCTATGACATTTACCTATATCAGTGGATGGTTAGGTAAGGAGCATTAAACAGCGGGGTAATTCTTCTTAACCATAAGTACAGTTTTCAACCTGCGACACACAATGAATGTGTTATTAGACTCAGGGGACTTATACAGAGTATTGTATGTTGTCCAGTGTCCATGAGGACAGAGGGGTTGGTACTCATACTATATTCTGTTTACTTGTGACTTCTCTAGTTCTTAGACATGTGTTTCGTAGAAATGCAAGGTCTAAGTTTTGAGAAGTTATAGGTATAAGAATAAAGTAGAGAACCAGGCGTTGCAAGTATTAGGATTCTTCAAGGTGATCGAAGATGTAGATACTTGTGTATGGTATTCAGTTGATAGTAATGATTAAGAGAACTTGCTTCTCTTTCAGGTTACTCATAATTGGAAGCACTCCTAAGTTGAGTAATGCTGATCGGCCTCTTTCCATTTAGTTGACATGCACTGGAGACAGCTGCATGAGTTGAATCTGGTTCCAATTAAATCGGTGCCTCTGTTTCTATATTGGATATATAATAGTTCATATTTTGATAATGTTAAGGTACGAGGAGTTGTCCGGCTTATGCTTAAAACCAGACTCTGGATAACTCAAGGCACGTTTCTGTAATGGCTGTTTGTGGGTTGACCCGGGCTATAACGATGGTTGACTTTCTACCATCTGGAAGATCAACAGTGATATTGTTCTTGACTCGCCACAGTTTTAATAAAAATGGATTTTTTCAGAAAACAGTAGTGGGAGTATGGTAGAACTGGAAGTGATTCCAGAACCGCAAACGATTACTGAAAGTTTGATAAGAACCTAAAGATTCAATCAGGTTTGACAATCCACTGGCCACTCCGCAGATATAGTGGATAACCTCAGGCACCCGAGAGGTACTCCGGTAGCCTCAAGGACGGTGACAGGGAGGTTCTTGTTTACCCAGTCTTGACACTACTGTTGTTCCAGGCTATGAGACCCGGCAGGAGGATGAGTATACCGTCGTTCTGAACTAGCTTTAGAAATGCACGTGTATATGACTCTGCCAGAGGGTTGTCGTAGTCAGTGGGAGCAGTGGAACCAAAGTGGACAAGTAGCTTATGTCTATTTATAGACTAAAGCAGATATAGCGGAGATAGATCATCTATTTCTGATGTGACATTCATAGGTTTGACTTCATCAGAATAGGGGATGGATCTGTTAAAAAGGTAGTAGGGTGTGATGTCCTGGTATTTGGATGACATACACAGAGTAGGAAGTGAAATTCCTATACTACGATCGGTTATACTTTGGTTGTCACACAGTGGTTTCTCCACATAGGATATGGATATTATATCAGATATTCTGGTTACTAGATCTATGGTCTTAGATCTATATTTGGGAAGTGACTCAATCAGGGTACTTAGACAGCATTCTAAAGGTATTTAGAATGGACGACTCCTGGCACGGTAGTGTACCTGCAGGTGATGGAGTCACCCTCTCTAAAGGTGTCTTACAGACTAAAGGGGAGAGGGATGTGCATGATTGGCAGATCACTTGCTTAGGCAATTGAGTCAATCATGAGATGTCAAGTACAACACCAGATTTTTTTTTTTGCATGAGATGCAATAAGTTGATATTAATCCTATCGTGGAGAAACGTTCGGAAGCAGTTTTAGAACATAAGTGGATGTTCTAGGGAAATGATAACGACAGCCTCCTTCGGGAGACAGTTATCATTCCAGGCTTCCAAGGTGACCTGGATGACAGAGTGGCTGTCAGAGTTATAGTTTTCCCTCTGACGAGGGGCGGTATTTTGGACAGGTGGTCTAAGCGGATACTGAGGGAGGTGTGGCACAGGTTACTGATTAATTTCAGTTGACGATACAGTCAAAGAAGTTTGGATTTGAAGTTCATTTATGTGTTGGATATAGTGCCCTCAAAGTCAATTATTGGATCGCAGGCATGTGATTGCAATGATTGAGGAGGACCTATACCGGTAGTAAAGTCTTACTCGAGATGATAGTATGCTATCCGGTTTGCCTTTATCAGTCATGTACAGGTTCAGGTGACTGATCACTGTTACACTTTGATAGAGCCCTTAGGATCTTGCTTGACTACCAACAGTATGATGGCGATCAAATATGTGAGAGTTGGGTGGACTATAAGCACATCCTTAATTGGTGTCCCTAGTCGTGGGAGTTTTGAGATAGGGCATCTATACTCCGGAGTAGACTAGTGTATACAGTCGAGACCCCGACGAGGGGCGGTGGCCGGTCTCACAAGCCACTGGTGTCAGTTGGATCACCTAAGATGTATACAGATGCTCATTGGGTTGTGAGTACACTGGACAGGACTCGCCGGGAACCTACTAGTTGGTATTATACCTATCGTCAGATAGCAGTTCCTCAGTGACATGTGTACTGGTTAGTTCATCGACCTGAGGTCGTCATTTGTCTCGTGTGAGTTCCCACTGTGCTTTGATTTCTACCCTACCATGGCTCAAAGGAGTCGTGCAAACAGGTATTTTTTGGGTACAGTCCCGAGCCACATAGAGGCAAGTGAGCGGATTGGCAGGGGATTCGTCTCTCCCGGTATTGGGGGTGAGATCGCGCTGTGTCTAGGAGAGCCATTACACAAAGCCCTCGGCCGAGGCAGGTGATTTACTGGTAGGTACTCCAGTAGTATCTCAGGGTGTTTTGGGGCTACACTCCGACAAGAGTTATACCGCTATTTGGGGTCTGACGTTACCATCCCCCTAGGCCGATATGCGATACTCATAGACGAACGGACCGGACTGTATGTATATTGTCGCTGTTAGGCTCAGTAGGGTTCCTGGATGAGTTCGCTCATCGGCTTCCCTTGAGGTCAGTGCTTGGGCAGCCGTGACGCACAGCTAGTGCTGCTGACGACTTGTGGTTAAACCCACTGCCATGTTACTGACGAGTCATTAGAGTCCCCCACAGATAGTTTCCCAAGTTCGGGCGAAACGTTGTAAAGGCCGTATGGTTTTATGGCAGGGTTCGGAAAATGCACGTGCGTTTACGCACGTGCATATTTCGGGCAGATAATACTGGTGGGCATTGGTTTAAGCCGGATCCGAGTATTATACTGTGTAGATATAATATCTTTGTCTCAGTTGCATTTGTATTCGGTCGTAATACAAATGCGGGTATGTTTATACTGTTACGGGGTTATCCTGAAATTTGTTTTGGGATCGCTTTTGGAAGTTGCCAGTTTCCTGTTTTCTATCACCCGTATTAAACATTCGGTTTACTACGGGTTTATCTTTTCTTCATGAGGGTGAGTCATGAGGGTGAGTCATGAGAGTTCTTCTAGAAGATGGTGAGGTGTTATGCAAGGTGGATTTTTCATTAAATAGTTTTAAGTGACTCATTTGTTTCAATTAATGCATTTTGTAAAGCTTAGGATATTTCTTCTTGATCTTTATCTTATGGTCACCTATCCTAGTTCCTACACTCACCTCCCTCCGTCTATATATATGGCCGGCAACTCTTGGAGAGAGGATGATGGTGGTTGATTAAAAGTTTATGTGATTTGGTTCATGAAATTTCATAGCTCATTTCTCATTTCATATCATTCAAAAGGCAACTTCATTAACCGTCCGTCCATGGCTTTGGACGAAGTGAGACAAAGTGTTCTACTAATTCTCTACATCAATCTTGGTCATCTATTTTAGCAAACTTGATGACCGAGTTGCCTCGGATCAGAGCGGGAGCCCGTTTAAAGATCCGTTGACGTGGTGCCATCTGGACGAGGAGATCGGAGATCGACGAGACCGGAGCAGCCGCAACAAAGCGTGGGATGATGGTTAAAGAAGGAAGGACTCGAATCGTTCGGTATAACATTTCTACCCACTTTATAGTTTGTTAGTTTAGCAATAATGGTAGATCCGGGTTATAGTATACGATACCGCGAGTTAAAAAAATTTTGTTCCGCATTTAGCGTCTGTTAGACGGCCGGGACGCTACCATAGACTTACATTATGAACTAGGTCCCATCAGATATCCAGACATATTCTAAGACAGGTATTGCTCATTTCGGGAGATCGCTTTCTCCACGAATTTGAGATAAAGAGAGACATAGAAAGAAACATCAGGGCGGATCCACTCACTGAGGCTATTTCTCGAACGCAATAGTTTCACAAATCGGCTTTGTGAGACTGATTAGTTGAGGAGTTGGGTGTTCGGTATCACACGGGCTGTGAGTATGCGACATCGCAATAATTAGCCTTGAGTGCAAGTGGAAGATTGTTGGATATAGTGCCCTCGGAGTCAATTATTGGATCACAGGCACGTGATTGCAATGATTGAGGGAGGACCTATACCGGTAGGACAGTCTTACTCAAGATGATAGTATGCTATCTGGTTTATCTTTATCATCGTGTACAGCTTTAGGTGACATTACAGGTCACTACTGCACGTTGATAGAGCCCTTAGGACTCTTGCTTGACTACCAGCAGTATGATGGCGATCATATACGTGAGAGTTGGGTAGTCTATAAGCACATCCTTAAAAGGTCCCTAGTCAAGGGAGTTTTGAGACTGGGCATCGATTCTCCATTAGTAGACTAGTGTATACAGTCGAGACCCCGACGAGGGGTGGTGACCGGTCTCACAAGCCATTGGTGTCAGTTGGATCACCTATGATGTATACAGGTGCTCATTGGGTTATGAGTACACCAGACAGGACTCGCAGGGAACATGCTAGTTGGTATTATACCTGATGTCAGATAGCAGTTTCTTGGTGACATGTGTACAGGTTAGTTCATCGACATGAATTCGTCATTTGTCTCGTGTGAGTTCCTACTGTGCTTTGATTACTACCCTACCATGGCTCAAAGAAGTCGTGCAAACAGGTTTTAGTTGGGTACAGTCCCGAGCCACATGGAGGCAGTGAGCGGATCGGCAGGGGTTTCGTCTCTCCCGGTATTGGGGGTAAGATCGCCCTGTGTCTAGGAGAGCCATTACACGAAGTCCTTGGCCAAGGCAGGAGATTTACTGGTAGGTATTCCAGTAGTATCTTAGGGTGTTCTGGGCTACACTCCGACACGACTTGTACCGCTTTTGGGGGTCTGACTTTTAGTAACCCTCTAGGCCCGCCATGCGATGCTCATAGACGAACGGACCAGACTGTACGGATATTGTTACTGACAGGCTCAGTAGGGTGTCAGGTTGAGTTCGCTCATCGACCTCCCTTTTGGTCAATACTTGGTAGCCCGTTACGTACGGATAGTACCTCTGACATGCTAGTGGTTAAATCTACAGCCAAAGTATTGACGAGTCTTTAGAGTCCCCCACAGACAGTTTCTCAAGTTTCGGGCGAAACGTTGTAGAGGCCGTATGATATATAGCAGGGTCCGATCATATACGTGCAGTAGTGCACGGATCATGATCGGGCGGATCATACTAGTGGGCTTTGGTTTAAGCCGGATCCTACTATTAGATTTGTTGGATTACTTTAGTCTCATCGCTTTCGCATTCGGTCGGAATGCGGATGCAGGTATGTATATACAGGTGAGGGGTATCCTTGTGATCCGTCACGAGTTTACTTTAGATGTTGCCGTATCTTTTAATTGTTGTAAACATTTGGGTTAATGTTTACGTATGAAAATTATGAGCTAGAAATCATCGTTTGGAGCATTAATTGTGACACATGCACAAGTGATGACTCATGGTCTCTTTCTTTGTGCATGGGTCACATAATGTGTTGGTTTTGTGAGTTGATTTGATGAGAGGAGAGAGAGGGGAAGCCAAGGGTGAGGTTGGCTCTTGTATTATGATACCCTTGCTCTCATTTTATCATATGAAACACAAAAGAAAAAAAAGCCCCTTCTTCTTCTTCCTCCAGCTCATTATCTCCATCAATGGTTTCGTCTCTAACCTCCATCCAAATCAATGGATGCAAGAGACAAAGTGATCACAAACATTCTCTACATCACCTTGGTCACGTCGGCTAGCACACTTCGTGCCCGAGTTGCTTCGGATGAAGCGGGAGCCCGTAAAAGGATCGATGATGTGGTGCCCTTTCCGACGAGGAGATCGAGACCGGAGATGCCGTGAGGAGCTTGGGATGGTGGCAAAAGACCGAAGGACACGGATCGATCGGTATAGCTTTCCAACACTCTCTCTAGATAGCAAGTTGTAGATTAATGGTTCGATCTGGGTTTTAAGCATACGATAGCACCGGTTTCAAGTTAAGAAAAAGTTTTTGCTTCCGTATTTTAGCCTCGGACAGACGGCCGGGGCGCTACCGTAGTCTTACACACTCATACTTGCAAATATGCTTACTTGTACAACCATATTGGAGCACAGGCATATTGTACACTCATACTTGCGTATATGCCTACTTGTACATCCATATTGGCGCATAGGCATATTGTACACTCATACTTGCGTATATATTACATGTACAACCATATTGGTGCACATGCACATTGTACACTCATACTTGTGTATATACCTACTTGTACATCTATATTAGCGCACAGGCATTTTGTATACTCATACTTGCATATATACCTACTTGTACATCTATATTGCCGCATTGGCATATTGTACACTCTTACTTGTGTATATATCACTTGTACATACATAGATGATGCTGGTTTGATTTTGGAGAATTGGGGAAAGCATGTTATTTTTTCAAAACTGGATCCACTTAAAAAAGCAATTTTCCCTTATTGCTCATGGTACGACTTTATGCTGCATACATCACATTACATGGATTTACACATTGAGTTTTGGATTTTATGTGATTTCTGGATTTGAGAACCGAGGTATTATTTAAAGAAAGTATGTATTGTTTGAAAACCCGGTTTTTCTTGATATGATATTTCAGTACGTCCACCATGCGTTTCTCAGTTCTGAGACGTATGATAGAAACACGATTCAAGGAGGAGGAGGATCCGTTTGCGGGTTCATGGTGGACCCGGTATGGTAGCTCGGGGCGAGAGAGAGATTTCGTGGGGATGATGATGAGCCTGACAGAGTAACTACTACTTACTGGTGATAGTATTTGGGCTCGGCGGATATCCGGAGCATACCGACTGGAGTCGAGAGATGATATGGGCCGATCCGGACTGACGGAGCCCGTGGACCGATCCGGACTGACGGAGCCTGAGGTATGAGGATTTACGTGTTGATGATGGACACGGGTTTCATGATGTTTTCGAGTGTCGATGTTGGACACCCAGATTCTATGATTTTGATGTGTCACGAGGGACACACGTTAATTTATATCCTCATACTTTCATGCATTTGCTTTTATGACATTTACATGCATGATGTTGTTGTGTCATTGGTTGACACGTGGACGAGATCCACATGCATACAGGCATTGATTACATAGTTGGAAGATTATCCACATACTTATAGACTTGAGTATATAGTTGACACTGTTTCATGCTGATTACATCGATCATACCTTATATATATGATATGTTGCTACCTGAGGCACCGGCACGGGCACTTGGTATTACACTTATGTATAGATGTTTACCATTGCCGCCTTATCTTGCTTCAGACGTTATCATTTTGAGGATATATATTACTGATCGTTTTGACCTAGGATTGAATCATACATACGATTTCTGCTCTGTGATGTTTTCTACTCACGAGTTGGCAACTCACCCCGTTGTGCCACAGTTTCTTGCAGGTTTTGCCGTACAGGTTTCATTGCGGCTTTGCTGGCACACTGCTTTCATTCCGGATGATTGCTTTGGTAGGTGGGTTCACTTGCATCGTGACCACCATTGTGCATGTATTTATTTCAGTGGTATCTAGTAAACTCCATCAACCAGACTTGTATTATTTTTAGATTTAGAAGACCAGTTGTATTTTATTTCGACCGTAGAGTCGCGCTTGTATTATTATGTTTTTCTTATTGTTTCGAATTTCTTTTTGAGTTTTGATCCTCGCCCTTGGCGTTGTATATTATATTGCTTGCGTGATTGTGGCCGTCAATGGACGAAGAGCTAGCTCCCGCTTGGGGATACCTTTATTCATATTATTCATGTTGTACCCCGTTCGGGGCCAGTATTTACAAAGGAAACGCTGCCGAAATTTTCAGAAATCACTTGATGTTTTAAAAACGCATAATTTGGCTTATGCTATTAAAACTACTTGCTTTTAAACAAGTTTTCCTTCATTTATTATTTAAAATGGTTTAAGATTTCTGGGCTTTTGGCTTACTTGAATTAGATGGGGTCCTATAGACATCATATAATTCAAGGGCCAGTTACGTGCCATTTCGGGACGTGACACATATGATGCGATTGAGTTAGGGTAGTTGTGCGACCTTGTTGGCCTTTGTCAAGGGTCGTGCGGGTGGGTTTAATTCAATAAGGAAATGGCGGGTTGAACTTAACAAGCATCCTATGGTTTGTTGGCCTTTGTCAAGGTCATAGGAGGTTAGGGGCAAAATATTATTGGGAATTTCAAGTGTTGAAATTTGCAATGAGATTGCATAACTTCTATGAGATAGTTGGATCCCGATACCCACTACGAGTAAGAGTTACTCCTGGGAGAGTTTTACATATTACAAATAGCCGATCAAGTAGGTGTCTAGAAAGGTGTCAACGGGGTTACACCCCTGGAAAAACGAGGTTTATTTTAATTAGGTCCATGCGAAAGCACGGGGAACCTCCCTCAAATTACCGGCACTGGCCTGGCTGAAAGATTGGCGAACTTATAGGGTGTAATTAATCCCAGCTAGTCTTTTCTTTTAGGGTTTGAAGGAAGATTTGACTAAAACAGTGGGAGCCATCCTGATTAGATATATTAATAACCAATCTAACCTTGCAAGAGCATACGCTGAGTGTTTTCTTCTCTCTCTCTCCAGGTAGCGACAATGTCATGCCTTAATCAAGATAATAATACGGATGTATTGACCGAACCCGCTTGTTATACTGAGCTAAGAAACGTTGGTCCCGCTCTAACTTATAATTGTTATAAGACCGAGCAGGAAATAGGGGATTACCATAATTCCCGTGCCGCCCAAACGAAGAAAGTGCATGATAATGCATCTTCTTCGGGTGTGTTCATTATAGAGAACTGTTTCTCAGTATCCTTTATGTCCTAGGTATGAGATACCGGATCAGTATCCTACATATATAATTTGTTACATAGGCCCCAGATAGATAGAGAACTGAGAAAGGGTGATATGTTTTAAGAGTTAAAAATGGTGCAATTGTTGCAGCCAAGTCTGTTGGCAGTTATCACCCTGTATAACCAAATACATTGATTCTGAACGAATGTTATTAGATACCGAACCTGATATACAACATCATATCAGTCTTTTTATTTAGTAAAGAAGGATATAATTTTGTATTGTTGGATAATGTTTTGAACATTTCCTATATCAAGAGTTGATCGGTTCAGGCACGTTATCTAAAAGCATATACATTCTAAATCAAATCACAGTTCTTAACGTAAAGAACACACACAAGAGGAAGAGTTCAGAAATGAACAAATCCTTCTTGAAGCATTACAGACTAGGTCATATCAATGCGGCCCGACTAGCTGAAGTTACATAAAGATGCATATTTAAATCAGTTTGAATTTATATCTTGTGAAACTTGCCAGTCATGTCACAAAGATAAGATGACCATACCTCCGTTTATTTGAAACAAAGAAAGAGTTAGAGAACTCTAGGGATTGATACATGATGATGTATGTAAGTCCCCTGTCTACACATGCCAGGACTTGTTCTTTGTACTTCATTACATTCACTGATGATCTCTCAAGATTCGCACATGGGTTCCAGTTGAAACACAAGTCTGAACCTTTTGAGATATTCAAAGAATATAAATTAGAAGTAGAGAACCAAAACGGGTAAAAGTATTATGTCTTTTGATGTGATCAGGAAGGAGAATACTTGAGCACGGAGTTTCTGGACTATTCTAAAAGAGAATGAGATTCTCTCTCAGCATTACTCCTCCGTATACACCACAGTTAGTCGGTGTATCGGGGCGGACCTATCGCATCCTATGTGATATGGTGTGCTCTATGATGAGTACTACTGAGTTACCTATTTCCTTTTGGGGGTTATGCACTTGAGAAGTTGCATACCTATTGAATAGGGTTCCAATCAAATCAGTTGCCTACCACTCCATATGTGATATGGTATGGGAAGAGCCCATCTCTTAAGTAATTTCATATTTGGGGTTGTCCGGCCTATGTCAAAAGAAAAATCCGGACAAGCTCGAGGCAAGGTCAGTTCTGTGGAAATTTGTTGGATATCCCAAGCATTCGCAAGGGAATATCTTCTACCACACTGAGGAGCAAAAGGTATTTTGTTTCTCAGCATGCCACCTTTTTAGAAAGGGAATTTCTTATGAAGAAATTAGTGGTTATGAGGTAGAACTGGAAAGAGTTCCAGCTATACAAACTACAGCTAATATTTGGTAGAAACGGAGGATTCAATAGTTCCCAACGAACCTCAGCCTCTCCGCCGATCTAGTAGGGTTCCTCATCCACTTGAGAGATACTTCGGTTTTCACTATGACAGTGGGAGAGAGGATTTCACCATGAGATGATGACCCAACTAGTTTCGAGCAGCCCATCAAGAGTGGGAACTCTATGAGAATGGCTGGATGCTAAGCGATCTGAGATGGAATCCATATACACCAACAAAGTATGGACTTTGGTTGCTATATCTGAAGGGTTAAATTCCCATCAGGAACAAGTATATCTTGAGAAGATTACTTGGTATACATAGAAAAGTTGAGACTTTCAAACCTATGATTAAGTCCATCCACATCCTACTTTCCATTGCTGCATACCATGACTACAATATCTGGCGGTTGGATGTCATGACTGCTATTCTAAATGATGATTTTGAAGAGAGCGTCTATAAGTACACAGCCAGAGGGCTTCGTTGACAGTGGATGCAGCGGAATCATGTGCAAGTTGCTTTATGAGTTAAATCAGGGATCACGGAGTTAGAACATCTGTTTTGATGTGGTAGTCAAAGATTTTGACTTCATCAATATGGTAGATGAACCTTGTATATACAAAAAGATAGTAGGGAGTATGGTGGTGATCCTCGTATTGTACGTGGATGACATACTCTTGATAGGAAATGAGTTTCCTATGCTACGCTCGGTCAATATCCTCTTATCACAAGGATTCTCCATAAAGGATCAAGGTGATACCTCCTAAATCCTGGGTTTTGGATCTATGAGATAGATCTAAATGGATGTTAGGATTCTCACTAGGTGTAGTGAGATAGTATCAATTGATCTTGGGGAGAATCACTGGATAGGATCCAGGGTGGTAAGATCGACTGAAAGTCAGTCACAGGCACTGTCTTTACCCTCAGTAGAGGGACGGTATGTTGGAAGAGTTCCAAGTTAGATACCGTGGTAAACTAGACGATAAAGGTTGGATACATCGCAGCCAACGATTCTACCAAACAGGCAGTCTGGGTGTATATAAGTTCATGAGATGAACTTTGTTCCTACCATTTTGTGACAATGGAGTTGTGGCTTTGGCCCAGGAACCCCCGTCCCATCAGTAATCCAGACATATTCTCAGGCAGTATCACCTAATCAATGGAGATGGATGATCTCCAAGGGGTCGAGCTTAAGAGAGTAGACTTGGAGGACAACACGGCGGATCCACTCACAAAGGCCTATTCTCAGGAGAGACTTTTAAGGGATGGTTGAGTATGAGATACTTCAACCACTGCTGATAGTTGGGTATGAGATACTACAACATATGGCTCTAGTGCAAGTGGGAGATTGTTAGTTATATGTATGCCCTAGAGGCCATTACTGTACATACGATGTATATTGTAGTGGATGCTTGGACATATATAGTGAGGACTTTCTTGCTCGACATGGTAGTATGCTATCTGATTGCTCTATATCTTAACATGCACATTGATTTTCTCTATGTTACATGTTGATAAAGCCCTTAGGATGAGTACTTGACTACCAGGAATATGATGCAGATCATACTAGTGGGGACAGAGTAGTCGGAAAGTACATCCTTCAAATGTTCCTAGTCGCGGGTGTATCGAGATAGGGCATCGTTATACCAGAGTATACTAGCATGTACGCTTCTCGACCCATGTGATGGGCGATGGATGATCCCATATCCATTGGTGTTTGACATCAGAGATGGTATACGGGTGCTCAGTGGAGACTGGGTACACTGGACGGACTCGCCGAGAACTCCCAGATGGTATTATACCTCACGTCAGATGGCAGTTCTCGGGTAACACTGGTACAGGTTAGTCTGTAGACCCGAGATCGTCATAGATTCTTGTGTGATTCCCACTGTGCTTTGATTTCCACCTTACCACGTTCAAGAGAACGTGCAAAATGGTGGTTTTTGGGTACAGTCCTAAGTCACATGGAGGCAATGAGCGATAAGAGAGGATTCGTCTCTCCCGGTATAGGGAGTTGATGTTGCGCTGTACTCGAATTGCTGTAACAGGAAGTCCCTGGCCAGGGCTGACTCCGAGATATACTGGTAAGTGTTATCAGTTGTTTCTCGACCCGTTATAAGTCTCACATAGGCATGACTTATCGATTACTGGGGTCTGACGTTTACCACCCCTAGACTGGATATGCGACATATCAGACGAAGAGACCGGACTGTACGGTAGTGTTACTGTTTGGATTCGCAGGAGTGTGAGCAGGCTTGCTTGTTGATCTTCTGATCGCTCAATACCCGGGTGGCCGTTACGTTTAGCAGACCGCTTGCGGGTTGTGGTTGTTTGATATGATCATCACCTACTACCGGCGTATTGACGAGTCTTTAGAGTCCTACACAGAGATTTCCTGGCTCAAGCGAAACGGAGTAGGAGCACATATGTGATATGTGCGGGACCGAGATTAATGTGTGTATGTGATACTGCATTCTATTCTCGTGATATATATATCGATTGGTTAAATGAGATATAGCCGGGTTATCGGATCAAGAGTTGATTCGATATAAGGATACATTTGATATTAGTCGGTTATATGTGATATGACCGGATTATTAAATCAATTGTTGATTTAATAATTTAATGTATAATTATATATTTGATATATTACATTACATTAACTAATATTAGTTCACTTAAATATTCATTTTTCTCACTTGATGATACATTGATATATATGTGATATATGTTAAATGTATTGTTTTCTTTATGCATACTTATTATATATATGATATATATTAGTATGTCATGCTTGGTTACACATGCAACATGGGTGTATGAGACTTATACCATGCTAGGGTTTAGCTAGGGTTTTATTTTTTTTTAAGTAATTCAAACATTTGGTTTTTGTCATGGTTGATATTTTGTGCAAACAAGATAACCATTGACAAAGTCAATATGTTTGTCTAGCTTAGGATATTTATTAACCCAACCCTTAACCATAGGCTATGGTTTATTCTCTATTGAGTTAGCCATGATATTATTTCACCATGGTTGCCTTTTTAACTTCATGAGTTTAATCTTTAGTTCATCATAACTTCATCTTCTTCTTCCTCTGATTTGAAGCTTTCTAGCTTCATGATAAAGTGATGAACTATGTGAGAAAATGAACTCTAAAGTGAGCAAAATTCCTATTTCATCATCCTCTACTACTTGCCATTTAGTATAGGGTGTTTGCTTCACTAATTTCATGATTAGTGAAGAGATAGCTTGGGTTAGTGTCTCCTTGACGTAGATCATTTTCGGCCTCAAAGGCTTCGAAGCAAGCTTGTTCTATTCTTCTTGTGGAGCCTCTCTAGAGCCCGGAGTTCATGATCGCAGCGAAGGGACGACTACACGGAGCTAATGAAGTGAAGGACCGGTCTACAAAGGTTGTATTTCTTGCTCACTAGACTTGCAAAGTGTTTGCATTTACTTTTCCGTCGATTTCTAGTTAACGATTCATGGTTAGGGTTAGCTAGAACGGCAAATTTTTGAGTTTGGCATGGACGATGCCTCCCGAAACCTTGCTGCCGTCCTACGGAACCCTGCAGTTTGATATGATCATCACCTACTGCTGGCGTATTGACGAGTCTTTAGAGTCCTACACAGAGGTTTCCTGGTTCATGCGAAACGGAGTAGAAGCACATATGTGATATGTGCGGGACCGAGATTAATGCGTGTATTTGATGCAGCATTCTATTCTTGTGATTAGTGACATCGTAGGTTATATGTGATATAGCTAAGTTATCGGATCAAGTGTTGATTCGATAAGTTTTTAGATATGATATTAGTCGATTAAATGTGATATACCCGGATCATTAAATCAAATGTTGATTTAATAATTTAATGTAGAATTATATATTTGATATATTAAATTACATTAACTAATATTTGCACACTTAAGTATTCATTTTTCTCACTTTTGATACACTTTACATATATGTGATATATGTATTGTTTTCTTTGCACACAAAATATATATGTGATATATATTGTTGTGTCATGCTAGGTTACACTTGCAACATGTATG
Organism: Agapanthus africanus; assembly: GCA_030015575.1. Classification (NCBI taxonomy): domain Eukaryota; kingdom Viridiplantae; phylum Streptophyta; class Magnoliopsida; order Asparagales; family Amaryllidaceae; genus Agapanthus; species Agapanthus africanus. The sequence continues at coordinate 301,872,618 of CM057343.1, read as the reverse complement.
TATGAGACTCACACCTTGATAGGGTTAAGTTAGGGTTTATATTTATTTGAAGCAAATTCAAAATTGTGGAGATATTTGTCATGGTTCAAAGCTTATAGAAGCTTATGGTCTTCATTGACTTAGTCCACTCCTTTGTCATGCTTAAGATATTTGTTAACCCAACCCTTAACCTTAGACTATGGTTTATTCTCTACATGAGTTAGGCATGACACTAACTCACCATGGTTTCAATTCTAACCTCAATTCATTCTCTCTTCATTATTCTTCATCTTCTTCATGAGCTCAATGAAAAGAGTTTTCTAGGATTTGAAAAAGTGAAGACAATTTGTGAGAAAAATAAAACTAAAGTGAGCCCACTTCCTACTTTATCATCCTCTACTATTAGCCATTTAGTTTAGGGTGTTTGCTTCACTAATTTCATACATTAATGATGAGGTAGCATGAGCTCGAGTCTCCTCGATGTAGATCATCTTCGGCCTCGAAGTCATTGAGCAAGCTTGTTCGATTCTTCAATTGAACCCTCTCTAGAGTCCAAGAGTTCACCATTCGCGGCGAAGGGACTACGACATGGAGCTTTAGAAGTGAAGGACCGGTCTACAAAGGTTGCATTCCCTCATTCGCTTTAGTTGTAAAGTTGTTTACATATCGTTCGTCGCATTTTCTAGTAGCGATTCTAGGGTTAGGGTTTACTAGAACGGCAAATTTTTAAAATTGGCATGGGCGATGCCTCCCGAAAACTTGTTGCCATGCTAGGCAATCCAACATTGACTACCAGGACTATGATGGAGATCATACTACTGGGACCTGGGTAGTCCACAAGCATATCCTTCAATTATTCCTAGTCGAGGGAATATCGAGATAGGACATCGATATTCCAGAGTAGACTAGTGTGTATATTTCTTGACCCTGTATGGGGTGATGGTTGATCCCATATCCATTGGTGTTTGACATCAAAGATTGAACACAGGTGCTAATTAGAGAATGGGTACACCAAACAGGACTCGCCGATAACTCCTAGATGGTACTATACTTATCGTCAGATAGCCGTTCTCTGGTGACATTGGTACAGGTTAGTCTGTAGACCCGAGATCGTCATAGAATCTTCTGTGGTTCCCACTGTGCTTTGATTTCCTCCCTACCACGGCTCAAAGGAGTTGTGCAAACAGGTGGATTTTGGGTACAGTCCCGAGTCACATAGAGGCAATGAGCGATAGGAAGGGTTTCGTCTCTCCGGGTATTGGGAGTTGATGTTGCTCTATGCTCGATTGGCTATAACAGTAAGTCCCTGGCCAGGGCTGTTGATGAGATTTACTGGTCAGTATTATCAATAGTTTCCCGAATGGTTATGAGCCATAGATCGGCATGACTTATCAAGTTATTAGGGTCTGACGTTACCACCCCTAGACTCGATATATGACATATCAGACGAAGAGACCGGACTGTACGGTAAGTGTTACTTATAGGCTTCATAGGAGTTTGGACAAGCTTGCTTGTGGATCTTCTAATTGCTCAATACCTGGGTAACCGTTACGTCCAGCTAGTACCGCTGCCGGCTTGTGGATGACTGATGTGATCATCACCTACTGTTGGCGTATTGACGAGTCTTTAGAGTCCCACACAGAAGTTTTCCGGTTCAAGCGAAACGATGTAGGGCACATATGCTGATATGTGCGGGGGCCTGGTTAAATACGAGTATGAGATACCGTATTGTAATCTGGCGGCTATTTGTTATCGGTTAAGTTATATGTGATATAACTGGATTATCGAATCAAGTGTTGATTTGATAATGTGATATACAGATAAATGATATTAGTAAGTTATATGTGATATAACCGGATTATTGAATCAAGTGTTGATTTAATAATATGATATAATTATATATTGACTAATATTATTGCTCATTAATAATATGCTTATCATTATATATATATATATATTAATATATATGTGATATATATATATATATATTATATGAAGCATGGCATGGATTTTGTATTTTTTAGAAAATAGAAAATGAGGTGTAATATATGGAGATATTTGTGGAATGGCAAGGCATGGGTTTTTTCCTTTGTTTATTAGTTTCGACTCACTATTCAAGCATGGTTGCAATTTCTTATTTCATTTTTATTCCATATTATGAGGTCAAGTGAGAGCCATTCATGCTTGCTCATTCTAACACTTAGACATTTTTGAGAGCTCATATGATGAGTTTCTTTAACTCTCTCCATCATCATCATCTTCCGTATACTTCAAGCTCTAAACCCTCAAATGTGATGTGAACCATAGAGCTTGAGATCCCTAGTGAGCATACAACACTCCTACTTCACCATCCCACATTAGATTAGCACTTTAGTGTTGTGTGTTTTCCTTACTAAAGAGTTTAGTGAAGAGGTAGCTTGGATTGGCGGAATTCGGATGGATCATCTTCGGCACGAAGGTCATCGAAGGAAGTTCGTTCAACCTTCAAGTGGAGCCTTGTGGAGTCGCGTGGACTACAACCCGAAGCATTAGAAGAGAAGGACATGGTCTACAAAGGTTGTAGCCATCTATCTCTTAGTATAAGTTTTTGATATCATGTTTTTAACCCTAATATTCTAGTTAGATCTTGGTTAGTGTTCATTAGCACCAGGAATTTTTGAAAATTGCATGTATGATGCACGTTTAAACTATGTCGCGGTGCAAGTAAACACTTTCATTGTATCAGAGCCAAGCTAGAACATTTGGATAGGTCTTTATGATGTTAAAGTGTTCAGTCGAATTTTCAAGATCTGGATTTATCAAGTTTCTGTCGATTTTTCAAAAGTTGGAATTTTGGTGATTAAAAATATCCAGAAAATCATATAGGCTTTTTAATGGAGCCTCAAGAAATTTGAGGACCCAACTCCAACAAACGGCCATGGGAGCGCGGCCAAACACCATGTGTTGCTACGGTTCCGCGGCAAGTTAGTGTGGTTGAGGTGTCATTTTTCTTGTGCTGCTCCATTTGGGCATTTGGCACTTTCTAGATGTTTTTTAATGATTCTTAAGTTGTTGAGGTATCTGGAATTTGTGGGTATTCGACAAATCAATCGAAAAGTTCAACGTTGTCTAGATCTTGATGATATGTGATACAATTGTTAGAATCCGGAATAATTAGTTTTGTGAAAAATAGTTTGTATATTGTAAATCTAGCCGTTTAATCTCGTTTGATCGATTGCCACGGATTTTTGATTCGGATCAAAACTCCATCGCAATTGCGTATAGTACGCGATCACTAAGTCGGGAATCTTGTTGAATTATCCGACAAATTATTAAAAAGAGTTTCCAATTTGAGACTAAAATGCAAGGTTTATAAGTTAGGCAATAAATCCGGAATATGAAATAGTCCGGGTTTATGATCTCTAAGGATATGCGGATTCTAATTATTGTAGTTTTTCATTTCTCAGTTTTGGGATTCTTTTATTATGACGTCGACTGTGCGATTTCTTTTCTGCGACCGTTAGTGTAATATGTGGTGTATCCCCAATCTCGTTGTTATATGTCAATGACATTCGGGATACGCATATTTACTTACGTTGATGATATGTGATATTATGTGTTGCTATGATATGTTTTATTGGATCGTCGTGATTGAATAGCCGGGGGATTTTTCGTAAGATGAGAGTTTTTATTTTTCATTCATGTAAAATCTGCATGTAATATTCTTTTATTGTGACACTTCCGGGTTGAGGATGATGTCACTATTGATATATATTATTTACTTTTCCGCATTAGGATAGACCCAAGGCGGGGAGCATAAGTAACCGGGTTCTGGAGTCCAGTAGGAGACCATCTCGAGGAGTCGAGACCGGGTCTCCTAACTCCAGAATTGGCAGGGTTGCTTGCCGCTCTCGTAGGGGTATAGGGATGTGGGTTTGGCTATTCATCACGACCGCAGAATCCGTGTTTTTCATTATTGGCTTAATTTAAAACGCAGGCCTCCTAGTATGTCTAATATTTCATATGTTGTCTCCTGCTGCTTGGTTCTGTGATGTGATCATATAACTGCGTCAGATGAATTCTATATATATATATATGATATATAATAAACAATGGTTATGTTTTGCACCCGCGCTAGTCCAGCCCCCACTCTGCCGTTAGTTAAGTAACCTAACGATGCATGACGGGGCCCCGTGGCGAATGCGGATGGCATATAAGTGTACGTTCTATTTTCGTTTCATTTTCTGTGATGTTTAGGGAAACATTAAATGATGGAACTTCATTAATGAGATTAATGAAGGAAAAAGAAACCTAAAGATGTTGTAGAATCAAAAGGTTTTAAAAAGGTATCTCTAGTTCTTGCTTTGCATAGTGGTATTCCTTGATGAATATCCATCATATCATTCGATGAGGAAAGAGCCGAGATCCCTTCACCGGGAGTGACCTCTTTAGCAAAACTAGCAAATGCTACAACCCACTCGGTTTATCATCATAGCTTTTGTAGTTCTTGCTTTGGATAGTGGTATTCCTTGATGAATATCCAGCACCTCATTCGATGAGGAAAGAGCCGAGATCCCTTCACCGGAAGTGACCTCTTTAGCAAAAGCTAGTAAAAACTATTCGGTTTGTTTTTGAAAACTACTCGATTTAAAAGCGGAATTAAACCACTCCTTTTCAAATCACTAGATTCTGCAACGATATCAAGTTCATTACGTTAAAGGTTTTCTTAAGAACCAGTCGTTGCCCTCCGTCATTTCAGATAAGTGCTATTTAGTATTCGTGTTACGTTTGTTGACTATGTTAAGGCATAGTGTGCGGTAGCTAATTAGTGCTTATCTGCAACTATATGATGCGATTGGATTAGGATAGTCGTACGGCTTTGTTGACTATGTTAAGGGTCGTACGGGTGGGTTTAATTCAATCAAGAAATGATTGGTTGAACTTGGCTAGCGCTTATGATTTGTTGACCTTGTTAAGGTCATAAGTAGCTAGGGGCAAAAACAGCTATTGGGAATTTCAAGTGTTAAAATTTGCAATGAGATTGCATATCTTCAATATGATAGTTGGATCCCGATACCCACTGCGACTAAGAGTTACTCCAGGGAGAGTTTTCCACTTTACAATTAGCCGATCCATTAGGTGTCTAAGAAAGGTGTTAATGGGGTGATGCCCCTGCGGAAACGAGGTTATTTAAGTAGTTCCATGAGAAAGCATGGGGAGACTCCCTTGGAGTACCAATACCTGCCTGGCCGAACGATTGGCGAACTTGTAGCGTGTAATTAATCCCGGCTAATCTTACATTTTAGGGTTTGAAAGAAGATTTGATAAAAATAGTGGGAGCCATCCTGATTAGATAAAATAATAACCAATCTAATCTTGCAAAGAGCACACGCAAAGTTATTATCCTTCTCTCTCTCCTGGTAGCGACCAATGACACGCCTTAATCAAGATAATAATATGGATGTACTGACCAAACCTATTGTTGGATATGTATGCCCTAGAGGCCATTATTGTATAGTACTAGTTTGTATAATACATTTTGGAAGCTTGGGATATATATACGGGTTTATGACAGTCTTGCTCGATATAGTAGTATGCTACTTAGTTTGTTTCTATCTTAATATGTGTACGTTTCTTTTAACATATCGCTAAAAACATATTGATGGAGCCCTTAGGATCTTTGGTTGACTACCGGCGTTGTGATGGCGATCACACTAGTGGGGGGCTGGGTAGTCTATAAGCACATCCTTATTTTGGTCCCTAGTCATAGGATTATCGAGACAGGGCATCGATACTCAAGAGTAGACTGGTGAATACGCTTCTCGTCCCAGCACGGGAGATGGTCTGTCCCACAGCCATCAGTACGTCATACTGGAGATAGTATGCAGGTGCTCGTTAGGTTACGAGTACACTGGACTGGACTCGTCGGGAACTGTTGGTTGGTATTATACCTATCGTCAGTTAACAGTTCCCAGATGACATGAGTACAGCTTAGTCCTTTGACTTGACACTATCACTTCGCCTAAAGTGTGTTCCCACTATTCTTAAATTACTACCCTACCACGGCTCTATTGAGTCGTGCAAACAGGTAGTAGTTGGGTGCAGTCCCGAAGCACTTGGAGGCAGTGACGGTTAGACAGGATTCGTCTCTCCCGGTATTGGGAGTTGATATCGCGCTGTGTCTAGGAGAGCCATTACACACAGTTGTCCCTGGCCAGGGCAAGCGAGATTTGCTCGTAGTGTTACCAGTAGTTTCTCAGGGTGTTCTGGGTTACACTCTGACATGACTTGTACCGCTATTAGGGGACTGACGTTTACCTCCCCCTAGGCCCGCCATGCGATACTCTTAGACCAACAGACCGGACTGTACGGAGATTGTCATGTTCAGGCTCAGTAGGAGTTTGGATGGGTTCACCTCGTCGGTCTTCTTATTGGCATCTACCTGAGGACCGTTACGTACAACAAGTACCGCTTGCGGCCTGTGGTTAAACCCACTGCCAGTGTAGTGTCGAGCCTTTAGAGTCCCATACAGAGGGTTATTCGTCTTCGGGCAAAACAGAGTAGAGGTCGCATGGTTTTGAGACGGGGTTCATTCACTTCCGCGCACTTATGCACGTTTGGTGTCCGGGCAGTTATTACTTGCGGGCTTTGGTTTAAGCCAGATCCTAGTATTTGTTTTGGGATTGGTTTTGTCTCATTGTATTCGTGTTCCTCGGAACATGGATGCGGGTGTGTATGCACAGTTGATAGTGGCAGAGGATTCTCATTAGGGTTGTTGACCGTTGAATTTTTCCAAACCCTAATGAGAATGAGAAATATGATTAATGGTATTAATTAAAGATAATTGTGTCATGGTTAGGGTTGTTGACCATTTGATTTTGGTTGACTTGTTGACCTATGTTGACATATTGACCATCATCATTTCACATGAAAAATGCTCCTTGATTTTTGCAAAATTCATTTAATGTGAAATGATAATGGTCATTCCAAATGAACCATCACAATTTCTTTAATTATTATTGTTATTTTTCATATTATCTAATATGTGAGCATGGTTGCAAAAGAGAGTTCATTCTATCATACTCTTTCTCTCTCTTAAAAAAGCTCTCCCTCTACCTCTCTCAAAGCTTAAGTGTTCCATGTGTTGGAAATCATAAGCTTTTGAGACTAAACCATCAAAGCATCTCTCTACTCTTTCTAGGGTTCTTCGTCTAGCAAACCAAGCACTCTAGTTATCTCTTGGTTGAGGTAGGAGCTCAAGGTAGAGGCCCTCGGGTGGATCTATCTTCGGCAAAGAGAAGACGACGAGGAGGAGCCGGCTACGCCACTCCAAGGAGCAAGCAAGAAGGAGAACCACAGTAAGAAGAGAAGGAGTTCAAGATCTAGGTATAACCATTCTACATAGTAGCTAGAACTTTTAGTTAATACGTTAGTTTTTGTTTAGCAAAGATCCTTCTAGGATGGTCCATGTCACCTTGTGAGAAAAATTTAATTTTTACCTATTCCGCCTCCCCGAAAGAACCGGGGTGGGTAGCGTGGACCTAACAGTGGTATTAGAGCCTTGCTAAACAACAACTAACTGTTAGCAAAGTGTTTAGAACTTCGATCCGGAAAAAATCGCGAAAACATGTTAAAATACCATACTTTCTGCCGATTTTTAAAACTGCTCTAAAAATTATTCCAAATGCCTTAAAAATCGGTGCAGGGTTTTCTAGGAACAGGCAAGAAAAATGAGCCCACGACTCGGTCAACTCACCGCGGAAGCGCGGCGAAACCACGCGTTTCGCCGCGGATCCGCGGCCGAGTTGACTCGGCCGCGACTCCGATTTCTTGCAGATTGCTTAGTTTGGTGTTTTGGGATTTTTAAGATGTTTTGTTTCTGCCTAGCTTTTCCAGAGAACAATGTTGTGTTTGGGGGTAGTTACAAATTGGTATTTTGATCGAAGTTCTACAAACTCTTGCTAAATGGTTATATCTGTAATGTGATAAATGCACTGAACGTCGACTAATTACTATACGTCGATTAGTAGGGGTTGTGCATATCTGTGATCTGTAATGTTGTTGGATTGAGTATATGAACTTGTTGGATTGTTGCCGATGAATTGCCGGGGTTTTGTGAGATGAGAGTTTCTTTATCTTTCATTTGATGTAATATGTAAATTGATATAATATTATTTTTATGGCCGCACATCCGGGATGAGGTTGTAGCCGCCAATGTATATTATTTCTTTCACTGTTTTTGCTCCTAGGATAGACCCAAGGTGGGGTGCACAAACTACCGGGTACGTTGAAGTGCTGAGTGGCCTACTCACGTTGTTGATGGAGGCTGCTTCACTTCGGGTATTTGGCGGGTAATTTGCTGCACCCGTAGGGGTCTAGCTTGGGGTTTGGCTATTCATCGCTACCGTGTAATCCGTCTTTCGTTGCAGGCTCGAACGAAACGCGGATTCCTAGCTTATCCAATGTGTTCATCTGTGATCTGGAATGGCTATCATTGCATCTGACGAATGTATATATATCTATATATGATATCTAGTAGGCGTTGCTTATGTTTTGCATCCGCGCTAGTCCAGCCCCCGCTCTATCGTTAGATAAGTAACCTAACAGGTGATGACGGGGCCCCATAGCGAATGCGGATGCCATAAGCGTACGTCATATTTTCGTTGTTTTCTGCAATGGTAGGATTAATTGATGGGATGCATTAAATTAATGCAAAGAAAAACAAACCTAAAAGACGTTGTTGGAACAATTTTCAAAAAGCTGTTATTGCAAGAACGTTCTCTTTTGTTTTGCACAGAGGTATTCGGTTATAAATGCCCAGCACCTCATTCGACGAAGCAAGGGCCGAGATCCCTTCATCGGGAGTGACCCCTTGGACGAAAGTTTGCGTCAGGGTAATAACTTCACTATAGTCGATTATTCTTGCTTTGCATCGAGGTATTTAGTTTGGAATATCCTGCACCTCATTCGACGAGGAAAGAGCCGAGATCCCTTCACAGGGAGTGACCTCTTTAGCAAAAGTTTTCGCCACTATATTTTCAAAAAAGCAATCATGTTCCTTCAACTATATCAAGTTCATTACGTTAACGGGTTTTCGCCAAAAACCAGTTGTAGCCCTCCGTCATTTCGGATTGGTATTGCTTAGTATTCGTGCTACGTAGTGAATGGTAGCTATGTAATTTTTTTCTGTAGCATATAATGTGATTGGTTGGGACAGTCGTGCGGTCATTTTGGCTCAGTCAAGGAATCATACAGGTGGGTCTAATGCAATCAAGATAATGACGGGATGAACTTGACTAGGATCCTTTGATATGTTGGCTCAGTCAAGGTCACTTGGGTCCTAGGGGTAAAAACCACATCGCGAACTTCTAAAGAAACTGAAACTTGCAGATTTAGCATACCTTCTGGAGTGTAGTGACTAGAGTGGATTCCATCTAGGTCATTACACAATGATAGTTGGATCCCGATCCCGCTGATGAGTTGGATTACTCTCGGGAGATTATTTCACTTAACAATCAATGCTATAAACCAAGTAGGTGTCTAGAACGGTGTTAGCAGGGCTACGCCTCTAGGGAAAAAAGGTTATTTAATTAAGGAACTTCGCGAAAGCATTGGAAAACCTCCCTCGAAGTACCAACACTAGCCTGGCGGAAAGGTTAAGCAAGTATTGCGACGTGCAATTAATCCTGACTAGTTCTTCTTTTAAAGGTTTGAAGAAGAATTTAAGGAAACAGTGGGAGCCATCCTGATTAGATAAATTAATAAACCAATCTAATCTTGCAAGAACGCACGCTGAGTGTTTCTTTTCTCTCTCTCCAGGTAGCAACCATTTCACGCCCTAATCAAGATAATAAAATGTATCGCTTGACCGATCCAAATTCATATTCAAGGCTGGGGAACGTCGGTTGGGCTCTAACTTGTGACAACAGTCATAAGTATGAGAAAGAGAAAGAGGATTGTATGGATTCCAAGGATACCCAGTTGAAGACGAAGCATAGTTTTGCATCTACTTCAGGTGTTCTTGTAATTGAGAACTGCTTTACGGTCAGCCCTACCTCCTGGGTACTTGATACCGGATCAGGATCTCATATCTGTAATTTATTGCAGGGATTGAGAAAAAGTAGGAAAGTTGCACCTGGTGATATGTCGCTCAGGGTAGCGAACGGAGGACAAGTTAATGCTGCAGCCGTCGGTGAATATCACCTTGTGTTGCCAAATGGCAATACTATGATTTTGAACGATTGCTACTATGTATCTTCCATGGTTTGCAAACATCATATCAGTTTCTTTACTCAATAAAGATGGATATAACTTTGTTCTTGATAAAAATATCATGAACATTTACCTTCATAAGGTTCTGGTTGCAGAAGGTACACTGTGTAATGGTATCTACGTTCTAAATCAGAATACAGTTCTCAATATACGAAGCACACGCAAGAGGAAGAGTTCAAATACGAACGAATCCTACTTATGGCATTGTAGACTTGGCCATATTGGAGAGAAAAGACTAAGTAAGTTGCATAAAGATGGACTCTTGGATACGTTCGAGTTTTCATCTTATGAAACTTGTCGATCTTGTCTCAAAGGAAAGATGACCAAATCTCCGTTCACCGGACATGTAGAAAGAGCAACAAAGCTCTTGGGACTCATACACAGTGATGTATGTGTTCCGATGTCTATACATGCAAGGGGTGGGTTCTCGTACTTCATCACATTCATTGACGATCTCTCTAGGTACGGATATGTGTATCTGATGAAACACAAATCTGAAGATTTTGAGAAATTCAAGGAATTCAGAAACGAAGTAAAGAACCAGACTGGCAAAAGTATTAAGATCCTTCGATCGGATAGGGGAGGGGAGTACTTAAGCACGGAATTCCTAGATTACTTAAAAGAGAATGGTATTCTCTCTCAGCTTACTCCTCCTTATACACCACAGCGCAACGGTGTATCGGAACGGAGGAATCGTACCCTATTGGATATGGTTCGCTCCATGATGAGTAGTGCTGAGTTGCCTCTTTCATTTTGGGGGCATGCACTTCTGACAGTAGCATATCACTTGAATGATGTTCCGTCTAAACCAGTGCCTAAGACACCATTTGAGATATGGAATGGTAAAAGGCCGTATCTTAAACATATTAAGATATGGGGTTGTCCGGCCTATGTAAAAGTCCAAAATCCGGACAAACTTCAGGCACATTCAATTCTATGTAAATTTATGGGATATCCTAAAAACTCTACAGGATATCTGTTCTACCACACCGAGGAACAGAAGGTGTTTGTATCTCGCCACGCCACCTTTTTAGAGTAGCAATTTCTTGCAAAAGAAACTGGTGGGAGTTCGGTAGAACTGGAAGAAATTCAGCGACCACATAATGAAACTGAAGATTTGACAGAACCTTAGGATTCAATAACCCCAGACAATCTTCAGCCACTCCACAGATCTGGTAGGATTTCTCATCCGCCTAAGAGATACTACTGTTTTCTCATAGACGGGGATCGAGAGGATTGCATCTTGGAAGAAGATGACCCTACCAGTTTCAGGCAGGCCATTATCTGTAGGGACTCAGATAAGTGGCTGGATGCTATGCAATCCGAAATGGAGTCAATGTACACCAATAAAGTGTGGACCTTGGATATTGGTCCACCTGGGGCAAAACCCGTTGGATGCAAATGGATCTACAAAAGAAAACTTGGTGTAGATGGGCAGGTGGAAACCTATAAGGCTAGACTCGTTTCAAAAGGTTTTCATCAAAGACCTGGTGTGGACTATGACGAAACTTTTTCTCCAGTGGCTATACTCAAATCCATTCAGATCCTATTTTCCATTGCAGCCTTCCATGACTATGAAATCTGGCAGATGGACGTAAAAAAGGCTTTTCTAAACGGCTGTTTGGAAGAGTGCGTTTACATGGATCAGCCAGAAGGTTTCGTAGACAGTGGGAGCAGCAGGATGGTGTGCAAGTTTCTTAAATCCATTTATGGATTAAAGCAGGCATCGCGGAGCTGGAACATCTATTTTGATGAGGCAATCAAGGAATTTGATTTCATCAAGAACGAAGATGAACCTTGTGTCTATAAGAAGATTGTAGGACGAAATGTTGTGTTCCTAGTCTTGTACGTGGACGACATTCTTTTGATAGGAAATGACATTCCTATGCTACAATCGGTCAAGCTATTCTTGTCACAACGGTTCTCCATGAAGGACCTGGGTGATGCCTCGTACATTCTGGGGATCAAGATCTTCAGAGATAGATCCAAGAGATTACTGGGAATTTCGCAGTCCAGGTACATAGAGACCGTACTAAAGAGATTTAGTATGGAAGATTCCAAGCATGGTAATGTACCCGCATTGCACGGAATCACCCTCTCCAAGAAGATGTCTCCTAAGACTCACGAGGAGAGGGTTCGCATGAGCACTATACCCTACGCTTCGGCGGTAGGATCTATAATGTATGTAATGCTATGTACAAGACCAGATGTAACTTACGTGCTGAGCGTGGTGAGCCGGTATCAGTCAAACCCAGGTGAGGACCACTGGACGGAACTGAAGAAAATTCTCAAGTACCTGAGAAGGACTAAGGAGATGTTCCTGGTTTACTGTAATGGAGACATCAGGGTCGAGTCCTTTACCGATTCATGCTTCCAGAGTGACAAAGATGATTGCAAGTCTGTCTCGGGTTTTGTGTTTACCCTCAACGGAGGGGCGGTGTGTTGGAAGAGTTCCAAACAGGATACCGTCGCAGGCTCGACGATGGAGGCTGAATGCATTACTGCATACGATGCCACAAAAGAGGCGGTCTGGATGAAGAAGTTCATTAGTGAACTTCTGGTGGTTCCATCCATTTTTGACCCAATACCTTTGTATTGCGATAACAATGGGGCTATAGATTTAGCGAAGGAACCAAGGTCCCATCAGAAATTCAGACATATCTTAAGGCGGTATCACTTGATCAGCGAGATCATTGATCGCCAGGAGATCGAGGTACGGAGAGTGGACACAAAAGACAACACGGCGGATCATTCACAATGGCCCTCCCTTAAACACAGTTCGAGCGACTTTTTGAGCTATTGGGTATGCGGTACGCCAGCAGCTGGTCTTAGTGCAGACGTTGGGTATACGGTACACAAATTACTGGTCTTTAGTGCAAGTGGGAGATTGTTGGATATGTATGCCTTAGAGGCCATTATTGTATAGTACTAGTTTGTATAATACATTTCAGAAGCTTGGGATATATATACGGGTTTACGACAGTCTTGCTCGATATAGTAGTATGCTACTTGGTTTGTTTCTATCTTAATATGTGTATATGTTTCTTTTAACATATCGCTAAAAACATATTGATGGAGCCCTTAGGATCTTTACTTGACTACCGGCGTTGTGATGGCAATCACACTAGTGGGGGGCTGGGTAGTCTATAAGCACATCCTTATTTTGGTCCCTAGTCATAGGATTATCGAGACAGGGCATCGATACTCCAGAGTAGACTGTGCATACGCTTCTTGTCCCAGCAGGGGAGATGGTCAGTCCCACAGCAATCAGTACGTCGTACTGGAGATAGTATGCAGGTGCTCGTTAGGTTACGACTACACTGGACATGACTCGTCGGGAACTGTTGGTTGGTATTATACCTATCGTCAGTTAACAGTTTCCAGGTGATATGAGTACAGCATAGTCCGTTGACTTGACACTGTCACTTCGCCTCAAGTGTATTCCCGCTGTTCATAGATTACTACCCTACCACGGCTCTATTGAGTGGTGCAAACAGGTAGTAGTTGGGTGCAGTCCCGAAGCACTTTGAGGCAGTGACGGTTAGACAGGATTCGTCTCTCCCGGTATTGGGAGTTGATATCGCGCTGTGTCTAGGAGAGCCATTACACATAGTCGTCCCTGGCCAGGGCAAGCGACATTTGCTGGTAGTGTTACCAGTAGTTTCTCAGGGTGTTCTGGGCTACACTCCGACATGACTTGTACAGCTATTAGGGGACTGACGTTTACCGTCCCCCTAGGCCCGTCATGCGATACTCTTAGACGAACAGACCGGACTGTACGGAGATTGTCACGTTCAGGCTCAGTAGGAGTTTAGATGGGTTCACCTCGTCGGTCTTCTTATCGGCATCTACCTGGGGACCGTTATGTACAGCTAGTACCGCTTGCGGCCTGTGGTTAAACCCACTGCCAACATAGTGTCGAGCCTTTAGAGTCCCACACAGAGGGTTATTCTCCTTTGGGCAAAACAGAATAAAGGTCGCATGGTTTTACGACGGGGTTCGTTCACATCCGCGCACTTGTGCACGTTTGGTGTCCGGGCAGTTATTTCTAGCGGGCTTTGGTTTAAGCCAGATCCTAGTATTTATTTTGGGATTGGTTTTGTCTCATTGTATTCATGTTCCTCGGAACACGGATGCGGGTGTGTATGCACAGTTGACAGAGGCAGAGGATTCTCATTAGGGTTGTTGACCGTTGACTTTTTCCAAACCCTAACGAGAATGAGAAATATTATTAATGGTATTAATTAAAGATAATTGTGTCATGGTTAGGGTTGTTGACCATTTGATTTTGGTTGACTTGTTGACCTATGTTGACATATTGACCATCATCATTTCACATGAAAGATGCTCCTTGATTCTTACAAAATTCATTTAATGTGAAATGATAATGGTCATTCCAAATGAACCATCACAATTTCTTTATTTATTATTGTTATTTTTCATATTATCTAATATGTGAGCATGGTTCCAAAGAGAGTTCATTCTATCATACTCATTCTCTCTCTTAAAAAAGCTCTCCCTCTACCTCTCTCAAAGCTTAAGTGTTCCATGTGTTGGAAATCATAAGCTTTTGAGACTAAACCATCAACGCATCTCTCTACTCTTTCTAGGGTTCTTCATCTAGTAAACCAAGCACTCTAGTTACCTCTTGTTTGAGGTAGGAGCTCAAGGTAGAGGCCCTCGGGTGGATCTATCTTCGGCAAAGAGAAGACGACGAGGAGGAGCCGGCTACGCCACTCCAAGGAGCAAGCAAGATGGAGAACCACAGCAAGAAGGGAAGGAGTTCAAGATCTAGGTATAACCATTCTACATAGTAGCTAGAACTTGTAGTTAATACGTTAGTTTTTGTTTAGCAAAGATCCTTCTTGGATGGTCCATGTCACCTTGTGAGAAAATTTTAATTTTTACCTATTCCGCCTCTCCGAAAGAGCCAGGGTGGGTAACGTGGACCTAACACCTACTTATTATACTGGGCTAGGTTCCGCTCTATCTTATGATTGTCATAAGTCTGAGGAAGTGATAGGGGAATATCAGGATTCCCATGCCACCCAAACGAAGAATAAGCAAGTTGATGCATCATCTTCGGGTGTGTTCGTTACCAAGAACTGTTTCTTAGTTAACTCTACGTCCTGGGTATTTGATACCGGATCAGGATTCTACGTATGTAATTTGTTACATGGGCTAAAAAGAGGTAGAGAACTGGGAAAGGGTGATATGTCTCTAGTAGTAGGGAATGGTGCAATTGTTGCACCCAAATTAGTTGGCAAATATCACCTTGTATTACCAACTGGTAATACAATGATTCTGAGCGACTGTTATTTTGTACCAAAAATATTGTGAAAGTTTTCCTAAATCAAGTGTTGATTGGGTATGGTACGTTATATAACGGTAAATACGTTCTAAATCACAACACAATTCTAAGTATACAGAACACACACAAGATGAACAGTTCAGAAATGAACGAAGCCTTCTTGTGGCATTGCAGACTAGGTCATATCAATGCGACAAGACTAGCTGAGTTGCATAAGGATGCATATTTGAATCCATTCCAATTTACATTTTATGAAACTTGCTAGTCTTGTCTCAAAGGCAAGATGCCAAATCTCCGTTTACTGGACATGGAGAAAGAGCTACTGAACTCTTGGACAGATACATAGTGATGTATGTGGTCCAATGTCTACACATGCCAGGAATGGTTCCTCGTACTTTCTTACATTCACCGATGATCTCTCAAGATATGGGCATGTGTTCCTGTTGAAACACAAATCTGAATCTTTTAAGAAATTCAAGGAATATAAGTACGAAGTTGAGAACCAGATGGGTAAAAGTATTAAAATCCTTCGATCTGATCGGGAAGGAGAATACTTGAGCACGGAATTCAGAGACTACTTAAAAGAGAATGGGATTCTATCTCAGCTTACTCCTCCGTATACACCACAACACAATGGAGTTTCAGAGCGAAGGAATCACACCCTATTAGATATGGTGCGCTCTATGATGAGTACTGCTGAGTTACCTATTTTCTTTTGGGGATATGCACTTGAGATAGCTACATACCTATTGAATAAAGTTCCGACCAAATCCGTGCCTACCACTCCATATAAGATATGGAATAGGAAGAGACCATCTCTTAAACAAGTTAAGATATGGAGTTGTCCGACCGATGTTAAAAAGCAAAATCTAGACAAGCTCAAGGCAAGGTCAATTCTGTGCAAGTTTGTAGGATATCCCAAAGATTCACGAGGGTATATCTTCTACCACACCGAGGAACAAAAGGTGTTTGTTTCTTAACATGCCACCTTTTTAGAAAAGTAATTTATTGTGAAAGAAATCAGTGGCAATGAGGTAGAACTGGATGAAGTTCCAGCAACACAAACTATAACTGACAATTTGGTGGAACTAGAGGATCCAATAGTCCCTAACAAACCTCAGCCACTCGGCTGATCTAGTAGGGTTCCTCATCCACTTAAGAGATACTATGGTTTTCTTATAAACGGTGGCAGCGAGGATTGTATCATGGAAGATGATGACCCAATTAGTTTCGAGCAGGCCATTACAAGTGGAGACTCTATGAAATGGCTGGATGCTATGCAATCTGAGATGGAATCCATGTACACCAGCAAATTATAGACTTTGGAAGTTGCTCCTGAAGTGGGTAAAACCCATCGGGAGCAAGTGGATCTTGAGAAGATATTTGGTGTAAATGGAAAAGTTGAGACTTTCAAAGCTAGACTCGTAGAAAAAGGTTTTCTTCAACGACATGGTGTCGACTATGATGAAACCTTTTCTCCAGTGGCTATGCTTAAGTCCATCAGGATCCTACTTGCGTTGCCGCATACCATAACTACGAAATCTGGCAGATTGCACGTCAAGACCAATTTTCTAAATGGTGATTTAGAAGAGAGCATGCACATGATACAGTCAGAGGGCTTCATAGACTGTGGGAGCAGCGGAAGCATATGCAAGCTGCTTAAATCAATTTACGGATTAAAGAAGGCATCGCTGAGATGGAACATCTGTTTTGATGAAGCTATCAAAGAGTCTGACTTCATCAAAAAATGTGGATGAACCATGTATATACAAGTAGGTGGTAGAGAGTAAGGTTGTCTTCCTCATATTGTACGTGGATGACATACTCTTGATAGGAAACGATTTTCCTATGCTACACTCGGTCAAGCTCTTCTTATCACACAAGTTCTCGATGAAAGATCTAAGTGATGCCTCCTACATCCTGGGGATTTAGATCCATAGAGATAGATCAAAATGGATGTTGGGATTGTCTCAATCCAGACCGGATGTAGATCACTCGCTAGGTGCAGTGAGTAGGTATCAAACTGATCCTGGGGAGAAATATTGGACAGCTGTAAAGAACATTCTTAAGTACTTGAGAAGAACTAAAGAGTTGTTCTTGGTGTATGGTAACAGTGAACTCCAGGTGGAGTCCTTTACCAATTAGAGCTTCCACAGTGATAAGGATGACAGCAAGTCGGTCTCGGATTTTGACTTTACCCTCTATGGAGGGACAGTATGTTGGAAGAGTTCCAAGCTAGATACCGTAGCAGACTCGACGATGAAGGATGAATACATTGCTACCAATGATAGTGCCAAAGAGATTGTCTGGATGAACAAGTTCGTAGCTGAACTTGGTGTGGTTCCTACCTTTAAGCATCCAATACATGTGTATTGTGATAACAATGGAGCTGTGACTTTGGCCTAGGAACCCCGGTCCCATCAGCGATCCAGATATATTCTTATGTGGTATCACATGATCAGGGAGATAGTAGATTTTTAGGAGATCGAGGGGAGGAGAGTTGACACAGCGGATCCACTCATAAAAGCCCTCCCCCAGATGCTATTCGAGAGACTTTTTGGGATGTTGGGTATAAGATACTACAACAACTGGCCTTAGTGCAAGTGGGAGATTGTTAGTGATATGTATGCTCTAGAGGCCATTATTGTATGATATAGTGGATGCTTTGACATATATATGGAGGAATTTCTTGCTCGACATGATAGTATGCTCTCTGGTTGCCTTTATCTTAACATGTTCACTGGTATTATTATACCGTCTCTCATATACATGTTGATAAAGCCCTTAGGATGTTGGCTTGACTATAAGGACTATGATGCAGATCATATTACTGGGACCTGGGTAGTCTACAAGCACATCCTTCAATTGTTCTTAGTCGAGGGAATATCGAGACAGGGCATCGATATTCCAGAGTAGGCTAGTATGTACGTTTCATGACCCTGTATGGGGCGATGGTTGATCCCATATCTATTGGTGTTTGACATCAAAGAGTGTACACAGGTTCTCATTAGAGAATGGATACACCGAATAGGACTCGCCAAGAACTTCTAGATGGTACTATACCTATCGTCAGATATCAGTTCTCTTGTGACACCGATACAGGTTAGTCTGTAGACCCGAGATCGGCATAGAGTCTTGTATAGTTCCTATTGTGCTTTGATTTCCTCCCTACCACGGCTCAAAGGAGTCGTGCAAACAGGTGGATTTTTGGTACAGTCCCGAGTCACATGGAAGCAATGAGCGACAGGAGGGGTTTCATCTCTCTCGTTATTAGGAGTTGATGTTGCGCTATGCTCGATTGGCTATAACAGTAAGTTCCTGGCCAGGGTTGTTGTTGAGATTTACTGGTAATTATTACCAGTAGTTTCTCCAACCGTTATGAGCTATAGATCGGCATGACTTATCAAGTTATTGGGGTCTGACGTTACTACCTCTAGACTTGATATGCGACATATGAGACGAAGAGATCAGACTGTATGGTAAGTGTTACTTATAGGCTTCATGGTAGTTTGGACAAGCTTGCTTGTTGATATTCTAATCACTCAATACTTGGGTAGCCATTACGTCCAGCTAGTACCGCTGACGGCTTGTGGGTGACTAATGTGATCATCACCTACTGCTGGTGTATTTACGAGCCTTTAGAGTCCCACACATAAATTTTTTGGTTCAAGCGAAACAAAGTAGGGCACATATGCTTATATGTGCGGCGGTCTGATTAAATACGAGTATGAGATACCGTATTGTAATCTGGCGGCTATTTGTTATCAATTAGGTTATATGTGATATAACCGGATTGTCGAATCAAGTGTTGATTTGATAATGTGATATACAGATAAAAGATATTAGTCAGTTATATGTAATATAACCGGATTATTGAATCAAGTGTTGTTTTAATAATATGATATATATTTTTATATTTGATATAATTATATATTGACTAATATTATTGCCCACTAATAATATGCTTATCTTTATATATATATATATTAATATATATGCGATATATATATATATATATATTATATGAAGCATGGCGCGGATTTTCTATTTTTTAGAAAATAGAAAATGAGGTGTAATATGTGGAGAAATTTCTGGAATGGCAAGGCATGGGTTTTTTCCTTTGTTTATTAGTCTTGACCCACTATTCAAGCATGGTTGCAATTTCTTACTGCATTTTTATTCCAAGCTTCAATAAGTGAGGTCAAGTGAGAGCCATTCATGCTTGCTCATTCTAACACTTAGCCATTTTTGAGAGCTCGTGTGATGAGTTTCTCTAACTCTCTCCATCATCATCCTCTTCCTCATACTTCAAGCTCTATACCCTCACATGTGATGTGAACCATAGAGCTTGAGATCCCTAGTGAGCATACAACACCCCTACTTCACCATCCCACATTAGATTAGCACTTTAGTGTGGTGTGTTTCCTTCACGAAAGTGTTTAGTGAAGAGGTAGCTTAGATTGGCGGACTTCGGGTGGATCATCATCGGCACAAAGGTCATCAGAGGAAGTTCGTTCAACCTTCAAGTGGAGCCCAGTGGAGTTGCATGGACTACAACCCGGAGTATTAGAAGAGAAGGACACGGTCTACAAAGGTTGTAGCCATCCATCTCTTAGTATAAGTTTTTGATATCATGTTTTTAACCCTAATATTCTAGTTAGATCTTGGTTAGTTTTCATTAGCACCACGAATTTTTGAAAAGTGCATGTGTGATTCCCGTTTAAACTACGTCGCAGTGCAAGTAAACACTTTCAAACGAAAATCTCACAAAACAGCATAATATATGAACATGGCGATGATGGAAAAAGTACATGATATATACATGATGCAAGCTAGATGATAACGCGAATATTTATCTATCAATAAGGATGCAGTGCAAATGCAAGTTATCAGGCGAGTTCTAAAGTGTACGTGACAAAGCAATTCCCAATGACGTGTGTGTACCTATAAGTTAGTGCATGTGCGACATGAACCATTGGTAATGGTGCAAGTGTCCTAATTTGGAGATATCAATGTGTATGATGATGCGTATGCAATATGGAAATGTGTATAAGTATATGCATATAAGATTTGTAACTAGATTCAAAAAAATCGGGCGCTTCACGCCATCCGAATGATTCTCCCATAGATGTTAAACCTACTCACCGAAACAGTCTCGGCTACTTGAATCCGACCAACTCTTTTCTTTTCCTAGCCACGTCCGAAGTCTCCGCAACCGATCCTAAATTCGCACAAAACTTAGCACATGAGGCTAGAAATCTGAAATGACACGAAATCAAATACTACACGAACGAACTAACTCTCAAGAGTTAACACATGTGAACTTGGTGCGTTAAGCGTGTGCAAAAATGTCTGAGACTACCCCTAAGGGCTGCTGTCCAAAGGAAACGCCAAAACAAGAATCGGAATATCCGTATCGCACGTTAACAAAATGCCTAAATTAAGGTAAAACGGTTACAGATTTTTATATAGGTACAATTAGAGAAAATTGCACATTCCAGAGGCTTAATTGGAGTTCCAGAGAGCTCCCAACAAAAACCTATGACCAAACTCCATGAAAGGGCCGCAATTTGTGACCAATAAGGATAAATTGGCGGCCAAAAGTTAGAGATGGGGGCTCGGGTTTTGAGGGTGTATTCGTGGTCCTATAACTAGCTTCCAGTAATTTCAACTTTTCTCTGCAATCACTGGTTTGATAGTAGATTCAAATAAGAACCTTAAACTCTAAAATTTACTAGTTTGACACTAGATTAAAACATTAAGGTGTTTTAGTGAAAACTTGATAATTAAGCATGGATATAAGGTACTAACTAACCTTAACTAACCTATTTTAGGTCATGTTTATCCTAAAAGTCATCACAACCCCAAACTTAACACAAAATCTCACTTGAAACTTTAAATTTACTTAAAACACTAGCATTAATCTAAATTAAGAATGATTAAACCAAAGGATTAGGAAAACATGTCTAAACTTGGCTCATACCTTAAAATGAAGAGAAGGAGACCCTAACTTTGTGAGATTGCCATAAGATGAAGACTTGTTTCAAAGGAACTCTAGAAGAGCTTTAAAATTGGATTTTTGATATAATTTGTGAAGAATTTGTAGTGATTTATGTAGGATTTTAGGAGGTAGTGAAAGGTTTAAGTGAAGGAGTTGAAGAAGAAGGAATGAGGGAGAGAAGAGTCTAGAGAGATGAGGCAAAATCAACCATGGCACAATTTGACCCACATTTATTGCACCATACTCATATGTCTCCCATTTTCATTTTTATTTTTTTCTCCATTTTTCTAGAACCATCCTATGTGTAAAATATATTAGCAAATTATAAATTGTGATTTAATTTTCATGGTTACAAAAACATGTTTTAACCTATACTAACCTATTGTTAACACTAGATTAGTATGTATGTGCATTTAAAATAATTTAATAAATAAATAATTAAATAATTATATATATATATATATATATACATATGTGGAAATAATTATTAACTAGGTTATATTGAAAAACGCATGTTATACCGCTAATTAATTTATAATTATTCTAAACAAATTTTAAATCGTTACACATGCAAAAAGAAAATAGGAAAAAGAAAATCATATAAATATATGTATAAAATAATTATACACATAAATATACATGCACATGTTATCTAACCATACACTAAGAGAGAAAGAAAAAGAATATCACATTAATAATAGTTTTTTATGAACCATCATATATAAGAAATAATATTAAATCAACATTTGATTCAATGAACCAATTGAATCATAAACCAACTAGTATCAACTGTCCGATTAATATATGTAGTATCACATATACATGTTTAATTGGACCCCGCACGTATCGCCGTACGTGCACTATATCATTTCGCTAGAACGGGAAACCCTTTGTGTGGGACTCTTAAGACTCCACAATACGCTGGCAGTAGGTCATGATCATATCCGATTGATCTGAAACATTTTCAGATCAATCCCCTACCGGGTTAACCTACAAGCACGTCAGCAGTACTAGCTGTACATAACTGCTATCCAGGTATTGAACGAAAAGCCGGTCGAAAAGCAAGCTTGTCCATACCCTGCTAGAGCCTATCGGTGACATTTACCGTACAGTCCGATCTCTTTGTCTAAGACTGTCACATACCGGGTCTGGAAGGTGGAGACTGTCAGACTCCTAATAACCCGATAAGTCGTGCTAACGTCAAGCTCATGTCCATCCGAGAAACTACTGATAACACTTATCCGTAAATCTCGTTTGCCTTGGCCAAGGACTTATGGTCATAGCCAGCTGTGCATAGTGCAACATCAACTCCCTATACAGGGAGAGACGAATTCTCTCGACCGCTCACTGCCTCCAAATACTTTAGGACTGTACCCAACTAAAACCTGTTTGCATGACACTTTAAAGCCATGGTAAGGTAGTAATCTAAATACAGTGGGAACACACACAAGACACTATGGCGATCTTGGGTCTAGAGACTACCATGTACTCATGTCACCAGAGAACTGCTATCTGACGATTGGTATAATACTATTTAAGAGTTCTCGGCGAGTTCGTCCAGTGTAACTCATCCAATCAGCACCTATATACAATCATCGGTGTCAAACACCAATGGTTATAGGATCAGCCATCGCCCCGTACAGAGTCATGAAACGTATACACTGGTCTAAACTGGAGTACCGATGCCCGGTCTCGATACTCCTACAACTAGGGACTTTTAAGGATGTGCTTATATACTACCCAGGCCCCACTTGTATGATCCCTATCATAATTCTGGTAGTCAAGCAAAGATCCTATGGGATTTATCATCATATAGTAATGATACATTACAGAAAGTAAAACGTATACTTACGAATGATAAATACAAACCAGATAGTGAATTATCATCTCGAGGAAGACTGTTCTTGGTACAGGCCCTTCTCGAATTAAGTAATTGCATTCCTATAACTACAATAATTGCCTTGAGGGCACCAATATCCAATAGTATTTGATGTAGTTCTCTGTAATGTAATGTATATTCATATTGCGTGACGAGCGTCTGACATGTGGACTGCCGTCATCGCGGCCTGTATTATTCTTTGGGCTGCGTCCAGGTTGCGGATGTTGTCACCGTTGTATATTCAGTTTTTCATTACATGCACTAGGATTACCCCATGGCGGAGTGCTCGAGTAGCCGGGTTCTAGGGGACAACGGGTCTCTATCTCATGGTGTTGAGATCGGTGTGCCTTACTCTAGAATTTGTGGGCTATTCACCGCACTCGTAGGGGGTATAGGAATAACCTGCGGAGGGGCTCCTAAGTTACCGGATTTTGAAAGTGCTGGGTGGCCCACTCACATCGTTGATTGGGGTTGCCCTACTTCTGGGATTGGGGGGGTGGCATGCCACACTCATGGGGGTCTAGGATCTAATACTACGAGCTTTCCACATGACCGGAAAATTGCATTGCAAGTTTGCCTCCATTGAAATGTACTTTTCCTAGACTATCCGCACTTCCATACTGTGTTTCTGCTGTGATGCTTCTGTGATGTTACTTGATATCATGCGTGAGACCAATGTTGATATATATATAAATAAATATATATAAATATATATATATAAATATATATATATATAGTAGACGCTATATATGTTTTGCATCCGGGCTAGTCATGTCCCTGCCCTGTCGTAAGTTAAGTAACCTTACGGTGAAGGCCTGGGACCCCGTGGCTAATGCGGATGGCATATATGTACATGCCTATTTTTGTTTCTTTCTGGCATGATATGTTTAATTGATGGGACTGTATTAATTGTGATTAATACAAGTAAAAAAACCTAAATGATATTGTTAAAACCAATTTTTGAAAACTATAGGCGTTTCCTTTTGCTTTTCGTCGAGGTATTCAGTTAGGAATATCCTGCACCTCATTCGATGAGGAAAGAGCCTAGATCCCTTCATATGAAGTGACCTCTTTGGCAAAAGTTTAAGTGACTATAAACTACTCGGTTTTCTTTTAAACCATCGATTTTCTACAAAACCACTCATTTTAAAAATGCGGAGCCTAAACCACTCCTTTTCAAAACTGCTCGGATTCCTTCAGCGATATCAAATTCATTACGTTGAAGGTTTTTCGCCAAAAACCAACCATAGCCCTCTGTCATTTCCTACTAGTAGCTCTTAGTATTTATGCTGCATTTGTTGACTGTGTCAAGGTGTGGTGTATGGTAGCTAAGTGGTCCTTATTTGTAGCATAAAGATGCAATTAGTTAGGACAGTCGTGCTGCCTTGTTGACTGTGTCAAGGGCTCATGCAGGT
Organism: Agapanthus africanus; assembly: GCA_030015575.1. Taxonomy (NCBI): domain Eukaryota; kingdom Viridiplantae; phylum Streptophyta; class Magnoliopsida; order Asparagales; family Amaryllidaceae; genus Agapanthus; species Agapanthus africanus. The sequence continues at coordinate 301,847,782 of CM057343.1, read as the reverse complement.
GGGTTTAATGAAATCAAGATAATGACGGGTTGAACTTAACTAGAACCCTTTGATTTGTTGATTGTGTCTAGGTCACTTGGGTCCTAGGGGTAAAAACCATATCAGAAGTTTCAAACATATAGGAAACTTTCCTGGCTTGCGCATACCTTCTGGAGTGTAGTGACTTGAGTGGCTTCCATTAAGTTATCAGACAATGATAGTTGGGTTTCGATTCCTACTGATGAGTAGGTGTTACTTCTTGGGTGATTTTCAAATGATCCCGACTAATTCTCCTTTTAGGGTTTGAAGAAGAATTCAAGGAAACAGTGGGAGCCATCCTAATTAGATAAAGTGATTAACCAATCTAATATAGGTTATAATGCATGCTGAGTGTTTCTTTTCTCTTTCTTTGGCAGCGACCATGACCTGACCTTAAACTAAAACTCATGAACCAAGTTAACCGAACCTTCTTACACACTTTGGCTTTGGATTGTCAAAATTCACGACAAAATCGCATATATCCCTGCCACTCCTACTTCCCATTTGCATTTCTCCAGAACACTCCGTATCACTACAAAGATCCATATTTCTTGGGTATGCCATCGTATAGCTACATATGAACTCGAGGAAACTTGTTTCAATTCGAGGATAAATTCCGGTTCTGGAGAAATTGAATAGGATTATACAGTTGTGTTTTCTATTTATCATCTCTCAGGTTGCGAGGGCTCCTAGTATTAGGAGAGTACACCTATTATGCTTATTGGATAGTTTTCTTCCAAACCTTAGGCAGGTGTCGAAAGGTAGGGAAGGAAGAAAACCAATTAGCCTAAGTATGGTGTATAGAAGGTAAGAAGTATAGAAATATAAAGGGATTGGAGTGAAGGCAAGGGAAATTGCGACTACTGTCATGAATCAGAATAGTGTAAGAGGCATTACTAGGACTACCCGGCCTCCCCTTCGAAACATTTTCATGTTTCAGTTTTACTGTGCGGTGTTAATTGAAAATCGCTTTCCCAATTAGATTCTAACTCCAAGATATGTATTTACTAGACTTGATTCTCACATCTGTATGGCGTTACAGATGCTGAGTGGGAGTAGAATATTGTGAATTAGGTGATTAAATCCCTAATATCAGAATTCTTTGTAATTGGTGATATTTGAGGAAATTACCTGGGTTTTGCCTGATGGTAAATTTTTTGTTTTGAATATCCGTTGTTATGCACCAATTTTAAATTGATATATCTGTACATTTATTTTATAAGGTGAGATATAATTTTTTGAAATTATGTTTATGACATTTACCTTTATCAGTTGATGATTAGATAAAGTGCAATCAACAACGATGTAATTCTTCTTAAACATAACACAGTTTTTCAACCTACGATGCACAGGGTTTGAGTTATCAAACTCAGAGGACTTATATAAAGTTTTGTATGTTGTCTGTGTTAGTTATGTATATGCCCTAGAGGCCATTATTATACAATGATGTATATTATAGTGGATGCTTGGATATATATAGAGAGAGGACATTCTTGCTCGACATGATAGTTTGCTATCTGGTTGCTCTTTGTCTTAACATGTAGATTTGTATTGTGATACTGTCATGCTCTCACATGTTGATAACGCCCTTAGGATGTGTACTTGACTACTAGGACTATGATGGAGATCATACTAGTTGGGCCAGGGTAGTCCACAAGTACATCCTATAATTGTTCCTAGTCGAGGGTGTATCGAGACAGGGTATCGATACTCCAGAGTAGACTAGCGTATACGCTTCTTGACCCATATGATGGGTGATGGATGATCCCAAATCCATTGGTGTTTGACATCAAAGATGGTATACGGGTGCTCAGTGGAGACTGGGTACACTGAACGTACTCACCGAGAACTCCTAGTTGGTATTATACCTATTGTCAGATAGCAGTTCTCTGGTGACACTGGTACATGTTAGTCTGTAGACCCAAGATCATCATAGAGTCTTGTGTGATTCCCACTGTGCTTTGATTTCCACCTTACCACATTCAAGAGAACGTGCAAAACGGTGGCTTTTTGGTACAGTCCCGAATCACATGGAGGCAATGAGAGATAGGAGGGGTTTCGTCTCTCCTCGTATTGGGGGTTGATGTTGCGCTATGTTCGATTTGGCTATAACAGGAAGTCACTGGCCAGGGCTGATATGGAGATCTACTGGTAAGTGTTATCAGTAGTTTCTCGACCTGTTATGAGCCTCACATCGGTACAACTTATCGGTTATTGGGGTCTGACGATCACCACCCATAGACTGGATATACGACATATTAGACAAAGAGACCGGACTGTACGGTTGTGTTACTGACAGGCTTTACAGGAGTATGAGCATGCTTGCCTGTTGATCTTCTGATCGCTCAATACCTGCGTAGCCGTTACGTCTAGCTAGTACCGCTGACGGCTTGTTGGTGCTTGATGTGATCCTCACCTACTGCCGGCGTATTGACGAGTCTTTAGAGTCCTACACAGAGGTTTACTGGCTCAGGCAAAATGAAGTAGGAGCACATATATGATATATGCGGGACCGAGATTAATATGAGTATATGATACCGTATTCTATTCTCACGATATGTGATATTGGCCGGTTATATGTGATATAGCCGAGTTATCGAATCAAGTGTTGATTCGATAGGATGATACATATTATATTAGTCGGTTATATATGATATAGCCGGATTATTAAATCAAATGTTGATTTGATAATTTAATGTATAATTGTATATTTGATATGCTAATTTACATTAACTAATATTTGCTCACTTATACTTTTATTTTTTCACATGTGCACACTTAATATATATGTGATATATATTATTTGTGTTTTCTTTTCGTGTCATGCTTGATGATACACACCACATGGGTGTATGAGACTTATACCATGCCATTAGATTATTAAGGCTTTTATTTATTTAGTGCAAATATAAATTAGTGGGAATTAAGCATGGTTGCAAGCTTTGGAAGCTTATGGAAACCCTTGACTTAGTCCACTCTATTTGTCTTGCACTAGATATTTATTGACCCAATCTTAATCTTTAACCATGGTTTATTCTCTACAAGGGTTATATGAGATATTTCTTACCCATGGTTGCCATTCACTCTCTCATTTTTCATTTGCTTCATCTTCTTCAAGCTTAAGAGAGAGCTCTCTAGCTTTTGAACAAGTGAGGAAAAATAGTGAGAAAAAGAAGTCTAAAGTGAGCAAAATTCCAACTTCATCATCCTCTACTAGATTAGCCATTTAGTTTAGGATGTTAGCTTCACTAATCCATAATTAGTGAAGAGTTAGCTTGAGTTAGTCTCTCCTCAAAGTAGATCATCTTTAGCTTTGAAGACTTCAAGCAAGTTTGCATTTTTCACCTTGTGGAGCCTCTCAAGAGTTCGGGAGATCATTACTCCCAGCAAAGAGACTTCTACAAGGAGCATTTGTAGTGAAGGACCGATCTACAAAGGTTGTATTCCGCATTCACTTAGTTGTAAAGTTGTTTACATATCGTTTCGTCTAAATCTTTAGTTAAGATTCTATGGTTAGGGTTAAGTAGCATGGCAAAAATTTGAAAATAGCATGGACGATACCTCCCGAAACCTTGCTGTCGTGCTAAGTAACCTTACAGTCTGATGTCAATTAGGACAAAGGGGTTGGTACTCGTACTATATTCTATTTACTTATTGTAAGTCGATGCCACGCACCGCACATGTTCGCGCGGAGGCGGATTTTGCAAAAAACGATTTTTATTAGCATCGTAACTTCGACTAAACACCAGGATCGATTCTAAACCCTAACTAACAATATAGCAAAGAGGTTTAACTACTATGTGTGAGTGTTATACCTCAAGTTCTCGCTTTCCTTCACCTCCTCGTTGTCCTTCTCCAAGTCGTGAGCTCCTTGAACAAAGAACGGATTGCACCTCCTCGTCGTCTTCTCCAAATCATAAAAGATCCATCCGAGAGATCTGACTTTGAGCTTAACTGTAACATTTCAGAAAATATAAAATATTATTTTTGGAATTTAATATTAAAATAATTTATTTCGCGAAAACTACCCGATTTGCGAATTTGGGGGTTTTCGTAAAATGGTATAAATATATACCAATATTTGTGAAATAATAGGAGATTAAAATGATTTATTCATTTAAAAATATATTTATTGGATTTGAGCATTTTTATAATTAATTATACGCAAGTTTAAATATAAATTGATTGGTGCACTAGTAATCACGATTAGGCAAAATCCGTCTTTTTTATTAATCATGGTTCGTGCACTATGACATGTTGCATTTTGTTGCATGTTGTTTCATTTGTATTTGTTGATATTTGGGTTTAAAAGAAAAAGAAAAGAGAATGCGACACTTATTGGAGAGATAGTGTGGCTTGGCATGAATTATGAGAGGGTGAGCATAAGGAGAGTGAGGATAAGAGAAAGAGAGAGAAAGGGGGTTGCCTGTCACGACCCGAAATAGCACGTGACTGGCCCTTGAATCTTATGAAGCCTATAAGACCCCATCTAATTGAAGTAAGCCAAAATCCCAGAAATCTAAAACCATTTTAAGATGTAAATAAAGAAAACTAGTTTTTAAGAAGTAAAGAAAACATGTTTTAAAAGCAAGGTTTATAAATAAGTAAGCCGATTATGCATTTTTAAAACCTCTAGTCTTTTCTGAAAATTTCGGCAGAGTTTCCTTTATAAATTCTGGCCCCGAACGGGGTATAACAAAAATAATATATACACAATGATAAAAGGCATCCCCAAGCGGGAGCTAGCTCTTCGTCAATCGACGGTCACAACCAAGCAAGCAATATAACATACAACGCCGAAGGGCGATGATCAAAACTCAAAAAGAAACTCAAAAACATCATTAAACCATAATACTACAATGCGCGACTCTAAGGTCAAAATAATACACAACTGGTTTCTAAGTCTGAAACAATATATAAGTTTGGTTGATGGAATTACTATACACAACTGATTAAAATAAATGTAAGGGTGGTCACGATGCGAGTGAACCCACCTACCAAAGCAATCACCCAGAAAGAAATCAGTGTGCCAGAAAAGCCGCAATGAAATCTGTACGGCAAAACCTGCAAGAACCGTGGCACAACGGGGGTGAGTTGCCAACTCGTGAATAGAAAACATCACAGAGCAGAAATCGTATGTATGACACAATCCTAGGTCAATACGATCAGTAATATATATATACTCAATATGATAAAGTCTGAAGCATGAAAATGTGGTAAGGGTAAATATCTATACATAAGTGTAATCCCATGTGCTCGTGTCAGTTCCTCAGGTAACATATATCATAAATATGAGGTATGATCAATGTAATCAACATGAATCAATGTCAACTATATCATGAAGTCTAGTAGTATGTGGATATCATCTAACTATGTAATCAATGTCTGTATGTATGTGGATCTCGTCCACGTGTCACTCAATGACAAAAAGTATCATGCATGTAAATATCAAAGGATATGCATGGAAGAATGAGGATGTAAATCAACATGTGTCACTTGCGACATATCAAAATCATGGAACCTGAGTGTCTAGCATCGACATTCAAAAACATCATGAAACCTGTGCCTAGCATCGGCACATAAATCCTCATATATATAGGGCTCTGTAAGTCCGGATCGGCCCGCATCATTTCTCAACTCCGGTCGGTATCCTCCGGATATTCGCCGAGCTCAAATACAATCACCGGTAGGTAGTACTCCCCTGCCCGGCTCACCGTCCAACATATACGAGTCTTCTTGCCCCGGGGTACCTCACCGGGTCCACCATGTATCCGCAGACGGTGCCTACCGCTCATCGAATCAGGTTTCACATGCCACTATCAGAACCGAGAAAACACATAGTGGACGCACTGAAATATAATATCAAAGGTAACCGGGTTTTTAAAACAATACATACTCTCTTTTGAAATAACCATGGTTCCCAAATCCAGAAATATCATGGAAACAACATATCTCAATGCGTATAATCATAAAGCATGATGTATGCGACATATAAAAGAAATGTAAGCATATCAGTATATCATGCAACATAAAACAGTAATATGCACATATCGAGGGAAAACCGCTCCTTTAAAATGAACCAGTTTTAAAAAGTATCTTGCGGTTCCCAAATCCAAATCAAGCCAGAATCATCTATGTATGTGCAAATACGTATGTATGCAAGTATGTCATGCAAGAGGTCATATCCTGATGCAACAATCCTACTGTGTACTGACATGGCAATTATCGATGATGAAGTGTGTGAGCCGGCAAGCAGGTGTACGTAGAATATATGAATCATCGATAATGGTGCTGGTGTCCTAACAGCGTGGTTTAGATATAACAATAAACACATTTGCATATGCAATGCGATCCGAATAGCAAGAATATACAGAAACGACTAATAAACACAATAGTGAAGAATCTACATCAATATAAAAATGTCATACAGTTTTGCCATTTGAAATAAGACGAATCGGGGTTTTTAGTAAAATAAGGGCTACGGTGTTTTTAAGAAAGGTGCGTCTTTTGAAAATATCCGTATAATCCCTTTGCCTGTCATTAAAATACTCCCAATTCGTTAGTTTTGAAATAGGTATGACAACGGTCTAGCGTAACATCTACTAAGCAAACTACAAATCTAACTAACAAGCTGATCGGGAGGGGTATGGAAACCACCTAAATCTGGGTCGATTTATATATAAATATAATAGTCGGTGATCCCGCCTCAATAGTATCAAGTACGATACAATATATCATATGACATCCTCAAGTTATGAGTGCGGATCTATCATCAATATAAAGCTCGTACTGTATATCCATCGTACGACATCCCAAATCTGGGAACGGGTCAATATCACAATCATGTCATTAACTATCTGGTATCCTTATCGCCATATCTCAAGATCTGGGGTACTGATCTAGTCTAGTACTAACCGATACCATATATATAGATATATGTGTGTGTATGAAAACACGCCCAAAGGCCCGCTAAAACCTCATGTCGTATCCCAAATACGAACCACATCATATCACCGATCTCACGGCACTATGCCCAACCTCATCGACTCATCTCCAAATATCATCCATTATCCTCATCATCCAGGTATAAGTATAAAAAATAAGCATGTGTGTGCGTGTGAGTGTAAACCTATTCTATGGTTCGCAACTAGGAAACTATACTAGTTTACTTCTAAACCCTAATCTAACCATAGTACACCTAATCACATCTAGAATATCCATGTCACGCATAAAGCTATCATATATGGTATATAAGCTATACTACGAACTGCGGGGGTGCTATACGCCATCCACCAGACTTCCTCCGTAGATATAATCTACTCACCTGGCATCTTGCGTGTCGGTGTCGATGTCACCATCATCTTCTTCATCGTCTTGAATCATCGTGGGGGTACCTACACATATAACACATCCCAATGCGCATTAAAATCCAAGTCAAAACCAAAACGACACGCTAAAGGCCTATAGGTTAGAACCTTTGGACCAAACCTTCAAAACCACGAACAACCCACGATATCGTCATACAAACGTCAAGTGATTGAGGTAAAACACAATACTAGAAATCCAGAATTTAAAATACGCAAAACGAAACCCCGAATCAAAACAGCAACTCATGAAAATGGTCCAAGATTTCACCCTATGTCAAATTGGTCAATTTTGCATATGCCAAAGGTCTAGTTCACTGGAGATGGAGCTATAGAACCAATACGAATCCATTTGGACCAGGTCTGGCCCCAATTTGCGGCCAGAAAGACTTTATTTGCGGCCTGAATTGGGAGATAGGGGCTAGGGTTTCATTGGGGGGTTCTAGGTTGCCTACCGGTGTCTCTGTCCTTGCAAAATAATTTTCAGGTCACCCGGGTGTTAGCGGATTCCAAATTCCCTACACAATTCTCATAATTTCCATAACTGTAGAATTCAAAGTTCGCAACCTGGGGTTTGTCTAAGGTTTTAATCCAAAATACTACTAACCTTAATTACACTATCTCAAACAAGTTTCCCTCAAACCTTAACTACAAATTTCCAAATCTCACTAAACATCACTATATCGGTTTTAAGTTAACCTGGACACAAAAGCAATACAATACTAGGCTAATGGTTGAGAGAATACCTCATTTGGCAACTGAAGAACTTTCGTGAGTTTCCCCAAGTGTCCAAAATGCAAGCTTTCTTGGTCCATGGTGTGGCTAGTGAGCTTGTGCATCTTTTTTGTGAAGTGGAGAGGGACTTTGGAGAAGTTTTTGATGGAGTTTTGTGGTTGTAATGGAGGAGGGAGAGAGGGGGCAGCAGCTGAGCTGAAGATGGAAGGGGAAATGATGAAGAGGAGGAATGGAGCACAAGTCAAAGAACCCCTCACATCTCTCTCTCTTCTCTCACTTGCCCATGCCTCTTAGTTTAATGGTTTCCTTTTTTTCTTTTCTTTTCTTCTCTCTTCTCATTCTATTAGAATTGAATAGGAAACCCAAATGAAACCATGGTAGAAAAATGCACAAGTGTGAAAAAAGACTTTGTGCATGCTATGTGCACAAAACACGCTTAATCCGCGATTAGCGATTTTTAATAGCGATTAGCACTAAAATAGTGTCAAATAAATCATAAAAACTTAAAATTTGCATAATTCACATAAAACACCCGCTTTTAGTAATTTCCATAATTTTTCCAAATTTTTCTCAATTTATCAGTATTTAATTATACCGCCTTATTAAAATATTCTATATAATATTATTTAATTATAAAAATTCACAGAAATAATTTTTTTTTTGAAATGTTACTATCTTCCCTCCTTAAAGAAATTCGGTCCCCGAATTTAAATTTAAACCCCTCAAATTCTAAAACATTTCAGTAAAAGTCTAAGTCGTCGGGGCTCCGAAATCATCAATACATAAAACGCATCATAGCGCAATGCACGCGTATGAACAATGAGCAGATAACTCAAAATCAAAACTTTGTCAAGCATCTCGCAATTATCGGAGTCATGGTGAAGACACAAATGTCAAATCCGAAACAAAACTAATATGATATACATCAAATTTATACATGTAGATATCAAATCTATACTTGTAAATAGCTGAAGGAAATGCATGCCAAACCTTTCGTGTTACTGTGCTATGCGCGTATCGCGGCACAGTGGCGGACTTCTATTGCAAGAAAATAGCTATACAAATACTTATCCTTGGTTTAATATGTACGTCCCGCCGTTTTGAAAACAATTTAGAAGGATTTCCTTGTTTTAAACGTTTCGTGTTATATCAGACACGTAGGTAAATACTGAGACTATAGCTCTCTTCTTGAAAATCCCTTCGATAACTACTAATGCATGCAAAATATATCCATGTACTGTCCTCTGACTAGTCCTGCTCAGTACGAAAGCAAATGGAAAATATCATAAAAACATACTGCTCCATAAAAAATCAATCGCAAAAATGTGCATATGAATGATATGTGCGTCTGGTGTGCACGTAAATCAAAATCCATATAGGTGCCATATATGTGCACAGAAACAACATCTGTGTGCATCGGGTGTGCACAAAATATCTGTCAAAGGCAACAGGTGTACCAGACAACAAATATCAAGTGCATCTGATATGCACGAAGAATCTCGATTTAGTGCATCTGGCGTGCACCAAAATCGCATCTCATAACATGCGCCCAACATGCGCGAAAATCTAAATCAGGTGCATCCTTCATGCATGAAGAAAATCTAAATCATATGCATCCAACATGCACGAAATCACAAAATCCAATATCATAATCGAAATCGACGGTATACAATACAGCTCAATCCAAATCAGGTATTCCGCGGTATATAATCTCACAACCATGTGCATCCGCGTGCACAAATCAATCAAAACACTAAAAGTTCAAGAAAACTATGCCGAAAGCATAAGTCAAATCACATGCATAACATAGGCATGAAATCAAAATCAACATATCAAATGACATCAAACCGAAGTCAGGTGCAACTGTGGTGCACAAAATACAAATTTCATGAAACTCAGTCATCAAGACTAAATCATGCGAATAGGTCGCCCAAAATACCGAAATCCAAGGTGACGGTTACGTGATAATCGAATCACCAATTCACAAATCATAAATACCGCCGTCGATATATCCTCCCTCAAGGTCGAGAAGGTGTCGGTGCATCCAATGCTAGAAGAGCAAGATAACTACTTGCCTTCTGTTCATGGTCTGGCGCCTGGTGCTTTTAGGCTCTTGTCTCTCACTGTGCATTGCTAGATATATAGCTCCTCGGCTCAACGGCCCAATATGGAGTGACGACGGAAACAGTCCCGCTCTGGCACATCCTCTACAGATCTCTGGCCAACTATCTCGTCGACGATGCCAAATTCTGGCCTGCTGGGTGTGCGTAATATGACCGCTCCTGGGTCCAAGTCTTCTCGTATAGTATTCCAGAAAGGTCTTGTCGAGGTCTCTCTCAAATCTCGTTTCTGCCGAACTGCCCGGAAGTTCTTACCCCTTTACTATATCACTTTCTGGTTCCGTAACGGCTGCACACTCATCGCGACTCCTTCTGGAAAATATATCCATATACAATGCCTCTGTATGCGTATCACATCTCTGATGTCAGCGGAGTGGAACGTCATCTCATCAAGATTTCATACGAACTCTTTACTCCACTTTTATCTGCTGTCGACTGCTTAGGACTCGTCTCTTCGTGGCTGCATGGACTGTGCTCCAACGACTATACTCGTATCTGAAGTCTCCTAAGCAATGCATCCCACCACATGGCATTCGAATGAAATCGAACCATTCGATCGATCCGTCGAAATCTCATAATCCCCCAAGATCTCAACATCTTGGGTACAGTTAAATAGTATCGAGTACATACCACAGCATCGGTGGACCTAAGCCGTGGAACTACCGCAAACCCTAAGGTTCAAAGGCTTTCACACGGTCATTATGTCGAGTTAGGGTTTTATTCTTCTAGAAGGTCCATAGAATCGCTTGCATGTCTTTCCGAATACTTTAAACTTGGAAAATGGGCTCTTGACATTCGATCGTCTCCATCGACTCTCAACGTACCTGCGTGAAGTCGTCTCTAGCCGGAATCAATCTATCTGATGACCTCGCGTCGGGGTAGGCGAACGAACCACCTGTCCTAGTCATTCATCCTCGGTGACTAGCGACCTTCCATCATACCTCTAAGTATATACTCATGCTGCAGTAGCTCCAACATCTGGGGCGATATCTCGTCATTTGCAGCAACAACTGGTTCATTCGTCTGTACGCTAAACAGCGCATCAATCATCATGAATAAGCGATATATCAATGGTCATCACATTCTGGCTGGCCTCTAGCAGTAGCCTGATTCTCTGGTGCTGATCTGCACGTCCGAGAAATCTCGTAAAAGCGATCCGTCAAACGCTCATAGCGCGAAAACACAATAAAACGACTCATCTCTATGCAATCGTATGTCCCTCAAACCATGCCCTGGTCAGTCCTCGTCTGTGATGAGCCCAAGCTGACGCAACTCTAGCCATAGCTCTCTCTGCCCGTGTAATCATGGCGGCAAAATCATAAGCAGTATCGATGAGGATAGATCATAGGAATGAATATAATACTGTGCAAGGAAATGTACATCCTAAGGTTTCTTAAGAGGAATAGCGTATCGTAAGTATGCCGCGGAACATACGTACGGTACGTCACTCTACTCAAGCTACCTACTCCATCAACCAAGGGTCATCCTACGAGATGAAAGTTCGGGTATAATACCCCCTCGACTAAGTCTAAGTTACGTAAGGTCAAGCCTAAGTTCCGTATATATATAAACGCCCTACGCTCCGCATAGTCAAACTTAGACTCAAACCAAGGTTAACCTAGCGCTCTGATACCAACTTTGTCATGACCCGAAATAGCACGTGACTGGCCCTTGAATCATATGAAGCCTATAGGACCCCATCTAATTCAAGTAAGCTAAAAGCCCAGAAATCTAAAACCATTTTAAGGAGTAAATAAAGAAAACTAGATTTTAAGAAGTAAAGAAAACATGTTTTAAAAGCAAGGTTTGTAAATAAATAAGCCGAGTATGTATTTTTAAAACCTCTAGTCTTTTCTGAAAATTTCGGCAGAGTTTCCTTTGTAAATTCTGGCCCCGAACGGGGTACAACAAGAATAATATATACACAATGAGAAAAGGCATTCCCAAGCAGGAGCTAGCTCTTCGTCAAATGACGGTCATAACCAAGCAAACAATATAATATACAACGCCGAAGGGTGAAGATCAAAACTCAAAAAGAAACTCAAAAACATCATGGAACCATAATACTACAACGCGCGACTCTAAGGTCGAAATAATACACAACTGGTTTTCTAAGTCTGAAACAATATATAAGTTTGTTTGATGGAATTACTAGATACAACTGATTAAAATAAATGCAAGGGTGGTCCCGATGTGAGTGAACCCACCTACCAAATCAATCACCCAGAAAGAAAGCAGTGTGCCAGAAAAGCCGCAATGAAATCTGTACGGCAAAACCTGCAAGAACTGTGGCACAATGGGGGTGAGTTGCCAACTTATGAATAGAAAACATCACAGCAGAAATTATATGTATGACACAACCCTAGGTCAATACGATCAGTAATATATATAACCTCAATATGATAAAGTCTGAAGCATGAAAAGGTGGCAAGGGTAAACATCTATACATAAGTGTAATCCCATGTGCTCGTGTCAGTACCTCAGGTAACACATATCATAAATATGAGGTATGATCAATGTAATCAACATGAATCAATGTCAACTATATCACGAAGTCTAGTAGTATGTGGATATCATCTAACTATGTAATCAATGTCTGTATGTATGTGGATCTCGTCCACGTGTCACTCAATGACAATAAGCATCATTCATGTAAATATCATAAAGCATATGCATGGAAGTATGAGGATGTAAATCAACATGTGTCCCTCGCGACATATCAAAATCATGGAACCTGAGTGTCTAGCATCGACACTCGAAAACATCATGAAACCTGTGCCTAGCATCGGCACGTAAATCCTCATATATATAAGGCTTCGTCAGTCCAGATCGGCCCGCATCATCTCTCAACTCCAGTCGGTATCCTCCGGATATCCGTCGATCTCAAATACAATCAACGGTAGGTAGTACTCCCCTGCCAGGCTCACCGTCCAACAAATACGAGTCTTCTTGCCCTGGGGTACCTCACCGGATCCACCATGTACCCGCAGACGGTGCCTACCGCTCCTCGAATCGGGTTTCACATGCCACTCTCAGAACCGAGAAAACACATGGTGGACGTACTGAAATATCATATCAAGGGTAACCGGGTTTTTAAAACAATACATACTCTCTTTTGAAATAACCACGGTTCCCAAATCCAGAAATATCATGGAAATAACATATCTCAATGCGTATAATCATAAAGCATGATGTATGCGACATATAAAAGAAATGTAAGCATATCAGTATATCATGCAACATAAAAGAGTAATATGCACATATCGAGGGAAAACCGCTCCTTTAAAATGAACCAGTTTTAAAACGTATCTTGCGGTTCCCAAATCCAAATCAAGCCAGAATCATCTATGTATGTGCAAATACGTATGTATGCAAGTATGCCATGCAAGAGGTTATATCCTGATGCAACAATCCTACTGTGTAGTGACATGGCAATTATCGATGATGAAGTGTGTGAGCCGGCAAGCAGGTGTACGTGAAACATATGCATCATCGATAATGGTGCTAGTGTCTTAACAGCATGGTTTAGATATAACAATAAACACATTTGCACATGCAATGCGATACTAATAGCAAGAATATGCAGAAATCAACTAATAAACACAACCGTAAAGAATCTACATCAATATAAAAATGTCATACAGTTTTGCCATTTGAAATAAGACGAATCAGGGTTTTTAGTAAAATAAGGGCTACGGTGTTTTTAAGAAAATGTACTTCTTTTGAAAATATCCGTATAATCCCTTTGCTTGTCTTTAAATTACTCCCGATTCGTTAGTTTTGAAATAGGTATGACATCGGTCTAGCCTAACATCTACTAAGCAAACTACAGATCTAACTAACAAGCTAATCGGGAGGGGTATGGAAACCATCTAAATCTGAGTCGATATATATATATAAATATAATAGTCGGTGATCCCGCCTCAATAGTATCACGTACGATACAATATATCATATGACATCCTCAAGTCATGAGTGCGGATCTATCATCAATATAAAGCTCGTACTGTACATCCATCGTACGACATCCCAAATCTCGGTATGGGTCAATATCACAATCATCTCATCAACTATCTGGTATCCTTATCGACGTATCTCATGATCTGGGGTACTGATCTAGTCTAGTACTAACCGATACCATCTATATAGATATATGTGTATGTATGAAAACACGCCCAAAGGCCTGCTAAAATCTCATGTCGTATCCCAAATACGAACCACATCATATCACCGATCTTACGGCACTATGCCCAACCTCATCGACTCATCTCTAAATATCATCCATTATCCTCATCATCCAGGTATAAGTATAACAAATAAACCTGTGTGTGCGTGTGGGTGTAAACCTATTCTAGGGTTCGCAACTAGGAAACTATACTAGTTTACTTCTAAACCCTAATCTAACTATAGTACACCTAATCACATCTAGAATATCCATGTCACGCATAAAGTTATCATATATGGTATATAAGCTATACTACGAACTGCGGGGGTGCTATACGCCATCTACCTGACTTCCCCCGTAGATATAATCTACTCACCTTGCATCTTGCGTGTCGGTGTCGATGTCGCCATCATCTTCTTCATCATCTTGAATCATCGTGGGGGTACCTACACATATAACACATCGCAATGCGCATTAAAATCCAAGTCAAAACCGAAACGACACGCTAAAGGCCTACAGGTTAGAACCTATGGACCAAGCCTTCAAAACCACGAAAAACCCTTGATATCGTCGTACAAACGTCAAGTGATCGAGGTAAAACACAATAATAGAAACCCAGAATTCAAAATAAGCAAAACGAAACCCCGAATCAAAACAGCAACTCATGAAAATGGTCCCAGATTTCACCCTATGTCAAATTGGTCAATTTTGCATATGCCAAAGGTCTAATTCACTGGAGATGGAGCTATAGAACCAACACGAATCCATTTGGACCAGGTCTGGCCGCAATTTGCGGCCAGAAATACTTTATTTGCGACCTGAATTGGGATATAGGGCTAGGGTTTCAGTCAGGGGTTCTAGGTTGCCGATTGGTGTCTCTGTCATTCTAAAATAATTTTCAGGTCACCCGGGAGTTAGCAGATTCCAAATTCCCTACACAATTCTCACAATTTCCGTAACTGCAAAATTCAAAGTTTCCAACCTGGGGTTTGTCTAAGGTTTTAATCCAAAATAATATCACCACAGGGGTTGTATAGTCTCTACTAACCTTAATTACACTATCTCAAACAAGTTTCCCTCAAACCCTAACTACAAATTTCCAAATCTCACTAAACATCACTATATCGGTTTTAAGTTAACCTGGACGCAAAAACAATAGCATACTAGGCAAATGGTTGAGAGAATACATCATTTGGAAACTCAAGAATTTTCTTGAGTTGCCCCAAGTGTCCAAAATGCAAGCTTTCTTGGTCCATGTTGTAGCTAGTGAGCTTGTGCATCTTTTTTCTGAAGTGGGGAGGGACTTTGGAGAAGTTTTTAATGGAGTTTTGGGGTTGTAATGGAGGAGGGAGAGAGGGGGCTGCAGCTGAGCTGAAGATGGAAGGGGAAATGATGAAGAGGAGGAATGGAGCCCAAGTCAAAGAACCCCTCACCTCTCTCTCTCTTCTCTCACTTGCCCATGCCTTTTAGTTTAATGGTTTCCTTTTTTTTTTCTTTTCTTTTCTTCTCTCTTCTCATTCTATTAGAATTGAATAGGAAACCAAAATGAAACCATGGTAGAAAAATGCACAAGTGTGAAAAAAGACTTTGTGCATGCTATGTGCACAAAACACGCTTAATCCGCGATTAGCGATTTTTAATCGCGATTAGCACTAAAATAGTGTCAAATAAATCATAAAACTTAAAATTTGTATAATTCACATGAAACACCCGCTTTTAGCAATTTCCATAATTTTTCCAAATTTCTCCCAATTTATCGGTATTTAATTATACCGCCTTAATAAAATATTCAATATAATATTATTTATTTATAAAAACTCCCAGAAATAATATTATATATATATATATATATATTTGAAATGTTACACTGCCTCAGTTCCTCACCCTATTGTTTTCCTTCATCTTCCACATACTCCCTCCACTTCTACCCTCAAGTATCATCTCCAAAACCTTGCCAAAACCCTATACTCCCTTCACAAAAGATGATCACAACCTCTCTACAAACCTAATGGATGCTTCAAAGTTGGATTTTGATCACTTTGAGCAACTCAAGAAAATTCTTGAGTTTCCAAAGGAGGTATAATTCTATACTTTAGTTAAGTTATAGTGTTAGTTTATCCTATTGTTAGTTTAGAGTTAAATCGATATTGATTAGTGATGTTTGGAAATTCCAAGAGAGGGTTTGTGTGATTGTGGGGAATTATGATCTTTAGTGGGTGTCTACAAGACCTTAGTATTGATTTTACTGGCCAAGACCCGAGATTAGCACCAAAATACGAACTTAGAAATTTCCCCGTGTCGGTTTTGTGATGTTTAAAAGCCTACAGGGTATCTGGAGCTATCTGGGGCATTTTAAAGAAAATCTAGCAAGTCCAGTGACCTATATAAACGACCAGAAGACCACCTCCTAAGTTTGTGCCAATTCTAACCCACCTAGGCCGGCGAGCTCGGACATCATGGTGATGTCGCCAGATTTCTGTGGGGTTCTGGGGTTTGGCTTTTGGCTGTAGCTCCTAATCCCTATAACCTATCCCCTGTACTTGCTTGTTTAGTCCCAATTAACCTGAGTTAAAATCTGGGAGCATATTGGGTTGGTTTTTGTTAAGTTTTCCCGATGTTTGAATTCTTGGTTTTGGTATTTGATATTGTATTGGGTCGTTGGATGTTTGTATGTCAACGACGAGGGTTGTTTGGTTGTATTTGCATGCCTAGGCTCTAGGTTCTAACCTATGAGCGCACCATGTGCCGTATCGGTTTTCCGGACTTGATTTTAATAGCATTGCGACTGTGTATTTATTGTAGGTACCTTCGCGTGGATTCCGAGACGACGAAGCACATCGACAACGGCTGAACAAGGAGTTCCGCAGGTAATTAGATTTATATCTACGAGGGAAGTCGGGTGGATGGCGTATAGCACCCCCGCAAATACTGATATGTGATTTATACTTTGGAGACAAGATATGCCACGACTTAAGGTTATAGTTTATGGTTTAGTATGAAATGATATAATATATAAGGATGTCTTAAATTGATATGTAAGGATGTCTCGAATTTATATATAAGCATGTGAATCACGATATATACAGATGTAGTTGTAAGAGAATAAGTATGAGATTATAGTGGCATGTAATGAGGTCGATAAATACGACATGAGATTTATAAGATGACTTGATGTGAGGTATTGATGTGAGATATTGACGTGATGAAAAGAGTATACGATGAGATATGATGACTTTGTTAGTTATGTCGTTATACGGATGCGAGTTGATATGAGATAATTGATACCTTTGTCGGTCCCATGATATGAGATTGATACGGATGTGACCTGAGATATAGGTATATATATATGATGATGTGAATAATGAGTGAGATGTCATATGGGACTTTAGATCCATACCCTCATTGTTGTATAGGTCGATAGAATCCCTATTCTGTTTGTTGTCGCCGCACGCGATGCTTTACTGGATGATTGATCCATACCCTTGACTAGAGGATGCCGTACGATACATTATACCGTACATGATGTTGTGAGGCTGGATGACGATTGATAGATTCACCGACTCAGTTATGTTATAGATACGTATACCTTATAGCATTTCGCTTACGATGTAGCTTATGTTACATTCAGGATATTCTCATTGCATTTATATATACCTGTGCCAGTACACCTACACAATTATCGATGATGTGTATGTTACACTTACACAGATTGTCGGCTCGTAAACTTTCATCATCGATAATTGCTATGCCACTTACACAGTAGAATTGCCACACCATGCTATTACTCTTAATGGTTCAATATTGTCACATGACTCGTATCATGATATACTTGCTATGCTCACATCACTATACTATGTCGCATGATATGCTTGATATGCTCACATTTCTGTTCTATGTTTGCATACTTCATGCATTACGATTATATGCATTGAGATGTTGTTTTCATGAGATTCTGGATTTGAGGACCGTGGTTATATTTCAAAAGAAAGTATGCATTGTTTTAAAAACCCAGTTTCTTTTGATATGATATTTCGAGATGTCCACCATGAGTTTTCTCGGTTCTGGATTGGTATGTGAAACCCGATTCGAGGAGTGGTAGGCACCATCTGCAGGTACATGGTAGACCCGGTGAGGTACCCGGGGCAAGAAGACTCATATAGTTAGGTGGTGAGCCAGGCAGGGAAGCACTACCTACCGGTGATATTTTTGGACTCGGCGGTTATCCGGAAGATACCGTCCGGAGTCGTAAGATGGATATGAGGGCCGACCAGAGTATGCGGCGCCTGAGGGCCGATCTAAGGATGCGGCGCCTGAGACATGAGGATTACGTGTCGATGCTGGACATGGGTTTCATGATGTTTCGAGTGTCGGTGTTGGACACTCAAGTTCCATGATTTTGATGTGTCGTTGATGGACACACATTGGTAGATATCCTTATATTTACATGTATATGCTTTCATGATGTTTCGGGTGTCGATGTTGGACACTCAGGTTCCATGATGTTATTGTGTCATTGATGGACACGTAGATGATGTCCACATGCATACAGGCATTGGTTATATTTTTGGTATATATGCAGACACGGTCATCCTAGATATCATAGTATTACCTTTATGATATAGTTGACCTAGGAAATCGTTGTTTTATTCGATTTCTACCTTCTAATGTTTTCTACTCACGAGTTGGCAACTCACCCCGCTGTGCCACAGTTTTTGCAGGTTTGACCGCATGGATCAGTAGCGGTATCGCTGGCACACAGTTTGCATTCGGGTGATTTGCTTTGGTAGGTGGGACGTATTGGATCGTGCCTACTCTTGTATTATTATTCCTATTGTATCTAGTCAACTCCATCAATCAGAAACTACTATTTGTATAAGTAGTAAGACTTAGCAAGACTTGTCGTTGCGAGACTTAGAGCGATGGGTTATATGTTCGCTTGGTGGGTTGATGTCTTGCTTTACATTATCATTTTGTGTAAATCTTCGCCGTTGGGCGTTGTATACATATATCTCTGTCTTGCGTGGTTGTGATTCCGCCGATTGGCGAAGTGCTAGCTCTCGCTTGGGGATGCCTTTTATATTATCATGTATATATGGTTTTGGATCAAAATATACGAGGGAGGTGCTGCCCAAATTTTTTTAAAGACGAAACATGTTTTTCAACTAGTAAAATCCACTTGCATTTTTCATGTTCCACTATCTATACATTTAAGAAAACGTTTGATTTTCATCATACCTTTATTTCAAAACTACACCTCTTTTATTTTCTTAAAAAGGTTTTGATTTCTGGGCTTTGGCTTACTTAATTTACGTTACGCCTTTAGACGTTGCATGATTTAAGTGCCGGTCACGAACTAAATTGCGGGTCGTGACAAAGTTGGTATCAGAGCCAGGTTTAACCTTGGTTCGATTCTAGGTTTGACTATGTGGAGTCTGGGGCGTAATCTATTTTGGAACCTAGGCTTGACCTTACGGAACTTAGACTTGAACAGGGGGGTATTAGACCCGAACTTTCGTTACGTAGGTTAACCCTGATTGATGGAGTAGGTGACTCAAGTAGAGTGACATACCGTGCGTATGTTCCGCGGCATACTTACGATACGATACTCCGCTTAAGTGACCTTAGGATGTACATATTTTGAGATCCTTGATTCTATTCGTTCTAATAATCATACTCTAATTGATTCCGTTCCTCCTAATGATCATGTATCCATTCTAGATCTGTTGATTCCTTTCATTCTTTTGAGCTATCTTCGTCGATGCATACTTGAGGTTCCTGTCACCATGGTTTGAGCACAGATTGAGCTACTGCTACTGATGCGGTCAGGGCGAGCTCGTCATGGACGAGGACCGACCATCATGTTTTCTGGTGACATGGGAACGTATCGATTTAGTGTTTGTGTTGTGACCTCTTGTTTGAAGCGATTATTCGGTTTTGCCCCAGATGATCGGGCCACTGATAGAGACTGGCTGTTGTGAGAGGACTGTTGTTGTACAGCCTACCTCAGAGATCGTGATGTTGTCTGCCTTGCAGACAGATGATCCAGCTGTTGCTGAGATTGATGGGATGTTGCTTCCAGAGCTTACGAGCTGAGATCGCTGGAGCTTTCAGGCAGAGATGCGACAGGAGATAGCTAGTCTATCTTGAGTTGGGAGACAAAGGTGATTCGTCTGATTTGATGTGCCGACGCAGGCTCAGTTGAGTTGAAGATTTCCAGTGTGGAGAATCTTATTCAGATCTAGAGTAGATCGATCCAGAAATGATGTTGTTCGTTGGATGCTCCGATAGGAGATCAGTGTTAGTTATATATATGCCCTAGAGGCTATTATTGTACATATGATGTATATTATAGTGGATGCTTGGATATATATAGAGAGGACTTTCTTGCTCGACATGATAGTACGCTATTTAGTTTCACTTTGTCTTAACATGTTGACTTGTATTAGTTTACTGTCTTGCTCTCACATGTTGATAAAACCCTTAGGATATGTACTCGACTACTAGGACTATGATGAGATCATACTAGTGGGGCTACGGTAGTCAACGAGTACATCCTAGAACTGTTCCTAGTCGAGCGTGTATCGAGACAGGGCATCGATACACCAGAGTAGACCAGCGTATACGCATCTTGACCCATATGATGGGCGATGGTTGATCCAATATCTATCGGTGTTTAACATCAAAGATGGTGTACGGGTGCTCAGTGGAGATTGGGTACACTGAACGGACTCGCCGAGAACTCCTAGATGGTATTATACCTATCGTCAGATAGCAGTTCTCCAGTGACACTGGTATAGGTTAGTCTGTAGACTCGAGATCGTCATAGAGCCTTGTGTGATTCCCACCGTGTTTTGATTTCCACCTTACCACGTCCAAGAGGGCGTGCAAATCGATGGCTTTTGGGTACAGTCCCGAGTCACATGGAAACAATGAGCGATAGGAGTGGTTTCGTCTCTCCCGGTATAGGGAGTTGATGTTGCGCTGTGTTCGATTGGCTCTAACTAGAAGTCCCTGGCCAGGGCTGATATGGAGTACTGCTGGTAAGAGTTATTAGTAGTTTCTCGACCCGTTATGAGCCTCACATCGACACGACTTATCAGTTACTGGGGTCAGATGTTTACCACCCCTAGACCGCATATGCGACATATCACACGAAGAGACCGGACTGTACGAGAGTGTTACTGATTGGATTCACAGGAGAATGTATATGGTTGCTTGTTAATCTTCTGATCGCTTAATACCTGGGTGGATGTTACGTTTAGCAGACCGCTTGCAGCTTGTGGGTGTTTGAAATGATCATCACCTACTGCCGGTGTATTGACGATTCTTTAGAGTCCTACACAGAGGCTTCCTGGCTCAGGCAAAATGGAGTAGGAGCACATATGTGATATGTGCAGGACCGAGAATAATACGATATGAGATAACGTATTCTATTCTCGCGATATGTGATATCGACCGGGTATATGTGATATAGCCGGGTCATTGGATCTAGTGTTGATTCGATGAAATAGTACATGTTATATTAGTCGGTTATATATAATATAGCCGGATTATCGGATCAAGTGTTGATTCGATAATTTAATGTATAATTATATGTGTGATATATTACGTTACATTAACTAATATAAGCTCGCTTTATTGATTCTTTTTCTCACTGGATAATACATTGATGTATATGCGATATACGTTAATTGTATTATTTTCTTTTGTTACATTATATATTATATATGTGATATATAATATTGTAACATGTTAGGGTTACAAATGCAACATGGTTGTTGAGTCTAAACCTAGTTAGGGTTTGGATTATGGTTAGCTTTTGGATGAGGTTCATGGATGCTTCATGAACTTTTGACTTTGTCTCTTTTCTTTGTTGTTTTGTGAAGATATTAGTTAACCCAACCCAAACCCTCAACCCATGGTTTATTCTCTACAAGGGTTAAGGATATCATTCTTAACCCATGGTTGCAATTGTTGTAAGTGCACGGCGGCGCCCCGGCCTCAATCCCGAGGCCAAATGCGGAAGCGATGGTTAACTTTAAATTTTGCAAACTAGCAAACCGGCACCACCGCGCACTAAAACCCGGATCGAACCATTAACTAGTCCTAGCTAACTACAAGATGGGGAAGAGAGATATACCGACTGATCCGAGTCCTCCGGTCTTCTCATCGTCGTCCCGATCTCCCGCGGAAACTCCGGTCGTCGCCTCCTTGCCGGAAGGGCACCACATCGTCTGCATCTTTTACGGGCTCCCACCTCAATGCCGAGGCAACTCGGGCACGAAGCTGGCAAGTCGACGTGCCCAAGATTTGCTGTAGAATGGTATGTAGTGCTCATGTCTCACTTGGGGTTATGGAGTTGCCTTTGGTGGAGGAATGATACTTGGAGTTTTTGGAGATTGATCTTGTGGGATTTTTGCGACATCAAATGAACCAAAATCCCACAACAAAATGAATTGGGCAGCCCCATGGAGCTTGGCCGGCCATCCTTAGGTGGGAGAGGAGAGAATGAGAGAGAGTATCAAAAATATGAGAGAGGCCACACTATAATGCATGAGAGAGAGAGGAATGGTTATCATGCAAAGAAATGATAGCTAGGAAAGTCCAACACTCAAACAACAATCATCACATCCAAAAGTCATGCCATGATGGATGAAGAAGTCAAATGGTCAAGGGATGCATTATCATCATAATACAAAGAAATATGCAAAGACCCCCTCCACAAATACTTATTTGCACAAATGCAAATAAGCCCTCCTCCACCAATCTTCGGCCAATGAACGATACAAAGAAATATGGCCGAAACGGAAAGCAAACTGGCAACTCCAAAAAACTGGTCCCGTAATAATTTACAGGAAAAACCCCGATACTGTGTATACACACCTGCATCTGTATTCCGACCGAAATACAAAAGCAATGAGACAAAGTCTACACTGTACTATACTAGGATCCGGCTTAAACCAAAGCCGGCTAGTAATATCCGTTCGATCCTGATCCGTGCAATATCGCACGTATCTGATCGAACCCTGCCATATATTCATACGGCCTCTAGTACAAACCGTCCTATCCTGATCCGTGCAATACCGCACGTATCTGATCGGACCTTGCCATATCTCCATACGGCCTCTGCAGCTTTTTGCCCGAAAGCTGAGTAACTGAATGTGGGGGACTCTAAAGACTCGTCAACACCTTGGTTGTGGATTTAACCACTAGCACGTCAGAGGTATAAGCCAATACGTAACGGGCTACAAGGTATTGACCAAAAGGGACGTCGATGAGCGAACTCATCCTGACACCCTACTGAGCCTGTCAGTGACAATATCCGTACAGTCCGGTCCGTTCGTCTATGAGCATCGCATGGCGGGCCTAGGGGGTTGGTAAAAGTCAGACCCCCAAAAGCGGTACAAGTCGTGTCGGAGTGTAGCCCAGAAAACCCTGAGATACTACTGGAATACCTACCAGTAAATCTCCTGCCTCGGCCGAGGGCTTTGTATAATGGCTCTCCTAGACACAGCGCGACCTCACCCCAATACCGGGAGAGACGAACCCCTGAAGATCCGCTCACTGCCTCCATGTGGCTCGGGACTGTACCCAACTAAAACCTGTTTGCACGTCTCCTTTGAGCGTGGTAGGGTAGTAATCAAAGTACAGTGGGAACTCACAGGAGAAAAATGACGATCCTCAGGTCGATGAACTAACCTGTACACATGTCACCAGGGAACTGCCATCTGACCTCAGGTATAAGACCAACTAGCATGTTCCCGGCGAGTCCTGTCCGGTATACTCTTAACCCAATGAGCACCTGTATACATCTTAGGTGAACCAACTGACACCAGTGGCTTGTGAGACCGGCCACCGCCCCTCGTCGGGGTCTCGACTGTATACACTAGTCTACTCTGGAGTATCGATGCCCTGTCTCGAAACTCCCATGACTAGGGACCTTTTAAGGATGTGCTTATAGACTACCAGCTCCCACGTATATGATCGCCCTCATACTGCTGGCAGTCAAGCAAGAATCCTAGGGGCTCTATCAACGTGTAATAGCAAAACGTCAGGTCACCTAAAGCAGTACACGATGATAAAGATAAACCAGATAGCATACTATCATCTCGAGTAAGACTGTCCTACCGGGATAGGTTCTCCCTCAATCATTGCAATCACGTATCTGTGATCCAATAATTGACTCTGAGAGCACTATCTCCAACAATCTCCCACTTGCACTCAAGGCTAATTATTGCGATGTCGCATACTCACAGCCCGTGTGATACCAAACACCCAACTCCTCTACTAGTCAGTCTCACAAAGCTCGTTTGAGAAACTATTGCGTTCGAGGAATAGCCTCAGTGAGTGGATCCGCCTTGATGTTTCTTTCTATGTCTCTCTATATCTCATGTTCGCGGAGAAACCCATCTCCCGAAATGAGCAATACCTGTCTTAGAATGTGTCTGGATGTCTGATGGGACATAGTTCATAAATGAACACCAAATCCAAACTTCTTAGACTGTAGTATCAACTGAACATTATCAGTGTCCTGCGCCATGCCTCCCTCAGTATTGCCTTGGACCACCTGTCCAAAATACTGCCCCTCGTCAGAAGGAAAAACTATAACTCTGACAACCTCCATGTCGTCCAGGTCACCTTGGAAGCCTGGAATGATAACTGTCTCCTAAACGAGGCTGTCGTTATCATATCCGTAGAACATCCACTTATGTTCTTAAACTGCTTCCGACTGCTTCTCTAGGATAGGATCAATGTCAACTTATTGCATCTAGTGCAAGAACAACATCTGGTGTAGTACTTGACATCTCATGATTGACTCAATTGCCTGAGCAAGTGATCTGCCAATCATGCACATCCCTCTCCCCTTTAGTCTGTAAGACACTTTTAGAGAGGATGGCTCCATCACCTGCAGGTACACTACCGTGCTAGGAGTCGTCCATTCTAAATACTCTTAGAATGCTGTCTGAGTACCCTGATTGGGAAACCACCCAAATATAGATCTAAAGCTATAGATCTAGTAACCAGTATGTCAGATATAAAATCCATTTTCTTTGTGGAGAAACCACTGTGTGACGACCAAAGTATAACCGATCGTAGTATAGGAGTTTCTTTTCCTACTCTGTGTATGTCATCCAAATACCAGGACATCACACCCTACTACCTTCTCAACAGATCCATCCCCTATTCTGATGAAGTCAAACTTATGACTGTCACATCAGAAATTGATGATCTATCTCCGCTATATCTGCTTTAGTCTATAAATAGACATAAGTCACCTGTCCACCAATGCTTCCGCTGCTCCCACTGACTATGACAACCCTCTGGCAGAGTCATATACACGTACACTTCTAAAGCTAGTTTAGAACGACGCTATACTCATCCTCCTGCCGGGTCTCGCAGTCTGGAACAACAGCAATGGCAAGTGTGGGTAAACAAGAACCTCCCTGTCACCGTCCTTGAGGCTACCGGAGTACCTCTCGGGTGCCTGAAGTTACCCACCTTATCTGCGGACTGGCCAATGGAATGTCAATCCAGATTGAATCTTTAGGTTCTTATGAAATCTTCAGTAATCGTTTGTGGTTCTGGAATCACTTCCAGTTCTACCATACTCCCATTACTATTTTTCTGAAAAAATCCATTTTTAATAAAACTGTGGCGAGTCAAGAACAATATCACTATTGATCTTCTAGATGGTAGAAAGTCAACCCTTATCATAGCCTGGGTCAACCCACAAACAGCCATTACAGAAACGTGCCTTGAGTTATCCAAAGTCTGGTTTCAAGCATAGGCCGGACAACTCCCCGTACCTTAACATCGTTAAGATATGAACTGTTCTATATCCAATATAGAACCAGAGGCACTGATTTAATTGAACCAGATTCAAATCATGCAGCTGTCTCCAGTGCATGTCAACTAAGTGGAAGAAGGCCGATCAGCGTTACTCAACTTAGGAATGCTTCCAATCATGAGTAGCCTGAAAGAGAAGCAAGATCTCTTAATCATTACTATCAACTGAATACCATACACAAGTATCTACATCTTCGATCAACTTGAAGAATCCCGATACTTGCAACACCTGGTTCTCTACTTTATTCAAATACCTATAACTCTTCAAAACATAGACCCTGTGTTTGCACGAAACACCTGTCTAAAAACTAGAGAAGTCATAAGTAAACCGAATATAGTACAAGGACCAACCCCTCTGTCCTGATGGACCCTGGACAACATACAATACTCTGTATAAGTCCCTTGAGTCTGATAACTCATTCACTGTGTGTCGTAGGTTGAAAACTGTACTTATGGTTAAGAAGAATTACACCGCTGTTTAATGCTCCTTACCTAACCATCCACTGATATAGGTAAATGTCACAGACATAATTTCAAAAAGATATATCTCACTCTATAAAAATAGACGTACAGATGTTTCAATTTGAAATTGGTGCATAACAGCGGATATTCAAAACCAAATATTTGCCGACCGGCAAACAGCCCAGGTGATTTCCTCAAATATCACCGATTATAATGAATCCCGATATAATGAGGATGATCACCTAATTCCCAATAACTTACTCCCACTCATCATCTGTAAAACCATACAGATGTGAGAATCATACCTGGTAAATACATACCCTGGAGCAAGTGTCCAATTGGGAAATCAGTTTTCCTTTAACAGTACACAGTGAAACTGAAACATTGAAATGTTTCGATGTGGTATCCTGGTATTCCTAGTAATGCCTCTTCCAGATTCACGACTGTAACCGTATAATTCTTTGCCACCTCTCCAAATCCCTTTTTATGTCTTTAGTCATTACTTTCTGCACACCCCTTTAGGCCAAATGGTTTTCTTCCTTCCCTACCGTTCGGCACCAGCCTATGGTTTGGAAGAAGACTATCCAATAAGCATAATGGGTGTACTGTCCTAATCCTAGGAGCACTCGCAATGCGAGAGAAGGTGAAGATAAAAGACAACCGAATAAACCTTATTCCTATTTCTCCTGAACCATAATCCATCCCCGAACTGGAACAAGTTCCTTTCGAGTTCGTATATAACCATACGATGGAGTATCCAATAAACTGTGGATCTTCGTAGTGATACGGAGTGTCCTGGAGAAATACAAAAGGTGATTTAGGATTGGCGAAGGAATATTTGGTTTGGTCGTGAATATCAGTTGCAATTTACGTTTCCCTCTTACTAATCCCTTGCTTTGTCTTAACTTAATACCTTCTGTACACCATCGTTAGGCTAATTGGTTTTCTTCATTCCTTACCGGTCGGCACCTGCCTATGGTTTGGAAGAAGACTATCCAATTTGCATAATAGGTGTACTACCCCTAAACCAAGGAGTACTCGCATCCTGAGAGAAGGTAAAAGGAAAAGACAACTGAATAGTCCTATTCGTTTCCTCCAGAACCTGAAACCATCCTCGAATAAATTCTTTCGAGTTCGTATCTAACCATACGATGGTTTTGTCCAATGGAAGTGGACGTTCGTAGTAATACGGGGTGTCCTGGAGAAAAGGGTAAAAGTAGGAGTGGCAATGAGGTCTGCAACTCTGACAATCCAGAAACCAGTGTTAAGAAGGTTCGGCTAATTTTGGTCTCTGAGTCATAGTCTTAGGGTCGGGTCAATGGTCGCTCCCAAGAGAGAGAGAAAAGAAACACTCAGCGTGCACTCTAACCTAGATCAGAATGGTTACCAATTTATCTAATCTGGAAACCTCCCACTGTACCTCAAATTCTCCTCCAAACCTGAAAGAAGAATTAGTCGGGGTCATCCGAGGAGTAAACTAACTCATCAGTAGGAATCGGGATCCAACTATCATCGCATGATAACGTGACGGAATCCGCTCACGTCATCACACTCCAGAAGGTATGCGCATATCTGGCAAGTTTCAGTTGTTTTGAAACTCCCGATGTGATTTTTACCCCATGCTCTTATGACCTTGACTTTGGCCAACAAATCATAAGTCACATGTCAAGTTCTACCCGTCATTCTCTAGGTTGATTTGAATCCACCCGTACCTACCCTTAACTTTGGCCAACAAGGCAGTACGACTGTTCCAAACCAACGCATCTATCTATGCTGCATATGAATACCACAATAGCTACCAAACACTGTGCCTTGACTTTGGCCAACAAACACAGCTTGAATACTATTGACCACCCATATGAAACGACGGAGGGCTACGAATCGTTTTTGGCGAAAACCTTTAACGTAATGAACTTGATATCGTTGAAGGAACGGATAGCTTTTATGAAAATATAGTGACGAAAACCTTTGCTAAAGAGGTCATTCCCGGTGAAGGGATCTCGGCTCTTTCCCCGTAGAATGAGGTGCAGGATATTCCAACTGAATACCACGATGCAAAGCAAAAGTAATCGGCTATAGTGAAGTTAATGCCCTGACGCAAACTTTTGTCTAAGGGGTCACTCCCGGTGAAGGGATCTCGGCCCTTGCCTCGTCGACTGAGGAGCAGGATATTCCAACTGAATACCACGATGCAAAACAAAAGAGAACGTTCTTGCAATAACAGCTTTTTGAAAAGTTTTCCAACAACATCAGATTAGGTTTGTTTTTAACTTGCATTGATCTGAATCAACGCAGTCCCATCAATTGATCACACCACAAAGAACAAAAATATACTGATGTACGTATATGCCATCCGCATTCGCCACTGGGTCCCGTCATTACCCGTTAGGTTAGCTAACTAACGACAGAGCGGAGACTGGACTAGCGCGGATGCAAAACATATACAACATCTACTAATATATATAACAATATATTATGTTTCGCTCAAGGCGTGATAAAATGCAACATCACAGAAATGTACAACATCACAGAATAATACAGATATCTGGGATCCCCGGGTTTCACAGAGCCACTACTGAAACCCGACGTTCCCCTGGTCGTGTGGATAGCCTGTGCAATGAAATCCTAGACCACTACGGGCGCGGCAAGTTACCCGCCAAAACCTGAAGCGAGGCAGCCCCCTTCAGCAACGTGAATGGACCACCCAGCACTTCACGGAATCCGGTAACTTGGGCACCCCTCCTGGGTCAACCTGTACCCCTACGAGTGCGGCGAATAGCCCGCCAATTCTAGAGTGAAGCCCCCTCCGTCTCAATGCCATGAGATGCGGGCTTGTTGCCCTCTAGAACCCGGCTACCCGTGCACCCCTCCGCGGGGCAATCCTAGTACAGAAAGTAAAATATACATACAACGGGTACATCGACCGCAACCTGGACGTGCCCCAAAATAATAATACAAACAGGCAGTGACGGCAGTCCATATGTCGCACGCTCGCCCCGCAACATCAAATGTACATAATACAACAAAACTGTACTAGCATTGCATCCAGGCTATCCCCCAGGACCGATCCGCAACATCGCAGCAATACACAGAACATCAACGTGAAAGTCACGTTCGCAAATCCGTCTAACCGGGCTATAGCAGTTAGACAGGATTTACCGATCAAGTGACATTCACGGTCGCAGTTATAATGTAAATACTGTGAACAAATGTGTTTAAAATATCCGATCGATCAAATTTACCAAGTGGGCCCCCAAGTACTACTGTAGCACATTAAGAAATTCTGGGCCCAAAAATAATATTCCAGAAACCCTATTTTCACCCTAGAAGCCCACTGGAAAAATTTGACGCATCGATCTCTCCATACTGCGGCGGAACCGCGGCCCCAAGTGGGGTTTGGCCGCGGTTCCGCGCTCCCCTTGAAAGATCAATGTGTCGAATTTCTCCAGAATTCTTAGGACTTTTAGTACATCACTTTTCTATAACCAGAAAAAAATTTCGAGCCAGAAAAAATTCGACAGAAAACTGATGTGAAGAAAACGCGGGTTTTTGGAATTTTGTACGATCGGAAATGTAAAACACATTAGACAAAGCTAGACTATGTTAATGGCGAGGCTCTGATACCACTGTAAGTGCACGGCGGCGCCCCGGCCTCAATCCCGAGGCCAAATGCGGAAGCGATGGTTAACTTTAAATTTTGCAAACTAGCAAACCGGCACCACCGCGCACTAAAACCCGGATCGAACCATTAACTAGTCCTAGCTAACTACAAGATGGGGAAGAGAGATATACCGACTGATCCGAGTCCTCCGGTCTTCTCGTCGTCATCCCGATCTCCCGCGGAAACTCCGGTCGTCGCCTCCTTGCCGGAAGGGCACCACATCGTCTGCATCTTTTACGGACTCCCACCTCAATGCCGAGGCAACTCGGGCATGAAGCTGGCAAGTGGACGTGCCCAAGATTTGCTGTAGAATGGTATGTAGTGCTCATGTCTCACTTGGGGTTATGGAGTTGCCTTTGGTGGAGGAATGATACTTGGAGTTTTTGGAGATTGATCTTGTGGGATTTTTGCGACATCAAATGAACCAAAATCCCACAACAAAATGAATTGGACAGCCCCATGGAGCTTGGCCGGCCATCCTTAGGTGGGAGAGGAGAGAATGAGAGAGAGTATCAAAAATATGAGAGAGGCCACACTATAATGCATGAGAGAGAGAGAGGAATGGTTATCATGCAAAGAAATGATAGCTAGGAAAGTCCAACACTCAAACAACAATCATCACTTCCAAAAGTCATGCCATGATGGATGAAGAAGTCAAATGGTCAAGGGATGCATCATCATCATAATACAAAGAAATATGCAAAGACCCCCTCCACAAATACTTATTTGCACAAATGCAAATAAGCCCTCCTCCACCAATCTTCGGCCAATGAACGATACAAAGAAATATGGCCGAAACGGAAAGCAAACTGGCAACTCCAAAAAACTGGTCCCGTAATAAATTATAGGAAAACCCCCGATACTGTGTATACACACCTGCATCTGTATTCCGACCGAAATACAAAAGCAATGAGACAAAGTCTACACTGTACTATACTAGGATCCGGCTTAAACCAAAGCCGGCTAGTAATATCCGTTCGATCCTGATCCGTGCAATACCGCACGTATCTGATCGAACCTTGCCATATATCCATACGGCCTCTAGTACAAACCGTCCTATCCTGATCCGTGCAATACCGCACGTATCTGATCGGACCTTGCCATATCTCCATACGGCCTCTACAGCTTTTTGCCCGAAAGCTGAGTAACTGAATGTGGGGGACTCTAAAGACTCGTCAACACCTTGGTTGTGGATTTAACCACTAGCACGTCAGAGGTATAAGCCAATACGTAACGGGCTACCAGGTATTGACCAAAAGGGACGTCGATGAGCGAACTCATCCTGACACCCTACTGAGCCTGTCAGTGACAATATCCGTACAGTCCGGTCCGTTCGTCTATGAGCATCGCATGGCGGGCCTAGGGGGTTGGTAAAAGTCAGACCCCCAAAAGCGGTACAAGTCGTGTCGGAGTGTAGCCCAGAACACCCTGAGATACTACTGGAATACCTACCAGTAAATCTCCTGCCTCGGCCGAGGGCTTTGTATAATGGATCTCCTAGACACAGCGCGACCTCACCCCCAATACCGGGAAAGACGAACCCCTGAAGATCCGCTCACTGCCTCCATGTGGCTCGGGACTGTACCCAACTAAAACCTGTTTGCACGTTTCCTTTGAGCGTGGTAGGGTAGTAATCAAAGTACAGTGGGAACTCACACGAGACAAATGACGATCCTCAGGTCGATGAACTAACATGTACACATGTCACCAGGGAACTGCCATCTGACGTCAGGTATAAGACCAACTAGCATGTTCCCGGTGAGTCCTGTCCGGTGTACTCATAACCCAATAAGCACCTGTATACATCTTAGGTGAACCAACTGACACCAGTGGCTTGTGAGACCGGCCACCGCCCCTCGTCGGGGTCTCGACTGTATACACTAGTCTACTCTGGAGTATCGATGCCCTGTCTCGAAACTCCCACGACTAGGGACCTTTTAAGGATGTGCTTATAGACTACCAGCTCCCACGTATATGATCGCCCTCATACTGCTGGCAGTCAAGAAAGAATCCTAGGGGCTCTATCAATGTGTAATAGCGACACGTCAGGTCACCTAAAGCAGTACACGATGATAAAGATAAACCAGATAGCATACTATCATCTCGAGTAAGACTGTCCTACCGCGATAGGTCCTCCCTCAATCATTGCAATCACGTACCTGTGATCCAATAATTGACTCTAAGGGCACTATCTCCAACAATTGTAACCACAACAATAATTCATTATTCATCACAAAAGGTTTAGCTTCTTCTTCTTCTTGCTCTTGAAAAAGTTTCACTAGGTTTTATATTTGTGATGTTAAGTGTGAGAAATTGAAGACAAAAGAGAGAAAAATTCCTACTTCATCATCCTCATCTATTCTAGCCACTTAGATTAGGCTGTTCACTTCTCTAATAAGTTCATTAGTGAAGTGTAAGGTTGGGTTAGAGATTCTTCAAGGTAGATCATCTTAGATCAAGAAGACTTAAAGCAAGATGCATCATTCACCTCTTGGAGCCTCACAAGAGTCAGAGTTCTTGATGATCGCAATGAAGGGACCTCAACACGGAGCTTATGAAGCTGAGGAACGGACTATGAAGGTTGTAATTCTAATCTATTTATTTCTTTGTATGTGATACAAACTTGTTATCCTAGAATTTCTAGTAAAGATGCATAGTTTGCTTGCTTTGCACCTCTCTAAATTTTAAAGTGGCATGAGTGATGCTCCCAAATCCTTCATTAGGTGCAAGGGAAGACCAACAGTGGTATCAGAGCCAAGCTAGAATTTTAGACACGGTGTTAAAACAAATATGAAAATGAAATCGACTCCGAAATACGGTATTATGAAATCCATATCTTGCTCTCTGTAAATTTTGTAAAAAGTCCTCTAAACATTTTTCAAACAGGTGCAGAATGATATTTGGGACATCCTAAGAACATGGGTGAAATACGAAGGGAGGGGCTCAGAATTTGGCCGAGCCCCAGGCCAATAATTCCGGCCTGGCCAGCCCTTTAGGCTCCTCTGCCTCCCGTATTCCTCCTGTGCTCTAGTGTCATCATTTTGGGATTCCTGGTATTGTTTATTTAGCCCAATTTTCATGTGATGATTAGTTTTACCTGGGGCTAACTTGTAGTGCTTCGTAGTCATATATTTTAATACTGTAATGGAAACCTTGACTATTTTTGGCAGTTCAATCGAACTTTGCACACCAAATTTTGTACCCTGCTGAAATTTCCAGGTATTGTAATTTTCCAAAGTTGATTATATTCATAAAATCATGCATGTACCCCTATGGACCCCCTAGAAGACTATAATAACCTTAACTCGATTCTCTGCCGACGGAACCGCATTCGAACCTTCTGGTTTGCCGTAGTTCCGTGGTGTCAAAGGTGAGGCCTTGGTTAACTCCTCTACGGCTGGACCATAGATGCTATGGCACGGTTTTTGAATGTTTTGACCTTGCTCAAGTGTTGAACTCACGGGGGTAATTTATGAGTGTATGTTGATTTGATCGAAACGTTAAACATCGTCATGATATTCTGTGATTGTGATACAATATGTGGAATTCATATAGTTAGGCATGAAATCGGTAATATGTGATATTTCGGGTTTACGATGTCTAAGGTGATTGTGGATTCCAAATGTTGTGGTTTTCACTTTCCTTTTCTGCGACCATAAGTGTAGTATGTGGGGTAATGCCGGCTTCGTTGCTATACATCAATGACAACCGGGATACGCATACTTGCTTACGTTGATGATATGAGATATTATGTGCTGCTGTGTATGTTATATTAGAATATCGTGTTCTGAATAGCCGAGGGTTTTATGTGAGATGAGGTTTTTTTTTTTCATTCATGTAAAATTCATTGTATGTAATATTCTTTTATTGGGGCACTTCCGGGTTGAGGATGATGTCACCATTGTATATTATTTACTTTTCCGTATTAGGATAGACCCAAGGCGGAGAGCACAAGTAGCCGGGTTCTACGGGCCAGTGGGCGGCCATCTTGAGGAGTCGAGACCGGGTCTCCTAATCATAGAATTGGTAGGGTTGCTTGCCGCTCTCGTAGGGGTCTAGGGATGTAGGATTAGCTATTCATCGGGACCGTGGAATCCGTGTTTTATACAGGCTCGAAATAAAACACGGACCTCCTAATATATCCAATATTTCATATGTTTCTTCTTCTGCTGATATATTATGATGTGATCATTTTATATGCGTGATAAGAATGCTTTATTATTGTATATATGATATATAATAAACGTTGCTTATGTTTTACACCCTTGCAAGTCCCGTCCCGGTATGCCGTTAGTTAAGTAACCTAACGGTGCATAACGGAACATTGTGACGAATGCGGATGGCATAAGAGTACGTTGTATTTTCGTTTCTTCTGTGATGCTTAGGAAGCATAAATGATGGGATTTATTAATGAGATTAATAAAATAAAAGAAACCTAAAAGATGTTGTAGAATCAAATTTTCAAAAAGGGTAGCTACAGTTTTTGCTTTGCATAGTGGTATATGTGATATACCCTGCACCTTATTCGATGAGGAAAGAGCCGAGATCCCTTCACCGGGAGTGACCTCTTTAGCAAAACTGGTAGATGCTACAAATTCATGGTTTAGTTTTTGATTGCTTCTATAGTTCTTACTTTGCACAACGGTATTTATGAAATATCCTGCACCTTATTCGATAAGGAAAGAGCCGAGATCCCTTCACCGGTAGTGACCTCTTTAGCGAAACTAGAAAAGCCTAAAAACACTCCTTTTCAAAAATCACTTGTTTCTACAACGATATCAAGTTCATTACGCTCATGGTTTTCTGAAAAACCTGCGTAGCCCTCCGCCATTTCAGATAGGTACTACTTAGTATTCGTGCTGCGTTTGTTGACCTTAGCCAAGGCGTAGTGTACAGTATCTAATTAGTGTTTATCTGCTAAAACATGAGAAGTGTTTGAGTTAGGGTAGTCGTACGACTTCGTTGACCTTAGCCAAGGGTCGTACGGGTGGGTTTAATTCAATCGGGAAATGACGGGTTGAACTTGGCTAGCACTTATGATTTGTTGACCTTAAACGGGTGGGTTTACCTTTTTGTGGTGAACTTCGTCGTTCGGTGTCGTATACTTATTTTTACTGTATTGCATGGTTGTGATCTGCCGTTTGGCGAAAAGCAAGCTCCCGCTTGGGGATGCCTTTATCATATTATGTATTCGTGGTTTTGGATCAAAATATAGAAAGGAGGTGCTGCCAAAATTTTTAAAAGACGAAACATGTTTTCAAACGTGTAAATTTCACCTGCACTATTCATGTTCCTTTTATTTGCATTAAGAAAACTTGATTTCATTATACCTTTATTTCAAAATCTCACCTCCTTCATTTTTCTTAAAAGGTTTAGATTTCTGGGTTTCAGCTTACTTGAATTCTTTTACGCCTTTAGGCGTTGCGTGATTCAAGTGCTGGTTAC
Organism: Agapanthus africanus; assembly: GCA_030015575.1. Classification (NCBI taxonomy): domain Eukaryota; kingdom Viridiplantae; phylum Streptophyta; class Magnoliopsida; order Asparagales; family Amaryllidaceae; genus Agapanthus; species Agapanthus africanus. Next base: position 301,811,965 of record CM057343.1, on the reverse strand, counting down.
GAGCTAATATTTCGGGTCGTGACAGCATGAAATCCGGAATATAAGATATTCCGGGTTTATGATGTCTAAGGATATTGCGGATTATAATTATTGTAGTTTTCTGTTTCTTTTCTGCGACCGTAAGTGTAATATGTGGGGTATCCCAATCTAGTTGCTATATGTCAACGAGCTTTTGGGATACGCATATTTTCTTACGTTGATGACATGAGATATTATGTGTTGTTGTTGATATGATTTATTGGATCGTCGTGAAAGAATAGCCGGGGTTTTTTTATGTGAGATGAGCATTTTTATTTTCATTTATGTAAAATCTATATGTAATATTCTTTTATTGGGGCACTTCCGGGTTGAGGATTATGTCACCACTGTTGTATATTATTTACTTTTCCGCATTATGATAGACCCAAGGTAGGGAGCACAAGTAACCGGGTTCTAGAGTCCAATAGGAGACATCTTAAGGAGTTGAGACCGGGTCTTCTAACTCTAGAATTGGTAAGGTTACTTTCCGCTATCGTAGGGGTCTATGGGATGTGGGTTTGGATATTCTTCACGATTGTAGAATCCTTTTTTTTACATTTCTGGCTAAATTTAAAACACGGACGTCCCAGTATATCCAATATTTCATATTTTGCTTCTGCTGCTTAATTCAGTGATGTTGATCATATAACTGCGTGAGACGAATGTAATATTATATATGTTGGAGATAGTGCCCTCAGAGTCAATTATTGGATCACAGGCACGTGATTGCAATGATTGAGGGAGGACCTATCCCGGTAGGACAATCTTACTCGAGATGATAGTATGCTATCTGGTTTACCTTTATCATCGTGTACTGCTTCAGGTGACCTTACATGTCACTATTACACGTTGATAGAGCCTATAGGATTCTTGCTTGACGGCCAGCAGTATGAGGGCGATCATATAAGTGAGAGCTGGAGTCTATAAGCACATCCTTAAAAGGTCCCTAGTCGTGGGAGTTTCGAGACAGGGCATCGATACTCCAGAGTAGACTAGTGTATACAGTCGAGACCCCGACGAGGGGCGGTGGCCGGTCTCACAAGCCACTGGTGTCAGTTGGTTCACCTAAGATGTATACAGGTGCTCATTGGGTTATGAGTACACCGGACAGGACTCGCCGGGAACCTGCTAGTTGGGATTATACCATACGTCAGATAGCAGTTCCCAGGTGACATGTGTACAGGTTAGTTCATCGACCTGAGATCGTCATTTGTCTCGTGTGAGTTCCCACTGTGCTTTGATTACTACCCTACCACGGCTCAAAGGAGTCGTGCAAACAGGTTTTAGTTGGGTACAGTCCCGAGCCACATGGAGGCAGTGAGCGGATCATCAGGGGTTCGTCTCTCCCGGTATTGGGGGTGAGGTCGCGCTGTGTCTAGGAGAGCCATTACACAAAGCCCTCGGCCGAGGCAGGAGATTTACTGGTTGGTATCCCAGTAGTATCTCAGGGTGTTCTGGGCAACACTCCGACACGACTTGTACCGCCTTTGGGGGTCTGACTTTTACCAACCCTCTAGGCCCGCCATGCGATGCTCATAGACGAACGGACCGGACTGTACGGATATTGTCACTCACAGGCTCAGTAGGGTGTCAGGATGAGTTCGCTCATCGACGTCCCTTTTGGTCAATAGCTGGTGGCCCGTCACGTATTGGCTAATACCTCTGACGTGCTAGTGGTTAAATCCACAGCCATAGTATTGACGAGTCTTTTAGAGTCCACCACACTTTCAGTTACTCAGCTTTCGGGCGAAACGCTGTAGAGGCCGTATGGAGATATGGCAGGGTCCGATCAGATACGTGCGGTATTGCACGGATCAGGATCGGACGGTTTGTACTAGTGGCCGTATGGATATATGGCAGAGTTCGATCAAATACGTGCGGTATTGCACGGATCAGGATCGAACGGATATTACTAGCCGGCTTTGGTTTAAGCCGGATCCTAGTATAGTACAGTGTAGATTTTGTCTCATTTGCATTTGTATCCGGTCGGAATACAGATGCGGGTGTGTATGCACAGTATTGGGGTTTTCCTGTAATTTATTACGGGACCAGTTTTCTGGAGTTGCCAGTTTGCATTCCGTTCCGGCCGGTTTTCCTTTGTTCTTTCCCGGCCGGACTTTTCCGATGGAGGGGGTAATTTGCAGTTTTGCAAATTACATTTGGGGAGGGGGTATCTTGCATATTGGTGGCATCATGATAGCTTTTCATGATTATATTCTTTTTCCATCACCTCTTTTGCTTTATGTGATTAGAAGTGATGAGAATGGTTGATGTGAGATTGTGATGATGGTGTTTGGATATGATCACCTTTCTTTTTCTCCTACACTCACCTCCCTTCTTGTTATGTTTTGGATTTTCATTCCTCCACCATTCTCATTAGATGAGAGAGGCTTCACTTGAGAGAAAAAGAATGAGAGAGTTCATTTTCATCTTCTTCTTGCTAGAAAATTGAAAGCACCAATTTTCTTTATCTCTTCCTCCATCCATCAATGGCAACTACATAAACTCCAAGAGACAAAGTTTCTACACTACATTCTACAGCAATTCTTGGGCATGTCGAGTTGCCGGCTTCATGCCCGAGTTGCCTCGGTATTGAGGCGGGAGCCCGTAAAAGACGCAGGCGATGTGGTGCCCTTCCGGCGAGGAGACGACGATATGGAGACAAGACTTTCCACGGGAGATCGGAGTGGAGACGAAGACCGAAGGACACGGATCGTTTGGTATAGCTCTCTTCCCTTCTCTTGTTAGCTAGCATTAGGTTAATGGTTAACGATCCGGGTTTTCATTGTCCGCGGTAGCGCTAGTTTCCAAGTAAGGAAAATTTTTGATTCCGCATTTTGGCCTCGGTAAGACGGCCGGGGCGCTGCCGTGGCGCAACATGGTATCAGAGCCACGCCATTAACCTTGTCTAGCTTGTTCTAATGCGTTTTACTTATCCGATCGACCAAAATTCCAAAAATACGCGTTTTATGTACATCAGTTTTCTGTTGTTTTTTTTCTTGCTCAAAAAATTTTTCAGGTTGCATAAAAGTGATGTACTGGAAATTCTAAGACATCTGTAAAAATTCGACACATTCAGTCGACAACTTTAGCGCGGAACCGCGGCCAAACCCCCCTTGGGCCGCGGTTCCACCGCACATTATTGTCTTCACTGTGTCCAATTTTTCCAGTGAGCTTGTGGGCTATTTTTAGGGGTTTTGGGATATTAAATTTGGGCCCAGAATTTCTGTGAGTGCTACAGTATTGCTTGGGGGCCCACTTGTTAATTATTTGATCGATCGGATATTTTAAACACATTATTTCACAGTATTTACATTATATCTGCGACCGTGAATGTCACTTGATCGGTAAATCCTGTCTAACTGCTATAGCCCGGTTAGACGGATTTGCGAACGTGATTTTCACGTTGATGTTCTATGTTTATGCTGTGTTGTTGCGGATCGGTCGTGGGGGATAGCCTGGATGCAATGCTAGTACAGTTTCTATTGTATTATGTACTTTTGATATTGCGGGGCGAGCGTCCGACATGTGGACTGCCGTCACTGCCTGTTTGTATTATTCTTTTGGGGCACGACCTGGTTGCGGTCGATGTACCCGTTGTATGTATATTTTACTTTCTGTACTAGGATTGCCCCGCGGTGGGGTGCACGGATAGCCGGGTTCTGGAGGGCAACGAGCCCGCATCTCATGGCATTGGGACGGAGGGGGCTTCACTCCAGGATTGGCGGGCTATTCGCCGCACTCGTAGGGGGTACAGGTTGACCCAGGAGGGGTGCCCAAGTTACCGGATTCCGTGAAGTGCTGGGTGGTCCATTCACGGTGCTGAAGGGGGCTGCCTCGCTTCAGGTTTTGGCGGGTGACTTGCCGCGCCCGTAGGGGTCTAGGTTTTCATTGCACAGGCTATCCACACGACCAGGGGAACGTCGGGTTTCAGCAGCGGCTCTGTGAAACCCGGGGATCCCAGATATCTGTATTGTTCTGTGATGCTGTACATTTCTGTGATGTTGCACTTTATCACGCCTTGAGCAAAATATAATATATTGGTATATATATTAGTAGATGTTGTATATGTTTTTCATCCGCGCTAGTCCAGTCCCCGCTCTGCCGTTAGTTAGCTAACCTAACGGGTGATGACGGGACCCAGTGGCGAATGCGGATGGCATATACGTACGTCAGTATATTTTCGTTCTTTGTGGTGTGATCCATTGATGGGACTGCATTGATTCGGATCTATGCAAGATAAACAAACCTAATCTGATGTTGTTGGAACACTTTTTCAAAAAGCTGTTATTGCAAGGACGTTCACTTTTGTTTTGCATCGTGGTATTTATTTGGAATATCCTGCTCCTCAGTCGACGAGGCAAGGGCCGAGATCCCTTCACCGGGAGTGACCCCTTGGACAGAAGTTTGCGTCAGGGTATTAACTTCACTATAGCCGATTACTTTTGCTTTGCATCGTGGTATTCAGTTGGAATATCCTGCACCTCATTCTACGGGGAAAGAGCCGAGATCCCTTCACCGGGAGTGACCTCTTTAGTAAAGGTTTTCGTCACTATATTTTTATAAAAGGCTATGCAGTTCCTTCAACGATATCAAGTTCATTACGTTAAAGGTTTTTCGCCAAAAACCAGCCGTAGCCCTCCGTCATTTCAGATTAGTATTACTTAGTATTCGTGCTGCGTATGTCGTGCTTAGCCGAGGCGTAGTGTTCGGTAGCTATATAGTGCTTTTCTGTTGCATGGATATGAGATTGGTTAGGACAGTCGTGCGGTCATTTTGGCTCAGTCAAGGATTCGTGCGGGTGGGTCTAATGCAATCAAGATAATGACGGGTTGAACTTGACTAGGATCCTTTGATATGTTGGCTCAGTCAAGGTCACTTAGGTCCTAGGGGTAAAAATCACATCGGGAGTTTCAAAAGAACTGAAACTTGCCAGATATGCGCATACCTTCTGGAGTGTGGTGACGTGAGTGGATTCCGTCACGTTATCATGCGATGATAGTTGGATCCCGATTCCCACTGATGAGTTGGTTTACTCCTCGGGTGATCCCGACTAATTCTTCTTTCAGGTTTAGGGAAGAATTTGAGGTTACAGTGGGAGGTTTCCAGATTAGACAAAGTGATAACCATTCTGATCTAGGTCAGAGTGCACGCTGAGTGTTTCTTTTCTCTCTCTCTTTGGCAGCGACTTTTGACCCGACCCTAGACTATGACTCAGTGACCAAGTTGACCGAACCTTCTTAACACTGGCTTTTGGATTGTCAGAGTCGCTAACCTCATTGCCACTCCTACTTTTACCCTTTTCTCCAGGACACCCCGTATTACTACGAACGTCCACTTCCATTGGACAAAACCATCGTATGGTTATATACGAACTCGAAGGACTTCGAGGATGGTTTCCGGTTCTGGAGAAAACGGATAGGTTTATTCAGTTGTCTTTTCCCTTTTACCTTCTCTCAAGTTCTGAGTACTCCTTGGTTTAGGAGTAGTACACCTATTACGCAAATTGGATAGTCTTCTTCCAAACCTTAGGCTGGTGCCGACCGGTAGGGAATGAAGAAAACCAGTTAGCCTAAATGGTGTACAGAAGGTATTAAGTTCAGGCAAAGCAAGGGATTAGTAAGAGGGCAAAGTAAAGTGCGACTGCTATTCACGACCAAACCAAGTATTTCTTCGCCAATCCTAAATCACCTTTGTATTTCTCCAGGACACTCCGTATCACTACGAAGATCCACAGTTTATTTGGATACTCCATCGTATGGTTATATACGAACTCGAAAGGAACTTGTTCCAGTTCGGGGATGGATTCTGGTCCAGGAGAAATAGGAATAAGGATTATTCGGTTGTCTTTTCTCTTCACCTCCTCTCGCATTGCGAGTGCTCCTATGATTAGGACAGTACACCCATTATGCTTATTGGATAGTCTTCTTCCAAACCATAGGCTGGTGCCGAACTGTAGGGAGGGAAGAAAACCAATTGGCCTAAAGGGGTGTACAGAAGGTAATCACTAAAGACATATAAAGGGATTTGGAGAGGTGGCAAAGAATTATACGGTTATAGTTGTGAATCTGGATAATGGAAAAGGCATTACTAAGAATACCGGAATACCCCACCGAAACATTTCAATGTTTCAGTTTCACTGTGTAATGTTAAAAGAAAACTGATTTCCCGATTAGATACTTACTCCAGGGTATGTATTTACCAGGTATGATTCTCACATCTGTATGGTTTTACAGATGATGAGTGGGAGTAAGTTATTGGGAATTGGGTGATCATCCTCATTATATCGGGATTCATTGTAATCGGTGATATTTGAGGAAGTCACCTGGGCTGTTTGCCGGTCGGCAAATATTTGGTTTTGAATATCCGCTGTTGTGCACCAATTTCAAATTGATATATCTGTACGTCTATTTTCATAGAGTGAGATATACCTTTTGATATTATGTCGATGACATTTACCTATATCAGTGGATGGTTAGGTAAGGAGCATTGAACAGCGGTGTAATTCTTCTTAACCATAAGTACAGTTTTCAACCTACGACGCACAGTGAAAGAGTTGTTAGACTCAGCGGACTTATACAGAGTATTGTATGTTGTCCAGTGTCCATTAGGACAGAGGGGTTAGTCCTCATACTATATTCTGTTTACTTTCAACTTCTCTAGTTCTTAGACATGTGTTTCGTAGAAACACAGGGTCTAAGTTTTGAGGAGTTATAGGTATTTGAATAGAGTAGAGAACCAAGTATTGCAAGTATCGGGATTCTTCAAACTGATCGAAGATGTAGATACTTGTGTATGGTATTCAGTTGATAGTAATGATAAAGAGAAATTGCTTCTCTTTCAGGTTACTCATAATTGGAAGCATTCCTAAGTTGCGTAACGCTGATCGGCCTCTTTCCATTTAGTTGACATGCACTGGAGACAGCTGCATGATTTGAATCCGGTTCATTTAAATCAGTTCCTCTGGTTCTATATTGGATATAGAACAGTCCATATCTTAACGATGTTAAGGTACGGGGAGTTGTCCGGCTTATGATTAAAACCAGACACTGGACAACTCAAGGCACGTTTCTGTAATGGCTGTTTGTGGGTTGACCCAGGCTATGACGAGGGTTGACTTTCTACCATCTGGAAGATCAATAGTGATATTGTTCTTAACTCGCCACATTTTAAAAAGAAATGGTTATTTTTTTCAGAAAACAGTAGTGGGAGTATGGTAGAACTGGAAGCGATTCCAGAACCGCAAACGATTACTGAAGATTTGATAAGGAACCTTAAGATTAAATCTGTTTTGACATTCCATTGGCCACTCCGCAGATAAGGTGGGTAACTTCAGGCACCCGAGAGGTACTCCGGTACCCTCAAGGACGGTGACAGGGAAGTTCTTGTTAACCCACACTTGCCATTGTTGTTGTTCCAGGCTGCGAGACCCGGCAGGAGGATGAGTATAGCGTCGTTCTAAACTAGCTTTAGAAGTGCACGACTATATGACTCTGCCAGAGGGTTGTCGTAGTCAGTGGGAGCAGCGGAAGCATTGGTGGACATCAGGCTTATGTATATTTATAGACTAAAGCAGATATAGCGGAGATAGATCATCTATTTCTGATGTGACAGTCATAGGTTTGACGTCATCAGAATAGGGGATGGATCTGTTGAGAAGGTAGTAGGGTGTGATATCCGGGTTTTGGATGACATACACAAAGTAGGAAGTGACATTCCTATACTACGATCGGTTATACTTTGGTCGTCACACAGTGGTTTCTCCACATGGGACTTGGACATTATATCAGACATACTGGTAACTAGATCTATGGTTTTAGATCTAGATTTGGGTGGTTTCCCAATCAGGGTACTTTGACAGCATTCTAAGAGTATTTAGAATGGACGACTCCTGGCATGGTAGTGTACCTGTAGGTAATGGAGTCACCCTCTCTAAAGGTGTCTTATAGACTAAAGTAGAGAGGGATGTGCATGATTGGCAGATCACTTGCTTAGGCAATTGAGTCAATCATGAGATGTCAAGTACCACACCAGATGTTGTTCTTGCACTAGATGCAATAAGTTGATATTGATCCAATCCTGGAGGAACAATCGGAAGCAGTTTTAGAACATAAGTGAATGTTCTAGGGATATGATAACGGCTGCCTCCTTTAGGAGACGGTTATCACTCCAGGCTTCCAAGGTGACATGGACGACAAGGAGGTTGTCAGAGTTATAGTTCTCCCTCTGACGAGGGACAGTATTCTGGACAGCTGATCCAGGCAGATACTGAGGGAGGCATGGCGCAGGATACTGATTAAGTTCAGTTGACGATACAGTCTAAGAAGTTTGGATTTGGAGTTCATTTATGAACTAGGTCCCATCAGACATCCTGACATTCCAAGACAGGTATTGCTCATTTCGGAAGATGGTTTTCTCTGCGAACTTGAGATATAGAGAGACATAGAAAGAAACATCACAGTGGATCCACTCACTGAGGCTATTCCTCGAACGCAATAGTTTCGCAAACGAGCTTTGTGAGACTGACCAGTAAAGGAGTTGGGTGTTCGGTATCATACGGGCTGTGAGTATGCGACATCGCAATAATTAGCCTTGAGTGCAAGTGGGAGATTGTTGGAGATAGTGCCCTCAGAGTCAATTATTGGATCACAGGCACGTGATTGCAATGATTGAGGAAGGACCTATCCCGGTAGGACAGTCTTACTCGAGATGATAGTATGCTATCTGGTTTACCTTTATCATCGTGTACTGCTTCAGGTGACCTTACATGTCACTATTACACGTTGATAGAGCCCATAGGATTCTTGCTTGACGGCCAGCAGTATGAGGGCGATCATATAAGTGAGAGCTGGAGTCTATAAGCACATCCTTAAAAGGTCCCTAGTCGTGGGAGTTTCGAGACAGGGCATCGATACTCCAGAGTAGACTAGTGTATACAGTCGAGACCCCGACGAGGGGCGGTGGCCGGTCTCACAAGCCACTGGTGTCAGTTGGTTCACCTAAGATGTATACAGGTGCTCATTGGGTTATGAGTACACCGGACAGGACTCGCCGGGAACCTGCTAGTTGGGATTATACCATACGTCAGATAGCAGTTCCCAGGTGACATGTGTACAGGTTAGTTCATCGACCTGAGATCGTCATTTGTCTCGTGTGAGTTCCCACTGTGCTTTGATTACTACCCTACCACGGCTCAAAGGAGTCGTGCAAACAGGTTTTAGTTGGGTACAGTCCCGAGCCACATGGAGGCAGTGAGCGGATTATCAGGGGTTCGTCTCTCCCGGTATTGGGGGTGAGGTCGCGCTGTGTCTAGGAGAGCCATTACACAAAGCCCTCAGCCGAGGTAGGAGATTTACTGCTAGGTATCCCAGTAGTATCTCAGGGTGTTCTGGGCTACACTCCGACACGACTTGTACCGCCTTTGGGGGTCTGACTTTTACCAACCTCCTAGGCCCACCATGCGATGCTCATAGACGAACGGACCGGACTGTACGGATATTGTCACTCACAGGCTCAGTAGGGTGTCAGGATGAGTTCGCTCATCGACGTCCCTTTTGGTCAATAGCTGGTGGCCCGTCACGTATTGGCTAATACCTCTGACGTGCTAGTGGTTAAATCCACAGCCATAGTATTGACGAGTCTTTAGAGTCCACCACACTTTCAGTTACTCAGCTTTCGGGCGAAACGCTGTAGAGGCCGTATGGAGATATGGCAGGGTCCGATCAGATACGTGCGGTATTGCACGGATCAGGATCGGACGGTTTGTACTAGTGGCCGTATGGATATATGGCAGAGTTCGATCAGATACGTGCGGTATTGCACGGATCAGGATCGAACGGATATTACTAGCCGGCTTTGGTTTAAGCCGGATCCTAGTATAGTACAGTGTAGATTTTGTCTCATTGCATTTGTATCCGGTCGGAATACAGATGCGGGTGTGTATGCACAGTATTGGGGTTTTCCTGTAATTTATTACGGGACCAGTTTTCTGGAGTTGCCAGTTTGCATTCCGTTCCGGCCGGTTTTCCTTTGTTCTTTCCCGGCCGGACTTTTCCGATGGAGGGGGTAATTTGCAGTTTTGCAAATTACATTTGGGGAGGGGGTATCTTGCATATTGGTGGCATCATGATAGCTTTTCATGATTATATTCTTTTTCCATCACCTCTTTTGCTTTATGTGATTAGAAGTGATGAGAATGGTTGATGTGAGATTGTGATGATGGTGTTTGGATATGATCACCTTTCTTTTTCTCCTACACTCACCTCCCTTCTTGTTATGTTTTGGATTTTCATTCCTCCACCATTCTCATTTGATGAGAGAGGCTTCACTTGAGAGAAAAAGAATGAGAAAGTTCATTTTCATCTTCTTCTTGCTAGAAAATTGAAAGCACCAATTTTCTTTATCTCTTCCTCCATCCATCAATGGCAACTACATAAACTCCAAGAGACAAAGTTTCTACACTACATTCTACAGCAATTCTTGGGCATGTCGAGTTGCCGGCTTCATGCCCGAGTTGCCTCGGTATTGAGGCGGGAGCCCGTAAAAGACGCAGGCGATGTGGTGCCCTTCCGGCGAGGAGACGACGACATGGAGACAAGACTTTCCGCGGGAGATCGGAGTGGAGACGAAGACCGAAGGACACGGATCGTTTGGTATAGCTCTCTTCCCTTCTCTTGTTAGCTAGCATTATGTTAATGGTTAACGATCCGGGTTTTCATTGTCCGCGGTAGCGCCAGTTTCCAAGTAAGGAAAATTTTTGATTCCGCATTTTGGCCTCGGTAAGACGGCCGGGGCGCTGCCGTGGCGCAACAATATATATGATAAATAATAAACGTTGCTTATATTTTACACCCGCACTTGTCCAGCCCCCGTGTTGGATATATTTATGCCCTAGAGGCCATTATATGTATAGTGGTTGCTTGGACATGTATATATGTATATTTGATATACGACTTTCTTACTCGACATGATAGTATGCTATCAGATTTTACTTTATCTGACATGTTTACTTGATACTGTTCATTTGATACATGTTGATAAAACCCTGAGGATATTTGCTTAACTTCCATGGCTATGATGAAGATCATACTAGTGGGGCATGTGTGGTCTATAAGCATATCCTTAAATGTTCCTAGTCGTAGGTATATCGAGACAGGGTATCGATATTCCAGAGTATACTAGCGTGTATGTTTCTTGACCCATATGATGGGTGATGGATAATCCCATATCCATTGGTGTTGTGACATCGAAGATTGTATACGGGTGCTCAGTGCAGACTGGATACACTGAACAGACTCACCGAGAATTCTTATATGGTATTATAACTATCGTTGGATAGCAGTTCTCTGGTGACACTGGTACATGTTAGTCTGTAGACCGGAGATCGTCAAAGAGTCTTGTGTGTTCTCACACAGTACTTTGATTTCCACCCTACCACGGCTCTACTGAGTCGTGCAAACAGGTGGCTTTTGGGTATAGTCCCGAGACACATGGAGACAGTGAGCGATAGGAGGGATTTCGTCTCTCCCGGTATTGGGAGTTAATGTTGTGCAATGTGCGATTGGCTCTGACATGAAGTCCCTGGCCAAGACTGATGAGATTTACCGATAAGTGTTATAGTAGTTTCTCGACCGGTCATAGACCATATCGACATGACTTATTAAGTTATTAGGGCTCTACGATTCCGTCCCTAGACTTGATATGCAGCATATCAAACGAAGAGACCGGACTGTGCGGTAAGTGTTGCCAATGGCTCGACAGGAGTTTTGACGGGTTCGCTTGTTTTTCTTCTGATCGCTCAATACCCGGGTGGCCGTTATGTTTAGCTGACCGCTTGCGGCTTCTAGGTGTTTTGATATGATCATCATCTACTGCCGGCGTATTGACGAGTCTTAGAGTCCCACACAGGATTTTTCTAGCTCAGGCGAAATGATATGGAGTGCATATGAGATATGTGCGGAAGCTCGACTAAATGCGAGTATGTAATACCGTATTTTAATCGGGCGTTTATTATTGGTCGGGTCGCATTTGATGTGACTGATTTATTAAATCAAGTGTTGATTTAATATTGACTTTTAGCTCACTTTTAATTAAACATTTTCTTTTGGATGTATGCATATATGTATATACATACACATGATGATGTGCATGCATACATACATATGTGTCATGATTGATGATACATAGAAGATGGCAATACAAGACTCACATGGTTGATAAATATCTAGATTTTTGTTAATGAATTAAAGAAAAAGGAAATTTGCTAAATGACTCATTGTTTCTACATTCTTCTTATTTGACCTTTGACTTTAACCATGATTAGATTTCCTTTGTTCTTTAACCCATCTACAAAATATCTAGATATTTAGTGAACTATGGTTATATTTGAGAGTCTCATATATATTCTTTTCTTTTTCCTTTTGGAAATAAGTTTTTCATTATATTCATAAAAGCTTTTGCCATCTTCATCTTCCTCCTTCTTCAGGCTCACTTGAGTTTTTTTTTGAGTGAGGAACTTAAAAAGAAAGGGTTTTTAAGTGAGTTTACAAACCACATAACCATTCTACACCATCATATCCCTTTAATGTAGAGTGTTTGCTCCAATTCATCTTGATTTAGTGAAGCAAAGAGCTTGACCTAGGAATCTCCGGGTGGATCATCGTAGACGACGAAGGACCTTGAGCAGAGTTGATCCAAGCTTCGAGCAAAGCCGTAGGAGTCATAAAGACCGAAGGATTTGGCTACAAAGATTGTATTTCCTTTTCCTTTAGCTTGGACTTCATGTTATGTTGATGTTACCCTAATCTCTAGTTACGATTCGTAGTTCATTTGTAATAGCCCTCTAGAATTTTAAAAGTTCACTACTTTATGATGTTGCAACCTTACTAGAGGCGTTACTACACACCAACATGGTATCAGAGCCTAGCTAGAGCTTTAGGGTAAACCAGACGACGTTTAAAAACTCAATCGAACATGAAAAGTGATATTTTTGCATGCTCACTGGAAATTTTTTCAAAAGATGGAATTTTCGTAATTAAAAATACTCAGAAAATAGTGCAGGGTTTTCTGTTGATCCCTAAGAAAAACGAGCGCCTAAGTCGACACAACGACCGCGGAACCGCGGCTAGATAGGTGTATTTGCGGCGGTTCCGTGGTGCCGTTGGTGAGTCTTGGACCGTGCGTTCTTGCGTTGATCTGTAGGTACTATATATATGCTCTCTGGAAATTTTTATGCAGGTTCAAGTTGAGATCTATTACAACAGTAGGTATGTTGATGTGTTGATTGATATATTTTAACGTTGTCTATGCTTTTCAATTGTTGATGTGATATGATGTATAGGATGTGGGTTTTTTATGTGAGACGGGAGTTTATCTTTTCATTCATGTAAAATTCATTGTATATATTATTCTTTTATTGGGGAACATCCGGGTTGAGGATGATGTCTCCATTGATGTATATTTTACTTTTCCGTATTAGGATAGACCCAAGGAGGGGAGCACGAGTGACCGGGTTCTGGAGTTCAGTGAGAGGCCATCTCAAGGAGTCGAGACCGGGTTTCCTAAACTACAGAAATGGAAGGGTCACTTACCGCTCTCGTAGGGGTCTAAGGGTGTGGACTTGGCTATTCATCACGACCGTGGAATCCGTATTTTCTATCTTAGGCTATGTATAAAATACGGAGTTCCTAGTATATCCTATATTTTCATATATGTGTTTCTGCTGCTAAATATTCTGTGATGTGATTGCTTAATATCTGAGACGAATGTAATATTGTTATATATGTGATATGTAATATTGTTTTTCGTTTCTTTATGTAATGGCTTAGGAACTTAAATGATGGGAATACATTAATGAGATTAATGTAAAAGAAAAGAAACCTAAAGATGTTGTAGAATCGGATTTGAAACCCACTCGGCTCTTTTATGGAAAAGCAAGTTTCAAAAGATGCGGAGCTTAGGCCACTCCTTTTCTAAAAACTATTTAGATTCGACAACGAAATCAAGTTCAAAGCGTTAAAGGTTTTCGTAAAAACCATCCGCAGCCCTCTGTCATTTTAGGAAGCAGAGTACTTAGTATTCGTGCTACGTATGTTGATTATAGTCAAGACGTAGTATACGGTAGCTAAGTGATGTCTTTGTACAAAGCATATGATGCGATAAGTTAGGACATTCATGTGATTATGTTGGTCATAGTCTAGGGTCATATGGATGAGTCTAGTTAATCACAAAAAAAGGGTAGAATTTGACTAGTGCTTATGATTTGTTGACCTTAGCCAAGGTCATAAGCATCTAGGGGTAAAAACTATATTGGGAATTTCAAGTGTTGAAATTTACAATGAGATTGCATACCATCTATATGATAGTTGGATCCCGATCCCACTGTGAGTAAGAGTTACTCCCAGGAGAGTTTTACACTTTACAATTAGCTAATCCAGTAGGTGTCAAGAAAGCTGTTAACGGGGTTTGACCTCTAGGAAAAACGAGGTTTATTTTAATTTGGTCCGTGCGCAAGCACGGGGAACCTCTCTCATAGTACCGACACTGGCCTGGCTGACCGGTTAGCGAAACTGTAGAATATAATTAATCCTGACTAGTTTTCTTTTCAGATTTGAAAGAAAATTTGATAAAAGCAATGGGAGACATCGATTAGATAAGATACTAACCAATCTGATCATTGCAAGAGCTTTTCGCTGAGTGTATTCTTTTCTCTCTCCGAATGGCAGATACCGATGACGGGACTTAAGCTTCTCTTAAAGAAAAACAAACTGACTGGACCAAATTATAAAGAATGGTTGAGGATCTTGAACATTGCACTCACATATGATAAAGTATCATATGTCCTCACTACCAAATCCCCACCCGTCCCAGAACTTGGATTATCTGTTTCGGATATGGAGATCCGAAAAACATGGGATATTGATTGCAACATGACCACGTGCCTCGCGCTTGCTTCTATGGATAGTATCCATCAGAAATAGCATGAGAAGATTGATGTACAATCCATCTTTCATACAAAGGAGTTGTATGAAGAGCAATCTCGTACTTAGATACGAGGCATCTCGAAAGTTGTTTCTGATGCGGTTGGCCCCCGGCGCATCAATAGGAGAATATGTTCTGAAGATGATTGGTCTTATAGAAGAACTTGAGGAACTGGGATGGACTATGGATAATGAGCAATATACAGATATTGTTCTGCAGTCTCTCTCCCCCGCCTTTGCTCTGTTCATAGTGAATTTCAATATGAACGATTTGGAGAAATCATTGCCTGAACTTCTCAATATGTTGAGAAATGCAGAGAGCACGCTTAAGATAGCAAAAAATCCCTCTCTGCTTTATGGGCCATCTTCCTCTTCAGTCCCGAAAGCCAAGGCCAAGGGAAAGAAGAAGAAGAATCCCACCAAGCCGAGAGGTAGAGTTGAAAAGGCGAAGGGGAAAAACAAGTCTGGGACCGCGGGAAGTTGAAAAGGAGAATGTTTTTACTGCCACAAGTCGGGACACTGGAAACGCAATTGTGCTTTGTACCTTGCAGATCTCAAGAAGAAGAAGCTTGTTGATGCTTCCGCTTCAGGTGTATTTGTAACTGAAAACTGTTTTTCATTAAACTTTGCATCTTGGGTATTAGATACCGGTTCTGGTTCTCACATCTGTAATTGTATGCAAGGAATGAGAAACAGTGGAGTTTTGATGACCGGGGACCACACTCTACGGATTGGAAATGGTTCCAATGTACATGTTGTATCCGTAGGAGAGTGTTATCTGGGGTTGCTTTCAGGATGTATTTTGGTTTTGAACCCTTGTTATTTTGTACCTGGTATGCTATGTAATATAATATCTGTATCTTTGTTGGACAATGAAGGATATCACTTTGTGTTTCAAAATAATGTTATGAACATTAATTTGAATCAACAGTTGATTGGGTATGGTACATTATGTAATGGAATTTACGTCCTAACCAACACACAGTTTTCAATATACAACATACAAATAAAAGAAAGATTTCAGATATAAATGAATCTTTTCTTTGGCATTGTAGACTTGGTCATATTAATGAAACAAGACTAAAAAAGCTACATAAAGATGGATATTTAAAACCTTTTGAATATAAATCTTATGCAACTTGTCAGTCTTGTATCAAAGGTAAAATGACCAAAATTCCGTTTATAGGACACGGAGAGAGAGCTACTGAACTCTTAAGCCTCATACATAGTGATGTATGCGGACCAATGTCTATACATGCTAGAGGCGGTTTTTCATACTTCATCAATTTTACTGATGATTTCTCAATATTCGGACACGTGGTTTTATTGAAGCATAAATATGAAGCTTTCGAGAAATTCAAGGAGTACAAACATGAAGTATAAAAGAAAATTGGCTCGAGTATCAAGAAACTTCGATCAGATCGAGGTGGAGAGTATTTAAGCACTGAGTTCTCAGACTTCATAAAAGAGAATAGGATTCTCTCTCAGCTCACTCCTCCTTACACACCACAGCACAACGGTGTGTCAGAAAGGAGGAATCATACCCTATTAGATATGGTACGGTCCATGATGAGTGATGCTGAGTTACCACTTTCATTTTGGGGGCATGCATTAGAGACGACAATTTATCTATTAAACAGGGGCTCCAACCAAGACCGTGTCTACCACTCCATATGAGATATGGTGTGTGAAGAAACTATCTCTTAAAAAAGTTAGGATATGGGGTTTTCCGGCTTATGTTAAAAAGCAGAATCCGGAAAAACTCGAGACACGATCGGTCATGTGTACATTTGTGGGATATCCAAAACATTCATATGGATATCTTTTCTACCACAAGGAGGAACGAAAAGTGTTTGTTTCTCAACATGCCACATTTTTGGAAAATGAAATTTTTACAAATAGTACTGATGGCAATGAGGTAGAACTAGAAGAGATTCTAGAGACACAAATTACTCATGAAGAATTGGTTGAACCTGATGTTACAGTAGAACAACAGGATCCTCAGCCGCTCCGGAGATCTAGTAGAACTTCTTGCCCACCGGAGAGATACTATGGTTTTCTCATTGATGGTGATAGAGAAGATTGCATCATGGATTATGATGACCCTACTAGTTTTCAACAGGCTATCACGAGAGGAGACTTAGTGAAGTGGCTGGATACCGTGAGATCTGAAATGGAGTCTATGTACACCAACAAAGTATGGACTTTCGACGTTGCACCTTCTGGGATAAAACCCGTAGAGTGCAAATGGATCTTTAAGAAAATGATTGATGTAGATGGACACGTAGAGACCTATAAAGCAAAGCTTGTAGCGAAAGGTTTTCGTCAAAGACCAGGACTGGAGTATGATGAAACTTTCTCTCCAGTAGCAATGCTTAAATCCATTCGGATCCTACTTGCTATTTCTGCTCACTACGACTATGAAATCTGGCAGATGGATGTTATAACTGCATTTCTAAATGGTGATTTGGAAGAGTGCGTTTTTATGGATCAGCTAGAGGGCTTCAAAGAAAGTGGGAGCAGTGAAAAACGTGTAGGTTGCTTAAATCCATTTATGGGTTAAAGCAGGCATCTCGGAGATGGAACATCTGTCTTGATGATACAATCAAAGAGTTTGATTTTATCAAAAATATAGATGAACCATGCATTTATAAGAAGATTGTAGGGAGTACTGTCACTTTCCTCGTATTGCACGTAGATGACATTCTCTTGATATGAAATGATATTCTTATGCTACAATCGGTCAAATTATTTTTATCACAAAGGTTCTCCATGAAGGACCTCGGTGATGCCTCATGCATTTTGGGCATAAGGATCTACAGAGATAGGTCCAAGAGATTATTGGGATTGTCCAAATTACATTGATACCATCCTAAAATGGTTTAGTATGGAAGATTCCAAGTGTGGTGGCTTGCCCGCTTGCCATGGAATCACTCTCTCTAAGGACTTCCGTCTGAAGACTGATGAAGAAAGAGCTCGCATGAGCATTATACCCTACGCTTCAGCCGTAGGATCTATAATGTATGCGATGATATGTACTCGCCCTGATGTAGCTTATGCACTAGCTGTAGTGAGCAGGTATCAATCCAACCTAGGGGAGCAACACTGGATAGCCGTGAAGAACATTCTTAAGTACTTAAGAAGGACTAAAGAATTGTTCTTAGTATATGGTAATGGGGATCTCCAAATGGAGGCCTTTACCGATTCCAGCTTCCAAAGTGATAAGGATGACAGTAAATCTATCTCAGGGTTTGTATTTACCCTCAATGGAGGGGCGGCATGTTGGAAGAGTTCCAAACAGGATACCGTTGCAGACTCCATGATGGAAGCTGAGTATATTGCTACAAATGATGTTGCCAAGGACGCCGTTTGGATGAGGAAGTTCGTTGCGGATCTAGGAGTAGTTCCAACCATTATTAATCTAATACCTTTGTATTGTGATAATAATGGAGCTATGGCGTTGGCTAAAGAACCCAGATCCTATGAAAAGTCCAGACACATCCTCAGGCGATATCATTTGATCCGGGAGATAGTTGATCGCCAAGAGATCGAGATTCGGAGAGTAGATACAAAGGATAACACCGCGAATCCACTCACTAAGGCCCTTCCACAGCTGCAACATGAGCGAATTTTTGAGATGTTGGGTATGAGATACACCAATAATTGGCCTTAGTGCGAGTGGGAGATTATTGGATATATGTATGCCCTAGAGGCCATTATATGTATAGTGGATGCTTGGACATGTATATATGTATATTTGATATATGACTTTCTTGCTCGACATGATAGTATGCTATCTGGTTTTACTTTATCTGACATGTTTACTTGATACTGTTCATTTGATACATGTTGATAAAGCCCTGAGGATATTTGCTTAACATTCATGGCTAAGATGAAGATCATATTAGTGGGGCATGTGTGGTCTATAAGCATATCCTTAAATGTTCCTAGTCGTAGGTATATCGAGACAGGGGATCGATATTCCAGAGTAGACTAGCGTGTACGTTTCTTGACCCATATGATAGGCGATGGATGATCCCATATCCATTGGTGTTGTGACATCGAAGATTGTATACGGGTGCTCAGTGGAGACTGGATACACTGAACGGACTCACCGAGAATTCCTATATGGTATTATATCTATCGTCGGATAGCAGTTCTCTGGTGACACTGGTACAGGTTAGTCTGTAGACCCGAGATCGTCATAGAGACTTGTGTGTTCTCACACTGTACTTTGATTTCCACCCTACCACGGCTCTACTGAGTCATGCAAACAGATGGCTTTTGGGTATAGCCCCGAGACACATGGAGACAGTGAGCGATAGGAGGGGTTTCGTCTCTCCTGATATTGGGAGTTGATGTTGTGCAATGTGCGATTGGCTCTGACTTGAAGTCCTTGGCCCGGGCTGATGAGATTTACTGATAAGTGTTATCAGTAGTTTCTCGACCGGTCATAGACCATATCGACATGACTTATTGAGTTATTAGGGCTCGACGAATCCATCCCTAGACTTGATATGCAGCTTATCAGACGAAGAGACCGGACTATGCAGTAAGTGTTGCCAATGGCTCAACAGGAGTTTTGACAGGTTCGCTTGTTTTTCTTCTGATCGCTCAACACTCAGGTGGCCGTTACGTTTAGCTGACCGCTTGTGGCTTGTAGGTGTTTTGATATGATCATCACCTACTGTCGGCATATTGACGAGTCTTAGAGTCCCACACAGGATTTCTCTAGCTCAGGAGAAATGATGTGGAGTGCATATGAGATATGTGCGGAAGCTCGACTAAATGCGAGTATGTGATACCGTATTTTAATCGGACGTTTATTATTGGTCGGGTCGCATTTGATGTGACCGATTTATTAAATCAAGTGTTGATTTAATATTTACTTTTAGCTCACTTTTAATTAAACATTTTCTTTTGGCTGTATGCATATATGTATATACATACACATGATGATGTGCATGCACACATACATACATACATATGTGTCATGGTTGATGATACATAGAAGATGGCAATACAAGATTCACATGGTTGATAAATATCTAGATTTTTGTTAATGAATTAAAGAAAAAGGAAATTTTCTAAATGACTCATTGTTTCTACATTCTTCTTATTTGACCTTTGACTTTAACCATGGTTAGATTTCCTTTGTTCTTTAACCCATCTACAAAATATCTAGATATTTAGTGAACTATTGTTATATTTGAGAATGTCTCATATATATTCTTTTCTTTTTCCTTTTGGAAATAATTTTTTCATTATATTCACAAAAGCTTTTGCCATCTTCATCTTCCTCCTTCTTCAAGCTCTCTTGAGTTTTGTTTTGAGTGAGGAACTTAAAAAGAAAGGGTTTTTAAGTGAGTTTACAAACTACATAACCATTCTACACCATCCTATCCCTTTAGTGTAGAGTATTTTCTCCACTTCATGTTGATTTAGTGAGGCAAAGAGCTTGACCTAGGAATCTCCGAGTGGATCATCGTAGATGACGAAAGACCTTGAGTGGAGTTGATCCAAGCTTCGAGCAAAGCCGTAGGAGTCCTAAAGACCGAAGGTGTTGGCTACAAAGGTTGTATTTCCTTTTCCTTTAGCTTAGAATTCACATTATGATGATATTACCCTAATCTCTAGTTACGATTCGTAGTTCGTTTGTAATGGCCCTCTAGAATATTAAAAGTTCACTATTTTATGATGTTTCAACCTTACTAGAAGCGCTACTACATACCAACACCCCGCTCTGCCGATAGTTAAGTAACCTAACAGTGCATGACGGGGCCCCGTGGCGAATGCGGATGGTATAAGCGTACGTTCTATTTTCGTTTCATTTTTCTGTAATATTTAGGAAACATTAATTGATAGGACTTCATTAATGAGATTAATGAAAAGAAAGAAACCTAAAGATGTTATAGAATCAAATTTTCAAAAAAGGGTAGCTCTACTTTTTCCTTTGCATAGTGGTATTCCTTGATGAATATCCAGCACCTCATTCGATAAGGAAAGAGCCGAGATCCCTTCACCGGGAGTGACCTTTTTAGCGAAACTACCAAATGCTACAACTCACTCGGTTTTGTTTTTACTTGCTTCTATAGTTCTTGCTTTGCACGGTGGTATTCCTGAATATCCTGCACCTCATTCGATGAGGAAAGAGCCGAGATCCCTTCACCGGGAGTGACCTCTTTAGCGAAACCAGCAAAAGCCTAAAAAACACTCCTTTTCAAAATCACTAAATTCTACAACGATATCAAGTGCATTACGCTCATGGTTTTCTTAAAAACCTGCGCAGCTGTTCGGAATTCATTCGCGCGTGCAAACGCATATGTTTTGGAAATGTGTACGTTTTAATGAAAGAGAATGCGCATGCGAGATCGTTCACGTTTTACTATTTATAACCGCAAGTGCACGGTGCGTTGTAGCGAGCCGGCAAGCACGGGTCGATCCGTAGGGAATTGTGTATTAGGTATCATGATTTAAGGTTCAACAAATAAAGGAATTGGGTTGGTTGCCACAAAATATAAAAAGAATACGGAAATACGGAAAAAAAGCTAAGAAAGAATGGTTGCGGCTTTGGTTCGGAAGGTCGAATCACGACGTTTACCTCTACACTCCCCTGATCATGAGTTGTCCGGCCTTACCTTGATCCCGGCATGAAGCATGACTCGTCAACGCGGTTGCGGAGTACAAATCGAAAAATTCCGATGTTCGCTGCAAAGCACGAAACAAGTCCGTTTTGATCACTTACCGTTTGTATGTCCGAGCTTGGGGTATCAACACTAAACACAAGGGTTAGCAAGCATACCGCAACAACAAAAACACAAAATAGTTAGTGAGAGCAAATGGTTTTAGTGTTGAGTTTTCTAAGGGTTTGTGATGGTATATAGTATATGAAACAAAGAGTTTATCAAGCACCTTATCACAACATACCATATCTAAACTTAGCAAACTTAACATTAAATTGATTTTAACTTAAACATTGAAATGGGGAAAGGGAATGAATATGGTATATGAAGAGATTACAAAGTAACCATACTTCAAAATACCATATCATATCAATACATAAGCAATATTTAAGTTAGAATCATAAATTAAGCACATGAAACATAAATAAGAGGTGGAGGAGGCAAAGCCTTTCATCTCACTTCCTCACCAATACCACAACAAAAGAATTATTAGTTAAGCATGATAAAAGAAAAGAAAAGAAAGCAAGTAAAGAAAAGAAACAACAATGCAATATATTAACGCTTGGGAAAAGAGATACAAGATTTTTTGTAACTTATTCAACCTCCTTAAAGAAGCTATCAAAAGAGTGCTTTAAGACGGAAGAAGATGAAGAAACCAATAGAAGCCCACTCAACACTCAAGCTAAACAAAAGAAATAAAGAAAACTAAACAATGTATGTGCATATGAGGACCCCTGATCACTTGCCCACCGGTCTGGTACCAAAGAAAAATAAACAAACAATAAAAATGAGGTGACATGGCAGCAAGGGAGGCACCGTGGGAAACTGGGGCCATTTGGGCAAGGGGGGCCAGCCACACCGGCTTTGGGGGGTATGTGCTCGGCCAAATTCCGAGCACATGGCCTCGTGTTTGGTGTGTGGTCATGTATACTCCCCAATATCACTCTGGTGATGTTTGTTTTGTCTAAAATAACATGTTTTGTATGCAGAGAATTGGAGGGAACACAACACCAAACATCACATCAAAACTTTTAGCATTAAAACTCATGTCCCCCCATGTGCCCACTTCATCATGTCTTGTGCCATGGGCAGCCCCACCTAGGTCCAAGAATCAAAGAGCTAGTGTGTACACTTGTGTTGTGTTGGACCAAAAATGTGTACACATAATTATTTGCCAAAGAGCTCTTCGGATATTGGTCATTTTTCTGTTCCGTCTGCAGTGTCAGCTCCCAAACATTATACCCGTGATGTTGAATGGGTTTCCAATATTTTATCACGAATACCTGTAAACTGTAATTATAGTGAAAACACAGATTAATAGCACCGATAAGAACAAAATAGATAACGAATGAGGATATTAAAATACAGTTTTTTTAGATGAACAAATACCCACAAACTTATCTATTGCTCGTCCCGAGCAATACAAAAAAAATCCTAGCCTCACTTTCGCAGCGAACGCGATTGCACTGAGCATAGCAACAAGATGTTAAAACTCTAGGTGTCCCTAGTAGGAGGAGTGTTGTCTCCTGAGGGTTTTCAGCGGATTACACGCACAAAATCCAGTCAAGTTAGCATCGTGGAAAAACTGTTGATTCTAATCTTAAGGTTAGAGATCAAAGTTAGAAGTTCTATCACCCAAGTCAAAAACGTTAAACCCTATTTTTCACTCCTCGCAATCTGTTTAACATAAGCTCATACGCATCTTTACATGATTGTGCAGATAGTGTCCATAATGTTTTAAGAAGTTTGATTAGGGTCATCATGTCATAATTACGGACCAGGATAAACTTCTGAAGGATCACACGAGTTTGAAAGGAGTCAAGATTTTCTCAAGTTTTGTTCTCCAGTTAGGTTTTAAGTTCGAATATATATCAATTTTAACAGAGAACCTAAGTCTTATACTTCACTCCACCCTTTCACCTGTTTTTGTTCATACACACCCATCTTTATCGTGCAAAACGTCTTAATAAATACAAACCTTCATATCTCCGCGAAAAAACTTTTTTAATGGAAACTCGTCTCCACCAAGATTATTCTCCCACAAAGAACCGTTAGGACTTTTAACTCGGAGAGAACACTTGCTTAGCTTGTTTTATCTGGCGATTGGAAACTTAGCGAGCTTTGGGTCAATGACTCCTAAACCATATGGTTTTAGGGCATTAGTTGTGGAGATACCCCAAGTACTTAATTATCAAAGTTACCAAGGCCACAAAACAAAAGACTCATTTTATTTTAAATAATTCTGCATTCAGTGAAAACGGAGATATAACCAGCTTTTTCTTTTAAATCCGAAGACGTTACATGTGGATAAGACGTGTAATTACTCTAACAAGGTTTCAGATGGGTTATTTTTCAGACTTATAGCTTTTGTTAAAACCTCAATAATATCCTTCATATTCACCTTACTTTATGAACTATTCTTGATATTGTGCTTAACTCAGAACAAGCCTATTTGATCCTAAAGATGTTTATCAATTTTTAAAAGTTTATAGACATGTCATACTTTCATCAAATTCTCAAAAACATATGACACGTGTAAGTGATATAACAGATGTATATCAGCTATGGTTAAACACAAAGGAGGGTTATTTTTCAGGTTATCGGTTTCATAAAAAGGATTTAGTTAT
Organism: Agapanthus africanus; assembly: GCA_030015575.1. Taxonomy (NCBI): domain Eukaryota; kingdom Viridiplantae; phylum Streptophyta; class Magnoliopsida; order Asparagales; family Amaryllidaceae; genus Agapanthus; species Agapanthus africanus. Next base: position 301,787,659 of record CM057343.1, on the reverse strand, counting down.
TTCTAACTTATCAACCGAACCGTCAGACTTCGAATCTAAGTTTCCCCACTAGCTAACATGACAAAGTTTTTATATTTTTGGGAAATTTTTTCAATTTTTATGGGTTTTTTAGTATGTATGCAATGCAGAATATACACATGATCCAGATAAACGCAGTGCTCACCCACAAACCTAAGTTTTACGATGTTCTCATCGTTGCCCCCGTCTCCGGTAGCTAGACTTAGACATCGGGGTGAGAATTTTATTCAAAGAAAGATAAAAACCTAAGACTAATTACAACATTTACATGTTAAACGATTGGTTTAGACCAGAAATTAATACAAACCATTTAATGATTTTGTCTATATAATTCAATGGTTGGCAAAAGAATATGTATATATAAAAGAAAAAGAAAAAGAAAAGGTATATGTTAGATGTTAGTGAAGGGCATGGGTGTGTATAAGTAGGGATCAGAAGACGCCGAATGTGAAGACGAAGTTTTGAAGAGGTTAAAGAATTGTGTTCGAATGAATTGAATTTTCAAGAAGTATACGTGGAGTTTCAAAGTCAGGTTCATTCAAAAACTGGAGTTCATCCGTAAAAAGTTCGGCAAAAGAAAGGTTCTTTGGATGTTCCCAAATGGATCCTGACTCAAACTCACCTAAAATATCAAGATCATCCGCAAAAATTTCCTCAAAACTTGATATGAAAGAATATTCTTCAAGACTGCCTTCCTCCTTATAATTTTTCACAATTGTATTCTTATCACTATAGCTCACAAACTCTCCCAATACAATATCGCCCTCATCACATTCATAAATGGGTAGGTATATGTCATCCAATAAAGTAGGTTCCCACACTAACATTTCTTCCGAAACAATATCACTAGGTGATACAAAAATTATGGGTTCCTGATCATTAATCTCTTCTGACAATCCATCCAAACCATACCCGTCAAAGTCATAAGATTCCACCTATAAAATTGGAATGCAAAAATTAGGCGGAGGATTTTCTTGTGCGTCAATACAACACTTAGTCAATTCAGTTGCATCGTCATCTATGAAATCATCAAAATTCAATTGATCTCTAATCTCACTCGGGTGACTTCCTAGATGACAGATATTAACACTATTGGGTTCCGATTGGCTGTGTTCACTCCCTAGAATCCTCACAGCTAAATGTTTCGTGTGTTTCTCTATTCTAGCCAATGATTGAGCTTGAGCAAAAAATAATTGCTCAGACTGTTGTATACACAGGGCTAGCGTAGCAGCTGTTTGATTCTCGACCGCAGTCATTACTTCAATACACTTCTCTAGAGCGGTCAACCTAGCATCCATCTTACCATCATTCCCTACGGATGGGTCAGTTGTTTCAGGAAGGGAGGGTTGTGACGGTGGTGATGCTAAAACAGTTAATCTTTCGACCTATTTCTCTAAATGTTCAATCATTTGGTCTATGGTTGAAGTTGGGCTGGGTTCAAGAGTGTTAGGTAGGTGACCATTATCAAAAATCTGGGACAGTTGGTCACTCCCTAAGAAAAGACAGTTGTCATGAATGTAGGAAGAATTTTGGCAATTTGAGCAAGTGTATTAGGATTGAGTATAAACAAAAGAATAAGAATCGTGAGAAATTGAATTGAATTGTATGTCACCCATATTAACAAGAATCCTCAAATCTTATAAACACAAAGAATATCACACCCCTAGCAGTCTACGGTATGCTAGTCAACTAGACCTGCTCAAGAACCTGATTGTCGAAATAAAACTGTGTCGAGAAATGGGATCAAGATATACGGATCACAAAGTCAGGTAAGTGCAAGAGAGAAGGGGAGGTTTTCCAACGCTTTCGCGAAGTTCCTTAATTAAATAAACCTTTCTCTTTTGGCGGTTGCACCGTGAACACTTGCCTAGACACCCCGTGAACGATCTACCGTTAAGCAAAGTTCTAAACACAGTTTACTTCTCCTAATGACCGTGAAGTCCTTAGAGTCAATTTCTAATTGATTTTAATTTACTGGGGGTATGCAAGAATGCAGTCTTGTAATTTATGGACTACGGAGAAAAGGTGATGAAATCCTTTACCGTATCATGTTAGGTCATTTTTGCCCTTAAATTTCGTATTAAGATGCAATGCGCAATCAAATAAAAGAATTCAAGAAATCAAGAAATTTTAATTCAATTCTTTTTCATTTAAGTTTAAGCGCTGCAAAAAATACGGTTAGTTCTCTGTACAATTGGCGGCAAAATTATGCGAAGAATCCTGCAAAAGATAGAATATTGGAATGCATCGGATTTAGGCGATGGTTTTAGGAAATATGTACCGAAGTGATTTGGTTTAAGAAAACCCCTTTGAAGTGATCCGAGTCCTTGAATGTTCGCTTGCGTGGGTCAAACTACCAGGATCATTGGCACTGTCTTTTCCTAACGTCTTGCAATTGCATTTGAGCCTCGCTCCGCATGATCGCTGGTCGTAATTCCTAAAAACCTGTAAATGTCGGAAAATACGATATTTAGTGTCAAAAAGCGATATATGTGCCCCAATTCCTGCGCACCCAAAATTACAAAAATCAAGCAATATCAATAGAGTACCAACACTGCACTGTAGATCACCAAAAAAGAAAAAACCCAAATTCTCCCAAGTAGGCCGGCGAGCTTGGAAAATAGACTGATGTCGCCGGTTTTTTATAAGAGTTAGGTGCAAAAAATTTTGGTGGGGTCTCTAGACTATATTAGTATTCCAATGGTATATCTTTATTTTTAAATCTAAATTCATGGTGATTGCAGGTCAGAAGAACAGAGAACAAGTTAGCAAAAAATTGTATTATTAGTTTGTGGGGAAAAAATTGAGTTAGAATTAGTGAGTTAGTAAGAACCAGAAATAACAATTCCTAATACTACCAACTCCCCGGCAACGGCACCAAAAACTTGTTCAGAATTCACCCACGGGCGCAAACCCGTATGTTTTTGAAATGTGTATGTTTTAATGAAACAGAATGCGCACACGAGATCGTTCTCGTTTTACTATTTATAACCGCAAGTGCACAGCGCGTTGTAGCGAGCCGGCAAGCACGGTGCGATCCGCAGGGAATTGTGTATTAGGTATCGTGATTTAAGGTTCAACAAATAAAGGAATTGGGTTGGTTGTCATAAAATATAAAAAGAATACGAAAATACGGAAAACAAAGAAAGAAGGAAAACAAGTTAAGAAAGAATGGTTGCGGCTTTGGTTCGGATGGTCGAATCGCGACGTTTACCTCTACACTCCCTTGATCATGAGTTGTCCGGCCTTACCTTGATCCCGGCATGAAGCACGACTTGTCAACATGGTTGCCAAGCACAAACCGTTAAATTCCGATTTTCGCCGCAAAGCACGAAACAAGTCCGTTTTGATCACTTACCGTTTGTATGTCCGAGCTTGTTGTATCAACACTAAACACTAGGGTTAGCAAGCATACCGCAACAACAAAAACAAACAATAGTTAGTGAGAGCAAATGATTTTAGTGTTGAGTTTGCTAAGGGTTTGTAATGGTATATAGTATATGAAACAAAGAGTTTGTCAAGCACCTAATCACAACATACCATATCTAAACTTAGCAAACTTAACACTAAATTGATTTTAACTTAAACATTGAAATGGGAAAAGGGAATGAATACGGTATATGAGGAGGTTACAAAGTAACCATGCTTCAAAATACCATATAATATCAATACATAAGCAATATTTAAGTTAGAATCATAAATTAAGCACATGAAACATAAACAAGAGGTGGAGGAGGCAAAGCCTTTCATCTTACTTCCTCACCAATACCACAACCAAAGAATTATAGTTAAGCATGATAAAAGAAAAGAAAAGCAAGCAAGTAAAGAAAATAAATAACAATGTAATATATTAACACTTGAGAAAAGAGATACAAGATTTTTGGTAACATATTCAACCTTTTTAATGATGCTCTCCAAAGAGAGCTTTAAGAGGGAAGAAGATGAAGAAACCAATAGAAGCCCACTCAACTCTTAAGCTAAACAAAAGAAATAAAGAAAACTAAACAATGTATGTGCATATGAGGGCCCTTGATCACTTGCCCACTGGTCTGCTTTTATAGGCACCAAAGAAAAATAAACAAACAATAAAAATGATGTGACATGGCAGCAAGGGAGGCACTGTGGGAAACTGGGGCCAATTGGGCAAGGGAGGCCGGCCACACCAGTTTTAGGGGGCATGCGCTCGGCTAAATTCGGAGCACATGGCCTCGTGTTTGGTGTGTGGTCATGTGTGCTCCCCAATATCACCATGGTGCTATTTGTTTGGTCTAAAATAACTTGTTTTGTATGCAGAGAATTGGAGGGAACACAATGCCAAACATCACATCAAAAAATTTAGCATTAAAACTCATGTCCCCCCATGTGCCCACTTCATCATGTCTTGTGCCATGGGCAGCCCCACCTTGGTCCAAGAATCAAAGAGCTAGTGTGTACACTTGTGTTGTTTTTGACCAAAAATATATACACATGATTATTTGCAAAATAGCTCTTTGGATATCGGTCATTTTTCTGTTCCGTCTGCAGTGTCAGCTCCCAAACGTTATACCCATGATGTTGAATGTGTTTCCAGTATTTTATCATGAATACCTGTAAACTGTAATTACCGAGCAGACACTGATTAATAGCACCGATATAAACAAAATAGATAACGAATGAGGGTATTAAAATACAGTTTTCTGAGATGAATAGCAGCCCTTCGACATTTCAGATAAGTACTATATTAGTATTCATGCTACGGTTGTTTAGCCTGCGTCAAGACGTAGTGTGTGGTAGCTGAATTAGTGCTTAACTGCAGCATGTGATGCGATTGGATTATAGGGTCGTACGGGTGTGTTTAATTCAATCAAGAAATGAATAGGTTGAACTTGACTAGCGCCCTATGGGTTGTTTGGCCTGCGTCAAGGTCATAGGATGCTAGGGTAAAAACCATTATCGGGAATTTCAAGTGTTGAAATTTGTAATGAGATTGCATACCTTTTATATGATAGTTGGATCCTGATACCCACTGCGAGTAAGAGTTACTGCTGGGAGAGTTTTACATATACAATTAGCCAACAAAGTAGGTGTCTAGAAAGGTGTTAACGGGGTTACGCCCCTGGGAAAACGAGTTTTATTTTAATTAGGTCCGTGCGAAAGCACGGGGAACCTCCCTCAAAGTACCGACACTGGCCTGGCCGAAAGATTGGCGAACTTGTAGGGTATATTTAATCCCGGCTAATCTTAACTTTTAGGGTTTGAAGGATGATTTGATAAAAACATTGGGAGCCATCCTGATTAGATAAAAAAATAACCAATCTAATCTTGTAAAGAGCGTACGCAAAGTGATTATCCCTCTCTCTCTCCTTGTAGCGACCAATGACATGCCTTAATCAAGATAATAATATGGATGTATTGACCGAACCTACTTATTATACTGGGCTAGGTTCCGCTCTATTTTATGATTGTCATAAGTCTGAGCAAGGAATAGAGGAATATTCGGATTCCCACGCCACCCAAACGAAGAAAAAGCATGTTGGTGCATTGTCTTCAGGTGTGTTCATAACCAAGAACTGTTTCTCAGTTACCTCTACGTCCTGGATATTGGATACCGGATCAGGATCCCACACATGTAATTTGTTACATTGGCTTTAGACAGGTGGAGAACTGGGAAACGGCGATATGTCTCTAGTAGTAGACAATGGTGCAATTGTTGCAGCTAAAGCAGTTGGCAAATATCAACTAGTGTTACCAACTAGTAATACATTGATTCTTAGCGACTGTTGTCGGGTTCCTATCGACGACAGTGAGGTTTCGGGAGGCATCGTCCATGCCATTTTTAAAAATTTGCCGTTAAAGGGAACTCTAAACAAGAATCGTTAGCAAGAAATATAATACGGAAACATATGTAAACCATTTACATCTAAGTGAAATCGAAATACAACCTTTGTAGATCGGTCCTTCACTTCATAAGCTCCTTGTATTAGTCCCTTCGCTGCGAACATCAAGCTCCCGGACTCTTGGACAGCTCCATGAGAAGAGGGCAACGGTTTTGCTTGAAGTCTTCGAGGCTGAAGATGATATACGTCGAAGGATTACGAACTCAAGCTACCACATCACCAAAGTGAAGCAAACACCCTATACTAAAGTGCTAATCTAGTAGAGGATGGTGAAATTGGAAGTGCGCTCTCTTTAGTTTTATTTTTCTCACAATATTTCTCTCTCTTTATAAAACCCTAACAAGGTTTTTGAAGGAGGAAGAAGATGAGCTCAAGAAAAATGAGTATGAAAACTAATCGAGAGAGAGTGAACCATGGTGAGTGAGTATCATATACTAACTCATGTAGAGATATAACCATGGCTAATGCAAATGGTTAGGTTAACAAATATCTAAGGTAAAAACAAAGTTAGTGGACTTTCTCGAAGCATAACAAGCTTCTACAAGCTTCATGATCTTTTCAAATATCCACTAATTTTGTAATTATCTTAAATAATTATAACCCACCATTATAAATAGAATAGTGTGTGTCTCATACACCCACGTATTATGTATCAACAACCATGATACAAAAAGAAAACATAATTTAATATATATCACATATATATTAAAGTTGTGCACATGTGAGAAAAACAAATGCTTAAGTGAACCAATGTTAGTTAATGTAAATTAGTATATCACATATACAATTATACACTAAATTATTAAATCAACACTTGACTTAATAATCCGGCTATATCTTATATAACCGACTAACATCCAATGTATCGACTTATCGAATCAACCCTTGATTCGATGACCCGGCTATATCACACATATAACCGACCGATACAAAAAGTCGCGAGAATAGAATACGGTATCACATACACACATTATTCTCGGTCCCACACATATCACATATGCGCTCCTATTTCGTTTTGCCTAAGCCAGTAAAACCTCTATGTAGAACTCTAAAGATTCGTCAATACACCGGCAGTAGGTGATGATCATATCAAGCACCTACAAGCCGTTAGCGGTACTAGCTGGACGTAACGGCTACCCGGGTATTGAGCGATCAGAAGATCAGCAAGCAAGCCCGCTCCAACTCCTGCAAAAGCCTGACAGTGACACCAGCGTACAGTCCGGTCGCCTCGTCTGATATGTCGCATATCAAGTCTAGGGGTGGTAAACGTCAGACCCCAATAACCGATAAGTCATGCCGACGTGAGGCTCATAACGGGTCAAGAAACTACTGGTAACTCTTACCAGTAAATCTCTAAACCAGCCCTGGCCAGGGACTTCCCTGTTATGGCCAATCGAGCACAGCGCAACATCAACCCTCAATACCGGGAGAGACGAAACCCCTCCTATCGCTCATTTCCTCCATGTGACTCGGGACTGTACCCAAAAACCACCGTTTTGCATGCCCACTCGGACGTGGTAAGGTGGAAATCAAAGCACAGTGGGAATCACACAAGACTTTATGACGATCTCGGGTCTACAGACTAACCTGTACCAGTGTCACCAGAGAACTGCCATCTGACGTGAGGTATAATACCATCTGGGAGTTCTCGGCGAGTCCGTCCTGTATACCCAGTCTCCACTGAGCACCCGTATATCATCTCTGATGTCAAACACCAATGGATATGGGATCATCTATCACCCATCTGTATGGGTCGAGAAGCTATAGGCTAGTCTATTCTGGTATATCGATGCCCCGTCTCGATACACCCATGACTAGGGACATTAAAGGATGTATTTATGGAATACCATGGCCCCACTAGTAGCATATGCATGATAGTCCTGGTAGTCAAGTACACATCCTAAGGGCTTTACCAACATGTAACAGAAAGACAATCAGTGTACATGTTAAGGTAAAGAGTAACCAGATAGCATACTATCATGTCGAGCAAGAAAGTCCTCCCTATATATGTCCAAGCATCCACTACAATATACATCTCATGTACAGTAATGGCCTCTAGGGCATACATATAACTAACAATCTCCCACTTGCACTAGGACCATCTGATAACAGTGGTTGTAGTATCTCATACTCAACCATCACATAAAAGTCTCTCTCTGGGAAAAGGCCTTTGTGAGTGGATCCGCCGTGTTGTCCTCTGAGTCTACTCTCCTAACCTCGATCCCCTGGAGATCAGCCATCTCCATGATCAGGTGATACTGCCTTAGAATATGTCTGGATCACTGATGGGACGGGCATTCCTAGGCATAAGCCACAACTACATTGTCACACAATGGTAGGAATGAAGTTCATCTCATGAACTAATATACACCCAGACTTCCTCTTTGGTAGCATCTTTGGTAGCGATGTATCCAGCCTTTGTCGTCTAGTATGCCACGGTATCTAGCTTGGAACTCTTCCAACATACCGTCTCTCTACTGAGGGTAAAGACAATGCCTGTGACTGACTTTCAGTCGACCTTATCACCCTCGAAGCGATCCAGTGATTCTCCCCAGGATCGATTGATACCATCTCACTACACCTAGTGAGAATCCTAACATCCACTTAGATCTATCATATAGAACCAAAACACTGGATTTAGGAGGTATCACCTTGATTCTATATGGAGAATCTATGTGATAAGAGGAGATTGACCAAGTGTAGTATAGGAAACTCCTTTCCTATCAAGAGTATGTCATCCACGTACAATACGAGAATCACCACCTTACTCTCTACTACCCTTTTTGTATATACAAGGTTCATCTACCATTTTGATGAAGTCAAACTCTTTGACTACCACATCATAACAGATGTTCCAACTCTGCGATGCCTGCTTTAACCTGTAAAGCAACTTGCACACGTTTCCGCTGCTCCTACTGTCTACGAAGCCCTCTGCCTGTGTACTTATAGACGCTCTCTTCTAAATCACCATTTAGAAGAGCAGTCAAGACACCCAACCTCCAGATATCGTAGTCAAAGTATGTAGCAATGGCAAGTAGGATCTGGATGGACTTAAGCATAAGCACTTAGAAAAGGTTTCATTATAAGCCACATCTGGTCGATGACGCAAACCTTTAACAAGTCTAGCTTTGAAAGTCTCAACTTTTCTATGTACACCAAGTAATCTTCTCAAGATATACTTACTCCTGATGGGGATTTAACCCTTCAGATAATGCAACCAAAGTCCATACTTCGTTGGTGTACATAGATTCCATCTCAGATTGCATAGCATCCAGCCATTCTTACAGAGTCCGCACTCTTGAAGGCCTGCTCGAAACTAGTTGGGTCATCATCTTATGATGCAATCCTCGCTCCCACTGTCATAGAGAAACCATAGTATCTCTCAGGTGGGTGAGGAACCCTACCAGATCGGCGGAGAGGCTGAGGTTCGGTGGGAGCTATTGAATCCTCCGGTTCCACCAAATCATTAGCTGTAGTTTGTATAGCTGGAACTCCTTCCAGTACCTCATGACCATAAATTTGTTTCCAAAAATAAATTCCTTTTCTAAAAAGGTGGCATGCCGAGAAATAAAACACCTTTTGTTCCTCGGTGCGGTGGAAGATATTCCTTTGCGAATGCTTGGGATATCCGACAAACTTCCACAGAACTGACCGTGCCTCGAGTTTGTCCGGATTTTGCTTTTAGACATAGGTCGGACAACCCCAAATCTTAACTGACTTAAGAGATGGTCTCTTCCCATACCACATCACATATGGAGTGGTAGGCACCTAATTTGGTTGGAACGCCATTCAATAGGTATGCAGCTTCTCAAGTGCATAACCCCCAAAAGGAAATAGGCAACTCAGTAATACTCATCATAGAGCGCACCATATCTCATAGGGTGCAATTTCTCCATCCCGATGCACCTGACGTGCTATGGTGTATACGGAGGAGTATTGCTGAAAGAGAATCTCATTCTCCTTTGGAATAGTCCAGGAATTTCATGCTCAAGTATTCTCCTCCCTGATCTTATCAAAGGACATAATACATTTACCCGTTTTGGTTCCCTACTTCTAACTTACATTCCTTAAATATCTCAAAAGCTTCAGACTTGTGTTTCAACAGGAAAAAATGTCCGAATCTAGAGAGATCATCAGTGAATGTAATGAAGTATAAAAAACCAGTCCTGACATGTGTAGACGGGGGTCTTACATACATCATCATGTATCAATCTCAAGAGTTCACTAACTCTTTCTCTGTTTCCAGTAAACGGAGCTATGGTCATCTTATCTTTATAACATGACTGGAAAGTTTAATAAGATGTAAATTCAAACTGATTTAAATATGCATCTTAATGTAACTTAGCTAGTCGGGTTGCATTGATATGACCTAGTCTACAATGCCTTAAGAAGGATTCGTTCATTTCTGAACTCTTCCTCTTGTGTGTATTTTGTACGTCAAGAACTGTGGTTTGATTTAGAACGTATATGCTTTTAGATAACGTGCCTGAACCGATCAACTCTTGATATAGGAAATGATCAAAACATTATCCAACAATACAAAATTATATCCTTCTTTACTAAATAAAGAGACTGATATGATTTTGTATATCAGGTTCGGTATCTAATAACATTCGTTCAGAATCAATGTATTTGGTAATACATGGTGATAATGGTAATACAGGGTGATAACTGCCAACACCTTGTCCGCAACAATTGCACCGTTTCCAACTCTTGAAATTTTATCACCCGTTCTCAGTTCTCTACCTATCTGCAGCTCATGTAAAAGATTACATATGTGTGATCCTGATCCGGTATCTCATACCCAGGACGTAGAGGATACGGAGAAACGGTTCTTGGTAATGAACACTCCCGAAGAAGATGCATCATCATGCACTTTCTTCGTTTGGGCGGCACGGAAATTCTGGTAATCCCCTATTTCCTGCTCGGTCTTATAACAATTATAAGTTGGAGCGGGACCAACGTTACCCAGCACAGTATAACAAGTGGGTTCAGTCAATACATCCATATTATTATCGTGATTAAGGCGTGACATGGTCGCTACCTGGAGAGAGAGAGAAGAAAACACTCTGCGTTCGCTCTTGCAAGATAAGATTGGTTATTATTTTATCTAATCAGGATGGCTCCCACTATTTTTATCAAATCTTCCTTCAAACCTTAAAAGGAAAGAATAGCCGGGATTAATTACACTCAATAAGGTCGCCAATTTTTCAGTCAGGCCAGTGCCGGTACTTTGAGGGAGGTTCCCCGTGCTTTCGCACGGACCTAATTAAAATAAACCTCATTTTTCCAGGGACGTAACCCCGTTGACACCTTTCTAGACACCTACTTGATCGGCTAATTGTAATGTGCAAAACTCTCCCAGGAGTAACAATTACTCGCAGTGGGTATTGGGATCCAACTATCATATAGAAGGTATGCAATCTCATTGCAAATTTCAACATTTGAAATTCCCGATAATTTTGCCCCTAGCGTGCTATGACCTTGACGAAAGCCAACAAACCATAGTCCACTAGTCAAGTTCAACCCGTACATTTCTTGATTGAATTAAACCCACCCGCATGACCCTTGACGAAAGCCAACAAAGTCGCACGACTACCCTAATCCAATCGCATCATATGCTTGTACAGATAAGCATAAATAGCTACCGCACACTACGCCTTGACGAAATCCAACAAACGTAGCACGAATACTATGAAGTACTTATCTGAAATGACGGAGGGCTACGATAGGTTTTTCTAAAAACCTATTGCGTAATGAACTTGATATCATTGTAGAATCAAATGATTTTTAAAATGGAGTGTTTTTGAAGCTTTTGCTAGTTTCGCTAAAGAAGTCACTCCCGGTGAAGGGATCTCGGCTCTTTCCTCGTAGAATGAGGTGCAGGATATATCACATATATCACTATGCAATGCAAAAACTATAAAAGCAATCAAAAAACAAACCGAGGGTTGTAGCATCTGCCAGTTATTGCTAAAGGGGTCACTCCCGGTGAAGGGATCTCGGCCATTTCCTTATCGAATAAGGTGCAGGATGTTCTACAAGGAACACCGCTATGCAATGCAAGAACTGTAGCTACCTGTTTTTGAAAATTCGATTCCACAACATCTTTTAGGTTTCTTTTCTTTCATTAATCACATTAATGAAGTCCCATCATTTAAGTCACCTAAACATCACAGATAAATACAACGTACGCTTATGCCATCCGCATTCGCCTCGATGTCCCCTCGTGCACCGTTAGGTTAGGTAACTAACGGCAGAGCGGGGCAGTGCTAGCGCGGGTGTAAAACAGAAGCAATGCCTATATAATATATCATATATACTATATACAGTATCTATCTCAACATATCAAATGATCACATCACAGATATCGCAGCAGAAGAAACATATGAAATATTGGATATACTAGGAGGTCCGTGTTTTATTTTGAGCCTTTATAAAACACGGATTCCATGGTCGTGATGAATAGCCAAACCAACATCTCTAGACCCCTACGAGAGCGGCAAGCAACCCTACCAATTCTAGAGTTAGGAGACCCGGACTCGACTCCTCGAGTTGGTCTCCTACTGGACTCTAGAACCCGGTTACTTGTGCTCTCCTCCTTGGGTCTATCCTAGTGCGGAAAAGTAAATAATATACATCAATGGTGACATCAACCTCAACCCGGAAGTGCCCCAATAAAAGAATATTACATACATTTAATTTTACATGAATGAAAATAAAAACTCTCATCTCACCTAAAACCCCCGGTTATCCAAAACGCGACGATCCAATATAACATATCCAGCAGCACATAACATCACATGTTATCAACGTAAGTAAATATGCGCATCCCAATTGTCGTTGACATATAGCAACGAAACCGGCAATATCACATATTACACTTACGGTCACAGAAAAGAAACTATAAAACTACAACATTTGGAATCCACAAACGCCTTAGACATCATAAATCCGAAATATCACATACTTCGCATTTCATGCCTAACAGTATGAATTCCACATATTGTATCACATTACAGAAAAAGCTAGACGATGTTAAATATTCCAATCGAATCATTAAACACCCCAAATTACCAAACAAGCTCAACACTTGAGCGTAGTTTAAAGTAATTCAGCACACGCCACAGCACCAATGAACCAGACGTAGAAGGGGACAAACCAACGCCTCACATGTGGCACCGCTGAACCACCACAAACCCGAGGGTTCAGTGGCGGTTCTGACGGTCACATAATCGAGTTAAGGTTTTGTTCTTCTAGAGGGTCCATCGCATAACTTGCATGATCTTTGAAAGCTTTTTAACTACGGAAAAATCCAACAGTTGGAAAATTTTCCGGCAAGGGAAAAAGTTGGTATTTGACATCCGATTGAACTTTTTAATATCGTCTAAAGAAACACGAAAACGGTTAAAATACGACTACGAAATACTCCGATTTGTTATTATAGGAAATTAACATCACATGACAATTTAGCAAAAATAAACAACACCTGAAGTATCAAAACCCATGCAATAGAACACTGGAAAAATTTGGAGGGGGCTCAGAATTAGCCGGTATGGGGGGCGTCTCGCCGACCCAATCAAAACAGAAAGCCTCCAAATTTCACCAATGTTCATGTTGTCACATATATATGACTCTGTACATGTTTAAAAAATTTTTAGGGCTCGTTTTAAAATCGACAGAAACATGGATTTTAGGGTTTCAAGTTCGGAGTTTGTTTCGTGTTCGTAATCTAACATTATCCGAATAATTTCCTAGCTAGGCTCTGATACCACTATAGGGTTCCCATCGACGGCAGCGAGGTTTCGGGAGGCATCGTCCATGCCATTTTTAAAAATTTGCCGTTAAAGGGAACTCTAAACTAGAATCGTTAGCTAGACATATAATACGGAAACATATGTAAACTATTTACATCTAAGTGAAATCGAAATACAACCTTTGTAGATCGGTCCTTCACTTCATAAGCTCCTTGTAGTAGTCCCTTCGCTGCGAACATCAAGCTCCCGGGCTCTTGGACGGCTCCATGAGAAGAGGGCAACGGTTTCGCTTGAAGTCTTCGAGGCCGAAGATGATCTACGTCGAGTGAATACGAACTCAAGCTACCACTTCACCAAAGTGAAGCAAACTGTAAGTCGATGTACAACACCCCACGAGTTGCGAGGAGGCGGAAATATGAAAAACGATCTTGTTCTTTGCTTAAACATCGACTAACCGCATAAATCGAAGCTAAACGTTAACTAACATCAAACATAGAAGTTTACAACTACTATGTAAAGGGATTATACCTAAAGAACCGTGTCCTTCGTCTTTACGAACTCCACCTCCTCCTCGGCCTTCTCGAAGTAGTAGACGATCCACCCGAGAGCTTTACTCCAAGCTTAGCCTCTAAACTTGAGTCAACTAACTTTCTTCAAGTGCTAATCAAAGAAGCTAGGTGATATAGAGTGAGGGTTATGGTTTAATTAGTCTAACTAATCCTTGTACTCAACACATGAGAGGGGAGGATTAGGGTTTGAAGAGGGAGAGCTTGAGGAGAGAGAAGATGAAGATAATAATGAAGTGAGAAGAATGAGTTATCATAATATATATCAAGCATTATGTTATATCAAGAAAAGAAAAGAAAATGATTTACAACCATGCTTGATAAATATCTTGTGGTGATTCATCTCCATGAGTCATTAAGCAATTATGAAGCATTAATGACATGGATGAATCATCCATATGACTCACTAATCACATTCATTGTATATGCCACCTAAACCTCCTTAGTCACCATCTTCTAGAAGCTTCTCGTGCAATTACGAGAACGCCCCTCCTTTCCGCAAAAATACGGAAAACTTTAGACTGTATAAATCCAATAACCGGATACCAGTAACTGGCTTAAACCAAAGCCGACTGGTAAAAACTGTCCGAAAGTCGTACGTGTGTAAACACACGTATGCTTCCGAACTCTTGTCGTAAAACCATACGACCTCTATATCGTTTCGCCTGGAGAAGGGAAACTCTCTGTGTGGGACTCTAGAGACTCGACTACTACGCTGGCAGTGGGTTTAACCACAGACCGCAAGCGGCACTAGCTGTACGTAATGGTCCCCAGGTAGATGTCGATAAGAAGGCCGATGAGGAAACCCATCCGAACTCCTACCGAGTCTGATGTGACAATCTCCGTACAGTCCGGTCCGTTCGTCTAAGACTATCGCATATCAGGCCTAGGGGGCGGCAAGCGTCAGTCCCCTAATAGCGGTATAAGTCGTGTCGGAGCGAAGCCCATTACACCCTGAGAAACTACTGGAACCTACCAGCAAATCTCGCTTGCCCTGGCCAGGGACTTTGCGTAATGGCTCTCTGACACAGCTCGATATCAACCCCTAATACCGGGAGAGACGAATCCTTTCTAGCCGCCACTGCCTCCAAGTGCTCGGGACTGCACCCAACTGCTTCCTGTTTGCAAGACTCCTTTGAGCCGTGGTAGGGTAGCAATCTAAGAACAGTGGGACACACTCGAGGCGAAGTAGCAGTGTCAAGTCTGCGGACTATGCTGTACTCATGTCACCTGGGAACTGTTCACTGACGACTGGTATAAAACCATCCAACAGTTCCCTGTGAGTCCTGTCCGGTGTACCCGTAACCCAACGAGCACCTGCATACTATCTCCAGTACGACGTACTGACGGCTGTGGGACAGACCATCTCCCCAACTGGGATAAGAAGCGTACACACTAGTCTACTCCGGAGTATCGATGCCCTGTCTCGATAATCCAACGACTAGGGACCTGAATAAGGATGTGCTTGTAGACTACCCAGCCCCCACTAGTGTGACTGCCATCACAACGCTGGTAGTCAAGAAAGATCCTAAGAGCTATCAATACGTATACTCACATATTAAGATAGAAAAACCAAGTAGCATACTACCATGTTTAGCAAGACTGTTATATACATGTGAGTATCCCAAACTTCCATTAAGTAATATACAAACTAGTATGATACAATAATGTCCCCTAGGGCATATACACTAACAATCTCCCACTTGCACTAGGGCCATGTACTGGCATATCGAAGACCGATGATCTCGAGTAACCTCTCGAACTGAATCTGAGGTAGGGCCTTTGTGAATGGATCAGCAATGTTCTCTTCAGAAGCAACTCTCCGAACCTCGATCTCCTGACGATCAATGATCTCCCTGATCAGGTGATACCGCCTTAAGATGTGTCTGGACTTCTGATGGGACCTTGGTTCCTTTGCTAAAGCTATAGCTCCGTTGTTGTCGCAATACAGAGGTATTGGATCAACTATGGTAGGAACCACCTGAAGTTCTGTTAGGAACTTCTTCATCCAGACTGCTTCTTTTGCGGCATCGCAAGCAGCTATATACTCCGCTTCCATCGTCGAGTCAGCAACGGTGTCCTGCTTGGAGCTCTTCCAGCACACCGCCCCTCCATTGAGGGTAAAGACATAACCCGACATGGACTTGGAATCGTCCTTATCACTCTTGAAGCTGGAATCAGCAAAGGCCTCCAACCTGAGGTCTTTTCCACCGTAAACCAAGAACATCTCCTTGGTCCTTCTCAGGTACTTGAGAATGTTCTTTACTTCTATCCAGTGCTTCTCCACTGGGTCTGACTGATACCGGCTTACCACGCTCAGTGTGTAAGCTACATCTGGTCTGGTGCACAACATCGCATACATTATAGAGCCTACCGCAGAAGCGTAGGGTATAACAGACATGCGTTCCCTTTCCAAATCAGTCTTGGGAGACATCTGTTTGGAGATGGTGATTCCGTGAAAGGCCGGTAGATTACCGCGCTTAGAATCTTCCATACTGAATCTTTTCAGTACAGTGTCGATATACCTGGACTGCGAAAGTCCCAACATCCTCTTGGATCTATCACGATAGATCCGGATCCCCAGAATGTAAGAGGCATCACCCAGGTCTTTCATGGAGAACCTGTGTGACAAGAATCCTTTGACAGATTGTACCATAGAAATGTCATTTCCTATCAATAGAATGTCATCCACGTACAAGACGAGGAATACAACACTTCTGGCTACAACTTTACTATATATGCACGGTTCATCTGGATTTTTGATAAAGTCATATTCTTTGACTGTCTCATCAAAACAGATGTTCCAACTCTGCGATGCCTGCTTTAGTCCATAAATGGACTTAAGCAGCTTGCATACTTTCCCGCTGCTCCCACTCTGATTGAAACCCTCTGGCTGATCCATATAGACGCACTCTTCTAAATTTCCATTTAGAAAAGCCGTTTTTACGTCCATCTGCCAGATTTCATAATCATGGAAGGCAGCAATAGCAAGAAGGACCCGAATGGATTTGAGCATAGCCACTGGAGAAAAAGTTTCGTCATAGTCCAAACCAGGTCTTTGACGAAAACCCTTTGCAACAAGTCTAGCCTTATAGGTTTCCACCTGTCCATCTACACCAATCTTTTTCTTGAAGATCCATTTGCATCCTATGGGTTTTACCCCATCTGGAGCAAAGTCCAAAGTCCATACTTTGTTGGTGTACATGGACTCCATTTCGGTCCGCATTGCATCTAGCCATCGTACCGAGTCGCCGCTCTGGATGGCCTGCTAGAAGTCAGTAGGTTCATCATCATCTATGATGCAATCCTCTCTATCCCCATCTATGAGAAAACCGTAGTATCTCTCAGGCGGATGAGACGGCCTACTACTCCTGCGGAGGGGTGCGGGAATGTCCTGTTCTTCTTGAACTACCGGTTCTACCAAACTTTCAGTATTAGTTTGTGGTTCTGGAATTTCTTCCAGTTCTATTTCGCTCCCACTTGATTCCTTTTCTAAAAACTGATGTTCTAGAAAATGGGCATTACGAGAAACAAATACCTTTTGTTCCTCTGCGTAATAGAATAGATATCCCCTGGAGTTCTTTGGATATCCCACAAACTTACACTTTACTGATCGTGCCTCGAGCTTGTCCACATGCTGCTTTTTAACAAAAGCTGGACATCCCCAAATCTTTATATACTGTAGATGGGGTTTCTTCCCGCTCCACATCTGATATGGAGTGGTAGGCACAGTCTTGGTAGGAACCATGTTCAAAAGATATGCCGCTGATTCTAGCGCATAACCCCAGAAAGATCACGGTAACTCAGCATTACTCATCATGGATCGTACCATATCCAATAGGGTTCGATTCCGTCTCTCCGATACACCGTTATGCTGTGGAGTGTATGGAGGAGTAAGCTGAAAGAGAATTCCTTTCTCTTTTAGGTAACCTAGGAATTCGGCACTCAAGTATTCACCACCTCGATCAGATCTAAGTGTCTTGATACTTTTGTCGGTTTGGTTTTCTACTTCATTCTTATACTCTCGGAATTTCTCAAAAGCCTCGGATTTATGTTTCATCAGATAAATGAATCCGTATCTTGAGTAATCATCCGTGAAAGTAATGAAATAGGAAAAACCACCTCTTGCATGTGTAGACATTGGACCACATACATCGCTGTGTATGAGTCCTAAGAGCTCGCTCGCTCTTACTCCATGTCCAGTAAATGGAGTCTTTGTCATCTTTCCTTTGAGACAAGATTGACAAGTGTCATAAGTTTGATATTCGAACAAGTCCAAATATCCTTCTCTATGCAACTTAATCAACCTTCTCTCATTGATGTGACCCAGTCTACAATGCCATAAGAAAGCTTTATTTAAATCTGGAGACTTTCTTTAAAGTGTGTTCTGGACATTGAAAATTTGGAGTTGGTTTAAAACATATATACCGTTATTTAGTGTACCGGACCCAATCAAACCATGATTAAGGTGGATGTTAACAACATCTCTTACAAACGTGAAATCATAACCTTTATTTGATAACAAGGAAACTGATATGATATTACACGTTAAGCTTGGTACAAAAAAACAGTTATGTAAAACCAAAATGTGTCCACTCGTCAATCCTAGGTGATAATCCCCGACGGACGCAGCTCCCACGCTAGCTCCGTTAGCAACCTTTAGGGTCATATCACCTTCCATCAGCACTCTACGGTTTCTCAGTGCCTGCAATGAATTGCAAATATGAGATCCTGATCCGGTATCCAATACCCAGGAAATAGAGTTGATCGACAGAAAATTCTCAATTACAAACACACCTGAAGTCGAAGCCACAGCTTGCTTCGGTTCCCGGTTCTTGGCGTTCCACGCTTTGCAATCCTTTTTCCAGTGCCCTTTACTGTGACAATGGAAGCACTCATCCTGGCCAACTACCAGTACCGCAAACTTTTTCTTTCCCTTCCCTCCCACCTTACTAACACCTCCTCTAGGTTTGGTGGCGGCCTTCTTCTTCCTTCCTTTAGCCCTTGCCTTGGACTCGGAAGAAGATGTACCGCTAACAAACATAGCGGGTGTTTCCCTTGTCTTCTGCAAGGTGCCCTCTGCACTCCTTAACATGTTCAGGAGTTCCGGAAGTTCAACTTCTTTTCTTTGAATGTTGAAGTTCAGGATAAACTGGGCATAGGTGTGAGGAAGGGACTGGAGAATAAGGTATGTATAGTGCTCATTATCCAAAGTCATCCCAAGGTCTGCGACCTCTTCAATATAGCCGATCATCTTTAGGACATGTTCTCCTACCGATGATCCGACAGCCAACCTCGCTCGAAACAAGTTCTTAGAGGTCTCGTATCTTGCTATACGAGATTGCTCTCCATAAAGTTCCTTTGTATGGAGAAATATGCCATCTAGGTTCATATCCTCGTGCCTCCTTTGATGTTCATTGTTCATCGAGGCAAGCACGATGCACTTGGCTTTCCCGCAATCTAAATCCCAGGTTTTGCGGATTTCCTTATCCGCATTGCTGGATTTGGGACCAGGGACAGCAGGTGCCGTAGCGGTGAGGACGTACCCCAATTTGTCATAGCTCAAAGCCATTTTGACATTCCGCAGCCAATCTTTATAGTTTGGCCCTGTCAGTATATTTTTCTCTAAAAGTAACTTAAGTCCAGTCATTTTCAGGGTCGCTGCAATTAGGAGAGAGAGAAGAAAACTGTTTAGCATGATGCTCTTGCAAGTTTAGAGTGGTTTTTAGTTTATCTAAACTGGATGGCTCCCACTGTTTCTCGAATCCTTCCTCAAACCATAAAAGAAAAATTAGCCAGGACTATTCTCACTGTACAATTCTTGCTTAACCGTTGAGCCAGGCTAGTGTCGATACTTCGAGGGAGGTTTTCCAACGCTTTCGCGAAGTTCCTTAATTAAATAACCTCTTTTCACTGGGGGCGTAACCCCGCTGACACCTTTCTTGACACCTACTTGGTTTATAGCATTGATCGTTAAGTGACGAATCTCCTGATAAGTAGCATATACTCACAGTAGGATCGGGATCCAAATATCATTGTATGATAATGTTGAAGGAATCCTACCAACATTCATCAAACTCCAAATGGTATGCAACTCTTTGCAAATTTCAGTTTCTTTAGAAATTCCCGATATATATTTTTCTGCCCCATGCTCTTATGACCTTGGCGTTAGGTCAAAATGTCATAAGTCACATGTCAAGTTCTACCCATCATTATCTTGTCAATTTGAACCCATCCATATATATCCTTGACGTTAGGCCAAAATGATAATACGACTGTCCCAAACTAACTCATCTATCTATGCAACAAATGAATACCCAGTAGCTACCAAACACTATGCCTTGGCGTTAGGTCAAAATACATGCTTGAATACTACTGAATACCCAGATGAAATGACGGAGGGCTACGAATGGTTTTGGCGAAACCGTGAACGTAGTGAACTTGATATAACCGAAGGAACCTGATAGCTTTTAAAAGGAGTGGTTAAAGCTCCGCATTTAAAAATATCTGTTTTTAAAATTAACCGAGTGGTTTCTTTTAAATTATTCCAACGATTAAACTTTTTGGTTTATTTTCTTTGCATTATAAATAATGCGTCCCATCATTAACCTATCATTGCAGAAAACAACGAAAATACAACGTCCTCTTATGCCATCCGCATTCGCCACGTGGTCCCGTCATCACCCGTTAGGTTACTTAACGAACGACAGAGCGGGGGCTGGGCTAGCACGGGTGTAAAACATAAGTGACGTCTAAATAGCTATCATATATAGATATTGTACATTCGTCAGACGCAATAATAGGCATTCCAGATCACAGATGAACTTTATTGGATTTGCAAGCAATCCGTGTTTGTTTTGAGCCTGCAACAAAAGACGGATTACACAGTTGTGATGAATAGCCATTACCCCACCCAAGACCCCAACGGGTACGGCAAACTACCCACCCGGCAGTTTGTGCACCCCACCTAGGGTCTGTCCTAGGAGCAAAAACAGTAAAATGAAATAATACAACGGTGGCTACAACCGCAACCTGGATGTGCCCCGCAAAATAATATTACAACAAATTACATTTACATCAAATGAATTAAATAATAACCCATCACATAACCCCGGCTATACATCACAACAGTCCAACACAGTTCATATCCACAAACAGTAAAAACCATTACAGAAATGTGCAACCCCCTGCCAACCGACATACTAGCAGTTAGGGGAGGTTTACGAACACATTATACAAACACAGATATAATCCAACAAGCAAATACTGTATAATTTCGATCGATTAAACACTTTTAATTTTGCTCCAATACTTCTCTGTAAATCTGAAACCAGAGCAAAAATAAAATATTCCAGAAAATACCAAATATCACAGAGAAGCAACATAGGAAAATTGGGTTCCTGAATCGCCAACTCGGCGGCGGAATCGCGGCGGATCGGTGGGATCCGCCGCGGTTCCGCGGCGCTTTAGGCGATTCAGGGGCCCAATTTTCTTAGGTGTTCTTCTACTGTCTTTACAAGCTTTCTGAACATCCCTGAAAAAATTTTGGACTTCATTTAAAAATCGACAGAAACTTGTGCTTTCGGGGTTTTCCGGTTTCGTTTTTTCCGTTCGAAATTCATACAAATTTGCAAGTAAGTTATTTATTGTTTAGCGAGGCTCTGATACCACTGTAAGTCGATGTACAACACCCCACGAGTTGCGGGGAGGCGGAAATATGAAAAACGATCTTGTTCTTTGCTTAAACATCGACTAACCGCATGAATCGAAGCTAAACGATAACTAAAATCAAACATAGAAGTTAACAACTACTATGTAAAGGGATTATACCTAAAGAACCGTGTCTTTCGTCTTTACGAACTCCACCTCCTCCTCGGCCTTCTCGAAGTAGTAGACGATAGCCTCTAAACTTGAGGCAACTAACTTTCTTCAAGTGCTAATCAAAGAAGCTAGGTGATATAGAGTGAGGGTTATGGTTTAATTAGTCTAACTAATCCTTGTACTCAACACATGAGAGGGGAGGATTAGGGTTTGAAGAGGGAGAGCTTGAGGAGAGAGAAGATGAAGATAATAATGAAGTGAGAAGAATGAGTTATCATAATATATATCAAGCATTTTGTTATATCAAGAAAAGAAAAGAAAGTGATTTACAACCATGCTTGATAAATATCTTGTGGTGATTCATCTCCATGAGTCATTAAGCAATTATGAAGCATTAATGATATGGATGAATCATCCATATGACTCACTAATCACATTCATTGTATATGCCACCTAAACCTCCTTAGTCACCATCTTCTAGAAGCTTCTCGCGCAATTACGAGAACGCCCCTCCTTTCCGCAAAAATACGGAAAAACTTTAGACTGTATAAATCCAATAACCGGATACCAGTAACTGGCTTAAACCAAAGCCGACTGGTAAAAACTGTCCGAAAGTCGTACGTGTGTAAACACACGTATGCTTCCGAACTCTTGTCGTAAAACCATACGACCTCTATATCGTTTCGCCTGGAGAAGGGAAACTCTCTGTGTGGGACTCTAGAGACTCGACTACTACGCTGGCAGTGGGTTTAACCACAGACCGCAAGCAGCACTAGCTGTACGTTACGGTCCCCAGGTAGATGTCAATAAGAAGGCCGATGAGGAAACCCATCCGAACTCCTACTGAGTCTAATGTGACAATCTCCGTACAGTCCGGTCCATTCATCTAAGACTATCGCATATCAGGCCTAGGGGGGCGGCAAGCGTCAGTCCCCTAATAGCGGTATAAGTCGTTTCGGAGTGAAGCCCATTACACCCTGAGAAACTACTGGAACCTACCAGCAAATCTCGCTTGCCCTGGCCAGGGACTTTGCGTAATGGCTCTCTGACACAACGCGATATCAACCCCCAATACCGGGAGAGACGAATCCTTTCTAACCGCCACTGCCTCCAAGTGCTCGGGACTGCACCCAACTGCTACCTGTTTGCACGACTCTTTTGAGCCGTGGTAGGGTAGCAATATAAGAACAGTGGGACACACTCGAGGCGAAGTAGCAGTGTCAAGTCTGCGGACTATGCTGTACTCATGTCACCTGGGAACTGTTCACTGACGACTGGTATAAAACCATCCAACAGTTCCCTGTGAGTCCTGTCCGGTGTACCCGTAACCCAACGAGCACCTGCATACTATCTCCAGTACGACGTACTGACGGCTGTGGGACAGACCATCTTCCCAACTGGGATGAGAAGCGTACACATTAGTCTACTCCGGAGTATCGATGCCCTGTCTCGATAATCCAACGACTAGGGACCTGAATAAGGATGTGCTTATAGACTACCTAGCCCCACTAGTGTGACTGCCATCACAACGCTGGTAGTCAAGTAAGATCCTAAGAGCTCTATCAATACGTATACTCACATATTAAGATAGAAAAACTAAGTAGCATACTACCATGTTTAGCAAGACTGTTATATACATGTGAATATCCCAAGCTTCCATTAAGTAATATACAAACTAGTATGATAAAATAATGGCCCCTAGGGCATATACACTAACACAAACACCCTATACTAAAGTGCTAATCTAGTGGAGGATTGTGAAATACGAAGTGGGCTATCTTTAGTTTTATTTTTCTCACAATATTTCTCTCTCTTTATCAAACCCTGGCAAGCTTTTTGAAGGAGGAAGAAGATGAGCTCAAGATAAATGAGAATGAAAACTAATCAAGAGAGAGAGAGAACCATGGTGAGTGAGTATCATATACTAACTCATGTAGAGACATAACCATGGCTAATGCAAATGGTTAGGTTAACAAATAGCTAAGGTAAAAACAAAGTTAGTGGATTTTGTCAAAGCATAACAATCTTCTACAAGCTTCATGCTCTTTTCAAATATCCACTAATTTTGTAATTATCTTAAATAATTATAACCCACCATTATAAATAGAATGGTGTGTGTCTAATACACCCATGTATTATGTATCAACAACCATGATACAAAAAGAAAACACAATTTAATATATATTACATATATATTAAAGTTGTGCACATGTGAGAAAAACAAATGCTTAATTGAACCAATGTTAGTTAACGCAAATTAGTATATCACATATATAATTATACACTAAATTATTAAATCAACACTTGACTTAATAATCCGGCTATTTCTTATATAACCGACTAACATCCAATGTATCGACTTATCGAATCAACTCTTGATTCGATGACCTGGCTATATCACATATATAACCGACCGATAAAAAAAGTCGCGAGAGTAGAATACGGTATCACATGCACGCATTATTCTCGGTCCCACAAATATCACATATGCGCTCGTATTTCGTTTTGCCTAAGCCAGTAAAACCTCTATGTAGGTGTCAAAAGACTCGTCAATACGCCGGCAGTAGGTGATGATCATATCAAGCACCCACAAGCCGTCAGCGGTAATAGCTGGACGTAACGGCTACCAGGGTATTGAGCGATCAGAAGATCAGCAAGCAAGCCCGCTCCAACTCCTGCAAAAGCCTGACAGTGACACTAGCGTACAGTCCGGTCTCCTCGTCTGATATGTCGCATATCAAGTCTAGGGGTGGTAAACGGCAGACCCCAATAACCGATAAGTCATGCCGACGTGAGGCTCATAACGGGTCAAGAAACTACTGGTAACTCTTACCAGTAAATCTCTAAACCAGCCCTGGCCAGGGACTTCCCTGTTATGGCCAATCGAGCACAGCGCAACATCAACCCTCAATACCGGGAGAGACGAAACCCCTCCTATCGCTCATTTCCTCCATGTGACTCGGGACTGTACCCAAAAACCACCGTTTTGCACGCCCTCTTGGACGTGGTAAGGTGAAAATCAAAGCACAATGGGAATCACACAAGACTCTATGACGATCTCGGGTCTACAGACTAACCTGTACCAGTGTCACCAGAGAACTGCCATCTGACGTGAGGTATAATACCATCTGGGAGTTCTCGGCGAGTCCGTCCAGTATACCCAGTCTCTACTGAGCACCCGTATATCATCTCTGATGTCAAACACCAATGGATATGGGATCATCCATCGCCCATCTGTATGGGTCGAGAAGCTATACGCTAGTCTACTCTGGTATAACGATGCCCCGTCTCGATACACCCATGACTAAGGACATTAAAGGATGTACTTATGGACTATCATGGCCCCACTAGTACCATCTGCATGATAGACCTGGTAGTCAAGTACACATTCTAAGGGCTTTACCAACATGTAACAGAGAGACAATCAGTGGACATGTTAAGGTAAAGAGTAACCCGATAGCATACTATCATGTCGAGCAAGAAAGTCCTCCCTATATATATCCATGCATCCACTACAATATACATCTCATGTAGAGTAATGGCCTCTAGGGCATACATATAACTAACAACTGTTATTTCGTACCAATAAATATTGTGAATATTTTCCTAAATCAAGTGTTGATTGGGTAAGGTATGTTGCATAACAGTGTACACGTTCTGAATCAAACTACAGTTCTAAACGTACAGAACACACACAAGAGGAACAGTTCATAAATGAACGAAGTCTTCTTGTGGCATTGTAGACTGTGTCATTTCGATGAAACATGAATAGGTTAAGTTCCATAAGGATGCATATTTGAATCCGTTCGAATTTACATCTTATGAAACTTGCCAGTCATGTTTCAAAGACTAGGTGACCAAATATCCGTTTACTGGAAACGGAGAAAGAGCTACTGAACTCTTGGACAGATATATAGTGATGTATGCTGTCCTATGTCTACACATGCCAGAGATGGTTCCATGTACTTTATTGTAGGGTTTCCTTATCACCTCATATACGGTTTGGAAGCATCACACATGCCACATTTTAAATTTTAAGAGGTGCTAAGAAAACTAACCAAGGAATTAAACTAGAAATATAAGGTAACACTTATAGTATCACATACAAAAGTTAATCTATGACTAAGTGGAGAGACTACAACCTTTGTAGACCTCCCAGGGTTTGAACGAGCTAGCTTGAACCTCCTCCACGTCCACGATGATCCACCCGGAGTACCTTTGCTCAAAGCTCCTTGCTCCAATAGATCACAATGATGATGAAGCAAACAGACTACACCAAAGGGCTAAACAAGTGTAGTGTGATGATATGGTTGTATTCTCATATAAAAACCCTTTCTTTCTTTTAACCTCACTTACTTCTGAAAACTCAAGATAGAGCGAGAGAGCGGAAGATGAAGATGGCAACCTTGAGCGCATTTTTCTTTTGGATAAAAGATAATGAGAGAAGGATAAATATCAAGAATAAATATCTCTTTTGAAACCATGGTTAATAAAATATCTAGATATTTTAGAATGAGAAGAAAATAACAAATGAAAAAGAAACCATGGTGTAATTAAGGTCAAGTAAAGAAAAGTCAACAATAATTTAAAATCAATTTTCTTTTTCTCATTCTAATATATATAAATATATTTACTTTCCATGTATTTCTTATATTGCCATCTTTGTTGTATCATCAACCATGATACATATGCATGTATGTATGTGTGTATGCACATTAACATGTACATATACATGCATGCATCCATCATAAAGAAAAGGTTTATTTAAATGAGATAAAAGTCAATATTAAATCAATACTTGATTTAATAAACCGGTCATATCTCATACGACCCGACCAATATAAAACGCCCGATTAAAATACGGTATCATATACACGTATTTAATCGAGCTCCCGCACATATCTCCTATGTAAACCATATCGTTTCGCCTGAGCCAGGAAACTCCTATGTGGGATTCTAAGACTCGTCAGTACGCCGGCAGTAGGTGATGATCACATCAAACACCTACAAGCCGCAAGTGGTCAACTAAAAGTAACGACTACCCGGGTATTGAGCGATCAGAAGAAGAACAACCAAACCTGTCAAAACTCCCGTTAATCCATCTGGCAACACTTACCGTACAGTCCGGTCTCTTCGTCAGATATGTTGCATATCGAGTCTAGGGATGGAATCGTCGACCCCAATAACTCAACAAGTCATGTCGGTATATGGTTTACAACAGATCGAGAAACTACTGATAACACTTATCAGTAATATCTACGCAGTCATGGCCAGGGACTTCCTGTTATAGCCAATCGTGCACAGCGCAACATCAACCCCCAATACCGGGAGAGACGAAACCCCTCCTATCGCTCATTGCCTCCATATGCCTCGGGACTGTACCCAAAATCCACCTGTTTGTACGACTCAACAGAGCCATAGTAGGGTAGAGATCAAAATACAGTGGGAGGACACACAAGACTCTATGGAGATCTCGGGTATACAGACTAACCTGTACCAGTGTCTCCTGAGAACTGTTATCCGACGTATGATATAATACCATATAGGTGTTCTCAGTGAGTCCGTTCAGCGT
Source organism: Agapanthus africanus (assembly GCA_030015575.1). Lineage (NCBI taxonomy): Eukaryota > Viridiplantae > Streptophyta > Magnoliopsida > Asparagales > Amaryllidaceae > Agapanthus > Agapanthus africanus. Next base: position 301,760,049 of record CM057343.1, on the reverse strand, counting down.
ACCCAGTCTCACTGAGCACCCGTATACAATCTTTGGTGTCACCACACCAGACGGATAAGGGATCATCCATTGCCCATCATATGGAACAAGAATGGTATACTCTAGTCTACACTGGAATATCGATGCCCTGTGTAACACCCTAGTTCATTTATACCAGTTCTATTTTGAGTTTTTCTTTATTTATGGTGTTTTCTCGATTTACTGTGTTTTGGGTGCGAATAGTGTATTTGATATCTGTATTTGCATCCGACCGGACCCGCTTGCTGGAAACCCGTCTTGATTCCCGTTTATGACTTATCCCGGCTTGTTACAAGGATCCGTGCCCTTTCATATTGTTTATACAGCATACTTGCATTAAATCTGGCATTTGCATTTTTTATTATAACAAATAAAGTCAAATAAAATATTTTAAAAATATCTTGCATGGCCTGCATCATACCCTTGACCCTGTGGTAGCATCCGTATATCGTGTTCTCGTCCCGTTCAGTGAAACGGACCTGTTTGGATGGCTACGTGCACGTGCGTGCATCCGTTCTTGGGGGTATGCATTTTCGTTATCCGGATATCCTGTTTTGGTTTTGGTTGATGTGTATATTATCCGTAATTTTAGACCCGACCCGGGCATGTTCTGGACTATTTTTGTGTTAGCCAAAAATCTCAATTACAATCAATATTATATTCTATATATAAACAGTTTATATAAAATTTTAAAACATACGATTATATATATATAATTTAAATAAATATATTTTTTTATATTTTTCCCCAATCTTTTAAGATTGCATAGCTCTCTCCCTCTCTTTCTTTATATATTTTATATACTAATTATATATATCTCTTTTTCTCTCACCTCTATTTTCCATATATTTTACTCACACTCATTCTCTCTCCTCTCGATCTCACTGTTTCTTTCTCTCTCTCTCTCTCTTTCTCTCTTACTCTCTCCCCGTGACACACACTCTCTCTCTCTTTCTCTCTCTCTCCCTTTCTCTTTCTCATCTCGCGATCACTATTCACTCGCGAATCCCGTCACCTCCCTCCTTCATTTCTTTCTTCTTCTTTAAAAACACACTGCACCCGCGACGAGATCCCAGAAAACCCAGAACCCTAACCTTAGCCTTGCATCGTCGTTGCCCCCTCATCACCATCGCAGCCAGCGCCTCTACCTCCTCGCCCTCGTCCTAATCCCGTCACTACCTCCACTCCTCTTCTCCTTCCAAAATCTCGAGCCAACCCAAAAAACCCACTGTGAACCATCTCCTCCACCGCTTGCGACTCGACGTCATCACCACCCTATCATCACCCCTACCATCTAATCAACTCCTCCTCGTCCTCCTCCTCCTCTCCTTTCTGCACCCCTGACTAGAACCCTGCATACAGGAAACCCTAGCAGCCACTTGCCTCACCTGCACCTCGCCGGAGCTCCAACCCCATCGACTCCGTGCAATCGTCATCACCAACACCTCCTCGTCTTCTCCTCTATCCCAAAACCCCAGACCATCCTTTCTTCTTTCTTCTTCTCTTTCTTCTTCTTCTTGTTCTTCTTGCTTTTCTTGATTTCCGTTTTACGGTCACCCGCCGGAGCCGTGACCGCCGCTGCCGATCCAGACGATCCATTGAACGTCCCTTGCTCGCGTGATCAGCCTCTTGCCATGCCTGGACCCGTCCCGTGTGCCGCGTTTGCGTTGCGACGATTTACCGATGTCGGACGTGCCGTGTGTATCCGTCATGTAATTCGATCGAGGAAAGTTTATCTTGCTACATGCTACATTACATTTTATACATCTATTTTAATAATTATAACACTGGAATTCTAAATCTTGCATCCCAAGTTCTCGTTTTACTGTTTTCCGACATCCGTATGCATCCGCACGTATTATTTTACATCTAGCGCATGCAAACCTATATTTTTACATACTGTATTACAATATACTACACCCAATGGAATATTTAAATCAAATATTGCTTAGTTGTACATCCCACATTACCATTTTACAGTTTTACTGATTTCGGATACCCGTCTGCATCTATCTCATTTAAAATATATATAATTGCATCCATAAATCATATTAATACATAACACTGTGATATTAACACCCCATGTTTAATAAAGTGCATCCTATTTAGTATTGGAACTATAAATGTAACCCTAATCGATAATTGTGTGTCCATATCTATGAATTTATATCTATTTTCATACCATATCACATTATTCCATTTTATTGTTACATTAGTACTCCATACTTGATTTTGTGTACCCATACTTATTACAGTCTGATTATGAGCACCCACTTGATACTTGTGCACCACCTGACATGACTTGATACACTACTACTTGACACGACTTGATACCTGTGCACTACTTGACATGAATTGAGACTTGTACACCACCTGACATGACCTGATGTACCACAACTTGACATGTTACCTGATCTTGTTACTAATGCCGACAATCTTAACCTGTTGTCCTTACGGACATATCATGTTGTCTTACAGACAAACCTGTACCTGCTTGATCCTTTGTTGGCATTAGCTCCAGATTTACCAATACCTGACTTGAACACATAACCTTGGGGGTATGGGGAAATCAAAAGTGTAAACTAAAGTGTAGCTTACAAGGGTATTACTTGATCCGTGGTCTCGGGGGATAACGGGAAAGAATCATTCGTGATTCTTACTTGATCTGTGGTCCCGGGGGATAACGGGACAGAGTCATTCATGACTCCCACTACCTGATCCGTGGTCCCGGGGGATAACAGGACATATCCTTTGAGTTACATGGAGGATTACTCTAATTGATTTCAATAAGTTTAGAGTAGATAACCCTATGGCACAGTTTAGAGTACTCACTGCACTTCACCTACATATATTCTGCCCACTGATCTATATTCATGTTACTCTTACTGTTTATACTTCATTCCTGCATATTTCTTCGCATCCTGCTTGCTTAGAGTTATTGTTATTATGACGCACTGACGTCTGGGTTTTGCATGGCCCAGATCCCTTATACTTATCGCAGGCTGTCCAGGAGTATTTTGATCAGCAGGCCGAGAAGTGAGGACTTGTTATTAGTTGGTTTAGTTTCCTTTCAGTATTTTCATTCCTGATGTGAGCCCGCATTATGGGACGTACATTCCAGATTATTATTGTATTGGATTTTTTGCTTCCGCATTATTTTATTCTTCACTCGTTATTCTGGCTCATGGACATGTATTAGATAGTTGTTTATTATTGTTCTTGATATTCTTATTGTCGTAATGTGACAGTGGAGGGATATTTCCTATCCACAGATAGCATGGTTGGCTCTGTCACGTGCCTATCTTAGCGTACTCTGGGAAGCGGGGCTTGACAGGGTTTGTTTGGTATTAGATCCATAGGATTTAGGTTAATCGGGTTTGATTCTTTTGTAGTTGGGTATTAGACCCAATACACGAGTTGGAAAACTCATAATTAGGAACATGTCCTGCCACATTGTTATCGTGATTCTTGAATGATATCTTTCTCTTGACTCTTTGTCTTGACGATATGCAAACAATTTTGCATCTCGGCTTGGAACCTTTGGTTCCCTATTGTTTCTCCCTGTTCCTTTGATTCTGATACTAGGATTTGGGCGACTTGAATGGAGTTATGTGATTGTAACTATGAACTGCAGCATGGTTACAATGCGGTACTTTATTTAAGTAACTTGGAGTCCTGGTCTTGATTCATTTCCTTTATTCATGGTCGTGAAATTTCCTTGGTTCTCTCAGTTTCATTGCTTACCAGTTAATGTTTTGCAGATTTCTTGGTGATCGATACCGGCAGTTAGGAAGTTGTCTTGGGAATGGATTTTCTCGGCACTTTCCACGCACATATTGATTGTAAGGCAAAGAAAGTGATTTTCCAGATTTCCGGACATCCAGAGTTTGTTGTTGCTGGAGGTAGCAGTTCTGTCAGGTCAGTCGAGTTTAGGGCTAGGCCGACAAACAGCGTTCTTTCGTCGATGGAGGTTGATAAGGAGGAAGCGCCGGCTGAAGTTCGAGATTTCATGGACGTGTTCAAGGACATCTCAGGTTTACCACCAAAACGAGATGTGGAGTTTGCGATCGATCTTGTTCCTGGTGCAGCGCCAATTTCAAAGGCATACTATCCGATGGCACCAGTGGAGTTGGAAGAAATCAAGAAGCAGGTTACCGAATTGCTTGAGAAGGGTTGGATTCGCAGCAGCAATTCACCTTGGGGAGCTCTAGTTCTTCTAGTAAAGAAGAAAGATGGCACAAGGAGGATGTGCATCGATTATCGAGAATTGAACCGGGTGACAATTAAGAACAAGTACCCGATCCCTCGCATTGGCGAATTGTTTGAGCAGCTTAGTGGCGCGAGAGTATTCTCAAAGCTAGATTTGCGATCCGGATATCATCATGTCTAAGTTAAATCAAAGGCTATTTGCAAGACTGCGTTCCGTACTCGATATGGACATTACGAGTATTTAGTGATGCCATTCGGAGTCACAAATGCACCGACAATATTTATGAACTTGATGAACCGAATGTTTTCACCGTTCTTGGACCAGTTTATGTTGCGCCACGGCAGCGCCCCGGCCGTCTTACTCGAGGCCAAATTGCGGAATAAAAAATTTTCCTTGCTCGGAAACCGGCGCTACCGCGGACAAAGAAAACCCGGATCGATAACCATTAACCTACGCTAGCAAACAAGAGATAGGGTGAGAAGTATACCGAGTGATCCGAGTCCTCCGGTCTTCTCTTCATCATCCCGATCTCCCGCGGAAAGTCTTGGCTCCACATCGTCGCCTCCTCGCCGGAAGGGGCACCACATCGCCTTCGTCTTTTACGGGCTCCCGCCTCAATACCGAGGCAACTCGAGCATGAAGCCGGCAACTCGACATGCTCAAGATATGCTGTAGAATGTAGTGTAGAAGATGGTTGTCCCACTTGGGGTTTGTAGTTGCCATGATGAAGGATTGGGGTTAGGAAAAATGGTGCTTTCATTTTTCCGAAACAAGAAGAAGAAGGAGATGAAGAATTCCTCACAAAACTAAGATGAACTCTCTCATTCTTTTTCTTTCTCTCTTTCTTTTTCTTCTTCTTCTTTTCTAAATGAGAAACTTATCATCTCCAAAATGAGAAGGGTGGAGGAGGTAATAAGAAGTAAGAAGGAAGGTGAGTGTAGGGTGAAAAGAGGAGGTAACCACATCAAGAGACAAATAAACATTCAACCATGCTTTCCACTTTAAACCCATACCCTTTCAAATCAACATAAAGCAAGCATGGATGAAAGATATCATAATCAAACAATATGCAAAGAAAACCTCCACAAAGTGTTATTTGCAAACTTGCAAATAACCCCCTCCATCGGAAAAGTCCGGTCGGGAAAGAACAAAGGAAAACCGGCCGGAACGGAATGCAAACTGGCAACTCCAGAAAACTGGTCCCGTAATAAATTACAGGAAAAACCCCGACACTGTGCATACACTCCCGCATCTGTATTCCGACCGGATACAGATGCAATGAGACAAAATCTACACTGTACTAAACTAGGACCGGCTTAAACCAAAGCCGGCTAGTAAAATCCGTTCGATCCTGATTCGTGCAATACCGCACGTATCTGATCGAACCCTGCCATATAACCATACGGCCACAAGTACAAAACTGTCCGATCCTGATCCGTGCAATACCGCACGTATCTGATCGGATCCTGCCATATCTCCATACGACCTCTACAGCGTTTCGCCCGAAAGCTTGAGTAACTGAAAGTGTGGTGGACTCTAAAGACTCGTCAATACTATGGCTGTGGATTTAACCACTGGCACGTCAGAGGTATAAGCCAATACGTGACGGGCCACCAGCCATTGACCAAAAGGGACGTCGATGAGGAAGCTCACCCCGACACCCAACTGAGCCTGTCAGTGACAATATCCGTACAGTCCGGTCCGTTCGTCTATGAGTATCGCATGGCGGGCCTAGGGGGTTGGTAAAAGTCAGACCCCCAAAAGCGGTACAAGTCGTGTCGGAGCGTAGCCCAGAACGCCCTGAGATACTACTGGAATACCTACCAGTAAATCTCCTGCCTCGGCCGAGGGCTTTGCGTAATGGCTCTCCTAGACACAGCGCGACCTCACCCCCAATACCGGGAGAGACGAACCCCTGCAGATCCGCTCACTGCCTCCATGTGGCTCGGGACTGTACCCAACTAAAACCTGTTTGCACGACTCCTTTGAGCCGTGGTAGGGTAGTAATCAAAGCACAGTGGGAACTCACACGAGACAAATGACGATCCTCAGGTCGATGAACTAACCTGTACACATGTCACCTGGGAACTGCTATCTGACGTCAGGTATAAGCCCAACTAGCAGGTTCCCGGCGAGTCCTGTCCGGTGTACTCATAACCCAATGAGCACCTGTATACATCTTAGGTGAACCAACTGACACCAGTGGCTTGTGAGACCGGCCACCGCCCCTCGTCGGGGTCTCGACTGTATACACTAGTCTACTAATGGAGTATCGATGCCCAGTCTCGAAACTCCCACGACTAGGGACCTTTTAAGGATGTGCTTATAGACCCCAGCTCCCACGTATATGATCGCCATCATACTGCTGGTCGTCAAGCAAGAATCCTAAGGGCTCTATCAACGTGTAATAGTGACATGTCAGGTCACCTAAAGCAGTACACGATGATAAAGGTAAACCAGATAGCATACTATCATCTCGAGTAAGACTGTCCTCCTGGGATAGGTCCTCCCTCAATCATTGCAATCACGTGCCTGTGATCCAATAATTGACTCTGAGGGCACTATCTCCAACAATCTCCCACTTGCACTCAAGGCTAATTATTGCGATGTCGCATACTCACAGCCCGTGTGATACCGAACACCCAACTCCTCTACTAGTCAGTCTCACAAAGCTCGTTTGCGAAACTATTGCGTTCGAGGAATAGCCTCAGTGAGTGGATCCGCTGTGATGTTTCTTTCTATGTCTCTCTATATCTCAAGTTCGCGGAGAAAGCCATCTCCCGAAATGAGCAATACCTGTCTTAGAATGTCTGGATGTCTGATGGGACCTAGCTCATAAATGAACTCCAAATCCAAACTTCTTAGACTGTATCATCAACTGAACTCAATCAGTATCCTGCGCCATGCCGCCCTCAGTATTGCCTTGGACCACCTGTCCAAAATACTGCCCCTCGTCAGAGGGAGAACTATAACTCTGACAACCTCCTTGTCGTCCATGTCACCTTGGAAGCCTGGAGTGATAACCGTCTCCTAAAAGAGGCAGCCGTTATCATATCCCTAGAACATTCACTTATGTTCTAAAACTGCTTCCGACTGTTTCTCCAGGATTGGATCAATATCAACTTATTGCATCTAGTGCAAGAACAACATCTGGTGTGGTACTTGACATCTCATGATTGACTCAATTGCCTAAGCAAGTGATCTGCCAATCATGAGTATCCCTCTCCCCTTTAGTCTATAAGACACCTTTAGAGAGGGTGACTCCATCAACTGCAGGTGTACTACCGTGTCAGGAGTCGTCCATTCTAAATACTCATAGAATGCTGTCAAGATACCCAGATTGGGAAACCACCCAAATCTAGATCTAAAACCATAGATCTAGTAACCAGTATGTCTGATATAATATCCAAGTCCCTTGTGGAGAAACCACTGTGTGACGACCAAAGTATAACCGATCGTAGTATAGGAATATCACTTCCTACTACCTTCTCAACAGATCCATCCCCTATTCTGATGACGTCAAACCCATGACTGTCACATCAGAAACAGATGGTCTAACTCCGCTATATCTGCTTTAGTCTATAAATAGACATAAGCCTGATGTCCACCAATGCTTCCGCTGCTCCCACTGACTACGACAACCCTCTGGCAGAGTCATATAGACGTGCACTTCTAAGGCTAGTTTAGAACGACGCTATACTCATCCTCCTGCCGGGTCTCGCAGCCTGGAACAACAACAATGGCAAGTGTGGGTAAACAAGAACTTCCCTGTCACCGTCCTTGAGGCTACCGGAGTACCTCTCGGGTGCCTGAAGTTACCCACCTTATCTGCGGAGTGGCCAATGGAATGTCAAATCAGATTGAATCTTTAGGTTCCTTATTAAATCTTCAGTAATCGTTTGCGGTTCTGGAATCACTTCCAGTTCTACCATACTCCCACTGCTGTTTTGAAAAAAAAAATCCATTTTTAATAAAACTGTGGCGAGTCTAGAACAATATTTCTATTGATCTGCCAGATGGTAGAAAGTCAACCCTCGTCATAGCCTGGGTCAACCCACAAACAGCCATTACAGAAACGTGCCTTGAGTTATCCGGAGTCTGGTTTTAAGCATAAGCCGGACAACTCCCCGTACCTTAACATCGTTAAGATACGAACTGTTCTATATTCAATATAGAACCAGAGGCACTGATTTAATTGAACCAGATTCAAATCATGCAGCTGTCTCCAGTGCATGTCAACTAAATGGAAGGAGGCCGATCAGCGTTACTCAACTTAGGAATGCTTCCAATTATGAGTAACCTGAAAGAGAAGCAATCTGTCTTCATTATTACTATCAACTGAATAACATACACAAGTATCTACATCTTCGATCTCTTTGAAGAATCCCGATACTTGTTACACCTGGTTCTCTACTCTATTCAAATACCTATAACTCCTCAAAACTTAGACCCTGTGTTTCTACGAAACACATGTCTAAGAACTTGAGAAGTTAAAAGTAAACAGAATATAGTATGAGGACCAACCCCTCTGTCCTAATAGACACTGGACAACATACAATACTCTGTATAAGTCCGCTGAGTCTAACAACTCTTTCACTGTGCGTCGCAGGTTGAAAACTGTACTTATGGTTAAGAAGAATTACACCGCTGTTTAATGCTCCTTACCTAACCATCCACTGATATAGGTAAATGTCATCGACATAATATCAAAAGGTATATCTCACTCTATGAAAATAGACGTACAGATATATCGATTTGAAATTGGTGCACAACAGCGGATATTCAAAACCAAATATTTACCGACCGGCAAACAACCCAGGTGACTTCCTCAAATATCACCGATTACAACGAATCCCGATATAATGAGGATGATCACCCAATTCCCAATAACTTACTCCCACTCATCATCTGTAAAACCATACAGATGTGAGAATTATTCCTGGCAAATACATACCCTGGAGTAAGTGTCTAATCGGGAAATCAGTTTTCTTTTAACAGTACACAGTTGAAACTGAAACATTGTAATGTTTCGATGGGGTATCCTGGTATTCCTAGTAATGCCTCTTCCATTATCCAGATTCACAACTGTAACCGTATAATTCTTTGCCATCTTTCTAAATCCCGTTCTGTGTCTTTAGTCATTACCTTCTGTACACCCCTTTAGGCCAAATGGTTTTCTTCCTTCCCTACCGTTCGGCACCAGCCTATGGTTTGGAAGAAGACTATCCAAAAGGCATAAAGGGTGTACTGTCCTAATCCTAGGAACACTCGCAATGCGAGAGAAGGTGAAGATAAAAGACACCTGAATGTACTTTATTCCTATTTCTCCTGAACCAGAATCCATCCCCAAACTGGAACAAGTTCCTTTCGAGTTCGTATATAACCATACGATGGAATATCCAATAAACTGTGGATCTTCGTAGTGATACGGAGTGTCCTGGAGAAATACAAAGGTGATTTAGGATTGGCGAAGAAATACTTGGTTTGGTCGTGAATATCAGTCGCAATTTACTTTGCCCTCCTACTAATCCCTTGCTTTGTCTTAACTTAATACCTTCTGCACACCATCGTTATGCTAATTGGTTTTCTTCATTCCCTACCGGTCGGCACCAGCCTAAGGTTTGGAAGAAGACTATCCAATTTGCGTAATAGGTGTACTACTCCTAAGCCAAGGAGTACTCGCAACCTGAGAGAAGGTGAAAAGAAAAGACAACTGAATAGTCCTATCCGTTTTCTCCAGAACCAGAAACCATCCTCGAAGTCCTTCGAGTTCGTATATAACCATACGATGGTTTTGTCCAATGGAAGTGGACGTTCGTAGTAATACGGGGTGTCCTGGAGAAAAGGGTAAAAGTAGGAGTGGCAATGAGGTCTGCAACTCTGACAATCCAAAAGCCAGTGTAAAGAAGGTTCGGTCAACTGAGTCACTGAGTCATAGTCCAGGGTCGGGTCAATGGTCGCTGCCAGAGAGAGAGAAAAGAAACACTCAGCGTGCACTCTAACCTAGATCAGAATGGTTATCACTTTGTCTAATCTGGAAACCTCCCACTGTACCTCAAATTCTCCTCCAAACCTGAAAGAAGAATTAGTCGGGATCACCCGAGGAGTAAACTAACTCATCAGTGGAAATCGGGATCCAACTATCATCGCATGATAACTTGACGGAATCCACTCAAGTCACCACACTCCAGAAGGTATGCGCATGCCTGGCAAGTTTCAGTTCTTTTGAAACTCCCGATGTGGTTTTTACCCCAAGCGGTTTATGACCTTGACTAGGTCAACAAACCATAAACCGCCAGTCAAGTTCAACCCGTCATTATTCTGGATTGCATTAAACCCACCCGTACGTGCCCTTGACTAGGTCAACAAGGCCGCACGACTGTCTTAGCCAATCCCACTTATGCAACAAACAAGTACCACTTAGCTACCGAACACTACGTCTTGACTAGGTCAACAAACGCAGCACGAATACCAAATAATACCTGTGAGAAATGACGGAGGGCTACGAATGGTTTTTGGCGAAAAACCTTTAACGTAATGAACTTGATATCGTTGAAGGAACTGCATAGCCTTTTATAAAAATATAGTGACGAAAACCTTTACTAAAGAGGTCACTCCCGGTGAAGGGATCTCGGCTCTTTCCCCGTAGAATGAGGTGCAGGATATTCCGACTGAATACCACGATGCAAAGCAAAAGTAATCGGCTATAGTGAAGTTAATGCCCTGACGCAAACTTCTGTCCAAGGGGTCACTCCCGGTGAAGGGATCTCGGCCCTTGCCTCGTCGACTGAGGAGCAGGATATTCCAAATGAATACCACGATGCAAAACAAAAGCGAACGTCCTTGCAATAACAGCTTTTTGAAAAGTGTTCCAACAACATCAGAATAGGTTTGTTTAAACTTGCATTGATCCGAATCAATGCAGTCCCATCAATTGATCACACCACAAAGAACGAAAATATACTGACGTACGTATATGCCATCCGCATTCGCCACTGGGTCCCGTCATCACCCGTTAGGTTAGCTAACTAACGGCAGAGCGGGGACTGGACTAGCGCGGATGAAAAACATATACAACATCTACTAATATATATACCAATATATAGTATTTCGCTCAAGGCGTGAATAAAATGCAACATCACAGAAAAGTACAGCATCACAAAACAATACAGATATCTGGAAGCCCCGGGTTTCACAGAGCCGCTGCTGAAACCCGACGTTCCCCTGGTCGTGTGGATAGCCTGTGCAATGAAATCCTAGACCCCTACGGGCGCGGCAAGTCACCCGCCAAAACCTGAAGCGAGGCACCCCCCTTCAGTACCGTGAATGGACCACCCAGCACTTCACGGAATCCGGTAACTTGGGCACCCCTCCTGGGTCAACCTGTACCCCCTACGAGTGCGGCGAATAGCCCGCCAATCCTGGACTGAAGCCCCTTCCGTCTCAATGCCCTGAGATGCGGGCCCGTTGCCCTCCAGAACCCGGCTATCCGTGCACCCCACCCCGGGGTAATCCTAGTACAGAAAGTAAAATATACATACACCGGGTACATCGACCGCAACCAGGTCGTGCCCCAAAAGAATAATACAAACAGGCAGTGACGGCAGTCCACATGTCGGACGCTCGCCCCGCAATAACAAATGTACATAATACACCAAAACTGTACTAGCATTGCATCCAGGCTATCCCTCACGACCGATCCGCAACAACACAGCATAAACATAGAACATCAACGTGAAAATCACGTTCGCAAATCCGTCTAACCGGGCTATAGCAGTTAGACCGGATTTACCGATCGAGTGACATTCACGGTCGCAGATATAATGTAAATACTGTGAAATAATGTGTTTAAAATATCCGATCGATCAAACAATTAACAAGTGGGCCCCAAAGAAAACTGTAGCACTTACAGAAATAATTGGCCCAATATTAATATCCCAAAAGCCCTAAAATTAGCCCACAAGCCCACTGTAACAATTTGACACAGAGAAGACAACAGTGCGCGGCGGAAGCGCGGCCCAAGGGGGGGTTTGGCCGCGCTTCCGCGCTAGGGTTGTCGACTGAATGTATCGAATTTTTGCAGAAGTCTTATAATGTCCAGTAGATTAGATTTATACAACCTGAAAAATTTTCTGAGGCCAAAAATTTTCAACAGAAACTGATGTGAACAAATATGGGGTTTTCGGGATTTCGGTCGATCGGATAAGTAAAACACATTACACAAAGCTAGACTAAGGTTAATGGCGTGGCTCTGATACCATGTTGCGCCACGGCAGCGCCCCGGCCGTCTTACTCGAGGCCAAATTGCGGAATAAAAAATTTTCCTTGCTCGGAAACCGGCGCTACCGCGGACAAAGAAAACCCGGATCGATAACCATTAACCTACGCTAGCAAACAAGAGATAGGGTGAGAAGTATACCGAGTGATCCGAGTCCTCCGGTCTTCTCTTCATCATCCCGATCTCCCGCGGAAAGTCTTGGCTCCACATCGTCGCCTCCTCGCCGGAAGGGGCACCACATCGCCTTCGTCTTTTACGGGCTCCCGCCTCAATACCGAGGCAACTCGAGCATGAAGCCGGCAACTCGACATGCTCAAGATATGCTGTAGAATGTAGTGTAGAAGATGGTTGTCCCACTTGGGGTTTGTAGTTGCCATGATGAAGGATTGGGGTTAGGAAAAATGGTGCTTTCATTTTTCCGAAACAAGAAGAAGAAGGAGATGAAGAATTCCTCACAAAACTAAGATGAACTCTCTCATTCTTTTTCTTTCTCTCTTTCTTTTTCTTCTTCTTCTTTTCTAAATGAGAAACTTATCATCTCCAAAATGAGAAGGGTGGAGGAGGTAATAAGAAGTAAGAAGGAAGGTGAGTGTAGGGTGAAAAGAGGAGGTAACCACATCAAGAGACAAATAAACATTCAACCATGCTTTCCACTTTAAACCCATACCCTTTCAAATCAACATAAAGCAAGCATGGATGAAAGATATCATAATCAAACAATATGCAAAGAAAACCTCCACAAAGTGTTATTTGCAAACTTGCAAATAACCCCCTCCATCGGAAAAGTCCGGTCGGGAAAGAACAAAGGAAAACCGGCCGGAACGGAATGCAAACTGGCAACTCCAGAAAACTGGTCCCGTAATAAATTACAGGAAAAACCCCGACACTGTGCATACACTCCCGCATCTGTATTCCGACCGGATACAGATGCAATGAGACAAAATCTACACTGTACTAAACTAGGACCGGCTTAAACCAAAGCCGGCTAGTAAAATCCGTTCGATCCTGATTCGTGCAATACCGCACGTATCTGATCGAACCCTGCCATATAACCATACGGCCACAAGTACAAAACTGTCCGATCCTGATCCGTGCAATACCGCACGTATCTGATCGGATCCTGCCATATCTCCATACGGCCTCTACAGCGTTTCGCCCGAAAGCTTGAGTAACTGAAAGTGTGGTGGACTCTAAAGACTCGTCAATACTATGGCTGTGGATTTAACCACTGGCACGTCAGAGGTATAAGCCAATACGTGACGGGCCACCAGCCATTGACCAAAAGGGACGTCGATGAGGAAGCTCACCCCGACACCCAACTGAGCCTGTCAGTGACAATATCCGTACAGTCCGGTCCGTTCGTCTATGAGTATCGCATGGCGGGCCTAGGGGGTTGGTAAAAGTCAGACCCCCAAAAGCGGTACAAGTCGTGTCGGAGCGTAGCCCAGAACGCCCTGAGATACTACTGGAATACCTACCAGTAAATCTCCTGCCTCGGCCGAGGGCTTTGCGTAATGGCTCTCCTAGACACAGCGCGACCTCACCCCCAATACCGGGAGAGACGAACCCCTGCAGATCCGCTCACTGCCTCCATGTGGCTCGGGACTGTACCCAACTAAAACCTGTTTGCACGACTCCTTTGAGCCGTGGTAGGGTAGTAATCAAAGCACAGTGGGAACTCACACGAGACAAATGACGATCCTCAGGTCGATGAACTAACCTGTACACATGTCACCTGGGAACTGCTATCTGACGTCAGGTATAAGCCCAACTAGCAGGTTCCCGGCTAGTCCTGTCCGGTGTACTCATAACCCAATGAGCACCTGTATACATCTTAGGTGAACCAACTGACACCAGTGGCTTGTGAGACCGGCCACCGCCCCTCGTCGGGGTCTCGACTGTATACACTAGTCTACTAATGGAGTATCGATGCCCAGTCTCGAAACTCCCACGACTAGGGACCTTTTAAGGATGTGCTTATAGACCCCAGCTCCCACGTATATGATCGCCATCATACTGCTGGTCGTCAAGCAAGAATCCTAAGGGCTCTATCAACGTGTAATAGTGACATGTCAGGTCACCTAAAGCAGTACACGATGATAAAGGTAAACCAGATAGCATACTATCATCTCGAGTAAGACTGTCCTCCTGGGATAGGTCCTCCCTCAATCATTGCAATCACGTGCCTGTGATCCAATAATTGACTCTGAGGGCACTATCTCCAACAGTTTATAGTGGTGTTCATCGATGATATTCTGGTCTATTTAAGGAGCTTAGAGGGGCATGCAGAACATTCGAAGATCGCACTGCAGACATTGAGGCAAGAAAGATTATATGCGAAGATGAGCAAGTGCGAGTTTTGGCTTGAAGAAGTGAAGTTTTTGGAGCATGTCGTATCCGGAGATGGAATCACTGTTGATCCTGAGAAGATTGCAGCAGTTCAAGATTGGCCAATTCGGAAGAATGTAGCGGAGATCAGAACTTTTCTGGGACTTGCCGGATATTACAGAAGGTTCGTGGAAAATTTTGCTCGTTTGGCTGAGCCTTTGACCAAGCTTACGCGAAAAGAAGTACCATTCGTATGGACGGATAGTCGTGCGTTAGCTTTTGAGGCGTTGAAGCAAAGATTGATAACTGCTCCTATTTTGACCGTACCAGACGGTTCCAAAGGATTGGTGATTCACAGAGACGCATCTGGGAAAGGTTTGGGATGTGTTCTGATGCAGCATGGGAAGGTTATAGCCTACGCATCGAGACAGTTGAAGACCCATGAGAAGAATTACCCAACTCATGATTTGGAGCTTGCAACAGTGATTTTCGCTTTGAAAATTTGGAGACACTACTTATTGGGCGAAAGGGTCGAAGTATTCACCGATCACAAAAGCCTAAAGTACATGTTCATACAGAAAGATCTTAACATGAGGTAGCGTAGATGGTTGGAGTTGATGGCTGACTACGATCTTGATGTTAAGTACCATCCGAGGAAAGTTAATGTAGTGCCAGATGCACTTAGTCGGTTGCCTGCAATTCGGATGTTGACTGCACAGAAGGAGCTTTTCAAAGACTTTCGGAGATTCGAGTTGGAGATCGTGCTACCGCATTCTTCGGGACAGTTGATGCGGCTGCAAGTACAGTCGTCGTTGATCGATAATATTAAAGCAGCGCAGTCACAGGACCCAAGATTGCAGAAGTTTCGAGAACAGGTTGAAGCTAGACTTCGAATGGACTTATTAATTCATGAAGATGGTTCATTGCGATATGGTAGCCGTTTGTGTGTGCCAAAAGAAGATATTCACGAAGAAGTTATGAAGGAGGCACACAGTTCCGCGTATTCCGTACATCCAGGAGGCACGAAGATGTACCATGATCTACGACAGCATTTCTGGTGGGAAGGTATGAAAAATGAGATTACTCGCTTTGTAGCGAAGTGCTTGGTGTGTCAGCAAGTTAAGGCTGAACATCAAAGGGTTGCTGGTTTATTGCAACCACTTCCGCTTCCTCAATAGAAGTAGGAACATATAACCATGGATTTCGTGACGGGTTTACCACGAAGTCCAAAGGGAAACAATGCAGTTTGGGTGATTGTTGATCGATTGACTAAGGCAGCTCATTTCATCCCATTTCGAGTTGGTCAATCAACGGAAGGATTGGCAGAACGGTACATGCTGGAGATTGTAAGATTGCATGGAGTACCGGTGAGCATCATGTCCGACCGTGACACCCGTTTCTTATCACACTTCTGGAGAAGCATAAAGAAAAGTTTGGTGACTCGATTGAAGTTTAGCATAACTTATCATCCTCAAACAGATGGCCAGTCGGAGAGAACGATCCAAACTCTTGAAGACATGTTGAGAGCTTGCATGTTAGACCTCAAGGGTTCATGGGAGGAACATCTACACTTGGTGGAGTTTTCTTACAATAACAGTTTTTAGGAGACTATTCAGATGGCTCCATTCGAAGCATTGTATGGTCGCAAGTGTCGTTCACCTGTCTGTTGGGACGATGTTGGAGAACGAAGGTTGTTGGGACCAGATTTGATCATGCAAACAGTGGAGAAAGTTAATACTATTCGGAATCATATGAAGGCGGCACAAGATCGGCAGAAGAGTTGCGCCGATATATCAAGAAGACCTCTAGAGTTCGCTGTTGGTGATCAGGTATTCTTGAAGATATCACCGACTAGAGGAGTGATTCGTTTCGGGAGTCGAGGTAAGCTTAGTCCTCGATTCGTAGTACCTTTCGAGATTTTGGAGCGTGTTGGAGAAGTGGCTTATCGATTGGCTTTACCACAATCTTTGGCGAATGTTCATGACATGTTTCATGTATCTGAACTCCGTAGGTATGTTCGAGATGTAACACACGTGCTAGATCATTCGGAGCTGACTGTAAGAGAGGATTTGACCTTTGAGGAACGACCGATGTCGATTGTTGATCGAAGAGAAAAGGTCTTCAAGAACAAGGTTATCCCTCTCGTGCTTGTTTCTTGGGGGAATCGATCGCACGGAGAATCGACTTGGGAACGAGAAGACGAGATTCGACAGAAGTTTCCACACCTATTCTTGTAGATTCATGTTTGTTTATCTTTTCTTGTTTTGGGAATTTCGAGGAAGAAATTCTTTTTGTAGTTGGGTATAATGTAACACCCTAGTTCATTTATACCAGTTCTATTTTGATTATTTCTTTATTTATGGTATTTTCTCGATTTACTGTGTTTTGGGTGCGAATAGTGTATTTGATATCTGTATTTGCATCCGACCCGACCCGCTTGCTGGAAATCCGTCTTGATTCCTGTTTATGACTTATCCCGGCTTGTTATAAGGATCCGTGCACTTTCATATTGTTTATACTGCATACTTGCATTAAATCTGGTATCTGCATTTTTTATTATAACAAATAAAATCAAATAAAATATTTTAAAAATATCTTTCATGGCCTGCATCATACCCGTGACCCTATGGTAGCATCCGTATATTATGTTCCCGTCCCGTTCAGTGAAACGGACCTGTTTGGATGGCTACGTGCACGTGCGTTCATCCGTTCTTGGGGGTATGCATTTTCGTTACCCGGATATCCAGTTTTGGTTTTGGTTGATACTGTTAGTGTTTATGCCTTAGAAGGCCATTACTGTATCATACTAGCTTGTATATTACTTAATGGAAGCTTGGGATATTCACATGTATATAACAGTCTTGCTAAACATGGTAGTATGCTACTTGGTTTTTCTATCTTAATATGTTAGTGTACGTATTGATAGAGCTCTTAGGATCTTGCTTGTCTACCAGCGTTGTGATGGCAGTCACACTAGTGGGGGCTGGGTAGTCTACAAGCACATCCTTATTCAGGTCCCTGGTCGTTGGATTATCGAGACAGAGCATCGATACTCCGGAGTAGACTAGTGTGTACGCTTCTCATCCCAGTTGGGGAGATGGTCTGTCCCACAGCCGTCAGTACGTCGTACTGGAGATAGTATGCAGGTGCTCGTTAGGTTACGGGTACACCGGACAGGACTCACGGGGAACTGTTGGTTGGTTTGATACCAGTCGTCAGTGAGCAGTTCCCAGGTGACATGAGTACAACGTAGTCCGCAGACTTGACACTGCTACTTCGCCTCGAGTGTGTCCCACTGTTCTTAGATTGCTACCCTACCACGGCTCAAAGGAGTCGTGCAAACAGGTAGCAGTTGGGTGCAGTCCCGAGCACTTGGAGGCAGTGGCGGTTAGACAGGATTCGTCCCTCCCGGTATTGGGAGTATATATCGTGCTGTGTCAGAGAGCCATTACGCAAAGTCCCTGGCCAGGGCAAGCGAGATTTACTGGTAGGTTCCAGTAGTTTCTCAGGGTGTAATGGGCTTCACTCCGACACGACTTATACCGCTATTAGGGGACTGACGCTTGCCGCCCCCCTAGGCCCGATATGCGATAGTTTTGGACGAACGGACCGGACTGTATGGAGATTGTCACATCAGACTCAGTAGGAGTTCGGATGGGTTTTCTCATCGGCCTTCTTATCGACAACTACCTGGGGACCGTTACGTACAGTTAGTGCCGCTTGCGGTCTGTGGTTAAACCCACTACCAGCATGGTAGTCGAGTCTCTAGAGTCCCACACAGAGAGTTTCCTACTCCAGGCGAAACGATATAGAGGTCGCATGGTTTTGCGACAAAGGGTTCGGACGCATACGTGCGTTTACGCGCGTACGACTTTCGGACAGTTTTTACCAGTCGGCTTTGGTTTAAGCCAGTTACTGGTATCCGGTTATTGGATTTTTACAGTCTAAAGTTTTTCCGTATTTTTGCGGATCGGAGGGGCGTTCTCGTAATTGTTCGAGAAGCTTCTAGAAGACGGTGACTAAGGAGGGTTATGTGTCATATTCATTGAATGAGGTTATGAGTCATGGTGGTGATTCATTCATTTCATTAATGCACATTTATTGCTTAATGACTCATGCTAATGAATCACCACTAGATATTTTATGAAGCATGATTTATCATCACTCTTTATTCTTTTTCTTATTATTAGAAAATGCTTCATATATGATATGATACTCATAAACTTATCTCATAATATTATTCACATTCTCTCTCCTCAAGCTCTCTCTCTTCAAAAGACTAATCCTCACCCTCATGTGTTGAGATCTAGGATTAGTAAGACTAATCAATCCATAACCATCTCTATATTACACCTAGCTTCTTTGATTAGCAATCCAAGAAGGTTAGTTGCCTCAAGCTTAGAGGTTTAGCTTGGAGTTTTGCTCTCGGGTGGATCGTCTACTACCTAGAGAAGGCCGAGGAGAACAAGGAGATCGTAAAGATGAAGGACTAGTATCGATAGGTATAATCCCTTAACACTATAGTTTAGTATAGCTATGTGTTCGGTTATTAGTTGTTTAGCTTCGATTTAAGCGGTTAGTCGATGTTCGTTCTTTAAACTTGATCGTTTTTGAAAATTCCGCCTCCCCACAAGTACTGGGGTGTACTACATCGACTTACAGTGGTATCAGAGCCTCGCTAAACACTAAATAACTTGATTGCAAATTTGTACGAATTTCGAACGGAAAAACGAAGCCGGAAAACCCTAAAAGTTACAAGTTTCTGTCGAATTTAAAATGATGTCCTAAAATTGTTCAGGTGATCTCAGAAAGCTTGTAAAGGGTCCAGAAGAACACCCAAGAAATTAGAGCCCATGAATCGGCTAAAGCGCCGCGGAAGGGCGGCGGATCGCACCGATCCGCCGCGCTTCCGCGGCCAAGTTGCCGAGTCATGGACTCGTATTTCTTGTGTGGGTCCTCTCTGGTATTTGGGGTTCTCTGGAATATTTAATATTTGCTCAGGTTACTGTTTAACAGAGCAGATTTTGGAGCAATATTGATGTTGTTTAATCGATCGAAATTGTACAGTATTTGCATATTGGATTATATCTGTGATTGTTTAATGTGTTCGTAAACCTCCCCTAACTGCTAGTATGTCGGTTGGCAGGGGGTTGCACATTTCTGTAATGGTTATATCTGTTTGTGCATATAAACTGTATTGGACTGTTGTGGTGTATAGCCGGGGTTTGCAATGGGTTATTGTTTAATTCATTTGTTGTAAATGTAATTTGTTGTAATATTATTTTTGCGGGGCACTTCCAGGTTGCGGTTGTAGCCACCGTTGTATTATTTCATTTTACTGTTTTTGCTCCTAGGACTGACCCAAGGTGGGGTACACAAACTGCCGGGCGGGTAGTTTGCCGTACCCGTAGGGGTCGAGGGTGGGGTATCGGCTATTCATCACAACTGTGTAATCTGTCTTTTCTTGCAGGCTCGAAAGAAATACAGATTGCTTGCAAATCCAATATTGTTTATCTGTGTTCTGGAATGAATATCATTGCGTCAGACGAATGTAAAATATCTATATATATTGTAGCTATTTAGACGTCACTTATGTTTTACACCCGCGCTAGCCCAGCCCCCGCTCTGTCATTAGTTAAGTAACCTAACGGGTGATGACGGGACCCAGTGGCGAATGCGGATGGCATAAGAGGACGTTGTATTTTCGTTGTTTTCTGCAATGATAGGTTAATGATGGGACGCATTATCTATAATGCAAAGTAAAACAAACCAAAGTTTAAATCGTTGGAACAATTTAAAAGAAACCACTCGGTTATTTTTAAAAACAGATATTTTTAAATGCGGAGACTTAACCACTCCTTTTAAAAAGCTATCAAGGTTCCTTCGATTATATCAAGTTCAATACGTTCACGGTTTCGCCAAAACCAGTCGTAGCCCTCCGTCATTTCTTATGGATAGTCAGTAGTATTCAAGCTATGTTTATTGGCTTTCGTCAAGACATAGTGTTTGGTAGCTGCTGGGGTATTCATTTGTTACATAGATAGATGTGTTGGTTTGGGACAGTCGCATTACCTTGTTGGCTTTCGTCAAGGGTATATACGGGTGGGTTCAAATTAACAAGATAATGATGGGCAGAACTTGACATGTGACTTATGATTTGTTGGCTTTCGTCAAGGTCATAAGAGCATGGGGCAAAAACTTATATCGGGAATTTCTAAAGAAACTGAAATTTGCAAAGAGATGCATACCATTTAGAGTTTGATGAATGTTGGTAGGATTCCTTCAACATTATCATACGATGATATTTGGATCCCGATCCTACTGTGAGTATATGCTACTTATCAGGATATTCGTCACTTAACGATCAATGCTATAAACCTAGTAGGTGTCCAGAAAGGTGTCAGCGGGGTTACGCCCCCAGAGAAAAGAGGTTATTTAATTAAGGAACTTCGCGAAAGCGTTGGAAAACCTCCCTCGAAGTATCGACACTGGCCTGGCTGAACGGTTAAGCAAGTATTGTACGGTGAGAATAGTCCTGGCTAATTCTTCTTTTATGGTTTGAGGAAGGATTCGAAAAACAGTGGGAGCCATCCAGTTTAGATAAACTAAAAACCACTCTAAACTTGCAAGAGCATCATGCTACAGTGTTTTCTTCTCTCTCTCCTAATTGCAGCGACCCTGAAAATGACTGGACTTAAGTTACTTTTAGAAAAGAATATACTGACGGGGCCAAACTATAAAGATTGGCTGCGGAATGTCAAAATGTCCTTGACCTATGACAAATTGGGGTACGTCCTCACCGCTACGGCACCTGCTGTCCCTGGTCCCAAATCCAGCAATACGGATAAGGAAATCCGCAAAACCTGGGATTTAGATTGCGCGAGAGCCAAGTGCATCGTGCTTGCCTCTATGAACAACGAACATCAGAGGAGGCACGAGGATATGTCTCTAGATTGCATATTTCTCCATACAAAGGAACTTTATGGAGAGCAATCTCGTATTGCAAGATACGAGACCTCGAAGAAATTATTTCGAGCGAGGTTGGCTGTCGGGTCATCGGTAGGTGAACATGTCCTACAGATGATCGGCTATATTGAGGAGCTCGCAAACCTTGGGACGACTTTGGATAATGAGCTCTATACAGACCTTATTCTCCAGTCCCTTCCTCCCACCTACGCCCAGTTTATCCTCAACTTCAACCTTCAAGGAAAAGAAGTTGAACTTGCGGAACTCCTGAACATGTTAAGGAGTGCAGAGGGCACCTTACAGAAGGTAAGGGAAACACCCGCTATGTTTGTTGGCGGTTCATCTTCTTCAGGGTCCAAGGCTAGGGCCAAAGGAAGGAACAAGAAGGCCGCACCCAAACCTAGAGGAGGTGTTAGTAAGGTGGGAAAGAAGGGAAAGAAAAAGCTTGCAGCACCGGTAGTTGGCCAGGATGAGTGCTTCCACTGTCACAGGAAAGGGCACTGGAAGAAGGATTGCAAGGCGTGGAACGCCAAGAACCAGGAACCGAAGCAAGCTGTGGCTTCGACTTCAGGTGTGTTTGTAATTGAGAATTGTCTGTCAATCAACTCTACTTCCTGGGTATTGGATACCGGATCAGGATCTCATATTTGCAATTCATTGCAGGCACTGAGAAACCGTAGGGTGCTGAAGGAAGGTGATATGATCCTCAGGGTTGCTAACGGAGCTAGCGTAGGAGCTGCGTCCGTCGGGGATTATCACCTAGGATTGACGAGTGGACATATTTTGGTTTTGCATAACTGTTATTTTGTACCAAGCTTAACGTGTAATATCATATCAGTTTCCTTGTTGTCAAATAAAGGTTATGATTTCACGTTTGTAAGAGATGTTGTTAACATCCACCTTAATCATGGTTTGATTGGGTCCGGTACTCTAAATAACGGCATATATGTTCTAATCCAACTCCAAATTTTCAATGTCCAGAACACACTAAAAAGCAAGTCTCCAGATTTAAATAAAGCTTTCTTATGGCATTGTAGACTGGGTCACATCAATGAGAGAAGGTTGACTAAGTTTCATAGAGAAGGATATTTAGACACGTTCGAATATCAATCTTATGACACTTGTCAATCCTGTCTCAGAGGAAAGATGACAAAGACTCCATTTACTGGACAAGGAGTAAGAGCGAGCGAGCTCTTAGGACTCATACACAGTGATGTATGTGGTCCAATGTCTACACATGCAAGAGGTGGTTATTCCTACTTCATTACTTTTACAGATGATTTCTCTAGGTATGGACATGTTTTCTTAATGAAGCATAAATCCGAGGCCTTTGAGAAATTCAAGGAATACAAGAGTGAAGTGGAAAACCAAACAGGCAAAAGTATTAAGACACTAAGATCTGATCGAAGTGGAGAATACTTAAGTGCCGAGTTCCTAGGTTACCTAAAAGAGAAAGGAATTCTCTCTCAACTTACTCCTCCATACACTCCACAGCATAACGGTGTATCGGAGAGACGGAATCGAACCCTATTGGATATGGTACGATCCATGATGAGTAATGCTGAGTTACCGCGATCTTTCTGGGGCTATGCGCTAGAATCGGCGGCATATCTTTTGAACAAAGTTCCAACCAAAACTGTGCCTACCACACCATATCAAATATGGAGTGGGAAGAAACCCTGTCTTTAGTACCTGAAGACATGGGGATGTCCAGCTTTTGTTAAAAAGCAGCATGTGGACAAGCTCGAGGCACGCTCAGTAGAGTGTAAGTTTGTGGGATATCCAAAGAACTCTATGGGATATTATTTCTATTACGCAGAGGAACAAAAGGTTTTTGTTTCTCGTCATGCCCGCTTCTTAGAAACTGAATTTTTGGAAAATCAGAAGAGTGGGAGCGAAATAGAACTGGAAGAAATTCCAGAACCACAAACTGCTACTGAAAGTTTGGTAGAACCAGGAGTTCAAGAAGAACAGGACATTCCCGCACCCCTCCGCAGGAGTAGTAGGCCGTCTCATCCGCCTGAGAGATACTACGGTTTTCTCATAGATGGGGATAGAGAGGATTGCATCATAGATGATGATGAACCTACTGACTTCCGGCAGGCCATCCAGAGCGGCGACTCGGTACGATGGCTAGATGCAATGCGGACCGAGATGGAGTCCATGTACACCAACAAAGTATGGACTTTGGACTTTGCTCCAGATGGGGTAAAACCCATAGGATGCAAATGGATCTTCAAGAAAAAGATTGGTGTAGATGGACAGGTGGAAACCTATAAGGCTAGACTTGTTGCAAAGGGTTTTCGTCAAAGACCTGGTTTGGACTATGACGAAACTTTTTCTCCAGTGGCTATGCTCAAATCCATTCGGGTCCTTCTTGCTATTGCTGCCTTCCATGATTATGAAATCTGGCAGATGGACGTAAAGACGGCTTTTCTGAATGGAAATTTAGAAGAGAGCGTCTATATGGATCAGCCAGAGGGTTTCAATCAGAGTGGGAGCAGCGGGAAAGTATGCAAGCTGCTTAAGTCTATTTATGGACTAAAGCAGGCATCGCGGAGTTGGAACATCTGTTTTGATGAGACAGTCAAAGAATATGACTTTATCAAAAATCCAGATGAACCGTGCATATATAGTAAAGTTGTGGCCAGAAGTGTCGTATTCCTCATCTTGTACGTGGATGACATTCTATTGATAGGAAATGACATTCCTATGCTACAATCTGTCAAAGGATTCTTGTCACACAGGTTCTCCATGAAAGACCTGGGTGATGCCTCTTACATTCTGGGGATCCGGATCTATCGTGATAGATCCAAAAGGATGTTGGGACTTTCGCAGTCCAGGTATATCGACACTGTACTGAAAAGATTCAGTATGGAAGATTCTAAGCGCGGTAATCTACCGGCTTGTCACGGAATCACCCTCTCCAAAGAGATGTCTCCCAAGACTGATTTGGAAAGGGAACGCATGTCTATTATACCCTACGCTTCTGCGGTAGGCTCTATAATGTATGCGATGTTGTGTACCAGACCAGATGTAGCTTACGCACTGAGCGTGGTAAGCCGGTATCAGTCTGACCCAGGGGAGAAACACTGGATAGCAGTAAAGAACATTCTCAAGTACCTGAGGAGGACTAAGGAGATGTTCTTGGTTTACGGCGGAAAAGACCTCAGGTTGGAGGCCTTTGCTGATTCCGGCTTCCAGAGTGATAAGGACGATTCCAAGTCCATGTCGGGTTATGTCTTTACCCTCAATGGAGGGGCGGTGTGCTGGAAGAGCTCCAAGCAGGACACCGTTGCTGACTCGACGATGGAAGCGGAGTATATAGCTGCTTGCGATGCCGCAAAAGAAGCAGTCTGGATGAAGAAGTTCCTAACAGAACTTCAGGTGGTTCCTACCATAGTTGATCCAATACCTCTGTATTGCGACAACAACGGAGCTATAGCTTTAGCGAAGGAACCAAGGTCCCATCAGAAGTCCAGACACATCTTGAGGCGGTATCACCTGATCAGGGAGATCATTGATCGTCAGGAGATCGAGGTTCGGAGAGTTGCTTCTGAAGAGAACATTGCTGATCCATTCACGAAGGCCCTTCCTCAGATTCAGTTCGAGAGGCTGCTCGAGATCATTGGTCTACGATATGCCAGTACATGGCCCTAGTGCAAGTGGGAGATTGTTAGTGTTTATGCCCTAGAAGGCCATTACTTATCATATTAGCTTGTATATTACTTAATGGAAGCTTGGGATATTCACATGTATATAACAGTATTGCTAAACATGGTAGTATGCTACTTGGTTTTTCTATCTTAATATGTTAGTGTACGTATTGATAGAGCTCTTAGGATCTTGCTTGTCTACCAGCGTTGTGATGGCAGTCACACTAGTGGGGGCTGGGTAGTCTACAAGCACATCCTTATTCAGGTCCCTGGTCGTTGGATTATCGAGACAGAGCATCGATACTCCGGAGTAGACTAGTGTGTACGCTTCTCATCCTAGTTGGGGAGATGGTCTGTCCCACAGCCGTCAGTACGTCGTACTGGAGATAGTATGCAGGTGCTCGTTAGGTTACGGGTACACCGGACAGGACTCACGGGGAACTGTTGGTTGGTTTGATACCAGTCGTCAGTGAGCAGTTCCCAGGTGACATGAGTACAGTGTAGTCCGCAGACTTGACACTGCTACTTCGCCTCGAGTGTGTCCTACTGTTCTTAGATTGCTAACCTACCACGGCTCAAAGGAGTCGTGCAAACAGGTAGCAGTTGGGTGCAGTCCCGAGCACTTGGAGGCAGTGGCGGTTAGACAGGATTCGTCCCTCCCGGTATTGGGAGTAGATATCGTGCTGTGTCAGAGAGCCATTACGCAAAGTCCCTGGCCAGGGCAAGCGAGATTTACTGGTAGGTTCCAGTAGTTTCTCAGGGTATAATGGGCTTCACTCCGACACGACTTATACCGCTATTAGGGGACTGACGCTTGCCGTCCCCCTAGGCCCGATATGCGATAGTCTTGGACGAACGGACCGGACTGTATGGAGATTGTCACATCAGACTCAGTAGGAGTTCGGATGGGTTTTCTCATCGGCCTTCTTATCGACAACTACCTGGGGACCGTTACGTACAGCTAGTGCCGCTTGCGGTCTGTGGTTAAACCCACTGCCAGCGTGGTAGTCGAGTCTCTAGAGTCCCACACAGAGAGTTTCCTACTCCAGGCGAAACGATATAGAGGTCGCATGGTTTTGCGACAAAGGGTTCGGACGCATACGTGCGTTTACGCGCGTACAACTTTCGGACAGTTTTTACCAGTCGGCTTTGGTTTAAGCCAGTTACTGGTATCCGGTTATTGGATTTTTACAGTCTAAAGTTTTTCCGTATTTTTGCGGATCGGAGGGGCGTTCTCGTAATTGTTCGAGAAGCTTCTAGAAGACGGTGACTAAGGAGGGTTATGTGTCATATTCATTGAATGAGGTTATGAGTCATGGTGGTGATTCATTCATTTCATTAATGCACATTTATTGCTTAATGACTCATGCTAATGAATCACCACTAGATATTTTATGAAGCATGATTTATCATCACTCTTTATTCTTTTTCTTATTATTAGAAAATGCTTCATATATGATATGATACTCATAAACTTATCTCATAATATTATTCACATTCTCTCTCCTCAAGCTCTCTCTCTTCAAAAGACTAATCCTCACCCTCATGTGTTGAGATCTAGGATTAGTAAGACTAATCAATCCATAACCATCTCTATATTACACCTAGCTTCTTTGATTAGCAATCCAAGAAGGTTAGTTGCCTCAAGCTTAGAGGTTTAGCTTGGAGTTTTGCTCTCGGGTGGATCGTCTACTACCTAGAGAAGGCCGAGGAGAACAAGGAGATCGTAAAGACGAAGGACTAGTATCGATAGGTATAATCCCTTAACACTATAGTTTAGTATAGCTATGTGTTCGGTTATTAGTTGTTTAGCTTCGATTTAAGCGGTTAGTCGATGTTCGTTCTTTAAACTTGATCGTTTTTGAAAATTCCGCCTCCCCACAAGTACTGGGGTGTACTACATCGACTTACAGATACGTATATTATCCGTATTTTCAAACCGTAATTTTAGACCCGACCCGGGCGTATTTTGGACTATTTTTGTATTAGCCAAAAATCTCAATTACAATCATTATTATATTCTATATATAAACAGTTTATATAAAATTTTAAAACATACGATTATATATATATATAATTTAACTAAATATATTTTTTTAATATTTTTCTCCAATCTTTTAAAATTGCACAGCTCTCTCCCTCTCTTTCTTTATATATTTTATATAGTAATTATATATATCTCTTTTTCTCTCTCCTTTATTTTCTATATATATTATAATCACACTCATTCTCTCTCCTCTCGATCTCACTGTTTCTTTTTCTCTCTCTCTCTTTCTCTCTCCCCGTGACACACACTCTCTCTCTTTCTCTCTTTCTCTATCTCTCTCTCACATCTCGCGATCCTATTCATTCGCGAACTCGTCACCTCCCTCCTACGCTACGCTCACCTCCCTCCTTCATTTCTTTCTTCTTCTTTAAAAACCCACTGCACCCTTGACGAGATCCCAGAAAACCCAAATCCCTAACCCTAGCCTTGCATCGTCGTTGCCCCCTCGTCACCATCGCAGCCAACGCCTCCACCTCCTCACCCTCGTCCTAATCCCGTCACTACCTCCACTCCTCTTCCCCTTCCAAAATCTCGAGCCAACCCAAGAAACCCACTGCGACCCATCTCCTCCACCGCCGGCGACTCGACGCCGTCACCACCCTGTCAACACCCTTACCATCTCATTAACTCCTCCTCGTCCTCATCCTCTCCTTCTGCACCCCTGAACAGAACCCTGTACACAGGAAACCCTAGCAGCCACTTGCCTCACCTGCACCTCGCCGGAGCTCCGACCTCGTCGCCTCCGTGCATTCGTTATCACCAACACCTCCTCGTCTTCTCCTCTATCCCAAAACCCCAGACCATCCTTTCTTCTTTCTTCTTCTTCTTGTTCTTCTTGCTTTTCTTGATTTCCATTTTCCGGTCACCCACCGGAGCCATGACCGCAGCTGCCGATCCAGACAATCCAGTGAACGTCCCTTGCTCGTGTGATCACCCTATTGCCTTGCCTGGACCCGTCCCGCGTGCCGTGTGTGCGTTGCGACGATTTACCGACGTCGGACGTGCCGTGCGTATTCGTCGTGTGATTCGATCGAGGCAAGTTTATCTTGCTACATACTACATTACATTTTATACATCTATTTTAATAATTATAACACTGGAATTCTAAATCTTGCATCCCAAGTTCTCGTTTTACAGTTTTCCGACATCCATATGCATCCGTACGTATTATTTTACATCTAGGGCATGCAAACCTATCTTGTTATATACTGTATTACAATATACTGCACCCAATGGAATATTTACATCACATATTGCTTAGTTGTACATCCCACATTACCATTTTACAGTTTTACTGATTTCGGATACCCGTCTGCATCCATCTCATTTAAAATATATATAACTACATCCATAAATCATATTAATACATAACACTATGATATTAACAGCCCATATTTAATAAAGTGCATTCTATTTAGTATTGGAACTATAAATGTAACCCTAATCGATAATTGTCCATCCATATCTTTGAATTTATATCTATTTGCATACCATATCACATTATTCCATTTTATTGTTACATTAGTACTCCATACTTGATTTTGTGTACCCATACTTATTACAGTCTGATTATGAGCACCCACTTGATACTTGTGCACCACCTGACATGACTTGATACACTACTACTTGACACGACTTGATACCTGTGCACTTCTTGACATGAGTTGATACTTGTACACCACCTGACATGACCTGATGTACCACAGCTTGACATGTTACCTGATCTTGTTACTAAAGCCGACAATCTTGACCTGTTGTCCCTACGGACATATCCTGTTGTCTTACAGACAAACCTGTATCTGCTTGATCCTGTGTTGGCATTAGCTCCAGATTTATCAATACCTGACTTGAACACATAACCTTGGGGGTATGGGGAAATCAAAAGTGTAAACTAAAGTGTAGCTTACATGGGTATTACTTTATCCGTGGTCCCGGGGGATAAGGGGACAGAATCATTCATGATTCTTACTTGATCCGTGGTCCCGGGGAATAACGGGACAGAGTAATTTTGAGTCCCACTACCTGATCCGTGGTCCCGGGGGATAACAGGACATATCCTTTAAGTTACATGGAGGATTACTCTAATTGATTTCAATAATTTTAGAGTAGATAAACCCTATGGCACAGTTTAGACTACTCACTGCACTTCACCTACATATATTCTGTCCACTGATCTATATTCATGTTACTATTACTGTTTATACTTCATGCCTGCATATTTCATCGCATCCTGCTTGCTTAGAGTTATTGTTATTATGACGCACTAGCGTCTGGGTTTTGCATGGCCCAGATCCCTTATCCTTATCGCAGGCTGTCCAGAAGTATTTTGATCAGCTGGCCGAGCAGTGAGGACCTGTTATTAGTTGGTTTAGTTTCCTTTCAGTATTTTCATTCCTGATGTGAGCCCGTTATGGGACGTACATTCCAGATTATTATTGTATTGGATTTTTTGCTTCCGCATTATTTTATTCTTGACTCGTTATTCTGGCTCATGGACATGTATTAGATAGTTGTTTATTATTGTTCTTGATATCTCTACAGCCGTAATGTGACTGTGGAGGGATATTTCCTATCCACAGGTAGCATGGTTGGCTCTGTCGCGTGTCTATCCTAGCATACTCTAGGAAGAGGGGCGTGACACCTGTCTCGAAATACCTATGACTAGGAACATTTCAAGGATATGCTTATAAACTACAAGTGTCCCACTTGTATAATCCACATCATAATCCTGGTAGTCAAGCCAATATCCTTAGGGCTTTATCAACATGTACCAAATGAGTAAAAACATGATCAAGTGAACATATGATAAAGAGAAACCAGATAGCATACTATCATGTCGAGCAAGACTGTCCTCTGAATATATATATATATATATATATATATATATACACATCAGTACATACACTATCATATAATGTCCTCTAGGGCATACATGTATCCAACAATCTCCCACTTGCACTAAGGTCAATTATTGGCGTATCTCATACCCAACATCTCAAAAAGTTGCTCATGTTGCGGCTGAGGGAGGGCCTTGGTGAATGGATCCACAGTGTTGTCCTTTGTATCTACTCTCTTAATCTCGATCTCGTGGCGATCAACTATCTCCCGGATCACATGATATCGCTTCAGGATGTGTCGAGACTTCTGATGGGACCTGGGCTCTTTGGCCAACGCCATAGCCCCATTATTGTCACAATACAAAGGTATTGGATCAATAATGGTTGGAACTACTCATAGCTCCGAGATGAACTTCCTCATCCAGACGGCTTCCTTGGCAGCATCATTTGCAGCAATGTACTCAGCTTCCGTCATCGAGTCTGCAACGGTATCCTGTTTGGAACTCTTCCAACTTACCGTCCCTCCATCGAGGGTAAATGCAAACCCTGAGATAGACTTGCTGTCATCCTTGTCACTCTGGAAGCTCGAATCGGTAAAGGCCTCTATTTAGAGATCCTCGTTACCATACACCAAGAACAATTCTTTAGACCTTCGCAAGTACTTAAGAATGTTCTTCATAGCAGTCCAGTGATTCTCCCCTGGGTTTGAATGATACCTGCTTACTATACTAAGTGCATAAGCTACATCAGGGCGTATACACAACATCGCATACATTATCTATCCTACTGCCGAAGCATAGGGAACAATGCTCATGCGAGCTCTCTCTTTATCAGACTTAAGGCAATCGTTCTTGGAGAGAGTGACTCGGTGACAAGCGGGTAAGGCACCCCGCTTGGAGTCTTCCGTACTAAACATCTTTAGGATGGTGTTGATGTACTTGGTTTGGGACAATCCCATTAACCTTTTGGATCTATCCAATTAATAGTTTGGATCTATCCCTATAGATCCGTATGCCCAATATGTACGTGGCATCACCCAGGTCCTTCATGGAGAACCTATGTGATAAGAATGATTTTACCGACTGTAGCATAGGAATATCATTTCCTATCAGAAGAATATCATCCACGTACAATACGAGGAATGCGACAGTTCTCCCTACAGTCTTCTTATAAACATAAGGTTCATCTACATTTTTGATGAAATCAAACTCTTTGATAACATCATCAAAACAGATGTTCCAACTCCGTGATGCCTGCTTTAATCTATAAATGGATTTAAGCAATTTGCATGCTTTCCCGCTGCTCCCACTGTCAATGAATCCCTCTGGCTGATCCATATAAACGCATTCACTTAAATCACCATTTAGAAATGCAGTTTTAACGTCCATCTGCCAGATTGTCGTAGAGAGCAGCAATAGCAAGTAGGATCCGAATGGATTTAAACATGGATATCGGAGAGAAAGTCTCGTCATAGTCCAAACCTGGTCTTTGACGAAAGCCTTTCGCTACCAACCTTAGCTTATAGGTCTCTACCTGTCCATCTACACCAATCTTTCTTTTAAAGATCCATTTGCAGCCTACAGGTTTTATCCCAGAGGGTACATCCTCCAAAGTCCATACTTTGTTGGTGGTACATGGACTCCATTCGGATCTCATAGCATCCTGCCACTTCATAGAGTCACCACTTGTGATATCTTGCTGAAAACTGGCAGGGTCATCATCATCCATGATGTAATCTTCTCTATCACCATCAATAAGAAAACCGTAGTATCTCTCCGGTGGGCGAGAAGTCCTACCAGATTTACGGAGTGGCTGAGGTTCATTAGATTCTGTTGCAACATCAGGTTCAACCAAGTCGTCATTTATAACTTGTGTCACCAGAACCTCTTCTAGATCTACCACATTGCCATCAACATCATTTGGAAAAATCTCATTTTCTAAAAATGTGGCATACTGAGAAACAAACACCTTTTGTTCCTCCTTGTGGTAGAAAAGATACCCAAATGAATGTTTTGGATATCCCACAAATATACATTTGAACGATCGTGTCTCGAGTTTGTCTGGATTCTGCTTTTTGACGAAAGCCGGACAACCCCAAATCTTAACTCGTTTAAGAGATGGTCTCTTCCCATGCCATATCTCATATGGAGTGGTAGACACGGTCTTGGTTGGAACTTTGTTTAACAGAAAAGCTGCAGTTTCCAATGCATGCCCCCAAAAGGAGAGGGGTAACTCAGAATCACTCATCATGGATCGTGCCATATCTAACAGGGTACGATTCCGCCGCTCTGACACACCATTGTGTTGTGGTGTGTAAGGGGGAGTGAGCTGAGTGAGAATCCCATTCTCCTTTAGGAAGTCTAAGGACTCGGTACTTAAGTACTCTCCACCTCGATCTGATCGAAGTATCTTGATTCTCATTCCTTTTTGGTTTTCTACTTCAAGTTTGTACTCCTTGAATTTCTCGAAAGCTTCAGACTTATGCTTTATTAAAAACACAAGACCGAATCTTGAGAAACCATCAGTAAAAGTTATGAAGTAAGAAAAACCGCCTTTTGCATGTGTAGACATTGGCCCACATACATCACTATGTATGAGGCCTAGGAGCTCTGTAGCTCTATCTCCGTGTCCAGTAAACGGAGTTTTGGTCATTTTACCTTTAATACAAGACTGGCAAGTTGCATAAGATTTATACTCAAGAGAATTTAAATATCCATCTTTATGAAGCTTGTTTAGTCTTGTTTCATTAATATGACCAAGTCTACAATGCCAAAGAAAAGCTTCATTTATATCTGAAAATTTTCTTTTACTTGTGTGTTGAATGTTCAAAACTGTGTGTTGATTAAGAACGTATATCCTGTTATTAAGTGTACCATAACCAATCAACTCTTGATGAAGTCTAATGTTCATAACATTGTGTTGCACAGCACAATGATATTCTTCATTGTCTAACAAAGAAACGGATATAATATTACAAAGCATACTTAGCACAAAATAACATGGGTTCAAAACCAATATACAACCCGACGGCAACCCTAGGTGATCTCTCCCACTGAAACTGCATTTACATTGGAACCATTTCCAACCTGGAGAGTATGATCACCTGTCTTCAAAACTTTTCTATTTCTCAACGCCTGCACAGAATTGCAAATATGAGAACCGGAACCGGTATCTAATAGCCAGGATGCAAAGTTAATAGAAAACAGTTTTCAATTACGAACACACCTGAAGATGAAGCATCACCATGCTTCTTTTTGAGTTCAAGGTACTAAGTACAGTTCCGCTTCCAGTGTCCCGTCTTCTTTCAGTGGAAACATTCTCCTTTCCCCGATTCCCCAACCTTGGACTTGTCTTTCCCCTTAACCTTTTTGACTCCACCTTTAGGTTTGGTGGGTTACTTCTTCATCTTTCCCTTGGCCTTAGCCTTCGGGCGAGAAGAGGAAGATGGCCCAACACTCAAAACGGGAGTCTTCACTGATTTCAGCGTGCTCTCTGCATTCCTTAACATATTAAGGAGTTCAGGTAGTTCCTTCTCCATATTGTGTATGTTGAAGTTAACTATAAATTAAGCAAAGGTGGAGGGGAGAGACTGCAGAATAATATCTGTATATTGCTCATTGTCCATTGTCTACCCAAGGTCCTCAAGCTCTTCTATAAGAGCTATCATCTTCAAAACATGGTCTCTTACTGGTGTGCTAGGGGCCATTCGCATCTGAAACAGCTTTCTGGATGCTTCGTATCGTAATACGCGAGATTGCTCTCCATACAACTCTTTTGTATAGAGGAATATGGCTTGGACGTCCATATTCTCGTGCTGCTTCTGATGTGTGTTACCTATCGATGCAAGCGCGAGGCATTTAGCCATGGCACAGTCAGCGTCCCATGTCTTGCGGATTTCCCTATCCACAATTGAAGGTTTAGGACCTGGGATGGGCATGGTTGGAGCCGTGAGGACATATGATACCTTATCATAAGTCAAGGCAATGTTGAGATTCCTCAGCCAGTCTTTATAACTGGTCCCATTCAGTTTATTTTTATCTAATAGAAGCTTAAGTCCTGTCATTGGTATCTGCCATTAAGAGAGAGAGAAAAATGCACTCAGCGAAAGCTCTTACAAAGATCAGATTGGTTATTATGTTGTCTAATCGATGTCTCCCACTATTTTTATCAAATTTTCTTAAAAACCTTTTAAAAAGAAAACTAGTCGGGATTAATTACATTCTATAACTTTGCTACCCGTTCAGCCAGGTCAGTGCCTGTACTTTGAGGGAGGTTCCCCGTGCTTTCGCACGGACCTAATTAAAATAAACCTCGTCTTCACAGAGGCGTAGCCCCATTTGACACCTTTCTCGACACCTAATTGGTTAGCTAATTGTAAAGTGCAAAACTCCCCCGGGAGCAACTCTTGCTCACAGTGGGATCGGGATCCTACTATCATATCGAAGGTATGCAATCTCATTGCAAATTTCAACTCTTGAAATTCCCGATATTGTTTTTACCCCTAGTACTCATGACCTTTACTATAGTCAACATATCATAAGTACTAGTCAAGTTCTTTCCGTCATTTTGTGATTAACTAGACCCACCCACATGACCCTTAACTAAACTCAACATAATCTTATGAATGTCCTAACTAATCTGCATCATATGCAGTGTAGGAAGACATCACTTAGCTACCGTACACTGCACCTTAACTAAAGTCAAAATACACAGCATGAATACTAAGTACTCTACTCCTAAAATGACTGAGGGCTGTGGATAGTTTTTAAGAAAACTTTTAACGCTTTGAACTTGATATCGTTGTAGAATCCAATGGGTTTAAAAGGAGTGGCTTAAGCTCCACACTTTGAAAACTTGCTTTTTCATAAAAGGCCGAGTGTGTTTCAAATCCGATTCTACAACATCTTTTTAGGTTCATTTTACTTTACATTAATCTCATTAATGTAATCCCATCATTTAAGTCCTAAAGCCATCACAGAAAGAAACGAAAATATAACGTACGCTTATGCCATTCGAATTCGTCACGGTGTCCCGTTATGCACCGTTAGGTTACTTAACTAACGGCATACCAGGACGGGGCTAGCGTGAGTGCAAAACATAAGCAACGTCTATTATATATCATATATATAATATTCCATTCGTCTCAAATATATTAAATGATCACATCACAGAATATAAGCAGCAGAAGCACATACAATATAGGATATCTAGGAGGTTCGTATTTTGTATTTATCCATCAATAGAAAATACGGATTCCACGGTCGCGATGAATCTACACCCCTAGACACCTACAAGAGCGGCAAGTGACCCTACCAATTTTGGAGTTTAGGAGACCCGGTCTCGACTCCTCGAGATGGCCTCCTACTGAACCCTAGAACCCGGTCACTTGTGCCCGCTTTCTTGGGTCTATCCTAATGCGAAAAAGTAAATAATATATAACAATGGTGACATCATCCTCAACCCGGAAGTGCCCCAAATAAAAGAATATTACATACAATTGAATTTTACATGAATGAAAAGAAAACTCTCATCTCACATAAAACCCCTAGCTATTCAATCACGACAATCCTGCACATCATATCTCAGCAACACATAATATCACATATCATCAACGTAAGTAAGTATGCGTACCCTGATTGTCATTGATGTATAGCAATGAAACCGGCGATACACCACATACTACACTTACGGTCACAGAGAAATAAAATGAAAAATTACAACAATTGGAATCGTAACTGCCTTTAGACAACACAAACACGGAATATCATATATCCAAGATTTCTTGCCTAACAATGTAAAGCTCGCATTTAGGTTTCATCCAAGAAAACACCTTTTCAAAATAAGTCGGATAATTTAATAAGATTTCCGATTACACCCGAGACCGAAATACTAGATTTACACTCAACAAACAAATTTGTAGATTCCAATTATTGTATCACATAACCATAAACTAGGCGCTGTTAAAACATTCGATCGAATGATTGAACACCCAAAGACTTCTCAAAATGCTCAACACTTGAGCAGTTTTAAAATTTACCAGAGACTGCTACAAGTTCATACGGGCCAGCACAAGAAGGCACAGTCCAAGCCTCACCAACGGCGCCGCGGAACCGCCGCAAAATGACCATTTTAGACGCGGTTCAGCGGTCGTATAGTCGAATTAGGGCTTCGTTCTTCTTGTAGGCCCATAAAATACCCTGCACAATTTTCTGAGTATTTTCAATGTGAAAAAATCCACGTTTTTGAAAAATTTCCAGAGAGCACCCTCCGGGCGTCGTATTTCGTTCGTTCGAGGTTTTTAACGTCGTCTAGGTTACTCTAAAGCCCTATCTTGGCTCTGATACCACTGTAGGGTTTCCTTATCACCTCATATAGGGTTTGGAAGCATCACACATGCCACAATTTAAATTATAAGAGGTGCTAAGCAAACTAACCAAGCAATCGAACTAGAAATATAGGGTAACACTTATAGTATCACATACAAAAGTTGATGTAACACCCGAGCCCAGTAATAGTATTTCTGTTACTGGTTGAGTGTTAGACATTGCTCATTTCAACTATCTTACTTGTTTGGTGATTGTTGCTAAATTTTAACCGGCTAAGTCATTTTTGCAAATAACAAATTTTTAACACCTAAAATAAAATTAAAAATATCCATGTTGGCCTACTCGTCACCACTAGTCGCGTGGTAGCGTCCGCGCGTCGAGATTTCATCCCGTTCGGTGAAACGGGCGAGTTTGGACGGCTACGCGCGCGTGCAAGTGTCCGACTTAGGGGCATGCATTTTAATCGTAAGACATCTCATTTTAAAATTTGGAACTCGCTTAAAATCCTATTATTTGAATTTCAATTTTTTGGGCGCAACCCGGGCATGATTTGGAAATGTTTCATTTAGCGCCAAAATCCCAATTTAATATAATATTCGAAACCTTATAATATTTCACTGTTAGTTTATTTTGATTCTCTAAATCTCTAAATCTATTATTAAATACTGTTAACTGGGTAAATCTTTTGCTTCTGGCCAATCACGAGAGAGTTAACCTCTCGTGGGCCCTTCCAACTCTCTCTCTCTCTCTCCGCCTCTCTATCTCTCTCTAATCTCACTCTCTCTCTCTCTCCTAAAATCTCTCTCTCCCTCTCTCCTATAACCCTCTCTCTCTCTCTATTTTATATTATCCCATAACTCCCTCGTCCTCGCAGAAGAAAACCCCATCGACGAACCCACGAACCCCCGAACCCTGACCTCGCCGTACTCATCGCCGCCGCAGCCCCCGCGCCGACGACGCCACCACCGTCATCCTCGCCTCCACAGCCTCGACCGCACCCCATTTCCTCCTTCCTCCGTTCTCCTTTCCTACAGCACTGCAGCCAACGCCACCGCCCTGCACCGCTGTGCTACTGTCACCGCTGCCTCCCATCGCCGACGACGTCGACTTCCTCCCTTCACCCTCGTCCCGACCTCTTCATCTTCCTCCTTCTTCCCTCGCCGGACTGCAACTGAACCCGAGCCTAACCCTAACACCAAACCCTGTTCGCCGGAGATCGCGCCTCGTCGTCATCGCCAGCGCACCGCCGACCACCTCCTCTTCCCCATACGATCCAGACCAGGCCAGGACCTCCTCTACTCACCGCACCATCCCATTCCAGCGACCTCCAGCAACTTCCAGCCTTGACTGCCGCCGTCGCTGCCTCGCCGGTGCCCCATCGCCGTCGAACCTGTCGCGGTTGACACCCGTGCCACCCCTGTAAGCATCACTTTACTTTCTCCCTGCGTGTTAACCCCTCGCTGGCCGTTCGTGTCCATAGTTTGTATTTTGCTAACCTCGTCGCCTTTTTGACATTTCGCCGGATTCCGGTCGTACCGATGACTTGACCCGACTCTCCAGCGAAGTACTCCAGTCCGTGTGGCCCCGCTGTTCGTCGTTTGGACTCGATCCGTGACCCGTGCATCCGTCGCGTGTTTTCCGCCGACGCTACGTTCGTGTTTTCCGGTTTGCGAAACCGTCGAGGCAAGTATCCGAATACTTGCTCTAACATGCTAATATACAAGATCGAGACTTGCTATACATTTAATTATCATATTATTCAATATAATAACACAGTTGATGGTAATATCGATATTATAGTATAACTTAGAATTGACGGTTGCAATTATCATTAACATTGAATCATTATAGTAGATTCATGTAATTATTTGGTCTGCTATTAATCCATGCTTTTAACTAACTAAATCATTTAGATCGTCCTTGCTTTTAATTGTTAGATCATCCATGTGACAATTATTTATGCTTTAGTTTTAATTTCATTGATATTGCTCTACCTTGTGATTATTGCACCCCAGGGGTGCTTGAACCTGTTAATAAGATAATACAACTGCACCATAATAATGCACCATTGTGACTAAATGAACTGTTATTGTTATTTACTTTATTTCCTGCTGTTGTTCCTTATTCACTTCTAAACCTGTTATGAGCACACCTTCGATTGCATAACATATTGACCTGACCTTGCTACACATGACATATATATACATACCGATGCACCGGACATGGTACCCTTTACTACCAACTCAACCTGTTGTACCATGACCTAACCTGTTACCTGATCTCATGCCTAATGCCAACAAACCTGACTTGGGGTCCTCATGGACCATTCCTGTTGTCTATCCAGACAGACTTGCTTTTACCTGATCCTGTGTTGGCATTAGTTCTTGATTACTGAATACCTGACCTCACATACATAACTTGGGGGTATGGGGAAATCAAAGGTGAAACCGACTTGTAACTCAACAGTTCGATACCTGTTCTGATCAGTCTTACGGGCTTGGCCAGCCCCGGAGTGATGATGCTGACATCACTCGCCCATCCTGCTACTTGTTACTGCCTAGCGGCACGTCTCGGATTCAGCCCCGAGAATCTTGACCGTGGTCCCGGCCACGCACGGGATACTATTGAGTTACATCGACGAGTCATCAATTGATTTCAAAGACTTTAGAATAGAAAACCTGATAGAACAGTTTAGTTACCCACTGCACACTACTCTGCACTGTTGTTTCATACTATTGCTTCATTCATGTTTATCCCTGCATTGCTTTTTACCATGTTCATATTATATTATTGGTTGACATGACGCGCTGACGTCTGGGTTTTGCATGGCCCAGATTCCTTACCACTGTCGCCGACCGAGCAGGAGTACTTCAGCCAGCAGGCTGATTTGTGAGTTCTGTAGTGGTTAGTTCATTTATTGCATTTTATTTCCAGGTGTGATCCCGCATTATGGGACGTACCTTTCTATTATTATATTGGATCATTTGCTTCCGCACTTATTTTTCATTGACTCTTGTTATTACGGATTTGGACATGTGTTAGATAGTTTAATTATCTTGTTCTTGATATCTCTACAGCCGTAATGTGACTGTGGATGGATACTTCCTACCCACAGGTAGCATGGTTGGCTATGTCACGTGCCCAATCTTGCGTACTCTGGGAAGCAGGGCGTGACAGTTAATCTATGACTAAGTGGAGAGACTACAACCTTTGTAGACCTCCTAGGGTTTGAACGAGCTAGCTTGAACCTCCTCCACGTCCATGATGATCCACCCGGAGTTCCTTTGCTCAACGCTCCTTGCTCCAATAGATCACAATGATGATGAAGCAAACAAACTACACCAAGGGGCTAAACAAGTGTAGTGTGATAATATGGTTGTGTTCTCATATAAAAACCCATTCTTTCTTTTAACCTCACTCACTTTTGAAAACTCAAAGAGAGGAAGATGAAGATGGCAACCTTGAGCTCATTTTTCTTTTGGATAAAAGATAATGATAAAAGATAATGAGAGTAGGATAAATATCAAGAATAAATATCTCTTTTGAAACCATGGTTAATAAAATATCTAGATATTTTAGAATGAGAAAAAACTAACAAATGAAAAAGAAACCATGGTTTAATTAAGGTCAAGTAAAGAAAAGTCAACAATGATTTAAAATCAATTTTCTTTTTCTCATTCTAATATATATAAATATATTTACTTTCCATGTATTTCTTATATTGCCATCTTTGTTGTATCATCAACCATGATACATATGCATGTATGTATGTGTGTATGCACATCAACATGTACATATACATGCATGCATCCATCATAAAGAAAAGGTTTATTTAAATGAGATAAAAATCAATATTAAATCAACACTTGATTTAATAAACCGGTCATATCTCATATGACCCGACCAATATAAAATGCCCGATTAAAAAACGGCATCATATACACGTATTTAATTGATCTCCCGCGCATATCTCATATGTACACCACATCGTTTCGCCTGAGCCAGGAAACTCCTATGTAGGACTCTAAGACTCGTCAATACGCCGGCAGTAGGTGATGATCACATCAAACACCTACAAGCCGCAAGCGGTCAGCTAAACGTAACGTCTACCCGGGTATTGAGCGATCAGAAGTCGAATAAGAAAACCTGTCTAAACTCCTGTTAATCCATCTGGCAACACTTACCGTACAGTTCGGTCTCTTCGTCAGATATGCTGCATATCGAGTCTAGGGATGGAATCATCGACCACAATAACTCAACAAGTCATGCCGGTATATAGTCTACAATAGATCGAGAAATTACTGATAGCACTTATCTGTAATATCTCAGCAGTCCTGGCCAGGGACTTCCTGTTATAGCCAATCATGCACAGCGCAACATCAACCCCCAATACCGGGAGAGACGAAACCCCTCCTATCGCTCATTGCCTCTATATGCCTCGGGACTGTACCCAAAATCCATCTGTTTGTACGACTCAACAGAGCCGTAGTAGGGTGGAGATCAAAATACAATGGGAGGACACACAAGACTCTATGGCGATCTCGGGTCTACAGACTAATCTGTACCAGTGTCACCTGAGAACTGTTATCCGACGTATGATATAATACCACATAAGAGTTCTCGGTGAGTCCGTTCAGTATACCCAGTCTCACTATGCACCCGTATACAATCTTTGGTGTCACCACACCAGACGGATATGGGATCATCCATCGCCCATCATATGGAACAAGAATGGTATACGCTAGTCTACACTGGAATATCGATGCCCTGTCTCGATATACCTACGACTAGGAACATTTCAAGGATATGCTTATAAACTACAGGTGTCCCACTAGTATGATCCACATCATAATCCCAGTAGTCAAGCCAATATCCTTAGGGCTTTATCAACATGTACCAAATGAGTAAAAACATGATTAAGTGAACATATGATAAAGAGAAACAAGATAGCATACTATCATGTCGAGCAAGACTGTCCTCTGAATATATATATATATATATACATATATATATATATACATATCAGTGCATACACCATCATATAATGGCCTCTAGGGCATACATATATCCAACATTTATTACATTCACCGATGTTCTCTCAAGATACGGACATGTGTTCTTGTTGAAATACAAATCTGAATCTTTTGAGAATTTCAAGGAATATAAGTATGAAGATGAGAACCAGATGGGTAAAGGTATTCATATCCTTCGATATCATCGGGGAGAAGAATATTGGAGCATGGAATTCCGAGACTATTTAAAAGAGAATGAGATTCTCTCTCAGTTTACTCCTCCGTATACACCGCAGCACAACGGTATATCAGGGTAGAGGAATCGCACCCTATGAGATATGGTGCGCTCTATGATGAGTGTTGCTGAGTTGCCTGTTTCCTTTCAGGGACATGCACTGGAGAAGATGCATACCTATTGAATAGAGTTCCGATCAAATCCGTTGCCTACCTCTCCATATGAGATATGGAATGGGAAGAGTCCATCTCTTAAATGAGTTAAGGTATGGGGTCGTCCGGGCTATGTTGAAAAGCGAAATCCGGACAAGCTCGAGGCAAGGTCAGTTTTGTGCACGTTTATAGGATATCCCAAATATTCGCGAGGGTATATCTTCCACCACACTGAGGAACAAAAGATGTTTTGTTTCTCGACATGCCACCTTTTTAGAAAAGTAATTTCTTGTGGAAGAAATTAGTGGCGATGAGTTAGAACTGGAAGTAGTTCCAACGAAGCAAACTATAACTGACGATTTGGTGGAACCGGAGGATTCAATAGTCCCTGACGAACTGAAGCCACTCCGCAGATCTAGTTGTGTTCCTCATCAACCTGAGAGATACTGTGGATTTCTCATAAACGGTGGGAGCGAGGATTGCATCATGGAAATGATGACCCAACTAGTTTCGAGCAGGCCATCACAAGTGGAGACTATGTGAAATGGCTGGTTGCTATGCGATCTGAGATGGAATCCATATACATCAGCAAAGTATTGACTTTGCATGTTGCTCCTGAAGGGGTAAAACCCATCGGGAGCAGGAGGATCTTTAAGAAAGATAAATTGGTGTAGATGGAAAAGTTGAGACTTTCAACGCTAGACTTGTTGCTAAGCTTAAGTCCATTAGGATCCTACTTGCCATTGCTGCATACCATGACTACGATATCTAGCAGACTACACGTCAAAACCGTTTTTCTAAATGGTGATTTACAAGAGAGCGTGTATATGACACTGCCAGAGGGCTTCGTAGATAGTGGGAGAAGCGGAAGCATGTGGAGGCTGATTAAATCTATCTACGGGTTGAAGCAGGCATCGCGGAGATGGAACATCTATTTTAATGAAGCTGTCAAATAGTTTAACTTCATCTAAAAGGTAGACGAACCATGTATAAATAACAAGGTTGTAGAGAGTATAGTTCTCGTATTGTATGCGGATGTCATACTTTTGATAGGAAAGGGTGTTCCTATGCCACACTTGGTCAAGCACCTCTTATCACACATGTTCTCCATGAAAGATCTAATTGATGTCTCCTACATCTTGGGGATATAGATCTATATAGATACATCTAAATGGATTTGGGATTGTCCCAATCCAGGTACATAGAAACCATGCTAAAGGGGTTTGGTATGGATGATTCTAAGCGTGGTAATATACCCGCTTGTTCAGGAATCACTCTCTCCAAAGAGATGTCTCTCGAGACTGGTTTGGAGAGGGCTCGCAAGCAAGGAATGCCCTATGCTTTGGCAGACGGGTCAATCGTGTATGCGATGTTATGTACCGGACCAGATGTAGCTTACTCACTAGGTGTAGTGAATAAGTATCGAAAAGATCTTTGGGAAAACCACTGGACAACTGAAGAACATTCTTAAGTGCATGAGAAGGACAAAAGAGATGTTCTTGGTGTATGGTAACGGTGAACTCCAGATGGAGTCCGTTACCGATTCGTGCTTCCAGAATGATAAGGACGACTGAAAGTCAGTCTCGGGTTTTGTCTTCACCCTTAGTGGGGGGACGGTTTGTTGGAATGGTTCCAAGATATATACCGTAGCAGACTTGTTGATAGAGGCTAATTACATCACTACCAACGATGCTGCCAAAGAAGTTGTCTGGATTAATAAGTCCATATTATGAACTTGGTTCCTACCACTGGGCATCCAATACCTGTGTATTGGGATGACAATGGAGCTGTGGCTTTGTCTTAGGAACCCTAGTCCCGTCAGCGATCCAGACGTATTCTTAGATAGTATCACCTGATTAAGGAGATAGTTGATCTCCAGGAGATCAGGGTCAGGAGAGTTGACACAGAGGATAACACAGTGGATCCACTCACCGAGGCCATCCCCAGATGCTAATCGAGAGACTTTTGGGACGTTGGGTATGAGATAATATAACAACTGGCCTTAGTGCAAGTGGGAGATTGTTAGGAATATGTATGCCCTAGAGGCCATTATTGATGATATAGTGGATGCTTGGACATATATACAGAGGACTTTCTTGCTGGACATGATAGTATGCTATCAGGTTATCTTTATCTTAACATGTAGACTGGTATTTATACTGTCTGTCTTTTACATGTTGATAAAGCCCTTAGGATATGTACTTGACTACCGGGATTATGATGAGATCATACTAGTGGGGCCAGGGTGGTCAACAAGTACATCCTTTAATCAGTTCCTAGTCGAGGGAATATCGAGATGAGGGCATCGATATTACAGAGTAGACTAGTGTGTACGTTTCTTGTCCCTTAGAGGGCGATGGCTGATCCCACAGTCATTGGTGTATGATATCAAAGATTGTACGCAGGTGCTTATTAGAGAATGGGTAAACCGAACGGACTCCCTGAGGACTCCTATGTGGTAGTATACCTATCGTAAGATAGCAGTCCTCTGGTGACACTGGTACAGGTTAGTCTGTAGACCCGAGATCGTCATAGAGTCTAGTGTGGCTCCCACTGTGCTTTGATTTCCTTCCTACCACGCTCAAAGGACACGTGCAAACACTGTGCCTTGACTTTGGTCAACAAACACAGCTTAAATACTATTGACTATCCATATGAAATGACGGAGGGCTACGAATGGTTTGTAAGTGCACGGCGGTGCCCCGGTCGTCAATCCGACGGCCAAATGCGGAAACGGTGATAAACTTTAATTTTGCGAACTTAGCAAACCGGCACCACCGCGCACTAAACCCCGGATCGGGCCATTAAACTAGATCTAGCTAACTACAAGATGGGAAGAGATATACCGAGTGATCCGAGTCCTCCGGTCTTCTCGTCGTCGTCCCG
Organism: Agapanthus africanus; assembly: GCA_030015575.1. NCBI lineage: Eukaryota > Viridiplantae > Streptophyta > Magnoliopsida > Asparagales > Amaryllidaceae > Agapanthus > Agapanthus africanus. The sequence goes on along the minus strand of CM057343.1, from coordinate 301,715,098 downwards.
ATCTCTTGCGGAAACTCCGGTCGTCGCCTCCTCGCCGGAAGGGCACCACATCGCTGCATCTTTTACGGGCTCCCGCCTCTATACCGAGGCAACTCGGGCATGAAGCTGGCAAGTCGACATGCCCAAGATATGCTGTAGAATATAGTGTAGAGTGCATGTCTCACTTTGGGGTATTGGTTGCCATGGATGTGGAGGAATGAAGGTATGAAAAATGGTGCTTTCATTTTTCATTACATGAGAATGAGATGAAGGAAATATGCCACAAGCTCACAAAATCAAAACTCTCTCATTCATCCTTTTTTAAAGAAGCGGCCGGCCCTCTTTTTAGAGAATGGTGGAGGAATCAAACTTTATCAAAGAGGGAGGTGAGTGTAGTAGAAAGCAAGGGGTGACCACATCCAAAAACATCATGATAACATATGAACATCAAACCCATACCCTTTCTAATCTCATTAAAGCACCATCATGGATGAAAGATATCATAATCAATACAATTACAAGAAAACCCCTCCACAAATGCTATTTGCACAATTGCAAATAACCCCCCTCCATCGGAAAAGTCCGGCGGGGAAAGAACAAACGAAAACCGGCCGTAACGGAATGCAAACTGGCAACTCCAGAAAACTGGTCCCGTAATAAATTACAGGAAAATCCCGATACTGTGCATACACACCCGCATCTGTATTCCGTCCGGATACAAATGCAAAGAGACAAAATCTACACTGTACTAAACTAGAACCGGTTTAAAACAAAGCCGGCTAGTAATATCCGTTCGATCCTGATCCGTGCAATACCGCACGTATCTGATCGAACCCTGCCATATATACATACGGCCACTAGTACAAACCGTCCGATCCTGATCCGTGCAATACCGCATGTATCTGATCGGACCCTGCCATATCTCCATACGGCCTCTACAGCGTTTCGCCCGAAAGCTGAGTAACTGAAAGTGTGGTGGACTCTAAAGACTCGTCAATACTATGGCTGTGGATTTAACCACTAGCACGTCAGAGGTATAAGCCAATACGTAACGGGCCACCAGCTATTGACCAAAAGGGACGTCGATGAGCGAACTCATCCTGACACCCTACTGAGCCTGTCAGTGACAATATCCGTACAGTCCGGTCCGTTCGTCTACGAGCATCGCATGGCGAGCCTAGGGGGTTGGTAAAAGTCAGACCCCCAAAAGCGGTACAAGTCGTGTCGGAGTGTAGCCCAGAACACCCTGAGATACTACTGGAATACCTACCAGTAAATCTCCTGCCTTGGCCAAGGACTTCGTGTAATGGCTCTCCTAGACACAGCGCGACCTCACCCCCAATACCGGGAGAGACGAACGCCCGAAGATCCGCTCACTGCCTCCATGTTGCTCGGGACTGTACCCAACTAAAACCTGTTTGCACGACTCCTTTGAGCCGTGGTAGGATAGTAATCAAAGTACAGTGGGAACTCACACGAGACAAATGACGATCCCCGGGTCGATGAACTAACCTGTACACATGTCACCTGGGAACTGCTATCTGACGTCAGGTATAAGATCAACTAGCATGTTCCCGGCGAGTCCTGTCCGGTGTACTCATAACCCAATGAGCACCTGTATACATCTTAGGTGAACCAACTGACACCAGTGGCTTGTGAGACCGGCCACCGCCCCTCGTCGGGGTCTCGACTGTATACACTAGTCTACTCTGGAGAATCGATGCCCTGTCTCGAAACTCCCACGACTAGGGACCATATAAGGATGTGCTTGTAGACCCCAGCTCTCACGTATATGATCGCCCTCATACTGCTGGCTGTCAAGCAAGAATCCTAGGGGCTCTATCAACGTGCAATAGCGACCTGTCAGGTCACCTAAAGCAGTACACGATGATAAAGGTAAACCAGATAGCATACTATCATCTCGAGTAAGACTGTCCTACCGGGATAGGTCCTCCCTCAATCATTGCAATCACGTGCCTGTGATCCAATAATTGACTCTGAGGGCACTATCTCCAACAATCTCCCACTTGCACTCAAGGCTAATTATTGCGATGTCGCATACTCACAGCGCGTGTGATACCGAACACCCAACTCCTCTACTAGTCAGTCGCACAAAGCCTGTTTGCGAAACTATTGCGTTCGAGAAAAAGCCTCAGTGAGTGGATCCGCCTATGATGTTTCTTTCTATGTCACTCTATATCTCAAGTTCGCGGAGAAAGCCATCTCCCGAAATGAGCAATACCTGTCTTAGAATGTCTGGATGTCTGATGGGACCTAGCTCATAAATGAACTCCAAATCCAAACTTCTTTAGACTGTATCGTCAACTGAACTTAATCAGTATCCTGCGCCATGCCTCCTTCAGTATCTGCCTGGATCACCTGTCCAAAATACTGCCCCTCGTCAGAAGGAAAACTATAACTCTGACAACCTCCTTGTCGTCCATGTCACCTTGGAAGCCTGGAATGATAACTGTCTCCCAAATGAGGCTGTCGTCATCATATCCCTAGAACATCCACTTATGTTCTAAAACTGCTTCCGACTGTTTCTCCAGGATTGGATCAATATCAACTTATTGCATCTAGTGCAAGAACAACATCTGGTGTGGTACTTGACATCTCATGATTGACTCAATTGCCTAAGCAAGTGATCTGTCAATCATGCATATCCCTCTCTACTTTAGTCTATAAGACACCTTTAGAGAGGGTGACTCCATCACCTGCAGGTACACTACCGTGCCAGGAGTCGTCCATTCTAAATACTCTTAGTATGCTGTCAAAGTACCCTGATTGGGAAACCACCCAAATCTAGATCTAAAACCATAGATCTAGTAACCAGTATGTCAGATATAATGTCCAAGTCCCATGTGGAGAAACCACTGTGTGACGACCAAAGTATAACCGATCGTAGTATAGGAATATCACTTCCTACTACCTTCTCAACAGATCCATCCCCTATTCTGATGACGTCACACCTATGACTGTCACATCAGAAACAGATGATCTAACTCCGCTATATCTGCTTTAGTCTATAAATAGACATAAGCCTGATGTCCACCAATGCTTCCTCTGCTCCCACTGACTACGACAACCCTCTGGCAGAGTCATATAGATGTGCACTTCTAAAGCTAGTTTAGAACGACGCTATACTCATCCTCCTGCCGGGTCTCGCAGCCTGGAACAACAACAATGGCAAGTGTGGGTAAACAAGAACTTCCCTGTCACCGTCCTTGAGGCTACCGGAGTACCTCTCGGGTGCCTGAAGTTACCCACCGTATCTGCGGAGTGGCCAATGGAATATCAAATCAGATTGAATCTTTAGGTTCCTTATCAAATCTTCAGTAATCGTTTGCGGTTCTGGAATCACTTCCAGTTCTACCATACTCCCACTACTGTTTTTGAAAAAATCCATTTTTAATAAAACTGTGGCGAGTTTAGAACAATATTTCTATTGATCTGCCAGATGGTAGAAAGTCAACCCTCGTCATAGCCTGGGTCAACCCACAAACAGCCATTACAGAAACGTGCCTTGAGTTATCCAGAGTCTGGTTTTAATCATAAGCCGGACAACTCCCCGTACCTTAACAATGTTAAGATATGAACTGTACTATATCCAATATAGAACCAGAGGCACTGATTTAATTGAACCAGATTCAAATCATGCAGCTGTCTCCAGTGCATGTCAACTAAATGGAGAGAGGCCGATCAGCGTTACTCAACTTAGGAATGCTTCCAATTATGAGTAACCTGAAAAAGAAGCAATTTCTCTTTATCATTACTATCAACTGAATACCATACACAAGTATCTACATCTTCGATCACCTTGAAGAATCCCGATACTTGCTACACCTGGTTCTCTACTCTATTCAAATACCTATAACTCCTCAAAACTTAGACCCTGTGTTTCTACGAAACACATGTCTAAGAGCTAGAGAAGTTAAAAGTAAACAGAATATAGTATGAGGACCAACCCCTCTGTCCTAATGGACACTGGACAACATACAATACTCTGTATAAGTCCACCGAGTCTAACAACTCTTTCACTGTGTGTCGTAGGTTGAAAACTGTACTTATGGTTAAGAAGAATTACACCGCTGTTTAATGCTCCTTACCTAACCATCCACTGATATAGGTAAATGTCATCAACATAATATCAAAAGGTATATCTCACTCTATGAAAATAGACGTACAGATATATCAATTTGAAATTGGTGCACAACAGCGGATATTCAAAACCAAATATTTTCCGACCGGCAAACAGCCCAGGTGATCTCCTCAAATATCACCGATTACAACGAATCCCGATATAATGAGGATGATCACCCAATTCCCAATAACTTACTCCCACTCATCATCTGTAAAGCCATACAGATGTGAGCATCAAACCTGGTAAATACATACCCTGGAGCAAGTGTCTAATCTGGAAATCAGTTTTCTTTTAACAGTACACAGTTGAACTGAAACAGTGAAATGTTTCGATGGGGTATCCTGGTATTCCTAGTAATGCCTCTACCATTATCCAGATTCACAACTATAACCGCATAATTCTTTGCCACCTCTCCAAATCCCTTTATATGTCTTTAGTCGTTACCTTCTGCACACCCCTTAGGCCAAATGGTTTTCTTCCTTCCCTACCGTTCGGCACCAGCCTATGGTTTGGAAGAAGACTATCCAGTCAGCATAAAGGGTGTACTGTCCTAATCCTAGGAGCACTCGCAATGCGAGAGAAGGTGAAGATAAAAGACAACCGAATAAACCTTATTCCTATTTCTCCTGGACCAGAATCCATCCCCGAACTGGAACAAGTTCCTTTCAAGTTCGTATATAACCATACGATGGAGTATCCAATAAACTGTGGATCTTCGTAGTGATACGGAGTGTCCTGGAGAAATACAAAGGTGATTTAGGATTGGCGAAGAAATACTTGGTTTGGTCATGAATATCAGTCGCATTTTACTTTGCCCTCTTACTAATCCTTTTCTTTGTCTTAATCTTAATACCTTCTGCACACCGTTTAGGCTAATTGGTTTTCTTCATTCCCTACCGGTCGGCACCAGCCTAAGGTTTGGAAGAAGACTATCCAATTTGCGTAATAGGTGTACTATCTCCTAAACCAAGGAGTACTCACAACTTGAGAAAAGGTAAAAGGGAAAAGACAACTGAATAATCCTATCCGTTTTCTCCAGAACCGGAAACCATCCTCGAATTCCTTCGAGTTCGTATCTAACCATACGATGGCTTTGTCCAATGGAAGTGGACGTTCGCAGTAATACGGGGTGTCCTGGAGAAAAGGGTAAAAGTAGGAGTGGCAATGAGGTCTGCAACTCTGACAATCCAAAAGCCGGTGTAAAGAAGGTTCGGTCAACTTGGTCACTGAGTCATAGTCTTAGGGTCGGGTCAATGGTCGCTGCCAGAGAGAGAGAGAAGAAACACTCAGCGTGCACTCTAACCTAGATCAGAATGGTTACCAATTTATCTAATCAGGAAACCTCCCACTGTACCTCAAATTCTCCTCCAAACCTGAAAGAAGAATTAGTCGGGGTCACCCGAGGAGTAAACCAACTCATCAGTGGGAATCGGGATCCAACTATCATCGCATGATAACGTGACGGAATCCGCTCACGCTATAACACTCCAGAAGGTATGCGCATGTCTGGCAAGTTTTAGTTCTTTTGGAACTCCCGATGTGGATTTTTACCCCATGCTCTTATGACCTTGACTTTGGCCAACAAATCATAAGTCACATGTCAAGTTCTACCCGTCATTCTCCAGGTTGTTTTGAATCCACCCGTACCTACCCTTGACTTTGGCCAACAAGGCAGTACGACTGTTCCAAACCAACGCATCTATCTATGCTGCATATGAATAACCAACAGCTACCAAACACTGTGCCTTGACTTTGGCCAACAAACACAGCTTGAATACTATTGACTACCCATATGAAACGACGGAGGGCTACGATTGGTTTCTGGCGAAAACCTTTAACGTAATGAACTTGATATCGTTGAAGGAACGGATAGCTTTTTACAAAATATAGTGACGAAAACCTTTACTAAAGAGGTCACTCCCGGTGAAGGGATCTCGGCTCTTTCCCCGTAGAATGGGGTGCAGGATATTCCAAATGAATACCACGGTGCAATGCAAAAGTAATCGGCTATAGTGAAGTTAATGCCCTGACGCAAACTTCTGTCCAAGGGGTCACTCCCGGTGAAGGGATCTCGGCCCTTGCCTCGTCGACTGAGGAGCAGGATATTCCAAATGAATACCACGATGCAAAACAAAAGTGAACGTCCTTGCAATAACAGCTTTTTGAAAAGTGTTCCAACAACATCAGAATAGGTTTGTTTTAACTTGCATTGATCCGAATCAACGCAGTCCCATCAATTGATCACACCACAAAGAACGAAAATATACTGACGTACGTATATGCCATCCGCATTCGCCACTGGGTCCCGTCATCACCCGTTAGGTTAGCTAACTAACGGCAGAGCGGTGACTGGACTAGCGCGGATGAAAAACATATACAACATCTACTAATATATATACCAATATATTATATTTCGCTCAAGGCGTGAATAAAATGCAACATCACAGAAATGTACAGCATCACAGAACAATACAGATATCTGGGATCCCCGGGTTTCACAGAGCCACTACTGAAAACCCGACGTTCCCCTGGTCGTGTGGAAAGCCTGTGCAATGAAATCCTAGACCCCTACGGGCGCGGCAAGTCACCCGCCAAAACCTGAAGCGAGGCAGCCCCCTTCAGCACCGTGAATGGACCACCCAGCACTTCACGAAATCCGGTAACTTGGGCACCCCTCCTGGGTCAACCTGTACCCCCTACGAGTGCGGCGAATAGCCCGCCAATTCCAGACTGAAGCCCCCTCCGTCTCAATGCCCTGAGATGCGGGCCCGTTGCCCTCCAGAACCCGGCTATCCGTGCACCCCACCGCGGGGTAAACCTAGTACAGAAAGTAAAATATACATACAACGGGTACATCGACCGCAACCAAGTCGTGCCCCAAAAGAATAATACAATCAGGCAGTGACGGCAGTCCACATGTCGGACGCTCGCCCCGCAAAATCAAATGTACATAATACAACAACACTGTACTAGCATTGCATCTAGGCTATCCCCCACGACCGATCCGCAACATCACAGCAAAAACACAAAACATCAACGTGAAAGTCACGTTCGCAAATCCGTCCAACCGGGATATAGCAGTTAGACCGGATTTACCGATCGAGTGACATTCACGGACGCAGATATAATGTAAATACTGTGAAATAATGTGTTTAATATATCCGATCGATAAAAAATTAACAAGTGGGCCCCCAAGCAATACTGTAGCACTCACAGAAAATCTGGGCCCAATTTTAATATTCCAAAACCCCTATTTTTAGCCCACAAGCCCACTGCAAAAAAATGATGACATGATCCCTCATTCATGCGGCGGATCCGCGGCCTCCAGAGTAGTAATGGCCGCGGATCCGCGGTCGTACGGAGGGATCGTGTTGTCGAATTTTTCCAGTATTCTTAGAACTCCCTGCACATCATTCTGAGACAACCTGAAAAATTTTTCGAGACCAAAAAATTTCAACAGAAAACTGATGTGAACAAAAATGCAAGTTTTGGAATTTTGGTCGATCGAAAATGTAAAACACATCAAACGAAGCTAGACGAAGTTAATGGCGAGGCTCTGATACCACTGTAAGTGCACGGCGGCGCCCCGGTCGTCAATCCGACGGCCAAATGCGGAAACGGTGATAAACTTTAATTTTGCGAACTTAGCAAACCGGTACCACCGCGCACTAAACCCCGGATCGGGCCATTAAACTAGATCTAGCTAACTACAAGATGGGAAGAGATATACCGAGTGATCCGAGTCCTCCGGTCTTCTCGTCGTCGTCCCGATCTCTTGCGGAAACTCCGGTCGTCGCCTCCTCTCCGGAAGGGCACCACATCGCCTGCATCTTTTACGGGCTCCCGCCTCTATACCGAGGCAACTCGGGCATGAAGCTGGCAAGTCGACATGCCCAAGATATGCTGTAGAATATAGTGTAGAGTGCATGTCTCACTTTGGGGTATTGGTTGCCATGGATGTGGAGGAATGAAGGTATGAAAAATGGTGCTTTCATTTTTCATTACATGAGAATGAGATGAAGGAAATATGCCACAAGCTCACAAAATCAAAATTCTCTCATTCATCCTTTTTTAAAGAAGTGGCCGGCCCTCTCTTTAGAGAATGGTGGAGGAATCAAACTTTATCAAAGAGGGAGGTGAGTGTAGTAGAAAGCAAGGGGTGACCACATCCAAAAACATCATGATAACATATGAACATCAAACCCATACCCTTTCTAATCTCATTAAAGCACCATCATGGATGAAAGATATCATAATCAATACAATTGCAAGAAAACCCCTCCACAAATGCTATTTGCACAATTGCAAATAACCCCCCTCCATCGGAAAAGTCCGGCCGGGAAAGAACAAACGAAAACCGGCCATAACGGAAAGCAAACTGGCAACTCCAGAAAATTGGTCCCGTAATAAATTACAGGAAAACCCCGATACTGTGCATACACACCCGCATCTGTATTCCGTCCGGATACAAATGCAAAGAGACAAAATCTACACTGTACTAAACTAGAACCGGCTTAAAACAAAGCCGGCTAGTAATATCCGTTCGATCCTGATCCGTGCAATACCGCACGTATCTGATCGAACCCTGCCATATATACATACGGCCACTAGTACAAACCGTCCGATCCTGATCCGTGCAATACCGCACGTATCTGATCGGACCCTGCCATATCTCCATACGGCCTCTACAGCGTTTCGCCCGAAAGCTGAGTAACTGAAAGTCTGGTGGACTCTAAAGACTTGTCAATACTATGGCTGTGGATTTAACCACTAGCACGTCAGAGGTATAAGCCAATACGTAACGGGCCACCAGCTATTGACCAAAAGGGACGTCGATGAGCGAACTCATCCTGACACCCTACTGAGCCTGTCAGTGACAATATCCGTACAGTCCGGTCCGTTCGTCTACGAGCATCGCATGGCGGGCCTAGGGGGTTGGTAAAAGTCAGACCCCCAAAAGCGGTACAAGTCATGTCGGAGTGTAGCCCAGAACACCCTGAGATACTACTGGAATACCTACCAGTAAATCTCCTTCCTTGGCCAAGGACTTCGTGTAATGGCTCTCCTAGACACAGCGCGACCTCACCCCCAATACCGGGAGAGACGAACCCCCGAAGATCCGCTCACTGCCTCCATGAGGCTCGGGACTGTACCCAAATAAAACCTGTTTGCACGACTCCTTTGAGCCGTGGTAGGGTAGTAATCAAAGTACAGTGGGAACTCACACGAGACAAATGACGATCCCCAGGTCGATCAATTAACCTGTACACATGTCACCTGGGAACTGCTATCTGACGTCAGGTATAAGACCAACTAGCATGTTCCCGGCGAGTCCTGTCCGGTGTACTCATAACCCAATGAGCACCTGTATACATCTTAGGTGAACCAACTGACACCAGTGGCTTGTGAGACCGGCCACCGCCCCTCGTCGGGGTCTCGACTGTATACACTAGTCTACTCTGGAGAATCGATGCCCTGTCTCGAAACTCCCACGACTAGGGACCATATAAGGATGTGCTTGTAGACCCCAGCTCTCACGTATATGATCGCCCTCATACTGCTGGCAGTCAAGCAAGAATCCTAGGGGCTCTATCAACGTGCAATAGCGACCTGTCAGGTCACCTAAAGCAGTACACGATGATAAAGGTAAACAAGATAGCATACTATCATCTCGAGTAAGACTGTCCTACCGGGATAGGTCCTCCCTCAATCATTGCAATCACGTGCCTGTGATCCAATAATTGACTCTGAGGGCACTATCTCCAACATGGTTTTTGGCGAAAAACCTTTAACGTAATGAACTTGATATCGTTGACGGAACCGGATAGCTTTTATAAAAATATAGTGGCGAAAACCTTTACTAAAGAGGTCACTTCCGGTGAAGGGATCTCGGCTCTTTCCCCGTAGAAAAAGGTGCAGGATATTCCAACTGAATACCACGATGCAAAGCAAAATTAATCGACTATAGTGAAGTTATTGCCCTGACGCAAACTTCTGTCCAAGGGGTCACTCCCGGTGAAGGGATCTCGGCCCTTGCCTCGTCGACTGAGGTGCTGGATATTCATAACCGAATACCACTGTGCAAAACAAAAGAGAACGCCCTTGCAATAACAGCTTTTTGAAAAATGTTCCAACAACATCAGAATAGGTTTGTTTAGCATGCATTGATCCGAATCAATGCAGTGCCATCAATTGATTACACCAATAAAGAACGAAAATAATGATGTACGTATATGCCATCCGCATTCGCCACTGGGTCCCGTCATCACCCGTTAGGTTACTTAACTAACGACAGAGCGAGGACTGGACTAGCGCTGATGCAAAACATATACAACATCTACCAGTATATATATCAATATATAATATTCGCTCAAGGCATGATAAAAATGCAACATCACAGAAATGTAATAAGCATCACAAAACAATACAGATATCTGGGATCCCTAGGTTTCATAGAGCCGCTACTGAAACCCGACGTTCCCCTGGTCGTGTGGATAGCCTGTGCAATGAAATCCTAGACCCCTACGGGCGCGGCAAGTTACCCGCCAAAACCTGAAACGAGGCAGCCCCCTTCAACAACGTGAATGGACCACCCAACACTTCACGGAATCCGATAACTTGAGCACCCCTCCTTGGGTCAACCTGTACCCCCTACGAGTGCGGCGAATAGCCCGCTAATTCTAGAGTGAAGCCCCCTCCATCTCAACGCCATAAGATGCGGGCCCGTTGCCCTCTAGAACCCGGCTACCCATGCACCCCTCCGCGGGGTAATCCTAGTACAGAAAGTAAAATATACATACAACGGGTACATCGACCTCAGCCCGGTCGTGCCCCAAAAGAATAATATACAAACAGGCAGTAACGGCAGTCCACATGTCGGACGCTCGCCCCGCAATATCAAATGTACATATACAACCAAACTGTACTACCATTGCATTCAGGCTATCCACCACGACAAATCCGCAATATCACAGCACAACACAGAACATCAACGTGAATGTCACGTTCGCAAATCCGTCTAAAAGGGCTATAGCAGTTAGACAGGATTTACCGATCAAATGACATTCACGGTCGCAGGTATAATGTAAATACTGTGAACTAACATGTTTAAAATTTTCGATCGATCAAATTTACAGAAGTGGGCCCCAAGCACTACTGTAGCACATAAAGAAAATCTGGGCCCAAACAGAACATACCAAAAACCCTATTTCCAAGTCAAGGAGTACTGTAGAAATTTTGAAGCAGTGAAGGCACATAACGGCGACGGAACCGCGGCAGAAAGGGGGTTATTGCCGCGGTTCCGCGGCGAGGCCATACGATCATGCAGTCAAATTTTCTCAGAATTCCTAAAAAACCCTGCTCGTATTTTTACAATGTACCAAATAATTTTTAGAGCACTGGAAAAATTCGACAGAAACTGGACATGAAAACGCGGTTTTTGGAAAATCCATTCGATCGAACTTGTAAACACGTTAGAGCAAGCTAGACTAGCTTAATGGCGTGTCTCTGATACCAGTGTAAGTGCACGGCAGCGCCCCGGCCATCAATCCGACGCCGGAATGAGGAAACGATACATTTAGAAAACTTGTAAACCGGCACTACCGCGGACTAAAAATCCGGATCGGGCCATTAACCTAATGCTAGCTAACACGAGAAAGGGGTAGAGAGCTATACCGAGCGATCCGTGTCCTTCGGTCTTCGGCCTCCACTCCGACCTCCTCGCGGAATCCCCGGTCTTCATCTCCTCGTCGGAATGGGCACCACATCGCCGGGTTCTTCTACGGGCTCCCACCTCTGGACCGAGGCAACTCGGGCACGAAGGTGGCGAGCCGACGTGCCTAAGAATGCTGTAGGCTAAGTGTAGAATCATTTGTCTCAAAGGGTTGTTGAAATTGCCATTTAAGGAGGGAAGAGGAAAAATGAACTTTGGAAAAATGGAGCTCTCATTTTTGTTGCAAGGAATGAAATGAGAATGAAAATTCCTCACACCAAAAATCTCACCCCCTCTCAAAAGTGGCCGGACATAACAATTATGGTGGAGGGAAAAAATACAAGGGAGGTGAGTGTAGGAAAAGGCAAGGGTGAGGCTATGGAAAAAGTGATGATAATGAGGAATTAATGTCACACCAAAGCCAAATCATTTCACATCTCATTAATGCAAACCATGATAGAAAAAGAAAAGCATCTAAAGATGCTAGATTTATCATATAAACCATATGCCACAAAGAACCCTCCATATTACTAATTTGCACACTTGCAAATAACCCCCTCCATCGGAAAAATCCGGCCATCAAAGAACAAAGGAAAACTGGCCGAAACGGAATGCAAACTGGAAACTTCAAAAAACTGATCCCGTAATAAATTATAGAAAAACCCCGCGACTATATATACATACCCGCATTTGTATTCCGACCGAATACAAATGCAATGAGACAAAATCTACACTGTACAATACTAGGATCCGGCTTAAAACAAAGCCCGCTAGTATTATCCGTCCGATCATGATCCGTACAATACAGCACGTATCTGATCGAACCCTGCCATATCTCCATACGGCCTCTACAGCGTTTCTCCCGAAACTTGAGAAACTGTCTTTGGGGGACTCTAAAGACTCGTCAATACTTTTGGCTGTGGATTTAACCACTAGCACGTCAGAGGTATTAGCCATACGTAACGGGCTACCAGGTATTGAGCAAAAAGGACGTCGATGAGTGAACTCATCCAGACACCCTACTGAGCCTGTCAGTGACAATATCCGTACAGTCCGGTCCGTTCGTCTATGAGCATCGCATGGAGGGCCTAGGGGGTTAGTAAAAGTCAGACCCCCAAAAGCGGTACAAGTCATGTCGGAGTGTAGCCCAGAACACCCTGAGATACTACTGGAATACCTACCAGTAAAACTCCTGCCTTGGCCAAGGACTTCGTGTAATGGCTCTCCTAGACACAGCGCGACCTCATCCCCAATACCGGGAGAGACGAACCTTTGAAGATCCGCTCACGGCCTCCATGTGGCTCGGGATTGTACCCAACTAAAACCTGTTTGCACGACTCTTTTGAGCGTGGTAGGGTAGTAATCAAAGTACAGTGGGAACTTACACGAGACAAATGACAATCCTCAGGTCGATGAACCAACCTGTACACATGTCACCAGGGAACTGCTATCTGACGTCAGGTATAAGACCAACTAGCATGTTCCCGGCGAGTCCTGTCCAGTGTACTCATAACCCAATGAGCACCTGTATACATCTTAGGTGAACCAACTTACACCAGTGGCTTGTGAGACCGGCCACCGCCCCTCGTCCGGGTCTCGACTGTATACACTAGTCTACTCTGGAGTATCGATGCCCTGTCTCGAAACTGTAAGTGCACGGCGGCGCCCCGGCCTCCATCCCGAGGCCAAATGCGGAAGCGATGGTTAACTTTAAACTTTCTTGAACCGGAACCACCGCGCACTAAAACCCGGATCGAACCATTAACTAGTCCTAGCTAACTACAAGATGGGGAAGCGAGATATACCGACTGATCCGTGTCCTCCGGTCTTCTCGTCGTCGTCCCGATCGCCCGCGGAAGCTCCGGTCTCCACCTCGTCGCCGGAAGAGCACCACGTCGCCGGCATCTTTTACGGGCTCCCACCTCTATACCGAGGCAACTCGGGAAGGAAGTTGGCGAGCCGACGTGCCCAAGGTTTGCTGTAGAATGCGTGTAGTGTTCTTTAGTCTCTATTGGGGTTTATGGAATTGCCATTGGTGGAGGAAAAAGGATATGAGCTTTTTAGAGATGAACCATATCATTTTTGCAAGCCAAATGAGAGTATTTCTTCCCTCACCAAATTGGGACAGCCCACTCCTCAGAGTGGCCGGCCATATGAGGTGAAGAGAGAGGAGAGAATGAGGGAGAGTGTAACAAAAACATTGAGGGTCTCTCATAATCCAACAGAGAGAAAAACAAGATGATGAGAAGAAATCATCACAAGGAATAACCAACACTCAACCAACCAATCATTCCAAAAAGGTCAAGCCATCATCATCAAGCATGATGACTTCAAAAGGTCAAGCCATCATGAAGAAGGAAAGTCAAGTGATGGTGAGCCATCATGATCCAACAAAATGCAAAGAACACCCTCCACAAATACTTATTTGCACAAATGCAAATAAGCCCTCCTCCACCAATCTTCGGCCAATGAACGATACAACGGAAATCGGCCGAAACGGAAAGCAAACTGGCAACTCCAGAAAACTGGTCCCGTAATAAATTACAGGAAAACCCCGATACTGTGTATACACACCCGCATTTGTATTTCGACCGAAATACAAATGCAATGAGACAAAGTCTACACTGTACTATACTAGGATCCGGCTTAAACCAAAGCCGGCTAGTATTATCAGTTCGATCCTGATCCGTGCAATACCGCACGTATCTGATCGAACACTGCCCTATCTCCATACGGCCTCTACAGCGTATCGCTCGAAAGCTGAGTAACTGAATGTGGGGGATTCTAAAAACTCGTCAACACCTTGGTTGTGGATTTAACCACTAGCATGTCAGAGGTATAAGCCAATACGTAACAGGCTACCAGGTATTGACCAAAAGGGACGTCGATGAGCGAACTCATCCTGACACCCTACTGAGCCTGTCAGTGACAATATCCGTACAGTCCGGTCCGTTCGTCTATGAGCATGGCATGGCGGGCCCAGGGGGTTGGTAAAGTCAGACCCCCAAAAGCGGTACAAGTCGTGTCGGAGTGTAGCCCAGAACACCCTGAGATATTACTGGAATACCTACCAGTAAATCTCCTGCCTCGGCCGAGGGCTTTGTGTAATGGCTCTCCTAGACAGAGCGCGACCTCACCCCCAATACCAGGAGAGACGAACCCCTGAAGATCCGTTCACTGCCTCCATGTGGCTCGGGACTGTACCCAACTAAAATCTGTTTGCACGTCTCCTTTGAGCGTGGTAGGGTAGTAATCAAAGTACAGTGGGAACTCACACGAGACAAATGACGATCCCCAGGTCGATGAACTAACCTGTACACATGTCACCAGGGAACTGCTAACTGACGTCAGGTATAAGACCAACTAGCATGTTCCCGGCGAGTCCTGTCCGGTGTACTCATAACCCAATGAGCACCTTTATACATCTTAGGTGAACCAACTGACACCAGTGGCTTGTGAGACCGGCCACCGCCCCTCGTTGTGGTCTCGACTGTATATACTAGTCTACTCTGGAGTATCGATGCCCTGTCTCGAAACTCCCACTACTAGGGACCTTTTAAGGATGTGCTTATAGACTACCAGCTCCCACGTATATGATCGCCCTCATACTGCTAGCAGTCAAGCAAGAATCCAAGGGGCTTTATCAACGTGTAATAGCGACATGTCAGGTCACCTAAAGCAGTACACGATGATAAAGATAAACCAGATAGCAAACTATCATCTCGAGTAAGACTGTCCTACCGGGATAAGTCCTCCCTCAATCATTGCAATCACGTGCCTGTGATCCAATAATTGACTCTGAGGGCACTATCTCCAACAATCTCCCAATTGCACTCAAGGCTAATTATTGCGATGTCGCATACTCACTGCCCATGTGATACCGAACACCCAACTCCTCTACTAGTCAGTCTCACAAAGCTCGTTTGCGAAACTATTGCGTTCGAAGAATAGCCTCAGTGAGTGGATCCGCTTTGATGTTTCTTTCTATGTCTCTCTATATCTCAAGTTCGCGGAGAAACCCATCACCCGAAATGAGCAATACCTGTCTTAGAATGTGTCTGGATGTCTGATGGGACCTAGCTCATAAATGAACTCTAAATCCAAACTTCTTAGACTGTATCGTCAACTGAATTTAATCAGTATCCTGCGCCATGCCTCCCTCAGTATTTCCTTAGACCATCTGTCCAAAATACAGCCCCTCATCAGAAGGAAAACTATAACTCTGACAACCTCCTTGTCGCTCAGGTCACCTTGGAAGCCTGGAATGATAACTGTCGCCCGAAAGAGGCCGTCGTTATCATATCCCTAGAACATCCACTTATGTTCTAAAACTTCTTCCGACTGTTTCTCCAGGATTGGATCAATATCAACTTATTGCATCTAGTGCAAGAACAACATCTGGTGTGATACTTGACATCTCATGATTGACTCAATTGCTTGAGCAAGTGATCTTCCAATCATGCACATCTCTCTCCCCTTTAGTCTATAAGACACCTTTAGAGAGGGTGACTCCATTACCTGCAGGTACACTACCGTGCCAGGAGTCGTCCATTCTAAATACTCTTAGAATGCTGTCTAAGTACCCTGATTGGGAAACTACCCAAATCTAGATCTAAAACCATAGATCTAGTAACCAGTATGTCTGATATAAAATCCATTTCCTTTGTGGAGAAACCACTGTGTGACGACCAAAGTATAACCGATCGTAGTATATGAGTTTCTTTTCCTATTCTGTGTATGTCATCCAAATACCAGGACATCACACCCTACTAGCATCTTAACAGATCCATCCTCTATTTTGATGAAGTCAAACCTATGACTGTCACATCAGAAATGGATGATCTCCCTTCGCTATATCTGCTTTAGTCCATAAATAGACATAAGCCACTTGTCCACCAATGCTTCCGCTGCTCCCACTGACTACGACAACCCTCTGGCAGATCATATAGACGTACACTTCTAAAGCAAGTTTAGAACGACGCGATACTCATCCTCCTGCCGGGTCTCGCAGCCTGGAACAACAGCAATGGCAAGTCTGGGTAAACAAGAACTTCCCTATCACCGTCCTAGAGGCTACCGGAGTACCTCTCGGGTGCTTGAAGTTACCCACCTTATCTGCGGAGTGGCCAATGGAATGTCAAGCCAGATTGAATCTTTAGGTTCCTATGAAATCTTCAGTAATCGTCTGTGGTTCTGGAATCACTTCCAGTTCTACCATACTCCCACTACTGTTTTTCTGAAAAAATCCATTTTTAATAAAACTGTGGCGAGTCAAGAACAATATCACTATTGATCTTCCAGATGGTAGAAAGTCAACCCTCGTCATAGCCTGGGTCAACCCACAAACAGTCATTACAGAAACGTGCCTTGAGTTATCCAGAGTCTGTTTTTAATCATAAGCCCGACAACTCCGCGTACCTTAACATCGTTAAGATATGAACTGTTCTATATCCAATATAGAACCAGAGGCACTGATTTAATTGAACCAGATTCAAATCATGCAGCTGTCTCCAGTGCATGTCAACTAAATGGTAGGAGGCCGATCAGCGTTACTCAACTTAGGAATGCTTCCAATTATGAGTAACCTGAAATAGAAGCAAGTTCTCTTTATCATTATTATCAACTGAATACCATACACAAGTATCTATATCTTCGATCACATTGAAGAATCCCGATACTTGCTACACCTGGTTCTCTACTCTATTCAAATACCTATAACTTCTCAAAATTCGGACCCTGTGTTTCCACGAAACACCTGTCTAAAAACTAGAGAAGTCATAAGTAAACCGAATATAGTACGAGGACCAACCCCTCTGTCCTGATGGACCCTGGACAACATACAATACTATGTATAAGTCCCTTGAGTCTGATTACTCATTCACTGTGTGTCGTAAGTTGAAAACTGTACTTATGGTTAAGAAGAATTACACCGCTGTTTAATACTCCTTACCTAACCATCCATTGATATAGGTAAATGTTATAGACATAATTTCAAAAGGTATATCTCACTCTATGAAAATAGACGTACAGATATATCAATTTGAAATTGGTGCATAACAGCGGATATTCAAAACCAAATATTTGGCGTCTGGCAAACAAGCCAGGTGACTTCCTCAAATATCACCGATTACAACGAATCCAGATATAATGAGGATGATCACCCAATTCCCAATAACTTACTCCCACTCATCATCTGTAAAACCATACAGATGTGAGAATCATACCTGGTAAATACATACCCTGGAGCAAGTGTCTAACTGGGAAATCAGTTTTCCTTTAACAGTACACAGCGAAGCTGAAACATTGAAATGTTTCGATGGTGTATCCCGGTATTCCTAGTAATGCATCTTCCAGATTCACGACTGTAACCGTATAGTTCTTTGCCACCTCTCCAAATCCCTTTATATGTCTTTAGTCATTACCTTCTGCACACCCCTTTAGGCCAAATGGTTTTCTTCTTTCCCTACTGTTCGGCACCAGCCCATGGTTTGGAAGAAGACTATCCAATAAGCATAATGGGTGTACTGTCCTAATCCTAGGAGCACTCGCAATTCGAGAGAAGGTGAAGATAAAAGACACCTGAATAAAACTTATTCCTATTTCTCCTGAACCAGAATCCATCCCCGAACTGGAACAAGTTCCTTTCGAGTTCGTATATAACCATACGATGGAGTATCCAATAAACTGTGGATCTTCGTAGTGATACGGAGTGTCCTGGAGAAATACAAAGGTGATTTAGGATTGGCGAAGGAATATTTGGTTTGGTCGTGAATATCAGTTGCACTTTACTTTGCCCTCTTACTAATCCCTTGCTTTGTCTTAACTTAATACCTTCTGTACACCATCGTTAGGCTAATTGGTTTTCTTCATTCCCTACCGGTCGGCACCTGCCTATGGTTTGGAAGAAGACTATCCAATTTTGCATAATAGGTGTACTACTCCTAAACCAAGGAGTGCTCGCAACCTGAGAGAAGGTAAAAGGAAAAGACAACTGAATAGTCCTATCCGTTTCCTCCAGAACCTGAAACCATCTTCGAATAAATTCTTTCGAGTTCGTATCTAACCGTACGATGGTTTTGTCCAATGGAAGTGGACGTTCGTAGTAATACGGGGTGTCCTGGAGAAAAGGGTAAAAGTAGGAGTGGCAATGAGGTCTGCAACTCTGACAATCCAAAAGCCAGTGTTAAGAAGGTTTGGTCAACTTGGTCACTGAGTCATAGTCTTAGGGTCGGGTCAATGGTCGATGCCGAAGAGAGAGAGAGAGAAAAGAAACACTCAGCGTGGACTCTAACCTAGATCAGAATGGTTACCAATTTATCTAATCTGGAAACCTCCCACTGTACCTCAAATTCTCCTCCAAACCTGAAAGTAGAATTAGCCGGGGTCACCCGAGGAGTAAACCAACTCATCAGTGGGAATCGGGATCCAACTATCATCGCATGATAACGTGATGGAATCTGCTCACGGTGTCACACTCTAGAAGGTATGCGCATATCTGGCAAGTTTCAGTTTCTTTAGAAACTCCCGATGTGATTTCTGCCCCATGCTCTTATGACCTTGACTTTGGCCAACATATCATAAGTCACATGTCAAGTTCTACCCGTCATTCTCCAGGTTAATTTGAATCCACTCGTACCTACCCTTGACTTTGGCCAAAATGGCAGTACGACTGTCCCAAACCAACGCATCTATCTATGCTGCATATGAATACCCCAATAGCTACTAATCACTGTGCCTTGACTTTGGCCAACATGCACAGCTTGAATACTATTGACCACCCATATGAAACGACGGAGGGCTACGAATGGTTTCTGGCGAAAACCTTTAACGTAATGAACTTGATATCGTCGAAGGAACGGATAGCTTTTAAAAAATATAGTGACGAAAACCTTTGCTAAAGAGGTCACTCCCGGTGAAGCGATCTCGGCTCTTTCCCCGTAGAATGAGGTGCAGGATATTCCAACTGAATACCACGGTGCAAAGCAAAAGTAATCGGCTATAGTGAACTTATTGCCCTGACGCAAACTTCTGTCCAAGGGGTCACTCCCGGTGAAGGGATCTCGGCCCTTGCCTCATCGACTGAGGAGCAGGATATTCCAACTGAATACCACGATGCAAAACAAAAGTGAACGTCCTTGCAATAACAGCTTTTTGAAAAGTGTTCCAACAACATCAGATTAGGTTTGTTTCTAACTTGCATTGATCCGAATCAATGTAGTCCCATCAATTGATCACACCACAAAGAACGAAAATATACTGATGTACGTATATGCCATCCGCATTCGCCACTGGGTCCCGTCATTACCCGTTAGGTTAGCTAACTAACGACAGAGCGGGGACTGGACTAGCGCGGATGCAAAACATATACAACATCTACTAATATATATACCAATATATTATATTCGCTCAAGGCGTGATAAAAATGCAACATCACAGAAATGTACAGCATCACAGAACAATACAGATATCTGGGATCCCTGGGTTTCACAGAGCCACTACTGAAACCCGACGTTCCCCTGGTCATGTGGATAGCCTGTGCAATGAAATCCTAGACCCCTACGGGCGCGGCAAGTTACCCGCCAAAACCTGAAGCGAGGCAGCCCCCTTCAGCAACGTGAATTGACCACCCAGCACTTCACGGAATCCGGTAACTTGGGCACCCCTCCTGGGTCAACCTGTACCCACTACGAGTGCGGCGAATAGCCCGCCAATTCTAGAGTGAAGCCCCCTCCGTCTCAATGCCATGAGATGCGGGCTCGTTGCCTTCTAGAACCCGGCTATCCGTGCTCCCCTCCGCGGGGCAATCCTAGTACAGAAAGTAAAATATACATACAATGGGTACATCGACCGCAACCTGGTCGTGCCCCAAAATAATAATACAAACAGGCAGTCACGGCAGTCCACATGTTGGACGCTCGTCCCGTAATATCAAATGTACATAATACAACCACAACTGTACTAGCATTGCATCCAGGCTATCCCCCACGACCAATCCGCAACATCACAACATAACACAGAACATCAACGTGAAAGTCACGTTCGTAAATCCGTCTAACCGGGCTATAGCAGTTAGACAGGATTTACCGATCAAGTGACATTCACGGTCGCAGATATAATGTAAATACTGTGAACTAATGTGTTTAAAATATCCGATCGATCAAATTTTAACAAGTGGGCCCCAAGTACTACTGTAGCACATCAAGAAATTCTGGGCCCAAAAATTAACATTCCAAAAACCCTATTTTTAACCCAAAAAGCAACTGCAGAAATTTGATACGGCAAGGACATCATAGTGCGGCGGAACCGCGGCCCAAAGAGGGGTTTGGCCGCGGTTCCGCGCTCCCATAGTCGAATCACTGTATGAAATTTCTCCAAAATGCTTCGAACTTCCAGTACATCACTTTTCAACAACCTGAAAAAATTTTCGAGCCAGAAAAAAATCGACAGAAAACTGATGCATGGAAAAATACGGGTTTTGGAATTTTGTTCGATCGGAAACGTAAAACACATTAGGCAAAGCTAGACTAGGTTAATGGCGAGGCTCTGATACCACTGTAAGTGCACGGCGGCGCCCCGGCCTCCATCCCGAGGCCAAATGCGGAAGCGATGGTTAACTTTAAACTTTCTTGAACCGGCACCACCGCGCACTAAAACCCGGATCGAACCATTAACTAGTCCTAGCTAACTACAAGATGGGGAAGAGAGATATACCGACTGATCCGTGTCCTCCGGTCTTCTCGTCGTCGTCCCGATCGCCCGCGGAAGCTCCGGTCTCCACCTCGTCGCCGGAAGAGCACCACGTCGCCGGCTACTTTTACGGGCTCCCACCTCTATATCGAGGCAACTCGGGCAGGAAGTTGGCGAGCCGACGTGCCCAAGGTTTGCTGTAGAATGCCTGTAGTGCTCTTTAGTCTCTATTGGGGTTTATGGAATTGCCATTGGTGGAGGAAAAAGGATATGAGCTTTTTGGAGATGAACCATATCATTTTTGCAAGCCAAATGAGAGTATTTCTTCCCTCACCAAATTGGGACAGCCCACTCCTCATAGTGGCTGGCCATATGAGGTGAAGAGAGAGGAGAGAATGAGGGAGAGTGTAACAAAAACAATGAGGGTCTCTCATAATCAAAGAGAGAGAAAAACAAGATGATGAGAAGAAATCATCACAAGGAATAACCAACACTCAACCAACCAATCATTCCAAAAAGGTCAAGCCATCATCATCAAGCATGATGACTTCAAAAGGTCAAGCCATCATGAAGAAGGAAAGTCAAGTGATGGTGAGCCATCATGATCCAACAAAATGCAAAGAACACCCTCCATAAATACTTATTTGCACAAATGCAAATAAGCCCTCCTCCACCAATCTTCGGCCAATGAACGATACAAAGGAAATCGGCCGAAACGGAAAGCATACTGGCAACTCCAGAAAACTGGTCCCGTAATAAATTACAGGAAAACCCCGATACTGTGTATACACACCAGCATTTGTATTCCGACCGAAATACAAATGCAATGAGACAAAGTCTACACTGTACTATACTAGGATCCGGCTTAAACCAAAGCCGGCTAGTATTATCCGTTCGATCCTGATCCGCGCAATACCGCACGTATCTGATCGAACACGGCCATATCTCCATACGGCCTCTACAGCGTTTTGCCCGAAAGCTGAGTAACTGAATGTGGGGGACTCTAAAAACTCGTCAACACCTTGGTTGTGGATTTAACCACTAGCACGTCAGAGGTATAAGCCAATACGTAACAGGCTACCAGGTATTGACCAAAAGGGACGTCGATGAGCGAACTCATCCTGACACCCTACTGAGCCTGTCAGTGACAATATCCGTACAGTCCGGTCCGTTCGTCTATGAGCATCGCATGGCGAGCCTAGGGGGGTGGTAAAGTCAGACCCCCAAAAGCGGTACAAGTCGTGTCAGAGTATAGCCCAGAACACCCTAAGATATTACTGGAATACCTACCAGTAAATCTCCTGCCTCGGCCGAGGGCTTTGTGTAATGGCTCTCCTAGACACAGCGCGACCTCACCCCCAATACCGGGAGAGACGAACCCCTGAAGATCCGCTCACTGCCTCCATGTGGCTCGGGACTGTACCCAACTAAAACCTGTTTGCACGTCTCCTTTGAGCGTGGTAGGGTAGTAATCAAAGTACAGTGGGAACTCACACGAGACAAATGACGATCCCCAGGTCGATGAACTAACCTGTACACATGTCACCAGGGAACTGCTATCTGACGTCAGGTATAAGACCAACTAGCATGTTCCCGGCGAGTCCTGTCCGGTGTACTCATAACCCAATGAGCACCTGTATACATCTTAGGTGAACCAACTGACACCAGTGGCTTGTGAGACCGGCCACCGCCCCTCGTCGGGGTCTCGACTGTATACACTAGTCTACTCTGGAGTATCGATGCCCTGTCTCGAAACTCCCACGACTAGGGACCTTTTAAGGATGTGCTTATAGACTATGAGCTCCCACGTATATGATCGCCCTCATACTGCTGACAGTCAAGCAAGAATTCTAGGGGCTCTATCAACGTGTAATAGCGACATGTCAGGTCACCTAAAGCAGTACACGATGATAAAGATAAACCAGATAGCATACTATCATCTCGAGTAATACTGTCCTACCGGGATAGGTCCTCCCTCAATCATTGCAATCACGTGCCTGTGATCCAATAATTGACTCTGAGGGCACCATCTCCAACAGAAACTCCCACGACTAGGGACCTTTTAAGGATGTGCTTATAGACCCCAGCTCCCACGTATATGATCGCCCTCATACTGCTGGCAGTCAAGCAAGAATCCTGAGGGCTCTATCAACGTGCAATAGTGACTTGTAAGGTCACCTAAAGCAGTACACGATGATAAAGATAAACCAGATAGCATACTATCATCTTGAGTAAGACTGTCCCACTGGCATAGGTCCTCTCTCAATCATTGCAATCACGTGCCTGTGATCCAATAATTGACTCTGAGGGCACTATCTCTAACACAACCCTCTGGCAGAATAATATATACGTGCACTTCTAAAGCTAGTTTAGAACGACGCTATACTTAACCTCCTGCCGGGTCTCATAGCCTGGAAAAACAGTAGTGTCAAGTCTGGGTATGCAATAACCTCCCTGTCACCGTACTTGAGGCTACCGGAGTACCTCTCGGGTGCCTGAGGTTACCTACCATATCTGCGGAGTGGCTAATGGAATGTCAAACCTGATTGCATCTTTAGGTCCTATTAAATTTTTCGTAATCGTTTGCGGTTCTGGAGTTCTACCATACTCCCACTACTGTTTTCTGAAAAAAATCCATTTTACTAAAACTGTGGCGAGTCAAGAACAATATCACTATTGATCTTCCAGATGGTAGAAAGTCAACCCTCGACATAGCCCGGGTCAACCCACAAACTGCCATTACAGAAACGTGCCATGAGTTATCCAGAGTCTGGTTTTAAGCATAAGCCGGACAACTCCCCGTACCTTAACATTGTTAAGATATGAACCATTCTATATCCAATATAAAAACTTTGGCACTTATTTAATTGGAACCAGATTCTAATCATGCAGCTGTCTCCAGTGCATATCAACTTAATGGAGAGAGGCTAATCAGCATTACTCAACTTAGGAATCCATCCAATTATGAGTAACCTGAAAGAGAAACAAGTTTCTCAAAACCATTACTATCAACTGAATACCAATCACAAGAATCTACATCTTCGATCGCTTTGGAGAATCCCGATACTTGCGACATCTGGTTCTCTACATTACTCTTATACCCACAACTTCTCAAAACTTAGACCTTGTATTTCTACGAAACACTTGTCTAAAAACTAAAGAAGCCACAAGTAAACAGAACATAGTACGAGGACCAACCCCTTTGTCCTGATGGATAATGGACAACATACAATACTCTGTATAAGTCCGTTGAGTTGAATAACTCAAAACTTGTGCGTCGTAGGTTGAAAACTGTACCCAGGCGATTTCCTCAAATATCACCAATTTCAACGAATTCCGATATAATGAGGATGATCACCATATTCCCAATAACTTACTCCCACTCATCATCGGTAAAACCATACAGATGTGAGAATCATACCTGGTAAATACATACCCTGGAGTAAGTATCTAATCGGGAAATCAGTTTTCCTTTAACAATGCACAGTGAAACTGATACATGAAAATGTTCCGTAGGGGTATCCTGGTATTCTAAGTAAAGCCTCTTCCATAATCCAATTCATGACTGTAACCGTATATTTCTTTGCCATCTCTCCAAATCCCTTTATTTGTCTTTATTCATTACCTTCTGTACACCATCGTTAGGCTAAATAGTTTTCTTCCTTCCCTACCGTTCGGCACCAGCCTATGGTTCGGAAGAAGACTATCCAGTAAGCATAATAGGTGTACCCTCCTAAACCAAGGAGTACTCGCAACTTGAGAGAAGGTGATGATAAAAGACAACTGAATAATACCTTATTCTATTTCTTCCGAACTGGGGAAAAAAGCAAAGGTGAAATAGGAGTTGCGATGAAGTACGCGGTTTGGTCGTGAATGATTGCAGTCGCAATTTACTTTGCCCTCTTTCTAATCCCTTTATTTTGTCTTTAGTTATTACCTTCTGTACACCCTTCTTAGGCTAATTAGTTTTCTTCATTCCCTACCTTTCGACACCTGCCTATGGTTTGGAAGAAGACTATCCAATAAGCATAATAGGTGTACTCTCCTAAACTATGGAGCCCTCGCAACCTGAGAGAAGGTGATGATAAAAGACAACCGAATAAACCAATTCTATTTCTCCTGAACCTGGATCCATCCTCGAAGAAGTCCCTTCGAGTTCGTATATAACCATACGATGGATTTATCTAATGGAAGTGGATATCCGTAGTAATACGGGGTATTCTGAGAAATGCAAATGGGAAAAAGAAGGAGCGGCAATGACTTATGCAACTCGGACAATCCAAAAGCCAGTATTTTAAGAAGGTTCGGTCAACTTGGTCACTGAGTCATAGTCTAGGGTCGGTCAATGGTCGCTGCCAAAGAGAGAGAGAAAAGAAACACTCTACGTGCACTCTAACCTAGATCAGAATGGTTATCACTTTATCTAATCAGGAAACATCCCACTGTACTGTCAAATTCTCCTCCAAACCTGAAAGAAGAATCAATCGGGATCACCCGAAGAGTAAACCAACTCATCAGTGGGAATCGGGATCCAACTCTCATCGCATGATAACGTGACGGAATCCACTCATGTTATCACACTCCAGAAGGTATGCGCATACTTGGCAAGTTTCAGTTTCTTTAGAAACTCCCGATATGATTTTTGCCCCATGCTCTTATGACTTTGACGTTGGCCAATCACCATAAGTCACATGCCAAGTTCTACCCATCATTATCTTGTCAATTTGAACCAACCCGCACATCCCCCTGACGTTGGCCAAACGGCTGAACGACTGTCCCAAACTAACTCATATATCTATGCAACAGATGAATACCCAGCAGCTACCAAACACTATGCCTTGGCGTTGGTCAAAATACATAGCTTGAATACTACTGAATACCCAAATGAAATGACGGAGGGCTACGGCTAGTTTTTGGCGAAAAACCTTTAACGTAATAAACTTGATCTCGTTGAAGGAACCTGATAGCTTTTTATAAAAATATAGTGGCGAAAACCTTTGCTAAAGAGGACAATCTCGGTGAAGGGATCTCGGCTCTTTCCTCGTGGAATGAGGTTCAAGATATTCCAACTGAATACCGCGATGCAAAGCAACATGTAATCGACTATAGTGAAGTTATTACCCTGACACAAACTTTTGCCCAAGGGGTCACTCCCGGTGAAGGGATCTCGGCCCTTGCCTCGTCGAATGTGGTGCAGGATATTCCAACTGAATACCACTGTGCAAAACAAAAGAAAACGTCTCTGTAATAACACTTTTTAAAACTGTTCCAACAACATCCAAACAGGTTTGTTTTTTCTTTGCATTGATCAGAATCAACGCAGTCCCATCAATTAATCACACCAGAAAAGAACGAAAATAAAATGTACGTATATGCCATCCGCATTCGTCACTGGGTCCCGTCTTTACCCGTTAGGTTACTTAACTAACAACAGAGCGGGGACTGGACTAGCGCGGGTGCAAAACATATACAACATCTACTAGTATATATAGCAATATAAAATAATCGCTCCAGGCATGATATATGCAACATTACAGAAAAGTAATAAGCATCACAGAACAATACAGATAACCTGGGATCCCCGGGTTTCACAGAGCCGCTGCTGAAACCTGACATTCCCCTGGTCGTATGGATAGCCTGTGAAATGAAACCTAGACCCCTATGGGTGCGGCAAGTTACCCGCCAAAACCTGAAGCAAGGCAGCCCCCTACAGCATAGTGAATGGACCACCCTGCACTTCACGGAATCCGGTAACTTAGGCACCCCTCCTTGGGTGAACCTGTACCCCGTACGAGTGCGACGAATAGTCTGCCAATTCTAGAGTGAGGCCCATCTGCCTCTCAAAGCTATGAGATGCGGACCCATTGCCCTCCAGAACCCGGCTATCCGTGCACTCCGTCGCGGGGTAAACCTAGTACAGAAATGAAAAATATGTACAACGGGTACATCGACCTCAGCCCGGTCGTGCCCCAAAAGAATATTATACAAACAGGCAGTGACGGCAGTCCACATGTTGGACGTTCGTCCCGCAATATCAAATGTACAAATAAATCCAAACTGCACTACCATTGCACACTGCTACCCACCACGACAAATCCGCAACAACACAGCACAACACAGAACAGCAACGTGAATGTCACGTTCGCAAATCCGTCTAAAAGGACTATAGCAATTAGACGCAATATACCGCTCGAATGACATTCACGGTCGGAGATACAATGTAAGTGCTGTAAACTATCAATTTTAAAATTTCGATCGAAAAAACATCCCGAAGTGGGCCCCACGTACATCTGCAGTACAGTACTAAAATCTGGGCCCAAAAGAAATATTCCAGAAACCCCAATTTACCATGAAGACCCTACTGTAGAAGTAGGGGGTACTGATCTCACAAACTGGCGGCGGATCCACGGTCAAACCCTGGTTCGGACCGCGGATCCGCGGCAGTACGGTAGAGTTAGGTCACCAAATTTCACCAGTTTTCTTCAAAAAGCCTGCTCGATTTTCTGAGATGCTCAAAATAATTTTTAGACCAGTTTTTAAAATCGACAGATACTTTTCACAGAAAAATGTGGTTTTCGAAATTCCGTTCAATCGATATTTTAAACGTGTTAGAACAAGTTAGTAAAGCTTAATGGCGCAGCTCTGATACCATGTAAGTCTACGGTAGCGCCCCGGCCGTCAATCTGATGCCAAACGCGGAACAAAAATTTTTAACCGGCGCTATCGCATACTATAACCTGGATTTGCCATTAACGCTAAACTAACAAACTATAAAGTGGGTCGAATGGCTATACCGAATGATCCGAGTCCTTCGGTCTTTAACCATCATCCCATGCTCCGTTGCGGCTGTTCCGATCTCCTGGCTCCTCGTCGAGGTGGCACCACATCTACGGATCTTTAAACGGGCTCCCGCCTCTATACCGAGGCAACTCGGTCATCAAGTCTTCTAAAAGAGATGACCAAGATTGATGTAGAGAATGAGTAGAATACTTTTTCTCGCTTCATCCAAAAACATGGATGAACGGTTAATGAAGTTGCCTTTTAGATTGATAAATTGAACCAGGAAATTTATCAAATATCATATCATTTTTCAACCAAGTGAGAGAGTGGAAAATCAAAATCCATGGGCATCCCTGAAGGGGCCGGCCACCATATAGGAGGAGGGAAGTGAGTGTAGGAGCAAGGGGGCGACCACAAGAAAAAAGATCAAGAAGAAATATCCTAAGAAAAACCAAAACACATTAATGCAAATGGTG
The DNA here is from genome assembly GCA_030015575.1 of Agapanthus africanus. Lineage (NCBI taxonomy): Eukaryota > Viridiplantae > Streptophyta > Magnoliopsida > Asparagales > Amaryllidaceae > Agapanthus > Agapanthus africanus. The sequence goes on along the minus strand of CM057343.1, from coordinate 301,686,321 downwards.
ACTCATAAACCTAGTCATCAACCATTTAATGCAAAAATGGTGACACACTAAAACACCTCATCATCTTCTAGAAGCACTCTCATGACTCACCCTCATGACTCACCCACATGAAGAAAAGATAAATCCGCATTAAACCGAATGTTTAAGACGGGTGATAGAAAACTGGCAACTTCGAAAAGCGATCCCGAAACGAATTTCAGGATAACCCCGTAACAGTATAAACATACCCGCATTTGTATTACGACTGAATACAAATGCAACTGAGACAAAGATATTATATCTACACAGTATAATACATGGATCCGGCTTAAACCAAAGCCCACCAGTATTATCTGCCCGAAATATGATATGTGCGTAAACGCACGTGCTTTATCCGAACCCTGCCATAAAACCATACGGCCTCTGCAACGTTTCGCCCGAACTCAGGAAACTATCTTTGGGGGACTCTAATGACTCATCAGTACCCTGGCAGTGGGTTTAACCACAAGCACGTCAGCGGCACTAGCAGTGCGTAACGGCTGCCCATGTACTGACCTCAAGGGTAGCCGATGAGCAAACTCATCCTGAAACCCTACTGAGCCTAACAGTGACAATATACATACAGTCCGGTCCGTTCGTCTATGAGTATCGCATATCGGGCCTAGAGGATGGTAACGTCAGACCCCCAATAGCGGTATAAGTCGTGTCGGAGACAAGCCCTGAACACCCTAAGAAACTACTGGAATACTTAGCAGTAATTCTCACCTGCCTTGGCCAAGGACTTGGTGTAATGGCTTTCCTAGACACAGCGTGATCTCACCCCCAATACCGGGAGAGACGAATCCCCTGCCGATCCGCTCACTTGCCTCCATGTGGCTCGGGACTGTACCCAAAAAAGACCTATTTGCACGACTCCTTTGAGCCGTGGTAGGGTAGAAATCAAAGCACAGTGGGAACTCACACGAGACAAATGACGACCTCAGGTCGATGAACTAACCTGTACACATGTCAGCAGGGAACTGCTATCTGACGCTAGGTATAATACCAACTAGCAGGTTCCCGGCGAGTCCTGTCCGGTGTACTCATAACCCAATGAGCACCTGTATACATCTTAGGTGATCCAACTGACACCAGTGGCTTGTGAGACCGGCCACTGCCCCTTGTCGGGGTCTCGACTGTATACACTAGTCTACTCCGGTGTATCGATGCCCTGTGTCGAAACTCCCATGACTAGGGACCACTTTTAAGGATGTGCTTATAGACTACCCAACTCTCACGTATATGATCGCCATCATACTGTTGGTAGTCAAGCAGGATCCTGAGGGCTCTATCAACGTGTAATAGTGATCAGTCACCTGAACCTGTACACGACTGATAAAAGCAAACCAGATAGCATACTATCATCTCGAGTAAGACTGTGCTACCGGTATAGGTCCTCCTCAATCATTGCAATCGCGTACCTGCGATCCAATAATTGACTTTGAGGACACTATATCCAACAGAAACCACCGCTAAAAGTCCATTATGGCCACGGTTCAACGGCTATTTGAGTGAATTAATGGTACGAATTTCACAGTTGTCCATACAATTACCTGCTTGATTTTCTGAGAATTTTTAATACAGAAAAAATCAACATTTTAAAAAATTTCCTGAGAGGGGGTATATATCGATGTTTCGGGGTTCGATCGGACTTTAAACTTCGTCTAGACGTCGCCTAAAGCTCTAGCCTGGCTCTGATACCACTGTAGGGTTACTATGCATAGTCACAAGGTTCTACAAGGCATCAACCATGCCCGATTTAAAATTTAGACGTGCCGAACAACCCTAACCAAGATCTTAGACTAGAGATTAGGCGAAATAAAGAAAGTAAACAACTTTACTTCTAAGAGTTAAGGATGAGAACCTTTGTAGTCCGTTCCTTCACTTCTAAAGCTCCGTGTTGAGGTCCCTTCGCTGCGATCATCGAGTACCCGGACTCAAGAGAGGCTCCATGAAGAGAAAGATGCAAGCTTGCTTCCGATCTTCAATATCAAATGATCTACCTTGAAGAAACTCAAACCCAAGCTTTTGCTTTGCTAATCAAGTATTAGCAAAGCAAACACCCTAATCTAAGAAGCTAGAATAGATGAGGATGATGAAGTAGGAATTTAGCTCTCATTTGTTTTCGATTTCTCACTCATTTTCATCACTTTTGAAAAAGCTAGAAGGCTTTTCATCAAAGAGGAAGAAGAAGAAGAAGCAAATCAATTTGTGATGAATAATGAATCAAGTGAGGTTAGAAATGCAACCATGAGTTAAGTATGAAGACTTAACCCATGTAGAGAATCAACTATGGTTAAAGGGTTGGGTTGGGTTAAAGAAATATCACAAAATATCAAGGTCAAAGTCAAAGCTTCAAGAAGCTTCTTGAAAGCTTCATGAAAGCTTAACCCTAATCCAAACCCTAACCATATTTAAACTCCACAAATCATGTTGCATTTATAACCACAACATGTTACAATATTATATATCACATATACAATATTTATTGTAACAAAATAAAATAAAACAATTAACATATATCACATATATATCAATGTATTACCCGAGTGAGAAAAAGAATCTTAAAATGAGCTTATATTAGTTAATGTAATTTAATATATCAAATATATAATTATACATTAAATTATCGAATCAACACTTGATACGATAATCCGGCTATTTCACAAATAACCGACTAATATAATCTGTATCAGTTCATCGAATCAACACTTGATCTGATGACCCGGCTATATCACATATACCCGGCCGATATCTCATATCACGAGAAACTAATACGGTATCACATACACGTATTGTTCTCCGTCCCGTACATATCATATATGTGCACCTACTCTGTTTTGCCTGAGCCAGGAAAACTCTGTGTAGGACTCTAAAGAATTGTCAATACGCCGGCAGTAGGTGATGATCATATCAAACACCCACAAGCTGCAAGCGGTCAGCTAAACATAATATCCACCCAGGTATTGAGCAATCAGAAGATCAACAAGCAAGCCTGTACATTCTCCCGTGAATCCAACCGGTAACACTCCCATACAGTCCGGTCTCTTCGTCTGATATGTCGCATATCTCGCCTAGGGGCGGTAAACGTCAGACCCTAGTTGCTTGATAAGTCGTGTCGATATGAGGTCCATAACAGCTCGAGAAACAACTGATAACACTTACCAGTAAATCTCAGCAACCCTGGCCAGAGATTTCTGGTTATAGCCAATCGAACACAGCGCAACATCAACTCCCTATACCGGGAGAGACGAAACCCCTCCTATCGCTCATTGCCTCGATGTGATTCGGGACTGTACCCAAAAGCCACCTTTTTCCATGCCCTCTTGGACGTGGTATGATGGAAATCAAAGCACAGTGGGAATCACACAAGACTCTATGACGATCTCGGGTCTACAGACTAACCTGTACCAGTGTCACCAGAGAACTGCCATTTGACGTGAGATATAATACCATCTGGGAGTTCTCAGCGAGTCCGTCCAGTGTACCCAGTCTCTACTGAGCACCCGTATACCTTCTCTGATGTCAAACATGAATGGATATGAGATCATCCATCGCCCATCATATGGGTCAAGAAGCGCATACGCTAGTCTGCTCTGGAGTATCGATGCCTTATCTCGGTACTCCCACGACTAAGAACATTTGAAGGATGTACATGGTGACTACACTGTCCCCACTAGTATGATCTGCATCATAGTCCTGGTAGTCAAGTACTCATCCTAAGGGCTTTATCAACATGTGACATAGAGACAATCAGAGTACATGTTAAGATAAAGAGTAACCAGATAGCATACTATCATGTTGAGCAAGAAAGTCCTCCCTATATATGTCCAAGCATCCACTACAATATACAACGTATGTATAGTAATGGCCTCTAGGGCATACATATAACTAACAGTTATAGGCCCGACATCGGCATGACTTATTACGTTACTGGGGTCTGACGTTTACCACCCGTAGACATGATATGCGACATATCAGACGAAGAGACCGGACTGTACGGTAGTGTTACTGATAGGCTTCATGGAGACTATGGACAAGCTTGGTTGTTGATCTTTATATCGCTCAATACCTAGGAAGCCGTTACGTCCAGCTAGTACCGCTGACAACGTGTAGGTGACTGATGTGATCATCAACTACTACTGTCATATTGACGAGTCTTTAGAGTACCACACAGAAGTTCCCTGGTTCAAGCGAAACGGAGTAGGAAACATATGTGAAATGTGTGTGGGCCAGATTAAATACGTGTATGTGATACCGTATTGCAATCTGGCAGTTATCTATTATCAAGTTCGATTATATATGATATAACCAGATTATTGAATCAAGTGTTGATTTGATAATGTGATATACAGATATATGATATTAGTCGGTCATATGTGATATAACCGGATTATTCAATCAAGTGTTGATTTAATAATGTGATATACATTATATGTGATATAATTATATCTTGACTAGTATCATTAGCTCATTAATTATTCTTCATAATATATATATTAATATATATGATATATTTACACACACACACACATATATATATATATATATATATATAATGAAGCATGCTTGAAATTCTATTTTTGAGAAAAATAGAATTGAGGTTGAAAATGAGAGCATGGTTGCAAGCATGGGCTTTATTCTTTATTTATTCATCTTAACTCACTATTCAAGCATGGTTGCAATTTTATAATGCAAAATTCCATGCTTTAATGAGTGGGGGTCAAGTGTTGCCATTCATTCTATGCTCATTCACAACACTTAGCCATTTTCCATGCATGCTCTTTTCTTGAGTTGCTCTTGCTCCTCATCTTCTTCCTCTTCATGGCTTCTAAAATCCAAACCCTTACATGTGATGTGAATCATGGATTTTTGAATACATTAGTGAGCAAATCAAATCCTCTACTTCACCATCCTATACTTGACTAGCGATCGAGTGTAGCGTGTTTACTACGCTAAAGAGTTTAGTCTAGAGATAGCTTGAGGTGGAGGGACTTCGCGTGGATCATCTTCGACACGAAGGTCATCGGAGGAAGCTCGTCCAAAGCCTCAAGTGGAGCCTAGTGGAGTCGCGGGACTGCTACACGGAGCATGTGAACTGAAGGACCTGATCTTCAAGGGTATAACCTCCTTTCACTTTCTCTAGTTGTTTACATCACAAAGTTAAAAACCCTAAAATTCTAGCAATGATCATGTATAGCATAGCTTAGCACCTAGAAAAATTTGATTTTGGCTTGGTTGATGCCACTTGGAATCCCTTGACAGTGCTAGGGTAGACTTTCAGATATGACCTAGTCTATAATGCCACAAGAAGGCTTCGTTCATTTCTGAACTTTTTCTCTTGTGTGTGTTATGTATACTTAGAACTATTTTGTGATTTAGAACGTATATATTGTTACACAACGTACCATACCCAAACAACACTTGATTTAGGAAAACATTCACAATATTTTTGGTACGAAATAACAGTCGCTCATGTTTCCCCAATCAGAGCAAAGCTCTGTTCAAATTCCAAGATTTGAAATGAAGCGACGCTTCTGTTTCCCCAATCAGAGCAAAACTCTGTTCAAATTCCAAGATTTGAAATGAAGCGACGGCTTCTGCTTCCCCAATCAAAGCAAATCTCTGTTCAAATTCCAAGATTTGAAATGAAGCGACGCTTCTGTTTCCCCAATCAGAGCAAAGCTCTGTATTGAAATTCAAAAGTCAAAAATTGAAGCAACGCTTCAGATCCAGCGCTCTGCGCTAGGCGCGTCACGTGTCAAACACGAATGCACTAGCGCAGTTGTGCTGCGCCCTAGGCAGCGCACCATGAGTGCGCTAGCGCAAGACGCGCCACGTGTCAAACATGGGTGCGCTAGCGCAGTTGCGCTGCAGACCTCAAATTAGAGCAAAGCTCTGTTTCTAAGATTGGAAAGCAAAGCAACGCTTCATGAAAAGTGCTAGCATCAAGTGCGCCTGCACTAAGAGTCAAAGACTCTGAAGCGGCGCTCACGTGAAGAGCACGAAAGCACTAAGTGCCAAGAGCGCTAAGCGCCAGAAGCGCTTCACCCTTGCAAGAATTACTTGCGACAGTGTAAATACTATAGCACATATGCACCTTGCAAAGAAATAACAAAGAATTAAAAATAAAGGAGCACTTAGCGAATAATAAAATACTTAATTAGAAATCTTTTTATTATTACAATGCAAACAGATCACCAAACATGGGGTCAAAAGGACAGAGGTTTGCAAAGCTAAGAATGAGATTGTTCAGTTCCCTCTCCGTCTTCTCCACCATGTCAAAACGGTGATCCTCTCGAGGAGTAGCCATCTATCGATCAACGCCGCACTCCCCACAGAAAGTAGAGATAACGACCCGACAAGCCCGTATCTAGCTCAGCATGTGGACAGAGCAGTCCCTCAGGGCTTTAGTGATCAAATGCGCCTTGAAGAAGCACTTAATCTTGTCTTCAGCAGCATCGAGCATTGCCGAAGACAACTCTGCTGGAGGAGGGGGAATATCAGCGAGCACAGACGCAAGGATCATCCGAAGCCAAATAGAGTGTGGGGCGAGAGGAGACCCTACACGAGTCAAGAGCTCGTACAGCGCTGCGTCGCATTGGTCATCTGTAAGAGAAGGATCCACCAAGCGTGCAGCAAAACGAGGAACAATGTCCTGGATGGGCACTTCCCATGGTTGTCGGTGAGCATGTGGATGGTTACAAGCCATAATTGAAAGGACTCTTTGGAGGCGGGAAAATAAAAAAGCTTTGCTTCAGATTATAAAGACTAGGCACAGAAAATTTTGTGTGCACAGTGGAGCTATTTCCAAGACTTGGGAAATGAAATTTCTGGGGAATACAAGATTTACTTAAAAGGAAGGTGAAAAGACACCTCTATTGAAGCAATACTTCAGATCCAGCGCTAGGCGCGCTGCGCGCCACGTGTCAAACACGGGTGCGCTAGCGCAGTTGCGCTGCGCGCCACGTGTCAAACGTAGGTGCGCTAGTGTAAGGTGCGCCAGCACTGGAATTAAGAATTCCCCACCGTTAGATCAAAAGATCTAATAATAAATTATTAATTAATCATAATTAAAATTCTGTTATGGAAAAGATCTTTCCAATCTTGATTAAAAACAAGAAGATTGTCTTCTGCAAAACAGAAGCCTTAGGATCAAAGATCCAACGGTGGGAAATATTCCCAAATCAATCAGAGAAAGATCTCTTTAATATATTTATCAAATCAATTTGCCCTATATAAAGGCCCCAAAACATCAAGTTTGATATAGAGAAACCCCCCTACAAACTTGGAGAAAACTCAAAGAAAGAGAAGCAAGCTTTTAGCAAAAGAAGATCATTTCTTCATGGTAAAGAACATGATTCTTGAACACAGAGATGAAATCATCTCTCATGAAAAGAAGAACTATCTTCTAAAAAAGATCATCGATCTATAAAAGACCAAGGTCTTTGATAAAAAAGTGATCAAAAGATCTCATCATAAAAACAAAAAGAAGTATTTACTTCATTCACAGATTATTGATCTACAAAGGCAGCGCCTTTTTGATAAATAAGAATTTTTGTTCTTGAATCTTGAGGCAAAACCTCCTTTAAAAAGAACATAAACTTGTTCTCTTGTCATAAATTTGATCAAATGCGCTTTGCGCTATTGGAAAGTGCCTTGCACTCATGAACTGCGCTTTCGTGCTCCTTGGACCGGCGCTCAGCGCCAAAACATGCCACGTGTCAACCACGTATACAACTTGCGCTTTGCGCTTCTGAAACAGTGCACTGCACTCAGGGGCTGGCGCTTAGCACCAAGCGCGCCATGTGTCACTCACTGGTGCACCATTAAACCAGCGCAAAGTGCTCATAAATTGAAAGCGCGATGCTCTAATAAACTGGCGCTTAGCGCTAAGCGCGACACGTGTCATTTTCGTGTGCGCTACTTGGCAGAAGCGCAATGCGCTCTTTGATTGGCGCGAAGCGCTTGGCGCGCCATGTAGCGCACTGTCAGAACACACATTGTTCTGATGAATGCTATGCATTCAATACAAGACAAAAATTGTCAGGATCTAAGGCTCAGCATTATTAAAAGGGCCAAGCCCAGGTAAAATGTCAACAGCCAGAACAACAAAATGTTAAACATTTTAATTGGTCTTAGCCCAATATTGGCCGTAATTCCTCAATTTATATCGAACTGGGCCCATCTGGTCATGAATATTCAACAGATCTAAGTCCCAAACTAGGCTACAGATCTTCCAATCAATTCACACCGGTTCGAGGGTACATCTTTTTACTCCTCTGATATCTGTCCTTGTAATCCTTCAACGTCTTCAGAGAGGTGACGGGTCCCGACAACCATACATTTCTACAGACTGTGGGGTCCTTAAACTCATGGACTACGATGTCCTTAAACCCTATAGACTACGATGTCTCTAAACCGGACTGTGGGGTCCTTAAACTCATTGACTATGACATCCTTAAACTTCATAGACTACGATGTCTTTAAACTACGGAATGTGGGGTCCTTAAACTAATGGACTACGATGTCCTTAACCTGGACTGTGGGGTCCCTTTAAACCCATGGACTACGATGTCCTTAACCTGGACTGTAGGGTCCCTTTAAACCTACGGACTACGATGTCCTTAACCTTGGACCGCAATGTCCTTGAACTAACCGACCGCAATGTCCCTAAACTAAACAATAGAGCCCAATTACTCTTTTGTTGTATCTAAACGATCCAGTTAAGTTGATCTTAGTCTAAAAATTAGACTAACGTATCCTTAACATACGTTTAAGTTGATCTTAGTCTCAAATGAGGCTAACATATCCTTAAACCCAACCCCCAAACCCAAATCTAAGAAGATATGGATTTGGACTAATCCACGCCCTACGGGCAACAACATAAATTAGTCTCCGTATACAATCCACGGGCAACCAAACACACACGACACGAAGTGACCATCTGGAGAAGGAGAAAATTGTTACCGCGACGCGGTAGCGTAATTAACTGCAGGGGCTTGCGCCTGCAGGGAAAAGCGTCCCCACAATCAAAAAACCCTCAAACGAGGGGGAATCTGACGAAGTCTGCTACATCGGCCGCATCCGTTTAAACCTTCGATACATAGTGCCATAAATCAACTTGGCATATTCGGAGAGGTGGATGGATAGTACCAATTAGCATCTGCCCCGAATCTCAGGCAAGACGGACCTGCGCGGTCGCGTCTCCGTGTTCGATGGGGAACAGATTCTGGCACGCCCGGTGGGACCTTTTCCTCTTTCCACTCCACACTTCGTGTGTCGTGTTCGCGAATGAATCACGGTTTGATATGGTTGCCCTTGGGTTCGAGGTACTAAGATTTGGTGTCTTGCTGGGTGCAGAAAACAATGGCGTCTACTTGCGTGAAGTGTTTCAACTGCAATTGCAACTCACGCTCCGCCTTATCTGGAGGCATAGCTTACAGGCCCCAAGCGGCCTCCCTGTTCACGATGCCGGTAGAACAGGTCACTCAGGCGACCACTGGATTGTTTTTCGGGACCATGCTCCCGCCAATGAGCTTTAGTGCTCCTATACCAACACCAGAAGCTCCCAAGAAGTCGGTCTTTGATCGGCTTGCAACTACTGCGGCCCCTCTCAACGGGTCGTCCAACTCCAGCGCCTCAGTCTTCGCCAGATTGGGCCAAAGTTCATATGGGCCCATGATGAAGCCTGCTGTACCAGAAAAGGTTGTTCCGAAGAGGATAGCCATCCCTGCTCCTAAAGTCATCAAGACGGCTTCTCCTGCTAAAAGGTCAGTCTTTTCAAGACTGACGGTTCCGGCTCTCACTCCAGCTCCAGTTCCTGCTCAATGGTCTATCTTTGACAGATTGGATACCGCTACTCAACGGACGTCAGTCTTCAAGAGGCTGGTACCAGAAGTGCCTCACCAGAACAGGGGGCAAGACAAAGCCATCCCCATCACCGAACCAACCCCAACAGCTCGACATGCTCGACGTCGCTACTGGCGCCGAGTAAAGTAGGCTGGGGGCAACTCCCCCTCTGGGCTAACTCCACCAGCCCTAACGGTGGAAGTCAATGCTGCTGTTCCAACCGGGAACAACTTTGAATTGCTGAACAAGGTGCGCAAGAACTCTCCTACCGCCGTACTGAAAAGATCTCCTCCACCGGTGGAGAATGTTACAGAAATAAAGCCGGAACAGCCCCCTCAACGGCTATCCTTCAGAGTTTACAAAGTCTGGCGACGGGTCCAAGAATCGGTGATTGATCAAGACTATCCCCGTCGACAGAAGAAGATGAAACTCGAGCAGGAAGAAAACCGTTATAGCAAGCCACAAAGGACGACAACAACCTGGGTGCCTGCTGTAACGGCCCCCTCAACGTCAACTGCTCAAAAGAGAAGGAGGCCAGAGAAAGCCCTTGTAAACGTGGCGGGCCATAAAGACGCTGAGCCCAAACGCCCTATGTCTAGGGGCATAACGGTGCATACTGTTTACATGGATTCCGGAAAAGAAGAAAGCCGCACTTCGACGGATCACCGACCGCTCAACCGATCAATAACAAGGGCTCAGGAACAACAACAGCAGAAGCTTCAGGAGATGCTGACTGCAATGGCCGCACTCACCGGGCCAAAAGAAAGCCCAGAGGCATCATCAGAACAACATCACGAACAAGAAACGGATGCTGACTTCCTACGCAAAGTCCTTGAGAAGAAGGACAGAGAAGCTACAGAACAAGGTACCAAAATAAAACGAATGGCGGTTCTCTTCCAAGACATGGTAGGGATGATGTTACAGCCAGATCCTCCAGCTGAAGACCCTCCGATCATTATTGAAGACGACAGAGGGGAGACATCTAGCCCTCCTTCGGCTCTTTCAGCAGCCAAGGAGGAAACCATTTCCAAGGCCGCACTGGATGACTATATTGCTCAGCAAATACGAGCTCAACAGGTGGATGAAGCGGCCGGCCAAGTCGTTAAAACCGGGCGATCGTATCCAAGATGGTATAACCAAATAAAATACCCGCCAGGATACACGATCCCTAAATTCCATGTGTACAAGGGATCAGGCAATCCTCACCAGCATGTCACCCAGTTCAAGGCTCTTTACGGTAACACCAAGGGTGATGATAAACTTTTGCTCCGTCAATTCGTCGGCAGCTTGTCCGAGACAGCGTTCGAATGGTACTCCGAACTCCCGAACGATTCTGTCAAGACATTTGCGGAGATGGAGCTGTTATTAACGCAAAGATTAGCGAGTGCTAGTGAACGCACCTCGATAACGGCATTAATCAATGCCAGGGTGAAGCCAGGCGAGACGTAGGTCCAATACGCCATACGATGGCGGAATCTGTGGTCAAAATGCGAACAGCGCATCGAAGAAGCACCGGAGGTAGGCATATTCATGGGCACTCTTGATCCGCAGGCGACCATCTCCCAGTTCATGATGTTTTTCAAGCCGACTACTTTCCAGGCCTTGATTGACAAGTTGGCATAAATGAACCAGATGGGTCATAGACCGTCTCCTCTAAAGCCGGACTCTCGAAATGAGAAGGGAAAGGGGAAAGCGATCGTCGTCGCCAATGCTCAACTGTAAGTCTATGTAACCCACCCCAGTACTTACGGGGAGGCGGAAAGAGTAAAAATCAGATTTTTATCACAAAGAAATATAGACTAACCATGAAGGATCTTTGCTAAACAAAAGCTAACAAACAAACTACAAGTTCTAGCTACTTGGTAAGATGGTTATACGCAGTTCTCGAACTCCTTCTATTCATGTAGTGGTTCTCCTTGTTGCTAGCTCCTTTGAGTGGTGTAGACGGCTCCTCCTCTTCGTATTCTCTTTGCCGAAGGAAGATCCACCCGAATGCCTCTACCTTGAGCTCCTACCTTAACCAAGAAGTAACAAGAGTGCTTGGCTTGCTAGACTAAGAACCCTAGACTGAGTAGAGAGCTGTTTTGATGGTTTTATCTCACAAAGCTTGGATTTTCAACACATGAAACACTTAAGCTTTTGAGAGAGAGGAAGAGGGAGAGCAATGCAAGAGAGAGAAAGAGCATGAGAGAATGAGAGACTAATCTCAACCTTGCTCTCATATGAGAGATATATGAGAATAATAATAATAATTAGGAAAATTATGATGGTTAGTTGATTTGATCATTATCATTTCAATTTAATTCTAATGCAAGCTTCAAGAAGTATCTTTTCCAAAAGAAAAAACAAGGTCAACAAAAGTCAACAAGTCAAATGGTCAACCCAACCCTAACCATGGCACAATTATCTTTAATTAATATTATTAATCATATTTCTCATTCTCATCAGGGTTTAGAAAAAGTCAACGGTCAGAAACCCTAATGAGGTTCCTCTGCCTCTGTCAACTGTGCATACACACCCGCATCCGCATTCCGAGGAACATGAATACAATGAGACAAAACCAATCCCAAAACAAATACTAGGATCTGGCTTAAACCAAAGCCCGCTAGTAATAACTGTCCGGACACCAAACGTGCACAAGTGCGCGTATGTGAATGAACCCTGTCGCAAAACCATGCGACCTCTACTCTGTTTTGCCCAAAGGCGAACAACCCTCTGTGTGGGACTCTAAAGACTCGACACTACGCTGGCAGTGGGTTTAACCACAGGCCGCAAGCGGTACTAGCTGTACGTAACGGTTCCCAGGTAGATGCCGATAAGAAGACCGATGAGGTGAACCCATCCGAACTCCTACTGAGCCTGAATGAGACAATCTCCGTACAGTCCGGTCTGTTAGTCTGAGAGTATCGCATGTCGGGCCTAGGGGCGGTAAATGTAAGACCCCTAATAGCGGTACAAGTCGTGCCGGAGTGTAGCCCAGAGCACCCTAAGAAACTACTGGAAACACTACCAGTAATTCTCGCTTGCCCTGGTCTGGGACTTTGTGTAATGGCTCTCCTAGACACATCGCGATATCAACCCCCAATACCGGGGGAGACGAATCCTATCTAACCGCTACTGCCTCCAAGTGCTGTAGGACTGCACCCAACTACTACCTGTTTGCATGACTCCTTTGAGCCGTGGTAGGGTAGTAATCAAAGGACAGTGGGAACACACTCGAGGTGAAGTAGCAATGCTAAGTCGACGGACTAAGCTGTACTCCTGTCACCTGGGAATTTTTATCTGACGATAGGTATAGTACCAACCAATAGTTCCCGACGAGTCTTGTCCAGTGTACTCGTAACCTAACGAACACCCGCATACTATCTCCAGTACGACGTACTAATGGCTGTGGGATAGACCATCTCCCCTGCTAGGATGAAAAGCGTATACGCTAGTCTACTCCGGAGTATCGATGCCCCGTCTCGATAATCCTACGACTAGGGACCTCTATAAGGATGTGCTTATATATTACCCAGCCTCCACTAGTGTGACTGCCATCACAACGCTGGTAATCAAGCAAAGATCCTAAGGGCTCCACTAATATGTATAAGCGATATGCTAAATGAAACATATGTACATATTGAAGTAGAAACAAACCAAGTAGCATACTACCATTTTGAGAAAGATTGTCTATATAACTGTGAATAATCCAAGCATCCATTAAGTAATATACAAACTAGTATGATACAGTAATGGCCTCTAGGACATATACACTAACAATCTCCCACTTGCACTAGGGCCATGTACTGGCGTATCGAAGAGCTATCATCTCGAATAGCCTTTCGAACTGCGTCTGAGGAATAGCCTTTGTGAATGGATCTGCAGTGTTATCATCTATAGCAACCCTCTGAACCTCGATCTCCCGGCAATCCACGATCTCCCTGATCAGGTGAAACCGCCTCAAGATGTTTCTGGACTTCTGATGGGACCTGGGTTCCTTAGCTAAAGCTATAGCCCCGTTGTTGTCACAATACAGAGGTATTGGATAAACATTGGATGGAACCACCTGAAGTTCTGTCAAGAACTTTCTCATCCAGACGGCTTATTTTGCGGCATCAGATGCTGCGATATATTCCGCTTCCATCGTCGATTCAGCAACGGTTTCCTGTTTGGAACTCTTCCAACACACCGCCCCTCCATTGAGAATAAAGACATAACCCGACACGGATTTGGAGTCATCCTTGTCACACTGGAAGCTGCAGTCAGCAAAGTCCTCGATCTGGAGGTCTTTTCCATCGTAAACCAAAAACATATCCTTAGTCCTTCTCAGGTACTTCAGAATGTTCTTTACCTCTATCCAGTGCTTCTCCCCAGGGTTTGACTGATACCGGCTTACTACGCTCAGTGCATAAGCTATATCTATTCTGGTACACAACATCGCATACATTATAGAGCCTACCGCAGAGGCGTATGCAATCCCTTTCCAAATCAGTCTTGGGAGACATCTCTTTGGAGAGGGTGATCCCGTGACAAGCCGGTAAATTACCGCGCTTGGAATCTTCCATACTGAATCTTTTCAATATGGTGTCGATGTACCTGGACTGTGAAAGTCCTAATATCCTTTTGGACCTATCACGATAAATCCAGATCCCAGAATGTAACAGGCATCACCCAAGTCTTTCATGGAGAACCTGTGTGACAAGAACCCTTTGACAGATTGTAGCATAGGAATGTCATTTCCTATCAAGAGAATGTCATCCACGTATAAAACGAAGAATACGACAATTCGTGCTACAATCATACTATAAATACATGGTTCATCTAGATTTTTGATAAAGCCAAATTCTTTGACCGTCTCATCAAAATAGATGTTCCAACTCCGCGATGCCTGCTTTAGTCCATAAATGGACTTAAGCAACTTGCACACCTTCCCACTGCTCCCACTCTGAATGAAACCTTCTGGCTGGTCCATATAGACACACTACTCTAAATTTCTATTTAGAAAAGCGGTTTTTACGTCCATCTGCCAAATCTCATAATCGTGGAAGGCAGCAATGGCAAGAAGGATCCAAATGGATTTGAGCATATCCACTGGAGAAAAGGTTTCGTCATAGTTCAAACCAGGTCTTTGACGAAAACCCTTTGCAACAAGTCTAGCCTTATAGGTCTCAACCTGTCAATCTACACCAATCTTCCTTTTGAAGATCCATTTGCAGCCTACGGGTTTTACCCTTTCTGGAGCAACGTCCAAAGTCCATACTTTTTTGGTGTACATGGACTCCATCTCGGTCCGCATTGCATCCAGCCATTTTACCGAGTCAGTGCTCTGAATGGCCTGCTGGAAGCTAGTCGGCTCATCATTATCAATGATGCAATCCTCTCTATCCCCGTCTATGAGAAAACCGTAGTATTTCTCGGGCGGATGAGACTGCCTACTACTCCTACGGAGTGGCTCTGGAATGTCATGTCCTTCCGAACCTTCTGGTTCTACTAAGCTTTCAGTAATAGCTTGTGGTTCTGGAATTTCTTCCAGTTCTATTGCGCTCCCACTTGTTTCTTTTTCTAAGAACTGATGTTCCAAAAAGTGGGCACAATGAGAAACAAAAACCTTTTATTCTTCTGCGTAATAGAAAAGGTACCCCCTGGAGTTCTTTGGGTATCCCACAAACTTGCACAGTACTGAGCGTGCCTCGAGTTTGTCCGTATGCTGCTTTTTGACAAAGGCTGGACATCCTCATATCTTTAAATATTGAAGATAGGGTTTCTTCCCACTCCACATCTGATATGGTGTGGTAGGCGCTGACTTAGTTGGAACTCGGTTCAAAAGATATGCAGCTGATTCTAGTGCATATCCCCAGAAAGATCGCGGCAACTCAGCGTTACCCATCATGGAACGTACCATATCCAATAAGGTTCGGTTCTGTCTCTCCGATACACCATTGTATTGTGGTGTGTATGGAGTGGTAAGTTAAGAGAGAATTCCATTCTCTTTTAGGTAATCCAGGAACTCGGCACTTAGGTATTCACCACCTCGATCAGATCTCAGTGTCTTGATACTTTTGCCGGTTTGTTTTTCTACTTCATTCTTATATTCCTAGAATTTTTCAAAGGCTTCAGATTTACGCACACGCATGTGTAGACATTGGACCACATACATCGCTGTGTACGAGTCCCAAGAACTCGCTCGCTCTTACTCCATATCCAGTGAACGGAGTTTTTGTCATCTTTCTTTTGAGACACGATTGACAAGTTGCATATGATTGATATTCGAACGGATCCAAATATCCTTCTGTATGCAACTTAGTTAACCTTGTCACATTGATGTGACCCAGTCTACAATGCCATAAGAAAACATGATTTAATTCTGGAGACTTTCTTTTGTGTGTATTCTGGATATTGAAAATCTATGGTTGGTTCAATACGTATATACCGTTGCTTAATCTACCCGACCCAATCAGAACATGATTAAGGTGAATGTTTAGAACATTGCTTACAAATGCAAAATCATAACCTTCTTTAGACATTAAAGATACAGATATGATATTACAAGTCGAACTGGGTACAAAATAACAGTCGTGCAAAACCAAAACATGTCCATCTTTCAATCCCAAGTGATAGTCCCCCACGGACTCAGCATCCATGCCTGCTCTGTTTACAACTCTGAGGGTCATATCACCTGCCTTCAAAACTCTACGCCTTCTTTGTGCCTGCAAAGAATTACAGATATGAGATCCCGATCCGGTATCCAATACCCAGGAAGTAGAGTTGATTGATAGACAGTTTTCAATAACATACACACCTGAAGCCGAAGCCACAACTTGCTTCGGGTCCTGGTTCTTGGCCTTCTAAGCCCTGCAATCTTTCTTCCAGTGTCCTTTCTTATGACAATAAAAGCACTCTTCCTTCCCCACAAGTTTTCCCGCTACCTTTGCTACCTTTTCCTTTCCCTTGGCTTCAACTTTACTAACACCGCCCCTTGGTTTGGTGGGGGCATTCTTCTTCTTTCCTTTGGCTTTCGCTTTGGACCTAGAAAAGGAAGCTAGACAAAGCGGGTGTTTCCTTGACTTTCTGTAGGGTGCCCTCTGCACTCCTCAACATGTTGAGGAGTTCCGGAAGATCAACTTCTTTTCTTTGCATGTTGAAGTTCAGGATAAACTGGGCGTAAGTGGAAGGAAGGGACTGGAGAATCAAGTCAGTGTAGAGCTCATTCTCTAACGTGGTCCTGAGGTCCGCGAGCTCTTTAATGTAGCCAATCATCTTAAGCACGTGTTCCGCTACAGATGATCCGACGGCCAACCTCGCTGAAAACAACTTTTTCGAGGTTTCGTATCTGGCGATAAGCGATTGCTCTCCATATAGTTCCTTAGTATGGAGAAATATGGATTCATGGTCCATATTCTCGTGCCTCCTCTGATGATCATTGTCCATAGAGGCAAGCACGAGGCACTTGGCCTTCGCGCAGTCAATCTCCCAGGTCTTGCGGATTTCCTTATCCGCGACACTGGATTCTGGACCTGGGACGGCGGGGGCTTTGGTGGTAAGGAGATACCACAACTTGTCATAAGTGATTGCCATTTTGTCATTTCTGATCCAATCTTTGTAGTTTGGACCTATCAGTATATTTTTATCTAGTGGTAACTTAAGGTCGGTCATGATGTTTGGTCGCTGCAATTAGGAGAGAGAGAAGAAACACTTTAGCATGATGCTCTTGCAAGTTTAGAGTGGTTTTTAGTTTGTCTAAACAGGATGGCTCCCACTGTTTCTCGAATCCTTCCTCAAACCATAAAAGAAGAATCAGTCGGGATCAATCTCACGGTACAATACTTGCTTAACCGTTCAGCCAGGCCAGTGTCGGTACTTCGAAGGAGGTTTTACGACGCTTTCGCGAAGTTCCTTAATTAAATAACCTCTTTTCCCTGTGGGCGTAGCCCCGCTAACACCTTTCTAGACACCTACTTGGTTTATAGCATTGATCGTTAAGTAAGAAAGTTTCCTGAGGAGTAGCATATACTCACAGTAGGATCGGGATCCAAATATCATCGTGTGATAAAGCTGAAGGAATCCTACCAAAATCATCACACTCCAAATGATATGCAGCACTAGCAAGTTTCGGTTTCTTTAGAAACTCCCGATGTGGATTTTTGCCCCATGCTCTTATGACCTTGACGAAGGCCAATATATCATAAGTCACATGTCAAGTTCTACCCGTCATTATCCAGGTTAATTTGAACCCAACCGTACATACCCTTGACGAAGGCCAAAATAGTAGTACGACTGTCTCAAACTAACGCATCTATCTATGCAACAGATAAATATTCGGTAGCTACCAATCACTATGCCTTGGCGAAGGTCAAAATACATAACTTGAATACTACTAAATATTTAACTGAAATGACGGAGGGCTACGAATGGTTTTGGCGAAATCGTGAACGTAGTGAACTTGATATAATTGAAGGAACCTGATAGCTTCTAAAAGGAGTGGTTTAAGCTCGGCGTTTTTAAAAGTTTTCTGTTTTGGAAAAAACCGAGTGGTTTTGAAATTGTTCCAACGATTTAACTTTGGTTTATTTTCTTTGCATTAATATAATGCGTCCCATCAATTAATCCTACCATTACAGAAAACAATGAAAATATGACGTACGCTTATGCCATCCGCATTCGCCACGGGGCCCCATCATCACCCGTTAGGTTACTTAACTAACGACAGAGCGGGGGCTGGACTAGCGCGGATACAAAACATAAGCAACGCCTACTAGATATCATATATAGATATATACATTCGTCAGACGCAATGATAGCCATTCCAGATCACAGATGAACACATTGGATATGCTAGGAATCCGCGTTTCGTTCGAGCCTGCAACAAAAGACGGATTACACGGTCGCGATGAATAGCCAAACCCCACCCTAGACCCCTACGTGTGTGGCAAACTACCCGCCATGTACCCGAAGTGAAGCAACCTCCCTCAACAACGTGGGTAGGCCACTCGACACTTCAAAGTACCCGGTAGTTTGTGCACCCCGCCTTGGGTCTATCCTAGGAGCAAAAAAAAGTAAAAGAAATAATATACAATGGTGGCTACAACCTCAACCCGGATGTGCGGCCATAAAAATAATATTACATCAATTTACAATTTATATCAAATGAAAGATAAATGAACACTCATCTCACAACCCCGGCTATTCATCCGCGACAATCCAACAAGTTCATATACACAATCCAACATCACAGATCACAGATATGTACAACCCCCACTAATCGACGTATAGCGATTAGTCGACGTTCAGTACATATATCACATTACAGATATAATCAATTAGCTAAAGTTAATAGAATTTCGATCAATATTCCAATTTGAAACTACCCCAAACACAACACTGTTCTCAGAAGAATCTGGATAGAAATAGAGCATCTTAAAATTCACAAAATATCAAGCTGGACACACTGCAGGAGAAACGAGTTGACTCCGAGTCGACTCGGCCGCGGATCCGCGACGAAACGCTTGGTTTCGCCGCGCTTCCACGGCAGTCTGACCGAGTCATGAGCTCGTTTTTCTTGGGTGTTCCTAAAAAGCCCTGCACGTATTTTTCAGGTCTATGGAAATATTTTTAGACCTGTTTTTAAAATCGGCAGAAAACACAAATTTTTTATGTATTTTGCGATTTTTTTCCGGATCGAAGTTCTAAACACTTTACAAACATGTTAGTTGTTGTTTAGCTAAGCTCTGATACCACTGTAAGTCTATGTAACCCACCCTGGTACTTACGGGGAGGCGGAAAAAGTAAAAATCAGATTTTTATCGCAAGGAAACATAGACTAACCATAAAGGATCTTTGCTAAACAAAAGCTAACAAACTAACTACAAGTTCTAGCTACTTGGAAAGATGGTTATACCTAGTTCTTGAACTCCTTCTCTTCTTGTAGTGGTTCTCCTTGTTGCTAGCTCCTTAGAGTGGTGTAGACGGCTCCTCCTCTTCATCTTCTCTTTGCCGAAGAAAGATCCACCCGAAGGCCTCTACCATGAGCTCCTACCTCAACCAAGAAGTAACTAGAGTGCTTGGCTTGCTAGACTAAGAACCCTAAAATGAGTAGAGATGTGTTTTGATGGTTTTATCTCACAAAACTTGGATTTTCAACACATGAAACACTTAAGCTTTTGAGAGAGAGGAAGAGGAAGAGCAATGCAAGAGGGAGAAAAAACATGAGAGAATGAGAGACTAATCTCAACCTTGCTCTCATATGAGAGATATATGAGAATAATAATAATAATTAGGAAAATTGTGATGGTTAGTTGATTTGACCATTATCATTTCACATTTAATGCTAATGCAAGCTTCAAGAAGCATCTTTTGCAAAAGAAAAAACAAGGTTAACAAAAGTCAACAAGTCAAATGGTCAACCCAACCCTAACAATGGCACAATTATCCTTAATTAATATTCTTAATCATATTTCTCATTCTCATTAGAGTTTAGAAAAAGTCAACGGTCAAAAACCCGAATGAGGTTCCTCTGCCTCTGTCAACTGTGCATACACACCCGCATCCGGGTTCCGAGGAACATGAATACAATGAGACAAAACCAATCCCAAAACAAATACTAGGATCTGGCTTAAACCAAAGCCCGCTAGTAATAACTGCCCGGACACCAAACGTGCAGATGTGCTCGTATGTGAACGAACCCTGTCGTAAAACCATGCGACCTCTACTCTTTTTTGCCCAAAGGAGAACAACCTTCTGTGTGGGACTCTAAAGACTCGACACTACGCTGGCAGTGGATTTAACCACAGGCCGCAAGCGGTACTAGATCTACGTAACGGTCCCCAGGTAGATGCTGATAAGAAGACCGATGAGGTGAACCCATCCGAACTCGTACTGAGCCTGAATGTGACAATTTCTGTACAGTCCGGTCTGTTCGTCTAAGAGTATCGCATGTCAGGCCTAGGGGGTCAGTAAACGTCAGACCCCTAATAGCGGTACAAGTCGTGCCGGAGTGTAGTCCAGAACACCCTGAGAAACTACTGAAAACACTACTAGTAATTCTCGCTTACCTTGGCCAGGGACTTTGTGTAATGGCTCTCCTAGACACAGCGCGATATCAACCCCCAAAACCGGGAGAGACGAATCCTATCTAACCGCTACTGCCTCCAAGTGGTTCGGGACTGCACCCAACTACTACCTGTTTGCACGACTCCTTTGAGCCGTGGTAGGGCAGTAATTAAAGTACAGTGGGAACACACTCGAAGCGAAGTAGCAATGTCAAGTCGACGGACTAAGCTGTACTCCTGTCACCTGGGAATTGTTATCTGACGATAGGTATAGTACCAACCAACAGTTCCCGACGAGTCCTGTCCAGTGTACTCGTAACCTAACGAGCACCCGCATACTATCTCCAGCACGACGTACTAATGGCTGTGGGACAGACCATCTCCCCTGCTGGGATGAGAAGCATATACGCTAGTCTACTCCGGAGTATCGATGCCCCATCTCGATAATCCTACGACTAGGGACCTGTATAAGGATGTGCTTATATATTACCCAGCCCCCACTAGTGTGACTGCCATCACAACGCTAGTAATCAAGCAAAGATCCTAAGGGCTCTACTAATATGTATAAGCGATACGCTAAAAGAAACATATGTACATATTGAAGTAGAAACAAACCAAGTAGCATACTACCATTTGGAGCAAAATTGTCTATACAACTGTGAATATCCCAAGCTTCCATTATGTAATATACAAACTAGTATGATACAGTAATGGCCTCTAGCGCATATACACTAACATCAACAGCAGCCTGGTGGCCCGAGACTAGTTGATCGCCAAAATAAAAGAACTCGATCTCTCGAAGATAAAATGTGTCGCCCTTACTCGTTCCCGCGAGGCAAGACAAAGAGGTTATTCGAGCTTGCACTCCGCAATAGGCTCATTACTCTGTCAGAGCCAAGACGCCCAGCGCAACCAGGCGACATTAGCAATCCTAACTACTGCCCTTATCACGGAATGTTGGGCCATCTGATCGAGGATTGTTACATCTTCAAAAGCTGGATAGAAGATCAATACCAGCAGGGAAAAATCGTATTATCTGAGAATTGGAAGGTTAACCCGCCTCGGCCACACACTCCCAAGAAAACGGATACACCGGGGGTATCATGCTCTTTCGTAGAAGAAGCTCCATGGGAGGTCGCTCTTTCTGCCAAGACGAAAAGAATGCTGAAAGATCTCCAAACATGCCCGGCGATCAGATGGAAAAATCCACTCGAACCCGAGATCATCGAAGGAATGTTAAAGCCGCACCCAACTCCAAAAATCGGTGGTGATAGCCAAAGCACTCACCCCCAGCCGTCAAAATCTTTGAAGAAGAAAAAGAAGACCAAAAAGCCCGTGAAACCTGGTAACAAGCGCACGGACCTACAAAAGCAAATTGACATGCTGGAAGAGTATAACCAGCAGGCGCGGACTCCAATCACGCACCAAGAGTTCCTCAGCCACTCTTCGAGGATGGAAATGATGGAGAAGACTCATCGGATGAATCTGAAGATTACGTGGCAAGTTGTCATGTGATCTCTCACTCGTCTCTAGACGATGAAGAGGCTCCTTGCATAAAGAAACTGGGGGCAGGTTCTGAGCCAGAACTTCTGGGGCTATCAGATGAAATAATTGATGCATTTCTGAATGCAGCTCTTCTTAAAAGCAAAGCTGATCGAGAGAGTGAGATGGCCATATTTGAAAAGGACAAACGCCGGCGACGAGACGAAAGGCCTCAAATATTCCCAACAGATCAAAGTACCTCCGTTGCAAATAAAAACAGGTTCAAAACGAGAAAGAGGTTCGCTAAAGACATATCAATAGGAATGAAGCTACCATCCTCCGAAGCGAACACCTTTGGTGAAGCAGAAACACATCTTATCTACTGCCTATATCATCGAAAGATTGCACACCATACCGAAGAGTGCAACGCTTTTACAAGATGGTGGCAGGGATATATGGCTCACCGGCAGCATTTCAAACGGATGAAACGCAAAACTCGTCGAGAGAAAAGAAATACAAACGAGGAGCATAAAAGAACTGCCAGCAGCTGTCACATGGTCGGCACTGGGGAACCGCAAGTTCTCACCTTCGGGAGCGATTCTGATGAAGAAATGACTCTTGACCGTCTCTTTAAAGAATCCATCTCGGGAAAAGAGGAAAAACCGAAGACCTGTGAAAATATTCAGCTGCGCAATCGTATGCTACCCGAAAAGAATCTTGGGCCCTCGAACAGTGGGTCAAATAGAAAAAATAAGGGAAAAGAAAAAGTCCCTGAAGATATCATCCTTGATGACCAAGCCGTCAAAAAGATGACAGCCAAGGACCCGCCAAAGAAAAGTAGGGTGGACTACAACGTTCTGGCACACTTGAGGAAGATACCCTCGCAGTTAAGCATTCTCGACGCCCTTCTGCTATCCAAAGAGGCGAGAGATTCTTTAATCAAGGCACTGCAGGTGCCCGAGCAATTCCAAACTTTCCTCGCCGAAGAAAAGATGAAGGACGAGCTGGAAGAAGTACACACAGCCGATGTCACCTTCGGCGATGAAGATCTCCTCCTTGGGACATGCGAGCACAACCATCCCCTATATGTCTTCAGATACTGTTATGACATCAAGATAGGTAAAATCCTATTAAACAATGGGTCCTCCGTCAACCTCCTTAACGTAAGAGTGCTAAAGGAAATCTACATGAGCATTCAACACCTCGCTCGCGATAAAATCACCATCTCCGGGTTCGACTCTCAGTCATCACGGACGCTTGGGTCCGTGATACTGACGTTACGCTTTGGGCTGCTCGTCACTGATATCAAGTTCCACATCATTGACGCTAAGACATGCTACAACGCTTTGCTCGGCCGGCCCTGGTTACACGAGTACGACATCATTCCTTCTACACAACATCAGTGTATGAAGTATTTTAAGGACGGTCTCGAGTATACTTTGACAGGAGAGCTAAACCCATTCTCCGTGAACGAAATCCGCTAGTAAGAAGATGCAAAATACTTCTTGCCGGACTTTGAGGACACAGAAAAATGTCACAAACCGGAGAACAGAGCTATCCCTACCATTCCGGTCTTCGGGAGTGATACCGAGGAGGAAGATGAGATAGTTTACTCAGGTCTGCCCCAGTGCAACAAGCCGAGACCGTCCGCTCCTATGCTTATCTTTGGCAGCGACTCGGAAGATGAGGTCCATGCCGTATTCTCTGCTCAGCCATCAATACAAACCTTCGCTGATGAAGAGCAAAGTTTACAAGTTGCCATGGTTCCGCCCAAGCATCATAAAGAACTAGACGCGCTTGATACCTACAATGTGGAAGAGCTGCAGATGTTCTATGTCCCTCCCAGGCGAGAAGGTGAAAAGGAAATCCTATTCTACAGATTTGGGGAAACCAAAGTGGAGAAAGAAATCTGGCACGGCGCGGATTCTACACTCGACAGGCTCCAGCCCATCCGTTTGCCCAGATATTATACGAACGGACTAAAAAGGTTGTTAAGGTGTCAAGGCATACCTTTCAAACAGACCGCTCGAAAAGCTAAGTTCTATGACAGGATCTGGAACGTTCCCAGAACTCAAAGAAAGTTGCCCAATGGGAGAATGGAAACGACCGGGCTTGGGTACGTTTAATCCAAGAAACGGGAGCTACTCCGCGACTGCTACGTCATACATGACTTTGATGAAGAGGGAGATGCTCTGTGGGAAGATGCCAACCCTAAACCAGAAAGAGCTCCCACCGTGAAAATTCCCAGTCCGTCGTTCGAAGAACAAATGGACAAGCTTATAAGGGAAGTGGGTCAAAAGGTTCGAGACGACCATAATCGCGAAATGGCTATCTACGAGAAAGCCAGGACGCAACGCCTCCTTCAACAGGCTGTGAAGAATGAAAATGCTCCTCTTTGCCAAACCGTTGTACAAAAGGCCCGACGCAGAGGCAGAAACAAACCAAAGAGCGGGAAAGGCGTTGGACAGCGACAAAGTAGGTCCAAGAAGCCACGCGATCCGGAATCGAGCGGCCAGGATTCATCTCTTATGAAGAAGATGGGTCGAGCATACTCTTTTGCCCAAGACAAGACAAAGAAGATACTTGATCTTGCCATAAAATATCAAATGATCATCCTCCCGGAGTCCAAGCACCCCGAGCAAGCAGGCGAAGTCTCTCACCCGGACTATTGCTCCTATCATAGGGTAATAGGACATCCTATTGAAGACTGCTTCACATTCAAGAATTGGGTCAAAGACCAGTATCAGCAGGGTAGGTTCGCTCTATCCAGCAGTTGGAGGGTAACCCCGCCGTAGAAGCATGAACCCAAATCTATGAGGGTAGAACCAGATCCACATCGGTCTTGGAAGCGAGCTCGTACCTGTCACGTGATAACGCTGTCAGAAGAAGAGCCCGAGAATATGGATGAGCTCTCCCGGTGCTTCGACAACGATAATGACGAGGTAATCTCAGAATTTCCACCGCCACCAAAAGAGCTGGAAGATGGGATACATACTGCTGCAGATAACCTCAAGAAAATTGATTTGGGGACAGCAAGTGACCCGCGGCCGACGTTCGTCAGTGAGCTGTTGTCTGAAGAAAGGGTGGCTACGCTAAAAGACGTGCTCATGCAGTATAAAGATTGCTTCACATGGAACTATTCCAAGATACCAGGATTAGATCCAGAGATTTCTATGCACAAACTGGCGATATCCCCGAACGTCAAGCCGATCAAACAAGCACCGAGAAGAATGCGGCTCAAGTTTAAGATGAGCATCAATGCCGAGGTCAAGAAACTAATCGACTCCGGTTTCATCTAAGAGGTTCAGTACCCTGACTGGATCGCCAACATCGTCCCGGTAATAAAGAAGAATGGGACGGTGCGCTTATGTGTTGACTTTCGGGATCTCAAAAAAGCCTGCCCGAAGGACGACTTCCCAGTACTGGTCACCGAGCTGATGATAGACAACACGTCCACCCACGAAGTCTTCTCCTTTATGGACGGCTCATCAGGATATAATCAGATAAAGATGCATCCCGAGGACCAGAAACACAACGCTTTCCGGACCCCTTTGGGCATATTCTGCTACAAGGTAATGCCCTTCGGTCTAAAGAACGCCGGTGCCACCAATCAGAGGGCCATGAAGAAGATCTTCGATGACCTCATACATGAAATCGTCGAATGCTATATCGACGACCTCGTGGTTAAAAGCAAATCATACGAGGAACATTTAGAGCATCTGAAGACCGTATTTCAATGCCTTGGGCAATACACTTGAAGATGAACCCTCTTAAATGCGCGTTCGGAGTTTCCTCGGGCAAATTCCTAGGATTCATCGTACGACACCTAGGCATCGAGATAGATCCGTCGAAGATCAAGGAAATCATGGAAATGTCTCAACCAAGGACTCTTATTCAACCGCGGTCTCTCCAAGGGAAGCTCGCATATATCCGGCTATTTATAGCCAATCTCTCAGGAAGGTGCCGTCCCTACAGTCACTTGATGAAGAAGGGAACCCCGTTCATCTGGGATCATAAATGCCAAAGCGCACTGGACGAAGTCAAACAGTACCTGCAGAATCCGCCAGTGCTGGATGCTCCAGTCAAGGGAAAGCCTCTCATTCTGTATACAATAGCTCTCGAAGGTTCTTTAGGCATGCTGTGGGCACAAGAGAACGACCAAGGGAAGGAGAGAGCCCTCTACTATTTGAGTCAAGTTCTCCTGGAGGAAGAAAGCAGTTACTCTCCCATTGAAAAGCACTGCCTGGCGTTGATCTTCGCAATAACGAAGCTCGGACACTATGCATTGGCACATGAGGTCCACTTCATATCAAAAGTGGATCCTCTCAAGTACTTGATGTCAAAGGCCATATTAACAGGACGACTCGCTAAATGGACCTACTTGATGGAGTTCTCGATAACTTATCGGCCTCTTAAGGCAGTAAAAGGCCAGGCCATCGCCGACTTCCTCGCTGAGCATCCGATACCTGCCGATTCTCCTTTAAATTGCGAACTGCCAGACGAACATGCATTTGACACGATCGACGGGGGTGATACCCGGTGGGAACTCTATTTCGATGGAGCATCTTCCATAAAGAAGCGCAAACAAAGCCCCCCATAATCAAATCAGGGTAGGCCTCATCTTCATGACTCCACAAGGAGGGATAATGCGCTTTGCCTTCTCGTTAACAGAGCCGAGAATGAACAATGAAGCCGAGTATGAAGCTTTGATAGCAGGTCTCGAGATCGCCATCGATATGGGAATTGAAAACCTCCTCATATACGGAGATTCCCAACTGATCGTTTGTCAAGTAAACGGCGACTCTCAGACGTGCAAACCAGAGTTGGTGAAGTACGGCGAGAGGGTGCAGCAACTGCTGACCCAAATTCCTTCCTACACCTTGGAAAGTATACCGCGCGGGGAAAATAGCAAGGCAGATGCATTAGCCAAGCTCGCTAAAGAACTGGCCGACGAGAACCTTGATGACGTGAGGATCGTGGTGCGAAGCCGTCGGGTTCTTGCACCGGCCGAAATATCTCCGGAGTCGTTCGAAGAAAAGGGAGCGACCGAGAAAATGACTCTGTAAATAAAAGACCAGGAAAAGGTTACCGATTGGAGGGAAGTCTTTATAGACTACTTCAAATCCCGTCGAACACCTGAAGATGCGTCTTCAAGACATCAGCTTATAAAATGAGCTCTATCTTTTGCTTTCGTCAATGATACTCTGTGTAAAAGGTCATTTGATTCTCTGTGGCTAAGATGCCTGGGACCTGAAGAGGCAAAGAGGGTCGTCCAAGAAACTCATGACGGACTCTGTGGTTCTCACCAAGCCGACACTAAGATGAAGCTGAATATCAAACGGATGGGTTATTATTGTCCCACGATGATCCAAGACTGCTTCGAATACGGGAAGCAGTGCCACTCGTACCAGATTCATGGCGACTTTATCCATCAGCATCCAAATCCACTACATCCAATGGTGGCTAGCTGGACATTTGAATGTGGGGGACTGACATAATCGTCCCCATCGAACCAGCATCATCCAGAGGACATCGATTCATTTTAGGACAATTGATTACTTCTCCAAATGGGCAGAAGCAGTACCGCTGAGGGAAGTGAAAACGGAGAATATCCTCTATTTCTTCAAGACGCACGTCATTTATCGGTTTGGCACTCCGCGACGAATTATCTCCGATAACAAGCCAGCCTACAAAAGCTACAAGATTAGTCGCTTCGCACAACAGCATAACATAGACTGGAGATACTGCTAAGTCTATAATCCCCGAGCTAACGGTCTAGCTGAGGCTTTTAACAAGACCTTGACGAAGATCGTGAAAAAGATGGTGTCTCGAAATAAGAAGGACCGGCACGAGAGACTGCATGAAGCTCTCTGGGCGTATCGAACTACGTTCAAAACAACCACTAACACAACCCCGTACGCATTGGTATTCGGTACAGAGGCGGTACTCCCCCTCGAGATAGAACTACCCTTTCTACGAGTGGCAGTTCACTACGAGCTAACGGACCAAGAGAATTCTCACCTTCGGCTTGAGGAGCTTGATGCCCTTGATGAAACCCGGCTCATAGCGCAACAAAATCTGGAGGCTTATAAAGCAAAGATGACGCGCTCATACGAAAGATTGACTAGACCAAGGATATTCCGCCAAGGCGAACTCGTGCTAGTGGTCAAAAGACCTATGATCCCCAATCGTGCCAAACGGGGGAAATTCGAGCCGAACTATGAAGAACCGTATATCATAGACATGGTCTACCAGGGTGGGGCCTATCTACTCATGGACATGCACGGCGAAAGGCCCTTTAGGGTAATAAATGGTCTCTTCCTGAAAAAGTACTACGCCTGACGAGTCATGGCCTAGGTCAATGATAGATGACAACGACTATGTCCGCTCGCTATCTTCCTAAGCCCAAACTCTATAAGTAGTAGCCAACAACGGACCGAAACGTCCTTAAACTAACAACGGACCGAAACGTCCTTAAACTAACAATAGACCACTATATCCTAAAACAAGCTGTTGACCGAGACGTCGATAAACTACGGTGGATTGCAGCATCCCAAATCTGATACAAAAAAAAGAAAAAAAAGAAGAGAGAAAAAAAAAGAAAACGGTATGTCCATAAGCAAAATGGGCACGGATGAAAACCCGAAAGGGCTCCGTGAGTAAAAATAGCAGGATTACGGCGAGTTTTGTGAAAACCCGAAAGGGCGCAACCTCGTTAGAATAAAAAAAAGGAGAGAAAAGAAAACAGTATGTCCATAAGCAAATGGGCACGGATGAAAACACGAAAGGTCTCCATGAGTAAAAACAGCAGGGCTACCGGCGAGTTTTGTGAAAAACCCGAAAGGGCGCAATCTCGTTAAATGACACTTGCAAGGTCATCTCGACTTTGTAAGGAGAAACTACCTGCGTGAGATCCTTACGACTCACATGGGAGCAACACACTTTGGGATCCCCATGATTCCTAAGGAGAAATTACACTTGCGAGATCCTCACGACTCGTAAGGAGAACCCTCTTATGGGACCCTCACAGCTCATAAGATTTGAATGTCATAAGCTACAGGGATCTAAACCTGTTCTCAAGCAACCACCACAACCTCCAATATTTCCCTACAAGCTGTTCGGTATTGACCCTTGTATACAATCCACGGGCGAGAATAAATATTTCCCTAACAATGTCTCATCCGTAACTAGGGATATGTTTGCACAGTGAGCAACCCTTGTGAGTCCTCTCGACTTATAAGGAGAAAACACCCTTGTAAGATCCTTACGACTTATAAGAAAAGCCATACACTTAGGAGTCCTCATGATTCCTAAGGAGAAAACGCACCTACGAGATCCTCACGACTCGTAGGGAGAAATACCTTTATGAGACCCTTACGGCTCATGAATTCAAAAGCCTTAGTTGACAGGATCCTAACCCTGTTCACTAAGCCACCTTTGTTCATCATCGACAGAGGCAAATGATGATTCGCTCCTGGCAATATCCCAGTTGTAGCGGTGCTGATGCTGAAATCGGTGTCTAATTCCAAGTTTGCGCAAGAAGCTAGCAAGCCACATATGCATACAAAATAGCCGAAATGATAGAGCAACTTGCAAATCAGCAAGTAAAAAAAATGTATGCATGCAAAATAGCCGAAATGATTGGGCAACTCACAATAAAAAGCAGCGGGTAAAAAATAAAATAGATAGCCGAAATGATTGGGCACCGCGAAAAATAGCCGAAATGATTGGGCAATCGCGACCTTCGCGATATAAAAGCTGAAATGATAGAGCATCACAGAAATAAATAAAATAAAATGAAATTTATGCCCTACAGGTGATATCACATCAATCCCTGTATACAATCCAGGGGCACAAAGAAAGACGGAATCACACCAGACTCCATCAGAAAACGAAGCCAAATCTCGACGGTTCAAGGATAACCTAGAAATCATCAACATCGTTCCTTCCCATTCCAGCAGGATTCAGACGCTGCAATCAACCCTGGAGCTACGGCAAAGCCCCTACTCCAAATCTCAACGGTTCCCAGACAACCTGGAGACCACTTCGATATTCATCTCATTACAACGAACGCAACGTCATCCATATGACCCCGTTCGGAAATACGTCATCAACATGACCCCGTTCGGAAATACGTCATCCACATGGCCCCGTTCGGAAATACGTCATCAACATGACCCCGTTCAGAAATACGTCATCCACATGGCCCCGTTCGGAAATACGTCATCCACATGACCCCGTTCGGAAATACGTCATCCACATGACCCCGTTCGGAAATACGTCATCCACATGACCCCGCTCGGAAATACGTCATCCACATGACCCCGCTCGGAAATACATCATCCACATGACCCCATTCGGAAATACGTCATCCACATGACCCCGTTCGAAAATACGTCATCGACATGACCCCGTCTCGAAAATACTTCATCAACAAGACCCGGTCTCGGAAATACGTCATCCATATGACCCCGTTCGGAAATACGTCATCCATATGACCCCGTTCGGAAATACGTCATCAAGATGACCCTGTTCGGAAATACGTCATCCACATGACCCCGTTCGGAAATACGTCATCCACATGACCCCGCTCGGAAATACCTTATCCACATGACCCTGTTCGGAAATACGTCATCCACATGACCCTGCTTGGAAATACGTCATCAACATTACCCCGTTCGGAAATACGTCATCCACATGACCCCGTTCGGAAATACGTCATCAATATGACCCCGTCTCGGAAATACGTCATCCACATGACCCCGCTCGGAAATACGTCATCCACATGACCCCGTTCGAAAATACGTCATCCACATGATCCTGTTTCGTAAATACGTCATTTACATATCAATCCCACTAAACACTTATGGATCCTCTCGATTCGGAAGGAAGAAAACTCTCTTATAAGATCCTTACGACTTATAAGGGAAAACGCACTTAGGAATCCTCACGATTCCTAAGGAGAAAATACACCTACGAGATCCTCTCGACTCGTAGGGAGAAAGTCTTTATGAAACCCTCACGGCTCATGAAGTTGAAAAGTCTTAGGCAGCAGATCTGAACCTGCTTCCTAAGCCATCACTACCTCTCGAAGAAGCCAAAACAAGATGCTCACTCTATCATCTACAGGCTACGCTTACTGAGATAGCATGCCGACAACATAGAAAAGAGAAGAAAGCGACAAGGAGAACATTTTATTCGCATTTGATTAAAAGCGCGAAGCATACCCATTCAAAAATGTGCAAAAGATTTAGTATATAAAATAAAACACGCTGAAATAAGGATTTTGCCATTCATACTTCAAAAAAGTTCTTACAATTATGAAAGCAGTAAACAAAAACATTATCAAAATCGTAACAATGGTAAAACCTCAGATCCAGGGCATGGATTGAGGAATTCAAAATTGAGGTTGTCCAGAATCTTCCAGGCCTTTCGAACCATCCTAGTATGCTTTCTTTCGAGATCACAAGCATCGGGATCCTTATGGATGTCCTCCACCCTCCGATAGGCAGCAAGTATTGCCGCCTGTTGAAAAGCCTGATGCAGAAGATCGACAAGATTGTCTCACCTTCTCTTTGAGATTAGACCCATCAGATACACCGAGTGCACCTTATTCTCGGCAGCATCCAATGCCTTAGGCGGCATGCCGGCATAGAATAGTGGAAGTGCTCCCCAGATCGCTCCCACAATAAACTTTAAGAGAGAGGAACGTCGAGGAAGCAGTCGACCATTGTATGCGTCAAAAAGACTCATGATTTCGGCACAATGGGCGTTTGTGAATTCTCGGTTTTGAGAACGGCCGAGTGAGCGGATGTCTCCGTAAGAGATAATCTCATCAAGGTCTTACATTTGAGCGTCCAAAACTCCTGAAAATGAAAATCAAGAAGAATTAGCGGACAGACTGATTAAGCAAATTCTTATTAAAAACAGGCATAGGAATTTAAACGACACTTGATATCCCCATGGAGAAAACAAATTCTAATTGTGATACCTAACAAATTTGAATTTGGGAGAAATCCTAAAAATAAAAGGAATCTCATTTAATGAGCGACCCCTCGGGTCGAGGAGTTAAACTCTTTGAGAGCAATGCTCTACAGACAGGAGTGACACCTGTCAAAGTCAATTATGAAGGGAATTTAAAGATATTCCCCAAGAATTCTAAGAGCCTGGCTCTGTAGAGATGATGAAAAACCCATCAGAAAATTAATTAAAATCAATTTTTATGAATCAAAAAATTCTGGGATCTTCAAGATCCATGAACAAAACTCTTAAGAGTTCTTCTTAAGAGATTAAAAAATATACATGTCACCAAAAGAGCAGAGCTCTATTCATGGGATAAGAAACCCCAAGAAAAGATCTCTTTAGATATATGGGTTCAAGAGAGCAAAGCTCTATTAATGAAACCCTAAAAGGGTTTTTCTTTAGATCAAAGATCTATGAAGAGCAAGGCTCTGTTAATGGGCAAAATCCCAATTTAGTTAAAGTTTTAAACTTTACCTAAATTTTAACAGAATTTTGACTCTTAAAAGGTTCTTAAACAAAAGAACAATGCTCTGAAGAAGAGATAATTCTCAAGAAGAAGATGAAAATCATCTAAGGGACCAAAGGTCCTATTTATAGGCGTCGAGAGCCATTTCAACTTCCAAAAGTTGATCCAACGACTGAGATGCTTCCGCCGCCGCACTCACGTATGGGCCACGTAAGCGCAACGGTGGGGGGGCATTTATTTCCCCAATCAGAGCAAAACACTGTTCAAATTCCAAGATTTGAAATGAAGCGACACTTCTGTTTCCCCAATCAGAGCAAAGCTCTGTTCAAATTCCAAGATTTGAAATGAAGCGATACTTCTGCTTCCTCAATCAGAGCAAACCTCTGTTCAAATTCTAAGATTTGAAATGAAGCGAGACTTCTGTTTCCCCAATCAGAGCAAAACTCTGTATTGAAATTCAAAAGTCAAAAATCGATGCAACGCTACAGATCCAGCGCTCTGCGCTAGGCGCGTCACGTGTCAAGCACGGATGCGCTAGCGCAGTTGCACTGCGCCCTAGGCAGCGCACCATGAGTGCGTTAGCGCTAGGCACGTCGCGCGCTACGTGTCAAACACGGGTGTGCTAGCGCAGTTGCGCTGCGCACCTTAAATTAGAGCAAAGCTCTATTTCCAAGATTGGAAAGCGAAGCAACGCTTCATGAAAAGTGGTAGCATCAAGTGCGCCTGCACCAAGAGTCAAAGACTCTGAAGCGGCGCTCACGTGCAGAGCACGAGAGCACTAAGCTCCAAGAGCGCTAAGCACCAAGAGCACTAAGCGCCAGAAGCGCTTCACCCTTGCAAGAATTACTTGCGACAGTGTAAATACTATAGCACATATGCGCCTTACAAAGAAATAACAAGGAATTAAAAATAAAGGAGCACTTGGCGAATAATAAAATGCTTAATTAGAAATCTTTTTATTATTACAATGCAAACAGATCACCAAACATGGGGTCAAAAGGATAGGGGTTTGCAAAGCTAAGAATGAGATTGTTCAGTTCCCTCTCCGTCTTCTCCATCAAGTCAAAACGGCGATCCTCTCGAGGAGTAGCCATCCATCGATCAACGCCACACGCCCTAGAGAAAGTGGAGATAACGACCCGACGAGCCCGTATCTGGCACAGCAAGTGTACAGAGCAGTCCCTCAGGGCTTTAGTGATCAAATGCGCCTTGAAGAAGCACTCAATCTTCTCTTCAGCAGCATCGAGCGTTGCCGAGGACATCTCTGCTGGAGGAGGGGGAATATCAGCGAGCACAGATGCAAGGATCATCCGAAGCCAAATAGAGTATGGTGGGAGAGGAGACCCCACACGAGTCAAGAGCTCGTACAGCGCTGCGTCGCATTGGTCATCCGTAAGAGAAGGATCCACCAAGCGCGCAGCAAAACGAGGAACAATGTCCTGGATGGGCACTTCCCATGGTTGTCGGCGAGCATGTGGACGGTTATAAGCCATAATTGAAAGGACTCTTTGGAGGAGGGAAAAGAAAGAAGCTTTGCTTCAGATTATAAAGACTGGGCACAGAAAATTTTGTGTGCACAGTGGAGCTATTTCCAAGACTTGGGAAATGAAAATTTTGGGGAATACAAGTTTGACTTAAAAGGAAGGTGAAAAGACACCTCTATTGAAGCAACGCTTCATATCCAGCGCTAGGCGCGTTGCGCGCCACGTGTCAAACACGGGTGCGCTAGCACAGTTGCGCTGCGCTCCAGGTATCAAACGTAGGTGCGCTAGCGCAAGGTGCGCCGGTGCTGGAATTAAGAATTCCCCACCGTTAGATCAAATCATCTAATAATAAATTATTAATTAATCAGAATTAAAATTCTATTATGGAAAAGATCTTTCCAATCTTGATTAAAAACAAAAAGATTATCTTCTGCAAAACAGAAGCTTTAGGTTCAAAGATCCAACGGTGGAAAATATTCCCGAATCAATCAGAGAAAGATCTCTTTAACAGATTTATCAAATCAATTTGCCCTATATAAAGGCCCCAAAACTTCAAGTCTGATATAGAGAAACCCCCCTACAAAGTTGGAGAAAACTCAAAGAAAGAGAAGCAAGCTTTTAGCAAAAGAAGATCATTTCTTCAAAGTAAAGAACATGATTCTTGAACACAGAGATGAAATTATCTCATGAAAAGAAGAACCATCTTCTAAAAAAGATCATAGATCTACAAAAGACCAAGGTCTTTGATAAAAAGGAGATCAAAATATCTCATCATAAAAACAAAAAGAAGTATTTACTTCATTCACAGATCATTGATCTACAAAGGCAGCGCCTATTTTATAAATAAGAACTTTTGTTCTTGAATTTTGAGGCAAAGCCTCCTTTAAAAAGAACAAAAACTTATTCTCTGATCATAAATTTGATCAAATGCGTTTTGAGCTATTAGAAAGTGCTTTGCACTCATGAACCGCGCTTTCGCGCTCCTTGGACCGGCGCTCAGCACCAAAACATGCCACGTGTCAACTACGTATACAACTTGTGCTTTGCGCTTCTGAAATAGCTTACTGCGCTCATGGGCTGGCGCTCAGTGCCAAGCACGCCATGTGTCACTCACTGGTGCACCATTAAACCAGCGCAAAGCGCTCATAAATTGAAAGCGCAATGCGCTAATAAACTGGCGCTTAGCGCTAAGCGCGACACGTGTCATTTTCGTGTGCGCTACTTGGCAGAAGCGCCATGCGCTCTTTGATTGGCGCAGAGCGCCTGGCGCTCCACGTGGCGCACTGTCAGAATACACATTGTTCTGATGAATGCTATGCATTCAATACAAAACAAAAATTGTCAGGATCTAAGGCTCAGCATTATTAAAAGGGCCAAGCCCAGGTAAAAGATTAACAGCCAGAACAACAAAATGTTAAACATTTTAATTGGACTTAGCCCAATATTGGCCGTAATTCCTTAACTTATATCGAACTGAGCCCATCTGCTCACGAATATTCAACAGATCTAAGTCCTAAACTAGGCTACAGATCTTCCAATTAATTCACACCGGTTCGAGGGTACATCTCTTTACTCCTCTGATATCTGTCGTTGTAATCCTTCAATGTCTTCAGAGAGGTGACGGGTCCCGACAACCACACATTTCTACGGACTGTGGGGTCCTTAAACTCATGGACTACGATGTCCTTAAACCCTGTAGACTACGATGTCTCTAAACCGGAGTGTGGGGTCTTTAAACTCATGGACTACGACGTCCTTAAACTTCATAGACTACGATGTCTTTAAACTACGAACTGTGGGGTCCTTAAACTCATGGACTACGATGTCCTTAACCTGGACTGTAGGGACCCTTTAAACCCATGGACTACGATGTCCTTAACCTGGACTGTGTAGTCCCTTTAAACCCATGGACTATGATGTCCTTAACCTTGGACCGTAAAGTCCTTAAACTAACCGACTGCAATGTCCCTAAACTAAACAATAGATTCCAATTGCTCTTTTGTTGGATCTAAACGATCCTGTTAAGTTGATCTTAGTCTAAAAATTAGACTAACATATCCTTAACATACATTTAAGTTGATCTTAGTCTCAAATGAGGCTAACATATCCTTAAACCCAACCCCCAAACCCAAATATAAGAAGATACGGATTTGGACTAATCCACGCCCTACGGACGACAACATAAATTAGTCTCCGTATACAATTCACGGGAAACCAAACACAAAAACAAACACCCACGACACGAAGTGATCATTTGGAGAAGGAGAAAGTTATTACCGCGATGCGGTAGCGTAATATTTGCAGTGGCTTGCGCCTGCAAGGAAGAGCGTCCCCACAATCAAAAACCTCTCAAACGAGGGGGAATCTAACGAAGTCCGCTACATCGGCCGCATCCGTTTAAACCTTCGATACATGGTGCCATAAATCAACTTGGCATCTTCGGAGAGGTGGACGGATAGTACCAATTAGCATCTGCCCCGAATCTCAGGCAAGACGGACCTGCGCGGTCGCGTCTCCGTGTTCGGCAGGGAACAGCTCAGAATCATTGTGTTACCACTTGGTAATACAAGGTGATATTCGCCAACTGCTTTGGCTGCAACAATTGCACCATTCCCTTCTCTGAGGGACATATCAACTTTTCCCAGTTCTCTACGTCTACTTAACCCATGTAACAAATACTCGGGATGTTGAGCAAACTGAGAAACAATTCTCGGTAACGAACACACCCGAAGAAGATGCATCAGCATACACCTTCTTCGTTTTAGGTAGCATGGGAATCCAGGTATTCTACTATTCCTTGCTCAGACTTATGACAGTCATACGATAGAGCAGAACCTAGCCCAGTTAATAAGTGGGTTCGGTCAATACATCCATATTATTATCTTGATTAAGACATGTCAATGGTCGCTACCAGGAGAGAGAGAGAAGGATAATCACTTTTGAATGCGCTCTTTGCAAGATTAGATTGGTTATCATTTTATCTAATCAGGATGGCTCCCACTGTTTTTATCAAATCTTCCTTCAAACCCTAAAAGGTAAGATTAGCCGAGATTAATTACACCCTACAAGTTCGCCAATCGTTTGGCCAGGCAGGTATTGGTACTCCGAGGGAGTCTCCCCATGCTTTCGCATGGAACTAATTAAATAACCTCATTTCCGCAGGGGCATAACCCCGTTAACACCTTTCTTAGACACCTACTTGATCGGCTAATTGTAAAGTGCAAAACTCTCCCATGAGTAACTCTTACATGCAGTGAGTATCGGGATCCTACTATCATATAGAAGGTATGCAATCTCATTGCAAATTTCAACACTTAAAATTCCCAATATCTATTTTTACCCCTAGCAACTTATGACCTTAACTATGGTCAACAAATTATAAGCGCTAGCCAAGTTCAACCCGTCATTTCGTGATTGAATTAAACCCACCCGTACGACCCTTAACTATGGTCAAAAAAGTCGTACGACTACCCTAATCCAATCGCATCACATGCGGCAGATAAGCACTAATCAACTACCATACAATACGCCTTGACAGAGGCCAACAAACGCAGCACGAATACTAAATATTACTTATCTGAAATGACGAAGGTGTAAGTCTACGTTACCCACCCCGGTACTTACGGGGAGGCGGAATTGGTAAAAAGCAAATTTTTATCATAAGGTAACA
Organism: Agapanthus africanus; assembly: GCA_030015575.1. Taxonomy (NCBI): domain Eukaryota; kingdom Viridiplantae; phylum Streptophyta; class Magnoliopsida; order Asparagales; family Amaryllidaceae; genus Agapanthus; species Agapanthus africanus. The sequence continues at coordinate 301,648,299 of CM057343.1, read as the reverse complement.
TAGACTAAAGCTTGAGGATCTTTGCCAAACCATTGCTAACAAACAACTAGAGGTTCTATCTACTATGCTTAGGAGATTATACCTCACGAAAACAGTCCTTCGGTTCTTCCCTTCGCTGTCCTCCTCATCCTTGCAAGCTCCGAGAATCGATCCGGATCTTGGTCACCTCCGCGGCCTCCTAAAGTCGAAGACGATCCATCCGAGAGTCTGTAGTCCGAGCTCTACCTCAAGCCGAGGTAACTAGGGCAACAAGTTTTCTATTCTTGATGCCCTAGGTGATGTAGAATATGATGGTGGATTTGTTTGTCTATTTGAACCCCAACTTGCTCAACACATGAGACCTTTTGGGAATTCTAATAAGGAAGATAAAGAAGAGCAAAGCTTTGTAGGGTTACTAGGCACTATCAAAAGGGTCTATAAGGTATCAACCATGCCAAATTTAAAATTTAGAAGTGCCGAATAACTTAAAGCGAGGATCTTTGCTAGATAATTAGGGTTAACAAAGCATATAAACAACTTTACATCTAAGAGAGATGGATTACAACCTTTGTAGTCCGCTCCTTCGCTTCATAAGCTCCGAGTAGTAGTCCCTTTATCGCGATCTATGACCTCCTGGACTTAAGAGAGTCTTCAGAAGACGAACGATCCATGCTTGCTTGAAGTCTTCCTCTTCGAAGATGATCTACCTTGAAGAATCGTTAGCTCAAGCTCTCACTTCTCTAATCAAGCATTAGAGAAGTGAACACCCTAATCTAAGTGACTAAAATAGATGAGGATGATGAAGTAGGAATTTAGCACTCTTTTATTTTCAAATTCTAACACTAATTCATCACAAAACCAAAAGCTAGAAAGCTTTTCAAAGAGGAAGAAGAAGATGAAGTCTTTTGTGATGAATAATGAATTGTTATTATTATTACAATTGCAACCCATGGTAAAGTAAAGAAAGGATTAACCATTGTAGAGATTTAACTAGGGTAAAAGAGTTTGGGTTGGGTTAGGAAATATCTCCATAAATATCTACAAAATAACTTTGCTTAAAACAAAACACAAAGCATCTAGAAGCTTCATGAAAATACTAACCCAAAACAGACTCTAACTATGTTTAATCTCCACAAATCATGTTGCATTAGTAATCATAACTTATTACAATATTATATATCACATATATAATATATTTTTGTAACAAAAGAAAATAATACAATTAACATATATCGCATATATATCAATGTATTATCTTGTGAGAAACTGAATCAATAAGCGAGCTTATATCTGTTAATATATTGTAATATATAGCATAAATAATTACACATTAAATTATCGAATCAACACTTGATCCGACAATCCGGCTATTTCTCAAATAACCAACTAATATAATCTGTACCGATTCATCGAATCAACACTTGATCTGATAACCCGGCTATATCATTTATCACGAGAATAGAATACGGTATCTCATATCGTATTATTCTCGGTCCCGCACATATCACATATGTGCTCCTACTCCGTTTTGCCTGAGTCAAGAAACCTCTGTGTAGGACTCTAAAGAATCATCAATACGCCGGCAGCAGGTGATGATCATATCAAACACCCACAAGCTGCAAGCGGTCAGCTAAACATAACAGCCACCCAGGTATTGAGCGATCAGAAGATCAACAAGCAAGCCTGTACATTCTCCTGTGAATCCAATCAGTAACACTCCCGTACAGTCCGGTCTCTTCGTCTGTTATGTTGCATATCTTGTTTAGGGGTGGTAAACGTCAGACCCCAGTAACCGATAAGTCGTGTCGATGTGAGGCTCATAACAGGTCGAGGACCTACTGATAACACTTACCAATAGTACTCTATATCAGCCCTGGCCAGGGACTTCCAGTTATAGCCAATCGAACACAGCACAACATCAACTCCCTATACCGGGAGAGACGAATCCCCTCCTATCGCTCATTGCCTCCATATGATTCGGGACTGTACCCAAAATCCACCGTTTTGCACGCCTCTTGGACGTGGTAAGACGGAAATCAATGCACAGTGGGAATCACACAAGACTCTATGACGATCTCGGGTCTACAGTCTAACCTGTACCAGTGTTACCAAAGAACTGCCATCTAATGTGTGGTATAATACCATCTGGGAGTTCTCGGTGAGTCTGTCCAGTGTACCCAGTCTCCACTGAGCACCCATACACCATCTTTGATGTCAAAACACCGATGGATATGGGATCATCCATCGCCCATCATATAGGTCAAGATGCGTATATGCTATTCTACACTGGTGTATCGACACGGCCTCGACTAGGAATAGTTAAAGGATGTACTCGTTGACTACCCTGGCCCAACTAGTATGATCTCAACATAGTCCCAGCAGTCGAGTACATATCCTAAGGGCTTTATCAACATGTGAGAGCAAGACAGTAAACTAATATAAGTCAACATGTTAAGATAAAGTGAAACCAAATAGCATACTATCATATCGAGCAAGAATGTCCTCTCTATATATATCCAAGCATCCATTATATTATACATCATATGTACAACAATGGCCTCTAGGGCATATATATAACTAACAATCTCCCACTTGCACTAAGTCCATCTGTTGTAGTATCTCATACCTAACATCCCGAATAATCTCTCAAATTGAATCTGGGGTATGGCCTTCATGAGTGGATCCGCAGTGTTGTCCTTTGTATCAACTCTCCTGACCTCGATCCCCCGGCGATCAACTATCTCCCGGATCAGGTGATACCGCCTCAGAATATGTCTGGACTTCTGATGGGACCTGGGTTCCTTGGCCAAAGCCACAGCTCCATTGTTATCACAATACAAAGGTATTGGATGATCAATGGACTGAACCACACCAAGTTCAGTGATGAACTTCTTCATCCAGACAGCCTCTTTGGCAGCATCGTTGGCAGTGATGTATTCAGCCTTCATTGTCGAGTCTGCAACGGTTTTCTGTTTGGAACTCTTCCAACACACCGCCCCTCCATTGAGGGTAAAGACAAATCCCGAGTGCGACTTAGAGTCATCATTATCACTCTGGAAGCTGGAATCAGTAAAGGACTCCACCTGGAGTTCACCGTTACCATACACCAAGAACATCTCCTTAGTCCTTCGTAAGTACTTGAGAATGTTCTTCACAGCTGTCCAGTGACTCTCTCCAGGATCTGCTTGATACCGACTCACTGCACTTAGTGAGTATGCTACATCGGGTCTGGTACATGGCAAAGCATACATGATAGAGCCTACTGCCAAAGAATAGGGTATCCCTTGCATGCAAGCTCTCTCCAAATCAGTCTTGGGAGACATCTCTTTGGAGAGAGTGAGTCCAGAGCTCGTGGGTAGGTTCCCACGCTTGGATTCTTCCATACTAAACCTTTTTAGTATGGTGTCAATATACCTGGATTGGGACAATCCTAGTATCCGTTTAGATCTATCTCTATAGATCATAATTCCCAGTATGCAGGAGGCATCACCTAGATCTTTCATTGAGAATCTTTGTGATAAGAAGAGCTTAACCGAGTGCAGCATAGGAACATTATTTCCTATCAAGAGTATGTCATCTACGTCAATACGAGGAAGACAACCTTACTTTCTACAACCTTCTTATAGACACAAGGTTCATCTACATTTTTGATGAAGTCAAACTCTTTGACTACAACATCAAAGCAGATGTTCCAACTCCGCGATGCTTGCTTTAACCCATAGATGGATTTAAGCAACTTGCACACCTTTCCGCTGCTCCCACTATCTACGAAGCCCTCTGGTCGAGTCATGTACACGCACTCTTCTAAATCACCATTTAGAAAGGCGGTCTTAACATCCATTTGCCAGATTTCGTAGTCATGGTATGCAGCAATGGCAAGTAAGATCCGGATGGACTTAAGCATAGCCACTGGAGAAAAGGCTTCGTCATAATCCACACCTGGTCGTTAACGGAAACCCTTTGCAACAAGTCTAGCTTTGAAAGTCTCAACTTTTCCATCTACACCAAGTTTCTTTTTAAAGATCCACTTGCTCCCAATGGGTTTTACCCCTTCAGGAGCAACTTCCAAAGTCCATACTTTGTTGGTGTATATGGATTCCATCTCAGATCGCATTGCATCCATCCATTTCATAGAGTCACCACTCGTAATGGCCTGCTCGAAACTAGTCGGGTCATCATCTTCCATGATGCAATCATCGCTCCCACCATCAACGAGAGAACCGTAGTATCTCTTAGGTGGATGAGAAACCCTACTAGATCGGCGGAGAGGCTGGGGTTCATCGGGGACTACTGAATCCTCTGGTTCTACCAAATCTTCTGTCATAGTTTGTGTTGCTGGAACTTTTTCCAGTTCTACCTTATTGCCACTAATTTCTTTTGCAAGAAATTCCTTTTCTAAAAAAGTGGCATGTCGAGAAACAAACACCTTTTGTTCCTTGCCGTAGTAGAAAAGATATCCATGTGAATGTTTAGGATATCCTACAAACTTACAAAGAACTGACTGTGCTTCGAGTTTGTCCGGATTTTGCTTTTTGACAAAGGCTGGACAACCGCATATCTTAACTCATTTAAGACATGGTCTCTTCCCACTCCATATCTCATATGGTGTGGTAGGTACAGATTTAGATGGAACTTGATTCAATGGGTATGCAGTTGTCTCCAGTGCATGTCCCCAGAAGGAAATAGGCAACACAGCAGTGCTCATCATAGAGTGTACCATATCTAATAGGGTGCGATTCTTCCATTCCGATACACCGTTGTGCGGTGGTGTATAAGGAGGAGTAAGCTGAGAGAGAATCCCATTCTCTTTTAGATAGTCTAGGAACTCATTGCTCAAGTATTCTCCTCCTCAATCAGATCAAAGGATCTTAATACTTTTGCCCGTTTGGTTCTCAACTTCGTACTTATATTCTCTGAATTTCTCAAAAGCTTCAGACTTGTGTTTCATCAGGAACACATGTCCGTATCTTGAGAGATCATCAGTGAATGTAATGAAGTAGGAAGAACCGTTCCTGGAATGTGTAGACATGGGACCGTATACATCACTATGTACCAGTCCTAAGAGTTCCTCAACTTTTTCTCCGTGTCCACTAAACGGAGTTTTGGTCATTTTACCTTTGAGACATGAAGGGCAAGTTTCATAAGATGTTAATTCGAACGGATTCAAATATCCATCCTTATGTAACTTAGCTATCCGTGTCACATTGATATGACCAAGTCTACAATGCCATAAGTAGGATTCGTTCATTTTTGAACTCTACCTCTTGAGTGTGTTTTGTACATTAAGTACTGTAGTTTGGTTGAGAACATATATGCTATTATTTAACGATCCAGATCCTATCAACTTTTTATTCAGGAATATGTTAAGAATATTATCCTATACTACAAAATTATATCCTTCTTTGCTTAATAAAGAAACTGATATATGATTGCATATCAGGGTCAGAATGTAATAGCATTCGTTCAGAACCAATGCATTACCTTTTGGTAACACAAGGTGATATTCGCCAACAGTATTGGCTTCAAGATCTGCACCATTCCCTATTCTTACGGAATGATCACCCATTCCCAGTTCTCTACCTTTACGTAGCCCACGCAACATATTACATATGTGGGATCCCGATCCGGTATCTAATACCCAGAACGTAGAGTGAACTGAGAAACAATTCTCGATAACTAACACACCCGAAAAAGATGCATCAACATGCTTGTTCTTCATTTGGGCGGCATGAGAATCTAGATATTCTCATATTCCCTGCTCAGTCTTATAACACTTATAAGAAAGAACGGGACCAACGTTCCCCTGCTCAATATAATAAGCGGGTTCAGTCAATACATCCATATTATTATCTTGATTAAGGCCTGACATGGTCGCTACCTGGAGAGAGAGAGAGAAGAAAACACTTTAACGTATGCTCTTGCAAGATTAGATTGGTTATTACCTTATCTAATCAGGATAGCTCCCATTGTTTTCATCAAATCTTCCTTCAAACCCTAAAAGGAAAGACTACCGGGATTAATTACACCTTACAAGTTCACCAATCTTTCAGCCAGGCCAGTGTTGGTACTTTGAGGGAGGTTCCCCGTGCTTTCGTACGGACCTAATTAAAGTAAACCTCGTTTTCCCAGAGGCTTAACCCCGTTAACACCTTTATAGTAACCTACCTGATCGGCTAATTGTCCTATGTAAAATTCTCCAAGGAGAAACTCTTACTCGCAGTGGGTATAGGGTTCCAACTATCTCATAGTAGGTATGCAATCTCATTGCAAATTTTAACACTTGAAATTCCCGATAATGCTTTTACCCCTAACCCCCTATGACCTTGACAAAGGCCAACAAACCATAAGAAGCTAGTCAAGTTCAACCCATCATTTCTTGATTGAAATAAACCCACCCGCACGACCCTTGACAAAGGCTAACAAGGTCGTACGACTACCCTAATCCAATCGCATCACATTGTCATGACTCGAAAGAGCACTTGACTGGCCTTTGAACCATATGATGTCTATAGGACTCCATTTGATCCAAGTAAGCCAAAAGCCCAGAAATCTAAAACCATTTTAAGAGTAAATAAAGAAAACTGGTTTAAAGAAGTGAAGAAAAACATGTTTGAAGTCAAGGTTTTTAAATAACTAAGCCGAATATGCATTTTTTAAAATGTGTAACATTTCCTGAAAATTTCGGCAGAGTTTCCTTTGTAAAAACTGGCCCCGAACGGGGTACAACAAGAGATATATATATATGAAATGATAAAATGCATCCCCAAGCGGGAGCTAGCTCTTCATCAATCGACAGTCACAACCACGCAAGCAATAATAATATACGACGCCAAAAGGCGAGAATCAAAACCGAAAAAGAACTCAAAACAGCCAGAAAACCATAATACTACAAGCGCGACTCTAAGGTCGAAATAATACAACACTGTCTCTAAGTCTGAAACAATATACAAGTTTTGGTTGATGGAATAACTAGATACAACTGAAAGTACATGTACAAGAGTGGTTCTGATTCAAAAGAACCCACCTACCAACGCAAGTCACCCATATGGAAACAGTGTGCCAGAAATGCCGCTATGGAATCTGTACGGCAAAAACCTGCAAGAACTGTGGCACAACGGGGGTGGGTTTCCAACTCGTGAATAGAAAATATCTACAAGCAGAGATCGAATGTATGACCCATCCTAGGTCAATACGATCAGATATATATATATATAAACCTCAATATGAACAAGTCTGAAGCATGCTAAACTGGCAGTGTAATCTCTATACGTGAGTGTAGTGCCAAATGCTCGTGCCAGTGCCTCAGGTAATAGCATATCATAAATGTGAGGTGTGATCAATGAAATCAATCTGCATGTACGTGGATCCCGTCCACTCGTCACCCAATGACAATAACCATCATGTATGCAAATATCATCAGCATATGCATGGAAATATGAGGATATATACCACCTGTGTCCCTCGCGACACGTCAAAATCATGGTTCCGGAGTGCCCAGCATCGACACTCGAAAACAACATGAAAACTGTGCCCAGCATCGGCACGTAAATCCTCAAATATCGGGCTCCATCTGCGGAATCGGCCCTCGGCCCCAGCAGGACGCCCATATCCATCTATCGACTCTGGTCGGTATCCTCCAGATAACCGCCAGGTCCAACCAATCACCGGTAGGTACTCGCCCGCCTCCAAGCTCAATCGGCAAAATCCTTCGATCATCTTGCCGAGGGGAACCATACCGGGTCCACCATGTACCCGCAATCGGCTCATCCACTCCTCGAATCGGGTTTCACATGTCGCTCTCAGCACCGAGAAAACACATGGTGGACGCACTGAAATATCATATCAAGGGTAACCGGGTTTTCAAAGCATTGACATATTCTCTTTTGAAATACCCACGGTTCCCAAATCCAGAAATATCATGGAAATAGCAACTCTCAATGCGTATAATCAGAAAGCATAATGTATATGACATGTAAAAGAAATGTAAGCATATCAATCTGTCATGTAAGAATCATATACCGAATGCAACAGTACTACAGTGTAGTGACATGGCAATTATCGATGATGAAGTGTGTGAGCCGGCAAACCAGTGTACGTGGAACATACGCATCATCGATAATGGTGCTGGTGTCCTAGCAGCATGACTGTAATATATCAATAAACACAAGCAATGCAATGCAAATAGCATGAATATGCGGAATCGAATAATCAACGCAACAGTAAAGAATCTATCTCAATAAATATATCATGCAGCCTTGCCTTTTGAAATAAGACGAATCAGGGTTTTTAGTAAAATAAGGGCTACGGTGTTTTAAGAAAAGATGTGTCGTTTTGAAAATATCCGTAAAATCCCTTTTTGCCTATCTTTAAAATATCCCCGATTAGTTAGTTTTGAAATAGCTATGACTCGGGTCTAGTCTAACGCCTACTATGCGAACTACGGACCCAACAGTCAAGTCAATTGGGAGGGGTATGAAAACCACCTAAATCTAAGTCAATATCACATTATCTCATCACATAACAGGTATCAATACCATCATATCACATCTCAAATACGAACTTTGTCATATCGCCGAATCTCACGGCCTCAATCAAACCTCATCGACTCATCGTAATTCCACGCATCATCCTTAAATCCCGTATATGAACACATAGTCCCATACCCATGTGTAGATATACAAACCTCCAAATGCGCACAGATAAACGAAAGAATGTATGCAAGTATATGTGTACGTGTATGTGTGAGTGCAACCACTACTCTAGGGTTTCGTACTATACTACACCAATACATCCGTATCATCAATAATTCCATTATTACCATCAATAATCCTAACAATGCATAATAAATATATGGGTGTATACGTATTCGTATACATCACCACGGACTGCGGGGGTGCTGTACGCCATCCACCCGACTTCTCCCCGTAGATATAAATCTACTCACCTTGCTTCTCGTGTGCCGATGCCGATGTCGCCATCTTCATCTTCTTCGCCTCAACATCACGTAGGGTACCTACAAGTATATCACAACGCTAAAGCACATGAAAATCACATCGGAAACCAAAATAGCACACGCTACTCACATAGGTAAAAACCTATCGTCTCGCATGTAAACATATTCAATATCCACTTGTCGTTGACGTCCAAATGCCACCCGACAGAAACGAATCACCAAATACCAAAATCCATGCTAAAACAAGTCATAAATTATACGCCAACACAAGAAAATCAACACAGATTTTACGCAAACTGGAATCAGTCAAAACTAGACATACCCAGGGTCAAGAATACTGGAAATAGGGCCATGCACCAAAATCGAGACGGTTTCCTCCTGCTCTGGCCGCAAATTGCGGCCAGAAGGAATTAATTGGCGGCCGGGGTTTGGAGTTGGGGGCTAGGGTTTGGGATGGTGGTTCCATGGTGCCTGCACATCTCACTGTCAACTCAGTTTTATTTTTGGGGTCTCGGGGTGATAGCAGATTCCTAAATACGATCACAGATTCACTGTTTTTCCCGATATCGATTCCGTAAATCCGTATTCTGGTTTCTAGCTTCAGGTTGGGTCAATTTTAACATCACACAAGGGTTCTAAGGTCACAACAAGCCTCAATTTCACTTTGATTTCAGATCAAACCCTAAACCCTAACTTGATGTTTCACAAATCCACCAAACGACACCATATCGATATGAAACTAGTATTGATGAACAAGAAATGAAATACTACTCTAGTAGGTGCAGTAATTACCTCCTTTGGCAACTCAAGAAAATTCTTGAGTTGCTCAAAGTCCTCAAGATCCACTCTTCCTTAGTCCAATGCGTTCCTCTCGAGCTCGTGCACCTTTTTAGTGAAGGGAAGATAGGGTTTTGGGGTTGATTCCATGGTATTTTGGGGCTTGAAAAGGGGAGGGAGAAAAGGGAGCAGCAACTCAGCAGCAACAAGAGGGAGAGGGAGAGAAATGAGTGAAGGTTGAAGAGGAAAATGACTAAGTCTTGGTCAAAATAACCCATACCACTCTCTCTCACCAACTCTCATATTATATTACTTTCCATTTTCCTTTTCCTTTTTAAATCCTTCTCACTAGAATAGTAAACCCAAAGTAAAGCCATGGTAATAAAAATGTAACACAAGTGTAGAAAAAGATATGTGCATGTTTTGCACAAAAATGCCAAAAATCCGATTAGCGATTTTTAATCGCGATTAACACTAAATTAGTGCCAAACAAATCATAAAAACTTTAAAATGGCATAATTCCATAAAATACCATATTTTAGAATTTTCCATAATTTTCCCCATTTATTTGTATTTAATTATACCGGAATATTAAAATATTCATTAAAATAATATTAAATTATAAAAATTCCCAAAAATTAATATTTTAATACTTCGAAACGTTACAATCTACCCCCCTTAAAGAAATTCGGTCCCCGAATTTCAATTTAAACCCCCAAATACTAAAATATTCTAATACAAATTCCCAAGTAATCGGGCTCCGAAATCATCAATACATAAGACATCATAGCGTAATGCATGCGCATGAGTACTGAGCAGATAACTCAAATGCAAAACCCCGTCAAGCATCCCGCAATCATCGGAGTCATGGTAAAGACACAAATGTCAAATCAAATACAAAACCAATATGATGTAGATCAGAACTATACATGTAGACACCCAATCTATACATGTGAATAGCTGATGTAAATGCATGCCAAATCTTTTTAAGTCGCCGTTTTGAAAACAATTTAGAAGGGTTTCCTTGTTTTTAAAACGTTTCGTGTCACATCGGACACGTAGGTATATACATACTGAGACTATAGCTCGCTTTTTGGAAATCCCTTCGCTAACTATCAATGCATGCAAAAATATATCCAGGTACTGTTCTCAGACTAGTCCTGCTCAGTACAAAACGAATATCAAATATCATAAAAATGTACTGCTCCAAAAGGAATAAATCCCAAAATGCATATAACACCACCCTGTGCGTCGGGTGCGCACGGAAATCAAAATCCATATATGTGCCATACAGGTGCACAAAACAACATCTAGGTGCAACGGGTGTGCACGAAGTATCTGTCATAGGCAACGTGTGTGCCTGACAGCAAAAATAGGTGCATCTGACATGCATGAAGAATCTCGATTTAGTGCATCTGGTGTGCACCGAAATCGTATCTCAAAACATGCGCCCAGCATGCGCGAAAATCCAAATCGGCGCATCCATCGTGCACGAATGAAAGTCTAAACCCTGCGTACTCAACATGCACGGAATCACGAAATCCAATGGCAAACGCCGAACATGCGTAAGTCCAGTCAAAAGCACGGAGTGCGAGAATCAACATCAATATATCAGAATCAAAATCGACATATCGCATGACATTAAATCGAAGTCAGGTGCAACCGTAGTGCACAAAATATAAATCCGGTGCAACAAAGGTACGAAATATAAATATGATGTGATAAACGCAAGAAACATAAAACTGGTGCGACAACGCACGAAGTATAGAACTGGTGAATCCCATGCATAAATATCAAGCAATAACTCTGTTGGAGATAGTGCCCTCAGAGTCAATTATTGGATCACAGGCACGTGATTGCAATGATTGAGGGAGGACCTATCCCGGTACGACAGTCTTACTCGAGATGATAGTATGCTATCTGGTTTACCTTTATCATCGTGTACTGCTTCAGGTGACCTGACAGGTCGCTATTACACGTTGATAGAGCCCCTAGGATTCTTGCTTGACTGCCAGCAGTATGAGGGCGATCATATAAGTGAGAGCTGGAGTCTATAAGCACATCCTTAAAAGGTCCCTAGTCGTGGGAGTTTCGAGACAGGGCATCGATTCTCCAGAGTAGACTAGTGTATACAGTCGAGACCCTGACGAGGGGCGGTGGCCGGTCTCACAAGCCACTGGTGTCAGTTGGTTCACCTAAGATGTATACAGGTGCTCATTGGGTTATGAGTACACCGGACAGGACTCGCCGGGAACCTGCTAGTTGGTCTTATACCTGACGTCAGATAGCAGTTCCCTGGTGACATGTGTACAGGTTAGTTCATCGACCTGAGATCGTCATTTGTCTCGTGTGAGTTCCCACTGTGCTTTGATTACTACCCTACCACGGCTCAAAGGAGTCGTGCAAACAGGTTTTAGTTGGGTACAGTCCCGAGCCACATGGAGGCAGTGAGCGGATCTTCAGGGGTTCGTCTCTCCCGGTATTAGGGATGAGGTCGCGCTGTGTCTAGGAGAGCCATTACACGAAGTCCTTGGCCAAGGCAGGAGATTTACTGGTAGGTATTCCAGTAGTATCTCAGGATGTTCTGGGCTACACTCCGACACGACTTGTACCGCTTTTGGGGGTCTGACTTTTACCAATCCCCTAGGCCCGCCATGCGATGCTCATAGACGAACGGACCGGACTGTACGGATATTGTCACTGACAGGCTCAGTAGGGTGTCAGGATGAGTTCGCTCATCGACGTCCCTTTTGGTCAATAGCTGGTGGCCCGTTACGTATTGGCTTATACCTCTGACGTGCTAGTGGTTAAATCCACAGCCATAGTATTGACGAGTCTTTAGAGTCCACCACACATTCAGTTACTCAGCTTTCGGGCGAAACGCTGTAGAGGCCGTATGGAGATATAGCAGGGTCCGATCAGATACGTGCGGTATTGCACGGATCAGGATCGGACGGTTAGTACTAGAGGCCGTATAGATATATGGCAAGGTTCGATCGGATACGTGCGGTATTGCACGGATCCGGATCGAACGGATATTACTAGCCGGCTTTGGTTTAAGCCGGATCCTAGTATAGTACAGTGTAGATTTTGTCTCATTGCATTTGTATCCGGTCGGAATACAGATGCGGGTGTGTATGCACAGTATTGGGGTTTTCCTATAATTTATTACGGGACCAGTTTTCTGGAGTTGCCAGTTTGCATTCCGTTCCGGCCGGTTTTCCTTTGTTCTTTCCCGGCCGGACTTTTCCGATGGAGGGGGTTATTTGCAATTGTGCAAATAACATTTGTGGAGGGGGTTTCTTGCAAATGTATTCATTATGATAGGATAAGCATCCTTGCTTTTTCATGATGGTTTTTGCATTAATGAGATTTGAAAGGATTAGATGTTGTTATGGAGTTGATGTGAGGTTTTCCTTTTTACAAGGGGTCACCCTCCACCTTTACCTACACTCACCTCCCTTAGTTGATTCTCTCCACCATTCTCACAAATTAGAGGCAGGCCACATTTTTGGAGAGAGGGGAGAAAAATGAGAGGGTTTCATTTTGATGAGGATAATTTGGTTCATCTCATTTTTCCTTGCTACACACATTCTAGCTCCACTTGAAAATTCCATTCCTCCATCAAGACAACTACAAACCCCAAATGAGACTAGCATGATCTACACCACATTCTATAGCAAATCTTGGGCACGTCGACTTGCCAGCTTCGTGCCCGAGTTGCCTCGGTATTAAGGTGGGAGCCCGTAAAAGATGCAGGCGACGTGGTGCCCTTCCGGCAAGGATGTGACGACCGGAGGATCCGCGGGAGATCGGGACAATGACGAGAAGACCGGAGGACTCGGATCACTCGGTATATCTCTAACCCGTCTTGTAGTTAGCTAGATCTAGTTTAATGGCCCGATCCGGATGTTTTGTGCGCGGTGGTGCCGGTTTGCTAAGTTCTCAAAATTAAAGTTTATCACCGCTTCCGCATTTGGCCGTCGGATTGACGGCCGAGGCGCCGCCGTGCACTTACAAACTCAAATGCGTAAGCAGCAACACCAAGTGTACCCAGGTATAAAGAAAATCATAAACGTGTGCAACTGCGTGCACAAAACACATATCAATGCACTACAAGCACATATAAGCTATACCGAGTGCAAAGTCAAATCGTGTGCGTAACATATGCACAACATCAAATCCACCGTATGAAATCCATGAAGTCATAAGAAGGTGCAGCCAAGGCACGAAATGATATACAATGCGGCTTAATCAAAATCAGGTGTACCGCGATGAAAAATCTCACAACTGCGTGCATCAGCATGCACAAATAAAATCAAAACATTAAAAGTACATGAAAACTATGCTGGAAGCGTAAATCAAATCACCGGCATAAAATAGGCATGAAATCACAATCAATACCTCAAGAGTAATAACTATGCGGAAGGTATAAATACCCAGTAGGTGCAACCATGGTGCAAGAAACAAATACCATGAAACTCAGTCATCCAAACTAAATCATACGAATAGGTCGCCCAAAATACCGAAATCCAAAACGACGGATACGTGATAGTCAAATCATAAAATCACAAATCATAAATACCGCCGTCGGTATATCCTCCTTCGAAGTCGAGAAGGTGCCGGTACATCCAATGCTAGCGGCGCAAGAAATCTACTTGCCTCTTGCTCGCGGCTGGCGTCCTCTGCCTTTGATTCCTTATCTTCCCTGTGGATTATCAATCTCGCAATCCATCGGCTCGGTCAGATGTGCTAACTGGAACGATTCCGTTATGGCACTTTTCTGGTCATCTCTCGGTCAATCCTCACGACCGCTCGTAAAGCAGCACATCTCTGGCGCCGACCACGGGTCCTCTGAATGCACATCACACATCTGCTCCTGGTGCAAATCTTATTGCAGTAGTGTACTGGAAGGAAACCTGCTCAATGTCTCTTCTGATCTCGCTTAAGCCAAACTGTACGGAGGCTGGTACTCTGGCGTAATCTTTCCTCGCTCTCTGGACATCTGCGTCCTTAGTACAGCATCTACTCGAAAGCTGGTCGCATCCCTGCGCCTCTATATGCATATCCGACCTTTAATCTTATCGGGGTGTAATAACAGCTCGTCTGCATTATCGTCCATTTCGACGTCGCGTCTCTATCTGCGCACTGCAATGCCCTCGGCTACGGACCATCCGAAGTCCCTCACACGGACTCGAAATCATGAACTCGGTATCTTCATCACTCAGTAGAAGATATCTAGCCGAACACGTCCTCAGCGTGCATATCGCATCTCTAATGTCAGCGGAGTGGAACGTCATCTCGTCAAAATCTCGTGTGAACTCTTTACTCCACCTGCTTCATTATCGACTGATTCGGACTCATCTCATCGTGGCTACACAGACTGCGCTCCAACGGCTATGCTCGTATCTGCAGTCTCCCAAGCAGTGTCCCATCACATGATATCTGGATGATGTCGAATCGTCCGATCGACTCGTCAGAACCTCACAATCCGCCAAGAGCTCAACATCTTGGGTACAGTTTAATAGTATCGAATACATACCACAGCATCGGCGGTCCAGCCGTAGAAGGGCAAACCCAAGCCTCACTAATGGCGCCGCGGAACTGCCGCAAACCCTAAGGTTCAAAGGCTTTCACACGGTCATTATGTCGAGTTAGGGTTTCATTCTTCTAGAGGGTCCATAGAATCGCTTGCATGTCTTTCCAAATACTTTAAACTTGGAAAATGGGTTCCTGACATTCGATCGTCTCAATCGACGCTCAACGAATCTACGTGAAGTCGTCTCTAACTGGAATCCATCTACCCGATGACCTCGCATCGGGGTAAGCGAACGAACCACATGTCCTAGTCATTCATCCTCGGTGACTAGCGACTCACCATCATATCTCTAAGTGTAAGCTCATGCTGCAGTAGCTCCAATCATCTGGGCGATATCTCATCATTCGCAGCAACAACTGGCTCATTCGTCCGTACGCTGAGCAGCGCCTCAATCATCATGAATAAGCGATATATCAAAGGTCATCACATCCTGGCTGGCCTCTATCAGTGGCTCAATCCTCTGGTACCGATCGGTACGCCCGAGAAATCTAGTAAAAACGATCAGTCCAACGCTCATGGCGCGAAAACACAATAAGACGACGCCTCAATAAGCAATCGTATGTCTCTGAAATCACGCCCTGGTCAGTCCTCGTCCACGACGAGCTCATGCTGATGCAACTCGAGCCGTAGCTCACTCTGTCCGTGCAATCGTGGCAGCAAAACCACAACCAAACTCGATAAGGATAGATCATAGGGAGGAACATATACTGTGTAAGGAAATGTACATCCTAAGGTTTCTTAAGCGGAGTGGCGTGTCGTAAGTATGCCGCGGAACATACGTACGGTACGTCCCTCTACTCAAGCTACTTAATCCATCAACCAAGGGTCATCCTATACGACGAAAGTTCGGGTATAATACCCCCTCGACTAAGTCTAAGTTCCGTAAGGTCAAGCCTAGGTTCCGTATATAGATAACGCCCTAGGCTCCACATAATCAAACATAGACTCGAACAAAGGTCAACCTAGCGCTCTGATACCAACTTTGTCACGACCAGAAAGAGCACGTGACTGGCCCTTGAACCATATGAAGTCTATAGGACTCCATCTGATCCAAGTAAGCCAAAAACCCAGAAATCTAAAACCATTTTAAGAGTAAATAAAGAAAACTGGTTTAAAGAAGTGAAGAAAAACATGTTTGAAGTCAAGGTTTTTAAATAACTAAACCGAATATGCATTTTTTAAAATGTGTAACATTTCCTGAAAATTTCGGCAGAGTTTCCTTTAAAAAAACTGGCCCCGAACGGGGTACAACAAGAGATATATATATATATATATATATATATATATGAAATGATAAAATGCATCCCCAAGCGGGAGCTAGCTCTTCGTCAATCGACGGTCACAACCACGCAAGCAATAATAATATACGACGCCAAAGGGCGAGAATCAAAACCGAAAAAGAACTCAAAACAGCCAGAAAACCATAATACTACAAGCGCAACTCTAAGGTCGAAATAATACAACACTGTCTCTAAGTCTGAAACAATATACAAGTTTTGGTTGATGGAATAACTAGATACAACTGAAAGTACATGTACAAGGGTGGTTCTGATGCAAAAGAACCCACCTACCAACGCAAGTCAACCATATGGAAACAGTGTGCCAGAAATGCCGCTATGGAATCTGTATGGCAAAAACCTGCAAGAACTGTGGCACAACGGGGGTGAGTTGCCAACTCGTGAATAGAAAATACCTACAAGCAGAGATCGAATGTATGCCCATCCTAGGTCAATACGATCAGATTTATATATAAACCTCAATATGAACAAGTCTGAAGCATGCTAAACTGGCAATGTAATCTCTATACATGAGTGTAGTGCCAAGTGCTCGTGTCAGTGCCTCAGGTAATAGCATATCATAAATGTGAGGTGTGATCAATGAAATCAATCTGCATGTACGTCGATCCCGTCCACTCGTCACCCAATGACAATAACCATCATGCATGTAAATATCATCAGCATATGCATGGAAATATGAAGATATATACCACCTGTGTCCCTCGCGACACGTCAAAATCATAGTACCGGAGTGCCCAGCATCGACACTCGAAAACATGATGAAAACTGTGCCCAGCATCGGCACGTAAATCCTCAAATATCGGGCTCCATCTGCGGAATCGGCCCTCGGCCCCAGCAGGACGCCCATATCCATCTATCGACTCTGGTCGGTATCCTCCAGATAACCGCCAGGTCCAACCAATAACCGGTAGGTACTCGCCCGCCTCCAGGCTCAATCGGCAAAATCCTTCGATCATCTTGCCGAGGGGAACCATACCGGGTCCACCATGTACCGGCAATCGGCTCATCCACTCCTCGAATCGGGTTTCACATGTCGCTCTCAGCACCGAGAAAACACATGGTGGACGCACTGAAATATCATATCAAGGGTAACCGGGTTTTTAAAGCGATGACATATTCTCTTTTGAAATACCCACGGTTCCCAAATCCAGAAATATCATGGAAATAGCAACTTTCAATGCGTATAATCAGAAAGCATAATGTATATGACATGTAAAAGAAATGTAAGCATTTCAATCTGTCATGCAAAAATCATATACCGAATGCAACAGTACTACAGTGTAGTGACATGGCAATTATCGATGATGAAGTGTGTGAGCCGGCAAACCAGTGTACGTGGAACATACGCATCATCGATAATGGTGCCGGTGTCCTAGCAGCATGACTGTAATATATCAATGAACACAAGCAATGAAATGCAAATAGCATGAATATGCGGAATCGAATAATCAACGCAACAGTAAAGAATTTATCTCAATAAATATATCATGCAGCCTTGCCTTTTGAAATAAGACGAATCAGGGTTTTTAGTAAAACAAGGGCTACGGTGTTTTAAGAAAAGATGTGTCGTTTTGAAAATATCCGTAGAATCCCTTTTTGCCTATCTTTAAAATATCCCCGATTCGTTAGTTTTGAAATAGCTATGACTCGGGTCTAGTCTAACGCCTACTATGCGAACTACGGACCTAACAGTCAAGTCAATCGGGAGGGGTATGAAAACCACCTAAATCTAAGTCAATATCACATTATCTCATCACATAACAGGTATCAATACCATCATATCACATCTCAAATACGAACTTTGTCATATCGCCGAATATCACAGCCTCAATCAAACCTCATCGACTCATCGTAATTCCACGTATCATCCTCAAATCCCATATATGAACACATAGTCCCATACCCATGTGTAGATATACAAACCTCCAAATGCGCACAGATAAACGAAAGAATGTATGCAAGTATATGTGTACGTGTATGTGTGAGTGCAACCACTACTCTAGGGTTTCGCACTATACTACACCAATACATCCTTATCATCAATAATTCCATTATTACCATCAATAATCCTAACAACACATAATAAATATATGGGTGTATACGTATTCGAATACATCACCACGGACTGCGGGGGTGTTGTACGCCATCCACCCGACTTCTCCCCGTAGATATAAATCTACTCACCTTGCTTCTCGTGTGCCGATGCCGATGTCGCCATCTTCATCTTCTTCGCCTCAACATCACGTAGGGTACCTACAAGTATATCACAACGCTCAAGCACATGAAAATCATATTGGAAACCAAAATACGCTACTCGCATAGGTAAAAACCTATCGTCTCGCATGTAAACATATTCAATATCCACTTGTCGTTGATGTCCAAAAGCCACCAGACAGAAACAAATCACCAAATACCAAAATCCATGCTAAAACAAGTAGTAAATCATACGCCGACTCAAGAAAATCAACCCAGATTTTACCCAAATTGGAATCAGTCAAAACTTGACATACCCAGGGTCAAGAATACTGGAAATAGGGCCATGCACCAAAATCTAGACGGTTTCCTCCTGCTCTGGCCGCAAATTGTGGCCAGAAGGAATTAATTGGCTGCCGGGGTTTGGAGTTGGGGGCTAGGGTTTGGGGTGGTGGTTCCATGGTGCCTGCACAACTCACTGTCAACTCAGTTTTATTTTTGGGGTCTCGGGGTGATAACAGATTCCTAAATTCGATCATAGATTCACTGTTTTTCCCGATATCGATTCCGTAAATCCGTATTCTGGTTTCTAGCTTCAGGTTTGGGTCAATTTTAACATCACACAAGGGTTCTAAGGTCACAACAAGCCTCAATTTCACTTTGATTTCAGATCAAACCCTAAACCCTAACTTGATGTTTCACAAATCCACCAAACGACACCATATCGACATGAAACTAGTATTGATGAACAAGAAATGAAATACTACTCTAGTAGGTGCAGGAATTACCTCCTTTGGCAACTTAAGAAAATTCTTGAGTTGCTCAAAATCCTCAAGATCCACTCTTCCTTAGTCCAATGCGTTCCTCTCGAGCTCGTGCACCTTTTCAGTGAAGGGAAGATGGGGTTTTGGGGTTGATTCCATGGTGATTTTGGGGCTTGAAAAGGGGAGGGAGAAGAGGGAGCAGCAACTCAGCAGCAACAAGAGGGAGAGGGAGAGAAATGAGTGAAGGTTGAAGAGGAAAATGACTAAGTCTTGGTCAAAATAACCCATACCTCTCTCTCTCACCAACCCTCATATTATATTACTTTTCATTTTCCTTTTCCTTTTTTAATCCTTCTCACTAGAATAGTAAATCCAAAGTAAAGCCATGGTAATAAAAATGTAACACAAGCGTAGAAAAATATATGTGCATGTTTTGCACAAAAATGCCAAAAATCCGATTAGCGATTTTTAATCGCGATTAACACTAAATTAGTGCCAAACAAATCATAAAAACTTTAAAATGGCATAATTCCATAAAATACCCTATTTTAGAATTTTCCATAATTTTCCCCATTTATTTGTATTTAATTATACCGGAATATTAAAATATTCATTAAAATAATATTAAATTATAAAAATTCCCCAAAATTAATATTTTTATACTTTGAAACGTTATACACATGCTTAAACAGATAAGTACATGTCAGCTACCGCACACTACGTCTTGACAAAGGCCAACAAACGCAGCACGAATACTAAATAGTCTTTAACTGAAATGACGGAGGGCTACGCAGGTTTTTCAGAAAACCATGAGCGTAATGAATTTGATATCGTTGTAGAAACAAGTGATTTTGAAAAGGAGTGTTTTTGAGGCTTTTCTAGTTTCGCTAAAGAGGTCACTTCCGGTGAAGGGATCTTGGCTCTTTCCTCATCGAATAAGGTGCAGGGTATATCATATATACCGCGGTGCAAAGCAAGATCTATAGAAGCTGTCAAAAACTAAACCGTGAGTTTGTAGCATCTGCCAGTTTTGGTAAAGAGGTCACTCCCGGTGAAGAGATCTCGGCTCTTTTCTCATCGAATAAGGTGCAGGATATATCATATATACCGCTATGCAAAGCAAAACTGTAGCTACCCTTTTTATATAGTTTTGATTCTACAACATCTTTTAGGTTTTTTTCTTTTATTAATCTCATTAATAAATCCCATCAGTTAATGCTTCCTAAGCATCACAGAAGAAACAAAAGCAGTAATATTTATATATCAACATATATATATAGTATAAGCATTCGTCTCAGGCAGTTATATGATCTCATCACAGAACATTGCAGCAGAAGATAACATATGAAATATTGGATATACTAGGACGTCCGTGTTTTACATTGAGCCTGTATAAAACACGGATTCCACGGTCGCGATTAATAGACAAACCCACATCCCTAGACCCCTACGAGAGCGGCAAGTAACACTGCCAATTCCACGGTTAGGAGACCCGGTCTTGACTCCTCGAGATGGCCTCCCACTGGACCCTAGAACCCGGTTATTTGTGCTCCCCTCTTCGGGTCTACCTAATGCGGAAAAGTAAATAATATACATGAATGAAAATCAAAACCCCCGGCTATTCAGAACACGATGATCAAATATAACATATCACAGCAACACATAATATCTCATATCATCAACGTAAGCAAGTATGTGTATCCCGATTGTCGTTGATGTATAGCAACGAAGTCGGCGATACACCACATACTACGCTTACGGTCACAGAAAAGAAAGTGTAAAACTACAACATTTGGAATCCACAATTACTTTAGACATCTTAAATCCGAAATATCACATACTTCGCATTTCATCCCTAACTGTATGAATTCCACATATTGTATCACATTCCAGATAAATAGACAAAATTAAACTTTCCGATCGAATAATCAAACACCCAAGATCTCCCAAATAGCTCAACACTTGAGCGGAGTTCAAAAAATCCCAGAATATGTCACAGCCCCAATGAACCAACCGTAGAAGGGTCAAACCAATGCCTCACATGTGGCAACGCTAAACTACCACAAACCCTAGGGTTCAGTGGCAGTTTTCACGGTCACATAATCGAGTTAAGGTTATGTTCTTCTAGAGGGTCCACAGATATGCTTGCATGTTTTTCCGAAAGATTCAAACTCAAGAAAAATTCCACACTTGAAATTTTTTCGTGTCGGGAAAAAGTGAGTTATTGATATCCGTTCGAACATTTTAACACGTTCTAAATTATCCAGAAAAACTAAACGAAGTTAAACTTTCCGATCGAATCAACGAATTCATAAGATCTCCAGAACACTCAACACTTGAGTAATATTAAAAATTCCCAGAAGTATGTACTAATACCTACAGATAAACCCAAGAAATTACTTTCCCTGACACCCAAGTACGGCCGCGGAACCACCGCGCAAAGCATGGTATTGCCGCGGTTCCGCGGCGACTTAAGGGAGTTAGGATCTCGTATTTCATAGTTATCCATAGAATCACCTGCTGAATTGTCTGAGTATTTTTAATAGAGTAAAAACCACCTTTTTAAAAAATTTCCAGAGAGGGTCAAATTTGACGTTTCTGGTTTCGATTGGACTTTTAATTTCGTATACACGTCGCCTAATGCTCTAGCTAGGCTCTGATACCACTGTATAGTTACTAGGCACTAACACAAGGGTCTATAAGGCTTCAACCATGCCCAATTTAAAATTTAGAAGTGCCGAACAACCTAAAGCGAGATCTTTGCTAGATAATTAGGGTTAACAAAGCATGTAAACAACTTTACATCTAAGAGAGAGGGATTACAAGCTTTGTAGTCCGCTCCTTCGCTTCATAAACTCCGAGTACTAGTCCCTTTGCCGCGATCCATGATCTCCCGGACTCAAGAGAGTCTTCACAAGCCGAACGATCCATGCTTGCTTGAAATCTTTCTTTTCAAAGATGATCTATCTTAAAGAATCTTTAACTCAAGCTCTCACTTCTCTAATTTTAGCTCTCTTTTATTTTCAAATTCTCACACTAATTCATCACAAAACCAAAAGCTAGAAAGCTTTTCAAAGAGGAGGAAGAAGATGAAGACTTTTGTGATGAATAATGAATTGTTATTATTATTACAATTACAACCCATGGTTAAGTAAAGAAAGGCTTAACCATTGTAGAGATTTAACTAGGGTAAAAGGGTTTGGGTTGGGTTAGGAAATATCTCCACAAATATCTACATAATATCTTTGCTTAAAACAAAACATAAAGCTTCTAGAAGCTTCATGAAAATGCTAACCCAAAACAAACCCTAACTATGTTTAATCTCCACAAATCATGTTGCATTAGTAATCATAACTTGTTACAATATTATATATCACATATATAATATATTTTTGTAACAAAAGAAAATAATACAATTAACATATATCGCATATATATCAATGTATTATCCTGTGAGAAACTAAATCAAT
This sequence comes from Agapanthus africanus, assembly GCA_030015575.1. Lineage (NCBI taxonomy): Eukaryota > Viridiplantae > Streptophyta > Magnoliopsida > Asparagales > Amaryllidaceae > Agapanthus > Agapanthus africanus. The sequence goes on along the minus strand of CM057343.1, from coordinate 301,625,266 downwards.
AAAACGAGCTTATATCAATTAATGTATTGTAATATATCGCATATATAATTATATATTAAATTATCGAATCAACAGTTGATCCGACAATCCGGCTATTTCTTAAATAACCGACTAATATAATCTGTACCGATTCATCGAATCAACACTTGATCCGATGACCCGGCTATATCGTTTATCGCGAGAATAGAATACGGTATCTCTTATCGTATTATTCTCGGTCCCGCACATATCACATATGTGCTCCTACTCCGTTTTGCCTGAGTCAAGAAACCTCTGTGTAGGACTCCAAAGAATCGTCAATACGCTGGCAGCAGGTGATGATCATATCAAACACCCACAAGCTGTAAGCGGTCAGCTAAACGTAACAGCCACCAAGGTATTGAGCGATCAGAAGATCAACAAGAAAGCCTGTACATTCTCCTGTGAATCCAATCAGTAACACTCCCGTACTGTCCAGTCTCTTCGTCTGATATGTTGCATATCTAGTCTAGGGGTGGTAAACGTCAGACCCCAGTAACCGATAAGTCGTGTCGATGTGAGGCTCATAACAGGTCGAGAACCTACTGATAACACTTACCAGTAGTACTCTATATCAGCCTTGGCCAGGAACTTCCAGTTATAGCCAATCGAACACAGCACAACATCAACTCCCTATACCGGGAGAGACGAATCCCCTCCTATCGCTCATTGCCTCCATGTGATTCGGTACTGTACCTAAAAGCCACCGTTTTGCATGCCCTCTTGGACGTGGTAAGGTGGAAATCAAAGCACAGTGGGAATCACACAAGACTTTATAACGATCTCGGGTGTACAGACTAACCTATAACAGTGTCACCAGAGAACTTCCATCTAACGTGAGGTTTAACCCCATCTGGGAGTTCTCCGCGTGTCCGTCCAGTGTACCCAGTCTCCACTGAGCACCCATACACCATCTTGATTTCAAAACACCGATGGATATGGGATCATCCATTGCCCATCATATGAGTCAAGATGCATATATGCTAGTCTACTCTAGTGTATCGATGCCCTGTCTCGACACACCCTTGACTAGGAACAGTTATAGGATGTACTCGTTAACTACCATGGCCCCACTAGTATGATCTCATAGTAGTCCCAGCAGTCGAGTACATATCCTAAGGGCTTTATCAACATGTGAGAGCAAGACAGTAAACTAATATAAGTCAACATGTTAAGATAAAGTGAAACCAAATAACATACTATCATGTCGAGCAAGAAAGTCCTCTCTATATATATCCAAGCATCCATTATAATATACATCATATATACAACAATGGCCTCTAGGGCATATATATAACTAACAAGCTCGAGAGCTCATGGAAAAATAAAAACCAATCTTTTATGATAATTATGATGGCTAAGTTGATTTGACCACTATCATGTCTTGATAAAACCAAAGCCAAAGAAGAGTCTACAGCTCACAAGAAATATCCAAGTCAACAATGGCCAACTAGGTCAAATTGTCAAGCAGGGTCAAATGGTCAAAGCAATTAGCCATAAGACAATTATCATTAAAAAGATTAGTAAATATTTTCCTCACCTCATAATGGTTTTGACTGAATCAACGGTCAGAACCCCAATGAGGCACCTCTTTCTTCGCTCCTCACAACCATGCATACACACCCGTATCTGCATTCTGTAGAATGCGAATGCACAGAAGACAAAACTAATCCATCTATACAATACTAGGATCCAGCTTAAACTAAAGCCCACTAGTATCATCTGCCCGAATATCATGTTAGTGTATATGCCCTAGAGGCCATTACTGTATCATACTGGTTTGTATATTACTTAATGGAAGCTTGGGATATTCACCTTGTATATACAATCTTGCTCAAAATAGTAGTATGCTACTTGGTTTGTTTCTACTTCAATGTATACATGTGTTTATTTTATCATATCACCTATACGCATTAGTGGAGCCCTTAGGATCTTTGCTTGATTACCAGCGTTGTGATGGCAGTCACACTAGTGGGGGTTGGGTAATCTATAAGCACATCCTTATACAGGTCCCTAGTCGTAGGACTATCGAGGCAGGGCATCGATACTCCGGAGTAGACTGGCGCATGCGCTTCTCATCCCAGTGTGGGAGACGGTCTGTCCCACAGCCGTCAGTACGTCGTACTTGAGATAGTATGCGGGTGCTCGTTGGGTTACGAGTATACTGGACAGGACTCGTCGGGAACTGACAAGTTGGTATTATACCTATCGTCAGTTATCAGTTCCCAGGTGACATGAGTACAGCTTAGTCTGCTGACTTGACACTGGCACTTCGCCTCGAGTGTGTTCCCACTGTATTTTGATTACTACCCTACCACGGCTCAAAGGAGTCATGCAAACAGGTGGTAGTTGGGTGCAGTCCCGAAGCACTTGGAGGCAGTGACGGTTAGACAGGATTCGTCTCTCCCGGTCTTGGGGGTTGACATCGCGCTGTGTCTAGGAGAGCCATTACACGAGTAGTCCCTGGCCAGGGCAAGTGAGATATACTGGTAGGCTTCCAGTGTTATCTCAGGGTGTTTTGGGCTTCACTCCGACACGACTTGTACCGCTATTAGGGGACTGACGTCTACCACCCCCTAAGCCCGACATGCGATGTATCAGACGAACAGACCGGACTGTACGGAGACTGTCACATTCAGACTCAGTAGGAATTCAGATGGGGTTCACCTCGTCAGTCTTCTTATCGGCATCTACCTGGGGACCGTTACGCACAGCTAGTGCCGCTTGCGGTCTGTGGTTAAACCCACTGCCAGCGTAGTGTTGAGTCTTTAGAGTACCACACAGAGGGCTATTCGCCTCTGGGCAAAACTGAGTAGAGGTCGCATGGTTTTGCGATAGGGTTCGTTCTCATCCGCGCACTTGTGCACGTTTGGAGTCCGGACAGATATTACTAGCAGGCTCTGGTTTGAGCCAGACACTGGTATATGTTTTGGGGTTGATTTTATCTCTTAGTATTCATGTTCCTCGGAACAAGAATGCGGGTGTGTATGCACAGTTGATTGAGGCGGAGGAAGAGGTTTTTTCATTAGGGTTTCGGAACGGGTGCGTATGCACAGTTGACAGTCGTCTTTTTCCAAGCCATAATGGATTTATAATATATTCAATTAATAATATTAATTAAATAAAATTGTGTCATGGTTGGCTTTATTGACTTGTTGACCAAGGTTGACTAGTTGACCATAGTTGAAAGTTTGACCATCATCATTATATATCAAAGATGCTCTTTGATTCTAGCAAAATCATTTAATGAATGTAATGATAATGGTCATTCCAAACTATCCATCAACTATTTCATTTTTATTATTATTGTTAATTGGATAATTCTTTTCATTTTTAGTTATGGTTGTAAAATGAAAAGAATGGCTCATTCTATCATAACTCTTCTCTCTCCTCTCTTCTTCTTCCTCCTCCTCTAGTTCAAGGAGCTCCCTTCTCATGTGTTGAGAATCCATCTCCTTGAGATAAAAATACCCCAAAGCCACTCTCTACTCACTCTAGGGTTAGAGGTTTAGCAAGCCAAAGATCCTAGTTCACTCAAAGTTCGAGAAAGAGCCCGAAGGTTGAACCCTCAGGTGGATCCATCTTTGACGGAAGAAGGCGACGAGGAAAGCACCATCAACCCCTACAAAGGTTTCAAGAAGAAGGAGTTCAAGTTAGGTATAACCTCTTTTCCGAGTAGCTAACTCTCTCTAGCTTTCTTGCTAGTTTAGTTTAGAAAAGATCCCGACTTTGTTTGTCCATGTTGCCCCATGCGCTAAATATTTGATTTTTATACCGTTTCCGCCTCCCCGCAAGAACCGGGGACGGCAACGCGGACTTACAGTGGTATCAGAGCCTTACTAAACTTAAACTAGCTTAGTAGTAAAGTGTATGGAAGTTCGATCGGAAAAATCGCAAAAACCGGAAAATCAAAACCCTAACTTTCTGTTGAAATTTTTTGTGCTCTAAAAATAAAAAGTTTTACTCCTAAAATCGGCTCAGGGTTTTGTGAAAACACCCACTAAAAACGGTCGCCTGATTCCCTCAAACCACCGCGGTTCCACGGCGATAGGTATGCAGTTGCCGCGGAACCGCCGCTGTTTGGGATCCTCTCGTGATCGGGTTTTGTGCAGTATTCTTCTGGTAGGGTTTTAGGATTTTTCAGATGGTTTATTTGTGCCCAGGTTTTCCAGAAAAGAAATTTGTTTTTGGGGGCCTATAAATCCGTATTTTTATCGAACTTCACTACACTTTGACTATAATGTTTATATCTGTGATGTTTATATGTATTGAACGTCGGCTAATCGCTATATGTCGATTAGTCGGGGTTATACATATCTGTGATCTGTGTTTGATGATGGTTTGTGTATATGAATGCGTTGGACTGTCGCGGGTGAATATCCGGGGTGGATGTGAGATGAGTGTTTCTTTTTCTTTCATTCATTGTAAAATGTAAATTGATGTAATATTATTATTTGTATGGCCGCACAACCGGGTCGGGGTTGTAGCCGTCATTGGATAATTCTTTTTTCTGTTTTTACTCCTAGGATAGAACCATGGAGGGGTGCACAAACTACCGGGTATCTCGAAGTGTCGAGTGGCCTACTCACGGCGTTGAGGGAGGTTGCTCCACTTCGGGTACTTGGCGGGTATTTTGCCGCACCCGTAGGGGTCTTGGGTGGGGTATTGGCTATTCACCGCGACCGTGTAATCCGCTTTTTGTTGCAGGCTCGAAAGGATTGCGGATTCCTAGTATATCCAATGTATTCATCTGTTATCTGTAATGTCTATCATTGCTATATATTTATAACTATTTAGGCGTTGCTTATGTTTTACAGCCGCGCTAGCCCAGCCCCCGCTTTGTCGTTAGATAAGTAACCTAACGGGTGATGACGGGGCCCCGTGGCGAATGCGAATGGCATAAGCGTACGTCATATTTTGGTTGTTTTCTGCAATGGTAGGATTAAATGATGGGACGCATTAAAAGAACTAATGCAAGAATATCACGCATTAAAAGAACTAATGCAAGATAATAAACCAAGCAAAAGTCGTTGGAACACTTTCGAAAAACCACTCGGTTCTTTTCAAAACCAACTTTTAAATGCGGAGCTTGAGCCACTCCTTTTAAAAGCTATCTCGTTCCATCGATCATATCAAGTTCACTACGTTCACGGTTTAGCCAAAACCATTCGTAGCCCTCCGTCGTTTCACATGAATAGTCAATAGTATTCAAGCTGTGTTTGTTGGCCAAAGTCAAGGCATAGTGATTGGTAGCCATTGGGTATTCATGTGCAGCATAGATAGATGCGTTGATTTGGAACAGTCGTACTGCCTTGTTGGCGAAAGTCAAGGGTAAGTACGGGTGGATTCAAATTAACCTGGAGAACGACAGGTAGAACTTGACATGTGACTTATGATTTGTTGGCCAAAGTCAAGGTCATAAGAGCATGGGGCAAAAATCTACATCGGGAGTTTCATAAGTACTGAAACTTGCTAGAGTTGCATACCATTTGGAGTGTGATGATTCTGGTAGGATTCCTTCAGTTTCGTCACGTAGTGATATTTGGATCCCGATCCTACTGTGAGTATATGCTACTCCTCGGGAAATTTTTCACTAAACGATCAATGATATAAACCTAGTAGGTGTCTAGAAAGGTGTTAGCGGGGCTACGCCCCCAGGGAAAAGAGGTTCTTAAATTAAGGAACTTCGCGAAAGCGTTGGAAAACCTCCCTCGAAGTACCGACACTGGCCTGGCTGAACGGTTAAGCAAGTATTGTGCGGTGGGATTGATCCCGGCTAATTCTTTCTTTATGGTTTGAGGAGGGATTCGAGAGACAGTGGGAGCTATCCTGTTTAGACAAATTAAAAACCATTCTAAACTTGCAAGAGCATCGTGCTGAGTGTTTCTTCTCTCTCTCCTTATTGCAGCGACCAATCAACATGACTGGACTTAAGTTACTTCTAGATAAAAACATACTGACAGGGCCAAACTACAAAGATTGGCTCAGGAATGTCAAGATGGCAATCACTTACGACAAGCTGGGGTATCTTCTTACCACCAAAGCTCCCCCCGTCCCAGGTCCCACCTCCAGCATCGCGGATAAGGAAATCCGTAAGACTTGGGAGATTGATTGCGCGAAGGCCAAGTGCCTCGTGCTTGCCTCTATGGACAATGAACATCAGAGGAGGCATGAGAATATGGACCTGGAATCCATATTTCTCCATACAAAAGAACTGTATAGAGCAGTCTCGTATCGCAAGATACGAAGTGTTGAAGAAGTTATTTTCGGCAAAATTGGCCGTCGGATCATCGGTAGCGGAACACGTGCTTAAGATGATTGGCTACATTGAGGAGCTCGCAGAACTTGGGACCACGTTGGAGAGTGAGCTCTATACGGACTTGATTCTCCAGTCCCTTCCTTCCACTTACGCCCAGTTTATACTGAACTTCAACTTACAAGAAAAAGAAGTTGAACTTTCAGAACTCCACAACATGCTGAGGAGCGCAGAGGGCACCCTACAGAAAGGTAGGGAAACACCCACTTTGTTTGTAGGAGGATCTTCTTCTTCTAGGTCCAAGGCGAAAGCCAAGGGAAAGAAGAAGAAAGCCCCCGCCAAACCAAGGGGAGGTGTTAGTAAAGTGGATACGAAGGGAAAGGCAAAGGCAACAAAGATAGCGGGGAAGCTTGTGGGTAAAGAAGAATGCTTCTATTGTCATAAAAGTGGACACTGGAAGAAAGATTGCAGGGCTTGGAAAGCCAGGACACAGGAACTGAAGCAGGTTGCGGCTTCAGCTTCAGGTGTGTATGTTATTGAAAACTGTCTTTCGATAAACTCTACATCCTGGGTATTGGATACCGGATCAGGATCTCATATCTGTAATTCTTTGCAGCCGTTGAGAAACCGTAGGTTTTTGAAGGCAGGTGACATGACCCTCAGAGTTGCGAACGGAGCTAGCATGGATGCTAAGGCCGTGGGGGACTATCACCTGGGAATGACAGATGGGCATGTTTTGGTTTTGCATAATTGCTTTTTTGTACCCAACGGAACTTGTAATATCATTTCTGTGTCTTTGGTTTCTAAAGAAGGTTATGAATTTGCGTTTATAAGTAATGTTGTAAACATTCACCTTAATCAAGTTCTGATTGGGTCAGGTACACTGAGCAATGGTCTATACGTATTAAACCAACCACAGATTTTCAATGTCCAGAATACACACAAAAGAAAGTCTCCAGATATCAATCAGACTTTCTTATGGCATTGTAGACTGGTTCACATCAATGAGAGAAGGTTAACTAAGTTATATACAGAAGGATATTTGGACTCGTTCGAATATCAATCGTATGCCACTTGTCAATCCTGTCTCAAAGGAAAGATGACAAAGACTCCGTTCACTGGACACGGAGTAAGAGCGAGCGAGCTCTTGGGACTCGTACACAGCGACGTGTGCAGTCAAATGTCTACACATGCGCGAAGTGGTTATTCTTACTTCATTACTTTTACGGATGATTTTTTAAGGTACGGTTATGTCTTCTTGATGAAGCATAAGTCCGAAGCCTTTGAAAAGTTCCAGGAATATAAGAATGAAGTAGAAAAACAAACTGGCAAAAGTATCAAGATTCTAAGATCGGATCAAGGTGGAGAATACTAAAGTGCCGAGTTCCTGAATTACTTAAAAGAGAATGGAATTCTCTCTCAGCTTACTCCTCCGTACACTCCGCAACATAATGGTGTATCGGAGAGACGGAACCGGACCCTATTGGATATGGTACGGTCCATGATGAGTAACGCTGAGTTACCGCGATCATTCTGGGGGTGTGCGCTAGAATCAGCTGCATACCTTTTGAACCGAGTTCGCACTAAGACTGTGCCTACCACACCATATGAGATGTGGTGTGGAAAGAGGCCCCATCTTAATCACATTAAGACATGGGGATATCCAGCTTTTATCAAAAAGCAGCATGCGGACAAACTCGAGGCACGCTCAGTACAGTTCAAGTTCGTGGGATATCCAAAGAACTCCAAGGGATATTTCTTCTACTGCGAAGAGGAACAAAAGGTTTTTGTTTCTCGTCATGCCTACTTCTTGGAAACTGAGTTTTTGGAAAACCAGATAAGTGGGAGCACAGTAGAACTGGAAGAAATTCCAGAACCACGAGCTGTTACTGAAAGCTTAGAGGAACCAGAGGGTTCAAAAGAACAGGACATTCCTATGTCGCTCCGCAGGAGTAGTAGGCAGTCTCATCCGCCCGAGAGATACTATGGTTTTCTCATAGACGGGGATAGAGAGGATTGCATCATAGATTATGATGAACCTACTAGCTTCCAGCAGGCCGTTCAGAGCGTTGACTCGGTAAAATGGCTGGATGCAATGCAGACCGAAATGGAGTCCATGTACACCAACAAAGTATGGACGTTGGACATTGTTCCAGACGGGGTAAAACCCGTAGGATGCAAGTGGATCTTCAAAAGGAAGATTGGTGTAGATGGACAGGTTGAAACCTATAAAGCTAGACTTGTTGCAAAGGGTTTTCGTCAAAGACCTGGTTTGGACTATGACGAAACCTTTTCTCCAGTGGCTATGCTGAAATCCATTCGGATCCTTCTTGCCATTGCTGCCTTCCACGATTATGAGATTTGGCAGATGGACGTAAAAACCGCTTTTCTAAATGGAAATTTAGAGGAGTGTGTCTATATGGACCAGCCAGAGGGTTTCATTCAGAGTGGGAGCAGCGGAAAGGTGTGCAAGTTGCTTAAGTCCATCTATGGACTAAAGCAGGCATCGCGGAGTTGGAACATCTGCTTTGATGAGACGGTCAAGGAATTTGGCTTTATCAAAAATCCAGATGAACCATGCATCTATAGTAGATTTGTAGCGAGAACTGTAGTATTCCTCGTTTTATACATGGATGACATTCTCTTAATAGGAAATGACATTCCTATGCTACAATCTGTCAAGGGGTTCTTGTCGCACAGGTTCTCCATGAAAGACCTGGGTGATGCCTCATACATCCTGGGGATCCAGATCCATCGTGATAGATCCAAGAGGATATTAGGACTTTCACAGTCCAGGTACATCGACACCATACTGAAAAGATTCAGTATGGAAGATTCCAAGCGCGGTAACCTACCGGCTTGTCACGGGATCACCCTCTCTAAAGAGATGTCTCCCAAGACTGATTTGGAGAGGGATCGCATGTCTATTATACCCTACGCTTCTGCGGTAGGCTCTATAATGTATGCGATGTTGTGTACCAGACCGGATGTAGCTTATGCACTGAGTGTGGTAAGCCGGTATCAGTCAAACCCTGGGGAGAAACACTGGATAGCGGTAAAGAACATTCTCAAGTACCTAAGAAGGACTAAGGAGATGTTCTTGGTGTATGGCGGAAAAGGCCTCCAGATCGAGGCCTTTGCTGACTCCAGCTTCCAGAGTGACAAGGATGATTCCAAGTCCATGTAGGGTTTTGTCTTTACCCTCAATGGAGGGGCGGTGTGTTGGAAGAGTTCCAAACAGGAAACCGTTGCAGACTCGACGATGGAAGCGGAATACATCGCTGCATCTGATGCCGCAAAAGAAGCTGTCTGGATAAGGAAGTTCTTGAAAGAACTTCAGGTGGTTCCGTCCATTGTTGACCCAATACCTCTGTATTGCGACAACAACGGGGTTATAGCTTTAGCGAAGGAACCCAGGTCCCATCAGAGATCCAGACACATCTTGAGGCGGTATCACCTGATCAGAGAGATCGTGGATCGCAAGGAGATCGAGGTTCGGAGGGTTGCTTCAGAAGAAAACACTGCAGATCCATTCACCAAGGCCCTGCCCCAGACACAGTTCGAACGGCTGATCGAGATGATAGGTCTTCGATACGCCAGTACATGGCCTTAGTGCAAGTGGGAGATTGTTAGTGTATATGCCCTAGAGGCCATTACTATATCATACTGGTTTGTATATTACTTAATGGAAGCTTGGGATATTCACCTTGTATATACAATCTTGCTCAAAATAGTAGTATGCTACTTGGTTTGTTTCTACTTCAATGTATACATGTGTTTATTTTATCATATCACCTATACGCATTAGTGGAGCCCTTAGGATCTTTGCTTGATTACCAGCGTTGTGATGGCAGTCACACTAGTGGGGGCTGGGTAATCTATAAGCACATCCTTATACAGGCCCCTAGTCGCAGGACTATCGAGACAGGGCATCGATACTCCGGAGTAGACTGGTGCATGCACTTCTCATCCCAGTATGGGAGACGGTCTGTCCCACAGCCGTCAGTACGTCGTACTTGAGATAGTATGCGGGTGCTCGTTGGGTTACGAGTACACTGGACAGGACTCGTCGGGAACTGACAAGTTGGTATTATACCTATCGTCAGTTATCAGTTCCCAGGTGACATGAGTACAGCTTAGTCCGCTGACTTGACACTGGCACTTCGCCTCGAGTGTGTTCCCACTGTATTTTGATTACTACCCTACCACGGCTCAAAGGAGTCGTGCAAACAGGTGGTAGTTGGGTGCAGTCCCGAAGCACTTGGAGGCAGTGACGGTTAGACAGGATTCGTCTCTCCCGGTATTGGGGGTTGACATCGCGCTGTGTCTAGGAGAGCCATTACACGAGTAGTCCCTGGCCAGGGCAAGTGAGATATACTGGTAGGCTTCCAGTGTTATCTCAGGGTGTTTTGGGCTTCACTCCGACACGACTTGTACCGCTATTAGGGGACTGACGTTTACCGCCCCTTAGGCCCGATATGCGATGTATCAGACGAACAGACCGGACTGTACGGAGACTGTCACATTCAGACTCAGTAGGAGTTCAGATGGGGTTCACCTCGTCAGTCTTCTTATCGGCATCTACCTGGGGACCGTTACGCACAGCTAGTACCGCTTGCGGTCTGTGGTTAAACCCACTGCCAGCGTAGTGTCGAGTCTTTAGAGTCCCACACAGAGGGCTATTCGCCTCTAGGCAAAACTGAGTAGAGGTCGCATGGTTTTGCGACAGGGTTCGTTCTCATCCACGCACTTGTGCACGTTTGGAGTCCGGACAGATATTACTAGCAGGCTCTGGTTTGAGCCAGACACTGGTATATGTTTTGGGGTTGATTTTATCTCTTAGTATTCATGTTCCTCGAAACAAGAATGCGGGTGTGTATGCACAGTTGATTGAGGCGGAGGAAGAGGTTTTTTCATTAGGGTTTCGGAACGGGTGCGTATGCACAGTTGACAGTCGTCTTTTTCCAAACCCTAATGGATTTATAATATATTCAATTAATAATATTAATTAAATGAAATTGTGTCATGGTTGGGTTTGTTGACTTGTTGACCAAGGTTGACTAGTTGACCATAGTTGAAAGTTTGACCATCATCATTATATATCAAAGTTGCTCTTTGATTCTAACAAAATCATTTAATGAATGTAATGATAATGGTCATTCCAAACCATCCATCAACTATTTCATTTTTATTATTATTGTTAATTGGATAATTCTTTTCATTTTTAGTTATGGTTGTAAAATGAAAAGAATGGCTCATTCTATCATAACTCTTCTCACTCCTTTCTTCTTCTTCGTCCTCCTCTAGTTCAAGGAGCTCCCTTCTCATGTGTTGAGAATCCATCTCCTTGAGATAAAAACACCCCAAAGCCACTCTCTACTCACTCTAGGGTTAGAGGTTTAGCAAGCCAAAGATCCTAGTTCACTCAAAGTTCGAGAAAGAGCCCGAAGGTTGAACCCTCAGGTGGATCCATCTTTGACGGAAGAAGGCGACGAGAAAAGCACCATCAACCCCTACAAAGGTTTCAAGAAGAAGGAGTTCAAGTTAGGTATAACCTCTTTTCCGAGTAGCAAACTCTCTTTAGCTTTCTTGCTAGTTTAGTTTAGAAAAGATCCCGACTTTGTTAGTCCATGTTGCCCTATGCGCTAAAAATTTGATTTTTATACCGTTTCCGCCTCCCCGTAAGAACCGTGGACGGCAACGTGGACTTACACATCATACGCGCACAAGTGCACGTAAGTGATCGTAGCCTTGCCGTAAAACCATACGGCCTCTACACCTTTTGCCCAGTGCAGGGAAACTCTCTGTGTTGGACTCTAAAGACTCGACACTACGCTGGCAGTGGGTTTAACCACAGACCGCAAGCGGCACTAGCTGTACGTAACGGTCCCCATGTAGATGTCGATAAGAAGGCTGATGAGGTAAACCAACCCGAACTCCTACTGAGCCTGAATGTGACAATCTCCGTATAGTCCGGTCTGTTCATCTAAGAGTATCGCATGTCGGACCTAGGGGGCAGTAAATGTTAGACTCTTAATAGCGGTACAAGTCATGCCGGAGTGTAGCCCAGAACACCCTGAGAAACTACTGGAAACACTACCAGTAATTCTCGCTTGCCCTGGCCAGGGACTTTGTGTAATGGCTCTCCTAGACACAGCGCGATATCAACCCCTAATGCCGGGAGAGACGAATCCTATCTAACTGCTACTACCTCCAAGTGCTTCGGGACTACACCCAACTACTACCTATTTGCACGACTCCATTGAGCCATGGTAGGATAGTAATCAAAGTACAGTGGGAACACACTCGAGGCGAAGTAGCAGTGTCAAGTCGACGGACTAAGCTGTACTCCTATCACCTGGGAACTGTTATCTGACGATACGTATACTACCAACCAACAGTTCCCGATGAGTCATGTCTAATGTACTCGTAACCTAACGAGCACCCGCATACTATCTCCAATACGACGTACTAATGGCTGTGGAACAGACCATCTCCCCTGCTGGGATGAGAAGCGTATACGCTAGTCTACTCCGGAGTATCGATGCCCCGTCTCGATAATCCTATGACTAGGGACCTGTATAAGGATGTGCTTGTAGATTACCCAGCCCCCACTAGTGTGACTGCCATCACAATGCTGGTAATCAAGCGAAGATCCTAAGGGCTCCACTAATATGTATAAGTGATATGTTAGAAGAAACACATGCACATATTGAAGTAGAAACAAACCAAGTAGTATACTACCATTTTGAGCAAGATTGTCTATACAACTGTGAATATCCCAAGCTTCCATTAAGTAATATACAAACTAGTGTGATACAGTAATGACCTCTAGGGCATATACACTAACAATCTCCCACTTGCACTAGGGCCATGTACTGGCGTATCGAAGACCTATCATCTCGATCAGCCGCTCGAACTGAGTATGGGGTATGGCCTTCGTGAGTGGATCTGCAATGTTATTCTCCGAATCTACTCTCCTCACCTCAATCTCCCGGCGATCTATGATCTCCCTGATCAGGTGGTACCGCCTCAAAATGTGTCTGGACTTCTGATGGGACCTGGGTTCCTTCACTAAAGATATAGCACCATTGTTGTCACAATACAGAGGTATTGGATCAACAATGGTAGGAACCACCTGAAGCTCCATAAGGAACTTCTTCATCTAGACAGCTTCCTTTGCGGCATCGCAAGCAGCTATGTACTCCGCTTCCATAGTTGAGTCAGCAACGGTTTCCTGCTTGGAGCTTTTCCAACAAACCGCCCTTCCATTGAGGATAAAGACATAACCCGACATGGACTTGGAGTCATCCTTGTCACTCTGGAAACTGGAGTCAGTAAAGGCCTCGATCTGGAAGTCTTTTCCTCCATACACTAAGAACATCTCCTTAGTCCTTCTTAGGTACTTGAGAATGTTCTTTACTGCTATCCAGTGTTTCTCCCCTGGGTCCGACTGATACCGGCTTACAACGCTTAATGCGTATGCTATATCTGGTCTGGTACACAACATCACATACATTATAGAGCCTACCGCAGATGCGTAGGGTATAGATGACATGCGAGCCCTTTCCAAATCAGTCTTGGGAGACATCTCTTTCGAGAGGGTGATTTCGTGACAAGCCAGTAGATTACCGTGCTTTGAATCTTCCATACTGAATCGTTTCAGTATGGTGTCGATGTACCTGGACTGCGAAAGTCCTAACATCCTCTTAGATCTATCAAGATAGATCTGGATCCCCAGAATGTAGTTCGCATCGCCCAGGTCCTTCATGGAGAACCTATGTGACAAGAATCCTTTGACTGACTGTAGCATAGGAATGTCATTTCCTATTAGGAGAATGTCATCCATGTACAAGACGAGGAATACCACAGTTCTCCCTACAATCTTACTGTAAATGCATGGTTCATCCTGATTTTTGATAAAGTCGAATTCTTTGACAGTATCATAAAAGCAGATGTTCCAGCTCCGCGATGCCTGCTTCAGTCCATAAATGGACTTAAGCAACTTGCACACTTTACCGCTACTCCCACTCTGAATGAAACCCTCCGGATGATCCATATAGACTTACTCTTCCAAATTTCCATTTAGAAAAGCCGTCTTTACGTCCATCTGCCAGATCTCATAATCGTGGAAGGCAGCAATGGCAAGAAGGATCCGAATGGATTTGAGCATAGCCACTGGAGAAAAGGTTTCGTCATAGTCCAAACCAGGTCTTTGACGAAAACCCTTTGCAACAAGTCTAGCTTTATAGGTTTCAACCTGCTCATCTACACAAATCTACTTTCTGAAGATCCATTTGCAGCCTACGGATTTTACCCCTTCTGGAGCAATGTCCAATGTCCAAACTTTGTTGGTGTACATGGACTCCATTTCGGTCCGCATTGCATCAGCCATTTTACTGAGTCACCGCTCTGAATGGCTTGCTGGAAGCTAGTAGGCTTATTATTTTCAATGATGCAATCCTCTCGATCCCCATCTATGAGAAAACCGTAGTATCTCTCAGGCGGATGAGACTGCCTACTACTCCTGCGGAATGGCGCTGGGATTTCCGGTTCTCCTGAAACTTCTTGTTCTACCAAGCTTTCAATAATAGCTTATGGTTCTGGAATTTCTTCCAGTTCTATTGCGCTCCCACTTATCTGATTTTCTAAAAACTCAGTTTCCAAGAAGCGGGCATGACGAGAAACAAAGACCTTTTGCTCCTCTGCGTAATAGAAAACATACCCTTTGGAGTTCTTTGGGTATCCCACAAACTTACACTGTACTGAGCGTGCCTCGAGCTTGTCCGCATGCTGCTTTTTGACAAAAGCTGGACATCCCCATGTCTTAAAGTGTTTAAGACAGGGTTTCTTCCCACTCCACATCTGATATGGTGTGGTAGACACTGACTTAGTAGGAACTTGGTTCAAAAGATATGCAGCTGTTTCTAGTGCATAACCCAAGAAAGATCATGGTAACTCAGCCGTACTCATCATGGAACGAACCATATCCAATAGTATTCGATTCCGCCTTTCCGATACACTGTTGTGTTGTGGTGTGTATGGAGGAGTAAGCAGAGAGAGAATTCCATTCTCTTTTAAGTAGCCCAGAAACTCGGCACTTTAGTAATCGCCACCTCGATCAGATCTCAGTGTCTTGATACTTTTGCCTGTTTGTTTTTCATCTTCATTCTTGTATTCCCGAAATTTCTCAAAGGCCTCGGATTTATGCTTCATCAGGAAGACATGTCCATACCTAGATAAATCATCCGTAAAAGTAATGAAGTATGAACAACCACTTCGCGCATGTGTAGACATTGGACCACACACGTCACTGTATATGAGTCCCAAGAGCTCGCTCGCTCTTACTCCGTGTCCAGTGAGCGGAGTCTTTGTCATCTTTCCCATGAGACAAGATTAACAAGTAGCATAAGACTGATACTCGAGCGGATTCAAGTATCCCTCTTTATATAACTTTATTAACCGTGTCTCATTAATGTGACCCAGTCTACAATGCCATAAGAAAGCCTGATTTGTATCCGAAGACTTTCTTTTAAGTGTGTTCGGGACACTGAAAACTTGAGCTTGATTCAATACGTATATTCCATTTTCTAATATACCTGACCCAATCAGAACTTGATTTAGGTGGATGTGGACCACATCGCTTACAAAAGTAAAATCATATCCTTCCTTAGAAAGTAAGGATACAGATATGATATTACAAGCCATAATAGGTACGCACAAATAGTTACGCAGAATCAATATCTGCCCACTTGTCAATCCATGGTGATATTTCCCTATGGATTCAGCGTCCACGCTCATTCCGCTGGCAACCCTGAGAGTCATATCACCTGTCCTGATAACTCTACAGTTTCTCAAAGCCTGTAATGAATTACAGATGTGAGATCCTGATCCAGTATCCAGTACCCAGGAAGTAGAGTTAATTGACATACAGTTTTCTATTACAAACACACCCGAAGACGAAGCCACAACATGCTTCGAATCCTGGCTACTGGCTTTGCTAGCCCTGCAATCCTTCTGCCAATGTCCTTTCCTATAACAATAGGAACGTCCCTCCTTTACTACATCCAGACCCAAATCTTTTGCCCTTCCCTTTCCTTCTTCTTCCCTGGTTTCCTTCAGGGTGTAAGTAGAGGGTAGAAACTGTAGAATCAAGTCAGTATTTGACCCGTTCTTCAACGTGGTCTTCAGGTCCATGAGCTCATCAAAATAGCTAGTCTCTGTAAGGACGTTTTCCACTACAGATGACCCGACAGCCAACCTCGCTTGAAGCAATTCGTTCGAGGTCTCATATCTTTCGATACGAGATTGCTCTGCATATAAATCTTTGTTATGGAGGAAGACAGAAACTAAGTCCATCTTCTCGTGCTACCTTTGGTATGCACCATCAACTGAGGCCAACACGAGGCACTTGGCATTCGCACTGTCTTATTCCGATGTCTTATGGATATCAATATCCGTGACAAGGGAAACTAGTCCTGAGACGGCAGGGGTTTGATTAGTTAAGAGGTGTCCCAGCTTGTCATGGGTAATGGACATCTGGACAGACCATTGCCAGTCATAACAGTCAGATTCGGTCATTTTATTATCTAGATGTAACCTATGTCTGGTCACTGGGTCGCTGCAATTAAGAGAAAGAGAAGAAAACACTTAGCATGATGCTCTTGCGAGTATAGATTGGTTTTTAGTTTATCTAAACAGGATGGCTCCCACTGTATCTCGAATCCTTCCTCAAACCAAAAAAGAAGAATTAGTCAGGATTAATCTCACCGTACAATACTTGCTTAACCGTTCAGCCAGGCTAGTGCCGGTACTTCGAGGGAGGTTTTACGACGCTTTCGCGAAGTTCCTTAATTAAATAACCTCTTTTCCCTGTGGGCGTAGCCCCGCTAACACCTTTCTAGACACCTACTTGGTTTATAGTATTGATCGTTAAGTGAAAAAGTCTCCCAAGGAGTAGCGGATACTCACAGTAGGATCGGGATCCAAATATCATTGTGTGATAATGCTGAAGGAATCCTTCCAACATTATCAAACTCCAAATGGTATGCAGCACAAGCAAGTTTCAATTTCCTTAGAAACTCCCGATGTGGATTTTTTGCCCCATGCTCTTATGACCTTGACTAAGGCCAACAAATCATAAGTCACATGTCAAGTTCTACCCGTCATTGTCCAGGTTGATTTGAACCCACCGGTATATACCCTTGACTATGGCCAACAAAGTAATACGACTGTCCCAAACCAACGCATCTATCTATGCAACATATGAATACCCAGCAGCTACTAATCACAATGCCTTGACTAAGGCCAACAAACATAGCTTGAATACTATTGAATATTCTTACGAAATGACGAAGGGCTACGAATGGTTTTGGCAAAACCGTGAACGTAGTGAACTTGATATAATCAAAGGAACCTGATAGCTTTTAAAAGGAGTGGTTTAAGCTCCGCGTTTTTAAAAGTTTTTCTGTTTTGAAAAACCCGAGTGCTTTAGAAATTGTTCCAACAATTCAGCTTTGGTTTGTTTTCTTTGCATTAATTTAATGCGTCCCATCAATTAATCCTACCACTGCAGAAAACAACGGAAATATAACGTACGCTTATGCCATCTGCATTCTCCACGGGGCCCCGTCATCACCCGTTAGGTTACTTAAGTAACGACAGAGCGGGGGCTGGACTAGCGCGGATGCAAAACAGAAGCAACGCCTACTAGATATCATATATAGATATATACATTCATCAGATGCAATGATAGCCATTCCAGAACACAGATGAACACATTGGAAATACTAGGAATCTACGCTTCGTTTGAGCCTGCAACGAAAGACAGATTACACGGTCGCGATGAATAGTCAAACCCCACCCTAGACCCCTACGGGTGCGGCAAACTACTCGCCAAGTACCCGAAGTGAAGCAACCTCCCTCAACAACATGAGTAGGCCACTCGGCACTTCAAAGTACCCGGTAGTTTGTGCACCCCATCTTGGGTCTATCCTAGGAGCAAAAACAGTAAAAAAAATAATATACAATGGCGGCTACAACCTCAACCCGGATGTGCGGCCATAAAATAATATTACATCAAATTACAAATTTTACATTGAATGAAAAATGATAACTCTCATCTCACATCCCAGGCTATTCATCATGACAATCCAACAAGTTCATATACACAATCCAACATCACAGATCACAGATATGTACAACCCCCACTAATTGACGTATAGCGATTAGTAGACGTTCAATACATATATCACATCACAGAAGATCCGATTAGCTAAAGTACTTAAAATTTCGATCAATTACCAGATTTGAATCTACCCCAAGCACAACACAGTACTCAACAAAATCTGGACAGAAACAAAATATCAGAGAAATCACAAAATACAAATCTGGACAGACTGTAGGAAAACGAGTTAAGTCGGCGTTGACTCGGCCGCGGATCCGCGGCGAAATGCTTGGTTTCGCCGCGCTTCAGCGGCGTTCTGACCGATTCACGAGCACGTTTTTCTTGTGTGTCCTTCAAAAAGCTTGCACGTATTTTTAAGGTCCCTGGGAAAAATTTTGGACCAGATTTTAAAATCGACAGAAAACGTGCATTTTTTACGTATTTTTGCGATTTTTCCAGCGATCGAATTTCTAACACTTTGTGTTAGTTATATGTATGCCCTAGAGGCCATTACTATACATAGGATGTATATTGTAGTAGATGCTGGGACATATATAGGGAGGACTTTCTTGCTCGACATGATAGTACGCTATCTGGTTACTCTTTACCTTAACGTGTATACTGTTTGTCTCTCTGTTACATGTTGGTAAAGCCCTTAGGATGTGTACTTGACTACCTGGACTATGATGCAGATCATACTAGTGGGGACATGGTAGTCCATAAGTACATCCTTCAAAGTCCCTAGTCGTGGGTGTATCGAGACGGGGCATCGATATACCAGAGTAGACTAGCGTATACCTTCTCGACCCATACAGATGGGCGATGGATGATCCCATATCCATTGGTGTTTGACATCAGAGATGATATACGGGTGCTTAGTAGAGACTGGGTACACTGGACGGACTCGCCGAGAACTCCCATATGGTATTATACCTTTCGTCAGATGGCAGTTCTCTGGTGACACTGGTACAGAGTAGTCTGTTGACCCGAGATCGTCATAGAGTCTTGTGTGGTTCCCACTGTGCTTTGATTTCCATCTTACCACGTCCAAGAGGGCGTGCAAAACGGTGGTTTTTGGTACAGTCCCGAGTCACATGGAGGCAATGAGCGATAGGAGGGGATTCGTCTCTCCCGGTATAGGGAGTTGATGTTGCGCTGTGTCCGATTGGCTATAACTGGAAATCCCTAGCCAGGGTTGCTGAGATTTACTGGTAAGTGTTACCAGTAGTTTCTCGAATTGTTATAGACCTCATATCGACACGACTTATCGAGCTATTGGGGTCTGACGTTTACCACCCCTAGGCGAGATATGCGACATATCAGACGATCAGACCGGACTGTACGGTAGTGTTACTGGTTGGATTCACTGGAGTGTGAGCGGGCTTGCTCGTCGATCATCTGATCGCTCAATACCCGGGTGGCCGTTACGTTTAGCAGACCGCTTGCGGCTTGTGGGTGCTTGATATGATCATCACCTGCTGCCGGCGTATTGACGAGTCTTTAGAGTCCTACACAGAGGTTTCCTGGCTCAAGCGAAACGAAATAGGAGCGCATATGAGATATGTGCGGGACCGAGAATAATACGTGTATGTGATACCGTATTCTATTCTCGCGATGAATGTATCGAATGGTTATATGCGATATAACCTAGTTATCGAATCGAGGGTTGATTCGATAAGCCGATACATTAGATACTAGTCGGTTATATGCGATATGACCGGATCGTTAAATCAAGTGTTGATTTAATGATTTAATGTATAATTATATATTTGATATATTACTTTGCATTAACTAGTATCGGTTCACTTTAAATGGATTTTCTCGCTCGGATGTGCACATTGTATATGTGATATACTTTTTGTGCACTTGATTGTATCATGTTTGATGATACATGCTCTCTAGGGTTTGTGTAAAGATTAAACCATGGTTGTGTAATGGTTAGGGTTTTCTTTTTCATTTATTTATTTATTTCATTTATTTTATTTTGGAAAAGAAATGGCAAAAGAAAAGAAATTGGTTGCTAGTTTTGTTTTACATTGAAAGTTCATGAAGCTTTGACTAAGTGACCATTTTGTCTTCATGCTTAACCCTAACCATCCCACTAACCATGATTTATTCTCTACACTTAACCATGGTTTGGTTATGATAAGTATTCTTTTAGTTTTCTTTTTGAAATTAACTTATCATAACTTCATCTTCTTCTTCTTCATCTTCTTCAATGAAGAAAGCTTCACTTCATCAATGGTGGATTGATGAAAAGTGTGAGAAATCCAATTCTAAAGTGAACCCACTTCCTATTTCTTCATCCTCTACCTCTTGCCAAGTAGTAGAGTGTGTTTTCTTCACAAGTTTTCTAGACTTGGTGAAGTTGGAGCTTGATCTAGCGATGCCTCGACGTAGATCATCTTCGGCACGTCGTCGATGACCTAGCCCGCTCTTTCTCCGATGAAGCCGACGCTAGAGCCCGGGTTTCCATTTGGACAGCGAGGAGACTTCATTGCGGAGCTATGGAGGTGGAGAACCGGATCTACAAAGGTTGTATTTCCGTATTCTTGTAGTTATGTGTTAACTAGTTTACTTTTTCGCCTAGACATCTAGCCAACGATCCGTATTAGGGTTTCTCGGCACCGTTAAAATTTGAAATTGGCATGGTTGATGCCTTGTGAGACCTCTTGGGAGTGCCTAGGAACCCTACAGTGGTATCAGAGCCTAGCTAGAGCCTTAGGCGAAGTCTAGACGGAGTTTGAAGTCCGATAGACCCGAAACCCCAACTTAAAAAATGCTCTCTGTCCTTTTTCTAAAATCTGGGATTTTTCAACATTAAAAATATGCAGAAAATTCAGCAGGGAAATCTAAGAATTACGGCGCAAAAAGTTTCTCATGAACAGTACAACATGCGGCGGAACCGCGGCAGAAGCCTGCCTTCTGCGGCGGTTCCACGGCGAAATGATGACGTCATACTCCACTGTTTGCACAGTAACTCCTATTTTATTATGATGTATTTTCTGGGAATTTTTAATTTTTATTCAAGAGTTGAATTTTTCTGGGTTGTTTTGGGGATTCGAATGTTCGATCGGATTATCAAATTTTGTCTGTGTGGCTTTCCGGATAAATTTTAGAATATGTTAAAAAGTTCGACCGGATATAAATACCCAATTTTTCCCCTGTCGGGAAATTTCCAAGTGTTGGATCTTTCCGTAGTTTAAAGACGTTCTAAGTAGTGCAAGTAACTCGATGGACCCTCTAGAAGACAACAAACCTTAACTCGATTATGTGACCGTCTTGAACTGCCCTTTGAACCTTCGGGTTTGGGGCAGTACGGCGTGCCACATGTGAGGCGTTGGCTTGACCCTTCTACGGCTGGACCGTTGGTACTGAGGCACGAACTGAATGTTTTTAGACTTGTTTCATGTGTTGATCTGTATCGGGAAAACTTGGGTGTTTGGATGTTCGATCGGAAAGTTTAACATTTTCTATTTTATTCGGAATGTGATACAAAAATTGGAATTCACAATAAGTTATGAGATAACTGAATGAATGTTATAAACATAGCACTTTAGTCTCACTTGATCGGTTGCCACGGAATTTTGATGTGATCAAAAGTCAGTCGCAATCACGTAGCGTACGCGGATACTCGCCGGGTAAACTTAATAGACAGCCTCACTCCATAGCCCCGACCAAGTGACTGCAGGAGAACCCCGTCACCGAAAGCATCCGTTCGGGTGCTCCCGGTAGCGGTGTTCCGCCTTGGTGCACTTCGTCGACGGTATCGGGGGTGCGACCGCCTACTAAAGTTTGCGACGAGCATTCGATCAGAATGTTGGGAATC
Organism: Agapanthus africanus; assembly: GCA_030015575.1. Classification (NCBI taxonomy): domain Eukaryota; kingdom Viridiplantae; phylum Streptophyta; class Magnoliopsida; order Asparagales; family Amaryllidaceae; genus Agapanthus; species Agapanthus africanus. The sequence continues at coordinate 301,602,997 of CM057343.1, read as the reverse complement.
TTGTTGAATTACCCGACTTGATATTGAAAAGTGTTTTCGATTTTGAGACTAAAATGCGGGGTTTATAATTGTTAGGCATGCGATGTCTAAGGAATTCATTTGGTCAGGCATGCGATGTTCGAGGTGGTTGCGGATTCCAACTGTTGTAGTTTTACACTTTCTTTTCTGTGACCGTAAGTGTAATATGTGATATCGCCGGTTTCGTTGCTATATGTCAACGACAATTGGGATGCGCATATTTACTTACGTTGATGACATGTGATGTTATGTGTTGCTGGATATGTTATATTGGATCGTCGTGATTGAACAGCCGGGGGTTTTTATGTGAGATGAGTGTTTTTCATTTTCATTCATGTAAAAACTTGTATGTAATATTCTTTTATTGGGGCGCTTCCAGGTTGCGGAAGTTGTCACCGTTTGTATATTATTTACTTTTCTGCACTAGGATAGACCCAAGGAGGAGGGCACAAGTAACCGGGTTCTGGAGTTCAGTGGGAGACCAACTCGAGGAGTCTAGTCCGGGTCTCCTAACTCCAGAATTGGTAGGGTTGCTTGCCGCTCTCGTAGGGGTCTAGGGGTGTAGGTTTGGCTATTCATCGCGACCGTGGAATCCGTGTTTTATACTGGCTCGTATTGAAAACACGGACGTCCTAGTATATCCAATATTTCATATATGTTTCTTCTGCTGCGATATCTGTGATGTGATCATGTGATGTTCAATGATAAATGCTGTATATAGTATATATGATATATTATATAGACGTTACTTATGTTTTACACCTGCGCTAGCCCTGCCCCGCTCTGTCGTTAGTTACCTAACCTAACGGTGCACGAGGGGACATCAAGGCGAATGCGGATGGCATAAGTGTACGTCGTATTTATCTGTGATGTTTAGGTACTTAAATGATGGGACTTCATTAATGAGATTAATGAAATAAAATAAACCTAAGATGTTGTAGAATCGAATTTCAAAATAAAACAGGTAGCTACAGTTCTTGCTTTGCACAGAGGTATATGTGATATATCCTGCACCTTATTCGATGAGGAAAGGACCGAGATCCCTTCACCGGGAGTGACTCCTTTAGCAATAACTGGCAGATGATACACACTCGGTTTGTCTTTTTATTGCTTTTAAGAGTTTTTGCTTTGCACAGTGATATATATGATATATCCCGCACCTCATTCGATGAGGAAGGGACCGACGATCCCTTCACCGGGAATGACTCCTTTAGCAAAACTAGAAAAGCCACAAAAACTCTCCATTTTAAAATCATTTGATTCTACAACGATATCAAGTTCATTACGCAATAGGTTTTCAGAAAAACCTGTCGTAGCCCTCCGTCATTTCAGATAAGTGGTAGTTAGTATTCGTGCTACGTTTGTTGGCCTGCGTCAAGGCGTAGTGTGCGGCAGCTAACTAGTATTTATCTGCTTATGCATATGATGCAGATTGGATTAGGGTAGTCGTGCGACTTTGTTGGCCTGCGTCAAGGGTCGTGCGGGTGGGTTTAATTCAATCAGGAAATGACGGGTTGAACTTGACTAGCGCACTATGGTTTGTTGGCCTACGTCAAGGTCATAGGACGCTGGGGGCAAAAATTATCGGGAATTTCAAGTGTTGAAATTTGCAATGAGATTGCATACCTTCTATGAGATAGTTGGATCCCGATACCCGCTGCGAGTAAGTGTTACTCCTGGGAGAGTTTTACACATTACAATTAGCCGATCAAGTAGGTGTCTAGAAAGGTGTTAACGAGGTTACGCCTCTGGGAAAACGAGGTTTACATTAATTAGGTTCGTGCGAAAGCACGGGGGACCTCCCTCAAAGTACCGACACTGGCCTGGCTGAAAGATTGGCGAACTTGTAGTGTGTAATTAATCCCGGCTAGTCTTTCCTTTTAGGGTTTGAAGGAAGATTTGATAAAAAGCAGTAGGAGCCATCCTGATTAGATAAAATAATAACCAATCTATTCTTGCCAGAGCGCACGCTGAGTGTTTTCTTCTCTCTCTCTCCAGGTAGCGACCATATCACGCCTTAATCAAGATAATAATACGGATTATTGACCGAACCCACTTGTTATACTGAGCTGGGGAACGTTGGTCCCGCTCCAACTTATAATTGTTATAAGACAGAGCAGGAAATTGGGGATTACCAGAATTCCCGTGCCGCCCAAACGAGGAGAGTGCATAATGATGCATCATCTTCGGGTGTGTTCGTTACAAAGAACTGTTTCTCAGTATCCTCCACGTCCTGGGTATGTGATACCAGATCAGGATCCCAGATATGTAATCTGTTACATAGGGCCACAGATAGGTAGAGAACTGAGAACGGGTGATAAGTTTCATGAGGCAGAAAACGGGGCAAGTGTTGCAGCCAAGTCTGTTGGTCACTATCACCCTGTATTTCAAGTACATTGATTCTGAACGAATGTTTTTGGATACCGAATCTGATATACAAAATCATATCTATCTCTTTATTAGTAAAGAAATGATAAAATTTTGTATTGTTGGATAATGTTTAGAACATTTCCTATATCAAAAGTTGATCGGTTCAGGCACGTTATCTAAAAGCATTGATATTCTAAATCAAACTACAGTTCTTAGTATACGGATAACACACAAGAGGAAGAGTTCAGAAATGAACGAATTCTTCTTAAGGCATTGTAGACTAGGTCAGATCAATGTGACCCGACTAGCTAGAGTTACATAAAGATGCATATTTAAATTAGTTTGAATCTACATCTTGTGAAACTTGCCAGTCATGTCACAAAGATATAATAACACCAGCTCCGTTTACTGGAAACAGAGAAAGAGTTAGTGAACTCTTGGGATGATACATGTTGATGTATGATAGGTCCCCTGTCTACATATGCCAGGACTGGTTCTTTGTACTTCGTTACATTCTCTGATAATCTCTCAAGATTCAGACATATGTTCCTATTGAAACACAAGTCCGAACCTTTTGAGATATTCATAGAATATGATTTAGAAGTAGAGAACCAAAATAAGGGTATAAGTATTATGTCCTTTGATGTGATCAAGGAGGAGAATACTTGAGCACGGAATTCCTGGATTATTCTAAAGGAGAATGAGATTCTCTCTCAGCATTACTCCTTCGTATACACCATAGCACGATGGTATATCGGGGTGGAGCAATCACACCCTATATGATAAGGTGTGCTCTATGATGAGTACTACTGAGTTTCCTATTTTCCTTTTGGGAGTTATGCACTTGAGAAGATGCATACATATTGAATTAGGTTCAAATCAAATCAGTTGCCTACCACTTCATATATGATATGGAAAGGGAAGAGCCCATGTCTTAAGTTAGTTAAGATTTGGGGTTGTCCGGCCTATGTCAAAAAGCAAAATAAAGACAATCTCGAGGCAAGGTTAGTTATGTAGAACTGGAAAGGTTCCAGCTATGCAAACTACAGAAGATGATTTGATAGAACCAAAGGATTCAGTAGATTCCAACGAACCTCAGCCTCTCCGCCGATCTAGTAGGGTTCCTCACCCACCTGAGAGATACTTCGGTTTCTCTATGACAGTGGGAGCGAGGATAGCATCATGAGATGATGACCCAACTAGTTTCGAGCTGGCCATCAGGAGTAAGACTCTGTAAGAATGGCTGGATGCTTAGCGATCTGAGATGGAATCCATGTACACCAACAAAGTATGGACTTTGGTTGCTATATCTGAAGGGTTAAATCCCCATCAGGAGCAAGTATATCTTGAGAAGATTACTTGGTGTACATGGAAAAGTTCAGACTTTCAAAGTTAGACTTGTTAAAGGTTTTCGTCATCGACCAGGCGTGGATAATGATGAAACCTTTTCCAGTACCTATGCTTAAGTCCATCCAGATACTACTTGCCACGGCTACATACCATGACTACGATATCTGGCAGTTGGGTGTCATGACTACTTTTCTAAATGATGTTTTAGAAGAGAGCGTCTATAAGTACACAGCCAGAGGGTTTCGTAGACAGTGGGAGCAGCGGAAACGTGTACAAGATGCTTTATAAGATAAAGCAGGCATCGTAGAGTAGGATCATCTGTTTTGATGGATTAGTCAAAGAAGTTGACATCATCAAAATGGTAGATGAACCTTGTATATATAAAAAGGTAGTAAGGAGTATGGTGATGATCCTCGTAGAGTACGTGGATGTCATGCTCTTGATAAGAAAGGAGTTTCTTATGCTACGCTCGATCAATCTCCGTTTATCACAAAGATTCTCCGTGTAGGATCAAAGTGATACCTACTAAATCCTAGGTTTTGGATCTATGAGATAGATCTAAATGGATGTTAGGATTCTCACTAGTTGTAGTGAGAAGGTATCAACCGATCCTGGGGAGAATCACTGGAAGGATTCCAGGATGATAAAGACGACTGAATGTCAGTCGCAGGCATTGTCTTTACCCTCAGTAAAGGGACGGTATGTTGGAAGAGTTCCAAGCTAGATACCGTGGCAAACTAGACGATAAAGGCTCGATACATCGCTACTTAAGATGCTACCAAAGAGGCTGTTTGGGTGTATAATGGTTCATGAGATGAACTATGTTCCTCCCATTGTGTGACAATGGAGTTGTGGCTTATGCCGAGGAACGCAGGTCCCATCAGTGATCCAGACATATTCTAAGGCAGTATCACCTGATCATGGAGATGGTTGATCTCTAAAAGATCGAGGTTAGGAGAGTAGACTCAGAGGATAACACGGCGGATCCACTCACAAAGGCCTGTTCCCAGAGAGAGACTTTTATGGGATGGTTGAGTATGAGATACTACAACCACTGCTATCAGATGGCCCTAGTGCAAGTGGGAGATTGTTAGTTATATGTATGCCCTAGAGGCCATTACTATACATAGGATGTATATTGTAGTGGATGCTGGGACATATATAGGGAGGACTTTCTTGCTCGACATGATAGTACGCTATCTGGTTACTCTATACCTTAACGTGTATACTGTTTGTCTCTCTGTTACATGTTGGTAAAGCCCTTAGGATGTGTACTTGACTACCTGGACTATGATGCAGATCATACTAGTGGGGACATGGTAGTCCATAAGTACATCCTTCAAAGTCCCTAGTCGTGGGTGTATCGAGACGGGGCATCGATATACCAGAGTAGACTAGCGTATACCTTCTCGACCCATACAGATGGGCGATGGATGATCCCATATCCATTGGTGTTTGACATCAGAGACGATATACGGGTGCTCAGTAGAGACTGAGTACACTGGACGGACTCGCCGAGAACTCCCAAATGGTATTATACCTTACGTCAGATGGCAGTTCTCTGGTGACACTGGTACAAAGTAGTCTGTTGACCCGAGATCGTCATAGAGTCTTGTGTGGTTCCCACTGTGCTTTGATTTCCATCTTACCACGTCCAAGAGGGCGTGCAAAACGGTGGTTTTTGGGTACAGTCCCGAGTCACATGGAGGCAATGAGCGATAGGAGGGGATTCGTCTCTCCCGGTATAGGGAGTTGATGTTGCGCAGTGTTCGATTGGCTATAACCGGAAATCCCTGGCCAGGGTTGCTGAGATTTACTCGTAAGTGTTACCAGTAGTTTCTCGAATTGTTATAGACTTCATATTGACACGACTTATCGAGCTATTGGGGTCTGACGTTTACCACCCCTAGGCGAGATATGCGACATATCAGACGATCAGACCAGACTGTACGGTAGTGTTACTGGTTGGATTCACTGGAGTGTGAGCGGGCTTGCTCGTCGATCTTCTGATCGCTCAATACCCGGGTGGCCGTTACGTTTAGCAGACCGCTTGCGGCTTGTGGGTGCTTGATATGATCATCACCTGCTGCCGGCGTATTGACGAGTCTTTAGAGTCCTACACAGAGGTTTCCTGGCTCAAGCGAAACGAAATAGGAGCACATATGAGATATGTGCGGGACCGAGAATAATACGTGTATGTGATACCGTATTCTATTCTCGCGATGAATGTATCGAATGGTTATATGCGATATAACCTAGTTATCGAATCGAGGGTTGATTCGATAAGCCGATACATTAGATACTAGTCGGTTATATGCGATATGACCGGATCGTTAAATCAAGTGTTGATTTAATGATTTAATGTATAATTATATATTTGATATATTACTTTGCATTAACTAGTATCGGTTCACTTTAAATGGATTTTCTCGCTCGGATGTGCACATTGTATATGTGATATACTTTTTGTGCACTTGATTGTATCATGTTTGATGATACATGCTCTCTAGGGTTTGTGTAAAGATTAAACCATGGTTGTGTAATGGTTAGGGTTTTCTTTTTCATTTATTTATTTATTTCATTTATTTTATTTTGGAAAAGAAATGGCAAAAGAAAAGAAAATGGTTGCTAGTTTTGTTTTACATTGAAAGTTCATGAAGCTTTGACTAAGTGACCATTTTGTCTTCATGCTTAACCCTAACCATCCCACTAACCATGATTTATTCTCTACACTTAACCATGGTTTGGTTATGATAAGTATTCTTTTAGTTTTCTTTTTGAAATTAACTTATCATAACTTCATCTTCTTCTTCTTCATCTTCTTCAATGAAGAAAGCTTCACTTCATCAATGGTGGATTGATGAAAAGTGTGAGAAATCCAATTATAAAGTGAACCCACTTCCTATTTCTTCATCCTCTACCTCTTGCCAAGTAGTAGAGTGTGTTTCCTTCATATGTTTTCTAGACTTGGTGAAGTTGGAGCTTGATCTAGCGATGCCTCGACGTAGATCATCTTCGGCACGTCGTCGATGACCTAGCCCGCTCTTTCTCCGATGAAGCCGACGCTAGAGCCCGGGTTTACATTTGGACAGCGAAGAGACTTCATTGCGGAGCTATGGATGTGAAGAACCGGATCTACAAAGGTTGTATTTCCGTATTCTTGTAGTTATGTGTTAACTAGTTTACTTTTTTGCCTAGACATCTAGCCAACGATCCGTATTAGGGTTTCTCGGCACCGTTAAAATTTGAAATTGGCATGGTTGATGCCTTGTGAGACCTCTTGGGAGTGCCTAGGAACCCTACACTTTGCTCACAAGTTAGTAATGGTTTAGCGAGGCTCTAATACCACTGTAAGTCTACGTTACCCATCCTGGTACTTACGGGGAGGCGGAATAGGTAAAAAACAAATTTTTATCACAAGGTAACATAGACTAAAGCTTGAGGATTTTTGCCAAACCATTGCTAACAAACAACTAGAGGTTCTATCTACTATGCTTAGGAGATTATACAAAACCGTCCTTTGGTTCTTCCCTCCTCTGTCCTCCTCGTCCATGCAAGCTCCGAGGATCGATCCGGATCTTGGTCACCTCCACGGCCTCCTAAAGTCGAAGACAATCCACCCGAGAGTCTGTAGTCCGAGCTCCACCTCAAGGCGAGGTAACTAGGGCAACAAGTTTGCTATTCTTGATGCCCTAGGTGATGTAGAATATGATGGTGGATTTGTTTGTCTATTTGAACCCCAACTTGCTCACACATGAGACCTTTTGGGAATTCTTGTGAGGAAGAAGAAGAAGAGCAAAGCTTGAGAGCTCAAGTGAAGAGAGAGAACGCAAAATGAGATAATGAGCCATTGAAAAATAAAAACCAATCTTTTATGATAATTATGATGGCTAAGTTGATTTGACCACTATCTGTCTTGATAAAACCAAAGCGAAAGAAGAGTCTAGAGCTCACAAGAAATATCCAAGTCAACAATGGTCAACTAGGTCAAATTGTCAAGCATGGTCAAATGGTCAAAGCAATTAGCCATAACACAATTATCATTAAAACGATTAGTAATATTTTCCTCACCTCATAATAGTTTTGACCGAATCAACGGTCAGAACCCCAACGAGGCACCTCCTTCTTCACTCCTCACAACCGTGCATACACACCCGCATCCGCATTCCGTAGAATGCGAATGCACAGAAGACAAAACTAATCCATCTATACAATACTAGGATCCGGCTTAAACCAAAGCCCACTAGTATCGTCTGCCTGAACATCATATGCGCACAAGTGCACGTAAGTGATCGTAGCCTTGCCGTAAAACCATACGGCCACTACACCTTTTGCCCAGTGCAGTGAAACTCTCTGTGTGGGACTCTAAAAACTCGACACTACGCTGGCAGTGGGTTAAACCACAGACCGCAAGCGGCACTAGCTGTACGTAACGGTCCCCAGGTAGATGTCGATAAGAAGGCCGATAAGGTAAACCCATCCGAACTCCTACTGAGCCTGAATGTGATAATCTCCGTACAGTCCGGTCTGTTCATCTAAGAGTATCGCATGTCGGGCCTAGGGCGGCGGTAAACGTCAGACCCTTAATAGCGGTACAAGTCATGCCGGAGTGTAGCCCAGAACACCCTGAGAAACTACTGAAAACACTACCAGTAATTCTCGCTTGCCCTGGCTAGGGACTTTATGTAATGGCTCTCCTAGACACAGCGCGATATCAACCCCTAATAACGGGAGAGACGAATCCTATCTAACCGCTACTTCCTCCAAGTGCTTCGGGACTGCACCCAACTACTACCTATTTGAATGACTCCTTTAAGCCATGGTAGGGTAGTAATCAAAGTACAGTGGGAACACACTCGAAGCGAAGTAGCGGTGTCAAGTCGACGGACTAAGCTGTACTCCTGTCACCTGGGAACTATTATCTGACGATACGTAAACTACCAACCAACAGTTCCCGACGAGTCCTGTCCAGTGTACTCGCAACCTAACGAGCACCCGCATACTACCTCCAGTACGACATACTAATGGTTGTGGGACAGACCATCTCCCCTACTGGGATGAGAAGCGTATACGCTAGTCTACTCCGGAGTATCGATGCCCCGTCTCGATAATCCTACGACTAGGGACCTGTATAAGGATGTGCTTGTAGATTACGCAGCCCCCACTAGTGTGACTACCATCACAACGCTGGTAATCAAGCAAAGATCCTAAGGGCTCCACTAATATGTATAAGCTATATGCTAAAAGAAACACATGCACATATTGAAGTAGAAACAAACCAAGTAGCATACTACCATTTTGAGCAAGATTGTCTATACAACTGTGAATATCCTAAGATTCCATTAAGTAATATACAAACTAGTATGATACAGTAATGGCCTCTATGGCATATACACTAACAGAAGGGCTACGGCTGGATTTTAAGAAAACCTTTAACGTGATGAACATGATATCGTTGTATAATCTAGTGATTTAAAAAGGAGTGTTTTTTGTAAGTTTTGCTAGTTTCGCTAAAGAGATCACTCCCGGTGAAGGGATCTCGGCTCTTTCCTTATCGAATGAGGTATTGGTGTTACAACCCAAAATAACATCTCGTGACCGGCATTTAAATTACGCAACGTCCACAGGGGTAACGTAACCTAAGTAAGACGAAACCCAGAAATCTAAACCTTACGACTAAAGTAAGTAAAGAAAACGTTTACAACATTTAGAAACTTTAAGTAAAGATCCTTAAAACTTGTTTTAACTCTTTTCCTTGGTTTTCATAAAAAATTTCGGCTGCAAGGAATATATAGAAAGCATCCCAAATAGGAGCAAAACATGCCGAACGGCGGAAACAACACTACGAGTATAAATAACAAGTATACGACGCCTAACGACGAAGATCAACAAAAGGAAATAAAGTAAAGCAAGACATCAACCCCAAAAGCAAACATAAAAACCCATCGCTCAAGTCTCGCAACTACAAGTCTTCTAAGTCTGCATCATATACAATTAGTAGTTTCTGATTTGATGGATGTTAGTTGTATGTATGCCCTAGAGGCCAGTATTGTACAGATGTTGTATATTATATTGGATGCTTGGACATATATAGAGATGACTTTCTTGCTCGATATGATAGTATGCTATCTGGTTGCACTTTATCTTAACATGTACACTTGTCTCTTTAAACTGTCTTATAGTTACATGTTGGTAAAGCCCTTAGGATGTGTACTTGACTGCCTGGACTATGATGAAGATCATACTAGTGGGGACATGGTAGTCCATAAGTACATCCTTGAAGGTCCCTGGTCGTGGGTGTATCGAGACGGGGCATCGATATACCAGTGTAGACTAGCGTATACGCTTCTCGACCCATGAGATGGGCGATGGATGATCCCATATCCATTGGTGTTTGACATCAGAGATGGTATACGGGTGCTCAATGGAGACTGGGTACACTGGACGGACTCGCCGAGAACTCCCAGATGGTATTATACCTCACGTCAGATGGCAATTCTCAGGTGACATTTGTGCAGGTTAGTCTGTAGACCCGAGATCGTCATAGAGTCTTGTGTGATTCCCACTGTGCTTTGATCTCCACCTTACCACGTCCATGAGGGCATGCAAAACGGTGGTCTTTAGGTACAGTCCCGAGTCACATGGAGGCAATGAGCGATAGGAGGGGTTTTGTCTCTCCCGGTATTGGGGGTTGATGTTGCGCTGTGCTCGATTGGCCGTAACAGGGAAGTCCCTGGCCAGGGCTGATCAGAGATTTGCTGGTAAGTGTTACCAGTAGTTTCTCGACCCGTTATGAGCCTCACATCGGCACGACTTATCGGTTATTGGGGTCTGATGTTTACCACCCCTAGACTTGATATGCGACATATCAGACGAACAGACCGGACTGTACGGTAAGTTTTACTGGTTGGATTCACAGAAGTGTGAGCGGGCTAGCTCGTCGATCTTCTGATCGCTCAATACCTGGATGGCCGTTATATTTAGCAGACCGCTTGCGGCTTGTGGGTGCTTGACATGATCATCATCTGCTACCGGCGTATTGACGAGTCTTTAGAGTCCTATACAGAGGTTTCCTGGCTCAAGCGAAACGAAATAGGAGCGCATATGAGATATGTGCGGGACCGAGAATAATGCGTGTATGTGATACCGTATTTCATTCTCGCGATGAATGTTTCGATTGGTTGTATGCGATATAACCTAGTTGTCGAATTATTGATTCGATAAATCGATACATTGTATACTAGTCGGTTATGTGCGACATGACCGGATCATTGAATCAAGTATTGATTTAATGATTTAATGTATAATTATATATTTGATATATTACTTTGCATTAACTAGTATTGGTTCACTTTAAATGGATTTTCTCACTTGATGTGCAAGTTGTATATGTGATATACTTTTATGCACATCTTTGTATCATGTTTGATGATGCTTGCTCATTTGGTTAAGTGTAAAGAATTAAACCTAGGTTAAGAAAGTGATTAGGGTTTTTAATTATCCATTCTTTTATTTTTCATTTTGGAAAAAGGATGGCATAAGAATACAAAATGGTTGCTTTCATTCTTGAACTTTGATGAAGCTTCATGAAGCTTTGACTTTGTGACCATTTTGTCTTCACACTTAACCCTAACCATTCATCTAACCTTAGTCAATTCTTTACACCTAACTATGGTTCATATTATGATAAGTATTCTTTTCTTTTACATTTTAAAATAACTTATCATAATTCTAGCTTCATCTTCTTCTTCATCTTCAAAAGAAAAAGCTTGATGCCATCAATGGCAACTTGAGTTCTAAAGTGAGAAATCAAATTCTAAAGTGAACCCACCTCCTATTTCTTCACCCTCTACCTCTTGCCAAGTTGTTTTGGGTGTTTTCTTCACAAGTTTCACAAATTTGAGAAGTCGGAGCTTGAACTTGTGATGCCTCGACGTAGATCATCTTCGGCACGAAGCCGACGACCTTGCCCGCTCGTTTTTCCGATGAAGCCGACGATTGAGTCTAGGATTCGAGACGGACAGCGCGAGGACGTCTACGTGGAGCTAAGGAAGTGGATATCCGGATCTACAAAGGTTGTAGACACTCTCCTTTAGTTAAGATGTTAACTAGATTTGTATTTCGCCTAAACATCTAGTCTACGATCCGTATTAGGGTTTCTCGGCACCAATAAAATTTGAAATTGGCATTGTTGATGCCTTGTGAGACCTCTATAGTGTGCCTAGGAACCTTTCACTGGTATCAGAGCCTAGCTAGAGCCTTAGGCGAAGTCCAGACGACGTTTGAAGTCCGATCGAACCAAAACCCTAACCCGAAAACGGCTCTCTGTACATTTTTTAAAAACTGGGTTTTTTCCAAATTAAAAATATGCAGAAAACTCAGCAAGAAATTCTAAGAATTACGGCACAAAATTTGAGTCATGAACAGTGCAACCTGCGGCGGAACCGCGGCATAAGCCTACTTAGGCGGCGGTTCCGCGGCAGGATGATGACGTCATCACTCCTACTTTGCGCAGTAATTAATTATTTAAGAAGCTGAGTTTTATGGGTATTTTTAATATTTATTCCAGAGTTTAATTTTCTGGGGTGTTTTGGAGCTTTGATGTTTCGACCGGATTATCAAATTTCGTCTTTGTGTATTTCCGGATGACTTTAAAATATGTTAAAAAGTTCGACCGGATATAAATACCCAACTTTTCCCCTGTCGGGAAATTTCCAAGTGTTGGATTTTTTCGTAGTTTAACGACGTTCTAAGTAGTGCAAGTAACGCAATGGACCCTCTAGAAGACAACAAACCTTAACTCGATTATGTGACCGTCTTGAACTACCCTTTGAACCTTCGGGTTTGGGGCAGTACGGCGTGCCACATGTGAGGCGTTGGCTTGACCCTTCTACGGCTGGACCGTTGGTACTGAGGCACGAACTGAATGTTGTTAGACTTATTTCATGTGTTGAGCTGTATCGGGAAAACTTAGGTATTCGACTGTTCGATCGGAAAGTTTAACATTTTCTGTTTATCTGGAATGTGATACAATAATTGGAATTCACAAACAGTTATGAGATAACTGAATGAATGTTATAAAACTAGCGGTTTAGTTTCACTTGATATTGAAAAGAGTTTTCGATAATGAGACTAAAATGCGGGGTTTATAACTGTTAGGCATGTGATGTCTAAGTATTTCATTTGATTAGGTGATGTCTAAAGAGGTTGCGGATTCCAACTGTTGTAGTTTTACACTTTCTTTTCTGTGACCGTAAGTGTAATATGTGATATCGCCGGTTTCATTGCTATATGTCAACGACAATTGGGATACGCATATTTACTTACGTTGATGACATGTGATGTTATGTGTTGCTGGATATGTTATATTGGATCGTCATGTTTGAATAGCCGGGGGTTTTTATGTGAGATGAGTGTTTTTCATTTTCATTCATGTAAAAATTTGTATGTAATATTCTTTTATTGGGACACTTCCAGGTAGCGGAAGTTATCACCTTTTGTATATTATTTACTTTTCCGCATTAGGATAGACCCAAGGAGGGGAGCACAAGTAACCGGGTTCTGGGGTCCAGTGGGAGACCAACTCGAGGAGTTGAGTCCGGGTATCCTAACCCTAGAATTGGTAGGATTGCTTGCTGCTCTCGTAGGGGTCTAGGGGTGTGGGATTGGCTATTCATCACGACCGTGGAATCCTTGTTTTATACTGGCTCGTATTGAAAACACGGACGTCCTAGTATATCCAATATTTCATATGTTTCTTCTGCTGCGATATCTGTGATGTGATCATGTGATGTTCTATAATAGATACAGTGTATAGTATATATGATATATTATATAGACGTTACTTATGTTTTACACCCGTACTAGCCTTGCCCCGCTCTGCCGTTAGTTACCTAACCTAACGGTGCACGAGGGGACATCGAGGCGAATGCGGATGGCATAAGTGTACGTCGTATTTATCTGTGATGTTTAGGTACTTAAATGATGGGACTTCATTAATGTGATTAATGAAAGATAAGAAACCTAAGATGTTGTAGAATCAAATTTTAAACAAAACAGGTAGCTACAGTTCTTGCTTTGCATAGCGGTATATATGATATACCCTGCACCTTATTCGATGAGGAAAGGACCGAGATCCCTTCACCGGGAGTGACTCCTTTAGCAATAATTGGCAGATGCTACAAACTCGGTTTGTTTTTGATTGCTTTTAAGAGTTTCTGCTTTGCACAGTGATATATATGATATATCCCGCACCTCATTCGACGAGGAAAGGGCCGACGATCCCTTCATCGGGAGTGACCCCTTTAGCAAAACTAGAAAAGCCTCAAAATCACTCCATTTCAAAACTTCATTTGATTCTACAACGATATCAAGTTCATTACGCAATAGGTTTTTCAGAAAAACCTGCCGTAGCCCTCCGTCATTTCAGATAAGAACTGTTTAGTATTCGTGCTGCGTTTGTTGGCCTTTGTCAAGGCGTAGTGTGCGGTAGCTGAATAGTGCTTATCTGCTTATGCATGTGATGCAGATTGTTTCAGGGTAGTCGTACGACCTTGTTGGCCTTTGTCAAGGGTCGTGCGTGTGGGTTTGATTCAATCAAGAAATGACGGGTTGAACTTGACTAGCATCCTGTGATTTGTTGGCCTTTGTCAAGGTCATAGGACACTAGGGGCAAAATATTATCGGGAATTTCAAGTGTTGAAATTTGCAATGAGATTGCATACCTTCTATGAGATAGTTGGATCCCGATACCCACTGCGAGTAAGAGTTACTCCTGGGAGTGTTTTGCACATTGCAATTAGCCGATCAAGTAGGTGTCTAGAAAGGTGTTAATGAGGTTACGCCTCTGGGAAAACGAGGTTTACATTAATTAGGTTCCTGCGAAAGCACGGGGGACCTCCCTCAAAGTACCGACACTGTCCTGGCTGAAAGATTGGCGAACTTGTAGTGTGAAATTAATCCCGGCTAGTCTTTCCTTTTAGGGTTTGAAGGAAGATTTGATAAAAACCAGTGGGAGCCATCCTGATTAGATAAGATAATAACCAATCTGATCTTGCACGAGCATACGCTAAAGTGTTTTCTTCTCTCTCTCTCCAGGTAGCGACCATTTCATGCCCTAATGAAGATAATAATATGGATGTATTGACCGAACCCTCATGTTATACTGTGCTGGGGAACGTTGGTTCCGTTCTTTTTTATAAGAGTTATAGGAATGAACAGGATATAGGGGAATACCAGGATTCCCATGCCACCCGATTGAAGAAAGTACATGTTGATGCATTTTCTTCGGGTGTGTTCGTTACAGAGAACTGTTTCTCCATTTGCCCTACGTCCTGGGTATTAGATACCGGGTCAGGATCCCATATATGTAATCAGTTACATGGGCTTAGGAAAGGTAGAGAACTTGGAGAAGGTGATAAAGACATTAGAGTTGGAAATGGTGCAATTGTTGCAGCTAAGACTGTCGGGGAATATCACCTTATATTACCAACTGGTAATACATTGGTTCTGAACGAATGCTATTACATGCCGAACCTGATATACAACATTATATCGGTTTCTTTGTTGAGTAAAGAGGGATATAATTTTGTATTACAAGACAATGTTATGAACATTTTCCGTAACCAAAAGTTGGTTGGATCAGGCACGTTGTGCAATGGCATTTATGTTCTAAATCAATCAACAGTTCTGAGCATAACAAACACACACAAGAGGAAGAGTTCAGAAATGAACGAATCCTTCTTGTGGCATTGTAGACTGGGTCACATCAATGCGACACGACTAGCTAAGTTGCATAAAGATGGATATTTAAATCCGTTTGAATTTTCATCTTATGACACTTGCCAGTCATGTCTCAAAGGCAAGATGACCAGAACTCCGTTTACGGGACACGGAGAGAGAGTTACCGAACTCTTGGGACTTATACATAGTGATGTATGCGGTCCCATGTCTACACATGCCAGGGATGGTTCTTCGTACTTCATTACATTCACTGACGATCTCTCTAGATTCGGGTATGTGTTCCTGATGAAACACAAATCAGAAGCTTTTGAGAAATTTAGAGAATATAAACCAGAAGTTGAGAACCAAACCGGAAAAAGTATTAAAATCCTACGATCTGATCGAGGAGGTGAATACTTGAGCAATGAATTCCTGGACTTCCTTAAAGAGAATGGGATTCTCTCTCAGCTTACTCCTCCTTATACACCACAGCACAACGGTGTATCGGAGCGGAGAAACCGCACCCTATTAGATATGGTGCACTCTATGATGAGTACAGCTGAGTTACCTATTTCCTTCTGGGGTTATGCGCTGGAGACAGCAGCATACCTATTGAATCAAGTTCCATCTAAATTTGTACCTACCACACCATATGAGATATGGAGTGGGAAGAGACCATGTCTTAAACGAGTTAGGATATGGTGTTGCCCGGCCTATGTCAAAAGGCAAAATCCGGACAAACTCGAGGCACGGTCAGTTCTATGCAAGTTTGTGGGATATCCCAAATATTCACATGGATATCTTTTCTACCATACAGAGGAACAAAAAGTGTTTGTTTCTCGACATGCCACCTTTTTGGAAAAGGAATTTCTTGCAAAGGAAATTAGTGGCGATAAGGTAGAACTGGAAGAAATTCCGGCTACACAAACTCAAACTGAAGATTTAGTGGAACCAGAGGATTCAGTAGCTCTCGACGAACCTCAGCCTCTCCGCCGATCTAGTAAGGTTCCTCGCCAACCTGAGAGATACTACGGTTTTCTCATGGATGGTGGCAGCGAGGATTGCATCATGGAGGATGATGACCCAACTAGCTTCGAGCAGGCCATCACGAGTAAGGACTCAGTGAAATGGCTGGATGCTATGCGGTCCGAGATGGAATCCATGTACACCAACAAAGTATGGACTTTGGACGTTGCTCCTGAAGGGGTAAAACCCATTGGGAGCAAGTGGATCTTCAAGAAGAAACATGGTGTAGATGGGAAAGTGGAGACTTTCAAAGCTAGACTTGTAGCAAAGGGTTTTCGTCAAAGACCAGGTGTGGACTATGACGAGACCTTTTCTCCAGTGGCTATGCTTAAATCCATCCGGATCATGCTTGCCATCGCTGCATATCATGATTATGAAATCTGGCAAATGGATGTTAAGACCGCCTTTCTAAATGGTGATTTAGAAGAGTGCGTGTACATGACTCAGCCAGAGGGCTTCGTAGACAGTGGGAGCAGCGGGAAGGTGTGCAAGCTGCTTAAATCCATTTATGGATTAAAGCAAGCATCGCGGAGTTGGAACATCTGCTTTGACGTCGTTATCAAAGAGTTTGATTTCATCAAAAATCCAGATGAACCTTGTATCTACAAGAAGGTGGCAGAGAGTAAGGTTGTCTTCCTCGTATTGTACGTGGACGACATACTCTTGATAGGAAATGATATTCCAATGCTGCAATCGGTCAAGCTCTTCTTATCACAAAGATTCTCAATGAAAGATCTTGGTGATGCCTCCTGCATATTGGGGATCAGGATCTATAGAGATAGATCCAAACGGATATTAGGATTGTCCCAATCCAGGTACATTGACACCATACTAAAGAGGTTTAGTATGGAAGAATCCAAGCGTGGGAACTTGCCCACGATCTCTGGAGTCACTCTCTCCAAAGAGATGTCTCCCAAGACTGATTTGGAGAGAGCTCGCATGCAAGGGATACCCTATGCTTCGGCTGTAGGCTCTATCATGTACGCGATGCTATGTACCAGACCCGATGTAGCATACTCACTAAAGCTTGAGGATTTTTGCCAAACCATTGCTAACAAACAACTAGAGGTTCTATCTACTATGCTTAGGAGATTATACGAAACAGTCCTTTGGTTCTTTCCTCCTCTGTCCTACTCGTCCATGCAAGCTCCGAGGATCGATCCGGATCTTGGTCACCTCCACGGCCTCCTAAAGTCGAAGACGATCCACCCGAGAGTCTGTAGTCCGAGCTCCACCTCAAGGCGAGGTAACTAGGGCAACAAGTTTGCTATTCTTGATACCCTAGGTGATGTAGAATATGATGGTGGATTTGTTTGTCTATTTGAACCCCAACTTGCCCACACATGAGACCTTTTGGGAATTCTTGTGAGGAAGAAGAAGAAGAGCAAAGCTTGAGAGCTCAAGTGAAGAGAGAGAACGCAAAATGAGATAATGAGCCATTGAAAAATAAAAACCAATCTTTTATGATAATTATGATAGCTAAGTTGATTTGACCACTATCATGTCTTGATAAAACCAAAGCGAAAGAAGAGTCTAGAGCTCACAAGAAATATCCAAGTCAACAATGGTCAACTAGGTCAAATTGTCAAGCATGGTCAAATGGTCAAAGCAATTAGCCATAACACAATTATCATTAAAAAGATTAGTAATATTTTCCTCACCTCATAATAGTTTTGACCGAATCAACGGTCAGAACCCCAACGAGGCACCTCCTTCTTCACTCCTCACAACCGTGCATACACACCCGCATCTGCATTCCGTAAAATGCGAATGCACAGAAGACAAAACTAATCCATCTATACAATACTAGGATCCGGCTTAAACCAAAGCCCACTAGTATCGTCTGCCTGAACATCATATGCGCACAAGTGCACGTAAGTGATCGTAGCCTTGCCGTAAAACCATACGGCCTCTACACCTTTTGCCCAGTGCAGTGAAACTCTCTGTGTGGGACTCTAAAGACTCGACACTACGCTGGCAGTGGGTTTAACCACAGACCGCAAGCGGCACCAGCTGTACGTAACGGTCCCCAGGTAGATGTCGATAAGAAGGCCGATAAGGTAAACCCATCCGAACTCCTACTGAGCCTGAATGTGATAATCTTCGTACAGTCCGGTCTGTTCATCTAAGAGTATCGCATGTCGGGCCTAGGGCGGCGGTAAACGTCAGACCCTTAATAGCGGTACAAGTCATGCCGGAGTGTAGCCCAGAACACCCTGAGAAACTACTGAAAACACTACCAGTAATTCTCGCTTGCCCTGGCTAGGGACTTTATGTAATGGCTCTCCTAGACACAGCGCGATATCAACCCCCAACAACGGGAGAGACGAATCCTATCTAACCGCTACTGCCTCCAAGTGCTTCGGGACTGCACCCAACTACTACCTATTTGCATGACTCCTTTAAGCCATGGTAGGGTAGTAATCAAAGTACAGTGGGAACACACTCGAAGCGAAGTAGCAGTGTCAAGTCGACGGACTAAGCTGTACTCCTGTCACCTGGGAACTATTATCTGACGATACGTATACTACCAACGAAGAGTTCCCGACGAGTCCTGTCCAGTGTACTTGTAACCTAACGAGCACCCGCATACTATCTCCAGTACGACATACTAATGGTTGTGGGACAGACCATCTCCCCTACTGGGATGAGAAGCGTATACGCTAGTCTACTCCGGAGTATCGATGCCCCGTCTCGATAATCCTACGACTAGGGACCTGTATAAGAATGTGCTTGTAGATTACCCAGCCCCCACTAGTGTGACTGCCATCACAACGCTGGTAATCAAGCAAAGATCCTAAGGGCTCCACTAATATGTATAAGCTATATGCTAAAAGAAACACATGCACATATTGAAGTAGAAACAAACCAAGTAGCATACTACCATTTTGAGCAAGATTGTCTATACAACTGTGAATATCCTAAGCTTCCATTAAGTAATATACAAACTAGTATGATACAGTAATAGCCTCTAGGGCATATACACTAACAGAAGGGCTACGGCTGGATTTTAAGAAAACCTTTAACGTGATGAACATGATATCGTTGTAGAATCTAGTGATTTAAAAAGGAGTGTTTTTTGTAAGTTTTGCTAGTTTCGCTAAAGAGATCACTCCCGGTGAAGGGATCTCGGCTCTTTCCTTATCGAATGAGGTATTGGTGTTACAACCCAAATTAGCATCTCGTGACCGGCAATTAAATTACGCAACGTCCACAGGCGTAACGTAACCTAAGTAAGCCGAAACCCAGAAATCTAAACCTTAAGACTGAAGTAAGTAAAGAAAACGTTTACAACATTTAGAAACTTTAAGTAAAGATCCTTAAAACTTGTTTTAACTCTTTTCCTTGGTTTTCATAAAAAATTTCGGCTGCAAGGAATATATAGAAAGCATCCCAAATGGGAGCAAAACACGCCCAACGGCGGAAACAACACCACGAGTATAAATAACAAGTATACGACGCCTAACGACGAAGAACAACAAAAGGAAATAAAGTAAAGCAAGACATCAACCCCAAAAGCAAACATAAAAACCCATCGCTCAAGTCTCGTAACTACAAGTCTTCTAAGTCTGCATCATATACAATTAGTAGTTTCTGATTTGATGGATGTTAGTTGTATGTATGCCCTAGAGGCCAGTATTGTACAGATGTTGTATATTATATTGGATGCTTGGACATATATAGAGATGACTTTCTTGCTCGATATGATAGTATGCTATCTGGTTGCACTTTATCTTAACATGTACACTTGTCTCTTTAAACTGTCTTATAGTTACATGTTGGTAAAGCCCTTAGGATGTGTACTTGACTGCCTGGACTATGATGAAGATCATACTAGTGGGGACATGGTAGTCCATAAGTACATCCTTCAAGGTCCCTAGTCGTGGGTGTATCGAGACGGGGCATCGATATACCAGTGTAGACTAGCGTATACGCTTCTCGACCCATGAGATGGGCGATGGATGATCCCATATCCATTGGTGTTTGACATCAGAGATGGTATACGGGTGCTCAGTGGAGACTGGGTACACTGGACGGACTCGCCGAGAACTCCCGGATGGTATTATACCTCACGTCAGATGGCAGTTCTCAGGTGACACTTGTGCAGGTTAGTCTGTAGACCGGAGATCGTCATAGAGTCTTGTGTGATTCCCACTGTGCTTTGATCTCAACCTTACCATGTCCATGAGGGCGTGCAAAACGGTGGTCTTTGGGTACAGTCCCGAGTCACATGGAGGCAATGAGCGATAGGAAGGGTTTCGTCTCTCCCGGTATTGGGGGTTGATGTTGCGCTGTGCTCGATTGGCCGTAACAGGGAAGTCCCTGGCCAGGGCTGATCAGAGATTTGCTGGTAAGTGTTACCAGTAGTTTCTCGACCAGTTATGAGCCTCACATCGGCACGACTTATCGGTTATTGGGGTCTGACGTTTACCACCCCTAGACTTGATATGGGACATATCAGACGAACAGACCGGACTGTACGGTAAGTGTTACTGGTTGGATTCATAGGAGTGTGAGCGGGCTAGCTCGTCGATCTTCTAATCGCTCAATACCTGGATGGCCGTTATGTTTAGCAGACCGCTTGCGGCTTGTGGGTGCTTGATATGATCATCATCTGCTACCGGCGTATTGACGAGTCTTTAGAGTCCTACACAGAGGTTTCCTGGCTCAAGCGAAACGAAATAGGAGCGCATATGAGATATGTGCGGGACCGAGAATAATGCGTGTATGTGATACCGTATTTCATTCTCGCGATGAATGTTTCGATTGGTTGTATGCGATATAACCTAGTTGTCGAATCATTGATTCGATAAATCGATACATTGTATACTAGTCGGTTATGTGCGACATGACCGGATCATTGAATCAAGTTTTGATTTAATGATTTAATGTATAATTATATATTTGATATATTACTTTGCATTAACTAGTATTGGTTCACTTTAAATGGATTTTCTCACTTGATGTGCAAGTTGTATATGTGATATACTTTTATGCACATCTTTGTATCATGTTTGATGATGCTTGCTCATTTGGTTAAGTGTAAAGAATTAAACCTAGGTTAAGAAAGTGATTAGGATTTTTAATTATCCATTCTTTTATTTTTCATTTTGGAAAAAGGATGGCATAAGAATACAAAATGGTTGCTTTCATTCTTGAACTTTGATGAAGCTTCATGAAGCTTTGACTTTGTGACCATTTTGTCTTCACACTTAACCCTAACCATTCATCTAACCTTAGTCAGTTCTCTACACCTAACTATGGTTCATATTATGATAAGTATTCTTTTCTTTTACATTTTAAAACAACTTATCATAATTCTAGCTTCATCTTCTTCTTCATCTTCAAAAGAAAAAGCTTGATGCCATCAAAGGCAACTTGAGTTCTAAAGTGAGAAATCAAATTCTAAAGTGAACCCACCTCCTATTTCTTCACCCTCTACCTCTTGCCAAGTTGTTTTGGGTGTTTTCTTCACAGGTTTCACAAATTTGAGAAGTCGGAGCTTGAACTTGTGATGCCTCGACGTAGATCATCTTCGGCACGAAGCCGACGACCTTGCCCGCTCGTTTTTCCGATGAAGCCGACGATTGAGTCTAGGATTCGAGACGGACAGCGAGAGGACGTCTACGTGGAGCTAAGGAAGTGGATATCCGGATCTTCAAAGGTTGTAGACACTCTCCTTTAGTTAAGATGTTAACTAGATTTGTATTTCGCCTAAACATCTAGTCTACGATCCGTATTCGGGTTTCTCGGCACCAATAAAATTTGAAATTGGTATGGTTGATGCCTTGTGAGACCTCTATAGTGTGCCTAGGAACCTTTTAATGGAGTGACTAGATACAATATGAATAACAGGTACAAGAGGGGCACGATCCAACATGTACCACCTACCAAAGCAAAACACCTGAAAGCAAGCTGTGTGCCAGCAATGCCGCTACTTATCCGAGTGGACAACCTGCAAGAACTGAGGCACAACGGGGGTGAGTTGCCAACTCGTGAGTAGAAAACATCAACAGGTAGAAATCGAAATAAGCAATGATTCCTAGGTAAACTATATCATAAGTTAATACTATGATATCTAGGGTGACCGTATCTGCATATGTGCCAACACAATATAAATGCCTAACAGCAAGGGTATATCATCCAAAAATGAATCAATGCATGTATGCAGGTGGATCTCGTCCAACAATAAAACTAATGTATGTATGCAGTAGATCCCGTCCACGGGTCAACCACCGAGACAACAACTCCTGCATGTAAATATCATAAAAGCATATGCAGGTAAATATGAGGATATCAAAGAATGTGTGTCCATCAATGACACATCAAATCATGGAAACCTGGCTGTCTATCACCGACACCCGAAACATCATGAATACCCGTGTCTAGCATCGACACATAAATCCTCATAACTCAGGCACTGTCACCATGACTGGCCCTGACGTCATGTACGTACATCACTCCGGTCGGTATCCCCACGATAACCGCCGAGTCCAAATACTATCACCGGTAGGTAATTGCCCACCTTCCAGGCTCATCGTCTGTACCACGAATATCTTGCCGAGGGGAACCGTACCAGGCTCCACCATGTACCCGGACACGGCCCACTAACTCCTCGCATCGGGTATTTATCACAAATCTCAGAACCGAGAAATCTGATGGTGGACGCATCAAAATATCATATCATGAGAAACCGGGTTTTCAAACAATACATAGTTTCTTGAAAATACCCCCACGGTTCTCAAATCCATGAATCACATGAAATCAATATCTCAATGCGTAAAATCCATATAAAATTGATATATGCAACATAAAACATCAATATGAGCATATAAAGGGAAAAACCGCTCTTTTAAATGAATCCAGCTTTAAAAATATATCTTGTGGTTCCCAAATCCTCCGAAAACAAGTGCAGCATCATATGAAGTGTATATGTAACTGTACCAAGGTATAAGTATCTACTTGTAATCAAGTAGGTATGATGCATTTAATAAATGCAATGGCGCAATAGTCAACGTCTCAATATCACATGTCAATGCAATACCACTTAGGGGTATATGCAACTGTAGCGAGATAGGTGGGTGTACATGTCAGTATGTATGCATGATGTACGTGTAGCTGTAGCAAAGTATATGGGTGTACATGGCAATATATCGTGCAACCTAGTATAGTGATATGAACATGGCAGTATATCATAGCATGATATAGCAATTCTACTGTGTAAGTGACATGGCAATTATCGATGAAGAAGTGTGTGAGCCGGCAATTCTGTGTATGTGTAACATACGCATCCTCGATAATGGTGTAGGTGTACTAGCACAGGTATAAGAAATGCAATGAGAATAGCATGAATGCAGCATAATGCATATAATGAATCAAATGCTATGGGGTATACATATCAACAAGACCGAGTCGGTGAACCTATCAATCGGCATCCAGCCTCAAAACATCACGTACGGTACAATCCATCGTACGACATCCTATAATCAAGGGTATGGATAAATCAATAGGTAAAAGTCATCGCGTACGGTAATCTAACGTTCAGCAGCATTAACAAATAGGGATTCTATCAACCTATACAATATCAGGGTACGGATCTAAGTCTTGTACGGCATATCACTCATTATGCAATCATTATCCATAAAAATATATATACCTATCTCTCAGGTCACATCCATGTCAATCTCGTATCAGAGGACCTACAAAGGTATCAACAATCACATATCGACTCGAATCCATATAACGACATATCACACTAAGTCATCATATCACATCGTATACCCGTTCGTTTCACTAATATCTCGCAACACATTGATATAGACATCACACTAGTTCTCTTTCAAATAGTACTTATCATGATTCACTTATCATTTCATATTCTCCTAAACCAATATGTTCACTAATGTCCACTTCTATCATATTATCTTTTGCAAGACCTAAAATCATATCAGTCGCCTATCATTTATCAGGACATAATAATCAAACGATCTTTCAATCCAATATTTGCGGGGGTGCTATACGCCATCCACCCGACTTCCCCGTTAGATATAAATCTACTCACATGCTAAACTCCTCGCTTAGCCGTAGTCGATGCGCTTCGTCTTCTCGGAATCCATGCGAAACTACCTACAATCAATATGAAATCGCATTGCTATTAGCATCAAGTTCCGGAAACCAAAACGGCACGCGGTGCGCTCATAGGTCAGAACCTATAACCTACACATGCAAAACAACCAACTACCCTTGTCGTTGACGTACAAACATCCAACGACCAAATACAACATCAAAAACTCAAAACCAAGAATCCATATAACGGAAAACATAGCCAAAACCCTAAATAGGGTCGCTATGCATGAAAACTGCCACATTAAAAACCCAATAGTACCAATACACATTTACAACTCAATAATATCGTAGGTATTAATATGCACGCACCTCCACTTTCATTTAAAACCCACGTCTAATTTTACCGAAAAGCTAGTAAACAGTTTATATAATTTTATCTCATTTTAACACAAAGCTAGAAATTTAACAATTCTAGCAAATTTACAACAACACTAAGTAGCTTAACGTAGTGATCCAAACCATTTTCAAAATTTTAATCTCACCCAAAACAAGTTTCAATAAAACCTAGTTTATGATTAGGCTTAATAGGCGATTAGGAAAAATAACAATTATCATTTTCAAAATATACTTGACTTTTCCAAGTCTACACATCAAGATTAACCACTTTAACCATTCAAAACCCTAACTAGTAAACTGTAAAGTGGTATAAGAAATTATACCAGTAGATCAGTTTCCTTCGGACTTTAGCTATCATTCCACGCTCCTCGCGGCCTCTCCGATCTCCTCGTCGAAATAGCACCACGTTAATGAATCTTTATACGGGCTCCCGCTTCAAATTGAAGCAAATCGGACATGAAGTTTGCTAACCGATATGTCGAAGATTGAAGTAGAGAGAGTGTAGAATACTTTGTCTCAAAACACCCAATGGATTGGGTGAAGGTTAATGAAGTTGCCAAAAAGGAAAATCAAGTGAAATGAGCAATGGATTTTCTATGAACCAATTTCTCACTCCAAGAAATGGACTCAGCCAATTTGTGGGGGGAATAGTGCTCGGCCATTACTTAGCACAAATTGTGCTCTGTCAAAATGAAAAGAGCTCACAGTGAATGGAATTGAGGAAGTGAACCCAATGTATATATCAACATGAAAAATAAATCATCACCCACACACAAGTGGGGCCGGCCAAATGAGGGCTGCTCAATTATTGAGCTCGGCTAAGGTGGGAGGGGTGAGCACAAAAATGTCGAGGGTGATCTTAAGAAATCATATCAACACAAAAGATCAACAAAATATCCAAAGAATTACAAAAGGAATTGAATGCAAAAGATGAGTCACATAACACCTCATCAATTCTAGAAACTTTAACAACCATGACTCACCCATCCAAGTAAATCCCCACCATCAAAAGAATTCGGCCATGAACAAAGATAAATGATAAATGGAATTTTGGCCATATCAACATCAACCAATAATTAAAATAATATTTTAATTAGGGAAAAATTTTATGTGAACCAAAACTTTCCATTGACCCCCAAAGCTCGCGCACTAGTTTTATTTTTGCTAAACTAGGTGCCGGCAAGTTTATACGGAAGTTTGATCAAAATCGGTTAAACTGGAAAATACCGACTATTTTACCCTAAAACGGAAAAATTCGCATAACGATTTCAGAAACGTTACAATCTTCCCCCCCTTAAAAAAATTCGGTCCCCAAATTTAAATTTAAATTTTAAACCCCCAAATGCTAAAACATTGCAATAACAGCTAAATCAACGGGGCTCCGAAATAACGGAAGAAATAGAAAACCACAGCGCATCCTGCGCACCGGACAAATGAGTATTAAACTCAAAACAGATCTCCGTCAAGCGTCATGAAAATCATCGGAGTCACAAAGGAGATTAAAATCTCAAATCCACTACTAAAATCTCATATGCACTAATCAAATACTATCATGCACATATATAGTACGCATCCTGTTTGAGAAATCTCCAAAAATAGAATAATTAATATGCATAATCTTTTCTGAATTGCCGCGTAATGCGTAACTCATGGCATAAGTGGCGGACGCTCATTGTTAAAGTAATAATATACTAGCATATATGTTTTGCCAAAATATGCGTCCCGCCTTTTTTGAAATATCCCAACAGGTTTTATTTATAAACTTTCGTGTCACTCGCAAATACGTAAGAAATAGCGAGACTATAGCTCCTTTTTTCAACCTCTTGGTAAACTTTTTATGCATGCAAAAGTACACAGGTACTGTCCTCGGATCAGTCCTGTTAGGGCACTACAAAGTATAGGGCCTCATCATGAAAACAAAGTGCTCAAAATCAAAATCAGCCTCAAAAGGCGTATCCAACAATTACGTACGTCAGGTGAGCACGGAAATCAAACCCAAATACAAGTGCCAATATGCACGAAAGCAAATCTAAGTGCAACGGGTATGCACGAAAGCATCTGTCCAGTGCAACAGGTGTACACGACAACAACATCTAGTGCATCTATAGTGCATGAAAATCTCAACCAATGCAATTGTCATGCACGAACGAAAATCCCAATTGAGTGCATCTGGTGTGCACCAATCACTTCTCATATTATGCGCTCAACATGCGTGAAAATGCAACTCAAGTGCATCCGTCATGCACAAATAAAATCTGAATCAAGTGCATTCCACATGCACGAATAATAAAAAAAATCTAAATTAAGCGCCCAATATGCGCAAAATCCGACACAAGCGCGTCAGGTCCGTAATAAGCATCAAGTGCAGTAGCATGCACGAAAACGAACATTAAGTACACACGCGCACGAAAAACACAAATCCGGTAAAATGAATGCTCAAAGGCATAAATCGGGTGCAACCAATGCACGAAATACCAATCCTGTGCATCCAGTGCATGAAATATCAAATCATGTGCATCCAGTGCACGAAATATCATCAATAACTCAAATACGTATGAAAACGCCACGAGCGTACCAAGGTGTATAAAAATCATAAAAGTGTGAAACTGCGTGCACAAAACACGTATCAATGCACTGCAAGCACATATGAGCTATACCGAGTGCAAAAATCAAATCGAGTGCGTACTACACGCACATATCAAATCAACTGTATGAAATCCGTGAAATCATAAACATGTGCAGCCAAGGCACAAAAACAATATCAAGTGGAAATGGATATACACAAATCACGAACTAATACAACAGTGTGTAAAACGTATATCCAGTGCAACAACTATGCACAAAATGTAAATACCCAGTAGGTGCACAAAATATCATGAAACAAAAAATCCAAGCGATATAAGCGTGATACTCGGATCACAACGCAAATCGCAATAAATGACATTAAGGTACACCTCCTACAATGTCGAAGAAAAAGTCGGTGCGCCCAAACTGGCAGAGCAAGAACATCCGCTCGCCTCCTGTCCACGGTCTGGCGTCCTCTGTCTCTAGGTCCTCAGAATACACGTAACACATCTGATCCTCGGTGCAAATCTTATTGCAGCAGTGTCATGGAAGGGACCGGCTCAAGGTCTCTTCCGATCTCGCCTACACCGAACTATACGGAGGCTAGTACTCTTACATAATCTTTCTCGTTCTATGGACATCTGTGTTCTCAGCACAACTTTTCCTCGGAAACTGGCCATATCTCAACGCCTCTATACACATATCTGATCTCTAATCTCAATGGGGAGTAACAACAGCTCGTTAACGTCTCGCACAAACCTCTTGCTCCACTCTTCTTCATTATCGTCCACTTAATGTCACATCATGCTATCTGCATACCGAAAATGTTCTCGGCTACAGTCAATTCGGAGTCTCTCATAAGGACTCGAACTAAGAACACGGTATCTTCATCACTCTATCGAAGATATCTAGCCGAACACGTCCTAGGGAACCCGTCCCAACAATCGGAGGAATACTCAATACTCGTCCGTTCTCGATCAACTCACAACACACCTGGGTGAGGTCCTCTATCCGAAGCTGGTCATGTTGCTGATCTCCTATCACAGGATATCCGGACGGCGTTAAACTTTTCGATCGAGTCATTAAATGTCCCAAAAATTTTCCGAGAACTCAACACCTGAGCACGGTTTAATAATATTCGGTATATGCCACAGTACCTATGGACCGACCGTAGAAGGGCAGACCCAAGCCTCACTGATGGCACCGGTAAACTGCCGCAAACCCTAAAGTTCAAAAGCGGTTTCATGGTCATCACGTCGAGTTAAGCTTTCAATCTTCAAGAGGGTCCACAAAAGCACTTGCATGTCCTTCCGAATACTTTAAACATGGAAAAATAGGTTTTCTGACATTCGTTCGAACCTTTCAACTCCGCCTAGACGACATATGAACATCCTTTGTCCGCATGCTAAACAATGGCCTCAATCCTCAAGGATAGACGATACATCAACGGCATCTCTGGGTCGGTCTACTCTAGTGTCACGACCCGAAAGTACGGAACGTGACCGGCACTCATATTACGAAGCGTCTAGAGGCGTAACGTAACCTAAGTAAGCCGAAGCCCAGAAATATAAACCATAAAAAGAAGAAGAAGTAAAGGAAAACATGTAGAAAACAAGTTTAAAAGCAACATCCAATTTTCTCAAAAATTTCGGCAGAGTCTCCTTTGTAAGAACTGGCCCCAAACGGGTATAAACAAGAACAATATATATACAAACAATAAAAAGCATTCCCAAACGGGAGCTAGCTCTACGCTAAAAGGTGGAAACAACCACAACAATGCACAATAGTATACAACGCCAAAGGGCGAGGCTCAGAACTCAAAAGAAAACAAAACCACTAGATATCATAATAATACAAGCGCGACTCTAAGGTCGAAATAAACAACTGATCCAGTAAACTAACAAGTAATACAAGTTTGGTTGATGGAGTTTTCTAGATACAAATGAAATAATAAAAGTACAATGGCGGTCCAGATACAAGTGAACCAACCTACCGTGCAAATCACCCTGAATGAAAAGATGTGCCAGCAAGCTGCCACGAAAACCTGTACATAGAACCTGTAATAAAATTTGGCACAACGGGGGTGAGTTGCCAACTCGTGAGTAGAAGATATCTGCGAAAAGAAATCGAATGCATGACACTGTCCTAGGTCATAATAATATACTAATATACTACTGGTCATCAAGTAAAGACAGGATAATAAGCTACGTGTAAGTGCAAATGCTCCGTGCTCGTATCAGTGCCTCATATATAACTATGTCATGTGAATGAGTATGCATGTACCATGAATGTGAAATAACCAATCCTGAAATCTAGATATATCTGTACAAGAAATCTTTAGCTTTTATCATGGTAAAATGTGTATAGAAATCTGAAATATCAACGATGAAATCCATGGAAATCCGTTTCAAGCATCGACACAAAACATGTAAATCTCAAGTCTCAATACCTTATAATCTCAATGTCTCATAGTCTCAATATCTCGGGCTCCGTCAGTCCGGATCGGCCCATATCATCAAATCTCACGACAACGGTCGGTATCCTCCGGATATCCGCCGCGCCAGACATCACCGGTAGGTAGTCCTCCCCTGCCAGGCTCATCGTCTACAACTCGATCTTCTTGCCCCGGGGTACCATACCAGGCCCACCATGTACCCGAGACGGTTCATCCACTCCTCGAATCGGGTCTCGAAATCCAACAGAAAACATGAAATCTCATGGTGGACAACACATACATCACGAGAAAACCGCATCTTATGTTTTCAAAAGAGAGGAGGAGAGAGAGAAGTTTTTATATATTCTTGCGGTTTTGCACAAAAATCCAGAAATCTCATAGAAATCCAAAATCCCAAAATCATGAGTAAGTATATGATAAGTGTCGGCATATGCCCCATAATACTGCATGATAACATGAAAATGCGAATGCATGAAATGTCTAAGTAATAAATACCATATCTATACTAACACCAGAGAGTAATCATAATATTATATCGATCTAGCTGTTAGCTGATTGTATCAATAAAAGATAATATGATCTAAAGTGTACGTGACATAGCAATTACCGATGATGATGTGTGTGAGCCGGCAAATAAGTGTGCGTGGAATATGCGCATCATCGGTAATGGTGCTGGTGTCCTAACAGGCAAAGTTTTATTCTGATTATAGAAACATATGAATGAACATGCACCATTATGATTACGGTATGAATGTAAGGACGGATGTGTAATAACCACTCAACTGTGATATACAAGTATAACTACAACTATATGACTCGAGCCTAAACTAGTGTCCATCTAACCTCCTAAGGAACTAAACTAAGAAACTAGTCAATAATAAATAATAGTCCACCTAAGGTCTGAATCCATATCTCTAATAGTCGGCGATCCAGCCATAATAGCGTCACGTACGTAGTACGGCTTCCTCGAATCAAGAGTGCGGATCAATCATCATATCTTTGCCTCGTACGGTAAAATCCATCGTACGGCATCCCAATATCGGGGTACGGGTCAAGTATCACCTACGTGTCTCCTCATTCGTATAATATCATCATCAACACATGTCAAGATCAAGGTGCTATACTGTAATCGCATACATCAATCATATATCATTGTCAGCATAAATATACATCGTTAATTTATCCTAAGAAATATCATGTCATATGTATCATATTATGATTAAGTCACACTTAGATCATATCGTAAACAAGTCACACCTATATGATATCGTAATCAAGTCACACATATATGATATTGAAATCAAGTCACACCTATATGATGTCGTAATCAAGTCACACCTATATGATATCATATCAGAATTTCAGGCACAGGTTACGGTCCGGGTTCTATTTTAGAGTCCCATATACTTCAATATCATCACCACCCTTTATTATTGTTCAAGTATACAAATCCATTATCTCATTTTCTAATGATCCGCTAACATCATAAAACTACTGTATAGCCAAGAATCACGGCATCAGCCCAGTTATATTGTTTCATTCCGTGTATCATATTACATCCTTGTATCACATATACGTATTGTGAATATATATATACCTACACCTAGTCCTATATATATATATATATATATATATATATATATATATATACATACACGTATACACCATGTCGAGTCTCAGTGTGTGCGTGTGTGTGTATCTACCTGAAACCTACGAATCTCTTCCAAGGTATTCATCCTCTGGTATGGTCTTTCTAAATCAGTCTAGTGCAACCTAGGGTCATTACTAGGGTCCTACTCATCAAGAATTTAAGGTCACGTCTGGCTTCCTAATGACAATAAGTACTATCCCTATTCTACGTTTGCGGGGGTGCTAAACGCCATCCACCCGACTTCCCCCCATAGATATGCATCTACTCACCTGGTCCTTGTCTCCCGAAAATGATGTCGCCATCCTCTTCTTCATCGCCCGCAGTCCACGTGAGGGGTACCTATACGCAAACATATATATAGTATCGTAAACTGAATCACGGACAAAAGTCAAAACGACGCACGGAACGCGCATAGGTTAAAACCTGTGTCCCGCTCATGCAAAAGAACCAAATATCACTCGATGTCGGCGTACAAACGCCGATTGATCGAGATAAACATCATCAAACAACTTGTAGTTTCAAAACACATTACTTATAATATAAAATATGATTTAATCCATCGAAACCCTAAAAATCGATCAAATCGTCCGATTCCGTAAAACCTGAAAACACCAATTTACCGTTTTACTTCAAAACATGATGTTTAAAAGAAACTAATGGTCGTAATATTCATTAATTAGCATAACTAGACTATATAAACCATCACTATATTTTTAACACCCTAATTTATATTAGTTTGAAAATTATAGTTTGCAAACTTGCCTGATTTCGATACTTTTAAGGAAAATTTCACAATATCACATCTAAACTGGATTTTGCATGAATTAATGCATTAAACTACAATTCATGATGATAATGATATAATGAAACCATAAATTATATTTTAAATTTCATTTATTTAATAATTTCCAAAATCTAGTTAGCAAAATCGCACTTTTATTAGTATTTTTCAGTTATCAATAGAAACTAGTAACCAATTTAAGTTTTTCATTCCACCAACAAGTTAATATCCTCATTAAAACCACAATCTAGTGTTACAAATATTAATTGGAATTTTATCTCACCAATATATACAATATATAGAAATCTAGTTTGCAAAATGGATTAATTTAAACAATTTTGGATAAACAATTTACAATATATCATCCATACAAGATTTTCCACTTCTAAAAATGTTAAAATAGTTATTATAACCATTCTTAATTAATAAAAACCATAACTTAATTTTATAAACCCTAACTTGAATTTTAAAACTTGTAGATAGAAATTATTTATTAAATCTAATTATGCTTAAATGAAACATCTAATAACAACAAATCAAAAGAAAAAGATTTATACCTCCACAGCATGAAATCCAAACATAAAAATAAGCCTCCAAAATGAATGCTTTCCATCTCCAAAATCCATGTAAAGATGAGCAAAGAATAGAGGGTAGGAATTTATTAGGATTTTGTGGATTTTTTATTGAATTTTTGATGAATTTTGATGATTTTTAATGCAAAAATGATGGGGGGAAAATTTTGGGGCTGCCCATGGAGGTGAGGCCGGCCATGAGGTGAGGAAAAGAGAGGAGAGTGAGAAAAGATGAAGAAAAGTGTAGAAGGTTTCACAAAATTATCACACAATTAAGTCTTTTCATGAATTTATTTAAAAATTCTTTATTTTCTTCACTCCATTTAACCTAGAATGGTCTAGAACCATTGTAAAATTTTGAAAATAAATTTTTCATGAAACACACTTGATTCTAAGATGCAATGGTTCATTTTTTCAAATTTAACCCATTCAAATTTGTAATTTACACTAATTTAGTGTAAAAATAAAGCTTATGTTAATATTTAAAATAATTAATTTAAGAAAATTATTTAATTAAACTAAAAATTTATAAGTGGCTAAATAAACACCATTTGATAGTAATACCATAATTAAAATAGGTATTTTTAAATTTATAGTGAAAATTAATTACGGTTTAGTTTTATGAAAACTACGTTTTACTTTACCGAAAATTATAAAATTCACTTAAATGATTTTGTTTATTTAATTAATTATTTAATTATTTTTTAAATGTTACAATCTTCCCCCTTTAAGAAATTTGGTCACCGAATTTAAATTAAAACTCCCCCCAATTACTAAAACATTCAGCCAAAACACTCAAATCGTCGGGGCTCCGAAATCATCAATACATAACTAAAATCAACTCCGTCAAGCATAACACAATCATCGGAGTTATGGCGAAAATAAAATACCAAAACCCAATACGAAAACCAACATAATATACATCAAAATTACAACTTATATATTGTGCGCATCATAGTAAAATCGTCCAAACATCTGGATAAAGAAGCATGCAAGAACCCCTTTTGAAAATCGCCGTGTGATGCACGTGCCACGACATAAGTAGCGGAAGTTTATTTAAAAAAAATAGCTATATATATATATATCTTTTATTTATCATACATGTCCCGCTTGGTTACCAAATCAATAGTAATGATTATAAAAACATACTGATCAAACTGAAATCAATCCCAATCACATCATAAAAATATCATGTGCGTCCGGTGCGCACTGAAATCGAAACCAAATACAGATGCCACGAATTCACACAAAAACAAAACTGAGTGCAACAGGTGTGCACCAAAAACATCTGTCAAGTGCAACGGGCGTGCACGACTCTAATATCAGGTGGATCTAATCTGCACAAAACCACGATTTAGTGCATCTGGTGTGCACAAATCGTATCAGGTGCACCGAATGTGCGCAAGAATCTCAATCAGGTGCACATGGTGCACGAAAACATACACCGAATATCAAAATCGAAATCACAGTACGGAAATGCATGAAAACTAGGTCGAAGCATATGTCAAAATCATGTGTAACCCATATGCACGAAATCAAATCAAAATCTAAAAATATATAAAACCAAATCGAGTGTACTAGGTATGTACAAAACAACATCAATACAACTGATATATGAAGCACGAATAGAATGTAATGAATGCACACATAAGAAATACCAATCGTAGAACAAAATCTTCAAAATACCAAAAAAAAATCCAATCAACGGAAATATGAAATTCAAATCACCAAATCATAATCGTAAACACTATCGTCAATGTGCGCCTCTTTCCCCCTTTCCTCTGGTGTCGACTGCTTCGAACATGTCTCTTCATAGGTGTGTTGACTGCGCTACCAACGATAATACTCATATCTAAAGTCTCCCACGTAGTCGATCCCTTCACCTGATATCCGGACTACATTAAACTTTTCGATCGATCCATCAAAATCCCATAATTCCCCGAGAGCTCAACACTCAAGTACAGTTTAAAAATATCTGGTACATACCCCAGCATCGGTGGTCCAGCCATAGAAGGGCAAATCCAAGCCTCACTAATGGCACCACGGAACTTCCGTAAACCCTAAGGTTCAAGGGTGTTCTCGTGGTCATTATGTCGAGTTAGGGTTTCATTCTTCTAGAGGGTCCATGGAAATACCTGCATGTTCTTCCGAATACTTTAAACTTGGGAAAATGGGTTTCTGACAATCTTTCGAATCCTTTAACTTCGTCTGGACGGCATGTGAATACCCTTCTCCTGCACGCTAAACAATGCTTCAATCCTCAAGTATAACCGATACCCTAATGGTTATCGCATTCGAGCCGCAGCTCCTTCTGCCCGTGCGCCCGTGGTAACAGAAACCACCCTCCGATATCGACAAAGATAGATCAAAGGAACGAATGAAATGCGGTGCAAACAAATGTACATCCTAAGGCTACTTAAGAAGAGTAGCGTATCGTAAGTATGCCGCAGATCATACCCACGGTACGTCACTCTACCTAAGTCTCCTACTCCATCAACCAAGGGTCCCCCTAGACATATACAAGGTTAAACCTGGCGCTCTGATACCAACTTTGTCACGACCCGAAAGTACGGAACGTGACCGACACTTAGATTACGAAGCGTCTAGAGGCGTAACGTAACCTAAGTAAGCCGAAGCCTAGAAATCTAAACCATAAAAAGAAGAAGAAGTAAAGGAAAACATGTAGAAAACAAGTTTAAAAGTAACATCCAATTTTCTCAAAAATTTCAGCAGAGTCTCCTTTGCAAGAACTGGCACCAAACGGGTACAAACAAGAATAATATATATACAAACAATAAAAAGCATTCCCAAACGGGAGATAGCTCTACGCCAAAAGGCGGAAACAACCACATCAATGCACAATAGTATACAACGCCAAAGGGCGAGGCTCAGAACTCAAAAGAAAACAAAACCACTGGATATCATAATAATACAAGCGCGACTCTAAGGTCGAAATAAACAACTGATCCAGTAAAGTAACAAGTAATACAAGTTCGGTTGATGGAGTTTTCTAGATACAAAAGAAATAATAAAAGTACAATGGCGGTCCAGATACAAGTGAACCAACCTACCGTGCA
This sequence comes from Agapanthus africanus, assembly GCA_030015575.1. Classification (NCBI taxonomy): domain Eukaryota; kingdom Viridiplantae; phylum Streptophyta; class Magnoliopsida; order Asparagales; family Amaryllidaceae; genus Agapanthus; species Agapanthus africanus. Next base: position 301,566,948 of record CM057343.1, on the reverse strand, counting down.
AATCACCCTGAATGAAAAGATGTGCCAGTAAGCTGCCAGGAAAACCTGTACATCGAACCTGTAAAAAAATTTAGCACAACGGGGGTGAGTTGCCAACTCGTGAGTAGAAGATATCTGCGAAAAGAAATCGAATGCACAATGCTGTCCTAGGTCATAATAATATACTAATATACTACTAGTCATCAAGTAAAGACAGGATAATAAGCTATGTGTAAGTGCAAATGCTCCGTGCTCGTATCAGTGCCTCATATAGAACTATATCATGTGAATGAGTATGCATGCACCATGAATGTGAAATAACCAATCCTGAAATCTAGATATATCTGTATAAGAAATCTTTAACTTTTATCATGGAAATGTGTATAGAAATCTGAAATATCAACGATGAAATCCATGGAAATCCGAGTCAAGCATCGACAAAAAACATGTAAATCTCAAGTTTCAATACCTCATAATCTCAATGTCTCATAGTCTCAATATCTCGGGCTCCGACAGTCCGGATCGGCCCATATCATCAAATCTCACGATAACGGTCGGTATCCTCCGGATATCCGCCGCGCCAGACATCACCGGTAGGTAGCCCTCCCCTGCCAGGCTCATCGTCTACAATTCGATCTTCTTGCCCCGGGGTACCATACCAGGCCCACCATGTACCCGAGACGGTTCATCCACTCCTCGAATCGGGTCTCGAAATCCAACAGAAAACATGAAATCTCATGGTGGACAACACATACATCACGAGAAAACCGCATCTTATGTTTTAAAAAGAGAGGAGGAGGAGAGAGAGAAGTTTTTATATATTCTTGTGGTTTTCCACAAAAATCCAGAAATCTCATAGAAATCCAAAATCCCAAAATCATGAGTAAGTATATGATAAGTGTCGGCATATGCCCCATAATACTGCATGATAACATGAAAATGCGAATGCATGAATTGTCTAAGTAATAAATACCATATCTATAGTAACACCAGAGAGTAATCATAATATTATATCGATCTAGCTGTTAGCTGATTGTATCAATAAAAGATAATATGATCTAAAGTGTACGTAACATAGCAATTACCGATGATGATGTGTGTGAGCCGGCAAATAAGTGTGCGTGGAATATGCGCATCATCGGTAATGGAGCTGGGGCCCTAACAGGCAAAGTTTTATTCTGATTATAGAAACATATGAATGAACATGCACCATTATGATTACGGTATGAATGTAAGGACGGATGTGTAATAACCACTCAACTGTGATATACAAGTATAACTACAACTATATGACTCGAGCCTAAACTAGTGTCCATCTAACCTCCTAAGGAACTAAACCTAAGAAACTAGTCAATAAGAAATAAGAGTCCACCTAAGGTCTGAATCCATATCTCTAATAGTCGGCGATCCAGCCTCAATAGCGTCACGTACGCAGTACGGCTTCTTCGAATCAAGAGTGCGGATCAATCATCATATCTATGCCACGTACGGTAAAATCCAGCGTACGGCATCCCAATATCGGGGTACGGGTCAAGTATCACCTACGTGTCTCATCATTCGTATAATATCATCATCAACACATGTTAAGATCAAGGTGCTATACTGTAATCGCATACATCAATCATATATCATTGTCAGCATAAATATACATCGTTAATTTAACCTCAGAAATATCATGTCATGTGTATCATATTGTGATTAAGTCACACTTAGATCATATCGTAAACAAGTCACACATATATGATATCGTAATCAAGTCACACATATATGATATCGAAATCAAGTCACACCAATATGATGTCGTAATCAAGTCACACCTATATGATATCATATCAGAATTTCAGGCACAGGTTACGGTCCGGGTTCTATTTTAGAGTCCCATTTATTTCAATATCATCACCACCCTTTATTATTGTTCAAGTATACAAATCCATTATCTCATTTTCTAATGATCCGCTAACATCATAACACTACTGTATAGCCAAGGATCACGGCCTCAGCCCAGTCATATTGTTTCATCCCCGTGTATCATATCACATCCTTGTATCACATATACGTATTGTGTGTATATATATACCCACACTTAGTCCTATATATATATATATATATATATATATATACATATATACACATACACGTATACACCATGTCGAGTCTCAGTGTGTGCGTGTGTGTGTATCTACCTGAAACCTATGAATCTCTTCCAAGGTATTCATCCTCTGGTATGGTCTTTCTAAATCAGTCTAGTCCAACCTAGGTCATTACTAGGGTCCTACTCATCAAGAATCTAAGGTCACGTCTGGTTTCCTAATGACAATAAGTACTATCCCTATTCTACGTTTGCGGGGGTGCTAAACGCCATCCACCCGACTTTCCCCCGTAGATATACATCTACTCCCCTGGTCCTTGTCTGCCGAAAATGATGTCGCCATCCTCTTCTTCATCGCCCGCAGTCCACGTGAGGGGTACCTATATGCAAACATATATATAGTATCGTAAACTGAATCACGGACAAAAGTCAAAACGTCGCACGGAACGCGCATAGGTTAAAACCTATGTCCCGCTCATGCAAAAGAACCAAATATCACTCGATGTCGGCGTGCAAATGCCGATTGATCGAGATAAACATCAGAAAACAACTTGTAGTTTAAAAACTCTTTACTTATAATATAAAACATGATTTAATCCATTGAAACCCTAAAAATCGATCAAATCGTCCGATTCTATAAAACCTAAAAACACCAATTTACCATTTTACTTCAAAACTTGATGTTTAAAAGAAACTAATGGTCATAATATTCATTAATTAGCATAACTAGACTATATAAACCATCACTATATTTTTAACACCCTAATTTATATTAGTTTGAAAATTCTAGTTTACATACTTGCCCGATTTCGATACTTTTAAGGAAAATTTCACAATATCACATCTAAACTGGATTTTGCATGAATTAATGCATTAAATTACAATTCATGATGATAATGATATAAAGAAACCATAAATTATATTTTAAATTTCATTTATTTAAGAATTTCCAAAATCTAGTTAGCAAAATCGCACTTTTATTAGTATTTTTCAATTATCAATAGAAACTAGTAACCAATTTAAGTTTTTCATTCCACCAACAAATTAATATCCTCATTAAAATCACAATATAGTGTTACAAATATTAATTGGAATTTTATCTCACCAATATATACAATATATAGAAATCTAGTTTGCAAAATGGATTAATTTAAACAATTTTGGATAAACAATTTATAATATATCATCCATACAAGATTTTCCACTTCTAAAAATGTTAAACTAGTTATTATAACCCTACTTAATTAATAAAAACCATAACATAATTTTATAAACCCTAACTTGAATTTTAAAACTTGTAAATAGAAATTATTTATTAAATCTAATTATGCTTAAATGAAATATCTAATAACAATAAATCAAAAGAAAAACATTTATACCTTCACAACATGAAATCCAAACATGAAAATAAGCCTCCAAAATGAATGCTTTCCATCTCCAAAATCCATGTAAAGATGAGCAAAGAATAGAGGGTAGGAATTTATTAGGATTTTGTTGATTTTTTATTGAATTTTTGATGAATTTTGATGATTTTTAATGCAAAAATGATGGGGGGAAAATTTTGGGGCTGCCCATGGAGGTGAGGCCGGCCATGAAGTGAGGAAAAGAGAGGAGAGTAAGAAAAGGTGAAGAAAAGTGTAGAAGGTTCACAAAAATATCACACAATTAAGTCTTTTCATGAATTTATTTAAAAATTCTTTATTTTCTTCACTCCATTTGACCTAGAATGGTCTAGAACCATTGTAAAATTTTGAAAATAAATTTTACATGAAACACACTTGATTCTAAGATGCAATGGTTCATTTTTGCAAATTTAACCCATTCAAATTTGTAATTTACACTAATTTAGTGTAAAAATAAAGCTTATGTTAATATTTAAAATAATTAATTTAAGAAAATTATTTAATTAAACTAAAAATTTATAAGTGGCTAAATAAACGCCATTTACTAGTAATAACATAATTAAAATAGATATTTTTAAATTTATTGTGAAAAATAATTACGGTTTAGTTTTATGAAAACTACGTTTTACTTTACCGAAAATTATAAAATTCACTTAAACGATTTTATTTATTTAATTAATTATTTAATTATTTTTAAAATGTTACATCTAGACCTGAGTAAGACTCTCCACACTAGCAATTTCAACTCAACTGCCTGCGTCGGCGCATCAAATCTGACGAATCACCTCCGTCTCTCAACTCAAGATAGACTAGCTATCACCTGTCGTATCTATGCCTGGAAGCTCCAGCGATCTCAGCTCATAAGCTGTGGAAGCGACATCATATCAATTTCAGCAACAGCTAGGTCATCTGTCTGCACGGTCGATGACATCACAATCTCAGGGGTATGTTGTACATCAACAGTCCTCCCCCAACAGGCAGCCTCTAACAAAGGCCCTGTCATCCGGTACAAAACCGCACAATGGTCTCACACGATGGGTCAGAACAATACAACACTACATCGATACATTCCCATGTCACCAGAAAATACGATGGTCAGTCCTCATCCACGACGAGCTCACCCTGACCGCATCACCAGCAGCAGCTCAATCTGCGCTCAAACCATGATGACAGGAACCTTAATCAAGTATTGACGAAAAAGATCAAAGGGATGAAAGAGTCAACAGATCCCAAAATGGATACATGATCATACGGAGGAGTCAAATCACTGACAATATGATCATGGAGATGAATAAAATCAAGTATCTCAATGGATGTAAAATCAAAGGAACGAAGAGAATCACCAGTCTCAAGATATGTACATCCTAAGGTCACTTAAGTGGAGTATCGTATCGTAAATATGCCGTGGAACATACGTACGGTACGTCACTCTACTCAAGCTACCTACTCCATCAATCAGGGTCAGCTATGAAACGAAAATTCGGGTCTAACACCCCCTTGTTCAAGTCTAAGTTCCGTAAGGTCAAGCCTAGGTTCCAAAATATATGCCCTAGACCCCACATAGTCAAACCTAGACTCGAACTAAGGTTAAACCTAGCGCTCTGATACCAACTTTGTCACGACCCAAAATAGCAGCTCGTGACCGGCACTTAAATTACGCAACGTCCACAGGCGTAACGTAACCTAAGTAAGCCGAAACCCAGAAATCTAAACCTTACGACTGAAGTAAGTAAAGAAAAAATTTACAACATTTAGAAACTCTAAGTAAAGATCCTTAAAACTTGTTTTAACTCTTTTCCTTGGTTTTCATAAAAAAATTCAACAACACCTCCTTTGTAAAGACTAGCCCCGAAAACGGGTACAACAAGGAATATATAGAACGCATCCCAAACGGGAGCAAAACACGCCAAATGGCGGAAACAACACCATGAGTATAAATAACAAGTATACGACGCCCAACGGCGAAGATCCACAAAAGGAAATAAAGTAAAGCAAGACATCAACCCCAAAAGCGAACATAAAAGCCCATCCCTCAAGTCTCGCAACTACAAGTCTTCTAAGTCTGCATTATATACAATTAGTAGTTTCTGATTTGATGGAGTGACTAGATACAATATGAATATCAGGTACAAGAGGGGCACGATCCAACATGTACCACCTACCAAAGCAAATCACCCGAAAGCAAGCTGTGTGCCAGCAATGCCGCTACTGATCCGAGCGGACAACCTGCAAGAACTGAGGCACAACGGGGGTGAGTTGCCAACTCGTGAGTAGAAAATATCAACAGGTAGAAATCGAAATAAACAATGATTCCTAGGTCAACTATATCATAAAGGTAATACTATGATATCTAGGGTGACCGTATCTGCATATGTGCCAACACAATATAAATGCCTAACAGCAAGGGTATATCATCCAACAATGAATCAATGCATGTATGCAGGTGGATCTCGTCCAACAATAAAACCAATGCATGTATGCAGTGGATCCCGTCCATGTGTCAACCACTGAGACAGCAACTCCTGCATGTAAATATCGTAAAAGCATATGCAGGTAAATATGAGGATATCAAAGAATGTGTGTCCATCAATGACCCATCAAATCATGGAAACCTGGGTGTCTATCACCGACACCCGAAACATCATGAATACCCGTGTCTACCATCGACACGTAAATCCTCAAAACTCAGGCGCTGTCACTACGACTGGCCCAGACGTCATGTCCGTAGATCACTCCGGTCGGTATCCCCATGATAACCGCCGAGTCCAAATACTATCATCGGTAGGTACTTGCCCACCTTCCAGGCTCATCGTCTGTACCACGAACATCTTGCCGAGGGGAACCGTACCGGGCTCCACCATGTACCCGCACACGGCCCACTCACTCCTCGCATCGGGTATATATCACAAATCTCAGAACCGAGAAATCTCATGGTAGACGCATCAAAATATCATATCAAGAGAAACCGGGTTTTCAAACAATACATAGTTTCTTGAAAATACCCCCACGATTCTCAAATCCATGAATCACATGAAATCCATATCTCGATGCGTAAAATCCATATAAAACTGATATATGCAACATAAAACATCAATATGAGCATATAAAGGGAAAACCACTCTTTTAAATGAATCCAGATTTAAAAATATATCTTGCAGTTCCCAAATCCTCCGAAAACAAGTGCAGCATCATATAAAGTGTACATGTAACTGTAGCAAGGTATAAGTATCTACATGTAATCAAGTAGGTATGATGCATTTAATAAGAGCAATGGCGCAATAGTCAACGTCTCAATATCACATGTCAATATAATACCACCTAGGGGTATATGCAACTGTAACGAGATATGTGGATGTACATGTCAGTATGTAAGCATGATGTACGTGTAGCTGTAGCAAAGTATGTGGGTGTACATGGCAATATATCGTGCAACCTAGCATAGTGATATGAACATGGCATTATATCGTAGCATGATATAGCAATTCTACTGTGTAAGTGACATGGCAATTATCGATGAAGAAGTGTGTGAGCCGGCAATTTTGTGTATGTGTAACATACGCATCATCGATAACGGTGTAGGTGTACTAGCACAGGTAAAAGAAATGCAACGAGAATAGCAAGAATGCAGCATAATGCATATAATGAATCAAATGCTATGGGGTATACATATCAACAAGACCGAGTCGGTGAATCTATCAATCGGCATCCAGCCTCACAATATCACGTACGGTACAATCCATCGTACGACATCCTCTAATCAAGGGTATGGATAAATCAACAGGTAAAAGTCACCGCGTACGGTAATCTAACGTACAACGGAATTAACAAATAGGGATTCTATCAACCTATACAATATCGGGGTACGGATCTAAGTTTCGTACGGCATATCACTAATTATGCAATCATTATTCATAAAAATATATTTACCTATCTCTCAAGTCACATCCATGTCAATCTCGTATCAGGGGACCTACAAAGGTATCAACAATCACATATCGACTCGAATCCATATAACGACATATCACACGAAGTCATCATATCACATCGTATACCCGTTCGTTTCACTAATATCTCGCAACACATTGATATAGACATCACACTAGTTCTCTTTCAAATACTACTTATCATGATTCACTTATCATTTCATATTCTCCTAAACCAATATGTTCACTAATGTCCACTTCTATCATATTATCTTTTGCAAGACCTAAAATCATATCAGTCGCCTATCATTTATCAGGACATAATAATCAAATGATCTTTCAATCCAATATTTGCGGGGGTGCTATATGTCATCCACCCGACTTCCCCGGTAGATATAAATCTACTCACCTGCTAAACTCCTCGCTTAGCTGTAGTTGATGCGTTTCGTCTTCTCGAAATCCACGCGAAGGTACCTACAATCAATATGAAATCGCAATACTATTAATATCAAGTTCCGGAAACCAAAACGGCACGCGGTGCGCTCATAGGTTAGAACCTATAGCCTACACATGCAAAACAATCAACTACCCTTGTCGTTGACGTACAAACATCCAACGACCAAACACAACATCAAAAACTCAAAACCAAGAATCCATATACCGGAAAACATAGCCGAAACCCTAAATAGGGTCGCTATACATGAAAACTGCCACATTAAAAACCCAATAGTACCAATACACATTTACAACTCAATAATATCATAAGTATTAATATGCACACACCTACACTTTCATTTAAAACCCACGTCTAATTTTACCGAAAAGCTAGTAAGCGGTTTATATCATTTTATCTCATTTTAACAGAGAGCTAGAAATTTAACAATTCTAGCAAATTTCCAACAACACTAAGTAGCTTAACATAGTGATCCAAACCATTTTCAAAATTTTAATCTCACCCAAAACATGTTTCAATAAAACCTAGTTTGCGATTAATCTTAATAGGCGATTAGGAAAAATAACAATTATCATTTTCATAATATACATAACTTTTCCAAGTCTACATATCAAGATTAACCACTTTAACCATTCAAAACCCTAACTAGTAAACTATAAAGTGGTATAAGAAATTATACCGATAGATCCGTTTACTTCGGACTTTAGCTATCATTCCACATTCCTCGCGGCCTCTCCGATCTTCTCGTCGAAATAGCACCACGTCAACGAATCTTTATATGAGCTCCCGCTTCAAATTGAAGCAACTCGGACATGAAGTTTGCTAACCGATATGTCCAAGATTGAAGTAGAGAGAGTGTAGAATACTTTGTCTCAAAACACCCAATGGATTGGGTGAAGGTTAATGAAGTTTCCAAAAAGGAAAATCAAGTGATATGAGCAAAGGATTTTCTATGAACCAATTTCTCACTCCAAGAAATGGACTCAGCCAATTTGTGTGGAGAATAGTGCTCGGCCACTACTTAGCACAAATTGTGCTCTGTCAAAATGAAAAGAGCTCACAGTGAATGGAATTGAAGAAGTGAACCCAATGTATATATCAACATGAAAAATAAATCATCACCCACACACAAGTGGGGCCGGCCAAATGAGGGCTGCTCAATTATTGAGCTCGGCCAAGGTGGGAAGGGTGAGCACAAGGATGTGGAGGGTGGTCTTAAGAAATCTTATCAACACAAAAGATCAACAAAATATCCTAAGAATTACAAAAGGAATTGAATGCAAAATATGAGTCACGTAACACCTCATCAATTCTAGAAACTTTAACAACCATGACTCACCCATCCAAGTAAATGCCCACCATCAAAAGAATTCGGCCATGAACAAAGATAAATGATAAATGGAATTTTGGCCATATCAACATCAACCAATAATTAAAATAATATTTTTATTAGGGAAAAATTCTATGTGAACCAAAACTTCCCATTGACCCCCAAAGCTCGCGCACTAGTTTTATTTTTGTTAAACTAGGTGCCGGCAAGTTTATACGGTAGTTTGATCAAAATCGGTTAAAACGGAAAATACCGACTATTTTACCCTAAAACGGAAAAATTCGCATAACGATTTCAGAAACGTTACAGTTGGATATTCATCAAAGAATACCACTATGCAAAGCAAGAACTAGAGAAGCTATAAAAACAAAACAGAGCGGGTTGTAGTATTTGCTAGTTTTGCTAAAGAGGTCACTCCCGGTGAAGGGATCTCGGCTCTTTCCTCATCGAATGAGGTGCTGGATATTCATCAAGGAATACCACTATGCAAAGCAAGAACTAGAGCTACCTTTTTTAAAAACTTTTGATTCTACAATATCTTTAGGTTTCTTTTCTTTTCATTAATATCATTAATGAAGTCCCATCATTTATGTTTCCCTAAACATCACAGAAAAAAACGAAAATAGAACGTACGCTTATGCCATCCGCATTCGCCATGGGGCCCCATTATGCACAGTTAGGTTACTTAACTAACGACAGAGCGGGGACTGGACTAGCGCGGGTGCAAAACATAAGCAACATTTATTATATATATCATATATATAGCATTCATCTCACGCAGTTATATGATCACATCACAAAACCAAGCAGCAGAAGTCAGCATATGAAATATTGGATATACTAGGAGGTCCGTGTTTTAAATTAAGCCAATAATGAAAAACACGGATTCCACGTTCATGATGAATAGCCAAACCCACATCCCTAGACCCCTACGAGAGTGGCAAGCAACCCTACCAATTCTAGAGTTAGGAGACCCAGTCTCGACTCTTCGAGATGGTCTCCCACTGGACTCCAGAACCCGTTTACTTGTGCTCCCGACCTTGGGTCTATCCTAATGCGGAAAAGTAAATAATATATATCAATGGTGACATCATCCTCAACCCGGAAGTGTCCTAATAAAAGAATATTACATACAAATTTTTACATGAATGAAAATTGAAAAGCTCTCATCTCACATAAAACCCCCAGCTATTCAATCATGACGATCCAATATAACATATCACAGCAACACATAACATCACATGTCATCAACATAAGTAAATATGCGCATCCCAAATGTTGTTGACATATAGCAATGAGATTTAGGATACCCCACATATTACACATACGGTCGCAGAAAAGAAATGAAAAACTACAATAATTAGAATCCGCATTTCCTTAGACATCATAAATACGGAATATCTCATATTCCAAATTTCATGCCTAGCCCTATAAACCATGCATTTTAGTCTCATATCGAAAATACTTTTCAATAATTTAGTTGGATAATTCAACAAGATTCCCGACTACCCGATCGAATACTCGTCGGGAACTTTAGTAGATGGCCACACCCCCGATGCCGTCTGATTGAAGTGGAAATACGATACGTTTTATGATATATGTTCTACTTTGTTCTCTACTTACTGCATTGAAGATGGTGTCACTTTACAGCTAGCCGGTTGAGCACGGGTCGATCCACAGGGAGATGGTTGTATGTCCGTTCTTGCCTTAGACGAGTCAATTCAAGAATGTATATGTGTATGTTCAAATCTATCCTAAGTGATCGTATTTATGTTCAAGTAAGCTTGTTAGGGTTAAGATTGGTTAGTAGAATTAGGATTAGTCTTGTGCTTTTCTTTTGCCATTCTTAAAATGAAGTTGGGATAATAGAAAGTAGCAGGGATTATGAGGACATAGGAATGGGATTTGCGAGTTTAAGAAAGATTTTCAATGCTAAATCCATGCCTAGTGCCCCTTATCGGTCTGCTACGTGCGCTTATTTCTAACCCTAGGCCAAACACCCAAAACCATGTATCCAATTAAGTTACAACTACATGTCACGTTGTAGTTCGCCAACGACTTCTCGACGTAGGTCGCGGCTATATGTCATGTATAGCGCGCCTAAATGAGGAGGTTGCGTTTGTTTGGTCTAGGTTCGTTTTAGGATGTTTGGCGAAGAGAAGCACAAGGGATTTTTCCTTCTCTCATACTAACCTTCCTTTGCCCCTAACAAATGTGGAAATTATTCACACATTTAAATGAAAATAAAAACAAAACAAGAAACAAGCAAAGAAAGAAAAGAAAAATACGGTTTTACAAAGATGCAAGCTAACTACATGGGTCCTCACATAAGCAAGAAACTCCATCGAGTATCATGGCTTGAAAATACGGATAAGAAGAGAAGGAAAACAAAACAAGAAAAGAAAACCAACAACTATTTAACAACAATTAATAAAGTTACACTAAGAATTAAAAATACAATGCAAGAAAAAAAATACAAGATAAGATAAATAACCCTCATCTTCATTAACATCCACTCAAGAGCTCTCACTACACTTTAAAGGAGGAAAGATGATGATGAAGAAGAACTACAATCTAATCTACACTAAAATCTAGCTAAGAAGAAGCATCCTTTACTTGGCACAAAACTGGGCTATTTATAGGCAGAGAGATGAAACCCTAGAGCCAAATTCTGAGCCCCTACAAAGTTACAAAATGACCCCCAAAATCCTATCTGACTCCGAGTTAACTCGGCCGCGGAACCGTCGCATAATAGCCACATTGGCCGCGGTTCCGCGGCTCTTTGGGGGAATTGTGGGGTGATTTTTCTAGGTCTTCTCCACGTTGCTTTATTCTTCTGTTTTACAGGTCCTAAATTGAAAAATGCTTCCAATATTTCTTCAGATTTTCAACAGTCCAAATTGGTTTCACTTTTAATTCATTTGACCTTTATCTCCCTCGAGCTCCGTGCACCCATTGAATCTTGTGCTGCCCCTCTCGTGCTCTGTGCTTGTCCGAGACACGAATGAACACTGTTTTTCCTCTTGTCTCTTGAACTGTTAAGCGGCACTGGACGGATGCGGATGACCGGAACCCGGATTTTATTTGTCTGTGACAGATGTTCTGGATTTTGGCATAACTGTGGAGATTTTGTATGATTTGCGTTATTTTGGACTAGAAATCTGTAACTTGTAAATATGTAGCAAACATAGATTAAAAGCACCTGCCTATAAACAAACGAGCAAAAGAATAGACGGTATTAAATGCAATATTCTGATGTGAACAAATACCCCCAAACTTAACTTTTGATCGTCCCGAGAAAAACCATTTATTCTCAAAAAGTCCTAAGCTCACTTTCATAGGCATCACGGTTGCATTTAGCATGTGAAACAAGCCGTTAAACCTCTACGCGTCCTTAGTAGGAGGAGTGTTGTCTCCTGAGGGTTTTTAGCGGATACTACCCATAAAATCCCGTCAAGCTTGTTTCATAAGTTAACGTCGACTCCACTCCTACAGTGTAGCATCTAAGTTAGAAACTCTATAATCTTAGTTAGGAATATCCATCCCTTATTTTTCACGCCTCCTGTTTATTCAATCTCAGATCCTATACGTTTTTACAGTTTAAAAAGATCTCGGTTTCTCCTGAGTTTTCTTTCTAAAGTGCAGTTTCCAATCCGGAATTTTTATCAACTTTACGGAAAATATAAGTCTTATCTTTTATTCCTATCTTTCCTCCAAAGATCGATCGTATACCCCTACGTGTGTGTAAATTTTCACCCCTACACTCAAGAATTCAATTCAAGCTATAATACCCTTGCCCTAATACCTAATACTAATTCTTTTCATTAATGATGGAAGGTTTGCTCACACATCTTTCATGCGACTGTAATGCATCCTAAGGCACTAACAGCCGATTACTGAATGTGTGAGCTTAAAGCGTAAATAGCAGTTTCCAGGTCTTGACTATATTATATTTTTTTTATTTTTTTATTTTCTTTTCCTTTCAAGACCGGATATATTTTTTTCAATGATGCTCTTTTGGTGGTTAGCTTTAAATACCGTTTTTTTCTTTCATACTAGGTTTTCAGGCAAGAGTATTTCTAGGTATCCTCTACTATCCCAAGTTTCAAGGTGCGCGTAAGTGCAGTTTGTAGGGTATATACATTCTAAATTTAGAATTAAGAATATGAACTATTTTTCAGACTTATCCTTCAATAAAACTTTCAATATTTTCCCTTCATCTCGACTTAACTCAAGAACTAAATTCAAGATTACTTCTAAAAAAACTGCAAGGATGTATATTTTCCAAGATTAAACAGAAGGAGGGTAATTTGTAGGGTTTTCAACTTCTAAGCCTAAGATTTAGTTATTTCTAACGTATCAACTAAATTTTCGGAATAAAAATCTAAGTTCCCCTATTAGCTAACTTGACGATAAAGTTTTTATGTTTTTGTAAATTTTTTCGATTTTTTGTGGGTTTTAAATAAGTATACAAATACAAAATATACACATGAATGCGAAGGTAGAAAGCTTACTGAGCACACCCCCAAACTTAAACTTGACAGTGCCCTCACTGTCATGCTACACCAAGGGGGTCAAAATCGTCAGTGCTCCCTTGTTTTTTTTTGTTTTTTTTACAAAACAAAAAGCAAACCAAAAATATATACACACAGTATGTCCTCCCCAAACTTATGTGAAACAATGTTTCCATTTCTTAAGTGTTAAGGTTCAGTGTTAGGGGGAAGAGAACAGTATTAATCTATACAAGGCCTTATACAGGCCAAAATTTAATACGAACCATTCAAAAATTTTATCGCTATACTGCAGTGGTTGGTGAAAGAACGTGTGGAGAAAAGAAAAGAAAAATACGCGAGACCGTGTGTGTATGGAAGCGACGTACGGTCTCGGTAGAGAAGAATGGCGGAAGGGAGAAAGAAATGGAATACGAACTTGAAGGTGGAAATTAGTACAGTTTGTAATGATCGTAGTGAAAAAATGGATTGTACTAATCTATCCACATGTCGAGAAATGGGGTCAAACCTCTCAAGATTCATGAAAAAACATGGGTCGATCGAACTTGGTAAACCAGACACAAGAAATGAAGGTGATATGGTGTCTTGCGAAGTGGGAACGACGGAAAAGATGGTGGGAAGTGTTTGAGGAATGGTATCGGTTAAAGGTTCAGGAGGGTGTGTACAGTCAATGAAAGGGACGGGATGAATTAGAAAATCCGACTCATCAAGTAAAACTGTTTCATCCTCAATTCTATCCTCAAAATTTAGCCCATCCATGCATTCATCATCAACAATTTCCAGATGCATATGGAGTTCGGGAAAAACAATTACTGGTTCGGGATGATGCCCACACGGAAGTGAAAGGACATGATGAATTGATGAGAAAAACTCATCCAAAACTGTGGGTTCATTATCCAAAATATTCCCAGCATCAATATCCTCAATCAAGTGAAAGTCAAATTTCTCTTACACCTCGTCAAAAGCATGGATTTAAATCAATTGTGGTTCTAGGATAGAGGGGTAGAGATCAAAGGGATTAGATGTGGTTTCATCTGAAATGGACCCTCACAATCGGGAAAATTAAACACTATAAAGTCACACAACTCATCAAACATTCTATCTTCAATTGGTGAATCATTTGGGATACTCGATAAACTTTCGAAGATGGAGTTGTGGAATTCAATTTGAAATGGGTAGGTTTGATTTGGAAGGGTGTACTGCTCACTCTCACTACTCAAATTCTCAATTTGTCCAAACGCCTCATCATACGTTGGAAAATTCGGAGCGAGTTGGAAACTAGCTGCCGGTTTGTTAGGTTGTACGAAGGCGTCCATGGACACATTCAAATCCATCATCTGTTGGCACGATGCTACCCGAAATTCTTCCAATGACTATTCAAGACTAGAAATGGGTTGTGAGGGGGTTTCAGTAAATGATTCAAACTCATTTGGATATGTGAAACTCCTAAATGGCTGTTTAGAAACAATGTCTAGAGAAGGTGTAAAGGTCGAGTAGGATTGATAGGAATCGAATGGTTGGACAGGATAAGGATCAACATTATGATAAAAAGGTGATTGAAATCATTGATCAAAAGAATTCGAAGTGGTGAAAGGAGTGAAATATCGATTACGGGATTGTTCAATTCTGTCAGCAATGGACATTGGTTTCGGAGTTGCAACATGAATCTCAGAAGGGGTATCAACATGAGAAGGTGGGAGAGGTTGAAACGGTTGATACAAATTAGAGTGCGGTGTCCAATTGTTGGTTCTAGAAGCGTCTATCCGATCTCTCAAAGAAATTTTGGGCATGGATGGATCGTTCGAAGTTCGACCAAAGTAAGAACCGTAAGAAGAAATGTCTGCTTGTGGGTACCAAAGATTGGCAAGAGTTGGTCGTTTTGGGTACCCATGTTATGAAAAGAGTGGAGGGTGGAAAGTGGATGAAATTTTATAAATTTTGAATTTTTGATTTTTTTTGTTTTTGCAGTTTTCGAAATTGTATGTTGGTTTTTGAAAGAATACGGAATTATGGGACTAAACTTTACATAAACACAATATGCATAAACAACACCTAGAGCTAGGGTCTTCAAAGTCCAACTAGACCACTCCTAGACTTCCAAGCGACAATTTGCAAGATAACTCTCGAATCGCCTCTTCACTGCCAATTGTGGCCAGGTAAGCACAAGTGAGGTAAGGAGGGTTCCGCTCATGAATCACCATAAGACGGGCCTTTTAAAATTACCTCCTCACTTGTCTAGCCTACGCATCACAAAGTCACGTTTAGAAAAACGACCGATTCTCCGCAACCTTCACTTGTCCTAAATGAGCACGACAAGTCCTTATAGGTTTGGTCTAGATATTTTTTATTAACTCAAGGTGATGCGTATGCTATTTGTGATTTGTGCGGTCTTACGAAGGGTGATGAAATCACCACCCAATCTTAATTGATGTTCAAGCCCCTTAATGTCCGTATTATAATATGCAAAGCAGTAACCAAACAAGATCTAAAACAATAAAAGAAATTATTTGGCGGCGGCGCAATCTGTGCAAATAAACCTGCAGAAAATACAGTTCAGTGAGTTCACAGAGGGGATTAGAGTAAAGAGAAGGGAAGTAAAAAAAATGGGCAAAGAAGCCACAATAGGACCGCGGAACCACCACGTAACCCTCCCTTTGACCGTGGTTCAGCAGTCAAATTGTTGAGTTGAGGCTTGAACTTTTGGTCCCTGCACTCCCCTTGTTCCGTACACAAGAATAAAAACCTCTGTTTCTTGATTCGATTACTGTACTTGCTCCAGATAGCCTGCACAGTTGCACACAAAAAATATCAAAAAAAAAACAAAACAAAATGGTTTTTATTATATTTATAATTATATATATATATTATATATATATATACAAAAAGTATATTAACCCGAATAACAAGAATGAAAATACGTTACCGTCTTCCCGGCAACGACGCCATTTGATTGAGGTGGAAACGCGATGCGTTTTATAATATGTGTTCTACTTTGTTTTCTACTTACTGCAATCAAAACGGTGTCACATTGCAGCTAGTCGGTTGAGCATGGGTCGATCCACAGGAAGATGGTTGTATGTTCGTTCCTGTCTTAGACGAGTCAATTCAAGAATGCATATGTGTATGTTCAAATCTATCCTAAGTGATCGTATTTATGTTCAAGTAAGCTTGTTAGGGTTAAGGTTGGCTGGTAGAGTTAGGATTAGTCTTGTGCTTTTCTTTTGCCATTCTTAAAATGAAGTTGGGATAATAGAAAGCAGCGGGGATTAGGAGGACATAGGAATGGGATTTGCGAGTTTAAGCAAGCTTTCCAACGCTAAGTCCATGACTAGTGCCCCTTGTCCGTTCCCTACATACGCTTATTTCCAATCTTAGACCAAACACCCGCAACCATGTATCCAATTAAGTCACAACTGTATGTCACGTTGTAGTGCGCCCAAAGGACTTCTCAACTTAGGTCACGGCTATATGTCATGTATAGCGCGCCTAAGTAAGGGGTTGCGTTTGTTTGGTCTAGGTTCGTTTTAGGATGTTTAGCGAAGAGAAGCACAAGGGATTTTTCCGTCCCTCGTACTAACCTTCCTTAGCCCCTAACAAGTGTGGAAATTATTCACATTTAAATGAAAATAAAAACAAAATAAGAAAAAGAGGAAAATACGGTTTTACAAATATGCAAGTTAACTACTTGGGTCCTCACCTAAGCAAGAAACTCTATCGAGTATCATGGCTTGAAAATAAGGATAAGAAGAGAAGGAAAACCAAACAAGAAAAGAAAAGGAAACCAACAACTATTTAACAACAATTAATAAAGTTACACTAAGAATTAAAAATACAATGCAAGAAATAAAAATACAAGATAAGAAAAATAACCCTCATCTTCATTAACATCCACTCAAGAGCTCTCACTACACTTTAATGGAGGAAAGATGAAGAAGAAAAAGAACTACAATCTAAACTACACTAAAATCTAACTAAAGAAGAAGCATCCTTTACTTGTCACAAAACTGGGCTATTTATAGGCAGAGAGCTGAAACCCTAGGGCCAAATTCTGAGCCCCTACAAAGTTACAAAACCACCCCCAAAATCCTATCTGACTCCGAGTTAACTCGGCTGGGGAACCGCCGCATAATGGCCATATTGGCCGCGGTTCCGCGGCTCTTTGAGGGAATTGTGGGGTGATTTTTCTAGGGCTTCTGCACATTGCTTTATTCTTCTGTTTTACAGGTCCTAAATTGCAAAATGTTTCCAATATTTCTTCGGATTTTCAACAGTCCAAATTGGCTTCACTTTTAATTCATTTGACCTTTATCTCCCTCGAGCTCCGTGCACCCATTGAATCTTGTGCTGCCCCTCTCGTGCTTTGTGCTTGTCCGTGACACGAACGACCACTGTTTTTCGTCTTGTCTCTTGAACTGGTAAGCGGCACTGGACGGATGCGGATGACCATAATCCGGATTTTATCTGTCTGTGACAGATGTTCTGGATTTTGACATAACTGTGGAGGTTTTGTATGATTTGCGTTATTTTGGATTAGAAGCCTATAGCCTGTAAATATGTAGCAAACTTGGATTAAAAGTACCTACCTATAAACAAACGAGCAGAAGAATGGACGGTATTAAATGCAATATTTTGGTGTGAACACCGTCGACCAAGAGCACTTAGGCAGAACACTATGGCCGCAAGCACCGAGTGGATGCTTTTGGCAACGGGGTTCTCCTAAAGTCACTTGGTTAGGGCTATGGGGCGTGGCTACCTAATAAAGTTATCTGGAAAGTATTCGCATACGATACGCGATTGCGACGGAGTTTCGATCCGAATCGAAACTTCATGGCAATCGATCAATAAAGACTAACATGCTAGATTTACCAACACTAACTAGTTTTCACAAAACTAATTAAATGTGGATTCCAACTACTGTACCACATATCAAACTTCAACCCGAAACGATTTAAAAATTACGACTACGAAATACTCCGTATTAGCCCCTTAACAAAATTAACACCACATGTAATTTTGGACCAATCAAACATAACCAGAAACCCCAAAACCATCACATCAGAACTCCAAACAAATGGATGCCAAAACAATGAAGGGGGACCAGCCAGGCCGGCGATATTGGCAATCTCGCCGGGTCAATTATGAAATTTTGGTATCGAATTTGTATGGTGTTCTAGTTACATCACA
The DNA here is from genome assembly GCA_030015575.1 of Agapanthus africanus. Classification (NCBI taxonomy): domain Eukaryota; kingdom Viridiplantae; phylum Streptophyta; class Magnoliopsida; order Asparagales; family Amaryllidaceae; genus Agapanthus; species Agapanthus africanus. The sequence goes on along the minus strand of CM057343.1, from coordinate 301,548,075 downwards.
TGCAACATTCTGCAGTTGTTTAAAAAATTTTCAGAGATCATTTTAAATTTGACAGAATCTATGGTTTTCGGGTTATAGTTTCGGAGTTGTTTCGGTTTTGTAATTCTAACTAACATCGTCTAATCTTCTAGCTTGGCTCTGATACCATGAAAGTGTTTGTTAGCACCACCACTGGGTTTTACTAGCATCAAGCATGCCATTTTTTTTAAAATTTCGGGGTGCTAATTAACACTAACCAAGATCTTAAACTAGATGATTAGGGTTATAAGCATGATATTAAGATAGCTATACTAAGTGAAGGAGGTTACAACCTGTAGGGTTCCTAGGCACCCTAATGAGGTCTCACAAGTTATCAACCATGCCAATTTCAAATTTAAACGGTGCCGAGAAACCCTAGAGCGGATCGTTGGCTAGATTTCTAGGCGAAAAAGCAAACTAGTTAACACTTAACTAAGAGATACGGAAATACAACCTTTGTAGATCCGGTTCTCCACCTCCATAGCTCCGCAATGAAGTCTCCTCGCTGTCCATAACAAGTCCCGGGCTCTAGCGTCGGCTTCATCGGAGAATGGACGGGCTAGGTCATCGATGTCCATGCCGAAGATGATCTACGTCGAGGCATCGCTAAATCAAGCTCCGACTTCACCAAGTCAAGAAACTAGTGAAGAAAACACACTCTACTACTTGGCAAGAGGTAGAGGATGAAGAAATAGGAAGTGGGTAGACTTTAGAATTGGATTTCTCACTCATTTCCATCAATCACCATTGATGGAGCTTGCTTTCTTCAAGTGAAGAAAAGAAGAAGAAGAAGAATTATGTTATGATAAGTTAATTAAAAAAGAAAAGAATATCCAAACTTATCATAATCCTAACTATGGTTATGTGTAGAGAATTGACCAAGGTTAAAGCAATGGTTAGGGTTAAGGATGAGATAAGAATGGTGGACTAAGTCAAAGTATCATGAAGCTTCAACTAAAGAACAAATAAAGCCACCATTCTTTTCTCTTTTCCATTTATTTTCCAAAATATATAAACAAATAAATAAATGAATAAATAAGTAATGGAAAAATAAAACCCTAATTATATGTTTAACCATGGTTTAATTCTTTACACTTAACCAAGTAAACATGTATCATCAAACATGATACAATCAAGTGCACAAAAGTATATCGCATATACAATGCGCACATCCGAGTGAGAAAATCCATCTTAAGTGAACCGATACTAGTTAACGCAAAGTAATATATCAAATATATAATTATGCATTAAATCATTAAATCAAAACTTGATTTAACGATCCGGTTATATCGCATATAACCGACTAGTATCCAATGTATCGGCTTATCAAATCAACCCTTGATTCGATAACTAGGTTATATCGCATACAACCATTCGATACATTCATCGCAAGAATAGAATACGGTATCACATACACGCATTATTCTCGGTCCCGCACATATCTCATATGCGCTCCTATTTCGTTTCGCTTGAGCCAGGAAACCTCTGTGTAGGACTCTAACGACTCGTCAATACGCCGGTAGCAGATGATGATCATATCAAACACCCACAAGCCGCAAGCGGTCTGCTAAACGTAACGGCCACCCGGGTATTGAGCGATCTGAAGATCGACGAGCAAGCCCGCTCACACTCCAGTGAATCCAACCAGTAACACTACCGTACAGTCCGGTCTGATCGTCTGATATGTCGCATATCTCGCCTAGGGGTGGTAAACGTCAGACCCCAATAGCTCGATAAGTCGTGTCGATATGAGGTCTATAACAATTCGAGAAACTACTGGTAACACTTACCAGTAAATCTCAGCAACCCTGGCCAGGGATTTCCTGTTATAGCCAATCGAACACAGCGCAACATCAACTCCCTATACCGGGAGAGACGAATCCCCTCCTATCGCTCATTGCCTCCATGTGACTCGGGACTGTACCCAAAAACCACCGTTTTGCACGCCCTCTTGGACGTGGTAAGATGGAAATCAAAGCACAGTGGGAACCACACAAGACTCTATGACGATCTCGGGTTAACAGACTACTCTGTACCAGTGTCACCAGAGAACTGCCATCTGACGTGAGGTATAATACCATCTGGGAGTTCTCGGTGAGTCCGTCCAGTGTACCCAGTCTCTATTGAGCACCCGTATATCATCTCTGATGTCAAACACCAATGGATATGGGATCATCCATCGCCTATCTGTATGGGTCGAGAAGGTATACGCTAGTCTATACTGGTATATCGATGCCCTGTCTCGATACACCCACGACTAGGGACTTTGAAGGATGTACTTATAGACTATCTGTCCCCACTAGTATGATCCGCATCATAGTCCAGGTAGTCAAGTACACATCCTAAGGGCTTTACCAACATGTGACAGAGAGACAATCAGTATACACGTTAAGGTAAAGAGCAACCAGATAGCATACTATCATGTCGAGCAAGAAAGTCCTCCCTATATATGTCCCAGCATCCACTACAATATACATCCTATGTATAGTAATGGCCTCTAGGGCATACATATAACTAACAATCTCCCACTTGCACTAGGGCCATCTGTAGCAGTGGTTGTAGTATCTCATACTCAACCATCCCATAAAAATCTCTCTCTGGGAACAGGCCTTTGTGAGTGGATCCGCTGTGTTGTCCTCTGAGTCAACTCTCCTAACCTCGATCTCCCTGGAGATCAACCATCTCCATGATCAGGTGACACTGCCTTAGAATATGTCTGGATCACTGATGGGACGGACGTTCCTTGGCATAAGCCACAACTCCATTGTCTCACAATGGTTGGAACGTAGTACATCTCATGAACCATTATACACCCAAACATCCTCCTTGGTAGCATCTTAAGTAGCGATGTATCCTGCCTTTATCTTCTAGTATGCCACGGTATCTAGCTTGGAACTCTTCCAACATACCGTCCCTTTACTGTGGGTAAAGACAATGCCTGCAACTGAAATTCAGTCGTCTTTATCACTCTGGAACACTTCCAGTGATTCTTCCCAGGATCGGTTGATACCGTCTCACTACAACTTGTGAGAGTCCTAACATCCAATTAGATCTATCTCATAGATCCAAAAACCCAGGATTTAGGAGGTATCACTTTGATCCTATATGGAGAATCATTGTGATAAGCGGAGATTGATCGAGCGTGGCATAGGAAACTCCTTCCCTATCAAGAGTATGTCATCCACGTACTCTACGAGGATCATCACCATACTCCCTACTACCTTCTTGTTTATTCAAGGTTCATCTACCATTTTGATGATGTCAACTTCTTTGACTATTACATCAAAACAGACGTTCCAACTCCGCGATGCCTGCTTTATCATATAAAACATCTTGCACACGTTTCCGCTGCTCCCACTGTCTACGAAGCCCTCTGGCTGTGTACTTATAGGCGCACTCTTCTAAAACATCATTTAGAAAAGCAGTCATGGCACCCAACCGCCAGATATCGTAGTTATGGTATGTAGCCGTGGCAAGTAGGATCTGGATGGACTTAAGCATAGCTACTGGAAAAGGTTTCATCATTATCCACGCCTGGTCGATGATGAAAACCTTTAACAATTCTAGCTTTGAAAGTCTCAACTTTTCCATGTACACCAAGTAATCTTCTCAAGATATACTTCCTCCTGATGGGGATTTAACCCTTCAGATATAGCAACCAAAGTCCATACTTTGTTGGTGTACATGGATTCCATCTCAGATCGCTAAGCATCCAGCCATTCTTACAGAGACTTACTCCTGATGGCCAGCTCGAAACTAGTTGGGTCATCATCTCATGATGCAATCCTCGCTCCCACTGTCATAGAGAAACCGAAGTAACTCTCAGGTGGGTGAGGAACCCTACTAGATCGGCGGAGAGGCTAAGGTTCGTTGGTTTCTACTGAATCCTTTGGTTGTACCAAATCATCTGCTGTAGTTTGTATAGCTGGAACACTTCCAGTTCTACATAACAGACTTTGCCTCGAGCTTGTCCGGATTTTTCTTTTAGACATAGGCCGGACAACCCCAAATCTTAACTAGCTTAAGACATAGGCTCTTCCCTTTCCATATCTCATATGGAGTGGTAGGCAACTGATTTGATTCGAACCTATTGAATAGGTATGCAGCTTCTCAAGTGCATAACCCCTAAAAGGAAATAGGTAACTCAGTAATACTCATCATAGAGCACACCATATCATATAGGGTGTGATAGCTCCACCCCGATATACCATCGTGCTATGGTGTATACGGAGGAGTAATGCTGAGAGAGAATCTCATTCTCCTTTGGAATAATCCAGGATTTTCATGCTCAAGTATTCTCCTACTTGATCACATCAAAGGACATAATACTTATACCCGTATTGGTTCTCTACTTCTAACTTATATTCTGTGAATATCTCAAAAGGTTCGGACTTGTGTTTCAACAGGAACATAGGTCTGAATCTCGAAAGATCATCAGAGAATGTAATGAAGTACAAAGAACCAGTCTTGGCATGTGTAGACAGGGGACCTACATACATCAACATGTATCATCCCAAGAGTTCACTAACTCTTTCTCTGTTACCAATAAACAGAGTTGTGGTCATCTTATCTTTGTGACATGACTGGCGAGTTTCACAAGATGTAAATTCAAACTGATTTAAATATGCATCTACATGTAACTTCAGCTAGTCGGGTCGCATTGATATGACCTAGTCTACAATGCCTCAAGAAGGATCCGTTCATTTCTGAACTCTTCCTCTTGTGTGTGTTCTGTACACTAAGAACTGTAGTTTGATTCAGAACATCAATGCTTTTAGATAACGTGCCTGATCCGATCAACTTTTGATATAGGAAATGTTCAAAACATTATCCAACAATACAAAATTTTATCATTTCTTTACTGATAAAGAGACTGATATGATTTTGTATATCAGGTTCGGTATCTAATAACATTCGTTCAGAATCAATGTATCGTAATACAGGGTGACAGTGACCAACAAACTTGGCAGCAACACTTGCCCCGTTTTCTGCCTCATGAAACTTATCACCCGTTCTCAGTTTTCTACCTTTCTGTAGCCCTATGTAACAGATTACATATCTGGGATCCTGATCTGGTATCACATACCCAGGATGTAGAGAATACTGAGAAACAGTTCTGTATAATGAACACACCCGAAGATGATGCATCATATGCACTTTCTTCGTTTGGGTGGCACGGGAAATCTGGTATTCCCCAATTTCCTGCTCTATCTTATAACAATTATAAGTTGGAGCGGGACCAACGTTTCCCAGCTCAGTATAACAAGCGGGTTCGGTCAATATTCCGTATTATTATCTTGATTAAGGCGTGATATGGTCGCTACCTGGAGAGAGAGAGAAGAAAACACTCAGCGTGCGCTCTTGCAAGAATAGATTGGTTATTATTTTATCTAATCAGGATGGCTCCCACTGCTTTTTATCAAATCTTCCTTCAAACCCTAAAAGGAAAGACTAGCCGGGATTAATTACACACTACAAGTTCGCCAATCTTTCAGCCAGGCCAGTGTCGGTACTTTGAGGGAGGTCCCCCGTGCTTTCGCACGAACCTAATTAATGTAAACCTCGTTTTCCCAGAGGCGTAACCTCGTTAACACCTTTCTAGACACCTACTTGATCGGCTAATTGTAATGTATAAAACTCTCCCAGGAGTAACTCTTACTCGCAGCGGGTATCGGGATCCAACTATCTCATAGAAGGTATGCAATCTCATTGCAAATTTTAACACTTGAAATTCCCGATAATATTTTGCCCCTAACGTGCTATGACCTTGACGAAAGCCAACAAACCATAGCCCGCTAGTCAAGTTCAACCCGTACATTTCTTGATCGAATTAAACCCACCCGCACGACCCTTGACGAAAGCCAACAAAGCCGCACGACTACCCTAATCCAATCGCATCGTATGCTATCAGATAAGCAGCATATAGCTACCGCACAGTGCACCTTGACGAAAGCCAACAAATGCAGAACGAATACTATATACAACTTATCTGAAATGACGGAGGGCTACGACAGGTTTTTCTGAAAACCTATTGCGTAATGAACTTGATATCGTTGTAGGATCGAATGAATTTTGAAATGGAGTGTTTTTGAGGCTTTTCTAGTTCTGCTAAAGGAGTCACTCCCGGTGAAGGGATCGTCGGTCCTTTCCTCGTCGAATGAGGTGCGGGATATATCATATATATCACTGTGCAAAGCAGAACTCTTAAAAGCAATCAAAAGACAAACCGAGTGTGTAGCATCTGCCAGTTATTGCTAAAGGAGTCACTCCCGGTGAAGGGATCTCGGTCCTTTCCTTATCGAATAAGGTGCAGGATATATCACATATACCTCTGTGCAAAGCAAGAACTGTAGCTACCTGTTTTATTTTGAAATTCGATTCTACAACATCTTAGCTTTCTTTTATTTCATTAATCACATTAATGAAGTCCCATCATTTAAGTACCTAAACATCACAGATAAATACGACGTACACTTATGCCATCCGCATTCGCCTCGATGTCCACTCGTGCACCGTTAGGTTAGGTAACTAACGGCAGAGCGGGGCAGGGCTAGCGCGGGTGTAAAACATAAGTAACGTCTATATGATATATCATATATACTATATACTGTATCTATCACAGAACATCACATGATCACATCACAGATATCGCAGCAGAAGAATCATATGAAATATTGGATATACTAGGACGTCCGTGTTTTCAATACGAGCCAGTATAAAACACGGATTCCACGGTCGTGATGAATAGCCAAACCCACACCCCTAGACCCCTACGAGAGCGGCAAGCAACCCTACCAATTCTAGAGTTAGGAGACCCGGACTCGACTCCTCGAGTTGGTCTCCCACTGGACTCCAGAACCCGGTTACTTGTGCTCTCCTCCTTGGGTCTATCCTAGTGCGGAAAAGTAAATAATATACAAACGGTGACAACTTCCGCAACCTGGAAGCGCCCCAATAAAAGAATATTACATACAAGTTTTTACATGAATGAAAATGAAAAACACTCATCTCACATAAAAACCCCCGGCTATTCAACACGACAATCCAATATAACATATCCAGCAACACATAACATCACATGTCATCAACGTAAGTAAATATGCGCATCCCAATTGTCGTTGACATATAGCAACGAAACCGGCGATATCACATATTACACTTACGGTCACAGAAAAGAGAGTGTAAAACTACAATAGTTGGAATCCGCAATCTGCATAGACATCGCATGCCTAATCAAATGAATACCTTAGACATCGCATGCCTAACAATTATAAACCCCGCATTTCAGTCTCATTATCGAAAACACTTTTCAATATCGAGTCGGGCAATTCAACAAGATTCCCGACAGTCTGATCGAATACTCGTCGCAAACTTTAGTAGGCGGCCGCACCCCTGATACCGTCGACGAAGTGCACCAAGGCGGAACACCGCTGCCGCGAGCACCCGAACGGATGCTTTCGGCGACGGGGTTGTCCTACAGTCACTTGGTCGGGGCTATGGAGTGAGGCTGTCTAATAAGTTTACCCGGCGAGTATCCGCGTACGCTACGTGATTGCGACGGACTTTTGATCACATCAAAATTCCGTGGCAACCGATCAAGTGAGACTAAACTGCTACGTTTATAATATTCATTCAGTTATCTCATAACTACTTGTGAATTCCAATTATTGTATCCCATTCCAGATAAACAGAAAATGTTAAACTTTTCGATCGAACAGTCAAACACCCAAGTTTTCCCGATACAGCTCAACACATGAAATAAGTCTAACAACATTCAGTTCGTGCCTCAGTACCAATGGTCCAGCGGTAGAAGGGTCAAGCCAACGCCTCACATGTGGCACGCCGTACTCCCCCAAACCCGAAGGTTCAAAGGGCAGTTCAAGACGGTCACATAATCGAGTTAAGGTTTGTTGTCTTCTAGAGGGTCCATCGAGTTACTTGCACTACTTAGAACGTCTTTAGACTACGGAAAAATCCAACACTTGGAAATTTCCCGACAGGGGAAAAATTGGGTATTTATATCCGGTCGATCTTTTTAACATATTCTAAAATTTATCCGGAAAGCCACAAAAGGCGAAATTTGATAATCCGATCGAAATACCGAATCCCCAAAACAACCCTGGAAAATTCAACTCTTGAATAAATATTAAAAATTCCCAGGAAAACCACCACAGAAAAATGAGAATTACTGTGAAAATTAAAATGCACAAAACGACAAAGGCGCCGCGCATCCGCCGCACGAGCCATGCTCGTGCCGCGGATCCGCGGCTATTTGATGGAATTAGTCCATTGAAATTCACAGTAACTCTTAGATTAGCCTGCTGATTTTTCTGCATATTTTTAATGTGGAAAAATCCCCGATTTTAGAAAAAGGACAGAGAGCATGTTTGGTTTGGGGTTTCGGGTTCGTTCGGACTTCAAATTGCGTCTAGACTTTGCCTAAGGCTCTAGCTAGGCTCTGATACCACTGTAGGGTTCCTAGGCACCCTAATGAGGTCTCACAAGGCATCAACCATGCCAATTTCAAATTTAAACGGTGCCGAGAAACCCTAGAGCGGATCGTTGGCTAGATTTCTAGGCGAAAAAGCAAACTAGTTAACACTTAACTAAGAGATACGGAAATACAACCTTTGTAGATCCGGTTCTCCACCTCCATAGCTCCGCAATGAAGTCTCCTTGCTGTCCATAACAAGTCCCGGGCTCTAGCGTCGGCTTCATCGGAGAATGGACGGGCTAGGTCATCGATGTCCATGCCGAAGATGATCTACGTCGAGGCATCGCTAAATCAAGCTCCGACTTCACCAAGTCAAGAAACTAGTGAAGAAAACACACTCTACTACTTGGCAAGAGGTAGAGGATGAAGAAATAGGAAGTGGGTAGACTTTAGAATTGGATTTCTCACTCATTTCCATCAATCACCATTGATGGAGCTTGCTTTCTTCAAGTGAAGAAAGGAAGAAGAAGAAGAATTATGTTATGATAAGTTAATTAAAAAAGAAAAGAATATCCAAACTTATCATAATCCTAACTATGGTTATGTGTAGAGAATTGACCAAGGTTAAAGCAATGGTTAGGGTTAAGGATGAGATAAGAATGGTGGACTAAGTCAAAGTATCATGAAGCTTCAACTAAAGAACAAATAAAGCCACCATTCTTTTCTCTTTTCCAGTTATTTTCCAAAATATATAAAAAAATAAATAAATGAATAAATAAGTAATGGAAAAATAAAACCCTAATTATATGTTTAACCATGGTTTAATTCTTTACACTTAACCAAGTAAACATGTATCATCAAACATGATACAATCAAGTGCACAAAAGTATATCGCATATACAATGCGCACATCCGAGTGAGAAAATCCATCTTAAGTGAACCGATACTAGTTAACGCAAAGTAATATATCAAATATATAATTATGAATTAAATCATTAAATCAACACTTGATTTAACGATCCGGTTATATCGCATATAACCGACTAGTATCCAATGTATCGGCTTATCGAATCAACCCTTGATTCGATAACTAGGTTATATCGCATACAACCATTCGATACATTCATCGCAAGAATAGAATACGGTATCACATACACGCATTATTCTCGGTCCCGCACATATCTCATATGCGCTCCTATTTCGTTTCGCTTGAGCCAGGAAACCTCTGTGTAGGACTCTAAAGACTCGTCAATACGCCGGCAGCAGATGATGATCATATCAAACACCCACAAGCCGCAAGCGGTCTGCTAAACGTAACGGCCACCCGGGTATTGAGCGATCTGAAGATCGACGAGCAAGCCCGCTCACACTCCAGTGAATCCAACCAGTAACACTACCGTACAGTCCGGTCTGATCGTCTGATATGTCGCATATCTCGCCTAGGGGTGGTAAACGTCAGACCCCAATAGCTCGATAAGTCGTGTCGATATGAGGTCTATAACAATTCGAGAAACTACTGGTAACACTTACCAGTAAATCTCAGCAACCCTGGCCAGGGATTTCCTGTTATAGCCAATCGAACACAGCGCAACATCAACTCCCTATACCGGGAGAGACGAATCCCCTCCTATCGCTCATTGCCTCCATGTGACTCGGGACTGTACCTAAAAACCACCGTTTTGCACGCCCTCTTGGACGTGGTAAGATGGAAATCAAAGCACAGTAGGAACCACACAAGACTCTATGACGATCTCGGGTTAACAGACTACTCTGTACCAGTGTCACCAGAGAACTGCCATCTGACGTGAGGTATAATACCATCTGGGAGTTCTCGGCGAGTCCGTCCAGTGTACCCAGTCTCTACTGAGCACCCGTATATCATCTCTGATGTCAAACACCAATGGATATGGGATCATCCATCGCCCATCTGTATGGGTCGAGAAGGTATACGCTAGTCTATACTGGTATATCGATGCCCTGTCTCGATACACCCACGACTAGGGACTTTGAAGGATGTACTTATAGACTATCTGTCCCCACTAGTATGATCTGCATCATAGTCCAGGTAGTCAAGTGCACATCCTAAGGGCTTTACCAACATGTAACAGAGAGACAATCAGTATACACGTTAAGGTAAAGAGCAACCAGATAGCATACTATCATGTCGAGCAAGAAAGTCCTCCCTATATATGTCCCAGCATCCACTACAATATACATCCTATGTATAGTAATGGCCTCTAGGGCATACATATAACTAACACAACCTTTGTAGACCGTGTCCTTCTCTACTCAAGCTCTGTGTAGTGGTCCACACGACTCCACTAGGCTCCACTTGAAGTTGGATTGAGCTTCTTTTGCGATCTTTGTAAGTCTACGGTAGCGCCCCGGCCATCAATCCGAGGCCAAAATGCGGAAACAAAAACTTTTCATAACTTGAAACCGGAGCTAACCCAGACATTAATCCCAGATCGAACCATTAACACAAACTAGCTAACTAGCGAAGGGTTAGAAAAGCTATACCGATCGATCCGTGTCTTTCGGTCTTTAGCCACCATCTTTAGCTCCTCGCTGCATCTCCGATCTCCGGTCTCCTCATCAGAAAGGGCACCACATCTTCGAATCCTTTTACGGGCTCCCGCTTCATCCGAAGCAACTCGGACATGAAGTTTGCTAGCCGACGTGTCCAAGGTTGAAGTGGAGTAGTGTAGAACCCTTTGTCTCAAGTCATCCAAGCTCATGGATGATGGTTAATGGAAGTTGCCATCTGTAGTAAAGATGGAGGAATGAACTTTGGAGATGAGCTAAGGATTTTGTTGCAAGAATGAGATTAATCAATCACTACACACAAATTGGGGCTGTCCAAATAATGCTCGGCCATGGCTAATGGGAGAGGAGGGGGTGAGCATAAAAGCAAGAAAGAATGGGTGATCACAAGAAAAATAAGTCACACCAATATCTTTTCCAATCCTTTCACAATTAATGCAAAGAAAATGAGTCAAGCTCAATCAAAACACTCAAGAGTGTGCAGGAAATTTCTGGAGCCCCGGAACTACAAAAAAAACCCTGCATTTTGTAAAAGCCACTTTTACAAAAAGACCCCCTCAAAGGAAAATTCAGCAAAGAACAAAAGAATACTAATTTATCCAAATCAAGAATGCAAATTGGCAACTTCAAAAAGCGATCCCGTAATAAATTACAGGATAACCCCGCGACTGTATATACATACCCGCATTTGTATTCTGACTGAATACAAATGCAATGAGACAAGATCTACACAGTATAATACAAGGATCCGGCTTAAACCAAAGCCCGCTAGTATTATCCGTCCGAACCATGACATGTGCACAAGTGCACGCGTACGTTCGAACCCTGCCATAAATCCATATGGTCTCTACAACGTTTCGCCCGAAACTTAAGAAACTGTCTGTGGAGGACTCAAAAGACTCGTCAAAACGTTGGCTGTGGATTTAACCACTAGCATGTCGGTGGTACTAGCTGAACGTAACGGGCCACCAAGTATTGACAAAAAGGGAAGTCGATAAGCGAACTCATCTTTACACCCTACTGAGCCTGTCAGTGACAATATCCGTACAGTCCGGTCCGTTCGTCTATGAATATCACATGTCAGGCCTAAGGGGTTGGTTAAAGTCAGACCCCCAAAAGCGGTATAAGTCGTGTCGGAGTGTAGCCCAGTACACCCTGAGATACAACTGGAATACCTACCAGTAAATCACCAGCCTTGGCCAAGGACTTCGTGTAGTGGCTTTCCTAGACACAGCGCGATCTCACCCCCAATACCGGGAGAGACGAAACCCCTGCCGATCCGCTCACTGCCACCATGTGGCTCGGGACTGTACCCAACTAAAACCTGTTTGCACGACTCCTTTAAGCCGTGGTAGGGTAGTAATCAAAGCACAGTGGGAACTCACACGAAACAAATGACGATCTCAGGTCGATGAACTAACCTGTACACATGTCACCAGGGAACTGCTATCTGACATCAGGTATAATACCAACTAGCATGTTCCCGGCGAGGCCTGTCCGGTGTACTCATAACCCAATGAGCACTTGTATACATCTTAGGTGAACCAACTGACACCAATGGCTTGTGAGACCAGCCACTGCCCCTCGTCGGGGTCTCAACTGTATACACTAGTCTACTCCGGAGTATCGATGCCTTGTCGCGAAAACTCCCATGACTAGGGTCCTTTTAAGGATGTGCTTATAGACTCCAGCTCCCACGTATATGATCGCCATCATACTGCTGGCAGTTAAGCTAGAATCCTGAGGGCTCTATCAACGTGTAATAGCGACCTGTAAGGTCACCTAAAGCAGTACACGATGATAAAGATAAACCAGATAGCAAACTATCATCTTGAGTAAGATTATCCTACCGGCATAGGTCCTCCCTCAATCTTTGCAATCACGTGCCTGTGATCCAATAATTGACTTTGAGGGCACTATATCAAACAATCTCCCACTTGCACTCAAGGCTAATTGTTGCGATGTCGCATACTCACAGCCCGTGTGATACCGAACACCCAACTCCTCTACTAACCAGTCTCACAAAGCCCGATTGTGAAACTACTGCGTTCGAGGAATAGCCTCAGTGAGTGCCGCCCTGATGTTTCTTTCTATGTCTCTCTTTATCTTAAGTTCGCGGAGAGAACCATCTCCTGAAATGAGCAATACCTGTCTTAGAATATGTCTGGATATCTGATGGGACCTATTTCATAAGTGAACTCTAAATCCAAACTTCTTAGACTGTATCGTCAACTGAACTTAATTAGTATCCTGCGCCATGCCTCCCTCAATATCCGCTTGGACCTCCTGTCCAAACAACAGCCCCTCGTCAGAGGGAAAACTATAACTCTGATAGTCACTATGTCATCCAGGTCACCTTGGAAGCCTGGAATGATAACCGTCTCCCGAAAGAGGCTGTCGTTATCATATCCCTAGAACATCCACTTATGTTCTAAAACTGGTTCCGAATGTTTCTCCAGGATTGGATCAATATCAACTTATTGCATCTAGTGCAAAAACAACATCTGGTGTGGTACTTGACATCTCGTGATTGACTCAATTGCCTAAGCAAGTGATATGTCAATCATGCACATCCCTCTCCCCTTTAGTCTGTAAGACACCTTTAGAGAGGGTGACTCCATCACCTGCGGGTATACTACCGTGCCAGGAGTTGTCCATTCTAAAATACCTGTAGAATGCTGTCTAAGTACCCAGATTGGGAAACTACCCAAATCTAGATCTAAAACCATAGATCTAGTAACCAGAATATCTGATATTATATCTATATCCTATATGGAGAAACTACTGTGTGACAACCAAAGTATAACCGATCGTAGTATAGGAATATCACTTCCTACTATGTATATGTCATCCAAATACCAGGACATCTCATCCTACTACCTTCTTAACAGATCCATCCCCTATTCTGATGAAGTCAAAGTCCATGACTATCACATCAAAAATGGATGATCTATTTCCGTTATATCTGCTTTAGTCCATAAATAGACATAAGCTACTTGTTCACTATGCTTCCGCTACTCCCACTGACTACGACAACTCTCTGCCAGAGTCATATACACGTGCACTTCTAAAGCTAGTTTAGAACGACGCTATACTCATCCTCCCGCCAGGTCTCATAGCCTAGAACAACTAGTGTTAAGTCTGGGAAAACAAGAACCTCCCTGTCACCGTCTTTGAGCATACCGAAGTACCTCTCGAGTGCCTGAGGTTACCCACCATATCTGCGGTGTGGCTAATGGAATGTCAATCCAGATTGAATCTTTAGGTCCTATTAAATTTGCAGTAACCATTTGCGGTTCTGGAATCATTTCCGGTTCTACCATACTCCTACTACTGTTTTCTGAAAAAAATCCATTTTTACTAAAACTGTGGCGAGTCAAGAACAATATCACTATTGATCTTCCAGATGGTAGAAAGTCAACCATCGTCATAGCCCGGGTTAACCCACAAACAGTCATTACAGAAACGCGCCTTGAGTTATCCAGAGTCTGGTTTTAAGCATAAGCCGGATAACTCCCCGTACCTTAACATTGTTAAGATATGAACTATTCTATATCTAATATAGAAACAGAGGCACTGATTTAATTGGAACTAGATTCAAATCATGCAGCTGTCTCCAGTGCATGTCAACTAAATAGAGAGAGGCCAATCAGCATTACTCAACTTAGGAGTGCATCCAAAACTGAGTAACCTGAAAGAGAAACAAGTTTCTCAAAATCATTACTATCAATAGAATACCAAACACAAGTATCTACATCTTCGATCACCTTGAAGAATCCCGATACTTGCAACACCTGGTTCTCTACTTTATTCTTATACCTATAACTTCTCAAAACATAGACCTTGCATTTCTACGAAACACTTGTCTAAGAACTAAAGAAGTCACAAGTAAACAGAATATAGTATGAGGACCAACCCCTCTGTCCTAATGGACACTGGACAATATACAATACTTTGTATAAGTCCCCTGAGTTGAATAACACAAACCCTGTGTGTCGTAGGTTGAAAACTGTACTATGGTTATGAAGAATTACACCGTTATTGAATACTCCATACCTAACCATCAACTGATATAGGTAAATGTCATGGACATAATTTCAAAAAGTTATATCTCACTTTATAAAAATAAACGTACAGATATATCAATTTCAAATTGGTGCATAACAACGGATATTCAAAACCAAATATTTGCCGTCCGGCAAACAACACAGGTGATTTCCTCAAATATCACCAATTACAACGAATCCCGATATAATGAGGATGATCGCCCAATTCCCAATAACTTACTCCCACTCATCTGTAAAACCATACAGAAGTGAGAATCATACCTGGTAAATACATACCCTGGAGTAAGTACCTAATTGGGAAATCAGTTTTCTACTAACAATGCACAGTGAAACTGAAACATGAAAATGTCTCGAAGGGGTATCCGTGTATTCCCAGTAATGCCTCTTCCATTATCCAGATTCATGACTGTAACCGTACATTTCTTTGCCATCTCTCCAAATTCCTTTATTTGTCTTTACTCATTACCTTCTGTACACCCTCTTAGGCTAAATGGTTTTCTTCCTTCCCTACCATTCGACGCCAGCCTATGATTTAGAAGAAGACTATCCAATAAGCGTAATAGGTGTACTGTCCTAATCCTAGGAGCACTCGCAACCCGAGAGAAGGTAAAGATAAAAGACAACTGAATAAACCTCATTCCTATTTCTCCTGAACCAGAATCCATCCCCGAACCGGAACAAGTCCCTTCGAGTTCGTATATAACCATACGATGGAGTATCCAATAAACTGTGGATCTTCGTAGTGATACGGGGTGTTCCGGAGAAATACAAAGGTGAAGTAGGAGTGGCGATGAAATACTTGGTTTGGTCGTGAATAGCAGTCGCAATTTACTTTTCCCTCTTTCTAATCCCTTTATTTTGTCTTTACTTATTACCTTCTGTACACCTCATTTAGGCTAATCGGTTTTCTTCATACCCTACCATTCGGCACCTGCCTATGGTTTGGATGAAGACTATCCAATTAGCGTAATAGGTGTACTGTCCTAATCCAAGGAGCACTCGCAGCCTGAGAGAAGGTAAAAGGAAAAGACAACTTAATAGTCATATTCATTTTCTCCAGAATCGAAAACCATCCTCGGATCTGGAACAAGTTCCTTCGAGTTAGTATATAACCATACGATGGTTTTATCCAATGGAAGTGGACGTTCGTAGTGACACGAAATGTTCCGAAGAAAAAAGGTAAAAGTAGGAGTGGCAATGAGGTATGCAACTCTGACAATCCAAAAGCCAGTGCTTTTAACAAGGTTCGGTTAACTTGGTCACTGAGTCTTAGTCTAGGGTCGGTCCATGGTCGCTGCCAAGAGAGGGAGAGAAAAGAAACACTCTGCGTGCACTCTAACCTAGATCAGAATGGTTACCAATTTATCTAATCAGGAAACCTCCCACTGTAACCTCAAATTCTCCTCCAAACCTGAAAGAAGAATTAGTCGGGATCACCCGAGGAGTAAACTAACTCATCAGTGGGAATCGGGATCCAACTATCATCGCATGATAATGTGATGGAATCCACTCACGTTATTACACTCCAGAAGGTATGCGCATGCTTGGAAAGTTTCAGCTTCTTTAGAAACTCCCGATGTGATTTTTACCCCATGCTCTTATGACCTTGATGAAGGCCAACATATCATAAGTCACATGTCAAGTTCTACCCGTCATTATCCAGGTTAATTTGAACCCACCCGTACATAGCCTTGACGAAGGCCAAAATAGTAGTATGACTGTCCCAAATTAACGCATCTATCTATGCAACAGAAAAGTAACAAATAGCTACCATACAATATGCCTTGACGAAGGCCAACATACATAGCATGACTACTAAGTGCTACCTTTCTGAAATGACGGAGGGCTATGAATGGTTTTTGGCGAAAAACCTTTAATGTAATGAACTTGATATCGTTGAAGGAACTGGATAGCTTTTTATAAAAAAAATATAGTGGCGAAAACCTTTGCTAAAGAGGTCACTCCCGGTGAAGGGATCTCGGCTCTTTCCCCGTAGAATGAGGGGCAGGATATTCCAAACTGAATACCACAATGCAAAGCAAAAAGTAATCGACTATAGTGAAGTTATTACCCTAACGCAAACTTCTGCCCAAGGGGTCACTCCCGGTGAAGGGATCTCGGCCCTTGCCTCGTCGACTGAGGTGCTGGATATTCATAACCGAATACCACTGTGCAAAACAAAAGAGAACGTCCTTGCAATAACAGCTTTTTGAAAAAAAGTTCCAACAACATCAAACAGGTTTGTTTATCTTGCAGTGATCCGAATCAATGCAGTCCCATCAATTGATCACACCAATAAAGAACGAAAATACGATATACGTATATGCCATCCGCATTCGCCCCTGGGTCCCGTCATCACCCGTTAGGTTACTTAACTAACGACAGAGCGGGGACTGGACTAGTGAGAGTGTAAAACATATACAACATCTACTAGTATATATATCAATATATAACAGTCGCTCATGGCGTGATAAATGCAACATCACAGAAATGTAATATGCATCACAGAACAATACAGATAATCTGGGATCCCCGGGTTTCCTTTGAGCCGCAAGTGAAACCTGACGTTCCCCTGGTCGTGTTGGTAGCCTGTGCAATGAAATCCTAGACCCCTACTGGCGCGGCAAGTTACCCGCCAAAAGCTGAAGAGAGGCAGCCCCTTCAACAAAGTGAATGGGCCACCCAGCACTTCACGAAATCCGGTAACTTGAGCACCCCTCCTTGGGTCAACCTATACCCCATACGAGTGCGGCGAATAGCCCGCCAATTCTAGAGTGAAACCCCCTCCGTCTCAAAGACATGAGATGCGGGCCCGTTGCGCTCTAGAACCCGGCTATCCGTGCACTCCACCTTGGGATAATCCTAGTACAGAAAAGAAAAATATATACAACGGTTACATCGACCTCAGCCCGGTCGTGCCCCAAAAGAATAATAAACAAACAGGCGATGACGGTAGTCCACATGTCGGACGCTCGCCCCGCAATAACAAATGTACAAATAATACCAAACTGTACTACCATTGCATCCAGGCTATCCACCACAACATATCCGCAACATCACAGCACAACACAGAACATCAACGTGAATGTCACGTTCGCAAATCCGTCTAAAGGGGCTATAGCGATTAGATAAGATTTACCGATCAAATGACATTCACGGCCACAGATAGTAATGTAAGTACTGCGAACTAACTTATTTAAAATTTTGATCGACAAAATTTCCCGAAGTGGGCCCCAAGTACAACTGCAGCACTCAAAATAATCTGGGCCAAAACTAAATTTTCCAGAAACCCCAATTCCAAGTTAAAACCACTGTAGAAAAATTGGTGCAGAGAAGCCCCATAACCGCGGCGGAACCGCGGCCAAAACGTCGGTATGGCCTCGGTTCCGCGGCATTACTGTAGGATCACTTTGCCAAATTTCAACAGTGTTCTTAAAAAAGACTGCCTGATTTTCTGAAACACTCAAAATAATTTTTCGAAGACAAAATAAATTCGACATAAACTTTAGTATTGGGAATGCGGTTTCGAAAATTTTCTTCTATCGATGTTTTAAATACGCTAGTAAAGGTTAATGGCGTGGCTCTGATACCAATGTAAGTCTACGGTAGCGCCCCGGCCGTCGATCCGAGGACAAAATGCGGAAACAAAAACTTTTCATAACTTGAAACCGACGCTAACACAGACTTTAATCCCGGATCGAACCATTATCACAAACTAGCTAACTAGCGAAGGGTTAGAAAAGCTATACCGATCGATCCGTGTCCTTCGGTGTTTAGCCACCATCTTTAGCTCCTCGCGGCATCTCCGATCTCCGGTCTCCTCGTCGGAAAGGGCACCACATCTTCGAATCCTTTTACGGGCTCCCGCTTCATCCGAAGAAACTCGGACACGAAGTTTGCTAGCCGACGTGTCCAAGGTTGAAGTGGAGTAGTGTAGAACCCTTTGTCTCAAGTCATCCAAGTTCATGGATGATGGTTAATGGAAGTTGCCATTTGTAGTGAAGATGGAGGAATGAACTTTGGAAATGAGCTAAGAATTTTGTTGCAAGAATGAGATTAATCAATCACTACACACAAATTGGGGCTGTCCAAATAATGCTCGGCCATGGCTAAAAGGAGTGGAGGGGGTGAGCATAAAAGCAAGAAAGAATGGGTGATCACAAGAAAAATAAGTCACACCAATATCTTTTCCAATCCTTTCACAATTAATGCAAAGAAAATGAGTCAAGCTCAATCAAAACACTCAAGAGAGTGCAGGAAATTTCTGGAGCCCCAGAACCACAAAAAAACCACTGCATTTTGTAAATGGCACTTTTACAAAAAGATCCCCTCAAAGGAAAATTCAGCTAAGAACAAAAGAATACTAATTTGGCCAAATCAAGAATGCAAACTGGCAACTTCAAAAAGCGATCCCGTAATAAATTACAGGATAACCCCGCGACTGTATATACATACCCGCATTTGTATTCTGACCGAATACAAATGCAATGAGATAAAATCTACACAGTATAATACTAGGATCCGGCTTAAACCAAAGCCCGCTCGTATTATCCGTCCGAACCATAACACGTGCACAAGTGCACGCGTACGTTCGAACCCTGCCATAAATCCATACGGCCTCTACAACGTTTCGCCTGAAACTTGAGAAACTGTCTGTGGGGGACTCTAAAGACTCGTCAATACATTGGCTGTGGATTTAACGACTAGCACATCAGTGGTACTAGCTGTACGTAACGGGCCACCAGGTATTGACCAAAAGGGAAGTCGATGAGCGAACTCATCCTGACACCCTACTGAGTCTGTCAGTGACAATATCCGTACAGTCCGGTCCATTCATCTATGAGTATCGCATGTCAGGCCAAGGGGGTTGGTAAAAGTCAGACCCCCAAAAGCGGTACAAGTCGTGTCGGAGTGTAGCCCAGAACACCCTGAGATACTACTGGAATACCTACCAGTAAATCTCCTGCCTTGGCTAAGGACTTCATGTAATGGCTCTCCTAGACACAGCGTGATCTCACCCCCAATACCGGAGAGACGAAACCCCTGCCGATCCGCTCACTGCCTCCATGTGGCTCGGGACTGTACCCAACTAAAACCTGTTTGCACGACTCCTTTAAGACGTGGTAGGGTAGTAATCAAAGCACGGTGGGAACTCACACGAGACAAATGACGATCTCAGGTCGATGAACTAACCTGTATACATGTCACCAGGGAACTGCTATCTGACGTCAGGTATAATACCAACTAGCATGTTCCCGGCGAGTCCTGTCCGGTGTACTTATAACCCAATGAGCACCTGTATACATCTTAGGTGAACTAACTGACACCAATGGCTTGTGAGACCGGACACCGCCCCTCGTTGGGGTCTCGACTGTATACACTAGTCTACTCTGGAGTATCGATGCCCTGTCGCGAAAACTCTCATGACTAGGGACCTTTTAAGGATGTGCTTATAGACCCCAGCTCCCACGTATATGATCTCCATCATACTGCTGGCAGTCAAGCAAGAACCTAAGGGCTCTATCAACGTGTAATAGCGACCTGTAAGATCACCTAAAGTAGTACACGATGATAAAGATAAACCAGATAGCGTACTATCTTCTTGAGTAAGATTGTCCTACCGGCATAGGTCCTCCCTCAATCATTGTAATCACGTGCCTATATCCAATAATTGACTTTGAGGGCACTATATCCAACAATCTTCGTGTCGAAGATGATCCACCCGAAGCTCCGCTAATCCAAGCTACCCCTTCACTAAACTCTTTAGTGAAGGAAACACACTACACCAAAGTGCTAATCTAATATAGGATGGTGAAGTAGGGTGTTGTTTGCTCACTAGGGTTCTCACATGCTCAATGGTTCACAACTCATGTGAGTGATTGAGCTTGGAGGTAGTGAGGAAGAAGATGGAGAGAGCTAGAGAGGAGAACTCATCACATAAGCTTAAGTGAGGAAATAGAACTCAAGTATAGAATGCAAGTGAAGAATGGCTTTACATTTTACTTCAGTTATTGAAGCATACAATTCTCATCAATAAAGAATTGTCACCAAGCTTCAATAGTGTGAAGTAAAGGAATAAAAAAAATACATAAGCCATGCTACACCCATTCCTCCAAAGTATCCCCATTTTCCACTTCATCATTTCTGTTTTCCAAAAATAGAAAATGCCATGCCATGCTTCTTAAATAATATATATATATATATATATATATATATATATATATATATTAAGATAAGAAAATAATTAGTGAGCATAATATTAGTTAATATATAATTATATCAAATATAAATATATATCATATTATTAAATCAACACTTGATTTAATAATCCGGTTATATCACATATAACCGACCAATATCATTTATCTGTATATCAAATTATCAAATCAACACTTGATTCAATAATCCGGTTATATCATATATAACCTGACTGATAACAAATAACCGCCAAATTAGAATACGGTATCTTATACTTGTATTTAATCAAGCCCACGCACATATCAGCATATGTGCCCTACTTCGTTTCTCTTGAACTATGAAACTTCTGTGTTGGACTCTAAAGACTCGTCAATATGCCAGTAGTAGGTAATGATCACATCAGTCACCCACAAGCCGTCAACGGTACCAGCTGGACGTAACGGCTACCCAGGTATTGAGCGAATAGAAGATCAACAAGCAAGCTTGTCCAAACTCCCATGAAGCCTATAAATAACACTTACCATACAGTCCGGTCTCTTCGTCTGATATGTCGCATATCGAGTCTGGGGGTGGAATCGTCAGACCCCAATAACTCGATAAGTCATGCCGATGTGTGTCCTATAACGGTACGAGAAACTACTGATAACTCTTACCAGTAAATCTCCTCAACAGCCTTGGCCAGGGACTTCCTGTTATAGCCAATCGAGCATAGCGCAACATCAACTCCCTATACTGGGAGAGACGAAACCCCTCCTATCGCTCATTGCCTCCATGTGACTCAGGACTGTACCCAAAATCCACCTGTTTGTGTTAGTTATATGTATGCCCTAGAGGCCATTACTATACATAGGATGTATATTGTAGTGGATGCTGGGACATATATAGAGAGGACTTTCGTGCTCGACATGATAGTATGCTATCTGGTTGATCTTTGCCTTAACGTGTACACTGATAGTCTCTCTGTTACATGTTGGTAAAGCCCTTAGGATGTGTACTTGACTATCTGGACTATGATGCGGATCATACTAGTGGGGACATGGTAGTCCGTAAGTACATCCTTCAAGGTCCCTAGTCGTGGGTGTATCGAGACGGGGCATCGATATACCAGAGTAGACTAGCGTATACCTTCTCGACCCATACAGATGGGCGATGGATGATCCCATATCCATTGGTGTTTGACATCGGAGATGATATACGGGTGCTCAGTGGAGACTGGGTATACTGGACGGACTCGCCGAGAACTCCCAGATGGTATTATACCTTACGTCAGATGGCAGTTCTCTGGTGACACTGGTACAGAGTAGTCTGTTGACCCGAGATCGTCATAGAGTCTTGTGTGGTTCCCACTGTGCTTTGATTTCTATCTTACCACGTCCAAGAGGGCGTGCAAAACGGTGGTTTTTGGGTACAGTCCCGAATCACATGGAGGCAATGAGCGATAGGAGGGGATTCGTCTCTCCCGGTATAGGGAGTTGATGTTGCGCAGTGTTCGATTGGCTATAACCGGAAATCCCTGGCCAGGGTTGCTGAGATTTACTGGTAAGTGTTACCTCTAGTTTCTCGAACTGTTATAGACCTCATATCGACACGACTTATCGAGCTATTGGGGTCTGACGTTTACCACCCCTAGGCGAGATATGCGACATATCAGACGATCAGACCGGACTGTACGGTAGTGTTACTGGTTGGATTCACTGGAGTGTGAGCGGGCTTGCTCGTCGATCTTCTGATCGCTCAATACCCGGGTGGCCGTTACATTTAGCAGACCGCTTGCGGCTTGTGGGTGTTTGATATGATCATCACCTGCTGCCGGCGTATTGACGAGTCTTTAGAGTCCTACACAGAGGTTTCCTGGCTCAAGCGAAACGAAATAGGAGCGCATATGAGATATGTGCGGGACCGAGAATGATACCAGTATGTGATACTGTATTCGATTCTCGCGATATGTGACATTGATCAGTTATATGCGATATAGCCGGGTTATCGGATCAAGTGTTGATTCGATAAGTTGTTACTGTTGATATTAGTCGGTTATATATACGATATGACCGGATCATTGAATCAAGCGTTGATTTAATGATTTAATGTATAATTATATATATGATATATTACTTTGCATTAACTAGTATCAGTTCACTTTACAAAGGATTTTCTCACTTGGTTGTACAAGTTGCATATGTGATATACTTTTTGTGCAAATGATTATATCATGTTTTATGATACATGTTAACTTGGTTAAGTGTAAAGATTAAACCATGGTTAAGTTAATGATTAGGGTTTTGATTATCTTATTTATTTATTTATTTGTTTTGGAAAAGATAAAGAATGAATGGTGGCTTTGTTTGTTTGTTTGTTGAAGATTCATGAAACTTTGACTTAGTCACCATTCTTGTCTTCATTCTTAACCCTAACCATTTAAACAAACCATGGTCTATTCTCTACACTTAACTAAGGTTAGCATATGATAAGTATTGATTTTATTATTCATTTTAGAAATACTTATCATAATATTCATCTTGCTTCTTCTTCTTCTTCACTTGAAGAAAGCTTGACTTCATCAATGGTGATTGATGAAAAAGTGTGAGAAATCCAATTCTAAAGTGAACCCACTTCCTATTTCTTCATCCTCTACCTCTTGCCAAGTAGTATAGGGTGTTCTCTTCACATGTTTCATGACTTGGTGAAGTTGGAGCTTGATCTAGTGATGCCTCGACGTAGATCATCTTCGGCACGAAGCCGACGACCTTGCCCGCCCATTTCTCCGATGAAGCCGACGCTAGAGCCCGGGTTTCCATTTGGACAGCGAGGAGACTTCATTGCGGAGCTATGGAGGTGGAGGACCGGATCTACAAAGGTTGTATTTCCGTTCTCTTAGTAAAGTAGTTTACTAGTTGCATCTTTTCGCCTAAACTTCTAGCCAACGATCCGTATTAGGGTTTCTCGGCACCGTAAAATTTGAAATTGGCATGGTTGATGCCTTGTGAGACCTCTTGTGAGTGCCTAGGAACCCTACAGTTTGCACGACTCCTTTGAGCCGTAGTAGGGAGGAAATCAAAGCACAGTGGGAACCGCACAAGACTCTATGACAATCTTGGGTCTACAAACTAACCTGTACAAGTTTCACCAGAGAACTGCGATCTGACGATAGGTATAAAACCATCTAGGAGTTCTCGGCGAGTCCTATTCAGTGTACCCATTCTCTAATGAGCACCTGTGTACAATCTTTGATGTCAAACACCAATGGATATGGGATCAACCATCGCCTCATATAGGGTCAAGTAACGTACACACTTGTCTGCTCTGGAATATCGATGCCCTGTCTCGATACTATCTCGACTAGGAACTGTTAAAGGATGTACTTGTAGTCTACACAAGTCCCAGTAGTATGATCTGCATCATAGTCCTGGTAGTCAAGCAAACATCCTAAGGGCTTTATCAACATGTATATGAGAGACAGTATAATAATACCAGTGAATATGTTAAGATAAAGGCAACCATATAGCATACTATCATGTCGAGCAAGAAAGTTCTCTATATATATATCCAAGCATCCATTATATCTTAAAATAATGGCCTCTAGGGCATACATATTCCTAACATATTTTTCCTCACCTCCTCCTCCTTATTTTTTTTCTTGCACTCTTTAGCTTAGATTTGAGGAAAAAATATAGTGGAAAATTCCTACATCCGCACTCTCCATTCCTAGAAAGATTAGAGTGTAGGTTGCTTCACTAGGTGAAGCTGGAGCTTAGATCGGTTCCCTCTGATAGATCATCTTCGGTGAAGGAGGACCGGCATGCAAACGCGACCAAGAGCTCTTGAGAGCATGCTAATGTCTAACCCAATTGGAGCAAATGAAAATACTATAAAAGTTGTGATTTCTATCTTGTTATGGTTTTACTTTAGGTGTTTGGTTCGATTCTTGGGTTTTATTTTCTAGTGCCATAAAAAATTTTGTTTTTGAATTCCATATTGGCCACGGGTTAGCGGCGAGGGCACTAGGAACTTTCACGTAAAAAAATACGAATAGCCATGAGAGAAAATAAATGGTGAAGATAGTACTAGAATATGTGTGTGTGTCTGTAAATTATTAAATCAATACCCGATTTTATAATCCGGCTTAATCCTAAGTCGGCTAGTATTATCAAATGTCCGATTAAAGTCCGTGTAACTAGTACACACATTTAATCGGACCCCTGTACATATCAACGTACGTTATCTACATCATATCGCCTAGACCGGGAAAAACCCTCTGTGTGGGATTCTAAAGACTCAACAATACGCTGGCGGTGGGTTTAACCACAAGCACGTCAGCGGCACTAGCTATACGTATAGATACCCAGATATTGAGCAAAAGGAAGGTCGACAGGAAAGCCCGTCCAAACCCCTACTAAGCCTATAAGTGACATGCACCATACAATCTGGTCTATTCGTCAAAGACTGTCGCGTATCGTGTCTAGGAGGGTGGTAAAAGTCAGACTCCTAATAACGCAATAAGTCATGCTGATATCAAGCCCATCACCATCCGAGAAACTACTGATCCAAATCTGTAAATCTCATCTTCCTGACTAGGTCGTATGGTGATGGCCATCCGGGCACAACGTGACATCAACCCTCAATACCGGGAGAGACGAATCCCCGTAATTCGCTCACTGCCTTCATGTGGCTCAGGACTGAACCCAACTAAAACCTGTTTGCACGACTCCTTTGAGCCGTGGTAGGGTAGTAATCAAAGTACATTGGGAACTCACACAAGACAAAAGACGATCTTGGGTCGACAAACTAAATTGTACTAATTCCGCCAGAGACCTGCACCAACGATAAGTATAATACCATCTAATATGATCTCGGCGAGTCCGTCCAGTGTAGGTCATAACCTACTGAGCACCTGTATACAATCTCGGTGACTTACTAACACCAATAGCTGTGAGACCGGCCATGACCTCTCATCGGGGTCAAGAAACGTATACACTAGTCTACTCTAGAATATCGATACCCAGTCTCGATATTCCCACGACTAGGGACACTTAAGGATGTGCTTATAGACTACCGAGTTCTCACAAGTGTGATCGCCACAATAACCATGATAGTTAAGCATGAATCCTATGGGCTTTATCAATATGCAATAGTGATATGTACTACACAGGTGTTGGGACTTTACCCACGCACGCCTTTGTAGTTTTGAAAGAAAAAGTTTTGGAAATAGTGCGCACGCGAGCTCGATCTCGTTTTAAAATTTATAAACCGCAAGTGCACGGCGTGTTATAGCGAGCCGGCAAGTACGGGTCGATCCACAGGGAATTGGTGATTAGAGATTGTTGTTAAAGGTTCAAAGAGAAAGAATTTAGGTTTTGTCACAGATAAAATAAGAAAATACGAAATTATAGAACAAGTTATGAAAGTGTGGTCGTAGCTCCGGATCGGGTGGACGAATAGTGGCGAAGTCTTCGACGCCCTCTTGATCATGTGTGTCCCTCCTTTTGTTAGAATCCGAAATGAAGAATGGTTTATCAAGGCGGTAGAAAAGTATAAACCATCAAAACGATGAACTGGCAATGCGAGAAATGAACCGAATCGTTACGTTCTCACTTACCATTTGTATGTCCAAGCATGTCGTATCGAAACACATCGCTAAGGATCACAAGGCATACCACATCAATAACAACAAATGGAAAATAAGAAGTAAAGTGTTTAGCTTTAAATTTGCTAAGTGTTTTGGGTGATAGTATAGGACATTTACTTAATGAAGTGTGTCAAACAACAATAAGAAACATACCCTATCATAAATTGCTTGGCAAACCTAACACTAAATTTAATTCTAATTTTAACATTGCAAAATGAAAAGTGTTGAGAGAATGGGTTATATGCTAGAGCTTACTTATAACCATTGAAAGCAAAATAACTTATCAACCAACAATTAAATTGCAATTTAAAAATTACAATCAAACATTAAGCATAAGAACAATTACAAGAGATTGGGGGAAGGCTTTGCCTTTCATCACCATCCTAACCATCACCACAACCAAATGAATTACTCAAGCATCATAATAAAAAGAGATGAAAAACAATACATGGTTAAGAATCAAATAAACAAAGAAAAACGATAATTGTTATTAACAAGTGAAGAAGTTGAGATACATAATGGGTTACTTGTTCAACCTCCTTAATGAAGCTCTCATTTGAGAGCTACAAGAGGGAAGAAGAAGAAGAAAACCATGGCTTGAGCTCCACACGACTCACTTCAAAGCTAAACTAAAACTTGTGAATAAACTTGGATAAAAGAATATGGCACCCTCTTTCTGTTCTGAACTGCTGTATTTATAGGCTTTGAAATGAAAGTCCAGGGGTGTTTTCTAAAGTAATATGAAGTTACAAGAATATCCCTGAAACACGGAGATATTTGGCGCTAAAATGGCCGCGCTTCCCTGCCATGATTCACAAAAAACCGGGCTCCGCGGCCATCTTTTAGATTCAGGCTACCAAATTTCTTATGTGTTCTCCTGACATGAAATGATGTTTTTTGGATATGTTTATATTCTCTAACTCACACTGGATTACTCATACGAATTTGAAGACAAAGATGAGGGCAACATTTCCCTTTCATACTACACATCAAGACTTTATCTTGTGATCCACTTGTGCAACTTGCACAAGTCGTGATTCACAAAGTCATGGTTGTCACAAATGTGTTCCCACTTGCATATCACATCCAAACTTCCCAAATCATGAGCCATGCCTACTTGTGTATCATGTCATACTTATTTGTGTGCTATGTTCACATATGTATCATGTTGGACCAAAAAAAGAATGAATTATTTGTACACCACTTTATTTGATACAAACTCATTTGACTTGATCTGTATTATGTCCCGTTTGCAGTTCCGGCTAAAAACCAGCGTTTCCGTTCATGTTGTGTACTATCTCCAGTGTTTTTGCTTATGTACCTGTATTCTGTACTAATGAGCAGATAGAGATTAATAGTACTGTTTATTAACAAAATGATAGGAAATGAGCGGTATTAAGGTGTAATAAATCGTGCCGAACAAATACCCCCAAACCAATCATTTGCTCTTCCCGAGCAAAACAAAATCCTATCCTCACTTTCATGGGGAACGCAACTGCACTGAGCCCGTGCAACAAGCCGTTAAACCTATAGGTATCCCTAGTAGGAGAAGTCTTGTCTTTTGAGGGTTTTCAGTGGATTACACCCATAAAATCCTATCAATTTAGTTTCGGGAGGAAACGTTCGATTCTAATTTTTAAGGTTTAAGTATACTAGAAATTCTATTACCCTAGTCAGAAACGTCTAACCCTTATTTTTCACTCCTCCTATCTCATTTAACATAAGTTCGTATACGTCTTTACGTAATTGTGCGAATAGTATCGTTAAGTTTTAAGAACTTCGATTAGGATCTTCATGTCATAAATATGGACCAGGACAGACTTGTAAATGATCACACGAGTGATAAGACTTAAGATTTTCTCAATTTTCATTCTCCAGTAAGTTCCAAGTCAGAAATTATATCATCTTTAACAGAACTAAGTCTTAATCTTCACTCCTACCTTTCACCTGTCTTCGTTCATACACACCTTTCGTGATCGTGCAAAAAGTCTTATAATATTTATAATTTAAACTTTCATATCTCTACTCAAAAACTGTTTATAATACGAAACTTTTCCCTGCCAAGATTATTCTCTCATAAAGAACCGTGAGGACTTTTAACTCGGAGAAAACACTTTCTTAGCTTGTTTTATTTGACGATTGGAGACTTAGCGAGCTTTGGGTCAATGACTCCCAAACCAGATGGTTTTAGGGCATTAGGTATGGAGATACCTCTAGGAATTAATTGCCCAAGTCATCAAGGCTACAAAACAAAAGACTTATTTTGTTGCGTTTAAAATATTCTGAAAGCAGTGCGGACAGAGATATTGCCAGTTTTTCTTTTCATCCCAAAGAAGTGATCTTGTGGCTAAGGTGTGTAATCACTCCAACAACATTCCAGATGGGTTATTTTTCAATCTTTTAGCTTCTATTAAAACTTTCAATAATATCCTTCATATCCAATTCACTTTATGAACTATTCTTGATATTACTTAATTCAAAACAAACCTGTTTGATCCTAAAGATATTTATCAATTTTCAAAAAGATTTAAAAACATTTCAGGCTTTTCATCTAATTTTCAAAACTCACGACAAGTGTAAAGTGATATAAAATACATATATTTGCTACGGTTAAACTCAAAGGAGGGTTATCTTTCGGGTTTTCAATCTCTCGAAAAAGATTTAGTTGTTTCTATCTTATGAACCGAACCATCAAACTTCGAGTCTAAATTTCCCAGCTAACTATTTGGATGACAAAGTTTTTATGTTTCGAAAAAAAATTCAAATTTTTATCGGTTTTTTCATAAGTATGCAATGCAAAATTTACACACATGATGCAACAAAGAGTATACGGAGTGCTCATCCCCAAACCTGAGATTTACGATGTCCTCATCATTGCCCCCGTCTCTGGTAGCTAGACTTAGACATCAGGGTGAGTTTTTATTCATAAAATGAAAAAAATCTAAGAGCTAATTATAGTATTTACAAGTTAAGAGATTGCGTTAGTCCTGAAATTAGTGCCAGCTATTCAAAAATTTTGTCGAAATAAGACCAGGGTTGGTAAAAGAAAAAGTATATGAAAGTGTTTGTTACCACCACCACTGGGTTTTACTAGCATCAAGCATGCCAATTAAAAAAATTTCGGGATGCTAATTAACACTAAACAAGATCTTAAACTAGATGATTAGGGTTTATGGTTTGATATCAACTAAACTAAAGCAAGTGAAAGAAATTACAACCTAGTAGATCGAGTTCTTCACTTCACAAGCTCCGTGCAGTAGTCTACACGACTCCACTAGACTCCACTTGAAGTTGGATCGATCTTCCTTTGCGATCTTTGTGCCGAAGATGATCTAGTCGAAACTCCACTAATCCAAGCTACCTCTTCACTAAACTCTTTAGTAAAGGAAACACACTAAACCAAAGTGCTAATCTAGTGTTGAATGGTGAAGTAGGGGTGTTATTTGCTCACTAAGGTTCTCACAAGCTCAAGGGTTCATAACTCATGTGAGGGATTGAGCTTGGAGGTGGAGGTGAAGAAGATGGAGAGAGCTAGAGAGCAAATAATCTCAAGTCAAGAAAATGAACAAGTGTGTTGTGAAAAATATGAAGAATGGCTATCATATACCTCACTTATTGAAGCATGGAATTAAAACCATTAAAATATAGCAACCATGCTTCTATAGTGACTACAAATGAATAAATAATATGATCAAGCCATGCTTCCCCATTCCACAAAAAGTCTCCCCATTTTCCACCTCTTTTTCTATTGTCACAAAATAGAAAATCAAACCATGCTGCATATAATATATATATATATATATATATTATATATATCATATATATATATATATTATGAAGATAAGCAAATAATTAGTGGGCAATAATATTAGTTAATATATAATTATATCAAATATAAATATATATCATATTATTAAATCGACACTTGATTTAATAATCTGGTCATATCATATATAACTGACAAATATCATTTATCTGTATATCATATTATCAAATCAACACTTGATTCAATAATCCGCTTATATCACATATAACCTAACAGATAAGAAATATCGGCCAGATTAGAATATGGTATCACATACTCGTATTTAATCAGGCCTCCGCACATATCAGCATATGTACCCTACTTCATTTCGCTTGAACTATAAAACTTCTGTGTGGGACTCTAAAGCCTCGTCAATACTCCAGCAGTAGGTAATGATCACATCAGTCACCCACAAGCCGTCAGCGGTACTAGCTGGACGTAACGGCTACCCAGGTATTAAGCGAATAGAAGATCAACAAGCAAGCTTGTCCAAACTCCCATGAAGCCTATAAGTAACACTTACCGTACAGTCCGGTCTCTTCGTCTGATATGTCGCATATCGAGTCTGAGGGTGGAATCGTCAAACCCCAATAACTTGATAATTCATGCCGATGTGTGGCCTATAACGGTACGAGAAACTACTGATAACTTTTACTAGTAAATCTCATCATCAGCCCTGGCCAGGGACTTCCTGTTATACCCAATCGAACATAGCGCAACATCAACTCCCTATACCGGAAGAGACGAAACCCCTCCTATTGCTCATTGCCTCCATGTGATTCGGGACTATACCCAAAATCCACCTACTTGCACGACTCCTTTGAG
Source organism: Agapanthus africanus (assembly GCA_030015575.1). Lineage (NCBI taxonomy): Eukaryota > Viridiplantae > Streptophyta > Magnoliopsida > Asparagales > Amaryllidaceae > Agapanthus > Agapanthus africanus. Next base: position 301,516,561 of record CM057343.1, on the reverse strand, counting down.
CCGTGGTAGGGAGGAAATCAATGCACGGTGGGAACCACATAAGACTCTATGACGATCTCGGGTCTACAGACTAACCTGTACCAGTGTTACCGGAGAACTGCTATCTGACGATAGGTATAGTACCATCTAGGAGTTCTCGATGAGTCATGTTCAGTGTACCCATTCTCTAATGAGCACCTGTGTACAATCTTTGATGTCAAACATCAATGGTTATGGGATCGACCATCGCCCCATACAGGATCAAAAAACATACCCACTAGTCTACTCTGGAATATCGATGCCTTGTCTCGATATTCCCTCAACTAGGAATAATTGAAGGATGTGCTTGTGGACTACCCAGGTCCGAGTAGTATGATCTGCATCATAGTCCTGGTAGTCAAGCAAACATCCTATGGGCTTTATCAACATGTATATGAGAGACAATATAATAATACCAGTGAACATGTTAAGATAAAAGCAACCATATAGCATACTATCATGTCGAACAAGAAAGTCCTCTATATATATGTCCAAGCATCCACTATATTATACGATAATGGCCTCTAGGGCATACATATTCCTAACAATCCCCCACTTCTACTAAGGCCATTTGTTTTAGTATCGCATACCCAACATCCCAAAAAGTCTCTCGTATTGCATCTAGGGGAGGGCTTTCGTGAGTGGATCCGCTGTGTTATCCTTCGTGTCAACTCTCCTGACCTCGATCTCCCGGGGATCTACTATCTCCCTGATCAGGTGATACCTCCTACGAATATGTCTGGATCTCTGATAGGACCGGGGTTCCTTGGCCAAAACCACATATCCATTGTTATCACAATACAAAGGTATTGGATGCTCAATGGATGGAACCACACCAAGTTCAGCTATGAACTTCTTCATCCAGACAGCCTCTTTGGCAGCATCGTTGGCAGCGATGTATTCACCCTCCATCGTCGAGTCTGCTATGGTATCTTGCTTGGAACTCTTCCAACATACAACCCCTCCATTAAGGGTGAAGACAAAACCCGAGACCGACTTACTGCCGTCCTTATCACTCTGGAAGCTCGAATCGGTAAAGGACTCCACCTGGAGTTTACCGTTACCATACACCAAGAACATCTCTTTAGTCCTTCTCAAGTACTTAAGAATGTTCTTCACAGCTGTCCAGTGTTTCTCCCCTGGATCTGATTGATACCTACTCACTATACCTAGTGAGTAACCTACATCCGGTCTGGTACATAACATCACATATATGATTGACCCAACTACCAAAGCATAGGGTATCCCTTGCATGCGAGTCCTCTCCAAATCAGCCTTGGGAGACATCTCTTTGGAGAGAGTGATTCCAGAACAAGCAGGTAAATTACCACGCTTAGAATCTTCCATACTAAACCTCTTTAGTATGGTGTCTTTGTCCATAGATTAGGACAATCCCAACTGTTGGGTTACGCCAGCGCCCCGGCCATCAATCCATGGCCAAATGCGGAACGAAAACTTTAAAAACCCGGCGCTAATGGAACCCTAATTCCCGGATCGAACAATTAACCCTATACTAGTTAATTGTAAAAGGAGTTTAAAGAGCTTATACCTGTTAGGAATATATAGGCCCTAGAGGCCATTATTGATGATATAGTGGATGCTTGGACATATATATATAAGACTTTCTTGCTCGACATGATAGTATGCTATTAGGTTACCTTTATCTTAACATGTAGACTGGTATTTATATTGTCTGTCTCTTACATGTTGATAAAGCCCTTAGAATATGTACTTGACAACCAGGATTATGATGAGAACATACTAGTGGGGCCAGGGTGGTCAACAAGGATATCCTTTAACTGTTCCTAGTCAAAGGAATATCGAGACTAGGGCATCGATATTCTATAGTAGACTAGTGTGTATATTTCTTGTCCCTTAGAGGGCGATGGCTAATCCTACAGCCATTGGTGTGTGACATCAAAAATTGTACATAGGTGCTCATTGGAGAAAGGGTACACCGAACGGATTCGCTGTAACACCTTAGAATGCGATTAGTGTTAATTAAATGATAATGCGGGTTTTTATTAAAAAGTTTACCAAAATAGTTTTCAAATAGTTTATAAAAATTAATTAATATTTTATTATAATTTATTTTTTGCTTGCACACACATGTGCATGTTAACCTAGGGTTAATTAGGTGTTAAACCATGCTTAAGTAGCCATGGCACCTTAACCCCATTTTAATTAAGTTTATGTATTATCTAAATTAATTAGTTATTTTAAATAAGTGGTTTTAATTGCTGACTTGAGGAAGAGAGAGAGCGGGTATCATGAGGCATGGCAAGCATGCCATACATTAAATGAGGAGAGAGAAGTGGGGGGCATGGCTCTATACTAAACTCACACCTCATTCCTTCATCCCTCACACACATACACCCTCACTCTCATTTTCACACTCCCACTCTCACTTATCATTTTCTACATCTCATTTTCTCACCCCCTCACCTCCCTCAAACTGAACCCTCACTTTGTTCCTCACTAAACCAAGCCCAAATCCTTACAAATCTCCACTAAACTCCATCAAAACCCTTCACAAGCCAAGATCAAGCCACTAGGATCACTTGGAGCATGGGAAGATAGGGTTTTGGAGCAAGTGTGGATAGGTAATGGCCCCTAACTGTTAATTAGGTAGTTATTTTGTAGTGTTGCTTAGTAGTGGTTGTTAGAACATTAAAAGTTTAGTTTGTGCAAAATATCGTGTTTTTAGTGTCGTTTTTGAGTCTCAGTAACCTGCTGTTATCCCGAGTGTTTACTGTAAAAACTAGCAGTGTAGAAATGTTGTATTTGAGATCCTGAGTGTACACCTGAAGAACGAGCCCAACCTGGGCGGTTTTGGCCGGCGACATGGGGGCTTTTTCCTGCGAGCTCGGCCGAGGAGTGGACTGGGGTGTTGTAATTTTTAGGGTAGCTGTCTGCTGTTGTTCTGGGGTGTTTGGTACTGCTAGATTTTGAAGTTTTTGCAGTGGGTAAAATCTGGGATAGATTAGCTAGTTTTTAGTGTTTCGACGACACGCGATACGGTGCCCGATTCAGTTTCTGTGCTTCGCGTGACTTCCACACGTGGGTTTGTTTTAGTAGTGTCGCCATACACGTTAGCCGCTAAGCGAACACTTTAAAGGGTGTTGGAGTCCGTGCGTCAATTTAAGCGTAATTGTATGTATTATTGGTCGATTTCTGAGTTGCACTTGCTATGTTTTGTGTTAATAGGATCGCAGGAGGGGACTTCGGACGCTGCGAAGAAAAGGAAGCAAGTGGTTGGATATACCTAGCTCGAGATCATCTGTGAGTAGATTTAACATTTACTTGGAAATTGCCCGTATGGCGTTATGCGTCAGGACTTGATAGGATATTAAAGCCGCATAATTATATTCATATATGTTGATTGTGCATGAGCATCATTACATACCATTACGTGTTGTGCATTGACTTAGTACTTAGTGGACACTGCACCATTACTGACGGTTCATATTGCACGAGCACTAAATTGTATGCTACACCCACCCCGTCGGTAATTGCCATGACACTCACAACCTATAGACATATACAGAATTGTAATTGTTATTGATATTGACACATGGATTATTGTTCTATTGCGCATATGAGATACATCGTGCATACATACTTACATGTATACACCCAAACTTGCTATAGCTACATGTACAGCTCTATATGATGTTGGACTTGATTTTGGAGAAATTGGGAACCGCATGATACATTTAAAAACTGGATTCATTTAAAAGAGCGGTTTTCCCTTGAGATGCTCATATTACGGTTTTATGTTGCATATATCATATTGCATGGATTTACGCATTGAGATATGGATTTCATGTGATTTATGGATTTGAGAACCGTGGTATTATTTAAAGATATTATGCATTATTTTGAAAACCCGGTTCTCTTGATATGGTATTTCAGTGCGTCCACCATGCGTTTTCTTGGTTCTGAGACGTGTAATAGAAAACCGATTCAAGGAGCTGGATGATCCATTTGCGGGTTCATGGTGGACCCGGTATGGTACTCCGGGGCCAGAAAGGGATGCCGCGCAGTAGACGATGAGCCTGGTAGAGGGACTACTACCTACCGGTGATTGGTTGGACCTAGCGGTTATCCGGAGGATACCGACCGGAGTCGAGAGATGGATATGGGCCGATTCATACTGCCGGAGCCCGAGGGCCGATCCGGACAGACGGAGCCCGTGGGCCGATCCGGATTGACGGAGCCCAATATATATAGATTTTCGTGTCAATGTTGGACATGAGCATTTCATGAGTTTTTCGAGTGCCGATGTTGGGCACTTAGGTTCCATGAGATTTACAAGATATGTGGGCCGATTAAAGTGATGGCGCCTGAGTTATTGGGATTTGGGGTGTCGTTGGTGGACACCGGGTTTTTCCACGAGGACGATGCGTGATGATGATATGTTTTTTCCCATACTCAGCATTTATTGGTATGCATTGCATCATGTATTTTTAGTACCTGATAGATTACCTTTCATGATTGTTGCATACATGGATTACCACATTGATATACTATCAGATTGCATGTGATAGAGTATCGCAGTACGTGCATACCTGCGATTACCTGTATGATATTACTTACTATTCACGAGTTGGCAACTCATCCCCGTTGTGCCACAGTGTTTGCAGGTTAACCCTCAGAGTAGTCATGGCAGGGGCTATCTTATTGTATCTTTTCGCAACGGATACCGCTACGATTGGCTGTGAGCCGTTTTGCTGTAGGTGGGTTGCGGTATCCGACTTTACATTCATTGTATATTTATTATTGTATCTAGTACTCTCCATCTACCATTTCATGTATTGACTTAGAGACAAGTTATGAGGACGATATTGTATATTTTTATGACTCTGGATGTCGAGCTCGTGTGAGCCGGATTTTATTATGTAGTTTTATCTTTTATGCTTTTTTCACTTATATTGTCCATTTCTTCGCTACGGCGTCGTATATTATGCTTGTGGTGATTGTTTCCACCTTTGGGCATGATTTGCTCCCTTTTGGGGATACTTTACCTATATTTTATGTTGTACCCGTTTCGGGGCTAGTCTTTACAAGGGAGGTGCTGCCGAAATTTTTAAGAAAAATAATTTAAACTTTAAAGATTTTTTACTTGAAATTTCCAAATGTTTTTAACAATGTTTTCATCACTTACTACTTTTGATGGTTTAGATTTCTGGGTTTCGGCTTACTTAAATTGCGTTACATCTGTAGACGTTTCATGGTTTAAGTGCCAGTCATGTGCCAAACTTTGGATCGTGACAAAGTTGGTATCAGAGCACTCGTTTTTACCTTTCGGAGTGTAGGATGTCCTTGGTATGATGGAGTAGGTTGCTTAAGCAAAGTGACGTAGCATGTGTATGTTCCGCGGCATACTTACAACATGGTACTCCGCCTAAGTGACCTTAGGACTTGTTGATTGAAATTCCTTCTGTGACTATATACATCCTTAAGATTCGATTTTCGTGTTCTTATCGAATCCTGTTTTCATTTTCCAGCCATTATGCCACCGAAGACTACGAGGGCGCAGAGAGCGGCCGTGAAAGCCGAGGTCAGAGTTGTCTCATTTGAGATGAGGACTGACTAGGGCGGTACTCCCGTTGTTCAGGAGCAAGTTTATCCACCTTCGCTTGATCGTAATACAAGGCTAGAGGCCGGTATACAGGATTTGCACTAGATGATGGGATCATTAGTCAAGGCCAGTAGAGCCAGCGACAGGAGGTTGTCCCACCTGTTACGGGGACCGCGAGGGTGCCTACTGTTCAGGCAGTTGTACCTGCAGCTACGGAGGTTATCATAGTATCGTTATCTGAGTTCATGAGGCTGAAGCCTCCGGTTTTCACCGGCACTGATGCAGCGGAGGATCCACAGTCATTTATCTATCGGATGGCCAGGATTTGTCGTTCGCTGAGATTCTCCGACACGAGATGGGTACAGTTCGCGAGTTTTTGTCTGGTAGGTCTTGCCCAGAAGTGGTGCGAGTCTTTAGAGAGGGGCAGAGCTGCAGGTCTTTCTTTTATGACCTAGGCTGAGTTCGTGATGGTGTTTTTTGCCCGTTTTCTTCCGCAGAGCGTCAGGGATGCTCGAGCACGCAGTTTCGAGTCATTATGCCAGACTCCGGGTATGACGGTGGCAGAGTATGATCTGCAGTTTACCGAGCTATCTGTGTATGCTCCGTATTTGGTGGACACTTAGGAGATGCCGGTCAAGAGGTTTGTTCGAGGCTTGCTTGTGAGTGCACGGCGGCGCCCCGGCCTCCATCCCGAGGCCAAATGCGGAAGCGATGGTTAACTTTAATTTTACTTGACCAGCACCACCGCGCACTATAAAACCCGGATCAGACCATTAACTAGTCCTAGCTAACTACAAGATGGGGAAGAGAGATATACCGAGCGATCCGTGTCCTCCGGTCTTCTCGCCGTCGTCCCGATCTCCCGCGGAATATCCGATCTCCATCACCTCGCCGGAAGGGCACCACGTCGCCTGCTTCTTTTACGGGCTCCCGCCTCTATACCGAGGCAACTCGGGCACGAAGTTGGCGAGCCGACGTGCCCAAGGTTTGCTGTAGAATGTGTAGCGCTCTTTTGCCTCATTTTGGGGTTGTGGTAGTTGCCATAGGTGGAGGATATGAAGTGAGCTTTTTGGAGAGTGAACTAGTGGGATTTTACAAAGCCAAAACAACAAAAATCTCACCACCAAAAATCTGGACAGCCCCTTAACCAATGTGGCCGGCCTTGGCTCAAGGTGGGAGTGAAAATGAGAGTGGCAAAAATGAGGGGAGCCACACACTAATCATGCAAGAGAGAGAGGAATGGTTATCATATGAAGAAATGATCACAAAGAAACTCCAACACTCAAACTACCATCATCAACAACCATGATTGCTCACAAAGTCAAGCAATCATGAACTCAAGAAATTCAAGGAATGGTCCTCCATCATGAGACTATCATGATCCAACAAAATGCAAAGAACACCCTCCACAAATGCTTATTTGCACAATTGCAAATAAGCCCTCCTCCACCAATCTTCGGCCATTGAAAGATACAAATGAAAATGGCCGAAACGGAAAGCAAACTGGCAACTCCAGAAAACTGGTCCCGTAATAAATTACAGGAAAACCCCGCTACTGTGCATACACACCCGCATCTGTATTCCGACCGAAATTCAAATGCAATGAGACAAAATCTACACTGTACTATACTAGGATCCGGCTTAAACGAAAGCCGGCTAGTATTATCCGTCCGATCCTGATCCGTGCAATGCCGTACGTATCTGATCGAACCCTGCCATATCTCCATACGGCCTCTACAGCGTTTCGCCCGAAAGATTGAGTAACTGAATGTGGGGGACTCTAAAGACTCGTCAACACCATGGTTGTGGATTTAACCACTAGCACGTCAGAGGTATAAGCCAATACGTAACGGGCTACCAGGTATTGACCAAAAGGGACGTCGATGAGCGAACTCATCCTGACACCCTACTGAACCTGTCAGTGACAATATCCGTACAGTCCGGTCCGTTCGTCTATGAGCATCGCATGGCGGGCCTAGGGGTTGGTAAAAGTCAGACCCCCAAAAGCGGTACAAGTCGTGTCGGATTGTAATCCAGAACACCCTGAGAAACTACTGGAATACCTACCACTAAATCTCCTGCCTCGGCCGAGGGCTTCGTGTAATGGCTCTCCTAGACACAGCGCGACCTCACCCCCAATACCAGGAGAGACGAACCCCTGAAGATCTGCTCACTGCCTCCATGTTGCTCGGGACTGTACCCAACTAAAACCTGTTTGCACGTCTCCTTTGAGCGTGGTAGGGTAGTAATCAAAGTATAGTGGGAACTCACACGAGACAAATGACGATCCCCAGGTCAATGAACTAACCTGTACACATGTCACCAGGGAACTGCTATCTGACGTCAGGTATAAGACCAACTAGCATGTTCCCGGTAAGTCCTGTCTGGTGTACTCATAACCCAATGAGCACCTGTATACATCTTAGGTGAACCAACTGACACCAGTGGCTTGTGAGACCGGCCACCGCCCCTCGTCGGGGTTTCGAATGTACACACTAGTCTACTCTGGAGTATCGATGCCCTGTCTCGAAACTCCCATGACTAGGGACCTTTTAAGGATGTGCTTATAGACCCCAGCTCCCACTTATATGATCGCCCTCATACTGCTGGTGGTCAAGCAAGAATCCTAGGGGCTCTATCAACGTGTAATAGCGACATGTCAGATCACCTAAAGCAGTAAACGATGATAAAGATAAACCAGATAGCATACTATCATCTTGAGTAAGACTGTCCTACTGGGACAGGTCCTCCCTCAATCATTGCAATCACATGCCTGTGATCCAATAATTGACTCTGAGGGCACTATCTCCAACAATCTCCCACTTGCACTCAAGGCTAATTATTGCAGTGTCGCATACTCACAGCCCGTGTGATACCGAACACCCAACTCCTCTACTAGTCAGTCTCACAAAGCCTGTTTGCGAAACTATTGCGTTCGAGGAATAGCCTCAGTGAGTGGATCCACTTTGATGTTTCTTTCTATGTCTCTCTATATCTCAAGTTCGCGGAGAAAGCCATCTCCCGAAATGAGCAATACCTGTCTTAGAATGTGTCTGGATGTCTGATGGGACCTAGCTCATAAATGAACTCCAAATCCAAACTTCTTAGACTGTATCGTCAACTGAACTTAATCAGTATCCTATGCCATGCCTCCCTCAGTATTTTCTTGGACCACCTGTCCAAAATACTGCCCCTCGTCAGAGGGAAAACTAAAACTCTGACAACCTCCTTATCGTCCAGGTCACCTTGGAAGCCTGGAATGATAACTGTCTCCCGAATGAGGCTGCCGTTATCATATCCCTAGAACATCCACTTATGTTCTAAAACTGCTTCCCACTGTTTCTCCAGGATAGGATCAATGTCAACTTATTGCATGTAGTGCAAGAACAACATCTGGTGTGGTACTTGACATCTCATGATTGACTCAATTGCCTGAGCAAGTGATCTGCCAATCTTGCACATCCCTCTCCCCTTTAGTCTGTAAGACACCTTTAGAGAGGGTGACTCCATCACCTGCAGGTACACTACCGTGCCAGGAGTCGTCCATTCTAAATACTCTTAGAATGCTGTCTGAGTACCCTGATTGGGAAACCACCCAAATCTAGATCTAAAGCGATAGATCTAGTAACCAGTATGTCAGATATAAAATCCATTTCCTTTGTGGAGAAACCACTGTGTGACGACCAAAGTATAACCGATCGTAGTATAGGAGTTTCTTTTCCTATTCTGTGTATGTCATACAAATACCAGGACATCACACCCTACTACCTTCTCAACAGATCCATCCCCTATTCTGATGAAGTCAAACCTATGACTGTCACGTCAGAAATAGATGATCTATCTTCGCTACATCTGCTTTAGTCTATAAACAGACATAAGCCACCTGTCCACCAATGCTTCCGCTGCTCCCACTTACTACGACAATCCTTTGGCAGAGTCATATACACGTACACTTCTAAAGCTAGTTTAGAACGACGCTATACTCATCCTCCCGCCGGGTCTCGCAACCTGGAACAACAGCAATGGCAAGTGTGGGTAAACAAGAACTTCCCTGTCACCGTCCTTGAGGCTACCGGAATACTTCTCGGGTGCCTGAAGTTACCCACCTTATCTGCGGAGTGGCCAATGGAATGTCAATCCAGATTGAATCTTTAGGTTCCTATCAAATCTTCAGTAATCGTTTGTGGTTCTGGAATCACTTCCAGTTCTACCATACTCCCACTACTGTTTTCTGAAAAAAATCCATTTTTAATAAAACTGTGGCGAGTCTAGAACAATATCACTATTGATCTTCCAGATGGTAGACAGTCAACCCTCGTCATAGCCTGGGTCAACCTACAAACAGCCATTACAGAAACATGCCTTGAGTTGTCCAGTGTCGGGTTTTAATCATAAGCTGGACAACTCCCCGTACCTTAACATCGTTAAGATATGAACTGTTCTATATCCAATATAGAACCAGAGGCACTGATTTAATTGAACCAGATTCAAATCATGCAGCTGTCCCCAGTGCATGTCAACTAAAATGGAAAGAGGCCGATTAGCGTTACTCAACTTAGGAATACTTCCAATTATGAGTAACCTGAAAGAGAAGCAAGTTCTCTTAACCATTACTATCAACTGAATACCATACACAAGTATCTACATCTTCGATCACTTTGAAGAATCCCGATACTTGCAATACCTGGTTCTCTACTTTATTCAAATACCTATAACTTCTCAAAATTCGGACCCTATGTTTCCACGAAACACCTGTCTAAAAACTAGAGAAGTCATAAGTAAACCGAATATAGTACGAGGACCAACCCCTCTGTCCTGATGGACCCTGGACAACATACAATACTCTGTATAAGTCCCTTGAGTCTGATTACTCATTCACTGTGTGTCGTATGTTGAAAACTGTACTTATGGTTAAGAAGAATTACACCGCTGTTTAATGCTCCTTACCTAACCATCCACTGATATAGGTAAATGTCACAGACATAATTTCAAAAAGGTATGTCTCACTCTATAAAAATAGACGTACAGATATATCAATTTGAAATTGGTGCATAACAGCGGATATTCAAAACCAAATATTTGCCGAAAGGCAAACAACCCAGGTGACTTCCTCAAATATCACCGATTACAACGAATCCCAATATAATGAGGATGATCACCCAATTCCCAATAACTTACTCCCACTCATCATCTGTAAAACCATACAGATGTGAGAATCATACCTGGTAAATACATACCCTGGAGTATGTATCTAATTGGGAAATCAGTTTTCCATTAACTGTACACAGCGAAACTGAAACATTGAGATGTTTCGATGGGGTATCCCGGTATTCCTAGTAATGCCTCTTCCAGATTCACGACTGTAACCGTATAGTTCTTTGCCACCTCTCCAAATCCCTTTATATGTCTTTAGTCATTACCTTCTGCACACCCCTTTAGGCCAAATAGTTTTCTTCCTTCCCTACCGTTCGGCACCAGCCTATGGTTTGGAAGAAGACTATCCAATAAGCATAATGGGTGTACTGTCCCAATCTTAGGAACACTCGCAATGCGAGAGAAGGTGAAGATAAAAGACACCTGAATAAACCTTATTCCTATTTCTCCTGAACCAGAGTCCATCCCCGAACTGGAACAAGTTCTTTTCGAGTTCGTATATAACCATACGATGGAGTATCCAATAAACTGTGGATCTTCGTAGTGATACGGAGTGTCCTGGAGAAATACAAAGGTGAAGTGGGAGTGGTAATAAAATACCTGGTTTGGTCGTGAATATCAGTTGCAATTTACTTTGCCCTCTTAATAATCCCCTGCTTTGTCTTAACTTAATACCTTCTGCACACCATTGTTATGCTAATTGGTTTTCTTCATTCCCCACCGTTCGGCACCTGCCTGTGGTTTGGAATAAGACTATCCAATTTGCGTAATAGGTGTACTATCTCCTAAACCAAGGAGTACTCGCAGCCTGAGAGAAGGTAAAAGGAAAAGACAACTGAATAGTCCTATTCGTTTTCTCCAGAACTGGAAACCATCCTCGAATAAATCCCTTCGAGTTCGTATATAACCATACAATGGTTTTGTCCAATGGAAGTGGATGTTCGTAGTAATACGGGGTGTCCTGGAGAAAAGGGTAAAAGCAGGAGTGGCAATGTGGTCTGCAACTCAGACAATCCAAAAGCCAGTGTTTAAGAAGGTTCGGTCAACTTGGTCACTGAGTCATAGTCTTAGGGTCGGGTCAATGGTCGCTGCCAAAGAGAGAGAAAGAAAAGAAACACTCAGCGTGCACTCTATCCTAGATCAGAATGGTTACCAATTTATCTAATCTGGAAACCTCCCACTGTACCGTCAAATTCTTCTCCAAACCCGAAAGAAGAATTAGTCGGGGTCACCCGAGGAGTAAACCAACTCATCTTTGGGAATCGGGATCCAACTATCATCGCATGATAACGTGACGGAATCCGCTCACGCTATCACACTCCAGAAGGTATGCGCATATCTGGCAAGTTTCAGTTCTTTTGAAACTCCCGATGTGATTTTTGCCCCATGCTCTTATGACCTTGGCGTGAGGTCAAAATATCATAAGTCACATGTCAAGTTCTACCCATCATTGTCCAGGTTAATTTGAACCCACCCATACATACCCTTGACGTAGGCCAAAATAGTAGTACGACTGTCCCAAACCAACGCATCTATCTATGCAACAGATAAATACCCAGCAGCTACCAAACACTATGCCTTGGCGTGAGGTCAAAATACATAGCTTGAATACTACCGAATATTTAACTGAAATGATGGACGGCTACGAATGGTTTCTGGCAAAAACCTTTAACGTAATGAACTTGATATCGTTGAAGGAACCGGATAGCTTTTAAAAATATAGTGACGAAAACCTTCGCTAAAGAGGTCACTCCCGGTGAAGGGATCTCGGCTCTTTCCCCGTAGAATGAGGTGCAGGATATTCCAACTGAATACCACGATGCAAAGCAAAAGTAATCGGTTATAGTGAAGTTATTGCCCTGACGTAAACTTCTGTCTAAGGGGTCACTCCCGGTGAAGGGATCTCGGCCCTTGCCTCGTCGACTGAGGTGCTGGATATTCATAACCGAATACCACTGTGCAAAACAAAAGTGAACGTCCTTGCAATAACAGCTTTTTGAAAAGTGTTCCAACAACATCAGATTAGGTTTGTTTTTAACTTGCATTGATCCGAATCAATGCAGTCCCATCAATTGATCACACCAAAAAGAACGAAAAATATACTGATGTACGTATATGCCATCCGCATTCGCCACTGGGTCCCGTCATTACCCGTTAGGTTAGCTAACTAACGACAGAGCGGGGACTGGACTAGCGCGGATGCAAAACATATACAACATCTATTAATATATATACCAATATATTATATTTTGCTCAAGGCGTGATAAAAATGCAACATCACAGAAAAGTACAGCATCACAGAACAATACAGATATCTGGGATCCCCGGGTTTCACAGAGCCACTACTGAAACCCGACGTTCCCCTGGTCGTGTGGATAGCCTGTGCAATGAAAACCCTAGACCCCTACGGGCGCGGCAAGTTACCCGCCAAAACCTGAAGCGAGGCAGCCCCCTTCAGCAACGTGAATGGACCACCCAGCACTTCACGGAATCCGGTAACTTGGGCACCCCTCCTGGGTCAACCTGTACCCCCTACGAGTGCGGCGAATAGCCCGCCAATTCTAGAGTGAAGCCCCCTCCGTCTCAATGCCATGAGATGCGGGCTTGTTGCCCTCTAGAATCTGGCTATCCGTGCACCCCTCCGCGGGGCAATCCTAGTACAGAAAGTAAAATATACATACAATGGGTACATCGACCGCAACCTGGTCGTGCCCAAAAATAATAATACAAACAGGCAGTGACGGCAGTCCACATGTCGGACGCTCGCCCCGCAATATCAAATGTACATAATGCAACAAAACTGTACTAGCATTGCATCCAGGCTATCCCCCACGACCGATCCGCAACATCACAGCAATACACAGAACATCAACGTGAAAGTCACGTTCGCAAATCCGTCTAACTGGGCTATAGCAGTTAGACAGGATTTAGCGATCAAGTGACATTCACGGTCGCAGATATAATGTAAATACTGTGAAATAATGTGTTTTAAATATCCGATCGATCAAATTTACCAAGTGGGCCCCCAAGTACTACTGTAACACATCAAGAAATCTGGGCCCAAAAATTAACATTCCAGAAAACCTATTTTCCACTCAGGAGCTTTCTGTAGAATTTTGGGGGACTGAACAGTTCAAGTCGCGGCGGAACCGCGGCCCAAGCATGGGTTTGGCCGCGGTTCCGCGGTCGTTTTGACTGTTCACGAGCCCAAATTTTCACAGAACTCTTAGAATGTCCTACACATCATTCTGAAACAACCTGAAAAATTTTTGGACTTCAAAAAATTTCGACAGAAACTGATGTGAAGAAAAATACGGTTTTTGGAAAATTGTTCGATCGGAAATGTAAAACACATTAAACAAAGCTAGACTGTGTTAATGGCGAGGCTCTGATACCACTGTGAGTGCACGGCGGCGCCCCGGCCTCCATCCCGAGGCCAAATGCGGAAGCGATGGTTAATTTTAATTTTACTTGACCGGCACCACCGCGCACTATAAAATCCGGATCGGACCATTAACTAGTCCTAGCTAACTACAAGATGGGGAAGAGAGATATACCGAGCGATCCGTGTCCTCCGGTCTTCTCGCCGTCGTCCCGATCTACCGCGGAATGTCCGATCTCCATCACCTCGCCGGAAGGGCACCACGTCGCCTGCTTCTTTTACGGGCTCCCGCCTCTATACCGAGACAACTCGGGCACGAAGTTGGCGAGCCGACATGTCCAAGGTTTGCTGTAGAATGTGTGGCGCTCTTTTGTCTCATTTTGGGGTTGTGGTAGTTGCCATAGGTGGAGGATATGAAGTGAGCTTTTTGGAGAGTGAACTAGTGGGATTTTACAAAGCCAAAACAACAAAAATCTCACCAGCAAAAATCTGGACAGCCCCTTAACCAATGTGGCCGGCCTTGGCTCAAGGTGGGAGTGAAAATGAGAGTGGCAAAAATGAGGGGAGCCATACACTAATCATGCAAGAGAGAGAGGAATGGTTATCATATGAAGAAATGATCACAAAGAAACTCCAACACTCAAACTACCATCATCAACAACCATGATTGCTCACAAAGTCAAGCAATCATGAACTCAAGAAATTCAAGGAATGGTCCTCCATCATGAGACCATCATGATCCAACAAAATGCAAAGAACACCCTCCACAAATGCTTATTTGCACAATTGCAAATAAGCCCTCCTCCACCAATCTTCGGCCATTGAAAGATACAAATGAAAATGGCCGAAACGGAAAGCTAACTGGCAACTCCAGAAAACTAGTCCCGTAATAAATTACAGGAAAACTCCGCTACTGTGCATACACACCCGTATCTGTATTCCAACCGAAATACAAATGCAATGAGACAAAATCTACACTGTACTATACTAGGATCCGGCTTAAACCAAAGCCGGCTAGTATTATCCGTCCGATCCTGATCCGTGCAATGCCGTACGTATCTGATCGAACCCTGCCATATCTCCATACGGCCTCTACAGCGTTTCGCCCGAAAGCTTGAGTAACTGAATGTGGGGGACTCTAAAGACTCGTCAACACCATGGTTGTGGATTTAACCACTAGCACGTCAGAGGTATAAGCCAATACATAACGGGCTACCAGGTATTGACCAAAAGGGACGTCGATGAGCGAACTCATCCTGACACCCTACTGAGCCTGTCAGTGACAA
Source organism: Agapanthus africanus (assembly GCA_030015575.1). Classification (NCBI taxonomy): domain Eukaryota; kingdom Viridiplantae; phylum Streptophyta; class Magnoliopsida; order Asparagales; family Amaryllidaceae; genus Agapanthus; species Agapanthus africanus. Next base: position 301,501,137 of record CM057343.1, on the reverse strand, counting down.
TATCCATACAGTCCGGTCCGTTCGTCTATGAGCATCGCATGGCGGGCCTAGGGGGTTGGTAAAAGTCAGACCCCCAAAAGCGGTACAAGTCGTGTCGGAGTGTAACCCAGAACACCCTGAGATTCTACTGGAATACCTTCCAGTAAATCTCCTGCCTCGGCCGAGGGCTTCGTGTAATGGCTCTCCTAGACACAGCGCGACCTCACCCCCAATACCGGGAGAGACGAACCCCTGAAGATCCGCTCACTGCCTCCATGTGGCTCGGGACTGTACCCAACTAAAACCTGTTTGCACGTCTCCTTTGAGCGTGGTAGGGCAGTAATCAAAGTACAGTGGGAACTCACACGAGACAAATGACGATCCCCAGGTCGATGAACTAACCTGTACACATGTCACCAGGGAACTGCTATCTGAAGTCAGGTATAAGACCAACTAGCATGTTCCCAGCAAGTCCTATCCGGTGTACTCATAACCCAATGAGCACCTGTATACATTTTAGGTGAACCAACTGACACCAGTGGCTTGTGAGACCGGCCACCGCCCCTCGTCGGGGTCTCGAATGTACACACTAGTCTACTCTGGAGTATCGATGCCCTGTCTCGAAACTCCCACGACTAGGGACCTTTTAAGGATGTGCTTATAGACCCCAGCTCCCACTTATATGATCGCCCTCATACTGCTGATGGTCAAGCAAGAATCCTAGGGGCTCTATCAACGTGTAATAGCGACATGTCAGGTCACCTAAAGCAGTACACGATGATAAAGATAAACCAGATAGCATACTATCATCTTGAGTAAGACTGTCCTACTGGGACAGGTCCTCCCTCAATCATTGCAATCACGTGCCTGTGATCCAATAATTGACTCTGAGGGCACTATCTCCAACATTGCTTACCCAGTTGTTCCTCGTTATCAATGCACAGCATTGTGATACATATGCAGCAGCAGTGGACGCAGCCCTACTAGTTGAGGAGCGTCTTTCTGAGACGTCGGTCGTTCCAGAACCGAAGAGGGTTCGTACTGGTGTATCAGCACGGAGACAGATGTTTGGACGCCACGACAGATTTCGTTCAGGTACGGGGAGTAGAAGAGGCTCGGGACAAGGCCGGTTGTTTAGCTTTTATCCCCAGGAGGGTCAGCAGTCATTGTCTGGATGTTTCCAGTGCGGGAGTTTTTATCATCGTGTTCGAGATTGTACTGAGCCACCTGAGGATGAGGCAGCCGTATCTCATGTTACCTTACCACCTTCTCCACCTCAGAGAGCGTTGCCTCTTACACCTGTTGTAGCTCTGCGTCAGACTTATGCTCAGAGAGGTCGTGGTCGTGGAGGGTTTGTTCAGAAAAGACGAGGTGACAGAGGCAGAGGACAGCTAGTTGCAGGTAGAGGGCAGGCACGAGTATTTGCTTTGACTCATCAGAACACGCAGGCGTCCAATGCAGTAGTTTCAGGTACTCATTCAGTATGTTCTTTTGATGCACACGTGTTGTTTGATCCAAGATCTACACACTCGTATGTTTCTACACACTTCGTGCCGAGGTTGGGCCGAGAGTCGTGTTTGCTAGATCTGCTGCTTGTTGTGACCACTCCTGTTGGCGAGTCGTTTGTTGCGCGACACGTGTCTCGGTCATTTGCCGTTCGGATTGGAGATATAGAGTCGTCCGTCTACTTGATCGTTCTTAAGATGTTGGACTTCGACATTCTCCTAAGCATGGAGTGGTTAGCTACGTGCTACGTGTCTGTGGACTGCCGCGAGAAGAAAGTCAGATTTTGTTTTCCCGACGAGTCAGTTCTTATTGTGCAGGGGGGCCGAGGTGCCGCCCCTCACAGTTTGATTTCAGCCCTTTGCGCTAGTCGGCTTCTGAGGAGGGGATGTCGGGGATTCTTAGCTTCCATTCATGATACCGGAGCCACAGTAGATTCGTCGGACCGGGATCTTACCGTGTGAGAGTTTCCCGACGTATTTCCCTATGAGTTACCTGGATTGCCGCCAGAGCGTGAGATTAAGTTTTGCATTGATCTGATCCCCGGCACGGGGCCTATTTCTATACCGCCTTACCGGATAGCCCCGGCAGAGCTTAGGGAGCTTAAGGATCAACTACAAGAGTTGCTTGATAGGGGACTTGTACGTCCGAGTGCTTTGCCTTGGGGAGCTCCTGTCCTGTTCATTAAGAAGAAGGACTGCAGTTTGAGGTTGTGCATTGATTATCATCAATTGAACCGAGTGACGGTATGGAATAGGTATCCTTTACCTCACATTGACGATTTGTTTGATCAGCTCCAGGGTGCGGGACATTTTTCTAAGATTGATTTAAGATCAGGTTATCATCAGTTGCGGGTTCGGAATGATGACATTCCGAAGACTGCTTTTCTTACGCATTATGGGCATTATGAGTTTTTTGTGATGTCGTTCGGACTCACCAATGCCCCAGCGGCATTCATGAATTTAATGAACCGGATTTTCAGGCCGTTCCTCGACCAGTTTATTATTGTGTTTATTGATGACATTCTGGTTTATTCCAAGAGTCGTGAGGAGCATGAACAGCACTTGAGGATTGCTTTGCAGACAATGAGAGAGCACCAGCTGTTTGCTAAATTCTTGAAGTGTGCCATCTGGCATGATAGTGTTGACTTCGTAGGTCATGTGTGTTAGTTATATGTATGCCCTAGAGGCCATTACTGTACATGAGATGTATATTGTAGTGGATGCTTGGACATATATAGGGAGGACTTTCTTGCTCGACATGATAGTATGCTATCTGGTTACTCTTTATCTTAACATGTACACTGATTGTCTCTCTGTTACATGTTGATAAAGCCCTTAGGATGTGTACTTGACTACCTGGATTATGATGCGGGTCATACTAACGGGACAATGGTAGACTGTGAGTACATCCTTTAAAGTCCGTAGTCGTGGGTGTATCAAGACGGGGCATCGATATACCAGAGTAGACTAGCGTGCAGCTTCCCGACCCATGTAGATGGGCGATGGATGATCCCATATCCATTGGTGTTTGACATCAGAGATCATATACGGGTGCTCAGTGGAGACTGGGTGCACTGGACGGACTCGCCGAGAACTCCCAGATGTTATTATACCTCACGTCAGATGGAAGTTCTCTGGTGACACTGGTACAGGTTGTAGGGTTGCTAGGCACGCAAGCATGTTAAAATTTAGCCATGCCCGATTTAAAATTTAGCCGTGCCGAACAACCCAAAGCCGGATCTTTATACTAGAGTTTAGGCGAAAACAAGCATGTCAAACATTTTAACACTAAGTGAGAGGGGTTACAACTTTTGTAGATCCGGTCCTTCACTTCAATAGCACCGTGTAGATGTCCCCTTCGCTGCGATCATGAACTCCCGACTCTAGAGAAGCTCCACAAGAAGAACAAACGTGCTTGCTTCGATGAGTTCGAGACCGAAGATTATCTACGTCGGGGAGACACTAACTCAAGCTATTCCTTCACTAGGTCATGAACTTTGTGAAGAGAACACACTCTACTACATGGCAAGTGGTAGAGGATGAAGAAGTAGAAGGTGGGCTCACTTTAGAATTGATTTTCTCACATTTTTCCTCATAGCACCATTAAAGCTTGAAAGCTTTTTCAAGGAGCTTGATGAAGAAGAAGAAGTGAATAATTCATCCAAATGAAAAACTTATCCTTTGAATTATTGTACCATGGTTTAGTTAAGCCCTCATGCTTAACTCATGTAGAGAATTAACCATAGTATGAGGTTAAGGTTTGGGTTAACTAATATCCTTAGGAAAGACAAAAGAGTTGACTTTGTCAATGTTGCATACAAGCTTCTAGATGCTTGATAATATTGACTAAAGCTTCCTCTCTTTTGTTAAGTAAACCCTAATTTAACCTAAACTTGATATAAGTCTCATACACCCATCTTGTATGTATCATCAAGCATGATACAAACATGTACACTTGCATATATCACATATAAACAATGTGCACAATCTAGTGAGAAAATAAATCATAAGTGAGCTAATACTAGTTAATGTAATCTAATATATCAAATATATAATTATACATTAAATTATTAAATCAACTCTTAATTTAATAACCCGGCTAAAACCGACTAATATCTTGTGTAACAACTTATCGAATCAACACTTGATCCGATAATCCGGCTATATCGCATACAACCGATCAATGTCACGAATCGCGAGAATAGAATACGGTATCTCATATCGTATTAATCTCGGTCCCGCACATATCACATATGTGCTCCTACTCCGTTTCGTTTGAGCTAGGAAACCCCTGTGTAGGACTCTAAAGACTCGTCAATACGCCGGCAGTAGGTGATGATCATATCAAACACCCACAAGCCGCAAGCGGTCTGCTAAACGTAACGGCCACCCGGGTATTGAGCGATCAGAAGATCAACAAGCAAGCCTATACATTCTCCTGCGAATCCAATCAGTAACACTCCCGTACAGTCCGGTCTCGTCGTCTGATATGTCGCATATCTCGCCTAGGGGTGGTAAACGTCAGACCCCAGCAGCTCGATAAGTCGTGTCGATTTGAGGTCTATAACAGTTCGAGAAACTACTGATAACACTTACCAGTAAATCTCAGCAACCCTGGCCAGGGATTTCCGGTTATAGCCAATCGAACACAGCACAACATCAACTCCCTACACCGGGAGAGACGAATCCCCTCCTATCGCTCATTGCCTCCATGTGATTCGGGACTGTACCCAAAAGCCACCTTTTTGCACGCCCTCTTGGACGTGGTATGATGGAAAACAAAGCACAGTGGGAATCACACAAGACTCTATGACGATCTCGGGTCAACAGACTACTCTGTACCAGTGTCACCGGAGAACTGCCATCTGACGTGAGATATAATACCATCTGGGAGTTCTCGCCGAGTCCGTCCAGTGTACCCAGTCTCTACTGAGCACCCGTACACCATCCTTGATGTCAAACACCGATGGATATGGGATCATCCATCGCCCATCATATGGGTCAAGATGCGTATATGCTAGTCTACTCTGGTGCATCGATGCCCTGTCTCGATACACCCTCGACTAGGAACAGTTATAGGATGTACTCGTCGACTACCGTGGCCCCACTAGTATGATCTCATCATAGTCCCAGTAGTCGAGTACATATCCTAAGGGCTTTATCAACATGTAACATAGAGATAATCAGAGTACATGTTAAGATAAAGTACAACCAGATAGCATACTATTATGTCGAGCAAGAAAGTCCTCCCTATATATGTCCAAGCATCCATTACAATATACATCGTATGTACAGTAATGGCCTCTAGGGCATACATATAACTAACAATCTCCCACTTGCACTAGGGCCATCTGTTGTGGTATCACATACCCAACAATTAGCTGTGGTTGAAGTATCTCATACTCAACCATCCCATAAAAGTCTCTACTGGGAAAAAGGCCTTTGTGAGTGGATCTGCGCTGTTGTCGTCTGTGTCTACTCTTCTAACCTCGATCTCCCTGGAGATCAACCATCTCCATGATCAGGTGATACTGCCTAAGAATTATATCTGGATTTCTGATGGGACGAGGGTTCCTTGGCATAAGCCACAACTCCATTGTCGCACAATGGTAGGAACGAAGTTCATCTCATGAACTTATATGTATCCAGACTGCCTCTTTGGTAGCATCTTTGGTAACGATGTATCTTGCCTTTAATCGTCTAGTATGTCACGGTATCTAGCTTGGAACTCTTCCAACATACCGTCCCTCCACTGAGGGTATAGACAATGCCTGCGACTAACATTCAGTCATCCTTATCACCTTGGAACCTTTCCAGTGATTCTCCCCAAGATCGATTGATACCATCTCACTACAACTAGTGAGAATCCTAACATCCAATTAGATCTATCTCATAGATCCAAAACCCAGGATTTAGGAGGTATCGCTTTGATCCTATATGGAGAATCCTTGTGATAAGCGGAGATTAACTGAGCGTAGCATAGGAAACTCCTTCCCTATCAAGAGCATGTCATCCACGTACTCTATGAGGATCACCACCATACTCCCTACTACCTTTTTGTATATACAAGGTTCATCTACCATTTTGATGAAGTCAAACTCTTTGACTACCACATCAAAACAGATGTTCCAACTCCGCGATGCCTGTTTTATCACATAAAACATCTTGCACATGTTTCCGCTGCTCCCACTGTCTACGAAGCCTTATGGCTGTGTACTTATAGACGCTCTCTTCCAAATCATCATTTAGAAAAGCAGTCATGACACCCAACCGCCAGATATCGTAGTCATGGTATGTAGCCGTGGCAAGTAGGATCTGGATGGACTTAAGCATAGCTTTGAAAGTCTCAACTTTTCCATGTACACCAAGTAATCTTCTCAAGATATACTCGCTCCTGATGGGGATTTAACCCTTCAGATAAAGCAACCAAAGTCCATACTTTGTTTGTGTATAAGGATTCCATCTCAAATCGCTAAGCATCCAGCCATTCTTACAGAGTCCCACTCTTGATGGCCAGCTCAAAACTAGTTGGGTCATCATCTCATGATGCAATCCTCGCTCCCACTGTCATAGAGAAAACGAAGTATCTCTCTGGTGGGTGAAGAACCCTACTAGATCGGCGGAGAGGCTGAGGTTCGTTGGAAACTACTGAATCCTTTGGTTCTACCAAATCATCAGCTGCAGTTTGTATAGCTAGAACTACTTCCAGTTTTATAGATCTGACCTTGCCTCGAGCTTGTCCGGATTTTGCTTTTAGACATAGGCCGGACAACCCCAAATCTTAACAAACTTAAGATATGGGCTCTTCCCTTTCCATATCACATATGAAGTGGTAGGCAACTGATGTGATTTGAACCTTATTCAATAAGTATGCAGCTTCTCAAGTGCATAACTCCCAAAAGGAAATAGGAAACTCAGTAGTACTCATCATAGAGCACACCATATCACATAGGGTGCTATTGCTCCGCCCCGATATACCATCGTGCTATGGTGTATACAGAGGAGTAATGCTGAGAGAGAATCTCATTCTCCTTTAGAATAGTCCAGGAATCTCCGTGCTCAAGTATTCTCCTCCCTGATCTCATCAAAGGACATAATACTTATACCCGGTTTTTGGTTCTCTACTTCTAACTCATATTCTGTGAATATCTCAAAAGGTTCGGACTTGTGTCTCAACAGGAACATATGTCTGAATTTTGAGAGATCATCAGAGAATGGAATGAAGTACAAAGAACTGGTCTTGGCATGTGTAGACAGGGGACCTTACATACATCATCATGTATCAATCCCAAGAGTTCACTAACTCTTTCTTTGTTTCAAATAAACGGAGCTGTGGTCATCTTATCTCTGTGACATGACCGGCAAGTTTCACAAGATGTAAATTCAAATTAATTTAAATATGCATCTTAATGTAACTTTAGCTAGTCGGGTCACATTGATATGACCTAGTCTATAATGCCACAAGAAAGATTCATTCATTTCTGAACTTTTCCTCTCGTGTGTGTTCTGTATACTAAGAACTATAGTTTTGATTTAGAACGTAAATGCTTTTAGATAACGTACCTGAACCGATCAACTCTTGATATAGGAAATGTTCAAAACATTATCCAACAATACAAAATTATATCCTTTCTTTACTAATAAAGAGACCGATATGATTTTGTATATCAGGTTCGGTATCTAATAACATTCGTTCAGAATCAATGTATTCTGGTAATACAGGGTGATAGTGACCAACAGACTTGGCTGCAACACTTGCACCGTTTCTATCTCATGAAACTTATCACCCGTTCTCAGTTCTCTACCTATCTGTAGCCCATGTAACAGATTACATATGCGGGATCCTGATCCGGTATCTCATACCCAGGACGTAAAGGATACTGAGAAACAGTTCTCTGTAAAGAACACACCCGATGATGATGCATCAGCATGCACTTTCTTCGTTTGGGCGGCACGGGAATTCTGGTAATCCCCTATTTCCTGCTCTGTCTTATAACAATTATAAGTTGGAGCGGGACAAATATTCCCCAGCTCAGTATAACAAGCGGGTTCGGTCAATATATTCGTATTATTATCTTGATTAAAGCGTGATATGGTCGCTACCTGGAGAGAGAGAGAAGAAAACACTCAGCGTATTCTCTTGCAAGATTAGATTGGTTATCTAATATATCTAATCAGAACGTCTCCCACTGTTTTTGTCAAATCTTCCTTCAAACCCTAAAAGGAAAGACTAGCCGGGATTAATTACACGCTACAAGTTCGCCAATCTTTCAGCCAGGCCAGTGTCGGTACTTCGAGGGAAGTCCCCTGTACTTTCGCACGAACCTAATTAATGTAAACCTCGTTTTCCCAGAGATATAACCCCGTTGACACCTTTCTAGACACCTACTTGATCGGCTAATTATAATGTGTAAAACTCTCCCAGGAGTAACAATTACTCGCAGTGGGTATCGGGATCCAACTATCTCATAGAAGGTATGCAATCTCATTGCAAATTTCAACACTTGAAATTCCCGATAAAATTTTACCCCAAGCCTCTTATGACCTTGACAAAGGCCAACAAACCATAAGCTGCTAGTCAAGTTCAACCCGTCATTTCTTGATTGAATTAAACCCACCCGCACGGCCCTTGACAAAGGCCAACAAGGTCGCAAGACTACCCTAATCCAATCTGCATCATATGCATAAGCAGATAAGTACCATTCAGCTACCGCACACTACGCCTTGATAAAGGCCAACAAACGCAGCACGAATACTAAACAGTCCTTATCTGAAATGACGGAGGGCTACGACAGGTTTTTAAGAAAACCCTTTGCGTAATGAACTTGATATCGTTGTAGAATCGAGTGATTTTAAATGGAGTGTTTTTGAGGCTTTTCTAGTTTTGCTAAAGGGGTCACTCCCGGTGAAGGGATCGTCGGCATTTTCCTCATCGAGTAAGGTGCGGGATATTTCACAAATATCACTATGCAAAGCAAGAACTATAGAAGCAATCAAAAGACAAACCGAGTTTGTAGCATCTGCTAGTTTCACTAAAGAGGTCACTCCCGGTGAAGGGATCTCGGCTCTTTCCTTATCGAATAAGGTGCTGGATGTTCTACAAGGAACACCGCTATGCAAAGCAAGAACTAGAGCTACCAGTTTTTGAGGTAAGTTTCTACAACATCTTAGGTTTCTTTTATTTCATTAATCTCATTAATGAAGTCCCATTTTAATATGCTTCATAAGCATCATATTTGAAACGAAATCTGCAATATAACAAATATATTTGAAACGAAATCTGCAATATAACAAATATATTTGAAACGAAATCTGTAATATAACATATATCTCATATATATAATATAAACATTCTTCTCAGGCAGTAATATGATCCTATCACAAAACATTGCAGCAGAAGAACATTTATGAAATATTGGATATACTAGGACGTTCGTGTTTTTAATACGAGCCTGTATAAAACACGGATTCCACGGTCGCTATGAATAGCCAAACCCACATCCCTAGACCCCTACGAGAGCGGCAAGCAACACTGCCAATTCTAGGGTTAGGAGACCCGGTCTCGACTCCTCGAGATGGTCTCCCACTGGACCCTAGAACCCGGTTACTTGTGATCCCTACCTTGGGTCTACCTAATGCGGAAAAGTAAATAATATACAATGGTGACATCATCCTCAGCCCGGAAGTGCCCCAATAAAAGAATATTACATACAAATGAATTTTACATGAATGAAAAAGAAAAACTCTCATCTCACATAAAAAACCCGGCTATTCAGAACGCGACGATCCAATATAACATATCACAGCAACACATAATATCTCATATCATCAATGTAAGCAAGTATGCGTATCCCGATTGTCATTGATGTATAGCAACGAAGCCGGCGATACACCACATACTACACTTACGGTCACATAAAAGAAAGTGTAAAACTACAACAGTTGGAATCCGCAACCTCCTTAGACATCGCATGCCTAACCATCTGAATTCCTTAGACATCGCATGCCTAACAATTATAAACCCCGCATTTTAGTCTCGTTATTGAAAACTCTTTTCAATATCAAGTCGGGCAATTCAACAAGATTCCCGACATCCAGATCGAATGCTCGTCGCAAACTTCAGTAGACGGCCGCACCCCCGATGCCGTCAACGAAGTGCACTAAGGCGGAACACCGCTGCCGCGAGCATCCGAACGGATGCTTTTGGCGACGGGGTTCTCCTACAGTCACTTGGTCGGGGCTATGGGGCATGGCTATCTATTAAGTTTATCCGGCGAGTATCCGCGTACGCTACGTGATTGCGATGGAATTTTGATCATATCAAAATCCCGTGGCAACCAATCATCTGAGACTAAACTGCTATGTTTATAACATTCAAATTAGTTATCTCATAACTACATGTGGATTCCAAATATTGTATCACATTCCAGATAAATAGACCATGTTAAACTTTCCGATCGAATAATCAAACACCCAAGATTTCCCCAATATATCTCAATACTTGAAATCAGTTTAAAAACATCCATCACATGCCACAGTACCAAAGGTCCAGCCGTAGAAGGGTCAAGCCAACGCCTCACATGTGGCACGCCGTACTATCCCAAACTCTAAGGTTTAGAGGCAGTTAAAGACGGTCACATAATCGAGTTAAGGTTTGTTGTCTTCTAGAGTGTCCGGTGCGTTACTTGCACGACTTAGAACGTTCTTAAACTCGAGAAAAAATCCAACTTTTGAAAAATTTTCCGACTGGGGAAAAAATGAGTTATTGATATCCGTTCGAACTTTTTAACAGTTTCTAAAAATTATCCGGAAAAACTTAAAAAAGTTAAATTATCCGATCGAATCAACGAGTCCCCAATACAACCCTAGAAAACTCAACACTTGAGTGGAATTAAAAAATTCCCAGAAAAAAATGACATTAAAGGACCTAAGAATAAATATATGAAATATGAGGGACTAAGTCTAAATTTTGGCCGCGGAACCCTTGGTTTGGCCGCGGTTCTTCTGTCATGTAAGCGACTTAGTGGACCGTACTTAACAGTAATTCTTAGTTTTTCCTTCTTGTTTTTCTGAGCATTTTTAATTAGGAAAAAATCAACATTTTTGAAAATGTACAGAGAGGGTAAAATCGGGGTTTTCCGGGTTCGATAGGACTTTAAACTTCGCTCAGACTTTGACTAAAGCTCTAGCTTGGCTCTGATACCACTGTAGGGTTGCTAGGCACGTGCACAAAGGTATAAGATGCATCAACCATGCCCGATTTAAAATTTAGCCGTGCCGAACAACCCAAAGCCGGATCTTTATACTAGAGTTTAGGCGAAAACAAACATGTTAAACATTTTAACACTAAGTGAGAAGGATTACAACCTTTGTAGATCCGGTCCTTCACTTAAACAGCTCCGTGTAGATGTCCCTTTCGCTGTGATCGTGAACTCCGGACTCTAGAGAAGCTCCACAAGAAGAACGAACATCCTTGCTTCAATGACTTCGAGGCTGAAGATTATCTACGTCGGGGAGACACTAACTCAAGCTATTCCTTCACTAGGTCATGAACTTTGTGAAGAGAACACACTCTACTACATGGCAAGTGGTAGAGGATGAAGAAGTAGGTGGTGGGCTCACTTTAGAATTGATTTTCTCATATTTTTCCTCATAGCACCATTAGAGCTTGAAAGCTTTTTCATGGAGCTTGATGAAGAAGAAGTGAATAATTCATCCAAATGAAAAACTTATCCTTTGAATTATTGCACCATGGTTGAGTTAAGCCCTCATGCTTAACTCATGTAGAGAATTAACCATAGTATGAGGTTAAGGTTTGGGTTAACTAATACCCTAAGGAATGACAAAAGAGTTGACTTTGTCAATATTGCATACAAGCTTCTAGAAGCTTGATAACATTGACTAAAGTCTTCTCTCTTTGTTATTCTTAAGGAAATAAGTAAACCCTAATTTAACCTAAACTTGATATAAGTCTGATACACCCATCTTGTATGTATCATCAAGCATGATACAAACATGTACACTTACATATATCACGTATAACAATGTGCACAATCTAGTGAGAAAATAAATCATAAGTGAGCTAATACTAGTTAATGTAATGTAATATATCAAATATATAATTATACATTAAATTATTAAATCAACTCTTGATTTAATAACCCGGTTAAAACCAACTAATATCTTGTGTAACAACTTATCGAATCAACACTTGATCCGATAACCCGGCTATATCGCATACAACCGATCAATGTCACGAATCGCGAGAATAGAATACGGTATCACATATCGTATTAATTTCGGTCCCGCACTTATCACATATGTGCTCCTACTCCATTTCGCTTGAGCCAGGAAACCCATGTGCAGGACTCTAAAGACTCGTCAATACGCCGGCAGTAGGTGATGATCATATCAAACACCCACAAGCCGCAAGCGGTCTGCTAAACGTAACGGCCACCCGGGTATTGAGCGATCAGATAATCAGCAAGCAAGCCTGTACATTCTCCTGCGAATCCAATCAGTAACACTCCCGTACAGTCCGGTCTCGTCGTCTGATATGTCGGATATCTCGCCTAGGGGTGGTAAACGTCAAACCCCAGCAGCTCGATAAGTCGTGTCGATTTGAGGTCTATAACAGTTCAAGAAACTACTGATAACACTTACCAGTAAATCTCAGCAACCCTAGCCAGGGATTTCCGGTTATAGCCAATCGAACACAGCACAACATCAACTCCCTATACCGGGAGAGACGAATCCCCTCCTATCGCTCATTGCCTCCATGTGATTTGGGACTGTACCCAAAAGCCATCTTTTTGCACGCCCTCTTGGACATGGTATGATTGAAATCAAAGCACAGTGGGAATCACATAAGACTCTATGACGATCTCGGGTCAACAGACTACTCTGTACCAGTGTCACCGGAGAACTGCCATCTGACGTGAGGTATAATACCATCTGGGAGTTCTCGGCGAGTCCATCCAGTGTATCCATTCTCTACTGAGCACCCGTACACCATACTTGATGTCAAACACCGATGGATATGGGATTATCCATCGCCCATCATATGGGTCAAGATGCGTATACGCTAGTCTACTCTGGTGCATCGATGCCCTGTCTCGATACACCCTCGACTAGGAACATTTATAAGATGTACTCGTCGACTACCGTGGCCCTACTAGTATGATCTCATCATAGTCCCTGTAGTCGAGTACATATCGTAAGGGCTTTATCAACATGTAACATAGAGATAATCAGAGTACATGTTAAGATAAAGTACAACCAGATAGAATCCTATCATGTCGAGCAAGAAAGTCCTCCCTATATATGTCCAAGCATCCATTACAATATACATCATATGTACAGTAATGGCCTCTAGGGCATACATATAACTAACACAGGTTAGTCTGTTCACCCGAGATCGTCATAGAGTCTTATGTGATTGTTACTGTGCTTTGATTTCCACCTTACAACGTTCAAGAGGACGTGCAAAACGGTGGTTTTTGGGTACAGTCCCGAGTCATATGGAGGCAATGAGCGATAGGAGGGGATTCGTCTCTCCCGGTATTGGGGGTTGATGTTGCGCTGTGCTCGATTGGTTATAACAGAAAGTCCCTGGCTAGGGCTGATTCTGAGATTTACTGGTATGTGTTATCAGTAGTTTCTTGACCCGTTATGAGCCTCATATGGCACGACTTATCGAGTTACTAGGGTCTGACGTTTACCACCCCTAGACGAGATATGCGACATAACAGACGAGGAGACCGGACTGTACGGTAGTGTTACTGACAGGCTTTTACAGGAGTTGGGACGGGCTTACTTGCTGATCTTTTGATCGTTCAATACCCGGGTAGCCGTTACGTCCAGCTAGTACCGCTGACGGCTTGTGGGCGCTTGATGTGATCATCACCTACTGCCAGCGTATTGATGAGTTTTTAGAGTCCAACATAGAGGTTTTATTGGCTCAGGAAAAACGAAGTAGGAGCACATATGTGATATGTGCCGGACCGAGAATAATGCGAGTATGTGATACTCATTTTATTCTCGCGATTTTCGTATCGATAGGTTATATGTGATATAGCCGGGTTATCGAATTAAGTGTTGATTCGCTAAGTTGGTACATTTAATATTAGTCGGTTATATGTGATATAGCCGGATTATTAAATCAAGAGTTGATTTGATAATTTAATGTATAATTGTATATGTGATATACTAATTTACATTAACTAATATTAGCTCACTTAAGCATTTATTTATTCTCGCTTGTGCACACTTATTATATATGTGATATATATTAAGCTCATTTTGTATCATGGTTGTTGATACACACTACATGGGTGTATAAGACTTACACCATTCTAATTACGATGTTAGGTTTTAATATTTAAAGTAATTCCAAAATTAGTGATATTAAGCTCACATGCATGAAGCTTCATGAAGCTTGTGGATGCATTGACTTAGTCCACTAGTTTTGTTTTAGTTAAGATATTAATTAATATAACCATTCTAATGTAGCCATGGTTATGTCTCTACATGAGTTAGTATATGATACAAACTCACCCATGGTTGATTCTCTCTCCTCATTAGTTAATTCTCATATCATTTGCTCATTTTCTTCTTCCTTGAGAAAAGCTTGCTAGGGTTTTAAAAAGGAGAGAAAATATTGTGAGAAAAATAAAACTAAAGTCAGCCCACTTCTTACTTCTTCATCCTCTACTAGATTAGCACTTCAGTATAGGGTGTTAGCTTCACTAATTTCTCATTAGTGAAGTAGTAGCTTGAGTTTGTATCCCCTCGACGTAGATCATCTTCGGCCTCGAAGACTTCAAGCAAGAACGTTCCTTTCGACTTGAGAAGCCATGTAAGAGTCCGGGAGTTCCATCAACGCTGCGAAAGGACTACTACAAGGAGCTTATGAAGTGAACGACCGATCTACAAAGGTTGTATTTCTAGTTCACTTAGAAGTAAAGTAGTTTACTTTGGTTTTCGTATGATTCTCTAGTTATCGATTCTAGTTTAGGGTTCCTTGAAACGGCAAAATTTTGAAAATAGCATGGTCGATGCCTCCCAAAACCTTGCTGTCGTCGATGGGAACCCTACAGTGGTGTCAGAGCTACCAAGAATTGGATGTCGACCTATGGGGGGTTCTCACTGTGTGACAGTGTGGCGAAGCATAGGCTCTTACCCCCAGGGTGTCCCGAGACCGGAAGGTATTCCGGCGGGTTGTAGCCCTCGCGAGGGGGCATGCATAAAAAGTAGCTGCTGAGGGACCCGTTGGTGCCACGGCGACCTACTGGATGGGGTGGCTGCCTGACCTACAGTGGTATTATAGCCTAGTTAGAGAATTAGATGGATAATGTTAGATTACAAAAACAAAACGAACTACGAAACTTGAAATACTAAAATCATGTTTCTGTCGATTTTTAAATGAGCTCCAAAAATTTTTCAAACAAGTGCAGAATCATATTTGGGCAGAGAGATGAACATGGGAGAAAATTGGGACCATGTGCTCGAATTTTGGACGAGCATATGGCCACAATTTCTGAGGAGGCCGGCCCTGTAGAGGTGTTTTGGTCCCAATTTTTTTCCACGCACTGGTCTCTGGGTTTTGGTATTTCAGGTGTTGTTTATTTTTTCTACTTTTTCATGTGATGATTAACTCAATGCAAAGGAAACTCGGAGTGTTTCGTAGTCGTAATTTTAACTGTTTTCAGGTTACTTTAGACGGTGTTAAAAAGTTCGATCGGATATCAAATACCCATTATAACCCTCGCTGAAAATTTCCAAGTGTTGGAATTTTCTTATGTTAATTATATTCAATAGTCGTGCAAGTAACTCTATGGACCCTCTAGAAGAACAAAAACCTTAACTCGATTCTATGCCCTCGGAACCGTAACTGAACCTTAGGGTTTGCCGTAGTTCCGCGGTGTCATAGGTGAGGCGTTGGTTTGGCCTTTCTATGGATGGATCAGAGGTACTGTGGCATGTTTCTGGGTACTTTAACTTTGCTCAAGTGTTGGGCTCTTCTGGGTAATTGTGGGTGTTTGTTGATTCGACTGGAATGTTTAACATCGTCTAGCTTTTTCTGTGACTGTAAGTGCAGTCTGTGATATCGCCGGTTTCATTGCTATATGTCAACGACAATTGGGATACGCAGATTTACTTACGCTGATGACATGTGATGTTATTTGTTGCTGTATATGTTATATTGGATCGTCGTGTTTTGAATAGCCGAGGGTTTTATGTGAGATGAGAGTTTTTATTTTCATTCATGTAAAATTCATTGTATGTAATGTTCTTTTATTGGGGCACTTCCGGGTTGAGGATGATGTCACCATTGTATATTATTTACTTTTCTACATTAGGATAGAACCAAGGCGGGGAGCACAAGTAACATGGTTCTGGAGTCCAGTGGGAGACCATCTCGAGAAGTCGAGACCGGGTCTCCTAACTTTAGAATTGGTAGGGTTGCTTACCGCTCTCGTAGAGGTCTAGGGGTGTGGGTTTGGCTATTCATCACGACTGTGGAATCCGTGTTTTATGCAGGCTTAAAATAAAACACGGAAATCCTACTATATCCAATATTTCATATGTTGTTTTCTGCTGCGATATCTGTGATGTGATCATTTGATGTGTTGAGATAGATACTGGATATAGTATATGTGATATATTATATAGAC
The DNA here is from genome assembly GCA_030015575.1 of Agapanthus africanus. Classification (NCBI taxonomy): domain Eukaryota; kingdom Viridiplantae; phylum Streptophyta; class Magnoliopsida; order Asparagales; family Amaryllidaceae; genus Agapanthus; species Agapanthus africanus. Next base: position 301,484,477 of record CM057343.1, on the reverse strand, counting down.
GTTGCTTATGTTTTACACCCGCGCTAGCACTGCCCCGCTCTGCCGTTAGTTACCTAACCTAGCGGTGCATGAGGGGACATCGAAGCGAATGCGTATGTTGTATTTATCTGTGATGTTTAGGTAAACTTAAAAGATGGGACTTCATTAATGAGATTAATGAAATAAAAGAAACCTAAAAATGTTGTGGAATCGAATTTTCAAAAACAGGTAGCTCTAATTGTTGCTTTGCATAGCAGTGTTGCTTATAGAACATCCAGCACCTTATTCGATAAGAAAAGAGCCGAGATCCCTTCACCGGGAGTGACCTCTTTAGCAATAACTGGCAGACGCTACAACCCTCGGTTTTGTCTTTTGATTGCTTTTCTAGTTCTTTCTTTGCATAGTGGTATTTGTGAGATATCCTGCACCTTATTCGATAAGGAAAGAGCCGACGATCCCTTCACCGGGAGTGACCTCTTTAGCAAAACTAGTAAAGGCCTAAAAAACACTCCTTTTTAAATCATTTGATTCTACAACGATATCAAGTTCATTACGTAAAAAGTTTTCTTAAAAACCTGTCGTAGCCCTCCGTCTTTTCAGATAAGTACTTCATAGTATCCGTGCTACGTTTGTTGTCATTGTCAAGGCGTAGTGTGTGGTAGCTATTTATGCTTATCTGCAAAAGCATATGATGCGATTGAGTTAGGGTAGTCGTGCGACCTTGTTGACCTTGTCAAGGGTCATGCGGGTGGGTTTAATTCAATCTGGAAATGACGGGTTGAACTTGACTTGCGGTCTATGATTTGTTGACCTTATCAAGGTCATAGATCGCTCGGGGAAAAATTATCGGGAATTTCAAGTGTTGAAATTTGCAATGAGATTGCATACCTTCTATGAGATAGTTGGATCCCGATACCCACTGCGAGTAAGAGTTACTCCTGGGAGATTTTTACACATTACAATTAGCCGATCAAGTAGGTGTCTAGAAAGGTGTCAACGGGTTTACGCCCCTGGGAAAACGAGGTTTATTTTAATTAGGTCCGTACGAAAGCACGGTGAACCTCCCTCAAAGTACAGGCACTGGCCTGGCTGAAAGATTAGCGAACTTGTAGGGTGTAATTAATCCCGGCTAGTCTTTCCTTTTAGGGTTTGAAGGAAGATTTGATAAAAACAGTGGGAGCCATCCCGATTAGATGAAATTATAACCAATCTGATCTTGCAAGAGCATACGCTGAGTATTTTCTTCTCTCTCTCTCTCCAGGTAGCGACCATGTTATGCCATAATCAAGATAATAATATGGATGTATTGACTGAACCCGCTTGTTATACTGTGCTGGGGAACGTTGGTCCCGCTCCAACTTATAATTGTTATAAGACCGAGCAGGAAATTAGGGATTACCAGAATTTCCGTGCCGCCCAAATGAAGAAAGTACATGATGATGCATCTTCTTCGGGTGTGTTCATTACAGAGAATTGTTTCTTAGTATCCTTTACGTCCTGGGTATGAGATACCGGATCAGGATCCCGCAAATGTAATCTATTACATGGGCTACAGATAGGTAGAGAACTGAGAACGGGTGATAAGTTTTAAGAGTTAGAAATGGTGCAATTGTTGTAGCCAAGTCTGATGGCAGTTATCACCCTGTATTACCAAATATATTGATTCTAAACGAATGTTATTAGATACCGAACCTGATATATAACATCATATCAGTCTCTTTATTAAGTAAAGAAGGATATAATTTTGTATTGTTGGATAATGTTTTGAACATTTCCTATATCAAGAGTTGATCGGTTCAGGCATGTAATCTAAAAACATATACGCTCTAAATCAAACTACAGTTCTTAACGTACAAAATACACACAAGAGGAAGAGTTCAGAAATGAACGAATCCTTCTTGATGCATTATAGACTAGGTCATATCAATGCGACCCGACTAGCTATGTAACATTAAGATGCATATTTAAATCAGTTTGAATTTACATCTTGTGAAACTTGTCAGTCATGTCACAAAGATAAGATGACCATAGCTCCTTTTATTGGAAACAGAGAAAGAGTTAGTGAACTCTTAGGATTGATACATGATGATGTATGTAGGTCCCCTGTCTACACATACCAGGACTGGTTCTTTGTACTTCATTACATTCACTGATGATCTCTCAAGAATCAGACAAATGTTGCTGTTGAAACACAAGTCTGAACCTTTTGAGAAAATTAATGAATATAAGTTAGAAGTAGAGAACCAAAATGGGTATAAGTATTATATCCTTTGATGTGATCAGGGAGGAGAATACTTGAGCATGGAATTCCTGGGCTATTCTAAAGGAGAATAAAATTCTCTCTCAGCATTACTCCTTCGTATACACCACAGCAAGTCGGTATATCGGGGCGGAGCAATCGCACCATATGTGATATGGTGTGTTCTATGATGAGTACTACTGAGTTGCCTATTTCCTTTTGGGGTTATGAACTTGTGATGCTGCATAACTATTGAATTGGGTTCCAACCAAATCAGGTGCCTACCACTCCATATGTGATATTATATGGGAAGAGCCCATCTCTTAAGTAAGTTAAGATTTGGGGTTGTCCGGCCTATGTCCAAAAGAAAAATCCGGACAAGCTCAAGGCAAGGTCAGTTCTGTGGAAGTTTGTTGGATATCCCAAGCATTCACAAGGGAATATCTTCTACCAAACTGAGGAGCAAAGGTGTTTTGTTTCTCAGCATGCCACCTTTTTTAGAAAAGGAATTTATTGTGAAGAAATTATTGGTCATGAGGTAGAACTGAAAGGAGTTCCAGCTATACAAACTGCAGCTAATGATTTGGTAAACCCGGAGGATTCAATAGTTTCCAACGAAGCTCAGCCTTTCCGCCGATCTAGTAGGGTTCCTCACACACCTGAGAGATACTTCGGTTTTCTCTATGACAGTGGGAGCGACGATGGCATCATGAGATGATGACCAACTAGTTTTGAGCAGGCCATCAGGAGTGGGGACTCTGTGAGAATGGCTGGATGCTATGCGATCTGAGATAGAATCCATATACACCAACAAAGCATGGACTTTGGTTGCTTTATCTGAAGGGTTAAATCCCCTTCAGGAGCAAGTAAATCTTGAGAAGATTACTTGGTGTATATGGAAAAGTTGAGACTTTCAAAACTATGCTTAAGTCCATCCAGATCCTACTTGCGACTGCTACATACCATGACTACAATATCTGGCGGTTGGGTGTCAGGACTGCTTTTCTAAATAGTGATTTAGAAGAGAGCGTCTATAAGTACACAGCCAGAGGGCTTTGTAGACAGTGGAAGTAGCGGAAACGTGAGCAAAATGCTTTACGAGTTAAAGCAGGCATCGCGGAGATAGAACATCTGTTTTGATGTGGTAGTCAAAGATTTTGACTTCATCAAAATAGTAGATGAACCTTGTATATACAAAAAGGAAGTAGAGAGTATGGTTGTGATCCTCGTATTGTACGTGGATGACATACTCTTGATAGGAAAGGAGTTTCCTATGCTACGCTCGGTCAATCTCCTCTTATCACAAGGATTCTCCATATAGGATCAAGGTGATACCTCCTAAATCCTAGGTTTTGGATCTATGAGATAGATCTAAGTGGATGTTAGGATTCTCACTAGGTGTAGTAACATGGTATCAATCGATCCTGGGGAGAATCACTGGATAGCTTCCAGCGTGGTAAGGTCGACTGAATGTCAGTCACAGGCATTGTTTTTACCCTCAGTTGAGAGACCGTATGTTAGAAGAGTTCCAAGATAGATGCCGTGACAAACTAGATGATAAAGGCTGGAAACATTTCTACCAAGGATGCTACCAAAGAGGAAGTCTGGGTGTATATTAGTTCATGAGATGAACTTCGTTCCTACCATTGTGTGACAATGGAGCCATGGCTTAGGCCTAGGAACCCCCGTCCCTTCAGTGACCCAGACATATTCGATGGCAGTATCACCTGATCATGGAGATGGTTGATCTCCAGGGGATCGAGGTTAGGAGAGTGGACTCCGAGGACAACACGGCGGGTACACTGGACGGACTCGCCGAGAACTCCCAGATGGTATTATACCTCACGCCAGATGGCAGTTCTCTGGTGACACTGGTACATGTTAGTCTGCAGACCCGAAATCGTCATAGAGTCTTGTGTGATTCCCACTGTGCTTTGATTTCCAGCTTACCACATTCAAGAGGACGTGCAAAACGGTGGTTTTTGGGTACAGTCCCGAGTCACATGGAGGCAATGAGCGATAGGAGGGGATTCGTCTCTCCCAGTATTGGGGGTTGATGTTGCGCTGTGCTCGATTGGCTATAACAGGAAGTCCCTGGCCAGGGATGATTCTGAGATTTACTGGTAAGTGTTATCAGTAGTTTCTCGACCCGTTATGAGCCTCATATCGGCATGACTTATCGAGTTACTGGGTTCTGACATTTACCACACCTAGATGAGATATGCGACATATCAGACGAGGAGACCGGACTGTACGGTAGTTTTACTGACAGGCTTTTACAGGAGTTGGGGCGGGCGGGCTTGCTTGCTGATCTTCTGATCGTTCAATACCTGGGTAGCTGTTATGTCCAGCTATTACCACTGACAGCTTGTGGGTGCTTGATGTGATCATCACCTACTGCCGGCGTATTGACGAGTCTTTTGAGTCCTACATAGAGGTTTTACTGGTTCAGGCTAAATGAAGTAGGAGCACATATGTGATATGTGCGGGACCGAGAATATTGCGAGTATGTGATACCGCATTTCATTCTCGTGATTTTCGTATCGATCGGTTATATGTGATATAGACGGATTATCGAATCAAGTTTTGATTCGATAAGTTGGTACATTTAATATTAGTCGGTTATATGTGATATAGCCGGATTATTAAATTAAGAGTTGATTTGATAATTTAATGTATAATTGTATATGTGATATACTAATTTACATTAACTAATATTAGCTCACTTAAGCATTTAGTTATTCTCACATGTGCACACTTATTATATATGTGATATATATTAATTGTGCTCATTTTGTATCATGGTTGTTAATACACACTACATGGGTGTATAAGACTTACACCATTCTAATTATGATGTTAGGTTTTAATATTTAAAGTAATTCCAAAATTAGTGATATTAAGCTCACATGCATGGAGCCTCGTGAAGCTTGTGGATACATTGACTTAGTCCACTAGTTTTGTTTTACTTAAGATATTAATTAACCTAACCATTATAATGTAGCCATGGCTATGTCTCTACATGAGTTAGTATATAACACAAACTCACCCATGGTTGATTCTCTCTCCTCATTAGTTCATTCACATCTCATTTGCTCATCTTCTTTTTCCTTGAGAAAAGCTTGCTAGGGTTTTGAAAAGGAGAGAAAGTATTATGAGAAAAATAAAACTAAAGTGAGCCCACTTCCTACTTCATCATCCTCTACTAGATTAGCACTTTAGTATAGGGTGTTAGCTTCACTAATCTCTTATTAGTGAAGTAGTAGCTTGAGTTAGTATCCCCTCGACGTAGATCATCTTCGGCCTTGAAGACTTCAAGCAAGAACGTTCCTTTCGACTTGAGAAGCCATGCAAGAGTCCGGGAGTTCCATCAACGCAGCGAAGGGACTACTACAAGGAGCTTATGAAGTGAAGGACCGATCTACAAATGTTGTATTTCTAGTTCACTTAGAAGTAAAGTAGCTTACTTTGGTTTTCGTATGATTATCTAGTTATCGATTCTAGTTTAGGGTTCCTTGAAACGGCAAACTTTTGAAAATGACATGGTCGATGCCTCCCGAAACCTTGCTGTCGTCGATAGGAACCCTACAATGTGGTTACTAGAGTCGGTATTCCTGTGGACCCGAGGAAGATCGAGACCGTACAGCTTTGGCCCAAATCTGTATCAGTGACAGAGGTCTGCGACTTTTTGGGCTTAGCCGGTTATTACCGTCGTTTCGTGCAGGACTTCTCGAGTATCGCTGCACCGCTGATCGGACTGACCAGGAAGGGAGTTCCTTTTCTTTGGACTGAGGCATGCGAGCAGAGTTTTTAGCAGTTGAAGGCTCGGTTGACGACTGCACCAGTTTTATCTTTGCCTTCTGGATCGGGCGGCCTTGTCGTTTACTGTGATGCTTCTCGAGTGGGGATCAGTTGTGTACTGATGCAGCATGATAGAGTTATCGCTTATGCTTCCCGACAGTTGAAGAAGCACGAGCAAAATTATCCCACTCATGATCTTGAGATGGCCGCGGTGGTCTTTGCGCTTAAGATTTGGAGACACCGCTTGTACGGAGAGTCGTGTCAGATTTTCACGGACCACCAGAGCTTAAAGTATATCTTCAAGCAGCGGGATCTAAATTTAAGGCAGCGCCGTTGGTTGGAGCTTGTGAAGGATTATGATTGTGAGATCCTTTATCACCCGGGCAAGGCGAATTTGGTAGCCGATGCTTTGAGTCGTAGGCCCGGGAGTAGCTTGTCCCAGTTGAGCGCAGTTCAGAGATAGTCTTCTGCAGATAGGCAGATCTTGTGCGACAGTACAGTACAGTTTGAGTTCACTTCCACTAAGGGAAAGCTTGCTCATGTCCGCGCCCGTCCACTTCTACTAGATCATATTCGTGAGGCACAGCCCGTCGATGCCCGTTTGTCTGAGATTCTGGAGCATGTTCGGCTGGGTCGGGATTCGGAGTTTGAGATTGATGATCAGGGTGTGCTACGTTTTGGGACTCATTTTTGTGTACTTGATACCGATGGGTTGAGATGCAAGATCCTAGAGTAGGCACATCAGTCAGCTTTTAGTGTTCACCCAGGTTCCACCAAGATGTATCGTGACTTGAGAGATATCTACTGGTGGGCAGGGATGAAGAGTGATGTTTCGGATTTCATTTCGAGGTGCCTGACTTGTCAGCAAGTCAAGGCTGAGCATCAGAGACCGGTAGGAGAGTTGCAACGTTTACCTATTCCGAAGATGAAATGGGAGAAGATTTCCTTGGACTTCGTTGTGGGTCTACCCAGGTCTGGTCAAGGGTATGACTCCATTTGGGTGATTGTTGACCGGTTGACGAAAGCGGCTCACTTCCTTCTAGTGAAGACCACTTTTGGTTATGCTCAGTATGCTCTGTTGTACACTGATGAGATTTTGTGTTTGCACGGCATTCCCATATCCATCTTATCCGACAGGGGCACCCAGTTTATTAGCCATCTTTGGCAGAAACTTCAGGAAGCCATGGGTACTTGTTTGAGCATTAGCACCGCTTTCCATCCGCAGACCGATGGTCAGTCAGAGCGGACTGTACAGACTCTGGAGGATATACTTCATGCGTGCGTGCTTGATTTTAGTGGCAGTTGGGATCGTCACTTGCCATTGATAGAGTTCTCCTACAATAACAGTTATCAGGAGACGATTCGGATGGCACCTTTTGAGGCTTTGTATGGTAGAAAGTGTCGATCGCCAGTCTGTTGGACTGAACTCAGCGAGAGCAAGATTTTAGGACCCCAGCTAGTTTAAGAGACTACGGAGAAAATTCAGTTGATTCAGGGTAGGATGAGAGCAGTCCGGTGCAGACAGAAGTCTTATGCTGACCGTCATCGTTGCAGGCTCGAGTTCACAGTGGGGGATCATGTATTCCTACGGATTTCTCCGATGAAGGGCGTGATGAGATTTGGGAAGAAAGGGAAGCTTAGTCCCAGATTTGTAGGTCATTTTGAGATCCTTGAGTGAGTTGGTACCGTTGTCTATCGTTTGGCACTTCAACCCAGTTTTCTTGATGTTCACCCTGTATTCCATGTGTCGATTCTTCGCAAATACCTTCATGACCCTTCTCACATGATTCAGCACCTGACTGTTCAGCTAGAGCACGATCTTTCGTTCACCGAGCAGCCAGTAGTAATATTGGATCGGCAGGTAAAGAAACTTCGGTCAAAGGTCTTTCCATCTGTGAAGGTTCTTTGGCATAGCCCGAATAGTGAAGAGGTCACTTGGAAGGCCGAGAGCGAGATGCGGAAGAAATTCCCTCATCTCTTTGAAGGTACGCAAAGTATGATTTTTTAATTCGGGGATGAATTTCTTTAAGGGGGAAGATTGTAACACCTTAGAATATGATTGGTGTTAATTAAGCGATAATGCGGGCTTTTAGTAAAAAGTTTACCAAAATAGTTTTCAAATATTTTATAAAAATTAATTAATATTTTATTATAATTTATTTTGGGCTTGCACACACATGTACATGTTAACCTAGGGTTAATTAGGTGTTAAACCATACTTAAGTAGCCATGGCACACCTTAACCCCATTTTAATTAAGTTTTATGTATTATCTAAATTAATTAGTTATTTTAAATATGTGGTTTGAATTGTTGACTTGAGGAAGAGAGAGAGAAGGCATCATGAGGCATAGCAAGCATGCCATGCATTAAATGAGGGGAGAGAAGAGGGAGGCATGGCTCTACAGTAAACTCACACCTCATTCCTTCATCCCTCACTCACATACACCCTCACTCATTTCCCTCACACTCTCACTCTCACTTATCATTTTCTTCATCTGATTTTCTCACACCCTCACCTCCCTCAAACTGAACCCTCACCTTGTTCCTCACTAAACTAAGCCCAAATCCTCACAAATCTCCACTAAACTCCATCAAAACCCTTCACAAGCCAAGATCAAGCCACTAGGATCACTTGGAGTATGGGAAGCTAAGGTTTTGGAGCAAGTGTAGATAGGTAATGGCCCCTAACTATTAATTAGGTAGTTATTTTATAGTGATTCTTAGTAGTGGTCGTTAGAACACTAAAAGTTTTGTTTGTGCAAAATATCGTGTTTTTAGTATCGTTTTTGAGTCTCAGTAACCTGCTGTTATCCCGAGCGTTTACTGTAAAAACTAGCAGTGTAGAAGTGTTGTACTTGAGACCCTGAGTGTACACCTGAAGAACGAGCCCAACCTGGACGGTTTTGGCCGGCGACATGAGGGCTTTTTCCGGCGAGCTCGGTCAAGGAGTGGACTGGGGTGTTGTAATTTTTAGGGTGGATGTCTGTTGTTGTTCTGGGGTGTTTGGTACTGCTAGATTTTGAAGTTTTTACAATGGGTAAAATCTGGGATCGATTAGCTTGTTTTTAGTTTTTCGACGACGCGTGATACGGTGCCCGACTCAGTTTTTGTGTTTCGCGTGATTTCTACACGTGAGTTTGTTTTAGTAGTGTCGCCATACACGTTAGCTGCTAAGCAAACACTTTAGAGGGTGTTGGAGTCGGTGCGTCGATTTAAGAGTAAATGTATGTATTATTGGTCGATTTCTAAGTTGCACTTGCTATGTTTTGTGTTAATAGGATCGCAGGCGAGGACTTCGGACGCTGCGAAAAAAGGGAAGCAGGTAGTTGGATATACCTAGCTCGATATCATCTGTGAGTAAACTTAACATCTACGGGGAAATCGCCCCTATGGCGTTATGCGTAAGGGTTTGATAGGATATTATAGCCGCATAATTATATTCATATATATTGATTATGCATGAGATTCATTACATACCATTACGTGTTGTTTCTTGACTTAGTACTTAGTGGACACTGCACCATTACTGACGGTTCATGTTGCACGAGCACTAAATTGTATGCTACCCCATCCCGTCGGTAATTGCCATGACACTCACAACCTATACACATATGTTGTATTGTAATTGTTATTGATATTGACACATGGATTATTGTTCTATTGCGCATATGAGATACATCGTGCTTACATACTTACATGTATACACCCATACTTTCTATAGCTACATGTACACCTCTTTATGATGTTGGACTTGATTTTGGAGAAATTGGGAACCGAATGATACATTTAAAAACTGGATTCATTTAAAAGAGCGGTTTTCCCTTGAGATGCTCATATTACGGTTTTATGTTGCATATATCATATTGCATGGATTTACGCATTGAGATATGGATTTCATGTGATTTATGGATTTGAGAACCGTGGTATTATTTCAAGAAAGTATGCATTGTTTTGAAAACCCGGTTCTCTTGATATGATATTTCAGTGCGTCCACCATGCGTTTTCTCAGTTCTGAGAGGTGTGATAGAAACCCGATTCGAGGAGCTGGATGACCCGTTTGTGGGTTCATGGAAGACCCGGTATGGTATCCCGGGGAAAGAAAGGGATGTCGTGCAGTAGAAGATAAGCCTAGCAGAGGGAATACTACCTACCGATGATTGGTTGGACCTGGAGGTTATCCGGAGGATACCGACCAGAGTTGAGAGATGGATATGGGTCGATTCGTACTGCCGGAGCCCGAGGGCTAATCCGTACTGACGGAGCCCGTGGGCCAATCCGTACTGACGGAGCCCGTGGTCCAATCTAGACAGACGGAGCCCCATATATGTGGATTTGCGTGTCGATGTTGGACACGAGCATTTCATGATTTTTTTCGAGTGCCGATGTTGGGCACTCGGGTTCCATGAGATTTACAGGATATGAGGGCCGATTAGAATGACGGCGCCTGAGTTATTGGGATTTGGGATGTCGTTGGTGGACACCAGGTTTTTCCACGAGGATGATTCGTGATGATGATATGTTTTATCCTATACTCGGCATTTATTGATATGCATTGCATCATGTATTTATAGTACCTGATAGAGTACCTTTCATGATTTTTGTATACCCAAATTACCATATTGATACTATCAGATTGCATGTGATAAGGTACCGCAGTACGTGCATACCTGCCATTACCTGTATGATGTTATTTACAATTCACGAGTTGACAACTCACCACCATTGTGCCACAGTGTTTTGCAGGTTGACCCTCAGAGTAACCATGGCAGGGGCTATCTTATTGTATCTTTTCGCAGCGGATACCGCTACGGTTGTCTGTAAGCCGTTTTGCTGTAGGTGGGTTGCGGTTATCCGACTTTACATTCATTGTATATCTATTATTGTATCTAGTACTCTCCATCTACCATTTCATGTATTAACTTAGAGACAAGTTGTGAGAACGATATTGTATATTTTTGTGACTCTGGGTGTCGAGCTCGTGTGAGCCGGCTTCTATTATGCAGTTTTATCTTTTATGTTGTTTTTCACTTATATTGTCCATTTCTTCACTACAGTGTCGTATATTATGCTTGTGGTGGTTGTTTCCACCTTTGGGCGTGATTTTCTCCCGTTAGGGGATGCTTTACTTATATCTTATATTGTACATGTTTCGGAGCTAGTCTTTACAAAGGAGGTGCTGCCGAAATTTTTAAGAAAAATAATTTAAACTTTAAAGATTTTTTACTTCAGATTTCCAAATGTTTTTAACAATGTTTTCATCACTTACTACTTTTGATGGTTTAGATTTCTAGGTTTCGGTTTACTTAAATTGTGTTACACCTGTAGACGTTTCGTGGTTTAAGTGCCGGTCACGTGCCAAACATTGGGTCGTAACACTCGCCGAGGACTCCTAGTTGGTATTATACCTATCGTCAGATAGCAGTCCTCTGGTGACACTGGTACAGGTTAGTCGGTAGACCCGAGATCGTCATAGAGTCTTGTGCGGCTCCCATTGTGCTTTGATTTCCTCCCTACCACGCTCAAAGGAGACGTGCAAACAGGTGGATTTTGGGTATAGTCCCGAGTCGCATGGAGGCAATGAGCGATAGGAGGGGTTTCGTCTCTCCCGGTATTGGGGGTTGATGTTGCGTTATACTCGATTGGCTATAACTGGAAGTCCCTGGCCATGGCTGCTGCTGAGATTTACTGATAAGTGTTATCAATAGTTTCTTGAACCGTTATAAGCCAGACATCGGCATGACTTATCACGTTACTGGGGTCTGACGTTTACCACCCCTAGACATGATATGCGACATATCAGACGAAGAGACCGGACTGTTAGGAAGTGTTACTGATAGGCTTCATGGAGACTATGGACAAACTTGCTTGTTAATCTTCATATCGCTCAATACCTGGATAGCCGTTATGTCCAGCTTGTACCGCTGACGGCTTGTAGGTGACTGATGTAATCATCACCTATTGCTGGCGTATTGACGAGTCATTAGAGTCCCACACAGAAGTTCCCTGGTTCAAGCGAAACGAAGTAGGACACGTATGTGATATATGTGTGGGTCAGATTAAATACGTGTATGTGATATCGTATTGTAATCTGGCAGTTATTTGTTAACAAGTTCGGTTATATGCGATATAACCAGATTATCGAATCAAGTGTTGATTTGATAATGTGATATACAGATAAATGATATTAGTCGGTCATATATGATATAACCGGATTATTAAATCAAGTGTTGATTTAATAATGTGATATATATTATATGTGATATAATTATATCTTAACTAATATCATTAGCTCACTAATTATTCTTCATAATATATATATTAATATATATGATATATATATATATATATATATAATGAAGCATGCTTGAATTTCTATTTTTGAGAAAAATAGAAATGAGGTTGAAAATGAGAGCATGGTTGCAAGCATGGGCTTTATTCTTTATTTATTCATCTTCACTCACTATTCAAGCTTGGTTGCAATTTTATATTGCAAAATTTCATGTTTGAATGAGTGGGGGTCAATTGTTGCCATTCATTCTAAGCTCATTCACAACACTTAGCCATATTCCATGCTTGCTCTTTTCTTGAGTTGCTCTTGCTCCTCATCTTCTTCCTCTTCATGACTTCAAAAATCCAAACCCTCACATGTGATGTGAATCATGGATTTTTGAATACATTAGTGAGCAAATCAAATCCCCTACTTCACCATCCTACACTTGACTAGTGATCGAGTGTAGCGTGTTTACTACGCTAAAGAGTTTAGTGTAGAGATAGCTTGAGGTGGAGGAACTTCGCGTGGATCATCTTCGGCACGAAGGTCATCGGAGGAAGCTCGTCCAAAGCCTCAAGTGTAGCCTAGTGGAGTCGTGGGACTACTACACGGAGCATGTGAAGTGAAGGACTTGATATTCAAGGGTATAACCTCCGTTCACTTTCATTAGTTGTTCACATCACTAGGTCAAAAACCCTAAAATTCTAGCAATAATCTTGTATAGCCTAGCTTAGCACCTAGAAAATTTTGATTTTAGCATGCTTGATGCCACTTGGAACCCCTTGACGGTGATAGGGTAGACTTTCATGGTATCAAAGCCAAGCTATAACATTAGGATAACTTGTAGCGACGTTAGAAATCCGCCGTTTTTGTCGCGCAAAAACTGCCGATAAAACAGTTTTCAAAATTGATGTTTTTAGTTGTTTGCACACCCCGCGGGCTTACGGTTTGAACCGAGAAGCCGCAGGGTGGAGTGTGTGCACCGTGGGAACACCCCAGGGGGAACCGAACGGCTGGTCCCACTCCCGAAGACCACCACAAGGTGGTCTTGGCGGTGGGGACCGGAAACTGTCCAACCACAGGCAGTTTCGGGTCTGCCTCACCCCCGGCCACCTCGTGGTGGCCTTAGGGATAGGGTACCCTCTCTAGGCCCCCCATTCGATAGTTAATTTTGGTATCTTCGCCCTCGCGAATATTCGGGCGGGTTTCGAGTTCGTTTCGACTCCCAGATTGGGTCAAAACGATCTGTTTTGGAATTTTAGCTCACTGGATTTTTCGAGTCTTGGAAAAATTGGTTAAGTTTGCTAATTGCGTGCGGAATTCTAATGTCGTGGTTATATTACAAGATTGGTGATGTGTGATACAATTATTAGAATCCGGATTAATTAGTTTTATGAAAACTGGTTAGTATAATTGTAAACCTAGCCGTTTAGTCTCAATTGATCGATTGCAACAAAGTTTTGATTCAGATCAAAACTGCGTCGCAATTACGAATTGTACGCGATCACTAAGTCGGGAATCTTATTGAATTATCCGATTACAAATTGAAAAGAGTTTTCAATGTGAGACTAAAATGCATGTTTTACATGTTAGGCATGAATTCCGGATTATGTGATATTCCGGGTTTATGATGTCTAGGGATATTGCAGATTCTAATCATTGTAGTTTTTTGTTTCTTTTCTGCGACCGTAACTGTAATATGTGGGGTATCCCAATCTCATTTCTATATGTTAAAGATTTTCGGGATACGCATATTTACTTACGTTGATGACATGAGATTTTATGTGTTGCTGCTGATATGATTTATTGGATTGTCATGATTGAATAGCCGGGGGGTTTTATGTGAGATGAGTGTTCTTTTATATTTTCATTCATGTAAAATTCAATGTAATATTCTTTTATTGGGGCACTTCCGGATTGAGGATGATGCCACCATTGTTGTATATTATTTACTTTTCTGCATTATGATAGACCCAAGGAGGGAAGCACAAGTAACCGGGTTATAGGGTCCAGTGGGAGACCATCTCAAAAAGTTGAGACCGGGTCTCCTAACTCTAGAATTGGTAGGTTTACTTGCCGCTCTCGTAGGGGTCTATGGGATGTGGGTTTGGCTATTCATCACGACTGTGGAATCCGTGTTTTACATTATTGGCTAAATTTAAAACACGAACATCCTAGTATATCCAATATTTCATATGTTTCTTCTGCTGCTTAATTCTGTGATATTGATCATATAACTGCCTGAGATGAATGTACTATTATATATATGATATATAATAAATGTTGCTTATGTTTTGCACCCACGCTAGTCCAGCCTCTGCACTACTGGTAGTTAAGTAACCTAACGGTGCATGACGGGGCCCCATGGCGAATATGGATGGCATAAGCGTACGTTCTATTTTCGTTTCTTTTTCTGTAATGTTTAGGAAACATTAAATGATGGGACTTCATTAATGTGATTAATGAAAAGAAAGAAACCTAAAGATGTTATAGAATCAAATTTTCAAAAAGGGTAGCTCTAGTTTTTGCTTTGTATAGTAGTATTCGTTGATGAATATCCAGCACCTCATTCGATGAAGAAAGAGCCGAGATCGCTTCACCGGGAGTGACCTCTTTTGCGAAACAAGCAAATGCAACAACACACTCGGTTTTGTCTTTTGATTGCTTCTCTAGTTCTTGCTTTGCATAGTGATATTCCTGAATATCCTGCACCTCATTCGATGAGGAAAGAGCCGAGATCCTTTCACCGGGAGTGACCTCTTTAGCAAAGTTAGAAAAGCCTCAAAAACACTCCTTTTCAAAATCACTAGATTCTACAATGATATCAAGTTCATTACACTCATGGTTTTCTTAAAAACCTGCATAGCCCTCCGCATTTCAGATAAGTACCATTTAGTATTCGTGTTGCGTTTATTGACCTCCGTCAAGGCGTAGTGTGCGGTAGCTAATTAGTGCTTATCTGCCAGCAAGTGATGTGATTGTATTAGGGTAGTCGTGCGACCTTGTTGACCTCCGTCAAAGGTCATGCGGGTGGGTTTAATTCAATCAAGAAATGAACGGGTTAAACTTGACCAGCGGCCTATGGTTTATTGACCTCCGTCAAGGTCATAGGAAGCTAGGGGTAAAATCCATTATCGGGAATTTGAAGTGTTGAAATTTGCAATGAGATTACATACCTTCTATATGATAGTTGGATCCCGATACCCACTGCGAGTAAGAGTTACTCCTGGGAGAGTTTTGCACTTTATAATTAGCTAATCAAGTAGGTGTCTAGAAAGATGTCGACGGGGTTATGCCTCTAGGAAAATGAGGTTAATTAGGTCCGTGCGAAAGCACGAGGAACCTCCCTCGGAGTATCGATACCTTCCTGGCCGAACGATTGACGAACCTGTAGGGTGTAACTAATCCCAGTTAATCTTACCTTTTAGGGTTTGAAGGAAGATTTGATAAAAACGGTGGGAGCCATCCTGATTAGATAAAATAACTAATCTAATCTTGCAAAGAGTGCACGCAAAGTGATTATCCTTCTCTCTCTCCTGGTAGCGACCAATGAAATGCCTTAATCAAGATAATAATATGGAAGTTTTGACCGAACTTACTTATTATACTAGGCTAGGTTCCGCTCTACCTTATGATTGTCATAAGTCTGAGCAATGGAATAGGGGAATATACGCATTTTCACGCCACCCAAACGAAGAATAAGCATGTTGATGCATTGTCTTCGGTGTGTTCGTACCCAAAAACTGTTTCTCGGTTACCTCTACGTCCTGGGTATTGGATACCAGATCAGGATGCCACACATGTAATTTGTTACATGGGCAACAGACATATAGAGAACTGAGAAAGGGTGACATGTCTCTGGTAGTAGAGATGGTGCAATTGTTGAAGCCAAAGCAGTTGGCAAATATCACCCAGTGTTACCAACTGGTAATACATTGATTCTGAGCAACTGTCATTCCGTACCAAAATATTGTGAATATTTTCCTGAATCAAGTGTTGATTGGGTATGGCATGTTGCATAACAGTATACACGTTCTGAATCAAAACATAGTTCTAACGTACAGAACACACACAAGAGGAACAGTTTAGAAATGAACGACGTCTTCTTGTGGCATTGTAGACTAGGTCATGTCGATGAAACAAGATTAGCTGAAGTTCCATAAGGATGTATATTTGAATCCGTTCGAATTTACATCTTATAAAACTTTCCAGACATGTCTCAAAGCCTTGGTGACCAAATCTCTGTTTACTGGAAATGGAGAAAGAGCTACTGAACTCTTGAACAGATATATGGTGATGTATACGGTCCTATGTCTACACAGGCCAGGAAAACACGGCGGATCCACTCACAAAGGCCTTTCCCTAGAGAGACTTCTATAGGACATTGAGTATGAGATACTGCAACAAATGGTCTTAGTGCAAGTGGGAGATTGTTAGTTATATGTATGCCCTAGAGGCCATTACTGTACATATGATGTATATTGTAATGGATGCTTGGACATATATAGGGAGGACTTTATTGCACGACATGATAGTATGCTATCTGGTTGTACTTTATCTTAACATGTACTCTGATTGTCTCTATGTTACATGTTGATAAAGCCTTTAGGATATGTACTCGACTACTGGGACTATGATGAGATCATACTAGTGGGGCCACGGTAGTCGACGAGTACATCCTATAACTATTCCTAGTCGAGGGTGTATCGAGACAGGGCATCGATACACCAGAGTAGACTAGCGTATACGCATCTTGACCCATATGATGGGCGATGGATGATCCTATATCCATCGGTGTTTGACATCAAGGATGGTGTACGTGTGCTCAGTAGAGACTGGGTACACTGGACGGACTCGCCAAGAACTCCCAGATCCTGCAAAAAGGTGATTTTTGGGTACAGTCCCGAGTCACATGGACGCAATGAGCGATAGGAGGGGATTCGTATCTCCCAGTATTGGGAGTTGAAGTTGTGCTATGCTCAATTGGCCATAACACGAAATCTCTGGCCAGGGTTGCTGAGATTTAATGATAAGTATTATCAGTAGTTTCTTGAACCGTTATGGACCTTGCATCGGCATAATTTATCAGGCTATTGGGGTCTGACGTTATACCACCCCCAGGCTGTGATATGCGATATATCTAACGAAGAGACCGGAATGTACGGTAGTGTTACTTATTGGATTCGCAGGAGTATGAGCAGGCTTGCTTGTTGGTCTTCTGATCGCTTAATACCCGGGTGGCCGTTACATTTAGCAGACCGATTCCGGCTTGTAGGTGTCTGATATGATCATCACCTACTGCCGGCGTATTGACGAGTCTTTAGAGTCCTACACAGAGGTTTCCTAGTTCATGCGAAACGAAGTAGGAGCACATATGTGATATGTGCGGGACCGAGATTAATGAGCGTATATGATACCGCATTCTATTCACGCGATATGTGATATCGGTCGGTTATATGTGATATAGCTGGGTTATCGGATCAAGTGTTGATTCGATAAGTTGATTCATATGATATTAGTCGGTTGTATGTGATATAGCTGGATTATTAAATCAAGTATTGATTTGATAATTTAATGTATAATTATATATTTGATATATTAACATACATTAACTAATATTTGCTCAATAAACATTTCTTTTTCTCACTTGTGTGCACATAGTATATATGTTATATATATTAATGTACATTTTATATGTGTCATGCTTGATGCCACATGCTACATGGGTGTATGAGACTCACACCATGCTAGATATAATGAGGGGTTTATATTAATCAAAGTAATTCAAAATTGGATGGAATTTTGTCATGGATACAAGTTTGTAGAAGCTTGTGGAACCATTGACCAAGTCCACCAATTTTGTTTCACTTATAGATATTTATTAACCTAACCATTAACCCTAGCCATGGTTAACTCTCTACATGAGTTAGTGTATGACACTAACTCACCCATGGTTGCTATTCTCAACTCATGAGTTTTCATTTTTTTCATCATTTCATCTTCTTCTTCATTGAGAAAAAGCTTGCTAGCTTTTTTCCATGTCAGGAAATATGGTGGGAAAATTAAAACTAAAGTGAGCCCACTTCCTACTTCATCATCATCTACTATATTAGCCATTTAGTTTACAGAGTTTGCTTCACTAATTTACCATCAGTGAAGAGGTAGCATGAGCTTGAGTCTCCTCGACGTCGATCGTCTGTAAGACTACGATAGCGCCCCGGCCGTCTTTCCGAGGCCAAAATACGGAAACGAAAACTTTTTCAAACTAGAAACCGGCGCTATCGTATGCTTAAAACCTGGATCGAACCATTAATCTACAACTAGCTATCTAGAGAAGGGATAGAAAGGCTATACCGATCGATCCGTGTCCTTCGGTCTTTGGCCACCATCCCAAGCTCCCCGCGGCAACTCCGGTCTTGATCTCCTCGTCGGAAAGGGCGCCACATCTAGGAGTCTTTTTACGGGCTCCAGCTTCATCCGAAGCAACTCGAGCATGAAGTGTGCAAGCCGACGTGTCCAAGGTGTTGTAGAGAATGTTTGTGATCACTTTGTCTCTTGCATCCATTGCTTGGATGGAGGTTGAAGGTGTTGCCATCCATGGCAAATAGTGAGCTAGAGGAAGAAGAAGAAGAGAAGGCTTTCTCTCTCTTTTATTTTTCTTTTTGTGATGGAAAAATGATAATGAGAGCAAGAATGAGATCAAGAATAATACAAGAGCAAACTACAATCATATGGTTGCCTTTCTCTCTCTCCTTATCATTTCAATACAAATCTATCACATTATGAGACACATGCACAAAGAAAGAGACCATGAGTCACCACTTGTGCATGTGTCACAATAAATGCTTCTTATCATGACATATAGCTCACAATTTCCATTTACAAACATTAATCCAAATGTTTGCAACAATAAAAAGATATGACAACATCTAAAGTAAACTCGTGACGGATCACAAGGATACCCCTCACCTGTATATACATACCTGCATCCGCATTCCGACTGAATGCGAATGCGATGAGACTAAAGTAACCAACAAATCTAATACTAGGATCCAGCTTAAACCAAAGCCCACTAGTATGTTCCTCCGGATCATGATCCGTGCACTACCGCACGTATATGATCGAACCCTGCCATATATCATACGGCCTCTACAACGTTTCGCCCAAAACTTAAGAAACTGTCTGTGGGGGACTCTAAAGACTCGTCAATACTTTGGCTGTGGATTTAACCACTAGCACTTCAAAGGTACTAGACGTACGTAACGGGCTACCAGGTATTGACCAAAAGGGAGGTCGATGAGTGAACTCATCCTGACACCCTACTGAGCCTGTCAATGACAATATCAGTACAGTCCGATCCGTTCTTCTATGAGCATCGCATGGCGGGCCTAGGGGGTTGGTAAAAGTCAGACCCCCAAAAGCGGTACAAGTCATGTCGGAGTGTAGCCCAGAACACCCTGTGATACTACTGGAATACCTACTAGTAAATCTCCTGCCTTGGCCAAGGACTTCGTGTAATGTCTCTCCTAGACACAGCACGATCTCACCCCCAATACCGGAAGAGACGAAACCCCTGCCGATCTGCTCACTGCCTCCATGTGGCTCGGGACTGTACCCAACTAAACCTATTTGCACGACTCCTTTGAGCCGTGGTAGGGTAGTAATCAAAGCACAGTGGGAACTCACACGAGACAAATGACGATCTCAGGTCGATGAACTAACCTATACACATGTCATCAGGGAACTGCTATCTGACGTCAGGTATAATACCAACTAGCATGTTCCCGGCGAGTCCTGTCCGGTGTACTCATAACCCAATGAGCACTTGTATACATCTTAGGTGAACCAACTGACACCAATGCCTTGTGAGACCGGCCACCGCCCCTTGTCGGGGTCTCGACTGTATAGACTAGTCTACTAATGGAGTATCGATGCCCAGTCTCAAAATCCTACGACTAAGGACCTTTTAAGGATGTGCTTATAGACCCCAACTCCCACGTATATGATCGCCATCATACTGCTGGCCGTCAAGCAAGAAACCTAAAGGCTCTATCAACGTGCAATAGTGACCTGTAAGGTTATTTGAAGCAGTACACGATGATAAAGATAAACCAGATAGCATACTACCATCTTGAGTAAGACTGTCCTACCGGTATAGGTCCTCCCTCAATCATTGCAATCACGTGCCTGTGATCCAATAATTGACTCTGAGGGTACTATATCCAATAATCTCCCACTTGCACTCAAGGCTAATTATTGCGATGTCACATACTCACAGCCCGTGTGATACAGAACACCCAACTCCTCTACTAATCAGTTTCACAAAGCCCATTTGCGAAACTATTGTGTTCGAGGAATAGCCTCAATGAGTGGATCCGCCCTAATGTTTCTTTCTATATCTCTCTTTATCTCAAGTTCGCGGAGAAAGCCATCTCCCGAAATGAGCAATACCTGTCTTAGAATATGTCTGGATATCTGATAGGACCTAGTTCATAAATGAACTCCAAATCAAAACTTCTTAGACTGTATCGTCAACTGAACTTAATCAGTATCCTGAGCCACACCTCCCTCAGTATCTGCTTGGACCACCTGTCCAAAATACTGCCCCTCGTCAGAGAGAAAACTATAACTCTGACAGCCACTCTGTCATTCTGGTCACCTTGGAAGCCTGGAATGATAACTGTCTTCTTAAAGAGGTTGTTGTTATCATATCCCTAGAACATCCACTTATGTTCTAAAACTGCTTCCGAATGTCTCTCCAGGATAGGATTAATATCAACTTACTGCATCTCGTGCAAAAACAATATCTGGTGTGGAACTTGACATCTCATGATTGACTCAATTGCCTAAGCAAGTGATCTGCCAATCATGTACATCCCTTTCCCCTTTAGTCTGTAAGACACCTATAGAGAGGGTGACTCCATCACCTGCAGGTACACCACCATGCCAGGAGTCATCCATTCTAAAACACCTTTAGAATGCTGTCTAAGTACCCAGATTGGGAAACTACCCAAATCTAGATCTAAAACCATAGATCTAGTAACCAGAATATCTGATATAATATCTAAGTCCTATGTGGAGAAACCACTGTGTGACAACCAAAACATAACCGATCGTACTATAGGAATTTTACTTCCTACTATGTGTATGTCATCTAAATACCAGGACATCACACCCTACTACCTTCTTAACAGATCCATTTCCTATTCTGATGAAGTCAAACCTATGACTGTCACATCAGAAATAGATGATCTATCTCCGCTATATCTGCTTTAGTCCATAAATAGACATAAGCTACTGGTCCACTATGCTTCCGTTGCTCCTACTGACTATGACAACCCTCTGGAAGAGTCATATACACGTGCACTTCTAAAGCTAGTTTAGAAAGACACTATACCTATCCTCTTGCCGGGTCTCACAGTTTGGAACAACAGTAATGGCAAGTCTGGGTAAACAAGAACCTCCCTGTCACCGTCCTTGAGCATACCGAAGGGCCTCTCGAGTGCATGAGGTTACCCACCATATCTGCGGAGTAGCCAATGGAATGTCAAACCAGATTGAATGTTTAGGTCCTATTAAATTTTCAGTAATCGTTTGCGCTTTTGGAATCACTTCCAGTTCTACCATACTCCCACTACTGTTTTCTGAAAAAATCCATTTTTATTAAAACTGTGGCGAGTCAAGAACAATATCACTATTGATCTTCCAGATGGTAGAAAATCAACCATCGTCATAGCCCGGGTCAACCCACAAACAACCATTACAGAAACGTGCCTTGAGTTATCCAGATTCTGGTTTTAAGCATAAGCCGGACAACTCCCCGTACCTTAACATTGTTAAGATATGAACTATTCTATATCCAATATAGAAACAGAGGCACTGATTTAATTGGAACCAGATTCAAATCATGCAGCTGTCTCCAGTGCATGTCAACTAAATGGTGAGAGGCCGATCAGCATTACTCAACTTAAGAGTGCTTCCAATTATGAGTAACCTGAAAGAGAAGCAAGTTCTTGTTAGTTATATGTATGCCCTAGAGTCCATTGCTATACATAGGATGTATATTGTAGTGGATGCTGGGACATATATAGGGAGGACTTTCTTGCTCGACATGATAGTATGCTATCTGGTTACTCTTTACCTTAACGTGTATACTGATTGTCTCTCTGTTACATGTTGGTAAAGCCCTTGGGATGTGTACTTGACTACCTGGACTATGATGCGGATCATACTAGTGGGGACATGGTAGTCCATAAGTACATCCTTCAAGGTCCCTAGTCGTGGCTGTATCGAGACGGGGCATCGATATACCAGAGTAGACTAGCGTATATCTTCTCGACCCATACAGATGGGCAATGGATGATCCCATATCCGTTGGTGTTTGACATCAGAGATGATATATGGGTGCTCAGTGGAGACTGGGTACACTGGACGGACTCGCCGAGAACTCCCAGATGGTATTATACCTTATGTCAGATGGCAGTTCTCTGGTGACACTGGTACAGAGTAGTCTGTTGACCCGAGATCGTCATAGAGTCTTGTGTGATTCCCACAGTGCTTTGATTTCCACCTACGACGTCCAAGAGGGCGTGCAAAACGGTGGTTTTTGGGTACAGTCCCGAATCACATGGAGGCAATGAGCGATAGGAGGGGATTCGTCTCTCCCGGTATAGGGAGTTGATGGTGCGCTGTGTTCGATTGGCTATAACCGGAAATCTCTGGCCAGGGTTGCTGAGATTTACTGGTAAGTGTTACCAGTAGTTTCTCGAACTGTTATAGACCCCATATCGACACGACTTATCGAGCTATTGGGGTCTGACGTTTACCACCCCTAGGCGAGATATGCGACATATCAGACGACGAGACCGGACTGTACGGTAAGTGTTACTGGTTGGATTCACAGGAGTGTGAGCAGGCTTGCTCGTCGATCTTCTGATCGCTCAATACCCGGGTGGCCGTTACGTTTAGCAGACCGCTTGCAGCTTGTGGGTGTTTGATATGATCATCACCTGCTGCCGGCGTATTGACGAGTCTTTAGAGTCCTACACAGAGGTTTCCTGGCTCAAGCGAAACGAAATAGGAGCGCATATGAGATATCTGCGGGACCGAGAATAATACCAGTATGTGATACTGTATACGATTCTCGCGATTGGTGACATTGATCGGTTATATGCGATATAGCCGGGTTATCGGATCAAGTGTTGATTCGATAAGTTATTACTATAGATATTAGTCGGTTATATGCAATATGACCAGATCATTAAGTCAAGTGTTGATTTAATGATTTAATGTATAATTATATATTTGATATATCACTTTACATTAACTAATATTGGTTCACTTAAGATGTTTTTCTCACTTGATTGTGCACATTGTATATGTGATATATTTTTGTGCACAAGCTTGTATCATGTTTGATGATACATGCAAACTTGGGTGTATGTTTGATTCAAACCATGTTTGGGTTAATGGTTAGGGTTTTGTTATCTTTATTTATTTCATTTATTTATTTTTGGCAAGAATCAAAATGGTGGCTTACTTTGTTTTGTTCTTGAAGCTTCATGAAGCTTTGATAAGCTTTGACCATTTTGTTTCTTACCTTAACCTAAACAGTAGTTTATTCTCAACATGAGTTAAACTAACCCATGTTTGCTATATGATAAGATCACTTGATTTATTATTATTCCTTAATTCATTTTCTTTTCATCTTCTTCTTCCTCTTCATGAAGAAAAGAAGAAAAAGCTTGCTTGAAAATTAACAAGTGATCAATCCAAGTGAGAAATCCAAATCCAAAGTGAACCCACTTCCTATTTCTTCATTCTTTACCACTTGCCATGTAGTATAGGGTGTTTTCTTCACAAGTTTCATGACTTGGTGAAGTTGGAGCTTGATCTTGTGTTGCCTCGACGTAGATCATCTTCGGCATCAAAGTCGACGACCTAGCCCGATCATTTCTTCGACAAAACCATTACTAGAGTCCGGGATCCGATGATCGCAGCGGAGGGACATCAACGCGGAGCTATGGAGGTGGAGGACCGGATCTACAAAGGTTGTATTTCTGTTCACTTAGCACTAAACTAGTTTAGTAGCATTTCGTTTCGCCTAATCTCTAGTCAACGATCGCATTAGGGTTTCTCGGCACCGGAAATTTTTGAATTTGGCATGGTTGATACCTTGTGAGACCTCATTAGCGTGCCTAGGAACCCTACATTGGTATCAGAGACTAGCTAGAGCCTTAGGTGATGCGTAGACGAAGTTAGAAACCCGAACGAACCCGAAACCCAAATCCGAAACCCTTCTCTGTACATTTTTTGAAATCGGGGATTTTTGAGAATTAAAAATATGCAGAAAAATCAGCAGGCTTTTTTATGAATTACTGTGAAGCACGTGCTCCTGATTCAACTAAAGCGCGGCAGAACCGCGGCCCGAGTATGGCTCGTGCGGCGGTTCCGCGGCCATATAGTCACTTCAGCATTTGAAATTTGCACAGTAATTCCTATCTGTTAGTGCTGTATTTTCTGGGAATTTTTAACTTCTACTCAAGAGTTGAGTTTTCTGGGTTGTATTGGAGACTCGATGATTCGATCGGTTTATTTAACTTCGTCTATGTGTTTTCCGGATAATTTAAGAATATGTTAAAAAGTTCGACCAGATATAAATACCCAATTTTTCCCCTGCCGGAAAATTTCCAAGTGTTGGATTTTTCCGTAGTTTGAAAACGTTCTAAGTAGTGCAAGTAACGCGATAGACCCTCTAGAAGACAACAAACCTTAACTCGATTATGTGACCGTCTTGAACTGCCCTTTGAACCTTAGGGTTTGGGGCAGTACGGCGTGCCACATGTGAGGCGTTGGCTTGACCCTTCTACGGCTGGACCGTTGGTACTGTGGCACAAAGTGAATGTTCTTAAACTTATTTCATGTGTTGAGCTGTTTCGGGAAAACTTGGGTGTTTGGCTGTTCGATCGGAAAGTTTAACATTTTCTGTTTATCTGGAAGGTGATACAATATTTGGAATTCACAAGTAGTTATGAGATAACTAATATGAATGTTATAAACATAGCACTTTAGTCTCAATTGATCGGTTGCCACGGAATTTTGATGTGATCAAAAGTCCGTCGCAATCACGTAGCGTACGCGGATACTCGCCGAGTAAACTTAATAGACAGCTACACCCCATATCCCCGACCAAGTGACAGTAGGAGAACCCCGTCGCCGAAAGCATCCGTTCGGGTGCTCGCGGCAGCGGTGTTCTGCCTTGGTGCACTTCGTCGACTGCATCGGGGGTGCGGCCGCCTAATAAAGTTTGCGACGAGCATTCGATCAAAATGGCGGGAATCTTGTTGAATTGCCCGACTTGATATTGAAAAGAGTTTTCGATAATGAGACTAAAATGCGGGGTTTATAATTGTTAGGCATGCGATGTCTAAGTAATTCATTTGGTTAGGCATGTGATGTCTAAGGAGGTTGCGGGTTCCAACTGTTGTAGTTTTACACTTTCTTTTCTGTGACCGTAAGTGTAATATGTGATATCGCCGGTTTCGTTGCTATATATCAACGACAATTGGGATACGCATGTTTACTTACGTTGATGACATGTGATGTTATGTGTTGCTGGATATGTTATATTGGATCGTCTTGTTTGAATAGCCGGGGTTTTTTTTATGTGAGATGAGTGTTTTTCATTTTCATTCATGTAAAAACTTGTATGTAATATTCTTTTATTGGGGCACTTCCAGGTTGCGGAAGATGTCACCTTTTGTATATTATTTACTTTTCCGCACTAGGATAGACCCAAGGGGGAGGGCACAAGTAACCGGGTTCTGGAGTCCACTGGGAGACCAACTCGAGGAGTCGAGTCCGGGTCTCCTAACTCTAGAATTGGTAGGGTTGCTTGCCACTCTCGTAGAGATCTAGGGGTGTGGGTTTTGGCTATTCATCACGACCGTGGAATCCGTGTTTTATACTGGCTCGTATTGAAAACACGGACGTCCTAGTATATCCAATATTTCATATGATATTTTCTGCTGCGTTATCTGTGATGTGATCATGTGATATGTTCTGTGATAGATGCTGTATATAGTATATATGATATATTATATAGACGTTACTTATGTTTTACACCCGCGCTAGCCCTGCCCCGCTCTGCCGTTAGTTACCTAACCTAACGGTGCATGAGGGGACATCGAGGCGAATGCGGATGACATAAGTGTACGTCGTTTTTATCTGTGATGTTTAGGTGCTTAAATGATGGGACTTCATTAATATGATTAATGAAAGAAAAGAAACCTAAGATGTTGTGGAATCGAATTTCTAAATAAAACAGGTAGCTACAGTTCTTGCTTTGCATTGCGGTGTTCCTTGTAGAACATCCTGCACCTTATTCGATAAGGAAAGGTCCGAGATCCCTTCACCGGGAGTGACTTCTTTAGCAATAACTGGCAGATGCTACACCCCTCGGTTTGTCTTTTGATTTCTTCTATAGTTCTTGCTTTGCACAGTGATATATATGATATATCCCGCACCTCATTCGACGAGGAAAGGGCCGACGATCCCTTCACCGGGAGTGACCCCTTTAGCAAAACTAGAAAAGCATCAAAAACACTCCATTTCAAAATCATTTGATTCTACAACGATATCAAGTTCATTACGCAATAGGTTTTCAGAAAAACCTGTCGTAGCCCTCCGTTATTTCAGATAAGTAGTAGTTAGTATTCGTGCTGCGTTTGTTGGCCTTTGTCAAGGCGTAGTGTGCGGTAGCTAACTGGTGCTTATCTGCTTATGCATATGATGCAGATTGGATTAGGGTAGTCGTGCGACCTTGTTGGCCTTTGTCAAGGGCCGTGCGGATGGGTTTATTTCAATCAAGAAATGACGGGTTGAACTTGACTAGCAGCCTATGATTTGTTGGCCTTTGTCAAGGTCATAGGAGGTTTGTGGCAAAATATTATCGGGAATTTCAAGTGTTGAAATTTGCAATGAGATTGCATACCTTCTATGAGATAGTTGGATCCCGATACCCGCTGCGAGTAAGAGTTACTCCTAGAAGAGTTTTACACATTACAATTAGCCGATCAAGTAGGTGTCTAGAAAGGTGTCAACGGGGTTATGCCTCTGGGAAAAATGAGGTTTACATTAATTAGGTTCGTGCGAAAGCACGGGGGACCTCCCTCAAAGTACCGACACTGGCTTGGCTGAAAGATTGGCGAACTTGTAGTGTATAATTAATCCCGGCTAGTCTTTCCTTTTAGGGTTTGAAGGAAGATTTGATAAAAACTGTGGGAGCCATCCTGATTAGATAAAATAATAACCAATCTGATCTTGTAAGAGCATACGCTGAGTGTTTTCTTCTCTCTCTCTCCAGGTAGCGACCATATCACGCCTTAATCAAGATAATAATACGGATATTTGACCGAACCCGCTTGTTATACTGAGCAGGGGAACGTTGGTCCCACTCCAACTTATAATTGTTATAAGACAGAGCAGGAAATTAGGGAATACCAGATTTCCCGTGCCGCCCAAACGAAGAAAGTGCATACTGATGCATCATCTTCGGGAATGTTCGTTACATAGAACTGTTTCTCAGTATCCTTTACGTCCTGAGTATCTGATACCGGATCAGGATCCCATATATGTAATATATTACATGGGCTACAGAAAGGTAGAGAACTGAGAACGGGTGATAAGTTTCATGAGGCAGAAAATGGTGCAAGCATTGCAACCAAGTCTGTTGGTCACTGTCACCCTTTATTATCAATACATTGATTCTGAACGAATGTTATTAGATACCGAACCAGATATACAAAATCATATCAGTCTCTTTATTAGTAAAGAAATGATAAAATTTTGTATTGTTGGATAATGTTTTGAACATTTCCTATATCAAAAGTTGATCGGTTCAGGCACGTTATCTAAAAGCATTGATGTTCTAAATCAAACTACAGTTCTTAGTATACGGAACACATACAAGAGGAAGAGTTCAGAAATGAACGGATCCTTCTTGAGGTA
This sequence comes from Agapanthus africanus, assembly GCA_030015575.1. Classification (NCBI taxonomy): domain Eukaryota; kingdom Viridiplantae; phylum Streptophyta; class Magnoliopsida; order Asparagales; family Amaryllidaceae; genus Agapanthus; species Agapanthus africanus. The sequence continues at coordinate 301,456,178 of CM057343.1, read as the reverse complement.
TTGCAGACTAGGTCATATCAATACGACCCGACTAGCTAAGTTGCACATAAATGCATATTTAAATCTGTTTGAATTTATATCTTGTGAAACTTGCCAGTCATGTCACAGAGATAAGATGACCATAGCTCTGTTTACTGAAAACAGAGAAAAAGTTAGTGAACTCTTAGGATGATACATGTTGATGTATGTAGGTCCCCTGTCTACACATGCCAAGACCGGTTCTTTGTACTTCATTACATCCTCTGATAATCTCTCAAGATTCAGACATATGTTCCTGTTGAAACACAAGTCCGAACCTTTTGAGATATTCACAGAATATAAGGTAGAAGTAGAGAACCAAAATACGGGTACAAGTATTATGTCCTATGATGAGATCAGGGAGGAGAATACTTGTGCATGGAATTCCTGGACTATTTTAAAGGAGAATGAGATTCTCTCTCAGCATTACTCCTCCGTATACACCATAGCACGATGGTATATCGGGGCGGAGCAATCACACCCTATATGATATGGTGCGCTCTATGATGAGTACTACTGAGTTTCCTATTTCCTTTTGGGAGTTATGAACTTATGAAGTTGCATACCTATTGAATAGGGTTCCAATCAAATCAGTTGCCTACCACTTCATATGTGATATGGAAAAGGAAGAGCCCATATCTTAAGTTAGTTAAGATTTGGGGTTGTCCGGCCTATGTCTAAAAGCAAAATCCGGACAAGCTCGAGGCAAGGTCTGTTATGTAGAACTGGAAATGTTTCAGCTATACAAACTGCGGCTGATGATTTGAAAGAACCAAAGGATTCAATAGTTACCAACGAACCTCAGCCTCTCCACCGATCTAGTAAGGTTCCTCACCCGCCTGAGAGATACTTCGGTTACTCTATGACAGTGGGAGCGAGGATTGCATCATGAGATGATGACCCAACTAGTTTCGAGCTGGCCATCAGGAGTGGGACTCTGTAAGAATGGCTGGATGCTTAGTGATCTGAGATGGAATCCTTATACACCAACAAAGTATGGACTTTAGTTGCTATATCTGAAGGGTTAAATTCCTATCAGGAGCAAGTATATCTTGAGAAGATTACTTGGTGTAGATGGAAAAGTTGAGACTTTCAAAGCTAGACTTGTTAAAGGTTTTCGTCATTGACCAGGCGTGGATAATGATGATACCTTTTTCCAGTGGCTATGCTTAAGTCCATCCAGATCCTACTTACCACGGCTAAATACTATGACTACGATATCTGGCGGTTGGGTGCCATGACTGCTTTTCTAAATAATGTTTTAGAAGAGTGCGTCTATAAGTACACAGCCAGAGGGCCTCGTAGACAGTGGGAGCAGCGGAAACGTGTGCAAGATGTTTTATGTGATAAAGCAGGCATCGCGGAGTTGGAACATCTGTTTTGATGGATTAGTCAAAGAGTTTGACATAATCAAAATGGTAGATGAACCTTGTATAAACAAAAAGGTAGTAGGGAGTATGGTGGTGATCCTCGTAGAGTACGTGGATGACATACTCTTGATAGGGAAAGAGTTTCCTATGCTACGCTCAGTCAATCTCCGCTTATCACAAGGATTCTCCATATAGGATCAAAGTGATACCTCCTAAATCCTGGGTTTTGGATCTATGAGATAGATCTAATTGGATGTTAGGATACTCATTAGTTGTAGTGAGATGGTATCAATCGATCCTTGGGAGAATCACTGAAGTGTTCCAGGGTGATAAGGACGACTGAATGTCAGTCACAGGCATTGTCTTTACCCTTAGTAAAGGGACGGTATGTTGGAAGAGTTCCAAGCTAGATACCGTGGCATACTAGACGATAAAGGCTGGATACATCGCTACTTAAGATGCTACCAAAGAGGCAGTCTGGATGTATATTTGTTCATGAGATGAACTTAGTTCCTCCCATTGTGTGACAATGGAGTTGTGGCTTATGCCAAGGAACGTCCGTCCCATCAGTGATCCAGACATATTCTGAGGCAGCATCAACTGATCATGGAGATGGTTGATCTCCAAGGAGATCGAGGTTAGGAGAGTAGACTCAGAGGACAACACGGCGGATCCACTCACAAAGGCCTTTTCCCAGAGAGAGACTTTTATGGGATGGTTGAGTAAGAGATACTACAACCACTGCTATCAGATGGCCCTAGTGCAAGTGGGAGATTGTTAGTTATATGTATGCCCTAGAGGCCATTGCTATACATAGGATGTATATTGTAGTGGATGCTGGGACATATATAGGGAGGACTTTCTTGCTCGACATGATAGTATGCTATCTGGTTACTCTTTACCTTAACGTGTATACTGATTGTCTCTCTGTTACATGTTGGTAAAGCCCTTAGGATGTGTACTTTACTACCTGGACTATGATATGGATCATACTAGTGGGGACATGGTAGTGCATAAGTACATCCTTCAAGGTCCCTAGTCGTGGGTGTATCGAGACGGGGCATCGATATACCAGAGTAGACTAGCGTATATCTTCTCGACCCATACAGATGGGCGATAGATGATCCCATATCCATTGGTGTTTGACATCAGAGATGATATATGGGTGCTCAGTGGAAACTGGGTACACTGGACGGACTCGCCGAGAACTCCCAGATGGTATTATACCTTACGTCAGATGGCAGTTCTCTGGTGACATAGGTACAGAGTAGTCTGTTGACCCGAGATCGTCATAGAGTCTTGCGTGATTCCCACTGTGCTTTGATTTCCACCTTACCACGTCCGAGAGGGCGTGCAAAACGGTGGTTTTTGGGTATAGTCCCGAATCACATGGAGGCAATGAGCGATAGGAGGGGATTCGTCTCTCCCGGTATAGGGAGTTGATGTTGCGCTGTGTTCGATTGGTTATGACCGGAAATCCCTGGCCAGGGTTGCTAAGATTTACTGGTAAGTGTTACCTGTAGTTTCTCTAACTGTTATAGACCTCATATCGACACGACTTATCGAGCTATTGCGGTCTGACGTTTACCACCCCTAGGCGAGATATGCGACATATCAGATGACGAGACCGGACTGTACGGTAAGTGTTACTGGTTGGATTCACAGGAGTGTGAGCGGGCTTGCTCGTCGATCTTCTGATCGCTCAATACCCGGGTGGCCGTTACGTTTAGCAGACCGCTTGCGGCTTGTGGGTGTTTGATATGATCATCACCTGCTGCCGGCGTATTGACGGGTCTTTAGAGTCCTACACAGAGGTTTCCTGGCTCAAGCGAAATGAAATAGGAGCGCATATGAGATATATGCGAGACCGAGAATAATACCAGTATGTGATACTGTATACGATTCTCACGATTGGTGACATTGATCGGTTATATGCGATATAGCCGGGTTATCAGATCAAGTGTTGATTCAATAAGATGTTACTGTAGATATTAGTCGGTTATATGCAATATGACTAGATCATTAAGTCAAGTGTTGATTTCATGATTTAATGTATAATTATATATTTGATATATCACTTTATGTTAACTAATATTGGTTCACTTAAGATGTTTTTCTCACTTGATTGTGCACATTGTATATGTGATATATTTTTGTGCACAAGCTTGTATCATGTTTGTTGATATATGCAAACTTGGGTGTATGTTTGATTCAAACCATGTTTGGGTTAATGGTTAGGGTTTTGTTATCTTTATTTATTTCATTTATTTATTTTTGGCAAAAATCAAAATGGTGGCTAACTTTGTTTTGTTCTTGAAGCTTCATGAAGCTTTGATAAGCTTTGACCATTTTGTTTCTTACCTTAACCTAACCATTACCTAAACACTAGTTTATTCTCTATATGAGTTAACCTAACCCATGGCTTCTATATGATAAGATCACTTGATTTATTATTATTCCTTAATTCATTTTCTTTTCATCTTCTTCTTCTTCTTCATGAAGAAAAGAAGAAAAAGCTTGCTTGAAAATTAACAAGTGATCAATCCAAGTGAGAAATCCAAATCCAAAGTGAACCTACTTCCTATTTCTTCATCCTCTACCACTTGCCATGTAGTATAGGGTGTTTTCTTCACAAGTTTCATGACTTGGTGAAATTGGAGCTTGATCTTGTGTTGCCTCGACGTAGATCATCTTCGGCATCAAAGTCGACGACCTAGCCCGATCATTTCTTTGACGAAACCATTACTAGAGTCCGGGATCCGATGATCGCAGCGGAGGGACATCAACGCGGAGCTATGGAGGTGGTGGACCGGATCTACAAAGGTTGTATTTCCGTTCACTTAGCACTAAAGTAGTTTAGTAACATTTCGTTTCGCCTAATCTCTAGTCAACGATCGCATCAGGGTTTCTCGGCACCGGATATTTTTGAATTTGGCATGGTTGATACCTTGTGAGACCTCATTAGCGTGCCTAGGAACCCTACAGTTCTCTTAATCATTACTATTAACTGAATACCATACACAAGTATCTACATCTTCGATCACCTTGAAGAATCCTGATACTTGCAACACGTGGTTCTCTACTTTATTCTTATATCTATAACTTCTCAAAACTTAGATCTTGCCTTTCTACGAAACACATGTCTAAGAACTAGAGAAGTCACAAGTAAACAGAATATAGTACGAGTACCAACCCCTCTGTCCTCATGGACACAGGACAACATACAATATACTTTGTATAAGTTCGCTGAGTTGAATAACTCAGACCCTGTGCATCGTAGGTTGAAAACTGTACTTATGGTTAAGAAGAATTACACCGCTGTTTAATGCTCCTTACCTAACCATCCACTGATATAGGTAAATGTCATAGACATAATTTCAAAAGGTTATATCTCACTTTATAAAAATAAACGTACAGATATATCAATTTGAAATTGGTGCATAACAACGGATATTTAAAACCAAATATTTGTCGTCCGGCAAACAACCCAGGAGATTTCCTTAAATATCACCAATTACAACGAATCCCGATATAATGAGGATGATCACCCAATTCCCAATAGCTTACTCCCACTCATCATCTGTAAAACCATACAGATGTCAAACCTGGTAAATACATACCCTAGAGCAAGGACTAATTGGGAAATCGGTTTTCTTTTAACAAAACACAGTGAAACTGAAACATGAATATGTTTCGAAGGGGTATCCGGATATTCAAAGTAATGCCTCTTCCATTATCCAGATTCATGACTATGACCGTATATTTCTTTGCCGTCTCTCCAAATCCCTTTATATGTCTTTAGTATTTACCTTCTGTACGCCCTCTTAGGCTAAATGGTTTTCTTCCTTCCCTACCGTTCGGCAACAGCCTATGGTTTGGAAGAAGACTATCCAATAAGCATAATAGGTGTACTGTCCTAATCCTAGGAGCACTCACAACCCGAGAGAAGGTAAAGATAAAAGACAACTGAATAAAACCTTAATCCTATTTCTCCTGAACCAGAATCCATCCCCGAACTAGAACAAGTCCTTTCGAATTCGTATATAACCATATGATGGAGTATCCAATAAACTGTGGATCTTCGTAGTGATACAGAGTGTTCTGGAGAAATACAAAAGTGATGTAGGATTGGCGAAGAAATACTTTGTTTGGTCGTGAATAGCAGTCACAATTTACTTTGCCCTCTTACTAATCCATTTATTTGTCTTAACTTATTACCTTCTGTACACCATCGTTAGGCTAAATGGTTTTCTTCCTTCCCTACCGTTCGGCACCAGCCTATGGTTTGGAAGAAGACTATCCAATTAGCGTAATAGGTGTACCATCCTAATCCAAGGAGCACTGGGAACCTGAGAGAAGGTAAAAGGAAAAGACAACTGAATAGTCCTATTCGTTTTCTCCAGAACCGGAAACCATCCTCGAATCTGCAACAAGTTCCTTCGAGTTCGTATATAACCATACGATGGTTTTATCCAATGGAAGTGGACGTTCGTAGTAATACGGGGTGTTCTGGAGAAAAGGGTAAAAGAAGGAGTGGCAATGAGGTATGCAACTCTGACAATCCAAAATCCGGTGTTTTAAGAAGGTTCGGTCAACTTGGTCACTGAGTCATAGTCAAGGGTCGGGCCATGGTCGCTGCCAAAGAGAGAGAGAAAAGAAACACTCAGCGTGCACTCTAACCTAGATCAGAATGGTTATCACTTTATCCAATCAGGAAACCTCCCACTGTAACCTCAAATTCTCCTCCAAACCTGAAAGAAGAATTAGTCGGGATCACCTGAGGAGTAAACCAACTCATCAGTGGGAATCAGGATCCAACTATCATCGCATGATAACGTGATGGAATCCACTCACGTTATCACACTCCAGAAGGTATGCACATATCTGGCAAGTTTCAATTTCTTTAGAAACTCCCGATGTGATTTTTACCACCATGATCTTATGACCTTGATGAAGACCAACATATCATAAGTCACATGTCAAGTTCTACCCGTCATTATCCAAGTTAATTTGAACCCACCCGTACATACCCTTGACGAAGGCCAAAATAGTAGTACGATTGTCCCAAACCAACGCACCTATCTATGCAGCAGAAAAGTAACAAATAGCTACTATACACTATGCCTTGGTGAAGGCCAACATACATAGCATGAATACTAAGAGCTACCTTTCTGAAATGATGGGGGCTACGAATGGTTTTTGGCGAAAAACCTTTAACGTAATGAACTTGATATCGTTGAAGGAACCGGATAGCTTTTTATAAAAATATAGTGGCGAAAACCTTTGCTAAAGAGGTCACTCCCGGTGAAGGGATCTCGGCTCTTTCCTTGTAGAATGAGGTGCAGGATATTCCAACTGAATACCACGATGCAAAGCAAAAGGCAATCGGCTATAGTGAAGTTATTACCCTGACACAAACTTCTGTCCAAGGGGTCACTCCCGGTGAAGGGATCTCGGCCCTTGCCTCGTCGACTGAGGTGCTGGATATTCATAACCGAATACCACTATGCAAAATAAAAGAAGACGTCCTTGCAATAACAACTTTTTTTGAAAAATGTTCCAACAACATCAGATTAGGTTTGTTTAGCTTGCATTGATCCTAATCAATGCAGTCCCATCAATTAGTCACACAACAAAAGAACGAAAATATGATGTACGTATATGCCATCCGCATTCGCCACTGGGTCCCGTCATCACCCGTTAGGTTACTTAACTAACGACAGAGCGGGAACTGGACTAGCGCGGGTGAAAAACATATACAACATCTACTAGTATATATATCAATATATAATAATCGCTCAAGACATGATAAAATGCAACATCATATAAATGTAATAAGCATCACAGAACAATACAGATAATCTGGGATCCCCGGGTTTCATAGAGCCGCTACTGAAACCAGACGTTCCCGTGGTCGTGTGGATAGCCTGTGCAATGAAAACCTAGACCCCTACGGGCGTGGCAAGTTACCTGCCAAAACGTGAAGCGAGGCAGCCCCATTCAACAACGTGAATGGACCACCCAGCACTTCACGGAATCTGGTAACTTGAGCACCCCTCCTTAGGTCAACCTGTACCCCCTACGAGTGCGGCGAATAGCCCGCTAATTCTAGAGTGAAGCCCCCTCCATCTCAAAGCCATGAGATGCGGGCCCGTTGCCCTCTAGAACCCGGCTATCCGTGCACCCCACCGCGGGGTAATCCTAGTACAGAAAGTAAAATATATACAATGGGTACATCAACCTCAGCCCGGTCGTGCCCCAAAAGAATAATATACAAACAGGAAGTGACGGCAGTCCACATGTCGGACGCTCGCCCTGCAATATCAAATGTACAAATACAACCAAACTGTACTACCATTGCATCCAGGCTATCCATCACGACAAATCCGCAACATCACAGCACAACACAGAACATCAACGTGACTGTCACGTTCGCAAATCCGTCTAAAAGGTCTATAGCAATTAGACAGGATTTATCGATCAAATGACATTCACGGTCGCAGATATAATGTAAATACTGTGAACTAACATGTTTAAAATTTTCGATCGATAAAATTTCCCGAAGCGGGCCCCAAGCACAATTCCCAGTACTCAGACAAATCTGGGCCCAAACAAAAAATACCAGAAACCACATTTCCAAGTCAGAGACCACCTCAGAAAATTTCGTGCATTGTGGCTACAGAACTGCGGAGGATCCGCATCCAAAACGTGGGTACGGCCGCGGATCTGCCGCGCTACATTGAAATCAGCCTACAAAATTTCTGCAGTTTTCTTTGAAAAGCCTGCCTGATTTTCTGCAATACTCAAAATAATTTTTCGACGATAAAAAAAATTCGACAGAAACTTCATGATTGGAAATGCAGTTTTTGGAAATTTCGTCCGATCGAAGTTCTAAACACGTTAGAGGAAGCTAGTAAAGGTTAATGGCGTGGCTCTGATACCATGTAAGACTACGGTAGCGCCCCGGCCATCTTTCCGAGGCCAAAATACGGAAACGAAAACTTTTTCAAACTAGAAACTGGCGCTATCGTATGCTTAAAACCCGGATCGAACCATTAACCTACAACTAGCTATCTAGAGAAGGGATAGAAAGGCTATACCGATCGATCCGTGTCCTTCGGTCTTTGGCCACCATCCCAAGCTCCCCGCGGCAACTCCAGTCTTGATCTCCTCATCGGAAAGGGCGCCACAACAACGAGTCTTTTTACGAGCTCCCGCTTCATCCGAAGCAACTTGGGCATGAAGTGTGCTAGCCGACGTGTCCAAGGTGTTGTAGAGAATGTTTGTGATCACTTTGTCTCTTGCATCCATTGCTTGGATGGAGGTTGAAGGTGTTGCCATCCATGGAAAATAGTGAGCTAGAGGAAGAAGAAGAAGAGAAGGCTTTCTCTCTCTTTTCTTTTTCTTTTTATGATGGAAAAATAATAATGAGAGCAAGAATAAGATTAAGAATAATACAAGAGCAAACTACAACCATATGGTTGCCTTTCTCTCTCTCCTTATCATTTTAATACAAATCTATCAAATTATGTGACACATGCAAAAAGAAAGAGACCATGAGTCACCACTTGTGCATGTGTCACAATAAATGCTTCTTATCATGACATATAGCTCACAATTTCCATTTACAAACATTAATCCAAATGTTTGCAACAATAAAAAGATACGACAACATTTAAAATAAACTCGTGACGGATCACAAGGATACCCCTCACCTGTATATACATACCTGCATCCGCATTCCGACTGAATGCGAATGCGATGAGACTAAAGTAATCCAACAAATCTAATACTAGGATCCGGCTTAAACCAAAGCCCACTAGTATGATCCTCCCGATCATGATCCGTGCACTACCGCACGTATATGATCGAACCCTGCCATATATCATACGACCTCTACAACGTTTCACCCGAAATGTCACGACCCGAAAGTACGGAACGTGACCGGCACTTAGATTACGAAGCGTCTAGAGGCGCCACGTAACCTAAGTAAGCCGAAGCCCAGAAATCTAAACCATGAAAAAGAAGAAGAAGCAGTAAAAGAAAACATGAAGGAACAAGTTTAAAACATCAGCAAATTTTCCCAAAAATTTCGGCAGAGTCTCCTCTATAAAAACTGGCCCCCAAACGGGTACAACAAGTATAATATACATAAACAACAATAAAAAGCATCCCCAAACGGGAGCTAACTCATCGCCAACAGGCGGAAACAACCACAACAAGCACAATAATATACAACGCCAAAGGGCGAGGCTCAAAACTCAAAAGAAAACAAAACCACCAGATCAGAATAATACATGCACGACTCTAAGGTCGAAATAAAAGACTGGTCCAATAAACTTATCAAGTAATACAAATATGGTTGATGGAGCTTACTAGATACAAATGAATGAATAAAAGTACAATGGTGGTTCGGATACAAGTGAACCAACCTACCGTGCAAATCATCCTGAAGAAAAGATGTGCCAACAAGCTGCCACGGAAACCTGTACATCGAACCAGTAATAAAATTTGGCACAATGGGGGTGAGTTGCCAACTCGTGAGTAGAAGACATCTACGAAAAGAAATCGAATGCACGACGCTATCCTAGGTCATAATAATACACTATTATATCCCAATCATCTAGTAATAGCAGGGTAAAACTACGTGTACGTGCAAATACTCCGTGCTCGTGTCAGTGCCTCATATAATACTATGTCATATGAAATGAAATGCATGCACCATGAATGTAAAGTAACAAATCCTGAAATCCAGATATATATGTATAAGAAATCTTTAGCTGTTATCATAGTAAAATGTGTATAAGAATCTGAAATCTCAACAATGAAATCCAAGGAAATCCGTGTCAAGCATCGACACAACACATGTAATCTCAAGTCTCAATATCTTGGGCTCCGTCAGTCCGGATCGGCCCATATCATCAAATCTCACGACAACGGTCGGTATCCTCCGGATATCCGCCGCGCCAGACATCACCGGTAGGTAGCCTTCCCCTGCCAGGCTCATCGTCTACAACTCGATCTTCTTACCCCGGGGTACCATACCGGGCACACCATGTACCCTAGACGGTTCATCCACTCCTCGAATCGGGTCTCGAAATCCATCAGAAAACATGAAATCTCATGGTAGACGACACCTACATCACGAGAAAACCGCATCTTATGTTTTTAAAATGAGAGGAGGAGGAGAGAAAGAAGTTTTTACATATTCTTACGGTTTTCCCCAAAATCCAGAAATCTCATAGAAATCCAAATCTCAAAATCATGAGTAACTATATGATAAGTGTCGGCATATGCCCATAATACTGCATGATAACATGAAAATATGAATGCATGAATGTCTAAGTAATAAATATCATGTCTGTACTAATGTCAGAGAATAATCACAATATTATATCGGTCTAGTTGTTAACTGATTCTATCCATAAAAGACAATATGATCTAAAGTGTACGTGACATAGCAATTACCGATGATGATGTGTGTGAGCCGGCAAATAAGTGTGCGTGGAATATGCGCATCATCGGTAATAGTGCTGGTGTCCTAACAGGTAAAGTTTATACTGATTATAGCAACATATAAAAGAACATGCACCATGATGATTACAGTATGAATGCAAGACAGATGTGCATTATCCACCCCTCTGCGACATACGAGAACAACTATCACTATATGAATCGAACCTAAACTAGTGTCCATCTAACCTCCTAAGAAACTAGTCATTAAGAAACAAGAGTCTACCTAGGTCTGAATCAATATCTCTAATAGTCGGCGATCCAGCCTCAATAGCGTCACGTACGAAGTACGGCTTCCTCAAATCAAGAGTGCGGATCAATTATCATATCTATGCCTCGTACAGTAAAATGCATCGTACGGCATCCCAATATCGGGGTACGGGTCAAGTATCTCCTAGGTGTCTCATTATTCGTATAATGTCATCACCAACACATCTCATGATCAAGGTGCTAAACTATAATCGCCTACATCAATCATATATCATTGCCATCATAATAAGCATCATTAGTTTATCCACAGAAATATCATGTCATATGTATCATATTGTGATTAAGTCATACTGATATCATATCGTCCTCAAGTCACACCTCTATGATATCGACATCAGGTCACACCTATATGATGTCGTAATCAAGTCATACATATCCCATATCGTGATCAATCACAAGTTACAGTCCGGGTACTATTTTAGAGTCCCATGTACCTCAATATCATCACTACCCCTTATAATTTAAGTATACATGTTCATTATCTCATTCTCTAATGATCCGCTAACACTTAATATGACCGTATAGCCAAGAATCATGGCATCAAGCCCAGTTACACTATTTCATCATGCCTCGGATATCATATCACATCAATGAATCCCATATACGTGTTGTATATATATGTATATACCTATACCTAGTTCTATATATATACACATACACGTATACCCCATGTCGAGTTTCAGTGGGTGCGTGTGTGTTTCTATCTGAAACCTATGAACCTCTTCCAAGGTACTCATCCTCTGATATGGTTTTGCTAAATCAGTCTAGTCCAGCCTAGGGTCAATACTAGGGTCCTACTGATTAAGAATCTAGGGTCACATCTGGTTTCCTAATGTCAATAAGTACTATTCCTATTCTATGTTGCGGGGGTGCTAAACACCATCCACCCGACTTCCCCCCGTAGATATGCATCTACTCACCTGGTCCATGTCTGCCGAAGACAGTGTCGCCATCCTCCTCTTCATCGCCCACAGTCCACGTGAGGGGTACCTAAACGCAAACATATAAATAGTATCGTAAACTGAATCACATACGAAAGTCAAACGATATAAGGAACAAGCATAGATTAAAACCTATGTCCCGTCCACGCATAAGAACCAAATATCGCTCGATATCGGCGTACAAACTCAGATGGATAGAGATAAACATCAACAAATAACTCGTAGTTTTAAAACACCTTCCTCATATTATAAAAAATGATTAAATCCATCGAAACCCTAAAATCCATCAAACCGTCCAATTTCGTAAAACCCGAAAATGCCAATTTACCGTTTTTCATCAAAACTTGACATTTAAATGAAACCAATGGTCATAAAACTCATTAAATAGCATAACTAGACTATACAAACCATTACTATATTTTTATTACACAAATTTGTATTAATTTGAAATTTCTAGTTTGCAACCTTTAACAATTTTCAACATTTTTCAAGCAAAATACCACAATTCCACCACAAAACATGATTTTCCATGAATTAATGTATTACACTACAATTCATGATGATAATGATATAATGAAACCATGATTATATTTTTAATTTCATTTATTTAGGAATTTCCAAAATCTAGTTTACAAAATACTAGCATTTTATTACTATTTTCCAATTATCAAAGGAAACTAGTGATCAAACTAAGTTTTTCTTTCCATTAACATGCTAATATTCTCACTAAAACTATAATCTAATGATAGCAACCTTAATTGGAATTTTATATTACCCACATATATATTTTATAAAAAACTAGTTAGCTAAAAAGTATAATTAAATCAATTTTAGATTAACAATTTACAACATATCATCCCTACAAGAATTTCCACTTCTAAATATGTTAAACTAGTTATTATAACCCTCATTAATTAATAAAAATCACAAATTGATTTTTCAAACCCTAACTTGAATTTTAAAAGTAGTAAATAGAATTAATATATTAAATCTAATTAAGCTTAAATGAACATCTAATAACAATAAATCAAAAGAAAGAAATTTATACCTCCAAACCATGAAATCCAAACATGAAATGAGCCTCCAAAATGCATGCTTTCCATATCCAAATTCCATATAAAAATGAGCAAAGAATGAAGGGTAGGAAATAAATAGGATTTCGTGGAATTTTAATTGAATTTTTGAAGTATTTTTGATGAATTTTGAATAAAAATGAAGTGGGAAATGGGGGGGGGCTGCCATGGGGTTGTGGCCGGCCTTAGTGGGAGGTGAGGGAGAGAAAGAAGAGAGTGTGATATTGTGTAGAAGTTTCAAGAGAAGAAACATCACTTAAAGGTCTTTTCATGCTTTTATTTATTTATTTATTTTCTCTTTACTATAGCAACTCAAGAAAACTCTAGAAAATACGAAAAATTTGCAAATAAATTTTGTATGATACACACTAAATTCTAACATGCCATGGTTCATTTTTACAAATTAAAACCCTTCAAATTTGTAATTTACACTAATTTAGTGTAAAAATAAAGCTTATGTTAATATTTAAAATAATTAATTTAGAAAAAATATTTAATTAAACTAAAAATTTATAAGTGGCTAAATAAACACCATTTAGTAGTAATTACATAATTAAAATAGGTATTTTTGAAATTATAATGAAAAACAATCACGGTTTAGTTTTACGAAAAATACATTTTACTTTACCGAAAATCATAAAATTCACTTAAACAATTTTATTCATTTAATTATTTATTTAATTATTTTTAAAACGTTACAATCTTCCCCCCTTTAAGAAATTCGATCCCCGAATTTAAATTAAAACTCCCCCTCCAAATACTAAAACATTTAGCAAAACACTCAAATCGTCGGGGCTCCGAAATCATAAATACATAACAAAAATCAACTCCATCAAGCATAACGCAATCATCGGAGTTATGGTGAAGATAAAATATCAAAACCCAATATGAAAACCATTACAATATACATCAATCTATAACTTATATATAGTGCGCATCATAGTGAAGCCGTCCAAATATCTGGATAAGGAAATATACAAAAACCCCTTTTGAAAATTGCCGTGTGATGCACGTGTCACGGCATAAGTAGCGGACGTTTAATTTTAAAAAAAATAGCTATACATATATATATATATATATATATATATTTTATTTAACATACACGTCCCGCCTAGTTACTAAATCAAATAGTAATGATTATGAAAACATACTGCTCAAACTGAAATCAATCCCAATCACATCATAAACTATCATGTGCGTCCGGTGCGCACTGATATCGAAACCAAATATAGATACCATAAATACACACAACAACAAAACTAAGTTCAACAGGTGTGCACCAAAAACATCTGTCAAGTGCAACGGGCATGCACGACTCAAAATCAGGTGCATCTAATCTGCACAAAACCCCGATTTAGTGCATCTGGTGTGCACAAAATCGCATCAAGTGCGCCAAGTATGCGCAAGAATCCTAATCAGGTGCACATGGTGCAAGAAAACATACATCGAATATCAAAATCGAAATCACGGTACAAAAATGCATGAAAACTAGGTCGAAACATATGTCAAAATCATGTGTAACCCGTATGCACGAAATCAAATCAAAAATCTCGAAATATATAAAACCAAATCAAGTGTACTGGATATGTACTAAACAACATCAATACAACTGATATATGAAACACAAATAGAATGTAATGAAGGTACACACATGAAATACCAATCGTAGAACAAAGTCCTCCAAATACCAAAATCCAATCCATGAAAATATGAAATTCAAATCACTAAATCCCAATCATAAACACTATCGTCAATGTGCGCCTCTTTCTTCTGATGTCGATTGCTTCAAACTTGTCTCTTCATAAGTGTGTTGACTGCGATACCAACGGCAATACTCATATCTAGAGTCTCCCACGTAGTCGATCCCTTCACTTGATATTCGGACTACATTAAACTTTTCGATCGATCCATCAAAATCCCATAATTCCCCGAGAGCTCAACACTCAAGTACAGTTTAAAAATATCCGGTACATACCCCAGCATCGATGATCCAGCCGTAGAAGGGCAAACCCAAGCCTCACTAATGGCATCGCGGAACTGCCGTAAACCCTAAGGTTCAAGGGCGTTCTCGTGGTCATTATGTCGAGTTAGGGTTTCATTCTTCTAGAGGGTCCATCGAAATACCTGCATGTTCTTCCGAATACCTTAAACTTGGGAAAATGGTTTTCTGATAATCGTTCGAACCCTTTAACTTCATCCGGACGGCATATGAATACCCTTCGTTCGCACGCTAAGCAATGCTTCAATCCTCAAGAATAAACGATACCCTAATGGTTATCGCATTCGAGCCGCAGCTCCCTCTGCCCGTGGTAACAGAAACCACCATCCGATATCGACGAAGATAGATCAAAGGAACGAATGAAATACGGTGCAAGCAATGTACATCGTAAGGCTCCTTAAGCAGAGTAGCGTATCGTAAGTATGCCGCGGACCATACCCACGGTACGTTACTCTACCTAAATCGCATACTCCATCAACCAAGGGTCACCTAGACTTATACAAGGTAAAACCTAGCGCTCTGATACCAACTTTGTCACGACCCGAAAGTACGGAACGTGACCGGCACTTAGATTACGAAGCGTCTAGAGGCGCCACGTAACCTAAGTAAGCCGAAGCCCAGAAATCTAAACCATGAAAAAGAAGAAGAAGCAGTAAAAGAAAACATGAAGGAACAAGTTTAAAACATCAGCAAATTTTCCCAAAAATTTCGGCAGAGTCTCCTCTATAAAAACTGGCCCCCAAACGGGTACAACAAGTATAATATACATAAACAACAATAAAAAGCATCCCCAAACGGGAGCTAACTCATCGCCAACAGGCGGAAACAACCACAACAAGCACAATAATATACAACGCCAAAGGGCGAGGCTCAAAACTCAAAAGAAAAGAAAACCACCAGATCAGAATAATACATGCGCGACTCTAAGGTCGAAATAAAAGACTGGTCCAATAAACTTATCAAGTAATACAAATATGGTTGATGGAGCTTACTAGATACAAATGAATGAATAAAAGTACAATGGTGGTTCCGATACAAGTGAACCAACCTACTATGCAAATCACCCTGAAGAAAAGATGTGCCAACAAGCTGCCACGGAAACCTGTACATCGAACCTGTAATAAAATTTGGCACAACGGGGGTGAGTTGCCAACTCGTGAGTAGAAGACATCTACGAAAAGAAATCGAATGCACGACGCTATCCTAGGTCATAATAATACACTATTATATCCTAATCATCTAGTAATAGCAGGGTAAAACTACGTGTAAGTGCAAATACTCCGTGCTCGTGTCAGTGCCTCATATAATACTATGTCATGTGAAATGAAATGCATGCACCATGAATGTAAAGTAACAAATCCTGAAATCCAGATATATATGTATAAGAAATCTTTAGCTGTTATCATAGTAAAATGTGTATAAGAATCTGAAATCTCAACAATGAAATCCAAGGAAATCCGTGTCAAGCATCGACACAACACATGTAATCTCAAGTCTCAATATCTCGGGCTCCGTCAGTCCGGATCGGCCCATATCATCAAATCTCACGACAACGGTCGGTATCCTCCGGATATCCGCCGCGCCAGACATCACCGGTAGGTAGCCTTCCGCTGCCAGGCTCATCGTCTACAACTCGATCTTCTTGCCCCGGGGTACCATACCGGGCACACCATGTACCCTAGACGGTTCATCCACTCCTCGAATCGGGTCTCGAAATCCATCAGAAAACATGAAATCTCATGGTGGACGACACCTACATCACGAGAAAACCGCATCTTATGTTTTTAAAAAGAGAGGAGGAGGAGAGAAAGAAGTTTTTACATATTCTTGCGGTTTTCTCCAAAATCCAGAAATCTCATAGAAATCCAAATCTCAAAATCATGAGTAACTATATGATAAGTGTCGGCATATGCCCATAATACTGCATGATAACATGAAAATATGAATGCATGAATGTCTAAGTAATAAATATCATGTCTGTACTAATGTCAGAGAATAATCACAATATTATATCGGTCTAGTTGTTAACTGATTCTATCCATAAAAGACAATATGATCTAAAGTGTACGTGACATAGCAATTACCGATGATGATGTGTGTGAGCCGGCAAATAAGTGTGCGTGGAATATGCGCATCATCGGTAATAGTGCTGGTGTCCTAACAGGTAAAGTTTATACTGATTATAGCAATATATAAAAGAACATGCACCATGATGATTACAGTATGAATGCAAGACAGATGTGCATTATCCACCCCTCTGCGACATACGAGAACAACTATAACTATATGAATCGAACCTAAACTAGTGTCCATCTAACCTCCTAAGGAACTTAACCTAAGAAACTAGTCATTAAGAAACAAGAGTCTACCTAGGTCTGAATCAATATCTCTAATAGTCAGCGATCCAGCCTCAATAACGTCACGTACGAAGTACGGCTTCCTCAAATCAAGAGTGCGGATCAATTATCATTTCTATGCCTCGTACGGTAAAATGCATCGTACGGCATCCCAATTTCGGGGTACGGGTCAAGTATCTCCTAGGTGTCTCATTATTCGTATAATGTCATCACCAACACATCTCATGATCAAGGTACTAAACTGTAATCGCCTACATCAATCATATATCATTGCCATCATAATGAGCATCATTAGTTTATCCACAGAAATATCATGTCATATGTATCATATTGTGATTAAGTCATACTGATATCATATCGTCCTCAAGTCACACCTCTATGATATCGACATCAGGTCACACCTATATGATGTCGTAATCAAGTCATACATATCCCATATCGTGATCAATCACAAGTTACAGTCCAGGTACTATTTTAGAGTCCCATGTACCTCAATATCATCACTACCCCTTATAATTTAAGTATACATGTTCATTATCTCATTCTCTAATGATCCGCTAACACTTAATACGACCGTATAGCCAAGAATCATGGCATCAAGCCCAGTTACACTATTTCATCATGCCTCGGATATCATATCACATCAATGAATCCCATATACGTGTTGTATATATATGTATATACCTATACCTAGTTCTATATATATACACATACACGTATACCCCATGTCGAGTTTCAGTGTGTGCGTGTGTGTTTCTATCTGAAACCTACGAACCTCTTCCAAGGTACTCATCCTCTGATATGGTTTTCCTAAATCAGTCTAGTCCAGCCTAGGGTCAATACTAGGGTCGTACTGATTAAGAATCTAGGGTCACATCTGGTTTCCTAATGTCAATAAGTACTATTCCTATTCTATGTTGCGGGGGTGCTAAACGCCATCCACCCGACTTCCCCCCGTAGATATGCATCTACTCACCTGGTCCATGTCTGCCGAAGACAGTGTCGCCATCCTCCTCTTCATCGCCCGCAGTCCACGTGAGGGGTACCTAAACGTAAACATATAAATCGTATCGTAAACTGAATCACATACGAAAGTCAAACGATACAAGGAACAAGCATAGATTAAAACCTATGTCCCGTCCACGCATAAGAACCAAATATCGCTCGATATCGGCGTACAAACTCCGATGGATCGAGATAAACATCAACAAATAACTCGTAGTTTTAAAACACCTTCCTTATATTATAAAACATGATTAAATCCATCGAAACCCTAAAATCCATCAAACCGTCCAATTTCGTAAAACCCGAAAATGCCAATTTACCGTTTTTCATCAAAACTTGACATTTAAATAAAACCAATGGTCATAAAACTCATTAAATAGCATAACTAGACTATACAAACCATTACTATATTTTTATTACACAAATTTGTATTAATTTGAAATTTCTGGTTTGCAACCTTTAACAATTTTCAACATTTTTCAAGCAAAATACCACAATTCCACCACAAAACATGATTTTGCTTGAATTAATGTATTAAACTACAATTCATGATGATAATGATATAATGAAACCATGATTATATTTTTAATTTCATTTATTTAGAAATTTCCAAAATCTAGTTTACAAAATACTAGCATTTTATTACTATTTTCCAATTATCAAAGGAAACTAGTGATCAAACTAAGTTTTTCTTTCCATTAACATGCTAATATTCTCACTAAAACTACAATCTAATGATAGCAACCTTAATTGGAATTTTATATTACCCACATATATATTTTATAAAAAACTAGTTAGCTAAAAAGTATAATTAAATCAATTTTAGATTAACAATTTACAACATATCATCCCTACAAGAATTTCCACTTATAAATATGTTAAACTAGTTATTATAACCCTCATTAATTAATAAAAATCACAACTTGATTTTTCAAACCCTAACTTGAATTTTAAAAGTAGTAAATAGAATTAATATATTAAATCTAATTAAGCTTAAATGAACATCTAATAACAATAAATCAAAAGAAAGAAATTTATACCTCCAAACCATGAAATCCAAACATGAAATGAGCCTCCAAAATGCATGCTTTCCATATCCAAATTCCATATAAAAATGAGCAAAGAATGAAGGGTAGGAAATAAATAGGATTTCGTGGAATTTTAATTGAATTTTTGAAGTATTTTTGATGAATTTTGAATAAAAATGAAGTGGGAAATGGGGGGGGGGGGCTGCCATGGGGTTGTGGCCGGCCTTAGTGGGAGGTGAGGGAGAGAAAGAAGAGAGTGTGATATTGTGTAGAAGTTTCAAGAGAAGAAACATCACTTAAAGGTCTTTTCATACTTTTATTTATTTATTTATTTTCTCTTTACTATAGAAACTCAAGAAAACTCTAGAAAATAGGAAAAATTTGCAAATAAATTTTGTATGATACACACTAAATTCTAACATGCCATGGTTCATTTTTGCAAATTAAAACCATTCAAATTTGTAATTTACACTAATTTAGTGTAAAAATAAATCTTATGTTAATATTTAAAATAATTAATTTAGGAAAAATATTTAATTAAACTAAAAATTTATAAGTGGCTAAATAAACACCATTTAGTAGTAATTACATAATTAAAATAGGTATTTTTGAAATTATAATGAAAAACAATCACAGTTTAGTTTTACGAAAAATACATTTTACTTTACCGAAAATCATAAAATTCACTTAAACAATTTTATTCATTTAATTATTCATTTAATTATTTTTAAAACGTTACACGAAACTTAAGAAACTGTCTGTGGGGGACTCTAAGGACTCGTCAATATTTTGACTGTGGATTTAACCACTAGCACGTCAGAGGTACTAGCCGTACGTAGCGGGCTACCAGGTATTGACCAAAAGGGAGGTCGATGAGCGAACTCATCCTGACACCTTACTGAGCCTGTCAATGACAATATCCGTACAATCTGGTTCGTTCGTCTATGAGCATCGCATAGCGGGCCTAGGGGGTTGGTAAAATTCAGACCCCCAAAAGCGGTACAAGTCGTTTCGGAGTGTAGCACAGAACACCCTGAGATACTACTGGAATACCTACCAGTAAATCTCCTGCCTTGGCCAAGGACTTCGTGTAATGGCTCTCCTAGACACAGCGCGATCTCACCCCCAATACCGGGAGAGACGAAATCCCTGCCAATCCGCTTACTGCCTCCATGTGGCTCGGGACTGTACCCAACAAAACCTTTTTGCACGACTCCTTTGAGCCGTGGTAGGGTAGTAATCAAAGCACAGTGGGAACTCACATGAGACAAATGACGATCTCAGGTCGATGAACTAACCTGTACACATGTCACCAGGGAACTGCTATCTGACGTCAGGTATAATACCAACTAGCATGTTCCCGGCGAGTCCTGTCCGGTGTACTCATAACCCAATGAGCACCTGTTTACATCTTAGGTGAACCAACTGACACCAATGACTTGTAAGACCGGCCACCACCCCTCGTTGGGGTCTCGACTGTATACACTAGTCTACTAATGGAGTATCGATGCCCAATCTCGAAACTCCCACGACTAGGGACCTTTTAAGGATGTGCTTATAGACCCCAGCTCCCACGTATATGATCGCCATCATACTGCTGGCCGTCAAGCAAGAATCCTAAGGGATCAACGCGCAATAGTGACCTGTAAGGTCACCTGAAGCATTATACGATGATAATGATAAACCAGATGGCATACTATCATCTTGAGTAAGACTGTCCTACCGGTATAGGTCCTCCCTCAATCATTGCAATCACGTGCCTGTGATCCAATAATTGACTCTAAGGGCACTATATCCAACATCGTCTTCGGCCTCGAAGACTTTGAGCAAGCTTGTTCATTTCATTATGTGAACCCTTACTAGTGTTCGGGTGTTCACTACTTAGAGAGAAGGGACTACTACACGGAGCTTTAGAAGCGAAGGACCGGTCTACAAAGGTTGTATTCCTTATTCACTTTGTATGCAAAGTTGTTTGCATGTTGTTTTGTTTAATTCTCTAATTAAGATTCTAGGGTTAGGGTTGCTTAGAACGGCAAATTTTTGAAAACGGCATGCACGATACCTCCCAAAACCTTGCTGCCGCGCTACATAACCCAATAGTGGTATCAGAGTCAAGCTAGAGATTTAAACGTTATATGTTAGATTACGAAACCGAAACTACTCCATAACTTGAAACACTGAATCTGGTTTCTGTCGAATTTTTAAAGTCCTCTAAAAAAAATTTAGCAACTGCAGAATGTTGTATGTGATATAACATGAACACTGTGAAAACTTGAAGCCATTTGGTCGGATTTTGGCTGAGCACATGAGCAATAAAACCAAGGAGGCCGGCCCAATATTGTTGTTTTGGCTTGAAATTTTCATGGTGTTCCAGTGTCTGGGTTTTGGTGTTTTAGGTGTTGCTAGTTTTTGCTAAATTTGCATGTGATGTTAACTTTCTGCAAAGGCAATTCGGAGAGTTTCGTAATCGTAATTCTAAAATCTATTCGGGTTATTTAGACGATGTTAAAAAGTTCGAACGGAAATCAATAACCATGTTTTTCCCTCGCTGGAAATTTTCAAGAGTTGGATTTTTTCCGAATTTAAAATTTTCAGAAAATCATTCAAGCGATTCTGTAGACCCTTTAGAAGAACGATACCCAAACTTGACTTTTTGGATCGCGGAACCGCGGTCATACCCTAGGGTTTGCGGCAGTTCCGTGGTGACATGAGTGAGGCATGGGTCGGCCCTTCTACGGATGGTTCATAGGAGCTGTGGCGTGTTCTGGGTACTTTTTGAACTCCGCTCAAGTGTTGAGCTTGTTGGGAAATTTTGGGTGCTTACTTATTCGATCGAAAAGTTTAACTTCGTATAGCTATCTGTGATTGTGATACAATATTTAGAATCCACATAATTAGTTATGAGATAACTAGTTTGAATTTTATAAATCTAGCAGTTTAGTCTCATTTGATCGGTTGCCACGGGATTTTGATGTTGATCAAAAGTCCGTCGCAATTACGTAGTGTACGCGGATACTCGCTGGGTAACCTTACTAGATAGCCATTCCCCATAGCCCCGACCAAGTGTCTGTAGGAGAACCTCGTCGCCAAAAGCATCCGTTCGGGTGCTCACGGCCGCGGTGTTCAGCCTTAGTGCACTTCGTCGACGGCATCAGGTGTGCAGCCGTCTATTAAAGTTTCCGACGAGCATTCGATCAGGTTATCGGGAATCTTGTTGAATTACCCAAAAGGTTATTGAAAAGTGTTTTCAATATCGAGACTAAAATGCGGGGTTTATAATTGTTAGGCATGTGATGTCTAATGAATTCATTTATTGGGCATGAAATCCAAAGTATGTGATACATTGGGTTTATGATGTTTAAGAGGGTTGCGGATTCCAACTGTTGTAGTTTTTCACTTTCTTTTCTGCGACCGTAAGTGTAATATGTAATGTATCGCCGGTTTCGTTGCTATGCGTCAACGACAATTGGGATACGCATATTTACTTACGTTGATGACATGTGATGTTATGTGTTGCTGTGATATGTTATATTGGATCGTCGTGTTTTGAATAGCTGGGTTTTTTTTTGTGAGATGAGAGTTTTTCATTTTCATTCATATAAAAGCTTGCATGTAATATTCTTTTATTGGGGCACTTCCGGGTTGAGGATGATGTCACCATTGATGTATATTATTTACTTTTCCACATTAGGATAGACCCAAGGAGGAGAGCACAAGTAACCGGGTTCTAGGGTCCAGTGGGAGACCATCTCGAGGAGTCAAGACCGGGTCTCCTAACTCTAGAATTGGGAGGGTTGCTTGCCGCTCTCGTAGGGGTTTAGGGATGTGGGTTTGGCTATTCATCGCGAACGTGGAATCCGCGTTTTTTATTGGCTTAAATTAAAACACGGAATTCCTAGTATATCCAATATTTCATATGTGTTCTTCTGCTGCTGATATTCTGTGATGTGATTACTTGATATGTTCTGAGACAAATGCCTATATTATATATATGATATATAATAACTATTGCTGCTTTCGTTTCTTCTGTGATGCTTAGGAAGCATAATTTGATGGGACTTTATTAATGAGATTAATGAAACTAAAAGAAATCTAAAGATGTTGTAGAAACTTGTTTAAGAACTGGTAGCTCTAGTTCTTGCTTTGCATAGCGGTATTCCTTGTAGAATATCCAGCACCTTATTTGATAAGGAAAGAGCCGAGATCCCTTCACCGGGAGTGACCTCTTTAGCGAAACTAGCAGATGCTACAACCCACTCGGTTTGTCTTTTGATTGATTCTATAGTTTTTGCTTAGTGGTATTTGTGAAATATCCAGCACCCTATTCGATAAAGAAAGAGCCGAGATTTCTTCGCCGCGAGTGACATATTTAGCAAAACTAGTAAAAGCCTCAAAAACACTCCTTTTTAAAATCACTCGATTCTACAACGATATCAAGTTCATTACGCAAAAGGTTTTCATAAAAACATGTCGTAGCCCTCCGTCATTTCAGATAAGTACTTCATAGTATTCGTGCTGCGTTTGTTGACCTTGTCAAGGCATAGTGTGCGGTAGCTATTTATGCTTATCTGCAAAAGCATATGATGCGATTGAGTTAGGGTAGCCGTGCGACCTTGCTGACCTTGTCAAGGGTCATGCGGGTGGGTTTAATTCAATCGGGAAATGACGGGTTGAACTTGACTTGCGATTTATGGTTTGTTGACCTTGTCAAGGTCATAGATTGCTTGGGGCAAAATATTATCGGGAATTTCAAGTATTGAAATTTGCAATGAGATTGCATACCTTTCATGAGATAGTTGGATCCCGATACCCACTGCGAGTACGAGTTACTCCTGGGAGAGTTTTACACATTACAATTAGCCGATAAAGTAGGTGTCTAGAAAGGTGTTAACGGGGTTACACCCCTGGGAAATCGAGGTTTATTCTAATTAGGTCCGTGCGAAAGCACGGGAAACCTCCCTCAAAGTACCGACACTGGCCTGGCCGAAAGATTGGCGAACTTGTAGGGTGTAATTAATCTCGGCTAGTCTTACCTTTTAAAGTTTGAAAGAAGATTTGATAAAAACAGTGGGAGTCATCCTGATCAGATAAAATAATAACCGATCTGATCTTGCAAGAGCTCACACAGAGTGTTTTCTTCTCTCTCTCTCCTGGTAGCGACCATGTCATGACTTAATCAAGATAATAATATGGATACATTGACCGAACCTGCTTATTATACCGTGCTAAGGAACGTTGGTTCCGCTCTATCTTATAATTGTTATAAGTCCTAGCGGGAAATAGGGGAATATCCGGATTTCCATGCTACCCATTCAAGGAATAAGCATGTTGATGGATATTCTTCGGGTGTGTTCGTTACCAAGAACTGTTTCTCAGTATCCTCTACATCCTAGGTATGAGATACCGTATTAGGATCCTATATATGTAATCTGTTACATGGGCTACAGACAGGTAGAGAACTGAGAATGGGTGATATGTCTCTAAGTGTGGAGAATGGTGCAAGTGTTGCAGCCAAACTAGTTGGCAGATATCACCTTGTATTAAATACATTGATTCTTAACGATTGTTATAACATATCGAACCTGATATACAACATTACATCAAATTCTTTATTGAGTTCAAGAAAGGATATAATCTGTATTGGAGGATTATGTTGTGAACATTTTCCTGAATCAAGAGTTGATTGGATCAGGAACATTATATAATAGCATATACGTTCTAAATCAAACCACAGTTCAAAGTATGTAGAACACACACAAGAGGGGTAGTTCAGAAATGAACGAATCGTTCTTGTGGCATTGTAGACTAGGTCATATAAATGCGACACGACCAGCTAAGTTACATAAGGATGAATATAAGAATATGTTCGAATTTTTCATCTTATGCTACTTGCCAGTCTTGTCTCAAAGATAAAATGACCTATACTCCATTTACTGGTAATAGAGAAAGAGTTACTGAACTCTTGGGACGGATAAATGATGATGTATACGGTCCTATGTCTACAAATGCTAAGGTTGGTTCTTTCTACTTCATTATATTCACTGATCTTCTCTCTGGATTCGGACAAATGTTCCTGTTGAAACACAAGTCTAAAACTTTTGAGAAATTCAAGGAATATAAGCTTTAAGTTGAGAACCAGACGGGTTGAAGCATTAATATCCTACGATGTGATTGATGAGGAAAATACTTGGGCATGGAGTTCCTGGATTTTCAAAACAGAGAATGGGATTCTCTCTCAGCTTACTCCTTCGTATATACCATAGCACAACGGTGTATTGGGGTGGAGGTATCGCACCCTATGAGATAAGGTGCCTTCTATGATGAGTACTGCTGAGTTACCTGTTTTCTTTTGGAGTTATGCACTTGAGAAGCTGCATACCTATTGAATGGGGTTCCATCCAAATCAGCGCCTACCACTCCATATGAGATATGGAATGGGAAAAGACCATGTCTTAAACGAGTTAAGATATAGGGTTGCTCGGCCAATGTTGAAAAGCAAAATCTGGACAAACTCGAGGCAAGGTCAGTTCTGTATAAGTTTGTTAGGATATCCAAAACATTTGCGAGGGTATATCTTCTACCTAACTGAGGAGCAAAAGTTGTTTTGTCTCTCAGCATGCCACCTTTTGAGAAAAGGAATTTCTCGTGAAGAAATTTGTGGTCATGAGGTAGAACTGGAAGTTGTTCCAGCTTGATAAACTAACAGCTGATGATTTAGTGGAACCAAAGGATTCAATAGTCTCCAACGAACCTCAGCCTCTCTGCGAATCTGGAAGGGTTCCTCATCCACTTGAAAGATACTATGGTCTTCTCGGTTCAAGTGGGAGAGAGGATTGCATCATGGTTGATGATGGCCCAACTAAGTTCAAGCAGGCCGTCATGACTGGGGACTCTGTGAAAAGGCTGGATGCTATGCGATCAAAGATGGAATCCATGTACACCAACAAAGTATGACTTTGAATGTTGCACCTGAAGGGATAAAACCCATTGGGAGCAAATTGGATCTTGAGAAGATTCTTGGTGTAGATGGAAAGGTTAAAACTTTCAAAGCTACGCTTAAGTCCATCAGGATTAGAGCATGCATCGCGGAGTTGGAATATCTGTTTTGATGTGGCAGTCAAAGAGTTTGACTTCATCAAAAAGGTAGATGAACCTTGTATATACAAGAAGGTAGTAGAGAGTAAGGTTGTCTTCCACGTATTATACGTAGATGACATACTCTTGATAGGAAATGGTTCCTATGCTACACTCGGTCAAGCTCCTCTAATCACGAGGATTCTCCATGGATGATACCTACTACATCTTGTGCATTATGATCTATGGTGATAGATCTAAGTGGATGTTGGGAGTGTCCTAAATCCAATTACATTAACACCATACTAAAGGCGTTTAGTATGGAGGACTCTAAGCATGGTGGTTCGTCCACTTACTCAGGAATCTCTCTCTCCAAAAAGAAGTCTTCCAAGACTGATTTGGAAAGAGCTCACGTGCAAGGGATACCCTATGCTTCGGCAGTAGGCTCTATCATGTTTGTGATGTTATGTGCCAGGCCAGATGAAGATGACTCACTAGGTGCAGTGATCAGGAATCAATCGGATCTTGGGAGAATCTTTAGATAGCTGTGGAGGACATTATTAAGTACTTAAGAAGCACTAAAAGAATGTTCTTAGTTCAAGCCTCCAGATTGATAAGGTCGACTGAAAGTCAGTCACAGGCATTGTCTTTACCCTCAGTGGAGGGACGGTATGTTGGAAGAGTTCCAAGCTAGTTACCGTGATATACTAGACGATAAAGGCTGAATACAATGCTACCAAAGATGCTGCCAAAGTGGCTGTCTTGGCATTTCTTGTTCATGAGATGAACATGGTTCCTACCATTGAGTGTCCAATAACTGTTATTGTGACAACAATGGAGTTGTGGGTTTGGTCTAGGAACACCGGTCCCATCAGCGTTCCTGTAACGCCTTGAAAAGTCGTTTTGGCGTTTTCTGGAAAATTGGTAAATATTTGGTATATTTCCGTAAATCATCATTATTTTTATTTTGCATTATAGGCCTATTTATACCTAATTTGGATAGGTAATTGCTAGTTTTTAGTAGCTAATGAGTTACTTATAAATTTCTGGTCGTTTTAAAAAATTTCCCTAATTTACTATTTTTAATATTATTTTAAGCTGTTAAAAATACATTAAATTAGCGATAAATACAAATTTGAATGGGCTAATTACATGCATTACAACCATGACAAATAAAATCTAGTTTGTAATATAATTTTTTGTATGTTATTTCCAAGTTTTAATTAGTTATAATCAAAGGAAATTAAAATTTTAAATAAATTAAACTAAAACTTGCAATTTTGAGCTTGTCGGGGGTCTTTTTGCATAGAAATTTTTTGTACACTCTCTCACAGCCTCACACCTCATATTGGTCGGCCCCACCACTACTGCAGCAGCCACTTCTCCCCTCTCTTTTTGCCTTCAACTCTAGTGAATGAATTGATTTAAATAGGATTTAAATATAGTAATTTATGTATGGGTTTTGAGTGATATGAGAGGGCTTTGAGTTTGGTTTTTTCAACTCCAATTCCTCACTTTCCCCCATCCCTTACCCCTGGCCGAGCTTCAAACTGCTGCATCTCCCCATTTTCCCCCATCTCCTTTTGCTTCAATTTCATCCAAAAATCCACCGAAATCCACAATTTTCTTCACAAATTCAGCACAATACCCTATTCTATCTCTTCTCAAACCCAAATTGGTTTAAATCTTGGAGAAAAGAGACATCTTTGGAGGCTAGAGCAAGCTAGGGTTTGGACTTGTGAGGTATAATTTCAATCTATGGTTAATTAGTAGTTTAAATATTGCTAAATTAGAACTTTGAAGTGTTATTTTGTTGCTAATCTCATTCTAGGTTTTTAAAGAGAGTAGTTTGATTTAAACTAGGGTTTTAGCTCACCATTACTAAGTTAATTAATTCTATTTTGCTATCTAGTTGTTATTCAAACCTAATCTAAGAGGTTAACTTGCTATTTGGGTTTCAAATTAGTGTTAATCTAGGTTTTTCTAGTGTGAAATTTGTTTGGAATTGATAGTTTATTAAATCAAGAAAGGGTTTGTTTATGGAAAATAGGATTTGAAGCATTGCTAATGTGTTGGAATTTAGTGTAGTGGCTATCTAATGGTTTAACTTAGGTGATTATTCTTGATAGTAGTCTTTTGTCGCAAATCTGCAATGTTTGCACCGAATTTGGAATGTTCGCGCATACTAGTTTTTTTTCTAAAATTATGTGATGAATTATTTGTGATATCTTGTTTATATTTTTGGCATCTCCTACGACATTTAGGATGTGAGAATGCAAAACTTGTTTTGATCGGGTTTAGTTTTGGCGACAACAATTTTAGTTAAGGCTGTAGTGTTTTTCGTGTGTGTTCCGCGCACCAAGTGGACCATATGCCTAACTCGTTGACATTGACCCTTTCATTCTATGACTTGAGCACGGTGGCATACCTACGCCTCAGGGACAGACCGATCTTCCTTCCCCAGGCTGCATGGATAGGCTAGAGTCTGGTATGGAGGAGTTGCGACAGATGATGGGAGGTATGCAGGAGTTACGACAGATGGTGGGATCCTTAGTAGAGGCCAGTCGTGCACCGAGATTGGAGGACGCACCTACCACAGCACAGGCTACGATAGTACCTGCTGCCCAGACAGTCGCTCCTATTACTACAGTGGCTATTCCAGTATCACTACAGGATTTCATGAGGCTGAGACCCCCAGTTTTCACCGGCACCGATGCAGCGAAGGATCCACAGACATTCCTTGACAATTTAGCTAGGATTTGCCGTTCGCTCAGATGTTCCGACGACAGATGGGTAGAGCTTACAAGTTTTCTTCTGGAGGGCCTTGCGCAGACATGGTGGGAGTCAGTCGAGAGAGGTCGAGCTGTAGGTCTACCGCTTATGACTTGGGCCGAGTTCACAACAGTATTTCTAGCCTGTTTCCTTCCAGAGAGCGTTCGTGATGCTAGATCTCGTAGTTTTGAGGCTTTGATCAAGACTCCAGGGATGACAGTGTCCGAGTATGATATCCAGTTTACCCATTTGTCCCGATATGCTCCGTACTTGGTTGATACTGAAGAGAAGAGGGTAATAAGGTTTGTGCAGGGACTCGACACACAGTTATTTCTTGCCATCGGCGCCCAGCACTTTGACACTTAAGCAGCTGTTATGGACACGGCCTTATGGATGGAGGCGCGCATTTCAGAGACTTCGGCCGTTTCTGGGCCGAAGAGGATTCGTACCGATATTCCAGCTCAAAGCATCGTGCCAGATTCTATCCGAGAGATGGTGGCGGTAGAGGAGTTAGACGGGGTAAGCTATTTTGTTCTTATCCGCAGGGCCAGCAGGCGTCGCCAGGATGTTTTGGGTGCGGGAGTCTGCACCATCGTATCAGAGACTGTCCGGTGAGAAGACAAGGAGCGGCGACAGTTCCACATGTGACTTTACCACCTTCACCACCTCCTCAGAGAGCTCTACTTCCTACCCCGGTGGTGCTCCACGTCAGTTAGGCGCCCCCAAAGGCCATGGACGTGGCGGTCCTATTCAAAGAGGACGAGGAGGCCGAGGCCGAGGATAGCCAGCTATTGGTGGAGGACAGGCCCGAGTGTTCGCTTTGACTCTGCAGGATGCGCAGGTATCCAATGCTGTTGTGATAGGTACCTTGCTAGTATGTTCTTTCGACACGCGAGTATCATTTGACCCAGGTTCCAAGCATTCGTATGTATCTACACACTTTGCACTGATGTTGGGCCATGAGTCATCGTCGTTAGATCAGCCGCTTGTTGTTATTACTCCGGTAGGCGAGTCGTTTGTCGCTCGTTTTGTGTTTCGATTGTGTTCCGTTCATATCGGGGAGAGGGATTCGTCGGTTGATTTGATTCTTCTCGATATGTTGGAATTTGATGTGCTTCTGGGCATGGACTGGCTGGCCACTTGTTATGCATCTGTTGACTGCCATGAGAAGGCAATCAGATTTAGCTTTCCGGGAGAGCCAGTCCTTGTTATTCAGGGAGACCGCAGCGTCACCCTCCCAGCTTGATTTCGTCTCTTCACACTGGTCAGCTCTTGCGGAAAAGATGTTAGGGATTCTTAGCTTATGTTTGTGATACTCGAGCTGCAGAGGTTCCTTTGGACCAGATCCCGATTGTTAGTGAGTTCCCTGATGTTTTCCCTGACGAGCTGCCTGGGCTACCTCCTGAGCGCGACGTTGAGTTCTGCATTGACTTAATTCCCGGCTCGGGGCCTATTTCTATACCGCCTTATCGGATGGCCCCGGCGGAGCTTAGAGAGCTGAAGGATCAGTTGCAGGATTTGTTAGATAAAGGGCTTATTCGACCTAGCGTGTCTCCGTGGGGTGCTCCTGTCCTGTTCGTCAAGAAGAATGACGGCAGTTTGCGCTTGTGCATTGATTACCGCCAGCTGAACAGGGTTACTGTACGGAATAGATATCCCTTACCACGTATCGATGATTTGTTCGACCAGCTTCAGGGTGTGGGATACTTTTCAAGGATTGACTTGCGATCGGGTTACCATCAGTTGCGGGTGCGGCAGGAGGATATTCCGAGGACGGCTTTTCGCACACGTTACGGGCACTATGAGTTTTTGGTGATGTCTTTCGGACTCCCCAATGCACCAACCGCGTTTATGGACTTGATGAACCACATTTTCAGGCCGTATCTAGATCTGTTCATCATCGTGTTTATTGACGACATTTTGGTGTATTCCCGGAGCTGAGAGGAGCACGAGCTGCACTTACGGATCACATTACAGACTTTGAGGGAGCACCAGCTATTCATGAAATTTTCCAAGTGCGCATTTTGGCTTAACAGCGTTGATTTCTCGGGTCACATGATTACGAGAGATGGCATATGTGTGGACCCGAAGAAGATCGTGGCCGTTCAGCATTGGCCCAGACCGGCATCAGTTATGGAGATCCGCAGTTTCCTAGGCCTGGCTGGCTACCACCGACGATTTGTTCAGGACTTCTCCCGTATTGCTGCACCGTTGACCAGGTTGACCCGGAAGGGGGTTCCTTTTGATTGGACCGAGGCGTACGAGCATAGCTTCCTGCAGTTGAAGACTCATCTGACTACTGCACCAGTGTTGTCATTGCCTTCGGGATCGGGTGGATTTGTGGTTTATTGCGATGCTTCTTGAGTGGGACTAGGTTGCGTATTGATGCAGTACGACAGGGTTATTGCGTATGCTTCTTAGCAGCTGAAGACACATGAACAGAACTATCCTACGCACGATTTAGAGATGGCTGCAGTGGTGTTTGCACTCAAGATCTGGAGACATTACATATACGGCGAGTCGTGCCAGATATTTACGGACCACAAGAGCTTGAAGTACATATTTCAACAGCGAGACCTGAATCTGAGACAGCGCCGTTGGATGGAGCTGGTGAAAGACTATGATTGCGGGATCCTTTACCATCCGGGCAAGGCGAACGTAGTGGCTGATGCTTTGAGTAGGAGGCCCGGAGGTAGTTTATCTTGTTTGAGCACTGTACAGAGGCAGTCGTCAGCAGATTGGCAGATTGGCAGAAGGTAAAAGGAAAAGACGACTGAATGGTCTTATTCAATTTCTCCAGAACCGGAAACCATCCTCGAATCTGAAACAAGTTTCTTCGAGTTCGTATGTAACTATACGATGGTCATATCCAATAAAAGGGGATCTTCGTAGTGATACGGATATTCCGGAGAAATGCAAAGGGTAAAAGTAAGAGTGGCAATGAAGTATGCAACTCAGACAATCCAAAAGTCAATGAGTTTTAAGAAGGTTCGGTTAACTTAGTTTATGAGTTCTAGTCTAGAGTCGGGACATGGTCGCTGCCAAAGAGAGAAAAGAAATACTCAGCGTGCACTCTAACCTAAATCAGAATGGTTAATCATTTTATCTAATCAGGATATCTCCCGCTGTATCATCAAATTCTCCTCCAAACCCGAAAGAAGAATTAGTCGGGATCATCTAAAATCACCCGAAGAGTAAACCAACTCATCAGTAGGAATCGGGATCCAACTATCATCGCATGATAACTTGATGGAATCCACTCAAGTTATCACACTCCAGAAGGTATGCGCATGCGTGGCAAGTTTTCTGTATGTTTGAAACTCCCGATGTGATTTCTACCCCATGCTCTTATGACCTTGACGAAGGCCAACATATCATAAGTCACATGTTAAGTTCTACCCATCATTGTCCAGGTTAATTTGAACCCACCTGTACATACCCTTGATGAAGGCCAAAATAGTAGTACGGCTGTCCCAAGCCAACGCATCTATCTATGCAACAGAAAAGTAACAAATAGCTACCATACACTATGTCTTGACGAAGGCCAACATACATAGCATGAATACGAAGTGCTACCCGTCTGAAATGACGGAGGGCTACGAATGGTCTTTGGCGAAAAACCTTTAACATAATGAACTTGATATTGTTGAATGAATCAGATAGCTTTACAAATATATAATGGCGAAAACTTTTGCCAAAGAGGTCACTCCCGGTGAAGGGATCTCGGCTCTTTCCTCGTGGAATGAGGTGCAGGATATTCTCACTGAATACCTCGATGCAAAACAAAAAGTAATCGACTATAGTGAAGTTATTACCCTGACGCAAACTTCTGCCCAAGGGGTCACTCCCGATGAAGGGATATCGGCCCTTCCATCGTGGAATGAGGTGCTGGATATTAATAACCGAATACCACTGTGCAAAACAAAAGATAACGTCCTTGCAAAAACAGCTTTTTGAAAATTTGTTCCAACAACATCGAATATGTATGTTTTCCTTACATTGATCAGAATCAATGCAGTCCCATCAATTAATCACACCAGAAAAGAATGAAAATATGATGTACGTATATGCCATCCGCATTCGCCACTGGGTCCCGTCATCACGCGTTAGGTTACTTAACTAACGACAGAGCGGGGACTGGACTAGCGCGAGTACAGAACATATACAACATCTACTAGAATATATATCAATATATAATATAATCGCCCCAAGCATGATAAATGCAACATCACAGATAAGCGATAAGCATCATAGAACAATACAGATAATCTGGGAGCCCCGGGTTTCCTTTGAACCATAAGTGAAACCCGACGTTCCCCAGGTCGTGTGGATAGCCTGTGCAATGAAAACCTAGACCCCTACGAGTGCGACAAATTACCCGACAAAACCAGAAGCGAGGAAGCCCCCTTCATCAAAGTGAATGGGCCACCAGGCAC
Organism: Agapanthus africanus; assembly: GCA_030015575.1. Classification (NCBI taxonomy): domain Eukaryota; kingdom Viridiplantae; phylum Streptophyta; class Magnoliopsida; order Asparagales; family Amaryllidaceae; genus Agapanthus; species Agapanthus africanus. The sequence continues at coordinate 301,422,322 of CM057343.1, read as the reverse complement.
TTCATGGAATCCAGTAACTTGAGCACTCCACCTTGGATCAACCTGTACCCCCTACGAGTGGGGCGAATAGCCCTCCAATTCTAGATTGAGGCCCCTTTCATCTCAACGCCATGAGATGCGGGCCCGTTGCCCTCTAGAACCCGGCTATCCGTGCACTCCATCACGGGGTAATCCTAGTACAGAAAAGAAAATATGTACAACGGTGACATCGACCTCAACTCGGTCGTGCCCCAAACAAATAATATACAAACAGGCAGTGATGGCAGTCCACAAGTCGGATGCTCGCCCCGCGATATCAAATGTATAAATGAAACTAAACTGTACTAACATTGCATCCACGCTATCCACCATGATGATTCCGCAACAAACACAGCACAACACAGAACATCAACGTGAATGTCACGTTCGCAAAACCCATCTAAAAGAACTATAGAAATTAGACAAGTTGTACCGCTCTAATGACATTCACGGTCGCAGATAGTAATGCATGTACTGTAAACTTTAAACAATGTTAGAAATATCGACTTCGAAATAACCCCGAATAGCCCAAACTTAAGAATAAAACCATATCCAAACTGGGCTAAATAAACAATACCAGTGAACCTACATTCCATAGACTACTGCACACTAAAAAATTCAAGTCCATTGCCCTGAACAAAACCAACCAGCTCGAAAATTTCCATATTCTCGCCAGGCCATTTTAGGTGGAATGGGCTCGTATTTGGGGAGTGTTCTAGTGGTCATCATAGTAGTCTTCTGCAGTTGCTTAAATAATTTTAGAAGAAACAGAAAAATTTGACAGAGAATGGAATACAAAGGGTATTTATTCGGAGTTGTTTCGGTTTCGATACATTAACATCGTCAAAAACAACTAGTATGTGGTTAATGGGTTGGCTCTGATACCATGTTGGGTTACACCAGCTCCCCGTCCATCAATCCGTGGCAAAATGCGGAACGAAAACTTTAAAAACCCAGCGCTAACGGAACCCTAATTCCCGGATCGAACCATTAACCCGATACTAGTTAACTGTAAAAGGAGTTTAAAGAGGTTATACTGATCGATACGTGTCCTTCGGTCTTCAACCTTTGTCCCAAGCCCCTCACGGCTTCCTCGATCAAGTTTGTTCTTCGGTCTCCCCACATCGAAGAAGATCTACGTCGAGGGTTAGTAATACGGGCTCTCGCCTCAAAACCAAAGAACTCAGGTATCTAGTTTGCTAACCTAGATAGCCAAGATGAAGTAGAGTGTGTTTGTGATTACTTTGTCTCAAAACACCCAAGGATTCTCAACTCATGAGAAAGTTTGGGTGGAGGTTAAAGAAGTTGCCAAGAGAGAGGAAAGTGTGAAGCTTTTGAAAAATGCAAGTGAAGAAATGTTCCTGCCGTTTTCTTCAGTTGTTTTGGCTTAGTGTTTTGTGTTATCTTTTGAGAGCAAAAAGTAAGCAACTAAAGAAAGAACCCCACACTCAAAAAGATCTGCCTCTTGCCTCAATAAAATATCTCACAAATTTCTTAACCAAAACAAAACTAATCCATGTCATGAGTCACCAAGTGCACATGCACCATGAATGAATCCATGACAAAACTTAACCTCACATTTTCCACACAATAAACATTAAACCCAAAATGTTTACTAGAAAAGAAATGGCAACCCTAAAGCTATCTTGTAACGAATTACAAGAATACCCCCCATCCGTATATACATACTCGCATCCGTATTCCGACTGAATACGAATACAACAAGACGAAAATAATCCAACAATATAATATTAGGATCTGGCTTAAACCAAAGCCCACTAGTATTATACGTCCGATCATGATCCGTGCATAAGTGCACGTATATGATCGAACCCTGCCATAAAACCATACGGCCTCTACAACGTTTCGGCCGAACCAGGGAAACCCTCTGTGTGGGGCTCTAAAGACTCATCAATACGCTGGCAGTGGATTTAACCACAATCACGTCAGTGGTACTAGCTGTATGTAACGGCTACCCAGGTATTGAGCGAAAGGGAGGCCGACGAGCAAACTCATCCTGAAACCCCTACTGAGCTTGACAGTGACAATATCCGTACAGTCCGGTCCGTTCGTCTATGAGTATTGCATATCGAGTCTAGGGGGTGGATAGAGTCAGACCACTAATAACTTGACATTCAGTGTCGGTATGAAGCCCTATCACCACCTGAGAAACTACCGATCCTAGATCAGTAATTCTCATCTACCCCGGCCGAGGATTTCTGGTGATGGCCATGCACAACGCGACATCAACCCGCAATACCGGGAGAGACGAATCCCCTGACGATCTGCTCACTGCATCCATGTGGCTCGAGACTGTACCCAACTAAAACCTGTTTGCACGACTCCTTTGAGCCGTGGTAGGGTAGTAATCAAAGCACAGTGGGAACTCATACGAGACAAATGATGATATCAGGTCGATAGACTAACCTGTACACATGTCACCAGGGAACTGCTATCTGACAATAGGTATGATACCAACTAGTATGTTCCCGGCGAGTCCGTCCGGTGTACTCATAACCCAATGAGCACCTGCATACATCTTAGGTGAACCAACAGACACCAATGGCTTGTGAGACCGGCCACCACCCCTTGTCCGGGTCTCGATCAGTATACACTAGCCTACTCTGGAGTATCTATGCCCAATCTCGAAACTCCTACGACTAGGGACTTTTAAGGATGTGCTTATAGACCCCAGCTCCCACATATATGATCGCCATCATACTGCTGGAAGTCAAGCAAGAATCCTATAGGCTCTATCAACATGTAATAGTGATCTGTGAAGTCACCTTAAGCATGTACACGATGATAAAGACAAACCAGATAGCATACTATCATCTCGAGTAAGACTGTTCTACCGGTATAGGTCCTCCCTCAATCATTGCAATCACGTACCTGCGATCCAATAATTGACTTCAGGGCACTAAAGTCAACACCAACATCCGTCTATATCTATCTTTATAGATCTTTATCTCTAAGATGTAGGAGGCATCACCTAGATCTTTCATGAAGCACTTGTGTGATAAGAAGAGCTTGACTGAGTGTAGCATAGGAACATCGTTTCCTATCAAGAGTATGTCTTCCACGTACAATACGAGCAAGACAACCTTACTCTCTACTACCTTCTTATATATACATGGTTCATCTATATTTTTGATGAAGTCAAACTCTTTGATAGCTTCCTCAAAACAGATGTTCCAACTCTGCGATGCCTGCTTTAATCCGTAGATTGATTTGAGCAGCTTGCATATGCTTCCGCTGTCTACGAAGCCCTCTGGCTGTGTCATGTACACGCTCTCTTCTAAATCACCATTTAGAAAAGCGGTCTTGACGTCCATCTGGCAGATTTCATAGTCATGGTATTTAGCAATGGCAAGTAGGATCCGGATGGACTTAAGCATGGCAACAGGAGAAAAAGTCTCATCATAATCGACACTAGGCCGTGGACGAAAACCTTTTACTACAAGTCTAACTTTGAAAGTCTCAACTTTTCCAACTACACCAATTTTCTTCTGAAAGATCCACTTGCTCCCGATGGATTTTACCCCTTCAGGAGAAACTTCTAAAGTCCATACTTTGTTGGTGTACATGGATTCCATCTCAGATCTCATAGCATCCAGCCATTTCACAGAGTCCCCACTTGTGATGGCCTGCTCGAAACTAGTTAGGTCATCATCTTCCATGATGCAATCCTCGCTCCCACCGTCTATAAGAAAACCGTAGTATCTCTCAGGTGGATGAGGAACCCTACTAGATCTGCGGAGTGGCTGAGGTTCGTCGGGGACTATTGAATCCTCCAGTTCTACCAAATCGTCAGTTATAATTTGTGTAGCTGGAAGTTCTTCCAGTTCTACCTCATTACCACTAATTTCTTTCATAAGAAATTACTTTTCTAAAAAGGTGGCATGTTGAGAAACAAACATTTTTTGTTCCTCGGAATGGTAGAAGATATATCCACAAGAATCTTTTGGATATCCTACAAACTTGCATAAACAGAACTTGCCTTGAGCTTGTCTGGATTTGCTTTTTAACATAGGCCGGACAACCCCATATCTTAACTCGTTTAAGAGATGGTCTCCTCCCATTCCATATCTCATATGGAGTGGTAGGCATGGATTTGGTCAGAACTCTATTCAATAGGTATGCAGCTATCTCAAGTGCATAATCCCAAAAGGAAATAGGCAACTCAGTATTACTCATCATATAGCGCACCATATCTAATAGGGTGTGATTCCTCCTCTCCGAAACTTCATTCTGCTGTGGTGTATACGGAGAAGTAAGTTGAGGGAGAATCTCATTCTCTTTTAAATAGTCACGGAATTCCGTACTCAAGTAATCTCCTCCTCGATTAGATCGAAGGATTTTAATACTTTTACCTGTCTGGTTCTCTACTTCGTACTTATATTCCTTGAATTTCTCAAAAGGCTCAGACTTGTGTTTCAACAGGAACACATGTCCGAATCTTGAGAGATCATCGGTGAGTGTAATAAAGTATGAGGAACCATTCCTGGTATGTATAGACATAAAACCGCATACATCACTATGTATCAGTCCCAAGAGTTTAGTAGCTCTTTCTCCTTATCCAGTAAATAGAGTTTTAGTCATCTTGCCTTTGAGACATGAACGGCAAGTTTCATAAGATGTAAATTCGAACGAATTCAAATATCCATCCTTATGCAACTTAGCCAGTCTTGTCGCATTTATATGACCTAGTCTACAATGCCATAAGAAGGCTTCATTCATTTCTGAACTTTTCCTCTTGTGTGTGTTCCGTATATTTAGAACTGTAGTTTGATTCAGAACGTATATATCGTTACACAATATACCAAACCTAATCAACATTTAATTTAGGAAAATGTTCATAACATTATCCTCCAGTACAAAATTATATCCTTCTTTATGTAATAAAGAGACCGATATAATATTGTACATTCGGTATGTAAAAACAATCATTCAGAATCATTGTATTACTACTTGGTAATACAAGGTGATATTCGCCAACTGCTTTGGCTGCAACGATTGTACCATTCCCTACTGTTAGAGACTTTTCATCCTTTCCCGGTTCTCTACCTCTCTTTAGCCCATGTAACAAATTACATACGTGAGATCCTGATTCGGTATCCAATACCCAGGATCTAGAGCATACTGAGAAACAGTTCTCGGTAAAGAAGACACCCGAAGAAGATGCATCATTATGCTTTTTCTTCGCTCGGGTGGCGTGGGAATCCTGATATTCTACTATTCCTTTCTCAGACTTATGACAGTCATAGGATAGAGAGGAACCTAGCCCTGTATAATAAGTGGGTTCGGTCAATACATCTATATTATTATCTTGACTAAAGCGTGTCATTGGTCGCTACCAGTAAAGAGAGAGAAGGATAATCACTTTTGCGTGCGTTCTTTGCAAGATTAGATTGGTTATTATTTTATCTAATCAGGATAGCTCCCACTATTTTTATCAAATCTTCCTTCAAACCCTAAAAGGTAAGATTAGCCGAGATTAATTACACCCTACAAGTTCGCCAATCGTTCGGCCAGGCAGGTATTGGTACTTCGAGGGAGTCTCCCCATGCTTTCGCATGAAACTAATTAAATAACCTCGTTTCCGCAGGGGCATCACCCCGTTAACACCTTTCTTAGACACCTGATGGATTGGCTAATTGTAAGGTAGAAAACTCTCCCAGGAGTAACACTTATTCGCAGTGGGTATCGGGATCCAACTATTACATATAAGGTATGCAATCTCATTGCAAATTACAACACTAGAAATTCCAAATATCTGTTTTTACCCCTAGTGACTTATGACCTTGGCTATGGTCAACAAATCATAAACGCTAGCCAAGTTCGACCCGCTTATTTCATGATTGAATTAAACCCACAGGCACGACCCTTGACGCAGGCTAACAAGGTCTTACGACTACCCTAATCCAACCGCATCATATGCGGTAGATAGCACTAATTAGCTACCGTACACTACGCCTTGGCTATGGTCAACAAACGCAGCACGAATACTAAATAGCACTTATCTGAAATGACGGAGGGCTACGACTGTTTTTTAAGAAAACCATTAACGTAATGAATTTGATATCGTTGTAGAATCTAGTGATTTGAAAAGGAGTGTTTTTTGTAGCTTTTGCTAGTTTCGCTAAAGAGGTCACTCCCGGTGATGGGATCTCGGCTCTTTCCTCATCAAATGAGGTGCAAGACATTCATCAAGGAATACCACTATGCAAAACAAGAACTAGAGAAGCTATTCAAACAAAACCGAGTAGGTTGTAGCATTTGCTAGTTTTGCTAAAGAGGTCACTCCCGGTGAAGGGATCTCGGCTCTTTCCTCATCGAATGAGGTGCCGGATATTCATCAAGGAATACCACTATGTAAAGCAAAAACTAGAGCTACCTTTTTAAATTTTCGATTCTACAACATCTTTAGGTTTCTTTTCTTTTCAATAATCTCATTAATGAAGTCCCATCATTTATGTTTCCCTAAACATCACAGAAAAAGAAACGAAAATAGAACGTACACTTATGCCATCCGCATTCGCCATGGGGCCCGTCATGCACCATTAGGTTACTTAACTAACGGCAGAGCGGGGGCTGGACTAGCACGGGTACAAAACATAAGAAACGTTTATTATATATATCATATATATATATAGAATTCGTCTCACGCAGTTATATGATCACATCACAGAACACAGCAGCAGAAGTCAACATATGAAATATTGGATATACTAGGAAGTCCGTGTTTTAAATTAAGCCAATAATGAAAAACACGGATTCCACGGTCGTGATGAATAGCCTAACCCACATCCCTAGACCCCTACGAGAGAGGCAAGCAACCCTGCCAATTCTAGAGTTAGGAGATCCGGTCTCGACTCCTCGAGATGGTCTTCCACTGGACTCTAGAACCCGGTTACTTGTGCTCCCCGCCTTGGGTCTATCCTAATACGGAAAAGTAAATAATATACATCAAGAGTGACATCATCCTCAACCTGGAAGTGTCCCAATAAAAGAATATTACATATAAATTTTACATGAATGAAAATTGAAAAACTCTCATCTCACGCAAAAACCCCTGGTTATTCATTCACGACGATCCAATATAACATATCTCAGCAACACATAACATCACATGTCATCAATGTAAGTAAATATGCGTATCCCAAATTCCGTTGATATATAGCAACGAGATTGGGGATACACCACATATTACACTTACGGTCGCAGAAATGAAATGAAAAACTACAATAATTAGAATCCGCATTTCCTTATACATCATAAACCCGGAATATCTCATATTCTGAATTTCATGCATAACCCTATAAACCTTGCATTTTAGTCTCATATCGAAAACACTTTTCAATAACTTAGTCGGGTAATTCAACAAGATTCCTGACTACCCGATCGAATACTCGTCGGGAACTTTAGTAGAAGGACGCACCCCCGATGTCGTCGACCAAGTGCACTTATGCGGACCACCGTGTCTGCGAGCACCCGAGTGGTTGCTTTTGGCAACGGGGTTCTCCTAAAGTCACTTGGTCAGGGCTATAGGGCATGGCTACCTATTAAAGTTATCTGGCGAGTATTCGTGTACGATACGCGATTGCGACGGAGTTTCGATCCGAATCGAAACTTCGTAGCAATCGATCAATAGAGACTAACATGCTAGATTTAGAAACAAACTAGTTTTCACAAAACTAATTTAGTGTGGATTCCAAGTATTCTATCACATATCAAACTTAAACCCGAAACGACGTTAAAATTATGACTACGAAAACACTCCGTTTAGCCCCAATAGGAAAGTTAACATCACATGCAAACTGGGCCAATCAAACATAACCTGAAACCCTAAAACCTAGACACCAGAACACCAAAGAAATTCGAGCCCAAGACAAGGCATGGGGACCGGCCAGGCCGGCCACTTTGGCTATCTCGCCGAGTCAACTTTGGAGTTTTGGTCTCGAATTTCTCTGTTGATCAAGTTACATCACATGTAAGCTTCTGCACTTGTTTAAAAAAATTTCAGAGACCATTTTAAAATCGACAGAAACTATGGTTTTCGGGTTACAGTTTCGGAGTTGTTTCGGTTTCGTAATTCAACTAACATCGTATAATCTTCTAGCTTGGCTCTGATACCATGAAAGTATTTATTACCACCACCACTGGGTTTTACTAACATCAAGCATGCCAATTTAAGAAAAATCGGGGTGCTAATTAACACTAAACAAGATCTTAAACTAGATGATTAGGGTTTATGGTTTGATATCAACTAAACTAAAGCAAGTGAAAGAAATTACAACCTAGTAGATCGAGTCCTTCACTTCACAAGCTCCGTGTAGTAGTCCACGCGACTCCACTAGGCTCCACTTGAAGTTGGATCGAGCTTCCTTTGCGATCTTCATGCCGAAGATGATTTACCCGAAGCTCCGCTAATCCAAGCTACCTCTTCACTAAACTCTTTAGTGAAAGAAACACACTACACCAAAGTGCTAATCTAGTGTAGGATGGTGAAGTAGGGGTGTTGTTTGCTCACTAGGGTTCTCACAAGCTCAAGGGTTCACAACTCATGTGAAGGATTGAGCTTGGAGGTGGAGGTGAAGAAGATGGAGAGAGCTAGAGAGCAAATGAACAAGTGTGTTGTGAAAAATATGAAGAATGGCTATTATATACCTCACTTATTGAAGCATGGAATTAAAACCATTAAAATCTAGCAACCATGCTTCTATAGTGACTACAAATGAATAAATAATATGATCAAGCCATGCTTCCCTATTCCACAAAAAGTCTCCCCATTTTCCACCTCTTTTTCTATTGTTACAAAATAGAAAATCAAACCATGCTTCATATAATATATATATATATATATAATGAAGATAAGCAAATAATTAGTGAGCAATAATATTAGTTAATATATAATTATATCAAATATAAATATATATCATATTATTAAATCAACACTTGATTTAATAATCCGGTCATATCACATATAACCGACTAATATCATTTATCTGTATATTATTTTATCAAATCAACACTTGATTCAATAATCCGGTTATATTACATATAACCTAACCGATAACAATATCCGCAAGATTAGAATACGCTATCACATACTCGTATTTAATCAGGCCCCCACACATATCAGCATATGTGCCCTACTTTGTTTCGCTTGAACTATGAAACTTCTGTGTGGGACTATAAAGACTCGTCAATATGCCAGCAGTAGGTAATGATCACATCAGTCACCCATAAGCCGTCAGCGGTACTAGCTGGACGTAACGGCTATCCAGGTATTGAACGAATAGAAGACCAACAAGCAAGCTTGTCCAAACTCCCATGAAGCCTATAAGTAACACTTACCGTACAGTCTGGTCTCTTCGTCTGATATGTCGCATATCGAGTCTGGGGGTTGAATCATCAGACCTCAATAACTTGATAGGTCATGCCGATGTATGGCCTATAATGGTACGAGAAACTACTGATAACTCTTACCAGTAAATCTCATCATCAGCCCTGGGTAGGGACTTCCTGTTATAGCCAATCGAGCATAGCGCAACATCAACTCCCTATACCGGGAGAGATAAAACCCCTCCTATCGCTCATTGCCGCCATGTAACTCGGGACTGTACCCAAAATCCACCTGTTTGCACGCTCCTTTGAGCCGTAGTAGAGAGGAAATCAAAGCACAGTGGGAACTACACAAGACTCTATGACGATCTCGAGTCTACAGACTAACCTGTATCAATGTCACCAGAGAACTGCTATCTAATGATAGGTATAGTACCATCTAGGATTTCTCGGCGAGTCTTGTTCTGTGTACCCATTCTTTAATGAGCACTTGTGTACAATCTTTAATGTCAAACACCAATGGTTATGGGATCAACCATTGCCCCATATAGGGTCAAGGAACGTATACACTAGTCTACTCTAGAATATCGATGCCCTGTCTCGATATTTCCTAAACTAAGAACAATTGAAGGTTGTTCTTATGGACTACCCAGGTCCCAGTAGTATGATCTGCATCATAGTACTGGTAGTCAAGCAAATATCTTAAGGGCTTTATCAATATGTATATGAGAGACAGTATAATAATACCAGTGAACATATTAAGATAAAGGCAACCAGATAGCATACTATCATGTCGACCAAGAAAGTCCTATATATATATATATATATATATATATATATATATATATCCAAGCATCCACTATATCATACAATAATGGCCTCTAGGGCATACATATTCCTAACAATCTCCTACTGGCACTAAGGCCAGATGTTGTAGTATCTCATACTCAACATCCCAAAAAAGTCTCTCAAATTGCATCTGGGGGAGGGCTTTCGTGAGTGGATCCGCTGTGCTTTCCTAAGTGTCAACTCTCCTGACCTCGATCTCCCAGCGATCAACTATCTCCCGGATAAGTTGATACCGCCTAATAATATGTCTTGATCGCTGATAGGACCAGGGTTCCTTAGCCAAAGCCAAGCTCCATTGTTATCACAATATAAAGGTATTGGATGCTCAATGGATAGAACCACACCAAGTTCAGCAATGAACTTTTTCATCCAGACAGCTTCTTTGGCAGCATCGTTGGCAACGATGTATTTAGCCTCCATCTTCGAGTCTGCTACAGTATCTTGCTTGGAACTCTTCCAACATACCGCCGCTCCATTGAGGGGAAAAACAAAACCCGAGACCGACTTACTGTCGTCCTTATCACTCTGGAAGCTCGAATTGGTAAAGGACTCCACCTGGAGTTCTCCATTACCATACATCAAGAACATCTCTTTAGACCTTCTCAAGTACTTAAGAATGTTCTTCACAGCTGTCCAGTGCTTCTCTCCAGGATCTGATTGATACCTACTTACCACGCCTAGTGCATAAGCTGCATCTGGTCTAGTACATAACATCGCATACATGATTGACCCAACTGCAGAAGCATAGGGTATCCCTTGCATGCGAGCCTTCTCCAAATCAATCTTGGGAGACATCTCTTTGGAGAGAGTGATTCCTGAGCAAGTGAGTAAATTACCACGCTTAGAATTTTCCATACTGAACCTCTTTAGTATGGTTTCAGTGTACCTAGATTGGAACAATCCAAACATCCGCTTAGATCTATCTTTATAGATCTTAATCCCCAGGATGTAGGAGGCATCACCTAGATCTTTCATGGAGAACTTTTGTGATAAGAAGAACTTGACCGAGTGTAGATAGGAACATCATTTCCTATCAAGAGTATTGTAACATTTTAGGAAAATAAAATATTATTTTTGGAATTTAAATAAATAAAATAAAAAAAATCTTGGCTATTATGAAAAGTATGGAATTGGTCTTGATGAAGTAGTATGATTATATACTTATAAATTGGAAAAGAATTGGAAAATTGATATAAATTATTTATTTTGAAAGAAATTATGTAATTTGAGCATTTTAAAAATTATTATAGAATTATTTGAATACATGTTTAATACTAAACTCGATTAATATTTCTCTAATCATTCATTAATCTTGCTTATGTTCATGGCATGCAACAAAACATGTTGCATAACACTTGTTATATTTTGTTTTGAACCATGGCTCTTCTCTTTTATATTTAAATGATTTTGTTTTAAAATAAAAGAAAAGAAAAAGGAATATATTATGTGAGATATTTGTGACATGGGAGACAAGGGGGTTTGGGCATGTGAGGGAAGAGATAGAAGGAGGGAGGGAGAGGGGTCTTCTTTTGACCATGGCTCATTTCTTCACTTCCTCATATCTCTTCTTCATCTTCTTCATTATCCTTCTCCTCCTTCCACCTCCACCACCACCCACAAACACCTCTAAATCTCCACCAAAATGTCATGCTACTTTCACAAAAAACATCCATCTCATCACTACAAACACCTTGGATGAATCAAGTCAAGATTTTGAGCAGTTTAAGCAACTCAAGAATTTTCTTCAGTTGCTAATGTTGTATAATCCTACACTTTTAGTTAAGCAAATGGTTTTCCTAATACCCTATAGTAGTTTAGAGTTAAACTAAGATGGTTTAGTGATGTCGAAAAATTCGAACTTGAGATTTAGGTGATATTATGAGTTGTGATGGTGTAATTGAGTGTAATCAGTGACCACAACCCCTGTAGTTTGTGAGTTATGGATAAAACCAGAGATTATACGCCAAATCATGAACTTGGAAAATCTCCGATATCGTATTTCGTGGAATTTGTGATGAATTTATAGGATCTGCTATAACCCGAGAACCCTGAAATTTTTTTAGCGATCATAGTGAATCATGCAGGTGACCTAGAAGCTACCCTAGAGACTCGAGACCCCAAGTCCATCACTTGGCCATAGATTTAACCCATCTGGCCGCAAATTGCGGCCTGGGTGTGGTGGTTTTGCTTCGTGTTTGGTCCACGGCTCCTTTGTCTGTTAATTAAACCTGTCCTATATGCAAATGTCCCAAATTTACCAAATTATGGAGATGTTTTTCAAAGTTTCTGTTTTCATTTTACGACTTTTAAAGACTTAAGTTTTGGTATTTGAGGTTTTGGCTCGGTCGTTTGACGTTTGTACGTCGACGTCGAAAGTTGTTGGTTATTCTTGCTTGTATAGGACGTAGGTTCTAACCTATGTGCACTCCATGTGCCGTATCAGTTCTTGTATTTGATTCTTGTTTACGATACAATATGCTTGAAACTGTAGGTACCTTCACGTGGACTTCGGGAAAACAAAGGAGAGTAAGGCGTTCATCGACTTCGGCAAGCGAGGACCGAAGGTGAGTAGATGTATATCTACAGGGAAGTCGGGTGGATGGCGTATAGCACCCCCACAACCGTAAAATAGTATACTTATATATTATATATATGCCTATATGAGACTTGGATACTTAGCAAGTAGGGCTCTAGGAGACTATAGGTTAGATTAAGCGTACTTGTAGGATGGTTTACTCTTAGTTTAGTTCCTTAGTCGTGAGTCGTCGGTTTTACTTTGTCGCGCACACGCACACACTTGACTTGATATGTGTGTATATGTATATATGTATATATATACGGATGTGTTGATATATATATATAGTATATATATACACGTGTAAGATGAGGATATGATTTTATATGGTTTTGAGTCGATACGATCGAGCAGGATGTCAAGAGACTTTGTTATATGTTTGAGATGGGGCATCGTATATGATGCGACATAGTAAAAGATCGTTGGGCATTATATGCATAACATGCGATAACATATGATTTGATAATATAATAGAATGTACACGACCTTAGATCCGTACCCTTGATTATGATATTGTACGACGAATGATACCGTACGAAATATGATATATATGATAGTTGACCCGTACCCTCGATTTGAGGATGCCATACGATGGACTATACTGTACGATATATATATATATATATATGATTGATCCGCATTCTTGACTCGAGGATGCCGTACGATGGATATTACCGTACGTAATGCTATGAGGCTGGATCGCCGACTAGTAGATATATCGACTCGGATATGCTATAGATTTCTTATCACTTTCGATTCGGTTCTTAGTTTAGTTTTCTAATTACTTAAGTAGATGTTAGTATAGATTTGAGTCATACCTATTTTCAGACCAACGAATCATATGCATTTTCAAAGGATAAACCAACGGACACTACGGATTTTCAAAAGATATCACTTTTTCAAAAACACACCGTAGCCCTTACTTTTCTAAAAACAACGATTCGTGCTATTTTAAATACAGTAACCGTATGGCTCGTATATATATATATATACATATATATATACTTTATTAATGTTTTGTTACTGTTTACCTCTGCTATGCTCATATTATTCTCATTGCATTGTATATATACACGTGTTTCCATTTGCTGTTAAGATCTCATCTGTTAGGACACATGCACCATTACCGATGATGTGTATGTTGCACGTACACTTACTGGCCGGCTCATACACATCATCATTGGTAATTGCCATGCCACACACACTATAAAAGCTTCCATGGATAAATATATGTTGTACCGCATTCATTATTGATAGTTAGACATTTATTCTTGTACTAGTACGCATTATGAATTACATCATACATACATACATTGCTATAGTAATTTATATATATATATATATATATATATACTCTCGTATGATGTTTTATTTCGATTTCGTGGATTTGAGAAACCGCAAGATACCTTTCGAAACTTGAAATATTAAAAAAGGCATTTTTTCCCTTGATATGATTTTTCATGTCCACCATGAGTTTTCTCGGTTCTGAGCTTGTTTTTGAGACCCGATTCGAGAAGTTGGATAGGCCATCTGCGGGTACATGGTGGACCCGGTAAAGTACCCCGGGGCAATAAGCTCGAAGTGTAGACGATGAGCCTAGCAGGGGAACACTACCGACCGGTGATAGTTGGCACGGCGGATATCCGAAGGATACCGACCGTAGTCGTTAGATCAGATGATATGGGCCGATCCGGACTGACGGAGCCCGAGATTCAAAGATATGGGCCGATCCGGATTGACGAAACCCGAGATATGAGGATTATGTGTCGCTGATGGACACGGTTTTATCATGATTTTGTGTGTCATTATTGGACACACTCATTTGATGATGCATTCATACAAATTATACATGACATGTAACTACTTTATGACACAGACATGAGTACTTGATATTACACATATGCTCATTTTATTACCTTTGATGTTACTCGATATTATCATGTTATTATAATTCTTGTACCGTACTGTATGACCTAGGAGATAGTCATACATTCGGTTTCTACTCGGTGATGTCTTCTACTCACGAGTTGGCAACTCACCCCTGTTGTGCCACAGTTTCTTGCAGGTTTTGACCGCACAGGTTTTCGTAGCGGCTTGCTGGCACACCACTTTCCTTCCGGGTGATTTGCTTCGGTAGGCGGGGTACACTTGCATTATGACCACCTGTTGTACTTGTATATTTATTTCTGTTGTATCTAGCTAAAGCTCCATCAACCAGACTTGTATATTTAGTAGACTTAGAATCGTGTTGTATATTCATTCGGACTTAAAGTCATGCTCATGTATTTATTATTGTTTCCGATTTCTTGATGATGCTTTGTTTTCTCAACTTTATTTCGGTGCTTTGATCCTCGTCTTTGGCGTTGTATATTTACATCATTGCGTGTTTGTTTCCACCATTTGGTGAAGAGCTAACTCCTGCTTAGGGATGCCTATTATTACTATGTTGTATTGTTTTCGGGTTAAAAATTTCAAAGGAGGTGCTGCTGAAATTTCAAACGTCGAGAAATGTTTTCAAGACAAATTTGAACATTGCTTTGTTCACATGATATTACTTATTCTTTTAAAAGATCTTGACTTCATTATTCCGTTATTTCAAAACTTCACCTCCACTATTTTCCCTAAAGGTTTAGATTTCTGGGCTTTTGGCTTACTTTAATTAGGTAGGGTGCTATAGACTTCACATGACTCAAGTGTCAGTCGCGTGCCTTTTCCGGGTTGTGACAAAGTTGGTATCAGAGCGTTAGGTTTAACCTTGGTTCGAGTCTAGGTTTGACTATGCGGAGTCTAGGGCGTATATATATATATTCTGTAACATTTCAGAAAAAACAAAATATTATTATTGGGAAATTAAATAATTAAAATAATGAATATTATGAATATTTTAATGTGTGAAGATTAGTTTTAATGTTATGGTATAATTATATACCGATAGTTTGGAAAATATTCGGAAAATTATAAGAACTATTGATTTTCAAAGGGATTATAAGAATGGAGCATTCATAGATTTTTATATAATTAATTTTATTCTATGTTAATGCTAAACTCGATAAATTCTCTCTAATCTTGAATTAATCTTGATTATGCATCATGGCATGCAACAAAGCATGTTACAAACCTTTTTACACTTTATGTGACCATGGTTTCATTTGTAATGATATGGCTTTGAATTTTGTTAAAGAAAAGAAAAGAAAAGATAAGAAAAGAGAAAAGAAAAAGAAATGAAAGATATTTTAGAGACATGGAGGTAAGGGCTTGGAGAGAGGAAGGGGGGGTGAGGGGTCTCCTTGAACCATGGCATATTGTTTTTCACTTGTTCCCTTCATCATTTTCCCCTCTTCTCCTCTCCCATGGGTGCCCTCTCTCCTCCACCTCCTCTACCTCCTCACTACACCCTATTTCCACATCAAAACATCATATACCATTCATTAAAATTATGCACAACCTTGCTACAAAGACCTTGGTGTGATCAAGTGGGGATTTTGAAGACCTTGAGCAACTCAAGAAAATTCTTGAGTTGACAAATGAGGTAATATCTACACCATTAGTTTAGTAATTGAGTTTCTTTAGTTCCTCTGTTAGTTTGGAATTGTTTAATTAAGGATTAGTGATCTTGGAAATTTCCAAGATGAGGTTTAGGGCATGAATTGGTTTGTGAAGGTGTAATTGAGGGTTAATCATGGCTACAACCCCTGTAGTGGTAGTATATTGGACTAAAACAAGAGATTTAAACCCAAGACTTGAACTTAGAAACCCTGATATCGGAAGATTGTCGGAATTGTGATGTTATTTAGAGATCTGCTGTGACCCAGGGCACCTGAAAAATATTTAGCAATTACTGAGAGGTGTGCAAGCAACCTAGAAGCTATACCGAAGACCCGAGACCCTAACCCTTTGTTATGGCCGTAAATAAATTAGTTTTTGGCCGCAAATTGCGCCCTTGAGAGGTTAGTTTGGGTCCGGGCTTCGTCCATGGCTCCATTATCTGTTAATTAGACCCTTAACATATGTAAAATTGGCTAATTTTACCTGAAAGAAAATCTGGAGGTGTTTTCTTATGTTGTTGTTTCGTTTTGCGACTTTTTTTTAACTTTGGTTTTGTTATTTGGGTTTTAACTCGATGGCTTGACATTTGTACGTCGATATCGGGTGTGGTTTGGTTGATTTGCATGAGTAGATCATAGGTTTTAACCTATGTGTGATTCGTGCGCCGTTTTGGTTTTCGTGCGCGATTTCTGTTTACGATGCAATGTGTGTATGTATGTAGGTACCCTCATGTGGACTTGGAGAAACAAGGATGAGCGTGGCGTTATCGACTTCGGCAAGCAAGGATCAAGGTGAGTAGATATATATCTACGGGGGAAGTCGGGTGGATGGCGTATAGCACCCCCGCAGTTTAGTAGTGTAGTATACAAATACGTTATATATGTATATAAATATGTGTATTGTGAGACTAAATGAATATCAAGATAGGCTTTAGGTGTTCACGGGTTAGTTTTAGTGTAATTGTAAGATAGCGCTTTTAGTGTAATTTATTAGTCGCGAAACCCTAGGGTAAAAGTTGAAACACACACACACATGCACACACGTGATATGTATAGGGTGTATATGGTTATACGTATATATATATATATGTGTGTGTGTGTGTGTGTGTGTGTGGATGCGTTAGTATATATATATATATATACTTATACGTATACACGGATGATGAGGATAGTATATGATACTTGGAGATGAGTCGATGTGATCGGGCATGATGTCGTGAGATCAGTTATGTGATTTGGGTCATGTTATGTTATACTACATGATAGTATAGTGGATCGATAGGCGATGTGTTTTATTCACACGCGGATATATGTTGGATGGTATCGGAATGTACTAGACTTTATATCAGTACCCCTAATTCAGGATATGATGATAATGATACCAGATAAATAATGTGTTATATGTGATAATTGACCCGTACCCCGATTTGGGATGCCGTACGATGGATTTTTCCGTACAATGTATAAACATGATGATTGATCCGCACTCTCGACTCGAGGATGTCGTATTATATATTTTATCGTACGTGACGCTATTGAGGCGGGATCATCGACTATTAGATATATCGACTCGGACTTAGGTGGTTTTCCTTACCCATTGATTAGTCTCTTAGATTTGTCCTGTAGTTTACTTAGTAGATGTTAGACTGGGCTCGAGTCATACTTATTTCCAAAACTAACGAATCGTGAGTATTTTAGAGACAGGCCAAGGGGTACTACGGATATTTCAAAGGACGTACATTTTCTTAAAAACACCATAGCCCCAATTTTCTAAACACCACGATTCGTGTTATTTCAAATGCCAAAACTGTATGACTCGTATATATAACGTATATTCTTTATTGTTGCGTTTACTATTCATTTTCTGTATATTCTTGCTGTTCGCATCGCATTGCATGCTTAAATGTGTTTTCATAGCTATTGTGAAACCCTGCTGTCAAGACACCAGCACCATTACCCATGATGCGTATGCTCCACATACACTTACTTGCCGGCTCACACACATCATCATTGGTAATTTATATGTCACGTACACATTAGAAAACATTACTTCACTGTATAATTGCTAGCTGGTAGATTCGACTTAGCACTAGTACGTTTGTTTCCATATGCTAGTTTGATATCGCATTTCTTACTTAGACACTTCGTGCATATATATGTATATTCATTGTTATGCAATATTATAGGGCTTTATGCCGATAATTCATGGTTTATTTACTCTTGAGATTGAGATTTCAGATTTCCATGAGATTTCTGGATTTGGAGAAACCGCAAGGATTTTATAAAATCATTTTCATTTCAAAAGATAGAAATTGCGGTTTTCTCGTGATATGATGTGAGATATGTCCACCATGAGTTTTCTCGGCTCTTGAGCGGTATCATACACCCGATTTGAGGAGGAGGAGGAACCTTTTGCGGGTGCATGGTGGACCCGGTACGGTACCCCGGGGCAAAATGGTCGCAGATGATGGCGTTGAACCTGGCAGAGGAGCACTACCGACCGGTTATTTGTGACGTGGAGGATATCCGGAGGATACCGACGTAGTCGTGAGATTGATATTTGGGCCAGTCCAGATTGCTGGAGCCCGGGGCCAGTCAGGATTGCCGGAGCCCAAGATATTGAGACATTGAGATTTTATGATATGGGCCAGTCCGGATTGCCGGAGCCCGAGATATTGAGATATTGGGATATATATATTTGTGTCGATGCTTGACACGGATTCCTTGTTGATTTCATGGATGATACTTCGATTTTATGCAGAGATCTCACTGAGATAAGAAAACAGTTTTCTCATTTTGATGTATTCTGTTTTCATGCATTGATACACCATATATATGATATGTTGTTACCTGCGGCACTGACACGAGCACTTGGTATTACACTTTGTATAGATGTTTACCCTTGCCATTCTTTAGATGCTTCAGGTTATATATTAAGGATATATTATCGTATGACCTAGGATTGAGTCATACATGCGATTTCTTCTCGGTGATGTTTTCTACTCACGAGTTGGCAACTCACCCCCGTTGTGCCACGGTTTCTTGCAGGTTCTGCCATATAGGTTTTCTTGGGGCTTTGCTGGCACACTACTTCATTCCGGGTGATTGCTTTGGTAGGTGGGTTAACTCGCATTGTGACCACCATTATACCTTATTTATATTCAGTTCTATCTAGTAACTGTTAGTTATGTATATGCCCAAGAGGCCATTGTTGTACATATGATGTATATTACAATGGATGCTTGGATATATATAGAGAGGACTTTCTTGCTCGACATGATAGTATGCTATCTGGTTTCAATTTTTCTAAACATGTTTACTTGTATTAGTTTACTGTCTTGCTCTCACATGTTGATAAAGCCCTTAGGATTTGTACTCGACTACTAGGACTATGATGAGATCATACTAGTGGGGCTATGGTAGTCCACGAGTATATCCTATAACTGTTCCTATTCGAGAGTGTAGCGAGACAGGGCATCGATACTCCAGAGTAGACTAGCGTACATGCATCTTGACCCAGATGATGGGCGATGGATGATCCCATATCCATTGGTGTTGGACATCAAAGATGGTGTACGGGTGCTCAGTGGAGATAGGGTACACTGAACGGACTCGCCGAGAACTCCTGGATGGTATTATACCTATCGTCAGATAGCAGTTCTCCGGTGACACTGGTACAAGTTAGTCTGTAGACCCGAGATCGTCATAGAGTCTTGTGTGATTCCCACTGTACTTTGATTTCAACCTTACCATGTCCATGAGGGCGTGCAAAACGGTGGCTTTTGGGTATAGTCCCGAATCACATAGAGGCAATGAGCGATAGGAGGGGTTTCGTCTCTCCCGATATTGGGAGTTGATGTTGCGCTATGTTCGATTGGCTAAAACTGGAAGTCCCTGGTCAGGGCTGATATGGAGATTTACTGGTAAGAGTTATCAGTAGTTTCTCAACCCGTTATGAGCCTTACATCGACACGACTTATCGGTTACTGGGGTCTGACGTTTACCACCCCTAGACTGAATATGCGACTTATCAGACGAAGAGACCAGACTGTATGGTAGTGTTACTGATTGGATTCACAGGAGAATGTACAGGTTTGCTTGTTGATCTTATGATCGCTCAATACCTGGATGGCTGTTAAGTTTAGCTGGCTGTTTGCAGCTTGTGGGTGTTTGATATGATCATCACCTACTGCCGGCGTATTGACGATTCTTTAGAGTCCTACACAGAGGTTTCCTGGCTCAGGCAAAACGAAGTAGGAGCACATATGTGATTTGTACGGGACCAAGACTAATACGATATTAGATACCGTATTCTATTCTCGCGATATGTGATATCGGCCGGGTATATGTGATATAGCCGGGTCATTGGATCAAGTGTTGATTCGATGAAATGGTACATGTTATATTAGTCAGTTATATGTAATATAGTCGGATTGTCGGATCAAGTGTTGATTCGATAATTTAATGTATAATTATATATGTGATATATTACATTACGTTAACTAATATAAGCTCACTTTATTGATTCATTTTCTCACCGGATAATACATTGATATATATCCAAAATATGTTAATTGTATTATTTTCTTTTGTTACTTTATATATTATATATGTGATATATAATATTGTAACATGTAGGGTTACAAATGCAATATGGTTGTTGAGTTTAAACCAAGTTAGGGTTTGGATTAGGGTTAGCTTTTGGATTAAGCTTTCATGAAGCTTCATGAAGCTTTGACTTTTGTCATCTAGCTTGATATTTTGTGTAGATATTTGTTAACCCAACCCAAACCCTTAACCATAGTTTATTCTCTACATGAGTTAGAGCCTTCATTCTTAACTCATGGTTGCAATTGTAACCACAAAAAAAAATTCATTATTCATCACAAAATCTTTCTTCTTCCTCTTCCTCTTTTGAAAAAGCTTTCTAGCTTTTTGTGTTGTGATGATTTAAAGTGAGAAATTGAAAATTAAAGAGAGAGAGAAATTCCTACTTCATCATCCTCATCTATTCTATCCACTTAGATTAGGTTGTTCACTTCACTAATACTTAATTAGAGAAGTAAGAGCTTGGGTTTGAGATTCTTCAAGGTAGATCATCTTCGAAAAGGAAGACTTCAAGCAAGCATGGATCATTCAACTTGTGGAGCCTCTCTAGAGTCCGGGAGTTCATAGATTGCGACGAAGGGACTTCTACTCAGAGCATATGAAGCGAAGGAACGGACTACAAAGGTTGTAATTGTTAGTTGTATGTATGGCCTAAAGGCCAGTATTGTACAGATGATGTATATTATATTGGATGCTTGGACATATATAGAGAGGACTTTCTTGCTCGACATGATAGTATGCTATCTGGTTGCACTTTACTTTAACATGTATACTAGTCTCTTTATACTGTTTTATAGTTACATGTTGGTAAAGCCCTTAGGATGTGTACTTGACTACCTGGACTATGATGTGGATCATACTAGTGGGGACATGGTTGTCCATAAGTACATCCTTCAAGGTCCCTAGTCGTAGGTGTATCGAGACGGGGCATCGATATACCAGTGTAGACTAACGTATACGCTTCTCGACCCATGAGATGGGCGATGGATGATCCCATATCCATTGGTGTTTGACATCATAGATGGTATACGGGTGCTCAGTGGAGACTGGGTACACTGGACAGACTCGCCGAGAACTCCCAGATGGTATTATACCTCACGTCAGATGGCAGTTCTCTGGCGACACTTGTGCAGGTTAGTCTGTAGACCCGAGATCGTCATAGAGTCTTGTGTGATTCCCACTGTGCTTTGATTTCCACCTTACCACGTCCATGAGGGCGTGCAAAACGATGGTTTTTGGGTATAGTCCCGAGTCACATGGAGGCAATGAGCGATAGGAGGGGTTTCGTCTTTCCCGGTATTGGGGGTTGATGTTGCGCTGTGCTCGATTGGCCATAACAGGGAAGTCCCTGGCCAGGGCTGATTTAGAGATTTACTGGTAAGTGCTACCAGTAGTTTCTCGACCCGTTATGAGCCTCACATCGGCACGACTTATCGGTTATTGGGGTTTGACGTTTACCACCCCTAGACTTGATATGCGACATATCAGACGAGGAGACCGGACTATACGGGAAGTGTTACCAGCAGGCTTTTACAGGAGTTGGAGCGGGCTTGCTTGCTGTTCTTCTGATCGCTCAATACATGGGTAGCCGTTACGTCCAGCTACTACCGTTGACGGCTTGTGGGTGCGTGATGTGATCATCACCTACTGCCGGCGTATTGACGAGTCTTTAGAGTTCTACATAGAGGTTTTACTGGCTCAGGCAAAACGAGATAGGAGCGCATATGTGATATGTGAGGGACCGAGAATAATGCGTGTATGTGATACCGTATTCTATTCTCATGACTTTCTGTATCGGTCGGTTATATATGATATAGCCGGGTTATCGAATCAAGTGTTGATTCGATAAGGCGATACATTGGATGTTAGTCGGTTATATGTGATATGACCGGATTATTAAGTCAAGTGTTGATTTAATAATTTATTGTATAATTGTATATTTGATATACTAGTTTACATTAACTAACACTAGTTCATTTAGGGTTTTTCCTCACGTGTACACTACTTTAACATATATATGATATATGTTAAAATGTGTTATCTTATTGTATCATGGTTGATGATACAACATTCATGTGTGTATGAGACATACACCATCCTATTTGTTATGATTGGGTTTAATGTTTAAAAGTAATTACAAAATTAGTGGAAAATTACAAAATGCATGAAGCTTGTGGAAGCTTGTGGATGCATTGACTAAAGTCTACTAGGTTTGTTTTTACTTTGGACTTTAACCTAACCAGCACACACTTAGCTATGGTAAAGTCTCTACATGAGTTAGTATATGATACTCACTCACCATGGTTAGCTTTCTCACTTGATAATTATCCTATTCTCTTTTCTTTTGTTGAGCTTCTTCTTCTTGGTTCAAAAAGAAAAAGCAAGCTAGGGTTTGATCCAATGTGAGAAAGATTGTGACAAAACAAATTTTAAAGAGAACCCGCTTCCTATTTCTCCATCCTCTACTAGACTAGCACTTTAGTATAAGGTGTTTGCTTCACAAATTCTCAAGTTAGTGAAGTAGAAGCTTGAGTCGGAATTCCCTCGACGTAGATCATCTTCGGCCTCGGAGACTTCAAGCAAGGTCGCATCTTTCGCCTCGTGAAGCCATGCAAGAGCCCGGGAGAACCTTGATCGCAGTGATGGGACTTCAACAAGGAGCAAATGAAGTGAAGGACCGATCTACAAAGGTTGTATTTCGTGTTCCCTTAGAAGTAAAGTTGTTTACTTGCTATTAGTTTCGCCTAAACTCTAGTATACGATCTTGCTTAGGGTTGTTCGGCACATAAAAATTTAATTTTGGCATGGTCGATGCCTTGTAGAGCCTTGTTAGTATGCATAGTAACCCTACAGTGGTATCAGAGCCTAGCTAGAGCATTAGGCGATATGTTAACGAAGTTAAAACTCCGAACGAACCCGAATACGTCAAAATCAACCCCTCTCTAGACATTTTTTCATATCTGTGATTTTTCTGAATTAAAAATACCTAAAAATTCAGCAGGGAAATATAAGAACTGTGGTGAAAAACGAGCACGCAGTACTTCCAAACCGCCGCGGAACCGCGGCCGTACCGCGCTTGGGCCGCGGATCCGCGGTAGTACTGGGGAGATAGGTATTTGTTTTTTCACTATAATTCTTATTTCTGTGATTTATATTTTATGGGTATTTTTATTCTGACTCAAGTGTTCAGTATTTTGGGGTTTATTTTGTAATCGTCGATTCGATCGGAGAATTTAACTTTGTTTTGTTTTTCTCGGATAATTTAGAAAGTATTAAAATGTTCGAACGGATATCATTAACTCAATTCTTCTCGGCACGAAAAACTTTCAAGAGTTGAATTTTTCCCGAGTTTAAATCTTTCAGAAAAACGTGCAAAGAATGTGATGGACCCTCTAGAAGACAACAAACCTTAACTCGATTATGTGACCGTCTTGAACTGCCTTTTGAACCTTAGGGTTTGGGGCAGTACGGCGTGCCACATGTGAGGCATTGGCTTGACCCTTCTACGGCTGGACCGTTGCTACTGTGTCATATTCTGGAATTTTTGAACTCCGCTCAAGTGTTGAGCTATTTAGAAAATCTTGGGTGTTTGATGATCCGGTCGGAAAGTTTAATACTGCCTATTTAATTGGAATGTGATACAATATGTGAAATTCATAAAGTTGGGCATGAAATGCGAAATATGTGATATTTCGGATTTACGATGTCTAAAGAGATTGTGGATTCCAAATGTTATAGTTTTACACTTTCTTTTCTGTGACCGTAAGTGTAGTATGTAGTGGTATTGCCGGTTTTCGTTGCTATACATCAACGACGATCGGTGTATGCATACTTACTTACGTTGATGACATGTGATGTTATGTGTTGCTGGATATGTTACATTGGATCGTCGCGTTTTGAATAGCCGGGGGTTTTATGTGAGATGAGGGTTTTTATTTTCATTCATGTAAAATTAAATGTATGTAATATTCTTTTATTGGGGCACTTCCGGGTTGAGATTGATGTCACCATTTGTATATTATTTACTTTTCCGCACTAGGATAGACCCAAGGAGGAGAGCACAAGTAACCGGGTTCTAGAGTCCAGTGGGAGACCAACTCGAGGAGTCGAGTCCGGGTCTCCTAACTCTAGAATTGGTAGGGTTGCTTACCACTCTCGTAGGGGTCTAGGGGTGTGGGTTTGGCTATTCATCGCGACCGTGGAATCCGTGTTTTATAGAGGCTCAAAATAAAACACGGACGTCCTAGTATATCCAATGTTTCATATGTTTCTTCTGCTGCGATATCTGTGATGTGATCATTTGATATGTTGTGATAAATACTATATATAGTATATATGATATATTATATAGACGATACTTATGTTTTACATCCGCGCTAGCCCTGCCCTGCTCTGCCGTTAGTTACCTAACCTAACGGTGCACGAGGGGACATCGTGGCGAATGCGGATGGCATAAGTGTACGTCGTATTTATCTGTGATGTTCAGGTGACTTAAATGATGGGACTTCATTAATGTGATTAATGAAAGAAAAGAAACCTAAAAGATGTTGTAGAATCAAATTTTCAAATATAAGGGTAGCTACAGTTTTGCTTTGCATAGCTGTATATATGATATACCCTGCACCTTATTCGATGGGGAAAGAGCCGAGATCCCTTCACCAGGAGTGACCTCTATAGCAAAACTGGCAGATGCTACAATACTCGGTTTGACTTTTGACTGCTTTTGGAGTTTTGCTTTGCATAGCGATATATATGATATATCCTGCACCTTATTCGATGAGGAAAGAGTCGAGATCCCTTCACCGGGAGTGACCTCTTTAACAAAACTAATGAAAGCCTCAAAATCACTCCATTTCAAAATTTCACTCGATTCTACAACGATATCAAGTTCATTACGCAATAGGTTTTCAGAAAAACCTGTCGTAGCCCTCCGTCATTTCAGATAAGTCCTGCTTAGTATTCGTGCTGCGTTTGTTGACCTTGTCTAGGCGCAGTGTGCGGTAGCTGACCAGTATTTATCTGCTTATGCATATGATGCAGATTGGATTAGGGTAGTCGTACGGCCTTGTTGACCTTGTCAAGGGTCGTGCGGGTGGGTTTAATTCAATCAAGAAATGACGGGTTGAACTTGACTTACGGTCTATGGTTTGTTGACCTTGTCAAGGTCATAGATCGTTTGGGGCAAAATATTATCGGGAATTTCAAGTGTTGAGATTTGCAATGAGATTGCATACCTTCTATGAGATAGTTGGATCCCGATACCCACTGCGAGTAATTGTTACTCGTGGGAGAATTTTACACAGGACAATTAGCCGATCAAGTAGGTGTCTAGAAAGGTGTCAACGGGGTTACGCATCAGGGAAAACGAGGTTTACTTTAATTAGGTCCGTGCGAAAGCACGGGGAACCTCCCTCAAAGTACCGACATTGGCCTGGCTGAAAGATTGGCGAAGTTGTAGGTTGTAATTAATCCCGGCTAGTCTTTCCTTTTAGGGTTTGAAGGACGATTTGATAAAAAACAGTGGGAGCCATCCTGATTAGATAAAATAATAACCAATCTGATCTTGCAAGAGCATACGCTAAAGTGTTTTCTTCTCTCTCTCTCTCTCTCCAGGTAGCGACCATTTCATGCCTTAATCAAGATAATAATATGGATGTATTGACTAAACCCGCATGTTATACTGTGCTGGGGAACATTGGTTCCGTTCTTTCTTATAAGAGTTATAAGACTGAACAGGATATAGGGGAATACCAGGATTCCTATGCCACCCGTGTGAAGAAAGTACATGTTGATGCATTTTCTTCGGGTGTGTTCGTTACGGAGAACTGTTTCTCCATTTGCTCTACGTCCTGGGTATTAGATACCGGGTCAGGATCCCATATATGTAATCAGTTACATGGGCTTAGGAAAGGTAGAAAACTTGGAGAAGGTGATAAAGACATAAGGGTTGGAAATGGTCAAATTGTTGCTGCTAAAACTGTCGGGGAATATCATCTTGTATTGCCAACTGGTAATACATTGGTTCTGAACGAATGCTATTACATGCCGAACCTGATATGCAACATTATATCGGTTTCTTTACTAAGTAAAGAGGGATATAATTTTGTACTGCCGGATAATGTTATGAACATTTTCTTTAACCAAAAGTTGGTTGGAACAGGCACGTTGTGCAATGGCATTTATGTTCTAAATCAATCAACAGTTCTGAGCATAACAAACACACACAAGAGGAAGAGTTCAGAACTGAACGAATCCTTCTTGTGGCATTGTAGACTGGGTCACATCAATGCGACATGACTAGCTAAGTTGCATAAGGATGGATATTTAAATCCGTTTGAATTTTCATCTTATGATACTTGCCAGTCATGTCTCAAAGGCAAGATGACCAAAACCCCGTTTACGGGACACGGAGAAAGAGTTACCGAACTCTTGGGACCGGTACATAGTGATGTATGCGGTCCCATGTCTACACATGCCAGGGATGGTTCTTCGTACTTCATTATATTCACTGACGATCTCTCTAGATTTGGATATGTGTTCCTGATGAAACACAAATCAGAAGCTTTTGAGAAATTTAGAGAATATAAACAAGAAGTCGAGAACCAAACTGGAAAAAGTATCAAAATCCTACGATCTGATCGAGGAGGTGAATACTTGAGCAATGAATTCCTGGACTTCCTAAAAGAGAATGGGATTCTCTCTCAGCTGACTCCTCCATATACACCACAGCACAACGGTGTATCGGAACGGAGGAACCGCACCCTATTAGATATGGTGCGCTCTATGATGAGCACAGCTGAGTTACCTATTTCCTTCTGGGGGTATGCACTGGAGACAGCAGCATACCTATTGAATCAAGTTTCATCTAAATCTGTACCTACCACACCATATGAGATATGGAGTGGGAAGAGACTATATCTTAAACGAGTTAAGATATGGGGTTGTCCGGCCTATGTCAAAAGAAAAAATCCGGACAAACTCGAGGCACAGTCAGTTCTTTGCAAGTTTGTGGGATATCCAAAGAATTCAAATGGGTATTTTTTCTACCAAAGTGAGGAACAAAAGGTGTTTGTTGCTCAACATGCCACCTTTTTGGAAAAGGAATTTCTTGTAAAAGAAATTAGTGGCAAAGTGGTAGAGCTGGAAGAGTTTCCAGATACACAAACTGCAACTGAAGATTTAATGGAACCGGAGGATTCGGTAGTTCCCAATGAACCCTAGCCACTCCGTCGATCTAGTAGGATTCCTCGCCCACCTGAGAGATACTACGGTTTTCTCATGGATGGTGGGAGCGAGGATTGCATCATGGTTGATGATGACCCAACTAGCTTCGAGCAGGCCATCATGAGTGGAGACTCAGTGAAATGGCTGGATGCAATGCGGTCCGAGATGGAATCCATGTACACCAACAAAGTATGGACTTTGGAAGTTGCTCCTGAAGGGGTATAACCCATTGGGAGCAAGTGGATCTTCAAGAAAAAACTTGGTGTAGATGGGAAAGTGGAGACTTTCAAAGCTAGACTTGTTGCAAAGGGTTTTCGTCAAAGACTAGGTGTGGACATGACGAAACCTTTTCTCCAGTGGCTATGCTTAAATCCATCCGGATCATGCTTGCCATCGCTGCATATCATGACTACGAAATCTGGCAAATGGATGTTAAGACCGCCTTTCTAAACAGTGATTTAGAAGAGTGCGTGTACATGACTCAGCCAGAGGGCTTAGTAGATAGTGGGAGCAGCGGGAAGGTATGCAAGCTGCTTAAATACATTTATGGATTAAAGCAAGCATCGCGGAGTTGGAACATCCGCTTTGACGTCGTTATCAAAGAGTTTGATTTCGTCAAAAACGTAGATGAACCTTGTATCTACAAGAAGGTGGCAGAGAGTAAGGTTGTCTTCCTCGTATTGTACGTGGACGACATACTCTTGATAGGAAATGACATTCCTATGCTGCAATCGGTGAAGCTCTTCTTATCACAAAGATTCTTAATGAAAGATCTTGGTGATGCCTCCTGCATATTGGGAATTATGATCTATAGAGATAGATCTAAAAGGATCTTGGGATTGTCCCAATCCAGGTACATTGACACCATACTAAAGAGGTTTAGTATGGAAGAATGCAAATGTGGGTTTTTACCCACGATCTCAGGGCTCACTCTCTCCAAAAAGATGTCTCCCAAGACTGATTTGGAGAGAGCTCGCATGCAAGGGATACCCTATGCTTCGGCTGTAGGCTCTATCATGTACGCGATGCTATGTACCAGACCCGATGTAGCATACTCACTAAGTGTAGTGAGTAGGTATCAAGCTGATCCTGGAGAGAGTCACTGGACAGCTGTGAAGAGCATTCTCAAGTACTTACGAAGGACTAAAGAGATGCTCTTGGTGTATGGTAACGGAGAACTCCAAGTGGAGTCCTTTACCGATTCGAGCTTCTAGAGTGATAAGGACGACTCTAAGTCGCAGTCGGGATTTGTCTTTACCCTTTACGGAGGGGCGGTTAGCTGGAAGAGTTCCAAGCAGGAAACCGTGGCAGACTCGACAATGGAGGCTGAATACATCGCTGCCAACGATGCTGCCAAAGAGGCTGTCTGGATCAAGAAGTTCATTACTGAACTTGGAGTGGTTCCATCCATTGAGCATCCAATACCTTTGTATTGCGATAACAATGGAGCGGTGGCTTTGGCCAAGGAACCCAGGTCCCATCAACGATCTAGGCATATTCTAAGGCGGTATCACCTGATCCGGGAGATAGTTGATCGCCGGGAGATCGAGGTCAGGAGGGTTGACACGAAGAACAACACTGCGGATCCACTCACAAAGGCCATTCCCCAGATACAGTTTGAGAGACTCTTCGGGATGCTTGGTATGCTATACTACAGCAGCTGGCCCTAGTGCAAGTGGGAGATTGTTAGTTGTATGTATGCCCTAGAGGCCAGTATTGTACAGATGATGTATATTATATTGGATGCTTGGACATATATAGAGAGGACTTTCTTGCTCGACATGATAGTATGCTATCTGGTTGCACTTTACTTTAACATGTATACTAGTCTCTTTATACTGTTTTATAGTTACATGTTAGTAAAGCCCTTAGGATGTGTACTTGACTACCTGGACTATGATGTGGATCATACTAGTGGGGACATGGTAGTCCACAGGTACATCCTTCAAGGTCCCTAGTCGTAGGTGTATCGAGACGGGGCATCGATATACCAGTGTAGACTAGCGTATACGCTTCTCGACCCATGAGATGGGCGATGGATGATCCCATATCCATTGGTGTTTGACATCAGAGATGGTATACGGGTGCTCAGTGGAGACTGGGTACACTGGACGGACTCGCCGAGAACTCCCAGATAGTATTATACCTCACGTCAGATGGCAGTTCTCTGGCAACACTTGTGCAGGTTAGTCTGTTAACCCGAGATCGTCATAGAGTCTTGTGTGATTTCCACTGTGCTTTGATTTCCACCTTACCACGTCCATGAGGGCGTGCAAAACGATGGTTTTTGGGTACAGTCCCGAGTCACATGGAGGCAATGAGCGATAGGAGGGGTTTCGTCTTTCCCGGTATTGGGGGTTGATGTTGCGCTGTGCTCGATTGGCCATAACAGGGAAGTCCATGGCCAGGGCTGATTTAGAGATTTACTGGTAAGTGTTACCAGTAGTTTCTCGGCCCGTTATGAGCCTCACATCGGCATGACTTATCGGTTATTGGGGTCTGATGTTTACCACCCCTAGACTTGATATGCGACATATCAGTCGAGGAGACCGGACTGTACGGGAAGTGTTACCAGCAGGCTTTTACAAGAGTTGGAGCGGGCTTGCTTGCTGATCTTCTGATCGCTCAATACCCGGGTAGCCGTTACGTCCATCTAGTACCGCTGACGGCTTGTGGGTGCGTGATGTGATCATCACCTACTGCCGGCGTATTGACGAGTCTTTAGAGTCCTACATAGAGGTTTTACAGGCTCAGGCAAAACGAGATAGGAGCGCATATGTGATATGTGCAGGACCGAGAATAATGCATGTATGTGATACCGTATTCTATTCTCGCGACTTTCTGTATCGGTCGGTTATATATGATATAGCCGGGTTATCGAATCAAGTGTTGATTCGATAAGGCGATACATTGGATGTTAGTTGGTTATATGTGATATGACCGGATTATTAAGTTAAGTGTTGATTTAATAATTTATTGTATAATTGTATATTTGATATACTAGTTTACATTAACTAACACTAGTTCACTTAGGGTTTTTTCTCACATGTACACTACTTTAACATATATATTATATATGTTAAAATGTGTTATCTTATTGTATCATGGTTGATGATACAACATTCTTGTGTGTATGAGGCATACACCATCCTATTTGTTATGATTGGGTTTAATGTTTAAAAGTAATTACAAAATTAGTGGAAAATTAGAAAATGCATGAAGCTTGTGGAAGCTTGTGGATGCATTGACTAAAGTCCACTAGGTTTGTTTTTACTTTGGACTTTAACCTAACCATCACACACTTAGCTATGGTAAAGTCTCTACATGAGTTAGTATATGATACTCACTCACCATGGTTAGCTTTCTCACTTGATAATTATCCTATTCTCTTTTCTTTTGTTGAGCTTCTTCTTCTTGGTTCAAAAAAGAAAAAGCAAGCTAGGGTTTGATCCAAAGTGAGAAAGATTGTGAGAAAACAAATTCTAAAGAGAACCCATTTCCTATTTCTCCATCCTCTACTAGACTAGCACTTTAGTTTAGGGTGTTTGCTTCACTAATTCTCAAGTTATTGAAGTAGGAGCTTAAGTCGGAATTCCCTCGACGTAGATCATCTTCGGCCTCGGAGACTTCAAGCAAGGTCGCATCTTTCGCCTCGTGAAGCCATGCAAGAGCCCGGGAGAACCTTGATCGCAGTGAAGGGACTTCAACAAGGAGCAAATGAAGTGAAGGACCGATCTACAAAGGTTGTATTTCGTGTTCCCTTAGAAGTAAAGTTGTTTACTTGCTATTAGTTTCGCCTAAACTCTAGTATACGATCTTGCTTAGGGTTGTTCGGCACATAAAATTTTAATTTTAGCATGGTCGATGCCTTATAGAGCCTTGTTAGTGTGACTAGTAACCCTATAGTAATCCCTCTCTCTCAAATGTAAAGTTGTCTACATGCAAAGTTAACCCTAATTCTCTAGTTCGGTTACTTGGTTGGTTTGTTTAGCACCCCAAAAATTTTAATATAGCATGTTTGATGCTAGACAAAACCT
The DNA here is from genome assembly GCA_030015575.1 of Agapanthus africanus. Lineage (NCBI taxonomy): Eukaryota > Viridiplantae > Streptophyta > Magnoliopsida > Asparagales > Amaryllidaceae > Agapanthus > Agapanthus africanus. The sequence goes on along the minus strand of CM057343.1, from coordinate 301,390,118 downwards.
TGATAAGGTGCTAAGCTAACCCTACAGTGGTATCAGAGCCTAGCTGGAGCATTAAGCATTGTCTAGACGAAGTTAGAAGTCCGATCGAACCCCGAAACCCCGAAACGACCCCTTTTCTAGAAATTTTTCAAAAAGTTGAATTTTTCCATGTTAAAAATACTCAGAAAATCATGCAGGGAATTCTATGGACACACTTGAAGTACAAAACCCAAACTCGTCTAAGTGACCGCGGATCCGCGGCTAAAACCTGGTTTTGGCGGCGGATCCGCGGCGCCACTTGAGAGGCTTGGGTTGACCCTTCAGCTGTTGGTCCGTAGGTACTGTGGTATGTCTCTAGTTAATTTTAACTGTGCTCAAGTGTTGAACTCTCTAGGGATTTTTGGGAATTCGTTATATCTATCGAATTATCTAACTTTGCCTAGTTATCAGTGATGATTATGTGTAGTTGTGATATGTTATATTGGATCGTAGTGTATTGAATAGCCGGGGGTTTTATGTGAGATGATAGTTTTCTTTTTCATTCATGTAAAATTCATTTGTATGTAATATTCTTTTATTGGGGCACTTCCGGGTTGAGGATGATGTCACTATTGTATATTATTTACTTTTCCGCATTAGGATAGACCCAAGACGGAGAGCACAAGTAACCAAGTTCTAGGGTCCAGTGGGAGGCCATCTCGAGGAGTCGAGACCGGGTCTCCTAACCCTAGAATTGGCAGGGTTACTTGCCGCTCTCGTAGGGGTCTAGGGATATAGGTTTGGCTATTCATCGTGACTGTGGAATCCGTGTATTATACAAGCTCAAAATAAAACACGGACGTCCTAGTATATCCAATATTTCATATGTTAACTTCTGCTGCAATGTTCTGTGATGAGATCATATTACTGCCTAAGATGAATGCTTATACTATATATATGTTGATATATAAATATTACTGCTTTCGTTTCTTCTGTAATGCTTAGGAAGCTTAAATGATGGGATTTATTAATGAGATTAATAAAAGAAAAGAAACCTAAAAGATGTTGTAGAATCAAATTTTCAAAAAGGGTAGCTACAGTTATTACTTTGCATAGCGGTATTCCTTGTAGAATATCCAGCACCTTATTCGATAAGGAAAGAGCCGAGATCCCTTCACCGGGAGTGACCTCTTTAGCAAAACTGGCAGATGCTACAAACTCACGGTTTAGTTTTTGATTGCTTCTATAGTTCTTGCTTTGCACAACGGTATTTATGAAATATGCTGCACCTTATTCGATAAGGAAAAAACCGAGATCTCTTCACCGGGAGTGACCTCTTTAGCGAAACTAGAAAAACCTTAAAAACATTCCTTTTCAAAATCACTTGTTTCTACAATGATATCAAGTTTCATTACGCAAAAGGTTTTCTGAAAAACCTCTCGTAGCCCTCCGTCATTTCAAATAAGTCCTACTTAGTATTCGTGCTGCGTTTGTTGGCCTGCGTCAAGGCGTAGTATGCGGTAGCTAACTTGTGCTTATCTGTAACATAAGATGTGGTTGGATTAGGGTAGTCGTGGGACTTTGTTGGCCTGTGTTAAGGGTCGTACGGGTGGGTTTAATTCAATAAGGAAATGACGGGTTGAACTTGACTAGCGGACTATGGTTTGTTAGCCTGCGTCAAGGTCATAGCACGCTAGGGGCAAAAGCTTTATCGGGAATTTCAAGTGTTGAAATTTGCAATGAGATTGCATACCTCCTATGAGATAGTTGGATCCCGATACCACTGCGAGTAAGAGTTACTCCTGGGAGAGTTTTACACATGACAAATTAGCCGATCAAGTAGGTGTCTAGAAAGGTGTTAACGGGGTTAAGCCTCTGGGAAAACGAGGTTTATTTTAATTAGGTCTGTGCGAAAGCATGGGAAACCTCCCTCAAAGTACCAACACTGATCTGGCTGAAAGATTGGTGAACTTGTAAGGTGTAATTAATCTTAGCTAATCTTACCTTTTAGGGTTTGGAGGAAGATTTGATTAAAACAGTGGGAGCCATCCTGATTAGATAAAATAATAACCAATCTAATCTTGCAAGAGCGCACGCTAAAGTGTTTTCTTCTCTCTCTCCAGGTAGCGACCATGTCAGGCCTTAATCAAGATAATAAGATGGATGTATTGACTGAACCCGCTTGATATACTGAGCATGGGAACATTAGTCCCGCTCCTACTTATAATTGTTATAAGTCCGAGCAGGGAATAGGAGAATATCTGGATTCTCACGCCACCCAAATGAAGAATAAGAATGTTGATGCATCTTCTTCAGGTGTGTTAATTACCGAGAACTGTTTCTCTGTTCACTCTACGTCCTGGGCATTAGATACTGGATCAGGATCCCACATATGCAATATATTGCATGGGCTGAAGAGAGTTAGAGAACTGGGAATGGGTGATCATTCCGTAAGAGTAGGGAATGGTGCAAATGTTGCAGCCAAAGCAGTTGGCGAATATCACCTTGTATTACCAAGTGGTAATACATTGATTCTGAACGAATGCTATTATATACCGAACATGATATGCAACATTATATCAGTTTCTTTATTAAGTAATGAAGGATATAATTTTGTAATACAAGATAATGTTATGAACATCTTCCTAAATCAAAAGTTGATTGGATCAGGCTTGTTACATAATGGCATATACGTTCTAAATCAAAACACAGTTCTTAATGTACAGAACACACACAAGAGGAAAAGTTCAAAAATAAATGAATCCTTCTTGTGGCATTATAAACTTAGTCATATCAATGCGACACGACTAGCTAAGTTACATAAAGATGGTTATTTAAATGCGTTCGAATTATCATCTTATGAAACTTTCCATTCATGTCTCAAAGGTAAAATGACCAAAACTCCGTTCAGTGGACACGGAGAAAGAGTTACAGAACTCTTGGGACTGATACATAGTGATGTATGCGGTCCCATGTCTACACATGCCATGAATGGTTCCTTATACTTCATTACATTCACTAACGATCTCTCAAGATACGGACATGTGTTCCTGTTGAAACACAAGTTTGAAGCTTTTGAGAAATTCAGAGAATATAAGAATGAAGTAGAGAACCAAACGGGTAAAAGTATTAAGATCCTTCGATCTGATCGAGGAGGAGAATACTTGAGCAATGAGTTCCTGAACTATCTAAAAGAAAATGGGATTCTCTCTAAGCTTAATCCTCCATATAAACCACAGCACAACGGTGTATCGGAACGGAGGAATCGCACCCTATTAGATATAGTGCACTCTATGATGAGCACTGCTGAGTTACCTATTTCCTTTTGGGGATATACACTGGAAACAGCTGCAGACCTATTGAATATGGTTCCTACCAAATCTGTTGCAACCACTCCATATTAGATATGGGAAGGAAAGAGACCATATCTTAATTATGTTAAGATATGGGGTTGTCTGGCATATGTAAAAACACAGAATCCGGACAAGCTCGGGGCAAGGTCTTTACTGTGTAAGTTTATTGGATATCCTAAACATTAGCGCGGATATAACTTCTGCCACACCGAGGAACAAAAGGTGTTTGTATCTCGGCATGCTACCTTTTTAGAAAAGGAATTTCTTAAAAAAGAAATTAATGACAATGAGGTAGAACTGGAAGAAGTTCCAGCTACACAAACTGCAACAGAAGAGTTGGTTGAACCAGAGAATTCAGTAGTTCCCGATGAACCCCTGCCACTCCGCCGATCTAGTAGGCTTCCTCATCCACCTGAGAGATACTACGGTTTTCTCGTTGATGGTGGGAGCGAGGATTGCATCATGGAAGATGGTGACTCTGTGAAATGGATGGATGCAATGCGATCTGAGATGGAATCCATGTACACCAACAAAGTATGGACTTTGGAAATTGCTCCTAAAGGGGTAAAACCCATTGGAAGCAAATGGATCTTTAAGAAGAAACATGGTGTAGATGGAAAAGTTGAGACTTTCAAAGCTAGACTTGTTGCAAAGGGTTTTCATCAACGACCAGGTGTGGATTATGATGAAACCATTTCTCCAGTAGCTTTGCTTAAGTCCATCCGGATCTTACTTGCCATTGCTGCATACCATGACTACGAAATCTGGCAAATGGATGTTAAGACCGCCTTTCTAAATGGTGATTTGGAAGAGTGCGTGTAAATGACTCAGCCAGAGGGCTTCGTAGATAGTAGGAGCAGCGGAAAGGTGTGCAAGATGCTTAAATCCATCTATGGGTTGAAGCAGGCATCGCGGAGTTAGAAAATATGTTTTGATGTGGTAGTCAAAGAGTTTGACTTCATCAAAAACATAGATGAATCTTGTATATACAAGAAGGTTGCAGAGGGTAAGGTTGTCTTCCTCGTATTGTACGTGGATGACATACTCTTGATAAGAAATGATGTTCCTATGCTGCACTCGGTCAAGCTCTTCTTATCCCAAAGATTCTCAATGAAAGATCTAGGTGATGCCTCCTGCATTTTGGGAATTAAGATCTATAGAGATAGATCTAGATGGATACTGGGATTGTCCCAATCCAGGTACATTGAGACCATACTAAAGAGGTTTAGTATGGAAGAATCCAAGCATGGGAACTTACCCACGATCTCTGGACTCAATCTCCCCAAAGAGATGTCTCCCAAGACTGATTTGGAGAGAGCTCGCATGCAAGGGATACCCTATGCTTCGGCAGTAGGCTCTATCATGTACGTGATGCTATGTACCAGACCCGATGTAGCATACTCACTAAGTGTAGTGAGTAGGTATCAAGCAGAACAAGGAGAGGATCACTGGACAGCTGTGAAGAACATCCTCAAGTACTTGAGAAGGACTAAGGAGATGTTCTTGGTGCATGGTAACGGAGAACTCCAGGTGGAGTCCTTTACCGATTCGAGCTTCTAATGTGATAAGAACGACTCTAAGTCGCACTCGGGTTTTGTCTTTACCCTCAATGGAGGGGCGGTGTGTTGGAAGAGTTCCAAACAGGAAACCGTGGCAGACTCGACGATGGTGGCTGAATACATCGCTGCCAACGATGCTGCCAAAGAGGCTGTCTGGGTAAAGAAGTTCATCACCGATCTTGGTGTGGTTCCGTCCATTGAGCATCCAATACCTCTGTATTGTGATAACAATGGAGCTGTGGCTTTATCCAAGGAACCCAGGTCCAATCAGAAGTCCAAACATATTCTGAGGCGGTATCACCTGATCTGGGAGATAGTTCATCGCCGGGAGATCGAGGTCAGGAAGGCCATACCCCAGATACATTTTGAGAGACTCTTCGGGTTGTTAGGTATGAGATACTACAACCGCTGGCCTAAGTACAAGTGGGAGATTGTTAGTTATGTATATGCCCTAGAGGACATTGTTGTACATATAATGTATATTATAATGGATGCTTGGATATATATAGAGAGGACTTTCTTGATCGACATGATAGTATGCTATCTGGTTTCACCTTGTCTAAACATGTTGACTTGTATTAGTTTACTGTCTTGCTCTCACATGTTGATAAAGCCCTTAGGATTTGTACTCGACTACTAGGACTATGATGAGATCATACTAGTGAGGCTATGGTAGTCCACGAGTACATCCTATAACTGTTCCTAGTCAAGGGTGTATCGAGACAGGGCATCGATACTCCAGAGTAGACTAGCGTACACACATCTTGACCCATATGATGGGCGATGGATGATCCCATATCCATTGGTGTTGGACATCAAAGATGGTGTACGGGTGCTCAGTGGAGACTGGGTACACTGAACGGACTCGCCGAGAACTCCTGGATGGTATTATACCTATCGTCAGATAGCAGTTCTCCGGTGACACTGGTACGGGTTAGTCTGTAGACCCGAGATCGTCATAGAGTCTTGTGTGATTCCCACTGTGCTTTGATTTCCACCTTACCACGTCCAAGAGGTCATGCAAAATGGTGGCTTTTGGGTACAGTCCCGAATCACATAGAGGCAATGAGCGATAGGAGGGGTTTCGTCTCTCCCGGTATTGGAAGTTGATGTTGCGCTGTGTTCGATTGGCTATAACAGGAAGTCCCTGGTCAGGGCTGATATGGAGATTTACTGGTAAGATTTATCAGTAGTTTATCGACCCGTTATAAGCCTTACATCGACACGACTTATCGATTACTGGGGTCTGACGTTTACCACCACTAGACTGAATATGCGACTTATCAGACGAAGAGACCGGACTGTATGGTAGTATTACTGATTGGATTCACAGAAGAATGTACAGGCTTGCTTGTTGATCTTCTGATCGCTCAATACCTGGATGGCTGTTACGTTTAGCTGATCGCTTGCAGCTTGTGGGTGTTTGATATGATCATCACCTACTGCCGGCGTATTGACGATTCTTTAGAGTCCTACACTGAGGTTTCCTGGCTCAGGCAAAATGAAGCAAGAGCACATATGTGATATGTGCGGGACCGAGACTAATACGATATTAGATACCGTATTCTATTCTCGCGATATGTGATATTGGCCGGGTATATGTGATGTAGCCGGGACATCGGATCAAGTGTTGATTCGATGAAATGGTACATGTTATATTAGTCGGTTATATGTAATATAACCAGATTGTCAGATCAAGTGTTGATTGGATAATTTAATGTACAATTATATATGTGATATATTACATTACGTTAACTAATATAAGCTCGCTTTATTGATTCATTTTCTCACCGGATAATACATTGATATATATGCAATATATGTTAATTGTATTATTTTCTTTTGTTACTTTATATATTATATATGTGATATATAATATTGTAATATGTTAGGGTTACAAATGCAACATGGTTGCTGAGTTTAAACCAAGTTAGGGTTTGGATTAGGGTTAGCTTTTGGGTTAGCTTTTGGATGAAGCTTTCATGAAGCTTCATGAAGCTTTGACTTTTGTCATCTAGCTTGATATTTTGTGTAAATATTTGTGAACCCAACCCAAACCCTTAACCATAGTTTATTCTCTACATGAGTTAAAGCATTCATTCTTAACTCATGGTTGCAATTGTAACCACAAAAAAAAAACAATTCATTATTCATCACAAAAGCTTTCTTCTTCTTCTTCCTCCTTTGAAAAAGCTTTCTAGCTTTTTGTGTTATGATGATTTAAAGTGAGAAATTGAAAATTAAAGAAAGCAAAATTCCTACTTCGTAATCCTCATCTATTCTAGCCAGTTAGATTAGGGTGTTCACTTCACTAATACTTAATTAGATAAGTGAGAGCTTGGGTTTGAGATTCTTCAAGGTAGATCATCTTTGAAAAGAAAGACTTCAAGCAAGCATGGATCATTCGACTTGTGGAGCCTCTCTAGAGTCCGAGAGTTCATTGATCGCAGTGATGAGGCTTCTACTCGGAGCTTATGAAGCGAAGGAATGGACTACAAAGGTTGTAATCCCTCTCTCTTAGATGTAAAGTTGTTTACATGCAAAGTTAACCCTAATTCTCTAGTTCGATAACTTGGTTGGTTTGTTTAGCACCCAAAAAATTTTAATATAGCATGTTTGATACAAGCCAAAACCTTGCCAAGGTGCTAAGCTAACCCTACAGTAACTCCATCAACCAGACTTGTATATTTGTTAGACTTAGAAGACCAGTGTATATTCTTTCGACCTTAGAGTCGCGCTCTTGTATTATTATTGGTTTTCTGGTTTTCTTAAGGATATTGGTTTTCTTTCTGAGTTTTGGATCCTCGCCCTTCGGCGTTGTATATTATATGTCTTCCATGGTTGAATCCGCCAATTGGCGAAGAGCTAGCTCCCGCTTTGGGATGCCTTTATTCATCATTTATGTATATTATTCATGTTTGTACCCGTTTGGGGCCAGTATTTACAAAGGAAACTATGCCGAAATTTTTCGAAAAGACTTGATGTTTTAAAAATGCTCACTACGGCGTATTTTGTTAAAACACTTGCTTTAAAACAAAAGTTTTTCCTTTACTCTCTTTTCAACCGGTTTAGATTTCTGGGCTTTTGGCTTACTTGAATTAGGTGGGGTCCTATAGACTTCACATGATTCAAGTGCCAGTCGCGTGCTATTTTGGGTCGTTACAAAGTTGGTATCAAAGCGCTAGGTTTAACCTTTGTTCGAGTCTATGTTTGACTATGCGGAGTCTAGGGCGTATATAGATATATATTCGGAACCTAGGCTTAACCTTACGGAACTTAGACTTGGTCGAGGGGGTATTAGACCCGAACTTTCATTGCGTAGGTTGACCTTGGTTGATGGAGTAGGTGACTTAAGTAAAGTGACGTACCGTGTGTATGTTCCGCGGCATACTTACGATACGCTACTCCGCTTAAGAAACCTTATGATATACATTTCTTTGCACCGCATTTTATGCTTTCATATGATCTATCCTCATCGATATCGGTTGGTGGTTTTTGTTACCACGATTGCATAGGCAGAGAGAGCTGCGGCTAGAGTTGCGGTCAGCATGAGCACATCTTGGACGAGGAATGACTAGGGAGTAATTCCGGTGACACACGATTGCATAGATGTGTCGTTTTATTGTGTTTTTTGCGCCATAATTGTTTGATGGATTGCTTTTACTAAAATTTCTCGAACGTGCAGATCAGCACCAGAGGATTGGGTCACTGATAGAGGCTGGCTAGAATGTGATGACCGTCAATGCACTGTTATTCTTGATGATTGAGGCACTATTTAGCGTGCGGACGAATTAGCCAAATGTTGCTACGACTGACAAGATACCGCCCCACATGTTTGATGCTATTGCAGCACGAGTTTATACTTAGAGATATGATAGAAGATCGCTAGTCACCCAAGGATGAATGACTAGGACATGTGGTTCGTTGCATACCCAGATGTGAGGTCATCAGATTGATTGATTACAGTTTGAGAAGACTTCACGCAGGTACGTTGAGAGTCGATAGAAAACAATCGAGTGTCAGAAACCCATTTTTCCAAGTTTAAGGTATTCGGGAAAACATGCAAGTAATTCTGTGGACCCTCTAGAAGAATGAAACTCTAACTCGACATAATGACCATGGAAACGCTTTTGAACCTTAGGGTTTGAGGAAGTTCCGTGGTGTCATTAATGAGGCTTGGGTTTGCCCTTCTACGGCTGGTCTATAGGTATTGTGGTATGTACTGGATATTATTAAACTGTGCTCAAGCGTTGAGCTCTCGGGGAATTATGGGGCTTTGACGAATCGATCGAAAAGTTCAATGTCGTCCGGATATCATGTGATGGGATACATTACTTGGGAGACTCTAGATATGAGTATACCATTTGTAGTGCAGTCCATACAGCTACGAAGAGACGAGTCCAAATTAGTCGACATTAGAGAAGAATGGAATAAGAGGTTCGTACGAGATTTTGATGAGATGACGTTCCACTCCGTTGACACCAGAGATGTGATACGCATGAAGAGGCGTTGAATATGGATATATCTTCCAGAAGGAGTCGTGATGAGTATGCAGCCGTTCCGGAACAAGAAATAGATTTAGTAAAGGGTGATAACTTCCGGCCAGTTCAGAAGAAACGAGATTGGGAGAGACCCCGACAAGATCTTTCTGGAAATACTAAACGAGAAGACATGGACCCAGGATCAGTCGTATTATGCACACCCAGTAGGCCAGAGTTCGGCAGCATCGACGAGACATGTTATGAGTGACCATGATAGTTGGCTGGAGACCTTTAGAGGATGTGCCAGAGTGGAACTGTTCCGTCATCATTTCTATCTTGGGCCGTTAAGCCGAGGAGCTATGTAACTAGCAATTCACAGTGAGAGATGAGAGCCTAAGGGCACCAGGTGCCAGGCCATGAACAGGAGGCAAGTAGATATCTTGCTCTGCTAGCTTTGGATGCACCGACACCTTCTCGACATTGAAGGAAGGACATATCGACGACGGTGTTTATAATTTGCTCTGCTAGCTTTGGTGATTCGAATATCACGTGTCCTTCATTTTGGATTTCTGTATTTTGGGCGATCTATTTGCATGATTGAGATTTTATGCACCACGGTTGCACCCGACTTCGATTTGATGTCATTCGAGATGTTGATTTTGATTTCATGCCAATGGTATGCATGTGATTTGACTTACGCCTTCGGTGTAGTTTTCATGCACTTCAGCATTTTGATTCGATTTTATGCATGCTGATGCACGTAGTTGTTAGATTTTTATATACCACGGTACGCCTGATTTGGATTGAGGTACGTTGTATACCGTCGATTTCGATTGTGATACTCGATATTTGTTTTCGTGCACCTTGTTCACTTGATTTGGATTCTTGCGCATACTTGACGCGCTTGAGGCGATTTTGGTCCACACCAGAGGCACTAAATCGGGATTCTTCGTGCATATCAGATGCACCTGATACTGCTGTCAGGCACACCCGTTGCCCTTGACAGGTGTTTCCGTGCACACCCGTTGCACATAGAATTTGTTTCTGTGCACATGTATGGCACATTCATTGATTTCGATTTCTGTGCGCACCAGACGCACGTGGCATTCTTATACACATTTTGGGATTGGTTCCTTTAGGAATAGTACGTTTTTATGATATTTACTATTTGGTATAGTGACTGAGCAGGACTAGTCCGAGGACAATACCTGAATATGTTTTTGCATGCATCGATAGTTACCGAAGGATTTCCAAAAAGGAGCTATAGTCTCAGTATTTACCTACGTGTCCGAGATGACACGAAACATTTTACAAGGAATCCCTTCTAAATTATTTTAAACGGCGGGATGTGTATGTTAGACAAAGGATATATATATATATATATATATATATATATATATATATATATATATATATATAGTTATTTTCTTACACTAAACGTCCGCTACTTGTGCTGTGATACGCGCATCGCACAGCGACTTGAAAAAGGGTTGGCATGTATTTCTTTTTAGATGTTTTGATGAGTTTACAACGATGCGTACTGTTGGTGTATATGCCCTAGAGACCATTACTGTATCATACTAGTTTGTATATTACTTGATGGAAGCTTGGGATATTCACAGTTGTATAGACAATCTTGCTCGAAATGGTAGTATGCTACTTGGTTTGTTTCTACTTTAATGTGTGCAAGTGTTTCTTTTAGCATATCGCCTATACACATTAGTGGAGCCCTTAGGATCTTTGCTTGATTACCAGCGTTGTGATGGCAGTCACGCTAGTGGGGCTGGGTAATCAACAAGCACATCCTTATACAGGTCCCTAGTCGTAGGATTATCGAGACAGGTCATCGATACTCCGGAGTAGACAAGCGTATGCGCTTCTCATCCCAGCAGGGGAGATGGTCTGTCCCACAGCCGTCAGTACGTCGTACTTGGGATAGCATGCGGGTGCTCGTTTGGTTACGAGTACACTGGACAGGACTCGTCGGAAACTGTTGGTTGGTACTATACTTATCGTCAGTTATCAGTTCCCAGGTGACATGAGTATAGCTTAGTCCACTGACTTGACACTGTCACTTCGCTTCTAGTGTGTTCCCACTGTTCTTAGATTGCTACCCTACCTGTAGGGTTCCTAGGCACACTCAAGAGGTTCTGCAAGGCATCAACCATGCCAAAATCAAATTTTTATATGCCTAACAACTCTATGCAAGATCGTTTACTAGAGGTAAGGCAAAACTACAAGCAAGCAAACTACTTTGCTACTAAGTGAATAGGAATACAACCTTTGTAGATCGGTCCTTCACTTCTAAAGCTCCGTGTTGACGTCCCTTCACTGCGATCATCGGGATCCCGGACCCTAGCGTTGGTTTCATCGGAGAAATGAGCGGGCTAGGTCGTTGACTTCGAGGCCGAAGATGATCTACGTCGGGGAGACTCAAACTCAAGCTCCATCTTTACTTGGTCATGAACTTTGTGAAGAAAACACCCTATACTACATGGCAAGTGGTAGAGGATGAAGAAATAGGAAGTGGGTTCACTTTGGATTTGGATTTCTCACTCTAAATCTTCACTTAAAAATTTCAAGCAAGCTTTCTTCTTCTTGAAGAAGAAGAAGAAGAAGAAAGAAAAGAATAATCAATAAAAATGGAAAAATGAATAATCCAGTGAAGTCTATCATGTTGCAACCATGGGTGAGTAAACCATTGTAGAGACTAAACTAGAGTTTAGGTTGATGGTTAGGTCAAAGAACAAAACAAAATGGTTAGACTTTTTCAAAGATGCTATGAAGCTTCAAGCCAAAACAAGAAAAGCCACCATTTAGTTTTACCAAAATAAATAAAACCCTAACCATTAACCTAAACATGGTGTAAGTCATACACACACCCAAATTTGCATGTATCATCAATCATGATACAAACTAGTGCACAAACATATATCATATATACAACTTGTGCACATCAAGTGAGAAAATCAATCTTAAGTGAACCAATACTAGTTAATGTAAAGTAATATATCAAATATATAATTATACATTAAATCATTAAATCAATACTTGATTTAATGATCCGGTCATATCGCATATAACCGACTAATATCAAGTGTATCAATGTATCGAATCAACACTTGATTCGGTAACCCGGCTATATCTCATATAACCGTCCGATGATACAAATCGCGAGAATAGAACACAGTATCACATACTGGTATTATTCTCGGTCCTGCACATATCTCATATGCGCTCCTATCTCATTTCGCTTGAGCCAGGAAACCCCTGTGTAGGACTCTAAAGACTCATCAATACGCCAACAGTAGGTGATGATCAGATCAAACACCCACAAGCCGCAAGCGGTCTGCTAAACGTAACGGCCACCCTGGTATTGAGCGATCAGAAGATCAACGAGCAAGCCTGCTCACACTCCTGTGAATCCAACCAGTAACACTTAACGCACAGTCCGGTCTGTTCATCCGATATGTCGCATATCTCGCCTAGGGGTGGTAAACGTCAGACCCCAGTAGCTTGATAAGTCTTGCCGATGTAAGGTCCATAACAAGCATGAAACTACTGATAACACTTACCACTAAATCAATGCAGCCCTGGCCAGGGATTTCCAGTTATGGCCAGTCGAGCAAAGCGCAACATCAACCCCCAATAGCGGGAGAGACGAATCCCCACCTATCGCTCATTGCCTCCATGTGAATCGGGACTGTACCCAAAAACCACCTGTTTGCACGACTCAGTAGAGCCGTGGTAGAGTGGAAATCAAAGCATAGTGGGAGACACACAAGACTCTATGACGATCTCGGGTCAACAGACTAAGCTGTACCAGTGTCACCAGAGAACTGCCATCTGACGTGAGGTATAATACGATCTGGTAGTTCTCGGCGAGTCCGTTCAGTGTACCCAGTCACCACTGAGCACCCGCATACCATCTCTGATGTCAAACACCAATGGATATGGGATCATTCATCGCCCATCACATGGGTCGAGAAGATATACGCTAGTCTACTCTGGAATATCGATGCCCCGTCTCGATATTCCCACGACTAGGAACATTGAAGGATGTACTCATGGACTACCCAGGCCCCACTACTATGATCTGCATCACAGTCCTGCAAGTCGAGTACACATCCTAAGGGCTTTATCAACATGTAATAGAGAGACAGTGGTTATAGATGTTAAGATAAAGAGCAACCAGATAGCATACTATCATGTCGAGCAAGAAAGTCCTACCTATATATGTCCCAGCAACCACTACAATATACATCTCATGTACAGTAATAGCCTCTAGGGCATACATATAACTAACAATCTCCCACTTGCACTAGGGCCATCTGTAGCAGTGGTTGCAGTATCTCATACTCAACCATCCCATAAAAAATCTCTCTCTGGGAAAAAGCCTTTGTGAGTGGATCCGCCGTGTTGTCCTCTGTGTCTACTCTCCTAACCTTGATCACCCTGGAGATCAACTATCTCCATGATCAGGTGATGCTGCCTCAGAATATGTCTGGGTCACTGATGAGACCGGGGTTCCTGGGCCAAAGCCACACTTCCCTTGTCACACAATGGTAGGAACCTAGTTCATCTCATGAACTAATATACACCCAAACTGCCTCTTTGGTAGTATCTTTGATAGCGATGTCACCAGCCATTATCGTCTAGTTTGCCACGGTATCTCGTTTGGAACTCTTCCAACATACCGTCCCTCCACTAAGGGTAAAGACAATGCCTGCGACTGACATTCAGTCTTCCTTATCACTCTAGAACTTTTTCAATGATTCTCCCCAGGATTAATTGATACCATCTTACTACACCTAGTGAGAATCCTAACATCCAATTAGATCTATCTCATAGATCCAAAACCCAGGATTTAGAGGTATCACCTTTATCCTATTTGGAGAATCCTTGTGATAAGAGGAGATTGACCGTGCGTAGCATAGGAAACTCTTTTCCAATCAAGAGTATATTGTCCACGTACTATACGAGGATGACCACCTTACTCTCTACTACAATTTTTTATATACAAGGTTCATCTATCATTTTGATGAAGTCAAACTCTTTGACTATCACATCAAAACAGACGTTCCGACTTCGCGATGCCTGCTTTATTATGTAAAGCAACTTGCACACGTTTCCGCTGCTCCCACTGTTTACGAAGCCCTCTGGCTGTGTACTTATAGACGTTCTCTTCTAAATCAATATTTAGAAAAATAGTCATGACACCCAACCACCAGATATGTGGCAAAGGAAAGTAGGATCCGGATGGACGTAAGCATAGCCACTGGAAAAGGTTTTATCATTATCCACACCTGGTCGATGACGAAAACCTTTAACAAGTCTAGCTTTGAAAGTCTCAACTTTTCCATCTACACCAAGTATTCTTCTCAAGATATACTTGCTCCTGATGGGGATTTTGTTAGTTATATATATGCCCTAGAGGCCATTACTGTACATAGGATGTATATTGTAGTGGATGCTGGGACATATATAGGAAGGACTTTCTTGCTCGACATGATAGTACGCTATCTGGTTGCTCTTTATCTTAACATGTATACTTTCTGTCTCTCTGTTACATGTTGATAAAGCCCTTAGGATGTGTGCTCGACTTCCAGGACTATGATGTAGATCATACTAGTGGGGCCTGGGTAGTCCATGAGTACATCCTTCAATGTTCCTAGTCGTGGGAATATCGAGACGGGGCATCGATATTCCAGAGTAGACTAGCGTATATCTTCTCGACCCATGTGATGGGCGATGGATGATCCCATATCCATTGGTTTTGACATCAGAGATGGTATGTGGGTGCTCAGTGGTGACTGGGTACACTGAACGGACTCGCCGAGAACTCCCATATGGTATTATACCTCACGTCAGATAGCAGTTCTCTGGTGACACTGGTACAGCTTAGTCTGTTGACCCGAGATCGTCATAGAGTCTTGTGTGTCTCCCACCGTGCTTTGATTTCCACCCTACCACGGCTCTACTGAGTCGTGCAAACAGGTGGTTTTTAGGTCTAGTCCCGATTCACATGGAGGCAATGAGCGATAGGAGGGGATTCGTCTCTCCCGGTATTGGGGGTTGATGTTGCGCTATGCTCGACTGGCCATAACTGGAAATCCCTGGCCAGGGTTGCAGTGATTTACTGGTAAGAGTTATCAGTAGTTTCACACTTGTTATGGACCTTATATCGGCATGACTTATCAAGCTACTGGGGTATGACGTTTACCACCCCTAGGCGAGATATGCGGCATATCAGATGAACAGACCGGACTTTGCGGTAAGTGTTGCTAGTTGGATTCACAGGACTGTGAGCGGGCTTGCTCGTTGATCTTCTAATCGCTCAATACCCGGGTGGCCGTTATGTTTAGCAGACCGCTTGCGGCTTGTGGGTGTTTGATATGATCATCACCTGCTGCCGGCGTATTGACGAGTCTTTAGAGTCCTACACAGAGGTTTCCTGGCTCAAGCGAAACGAAATAGGAGCGCATATGAGATATGTGCGGGACCGAGAATAATACCAGTATGTGGTACTGTATTTTATTCTCGCGATTTGTATCATTGGACGGTTATATAAGATATAGCCGGGTTACCGAATCAAGTGTTGATTCGATACATTGATACACTTAATATTAGTCGGTTATATGCAGTATGACCGGATCATTAAATCAAGTGTTGATTTAATGATTTAATGTATAATTATATATTTGATATATTACTTTACATTAACTAGTATTTTTTCACTTAAGATGGATTTTCTCACTTGATTTGCATAAGTTGTATATGTGATATATTTTTGTGCACTAGTTTGTATCATGTTTGATGATACATGCAAACTTGGTTGAGTTTATGCTATACACCATGTTTAGTTAATGGTTAGGGTTTCCATTACCTTATTTATTTATTTATTTACTTATTTTGGTAAAATAGAATGGTTGCTTTCTTTGTCTTTATGCAAGAAGCTTCTTGATGCTTCATGCATCTTTGACAAAGTAACCATTTTGTTTTTATTTCTTAACCCAACCATTAGCCTAAACCCTAGTTTACTCTCTACATGAGTTTACTCGCCCATGGTTGCTAAATGATAGACATCACTTGATTTTCTTTTTGGAGATAATTCATTATTCATTTTTCTTTTCTTCTTCTTCTTCTTCATGAAGAGAAGAAAGCTCTCTTGAAAATTTCCAAGTGATGAATCCAAGTGAGAAACCTAATTCCAAAGTGAACCCACTTCCTATTTCTTCATCCTCTACCACTTGCCATGTAGTAGAGAGTGTTATCTTCACAAGTTTCATGACCAAGTGAAGATGGAGCTTGAGTTTGAGTTGCCTCGACGTAGATCATCTTCGGCATCAAAGTCAACGACCTAGCCCGATCATTTCTCCGACGAAACCATCGCTAGAGTCCGGGATCCGATGATCGCAATGGAGGAACATCATCACGGAGCTAAAGAGGTGGAGGACCGGATCTACAAAGGTTGTAGTCACTTTCACTTTATAGTAAAGTTGTTTACTTGTATGTCTTTCGCCTATCCTCTAGTTAACGATCTAGTTTAGGGTTTCTCGGCTCATAAACATTTAAATTGGACATGGTTGATCAGTTGTAGAACCTCATGGGTGTGTCTAGGAACCCTACAGTGGTATCAGAGCCTAGCTAGAGCTTTAGGCGAAGTGTAGACGACGTTAGAAGTCCGATCGAATCCGAAATCCCCACATTTCACCCCTCTCTGTACAATTTTTCAAACAGTTGATTTTTGTGAATTAAAAATTCTCAGAAAATATAGCAGGAAATTCTAAGAATATTTGCAGAAAACGAAACCCTAATTCTACTGTAGCGCCGCAGAACCGCGGCATTAACCTCTATTTGCGGCGGTTCCGCGGCCGTATGTACTAATTATGGTCTCGAGTTTCTACAGTTATGCCTGTAGCAGTTTCCTCTGTTCTCTGGAAATTTTTAATCTGTACTCAAGAGTTGAGTTTTCTGGGTTGTATTGGGAGTTCGTAGATTCGATCGGATTGTCTAATTTTGTCTATGTGTTCTTCCGGGTAATTTTAGAACATGTTGAATAGTTCGACCGGATATAAATACCCAATTTTTCCCCTTTCAGGAAATTTCCAAATGTTGGATTTTTCCTTGGTTTAAAGACGTTCTAAGTAGTGCAAGTAACGCGATGGACCCTCTAGAAGACAACAAACCTTAACTCGATTATGTGACCGTCTTGAACTGCCCTTTGAACCTTAGGGTTTGGGGCAGTATGGCGTGCCACATGTGAGACGTTGGCTTGACCCTTCTACGGCTGGACCGTTAGTACTGTGGCATGAAATGGATGTTTTTGAACTTATTTCAAGTGTTGAGCTGTTTGGGAAAACTTGGGTGTTTGATTGTTTGATCGGAAAGTTTAACATTTTCTATTTATCTGGAATATGATACAATATTTGGAATCCACATGTAGTTATGAGATAACTGATTTGGATGTTATAAACATAGCAGTTTAGTCTCACTTGATCGGTTGCCACAGAATTTTGATGTGATCAAAAGTTCGTCGCAATCACGTAGCGTACGCGGATACTCGCCGGGTAAACTTAATAGACAGCTACACCCCATAGCCCCGACCAAGTGACTGTAGGAGAACCCCGTCGCCGAAAGCATCCGTTCGGGTGCTCGCGGTAGCGGTTTTCCACCTTAGTGCACTTCGTCGACGGCATCGGGGGTGCGGCCGTCTACTAAAGTTTGCAAAGAGCATTCGTTCCGGATGTCGGGAATCTTGTTGAATTGCCCGACTTGATATTGAAAAGTGTTTTCGATAATGAGACTAAAATGCGGGATTTATAATTGTTAGGCATGCGATGTCTAAGGAATTCATTTGATTAGGCATGCGATGTCTAAAGAGTTTGCGGATTCCAACTGTTGTAGTTTTACACTTTCTTTTCTGTGACCGTAAGTGTAATATGTGATATCGCTGGTTTCATTGCTATATGTCAACGACAATTGGGATACACATGTTTACTTACATTGATGACATGTGATGTTATGTGTTGCTGGATATGTTATATTGGATCGTCGTGTTTGAATAGCCGGGGTTTTTTTTATGTGAGATGAGTGTTTTTCATATTCATTCATGTAAAAACTTGTATGTAATATTCTTTTATTGGGGCACTTCCAGGTTGCGGAAGATGTCACCGTTGATGTATATTATTTACTTTTCCGCATTAGGATAGACCCAAGGAGGGGAGCACAAGTAATCGGGTTCTAGGGTCCAGTGGGACACTATCTCGAGGTGTCGAGTCCGGGTCTCCTAACCCTAGAATTGGTAGGGTTGCTTGCCGCTCTCGTAGGGGTCTAGGGGTGTGGGATTGGCTATTCATCACGACCGTGGAATCCGTGTTTTATTCAGGCTCAAAATAAAACACGGACGTCCTAGTAAATCCAATATTTCATATGATATTTTTCTGCTGCGTTATCTGTGATGTGATCATGCGATTTGTTCAGATAGATATTGTATATAGTATATATGATATATTATATAGACGTTGCTTATGTTTTACACCCGCGCTAGCCCTGCCCCGCTCTACCGTTAGTTACCTAACCTAACGGTGCAGACGGGACATCGAGGCGAATGTGGATGGCATAAGCATACGTTGTATTTATCTGTGATGTTTAGGTGGACTTAAATGATGGGACTTCATTAATGTGATTAGTGAAAGAAAATAAACGTAAAAGATGTTGTGGAATCGAATTTCTTAAAAACAGGTAGCTACAGTTCTTGCTTTGCATCGCGGTGTTCCTTGTAGAGCATCCTGCACCTTATTCGATGAGGAAAGGGCCGACGATCCCTTCACCGGGAGTGACCCCTTTAGCAATAACTGCTAGATACTACAACCCTCGGTTTATCTTTTGATTGATTCTATAGTTTTCGCTTTGCACAGCGGTATATATGATATATCCTGCACCTTATTCGATGAGGAAAGGGCCGACGATCCCTTCACCGGGAGTGACCCCTTTAGCAAAACTAGAAAAGCCTCAAAAACACTCCATTTAAAAACCATTTGATTCCGCAACGAGATCAAGTTCAAAGCGTTAAAGGTTTTCTTAAAAACCATTCGCAACCCTCCGTCATTTTAGGAAGTAGAGTACTTAGTATTCGTGCTACGTTTGTCGACCATAGCCGAGGCGTAGTGTACGGTAGCTAAGTGATGTCTTCCTACACAGCATATGATGCAATTAGTTAGGACAGTCATGTGGCTTTGTTGACCTTAGCCAAGGGTCATTTGGGTGGGTCTAATTAATCACGAAATGACGAGTAGAACTTGACTAGTGCTTATGATTTGTTGACCTTAGCCAAGGTCATAAGTTCTAGGGGTAAAAACCATTATCGGGAGTTTAAAGTGTTGAAATTTGCAATGAGATTGCATACCTTCTATATGATAGTTGGATCCCGATACCCACTGCGAGTAATTGTTACTCCTGGGAGAGTTTTGCACTTTGCAATCAGCCGATCAAGTAGGTGTCTAGAAAGGTGTCAACGGGGTTACGCCCCTGGGAAAACGAGGTTTATTTTAATTAGGTCCGTGCGAAAGCACGGGGAACCTCCCTCAAAGTACCGACACTGGCCTGACTGAAAGATTGGCGAACTTGTAGAGTGTAATTAATCCCGGCTAGTCATTCCTTTTAAGGTTTGAAGGAAGATTTGATAAAAACAGTGGGAGCCATCCTGATTAGATAAAATAAATAACCAATCTAATCTTGCGAGAGCGCACGCAGAGTGTTTTCTTCTCTCTCTCTCCAGGTAGCGACCATATCACGCCTTAATCAAGATAATAATATGGATGTATTGACCGAACCAGCTTGTTATACTGAGCTGGGGAACGTTGGTCCCGCTCCAACTTATAATTATTATAAGACCGAGCAGGAAATAGGGGAATACCAGGATTCCCATGCCGCCCAAACGAAGAAAGTGCATATGATGCATCTCCTTCGGGTGTGTTCATTATAAAGAATTGTTTCTCAGTGTCCTCTATGTCCTAGGTATTAGATACCAGATAAGGATCCCGCAAATGTAATCCGTTACATGGGCTAAAAAAAGGTAGAGAACTGAGAACGGGTGATAAGTTTCATGAGACAGAAAACGGTGCAAGTGTTGCAGCCAAGTCTGTTGGTCACTGTCACCCTGTATTACAAATACATTGATTCTGAACAAATGCTATTAGATACCGAACCTGATATACAAAATCATATCGGTCTCTTTATTTATTAAAGAAGGATATAATTTTGTATTGTTGGATAATGTTTTGAACAATTCCTATTTCAAAAGTCGATCGGTTCAGGCATGTTATCTAAAAGCATTGACGTTCTAAATCAAACTACAGTTCCTAGTATACAGAACACACACAAGAAGAAGAGTTCAGAAATGAACGATTCCTTCTTGAGGTTTTGTAGACTAGGTCATATCAATGTGACCCGACTAGCTTAAGTTACATTTTAGATGCATATTTAAATCAGTTTGAATATACATCTTGTGAAACTTTCCAGTCATGTCACAAAGATTAGATGACCATAGCTCTGTTTATTGGAAACAGAGAAAGAGTTAGTAAACTCTTGGGACTGATACATGATGATGTATGTAAGGTCCCCTGTCTACACATGCCAGGACCGGTTCTTTGTACTTCATTACATTCTCTGATGATCTCTCAAGATTCAGTCATATGTTCCTGTTGAAACATAAGTCCGAAGCTTTTGAGATATTCACAGAATATAAGTTACAAGTAGAGAACCAAAAACTGGGTATAAGTATTATGTCCTGTGATGAGATCAAGGAGAACAATACTTGTGCATAGAATTCCTGGACTGTTCTAAAGGAGAATGAGATTCTCTCTCAGTATTACACCTCTGAATATACCACAACACTACGGTATATCGGGGCGGAGCAATAGCACCCTATGAGATATGATGCGCTCTATGATGAGTACTACTGAGTTACCTTTTTCCTTTTGGGGGTTATGCACTTGAGAAGCTGCATACCTGTTGAATTGGGTTCGAATCAAATCCATGCCTGCCACTCCATATAAGATATGGTATGGGAAGAGCCTATCTCTTAAGTAACTTAAGATTTGGGATTATCCGGCTTATGTCAAAAGAAAAATCCGGACAAGATCGAGACAAGGTCAGTTCTGTAGAACTGGAAAGGTTCCAGCTATACAATACTGCAGCTAATGATTTGACAGAACCAAAAGATTCAATAGTCCCCGACGAACCTCAGCCTCTCCGCCGATCTGGTAGGGTTCCTCATCCGTCTGAGAGATACTTCGGTTTCTCGATGACAGTGGGAGCGAGGAAAGCACCATGAGATGATGACCCAACAAGTTTCGAGCAGGCCATCAAGAGTAAGGACTCTGTAAGAATGGCTGGATGCTTAGCGATCTGAGATGGAATCCATGTACACCAACAAAGTATGGACTTTGGTTGCTATATCTGAAGGGTTAAATTCCCATCAAAAGCAAGTATATCTTGAGAAGATTACTTGGTGTAGATGGAAAAGTTGAGACTTTCAAAGCTAGACTTGTTAAAGGTTTTCGTCATCAACCAGGCGTGGATAATGATGGAACCTTTTTCCAGTAGCTATGCTTAAGTCCATCCTGATCCTACTTGCCATTGCTACATACCATGACTACGATATCTGGTGGTTGGGTGCCATGACTGCTTTTCTAAATAATGATTTAGAAGAGAACGTCTGTAAGAACACAGCCAGAGGGCTTCGTAAACAGTGGGAGCAGCGGAAACGTGTGCAAGTTGCTTTGCAGGATAAAGCAGGCATCGCGAAGTTGGAACATCTGTTTTGATGTAGTAGTCAAATAGTTTGACTTCATCAAAATGGTAGATGAACCTTGTATATACAAAAAGGTAGTAGGGAGTATGGTGGTGATCCTCGTAGAGTATGTGGATGACATACTCTTGATGGGGAAGAAGTTTCCTATACTACACACGGTCAATCTCCTTTTATCACAAGGATTCTCCATATAGGATAAAGGTGATACCTCCTAAATTCTGGGTTTTGGATCTATGAGTTAGATCTAAATGGATGTTAGGGTTCTCATTAGGTTTAGTGAGATGGTATCAATCGATCCTGGGGAGAATCACTGGAAAGGTTCCAAGGTGATTAGGATGACTGAATGTCAGTCGCAGGCATTGTCTTTACCCTCAGTATAGGGACGGTATGTTGGAAGAGTTCCAAGCTAGATACCGTGGCAAACTAGACGATAAAGGCTGGTAACATCGCTATTAAAGATACTACCAAAGAGGCAGTTTGGGTGTATATTAGTTCATGAGATGAACTAGGTTCCTACCATTGTGTGACAATGGAAGTGTGGCTTATGGCCCAGGAACCCCAGTCCCATCAGTGACCCAGACATATTCTGAGGTAGCATCACCTGATCATGGAGTTAGTTGATCTCCAAAGTGATCGAGGTTAGGAGAGTAAACTCAGAGGACAACACGGCGGATCCACTCACAAAGGCCTTTTCCCAAAGAGAGACTTTTATGGGATGGTTGAGTATTAGATACTGCAACCACTGCTACAGATGGCCCTAGTGCATGTGGGAGATTGTTAGTTATATATATGCCCTAGAGGCCATTACTGTACATAGGATGTATATTGTAGTGGATGCTGGGACATATACAGGAAGGACTTTCTTGCTCGACATGATAGTACGCTATCTGGTTGCTATTTATCTTAACATGTATACTTTCTGTCTCTCTGTTACATGTTGATAAAGCCCTTAGGATGTGTACTCGACTTCCAGGACTATGATGTAGATCATACTAGTGGGACCTGGGTAGTCCATGAGTACATCCTTCAATGTTCATAGTCGTGGGAATATCGACACGGGGCATCGATATTCCAGAGTAGACTAGCGTATATCTTCTCGACCCATGTGATGGGCGATGGATGATCCCATATCCATAGGTGTTTGACATCAGAGATGGTATGCGGGTGCTCAGTGGTGACTGGGTACACTGAACGGACTCGCCGAGAACTCCCAGATGGTATTATACCTCACGTCAGATGGCAGTTCTCTGGTGACACTGGTACAGCTTAGTCTGTTGACCCGAGATCGTCATAGAGTCTTGTGTGTCTCCCACTGTGCTTTGATTTCCACCCTACAACGGCTCTACTGAGTCGTGCAAACAGGTGGTTTTTGGGTACAGTCCTGATTCACATGGAGGCAATGAGCGATAGGAGGGGATTCGTCTCTCCCGGTATTGGGGGTTGATGTTGCGCTATGCTCGACTGACCATAACTGGAAATCCCTGGTCAGGGTTGCAGTGATTTACTGGTAAGAGTTATCAGTAGTTTCTCGCTTGTTATGGACCTTATATCAGCATGACTTATCAAGCTACTGGGGTATGACGTTTACCACCCCTAGGCGAGATATGCGGCATATCAGAGGAACAGACCGGACTTTGCGGTAAGTGTTGCTAGTTGGATTCACAGGACTGTGAGCGGGCTTGCTCGTTGATCTTCTAATCGCTCAATACCCGGGTGGCCGTTATGTTTAGCAGACCGCTTGCGGCTTGTGGGTGTTTGATATGATCATCACCTGCTGCCGGCGTATTGACGAGTCTTTAGAGTCCTACACAGAGGTTTCCTGGCTCAAGCGAAACGAAATAGGAGCGCATATGAGATATGTGCGGGACCGAGAATAATACCAGTATGTGGTACTGTATTTTATTCTCGCGATTTGTATCATTGGACGGTTATATAAGATATAGCCGGGTTACCGAATCAAGTGTTGATTCGATACATTGATACACTTAATATTAGTCGGTTATATGCAGTATGACCGGATCATTAAATCAAGTGTTGATTTAATGATTTAATGTATAATTATATATTTGATATATTACTTTACATTAACTAGTATTTGTTCACTTAAGATGGATTTTCTCACTTGATTTGCACAAGTTGTATATGTGATATATTTTTGTGCACTAGTTTGTATCATGTTTGATGATACATGCAAACATGGGTGAGTGTATGCTATACACCATGTTTAGTTAATGGTTAGGGTTTCCATTACCATATTTATTTATTTATTTACTTATTTTGGTAAAATAGAATGGTTGCTTTCTTTGTCTTTATGCAAGAAGCTTCTTGATGCTTCATGCATCTTTGACAAAGTAACCATTTTGTTTTTATTCCATAACCCAACAATTAGCCTAAACCCTAGTTTACTCTCTACATGAGTTTACTCACCCATGGTTGCTAAATGATAGACATCACTTGATTTTCTTTTTGGAGATAATTCATTATTCATTTTTCTTTTCTTCTTCTTCTTCTTCATGAAGAGAAGAAAGCTCTCTTGAAAATTTCCAAGTGATGAATCCAAGTGAGAAACCTAATTCCAAAGTGAAACCACTTCCTATTTCTTCATCCTCTACCACTTGCCATGTAGTAGAGAGTGTTATCTTCACAAGTTTCATGACCAAGTGAAGATGGAGCTTGAGTTTGAGTTGCCTCGACGTAGTTCATCTTCGACATCGAAGTCAACGACCTAGCCCGATCATTTCTCCGACGAAACCATCGCTAGAGTCCGGGATCTGATGATCGCTGCGGAGGGACATCATCACGGAGCTAAAGAGGTGGAGGACCGGATCTACAAAGGTTGTAGTCACTTTCACTTTATAGTAAACTTGTTTACTTGTATGTCTTTCGCCTATCCTCTAGTTAACGATCTAGTTTAGGGTTTCTCGGCACATAAACATTTAAATTGGACATGGTTGATCAGTTGTAGAACCTCATGGGTGTTCCTAAGAACCCTACAGATTTAACTCTTCAGATATGGCAACCAAAGTCCATACTTTGTTGGTGTACATGGATTCCATCTCAGATCGCTAACCATCCAGCCATTCTTACAGAGTCCCCACTCTTGATGGCCTGCTCGAAACTAGTTGGATCATCATCTCATGATGCAATCCTCGCTCCTACTGTCATCAAGAAACCGAAGTATCTCTTAGGCGGATGAGGAACCCTACCAGATCGGCGGAGAGGCTGAGGTTCGTCGGGGACCATTGAATCCTTAGGTTCTATCAAATCTTCGGTTGTAGTTTGTATAGATGGAACTCCTTCCAATTCTACAGAACTGACCTTGCCTCGAGCTTGTCCGGATTTTATTTTTGACATAGGCCGAACAACCCCAAATCTTAAATTGCTTAAGAGATGGGCTCTTCCCATACCATATCTCATATGGAGTGGTAGGCAGTGATCTGATTCGAACCTAATTCAATAGGTATGCAGCTTCTTAAGTGCATAACTCCCAAAAGGAAACAGGTAACTCAGCAGTACTTATCATTGAGCGCACCATATCATATAGGGTGTGATTGCTCCGCCCCGATACACCGACGTGCTGTGGTGTATACGGAGGAGTAATGCTGAGAGAGAATCTCATTCTCCTTTAGAATAGTCCAGGAATCCCGTGCGCAAGTATTCTTCTCCCTGATCACATCAAAGGACATAATACTTATACCCATTTTTGGTTCTCTACTTCTAACATATATTCTGTGAATATCTCAAAAGTTTCGGACTTGTGTTTCAACAAGAACATATGTCTGAATCTAGAGAGATCATCAGTGAATGTAATGAAGTACAAAGAACCAGTCCTGGCATATGTAGACTGGGGACCTTCATACATCACTATGTATTAGTCCCAAGAGTTCACTAACTCTTTATCTGTTTCAAGTAAACAGAGCTATGGTCATCTTATCTTTGTGACATGACTGGCAAGTTTCATAAGATGTAAATTCAAGCTAATTTAAATATGCATCGAAATTTAACTTAGCTAGTCGGGTCGCATTGACATGACCTAGTCTACAATGCCTCAAGAAGAATTTGTAGGGTTCCTAGGCACACTAATGAGGTCTCAGAAGGCATCAACCATGCCAATTTCAAATTTTACAAGTGCCGAGAAACCCTAATACGAATCGTTAACTAGATGTCTAGGCGATAAATGAAACTAGTTAACAACTTAACTACAAGAACGGAAATACAACCTTTGTAGATCCGGTTCTCCACCTCCATAGCTCCGTGATGAAGTCCCCTCGCTGTACAAATCGTATCCCGGACTCTAGCATCGGCTTCCTCGGAGAAATGGGCGGGCTTGGTCGTCGGCTTCGATGCCGAAGATGATCTACGTCGAGGCATCACTAGATCAAGCTCCACCTTCACCAAGCCATGAAAACTTGTGAAGGAAACACCCTATACTACTTGGCAAGAGGTAGAGGATGAAGAAATAGGAGGTGGGTTCACTTTAGATTTGGATTTCTCACACTTTTGCGCAAATCACCATTGATGAAGCAAGTTTTTCTTCTTTTGAAGAAGATGAAGATGAAGATAATGATATGATAAGAATAATAAAAAAATAGAAAAGAAAAATCAATTCTTATCATATACAAACCATGGTTTAGTGTAGAGATTTAACTAAGGTTAGATGGAGTGGTTAGGGTTAAGCATGAGACAAAATGGTCACTTAGTCAAAGCTTCATGAAGCTTCAAGATGCAAACAAAGAAAGCCACCATTTTTCTCTTTATGCCATTTATTTTCCAAAAAGAATAAATAAATAAATAAATGAATAAGAAAACAAAACCCTAACCATTCATATAACCATGGTTTAATCTTTACACAAACCCAAGTAAACATGCATCATCAAACATGATACAATCAAGTGCACAAAAGTATATCACATATACAACTTGTGCAATGCAAGTGACAAAATCCATTTAAAGTGAACCAATACTAGTTAATGCAAAGTAATATATCAAATATATAATTATACATTAAATCATTAAATCAACACTTGATTTAACGATCCGGTCATATCGCATATAACCGACTAGTATCCAATGTATCGGCTTATCGAATCAATCCTCGATTCGATAACTAGGTTATATCGCATACAACCTATCGACACATTCATCGCGAGAATGGAATACGGTATCACATACACGCATTATTCTCGGTCCCGCACATATCTCATATGCACTCCTATTTCGTTTCGCTTGAGCCAGGAAACCTCTGTGTAGGACTCTAAAGACTTGTCAATACGCCGGCAGCAGGTGATGATCATATCAAACACCCACAAGCCGCAAGCGGTCTGCTAAACGTAACGGCCACCCGGGTATTGAGCGATCAGAAGATCGACGAGCAAGCCCGCTCACACTCCTGTGAATCCAACCAGTAACACTTACCGTACAGTCCGGTCTCGTCGTCTGATATGTCGCATATCTCGCCTAGGGGTGGTAAACGTCAGACCCCAATAGCTCGATAAGTCGTGTCGATATGAGGTCTATAATAGTTCGAGAAATTACTGGTAACACTTACCAGTAAATCTCAGCAACCCTGGCCAGGGATTTCCGGTTATAGCCAATCGAACACAGCGCAACATCAACTCCCTATACCGGGAGAGACGAATCCCCTCCTATCGCTCATTGCCTCCATGTGATTCGGGATTGTACCCAAAAACCACCGTTTTGCAAGCCCTCTTAGACGTGGTAAGGTGGAAATCAAAGCACAGCGGGAATCACACAAGACTCTATGACGATCTCGGGTCAACAGACTACTCTGTACCAGTGTCACCAGAGAACTGCCATCTGACGTAATGTATAATACCATCTGGGAGTTCTCGGCGAGTCCGTCCAGTATACCCAGTCTCCACTGAGCACCCGTATATCATCTCTGATGTCAAACACCAATGGATATGGGATCATCCATCGCCCATCTGTATGGGTCGAGAAGGTATACGCTTCTACTCTGGTATATCGATGCCCCGTCTCGATATACCCACGACTAGGGACTTTAAAGGATGTACTTATGGACTACCATGTCCCCACTAGTATGATCCGCATCATAGTCCAGGTAGTCAAGTACACATCCTAAGGGCTTTACCAACATGTAACAGAGAGACAATCAGTATACACGTTAAGGTAAAGAGCAACCAGATAGCATACTATCATATCGAGCAAGAAAGTCCTCCCTATATATGTCCAAGCATCCACTACAATATACATCCTATGTACAGTAATGGCCTCTAGGGCATACATATAACTAACAATCTCCCACTTGCACTAGGGCCTTCTGTTAGCAGTGGTTGTATCTCATACTCAACCATCCCATAAAAGTCTCTCTCTGGGAAAAGGCCTTTGTGAGTGGATCCGCCGTGTTGTCCTCTGAGTCTACTCTCCTAACCTTGATCACCGTGGAGATCAACCATCTCCATGACCAGGTGATACTGCCTTAGATTATGTCTGGATCACTGATGGGACGGACGTTCCTTGGCATATGCCACAACTCCATTGTCACACAATGGGAGGAACTAAGTTCATCTCATGAACAAATATACAACCAGACTGCCTCTTTGGTAGCATCTTAAGTAGCGATGTATTGAGCCTTTATCGTCTAGTATGCGACGGTATCTAGCTTGGAACTCTTCCAACACACCGTCCCTTTACCAAGGGTAAAGACAATGCCTGTGACTGACATTCAGTCGTCCTTATCACCCTGGAACACTTCCAATGATTCTCCCCAGGATCTATTGATACCATCTCACTACATCTAGTGAGTGTCCTAACATCCATTTAGATCTATCTCATAGATCCAAAACCCAGGATTTAGAAGGTATCATTTTGATCCTATATGGAGAATCCTTGTGATAAGCGGAGATTGACCGAGCGTAGCATAGGAAACTTCTTCCCTATCAAGAGCATGTCATCCACGTACTCTACGAGGATCATCACCATACTCCCTACTACCTTTTTGTATATACAAGGTTCATCTACCATTTTGATGATGTCAAACTCTTTGACTACTACATCAAAACAGATGTTACAACTCCGTGATACCTGCTTTATCCTATAAAGCATCTTGTACACGTTTCCGCTGCCCCCAGTGTTTACGAAGCCCTCTGACTGTGTACTTATAGACTCTCTCTTCTAAAACATCATTTAGAAAAGTAGTCATGACACCCAACCGCCAGATATCGTAGTCATGGTACGTAGCCGTAGCAAGTAGGATCTGGATGGACTTAAGCATAGGAACTAGAAAAAGGTTTCATCATTATCCATGCCTGGTCGATGACGAAAACCTTTAACAAGTCTAGCTTTGAAAGTCTCAACCTTTCCATGTATACCAAGTAATCTTCTCAAGATATACTTGCTCCTGATGGGGATTTAACCCTTCAGATAAAGCAACCAAAGTCCATACTTTGTTGGTGTACAAGGATTCCATCTCAGATCGATAAACATCCAGCCATTCTTACAGAGTCTCACTCCTGATGGCCAGCTCGAAACTAGTTGGGTCATCATCTCATGATGCAATCCTCGCTCCCACTGTCATAGAGAAACCGAAGTATCTCTCAGGTGGGTGAGGAACCCTACTAGACCGGCGGAGAGGCTGAGGTTCGTTGGAATCTACTGAATCCTTTGGTTCTACCAAATCATCAGCTGTGGTTTGTATAGCTGGAACCTTTCCAGTTTTACATAACTGACCATGCCTCGAGCTTGTCCGGATTTTTCTTTTAGACATAGGCCGGACAACCCCAAATCTTAACTAACTTAAGATATGGGCTCTTCCCTTTCCATATCACATATGAAGCGGTAGGCAACTGTTTTGATTTGAACCCTATTCAATAGGTATGCAGCTTCTCAAGTGCATAACTCCCAAAAAAAATAGGTAACTCAGTAGTACTCATCATAGAGCACACCTTATCATATAGGGTGAGTTTGCTCCGCCCCGATATACCATCGTGCTATGGTGTATACGGAGGAGTAATGCTGAGAGAGAATCTCATTCTCCTTTAGAATAGTCCAGGAATTCCGCACCCAAGTATTTTCCTCCTTGATCTCATCCAAGGACATAATACTTTTACCCGTATTCTGGTTCTCTACTTCTAACTTATATTCTGTGAATATCTCAAAAGGTTCGGACTTGTGTTTCAACAGGAACATATGTCTGAATCTTGAGAGATTATCAGAGAATGTAACGAAGTACAAAGAACCAGTCCTGGCATATGTAGACAGGGGACCTACATACATCAACATGTATCATCCCAAGAGTTTACTAACTCTTTCTCTGTTTCCAGTAAACAGAGCTATGGTCATCGTATCTCTGTGACATGACTGGCAAGTTTCATAAGATGTAAATTCAAACAGATTTAAATATGCATCTAAATGTAACTTCAGCTAGTCAGGTCGCATTGATATGACCTAGTCTACAATACCTTAAGAAGGATTTGTTCATTTCTGAACTCTTCCTCTTGTGTGTGTTCCGTATACTAAGAACTGCAGTTTGATTTAGAACATCAATGCTTTTAGATAACGTGCCTGAACCGATCAACTTTTGATATAGGAAATGTTCAAAACATTATCCAACAATACAAAATTTTACCATTTCTTTACTGATAAAGAGACTGATATGATTTTGTATATCAGGTTCGGTATCTAATAACATTCGTTTAGAATCAATGTATTGGTAATACAGGGTGACAATGACCAACAGACTTAGCTGCAACACTTGCCCCGTTTTCTGCCTCATGAAACTTATCACCCGTTCTCAGTTCTCTACCTTTCTGTAGCCCTATGTAACTGATTACATATCTGGGATCCTGATCTGGTATCACATACCGAGGACGTAGAGGATACAGAGAAACAGTTCTTTGTAATGAACACACCCGAAGATGATGCATCAGCATGCACTCTCTTCGTTTGGGCGGCACGGGAAATCTGGTATTCCCCAATTTCCTGCTCTGTCTTATAACAATTATAAGGTGGAGCGGTACCAACGTTCCCCAGCTCAGTATAAGAAGCGGGTTCGGTCAATATTCCGTTTTATTATCTTGATTAAGGCGTGATATGGTCGCTACGTGGAGAGAGAGAGAAGAAAACACTCAGCGTGCGCTCTTGCAAGAATAGATTGGTTATTATTTTATCTAATCAGGATGGCTCCCACTGCTTTTTATCAAATCTTCCTTCAAACCCTAAAAGGAAAGACTAGCCGGGATTAATTACACACTACAAGTTGGCCAATCTTTCAGCCAGGCCAGTGTCGGTACTTTGAGGGAGGTCCCCCGTGCTTTCGCACGAACCTAATTAATGTAAACCTCGTTTTCCAGAGGCGTAACCTCGTTAACACCTTTCTAGACACCTACTTGATCGGCTAATTGTATTGTGTAAAACTCTCCCAGGAGTAACTCTTACTCGCAGCGGGTATCGGGATCCAACTATCTCATAGAAGGTATGCAATCTCATTGCAAATTTCAACACTTGAAATTCCCGATAATATTTTGCCCTTAGCGTCTTATGACCTTGACGGAGGCCAAACTACCCATAGTCCGCTAGTCAAGTTCAACCCGTCATTTCCTGATTGAATTAAACCCACCCGCACGACCCTTGACGGAGGCCAAACAACGCCGTATGAATACCCTAATCCAATCGCATCATATGCAAGCAGATAAGCACTAGTTAGCTACCGTACACTACGCCTTGACGGAGGCCAAACTACCGCAGCACGAATACTAACTAGTACTTATCTGAAATGACGGAGGGCTACGACAGGTTTTTCTGAAAACCTATTGCGTAATGAACTTGATATCGTTGTAGGATCGAATGAATTTTGAAATGGAGTGTTTTTGAGGCTTTTCTAGTTTTGCTAAAGAAGTCACTCCCGGTGAAGGGATCGTCGGTCCTTTCCTCGTCGAATGAGGTGCGGGATATATCATATATATCACTGTGCAAACCAAAACTCTTAAAAGCAATCAAAAGACAAACCGAGTGTGTAGCATCTGCCAGTTATTGCTAAAGGAGTCACTCCCGGTGAAGGGATCTCGGTCCTTTCCTCATCGAATAAGGTGCAGGATATATCATATATACCGCTGTGCAAAGCAAGAACTGTAGCTACCTGTTTTATTTTGAAATTCGATTCTACAACATCTTTAGGTTTCTTTTACTTTCATTAATCACATTAATGAAGTCCCATCATTTAAGTACCTAAACATCACAGATAAATACGACGTACACTTATGCCATTCGCATTCGCCTCGATGTCCCCTCGTGCACCGTTAGGTTAGGTAACTAACGGCAAAGCGGGGCAGGGCTAGCGCGGGTGTAAAACATAAGTAACATCTAAATAATATATCATATATACTATATACAGTATCTATCACAGAACATCACATGATCACATCACAGATATCGCAGCAGAAGATACATATGAAATATTGGATATACTTGGACGTCCGCGTTTTCAATACGAGACAGTATAAAACACGGATTCCACGGTCGTGATGAATAGCCAAACCCACACCCCTATACCCCTACGAGAGCGGCAAGCAACCCTACCAATTCTAGAGTTAGGAGACCTGGACTCGACTCCTCGAGTTGGTCTCCCACTGGACCCCAGAACCCGGTTACTTGTGCCCTCCTCCTTGGGTCTATCCTAGTGCGGAAAAGTAAATAATATACAGAGGGTGACAGCTTCCGCAACCAGGAAGTGCCCCAATAAAAGAATATTACATACAAGTATTTACATGAATGAAAATGAAAAACACTCATCTCACAAAAAAAAACCCGGCTATTCAAACACGACGATCCAATATAACATATCCAGCAACACATAATATCACATGTCATCAACGTAAGTAAATATGCGCATCCCAATTATCGTTGACATATAGCAACGAAACCGGCGATATTCATATTACACTTACGGTCACAGAAAAGAAAGTGTAAAACTACAACAGTTGGAATCCGCAACCTCCTTAGACATCACATGCCTAATCAAATGAATTACTTAGACATCGCATGCCTAACAATTATAAACCCCGCATTTTAGTCTCATAATCGAAAACACTTTTCAATATCAAGTCGGGCAATTCAACAAGATTCCCGACATCCTGATCGAATGCTCGTCACAAACTTCAGTAGGCGGCCGCACCCCCGACGCCGTCGACGAAGTGCACCAAGGCGGAACACCGCTACCGCGAGCACCCGAACGGATGCTTTCGGCGACGGGGTTCTCCTACAGTCACTTGGTCGGGGCTATGGAGTGAGGCTGTCTATTAAGTTTACCCGGCGAGTATCCGCGTACGCTACGTGATTGCGACGGACTTTTGATCACATCAAAATTCCGTGGCAACCGATCAAGTGAGATTAAACCGCTAGATTTATAACATTCATTCAGTTATCTCATAACTGTTTGTGAATTCCAAATGTTGTATCCCATTCCGGATAAATAGAAAATGTTAAACTTTCCGATCGGACAATCGAACACCCAAGTTTTCCCGAAACAGCTCAACACATGAAACAAGTTTTTAAAACATCCAGTTCATGCCTCAGTACCAACGGTCCAGCCGTAGAAGGGTCAAGCCAACGCCTCACATGTGGCACGCCGTACTGCCCCAAACCCGAAGGTTCAAAGGGCAGTTCAAGACGGTCACATAATCGAGTTAAGGTTTGTTGTCTTCTAGAGGGTCCATCGCGTTACTTGCACTACTTAGAACGTCTTTAAACCACGGAAAAATCCAACACTTGGAAATTTTCCGACAGGGGAAAAGGTGGGTATTTATATCCGGTCGAACTTTTTAACATATTCAAAAATTATCCGGAAATACACATAGACGAAGTCTGACAATCCGATTGAATCTACGAACATCCAATACAACCCAAAATATTCAACTCTTGAATAAATTTTTAAAAATTCCCATAAAACTCAGCATTTAAATAAAGAAGTTACTGTGCAAAAATGGTTGACTGAAGAGACTAAATGGGCGCGGAACCGCCGCAATAGGCGGCTAATGCCGCGGATCCGCCGCGCTTTAGACAGATCATTAGGTAATTTTTGCACCGTAATTCTTAGAATTTCCTGCTGAATTTTTTAAGCATTTTTAATTTGAAAAAAACCACTTTTTCAGAAAAAGTCCAGAGAGGGTTAAAAGTTAGGGTTTTGGGGTTCGATCGGGTTTCTAACATCGTCTACGCATCGCCTAAGGCTCTAGCTAGGCTCTGATACCACTGTAGGGTTCCTAGGCACACTAATAAGGTCTCAGAAGGCATCAACCATGCCAATTTCAAATTTTACAAGTGCCGAGAAACCCTAATACGGATCGTTAACTAGATGTCTAGGCGATAAATGAAACTAGTTAACAACTTAACTATAAGAACGGAAATACAACCTTTGTAGATCCGGTTCTCCACCTCCATAGCTCTGTGATGAAGTCCCCTCGCTGTACAAATCGCATCCCGGACTCTAGCATCGGCTTCCTCGGAGAAATGGGCGGGCTTGGTCGTCGGCTTCGATGCCGAAGATGATCTACGTCGAGGCATCACTAGATCAAGCTCCACCTTCACCAAGCCATAAAAACTTGTGAAGGAAACACCCTATACTACTTGGCAAGAGGTAGAGGATGAAGAAATAGGAGGTGGCTTCACTTTAGATTTGGATTTCTCACACTTTTGCTCAAATCACCATTGATGAAGCAAGCTTTTCTTCTTGTGAAGAAGAAGAAGATGAAGATAATGATATGATAAGAATAATAAAAAAATAGAAAAGAAAAATCAATTCTTATCATATACAAACCATGGTTTAGTGTAGAGATTTAACTAAGGTTAGATGGAGTGGTTAGGGTTAAGCATGAGACAAAATGGTCACTTAGTCAAAGCTTCATGAAGCTTCAAGATGCAAACAAAGAAAGCCACCATTTTTCTCTTTATGCCATTTATTTTCCAAAAAGAATAAACAAACAAATAAATGAATAAGAAAACAAAACCCTAACCATTCATATAACCATGGTTTAATCTTTACACAAACCCAAGTAAACATGCATTATCAAACATGATACAATCAAGTGCACAAAAGTATATCACATATACAACTTGTGCAATGCAAGTGACAAAATCCATTTAAAGTGAACCAATACTAGTTAATGCAAAGTAATATATCAAATATATAATTATACATTAAATCATTAAATCAACACTTGATTTAACGATCCGGTCATATCGCATATAACCGACTAGTATCCAATGTATCGGCTTATCGAATCAATCCTCGATTCGATAACTAGGTTATATCGCATACAACCTATCGACACATTCATCGCGAGAATGGAATACGATATCACACACACGCATTATTCTCGGTCCCGCACATATCTCATATGCACTCCTATTTCGTTTCGCTTGAGCCAGGAAACCTCTGTGTAGGACTCTAAAGACTCGTCAATACGCCGGCAGCAGGTAATGATCATATCAAACACCCACAAGCCGCAAGTGGTCTGCTAAACGTAACGGCCACCCGGGTATTGAGCGATCAGAAGATCGACGAGCAAGCCCGCTCACACTCCTGTGAATCCAACCAGTAACACTTACCGTACAGTCCGGTCTCGTCGTCTGATATGTCGCATATCTCGCCTAGGGGTGGTAAACGTCAGACCCCAATAGCTCGATAAGTCGTGTCGATATGAGGACTATAACAGTTCGAGAAATTACTGGTAACACTTACCAGTAAATCTCAGCAACCCAGGCCAGGGATTTCCGGTTATAGCCAATCGAACACAGCGCAACATCAACTCCCTATACCGGGAGAGACGAATCCCCTCCTATCGCTGATTGCCTCCATGTGATTCGGGACTGTATCCAAAAACCACCGTTTTGCAAGCCCTCTTGGACGTGGTAAGGTGGAAATCAAAGCACAATGGGAATCTGTAACCCTTCGAAAATCGTTTAGGTAGTTTTTCGGTAATCGGCTAATTTTTCGGTTTTTTCCGTAAAAAGTCAAAATTGATATTTTTTATTGTAGACCTAATTATACAAAATTTAGAAAAGATATTACTATAATTTTGTCACTTATAATTTTCTAGTTAAATAAAAAAAATTTCGTAATTAATTAATTTTTTTATTATTTTAAGCTTTTTAAAATACATTAAATTAGTGATAAATACAAATTTAATTAGGTAAATTTCATAATTAGGAGTCTTTATAAGCTAAAATATGGTGTTAATAAAATTATATAATGACTTGCAAACTTTTGGTTT
Source organism: Agapanthus africanus (assembly GCA_030015575.1). Classification (NCBI taxonomy): domain Eukaryota; kingdom Viridiplantae; phylum Streptophyta; class Magnoliopsida; order Asparagales; family Amaryllidaceae; genus Agapanthus; species Agapanthus africanus. Next base: position 301,353,701 of record CM057343.1, on the reverse strand, counting down.
TAGGGTGGGAAATTTAATGAAAAATGATGTAAAATAAGGGTTTTTTTGTAAAATGTTGATTTGAGAGCAATAAATGAGAACATGATGGGTTTGTAGACCTAGAAACTTCTCCAAAAAACCCCCATTTGCCTTCCCCACCTGCTGGCCGAGCATCAACAGCAGCAATTCCCCACTTCTCACTTCATTTCTTGCTTCTTTTTCTAGCTAAAATCCATTAAAAATTCACATTTTTCCATCTCCATTCAAAGCCAAACCCTAATCCATTCTCTCTTCAACCCAAATTAGTTCAAAAACTTGATGAAAGGAAGCTTCTTGGTGACTTGATCAAGCTAGGGTTCAAGCTTGTGAGGTGAAGATTCTAATCTTTTTGTTAACTTGTGGTTTAAATATGCTAGAATTGAAATTTTAAATATTAGTTTAGTAGTAAATGTTTGTTTAGGAAAATCAAGAGAAGGATTTGATTTTTAAAATTAGGGTTTGTAGCATAATGGTTGGATTAAGTTAGGGATGGTTATCTAGGTGATTGGAGTGGTTAATTGTGTAATGATACGCTCGCTAAATCGATAAATTTCGATGTTTGCATCGAATCGGAATTGAATTTGCTTACTAGATTTTTACGAAAAATAGAATGCGACCAAATTGCGTTATGTTAGCGATATAGTTAGCTTCGTATAGGACTATTAGAGTGCGCGAACGCGGGGTTTCGTCTGGTCGGGTTGTAGTTTTGTCGATTTCCCCGTAATGACGATTTTAGTTAAAGGTTAGCGATTTTCGTGCGTTTTTCCGCGCACCGAGCGCATGCTATGATTAATTTGAGAGCGTCGATATTTGTATAATGTGACTTGCATCGTTTTAGGTTATGTAATATTATACTTGGTGTTGTGCAAATATAGGATCGGTCGGAGAAACATCGGACACGGCGCGTAAAGGCAAAGCGGTGGCCGGATCAGATTAGCGGGGATTTCTGGTGAGTAGATATATTCATCTATGGGGGAATCGTTTGGATGGCGCGAGGTGCCCCCTAGTTAGGATTACCCTACTCTTGAAAGATTTATATTATTAGCTAACTTATCCATTCATGTACACTGCATACCCTTATAGCGAACAGTATATTAGATTGCATGGACATACATCTATACTTATGCGATATCACTTCGCAGGACATGAACACCATTACCATTGGCATCTGTTGCACGCGCACTATTCATGACACACACACGCCTTTGGTAATTGCCATGCCACGTGAACTAGAACCTGTTTAACTTAATAACGCCATTTGCATTCATACCTGATATTGAGATTGCATCGCATGCATATACCTCGCATTTCCATCATATTTAAATAGATTTCTAGCCAAAACTCACATCATATATACATTGATATCATAGACACTTATCATATATAACATGTGGACATTATGATTTTCTTGAGGATTTCAGTTTTGCTGCGATTTCTGGATTTTTGGGGAAAACCGCAAGAATTTAACAAAAGCTTATATTTATCATTTTTTAAAACAAAGTTGCGGTTTTCTCGTGATGTTTGTGTCGTCCACCATGAGTTTTCATGTTTTCTGTTGGATTTCGAGACCCGATTCGAGGAGTGGATGAACCGTCTCGGGTACATGGTGGGCCCGGTATGGTACCCCGGGGCAAGAAGATCGAGTTGTATACGATGAGCCTGGCAGGGGAAGACTACCTACCGGTGATGTCTGGCGCGGCGGATATCCGGAGGATACCGACCGTTGTCGTGAGATTTGATGATTAGGGCCGATCCGGACTGACGGAGCCCGATATTTGAGACATTGCTACAGTGAGATATTGAGACATATATGATTTCATATTTGGTGTCGATGCTCGACACGGTTTTTTTTTTGATGATTTCTTGATGGTACTTAGCTATTATACAGATATTCATTTTCTAAAGTTAAGAACGCAGTACCTTAGCATTTAAAACATTTAAAGAGTTAGAAATGACATTGCATACATGTGCATGTATACTAGAGCTGTTATATCACATATGGACATGCATGATGTGGTGCATTGCGTGCATTCTTACGACTGCCTTATTAGATGTTATATTCTACTCACGAGCTGGCAATTCACCCCCGTTGTACCACAGTGTCTTGCAGGTCGGACCCGTCACCTTTGTAGCGGCGGGCTATCTTATCATCAGCTCATTTTGCTCAGACTCGCGACATCGCCCGTAGGTGGGTTGCGAGCATACCTTATTTCTTTTTGCTTTATCATTGTATCTAGTATTCTCCATCTACCACTTTATATTGTATATGCGACCTAGTGATGAGACTGAGAGACTTGTATATTTGTGGTTTCTTTTGGGTCGAGCTCACTTGAGCCGGCGTTGTGTTTTCTGATATTTTGGATTTCTTTTATGCTCTTTTCTTGATATTGCTTATATATATTGCATGTGGTTGTGATCCGCCTTGGGCGAAGAGCTAGCTCCCGCTTGGGGATGCCATTTTTATGATTACATGTGTATTATCTTGTTGTACCCATTTTGGGGGATAGAAAATACAGGGGAGACTCTGCCGAAATTTTCGGAAATTTATGATGTTTTTTTTAAAAAAGGGATTCTTTGAAACTTAATTGATTTGAAAAACGTTTTCATTAAAGGTTTTCCTTTACTCGCTTTTGATTTTGGTTTAGATTTTCTGGGCTTTGGCTGACTTAGGTTACGGTACGCCTTTAGACGTCTCGTAATCTAAGTGCCAGTCACGTTCTGTACCTTCGGGTCGTGACAAAGTTGGTATCAGAGCGTAGGTTTTACCTTTCTGAGTGTAGGACGACCTTGGTAGATGGAGTAGGTGACTTAAGCAGAGTGGCGTAGCGTGGGTATGGTCCGCGGCATACTTACGATACGGTACTCCGCCTAAGTGACCTTAGGACATAATTGCTTGTATTTCCTTTCTTGATTCCTTGCATTCCTTGATCCAATTGCAATGTCTTTATCAGTCCTATTTCTTATTCCAGCTTCGATGCCGCCAAAGACTACGAGAGCTCAGCGGGCTGCCGCTAGGGATGAGATTCGGGCGGGCCCGTCTGAGGCGAGAATCGAGCGGGAGGATACGCCTACCCCTCAAGGTTATACTGATCCGCCTTATCCTGACCGTATTGCCAGATTCGAGGCCGGCATGCAAGAGTTGCGGCAGATGATGGGATCTTTAGTTGAGTCCAGCCGGGCATAGAGATCCGAGGACGTTCCTTCCACCGCACAGACCACGATCGTACCTGCTGCATAGATGGTCACTCCTGCTGCTACTACGGAGACTATCCCTGTTTCACTACAGGAGTTCATGAGATTGAGACCTCCAGCTTTTACCGGTACAGATGCGACAGAGGACCCACAGGCATTTCTTGATAGGATGGCTCGGATTTGCCGTTCGTTGAGGTGTTCTGAGGATAGATTGGTGGAGTTTGCGAGTTTTCGTCTGGAGGGTCTTGCCCAGACATTGTACGATTCAGTAGAGAGAGGCCGAGCTGCCGGTCTACCTTCTATGACCTGGGATGAGTTTACAGCTGCATTTCTTTCCCGTTTTCTTCCGGAGAGTGTCCAAGATGCTCGAGCCCGTAGTTTTGAGTCTTTGCGCAAGACTCCGGGGATGACGGTGTCGGAGTATGATATACAGTTTACCCAGTTGTCTCGATATGCTCCGTACCTAGTCGACACAGAAGAGAAGAGAATAAAGAGGTTCGTGCGAGGGCTTGATACACAGCTATTCCTTGCCATCGGCACCCAGCATTTTGATACATACGCAGCCGCGATAGATGCGGCCTTACTTTTGGAGGAGCGTATTTCTGAGACTTCGGTCGTTTCTGGACCGAAGAGGATCCGTACTGATACGCCAGCTCAGCGACAGATGGGCAGACATCGTGATAGATTATTTCCGGGAGATGGTGGAAGCAGAGGATTGAGACGAGGTCAGTTATTTGGTTCATATCCACAGACCCAGCAGTCGTCTCCAGGATGTTTTCGGTGTGGGAGTCAGTACCACCGTATCAGAGACTGTACCATGGGACGTCAGGGCACGGCGACAGTCCCGCATGTGACTTTACCACCCTCACCACCTTCTCAGAGAGCTTTACTTCCTACTCCTGATGATGCTTCACGCCAGCAAGATGCTTCTAGAGGCCGTGGGCGTGGCGGTCCAGTTCCGAGAGAACGAGGCGACAGAGGCAGAGGCAGAGGCCGAGGTAGAGGCAGAGGACAGCCAGCTATTAGTGGTGGACAGGCCCGAGTGTTCGCGTTCACTCCTCAGGATGCACAGGCATCCAATGCCGTCGTGATAGGTACTCTGCCAGTATGTTCTTTTGATGCACGGGTATTATTTGATCCAGGCTCCACACATTCCTATGTATCCACGTATTTTGCACCGAGATTGGGCCGAGAGTCTTCTCCGTTAGATCAGCCGCTTGTCGTTATTACCCCGGTAGGCGAGTCTTTTGTTGCCCGTTTTGTGTACCGATCGTGTTCCGTTCGTATCGGGGAGAGAGATTCTTCGGTTGATTTGATTCTCCTCGATATGCTAGACTTTGACGTTCTTCTTGGTATGAACTGGCTAGCCACCTGTTATGCATCTGTAGACTGTCGTGAGAAAGCAGTCAGATTCAGTTTTCCTGGTGAGCCGGTACTTGTTATTCAGGGAGATCGTAGCGCTACCCTTCCCAGCTTGATTTCTTCTCTGCGCGCTGGTCAGCTCTTGAGGAAAGGGTGTCAGGGATTCTTAGCTTATGTTTGTGATACTAGCTCCACAGAGGTTTCGTTGGACCAGGTCCCTGTTGTGAGAGAGTTTCCTGATGTATTTCCTGACGAACTGCCTGGTCTGCCACCAGAGCGCGAGATTGAGTTCTGTATTGACTTGATCCCCAGCACGGGGCCTATCTCTATACCGCCTTATCGGATGGCCCCGGCGGAGCTGAGAGAGCTAAAGGATCAGTTACAGGACTTGCTGGACAAAGGGCTTATCCGACCGAGTGTGTCACCTTGGGGTGCTCCCGTCTTGTTTGTTAAGAAGAAGGACGGAAGTATGCGCTTATGCATTGATTATCGTCAGCTGAACCGGGTTACTGTGCGGAACAGGTATCCCCTACCCCTCATTGATGACTTATTTGATCAGCTCCAGGGTGCAGGGTTTTTCTCGAAGGTTGATTTACGGTCAGGTTATCACCAGTTGCGGGTTCGGAAGGAGGATATTCCGAAGACAGCTTTCCGTACTCGATATGGTCATTATGAGTTCTTGGTGATGTCGTTCGGGCCCACCAATGCCCCGGCAGCATTTATGGATTTGATGAACCGCGTATTCAGGCCGTATCTCGATCAGTTCATTATTGTGTTCGTTGACGACATCTTGGTTTATTCCCGGAGCCGGGAAGAGCATGAGCAGCACTTACGTATCACATTGCAGACTTTGAGGGAGCATCAGCTGTTCGCCAAATTCTCCAAGTGCGCATTCTAGCTAGACAGTGTCGACTTCTTGGGTCATGTGGTGACGAGAGATGGTATTTGTGTGGACCCGAAGAAGATCGAGGCAGTTCAGCGTTGGCCTAGACCAGTATCAGTTACAGAGGTTCGCAGTTTTCTAGGTCTGGCCGGCTACTATCGACGTTTTGTCCAGGATTTCTCCCGCATTGCTGCACCGTTGACCGGGTTGACCCGGAAGGGGGTTCCTTTTGATTGGACCCAGGCATGTGAGGATAGTTTCCAGCAGTTGAAGACTCGTCTGACTACTGCACCAGTGTTAGCATTGCCTTCAGGATCAGGCGGGTTCGTGGTATATTGTGACGCTTCTCGAGTGGGGCTTGGATGTGTATTGATGCAGCACGACAGAGTTATCACGTATGCTTCTCGGCAGCTGAGGAAACACGAACAGAACTACCCCACCCATGATTTAGAGATGGCTGCAGTGGTATTTGCACTTAAGATCTGGAGACATTACCTATATGGTGAGTCGTGCCAGATATTCACTGACCACAAGAGTTTGAAGTATATCTTCCAGCAGCGAGATTTGAACCTGAGACAGCGCTGTTGGATGGAGTTGGTGAAGGATTATGACTGCGAGATTTTATACCATCCGGGCAAGGCGAATGTGGTGGCAGATGCTTTGAGTAGGAGGCCCGGAGGTAGCTTATCTTGTTTGAGCGCAGTACAGATGCAGTCGACGGCGGATTGGCAGGTGTTATGTGATAGCAGAGTGCAGTTTGAGTTTACTCCTACAGAGGGACAGCTGGCCCATTTCAGGGCACGCCCACAGTTACTTGACCGTATCCGCGAGGCACAGTCCGGCGATGCCCGTATCTTAGAGATTATTGAGCAGATTCGGCAGGGCAGAGTTTCTGAGTTCGTGATTGATGATCAGGGGATACTTCGCTTTGGGACTCGACTGTGCGTGCCAGATTCAGAGGGACTGAGGCGCGATATTCTTGAGGAGGCACATAGATCAGTATACAGTGTTCACCCAGGTTCCACCAAGATGTACCATGATTTGAGAGAGGTTTACTGGTGGGACGGGATGAAGAAGGATATTACAGACTTTGTGTCGAGATGCCTGACTTGTCAGCAAGTCAAGGCCGAGCACCAGAGGCCAGCCGGCGAGTTACAGCCTTTGCCCATCCCTGAGTGGAAGTGGGAGCAGGTCTCCATGGACTTCAATGTAGGTCTACCCAGGACCAGTCGAGGGTATGACTCTATTTGGGTGATTGTGGATCGACTGACGAAAGCGGCTCACTTCCTGCCAGTGTAGACCACTTTTGGATTTTCTCAGTACGCCCAGGTTTATATTGATGAGATAGTGCGACTGCATGGCGTTCCGACTTGCATCGTGTCCGACCGTGGCACCCAGTTTACCAGCCGATTGTGGCAGAAACTCCAGGAAGCTTTGGGCACCCGATTGAGTTTTAGCACAGCCTTTCATCCTCAGACTGACGGTCAGTCGGAGCGTACGATTCAGACTCTTGAGGACATGCTCAGAGCTTGTGTTTTAGATTTCGGTGGTAGCTGGGATCGTCATTTGCCTTTGATCGAGTTTTCCTACAATAATAGCTTCCAGGAGACGATTCAGATGGCACCTTTTGAGGCTTTATATGGGAGGAGATGTCGATCGCCTGTATGTTGGACAGAGCTCAGGGAGAGCAGTATTTTGGGGCCACAGATCGTACAGGAGATGACCGAGAAGATACAGCTGATTCGGGACAGGATGAGAGCGGCACAGAGCAGGAAGAAATCATATGCTGACAGGCGCCGTCGCCGACTCGAGTTCGCTGTTGGCGATCATGTTTTCCTGAAGGTCTCTCCGATGAAAGGTGTGATGAGATTTGGGCGAAAAGGGAAACTGAGTCCTAGATATGTTGGTCCTTTTGAGATCCTAGAGCGTGTTGGCCCAGTCGCTTATCGGTTAGCTCTTCCGCCCAGCTTCCCCGATGTTCACCCCGTATTCCATGTCTCGATGCTCCGCAAGTACCTTCATGATCCTTCCCAGGCGATTCAGCACCAGACGATCCAGCTAGAGCATGATCTTTCTTTCACCGAGCAGCCGGTGGTCATTTTGGATCGGCAGGTGAAGAAATTGAGGTCGAAGGTTATACCGTCCGTCAAGGTCCTTTGGCGTGGCCCGAACCGCGAGGAGGTCACCTGGGAGACCGAGGTCGAGATGATGAAGAGATATCCCCATCTTTTTGAAGGTACGCGTAGTTAAATTTTAAATTCGGGGACCGAATTTCTTTAAGGGGGGAAGATTGTAACCCTTCGAAAATCGTTTAGGCAGTTTTTCGGTAATCGGCTAATTTTTCGGCTTTTTCCGTAAAAAGTCAAAATTGATATTTTCATTGTAGACCTAATTATACAAAATTTAGATAAGATATTACTATAATTTTGTCACGAAAATGTCACTTATAATTTTCTAGTTAAATAAAAAAAAATTTCGTAATTAATTAATTTTTTTATTATTTTAAGCTTTTTAAAATACATTAAATTAGTGATAAATACAAATTTAATTAGGTAAATTTTATAATTAGGAGTCTTTATAAGCTAAAATATGGTGTTAATAAAATTATATCATGACTTGCAAACTTTTGGTTTTAGGGTGGGAAATTTAATGAAAAATGATGTAAAATAAGGGTTTTTTTGTAAAATGTTGATTTGAGAGCAATAAATGAGAACATGATGGGTTTGTAGACCTAGAAACTTCTCCAAAAAAACCCCATTTGCCTTCCCAACCTGCTGGCCGAGCATCAACAGCAGCAATTCCCCACTTCTCACTTCATTTCTAGCTTCTTTTTCTAGCTAAAATCCATTAAAAATTCACATTTTTCCATCTCCATTCAAAGCCAAACCCTAATCCATTCTCTCTTCAACCCAAATTAGTTCAAAAACTTGATGAAAGGAGGCTTCTTGGTGACTTGATCAAGCTAGGGTTCAAGCTTGTGACGTGAAGATTCTAATCTTTTTGTTAACTTGTGGTTTAAATATGCTAGAATTGAAATTTTAAATATTAGTTTAGTAGTAAATGTTTGTTTAGGAAAATCAAGAGAAGGATTTGATTTTTAAAATTAGGGTTTGTAGCATAATGGTTGGATTAAGTTAGGGATGGTTATCTAGGTGATTGGAGTGGTTAATTGTGTAATGATACGCTCGCTAAATCGATAAATTTCGATGTTTGCATCGAATCGGAATTGAATTTGCTTACTAGATTTTTACGAAAAATAGAATGCGACCAAATTGCGTTATGTTAGCGATATAGTTAGCTTCGTATAGGACTATTAGAGTGCGCGAACGCGGGGTTTCATCTGGTCGGGTTGTAGTTTTGTCGATTTCCCCGAAATGACGATTTTAGTTAAAGGTTAGCGATTTTCATGCGTTTTTCCGCGCACCGAGCGCATGCTATGATTAATTTGAGAGCGTCGATATTTGTATAATGTGACTTGCATCGTTTTAGGTTATGTAATCTTATACTTGGTGTTTTGCAAATATAGGATCGGTCGGAAAAACATCAGACACGGCGCGTAAAGGCAAAGCGGTGGCCGGATCAGATTAGCGAGGATTTCTGGTGAGTAGATATATTCATCTATGGGGGAATCGTTTGGATGGCGCGAGGCGCCCCCCTAGTTAGGATTACCCTACTCTTGAAAGATTTATATTATTAGCTAGCTTATCCATTCATGTACACTGCATACCCTTATAGCGAACAGTATATTAGATTGCATGGACATACATCTATACTTATGCGATATCACTTCGCAGGACACGAACACCATTACCATTGGCATCTGTTGCACGCGCACTATTCATGACACACACACGCCTTTGGTAATTGCCATGCCACGTGCACTAGAACCTGTTTAACTTAATAACGCCATTTGCATTCATACCTGATATTGAGATTGCATCGCATGCTCATACCTCGCATTTCCATCATATTTAAATAGATTTCTAGCCAAAACTCACATCATATATACATTGATATCATAGACACTTATCATATATAACATGTGGACATTATGATTTTCTTGAGGATTTCAGTTTTGCTGCGATTTCTGGATTTTTGGGGAAAACCGCAAGAATTTAACAAAAGCTTATATTTATCATTTTTTAAAACAAAGTTGCGGTTTTCTCGTGATGTATGTGTCGTCCACCATGAGTTTTCATGTTTTCTGTTGGATTTCGAGACCCGATTCGAGGAGTGGATGAACCGTCTCGGGTACATGGTGGGCCCGGTATGGTACCCCAGGGCAAGAAGATCGAGTTGTAGACGATGAGCCTGGCAGGGGAAGACTACCTACCGGTGATGTCTGGCGCGGCGGATATCCGGAGGATACCGACCGTTGTCGTGAGATTTGATGATTAGGGCCGATCCGGACTGACGGAGCCCGATATTTGAGACATTGCTACAGTGAGATATTGAGACATATGATTTCATATTTGGTGTCGATGCTTGACACGGGTTTTTTTTTGATGATTTCTTGATGGTACTTAGCTATTATACAGATATTCATTTTCTAAAGTTAAGAACGCAGTACCTTAGCATTTAAAACATTTAAAGAGTTAGAAATGACATTGCATACATGTGCATGCATACTAGAGCTGTTATATCACATATGGACATGCATGATGTGGTGCATTGCGTGCATTCTTACGATTGCCTTATTAGATGTTATATTCTACTCACGAGCTGGCAACTCACCCCCGTTGTGCCACAGTGTCTTGCAGGTCGGACCCATCACCTTTGTAGTGGCGGGCTATCTTATCATCAGCTCATTTTGCTCAGACTCGCGACATCGCCCGTAGGTGGGTTGCGAGCATACCTTATTTCTTTTTGCTTTATCATTGTATCTAGTATTCTCCATCTACCACTTTATATTGTATATGCGACCTAGTGATGAGACTGAGAGACTTGTATATTTGTGGTTTCTTTTGGGTCGAGCTCACTTGAGCTGGCGTTGTGTTTTCTGATATTTTGGATTTATTTTATGCTCTTTTCTTGATATTGCTTATATATATTGCATGTGGTTGTGATCCGTCTTGGGCGAAGAGCTAGCTCCCGCTTGGGGATGCCATCTTTATGATTACATGTGTATTATCTTGTTGTACCCATTTTGGGGGATAGAAAATACAGGGGAGACTCTGCCGAAATTTACGGAAATTTATGATGTTTTTTTTAAAAAGGGATTCTTTGCAACTTAATTGATTTGAAAAACGTTTTCATTAAAGGTTTTCCTTCACTCGCTTTTGATTTTGGTTTAGATTTTCTGGGCTTTGGCTGACTTAGGTTACGGTACGCCTTTAGACGTCTCGTAATCTAAGTGCCAGTCACGTTCCGTACCTTCGGGTCATGACAGAATCACACAAGACTCTATGACGATCTCGGGTCAACAGACTACTCTGTACCAGTGTCACCAGAGAACTGCCATCTGACGTAATGTATAATACCATCTGGGAGTTCTCAGCGAGTCCGTCCAGTGTACCCAGTCTCCACTGAGCACCCGTATATCATCTCTGATGTCAAACACCAATGGATATTGGATCATCCATCGCCCATCTGTATTGGTCGAGAAGGTATACACTAGTCTACTCTGGTATATCGATGCCCCGTCTCGATATACCCACGACTAGGGACTTTAAAGGATGTACTTATGGACTACCATGTCCCCACTAGTATGATCCGCATCATAGTCCAGGTAGTCAAGTACACATCCTAAGGGCTTTTCCAACATGTAACAGAGAGACAATCAGTATACACGTTAAGGTAAAGAGCAACCAGATAGCATACTATCATGTCGAGCAAGAAAGTCCTCCCAATATATGTCCAAGCATCCACTACAATATACATCCTATGTACAGTAATGGCCTCTAGGGCATACATATAACTAACAGAATTCATTCATTTCTGAACTCTTCCTCTCGTGTATGTTCTGTATACTAAGAACTTTAGTTTGATTTAGAACGTCAATACTTTTAGATAACGTGCCTGAACCGATCAACTATTGATATAAGAAATGTGCAAAACATTATCCAACAATACAAAAGTATATCCTTGTTTACTAATAAAGAGACTGATATGATGTTGTATATCAGGTTCGGTATCTAATAACATTCGTTCAGAATCAATGTATTTAGAAATACAGGGTGATAGTGACCAACAGACTTGGCTGCAACACTTGCACCGTTTTCTGTCTCATGAAACTTTTCACCCATTCTCTGTTCTCTACCTTTCTGTAACTCGTGTAACAGATTACATATGCGGGATCCTGATCCGGTATCTAATACCCAGGACGTAGAGGATACAGAAAAACAGTTCTTTGTAATGAACACACCCGAAGAAGATGCATCATCATGCACTTTCTTCATTTGGGCGGCACGGGAAATCTGGTATTCCCCTAATTCCTGCTCTGTCTTATAACAATTATAAGTTGGAGTGGGACCAACGTTCCCCAGCTCAGTATAACAAGCGGGTTCGGTCAATACATCCATATTATTATTTGATTAAGGCGTGACATGGTCGCTACCTGGAGAGAGAGAGAAGAAAACACTCTGCGTGCGCTCTTGCAAGATTAGATTGGTTATATATTTTATCTAACCAGGATGGCTCCCACTGTTTTTATCAAATCCTCCTTCAAACCCTAAAAGGAAAGACTAGCCGGGATTAATTACACTCTACAAGTTCGCCAATCTTTCAGCCAGGCCAGTGCCGATACTTTGAGGGAGGTTCCCCGTGCTTTCGCACGGACCTAATTAGAGTAAACCTCGTTTTCCCAGGGGCGTAACCCCGTTGACACCTTTCTAGACACCTACTTGATCGGCTAATTGTAAAGTGCAAAACTCTCCCAGGAGTAACAATTACTCCAAGTGGGTATCGGGATCCAACTATCTCATAGAAGGTATGCAATCTCATTGCAAATTTCAACACTTGAAACTTCCGATAAAGGTTTTTACCCCTAGCACATATGACCTTAACTATGGTCAACAAATCATAAGTACTAGTCAAGTTCTACCTGTCATTTCGTGATTAATTAGACCCACCCACATGACCCTTAACTAAGGTCAACAAAGTCAGGCGACTGTCCTAACTAATCGCATCATATGCGGTGTAGGAAGACATCACTTAGCTACCATACACTGTGCCTTGACTATGGTCAACAAACACAGCACGAATACTAAGTACTCTACTTCCTAAAATGACGGAGGGTTGCGGATGGTTTTTAAGAAAACCTTTAACGCTTTGAACTTGATCTCGTTGCGGAATCAAATGGTTTTTAAATGGAGTGTTTTTTAGGCTTTTCTAGTTTTGCTAAAGGGGTCACTTCCGGTGAAGGGATCGTCGGCCCTTTCCTCATCGAATAAGGTGCAGGATATATCATATATACCGCAGTGCAAAGCGAAAACTATAGAAGCAATCAAAAGAAAAACCGAGGGTTGTAGCATCTGTCAGTTATTGCTAAAGGGGTCACTCCCGGTGAAGGGATCGTCGGCCCTTTCCTCATCGAATAAGGTGCAGGATTCTCTACAAGGAACACCGCGATGCAAAGCAAGAACTGTAGCTACCTGTTTTTAAGAAATTCGATTCCACAACATCTTTTAGGTTTATTTTCTTTCATTAATCACATTAATGAAGTCCCATCATTTAAGTCCACCTAAACATCACAGATAAATACAACGTACACTTATGCCATTCGCATTCGCCTCGATGTCCCCTCGTGCACCGTTAGGTTAGGTAACTAACGGCAGAGCAGGGCAGGGCTAGCGCGGATGTAAAACATAAGTATCGTCTATATAATATATCATATATACTATATACAGTATCAATCTGAACATATCCCATGATCACATCACAGATAACGCAGCAGAAAATATCATATGAAATATTGGATATACTAGGACGTCCGTGTTTCATTTTGAGCCTGTATAAAACACGGATTGCACGGTCGTGATGAATAGCCAAACCCACACCCCTAGACCCCTATGAGAGCGGCAAGTAACCCTACCAATTCTAGAGTTAGGAGATCCGGACTCGACTCCTCGAGATGGTCTCCCACTGGACCCTAGAACCCAGTTACTTGTGCTCCCCTCTTTGGGTCTATCCTAATGCGGAAAAGTAAATAATATACAATGGTGACATCATCCTCAACCCGGAAGTGCCCCAATAAAAGAATATTATATACAATGAATTTTACATGAATGAAAAAGAAAAACACTCATCTCACATAAAACCCCCGGCTATTCAAACACGACGATCCAATATTACATATCCAGCAACACATAACATCACATGTCATCAACGTAAGTAAATATGCCCATCCTAATTGTCGTTGACATATAGCAACGAAACCGGCGATATCACATATTACACTTACGGTCGCAGAAAAGAAAGTGTAAAACTACAACAGTTGGAATCCGCAATCTTTTTAGACATCGCATGCCTAACAATTATAAACCCCGCATTCCAGTCTCAAAATCGAAAACACTTTTCAATACTAAGTCGAGCAATTCAACAAGATTCCCGACATCCTGATCGAATGCTCGTTGCAAACTTCAGTAGACGGCCGTACACCCGAATGCCGTCGACGAAGTGCACTAAGGCGGAACACCGCTACCGCGAGCACCCGAACGGATGCTTTTAGCTACGGGGTTCTCCTACAGTCACTTAGTCAGGGCTATGGGGCGTGGCTGCCTATTAAGTTTACCGGCGAGTATCCACGTACGCAACGTGATTGCGACGGACTTTTGATCACATCAAAATCCCGTGGCAACCGATCAAGTGAGACTAAACCGCTAGATTTATAACATTCAAATTAGTTATCTCATAACTACTTGTGGATTCCAAATATTGTATCACATTTCAGATAAATAGACAATGTTAAACTTTCCGATCGAATAATCAAACACCCAAGTTTTCCCAAATAGCTCAACACTTGAGGGGAGTTTAAAAACATCCATTTCATGCCACAGTACCAACGGTCCAGCCGTAGAAGGGTCAAGCTAACGCCTCACATGTGGCACGATGTACTGCCCCAAACCCTAAGGTTCAAAGGGCAGTTCAAGACGGTCATATAATCGAGTTAAGGTTTGTTGTCTTCTAAAGGGTCCATCGCGTTACTTGCACTACTTCGACGTTCTTAAACTACGGAAAAATCCAACACTTGGAAATTTTCCGGCAGGGGAAAAGGTGAGATATTGATATCCGGTCAAACATTTTAACACGTTCTAAAATACCCGGAAAAACAAAATAAACTAAGTTAAATAATCCGATCGAATCATCGAGTCCCCAATACAACCCAGAAAACTCAACTCTTGAGTATAAATTAAAAATACCCAGAAAACACAGGAATTACATACGGGCATTACTGTGCAAACCGTGACTAATGATTCATCTTTATGGCCGCGGAACCGCCGCACAAGCCAGGGTGGGGCCGCGGTTCCGCGGCGCATTGGTCGACTTGGGGTCACATGCTCCATAGTAATTCCTAGAAAACCCTGCTGAATTTTTTAGATATTTTTAATTTGGAAAAATCCACAGTTTCAGAAAAAGTACAGAAAAAGGGCATCAATTAGGGTTTCGGGGTTCGATCGGGTTTCTAACTTCGTCTACACTTCGCCTTAAAGCTCTATCTAGGCTCTGATACCACTGTAGGGTTCCTAGGCATACTCAAGAGGTTCTACAAGGCATCAACCATGCCAAAATCAAATTTTTATATGCCTAACAACTCTATGCAAGATCGTTTACTAGAGGTAAGGCGAAACTACAAGCAAGCAAACTACTTTGCTACTAAGTGAATGGGAATACAACCATTGTAGATCTGGTCCTTCACTTCTAAAACTCCGTGTTGACGTCCCTTCACTGCGATCATCGGGATCCCGGACCCTAGCGTTGGTTTCATCGGAGAAATGAGCGGGCTAGGTCGTTGACTTCGAGGCCGAAGATGATCTACGTCGGGGAGACTCAAACTCAAGCTCCATCTTCACTTGGTCATGAACTTTATGAAGAGAACACTCTATACTACATGGCAAGTGGTAGAGGATGAAGAAATAGGAAGTGGGTTCACTTTGGATTTGGATTTCTCACTCTAAATCTTCACTTAAAAATTTCAAGCAAGCTTTCTTCTTCTTGAAGAAGAAGAAGAAGAAAGAAAAGAATAATCAATAAAAATGGAAAAATGAATAATCAAGTGAAGTCTATCATGTTGCAACCATGGGTGAGTAAAACATCGTAGAGACTAAACTAGAGTTTAGGTTGATGGTTAGGTCAAAGAACAAAACAAAATGGTTAGACTTTTTCAAAGATGCTATGAAGCTTCATGAAGCTTCAAGCCAAAACAAGAAAAGCCACCATTTAGTTTTACCAAAATAAATAAAACCCTAACCATTAACCTAAACATGGTGTAAGTCATACACACACCCAAGTTTGCATGTATCATCAATCATGATGCAAACTAGTGCACAAACATATATCATATATACGACTTGTGCACATCAAGTGAGAAAATCAATCTTAAGTGAACCAATACTAGTTAATGTAAAGTAATATATCAAATATATAATTATGCATTAAATCATTAAATCAATACTTGATTTAATGATCCGGTCATATCACATATAACCGACTAATATCAAGTGTATCAATGTATCGAATCAACACTTGATTCGGTAACCCGGCTATATCTCATATAACCGTCCGATGATACAAATCGTGAGAATAGAACACAGTATCACATACTGGTATTATTCTCGGTCCCGCACATATCTCATATGCGCTCCTATCTCGTTTCGCATGAGCCAGGAAACCCCTGTATTGGACTCTAAAGACTCGTCAATACGCCGACAGTAGGTGATGATCATATCAAACACCCACAAGCCGCAAGCGGTCTGCTAAACGTAACGGCCACCCGGGTATTGAGCGATCAGAAGATCAACGAGCAAGCCTTCTCACACTCCTGTGAATCCAACCAGTAACACTTAACGCACAGTCCGGTCTGTTCGTCTGATATGTCGCATATCTCGCCTTGGGGTGGTAAACGTCAGACCCTAGTAGCTTGATAAGTCATGCCGATGTAAGGTCCATAACAAGCATGAAACTACTGATAACACTTACCAGTAAATCAGTGCAACCCTGGCCAGGGATTTCCAGTTATGGCCAGTCGATCATAGCGCAACATCAACCTCCAATACCGGGAGAGACGAATCCCCTCCTATCGCTCATTGCTTCCATGTGAATCGGGACTGTACCCAAAAACCTCCTGTTTGCACGACTCAGTAGAGCCGTGGTAGAGTGGAAATAAAAGCACAGTGGGAGACACACAAGACTCTATGACGATCTCGGGTCAACAGACTAAGCTGTACCAGTGTCACGAGAGAACTGCCATCTGACGTGAGGTATAATACCATCTGGGAGTTCTCGGCGAGTCCGTTCAGTGTACCCAGTCACCACTGAGCACCCGCATACCATCTCTGATGTCAAACACCAATGGATATGGGATCATCCATCGCCCATCACATGGGTCGAGAAGATATACGCTAGTCTACTCTGGAATATCGATGCCCCGTCTCGATATTCCCACGACTAGGAACATTGAAGGATGTACTCATGGACTACCCAGGTCCCACTAGTATGATCTGCATCATAGTCCTGCAAGTCGAGTACACATCCTAAGGGCTTTATCAACATGTAATAGAGAGACAGTGGTTATACATGTTAAGATAAAGAGCAACCAGATAGCGTACTATCATGTCGAGCAAGAAAGTCCTACCTATATATGTCCCAGCATCCACTACAATATACATCTCATGTACAGTAATGGCCTCTAGGGCATACATATAACTAACACTACCACGGCCCAAATAAGTCGTGCAAACAGGTAGCAGTTGAGTGCAGTCCCGAAGCACTTGGAGGAAGTGATGGTTAGACAGGATTCGTCTCTCCCGGTATTGGGGGTTGATATCGCGTTGTGTCAAGGAGAGCCATTACACATAGTCGTCCCTGGCCAGGGCAAGCGGGATATAGTGGTAGGATATCCAGTATTATCTCAGGGTATTCTGGGCTACACTCCGACACGACTTGTACCGCTATTAAGGGACTGACGTTTACCACCCATTAGGCCCGACATGCGATATTCTCAGACGAACAGACCGGACTGTTTGGAAATTGTCACATTCAGGCTCAGTAGGAGTTCGGATGGGTTCACCTCATCAGTCTTCTTATCGGCATCTACCTGGTGACCGTTACGTACAGCTAGTACCACTTGCGGCCTATAGTTAAACCCACTTTCAGCGTAGTGTCGAGTCTTTAGAGTCCCACACAAAAGGCTATTCGCCTTTGGGCAAAACAGAGTAGAGGTCGCATGGTTTTGCGACAGGGTTCGTTCACATCCGCGCACTTCTGCACGTTTGGTGTCCGGGCAGTTTTTACTAGCGGGATTTGGTTTAAGCCAGATCGTAGTATATGTTTTGGGATTGGTTTTATCTCATTGTATTCGTGTTCCTCGGAACACGGATGCGGGTGTGTATGCACAATTGACAGAGGCAGTGGATTCTCATTAGGGTTGTTGACCGTTGACTTTTTTCTAAACCCTAATGAGAATAAGAAATATGATTAATAATATTAATTAAGTATTACTGTGCCATGGTTGAGTTGAACATTTGACTTTTGTTGACTTGTTGATTTTGTTGACCGATTGACCATTATGGACTTGTTGACCATCATCATTTCATTTCTATGACTTTTGTTTACTTGTTGTTCTTTACAAAATGCATTAAATGCATGAAATGATAATGGTCATTGAAACTAACCATCACAATTCTTAATTATTATTATTATTATCATCATTATTCTTTCTTTTGTGAGCATGGTTGTAAAAAGTCAAGCTCATTCTCACTTGATCACTCTCTCTTATCCAAGCTCTCCCTCTTTCTCTCTCTCAAGGCTCTCATGTCTCATGTGTTGAGAAGCATGAGCCAATTAGATAAAACCTTCAAAACTCTTCTCTACTCACTCTAGAGTACTAGGTCTAGCAAGCCAAGCACTTTAGTTTCCTCTCGGTTGAGGTAGGAACTCAAGGTAGAGGCTTTCGGGTGGATCCTTCTTCGACAACAAGGGGACTACGAGGTGGAGCCGATCCAACCACTCCAAGGAGCAAGAAGAGAAGGAGTTCAAGACCTAGGTATAACCCTCTAACATAGTGGTTAAACTTCTAGTTAGTTTGCTAGGCTTTTGTTTAGCAAAGATCCTATTTTCTAGTCCATTTTACCTTGCCATTGAAATCGTTTTTTACCGTTTCCGCATCCCCGTAAGAACCGGGACGGGTAACGTGGACTTACAGTGGTATCAGAGCCTAGCTAAACAATAACTAGCATGTTAACAAAGTATTTAGAATTTCGATCGGAGAAAAAATCGCAAAACGCGTCCGAAAACTCATGTTTTTGCCGATTTTTAAAAATGTTCAAAAATTAATTCCACACATCTTAAAAATTGGCTCAGGGTTTTGTAGGAACACACAGCAAAAACGAGCCACTGACTCGGTCAACGCGCCGCGGAACCGCGGCGAGAACATGCTTCTTGCCGCAGATCCGCGGCCGAGTTGACTCGGCCGTGACTCGTCTTTGCTACAGTTTCATTAGTGTTCTATTTTGGGATTTTTAGCATATTTTGTTTCTGCCCAGAATTCCCAGAGAACAAAGTTGTGTTTGAGGTAGTTGCAAATCCGTATTTTGATCGAAGTTCTGTAGACTTTAGCTAATGGGTTATATCTGTGATGTGATATATGCACTGAACGTCAACTAATCGCTATACGTCGATTAGTGAGGGTTGTGCATATCTGTGATCTGTAATGTTGATGGTTTGTGTATATGAACTCGTTGGATTATCGCGGATGAATAGCCGGGGGTTGTGAGATGAGAGTTTTCTTTATCTTTCATTTGATGTAATATGTAAATTGATGTAATATTATTTTTATGGCCGCATATCCGGGATGAGGTTGTAGTCGCCATTGTATATTATTTCTTTTACTGTTTTTGCTCCTAGGATAGACCCAAGGTAGGGTGCACAAACTACCAGGTACCTCGAAGTGCCGAGTGGCCTACTCACGTTGTTGAGGGAGGTTGCTTCACTTCGGGTACTTGGCGGGTAGTTTGCCGTACCCATAGGGGTCTAGGGTGGGGTCTTGGCTATTCATCGCGACCGTGTAATCCGCTTTTCGTTGCAGGCTCGAACGAAAAGCGGATTCCTAGTATATCCAATGTGTTCATCTATGATCTGGAATGGCTATCATTGCATCTGATGCATGTATATATCTATATATGATATCTAGTAGGCGTTGCTTATGTTTTGCATCCGCGCTAGTCCAGCCCCCGCTCTGTCGTTAGTTAAGTAACCTAACGGGTAATGAAGGGGCCCCGTGGCGAATGCGGATGGCATAAGCGTACGTCATATTTTCGTTGTTTTCTGCAATGGTAGGATTAAATGATGGGACACATTAAATTAATGCAAGTAAATAAACCAAAGTTAAAGTCGTTGGAACAATTTCAAAACCACTCGGTTTCTTTTCAAAAACCAACTTTTAAACGCGGAGCTTGGACTACTCCTTTTAAAAGCTATCACGTTCCATCGATTATATCATGTTCACTACGTTCACGGTTTCGCCAAAACCATTCGTAGCCCTCAGTCATTTCATATGGATAGTCAATAGTATTCAAGCTGTGTTTGTTGGCTAAAGTCAAGGCATAGTGATTTGTAGCTATTGGATATTCATATGTAGCATAGATAGATGCGTTGGTTTGGGACAGTCGTACTGCCTTGTTGGCCAAAGTCAAGGGTAGGTACGGGTGGATTCAAATTAACCTGGAAAATGACGGGTAGAACTTGACATGTGACTTATGATTTGTTGGCCAAAGTCAAGGTCATAAGAGCATGGGGCAAAAATCCACATCGGGAGTTTCTAAAGAAACTGAAACTTGCTAGTGCTGCATACCATTTGGAGTGTGATGATTCCGGTAGGATTCCATCAGTTTTATCACACGATGATATTTGGATCCCGATCCTACTGTGAGTATATGCTACTCCTCGGGAACTTGCTCATTTAACGATCAATGCTATAAACCAAATAGGTGTCTAGAAAGGTGTTAGCGGGGCTACGCCCACAGGGAAAAGAGGTTACTTAATTAAGGAACTTCGCGAAAACGTTGGAAAACCTCCCTCGAAGTACCAACACTGGCCTGGCTGAACGGTTAAGCAAGTATTGTATGGTGAGATTGATCCCGACTAATTCTTCCTTTTTGGTTTGAGGAAGAATTCAAGAAACAGTGGGAGCCATCCTGTTTAGACAAACTAAAAACCACTCTAAACTTGTAAGAACATCATGCTAAAGTGTTTCTTCTCTCTCTCCTAATTGCAGTGACCAAACATCATGACCAGACATAAGTTACTACTAGATAAAAATATACTGACAGGGCCAAACTACAAAGATTGGCTCAGGAATGTCAAAATGGCAATCACTTATGACAAGTTGGGGTATCTCCTTACCACCCAAGCTCCCCCTGTCCCAGGTCCCACCTCCAGCGTCACGGATAAGGAAATTCGTAAAACCTGGGAGATCGACTGCGCGAAGGCCAAGTGCCTCGTGCTTGCATCTATGGACAATGAACATCAGAGGAGGCACGAGAATATAGACCTAGAATCCATATTTCTCCATACTAAGGAACTATATGGAGAGCAATCCCGTATCACCAGATACGAAGTCTCGAAAAATTTGTTTTCGGCGAGATTGGCCGTCGGATCATCGGTAGTGGAACACGTGCTTAAGATGATTGGCTTTATTGAAGAGCTCGCGGACCTTAGGACCACGTTAGAGAACGAGCTCTACACTGACTTGATTCTCCAGTCCCTCCCTTCCACTTACGCCCAGTTTATCCTGAACTTCAACATGCAAGGAAAAGAAGTTGAACTTCCGGAGCTCCTCAACATGTTGAGGAGTGCAGAGGGCACCTTACAGAAAGTAAGGGAAACACCTGCTTTGTCTGTTGGAGGACCTTCCTCTTCTAGGTCCAAGGCGAAAGCCAAGGGAAAGAAGAAGAAAAACCCTTCCAAACCAAGGGGCAGTGTTAGTAAAGTGGAAGCGAAGGGAAAAGCAAAGGCAACAAAGATAGCGGGACAGCTTGTGGGGAAGGAAGAATGCTTCTATTATCATAAGAAAGGACACTGGAAAAAGGATTGCAGGGCTTGGAAGGCCAAGAACCAGGACCCGAAGCAAGTTGTGGCTTCAACTTCAGGTGTGTATGTTATTGAAAACTGTCTATCAGTAAACTCTACTTCCTGGGTATTGGATACCGGATCAGGATCTCATATCTGTAATTCTTTGCAGGCACTAAGAAAGCGTAGGGTTTTGAAGGCAGGTGATATGACCCTTAGAGTTGCAAACGGAGCTGGCATGGATGCTGAGTCCGTGGGGGACTATCACTTGGGATTGTCAGATGGACATGTTTTGGTTTTGCGTGATTGTTATTTTGTACCCAGTGCGAATTGTAACATCATATTTGTATCTTTAATGTCTAAAGAAGGTTAGGATTTTGCATTTGTAAGCGATGTTCTAAACATTCACCTTAATCATGTTCTAATTGGGTTGGGTACATTAAGCAACGGTATATACATATTAAACTAACCATAGATTTTCAATGTTCAGAATACACACAAAAGAAAGTCTCCAGAAATAAATCATGCTTTCTTATGGTATTGTAGACTGGGTCATATCAATGAGAGAAGGTTGATGAAGTTACATAAAGAAGGATATTTGGATCCGTTCGAATATCAATCATATGCAACTTGTCAATCCTGTCTCAAAGGAAAGATGAGAAAGACTCCATTTACTGGACATGGAGTAAGGTCGAGCGAGCTCTTGGGACTCGTACACAGCGATGTATGCGGTCCAATGTCTACACATGCGCGAAGTGGTTATTCTTACTTCATTACTTTTACGGATGATTTTTCAAGGTTCGGGTATGTCTTCTTAATGAAACATAAATCTGAAGCCTTCGAAAAATTCCAGGAATACAAGAATGAAGTAGGGAAACAAACAGGCAAAAGTATCAAGACACTGAGATCTGATCGAGATGGTGAATACTTGAGTGCCGAGTTCCTGGATTACCTAAAAGAGAATGGAATTCTCTCTCAGCTTACTCCTCCATACACTCCACAACATAACGGTCTATCGGAGAGACGGAACCGAACCCTATTGGATATGGTACGTTCCATGATGAGTAACGCTGAGTTGCTGCGATCATTCTGGGGATATGCACTAGAATCAGCTGCATACCTTTTGAATCGAGTTCCAACTAATACAGTGCCTACCACACCATATCAGATATGGAGTGGGAAGAAACCCTATCTTAAGCACATTAAGACATGGGGATGTCCAGCTTTTGTTAAAAAGCAGCATGCGGACAAACTCAAGGCACGCTCAGTACAGTGCAAGTTTGTGAGATATCCAAAGAACTCCAAGGCATATTTTTGCTATTGCGAAGAGGAACAAAAGGTTTTTGTTTCTCTTCATGCCTACTTCTTGGAAACTGAATTTTTGGAAAATCAGATAAGTGGGAGCACAATAGAACTGGAAGAAATTCCAGAACCACGAGCTATTACTGAAAGCTTAGTAGAACCAGAGGGTTCGAAAGAACAGGACATTCCTTCGCCGCTCCGCAGGAGTAGTAGGCAGTCCCATCCGCCCGAGAGATACTACGGTTTTCTCATAGACGGGGATAGAGAGGATTGCATCATTGATAATGATGAGCTGACTAGCTTCCAGCAGGCCATTCAGAGCGTTGACTCGGTAAAATGGCTGGATGCAATGCGGACCGAAATGGAGTCCATGTACACCAACAAAGTATGGACTTTGGACGTTGCTCCAGAAGGGGTAAAACCCGTAGGATGCAAATGGATCTTCAGGAGGAAGATTGGTGTAGATGGACAGGTTAAGACCTATAAGGCTAGACTTGTTGCAAAGGGTTTTCGTCAAAGACCTGGTTTGGACTATGATGAAACCTTTTCACCAGTGGCTATGCTCAAATCCATTCGGATCCTTCTTGCCATTACTGCCTTCCACGATTATGAGATTTGGCAGATGGATGTAAAGACCACTTTTCTAAATGGAAATTTAGAGGAGTGTGTCTATATGGACGAGCCAGAGGGTTTCATTCAGAGTGGGAGCAGCGGAAAGGTGTGCAAGTTGCTTAAATCCATTTATAGACTAAAGCAGGCATCGCGGAGTTGGAACATCTGTTTTGATGAGACGGTCAAAGATTTTGGCTTTATCAAAAATCCAGATGAACCATGCATCTATAGTAAAATTGTAGCACGAACTGTCGTATTCCTCGTTTTATACGTGGATGGCATTCTCTTGATAGGAAATGACATTCCTATGCTACAATCTGTCAAAGGGTTCTTGTCACACAGGTTCTCTATGAAAGACCTGGGTGATGCCTCTTACATTCTGGGGATCCGGATCCATCGTGATAGATCCAAGAGGATATTAGGACTTTCACAGTCCAGGTACATCGACACCATACTGAAAAGATTCAGTATGGAAGATTCCAAGCGCGGTAATCTACCGGCTTGTCACGGGATCACCCTCTCCAAAGAGATATCTCCCAAGACTGATTTGGAAAGGGATCGCATGTCTATTATACCCTACGCTTCTGCGGTAGGCTATATAATGTATGCGATGTTGTGTACCAGACCAGATGTAGCTTATGCACTGAGTGTGGTAAGCCGGTATCAGTCAAACCCTGGGAAGAAGCACTGGATAGCGGTAAAGAACATTCTGAAGTACCTGAGAAGGACTAAGGACATGTTTTTGGTGTTAGTTATGTATATGCCCTAGAGGCCATTGTTGTACATATGAAGTATATTATGATGGATGCTTCGATATATATAGAGAGGACTTACTTGCTCGTCATGATAGTATGCTATTTGGTTTCACTTTATCTTAACATGTTGACTTGTATTGGTTTACTGTCTTTCTCTCACATGTTGATAAAGCCCTTAAGATCTGTACTCGACTACTGGGAATATGATGAGATCATACTAGTGGGGCCACGGTAGTCGATGAGTACATCCGATAACTGTTCCTAGTCGAGGGTATATCGAGACAGGGCATCGATACACCAGAGTAGACTAGCGTATACACATCTTGACCCATATGATGGGCGATAGATGATCCCATATCCATCGGTGTTTGACATCAAGGATGGTGTACGGGTGCTCAGTGGAGACTGGGTACACTGGACGGACTCGCCGAGAACTCCCAGATGGTGATATACCACACGTCAGTTGGCAGTTCTCCGGTGACACTGGTACAGGGTAGTCTGTAGACCCGAGATCGTCATAGAGTCTTGTGTGATTCCCACTGTGCTTTGATTTCCACCTTACCACGTCCAAGAAGGCATGCAAAACGGTGGCTTTTGGGTGCAGTCCTGAATCACATGGAGGCAATGAGCGATAGGAGGGGATTCGTCTCTCCCAGTATAGGGAGTTGATGTTGTGCTTTGTTCGATTGGCTATAACTGGAAGTCCCTGGCCAGGGCTGATATAGAGATATACTGGTAAGTGT
The DNA here is from genome assembly GCA_030015575.1 of Agapanthus africanus. Lineage (NCBI taxonomy): Eukaryota > Viridiplantae > Streptophyta > Magnoliopsida > Asparagales > Amaryllidaceae > Agapanthus > Agapanthus africanus. The sequence goes on along the minus strand of CM057343.1, from coordinate 301,328,610 downwards.
TACCAGTAGTTTCTCGACCTGTTATGAGCCTCACATCGACACGACTTATCGGTTACTGGGGTCTGATGTATACCACCCCTAGACTTGATATGCGACATATCAGACGAACAGACCGGACTGTACGGGAGTGTTATTGATTGGATTCACATGAGAACGTACAGGCTAACTTGTTGATATTCTGATCGCTCAATACCTGGGTGGCTGTTACGTTTAGCTGACCGCTTGCAGCTTGTGCGTGTTTGATATGATCATCACCTGCTATCGGCGTATTGACGATTCTTTAGAGTCCTACACAGAGGTTTCTTGGCTCAGGCAAAACGGAGTAGAGGCACATATGTGATATGTGCAGGACCGAGGATAATACGATATGAGATACCGTATTATATTCTCGCGATATTTAGACATGAACCGGGTCATCGGATCAAGTGTTGATTCGATGAATCGGTACATGATATATTAGTCGGTTATATTCGATATAGCCGGATTGTCGGATCAAGTGTTGATTCGAAGATTTAATGTATAATAATATATATGATATATTGTATTACATTATCTAATATTGGCTCGCTTTATTATTTCATTTTCTCACCGGATAATACAATGATATATATGCGATATATATTAATTGTATTATTTTCTTTTGTTACAAATATAATATATATGTGATATATATTATAGTAACATGATATGATTTATTATGAAACATGTTTAGTGATGATAAAAAGGGATTAGGGTTTGATTAGGGTTAGCCTCTTCTTGCACCATCTAGAAGCATTCCTTTTTGTCTTGGTTAAGATATTATGGTTGATATTTATCCATGACTCATTTTTAACCTAACCAAACCCTAGCTCTAGTTTATTCTCTACAAAGGTTAAGCTTCTCATCCTTGACCATGGTTCAATAATCAATCATATATTCTCTTTACTACTATTCATCACAAAAGGATTATCTCGTTATTCTTCATCTTCTTCTCTCTTGAGTTTTTGAGAGAGCTCACTAGATTTTCCTTTGGTGATGATTTCTTGTGAGAAATTGATATAAAAAAGAAAGCATAATTACTACTTCATCATCCTCATCTAATCTAGCCCATTAGATTAGGGTGTTCACCTCATTAGAGTGAGAGAGCTTGAGCTATTGCAATTTCGACGTAGATCATCGGAGAAGCGGAACACTACAAGCTAGCATGGATCGTTCGAGTCGTGGAGCCTCTCTTGAGTCCGAGAGATCATGGATCGCGGTGAAAGGGCTTCTACTCGGAGCTTATGAAGCGAAGGAGCGGACTACAAAGATTATAATCCCTCACACTTAGTAGTAAAGATGTTTACTTGCATGTTAAACCCTAATAATCTAGCAAAGATCCCGGCTTTGGGTTGTTCGGCACGTCTAAAATTTTATTCGGGCATGTTTGATGTCTTATGAACCTTTACAAGAGTGCTTAGGAACCCTACAGTAGTATCAGAGCCTAACTAGAGCATTAGGCGACGTGTATACGAAGTTAAAACTCCAATCGAACCCGATACGACGAAAATGAATCCCTCTCTGGATAATTTTTAAAAGCTGGGATTTTTATGAATTAAAAATACCTAAAAAAATCAGCAGGTAAATTCAAGAATAATTGTGAAAAACGATGATGTCATCCCTACAGAGCGTCGCGGAACCGCGGTCGTACCTTGCTTAGGCCGCGGATCCACGGCACTACTGTTTTATTGGACACTTCTGTTTTCACAGTAATTCCATTTGTTGCTTGTATACTTTCAGGGTATTTTTTATTCTGACTCAAGTGTTGAGTGTTCTGGGGTTTATTTTGTAATCGTTGATTCGATCGGAAAATTTAAATTCGTTATTATTTCCGGATATTTAGAAACTGTTAAAATGTTCGAACGGATATCATTAACTCACTTTTTCCCGGCATGTAAAACTTTCAAGTGTTGAATTTTTATCGGGTTTAAATCTTTCGGAAAAATGTGCAAGTAACACGGTGGACCCTCTAGAAGACAACAAACCTTAACTCGATTATGTGACCGTCTTGAACTGCCTCTAAACCTTAGGGTTTGGGGCAGTATGGCGTGCCATATATGAGGCATTGGCTTGACCCTTCTACGGCTGAATCATCGGTACTGTGACATATTCTGGGATCATTTGAACTCCGCTCAAGTGTTGAGCAATTTAGGAAATTTTGGGTATTTGATTATCTGTTCGGAAAGTTTAATATTGTCTATTTATCTGGAATGTGATACAATATGTGGAATTCATAGAGTTAGGCATGAAATGCGAAGTATGTGATATTTTGGATTTACGATGTCTAAAGTGATTGTGGATTCCAAATATTGTAGTTTTACAATTTCTTTTCTGTGACCATAAGTCTAGTATATAGTTGTATTGCCGGTTTTCATTTCTATACATCTACGACGATCGGTGTATGCATACTTACTTACGTTGATGATATGTGATATTATGTGTTGCTGTGATATGTTATATTGGATCGTCGTGTTCTGAATAGCCGGGGGTTTTATGTGAGATGAGGGTTTTTATTTTCATTCATGTAAAATTCATTTGTATGTAATATTCTTTTATTGGGGCACTTCCACGATGAGGTTGATGTCACCATTGTATATTATTTACTTTTCCGCATTAGGTAGACCCAAGGAGGGGAGTACAAGTAACCGGGTTCTAGGGTCCAGTGGGAGGCCATCTCGAGGAGTCGAGACCGGGTCTCCTAACCCTAGAATTGGCAGTGTTACTTGCCGCTCTCTTAGGGGTCTAGGGATGTGGATTTGGCTATTCGTCGCGACCGTGGAATCCGTGTTTTATACAGGCTCGTATTGAAAACACGGACGTCCTACAATATCCAATATTTCATATATGTTCTTCTGCTGTGATATCTGTGATGTGATCATTTGATGTGCTGTGATAAATATTGTATATAGTATATATGATATATTATATAGGTGTTACTTATGTTTTACACCCGCGCTAGCCCTGCACCGCTCTGCCGTTAGTTACCTAACCTAACGGTGCACGAGGGGACATCGAGGCGAATGCGGATGGCATAAGTGTACGTCGTATTTATCTGTGATGTTTAGGTGACTTAAATGATGGGACTTCATTAATGTGATTAATGAAAGAAAAGAAACCTAAAAGATGTTGTAGAATCAAATTTTTCAAAAAGGGTAGCTACAGTTTTGCTTTGCATAGTGATATATATGATATATCCTGCACCTTATTCGATGAGGAAAGAGCCGAGATCCCTTCACCAGGAGTGACCTCTTTAGCAAAACTGGCAGATGCTACAAAACTCGGTTTGGTTTTTGATTGCTTTTGGAGTTTTGCTTTGCATAGTGATATATATGATATGTCACGCACCTTATTCGATGAGGAAAGAGCCGAGATCCCTTCACCGGGAGTGACCTCTTTGGCAAAATTAATGAAAGCCTAAAAAACACTCCATTTCAAAATTTCACATGATTCTACGACGATATCAAGTTTATTACGCTCATGGTTTTCTGAAAAACCTGCGTAGCCTTCCGTCATTTCAGATAGATATTATTTAGTATTCGTGCTATGTTTGTTGACTTAGTCAAGGCGTAGTGTACGGTAGCTAAATAGTGTTTATCTGCTAAAACATGAGATGTGATTGGATTAGGGTATTCGCACGGCCTTGTTGACTCAGTCAAGGGTCGTACGGGTGGGTTTAATTCAATCGGGAAATGTACGGGTTGAACTTGACTTGCGATTTATGGTTTGTTGACTTAGTCAAGGTCATATATCGCTAGGGGCAAAATATTATCGGGAATTTCAAGTGTTGAAATTTGCAATGAGATTGCATACCTCATATAAGATAGTTGGATCCCGATACCCACTGCGAGTAAGAGTTACTCCTGGGAGAGTTTTACACAGGACAATTAGCCGATCAAGTAGGTGTCTAGAAAAGTGTTAACGGGGTTACGCCTCTGGGAAAACGAGGTTTACTTTAATTAGGTCCGTGCGAAAGCACGGGGAAGCTCCCTCAAAGTACCGACACTGATCTGGCTGAAAGATTGACGAAATTGTAGGGTGTAATTAATCCCGGCTAATCTTACCTTTTAGGGTTTGAAGGTAGATTTGATAAAAACAGTGGGAGATATCCTGATTAGATAAGATAATAACCAATCTAATCTTGTAAGAGCATACGCTAAAGTGTTTTCTTCTCTCTCTCTCCAAGGAGCGACCATGTCAGGCCATAATCAAGATAATAATATGGTTGTATTGACTGAACCGGCTTATTATACTAAGCATGGGAACGTTGGTCCCATTCTTTCTTATAAGAGTTATAGACTGAACAGTGAATAGTAGAATATCTGGATTCTCACGCCGCCCAAACGGAGAACATGCATGTTGATGCATCATCTTCAGGTGTGTTAGTTATTGAAAACTGTTTCTCAGTTCACCCTACGTCCTGGTTATTAGATACCGGATCAGGATCCCACATATGTAAAATGTTACATGGGCTACGTAAAGGTAGAGAACTGGGAAAAGGTGATCATTCCGTTCAAGTAGGGAATGGGGCAAATATTGCAGCCAAAGGAGTTGGCGAATATCACCTAGTATTACCAAGTGGTGATACACTGATTCTGAATGAGTGCTATTATATACCGAACATGATGTGCAACATTATATCAGTTTCTTTATTAAGTAAAGAAGCATATAATTTTGTAGTAAAGGATAATGTTATGAACATATTCCTAGATCAAAAGTTGATTGCATCAGGCTCGTTACATAATGGCATATTCATTCTAAATCAAAATACAGTTCTCAATATACAAAACACACACAAGAGGAAAAGATCAGAAATAAACGAATCCTTCTTGTGGCATTGTAGACTTGGCCATATCAATGAGACACGGCTGGCTAAGTTACATAAGAATGGATATTTGAATGCATTCGAATTATCATCTTATGATACTTGCCACTCATGTCTCAAAGGAAAAATGACCAAAACTCCGTTTAGTGGACACGGATAAAGAATTAAGGAACTCTTAGGACTGGTACATATTGATGTATGCGGTCCTATGTCTACACACGCCAGGAATGGTTCTTCCTATTTCATTACATTCACTGACGATCTCTCTAGATACGGGCATGTGTTCCTGTTGAAACACAAGTCTGAAGCTTTTAAGAAATTCAGAGAATATAAGCACGAGGTAGAGAACCAAACAGGCAAAAGTATTAAGATTCTTCAATCTGATCGAGGAGGTGAATACTTAAGCAATGAGTTCCTGGATTATCTAAAAGAGAATGGGATTCTCTCTCAGCTTACTCCTCCTTATACACCACAGCACAACGGTGTATCGGAACGGAGGAATCGCACCTTACTAGATATGGTGCGCTCGATGATGAGCGATGCTGAGTTACCTATTTCCTTTTAGGGGTATGCGCTTGAGACAGCCATATACCTATTGAATCCGGTTCCGTCTAAATCTGTACCTACCACACCATATGAGATATGTTGTGGGAAGAGACCATATTTTAAACGAGTTAAGATATGGGGTTGTCCGGACTATGTCAAAAGGCAAAATCCGGACAAATTCGAGGCACGATCAGTTCATTGTAAGTTTGTGGGATATCCAAAAAATTCTCAAGGATATTTTTTCTACCACGCTGAGGAACAAAAAGTGTTTGTTGCTCAACATGCCACCTTTTTGGAAAAGGAATTTCTTGCAAAAGAAATTTGTGGCAAAGAGGTAGAGCTGGAAGAGGTTCCAGCACCACAAACTATAACTGAAGATTTGGTGGAACCAGAAGATTCAGTAGTACCCGACGAACCCCAGCCTCTCCGCCGATCTAGTAGGGTTTCTCGTCCACTTGAGAGATACTACGGTTTTCTCATTGATGGTGGAAGCGAGGATTGCATCATGGAAGATAATGACCCGACTAGTTTCGAGCAGGCTATCACGAGTGGTGACTCTGTGAAATGGCTGGATGCAATGCGATCTGAGATGGAATCCATGTACACCAACAAAGTATGGACTTTGGAAATTGCTCCTGAAGGGGTAAAACCCATTGGGAGCAAGTGGATCTTTAAAAAGAAATTTGGTGTAGATGGAAAAGTTGAGACTTTCAAAGCTAGACTTGTAGCAAAGGGTTTTCGTCAACGACCAGGTGTGGATTATGACGAAACCTTTTCTCCAGTGGCTATGCTTAAGTCCATCCGGATCTTACTTGCCATTGCTGCATACCATGATTACGAAATCTGGCAAATGGATGTTAAGACCGCCTTTCTAAACGGTGATTTTGAAGAGTGCGTGTACATGACTCAGCCAGAGGGCTTCGTAGATAGTGGGAGCAGCGGAAAAGTGTGCAAGCTGCTTAAATCCATTTATAGGTTGAAGCAAGCATCGCGGAGTTAGAACATCTGTTTTGATGTTGTAGTCAAAGAGTTTGACTTCATCAAAAATATAGATGAACCTTGTGTCTATAAGAAGGTAGTAGAGAGTAAGGTTGTCTTCCTCGTATTGTACGTGGATGAAATATTCTTGATAGGAAATGATATTCCTATGCTGCAATCAATCAAGCTCTTCTTATCACAAAGATTCTCAATGAAAGATCTAGGTGATGCCTCCTGCATATTGGGAATCATGATCTATAGAGATAGATCTAAACGGATACTGGGATTGTCCCAATCCAGGTACATTGACACCATACTAAAGAGGTTTAGTATGGAAGAATCCAAGCGTGGGAACCAACCCACGATCTTTGGACTCACTCTCTCCAAAGAGATGTCTCCCAAGACTGATTTGGAAAGAGCTCGCATGCAAGGGATACCCTATGCTTCGGCAGTAGGCTCTATCATGTATGCGATGCTATGTACCAGACCCGATGTAGCATACTCACTAAGTGTAGTGAGTCGGTATCAAGCAGATCCTGGAGAGAGTCACTGGACAGCTGTAAAGAACATTCTCAAGTACTTGCGAAGGACTAAAGAGATGTTCTTGGTGTATGGTAACGGAGAACTCCAGGTGGAGTCCTTTAGCGATTTCAGCTTCCAAAGTGTTAAGGACAACTCTAAGTCGAACTCGGGATTTTTCTTTACCCTCAATGGAGGGGCGGTATGTTGTAAGAGTTCCAAACAGGATACCGTTGCAGACTCGACGATGGAGGCTGAATACATCGCTGCCAACGATGCTGCCAAAGAGGGTGTCTAGATAAAGAAGTTCATCACTGAACTTGGTGTGGTTCCATCCATTGAGCATCCAATACCTCTGTATTGCGATAACAATGGAGCTGTGGCATTGGCCAAGGAACCCAGGTCCCATCAGAAGTCCAGACATATTCTGAGGCGGTATCACCTGATCAGGGAGATAGTTGATGGCCGGGAGATCGAGGTCAGGAGAGTAGATACGAAGGACAACACTGCGGATCCACTCACGAAGGCCATTCCCCAGATACAGTTTGAGAGATTATTCGGGATGCTAGGTATGAGATACTACAGCAGCTGGCCTTAGTGCAAGTGGGAGATTGTTAGTTATGTATATGCCCCAGAGGCCATTGTTGTACATATGATGCATATTATGATGGATGCTTGGATATATATAGAGAGGACTTTCTTGCTCGTCAAGATAGTTTGCTATTTGGTTTCACTTTATCTTAACATGTTGACTTGTATTGGTTTACTGTCTTTCTCTCACATGTTGATAAAGCCCTTAGGATCTGTACTCGACTACTGGGACTATGATGAGATCATACTAGTGGGGCCACGGTAGTCGATGAGTACATCCTATAACTGTTCCTAGTCGAGGGTATATCGAGACAGGGCATCGATACACCAGAGTAGACTAGCGTATGCGCATCTTGACCCATATGATAGGCGATGGATAATCCCATATCCATCGGTGTTTGACATCAAGGATGGTGTACGGGTGCTCAGTGGAGACTGGGTACACTGGACGGACTCGCCGAGAACTCCCAGATGGTGATATACCACACGTCAGTTGGCAGTTCTCCGTTGACACTGGTACAGGGTAGTCTGTAGACCCGAGATCGTCATAGAGTCTTCTGTGATTCCCACTGTGCTTTGATTTCCACCTTACCACGTCCAAGAAGGCGTGCAAAACGGTGGCTTTTGGGTGCAGTCCCGAATCACATGGAGGCAATGAGCGATAGGAGGGGATTCGTCTCTCCCGGTATAGGGAGTTGATGTTGTGCTGTGTTCGATTAGCTATAACTGGAAGTCCCTAGCCAAGGATAATATAGAGATATACCGGTAAGTGTTACCAGTAGTTTCTCGACCTGTTATGAGCCTCACATCGACATGACTTATCGGTTACTGGGGTCTGACGTATACCTCCCCTAGACTTGATATGCGACATATCAGACGAACAGACCGGACTGTATGGGAGTGTTACTGATTGGATTCACATGAGAACGTACAGGCCAGCTTGTTGATCTTCTGATCGCTCAATACCTGGGTGGCTGTTACCTTTAGCTGATCGCTTGCAGCTTGTGGGTGTTTGATATGATCATCACCTGCTACCGGCGTATTGACGATTCTTTAGAGTCCTACACAGAGGTTTCTTGGCTCAGGCAAAACGGAGTAGAGGCACATATGTGATATGTGCAGGACCGAGGATAATACGATATGAGAACCGTATTATATTCTCGCGATATTTAGATATGAACCGAGTCATCGGATCAAGTGTTGATTCGATGAATCGGTACATGATATATTAGTCGGTTATATTCGATATAGCCGGATTGTCGGATCAAGTGTTGATTCGATGATTTAATGTATAATAATATATATGATATATTGTATTACATTATCTAATATTGGCTCGCTTTATTATTTCATTTTCTCACCGGATAATACATTGATATATATGCGATATATATTAATTGTATTATTTTCTTTTGTTACAAATATAATATATATGTGATTTATATTATAGTAACATGATATGATTTATTATGAAACATATTTAGTGATGATAAAAAGAGATTAGGGTTTGATTAGGGTTAGCTTCTTCTTGCACCATCTAGAAGCATTCCTTTTTCTCTTGGTTAAGATATTATGGTTGATATTTATCCATGACTCATTTTTAACCTAACCAAACCCTAGCTCTAGTTTATTCTCTACAAAGGTTAAGCTTCTCATCCTTGACCATGGTTCAATAATCAATCATATATTCTCTTTACTACTATTCATCACAAAAGGATTATCTCTTTATTCTTCATCTTCTTCTCTCTTGAGTTTTTGAGAGAGCTCACTAGATTTTCCTTTGGTGATGATTTCTTGTGAGAAATTGATATAAAAAAGAAAGAATAAATACTACTCCATCATCCTCATCTAATCTAGCCCATTAGATTAGGGTGTTCACCTCATTAGAGTGAGAGAGCTTGAGCTATTGCAACTTCGACGTAGATCATCGGAGAAGCGGAACACTACAAGCTAGCATGGATCGTTCGAGTCGTGGAGCCTCCCTTGAGTCTGGGAGATCATGGATCGCGGTGAAGGGACTTCTACTCGGAGCTTATGAAGTGAAGGAGCGGACTACAAAGGTTGTAATCCCTCACACTTAGTAGTAAAGATATTTACTTGCATGTTAAACCCTAATAATCTAGCAAAGATCCCGGTTTTGGGTTGTTCGGCACGTCTAAAATTTTATTCGGGCATGTTTGATGTCTTATGAACCTTCACAAGAGTGCCTAGGAACCCTACATTTGGTTTACGGCAGAAAAGACCTCCAAATAGAGGCCTTTGCTGACTCCAGCTTCCAGAGTGACAAGGATGACTGTTCATATCAGAATACTGCATTTTATACCGCCCATTCTTACGCTCGTGTGTTTATAGGTAAGTGCTTTTTATCCGTGTTTATCACATATTTGCAGAATACAGGTTCTCGGTTCTAAAACGGTGAAATTCATGGAAAACACGACAATATCCGGGTTCCTGCCAACCACTGATAAAACACGGTCTCCGCTCTTCATCCGTATGTTACCAGATATCAGTTAAGAGACAAAATGTCAAATCATTGTCGTTATCAGGCACAAGGCTCAATGGTAGCACAAGATCCAAGAGATCTACGCGGAGCTCGAGGCAATCATGACAAAAACATCCACAAAAAGTCCACCTTTCCTCAACAGAAATTCTGGAAGAATTGTGAAAGTATTTTCAGAAACTACATGTACCAGACAACAGGGGACACAAAACCAGGAAAACACCAGAAAACCTACAGCCCAACTCCACCAAACGGCCGCGGAACCGCGGCCAAAGGGGGGTCTTGGCCGCGGTTCCGCGGCCATGTGGGGCCCACTCACTGTCGTGTTTCAGGGGTGTTTTGGGTACTTCATTTATCCTCTGCTGGTTGCCCTAGAACTTCAACTCCCTGCCTATAAATACAGCAGAACTGAGCTTAGCCAAGGGTGATTCTTGGTATTCTTTTGTTCCTCTTTCTTTTTTAGTTTTTAGTTCTTTTTCTTCTTCTTCTTCATTCCTCTTCCATGAATTGTAGTGAGAGCTTTTTATGGATGTGAATAAAGATGAGGGTTTTGTATCATTCTCTTGTGCTTCTTCTTCCCCTTTGAGATTTTTGCTTTCTCTTGCTCATTCAACCTCTTCATTGAGCTTGAATGGTTAAGGGTTAGTTATTGATCTCAAAGGTCGTATTTTCTCCCGGGACTAGTTCTTCACTTCACATGCGTTCTCTACCCTTCCCTTGATCTTGCAACCTCTTCATTGAGCTTGCAAGTTTAAGGGTTGGCTATTGAGCACATGCTTGGCTTGGGTTCTACTTCCGTGTTCTTTTCTTGTTCCTTTTATTACTCGCTTTTTATTACTTGTCTTTCTATTTCATGCAATTTTATTCATGCTCTTTATTACTTGTATCTTTTCTTTTCTTTGTTTTTTTCTTTTTGTTCTCTTTTGTTTATTTTGTGAATGTTGTAATTATTGTTGTTGTTAAGAATTAATACAGTTTTATAAGTTAACATTTCCTTCTCATCTCCTTTTCCCGTTATTTTCCTTTTGAACTCCGCCCAAACCATACGCAAGCGCTCCGTTAGGCACCGTACCCTGACAAGGTAACGGTGATTCCTAACCACGACCGGTTGCGTTCGGTTTGGCCGGAGGCGAAGGCAAGAGACAAGAACGGAAGGACAAGGGTAAATAAGCCGGATTCCTCGAATACCGCGCTTAAATCCCCTAATCCACGTTGTTGCCGATTGCTTAGCTTCAATTGGTCAAGACTCGGCTCAAAGATTTTGAGTACGGATTTCTTAGCTTATAATTTCGTATTTTCTTAACAACTTTATACTTGCAGATAAACACATAGGTTAGAACAAACAAACATACAAGATTCTTTATTGACTCGTCTAAAGCAAGAAGGTAAGATAACACCATCTCCCTGTGGACCGACCCGTGCTCACCGGCTAGCTGCAAAGCGACACCGTCCTGATCGCGGTTACACTTAAATTCTTTGAACATCCGACACGCCAAAAGCGTGCGATCAAATGGCGCCGTTGCCGGGGAGACGGTAGCGTATTTTCTTTCTTGTTATTCGGGTTAATATTCTTTTTGTATATATAAAAATAAAAAAATAAAAAAATTCTTTTTGTTCTTTTTGGATAATTCTTGTGGGCAAGAGTGCAGATTTTTGCAAGTTTGCAAACTGCGATAGTGGGGAAGCAAAGTGTGCATTCAAGGCTAAGGTGTTTGCAAAGTACAGTGCCAAAGATCCGGGTAGTTTGACCCGCACAAGCGAACCTTTCAAGCTTACCGGATTTGATTCAACGGGGGTTTTCTAACCCAAAACTTAACGGTACGTATTTTACTAACACCTTCTTCTCAAATCCGACGCTTCCAATATACTATTCTTTTGCAGGATTCTTTGCAAGTTCGCTAGCAAACGCTAAAAATTGACTAACCCGTATTTGTTGCAGCGCCGCGCTTAAAATAAAAAACGATTGTTTGATTCTTTATAGAATTTTTTTTTGAATTGCGCATTGCATCAATTAATACGGACTTAAGGGCAAGCGAACCCCACAACATACGGTAAAGGATTTCATCACCTTTTCCGTGGCCCACAAATCACGAACTTGCGCATAACGTTTACCCGCACAAATTTAAAAGAAACTAGACTTTAAGCCTTAAGGACTTCGCGCTCACTAGGAGAAGTTAATTGTGTTTAGAAGCTCGCTTAACGGTATATTGTTTACGGGGTGTCTAGGAAAGTGTTAAAGGCGCAACCGCCGAAAGAGAAAGGGTTATTTAATTAAGGAACTTCGCGAAAGCGTTGGACAACCTCCCCTTATCTCTGCACTTACCTGGCCTCGTGATCAGTGTATCTTGAGCCTGTTTCTCGACACAGTTTTACTTCGACAATCAAGTTCTGGAGCAGGTCTAGTTGACCTAGGTTAACCCTAGAACGATTAGCTGTGTGGTATTTTTTGTGTCGTGATTGTTTTTTTTTTTTCCATATTCTTTTTTGTGTATACTTCATTCTTTTGTTAATATATAAAAAAAAAATAAAAAATCACATTCTTTTCCTCTCCTTTTTTCTACCTTTCTTTCATTCTCTCTTCATATCATGGGTACTCCACCTCGCAAAACTCTTGCCGAACTTTGGTACCCACAACCAGACATCACTTCATACGGTTCTTGTTTTGGTCGAACATCGAACGATCCATCCATGCCAAAAATTTCATTAAGAGATCGGATAGACGCGTCTAGGACAAACAATTTGACTCCGCAATCCATTTCGTATCAACCATTTCATACATTCACCCCTTCTTACGTTGATACCCCTTCCTCGAGTCACGTTGCTACTCCAAGACCTATGTCTATTGCTGAACGAATTGAACAATCCCGTAGCCGATCTTTCACTCCTCTCACCACTACAAATTCTTGGGATCAACAATTCCATTCACCTTCTTATTCCAATGTTGATCCCACTCCTGTCCAGCCATTCAGTTCCTACCAATCCTACCCTACTTTTACACCTTCCCTAGACATTGCTTCTACACAGCCATTTGGGAGTTTTCAGTATCCATACAACTGTGAATCTTTTACTGAAACCCCTTCACAACCTATGTCTAGTCTGGAACAATCGTTGGAAGACTTTAGGGTAGCGTCAAGCCAACAGATGATGGATTTGAATGCGTCCATGGCCGCCCTCATGCAACCTAGTGACCCGGTAGCTAGTTTTCAACTAGCTCCAACTTTTTTAATGTATGATGAGGCGGCAGGACAGGCTGTGAATTTGAGTGGAGAGAGTGAGCTATACCCCCTTCCGAATCAAGCCTACCCCGTCCAACTTGAATCCCACAACTCCGGTTCTGAATCCCTATCTAGTGTTCCCAACGATTCATCTATTGAAGATAGAATGATTAATGAGTTGTGCGACTTTGTAGTGCTTGATTTACCTGATTGTGAAGGGTCCCTTTTGAGTGAAACCATACCCAATCCTTTTGACCTCTACACCTCCATCTTAGAACCAGAATCGATTAATATCCATGCTTTAGATGAGGTGTCTGAGAAAATAGACTTTCACTTGATCGAGGATGTTGACGCAGGGAACATTTTGGATGATGAACCCGTAGATTTGGTTGAGTTTTCAAATCATCATCCCGAGTCTTTAACTGTTTTTTCCGAACCCCATATGCGTCTGGACTTTGAAGAAAAGAGCATGGATGTGCTAAATTTTGAGGAGAATTTTGAGGAGATTTTTGAGGATGAAACAGTTCTAGATGATGAGTCGGATTTTCCAGTTCATCCTGTTCCTTTCACTGACTGTGTACACCCTCCCGAAACCTTAACCGATACCCTTCCTCAACCCCTTCCCTCAACCCTTTCCATCGTTCCGACCTTGCAAGAACCCGTATCATTTTCATTTCATATGTCTGGTTTACCAAGTTCGGCGTACCCATGGTTTCTCACGAACCTTGAGGGATTTGACCCAATCTCTCGACGGGTAAATATATTAGCACAATCGCTTTTTACACATCGCTCATCGCAAATTGTGCTAATCTATTTACTCCATTTGCACCCTCAAGTTCGTATTCCACTTCTTTTTCCCTTCCGCCATTCTTCTTCCTCTCATCTACCGAGACCGCATTCCACTTCTTTCCACAAGCGGTCTCGCGTAATCTCCATTTCTTACCTCTTCACCTTCTTTCACCAACCACTGCTGTACCATGATAAAATCTTTGAATGGTTGGTGCTAACTTTTGGCCTGTGTAAGGCCTTGTATAGATGGATACTGTTCTTTCCCCCCTAATCCTGAATTTCAACGCTTAACAGTGGAAACACTGTTTTACTTAAGTTTGGGGGGGACACATTTTTTGTATATATTTTTTGTTTTCCTTTTTTTTGTTTTGTATATAATTTGTTTTTAGGAAGCGCCGGCAATTTTGACCCTCTTGGTATAGCCTGACAGTGAGGGCACTGTCAAGTTTAAGTTTGGGGGTGTGCTCGGTAAGCTTTCTTCCTTCGCATTCATATGTATATTTTGCATTTGCATACCTTATTTAAAAACCCATAAAAATCGAAAAATTTCTAAAAATATAAAAACTTTTTTGTCAAGTAGCTTGTGGAAAAACTCTGATTCAACATTTCGACGGTTTTTGTTTGAAAAGATAGGAATAACTAAATCCTATGTTTGGATTTTGAAAACCTGAAAGATAACTCTCCTTTGAAGTTAACTATAGTTGATATACGTCTTTACATCACACTACACGTGTTGTGAGTCTTGGAAATTAGATGACAAGTCTTTTATGTTTAAAAAAAACAAAAACTTTTAAACAGATAAATAATTTTCTGAGGATCAAATAGGTTTGTTCTGAAATAAGTAATATATCAAGTATAGTTTATGAAGTAAAGCGAATATGAAGGAATATTATTGATGCCGTAATTGGAACTAAGTCTGAAAAATAACCCATCTGAAACTTGATTGGAATGATTACACACCAAACCCACTAAACACGTCTTTTATCCAAAAAAATATTTGAACTACCGGTTATACCTCCGTTCGTATTAAATCATCTGATTTTCACGACAAAACTGTCTTTTGTTTTCTGGACCTAGGTAACTTGAGTAATTAAGTCCGCTGGGGTGTTTCTACACCTAATGCCCCAAAACCAACTGGTTTGGGTGCATTGGCCCAAAGCTCGCTAAGAAGCCTAGAAAGTCCAGTTTTAAAACAAAGTCAAGCAAGTGTTCTCTCCGAGTTAAAATTCCTAACGGTTCTTTGTGTGAGAATAATCTTGATAAAAGACAGGCTTTTATAAAAATTTTAACGGAGATATGAAGGTTTTATTCTATGATAAAGACTATTGCACAGTCACAGAGGTGTGTATGAAATGAAAACAAGAATAAGGTGGAGTGAAAAATACGACTTAGTTTCCTGTTAAGGAAGATAGAAATTCTGAAGTTGAAACCTTACTGGAAAACGAAACTTGAAAAATGCTTAACTCTCTATAAAACTTATGTGATCCTTTTAAAATAGTTATCTAGGCTTTATTGTGTGACATAATGACTTTATTCGACCTTTCGGGAAGTTAACGACACTATTTGCACTGCACGTAAAGACATATAAAATCTGTAGTTAAATAAGAAGCGAGGTGTGAAAAATAAAGGTTCGATAGTCTAGACTTAGGATAATAGAATTGTTATTTTCTAAAACAAAACTTTAGGGGTTTGAATCTTAGTTATTTTACAAAACTAGCTTGACCGGATTTTGTGGGTAGTATCCGCTGAAAACCCTCAGGAGACAACACTCCTCCTACTAGGGACACCTAGAGGTTTAACGGCTTGTTGCACGCGCTCAGTGCAATCGCGTTCCCTGCGAAAGTGCGGTTATCATTTTTGTGAATAATTGGTTTTGCTCGGGACGAGCAAAAGTTAAGTTTGGGGGTATTTGTTCATATCAGAATACTGCATTTTATACCGCCCATTCTTACGCTCGTGTGTTTATAGGTAAGTGCTTTTTATCCGTGTTTATCACATATTTGCAGAATACAGGTTCTCGGTTCTAAAACGGTGAAATTCATGGAAAACACGACAATATCCGGGTTCCTGCCAACCACTGATAAAACACGGTCTCCGCTCTTCATCCGTATGTTACCAGATATCAGTTAAGAGACAAAATGTCAAATCATTGTCGTTATCAGGCACAAGGCTCAATGGTAGCACAAGATCCAAGAGATCTACGCGGAGCTCGAGGCAATCATGACAAAAACATCCACAAAAATTCCACCTTTCCTCAACAGAAATTCTGGAAGAATTGTGAAAGTATTTTCAGAAACTACATGTACCAGACAACAGGGGACACAAAACCAGGAAAACACCAGAAAACCTACAGCCCAACTCCACCAAACGGCCGCGGAACCGCGGCCAAAGGGGGGTCTTGGCCGCGGTTCCGCGGCCATGTGGGGCCCACTCACTGTCGTGTTTCAGGGGTGTTTTGGGTACTTCATTTATCCTCTGCTGGTTGCCCTAGAACTTCAACTCCCTGCCTATAAATACAGCAGAACTGAGCTTAGCCAAGGGTGATTCTTGGTATTCTTTTGTTCCTCTTTCTTTTTTAGTTTTTAGTTCTTTTTCTTCTTCTTCTTCATTCCTCTTCCATGAATTGTAGTGAGAGCTTTTTATGGATGTGAATAAAGATGAGGGTTTTGTATCATTCTCTTGTGCTTCTTCTTCCCCTTTGAGATTTTTGCTTTCTCTTGCTCATTCAACCTCTTCATTGAGCTTGAATGGTTAAGGGTTAGTTATTGATCTCAAAGGTCGTATTTTCTCCCGGGACTAGTTCTTCACTTCACATGCGTTCTCTACCCTTCCCTTGATCTTGCAACCTCTTCATTGAGCTTGCAAGTTTAAGGGTTGGCTATTGAGCACATGCTTGGCTTGGGTTCTACTTCCGTGTTCTTTTCTTGTTCTTTTTATTACTCGCTTTTTATTACTTGTCTTTCTATTTCATGCAATTTTATTCATGCTCTTTATTACTTGTATCTTTTCTTTTCTTTGTTCTTTTCTTTTTGTTCTCTTTTGTTTATTTTGTGAATGTTGTAATTATTGTTGTTGTTAAGAATTAATACAGTTTTATAAGTTAACATTTCCTTCTCATCTCCTTTTCCCGTTATTTTCCTTTTGAACTCCGCCCAAACCATACGCAAGCGCTCCGTTAGGCACCGTACCCTGACAAGGTAACGGTGATTCCTAACCACGACCGGTTGCGTTCGGTTTGGCCGGAGGCGAAGGCAAGAGACAAGAACGGAAGGACAAGGGTAAATAAGCCGGATTCCTCGAATACCGCGCTTAAATCCCCTAATCCACGTTGTTGCCGATTGCTTAGCTTCAATTGGTCAAGACTCGGCTCAAAGGTTTTGAGTACGGATTTCTTAGCTTATAATTTCGTATTTTCTTAACAACTTTATTCTTGCAGATAAACACATAGGTTAGAACAAACAAACATACAAGATTCTTTATTGACTCGTCTAAAGCAAGAAGGTAAGATAACACCATCTCCCTGTGGACCGACCCGTGCTCACCGGCTAGCTGCAAAGCGACACCGTCCTGATCGCGGTTACACTTAAATTCTTTGAACATCCGACACGCCAAAAGCGTGCGATCAATGACTCCAAGTCCATGTCGGGTTATGTCTTTACCCTCAATGGAGGGGCGGTGTGTTGGAAGAGTTCCAAACAGGAAACCGTTGCTGACTCGACGATGGAAGTGGAATATATCGCTGCATCTGATGTCGTAAAAGAAGCCATCTGGATGAGGAAGTTCTTGACAGAACTTCGGGTGGTTCCGTCCATTGTTGATCCAATACCTCTGTATTGTGATAACAACGGGGCTATAGCTTTAGCGAAGGAACCCAGGTCCCATCAGAAGTCCAGATACATCTTGAGGCGGTATCACCTGATCAGGGAGATCGTAGATCGCCGGGAGATCGAGGTTCGGAGGGTTGCTACAGAAGATAACACTGCAGATCCATTCACGAAGGCCTTACCCCAGACTCAATTCGAGCGGCTGATCGAGATGATAGGTCTTCGATACGCCATTACATGGCCTTAGTGCAAGTGGGAGATTGTTAGTGTATATGCCCTAGAGGCCATTACTGTATCATACTAGTTTGTTTATTACTTCATGGAAGCTTAGGATATTCACAGTTGTATAGACAATCTTGTTCGAAATGGTAGTATGCTACTTGGTTTGTTTCTACTTTAATGTGTGCATGTGTTTCTTTTAGCATATCGCCTATACACATTAGTGGAGCCCCTAGGATCTTTGCTTGATTACCAGCATTGTGATGGCAATCACACTAGTGGGGCTGGGTAATCTACAAGCACATCCTTATATAGGTCCCTAGTCGTAGGATTATCGAGATAGGGCATCGATACTCCGGAGTAGACTAGCGTATCCGCTTCTCATCCCAGCAGGGGAGATGGTCTGTCCCACAGCCGTAAGTACATCGTACTTGAGATAGTATGCGGGTGCTCGTTAGGTTACGAGTACACTGGACTGGACTCGTTGGGAACTGTTGGTTGGTACTATACCTATCATCAGTTATCAGTTCCCAGGTGACATGAGTACAGCTTAGTCCGCTGACTTGACACTGTCACTTCGCCTCGAGTGTATTCCCACTGTTCTTAGATTGCTACCCTACCACGGCTCAAATGATTCGTGCGAACAGGTAGCAATTGGGTGTAGTCCCGAAGCACTTGGAGGCAGTGACGGTTAGACAGGATTCATCTCTCCGGTATTGGGGGTTGATATCGCGCTGTGTCAAGGAGAGCCATTACAAATAGTCGTCCCTGGCCAGGGCAAGCGGGATATACTGGTAGGTTATCCAGTGTTATCTCAGGGTGTTCTGGGCTACACTCCGATACGACTTGTACCGCTATTAGGGGACTGACATTTACCACCCCCTAGGCCCGACATGCGATATTCTCAGTGTAGGGTTCCTAGGCACTCTCAAGAGGTCTCACAAGGCATCAACCATGCCAATTTCAAAAATTACAAGTGCCGAGAAACCCTAATACGGATTGTTAACTAGAATTTTAGGCGACAAAAGAAACTAGTTAACAACTTAACTATGAGTTAACGAAAATACAACCTTTGTAGATCCGGTGCTCCACCTCTATAGCTCCGTGATGATGTCTCCTCGCTGCGATCATCGGATCCCGGGCTCTACCGTCGGCTTCATCGGAGAAAAAGCGGGCTAGGTAATCGACGACGATGCCGAAGATGATCTACGTCGAGGCATCACAAGATCAAGCTCCACCTTCACCAAGCCATGAAAACTTGTGAAGGAAACACCCTATACTACTTGGCAAGAGGTAGAGGATGAAGAAATAGGAGGTGGGTTCACTTTAGATTTGGATTTCTCACTCTTTTTCATCAATCACCATTGATGAAGTCTAGGTTTTCTTCTTGAAGAAGAAGAAGAAGAAGAAGATAATATTATGATAAGTTTTTCGAACAGAATAGAAAAATCAATTCTTATCATAATTTTAACTATAGTTATGTGTAGAGAATTGACCAAGTTTCAAGGAATGGTTAGGGTT
Organism: Agapanthus africanus; assembly: GCA_030015575.1. Classification (NCBI taxonomy): domain Eukaryota; kingdom Viridiplantae; phylum Streptophyta; class Magnoliopsida; order Asparagales; family Amaryllidaceae; genus Agapanthus; species Agapanthus africanus. Next base: position 301,309,068 of record CM057343.1, on the reverse strand, counting down.
AAGGAGATGAAGACAAAATGGTTACTTTGGTCAAAGCTTCATGAAGCTTCAACAAGCTTCATGAAGAAAAGCAACCTTTTATTTTCATTTCTCATTCATTTAATCCAAAAATAAATAGATAAATGAATGAATAATCAAATAAAAACCCTAACCATTTTTTAACCAAGGTTTAATTCTTTACACAAACCCTAGCAATCATGTATCATCAAATATGATACAATCAAATGCACAAAAAATATATCACATATACAATGTGCACATCAAGTGAGAAAATCCATTTAAAGTGAACCGATACTAGTTAATGCAAAGTAATATATCAAATATATAATTATGCATTAAATCATTAAATCAACATTTGATTTAATGATCCGGTCATATCGCATATAACCGACTAATATCTACAGTAACAACTTATCGAATCAACACTTGATCCGATAACCCGGCTATATCGCATATAACCGATCAATGTTACATATCGCGAGAATCAAATACAGTATCACATACTGGTATTATTCACGGTCCCGCACATATCTCGTATGCGCTCCTATTTCGTTTTGCTTGAGCCAGGAAACCTTTGTGTAGGACTCTAAAGACTCGTCAATACGCCGGCAGCAGGTGATGATCACATCAAACACCCACAAGCCGCAAGCGGTCTGCTAAACATAACGGCCACCCGGGTATTGAGCGATCAGAAGATCGACGAGCAAGCCCGCTCACACTCCTGTGAATCCAACCAGTAACACTTACCATACAGTCCGGTCTGTTCGTCTGATATGTCGCATATCTCGCCTAGGGGTGGTAAACGTCAGACCCCAATAGCTTGATAAGTCGTGTCGATATGAGGTCTATAACAGTTCGAGAAACTAAAGGTAACACTTACCAGTAATTCTCAGCAACCCTGGCCAGGGATTTCCGGTTATAGCCAATCGAACACTGCGCAACATCAACTCCCTATACCGGGAGAGACGAATCCCCTCCTATCGCTCATTGCCTCCATGTGATTCGGGACTGTACCCAAAAGCCACCGTTTTGCACGCCCTCTTGGACGTGGTAAGGTGGAAATCAAAGCACAGTGGGAACCACACAAGACTCTATGACGATCTCGGGTCAACAGACTACTCTGTACCAGTGTCACCTGAGAACTGCCATCTGACATAAGGTATAATACCATCCGGGAGTTTTCAGCGAGTCCGTCCAGTGTACCCAGTCTTCACTGAGCACCCGTATATCATCTCTGATGTCAAACACCAATGGATATGGGATCATCCATCGCCCATCTGTATGGGTCGAGAAGGTATACGCTAGTCTACTCTGGTATATTGATGCCCCGTCTCGATATACCCACGACTAAGGACTTTGAAGGATGTACTTATAGACTACCATGTCCCCACTAGTATGATCCGCATCATAGTCCAGATAGTCAAGTACACATCCTAAGGGCTTTACCAACATGTAACAGAGAGACAATCAGTGTGCACGTTAAGGTAAAGAATAACCAGATAGCATACTATCATGTCGAGCAAGAAAGTCCTCCCTATATATGTCCAAGCATCCACTACAATATACATCCTATGTATAGTAATGGCCTCTAGGGCATACATATAACTAACAATCTCCCACTTGCACTAGGGCCATCTGATAGCAGTGGTTGCAGTATCTCATACTCAACCATCCCATAAAAGTCTCTCTCTGGGAAAAGGCCTTTGTGGGTGGATCCGCCGTGTTGTCCTCTGAGTCTACTCTCCTAACCTTGATCCCTTGGAGATCAACCATTTCCATGATCAGGTGACACTGCCTTAGAATATGTCTGGATCACTGATGGGACCGGCGTTCCTTGGCATAAGCCACAACTCCATTATCACACAATGGGAGGAACAAAGTTCATCTCATGAACCAATATACATCCAGACTGCCTCTTTGGTAGCATCTTAAGTAGCGATGTATCCTGCCTTTATCGTCTAGTATGCCACGGTATCTATCTTGGAACTCTTCCAACATACCGTCCCTCCACTGAGGGTAAAGACAATGCCTGTGACTGACACTCAGTCGTCTTTATCACCCTGGAACACTTCCAGTGATTCTTCCCGGGATCAATTGATACCATCTCACTACAACTAGTGAGGATCCTAACATCCATTTAGATCTATCTCATAGATCCAAAACCCAGGATTTAGGAGGTATCACTTTGATCCTATATGGAGAATCATTGTGATAAGCGGAGATTGACCGAGCGTAGCATAGGAAACTCCTTCCCTATCAAGAGCATGCCATCCACGTACTTTACGAGGATCGTCACTATACTCCCTACTACCTTTTTGTTTATACAAGGTACATCTACCATTTTTGATGATGTCAAACTCTTTGACTAACACATCAAAACAGATGTTCCAACTCCGCGATGCCTGCTTTATCCTATAAAGCATCTTATACACGTTTCCGCTGCTCCCACTGTCTACGAAGCCCTCTGGCTGTGTACTTATAGACGTTCTCTTCTAAAACATCATTTAGAAAAGCAGTCATGGCACCCAACCGCCAGATATCGTAGTCATGGTATGTAGCCGTGGCAAGTAGGATCTGGATGGACTTAAGCATAACCACTGAAAAAGGTTTCATCATTATCCACGCCTGGTCGATGACGAAAAGCTTTAACAAGTCTAGCTTTGAAAGTCTCAACTTTTCCATCTACACCAAGTAATCTTCTCAAGATATACTTGCTCCTGATGGGGATTTAACCCTTCAGATAAAGAAACTAAAGTCCATACTTTATTGGTGTATAAGGATTCCATATCAGATCACTAAGCATCCAGCCATTCTTACAGAGTCCCACTCCTGATGGCCAGCTCGAAACTAGTTGGGTCATCATCTCATGATGCAATCCTCGCTCCCACTGTCATAGAGAAACCGAAGTATCTCTCAGGTGGGTGAGGAACCCTACTAGATCGGCGGAGAGGCTGAGATTCGTTGGTAACTATTGAATCCTTCGGTTTTATCAAATCATGTGCTGTAGTTTGTATAGCTGGAACATTTCCAGTTCTACATAACAGATCTTGCCTTGGGCTTGTCCGGATTTTGCTTTTAGACATAGGCCGGACAACCCCAAATCTTAACTAGCTTAAGACATGGGCTCTACCCTTTCCATATCACATATGAAGTGGTAGGCAACTGATTTGATCGGAACCCTATTCAATAGGTATGCAACTTCATAAGTGCATAACTCCCAAAAAGGAAACAGGTAACTCAGTAGTACTCACCATAGAGCGCACCATATCGAATAGGGTGCAATTGCTCCGCCCCGATATACCATCGTGCTATGGTGTATACGGAGGAGTAATGCTGAGAGAGAACTCATTCTCCTTTAGAAAAGTCCAGGAATTCCATGCACAAGTATTCTCCTCCCTGATCTCATCATAGGACATAATACTTATACCCGTATTTTGGTTCTCTACTTCTAACTTATATTCTGTGAATATCTCAAAAGGTTCGGACTTGTGTTTCAACAGGAACATAGGTCTGAATCTCGAAAGATCATCAGAGAATGTAATGAAGTACAAAGAACCATTCCTGGCATATGTAGACAGGGGACCTTTCATACATCAACATGTATCATCCCAAGAGTTTACTAACTCTTTCTCTGCTTCCTTGTAAACAGAGCTATGGTCATCGTATCTTTGTGACATGACTGGCAAGTTTCATAAGATGTAAATTCAAACCGATTTAAATATGCATCTAAAATGTAACTTCAGCCAGTCAGGTCGCATTGATATGACCTAGTCTACAACGCCTCAAGAAGGATTCGTTCATTTCTGAACTCTTCCTCTTTTGTGTGTTCCGTATACTAAAGAACTGTAGTTTGATTTAGAACATTGATGCTTTTAGATAATGTGCCTGAACCGATCAACTTTTGATATAGGAAATGTTCAAAACATTATCCAACAATACAGAATTTTATCATTTCTTTACTAATAAAGAGACTGATATGATTTTGTATATCAGGTTCGGTATCTAATAACATTCGTTCAGAATCAATGTATTGGTAATACAGGGTGACAGTGACCAACAGACTTGGCTGCAACACTTGCCCCGTTTTCTGCCTCATGAAACTTATCACCCGTTCTCAGTTCTTTACCTATTTGTAGCCCATGTAACATATTACATATGTGGGATCCTGATCCGGTATCATATACCCAGGACGTAAAGGACACTGAGAAACAGTTCTATATAATGAACACACCCGAAGATGATGCATCAGCATGCACTTACTTCGTTTGGGCGGCACGGGAATTCTGGTAATCCCCAATTTCCTGCTCTGTCTTATAACAATTATAAGTTGGAGCGGGACCAACGTTCCCCAGCTCAGTATAACAAGCGGGTTCGGTCAATAATCCATATTATTATCTTGATTAAGGCGTGATATGGTCGCTACCTGGAGAGAGAGAGAAGAAAACACTCTGCGTGCGCTCTTGCAAGATCAGATTGGTTATTATTTTATCTAATCAGGATGGCTCCCACTGTTTTTATCAAATCTTCCTTCAAACCCTAAAAGGAAAGACTAGCCGGGATTAATTACACACTACAAGTTCGCCAATCTTTCAGCCAGGCCAGTGTCGGTACTTTGAGGGAGGTCCCCCGTGCTTTCGCACGAACCTAATTAATGTAAACCTCGTTTTCCCAGAGGCGTAACCCCGTTGACACCTTTCTAGACACCTACTTGATCGGCTAATTGTAATGTGTAAAACTCTCCCAGGAGTAACAATTACTCGCAGCGGGTATCGGGATCCAACTATCTCATAGAAGGTATGCAATCTCATTGCAAATTTCAACACTTGAAATTCCCGATAATTTTGCCCCTAGCGTCCTATGACCTTGACGGAGGTCAACAAACCATAGGCTACTAGTCAAGTTCAACCCGTCATTTCTTGATCGAATTAAACCCACCCGCACGACCCTTGACGGAGGTCAACAAGGCCGCACGACTACCCTAATCCAATCTGCATCATATGCATAAGCAGATAAATACTAGTTAGCTACCGCACACTACGCCATGACGGAGGTCAACAAACGTAGCACGAATACTAAGTAGGATTTATCTGAAATGACGGAGGGCTACGACAGGTTTTTCTGAAAACCTATTGCGTAATGAACTTGATATCGTTGCAGAATCAAATGATTTTAAAAATGGAGTGTTTTTTACGCTTTTCTAGTTTTGCTAAAGGAGTCACTCCCGGTGAAAGGATCGTCGGTCCTTTCCTCGTCGAATGAGGTGCGGGATATATCATATATATCACTGTGCAAAGCAAAAACTCTTAAAAGCAATCAAAAGACAAACCGAGTGTGTAGCATCTTCCAGTTATTGCTAAAGGAGTCACTCCCGGTGAAGGGATCTCGGTCCTTTCCGCATCGAATAAGGTGCAGGATATATCACATATACCTCTGTGCAAAGCAAGAACTGTAGCTACCTGTTTTATTTTTGAAATTCGATTCTACAACATCTTTAGGTTTCTTTTACTTTCATTAATCACATTAATGAAGTCCCATCATTTAAGTACCTAAACATCACAGATAAATACGACGTACACTTATGCCATCCGCATTCGCCTCGATGTCCCCTCGTGCACCGTTAGGTTAGGTAACTAACGGCAGAGCGGGGCAGGGCTAGCGCGGGTGTAAAACATAAGTAACGTCTATATAATATATCATATATACTATATACAGTATCCATCACAGAACATCACATGATCACATCACAGATATCGCAGCAGAAGAATCATATGAAATATTGGATATACTAGGACGTCCGTGTTTTCAATACGAGCCAGTATAAAACACGGATTCCACGGTCGCGATGAATAGCCAAACCCACACCCCTAGACCCCTACGAGAGCGGCAAGCAACCCTACCAATTCTAGAGTTAGGAGACCCGGACTCGACTCCTCAAGTTGGTCTCCCACTGGACTTCAGAACCCGGTTACTTGTGCTCCCCTCCTTGGGTCTATCCTAGTGCAGAAAAGTAAATAATATATGGGTGACAACAACCGCAACCTGGAAGTGCCCCAATAAAAGAATATTAGATACAAGTTTTTACATGAATGAAAATGAAAAACACTCATCTCACATAAAAACCCCTGGCTATTCAAACACGACGATCCAATATAACATATCCAGCAACACATAACATCACATGTCATCAACGTAAGTAAATATGCGCATCCCAATTGTCGTTGACATATAGCAACGAAACCGGCGATATCACATATTACACTTACGGTCACAGAAAAGAAAGTGTAAAACTACAACAGTTGGAATCCGCAACCTGCATAGACATCGCATGCCTAATGAAATGAATTCCTTAGACATCGCATGCCTAACAATTATAAACCCCGCATTTCAGTCTCATTATCGAAAACACTTTTCAATATCAAGTCGGGCCATTCAACAAGATTCCCGACATCCTGATCGAATGCTCGTCGCAAACTTTAGTAGGCGGCCGCACCCCCGACGCCGTCGACGAAGTGCACCAAGGCGGAACATCGCTACCGCGAGCACCCGAATGGATGCTTTCGGCGACGGGGTTCTCCTACAGTCACTTGGTCGGGGCTATGGCGTGAGGCTGTCTATTAAGTTTACCCGGCGAGTATCCGCGTACGCTACGTGATTGCGACGGAGTTTTGATCGCATCAAAATTCCGTGGCAACCGATCAAGAGAGACTAAACTGCTATGTTTATAACATTCATTCAGATATCTCATAACTCCTTGTGAATTCCAATTATTGTATCACATTCCGAATAAATAGAAAATGTTAAACTTTCCGATCGAACATTCAAACACCCAAGTTTTCCCGAAACAGCTCAACACATGAAACAAGTTCAAAGACATTCACTTCGTGCCTCAGTACCAACGGTCCAGCCGCAGAAGGGTCAAGCCAACGCCTCACATGTGGCACGCCGTACTGCCCCAAACCCGAAGGTTCAAAGGGCAGTTCAAGACGGTCACATAATCGAGTTAAGGTTTGTTGTCTTCTAGAGGGACCATCGTGTTACTTGCACTACTTAGAACGTCTTTAAACCATGGAAAAATCCAACACTTGGAATTTTTCTGGCAGGGGAAAGATTGGGTATTTATATCCGGTCGAACTTTTTAACATATTCTAAAATTATCCGGAAAGCCACATAGACAAAGTTTGATAATCCGATCGAATCTTTGATTCCCAAAACAACCCAGAATAATCAACTCTTGAATAAATATTAAAAATTCCCAGAAAATCCAGCACCATAAAAGAGGAATTACTGTGCAAAAATGGTTGGCTGATGAGACATATTGGCCGCGGAACCGCCGCAGAAGCCATGCTTCTGCCGCGGTTCCGCCGCGCTTTGGAGGAATCATGAGTACGGGCTCCACAGTAATTCTTCAAATTCCCTGCTGATTTTTCTGCATATTTTTAATATCGAAAAATCCCCGAAATTGAAAAATGTACAGAGAGCATTATATGGGTTAGGGTTTTGGTTCGTTCGGATTTCAAACGTCGTCTAGACTTCGCCTAAGGCTCTAGCTAAGCTCTGATACCAGAGACATCATCACGGAGCTATGGAGGTGGAGCACCGGATCTACATATAACCGATCAATGTTACACGATACAAGAGACATCATCACGGAGCTATGGAGGTGAAGCTTCAACAAGCTTCATGAAGAAAAGCGACCTTTTGTTTTCATTTCTCATTCATTTAATCCAAAAATAAATAGATAAATGAATGAATAATCAAATAAAAACCCTAACCATTTATTTAACCAAGGTTTAATTCTTTACACAAACCCTAGCAATCATGTATCATCAAATATGATACAATCAAATGCACAAAAAATATATCACATATACAATATGCACATCAAGTGAGAAAATCCATTTAAAGTGAACCGATACTAGTTAATGCAAAGTAATATATCAAATATATAATTATGCATTAAATCATTAAATCAACACTTGATTTAATGATCCGGTCATATCGCATATAACCGACTAATATCTACAGTAACAACTTATCGAATCAACACTTGATTCGATAACCCGGCTATATCGCATATAACCGATCAATGTTACATATCGCGAGAATCAAATACAGTATCACATACTGGTATTATTCTCGGTCCCGCACATATCTCATATGCGCTCCTATTTCGTTTTGCTTGAGCCAGGAAACCTCTGTGTAGGACTCTAAAGACTCGTCAATACGCCGGCAGCAGGTGATGATCACATCAAACACCCACAAGCCGCAAGCGGTTTGCTAAACATAACGGCCACCCGGGTATTGAGCGATCAGAAGATCGACGAGCAAGCCCGCTCACACTCCTGTGAATCCAACCAGTAACACTTACCATACAGTCCGGTCTGTTCGTCTGATATGTCGCATATCTCGCCTAGAGGTGGTAAACGTCAGACCCCAATAGCTTGATAAGTCGTGTCGATATGAGGTCTATAACAGTTCGAGAAACTACAGGTAACACTTACCAGTAATTCTCAGCAACCCTGGCCAGGGATTTCCGATTATAGCCAATCAAACACTGCGCAACATCAACTCCCTATACCGGGAGAGACGAATCCCCTCATATCGCTCATTGCCTCCATGTGATTCGGGACTGTACCCAAAAGCCACCGTTTTGCACGCCCTCTTGGACGTGGTAAGGTGGAAATCAAAGCACAGTGGGAACCACACAAGACTCTATGACGATCTCGGGTCAACAGACTACTCTGTACCAGTGTCACCTGAGAACTGCCATCTGACGTAAGGTATAATACCATCTGGGAGTTCTCGGCGAGTCCGTCCAGTTTACCCAGTCTTCACTGAGCACCCGTATATCATCTCTGATGTCAAACACCAATGGATATGGGATCATCCATCGCCCATCTGTATGGGTCGAGAAGGTATACGCTAGTCTACTCGGGTATATCGATGCCCCGTCTCGATATACCCACGACTAGGGACTTTGAAGGATGTACTTATGGACTACCATTTCCCCACTAGTATGATCCGCATCATAGTCCAGATAGTCAAGTACACATCCTAAGGGCTTTACCAACATGTAACAGAGAGACAATCAGTGTGCACGTTAAGGTAAAGAATAACCAGATAGCATACTATCATGTCGAGCAAGAAAGTCCTCCCTATATATGTCCAAGCATCCACTACAATATACATCCTATGTATAGTAATGGCCTCTAGGGCATACATATAACTAACACTCAGACGAACAGACCGGACTGTATGGAGATTGTCATATTCAGGCTTAGTAGGAGTTCGGATGGGTTCAACACATCAGTCTTCTTATCGGCATCTACCTGGGGACCGTTACATACAGCTAGTACCGCTTGCGGCCTGTGGTTAAACCCACTGCCAGAGTAGTGTCGAGTCTTTAGAGTCCCACACAGAAGGCTATTCGCCTTTGGGCAAAACAGAGTAGAGGTCGCATGGTTTTGCGACAGGGTTCGTTCACATCCGTGCACTTGTGCACGTTTGGTGTCCGGGCAGTTATTACTAGCGGGCTTTGGTTTAAGCCAGATCCTAGTATATTTTTTGGGATTGGTTTTATCTCATTGTATTCCTGTTCCTCGGAACATGGATACGGATGTGCATGCACAATTGACAGAGGCAGAGGTAGAGGATTCTCATTAGGGTTATTAACCGTTGACTTTTTTCTAAACCCTAATGAGAATAAGAAATATTAATAATATTAATTAAGTATTATTGTGCCATGGTTAAGTTAAACATTTGACTTTTGTTGACTTGTTGACTTTGTTGACCGATTGACCATTGTGGACTTGTTGGCCATCATCATTTCATTTGTATGACTTTTGTTTACTTGTTGTTCTTTACAAAATGCATTAAATGCATGAAATGATAATGGTCATTGAAACTAACCATCACAATTCTTAATTATTATTGTTATTATCATCATTATTCTTTCTTTTGTGAGCGTGGTTGTAAAAAGTCAAGCTCATTCTCACTTGATCACTCTCTCTCATCCAAGCTCTACCTCTTCCTCTCTCTCAAGGCTCTCATGTCTCATATGTTGAGAAGCATGAGCCATTGAGATAAAACCTTCAAAACTCTTCTCTACTCATTCTAGAGTACTAGGTCTAGCAAGCCAAGCACTTTAGTTTCCTCTCGGTTGAGGTAGGAGCTTAAGGTAGAGGCTTTCGGGTGGATCCTTCTTCGACAACAAGGGGACTACGAGGTGGAGCCGATCCAACCACTCCAAGGAGCAAGAAGAGAAGGAGTTCAAGACCTAGGTATAACCCTTTAACATAGTAGTTTTGGCCACAAATTGCGGCCTTAGGAGGTTAGTTTGCGTCCGGGCTTCGTCCATGGCTCTATTATCTGTTAATTAGACCCTTAACATATGCAAAATTGGCTAATTTTACCTGAACCAAAATCTAGAGGTGTTTTCTTATGTTGCTGTTTCGTTTTGCAACTTCGTTTTAACTTTGGTTTTGGTATTTGGGTTTTAACTCGATGGCTTGACGTTTGTACGTCAATATCGGGTGTGGTTTGGTTGATTTGCATGAGTAGATCATAGGTTTTAACCTATGTGTGATTCGTATGCCGTTTTGGTTTTCGTGCACGATTTCTATTTACGATGCAATGTGTGTATGTATGTAGGTACCCTCAGTGGACTTGGAGCAACAAGGATGAGCGTGGTGTTATCGACTTCGGCAAGTAAGGATCATGGTGAGTAGATATATATTGTCACGTCCCAAAATTGGCCCGTGACGGCCCTAATACTACGCAACGCCAAAAGACGTAATGCAGTAAAAGAAGGCCAAAACCCAGAAATCTAAACCAAGAAAATACGGAAAAGATAGTATAGTTTTTTAAACATTTGAAATCGCAACCCAAATTCTTTAAAAGTCTTACTTTTTTTCTTTAAAATTTTGGCAACATCCCTTTTTTGTAAAAACAAGCCAAGATGAATACGATACAAAAATATGACGCCGTAGCGAAAAAATAAAGACAATAGAGAGAAAGTTGTATATAAAAGAAAACAAATCCACAATAATATACAATATCGTCCTCACCAAGTCTCTAAGTCAATAACATAATAGTAGATGGAGAGTACAAGATACAACGAATGTACAATACAAAATACAGATAACCACCAAAACCCACCTAAGCAAGATAATACTGTGAGCTGATGCGGTATCTGTAGCAAAAGATGATAGCTGAAAAGTAGAATAGCCTGCCTCGACACCTCTGGGAACAACCTGAAACACCTGTGGCACAACGGGGGTGAGTTACCAACTCGTGAATAGTAAATAACATATGTAGGTAATCGCGGGAATGCACGTACAGCATGAATCTAAGATATACGATTACAGTAATAACATGTCATGCAAATGCTGAATAAAGGGAAGTACACTAGCAGGTACAATCAATATGTGAAGCAATAGTAACATGCCAATAATATGCAATAACCATGCAATAGGGATATGAGAATGTAAATATGCAACTATCATAAGGGTACACTAACAGGTACTACCAATATATGAATCTATGCATAGAATAGATAAGTGTGAGGTATAGGGTGAAATATGTCATTTTCACGGAAACCTGACATCGTGGTAGGATCACAATCCATCAAGACACTCAAATCCCAAATCCTCAAATCAGCCCCCAAACTGGGCTCTCACATCATATAAGTCTCGCATCACCTCAATGTACAATATCGAGTAATCTCCTATATCTCGAATGTACAAATCAACAATCTCTTTCATATCCAATATCCAATCTCAACGAATCACCTATATCCCAAGTCGAATCTCAAGTAAGTTTCTAACATCCTAAAGGTATATATATTTGCAGAAATAAATATGATGGGGGCAATACACATATATTAGCGTCCCATTCCACTAATATTGGTGTAAGGGTATATATAACAACGGCTAATCCCCTGTTATATATACAAAGGTATTAAAAGAAATATCATGAAAACAATGTGCCAAGCATTGACACAGAAATCCTGATAGGTATGTATCATACGCTGTCCCGAAAGCACGAGTGCCTAGCTCTGACCCTCGCCTTTCGACGTATGCATACGTACAAGACTCCGGTCGGTATCCCAAAGATAACCGCCGAGTAAAAGGTAATATCACCGGACGGTATGGTTCCCCTGACAGGCTCACCGTCTAACAAATCCAGCGATCCGTTCTCGCCCCGGGGTACCTCCAGGCCCCACCATGTACCCTCATGCGGCCTCTACGCCTCCTCGCTTGGGGTATAAATAATCAGCACCGATAAAACCCATGGTGGATGCGCAAATATCATATCAAAGAAACTGGGTTTTTCAATGTTTGCATAAATTCATGAACTCCCGCGGTTCCCAAATCCAGAAAACATCATGTAAAATCCAAATAATAATGCGCAATCCAGGAATAAACATATGCGATATATCTGAAAAGCGAGCAAATATAAATGAGAATATATAGCTGAAACCAGATGTATGCGAATCTAAAAAGGTACAGCTAAGTAACATCAGTAAAGGTAAATAGGTAACTGCAACTGAATATGTGTGTAGCATACAGGTGTAGCAATGTATAGGTATCTACCTATAAGAACTGATGTCGTATACCCCCTGGGTATAAGTAAAATATATAGGATATCCCCCCGGTATAACTAAAATATGTGCAAGGTATACCGATAAGCTAGAAGTCATGTGTGATAAGAAATAGAATCTATAATGGTTAGTGTGTGACATGGCAATTATTGACGGTGTGTGTGTAGCGTACAATCCGTGCTCGTGCAACATGAACCGTCAATAATGTGTGCAGTGCCCTACGGCTACTAGTCACGGTACAACTATATCTAAGTAAATAGGTAAAGGCTCAATTCTAACAATGACGTAGAATATGCGACAAGCATTAGAATCCTAGCCCCGACGCATAACGCCATGCGGGCGATTCCCATGTAGATGTTAAATCTACTCACCTACGCTCGACGCTAGATGAATCCTACCATCTGCTCCCCCCTTGTAGCAATGTCCGTAGTCCCTGCCTGCAAACCTGCAAATAAGACATGGAAATCATATATAAGCCAATATCTCGCAAAACGCGATATCGAACCCAAACGAGAAACTCGCGTCTCGAACTAAACGCGCGTGTGCACGATACGCTAAAACGTGTGTATACGCGTCTAAAACCATCGCGACACGCCGCGATACGCTGGATCACAGAACCCTCTCACGTATCGCGCGTATCGTGCAAACACAAAGAACTAGAAATATGGTATATGATCCCAGATTTTCCTACAGGTCAAATATTACAAAACTATAAATGCCAAAACACTAGACTACACAGCATAGAACCCTAGCCAAGACCCCAACACCCCAGCCTCCAACTTGGCCGCAATTTATGGCCAAACTCAATAAATCTGCGGCCAGGAACTAGAATGAGGGGCTCGTGTTCTTGTGGTGTGTTCTAGACCTAGTGTGCATGCCCCAGTTTTCTCAAATTTAACCTGAAGGCACCGGGTCAAAAGCAGATTACGAAAAGACAATATATCGCTTTAAAAATGCTAATCTGCACAAAACACGAACCCTATGGTATTTTAGTGTAATCCAGGGTTAAACTCAGTTAAGGTGACCCTAACAACACTTAAATAGGTAGGGTTAAACAACACAATCAGCACATAATCAAAGTTCCACATAAAACACCATAAATTAGCACTAAACTCACTAATTAACACAAACCGATGCTAAATTAACAAACAAGCTAAGAAACTAGGAAAAGAGTTCAGAATTATACCCTAAGGAACCCTAGAGAGCAGAAGAAGAAGTGAATGGAGGAGGAAAAGCTGCTGCAAGTAGCTGGAGCTCCTGCTGCTGCTGTTGATGCCTGCTGTTGCTACTGCTGCTGCTTGCTGATGTTGCTGTTGTTTCTGTTGTTGCTGCTGATGGTGCTGCTGCTTGCTTTAGCTGTTGCTCGAGCTGCTTGCTGCTACTGCCTCTCGAGTTGGTGGAGCAAATGCTGGTGTTGTTGTTGTGGTTGATGCTGTGGCTGCTGCTGCTAGCTGATGCTGATGGTGCTGCTCTTGCTGCTGCTGCTGAAGCCTTCTGCTGCTGCTGGAGCTTGTGTTTGTGTGTGTGTGTGTGTGTGTGTGTGTGTGTGTGTGTGTTTGAGAGAGTATGAGAGAAAGAGTGAGAAATGAGGGAACTCTCAATAACCCCTCCCATTCTCTTTCTCTTTCCTCGTTAATGAGGTATGGTTCCCACCATGCTCCCCATGCCCTCTCTCTCACACAAAGTCAATATTCAACCAAAATAAAACCCCTTTTAAAATTTATTTTTCATTTTCTTTTTAAAAGAACAACCATAACTATTTAACCTAAAACACCTAAACAATAATAAAACTAGATTAAGCAATGGTTAAACCACAATTAACACCCTAGTTTACATGCACAAGTGTGTGTGTGCCTAGAATAATTCTAATAAAATACTCATTAAAAAGGGTAAAATATTTGAAACTTAATTTGGTAAACCTTTTTATTAAAATCCATACATTAAAATATAATTAGCTACAAAACACATTCTAAGGTGTTACAATCTCCTCCCTTAAAAGAAATTCGTCCCCGAATTTAAAAATATACCGATACGCGTACCTTCAAAAAGAAGATTAAAATCCTCAAATCTCGCCCGCAGCCTCCCAAGTGACTATCTCACTATACGGCTACGTCCAAGGAAACCCTTCACAGATGGCAAGACCCTTGGCCGACGTTTCTCTGCCTGCCGAGCCATTAACACAATTGGCTGCTGGCGAACGAAAGATCACTTCAAAGCTTAAATGGTCTGGTGCTAAATCATGTGAGAAAGGTCAAGAAGGTAATTGTAAAGTATCATCACAAGGAATACGGGGTGAAAATCCAACAATCTGGGCGGAAGTGCCAAATTAAAGGCAACGAAACTAACTCGCTTATAGGACCTCAGAAAGACCTAAATCCTGGGACAAGCTTCCCAAAATCCAACACGTCATTCATCGGAAAGTCCGTAGGAATACATGATCTGTCCCTGTGATCTCGAGTCTATGACCAACACAGTCGGCATAAGACCTCAGTTCGCAATGGACAATTCCCATCCTGACCTAACACAACTGGACCATCTCCGAAGTCTCTAGACATAGCTGGGGTCCAAAATCCTACTCAAGCAGAGTCAGAAAACAACAGACTAGTGATCGACACGACCTAACCCCTAAGCCTAAGGGTGGCCAATTGGAGTGTCTCCTGATAACAGCTATCGAAGGAGAACCCTAACGATGGCGAGTGACGATCCCCAACTGCTGACAACAATCAAAACAAACACACCACTTAATAAAGAACAACTGAGCAAACTGAGTATAACCGGACGACAAGAATCCGAATGGAGTCACACCCTGACTAAACTTGGGTAGAAACCATAACGATTAAAGATTGCAACTCTCCAGCCGGCCTCAGATGCTCGACCCAAGCACACAACAAGACAGACACCTTGAAACGAAACTTGAAACTTCTCTTTACATCTCTTTCCACCCGTAACTATCTCACAAGTCACGTTAAATGTTGGTGGAACTTGAATGCATATAGAGAGTTGACAGATGTACATGTTCTAGGATTACACGTCTTTACCCGATGATGTCAGGTACTCAAACGCGTCCCTAACTTAGCACACCATTGTCATAAATCAAGGTCTTCAAATCATTACCCAGCCGAGTATGTTCAAGTATCTCTGACGAACGAGTATCGGCGGACAGTGTCTCGCGAAAACGATTTAAGGAAAGTGGTCGGGCGCGGACAGAGCAAGCTGTCCCCTCCGTAGAGACGAACTAAAGCTGTACTCGACGATCACACAAAAACTGTAAATCTGCAGAAGACTATCACAACAATCAAAATCCGCTGCAGGAAGATGTACATTAAGCTCTGGTGGTCTGTGAAAAATCTGACACGACTCTCAACCAAGTAGTGTCTCTAAATCTCCAATGCAAAACCACCTCGGCCATCTCCAGATCATGAGTGGAATATCCTTCTCGTACTTCCTCCAAATGTAGGGAAGCAAAAGCGATAACTCTTTAGTGTCACCTCAGTACACCCTCGAGCCCACTCAATTACAGTTAAACAACAAAGTCGCCCGAACCAAAGGCAAAGAAAGAACTGATGCAGTTGTTAACCGGATCTCCAACTGCCGAAAACTCCGTACACATGCCTCAGTCCACAGAAAAGAAACCTCCCTTCCGGTCCATTCAGTCGACGGTGCAGCACTACTCTAGCAATCCTGCACGAAACGGCGGTAAAACCGGCTAAGCCCTAAAATCTGCGGATCTCCGTCCTGCACACAAGTCTGGGTCTAAGTTGTACGGCCACGATCTCCCTCGGAACCATACGAAACCGTCTCCCGTGACTACAAGACCTAGGAGTCAACACAAAACAAGCGTGAAGAAACACTCCGAGAATTTAGCAAACTGCTGGTGCTCTCCCAGTATCTGCATAAAAAATCCTCAAGTGCTATTACTGTCCCTCAAGACACATTAAATAGAACAGAATGTCGTATATAACACAACAAAAACTGGTCGAGGGACGGCCTGAAGAAATCTGGTTCATCACATCTACGAATGCTGCTAGGGCATCGGTGAATCCAATGACACACCAAAACACACAAAGCCCGTAGCACGTACAAGGCAGTCTTCGGAATGTCGTCACTCCGAACCGTAATAACGATGACCTGATCCCAAGCAAACTTAGAAGATGTCTCGCACTCTAGAGCTGATCGAAGAAATCGTCACGGCGAGGTGAAGGATACCTATCCGCACCGTAAGCCGGTTCAATTGACGATCCGTCGATACACAACCTCAAACTGCCGTCTTCCTCCTTGACGAACAGAAATAGGAGCCTCCAAAAGCGAAACACTCAGATACACAAACTCCTCAAACCATAACTCTGTAGCTGATCCTTTAGCTCCCAAGCTTCGTCGGCTCATCCGGAACAATGTCGGAAAAACTCTCGCACGAAAGGAACCCGGTCCAACAAACCTACTGTGGCTCCGGTATCACGAATGAACGCCAAGAATCCACGACATCTCCTCGGTAGCCGACTAGCGAAAAAGGCTTAATTCAAGCTGTGAGAGGCGGCACAACTATCCACCTGCACAACAAGAACTGACTTGCCGGGGAAAAACAAACCTGACTGTTTCCTCACGGTAGTCCACAGACGCCTAACACGTAACTAAACAGTCCGTGCCCAGAAGAACGTCAAATCCAACATCCCTAGAAGGGTCAAAACGACGGACAAATCTCTATCTCCTATCCGATTGGCACACAACTGAATACGTGTCGCGCAACAAAAGAATCGCTGACAGAAGTTAACACAACTACGACTAATCTACCCAACCACGGTACAAGCATGAAGAACAAACAATACATCAAAGAACATATAATTTAAGGGTACCTAAAAACTCCACATTGGACGTCTGCGTGTCCCGATGAGTAGAAGCAAACTCCTGTGTCTGCCCTCTACTCGCAGCTGGATGAACTCCTCTGGTAGACTGAGCCCTCTGAGCAAATCTTCCACGTCCACGGCCTCTCTGAAAACGATCATGACGAGGTGCTAAGGAACAATCCCAGACGAAGTGCTGAAGGCTCCCGCATCGAAAACATCCACGCGCTGACTGCTGACCATCCTGGGGATGAGAGCTGAACGACTGTCCTCGTCCTAAGCCTCTGCTATTCCCGCGATGGCCACGAAATCTGTCTCGATGACCAAATCTCTGCCTCTGGGCTGGTACGCTGGTACGAGTCCTCCACTGTCCTGGAATATGTGCCTCGTCAACTGGAGCTGCAACTACTGGTGCTATGTAGGTGACGGACTACTGCATACTGATCGCAAGTGACAACTGAGTAACAGGGGTAACAACCTCCTGTCGTAGCTCTCGAACGACATCAACCAAAGAACTCATCGTCTGGCGGAAGTCCTGCATCTCTGCCAAAAGTCTATCAATAGTATATGTCGTAGGCTGATCCGTCTGCACCTGTGCAACTAGAGTGCCATCCTGGTCAGTACTCGTCTCACCCGAGCCAACTCTGACCTCGGCCCTCGCTGCATCACTCTGAGTCCCCATAGTCATCGGCGGAAAGGCTATAAATAGATATAAGATAAGATTCGATAAGAATAAGGAAATCGAATCTCAAGGATATGAATCAACAAGGAAGGAATGTCAAGCAATTTGTACTTAGGTCACTTAAGGCGAAATACCGCATCGTGGGTATGCTGCAGACATACACACACTACGTTACTCTGCTTAAGTTACCTACTCCATCATACTAAGGTCATCCTACACTCCAAAAGGTAAAACCTAGCGCTCTGATACCAACTTTGTCACGACCCAAAATTGGCCCGTGACGGCCCTAATACAACGCAACGCCAAAAGACGTAACGCAGTAAAAGAAAGCCAAAACCCAGAAATCAAAACCAAGAAAATACGGAAAAGATAGTATAGTTTTTGAAACATTTGAAATCGCAACCCAAATTCTTTAAAAGTCTTACTTTCTTTCTTTAAAATTTTGGCAACACCCCCTTTTTGTAAAAACAAGCCAAGATGAATACGATACAAAAATATGACGCCGTAGCGAAGAAATAAAGACAATAGAGAGAAAGCTGTATATAAAATAAAACAAATCCACAATAATATACAATATCGTCCTCACCAAGTCTCTAAGTCAACAACATAATAGTAGATGGAGAGTACAAGATACAACGAATGTACAATACAAAATACAGATAACCACCAAAACCCACCTAAGCAAGATAGTACTGTGAGCTGATGCGGTATCTGTAGCAAAAGATGATAGCTGAAAAGCAGAATAGCCTGCCTCGACTACTCTGGGGAACAACCTGAAACACCTGTGGCACAACGGGGTGAGTTGCCAACTCGTGAATAGTAGATAACATATGCAGGTAATCGCAGGAATGCACGTACAGCATGAATCAAAGATATGCGATTACAGTAATAACATGTCATGCAAATGCTGAATAAAGGAAAGTACACTAGCAGGTACAATCAATATGTGAAGCAATAGTAACATGCCAATAATATGCAATAACCATGCAATAGGGATATGAGAATGTAAATATGCAACTATCATAAGGGTACACTAACAGGTACTACCAATATATGAATCTATGCATAGAATAGATAAGTGTGAGGTATAGGGTGGAATATGTCATTTTCATGGAAACCTGACATCGTGGTAGGATCACAATCCATCAAAACACTCAAATCCCAAATCCTCAAATCAGCCCCCAAACTGGGCTCTCACATCATATAAGTCTCACATCACCTCAATGTACAGTATCGAGTAATCTCCTATATCTCGAATGTACAAATCAACAATCTCTTTCATATCCAATATCCAATCTCAACGAATCACCTATATCCCAAGTCGAATCTCAAGTAAGTTTCTAACATCCTAAAGGTATATATATTTGCAGAAATAAATATGATAGGGGCAATACACATATATTAGCGCCCCATTCCACTAATACTGGTGTAAGGGTATATAAAACAACGGCTAATCCCCTGTTATATATACAAAGGTATTAAAAGAAATATCATGAAAACAATGTGCCTAGCATCGACACAGAAATCCGGATAGGTACGTATCATACGCTGTCCCAAAAGCACGAGTGCCTAGCTCTGACCCTCGCCTTTCGACGTATGCATACGTACAAGACTCCGGTCGGTATCCCTAAGATAACCGCCGAGTAAAAGGTAATATCACCGGACGGTATGGTTCCCCTGACAGGCTCACCGTCTAACAAATCCAGCAATCCGTTCTCGCCCCGGGGTACCTCCAGGCCCCACCATGTACCCTCATGCGGCCTCTACACCTCCTCGCATGGGGTATAAATAATCAGCACCGATAAAACCCATGGTGGATGCGCAAATATCATATCAAAGAAACCGGGTTTTTCAATGTATGCAAAATTTCATGAACTCCCGCGGTTCCCAAATCCAGAAAACATCATGTAAAATCCAAATAATAATGCGCAATCCAGGAATAAACATATGCGATATATCTGAAAAGCGAGCATATATAAATGAGAATATATAGCTGAAACTAGATGTATGCGAAACCAAAAAGGTACAGCTAAGTAACATCAGTAAAGGTAAATAGGTAACTGCAACTGAATATGTGTGTAGCATACAGGTGTAGCAATGTATAGGTATCTACCTATAAGAACTGATGTCGTATACCCCCTGGGTATAAGTAAAATATGTAGGATATCCCCCCGGTATAACTAAAATATGTGCAAGGTATACCGATAAGCTAGATGTCATGTGTGATAAGAAATAGAATCTATAATGGTTAGTGTGTGACATGGCAATTATTGACGGTGTGTATGTAGCGTACAATCCGTGCTCGTGCAACATGAACCGTCAATAATGTGTGCAGTGCCCTACGGCAATTAGTCACGGTACAACTATATCTAAGTAAATAGGTAAAGGCTCAATTCTAACAATGACGTAGAATATGCGACAAGTATTAGAATCCTAGCCCCGACGCATAACGCCATGCGGGCGATTCCCCTGTAGATGTTAAATCTACTCACCTACGCTCGACGCTAGATGAATCCTACCATCTGCTCCCCCCTTGTAGCAGTGTCCGTAGTCCCTGCCTGCAAACCTGCAAATAAGACATGGAAATCATATATAAGCCAAATATCTCGCAAAACGCGATATCGAACCCAAACGAGAAACTCGCGTCGCGAACTAAACGCGCGTGTGCACGATACGCTAAAACGTGTGTATACGCGTCTAAAACCATCGCGACACGCCGCGATACGCTGGATCACAGAACCCTCTCACGTATCGCGCGTATCGCGCAAACACAAAGAACTAGAAATACGGTATATGATCCCAGATTTTCCTACAGGTCAAATATTACAAAACTATACATGCCAAAACACTAGACTACACAGCATAGAACCCTAGCCAAGACCCCAACACCCCAGCCCCCAACTTGGCCGCAATTTGCGGCCAAACTCAATAAATCTACGGCCAGGAACTAGAATGAGGGGCTCG
This sequence comes from Agapanthus africanus, assembly GCA_030015575.1. Taxonomy (NCBI): domain Eukaryota; kingdom Viridiplantae; phylum Streptophyta; class Magnoliopsida; order Asparagales; family Amaryllidaceae; genus Agapanthus; species Agapanthus africanus. Next base: position 301,287,983 of record CM057343.1, on the reverse strand, counting down.
TATTCTTGTGGTGCGTTCTAGACCTAGTGTGCATGCCCCAGTTTTCTCAAATTTAACCTGAAGGCACCGGGTCAAAAGGAGATTACGAAAAGCCAATATATCGCTTTAAAAATGCTAATCTGCACAAAACACGAACCCTATGGTATTTTAGTGTAATCCAGGGTTAAACTCAGTTAAGGTGACCCTAACAACACTTAAATAGGTAGGGTTAAACAACACAATCACCACATAATCAAAGTTCCACATAAAACACCATAAATTAAGACTAAACTCACTAATTAACATAAACCGATGCTAAATTAACACACAAGCTAAGAAACTAGGAAAAGAGTTCAGAATTATACCCTAAGGAACCCTAGAGAGCAGCAGAAGAAGTGAATGGAGGAGGAAAAGCTGCTGCAAGTAGCTGGAGCTCCTGCTGCTGCTGTTGATGCCTGCTGTTGCTACTGCTGCTGCTTGCTGATGTTGCTGTTGTTTCTGTTGTTGTTGCTGATGGTGCTGCTGCTTGCTTCAGCTGTTGCTCGAGCTGCTTGTTGTTGCTGCCTCTCGAGTTGGTGGAGCTAATGCTGGTGTTGTTGTTGTGGTTGATGCTGTGGCTGCTGCTGCTAGCTGATGCTGATGGTGCTGCTCTTGCTGCTGCTGCTGAAGCCTTCTGCTGCTGCTGGAACTTGTGTGTGTGTGTGTGTGTGTGTTTGAGAGAGTATGAGAGAATGAGTGAGAAATGAGGGAACTCTCAATAACCCCTCCCATTCTCTTTCTCTTTCCTCATTAATAAGATATGGTTCACACCATGCTCCCCATGCCCTCTCTCTCACACAAAGTCAACATTCAACCAAAATAAAACCCCTTTTAAAATTCATTTTTCATTTTCTTTTTAAAAGAACAACCATAACTATTTAACCTAAAACACCTAAACAATAATAAAACTAGATTAAGCAATGGTTAAACCACAATTAACACCCTAGTTTACATGCACAAGTGTGTGTGTGCCTAGAATAATTTTAATAAAATACTCATTAAATAGGGTAAAATATTTGAAACTTAATTTGGTAAATCTTTTTATTAAAATCCATACATTAAAATATAATTAGCTACAAAACACTTTCTAAGGTGTTACATATATCTACGGGGGAAGTCGGATGGATGGCGTATAGCACCCCCGCAGTTTCGAGGTGTAGTATACAAACACGTTATATATGTATATAAATGTGTGAATTGTGAGACTAAATTAGTATCAAGATAGGCTTTAGGTGTTCAGTTTTAGTGTAATTGTAAGATAGTGCTTTTAGTGTAATTTTTTAGTCGCGAAACCCTAGGGTAAAAGTTGATACACACACACACACATGCACACACGTGATATGTATGGGGTCTATATGGTTATACGTATATATATATATATATATATGTATGTATGTATGTATATATGTGTGTATGTGTATGTGTGGATGCGTTGGTACATATATATACATACATATATATATATATACGTATACACGGATGATGAGGATAGTATATGATACTTGGAGATGAGTCGATGTGATCGGGCATGATGTCGTGAGATCAGTTATGTGATTTGGGGCATGTTATGTTATACTACATGATAGTATAGTGGATCGATTGGCGATGTGTTTTATTCACACACGGATATATGTTGGATGGTATCGAAATGTACTAGATTTTAGATCAGTACCCCTAAGTTAGGATATGATGATAATGATACCAGATAAATAATGTGTTATATGTGATAATTGACCCGTACCCCGATTTAGGATACCGTACGATGGATTTTTCTGTACGATGTATAAACATAATGATTGATCCGCACTTTCGACTCGAGTATGTCGTATTATATGTTTTATTGTACGTGACGCTATTGAGGCGGGATCATCGACTACCAGATATATCGACTCAGACCTAGGTGGTTTTCCTTACCCTTTGATTAGTCTCTTAGCTTTGTCCTGTAGTTTACTTAGTAGATATTAGATTGGGCTCAAGTCATACTTATTTCCAAAACTAACGAATCGTGAGTATTTTAAAGACAGGCCAAGGGGTACTACGGATATTTCAAAGGACGTACCTTTTCTTAAAAACACAGTAGCCCCTATTTTCTAAACACCACGATTCGTGTTATTTCAAATGCAAAAACTGTATGACTCGTATATATAACGTATATTCTTTAATGTTGCGTTTACTATTCATTTTCCGTATATTCTTGTTATTCACATCACATTGCATGCTTAAATGTGTTTTCGTAGCTATTGTGAAACCCTGCTGTCAGGACACCAGCACCATTACCGATGATGCGTATGCTCCACGTACACTTACTTTCCGGCTCACACACATCATCATCGGTAATTTCTATGTCACGTACACATTAGAAAACATTACTTCATTGTATAATTGCTAGTCGGTAGATTCGACTTAGCACTAGTACGTTTGTTTCCATATGCTAGTTTGATATCGCATTTCTTACTTAGACACTTCGTGCATATATATGTATATTCATTGTTATGCAATATTATGGGGCTTTATGCCGATAATTCACGGTTTATTTACTCTTGAGATTGAGATTTCGGATTTCCATGAGATTTCTGGATTTTGAGAAACCGCAAGGATTTTAAAAAATTATTTTCATTTCAAAAGATAGAAATTGCGGTTTTCTCGTGATATGATGTGAGATATGTCCACCATGAGTTTTCTCGGCACTTGAGCGGTATCGTACACCCGATTCGAGGAGGAGGAGGAATAGTCTGCAGGTGCATGGTGGACCCGGTGCGGTACCCGGGGCAAGATGGTCGAAGATGATGGCGTTGAGCCTGGCAGGGGAGCACTACCGACCGGTTATTTATGACGCAGAGGATATCCGGAGGATACCAACGTAGTCGTGAGATTGATATTTGGGCCAGTCCGGATTGCCGGAGCCCGGGGCCAGTACGGTGTTAGTTATATGTATGCCCTAGAGGCCATTACTGTACATAGGATGTATATTGTAGTGGATGCTGGGACGTATATAGGGAGGACTTTCTTGCTCGACATGATAGTATGCTATCTGGTTGAACTTTACCTTAACGTGTATACTGATTGTCTCTCTGTTACATGTTGGTAAAGCCCTTAGGATGTATGCTTGACTACCTGGACTATGATGCGGATCATACTAGTGGGGACATGGTAGTCCATAAGTACATCCTTCAAAGTCCCTAGTCGAGGGTGTATCGAGACGGGGCATTGATATACCAGAGTAGACTAGCGTATACCTTCTCGACCCATACAGATGGGCGATGGATGATCCCATATCCATCGGTGTTTGACATCAAAGATGATATACGGGTGCTCAGTAGAGACTGGGTACACTGGACGGACTCGCCGAGAACTCCCAGATGGTATTATACCTCACGTCAGATGGCAGTTCTCTGGTGACACTGGTACAGAGTAGTCTGTTGACCCGAGATCGTCATAGAGTCTTGTGTGGTTCCCACTGTGCTTTGATTTCCATCTTACCACGTCCAAGAGGGCATGCAAAACGGTGGTTTTTGGGTACAGTCCCGAGTCACATGGAGGCAATGAGCGATAGGAGGGGATTCGTCTCTCCCGGTATAGGGGGTTGATGTTGCGCTGTGTTCGATTGGCTATAACAGGAAATCCCTGGCCAGGGTTGCTGAGATTTACTGGTAAGTGTTACCAGTAGTTTCTCGAATTGTTATAGACCTCATATCGACACGACTTATCGAGCTATTGGGGTCTGACGTTTACCACCCCTAGGCGAGATATGCGACATATCAGACGATCAGACCGGACTGTACGGTAGTGTTACTGGTTGGATTCACTGGAGTGTGAGCGGGCTTGCTCGTCGATCTTCAGATCGCTCAATACCCGGGTGGCCGTTACGTTTAGCAGACCGCTTGCGGCTTGTGGGTGTTTGATATGATCATCACCTGCTGCCGGCGTATTGACGAGTCTTTAGAGTCCTACACAGAGGTTTCCTGGCTCAAGCAAAACGAAATAGGAGCGCGTATGAGATATGTGCGGGACCGAGAATGATACCAGTATGTGATACTGTATTTGATTCTCGCGATGTGACATTGATCGGTTATATGCGATATAGCCGGGTTATCGGATCAAGTGTTGATTCGATAAGTTGTTACTAATGATACTAGTCGGTTATATGCGATATGACCGGATCGTTAAATCAAGTGTTGATTTAATGATTTGATGCATAATTATATATTTGATACATTACTTTGCATTAACTAGTATCGGTTCACTTTAAATGGATTTTCTCGCTCGGGTGTGCGCATTGCATATGCGATATGATTTTGTGCACATACTTGTATCATGTTTGATGATACATGCCTTTTTAACTAAGTGTATAGAATTAAACCTTGGTTAATGGAATGGTTAGGGTTTGCTATTTGCTTATTCCTTTATTTATTTGTTTTATTCATTATGGTATTTATAATAAGCATAATGAGAAAGAAACAAAATGGTTAGCTTTCATTCTTTCATGAAGCTTAATGAAGCTTCATGAAGCTTTGACCAAAAGTGACCATTTTGTTTTTATCTCAAAACCTAACCACTCACTAACCTTGGTTAACTCTCTACACTTTACTATGGTTCAATTATGATAAGAAATCATTATTCATTTTCTATTTCGATAATTCTTATCATAATAATTTAGCTTCTTCTTCTTCTTCCTTCAAGTGAAGAAAAGCTTGACCATCAATGGCAACTTGATGAAATGAGTGAGAAATCCAATTCTAAAGTCTACCCACTTCCTATTTCTTCATCCTCTACCTCTTGCCAAGTAGTAGAGTGTGTTTCCTTCACAAGTTTTTAGGGCTTGGTGAAGGTGGAGCTTGATTTAGCGATGCCTCGACGTAGATCATCTTCGGCATGGACATCGACGACCTAGCTCGCTTTTTCTCCGACGAAGCAGACTCTAGAGCCCGGATTCCTTTTGGACAGCGGAGACGACTTCGTTGCGGAGCTATGGAGGTGGAGCACCGGATCTACAAAGGTTGTATTTCCGATAACCCATTAGTTAAGTGTTAACTAGTTTACTTTTCGCCTAATTTTCTAGCAAACGATCCGTAGTCGGGTCTCTCGGCACCTATAATTTTTGAAAATGGCATGTTCGATGCCTTGTGAGACCTCATTAGGGTGCCTAGAAACCCTACAGTGGTATCAGAGCCTAGTTAGAGCCTTAGGCGAAGTCCCGACGGAATTTGAAGTCCGAACGACCCAAAACCCGACTAGAAAATTGCTCTATGGAAATTTCTGTAAAATGTGGATTTTTTGGAATTAAAAATATGCAGAGAAATGTGCAGGAAATTCTAAGGCAAACTGGAGAAAACGACAACCTGATTCAACAGTACGGCCGCGGAACCGCGGCGTTGACCCCCTTCTTGCGGCGGTTCCGCGGCCGTCTGTGATGATTGGCTTGTGTGTTTTCTTCAGTTGTTTGTGTTGGTGTTTCTTGTGTGTTCTGGATGTTTTTAATATTTATTCCAGAGTTTTATTTTCTGGCTTGTATTGGGAACTCTGTATATTCGATCGGACTGTCTAATTTTGTCGGTGTGGCTTTCCGGGTAATTTTAGAATATGTTAAAAAGTTCGACAGGATATAAATACCCACTTTTTCCCCTGCCGGGAAATTTCCAATTGTTGGATTTTTCCGTAGTTTAACGACGTTCTAAGTAGTGCAAGTAACTTGATGGTCCCTCTAGAAGACAACAAACCTTAACTCGATTATGTGACCGTCTTGAACTGCCCTTTGAACCTTCGGGTTTGGGGCAGTACGGCGTGCCAAATGTGAGGCGTTGGCTTGACCCTTCTACGGCTGGACCGTTGGTACTGAGGCACGAACTGAATGTTGTTAGACTTGTTTCATGTGTTGAGCTGTATCGGGAAAACTTGGGTGTTCGATTGTTCGATCGAAAAGTTTAGCATTTTCTATTTATCTGGAATGGGATACAATAATTGGAATTCACAAAAGTTATGAGTTTACTGAATGAATGTTATAAACATAGCAGTTTAGTCTCACTTGATCGGTTGCCACGGAATTTTGATGCGATCAAAAGTCCATCGCAATCACGTAGCGACAAACTTAATAGACAGCTACATCCCATAGCCCCAACCAAGTGACTGTAGGAGAACCCCGTCGCCGAAAGCATCCGTCCGGGTGCTCGCGGTAGCGGTGTTCCGCCTTGGTGCACTTCGTCGACGGTATCGGGGGTGCGGTCGTCTACTGAAGTTTGCGACGAGCATTCGATCAGGATGTCGGGAATCTTGTTGAATTGCCCGACTTGATATTGAAAAGAGTTTTCGATTTTGAGACTAAAATGCGGGATTTATAATTGTTAGGCATGCGATGTCTAAGTAATTCATTTGGTCAGGCATGCGATGTCTGAGGTGGTTGCGGATTCCAACTGTTGTAGTTTTACACTTTCTTTTCTGTGACCGTAAGTGTAATATGTGATATCGCCGGTTTCGTTGCTATATGTCAACGACAATTGGGATGCGCATATTTACTTACGTTGATGACATGTGATGTTATGTGTTGCTGGATATGTTATATTGGATCGTCGTGTTTGAATAGCCGGGGGGTTTTTTATGTGAGATGAGTGTTTTTCATTTTCATTCATGTAAAAAATCTGTATGTAATATTCTTTTATTGGGGCGCTTCCAGGTTGCGGAAGATGTCACCCGTTATTGTATATTATTTACTTTTCCGCACTAGGATAGACCCAAGGAGGGGAGCACAAATAACCGGGTTCTGGAGTCCAGTGGGAGACCAACTCGAGGAGTCGAGTCTGGGTCTCCTAACTCTAGAATTGGTAGGGTTGCTTGCCGCTCTCGTAAGGGTCTAGGGGTGTGGGTTTGGCTATTCATCGCGACCGTGGAATCCGTGTTTTATACTGGCTCGTATTGAAAACACGGACGTCCTAGTATATCCAATATTTCATATGTTTCTTCTGCTGCGATATCTGTGATGTGATCATGTGATGTTCTGTGATAGATACAATATATAGTATATATGATATATTATATAGACGTTACTTATGTTTTACACCCATGCTAGCCCTGCCCCGCTCTGTCGTTAGTTACCTAACCTAACGGTGCACGAGGGGACATCGAGGCGAATGCGGATGGCATAAGTGTACGTCGTATTTATCTGTGATGTTTAGGTACTTAAATGATGGGACTTCATTAATGTGATTAATGAAATAAAAGAAACCTAAGATGTTGTAGAATCGAATTTCAAAATAAAACAGGTAGCTACAGTTCTTGCTTTGCATAGCGGTATATACGATATATCCTGCACCTTATTCGATGAGGAAAGGACCGAGATCCCTTCACCGGGAGTGACTCCTTTAGCAATAACTGGCAGATTCTACACACTCGGTTTGTCTTTTGATTGCTTTTAAGAGTTTTTGCTTTGCACAGTGATATATATGATATATCCCGCACCTCATTAGACGAGGAAAGGACCGACGATCCCTTCACCGGGAGTGACTCTTTTAGCAAAACTAGAAAAGCCTCAAAAGCACTCCATTTCAAAAATCATCTGATTCTACAATGATATCAAGTTCATTACGCAATAGGTTTTCAGAAAAACCTGTCGTAGCCCTCCGTCATTTCAGATAAGTACTAATTAGTATTCGTGCTTCGTTTGTTGACCTCTGTCAAGGCGTAGTGTGCGGTAGCTGATTAGTGCTTATCTGCATAAGCATATGATGTGATTGATTTAGGGTAGTCGTGCGACCTTGTTGACCTCTGTCAAGGGTCGTGCGGGTGGGTTTACTTCAATCAGGAAATGACAGGTTGAACTTGACTAGCAGCCTATGGTTTGTTGACCTCTGTCAAGGTCATAGGACGCTAGGGGCAAAATATTATCGGGAATTTCAAGTGTTGAAATTTGCAATGAGATTGCATACCTTCTATGAGATAGTTGGATCCCGATACCCGCTGCGAGTAAGAGTTACTCCTGGGAGAGTTTTATACATTACAATTAGCCGATCAAGTAGGTGTCTAGAAAGGTGTCAACGGGGTTACGCCTCTGGGAAAACGAGGTTTACATTAATTAGGTTCGTGCGAAAGCACGGGGGACCTCCCTCAAAGTACCGACACTGGCCTGGCTGAAAGATTGTCGAACTTGTAGTGTGTAATTAATCCCGGCTAGACTTTCCTTTTAGGGTTTGAAGGAAGATTTGATAAAAAGCAGTGGGAGCCATCCTGATTAGATAAAATAATAACCAATCTATTCTTGACAGAGCGCACGCTGAGTGTTTTCTTCTCTCTCTCTCCAGGTAGCGACCATATCACGCCTTAATCAAGATAATAATACGGATTATTGACCGAACCCGCTTGTTTTACTGAGCTGGGGAACGTTGGTCCCGCTCCACCTTATAATTGTTATAAGACAGAGCAGGAAATAGGGGATTACCAGAATTCCCGTGCCGCCCAAACGAAGAGAGTGCATGCTGATGCATCATCTTTGGGTGTGTTCATTACAGAGAACTGTTTCTCAGTATCCTTTACGTCCTGGGTATGTGATACCAGATCAGGATCCCAGATATGTAATCTGTTACATAGGGCTACAGAAAGGTAGAGAACTGAGAACGGGTGATAAGTTTCATGAGGCAGAAAACGGGGCAAGTGTTGCAGCCAAGTCTGTTGGTCACTGTCACCCTGTATTACCAATACATTGATTCTGAACGAATGTTATTAGATACCGAACCTGATATACAAAATCATATCAGTCTCTTTATAAGCAAAGAAATGATAAAATTTTGTATTGTTGGATAATGTTTTGAACATTTCCTATATCAAAAGTTGATCGGTTCAGGCACGTTATCTAAAAGCGTTGATGTTCTAAATCAAACTACAGTTCTTAGTATATGGAACACACAAAAGAGGAAGAGTTCAGAAATGAACGAATTCTTCTTGAGGTATTATAGACTAGGTCAGATCAATGTGACCCGACTAGCTAGAGTTACATTTAGATGCATATTTAAATCAGTTTGAATTTACATCTTGTGAAACTCGCCAGTCATGTCACAGAGATAAGATGACCGTAGCTCCGTTTACTGGAAACAGAGAAAGAGTTAGTGAACTCTTGGGACTAATACATGATGATGTATGTAAGGTCCCCTGTCTACACATGCCAAGACTGGTTCTTTGTACTTCGTTACATTCTCTGATAATCTCTCAAGATTCAGACCTATGTTCCTGCTGAAACACAAGTCCGAACCTTTTGAGATATTCACAGAATATAAGTTAGAAGTAGAGAACCAAAATACGGGTAAAAGTATTATGTCCTTTGATGTGATCAGGGAGGAGAATACTTGAGTACGGAATTCCTGGACTATTCTAAAGGAGAATGAGATTCTCTCTCAGCATTACTCCTCCGTATACACCATACCACGATGGTATATCGGGGCGGAGCAGATGCACCCTATATGATATGGTGTGCTCTATGATGAGTACTACTGAGTTTCCTATTTCCTTTTTTGGGAGTTATGCACTTGAGAAGCTGCATACCTATTGAATAGGGTTCAAATCAAATCAGTTGCCTACCACTTCATATGTGATATGGAAAGGGAAGAGCCCATGTCTTAAGCTAGTTAAGATTTGGGGTTGTCCGGCCTATGTTTAAAAGCAAAATCCGGACAAGCTCGAGGCAAAGTCTGTAATGTAGAACTGGAAAGGTTCCAGCAATACAAACTACAGCAGATGATTTGATACAACCAAAGGATTCAGTAGATTCTAACGAACCTCAACCTCTCCGCCGATCTAGTAGGGTTCCTCACCCACATGAGAGATACTTCTGTTTCTCTATGACAGTGGGAGCGAGGATTGCATCATGAGATGATGACCCAACTAGTTTCGAGCAGGCCATCGAGAGTGACGACTCTGTAAGAATGGCTGGATGCTTAGTGATCTGAGATGGAATCCTTATACACCAACAAAGTATGGACTTTGGTTGCTATATCTGAAGGGTTAAATCCCCATCAGGAGCAAGTATATCTTGAGAAGATTACTTGGTGTAGATGGAAAAGTTGAGACTTTCAAAGCTGGACTTGTTAAAAGTTTGCATCATTGACCAGGTGTGGATAATGATGAAACCTTTTCAAGTAGCTATGCTTAAGTCCATCCAGATCCTACTTGCTACGGCTGCATACCATGACTGCGATATCTGGTGGTTGGGTGTCATGACAGCTTTTCTAAATGATGTTTTAGAAGAGAGCGTCTATAAGTACATAGCCAGAGGGCTTCATAGACAGTGGGAGCTGCGGAAACGTGTGCAAGATGCTTTATAGAATTAAAGCAGGCATCGCGGAGTTGGAACATCTGTTTTGATGGATTAGTCAAAGAAGTTGACATCATCAAAATGGTAGATGAACCTTGTATAAACAAAAAGGTAGTAGGGAGTATGGTGGTGATCCTCGTAGAGTACGTGGATGACATACTCTTGATAGGGAAGGAGTTTCCTATGCTACGCTCGATCAATCTCCACATATCACTATGATTCTCCATATAGGATCAGAATGATACCTCCTAAATCCTGAGTTTTGGATCTATGAGATAGATTTAATTGGATGTTAGGATTCTCACTAGTTGTAGTGAGATAGTATCAATTGATCCTGGGGAGAATCACTGGAAGTGTTCCAGGGTGATAAAGACGACTGAATGTCAGTCACAGGCAGTGTCTTTACCCTCAGTAAAGGGACGGTATGTTGGAAGAGTTCCAAGCTAGATACCGTGGCAAACTAGACGATAAAGGCAGGATACATCGCTACTTAACATGCTACCAAAGAGGCTGTTTGGATGTATATTGGTTCATGAGATGAACTATGTTCCACCCATTGTGTGACAATGGAGTTGTGGTTTATGCCAAGGAACGCATGTCCCATCAGTGATCCAGACATATTCTAAGGCAGTATCACCTGATCATGGAGATGGTTGATCTCCACGGGATCGAGATCAGGAGAGTAGACTCAGAGGACAACACAGCGGATCCACTCACAAAGGCCTGTTCCCAGAGAGAGACTTTTATGGGATGGTTGAGTATGAGATACTTCAAACCACTGCTACAGATGGCCCTAGTGCAAGTGGGAGATTGTTAGTTATATGTATGCCCTAGAGGCCATTACTGTACATAGGATGTATATTGTAGTGGATGCTGGGACGTATATAGGGAGGACTTTCTTGCTCGACATGATAGTATGCTATCTGGTTGAACTTTACCTTAACGTGTATACTGATTGTCTCTCTGTTTCATGTTGGTAAAGCCGTTAGGATGTGTGCTTGACTACCTGGACTATGATGCGGATCATACTAGTGGGGACATGGTAGTCCATAAGTACATCCTTCAAAGTCCCTAGTCGAGGGTGTATCGAGACGGGGCATTGATATACCAGAGTAGACTAGCGTATACCTTCTCGACCCATACAGATGGGCGAAGGATGATCCCATATCCATCGGTGTTTGACATCAGAGATGATATACGGGTGCTCAGTAGAGACTGGGTACACTGGACGGACTCGCCGAGAACTCCCAGATGGTATTACACTTCACGTCAGATGGCAGTTCTCTGGTGACACTGGTACAGAGTAGTCTGTTGACCCGAGATCTTCATAGAGTCTTGTGTGGTTCCTACTGTGCTTTGATTTCCATCTTACCACGTCCAAGAGGGCATGGAAAACGGTGGTTTTTGGGTACAGTCCCGAGTCACATGGAGGCAATGAGCGATAGGAGGGGATTCGTCTCTCCCGGTATAGGGGGTTGATGTTGCGCTGTGTTCGATTGGCTATAACAGGAAATCCCTGGCCAGGGTTGCTGAGATTTACTGGTAAGTGTTACCAGTAGTTTCTCGAATTGTTATAGACCTCATATCGACACGACTTATCGAGCTATTGGGGTCTGACGTTTACCATCCCTAGGCGAGATAAGCGACATATCAGACGATCAGACCGGACTGTACGGTAGTGTTACTGGTTGGATTCACTGGAGTGTGAGCGGGCTTGCTCGTCGATCTTCAGATCGCTCAATACCCGGGTGGCCGTTACGTTTAGCAGACCGCTTGCGGCTTGTGGGTGTTTGATATGATCATCACCTGCTGCCGGCGTATTGACGAGTCTTTAGAGTCCTACACAGAGGTTTCCTGGCTCAAGCAAAACGAAATAGGAGCGTGTATGAGATATGTGCGGGACCGAGAATGATACCAGTATGTGATACTGTATTTGATTCTCGCGATGTGACATTGATCGGTTATATGCGATATAGCCGGGTTATCGGATCAAGTGTTGATTCGATAAGTTGTTACTAATGATACTAGTCGGTTATATGCGATATGACCGGATCGTTAAATCAAGTGTTGATTTAATGATTTGATGCATAATTATATATTTGATACATTACTTTTCATTAACTAGTATCGGTTCACTTTAAATGGATTTTCTCGCTCGGGTGTGCGCATTGCATATGCGATATGATTTTGTGCACATACTTGTATCATGTTTGATGATACATGCCTTTTTAATTAAGTGTATAGAATTAAACCTTGGTTAATGGAATGGTTAGGGTTTGCTATTTGCTTATTCCTTTATTTATTTGTTTTATTCATTATGGTATTTATAATAAGCATAATGAGAAAGAAACAAAATGGTTAGCTTTCATTCTTTCATGAAGCTTAATGAAGCTTCATGAAGCCTTGACCAAAAGTGACCATTTTGTTTTTATCTCAAAACCTAACCACTCACTAACCTTGGTTAACTCTCTACACTTTACTATGGTTCAATTATGATAAGAAATCATTATTCATTTTCTATTTCGAAAATTCTTATCATAATAATTTAGCTTCTTCTTCTTCTTCCTTCAAGTGAAGAAAAGCTTGTCCATCAATGGCAACTTGATGAAATGAGTGAGAAATCAAATTCTAAAGTCTACCCACTTCCTATTTCTTCATCCTCTACCTCTTGCCAAGTAGTAGAGTGTGTTTCCTTCACAAGTTTTTAGGGCTTGGTGAAGGTGGAGCTTGATTTAGCGATGCCTCGACGTAGATCATCTTCGGCATGGACATCGACGACCTAGCTCGCTTTTTCTCCGACGAAGCCGACTCTAGAGCCTGGATTCCTTTTGGACAGCGGAGACGACTTCGTTGCGGAGCTATGGAGGTGGAGCACCGGATCTACAAAGGTTGTATTTCCGATAACCCATTAGTTAAGTGTTAACTAGTTTACTTTTCGCCTAATTTTCTAGCAAACGATCCGTAGTCGGGTCTCTCGGCACCTATAATTTTTGAAAATGGCATGTTCGATGCCTTGTGAGACCTCATTAGGATGCCTAGGAACCCTACATACGGATTGCCAGAGCCCGAGATATTGAGACATTAAGATTTTATGATATGGGCCAGTCCGGATTGCCGGAGCCCGAGATATTGAGATATTGGGATATATATATTTGTGTCGATGATTGACACGAATTCTTTGTTGATTTCCTTGATGATACTTAGATTTTATGCAGAGATCTCACTAAGATAAGAAAACGGTTTTCTCATTTAGATGTATTCTATTTTCATGCATTCATACACCATATATATGATATGTTGTTACCTGAGGCACTGACACGAGCACTTGGTATTACACTTTGTATAGATGTTTACCCTTTCCATTATTTAGATGCTTCAGGTTATATATTGAGGATATATTATCGTATGACCTAGGATTGAGTCATACATGAGATTTCTTCTCGGTGATGTTTTCTACTCACGAGTTGGCAACTCACCCTCGTTATGCCACGGTTTCTTGCAGGTTCTGCCGTACAGGTTTTCTTGGCGGCTTTGCTGGCATACTACTTCATTCCGGGTGATTGCTTTGGTAGGTGGGTTCACTCGCATCGTGACCACCATCGTACCTTATTTATATTCAGTTGTATCTAGTAACTCCATCAACCAGACTTGTATATTTGTTAGACTTAGAAGACCAGTGTGTATTCTTTCGACCTTAGAGTTGCGCGCTTGTATTATTATAGGTTTTCTAGTTTTCTTGAGGATATTGGTTTTCTTTCTGAGTTTTGGATCCTCGCCCTTCGGCGTTGTATATTATATGTCTTGCGTGGTTGTATCCGCCAATTGGCGAAGAGCTAGCTCCCGCTTGGGGATGCCTTTATTCATCATTTATATATATTATTCATGTTTGTACCCATTTGGGGCAAGTATTTACAAAGGAAACTCTGCCGAAATTTTTGGAAAAGATTTGATGTTTTAAAAATGCTTACTACGGCGTATTTTGTTAAAACACTTGCTTTAAAACTAAAGTTTTTCCTTTACTCTCTTTTCAACCGGTTTAGATTTCTGGGCTTTTGGCTTAGTTGAATTAGGTGGGGTCCTATAGACTTCACATGATTCAAGTGCCAGTCACGTGCTATTTCGGGTCATGACATATTCGGAATCTAGGCTTGACCTTACGGAACATAGAATTGGCTGAGGGGGTATTAGACCCGAACTTTCGTCGCGTAGGTTGACTTTGGTTGATGTAGTCAGTGACTTAAGTAGAGTGATGTACCGTACTTACGATACACTACTTCGCTTTAGTAACCTTAGGATGTACATTTCTTATGCACTGTATTTCTATTCGTTCTTATGATCTATCCTCATCGATATCAGATCGTGGTTTCCGTTGCCTTAGCTATATGAGTAGAGAGAGCTACGGCTAGTGATGCGGTCAGACCGAACTTGTCAGGAACGAGGACTGACCGGGATGTATTCCGGTGGCATACGAACGCATTGATATATTATTTTACTAGTATTTTCCGTTGACACGAGCGTTCGGGATCTGCACAGATGATCGGGCTATTGCTAAAGGCCAGCCAAATTATGAAGATTATTGACATACTATCTACTTCAGATGATTGAGGCGTTGTCTACCTTGCGTACAGACGAGCTAGCTGTTGCTGAGTTGACGAGATATCGCCCCCAGACTTTTGAAACTAATGCAGCAAGAGTTTTAACACGGAGGTGTGATAGAAGATCACTAGTCACTCTTGGATAAGTGACTAGAACATTTTGTTCGTTTAGATGCTCCGATGTGAGATCATTAGATTGACTAGCTCCGGCTAGAAGAGGACCTCAAACAGGCGTGTGGTGAGTCGATCGAGAAAGCACGGGCGAAAACACATTACTCCGATGGCTTGGATGAGTTTCCAAGGACGTAATTGGCTAGACACCTTCTACAGAGTATTGGAGATGCTGAGTTCATAGCTTCAAAAGAGACTCTAGATATGAGTACAGCCAATTGGAGCGTAGTCCACACAACTACGAAGAGATGATTCTGAATTAGTCCATATTGAAGGGAAGCGGAGCAAGAAGTTCGTGTGAGATTTTCACGAGTTGTCGTTCCACTCCGTTGATGTCAGAGATTTACTACGCACGCAGAGACGTTGGATACGGCCATAAATTATTGAGGAAAGTTGTGATGAGAATGCAACTGTCCCGGAACAAGAAATGGATTAAGTAAAGAGTGCCAACTTCCGGGCAGTTCTGCAGAGATGAGATTGGGAAGAGACCCTGGCAGGATCTTTCGGGAGTACTTCATGATAAAGACTTGAACCAGGATCGATTGTATCGCGCATACTCGGTGGGCCAGAGATTGCCATCGTTGACGTGATACGTTACGAGTGACTGTGCTAATTGGTCAGAAGATCTTCAGAGAAGCGCCAGAGCGGAACTATTCTGTCATTACTCTGAATCAGGCTGTCCAGCCGAGGAGTCATGTAACTGGTAATCCGTAGAAAGAAATGAGGACCGTGGGTAGGAGGCAAGTAGATATTCTTACTATGACAGCCTTGGATGCACCGGCTCCTTTCGACATTGAAGGAGGTGTTGGATATGTATGCCTTAGAGGCCATTATTGTATATGTTTACATGTGGATGCTGGGGATATGTATGTACAGGACATTCTTGCTCAGTTATTTAGTATATTGTTTCAGTTGTCTTTTATCAGGATATGTGTATTTGTTTTTATTGATGCTTTATCCAACTTGCACATATTGATAAAGACTTGATACAGTAGTATACTATTATGGTTTGACTTTATCTTAACATGGCATATGTTATACACATTATTACATATTGCGGTTACATGTTGATAAAGCCTGTAAGATCATGCTTGACTACCTGTGTTGTGTTGGCTATCATACTTATGGGAGCAGGGTAGTCCATAAGCACGTCCTTAAATAGTCCGTAGTCGCGTGAGTATCGAGACTGGGCATTGATACTCCAGAGTAGACTGGTGTATACGTTTCTAGCCCCGACAAGGGACAATGGTTGGTCCCCGGCCATTGGTCAGATGCACCTAAGATCGTATACAGGTGCTCACTGGGTGTGAGTACACTGGACGGACTCACGGAGAACATCCAGATGGTACTATGCCTATCGTCAGATGGAAGTTCTCAGGTGACATGTGTACAGGTTAGTCTTCGGACCTGAGATCGTCATTTGTCTCGTGTGAGTTCCTACCGTGCTTTGATCACTACCCTACCATGGCTCTACTGAGTCGTGCAAACAGGTTTTGGTTGGGTACAGTCCCGAGCCACATGGAGGCAGTGAGTGATTGTTGGGGATTCGTCTCTCCCAGTATTGGGAGTGGATATCGCACAGTGTTCGATTGGTCAGGACCAGAAGACCTTAGCCAAGGCAGTTGGGATTTACTGATAGGTTGATCAGTAGTTTCCTTGATTGGTTCTGAACCACATCAGCACGAATTATCGGGTTATCAGGGTCTGATGTATACCACCCCCTAGACCCGGTATGCGATACTCTTAGACGAAGAGACCAGACTGAACAGATATTGTCATGGATAGGCTCAGTAGGGATCCGGATGAGTTTGCTCGTCTGCTTTCCTTTTCGACAGGTACCCGGGTAGCCGTTACGTACAGCTAGTGTCGCTGACGTGCTTGTGGTTATGGATTTATCCAGTAACGCACTGTTGGCGTACTGTCGAGTCTTTAGAGTCCCACACAAAGGGTTTCTCTGCTTCGGGCGAATCGATGTAGAGGCCGTATGGTTTTACGGCACGGCTCGATCACATATGTGTACTTGTACATGTATGATGTTCGGGCGGATAATACTAGCAGGCTTTGGTTTAAGCCGGATCCTAGTATTACATTATTGGATTATTTTCGTCTCTTTTGTATTTGTATTTTTCGGAATACGGATACGAGTATGTATATACGGTGAGGGGTATTCTTGTAATTTGTTACAAGAGTGCTTCTAGAAGAAGAAACCTCATTATTTGTTTTAACCATTTAGTTAAATGGTTAATGAGGTGGAGGTATGAGGTGTTGACTTTTATTAAGTGAAGCATGGCTACTTTTTTACTCACTTGGTGAGTCATGGGTTACTATTGAGGCAAGGTGGCATCTAGATATTTTGTAGAAAATATCTAGATATTTTGTGGTAGAGATAGTTTTTTATTATTATTTTTGGCATGCTTGCTTTATTAGTCCCAAGACTTAGCCATTCTTCACTTAAGTTCTCTTATGTTGCTCTCTACAACACTCTCATCTCCTCCAAGCTTCTCTTCTTCTACCTCAAACCCTAATAGTCTCATGTGTTGAGAAATCTAGGGTACTTGAGACCAATTAATGTTAGTTATATATATGCCGTAGAGGCCATTGTTGTACAGATGATGTATATTATAATGGATGCTTGGATATATATAGAGAGGACTTTCTTGCTCGTCATGATAGTATGCTATTTGGTTTCTTTTTATCTTAACATGTTGACTTATATTAGTTTACTGTCTTACTCTCACATGTTGATAAAGCCCTTAGGATATGTGCTCGACTACTGGGACTATGATGAGATCATACTAGTGGGGCCACGGTAGTCGACGAGTACATCCTATAACTGTTCCTAGTCGAGGGTGTATCGAGACAGGGCATCGATAAACTAGAGTAGACTAGCATATACGCATCTTGACCCATATGATGGGCGATGGATGATCCCATATCCATCGGTGTTTGACATCAAAGATGGTGTACGGGTGCTCAGTGGAGACTGGGTACACTGGACGGACTCGCCGAGAACTCCTAGATGGTATTATACCTCACGTCAGATGGCAGTTCTCTGGTGACACTGGTACAGGTTAGTCTGTAGACCCGAGATCATCATAGAGTCTTGTGTGATTCCCACTGTGCTTTGATTTCCACCTTACCACGTCCAAGAAGGCATGCAAAACGGTGGCTTTTGGGTACAGTCCCGAATCATATGGAGGCAATGAGCGATAGGAGGGGATTCGTCTCTCCCGGTATAGGGAGTTAATGTTGTGCTGTGTTCGATTGGCTATAACTGGAAGTCCCTGGCCAGGGCCGATATAGAGATTTACAGGTAAGTGTTACCAGTAGGCTCTCGACCTGTTATGAACTCATATCGACACTACTTATCGTGTACTGGGGTCTGACGTATACTACCCCTAGACTAGATAT
Organism: Agapanthus africanus; assembly: GCA_030015575.1. Lineage (NCBI taxonomy): Eukaryota > Viridiplantae > Streptophyta > Magnoliopsida > Asparagales > Amaryllidaceae > Agapanthus > Agapanthus africanus. The sequence goes on along the minus strand of CM057343.1, from coordinate 301,269,497 downwards.
GCGACATATCAGACGAAGAGACCGGACTGTACGGGAGTGTTACTGATTGGATTCATAGGAGAATGTACAGGCTTGCTTATTGATCTTCGGATCGCTCAATACCTGGGTGGCTGTTACGTTTAGCTGACCGCTTGCAGCTTGTGGGTGTTTGATATGATCATCACTTACTGCCGGCGTATTGACGATTCTTTAGAGTCCTATACAGAGCTTTCTTGACTCAGGCAAAACGGAGTAGGAGCACATATGTGATATGTGCATGACCGAGAATAATACGATATGAGATACCGTATTCTATTCTCACGATATTTTGATATGAGCCGGGTCATCGGATCAAGTATTGATTCGATGAATTGGTACATGATATATTAGTCGGTTATATGCGATATAGCCGGATTGTCGGATCAAGTGTTTATTCGATAATTTAATGTATAATTATATATATGATATATTGCATTACATTATCTAATATTGGCTCGCTTTATTATTTCATTTTCTCACCGAATAATACATTGATATACATGCGATATATGTTAATTGTGTTATTTTCTTTTGTTACAAAAATATATTATATATGTGATATATAATTTTGTAACATATTATAATTACTAATGCAACATGATTAGTGGAGATTAAACATGATTAGGGTTTGATTTGGGTTAGTTCTTTCATGAAGCTTCTAGAAGCTTTTTTTTGTTTCTTGCAAAGATATTATGTGTTGATATTTTGTGAGATATTTCCTAACCCAACCCACACCCTTAACCCTAGTTAAGTCTCTACAATGGTTAGCCTTCTCTTTATCAACCATGGTTGCATTTGTAATTATCATGACAATTTCATTATTCATCATAAAAGGATTCATTCTTCTTCTTCTTCCTTGAGCTCACAAAAGCTTTTTAGGTTTTTATTTTGTGATGGATTAGTGTGAGAATTTGATATTAAAAGAGAGCATAAATCCTACTTCATCATCCTCATCTAATCTAGCCAGTTAGATTAGGGTGTTCACCTCATTAGTGAGTGAGAGCTTAAGTTAAAGAAACCTCAACGTAGATCATCTTTGAAAAGGAAGACTACAAGCAAGCATAGATCATTCGGGTTGTGGAGCCTCTCTTGAGTCCGGGAGATCATGGATCACGGCGAAGGGACTTCTACTCGGAGCTTATGAAGCGCAGGAGCGGACTACAAATGTTGTAATCCTTCTCTCTTAGTTGTAAAGATGTTTACTTGCATGTTTAACCCTAATAATCTAGCAAAGATCCTCGCTTGGGGTTGTTCGGCACGTCTAAATTTTAAATCGGGTATGGTTGATGCCTTATAGACCCTTGTTGTAACGTTTTGAAAATCGTTTCGGTGAAATTTCGAAAAATCGGTAAAATAAGGGGGTTTTCTGTAAAAAGTCAAAATACAAATATCTTATTATAAAAATTAAATATACATATTCTAGCTATGTAATTGCTATTATTTGGTGTTTATTGAGCCGCTGGTGAAATTTCAAATTTTCTGAAAAAAATATTATTTTATTATTATTTTAAGCCGTCACTAATACATTTAATTAGGGAAAATTACAAATCGGAATGAGTTGAAACAAATTTTGTGCATCATAAAACATTAAATAAAATTTTATCATGTGGTTTTTGGAACGAAATCATTTGCCAAAACGGTTTAGAAATTATTGAGGAAAAAAGGCTTTTTTTTAGCGTAAATGGATGTTTGGGGTATTGTATTTATCATTTTTCAACACCCCACACCCGTACCCACACCCACACACCCCCACTTACTCCTCCCCATGGCTGAATTCAGCACCCACCATAATTTTTCCCCACTTGATTTCAAAGGAAAAGAAATGAAAGAAAAGAAAAGAAAATGGGTGAATTAGGTGGACTTTTGACCTTACCTTGACCTTGACTTTCCTCCCTTGCATTTTCTCTACCTCCCTCTCTCTCCTCACTCCCATTTCTGGCCTCCCAACAGCAGCAGCCCCCCCTCAAATCCCACTCTTTCTTCATCAAAAAAAATCTACAAATCACTTCAAAATCCATGCAAATTCAAATCTAAATCCAAATCCGACTCCTACCCATTTTAGCTTAGCCCGTATAGCATGTATCCTTGTGAAAAGAGAGCATTTTGGAGGGCCATGGATGCTTGTGGATCTTCATATATTTTTGGGTATAATTCTAAACTTTTTGTTGCTTAATTTGTTACTAATTTCTTAAGCTAATTTACTTAAGTGTTAATTTGGTTATGTGAGTTTAATTGCAAGTTTTGGAATTCAAGTTGTGAATTTGATTGCAAGTTAGGATTTTATAAAATTGGTGTATGGTTGTGTGTTATATTTAGGCTTTGTTGTCTTGATAATACAAGGTTAGTAGCTAGTGTGAATGGTTAGTTTTAAAATTGTGTTAATTTGCTAAATTGCTTACTAGGTTTTTGAAATTTGTTAAATTCTTGGGATTAAAAATGTGTTTAGGGTTTTCATGAATTCATTAACTTTATTAAGTGTGGTTTAATGCTTTAGATCATGCAAATCTAAGCTAGATTGTAGTTTGTACATTTTTGCTTTGAAATTGTTAAAAAGGGTATTTTTGTAAACTAGAATATTAGGATTTTTGGAATTTAATGAGATTAAATTCCGGAAATTGTTTATACGACTTATTTAAGATATTTAATAAATATATTGGCCGCTACATTCATTTAAACGTCGTGTTTTGTACAAAAACGGCGAATTGTGCTTGCTAGATTTTCGGAAAAATGACTTTTTAAGTGAAATTGGCGTTTTTGTGAGTTTTAACCTAGTTTATATTAAAATTAGTGTTCGTGAATGTGCAAATGAGTGTGATTGGATTTTTCTCGATGGTTTGACGTTTGTACATCGACATCGAGGGTTGGTTTGACTATTCTTGCATGCGTAGGCGATAGGTTTGGACCTATGCGTGATACGCGTGCCGATTTGATTTTCGTATGCCGTTTCAATCTCGAATTTAGTTTTAATACGATATGGTGCGTTATGATATGTAGGTACCCCCATGTGGACTTCGAGATGACAAGCAGGCGCGTGGCGACGTCGGCACCGGCTAGCGAGGACCAGGTGAGTAGATTTATATCTACGGGGTGAAGTCGGGTGGATGGCGTATAGCACCCCCGCAGTCCGTGGTGGTGTATACGGATGCGTATACACACCAACAATTATTATATGTTATTTGGGATTAATAACGATACTTAGGATGGATATTGGTGTGTTGGATTATTTTAGCGTTGCGAACCCTAGGGTAGTGTTGCACTACACATATACACACACATACACACATACATACTTGCATACATTCCTATTGATATATGCTCATGGGATTCTTTATAGTTATGTGTTCACATGGGTATGGGACTATGTGTTCACATACGGATTGAGGATGATACTTGGGATTGAGCTGAGTCGATGAGATTTGATTTGAGGCCGTGAGATCGGTGATATAGCAGGGTTCGTATTTGAGATACGACATGACGTTGTAGCGGGTCCTTGACGTAGTGTTTCACACACGTCCATGCATATGTAGGCGGTATCAATATGGTACTAGACATAGATCAGTACCCCGATCTTGATATTTGATAAAGAGGATACCAGGTGAATAGTATGATGAATGTGATATTGACCCGTACCCAGATTTGGGAGGCCGTACGACGGATTTACGTACGAGCTATATTGATGATTGATCCGCACTCTTGACTTGGGATGCCTGATTATAGATATGGTATCAGCTATGATATTATTGAGGCGGGATCACCGACTATACATATACAGGTAGGTATATGTATCGACTCAGATGTTAGGCGGTTTCCTTACCTGTAGTTCAGCTTGTTAGTTCAGCCGTATAGTTTAGTGTAGTTGTTAGATTAGATTAGACTTCTTACCTATTTCAAAAACTAACGAATCGTGGGTATTTTAAAAGACAGCCCAAGGGATCCTACGGATATTTCAAAAGACGTATCTTTTCATAAAAACACCGTAGCCCCTATTTTCAAAAACCCCATGATTCGTGTTATTTCAAAAGGCACCATTTGTAGGACTTATATTAGATTAATACTGATTAGTTATCGTTGTGTCTAGTATTCTGCTCCCGCACATTATTGCTGTTCGCTGTGCCCCGCATAATTATTTTGCTGCATACTCTATTATTTATATCATGCTGTTAGGACACCAGCACCATTACCGATGATGCGTATGTACCACATACACTTACTTGCCGGCTCACACACATCTTCATCGGTAATTGCCATGTCACGTACACTTAGAAAATACTATTGCTTGACTTAGGTTGTTAGTTAGTAGTTGATACGATATTAGTGTACCTGCCTTATATGCCAGTTTAGACATTGTAGTTATTACTTGTCACTTCATGCATACTGTTATTCCATTGTTCATGCCTAGTTATTAATCACACATTGCAACTTGGTTATTGATACCATATACATTCATTATCATTGACATATGCACTTGTGATGATTTCTTGAGATTTATGATATTTCTGGATTTCGGGGGAAAGCCGCAAAATTTCTAAACTTATTATATTTTTAAAATATGTAAATTGCGGTTTTCTAGTGATGTAAGTGTCGTCCACCATGAGTTTGCTGTGGTTTTCGAGATCCGTGTCGAGGAGTGGAGGAACCGTCACGGGTACATGGTGGGCCCGATATGGTACCCCGGGACAAGAGGAATGTGGTGTTGACGTTGAGCCTGGCTGGGGAGCACTACCTACCGGTGATATTACCCGACGCGTCGGATATCCGGAGGATACCGTCGTGGTCTTGAGATGGATGGTAGGGGCCGGTCTGGACTGACGGCGCCCTAGATATTGAGATTGAGACATTGATATTTTGAGACAGTGAGATTTATGTTTTGTGTCGATGCTAGACACTGTTGATACTGATTTCATTATGATACCTCAGTTTAAAAACCAGAAGGAAATCTCACTAATTTATGAAAATAGTTTCTTCATTTACATGTATTCTGTTTTCATGCATTCATACCTCATTCATATGATATATTGCTACCTGAGGCGCTGACACGAGCACATGAGATTACACTCGGTTAGATATTACCCTAGCCATTATTATAGGCTGCATGTTATACATATTTTTGAGGATATATTATGATCATTGACCTAGGATTGCGTTATTTATGCGATTTCTGTGCGTAGATGTTTTTCTATTCACGAGTTGGCAACTCACCCCCGTTGTGCCCCAGTTTCTTGCAGGTTTGCCGTACAGGTTTCATTACGGCTTTGCGGGCATAGTTTCATTCGGGTGATTTGCTAGTAGGTGGGTTTACTTGTATCATACCCCCATTATATATCTTGTATATCATTATTCTGTTGTATCTAGAATCTCCATCAACCAAACATGTATTTTTGAGATAGAGACCAGTGTTGTTTATTCTTTCGACCTTAGAGTCGCTCGTTATATTTCTGGTGGTTTTGAGTTTCCTTTTGAGTTTTGATCCTCGCCGTTGGCGTTGTATATTATATTGCTTGTGTGGTTGTGACCGTCGATTGACGAAGAGCTAGCTCCCGCTTTGAGATGCCTTTTTCTTAATTTCGTATACTATTCATGTTGTATCCCGTTTGGGGGCCAGTATTTACAAAGGAGACTCTGCCGAAATTTTCAGTAAATTTTTGATGTTTTTAAAAACCGCATAATTCGGCTTATGCTATTGAAACTACTTGCTTTAACTTGGTTTTTCCTGCACTCTACTTCTTTTCTTGGTTTGGATTTCTGGGTTTTCGGTTTACTTAGATTACGTACGCCTCGAGACGTTCGTAGTTTAAGTGCCGGTCATGTTCCGTACTTTCGGGTCGTGACACTTGTAAGAGTGCCTAATAACCCTACAGTGGTATCAAAGCCAAGCTAGAGCATTAAGCGACGTGTATACGAAGTTAAAAGTCCGATCGAACCCCGAAACGTCGGTTTTGACCCCCTCTCTGGAATTATTTTTTAAATGTGATTTTTTCTGCATTAAAAATACTCAAAAAATCAGTAGGGAATTATAAGGGTTATTGTGAAAAACGAGCCAGTAATCCGTACAAACAGCCGCGGAACCGCGGCAATAACCTGCCTTGCGCGGCGGTTCCACGGCAGTACAGTGGGATTAAGGTTAGTTGTTGCACAGTAACATCCGTAAGTACTGGGATATACTTCTGGGTATTTTTAATATTACTCAAGTGTTGAATTTTCTGGAGATCCTTTGTATTCGTTGATTCGATCGGAAAGTTTAACTTCGTTCAGTTTTCCGGATAATTTAGAAAGTATTAAAACGTTCAAACGGATATCAATAATTCACTTTTTCCCGACACGAAAAACTTTCAAGTGTTGGAATTTTTCCGGGTTTAAAACTTACAGAAAAACATGCAAGCATATCTGTGGACCCTCTAGAAGAACACAAACCTTAACTCGATTATGTGACCGTCTGAACTGCTTCTAAACTTTAGAGTTTGGGGCAGTACGGCATTGCCACATGTGAGGCATTGGTTTGACCCTACTACGGCTGGACCATTGGGGCTGTGACATGTTCTGGGATTTTTTGAACTCCGCTCAAGTGTTGAGCTATATTTGGGAAATATTGGGTATTTGATTATTCGATCAGAAAGTTTAATATTGTCTATTTATCTGGAATGTGATACAATATGTGGAATTCATATAGTTAGGCATGAAATGCGAAATATGTGATATTTCGGATTTGCGATGTCTAAAGTGACTGTGGATTCCAAATGTTGTAGTTTTACACTTTCTTTTCTGAGACCGTAAGCGTAATATGTGGTGTATCGCCAGCTTCGTTGCTATACATCAACGACAGTTGCGATACGCATACTTGCTTACGTTGATGATATAAGATATTATGTGTTGCTATGATATGTTATATTGGATCGTCGTGTTCTGAATAGCCGGGGGTTTTATGTGAGATGAGAGTTTTTATTTCCATTCTTGTAAAATTCATTTGTATGTAATACTCTTTTATTGGGGCACTTCCGGGATGAGGTTGATGTCACCATTTTATATTATTTACTTTTCCGCATTAGGTAGACCCAAGGAGGGGAGCACAAGTAACCGGGTTCTATGGTACAGTGGGAGGCCATCTCGAGGAGTCGAGACGGGGTCTCCTAACCCTAGAATTGGCAGTGTTGCTTGCCGCTCTCGTAGGGGTCTAGTGATGTGGGTTTGGTTATTCATCGCAACCGTGGAATCCGTATTTTATACATGCTCGAAATAAAACACGGACGTCCTAGTATATCCAATGTTTCATATGTTATCTTCTGCTGCAATGTTCTATGATGAGATCATATTACTGCCTAAGATGAATGCTTATACTATATATATATGTTGATATATAAATATTACAGCTTTCGTTTCTTCTGTGATGCTTAGGAAGCATAATTGATGGGATTTATTAATGAGATTAATAATAGAAAAGAAACCTAAAAGATGTTGTAGAATCAAAACTTATAAAAAGGGTAGCTACAGTTCTTGCTTTGCACTGTGGTATATATGATATACCCTGCACCTTATTCAATGAGGAACGAGCCGAGATCCCTTCACCGGGAGTGACCTCTTTTGCTAAACTGGCAGATGCTACAAACTCGCGGTTTAGTTTTTGACAGCTTATATAGTTCTTGCTTTGCACAGTGGTATATATGATATACGCTGCACCTTATTCGATGGGGAAAGAGCAGAGATCCCTTCACTGGGAGTGACCTCTTTAGCGAAACTAGAAAAGCCTCAAAAACACTCCTTTTCAAAATCACTTGTTTCTACAACGATATCAAGTTCATTACGCTCATGGTTTTCTGAAAAAACTGCGTAGCCCTCCGACATTTCAGATAGATATTACTTAGTATTCGTGCTACGTTTGTTGGCCTACGTCAAGGCGTATTGTGCGGTAGCTAACTAGTACTTATCTGCAACATGAGATGTGATTGGATTAGGGTAGTCATACGACTTTGTTGGCATGCGTCAAGGGTTGTACGGGTAGGTTTAATTCAATCAAGAAATGTACGGGTTGAACTTGACTAGCGGACTATGGTTTGTTGGCCTGCGTCAAGGTCATAGAACGCTAGGGGAAAAAGCATTATCGGGAATTTCAAGTGTTGAAATTTGCAATGAGATTTCATACATCCTATGAGATAGTTGGATCCCGATACCCACTGCGAGTAAGAGTTACTCCTGGGAGAATTTTACACAGGGCAATTAGCCGATCAAGTAGGTGTCTAGAAAGGTGTTAACGGGGTTATGCCTCTGGGAAAATGAGGTTTATTTTAATCAGGTCCGTGCGAAAGCACGGGGACCTCCCTCAAAGTACCAACACCGATCTGGCTGAAAGATTGATGAAATTGTAGGGTGTAATTAATCCCGGCTAGTCTTTCCTTTTTAGGGTTTGAAAGAAGATTTGATAAAAACAGTGGGAGATATCCTGATTAGATAAGATAATAACCAATCTAATCTTGCAAGAGCTTACGCTAAAGTGTTTCCTTCTCTCTCTCTCCAGGTAGCAACCATGTCAGGCCTTAATCAAGATAATAATATGGATGTATTGACTGAACCCGCTTATCATACTGAGCAAGAGATCGTTGGTCCCGTTCTTTCTTATAAGATTTATAAGACTGAGCAGGAAACAGGAGAAAATCTGGATTCTCACGCTGCCCAAACGAAGAACAAGCATGCTGATGCATCTTCTTCGGGTGTGTTAGTTATTGAGAACTGTTTCTCAGTTCACCCTACGTCCTGGGTATTAGATACCGGATCAGGATCCCATATATGTAAATTGTTACGTGGGCTATGTAAAGGTAGAGAACTGGAAAAAGGTGATCATTCCGTACAAGTATTGCAGCCAAAGCAGTTGACGGATATCACCTTGTATTACCAAGTAGTAATACTCTGATTCTGAATGAGTGCTATTATATACCGAACATGATGTGCAACATTATATCAGTTTCTTTATTAAGTAAAGAAGGATATAATTTTTTAATACAGGATAATGTTATGAACATCTTCCTAAATCAAAAGTTTATTGCATCAGGCTCGTTACATAATGGCATATTCATTCTCAATCAAAATACAGTCCTTAATATACAAAACACACACAAGAGGAAGAGTTCAGAAACGAACGAATCCTTCTTATGGTATTGTAGACTTGGTCATATCAATGCGACACGGCTAGCTAAGTTACATAAGGATGGATATTTGAATCTGTTCGAATTATCATCTTATGATACATGCCATTCATGTCTCAAAGGTAAAATGACCAAAACTCCGTTTAGTGGACACGGAGCAATAGTTGAGGAACTCTTAGGACTGGTACATAGTGATGTATGCGGTCCCATGTCTACACATACCAAGAACGGTTCTTCCTAGTTCATTTCATTTACTGACGATCTCTCAAGATACGGACATGTGTTCCTGATAAGACACAAATCTGAAGCTTTTGAGAAATTCAAAGAATATAAGCACGAAGTAGAGAACCAAACGGGCAAAAGTATTAAGATCCTTCGATCTGATCGAGAAGCAGAATACTTGAGCAATGTGTTCCTAGATTATCTAAAAGAGAATGGGATTCTCTCTCAGCTTAGTCCTCCTTATACACCACAGCACAATGGTGTATCGGAGCGGAGGAATCGCACCCTATTAGATATGGTGCGCTCTATGATGAGCACTGCTGAGTTACCTATTTCCTTCTGGGGTTATGCACTAGAGACAGCTGCAGACCAATTGAATATGGTTCCCACCAAATCTGTGCCAACCACTCCATATGAGATATGGAAAGGAAAGAGATCATATCTTAATTATGTTAGGATATAGGGTTGTCCGGCATATGTGAAAACACAAAATCCGGACAAGCCCAGGGCAAAGTCTATTCTGTGTATGTTTATAGGATATCCTAAACATTCGCGCGGGTATATCTTCTACCACACCTAGGAACAAAAGGTGTTTGTCTCTCGGCACGCCACCTTTTTAGAAAAGGATTTTTTTGCAAAAGAGATTAGTGGATCTGAGATAGAACTGGAAGAAGTTCCAGCAACACAAACTACGACAGAAGATTTAGTTGAACCAGAGGATTCAGTAGTACCCAACGAACCTCAGCCTCTCCGCCGATCTAGCAGGGTTTCTTATCCACCTGAGAGATACTACGGTTTTCTTATTGATGGTGGGAGCGAGGATTGCATCATGGAAGATGATGACCCGACTAGTTTCGAGCAGGCCATCACGAGTGGTGACTCTGTGAAGTGGCTGGATGCAATGCGATCTGAGATGAAATCCATGTACACCAACAAAGTATGGACTTTGGAAGTTGCTCCCGAAGGGGTAAAACCCATTGGGAGCAAATGGATCTTTAAGAAGAAACTTGGTGTAGATGGAAAAGTTGAGACTTTCAAAACTAGACTTGTTGCAAAGGGTTTTCGTCAACGACCAGGTGTGGACTATGAAGAAACCTTTTCTCCAGTGGCTATGCTTAAGTCCATCCGGATCTTACTTGCCATTGCTGCATACCATGACTACGAAATCTGGCAGATGGATGTTAAGACCGCCTTTCTAAACGGTGATTTAGAAGAGTGCGTGTACATGACTCAGCCAGAGGGCTTCATAGATAGTGGGAGCAGCGGAAAGGTGTGCAAGCTGCTTAAATCCATCTATGGGTTAAAGCAAGTGTCGCGGAGTTGGAACATCTGCTTTGATGCTGTAGTCAAAGAGTTTGACTTCATCAAAAATGCAGATGAACCTTATATCTATAAGAAGGTTGCAGAGAGTAAGGTAGTCTTCCTCGTATTGTACGTCGATGGCATACTCTTGATCGGAAATGATGTTCCTATGCTGCAATCAGTCAAGCTCTTCTTATCACAAAGATTCTCAATAAAAGATCTAGGTGATGCTTCCTGCATATTGGGAATTATGATCTATAGAGATAGATCTAAATGAATATTGGGATTGTCCCAATCCAGGTACATTGACACCATACTAAAGAGGTTTAGTATAGATGAATCCAAGCGTGGTAACCAACCCACGATCTCTAAACTCACTCTCTCCAAAGAGATGTCTCCCAAGACTGATTTGGAGAGAGCTCGCTTGCAAGGGATACCCTATGCTTCGGCAGTAGGCTTTATCATGTATGCGATGCTATGTACCAGACCCGATGTAGCATACTCACTAAGTGTAGTGAGTAGGTATCAAGCAGATCCTGGAGAGAGTCACTGGATAGCTGTGAAGAACATTCTCAAGTACTTGCAAAGGACTAAAGAGATGTTCTTGGTGTATGGTAACGGAGAACTCCAGGTGGAGTCCTTTACCGATTCGAGCTTCCAAAGTGATAAGGAAGACTCTAAGTCGCACTCGGGATTTGTCTTTACCCTCAATGGAGGGGCGGTGTGTTGGAAGAGTTCCAAACAGGATACCGTTGTAGACTCGGCGAGGGAGGCTGAATACATCGCTGCCAACGATGCTGCCAAAGAGGCTGTCTGGATAAAGAAGTTCATTACTGAACTTGGTGTGGTTCCGTCCATTGAGCATCCAATACCTTTGTATTGCGATAACAATGGAGCTGTGGCTTTGGCCAAGGAACCCAGGTCCCATCAGAAGTCCAGACATATTTTGAGGCGGTATCACCTGATCAGGAAGATAGTTGATCGCCGGGAGATCGAGGTCAGGAGAGTTGATACGAAGGATAACACTGCGGATCCACTCACGAAGGCCATTCCCCAGATACAGATTGAGAGATTATTCGGGATGCTAGGTATGAGATACTACAACAGCTGGCCATAGTGCAACTGGGAGATTGTTAGTTATATATATGCCCTAGAGGCCATTGTTGTACATATGATGTATATTATAATGGATGCTTGGATATATATAGAGAGGACTTTCTTGCTCGTCATGATAGTATGCTATTTGGTTTCTCTTTATCTTAACATGTTGACCTATATTAGTTTATTATCTTACTCTCACATGTTGATAAAGCCCTTAGGATATGTGCTCGACTACTGGGACTATGATGAGATCATACTAGTGGGGCCACGGTAGTCGACGAGTACATCCTATAACTGTTCCTAGTCAAAGGTGTATCGAGACAAGTCATCGATACAACAGAGTAGACTAGCGTATACGCATCTTGACCCATATGATAGGCGATAGATGATCCCATATCCATCGGTGTTTGACATCAAAGATGTTGTACGGGTGCTCAGTGGAGACTGGGTACACTGGACGGACTCGCCGAGAACTCCTAGATGGTATAATACCTCACGTCAGATGGCAGTTCTCTGGTGACACTGGTACAGGTTAGTCTGTAGACCCGAGATCATCATAGAGTCTTGTGTGATTCCCACTGTGCTTTGATTTCCACCTTACCATGTCCAAGAGGGCGTGCAAAACGGTGGCTTTTGGGTACAGTCCCGAATCACATGGAGGCAATGAGCGATAGGAGGGGATTCGTCTCTCCCGGTATAGGGAGTTGATGTTGTGCTGTGTTCGATTGGCTATAACTGGAAGTCCCTGGCCAGGGCTAATATAGAGATTTACTAGTAAGTGTTACCAGTAGTTTCTCGACCTGTTATGAGCCTCATATCGACACGACTTATCGATTACTGGGGTCTAACGTATACCACCCCTAGACTAGATATGCGACATATCAGACGAAGAGACCGGACTGTACGGGAGTGTCACTGATCAGTCGAAAATATTGCATTTTTAACACGTCAATTTCCCTGCCATTTGCACTCATCTAGAGGTATTCGGTATGAATATAACACATATTAGCAAATTGACTGTAAAATACCAAATAACATGTATTATATACTAAAACCGGTATTTTTGATGGAAATTGAGTGTTTATCATTGTATCGCATAATCTTTGTATAGCGCAACACTTGTCTCGAGAATCTGTGCAGGAAATTCCAGGAAAAGAGCCGAAACTGTGAAAAGTGCTGACAAAAATACGCCAAATCCAAGACTTGTGATCTGGCAGAAATCAAGAAAGCAAAATGAGATTCCACACATCATAAAAGTGCCAAAAAGTCAGCACAAACCCAACCTGAGAATTCCATGCATTGAAGCATCCAAAGGGCCGCGGATCCGCGGCGCATTGATGACGTCACCACTTCAAATTCTCCTATGTGCTTCATCATAACGGCCAATGCTTCCAGAAGACTCCAGAAATACACGTGGCTTCATCCAGAAGGCTCGGCCTAACAACCTCACCCTAGAATATTCCTTATTCTAGAATATTCTCTCCAACAAACTTCTTCTAGAAGCCTCTCTCTAACAAACTTTTTGGAGGGAAATTTGAATTTTGAATTCTAGATCTAGGGATGAGGTGGTTATAAAAGGAAACCTAGATCTAGGGTTTTGGATTGTTCATTAATCATTACATCAATACCTAATACAAGTTGAGTGACACAACTTGTAACCCTAACCCTAATCCAATCACCAAAGCTAAATTCAAGATCTCCGAGTACAATTCAAGAAAGAAGCCTTCAACCTTTTAGGAGCGAAGCCGGTCTTCATCCGAGAAAGTGGTCCAAGACGATCCGCGACTCACGAAGACGTGCGAAGCCAAATCGACGATCTAGTTCTTTCCTCATTGTAGATCTTGGGAGAATTGTAACAAAATTGTTGATAAATAAAAGGTGAAATTCTTTATCTTGCTTTCTTTACATTCTTACATCATGATTAGATCTCGATTCTTGATTGTGTTCTTTGATATGATGCTTGAGTAAAAACTCCGCTCGTGAAGGAGTCGAGAGAATCAATAGATGATGATGTTACAAATCTTGAAACGATTCTTAAGTCCTATGAGTTTTGTAAACTTTAGTAAATTGAAGAATCGACAACCTAGTTTCGAGCGAGGCTTTCTTGATTGTGTTCGCTCTTAATTAGTGATCCACGATCGATTCTTGAATTTACTAGAGGCTAGAGTGTGAATGAAATTAACGAAAGGACAAGGGATAGATGATGAAACCCTAGTTTCCGCAAGAAATCCCTAATTCTCGTTGATCATCATCGATCTAGCATCAAATCATCAATGGATAAGAAAACATAATCACAAGTTTTCATCACGTCTATAGATTCGATCGATTCCTACGAGCCTCACTTCGATTCTTGAAACCTAATTCGATTGGATATCATCAATTCTTGATTCTCGATTTTAATGTTTTCTTATTATTAGATCTATATTTTGATAATTCTTGAAATTCACTTTTAAATCTTGAATTGAATTGTCTTTTCTTTTCTTTTTAATCTTCATCTCATCTAATTCAATTACGAACAGATCACACTTTCCCTGTGGACGATCCGCACTCGCTAACGCGCTACATACGACACCGTTATTGATTGCGGTCAAAAAAATTCTTTGGTTGTGATTTCTTACACTTTTCTTATATACACACCGGAAAAATATCAATCAAATGGCGCCGTTGCCGGGGATCGTATGCTAATTTGTTCATTTTTGAAGTTTGAGTTGCAAAATTTATTCCATCAAAATTTTTAGATCAAAATTCGCACAAACACTAAACGATTTGTTGTGATTTGTTGTGAGGAAATCTGGAATCTGTGGAGCTTGAGGAAAAATATTTTGAATATTCCAGAGGCCACAGGAGGTGAACAGGAATAGTTACTATGAATTTGGTGCAGTGATCAAACAGTACCACCGCGTTTCCGCGGCCATTGCTACCCTCCCGCGGCGGAACCGCGGCGTTCCAGAGCTTTGCTGCACCAAACTTTTTAGGTATAATTCTCACTTTCTCATCTCTTTCTCAATCTGCTCCAATTACAAATTTTCTGCAGGTTTCTTTGCAAAATTCGCAGCGCCGCAAAAATAAAAAAATTGTGCGTGTTTGATCTTGGTTGTTTGCATTTTTAATACGGAAATTAAGAAGCAAAGACCAAATTCAGATTAGGTGGGGAGTTCATTACCCTTCCTAAGCCCCAAAAATCACAAAACTGCATCCGCATTACCCTCATTAATTAAAAAATATCTAGACATGACTTTAAGGACCGTCAAGCTCACTTAGAACAGGAGAAGGTCGTGGGTAATCTATGCTTATCCGCGTTTCTTTTGTGGTGTCTAAGGCAAGTGGTTACTTAATAGGCCCACTACTTACGTAGTGGAGAACCTCCCACTTACCTAGCACTTACCTGGCCACAGGAGGGACAAAGAGATAGTAGAGGATTGATCCTGCAATTTGTCTTCTGGCAGTTAGGAGCGGTCTAGAGACTTGACCTAGGTGACCACTAGATTTTAGGGTTGCTTGTGCATTTGTTGTGATGTGCATCATTTTTTTTTCAAAAAAAAATCCGTATTTTTTTCAAAACAAACACCACTTATCATTTCCCTTAATTATATTAACACTGCCACTTGTACTAAACCCTTTAGTGCAAGCTCGGCTGGACACGGGATTCTAGTGCCCGTCTTGTCCGCGTTTTCCCCCCATCGACCCCAAAGTCAGTATTTCTACATTTTCTTTTTCCCACCACCACCATGATGGACGGTTATCCATCAAACTTTTACACCACTCTGCCACCGCCCGCAGGTGCGCAGAATCCTCCACGCATTTCTCTCCAAGAGAGATGCTATCCTTCACGTGTTCCCTTTCCCACCTGTCTTTCTATACCACCTGCCAATGGGGAAAATTTTGAAATCAACACCCAATTCATCAAACTGTTACCCAAATTTCACGGTCTTAATTCTGAAGACGCATACGTTTTTATTTCCAAATTTGAAAAGGTATGCGCAATGATTGGAACGTCACAACTGTCTTTGGATGCTCTGCGTTTACGTTTTCTCCCATTCACTTTGTGCGATTTAGCCGAGAAGTGGCTTTACAATACAACCGCACATTCTATTTCAAAATGGGATGAATTTGTTGCAGCATTCCGTAAGAAATTTTATCCCAATCACAAGACCAGCCGTGTTCGGAGCGAAATCTTCAAATTTAACCAACTTCCCAATAAACCATTCTGGAAATGCTTTGAACGGTTCAAGGATCCTTTTATCCAATGCCCTCATCACGGAATCTCTAGATGGGATTTGTGTCGAATTATCTATGAAGGTATTGATCTCACTACTAGACAGATGCTTGAAACCATGTGTCATTGCCAATTCCTATCTAAAGATGATGGTGAAGCTTGGAAATACCTAGAAGATTTAGCTCAAAACACATTATAATGGGAAAGTGTTAGACCACCACCGCTTAGGGCAGATGTCAATCAGCTCGATGTTTCCGTCATAATGAGAGCCGAAATGGCCACAATACAAAGGAAACTCGACACTATAGAAAACAAAATCTCTTCAGCCTCCCTAAACCAATACACACTTCCCAAAACCGTGTGTGGCTGTTGTTCAAACCCATCACATTTGACGGAAGAATGTCGTTTGAATGTACCGTTTCAAGGTTACACTAATGCTGCATTTCAGCAAAGACCTAGAAACGATCCTTCTTCTTCCTCATATAATCAAGATTGGAGGAATCATCCTAACTTTGCTTGGAACCAATCACAAACTCAAAACATGGTTCCAACCCAAAACAATTTCCAAAGGGCTCTTCCACCACAACAGCAACCACTTCAATTGAGTCAGCACCCCTACCAATCACAAAACTTCCAACATCCGGCCAACACTTTTTCAGCACATGAAAACTCTTTGCAATTGGCCGGTACTGATAATTCCTCTGCACTAGCACAAACCTTGGATACTTTCATGAAACAATCCATCCAAGGGTCGGCAAGTTTTCAATCTTTCGTCGATAATATGATGAAGATCATTCTCACTCAAAATGAGAATATTAAATCGATGGAAGCACAAATTGAACGAATAAATGCCGATTTGAGTGCGAGTGAAAAAGGGAAACTTCCAGCTCAACCTTTACCCAATCCTGGCTATTCACATGATGTAGATGCACTTACTACGTTGAGATCTGGAAGAGTGCTAGACAATCATGTGGGTGAACAAATTGATAATGATGAATTGATCATTAACACCCCGGCTTCCACTTTCACTTCCACTCCCACTTCTACTTCTTACCCTATTTCGTCTAGTGTACCTTCTTCTTCTTCCGAGCCTATTCTCCGTTTTCCCAAAGGCTCGAACCCTCCACCCACTTCATCCTTCCCACCCCCACAACCTTCTCCACAAATGTTGGACCCAACACTTATTGATAAAGCTCCATTTCCAAATAGGTTGAGGCCCAACAAACCCAATGCCTAAATGGAGAAGCTTGTGGACATGTTTAAACAAGTTAACATCAACATCCCTCTCCTAGATGCTATCCAACAAGTTCCGTCCTATGCGAAAACTCTTAAGAACTTATGCACTGGGAAGAGGAAGACTCAAGTGCCCAAGAAGATATTCAAGGAAAAGACTGTAGACACGGCGTTTCCCCAACAATTACCAAGGAAACGTAAGGACCCTGGCTGTCCTACTATTTCCATTTCTATTGGGGAAAAACACATCAACTGTGCTCTACTTGACCTGGACACTAGTGTTAACTTGCTTCCATACTCGATTTACGAGCAGTTAGGTATCGGAGTGTTAAAGACCTCGAGCATAACTTTCCAAATGGCTGACCAATCAATCACCAAACCTAGGGGTGAACTGGAAGATATGTTAATAAAAATCGGGGAATTTGTATTCCCTATGGACTTTATTGTACTTGATACACAGCCTATAGCGAACCCACGGAATCAAATTCTGGTGATTTTAGGTCGCCCCTTTTTGGCCACTTCCAATGCTATCATCAACTGTTATAATGGTTCTATGACCCTATCCTTCGGGAATAGGTCAATTGAGCTGAACATTTACAAGTTGAGAAGTGTACCCTCCGAACCTACTGCTCAGGTTTGTTCTGTAGAATTAATGGATGTCAACAGCAGTGAAATTGATGATCCTCATGATACTGATCTTGACTCTTTTCATATGTTATTGTTTGATCCAACTATGTATCATACATATACAGACTCTTCCACCAAGTTGTCCGGGTCAACAACTAACACTGATTATGAACCGTTTTTGGAGTCTGAAGATCACCCCGCGCTTTGTGATGACATTATTCTTCGGGGTATTGATGGGACTTTTGAGGAAATCTTCACTGATGAACTCGCATTTTTGAATGATACGGGTGTTGAGATGAATCATCTCCCAATCAATGAAATTGAACCTCCACCCCTTCTTCTGAACTGTAAAAAGGATGCGAGTAATCCATCACAATCACTGCATCGTCTCTCCAAAATAAGACGCAAACACATTCTATTCCACCACTTACCTTTTCCCAACGTCTTTCTACCTTTCCACCAACCGATGCACTACATTGATAAAATTTTCGAATAGTTGGTGTTGACCTTCGGTCTTTGCAAAGCTTGGCATCGACCAATGATTCTTGACCCCCTCTTATGATTTTCAAAAGATTAACATTGTATAACTCAAGTTTGGGGGGTATAATCTGGCTCTTGAAAAGAAAATTTTTACAAAATGATGAGCCAAAAATAAGTTTGGGGGAGAATTTTCACTTAAATATTTTGCCCCCGTTAATAAATGTCCTCCCAAGCATACAGGTTTTCAGGATTTAGCGGATGGCAAAAGTGAGGACACTGTTGAAAACAAGTTTGGGGAAGGTTTGTGCTTATTTTCGCATCATTTGCATCATACTTTGTATAAGCACAAAACATTTTGAAAAACCTATAAAAATTTAAAAAATTTCAAAATATATAAAAATATTTTGTATATAAATAAGATAATAAAAGATTAGATAGTGAAAAAATTACATCCAAAAGATTGGAAAAATTTAAGAAAACCAAGAAAATTAGAAGTTTTCTTAAACGAACTAGTAATAAATAGTTATGAGCCGTTGTCCCAAGGGTTAGTAAGATGAAGAAAGTCACTAATCTGAGGATAAAAATAAGTCTGAAAAATAGTTCTTATTCTTGAAGCCAAACATTTTGAATGTTGATACCCTACTATTCGCACTGACACACGTCTTGAAACTCGGAATAGTAGAGGATACCTTGAAATGTTCTTGTCTAAAAGCCAAAGTATGAAGGAAATAAAAAACGAATAAAATATAAAATGGTAAAAAAAAATGAACACTGGTTTTGTTATCGCCAAGACAGCAATAAAAAAAATATAACGAGGGTGCTTCATCACCTAGTGCCTTAGACCAACTGGTCTGGGAGTCACTGCTAAGCCTTAGGTGGTGCAAGACAAAGAAAATACTAATACACCGTATAAGCAAGCACATGAGTAATCGGTCGGTTAGTACCTCAAGAAGTATTAACAGTCGCATGAAAGTGTGTGAGCAAATTCATCTAAATATTCATTAATTAAAAAGTACTGAGGCAGATGGACAAGAGTATGATAGCTTGAATTGAATTCTCCGGGTGTAGGGATGTCTTTTACACACACGTTGGGTTATATTATCGATATTTGGAAGAAAGATAGGAATGAAGAATAATAACGATGTTTTATTGAGAGATGATGCGATATCTAACATCTTTTCATGACTATTAAGATAGGGCTCATGACAACCGAAAAGCTAGCATAGTTGGAAACTCTAATTTTCAAAGTTTTTCTTTTACAATTCTTATCTTTAAATGTAACTTTCACGGTCTTCCTTTTATTATTGGATTTTGTGGGTGCAATCCGCTGAAAACCCTCAGGAGACAACACTCCTCCGACTAGGGACACCTAGAGATTTAAAGGCTTGTTGTACGTGCTCAGTGCAATCGTGTTGCCTACGAAAGTGTGCTAGTTAGTTTTTCTCTTTCTTTATTTTCTCCTTCTCTTTTTAATAAAACAGTTCGCTCGAGACGACCGAAAATAAGTTTGGGGGAATTTGATCAGTCGAAAATATTGCATTTTTAACACGTCAATTTCCCTGCCATTTGCACTCATCTAGAGGAATTCGGTATGAATATAGCACATATTAGCAAATTGATTGTAAAATACCAAATAACATGTGTTATATACTAAAACCGGCATTTTTGAGAGAAATTGAGTGTTTATCATTGCATCGCATAATCTTTGTATAGCGCAACACTTGTCTCGAGAATCTGTGCAGGAAATTCCAGGAAAAGAGCTGAAACTGTGAAAAGTGCTGACAAAAATACGCCAAGTCCAAGACTAGTGATCTGGCAGAAATCAAGAAAGAAAAATGAGATTCCATACATCATAAAAGTGCCAAAAAGTCACCACAAACCCAACCTGAGAATTCCATGCATTGAAGCATCCAAAGGGCCGCGGATCCGTGGCCATAGGCCTATTACCGCCGCGGATCCGCGGCGCATTGATGACGTCACCACTTCAAATTCTCCCGTGTGCTTCATATTAACGGCCAATGCTTCCAAAAGACTCCAGAAATACACGTGGCTTCATCCAGAAGGCTCGGCCTAACAACCTCACCCTAGAATATTCCTTATTCTAGAATATTCCCTCCAACAAACTTCTTCTAGAAGCCTCTTTCTAACAAACTTTTTGGAGGGAAATTTGAATTTTGAATTCTAGATCTAGGGTTGAGATGGTTATAAAAGGAAACCTAGATCTTGGGTTTTAGGTTGTTCATTAATCATTACATCAATTCTTAATACAAGTTGAGTGACACAACTTGTAACCCTAACCCTAATCCAATCACCAAAGCTAAATTCAAGATCTCCGAGTACAATTCAAGCAAGAAGCCTTCAACCTTTTAGGAGCGAAGCCGCGACTCACGAAGACGTGCGAAGCCAAATCGACGATCTAGTTCTTTCCTCATTGTAGATCTTTAGAGAATTGTAACAAAATTGTTGATAAATAAAAGGTGAAATTCTTTATCTTGCTTTCTTTACATTCTTGCATCATGATTAGATCTCGATTCTTGATTGTGTTCTTTGATATGATGCTTGAGTAAAAAAATCTGCTCGTGAAGGAGTCGAGAGAATCAATAGATGATGATGTTACAAATCTTGAAACGATTCTTAAGTCCTATGAGTTTTGTAAACTTTAGTAAATTGAAGAATCGACAATCTAGTTTCGAGCGATGCTTTCTTGATTGTGTTCGCTCTTAATTAGTGATCCACGATCGATTCTTGAATTTACTAGAGGCTAGAGTGTGAATGAAATTAACGAAAGGACGAGAGATAGATGATGAAACCCTAGTTTCCGCAAGAAATCCCTAATTCTCATTGATCATCATCGATCTAGCATCAAATCATCAATGGATAAGAAAACATAATCACAAGTTTTCATCACGTCTATAGATTCGATCGATTCCTACGAGCCTCACTTCGATTCTTGAAACCTAATTCGATTGGATATCATCAATTCTTGATTCTTGATTTTAATGTTTTCTTGTTATTAGATCTAGATTTTGATAATTCTTGAAATTCACTTTTAAATCTTGAATTGAATTGTCTTTTCTTTTCTTTTTAATCTTCGACTCATCTAATTCAATTACGAACGGATCACACTTTCCCTGTGGACGATCCGCACTCGCTAACACGCTACATACGACACCGTTATTGATTGCGGTCAAAAAATTTCTTTGGTTGTGATTTCTTACACTTTTCTTATATACACACCGGAAAAAGATCAATCAGTTTCTGATTAGATTCACAGGAGAATGAACAGGCTTGCTTGTTGATCTTCTGATCGCTCAATACCTGGGTGGCTGTTACGTGTAGCTGACCGCTTACAGCTTGTGGGTGTTTGATATGATCATCACTTACTGCCGGCGTATTGACGATTCTTTAGAGTCCTACACAGAGGTTTCTTGACTTAGGCAAAATGGAGTAGGAGCATATATGTGATATGTGAATGACCGAGAATAATACGATATGAGATACCGTATTCTATTCTCGCGATATTTTGGTATGAGCCGGGTCATCGGATCAAGTGTTGATTCGATGAATTGGTACATGATATATTAGTCGGTTATATGCGATATAGGCGGATTGTCGGATCAAGTGTTGATTCGATAATTTAATGTATAATTATATATATGATATATTGCATTACATTATCTAATATTGACTTACTTTATTATTTCATTTTCTCCCCGGATAATATATTGATATATATGCGATATATGTTAAATGTGTTTTTTTTATTACAAAAATATATTATATATGTGATATATAATATTGTAACATATTATAATTACTAATGCAACATGATTAGTGGAGATTAAACATGGTTAGGGTTTGATTTGGGTTAGTTCTTTCATGAAGCTTCTAGAAGCTTTTCTTTTGTTTCTTGTAAAGATATTATGTGTTGATATTTTGTGAGATATTTCCTAACCCAACCCACACCCTTAACCCTAGTTAAGTCTCTACAATGGTTAGCCTTCTCTTTATTAAGCATGGTTGCATTTGTAATTATCATGACAATTTCATTATTCATCACAAAAGGATTCATTCTTCTTCTTCTTCCTTGAGCTCACAAAAGCTTTCTAGGTTTTTATTTTGTGATGGATTAGTGTGAGAATTTGATATTAAAAGAGGGAATGAATCCTACTTCATCATCCTCATCTAATCTAGCCAATTATATTAGGGTGTTCACCTCATTAGTGAGTGAGAGCTTAAGTTAAAGAAACCTCAAGGTAGATCATCTTTGAAAAGGAAGACTACAAGCAAGCATGGATCATTCGGGTTGTGGAGCCTCTCTTGAGTCCGGGAGATCATGGATCACGGCGAAGGGACTTCTACTCGGAGCTTATGAAGTGAAGGAGCGGACTACAAAGGTTGTAATCCCTCTCTCTTAGTTGTAAAGATGTTTACTTGCATGTTTAACCCTAATAATCTAACAAAGATCCTCGCTTAGGGTTGTTCGGCACGTCTAAATTTTAAATCGGGCACGGTTGATGCCTTATAGACCCTTGTAAGAGTGCCTAGTAACCCTACAATTAATCCATCATCTCTTTCTACATCACCAAGGCTACTTGGATTAGCAAACCAAGTGATCTAGTTACCTCGGTTTAGAGGTAAGAGCTCAAAGTAGACACTCTCGGGTGGATCATCTTCGACGTGAGAAAGCCATTGATCAAGATCGATCATGAAGGCCACTAGGAGCATGCTAAAGGAAACGAGTGAAGACCCGAAGGACTTAAGCCTCTTGGTATAAACTCATTCCATAGTAGATAGCTTCTCTTGTATTGCTAGTTGTGTTTATGTTAGATCCGGTTTAGGGTTATTCTAGCGCCAAGTTTTGATAGTTAGAAAAAAATTTGTTTTGCAATCGGCCACGGACGATTGCTAAGGCGTTAGCATAACCTTTCATGGTATCAGAGCCAACCTAAAAAACCTAAACTAGCTTGTTCTAACGTGTTTAAAACATCGATCGACCAAATTTATCAAAACCGCATTTCCATTATCATGTTTTCTGCCGATTTTTAAAAGTGGTCTAAAAATCTTTTTCGGTGTATCAAAAATTCGTGCAGGCATTTTTAAGACCCTAGAAGAAATTTGGGCTCACGATCCCTCCATTACGCCGCGGAACCGCAGCATAACAAGTGTTAGTTATATGTATGCCCTAGAGGCCATTACTGTACATACGGTGTATATTGTAGTGGATGCTTGGACATATATAGGGAGGACTTTCTTGATCGACATGATAGTATGCTATCTGGTTGCACTTTATCTTAACATGTATACTTATTGTCTCTCTATTACATGTTGATAAAGCCCTTAGAATGAGTACTTGACTACCGGGATTATGATAAAGATCATACTAATGGGGACCAAGGTAGTTGGTATGTACATCCTTCAAATGTTCCTAGTAGTGGGAGTATCAAGACGGGGCATCGATATTCTAGAGTAGACTAGCGTATGCGCTTCTTAACCCATATGATGGGCGGTGGATGATCCCACATCCATTGGTGTTTGATATCAGAGAAGGTATATGGGTGCTCAGTGGAGACTGGGTACACTGGACGGACTCGCTGAGAACTCCTAGATGGTATTATACGTATCGTCAGATAGCAGTTCTGTGGTGACGCTGGTACAGGTTAGTCTGTCGACCTGAGATCGTCATAGAGTCTTGTGTGATTCCTACTGTGCTTTGATTTTTACCTTACCACATTCAAGAGATCATGCAAAACGATGGTTTTTGGGTACAGTCCTGAGTCACATGGAGGCAATGAGTGATAGAAGGAGATTCGTCTCTCCCGGTATTGGGGATTGATGTTGCGCTATGCTTGATTAGCCATAACAGGAAATCCCTGACCAGGGTTGCTGAGGTCTACTGGTAAGTGTTACCAGTAGTTTCTCGAACCGTTATGGACCTTGTATCGGCATGACTTATCAGGCTATTGGGGTCTGACGTTATACCACCCCCAGGCTGTGATATGCGACATATCAGACGAAGAGACCGGACTGTACGGTAGTGTTACTGATTAGATTCCCAGGAGTATGAGCAGGCTTGCTTGTTGATCTTCTGATCGCTCAATACCCGGGTGGCCGTTACGTTTAGCAGACCGCTTGCGGCTTGTGGATAACTGATATGATCACCACCTACTGCCGGCGTATTGACGAGTCTTTAGAGTCCTACACAGAGGTTTCCTGGCTCAAGCGAAACGAAGTAGGAGCATATATGTGATATGTACGGGACCGAGATTAATACGAGTATGTGGTACCGTATTCTATTCTCATGATATGTGATATCGGTCAGTTATATGTGATATAGTCGGGCTGTCGAATGTTGATTCAACAAGTTGATATATATGATATTAGTCGGTTGCATGTGATATAGCCGGATTATTAATCAAGAGTTGATTTGATAATTTAATGTATAATTATATATTTGATATATTAAATTACATTAACTAATATTAGCTCAGTTAAGATTTTTTTTTCTCACTTGTGTACACTTAGTATATATGTGATATATATTAATGTACATTATTTTGTGTCATGCTTGATGCCACATGCTACATGGGGGTATGAGACTCACATTATGCTTATAATAATGTGAGGTTTTATTTATTTAAAGTAATTCAATATTAGTTGGAAATTGTCATGCTTGGAAGCTTGGAGAAGCTTAAAGCATTTTTGACTTAGTCCACTAGTTTTGTTTTACTTGTAGATATTTATTAACCTAACCATTATTGTTAGATATGGTTTAGTCTCTACATGAGTTAGTGTATGACATAAACTCACCCATGGTTGCTATTCTCACCTCATGAGTTTCATTCTCTTCTCTCTTCATCTTCTTCTTCATCAAGATCTTAGCTCTCTAGGTTTATAGGAGATGAAGAAAAATAGTGAGAAAATTATTTCTAAAGTGAGCAAAATTCCTACTTCATCAACCTCTTCTCTACTAGCCATTTAGATTGGGTTGTTTCTTCACTAGTTCATCACTTAGTGAAGATGTAGCTTGAGTTAGTGTCTCCTCGACGTAGATCATCATCGGCCTCGAAGACTTCAAGCAACCTTGTTCATTTCACCTTGTGGAGCCTCACTTGAGTCCGGGAGATCACTACTTGGAGCGAAGGGACTTCTACGCGGAGCTATTGAAGTGAAGGAACAGTCTACAAAGGTTGTATTTCTCGTTCACTTAGATGTAAAGATGTTTACATGCTTGTTCGTCTAATTCTCTAGTTTAGATTCTAGCGTTAGGGTTCTTTAGCGCGGCAAATTTTTGAAAACGGCATGGACGATGCCTCCCGAAACCCAGCGGCCGTCCTAAGGAACCCTGCAGTGGTATCAGAGCCATGCTATAGAATTAGACGATGATTGTAGAATTACAAAACCGAAACAACTCCGAAACACCCGATACAAAAACACACCTTCTTTCGAAATTTTTAAGGTGTCTAAAATTTTTTTAAGCAATTGCAGATTATTATATGAGATGTAACATGAACACCACAGAAAACTTAGCCCCCTCCCCCCCTCCCCGCCGGAATTTAGCCGGCCACATGAAGGATAAATAGGCCTGCTTGATTTTCCTGCAAGATTCTGGGTTGAATTTTTGGTGGTGTTCGAGTCTCTGGGTTTTGGTATTTCAGGTGTTTCTTGTTTTTGCTAAAATTGCATGTGATGTTATCTTTGTGCAAAGGCAAATTAGAGTGTTTCGTAGTCGTAATTCTAACATCATTTTGGGTTATTTAGATGACGTTAAAAAGTTCGAACAGATATCGATAACTCAATTTTTCCCTCGCTGAAAATTTTCCAAGAGTTGGATTTTTTTCCAAGTTTGAAATCTTCAGAAAATCATGAAAGCGATTCTGTGGACCCTCTAGAAGAACGATACATAAACTCGACTTTTTGGATCGCGGAACCGCGGACATACCCTAGGGTTTAAGGCAGTACCGTGGTGACATGAGTGAGGCATGGGTTGGCCCTTCTACGGATGGTTCATAGGTGCTGTGGCATATTCTGGGTACTTTATAAACTCCGCTCAAGTGTTGAGCTCTTTGGGAAATTTTGGGTGTTTGTTGATTCGATCGAAAAATTTAACATCGTCTAGGTATCTGTGATTGTGATACAATATTTGGAATCCACATATTTAGTTATGTGATAACTAATTTGAATTTTATAAATCTAGCAATTCAGTCTCATCTGATCGGTTGCCACGGAATTTTGATGTGGATCAAAAGTCTGTTGCAATTACGTAGCGTACGTGGATACTCGCCGGGTAACTTTACTAGATAGCCACACCCCATAGTCCCGACCAAGTGACTGTAAGAGAACCCCGTCGCCAAAAGCATCCGTTCGAGTACTCGCGGCCGCGGTGTTTCGCCTAAGTGCACTTCGTCGACGGCATCAGGGGTGCGGCCGTCTACTAAAGTTTCTGATGAGAATTCGATCAGTTTGTCGGGAATCTTATTGAATTACCCGACTGGTTATTGAAAAGTATTTTCGATAACGAGACTAAAATGCGGGGTTTATAATTGTTAGGCATGTGATGTCTAAGGAATTCATTTGGTTAGGCATGAAATCCAAAGTATGTGATACATTGGGTTTATGACGTCTAAGGTAGTTGCGGATTCCAATTGTTGTAGTTTTCACTTTCTTTTCTGCGACCGTAAGTGCAATATGTGGTGTATCGCCGGTTTCGTTGCTATATGTCAACGACAATTGGGATATGCATATTTACTTACGTTGATGACATGTGATGTTATGTGTTGCTGTGATATGTTATATTGGATCGTCGTGTTTTGAATAGCCGGGGGTTTTATGTGAGATGAGAGTTTTTCATTTTCATTCATGTAAAAACTTGTATGTAATATTCTTTTATTGGGGCACTTCCGGGTTGAGGATGATGTCACCATTGATGTATATTATTTACTTTTCCATATTAGGATAGACCCAAGGCGGGGAGCACAAGTAACCGGGTTCTAGAGTCCAGAGGGAGACCATCTCAAGGAGTTGAGACCGGGTCTCCTAACTCTAAAATTGGTAGGGTTGCTTGCCGCTCTCGTAGGGGTCTAGGGATGTGGGTTTGGCTATTCATCGCGACCGTGGAATCCGTATTTTTTACTGGCTTAATTTAAAACACGGAAATCCTAGTATATTCAATATTTCATATGTTATCTTCAGCTGCTGATATTCTGTGATGTGATCACTTGATATTCTAAGATGAATGCTTATATTATATATATGATATATAATAAATATTGCTGCTTTCATTTCTTCTGTGATGCTTAGGAAGCATAAATGATGGGACTTCATTAATGAGATTAATAAAATAAAAGAAACCTAAAGATGTTGTAGAAACTTGTTTTAAAAACTGGTAGCTCTAGTTCTTGCTTTACATGGCGGTATTCCTTATAGGATATCCAGCACATTATTCGATAAGGAAAGAGCCGAGATCCCTTCACCGGGAGTGACCTCTTTAGTATTCGTGCTGCGTTTGTTGACTATGTTAAGGCGTAGTGTGCGGTAGCTGATTAGTGCTTATCTGCTAAAGCATATCATGCGATTGGATTAGGGTAGTCATACGACTTTGTTGACTATGTTAAGGGTCGTGCGGGTGGGTTTAATTCAATCAGGAAATAACGTGTTGAACTTGGCTAGCGCTTATGATTTGTTGACTATGTTAAGGTCATAAGTTGCTAGGGGCAAAATATTATCGGGAATTTCAAGTGTTGAAATTTGCAATGAGATTGCATACCTTCTATGAGATAGTTGGATCCCGATACCCACTACGAGTAAGAGTTACTCCTGGGAGAGTTTTACACATTACAATTAGCCGATAAGTAGGTATCTAAAAAGGTGTTAACGGGATTATGCCCCTAGGAAAACGAGGTTTATTTTAATTAGGTCCGTGTGAAAGCACAGGGAACCTCCCTCAAAGTACCAACACTAGCCTGGCCGAAAGATTAGATAACTTATAGGGTGTAATTAATCCCGGCTAGTCTTACCTTTTAGGGTTTGAAGGAAGATTTGATAAAAACAATGGGAGCCATCCTGATTAAATAAAATAATAACCAATCTGATCTTGCAAGAGCATACGCAGAGTGTTTTCTTCTCTCTCTCTCTCTCCTGGTAGCGACCATATCTTGCCTTAATCAAGATAATAATATGGATGTTTTGACCGAACCTGCTTATTATACTGAACTGGGGAACATTGGTTCCATTCTTTATTATAATTATTATAAGACTGAGCAGGAAATAGGGGAATATCCGGATTCCCATGCCACCCAAACGAGGAATGAGCATGTTGATGCATATTCTTCTGGTGTGTTCATTACCGAGAACTTTTTCTCGGTATTCTCTACGTTCTAGGTATAAGATACCGGATCAGGATCCCGCATATGTAATATGTTACATGGGCTACAGATAGATAGAGAACTGGGAATGGGTGATATGTCTCTAAGTATAGAGAATGGTGCAAGTGTTGCAGCCAAATCAGTTGGCAGATATCACCTTGTATTAAATACATTGATTTTGAACAAATGTTATTACATACCGAACCTGATATACAACATTACATTGGTTTCTTTAATAAGTTAAAGAAGGATATAATTTTGTATTGATGGATAATGTTGTGAACATTTTCCTTAATCAAGAGTTGGTTGGATCAGGCACGTTATGTAATGGCATATACGTTCTAAATCAAACCACAGTTCAAAGTATATAGAACACACACAAGAAGAGTAGTTCAGAAATGAACGAATCCTTCTTGTGGCATTGTAGACTAGGTCACATCAATGTGACACGACTAGCTAAGTTACATAAGGATGAATATGAGAATCTGTTCAAATTTTCATCTTATGATACTTTCCAGTCATGTCTCAAAGGTAAAATGACCAATACTCCGTTTACTGGAAACGGGGAGAGAGTTAGTGAACTTTTGGGACGGATACATGATGATGTATACAGTCCTATGTCTACACAATGCCAGGGTTGGTTCTTTGTACTTCATTACATTCATCGATGATCTCTCAAGATTCGAACATGTGTTCCTGTTGAAACACAAGTCTGAAGCTTTTGAGAAATTCAAGGAATATAAGTACGAAGTAGAGAACCAAACGGGTAAAAGTATTAAGTCCTTCAATGTGATCGGAGAAGGGAATACTTGGGCACGGGATTCCTGGATTACCTAAAAAGAGAATAGGATTCTCTCTCAGATTACTCCTCCGACTACACCACAGCACAACGGTGTATCGGGATGGAGGTATCGCACCCTATTAGATATGGTGCGCTCTATGATGAGTACTGTTGAGTTGCCTGTTTCCTTTTGGAGTTATGCACTTGAGAAGCTGTATACCTATTGAATAGGGTTCCGACTAAATCAATGCTTACCACTCCATATATGATATGGTATGGGAAGAGACCATGTCTTAAACGAGTTAAGATATGGGGTTGTCCGGCCTATGTTGAAAAGCAAAATCCGGACAAACTCGAGGCAAGGTCAGTTCTGTAAGTTTATTGGATATCCCGAACATTAGCAAGGGTATATCTTCTACCAAACTGAGGAGCAAAAGGTGTTATGTTTCTCAGCAAGCCACTTTTTTGAGAAAAGGAATTTCTTGTGAAGAAATTTGTGGTCATGAGGTAGAACTGGAAGGAGTTCCAGCTATACAAATTAGGACTGATGATTTAGTGGAACCAAAGGATTCGATAGTCTCCAACGAACCTCGGCCTCTCCGCGAATCTGGTAGGGCTCCTCATCCACTTGAGAGATATTACGGTCTTCTCGGTGACAGTGGGAGCGAAGATTGCATCATGGTAGATGATGGCCCAACTAGGTTTAGGCAGGCCATCACGAGTGGGGACTCTGTGAAATGGCTGGATGCAATGTAATCAAAGATGGAATCCATGTACACCAACAAAGTATGACTTTGAATGTTGCACCTGAAGGGGTAAAACCCATAAGGAGCAAGTGGATCTTGAGATGATTCTTGATGTGGATGGAAAAGTTTAGACTTTCAAAGCTAGACCTGTAGTAAAAGTTTTCCGTCAATAACCAGGTGTGGATTATGATGAAACCTTTTCTCAAGTGGTTATGTTTAAGTCCATCGGGATTAAAGAAGGCATCGTGGAGTTGGAACATTTGTTTTGATGTAGCAGTCATAGAGTTTGACTTCATCAAAAAGGTAGATGAACCTTGTATATACAAGAAGGCTGTAGAGAGTAAGGTTGTCTTCCACGTATTGTACGTAGATGACATACTCTTGATAGGAATTGGTTTCCTATGCTACACTCGGTCAAGCTCCTCTTATCACGAGGATTCTCCATGAAAGATCTGGATGATACCTACTACATCTTATAGATTATGATCTATGGTGATAAATTTATGTGGATATTGGGAGTGTCCCAAATCCAGGTACATTAACACCATTCTAAAGGGGTTTAGTATGGAAGATTCTAAGCATGGTGGTTCGTCCACTTACTCAGGAATCACTCTCTCCAAAAAGATGTCTTTCAAGACTGATTTGGAAAGAGCTCACGTGCAAGGGATACCCTATGCTTCGGCACTAGGCTCTATCATGTATGCGATGTTATGTACCGGACTAGATGTAGCTAACTCACTTGGTGTAGTGATCAGGAATCCATCGGATCTTGGGAGAATCACTAGACAGCTATGGAGGACATTCTTAAGTACTTGAGAAGCACTAAAAGAATGTTCTTAGTTCAAGCTTTCAGAATGATAAGGTCGACTGAAAGTCAATCACAGGCATTGTCTTTACCCTCAGTGGAGGGACGGTATGTTGGAAGAGTTCCAAGCCAGATATCGTGGCATACTAGACGATAAAGGCTGAATGCATCGCTACCAACGATGCTACCAAAGAAATTGTCTGGATTTTTCTTGTTCATGAGATGAACATGGTTCCTACCATTGAGCGTCCAATAACTGTTATTGTGACAACAATGGAGTAGTGGCTTTAGCCTAGGAACGCAGGTCTCATCAACGATCCAGACATATTCTGAGGCAAGTATCACCTGATCACGAAGATGGTTGATCTCCAAGGGATTGAGGTAAGGAGAGTTGACGCAAAAGATAACACGGCGGATCCACTCACAAAGGCCTTACCCTGGAGAGACTTCTATAGGACGTTGAGTATGAGATACTACAACAAATGGCCTTAGTGCAAGTGGGAGATTGTTAGTTATATGTATGCCCTAGAGGCCATTACTGTACATACGATGTATATTGTAGTGGATGCTTGGACATATATAGGGAGGACTTTCTTGCTCGATATGATAGTATGCTATCTGGTTGCACTTTATCTTAACATGTACACTTATTGTCTCTCTATTACATATTGATAAAGCCCTTAGGATGAGTACTTGAATACCGGGATTATGATGGAGATCATACTAGTGAGGACCAAGGTAGTCAGTAAGTACATCCTTCAAATGTTCCTAATTGTGGGAGTATCGAGATGGGGCATCGATATTCCAGAGTAGACTAGCGTATGCGCTTCTTGACCCATTTGATGGGCGATGGATGATCTCACATCCATTGGTGTTTGACATAAGAGAAAGTATACGGGTGCTCAGTGGAGACTGGGTACACTGGAAGGACTCGCCGAGAACTCGTAGATGGTATTATACCTATCGTCAGATACCAGTTCTCTGGTGACACTAGTACAGGTTAGTCTGTCGACCCGAGATCGTCATAGAGTGTTCTGTGATTCCCACTATGCTTTGATTTCCATGTTACCACGTTCAAGAGATCGTGCAAAACGGTGGTTTTTGGGTACAGTCCCGAATCACATGGAGGCAATGAGCGATAGGAGGGGATTCGTCTCTCCCGGTATTGGGGGTTAATGTTGAGCTATGCTCAATTGGCCATAACAGGAAATCCCTGGACAGGGTTGCTGAGATCTACTGGTAAGTGTTACCAGTAGTTTCTCGAACCGTTATGGCCCTTGTATCAGCATGACTTATCAGGCTATTACGGTCTGACGTTATACCACCCCCAGGCTGTGATATGCGACATATCAGACGAAGAGACCGGACTGTACGGTAGTGTTACTGATTGGATTCACAGGAGTATGAGCAGGCTTGCTTGTTGATCTTCTGATCGCTCAATACCCGGGTGGCCGTTACGTTTAGTAGACTGCTTGCGGCTTGTGGGTGACTGATATGATCACCACCTACTGCCAGCGTATTGACGAATCTTTAGAATCTTACACAGAGGTTTCCTGACTCAAGCGAAACGAAATAAGAGCACATATGTGATATGTGCGGGACCGAGATTAATACGAGTATGTGATACCGTATTCTATTCTCGCGATATGTGATATCCGTTGGTTATATGTGATATAGCCGGGCTGTCGAATCAAGTGTTGATTCGACAAGTTGATACATATGATATTAGTCGGTTGTATGTGATATAGACGGATTATTAAATCAAGAGTTGATTTGATAATTTAATGTATAATTATATATTTGATATATTAACTTACATCAATTAATATTAGCTCACTTAATATTTCTTTTTCTCACTTGTGTACACTTAGTATATATGTGATACATATTAATGTACATTATTTTGTGTCATGCTTGATGCCACATTCTACATGGGTGTATGAGACTCACACCATGCTTATAATAATGTGAGGTTTTATTTATTTAAAGTAATTCAATATTAGTTAGAAATTGTCATGCTTGGAAGCTTGGAGAAGCTTAAAGCATCTTTGACTTAGTCCACTAGTTTTGTTTTACTTGTAGATATTTATTAACCTAACTATTATTGTTAGCCATGGTTTAGTCTCTACATGAGTTAGTGTATGACATAAACTCACCTATGGTTACTATTCTCACCTCATGAGTTTCATTCTCTTCTCTCTTCATCTTCTTCTTCATCAAGAGCTTAGCTCTCTAAGTTAATGGGAGATGAAGAAAAATAGTGAGAAAATTATTTCTAAAGTGAACAAAATTCCTACTTCATCAACCTCTTCTCTACTAGCTATTTAGATTAGGTTGTTTCTTCACTAGGTCATTATTTAGTGAAGAGAACGTAGATCATCTTCGGCCTCGAAGACTTCAAGCAAGCTTGTTCATTTCACCTTGTGGAGCCTTACCTGAGTCCGGAAGATCACTACTTGGAGCGAAGGGACTACTACATGGAGCTATTGAAGTGAAGAGCCGGTCTACAAAGGTTGTATTCCTCGTTCAGTTAGATGTAAAGATATTTACATGCTTGTTCATCTAATTCTCTAGTTTAGATTCTAGCGTTAGGGTTCTTTAGCGCTGCAAATTTTTGAAAATGGCATGGACGATGCCTCTCGAAACCCAGCGGCCGCCCTTAGGAACCCTGCAACAAGCATGTTTGCCGCGGTTGCGCGGCCGTATTGGGGTTCCTGTGCACAATTTTTTTATGGGTCTCTTATGTTTGGAATTGTGGTTTATGGGATATTTATTTCTTGGGTCCAGATTTGTTTAAGTACTGGATTAGCACTTGGGGCCTATTCGGAAAAGTTTAGTCGATCGAAATTTTTAAATACGTGTGATTATCAGTACTTAGTTTAGCATATGCGACCGTGAATGTCATTTGATCGGTATATCCCATCTATCTACTATATGTTCTTTTAGATGGGTTTGCGAACATGACATTCATGTTGATGTTCTATGATTGTGCTGATATTGTGGTTGGATTGTCGTGGTGGATATCCGGTGGTGCAATGTTTTAGTACAGTTAAGATTCATTTGTACATTTGATATTGCGGGGCGAGTGTCCGACATGTGGACTGCCGTCTTTGCCGGGTTGTATATTTTTTGTTTGGGGCACGACCGGGTTGAGGTCGATGTCACCATTATTTTTCTTTTCTGTACTAGGATTATTCCGCGGTGGAGTGCATGAATATCCGGGTTCTAGAAGGCAATAAGCCCGCATCTCATGGCATTGAGACGAAGGGGTCTTCAATCTATAATTGGCGGGCTATTCGCCGCACTCGTAGGGGGTATAGGATGACCCACGGAGGGGCGCCTAAGTTACCGGATTCCGTGAAGTGCTGGGTGGCCCATTCACTTTGTTGAAGGGGGTTACCTCACTTCTGGGATTGGCGGGTAACTTGCTGCGCTCGTAGGGGTCCAGGTTTTCATTGCACAGGCTATCCACATGACCGGGAACGTCGGGTCTCATTTGCGGCTCAAATGAAATCCGGGGCTCCAAGATAATCCACCATTCTGTATTGTTGGCTGAGATTTTGTGATAGATTTTGTGATGTTACTTATTATCATGCCTGGGATGAATGTTGTATATATTTATATATATACTAGTAGATGTTGTATATGTTTTGCACCCGCGCTAGTCCAGCCCCGGCTCTGTCGTTAGTTGAGTAACCTAACGGGTGATGACGGGGCCCAGTGGCTAATGCGGATGGAATATACGTACATTGTATTTTCGTTCTTTTCTAGTGTGATAGGATTAATTGATGGGAACGCATTAATTTTTATTAATGCAAGAAAATAAACCTAAAAGATGTTGTTGGAACAAATTTCGAAAAACTACAGTTATATTCTTTCGCTTTGCATAGTGGTATTCGATCGTGAATATCCAGCACCTCATTCCAGAAGGCAAGAGCCGAGATCCCTTCGCGGGGAGTGACCTCTTGAGCAAAAGTCTATAATATAGATTACTCAGTTTTTTCAAAACCAGAAGTTTTTACAAAGCGGAGCCTAAACCACTCCTTTTCAAAAAAACTGCTCAGGTTCCTTCAACAATATCAAGTTCATTACGTTAAAGGGTTTTTTGCCAAAAAATCAGCCGTAGCCCTCCGTCATTTCTTATAAGTAATACTTAGTATTTGTGCTGCGTTTGTTGACTGTGTCAAGGCGTAGTGAACGGTAGCTGAGTACTACTTATTTGTAGCATACGATGCGATTGGTTAGGACAATCGTATAACCTTATTGACTATGTCAAGGGTTATGCGGATGGGTTTAATGCAATCAAGATAATGACGGGTTGAACCTGACTATGACTCATTGATTTGTTGACTGTGTCAAGATCACTTGGGTTCTAGGGGCAAAAACCATATCGGGAGTTTCAAATATACAGGAAACTTGCAGATTTAGCATACCTTCTGGAGTGTGGTGACTAGAGTAGATTCCATCTAGGTTATCACACAATGATAGTTGGATCCCGATTCCACTGATGAGTAGGATTACTCTTGGGAGATTATTTCACTTAACAATCAATGCTATAAACCAAGTAGATGTCTAGAACGGTGTTAGCAGGGCTATTGTAACATTTCAGAAAATATAAAATATTATTTTTGGAATTTAATATTATAATAATATATTTCGAGAAAACTACCAGACTTGCGAATTTGGGGTTTTCGTAAAATGGTATAAATATATTCCAATAATTGTGAAATAATTGGAGATTAAAATGATTTATTCATTTAAAAATATATTTATTGGATTTGGCATTTTTATAATTAATTTTATGCAGTTTAAATAAAAAATTTATTAGTGCACTACTAATCGCGATTAGGCCAAATCCGTCTTTTTAAATAGTCATGTTTAGCGCACCATGACATGTTGCATTTTGTTGCATGTTGTTTCATTTGTGTTGTTTTATTGATATTTGGCTTTAAAAGAAAAAAAGAGAAAAGAAAAGGAGACAATTATTGGAGAGAGAGTGAGACATGAGTTGTGAGAGGGTGAGAATAAGAAAGAGAGAGAAAGAGAGGGCTGCCATCATTTTCCTCCCCCATTTGTTTCCTTCATCTTCCTCAACCTCATGTTCCCTCCACCTCCACCTCCAAGTATCATCTCAAAATCTTCATCAAAACCCTATACTCCCTTCATTAAAAATGATCCCCACCTCATCCTCAACACTTTGGACCAATCAAAGTTGGATTTTGAAGACTTTGAGCAACTCAAGAAAATTCTTGAGTTGCCAAATGAGGTATAATTCTAAACCCTAGCTAAGTTATTATGTTTAGTGTATTCTAGTTTAGTTTAGAATGTGATTAAGTGTGGATTGTGATCTTAGAATTTCCTATATGAGATTTAGGGTTTGAGTTGTGTTGTGGTGATGTATAATGGCTGTTACAAGACCTTAGTGTGGATTGTATGGACAAAAACAGAGAATACGAACTTAAGATTTGTTCCGTGTCGGTTTTGTATTAGGTTTTAGCTTACAGGGAATCTGCAGCAACCTGGGCCACTTATAAGAAAATCTAGCAAGTCCATAGACCTAAGCAAACGACCAGAAGACCACCCTGAGAAGACGAACCCCAACAGAGCCTCTAGGGCCGGAGAGCTCGGATATTAGGGCGATGTCGCTAGATTTGTGTGGAGTGCCGGTGTTGAGTTTTTGGTGTATCTCCTAATACCTGTAACCTATCCCCTATACTTGCTAGTTTAGTCCTAATTTAACTTGAGATAAATCTGGGAGCATATTGGGTTGGTTTTGGATATGTTTTCCGATATTGGGATTATTGGTTTTGATATTTAATATTGTATTTGGTCGTTGGATGTTTATACGTCAACGACGAGGGTTGTTTGGTTGCTTTTGCATGCGTAGGCTATAGGTTCTAACCTATGAGCGCACCGTGTGCCGTATTGGTTTTCCGGACTTGATTTTAATAGCATTAGGACTGTGTATTTATTGTAGGTACTTCGCATGGATTCCGAGATGACGAAGCACATCGACTACGGCTGAACAAAGAGTTCCACAAGTGATTAGATTTATATCTACGGGGGAAGTCGGGTGGATGGCGTATAGCACCCCCGCAATTAATAAATGGAAATCGATATTTAGAATATGGTTAGAGAAATCTATACTAAAAACCTATGGATGTGATTAAAGGTTTAGTATGAAATGATATGATTGATAAGGATGTCTCGAAGTGATATATAAGGATGTGAAACGTAAATGGGAATCACGATACATAAATATATGTAGTTGCACGAGAATAAGTATGAGATTTAGAGTAGCATGGCATGAGATTCATAAGATAGAATGTATATATAAAATGACTTGATATGAGATATTGATGTGATGAAAAGAGTATATGATGAGAATGATGACTTGGTTGATATGTCTTATACGGATGTGAGTCGATATGAGATAATTGATACCTTTGCCGGTCCCATGATATGAGATTGATATGGATGTGACCTAGGATATAGGCATATAGATATATATAAAGATTTGAATAATGAATGATATGCCGTACGAGACGTTAGGTCCATACCCTCATTGTCATATAGGTTGATAAGATCCCTAATTGTTTAATGCCGCCGTACGATGGATTACCGTACGTGATGAGTTTTACCTGATGATTGATCCATACCCTTAACTAGAGAATGCTGTACGATGGATTATACCGTACGTGATGTTTGAGGCTAGATGCAGATTGATAGACTCACCAACTCGGTTATGTGATAGATACGTATACCTTATAGCATTGAGCATACGATTTACTTGCTGCTACGTTCATGATATTCTCATCTTGTTATATATGTACATGTGCTAGTACACCTACACCATTATCGATGATGCGTATGTTACACTTACACAAATTTTCCGGCTCACACACTTTCATCATCGATAATTGCTATGTCACTTACAGAGTAGAATTGCCACATCATTATGCTATGTTGCATGATATACTTGCTGTGCTCACATCATTATGATATGTCGCATGATATACTGATATGCTCACATCACTGTTATATGTTGCATGAGATGTTGATATGCTCACATTTCTGTTATATGTTCGCATACATCATGCTTTATGATTATATGCATTGAAATGATGTTTTCATAAGATTCTGGATTTGAGAACCGTGGTTATATTTCAAAACAAAGTATGTATTGTTTTAAAACCCCGGTTTCTCTTGATATGATATTTCGAGACGTCCACCATGTGCTTTCTCGGTTATGAGTTATGTGATACCCGATTTGAGGAGCTGGATGGGGCCGTTTGCGGGTACATGGTGGACCCGGTATGGTACCCCGGGGCAAGAAAGGTATGTTGTGCAGTAGACGATGAGCTTGGCAGAAGGACCACTACCTACCGGTGATAGTATTTGGACTCGGCGGTTATCCGGAGGATACTGACCGGAGTCGTAAGATGATATGGGCCGATCCGGACTGACGGAGCCCGTGGGCCAATCCGGACTGACGGAGCCCGTGGGCCGATCCGGACTGACGGAGCCCGAGATATGAGGATTTACGTGTCGATGTTGAACACGTGTTTCATGATGTTTCGAGTGTCGATGTTGGACACTCAGCTTCCATGATTTTGATGTGTCGTTGATGGACACACGTTGATTGATATCCTCATATTTACATGAATATGCTTTCATGATATTTACGTGCATGATGTTGTTGTGTCATTAATGGACACGTAGATGTTATCCACATGCAGATAGACATTGATTATATTGTTGGCACATATGCAGATGCGGTCACCCTAGATATCATAGTATTACCTTTATGATATAGTTGACCTAGGAATCGTTATTTTATTCGATTTCTATCTGTTGATGTTTTCTACTCACGAGTTGGCAACTCACCCATGTTGTGCCACAGTTCTTGCAGGTTGACCACATGGATCAGTAGCGGCATCGTTGGCACACAGCTTGCATTCGGGTGATTTGCTTTGGTAGGTGGGACATATTGGATCGTGCCACTCTTGTATTTATTATTCCTGTTGTATCTAGTCAACTCTATCAATCAAAACTAGTATTTGTATAAATAGTAAGACTTAGAAAGACTTGTGGTTGCGAGACTTAGAGCGAGGGTTTATGTTCGCTACTTGTGGTTTTGATGTCTTTCTTTATTTACATTCTTCTCTTGTGTTGATCTTCGCCGTTGGGCGCCGTATATATATATTTCTGTCTTGCGTGGTTGTGATTCCGCCGATTGGCGAAGAGCTAGCTTCCGCTTGGGGATGCCTTTTATATTATCATGTATAT
The DNA here is from genome assembly GCA_030015575.1 of Agapanthus africanus. Taxonomy (NCBI): domain Eukaryota; kingdom Viridiplantae; phylum Streptophyta; class Magnoliopsida; order Asparagales; family Amaryllidaceae; genus Agapanthus; species Agapanthus africanus. The sequence goes on along the minus strand of CM057343.1, from coordinate 301,230,182 downwards.
GTGGTTTTGGATCAAAATATACAAAGGATGTGCTGCCCAAATTTTTAAAAGACGAAACATGTTTTTTCCACTAGTAAAATCCACTTGCATTTTTCATGTTCCATTATCCATGCATTTAAGAAAACTTTTGATTTCATCATACCTTTATTTCAAAACTTCACCTCTTCTATTTTCTTAAAATGATTTATATTTCTAGGCTTACTTAATTTACGTTGCGCCTTTAGACGTTGCGTGATTTAAGTGCCAGTCACGGGCTAATATTTTCAGGTCGTGACAGCTATGCCTCTAAGGAAAAGAGGTTACATAATTAAAGAACTTCGCGTAAGCGTTGGAAAACCTCCCTCGAAGTACCAACACTAGCTTGGCCGAAAATTTAAGCAAGTATTGTAACGTGCGATTATCCCGACTAATTCTCCGTTTAAGGTTTGATAGAGAATTCGAGGAAACTGTGGGAGCCATCCTGGTTAGATAAATTAATAACCAATCTAATCATACAAGAGCGCACGCTAAGTGTTTCATTTCTCTCTCTCAAGGTAGCAACCATTTCACGCTCTAATCAAGATAATAAAATGTATGGCTTGACCGATCTGAATTCTTATTCGGGGCTGAGGAACGTCGGTTCGGCTCTAAACTATGACATTTGTCATGAGTATGAACAAGAGAAAGAGGATTGCATGAATTCCTTAATGACCCCAACGAAGAAGAAGCACACTGTTGCGTCTTCTTCAGGTGTTCTTGTTATTGAGAACTATTTTTCGGTCAGTCCTACCTCCTGGGTACTAGATACCGGATCAGGATCTCATATCTGTAATTTATTACAGGGACTGAGAAAAAGTAGGATAGTTGGACCTGGTGATATGTCCCTCAGAGTAGGGAATGAAGCACAAGTTGATGCTGGAGCCGTTGGTGAATATCACCTAGTTTTGCCAAAAGGCAATACTATGATTTTGAACAATTGCTACTATGTACCTTTCATGGTTTGCAACATCATATCAGTTTCTTTACTTGATAAAGATGGATATAAGTTTGTTCTTGATAGAAATATCATGAACATTTACCTAAATCAGGTATTGGTTTCAGAATGTACACTGTGTAATGGTATCTATGTTCTAAATCAAAACACGGTTTTCAATGTACAAAACACACGCAATAGGAAGAGTTCAGATACGAATGAATCCTACTTGTGGCATTGTAGACTTGGTCATATCGAAGAGAAAAGACTGAGTAAATTGCATAAGGATGGATATTTGAATACGTTCGAATTTTCATCTTATGAAACTTGTCAGTCATGTCTCAAAGGAAAAATGACCAAATCTCCGTTCACCGGACACGGAGAGAGAGCAGCAGAGCTCTTGGGACTCATACACAGTGAGGTACGTGGTCCAATGTCTATAAATGCAAGGGATAGGTTCTCGTACTTCATCACATTCACTGACGATCTCTCTAGGTTCGGATATGTGTATCATTTGAAAAACAAATCTAATGCTTTTGAGAAATTTAAAGAATACAGAAACGAAGTAGAGAACCAGACTGGCAAAAGTATCAAGATCCTCCGATCTAATAGAGGAGGGGAGTACTTAAGCACGGAGTTCCTAGAATACTTAAAAGAGAATGGTATTCTCTCTCAGCTTACCCCTACGTATACACCACAGAACAACGGTGTATCGGAGCGGAGGAATCGTACCCTATTGGATATGGTTCGCTCCATGATGAGTAGTGCTGAGTTGCCTCTTTCATTCTGGGAATATGCGCTTCAAACAGTGGCACATCTTTTGAATCAAGTTCCATCCAAATCCGTGCCTAAGACTCCGTATGAAATGTGGAGTGGTAAGAGTTTGTATCTTAAACATGTTAAGATTTGGGGTGCCCTGCTTATGTCAAAAAGAAAAACCCAGACAAACTCGGGGTATGGTCAGTTTTGTGTAAGTTTGTAGGATACCCAAAGGATTATTGTTTCTAAGAACGCCACATTTTTGTAAAAAGAATTTCTTGCAAAAAATATTAGTGGCAGCGCGGTAGAACTAAATGAAGTTCCAGAAACACAAACCGTAACTGAAGATTTGGTGGAACCGCTAGATTCAGTAATCCCAGACGAACTTCAGCCACTCCGTGGATCTAGTAGGATTTCTCATCCGCCCGAGAGATACTACGGTTTTCTCATAGAAGGGGATCGAGAGGATTGCATCTTGGAAGAAGATGATCCTACTAGTTACAAGCAGGCCATTATCAGTAGGGACTCTGATAAGTGGCTAGATACTATGCGATTCGAAATGGAGTCTATGTATACCAATAAAGTGTGGACCTTGGATATTGCTACATCTGGGGTGAAACCCGTTGGATGGAAATGGATTTACAAAAGGAAATTTGGTGTGGATGGGCAGGTGGAAACCTATAAGGCTAGACTCGTTGCAAAAGGTTTTCATCAAAGATCAAGTGTGGACTATGACGAAACCTTTTCTCCAGTGGCTATGCTTAAATCCATTCGGATCCTACTTACCATTGCTGCCTTCCATGGCTATGAGATCTGACAGATGGACGTAAAAACGACTTTTCTAAACGGATGTTTGGAAGAGTGAGTTTATATGGATCAGCCAGAAGGTTTTGTAGACAGTGGGAACAACGGAAAGGTGTGCAAGTTACTCAAATCCATTTATGGATTGAAGCAGGCATCACAGAGCTGGAACATCTGTTTTAATGAAACAGTCAAGGAATTTGACTTCATCAAGAACTAGGATGAGCCATGTATTTATAAGAAGATTATAGGATGAACTATCGTATTCCTAGTCTTGTACATGGACGACATACTTTTGATAAGAAATGATATTCCTATGCTACAATCGGTCAAGCTGTTCTTGTCACAAAGGTTCTCCATGAAGGACCTGGGTGATGCCTCATACATTCTGAGGATCAAGATCTATAGAGATAGATCCAAGAGATTATTAGGACTTTCGCAGTCCAGGTACATAGAGACCGTACTAAAGAGATTTAGTATAGAAGATTCTAAGCGCGGTAACATACCCGCATTGCACGGAATCACCTTCTCCAAGGAGATGTTTCCCAAGACTGACGAGGAGAGGGTTCACATGAGCATTATATCCTGCGCTTCGGCAGTAGGATCTATAATATATGTGATGCTATGTATAAGACCAGATTTAGATTACGCGCTAAGCGTGGCGAGCCGGTATCAGTCGAACCCAGGTGAGAACCACTGGACAGCAGTGAAGAACATTCTCAAGTACCTGAGAAGGACTAAGGAGATGTTCCTGGTTTTAGGTAATGGAGACCTGAAGGTCGAGTCATTTACCGATTCAAGCTTCCAGAGTGACAAGGATGACAGCAAGTCTGTGTCGGGTTTTTTGTTTACCCTCAATGGAGGGGCGGTGTAACGTTTTAAAAAAAACCGTTTAGGTGAATTTTCCGATAATCGGTAATATAACTTGTGTTTTCCGTAAAACTTAACTATAATTATTTTTCAACATACACTTAATTATACCTATTTTAATTATGTAATTGCTAGTATTTGGTATTTAATTAGTCACTTATAAATTTGCTAGTTTACTTAAATATTTTTCTAAATTAATTATTTTTAAATATTATTTTAAGCTTTCACTTATACATTTATATAATTAGTGTTAATTACAAATGAGAATGGGTTAATTACACATTTGTGAACCATGACAACTTAATAACAAGTTTATAATATGTTCTCTTTTTCTCAAGTTGTCTTCATATTTCTAGAGAATTCTAGGATGAAGTTAATTAGGAAAATTAAATAATTAAGAAAATGAGTTAAAAGATGTAATAATTGGGGGTTTTCTTGACTTGACTACAAACACACACACACACACTCAATTCCCTCTTTCTCCACTTGGCCGAGCCTCATGGCAGTACCCTCCCCCAATTCTCCAACTCTTTTCCCACTTCAAAAATCATCAAATTCCATTAAAAATCCACACAAATTCTCACTAATTCTTAGATAAATCTTCACCCATATTTCCTTGGCCTAAACTAGCTTGGATCTAAGAGCAAGATGGCATTTTAGAGGCTAAGTTTGCAAGTTTGATCTCAAACTTGTTGAGGTATAAATCCTAACCCTACGGTTAAATTGTTGGTTAATTACTTTAATCTGATTTAATTAAGTATTTATATGGTTCTAATTGCAAGTTTGAAATTTCAAGAGAAAGATTTGGGTTCAAGTTAGGGTTTTTATCATTTGATTATGGTTACAATGTGTAGTTTAACATCTTAAGACTTGAAAAATCTAAACTAGTTGTTAATTTGCTAATTGTTACTTCTAAATTGTCTTAATTATATAATCTTGCAAACTAAATTTTTATGATTAATGTAAATAGGTGAGATTAAAATCTAATTAATAATTGTGTAGCCTAATTAAGATATTAAATGAACATTGTGGCCACTAGATTTGTTAAAACATCTAGATTTGCACTAAAATGGTTAGGTGATGCTTACTAGGTTTTTGGAATAAATCGATTTTAATTAAGTTTGAGGTTTTGATGATCTATAACCTATTTCCTAAAATATCTAGTGTGTTGTGAGTGCACGATTGGTATGATTGGATTCTAGGCTTGGTAGTTGTCACATATAGCGACCCTAGTTGTGGTTTGTGGCGTTGTCGCGAGCGCGTTTTGTGCACCAAGTGTGTGCGTGTCTAGTTAGTGCTCGTGGTTGACTTGTATCGTTTGTGTCTGTGACTATTCGTATATCTATCCTCTGATTACTTGTGTGCGATTCTGTAAGTCGATGTACAACACCCCACAACTTGCGGGGAGGCGGAAAAATGAAAAACGATCTTGTTCTTTGCTTAAATATCAACTAACCGTACGAATCGAAGCTAAACGATAACTAACAAGAAACATAGAAGTTCTATACTACTATGTTTAGGGATTATACCTAACGAATCGTGTCATTCGTCTTTACGAACTCTTCCTCCTCCTCGGCCTTCTCGAAGTAGTAGACGATCCACCCGAGAGCTTTACTCCAAGCTTAGCCTCTAAACTTGAGGCAACTAACCTTCTTTAAGTGCTAATCAAAGAAGCTAGGTGATATAGAGTGAGGGTTATGGTTTAATTAGTCTAACTAATCCTTGTACTCAACACATGAGAGGGGAGGATTAGGGTTTGAAGAGGGAGAGCTTGAGGAGAGAGAAGGTGAAGATAATAATGAAGTGAGAATAATGAGTTATGATAATATATATCAAGCATTTCTTTTTTCAAGAAAAGAAAAGAAATGAATTTAACAACCATGCTTGATAATATCTAGTGATGATTCACATCCATGAGTCATTAAGCATTTATGATGCATTAATGACATGGATGAATCATCCATATGACTTACTAATCACATTCATTGTATATGCCACCTAAACCTCCTTAGTCACCATCTTCTAGAAGCTTCTCGCGCAATTACGAGAACGCCCCTCCTTTCCGCAAAAATACGGAAAAACTTTAGACTGTATAAATCCAATAACCGGATACCAGTAACTGGCTTAAACCAAAACCGACTGGTAAAAACTGTCCGAAAGTCGTACGTGCGTAAACACAAGTATGCGTCCGAACCCTTGTCGTAAAACCATACGACCTCTATATCGTTTCGCCTGGAGTAGGGAAACTCTCTGTGTGGGACTCTAGAGACTCGACTACTACGCTGGCAGTGGGTTTAACCACAGACCGCAAGCGGCACTAGCTGTACGTAACGGTCCCCAGGTAGATGTCGATAAGAAGGCCGATGAGGAAACCCATCCGAACTCCTACTGAGCCTGCTGTGACAATCTCCATACAGTCCGGTCCGTTCGTCTTAGACTATCGCATATCGGGCCTAGGGGGGCGGCAAGCGTCAGTCCCCTAATAGCGGTATAAGTCATGTCGGAGGGAAACCCATTACACCCTGAGAAACTACTGGAACCTACCAGCAAATCTCGCTTGCCCTGGCCAGGGACTTTGCGTAATGGCTCTCTGACACAGCGCGATATCAACCCCCAATACCGGGAGAGACGAATCCTGTCTAACCGCCACTGCCTCCAAGTGCTCGGGACTGCACCCAACTGCTACCTGTTTGCACGACTCCTTTGAGCCGTGGTAGGGTAGCAATCTAAGAACAGTGGGACACACTCGAGGCGAAGTAGCAGTGTCAAGTCTGCGGACTATGCTGTACTCATGTCACCTAGGAACTGTTCACTGACGACTGGTATAAAACCAACCAACAGTTCCCTGTGAGTCCTGTCCGGTGTACCCGTAACCTAACGAGCACCCGCATACTATCTCCAGCACGACATACTGACGGCTGTGGGACAGACCATCTCCCCAACTGGGATAAGAAGCGTACACACTAGTCTACTCCGGAGTATCGATGCCCTGTCTCGATAATCCAACGACTAGGGACCTGCATAAGGATGTGCTTGTAGACTACCCAGACCCCACTAGTGTGACTGCCAACACAACGCTGGTAGTCAAGCAAGATCCTTAGAGCTCTATCAATACGTATACTCACATATTAAGATAGAAAAACCAAGTAGCATACTACCATGTTTAGCAAGACTGTTATATACATGTGAATATCCCAAGCTTCCATTAAGTAATATACAAACTAGTATGATACAGTAATGGCCTTCTAGGGCATAAACACTAACAATCTCCCACTTGCACTAGGGCCATGTACTGGTGTATCGAAGACCGATGATCTCGAGTAGCCTCTCGAACTGAATCTGAGGTAGGGCCTTTGTGAATGGATCAGCAATGTTCTCTTCAGAAGAAACTCTCCGAACCTCGATCTCCTGACGATCAATGATCTCCCTGATCAGGTGATACCGCCTTAAGATGTGTCTGGACTTCTGATGGGACCTTGGTTCCTTCGCTAAAGCTATAGCTCCGTTGTTGTCGCAATACAGAGGTATTGGATCAACTATGGTAGGAACCACCTGAAGTTCTGTTAGGAACTTCTTCATCCAGACTGCTTCTTTTACGGCATCGCAAGCAGCTATATACTCCGCTTCCATCGTTGAGTCAGCAACGGTGTCCTGCTTGGAGCTCTTCCAGCACACCGCCCCTCCATTGAGGGTAAAGACATAACCCGACATGGACTTGGAATCGTCCTTATCACTCTGGAAGCCGGAATCAGAAAAGGCCTCCAACCTGAGGTCTTTTCCGCCGTAAACCAAGAACATCTCCTTAGTCCTTCTCAGGTACTTGAGAATGTTCTTTACTGCTATCCAGTGCTTCTCCCCTGGGTCTGACTGATACCGGCTTACCACGCTCAGTGCGTAAGCTACATCTGGTCTGGTGCACAACATCGCATACATTATAGAGCCTACCGCAGAAGCGTAGGGTATAATAGACATGCGTTCCCTTTCCAAATCAGTCTTGGGAGACATCTCTTTGGAGAGGGTGATTCCGTGACAAGCCGGTAGATTACCGCGCTTAGAATCTTCCATACTGAATCTTTTCAGTACAGTGTCGATATACCTGGACTGCGAAAGTCCCAACATCCTCTTGGATCTATCACGATAGATCCGGATCCCCAGAATGTAAGAGGCATCACCCAGGTCTTTCATGGAGAACCTGTGTGACAAGAATCCTTTGACAGATTGTAGCATAGGAATGTCATTTCCTATCAATAGAATGTCATCCACGTACAAGACGAGGAATACGACACTTCTGGCTACAACTTTACTATATATGCACGGTTCATCTGGATTTTTGATAAAGTCATATTCTTTGACTGTCTCATCAAAACAGATGTTCCAACTCCGCGATGCCTGCTTTAGTCCATAAATGGACTTAAGCAGCTTGCATACTTTCCCGCTGCTCCCACTCTGATTGAAACCCTCTAGCTGATCCATATAGACGCACTCTTCTAAATTTCCATTTAGAAAAGCCGTTTTTACGTCCATCTGCCAGATTTCATAATCATGGAAGGCAGCAATAGCAAGAAGGACCCGAATGGATTTGAGCATAGCCACTGGAGAAAAAGTTTCGTCATAGTCCAAACCAGGTCTTTGACGAAAACCCTTTGCAACAAGTCTAGCCTTATAGGTTTCCACCTGTCCATCTACACCAATCTTTTTCTTGAAGATCCATTTGCATCCTATGGGTTTTACCCCATCTGGAGCAAAGTCCAAAGTCCATACTTTGTTGGTGTACATGGACTCCATTTCGGTCCGCATTGCATCTAGCCATCGTACAGAGTCGCCGCTCTGGATGGCCTGCTGGAAGTCAGTAGGTTCATCATCATCTATGATGCAATCCTCTCTATCCCCATCTATGAGAAAACCGTAGTATCTCTCAGGCGGATGAGACGGCCTACTACTCCTGCGGAGGGATGCGGGAATGTCCTGTTCTTCTTGAACTTCCGGTTCTACCAAACTTTCAGTAGCAGCTTGTGGTTCTGGAATTTCTTCCAGTTCTATTTCGCTCCCACTTATTTCCTTTTCTAAAAACTGATGTTCTAGAAAATGGGCATTACGAGAAACAAAAACCTTTTGTTCCTCTGCGTAATAGAAATAATATCCCTTGGAGTTCTTTGGATATCCCACAAACATACATTTTACTGATCGTGCCTCGAGCTTGTCCACATGCTGCTTTTTAACAAAAGCTGGACATTCCCAAATCTTCATATGCTGAAGATGGGGTTTCTTCCCAGTCCACATCTGATATGGAGTGGTAGGCACAGTCTTGGTAGGAGCCCTGTTCAAAAGATATGCCGCTGATTCTAGCGCATAACCCCAGAAAGATCGCGGTAACTCAGCATTACTCATCATGGATCGTACCATATCCAATAGGGTTCGATTCCGTCTCTCCGATACACCATTATGCTGTGGAGTGTATGGAGGAGTAAGCTGAGAGAGAATTCCTTTCTCTTTTAGGTAACTAAGGAACTCGGCACTCAAGTATTCACCACCTCGATCAGATCTAAGTGTCTTGATACTTTTGCCGGTTTGGTTTTCTACTTCATTCTTATACTCTTGGAATTTCTCAAAAGCCTCGGATTTATGTTTCATCAGATAAATGAATCCGTATCTTGAGTAATCATCCGTGAAAGTAATGAAATAGGAAAAACCACCTCTTGCATGTGTAGACATTGGACCGCATACATCGCTGTGTATGAGTCCTAAGAGCTCGCTCGCTCTTACTCCATGTCCAGTAAATGGAGTCTTTGTCATCTTTCCTTTGAGACAAGATTGACAAGTGTCATAAGTTTGATATTCGAACGAGTCCAAATATCCTTCTCTATGCAACTTAGTCAACCTTCTCTCATTGATGTGACCCAGTCTACAATGCCATAAGAAAGCTTTATTTAAATCTGGAGACTTTCTTTTTAGTGTGTTCTGGACATTGAAAATTTGGAGTTGGTTTAAAACATATATACCGTTATTTAGGGTACCGGACCCAATCAAACCATGATTAAGGTGGATGTTAACAACATCTCTTACAAACGTGAAATCATAACCTTTATTTGATAACAAGGAAACTGATATGATATTACACGTTAAGCTTGGTACAAAATAACAGTTATGTAAAACCAAAATGTGTCCACTCGTCAATCCTAGGTGATAATCCCCGACGGACGCAGCTCCCACGCTAGCTCCGTTAGCAACCTTTAGGGTCATATCACCTTCCTTCAGCACTCTACGGTTTCTCAGTGCCTGCAATGAATTGTAAATATGAGATCCTGATCCGGTATCCAATACCCAGGAAGTAGAGTTGATCGACAGACAATTCTCAATTACAAACACACCTGAAGTCGAAGCCACAGCTTGCTTCGGTTCCTGGTTCTTGGCGTTCCACGCCTTGCAATCCTTCTTCCAGTGCCCTTTCCTGTGACAATGGAAGCACTCATCCTGGCCAACTACCGGTACCGCAAACTTTTTCTTTCCCTTCCCTCCCACCTTACTAACACCTCCTCTAGGTTTGTTGGCGGCCTTCTTCTTCCTTCCTTTGGCCCTAGCCTTGGACCCGGAAGAAGATGCACCGCTAACAAACATAGCGGGTGTTTCTCTTGCTTTCTGCAAGGTGCCCTCTGCACTCCTTAACATGTTCAGGAGTTCTGGAAGTTCAACTTCTTTTCTTTGAAGGTTGAAGTTCAGGATAAACTGGGCGTAGGTGTGAGGAAGGGACTGGAGAATAAGGTCTGTATAGAGCTCATTATCCAAAGTCGTCCCAAGGTCTGCGAGCTCTTCAATATAGCCGATCATCTTTAGGACATGTTCTCCTACTGATGACCCGACAGCCAACCTCGCTAGAAACAAGTTCTTAGAGGTCTCGTATCTTGCTATACGAGATTGCTCTCCATAAAGTTCCTTTGTATGGAGAAATATGCCATCTAGGGTCATATCCTCGTGCCTCCTCTGATGTTCATTGTTCATTGAGGCAAGCACGATGCACTTGGCTTTCGCGCAATCTAAATCCTAGGTTTTGCGGATTTCCTTATCCGCATTGCTGGATTTGGGACCAGGGACAGCAGGTGCCGTAGCGGTGAGGACGTACCCCAATTTGTCATAGGTCAAAACCATTTTGACATTCCGCAGCCAATCTTTATATTTTGGCCCTGTCAGTATATTTTTCTCTAAAAGTAACTTAAGTCCAGTCATTTTCAGGGTCGCTGCAATTAGGAGAGAGAGAAGAAAACTCTTTAGCATGATGCTCTTGCAAGTTTAGAATGGTTTTTAGTTTATCTAAACTGGATGGCTCCCACTGTTTCTCGAATCCTTCCTCAAACCATAAAAGAAGAATTAGCCAGGACTATTCTCACTGTACAATTCTTGCTTAACCGTTCAGCCAGGATAGTGTCGATACTTCGAGGGAGGTTTTCCAACGCTTTCGCGAAGTTCCTTAATTAAATAACCTCTTTTCTCTGGGGGCGTAACCCCGCTGACACCTTTCTGGACACCTACTTGGTTTATATCATTGATCGTTAAGTGACGAATCTCCTGATAAGTAGCATATACTCACAGTAGGATCGGGATCCAAATATCATCGTATGATAATGTTGAAGGAATCCTACCAACATTCATCAAACTCCAAATGGTATGCAACTCTTTGCAAATTTCAGTTTCTTTAAAAATTCCCGATATATATTTTTGCCCCATGCTCTTATGACCTTGGCTTTGGTCAAAATGTCATAAGTCACATGTCAAGTTCTACCCGTCATTATCTTGTCAATTTGAACCCATCCGTATATACCCCTGACTTTGGTCAAATGATAATACGACTGTCCTAAACTAACTCATCTATCTTATGCAACAAATGAAAACCCAGCAGCTACCAAACACTATGCCTTGACTTTGGCCAAAATGCATAGCTTGAATACTACTGAATACCCAAATGAAATGACGGAGGGCTACGAATGGTTTTGGCGAAACCGTGAACGTAGTGAACTTGATATAACCGAAGGAACCTGATAGCTTTTAAAAGGAGTGGTTAAAGCTCCGCATTTAAAAATATCTGTTTTTAAAATTAACCGAATGGTTTCTTTTAAATTGTTCCAACGATTAAACTTTGGTTTGTTTTTCTTTGCATTATAGATAATGCGTCCCATCATTAACCTATCATTGCAGAAAACAACGAAAATACAACGTCCTCTTATGCCATCCGCATTCGCCACGGGGTCCCGTCATCACCCGTTAGGTTACTTAACTAACGACAGAGCGGGGGCTGGGCTAGCGCGGGTGTAAAACATAAGTGACGTCTAAATAACTATCATATATAGATATTGTACATTCGTCAGACGCAATAATAGGCATTCCAGATCACAGATGAACTTTATTGGATTTGCAAGTAATCCGTGTTTGTTTCGAGCCTACAACAAAAGACGGATTACACAGTTGTGATGAATAGCCATTACCCCACCCAAGACCCCAACGGGTACGGCAAACTACCCGCCCGGCAGTTTGTGCACCCCACCTTGGGTCTGTCCTAGGAGCAAAAACTGTAAAATGAAATAATACAACGGTGGCTACAACCGCAACCTGGATGTGCCCCGCAAAATAATATTACAACAAATTACATTTATATCAAATGAATTAAATAATAACCCATCACATAACCCCGGCTATACATCACAACAGTCCAACACAGTTCATATCTACAAACAGTAAAAACCATTACAGAAATGTGCAACCCCCTGCCAACCGACATACTAGCAGTTAGGGGAGGTTTACGAACACATTATACAAACACAGATATAATCCAACAAGCAAATACTGTATAATTTCGATCGATTAAACACTTTTAATTTTGCTCCAATACTTCTTTGTAAATCTGAAACCTGAGCAAAAATAAAAACTTCCAGAAAATACCAAATATCACAGAGAAGCAACACAGGAAATTTGGGTTCCTGAATCGCCAACTCGGCGGCGGAAGCGCGGCGGATCGGTGCGATCCGCCGCGGTTCCGCGGCGCTTTAGGCGATTCAGGGGCCCAAATTTCTTGGGTGTTCTTCTACTGTCTTTTTAAGCTTTCTGAACCTCCCTGAAAAAATTTTGGACTTCATTTAAAATTCGACAGAAACTTGTGATTTCGGGGTTTTCCGTTCGAAATTCATAAAAATTTGCAAGTAAGTTATTTATTGTTTAGCGAGTCTCTGATACCACTGTAAGTCGATGTACAACACCCCACAACTTGCGGGGAGGCGGAAAAATGAAAAACGATCTTGTTCTTTGCTTAAACATCGACTAACCGCACGAATCGAAGCTAAACGATAACTAACAAGAAACATAGAAGTTCTATACTACTATGTTTAGGGATTATACCTAACGAATCGTGTCCTTCGTCTTTACGAACTCCTCCTCCTCCTTGGCCTTCTCGAAGTAGTAGACGATCCACCCGAGAGCTTTACTCCAAGCTTAGCCTCTAAACTTGAGGCAACTAACCTTCTTTAAGTGCTAATCAAAGAAGCTAGGTGATATAGAGTGAGGGTTATGGTTTAATTAGTCTAACTAATCCTTGTACTCAACACAAGAGAGGGGAAGATTAGGGTTTGAAGAGGGAGAGCTTGAGGAGAGAGAAGGTGAAGATAACAATGAAGTGAGAATAATGAGTTATGATAATATATATCAAGCATTTCTTTTTTCAAGAAAAGAAAAGAAATGAATTTAACAACCATGCTTGATAATATCTAGTGATGATTCACATCCATGAGTCATTAAGCATTTAAGATGCATTAATGACATGGATGAATCATCTATATGACTCACTAATCACATTCATTGTATATGCCACCTAAACCTCCTTAGTCACCATCTTCTAGAAGCTTCTCGCGCAATTACGAGAACGCCCCTCCTTTCCGCAAAAATACGGAAAAACTTTAGACTGTATAAATCCAATAACCAGATACTAGTAACTGGCTTAAACCAAAGCCGACTGGTAAAAACTGTCCGAAAGTCGTACGTGCGTAAACACACGTATGCGTCCGAACCCTTGTCGTAAAACCATACGACCTCAATATCGTTTCGCCTGGAGTAAGGAAACTCTCTGTGTGGGACTCTAGAGACTCGACTACTACGCTGGAAGGGGTTTAACCACAGACCGCAAGCGGCACTAGCTGTACATAACGGTCCCCAGGTAGATGTCGATAAGAAGGCCGATGAGGAAACCCATCCGAACTCCTACTGAGCCTGCTGTGACAATCTCCATACAGTCCGGTCCGTTCGTCTTAGACTATCGCATATCGGGCCTAGGGGGCGGCAAGCGTCAGTCCCCTAATAGCGGTATAAGTCGTGTCGGAGGGAAGCCCATTACACCCTGAGAAACTACTGGAACCTACCAGCAAATCTCGCTTGCTCTGGCCAGGGACTTTCCGTAATGGCTCTCTGACACAGCGCGATATCAACCCCCAATACCGGGAGAGACGAATCCTGTCTAACCGCCACTGCCTCCAAGTGCTCGGGACTGCACCCAACTGCTACCTGTTTGCACGACTCCTTTGAGCCGTGGTAGGGTAGCAATCTAAGAACAGTGGGACACACTCGAGGCGAAGTAGCAGTGTCAAGTCTGCGGACTATGCTGTACTCATGTCACCTGGGAACTGTTCACTGACGACTGGTATAAAACCAACCAACAGTTCCCTGTGAGTCCTGTCCGGTGTACCCGTAACCTAACGAGCACCTGCATACTATCTCCAGTATGACGTACTGACGGCTGTGGGACAGACCATCTCCCCAACTGGGATGAGAAGCGTACACACTAGTCTACTCCGGAGTATCGATGCCCTGTCTCGATAATCCAATGACTAGGGACCTGAATAAGGATGTGCTTGTAGACTACCCAGCCCCCACTAGTGTGACTTCCATCACAACGCTGGTAGTCAAGCAAGATCCTTAGAGCTCTATCAATACGTATACTCACATATTAAGATAGAAAAACCAAGTAGCATACTACCATGTTTAGCAAGACTGTTATATACATGTGAATATCCCAAGCTTCCATTAAGTAATATACAAACTAGTATGATACAGTAATGGCCTTCTAGGGCATAAACACTAACAGATTCTAGGATCGGGTGCAGAGGCGTTGGACGCGGCGCGGAAAGGCAAGCTTGAGATCGGATCAGATTAGGTGAGGCGTCCCGATGAGTAGATGTACACATCTATGGAGGGGTCGTCTGGATGGCGCGAGGCGCCCGATAGTTAGGATTATTAATAGTGCTTGTATTTATATGCATAGTCTCCTAGTCATTCATCTTATTGTATTGCATCATCTTATATACTCATGATATTATCTCATAGGACACTTGCACCATTACCATTGGTTCATGCCACACGTGCACTATTTTATGTGAACACGCACGCCATTGGTAATTGCTATGTCACGAACTCTATAGAACTTGCTTAGAATCGGTATCTATGCATTTGCAGCATATATGATATGTAAACTGATAATTGTATATTCATCATCAACATTGATACGTAGGATGGCTAGTCACATATACATACCTCATTGCATCATTATTCTTACATAGTTTCTGGTCATATATTGCATGGTATTTACTATCGTATCATAGACATCCATCATCACCGGCATGTTTACATATTGTGATTTTTCTCGAGGATTTCAGTATTTATGAGATTTCTGGATTTGGGGAAAATCACAAGAATTTTATAAACCTGTATCATTTTAAAAATGCAAGTTGTGGTTTTCTCGTGATATGATGTATGTGTTGTCCACCATGAGTTTTCCTGATTTCTGTTGGTTTTCGAGACCCGATTCGAGGAGTAGGATGAACCGTTTTGGGTACATAGTGGGCCCGGAACGGTACCCCGAGGCAAGAAGCTCGAGTTGTAGACGATGAGTCTGGCAGGGGCAGGCCACCTACCGGTGATGTCTGGCGCGGTGGACATCTGGAGGATACCGACTGTAGTCGTGAGATTGATGATATGGGCCGATCCGGACTGACGGAGCCCGAGATATTGAGATATTGAGACATTGAGATATTGAGACATTGAGATATATATATTTTGTGTCGATACTTGACACGGATTTCTGTGGATTTCATTGATGATACTTCAGTTATTTCACAGGATTTTTACTAAGATAAGAATACAGATTTTCTCATACCAAACATATCAGGTTTCGTGTTGATTATGCGTTCATGTTGCATACATACTAGTGCATCGAATCATATCGGTATATGTAGGTTGTGACGCTTTTGCGTGCATGCTTACGATAGCCTTATTAGATGTTGTTAGTTATATGTATGCCCTAGAGGCCATTACTGTATATGAGATGTATATTGTAGTGGATGCTTGGACATATATAGGGAGGACTTTCTTGCTCGACATGATAGTATGCTATCTGGTTACTCTTTATCTTAACATGTACACTGATTGTCTCTCTGTTACATGTTGGTAAAGCCCTTAGGATGTGTACTTGACTACCTGCATTATGATGCGGATCATGTTAGTTATATGTATGCCCTAGAGGTCATTACTGTACATTGGATGTATATTGTAGTGGATGCTGGGACATATATAGGTAGGACTTTCTTGCTCGACATGATAGTACGCTATCTGGTTGCTCTTTATCTTAACATGTATACTTTCTGTCTCTCTGTTACATGTTGATAAAGCCCTTAGGATGTGTACTCGACTTCCAGGACTATGATGCAGATCATACTAGTGGGGCCAGGGTAGTCCAAGAGTACATCCTTCAATGTTCCTAGTCGTGGGAATATCGAGACGGGGTATCGATATTCCAGAGTAGACTAGCGTATATCTTCTCGACCCATGTGATGGGCGATGGATGATCCCATATCCATTGGTGTTTGACATCAGAGTGGTATGCGGGTGCTCAGTGGAGACTGGGTACACTGAACGGACTCGCCGAGAACTCCCAGATGGTATTATACCTCACGTCAGATGGCAGTTCTCTGGTGACACTGGTACAGCTTAGTCTGTTGACCCGAGATCGTCATAGAGTCTTGTGTGTCTCCCACTGTGCTTTGATTTCCATCCTACCACGGCTCTACTGAGTCGTGCAAACAGGTGGTTTTTGGGTACAGTCCCGATTCACATGGAGGCAATGAGCGATAGGAGGGGATTCGTCTCTCCCGGTATTGGGGGTTGATGTTACGCTATGCACGACTGGCCATAACAGGAAATCCCTGGCCAGGGTTGCAGTGATATACTGGCAAGAGTTATCAGTAGTTTCACGAATGTTATGGACCTTACGTCGGCATGACTTATCAAGCTACTGGGGTCTGACGTTTACCACCCCTAGGCGAGATATGCGACATATCAGACGAACAGGACCGGACTGTATGGTAAGTGTTACTGGTTGGATTCACAGGAGTGTGAGTGGGCTTGCTCGTCGATCTTCGGATCGCTCAATACCCGGGTGGTCGTTACGTTTAGCAGACCGCTTGCGGCTTGTGGGTGTTTGATATGATCATCATCTGCTGCCGGCGTATTGACGAGTCTTTAGAGTCCTACACAGAGGTTTCCTGGCTCAAGCGAAACGAAATAGGAGCGCATATGAGATATGTGCAGGACCGAGAATAATGCGTGTATGTGATACCGTATTCCATTCTCGCGATGAATGTATCGATTGGTTGTATGCGATATAACCTAGTTATCGAATCAAAGATTGATTCGATAAGCCGATACATTGGATATTAGTCGGTTATATGCGATATGACCGGATCGTTAAATCAAGTGTTGATTTAATGATTTAATGTATAATTATATATTTGATATATTACTTTACATTAACTAATATTAGTTCACTTTAAATGGATTTTCTCACTTGAAATACACAAGTTGTATATGTGATATACTTTTGTGCACTTGTTTGTATCATGTTTGATGATACATGCAAACTTGGTTAAGTGTATGATTAAACCATGGTTATGTAATGTTTAGGGTTTTGATTTTATTAACTATTTATTTATTTATTATTCCTTTTTGAAAGATGAAGAGAAATGGTGGCTTTCTTTGTTTGTTATTGAAGCTTCATGAAGCTTTGACTAAGTGACCATTTTGTCTTCATGCTTAACCCTAACCATTCAAACTAACCATAGTTCATTCTCTACACTTGACCATGGTTGCTATATGATAAGTATTCATTTTATTTTCTATTTGAGATATACTTATCATATTATCTTCTTCTTCTTCTCCTTCTTCAACATGAAGAAAGCTTGCCTCCATCAATGGCAACTAGTAAAAAAGAGTGAGAAATCCAATTCTAAAGTGAACCCACTTCCTATTTCTTCATCATCTACCTCTTGCCAAGTAGTATAGGGTGTTTTCTTCATAAGTTTCATGACTTGGTGAAGTGGGAGCTTGATCTTGTGATGCCTCGACGTAGATCATCTTCGGCATCGAAGTCGACGACCTAGCTTGCCCATTTCTTCGATGAAACCGATGCTAGAGTCCGAAATCCGATATGGACAGCGGAGGGACATCATCACGAAGCCTAGGAGGTGGAAGACCGGATCTACAAAGGTTGTAGCCCCTTTCCTTTAGCGTTAAATTCGTTTACTCGCATTGCATCGCCTCATTATCTAGTTAACGATCCGTATTAGGGTTTGTAGGCACATGAAATTTTTCAATTGGGCATGTTTGATCACTTGTGAGACTTCATTAGTGTGTCTAGGAACCCTACAGTGGTATCAAAGCCTAGCTAGAGCTTTAGGCAATGTGTAGACGAAGCTAGAAGTCCGATCGAACCCGATATTCCCCGATTTCAACCCTCTCTGTACAATTTTTCAAACAGTGGTTTTTTGTGAATTAAAAATTCTCAAAAACTTAAGCAGGAAAAACTAAGAATTACTGTGAAGTACGGTCCCCTAAGTCAACAATTTGACCGAGGAACCGCGGCTAAACCATGGGTTTTGCGGCGGTTCCGCGGCCAAAATTTGGACTTAGTCCCTGAAATTTCATATATTTATTCTTAGGTCCTTTCTTGGCAATTTTTTATGGGAAGTTTTTAATTCCACTCAAATGTTGAGTATTCTAGGGTTTTATTGGGGACTTGTTAATTTGATCGGATAATTTAACTTCGTTTAAGTTTTTCCGGATATTTTAGAAACTGTTAAAAAGTTCGACCGGATATAAATACCCACTTTTTCCCCTGCCGGGAAATTTCCAAGTGTTGGATCTTTCCGTAGTTTAACGACGTTCTAAGTAGTGCAAGTAACGCGATGGTCCCTCTAGAAGACAACAAACCTTAACTCGATTATGTGACCGTCGTGAACTGCCCTTTGAACCTTAGGGTTTGGGGCAGTACGGCGTGCCACATGTGAGGCGTTGGCTTGACCCTTCTACGGCTGGACCGTTGGTACTGAGGCACGAAGTGAATGTTTTTAAACTTATTTCATGTGTTGAGCTATTTCGGAAAAACTTGGGTGTTCGATTGTTCGATCGGAAAGTTTAACATTTTCTATTTACCCGGAATGTGATACAACATTTGGAATTCATAAGTAGTTATGAGATAACTGAATGAATGTTATAAACATAGCAGTTTAGTCTCACTTGATCGGTTGCCACGGAATTTTGATGCGATCAAAAATCCGTCGCAATCACGTAGCGTACGCGGATACTCGCCGGTAAACTTAATAGATAGCCATGCCCCATAGCCCCGACCAAGTGACTGTAGGAGAACCCCGTCGCCGAAAGCATCCGTTCGGGTGCTCGCGGCAGTGGTGTTCCGCCTTAGTGCACTTCGTCGACGGTATCGGGGGTGCGGCCGTCTGCTAAAGTTTGCGACGAGCATTCGATCAGTTTTTCGGGAATCTTGTTGAATTGCCCGACATGATATTGAAAAGTTTTTTCGATAATGAGACTAAAATGCGGGGTTTATAATTGTTAGGCATGTGATGTCTAAGGAATTCATTGGTTTAGGCATGTGATGTCTAAGGAGGTTGCGGATTGCAACTGTTGTAGTTTTACACTTTCTTTTCTGTGACCGTAAGTGTAATATGTGATATCGCCGGTTTCGTTGCTATATGTCAACGACAATTGGGATGCGCATATTTACTTACGTTGATGACATGTGATGTTATATGTTGCTGGATATGTTATATTGGATCGTCGTGTTCGAATATCCGGGGGTTTTTATGTGAGATGAGTGTTTTTCATTTTCATTCATGTAAAAAAAACTTGTTTGTAATATTCTTTTATTGGGACACTTCCAGGTTGCGGATGATGTCACCATTTGTATATTATTTACTTTTCTGCATTAGGATAGACCCAAGGAGGGGAGCACAAGTAACCGGGTTCTAGGGTCCAGTGGAAGACCATCTCGAGGATTCGAGTCCGTGTCTCCTAACCCTAGAATTGGTAGGGTTGCTTGCCGCTTTCGTAGGGGTCTAAGGGTGTGGGATTGGCTATTCATCATGACCGTGGAATTCGTGTTTTATACTGGCTCGTATTAAAAAAACACGGACGTCCTAGTATATCCAATATTTCATATGATATTTTCTGCTGCGTTATCTGTGATGTGATCATGTGATTTGTTCAGATAGATATAGTATATAGTATATATGATATATTATATAGAAGTTGCTTATGTTTTACACCCGCGCTAGCCCTGCCTCGCTCTGGAGTTAGTTACCTAACCTAACGGCGCAGACGGGACATCGAGGCGAATGCGGATGGCATAAGCGTACGTTATATTTATCTGTGATGTTTAGGTGGACTTAAATGATGGGATATTCATTAATGAGATTAATGAAAGAAAATAAACCTAATTGATGTTGTGGAATCGAATTTCAAAATAAAACAGGTGGCTACAGTTCTTGCTTTGCATCGCGGTGTTCATTATAGAACATCCTGCACCTTATTCGATGAGGAAAGGACCGAGATCCCTTCACCGGGAGTGACTCCTTTAGCAATAACTGGCAGATGCTACAACCCTTGGTTTGTCTTTTGATCGCTTCTATAGTTTCTGCTTTGCACAGTGATATATATGATATATCCCGCACCTCATTCGACGAGGAAAGGGCCGACGATCCCTTCACCAGGAGTGACCCCTTTAGCAAAACTAGAAAAGCCTCAAAAACATTCCATTTAAAAACCATTTGATTCCGCAATGAGATCAAGTTCAAAGCGTTAAAGGTTTTCATAAAAACCATTCGCAACCCTCCGTCATTTTAAGAAGTAGAGTACTTAGTATTCGTGCTGTGTTTGTTGACCTTAGTTAAGGCAGAGTGTACGGTAGCTAAGTGATGTCTTCCTACACCGCATATGATGCGATTAGTTAGGACAGTCGCGTGACTTTGTTGACCATAGTTAAGGGTCATGTGGGTGAGTCTAATTAATTATGAAATGATAGGTAGAACTTGACTAGTGCTTATGATTTGTTGACCATAATTAAGGTCATAAGTGCTAGGGGTAAAAACCTTTATTGGGAGTTTCAAATGTTGAAATTTGCAATGAGATTGCATACCTTCTATGTGATAGTTGGATCCCGATACCCACTGCGAGTAATTGTTACTCCTGGGAGAGTTTTGCACTTTGCAATTAGCCGATCAAGTAGGTGTCTAGAAAGGTGTCAACGGGGTTACGCCTCTGGGAAAACGAGGTTTACTGTAATTAGGTCCGTGCAAAAGCACGGGGAACCTCCCTCAAAGTACCGACACTGGCCTGGCTGAAAGATTGACGAATTTGTAGAGTGTAATTAATCCCGGCTAGTCTTTCCTTTTAAGGTTTGAAGGAAGATTTGATAAAAACAGTGGGAGCCATCCTGATTAGATAAAATATATAACCAATCTGATCTTGCAAGAGCGCACGCAGAGTGTTTTCTTCTCTCTCTCTCCAGGTAGCGACCATATCACGCCTTAATCAAGATAATAATATGGATGTATTGACCGAACCCGCTTGTTATACTGAGCTGGGGAATGTTGGTCCCGCTCCAACTTATAATTGTTATAAGACCGAGCAGGAAATAGGGGAATACCAGAATTCCTATGCCGCCCAAACGAAGAAAGTGCATATGATGCATCTCCTTCGGGTGTGTTCATTACAATGAACTGTTTCTCAGTATCCTCTGAATCCTGGGTATTTGATACAGGATCAGGATCCCAGATATGTAATCTGTTACATAGGGCTACAAAAAGGGTAGAAAACTGAGAACGGGTGATAAGTTTCATGAGACAGAAAACGGGGCAAGTGTTGCAGCCAAGTCTGTTGGTCACTGTCACCCTGTATTACCAATACATTGATTCTGAACAAATACTATTAGATACCGAACCTGATATACAAAATCATATCAGTCTCTTTATTAGTAAAGAAATGATAAAATTTTGTATTGATGGATAATGTTTTGAACATTTCCTATATCAAAAGTTGATTGGTTCAGGCACGTTATCTAAAAGCATTGATGTTCTAAATCAAACTACAGTTCCTAGTATACAGAACACACATAAGAGGAAGAGTTCAGAAATGAACGATTCCTTCTTGAGGCATTGTAGACTAGGTCATATCAATGCGACCCGACTGGCTGAAGTTACATCTTAGATGCATATTTAAATCAGTTTGAATTTACATCTTGTGAAACTTGCCAGTCATGTCACAAAGATTAGATGACCATAGCTCTGTTTATTGGAAACAGGGAAAGAGTTAGTAAACTCTTGGGATTGATACATGATGATGTATGTAAGGTCTCATGTCTACACATGCCAGGACCGGTTCTTTGAACTTCATTACGTTCTCTGAAAATCTCTCAAGATTCAGACATATGTTCCTGTTGAAACATAGGCCCGAAGCTTTTGAGATATTCACAGAATATAAGCTAGAAGTAGGGAACCAATACGGGTATAAGCATTATGTCCTTTGATGTGATCAGGGAGGATAATACTTGTGCATAGAATTCCTGGATTATTCTAAAGGACAATGAGATTCTCTCTCAGTATTACTCCTCCGTATACACCATAGCACGATGGTATATCGGGGCGGAGCAATCACACCCTATATGATATGGTGCGGCTCTATGATGAGTACTACTGAGTTTCCTATTTCCTTTTTGGGAGTTATGCACTTATGAAGTTGCATACCTATTGAATAGGGTTCGATTCAAATCAGTGCCTACCACTCCATATAAGATATGGTATGGGAAGAGCCTATCTCTTAAGTAAGTTAAGGTTTAGGATTGTCCGGCCTATGTCTAAAGCAAAATCCGGACAAGATCGAGGCAAGGTCAGTTCTGTAGAACTGGAAAGGTTCCAGCTATACAAAACTGCAGCTGATGATTTGACAGAACCAAAGGATTCAATAGTTTCTGACGAACCTCAGCCTCTCCGCCGGTCTGGTAGGGTTCCTCATCCGCCTGAGAGATACCTTGGTTTCTCGATGACAGTGGGAGCGAGGATTACATCATGAGATGATGACCCAACTAGTTTCGAACTGGCCATCAGGAGTGGGGCTCTGTAAGAATGGCTGGATGCTTAGCGATCTGAGATGGAATCCTTATACACCAACAAAGTATGGACTTTAGTTGCTTTATCTGAAGGGTTAAATCCCTATCGGGAGCAAGTATATCTTGAGAATATTACTTGGTGTACATGGAAAGGTTGAGACTTTCAAAGCTAGACTTGTTAAAGGTTTGCATCATTGTCCAGGTATGGATTTTGTTGATACCTTTTCTAAGTAGCTATGCTTAAGTCCATCCAAATCCTACTTGCCACGGCTACATACCATGACTACGATATCTGGTGGTTGGGTGTCATGACAGCTTTTCTAAATGATGTTTTAGAAGAGGGAGTCTATAAGTACACAGCCAGAGGGCTTCATAGACAGTGGGAGCAGCGGAAACGTGCACAAGTTGCTTTATGGGATAAAGTAGGTATCGTGAAGTTGGAACGTCTGTTTTGATGTGGTAGTCAAAGAGTTTGACTTCATCAAAATGGTAGATGAACCTTGTATATACAAAAAAAAGGTAGTAGGAAGTATGGTGGTGATCCTCGTAGAGTACGTGGATGACATACTCTTGATAGGGAAGGAGTTTCCTATACTACGCTCGGTCAATCTCCGCTTATCACAATGATTCTCCATAAAGGATCAAAGTGATACCTACTAAATCCTGGGTTTTGAATCTATGAGATAGATCTAATTGGATATTAGGATACTCACTAGTTGTAGTGAGATGGTATCAATCGATCCTGGGGAGAATCACTGGAAGGGTTCCAGGGTGATAAAGACGACTGAATGTCAGTCACAGGCATTGTCTTTACCCTCAATAAAAGGACGGTATGTTGGAAGAATTCCAAGCTACATACCGTGGCATACTAGACAATAAAGGATGGATACATCGCTACTTAAGATGCTACCAAAGAGGCTGTCTGGGTGTATATCAGTTCATGAGATGAACTTAGTTCCTCCCATTGTGTGACAATGGAGTTGTGGCTTATGCCAGGGAACGCCCGTCCCATCAGTGGTCCAGACATATTCTAAGGCAGTATCACCTGATCATGGATATGGTTGATCTCCAAGGAGATCGAGATTAGGAAAGTAGACTCAGAGGACAACACGGCGGATCCACTCACAAAGGCTTTTTCCCCGAGAGAGACTTATATGGGATGGTTGAGTATGTGATACTGCAACCACTGCTACAGATAGCCCTAGTGCAAGTGGGAGATTGTTAGTTATATGTATGCCCTAGAGGCCATTACTGTACATTGGATGTATATTGTAGTGGATGCTGGGACATATATAGGTAGGACTTTCTTGCTCGACATGATAGTACGCTATCTGGTTGCTCTTTATCTTAACATGTATACTTTCTGTCTCTCTGTTACATGTTGATAAAGCCCTTAGGATGTGTACTCGACTTCCAGGACTATGATGCAGATCATACTAGTGGGGCCTGGGTAGTCCAAGAGTACATCCTTCAATGTTCCCAGTCATGGGAATATCGAGACGGGGCATCGATATTCCAGAGTAGACTAGCGTATATCTTCTCGACCCATGTGATGGGCGATGGATGATCCCATATCCATTGGTGTCTGACATCAGAGATGGTATGCGGGTGCTCAGTGGAGACTGGGTACACTGAACGGACTCGCCGAGAACTCCCAGATAGTATTATACCTCACGTCAGATGGCAGTTCTCTGGTGACACTGGTACAGCTTAGTCTGTTGACCCGAGATCGTCATAGAGTCTTGTGTGTCTCCCACTGTGCTTTGATTTCCATCCTACCACGGCTCTACTGAGTCGTGCAAACAGGTGGTTTTTGGGTACAGTCCCGATTCACATGGAGGCAATGAGCGATAGGAGGGGATTCGTCTCTCCCAGTATTGGGGGTTGATGTTGCGCTATGCACGACTGGCCATAACAGGAAATCCCTGGCCAGGGTTGCAGTGATATACTGGTAAGAGTTATCAGTAGTTTCACGAATGTTATGGACCTTACGTCGGCATGACTTATCAAGCTACTGGGGTCTGACGTTTACCACCCCTAGGTGAGATATGCGACATATCAGACGAACAGGACCAGACTGTATGGTAAGTGTTACTGGTTGGATTCACAGGAGTGTGAGTAGGCTTGCTCGTCGATCTTCGGATCGCTCAATACCCGGGTGGTCGTTACGTTTAGCAGACCGCTTGCGGCTTGTGGGTGTTTGATATGATCATCATCTGCTGCCGGCGTATTGACGAGTCTTTAGAGTCCTACACAGAGGTTTCCTGGCTCAAGCGAAACGAAATAGGAGCGCATATCAGATATGTGCAGGACCGAGAATAATGCGTGTATGTGATACCATATTCCATTCTCGCGATGAATGTATCGATTGGTTGTATGCGATATAACCTAGTTATCGAATCAAAGATTGATTCGATAAGCCGATACATTGGATATTAGTCGGTTATATGCGATATGACCGGATCGTTAAATCAAGTGTTGATTTAATGATTTAATGTATAATTATATATTTGATATATTACTTTACATTTACTAATATTAGTTCACTTTAAATGGATTTTCTCACTTGAAATACACAAGTTGTATATGTGATATACTTTTGTGCACTTGTTTGTATCATGTTTGATGATACATGCAAACTTGGTTAAGTGTATGATTAAACCATGGTTATGTAATGTTTAGGGTTTTAATTTTATTAACTATTTATTTATTTATTATTCCTTTTTGAAAGATGAAGAGAAATGGTGGCTTTCTTTGTTTGTTATTGAAGCTTCATGAAGCTTTGACTAAGTGACCATTTTGTCTTCATGCTTAACCCTAACTAGTCAAACTAACCATAGTTCATTCTCTACACTTGACCATGGTTGCCATATGATAAGTATTCATTTTATTTTCTATTTGAGATATACTTATCATATTATCTTCTTCTTCTTCTCCTTCTTCAACATGAAGAAAGCTTGCCTCCATCAATGGCAACTAGTGAAAAAGAGTGAGAAATCCAATTCTAAAGTGAACCCACTTCCTATTTCTTCATCCTCTACCTCTTGCCAAGTAGTATAGGGTGTTTTCTTCACAAGTTTCATGACTTGGTGAAGTGGGAGCTTGATCTTGTGATGCCTCGACGTAGATCATCTTCGGCATCGAAGTCGACGACCTAGCCCGCCCATTTCTCCGATGAAACCGATGCTAGAGTCCGGAATCCGATATGGACAGCGGAGGGACATCATCACGAAGCCTGGGAGGTGGAGGACCGGATCTACAAAGGTTGTAGCCCCTTTCCTTTAGCGTTAAATTCGTTTACTCGCATTGCATCGCCTCATTATCTAGTTAACGATCCGTATTAGGGTTTGTAGGCACATGAAATTTTTCAATTGGGCATGTTTGATCACTTGTGAGACTTCATTAGTGTGCCTAGGAACCCTACAGATCATACTAGTGGGACAATGGTAGTCTGTGAGTACATCCTTTAAAGTCCTTAGTCATGGGTGTATCGAGACGGGATATCAATATACCAGAGTAGACTAGCATGTAGCTTCTCGACCCATGTTGATGGGCGATGGATGATCCTATATCCTTTAGTGTTTGACATCAGAGATATCGGGTAACTAGGCACTCTCACAAAGGTCTATAAGGCATCAACCATACCCAATTTAAAATTTAGACGTGCCGAACAACCCTAACCAAGATCTTAGACTAGAGATTAGGCGAAACAAAGCATGTAAACAACTTTACATCTAAGAGGTAGGGATTACAACCTTTGTAGTGCGTTCCTTCACTTCTAAAGCTCCGTGTTGAGGTCCCTTCGCTGCGATCATGGAGTATCCGGACTCTAGAGAGGCTCCACAGAAGAAAGATGCAAACTTGCTTCCGATCTTCGATAACTAAGATGATCTACCTTGAAGTAACTCAAAACCCAAGCTCTTGCTTTGCTAATCAAGTATTAGCAAAGCAAACACCCTAATCTAAACGGCTAGAATAGATGAGGAAGATGAAGTAGGAATTTAGCTCTCATTTGTTTTCTATTTCTCACTCATTTTTATCACATCACAAAAAGCTAGAAAGTTTTTTTCAAGCTAGAAGAAGAAGGAAGAAGAAGAAATCTTTTTGTGATGAATAATGAAAATTCAAGTGAGGTTAGAAATGCAACCATTAGTTAAGAATGAAGTCTTAACCCATGTAGAGAGTTAACTATGGTGAAGGGTTGGGTTGGGTTAAGCAAATATCTACACAAAATATCCAAAGTCAAAGTCAAAGCTACAAGAAGCTTCTTGAAAGCCTCATGCATGCTTAACCCTAATCCAAAACCTAACCACAATTAAACTCCACAAAACATGTTGTATTTATAACCCTAATATGTTACAATATTATATATCACATATACAATATTTATTGTAACAAAATAAAATAATACAATTAGCATATATCACATATATATCAATATATTACCCGAGTGAGAAAAAGAATCTTTAAGAGAGCTTATATTAGTTAATGTAATTTAATATATCAAATATATAATTATACATTAAATTATCGAATCAACACTTGATCCGATAATCCGGTTATTTCACAAATAACCGACTAATATATATTCTGTATTAGTTCATCGAATCAACACTTGATCCGATGACCCGGCTATATCACATATACCCGGCCGATATCTCATATCGCGAGAATCTAATACGGTATCGCATACACGTATTATTCTTGGTCCCGCACATATCATATATGTGCTCCTACTCCTTTTTGCCTGAGCCAGGAAACCTTTGTGTAGGACTCTAAAGAATCGTCAATACGCCGGCAGTAGGTGATGATCATATCAAACACCCACAAGCTGCAAGCGGTCAGCTAAACGTAACAGCCACCCAGGTATTTAGCGATCAGAAGATCAACAAGCAAGCCTGTACATTCTCCTGCGAATCCAATCAGTAACACTCCCGTACAGTCCGGTCTCTTTGTCTGATATGTCGCATATCTCGTCTAGGGGTGGTAAACGTCAGACCCCAGTAGCTCGATAAGTCGTGTCGATATGAGGTCCATAATAGTTCAAGAAACTACTGATAACACTTACCAGTAAATCTCAGCAACCCAGACCAGGGATTTCCAGTTATAGACAATCGAACACAGCGCAACATCAACTCCCTATACCGGGAGAGACGAAACCCCTCCTATCGCTCATTGCCTCCATGTGATTCGGGATTGTGCCCAAAAGCCACCTTTTTGCATGCCCTCTTGGACGTGGTATGATGGAAATCAAAGCACAGTAGGAATCACACAAGACTCTATGACGATCTCGGGTCTACAGACTAACCTGTACTAGTGTCACCAGAGAACTGCCATCTGACGTGAAGTATAATACCATCTGGGAGTTCTCGGCGAGTCCTTCCAGTGTACCCAGTCTCTACTGAGCACCCGTATACCTTCTCTGATGTCAAACACCAATGGATATGAGATCATCCATCGCCCATCATATAGGTCAAGAAGCGCATACGCTAGTCTAATTTGGAGTATCGATGTCTTGTCTCGGTACTCCCAAGACTAGGAACATTTGAAGGATGTACTTGGCGACTACACTGTCCCCACTAGTATGATCCGCATCATAGTCCTGGTAGTCAAGTACTCATCCTAAGGGCTTTATCAACATGTAACATAGAGACAATCAGAGTACATGTTAAGATAAAGAGCAACCAGATAGCGTACTATCATGTCGAGCAAGAAAGTCCTCCCTATATATGTCCAAGCATCCACTACAATATACATCGTATGTACAGTAATAGCCTCTAGGGCATACATATAACTAACAATCTCCCACTTGCACTAGGGCCATCTGTTGTGGTATCGCATACCCAACAATCAGCTGTGGTTGAAGTATCTTATACTCAACCATCCTATAAAAGTCACTACTGGGAAATAGGCCTTTGTGAGTGGATCCGCGCTGTTGTCCTCTGTGTCTACTCTCCTAACCTCGATCTCCGTGGAGATCAACCTTCTCCATGATCAGGCGATACTGCCTAAGAATTATATCTGGATTTCTGATGGGACTGGGGTTCCTTGGCATAAGCCACAACTCCATTGTCACACAATGGTAGGAACGAAGTTCATCTAATGAACTTATATATATCCAGACTGCCTCTTTGGTAGCATCCTTGGTAACGATGTGTCTTACCTTTAATCGTCTAGTACGTCACGGTATCTAGCTTGGAACTCTTCCAACATACCGTCCCTCCACTGAGGGTAAAGACAATGCCTGTGACTGACATTCAGTCGTCCTTATCACCCTGGAACCTTTTCCAGTGATTCTCCCCAGGATCGATTGATACCATCTCACTACAACTAGTGAGAATCCTAACATCCATTTAGATCTATCTCATAGATATAAAACCTAGGATTTAGGAGGTATCACTTTGATCTTATATGGAGAATCATTGTGATAAGCGGAGATTGACCAAGCGTAGCATAAGAAACTCCTTCCCTATCAAGAGTATGTCATCCACGTACTCTACGAGGATCACCACCATACTCTCTACTACCTTTTTGTATATACAAGGTTCATCTACCATTTTGATGAAGTCAAACTCTTTGACTATCTAATCAAAACAGACGTTCCAACTCCGCGATGCCTGATTTATCACATAAAACATCTTGCTCACGTTTCAGCTGCTCCCACTGTCTACGAAGCCCTCTGGCTGTGTACTTATAGACGCTCTCTTCCAAATCATCATTTAGAAAAGCAGTCAAGACACCCAACCGCCAGATATCGTAGTCATGGTATGTAGCCGTGGCAAGTAGGATCTGGATGGACTTTAAGCATTGCTTTGAAAGTCTCAACTTTTCCATGTACACCAAGTAATCTTCTCAAGATATACTTGCTCCTAATGGGGATTTAACCCTTCAGATAAAGCAACCAAAGTCCATACTTTGTTGGTGTATAAGGATTCCATCTCAGATCGCTAAGCATCAAGCCATTCTTCCAGAGTCCCACTCCTGATGGCCAGCTCGAAACTAGTTGGGTCATCATCTCATGATGCAATCCCCGCTCCTACTGTCATAGAGAAAACCGAAGTATCTCTCAGGTGGGTGAGGAACCCTACTAGATCGGCGGAGAGGCTGAGGTTCGTTAGAAACTATTGAATCCTTTGGTTCTACCAAATCATCAGCAGCAGTTTGTATAGCTGGAACTCTTTCCAGTTCTACCTCATGACCAATAATTTCTTCACAAGAAATTCCCTTTCATAAAGGTCGCATGCTGAGAAACAAAACATCTTTTGTTTCTCGGTTTGGTAGAAGATATTCCCTTGCGAATGCTTGGGATATCCAACAAACTTCCACAGAACTGACTTTGCCTCGAGCTTGTCCGAATTTTTCTTTTAGACATTGGCCGGACAACCCCAAATCTTAACTTACTTAAGATATGGGCTCTTCCCATTCCATATCACATATGAAGTGGTAGGAAACTGATTTGATTGGAACCCTATTCAATAGGTATGCAGCTTCACAAGTGCATAACTCCCAAAAGCAAATAGGAAACTCAGTAGTACTTATCATAGAGCTCACCATATCAAATAGGGTGTGATTGCTCCGCCCCGATACACCGACGTGCTGTGGTGTATACGGAGGAGTAATGCTGAGAGAGAATCTCATTCTCCTTTAGAATAGTCCAGGAATCCCGTGCTCAAGTATTCTCCTCCTTGATCACATCAAAGGACATAATACTTATACCCGTTTTTGGTTCTCTACTTCTAACTTATATTCTGTGATTATCTCAAAAGTTTCGGACTTGTGTTTCAATAGGAACATATGTCTGAATCTTGAGAGATCATCAGTGAATGTAATGAAGTACAAAGAACCGGTCCTGGCATGTGTAGACAGGGGACCTTCATACATCAGCATGTATCAATCCCAAGAGTTCACTTACTCTTTCTCTGTTTCCAATAAATGGAGCTGTGGTCATCTTATCTTTGTGACATGACTGGCAAGTTTTTACAAGATGTAAATCCAAACTAATTTAAATATGCATCTTTATGTAACTTCAGCTAGTCGGGTCGCATTGATATGACCTAGTCTACAATACCTCAAGAAGGATTCGTTCATTTCTGAACTCTTCCTCTTGTGTGTGTTCTGTAAATTAAGAACTGTGGTTTGATTTAGAACGTCTATGCTTTTAGATAACGTGCCTGATTCGATCAACTCTTGATATAGGAAATGTTCAAAACATTATCCAACAATACAAAATTATATCCTTCTTTACTAATAAAGAGACTGATATGATGTTGTATATCAGGTTCGGTATCTAATAACATTCATTCAGAATTAATGTATTCTGGTAATACAGGGTGATAACTACCAACAGACTTGGCTGCAACACTTGCACCGTTTCTATCTTATGAAACTTATCACCCGTTTTCAGTTCTCTACCTTTCTGTAGCCTATGTAACAAATTACATATATGGGATCCTGATCCGGTATCAAATACCCAGGACGTAAAGAATATTGAGAAACAGTTCTGTGTAATGAACACAAACGAAGAAGATGCATCAACATGCACTTTCTTCATTTGGGCGGCACGGGAATTCTGGTAATCCCCTATTTCCTGCTATGTCTTATAACAATTATAAGTTGGAGCGGGACCAACGTTCCTTAGCGCAGTATAACAAGCGGGTTCGGTCAATACATCCGTATTATTATTTTGATTAAGGCGTGACATAGTCGCAACCAGAAGAGATAGAGAAGAAAACACTCAGCGTGCACTTTTACAAGATTAGATTGGTTATTAATATATCTAATCAGGATGTCTCCCACTGTTTTAGTCAAATCTTCCTTCAAACCCTAAAGGGAAAGACTAGCCGGGATTAATTACACTCTACAAGTTCGCTAATCTTTCAGCCAGGCCAGTGCCGGTACTTTGAGAGAGGTTCCCCGCGCTTTCGCACGGAACTAATTAAGTAAACCTTGTTTTCCCAGGGGCGTAACCCCGTTAATATCTTTCTAGACACCTACTTGATCGGCTAATTGTAATATGTAAAACTCTCCCACGAGTAACTCTTACTCGCAGTGGGTATCGGGATCCAACTATCTCATAGAAGGTATGCAAGCTCATTGCAAATTTCAACATTTGAAATTCCTAATAATATTTTACCCCAAGCGATCTATGACCTTGACTAAGTCAACAAACCATAGACCGCAAGTAAAGTTCAACCCGTCATTTTCCAATTGAATTAAACCCACCCGCACGACCCTTGACTAAGTCAACAAGGCCGCACGACTACCCTAATCCAATCGCATCATATGCTTTGCAGATAAGCACTAATCAGTTACCGCACACTACACCTTGACTAAGTCAACAAACGCAGCACGAATACTAAAGACTACTTATCTTAAATGACGGAGGGCTACGACATGTTTTTAAGAAAACCCTTTGCGTAATGAACTTTATATCGTTGTAGAATCGAGTAATTTTTTAATGGAATGTTTTTTAGGCCTTTTCTAGTTTTGCTAAAGAGGTCACTCCCGGTGAAGGGATCTCGGCTCTTTTCTCATCGAATAAGGTGCAGGATATTTCACAAATATCACTATGCAAAGCAAAAACTATAAAAACAATCAAAAGACAAACCGAGTTTGTAGCATCTGCTAGTTTCACTAAAGAGGTCACTCCCGGTGAAGGGATCTCGGTTCTTTCCTTATCGAATAAGGTGCCGGATGTTCTACAAGGAACACCGCTATGCAAAGCAAGAACTAGAGATACCAGTTTTTAAACAAGTTTCTACAACATCTTTAGGTTTCTTTTATTTCATTAATCTCATTAATGAAGTCCCATTTTAATTATGCTTCACAAGCATCACATTTGAAACGAAATCTGCAATATAACATATATCTCATATACATAATATAAACATTCGTCTCAGGCAGTAATATGATCTCATCACAGAACATTGCAGCAGAAGAACACATATGAAATATTGGATAAACTAGGACATCCGTGTTTTAATACGAGCCTGTATAAAACACGGATTCCACGGTCGTGATGAATAGCCAAACCGACATCCCTAGACCCCTACGAGAGCGGCAAGTAACCCTGCCAGTTCTAGAGTTAGGAGACCCGGTCTCAACTCTAGAGATGGTCTCCCACTGGACCCTAGAACCCGGTTACTTGTGCTCCCCGCCTTGGGTCTACCTAATGTAGGGTTCCTAGGCACCCTAATAAGGTCTCACAAGGCATCAACCATGCCAATTTCAAATAACCTAGGTGCCGAGAAACCCTAATACGGATCGTTGGCTAGAAAACTAGGAGAAAAGATAACTAGTTAACAACTTTAACTATAAGGAAACGGAAATACAACCTTTGTAGATCCGGTGCTCCACCTCCATAGCTCCGTAACGAAGTCCCCTCGCTGTCCATATGAATTCCCGGGCCCTAGCGTCGGCTTCGTCAGAGAATAGGCGAGCTAGGTCGTCGATGTCCATGCCGAAGATGATCTACGTCGAAGCATCGCAAGATCAAGCTCTCACTTCACCAAGTCATGAAACTTGTGAAGAAAACACACTCTACTACTTGGCAAGAGGTAGAGGATGAAGAAATAGAAAGTGGGTAGACTTTAGAATTGGATTTCTCACTCATTTCCATCAATCACCATTGATGAAGTCTAGGTTTTTTTTGCTTCTTGAAGAAGAAGAAGAAGAAGATGATAAAGAATGATTATTATCATAAGAATTATTTAAAATGAAAAGAATAATCCATTCTTATCATAAGAGAACCATGGTTATTTGTAGAGAGTGAACTAGGGTTAGTGGAGTGGTTAGGGTTAAGCATGAGACAAAATGGTGACAAAGTCAAAGTGTTCATGAAACTTCATGAACAAAACAAAAATTGCCACCATTTTCTCATTTGCTTATTCTTTTTCCAAAAAGAAAAAGATTAATATATAAAAAAGGAAAACAAAAACCCTAATCATCCACTTAACTATAGTTTGATACTTTACACTTAACCAAAAAGCATGTATCATCAAACATGATACAATCAAGTGCACAAAATCATATCGCATATGGAATGCGCACACCCGAGTGAGAAAATCCATTTAAAGTAAACCGATACGAGTTAATGCAAAGTAATATATCAAATATATAATTATGCATTAAATCATTAAATCAACACTTGATTCAATGATCCGGTCATGTCGCACATAACCGACTAGTATCCTATGTATCGGCTTATCGAATCAATCCTTGATTCGATAACTAGGTTATATCGCATACAACCATTCGACACATTCATCGCGAGAATGAAATGCGGTATCACATACACGCATTATTCTCGGTCCCGCACATATCTCATATGCACTCCCATTTCGTTTCGCTTGAGCCAGGAAACCTCTGTGTAGGACTCTAAAGACTCGTCAATACGCCGGCAGCAGGTGATGATCATATCAATCACCCACAAGCCGCAAGCGGTCTGCTAAACGTAACGGCCACCCGGGTATTGAGCGATCTGAAGATCGATGAGCAAGCCCGCTCACACTCCAGTGAATCCAACCAGTAACACTACCGTACAGTCCGGTCTGATCGTCTGATCTGTCGCATATCTCGCCTAGGGGCGGTAAACGTCAGACCCCAATAGCTCGATAAGTCGTGTCGATATGAGGTCTATAACTGTTCGAGAAACTACTGGTAACACTTACCAGTAAATCTCAGCAACCCTGGCCAGGGATTTCCTGTTATAGCCAATCGAACACAGCGCAACATCAACTCCCTATACCGGGAGAGACGAATCCCCTCCTATCGCTCATTGCCTCCATGTGACTCGGGACTGTACCCAAAAACCACCATTTTGCATGCCCTCTTGGACGTGGTAAGATGGAAATCAAATCACAGTGGGAACCACACAAGACTCTATGACGATCTCGGGTCAACAGACTACTCTGTACCAGTGTCACCAGAGAACTGCCATCTGACGTGAGGTATAATACCATCTGGGAGTTCTCGGCGAGTCCGTCCAGTGTACCCAGTCTCTACTGAGCACCCGCATATCATCTCTGATGTCAAACACCAATGGATATGGGATCATCCATCGCCCATCTGTATGGGTCGAGAAGGTATACGCTAGTTTACTCTGGTATATCGATGCCCCGTCTCGATACACCCACGACTAGGGACTTTGAAGGATTTACTTATAGACTACCATGTCCCCACTAGTATGATCCGCATCATAATCCAGGTAGTCAAGTACACATCCTAAGGGCTTTACCAACATGTAACAGAGAGACAATCAGTATACACGTTAAGGTAAAGATCAACCAGATAGCATACTATCATGTCGAGCAAGAAAGTCCTTCCTATATACGTCCCAGCATCCACTACAATATACATCCTATGTACAGTAATGGCCTCTAGGGCATACATATAACTAACAATCTCCCACTTGCACTAGGGCCATCTGTAGCAGTGGTTGTAGTATCTCATACTCAACCATCCCATAAAAATCTCTCTCTGGGAACAGGCCTTTGTGAGTGGATCCGCTGTGTTGTCCTCTGAATCTACTCTCCTAACCTCGATCACCCTGGAGATCAACTATCTCCATGATCAGGCGATACTGCCTTAGAATAAGTCTGGATCACTGATGGGACCGGCGTTCCTCGGCATGAGCCACAACTCCATTGTCTCACAATGGTAGGAACGTAGTTCATCTCATGAACCAATATACACCCAAACATCCTCCTTGGTAGCATCTTAAGTAGCGATGTATCCTGCCTTTATCGTCTAGTATGCCACGGTATCTAGCTTGGAACTCTTCCAACATACCGTCCCTTTACTTAGGGTAAAGACAATGCCTGTGACTGACATTCAGTCGTCTTTATCACCCTGGAACACTTCCAGTGATTCTCCCCAGGATCAATTGATACTATCTCACTACAACTAGTAAGAATCCTAACATCCAATTAGATCTATCTCATAGATCCAAAATCCAGGATTTAGTAGGTATCACTTTGATCCTATGCGGAGAATCTTTGTGATAAACGGAGATTGATCGAGTGTAGCATAAGAAACTCCTTTCTTATCAAGAGTATGTCATCCACGTACTCTACGAGGATCACCACCATACTCCCTACTACCTTTTTGTTTATACAAGGTTCATTTACCATTTTGATGATGTCAAACTCTTTGACTAATCCATCAAAACAGATGTTCCAACTCCGCGATGCCTGCTTTAATCCTATAAAGCATCTTGCACACGTTTCCGCTGCTCCCACTGTCTACGCAGCCCTCTGGCTGTGTACTTATAGACGCTCTCTTCTAAATCATCATTTAGAAAAGCAGTCAAGACACCCAACCACCAGATATCGCAGTCATGGTATGTAGCCGTGACAAGTAGGATCTGGATGGACTTAAGCATAGCTACTTGAAAAGGTTTCATCATTATCCACACCTGGTCAATGATGCAAACTTTTAACAAGTCTAGCTTTGAAAGTCTCAACTTTTCTATGTACACCAAGTAATCTTCTCAAGATATACCTGCTCCTGATGGGGATTTAACCCTTCAGATATAGCAACCAAAGTCCATACTTTGTTGGTGTATAAGGATTCCATCTCAGATCGATAAACATCCAGCCATTCTTACAGAGTCTCACTCTTGATGGCCAGCTCGAAAATAGTTGGGTCATCATCTCATGATGCAATCCTCGCTCCCACTGTCATAGAGAAACCGAAGTATCTCTCAGGTGGGTGAGGAACCCTACTAGATCGGTGGAGAGGCTGAGGTTCGTTGGAATCTACTGAATCCTTTGGCTCTATCAAATCATCTGCTGCAGTTTGTATAGCTGGAACATTTCCAGTTCTACATAACAAACCTTGCCTCGAGCTTGTCCGGATTTTGCTTTTAGACATAGGCCGGACAACCCCAAATCTTAACTAACTTAACATATGGGCTCTTCCCCTTCCATATCACATATGAAGTGGTAGGCAATTGATTTGATTGGAACCCTATTCAAAAGGTATGCAGCTTCTTAAGTGCATAACTCCCAAAAGGAAATAGGTAACTCAGTAGTACTCATCATAGAGCACACCATATCAAATAGGGTGTATCTGCTCCGCCCTGATATACCATCGTGCTATGGTGTATTCAGAGGAGTAATGCTGAGAGAGAATCTCGTTCTCCTTTAGAATAATCCAGGATTTTCGTGCACAAGTATTCTCCTCCTTGATCTCATCATAGGACATAATACTTATACCCGTATTGGTTCTCTACTTCTAACTTATATTCTGTGAATATCTCAAAAGGTTCAGACTTGTGTTTCAACAGGAACATATGTCTGAATCTCGAGAGATTATCAGAGAATGTAATGAAGTACAAAGAACCGGTCTTGGCATATGTAGACTGGGGATCTACATACATCAACATGTATCATCCCAAGAGTTCACTAACTCTTTCTCTGTTTCCAATAAACAGAGCTGTGGTCATTTTATCTTTGTGACATGACTGGCGAGTTTCACAAGATGTAAATTCAAACTAATTTTAAATATGCATCTAAATGTAACTTCAGCCAGTCGGGTCGCATTGATATGACCTAGTCTACAATGCCTCAAGAAGGATTCGTTCATTTCTGAACTCTTCCTCTTGTGTGTGTTCCGTATACTAACAACTGTGGTTTGATTTAGAACATTAATGCTTTTAGATAACGTGCCTGAACCGATCAACTTTTGATATAGGAAATGTTCAAAACATTATCCAACAATACAAAATTTTATCATTTCTTTACTAATAAAGAGAGTGATATGATTTTGTATATCAGGTTCGGTATCTAATAACATTCGTTCAGAATCAATGTATTGTAATACAGGGTGACAGTGACCAACAGACCTGGCTGCAACTCTTGCCCCGTTTTCTGCCTCATGAAACTTATCACCCGTTCTCAGTTCTCTACCTTTCTGCAGCCCTATGTAACAGATTACATATCTGGGATCCTGATCTGGTATCACATACCCAGGACGTAAAGGATACTGAGAAACAGTTCTCTGTAATGAACAAACCCGAAGATGATGCATCTGCATGCACTCTCTTCGTTTGGGCGGCACGGGAATTCTGGTAATCCCCTATTTCCTGCTCTGTCTTATAACATTTATAAGTTGGAGCGGGACCAACGTTCCCCAGCTCAGTATAACAAGCGGGTTCGGTCAATAATCCATTTTATTATCTTGATTAAGGCGTGATATGGTCGCTACCTGGAGAGAGAGAGAAGAAAACACTCAGCGTGCGCTCTTGCAAGAATAGATTGGTTTTTATTTTATCTAATCAGGATGGCTCCCACTGCTTTTTATCAAATCTTCCTTCAAACCCTAAAAGGAAAGACTAGCCGGGATTAATTACACACTACAAGTTCGCCAATCTTTCAGCCAGGCCAGTGTCGGTACTTTGAGGGAGGTCCCCCGTGCTTTCGCACGAACCTAATTAATGTAAACCTCGTTTTCCCAGAGGCGTAACCCCGTTGACACCTTTCTAGACACCTACTTGATCGGCTAATTGTAATGTATAAAACTCTCCCAGGAGTAACTCTTACTCGCAGCGGGTATCGGGATCCAACTATCTCATAGATGGTATGCAATCTCATTGCAAATTTCAACACTTGAAATTCCCGATAATATTTTGCCCCTAGTGTTCTATGACCTTGACGAATGCCAAACAACCCATAGTCCACTAGTCAAGTTCAACCCGTACATTTCTTGATTGAATTAAACCCACCCGCACGACCCTTGACGAATGCCAAACAACGCCGTACGAATACCCTAATCCAATCGCATCATATGCTCAAGCAAATAAATACTAGTTAGCTACCGTACACTACGCCTTGACGAATGCCAAACTACCGCAGCACGAATACTAACTAGTACATATCTGAAATGACGGAGGGCTACGACAGGTTTTTATGAAAACATATTGCGTAATGAACTTGATATCGTTGTAGGATCGAATGAATTTTGAAATGGAGTGTTTTTTAGGCTTTTCTAGTTTTGCTAAAGGAGTCACTCCCGGTGAAGGGATCGTCGGTCCTTTCCTCGTCGAATGAGGTGCGGGATATATCATATATATCACTGTGCAAAGCAAAAACTCTTAAAAGCAATCAAGAAACAAACCGAGTGTGTAGCATCTGCCAGATATTGCTAAAGGAGTCACTCCCGGTGAAGGGATCTCGGTCCTTTCCTTATCGAATAAGGTGCAGGATATATCGTATATACCGCTGTGCAAAGCAAGAACTGTAGCTACCTGTTTTATTTTGAAATTTGATTCTACAACTTCTTATGTTTCTTTTATTTCATTAATCACATTAATGAAGTCCCATCATTTAAGTACCTAATCATCACAGATAAATACGACGTACACTTATGCCATCCGCATTCGCCTCGATGTCCCCTCGTGCACCGTTAGGTTAGGTAACTAACGGCAGAGCGGGGCAGGGCTAGCGCAGGTGTAAAACATAAGTAACGCCTATATAATATATCATATATACTATATAAAGTATCTATCACAGAACATCACATGATCACATCACAGATATCGCAGTAGAAGAAACATATGAAATATTGGATATACTAGGACGTCCGTGTTTTCAATACGAGCCAGTATAAAACACGGATTCCACGGTCGTGATGAATAGCCAAACCCACACCCCTAGACCCCTACGAGAGCGGCAAGCAACCCTACCAATTCTCGAGTTAGGAGACCCGGCCTCGACTCCTCGAGTTGGTCTCCCACTGGACTCCAGAACCCGGTTACTTGTGCCCTCCTCCTTGGGTCTATCCTAGTGCAGAAAAGTAAATAATATACAAACGGTGACAACTTCCGCAACCTGGAAGCGCCCCAATAAAAGAATATTACATACAAGTTTTTACATGAATGAAAATGAAAAACACTCATCTCACATAAAAACCCCCGGCTATTCAAACACGACGATCCAATATAACATATCCAGCAACACATAACATCACATGTCATCAACGTAAGTAAATATGCGCATCCCAATTGTCGTTGACATATAGCAACGAAACCGGCGATATCACATATTACACTTACGGTCACAGAAAAGAAAGTGTAAGACTACAACAGTTGGAATCCGCAATCTCTTTAGACATCACATGCCTAATCAAATGAATTACTTAGACATCACATGCCTAACAATTATAAACCCCGCATTTCAGTCTCCAAATCGAAAACACTTTTCAATATCGAGTCGGGCAATTCAACAAGATTCCCGACATCCTGATCAAATGCTCGTCGCAAACTTCAGTAGATGGCCGCACCCCCGACGCCGTCAACGAAGTGCACCAAGGAGGAACACCGCTGCCGCGAGCACCCGAACGGATGCTTTCGGCGACGGGGTTCTCCTACAGTCACTTGGTCGGGGCTATGGAGTGAGGCTGTCTATTAAGTTTACCCGGCGAGTATCCGCGTACGCTACGTGATTGCGACGGACTTTTGATCACATCAAAATTCCGTGGCAACCGATCAAGTGAGACTAAACTGCTATGTTTATATCATTCATTCAGTTATCTCATAACAATTTGCGAATTCCAAGTATTGTATCACATTCCAGATAAATAGAAAATGTTAAACTTTCCGATCGAATGATCGAACACCCAAGTTTTCCCGATACAGATCAACACATGAAATAAGTCTAACAACATTCAGTTCGTGCCTCAGTACCAACGGTCCAGCCGTAGAAGGGTCAAGCCAACGCCTCACATGTGGCACGCCGTACTGCCCCAAACCCGAAGGTTCAAAGGGCAGTTCAAGACGGTCACATAATCGAGTTAAGGTTTGTTGTCTTCTAGAGAGTCCATCGAGTTACTTGCACTACTTAGAACGTCTTTAGACTACGGAAAAATCCAACACTTGGAAATTTCCCGACAGGGGAAAAATTGGGTATTTATATCCGGTCGAACTTTTTAACATATTCTAAAATTTATCCGGAAAGCCACATAGACAAAATCTGATACTCCGAACGAAACACCGAATCCCCAAAACAACCCCAGAAAATTCAACTCTTGAATAAATATTAAAAATTCCCAGAAAATCCAGCACTATCTATTAGGAGTTACTGTGTAAGATTCGCTGAACAATAATGCCGTACGGCCGCGGAACCGCCGCACGAGCCTTGCTCGTGCCGCGGCTCGTGCGGCGGAACCGCGGCAGTTTGATGGAGTTACGAGCACGAATTTCACAGTACCTCTTAAATTCACCTGCTGATTTTTCTGCATATTTTTAATGTTTAAAAACTCACTGTTTTCAAAAATGTACAGAGAGCATGGAAATTTTGGACTTTCGGGTTCGATCGGACTTCAAACTCCGTCTAGACTTCGCCTAAGGCTCTAGCTTGGCTCTGATACCACTGTAGGGTTCCTAGGCACCCTAATGAGGTCTCACAAGGCATCAACCATGCCAATTTCAAATAATCTAGGTGCCGAGAAACCCTAATACGGATCGTTGGCTAGAAAACTAGGCGAAAAGATAACTAGTTAACAACTTTAACTATAAGGAAACGGAAATACAACCTTTGTAGATCCGGTGCTCCACCTCCATAGCTCCGTAACGAAGTCCCCTCGCTGTCCATATGAATTCCCGGGCTCTAGCGTCGGCTTCGTCAGAGAATAGGCGAGCTAGGTCGTCGATGTCCATGCCGAAGATGATCTACGTCGAAGCATCGCAAGATCAAGCTCTCACTTCACCAAGTCATGAAACTTGTGAAGAAAACACACTCTACTACTTGGCAAGAGGTAGAGGATGAAGAAATAGAAAGTGGGTAGACTTTAGAATTGGATTTCTCACTCATTTCCATCAATCACCATTGATGAAGTCTAGGTTTTTTTTGCTTCTTGAAGAAGAAGAAGAAGAAGATGATAAAGAATGATTTTTATCATAAGAATTATTTA
The DNA here is from genome assembly GCA_030015575.1 of Agapanthus africanus. Classification (NCBI taxonomy): domain Eukaryota; kingdom Viridiplantae; phylum Streptophyta; class Magnoliopsida; order Asparagales; family Amaryllidaceae; genus Agapanthus; species Agapanthus africanus. The sequence goes on along the minus strand of CM057343.1, from coordinate 301,188,411 downwards.
AAATGAAAAGAATAATCCATTCTTATCATAAGAGAACCATGGTTAGTTGTAGAGAGTGAACTAGGGTTAGTGGAGTGGTTAGGGTTAAGCATGAGACAAAATGGTGACAAAGTCAAAGTGTTCATGAAACTTCATGAACAAAACAAAAATTGCCACCATTTTCTCATTTGCTTATTCTTTTTCCAAAAAGAAAAAGATTAATGTATAAATAAGGAAAACAAAAACCCTAATCATCCACTTAACTATAGTTTGATACTTTACACTTAACCAAAAAGCATGTATCATCAAACATGATACAATCAAGTGCACAAAATCATATCGCATATGGAATACGCACACCTGAGTGAGAAAATCCATTTAAAGTGAACCGATACTAGTTAATGAAAAGTAATATATCAAATATATAATTATGCATTAAATCATTAAATCAACACTTGATTCAATGATCCGGTCATGTCGCACATAACCGACTAGTATCCTATGTATCGGCTTATCGAATCAATCCTTGATTCGATAACTAGGTTATATCGCATACAACCATTCGACACATTCATCGCGAGAATGAAATGCGGTATCACATACACGCATTATTCTCGGTCCCGCACATATCTCATATGCGCTCCTATTTCGTTTCGCTTGAGCCAGGAAACCTCTGTGTAGGACTCTAAAGACTCGTCAATACGCCGGCAGCAGGTGATGATCATATCAATCACCCACAAGCCGCAAGCGGTCTGCTAAACGTAACGGCCACCCGGGTATTGAGCGATCTGAAGATCGACGAGCAAGCCCGCTCACACTCCAGTGAATCCAACCAGTAACACTACCGTACTGTCCGGTCTGATCGTCTGATCTGTCGCATATCTCGCCTAGGGATGGTAAATGTCAGACCCCAATAGCTCGATAAGTCGTGTCGATATGAGGTCTATAACTGTTCGAGAAACTACTGGTAACACTTACCAGTAAATCTCAGCAACCCTGGCCAGGGATTTCCTGTTATAGCCAATCGAACACAGCGCAACATCAACTCCCTATACCGGGAGAGACGAATCCCCTCCTATCGCTCATTGCCTCCATGTGACTCGGGACTGTACCCAAAAACCACCGTTTTGTACGCCCTCTTGGACGTGGTAAGATGGAAATCAAAGCACAGTGGGAACCACACAAGACTCTATGACGATCTCGGGTCAACAGACTACTCTGTACCAGTGTCACCAGAGAACTGCCATCTGACGTGAGGTATAATACCATCTAGGAGTTCTCGGCGAGTCCGTCCAGTGTACCCAGTCTCTACTGAGCACCCGTATATCATCTCTAATGTCAAACACCAATGGATATGGGATCATCCATCGCCCATCTGTATGGGTCGAGAAGGTATACGCTAGTCTACTCTGGTATATCGATGCCCCGTCTCGATACACCCACGACTAGGGACTTTGAAGGATGTACTTATAGACTACCATGTCCCCACTAGTATGATCCGCATCATAATCCAGGTAGTCAAGTACACATCCTAAGGGCTTTACCAACATGTAACAGAGAGACAATCAGTATACACGTTAAGGTAAAGATCAACCAGATAGCATACTATCATGTCGAGCAAGAAAGTCCTTCCTATATACGTCCCAGCATCCACTACAATATACATCCTATGTACAGTAATGGCCTCTAGGGCATACATATAACTAACACCTAATGCGGAAAAGTAAATAATATACAATGGTGACATCATCCTCAGCCCGGAAGTGCCCTAATAAAAGAATATTACATACAAATGAATTTTACATGCATGAAAAAGAAAAACTCTCATCTCACATAAAACCCCGGCTATTCAGAACACGACGATCCAATATAACATATCACAGCAACACATAATATCTCATATCATCAACGTAAGCAAGTATGCGTATCCCGATTATTGTTGATGTATAGCAACGAAGCCGGCGATACACCACATACTACGCTTACGGTCGCAGAAAAGAAAGTGTAAAACTACAACAGTTGGAATCCGCAACCTCCTTAGACATCGCATGCCTAACCATATGAATTCCTTAGACATCTCATGTCTAACAATTATAAACCCCGCATTTTAGTATCGATCTCGAAAACACTTTTCAATATCTAGTCGGGAAATTCAACAAGATTCCCGACATTCTGATCGAATGCTCGTCGCAAACTTTAGTAGACGGCCGCACCCCCGGATGCCGTCGACGAAGTGCACTAAGGCGGAACACCGCTGCCGCGAGCACCCGAACGGATGCTTTTGGCGACGGGGTTCTCCTACAGTCACTTGGTCGGGGCTATGGGGCATTGCTTTCTATTAAATTTACCCGGCGAGTATCCGTGTACGCTACGTGATTGCGACGGACTTTTGATCACATCAAAATCCTGTGGCAACCGATCATCTGAGACTAAACTGCTAGATTTATAACATTCAAATTAGTTATCTCATAACTATATATGGATTCCAAATATTGTATCACATTCCAGAAAAATAGACAATGTAAACTTTCCGATCGAATAAACAAACACCCAAGATTTCCCAAATAGCTCAACACTTGACCGGAGTTCAAAAAATATCCATCACATGCCACAGTACCAATGGTCCAGCCGTAGAAAGGTCAAACCAACGCCTCACATGTGGCAATGCCGTACTGCCCTAAACCCTAAGGTTTAGAGGCGGTTCAGACGGTCACATAATCGAGTTAAGGTTTGTGTTCTTCTAAAGGGTCCACCGTGTTACTTTCACGACTAAGAACGTTCTTAAACTACGGAAAAATCCAACACTTGGAAATTTTCCGGTAGGGGAAAAAGTGAGTTATTGATATCCGTTCGAACTTTTTAACATGTTCTAAAATTACCCAAAAAAATTAAACGAAGTTAAAGTTTCCGATCGAATCAACGAGTTCCCAATACAACCCAGAAAACTCAACACTTGAGTATAATTAAAAATTCCCAGAAGCATCAGCAAGTGCTTACGGATGTTACTGTGCAAACAGTAAACCCTGATTCTCCAATACGGCGGCGGAACCGCCGCGCAAGTCATTGTATTGCCGCGGTTCCATGGCACTTTAGTGGGAGTAGTGTCTCGTTTTGCACAGTAATTCCTAAAAGACCCTTCTTAATTTTCTGAGTATTTTTAATACAGAAAAAATCAACATTTGAAATTTTTTCCAGAAACTAGGGTTTTACGGGTATTCGGAGTTCGATCGGACTTTAAACTTCGCCTAGACTTCGCCTAAAGCTCTAGCTTAGCTCTGATACCACTGTAGGGTTACTAAGGACTCTCACAAGGGTCTATAAGGCATCAACCATGGCCGATTTAAAATTTAGACGTGCAGAACAACCCTAACCAAGATCTTAGACTAGAGATTAGGCGAAACAAAGCATGCAAACAACTTTACATCTAAGAGTTAGGGATTACAACCTTTGTAGTCCGTTCCTTCACTTCTAAAGCTCTGTATTGAGGTCCCTTCACTGCGATCATCGAGTATCCGGACTCTAGAGAGGCTCCACAAAAGAAAGATGCAAACTTGCTTCCGATCTTCAATAACTAAGATGATCTATCTTGAAGTAACTCAAAACCGAAGCTCTTGCGTTGCTAATCAAGTATTAGCAAAGCAAACACCCTAATCTAAATGGCTAGAATAGATGAGGATGATGAAGTAGGAAGTTAGCTCTCATTTGTTTTCTATTTCTCACTCATTTTTATCACATCACAAAAAGCTAGAAAGTTTTTTTCAAGCTAGAAGAAGAAGGAAGAAGAAGCAATCTCTTTGTGATGAATAATAAAACCTCAAGTGAGGTTAGAAATGCAACCATGGGTTAAGAATGAAGTCTTAACCCATATAGAGAGTTAACTATGGTGAAGGGTTGGGTTGGGTTAAGCAAATATCTACACAAATTATCCAAAGTCAAAGTCAAAGCTTCAAGAAGCTTCTTGAAAGCTTCATGCATGCTTAACCCTAATCCAAAACCTAACCACAATTAAACTCCACAAAACATGTTGCATTTATAACCCTAATATGTTACAATATTATATATCACATATACAATATTTATTGTAACAAAATAAAATAATACAATTAACATATATCGTATATATATCAATGTATTACCCGAGTGAGAAAAAGAATCTTTAAGTGAGCTTATATTAGTTAATGTAATTTAATATATCAAATATATAATTATACATTAAATTATCGAATCAACACTTGATCTGATAATCCGGCTATTTCACAAATAACCGACTAATATATATTCTGTATAAGTTCATCGAATCAACATTTGATCCGATGACCCGTCTATATCACATATACCCGGACGATATCTCATATCGCAAGAATCTAATACGGTATCGCATACACGTATTATTCTCGGTCCCGCACATATCGTATATGTGCTCCTACTCCTTTTTGCCTGAGACAGGAAACCTTTGTGTAGGACTCTAAAGAATCGTCACTACGCCGGCAGTAGGTGATGATCATATCAAACACCCACAAGCTGCAAGCGGTCAGCTAAACGCAACAGCCACCCAGGTATTGAGCGATCAGAAGATTAACAAGCAAGCCTATACATTCTCCTGCGAATCCAATCAGTAACACTCCCGTATAGTCCGGTCTCTTCGTCTGATATATCGCATATCTTGCCTAGGGGTGGTAAACGTCAGACCCCAGAAGCTTGATAAGTCGTATCGATATGAGGTCCATAACAGTTCGAGAAACTACTAATAACACTTACCAGTAAATCTCAGCAATCCTGGCCAGGGATTTCCAGTTATAGCCAATCGAATGCAGCGCAACATCAACTCCCTATACCGGGAGAGACGAAACCCCTCCTATCGCTCATTGCCTCCATATGATTCAGGACTGTACCCAAAAGCCACCTTTTTGCATGCCCTCTTAGACGTGGTATGATGGAAATCAAAGCACAGTGGGAATCACACAAGACTCTATGACGATCTTGGGTCTACAGACTAACCTGTACCAGTGTCATCAGAGAACTGCCATCTGACGTGAGGTATAATACCATTTGGGAGTTCTCGGCGAGTCCGTCCAGTGTACACAGTCTCTACTGAGCACCTGTATACCTTCTCTGATGTCAAACACCAATGGATATGAGATCATCCACTGCCCATCATATGGGTCAAGAAGCGCATACGCTAGTCTACTCTGGAGTATCGATGCCCTGTCTCGGTACTCCCACGACTAGGAACATTTGAAGGATGTACTTGGAGACTACACTGTCCCCACTATCATGATCCGCATCATAGTCCTGGTAGTCAAGTACTCATCCTAAGGTCTTTATCAACATGTAACATAGAGACAATCAGAGTATGTTAAGATAAAGAGCAACCAGATAGCGTACTATCATGTCGAGCAAGAAAGTCCTCCCTATATATGTCCAAGCATCCACTACAATATACATCGTATGTACAGTAATGGCCTCTAGGGCATACATATAACTAACAAGAGATGGTATATGGGTGCTCAGTGGAGACTGGGTACACTAGACGGACTTGCCGAGAACTTCTAGATGGTATTATACCTCACGTCAAATGGCAATTCTATGGTGACACTGGTACAGGTTAGTCTGTAGACCCGTGATCGTCATAGAGTCTTGTGTGATTCCCACTGTGCTTTGATTTCCACCTTACCATGTCCAAGAGGGCATGCAAAACGATGGTTTTTGGGTACAGTCCCGAGTCACTTGGAAGCAATGAGCGATATGAGGGGATTCGTCTCTCCCGGTATTAGGGGCTGATGTTGCGCTGTGCTCGATTGGCTATAACAGGAAGTCCCTGGCAAGGGCTGTTGGATATAGTGCCCTCTAAGTCAATTATTGGATCGCAGGTACGTGATTGCAATGATTGAGGGAGGACCTATACCGATAGAACAGTCTTACTCAAGATGATAGTATGCTATCTGGTTTGTCTTTATCATCATGTATATGTTGATAGAGCCCATAGGATTCTTGCTTGACTACCAGCAGTATGATGGCGATCATATATGTGGGAGCTGGGGTCTATAAGCACATCCTTAAAGTGTCCCTAGTCGTGGGAGTTTCGAGACAGGGCATCGATACTCCAGAGTAGACTAGTGTATACAGTCGAGACCCCGACGAGGGACGGTGGCCGGTCTCACAAGCCATTGGTGTCAGTTGGATCACCTAAGATGTATACAGGTGCTCATTAGGTTATGAGTACACCGGACAGGACTCGTCGGGAACTTGCTGGTTGGTATTATACCTAGCGTCAGATAGCAGTTCCCTAGTGACATGTGTACAGGTTAGTTCATCGACATGAGGTCGTCATTTGTAACGTGTGAGTTCCCACTGTGCTTTGATTTATACCCTACCACGCTCAAAGGAGACGTGCAAACAGGTATATTTTGGGTACAATCCCGAGCCACATGGAGGCAGTGAGAAGATCATCAGGGATTCGTCTCTCCCGGTATTGGGGGTAAGATCGCGCTGTGTTTAGGAGAGCCATTACACGAAATCCCTGGCCAGGGTAATCGAGATTTACTGGAAGGTATTCCAGTAGTATCTCAGGGTGTTCTGGGCTGCTCTCTGACACGACTTATGCAGCTATTGGGGGTCTGACGTTTACCGACCCCCTAGGCCTAATATGCGATACTCATAGACGAATGTTCCGGACTGTACGGATATTGTCACTATCAGGCTCAGTAGGGTTTATAGATGAGTTCGCTCGTCAGCTTCCTTTCCAATCAATACATAGGCAAACCGTTACGTACAGCTTGTACCTCTGATGTGCTAGGGGTTATACCCAGTGCCAGTGTATTGATGAGTTATTAGAGTCCCCCACAGACACTTTCCCAAGTTCGGGCGAAACGTTGTAGATGTCGTATGATATTATGGCAGGGTTCGGAAAATGCACGTGCATTTCCGCACGCGTTATTTTTCGGGCAGATAATACTGGTAGGCTTTGGTTTAAGCCGGATCCCAGTATTATACTGTGTAGATATAATATCTTTGTCTCAGTTGCTTTTGTATTCGGTCGTAATACAAATGCGGGTATGTTTATACTGTTACGGGGTTATCCTGAAATTCGTTTTAGGATCACTTTTGGAAGTTGCCAGTTTCCAGTTTTCTATCACCCGTATTTAACATTCGGTTAAATACGGATTTGTCTTTTCGTCTTGAGGGTGAGTCATGCTTCTTGAAGGTTCTAGAAGTGGTGATTAGGCTTATGACTCATTTGTTCATTAATGGTGCTTCGATGGTGCATTTATTGTGTTCATACTTGGTGTCATTTGTGAGTCATGCTTTGATATCATGTTATGATAAGATCAAAGCTTATGATCACCCTCCTTGCTCCTACACTCACCCTCCTCCCCTCTTCATATAGTGGCCGGCCCCTTGAAGGAAAGAGGATGGATTCATTTTTGAGAAAAGATACAAGGAACTTAGTTCATGGAAATTTCATATAGCTCAATTTCCATTTACCCGATTCCAATTGGCAACTTCCATAACCGTTCGTCCATAGCCTTGGACGTAACGAGACAAAGTGTTCTACTCATTCTCTACATCAATCTTGGTCATCTCTTTTAGCAAACTTGACGATCAAGTTGCCTCGGTTCAGAGGCGGGAGCCCGTTTAAAGATCCGTCGACGTGGTGCCACCTGGACGACGAGACTGGAGTTTCAAAAGATCGAAGCCGCCGCAACAAAGCGTGGGATGATGGTTAAAGACCGAGGGACTCGGATCGTTCGGTATAACAATTCTACCCTCTTTACAATATGTTAGTTTAGCTTTAATAGCAGATCCGGGTTATAGTATGCGATAGCGCCAGTCGTAAAAGTTTTTGTTCCGCATATTGGCATCTGTTAGACGGCCGGGGCGCTACCGTAGACTTACAGTGGTATCAAACCTCACCATTAAGCTTTACTAACATGTGCTAACACGTTTAAAACATCGATCGAACGAATTTTCGCGAAACTACAATTTTCTGTTCAAAGTTTCTGTCGATTTTTAATCTGGTCTAAAAATTATTTGACATATCACATAAAACTAAGCAGGCTATTATTAGCACACTAGTGAAATTTGGTCACATAATCCCACAAAACGGCCGTGGATCCGCGGCCCAAACTAGGGTTTGGCCGCGGATCCGCCGCGCTTTTGTGGGAACAGTGCGCCAAATTTTTCCAGTAAGTTTACCTAGGGAAATTGTGGTTTTTAGTATATGTCTTTTGGGCCCAAACTTTGTTACTATACAGCAGATGTTTGCAGGGCCCACTTCGGGAAATTTATTCGATCGAAATTTTAAACATGTTAGTTTTGCAGTACTTACTCTATATCTCCGACCGGGAATGTCATTTGATCGGTAAACCGCGTCTGACTGCTATAGTTCTTTTAGACGGGTTTGCGAACGTGACATTCACGTTGATGTTCTGTGTTGTGCTGTGATGTTGCGGATTTGTCGTGGTGGATAGCAGGGTGCAATGATAGTGCTATTTAGATTTATTTGTATATTTGATATTGCGGGGCGAGCGTCCAACATGTGGACAGCCGTCACTGCCTGTTGTATAATATTCTTTTGGGGCACGACCACGCTGAGGTCGATGTACCCGTTGTATATATTTATTTCTGTACTAGGTTTACCCCGTGAAGGAGTGCACGGATAGCCGGGTTGTGAAGGGCAGCGGGTCCGTATCTCATAGCTTTGAGAGGCAAAGGGACCTCACTCTAGAATTGGCAGACTATTCGCCGCACTCGTAGGGGGTACAGGTTGACCCAAGGAGGGGTGCTCAATTTACCGGATTCCGTGAAATGCCAGGTGTTCCATTCACTATGTTGTGGGGACTACCTCGCTTCAGGTTTTGGCGGGTAACTTCTCGCACCCGTAGGGGTCTAGGTTTCATTGTACAGGCTATCCACACGACCAGGGGAACGTCGGGTTTCAGTAGCGGCTCTGTGAAACCCGGGGATCCCAGATTATCTGTATTGTTCTGTGATGCTTATTACTTTTTTGTATTGTTGCATATTATCACGCCTGGAGCGATTATTGTATATTAGTCTATATACTATTAGATGTTGTATATGTTTTACACCCGCGCTAGTCCAGCCCCCGCTCTGTCGTTAGTTAAGTAAACTAACGGGTGATGACGGGACCCAGTGACGAATGCGGATGGCATATACGTACATTTTATTTTCGTTCTTTTCTGGTGTGATTGATTGATGGGGCTGCATTGATTCTTATCAATGCAAGGATAAAACAAACCTATATTTGATGTTGTTGGAACAAATTTTAAAAGGAGTTTTTACAAAGACGTTTCCTTTTGTTTTGCATAGTGATATTCAGTTAGAATATCCTGCACCTCATTCGACGAGGCAAGGGCCGAGATCCCTTCACCGGGAGTGACCCCTTGAGCAGAAGTTTGCATCAGGGTAATAACTTCTATATAATTGATTACAAGTTGCTTTGCATCGCGGTATTCAGTTGGAATATCCTGCACCTCATTCTACGAGGAAAGAGCCGAGATCCCTTCACCGGGAGTGACTTCTTTAGCAAAAGGTTTTCGCTACTATATTTTTTATAAAATTCTATCAGATTCCTTCAACGAGATCAAGTTCATTACGTTAAAGGTTTTTTGCCAAAAAACCAGCCATAATCCTCCGTCGTTTCTTATGGATGGTCAGTAGTATTCAAGCTATGTTTGTTGGCCTATGTCAAGGCATAGTGTTTGGTAGCTGCTGGGTATTCATTTGTTGCACAGATAGATGCATTAGTTTAGCACAGACGTACAGCCTTGTTGGCCTACGTCAAGGGCATGTACGATGACCTAAATTAATCAGGACAACGACGGGTAGAACTTGACATGTGGCTTATGATTTGTTGGCCTACGTCAAGGTCATAAGTGCATGGGATAAAAATTATATCGGGAGTTTCAAACATACAGGAAACTTGCCAGACTTGCGCATACCTTCTGGAGTGTGTTAACTTAAGTGGCTTCCATCAAGTTATCATGCGATGATAGTTGGATCCCGATTCCCACTGATGAGTTGGTTTACTCTTCGGGTGATCCCGAATAATTCTTCTTTCAGGTTTGGAGGAGAATTTGAGATTACAGTGGGAGGTTTCCAGATTAAATAAAGTGATAACCATTCTGATCTAGGTTAGAGTGCACGCAGAGTGTTTCTTTTCTCTCTCTCTTTAGCAGCGACCTTTGACCGACCCTAAACTATAACTCAGTGACCAAGTTGACCGAACCTTCTTAATATACTGGCTTTTGGATTGTCCGAGTTGCATAAGTCATTGCCGCACCCTCTTTTACCCTTTGTATTTCTCAGAACAACCCGTATTACTACGGACATCCACTTCCATTGGATAGATCCATCGTATTGTTATATACGAACTCGGAGGGACTTCTTCGAGAATGAATCCAGGTTCAGGAGAAATAGAATTATATTATTCAGTTGTCTTCTATTATCACCTTCTCTCAGGTTGTGAGGGCTCCTTGGTTTAGGAGAGTACACCTATTACGCTTATTGGATAGTCTTCTTCCAAACCATAGGCAGGTGCCGAAAGGTAGGGAATGAAGAAAACCAATTAGCCTAAGTAGGGTGTACAGAAGGTAATAACTAAAGAAAAATAAAGGAATTAGAAAGAGAGCAAAGTAAATTATGACTACTAACATTCACGACCAAACCACGTATTTTATCGCCACTCCTACTTCACCTTTAATTTCTCCAGAACAACCCGTATCACTACGAACATCCAATTCCATTGGATAAATCCATCGTATGGTTATATACGAACTCGAAGGATACTTTTTCGAGGATGGATTTTGGTTCAGGAGAAAAAGGAATAAGGTTTATTCAGTTGTCTTGTATCATCACCTTCTCTCAATTTGCGAGTACTCCTAGGTTTAGGAAGGTATACCTATTATGCTTACTGGATATTCTTCTTCCAAACTATAGGCTGGTGCCGAACGGTAGGGAAGGAAGAAAACCACTTAGCCTAATGATGGTGTACAGAAGATAATGACTAAAGACAAATAAAGGGAATTATAGAGATGGCAGGGAAATATACGGTTAAAGTCATGATTTGGAATATGGAAGAGGCATTACTAAGAATACCAGGATACCCCTACGAAACATTTTCATGTTTCAATTTCACTGTGCATTGTTAAAAGAAAACTGATTTCCCGATTAGATACTTGTAAGTGCACGGCGGCGGCCCGACCTCCATCCCGAGGCCAAATGCGGAAGCGATGGTTAACTTTAAATTTCAAACCGGCACCACCGCGCACTATAAACCCGGATCGTGCCATTAAACTAGTCCTAGCTAACTACAAGATGGGAAGAGAGATATACCGAGTGATCCGTGTCCTCCGGTCTTCTCGTCGTCGTCCCGATCTCCTGCGGAATCTCCGGTATCCACCTCGTCGCCGGAAGGGCACCACGTCGCCGGCTTCTTTTACGGGCTCCCACCTCTAGACCGAGGTAACTTGGGCACGAAGCTGGCGAGTCGACGTGCCCAAGATTTGCTGTAAAATGGTGTAGTGCTATGTCTCAATTGGGGTTGTGGAGTTACCTTATTGTAGAGGAAATGATATAAGCTTTTGGAGATGGTGTTGTGGGATTTCTCCAACATGAAATGAACCAAAATCCCCCCACCAAAATGTTTGGACTGCCCCCATAAGAAGTGGCCGGCCAAGGCTTGGTGGGAGAGGAGAGAATGGAGTGTGTATGAAAAGAATGAGTGGAGCACACCCTAATGCAAGTGAGAGGAATGGTCATGAAAAAGAAATGATCACAATCAAAGAACCTCACTCCAATAACCAAATCAACAACCATGATATCTCATAAACTAACACTCCAACACAACCATCATCTCAAGCATGATGACTCCAAAAAGGTCAAGCCATCATGAACAAAGAAAGTCAAGTGATGGTGCATCATCATGATCCAACAAAATGCCAAGAACACCCTCCACAAATACTTATTTGCATAAATGCAAATAAGCCCTCCTCCACCAAACTTCGGCCATTGAAAGATACAAATGAAAATGGCCGAAACGGAAAGCAAACTGGCAACTCCAGAAAACTGGTCCCGTAATAAATTACAGGAAAACCCCGCTACTATGCATACACACCTGCATCTGTATTCCGACCGAAATACAAATGCAATGAGACAAACTCTACACTGTACTATACTAGGATCCGGCTTAAACCAAAGCCGGCTAGTATTATCCGTCCGATCCTGATCCGTGCAATACCGCACGTATCTGATCGAACCCTGCCATATCTCGATACGGCCTCTACAGCGTTTCGCCCGAAAACTTGAGCAACTGAATGTGGAGGACTCTAAAGACTCGTCAACACCTTGGTTGTGGATTTAACCACTAGCACGTCAGAGGTATAAGCCAATACGTAACGGGCTACCAGGTATTGACCAAAAGGGACATCGATGAGCGAACTCATCCTGACACCCTATTGAGCCTGTCAGTGACAATATCCGTACAGTCCGGTCCGTTCGTCTATGAGCATCGCATGGCGGGCCTAGGGGGTTGGTAAAAGTCAGACCCCCAAAAGCGGTACAAGTCATGTCGGAGTGTAGCCCAGAACACCCTGAGATACTACTGAAATACCTACCAGTAAATCTCCTGTCTCGGCCGAGGGCTTCGTGTAATGGCTCTCCTAGACACAGCGCGACCTCACCCCCAATACCGGGAGAGACGAACCCCTGAAGATCCGCTCACTGCCTCCATGTGGCTCGGGACTGTACCCAACTAAAACCTGTTTGCACGTCTCCTTTGAGCGTGGTAGGGTAGTAATCAAAGTACAGTGGGAACTCACACGAGACAAATGACGATCCCCAGGTCGATGAACTAACCTGTACACATGTCACCAGGGAGCTGCTATCTGACGTCAGGTATAAGACCAACTAGCATGTTCCCGGCGAGTCCTGTCCGGTGTACTCATAACCCAATGAGCACCTGTATACATCTTAGGTGAACCAACTGACACCAGTGGCTTGTGAGACCGGCCACCGCCCCTCGTCGGGGTCTCGACTATATACACTAGTCTACTCTGGAGTATCGATGCCCTGTCTCGAAACTCCCACGACTAGGGACCTTTTAAGGATGTGCTTATAGACCCCAGCTCCTACTTATATGATCGCCCTCATACTGCTGGTGGTCAAGAAAGAATCCTAGGGGCTCTATCAACGTGTAATAGCGACATGTCAGGTCACCTAAAGCGGTACACGATGATAAAGATAAACCAGATAGCATATTATCATCTCGAGTAAGACTGTCCTACCGGGATAGGTCCTCCCTCAATCATTGCAATCACATGCCTTTGATCCAATAATTGACTCTGAGGGCACTATCTCCAACAATCTCCCACTTGCACTCAAGGCTAATTATTGTGATGTCTCATACTCACAGCCCGTGTGATACCGAACACCCAACTCCTCAATTAGTCAGTCTCACAAAGATCGTTTGCGAAACTATTGCGTTCGAAGAATAGTCTCAGTGAGTGGATCCGCTTTGATGTTTCTTTCTAAGTCTCTCTATATCTCAAGTTCGCGGAGAAAGCCATCTCCCGAAATGAGCAATACCTGTCTTAGAATGTGTCTGGATGTCTGATGGGACCTAACTCAGAAATGAACTCCAAATCCAAACTTCTTAGACTGTATCGTCAACTGAACTTAATCAGTATCCTGCGCCATGCCTCCCTCAGTATTGCCTTGGACCACCTGTCCAAAATACTGTCCCTCATCAGAAGGAAAAACTATAACTCTGACAAGCTCTCTGTCATCCATGTCACCTTGGAAGCCTGGAATGATAACTGTCTCCCGAATGAGGCTGTCGTTATCATATCCTTAGAACATGCACTTATGTTCTAAACTGCTTCCGACCGTCTCTCCAGGATTGGATCAATATCAACTTATTGCATCTACCGCAAAAACAACATCTGGTGTGGTACTTGACATCTCATGATTGACTCAATTGCCTAAGCAAGTGATCTGCCAATCATGCACATCCCTCTCCCCTTTAGTCTGTAAGACACCTTTAGAGAGGGTGACTCCATCACCTGCAGGTACATTACCGTGCCAGGAGTCGTCCATTCTAAATACTCTTAGAATGCTGTCTAAGTACCCTTAATTGGGAAACTACCCAAATCTAGATCTAAAACCATAGATCTAGTAACCAGTATGTCTGATATAATGTCCAAGTCCCATGTGGAGAAACCACTGTGTGACGACCAAAGTATTACCGATCGTAGTATAGGAATATCACTTCCTACTCTGTGTATGTCATCCAAATACCATGACATCACACCCTAACCTTCTCAACAGATCCATCCCCTATTCCGATGAAGTCAAGCCTATGACTGTCACATCAGAAATTGATGATCTATCTTCGCTATATCTGCTTTAGTCTATAAATAGACATAAGCTACCTGTCCACCAATGCTTCCGCTGCTCCCACTGACCACGACAACCCTCTGGCAGAGTCATATACACGTACACTTTTAAAGCAAGTTTAGAACGACGCTATACTCATCCTCCTGCCAGGTCTCACAGTCTGGAACAACAGCAATGGCAAGTGTGGGTAAACAAGAACTTCCATGTCACCGTCCTTGAGGCTACCAGAGTACCTCTCGGGTGCCTGAAGTTACCCACCTTATCTGTGGAGTGGCCAATGGAATGTCAAACCAGATTGAATCTTTAGGTTCCTATCAAATCTTCAGTAATCGTTTGTGGTTCTGGAATCACTTCCAGTTCTACCATACTCCCACTACTGTTTTCTGAAATATCCATTTTATTTAAAACTGTGGCGAGTCTAGAACAATATCGCTATTGTTCTACCAGATGGTAGAAAGTCAACCCTCGTCATAGCCTGGGTCAACCCATAAACAGCCATTACAGAAACGTGCCTTGAGTTGTCCAGTGTCTGGTTTTAATCATAAGCCGGACAACTCCCCGTACCTTAACATCGTTAAGATACGAAATGTTCTATATCCAATATAGGACCAGAGGCACTGATTTAATTGAACCAGATTCAAATCATGCAGCTGTCTCCAGTGCATGTCAACTAAATGGAAGGAGGCCTATCAACGTTACTCAACTTGGGAATGCTTCCAATTATGAGTAACCTGAAAGAGAAGCAAGTTCTCTTTATCACTACTATCAACTGAATACCATACACAAGTATCTACATCTTCGATCACTTTGAAGAATCCCGATACTTGCTACACCTGGTTCTCTACTCTATTCAAATACCTATAACTTCTCAAAATTCGGACCCTGTGTTTCTACGAAACACCTGTCTAAAAACTAGAGAAGTTATAAGTAAACCGAATATAGTACGAGAACCAACCCCTCTGTCCTAATGGACACTGGACAATATACAATACTCTGTATAAGTTCCTTGAGTTTGATAACTCATTCACTGTGTGTCGTAGGTTGAGAACTGTACTTATGGTTAAGAAGAATTACACCGCTGTTTAATGCTCCTTACCTAACCATCCACTGATATAGGTAAATGTCATAGACATAATTTCAAAAAGGTATATCTCACTCTATGAAAATAGACGTACAGATATATCAATTTGAAATTGGTGCACAACAGCGGATATTCAAAACCAAATATTTGCCGTCTGGCAAACAACCCAGGTGACTTCCTCAAATATCACCGATTACAACGAATCCCGATATAATGAGGATGATCACCTAATTCCCAATAACTTACTCCCACTCATCATCTGTAAAACCATACAGATGTGAGAATCATATCTGGTAAATACATACCCTGGAGCAAGTGTCTAATTGGAAAATCAGTTTTCTTTTAACAGTACACAGTGAAACTGAAACATTAAAATGTTTCCTGGGGTTATCCTGGTATTCCTAGTAATGCCTCTTCCATTATCCAGATTCACAACTATAACCGTATAATTCTTTGCCACTTCTCCAAATTCCTTTATATGTCTTTAGTCATTACCTTCTGCACACCCCTTTAGGCCAAATGGTTTTCTTCCTTCCCTACCGTTCGGCACCAGCCTATGGTTTGGAAGAAGACTATCCAATAAGCATAATGGGTGTACTGTCCTAATCCTAGGAGCACTCGCAATGAGAGAAGGTGAAGATAAAAGACAACCGAATAAACCTTATTCCTATTTCTCCTGAACCAGAATCCATCCCCGAACTGGAACAAGTTCCTTTCGAGTTCGTATATAACCATACGATGGAGTATCCAATAAACTGTGGATCTTCGTAGTGATACGGAGTGTTCTGGAGAAATACAAAGGTGATTTGGGAGTGGTAATGAAATACCTGGTTTGGTCATGAATATCAGTTGCAATTTACTTTGCCCTCTTACTAATCCCTTGCTTTGTCTTAACTTAATACCTTCTGTACACCATCGTTAGGCTAATTGGTTTTCTTCATTCCTTACCGGTCGGCACCTGCCTATGGTTTGGAAGAAGACAGCCCAATTTGCGTAATAGGTGTACTATCCCCTAAACCAAGGAGTACTCACAACTTGAGAGAAGGTAAAAGAAAAAGACAACTGAATAATCCTATCCGTTTTCTCCGGAACCGGAAACCATTCTCGAATAAATTCCTTCGAGTTCATATATAACCATACGATGGTTTTGTCCAATGGAAGTGGACGTTTGTAGTAATACGGGGTGTCCTGGAGAAAAGGGAAAAAGTAGGAGTGGCAATGAGGTTTGCAACTCTGACAATCCAAAAGCCAATGTTTTAGAAGGCTCGGTCAACTTGGTCACTGAGTCATAGTCTTAGGGTCGGGTCAATGGTCGCTGCCAAAGAGAGAGAGAAAAGAAACACTCAGCGTGCACTCTAACCTAGATCAGAATGGTTACCAATTTATCTAATCAGGAAACCTCCCACTGTAACCTCAAATTCTTCTCCAAACCTGAAAGAAGAATTAGTCGGGATCACCCGAGGAGTAAACTAACTCATCATTGGGAATCGGGATCCAAATATCATCGCATGATAACGTGACGGAATCCGCTCACGTCATCACACTCCAGAAGGTATGCGCATATCTGGCATGTTTCAGTTTCTTAGAAATTCCCGATGTGATTTTTACCCCATGCTCTTATGACCTTGACTTTGGCCAACATATCATAAGTCACATGTCAAGTTCTACCCGTCATTCTCCAGGTTAATTTGAGCACACCCGTACATACCCTTGACTTTGGCCAAAATAGTAGTACGACTGCCCCAAACCAACGCATCTATCTATGCTGTATATGAATACCCCAATAGCTACCAATCACTGTGCCTTGACTTTGGCCAACATACACAGCTTGAATACTATTGACCACCCATATGAAACGATGGAGGGCTACGAATGGTTTCTGGCGAAAACCTTTAACGTAATGAACTTGATATCGTTGAAGGAACGGATAGCTTTTTAGAAATATAGTGACGAAAACCTTTGCTAAAGATGTCACTCCCGGTGAAGGGATCTCGGCTCTTTCCCGTAGAATGAGGTGCAGGATATTCCAACTGAATACCACGATGCAAAGCAAAAGTAATCGGCTATAGTGAAGTTATTGCCCTGACGCAAACTTTTTGTCCAAGGGGTCACTCCCGGTGAAGGGATCTCGGCCCTTGCCTCGTCGACTGAGGAGCAGGATATTCCAACTGAATACCACGATGCAAAACAAAAGTGAACGTCCTTGCAATAACAGCTTTTTGAAAAGTGTATCAACAACATCAGATTAGGTTTGTTTTTAACTTGCATTGATCCGAATCAACGCAGTCCCATTAATTGATCACACCACAAAGAACGAAAATATACTGATGTACGTATATGCCATCCGCATTCGCCACTGGGTCCCGTCATTACCCGTTAGGTTAGCTAACTAACGACAGAGCGGGGACTGGACTAGCGCGGATGTAAAACATATACAACATCTACTAATATATATACCAATATATAATATTTCTCTCAAGACGTGATAAACTGCAACATCACAGAAATGTACAGCATCACAGAAAAATACAGATATCTGGGATCCCCGGGTTTCACAGAGCCACTACTGAAACCCGACGTTCCCCTGGTCGTGTGGATAGCCTGTGCAATGAAATCCTAGACCCCTACGGGCACGGCAAGTTACCCGCCAAAACCTGAAGCGAGGCAGCCCCCTTCAGCGACGTGAATGGACCACCCAGCACTTCACGGAATCCGGTAACTTGGGCACCCCTCCTGGGTCAACCTGTACCCCCTACGAGTGCGGCGGATAGCCCGCCAATTTTAGTGTGAAGTCCCTCCGTCTCAATGCCATGAGATGCGGGCTCGTTGCCCTCTAGAATCCGGCTATCCGTGCACCCCTCCGCGGGGTAATCCTAGTACAGAAAGTAAAATATACATACACCGGGTACATCGACCGCAACCTGGTCGTGCCCCAAAAGAATAATACAAACAGGCAGTGACGGCAGTCCACATGTCGGACGCTCGCCCCGCAATATCAAATGTACATAATACAACAAAAACTGTACTAGCATTGCAACCAGGCTATCCCCCACGACCAATCCGCAACATCACAGCAATACACAGAACATCAACGTGAAAGTCACGTTCACAAATCCGTCTAACCGGGCTATAGCAGTTAGACAGGATTTACCGATCAAGTGACATTCATGGTCGCAGATATAATGTAAATACTGTGAACTAATGTGTTTGAAATATTCGATCGATCAAATTTTAACAAGTGGGCCCCAAAGCACTGCTGTAGCACATCAAGAAATCTGGGCCCAAAAAATAACATTCCAGAAAACCTATTTTCCACTCAGAAGCATTCTGTAAAATTTTGGGGCCATGAACAGTTAAAAGAGCAGCGGAACCGCGGCCCAAGCAAGGGTTTGGCCGCGGTTCCGCGGTGGTATAGACAGTTCACGAAACCAAATTTTCCCAGAACTCTTAGAATTTACTACACATCATTCTAAAACAACCTGAAAAATTTTTGGACTTCAAAAAATTTCGACAGAAACTGATGTGAAGAAAAATATGGTTTTTGGAAAATTGTTCGATCGGAAATGTAAAACACATTAGACAAAGCTAGACTATGTTAATGGCGAGTCTCTGATACCACTGTAAGTGCACGGCGGCGCCCCGACCTCCATCCCGAGGCCAAATGCGGAAGCGATGGTTAACTTTAAATTTCAAACCGGCACCACCGCGCACTATAAACCCGGATCGTGCCATTAAACTAGTCCTAGCTAACTACAAGATGGTAAGAGAGATATACCGAGTGATCCGTGTCCTCCGGTCTTCTCGTCGTCGTCCCGATCTCCTGCGGAATCTCCGGTGTCCACCTCATCGCCGGAAGGGCACCACGTCGCCGGCTTCTTTTACGGGCTCCCACCTCTAGACCGAGACAACTCGGGCACGAAGCTGGCGAGTCGACGTGCCCAAGATTTCCTGTAAAATGGTGTAGTGCTATGTCTCAATTGGGGTTGTGGAGTTGCCTTATGGTGGAGGAAATGATATAAGCTTTTAGAGATGGTGTTGTGGGATTTCTCCAACATGAACTGAACCAAAATCCCCCCACCAAAATGTTTGGACAGCCCCCATAAGAAGTGGCCGGCCAAGGCTTGGTGGGAGAGGAGAGAATGGAGTGTGTATGAAAAGAATGAGTGGAGCACACCCTAATGCAAGTGAGAGGAATGGTCATGATAAAAAGCAATGATCACAATCAAAGAAACGCACTCCAATAACCAAATCAACAACCATTATAGCTCATAAACCAACACTCCAACACAACCATCATCTCAAGCATGATGACTCCAAAAAGGTCAAGCCATCATGAACAAATAAAGTCAAGTGATGGTGCATCATCATGATCCAACAAAATGCAAAGAACACCCTCCACAAATACTTATTTGCACAAATGCAAATAAGCTCTCCTCCGCCAAACTTCGGCCATTGAAAGATACAAATGACAATGGCCGAAATGGAAAGCAAACTTGCAACTACAGAAAACTGGTCCCGTAATAAATTACAGGAAAACTCCGCTACTGTGCATACACACCCGCATCTGTATTCCGACCGAAATACAAATGCAATGAGACAAACTCTACACTGTACTATACTAGAATCCGGCTTAAACCAAAGCCGGCTAGTATTATCCGTCCGATCCTGATCCGTGCAATACCGCACGTATCTGATCGAACCCTGCCATATCTCCATACGGCCTCTACAACGTTTCGCCCGAAAACTTGAGCAACTGAATGTGGGGGACTCTAAAGACTCGTCAACACCTTGGTTATGGATTTAACCACTAGCACGTCAGAGGTATAAGCCAATACGTAGCGGGCTACCAGGTATTGACCAAAAGGGACGTCGATGAGCGAACTCATCCTGACACCCTACTGAGCCTGTCAGTGACAATATACATACAGTCCGGTCCGTTCGTCTATGAGCATCGCATGGCGGGCCTAGGGGGTTGGTAAAAGTCAGACCCCCAAAAGCAGTACAAGTCGTGTCGGAGTGTAGCCTAGAACACCCTGAGATACTAATGGAATACCTACCAGTAAATCTCCTGCCTCGGCCGAGGGCTTCGTGTAATGGCTCTCCTAGACACAGCGTGACCTCACCCCCAATACCAGGAGAGACGAACCCCTGAAGATCCGCTCACTGCCTCCATGTGGCTCAGGACTGTACCCAACTAAAACCTGTTTGCACGTCTCCTTTGAGCGTGGTAGGGTAGTAATCAAAGTACAGTGGGAACTCACACGAGACAAATGACGATCCCCAGGTCGATGAACTAACCTGTATACATGTCACCAGGGAACTGCTATCTGACGTCAGGTATAAGACCAAGTAGCATGTTCCCGGCGAGTCCTGTCCGGTGTACTCATAACCCACTGAGCACCTGTATACATCTTAGGTGAACCAACTGACACCAGTGGCTTGTGAGACCGGCCACCTCCCCTCGTCGGGGTCTCGACTGTATACACTAGTCTACTCTGGAGTATCGATGCCCTGTCTCGAAACTCCTACGACTAGGGACCTTTTAAGGATGTGCTTATAGACCCCAGCTCCCACTTATATGATCGCCCTCATACTGCTGGTGGTCAAGCAAGAATCCTAGGGACTCTATCAACGTGTAATAGCGACATGTCTGGTCACCTAAAGCAGTACACGATAATAAAGATAAACCAGATAGCATACTATCATCTCGAGTAAGACTGTCCTACCGGGATAGGTCCTCCCTCAATCATTGCAATCATGTGCCTGTGATCCAATAATTGACTCTGAGGGCACTATCTCCAACAATACTTACTCCAGGGTATGTATTTACCAGGTTTCATACTCACATCTGTATAGTTTTACAGATGTTGAGTGGGAGCAAGTTATTGGAAATTAGGTGATCATCCTCATTATATCGGAATTCGTTGTAATTGGTGATATTTGAGGAAATCGCCTGGGTACAGTTTTCAACCTACGACGCACAGGTTTTGAGTTATTCAACTCAGCGGACTTATACAGAATATTGTATGTTGTCCAGTGTCTATCAGGACAAAGGGGTTGGTCCTCGTACTATATTCTGTTTACTTGTAACTTCTCTAGTTTTTAGACAAGTGTTTCGTAGAAATACAATGTCTAAGTATTGAGAAGTTGCGGGTATAAGAATAAAGTAGAGAACCAGGTGTCGCAAGTATCGAGATTCTTCAAAGAAATCAAAGATCTAGATACTTGTGATTGGTATTCAGTTGATAGTAATAGTTTTGAGAAACTTGTTTCTCTTTCAGGTTACTCATAAATGGATGGATTCCTAAGTTGAGTAATGCTGATTAGCCTCTCTCCATTAAGATTATATGCACTGGAGACAGCTGCATGATTTGAATCTGGTTCCAATTAAACAAGTGCCAAAGTTTCTATATTGGATATAGAATGGTTAATATCTTAACGATGTTAAGGTACGGGGAGTTGTCCAGCTTATGCTTAAAACCAGACACTGGATAACTCAAGGCACGTTTCTATAATGGCAGTTTGCGGGTTGACCCTAGCTTTGACGAGGGTTGATTTTCTACCATCTGGGAGATCAATAGTGATATTGTTCTTGACTCGCCACAGTTTTAATAAAATGGATTTTTTCAGAAAACAATAGTGGGAGTATTTTAGAACTGGAAGTGATTCCAGAACCGCAAACGATTACGGAAAATTTAATAGGACCTATATATTCAATCAGGTTTGACATTCCATTAGCCACTCCGCAATATGGTGGGTAACCTCAGGCACCGGAGAGGTACTCCAGTAGCCTCAATGACGGTGACAGGGAGGTTCTTGTTTAACCCAAACTTGACACTACTGTTGTTCTAGACTATGAGACCCGGCAGGAGGATAAGTATAGCGTCGTTCTAAACTAGTTTTAGAAGTTCACGTATATATTATTCTGCCAGGGGGTTGTCGTAGTCAGTGGGAGCAGCGGAAGCATAGTGGGCAAGTAGCTAGTATCTATAGGCTTGAGCAAATATAGCGGAAATAGATCATCTAATTTTGATATGACAGTCATACGTTTGACTTCATCAGAATAGGGGATGGATCTGTTAAGAAGGTAGTAGGGTGTAATGTCCTGGTATTTGATGACATACACAGAGTAGGAAGTGAAATTCCTATACTACAATCGGTTGTACTTTGGTCATCACACAATTGTTTCTCCACAAAGGACATGGATATAATATTTGACATTCTGGTTTCTAGATCTATGGTTTTAGATCTAGATTTGGGTAGTTTCCCAATGTGGGTACTTTGACAATA
This sequence comes from Agapanthus africanus, assembly GCA_030015575.1. Lineage (NCBI taxonomy): Eukaryota > Viridiplantae > Streptophyta > Magnoliopsida > Asparagales > Amaryllidaceae > Agapanthus > Agapanthus africanus. The sequence goes on along the minus strand of CM057343.1, from coordinate 301,165,646 downwards.
TTCTAATAGTATTTTAGAATAGATGACTCCTGGCATGGTAGTGTACCTGTAGGTGATGGAGTCACCCTCTCTAAAGGTGTCTTACAGACTAAAGGGGAGAGGGACATACATGATTGGCAGATCACTTTCTTAAGCAATTGAGTCAATCGTGAGATGTCAAGTACCACACCAGATGTCGTTGTTGCACTAGATGCGATAAGTTTATATTAATCCAATCCTGAAGAAACATACGGAAGCAGTTATAGAACATAAGTACATGTTCTACGGATTTGATGATGACAGCCTCCTTCGGGAGACGGTTATTATTCCAAGCTTCACAAGTGACCTGGATGACATGGTAATTGTCTGAGTTATAGTTTTCCTCAGACAAGGGACAGTATTATGGACAGATAGTCCAAGAGGATACTGTGGGAGGCATAGTGCTGGAAACTGATTAGTTTCAGTTATCGATACAGTCTAAGAAGTTTGGATTTGGAGTTCATTTATGAACTAAGTCCCATCAGATATCCAGACATATTCTAAGACAGGTATTACTCGATTCGGGAGATGGTTTTCTCCGCGAACTTAATTATAAGAGAGACATAGAAAGAAACATCAGGGCGGATCCACTCAGGCTATTTCTCGAACACAATAGTTTTGCAAACGAGCTTTGTGAAACTGATTAGTAGAGGAGTTGGATGCTCGGTATCACACGAGCTGTGAGTACGCACATCATAATAATTAGCCTTAAGTGCAAGTGGGAGATTGTTGGATATAGTGCCCTCTAAGTCAATTATTGGATCGCAGGTACGTGATTGCAATGATTGAGGGAGGACCTATACCGATAGAACAGTCTTACTCGAGATGATAGTATGCTATCTGGTTTGTCTTTATCATCATGTATATGTTGATAGAGCCCATAGGATTCTTGCTTGACTACCAGCAGTATGATAGCGATCATATATGTGGGAGCTGGGGTCTATAAGCACATCCTTAAAGTGTCCCTAGTCGTAGGAGTTTCGAGACAGGGCATCGATACTCCAGAGTAGACTAGTGTATACAGTCGAGACCCCGATGAGGGGCGGTGGCCGGTCTCACAAGCCACTGATGTCAGTTGGATCACCTAAGATGTATACAGGTGCTCATTAGGTTATGAGTACACCAGACAGGACTCGCCAGGAACTTGCTGGTTGGTATTATACCTAGCGTCAGATAGCAGTTCCCTGGTGACATGTGTACAGGTTAGTTCATCGACCTGAGGTCGTCATTTGTCTCGTGTGAGTTCCCACTATGCTTTGATTTATACCCTACCACGCTCAAAGGAGACGTGCAAATAAGTATATTTTAGGTACAGTCCCGAGCCACATGGAGGCAGTGAGCAGATCATCGGGGATTCGTCTCTCCCGGTATTGGGGGTGAGATCGCGCTGTGTTTAGGAGAGCCAGTACACGAAATCCCTGGCCAGGGTAATCGAGATTTACTGGAAGGTATTCCAGTAGTATCTCAGGGTATTCTGGGCTGCTCTCTGACACGACTTATGCAGCTATTAGGGGTCTGACGTTTACCGACACCCTAGGCCTAATATGCGATACTCATAGACGAATGTTCCGGACTGTACGGATATTGTCACTGTCAGGCTCAGTAGGGTTTATAGATTAGTTCGCTCGTCAGCTTCCCTTCCAATCAATACATAGGCAAACCGTTACGTACAGCTTGTACCTCTGACGTGCTAGGGGTTATACCCAGTGCCAGTGTATTGAAGAGTCATTAGAGTCCCCCACAGACACTTTCCTAAGTTCGGGCAAAACGTTGTAGATGCCGTATGATATTATGGCAGGATTCGGAAAATGCATGTGCGTTTACGCACGTGTCATTTTTCGGGCAGATAATACTGGTAGGCTTTGGTTTAAGCCGGATCCCAGTATTATACTGTGTAGATATAATATCTTTGTCTCAGTTGCATTTGTATTCGGTCGTAATACAAATGCGAGTATGTTTATACTGTTACGGGGTTATCCTGAAATTCGTTTCAGGATCACTTTTGGAAGTTACCAGTTTCCAGTTTTCTATCACCCGTATTTAACATTCGGTTAAATACGGATTTGTCTTTTCGTCTTGAGGGTGAGTCATGCTTCTAGAAGGTTCTAGAAGTGGTGATTAGGCTTATGACTCATTTGTTCATTAATGGTGCTTTGATGGTGCATTTATTGTGTTCATACTTGGTGTCATTTGTGAGTCATGTTATGATAAGATCAAAGCTTATGATCACCCTCTTTGCTCCTACACTCACCCTCCTCCCCTCTTCATATAGTGGCCGGCCCCTTGAAGGAAAGAGGATGGATTCATTTTTGAGAAAAGATACAAGAAAATTAGTTCATGGAAATTTCATATAGCTCAATTTCCATTTACCCGATTCCAATTGGCAACTTCCATAACCGTTCGTCCATAGCCTTGGACGTAACGAGACAAAGTGTTCTACTCATTCTCTACATCAATCTTGGTCGTCTCTTTTAGCAAACTTGACGATCGAGTTGCCTCGGTTCAGAGGCGGGAGCCCGTTTAAAGATCCGTCGACGTGGTGCCACCTGGACGACGAGACTGGAGTTTCAGAAGATCGAAGCCGCCGCAACAAAGCGTGGGATGATGGTTAAAGAACGAAGGACTCGGATCGTTCGGTATAACAATTCTACCCTCTTTACAATATGTTAGTTTAGCTTTAAGGGCAGATCCGGGTTATAGTATGCAATAGCGCCAGTCGTAAAAGTTTTTGTTCCGCATATTGGCGTCTGTTAGACGGCCGGGGCGCTACCGTAGACTTACAAGGGCTGCTTCAGAGATTTACTGGTAAGTGTTACCAATAGTTTCTTGACCCGTTATGAGCCTCACATCGGCATGACTTATCGGGTTACTGGGGTCTGACATTTACCACCCCTAGACGAGATATGCGACATATCAGACGAGGAGACCGGACTGTACGGCAAGTGTTACCGTTAGGCTTTTGCAGGAGTTGGAGCGGGCTTGCTTGCTGATCTTCTGATCACTCAATATCCAGGTAGCCGATACGTCCAGCTAGTACCGCTGACGGCTTGTTGGTGCTTGATGTGATCATCACCTACTGCCGGCGTATTGACGAGTCTTTAGAGTCCTGCATAGAGGTTTTACTGGCTCAGGAAAAATGAAATATGAGCACATATGTGATATGTGCGGGACAGAGAATAATGCGTGTATGTGATACCGTATTCTATTCTTGTGACTATTGTATCGGTCAGTTATATGTGATATAGCCGGGTTATCGAATCAAGTGTCGATTCGATAAGTTGGTACATTTAGTGTTAGTCAGTTATATGTGATATAGACGGATTATTAAATCAAGTGTTGATTTAATAATTTAGTGTATAATTGTAAATTTGATATACTAATTTACATTAACTAACATTTGCTCACTTAAGCATTTTTCTCACATGTGCACACTTAATATATATGTGATATATATTAAATTGTGTTTTGCGTGTGTCACGGTTGTTGATACACACTACATGGGTGTATAAGAAATACACCATTTTAATTATAATGGTGGGGTTTTAGTATTCAAAGTAAATACAAAGTTAGTGGATAATTGTTCAAAGTATGAAGCTTGTAGAAGCTTGTGAGTGCTTTGACAAAGTCCACCCATTTTGTTTTACTTAGGATATAGGAGCATGGAAGAAAGTTGGGACCCTGTGCTTGGATTTGGACCGAGCACATGGGCTAGAAAACCGAGGAGGCCGGCCTGGGGATGTCCTCTGGGTCCCAAATTTTTTTCATGCTCTGTGCTCTGGGATTTGGTGTTTCAGGTGTTGTTTATTTCGTACTCATAATTTTAACTGTTTTCAGGATACTTTAGACTTTGTTAAAACGTTCAATCGGATGTTAAATACCCGCTTTAACCCTTACCGGGAAATTTTCCAAGTGTTGGATTTTTCCCGTAGTTAAAAAGGCATTCAAACATCATGCAAGTTATGCGATGGACCCTCTAGAAGAACAAAACCTTAACTCGATTCTATGCCCTCAGAACCATGACTGAACCTTAGGGTTTGCCGTAGTTCCGCGGTGTCATAGGTGAGGCGTTAATTTGGCCCTTCTACGGCCGGATCATTGGTACTGTGGCATGTGCTAAATCCTTTTAAACTTCGCTCAAGTGTTGAGCTTTTTGGGTAATTTTGGGTGTTTGTTGATTCGATCGAAATGTTTAATATCGTCTATCTTTTTCTGGAATGTGATACAATATGTGGAATTCATATAGTTAGGCATGAAATCCAAAGTATGTGATATTTTGGGTTTATGATGTCTAAGGTTATTATGGATTCCAAATGTTGTAGTTTGACATTTTCTTTTCTGGGACCGTAAGTGTAATATGTGGTGTATCGCTGGTTTTGTTGCTATATGTCAACGACAATTGGGATGGGCATATTTACTTACGTTGATGACATGTGATGTTATGTGTTGTTGTATATGTTATATTGGATCGTCGTGTTTTGAATAGCCGGGGGTTTTATGTAAGATGAGAGTTTTTATTCTAATTCATGTAAAATTCATTGTATGTAATATTCTTTTATTGGGGCACTTTCAGGTTGAGGATGATGTCACCGTTGTTGTATATTATTTACTTTTCTGCATTAGGATAGACCCAAGGAGGGGAGCACATGTAACCGGGTTCTAGAGTCCAGTGGGAGACCAACTCGAGGAGTCGAGTCCGGGTCTCCTAACTCTAGAATTGGTAGGGTTGCTTGCCGCTCTCGTAGGGGTCTAGGGATGTGGGTTTGGGTATTTATCACGACTGTGAAATCCGTGTTTTATACAGGCTCAAAATTAAAACACGGAAATCCTAGTATATCCAATATTTCATATGTTGTGTTCTGGTGCGATATCTGTGATATGATCATTTGATATCTTGAGATAGATACTGGATAAGGTATATGCGATATATTATATAGACGTTGCTTATGTTTTACACCCGCGCTAGCACTGCCCCGCTCTGCCATTAGTTACCTAACCTAACGGTGCACGAGGGGACATCGAGGCGAATGCGGATGGCATAAGCGTACGTTGTATTTATCTGTGATGTTTAGGTAACTTAAATGATGGGACTTCATCAATGAGATTAATGAAATAAAAGAAACCTAAAGATGTTGTGGAATCGAATTTTCAAAAACAGGTAGCTCTAGTTGTTGCTTTGCATAGCGGCGTTCCTTGTAGAACATCCAGCACCTTATTCGATAAGGAAAGAGCCGAGATCCCTTCACCAGGAGTGACCTCTTTAGCAATAACTGGCAGATACTACAACCCTCGGTTTTGTCTTTTGATTGCTTCTATAGTTTTTGCTTTGCATAGTGGTATTTGTGAAATATCCTGCACCTCATTCGATGAGGAAAGAGCCGACGATCCCTTCACCGGGAGTGATCTCTTTAGCAAAACTAGTAAAAGCCTCAAAAACACTCCATTTTGAAACATTTGATTCTACGACGATATCAAGTTCATTACGTAAAGGGTTTTCATAAAAACCTGTAAGTCCACGGTAGCGCCCCGGCCGTCTAACAGACGCCAAATGCGGAACGAAAACTTTTTACTACTGGCGCTATCGCGTACTATAACCCGGATCTGCCATTAAAGCTAAACTAACAAACTACAAAGAGGGTAGAAATGTTATACCGAACGATCCGAGTCCTTCGGTCTTCAACCATCATCCCACGCTTTGTTGCGGCTGCTCCGATCTCCTGAATCTCTAGTCTTCTCGTCCAGGTGGCACCACGTCGACGGATCTTTAAACGGGCTCCCGCCTCTGAACCGAGGCAACTCGATCATCAAGTTTGCTAAAAGAGATGACCAAGATTGATGTAGAGAATGAGTAGAACACTTTGTCTCGTTACGTCCAAAGCCATGGACGAACGGTTAATGAAGTTGCCTTTTGGATCGAATGGAAATGAGAAATGGCTCACATCTAATTTCTATGCACCAAAACTTATATCTTTTTTCAATCAACCACCACATCCACCACCAAGAGGTGGCCGGCCACTTATAGGAGGAGGGGTGAGTGTAGGAGAGAGAGGGAAGTGACCATAAAATTGAATGAAATGAATGAATCATCTAAACACCTTGCACTCTCATTTAATGCATACATTGAACTAAAAACCCTAGTCATCAAAACACATTAAATGAACAATTAATGCAACATGAGTCACTAATCCTAGTCACCACTTCTAGAACCTTCTAGAAGCATGACACACCCTCATGACTCACCCAAGAAGAAAAGATAAATCCGCATTTAACCGAATGTTAAATACGGCCGATAGAAAATTGGAAACTTGCAACTTCCAAAAGTGATTCTAAAACGAATTTCAGGATAACCCCATATCAGTATAAACATACCCGCATTTGTATTACGACCGAATACAAATGTAACTGAGACAAAGATATTATATCTACACAGTATAATACTCGGATCCGGCTTAAACCAAAGCCGACCAGTATTATCTGCCCGAAATATGACACGTGCGTAAATGCACGTGCATTTTCCGAACCTTGCCATAAAACCATACGGCCTCTACAACGTTTCGCCCGAACTTGGGAAACTGTCTTTGGGGGACTCTGATGACTCATCAACACACTGGCACTAGGTATAACCACTAGCACGTCAGAGGTACAAGCTGTACGTAACGGTTGCCTATGTATTGATTAGAAGGGAAGCTGACGAGGGAACTCATCCAGAAACCCTACTGAGCCTAACAGTGACAATATACATACAGTCCGGTCCGTTCGTCTATGAGTATCGCATATCGGCCTAGGGGGATGGTAACGTCAGACCCCTAAGAGCGGTATAAGTCGTGTCAGAGAGTAGCCCAGAACACCCTGAGATACTACTGGAGTACCTACCAGTAAATCTCCTGCCTCGGCCGAGGGCTTTGTGTAATGGCTCTCCTAGACACAGCGCGATCTCACCCCCAATACCGGGAGAGACGAATCCCCTGCCGATCCGCTCACTTGCCTCCATGTGGCTCGGGACTGTACCCAAAAAAGACCTGTTTGCACGACTCCTTTGAGCCGTGGTAGGGTAGAAATCAAAGCACAGTGGGAACTCATACGAGACAAATGACGACCTCAGGTCGATGAACTAACATGTACACAAGTTACCCAGGGAACTGCTATCTGACGCTAGGTATAATACCAACTAGCAGGTTCCCGGCGAGTCCTGTCCGGTGTACCCATAACCCAATGAGCACCTGTATACATCTTAGGTGAACCAACTGACACCAATGGCTTGTGAGACCGGCCACCGCCCCTCGTCGGGGTCTCTACTGTATACACTAGTCTACTCTGGAGTATCGATGCCCTGTCTCGAAACTCCCACGATTAGGGACACTTTAAGGATGCGCTTAAAGACCCCAGCTCCCACGTATATGATCACCGTCATACTGGTGGTAGTCAAGCAAGAATCCTATGGGCTCTATCAATATGCAATAGTGAACCAAAGCATGTATACTATGATAAAGACAAACCAGATAGCATACTATCATCTCTAGCAAGACTGTCATATCGGTATAGGTCCTGCCTCAATCATTGCAATCACGTACCTGCGATCCAATAATTGACTTTGAGGGCATTATCTCCAACAATCTTCCACTTGCACTTAAGGCTAATTATTGCGATGTCGCATACTCACAGCCCGTGTGATACCGAACACCCAACTCCTCTACTAATCAGTTTCACAAAGCTAGTTTGTAAAACTCTTGTGTTCGAGAAATAGCCTCAGCGAGTGGATCCGCCCTGATGTATCTTTCTATGTCTCTTTTAATCTCAAATTCGCGGAGAAAGCCATCTCCCGAATTGAGTAATACCTATCTTAGAATATGTCTGGATATCTGATGGGACCTAGTTCATAAATGATCTCCAAATCCAAACTTCTTAGACTGTATCGATAACTGAACCTAATCAGTATCTAGCACCATGCCTCCCACAGTATCCTCTTGGACCACCTGTCCATAATACTGTCCCTCGTCATAGGGAAAACTATAACTCTGACAATCACTCTGTCATCCAGGTCACCTTGGAAGCCTGGAATGATAATTGTCTGCCGAAGGAGGCTGCCGTCATCAAATCCGTAGAACATGCGCTTATGTTTTAAAACTGCTTCCTTATGTTTCTTCAGGATTGGATTAATATAAACTTATTGCATCTAGTGCAAAAACAACATCTGGTGTGGTACTTGAAATCTCACGATTGACTCAATTGCCTAAGCAAGTGATCTGCCAATCATGCACATCCTTCTCTCTTTAGTCTGTAAGACACCTTTAGAGAGGGTGACTCCATCACCTGCAGGTACACCACCATGCCAGGAGTCATCTGTTCTAAAATACTATTAGAATACTGTCAAAATACCCACATTGGGAAACTACCCAAATCTAGATCTAAAACCATAGATCTAGTAACTAGAATGTCTGATATTATATCCATATCCTTTGAGGAGAAACAACTGTGTGACGACCAAAGTACAACCGATCGTAGTATAAGAATTTTACTTCCTACTCTGTGTATGTCATCCAAATACTAGGACATCACACCCTACTACCTTCTCAACAGATCCATCCCCTATTCTGATGAATTCAAACCCATGACACTCACATCAAAATTAGATGATCTATCTCCGCTATAACTGCTGAAGTCTATAAATAGACATAAGCAACTTGCCCACTATGCTTCCGCTGCTCCCACTGACTACGACAACCCTCTGGCAGAATAATATATACGTCCACTTCTAAGGCTAGTTTAGAACGACGCTATACTTAACCTCCTGCCGGGTCTCATAGCCTGGAACAACAGTTGTGTCAAGTCTGGGTAAACAAGAACATCCCTGTCACCGTCCTTGAGACTACCGGAGTACCTCTCGGGTGTTTGAGGTTACCCACCATATCTGCGGAGTGGCTTATTGGAATGTCAAACCTGATTTAATATATAGGTCCTATTAAATTTTCCGTAATCGTTTGCGGTTCTGGAATCACTTCCAGTTCTACCATACTCCCACTACTGTTTTCTGAAAAAATCCATTTTACTAAAACTGTGGCGAGTCAAGAACAATATCACTATTGATCTTCCTGATGATAGAATATCTACCCTTGACATAGCCCGGGTCAACCCACAAACTGCCATTACAGAAACGTGCCTTGAGTTATCCAGTGTCTGGTTTTAAGCATAAGCTGGACAACTCCCCGTATCTTAACATCGTTAAGATATGAACCATTCTTTATACAATATAGAAATAGAGGCACTAATTTAAATGGAACTAGATTCAAAACATGCAACTGTCTCCAGTGCATATTAACTTAATGAAGAGAGGATAATCAGCATTACTCAACTTAGGAATCCATCCAATTATGAGTAACCTTAAAGAGAAACAAGTTTCTAAAAACTGTTACTATTAACTGAATACCAATCACAAGAATCTACATCTTCATCTCTTTGAAGAATCCCGATACTTGCGATACCTGGTTCTCTACTTTATTCTTATACCCAAAACTTCTCAAAACATAGACATTGTATTTCTATGAAACACTTGTCTAAAAACTAAAGAAGTCACAAGTAAACAGAACATAGTACGAGGACCTACCCCTTTGTCTTAACGGACACTGGACAACATACAATACTCTGTATAAGTTCGCTGAGTTGAATAACTCAAAACCTGTGCATCGTAGGTTGAAAACTGTACCCAGCCGATTTCCTCAAATATCACCGGTTACAAAGAATTCCGATATAATGAGGATGATCACCTAATTCCCAATAACTTACTCCTACTTATTATCTGTAAAACCATACAGATGTGAGAATCTCACCTAGTAAATACATACCCTGGAGTAAGTATCTAATCGGGAAATCAGTTTTCTATTAACAAATGCACTGAAACATGAAAATATTTCGTAGGGGTTCCCTGGTATTCATAGTAATGCCTCTTCCATAATCCAATTCATGACTTAACCATATATTTCTTTGCCACCTTTCAAAATCCCTTTATATGTCTTTATTCGTTACCTTCTGTACACCATCGTTAGGCTAAATGGTTTTCTTCCTTCCCTACCGTTCGGCACCAGCCTATAGTTTAGAAGAAGACTATCCAGTAAGCATAATAGGTGTACTCTCCTAATCCTAGGAGTTCTCGCAACTTGAGAGAAGGTGATGATAAAAGACAACTAAATAATACCTTATTCTATTTCTCCCGAACTGGGGAAAAAAGCAAAGGTGAAATAGGAGTGGCGATGAAGTACGTGGTTTGGTCGTGAATGATAGCAGTCGCAATTTACTTTGCCCTCTTTTTAATCCCTTTATTTTGTCTTTAGTTATTACCTTCTGTACACCCTACTTAGGCTAATTGGTTTTCTTTATTCTCTACCTTACGGAATCTGCCTATGGTTTGGAATAAGACTATCCAATAAGCGTAATAGGTGTACTCTCCTAAACCAAGGAGCCCTCGCAACCTGAGAGAAGGTGATAATAAAAGACAACTGAATAAACCAATTCTATTTCTCCTGAACCTGGATCCATCCTCGAAGAAGTCCCTTCGAGTTCGTATATAACCATACGATGGATCTATCCAATGGAAGTGGATGTCCGTAATAATACGGGGTGTTCTGAGAAATACAAAGGGTAAAAGAAGGAGCGGCAATGACTTATGCAACTTTAGACAATCCAAAAGCCAGTATTTTAAGAAGGTTCGGTCAACTTGGTCACTGAGTCATAGTCTAGGGTCGGTCAAAGGTCGCTGTCAAAGAGAGAGAGAGAAAAGAAACACTCTGCGTGCACTCTAACCTAGAATGGTTATCACTTTATCTAATCAGGAAACCTCCCACTGTAATCTCAAATTCTCCTCCAAACCTGAAAGAAGAATTAGTCGGGATCACCCGAAGAGTAAACCAACTCATCAGTGAGAATCGGGATCCAACTATCATCGCATGATAACTTGATGGAAGCCACTCAAGTTATCATACTCCAGAAGGTATGCGCATGCCTGGCAAGTTTCAGTTTCTTTAGAAACTCCCGATGTTATTTTTACCTCATGCTCTTATGACCTTGACGAAGGTCAACAAATCATAAGTCACATGTCAAGTTCTACCCGTCATTGTCCAGGTTAATTTGAACCCACCCGTACAAGCCCTTGACGAAGGTTAACAAGGCTATATGACTGTCCCAAACCAACGCATCTATCTATGCAACAAATGAATACCCCAGCAGCTACCAAGCACTATGCCTTGACGAAGGTCAACAAACATAGCTTGAATACTACTGACCATCCATAAGAAATGACGGAGGGCTACAGCTGGTTTTTGGCGAAAACCTTTAACGTAACGAACTTGATCTCGCTGAAGGAACCTGATAGCTTTTTATAAAAATATAGTGGCGAAAACCTTTGCTAAAGAGGTCACTCCCGGTGAAGGGATCTTGGCTCTTTCCTCGTGGAATGAGGTGCAGGATATTCCAACCGAATACCACGATGCAAAGCAACTTGTAATCGACTATAGTGAAGTTATTATCCTCACGCAAACATCTACCCAAGGGGTCTCTCCCGGTGAAGGGATATCAGCCCTTGCCTCGTCGAATGAGGTACAGGATATTCCAACCGAATATCACTATGCAAAACAAAAGGAAACGTCTTTGTAATAACACCTTTTAAAATTGGTTCCAACAACATCAAATATAGGTTTGTTTTATCCTTGCATTGATAAGAATCAATGTAGTCCCATCAATCAATCACACCAGAAAAGAACGAAAAATAAAATGTACGTATATGCCATCCGCATTCGTCACTGGGTCCCGTCATCACCCGTTAGGTTACTTAACTAACGACAGAGCAGGGACTGGACTAGCGCGGGTGTAAAACATATACAACATCTAATAGTATATATACCAATATACAATAATCGCTCCAGGCGTGATAATATGCAACATTACAGAAAAGTAATAAGCATCACAGAACAATACAGATAATCTGGGATCCCCGGGTTTCAAAGAGCCGCTACTGAAACCCGACATTCCCCTGGTCGTGTGGATAGCCTATGCAATGAAACCTAGACCCCTACGGGTGCGGCAAGTTACCTGCCAAAACCTGAAGCAAGGTAGTCCCCCACAGCATAGTGAATGGAACACCCGGCACTTCACGGAATCCGGTAAATTGAGCACCCCTCCTTGGGTCAAACTGTACCCCCTACGAGTGCGGTGAATAGTCTGCCAATTCTAGAGTGAGGTCCTTTTGCCTCTGAAAGCCATGAGATACGGACCCGTTGCCCTCCAGAACCCGGCTATCCGTGCACTCCGTCGCGGGATAAACCTAGTACAGAAATAAAAATATGTACAACGGGTACATCGAACTCAACCCGGTCGTGCCCCAAAAGAATATTATACAAACAGGCAGTGACGGCAGTCCACATGTTGGACGCTCGCCCCGCAATATCAAATGTACAAATAAATCCAAACTGCACTACCATTGCACACTGCTATCCACCACAACATATCCGCAACATCACAGCACAACATAAAACATCAACGTGAATGCCACGTTCGCAAATCCGTCTAAAAGAGCTATAGAAATTAGACGCAATTTACCGCTCAAATGACATTCCCGGTCGGAGATATAATATAAGTACTGTAAACTAACACGCTTAAATTTCGATTGACAAAATATCCCAAAGTGGGCCCCACGTACATCTGCTGTACAGTAACAAAATCTGGGCCCAAAAGAACTATACAAAAACCACAATTTCCACTGAAGAATCCACTGTAGAAATTTAGACCACTGGTCCCACATATTGGCCGTGGATGCGCGGTCAAACCCTAGGTTTGACCGCGGATCCGCGGTGGTCTTGTGGGGTGACGTGACCAAATTTCTACAGTTAGCTTAAAAAACCCTACACAACTTTCTGTGATATGCAAAATAATTTTTTGACCTGATTTAAAATCGACAGAAACTGTGAACTGAAAAAATGTAGTTTTTGAAAATCCGTTCGATCGATGTTTTAAACGTATTAGCACAAGTTAGTATAGCTTAATGGTGAGGCTCTGATACCACTGTAAGTCCACGGTAGCGCCCCGGCAGTCGATCATCAAGTTTGAACCGAGGCAACTCGATCATCAAGTTTGCTAAAAGAGATGACCAAGATTGATGTAGAGAATGAGTAGAACACTTTGTCTCGTTACGTCCAAAGCCATGGACGAACGGTTAATGAAGTTGCCTTTTGGATCGAATGGAAATGAGAAATGGATCACATCTAATTTCTATGCACCAAAACTTATATCTTTTTTCAATCAACCACCACATCCACCACCAAGAGGTGGCTGGCCACTTATAGGAGGAGGGGTGAGTGTAGGAGAGAGAGGGAAGTGACCATAAAATTGAATGAAATGAATGAATCATCTAAACACCTTGCACTCTCATTTAATGCATACATTGAACTAAAAACCCTAGTCATCAAAACACATTAAATGAACAATTAATGCTACATGAGTCACTAATCCTAGTCACCACTTCTAGAACCTTCTAGAAGCATGACACACCCTCATGACTCACCCAAGAAGAAAAGATAAATCCGCATTTAACCGAATGTTAAATACGGCCGATAGAAAACTGGAAACTGGCAACTTCCAAAAGTGATCCTGAAACGAATTTCAGGATAACCCCGTATCAGTATAAACATACCTGCATTTGTATTACGACCGAATACAAATGCAACTGAGACAAAGATATTATATCTACACATTATAATACTCGGATCCGGCTTAAACCAAAGCCGACCAGTATTATCTGCCCGAAATATGACACGTGCGTAAACGCACGTGCATTTTCCGAACCTTACCATAAAACCATACGGCCTCTACAACGTTTCGCCCGAACTTGGGAAACTGTCTGTGGGGGACTCTGATGACTCATCAACACACTGGCACTGGGTATAACCACTAGCACGTCAGAGATACAAGCTGTACGTAACGGTTGCCTATGTATTGATTGGAAGGGAAGCTGACGAGCGAACTCATCCAGAAACCCTACTGAGCCTAACAGTGACAATATACATACAGTCCGGTCCGTTCGTCTATGAGTATCGCATATCGGCCTAGGGGGCTGATAACATCAGACCCCTAAGAGCGGTATAAGTCGTGTCAGAGAGTAGCCCAGAACACCCTGAGATACTACTGGAGTACCTACCAGTAAATCTCCTGCCTCGGCCGAGGGCTTTGTATAATAGCTCTCCTAGACACAGCGCGATCTCACCCCCAATACCGGGAGAGACGAATCCCCTGCCGATCCGCTCACTTACCTCCATGTGGCTTGGGACTGTACCCAAAAAAGACCTGTTTGCACGACTCCTTTGAGCCGTGGTAGGGTAGAAATCAAAGCACAGTGGGAACTCACACGAGACAAATGACGACCTCAGGTCGATGAACTAACATGTACACAAGTTACCCAGGGAACTGCTATCTGACGCTAGGTATAATACCAACTAGCAGGTTCCTGGCGAGTCCTGTCCGGTGTACCCATAACCCAATGAGCACCTGTATACATCTTAGGTGAAACAACTGACACCAATGGCTTGTGAGACCGGCCACCGCCCCTCGTCGGGGTCTCGACTATATACACTAGTCTACTATGGAGTATCGATGCCCTGTCTCGAAACTCCCATGACTAGGGACACTTTAAGGATGTGCTTATAGACCCCAGATCCCACGTATATGATCGCCATCATACTGCTGGTAGTCAAGCAAGAATCCTATGGGCTCTATCAACATGCAATAGTGAACCAAAGCATGTATACTATGATAAAGACAAACCAGATAGCATACTATCATCTCGAGCAAGACTGTCATATCGGTATAGTCCTGCCTTAATCATTGCAATCACGTACCTGCGATCCAATAAATGACTTTGAGGGCACTATCTCCAACAAAACCTATCGTAGCCCTCCGTCATTTCAGATAAGTACTTCATAGTATTCGCGCTACGTTTGTTGGCCTGCGTCAAGGCGTAGTGTGCGGTAGCTATTTATGCTTATCTGCTAAAGCATATGATGCGATTGAGTTAGGGTAGTCGTGAGACTTTGTTGGCCTGCGTCAAGGGTCGTGAGGGTGGGTTTAATTCAATCGAGAAATGTACGGGTTGAACTTGACTAGGGGACTATGGTTTGTTGGCCTGCGTCAAGGTCATAGGACGCTAGGGGTAAAATATTATTGGGAATTTCAAGTGTTGAAATTTGCAATGAGATTGCATACCTTCTATGAGATAGTTGGATCCCGATACCCACCGCGAGTAAGAGTTACTTCTGGGAGAGTTTTACACATTACAATTAGCCGATCAAGTAGATGTCTAGAAAGGTGTCAACGGGGTTACGCCTCTGGGAAAACGAGATTTATTTTAATTAGGTCCGTGCGAAAGCACGGGGAACCTCCCTCAAAGTACCGACACTGGCCTGGCTGAAAGATTGGCGAACTTGTAGGGTGTAATTAATCCCGGCTAGTCTTTCCTTTTAGGGTTTGAAGGAAGATTTGACTAAAACAGTGGGAGCCATCATGATTAGATAAAATAATAACCAATCTGATCTTGCAAGAGCATACGCTGAGTGTTTGCTTCTCTCTCTATCCATGTAGCGACCATGTCACGTTTTAATCAAGATAATAATATGGATGTATTGACCGAACCCGCTTGTTATACTGAGCTGGGGAACGTTGGTCCAATTCCAACATATAATTGTTATAAGACCAAGCAGGAAATAGGGGATTACCAGGATTCCCGTGATGCCCAAACGAAAAAAGTGCATGATAATGCATCTTCTTCGGGTATGTTCATTATAGAGAACTGTTTCTCAGTATCCTTTACGTCCTGGGTATGAGATACCGGATCAGGATCCCATAAATGTAATCTGTTACATGGCTAAAGATAGGTAGAGAATTGAGAACGGGTGATAAAGTTTCAAGAGTTGGAAACGGTGCAAGTGTTGCAGCCAAGTTTGTTGGCAGTTATCACCCTGTATTACCAAATACATTGATTCTGAACGAATATTATTAAATACCGAACCTGATATACAACATCATATCAGTCTCTTTGTTGAGATAAAGAAGGATATAATTTTGTATTGTTGGATAATGTTTTGAACAATTCCTATATCAAGAGTTGATCGGTTCAGGCACGTTATCTAAAAGCATATACGTTCTAAATCAAACCACAGTTCTTAACGTACAAAACACGCACAAGAGGAATGAACGAATCCTTCTTGAGGCATTGTAGACTAAGTCATATCAATGCAACCCGACTAGCTAAGTTACATAAAGATGCATATTTAAATCAGTTTGAATTTACATCTTGTGAAACTTGCCAGTCATGTCTCAAAGATAAGATGACCATAACTCCGTTTATTGGAAATAGAGAAATAGTTAGTGAACTCTTGAGATTGATACATGATGATGTATGTAAGTCCCTTGTCTACATATTCCAGGACTGGTTCTTTGTACTTCATTACACTCACTGATAATCTCTCAAGATTCGCACATGTCTTCCTGTTGAAACACAAGTCTGAAACTTTTGAGAAATTCAAAGAATATAAGTTAGAAGTAGAGAACCAAAACCGGGTATAAGTATTATGTCCTATGATGTGATTGTCAGTGTGATATGCCCTAGAGGCCATTATTGTATAGTACTAGTTTGTATATTACATTTTGGAAGCTTGAGATATATACACGGATTGACATTCTTTCTTAATATGGTAGTATGCTACTTGGTTTATATCTATCTTAATATGTGTTTGTGTTTCTTTTGGCATATTGCTAATACATATTGATAGAGCCCTTAGTATCTTTTTGCTTGACTACCAGCGTTATGATGGCAGTCACACTAGTAGGGGTCGGGTAGTCTATAAGCACATCCTTATACAGGTCCCTGGTCGTAGGATTATCGAGACAGGGTATCGATACTCCAGAGTAGACTAGTGTATACGCTTCTCATCCCAGGAGGGGAGATGGTCTGTCCCACAGCCATCAGTACGTCGTACTGGAGATAGTATGCAGGTACTCGTTAGGTTACGAATACACTGGACAAGACTCGCTGGGAATTGTTGGTTGGTATTATACCTATCGTCGGTTATCAGTTCCCAGGTGACATGAGTACAGCTTAGTCCGTTGACTTGACACTGTCACTTCGCCTCGAATGTGTTCCTACTTTTCTAAGATTACTACCCTACCACGGGTCAAATGAGTCATGCAAACAGGTAGTAGTTAGGTGCAGTCGTGAAGCACTTGGAGACAGTGACGGTTAGACAGGATTCGTCTCTCCCAGTATTGGGAGTTGATATCACGCTATGTCTAGGAGAGCCATTACACAAAGTCCCTGGCCAGGGCAAGCGAGATTTACTGGTAATGTTTCCAGTATTTTCTCAGGGTGTTCTGGGCTACACTCCAATACGACTTGTACCGCTATTGGGGGTCTGACGTTTACCGCCCCCTAGGCCCGACATGCGATACTCTCAGACGAACAGACCGGACTGTACGGAGATTGTCACATTCAGGCTCAGTAGGAGTTCGAATGGGTTCACCTCATCGGTCTTCTTATCGGCATCTACCTGGGGACCGTTACGTACAGCTGGTACCGCTTGCGTCCTATGGTTAAACCCACTGCCAGCGTAGTGTCGAGTCTTTAGAGTCCCACACAAGGGGTTGTTCGCCTTTGGGCAAAACAGAGTAGAGGTTGCATGGTTTTGCAACGGGGTTCGTTCACATACGCGCACTTGTGCACGTTTAGTGTCCGGGCAATTATTACTAGTGGGCTTTAGTTTAAGCCAGATCCTAGTATTTGTTTTTTGGGATTGGTCTTATCTTATTGTATTCTTGTTTTTTCAGAACACGAATGCGGGTACGTACGTAAGTTGATAGAGGCGGAGAGGGAGAAATCTCATTAGGGTTTTTGACCGTTGACTTTTTCTAAACCCTGATGAGAATGAGAAATATGATTAATAATGTTAATTAAGGATAATTGTGCCATTGTTAGGGTTGGGTTGACCATTTGACTTGTTGACTTGTATTGACCTTGATATTTTCTTTTGTTAAGAAAAAGATGCTTTTTGAAGCTTGCTTAGCATTAAATGTGAAATGATAATGGTCAAATCAACTAACCATCACAATTTCCTTAATTATTATTATTATTATCATATATTTCTAATATGAGAGAAAGGTTGGTTCTAGACTCTCATTCTCTCATGAACTTTCTCTCTCATGGTTTGCTCTCCCTCTTCTTCTCTCTCAAAAGCTTAAGTGTTTCATGTGTTGAAAATCCAAGCTTTGAGACTAAACCATCAAAACACCTCTCTACTCATTCTAGGGTTCTTTGTCTAGCAAGCTAAGCACTCTAGTTACTTCTTGGTTGAGGTAGGAGCTCAAGGTAGAGGCCTTCGGGTGGATCTTTCTTCGGCAAAGAGAAGACGAAGATGAGGAGCCGTCTACACCACTCCAAGGAGCTAGCAACAAAGAGGACCACAACAAGAAGAGAAGGAGTTCAAGAAATAGGTATAACCATCTTACCTAGTATCTAAAACTCCGTATTAGTTTGTTAGTTTTTGTTTGGCAATGATCTTTCATGGTTAGTCTATATTTCCTTGTGATAAAAATCTGATTTTTACGGGGTGGCGGAAAGAGTAAAAATCTGATTTTTACTCTTTCCGCCACCCCGTAAGTATCGGGATGGGTTACATAGACTTACAGTGGTATCAGAGCCTAGCTAAACAACAACTAACATGTTAGCAAAGTATTTAGAACTTCAATCCGAAAAAAATCGCAAAATACATCAAAAATTAGTGTTTTCTGCCGAATTTAAAAACAGGTCTAAAAATATTTCCAGAGACCTGAAAAATACGTGCAGGGTTTTTTAGGAACACCCAAGAAAAACAAGCTCGTGACTCGGTCAAACTGCCGCGGAAGCGCGGCGAAACCATGCGTTTCGCCGCGGATCCGCGGCCGAGTCGACTCGGAGTCAACTCGTTTTTCCTGCAGTGTGTCCAGCTTGATGTTTTATGATTTTTAAGATGCTTTGTTTCTGCCCAGATTCTTCAGAGAACAGTATTGTATTTGAGGTAGTTTCAAATTGGAATATTGATCGAAATTCTATAAACTTTAGCTAATTGATTATATCTATAATGTGATATATGTACTGAACGTCGACTAATCGCTATACGTCGATTAGTGGGGGTTGTACATATCTGTGATCTGTGATGTTGGATTATGTATATGAACTTGTTGGATTGTCGCGGATGAATAGCCGGGGTTGTGAGATGAGTGTTTATTTATCTTTCATTTGATGTAAATTGTAAATTGATGTAATATTATTTTTATGGCCGCACATCCGGGTTGAGATTGTAGCCGCCATTGTATATTATTTCTTTTACTGTTTTTGCTCCTAGGATAGACCCAAGATGGGGTGCATAAACTACCGGGTACTTTGAAGTGCCGAGTGGCATACTCACGTTGTTGAGGGAGGTTGCTTCACTTTGGGTACTTGGCAGGTAGTTTGCAGCACCCGTAGAGGTCTAGGGTGGGGTTTGGCTATTCATCGCGACCGTGTAATCTGTCTTTCGTTGCAGGCTCGAACGAAACGCGGATTCCTAGTATATCCAATGTGTTCATCTGTGATCTGGAATGGCTATCATTGCATCTGACGATTGTATATATGTTAGTTGTATGTATGCCCTAGAGGCCAGTATTGTACAGATGATGTATGTTATATTGGATGCTTGGACATATATAGAGATGACTTTCTTTCTCGATATAATAGTATGCTATCTGGTTGCTCTTTATCTTAACATGTACACTTGTCTCTTTAAACTGTCTTATAGTTACATGTTGGTAAAGCCCTTAGGATGTGTACTTGACTACCTGGACTGTGATGCAGATCATACTAGTGGGGACATGGTAGTCCATAGGTACATCCTTCAAGGTCCCTAGTCGTGGGTGTATCGAGACAAGGCATAGATATACCAGTGTAGACTAGCGTATATGCTTCTCGACCCATTAGATGGGCGATGGATGATCCCATATCCATTGGTGTTTGACATCAGAGATGTAGGGTTCCTAGGCACTCTCAAGAGGTCTCACAAGGCATCAACCATGCCAATTTCAAAAATTAGAGGTGCCGAGAAACCCTAATACGGATCGTTGGCTAGAAGTTTAGGCGACAAAGCAACTAGTTAACTACTTTAACAAAGAGTACGGAAATACAACCTTTGTAGATCCGGTCCTCCACCTCCACGGCTCCGTGATGAAGTCCTCTCCACTGTCCAAATGAAATCCCGGGCTCTAGCGTCGGCTTCATCGGAGAAATGGGTGGGCAAGGTCGTCGGCTTCGTGCCGAAGATGATCTACGTCGAGGCATCACAAGATCAAGCTTCCACTTCACCAAGTCATGAAACTTGTGAAGAAAACACACTCTACTACTTGGCAAGAGGTAGAGGATGAAGAAATAGGAGGTGGGTTCACTTTAGAATTGGATTTCTCACTCATTTCATCAAGTTGCCATTGATGAAGGCATGCTTTCTTCAAGTGAGGAAGAAGAAGAAGAAAATGAATATTATGATAAGTTATTATGAAAAAGAATAATAAAACCATTCTTATCATAATATTAACCATGGTAATGTGTAGAGATTTAATCATGGTTGAATGGAATGGTAAGGGTTAAGCATGAGACAAAATGGTCACTTGGTCAAAATCTTCATGAAGCTTCATCAAGCTTCATGAATGAAAAGAAACCATTTTCTCTTTACAAGCCAAAAAAGGAAATAACCTAAATAATTATTTAAGATAATCAAAACCCTAACCATTTAAATAACCATGGTTTAATTCTTTACACAAAAACCTTAGCAAACATGTATCATCAAACATGATACAATCAAGTGCACAAAAAATATATCACATATACAATGTGCACATCCGAGTGAGAAAATCCATTTAAAGTGAACCAATACTAGTTAATGCAAAGTAATATATCAAATATATAATTATGCATTAAATCATTAAATCAACTCTTGATTCAATGATCCGGTCATGTCGCACACAACCGACTAGTATCCTATGTATCGGCTTACCGAATCAATCCTTGATTGGATAATTAGGTTATATCGCATACAACCATTCGATACATTCATCGCGAGAATAGAATACGGTATCACATACACGCATTATTCTCGGTCCCGCACATATCTCATATGCGCTCCTATTTCGTTTCTCTTGAGCCAGGAAACCTCTGTGTAGGACTCTAAAGACTCGTCAATACGCCGGCAGCAGATGATGATCATATCAAGCACCCACAAGCCGCAAGCGGTCTGCTAAACGTAACGGCCACCCGGGTATTGAGCGATCAGAAGATCTACGAGCAAGCCCTCTCACACTCCTGTGAATCCAACCAGTAAAACTACCGTACAGTCCGGTCTGTTCGTCTAATATGTCGCATATCTCGCCTAGGGGTGGTAAACGTCAGACCCCAATAGCTCGATAAGTCGTGTCGATATGAGGTCTATAACAGTTTGAGAAACTACTGGTAACACTTACCAGTAAATCTCAGCAACCCTGGCCAGGGATTTCCGGTTATAGCCAATCGAACACAGTGCAACATCAACTCCCTATACCGGGAGAGACGAATCCCCTCCTATCGCTCATTGCCTCCATGTGATTCGGGACTGTACCCAAAAACCACCGTTTTGCACGCCCTCTTGGACGTGGTAAGATGGAAATCAAAGCACAGTGGGAACCACACAAGACTCTATGACGATCTCGGGTCAACAGACTACTCTGTACCAGTGTCACCAGAGAACTGCCATCTGACGTAAGGTATAATACCATCTGGGAGTTCTCGGCGAGTCCGTCCAGTGTACCCAGTCTCCACTGAGCACCCGTATATCATCTCTGATGTCAAACACCAATGGATATGGGATCATCCATCGCCCATCTGTATGGGTCGAGAAGGTATACGCTAGTCTACTCTGGTATATCGATGCTCCGTCTCGATACACCCACGACTAGGGACCTTGATGGATGTACTTATGGACTACCATTTCCCCACTAGTATGATCCGCATCACAGTCCAGATAGTCAAGTACACATCCTAAGGGCTTTACCAACATGTATCAGAGAGACAATCAGTGTACACGTTAAGGTAAAGATCAACCAGATAGCATACTATCATGTCGAGCAAGAAAGTCCTCCCTATATATGTCCAAGCATCCACTACAATATACATCCAATGTACAGTAATGGCCTCTAGGGCATACATATAACTAACAATCTCCCACTTGCACTAGGGCCATCTGATAGCAGTGGTTATAGTATCTCATACTCAATCATCCCATAAAAATCTCTCTCTAGGAACAGGCCTTTGTGAGTGGATCCGCTGTGTTGTCCTCTGAGTCTACTCTCCAAACCTCGATCTCTTGGAGATCAAGCATCTCCATGATCAGGTGACACTGCCTTAGAATATGTCTGGATCACTGATGGGACCGTCTTTCCTTGGCATAAGCCACAACTCCATTGTCTCACAATGGTAGGAACTTAGTTCATCTCATGAACCAATATACACCCAAACAGCCTCTTCGGTAGCATCTTAAGTAGCGATGTATACTGCCTTTATCGTCTAGTATGTCACGGTATCTAGCTTGGAACTCTTCCAACATACCGTCCCTTTACTGAGGGTAAAGACAATGCCTGTGACTGACATTCAGTCATCTTTATCACCCTGGAACACTTCCAGTGATTCTCCCCAGGATCAACTGATACCATCTCACTACAACTAGTGAGATTCCTAACATCCATTTAGATCTATCTCATAGATCCAAAATCCAGGATTTAGGAGGTATCACTTTGATCCTATTTGGAGAATCATTGTGATAAGCGGAGATTGACCAAGCGTAGCATAGGAAACTCCTTCCCTATCTAGAGTATGTCATCCACGTACTCTACGAGGATCGTTACCATACTCCCTACTACCTTTTTGTTTATACAAGGTTCATCTACCATTTTGATGATGTCAACTTCTTTGACTAATCCATCAAAACAGATGTTCCAACTCCGCGATGCCTGCTTTATCTTATAAAGCATCTTGTACACGTTTCCGCTGCTCCCCCTGTCTATTAAGCCCTCTGGCTGTGTACTTATAGACGCACTCTTCTAAAACATCATTTAGAAAATCAGTCATGGCACCCAACCGCCAGATATCGTAGTCATGGTATGTAGCCGTGGTAAGTAGGATCTGAATGGACTTAAGCATAGATCCTTAGAAAAGGTTTCATTATGATCCATATCTGGTCAATGATGCAAACCTTTAACAAGTTTAGCTTTGAAAGTCTTAACTTTTCCATGTACACCAAGTAATCTTCTCAAGATATACTTGCTCCTGATGGGGATTTAACCCTTCAGATATAGCAACCAAAGTCCATACTTTGTTGGTGTATAAGGATTCCATCTCAGATCACTAAACATCCAGCCATTCTTACAGAGTCTCACTCCTGATGGCCAGCTCGAAACTAGTTGGGTCATCATCACATGATGCAAACCTCGCTCCCACTGTCATAGAGAAACCGAAGTATCTCTCAGGTGGGTGAGGAACCTTACTAGATCGGCGGAGAGGCTGAGGTTCGTTGGTTTCTACTGAATCCTTTGGTTGTACCAAATCATCTGTTGTAGTTTGTATAGCTGGAACCTTTCCAGTTCTACATTACAGACCTTGCCTCGAGCTTGTCCGGATTTTGCTTTTCAGACATAGGCCGGACAACCCCAAATCTTAACTAGCTTAAGAGATGGGCTCTACCCTTTCCATATCACATATGAAGTGGTAGGCAACTGATTTGATTTGAACCCTATTCAATAGGTATGCAACTACTCAAGTGCATAACTCCCAAAAAGGAAATAGGTAACTCAGTAGTACTCATCATAGAGCACACCTTATCATATAGGGTGTGATTGCTCCACCCCGATATACCATCGTGCTATGGTGTATACGGAGGAGTAATGCTGAGAGAGAATCTCATTCTCCTTTAGAATAATCCAGGAATTCCGTGCTCAAGTATTCTCCTCCTTGATCTCATCAAAGGACATAATACTTATACCCGTATTGGTTCTCTACTTCTAACTTATATTCTGTGAATATCTCAAAAGGTTCAGACTTGTGTTTCAACAGGAACATATGTCTGAATCTTGAGAGATCATCAGAGAATGTAATGAAGTACAAAGAACCGGTCTTGGCATATGTAGACAGGGGACCTTTCATACATCAACATGTATCATCCCAAGAGTTTACTAACTCTTTCTCTATTTCCAATAAACAGAGCTGGTGTCATTATATCTTTGTGACATGACTGGCAAGTTTCACAAGATGTAAATTCAAACTGATTTAAATATGCATCTAAATGTAACTTCAGCTAGTCGGGTCGCATTGATATGATCTAGTCTACAATACCTCAAGAAGGATTCGTTCATTTCTGAACTCTTCCTCTTGTGTGTGTTCCATATACTAAGAACTGTAGTTTGATTTAGAACATCAACGCTTTTAGATAACGTGCCTGAACCGATCAAATTTTGATATAGGAAATATTCAAAACATTATCCAACAATACAAAATTTTATCATTTCTTTACTAATAAAGAGATAGATACGATTTTGTATATCAGGTTCGGTATCTAATAACATTCGTTCAGAATCAATGTATTTGTAATACAGGGTGACAGTGACCAACAGACTTGGCTGCAACACTTGCCCCGTTTTCTGCCTCATGAAACTTATCACCCGTTCTCAGTTCTCTACCTTTCTGTAGCCCTATGTAACAGATTACATATCTGGATCCTGATCTGGTATCACATACCCAGGACGTAGAGGATACAGAGAAATAGTTCTTTGTAACGAACACACCCGAAGATGATGCATCAACATGCACTCTCTTCGTTTGGGTGGCACGGGAATTCTGGTAATCCCCAATTTCCTGCTCTGTCTTATAACAATTATAAGTTGGAGCGGGACCAACGTTCCCCAGCTCAGTATAACAAGCGGGTTCGGTCAATAATCCGTATTATTATCTTGATTAAGGCGTGACATGGTCGCTACCAGGAGAAAGAGAGAAGAAAACACTCAGCGTGCGCTCTTGCAAGAATAGATTGGTTATTATTTTATCTAATCAGGATGGCTCCCACTGCTTTTTATCAAATCTTCCTTCAAACCCTAAAAGGAAAGACTAGCCGGGATTAATTACACACTACAAGTTCGCCAATCTTTCAGCCAGGCCAGTGTTGGTACTTTGAGGGAGGTCCCCCGTGCTCTCGCACGAACCTAATTAATGTAAACCTCGTTTTCCCAGAGGCGTAACCCCGTTGACACCTTTCTAGACACCTACTTGATCGGCTAATTGTAATGTATAAAACTCTCCCAGGAGTAACTCTTACTCGCAGCGGGTATCGGGATCCAACTATCTCATAGAAGGTATGCAATCTCATTGCAAATTTCAACACTTGAAATTCCCGATAATATTTTGCCCCTAGCGTCCTATGACCTTGACGGAGGTCAACAAACCACAGGCTACTAGTCAAGTTCAACCCGTCATTTCTTGATCGAATTAAACCCACCCGCACGACCCTTGACGGAGGTCAACAAGGCCGCACGACTACCCTAATGCAATCTGCATCATATGCATAAGCAGATAAATACTAGTTAGCTACCGCACACTACGCCTTGACGGAGGTCAACAAACGTAGCACGAATACTAAATAGGACTTATCTGAAATGACGGAGGGCTACGACAGGTTTTTCTGAAAACCTATTGCGTAATGAACTTGATATCGTTGTAGAATCAAATGATTTTGAAATGGAGTGCTTTTGAGGCTTTTCTAGTTTTGCTAAAGGAGTCACTCCCGGTGAAGGGATCGTCGGTCCTTTCCTCATCGAATGAGGTGCGGGATATATCATATATATCACTGTGCAAAGCAAAAACTCTTAAAATCAATCAAAAGACAAACCGAGTGTGTAGCATCTGCCAGTTATTGCTAAAGGAGTCACTCCCGGTGAAGGGATCTCAGTCCTTTCCTTATCGAATAAGGTGCAGGATATATCATATATACCGCTGTGCAAAGCAAGAACTGTAGCTACCTGTTTTATTTTGAAATTCGATTCTACAACATCTTAGGTTTCTTTTATTTCATTAATCACATTAATGAAGTCCCATCATTTAAATACCTAAACATCACAGATAAATACGACGTACACTTATGCCATCCGCATTCGCCTCGATGTCCTCTCGTGCACCGTTAGGTTAGGTAACTAACGGCAGAGCGGGGCAGGGCTAGCGCGGGTGTAAACATAAGTAACGTCTATATAATATATCATATATACTATATAAAGTATCCATCACAGAACATATCACATGATCACATCACAGATATCGCAGCAGAAGAATCATATGAAATATTGGATATACTAGGACGTCCGTGTTTTCAATACGAGCCAGTATAAAACACGGATTCCACGGTCATGATGAATAGCCAAACCCACACCCCTAGACCCCTACGAGAGCGGCAAGCAACCCTACCAATTCTAGAGTTAGGAGACCCGGACTCGACTCCTCGAGTTGGTCTCCCACTGGACTCCAGAACCCGGTTACTTGTGCCCTCCTCCTTAGGTCTATCCTAGTGCGGAAAAGTAAATAATATACAAAGGGTGACATCTTCCGCAACCTGGAAGTGCCCCAATAAAAGAATATTACATACAAGTTTTTACATGAATGAAAATGAAAAACACTCATCTCACATAAAAAAAACCCGGCTATTCAAACACGACGATCCAATATAACATATCCAGCAACACATAACATCACATGTCATCAACGTAAGTAAATATGCGCATCCCAATTGTCGTTGACATATAGCAACGAAACCGGCGATATCACATATTACACTTACGGTCACAGAAAAGAAAGTGTAAAACTACAACAGTTGGAATCCGCAACATCCTCAGACATCGCATGCCTGACTAAATGAATTCCTTAGACATCGCATGCCTAACAATTATAAACCCCGCATTTTATTCTCATTATCGAAAACACTTTTCAATACCAAGTCGGGCAATTCAACAGGATTCCCGACATCCTGATCGAATGCTCGTCGCAAACTTTAGTAGACGGCCGCACCCCCGATACCGTCGACGAAGTGCACCAAGGCGGAACACCGCTACCGCGAGCACCCGAACGGATGCTTTCGGCGACGGGGTTCTCCTACATTCACTTGGTCGGGCTATGGAGTGAGGCTGTCTATTAAGTTTATCCGGCGAGTATCCGCGTACGCTACGTGATTGCGACGGACTTTTGATCACATCAAAATTCCGTGGCAACCGATCAAGTGAGACTAAACTGCTATGTTTATAATATTCATTCAATTATCTCATAACTACTTGTGAATTCCAATTATTGTATCACATTCCAGATAAATAGAAAATGTTAAACTTTCCGATCGAACATTCAAACACACAAGTTTTCCCGATACAGCTCAACACATGAAACAAGTCTAAAAACATTCAGTTCGTGCCTCAGTACCAACGGTCCAGCCGTAGAAGGGTCAAGCCAACGCCTCACATGTGGCACGCCGTACTGCCCCAAACCCGAAGGTTCAAAGGGCAGTTCAAGACGGTCACATAATCGAGTTAAGGTTTGTTGTCTTCTAGAGGGACCATCGCGTTACTTGCACTACTTAGAACGTCTTTAAACCTCGGAAAAATCCAACACTTGGAAATTTCCCGACATGGGAAAAATTGGGTATTTATATCCGGTCGAACTTTTTAACATATTCTGAAATTTATCCGGAAAGCCACATAGACAAAATCTGATACTCCGATCGAAACACCGAATCCCCAAAACAACCCCAGAAAATTCAACTCTTGAATAAATATTAAAAATTCCCAGAAAATCCAGCATAATAAAATATGAGTTACTGTGCAAACAGGGGATGATGATGTCATCCTTTGGCCGCGGAACCGCCGCAGAAGTCATGCTTCTGCCGCGGTTCCGCCGCTCTTTGTACTGTTCATGAGTCAAATTTTGCACCGTAATTCTTATAATTCCCTGCTGAATTTTTTAAGCATTTTTAATGTGGAAAAATCCCAGTTTTTAGAAAAAGTCCAGAGAGCATGTTTCGGGTTAGGGTTTTGGTTCGATAGGACTTCAAACTCCGTCTACGCATCGCCTAAGACTCTAGCTAGTCTCTGATACCACTGTAGGGTTCCTAGGCACTCTCAAGAGGTCTCACAAGGCATCAACCATGCCAATTTCAAAAATTAGAGGTGCCGAGAAACCCTAATACGGATCGTTGGCTAGAAGTTTAGGCGACAAAGCAACTAGTTAACTACTTTAACAAAGAGTACGGAAATACAACCTTTGTAGATCCGGTCCTCCACCTCCACGGCTCTGTGATGAAGTCCTCTCCACTGTCCAAATGAAATCCCGGGCTCTAGCGTCGGCTTCATCGGAGAAATGGGCGGGCAAGGTCGTCGGCTTCGTGCCGAAGATGATCTACGTCGAGGCATCACAAGATCAAGCTCCCACTTCACCAAGTCATGAAACTTGTGAAGAAAACACACTCTACTACTTGGTAAGAGGTAGAGGATGAAGAAATAGGAGGTGGGTTCACTTTAGAATTGGATTTCTCACTCATTTCATCAAGTTGCCATTGATGAAGGCATGCTTTCTTCAAGTGAGGAAGAAGAAGAAGAAGATGAATATTATGATAAGTTATTATGAAAATGAATAATAAAATCATTCTTATCATAATATTAACCATGGTAATGTGTAGAGAGTTAATCATGGTTGAATGGAATGGTTAGGGTTAAGCATGAGACAAAATGGTCACTTGGTCAAAGTCTTCATGAAGCTTCATCAAGCTTCATGAATGAAAAGAAACCATTTTCTCTTTACATGCCAAAAAAGGAAATAACCTAAATAATTAGTTAATATAATCAAAACCCTAACCATTTAAATAACCATGGTTTAATTCTTTACACAAAAACCTTAGCAAACATGTATCATCAA
This sequence comes from Agapanthus africanus, assembly GCA_030015575.1. Classification (NCBI taxonomy): domain Eukaryota; kingdom Viridiplantae; phylum Streptophyta; class Magnoliopsida; order Asparagales; family Amaryllidaceae; genus Agapanthus; species Agapanthus africanus. The sequence continues at coordinate 301,136,581 of CM057343.1, read as the reverse complement.
ACATGATACAATCAAGTGCACAAAAAATATATCACATATACAATGTGCACATCCGAGTGAGAAAATCCATTTAAAGTGAACCAATACTAGTTAATGCAAAGTAATATATCAAATATATAATTATGCATTAAATCATTAAATCAACTCTTGATTCAATGATGCGGTCATGTCGCACACAACCGACTAGTATCCGATGTATCGGCTTACCGAATCAATCCTTGATTCGATAACTAGGTTATATCGCATACAACCATTCGATACATTCATCGCGAGAATAGAATACGGTATCACATACACGCATTATTCTCGGTCCCGCACATATCTCATATGCGCTCCTATTTCGTTTCGCTTGAGCCAGGAAACCTCTGTGTAGGACTCTAAAGACTCGTCAATACGCCGGCAGCAGATGATGATCATATCAAGCACCCACAAGCCGCAAGCGGTCTGCTAAACGTAACGGCCACCCGGGTATTGAGCGATCAGAAGATCGACGAGCAAGCCCGCTCACACTCCTGTGAATCCAACCAGTAACACTACCGTACAGTCCGGTCTGTTCGCCTAATACGTCGCATATCTCGCCTAGGGGTGGTAAACGTCAGACCCCAATAGCTCGATAAGTCGTGTCGATATGAGGTCTATAACAGTTCGAGAAACTATTGGTAACACTTACCAGTAAATCTCAGCAACCCTGGCCAGGGATTTCCGGTTATAGCCAATCGAACACAGTGCAACATCAACTCCCTATACCGGGAGAGACGAATCCCCTCCTATCGCTCATTGCCTCCATGTGATTCAGGAATGTACCCAAAAACCACCATTTTGCATGCCCTCTTGGACGTGGTAAGATGGAAATCAAAGCACAGTGGGAACCACACAAGACTCTATGACGATCTCGGGTCAACAGACTACTCTGTACCAGTGTCACCAGAGAACTGCCATCTGACGTAAGGTATAATACCATCTGGGAGTTCTCGGCGAGTCCGTCCAGTGTACCCAGTCTCCACTGAGCACCCGTATATCATCTCTGATGTCAAACACCAATGGATATGGGATCATCCATCGCCCATCTGTATGGGTCGAGAAGGTATACGCTAGTCTACTCTGGTATATCGATGCTCCGTCTCGATACACCCACGACTAGGGACCTTAAAGGATGTACTTATGGACTACCATGTCCCCACTAGTATGATCCGCATCACAGTCCAGATAGTCAAGTACACATCCTAAGGGCTTTACCAACATGTATCAGAGAGACAATCAGTGTACACGTTAAGGTAAAGATCAACCAGATAGCATACTATCATGTCGAGCAAGAAAGTCCTCCCTATATATGTCCAAGCATCCACTACAATATACATCCAATGTACAGTAATGGCCTCTAGGGCATACATATAACTAACAAGAGATGGTATACGGGTGCTCAGTGGAGACTGGGTACACTAGACGGACTCGCCGAGAACTCCCAGATGGTATTATACCTCACGTCAGATGGCAGTTCTCAGGTGACACTTGTACAGGTTAGTCTGTAGACCCGAGATCGTCATAGAGTCTTGTGTGATTCCCACTGTGCTTTGATCTCCACCTTACCATGTCCATGAGGGCATGCAAAACGGTGGTCTTTAGGTACAGTCCCGAGTCACATGGAGGCAATGAGCGATAGGAGGGGTTTCGTCTCTCCTTGTATTGGGGGTTGATGTTGCGCTGTGCTCGATAGGCCGTAACAGGGAAGTCCCTGGCCAGGGCTGATCAGAGATTTGCTGGTAAGTGTTACCAGTAGTTTCTCGACCCGTTATGAGCCTCACATCGGCACGACTTATCGGTTATTGGGGTCTGACGTTTACCACCCCTAGACTTGATATGCGACATATCAGACGAACAGACCGGACTGTACGGTAAGTGTTACTGGTTGGATTCACAGGAGTGTGAGCGGGCTAGCTCATCGATCTTCTGATCGCTCAATACCCGGGTGGCCGTTACGTTTAGCAGACCGCTTGGGGCTTGTGGGTGCTTGATATGATCATCATCTGCTACCGGCGTATTGACGAGTCTTTAGAGTCCTACACAGGGGTTTCCTGGCTCAAGCGAAACGAAATAGGAGCGCATATGAGATATGTGCGGGACCGAGAATAATGCGAGTATGTGATACCGTATTTCATTCTCGCGATGAATGTTTCGATTGGTTGTATGCGATATAACCTAGTTATCGAATCGTTGATTCGATAAATCGATACATTGTATACTAGTCGGTTATGTGCGGCATGACCGGATCGTTAAATCAAGTGTTGATTTAATGATTTAATGTATAATTATATATTTGATATATTACTTTGCATTAACTAGTATTGGTTCACTTTAAATGGATTTTTTTTTCTCACTTGATGTGCAAGTTGTATATGTGATATACTTTTGTGCACATGTTTGTATCATGTTTGATGATGCTTGCTCATTTGGTTAAGTGTAAAGAATTAAACCTTGGTTAAGTAAATGGTTAGGGTTTTTATTTATTCATTCATTTATCTTTTTAATTTGGATTAAAAAGAAATTGCAAAAGAAAACAAAATGGTTGCTATCATTCTTGAAGCTTGTTGAAGCTTCATGAAGCTTTGACCAAAGTGACCATTTTGTCTTCATGCTTAACCCTAACCATTCATCTAACCTTAGTCAATTCTCTACACCTAACCATGGTTCATATTATGATAAGTATTCATTTCTTTTGCATTTTAAAAGATATACTCATCATATTCTATCTTGAGCTTCTTCTTCTTTTTCAAGAAAAAGCTTGCCATCATCAATGGCTTCTTGAGCAAAAGTGTGAGAAATCCAATTCTAAAGTGAACCCACCTCCTATTTCTTCACCCTCTACCTCTTTCTAAGTAGTATAGGGTGTTTTCTTCACAAGTTTCACAACTTGGTGAAGTTGAAGCTTGATCTTGTGTAACCTCGACGTAGATCATCTTCGGCATCGTAGCCGACGACTGTTCCGCTCATTTCTCCGATGAAGCCGATGCGAGAGTCCAGGATTCGAGATGGACAGTGAGGGGACAACTACATGGAGCTAAGGAAGTGGATAACCGGATCTACAAAGGTTGTAGTTTCCTACTTTTAGTTAAGATGTTAACTAGTTTCCTTTTTCGCCTAAAATTCTAGTTAACGATCCGTATTAGAGTTTCTCGGCACTTGTAAAATTTGAAATTGGCATGGTTGATGCCTTGTGAGACCTCTTGAGAGTGCCTAGGAACCCTACAGTGGTATTAGAGCCTAGCTAGAGCCTTAGGCGAAGTCTTGACGACGTTTGAAATCCGAACGAACATCGATACCCATTTCCAAAATGCTCTATGGAAATTTTCTGAAAATTTGGATTTTTGTCAATTAAAAATATGCAGAAAACTAAGCAGGGTCTTATTTGAATTACTGTGAAATATGAGGGTCTAAATCGATAAATCCACCGCGGAACCGCGGCACAAGCTTGGCATGTACGGCGGTTCCGCGGCCGTACTGTCCCCTTGTCCAATGATTTCTGCACAGTAATTCATATAATTGAATGCTATATTTTCTGGGTATTTTTATTGTGACTCTAGAGATGAGTATTCTGGGGTTGTATTGGGAATCAAAGATTCGATCGGATTATCAAATTTTGTCTGTGTGTTTTTTCCGGATAATTTAAGAATATGTTAAAAAGTTCGACCGGATATAAATACCCAACTTTTCCCCTGCCGGAAAATTTCCAAGTGTTGGATTTTTCTGTGGTTTAAAGACGTTCTGAGTAGTGCAAGTAACGCGATGGTCCCTCTAGAAGACAACAAACCTTAACTCGATTATGTGACCGTCTTGAACTGCCCTTTGAACCTTCGGGTTTGGGGCAGTGCGGCGTGCCACATGTGAGGCGTTGGCTTGACCCTTCTACGGCTGGACCGTTGGTACTGAGGCATGAAGTGAACATCTTTGAACTTATTTCATGAGTTGAACGGTTTCGGGAAAACTTGGGTGTTCGAATGTTCGATCGGAAAGTTTAATATTTCTATTTATCCGGAATTGGATACAATAATTGGAATTCACAAACAGTTATGAGATAGCTGAATGAATGTTATAAATCTAGCGGTTTAGTCTCACTTGATATTGAAAAGAGTTTTCGATAATGGGACTAAAATGCGGGGTTTATAATTGTTAGGCATGTGATGTCTAAGTATTTCATTTGATTAGGCATGCGATGTCTAAAGAGATTGCGGATTCCAATTGTTGTAGTTTTACACTTTCTTTTCTGTGACCGTAAGTGTAATATGTGATATCGCCGGTTTCGTTGCTATATGTCAACGACAATTGGGATGCGCATATTTACTTACGTTGATGACATGTGATGTTATGTGTTGCTGAATATGTTATATTGGATTGTCGTGTTTAAATAGCCGGGGGGTTTTTATGTGAGATGAGTGTTTTTCATTTTCATTCATGTAAAAACTTGTATGTAATATTCTTTTATTGGGGCACTTCCAGGTTGCGGAATATGTCACCTTTTGTATATTATTTACTTTTCCGCATTAGGATAGACCCAAGGAGGGGAGCACAAGTAACCGGGTTCTAGGGTCCAGTGGGAGACCATCTCGAGGAGTCGAGTCAGGGTCTCCTAACCCTAGAATTGGTAGGGTTGCTTGCCACTCTCGTAGGGGTCTAGGGGTGTGAGATTGGCTATTCATCACGACCGTGGAATCCGTGTTTTATACTGGCTCGTATTAAAAACACGGACGTCCTAGTATATCCAATGTTTCATATGATTCTTCTGCTGCGATATCTGTGATGTGATCATGTGATTTGTTCTGTGATGGATACAGTATATAGTATATATGATATATTATATAGACGTTACTTATGTTTTGCACCCGCACTAGCCCTGCCCTGCTCTGTCGTTAGTTACCTAACCTAACGGTGCATGAGGGGACATCGAGGCGAATGCGGATGGCATAAGTGTACGTCGTATTTATCTGTGATGTTTAGGTATTTAAATGATGGGACTTCATTAATGTGATTAATGAAATAAAAGAAACCTAAAGATGTTGTAGAATCGAATTTCTAAATAAAACAGGTAGCTACAGTTCTTGCTTTGCACAGAGGTATATATGATGTACCCCGCACCTTATTCGATGAGGAAAGGACCGAGATCCCTTCACCGGGAGTGACTCCTTTAGCAATAACTGGCAGATGCTACATACTCGGTCTGCTTTTGATTGCTTCTATAGTTTCTGCTTTGCACAGTGATATATATGATATATCCCGCACCTCATTCGACGAGGAAAGGGCCGATGATCCCTTCACCGGGAGTGACCCCTTTAGCAAAACTAGAAAAGCCTCAAAATCACTCCATTTCAAAACTTCATTTGATCCTACAACGATATCGAGTTCATTACGCAATAGGTTTTCAGAAAAACCTGTCGTAGCCCTCCGTCATTTCAGATAAGAACTGTTTAGTATTCATGCTGCGTTTGTTGGCCTTTGTCAAGGCGTAGTGTGCGGTAGCTGAATAGTACTTATCTGCTTGTGCATGTGATGCAGATTGTTTCAGGGTAGTCGTACGACCTTGTTGGCCTTTGTCAAGGGCCGTGCGGGTGGGTTTGATTCAATCAAGAAATGACGGGTTGAACTTGACTAGCAGACTATGATTTGTTGGCCTTTGTCAAGGTCATAGGACGCTAGGGGCAAAATATTATTGGGAATTTCAAGTGTTGAAATTTGCAATGAGATTGCATACCTTCAATGATATAGTTGGATCCCGATACCCACTGCGAGTAAGAGTTACTCCTGGGAGAGTTTTACACATTACAATTAGCCGATCAAGTAGGTGTCTAGAAAGGTGTCAACGGGGTTACGCCTCTGGGAAAACGAGGTTTACATTAATTAGGTTCCTGCGAAAGCACGGGGGACCTCCCTCAAAGTACCGACACTGGCCTGGCTGAAAGATTGGCGAACTTGTAGTGTGTAATTAATCCCGGCTAGTCTTTCCTTTTAGGGTTTGAAGGAAGATTTGATAAAAACCAGTGGGAGCCATCCTGATTAGATAAGATAATAACCAATCTGATCTTGCAAGAGCATACGCTAAAGTGTTTTCTTCTCTCTCTCTCCAGATAGCGACCATGTCATGCCCTAATAAAGATAATAATATGGATGTATTGACCGAACCCGCATGTTATACTGTGCTGGGGAACGTTGGTTCCGTTCTTTCTTATAAGAGTTATAGGAATGAACAGGACATAGAGGAATACCAGGATTCCCATGCCACCCGAATGAAGAAAGTACATGTTGATGCATTTTCTTCGGGTGTGTTCGTTACTGAGAACTGTTTCTCCATTTGCTCTACGTCCTGGGTATTAGATAACGGGTCAGGATCCCATATATGTAATCAGTTACATGGGCTAAGGAAAGGTAGAGAACTTGGAGAAGGTGATAAAGACATTAGAGTTGGAAATGGTGCAATTGTTGCAGCTAAGACTGTCGGGGAATATCACCTTGCATTACCAACTGGTAATACATTGGTTCTGAACGAATGCTATTACATGCCGAACCTGATATGCAACATTATATCAGTTTCTTTATTGAGTAAAGAGGGATATAATTTTGTATTACAGGATAATGTTATGAACATTTTCCGTAACCAAAAGTTGGTTGGATCAGGCACGTTGTGCAATGGAATTTATGTTCTAAATCAATCCACAGTTCTAAGTATAACAAACACACACAAGAGGAAGAGTTCTGAACTGAACGAATCCTTCTTGTGGCATTATAGACTGGGTCACATCAATGCGACACGACTAGCTAAGTTACATAAGGATGGATATTTAAATCCGTTTGAATTTTCATCTTATGACACTTGCCAGTCATGTCTCAAAGGCAAGATGACCAAAACTCAGTTTACGGGACACGGAGAAAGAGTTACGGAACTCTTGGGACTAATACATAGTGATGTATGCGGTCCCATGTCTACACATGCCAGGGATGGTTCTTCGTACTTCATTACATTCGCTGATGATCTCTCTAGATTCGGATATGTGTTCCTGATGAAACACAAATCAGAAGCTTTTGAGAAATTTAGAGAATATAAACAAGAAGTCGAGAACCAAACCGGAAAAAGTATTAAAATCCTTCGATCTGATCGAGGAGGTGAATACTTGAGCAATGAATTCCTGGACTTCCTAAAAGAGAATAGGATTCTCTCTCAGCTGACTCCTCCATATACACCACAGCACAACGGTGTATCAGAACGGAGGAACCGCACCCTATTAGATATGGTGCGCTCTATGATGAGCACAGCTGAGTTACCTATTTCCTTCTGGGGATATGCGCTGGAAACAGCAGCATACCTATTGAATCAAGTTCCAACTAAATCTGTACCTACCACACCATATGAGATATGGAGTGGGAAGAGACTATGTCTTAAACGAGTTAAGATATGGGGTTGCCCGGCCTATGTCAAAAGGCAAAATCCGGACAAACTCGAGGCACGGTCAGTTCTATGCAAGTTTGTGGGATATCCCAAACATTCACATGGATATCTTTTCTACCATGCAGAGGAACAAAAAGTGTTTGTTTCTCGACATGCCACCTTTTTGGAAAAGGAATTTCTTGCAAAAGAAATTAGTAGGGATAAGGTAGAACTGGAAGAAATTCCGGCTACACAAACTCAAACTGAAGATTTAGTGGAACCAGAGGATTCAGTAACTCCCGATGAACCTCAGCCACTCCGCCGATCTAGTAGGGTTCCTCGCCAACCTGAGAGATACTACGGTTTTCTCATGGATGGTGGGAGCGAGGATTGCATCATAGAGGATGATGACTCAACTAGCTTCGAGCAGGCCATCACGACTAGGGACTCAGTGAAATGGCTGGATGCTATGCGGTCCGAGATGGAATCCATGTACACCAACAAAGTATGGACTTTGGAAGTTGCTCCTGAAAGGGTAAAACCCATTGGGAGCAAATGGATCTTCCAGAAAAAACTTGGTGTAGATGGGAAAGTGGAGACTTTCAATGCTAGACTTGTTGCAAAGGGTTTTCGTCAAAGACCAGGTGTGGACTATGACGAAACTTTTTCTCCAGTGGCTATGCTTAAATCCATCCGGATCATGCTTGCCATCGCTGCATATCATGACTACGAAATCTGGCAAATGGATGTTAAGACCGCTTTTCTAAATGGTGATTTAGAAGAGTGCGTGTACATGACTCAGCCAGAGGGCTTCGTAGACAGTGGGAGCAGCGGGAAGGTGTGCAAGCTGCTTAAATCCATTTATGGATTAAAGCAAGCATCGCGGAGTTGGAACATCTGCTTTGACGTCGTTATCAAAGAGTTTGATTTCGTCAAAAACCCAGATGAACCTTGTATCTACAAGAAGGTGGCAGAGAGTAAGGTTGTCTTCCTCGTATTGTACGTGGACGACATACTCTTGATAGGAAATGATATTCCTATGCTGCAATCGGTCAAGCTCTTCTTATCACAAAGATTCTCGATGAAAGATCTTGGTGATGCCTCCTGCATATTGGGAATTTGGATCTATAGAGATAGATCCAAACGGATATTGGGATTGTCCCAATCCAGGTATATTGACACCATACTAAAGAGGTTTAGTATGGATGAATCCAAGCGTGGGAATTTACCCACGATCTCTGGAGTCACTCTCTCCAAAGAGAAGTCTCCCAAGACTGATTTGGAGAGAGCTCGCATGCAAGGGATACCCTATGCTTCGGCTGTAGGCTCTATCATGTACGCGACGCTATGTACCAGACCCGATGTTGCATACTCACTAAGTGTAGTGAGCAGGTATCAAGCTGATCCTGGAGAGAGTCACTGGACAGCTGTGAAGAGCATTCTCAAGTACTTACGAAGGACTAAAGAGATGCTCTTGGTGTATGGTAACAGAGAACTCCAAGTGGAGTCCTTTACCGATTCGAGCTTCCAGAGTGATAAGGACGACTCTAAGTCGCAGTCGGGATTTGTCTTTACCCTTTACGGAGGGGCAGTTAGCTGGAAGAGTTCCAAGCAGGAAACCGTGGCAGACTCGACGATGGAGGCTGAATACATCGCTGCCAACGATGCTGCTAAAGAGGCTGTCCGGATCAAGAAGTTCATTATTGAACTTGGAGTGGTTCCATCCATTGAGCATCCAATACCTTTGTATTGCGATAACAATGGAGCGGTGGCTTTGGCCAAGGAACCCAGGTCCCATCAGCGATCCAGGCATATTCTGAGGCGGTATCACCTGATCCGGGAGATAGTTGATCGCCGGAAGATCGAGGTTAGGAGGGTTGACACGAAGAACAACACGGCGGATCCACTCACGAAGGCCATTCCCCAGATACCGTTTGAGAGACTCTTCGGGATGCTCGGTATGCGATACTACAGCAGCTGGCCCTAGTGCAAGTGGGAGATTGTTAGTTGTATGTATGCCCTAGAGGCCAGTATTGTACAGATGATGTATGTTATATTGGATGCTTGGACATATATAGAGATGACTTTCTTGCTCGATATGATAGTATGCTATCTGGTTGCTCTTTATCTTAACATGTACACTTGTCTCTTTAAATTGTCTTATAGTTACATGTTGGTAAAGCCCTTAGGATGTGTACTTGACTACCTGGACTGTGATGCAGATCGTACTAGTGGGGACATGGTAGTCCATAGGTACATCCTTCAAGGTCCCTAGTCATGGGTGTATCGAGACAGGGCATCGATATACCAGTGTAGACTAGCGTATATGCTTCTCGACCCATGAGATGGGCGATGGATGATCCCATATCCATTGGTGTTTGACATCAGAGATGGTATACGGGTGCTCAGTGGAGACTGGGTACACTGGACGGACTCGCCGACAACTCCCAGATGGTATTATACCTCACGTCAGATGGCAGTTCTCAGGTGACACTTGTACAGGTTAGTCTGTAGACCCGAGATCGTCATAGAGTCTTGTGTGATTCCCACTGTTCTTTGATCTCCACCTTACCATGTCCATGAGGGCGTGCAAAACAGTGGTCTTTGGGTACAGTCCCGAGTCACATGGAGGCAATGAGCGATAGGAGGGGTTTTGTCTCTCCTGGTATTGGGGGTTGATGTTGCGCTGTGCTCGATTGGCCGTAACAGGGAAGTCCCTGACCAGGGCTGATCAGAGATTTGCTGGTAAGTGTTACCAGTAGTTTCTTGACCCGTTATGAGCCTCACATCGGCACGACTTATCGGTTATTGGGGTCTGACGTTTACCACCCCTAGACTTGATATGCGACATATCAGACGAACAGACCGGACTGTACGGTAAGTGTTACTGGTTGGATTCACAGGAGTGTGAGCGGGCTAGCTCGTCGATCTTCTGATCGCTCAATACCCGGGTGGCCGTTACGTTTAGCAGACCGCTTGCGGCTTGTGGGTGCTTGATATGATCACCATCTGCTACCAGCGTATTGACGAGTCTTTAGAGTCCTACACAGGGGTTTCCTGGCTCAAGCGAAACGAAATAGGAGCGCATATGAGATATGTGCGGGACCGAGAATAATGCGAGTATGTGATACCGTATTTCATTCTCGCGATGAATGTTTCGATTGGTTGTATGCGATATAACCTAGTTATCGAATCGTTGATTCGATAAATCGATACATTGTATACTAGTCGGTTATGTGCGACATGACCGGATCGTTAAATCAAGTGTTGATTTAATGATTTAATGTATAATTATATATTTTATTTATTACTTTGCATTAACTAGTATTGGTTCACTTTAAATGGATTTTTTTTCTCACTTGATGTGCAAGTTGTATATGTAATATACTTTTGTGCACATGTTTGTATCATGTTTGATGATGCTTGCTCATTTGGTTAAGTGTAAAGAATTAAACCTTGGTTAAGTAAATGGTTAGGGTTTTTATTTATTCATTCATTTATCTTTTTAATTTGGATTAAAAAGAAATTGCAAAAGAAAACAAAATGGTTGCTATCATTCTTGAAGCTTGTTGAAGCTTCATGAAGCTTTGACCAAAGTGACCATTTTGTCTTCATGCTTAACCCTAACCATTCATCTAACCTTAGTCAATTCTCTACACCTAACCATGGTTCATATTATGGTAAGTATTCATTTCTTTTGCATTTTAAAAGATATACTCATCATATTCTATCTTGAGCTTCTTCTTCTTCTTCAAGAAAAAGCTTGCCATCATCAATGGCTTCTTGAGCAAAAGTGTGAGAAATCCAATTCTAAAGTGAACCCACCTCCTATTTGTTCACCCTCTACCTCTTGCCAAGTAGTATAGGGTGTTTTCTTCACAAGTTTCACAACTTGGTGAAGTTGGAGCTTGATCTTGTGTAACCTCGACGTAGATCATCTTCGGCATCGTAGCCGACGACTGTTCCGCTCATTTCTCCGATGAAGCCGATGCGAGAGTCCGGGATTCGAGATGGACAGCGAGGGGACAACTACGTGGAGCTAAGGAAGTGGATAACCGGATCTACAAAGGTTGTAGTTTCCTACTTTTAGTTAAGATGTTAACTAGTTTCCTTTTTCGCCTAAAATTCTAGTTAACGATCCGTATTAGAGTTTCTCGGCACTTGTAAAATTTGAAATTGGCATGGTTGATACCTTGTGAGACCTCTTGAGAGTGCCTAGGAACCCTATAATATATCTATATATGATATCTAGTAGGTGTTGATTATGTTTTGCATCCGCGCTAGTCCAGCCCCCGCTCTGTCGTTAGTTAAGTAACCTAATAGGTGATGACGGGGCCCCGTGGCGAATGCGGATGGCATAAGCGTACGTCATATTTTCGTTGTTTTCTACAATGGTAGGATTAATTGATGGGACGAATTATATTAATGCAAAGAAAATAAACCAAAGTTAAATCGTTGGAACAATTTCAAAACCACTCGGTTTTTTCCAAAACAGAAAACTTTTAAAAACGCGGAGCTTAAACCACTCCTTTTAAAAGCTATCAGGTTCCTTCGATTATATCAAGTTCACTACGTTCACGGTTTTGCCAAAACCATTCGTAGCCCTCCGTCATTTCAGTTAAATATTCAGTAGTATTCAAGCTATGTATTTTGACCTTCGCCAAGGCATAGTAATTAGTAGCTACCAAATATTTATCTGTTGCATAGATAGATGCATTGGTTTAAGACAGTCGTACTACTATTTTGGCCTTCGTCAAGGGTATGTACGGGTGGGTTCAAATTAACCTAGATAATGACGGGTAGAACTTGACATGTGACTTATGATAGGTTGGCCTTCATCAAGGTCATAAGGGCATGGGGCAAAAATACACATCGGGAGTTTCTAAAGAAACTGAAACTTGCTAGTGTTGCATACAATTTGGAGTGTGATGATTTTGGTAGGATTCTTTCAGCTTTATCACACGATGATATTTGGATCCCGATCCTACTGTGAGTATATGCTACTCCTCGGGAAACTTTCTCACTTAACGATCAATGCTATAAACCAAGTAGGTGTCTAGAAAGGTGTTAGCGGGGTTACGCCCATAGGGAAAAGAGGTTATTTAATTAAGGAACTTCACGAAAGCGTCGTAAAACCTCCCTCGAAATACCGACACTGGCCTGGCTGAACGGTTAAGCAAGTATTGTACGGTGAGATCGATCCCGACTAATTCTTCTTTTATGGTTTGAGGAAGGATTCGAGAAACAGTGGGAGCCATCCTGTTTAGACAAACTAAAAACCACTCTAAACTTGCAAGAGCATCATGCTAAAGTGTTTCTTCTCTCTCTCCTAATTGCAGCGACCAAATATCATGACCGGCCTTAAATTACAACTAGATAAAAATATACTGACAGGGCCAAACTACAAAGATTGGCTCAGGAATGTCAAAATGGCAATCATTTATGACAAGCTGGGGTATCTCCTTACCACTAAAGCCTCCGCCGTCCCAGGTCCAGAATCCAGTGTCGCGGATAAGAAAATCCGTAAGACCTGGGAGATTGACCGCGCGAAGGCCAAGTGCCTCGTGCTTGCCTTTATGGACAATGAACATCAGAGGAGGAATGAGAATATGGACTTTGAATCCATATTTCTCCATACTAAGGAACTATATGGAGAGCAATCCCGTATCGCCAGATACAAAACCTCGAAAAAGTTGTTTTCAGCAAGGTTGGCCGTCAGATCATCTGTAGCGAAACACGTACTTAAGATGATTGGATATATTGAAGAGCTCGCGGACCTCGGGACCACGTTAGAGAACGAGCTCTATACTGACTTGATTCTCCAGTCCCTTCCTTCCACCTACGCCCAGTTTATCTTGAACTTCAACATGCAAGGAAAAGAAGTTGAACTTCCGGAACTCCTCAACATGTTGAGGAGTGCAGAGGGCACCCTACAGAAAGTCAAGGAAAAACCCACTTTGTTTGTTAGAAGAGCTTCCTCTTCTAGGCCCAAGGCGAAAGCCAAAGGAAAGAAGAAGAAGGCCCCCACCAAACCAAGGGGCGGTGTTAGTAAGGTAGAAGCCAAGGGAAAGGCAAAGGTAGCAAAGATAGCGGGACAAATTATGGGGAAGGAAGAATGCTTTTATTGTCACAAGAAAGGACACTGGAAGAAAGATTGCAGGGCTTGGAAGGCCAAGAACCAGGACCCGAAGCAAGTTGTGGGTTCGGCTTCAGGTGTGTATGTTATTGAAAACTGTCTGTCAATCAACTCTACTTCCTGGGTATTGGATACCGGATCAGGATCTCATATCTGTAATTCTTTGCAGTCACTGAGAAGGCGTAGAGCTTTGAAGGCAGGTGATATGACCCTCAGAGTTGCAAACGGAGCAAGCATGGATGCTGAGTCCGTGGGGGACTATCACTTAGGGTTGACAGACGGACATGTTTTGGTTTTGCGCAACTGTTAGTTTGTACCCAGTTCGACTTGTAATATCATATCTATATCTTTAATGTCTAAAGAAGGTTATGATTTTGCATTTGTAAGCAATGTTGTAAACATTCACCTTAATCATGTTTTGATTGGGTCGATTACATTAAGCAACGGTATATACATATTAAACCAACCGCAAATTTTCAATATCCAGAATACACACAAAAGAAATTCTCCAGAAATAAATCATGCTTTCTTATAGCATTGTATATTGGGTCACATCAATGAGACAGGGTTAACTAAGTTACATAAATAAGTATATTTCGATCCGTTCGAATATTAATCATATGCAACTTGTCAATCATGTCTCAAAGGAAAGATGACAAAGACTCCGTTCACTGGACACGGAGTAAGAGCAAGCGAGCTCTTGGGACTCGTACATAGCGATGTATGTGGTCCAATGTCTACACATACGCGAAGTGGTTATTCTTATTTCATTACTTTTACGGATGATTTTTCAAAGTATGGACATGTCTTCTTAATGAAGCATAAATCTGAAGCCTTTGAAAAATTCCAGGAATACAAGAATGAAGTAGAAAAACAAACAGGAAAAAGTATCAAGACACTGAAATCTGATCGATGTGGTGAATACTTGAGTGCCGAGTTCCTGGATTACCAAAAAGAGAATGGAATTGTCTCTCAACTTATTCCTCCATACACACCACAACACAATGGTGTATCGGAGAGACGGAACCGAACCCTATTGGATATGGTACGTTCCATGATGAGTAACGCCGAGTTGCCGCGATCTTTCTGGGGATATGCACTAGAATCAGCTGCATATCTTTTGAACCGAGTTCAAACTAAGTCAGTGCCTACCACACCATATCAGATGTAGAGTGGGAAGAAACCCTATCTTCAATATCTGAAGATATGGGGATGTACAGCCTTTGTCAAAAAGCAGCATACGGACAAACTCGAGGCATGCTCAATACTGTGCAAGTATGTGGGATACCCAAAGAACTCCAGGGGGTACCTTTTCTATTACGCAGAAGAATAAAAAGTTTTTGTTTCTCGTCATGCCCACTTTCTGGAACATCAGTTCTTAGAAAAAGAAACAAGTGGGAATGCAATAGACCTGGAAGAAATTCCAGAACCACAAGCTATTACTGAAAGCTTGGTAGAACCAGAAGGTTCGAAAGGACAGGACATTCCTGTGCCACTCCGCAGGAGTAGTAGGCTTTCTCATCCACCTGAGAGATACTATGGTTTTCTCATAGATGGGGATAGAGAGGATTGCATCATTGATAATGATGAGCCGACTAGCTTCCAGCAGGTCATTCAGAGCACTGACTCGGTAAAATGGCAGGATACAATGCGGACCGAGATGGAGTCCATGTACACTAACAAAGTATGGACTTTGGACGTTGTTCCAGAAGGGGTAAAACCTGTAGGCTACAAATGGATCTTCAAAA
Source organism: Agapanthus africanus (assembly GCA_030015575.1). Classification (NCBI taxonomy): domain Eukaryota; kingdom Viridiplantae; phylum Streptophyta; class Magnoliopsida; order Asparagales; family Amaryllidaceae; genus Agapanthus; species Agapanthus africanus. The sequence continues at coordinate 301,121,289 of CM057343.1, read as the reverse complement.
AGAAGATTGGTGTAGATGGACAGGTTGAGACCTATAAGGATAGACTTGTTGTAAAAGGTTTTCGTCAAAGACCAGGTTTGAACTATGACGAAACCTTTTCTCCAGTGGCTATGCTCAAATCCATTCGGATCTTTCTTGCCATTGCTGCCTTCCACGATTATGATATTTGGCAGATGGACGTAAAAACCGCTTTTATAAATGGAAATTTAGAGGAGTGTGTCTATATGGACCAGCCAGAGGGTTTCATTCAGAGTGGGAGCAGCGGGAAGGTGTGCAAGTTGCTTAAGTCCATTTATGGACTGAAGCAGGCATCGCGGAGTTGGAACATCTGTTTTGATGAGACGGTCAAAGAATTTGGCTTATCAAAAATCCAGATGAACCATGTATTTATAATAAGATTGTAGCACGAACTGTCGTATTCCTCGTTTTATACGTGGATGACATTCTCTTGATAGGAAATGACATTCCTATGCTACAATCTGTCAAAGGGTTCTTGTCACACAGGTTCTCCATGAAAGACCTGGGTGATGCCTCTTACATTTTGGGGATCTGGATCTATTGTGATAGGTCCAAAAGGATATTAGGACTTTCACAGTCCAGGTACATCGACACCATACTGAAAAGATTCAGTATGGAAGATTCCAAACGCGGTAATTTACCGGCTTGTCACGGGATTACCCTCTCCAAAAAGATGTCTCCTAAGACTGATTTAGAAAAGGATCGCATGTCTATTATACCCTACGCCTCTGCGGTAGGCTCTATAATGTATGCGATGTTGTGTACCAGACCAGATGTAGCTTATGCACTGAGTGTAGTAAGCCGGTATCAGTCAAACCCTAGGGAGAAACACTGGATAGCGGCAAAGAACATTCTGAAGTACCTGAGAAGGACTAAGGATATGTTTTTGGTTTACGGCGGAAAAGACCTCCAGATCGAGGCCTTTGCTGACTCCAGCTTCCAGAGTGACAAGGATGACTCCAAATCCATGTCGGGTTATGTCTTCACCCTCAATGGAGGGATGGTGTGTTGGAAGAGTTCCAAACTGGAAACCGTTGCTGACTCGACGATGGAAGCGGAATATATCACAGCATCTGATGCCGCAAAAGAAGCCGTCTGGATGAAGAAGTTCTTGATAGAACATCAGGTGGTTCCGTCCATTGTTGATCCAATACCTTTGTATTGTGACAACAACGGGGCTATAGCTTTAGCAAAGGATCCCAGGTCCTATCAGAAGTCCAGACACATCTTGAGGCGGTATCTCCTGATCAGGGAGATCATGGATCGCCGGGAGATCGAGATTCGGAGGGTTGCTACAGAAGATAACACTGCAGATCCATTCACAAAGGCCATTCCTCAGACGTAGTTCGAGAGGCTATTCGAGATGATAGGTCTGCGATATGCCAGCACATGGCCTTAGTGCAAGTGGGAGATTGTTAGTGTGATATGCCCTAGAGGCCATTATTGTATAGTACTAGTTTGTATATTACATTTTTGAAGCTTGGGATATATACACGGATTGAAATTCTTGCTCAATATGGTAGTATGCTACTTGGTTTGTATCTATCTTAATATGTGTATGTGTTTCTTTTGACATATTGCTAATACATATTGATAGAGCCCTTAGGATCATTTTGCTTGACTGCCAGCGTTGTGATGGCAGTCACACTAGTGGGGGCCGGGTAGTTTATAAGCACATCCTTATACAGGTGCCTGGTCGTAGGATTATCGAGACAGGGCATCGATACTCCAGAGTAGACTAGTGTATACGCTTCTATCCCAGGAGGGGAGATGGTCTGTCCCACAGCCATCAGTACGTCGTACTGGAGATAGTATGCAGGTGCTCGTTAGGTTACGAGTACACTAGACAGGACTCGTTGGGAACTGTTGGTTGGTATTATACCTATCTTCAGTTATCAGTTCCTAGGTAACATGAGTACAGCTTAGTCCGTTGACTTGACGCTGTCACTTCCCACTGTTCTTAGATTACTACCCTACCACGGCTCAAATGAGTCATGCAAATAGGTAGTAGTTGGGTGCAGTCCCGAAGCACTTGGAGGCAGTGACGGTTAGACAGGATTCGTCTCTCCCAGTATTGGGAGTTGATATCGTGCTATGTCTAGGAGAGCCATTGCATAAAGTCCCTGGCCAGGGCAAGCAAGATTTACTGGTAGTGTTTCCAGTATTTTCTCAGGGTGTTCTGGGCTACACTCCAACACGACTTGTACCGCTATTAGGGGACTGACGTTTACCGCCCCCTAGGCCCGACATGCGATACTCTCAGACGAACTGACCGGACTGTACGGAGATTGTCACATTCAGGCTCAGTAGGAGTTCGGATGGGTTCACCTCATTGGTCTTCTTATCGGCATCTACCTGGGGACCGTTACGTACAGCTAGTACCGCTTGCGGCCTGTGGTTAAACCTACTGCCAGCGTAGTGTGGAGTCTTTAGAGTCCCACACAGAGGGTTGTTCGCCTTTAGGCAAAACAGAGTAGAGGTCGCATGGTTTTGCGACGGGGTTCGTTCACATACGCGCACTTGTAAACGTTTAGTGTCCGGGAAGTTATTACTAGTGGGCTTTGGTTTAAGCCAGATCCTAGTATTTGTTTTGGAATTGGTCTTGTCTCATTGTATTCGTGTTTCTTCAGAACACGAATGCGGGTACGTACGTACAGTTGACAGAGGCGGAGAGGGAGAAACCTCATTAGGGTTTTTGACCGTTGACTTTTTCTAAACCCTAATGAGAATGAGAAATATGATTAATAATGTTAATTAAGGATAATTGTGCCATGGTTAGGGTTGGGTTGACCATTTGACTTGTTGACTTGTATTGACCTTGATATTTTCTTTTGTTAAGCAAAAGACGCTTCTTGAAGCTTTCTTCGCAATAAATGTGAAATGATAATGGTCAAATCAACTAACCATCACAATTTCCTTAATTATTATTATTATTATCATATCTCTCTAATATGAGAGAAAGGTTGGTTCTAGACTCTCATTCTCTCAAGAGCTTTCTCTCTCATGGTTTGCTCTCCCACTTCTTCTCTCTCAAAAGCTTAAGTGTTTCATGTGTTGAAAATCCAAGCTTTGAGACTAAACCATCAAAACACCTCTCTACTCATTCTAGGGTTCTTTGTCTAGCAAGCCAAGCACTCTAGTTACTTCTTGGTTGAGGTAGGAGCTCAAGGTAGAGGCCTTCGGGTGGATCTTTCGTCGGCAAAGAGAAGACGAAGAGAAGGAGCCGTCTACACCACTCCAAGGAGATAGCAACAAAGAGGACCACAACAAGAAGAGAAAGAGTTCAAGAACTAGGTATAACCATCTTACCTAGTAGCTAAAACTCCGTATTAGTTTGTTAGTTTTTGTTTGGGAAAGATCTTTCATGGTTAGTCTATGTTTCCTTGTGATAAAAATCTGATTTTTACTCTTTCCGCCTCCCCGTAAGTACCGGGGTGGGTTACATAGACTTACAGTGATCAGGGAGGAGAATACTTGAGCACGGAATTCCTGGACTATTCTAAAGGAGAATGAGATTCTCTCTCAGCATTACTCCTCCAATACACCACAGTACGTTGGTATATCGGAGCGGAGCAGACGCACTATATGTGATAAGATGCGCTCTATGATGAGTATTACTAAGTTTCCTATTTCCTTTTAGGGGTTATGCACTTAAGAAGCTGCATACCTATTGAATAGGGTTCCAACCAAATCAGGTGCCTACCACTCCATATGTGATATGGTATGGGAAGAGACCATCTCTTAAGGATGTTAAGATTTGGGGTTGTCCGACCTATATCTAAAAGAAAAATCCGGACAAGCTCGAGACAAGATCAGTTCTGTGAAAATTTGTTAGATATCCTAACCATTCGCAAGGGAATATCTTCTACTACACTGTAACGTTTTAAAAATAATTTAAAAAATTAGATAAATAAAACCCTTTAAGTGAATTTTCTGATTTTCGGTAAAATAAAACGTATTTTTCGTAAAATTTAACCATAATTATTTTTCATTATAAATTTAAAAAGACCTATTTTAATCCTGTAATTACTAGTAAATGGTGTTTATTTAGTCACTTATAAATTTTTAGTTTAATTAAATATTTTTCCTAAATTAATTATTTTAAATATTAACATAAGCTTTTAAATATACATTAAATTAGTGTAAATTACAATTTGCAATGGGTTTATTTTTCAAAAGTGAACCATGACATATTAGAATTAGGTTTTTAGCATGCTAATCTCTTCTTGAATTGTCTTTAAAATTCTAGAGTTTTCTATGATGAATTGAATTAAGAAAATTAATAAAATAAAGAAATTATGAAAAGACATAAAAGAAGTATCAAATGAAGAACTTTCTACACAATTCTTCACATCTTTTTCTTTCTCACTTTTTCCTTCATGCCTTGGCCGGCCTCACCTCCATGGGCAGCCCCAAAAATTTTTCCCCCATCATTTTTGCATTAAAATTCATCAAAATTCATCAAAAATTCCAAAAATAAACCTCAAAAATCAACATTCAACCTCTACCATTTTCCTTTGACCTATTTAGCATGGAATTTGGAGTTGGAAACCATTATTTTGGAAGCATATTTTCATGTTTGGATCTCATGCTTTGAAGGTATGATTTTTATTCTTATGATTAATTGTTGTTAAATGCTTTTATTTAGCATATTTAGATTTCCTTAATTAATTCTATTTGCAAGTTTAAAATACAAGATAGGGTTTCTAAAATCAAGTTAGGGTTTTTATTAATTAATTAGGGTTATAATAAGTAGCTTAACATTTTTAGAAGGGAAAAATCTAACATGGTTGATGTATTATAATTTGTGCATTCAAAATTGTTTAAATTAAGCAATTTTGCTAACTAGATTTTTATAAATTATATAAATTGGTGTGTTAAAATTCTAATTAAGGTTTTTATCATTATATTGTGGTTTTAATGAGAATATTAACATGTTAAATGAATTAAAGACCTAATCTAATTATTAGTTTCAAATTGTTAGTTAATATAATGTGATAAATATGCTATTTCGGTAAACTAGGTTTTAGAAATTAATTTAAAATGTAGTATTAAAAATCTAATTAGGGCTTTAGCTCATTCTTAAGGTTTCATGGAGTGGTTTAACACTTTAATATATGCAAAATCAAGTTTAGTAGTGGAATTGTGAATTTTTGCTTAACAAGTGTTAATTTTGGCTAATTTGCAAACCAGAATTTTCAAATTAAAACAAATTAGTGTGATAAAAATATAGTAATGGTTTATATAATCTAGTTATGTTATTTAATGAATATTATGACCATTAGTTTCATTTAAACAACAAGTTTTGAAGTAAAACGGTAAATTGACATTTTTAAGGTTATCGATTTTAAGGTTTCGATGATTTAAACCATGTTTTATATTATAAATAATGAGTTTTGAAACTACGAGTTGTTTATTGATGTTTTATCTCGATCAATCGGCGTTTGTACGCCGATATCGAGCGATATTTGGTTCTTTTGCATGAGCGGGTCATAGGTTTTAAGTTATGCGCGTTTCGTGCGTCGTTTTGGTTTTGTCCGTGATTTGGTTTATGATATTATATATGTTTGCATATAGGTACCCCTCACGTAGACTTCAAACGATGAAGAAGAGGATGGCGGCATCGACTTCGGCAGACAAGGACCGGGTGAGTAGATGTATATCTACGGGGGAAGTCGGGTGGATGGTGTTTAGCACCCCCGCAAACGTAGAATCGGAATATTACTTATTGTCGTTAGGAAGTCAGACGCGACCTTATATTCTTGGTGAGTAGGACCCTATTAATGAATTTAGGTTGGACTAGACTGATTTAGAAAGACTTTACCAGAGGATGAATGTCTTGGAGGGGATTCGTAGGTTTCAGGTAGACACACACACGCACACACAGAAACTTGACTTGGTGTATATGTGTATGTGTGTGTGTACACACACGCACACAACATGTATATGTGATATAAGGATGTTATATGATACATGGGGATTAGACAATATAACTGGGCTTGATGCCGTGATCTCTTGGCTATACAGTCGTGTTATGATGTTAGCGGATCGTTGGAAAATGAGAAAATGGATATGTATACATAAACGATAATAGGTGATGATGATATTGAGATATACGAGACTCTAGAATAGAACCCGGACTGTAACCTGTGACTTGATTACGATATGATATGTGTGTGACTTGGTTACGATATGATATATGTGTGACTTGATTACGATATGATATATGTGTGACCTGATTACGATAGGATATATATGACATGATATTTCTGAGGAACAATTGACGATGTATATGTACGCAGACAATGAGATATGATTGATGATATTGGGATGTATGCAATTACAGTACAGTACCTTTGATCATGACATTATTTGATGATGATGTTATACGAATGATGATGTACGTAGGTGATACTTGACCCATACCCCGATATTGGGATGTCGTACGATGGATTTTACCGTACGAGGCATAGATGTCATGATTGATCCGCACTCTTGATTCGAGGAAGTCGTACTACGTACGTGATGCTATTGAGGCTGGATCGCCGACTATCAGAGATATAGACTCAGACCTTAGGTGGATTCTTATTTCTTATCGACTAGTTTCTTTAGTTTAGTTCCTTAGGAGGTTAGATAGATACTAGTTTAGGCTCGAGTTATATAGTTGTAGTTAGACATGTATATTAAAAATGAGTAGTTAATACACATCCATCTTTACATTCAGATCGTAATCATCATGTTGCATGTTCATGCATATGTTTGTTTAGTCAGTATGAAACTCTGCTTGTTAGGATACCAGCACCATTACCGATGATGCGCATATTCCACGTACACTTATTTGTCGGCTCACACACATCATCATCGGTAATTGCTATGTCACGTACATTTTAGAACATATTATCTTTTATTGGTAGAATCAGCTAAAGGCTAGATCAATATAATATTGTGATTACTCTCAGGTGTTAGTCTAGACATTGCATTTATTACTTAGACATTTCATGCACTCACATTTTCATGTTATCATGCAGTATTGTGGGGCTTATGCCGATACTTATTATTTACTTACTCATGATTTTAGGATTTTGGATTTCTATGAGATTTCTGGATTTTGGGGAAAACCGCAAGAATATATATAAAAACTTCTCTCTCTTTCTCCCTCTCTTTTTAAAATATAAGTTGCGGTTTTCCCGTGATGTATGTGTCGTCCACCATGAGATTTCATGTTTTCTGTTGGATTTCGAGACCCGATTCGAGGAGTGGATGAACCGTCTCGGGTACATGGTGGGCCCGGTATGGTACCCTGGGGGCAAGAAGATCGAGTTGTAGACGATGAGCCTGGCAGGGGAAGACTACCTACCGGTGATGTCTGGCGCGGCGGATATCCGGAGGATATTGTCGTGTGATTTGATGATACGAGCCGATCCGGACTGACAAAGCCCGAGATATTGAGACTATGAGGTATTGAAACTTGAGATTTACATGTTTTGTGTCGATGCTTGACACGGATTTCCATGGATTTCATCGATGATGTTTCAGATTTCTATACAAATTTTACTATGATGAAAGTTAAAGACTTCTTATACAGATATATCCAGATTTCAGGGTTGATTGTTTTACATTCATGGTGCATGCATACTCATTCACATGACATATTACTATTTGAGGCACTGACACGAGCACGGAGCATTTGCACTTACGCGTAGTTTATTACCCTGCCATTACTAGATGACTAGTGATATATTAGTATATTATTATGATCTAGGACAGCGTCGTGCATTCAATTTCTTTTCGCAGATGTCTTCTACTCATGAGTTGGCAACTCACCCCCGTTGTGCCAAATTTTATTACAGGTTCGATGTACAGGTTTTCTTGGTAGCTTGCTGGCACATCTTTTCATTCAGGGTGATTTGCACGGTAGGTTGGTTCACTTGTATCAGGACCGCCGTTGTACTTTTATTATTTCATTGGTATCTAGTAAGCTCCATCAACCAAACATGTATTACTTAATAAGTTTAAAGGACCAGTTATTTATTTCGACCTTAGAGTCACGCTTGTATTATTATGGTATCTGGTGGATTTGTTTTCTTTTGAGTTTTGAGCCTCGCCCTTTGGCGTTGTATATTATTGTACTTTGTGTGGTTGTTTCCGCCTGTTGGCATAGAGCTAGCTCCCGCTTGGGGATGCCTTTTTATTGCTGTATATATATTATTCTTGTTTGTACCCGTTTGGGGCCAGTTTTTACAAAGGAGACTCTGCCGAAATTTTTGAGAAAATTAGATGTTACTTTTAAACTTGTTTTTCTACATGTTTTCCTTTACTTCTTCTTTTATATGGTTTAGATTTCTGGGCTTCGGCTTACTTAGATTACGTTGCGCCTCTAGACGCTTCGTAATTTAAGTGCCGGTCATGTTCCGTACCTTCGGGTCGTGACATACACCGAGGAACAAATGGTGTTTTATTTCTCGGCATGCCACCTTTTTGGAAAAGGAATTTATTTTGGAAAGAAATTTGTGGTCATGAGGTAGAACTAGAAGGAGTTCTAGCTATACAAACTGCGGCTAACGATTTGGTAGAACCGGAGGATTCAATAGCTCCCGACGAACCTCAGCCTCTCCGACAATCTAGTAGGGTTCCTCATCCACCTAAGAGATACTTCAGTTTCTCTATGACAGTAGGAGCGAGGATTGCATCATGAGATGATGACCCAACTAGTTTCGAGCAGGCCATCAAGAGTGGGGACTCTGTAAGAATGGCTGGATGCTATGCGATCTGAGATGGAATCCATAAACACCAACAAAATATGGACTTTGGTTGCTTTATCTGAAGGGTTAAATCACCATCAGGAGCAAGTATATCTTGAGAAGATTACTTGGTGTAGATTGAGAAGTTGAGACTTTCAAAGCTAAACTTGTTGTAAAAGGTTCTCGTTATCGACCAGGTATGGATAATGATGAAACCTTCTCTAGTGCCTATGCTTAAGTCCATCCGGATCCTACTTGACATTGCTACATACCATGACTACGATATCTGGCGGTTGGGTGTCATGACTACTTTTCTAAATAATGATTTAGAAGAGAGCGTCTATAAGTACACAGCCAGAGGGCTTCGTAAACAGTGAGAGCAGCGGAAACGTGTGCAAGTTGCTTTATGAGTTAAAGCAGGCATCGCGGAGTTGGAACGTCTGTTTTGATGTGTTAGTCAAAGAGTTTGACTTCATCAAAATGGTATATGAGCCTTGTATATACAAAAAGGTGGTAGAGAGTAAGCTGGTGTTCCTCGTATTGTACATGGATAACATACTCTTGATAGGAAAGGAGTTTCCTATGCTACACTCGGTCAATCTCCGCTTATCACATTGATTCTCCATATAAGATCAAGGTGATGCCTCGTAAATCCTGGGTTTTGGATCTATGAGATAGATCTATGTGGATATTAGGGTTCTCACTGGTGTAGTGAGATGGTATCAATCGATCCTGGGGAGAATCACTGGATAGATTCCAGGGTGGTAAGGTCGACTGAATGTCAGTCACAGGCATTGTCTTTACCCTCAGTGGAAGGACGGTATGTTGGAAGAGTTTCAAGCTATATACCGTGGCAAACTAGACGATAAAGGCTGGATACATCGCTACCAAAGATGCTACCAAAGAGGAAGTCTGGGTGTATATTAGTTCATGAGATGAACTTCGTTCCTACCATTGTGTGACAATGGAGCTGTGGCTTAGGCCCAGGAACCCCCGTCCCATCAGTGACCCAGACATATTCTAAGGCAGTATCACCTGATCATGGAGATGGTTGATCTCCAAGGGATTGAGGTTAGGAGAGTAGACTCAGAAGACAACACGGCGGATCCACTCACAAAGGCCTTTTCCCAGAGAGAGACTTTTATGGGATGGTTGAGTATGAGATACTACAACCACTGCTATATGATGGCCCTAGTGCAAGTGGGAGATTGTTAGTTATATGTATGCCCTAGAGGCCTGTTAGTTATATGTATGCCCTAGAGGCCATTACTATACATAGGATGTATATTGTAGTGGATGCTTGGACATATATAGGGAGGACTTTCTTGCTCGACATGATAGTATGCTATCTGGTTGCTCTTTACCTTAACGTGTACACTGATTGTCTCTCTGTTACATGTTGGTAAAGCCCTTAGGATGTGTACTTGACTACCTAGACTATGATGCGGATCATACTAGTGGGGACATGGTAGTCCATAAGTACATCCTTCAAAGTCCCTAGTCGTGGGTGTATCGAGACGGGGCATCGATATACCAGAGTAGACTAGCGTGTACCTTCTCGACCCATACAGATGGGCGATGGATGATCCCATATCCATTGGTGTTTGACATCAGAGGAGATATAAGGGTGCTCAGTAGAGACTGGGTACACTGGACGGACTCGCCGAGAACTCCCAGATGGTATTATACCTTACGTCAGATGGCAGTTCTCTGGTGACACTGGTACAGAGTAGTCTGTTGACCCGAGATCGTCATAGAGTCTTGTGTGGTTCCCACTGTGCTTTGATTTCCACCTTACCACGTCCAAGAGGGCGTGCAAAATGGTGGTTTTTGGGTACAGTCCCGAGTCACATGGAGGCAATGAGCGATAGGAGGGGATTCGTCTCTCCCGGTATAGGGAGTTGATGTTGCGCTGTGTTCGATTGGCTATAACCGGAAATTCCTGGCCAGGGTTGCTGAGATTTACTGGTAAGTGTTACCAGTAGTTTCTCGAATTGTTATAGACCTCATATCGACACGACTTATCAAGCTATTGGGGTCTGACGTTTACCACCCCTAGGCGAGATATGCGACATATTAGACGATCAGACCGGACTGTACGGTAAGTGTTACTAGTTGGATTCACAGGAGTGTGAGCGGGCTTGCTCGTCGATCTTCTGATCGCTCAATACCCGGGTGGCCGTTACGTTTAGCAGACCGCTTGCGGCTTGTGGGTGTTTGATATGATCATCATCTGCTGCCGACGTATTGACGAGTCTTTAGAGTCCTACACAGAGGTTTCCTTGCTCAAGCGAAACGAAATAGGAGCGCATATGAGATATGTGCGGGACCGAGAATAATACGTGTATGTGATACCGTATTCTATTCTCGCGATGAATGTGTCGAATGGTTGTATGCGATATAACCTAGTTATCGAATCAAGGATTGATTCGATAAATCGATACATTGGATATTAGTCGGTTATATGCGATATGACCGGATCGTTAAATCAAGTGTTGATTTAATGATTTAATGTATAATTATATATATGATATATTAATTTACATTAACTAGTATTGATTCATTTTAAATGGATTTTCTCACTTGGATTGTGCACATTGTATATGTGATATACTTTTGTACACAAGTTTGTATCATGTTTGATGATACATGCTCACTATGGTTTGTGTAAAGATTAAACCATGGTTGTGTAATGGTTAGGGTTTTCATTTTCTTTTCAATTATTTTTATAACACTTTATCATAACATTTTCCTTCTTCTTCTTCTTCATCTTCAACATGAAGAAACCTTGGACCATCAATGCTGATTGATGAAAAAGAGTGAGAAATCCAATTCTAAAGTCTACCCACTTTCTATTTCTTCATCCTCTACCTCTTGCCAAGTAGTAGAGTGTGTTTTCTTCACAAGTTTCATGACTTGGTGAAGTTGGAGCTTGATCTAGTGACGCCTCGACGTAGATCATCTTCGGCACGAAGCCGACGACCTTGCCCGCCCATTTCTCCGATGAAGCCGACGCTAGAGCCCGGGTTTCCATTTGGACAGCGAGGAGACTTCATTGCGGAGCTATGGAGGTGGAGGACCGGATCTACAAAGGTTGTATTTCCGTTCTCTTAGTAAAGTAGTTTACTAGTTGCATCTTTCGCCTAAATTTCTAGTTAACGATCCGTAGTCTAGGGTTTCTCGGCACCGTAAAATTTGTAATTGGCATGGTTGATGCCTTGTGAGACCTCTTGAGAGTGCCTAGGAACCCTACAGTGGTATCAGAGCCTAGCTAGAGCCTTAGGCAAAGTCTAGACGGAGTTTGAAATCCGAACGAATCGAAACCCTAATCCATAAAGTGCTCTCTGGACTTTTTCTAAAAACTGGGTTTTTTCCAGATTAAAAATTCTTAAAAAATTCAGCAGGGAATTCTAAGAATTACGATGCAAAATTTTTTTCATGATACCTCTATTGTGCGGCGGAACCGCGGCAGAAGCCTGCCTTCTACGGCGGTTCCGCGGCCTCTTGACTTGATTGGCCTTCAATCTTTGCACAGTAATTCATGCTTTCTGGTGCTGGTTTTCCTGGGAATTTTTAATATTTATTCAAGAGTTGAATTTTCTGGGGTTGTTTTGGGGATTCGATGATTCGATCGGATTATCAGACTTTGTCTTTATGGCTTTCCGGATAATTTTTGAATATGTTAAAAAGTTCGACCGGATATAAATACCCAATTTTTCCCCTGTCGGGAAATTTCCAAGTGTTGGATTTTTCCGTAGTTTAACGACATTCTAAGTAGTGCAAGTAACGCGATGGTCCCTCTAGAAGACAACAAACCTTAACTCGATTATGTGACCGTCTTGAACTGCCCTTTGAACCTTCGGGTTTGGGGCAGTACGGCGTGCCACATGTGAGGCGTTGGCTTGACCCTTCTACGGCTAGACCGTTGGTACTGAGCCACGAACTGAATGTTTTTAGACTTATTTCATGTGTTGATCTGTATCGGGAAAACTTGGGTGTTTGACTGTTCGATCGAAAAGTTTAACATTTTCTATTTATCTGGAATGGGATATAATAATTGGAATTCACAAAAGTTATGAGATAACTGAATGAATGTTGTAAATCTAGCAATTTAGTCTCACTTGATCGGTTGCCACGGAATTTTGATGTGATCAAAAGTCCGTCGCAATCACGTAGCGTACGCGGATACTCGCCGGGTAAACTTAATAGACAGCCTCACTCCATAGCCCCGACCAAGTGACTGTAGGAGAACCCCGTCGCCGAAAGCATCCGTTCGGGTGCTCGCGGCAGCGGTGTTCCGCCTTGGTGCACTTCGTCGACGGTATCGGGGGTGTAGCCGCCTACTGAAGTTTGCGACGAGCATTCGATCAAATTGTCGGGAATCCTGTTGAATTGCCCGACTAGGTATTGAAAAGTGTTTTCGATTTTGAGACTAAAATGCGGGGTTTATAATTGTTAGGCATGCGATGTCTAAGGAATTCATTTGATTAGGCATGCGATGTCTATGGAGGTTGCGGATTCCAACTGTTGTAGTTTTACACTTTCTTTTCTGTGACCGTAAGTGTAATATGTGATATTGCCGGTTTCGTTGCTATATGTCAACGATAATTGGGATGCGCATATTTACTTACGTTGATGACATGTGATATTATGTGTTGCTGGATATGTTATATTGGATCGTCGTGTTTGAATAGCCGGGGGTTTTTATGTGAGATGAGTGTTTTTCATTTTCATTCATGTAAAAACTTGTATGTAATATTCTTTTATTTGGGGCACTTCCAGGTTGCGGAAGTTGTCACCGTTTGTATATTATTTTCTTTTCCGCACTAGGATAGACCCAAGGAGGAGGGCACAAGTAACCGGGTTCTGGAGTCCAGTGGGAGACCAACTCGAGGAGTCGAGTCCGGGTCTCCTAACTCTAGAATTGGTAGGGTTGCTTGCCGCTCTCGTAGAGGTCTAGGGGTGTGGGTTTGGCTATTCATCACGACCGTGGAATCCGTGTTTTATACTGGCTCGTATTGAAAACACGGACGTCCTAGTATATCCAATATTTCATATGTTTATTCTGCTGCGATATCTGTGATGTGATCATGTGATGTTCTGTGATAGATACAGTATATAGTATATATGATATATTATATAGGCGTTACTTATGTTTTACACCCGCGCTAGCCCTGCCCCGCTCTGCCGTTAGTTACCTAACCTAACGGTGCACGAGGGGACATCGAGGCGAATGCGGATGGCATAAGTGTACGTCGTATTTATCTGTGATGTTTAGGTACTTAAATGATGGGACTTCATTAATGAGATTAATGAAATAAAAGAAACCTAAAGATGTTGTAGAATCGAATTTCAAAAATAAAACAGGTAGCTACAGTTCTTGCTTTGCATAGCGGTATATGAGATATATCCTGCACCTTATTCGATGAGGAAAGGACCGAGATCCCTTCACCGGGAGTGACTCCTTTAGCAATAACTGGCAGATGCTACACACTCGGTTTGTCTTTTGATTGCTTTTAAGAGTTTTTGCTTTGCACAGTGATATATATGATATATCCCGCACCTCATTCGACGAGGAAAGGGCCGACGATCTCTTCACCGGGAGTGACCCTTTTAGCAAAACTAGAAAAGCCTCAAAAAACTCCATTTTAAAATCATTTGATTCTACAACGATATCAAGTTCATTACGCAATAGGTTTTCAGAAAAACCTGTCGTAGCCCTCCGTCATTTCAGATAAGTAGTAGTTAGTACTCGTGCTGCGTTTGTTGGCCTTTGTCAAGGCGCAGTGTGCGGTAGCTAACTGGTGCTTATCTGCTTATGCATATGATGCAGATTGGATTAGGGTAGTCGTGCGACCTTGTTGGCCTTTGTCAAGGGCCGTGCGGGTGGGTTTAATTCAATCAGGAAATGACGGGTTGAACTTGACTTGCATCCTATGGTTTGTTGGCCTTTGTCAAGGTCATAGGAGGTTAGGGGCAAAATATTATCGGGAATTTCAAGTGTTGAAATTTGCAATGAGATTGCATACCTTCTATGAGATAGTTGGATCCCGATACCCGCTGCGAGTAATTGTTACTCCTGGGAGAGTTTTACACATTACAATTAGCCGATCAAGTAGGTGTCTAGAAAGGTGTCAACGGGGTTACGCCTCTGGGAAAACGAGGTTTACATTAATTAGGTTCGTGCGAAAGCACGGGGGACCTCCCTCAAAGTACCGACACTGGCCTGGCTGAAAGATTGGCGAACTTGTAGTGTGTAATTAATCCCGGCTAGTCTTTCCTTTTAGGGTTTGAAGGAAGATTTGATAAAAAGCAGTGGGAGACATCCTGATTAGATAAAATAATAACCAATCTGATCTTGCAAGAGCGCACGCAGAGTGTTTTCTTCTCTCTCTCTCCATGTAGCGACCATATCACGCCTTAATCAAGATAATAATACGGATATATTGACCGAACCCGCTTGTTATACTGAGCTGGGGAACGTTGGTCCCGCTCCAACTTATAATTGTTATAAGACAGAGCAGGAAATTAGGGATTACCTGAATTCCCGTGCCACCCAAACGAAGAGAGTGCATGTTGATGCATCATCTTCGGGTGTGTTCATTACAGAGAACTGTTTCTCAGTATCCTTTACATCCTGGGTATGTGATACCAGATCAGGATCCCGCATATGTAATTTGTTACCTGGGCTACAGAAAGGTAGAGGACTGAGAACGGGTGATAAGTTTCATGAGGCAGAAAACGGAGCAAGAGTTACAGCCAAGTCTGTTAGTCACTGTCACCCTGTATTACCAATACATTGATTCTGAACGAATGTTATTAGATACCGAACCTGATATACAAAATCATATCAGTCTCTTTATCAGTAAAGAAATGATAAAATTTTGTATTGTTGGATAATGTTTTGAACATTTCCTATATCAAAAGTTGATCGGTTCAGGCACGTTATCTAAAAGCATTGAAGTTCTAAATCAAACTACAGTTCTTTAGTATACGGAACACACACAAGAGGAAGAGTTCAGAAATGAACAGATCCTTCTTGAGGTATTGTAGACTAGGTCATATCAATGCGACCCGACTAGCTAAGTTGCACATAGATGCATATTTAAATCTGTTTGAATTTACATCTTGTGAAACTTGCCAGTCATGTCACAAAGATAAGATGACCATAGCTCCGTTTACTGGAAACAGAGAAAGAGTTAGTAAACTCTTGGGATGATACATGTTGATGTATGTAAGGTCCCCTGTCAACATATGCCAGGACTGGTTCTTTGTACTTCGTTAAATTCTCTGATAATCTCTCAAGAATCAGACATATGTTCCTGTTGAAACACAAATCCGAACCTTTTGAGATATTCACAGAATATAAGCTAGAAGTAAAGAACCAATACGGGTATAAGTATTATGTCCTTTGATGTGATCAAGGAGGAGAATACTTGAGCACAGAAATCCTGGATTATTCTAAAGGAGAATGAGATTCTCTCTCAGCATTACTCCTCCGTATACACCATAGCACGATGGTATATCGGGGCGGAGCAATCACACCCTATGTGATAAGGTGTGCTCTATGATGAGTAATACTGAGTTACCTGTTTCCTATTTTGGGAGTTATGCGCTTGAGAAGCAGCATACCTATTGAATAGGGTTCAAATCAAATCAGTTGCCTACCACTTCATATTTGATATGATAACGGAAGAGCCCATCTCTTAAGTTAGTTAAGATTTGGGGTTGTCCAGCCTATGTCTGAAAAGCATAATCCGGATAAGCTCGAGGCGAGGTCTGTTATGTAGAACTGGAAATGTTCCAGCTATACAAATTGCAGCTGATGATTTGATAGAACCAAAGGATTCAGTAGAAACCAACGAACCTCAGCCTCTCCGCCGATCTAGTAGGCTTCCTCACCCGCCTGAGAGATACTTCGGTTTCTCTATGACAGTGGGAGCGAGGATTGCATCATAAGATGATGACCCAACTAGTTTCGAGCTGGCCATCGGGAGTAGGACTCTGTAAGAATGGCTGGATGCTTAGTGATCTGAGATGGAATCCATGTACACCAACAAAGTATGGACTTTGGTTGCTATATCTGAAGGGTTAAATCCCCATCAGGAGCAAGTATATCTTGAGAAGATTACTTGGTGTAGATGGAAAAGTTGAGACTTTCAAAGCTAGACTTGTTAAAGCTTTTCGTCATCGACCAGGCGTGGATAATGATGAAATCTTTTAAAGTGGCTATGCTTAAGTCCATCCAGATCCTACTTGCCACGGCTATATACCATGACTACGATATCTGGCGGTTGGGTGCCATGACTACTTTTCTAAATGATGTTTTACAAGAGGACGTCTATAAGTACACAGCCAGAGGGCTTCGTAGACAGTGGGAGCAGCGGAAACGTGTACAAGATGCTTTATAGGATAAAGCAGGCATCGCGGAGTTGGAACATCTGTTTTGATGTAGTGGTCAAACAGTTTGACATCATCAAAATGGCAGATGAACCTTGTATATACAAAAAGGTAGTAGGGAGTATGGCGATGATCCTCGTATAGTACATGGATGACATACTCTTGATAGAGAAGGAGTTTCCTATGCTACGCTCGGTCAATCTCCGTTTATCACAAGGATTCTCCATATAGGATCAAAATGATACCTCCTAAATCCTGAGTTATCATCTATGAGATAGATGTATTGGATGCTAGGAATCTCACTAGTAGTAGTAAGATGGTATCAATCGATCCTGAGGAGAATCACTGGAAGGGTTCCAGAATGATAAGGACGACTGAATGTCAGTCGCAGGCATTGTCTTTACCCTCAGTAAAGGGACGGTATGTTGGAAGAGTTCCAAGCTAGATACCGTGGCATACTAGACGATTAAGGCTGGATACATCGCTACTTAAGATGCTACCAAGGAGGATGTCTGGATGTATATTTGTTCATGAGATGAACTTAGTTCCTACCATTGTGAGGCAATGGAGTTATGGCTTATGCCAAGGAACGCCCGTCCCATCAGTGATCCAGACATATTCTGAGGCAGCATCACCTAATCATGGAGATAGTTGATCTCCAGGGTGATTGAGGTTAGGAGAGCAGACTCAGAGGATAACACGGCGGATCCACTCACGAAGGCCTTTTCCCAGAGAGAGACTTTTATGGGATGGTTGAGTATGAGATACTACAACCACTGCTATCAGATGGCCCTAGTGCAAGTGGGAGATTGTTAGTTATATGTATGCCCTAGAGGCCATTACTATACATAGGATGTATATTGTAGTGGATGCTTGGACATATATAGGGAGGACTTTCTTGCTCGACATGATAGTATGCTATCTGGTTGCTCTTTACCTTAACGTGTACACTGATTGTCTCTCTGTTACATGTTGGTAAAGCCTTTAGGATGTGTACTTGACTACCTGGACTATGATGCGGATCATTTTAGTGGGGACATGGTAGTCCATAAGTACATCCTTCAAAGTCCCTAGTCATGGGTGTATCGAGACGGGGCATCGATATACCAGAGTAGACTAGCGTGTACCTTCTCGACCCATACAGATGGGCGATGGATGATCCCATATCCATTGGTGTTTGACATCAGAGGAGATATACGGGTGCTCAGTAGAGACTGGGTACACTGGACGGACTCGCCGAGAACTCCCAGATGGTATTATACCTTACGTCAGATGGCAGTTCTCTGGTGACACTGGTACAGAGTAGTCTGTTGACCCGAGATCGTCATAGAGTCTTGTGTGGTTCCCACTGTGCTTTGATTTCCACCTTACCACGTCCAAGAGAGCGTGCAAAACGATGGTTTTTGGGTACAGTCCCGAGTCACATGGAGGCAATGAGCGATAGGAGGGGATTCGTCTCTCCCGGTATAGGGAGTTGATGTTGCGCTGTGTTCGATTGGCTATAACCGGAAATCCCTGGCCAGGGTTGCTGAGATTTACTGGTAAGTGTTACCAGTAGTTTCTCGAATTGTTATAGACCTCATATTGACACGACTTATCAAGCTATTGGGGTCTGACGTTTACCACCCCTAGGCGAGATATGCGACATATCAGACGATCAGACCGGACTGTACGGTAAGTGTTACTGGTTGGATTCACAGGAGTGTGAGCGGGCTTGCTCGTCGATCTTCTGATCACTCAATACTCGGGTGGCCGTTACGTTTAGCAGACCGCTTGCGGCTTGTGGGTGTTTGATATGATCATCATCTGCTGCCGACGTATTGACGAGTCTTTAGAGTCCTACACAGAGGTTTCCTGGCTCAAGCGAAACGAAATAGGAGCGCATATGAGATATGTGCGGGACCGAGAATAATACGTGTATGTGATACCGTATTCTATTCTCGCGATGAATGTGTCGAATGGTTGTATGCGATATAACCTAGTTATCGAATCAAGGATTGATTCGATAAATCGATCATTGGATATTAGTCGGTTATATGAGATATGACCGGATCGTTAAATCAAGTGTTGATTTAATGATTTAATGTATAATTATATATATGATATATTAATTTACATTAACTAGTATTGGTTCACTTTAAATGGATTTTCTCACTTGGATTGTGCATATTGTATATGTGATATACTTTTGTACAAAAGTTTGTATCATGTTTGATGATACATGCTCACTATGGTTTGTGTAAAGATTAAACCATGGTTGTGTAATGGTTAGGGTTTTCATTTTCTTTTCAATTATTTTTATAACACTTTATCATAACATTTTCCTTCTTCTTCTTCTTCATCTTCAACATGAAGAAACCTTGGACCATCAATGCTGATTGATGAAAAAGAGTGAGAAATCCAATTCTAAAGTCTACCCACTTCCTATTTTTTCATCCTCTACCTCTTGCCAAGTAGTAGAGTGTATTTTCTTCACAAGTTTCATGACTTGGTGAAGTTGGAGCTTGATCTAGTGATGCCTCGACGTAGATCATCTTCGGCACGAAGCCGACGACCTTGCCCGCCCATTTCTCCGATGAAGCCGACGCTAGAGCCCGGGTTTCCATTTGGACAGCGAGGAGACTTCATTGCGGAGCTATGGAGGTGGAGGACCGGATCTACAAAGGTTGTATTTCCGTTCTCTTAGTAAAGTAGTTTACTAGTTGCATCTTTCGCCTAAATTTCTAGTTAACGATCCGTAGTCTAGGGTTTCTCGGCACCGTAAAATTTGTAATTGGCATGGTTGATGCCTTGTGAGACCTCTTGAGAGTGCCTAGGAACCCTACAAGGCCATTACTGTACATGAGATGTATATTGTAGTGAATGCTTGGACATATATAGGGAAGACTTTCTTGCTCGACATGACAGTATGCTATCTGGTTACTCTTTATCTTAACATGTACACTGATTGTCTCTCTGTTACATGTTGGTAAAGCCCTTAGGATGTGTACTTGACTACCTGTATTATAATGCGGATCATACTAGTGGGACAATGGTAGTCTGTGAGTACATCCTTTAAAGTCCCTAGTCGTGGGTGTATCGAGACAGAGCATCGATATACCAGAGTATACTAGCGTGTAACTTCTCGACCCATGTAGATGGGCGATGGATGATCCCATATCCATTGGTGTTTGACATCAGAGATGGTATACGGGTGCTCAGTGGAGACTGGGTACACTGGACAGACTCGTCGAGAACTCCCACATGGTATTATACCACACGTCAGATGGCCGTTCTATGGTGACACTGGTAAAGGTTAGTCTGTAGACCCGAGATCGTCATAGAGTCTTGTGTGATTCCCACTGTACTTTGATTTCCACCATACCACGTCCAAGAGGGCGTGCAAAACGGTGGTTTTGGGTACAGTCCTGAGCCACATGGAGGCAATGAGCGATAGGAGGGGATTCGTCTCTCCCGGTATTGGAGGTTGATGTTGCGCTGTGCTCGATTGGCTATAACAGGAAGTCCCTGCCCAGGGCTGCTTCAGAGATTTACTGGTAAGTGTTACCAGTAGTTTCTCGACCCGTTATAAGCCTCACATCGGCACGACTTATCGAGTTGCTGGGGTCTGACGTTTACCACCCCTAGACGAGATATGCGACATATCAGACGAGGAGACCGGACTGTACGGCAAGTGTTACCGTTAGGCTTTTGCAGGAGTTAGAGCGGGCTTGCTTGCTGATCTTCTGATCGCTCAATATCCAGGTAGCCGTTACGTCCAGCTAGTACCGCTGACGGCTTGTGGGTGCTTGATGTGATCATCACCTACTGCCGGCGTATTGATGAGTCTTTAGAGTCCTACATAGAGGTTTTACTGGCTCAGGAAAAATAAAATAGGAGCACATATGTGATATGTGCGGGACCGAGAATAATGCGTGTATGTGATACCGTATTCTATTCTCGCGACTATTGTATCGGTCGGTTATATGTGATATAGCCGGGTTATCGAATCAAGTGTTGATTCGATAAGTTGGTACATTTAGTGTTAGTCGGTTATATGTGATATAGCCGGATTATTAAATCAAGTGTTGTTTTAATAATTTAGTGTATAATTGTATATTTGATATACTAATTTACATTAACTAACATTTGCTCTCTTAAGCATTTTTTCTCACATGTGCACACTTAATATATATGTGATATATATTAAATTGGGTTTTGTGTGTGTCTTGGTAGTTGATACACACTACATGGGTGTATAAGACATACACCATTTTAATTATAATGGTGGGGTTTTAATATTCAAAGTAAATACAAAGTTAGTGGATAATTGTTCAAAGCATAAAGCTTGTAGAAGCTTGTGAGTGCTTTGACAAAGTCCACCCATTTTGTTTTACCTAGGATATTTATTAACCTAACCACTATAATTAGCCATGGTTATGTCTCTACATGAGTTAGTATATGATACCCACTCACGCATGGTTACTTATCACGCTTTGGATTAAGCTCGTTACCTTCTTCTTTCTTCATCTTCTTCTTCCAAAAGAAAAGCTTGCTAGGGTTTGATAAAAGTGAGAAAGTAATATGAGAAAAGAAATTCTAAAGTGAGCCCACTTTCTACTTCACCATCCTCTACTAGATTAGAACTTTAGTATAGGGTGTTTACTTCACTTTGGTAAAGTAGTAGCTTGAGTTCGTATCCCCTCAACGTAGATCATCTTCAGCCTCGAAAACTTCAAGCAAGACCGTTGCCTTCTTCTCATGGAGCCGTCCAAGAGTCCGGGAGCAACATGATCGCAGCGAAGGGATTACTACAAGGAGATTTTGAAGTGAAGGACCGATCTACAAATATTGTATTTCTATTTCACTTAGATGTAAATGGTTTACATTTGTTTACGTTTGATTTTCTAGTTATCGATTCTAGTTTAGAGTTCCTTGAAACGGCAAATTTTTGAAAATGGCATGGACGATGCCTCCCGAAACCTTGCTGCCGTCAATAGGAACCCTACAGATGTTACTTTCTATTCACGAGTTAGCAACTCACTCCCGTTGTGCCACAGTATCTTGTAGGTCTGACCCGTCAGCACAGTAGCGGAGGGTGCACCTTCTATTCCTCTTCGTTTGCTTCGACTTACAGCTTGCTTATAGGTGGGTTTTGGAGGATTTTCTTTTGCTCACACTGTGTATTTTATTTTGTATCTAGTATACTCCATCTACCCTTCGTACATTGGACTTAGATGGTGAGCTTGTGAGATTTGTACGTATTCTATTTCTGGTGTCGATGCTCACTTGAGCCGACGTGTTATTTTCTTACTTTCGTGCTTTTATATGATTATTTCGCATTGATGATATATATTACATGTGGTTGTGATTCCGCTATTGGCGAAGAGCTAGCTCCCACTTGGGGATGCCTTTATTCATTTCTTATATGTATTCTTGTTTTGTACCCGTTTGGGGCCAGTATTTACAAAGGAGACTCTGCCGAAATTTTCAGAAAAATTTGAATGTTTTAAAATGCATTAATGTGACTTTATTTTACTACATCTCCTTTTAAAGCTAAGTTTTCCTTCACTCTATTTCTTTAAATGGTTTAGATTTCTTGGCTTTAGCTTACTTAGATTATGTACGCCTTGAGACGTTTCGTAATTTAAGTGCCAGTCACGTTCCGTACCATTGGGTCGTGACAAAGTTGGTATCAGAGCGATAGGTTTTACCTTTCTGAGTGTAGGATGACCTTGGTAGATGGAGTAGGTGACTTAAGCAGAGTGATGTAGCGTGTGTATGTTCCACGGTATATTTATGGATGGAGTAGGTGACTTAAGCAGAGTGATGTAGCGTGTGTATGTTCCACGGCATATTTATGATACGATACTCCACCTAAGTGACCTTAGGATATATATTTGCTTATATCTCCTTCCTTGACTCCAGAAATCCTTTGATTCGATCGCAATGTTCCTATCAATCATGTTTCTTGTTCCAGCCACTATGCCGCCAGAGGCTACGAGGGCCAGAGGGCTGCCGCCAGAGATGAGATTAGAGTAGGCTAATTTAAGACGAGGACCGATCAGGGCGGTACGCTTACCCCTCAGGGACAGAGTGATCTGCCTTCTCCAGGACGGATATCTAAGCTGGAGTCGAGTATTCAGGACTTGTGACTGATTGTTGGATCGTTAGTTGAGGCTAGCTGAGCTCCGAGAGTTGATGATGTCCCTCCTACTACGGGGACTGTGATTGTATCTGTTACTCAGGAAGTTGTTCCTGTTGTTACTGAGATTATTTCCGTATCCTTGCAGGAGTTTACGAGGATGAAGCCACCATTTTTTACCGGCACAGATGCAGAGGAGGATTCGCAGACAATCCTCGACAGGATGGCTAGGATTCGTCGTTCACAGAGATGTTCTGACTAGATATGGCGAGTTTTTGTCTAGATGGTCTTGCTCAGACGTAGTGCGAGTCGGTCGAGAGAGGCCGAGCTGCAGGCCTACCTTCTATGACTTAGGATAAATTCACAGCTGTAATACTTGCTCGTTTCCTTCCGAAGAGCGTTCAAGATGTCCGAGCTCATAGTTTTGAGTCTTTGCACAAGACTCCAGGGATGACAGTGTCCGAGTACGACATTTAGCTTACTCAGCGGTTTGATATGCTCCTTAACTGGTGAACACTGAAGAGAAACGGATAAAAAGGTTTGTGTGGAGATTATACATTCAGTTATTTCTTGCCATCGGCACCCGGCATTTTGACACTTATGCAGCCTTACTGCTAAAGGAGCGCATTTTTGAGACTTCGTTCGTTTCTGGATCGAAGCGAAATTGTACCGGTATGCGTATTTCTTTCTGGTGTTGTTTGAAATGGTATCCATATATTTTGTATCTAAGTTTAGCCAATAGTAGTCCTTGCTAAATCAGCCGCTTGTTGTGATTTCTTCAGTAGGCTAGCCAATTGTCGCTCGAATTTTTTTGGTTCGTGTTTGTTTTGTTCGTATCGGAGATAGGGATTCTTCTGTCAATTTGATTCTTCTTGATATGTTAGACCTTGACGTTCTTCTGGGCATGGTTTGGCTAGCCACGTATTATGCATCCGTGGACTGCCGAGAGAAGGCAGTCAGATTTAGTTTTCCGAGTAAGCCAGTTCTTATTTTTCAGGAAGACCGTAGCGTCGCCTTTCCCAGTTTGAATTCTTCTCTTCACGCTACTCCATTCTTGAGGAAAGGATGCCAGGGATTCTTAGCGTATGTTCGAGATGTTAGAGCTTTAGAGGTCCCGTAGGACTAGGTCCCGATTGTGAGGGAATTTCAAGATGTCATTCCTGACAAGTTGCTTGGTTTATCGCCAGAGCGCGATATTGAGTTCTTCTTTGATTTGATTCCCGACACGGAGCCTTTTCTATACCGCCATATTGGATGGACCCGGCGGAGCTTAAGTAACTGAAGGATCGGTCACAAGATTTGTTGGATAAAGGGCTTGTTCGTCCGAGTGCGTCACCTTGGAAAGCTCCTCTCCTGTTCGTCAAGAAAAAAGACGGCAGTTTGTGTTGGTGCATCGATTATCGTTAGTTGAATCGGGTTACTGTGCGGAACAAATATCCCTTACCTCGCATCGACAATTTATTTGATTAGTTCCAGGGTGCGGGACATTTCTCGAAGATTGACTTGCGGTCAAGCTACTACTAGTTGTGGGTTCGAGAGGATGATATTTCGAAGACACTTTTCGCATACGTTGCGGGCATTATGAGTTCTTAGGGATGTCATTCGAGCTCACCAATGCCACAGCAGCGTATATGGATTAGATGAACCGCATATTCGGACCGTTTCTTGATCAATTACTATCGTGTTTGTTGATGACATTTTAGTACACTTTTGGAGACGAGTGGAGCCTAGGCAGTAATTAAGGAATTCGTTGCAGACCTTGAGAGAGCGCCAGTTATTCGCTAAATTATCCACGTGTGTTTTCTGGTTGGATAATGTGGACTTCTTGGGACACGTAGTTACGAGAGATGGTAAGCATGGAACTTAAAAAGATCGAGGTCGTTCAGCACTAGCCCAGACCTATATCAGTGACGGAGATTCACAGCTTGTGGGTTTGACCGAATACTATCGACATTTTGTATAGGATTCTTCGCGTATAGCTGCACCGTGGACCCGGAGCAGAGCTTTCAGTAGTTGAAGATTCGTTGGACTACGACGCCAGTATTATTTCCGCCTTCTGGATCAGGCGGTTTGTTAGTTATTGCGATGCTTCTCGGCAGTTGATGAAGCGCGAGCAAAACTATTCCACGCATGACTTAGTGATGGCTGCAATGACTTTTACACTTAAGATTTGGAGACGAGTCGTGCTAGATATTTACGAACTATAAGAGCTTAAGGTACATCTTTCAGCAGCAAGACCTAAATTGAGACAGCGCCAATGGATGGAGCTAGTGAAGACTATGACTGCGAGATTCTTTATCGTCCGGGCAAGGCGGATGTTGTAGCAGATGCTTTGAGTTAGAGGCCTGGATGTAGCTTCTGTTGTTTGAGAACAGTTCAGAGACAGTCGACGGCAGATTAGTAGATTCTTTATGACAGCCGAGTATAGTTTGAGTTACGGCGACCGGGGGACAACTTGTCCATGTCCGTGCACATCCACAATTATTTGATCATATCCGTGAGGCATATTCCGATGACGTTCGTTTGTCAAAGATCATGGAACAAGTTCGATGGGGCAGAGATTCAAAATTCGTGATTGATGATCAGGGAGTACTACGATTGGGGACTCGGCTGTGTGCGCCAGATTCCGAGGGACTGAGACGGAAGATTTTTAGAGGAGGCACATCAGTATACATATAGTGTTCATCCGGGTTCCACCAAGATATATTATGATTTGAGAAAAGTCTACTAGTGTGAAGGGATGAAGAGAGATGTCACAGATTTTGTTTCGGGATGCTGACTTGTCAGCAAGTCAAGGCCGAGCATCAGGGGTCAGCAGGAGAATTACAACCTTTGCCCATTCCGGGGTGAAAATGGGAGCAGATTTCTATGGATTTTATTGTGGGTCTATCCAGGACCAGTCGAGGGTATGACTCTATTTGGGGGATAGTAGACCGATTCACGGAAGCCAGCTCATTTTCTGCCAGTCAAGACCACTTTTGGACTCGTGCAGTATGTTCAAATAGATGTTGATAAGATGGTGGGACTACATGGAGTTCCGACTTGTATTGTGTCTGACAGAGGCACCCCGTTCACCAGCCGACTATTGTAGAAACTTCAGGAGATTTGGGCACCAATTAAGTTTCAGTGCAGTTTTCTATCCACAGACCGACAGTTAATCAGAGCGGACTATTCAAATTCTTGAGGACATGCTCCGAGCTTGCGTTCTAGATTTCGTAGCATTTGGGGTCGTCATTTGCCCTTGATAAGGTTTTCCTACAATTAAAACTTCCAGGAGATGATTCAGATGGCACCCTTTGAAGCGTTTTATGGGAAGAGATGTCGATCGCCCGTTTGTTGGACAAAGCTCAGTGACAGCAGTATTTTGGAGCCACAGATTGTGCAGGAGATGACCGAAAAAATTCAGTTGATTCGGGATAGGCTAAGAGTGGCCCAGAGTAGGCAGAAATCTATTGCTGATAGACGTCGTCGCAGACTTGAATTCGCTAAAGGTGATCATGTTTTTTGAGGGTTTCCCTAATAAGGGGAATGTTGAGATTCAGAAAGGAAGGAAGGCTTAGTTCTAGATATGTGGGTTCTTTCGAGATTCTCGAGCGTATCGGCATGGTTGCTTATCGTTTGGCTCTTCCACCTAACTTTCCAGATGTTCATCCCGTGTTTCATGTATCGATACTCCGTAAGTACCTTCATGACCACTCTCATGCGATACAACATCAAAAGATCCTACTGGAGCGCAATCTTTCTTTCACTGAGTAGCCGATAGTCATTCTAGCTCGGCAGGTGAAAAAACCGAGGTCCGAGGACATACCGACCATATTGGTTCTTTGGCGTGGCCCGAGCGGCAAAAGGATCACGTTGGAAGCCGAGGACGAGATGAGAGAGAACTATTCACATCTCTTCGAGGGTACGCGTAGTTAGATTTTAAATTCGGGGACCGAATTTCTTTAAGAGGGGAAAATTGTAACGTTTTAAAAAAAATCGCTTAGGTGAATTTTCCGATAATCGGTAATATAACTTGTGTTTTCCGTAAAACTTAACTATAATTATTTTTCAATATAGACTTAATTATACCTATTTTAACTATGTAATTTCTAGTATTTGGTATTTAATTAGTCACTTATAAATTTTCTAGTTTACTTAAATATTTTTCTAAATTAATTATTTTTAAATATTATTTTAAGTTTTCACTTATACATTTAATTGGTGTTAATTACAAATGAGAATGGGTTAATTACACAATTGTGAACCATGACAACTTAATAACAAGTTTATAATATGTTCTCTTTTTCTCAAGTTGTCTTCATGTTTCTAGAGAATTCTAGGATGAAGTTAATTAGGAAAATTAAATAATTAAGAAAATGAGTTAAAAGATGTAATAATTGGGTGGTTTTCTTGACTTGACTACAAACACACACACACTCAATTCTCTCTTTCCCCACTTGGCCGAGCCTCATGGCAGCAGCCTCCCCCAATTCTCCATCTCTTTTCCCACTTCAAAATCATCAAATTCCATTAAAAATCCACACAAATTCTCACTAATTCTTAGATAAATCTTCACCCATTTTTCCTTGGCCTAAACTAGCTTGGATCTAAGAGCAAGATGGCATTTTGGAGGCTAAGTTTGCAAGTTTGATCTCAAACTTGTTGAGGTATAAATCCTAACCCTATGGTTAAATTGTTGGTTAATTATTTTAATCTAATTTAATTAAGTATTTATATGGTTTTAATTGCAAGTTTGAAATTTCAAGAGAAGGATTTGGGTTCAAGTTAGGGTTTTTATCATTTGATTACAGTTACAATGTGTAGTTTAATATCTTAAGACTTGAAAAATCTAAACTAGTTGTTAATTTGCTAATTGTTACTTCTAAATTGTCTTAATTATATAATCTAGCAAACTAAATTTTTATGATTAATGTAAATAGGTGAGATTAAAATCTAGTTAATAATTGTATAGACTAATTAAGATATTAAATGAACATTGTGGCCACTAGATTAGTTAAAACATCTAGATTTGCACTAAAATGGTTAGGTGATGCTTACTAAGTTTTTGGACTAAATCAATTTTAATTAAGTTTGAGGTTTTGATGATCTATAACCTATTTCCTAAAATAACTAGTATGTTGTGAGTGCGCGATTGGTATGATTGGATTCTAGACTTGGTAGTTGTCACATATAGCGACCCTAGTTGTGGTTTGTGGCGTTGTCGCGAGCGCGTTTTGTGTACCAAGTGTGCGCGCGTCTAGTTAGTGCGCGTGGTTGACTTGTATCATTTGTGTTCACGACTATTCGTATATCTATCCTCTTATTACGTGTGTGCGATTCTAGGATCGGGTGCAGAGGCATCGGACGCGATGCGGAAAGGCAAGGCTGAGATCGGATCAGATTAGCCGAGGCGTCCCGGTGAGTAGATGTACACATCTATGGGGGGATCGTCTGGATGGCGCGAGGTGCCCGATAGTTAGGATTATTAATTGTGCTTGTATTTATATGCGTAGTCTCCTAGTCATTCATCTCATTGCATTGCATCATCTTATATACTCATGATATTATCTCATAGGACACTTGCACCATTACCATTGGTCCATGTCGCACGTGCACTATTTTATATGAACACGCACGCCATTGGTAATTTCTATGTCACGAACACTATAGAACTTGCTTAGAATCGGTATCTGTGCATTTGCAGCATATATGATATGTAAACTGATAATTGCATATTCATTCATCAACATTGATACGTAGGATGGCTAGTCACATACACATACCTTATTGCATCATAATTCATACATACTTTCTGGTCATATATTGCATGGTATATACTATCGTATCATAAAAATCCATCATCACCGGCATATTTACATATTGTGATTTTTCTCGAGGATTTCAGTATTTATGAGATTTCTGGATTTTTGGGAAAGTCACAAGAATTTTATAAACATGTATCATTTTAAAAATGCAAGTTGCGGTTTTCTCGTGATATGATGTATGTGTCGTCCACCATGAGTTTTCCTGATTTCTGTTGGTTTTCGAGACCCGATTCGAGGAGTAAGATGAACCGTTTCGGGTACATGGTGGGCCCGTACGGTACCCCGGGGCAAGAAGCTCGAGTTGTAGACGATGAGCCTGGCAGGGGAAGGCTACCTACCGGTGATGTCTGGCACGGCGGATATCCGGAGGATACCGACCGTAGTCGTGAGATTGATGAATGGGCCGATCCGGACTAACGGAGCCCGAGATATTAAGATATTGAGACATTGAGATATTGAGACATTGAGATATATATATTTTGTGTCGATGCTTGACACGGATTTCTATGGATTTCATTGATGATACTTCAATTATTTCACAGGAGTTTCACTAAGATAAGAATACAGATTTTCTCGTACCAAACATATCAGGTTTCGTGTTGATTATGCGTTCATGTTGCATACATACTAGTGCATCGCATCATATCGGTATATGTTGGTTGTGACGCTTTTGCGTGCTTACTTATGATAGCCTTATTAGATATTACTTACTACTCACGAGTTGGCAACTCACCCCCGTGGTGCCACTGTATCTTGCAGGTCTGACCCGTCAACACAGTAGCGGCGGGTGTGCCTTCTATTCCGCTTCGTTTGCTTCGACTTACAGCTTGCTCGTAGGTGGGTTTTGGAAGATTTTCTTTTGCTCCCACTGTGTATTTTATTTTGTATCTAGTATACTCCATCTACCCTTCATACATTGGACTTAGATGGTGAGCTTGTGAGATTTGTACGTATTCTATTTCTGATGTCGATGCTCACTTAAGCCAACGTGTTGTTTTCTTACTTTCGTGCTTTTTTATGCTTATTTCGCACTTGATGATATATATTGCATGTGGTTGTGATTCCGCCATTGGCGAAGAGCTAGCTCCCGATTGTGGATGCCTTTATTCATTTCTTATATGTATTCTTGTTTTGTACCCGTTTGGGGCCAGTATTTACAAAGGAGATTCTGCCGAAATTTTCAGAAAAATTTGAATGTTTTAAAATGCTTTAATGTGACTTTATTTTACTACATCTCCTTTTAAAGCTAAGTTTTCCTTCACTCTATTTCTTTAAATGGTTTAGATTTCTGGGCTTTGGCTTACTTAGATTACGTACGCTTTAAGACGTTTCGTAATTTAAGTGCCAGTCACATTCCGTACCTTCGGGTCATGACAGGCGGTGCGTTGGAGGAGTTCCAAACAGGACACCGTCGCAGTCTCGACGATGGAAGCTGAATACATTTTTGCAAGCGATGCCGCAAAAGAAGCAGTATGGATGATGAAGTTCATTGCTGAACTTCAGGTGGTTCCGTCCATTGTTGATCCGATACCTTTGTATTGCGATAACAATGGGGATATAGCTTTAGCGAAGGAACCACGGTCCCATCAGAAATCCAGACACATATTAAGGCGGTATCACCTGATCAGGGAGATCATTGATTGCCAGGAGATCGAGGTACGGAGAGTGGATACTAAAGAAAACACGGCGGATCCATTTACAAAGGCCCTCGTTCAAGCGCAGTTCGAGCGACTTTTTGAGATGTTGGGTATGTGGTACGCCAGCAGCTGGCCTTAGTGCGGACGTTGGGTATTCGATACACCAATTACTGGCCTTTAGTGCAAGTGGGAGATTGTTGGATATGTATGTCCTAGAGGCCATTATTGTATATCTATACATGTGGATGCTGGGGATATGTATGTACATGACATTCTTGCTAAATTATTTAGTATATTGTTTCATTTGTATTTTATAAGGATATGTGTATTTTCTTTATTGATGCTTTATCCAGCTTGCACATATTGATAAAGACTTGATACAGTAGTAAACTATTGTGGTTTGACTTTATCTTAACATGGCATATGTTATACACATTATTACATATTGCGGTTACATGTTGATAAAGCCCGTAGGATCTTGCTTGACTACCTGCGTTGTGATGGCGATCATACTTGTGGGAGCAGGGTAGTCCATAAGCACATCCTTAAATGGTCCATAGTCGCGTGAGTATCGAGACTGGGCATTGATACTCCAGAGTAGACTAGTGTATACGTTTCTAGCCCCGACAAGGGGCAATGGTGTAGGGTTCCTAGGCACTCCCAAGAGGTCTCACAAGGTATCAACCATGCCAATTTCAAAAATTACGGTGCCGAGAAACCCTAATACGGATCGTTGGCTAGATAAATAGGCGAAACAAAACAACTAGTTTACAGCTAAACTAAAAGAACGGAAATACAACCTTGGTAGATCCGGTTCTCCACCTCCATAGCTCCGCAATGAAGTCTCCTCGCTGTCCAAATGGAAACCCGAGCTCTAGCGTCGGCTTCATCGGAGAAATGGGCGGGCAAGGTCGTCTGCTTCGTGCCGAAGATGATCTACGTCGAGGCATCGCAAGATCAAGCTCCCACTTAACCAAGTCATGAAACTTGTGAAGAAAACACACTCTACTACTTGGCAAGAGGTAGAGGATGAAGAAATAGGAAGTGGGTAGACTTTAGAATTGGATTTCTCACTCTTTTTCATCAATCACCATTGATGAAGCAAGCTTTCTTCTTTGAAGATGAAGAAGAAGAAGAAGATAATGAATATGATAAGTTTTTTAAAAATAGAAAAGAAATGAATACTTATCATATTACAACCATGGTTAGGTGTAGAGAATGAATCATAGTTAAGTGGAATGGTTAGGGTTAAACATGAGACAAAATGGTCACTTAGTCAAACCTTCATGAATCTTCATGAAAGAACAAAGAAAGCCACCATTTTTCTCTTTTGCTTTTATTTTCCAAAACAAATAAATAAATAAATGAATGAATAAATAATCATAACCCTAGCCATTCATATAACCATGGTTCAATCTTCACACAAACACAAGTAAACATGTATCATCAAACATGATACAATCAAGTGAGAAAATCCATTTAAAGTGAACCAATACTAGTTAATGTAAAGTAATATATCAAATATATAATTATACATTAAATCATTAAATCAACACTTGATTCAATGATCCGGTCATGTCGAACATAACCGACTAGTATTCAATGTATCAACTTATCGAATCAACGCTTGAATCGATAACTAGGTTATATCGCATACAACCATTCGATACATTCATCCCGAGAATAGAATACGATATCACATACACGCATTATTCTCGGTCCCGCACATATCTCATATGCGCTCCTATTTCGTTTCGCTTGAGCCAGGAAAACTCTGTGTAGGACTCTAAAGACTCGTCAATACGTCGGCAGTAGGTGATGATCATATCAAACACCCACAAGCCGCAAGCGGTCTGCTAAACGTAACGGCCACCCGGGTATTGAGCGATCTGAAGATCGACGAGCAAGCCCGCTCATACTCCAGTGAATCCAACCAGTAACACTAACCGTACAGTCCGGTCTGATCGTCTGATATGTCGCATATCTCGCCTAGGGGTGGTAAACGTCAGACCCCAATAGCTTGATAAGTCGTGTCGATATGAGGTCTATAACAATTCGAGAAACTACTGGTAACACTTACCAGTAAATCTCAGCAACCCTGGCAAGGGATTTCAGGTTATAGCCAATCGAACACAGCGCAACATCAACCCCCTATACCGGGAGAGACGAATCCCCTCCTATCGCTCATTGCCTCCATGTGATTCGGGACTGTACCCAAAAACAACCGTTTTGCACGCCCTCTTGGACGTGGTAAGATGGAAATCAAAGCACAGTGGGAACCACACAAGACTCTATGACGATCTCGGGTCAACAGACTACTCTGTACCAGTGTCACCAGAGAACTGCCATCTGACGTAAGGTATAATACCATCTGGGAGTTCTCGGCGAGTCCGTCTAGTGTACCCAGTCTCTACTGAGCACCCGTATATCATCTCTGATGTCAAACACCAATCATCCATCGCCCATCTGTATGGGTCGAGAAGGTACACGCTAGTCTACTCTGGTATATCGATGCCCCATCTCGATACACTCACGACTAGGGACTTTGAAGGATGTACTTATGGACTACCATGTCCCCACTAGTATGATCCGCATCATAGTCCAGGTAGTCAAGTACACATCCTAAGGGCTTTACCAACATGTAACAGAGAGACAATTAGTATACACGTTAAGGTAAAGTTCAACCAGATAGCATACTATCATGTCGAGCAAGAAAGTCCTCCCTATATATGTCCCAGCATCCACTACAATATACATCCAATGTATAGTAATGGCCTCTAGGGCATACATATAACTAACAAATGGTTGGTCTCGCAGCCATTGGTCAGATGCACCTAAGATCGTATACAGGTGCTCACTGGGTGTGAGTACACTGGACGGACTCGCGGAGAACTTCCAGATGGTACTATGCCTATCATCAGATGGAAGTCTCAGGTGACATGTGTACAAGTTAGTCTTCGGACCTGAGATCGTCATTAGTCTCGTGTGAGTTCTCACTGTGCTTTAATCACTACCCTACCACGGCTCTACTGAATCGTGCAAACAGGTTTTGGTTGGGTACGGTCCCGAGCCATATGGAGGCAATGAGTGATTGTTGGGGATTCGACTCTCCTGGTATTGGGAGTGGATATCGCACAGTGTTCGATTGGTCAGGACCATAAGACCTTGGCCAAGGTAGTTGGGATTTACTGATAGGTTGATCAGTAGTTTCTCGGATTGGTTTTGAGCCACATCAGTATGAATTATTAGGTTATTAGGGTCTGATGTATACCACCCCCTAGACCCGTTATGCGATACTCTTAGACGAAGAGACCAGACTGTACGG
The DNA here is from genome assembly GCA_030015575.1 of Agapanthus africanus. Classification (NCBI taxonomy): domain Eukaryota; kingdom Viridiplantae; phylum Streptophyta; class Magnoliopsida; order Asparagales; family Amaryllidaceae; genus Agapanthus; species Agapanthus africanus. The sequence goes on along the minus strand of CM057343.1, from coordinate 301,087,237 downwards.
ATATTGTCACGGATAGGCTCAGTAGGGATCCGGATGAGTTTGCTTGTCGACTTTCCTTTTCGACAGGTACCTGGGTAGCCGTTACGTACAGCTAATGCCGCTGACGTGCTTGTGGTTATGGATTTATCCAGTAACGCACTGCCGGCGTACTGTCGAGTCTTTAGAGTCCCACACAGAGGGTTTCTCTACTTCGGGTGAAAAGATGTAGAGGCCGTATGGTTTTACGGCACGGCTTGATCATATACGTGTACTTGTGCATGTATGATGTTCGGGCGGATAATACTAGCGGGCTTTGGTTTAAGCCGGATCCTAGTATTACATTGTTGGATTACTTTCGTCTCTTTTGTATTCGTATTTTTTTGAATACGGATACGGGTATGTATATACGGTGAGGGGTATTCTTGTAATTTATTACAAGAGTGCTTCTAGAAGAAGAAACCTCATTATTTGGTTTAACCATTTAGTTAAATGGTTAATGAGGTGGAGGTATGAGCTGTTGACTTTTATTAAGTGAAATATGGCTACTTGTTGACTCACTTGGTGAGTCTTAGGTTACTATTGAGGCAAGGTGGCATCTAGATATTTTGTAGAAAATATCTAGATATTTTGTGGTAGAGATAGTTTTTTATTATTATCTTTGGCATGCTTTTTTTATTAGTCACAAGACTTAGCCATTCTTCACTTAAGTTTTCTTATGTTGCTTTCTACAACACTCTCATCTCCTCCAAGCTTCTCTTCTTCTACCTCAAACCCTAATAGTCTCATGTGTTGAGAAACCTAGGGTTCTTGAAACCAATTAATCCATCATCTCTCTCTACATCACCTAGGCTACTTGGATTAGCAAACCAAGTGATCTAGTTACCTCGGTTTAGAGGTAGGAGTTCAAAGTAAACACACTCGGGTGGATCATCTTCAACGTGAGGAAGCCGTTGATCAAGCTCAATCATGGAGGCCACTAGGAGCATGCTAAAGGAAAGGAGTGAAGACCTGAAGGACTTGAGCCTCTTGGTATAAACTCTTTCCATAGTAGATAGCTTCTCTTGTATTGCTAGTTGGGTTTATGGTAGATCCGGTTTAGGGTTATTCTAGCGCCAAGTTTTGATAGTTAGAAAAAATTTTGTTCCACAATCGGCCACGGATGATGGCTAGAGTGTTAGCATAACCTTTCAGGAGGGGCACCTCGACGGCAGTTATTACGAATTTCGCCTTGGTGATTCGGATATCACATTTACATCGTTTTGATTCCAGTATTTTGATGATTTAGTTTTATGATTGATATTTCCTATGTGCACCACAGTTGCACTTGATTCGTATTTTCATGTATCAGTTGTACTGATGTTCGATTTTGTGCATACCTATTCCACTTGATTTTGATTTCATGCACATAGTATGCATATGATTTTTGACTTATGCATTCGATGTAGTTACACGAGTTTTCGGTATTGATATGGTTTTGTGCGCATAGATGCACATGTTTATGAATTTATATACCGCGGTATACTTGATTTGATTTGGTGTATGTCATATACCATTAATTTCGATTTTGATACTCGATATTTTTTTTCGTGCACCCTGTGCACTGATTGATATTCTTGCGCACACTTGGTGCACTTGATGTGATTTGGTACACACCAGATGCACTTAATCGAGATTCTTCATGCACATTAGATGCACCTGATATTATTGTCATGCACACCCGTTGCACTCGACAGATATTTTCGTGCACACCCGTTGTACTTAGTTTTGTTTCTGTGCACATTCGTGGCACCTGTATTTGATTTCGATTTCTGTGCACACCGGACGCACATGGCATTCTTTGTATATATTTTTGGGATTGATTCCTTTCGAGCAGTGTGTTTTATGATATACATTATATGGTTTAATAACCGAGCGGGACTGGTCTGAGGACAGTACCTGAGTATTTTGCATGCATCGATATTTACCGAAGAGATTTTCAGAAAGAGCTATAGTCTCAATATTTTCCTACGCGTCTATAATGACACGAAAATTTATGAAGAAAACCCTTCTAAAATCATCTTCAAAAGGCGGGACGTATATGTTAAATAAAGGATATGTATATGCATATATATATATATAGCTATTTTCCTTATAAAAGAACGCCCGCTACTTATGCCATGATTTGCGCATCACACGGCGATTTGAAAAGGATTTTGCATGCACTTTCATTCGGTTGTTCAGATAACTTCACAACAATGTGTACTATATGTATATGATATAGTCATAACTACACTATACTTAATCTTGGCAATGGATTTTGAAACTGGTATTTTCGCATTAACTCCGATGATTGCGTGACGCTTGACAGAGTTTTGGTTTTGAGTTTTGCACTCGTTTTCATGCACATGCTTTGCGCTATGCTATGTCGTATGTATTCATGATTTAGGAGCCCCGACGACTTGATGGTTTTGCTGAAATGTTTTAGTATTTAGGGGGTTTAAATTTAAATTTGGGGACCGAATTTATTTAAGGGGGGAAATTGTAACATTCAGGAAAATAAAATATTATTTTTGGAATTTAAATAAATAAAATAATAAATTTCTTGGCTATTATGAAAAGTATGGAATTGGTCTTGATGAAGTAGTATGATTATATACTTATAAATTGGAAAAGAATTGGAAAATTGATATAAATTATTGATTTTGAAAGAAATTATCTGATTTGGGCATTTTACAAATTATTATACAATTATTTGAATACAAGTTTAATACTAAACTCGATTAATATTTCGCTAATCATGCATTAATCTTGCTTATGTTCATGGCATGCAACAAAACATGTTGCATAACACTTATTATATTTTATTTTGAACCATGGCTCTTCTCTTTTTTAATTAAATGATTTTGTTTTAAAAGAAAAGAAAAGAAAAAGAAAAAGGAATATATTATGTGAGATATTTGTGACATGGGAGACAATGGGGTATGGGCATGTGAGGGAAGAGAGAGAGGGGGAGAGGGATCTTCTTTTGACCATGGCTCATTTCTTCACTTCCTCATTTGACTTCTTCATCTTGTTCATTATCCTTCTCCTTCTTCCTGTTAGTTATATGTATACTCTAGAGGCCATTATTGTACATAATTGTATATTATAGTGGATGCTTGGACATATATAGAGAGGACTTTCTTACTCGACATGATAGTATGCTATCTGGTTGCTCTTTATCTTAATATATACACTTGTATCATTATTCTGTCTCTCCGTTACATATTGATAAAGCCCTTAGGATGTGTACTTGACTACCAGGACTATGATGCAGATCATACTAGTGGGGCCAGGGTAGTCCATAAGTTCATCCTTTAATTGTTCCTAGTCGAGGGAGTATCGAGACAGGGCATCGAAATTCCAAAGTAGACTAGTGTGTATGTTTCTTGACCCTGTATGGGGCGATGGATGATCCCGCATCCATTGGTGTTTGACATCAATGATTGTATACAGGTTCTTATTGGAGAATGGATACACCGAACAGGACTCGCCGAGAGCTCCTAGATGGTATTATACCTATCGTCAGATAGCAGTTATCTGGTGATACTGGTACAGGTTAGTCTGTAGACCCGAGATCGTCATAGAGTCTTGTATGATTCCCACTGTGCTTTGATTTCCTTCCTATCACGCTCAAGAGAGCGTGCAAATAGGTGGATTTTGGGTACAGTCTCGAGTCACATGGAGGCAATGAGCGATAGGAGGGGTTTCGTCTCTTCCGGTATTGGGGGTTGATGTTGTGCTATGCTCGATTGGCTATAACAGGATGTCCCTGGCCAGGGCTGATGATGAGATTTACTAGTAAGTGTTATCAGTAGTTTCTCAACCCGTTATGAGCCTCACATCGGCATGACTTATCAAGTTATTGGGGTCTGACGTTTACCGCCCCCAGACTCAATATGCGACATATCAGACGAAGAGACCGGACTGTACGGTAGTGTAACTTACTGGATTCACGGGAATTTGGACAAGCTTGCTTCTTGATCTTCTGATCACTCAATACCTGGGTAGCTGCTACATCCAGCTAGTACCGCTGACGGCTTGTGGATGACTGATATGATCATTACCTACTACTGGCGTATTGATCAGTACTTAGAGTCCTACGCAGAGGTTTTCTAGCTCAAGCGAAACTGTAACATTTCAGAAAATATAAAATATTATTTTTGGAATTTAATATTAAAATAATATATTTCGCGAAAACTATTCGATTTGCGAATAGGGATTTTTCGTAAAATGGTATAAGTATATACCAATATTTGGAAATTTATCAGTGATTAAAATGATTTAGTTATTTTAATGATATTTATCGGATTTTTTGTCAAATCCGTGTTTTTACAGTTTTTCCGTGTCATGTGCATGTTGGTTTTGTGACTTGTGAGTTTGTGAGAAAGAGAATTAGTTAACAAGAGAAAAGAAAAAGAGAAGCAAAGGAAATAAAGAGTTAAGTGTGAATGTAATATCAATTAGATGCCATGGTTAAAAATGGAGAGTAAAACAAAATGAGATATTTTGTGAGGGGTGGGAATAAGAGAGAGTGAGGGTAGGAGAGAGAGGGGGGCTGCCATTATTTCCTACCATTACTTTTCTTCAACTCCTTCTTCCTCCTCATTTCCCTCCACCTCCATCTTCAAACATCATCTCCAATCCTTCACCAAAACCCTATACCCCTTCATTAAAAACATGCACCACCTCATCCTCTACACATTGGACCTTGCAAGTTTGGATTTTGGAGATTTTGAGAAGCTAGGGTTTTTCTTGAGTTGCCAAATGAGGTATATTTCCTTTCATATTAGTTTAGTTTTTAGTTTCCTTGCATTCTAGTGTAGTTTAGAGTTAAAAAGGCGTGGATTTTGATCTTGGAATATTCCCAAGTTGCTGTTGAGGGATAAGTAGAGGTGTGGAGAGTGTTTTAAGACCTTAGGGATTGATTTCAAGACCTGGATATGAGATTAGAACCCAAAATAAGAACTTAGAATTTTCCCGACGTCGGAATTCTGACAGATTGTGATGGTGTATGAGAATCTGGGATGACCCAGGACCATTATAAATAAAGTTCCCTTGACAGCAATATGAGCAGGCAACCTAGAAGCCACGCCTAAAACCCTAGCCCCTAATGCATTAATCCGGCCGCAGATTTATTCATTGTGGTCGTAAATTGCGGCCACATTTTGGTGGAATTCAATGATTTTTGGTTGGTGAGTCCCTTAGGTGATATCTAGAGCAACCCTTTATGCAAAATTCCCTAGTTTGGCCTAGGGTGAAATCTGGGAGTGATTTCCTTCGTTGCTGCATTTGGTATTTATGATTTATGAACTTGGGTTTTGATATTGATATTGTATTTGGTTGTTGGGTGTTTGTACGTCAACAACAAGGATTTGTTTGGTTGTTTTGCACGCGTAGGCTATAGGTTCTAACTTATGAGCGCACCGTGTGCCGTATTAGTTTTCTGGACTTGATTTTAATATCATTGCGACTATGTATTTATTGTAGGTACCTTCGTATGGATTCCGAGGCGACGAAGCATGGCTTCATCGACTTCGGCAAGCAAGGATCAAGGTGAGTAGATCTATATCTATGGGGGAAGTCGGGTGGATGGTGTATAGCACCCCCGCAAATCATAAATGGAAACCGATCAATAAGATACAGTCGTAGAAACCTAGATTAGAAAACTAGGGATATGGTCAAAAAAAGATAGTTAGAGATGATATGAGTGATTGAATATATATATTGAGATATGAGATGAAAGCTTAGGGATATGAAAAGTGAATGTGAATCACGACTTATAGATATGTAGTTGCACTAGAATAGCTATGAGTTTTAGAGTAGCATGATATTTGATGTATAAGGTAGAATGTATATAAAAATTGACTTGATGTGGGATATAAATGTGATGAAAAGAATATACGATGTGATATGATGACTTGATTGATATGTCGGTATACGGATGCGGATCGATTGAGGTGATTGATACATTTGCCGGTCCCCTGATATGAGATTGTTATGGATATGACCTGAAATAAATATATATGATGTTGTGAATCATGAGTGATATGCCGTACGAGATATTAGATCCATACCCTCATTGTCATATAGGTTGATAGGATCCCCAATTGTTTAATGCCGCCGTACGATGGATACCGTACATGATGAGTTGTACTTGATGATGGACCTATACCCTTGACTAGAGGATGCCGTACGATGGACTATACCGTACATGATGTTGTGAAGCTGGATGCCGATTGATAGATTCACCGACTCGGTCATGGTAGATACGTATATATTATAGCATTTAGCTGACGATTTACTTTATGCAACGTTCATGTCATTCTCATTGCATTACACATACCTGTGCTAGTACACATACACCATTATCAATGATGCGTATGTTACACTTACACATATTGGCCGGGTCATACACTTCATCATCGATAATTGCCATGTCACTACACAGTAGAATTGCTGCATCATGATATGACTCCTTGCATAATTTACTTGCTATAGTTACATATATACCTTTATATGATGTTGTATTTGACTTGGGAGAAATTGGGAACCGCAGGATATATTTTAAAACTGGATTCATTTAAAAGAGCGGTTTTCCCTTGATATGTGCATATCACTGTTCTATGTTGCATGATATACGGATATGCTTACATTCTATTATATGTCGCATACATCATGCTTTATGATTATGCGCATTGAGATATGTTGTTTTCATGAAATTTCTGGATTTGAGAACCGTGGTCAAATTTCAAAGGAAAGTACATATTGATTTAAAAACCCGGTTTCTCTTGATATGATATTTCAGTGCGTCCACCATGTGTTTTCTCGGTTCTGAGATTTGCATGTGAAACCTGATTCGAGGAGCTGTAGGCACCGCCTGCGGGTACATGGTGGACCCGGTGAGGTACCCCAGGGCAAGAAGACTCGTATTGTTAGGCGGTGAGCCTGGCAGGGGAGCACTACCTACCGGTGATAGTATTTGGACCTGGCGGTTATCCGGAGGATACCGACCGGAGTCATGAGATGGATATGAGTGCCGACCAGATTATGCGGCGCCTGAGGGCCGATCTTAGGATGCGGTGCCTCAGATATGAGGATTTACGTGTCGATACTGGACACGGTTTTCATGATGTTTTGAGTGTTGATACTGGACACTCAGGTTGCATGATTTTGATGTGTCGCGAGGGACGCCCGTTGATTTATATCCTCATAATTTCATGTGTTGGGTTCCTAGGCACACGCATAAGGGTCTACGAGGCATCAACCATGCCCGATTTAAAATTTAGCCGTGCCGAACAACCCAAAATCGGATCTTTAAACTAGAGATTAGGCGAAAACAAGTATGTTAAACACTTTAACACTAAGTGAGAGGGATTACAACTTTTGTAGATCCGGTCCTTCACTTCATAAGCTCCGTGTTGTGGTCCCTTCGCTGCGATCATCGTGTTCCGGACTCTCGAGAGGCTCTACGAAGAGAAAGATGTAAGCTTGCTTCCGATCTTCGATAACAAAGATGATCTACCTTGAAGTTTCATTAACAAAAGCTCTCACTCACTAAATGAAGTGAACACCTTATCTAAATGGCAAGGATAGATGAGGATGATGAGGTAGGATTTTTGCTCTCATTTGTTTTCTTATTCTCACTCATTTTTCATCACAAAATCAAAGCAAGAAAGCTTTTCATGAAGAACTCAAGCAAGAAGAAGATGAATAATGAATTAAAATCCTTTTGTGATGAATAATGAAAGTTATGATAAGGTTAGAAATGCAACCATGGTCAAACAAAGTTTTGTAGAGATTTAACTAGGGCTAGGGTTTGGGTTGAGTTAAAGATGAGTCACTTTAAAATATCTAAGCACAAAACAAAAAGAAAACCTTCTATAAACTTCTAGAAATGTGTCACGTCCCGAAAGTACGAAACATGACCGGCACTTAAACTACGAAACGTCTCGAGGCGTACGTAATCCAAGTAAGCCGAAAACCCAGAAATGCAAACCAAGAAAAGTAGTAGAGTGAAGGAAAACCAATTTAAATAAGTAGTTTTAAAAGCATAAGCCGAATTATGCGGGTTTCTAAAACATCAAAAATTTCCTGAAAATTTCGGCAGAGTCTCCTTTGTAAATACTGGCCCCCAAACGGGATACAACATGAATAGTATACGAAATCAATAAAAAGGCATCCCAAAGCGGGAGCTAGCTCTTCGTCAATCGACGGTCACAACCACACAAGCAATATAATATACAACGCCAACGGTGAGGATCAAATTTCAAAAGGAAACTCAAAACCACAAGAAAACCACAGAAATATAACGCGCGACTCTAAGGTCGAAGGAATAACATCACTGGTCTCTATCTCAAAATAAATACATGTTGGCTGATGGAACTTCTAGATACAACAGAATAATGATATACAAGATATATAATGGGGGTACGATACAAGTAAACCCACCTACTAGCAAATCACCCGAAGGAAACTATGCCCGCAAAGCCGTAATGAAACCTGTACGGCAAACCTGCAAGAAACTGGGGCACAACGGGGGTGAGTTGCTGATTGATAGGATACGAGCGTGTCAAGTTTAGTTCTAAATACCGCAATCAAGACGGTTTCGCACGTAGCTAGCCGGTTGAGTACGGGTCGTCCGCAGGGAGATGGGAATCTTTTTCTATGTGTTTTTCGACGAGTTAAGTCCGGTTGTTCAGATTTTGTTTGTAGTTATCTAAGTGTTGAGTTGATATTTAAAGAGAGCTTGTTAGGGTTAGGATTAGGTTAGTTTGAGTTAGGAGTCTCCACATCTTTCGTTGCCCCACTTAATATCGGTGTTACGGTAATCGGCAACAACGGGGATTAGCACGACTAGGAAGGAACTTGCGAGTATAAGCTAGGCTTTCCAACGCATAGTCCTTCCTTTTGGTGCTTGTCCGTCCGTTCTTGGCTCTTATCCATAACCTCCGGTTAATTCAACCACAACCGGTCTCACTACGGAATCACCGCTATCATGTAGGATAGGGTGCCGTAAGGAGCGGATTGTGGTTGGGTTAACGGGAGTTGATTTAAGTTGTTGGGCAAGGAAAGAGTGAGAGAGATTTCCTTCTCTCAAACTTCCCTTATCCTACCCTAACAAGTATAGAACTACTCACACTTCATAATACGGAAAAATAAAACAACACAAAAGAGGAAGATAGAAAGAAGGAGATTAGAAGAATACGACTAACTGTTTGCGACCTCACCTTGGCGAGGATCAAGCGTAAGTATCATTGTCATATATAAGGATAAAGAAAAAGAGAGAAGAAACAAACAACAAGGAAATAACAACAACTACTTAACAATTAAAATTACAACAATTATAACAAGTAAAGAAAGAGACAAGCATGATAATAAAAATGGTCTTCTTTATTCATCACTCTTCACTCAAAAGCTCACTTACAAGTTTAATGGAGAAGAGGTGAGAAGAGGAAGAAGAACAATACTAAAACTAGGCAAAATGAAAAATACAAAGTTGGACCCCTTCCTTCACAAACTTCTGGGCTATTTATAGGCCAGAGAATGAAACCCTAGGGCAACCACCAGAACCTAAACAAAAAGACCAAAAAACCCCCCAAAAATCATCAACTGCCGCCACTATATTGCCGTGGATCCGCGGCCTGGACCCCACTTTGGCCGCGGATCCGTGGCCTTATGATTGAATTGGGCCCCCCAATTTTTGGTGCTGGCCTGATCTGTTGTCTACATTATTCTGGTATATGTATTTTCTTATAATTGCTCCACGAATTTTCCAGAATTCTGTTGAGGGAAAGGTGGACTTTTTGTCAAGATTTTGTCATGATTTGCCTCGAGCTCCGCGTAGATCTCTTGGATTTTGTGCTACCATTGAGCCTTGTGCATGAGAATGACATTGATTTGATCTTTTGTCTTCCTATTGATATCTGGCAATATACGGATGAAGAGCAGAGACCGTGTTTTTATCTGTGGTTGGCAGGAACCCGGATTTTGTCGTGTTTTCCATGAATTTCACCGTTTTGGAACCGAGAACCTGTATCCTGCAATTGACTAGCAAACACGGCTCAAGAGTATCTACGGATATGCAATGTGATAAAAATTGGGCGGTATGAAAATGCAAAAATCTGATATGAACAAATACCCCCAAACTTATCATTTGCTCGTCCCGAGCAAAGTCCATTTATTCACAAAAAATTTCCTAACCTCACTTTCGCAGGGAACGCGATTGCACTGAGCATGTGCAACAAGCCGTTAAACCTCTAGGTGTCCCTAGTAGGAGGAGTGTTGTCTCCTGAGGGTTTTCAGCGGATACTACCCACAAAATCCGGTCAAGTTGGTTTGTAAAAATGACTAAGTTTCAAACCCTAAAGTTTTGTTTTAGAAAATAACAATTCTATAATCCTTAGTCTAGACTATCGAACCTTTATTTTTCACACCTCACATCTTATTTAACTACAAATTTTATATGTCTTTACGTGCAGTGCGGATAGTGTCGTTAAGTTCCAGAAGGATCGATTAGAGTCATCATGTCGCACAATAAAGCCCAGATAACAATTTTAAAAGGATCACATAAGTTTTATAATGAGTTAAGCATTTTTCAAGTTTCGTTTTGCAGTAAGGTTTCAACTTCAGAATTTCTATCTTCCTTAACAGGAAACTAAGTCGTATTTTTCACTCCACCTTTTTCTTGTTTTCATTTCATACACACCACTGTGAACGTGCAATAGTCTTTATCAAAGAGTAAAACCTTCATATCTCCGTTAAAAATTTTTTAAAAGCCTGTCTTTTATCAAGATTATTCTCACACAAAGAACCGTTAGGAATTTTAACTCGGAGAGAACACTTGCTTGACTTTGTTTTAAACTGGACTTTCTAGGCTTCTTAGCGAGCTTTGGGCCAATGCACCCAAACCAGTTGGTTTTAGGGCATTAGGTGTAGAAACACCCCAGCGGACTTAATTACTCAAGTTACCTAGGTCCAAAAACAAAAGACAGTTTGGCGTGAAAATCAGATGATTTAATACGAACGGAGATATAACCGGCAGTTCAAATATTTTTTTTTTTTTTTGGATAAAAGACGTGTCTAGTGGGTTTGGTGTGTAATCAAGTTTTAGATGGGTTATTTTTCAGACTTAGCTCCTATTACGGCATCAATAACATTCCTTCATATTCGCTTTACTTCATAAACTATTCTTGTCATTACTTATTTCAGAACAAACCTATTTGATTCTCAGAAAATCATTTATCTGTTTAAAAGTTTGAACATGAAAGACTTGTCATCTAATTCCCAAAACTCACGACACGTGTAGTGTGATGTAAAGACGTATATCAGCTATAGTTAACTTCAAAGGAGAGTTATCTTTCAGGTTTTCAAAATCCAAACATAAGATCTAGTTATTCCTATTTTATCAAACAAAAACCGTCGAATGTTGAATCAAAGTTCTTCCACAAGCTAACTTGACAAAAAGTTTTTATATTTTTGGAAAATTTTCAAATTTTTATGGATTTTATGGATTTTAATATGCAGATGCAAAATATACATATGAATGCGAAGGTAAGAAATGCGTACCGAGCGTACCCCCAAACTTAAACTGGACAGTGTCCTCACTGTCATTGCATGAAGAGAGTAGTTTGAAGGTTCAAAATTGTTGGTTAGCGATACACAAGTTTTATTTGCTTTTGAAAGAAAAGAAAAAGAATATACACAAATATAAACAAAATGGTTTGTACATACCCCCAAACTTATTTGGAACAGTGTCCACTGTTCTTGGCTGGATAACCGAAGTTTGGAGGTAGGCAGAGGAAGATCAAGCAAGGTAAACCGGCTCCTGTAAGAACAGGAGCTCCTCTGTTGGTTCGGCGCTAAGGTACGGTTTGCATCGGTGTCCGTTCACTTTGAAGAGTGAACCGTCCTTTGGATTATCCAAATCCACAGCGCCCTGCGGATACACAGTCCGCACAAAATACGGCCCTTTCCAGCGAGATCGGAGCTTTCCAGGATGGAAGTGAAGTCGGGTGTCGTAAAGAAGTACCTGCTGACCAGGTACGAAGGTTTTGCGCACAAGGTGTTTATCATGAAACACCTTCGTTCGATTCTTAACGACAACCGCGTTGTCGTAAGCCTCATCCCTAAGCTCGCTCAGTTCGTTCAGCTGCAGCTTCCGATGGCTGCCCGCGTCCTCCAGAGACAGATTCAGCTCCTTTATCGCCCAAAACGCGTGATGCTCGATTTCGACAGGAAGGTGGCAGGCTTTTCCGTACACAAGCCGATAGGGAGACATGCCAAGGTCGGTCTTATAAGCGGTTCTAAATGCCCAAAGGGCATCAGTGAGTTTCAAAGACCAATCCTTACGGTTCTTGGAAACCGTTTTCTCCAGTATCTGCTTGATTTGCCGATTTGAAACTTCGGCCTGCCCGCAGGTTTGGGGGTGGTAGGGCGTAGAAAGCTTATGATTAATGGAGTATTTCCGCATCAAGGCCTCGAAAGTCCTATTGCAGAAATGACTTCCATTGTCGCTAATGATCGCTCGGGGGTGCCCAAACCGTGAGAAAATGTTTTCTTTAAGGAACCTAACGACAACCTTGTTGTCGTTAGTTCGGCTGGGCACAGCCTCGACCCATTTAGAGACGTAATCAACAGCTAGAAGGATGTACAAGTTCCCAAAAGAGCTGGGAAACGGCCCCATGAAGTCTATCCCCCAAACATCGAAAATCTCCACAACCAAGATTGGTTGGAGCGGCATCTCGTTCCTCCGGGATATCCGGCCCATGTGTTGGCACCGGGAGCAAGTCTTGCAATAATCGTGAGCGTCTTTGAAAAGTTGTGGCCAGTAGAAACCACATTGCAAGATCTTCTCAGCTGTCTTTCTGGGCCCAAAATGCCCGCCACATGCTTGGTCGTGGCAAAATGACAGCACACTCTTGAATTCCTCATCTGGGACACACCGACGAATAATCTGGTCGGGACAGTACTTGAACAAGTAGGGTTCGTCCCAGTAAAAGTGTTTTACTTGGGATAAGAAGCGAAATCTGTCCTGACGTGACCATTCGGTCGGTAGCAATCCCGTGGCCAAATAGTTCACAATATCTGCGAACCAGGGTTCGCAAGATACTGTCAAGAGTTGTTCATCCGGGAAAACGTCATTGATTGGGATAGGAAGCGACGGCGAAGAAGGAAGTCGTGAAAGATGGTCGGCGACAACGTTTTCACATCCTCTTTTGTCCTTAATGACAAGGTCAAACTCTTGAAGCAAGAGGATCCAACGTATAAGCCGAGATTTGGCATCTTTCTTCCTAAAAAGATGGCGCAGAGCAGAATGATCAGTGTAAACGATGACTGGAGAGCCGATGAGGTACGGCCTGAAATTCTCTAAAGCAAATACAACAGCTAAGAATTCCTTCTCAGTTGTTGTATAATTGAGTTGTGCGTCGTTCAGGGTTCGGCTTGCGTAATAGATCACGTGCGGCATCTTGTTGATGTGCTGTCCAAGGACAGCACCGATGGCAAAGTCGGATGCATCGCACATAATCTCGAATGGGTGCGTCCAGTCAGGGGAAGAGAGAACGGGAGCAGAAGTGAGTGAGTGTTTCAATGATTCAAAAGCAGCCGCACAGCTTGAGCTGAAGTCGAATGGCGTGTCCTTGGCCAGGAGAAGAGTCAAGGGCCTAGCAATCTTGCTAAAGTCCTTGATAAACCGTCTATAAAAACCGGCATGGCCAAGGAAGGCTCGGATATCTCTGACGCATCGGGGAGGAGGCAGATTGGAAATGACCTCAATCTTTGCTTTGTCGACCTCTATGCCATTTTGCGAGATGATATGTCCTAAGACAATACCTTCACGCACCATGAAGTGGCATTTCTCCCAGTTCAAAGTGAGATTCTTGTCCTTACATCTGGTAAGGACAGCGTCGAGATGCAGCAGACACTCGTCAAAAGAATCGCCGAAAATGGAGAAGTCATCCATGAAAATCTCCAGAAATTTCTCCACCATGTCTAAGAAAATCCCCATCATACACCGCTGGAAGGTAGCGGGCGCATTGCATAACCCAAAGGGCATGCGTCGATATGCAAACGTGCCGAAAGGACAAGTGAAAGTGGTCTTGTCCTGGTCTTTTTCGGCGATGGGAATTTGATTATAGCCAGAGTAGCCATCAAGAAAGCAATAGTACTCATGTCCGGCCAATCGTTCGAGCATCTGGTCAATAAAAGGTAGCGGAAAGTGGTCTTTCCGCGTAGCAGCGTTGAGTTTTCTGTAATCAATGCAAACTCGCCACCCGGTTTGGGTGCGAGTAGGGATTAACTCATTCGCCTCGTTGGTTATGACCGTGATGCCCGACTTCTTGGGGACAACGTGAATGGGGCTAACCCACTGGCTATCAGAAATAGGGTAAATGATACCACTATCTAGACATTTGACGATCTCCTTCTTCACAGCCTCCTTCATGACTGGATTAAGACGTCTCTGTGGATCCCGGACTGGTTTGGCATCATCCATCAGATGAATGTGATGCTCAACGATGAGGGGACTAATCCCCTTGATGTCCGCCATGGACCAGCCAAAAGCTTGCCTGTTGCCGTGCAAGACCGTGAGAAGGGCTTTCTCTTGCTCGGGAGCTAGAGAAGCCGAAATGATGACAGGGAGGGTCTCGTTCTCACCTAAGTAAGCATACTTAAGGTGAGACGGCAACGGCTTGAGTTCGAGCGTTGGAGGTGAAATGATGGAAGGCAAGACTGGTGCAAAGGTCTCGAACTCAAAGGACTCCAGCAAAGGTTCAAAACGAGTGTAGGCAACCGAGTCGGATGGTTCAGGTAACTCATCCAAAAAGTCAAAAGATTCAAACTCGGGTTGTGCGCGGCTAAGATCGTTCGTGAACGTGAAACACTCGTAGTCGTTATCGGGCGCAGAAACAGCAGCAGGTTCGAAGAGACACGCACTAGTGGCGTCAAGATTATCGTATTCAAACAAAAACTCCTCGAATTCACACTCTTCGGGGGTGATCTCCTGGATCGAGCAAACATCCAGTATATGAGCATTAGGTTCGGCGGGCTGATTCCCCAACCTAAAAATGTTGAGTTCAATTGTCATATTTCCAAAAGAGAGGTTCATTGAACCATTGCGACAATTGATCACAGCATTTGAGGTTGCGAGAAATGGGCGACCGAGTATCACCGGAATTTGATTCCGGGGGTTAGCTACAGGCTGTGTATCTAAGACAATGAAGTCGACGGGGAATATGAAGTCCCCGACTTTGATTAACACATCCTCTAGCTCACCCCTAGGATGGGTGATCGATCGGTCGGCCATCTGGAGAGTGCAGTGTGTGGGTTTCAGCTCTCCGACACCTAATTGCTCGTATACTGAATACGGAAGCAAGTTAACACTGGCACCAAGATCTAATAGTGCGCGGTTGATGTTCTTATCCCCAATAGTAATTGAAATCGTAGGACAGCCAGGGTCCTTCCGTTTTTGTGGTAAAGATTGGGTAAGGGCATCACTCACAGCACTAGCCAAGAAAACTTTCTTGGGTACCTGAGACTTCCTCTTTTTCGTGCACAAGTCCTTTAAGATTTTCGCGTAAGAAGGGACTTGTTGGATAGCATCTAAAAGAGGAATGTTGATGTTAACTTGCTTGAATAACTCCAAAATCTTCTCCATTTGTGGATTTTGTTTGTTAGACCTCAACCGGTTTGGAAATGGAACATTTTGAAAATTGGCTGAGTCTAATGCTGGAGGAGGAGATTTTGGAGTTGGAACGGATCCCAGAATAGGTGTTTTCGTGGAGTGAGAAGCGGGTCCGTTTAGAGAAGAAGAGGAAGGAGAGCCTTGTGAAGAACGGAGAATAGGCTCGGAAGACGAAGAAGAAGCAGGAGAAGAAGAAGAAGAAGCGGCCGGGGTGTCATCGTTGATTTGCTTGCCAATGTTGTTTTGCAGCACCCTCCCTGATCTCAGTGTGGTCACGGCACTCACATTATGGTTTTGTTGTTCAAGAGCAACATGTGCATTATGTGGGTGGCCGGGATTTGGAAGTGGCTGGGACGGGAGCTTCCCCTTCTCTCGCTCGCTTAAGGCCGCGTTCAGCTGTGCAATCTGGGCCTCGATAGTCTTGATGCTCTGCCCGTGTGCGGCGGTGTGTTGCACTAAAGATTGGATCGAAGACTGGATGTTGGCGGTGGATTGAGTCGATTGTTTAACAAACGCATCCAGACTTCGCTCGAGCGAGGAAACCTTATCGTTGTTCGACGGAACAAAGTTGTTTGGTGGAAAGGAATTGTTCGGTGCAAAGTTGTTCGTCTGGTTTTGGTAAGGCTGGGGTTGGAAGGGCTGCTGATACTGAGTTTGTTGTTGCGCTTGTTGTTGCGGTGGAGGGGCCCTTTGGAAATTGTTTCCCTGGAATTGATTCTGATTCTGATTCCAGGCGAAATTGGGGTGGTTCCTCCAACCGGGATTGAAGGTGGAAGAGTATGGATCATTCCTCGGTCTTTGCTGGAATGCATTAACCTGATCCTGTCCTTGCGAGGGTGGATTGTAAGGACACTCTTCGGTCAAGTGGGACGGATCGGAACAACAAGCGCAGATGGTACGAAGGGGGAGAACAGGTGTGGGGGCAGGAGCAGAAAATTTGCTCTCTATTGCTTCAAGCTTTCGTGTTATTGCAGCCATTTCAGCTTTCATCGCAATAGAGACATCGAGTTGGTGGATTCCTACCCTAGACTGACCGGTAGAAGTGGAGGTAGAAGAAGAAGAAGTCGGTCTAGTGCTCTCCCACTGTAGCGTTTGCTCCGCAAGATCGTCAAAGAACTGCCATGCTTCCTCGTCAGATTTGGATAGGAAGTGGCCCTGACAGATGGTTTCCAGCAACTGCTTCGTTGCTGGGTTCAGTCCCTCGTATAAGGTTTGGCAGAGTTGCCATTTCTCTATACCGTGGTGAGGACACTGAACAAGAAGGTCTTTGTATCGGTCAAAGCACTTCCAAAAGGGTTCAGAAGGAAGCTGGGAGAATTGGTTGATCTCATTTCGAATTCTTGCGGTCTTATGATTTGGGTAGAATTTTTTCAGAAACGCTTTAACAAACTCGTCCCAGCTGGTGATTGAGTGGGAAGCGGTGCTATACAGCCATTTTTCTGCGAGATCGCATAAAGTGAACGGAATGACCCGTAGACGTATAGCATCGTCCGACAGCTGGGTTGTTTTCATCATGGCACAGACGTTTTGAAATTTGTTAATGAAGATATAGGCATCTTCAGATTCAAGCCCATGAAAACGTGGAAGCATGTTGATGAAATGGGGCTTAATTTCAAAGTTGTCCCCATTGGCCGGAGGAAGAGAAAGGCAGGTTGGAAGTGCAGAACGGATAGGGTAGAAACGATCCTGGAGCGCAATTCGCTGCGGCGCTACAACAGGCGGAGGTGGTGGGAGATTGGTCTCCATAGGAGGTGGAGCCAATCCAGGGGTGGTCAACGAGATGTTTGGAATAAATCCCGATATCGCGGAAGAAGAGGTTGGTGAAGGTGAAGGTGAAGGTGAAGATGTATGAACAGAATTCCGGTCAACGTCGGAGTTGGCCGGCAAAGGAAGGGGAGAAAGAGGAGTGGACGGAGTATCGACTTCGGAGTCGATCGCGTAGTCGGTCGCGACTAACGTAACGCGGACTAGACGGGCGCTAATGTCCCGAGTCCAAGCGGACATACACTAAACGAGTTTAGTATAGTCAAAGCGGAGAAGGTGAGGGCAAGAAAACGTCAATGGAGAAAGGTGATGGTTGGTGGGTGAAAATGGATTTGGCGACAAAAGGGCAAGTTTTTATAAAAGTTTTTTGATTTTTTTCTTTTTTTTTTTGTTTTTAGAAAGAGATATACAGAAATATGTATGGAAATACGGCTTAAGCAATCACAAACAAGATATGCACAATCACACCTAGATCTACGGTCGCCTAGGTCTACTAGACCTGCTCCTGAACTTGATTGTCGAAGTTAAACAATGTCGAGAAACGGGCTTAAAAATACACTGATCACGAGGCCAGGTAAGTGCAGAGATAAGGGGAGGTTGTCCAACGCTTTCGCGAAGTTCCTTAATTAAATAACCCTTTCTCTTTCGGCGGTTGCGCCTTTAACACTTTCCTAGACACCCCGTAAACAATATACGGTTAAGCAAGGTTCTAAACAAGGTTTATCTTCTCCTAATGAGCGCGAAGTCCTTAGGGCTGAAGTCTAGTATTTTTTTAATTACAATGGACAATGCATATGCTTTAGTGATTTCCGGGGTCCTGGGAAGGGTGATGAAATCCCCACCCAATCTGGATTGGTTTCAAGCCCCTTAAGTCCGTATTAAAGAATGCAAAACAGTAACAAATCAACTGCAAACAATTTTTATTTTGCGGCGCAAAGAATCCTGCACAAGAACAGTTTATTGGAAAGGGGGAGAAGAATTTGCGCAAAGAAGCCTGCAGAAAACACAATTTATTGGAGTCCAGAGGAGTGGAGTGGAGAAGAGGAGCTTACCCAGAAAATTTGGCACAGAGAACTCCCCAAGTGGCCGTGGTTCCGCGGCAAAAGAGCCCTAATGCCGCGGTTCCGCGGCTGCAAAGAGGATTGGATGCATAATTTTTCTTGTGTGGGTTCTGTTGGGTGTCCTCTTGTTTTCTGGATGTTCTGAATTTGAATTTACTCACTGTATCTGCTCCAGATTTTGACAGTAGGCCGTATGCTTCGTTTTTTCCGTCGCGGTGTAGCCGCGAAAATGTGGGTCTATCTTCCCACGTCTTTGGCACTGTACTTGAACTCCGTATTTCCAACGTCTTTGGCGTCGATCTTGAGCTTCGTATTTCCTGCACACTTGCACAAAAACTAATCAAAAATAACAAGATGATTTTTACAAAGTATATATTTTTTTTGGTTTTTTGGTTGTTTTTATATTCACAAATTAACCCGAAATTTCACTTAGAAATAGACTACCGTCTCCCCGGCAACGGCGCCATTTGATTTGGTAGGATACGAGCGTGTCAAGTTTAGTTCTAAATACCGCAATCAAGACGGTTTCGCACGTAGCTAGCCGGTTGAGTACGGGTCGTCCGCAGGGAGATGGGAATCTTTTTCTATGTGTTTTTCGACGAGTTAAGTCCGGTTGTTCAGATTTTGTTTGTAGTTATCTAAGTGTTGAGTTGATATTTAAAGAGAGCTTGTTAGGGTTAGGATTAGGTTAGTTTGAGTTAGGAGTCTCCACATCTTTCGTTGCCCCACTTAATATCGGTGTTACGGTAATCGGCAACAACGGGGATTAGCACGACTAGGAAGGAACTTGCGAGTATAAGCTAGGCTTTCCAACGCATAGTCCTTCCTTTTGGTTCTTGTCCGTCCGTTCTTGGCTCTTATCCATAACCTCCGGTTAATTCAACCACAACCGGTCTCACTACGGAATCACCGCTATCATGTAGGATAGGGTGCCGTAAGGAGCGGATTGTGGTTGGGTTAACGGGAGTTGATTTAAGTTGTTGGGCAAGGAAAGAGTGAGAGAGATTTCCTTCTCTCAAACTTCCCTTATCCTACCCTAACAAGTATAGAACTACTCACACTTCATAATACGGAAAAATAAAACAACACAAAAGAGGAAGATAGAAAGAAGGAGATTAGAAGAATACGACTAACTGTTTGCGACCTCACCTTGGCGAGGATCAAGCGTAAGTATCATTGTCATATGTAAGGATAAAGAAAAAGAGAGAAGAAACAAACAACAAGGAAATAACAACAACTACTTAACAATTAAAATTACAACAATTATAACAAGTAAAGAAAGAGACAAGCATGATAATAAAAATGGTCTTCTTTATTCATCACTCTTCACTCAAAAGCTCACTTACAAGTTTAATGGAGAAGAGGTGAGAAGAGGGAGAAGAACAATACTAAAACTAGGCAAAATGAAAAATACAAAGTTGGACCCCTTCCTTCACAAACTTCTGGGCTATTTATAGGCCAGAGAATGAAACCCTAGGGCAACCACCAGAACCTAAACAAAAAGACCAAAAAACCCCCCAAAAATCATCAACTGCCGCCACTATATTGCCGCGGATCCGCGGCCTGGACCCCACTTTGGCCGCGGATCCGCGGCCTTATGATTGAATTGGGCCCCCCAATTTTTGGTGCTGGCCTGATCTGTTGTCTACATTATTCTGGTATATGTATTTTCTTATAATTGCTCCACGAATTTTCCAGAATTCTGTTGAGGGAAAGGTGGACTTTTTGTCAAGATTTTGTCATGATTTGCCTCGAGCTCCGCGTAGATCTCTTGGATTTTGTGCTACCATTGAGCCTTGTGCATGAGAATGACATTGATTTGATCTTTTGTCTTCCTATTGATATCTGGCAACATACGGATGAAGAGCAGAGACCGTGTTTTTATCTGTGGTTGGCAGGAACCCGGATTTTGTCGTGTTTTCCATGAATTTCACCGTTTTGGAACCGAGAACCTGTATCCTGCAATTGACTAGCAAACACGGCTCAAGAGTATCTACGGATATGCAATGTGATAAAAATTGGGCGGTATGAAAATGCAAAAATCTGATATGAACAGTTGCCAACTCGTGAATAGAAAAACATCTACGGAAAGAAATCGCATAAATAACGCAACCTAGGTCAATGATCATAATATATCCTCAATTATATATATAACATGCAGCCTATAACAAGGCTAGGGTAAATATCTAACCCGAGTGTAATCTCATGTGCCCGTGTCAGTGCCTCAGGTAGCAATATATCATATGAATGAGGTATGAATGCATGAAAACAGAATACATGTAAATGAAGAACCGTTTTCATAAATTAGTAAGATTTCCTTTGTATTTTTAAAATGAGATATCATAATGAAATCTGCATAAAACAGTGCCTAGCATCGGCACAAAACGTAATCCCAATATCTCAATATCTATGTATCACAGTCTCTGTACCTCAATATCTCGAAATCTCAATGTCTCAATCACAATATCTAGGGCGCCGTCAGTCCAGACCGGCCCCTACCATCCATCTCAAGACCACGACGGTATCCTCCGGATATCCGACGCGTCGGGTAAAATCACCGGTAGGTAGTGCTCCCCTGCCAGGCTCACATCGTCATCATCACGCGCTTCTTGCCCCGGGGTACCTTACCGGGTCCACCATGTACCCGAAACGGTTCATCCAACTCCTCGAATCGGGTCTCGAAATCCATCAGCAAACTCATGGTGGACGACTCATACATCATGGGAAAAACCGCGCTTTTCATTTAAAAAGAGAAAGAAGAAGTTTGTATATGTCTTGCGGTTTTCCCCAAATCCAGAAAATCTCATGGAAATCCGAATCCAAAACCTCAATAGCACGTAAAAAGTGAATATATGCATGGGAATCCATGAATGCGGCATAACAATGAATAACAGTATGCATGAAGTAGCAGGTAATAACTACAATGCCTAAACTAACATATATGGCAAGTACACTAATATCATGTCTAAACTATTAGCTAACAGGCTATGTCAAGCAATAATATTTTCTAAGGTGTACGTGACATGGCAATTACCGATGAAGATGTGTGTGAGCCGGCAAGTAAGTGTACGCATCATCGGTAATGGTGCCGGTGTCCTAACCACAAGATATCAACAGTAGAATATGAAGAATAATATAAGCATGTGATGCGGAGCGAACAACAATAATGAGCGGGAGCTGAATACTAGACGCAACGATAACTAATCTGCATTAACCTAATATAAGTCCTACAATGGTGCCTTTTGAAATAACACGAATCGTTGGGTTTTGAAAATAGGGGCTACGGTGTTTTTAAGAAAGATACGTTTTTTTGAAATATCCGTAGAATCCCTTGACTTGTCTTTTAAAATACGCACGATTCGTAAGCTTTGAAATAGGTAGGAACCGAATCTAATCTAACAACTAACTAAACTAAAGGCTAAGCTACAAGCTGGACTACAGGTAAGGAAACCGCCTAACATCTGAGTCGATACATATATATACCTGTATATATATTAGTCGGTGATCCTTCCTCAATAATATCATATCCGATACCATATCTATAATCAGACATCCCAAGTCAAGAGTGCGGATCAATCATCAAGATATAGCTCGTACGTAAATCCGTCGTACGGCATCCCCAAATCTAGGTACGGGTTAATATCATATTCCTCACACTATTCCTCTGGTATCCTCTTTATCCAAGATCATAGTCTAGGGTACCGACCTATGTCTAGTACCATACTAATATCCTCAATATACTCATGATCTGACTACTGATCGACAATCTCGTACAAACCGATATCATTAGCACATATCATCATCAAGGGGTATACATCGCCCAATACGGCCTAGTATCAATATCCTAGCATATCATATCTTATATCACGATCACATGTCGACCATTTTATTTAAAAACACTATTCACCCGTATCGTCGTCCCAAGATCCGCTATAATACCAGGACGTACCTCAAGTACGAATCCTGCCATATCACTGATATCACAACCACAAAACAAATCTCATCGACTCAGCTCAATCCCAAGTATCATCCTCGAATCCGTATGTGAACACATAGTCCCATACCCATATGAACACACAACTATAAAGAATCCCATGAGCACACATAAATAGGAATGTATGCAAGTATGTATGTGTGTGTGTGTAGTGCAACACTACCCTAGGGTTCGCAACACTAAAATAATCCAACACACCAATATCCATCCTAAACATCGTTATTAAACCCAAATAACATATAACAATTGTTGGTGTGTATACCCATCCGTATACACCACCACGGACTGCGGGAGTGCCATACGCCATCCACCCGATTTCTCCCCGTAGATATAAATCTACTCACCTGGTCCTCGCTCGCCGGTGCCGACGTCGCTACGCGCTTGCTTGTCATCTCGAAGTCCACATGGGGTACCTACATATCATAACGCACCGTATAGTATTAAAATCCGACTCATGACCAAAACGACTCACGAATCCCACATAGGTCAAAACCTATGGTTGCTTTCACAAATCGACCCAAAAACCCTCGACGTCGGCGTACAAACGCCAAACCATCGAGAAAACTCCCAACACACTCATTTGTACAGTTACAAGCACTAATTATAATATAAAATAGCTTAAAATTCACAAAAAACCCAATTTCACTTAAAAAGTCATTTTTCCGAAAATCTAGCAAGCACAAATCACCGTTTTAGTACAAAACTCGATGTATAAACGAATCTAGCGGCCACAATATTCACTAAATATTTTAAATAAGTCATAAAAACAATTCCCGTAATTTAATCTCGTTAAATTCCAAAAACCCTAAAATTCTAGTTTACAAAATACCTAAATTTTAACAATTTTATAGCAAAATGCACAAACAACAATTTGGTTGGATTTGCAAGATCTAAGTTTCTAAACAACAAATTAAGATGTTAATAATGTGATAAAAACCCTAACCATAATTTAATCTCACCTATATATGCATTTCATAAAAACCTAGTTTCCATAAAAGCTTATTTATTGCAAATTTTAAATTAACAAATTGCAACTAGCAAGTAGATTAATTTTAGCACTTAGGTTACACTTTGCATGACTTAGCATGTTAATTACCCTATGCAAACATAAACATTTTAATAAAACCCAATTCTAGAATTTCCAAACCCTAACTTGAAAATTCATAACTAGCAATTCAACCACTTAACACTTGAATACAATAGCTTTAAGAAATTAACTAACAATTTAAGAAAAAAGGGTTAGAATTTATACCCAAGAGATTTGAAGATCCACAAGCACACATAGCCTCCCAAATTGAAATCTTGTTACCTAGATCCATGCAATTTTGGCTAATGAGAAATGGGTAGGAATTAGATTTTGATTTTGTGGGATATTTTTGAAGCATTTTGGATGATTTTGGAGATGAAATGAAGTGGAAACTTGGTGGGGAAAATGAGGGGGGGCAGCGGATCATTTTGGCCAGAGGATGGGGGTGGGGAGAGGTGAGAGATTTGGGTAGAAATTCCATGGTCAAAGCCCCTCCTAATTACCATAATACCCCCACCTACACAAATATATCATAAAACCTTGATTTTAACCATTCTTTTCACATGAAAGATGACAAAAAGGAGGGGGAGGGAGTGGGCTGCTGTCATGTGGTAGTGGGGCCGTCCATGTGAGTGGGTGAGGATGTGTGTGAGGTTGCAAAGAAAATCCATGCAAAAAGAACCCCTCAAGTTACCAAATTGCAGGTTTTCACTAATTTCACCCAAAAAAAGCCTTTTTCTTCAATATTTTCTAAACCGTTTTGGCAAACCATTTCATTTCAAAAACCATATGATAAAATTTTGTTTAATGTGTTATGATAAAAAAAAATTGTTTTAACCCATTCCAGTTTGTAATTTTCCTTAATTAAATGTATCAGTGACGGCTTAAAATAATAATAAAATAATTTTTTTCAGAAAATTTGAAATTTCACCAGTGGCTCAATAAGCACCAAATACTAGCAATTACATAGCTAGAATATGTATATTTAATTTTTATAATAAGATATTTGAATTTTGACTTTTTACAGAAAACCCCCTTATTTTACCGATTTTCTGAAATATCACCGAAACGATTTTCAAAATGCTACAATCTTCCCTCCTTAAAAAAAATTCGGTCCCCGAATTTAAAGTAAAACTCCCCCCAAATACTAAAACATCTAAACCAAAACCATCAAGTTGTCGGGGCTCCGAAATTGTAAATACATAAAACAAATCGTAGCGCAGCGCATGCGCATGAAAAATGAGCATATAACTCAAATCAAAACTCCGTCAAGCATCCCGCAATCATCGGAGTCATGGGGAAGACAGCAATGCCAAATCCAAAGCAGAACCAATATGATATAACTCAAAACTATACATGTAAATATCGAATCTATATATGTAAGTATCTGAAGGAAATGCATGCCAAATCTCTTTAAGTCGCTGTGCAACGCGTATAACACTGCACAGTGGCGGACGTCTATCATAAGAAAATAACTATATACATATATACCTTTGTTTGAAATGTACGTTCCGCCGTTTTGGAAACAATTTAGAAGGGTCTCCTTATTTTAAACATTTCGTGTCATATCAGACACGTAGGTAAATGCTGAGGCTATAGCTCGCTTTTTGGAAATCCCTTCAATAACTATCAATGCATGCAAAATATATTCAGGTACTGTTCTCTGACTAGTCCTGCTCAGTACAAAAACTCATAGCAATCATCATGAAAACGTACTGCTCCATAAGAAATCAATCCCAAAATATGCATATAATGCTCTGTGCGTCTGGTGCGCACGGAAATCAAAATCTATATATGTGCCATACATACGCATAGAAACAACATCTAAGTGCATCGGGTGTGCACACATCTGTCATAGGCAACGTGTGTGCCTGACAGCAAGGACAGGTGCGTCTGACACGCACGAAGAATCTCGATTTATTGCATCTGGTGTGAACCAAAATTTCTTCTCAAAACATGCGCTCAACATGCGCGAAAATCCAAACCAGGTGCATCCATCATGCACGAAATCATGAAATCCAATATCATGTGCCGAACATGCGCAAAATCAAATCAGGTGCATAAGGTGCACAAAACAAATATCGAGTATCACAATCAAAATCGAAGTCCAGTGCATCTAAGTGCACAAAATGCGTATCACTGCACTGCAAGCATATGTGAATCATACCGAGTGCAAAAACCAAATCGTGTGCGTATATACGCACGAAATCAACTCAACAGTATGAAATACATATAATCACAAACATGAGAAACCAAGGCACGAAACGATATCAAGTGCAACAACCGTGCAAAAATCGTAAATACTCAGCAGGTACAACCATGGTCCATGAAGACAAATATCATGAAACTGAATCATCAAAATCAATCATGTGAATAGATTGCCCAAAATACGCAAAATCAAGTATGGCGGAATAGTCCCGCTCAAGCACATCCTCCAAGAATCTCTGGCCAACTGCCGTGGTCACTCATAGCATGTCTCGTCGACGATCCTGAACTCTGGCCTGCCGGTGTGCATAACATGACCACTCCTGGGTCCAAATCTTCTCGTAATTTATTCCAGAAAGGTCCTGTCGAGGTCTCTCCCAAATCTCGTCTCTGCCGAACTGTCCGGAAGTCATCGTCCCTTACTAGATCTGTTCTCATCCCGGAACGGCTGCATACTCATCGCGACTCCTTGTGGAAAGTATATCCCAGTACAATATCTCGGCATGTGTATCGCATCTCTGATGTCGGTGGAGTGGAACGTCATCTTATCTAGATCTTGTACGGACCTCTTTACTCCACTTTTCTCTAATGTCGACTGTTTCAGACTCGTCTCGTCGTGGCTGCATGGACTGAGCTCCAACGACTATCCTCGTATCTAGAGTCTCCCAAGAATGCATCTCACCACCTAGCATCCGAATGAAGTCGAACCATTCGATCGATTCGTCAAAACCTCATAATCCCCCAAGAGCTCAACATCTTGGGCACAGTTTAATAGTATCGAACACATACCACAGCATCGGTGGTCCAGCCGTAGAAGGGCAAACCCAAGCCTCACTAATGGCGCCGCGGAACTGCCGCAAACCCTAAGGTTCAAAGGCTTTCACACGGTCATTATGTCGAGTTAGGGTTTCATTCTTCTAGAGGGACCATAGAATTGCCTGCATGTCTTTCCGAATACTTTAAACTTGGAATAATAGGTTTCTGACACTCGATCGTCTCTGTCGACTCTCAACGTCTCCGCATGAAGTCGTCTCTAGCTGGAATCAATCTATCTGATGACCTCGCATCGGGGTAGTGAACGAACCACATGCCCTAGTCATTCATCCTCGAGGACTAGTGACCTTCTATCATCTCTTAGTACAACTCGTACTGCAAAAGCTCCAACATCTGGGGCGATATCTCGTCGTTCGCAGCAATAACTGGCTCACTCATCTGCACGCTGAACAGTGCCTCAATCATCATGAATAAGCAATACGCCAACGGTCATCAAAATCTGGCTGGCCTCTATCATTGGCTCAATCCTCTGGTGCTGATCTGCACGTCCGAGTAATCTCCTACAGCGATCCATCAAACGCTCGTGGCGCGAAAACACAATGAAAAGACACATCTCTGCAATCGTGTGTCGCCGGAATCATGCCCTGGTTAGTCCTCATTCTTGATGAGCTCATGCTGACCGCAACTCTAGCCGTAGCTCTCCCTGCCCGTAATCGTGGCAGCAAAACCATAACTGGTACCGATGAGGCTAGATCAGGAATGAATATGATACTGAGTAAAGAAATGTATATCCTAAGGCTCCTTAAGTGGAGTAGCGTATCGTAAATATGCCGCGGAACATACCCACGGTACGTCACTCTACTTTAGTCACCTATTCCATCAACCAAGGGTCATCCTACGCTCCGA
Source organism: Agapanthus africanus (assembly GCA_030015575.1). Lineage (NCBI taxonomy): Eukaryota > Viridiplantae > Streptophyta > Magnoliopsida > Asparagales > Amaryllidaceae > Agapanthus > Agapanthus africanus. The sequence continues at coordinate 301,059,827 of CM057343.1, read as the reverse complement.
AGGTAAAACCTAACGCTCTGATACCAACTTTGTCACGTCCCGAAAGTACAGAACATGACCGGCACTTAAACTACGAAACGTCTCGAGGCGTACGTAATCCAAGTAAGCCGAAAACCTAGAAATGCAAACCAAGAAAAGTAGTAGAGTGAAGGAAAACCAATTTAAATAAGTAGTTTTAAAAGCATAAGCCGAATTATGCGGGTTTCTAAAACATCAAAAATTTCCTGAAAATTTCGGCAGAATCTCCTTTGTAAATACTGGCCCCCAAACGGGATACAACATGAATAGTATACAAAATCAATAAAAAGGCATCCCCAAGCGGGAGCTAGCTCTTCGTCAATCGACGGTCACAACCACACAAGCAATATAATATACAACGCCAACGACGAGGATCAAATTTCAAAAGGAAACTCAAAACCACAAGAAAACCACAGAAATATAACGCGCGACTCTAAGGTCGAAGAAATAACATCACTTGTCTCTATCTCAAAATAAATACATGTTGGCTGATGGAACTTCTAGATACAACAGAATAATGATATACAAGATATATAATGGGGGTACGATACAAGTAAACCCACCTACTAGCAAATCACCCGAAGGAAACTATGCCCGCAAAGCCGTAATGAAACCTGTACGGCAAACCTGCAAGAAACTGGGGCACAACGGGGGTGAGTTGCCAACTCGTGAATAGAAAAACATCTACGGAAAGAAATCGCATAAATAACGCAACCTAGGTCAATGATCATAATATATCCTCAATTATATATATAACATGCAGCCTATAACAAGGCTAGGGTAAATATCTAACCCGAGTGTAATCTCATGTGCCCGTGTCAGTGCCTCAGGTAGCAATATATCATATGAATGAGGTATGAATGCATGAAAACAGAATACATGTAAATGAAGAACCGTTTTCATAAATTAGTGAGATTTCCTTTGTATTTTTAAAATGAGATATCATAATGAAATATGCATAAAACAGTGCCTAGCATCGGCACAAAACGTAATCCCAATATCACAATATCTCTGTATCACAGTCTCTGTACCTCAATATCTCGAAATCTCAATGTCTCAATCACAATATCTAGGGCGCCGTCAGTCCAGACCGGCCCTTACCATCCATCTCAAGACCACGACGGTATCCTCCGGATATCCGACACGTCGGGTAAAATCACCGGTAGGTAGTGCTCCCCTGCCAGGCTCACATCGTCATCATCACGCGCTTCTTGCCCCGAGGTACCTTACCGGGTCCACCATGTACCCGAAACGGTTCATCCAACTCCTCGAATCGGGTCTCGAAATCCATCAGCAAACTCATGGTGGACGACTCATACATCATGGGAAAAACCGCGCTTTTCATTTAAAAAGAGAAAGAAGAAGTTTGTATATGTCTTGCGGTTTTCCCCAAATCCAGAAAATCTCATGGAAATCCGAATCCAAAACCTCAATAGCACGTAAAAAGTGAATATATGCATGGGAATCCATGAATGCGACATAACAATGAATAACAGTATGCATGAAGTAGCAGGTAATAACTACAATGCCTAAACTAACATATAAGGCAAGTACACTAATATCATGTCTAAACTATTAGCTAACAGGCTATGTCAAGCAATAATATTTTCTAAGGTGTACGTGACATGGCAATTACCGATGAAGATGTGTGTGAGCCGGCAAGTAAGTGTACGCATCATCGGTAATGGTGCCGGTGTCCTAACCACAAGATATCAACAGTAGAATATGAAGCATAATATAAGCATGTGATGCGGAGCGAACAACAATAATGAGCGGGAGCTGAATACTAGACGCAACGATAACTAATCTGCATTAACCTAATATAAGTCCTACAATGGTGCCTTTTGAAATAACACGAATCGTGGGGTTTTGAAAATAGGGGCTACGGTGTTTTTAAGAAAGATACGTTTTTTTGAAATATCCGTAGAATCCCTTGACTTGTCTTTTAAAATACGCACGATTCGTAAGCTTTGAAATAGGTAGGAACCGAATCTAATCTAACAACTAACTAAACTAAAGGCTAAGCTACAAGCTGGACTACAGGTAAGGAAACCGCCTAACATCTGAGTCGATACATATATATACCTGTATATATATTAGTCGGTGATCCTGCCTCAATAATATCATATCCGATACCATATCTATAATCAGACATCCCAAGTCAAGAGTGTGGATCAATCTTCAAGATATAGCTCGTACTTAAATCCGTCGTACGGCATCCCCAAATCTGGGTATGGGTTAATATCATATTCCTCACACAATTCCTCTGGTATCCTCTTTATCCAAGATCATAGTCTAGGGTACTGACCTATGTCTAGTATCATACTAATATCCTCAATATACTCATGATCTGACTACTGATCGACAATCTCGTACAAACCGATATCATTAGCACATATCATCATCAAGGGGTATACATCGCCCAATACGGCCTAGTATCAATATCCTAGCATATCATATCTTATATCATGATCACATGTCGACCATTTTATTTAAAAACACTATTCACCCGTATCGTCGTCCCAAGATCCGCGATAACACCAGGACGTACCTCAAGTACGAATCCTGCCATATCACTGATATCGCAACCACAAAACAAATCTCATCGACTCAGCTCAATCCCAAGTATCATCCTCGAATCCGTATGTGAACACATAGTCCCATACCCATGTGAACACACAACTATAAAGAATCCCATAAGCACACATAAATAGGAATGTATGCAAGTATGTATGTGTGTATGTGTAGTGCAACACTACCCTAGGTTTCGCAACACTAAAATAATCCAACACACCAATATCCATCCTAAACATCGTTATTAAACCCAAATAACATATAACAATTGTTGGTGTGTATACGCATCCGTATACACCACCACGGACTGCGGGAGTGCTATACGCCATCCACCCGACTTCTCCCCGTAGATATAAATCTACTCACCTGGTCCTCGCTCGCCGGTGCCGACGTCGCCACGCGCTTGCTTATCGTCTCGAAGTCCACATGGGGTACCTACATATCATAACGCACCGTATCGCATTAAAATCCGACTCATGACCAAAACGACTCACGAATCCCACATAGGTCAAAACCTATGGTTGCTTTCACAAATCGACCCAAAAACCCTCGACGTCGGCGTACAAATGCTAAACCATCGAGAAAACTCCCAACCCACTCATTTGTACAGTTACAAGCACTAATTATAATATAAAATAGCTTAAAATTCATAAAAAACCCAATTTCACTTAAAAAGTCATTTTTCCGAAAATCTAGCAAGCACAAATCACCGTTTTAGTACAAAACTCGATGTATAAACGAATCTAGCGGCCACAATATTCACTAAATATCTTAAATAAGTCATAAAAATAATTCCCATAATTTAATCTCGTTAAATTCCAAAAACCCTAAAATTCTAGTTTACAAAATACCTAAATTTTAACAATTTTATAGCAAAATGCACAAACAACAATTTTGGTTGGATTTGCAAGATCTAAGTTGCTAAACAACAAATTAAGATGTTAATAATGTGATAAAAACCCTAACCATATTTTAATCTCACCTATATATGCATTTCATAAAAACCTAGTTTCCATAAAAGCTTATTTATTGCAACTGTTAAATTAACAAATTGCAACTAGCAAGTAGATTAATTTTAGCACTTAGGTTACACTTTGCATGACTTAGCATGTTAATTACCCTATGCAAACATAAACATTTTAATAAAACCCAATTCTAGAATTTCCAAACCCTAACTTGAAAATTCATAACTAGCAATTCAACCACTTAACACTTGAATACAATAGCTTTAAGAAATTAACTAACAATTTAAGAAAAAAGGGTTAGAATTTATACCCAAGAGATTTGAAGATCCACAAGCACACATAGCCTCCCAAATTGAAATCTTGTTACCTAGATCCATGCAATTTTGGCTAATGAGAAATGGGTAGGAATTAGATTTTGATTTTGTGGGATATTTTTGAAGCATTTTGGATGATTTTGGAGATGAAATGAAGTGGAAACTTGGTGGGGAAAATGAGGGGGGGCTGCTGATCATTTCGGCCAGAGGATGGGGGTGGGGAGAGGTGAGAGATTTGGGTAGAAATTCCATGGTCAACGCCCCTCCCAATTACCATAATACCCCCACCTACACAAATATATCATAAAACCTTGATTTTAACCATTCTTTTCACATGAAAGATGACAAAAAGGAGGGGGAGGGAGTGGGCTGTTGTCATGTGGTGGTGGGGCCGTCCATGTGAGTGGGTGAGGATGTGTGTGAGGTTGCAAAGAAAATTCCATGCAAAAAGAACCCCTTAAGTTACCAAATTGCAAGTTTTCGCTAATTTCACCCAAAAAAAGCCTTTTTCTTCAATATTTTCTAAACCGTTTTGGCAAACCATTTCATTTCAAAAACCACATGATAAAATTTTGTTTAATGTGTTATGATAAAAAAAATTGTTTTAACCCATTCCAGTTTGTAATTTTCCTTAATTAAATGTATTAGTGACGGCTTAAAATAATAATAAAATAATTTTTTTCAGAAAATTTGAAATTTCACCAGTGGCTCAATAAGCACCAAATACTAGCAATTACATAGCTAGAATATGTATATTTAATTTTTATAATAAGATATTTGAATTTTGACTTTTTACAGAAAACCCCCTTATTTTACCGATTTTCCGAAATATCACCGAAACGATTTTCAAAACGCTACAAAATGATTAACCCAAATCAAACCCTAACCATGTTTAATCTCCACTAAACATGTTGCATTAATAACCATATCATGTTACAATATTATATATCACATATATAATATTTATTGTAACAAAATAAAATAATACAATTAACATATATCGCATATATATCAATGTATTACCCGAGTGAGAAAAAGAATCTTTTATTGAGCTAATATTAGTTAATGTAATTTAATATATCATATATATTATTATACATTAAATTATCGAATCAACACTTGATCCGACAATCCGGCTATATCATATATAACCGACTAATATCTCATTTACCGATTCATCGAATCAACACTTGATCCGATGACCCGGCTGATATCAAATATCGCGAGAATAGAATACGGTATCACATATCGCATTATCCTCGGTCCTGCACATATCACATATGTGCCCCTACTCCGTTTTGCCTAAACCAAGAAACCTCTGTGTAGGACTCTAAAGAATTGTCAATACGTCGGCAGTAGGTGATGATCATATCAAACACCTACAAGCTGCAAGCGGTCAGCTAAACGTAACAGCCACCCAGGTATTGAGTGCTCAGAAGATTAACAAGCAAGCCTGTACATTCTCCTGTGAATCCAAACAGTAACACTCCCGTACAGTCCGGTCTCGTCGTCTGATATATCGCATATCTCTTCTAGGGGTGGTAAACGTCAGACCCCAGTAGCTTGATATGTCGTGTCGATATGAGGTCTATAACAGTTCGAGAAACTACTGATAACACTTACCAGTAAATCTCAGCAACCCTGGCCAGGGATTTCCAGTTATAGCCAATCGAACACAGCACAACATCAACTCCCTATACCGGGAGAGACGAATCCCCTCCCATCGCTCATTGCCTCCATGTGATTCGGGACTGTACCCAAAAGCCACCTTTTTGCACGCCCTCTTGGATGTGGTATGATGGAAAACAAAGCACAGTGGGAATCATACAAGACTCTATGACGATCTCGGGTCAACAGACTACTCTGTACCAGTGTCACCGGAGAACTGCCATCTGACGTGAGGTATAATACCATCTGGGAGTTCTCGGCGAGTCCGTCCAGTGTACCCAGTCTCTACTGAGCACCCGTACACTATCCTTGATGTCAAACACCTATGGATATGGGATCATCCATCACCCATCATATGGGTCAAGAAGCGTATACGCTAGTCTACTCTGGTGTATCGATGCCCTGTCTCAAAACACCCTCAACTAGGAACAGTTATAGGATGTACTCGTCGACTACCGTGGCCCCACTAGTATGATCTCATCATAGTCCCAGTAGTCGAGTACATATCATAAGGGCTTTATCAACATGTAACATAGAGACAATCAGAGTACATATTAAGATAAAGAGAAACCAGATAGCATACTATCATGTCGAGCAAGAAAGTCCTCCCTATATATGTCCAAGCATCCACTACAATATACATCGTATGTATAGTAATGGCCTCTAGGGCATACATATAACTAACAATCTCCCACTTTCACTAGGGCCATCTGTTGTGGTATCGCATACCCAACAATTAGCTGTGGTTGAAGTATCTCATACTCAACCATCCCATAAAAGTCTCTACTTGGAAAAAGGCCTTTGTGAGTGGATCCTCGCTGTTGTCCTCTGTGTCTACTCTCCTAACCTTGATCTCCCTGGAGATCAACCATCTCCATGATCAGGTGATACTGCCTAAGAATTATATCTGGATTTCTGATGGGACGGGGGATCCTTGGCATAAGCCACAAGTCCATTGTCATACAATGGTAGGAACGAAGTTCATCTTATGAACTAAAATATATCCAAACTGCCTCTTTGGTAGCATCTTTGGTAACGATGTATCTTGCCTTTAATCATCTAGTAAGTCACGGTATCTAGCTTGGAACTCTTCCAACATACCGTCCCTCCACCGAGGGTAAAGATAATGCCTGCGACTGACATTCAGTCGTCCTTATCACCCTGGAACCTTTCCAGTGATTCTCCCCAGGATCGATTGATACCATCTCACTACAACTAGTGAGAATCCTAACATCCAATTTGATCTATCTCATAGATCCATAACCCAGGATTTAGGAGGCATCACCTTAATCCTATATGGAGAATCCTTGTGATAAGCGGAGATTGACCGAGCGTAGCATAGGAAACTCCTTTCCTATCAACAGTATGTCATCCACATACTCTACGAGGATCACCACCATACTCCCTACTACCTTTTTATATATACAAGGTTCATCTACCATTTTGATGAAGTCAAACTCTTTGACTACCACATCAAAACAGATGTTCCAACTCCGCGATGCTTGCTTTATCACATAAAACATCTTGCTCACGTTTCCGCTGCTCCCACTGTCTACGAAGCCCTCTGGATGTGTACTTATAGACTCTCTCTTCCAAATCATCATTTAGAAAAGCAGTCATGACACCCTACCGCCAGATATCGTAGTCATGGTATGTAGCCGTGGCAAGTAGGATCTGGATGGACTTAAGCATAGCTTTGAAAGTCTCAACTTTTCTATGTACACCAAGAAATCTTCTTAATATATACTTGCTCCTGATGGGGATTTAACTCTTCAGATAAAGGAACCAAAGTCCATACTTTGTTGGTGTATAAGGATTCCATCTCAGATTGCAAAGCATCCAGCCATTCTTACAGAGTCCCATTCCTGATGGCCAGCTCAAAACTAGTTGGGTCATCATCTCATGATGCAATCCTCGCTCCCACTGTCATAGAGAAACCGAAGTATCTCTCAGGTGGGTGAGGAACCCTATTAGATCGGCGGAGAGGCTGAGGTTCGTTGGAAACTATTGAATTCTTTGGTTCTACCAAATCATCAGCTGCAGTTTGTATAGCTGGAACTCTTTCCAGTTCTACCTCATGTCCAATAATTTCTTCAAAAGAAATTCCCTTTCACAAAGATGGCATGCTGAGAAACAAAACATCTTTTGTTCCTCGGTTTGGTAGAAGATATTCCCTTGCTAATGCTTGGGATATCCAACAAACTTGCACAGAACTGACTTTGCCTCAAGCTTGTCCGGATTATGCTTTTAGACATAGGCCGGACAACCCCAAATCTTAACAAACTTAAGATATGGGCGCTTCCCTTTCCATATCACATATGAAGTGGTAGGCAACTGATTTGATTTGAACCCTATCCAATAGGTATGCAGCTTCTCAAGTGCATAACTCCTAAAAGGAAATAGTAACTCAGTAGTACTCATCATAGAGCACACCATATCACATAGGGTGTAAATGCTCCGCCCGATACACCGACGTGCTGTGGTGTATACGGAGGAGTAATGCTGAGATAGAATCTTATTCTCCTTTAGAATAGTCCAAGAATTTCGTGCTCAAGTATTCTCCTGCTTGATCACATCAAAGGACATAATACTTATACCCGGTTTTTGGTTCTCTACTTCTAACTTATATTCTGTGATTATCTCAAAAGTTTCGGACTTGTGTTTCAACAGGAACATATGTCTGAATCTTGAGAGATCATCAGTGAATATGATGAAGTACAAAGAACCGGTCTTGGAATGTGTAGACAGGGGACCTTCATACATCAGCATGTATCAATCCCAAGAGTTCACTAACTCTTTCTCTGTTTCCAATAAACGGAGCTGTGGTCCTCTTATCTCTATGACATAACCGGCAAGTTTCACAAGATGTAAATTCAAACTAATTTAAATATGCATCTATATGTAACTTCAGCTAGTCGGGTCGCATTGATATGACCTAGTCTACAATGCCTCAAAAAGGATTCATTCATTTCTGAACTCTTCCTCTTGTGTGTGTTCTATATGTTAAGAACTGTGGTTTGATTTAGAACGTCTATGCTTTTAGATAACGTGCCTGAACCGATCAACTCTTGATTTAGAAAATGTTCAAAACATTATCCAATAATAAAAAAGTATATCCTTTCTTTACTAATAAAGAGACTGATAAGATGTTGTATTTTAGGTTCGGTATCTAATAACATTCGTTCAGAATCAATGTATTCTGCTAATACAGGGTGATAGTGACCAACAGACTTGGCTGCAACACTTGCACCGTTTCTATCTCATGAAACTTATCACCCGTTCTCAGTTCTCTACCTATTTGTAGCCCATGTAACAAATTACATATGTGGGATCCTGATCCGGTATCTCATACCCAGGACGTAAAGGATATTGAGAAACAGTTCTCTGTAATGAACACACCCGAAGAAGATGCATCAACATGCACTTTCTTCGTTTGGGCGGCACGGGAATTCTGGTAATCTCCTATTTCCTGCTCTGTCTTATAACAATTATAAGTTGGAGCGGGACCAACGTTCCTTAGCACAGTATAACAAGAGGGTTCGTTCAATACATCCGTATTATTATCTTGATTAAGGCATGACATAGTCGTAACCAGGAGAGAGAAAGAAGAAAACACTCAGCGTGCGCTTTTACAAGATTAGATTGGTTATGAATTTATCTAATCAGGATGTCTCCCACTGTTCTAGTCAAATCTTCCTTCAAACCCTAAAAGGAAAGACTAGCCGGGATTAATTACACCCTACAAGTTCGCCAATCTTTCAGCCAGGCCAGTGCCGGTACTTTGAGGGAGGTTCCACGTGCTTTCGCACGGACCTAATTAAAATAAACCTCATTTTCCCAGGGCGTAACCCCGTTAACACCTTTCTAGACACCTACTTGATCGGCTAATTGTAATGTGTAAAACTCTCCCAGGAGTAACTCTTACTCGCAGCGGGTATCGGGATCCAACTATCTCATAGAAGGTATGCAATCTCATTTCAAATTTCAACACTTGAAATTCCCGATAATATTTTGCCCCGAGCGATCTATGACCTTGACAAGGTCAACAAACCATAGACCGCAAGTCAAGTTCAACCCGTCATTTCCTGATATGAATTAAACCCACCCGCACGACCCTTGACAAGGTCAACAAAGTCGCATGACTACCCTAATCCAATCGCATCATATGCTTATGCAGATAAGCACTAATCAGCTACCGCACACTATGCTTTGACAAGGTCAACAAACGCAGCACGAATACTAACTATTACTTATCTGAAATGACGGAGGGCTACGACAGGTTTTTAAGAAAACCCTTTGTGTAATGAACTTGATATCGTTGTAGAATCGAGTGATTTTTAAATGGAATGTTTTTGAGGCCTTTTCTAGTTTTGCTAAAGAGGTCACTCCCAGTGAAGAGATCGTCGGCTCTTTCCTCATCGAATAAGGTGCAGGATAATTCACAAATATCGCTGTGCAAAGCAAGAACTATAGAAACAATCAAAAGACAGACCGAGTTTGTAGTATCTGCTAGTTTCACTAAAGAGGTCACTCCCGGTGAAGGGATCTCGGCTCTTTCCTTATCGAATAAGGTGCTGGATGTTCTACAAGGAACACCATTATGCAAAGCAAGAACTAGAGCTACCAGTTTTTAAACAAGTTTCTACAACATCTTAGGTTTCTTTTATTTCATTAATCTCATTAATGAAGTCCCATTTTATTATGCTTCACAAGCATCACATTTGAAACGAAATCTGCAATATAACATATATCTCATATATATAATATAAACATTCGTCTCGGGCAGTAATATGATCTCATCACAGAACATTGTAGCAGAAGAACAAATATGAAATATTGGATATACTAGGACGTCCGTGTTTTAATACGAGCCTGTATAAAATACGGAATCCACGGTCGCGATGAATAGCCAAACTCACATCCCCAGACCCCTACAAGAGCGGCAAGTAACACTGCCAATTCTAGGGTTAGGAGACCCGGTCTCGACTCCTCGAGATGGTCTCCCACTGGACCCCAGAACCTGGTTACTTGTGCTCCCCTCCTTGGGTCAACCTAATGCGGAAAAGTAAATAATATACAATGGTGACATCATCCTCAGCCCGGAAGTACCCCAATAAAAGAATATTACATACAAATAAATTTTACATGAATGAAAAAGAAAAACTCTTATCTCACATAAAACCCCCGGCTATTCAGAACGCGACGATCCAATATAACATATCACAGCAACACATAATATCTTATATCATCAACGTAAGCAAGTATGCGTATCCCGATTGTCGTTGATGTATAGCAATAAAGCCGGCGATACACCACATACTACACTTACGGTCACAGAAAAGAAAGAGTAAAACTACAACAGTTGGAATCCGCAACCTCCTTAGACATCGCATGCCTAACCAAATGAATTCCTTAGACATCGCATGCCTAACTATTATAAACCCCGCATTTTAGTCTCAATATCGAAAACACTTTTCAATATCCAGTCGGGAAATTCAACAAGATTCTCGACAACCTGATCGAATGCTCGTCGCAAACTTTAGTAGACGGCCGCACCCCCGGATGCCGTCGACGAAGTGCACTAAAGAGGAACACCGCTGCCGTGAGCACCTGAACGGATGCTTTTGGCGACGGGGTTCTCCTACAGTCACTTGGTCGGGGCTATGGGGCATAGCTGTCTATTAAGTTTACCCGGCGAGTATCCGCGTATGCTACGTGATTGCGACGGACTTTTGATCACATCAAAATTTTGTGGCAACCGATCAATTGAGACTGAACTACTAGATTTATAACATTCAAATTAGTTATCTCATAACTACATGTGGATTCCAAATATTGTATCACATTCCAGATAAATAGACAATGTTAAACTTTCCGATCGAATAATCAAACACCCAAGATTTCCCAAATAGCTCAACACTTGAGCGGAGTTCAAAAAAATATCCATCACATGCCACAGTACGATGGTCCAGCCGTAGAAGGGTCAAGCCAACGCCTCACATGTGGCAACACCGTAATGCCCCAAACCCTAAGGTTCAGAGGTGGTTCAGACGGTCACATAATCGAGTTAAGGTTTGTGTTCTTCTAGAGGGTCCACCGCGCTTCCTTGCATGATTTTCCGGAAGTTTCAAACTCGAGAAAAAAAACCAACTTTTTAAAAATTTTCCGACAGGGGAAAAAGTGAGTTATTGATATCCATTCGAACATTTTAACAGTTTCTAAAATTATCCGGAAAAAACTTAAACGAAGTTAAATTATCCGATCGACAACGAGTCCCCAATACAACCCAGAAAACTCAACACATGAGTATAATTAAAAATACCCAGACTTGTCAGGAAGTACCTACGGATTTAACTGTGTAAAAATGATACCCTAAGTCCACTGTTGCGCCACGGAACCGCCGCTAATGGCATGCCTTTGCTGCGGTTCCGCGGCTCTGTAATGGAATTACTGGCTCGTTTTTCACAGTGGTCCATAGAATTCCCGGCTGATTTTTTTGAGTATTTTTAATTCACAAAAAATCACATTTTGAAAAATTTTCCAGAAACTAGGGTATATCGGGTTTTCGAAGTTCGATCGGACTTTAAACTTCGCCTAGACTTCGCCTAAAGCTCCAGCTTGGCTCTGATACTACTGTTGGGTTCTTAGGCACACGCACAAGGGTCTACGAGGCATCAACCATGCCCGATTTAAAATTTAGCCATGCCGAACAACCCAAAACCGGATCTTTAAACTAGAGATTAGGCGAAAACAAGCATGTTAAACACTTTAACACTAAGTGAGAGGGATTACAACCTTTGTAGATCCGGTCCTTCACTTAATAAACTCCGTGTTGTGGTCCCTTCGCTGCGATCATCGTGTTCCGGACTCTCGAGAAGCTCCACAAAGAGAAAGATGCATGCTTGCTTCCGATCTTCGATAACAAAGATGATCTACCTTGAAGTTTCATTAACACAAGCTCTCACTCACTAAATGAAGTGAACACCCTCATCTAAATGGCAAGGATAGATGAGGATGATGAAGTAGGATTTTTGCTCTCATTTGTTTTCTTATTCTCACTCATTTTTCATCACAAAATCAAAGCAAGAAAGCTTTTCATGAAGAACTCAAGCAAGAAGAAGATGAATAATGAATTAAAATCCTTTTGTGATGAATAATGAAAGTTATGATAAGGTTAGAAATGCAACCATGGCCAAACAAACCTTTTTAGAGATTTAACTAGAGCTAGGGTTTGGGTTGAGTTAAAGATGAGTCACTTTAAAATATCTAAGCACAAAACAAAAAAAAAACCTTCTAGAAACTTCTAGAAATGATTAACCCAAATCAAACGCTAACCATGTTTAATCTCCACTAAACATGTTGCATTAATAACCATATCATGTTACAATATTATATATCACATATATAATATTTATTGTAACAAAATAAAATAATACAATTAACATATATCGCATATTTATCAATGTATTACCCGAGTGAGAAAAAGAATCTTTTAGTGAGCTAATATTAGTTAATGTAATTTAATATATCATGTATATTATTATACATTAAATTATCAAATCAACACTTGATCCGACAATCCGGCTATATATATAACCGACTAATATCTCATTTAGCGATTCATCGAATCAACACTTGATCCGATGACCCGGCTGATATCAAATATCGCGAGAATAGAATACGGTATCACATATCGCATTATCCTCAGTCCTGCACAAATCACATATGTGCCCATACTCCGTTTTGCCTGAACCAAGAAACCTCTGTGTAGGACTCTAAAGAATCATCAATACGCCAGCAGTAGGTGATGATCATATCAAACACCCACAAGCTGCAAGCGGTCAGCTAAACGTAACAGCCACCCAGATATTGAGCGCTCAGAAGATCAACAAGCAAGCCTGTACATTCTCCTGTGAATCCAAACAGTAACACTCCCGTACAGTCCGGTCTCGTCGTCTGATATGTCGCATATCTCGCCTAGGGGTGGTAAACGTCAGACCCCAGTAGCTTGATAAGTCGTGTCGATATGAGGTCTATAACAGTTCGAGAAACTACTGATAACACTTACCAGTAAATCTCAGCAACCCTGGCCAGGGATTTCCAGTTATAGCCAATCGAACACAGCACAACATCAACTCCCTATACCGGGAGAGACGAATCCCCTCCCATCGCTCATTGCCTCCATGTGATTCGGGACTGTACCCAAAAGCCACCTTTTTACACGCCTTCTTGGACGTGGTATGATGGAAAACAAAGCACAGTGGGAATCATACAAGACTCTATGACGATCTCGGGTCAACAGACTACTCTGTACCAGTGTCACCGGAGAACTGCCATCTGACGTGAGGTATAATACCATCTGGGAGTTCTCGGCGAGTCCGTCCAGTGTACCCAGTCTCTACTGAGCACCCGTACACCATCCTTGATGTCAAACACCGATGGATATGGGATCATCCATCGCCCATCATATGGGTCAAGATGCGTATACGCTAGTCTACTCTGGTGTATCGATGCCCTGTCTCAATACACCCTCGACTAGGAACAGTTATAGGATGTACTCGTCGACTACCGTGGCCCCACTAGTATGATCTCATCATAGTCCCAGTAGCCGAGTACATATCCTAAGGGCTTTATCAACATGTAACATAGAGACAATCAGAGTACATATTAAGATAAAGAGAAACCAGATAGCATACTATCATGTCGAGCAAGAAAGTCCTCCCTATATATGTCCAAGCATCCACTACAATATACATCGTATGTACAGTAATGGCCTCTAGGGCATACATATAACTAACATCATGCATATGCTTTTATGATATTTACATGCATGACGTTGTTGTGTCATTGGTTGACACGTGGATGATATCCACATGCATATAGACATTGATTAGATTGTTGGCACATTTGCAGACTCGGTCACCCTAGATATCATAGTATTACCTTTATGATATAGTTGACCTTGGAATCGTTGTTTATTCGATTTCTACCTCATGATGTTTTCTACTCACGAGTTAGCAACTCACCCCCGTTGTGCCACAGTTCTTGCAGGTTGACCGCATGGATCGGTAGCGGCATCGCTGGCACACAGCTAGGTTTGGGTGATTTGCATTGGTAGGTGGGACATTTGGATCGTGCCCACTCTTGTATTTTATTATTCATATTGTATCTAGTCAACTCCATCAATAAAAATTAGTATTTGTATAAATAGTAAGACTTAGCAAGACTTGTAGTTGCGAGACTTGAGCGTTGGGTTTTATGTTCGCTTATTGGGTTGATGTCTTGCTTTATTCATTCTCTTTTGTGTTGATCTTCACCGTTGGGCGTCATATACTTGTTTTATGACTTGCGTGGTTGTGAATCCGCCGTTTGGCGAACAGCTAGCTCCCGCTTGGGGATGCCTTTTATATTATCATGTATTTATGGTTTTGGATCAAAATATACAAAGGAGGTGCTGCACAAATTTTTAAAAGACGAAACATGTTTTCCAACTAAATAAACCCACTTGCATTTTTCATGTTCTATTATCCATGCATTTAATAAAACGTTTGTTTTCATTATACCTTTATTTCAAAACTGTAGGGTTCCTAGGCACCCTAGTGAGGTCTCACAAGGCATCGATCATGCCAAATAAAAATTTTAACGGTGCCGAGAAACCCGACTACGGATCGTCGGCTAGAAGTTTAGGCGAAAAAGCTAACTAGTTAACACTTAACTAAGAGATACGGAAATACAACCTTTGTAGATCCGGTCGTCCACCTCCACGGCTCCGAGATGAGGTCCTCTCTGTAAGTCCATGCTACCTCTCCCGGTACTTTCGGGAAAGCGGAATTTGGTAAAAAACAATTTTACGGAGGTGGTAACATGGACCTATAATCCGGATCTTGGTTAAACATCTATCTAGCAACCTAACTACGAGTTTCTAGCTACTCGGTTAGGGGGTTATACCTTGCTTGTCTTGAACTCCTTCGTCTTCAAGCTCCGATGGTGGTCCGGAATGGCTTCTTCTCGTCGTCTCCGTACGCCGAAGATAGATCCACCTGAAAGCTCCAACCTTTAGCTCCTTCTTCGTTCTTTGAAGAAACTAGTTCACTTGGTTTGCTAAACCTAGTGAACTAGAATGAGTAGAGAAGAAATAGAATGGGATTTTATCTATGGTTCTTGATTCTCAACTCATGAGACAAGAGAACCATAGAATCAAGAGAGGGAGGAAGAGGTTGAGGGTGAGAGCAAGAGGAGAGCTCAAGAACAAGAGAGAGAATGAGCAAGAAAGAATGAGGCTCTCTTTTTGTCTTTCACCCTCTCATAATCCAAAGTGATCATAACTCATCATATCAAAAAAAGTCTTATGTGATGGTTGAAGCAACCATAACCATATCATTTCATGCACTCATTTTACACAAATGAGCAAGTAAACAAAAGTCTTTGCCATGAAATGATGGCTATGGTTATCATGATGGTCAACTAGTCAAGCCTAGTCAACCGGTCAACAAAGTCAACAAGTCAACAAAAGTCAACAAGTCAACAAAGTCAACAAAAGTCAACAACCATGTCACCATAATACTTAATTAATATAATAGTTAATCACATATCATATTCTCATTAGGGTTGAGCAAAAAGTCAAATAGTCAACGGTCAACTGTCAACAACCCTAATGAGAATCCGCTGCCTCTGCCTCCCTGTCAACTGTGCATACACACCCGCATCTGCGTTCCGAGGAACACGAATGCAAACTGGATAAATCCAATCCCATAAGGTACACTAGGATCTGGCTTAAACCAAAGCCCGCTAGTGTAAACTGTCCGGACACTGTACGTGCACAAGTGCACGGATGTGACCGAACCCTGTCGCAAAACCATGCGACCTGTCGCAATACCATGCGACCTCTACTCTTTTTCCAAAAGGCGAAAAGCTTTCTATGTGGGACTCTAAAGACTCGACACTACGCTGGCAGTGGGTTTAACCACAGACCGCAAGCGGCACTAGCTGTGCGTAACGGTCCCCAGGTAGTGCCGACAAGAAGACCGACGAGGCGAAACCCATCTGAACTCCTACTGAGCCTGAGTGTGACATTCTCCGTACAGTCCGTTCTGTTCGTCTGATACATCGCATGGCGGGCCTAGGGGGCGGTAAACGTCAGTCCCCCAATAGCGGTACAAGTCGTGCCGGAGCGAAGCCCAAAACACCCTGAGATAACACTGGAAACCTACCAGTATATCTCGTTTGCCCTGGCCAGGGACTACTCGTGTAATGGCTCTCCTAGACACAGCGCGATGTCAACCCCCAATACCGGGAGAGACGAATCCTGTCTAACCGTCACTGCCTCCAAGTGCTTCGGGACTGCACCCAACCACTACCTGTTTGCACGACTCCTTTGAGCCGTGGTAGGGTAGTGATCAAAGTACAGTGGGAACACACTCGAGGCGGAGTGACAGTGTCAAGTCAGCGGACTAAGCTGTACTCATGTCACCTGGGAACTGATAACTGACGATAGGTATAATACCAACTAGTCAGTTCCCGACGAGTCCTGTCCAGTGTACCCGTAACCTAACGAGCACCCGCATACTATCTCAAGTACGACGTACTGACGGCTGTGGGACAGACCGTCTCCCACACTGGGATGAGAAGCGCATGCGCTGGTCTACTCCGGAGTATCGATGCCCTGTCTCGATAGTCCTGCGACCAGGGACCTGCATAAGGATGTGCTTATAGATTACCCAGCCCCACTAGTGTGATGGCCATCACATCGCTGGTAATCAAGCAAAGATCCTAAGGGCTCCACTAATGTGTATAGGCGATATACAAAATATAAACACATGTACACATTGAAGTAGAAACAAACCAAGTAGCATACTACTATTTTGAGCAAGATTGTATATACAAGGTGAATATCCTAAGCATCCATTAAGTAATATACAAACTAGTATGATACAGTAATGGCCTCTAGGGCATATACACTAACAATCTCCCACTTGCACTAAGGCCATGTACTGGCGTATCGAAGACCTATCATCTCGATCAGCCGCTCGAACTGAGTCTGGGGCAGGGCCTTGGTGAATGGATCTGCAGTGTTATCTTCTGAAGCGACTCTCCGAACCTCGATCTCCTGGCGATCCACGATCTCCCTGATCAGGTGATACCGCCTCAAGATGTGCCTGGATCTCTGATGGGACCTGGGTTCCTTCGCTAAAGCTATAGCCCCGTTGTTTGTCGCAATACAGAGGTATTGGATCAACAATGGACGGAACCACCTGAAGTTCTTTCAAGAACTTCCTCATCCAGACAGCTTCTTTTGCGGCATCAGATGCAGCGATGTATTCCGCTTCCATCGTCGAGTCTGCAACGGTTTCTTGTTTGGAACTCTTCCAACACACCGCCCCTCCATTGAGGGTAAAGACAAAACCCGACATGGACTTGGAATCATCCTTGTCACTCTGGAAGCTGGAGTCAGCAAAGGCCTCGATCTGGAGGTCTTTTCCGCCATACACCAAGAACATCTCCTTAGTCCTTCTCAGGTACTTGAGAATGTTCTTTACCGCTATCCAGTGTTTCTCCCCAGGGTTTGACTGATACCGGCTTACCACACTCAGTGCATAAGCTACATCCGGTCTGGTACACAACATCGCATACATTATAGAGCCTACCGCAGAAGCGTAGGGTATAATAGACATGCGATCCCTCTCCAAATCAGTCTTGGGAGACATCTCTTTAGAGAGGGTGATCCCGTGACAAGCCGGTAGGTTACCGCGCTTGGAATCTTCCATACTGAATCTTTTCAGCACGGTGTCGATGTACCTGGACTGAGAAAGTCCTAATATCCTCTTGGATCTGTCACGGTAGATCCGGATACCCAGAATGTATGAGGCATCACCCAGGTCTTTCATGGAGAACCTGTGTGACAAGAACCCCTTGACAGATTGTAGCATAGGAATGTCATTTCCTATTAAAAGAATGTCATCCACGTATAAAACGAGGAATACTATAGTTCTCGCTACAAATCTACTATAGATGCATGGTTCATCTGGATTTTTGATAAAGCCAAATTCTTTGACCGTCTCATCAAAGCAGATGTTCCAACTCCGCGATGCCTGCTTTAGTCCATAGATGGACTTAAGCAACTTGCACACCTTTCCGCTGCTCCCACTCTGAATGAAACCCTCTGGTTGGTCCATATAGACACACTCCTCTAAATTTCCATTTAGAAAAGCGGTCTTTACGTCCATTTGCCAGATCTCATAATCGTGGAAGGCAGCAATGGCAAGAAGGATCCGAATGGATTTCAGCATGGCTACTGGAGAAAAGGTTTCGTCATAGTCCAAGCCAGGTCTTTGACGGAAACCCTTTGCTACCAGCCTAGCTTTATAGGTCTCAACCTGCCCATCTACACCAATCTTCCTTTTGAAGATCCACTTGCATCCTACGGGTTTTACCCCGTCTGGAGCAATGTCCAACGTCCATACCTTGTTAGTGTACATGGATTCCATTTCGGTCCGCATTGCATCCAGCCATTTCACTGAGCCAACGCTCTGAACGGCCTGCTGGAAGCTAGTAGGCTCATTATAATCTATGATGCAATCCTCTCTATCCCCGTCTATGAGAAAACCGTAGTATCTCTCGGGCGGATGAGTCTGCCTACTACTCCTGCGGAGCGGCGTAGGAATGTCCTGTTCTGTTGAACCCTCTGGTTCCACTAAGCTTTCAGTAACAGTCTGTGGTTCTGGAACTTCTTCCAGTTCTATTGTGCTCCCACTTATCTGGGTTTCCAAAAACTCAGTTTCCAAGAAGCGGGCATGCTGAGAAACAAAAACCTTTTGTTCCTCAGCGGAATAGAAAAGATACCCCCTGGAGTTCCTTGGGTATCCCACAAACTTACACTGTACTGAACGTGCCTCAAGCTTGTTCGCATGCTGCTTTTTTACAAAAGCTGGACATCCCCATACCTTAAGATACTTAAGACAGGGTTTCTTCCCAGTCCACATCTCATATGGGGTGGTAGGCACAGTCTTGGTGGGAGCCTTGTTCAAGAGATATGCAGCTGCTTCCAGTGCATATCCCCAGAATGATCGCGGTAACTCAGCGTTACTCATCATGGACCGAACCATATCCAATAGGGTTCGGTTCCGTCTCTCCGATACACCGTTATGTTGCGGAGTGTATGGAGGAGTAAGCTGAGAGAGAATACCATTCTCTTTTAAGTAATTCAGGAATTCGGCACTTAAGTATTCTCCACCTCGATCCGATCTTAGAATCTTAATACTTTTGCCGGTCTGTTTCTCTACTTCATTCTTATACTCCTGGAATTTTCCAAAGGCTTCGGACTTATGTTTCATCAAGAAGACATAACCGTACCTTGAGAAGTCATCCGTAAAAGTAATGAAGTAAGAATGTCCGCTTCGGGCATGTGTAGACATTGGACCGCACACGTCACTGTGTACGAGTCCCAAGAGCTCGCTCGCTCTTACTCCTTGTCCAGTAAACGGAGTCTTTGTCATCTTTCCTTTGAGACAAGATTGACAAGTGGCATATGATTGATATTCGAACGCATTCAAATATCCTTCTGTATGTAACTTAGTCAACCTTCTCTCATTGATGTGACCCAATCTACAATGCCATAAGAAAGTCCGATTCATATCCGGAGACTTTCTTTTGTGTGTATTCTGGACGTTGAAAATCTGTGGTTGGTTTAACACGTATATACCATTACTCAATGTACCTGACCCAATCAAAACTTGATTAAGGTGAATGTTTACAACATTACTTACAAACGCAAATTCATAACCTTCTTTAGAAACTAAAGATACAGAAATGATATTACAAGTTGCGTTGGGTACAAAAAAGCAATTACGCAAAACCAAAACATGTCCATCTGACATTCCCAGGTGATAGTCCCCCACGGCTTTAGCATCCATGCTAGCTCCGTTCGCAACTCTGAGGGTCATGTCACCTGCCTTCAAAACCCTACGGTTTCTCAACGCCTGCAAAGAATTACAGATATGAGATCCTGATCCGGTATCCAATACCCAGGAAGTAGAGTTTATTGAAAGACAGCTTTCAATAACATACACACCTGAAGCTGAAGCTGCAACCTGCTTCAATTCCTATGTTCTGGCCTTCCAGGCCCTGCAATCATTCTTCCAGTGTCCTTTCTTATGACAATAGAAGCATTCTTCCTTATCCACAAGCTTCCCCGCTATCTTTGTTGCTTTTGCTTTTCCCTTTGTATCCACTTTACTAACACCGCCCCTTGGTTTGGCGGGGGCTTTCTTCTTCTTTCCCTTGGCTTTCGCCTTGGACCTAGAAGAAGATGATCCTCCTACAAACAAAGTGGATGTATCCCTACCTTTCTGTAGGGTGCCCTCTGCGCTCCTCAGCATGTTGAGGAGCTCTGAAAGTTCAACCTCTTTTTCTTGTAAGTTGAAGTTCAGTATAAACTGGGCGTAAGTGGAAGGAAGGGACTGGAGAACTATATCCGTATATAGCTCACTCTCCAATGTGATCCCTAGGTCAGCAAGCTCCTCAATGTAGCCGATCATCTTTAGCACGTGCTCGGCTACTGATGATCCGACGGCCATTCTTGTCGAAAATAACTTTTTTGATGCTTCGTATCTTGCGATACGAGATTGCTCTCCATACAGTTCTTTTGTATGAAGCAATATGGATTCCATGTCCATATTCTCATGCCTCCTCTGATGTTCGTTGTCCATCGAGGCAAGCAGGAGGCATTTGGCCTTCGCGCTATCAATCTCCCAAGTCTTACGGATTTCCTTATCCGCGACGCTGGAAGTTGGACCAGGGACAGGGGGAGCTTTGGTGGTAAGAAGATACCCCAGCTTGTCGTAAGTGATTGCTATCTTGACATTCCTGAGCCAATCTTTGTAGTTTGGCCCTGTCAGTTTGTTTTTATCTAGGAGTAACTTAAGTCCAGTCATGTTGATTGGTCGCTGCAATTAGGAGAGAGAAGAAGAAACACTCAGCATGATGCTCTAGCAAGTTTAGAGTGGTTTTTAGTTTGTCTAAACAGGATGGCTCCCACTGTTTCTCGAATCCCTCCTCAAACCATAAAGGAAGAATTAGTCAGGATCAATCCCACCGTACAATACTTGCTTAACCGTTCAGCCAGGCCGGTGTCGGTACTTCGAGGGAGGTTTTCCAACGCTTTCGCGAAGTTCCTTAATTAAAGAACCTCTTTTCCCTGGGGGCGTAGCCCCGCTAACACCTTTCTAGGCACCTACTAGGTTTATAGCATTGATCGTTAAGTGAGAAATTTCCCGAGGAGTAGCATATACTCACAGTAGGATCGGGATCCAAATATCATTGCGTGACGAAACTGAAGGAATCCTACCAGAATCATCACACTCCAAATGGTATGCAAATCTAGCAAGTTTCAGTACTTATGAAACTCCCGATGTGGATTTTTGCCCCATGCTCTTATGACCTTGACGAAGGTCAACAAATCATAAGTCACATGTCAAGTTCTGCCCGTCATTATCCAGGTTAATTTGAATCCACCCGTATATACCCTTGACGAAGGTCAACAAGGTAATGCGAATGTTCCAAACCAACGCATCTATCTATGCTACATATGAATACCCAATAGCTACCAATCACTATGCCTTGACGAAGGTCAACAAACACAGCTTGAATACTATTGAATATTCATACGAAACGACGGAGGGCTACGAATGGTTTTGGCAAAACCGTGAACGTAGTGAACTTGATTTGGTCGATGGAAAGAGATAGCTTTTAAAAGGAGTGGCTCAAGCTCCGCATTTAAAAGTTGTTTTGAAAAGAACCGAGTGGTTTTTCGAAAGTGTTCCAACGACTTTAACTTGGTTTATTATCTTGCATTAGTTCTTTTAATGCGTGATATTCTTGCATTAGTTCTTTTAATGCGTCCCATCATTTAATCCTACCATTGCAGAAAACAACCAAAATATGACGTACGCTTATGCCATTCGCATTCGCTACGGGGCCCCGTCATTACCCGTTAGGTTACTTAACTAACGACAGAGCGGGGGCTGGGCTAGCGCGTCTGTAAAACATAAGCAACGCCTAAATAATATCATATATAGATATACTGCAATGATAAACATTTCAGATCACAGATGAATACATTGGATATACTAGGAATCTGTAATTCGTACGAGCCTGTAACGAAAGACAAATTACACGGTCGCGGTGAATAGCCAAATACCCCACCCAAGACCCCTACGGGTGCGGCAAACTACCCGCCAAGTACCCGAAGCGTAGTAACCTCCCTCATCTCCATGAGTAGGCCACTCGACACTTCGGCATACCCGGTAGTTTGTGCACCCCCTCCATGGGTCTATCCTAGGAGCAAAAACAGTAAAAAGAAATTATACAATGACGGCTACAACCCCGACCCGGTTGTGCGGCCATACAAATAATTATTACATCAATTTACAAATTTACATGAATTGAAAGAAAAGAAAACTCTCGTCTCACAACCCCCGGCTATTCACCCGCGACAATCCAACATATTCATATACACATTCCAGCAACATTACAGATCACAGATTTGTATAACCCCCACTAATCGACATATAGCGATTAGTAGACGTTCAATACAAATATCACATTACAGAAAACCCGTTAGCTTAAGTCTTTTAGAAGTTCGATCAAAAATACGGATTTTCGGGACCCCAAAATAAAATTTTCGTTCTGGAAAATCTGGGCAGAAAATATATATTCCAAAAATCCCAAAATACCCCCAGAAGAACACTGCACCAAAAAGGGACCACGGCCGAGTCAACTCGGCCGCGGATCCGCGGCGGGAGCGTGCTCCCGCCGTGGATCCGCGGCGCTTTGACTCGATCGTGGGACCAATTTTGGTGGGTGTTCACAGAAAAGCCTGAGCCGATTTTAGGTGTGAAAATAATCAACTTTTGAACAGTAGAAAAATCGACAGAAACTCGAATTTTTGGGGTTTTGTTTTCGGGCCTTTTTCTTTGATCGATCTTCTAGTTACATGCTAACATGTTAGATAGAGTTTAACTAGGCTCTGATACCACTGTAAGTCCATGCTACCTCTCCCGGTACTTTCGGGAAAGCGGAATTTGGTAAAAAACAATTTTACGGAGGTGGTAACATGGACCTATAACCCGGATCTTGGTTAAACATCTATCTAGCAACCTAACTACGAGTTTCTAGCTACTCGGTTAGGGGGTTATACCTTGCTTGTCTTGAACTCCTTCGTCTTCAAGCTCCGATGGTGGTCCGGAATGGCTTCTTCTCATCGTCTCCGTACGCCGAAGATAGATCCACCTGAAAGCTCCAACCTTTAGCTCCTTCTTCGTTCTTTGAAGAAACTAGTTCACTTGGTTTGCTAAACCTAGTGAACTAGAATGAGTAGAGAAGAAATAGAATGGGATTTTATCTATGGTTCTTGATTCTCAACTCATGAGACAAGAGAACCATAGAATCAAGAGAGGGAGGAAGAGGTTGAGGGTGAGAGCAAGAGGAGAGCTCAAGAACAAGAGAGAGAATGAGCAAGAAAGAATGAGGCTCTCTTTTTGTCTTTCACCCTCTCATAATCCAAAGTGATCATAACTCATCATATCAAAAAAAGTCTTATGTGATGGTTGAAGCAACCATAACCATATCATTTCATGCACTCATTTTACACAAATGAGCAAGTAAACAAAAGTCTTTGCCATGAAATGATGGCTATGGTTATCATGATGGTCAACTAGTCAAGCCTAGTCAACCGGTCAACAAAGTCAACAAGTCAACAAAAGTCAACAAGTCAACAAAGTCAACAAAAGTCAACAACCATGTCACCATAATACTTAATTAATATAATAGTTAATCACATATCATATTCTCATTAGGGTTGAGCAAAAAGTCAAATAGTCAACGGTCAACTGTCAACAACCCTAATGAGAATCCGCTGCCTCTGCCTCCCTGTCAACTGTGCATACACACCCGCATCTGCGTTCCGAGGAACACGAATGCAAACTGGATAAATCTAATCCCATAAGGTACACTAGGATCTGGCTTAAACCAAAGCCCGCTAGTGTAAACTGTCCGGACACTGTACGTGCACAAGTGCACGGATGTGACCGAACCCTGTCGCAAAACCATGCGACCTGTCGCAATACCATGCGACCTCTACTCTTTTGCCAAAAGGCGAAAAGCTTTCTGTGTGGGACTCTAAAGACTCGACACTACGCTGGCAGTGGGTTTAACCACAGACCGCAAGCGGCACTAGCTGTGCGTAACGGTCCCCATGTAGTGCCGACAAGAAGACCGACGAGGCGAAACCCATCTGAACTCCTACTGAGCCTGAGTGTGACATTCTCCGTACAGTCCGGTCTGTTCGTCTGATACATCGCATGGCGGGCCTAGGGGGCGGTAAACGTCAGTCCCCCAATAGCGGTACAAGTCGTGCCGGAGCGAAGCCCAAAACACCCTGAGATAACACTGGAAACCTACCAGTATATCTCGTTTGCCCTGGCCAGGGACTACTCGTGTAATGGCTCTCCTAGACACAGCGCGATGTCAACCCCCAATACCGGGAGAGACGAATCCTGTCTAACCGTCACTGCCTCCAAGTGCTTCGGGACTGCACCCAACCACTACCTGTTTGCACGACTCCTTTGAGCCGTGGTAGGGTAGTGATCAAAGTACAGTGGGAACACACTCGAGGCGGAGTGACAGTGTCAAGTCAGCGGACTAAGCTGTACTCATGTCACCTGGGAACTGATAACTGACGATAGGTATAATACCAACTAGTCAGTTCCCGACGAGTCCTGTCCAGTGTACCCGTAACCTAACGAGCACCCGCATACTATCTCAAGTACGACGTACTGACGGCTGTGGGACAGACCGTCTCCCACACTGGGATGAGAAGCGCATGCGCTGGTCTACTCCGGAGTATCGATGCCCTGTCTCGATAGTCCTGCGACCAGGGACCTGCATAAGGATGTGCTTATAGATTACCCAGCCCCACTAGTGTGATGGCCATCACATCGCTGGTAATCAAGCAAAGATCCTAAGGGCTCCACTAATGTGTATAGGCGATATACAAAATATAAACACGTGTACACATTGAAGTAGAAACAAACCAAGTAGCATACTACTATTTTGAGCAAGATTGTATATACAAGGTGAATATCCCAAGCATCCATTAAGTAATATACAAACTAGTATGATACAGTAATGGCCACTAGGGCATATACACTAACACTCTCCGCTGTCAAAATCAAATCCGGGCTCTAGCGTCGGCTTCATCGGAGAATGGACGGGCTAGGTCGTCGACGACGTGCCGAAGATGATCTACGTCGAAGTATCACTAGATCGAGCTCCACCTTCACCAAGTCTTGAAAACTTGTGAAGGAAACACACTCTACTACTTGGCAAGAGGTAGAGGATGAAGAAATAGGAAGTGGGTAGACTTTAGTTTTGGATTTCTCACTCATTTCTTCAATCCACCATTGATGAAGTGAAGGTTTTCTTCTTGAGTTGAAGGAAGAAGAAGAAGAAATGATAGCATAATATTTATTAAAATAGAAAAGAAAATTCAATCTTATCATAACACTTACCATAGTTAAGTGTAGAGAGTTAACCAAAGTTAGTGAGTGGTTAGGGTTTGGCATAAAACAAAAATGGTGGACTTTTCAAAAGTTCAAGAAACTTCAACAAAAGAAATAAATAAAGCCACCATTTTCCTTTTGCCAAAAAATAAATAAAACAATAAATAAATCATTTAAAACCCTTAACCATTAACTAACTATGGTTTAAACATACATTTAACCAAGTATTGCATGTATCATCAAACATGATACAAGCAAGTGCAAAAATCATATCGCATATGCAATGCGCACATCCGAGTGAGAAAATCCGTTTAAAGTGAACCAATACTAGTTAGTGCAAAGTAATATATCAAATATATAATTATGCATTAAATCATTAAATCAACACTTGATTCAATGATCCGGTCATGTCGCACACAACCGACTAGTATTCAATGTATCGGCTTATCGAATCAATACTTGATTCGATAACTAGGTTATATCGCATACAACCATTCGATACATTCATCGCGAGAATAGAATACGGTATCACATACATGCATTATTCTCGGTCCCGCACATATCTCATATGCGCTCCTATTTCGTTTCGCTTGTGCCAGGAAACCTCTGTGTAGGACTCTAAAGACTCGTCAATACGCCGGCAGCAGGTGATGATCATATCAAACACCCACAAGCCGCAAGCGGTCTGCTAAACGTAACGGCCACCCGGGTATTGAGCGATCTGAAGATCGACGAGCAAGCCCGCTCACACTCAAGTGAATCCAACCAGTAACACTACCGTACAGTCCGGTCTGATCGTCTGATATGTCGCATATCTCGCCTAGGGGTGGTAAACGTCAGACCCCAATAGCTCGATAAGTCGTGTCGATATGAGGTCTATAACAATTCGAGAAACTACTGGTAACACTTACCTGTAAATCTCAGCAACCCTGGCCAGGGATTTCCTGTTATAGCCAATCGAACACAGCGCAACATCAACTCCCTATACCGGGAGAGACGAATCCCCTCCTATCGCTCATTGCCTCCATGTGACTCGGGACTGTACCCAAAAACCACCGTTTTGCACGCCCTCTTGGACGTGGTAAGATGGAAATCAAAGCACAGTGGGAACCACACAAGACTCTATGACGATCTCGGGTCAACAGACTACTCTGTACCAGTGTCACCAGAGAACTACCATCTGACGTGAGGTATAATACCATCTGGGAGTTCTCGGCGAGTCCGTCCAATGTACCCAGTCTCTACTGAGCACCCGTATATCATCTCTGATGTCAAACACCAATGGATATGGGATCATCCATCGCCCATCTGTATGGGTTGAGAAGGTATGCGCTAGTCTACACTGGTATATCGATGCCCCGTCTCGATACACCCACGACTAGGGACTTTGAAGGATGTACTTATGGACTACCATGTCCCCACTAGTATGATCCGCATCATAGTCTAGGTAGTCAAGTAAACATCCTAAGCGCTTTACCAACATGTAACAGAGAGACAATCAGTATACACGTTAAGGTAAAGAGCAACCAGATAGCATACTATCATGTCGAGCAAGAAAGTCCTCCCTATATATATCCCAGCATCCACTACAATATACATCTTATGTACAGTAATGGCCTCTAGGGCATACATATAACTAACAATCTCCCACTTGCACTAGGGCCATCTGTAGCAGTGGTTGTAGTATCTCATACTCAACCATCCCATAAAAGTCTCTCTCTGGGAACAGGCCTTTGTGAGTGGATCCGCTGTGTTGTCCTCTGAGTCTACTCTCCAAACCTCGATCACCCTGGAGATCAACTATCTCCATGATCAGGTGATACTGCCTTAGAATATGTCTGGATCACTGATGGGACGGACGTTCCTTGGCATAAGCCACAACTCCATTGTCACACAATGGGAGGAACTAAGTTCATCTCATGAACCAATATACACCCAGACAGCCACTTTGGTAGCATCTTAAGTAGCGATGTATCCTGCCTTTATCGTCTAGTATGTCACGGTATCTAGCTTGGAACTCTTCCAACATACCGTCCCTTTACTGAGGGTAAAGACAATGCCTGCAACTGACATTCAGTCGTCATTATCACCCTGGAACCCTTCCAGTGATTCTCCCCAGGATCGATTGATACGATCTCACTACAACTAGTGAGAATCCTAACATCCAATTAGATCTATCTCATAGATCCAAAAACCCAGGATTTAGAAGGTATCACTTTGATCCTATGTGGAGAATCATTGTGATAAGCGGAGATTGATCGAGCGTAGCATAGGAAACTCCTTCCCTATCAAGAGTATGTCATCCACGTACTCTACGAGGATCACCACCATACTCCCTACTACCTTTTTGTTTATACAAGGTTCATCTACCATTTTGATGATGTCAACTTCTTTGACTAACACATCAAAACAGACGTTCCAACTCCGCGATGCCTGCTTTATCATATAAAGCATCTTGCACACGTTTCCGCTGCTCCCACTGTCTACGAAGCCCTCTGGCTGTATACTTATAGACGCTCTCTTCCAAATCATTATTTAGAAAAGCAGTCAAGACACCCTACCACCAGAGATCGTAGTCATGGTATGCAGCCGTGGTAAGTAGGATCTGGATGGACTTAAGCTTGGTTACTTGAAAAAGGTTTCATCATAATCCACGCCTGGTAAATGATGCAAACTTTTAACAAGTCTAGCTTTGAAAGTCTCAACTTTTCCATCTACACCAAGTAATCTTCTCAAGATATACTTGCTCCTGATGGGGATTTAACCCTTCAGATATAGCAACCAAAGTCCATACTTTGTTGGTGTATAAGGATTCCATCTCAGATCGATAAACATCCGGCCATTCTCACAGAGTCTCACTCCTGATGGCCAGCTCGAAACTAGTTGGGTCATCATCTCATGATGTAATCCTCGCTCCCACTGTCATAGAGAAACCGAAGTATCTCTCAGGTGGGTGAGGAACCCTACTAGATCGGCGGAGAGGCTGAGGTTCGTTGGAATCTACTGAATCCTTTGGTTCTATCAAATCATGTGCTGTAGTTTGTATAGCTGGAACATTTCTAGTTCTACATTACAGACCTTGCCTCGAGCTTGTCCGGATTTTGCTTTTAGACATAGGCCGGACAACCCCAAATCTTAACTAACTTAAGACATGGGCTCTTCCCTTTCCATATCGCATATGAAGTGGTAGGTAACTGATTTGATTCGAACCTATTCAATAGGTATGCAGCTTCTCAAGCGCATAACTCCCAAAAGGAAACAGGTAACTCAGTATTACTCATCATAGAGCACACCTTATCACATAGGGTGTAATTGCTCTACCCCGATATACCATCGTGCTATGGTGTATACAGAGGAGTAATGCTGAGAGAGAATCTCATTCACCTTTAGAATAGTCCAGGAATTCCATGCTTAAGTATTCTTCTCCTTGATCTCATCATAGGACATAATACTTATACCCGTATTTTGGTTCTCTACTTCTATCTTATATTCTGTGAATATCTCAAAAGGTTCGGACTCATGTTTCAACAGGAACATATGACTGAATCTTGAGAGATTATCAGAGAATGTAATGAAGTATAAAGAACCAGTCCTGGCATTTGTAGACAGGGGACCTTACATACATCAACATGTATCATCCCAAGAGTTTACTAACTCTTTCTCTGTTTCCATTAAACAGAGCTATGGTCATCGTATCTTTGTGACATGACTGGCAAGTTTCATAAGATGTAAATTCAAACAGATTTAAATATGCATCTAAGTGTAACTTTAGCCAGTCGGGTCGCAATGATATGACCTAGTCTACAATGCCTTAAGAAGGATTCGTTCATTTCTGAACTTATCCTCTTGTGTGTGTTCCGTATACTAAGAACTGTAGTTTGATTTAGAACATTAATGCTTTTAGATAACGTGCCTGAACCGATCAACTTTTGATATAGGAAATGTTCAAAACATTATCCAACAATACAAAATTTTATCATTTCTTTACTAATAAAGAGAGTGATATGATTTTGTATATCAGGTTCGGTATCTAACAACATTCGTTCAGAATCAAAGTATTGGGAATACAGGGTGACAGTGACCAACAGACTTGGCTGCAACATTTGCCCCGTTTTCTGCCTCATGAAACTTATCACCCGTTCTCAGTTCTCTACCTATCTGTAGCCTTATGTAACAGATTACATATCTGGGATCCTGATCTGGTATCACATACCCAGGACGTAAAGGATACTGAGAAACAGTTCTGTATAATGAACACACCCGAAGATGATGCATCAGCATGCACTCTCTTCGTTTGGGTGGCACGGGAAATCTGGTAATCCCCAATTTCCTGCTCTGTTTTATAACAATTATAAGTTGGAGCGGGACCAACGTTCCCCAGCTCAGTATAACAAGCGGGTTCGGTCAATATTCCGTATTATTATCTTGATTAAGGCGTGATATGGTCGCTACCAGGAGAGAGAGAGAAGAAAACACTCAGCGTGCGCTCTTGCAAGAATAGATTGGTTATTATTTTATCTAATCAGGATGGCTCCCACTGCTTTTTATCAAATCTTCCTTCAAACCCTAAAAGGAAAGACTAGCCGGGATTAATTACACACTACAAGTTCGCCAATCTTTCAGCCAGGCCAGTGTCGGTACTTTGAGGGAGGTCCCCCGTGCTTTCGCACGAACCTAATTAATGTAAACCTCATTTTCCCAGAGGCGTAACCCCGTTGACACCTTTCTAGACACCTACTTGATCGGCTAATTGTAATGTATAAAACTCTCCCAGGAGTAACACTTACTCGCAGCGGGTATCGGGATCCAACTATCTCATAGAAGGTATGCAATCTCATTGCAAATTTCAACACTTGAAATTCCCGATAATATTTTGCCCCTAGCGTCCTATGACCTTGACGCAGGCCAACAAACCATAGTCCGCTAGTCAAGTTCAACCCGTCATTTCCTGATTGAATTAAACCCACCCGCACGATCCTTGACGCAGGCCAACAAAGTCGCACGACTACCCTAATCCAATCACATCATATGCTTATACAGATAAGCACCAGTTAGCTACCGCACACTACGCCTTGACGCAGGCCAACAAACGTAGCACGAATACTAACTACTACTTATCTGAAATGACGGAGGGCTACGACAGGTTTTTCTGAAAACCTATTGCGTAATGAACTCGATATCGTTGTAGAATCAAATGATTTTTAAAATGGAGTGCTTTTGAGGCTTTTCTAGTTTTGCTAAAGGAGTCACTCCCGGTGAAGGGATCGTCGGTCCTTTCCTCGTCGAATGAGGTGCGGGATTTATCATATATATCACTGTGCAAAGCAAAAACTCTTAAAAGAAATCAAAAGACAAACCGAGTGTGTAGCATCTGCCAGTTATTGCTAAAGGAGTCACTCCCGGTGAAGGGATCTCGGTCCTTTCCTCATCGAATAAGGTGCAGGATATATCTCATATACCGCTATGCAAAGCAAGAACTGTAGCTACCTGTTTTATTTTGAAATTCGATTCTACAACATCTTAGGTTTCTTTTATTTCATTAATCATATTAATGAAGTCCCATCAATTATTTACCTAAACATCACAGATAAATACGACGTACACTTATGCCATCCGCATTCGCCTCGATGTCCCCTCATGCACCGTTAGGTTAGGTAACTAATGGCAGAGCGGGGCAGGGCTAGCGCGGGTGTAAAACATAAGTAACGTCTATATAATATATCATATATACTATATACTGTATCTATCACAGAACATATCATGATCACATCACAGATATCGCAGCAGAAGAATCATATGAAATATTGGATATACTAGGATGTCCGTGTTTTCAATACGAGCCAGTATAAAACATGGATTCCACGGTCGTGATGAATAGCCAAACCCACACCCCTAGACCCCTACGAGAGCGGCAAGCAACCCTACCAATTCTGGAGTTAGGAGACCCGGACTCGACTCCTCGAGTTGGTCTCCCACTGGACTCCAGAACCCGGTTACTTGTGCTCCCCTCCTTGGGTCTATCCTAGTGCAGAAAAGTAAATAATATACAAACGGTGACAACTTCCGCAACCTGGAAGTGCCCCAATAAAAGAATATTACATACAAGTTTTTACATGAATGAAAATGAAAAACACTCATCTCACATAAAAACCCCCGGCTATTCAAACACGACGATCCAATATAACATATCCAGCAACACATAACATCACATGTCATCAACGTAAGTAAATATGCGCACCCCAATTGTCGTTGACATATAGCAACGAAACCGGCGATATCACATATTACACTTACGGTCACAGAAAAGAAAGTGTAAAACTACAACAGTTGGAATCCGCAACCTCCATAGACATCGCATGCCTAATCAAATGAAATTCTTAGACATCGCATGCCTAACAATTATAAACCCCGCATTTTGGTCTCAAAATCGAAAACACTTTTCAACATAAAGTCAGGTAATTCAACAAGATTCCCGACATCCTGATCGAATGCTCGTCGCAAACTTCAGTAGGCGGCCGCACCCCCGACGCCGTCGACGAAGTGCACCAAGGCGGAACACCGCCACCGCGAGCACCCGAACGGATGCTTTCGGCGACGGGGTTCTCCTACAGTCACTTGGTCGGGGCTATAGAGTGAGGCTGTCTATTAAGTTTACCCGGCGAGTATCCGCGTACGCTACGTGATTGCGACGGACTTTTGATCACATCAAAATTCCGTGGCAACCGATCAAGTGAGACTAAACTGCTATGTTTATAACATTCATTCAGTTATCTCATAACTTCTTGTGAATTCCAATTATTGTATCCCATTCCGGATAAATAGAAAATGTCAAACTTTCCGATCGAACAATCGAACACCCAAGTTTTCCCGATACAGATCAACACATGAAATAAGTCTAACAACATTCAGTTCGTGCCTCAGTACCAACGGTCCAGCCGTAGAAGGGTCAAGCCAACGCCTCACATGTGGCACGCCGTACTGCCCCAAACCCGAAGGTTCAAAGGGCAGTTCAAGACGGTCACATAATCAAGTTAAGGTTTGTTGTCTTCTAGAGGGTCCATCGCGTTACTTGCACTACTTAGAACGTCGTTAAACTACGGAAAAATCCAACACTTGGAAATTTCCCGACAGGGGAAAAATTGGGTATTTATATCCGGTCGAACTTTTTAATATATTCTAAAATTTATCCGGAAAGCCAAATAGACAAAATTTGATACTCCGATCGAAACACCGAATCCCCAAAATAATCCCAGAAAATACAACTCTGGAATAAATTTTAAAAATACCCAGAAAATCCAGCATAAAATAATAGGAGTTACTGTGCAAACAGTGTACGATGACGTCATCATTCCGCCGCGGAACCGCCGCAGAAGGCAGGCTCCGCCGCGGTTTGTACTGTTCATCAAAAAAAATTTGCACCATAATTCTTATTTTTTCCTGCTGAATTTTTTAGCAATTTTTAATTTGAAAAAATCCACGTTTTCAGAAAACGTCCAGAGAGCATTTTCCGGTTGGGGTTTCGGGTCGTTCGGACTTCAAAATCCGTCTAGACTTCGCCTAAGGCTCTAGCTAGGCTCTGATACCACTGTAGGGTTCCTAGGCACCCTAGTGAGGTCTCACAAGGCATCGATCATGCCAAATAAAAATTTTAACAGTGCCGAGAAACCCGACTACGGATCGTCGGCTAGAAGTTTAGGCAAAAAAGCTAACTAGTTAACACTTAACTAAGAGATACGGAAATACAACCTTTGTAGATCCGGTCGTCCACCTCCACGGCTCCGAGATGAGGTCCTCTCCGCTGTCCAAATCAAATCCGGGCTCTAGCGTCGGCTTCATCGGAGAATGGACGGGCTAGGTCGTCGACGACGTGCCGAAGATGATCTACGTCGAAGTATCACTAGATCGAGCTCCACCTTCACCAAGTCTTGAAAACTTGTGAAGGAAACACACTCTACTACTTGGCAAGAGGTATAGGATGAAGAAATAGGAAGTGGGTAGACTTTAGTTTTGGATTTCTCACTCATTTCTTCAATCCACCATTGATGAAGTGAAGGTTTTCTTCTTGAGTTGAAGGAAGAAGAAGAAGAAATGATATCATAAGATTTATTAAAATAGAAAAGAAAATTCAATCTTATCATAACACTTACCATAGTTAAGTGTAGAGAGTTAACCAAAGTTAGTGAGTGGTTAGGGTTTGGCATAAAACAAAAATGGTGGACTTTTCAAAAGTTCAAGAAACTTCAACAAAAGAAATAAATAAAGCCACCATTTTCCTTTTGCAAAAAAATAAATAAAACAATAAATAAATCATTTAAAACCCTTAACCATTAACTAACTATGGTTTAAACATACATTTAACTAAGTATTGCATGTATCATCAAACATGATACAAGCAAGTGCAAAAATCATATCGCATATGCAATGCGCACATCCGAGTGAGAAAATCCGTTTAAAGTGAACCAATACTAGTTAGTGCAAAGTAATATATCAAATATATAATTATGCATTAAATCATTAAATCAACACTTGATTCAATGATCCGGTCATGTCGCACACAACCGACTAGTATTCAATGTATCGGCTTATCGAATCAATACTTGATTCGATAACTAGGTTATATCGCATACAACCATTCGATACATTCATCGCGAGAATAGAATACGGTATCACATACACGCATTATTCTCGGTCCCGCACATATCTCATATGCGCTCCTATTTCGTTTCGCTTGTGCCAGGAAACCTCTGTGTAGGACTCTAAAGACTCGTCAATACGCCGGC
The DNA here is from genome assembly GCA_030015575.1 of Agapanthus africanus. Classification (NCBI taxonomy): domain Eukaryota; kingdom Viridiplantae; phylum Streptophyta; class Magnoliopsida; order Asparagales; family Amaryllidaceae; genus Agapanthus; species Agapanthus africanus. The sequence continues at coordinate 301,024,953 of CM057343.1, read as the reverse complement.
AGCAGGTGATGATCATATCAAACACCCACAAGCCGCAAGCGGTCTGCTAAACGTAACGGCCACCCGGGTATTGAGCGATCTGAAGATCGACGAGCAAGCCCGCTCACACTCCAGTGAATCCAACCAGTAACACTACCGTACAGTCCGGTCTGATCGTCTGATATGTCGCATATCTCGCCTAGGGGTGGTAAACGTCAGACCCCAATAGCTCGATAAGTCGTGTCGATATGAGGTCTATAACAATTCGAGAAACTACTGGTAACACTTACCAGTAAATCTCAGCAACCCTGGCCAGGGATTTCCTGTTATAGCCAATCGAACACAGCGCAACATCAACTCCCTATACCGGGAGAGACGAATCCCCTCCTATCGCTCATTGCCTCCATGTGACTCGGGACTGTACCCAAAAACCACCGTTTTGCACGCCCTCTTGGACGTGGTAAGATGGAAATCAAAGCACAGTGGGAACCACACAAGACTCTATGACGATCTCGGGTCAACAGACTACTCTGTACCAGTGTCACCAGAGAACTGCCATCTGACGTGAGGTATAATACCATCTGGGAGTTCTCGGCGAGTCCGTCCAGTGTACCCAGTCTCTACTGAGCACCCGTATATCATCTCTGATGTCAAACACAAATGGATATGGGATCATCCATCGCCCATCTGTATGGGTCGAGAAGGTATGCGCTAGTCTACACTGGTATATCGATGCCCCGTCTCGATACACCCACGACTAGGGACTTTGAAGGATGTACTTATGGACTACCATGTCCCCATTAGTATGATCTGCATCATAGTCCAGGTAGTCAAGTATACATCCTAAGGGCTTTACCAACATGTAACAGAGAGACAATCAGTATACACGTTAAGGTAAAGAGCAACCAGATAGCATACTATCATGTCGAGCAAGAAAGTCCTCCCTATATATGTCCCAGCATCCACTACAATATACATCCTATGTACAGTAATGGCCTCTAGGGCATACATATAACTAACAAAAACTTCACCTGTTTTATATCTTAAAAAGGTTTAGATTTCTGGGCTTCGGCTTACTTGAATTACTTTACGCCTTTAGACGTTGGGTGATTTAAGTGCCGGTCACGAGCTAATATTTTGGGTCGTGACAAAGTTGGTATCAGAGCGCTAGGTTTAACCTTGGTTCGAGTCTAGGTTTGACTATGCGGAGTCTAGAGCATATATACTTATATTCGGAACATAGACTTGACCTTACGGAACTTAGACTTGGTCGAGGGGGTATTAGACCAGAACTATCGTCGCATAGGTTGACCTTGATTGATGGAGTAGGTGACTTAAGTAGAGTGACGTACCGTGTGTGTGTTCCGCGGCATACTTACGATACGCTACTCTACTTAAGAAGCCTTAGGATGTACATTTTATTGCACTGTATTATATTCATTCTTATGATCTATCCTCATAGATATCGGTTTATGGTTTCTGTTAACACGGTTGCATAGGCAGAGAGAGCTGCGGCTAGAGTTGCGGTCAGCATGAGCTCGTCTTGGACAAGGACTGACCATGGCGTAATTCCGGTGATACACGATTGCATAGATGTGTCGTTTTATTGTGTTTTTCGCGCCATGAGAATTTGATAGATTACTTTTACTAAAATTTCTCGAACGTCCCGATCAACACCAGAGGATTGGGCCACTGCTAGAGGACGGCTAAAATATGATGACCGTCAAGGCACCCCTTATTGTTGATGATTGAGGCATTGTTTAGCGTATGGACGAATGAGCCAGTTGTTGCCGCGAATGACAAGATAGCGCCCCAGATGTTTGAAGCTATTGCAGCATGAGTTTATACTTAGAGATATGATAGAAGATCGCTAGTCACCCAAGGATGAATGACTAGGACATGTGGTTCGTTGCCTACCCCGATGCGAGGTTCTCAGATTGATTGATTCCAGCTTGAGAAGACTTCACGCAGGTACGTTGAGAGTCGATAAAAAATGATCGAATGTCAGAAACCCATTTTTCCAAGTTTAAGGTATTCGGAAAAACATGCAAGTAATTCTGTAGACCCTCTAGAAGAATGAAACCCTAACTCGACATAATGACCACAGAAACGCTTTTGAACCTTAGGGTTTGCAGCAGTTCCGCGGTGCCATTAATGAGGCTTGGGTTTGCCCTTCTACGGCTGGTCCATAGGTACTGTGGCATGTACTGGATATTATTAAACTGTGCACGAGTGTTGAGCTCTCGGGGAATTATAGGACTTTGATGAATCGATCGAAAAGTTCGACGTCGTCCGGATATCATGTGATAGGATACAATACTTAGAATCTATAGAAGACTAATTTGAGTTTTACAAGTCTAGCAGTTTAGTCTCAGTTGATCGGTTGCCATAGGGTTTTGATGAGATGATGATATTCGTTGGATGATCCGATAAGTGATCAGTAAGTGGACCAAGTTCAGATAGAGGACCTCACCCAGATGCGTTGTGAGTTGATCGAGAACGGACGGATATAGCGTATTCCTCCGATGGTTAGGACGAATTCCCGAGGACGTGTTCGGCTAGAGATCTTCTACAGAGTGACGAAGATACCGAGTTCGTGATTTCGAGTTCATGATTTCGATTCCTTATGAGAGATTCCGGATTGACTATAGCCGAGGACATTTGCAGTACACTGATAGCATGACGTGACGTCGAAGCGGATGATAATAAAGACAAGTGGAACAAGACGTTCGTGTGTGAGATTAACGAGCTGTTGTTACTCCCCGTTGAGATTAGAGATCGAATGTGTATACTGAGGCGTTGGGATACGGCCAGTTCCCGAGAAAATGTTGTGCTGAGGACGCAGATGTCCAGAAAGCAAGAAAAGATTATGTAAGAGCACCAGCCTCCGTATAGTTCGGCATAGGCAAGATCGGAAGAGACCCTGAGCAGGTTCCTTCCAGGACACCGCTGTGATAAGATTTGCACCCAGGATCAGTTGTGTCACGTGTATTCAGAGGACCAGAGGCTGACTCCAGTGACGTGCTGGTTTACGAGTGGTCATACTAATTGGCCAAGAGATGACCAGAGGAGTATCAGAGCGGAATCGTTTCCGTTAGTACACCGGACCGGGCCGACGAGACGATGGATTGCGAGATTGGTAATCCACAGAGAAAATGAGGACCCAGAGACAGAGGATGCCAGCCAGTGAGCAGGAGGCAAGCGGATGTTCTTGCTCTGCCAGTTTTGGGCGCATCGATATTTTCGACATTGTAGGAGGTGTACCTCAATGTCATTTTTTGGGATTTACGTTTGTGATCCGAGTATCACGCTTATATCGCTTGGATTTGAGTTTTGATGACTGAGTTTCATGATATTGATTTCGTGCACCATGGCCGCACCTACTGGGTATTTACATTTTGTGCATAATTATTGCACTTGATATATATATTTTATGCACCGTAGTGTTGATTTATGATCTGTGCATATCTATTGCACGTGATGTCGATTTTGTGCCTTGGCTGCACATGTTTATGATTTCCTGGATTTCATACAGTTGATTTGATTTTGTGCGTGTGGTACGCACTCGATTTGATTTTGCACTCGGTATAGCTTATATGTGCTTGCAGTGCATTGATATGTGTTTTGTGCACGCAGTTGCATACGTTTATGATTTTATACACCTTGGTACACTCGGTGTTGCTTTTTACGCATTTGAGTTATTGATTGGTATTTTGTGCATTTGATGCACCAGATTTGATTTTGTGCACACCAGATACACTCGATTGGGATATTCATTGTGCAGGTTAGTTGCATTGAGTTGAGATTTTCGTGCACAATAGATGCACCAGATGTTGTTGTCGTGCACACCTATTGCACTGGACAGATGTTTTCGTGCACACCCGTTGCACTTAGTTTTGCTTTTGTGCATGTTGTGGCACTTGTATTTGGATTTGATTTCCGTACGCACCAGACGCACGCGATTGTTGGATACGCCTTTTGAGGCTGGTTTTGCTCTTGAGCACCTTGTTTTCATGACGGGTAATATATTATGTAGTAGCCGAACAGGACTGATCTGAGGACAGTACCTGAGTACTTTGCAGGCATAAAAAGTTTAACAAGAGGTTTTCAAAAAGGAGCTATAGTCTCGCTATTTCTTACGTGTTTGTAAGCGACACGAACGTTATAAAGGAAAACCTTTTGGGATATTTCAAAACGGCGGAACGTATATTTAAGCAAAACATATATGAATGTATATTTATTACTTTACAAATGAGCATCCGTCCCTTGTGCCGTGAGTTACGCATCACACGGCAATTCAGAAAAGATTTTGCATGTGTTTTATTCAGTATTAAGATTTTCCAAGGATGCGTACTATACAAGTATTATAGTATTTGACTAGTGCATATTGGATTTCAGTAGTGGATTTCGAGATCTGTATCTCTATTGTAACTTCGAGGGTATGCGTGCAAATCCGATGATTTGCATGATGCTTGACGGAGTTCGATTTTTAGTTTTGTACTCATTTTCAGGCGCACGCGATGCGCTGTAGTATTTCTATATCTTCCATGATTTCGAAGCCCTGTTGATTTGAGTTGAGTATTGAAATGTTTTAGTATTTGGAGGTTTAAATTTAAATTCGGGGACGAATTTATTTAAGGGGGAAGATTGTAACATTTCAGAAAATATAAAATATTATTTTTGGAATTTAATATTAAAATAATATACTTCACGAAAACTAATCGATTTGCGAATAAGGATTTTTCATAAAATGGTATAAGTATATACCAATATTTGGAAATTTATCAGAGATTAAAATGATTTATTTATTTTAATGATATTTATCGGATTTTTAGTCAAATCCGTGTTTTTACAGTTTTTCCGTGTCATGTGCATGTTGGGTTTGTGACTTGTGAGTGTGTGAGAAAGAGAATGAGTTAACAAGAGAAAAGAAAAAGAAAAGCAAAAGAAATAAAGAGTTGAGTGTGAATGGAATACCAATTAGTTGTCATGGTTAAAAATGGAGAGTAAAACAAAATGAGATATTTTGTGAGGGGTGAGAATAAGAGAGAGTGAGGGTAGGAGAGAAAGAGAGGGCTGCCATTATTTCCTCCCATTACTTTTCTTCAACTCCTTCCTCCTCATTTCCCCCCCTACCTCCATCTTCTAGCATCATCTCCAATCCTTCACCAAAACCCTATACCCCTTTCATTACAAACATGAACCACCTCATTCTCTACACATTGGACCTTGCAAGTTTGGATTTTGGAGATTTTGAGAAACTAGGGTTTTTCTTGAGTTGCCAAATGAGGTATGTCTCCTTTCATATTAGTTTAGTTTTTAGTTTCCTTGCATTCAAATGTAGTCTAGAGTTAAACAAGTGTGGATTTTGATCTTGGAATATTCCCAAGTTGCTGTTGACGGATAAGTAGATGTGTAGTGAGTGTTTTAAGACCTTAGGGATTGATTTCAAGACCTGGATATGAGATTAGAACCCGAAATACGAACTTAGAATTTTCCCGACGTCAGAATTGTGACAGATTGTGACGGTGTATGAGAATCTAGGATGACCCGGGACCATTATAAATAAAGTTCCCTTGACAGTAATATGAGCAGGCAACCTAGAAGCCACACCTGAAACCCTAGCTCCTAATGCATTAATCCGGCCGCGGATTTATTCATTGTGGCCGCAAATTGCGGCCACATTTTGGTGGAATTCAATGATTTTTGGTTGGTGAGTCCCTTAGGTGATATCTAGAGCAACCCTATATGCAAAATTCCCAAGTTTGGCCTAGGGTGAAATCTGGGAGTGATTTCCTTCATTGCTGCATTTGGTATTTGCGATTTATGAACTTGGGTTTTAATTTTGATATTGTATTTGGTTGTTGGGCGTTTGTACTTCAACAACAAGGATTTGTTTGGTTGTTTTGTATGAGTAGGCTATAGGTTCTAACCTATGAGCGCACCGTGTGCCGTATTGGTTTTCTGGTGTCACGACCCAAAATAGCCCGTGACTGGCACTTGAATCATATGAAGCCTATAGAACCCTATCTAATTCAAGTAAGCCAAAAGCCCAGAAATCTAAAACCATTTTAAGGAGTAAATAAGAAACTAGTTTTTAAGAAGTGAAGAAAACAGATTTTTTAAACAAGGGTTTTAAAATAGGTAAGCCGAATATGCATTTTAAATCCTCCATATCTTTTCTAAAAATTTCGGCAGAGTTTCCTTTGTAAATACTAGCCCCGAACGGGGTATAACAAGAATAATATATATGCAATGATAAAAGGCATCCCCAAGCTGATAAAAGGCATCCCCAAGCAGGAGCTAGCTCTTCGTCAATCGACGGTCACAACCACGCAAACAGTATAATATACAACGCCGAAGGGCGAGGATCAAAACTCAAAAAGAAACTCAAAATCAACATGAAAACCCATAATACTACAACGCGTGACTCTAAGGTCGAAATAATATATAACTGGTTTTCTAAGTCTGAAACAATATACAAGTATTTTTTGGTTGATGGAATTCCTAGATACAACTGAATAATATATGTACAATGGTGGTTCTGATGCAAAAGAACCCACCTCCCAAAGCAAATCACCCGTAAGGGAAGCAGTGTGCCAGAAATGCCGCCATGGAACCTGTACGGCAAAACCTGCAAGAACTGTGGCACAACGGGGGTGAGTTGCCAACTCGTGAATAGAAAACATCACCGAGCAGAAATCGTATGTATGACACAATCCTAGGTCAATACGATCAGATATATATATAAACCTCAAATGAATAAGTCTGAAGCATGATAAGGTGGCAATGTAACATCTACACATGAGTGTAGTGCCAAGTGCTCGTGCCAGTGCCTCAGGTAATAACATATCGTAAATATGAGGTATGATCAATGTCGACTATATCATGAAGTCAATAAGTATGTGGATATCATCCAACTAGGTAATCAATGCCATCAATGTCAATATACGTATGTGGAAATCGCCCACGTGTCACCCAATGACAATAAACATCATGCATGTAAATATCATAAAACATATGCATGGAAATATGAGGATATAAATCAACATGCGTCGCTCGCGACATATCAAATCATGGAACCTGAGTGTCAAGCATCGACACTCGAAAATATCATGAAACCTGTGCCTATAATCGGCACGTAAATCCTCATATATCAGGCTCCATCAGTCCGGGGCGGCCCATATCATCTTTCAACTGCGGTCGATATCCTCCGGATATCTACCGAGCTCAAATACAATCACCAGAAGGTAGTAGTCCATCTGCCAGGTGTTAGTTATATGTATGCCCTAGAGGCCATTACTGTACATACGATGTATATTGTAATGGATACTTTGACATATATAGGGAGGACATTCTTGCTCGACATGATAGTATGCTATCTGGTTGTACTTTATCTTAACATGTACTCCGATTGTCTCTATGTTACATGTTGATAAAGCCCTTAGGATATGTACTCGACTACTGGGACTACGATGAGATCATACTAGTGGGGCCACGGTAGTCGATGAGTACATCCTATAACTGTTCCCGGTCGAGGGTGTATCGAGACAAGGCATCGATGTACCAGAGTAGACTAGCGTATACGCATCTTGACCGATATGATGGGCGATGGATGATCCCATATCCATCGGTGTTTGACATCAAGGATGGTGTACAGGTGCTCAGTAGAGACTGGGTACACTGGACGGACTCGCCGAGAACTCCCAGATGGTATTATACCTCACGTCAGATGGCAGTTCTCCGGTGACACTGGTACAGGTTAGTCTGTAGACTCGAGATCGTCATAGAGTCTTGTGTGATTCCCACTGTGCTTTGATTTCCATCATAACACGTCCAAGAGGGCGTGCAAAATGGTGGCTTTTGGGTACAGTCTCGAATCACATGGAGGCAATGAGCGATAGGAGGGGATTCGTCTCTCCCGGTATAGGGAGTTGATGTTATGCTGTGTTCGATTGGCTATAACTGGAAATCCCGGGCCAGGGTTGCTGAGATTTACTGGTAAGTGTTATCAGTAGTTTCTCGAACTGTTAAAGACCTCATATCGACACGACTTATCAAGCTACTGGAGTCTGACATTTACCACCCCTAGGCGAGATATGCGACATATCAGACGAGGAGACCGGACTGTACGGGAGTGTTACTGATTGGATTCGCAGAAGAATGTACAGGCTTGCTTGTTGATCTTCTGATCGCTCAATACCTGGGTGGCTGTTACGTTTAGCTGATCGCTTGCAGCTTGTGGGTGTTTGATATGATCATCACCTACTGCCGGCGTATTGACGATTCTTTAGAGTCCTACACAGAGGTTTCTTGGCTCAGGAAAAACGGAGTAGGAGCACATATGTGATATGTGCAGGACCGAGGATAATGCGATATGAGATACCGTATTATATTCTCGCGATATTTGATATCAGCCAGGTCATCGGATCAAGTATTGATTCGATGAATCGGTAAATGATATATTAGTCGGTTATATGCGATATAGCCGGATTGTTGGATCAAGTGTTGATTCGATGATTTAATGTATAATTATATATATAATATATTAAATTACATTAACTAATATAAGCTCACTAAAAGATTCTTTTTCTCACTCGGGTAATACATTGATATATATGCGATATATGTTAAATGTATTATTTTATTTTGTTGCAATAAATATTATATATATGATATATAATATTGTAACATGATATGGTTATTAATGCAACATGTTTAGTGGAGATTAAACATGGTTAGGGTTTGATTTGGGTTAAGCTTTTCTAGAAGTTTCTAGAAGGTTTTGTTTTGTTTTGTGCAAAGATATTTGTGTTGATATTTTAAGTGACTCATTCTTTAACCCAACCAAAACCCTAGCCCTAGTTAAATCTCTACAAAGGTTACATTGATCATGGTTGCATTTCTAACCTCATACTTGACTTTCATTATTCATCACAAAAGGATTCTTCATCTTCTTCCTTGAGTTCTTCATGGAAAAGCTTTCTAGCTTCTACAAAGGTGATGAAAATGAGTGAGAAATAGAAAACAAATAAGAGCTAAAATCCTACTTCATCATCCTTATCTATCATAGCCTTTTAGATTAGGGTGTTCACTTCATTTAGTGAGTGAGAGCTTGTGTTAATGAAACTTCAAGGTAGATCATCTTTGCTATCGAAGATCGGAAGCAAGCTTGCATCTTTCTCTTCGTGGAGCCTCTCGAGAGTCCGGAACTTGATGATCACAGCGAAGGGACCACAACACGGAGCTTATGAAGTGAATGACCGGACTACAAAGGTTGTAATCCCAAACTCTTAGATGTTAAATTGTTTAACATGCTTTGTTTCGCCTAATCTCTAGTCTAAGATCTTGGTTTAGGGTTGTTCGGCACGGCTAAATTTTAAATCGGGCATGGTTGATGCCTTATAGACCCTTTTGCGTGTGCCTAGCATCCCTACAGTGGTATCAGAGCTAAGCTAGAGCTTTAGGCGAAATCTAGATGAAGTTTAAAGTCTGATCGAACTCCGAATACCCGTAAAACCCTAGTTTCTGGAAATTTTTCAAAAAGTTGATTTTTTCTGTATTAAAAATACTCAAAAAATTCAGCAGGGTATTTTAGGAATTACTGTGAAACCCGACCCCCTAAATCAACCAAAGCGCCATGGAACCGCGGCCAAACCAGGGTATTGGCGGCGGTTCCGCGGCAACAATTGAAGATTGAGGGATAGTGTTTGCACAGTAATAACCGTAGGTACTTCCTGATGCTTCTGAGGACTTTTAATATTTGCTCAAGTGTTGAGTTTTCTGGGTTATATTGGGAGCTCGTTGATTCAATCGGAAAGTATAACTTCGTTTAGTTTGTCCGGGTAATTTCTAGAACGTGTTAAAAAGTTCGAATGGATATCAATAACTCACTTTTTCCCCTGCCGGAAAATTTCCAAGCGTTGGATTTTTCTATAGTTTAAGAACGTTCTAAGTCGTGCAAGTAACGCGGTGGACCCTCTAGAAGACAACAAACCTTAACTCGGTTATGTGACCGTCTGAACCGCCTCTAAACCTTAGGGTTTGGGGCAGTACGGCGTGCCATATGTGTGGCGTGTTAGTTTTTATGCCCTAGAGGCCATTACTGTATCATACTAGTTTGTATATTGCATAATGGAAGCTTGGGATATTCACAGTTGTATTGACAGTTTTGCTAAAAATGGTAGTATGCTACTTGGTTTGTGTCTACTTTAATATGTGCATATGTTTCTTGTAACGTATCGCTTATACATATTGGTAGAGCCCTTAGGATCTTTGCTTGATTACCAGCGTTGTGATGGCAGTCACACTAGTGGGGGCTGGGTAGTCTATAAGCAACATCCTATACAGGTCCATAGTCGTAGGATTATCGAGACAGGGCATCGATACTCCGGAGTAGACTAGTGTGTACGCTTCTCATCCCAGTTGGGGAGATGGTCTTTCCTACATCCTTCAGTACGTCGTACTGGAGATAGTATACAGGTGCTCGTTGGGTTACGGGTACACCGGACAGGACTCGTGGGGAACTGTTGGTTGGTATTATACCCGTCGTCAGTTAACAGTTCCCAGGTGACATGAGTACAGCATAGTCCGCAGACTTGACACTGCTACTTCGCCTCGAGTGTGTCCCACTGTTCTTAGACTGCTACCCTACCACGGCTCAAAGGAGTCGTGCAAACAGGTAGCAGTTGGGTGCAGTCCCGAGCACTTGGAGGCAGTGACGGTTAGACAGGATTCGTCTCTCCCGGTATTGGGAGTTGATATCGCACTGTGTCAGAGAGCCATTACGCAAAGTCCCTGGCCAGGGCAAGCGAGATTTACTGGTAGGTTCCAGTAGTTTCTCAAGGTGTAATGGGCTACGCTCCGACACGACTTATACCGCTATTAAGGGACTGACACTTGCCGCCCCCTAGGCCTGATATGCGATAGTCTTAGACGAACAGACCGGACTGTACGGATATTGTCACATCAGGCTCAGTAGGAGTTCGGATGGGTTTCCTCATCGGCTTTCTTATCGACATCTACCTGGGGACCGTTACATACAGCTAGTGCCGCTTGCGGTCTGTGGTTAAATCCACTGCCAGCGTAGTGTCGAGTCTTTAGAGTCCCACACAGAGAGTTTCCCTGCTTCGAGCGAAACGATATAGAGGTCGTATGGTTTTACGACAGGATTCGGACGCATACGTGTTTTGACGCACGTACGATGTTCGGACAGTTTTTACTAGTTGGCTTTGGTTTAAGCCAGATTCTAGTATTGGATTATTGGATTTATACAGTCTAAAGTTTTTCCGTGTTTTCACGGATAGGAGGGGCGTTCTCGTAATTTGTCGGGAAGCTTCTAGAAGGATGATGACTTAGAGGGTAAGGTGGCATTTGCATTTATTGGATTAATGAGTCATGAGAGTGAATCATCCATAGAGTTAATGTTGCATTAATGTTTTAGATGACTCATGAGATGAATCACTCTATGAATTAATGAAGCATGATGACACATATTTATTTGTTATTCATTTTAATAAAATCATATGCTTCATATATTCAAATGATATCATTCATCCAAAAGGATTCTCACTCTCACCTTCTCTCTCCTCAAGCCCTCTCTCTTCAAACCCTAACCCTAACCTCTCATGTGTTGAGATCAAGGGTTAGCTAGACTAATACATCCATAATCCAACTCTATATCACCTAGGTTGCTTAGATTAGCACTTTGAGAAACCTAGTTACCTCAAGTTAGAGGTCAAGCTTGGAGTAGAAGCTCTCGGGTGGATCGTCTTTGACTCGAGGAGGCCGTTGAGGTGCCGACGTTCCAAAGAGCCTACGAGGAGTGGTGGGCAGCGATGAAGACCCGAAAGACAAGTAACGTGAGGTATAACTTCGAATCCGAGTAGTTAAACCTCTCGTAGTTTGCTAGTAATGGTTTAGACACGATCCGTATGCTTAAGTCCGTGTTACGAAGCTTTGATAATCGTTTTTCATATATTCCGCCTCTCCGCAAGCTCGTGGGGTGCGTGGCATGGACTTACAGTGGTATCAGAGCCAACTAAACCTTTACTAGCTTGTTAGCAACTAATTAGAACTTCGATCGTCGGAAAAACGCGAAAACTTAACCCGGACCCCTATCAGTTTCTGTTAATTTTAAACGTGTCGAAAAAAATATTTGATATGCCTTAAAATTCACAGCAGGGGAATATAAGAATACTGGGAAAATATGATGCAGTAACTCGGCAAGATGGCCGCGGATCCGCGGCCGAATGGTGCTTTTCGCCGTGGATCCGCGGCCCAATGGTGCTTTTCGCCGCGGATCCGCCGCGGAGTCAACCCCGAGTTGACTCGGATTTTCACAGAAATTCATATTTTAAAGTGTTTTGTTTTCCAGTATATTCTGTTTCTGCCCAGGTTACTTCTGTGCTGGCTTGCATTTGGGGTAGACACGGAAAAAGGTTGTCGATCGATGTTCTAAGTTATTTGCTAATCGGGTTTTTATCTGTAATGTTTAATGTGTTCATAAACCTCCCCTAACTGCTAGTATGTCGGTTGGCAGGGGGTTGCACATTTCTGTAATGTTTAATGTTTGTGTATATGAACTTGATTGGATCGTTGTGATGATTAGCCGGGGTTTAAGATGTATTTTATATTAATTCATTCGATGTAAATTGTAATATGATGTAATATTCTTTTGCGGGCTATATCAGGTTGCGGTTGTAGCCACCGTTGTATTATTTCATTTACTGTTTTTTGCTCCTAGGATAGACCCAAGATGGGGTACACAAACTACCGGGTACGTTGAAGTGTGTAGTGGCCTACTCACGTTGTTGAGGGAGACCGCTTCACTTCGGGTACTTGGCGGGTAGTTTGCCGTACCCGTAGGGGTCTAGGGTGGGGTAATGGCTATTCATCACAACTGTGTAATCCGTCTTTTGTTGTAGGCTCAAAGGAAAAGCGGATTGCTTGTATATCCAATAATGTTCATCAGTGATCTGGAATGCCTATTATTGCGTCTGACGAATGTACAATATCTATATATGATAGCTATTTAGACGTCACTTATGTTTTACACCCGCGCTAGCCCAGCCCCCGCTCTGTCGTTACTTAAGTAACCTAACGAGTGATGACGGGACCCAGTGGCAAATGCAGATGGCATAAGAGGACGTTGTATTTTCTTTGTTTTCTGCAATGATAGGTTAAATGATGGGACACATTATTTTAATGCAAAGAAAATAAACCAAAGTTGAATCGTTAGAACAAATTTAAAAGAAACCACTCGGTTATTTTAAAAGTGCAGAATTTTTTAATTGCGAAGCTTTAACCACTCCTTTTAAAAAAGTTATCAGGTTCCTTCGATTATATCAAGTTCACTACGTTCACGGTTTCGCCAAAACCAGTCGTAGCCCTCCGTCATTTCTTATGGATGGTCAGTAGTATTCAAGCTATGTTTGTTGGCTTTCGTCAAGGCATAGTGTTTGGTAGCTGCTGGGGTATTCATTTGTTGCATAGATAGATGAGTTGGTTTGGGACAGTCGTATTACCTTGTTGGCTTTCGTCAAGGGTATGTACGGGTGGGTTCAAATTAACAAGATAATAATGGGCAGAACTTGACATGTGACTTATGATTTGTTGGCTTTCGTCAAGGTCATAAGAACATGGGGCAAAAATCCATATCGGGAGTTTCTAAAGAAACTGAAACTTGCTAGTGTTGCATACCATTTGGAGTTTGATGAATGTTGGTAGGATTCCTTCAACATTATCATACGATGATATTTGGATCCCGATCTTACTGTGAGTATATGCTACTTATCAGGAGATTCGTCACTTAACGATCAATGCTATAAACCAAGTAGGTGTCGAGAAAGGTGTCAGCGGGGCTACGCCCCCAGAGAAAAGAGATTATTTAATTAAGGAACTTCGCGAAAGCGTTGGAAAACCTCCCTCGAAGTACCGACACTGGCCTGGCTGAACGGTTAAGCAAGTATTGTACAGTGAGAATAGTCCTGGCTAATTCTTCTTTTATGGTTTGAGGAAGGATTCGAGAAATAGTGGGAGCCATCCAATTTAGATAAATTAAAAACCAATCTAAACTTGCAAGAGCATCATGCTAAAGTGTTTTCTTCTCTCTCTCTCATTGCAGCGACCTTGTGACCATGACTAGGTTACATCTAGATAACAAGTTGAGTGAATCTAACTTATATGACTGGCAAAGGTCTGTTCAGATGTCCATTGCCTATGATAAGCTGGACCACCCTATTACTACTTAAGATCCCGCCGTCCCAGGTCCAGTTTCCACCGTCGCGGATATGGATATCCGTCAGACAAGGGAAAAGGATAAAGCGAAAGCCAAGTGCCTCGTGTTGGCTTTAGTTGATGGTGTATACCAGAAGCAGCACGAGAAGATGGACTCAGTTTCCATCTTTCTCCATAATAAAGATTTATATGGAGAGCAATCTCATATCGCAAGATATGAGACCTCGAACGAATTAATTCAAGCGAGGTTGGCTGTCGGGTCATCTGTAGGGGACGACGTCCTTATAATGACTAGCTATATTGATGAGCTCAAGGACCTGGAGACCACGTTGGGAAACAGGTCATACGCTGACTTATTTCCACAGTCCCTACCCTCTACTTACACCCTGAAAGAAACCAGGGAGACACAAGCTCTGCTTAATGGGGGGCCTTCTTCTTCTACATCCAGGGCGAAAGCAAAGGGTGAAAAGAAGAAGACCTCTACAAAGCCGATATACGGTGTCAGTAAAGTAGGAGGAAAGGGAAGAGCAAAAGTTTCGGGACTTGGTGTAGGTAAGGAGGGATGTTCCTATTGTTATGGGAACGGGCATTGGCAGAAGGATTGCAGGGCTTTGGAAGCCAGTAGCCAGGATACGAAGCATGTTGTGGCTTCGGCCTCTAGTGTGTTTGTAATTGAGAACTGTTTGTCAATTAACTCTACTTCCTGGGTACTAGATACCGGAGCAGGATCTCATATTTGTAATTCATTACATGCTTTGAGAAACCGTAGAGTTATAAGGGTAGATGATTTGTCTCTCAGAGTTGCAAACGGAATAAGCGTGGACGCTGAATCCGTGGGAGAATATCGCCTAGGTTTGACAAGTGGGCAGATATTGATTCTACGTAACTGTTTGTATGTACCTAGTTTGACTTGTAATATCATATCAGTGTCCTCACTTTCGAGAGAGGGATATGATTTTACATTCGTAAGCGATGTAGTTCACATCCACCTAAATCAAGTTCTGATTGGGTCCAGTACATTAGATGATGGTATATACGTATTGAGTCAAGCTCAGGTTTTCAATATCCAGAACACACTCAAAAGAAAGTCTCCAGAAATAAAGCAGGCTTTCTTATGGCATTGTAGACTGGGTCACATCAATGAAACACGATTAACTAAGTTACATAGAGAAGGATATTTGAATACGTTCGAATATCAATCTTATGCTACTTATGAATCTTGTCTCATATGAAAGATGACAAAGACTCCGTTTACTGGACACGGAGTAAGAGTGAGCGAGCTCTTAGGGATCGTACACAGTGACGTGTGCGGTCCAATGTCTACACATGCGCGAGGTGGTTATTCCTACTTCATTACTTTTACGGATGATTTCTCTAGGTATGAACATATCTTCTTGATGAAGCACAAATCCGAGGCCTTTGAGAAATTCCAGGAATACAAGAATGAAGTGGAAAACCAAACAGGCAAAAGTATCAAGACACTGAGATCTGATCGAGGTGGTGAATACTTAAGTGCCGAGTTCCTGGGTTACTTAAAAGAGAATGGAATTCTCTCTCAGCTTACTCCTCCATACACACCACAACATAATGGTGTATCGGAAAGGAGGAATCAAACCCTATTGGATATGGTTCGTTCTATGATGAGTAAGGCTGAGTTACCACGATCTTTCTGGGGTTATGCACTAGAATCAGCTGCATATCTTTTGAACAAGTTTCCAACCAAGACTGTGCCTACCACACCATATCAGATGTGGAGTGGGAAGAAACCCTATCTTCAGTACCTGAAGACATGGGGATGTCCAGCTTTTGTAAAAAAGTAGCATCCGGACAAGCTCGAGGCACGCTCAGTACAGTGTAAGTTTGTGGGATATCCAAAGAACTCCATGGGATATTGTTTCTATTACGCAGAGGAATAAAAGGTTTTTGTTTCTCGTCATGCCCACTTCTTAGAAGCTGAATTTTTAGAAAATCAGAAGAATGGGAGCGCAGTAGAACTGGAAGAAATTCCAGAACCACAAGCTGTTACTGAAAGTATGGTAGAACCAGAGGTTTCTGAAGAAAGTGACATACCATCGCCTATCCGCAGAAGTAGTAGGCAGTCTCATCCACCCGAGAGATACTGCGGTTTTCTCATAGACGGGGATCGAGAAGATTGCATCATTGATAATGATGACCCTACTAGCTTCCAGCAAGCCATTCAGAGCGGCGACTCGGTAAAATGGCTGGATGCAATGCGGACCGAAATGGAGTCCATGTATACTAACAAAGTATGGACTTTGGACATTGCTCCAGATGGGGTAAAACCCGTAGGATGCAAATGGATCTTTAGAAAGAAGATTGGTGTAGATGGACAGGTTGAAACCTATAAGGCTAGACTTGTTGCAAAGGGTTTCCGTCAAAGACCTGGTTTGGACTATGACGAAACCTTTTCTCCAGTGGCTATGCTCAAATCCATTCGGGTCCTTCTTGCTATTGCTGCCTTCCACGATTATGAGATCTGGCAGATGGACGTAAAGACGGCCTTTCTAAATGGTAATTTGGAAGAGTGTGTCTATATGGATCAGCCAGAGGGATTCATTCAGAGTGGGAGCAGTGGTAAAGTGTGCAAGTTGCTTAAATCCATTTATGGACTAAAGCAAGCATCACGGAGTTGGAACATCTGTTTTGATGATACTGTCAAAGAATTCGACTTTATCAAAAATCCAGATGAACCATGCATATACAGTAAGATTGTAGGGAGAGCTGTAGTATTCCTCGTCTTGTACGTGGATGACATTCTCCTAATAGGAAATGATATTCCTATGCTACAATCAGTCAAAAGATTCTTGTCACAGAAGTTCTCCATGAAGGACCTAGGTGATGCCACCTATATTCTGGGGATCCAGATCTATCGTGATAGATCAAAGAGGATGTTGGGACTTTTGCAGTCCAGGTACATAGACAACATATTGAAAAGATTCAGTATGGAAGATTCTAAGCGCGGTAACCTACCGGCTTGTCACGGAATCACCCTCTCCAAAGAGTTGTCTCCCAAGACTGATTTGGAAAGGGATCGCATGTCGATTATACCCTACGCTTCTGCGGTAGGCTCTATAATGTATGCGATGTTATGTACCAGACCGGATGTAGCATACGCATTGAGCGTTGTAAGTCAGTATCAGGCAAACCCAGGGGAGAAGCACTGGATATCAGTAAAGAACATTCTCAAGTACCTGAGGAGGACTAAGGAGATGTTCTTGGTGTATGGCGGAAAAGACCTCCAGATCGAGGCCTTTGCCGACTCCAGCTTCCACAGTTACAAGGATGACTCCAAGTCCATGTCGGGTTATGTCTTTACCCTCAATGGAGGGGCGGTCTGGTGGAAGAGTTCCAAGCAGGAGACCGTTGCTGACTCAACGATGGAAGCGGAGTACATAGCTTCTTGCGATGCCGCAAAAGAAGCTGTCTGGATGAAGAAGTTCCTCACAGAACTTCAGGTGGTTCCTACCAGTGTTGGTCCAATACCTCTGTATTGCGACAACAACGGCGCTATAGCCTTAGTGAAGGAACCCAGGTCCCATCAGAAGTCCAGACACATCTTAAGGCGGTATCACCTGATCAGGGAGATCGTAGATCGCCGGGAGATCGAGGTAAAGAGAGTAGATACAGATAATAACACTGCTGATCCATTCACAAAGGCCATTCCTCAGACGCAGTTCGAGAGGCTATTCGAGATGATAGGTCTGTGATATACCAGTACATGGCCCTAGTGTAAGTGGGAGATTGTTAGTGTTTATGCCCTAGAGGCCATTACTGTATCATACTAGTTTGTATATTACTTAATAGAAGCTTGGGATATTCACAGTTGTATTGACAGTCTTGCTAAAAATGGTAGTATGCTACTTGGTTTGTGTCTACTTTAATATGTGCATATGTTTCTTGTAACGTATCGCTTATACATATTGGTAGAGCCCTTAGGATATTTGCTTGATTACCAGCGTTGTGATGGCAGTCACACTAGGGGGGCTGGGTAGTCTATAAGCAACATCCTATACAGGTTCCATAGTCGTAGGATTATCGAGACAGGGCATCGATACTCCGGAGTAGACTAGTGTGTACGCTTCTTATCCCAGTTGGGAAGATGGTCTGTCCCACAGCCATCAGTACGTCGTACTGGAGATAGTATACAGGTGCTCGTTGGGTTATGGGTACACCGGACAGGACTCACGGGGAACTGTTGGTTGGTATTATACCCGTCGTCAGTTAACAGTTCCCAGGTGACATGAGTACAGCATAGTCCGCAGACTTGACACTGCTACTTCGCCTCGAGTGTGTCCCACTGTTCTTAGATTGCTACCCTACAACGGCTCAAAGGAGTCGTGCAAACAGGTAGCAGTTGGGTGCAGTCCCGAGCACTTGGAGGCAGTGACGGTTAGACAGGATTCGTCTCTCCCGGTATTGGGAGTTGATATCACGCTGTGTCAGAGATCCATTACACAAAGTCCCTGGCCAGGGCAAGCGAGATTTACTGGTAGGTTCCAGTAGTTTCTCAAGGTGTAATGGGCTACACTCCGACACGACTTATACCGCTATTAGGGGACTGACGCTTGCCGCCCCCTAGGCCCGATATGCGATAGTCTTAGACGAACAGACCGGACTGTACGAAGATTGTCACATCAGGCTCAGTAGGAGTTCGGATGGGTTTCCTCATCGGCCTTCTTATCGACATAGACCTGGGGACCGTTACGTACAGCTAGTGCCGCTTGCGGTCTGTGGTTAAACCCACTGCCAGCGTAGTGTTGAGTCTTTAGAGTCCCACACAGAGAGTTTCCCTGCTTCGGGCGAAACGATATAGAGGTCGTATGGTTTTACGACAAGGTTCGGACGCATACGTGTTTTTACGCACGTACGATGTTCGGACAGTTTTTACTAGTCGGCTTTGGTTTAAGCCAGATTCTAGTATTGGATTATTGGATTTATACAGTCTAAAGTTTTTCCGTGTTTTCACAGATAGGAGGAGCGTTCTCGTAATTTTTCGGAAAGCTTCTAGAAGGATGATGACTTGGAGGGTAAGGTGGCATTTGCATTTATTGGATTAATGAATCATGAGAGTGAATCATCCATGGAGTTAATGTTGCATTAATGTTTTAGATGACTCATGAGATGAATCACTCTATGAATTAATGAAGCATGATAACACATATTTATTTGTTATTCATTTTAATAAAATCATATGCTTCATATATTCAAATGATATCATTCATCCAAAAGGATTCTCACTCTCACCTTCTCTCTCCTCAAGCTCTCTCTCTTCAAACCCTAACCCTAACCTCTCATGTGTTGAGATCAAGGGTTAGCTAGACTAATACATCCATAATCCAACTCTATATCACCTAGGTTGCTTAGATTATCACTTTGAGAAACCTAGTTACCTCAAGTTAGAGGTCAAGCTTGGAGTAGGAGCTCTCGGGTGGATCGTCTTTGACTCGAGGAGGCCGTTGAGGTGCCGACGTTCCAAAGAGCCTACGAGGAGTGGAGGACAGCGATGAAGACCCGAAGGACAAGTAACGTGAGGTATAACTTTGAATCCGATTAATTAAACCTCTCGTAGTTTGCTAGTAATGGTTTAGATACGATCCGTGTGCTCAAGTCCGTGTTACGAAGTTTTGATAATCGTTTTTCATATATTCCGCCTCCCCGCAAGCTCGTGGGGTGCGTGACATGGACTTACAAGGCGTTGGCTTGACCCTTCTACGGCTGGACCATTAGTACTGTGGCATGTGATGGATGTTTTTAAACTAATTTCAAGTGTTGAGAACTATTAAAGAAAACTTGGGTGTTTGATTATTCGATCGGAAAGTTTAACATTGTCTATTTATCTGGAATGTGATACAATATTTGGAATCCACAAGTAGTTATGAGATAAATAATTTGAATGTTATAAATCTAGCAGTTCAGTCTCAGATGATCGGTTGCCACGGGATTTTGATGCGATCAAAAGTCCGTCGCAATCACGTAGCGTACGCAGATACTCGCCGGGTAAACTTAATAGACAGCCACGCCCCATAGCCCCGACCAAGTGACTGTAGGAGAACCCCGTCGCCAAAAGCATCCGTTCGGGTGCTCGCGGCAGTGGTGTTCCGCCTTGGTGCACTTCGTCAACGGCATCTGGGGGTGCGGCCGTCTAATAAAGTTTGCAACGAGCATTCGATCAGGTTGTCGGGAATCTTGTTAAATTGCCCGACTAGATATTGAAAAGTGTTTTCATTAATGAGACTAAAATGCGGGGTTTATAATAGTTAGGCATGCGATGTCTAAGGAATTCATTTGGTTAGGCATGCGATGTCTAAAGGGCTTGCGGATTCCAACTGTTGTAGTTTTACACTTTCTTTTCTGCGACCGTAAGTGTAGTATGTAGTTGTATCGCTGGTTTTCGTTGCTATACATCAACGACAATCGGCGTATGCATACTTACTTACGTTGATGATATGAGATATTATGTGTTGCTGTGATATGTTATATTGGATCGTCGTGTTTTGAATAGCCGGGGGTTTTATGTGAGATGAGAGTTTTTCTTTTTCATTCATGTAAAATTCATTTGTATGTAATATTCTTTTATTGGGGCACTTCCGGGCTGAGGATGATGTCACCATTGTATATTATTTACTTTTCCGCATTACGTAGACCCAAGGCGGGGAGCACAAGTAACCGGGTTCTAAGGTCCAGTGGGAGACCATCTCGAGGAGTCAAGACCGGGTCCCCTAACCCTAGAATTGGCAGTGTTGCTTGCCGCTCTCGTAGGGGTCTAGGGATGTGGGTTTGGCTATTCATCGCGACCGTGGAATCCGTGTTTTATACAGGCTCGTATTAAAACATGGACGTCCTAGTATATCCAATATTTCATATATGTTCTTCTGCTGTAATGTTCTGTGATGAGATCATATTACTGCCTGAGACGAATGTTTATATTATATATATGAGATATATGTTATATTACAGATTTCGTTTCAAATCTGATGCTTGTGAAGCATAATAAAATGGGACTTCATTAATGAGATTAATGAAACTAAAAGAAATCTAAAGATATTGTAGAAACTTGTTTAAAAACTGGTAGCTCTAGTTCTTGCTTTGCATAGCGGTATTCCTTGTAGAACATCCAGCACCTTATTCGATAAGGAAAGAGCCGAGATCCCTTCACCGGGAGTGACCTCTTTAGTGAAACTAGCAGATGCTACAAACTCGGTTTGTCTTTTGATTGCTTCTATAGTTTTTGTTTTGCATAGTGATAATTGTGAAATATCCTGCACCTTATTCGATGAGGAAAGAGCCGACGATCCCTTCACCGGGAGTGACCTCTTTAGCAAAACTAGAAAAGGCCTCAAAAACATTCCATTTAAAATCACTCGATTCTACAACGATATCAAGTTCATTACGCAAAAGATTTTCTTAAAAACCTGTCGTAACCCTCCGTCATTTTAGGAAGTAGAGTACTTAGTATTCGTGCTGTGTTTGTTGACCTTAGTTAAGGCACAGTGTACGGTAGCTAAGTGATGTCTTCCTATATAGCATATGATGCGATTAGTTAGGATAGTCATGTGACTTTGTTGACCTTAGTTAAGGGTCATGTGGGTGGGTCTATTTAATCAAGAAATGACGGGTAGAACTTGACTAGTGCTTATGATTTGTTGACCATAGTTAAGGTCATAAGTCACTAGGGGTAAAATATTATTGGGAATTTCAAGTGTTGAAATTTGCAATGAGATTGCATACCTTCTATGAGATAGTTGGATCCCGATACCCGCTGCGAGTAAGAGTTACTCCTGGGAGAGTTTTACATATTACAATTAGCCGATCAAGTAGGTGTCTAGAAAGGTGTTAACGGGGTTACGCCCCTGGGAAAACGAGGTTTATTTTAATTAGGTCCGTGCGAAAGCACGGGGAACCTCCTTCAAAATACCGGCACTGGCCTGGCTGAAAGATTGGCGAACTTGTAGAGTGTAATTAATCCCGGCTAGTCTTTTCTTTTAGGGTTTGAAGGAAGATTTGACTAAAACAGTGGGAGACATCCTGATTAGATAAATTGATAACCAATCTAATCTTGTAAAAGCGCACGCTGAGTGTTTTCTTCTCTCTCTCTCTTGGTTGCAACTATGTCACGCCTTAATCAAGATAATAATACGGATGTATTGACCGAACCCACTTGTTATACTACGCTAGGGAACGTTGGTCCCGCTCCAACTTATAATAGTTATAAGACAGAGCAGGAAATAGGGGATTACCAGAATTCCCGTGCCGCCCAAACGAAGAAAGTACATGTTGATGCATCTTCTTCGGGTGTGTTCATTACACAGAACTGTTTCTCAATATCCTTTACGTCCTGGGTATTTGATACCGGATCAGGATCCCACATATGTAATTTATTACATGGGCTACAGATAGGTAGAGAACTGAGAACGGGTGATAAATTTCATGAGATAGAAACGGTGCAAGTGTTGTAGCCAAGTCTGTTGGTAGTTATCACCCTGTATTACCAGAATACATTGATTCTGAACGAATATTATTAGATACCGAACCTGATATACCACATCAAATCAGTCTCTTTATTATTAAAGAAAGGATATAATTTTGTATTGTTGGATAATATTTTGAACATTTCCTATATCAAGAGTTGATCGGTTCAGGCACGTTATCTAAAAGCATAGACGTTCTAAATCAAACCACAGTTCTTAATGTACAGAACACACACAAGAGGAAGAGTTCAGAAATGAACGAATCCTTCTTGAGGTATTATAGACTAGGTCATATCAATGCGACCCGACTAGCTGAAGTTACATAAAGATGCATATTTAAATTAGTTTGGATTACATCTTGTAAAAACTTGCCAGTCATGTCACAAAGATAAGATGACCACAGCTCTGTTTATTGGAAACAGAGAAAGAGTTAGTGAACTCTTGGGATTTATACATATTGATTTATGAGGTCCCCTGTCTACACATGCCAGGACCAGTTCTTTGTACTTCATTACATTCACTGATTATCTCTCAAGATCCGGACATATGTTCCTGTTGAAACACAAGTCTGGAACTTTTGAGAAATTCACAGAATATAAGTTAGAAGTAGAGAACCAAAAACGGGTATAAATATTATGTCCTTTGATGAGATCAAGGAGGAGAATACTAAAGCACGGAATTCCTGGACTATTCTAAAGAAGAATGAGATTCTCTCTCAGCATTACTCCTCCGTATACACCATAGCACAATGGTATATCGGAGCGGAGCAATAGCACCCTATATGATATGGTGTGCTCTATGATGAGTACTACTGAGTTTCCTATTTCCTTTTGGGTGTTATGCACTTGAGAAGCTGCACACCAATTGAATAGGGTTCTAATGAAATCAGTTGCCTACCACTTCATATGTGATATAGAATGGGAAGAGCCCATCTCTTAAGTGTATTAAGATTTGGGATTGTCCGGCCTATGCCTAAAAAGCAAAATCCGGACAAGCTCGAAGCAAAGTCAGTTCTGTGGAAGTTTGTTGGATATCCCAAGCATTTGCAAGGTAATAACTTCTACCAAACCGAGGAACAAAAGATATTTTGTTTCTCAGCATGCCACCTTTGTGAAAGGGAATTTCTTGTGAAGAAATTATTGGTCATGAGGTAGAACTGGAAAGAGTTCCAGCTATACAAAATGCAGCTGATGATTTAGTAGAACCAAAGGATTCAATAGTAACCAACGAACTTCAGCCTCTCCGCCGATCTAGTAGCGTTCCTCACCCACCTGAGAGATACTTCGGTTTTTCTATGACAGTGGGAGCGAGGATTGCATCATGAGATGATAACCCAACTAGTTTCGAGCAGGCCATCAGGAGTGGGACTCTGTAAGAATGGCTGGATGCTTAGTGATATGAGATGGAATCCTTATACACCAACAAAGTATGGACTTGGTTGCTTTAACTGAAGGGTTAAATCCCCATCAGGAGCAAGTATATCTTGAGAAGATTACTTGGTGTACATGGAAAAGTTAAGACTTTCAAAGCTATGCTTAAGTCCATCCAGATCCTACTTGCCACTGCTACATACCATGACTACGATATCTGGTTTCTAAATGATGATTTGGAAAAGAGCGTCTATAAGTACACAGCCAGAGGGCTTCGTAAACAGTGGGAGCAGCGGAAACGTGTGCAAGATGCTTTATATGATAAAGCAGGCATCGCGGAGTTGGAACATCTGTTTTGATGTGGTAGTCAAAGAGTTTGACTTCATCAAAATGGTAGATGAACCTTGTATATACAAAAAGGTAGTAGGGAGTATGGTGATGATCCTCGTAGAGTACGTGGATGACATACTCATGATAGGGAAGGAGTTTCCTATGCTACGCTCGGTCAATTTCCGCTTATCACAAGGATTCTCCATATAGGATCAAAATGATACCTCCTAAATCCTGGGTTTTTGGATCTATGAGATAGATCTAATTGGATATTAGGATACTCACTAGTTGTAGTGAGATGGTATCAATCAATCCTGAGGAGAATCACTGGAAAGGTTTCAGGGTGATAAGAATGACTGAATGTCAGTCGCAGGCATTGTCTTTACCCTCAGTAAAGGGACGGTATGTTGGAAGAGTTCCAAGCTAGATACCGTGACTTACTAGACGATTAAAGGCAAGATACATCGTTACTAAAGATGCAACCAAAGAGACAGTCTGGATAGATATAAGTTCATGAGATGAACTTCGTTCCTACCATTGTGTGACAATGGAGTTGTGGCTTTAGCCAAGGAACTACCGTCCCATCAGAAATCCAGATATAATTCTTAGGCAGTATTACCTGATCATGGAGATGGTTGATCTCCAGGGAGATCGAGGTTAGGAGAGTAGACACAGAGGACAACAGCGCGGATCCACTCAAAAAGGCCTTTTTCCCAGTAAAGATTTTTATGGGATGGTTGAGTATGAGATACTTCAACCACAGCTAATTGTTGGGTATGTGATACCACAACAGATGGCCCTAGTGCAAGTAGGAGATTGGTAGTTATATGTATGTCCTAGAGGCCATTACTGTACATACGATGTATATTGTAATGGATGCTTGGACATATATAGGGAGGACTTTCTTGCTCGACATGGTAGTATGCTATCTGGTTGTACTTTATCTTAACATGTACTCTGATTGTCTCTATATTACATGTTGATAAAGCCCTTAGGATATGTACTCGACTACTAGGACTATGATGAGATCATACTAGTGGGGCCACGGTAGTCGACGAGTACATCCTATAACTGTTCCTGGTCGAGGGTGTATCGAGACAGGGCATCGATGCACCAGAGTAGACTAGCGTATACGCATCTTGACCCAATGATGGGCGATGGATGATCCCATATCCATCGGTGTTTGACATCAAGGATGGTGTACGGGTGCTCAGTAGAGACTAGGTACACTGGACGGACTCGCCGAGAACTCCCAGATGGTATTATACCTCACGTCAGATGGCAGTTCTCCGGTGACACTGGTACATGTTAGTCTGTAGACTCGAGATCGTCATAGAGTCTTGTGTGATTCCCACTGTGCTTTGATTTCCATCATAACACGTCCAAGAGGGCGTGCAAAAAGGTGGCTTTTGGGTACAGTCCCGAATCACATGGAGGCAATGAGCGATAGGAGGGGATTCGTCTCTCCCGGTATAGGGAGTTGATGTTTTGCTGTGTTCGATTGGCTATAACTGGAAATCCCTGACCAGGGTTGCTCAGATTTACTGGTAAGTGTTATCAGTAGTTTCTCGAACTGTTATAGACCTCATATCGACACGACTTATCAAGCTACTGGAGTCTGACGTTTACCACCCCTAGGCGAGATATGCGACATATCAGACGACGAAACCGGACTGTACGAGAGTGTTACTGATTGGATTCGCAGGAGAATGTACAGGCTTGCTTATTGATCTTCTGATCGCTCAATACCCGGGTGGCTGTTACATTTAGCTGACCGCTTGCAACTTGTGGGTGTTTGATATGATCATCACCTACTGCCGGCGTATTGACGATTCTTTAGAGTCCTACACAGAGGTTTCTTGGCTCAGGAAAAATGGAGTAGGAGCAAATATGTGATATGTGCAGAACTGAGGATAATGCGATATGAGATACCGTATTATATTCTCGCGATATTTGATATCAGCCGGGTCATCGGATCAAGTGTTGATTCGATGAATCGGTAAATGATATATTATTCGGTTATATGCGATATAGCCGGATTGTCGGATCAAGTGTTGATTCGATAATTTAATGTATAATTATATATATGATATATTAAATTACATTAACTAATATAAGCTCGCTAAAAGATTCTTTTTCTCATTCGGGTAATACATTGATATATATGCGATATATGTTAAATTTATTATTTTATTTTGTTGCAATAAATATTATATATGTGATATATAATATTGTAACATGATATGGTTATTAATGCAACATGTTTAGTGGAGATTAAACATGGTTAGGGTTTGATTTGGGTTAAGCTTTTCTAGAAATTTCTAGAAGGTTTTGTTTTGTTTTGTGCAAAGATATTTGTGTTGATATTTTAAGTGACTCATTCTTTAACCCAACCAAAACCCTAGCCCTAGTTAAATCTCTACAAAGGTTATATTGATCATGGTTGCATTTCTAACCTCATACTTGACTTTCATTATTCATCACAAAAGGATTCTTCATCTTCTTTCTTGAGTTCTTCTTGGAAAAGCATTCTAGCATTTTCAAAGGTGATGAAAATGAGTGAGAAATAGAAAACAAATGAGAGCAAAAATCCTACTTCATCATCCTTATCTATCCTAGCCATTTAGATTAGGGTGTTCACTTCATTTAGTGGGTGAGAGCTTGTGTTAATGAAAGTTCAAGGTAGATTATCTTTGTTATCGAAGATCGGAAGCAAGCTTGCATCTTTCTCTTCGTGGAGCCTCTCGAGAGTCCGGAACTTGATGATCGCAGCGAAGGGACCACAACACGGAGCTTATAAAGTGAAGGACCGGACTACAAAGGTTGTAATCCCAAACTCGTAGATGTTAAAGTGTTTAACATGCATTGTTTCGCCTAATCTCTAGTCTAAGATCTTGGTTTAGGGTTGTTCGGCACTGCTAAATTTTAAATCGGGCATGGTTGATGCCTTATAGACCCTTTTGCGTGTGCCTAGCATCCCTACACCGGGCTCACCGTCTACTACACAGCAATCCGTTCTCGCCCCCCGGTACCATACCGGTTCCACCATGTACCCGCAATCGGCCTCATCTGCCTCCTCGAATCGGGTTTCACATGTCACTCTCAGCACCGAGAAAACACATGGTGGACGCACTGAAATATCATCTCAAGGGTAACCGGGTTTTTAAAACAGTTACATACTCTCTTTTGAAATATCCACGGTTCCCAAATCCAGAAATATCATGGAAACAACATATCTCAATACGTATAATCAGAAAGCATGATGTATGCGACATGTAAAAGAATGTAAGCATATCAATATATCATGCAACATGGAATAGTAATATGCACATATTGGGGAAACTGCTCTTTTAAAATGAATCAGTTTTAAAGAGTATCTTGCGGTTCCCAAATCTCCAAATCAAGCAAGAAATCATCTATGTATGTGCAAATATGTAGGTGTATAAGTATGCCATGCAAGGGTCATATCCTGAATGCAACAGTACTACAGTTTACTGACATGGAAATTATCGATGATGAAGTATGTAAGCTGTAAGTCCACGTTACCCGTCCCCGGTTCTTTGGGGTTGCGGAAATGGTGAAAAACGTTTCTTCTTTAGGGGTAACATGGACTAAAAATACGGATCTTTTTTAAACAACTATCTAACAACCTAACTAGGAGTTTTACCTACTCGGTTAGGGGGTTATACCTTAACTTGAACTCCTTCTCTTCAACTCCTTGCGGTAGTCGAATCGGCCACACCTCGTCGTCTCCTTGCGCCGAAGATAGATCCACCCGAAAGCTTCTACCTTTGGCTTCAATCTCAAACTAGAAGAAACTAGAACACTTGGCTTGCTAGACCTTGTGTACTAGGATGAGTAGAGAAGTGTAATGGGTTTTGATCTCTATGATTCTTGCTTCTCAACACATGAGACAATAGAACCATGAACTAGAGAGAGAGCAAGAGGAAGAGGGAGAGCTTGAGCATGAGAGAGAATGGAAAATGAAAGAATGAGCAAGACTTTTCTCACCCTTGCTCTCATAATCCAAAATAATCATAACATATAATAATAATTGAGTATTATGTGATGGTTGTTAT
Organism: Agapanthus africanus; assembly: GCA_030015575.1. Taxonomy (NCBI): domain Eukaryota; kingdom Viridiplantae; phylum Streptophyta; class Magnoliopsida; order Asparagales; family Amaryllidaceae; genus Agapanthus; species Agapanthus africanus. The sequence continues at coordinate 300,996,468 of CM057343.1, read as the reverse complement.
CATATCAAATGGCAATATCATTTCATTCATTAACTGCAATTTGTGAGCCATCAAGCAAGCAAAGGTCAATGCCAAGAAATGATAGCCATTGTCATGATGGTGGTCAACAAGTCCAACCTAGTCAACCGGTCAACAAAGTCAACAAGTCAACAAAGTCAACCTTTCAACCCAACCATGGCACAATAATACTTAATTAATATTATCATTAATCTTATTTCTTATTCTCATTAAGGTTTAGCAAAAGTCAACAGTCAACAACCCTAATGAGAATCCTCTGCCTCTGTCTCGGTCAACCGTGCATACACACCCGCATCCGCGTTCCGGGAAACACGAATACAAACGAGATAAAACCAATCCCAAAACGTATGCTAGGATCTGTCTTAAACCAAAGCCCACTAGTAATAACTGCCCGGACACCAAACGGGCACAAGTGCGCGGATGTGACCGAACCCTATCGCAAAACCATGCGACCTCTACTCTTTTGCCTAAAGGAGAATAGCTCTCTGTGTGGGACTCTAAAGAATCGACACTACGCTGGCAGTTGGTTTAACCACAGACCGCAAGCGGCACTAGCTGTGCGTAACGGCCCCCAGGTAGATGCCGATAAGTAGGCGGACGAGGTGAAACCCATCTGAACTCCTACTGAGCCTGAATGTGACAGTCTCCGTACAGTCCGGTCTGATCGTCTGAGAATATCGCATGGCGGGCCTAGGGGGTCGGTAAACGTCAGTCCCCTAATAGCGGTACAAGTCGTGTCGGAGTGTAGCCCAGAACACCCTGAGATAGCACTGGAAACCTACCAGTGTATCTCGCTTGCCCTGGCCAGGGACGACTGTGTGTAATGGCTCTCCTTGACACAGCGCGATATCAACTCCCAATACCGGGAGAGACGAATCCTATCTAACCGTCACTGCCTCCAAGTGCTTCGGGACTGCACCCAACTACTATCTGTTTGCACGACTCCTTTGAGCCGTGGTAGGGTAGTAATCAAAGTACAGTGGGAACACACTCGAGGCGAAGTGATAGTGTCAAGTCAGCGGACTAAGTTGTACTCATGTCACCTGGGAACTGACAACTGACGATAGGTATAGTACCAACCAATCAGTTCCCGACGAGTCCTGTCCAGTGTACTCGTAACCTAACGAGCACCCGCATACTATCTCAAGAACGACGTACTGACGGCTGTGGGACAGACCGTCTCCCCTGCTGGGATGAGAAGCGCATACGCTAGTCTACTCCGGAGTATCGATGCCCTGTCTCGATAGTCCTACGACTAGGGACCTGCAAAAGGATGTGCTTGTGGATTACCCAGCCCCCACGAGTGTGACTGCCATCACAACGCTGGTAATCAAGCAAATATCCTAAGGGCTCCACTAATGTGTATAGGCAATATGTTAAAAGAAACACATGTACACACATTGAAGTAGAAACAAACCAAGTAGCATACTACTATTTTGAGCAAGATTGTCTATACAATGGTGAATATCCCAAGCTTCCATTAAGTAATATACAAACTAGTATGATACAGTAATGGCCTCTAGGGCATATACACTAACAATCTCCAACTTGCACTAAGGCCATGTACTGGCGTATCGAAGACATATCATCTCGATCAGCCGCTCGAACTGAGTCTGGGGCAAGGCCTTCGTGAATGGATCTGCAGTGTTATCTTCTGAAGCAACCCTCCGAACCTCAATCTCCTGGCGATCCACGATCTCCCTGATCAGGTGATACCGCCTCAAGATGTGTCTGGATTTCTGATGGGACCTGGGTTCCTTCGCTAAAGCTATAGCCCCGTTGTTGTCGCAATACAGAGGTATTGGATCAACAATGGACGGAACCACCTGAAGTTCTTTCAAGAACTTTCTCATCCAGACGGCTTCTTTTGCGGCATCAGCAGCAGCAATGTATTCCGCTTCCATCGTCGAGTCAGCAATGGTTTCCTGTTTGGAACTCTTCCAACACACCGCCCCTCCATTGAGGGTAAAGACAAAACCCGACATGGACTTGGAATCATCCTTGTCACTCTGGAAGCTGGAGTCAGCAAAGGCCTCGATCTGGAGGTCTTTTCCTCCATACACCAAGAACATCTCCTTAGTCCTTCTCAGGTACTTGAGAATGTTCTTTACCACTATCCAGTGCTTCTCCCCAGGGTTTGACTGATACCGGCTTACGACACTCAGTGCATAAGCTACATCCGGTCTGGTACACAACATCGCATACATTATAGAGCCTACCGCAGAAGCGTAGGGTATAACAGACATGCGATCCCTTTCCAAATCAGTCTTGGGAGACATCTCTTTGGAGAGGGTGATCCCGTGACAAGACGGTAGATTACCGCGCTTGGAATCTTCCATACTGAATCTTTTCAGTATGGTGTCGATGTACCTGGACTGCAAAAGTCCTAACATCCTCTTGGATCTATCACGATGGATCCGGATCCCCAGAATGTAAGTGGCATCACCCAGGTCTTTCATGGAGAACCTGTGTGACAAGAACCCCTAGACAGATTGTAGCATAGGAATGTCATTTCCTATCAAAAGAATGTCGTCCACGTATATTACGAGGAACACGACAGTTCATGCTACAAATCTACTATAGATGCATGGTTCATCTGGATTTTTTATAAAGCCAAATTCCTTGACTGTCTCATCAAAGCAGATGTTCCAGCTCCGCGATGCCTGCTTTAGTCCATAGATGGACTTAAGCAACTTGCACACCTTTCCGCTGCTCCCACTCTGAATGAAACCCTCTGGCTGGTCCATATAGACACACTCCTCTAAATTTCCATTTAGAAAGGCGGTCTTTACGTCCATCTGCCAAATTTCATAATCGTGGAAGGCAGCAATGGCAAGAAGGATCCGAATGGATTTCAGCATAGCCACTGGAGAAAAGGTCTCGTCATAGTCCAATCCAGGTCTTTGACGAAAACCCTTTGCAACAAGTCTAGCCTTATAGGTCTCAACCTGTCCATCTACACCAATCTTCTTCTTGAAGATCCACTTGCATCCTACGGGTTTTACCCCATCTGGAGCAATGTCCAAAGTCCATACTTTGTTGGTGTACATGGACTCCATTTCGGTCCGCATTGCATCCAGCCATTTTACTGAGTCAGCACTCTGAATGGCCTGCTGGAAGCTAGTAGACTCATCACTATCAATGATGCAGTCCTCTCTATCCCCGTCTATGAGAAAACCGTAGTATCTCTCGGGCGGATGAGACTTCCTACTACTCCTGCGGAGCGGCGTAGGAATGTCCTGTTCTTTTGAACCCTCTGGTTCTACTAAGCTTTCAGTAATAGTCTGTGGTTCTGGAATTTCTTCCAGTTCTATTGCGCTCCCACTTATTTCCTTTTCTAAGAACTGGTGTTCCAGAAAGTGGGCATTACGAGAAACAAAGACCTTTTGTTCCTCTGCGTAATAGAAAAGATACCCCTGGAGTTCTTTGGGTATCCCACAAACTTGCACAGTACTGAGCGTGCCTCGAGTTTGTTCGCATGCTGCTTTTTGACAAAAGCTGGACATCCCCAGATCTTCAGATATTGAAAATAGGGTTTCTTCCCACTCCATATCTCATATGGTGTGGTAGGCATAGCCTTAGTTGGAACTCGGTTCAAAAGGTATGCAGCTGATTCTAGCGCATATCCCCAGAATGATCGCGGCAACTCAGCGTTACTCATCATGGACTGTACCATATCCAATAGGGTTCGGTTTCGTCTCTCCGATACACCGTTATGTTGCGTAGTGTACGGAGGAGTAAGCTGAGAGAGAATTCCATTCTCTTTTAAGTAATCTAGGAACTCGGCACTTAAGTATTCACCACCTCGATCAGATCTTAGTGTTTTGATACTTTTGCCTGTTTGTTTTTCCACTTCATTCTTATATTCCTTGAATTTTTCAAAGGCTTCAGATTTATGCTTCATTAAGAAGACATGTCCGAACCTTGAAAAATCATCCGTAAAAGTAATGAAGTACGAATAACCGCTTCGCGCATGCGTAGACATTGGACCGCACACGTCGCTGTGTACGAGTCCCAAGAGCTCGCTCGCTGTAACTCCGTGTCCAGTGAACGAAGTCTTTGTCATCTTTCCTTTGAGACAGGATTGACAAGTTGCATATGAATGATATTCGAACGGATCCAAATATCCTTCTGTATGTAACTTCGTTAACCTTCTCTCATTGATGTGACCCAGTCTACAATGCCATAAGAAAGCCTGATTTGTTTCCGGAGACTTTCTTTTGTGTGTATTCTGGACATTGAAAATCTGTGGTTGGTTTAATACGTATATACCATTGCTTAATGTACCTGACCCAATCAAAACTTGATTAAGGTGAACGTTCACAACATTACTTACAAATGCAAATTCATAACCTTCTTTAGATAATAAAGATACAGATATAATATAACAGGTTGCATTGGGTACAAAATAACAATCACGCAAAACCAAAACATGTCCATCTGACATTCCCAGGTGATAGTCCCCCATGGACTCAGCATCCATGCCAGCTCCGTTTGCAACTCTGAAGGCCATATCACCTGCCTTCAAAACCCTACGCCTTCTCAGTGCCTGCAAAGAATTACAGATATGAGATCCTGATCCGGTATCCAATACCCAGGAAGTAGAGTTTATTGAAAGACAGTTTTCAATAACATACACACCTGAAGCCGAAGCCGCAACTTGCTTCGGATCCTGGTTCTTGGCCTTCCAAGCCCTGCAATCCGTTTTCCAGTGTCCCTTCTTACGACAATAGAAGCATTCTTCCTTTCCCACAAGCTGCCCCGCTATCTTTGTTGCCTTTGCTTTTCCCTTCGTTTCCACTTTACTAACACCGCCCCTTGGTTTGGCGGGGGCTTTCTTCTTCTTTCCCTTGGCTTTCGCCTTGGACTTAGAAGAGGAAGATCCTCCTACAAACAAAGTGGATGTTTCCCTACCTTTCTGTAGGGTGCCCTCTGCACTCCTCAGCATGTTGAGGAGTTCCAGAAGTTCAACTTCTTTTCCTTGCAAGTTGAAGTTCAGGATAAACTGGACGTAAGTGGAAGGAAGGGACTGGAGAATCAAGTCCGTATAGAGCTCGTTCTCTAACGTGGTCCCAAGGTCCACGAGCTCCTTAATGAAGCTAATCATCTTAAGCACGTGTTCCGCTACCGATGATCCGATGGCCAATCTCGTCGAAAACAACTTTTTCGAGACTTCGTATCTGGCGATACGGGATTGCTCTCCATACAGTTCTTTTGTATGAAGAAATATGGATTCCAGGTCCATATTCTCGTGCCTCCTCTGATGTTCATTGTCCATAGAGGCAAGCACGAGGCACTTGGCCTTCGCGCAATCGATCTCCCAGATCTTACGGATTTCCTTATCCGCGACGCTAGAGGTGGGACCTGGGACAGGAGGAGCTTTGGTGGTAAGGAGATACCCCAGCTTGTCGTAAGTGATTGCCATTTTGACATTCCTGAGCCAATCTTTATAGTTTGGCCCTGTCAGTATATTTTTATCTAGAAGTAACTTAAGTCCGGTCATGACGATTGGTCGCTGCAATTAGGAGAGAGAGAAGAAACACTCAGCATGATGCTCTTGCAAGTTTAGAGTGGTTTTTAGTTTGTCTAAACAGGATGGCTCCCACTGTTTCTCGAATCCCTCCTCAAACCAAAAAGGAGGAATTAGTCGGGATCAATCTCACCGTACAATACTTGCTTAACCATTCAGCCAGGCCAGTGTCGGTACTTCGATGGAGGTTTTCCAACGCTTTCGCGAAGTTCCTTAATTTAAGAACCTCTTTTCCCTGGGGGCGTAGCCCCGCTAACACCTTTCTAGACACCTACTTGGTTTATAGCATTGATCGTTAAGTGAGAAATTTCCCGAGGAGTAGCATATACTCACAGTAGGATCGGGATCCAAATATCATCGCGTGACAAACCTGAAGGAATCCTACCAGAATCATCACACTCCAAATGGTATGCAGCGCTAGCAAGTTTCAGGTTCTTTTGAAACTCCCGATGTGGATTTTTTCCCCATGCTCTTATGACCTTGGCGTGAGGTCAAAATGTCATAAGTCACATGTCAAGTTCTTCCCATCATTATCCAGGTTAATTTGAACCCACCCGTACCTACCCTTGACGTAGGCCAAAATGGCAGTACGACTGTCTCAAACCAACGCATTCTATCTATGCAACAAATAAATATCCGGCAGCTACCAATCACTATGCCTTGGCGTGAGGTCAAAATACATAGCTTGAATACTATCGAATATTTAACTGAAATGATGGAGGGCTATGAATGGTTTTGGCGAAACCGTGAACGTAGTGAACTTGATATAATCGATGGAACGAGATAGCTTTTAAAAGGAGTGGTTCAAGCTCCGCACTTAAAAGTTGGTTTTTGAAAAGAACCGAGTGGTTTTGAAAGTGTTCCAACGACTTTACTTTGGTTTATTTTCTTGCATTAATTTTAATGTGTCCCATCATTTAATCCTACCATTGCAGAAAACAACGAAAATATGACGTACGCTTATGCCATCCGCATTCTCCACGAGGCCCCGTCATTACCCGTTAGGTTACTTAACTAACGACAGAGCGGGGGCTGGACTAGCGCGGATGCAAAACATAAGCAACGCCTAAATAGATATCATATATAGATATATAGCAATGATAGCCATTCCAGATCACAGATGAACACATTGGATAAACTAGGAATCCGCATTCCGTACGAGCCTGTAACGGAAAGCGGATTACACGGTCGCGGTGAATAGCCAATACCCCACCCTAGACCCCTACGGGTGCGGCAAACTACCAGCCAAATACCCGAAGTGAAGCAACCTCCCTCAACAACGTGAGTAGGCCACTCGGCACTTCGAGGTACCTGGTAGTTTGTGCACCCCCTCCATGGGTCTATCCTAGGAGCAAAAACAGTAAAAGAAATTATACAATGACGGCTACAATCTCATCCCGGTTGTGCAGCCATATAAATAATATTACATCAATTACAAATTACATGAATTGAAAGAAAAAGAAAACTCTCATCTCACAACCCCCCGGCTATTCATCCGCGACAATCCAATGAATTCATATACACATACCATCAACATTACAGATCACAGATATGTATAACCCCCACTAATCGACGAATAGCGATTAGCAGACGTTCAATACATATATCACATCACAGATATATATCCGTTAGCTTAAGTCTTTAGAAGTTCGATCAAAATACAGATTTTTAAGCCCCAAAAACAAATTTTGCTTTCTGGAAAATCTGGGCAGAAAAATCATATTGTAAAAATCCCAAAACACCCCCGGAAAAACACTGCAGGAAAATTGTGCCACGGCCGAGTCAACTCGGCCGCGGATCCGCGGCGGGAGCATGCTCCGGCCGTGTTTCTGCGGCGTTTTGACCGAGTCGGTGGACCAATTTTCTTGCGTGGGTTTTAAAAACCCTGAGCCGATTTTTAGTGTAAGATTAATTATTTTTTTGAACAGAAAACAGAATCGGCAGAAACTAGATATTTCGGGCATGTTTCGTGACTTTTTCTCCGATCGAACTTCTAGTTACTTTGCTAACATGTTAGAAAGTGTTTAAATAGGCTCTGATACCACTGTAAGTCCACGTTACCCATCCCCGGTTCTTTGGGGTTGCGGAAATGGTGAAAAACGTTTCTTCTTCGGGGGTAATATGGACTCAAAATACGGATCTTTGTTAAACAACTATCTAACAACCTAAGTAGGAGTTTTACCTACTCGGTCAGGGGGTTATACCTTAACTTGAACTCCTTCTCTTCAACTCCTTGCGGTAGTCGGATCGGCCTCACCTCGTCATCTCCTTGCGCCGAAGATGGATCCACCCGAAAGCTTCTACCTTTGGCTTCAACCTCAAACTAGAAGAAACTAGAACACTTGGCTTGCTAGACCTTGTGTACTAGGATGAGTAGAGAAGTGTAATGGGTTTTGATCTCTATGGTTCTTGCTTCTCAACACATGAGACAATAGAACCATGAACTAGAGAGAGAGCAAGAGGAAGAGGGAGAGCTTGAGCATGAAAGAGAATGGAAAATGAAAGAATGAGCAAGACTTTTCTCACCCTTGCTCTCATAATCCAAAATAATCATAACACATAATAATAATTGAGTATTATGTGATGGTTGTTATCATATTAAATGGCAATATCATTTCATGCATTAAATGCAATTTGTGAGCCATCAAGCAAGTAAAGGTCAATGCCAAGAAATGATAGCCATTGTCATGATGGTGGTCAACAAGTCCAACCTAGTCAACCGGTCAACAAAGTCAACAAGTCAACAATGTCAACCTTTCAACCCAACCATGGAACAATAATACTTAATTAATATTATCATTAATCATATTTCTTATTCTCATTAGGGTTTAGCAAAAGTCAACAGTCAACAACCCTAATGAGAATCTTCTGCCTCTGTCTCGGTCAACCGTGCATACACACCCGCATCCGCATTCCGGGGAACACGAATACCAACGAGATAAAACCAATCCCAAAACGTATACTAGGATCTGGCTTAAACCAAACCCCGCTAGTAATAACTGCCCGGACACCAAACGTGCACAAGTGCACGGATGTGACCGAACCCTGTCGCAAAACCATGCGACCTCTACTCTTTTGCCTAAAGGCGAATAGCTCTCTGTGTTGGACTCTAATGACTCGACACTACGCTGGCAGTGGGTTTAACCACAGACCGTAAACGGCACTAGCTGTGTATAACGGCCCCCAGGTAGATGCCGATAAGAAGACGGACGAGGTGAAACCCATCTGAACTCCTACTGAGCCTGAATGTGACAGTCTCCGTACAGCCCGGTCTGTTCGTCTGAGAATATCGCATGGCGGGCCTAGGGGGCGGTAAACGTCAGTCCCCTAATAGCGGTACAAGTCATGTCGGAGTGTATCCCAGAACACCCTGAGATAGCACTGGAAACCTACCAGTGTATCTCGCTTGCCCTGGCCAGGGACGACTGTGTGTAATGGCTCTCCTTGATACAGCGCGATATCAACTCCCAATACCGGGAGAGACGAATCCTATCAACCATCACTGCCTCCAAGTGCTTCGGGACTGCACCCAACTACTACCTGTTTGCATGACTCCTTTGAGCCGTGGTAGGGTAGTAATCAAAGTACAGTGGGAACACACTCGAGGCGAAGTGATAGTGTCAAGTCAGCGGACTAAGCTGTACTCATGTCACCTGGGAACTGACAACTGACGATAAGTATAGTACCAACCAATCAGTTCCCGACGAGTCCTGTCCAGTGTACTCATAACCTAATGAGCACCCGCATACTATCTCAAGTACAACGTACTGACGGCTGTGGGACAGACCGTCTCCCCTGCTGGGATGAGAAGCGCATACGCTAGTCTACTCTGGAGTATCGATGCCCTGTCTCGATAGTCCTACGACTAGGGACCTGAAAAAGGATGTGCTTGTGGATTGCCCAGCTCCCACGAGTGTGACTGCCATCACAACGCTGGTAATCAAGCAAAGATCCTAAGGGCTCCACTAATGTGTATAGGCAATATGTTAAAAGAAACACATGTACACACATTGAAGTAGAAACAAACCAAGTAGCATACTATTATTTTGAGCAAGATTGTCTATACAATGGTGAATATCCCAAGCTTCCATTAAGTAATATACAAACTAGTATGATACAGTAATGGCCTCTAGGGCATATACACTAACATGAGCCGGCAAGCAAGTGTACGTGGAATATACGCATCATCGATAATGGTGCTGGTGTCCTAACAGCATGGGTTTAATATACAATAAACTCATTTACACATGCAATGCGATGCGAATAGCATGAATATGCGGAAATCGAATAATAAATGCAACAGTGAAGTATCTGCATCAATATAAAAAGGTCCTGCAATTTGCCTTTTGAAATAAGACGAATCGGGGTTATTTTTTTTAAAATAAGGGCTACGGTATTTTTAAGAAAAGATGTATCTTTTGAAAATATCCGTAGAATCCCTTTGCCTATCATTGAAATACTCCCGATTCGTTAGTTTTGAAATAGGTATAACATCGGCCTAGTCTAACATCTACTAGCAAAACTACAGCTCTAACTAGAAAGTCAATCGGGAGGGGTATGGAAACCAGCTACATCTGAGTCGATATATATATATATATATATATATATATATATATATATATATATAAATATAATAGTCGGTGATCCCGCCTCAAAGGTACCGTGTAGATACAAAATCATATGACATCCTCGAGTCATGAGTGCGGATCTATCATCAATATAAAGCTCGTACGGTAAATCATCGTACGGCATCCCAAAAGCTGGGTACGGGTCAATATCACATTCCTCTCATCAAATATCAGGTATCATTATCATCATCTCACACAATCTGGGCAACTGATCTAAGTCTAGTACAATTGATACCATCTATATAAATATTTATGCGTGTGTGGGACACACGTCCAAAGGCCCGCTAAAATCACATGTCGTATCCCAAATACGAATCACAATATATCACCGATCTCATGGCACTATGCTCAATATCATCGACTCATCTCCAAATATCATCCACTATCCTCATCGTCACAGTATAAGTATACAAGCAAGCATGTGTGTGCGTGTAGGTGTAAACCTATTCTCGGGTTCGCAACTAGGTACTATACTAGTTTACTTCTACGTCCTAATCTAATCATAATACACCTAATCTCATCTCAAATATCCACGACACACAATAAGCTATCATATATATAGTATATATAGTATACTAGACATCGAACTGCGGGGGTGCTATACGCCATCCACCCGACTTTCCCCATAGATATAATCTACTCACCTTGCATCCTGCGTGTCGGTGTCGGTGTCGCCACCATCTTCTTCGTCGTCTCGGATCACCGTAGGGGTACCTACATGTCACACGTATCGCATCGCATTAAAACTAAATCGAAACCAAAATGACACATGAAAACCAAAACGGTACGCTTAAAATCTTATAGGTTAGAACCTATGGTTAGCCTTCGCAAAACAACCCGAAATCACTCGATATAGACGTACAAACGTCACGCAATCGAGATAACGCACAAATATCAAAATCTAGAAATCGAAATACGGAAAACCATAACCAATTTCAAAGCAGCAACTTATAAAAGTGTTCCCAGATTTTGTCTCAGGTGAAACCAAGGTTCCAAAACAACACTAGGGTGATATATAGGGTACATATGACCTATAGAAGAAACCTGGACCCTACCCCACACCAAGTGGCCGAGCCCCCGGAAAATCCGACCAGGCCGGCCCTGCATGGTCCTAAGGGGTTCGTATTTCTACAGGGGGTTCCTAGGGTCAATTCTAGTCCTATGGTGTTGTTTACTTTTCTAGTAAATTCCCCAGTTCATTCCAGATCTCCCTGCACACTAAAATACCTCACAAACCGACATGAAAGTCCCGTAATTCCGTATTTTTGGGTTTCAGGTTTGGTATAAGTGTATGTTCTGGGTTAATCACACCATGGGGGTTTAAGGTCACTCAAAACACTCAAGTTCACCACACAAACTCAACTTAAACCCTAACCTTCTCTAGTAATGCCCAAAGTGCACTAAACTACCCGACATCGATTTCAAACTTGAATTGAGGCTAAATCACTTGAATTACTACAATAATTATGAAAGGGTTTACCTCGCTTAGCACCCATGAATCCTTCACGGCGCCAAAATGAAGACTTTCTTGGTCCATTGGGTAGCTAGGGGGCTTGTGCACCTTTTTTGTGAAAGGGAAATGGTGTTTTGAGTTTGTTTTGGAATTGAAGTGGGGTGTTTTGTGGAGGGGAGGAAAGAGGGAAGCAGCAGCAGCTGAAGAAGAGGGAGAGAGAGGGGAGAAAATGAAGGAGATGATGAAAGGAGACCAAGTCAAGAGACCTCTCACCTCACTCTCTCTCATGCCCATACCCATATATAAAACTCCTTTCCTTTTCTTTTCTTTTTCCCTCTAAATCCTTCTCACATCAATAGTAAACCCAAAACAACCATGGTAGAAATGCACAAGTGTAAAAAAAAAGATATGTGCATGTTTTGCACAAAATGTTAAAAAACCGATTAGCGATTTTTAATCGCGATTAGCACTAAATTAGCATATAATTAATCATAAAAACTTTAAAATGGAATAAATCCATAAAATACCCTATTTTAGAATTTTCCATAATTTTTCCAAAATTGTTCCCATTTATCTGTATTTAATTTTACCGAAATATTAAAATATTCATTAAAATAATATTAAATTATAAAAATTCCCAAAAATAATATTTTATTTTTTTGAAATGTTACAATCTTCCCCCCTTAAAGAAATTCAGTCCTCGAATTTAAATTTAAACCCCCAAATTCTAAAACATTTCAATAAAAAGTCCAAGTCGCCGGGGCTCCGAAATCATTAATACATAAAACGCATCATAGCGCAATGCATGCGCATGAGTAATGAGCCGATAACTCAAAAGCAAAACTCCATCAAGCATCCTACAATCATCGGAGTCATGGTATAGACACAAATGTCAAATCCAAAATAAAGCCAATATGATATAAGTCAGAACTATACATGTAAACATCAAATCTATACATGTAAATAGTTGAAATAAATGAATGCCAAATCTTGTTAAGTCGCTGTGCGATGCGCGTAACACTGCACAGTGGCGGACGTCTATTTTAATAAAAATAACCATATACGTATATATCCTTTGTTTAATATGTTCGTTCCGCCGTTTTGGAAACAATTTAGAAGGGTTTCCTTATTTTAAACGTATCGTGTCACATCAGACACGTAGGTAAATACTGAGACTATAGCTCTCTTCTTGGAAATCCCTTCGATAACTAACAATGCATGCAAAAGTATATCCAGGCACTGTCCTCCGACTAGTCCTTCTCAATATGAAAACAAATAGCAAATATCATAAAAACGTACTGGTCCATAAGGGATAAATCCCAAAAATGTACATAAGAATACCCTGTGCGTCTGGTGCGCACGGAAATCAAAATCCACATATGTGCCATACATGTGCACAGAAACATCATCTAGGTGCAACGGGTGTGCACGAAACATCTTCCAAGGGCAATGGGCGTGCCTGACAGCAAAATCAGATGCATCTGACATGCACAAAGAATCCCGATTTAGTGCATCTAATGTGCACCAAAACCGTACCTCAGAACATGCGCTCAACACGCGCGAAAATCCAAATCGAATGCACGGAGTGCAAGAAATCAACATCAATATCAGAATCAAAATCGACGGTATACAATACGGCTCAATCAAAAGCAGGTATACCACGGTGTATAAGCTCACAACCATGTGCATCAGCGTGCACAATCAAATCAAAACACTAAAAGTGCATGAAAACTGTGCTTGGAAGCGTAAATCAAATCACCGGCATAAAATAGGCATGAAATCACAATCAATACCTCAAGCGTAATACTATGCACAAAATATGAATACCCAGTAGGTGCAACCATGGTGCACGAAAACAGAAATCATGGAACTCAGCCATCAAGACCAAATCATGCAAACAGATCTCTCAAAATACCGAAATCTAAGGTGACGGATACGTAATAATCGAATCACAAAATCACAAATCATAAATACCGTGGTCGGTATATCCTCCATCAAGGTCGAGAAGGTGTCGGTGCATCCAACGCTAGCAGCGCAAGATATCTACTTGCCTCTTGCTCACGGTCTGGTGTCCTCTGTTTCTGGGTCCTTATCTTCTCTGCGGATTAACAATCTCGTAATCTAACGGCTCATCGGCCCTGTCAGGTGTGCTAACGGGGACGATTCCGTTCTGGTACTTCTCTAGTCAATCTGCGTCCTCAGCACAGCATTTCCTCGGAAACCGGTCGCATCCCAATGCCTCTGTAGACATATCCGATCTTTAATCTTAACGGGAGTAACAACAGCTCGTCAGCATCTCGCCTCAACCTCTTGTCCCGCTTGTCTACATCATCATATACTCCGACGCCATGTCTCTATCGGCGCACTGCAATTGTTCTCGGCTACGGTCCATCCGAAGTCTCTCACACGGACTCAAAATCACGAACTCGGTATCTTCACCACTCTGTAGAAGATATCTAGCCGAACACGCTCTCGGGAACTCGTCCCAACCTGTGGAGGTATACTCCACCTTGTTCCATTGTCGACTGATTCGGACTCGTCTTCTCGTGGCTGCATGGACTGCGCTCCAACGGCTATACTCGTATCTGGAGTCTCCCATGCAGTGTATGATGGTATTATACCTCACGTCAGATGGCAGTTCTCTGGTGACACTGGTACAGGTTAGTCTGTAGACCCGAGATCGTCATAGAGTCTTGTGTGGTTCCCACTGTGCTTTGATTTCCATCTTACCACGTCCAAGAGGGCGTGCAAAACGGTGGTTTTTGGGTACAGTCCCGAATCACATGGAGGCAATGAGCGATAGGAGGGGATTTGTCTCTCCCGGTATAGGGAGTTGATGTTGCGCTGTGTTTGATTGGCTATAACAGGAAATCCCTGGCCAGGGTTGCTGAGATTTACTGGTAAGTGTTACCAGTAGTTTCTCGAATTGTTATAGACTTCATATCAACACGACTTATCGAGCTATTGGGGTCTGACGTTTACCACCCCTAGGCGAGATATGCGACATATCAGACGATCAGACCGGACTGTACGGTAGTGTTACTGGTCGGATTCACTGGAGTGTGAGCGGGCTTGCTCGTCGATCTTCAGATCGCTCAATACTCGGGTGGCCGTTACGTTTAGCAGACCGCTTGCGGCTTGTGGGTGTTTGATATGATCATCATCTGCTGCCGGCGTATTGACGAGTCTTTAGAGTCCTACACAGAGGTTTCCTGGCTCAAGCGAAACGAAATAGGAGCGCATATGAGATATGTGCGGGACCGAGAATAATGCGTGTATGTGATACCGTATTCTATTCTCGCGATGAATGTATCGATTGGTTGTATGCGATATAACCTAGTTATCGATTCAAGCATTGATTCGATAAACCGATACATAGGATACTAGTCGGTTATATGCGATATGACCGGATCGTTAAATCAAGTGTTGATTTAATGATTTAATGTATAATTATATATTTGATATATTACTTTGCGTTAACTAGTATCGGTTCACTTTAAATGGATATTCTCACTCGGATGTGCACATTGTATATGTGATATACTTTTTGTGCAATTGATTGTATCATGTTTGATGATGCATGAAAAATTGGTTAAGTGTAAAGATTGAACCATGGTTATATGAATGGTTAGGGTTATGATTACTTATTCATTTATTTATTTGTTTTGGAAAATAAAAGCATAAAGAGAAAAAAAACAAAATGGTTTTCTTTTCATTCTTTCTTTCATGAAGCTTGTTGAAGCTTCATGAAGCTTTTGACCAAGTGACCATTTTGTCTTCTTCTTTAACCCTAACCACTCACATAAACTCTAGTTAGCTCTCTACACTTAACTATGGTTTGATTATGACAAGAATTCATTTTTCTTTTCTATTCTATTATTCTTATCATAACAATTATCATCTTCTTCTTCTTCTTCTTCAAGAAAGAAGCTTGCATTCATCAATGGTGATTGATGATAAAGAGTGAGAAATCCAATTCTAAATAGAACCCACTTCCTATTTCTTCATCCTCTACCTCTTGCCAAGTAGTAGAGTGTGTTTCCTTCACAAGTTTCTTGACTTGGTGAAGTCGGAGCTTGATTTAGCGATGCCTCGACGTAGATCATCTTCGGCATGGACATCGATGACCTAGCCCGTCCATTCTCCGATGAAGCCGACGCTAGAGCCCGGGACTTGTTATGGACAGCGAGGAGACTTCATTGCGGAGCTATGGAGGTGGAGAACCGGATCTACAAAGGTTGTATTTCCGTTTACTTGTAGTTTAGTTGTAAACTAGCTCGCTTTTTCGCCTAGAAATCTAGCCGACGATCCGTTCTAGTTTTTTTTAAATTGGCATGATCGATGCCTTGTGTGACCTCATTACGGTGCCTAGGAACCCTACAGTGGTATCAGAGCCTAGCTAGAGCCTTAGGCGAAGTCTAGACGGAATTTGAAGTCCGAACGAACCGAAACCACAAAAATTTCCATGCTCTCTGTCCTTTTTTCAAAAACTGGGATTTTTCCAAATTAAAAATATGCAGAAAACCCAGCAGGGAAATATAAGAATTACGGCGCAAAATTGGGGTCATGAACAGTGCAAGCTGCGGCGGAACCGCGGCAGAAGCCTGCCTTAGGCGGCGGTTCCGCGGCAGATTGATGACGTCAGCCCTAACTGTTTGCACAGTAATTCATTGTTTCAGGTGCTGAGTTCTCTGGGTATTTTTTAAATTTATTCAAGAGTTGAATTTTCTGGGTTTGTTTTGGGGATTCGGTGTTTCGATCGGAGTATCAAATTTTGTCTGTGTGGCTTTCCGGATAAATTTTAGAATATGTTAAAAAGTTCGACCGGATATAAATACCCAATTTTTCCCCTGTCGGGAAATTTCCAAGTGTTGGATTTTTCCGTAGTTTAACGACGTTCTAAGTAGTGCAAGTAACGCGATGGACCCTCTAGAAGACAACAAACCTTAACTCGATTATGTGACCGTCTTGAACTGCCCTTTGAACCTTAGGGTTTGGGGCAGTACGGCGTGCCACATGTGAGGCGTTGGCTTGACCCTTCTACGGCTGGACCGTTGGTACTGAGGCACGAACTGAATGTTGTTAGACTTGTTTCATGTGTTGATCTGTATCGGGAAAACTTGGGTGTTCGATTGTTCGATCGGAAAGTTTGACATTTTCTATTTATCCGGAATGGGATACAATACTTGGAATTCACAATAAGTTATGAGATAACTGAATGAATGTTATAAACATAGAACTTTAGTCTCACTTGATCGGTTGCCACGGAATTTTGATGTGATCAAAAGTCCGTCGCAATCACGTAGCGTACGCGGATACTCGCCGGGTAAACTTAATAGACAGTCTCGCTCCATAGCCCCGACCAAGTGACTGTAGGAGAACCCCGTCGTCGAAAGCATCCGTACGGGTGCTCGCGGCAGCGGTGTTCTGCCTTGGTGCACTTTGTCGACGGTATCGGGGGTGCGGCCGCCTAATGAAGTTTGCGACGAGTATTCGATCAGGATGTCGGGAATCTTGTTGAATTGCCCGACTTGATATTGAAAAGAGTTTTCGATTTTGAGACTAAAATGCGGGGTTTATAATTGTTAGGCATGCGATGTCTAAGTAATTCATTTGGTCAGGCATGCGATGTCTGAGGTGGTTGCGGATTCCAACTGTTGTAGTTTTACACTTTCTTTTCTGTGACCGTAAGTGTAATATGTGATATCGCCGGTTTCGTTGCTATATGTCAACGACAATTGGGATGGACATATTTACTTACGTTGATAACATGTGATGTTATGTGTTGCTGGATATGTTATATTGGATCCTCGTGTTTGAATAGCCGGGGGTTTTTATGTGAGATGAGTTTTTTTCATTTTCATTCATGTAAAAACTTGTATGTAATATTCTTTTATTGGGGCACTTCCAGGTTGCGGAAGATGTCACCCTTTGTATATTATTTACTTTTCCGCACTAGGATAGACCCAAGGAGGGGAGCACAAGTAACCGGGTTCTGGAGTCCAGTGGGAGACCAACTCGAGGAGTCGAGTCCGGGTTTCCTAACTCCAGAATTGGTAGGGTTGCTTGCCGCTCTCGTAGGGGTCTAGGGGTGTGGGTTTGGCTATTCATCACGACCGTGGAATCCGTGTTTTATACTGGCTCGTATTGAAAACACGGACGTCCTAGTATATCCAATATTTCATATGTTTCTTCTGCTGCGATATCTGTGATGTGATCATGTGATGTTCTGTGATAGATACAGTATATAGTATATATGATATATTATATAGGCGTTACTTATGTTTTACACCCGCGCTAGCCCTGTCCCGCTCTGCCGTTAGTTACCTAACCTAACGGTGCACGAGGGGACATCGAGGCGAATGCGGATGGCATAAGTGTACGTCGTATTTATCTGTGATGTTTAGGTAATTAAATGATGGGACTTCATTAATGTGATTAATGAAATAAAAGAAACCTAAGATGTTGTAGAATCGAATTTCAAAATAAAACAGGTAGCTACAGTTCTTGCTTTGCACAGAGGTATATATGATATATCCTGCACCTTATTCGATAAGGAAAGGACCGAGATCCCTTCACCGGGAGTGACTCCTTTAGCAATAACTGGCAGATGCTACACACTCGGTTTGTCTTTTGATTGCTTTTAAGTGTTTTGCTTTGCACGGTGATATATATGATATATCCCGCACCTCATTCGACGAGGAAAGGACCGACGATCCCTTCACCGGGAGTGACTCCTTTAGCAAAACTAGAAAAGCTTCAAAAACACTCCATTTTAAAATCATTTGATTCTACAACGATATCAAGTTCATTACGCAATAGGTTTTCAGAAAAACCTGTCGTAGCCCTCCGTCATTTCAGATAAATCCTGTTTAGTATTCGTGCTGTGTTTGTTGACCTTGTCAAGGCGCAGTGTGCGGTAGCTAACCAGTATTTATCTGCTTATGCATATGATGCAGATTGGGTTAGGGTAGTCGTGCGGCCTTGTTGACCTTGTCAAGGGTCGTGCGGGTGGGTTTGATTCAATCAAGAAATGACGGGTTGAACTTGACTTGCGGTCTATGGTTTGTTGACCTTGTCAAGGTCATAGATCGTTCGGGGCAAAATATTATCGGGAATTTCAAGTGTTGAAATTTGCAATGAGATTACATACCTTCTATGAGATAGTTGGATCCCGATACCCGCTGCGAGTAAGTGTTACTCCTGGGAGAGTTTTATACATTACAATTAGCCGATCAAGTAGGTGTCTAGAAAGGTGTCAACGGGGTTACGCCTCTGGGAAAACGAGGTTTACATTAATTAGGTTCGTGCGAAAGCACGGGGGACCTCCCTCAAAGTACCGACACTGGCCTGGCTGAAAGATTGGCGAACTTGTAGTGTGTAATTAATCCCGGCTAGTCTTTCCTTTTAGGGTTTGAAGGAAGATTTGATAAAAAGCAGTGGGAGCCATCCTGATTAGATAAAATAATAACCAATCTATTCTTGCAAGAGCGCACGCTGAGTGTTTTCTTCTCTCTCTCTCCAGGTAGCGACCATATCACGCCTTAATCAAGATAATAATACGGATTTTTGACTGAACCCGCTTGTTATACTGAGCTGGGGAACGTTGGTCCTGCTCCAACTTATAATTGTTATAAGACAGAGCAGGAATTTGGGGAATACCAGATTTCCCGTGCCGCCCAAACTAAGAGAGTGCATGATGATGCATCATCTTCGGGTGTGTTCATTATACAGAACTGTTTCTCAGTATCCTTTACGTCCTGGGTATGTGATACCAGATCGGGATCCCAGATATGTAATCTGTTGCATAGGGCTACAGACAGGTAGAGAACTGAGAACGGGTGATAAGTTTCATGAGACAGAAAACGGGGCAAGAGTTGCAGCCAAGTCTGTCGGTCACTGTCACCCTGTATTACCAATACATTGATTCTGAACGAATGTTATTAGATACCGAACCTGATATACCAAATCATATCACTCTCTTTGTTAGAAAAGAAAGGATATAATTTTGTATTGATGGATAATGTTTTGAACATTTCCTATATCAAAAGTTGATCGGTCCAGGCACGTTATCTAAAAGCATTGATGTTCTAAATCAAACTACAGTTCTTAGTATATGGAACACACACAAGAGGAAGAGTTCAGAATTGAACGATTCCTTCTTGAGGTATTGTAGACTAGGTCAGATCAATGTGACCCGACTAGCTAGAGTTACATAAAGATGCATATTTAAATTAGTTTGAATTTACATCTTGTGAAACTCGCCAGTCATGTCACAAAGATAAGATGACCATAGCTCTGTTTATTGGAAACAGAGAAAGAGTTAGTAAACTCTTAGGATGATACATATTGATGTATGTAAGGTCCCCTGTCTACACATGCCAAGACCGGTTCTTTATACTTCATTACATTCTCTGATAATCTCTCAAGATTCAGACATATGTTCCTGTTGAAACATGAGTCCGAGCCTTTTGAGATATTCACAGAATATAAGCGAGAAGTAGAGAACCAAAATACGGGTATAAGTATTATGTCCTATGATGAGATCAGGGAGGAGAATACTTGTGCATGGAATTCCTGGACTATTCTAAAGGAGAATGAGATTCTCTCTCAGCATTACTCCTCTGTATACACCATAGCACGATGGTATATCGGGGTGGAGCAATTACACCCTATGTGATAAGGTGTGCTCGATGATGAGTAATACTGAGTTACCTGTTTCCTTTTTGGGAATTATGCACTTGAGAAGCTGCATACCTATTGAATAGGGTTCTAATCAAATCAGTTGCCTACCGCTTCATATGTGATATGGAATGGGAAGAACCCATGTCTTAAGTTAGTTAAGATTTGGGGTTGACCGGCCTATGTCTGAAAAGTATAATCCGGACAAGCTCGAGGCAAGATCTGTTATGTAGAACTGGAAATGTTCCAGCTATACAAACTACAGCTGATGATTTGAAAGAACCAAAGGATTCAGTAGATTCCAACGAACCTCAGCCTCTCCGCCGATCTAGTAGGGTTCCTCACCCACCTGAGAGATACTTCGGTTTCTCTATGACAGTGGGAGCAAGGATTGCATCATGAGATGATGACCCAACTAGTTTCGAGCTGGCCATCAGGAGTGGGACTCTGTAAGAATGGCTGGATGCTTATCGATCTGAGATGGAATCCTTATACACCAACAAAGTATGGACTTTGGTTGCTATATCTGAAGGGTTAAATTCCCATCAGGAGCAAGTATATCTTGAGAAGATTACTTGGTGTAGATGGAAAAGTTGAGACTTTCAAAGCTAGACTTGTTAAAGGTTTTCGTCATCAACCAGGCGTGGATTATGTTGAAACATTTTCTAAGGATCTATGCTTAAGTCCATCCAGATCCTACTTACCATGGCTACATAACATGACTACGATCTCTGGTGGTTGGGTGTCATTACTGCTTTTCTAAATGATGTTTTAGAAGAGTGCGTCTATAAGTACACAGCCAGAGGGCTTCGTAGATAGTGGGAGCAGCGGAAACGTGTGCAAGATGTTTTATGTGATAAAGCAGGCATCACGGAGTTGGAACATCTGTTTTGATGAAGTAGTCAAAGAGTTTGATATCATCATAATGGTAGATGAACCTTGTATAAACAAAAGGGTAGTAGGGAGTATGGTGATGATCCTCGTAGAGTACGTGGATGACATACTCTTGATAAGAAAAGAGTTTCTTATGCTACGCTCGGTCAATCTCCGGTTATCACAATGATTCTCCACATAGGATCAAAGTGATACCTACTAAATTCTGGGTTTTGGACCTATGAGATAGATCCAAGTGGATGTTAGAATACTCACTAGCTGTAGTGAGATGGTATCAATTGATCCAGGGAAGAATCACTGGAAGTGTTCCAGGGTGATAAAGACGACTGAGTGTCAGTCACAGGCATTGTCTTTATCCTCAGTAAAAGGGCGGTATGTTGGAAGAGTTCCAAGCTAGATACCGTGGCATACTAGACGATAAAGGCTCGATACATCGCTACTTAAGATGCTACCAAAGAGGCTGTTTGGGTGTATATTAGTTCATGAGATGAACTTCGTTCCTGCCATTGTGAGACAATGGAGTTGTGGCTTATGCCAAGGAACGTCCGTCCCATCAGTGATCCAGACATATTCTAAGGCAGTATTACCTGATCATGGAGATGGTTGATCTCCAGGGGATCGAGGACAGGAGAGCAGACTCAGAGGACAACACAGCGGATCCACTCACAAAGGCCTGTTCCCAGAGAGAGATTTTTATGGGATGGTTGAGTATGAGATACTACAACCACTGCTACAGATGGCCCTAGTGCAAGTGGGAGATTGTTAGTTATATGTATGCCCTAGAGGCCATTACTGTACATAGGATGTATATTGTAGTGGATGCTGGGACATATAGGGAGGACTTTCTTGCTCGACATGATAGTATGCTATCTGGTTGCTCTTTACCTTAACGTGTACTCAGATTGTCTCTCTATTACATGTTGGTAAAGCCCTTAGGATGTGTGCTTGACTACCTGAACTATGATGCGGATCATACTAGTGGGGACATGGTAGTCCATAAGTACATCCTTCAAAGTCCCAAGCCGTGGGTGTATCGAGACGGGGCATCGATATACCAGAGTAGACTAGCGTATACCTTCTCGACCCATACAGATGGGCGATGGATGATCCCCATATCCATTGGTGTTTGACATCAGAGATGATATACGGGTGCTCAGTGGAGACTGGGTACACTGGACGGACTCGCCGAGAACTCCCAGATGGTATTATACCTCACGTCAGATGGCAGTTCTCTGGTGACACTGGTACAGGTTAGTCTGTAGACCCGAGATCGTCATAGAGTCTTGTGTGGTTCCCACTGTGCTTTGATTTCCATCTTACCACGTCCAAGAGGGCGTGCAAAACGGTGGTTTTTGGGTACAGTCCCGAATCACATGGAGGCAATGAGCGATAGGAGGGGATTCGTCTCTCCCGGTATAGGGAGTTGATGTTGCGCTGTATTCGATTGGCTATAACAGGAAATCCCTGGCCAGGGTTGCTGAGATTTACTGGTAAGTGTTACCAGTAGTTTCTCGAATTGTTATAGACCTCATATCAACACGACTTATCGAGCTATTGGGGTCTGACGTTTACCACCCCTAGGAGAGATATGCGACATATCAGACGATCAGACCGGACTGTACGGTAGTGTTACTGGTCGGATTCACTGGAGTGTGAGCGGGCTTGCTCGTCGATCTTCAGATCGCTCAATACTCGGGTGGCCGTTACGTTTAGCAGACCGCTTGCGGCTTGTGGGTGTTTGATATGATCATCATCTGCTGCCGGCGTATTGACGAGTCTTTAGAGTCCTACACAGAGGTTTCCTGGCTCAAGCGAAACGAAATAGGAGCGCATATGAGATATGTGCGGGACCAAGAATAATGCGTGTATGTGATACCGTATTCTATTCTCGCGATGAATGTATCGATTGGTTGTATGCGATATAACCTAGTTATCGATTCAAGCATTGATTCGATAAACCGATACATAGGATACTAGTCGGTTATATGCGATATGACCGGATCGTTAAATCAAGTGTTGATTTAATGATTTAATGTATAATTATATATTTGATATATTACTTTGCGTTAACTAGTATCGGTTCACTTTAAATGGATATTCTCACTCGGATGTGCACATTGTATATGTGATATACTTTTTGTGCAATTGATTGTATCATGTTTGATGATGCATGCAAAATTGGTTAAGTGTAAAGATTGAACCATGGTTATATGAATGGTTAGGGTTATGATTACTTATTCATTTATTTATTTGTTTTGGAAAATAAAAGCATAAAGAGAAAAAAAAACAAAATGGTTTTCTTTTCATTCTTTCTTTCATGAAGCTTGTTGAAGCTTCATGAAGCTTTTGACCAAGTGACCATTTTGTCTTCTTCTTTAACCCTAACCACTCACATAAACTCTAGTTAGCTCTCTACACTTAACTATGGTTTGATTATGACAAGAATTCATTTTTCTTTTCTATTCTATTATTCTTATCATAACAATTATCATCTTCTTCTTCTTCTTCTTCAAGAAAGAAGCTTGCATTCATCAATGGTGATTGATGATAAAGAGTGAGAAATCCAATTCTAAATAGAACCCACTTCCTATTTCTTCATCCTCTACCTCTTGCCAAGTAGTAGAGTGTGTTTCCTTCACAAGTTTCTTGACTTGGTGAAGTCGGAGCTTGATTTAGCGATGCCTCGACGTAGATCATCTTCGGCATGGACATCGATGACCTAGCCCGTCCATTCTCTGATGAAGCCGACGTTAGAGCCCGGGACTTGTTATGGACAGCGAGGAGACTTCATTGCGGAGCTATGGAGGTGGAGAACCGGATCTACAAAGGTTGTATTTCCATTTACTTGTAGTTTAGTTGTAAACTAGCTCGCTTTTTCGCCTAGAAATCTAGCCGACGATCCGTTCTAGGGTTTCTCGGCACCGTATTTTTTTTAAATTGGCATGATCGATGCCTTGTGTGACCTCATTAGGGTGCCTAGGAACCCTACAGTGTATCCCATCATATGATATCCGAAAGATGTCGAACCATCCGATTGATTCGTCAAAACCTCATAATCCCCCAAGAGATCAACATCTTGGGTACTGTTTAGTAGTATCGAGTACATACCACAGCCTCAGTGGTCCAGCCGTAGAAGGGCAAACCCAAGCCTCACTAATGGCGCCGTGGAACTGCCGCAAACCCTAAGGTTCAAAGGCTTTCACACTATCATTATGTCGAGTTAGGGTTTCATTCTTCTAGAGGGTCCATAAAATCTCTTGCACGTTCTTCTGAATACTTTAAACTTGGAATATGGGTTTCTGACATTCGATCGTCACTATCGACTCTCAACGAATCTGGGTGAAGTCGTCTCTAGCTGGAATCAATCTATCTGATGACCTCGCATCGGGGTAAGCGAACGAACTACATATCCTAGTCATTCATCCTCAGGTGACTAACGACCTTCCATCATATCTCTAAGTATATACTTATGCTGCAGTAGCTCCAATCATCTGGGCGATATCTCGTCATTTGCAGCAAAAACTGGCTCATTCGTCTGTACGCTGAACAGCGCCTCAATCATCCTGAGTAAGCAACATATCAGCGGTCATCACATCCTGGCTGGCCTCTAGCAGTAGCCTAATCCTCTGGTGCCGATCAGCACATCCGAGAAATCTCGTAAAAGCGATCTGTCAAACGCCCATGGCGCGAAAACACACTAAAACGACACCTCAATGTGTAATCGTATGTCCCTGGAATCACGCCCTGGTCAGTCTTCATCCGTGACGAGCTCAAGCTGACGCAACTCTAGCCGTAGCTCTCTCTTCCCGTGCAATCGTAGCAGCAAAATTATAACCAGTATCGATGAGGTTAGATCATAGGAATGAATATAATACCGTGCAAGGAAATATACATCCTAAGGTTTCTTAAGTGGAGTGGCGTGTCGTAAGTATGCCGCGGAACATACGTACGGTACGTCACTCTACTCAAGCTACCTACTCCATCAACCAAGAGTCATCCTACGCGACAAAAGTTCGGGTATAATACCCCCTCGACTAAGTCTAAGTTCCGTAAGGTCAAGCCTAAGTTCCGTATACATATAAACGCTCTAGGCTCCACATAGTCAAACTTAGACTCGAACCAAGGTTAACCTAGCGCTCTGATACCAACTTTGTCATGACCCAAAATAGCCCGTAACTAGCACTTGAATCATATGAAGCTTATAGGACCCCATCTAATTCAAGTAAGCCAAAAACCCAGAAATCTAAAACCATTTTAAGGAGTAAATAAGAAACTAGTTTTTAAGAAGTGAAGAAAACAGGTTTTTTAAACAAGGGTTTTAAAATAGGTAAGCCGAATATGCATTTTAAATCCTCTATATCTTTTCTAAAAATTTCAGCAGAGTTTCCTTTGTAAATACTGGCCCCGAACGGGGTACAACAAGAATAATATATATGCAATGATAAAAGGCATCCCCAAGCAGGAGTTAACTCTTTGTTAATCGACGGTCACAACCACGCAAACAGTATAATATACAACGCCGAAGGGCGAGGATCAAAACTCAAAAAGAAACTCAAAATCAACATGAAAACCCATAATACTACAACGCGCGACTCTAAGGTCAAAATAATACATAATTGGTTTTCTAAGTCTGAAACAATATACAAGTTTTTTTTGGTTGATGGAATTCCTAGATACAACTGAATAATACATGTACAATGGTGGTTCTGATGCAAAAGAACCCACCTACCAAAGCAAATCACCCGTAAGGGAAGCAGTGTACCAGAAATGCCGCCATGGAACCTGTACGGCAAAACCTGCAAGAACTGTAGCACAACGGGGGTGAGTTGCCAACTCATGAATAGAAAACATCACCAAGCAGAAATCGTATGTATGACACAATCCTAGGTCAATACAATCAGATATATATATAAACCTCAAATGAATAAGTCTGAAACATGATAAGGTGGCAATGTAACATCTATACATGAGTGTAGTGCCAAGTGCTCGTGCCAGTGCCTCAGGTAATAACATATCGTAAATATGAGGTATGATCAATGTCGACTATATCATGAAGTCAATAAGTATGTGGATATCATCCAACTAGGTAATCAATGCCATCAATGTCAATATACGTATGTGGAAATCGCCCACGTGTCACCCAATGACAATAAATATCATGCATGGAAATATGAGGATATAAATCAACATGCGTCGCTCGCGACATATCAAATCATTGAACCTGAGTGTCAAGCATCGACACTCGAAAACATCATGAAACCTGTGCCTATCATCAGCACGTAAATACTCATATATCGGACTCTGTCAGTCCGGGGCGGCCCATATCATCTCTCAACTCCGGTCGGTATCCTCCAGATATCCGCCGAGCTCAAATACAATCACCAGTAGGTAGTAGTCCCTCTGCCAGGCTCACCGTCTACTACACAGCGATCCGTTCTCGCCCCGGGGTACCATACCGGGTCCACCATGTACCCGCAATCGGCCTCATCCGCCTCCTCGAATCAGGTTTCACATGTCACTCTCAGCACCGAGAAAACACATGGTGGACGCACTGAAATATCATATCAAGGGTAACCGGGTTTTTAAAACAATTACATACTCTCTTTTGAAATATCCACGGTTCCCAAATCCAGAAATATCATGGAAACAACATATCTCAATGCGTATAATCAGAAAGCATGATGTATGCGACATGTAAAAGAATGTAAGCATATCAATATATCATGCAACATGGAATAGTAATATGCACATATTGGGGAAACCGCTCTTTTAAAATGAATCAGTTTTAAAAAGTATCTTGCGGTTCCAAAATCTCCAAATCAAGCAAGAAATCATCTATGTATGTGCAAATATGTAGGTGTACAAGTATGCCATGCAAGGGTCATATCCTGAATGCAACAGTACTACAGTGTAGTGACATGGCAATTATCGATGATGAAGTGTGTGAGCCGGCAAGCAAGTGTACGTAGAACATACGCATCATCGATAATGGTGCTGGTGTCCTAACAGCATGGGTTTAATATACAATAAACTCATTTACACATGCAATGCGATGCGAATAGCATGAATATGCGAAAATCGAATAATAAATGCAACAGTGACGTATCTGCATCAATATAAAAAGGTCCTACAATTTGCCTTTTGAAATAAGACGAATCGGGGTTATTTTTTGTAAAATAAGGGCTACGGTATTTTTAAGAAAAGATGCGTCTTTTGAAAATATCCGTAGAATCCCTTTGCCTATCATTGAAATACTCCCGATTCGTTAGTTTTGAAATAGGTATAACATCGGCCTAGTCTAATACCTACTAGCAAAACTACAGCTCTAACTAGCAGGTCAATCAGGAGGGGTATGGAAACCACCTACATCTGAGTCGATATATATATATAAATATAATAGTCGGTGATCCCGCCTCAAAGGTACCGCGTACGATACAAAATCATATGACATCCTCGAGTCATGAGTGTGGATCTATCATTAATATAAAGCTCGTACGGTAAATCATCGTACGGCATCCCAAAAGCTGGGTACGGGTCAATATCACATTCCTCTCATCAAATATCAGGTATCATTATCATCATATCACACAATCTGGGGTACTGATCTAAGTCTAGTACAATTGATACCATCTATATAAATATTTATGCGTGTGTAGGACACACGTCCAAAGGCCCGCTAAAATCACATGTCGTATCCCAAATACGAATCACACTATATCACCGATCTCATGGCACTATGCCCAATATCATCGACTCATCTCCAAATATCATCCACTATTCTCATCATCACAGTATAAGTATACAAGCAAGCATGTGTGTGCGTGTAGGTGTAAACCTATTCTCGGGTTCGCAACTAGGTACTATACTAGTTCACTTCTACGCCCTAATCTAATCATAGTATACATAATCTCATCTCAAATATCCACGACGCACAATAAGCTATCATATATATAGTATATATAGTATACTAGACATCGAACTGCGGGGGTGCTATACGCCATCCACCCGACTTCCCCCGTAGATATAATCTACTCATCTTGCATCCTGCGTGTCGGTGTCGATATCGCCACCATGTTCTTCGTCGTTTCGGATCACCGTGGGGGTACCTACATGTCAAACGTATCGCATCGCATTAGGTCACGCCCCGCTTCCCAGTGTACGACGAAGTGGGCGCGACGAGGCCCGCTACGTATATACTCAGAAGTACATACGCTAAGCGTATCTAAGCAATATAAAATAAACACAAGAGACAAGAAATAAAAAGAACAGCAACTTTTATTTATTAACATTCTTTGTACAATACATGAAAGGAAATACAACTGAAGTAAACGATGCCTAAACAGTGGCATAACAGGAAATGAAAAGTACTGAAAAGAAAAGTGTTCAATGATACTACAGTGCAGGGTCCTCAGTAAACTGCTCCAAGTCTTCTTGCGATGGCTCAACCTCTGCCGGGTCCAAAACACCTGACGACATTCAAAGAAGTGAGAAACAGAATGTCGTCAGCGAACAGGTCGCTCGGTAAGTCCCAAAGGTAAGAGGGAAGTAGAAAAGACAGAATAAGAAGATACATTTTAAAGTGTAAACTATTGTTGTAATGTTATGTCAACGCTGTTGTTTGCAGCTTGGTACAGAAGGATGCCAGCATATACGAGGGGAGTCTCTATATGCCAGAGACTAAGGGCACGTATAGTACAAGGAACCGTTTATGCCACGGTACAACAGCAACTGGATTCATGTTAAGTGTATTAAATCTGACCTCCTCGTGCCACCTTTAACACCTTCCGTACCAATCTACCCCTTAAAACCCCGCGATGTCTTGTTTGTATTGTTATCTTGTAAATTGTGTTGGTTGTATGATTGATTGACTGACTGATCGAAACCATGATATCAGGAAATGGTTATAACCGCAGAGTTATGTAATTGGAATACTGAGAATCATGTAAAAGGAATATATATCCATGGTTCGGTTCGGTCAAGTTGTATAACCTGATAATTGTATTCATGGATTCATGTGTTCATATTGAATTGGAATCTTGTAGTTTATAGGTTAACTTGAATCATATTCAAGTCATATTAATCAGACTCAAACCCGAGTCAGACAATCAGAATTGTGAATCGAAGTCTTATAATTGCTAGGGTCCTTAAGGTAATTTATAAAACTTGAGGGGGTTTTATGTAAAAATACTTTTATATACTTTTCAAAATAAACCTCAAGTATTTATTGTTCATCTTTAGAGTTGTAATGAGGGTGGATTTTATGTTGTGACATTTCTAGTGAAAATATCCTAGTTTTATAAATAAGGGTATTTATTTGTAATATTGATTATTTGAAGTTCATGGTATTTTAGTGTAAAATTCATTCTTGTGATTTTTAGAAAAAAGTGGAAAATTTATATTATAATAAAATAGATATTTAAATGATAAATATACATATGTTTATACAAAATATAATTTTAATAAATATTTTATATTCCAAAAATCTCATTTTCTTAAGATGTCGTATTTTAAACCTTTCGAGACCGAATGCTCCTTGCGGAGGTCTGAATCTCGCACTACTAGCCCGAGGGTGCGCGATAAAATGCATGATCCCGAACGGGTTCCTCAAAGATGGGTTGTAGCGGCACTTTGCAAAGATTGTAACATACTAATCCTTTAGAAAACGGTTTTATAAAGTAAAAGGTATTTATTTGCAAAGTGTAATTTTCCGTATTTTAGATTCTAGGGTTTCCAAAGCCAACTAGCCTATTTCTAAATGGTCTAAACGACAAGTCGTTAGAAGCCTCAAATCGCCTCTTCACCGCCAATTGCGGCCAGGTAAGTACAAGTGAGGAGGGAGGGATTCGCTCACGAATCGTGAGGTGGGCCTTTTAAAGTTACCCAAGCTCACTTGCCTAGCCTAGACACCACAAAGTCAGTTTAGATAAACGATCGATATCCACAACTTATCGTATTTTCCTAGTAAGAAGTATTTATTTAAAAATGTAACAAATCTAAACCTTTAAGAATGGTTTTATGAAGATTATGGTATTTTAATGAAAATTTCGTTTTATCGTATTCTAAATTTTGATGATATCATTTTAGGGTTTGTATTTACGTATGGGTGGAGGTAGGTCGTTATCTTGTTCTCTACTTTAATTGTATAGCAAGTTAACGGTTAAATGTGAAATTGAAACATGATGGTATTAAAGTGTAAAAAATACGGTAAATTGAAAAGGTTATCATTTCATGTATGAAAACTTATTCAAATTGACTTTTACAAGTTTAATGGTCAAGATAGAGATGTTTATGAGTGATGGAATTGATTAGAAGAAGAAAAATAAACAACATGGTATTAAAGTGAAAAAGAATACGATATTGCAAAAACTATCATTTCATGTGCGAAACTTTGTCCAAATTAGTTGTTATGTGATTAATAGTCAACATGGATAAGTTTAGGTATTATGGAATTAGTGACAAGTGAGATTTTATAGAAAAAAACCGAATCGGAAATCGGTTTGTTCCGATTTTCGTCGGGGTTCATAATTCCGTATTTTTGAGAAGTAGAAAGAAGAAAAGAACAGGACTTACGGGTTTCGATCTATACTAAAGAGTATAGGGGAACTAGGTGAGTGGCCGAGGCGTTGTTTCGTCGCCGGTTGTTTCAAAAACGTCGCCGGAATTCCGTCAGCGCTTCGCCGTGAACTCGGTTTCAACGCACACCCTTCTTGTGAAAATTTCAAGAGAGTAAACCTAGTATTTTGGAATGAGAGGGTAGGGGGTTGGGGTGTCTATTTATAGGGTAGGGTAGGTGAAAGGTTTTTATTTTAAAAAAATTGAAAAAATTAAAGAAAAATCATTAAAATTTGTATTAAATTGGGTGTAATTAACATTTAGAAACCGATCTAATAAAATGGTGTGTGCAGTGAGTTATAGAATGCCAAAAGCCATAATTTTCATTTTAGGGGCTCGGCCGTCCGGTCGAGTCCGGCCGGCGGCACCGGCCGACTTGGCCAATCCTGGCCGAGTCCGGCGGTCGTCGCGTGCGGGGTCCTCTGACGTAGCTCCTGGTATAATTAGTTTTTAGGGTTCAGTTCAACTTTTGGGAGTTATGGCCTGTGGACTGTTGGGCTTCCAAGAATTTTAAAAGAAAAATAATCTAAAAATAATGCAGGATATGGGTTTTGAACTCTGGTGGCTTGGTTCAGCAGTGCAAGGTATTACCAATGAGCTACAAGCTCCTTCTTGTAATTATTGTGGGAAAATAGATACTTAAAGTGATAACAACAACATTAAATACTCCAAGTATACTTTAAATTTAAATCAAATTTAGGTATACAAAAATTGGAGTTGTTACAATCTACCCTCCTTACAAAAATTTCGTCCTCAAAATTTACAATTTTTATTTGAGGACTAGTTTACAAAAAGGTGAGGATATCTTGCACGCATTTCATCTTCCCTTTCCCACATGAATTCTCCTGGAGTGTCTTTTCTCCACATTACCCGGACCAAGTTAACTTCCTTGTTCCGAAGTGTCTTCACTTTCCTGTCCAGGATTTCCACAGGTTGTTGCTCACAAGACAAGTCGGGCTGTATAGTGAGCTCGGAATGATCAAGTACATGGCTGGGGTCACTCACATACTTTTTGAGTTGGGATATGTGGAACACGTTATGCACTCCTCCCAATGAGGGTGGAAGTGCTAAGCGGTATGCCACTTCACCGACTCGTTCGAGTATGTCGAACGGTCCAATGTATCTCGGACTCAATTTACCCCGTCTTCCAAATCGGATCACTCCGCGGTTCAGAGATATCTTCAAGAATACATGGTCTCCTGGCTGGAACTCCAAGTGTCGTCTCTTTGCATCAGCCCAGTGTTTCTATCGATCTTGAGCTATGCGCATTCTTTCCCTGATAGTTTGAACCATATCAACGGTCGTTACTATCATCTCTGGTCCAAGAAGTTTCCTATCTCCGATGTCGTCCCAACTTAATGGTGATCGACACTTCCTTTCATACAATGCTGCAAAAGGTGTCATTCCTATGCTTGCTTGGTAGCTGTTATTGTACGCGAACTCCACAAGATGCGGGTGATCTTCTCACGATCCTTTGAAGTCTAGCATACACGCTCTAAGCATATCCTTCAAGATCTGAATAGTTCGTTCCGACTGACCATCTGTTTGTAGATGATAAGCCGTGCTGAAGTTCAGACTTGTTCCCAAGCTAGCTTGCAGACTCTGCCAAAATTGCGATCGGAACCTGGTGTCACGATCGGAGACAATGCAGACCGGTACTCCATGAAGTCTCACAATTTCCTGTATGAGTTCATGGGTATCAGAGATAGTACATTATGAAGTGTTTAAATCTTAATTAGATTATTACCTCCATGTACTTCTTTGCTAGTGTCTCAGTTGATTGGCCAACTCGAAATGGGATGAAGTGAGCCGACTTTGTGAGTCGATCCACAATGACCCATACAGCATCGTTACCCTTTGTGCTGTGAGGAAGAGCAGTCACAAAGTCCATCGTGATGTGCTGCCACTTCCATTCTGGGATTGGTAACGGTTGAAGTAGTCCAGCTGTTCTGTGATGTTCAGCCTTTACTTGCTGACACACCAAGCATTTTGCGACGCTTCTGGCTACTTCACGCTTCATTCCATACCACCAATAATTCTGTCGTAGATCTTTGTACATTTTGGTACCTCCAGGATGTACTGAGTAGGGAGAGCTGTGAGCTTCTTTCATTAACTCTTCCCGAACAGGACCTTTTGGTACACACAATCTGCTGCCGTATCTCAAAGATCCGTCTTCATGGATGATGAAGTCTGTTCTGAGTCCATTCTCCACTTGTTCTCTGATCCTTTGCAATTTAGCATCACTTGCTTGAGCTGCTTTGATCTGATTGACAATGGTTGATTGAACTTGTAGATTCATCAAACTTGAAGCATTACCTGGCATGACCACTTCAATCTCCATCTGATGCAAGTCTTGCTGAAGCTTCCACTGAGCGGTGAGATTCATCGATAAGGGTTGGCGACTAAGAGCATCAGGTACTACGTTCATCTTCCCTGGGTGGTATTGCAAGTTGATATCAAAGTCCGCCATGAGTTCTAACCATCTTCTCTGCCGCATATTCAACTCCTTCTGAGTAAATACGTACTTCAGACTTTTATGATCTGTGTAGATGTTCACTCGTTCACCAAGTAAGTAGTGGCGCCAAATCTTGAGAGCAAAGATGACTGCTGCCAACTCCAGATCATGCGTCGGATAATTGCGCTCATGAGTCTTCAGTTGTCTTGAAGCATAAGCCGCAACCTTACCGTGCTGATGTAGAACACATCCTAATCCCTTACCGGATGCATCACAATGTACTTCGAATCCTCAGATTGATCCGGTATTATGAGAATAGGTGCAGATGTCAATCTCGACTTGAGTTCTACGAAAGCTTGTTCGCATGCTTCTGACCACACAAATTCTTCATCTTTTCGTGTGAGCTTGGTCAGGTGTGTTGCTATCTTTGAGAATCCTTCAATGAACCTTCTGTAATATCCAACTAAACCCAAGAAACTCCGAATGTCTTTCACTGACTTTGGTGTAGGCCATTCACTAACTGCTGAAACTTTGGCTGGATCCACAGAAATTCTTTCTCTTGATACGATATGTCCAAGAAATCCAACTTGATTTAGCCAAAACTCGCACTTGCTGTACTTGGCATAAAGCTTATGTTGTCGAAGAGTTTCCAGGACCATTCGTAGATGCTCTGCATGCTCTTTCCGATTCTTAAAATATACCAGGATGTCGTCGATGAAGATGACAACAAACCTGTCTAAATACTCCCGGAAAACTTGGTTCATTAGGTTCATGAATATTGCTAATGCATTGGTCACTCCAAATGGCATCACTAGAAATTCGTAATGTCCATAGAGAGTTCTGAAAGCTGTTTTGTGAATATCAGCTTCCTTGACCTTCACCTGATGATAACCTGAACGAAGATCCAATTTAGAGAAAACACAAGATCCACTTAGCTGATCGAATAAATCATCGATGCGCGGGAGTGGATACTTGTTCTTTATAGTGACTTTGTTCAAGGCCCTATAATCGATGCACATTCTGTATGAACCTTCCTTCTTCTTCACCAGTAGCACAGGTGCTCCCCAACTTGAAGTGCTGGGACGAATCCATCCTTTCGCCAATAATTCGTCCAACTGTGTTCGAACTTCCTTCAAACCTTCCGGACTTAGTCCATACGGTGCTTTGATCACCGGTTGTGCTCCTGGTACTAAATCAATACTGAATTCAAGAGCTCGATCGGGAGGCAAACCTGATATATCGTCAGGAAATACATCGTCGAACTCTCGAACTACCTCTGGTCTTAATTCTTCTTCCGCTTGAGCTGCCGCAACTACTGCTTCCCGTGGCTTCGCTTTGTAGGTACCTGGCTCCAGGGTACGATCTCCACTCTTGAAATAGAAGACCGGATGATCTGGAATCTCAAATACTACCCTTCTTTGACGACAGTCGATGGTAGCATAAAAGGTTCCAAGCCAATCCATTCCTAGAACCACATCGAAGTTCGGTATGTCCAGTACTTTGAAGTCAGCATAAAACTCTGGACTGCAGACGACGACTGGACACAGGCTGTATCCCATAGTTGCCTTTAGAATGCCATTTCCGGAACTGACATTCCAGCTGGATACAAGCGGTGAGACTGGAATCGCATGGGTTCGGACAAACCGTTGCGACATAAAGCAGTGGGATGCTCCAGTATCAAACAGTGCAAGTGCAGGTAGTGAAGCTACTAGGATTGTACCTAAGGTATATGGGATATGTTTTAGGTATAGGGAAGTGTTCACACCATAATATTGTATTATTATATTCCCCATTCTTATTCATTTTATAAATAAACAGGTGCTTTTGACGTATGTCTGCTACATATTACAGGTTACAGGTTCTTGGACAAAAAACAGTGAAAACGATGAAAAGACGATGCAAAAGTGGACTTTGACCAACAAACAGAAGACTCTTGATCAAGCCTCCATCGAAGATAAAATTCACAAATTACAAGGCAATGAAAGGTCCAAGATTACAAAGCGAACGGTTAAAAGTCTACCGCAATTATTCACTAGAGATCTGGAAAAAACATAGAAGCTATTTTAATAAAAGAACCAAATAATAAGGAAGCCCAAAGATTCAAGGCCCAATACTTCCTTTTAAAGAGACAGAGACATAAAATTTTACCAAAGCTTAGAGTCTACTTTGACTAGGTCTTCCTAAGGATATTTTAGTAAATGTAGACATGCGAATCAATTGTAACTTAGGGTTTCCTATCCTCTATAAATAGGAACTCTAAATCATTGTAAAGGCTATGCCTCCCTATGCCTCCCTATGCCTCTTTTTATCAATAAAATTTAGATTTCTTTTGGAGAGCATCGATGCCTCTTTTCATATCATCTATTCAGATCTGAGAACCCTGTGTAAATGTTTGGAGAGAGCCATCTGTAAAGTAAGTAGATTTATTTAATTGCCCTAGTTTAAATTTCAATTCTTGCCCTAGGTAATTTTTCATTCTCTGCCCTAGATTAAATTTAATTCCTTGCCCTAGTTAGATAGTTAGATCTTTAATTCAATTGCCCTTGATAAATGATAGATTTAGTTTTTTAGATTTAATTAATCCATTCACACCGTTTGGAATTAACTCGTAAGAGCGATTAGGAAATTCACATCCCTGTGGACCGACCCGTACTCACTGACTAGCTACATGCGACGCCGTTCTTGATTGCGGTAATAGATAGTTTTTGAGATCAATCAAATGGCGCCGTTGCCGGGGATGGCGTGTCATTTTCTTTTTGCAATTTCGGGTTAATATAAAATTAAAAAATCATAAAAACTGAAAAATCAAAAAATATAAAAATTTATCATCTTTGTATTTTGTGAAGGGTATTTTTTGTTTGAATTTTGCAGGATCTACAATCGAGACGGATCTGGAAAAATCCAGAGTTCGAAACAGAAAAAGATACATCAGAACAGAAAGAGGTTGGAAAATCAGAACAGCACAATTTTTTTGGAGACCTCAAGCCTCCGTACCGCCGCCATTCCGCCGCGAAAGCGCGCTCCCGCCGCTAAACCGCCGCGTCATGATGATGTCATCGCGCGAAATTTTCACTGTTTGTTTCCTTTTTCCCCCCTCTGCAACCTAAAATATATCTTTTTTGAAATCTCCTGCAGGATTCTTTGCGCTTAAAAATCTTCCCCCTTCTCAATAACAAATCTTGTGCAGGATTCTTTGCGCCGCGCATAAAATAAAAATCTTTGATTGCAAGTGATTTACTGTTTTGCATATCTTTAATCGGACTTTAAGGGGCTTTTGACCAATTCAGATTGGGTGGGGATTTCATCACCCTTCCCAGGACCCCAGAAATCACATAAGGCATTTGCATTGACCATATTTAATTAAAAAATACTAGACTCAGCCCTAAGGACTTCGAGCTCAATAGGATAGAGGACTAGTTATAGGCATCGACCATTTATCCTAACCTGACATTGCGGTGTTTAGGCAAGTGTGTCAAAGGCTAGTGGTTATTAATTAGGCCCACTACTGTGGTTCCTTCCCACTTACCTGTGTCACGACCCGCAGGGTACGGAACGTGACTGGCACTTAAGTTTACGAAACGTCTAAAGACGTCCGTAAAATAAGTAAGCCAAAGCCCAGAAAACAAAACCAATTAAGCAAAAGAGTGAAGAAAACCCAATCAATTGAAAGCGAGTTTATCAAATAAGTCATGTAAAACACTTTTTTAAAAACAATACCAATTTTTCGGAAAATTTCGGCAGAGTCTCCTTTGTAAATACTGGCCCCCAAAATGGGTACAACAAAATATATATGAATCCAACAAAATAGGGCATCCCCAAGCGGGAGCTAGCTCTTCGCCACAAGGCGGTCACAAATCCCACGCAATATAAAATGACAACAAGCAAAATAATCATAATGAAGCATAAGAAAACAGCATGTCGACTCAAGTGAGCTCGACCCCAAAATACAGCATAAAAGTCTACAAATCTCACAGTCTCATCTCTAGGTCAATATACAATAATGCTGGTAGATACAGTAGATGGAGTGCACTAGATACAAAGAATATACAAGGTGGTACAAAAATAGCAACATAACCCACCTAAGAGCAAAACCTGGAGTCCAGGCAAAGGAGGCAAAAGAACAAGTGCGCCCGCCGCTACTGAACTGACGGAGCGGACCTGCAAAAGACTGTGGCACAACGGAGGTGAGTTGCCAACTCGTGAGTAATAAATAACACCTACAAAGGCTATCGTATGCATGCACACAAGCATCCTAGCATCTAAAATACAGGTATGAATGGGTGCACTAGCAGGTGTGTATACAACATCAGTGTACGAATATGTATGCAACATGAATATCTGAGGTCTCAATAGGTATATATAAGAAACATTTATCTCTTTTTGTCTTTGAAACTCTTTTAGAATGCCAGCATAATACTCAAAGAATCGACGAGAACCGGTGTCCAGCAACGACACCCAAAAGCTGTCTCAAATCTCATAAATGTATCTCTGGCCTCAGCCGTCCGGCTGACCCATCTCAAATATCAATATCTCATCATCTAGCGGCCACGGTCGGTATCCTCTGGATATCCGCCGTCCCAAACAGTCACCGGTAGGTAATCCGTCCCCTGCTAGGCTCAACGTCAACACCACATTCCTCTTGCCCCGGGGTACCTTACCGGGCCCACCATGTACCCGTGCCGGTTCCTCCACTCCTCGACACGGATTTCCAAAACCACAGCAAACTCATGGTGGACGACACTTACATCACTAGAAAACCGCAATTTACATATTTTAAAAATATAATAAGTTTAGAAATTTTGCGGCTTTCCCCCGAAATCCAGCAATATCATAAAATCTCAAGAAATCCTCATAAGTGCATATATCAGTGATAATGAATGCATATGGTATCAATAATCAAGTTGCGATGTGTGATTAATGGATTAAGCATGAACAATTAATATGATGAAGTACATGCACATGAATAGCAATCCTACGGTTTCATTTTAAGGAATTAAAGGCAATAGCACAAGTTTAAGTATCAATTAGTAAAAGGTTTAAATTTAAAGGTTATCTAGTGTGGTGGCATGGCAATTACCAGGGTGTGTGTGTAAGCATGAATAGTGCTCGTGCTGCATATAAAAACCCTGGCAATGGTGCAGGTGTCCTATAAAATGGTTTCGTATAGGTATGTCAATATAATGCATGGATGCAGCAAATAGTCAAATAAGTATTTCACCCCTAATTACTAACATCACTAAGAATCTTGTAAGTTACTAAAACTATCGGGCGGCTTGCGCCATCCAACGATAGTCCCCCGTAGATGTTACATCTACTCACCGGAATCCCTGGCTAGCTGTGTCCAATCACCGCTTTCCCCTTTCGCGCCGCGTCTGACGTCTCCGTGACCGAACCTGGAATTTACATCAATACCAAACATAAGGTTACATATCAAGAACGACGCAAAACCCCAACGAAACTACTAATGTTCGCTAGCTAGGTACAACGTGCACAAAGTGCGTGGAACACACGCGAAAATCGCAAAAACTGCCAAAAAACGCCGATTTGGTCGCCCGGCAAAACTAAAACCCGACTACTCAAAACTCCGTGCTCACGCATCCTAAACGCCATAGGAGATGCTAAAAACATCCCCAAGGTATCACAAATAATACACCAAATAATTTTAATAAAAACCTAGTAAGCACAAACTAGCAATTTTGGTGCAAAAATCGAAAATTAGCGATACGGTTATCACAATCCAACACAATATCCAACCACACAACAAGCAATCTACAAACACTATAATTACAACACATTAGCAAAGATTCAAAACCTATTTTCCATAAACAACCATTACTTGAATTATATAACCTAGCAATTCTTAATCCAAACTATATATGAAAACCTTAAATTAACACTAATTTATAACTCAATTAGCAAGTTAACCTTCTAGATTAGGTTAGCAAAACAACTAGATAACAAATTAGATTTAATCAACTAAATAATGGTTTCTAAACCCTAATTCAACTCATTAATCATGCTTCACAACCCATTTTCCATACATAAACCCTCTCTTGAATTTCCTAAAACAACAATTTACAACCAAAATCAAACTTTTAAAATTAACTAAATTAGCATAATTTGAAGATCACATAAA
This sequence comes from Agapanthus africanus, assembly GCA_030015575.1. Lineage (NCBI taxonomy): Eukaryota > Viridiplantae > Streptophyta > Magnoliopsida > Asparagales > Amaryllidaceae > Agapanthus > Agapanthus africanus. The sequence continues at coordinate 300,957,060 of CM057343.1, read as the reverse complement.
CAAGGTAACTTCTTTGATTTGGTTGTGTAGGAACTAGCAAGCAAAATAAATTTAATTAACCACATAATGGTGTGCTAACAAACCCTAGTTTAAAACAAACTACTCTTTTATAAACTAGATTAGAAATTAACTAAACTTTTAACACTAAAACCATATAATTAAAGGAATTTAGCCAAAAGAAATTAACTTGATGGAAATTATACCTCAATTTGAGACCTAGCAAGAATAAAATTGCTCCAAATGATGGCCTCAAGCATCAAGATCCAAGCTAGGGAGGTGAAGGAAAAGAAAGATGAAGGATGGGTTTAATTTGTAAGCTTGAAATTGCAATTTTGTTGAATTAAACATGAAGAATTTTGAAGAAATGAAAAGAAAAGAGATGAAGAGGAGGGGGTGAAGGTTTCGGCCAGAGGGAGGTAAGGGGAGGGTGTGGGTGTGTTGGAAAAGTCATGAGTCAACTCTCCCAAAAGTCAATGCACCATACTTCATCAAACTATTTTTAAAATAAATTCATAAACAACCCAAATCAACACATGAAAGAAAACCAAAATGAGGCCAGAAATTTCTGGACCTGATCAAGGTGGGGCTGTCCTAGGGCTGAGGGAAGAGAGAGAGGGGTTTTACAAAAGAAGTTTTATGCAAAAAGACCCCCTACAAGTCAAAAATTGCAAGTTTTAGCTTAAAATTCAATAATTTCGCTTTCTATACTAAAAATTAGTTAAAAATCAAAATAAAATACTAAAAATTTATGTTACCACTAGATTTTAATTATCATAATTTTAAAGATTAAAATTAGCCCGGAAAAATTTGTATTTATCGCTAATTTATTGTATTTTCTTACCGGCTTAAAATAATATTAAAAAATTGAAAAATTAGGGAAAATTTTTAAACGACCGGAATTTCATAATTAACTCATTAGCTACTAAAAATAAGCAATTACCTATCCATTTTAAGTATAATTAGCCCTAAACTGCAAAATAACGAGAAAGACGGTTTTCGGAAAAATACCGAATTTTCACCGATTTTCAGGAAAACACCAAAACGACTTTTCAAGACGCTACAACCTGTCACTTACCTGGCCGCAATTGGCGGTGAAGAGGCGGTTTGAGGTTCTATCTCTAGTCCTTTGGAACAGTTAGGAGCTGTCTAGCTGACCTAGGTGACCCTAGATCTAGGCCTGATTGTGCATTTTTAGTTGATCAAAAGTATGTCTTAGCCCTTTAAAAAAAAATCTTTTTTGCAAACAGTTCCAAATAAAAAAAAAAGGAAAAAAGGAAAATTTTTATTAGAAAACTTGCAAACTTTTGTCGCTAAGAAATCCTTGCACCACCTACTTTCTCTTCTCTTTCTTCTAACATGGGTACCCCACATCATAAATCTCTTGCCGAACTTTGGTATCCCGAACCTAACTTTGCTTCGTACGTCAATTGTTTCGCTCGATTTAAGGAAGACCCCTCCGTGCCCAAAATATCTTTGAAAGATCAAATAGAAGCGTCTAGGAGAAACAGTTTGACGTTGCAACCCACTTTTGTCAACCACGTCTACCTTTACCACCTTCATACGTTGATACCACTTTTTCAAGTCCTGCTGTAACTCCTAAACCGATGTCCATTGCTGAGCATATTGCTCAATCTCGTAGCCGATCTTTCACCCCTCTCAACACATCTAGTTCTAGGAATCAACAAGTCCATCCACCTTTTTATCCACATGTTGATCCTACTCCTATCGAACCATCCACTTCCTACCAGTCCTACCCGACTTTCCCACCTTCACTAGACACTGTTTCTATACAGCCATTAGGGAGTTTCACATATCCAAACAATTTTGAATCTTTTACCGAAACCCTCTTACCACCCAAGTCTAGTTTTGAAGAGTCGTTGGAGGCTTATATTTCAGCAACAAACAAAATGGTTAGGAATATGGAAGCGTCCATTACCGCCCTTATGCAACCTAGTGAACCGGTAGCTAGTTTCCCGCTAGCTCCAAATTTTTCAATGTATAAGGAGGCGGTAGGACAGAGTGAGAATGTGAGAGGATTTCCAAATCAAACCTACCCTTACCCAATTGAAGCCCACAACTCCGGTTTCCCATCGATTGTCCAAAATAATGAGTTGTGTGACTTTATAGTGCTTGATTTGCCAGATTGTGAAGAACCCCTTTCGAGTGAAACCGCACCTAATCCGTTTGACCTTTACACCTCCACTCTAGAACCTGAATTGATAAATACCTATGCTTTTGATGAGGTGTCAGAAAAAATTGATTTTCACTTGATTGAGGATATAGACGCCGGGAATATTTCGGATGATGAACCTGTCGATTTGATTGAACTTTTATGTCCAATTCATCATCCCGAGTCATTAGATATTTCTCCCGAACTTTATATGCGTCTTGATTTTGATGATAATAGCATGGATGAGATAAATATTGAGGAGAATTATGAGGAGAGTATTGAGGAGAGTATTGAGGTTGAACCATTTTTGTTTGATATGTCGGATTTTCCAACTCATCCTCTTGAGTCTTTAACTAAATCACCCTCCCTCCTTTCCATCGTTCCGACCATGCATAAGATCACACTTGAAGACTGTAAGCTTGAAAAATTTCTCTTTGAATCTGACACAGTTCTCACAGACGATATCGATTACGAGTGTTTCACCTTTTCGGACGATGTTGATGACTCACCGCCCGAGTTTGAGTCCTTTACATTTTCAGATGAGTTAGTTGAACTATCAGACTCGGTTGCTTACAGTTGTTTCGAACCATTGATGGAATCTTTCAAGTTCGAGACAGTTTACTACGGTGAGAATGAGACTATCCCTAATTCACCCCCTTTCGTCCTTCCTATCGTTCCGACCGTACAAGAGACCGTTACGCTTTCATCTCCGATACCAAGTTCGGCGTGCCCATGTTTTCTTGCGAATCTTGAGAGATTTGACCCTATTTCACGACGAGTTGATAGATTAGCACAATCAGTTTTCACACTTCGGTCATCACAAATTGCGCTAATTTATTCACTCGATTTACACCCTCAAGACCGTGCTACTCTTCTTTCTCCTTTCCGCCATTCTTCTCCTCCGCCGAGACCATTTTCCATTCTTCTTTCCACACGGTCTCGTGTGCTTCTCATCTCTTTTCTTTCCACTCCATTCTTTCACCAACTCAATCATTACCACGATAAGATTTTTGAATGGTTGGTGCTAACCTTTGGCTTGTGTAAGGCCAAGCTTAAGTTTGGGGGGAACCGTGTTGTATATATGTATATATTTTTGTTTTCTTTTTCTATAAACAATAAAAAAAAATTCAAAACAATAAAAAAAATTATAAATAAATAAACAGGGGAGTGCCGGCAATTTTGACCCTCTTGGTGCAGCATGACAGTGAGGACACTGTCAAGTTTAAGTTTGGGGGTATGCTCGGTACGTTTTCTTCCTTCGCATTCATGTGTACATTTTTTACATTTGCATACTTATTTTAAAACCCATAAAAATTTGAAAATTTTAAAAAATTATAAAAATTATTGTATTCAATTTTGGCCATATTTGACTTAAGTTTGACGAATAAGTTAACTGGCTAGGAACAACTAGATCTTAAACTTAGTAAATTAAAAATCCTAAAAATAACCTTCTTTAAAGTTTAACGGTAGAAAGTATATGTATTTGTAGTTTATTTAGAAATAGGAAAATTTTGGGTTCACTTCTTGGGTTAAGTCGAAACAAAGGAAAAGTATTGATGTTCTTATTAGAGTATAAGTTTGAAAAATAATTCCTAGCTTAAGTCTAGATTCTGAAAATGTATACCCTACAAATTGCACAAACACGCACCTTGAAACTTGGAATAGTAGAGGAGACCTTGAAATGCTCTTGTCTAAAGTCCTTAGTACAATGAAAATAAATATAAAAGTGTGAATAAAGAAAAAAATGAACACTGGTTTTTGTGATTACTTAAGACTAAAAAAATAGAAAAATATTTAGCGAGGGTGCTTCATCACCTAGTGCCTTAGACCAACTGGTTTGGGAGTCACGGCTAAAGCCTTGGGTTTTGTAAGACTAGGAAGTACGCTTTAAAGTGCTAACGCATCTTGTAATCGGTAGTTGGTACCTTAAGAAGTATTAACGGTCGCATGAAGGATGTGTAAGCAAAATTCAATTAAAAACTCACCAACTAATAAGTACTTTGGACAACGGACAAGGGTATGATTGCTTGATTTCAATTTCCAAGTGTAGGGGTGATTTATACACACACGTGGGGATATGTGATTAGAGTTTAGATAAGAGAAAAGAATGAAGAATAGAACTTGTATCTTTAGTAGAGTTGATAAAAATTCCTAAGTGGAGATGGAATCCTAGAAGGAAAACTTATGAGATGCCGAAAGCTAAGTAGGTCTGCAGAACATATATAATCTTAAGTTAAATGATGAGGAAGTGTAAAGAATATGGGTGGATAATTTACGAGTCGACGATAATAGAATTCCTTGTTGGAAAACCTAATTGAAGAATTAAAGTCAGTGGGCCTAATTGATAGGATTTTGTGGGTAGTATCCGCTGAAAACCCTCAGGAGACAACACTCCTCCTACTAGGGACACCTAGAGGTTTAACGGCTTGTTGCACGTGCTCAGTGCAATCGCGTTTCCCCGCAAAAGTGCGGTTAGGTTTTTGTAGAGAATAAAAAAAAATAAGTTTGCTCGAGGACGAGCAAAAGATAAGTTTGGGGGTATTTGTTCATACCATAATATTGCATTATTATATTCCCCATTCTTATTCGTTTTATAAATAAACAGGTGCTTTTGACGCATGTCTGCTACATATTACAGGTTACAGGTTCTTGGATCTAAAACAGTGAAAAAGATATAAAGACGGTGCAAAAGTGGACTTTGACCAACAAACAGAAGACTCTTGATCAAGCCTACATCAAAGATAAAATTCAAAAAGTACAAGGCAATGCAAGGTCCAAGATTACAAGCGAACGGTTAAAAGTCCACCGCAATTATTCACTGGAGATCTGGAAGAAACATAGAAGCTATTTTAATAAAAGAACCAAATAATAAGGAAGCCCAAAGACAGAAGAGCCCACAAAGGAAATTTCAAGGCCCAATACTTCCTTTTAAAGAGAGAGACATAAAATTTTACCAAAGCTTGAAGTCTACTTGACTAGGTCTTCCTAAGGATATTTTGGTAAATGTAGACGTGTGAATCAATTGTAACCTAGGGTTTCCTATCCTCTATAAATAGGAACTCTAAATCATTGTAAAAGCCATGCCTCCTTTTAATAATAAATTCCAGAATTCTTTTGGAGAGCATCGGTGCCTTTTTTCAATTCATGAATCCAGATCTGACAACCCTGCGTTGATGTTTAGAGAGAGCCATCTGTAAGTAGTTTTGTTTAATTGCTCTAGTTTAGATTTTAATTCTTTGCCCTGGGTAGATTTAATTCCTTGCCGTAGATAATTATTTAGAGTTAGCTTTGGGGAAGGCTTTTGAGAGATGAGATCTCTCATCCCTTTCTTACCCATCATATATTTTCAATAGGACTCCATGCATACACGCACACACCGCGCCCTATGGCATCCTACCCCTCGAGGTAACGATGACACCGTAGTATAAAGGCCCGGTTGCGCGTGTTTTCCATGGAGGTTAGGGTAAGGATCTCTAAAGGAAGGAAAAGAACCTAGAGGAAGGAACACCTTCCCGAATGGATCTAATCCCCTTTATTGATAATTACCATAACTCCTCATAGATCTTCATTTAGGTATAGAAAGCGTTGAGATTTACTTGCATTTCCAAACCATCCCTAAACCTAACCCTAACAAGACTAGATCTAGATAATCGTAGTATAGAATAATTAGGTTTTTAGATTTAATAATCAATCCGAATACCCTTCGGAATTAACTCGTAAGCGCGATTAGGAGATTCACAACATCCCTGTGGACCGACCCGTACTCACCGGCTAGCTACATACGACGCCGTTCTTGATTGCGGTTAATAGATAGTTTTTTAGATCAATTAGGAAGGTGTGTAGATAAGCAAGACTAAAAGATAAGTTTGAGAAGGAAAGTTTACCAATAATGACTTGGCCAGTGGCCTCAGCTTCTTCCACAGACATCATGAAAGCCTGGCGCTTTGGCATATTCCTCCTGGCCTGAGGAGCATTCCTCGGAACGTTCCTTTGAGCTTGATGGAACTGTCGAGGAGGTGGTGCAGCTTGTGGTCCCCTGGGTGGTGTAGGCAGTGCAAGTCTTGGAGCAAGGGCTTGGATGGCTTGACGCTGTGGATGATTGTTTGCTGGCCTGGGTGCAGCAACTGGGTTCTGTTTATGAGGACAAGCTCCAATACCATGAGCAGCTGAGCCGCAGATCAAGCAAAGGTTGTTCTCACATCGGCAATCTTTAGCCAGATGCCCATTTCTCTTGCAGTAGTTACAAAAGGCTGGGCTGGGCCTGTTGATTGGTGCTCCAGGATGTCGTGGCATAAAAGGTGGTCTGGACGAGGCTCCGCCTGCCATCTGGTTGGCAGGGCGCTTGACTCCTGCAGACTGAGGTCTGCCCCTTGCTTTTATCACTGCCTCATAACTGCGGGCAGCTTCTAGAGCATCCTCATGAGTCAAAAAATTTCCTGTGGCTAAAGCAGCCTGAATCTCCATGTCCAGTCCTTGTTGGAAACGACGGGCTCTGATATCGTCCGTCAGTATCAAGTGAGCCGCGAATCTGTTCAAGGATAGTGTTAGTTGTGTGGTATGTGATATTTAAAACTAAACTATTGTGACATATCTTACCGGCTTAACATGGTGAATTCAGCATCGTATTCATCTACCGATTTGTCCCACATTGATCCTTGCTGTAGATGAATGAACTGCTGCTCCATGGCAAACCTGGCAGACACAGGGAAGTATTTCGCGTCGAACTTCTCGCGAAACGTTTTCCATTCAATGGGCTGTGCAAGACGGCTTTCTTCCGTCTTCCACCAGTTGCGAGCGTTGTTCGTGAGTTGTAGTTTCGCTACACGGACCCAAGCGACGTCTGGCACTTGTGCTGCGGCCAGATCATCCTCAATACTTTGAGCCCATTCCTCAGCTTCCAGTGGGCTCCCCTTTCCTGAGAACTGCTTCGGATGTAAAGCCCTGAATTGCTTTACCCCCGGAGTGTCAGTCTCGGGACGGTTCAAGAGTTGTTGCTGTCCCTTGAGAAGGCTGTGGATTGCATCAAGTAGCACTGTTTGCTCAGTAGGCGGCGCAAGAACAGCTGGTGTGAGAGGTAGTGCTGGAGGTGTGTTGTTGACGTTGGTGCTGGTGTTGTTCGGGGAATGCATAACCCTGAAGAAAAATTTGGGTTAGGACAGATTCAAGTACATGAAATGATAAGATTCAAGGAATAGAAATTTGTAAGATTCAAGAAACATGAATTGTAAAGAATGTTTTAGTTACTGGTTCTTGTGTTATATTGCTTAAGTTGTTCACGCAGACCAGAACTGCATGATAGGGATTCATACAGCTCTGACCTGCATGGGCCACCAACAAAACCTGTTACGCCCCGCTTCCCAGTGTACAGCGAAGTGGGTGCGGCGAAGCCCGCTACGTATATACTCAGAAGTACATACGCTAAGCGTATCTAAGCAATATAAAATAAACACAAGAGATAAGAAATAAAAAGAACAGCAACTTTTATTTATTAACATTCTTTGTACAATACATGAAAGGAAATACAACTGAAGTAAATCGATGCCTAAACAGTGGCATAACAGGAAATGAAAAGTACTGAAAAGAAAAGTGTATAATGATACTACAGTGCAAGGTCCTCGGTAAACTGCTCCAAGTCTTCTTGCGATGGCTCAACCTCTGCCGGGTCCAAAACACCTGACGACATTCAAAGAAGAGAGAAACAGAATGTCGTCAGCGAACAGGTCGCTCGGTAAATCCCAAAGGTAAGAGAGAAGTAGAAAAGACAGAATAAGAAGATACATTTTAAAGTGTAAACTACTGTTGTAATGTTATGTCAACGCTGTTGTTTGTAGCTTGGTACAGAAGGATGCCAGTGTATACGAGGGGAGTCTCTATATGCCAGAGACTAAAGGCACGTATAGTACAAGGAACCGTTTATACCACGGTACAACAGCAACTGGATTCATGTTAGGTGTATTAAATCTGACCACCTCGTGCCACCTTTAACACCTTCCGTACCAATCTACCCCTTAAACCCCGCGATGTCTTGTTTGTATTGTTATCTTGTAAATTGTGTTGGTTATATGATTGATTGACTGACCGACCGAAACCATGATATCAGGAAACGGTTATAACCGCAGAGTCGTGTAAATGGAATACTGAGAATCATGTAAAAGGAATATATATCCATGGTTCGGTTCGGTCAAGTTGTATAACCTGATAATTGTATTCATGGATTCATGTGTTCATATTGAATTGGAATCTTGCAGTTTATAGGTTGACTTTAATCATATTCAAGTCAGATTAATCAGACTCAAACACGAGTCAGACAATCAGAATTGTGAATCAAAGCCTTATAATTGCTAGGGTCCTTAGGGTAATTTATAAAACTTGAGGGGGTTTTATGTAAAAATACTTTTATATACTTTTCAAAATACACCTCAAGTATTTATTGTTCATCTTTAGAGTTGTAATGAGGGTGGATTTTATGTTGTGACATTTCTAGTAAAAATATCCTAGTTTTATAAATAAGGGTATTTATTTGTAATATTGATTATTTGAAGTTCATGGTATTTTAGTGTAAAATTCATTCTTGTGATTTTTAGAAAAAGGTGGAAAATTTATATTATAATAAAATAGATATTTAAATGATAAATATACATATGTTTATACAAAATATAATTTTAATAAATATTTTATATTCCAAAAATCTCATTTTCTTAAGATGTCGTATTTTAAACCTTTCGAGACCGAATGCTCCTTGCGGAGGTTTGAATCTCGCACTACTATCCCGAGGGTGCGCGATAAAATGCACGATCCCGAACGGGTTCCCCAAAGATGGGTTGTAGCGGCACTTTGCAAAGATTGTAAGATACTAATCCTTTAGAAAACGGTTTTATAAAGTAAAAGATATTTATTTGCAAAGTTTAATTTTCCATATTTTAGATTCTAGGGTTTCCTAAGCCAACTAGCCAATTTCTAAATGGTCTAAACGACAAGTCGTTAGAAGCCTCAAATCGCCTCTTCACCGCCAATTGCGGCCAGGTAAGTACAAGTGAGGAGGGAGGGATCCGCTCACGAATCGTGAGGCGGGCCTTTTAAAGTTACCCAAGCTCACTTGCCTAGTCTAGACACCACAAAGCCAGTTTAGATAAACGATCGATGTTCACAACTTATCGTATTTTCATAGTAAGAAGTATTTATTTAAAAATGTAACAAATCTAAACCTTTAAGAATGGTTTTATGAAGATTATGGTATTTTAATGAAAATTTCGTTTTATCGTATTCTAAATATTGATGATATCATTTTAAGGTTTGTATTTACGTGTGGGTGGAGGTTGGTCGTTATCTTGTGCTCTACTTTAATTGTATAGCAAGTTAACGGTTAAATGTGAAATTGAAAAATGATGGTATTAAAGTGTAAAAAATACGGTAAATTGAAAAGGTTATCATTTCATGTGTGAAAACTTATTCAAATTGACTTTTACAAGTTTAATGGTCAAGATAGAGATGTTTATGAGTGATGGAATTGATTAGAAGAAGAAAAATAAACATCATGGTATTAAAGTGAAAAAGAATACGATATTGCAAAAACTATCATTTCATGTGCGAAATTTTGTCCAAATTAGTTGTTATGTGATTAATAGTCAACATGGATAAGTTTAGGTATTATGGAATTAGTGACAAGTGAGATTTTATAGGAAAAAAAACGAATCGGAAATCGGTTTGTTCCGATTTCCGTCGGGGTTCATAATTCCGTATTTTTGAGAAGTAGAAAGAAGAAAAGAACGGGACTTATGGGTTTCGATCTATACTAAAGAGTATAAGGGAACTAGGTGAGTGGCCGAGGCGTTGTTTCGTCGCCGGTTGTTTCAAAAACGTCGCCGGAATTCCGTCAGCGCTTCGCCGTGAACTCGGTTTCAAAGCACACCCTTCTTGTGAAAATTTTAAGATAATAAACCTAGTGTTTTGGAATGAGAGGGTAAGGGGTAGGGGTGTCTATTTATAGGGTAGGGTAGGTGAAAGGTTTTTATTTTAAAAAAATTGAAAAAATTAAAGAAAAATCATTAAAATTTGTATTAAATTGGGTGTAATTAACATTCAGAAACCGATCTAATAAAATGGTGTGTGCGGTGAGTTATAGAATGCCAAAAGCCACAATTTTCATTTTGGGGGCTCGGCCGTCCGGCCGAGTCCGGCCGGCGGTGCCGGCCGATTCTGCCGATCTGCCGACCGACTCGGCCGATCCCGGCCGAGTCCGGCAGTCATCGCGTGCGGGGTCCTCTGACGAAGCTCCTGGTATAATTAGTTTTTAGGGTTCAGTTCAACTTTTGGGAGTTATGGCCTGTGGACTGTTGGGCTTCCAAGAATTTTAAAAGAAAAATAATCTAAAAATAATGCAGGATATGGGATTTGAACTCTGGTGGCTTGGTTCAGCAGTGCAAGGTATTACCAATGAGCTACAAGCTCCTTCTTGTAATTATTGTGGGAAAATAGATACTTAAAGTGATAACAGCAACATTAAATACTCCAAGTATACTTTAAATTTAAATCAAATTTAGGTATACAAAAATTGGAGTTGTTACACATTAAAACCAAATCGAAACCAAAACGACACACGAAAACCAAAACGGTACGCTTAAAAGCCTATAGGTTAGAACCTATGGTTAGCCTTCGCAAAACAACCCGAAATCACTCGATATAGACGTACAAACGTCACGCAATCGAGATAACGCACAAATATCAAAATCTGGAAATCGAAATACGGAAACCATAACCAATTTCAAAGCAGCAACTTATAAAAGTGTTCCCATATTTTGTCTCAGGTGAAACCAAGGTTCCAAAACAACACTAGGGTGATATATAGGGTACATATGACCTACAGAAGAAACCTGGACCCTACCCCACACCAAGTGGCCGAGCCCCCCAAAGGGAAAATCCGGCCAGGCCGGCCCTGCATGGTCCTATGGGGTTCGTATTTCTACAGGGGGTCCTAGGGTCAATTCTAGTCCTATGATGTTGTTTACTTTTCTAGTAAATTCCCCAGTTCATTCCAGATCTCCCTGCACACTAAAATACCTCACAAAACGACATGAAAGTCCCGTAATTCTGTATTTTTGGGATTCAGGTTTGGTATAAGTGTATGTTCTGGGTTAATCACACCATGGGGGTTTAAGGTCACTCATAACACTCAAGTTCACCACACAAACTCAACTTAAACCCTAACCTTCTCTAGTAATGCCCAAAGTGCACTAAACTACCCGACATCGATTTCAAACTTGAATTGAGGCTAAATCACTTGAAATACTACAATAATTGTGAAAGGGTTTACCTCGCTTAGCACCCATGAATCCTTCACAGCGCCAAAATGAAGACTTTCTTGGTCCATTGGGTAGCTAGGGGGCTAGTGCATCTTTTTTGTGAAAGGGAAATGGTGTTTTGAGTTTGTTTTAGAGTTGAAGTGGGGTATTTTGTGGAGGGGAGGAAAGAGGGAAGCAGCAGCAGCTGAAGAAGAGGGAGAGAGAGGGGAGAAAATGAAGGAGATGATGAAAGGAGACCAAGTCAAGAGACCCCTCATCTCACTCTCTCTCATGCCCATACCCATATATAAAACTCTTTTCCTTTTCTTTTCTTTTTCCCTCTAAATCCTTCTCACATCAATAGTAAACCCAAAACAACCATGGTAGAAATGCACAAGTGTAAAAAAAAAGATATGTGCATGTTTTGCACAAAAATGCTAAAAAACCGATTAGCGATTTTTAATCGCGATTAGCACTAAATTAGCATATAATTAATCATAAAAACTTTAAAATGGTATAATTCCATAAAATACCCTATTTTAGAATTTTCCATAATTTTTCCAAAATTTTTCCCATTTATCGGTATTTAATTATACCGAAATATTAAAATATTCATTAAAATAATATTAAATTATAAAAATTCCCAAAAATAATATTTTATTTTTTGGAAATGTTACATCCGGACTTGATTTTAATAGCATTGCGACTATGTATTTATTGTAGGTACTTTCGCGTGGATTCCGAGACGACGGAGCATGGCGTCATCGACTTTGGCAAGTAAGGATCAAGGTGAGTAGATCTATATCTACGGGGGAAGTCGGGTGGATGGCATATAGCACCCCCGCAAATCATAAATGGAAACCAATCTATAGGATACAGTCGTAGAAACCTAGATTAGAAAACTATGGATATGGTCAAAAAAAAGATAGTTAGAGATAATATGAGTGATTGAATATATATATTGAGATATGAGATGAAAGCTTGGGAATTTGAAAAGTGAATGTGAATCATGACCTATAGATATGTAGTTGCACTAGAATAGGTATGTGTTTTAGAGTAGCATGACATTTGATGTATAAGGTAGAATGTATATAAAAATTGACTTGATGTGGGATATAAATGTGATGAAAAGAATATACGATGTGATATGACGACTTGATTGATATGTCGATATACGGATGCCAGTCGATTAAAATGATTGATACCTTTGTCGGTCCCCTGATATGAGATTGTATGGATGTGACCTGGAATATAGGTATATAAATATATATGATGTTGTGAATTATGAGTGATATGCCGTACGAGACATTAGGTCCGTACCCTCATTATCATATAGGTTGATAGGATCCCTAATTGTTTAATGCTGCCGTACGATGGATACCTTACGTGATGAGTTGTACTTGATGATGGACCTATACCCTTGACTAGACGATGCCGTACGATGGACTATACCGTACGTGATATTGTGAGGCTGGATGTCGATTGATAGATTCACCGACTCGGTCATGTTAGATACGTATACCTTATAGCATTTAGCTGACGATTTACTTTATGCTACGTTCATGTCATTCTCATTGCATTACACATACCTGTGCTAGTATATCTACACCATTATCGATAATGCGTATGTTACACTTACACAGATTGGCCGGCTCACACACTTCATCATCGATAATTGCCATGTCACTACACAGTAGAATCGCTGCATCATGATATGACTCCTTGCATAATTTACTTGCTATTGTTACATATATACCTTTATACGATATTGCATTTGACTTGGGAGAAATTGGGAACCGCAGGATATATTTTTAAACTGGATTCATTTAAAAGAGTAGTTTTCCCTTGATATGTGCATATCACTGTTCCATATTGCATGATATACGGATATGCTTACATTCTGTTATATGTCGTATACATCATGCTTTATGATTATGCGCATTGAGATATGCTGTTTTCATGAGATTTCTGGATTTGAAAACCGTGGTCAAATTTCAAAGGAAAGTACATATTATTTTAAAAACCCGGTTTCTCTTGAATGATATTTCAGTGCGTCCACCATGTGTTTTCTTGGTTCTGAGATTTGCATGTGAAACCCGATTCGAGGAGCGGTAGGCACCGTCTGCGGGTATATGGTGGACCCGGTGAGGTACCCCGGGGAAAGATGACTCGTATTGTTAGGTGGTGAGCCTGGCAGGGAAGCACTACCTACCGGTGATAGTATTTGGACCTGGCGGTTATCCGGAGGATACCGACAGAAGTCATGAGATGGATATGAGGGCCGACCAAATTATGCCGCGCCTGAGGGCCGATCTGAGGATGCGGCGCCTGAGATATGAGGATTTACGTGTCGATACTGGACACGGTTTTCATGATGTTTCGAGTGTCGATGCTGGACACTCAGGTTCCATGATTTTGATGTGTCGCGAGGGACACCCTTTGATTTATATCCTCATACTTTCATGCATATGCTTTTATGATATTTACATGCGTGACGTTGTTGTGTCATTGGTTGATACGTGGATGATATCCACATGCATATAGACATTGATTAGATTGTTGGCACATTTGCAGACACGGTCACCCTAGATATCATAGCATTACCTTTATGATATAGTTGATATAGGAATCGTTGTTTATTCGATTTCTACCTAATGATGTTTTCTACTCACGAATTGGCAACTCACCCCCGTTGTGCCACAGTTCTTGCAGGTTGACCGCATGGATCGGTAGTGGCATCGCTGGCACACAGCTACATTTGGGTGATTTGCATTGGTAGGTGGGACATTTGGATCGTGCCCACTCTTGAATTTAATTATTTATATTATATCTAGTCAACTCCATCAATAAAAATTAGTATTTGTATAAATAGTAAGACTTAGCAAGACTTGTAGTTGCGAGACTTGAGCGTTGGGTTTTATGTTCGCTTATTGGGTTAATGTCTTGCTTTATTCATTATCTTTTGTGTTGATCTTCGCCGTTGAGCATCGTATACTTGTTTTATGAATTGCGTGGTTGTGAATCCACTGTTTGGCTAAGAGCTAGCTCCTGCTTGGGGATGCCTTTTATAGTATCATGTATTTGTGGTATTGGATCAAAATATACAAAGGAGGTGCTGCCCAAAGTTTTAAAAGACGAAACATGTTTTCCAACTAAATAAACCCACTTGCATTTTTCATGTTCTATTATCCATGCATTTAATAAAACGTTTGTTTTCATTATACCTTTATTTCAAAACTTCACCTCTTTTATTTCTTAAAAAGGTTTAGATTTCTGGGCTTCGGCTTACTTGAATTACTTTACGCCTTTAGACGTTGCGTGATTTATGTGCCGGTCACGAGCTAATATTTCGGGTCGTGACAAAGTTGGTATCAGAGCGCTAAGTTTAACCTTAGTTCGAATCTAAGTTTGACTATGCGGAGTCTAGGGCATATATACTTATATTCGGAACCTAGACTTGACCTTACGGAACATAGACTTGGTCGAAGGGGTATTAGACCTGAACTTTCATCGCATAGGTTGACCTTGGTTGATGGAGTAGATGACTTAAGTAGAGTGACGTACCGTGTGTATGTTCCGCGGCATACTAACGATACGGTACTCCGCTTAAGAAGCCTTAGGATGTAGATTTTCTTGCACCGTATTATATTCATTCTTATGATCTATCCTCATCGATATCGGTTTGTGGTTTATGTTACCATAGTTGCATAGGCAGAGAGAGCTGCGGCTAGAGTTGCGGTCAGCATGGGCTCGTCTTGGATGAGGACTGACCAGGGCGTAATTCCGGTGACACAAGATTGCATAGATGTGTCGTTTTATTGTGTTTTTCGCGCCATGAGCGTTTGATAGATTGCTTTTACTAAAATTTCTCGAACGTGCAGATCAGCGCCAGAGGATTGGGCCACTGCTAGAGGCCGGCTAGAATGTGATGACCGTCAATGCACCGTTTATTCTTGATGATTAAGGCATTGTTTAGCATGCGGACGAATGAACCAGTTGTTGCTGCGAATGACAAGATATCGCCCCAGATGTTTGAAGCTATTGCAACACGAGTTTATACTTAGAGATATGATAGAAGATAACTAGTCACCCAAGGATGAATGACTAGGACATGTGGTTCGTTGCCTACCCCGATGCGAGGTCATCAGATTGATTGATTCCAGCTTGAGAAGACTTCACGCAGGTACGTTGAGAGTCGATAGAAAACGATCGAATGTCAGAAACCCATTTTTCCAAGTTTAAGGTATTCAGAAAAACATGCAAGCAATTCTGTGGACCCTCTAGAAGAATGAAACCCTAACTCGACATAATGACCATGGAAACGCTTTTGAACCTTAGGGTTTGCGGCAGTTCCGCGTGCCATTAATGAGGCTTGGGTTTGCCCTTCTACGGCTGTGGTATGTACTGGATATTATTAAACTGTGCACGAGTGTTGAGCTCTTAGGGAATTATGGGACTTTGATGAATCGATCAAAAAGTTCGACGTCGTCCGGATATCATGTTATAGGATACAATACTTGGAATCCACAGAAGACTAATTTGAGTTTTACAAGTCTAGCGGTTTAGTCTCAGTTGATCGGTTGCCATGGGATTTTGATGAGATGACTTTGTTTGTTGGATGATCCGATAGGAGATTAGTAAGTGGACTAACTTCGGATAGAGGACCTCACCCAGATGCGTTGTGAGTTGATCGAGAACGGACGAATACAGCGTATTCCTCCGATGATTGGGACGAATTCCCGAGGACGTGTTCGGCTAGAGATCTTCTAAAGAGTGATGAAGATACCGAGTTCGTGATTTCGATTCCATGTGAGAGATTCCGAATTGACTGTAGCCGAGGACATTTGCAGTACGCTGATAGCATGACGTCACGTCGAAGCGGATGATAATAAAGACAAGTGAAACAAGAGGTTCTTGCGAGAGATTAACGAGCTGTTGTTACTCCCCATTGAGATTAGAGATCGGATGTGTATACTGAGGCGCTGGGATACGGCCAGTTCCCAAGGAAATGTTGTGCTGAGGACGTAGATGTCCATAAAGCAGGAAAAGATTATGTAAGAGTACCAGCCTCCGTATAGTTCGGCATAGGCAAGATCGGAAGAGTCCCTGAGCAGGTTCCTTCCAGGACACCGCTGCGATAAGATTTGCACCTAGGATCAGTTGTGTCACGTGTATTCAGAGGACCAGAGGCCGACGCCAGTGACGTGCTGCTTTACGAGTGGTCATACTAATTGGCCAAGAGATGACCAGAGGAGTGTCAGAGCGGAATCGTTTCCGTTAGTACACCGGACCAGGCCGACGAGCCGATGGATTGCGAGATTGGTAATCCACAGAGAAAATGAGGACCCAGAGACAGAGGACGCCAGACAATGAACAGGAGGCAAGCGGATGTTCTTGCTCTGCCAGTTTTAGGCGCACCGATATTTTCGAAATTGTAGGAGGTGTACCTCAATGTCATTTGTTGCGATTTGCGTTTGTGATCCGAGTATCACGCTTATATCGCTTGGATTTGAGTTTTGATGACTGAGTTTCATGATATTGATTTCGTGCACCATGGCCGCACCTACTGGGTATTTACATTTTGTGCATAGTTATTGCACTTGATATATATATTTTATACACCGTAGTGTTGATTTACGATTTGTGCATATCTATTGCACTTGATGTCGATTTTGTGCCTTGGCTGCACATGTTTATGATTTCCTGGATTTCATACAGTTGATTTGATATTGTGCATGTAGTACGCACTCGATTTGATTTTGCACTCGGTATAGCTTATATGTGCTTGCAGTGTATTGATATGTGTTTTGTGCACGCAGTTGCACACGTTTATGATTTTATACACCTTGGTACACTCGATGTTGCTTTTTACGCATTTGAGTTATTGATTGGTATTTTGTACATTTGATGCACCAGATTTGATTTTGTGCACACCGGATGCACTCGATTGGGATTTTCATTATGCAGGTTAGTTGCACTGGGTTGAGATTTTCGTGCACAATAGATGCACCAGATGTTGTTGTCGTGCACACCCGTTACACTGGACAGATGTTTTCGTGCACATCTGTTGCATATAGTTTTGCTTTTGTGCATGTTATGGTACTTGTATTTGGATTTGATTTCCGTGTGCACCAGACGCACGTGATTGTTGGATACGCCTTTTGAGACTGGTTTTGCTCTTGAGCACCTTGTTTTCATGATGGGTACTATATTATGTAGCAGCCGAACAAGACTGATCTGAGGACAGTACCTAAGTACTTTGTATTCATAAAAAGTTTAACAAGAAGTTTTCAAAAAGGAGCTATAGTCTCGCTATTTCTTACGTGTCCGTGAGCCACACGAACGTTATAAAGGAAAACCTTTTGGGATATTTCAAAATGGCGGAACGTATATTTGAGCAAAACATATATGAATGTATATTTATTACTTTACAAATGAGCGTCCGTCCCTTGTGCCGTGAGTTACGCATCACACGGCAATTCAGAAAAGATTTTGCCTGTGTTTTATTCAGTATTAAGATATTTCCAAGGATGTGTACTATACACGTATTATAGTATTTGATTAGTGCATATTGGATTTCAGTAGTGGATTTCGAGATCTGTGTCTTCATTGTAACTCCGAGGATATGCGTGCAAATTCAATGATTTGCGTGATGTTTGACGGAGTTCGATTTTTAGTTTGTACTCGTTTTCAGGAGCACGCGATGCGCTGTAGTATTTCTATATCTTCCATGATTTTGGAGCCCCGTTGATTTGAGTTGAATATTGAAATATTTTAGTATTTGGGGGTTTAAATTTAAATTCGGGGACGAATTTATTTAAGGGGGAAGATTGTAAGCTTTCAGAAAATATAAAATATTATTTTTGGAATTTAATATTAAAATAATATATTTCGTGAAAACTATTCGATTTGCGAATAGGGATTTTTCGTAAAATGGTATAAGTATATACCAATATTTGGAAATTTATCTGAGATTAAAATGATTTATTTATTTTAATGATATTTATAGGATTTTTGGTCAAATCCGTGTTTTTACAGTTTTTTCGTGTCATGTGCATGTTGAGTTTACGACTTGTGAGTGTGTGAGAAAGAGAATGAGTTAACAAGAGAAAAGAAAAAGAAAAGCAAAGGAAATAAAGAGTTGAGTGTGAATGGAATATCAATTAGATGCCATGGTTAAAAATGGATAGTAAAACAAAATGAGATATTTTGTGAGGGGTGAGAATAAGAGAGTGGGGGTAGGAGAGAGAGGGGGGGCTGCCATTATTTCCTCCTATTACTTTTCTTCAACTCCTTCTTCCTCCTCATTTCCCTCCACCTCCATCTTCAAGCATCATCTCCAATCCTTCACCAAAACCCTATACCCCCTTCATTAAAAACATGCACCACCTCATCCTCTACACATTGGACCTTGCAAGTTTGGATTTTGTAGATTTTGATAAGCTAGGGTTTTTCTTGAGTTGCCAAATCAGATATATTTCCTTTCATATTAGTTTAGTTTTTAGTTTCCTTGCATTCTAATGTAGTTTAGAGTTAAACAAGTATGGATTTTGATCTTGGAATATTCCTAAGTTGCTGTTGAGGGATAAGTAGAGATGTAGTGAGTGTTTTAAAACCTTAGGAATTGATTTCAAGACCTGGATATGAGATTAGAACACGAAATACGAACTTAGAATTTTCCCGACGTCGGAATTGTGACAGATTGTGACGGTGTATGAGAATCTGGGATGACCCGGGACCATTATAAATAAAGTTCCCTTGATAGTAATATGAGCAGGCAACCTAGAAGCCACACCTGAAACCCTAGCCCATAATGCATTAATCCGGCCGCAGATTTATTCATTGTGGCCGCAAATTGCGGCCACATTTTGGTGGAATTCAATGATTTTTGGTTGGTGAGTCCCATAGGTGATATCTAGAGCAACCCTATATGCAAAATTCCCTAGTTTGGCCTAGGGTGAAATCTGGGAGTGATTTCCTTCGTTGCTGCATTTGGTATTTGCGATTTATGAACTTGAGTTTTGATATTGATATTGTATTTGGTTGTTGGGCGTTTGTACGTCAACAATAAGGATTTGATTGGTTGTTTTGCACGCCCAGGCTATAGGTTCTAACCTATGAGCGCACCGTGTGCCGTATTGGTTTTCCGGACTTGATTTTAATAGCATTGTGACTATGTATTTATTGTAGGTACCTTCGCGTGGATTCCGAGGCGACGGAGCATGGAGTCATCGACTTCGGCAAGCAAGGATCAAGGTGAGTAGATCTATATCTACGGGGGAAGTCGGGAGGATGGCGTATAGCACCCCCGCAAATCATAAATGGAAACCGATCTATAGGATACAGTCGTAGAAACCAAGATTAGAAAACTATGGATATAGTCAAAAAAAGATAGTTAGAGATGATATAAGTGATTGAATATATATATTGAGATATGAGATGAAAGCTTAGGGATATGAAAAGTGAATGTGAATCACGACTTATAGATATGTAGTTGCACTAGAATAGATATGAGTTTTAGAGTAGCATGACATTTGATGTATACGGTAGAATGTATATAAAAATTGACTTGATGTGGGATATAAATGTGATGAAAAGAATATACGATGTGATATGAAGACTTGATTGATATGTCGGTATACGGATGCGAGTCGATTGAGGTGATTGATACCTTTGCCGGTCCCGTGATATGAGATTGTTATGGATGTGACCTGGAATATAGGTATATAAATATATATGATGTTGTGAATCATGAGTGATATGCCGTACGAGACATTAGGTCCGTACCCTCATTGTCATATAAGTTGATAGGATCCCTAATTGTTTAATGCCGCCGTATGATGGATACCGTACGTGATGAGTTGTACTTGATGATGGACCTATACCCTTGACTAGAGGATGCCGTACGATGGACTATACCGTACGTGATGTTGTGAGGCTGGATGCCGATTAATAGATTCACCGACTTGGTCATTTTAGATACGTATACCTTATAGCATTTAGCTAGAGATTTACTTTATGCTACGTTCATGTCATTCTCATTGCATTATACATACCTGTGCTAGTACACCTACACCATTATCGATGATGCGTATGTTACACTTACATAGATTGGCCGGCTCACACACTTCATCATCGATAATTGCCATGTCACTACACAGTAGAATTGCTGTATCATGATATGACTCCTTGCATAATTTACTTGCTATAGTTACATATATACCTTTATACGATGTTGCATTTGACTTGGGAGAAATTGGGAACCGTAGGATATATTTTAAAACTGGATTCATTTAAATGAGTGGTTTTCCCTTGATATGTGCATATCACTGTTCCATGTTGCATGCTATACGGATATGCATACATTCTGTTATATGTCGCATACATCATGCTTTATGATTATGCGCATTGAGATATGTTGTTTTCATGAGATTTCTGGATTTGAGAACCGTGGTCAAATTTCAAAGGAAAGTACATATTGTTTTAAAAACCCGGTTTCTCTTGATATGATATTTCAGTGCGTCCACCATGTGTTTTCTCGGTTCTGAGATTTGCATGTGAAACCCGATTCGAGGAGCGGTATGCACCGTCTGTGGATACATGGTGGACCCGGTGAGGTGCCCCGGGGCAAGATGACTCGTATTGTTAGGCGGTGAGCCTGGCAGGGGAGTACTACATATAGGTGATAGTATTTGGACCTAGCGGTTATCCGAAGGATACCGACAGAAGTCATGAGATGGATATGAGGGCCGACCAAATTATGCGGCGCCTGAGGGCTGATCTGAGGATGCGGCGGCTGAGATATGAGGATTTACGTCTCAATGCTGGACACGGTTTTCATGATGTTTGGAGTGTCGATGCTGGACACTCGGCTTCCATGATTTTGATGTGCCGTTAGGGACACCCATTGATTTATATCCTCATACTTTCATGCATATGCTTTTATGATATTTACATGCATGACGTTGTTGTGTCATTGGTTGACACGTGGATGATATCCACATGCATATAGACATTGATTAGATTGTTGGCACATTTGTGGACACGGTCACCCTAAATATCATAGTATTACCTTTATGATATAGTTAACCTAGGAATCATTGTTTATTCGATTTCTACCTGATGATGTTTTCTACTCACGAGTTGGCAACTCACCCCCATTGTGCCACAGTTCTTACAGGTTGACCGCATGGATCGGTAGCGGCATCGCTGGCACACAGCTACATTTGGGTGATTTGCATTGGTAGGTGGGACATTTGGATCGTGCCCACTCTTGTATTTTATTATTCATATTGTATCTAGTCAACTCCATCAATCAAAATTAGTATTTGTATAAATAGTAAGATTTAGCAAGACTTGTAGTTGCGAGACTTGAGCATTGGGTTTTATGTTCGCTTATTGGGTTGATGTCTTGCTTTATTCATTATCTTTTGTGTTGATCTTCGCCGTTGGACGTCGTATACTTGTGTTATGATTTGCGTGGTTGTGAATCCGCTTTTTGGCGAAGAGCTAGCTCCCGCTTGGGGATGCCTTTTATATTATAATGTATTTGTGGTTTGGATCAAAATATACAAAGGAGGTGCTGCCCAAATTTTTAAAAGACGAAACATGTTTTCCAACTAAATAAACCCACTTGCCTTTTTAATGTTCTATTATCCATGCTTTTAATAAAACGTTTGTTTTCATTATACTTTTATTTCAAAACTTCACCTTTTTATTTCTTAAAAAGGTTTAGATTTCTGGGCTTCGGCTTTCTTGAATTACGTTACGCCTTTAGACGTTGCGTGATTTAAGTGCCGGTCACAAGCTGATATTTCGGGTCGTGACAGAAACGAAATAGGGCACATATGTGATATGTGCGAGACCGAGATTAATACGTGCATGTGATACAGTATTCTAATCTAGCGATATAGGTTATATATGATATGACCGGATTATTGTATCAAGTGTTGATTCAATAATTTGTTATATGTATATTTGATATACATATAAATGATATTAGTCGGTTGTATATGATATAGCCGGATTATTAAATCAAGTGTTGATTTAATAATTTAATATATAATTATATATTTGATATATTAATATATATTAACTAATATTATCTCACTTAAGAATTTATTTTCTACAAATACATATAAATATATATGAGATATATATTAATGTATTTATTTTTTTGTCATGCTAGATGATACATTGGACATGGGTGTATGAGACTCATACCAAACTAAAGATAATTTGGGTGATTGCTAATTAAGGGATAAATAAAAATTAGGTGGAAAATGACATGGCTTAAGATGCTTGTGGAAGTATGTAGAAGCCTTGATTTAGTCCACTAATTTTTTTTTACTCTAGATATTTATTAACCCAACTATTATCTTTTACCATGGTTAAGTCTCTACAAATATGATTTGAAATATTTTCTCACCCAAGGTTCACATTAGTTCATCTTCTTCATCTCCTTCTTTGCTCTCTAGCTTTTGAGTGAGGTGGAGAAAGAAAAAGAGAAAATTAATTCTAAAGTGAGCAAAATTCCTCCCTCATCAATCTATACTAAACTAGCCATTTAGTATAGGCTGTTTACTTCACTAATTCCTCAATTAGTGAAGAGGTAGCTTGAGTTAGAGATTCCTCAAGGTAGATCATCTTCGGCCTCGAAGATCCTTAAGCAAGCTCGTTCCTTTCGCCTAGTGGAGCCTAAAAAGAGTTCGGGGACCACAACTTGGAGCTAAGGGACTAGTACATGGAGTTTTAGAAGTGAAGGACCGGTCTACAAAGGTTGTATTCCTTGTTCACTTAGTGTAAAGTTTATTTACATGTTTTATAAAACCCTAATTCTCTAGTTCGATTCTAGGTTTGTGTTTCTTAGCACTCTAGATTTTTTAAAATTGTATACTCGTTGCTTGCTAAAACCTAGTGGTCGTGCTAAGAAACTCCAACACTTCTACCTCCACTACCACCCATAAACACCTCTAAATCTCTACCAAAATGTCATGCTACTTTCACAGAAAACATCCATCTCATCACTACAAACACCTTGGATGAATCAAGTCAAGATTTTGAGCACTTTGAGCAACTCAAGAATTTTCTTCAGTTGCTAATGTGGTATAATCCTACACTTTTAGTTAAGCATATGGTTTTCCTAATACCCTATAGTAGTTTAGAGTTAAACTAAGATAGTTTAATGATGTCAGAAAATTCCAAGTTGAGGTTTAGGTGATATTATGAGTTGTGATGGTGTAATTGAGTGTAATTAATGACCACAACCCCTGTAGTGTGTGAGTTATGGATAAAACCAGAGATTATACCCCAAATCATGAACTTGGAAAATCTCCGATATCGTATTTCGTAGAATTTGTGATGAATTTATAGGATCTGCTATAACCCAGGAACCCTTAAAAATTTTTAGCGATCACAAAGAGTCGTGCAGGTGACCTAGAAGCTACCGTAAAGACCCGAGACCCCAAGTCCATCACTTGGCCGTAGATTTATACCATCTGGCCATAAATTGCGGCCTGGGTGTGGTGGTTTTGCTTCATGTTTGGTCCATAGCTCCTTTGTCTGTTAATTAGACCTATCCTATATGCAAAATGTCCCAATTTCACCTGAGGCAAAATCTGGAGATGTTTTTCAAAGCTTCCATTTTCGTTTTACGACTTTTAAAGACTTGAGTTTTGGTATTTCAGGTTTTGGCTCGGTCGTTTTACGTTTGTACATCGACGTCGAGAGTTGTTGGTTATTCTTGCATGCATAGGCCGTAGGTTCTAAGCTATGTGCACTCCACATGCCGTATCAGTTTTTGTATTTGATTCTTGTTTACGATACAATGTGCTTGAAACTGTAGGTACCTTCACGTGGACTTCAGGATGATAAGGGAGAGCCAAGCGTTCATCGACTTCGGCAAGCGAGGATCGAAGGTGAGTAGATGTATATCTATGGGGGAAGTCGGGTGGATGGCGTATAGCACCCCCGCAACCGTAGAATATGATACTTATATATTATATATATTCCTATATGAGACTTGGATACTTAGCAAGTAGGGCTTTATGAGACTATAGGTTAGATTAAGCGTACTTATATGATGGTTTACTCTTAGTTTAGTTCCTTAGTCGTGAGTCATCGGTTTTACTTTGTCACACACACACTTGACTTGATATGTGTGTATATGTATATATGTATATATATATATATGGATGTGTTGATATATATATATATATATATAGTATACATATACGTGTAAGATGAGGATATGATTTTATATGGTTTTGAGTCGATACGATCGAGCAGGATGTCAAGATACTTTGTTATATGTTTGAGATGAGGCATCGTATATGATGCGACATAGTAAAGGATCGTTGGGCGTTATATGCTTAACACGCGATAACATATGATTTGATAATATAATAGAATGTACGCGACCTTAGATCCATACCCTTGATTATGATATTGTACGATGAATGATACCGTACGAAATATGATATATATGATAGTTGACCCGTACCCTCGATTTGAGGATGTCGTACGATGGACTATACCGTACGAGATATATATATGATGATCGATCCGCACTCTTGACTCGAGGATGCCGTACGATGGATATTTACCGTACGTAATGCTATGAGGCTGGATCGCCGACTACTAGATATATCGACTCGGATATGTTATAGATTTCTTATCACTTTCCATTCGGTTCTTAGTTTAGTTTTCTAATTACTTAAGTAGATGTTGGTATAGATTTGAGTCATACCTATTTTCAAACCAATGAATCGTATGCATTTTCAAAGGATAAACCAACGGATGCTGCAGATTTTCAAAAGATATCTCTTTTCTCAAAAATACACCGTAGCCTTTACTTTTCTAAAAACAATGATTCGTGCTATTTTAAATACGGTAACCGTATGGCTCGTATATAGATATATATATACACTTTATTAATGTTGTGTTATTGTTTACTTCTGCTATGCTCATATTATTCTCATTGCATGGTATATATACACATGTTACCATTTGCTGTTAAGATCTCGTCTGCTAGGACACATGCACCATTGCCGATGATGCGTATGTTGCACGTACACTTACTGGCCGGCTCACACACATCATCATCGGTAATTGCCATGCCACGCACACTATAAAAACTGCCATGGATAAATATATGTTGTACCGCATTCATTATTGATAGTTAGACATTTATTCTTGTACTAGTACGCATTATGAATTGCATCATACATACATGCATACATACATACATTGCTATAGTAATTTATATATATACTCTCATATGATGTTTTATTTCGATTTCGTGAATTTGGGAAACCGCAAGATACCTTTCGAAACTTGAAATATTTAAAAAGGCGGTTTTTTCCCTTGATATGATATTTCATGTCCACCATGAGTTTTATCGGTTCTGAGATTGTTTTCGAAACCCGATTCGAGGAGTTGGATGAGCCGTCTGCGGGTACATGGTGGACCCGGTAAGGTACCCAAGGGCAATAAGCTCAAAGTGTAGATGATGATCCTTGCAAGGGAGCACTACCGAACGGTGATAATTGGCGCGGCGGATATCCAGAGGATACCGACCGTAGTCGTGGAATCAGATGATATGGGCCGATCCGGACTGACGGAGCACGAGATTCAGATGATATGGTCCGATCCGGATTGACAGAGCCCAAGATATGAGGATTATGTGTCGCTGATGGACACGGTTTATCATGATTTTTTGTGTCGTTGTTGGACACGCCTATTTGATGATGCATTCATACATATTATACATGGCATGTAGCTATTTTGTGACACGGAAATGAGTACTTGATATTACACATATGCTTATTTTATTACCTTTGCTGTTACTCGATGTTATCGTGTTATTATTATTCTTGTACCGTACTGTATGACCTAGGAGATAGTACATTCGGTTTCTACTCGGTGATGTCTTCTACTCACGAGTTGGCAATTCACCCCCGTTGTGCCACAGTTTCTTGCAGGTTTTGACCGCACAGGTTTTCGTAGCGGCTTGCTAGCACACCGCTTTCCTTCCGGGTGATTTGCTTTGGTGGGTGGGGTACACTTGCATCGTGACCACCTGTTGTACTTGTATATTTATTTCTGTTGTATCTAGCTAAAGCTCCATCAACCAGACTTGTATATTTAGTAGACTTAGAATCGCGTTGTATATTCATTTGGACTTAGAGTCACGCTCATGTATTTATTATTGTTTCCAGTTTCTTGATGATGCTTTTTTTCTTCACTTTATTTCGGTGCTTTGATCCTCGCTTTCGGCGTTGTATATTTACATCTTTGCGTGGTTGTTTCCGCCATTTGGCGAAGAGCTAGCTCCTTCTTGGGGATGCCTATTATTACTATGTTCTATTGTTTTCAGGTTAAAAATTTCAAAGGAGGTGTTGCCGAAATTTCAAACGTCGAAAAATGTTTTCAAGACAGATTTGAACATTGCTTTGTTCATATGATATTACTTATGCTTTTAAAAGATCTTGACTTCATTATACCGTTATTTCAAAACTTCACCTCCACTATTTTCCTTAAAGGTTTAGATTTCTGGGATTTTGGCTTACTTGAATTAGGTGGTGTCCTATAGACTTCACATGATTCAAATGCCAGTCGTGTGCCATTTCCGGGTCGTGACAAGTATGTTATCCACGTACAATACGAGGAAGACAACCTTACTCTCTACAACCTTCTTGTATATATAAGGTTCATCTACGTTTTTGATGAAGTCAAACTCTTTGACTGCCACATCAAAACAGATGTTCCAACTCCACGATGCCTGCTATAATCCGTAGATTGATTTAAGCAGCTTGCACACCTTTCCGCTGCTCCCACTATCTATGAGGCCCTCTGGATGTGTCATGTACATGCTCTCTTCTAAATCACCATTTAGAAAAGAGGTATTGACGTCCATCTGCCATATTTCCTAGTCATGGTATGCAGCAATGGTAAGTAGGATCCTGATAGACTTAAGCATAGCCACTAGAGAAAAGGTTTCATCATAATTGACACCAGGTCGTTGACGAAAACCTTTTACTACAAGTCTAGCTTTGAAGGTCTCAACCTTTCCATCTACACCAAGTTTCTTCTTAAAGATCCACTTGCTCCCAATGGGTTTTACCCCTTCAGGAGCAACTTCTAAAGTCTATATTTTATTGGTGTACATGGATTCCATCTTAGATCGCATTGCATCCAGCAATTTCACAGAGTCTCCACTCGTGATGGCCTCCTCGAAACTAGTTGGGTCATCATCTTCCATGATGCAATCCTCACTTCCATCGTCTTATGAGAAAATCGTAGTATCTCTTGTAAGTCGATGTCGCGCACCCCATGGGATCGCGGGGAGGCAGAATATTTTAAAAATGATTTTCAAAGCTCGCAACACCAACTTGAACTCCAAGATCGTTGCTAAACTCTAACTAGCTAAGCATGTAAAGAGGTTAACTACTCGGAAAGGAGTTTATACCTCACGATACAAGACCTTTGGGTCTTCTTTGATGTCCTCCTCATCATCGTAGGCTCTGAGGATCGTAACGGATCGATGCTTCCTCGTCGGCTTCCTCGAGTCAAAGACGATCCACTCGAGAGTCTATAGTCCGAGCTCCAACCTCAAATCCGAGGTAACTAGGGCACCTAGTTCGCTAAACTAGATGGCCTAGGTGATGTAGAGAAAGAAGATGGGTTAGTTTGTCTCTTGGAACCCTGGGTTTCTTAACTCATGAGACTTTAAGGGTTGAGAGGAAGAAGAAGAGAGAGCTTGAGGAAAGAGAAAGTGTTTTTCATAATGATAATAGAAATGGCTCTTGATATGACTATAAGAATGCCAAGAAAATATCTCACACAAAATATCTAGTGCCACAAAAATATCTCACAAAATATCGAAGTCAAACCAAGCCTCAATAGTCAAACCAAGTAGCCATGCTTGAATTATCATATATAAAAATAACGATACATTTCCTCCACCTCATAATTGTTTTAATCAAATAAATAATCAAAACCCTAATGAGGTGTCTCCTTCTAAAAGCAATCTTGAGCAATTACAAGAATGCCCTTCTCATCCGTATATACATACCCGCATTCGTATCCCGAAGAATACGAATACAATGAGACGAAAATAATCCATCAATATAATACTAGGATCCGACTTAAACCAAAGCCCACTAGTATTATCCGTCCGATCATCATACGTGCACAAGTACACATAAGTGATCGAAGCATAGCCGTAAAACCATACGGCCTCTACAACTTTTGCCCGATGCAGGGAAACCCTCTGTGTGGGACTCTAAAGACTCGACGGTACGCTAGCAGTGGGTTAACCACAAGCCGCAAGCGGTACTAGCTGCACGTAACGGCTACCCAGGTATTTATCGATAAGAAGGCCGATGATCAAACTCATCCGAACTCCTACTGAGCCTGTCTGTGACAATCTCCGTACAGTTCGGTCTGTTCGCCTAAGAGTATCGCATATCGGGCCTAGGGGCGGTAATCGTCAAACCCCTAATAGCACAATAAGTCATGCCGGAATGTAGCCCAAAACACCCTGAGAAACTACTGGAATACCTACCAGTAAATCTCGCTTGCCCTGGCCGAGGACTTTGTGTAATGGTTTTCAGAACACAGCGCGATATCAACCCCCAATACCGGGAGAGACGAATCCTATCTAACCGCCACTGCCTCCAAGTTCTTTGGGACTGCACCCAAATACTACCTGTTTGCACGACTCCTTTAAGCCATGGTAGGATAGTAATCAAAGTACAGTGGGAACACACTCGAGGCGAAGTAGCAATGTCAAGTCGACGGACTAAGCTGTACTCATGTCGCCTGGGAACTACTACCCGACGATAGGTATATTGCCCACCAGCAGTTCTCGACGAGTCGTGACCAGTGTACTCATAACCCAATGAGCACCTGGATACTATCTCTAGTACGACGTACTAATGGCTGTGGGACAAACCATCTCCCCTGCTGGGATGAGAAGCATATACACTAGTCTACTCTGAAGTATCGATGCCCCGTCTCGATAATCCTACGACTATGGACCTGTATAAGGATGTTCTTATAGACTATCCAGCCCCCACTAGTGTGACTGCCATCACAACGCTGGTAATCAAGCAAAGATCCTAAGGGCTCTACCAATATGTATGAGCGATATGCTAAAAGAAACACATGCACATATTGAGGTAGAAACAAACCAAGTAGCATACTACCATTTTGAGCAAGACTGTCAATACAACTGTGAATATCCCAAGCTTCCATTAAGTAATATACAAACCGGTATGATACAATAATGGCCTCTAGGGCATATTTCACTAACAATCTCCCTCTTTCACTAAAGCCATGTATTGGCATATCGCAGACCTATCATCTCGATTAGCCTCTCAAACTGTGTCTGAGGGATGGCCTTTGTGAGTGGATTTGCAGTGTTATTCTCCGTATATACTCTCCTCACCTCAATCTCCCGGCGATCAACGATCTCTCTGATCAGGTGGTACCGCCTCAAGATGTGTCTGGACTTATGATGGGACCTGGGTTCCTTCGCTAAGGTTATAGCGCCGTTGTTGTCGCAATACATAGGTATTGGATCTATAATGGACGGAACCACCTGAAGTTCTGTTAAGAACTTCCTCATCCAGACTGCTTCCTTCACGGCGTCACAAGCAGCTATGTACTCCGCTTCCATCGTCGAGTCGGCAACGGTGTCCTGCTTGGAGCTCTTCCAACAGACCGCCCCTCCATTGAGGGTAAAGACATAACCCGGCATGGACTTGGAGTCATCCTTGTCACTCTGGAAGCTGGAGTCAGCAAATGCCTCAATCTAGAGGTCTTTTCCGCCATACACCAAGAACATCTCCTTAGTCCATCTCAGGTACTTGAGAATGTTCTTTACTGCTAGCCAGTGCTTCTCCCCTAGGTTTGACTGAAACCGACTTACCACGTTTAGTGCGTAAACAACATCTGGTCTGGTACACAACATCATATACATTATAGAGCCTACCGCAGAAGCGTAGGGTATAGATGTCATGCAAGCCCTTTCCAAATCAGTCTTGGGAAAATCTCTTTGGAGAGGGTGATTTCGTGGCAAGCCGGTAGATTACCGCGCTTGGAATCTTCCATACTAAATCTTTTCAGTATGGTGTCGATATACCTGGACTGTGAAAGTCCCAACATCCTCTTAGATCTATCATGATAGATCTGGATCCCTAGAATGTAGGAGGCATCACCCAGGTCTTTCATGGAGAACCTCTATGACAAGAATCCTTTGACTGATTGTAGCATAGAAATGTCATTTTCTATTAAGAGAATGTCATCCACGTACAAGACGAGGAATACCACAGTTCTCCGTACAGTCTTACTATATATGCATGGTTCATCTGGATTTTTGATAAAGTCAAATTTTTTGACCATCTCATCAAAACAGATGTTCCAACTCCGCGATGCCTGCTTTAGTCCATAAATGGACTTAAGCAACTTGCAGACTTTCCCGCTGTTCCCACTCTGAATGAAACCCTTTGGCTGATCCATATAGACATACTCTTCCAAATTTCCATTTAGAAAAGCCATCTTTACATCTATCTGCCAGATCTCATAATCATGGAAGGCACAATGGCAAAAAGGATCCGAATGGATTTGAGCATAGCCACTGGAGAAAGCGTTTCATCATAGTCCAAACCAGATCTTTGACGAAAACCTTTTGCAACAAGTCTAGCCTTATAAGTTTCAACCTGTCCATCTACACCAATCTTCTTTCTGAAGATCCATTTGCATCCTACAGGTTTTACCCCTTCTAGAGCAATGTCCAAAGTCCATACTTTGTTGGTGTACATGGACTCCATCTCGTCCCATATTGCATCCAGCCATTTTACCGAGTTGCCGCTCTTAATGGCTTGCCGGAAGGTAGTAGGCTCATCATTATCAATGATGCAATCCTCTCGATCCCCGTCTATGGGAAAACCGTAGTATCTCTCGGGCGGATGAGACTGCCTACTAGTTCTACGGGGTGGCATGGGGATGTCCGGTTCTTCTGAAATCTTTGGTTCTACCATGCTTTCAGTAATAGCTTGTGGTTTTGGAATTTCTTCCAGTTCTATTACGCTCCCACTTATCTCTTTTCTAAAAATTAAGTTTCCAAGAAGTGGGCATGATGAGAAATAAAAACATTTTGTTCCTCTGAGTAATAGAAAAGATACCTCCTGGAGTTCTTTGGGTATCCCACAAACTTACACAGTACTGAGCGTGCCTCGAGCTTGTCCGCATGCTGCTTTTTGACAAAAGCTGGACATCCCCATATTTTCAGATACTGAAGACAAGGTTTCTTCCCACTCCACATCTGATATGGTGTGGTAGGCACGGTCTTGATAGGAACCTTGTTCAAATGATATGCAGCTGATTCTAGTGCATAACCCTAGAAGGATCGCGACAACTCAGCGTTACTCATCATGGAACGAACCATATCCAATAAGGTTCGGTTCCGTCTTTCCGATACATCGTTGTGTTGTGGTGTGTATGAAGGAGTAAGCTGAGAGAGAATTCCATTCTCTTTTAGGTAATCCAGGAACTCGCCACTTAAGTATTCATCATCTCGATCAGATCTCAGTGTCTTGATACTTTTGCCTGTTTGTTTTTCCACTTCATTCTTATATTCCCGGAATTTCTCAAAGGCCTCGGATTTATACTTTATCAAGAAGACATGTCCATACCTAGAGAAATCATCCGTAAAAGTAATAAAATAGGAATAACCACTTCGTGCATGAGTAGACATTAGACCACAGACATCGCTGTGTATGAGTCCCAAGAGCTTGCTCGCTCTTACTCTGTGTCCAGTGAACGGAGTCTTTGTCATCTTTCCGATGAGACAAGATTGACAAGTTGCATAAGACTGATATTCGAACGGATCCAAATATCCCTCTCTATATAACTTCGTTAACCGTGTTTCATTGATGTGACCCAGTCTACAATGCCATAAGAAATTCTGATTTAATTCCGGAGACTTTCTTTTAAGTGTTCTGGATACTGAAAACTTGAGCTTGATTTAATACGTATATACCATTATCTAATGTACCTGACCCAATCAGAGCTTGATTTAGGTGGATGTGGACCACATCACTTACAAATGTAAAATCATATCCTTCTTTAGAAAGTAAAGATACGGATATGATATTACAAGCCAGACTAGGTACATACAAACAGTTACGTAGAATCAATATCTTCCCACTTATCAATCCTAGGTGATATTCCCCTACGGATACAGCGTCCATGCTCATTCCGTTAGCAACCCTGAGAGTCATATCACCTGCCTTGATAACTCTACAGTTTCTCAAAACCTGTAATGAATTACAGATATGAGATCCTGATCCGGTATCTAGTACCCAGGAAGTAGAGTTAATTGACATACAGTTTTCAATTACAAGCACACCCGAAGTCAAAGCCACAACTTGTTTCGGATCCTAGATTCTGGCTTTCAAAGCCCTGCATTCCTTCTGCCAATGCCTTTTCCCGTGACAATAGGAACATCCCTCCTTCCCTACTGTTAGCCCCGAAACTTTTACCCTTCCCTATCCCTCTACCTTACTACATCGCCTATCGGATTTGTGGAGGTCTTCTTCTTCTCACCCTTGGCTTCCGCCTTGGATCTAGAAGAGGAAGATTCCCCAATAAGCAGAGCGGGTGTCTCCCTGGTTTCCTTCAGGGTGTAAGTAGAAGGTTGGGACTGTAGAATCAAGTTAGCATATAACTGGTTCTCCAACGTGATCTCCAGGTCTGTGAGCTCATCTATATAGCTAGTCATTGTAAGGACGTTGTCCCCTAAAGATGACCTGATAGCCAACCTCGCTTGAAGCAATTCCTTCGAGGTCTCATATCTTGCGATATGAGATTGCTCTCCATATGAATCTTTGTTATGGAGGAAGATAGAAGCTAAGTCCATCTTCTCGTGCTGCCTATGGTTATCACCATCTACTGAGGCCAACACGAGGCACTTGGCATTCGCACAATCCTTTTCCCTTGCATACGGATATCAACATCCACGACGGTGGAAAATGGACCTGGGACGGAGGGGGCTTGAGTAGTAATGAGGTGGTCCAGCTTGTCACTGGCAATTGACATCTGGACAAACTCTTGCCAGTCAATATAGTCTGGCCCAGTCAATTTATTAGCTACATGTAACCTAGGCGCGGTCAACTGGTCGCTGCAATTAGGAGAAAGAGAAGAAAAACTTTAGCATGATGCTCTTGCAAGTTTAGATTGGTTTTTAATTTATCTAAACAGGATGGCTCCCACTGTTCCTCGAATCCTTCCTCAAACCATAAAAGAAGAATTAGTCAGGATTAATCTCACCGTACAATACTTGCTTAACCTTTTAGACAGGCTAGTATCGGTACTTCAAGGGAGGTTTTACGATGCTTTCGCGAAGTTCCTTAATTAAATAACCTCTTTTACCTGGAGGCGTAGCCCCGCTAACACTGTTCTAGACACCTACTTGGTTTATAGCATTGATCGTTAAGTGAAAAATCTCCCGAGGAGTAGCATATACTCATAGTAGGATTGGGATCCAAATATCATTGTGTGATAATCTTGAAGGAATCCTACCAACATTATCACACTCCAAATGGTATGCAGCACTAGCAAGTTTCAGTTTCCTTAGAAACTCCCGATATGGGTTTTCGCCCCATGCTCTTATGACCTTGACGAAGGCCAACATATCATAAGTCACATGTTAAGTTCTACCTGTCATTGTCCAGGTTAATTTGAACACACCCGTACATACCCTTGACAAAGTCCAAAATAGTAGTACGACTGTCCCAAACCAATGCATCTATCTATGCTACATATGAATATCCAGCAGATACCAATCACTATGCCTTGGCAAAGGTCAAAATACATAGCTTGAATACTACTGAATATTCATATGAAATGACGAAGGGCTACGAATGGTTTTGGCGAAACCGTGAACGTAGTGAACTTGATATAATCGAAGGAACCTGATAGCTTTTAAAAGGAGTGGTTTAAGCTCCGCATTTTTAAAAGTTTGTTGTTTTGAAAAAACCGAGTGGTTTTAAAATTGTTCCAACGATTCAGCTTTGGTTTGTTTGTTTTGCATTAATCTAATGCAGTCCCTGTAGGGTTCCTAGGCACTCTAATGAGGTCTCACAAGGCATCAACCATGCCAATTTAACATTTTACATGTGCCGAGAAACCCTAATACGGATCGTTAACTAGAATTTTAGGCGAAAAGAGAAGCTAGTTAACAACTTAACTAAAAGAACGGAAATACAACCTTTGTAGATCCGGCGCTCCACCTCCATAGCTCCGTGATGAAGTCCCCTCGCTGTACAAATCGGATCCCAGACTCTAGCTTCGGCTTCATCGGAGAAATGGGCGGGCTAGGTCATCGACTACGATGCCGAAGATGATCTACGTCGAGGCATCACAAGATCAAGCTCCCACTTCACCAAGTCATGAAACTTGTGAAGAAAACACCCTATACTACTTGACAAGAGGTAGAGGATGAAGAAATAGGAAGTGGGTTCACTTTAGAATTGGTTTTCTCACTCATTTTCACTAGTTGCCATTGTTGATGGCAAGCTTTTCTTCATGTGAAGAAAAAGAAGAAGATGAATAATATGATAAGTTGTTTTCTAAAAGAAAATAAAAACAATACTTATCATATCATGAACCATGGTCAAGTGTAGAGAGCTAACTAGAGTTAATGTGAATGGTTAGGGTTAAAGAAGAAGACAAAATGGTCACTTGGTCAAAAGCTTCATGAAGCTTCAACAAGCTTCATGAAAGAAAAGAATGAAAGAAAACCATTTTGTCTTTTCTCTTTATGCTTTTATTTTCCAAAACTAATAAATAAATAAATGAATGAATAAGTAATCATAACCCTAACCATTCATATAACCATGGTTCAATCTTTACACTTAACCAATTTTGCATGTATCATCAAACATGATACAAACAAGTGCACACAAAAATATATCACATATACAATGTGCACACCAAGTGAGAAAATCCATTTAAAGTGAACCAATACTAGTTAATGCAAAGTAATATATCAAATATATAATTATACATTAAATCATTAAATCAACACTTGATTCAATGATCCGGTCATGTCGCACATAACCGACTAGTATCATTAGTAACATCTTATCGAATCAACACTTGATTCAATAACCCGGCTATATCGCATATAACCAATCAATGTCACAAATCGCGAGAATCAAATACAGTATCACATACTGGTATTATTCTCGGTCCCGCACATATCTCATATGCGCTCCTATTTCGTTTCGCTTGAGCCAGGAAACCTCTGTGTAGGACTCTAAAGACTCGTCAATACGCCGGCAGCGGATGATGATCATATCAAACATCCACAAGCCGCAAGCGGTCTGCTAAATGTAACGGCCACCCGGGTATTGAGCGATCAGAAGATCGACGAGCTAGCCCGCTCACACTCCTGTGAATCCAACCAGTAACACTTACCGTACAGTCCGGTCTGATCGTCTGATATGTCGCATATCTCGCCTAGGGGTGGTAAACGTCAGACCCTAATAGCTTGATAAGTCGTGTCGATATGAGGTCTATAATAATTCGAGAAACTACTGGTAACACTTACCAGTAAATCTCAGCAACCCTGGCCAGGGATTTCTGGTTATAGCCAATCGAACACAGCGCAACATCAACTCCCTATACCGGGAGAGACGAATCCCCTCCTATCGCTCATTGCCTTCATGTGATTCGGGACTGTACCCAAAAGCCACCGTTTTGCACGCCCTCTTGGACGTGGTAAGGTGGAAATCAAAGCACAGTAGGAACCACACAAGACTCTATGACGATCTCGGGTCAACAGACTACTCTGTACCAGTGTCACCAGAGAACTGCCATCTGACGTAAGGTATAATACCATCTGGGAGTTCTCGGCGAGTCCGTCCAGTGTACCCAGTCTCCACTGAGCACCCGTATATCATCTCTGATGTCAAACACCAATGGATATGGGATCATCCATCGCCCATCTGTATGGGTCGAGAAGGTATACGCTAGTCTACACTGGTATATCGATGCCCTGTCTCGATACACCCACGATTAGGGACCTTGAAGGATGTACATATGGACTACCATGTCCCCACTAGTATGATCCGCATCATAGTCCAGGTAGTCAAGTACACATCCTAAGGGCTTTACCAACATGTAACAAAGAGACAATCAGTGTACACGTTAAAGTAAAGAGCAACCAGATAGCATACTATCATGTCGAGCAAGAAAGTCCTCCCTATATATGTCCAAGCATCCACTACAATATACATCCTATGTATAGTAATGGCCTCTAGGGCATACATATAACTAACAATCTCCCACTTGCACTAGGGCCATCTGATAGCAGTGGTTGTAGTATCTCATACTCAACCATCCCATAAAAGTCTCTCTATGGGAAAAGGCCTTTGTGAGTGGATCCGCCGTGTTGTCCTCTGAGTCTACTCTCCTAACCTCGATCACCCTGGAGATCAACCATCTCCATGATCAGGTGATACTGCCTTAGAATATGTTTGGATCACTGATGGGACGGACGTTCCTTGGCATAAGCCACAACTCCATTGTCACACAATGGGAGGAACTAAGTTCATCTTATGAACAAATATACATCCAGACTGCCTCTTTGGTAGCATCTTAAGTAGCGATGTATCCTGCCCTTATCGTCTAGTATGCCACGGTATCTATCTTGGAACTCTTCCAACATACCGTCCCTCCACAGAGGGTAAAGACAATGCCTGTGACTGACACTCAGTCGTCTTTATCACCCTGGAACACTTCCAGTGATTCTTCCCAGGATCGATTGATACCATCTCACTACAGCTAGTGAGAGTCCTAACATCCAATTAGATCTATCTCATAGATCCAAAACCCAGGATTTAGAAGGTATCACTTTGATCCTATATGGAGAATCATTGTGATGAGCGGAGATTGACCGACCGTAGCATAGGAAACTCCTTCCCTATCAAGAGCATGTCATCTACGTACTCTACGAGGATCGTCACTATACTCCCTACTACCTTTTTGTTTATACAAGGTTCATCTACCATTTTGATGATGTCAAACTGTTTGACTAATACATCAAAACAGATGTTCCAACTCCGCGATACCTGCTTTATCCTATAAAGCATCTTGTACACGTTTCCGCTGCTCCCACTGTCTACGAAGTCCTCTGGCTGTGTACTTATAGACGTTCTCTTCTAAAACATCATTTAGAAAAGCAGTCATGGCACCTAACCGCCAGATATCGTAGTCATGGTACGTAGCCGTGGCAAGTAGGATCTGGATGGACTTAAGCATAGCTACTTGAAAAGGTTTCATCATTATCCACGCCTGGTTGATGACGAAAACCTTTAACAAGTCTAGCTTTGAAAGTCTCAACTTTTCCATCTACACCAAGTAATCTTCTCAAGATTTACTTGCTCCTGATGGGGATTTAACCCTTCAGATATAGCAGTCAAAGTCCATACTTTGCTGGTGTACATGGATTCCATCTCAGATCGCTAAGCATCCAGTCATTCTTACAGAGTCCCACTCCTGATGGCCAGCTCGAAACTAGTTGGGTCATCATCTCATGATGCAATCCTCGCTCCTACTGTCATAGAGAAACCGAAGTATCTCTCAGGTGGGTGAGGAACCCTACTAGATCGGCGGAGAGGCTGAGGTTCGTTGGTAACTATTGAATCCTTTGGTTCTGTCAAATCATCAGCTGCAGTTTTGTATAGCTGGAACCTTTCCAGTTGTACATAACAGACCTTGCCTCGAGCTTGTCCGGATTTTGTTTTTAGACATAGGCCGGACAACCCCAAATCTTAACTAACTTAAGATATGGGCTCTTTCCTTTCCACATCACATATGAAGTGGTAGGCAACTGATTTGATCGGAACCCTATTCAATAGGTATGCAACTTCATAAGTGCATAACTCCCAAAAGGAAAAAGGTAACTCAGCAGTACTCATCATAGAGCACACCATATCAAATAGGGTGTATCTGCTCCGCCCCGATATACCATCGTATGGTGTATCCGGAGGAGTAATCCTGAGAGAGAATCTCATTCTCCTTTAGAATAGTCCAGGATTTCCATGCTCAAGTATTCTCCTCCTTGATCACATCAAAGGACATAATACTTATACCCGTATTGGTTCTCTACTTCTAAATCATATTCCGTGAATATCTCAAAAGGTTCGGACTTGTGTTTCAACAGGAACATATGTCTGAATCTTGAGAGATCATCAGAGAATGTAATGAAGTACAAAGAACCGGTCTTGGCATGTGTAGACAGGGGACCTTTATATATCAACATGTATCATCCCAAGAGTTCACTAACTCTTTCTCTGTTTCCAGTAAACGGAGCTATGGTCATCTTATCTTTGTGACATGACTGGCAAGTTTCACAAGATGTAAATTCAAACAGATTTAAATATGCATCTATAATGTAACTTCAGCTAGTCGGGTCGCATTGATATGGCCTAGTCTACAATACCTCAAGAAGGATTTGTTCAGTTCTGAACTCTTCCTCTTGTGTGTGTTCTGTATACTAAGAACTGTAGTTTGACTTAGAACATTAATGCTTTTAGATAACGTGCCTGAACCGATCAACTTTTGATATAGAAAATGTTCAAAACATTATCCAACAATACAAAATTTTATCATTTCTTTACTGATAAAGAGACTGATATGATTTTGTATATCAGGTTCGGTATCTAATAACATTTATTCAGAATCAATGTATTGGTAATACAGGGTGACAGTGACCAACAGACTTGGCTGCAACACTTGCCCCGTTTTCTGCCTCATGAAACTTATCACCCGTTCTCAGTTCTCTACCTTTCTGTAGCCCTATGTAACAGATCACATATGCAGGATCCTGATCCGGTATCACATACCCAGGACGTAAAGGATACTGAGAAACAGTTCTCTTGTAATGAACACACCCGAAGATGATGCATCAGCATGCACTTACTTCGTTTGGGCGGCACGGGAAATCTGGTATTCCCCAATTTCCTGCTCTGTCTTATAACAATTATAAGTTGGAGCGGGACCAACGTTTCCCAGCTCAGTACAACAAGCGGGTTCGGTCAATACTTCCGTATTATTATCTTGATTAAGGCGTGATATGGTCGCTACCTGGAGAGAGAGAGAAGAAAACACTCTGCGTGCGCTCTTGCAAGATCAGATTGGTTATTATTTTATCTAATCAGGATGGCTCCCACTGTTTTTATCAAATCTTCCTTCAAACCCTAAAAGGAAAGACTAGCCGGGATTAATTACACACTACAAGTTCGCCAATCTTTCAGCCAGGCCAGTGTCGGTACTTTGAGGGAGGTCCCCCGTGCTTTCGCACGAACCTAATTAATGTAAACCTCGTTTTCCCAGAGACGTAGCCCCGTTGACACCTTTCTAGACACCTACTTGATCGGCTAATTGTAATGTGTAAAACTCTCCCAGAAGTAACTCTTACTCGCAGCGAGTATCGGGATCCAACCATCTCATAGAAGGTATGCAATCTTATTGCAAATTTCAACACTTGAAATTCCCGATAATTTTGCCCCGAACGATCTATGACCTTGACAAGGTCAACAAACCATAGACCGCAAGTCAAGTTCAACCCGTCATTTCTTGATTGAATCAAACCCACTCGCACGACCCTTGACAAGGTCAACAAGGCCGCACGACTACCCTAACCCAATCTGCATCATATGCATAAGCAGATAAATACTGGTTAGCTACCGCACACTGCGCCTTGACAAGGTCAACAAACGCAGCACGAATACTAAACAGGACTTATCTGAAATGAAGGAGGGCTACGACAGGTTTTTCTGAAAACCTATTGCGTAATGAACTTGATATCGTTGTAGAATCAAATGTTTTTGAAATGGAGTGTTTTTGAGGCTTTTCTAGTTTTGCTAAAGGGGTCACTCCCGGTGAAGGGATCGTCGGCCCTTTCCTCGTCGAATGAGGTGCGAGATATATCACATATATCACTGTGCAAAGCAAAAACTCTTAAAAGCAATCAAAAGACAAACCGAGTGTGTAGCATCTGCCAGTTATTGCTAAAGGAGTCACTCCCGGTGAAGGGATCTCGGTCCTTTCCTTATCAAATAAGGTGCAGGATATATCATATATATCGCTGTGCAAAGCAAGAACTGTAGCTACCTGTTTTATTTTTGAAATTCGATTCTACAACATCTTAGGTTTCTTTTCTTTCATTAATCACATTAATGAAGTCCCATCATTTAAGTACCTAAACATCACAGATAAATATGACGTACACTTATGCCATCCGTATTCGCCTCGATGTCCCCTCGTGCACCGTTAGGTTAGGAACTAACGGCAGAGCGGGGCAGGGCTAGCGCGGGTGTAAAACATAAGTAACGTCTATATAATATATCATATATACTATATACAGTATCTATCACAGAACATATCACATGATCACATCACAGATATCGCAGCAGAAAATATCATATGAAATATTGGATATACTAGGACGTCCGTGTTTTTAATACGAGCCAGTATAAAACACGGATTCCACGGTCGTGATGAATAGCCAATCCCACACCCCCAGACCCCTACGAGAGCGGCAAGCAACCCTACCAATTCTAGAGTTAGGAGACCCGGACTCGACTCCTCGAGTTGGTCTCCCACTGGACTCCAGAACCCGGTTACTTGTGCTCCCCTCCTTGGGTCTATCCTAGTGCGGAAAAGGAAATAATATACAAAGGGTGACATCTTCCGCAACCTGGAAGTGCCCTAATAAAAGAATATTACATACAAGTTTTTACATGAATGAAAATGAAAAACACTCATCTCACATAAAAACCCCCGGCTATTCAAACACGACGATCCAATATAACATATCCAGCAACACATAACATCACATGTCATCAACGTAAGTAAATATGCGCATCCCAATTGTCGTTGACATATAGCAACGAAACCGGCAATATCACATATTACACTTACGGTCACAGAAAAGAAAGTGTAAAGCTACAACAGTTGGAATCCGCAACCTACATAGACATCGCATGCCTAATCAAATGAATTCCTTAAACATCGCATGCCTAACAATTATAAACCCCGCATTTTAGTCTCATTATCGAAAACTCTTTTCAATATCAAGTCGGGCAATTCAACAAGATTCCCGACATCCTGATCAAATGCTCGTCGCAAACTTCAGTAGACGGCCGCACCCCCGATACCGTCGACGAAGTGCACCAAGGCGGAACACCGCTACCGCGAGCACCCGAACGGACGCTTTCGGCGACGGGGTTCTCCTACAGTCACTTG
The DNA here is from genome assembly GCA_030015575.1 of Agapanthus africanus. Taxonomy (NCBI): domain Eukaryota; kingdom Viridiplantae; phylum Streptophyta; class Magnoliopsida; order Asparagales; family Amaryllidaceae; genus Agapanthus; species Agapanthus africanus. Next base: position 300,915,291 of record CM057343.1, on the reverse strand, counting down.
GTCGGGGCTATGGAGTGAGGCTGTCTATTAAGTTTACCCGGCGAGTATCCGCGTACGCTACGTGATTGCGACGGACTTTTGATCGCATCAAAATTCCGTAGCAACCGATCAAGTGAGACTAAAGTGCTATGTTTATAATATTCATTCAGTTATCTCACAACTACTTGTGAATTCCAATTTTTGTATCACATTCCGGATAAGATAGAAAATGTTAAACTTTCCGATCGAACATTCGAACACCCAAGTTTTCCCGAAACCATCCAACACATGAAATAGGTTCAAAGACATTCACTTCATGCCTCAGTACCAACGGTCCAGCCGTAGAAGGGTCAAGCCAACGCCTCACATGTGGCACGCCGTACTGCCCCAAACCCGAAGGTTCAAAGGGCAGTTCAAGACGGTCACATAATCGAGTTAAGGTTTGTTGTCTTCTAGAGGGTCCATCGCGTTACTTGCACTACTTAGAACGTCTTTAAACCTCGGAAAAATCCAACACTTGGAAATTTTCCGGCAGGGGAAAAAGTGGGTATTTATATCCGGTCGAACTTTTTAACATATTCTAAAATTATCCGGAAAGCCACATAGATAAAATCTGATAATCCGATCGAACAATCGAATCCCCAAAACAACCCCAGAAAATTCAACTCTTGAATAAATATTAAAAATTCCCATAAAACTCAACACTGTTGAATAGGAATTACTGTGCAAATAGGGAGCGCTGAAGTCATTATAGGACCGCGGAACCGCCGCAGAAGCTAGGCTTCTGCCGCGGTTCCGCCGCAATTTGAAGGTATCATTTAATAAAATTTGCACCGTAATTCTTATAATTCCCTGCTGAATTTTTTAAGCATTTTTAATCTGGAAAAAACCCCTTTTTCAGAAAAAGTCCAGAGAGCATTCTCGGGTTAGGGTTTCGGGTCGATCGGGTTTCAAACTTCGTCTACGCATCGCCTAAGGCTCTAGCTAGGCTCTGATACCACTGTAGGGTTCCTAGGCACTCTAATAAGGTCTCACAAGGCATCAACCATGCCAATTTAACATTTTACATGTGCCGAGAAACCCTAATACGGATCGTTAACTAGAATTTTAGGCGGAAAGAGAAGCTAGTTAACAACTTAACTAAAAGAACGGAAATACAACCTTTGTAGATCCGGTGCTCCACCTCCATAGCTCCGTGATGAAGTCCCCTCGCTGTACAAATCGGATCCCAGACTCTAGCTTCGGCTTCATCGGAGAAATGGGCGGGCTAGGTCATCGACTACGATGCCGAAGATGATCTACGTCGAGGCATCACAAGATCAAGCTCCCACTTCACCAAGTCATGAAACTTGTGAAGAAAACACCCTATACTACTTGGCAAGAGGTAGAGGATGAAGAAATAGGAAGTGGGTTCACTTTAGAATTGGTTTTCTCACTCATTTTCACTAGTTGCCATTGTTGATAGCAAGCTTTTCTTTATGTGAAGAAGAAGAAGAAGATGAATAATATGATAAGTTGTTTTCTAAAAGAAAATAAAAACAATACTTATCATATCATGAACCATGGTCAAGTGTAGAGAGCTAACTAGAGTTAATGTGAATGGTTAGGGTTAAAGAAGAAGACAAAATGGTCACTTGGTCAAAAGCTTCATGAATCTTCAACAAGCTTCATGAAAGAAAAGAATGAAAGAAAACCATTTTGTCTTTTCTCTTTATGCTTTTATTTTCCAAAACTAATAAATAAATAAATGAATGAATAAGTAATCATAACCCTAACCATTCATATAACCATGGTTCAATCTTTACACTTAACCAATTTTGCATGTATCATCAAACATGATACAAACAAGTGCATACAAAAATATATCACATATACAATGTGCACACCAAGTGAGAAAATCCATTTAAAGTGAACCAATACTAGTTAATGTAAAGTAATATATCAAATATATAATTATACATTAAATCATTAAATCAACACTTGATTCAATGATCCGGTCATGTCGCACATAACCGACTAGTATCATTAGTAACATCTTATCGAATCAACACTTGATTCGATAACCCGGCTATATCGCATATAACCGATCAATGTCACAAATCGCGAGAATCGAATACAGTATCACATACTGGTATTATTCTCGGTCCCGCACATATCTCATATGCGCTCCTATTTCGTTTCGCTTGAGCCAGGAAACCTCTGTGTAGGACTCTAAAGACTCGTCAATACGCCGGCAGCGGATGATGATCATATCAAACATCCACAAGCCGCAAGCGGTCTGCTAAACGTAACGGCCACCCGGGTATTGAGCGATCAGAAGATCGACGAGCAAGCCCGCTCACACTCCTGTGAATCCAACCAGTAACACTTACCGTACAGTCCGGTCTGATCGTCTGATATGTCGCATATCTCGCCTAGGGGTGGTAAACGTCAGACCCCAATAGCTTGATAAGTCGTGTCGATATGAGTTCTATAACAATTCGAGAAACTACTGGTAACACTTACCAGTAAATCTCAGCAACCCTGGCCAGGGATTTCTGGTTATAGCCAATCGAACACAGCGCAACATCAACTCCCTATACCGGGAGAGACGAATCCCCTCCTATCGCTCATTGCCTTCATGTGATTCGGGACTGTACCCAAAAGCCACCGTTTTGCATGCCCTCTTGGACGTGGTAAGGTGGAAATCAAAGCACAGTAGGAACCACACAAGACTCTATGACGATCTCGGGTCAACAGACTACTCTGTACCAGTGTCACCAGAGAACTGCCATCTGACGTAAGGTATAATACCATCTGGGAGTTCTCGGCGAGTCCGTCCAGTGTACCCAGTCTCCACTGAGCACCCGTATATCATCTCTGATGTCAAACACCAATGGATATGGGATCATCCATCGCCCATCTGTATGGGTCGAGAAGGTATACGCTAGTCTACTCTGGTATATCGATGCCCTGTCTCGATACACCCACGACTAGGGACCTTGAAGGATGTACATATGGACTACCATGTCCCCACTAGTATGATCTGCATCATAGTCCAGGTAGTCAAGTACACATCCTAAGTGCTTTACCAACATGTAACAGAGAGACAATCAGTGTACACGTTAAAGTAAAGAGCAACCAGATAGCATACTATCATGTCGAGCAAGAAAGTCCTCCCTATATATGTCCAAGCATCCACTACAATAAACATCCTATGTATAGTAATGGCCTCTAGGGCATACATATAACTAACAGTCCCATCATTTACACCTATCATCACAGAAAGAAACAAAAATATGACGTATGCTTATGCCATCCGCATTTGCTACTGGGCCCCGTCTTATACCGTTAGGTTACTTAACTAACGTCAGAGCTGGGGGCTGGACTAGCGTGGATGCAAAACATAAGTAACGTATATTATATGATATATATATATATATATATATATATAATAACCATTAGTCTCATGCAATAATAGGCATTTCAGATCACAGATGAACATATTAGATTTACTAGGAATTCCGCGTTTCGTTTAAGCCTGTAGCGAAAGACGGATTCTACGGTCATGATGAATAGCCAAACCCTACCCCAGACCCCTACGGGTGCGGCAAACTACCCGCCAAATACCCGAAGTGAAGCAACCTCCCTCAGTAAAATGAGTAGGCCACTCAGCACTTCAAAGTACCCGGTAGTTTGTGCACCCTACCTTGGGTCTATCCTAAGAGCATAAAACAGTAAAAGAAAATAATACAACGGTGGCTACAACCTCAATCCGGATGTGCCCCGCAAAATAATATTACATCACTTTTACATCACTTTACAAATATTACATCGAATGAAAGAATGAAAATTCTCATCTCACATCCCCGGCTATTCATCCACGACGATCCAATAAGTTCATATACAAAAACCAACATCACGGATCACAGATATGTGCAACCCCCACTAATCGACGTATAGCGATTAGCGGACGTTCAGCACATATATCACAACACAGATAAAACCCGATTAGCAAATAACTTAGAATTTCGATGGAAAACTATTTTCCGTGTCTACCCCAAGTGCAAACCAGCACTCAGAACATACTGGGTAGAAACCAAATATCCCAGAGAAAAATACACCCAAAATACGACACACAGAGGAAAAACGAGCCAACTCGACCACGACTCGGCTGCGGAATGGCGGCGCCGCGGTTCCGTGGCGGTCCTGATGAGTTATGGACTCTTTTTTCTACTATGTTCTTAGAATACCCTGCTTGCAATTTTCATGCCTCTAAAAAAAATTATCACAGTTTTAAAAATCGACAGAAACCAAGGTTACGGGTGTATCATTTTCGTGCTTTTCTGACAATCGAAGTTCTAATAACTTGCTAACTAGGTAGTAAAGGTTTAGTAGGCTCTGATACCACTGTAAGTCGATGTCGCGCACCCCACGGGTTCACAGGAAGGCAGAATATTTTAAAAACGATTTTCAAAGCTCGCAACACCGACTTGAACTCCAGGATCGTTGCTAAACCCTAACTAGCTAAGCGTGTAAAGAGGTTAACTACTCAAAAAGGAGTTTATACCTTACGATACAAGTCTTTCAGGTTTTCTTTGTTGTCCTCCTCATCATCGTAGGCTCCGAGGATCGTAACGGATCGATGCTTCCTCGTCGTCTTCCTCGAGTCAAAGACAATCCACCCGAGAATCTATTGTCCGAGCTCCAACCAAAAATCCGAGGTAACTAGGGCACCCAGTTCGCTAAACTAGATGGCCTAGGTGATATAGAGAAAGAAGATGGGTTAGTTTTTCTCTTGGAACCCTAGGTTTCTCAACTCATGAGACTTTAAGGGTTGAGAGGAAGAAGAAGAGAGAGCTTGAGGAAAGAGAAAGTTTTCTTCATAATGATAATAGAAATGGCTCTTGATATGACTATAAGCATGCCATGAAAATATCCCACACAAATATCTAGTGCCACAAAAATATCTCACAAAATATCTAAGTCAAACCAAGCCTCAATAGTCAAACCAAGTAGCCATGCTTGAATTATCATATATAAAAATAACGATACATTTCCTCCACCTCATAATTGTTTTAATCAAATAAATAATCAAAACCCTAATGAGGTGTCTCCTTCTAAAAGCAATCTTGAGCAATTACAAGAATGTCCCTCTCATCCGTATATACATACCCGCATTCGTATCCCGAAGAATACGAATACAATGAGACGAAAATAATCCATCAATATAATACTAGGATACGGCTTAAACCAAAGCCCACTAGTATTATCCGCCCGATCATCATACGTGCACAAGTACACGTAAGTGATCGAAGCACAGCCGTAAAAGCATACGGCATCTACATCTTTTGCCCGATGCAGGGAAACCCTCTGTGTGGGACTCTAAAGACTCAACGGTACGCTGGCAATGGGTTTAACCACAAGCCGCAAGCGGTACTATCTGCACGTAACGGCTACCCAGGTATCTGTCAATAAGAAGGCCGATGAGCAAACTCATCCTAACTCCTACTGAGCCTGTTTGTGACAATCTCCGTACAGTCCGGTCTATTCGTCTAAGAGTATCGCATATCGGGCGTAGGGGTGGTAATCGTCAGACCCCTTATAGCGCAATAAGTCGTGCCGGAATGTAGCCCAAAACACCTTGAGAAACTACTGGAATACCTACCAGTAAATCTCGCTTGCCTTGGCCAGGGACTTTGTGTTAGTTGTATGTATGCCCTAGAGGCCAGTATTGTACAGATGATGTATATTATATTGGATGCTTGGACATATATAGAGATGACTTTCTTGCTCGATATGATAGTATGCTATCTGGTTTCTCTTTATCTTAACATGTACACTAGTCTCTTTAAACTGTCTTATAGTTACATGTTGGTAAAGCCCTTAGGATGTGTACTTGACTGCCTGGACTATGATGCAGATCATACTAGTGGGGACATGGTAGTCCATAAGTACATCCTTCAAGGTCCCTAGTCGTAGGTGTATCGAGACGGGGCATCGATATACCAGAGTAGACTAGCGTATACGCTTCTCGACCCATGAGATGGGCGATGGATGATCCCATATCCATTGGTGTTTGACATCAGAGATGATATACGGGTGCTCAGTGGAGACTGGGTACACTGGAAGGACTCACCGAGAACTCCCAGATGGTATTATACCTCACGTCAGATGGCAGTTCTCAGGTGACACTTGTGCAGGTTAGTCTGTAGACCCGAGATCGTTATAGAGTCTTGTGTGATTCCCACTGTGCTTTGATCTCCACCTTACCACGTCCATGAGGGCATGCAAAACGGTGGTCTTTAGGCACAGTCCCGAGTCACATGGAGGCAATGAGCGATAGGAGAGGTTTCGTCTCTCCCGGTATTGGGGGTTGATGTTGCGCTGTGCTCGATTGGCCGTAACAGGGAAGTCCCTGGCCAGGGCTGATCAGAGATTTGCTGGTAAGTGTTACCAGTAGTTTCTCGACCCGTTATGAGTCTCACATCGGCACGACTTATCGGTTATTGGGGTCTGACGTTTACCACCCCTAGACTTGTTATGCGACATATCAGACGAACAGACCGGACTGTATGGTAAGTGTTACTGGTTGGATTCACAGGAGTGTGAGTGGGCTAGCTCGTCGATCTTCTGATCGCTCAATACCCGGATGGCCGTTACGTTTAGCAGACCGCTTGCGGCTTGTGGGTGCTTGATATGATCATCATCTGCTACCGGCGTATTGACGAGTCTTTAGAGTCCTACACAGAGGTTTCCTGGCTCAAGCGAAACGAAATAGGAGCGCATATGAGATATGTGCGGGACCAAGAATGATGCGTGTATGTGATACCGCATTTCATTCTCGCGATGAATGTTTCGATTGGTTGTATGCGATATGACCTAGTTATCGAATCATTGATTCGATAAATCGATACATTCGATACTAGTCGGTTATGTGCGACATGACCGGATCATTGAATCAAATGTTGATTTAATGATTTAATGTATAATTATATTTGATATATTACTTTGCATTAACTAGTATTGGTTCACTTTAAATGGATTTTCTCACTTGATGTGCAAGTTGTATATGTGATATACTTTTGTGCACATCTTTGTATCATGTTTGATGATGCTTGCTCATTTGGTTAAGTGTAAAGAATTAAACCTAGGTTAGGAAAGTGATTAGGGTTTTAATTATCCATTCTTTTATTTATTGATTTTGGAAAAAGAATGGGATAAGAATACAAAATGGTTGCTTTAATTCTTGAACCTTTGTGAAGCTTCATGAAGCTTTGACCAAAGTGACCAATTTGTCTTCATGCTTAACCCTAACCACTCTTCTAACCTTGGTCAATCTCTACACGTAACCATGGTTCCTATTATGATAAGTATTCATTTCTTTTTCATTTTGGATTAACTTATCATAATATTTCCTTCTTCTTGATCTTCTTCAAGAAGAAAGAAAGCTTGATGCCATCAATGGCAACTTGAGTTCTAAAGTGAGAAATCCAATTCTAAAGTGAACCCACCTCCTATTTCTTCACCCTCTACCTCTTGCCAAGTTGTTTTGGGTGTTTTCTTCACAAGTTTTACAAATTTGTGAAGTCGGAGCTTGAACTTGTGATGCCTCGACGTAGATCATCTTCGGCACGAAGCCGACGACCTAGTCCGCCCATTTCTCCGATCAAGCCGACGATTGAGTCCGGGATTCGAGATGGACAGCGAGAGGACGCCTACGTGGAGCCAAGGAAGTGGATATCCGGATCTACAAAGGTTGTAGCTTCTTATCTTTAGTTAAGTTGTTAACTAGATTCGTATTTCGCCTAAACTTCTAGTCAACGATCCGTATTAGGGTTTCTCGGCACCCGTAAAATTTGAAATTGGCATGGTTGATGCCTTGTGAGACCTCTTGAGAGTGCCTAGGAACCCTACAGTGGTATCAAAGCTACTAGGCATTGGATGTCGACCTATGGGGGGTTCTCACTGTGTGACAGTGTGGCGAAGCATAGGCTCTTACCCCCAGGGTGTCCCGAGACCGGAAGGTGTTCCGGCGGGTTGTAGTCCTCGCGAGGGGGCATGCGTAAAAAGTAGCGGCTGAGGGACCCGTTGGTGCCACGGCGACCCCATCGGATGGGGTGGCTGCCTGACCTACAGTGGTATCAGAGCCTAGCTAGAGCCTTAGGCGAAGTCCAGACGGAGTTTGAAGTCCGATCGAACCGAAACCCTAATATCAAAGTTGCTCTCTGTACATTTTTTAAAAACTGGGTTTTTTCCAAATTAAAAATATGCAGAAAATTCAGCACGACTTTCTAAGAATTACTGTGAAACACGATCACCCAATTCCTCCAAAGTGCGGCGGAACCGCGGCAGAAGCCTGGCTTCTGCGGCGGTTCCGCGGCCGTATGATGACGTCACCCACCCAATTTTGCACAGTAACTTCTTTTATTCAGTGCTGAGTTCTCTGGGAATTTTTAATATTTATTCAAGAGTTGAGTATTCTGGGTTGTATTGGGGACTCGGTATTTCGATCGGATTATCGAACTTTGTCTAAGTGCTTTCCGGATAATTTTTTTGAATATGTTAAAAAGTCCGACCGGATATAAATACCCAACTTTTCCCCTGCCGGAAAATATCCAAGTGTTGGATTTTTGTGTGGTTTAAGGACGTTCTGAGTAGTGCAAGTAACGCGATGGTCCCTCTAGAAGACAACAAACCTTAACTCGATTATGTGACCGTCTTGAACTGCCCTTTGAACCTTCGGGTTTGGGGCAGTACGGCGTGCCACATGTGAGGCGTTGGCTTGACCCTTCTACGGCTGGACCGTTGGTACTGAGGCATGAAGTGAATGTCTTTGAACCTATTTCATGTGTTGGATGGTTTCGGGAAAACTTGGGTGTTCGAATGTTCGATCGGAAAGTTTAATATTTTCTATTTATCCGGAATGGGATACAATAATTGGAATTCACAAACAGTTATGAGATAACTGAATGAATGATATAAATCTAGCGGTTTAGTTTCATTTGATATTGAAAAGAGTTTTCGATAATGAGACTAAAATGCGGGGTTTATAACTGTTATGTAGGGATCCTAGGCACCCCAAGGAGGTCTCACAAGGCATCGAACATGCCATTATAAAATTTTACGGGTGCCGAGAGACCCGACTACGGATCGTTTTCTAGAAAACTAGGCGAAAAAGCTAACTAGTTAACACTTAACTAAGAGATACGGAAATACAACCTTTGTAGATCCGGTCCACCACCTCCACGGCTCCGAGATGAGGTCGTCTCCGCTGTCCAAATCAAATCCGGGCTCTAGCGTCGGCTTCGTCGGAGAATGGGCAAGCTAGGTCGTCGATGTCCATGCCGAAGATGATCTACGTCGAGGCATCGCTAAATCAAGCTCCGACTTCACCAAGTCAAGAAAACTTGTGAAGGAAACACACTCTACTACTTGGCAAGAGGTAGAGGATGAAGAAATAGGAAGTGGGTAGACTTTAGAATTGGATTTCTCACTCAAATCATCAATCCACCATTGATGACCTCAAGCTTCTTCAAAGAAGAAGATGATGAAGAAGAAGAAGAAAGTTATGATAAGATTTTGAATTAAAAATAGAAAATAAAACAATACTTATCATACTTTTAACTCTAGTTAAGTGTAGAGAATTAACTTAGGTTAGTTAAAATGGTTAGGGTTAAGTATAGGACAAGAATGAAGACTTAGTCAAAGTTTCAAGAAACTTCAACTAAATCCAAAATATGCCACCATTTATCTTTCTTTTTCCTTTTTCCTTTTTCCAAAAAGAATAAATAAGAAAGATAAATGAATAAATAAAAATCAAAACCCTAACCCATTCATTACCATGGTTCATTCTTTACACTTAACCAAGTTTGGCATGCATCATCAAACATGATACAAGCAAGTGCACATAATCATATCGCATATGCAATGCGCAGACCCGAGTGAGAAAATCCATTTTAAAGTGAACCGATACTAGTTAATGCAAAGTAATATATCAAATATACAATTATGCATTAAATCATTAAATCAACACTTGATTTAACGATCCGGTCATGTCGCACATAACCGACTGGTATCATCAGTAACAACTTATCGAATCAACACTTGATCCGATAACCCGGCTATATCGCATATAACCGATCAATGTCACATCGCGAGAATCGAATACAGTATCACATACCGTATTATTCTCGGTCCCGCACATATCTCATATGCGCTCCTATTTCGTTTCGCTTGAGCCAGGAAACCTCTGTGTAGGACTCTAAAGACTCGTCAATACGCCGGCAGCAGATGATGATCATATCAAACATCCACAAGCCGCAAGCGGTCTGCTAAACGTAACGGCCACCCGGGTATTGAGCGATCTGAAGATCGACGAGCAAGCCCGCTCACACTCCAGTGAATCCAACCAGTAACACTACCGTACAGTCCGGTCTGATCGTCTGATATGTCGCATATCTCGCCTAGGGGTGGTAAACGTCAGACCCCAATAGTTCGATAAGTCGTGTCGATATGAGGCTCATAACGGGTCGAGAAACTACTGGTAACACTTACCAGCAATTCTCTGAGCAGCCCTGGCCAGGGACTTCCTGTTATAGCCAATCGAACACAGTGCAACATCAACTCCCTATACCGGGAGAGACGAATCCCCTCCTATCGCTCATTGCCTCCATGTGACTCGGGACTGTACCCAAAAACCACCGTTTTGCACGCCCTCTTGGACGTGGTAAGATGGAAATCAAAGCACAGTGGGAACCACACAAGACTCTATGACGATCTCGGGTCAACAGACTACTCTGTACCAGTGTCACCAGAGAACTGCCATCTGACGTGAGGTATAATACCATCTGGGAGTTCTCGGCGAGTCCGTCCAGTGTACCTAGTCTCTACTGAGCACCCGTACATCATCTCTGATGTCAAACACCGATGGATATGGGATCATCCATCGCCCATCTGTATGGGTCGAGAAGGAATACGCTAGTCTACTCTGGTATATCGATGCCCCGTCTCGATACACCCACGACTAGGGACTTTGAAGGATGTACTTATGGACTACCATGTCCCCACTAGTATGATCCGCATCATAGTCCAGGTAGTCAAGTACAAATCCTAAGGGCTTTACCAACATGTAACAGAGAGACAATCAGTATACACGTTAAGGTAAAGTTCAACCAGATAGCATACTATCATGTCGAGCAAGAAAGTCCTCCCTATATACGTCCCAGCATCCACTACAATATACATCCTATGTATAGTAATGGCCTCTAGGGCATACATATAACTAACAATCTCCCACTTGCACTAGGGCCATCTGATAGCAGTGGTTGTAGTATCTCATACTCAACCATCCCATACAAGTCTCTCTCTGGGAACAGGCCTTTGTGAGTGGATCCGCTGTGTTTTCCTCTGAGTCTACTCTCCAAACCTCGATCACCCTGGAGATCAACCATCTCCATGATCAAGTGATACTGCCTTAGAATATGTCTGGATCACTGATGGGACGGGCGTTCCTTGGCATAAGCCACAACTCCATTGTCTCACAATGGTTGGAACGTAGTTCATCTCATGAACCAATATACACCCAGACTGCCTCTTTGGTAGCATCTTAAGTAGCGATGTATCCTGCCTTTATCGTCTAGTATGCCACGGTATTTAGCTTGGAACTCTTCCAACATACCGCCCCTTTACTGAGGGTAAAGACAATGCCTGTGACTGACATTCAGTCGTCTTTATCACTCTGGAACCCTTCCAGTGATTCTTCCAAGGATCGATTGATACCATCTCACTACAACTAGTGAGAATCCTAACATCCAATTAGATCTATCTCATAGATCCAAAAACCCAGGATTTAGGAGGTATCACTTTGATCCTATATGGAGAATCATTGTGATAAGCGGAGATTGATCGAGCGTAGCATAGGAAACTACTTCCCTATCAAGAGTATGTCATCCACGTACTCTACGAGGATCGTCACCATACTCCCTACTACCTTTTTGTTTATACAAGGTTCATCTACCATTTTGATGATGTCAAACTCTTTGACTTATCCATCAAAACAGATGTTCCAACTCCGCGATGCCTGCTTTATCCTATAAAGCATCTTGCACACGTTTCCGCTGCTCCCACTGTCTACGAGGCCCTCTGGCTGTGTACCTATAGACGCACTCTTCTAAAGCATCATTTAGAAAAGCAGTCATGACACCCAACCGCCAGATATCGTAGTTATGGTATGTAGCCGTGGCAAGTAGGGTCTGGATGGACTTAAGCATAGTCACTTGAAAAGGTTTCATCATAATCCATGCCTGGTCGATGACGAAAAGCTTTAACAAGTCTAGCTTTGAAAGTCTCAACTTTTCCATCTACACCAAGTAATCTTCTCAAGATATACTTGCTCCTGATGGGGATTTAACCCTTCAGATATAGCAACTAAAGTCCATACTTTGTTGGTGTATAAGGATTCCATCTCAGATCGATAAACATCCAGCCATTCTTACAGAGTCACACTCCTGATGGCCGGCTCGAAGCTAGTTGGGTCATCATCTCATGATGCAATCCTCGCTCCCACTGTCTAGAGAAACTGAATTATCTCTCAGGTGGGTGAGGAACCCTACTAGATCGGCGGAGAGGCTGAGGTTCGTTGGAATCTACTGAATCCATTGGCTCTATCAAATCATCTGCTGCAGTTTGTATAGCTGGAACATTTCCAGTTCTACATAACAGACCTTGCCTCGAGCTTGTCCGGATTTTGCTTTTAGACATAGGCCGGACAACCCCAAATCTTAACTAGCTTAAGACATGGGCTCTTCCCTTTCCATATCACATATGAAATGGTAGGCAACTGATTTGATTGGAACCCTATTCAATAGGTATGCAGCTTCTCAAGTGCATAACTCCCAAAAGGAATTAGGTGACTCAGTAGTACTCATCATAGAGCACACCTTATCATATAGGGTGTGATTGCTCCACCCCGATATACCATCGTGCTATGGTGTATTCGGAGGAGTAATGCTGAGAGAGAATCTCATTCTCCTTTAGAATAGTCCAGGAATTCCATGCTCAAGTATTCTCCTCCTTGATCACATCAAAGGACATAATACTTATACCCGTATTTTGGTTCTCTACTTCTAACTTATATTCTGTGAATATCTCAAAAGGTTCGGACTAGTGTTTCAACAAGAACATATGTCTGAATCTGAAGAGATCATCAGAGAATGCAATGAAGTATAAAGAACCAGTCCTGGCATGTGTAGACAGGGGACCTTACATACATCAACATGTATCATCCCAAGAGTTCACTAACTCTTTCTCTGTTTCTTAGTAAACAGGGCTTTGGTCATCTTATCTTTGTGACATGATTGGCGAGTTGCACAAGATGTAAATTCAAACTGATTTAAATATACATCTAAATGTAACTTCAGCCAGTCGGGTCGCATTGATCTGACCTAGTCTACAATACCTCAAGAAGAATCCGTTCATTTCTGAACTCTTCCTCTTGTGTGTGTTCCATATACTAAGAACTGTAGTTTGATTTAGAACATTAATGCTTTTAGATAACGTGCCTGAACCGATCAACTTTTGATATAGGAAATGTTCAAAACATTATCCAACAATACAAAATTTTATCATTTCTTTACTAATAAAGAGACTGATATGATTTTGTATATCAGGTTCGGTATCTAATAACATTCGTTCAGAATCAATGTATTGGTAATACAGGGTGACAGTGACCGACAGACTTGGCTGCAACTCTTGCCCCGTTTTCTGCCTCATGAAACTTATCACCCGTTCTCAGTTCTCTACCTTTCTGTAGCCCTATGTAACAGATTACATATATGGGATCCTGATCTGGTATCACATACCCAGGACGTAAAGGATACTGAGAAACAGTTCTATATAATGAACACACCCGAAGATGATGCATCAGCATACACTTTCTTCGTTTGGGCGGCACGGGAATTCTGGTATTCCCCAATTTCCTGCTCTGTCTTATAACAATTATAAGTTGGAGCGGGACCAACGTTCCCCAGCTCAGTATAACAAGCGGGTTCGGTCAATATTCCGTATTATTATCTTGATTAAGGCGTGATATGGTCGCTACCTGGAGAGAGAGAGAAGAAAACACTCAGCATGCGCTCTGTCAAGAATAGATTGGTTATAATTTTATCTAATCAGGATGGCTTCCACTGCTTTTTATCAAATCTTCCTTCAAACCCTAAAAGGAAAGACTAGCCGGGATTAATTACACACTACAAGTTCGCCAATCTTTCAGCCAGGCCAGTGTCGGTACTTTGAGGGAGGTCCCCCGTGCTTTCGCACGAACCTAATTAATGTAAACCTCGTTTTCCCAGAGGCGTAACCTCGTTAACACCTTTCTAGACACCTACTTGATCGGCTAATTGTAATGTATAAAACTCTCCCAGGAGTAACTCTTACTCGCAGCGGGTATCGGGATCCAACTATCTCATAGAAGGTATGCAATCTCATTGCAAATTTCAACACTTGAAATTCCCGATAATGTTTTGCCCCTAGCACCCTATGACCTTGACGGAGGCCAACAAACCATAGGCTACTAGTCAAGTTCAACCCGTCATTTCTTGATCGAATCAAACCCACCCGCACGACCCTTGACGGAGGTCAACAAGGCCGCACGACTACCCTAACTCAATCTGCATCATATGCATAAGCAGATAAATACTGGTTAGCTACCGCACACTGCGCCTTGACGGAGGCCAACAAACGCAGCATGAATACTAAACAGCACTTATCTGAAATGACGGAGGGCTACGACAGGTTTTTCTGAAAACCTATTGCGTAATGAACTTGATATCGTTGTAGAATCAAATGATTTTGAAATGGAGTGCTTTTGAGGCTTTTCTAGTTTTGCTAAAGGAGTCACTCCCGGTGAAGGGATCGTCGGTCCTTTCCTCGTCGAATGAGGTGCGGGATATATCACATATATCACTGTGCAAAGCAAAAACACTTAAAAGCAATCAAAAGACAAACCGAGTGTGTAGCATCTGCCAGTTATTGCTAAAGGAGTCACTCCCGGTGAAGGGATTTCGGTCCTTTCCTCATCGAATAAGGTGCAGGATATATCATATATACCTCTGTGCAAAGCAAGAACTGTAGCTACCTGTTTTATTTTGAAATTCGATTCTACAACATCTTAGGTTTCTTTTATTTCATTAATCACATTAATGAAGTCCCATCATTTAAATACCTAAACATCACAGATAAATACGACGTACACTTATGCCATCCGCATTCGCCTCGATGTCCCCTCGTGCACCGTTAGGTTAGGTAACTAACGGCAGAGCGGGGCAGGGCTAGCGCGGGTGTAAAACATAAGTAACGTCTATATAATATATCATATATACTATATACTGTATCTATCACAGAACATCACATGATCACATCACAGATATCGCAGCAGAAGAAACATATGAAATATTGGATATACTAGGACGTCCGTGTTTTCAATACGAGCCAGTATAAAACACGGATTCCACGGTTGTGATGAATAGCCAAACCCACACCCCTAGACCCCTACGAGAGCGGCAAGCAACCCTACCAATTCTGGAGTTAGGAGACCCGGACTCGACTCCTCGAGTTGGTCTCCCACTGGGCTCCAGAACCCGGTTACTTGTGCTCCCCTCCTTGGGTCTATCCTAGTGCGGAAAAGTAAATAATATACAGACGGTGACATCTTCCGCAACCTGGAAGTGCCCCAAATAAAAGAATATTACATACAAGTTTTTACATGAATGAAAATGAAAAACACTCATCTCACATAAAAAACCCCGGGCTATTCAAACACGACGATCCAATATAACATATCCAGCAACACATAACATCACATGTCATCAACGTAAGTAAATATGCGCATCCCAATTGTCGTTGACATATAGCAACGAAACCGGCGATATCACATATTACACTTACGGTCACAGAAAAGAAAGTGTAAAACTACAACAGTTGGAATCCGCAACCACCTCAGACATCGCATGCCTGACCAAATGAATTCCTTAGACATCGCATGCCTAACAATTATAAACCCCGCATTTCAGTCTCATTATCAAAAACACTTTTCAATATCTAGTCGGGCAATTCAACAAGATTCCCGACAGTCTGATCGAATACTCGTCGCAAACTTAAGTAGACGGCCGCACCCCCGATACCGTCGACGAAGTGCACCAAGGCGGAACACCGCTACCGCGAGCACCCGAACGGATGCTTTCGGCGACGGGGTTCTCCTACAGTCACTTGGTCAGGGCTATGGAGTGAAGCTATCTATTAAGTTTACCCGGCGAGTATCCGCGTACGCTACGTGATTGCAACGGACTTTTGATCACATCAAAATTCCGTGGCAACCGATCAAGTGAGACTAAACTGCTACGTTTATAACATTCATTTAGTTATCTCATAACTTCTTGTGAATTCCAATTATTGTATCTCATTCCAGATAAACAGAAAATGTTAAACTTTTCGATCGAACAATCGAACACCCAAGTTTTCCCGGTACAGCTCAATACATGAAATAAGTCTAACAACATTCCGTTCGTGCCTCAGTACCAACGGTCCAGCCGTAGAAGGGTCAAGCCAACGCCTCACATGTGGCACGCCGTACTGCCCCAAACCCGAAGGTTCAAAGGGCAGTTCAAGACGGTCACATAATCGAGTTAAGGTTTGTTGTCTTCTAGAGGGTCCATTGCGTTACTTGCACTACTTAGAACGTCATTAAACTACGGAAAAATCCAACACTTAGAAATTTCCTGGCAGGGGAAAAAGTGGGTATTTATATCCGGTCGAACTTTTTAACATATTCTAAAATTTATCCGGAAAGCCACACAGACAAAATTTGATACTCCGATCGAAACACCGAATCCCCAAAACAACTCAGAAAATTCAACTCTTGAAAAAATATTAAAAATTCCCAGAAAAATCACCACTGGAAAATAACAGTTACTGTGCAAAATAATTTAAATATTGTGGCCGTACGGCCGCGGAACCGCCGCATGAGCTATTGCTCATGCCGCGGATCCGCGCTTGAAAAATTGAATTGGGCCTCCAAAATTTACAGTAACTCTTAGATGTTTGTGATGTGTTCTCTGCATATTTTTAATTTTGAAAAAGACCAGATTTCAGAAATCGTCCAGAGAGCAATTTTGGGTTCGGGTTTTCGGTTCGTCCGGGTTTCAAATTCCGTCTAGACTTCGCCTAAGGCTCTAGCTAGGCTCTGATACCACTGTAGGGATCCTAGGCACCCCATGGAGATCTCACAAGGCATCGAACATGCCATTATAAAATTTTACGGGTGCTGAGAGACCCGACTACGGATCGTTTGCTAGAAAACTAGGCGAAAAAGCTAACTAGTTAACACTTAACTAAGAGATACGGAAATAAAACCTTTGTAGATCCGGTCCACCACCTCCACGGCTCCGAGATGAGGTCGTCTCCACTGTCCAAATCAAATCCGGGCTCTAGCGTCGGCTTCGTCGGAGAATGGGCAAGCTAGGTCGTCGATGTCCATGCTGAAGATGATCTACGTCGAGGCATCGCTAAATCAAGCTCCGACTTCACCAAGTCAAGAAAACTTGTGAAGGAAACACACTCTACTACTTGGCAAGAGGTAGAGGATGAAGAAATAGGAAGTGGGTAGACTTTAGAATTGGATTTCTCACTCAAATCATCAATCCACCATTGATGACCTCAAGCTTCTTCAAAGAAGAAGATGATGAAGAAGAAGAAGAAAGTTATGATAAGATTTTGAATTAAAAATAGAAAATAAAACAATACTTATCATACTTTTAACTCTAGTTAAGTGTAGAGAATTAACTTAGGTTAGTTAAAATGGTTAGGGTTAAGTATAGGACAAGAATGAAGACTTAGTCAAAGTTTCAAGAAACTTCAACTAAATCCAAAATATGCCACCATTTATCTTTCTTTTTCCTTTTTCCTTTTTCCAAAAAGAATAAATAAGAAAGATAAATGAATAAATAAAAATCAAAACCCTAACCCATTCATTACCATGGTTCATTCTTTACACTTAACCAAGTTTGGCATGCATCATCAAACATGATACAAGCAAGTGCACAAAATCATATCGCATATGCAATGCGCAGACCCGAGTGAGAAAATCCATTTTAAAGTGAACCGATACTAGTTAATGCAAAGTAATATATCAAATATACAATTATGCATTAAATCATTAAATCAACACTTGATTTAACGATCCGGTCATGTCGCACATAACCGACTGGTATCATCAGTAACAACTTATCGAATCAACACTTGATCCGATAACCCGGCTATATCGCATATAACCGATCAATGTCACATCGCGAGAATCGAATACAGTATCACATACCGTATTATTCTCGGTCCCGCACATATTTCATATGCGCTCCTATTTCGTTTCGCTTGAGCCAGGAAACCTCTGTATAGGACTCTAAAGACTCGTCAATACGCCGGCAGCAGATGATGATCATATCAAACATCCACAAGCCGCAAGCGGTCTGCTAAACGTAACGGCCACCCGGGTATTGAGCGATCTGAAGATCGACGAGCAAGCCCGCTCACACTCCAGTGAATCCAACCAGTAACACTACCGTACAGTCCGGTCTGATCGTCTGATATGTCGCATATCTCGCCTAAGGGTGGTAAACGTCAGACCCCAATAGTTCGATAAGTCGTGTCGATATGAGGCTCATAACGGGTCGAGAAACTACTGGTAACACTTACCAGCAATTCTCTGAGCAGCCCTGGCCAGGGACTTCCTGTTATAGCCAATCGAACACAGTGCAACATCAACTCCCTATACCGGGAGAGACGAATCCCCTCCTATCGCTCATTGCCTCCATGTGACTCGGGACTGTACCCAAAAACCACCGTTTTGCACGCCCTCTTGGACGTGGTAAGATGGAAATCAAAGCACAGTGGGAACCACACAAGACTCTATGAAGATCTCGGGTCAACAGACTACTCTGTACCAGTGTCACCAGAGAACTGCCATCTGACGTGAGGTATAATACCATCTGGGAGTTCTCGGCGAGTCCGTCCAGTGTACCCAGTCTCTACTGAGCACCCGTACATCATCTCTGATGTCAAACACCGATGGATATGGGATCATCCATCGCCCATCTGTATGGGTCGAGAAGGTATACGCTAGTCTACTCTGGTATATCGATGCCCCGTCTCGATACACCCACGACTAGGGACTTTGAAGGATGTACTTATGGACTACCATGTCCCCACTAGTATGATCCGCATCATAGTCCAGGTAGTCAAGTACAAATCCTAAGGGCTTTACCAACATGTAACAGAGAGACAATCAGTATACACGTTAAGGTAAAGTTCAACCAGATAGCATACTATCATGTCGAGCAAGAAAGTCCTCCCTATATACGTCCCAGCATCCACTACAATATACATCCTATGTACAGTAATGGCCTCTAGGGCATACATATAACTAACATGTTAGGCATGTGATGTCTAAGTATTTCATTTTGATTAGGCATGCGATGTCTAAAGAGGTTGCGGATTCCAATTGTTGTAGTTTTACACTTTCTTTTCTGTGACCGTAAGTGTAATATGTGATATCGCCGGTTTCGTTGCTATATGTCAACGATAATTGGGATGCGCATATTTACTTACGTTGATGACATGTGATGTTATGTGTTGCTGGATATGTTATATTGGATCGTCGTGTTTGAATAGCCGGGGGTTTTTATATGAGATGAGTGTTTTTCTTTTTATTTCATGTAAAAACTTGTATGTAATATTCTTTTATTTTGGGGCACTTCCAGGTTGCGGAAGATGTCACCTTTTGTATATTATTTACTTTTCCGCATTAGGATAGACCCAAAGAGGGGAGCACAAGTAACCGGGTTCTGGGGTCCAGTGGGAGACCAACTCGAGGAGTCGAGTCCGGGTCTCCTAACCCTAGAATTGGCAGGGTTGCTTACCGCTCTCGTAGGGGTCTAGGGGTGTGGGATTGGCTATTCATCACGACCGTGGAATCCGTGTTTTATACTGGCTTGTATTGAAAACACGGACGTCCTAGTATATCCAATGTTTCATATGTTTCTTCTGCTGCGATATCTGTGATGTGATCATGTGATGTTCTGTGATAGATACAGTATATAGTATATATGATATATTATATAGACGTTACTTATGTTTTGCACCCGCACTAGCCCTGCCCTGCTCTGTCGTTAGTTACCTAACCTAACGGTGCACGAGGGGACATCGAGGCGAATGCGGTTGGCATAAGTGTACGTCATATCTATCTGTGATGTTTAGGTATTTAAATGATGGGACTTCATTAATGTGATTAATGAAAGAAAAGAAACCTAAGATGTTGTAGAATCAAATTTTAAATAAAAAAGGGTAGCTACAGTTCTTGCTTTGCACAGCGGTATATGTGATATATCCTGCACCTTATTCGATGAGGAAAGGACCGAGATCCCTTCACCGGGAGTGACTCCTTTAGCAATAACTGGCAGATGCTACACACTCGGTTTGACTTTTGATTGCTTCTATAGTTTCTGCTTTGCACAGTGATATATATGATATATCCCGCACCTCATTCGACGAGGAAAGGGCCGACGATCCCTTCACCGGGAGTGACCCCTTTAGCAAAACTAGAAAAACCTCAAAATCACTCCATTTTCAAAACTTCATTTGATTCTACAACGATATCAAGTTCATTACGCTCATGGTTTTCAGAAAAACCTGCGTAGCCCTCCATCATTTCATATAAGTAGTAGTTAGTATTCGTGCTACGTTTGTTGGCCTGTGTCAAGGCGTAGTGTGCGGTAGCTAACTAGTATTTACCTGCTTATGCATATGATGCAGATTGGATTAGGGTAGTCGTGCGACTTTGTTGGCCTGCTTCAAGGGTCGTACGGGTGGGTTTAATTCAATCAGGAAATGACGGGTTGAACTTGACTAACGCACTATGGTTTGTTGGCCTGCGTCAAGGTCATAGGACGCTAGGGGCAAAATATTATCGGGAATTTCAAGTGTTGAAATTTGCAATGAGATTGCATACCTTCTATGAGATAGTTGGATCCCGATACCCGCTGCGAGTAAGAGTTACTCCTGGGAGAGTTTTACACATTACAATTAGCCGATCAAGTAGGTGTCTAGAAAGGTATTAACGAGGTTACGCCTCTGGGAAAACGAGGTTTACATTAATTAGGTTCGTGCGAAAGCACGGGGGACCTCCCTCAAAGTACCGACACTGGCCTGGCTGAAAGATTGGCGAACTTGTAGTGTGTAATTAATCCCGGCTAATCTTTCCTTTTAGGGTTTGAAGGAAGATTTGATAAAAAGCAGTGGGAGCCATCCTGATTAGATAAGATAATAACCAATATGATCTTGCACGAGCATACGCTAAAGTGTTTTCTTCTCTCTCTCTCCAGGTAGCGACCATTTCATGCCCTAATGAAGATAATAATATGGATGTATTGACCGAACCCGCATGTTATACTGTGCTGGGGAACGTTGGTTCCGTTCTTTCTTATAAGAGTTACAGGAATGAACAGGACATAGGGGAATACCAGGATTCCCATGCCACCCTATTGAAGAAAGTACATGTTGATGCATTTTCTTCGGGTGTGTTTGTTACAGAGAACTGTTTCTCCATTTGCCCTACGTCCTGGGTATTAGATACCGGGTCAGGATCCCATATATGTAATCAGTTACATGGGCTTAGAAAAGGTAGAGAACTTGGAGAAGGTGATAAAGACATTAGAGTTGGAAATGGTGCAATTGTTGCAGCTAAGACTGTCGGGGAATATCACCTTGTGTTACCAACTGGTAATACATTGGTTCTGAACGAATGCTATTACATGCCGAACCTGATATGCAACATTATATCGGTTTCTTTATTGAGTAAAGAGGGATATAATTTTGTATTACAGGACAATGTTATGAACATTTTCCGTAACCAAAAGTTGGTTGGATCAGGCACGTTGTGCAATGGCATTTATGTTCTAAATCAATCAACAGTTCTGAGCATAACTAAAACACACAAGAGGAAGAGTTCTGAACTGAACGAATCCTTCTTATGGCATTGTAGACTGGGTCACATCAATGCGACACGACTAGCTAAGTTGCATAAAGATGGATATTTAAATCCGTTTGAATTTTCATCTTATGACACTTGCCAGTCATGTCTCAAAGGCAAGATGACCAAAACTCCGTTTACGGGACACGGAGAAAGAGTTACTGAACTCTTAGGACTGATACATAGTGATATATGCGGTCCTGTGTCTACACATGCCAGGGATGGTTCTTCATACTCATTACATTCACTGACGATCTCTCTAGGTTCGGGTATGTGTTCCTGATGAAACACAAATCAGAAGCTTTTGAGAAATTTAGAGAATATAAGCAAGAAGTTAAGAACCAAACCGGAAAAAGTATTAAAATCCTACGATCTGATCGAGGAGGTGAATACTTAAGCAATGAATTCCTGGACTTCCTAAAAGAGAATGGGATTCTCTCTCAGCTGACTCCTCCATATACACCACAGCACAACGGTGTATCAGAACGGAGGAACCGCACCCTATTGGATATGGTGCGCTCTATGATGAGCACAGCTGAGTTACCTATTTCCTTCTGGGGATATGCACTGGAAACAGCTGCAGATCTATTGAATATGATTCCTACCAAAACCGTGCCAACCACTCCATATGAGATATGGAAAGGAAAGAGACCATGTCTTAATTATGTTAAGATATGGGGTTGTCCGGCATATGTAAAAACGCAAAATCCGGACAAACTCGCGGCAAGGTCCATTCTGTGTAAGTTTATTGGATATCCCAAACATTCGCGCGGGTATATCTTCTACCACACCGAGGAACAAAAGGTGTTTGTTTCTCGACATGCCACCTTTTTAGAAAAGGAATTTCTTGAAAAAGAGATTAGTGGCAAGGAGGTAGAACTGGAAGAGGTTCCAGCAATACAGACTACAACAGAAGATTTGGTTGAACCAGAGGATTCAGTAGTTCCCAATGAACCTCAGCCTCTCCGCCGATCTAGTAGGGTTCCTCGCCCACCTGAGAGATACTACGGTTTTCTCATGGATGGTGGGAGCGAGGATTGCATCATGGAGGATGATGACCCAACTAGCTTCGAGCAGGCCATCACGAGTAGGGACTCAGTGAAATGGCTGGATGCTATGCGGTCCGAGATGGAATCCATGTACACCAACAAAGTATGGACTTTGGATGTTGCTCCTGAAGGGGTAAAACCCATTGGGAGCAAGTGGATCTTCAAGAAGAAACTTGGTGTAGATGGGTGTTAGTTATATGTATGCCCTAGAGGCCATTACTGTACATTGGATGTATATTGTAGTGGATGCTGGGACATGTATAGGTAGGACTTTCTTGCTCGACATGATAGTATGCTATCTGGTTGCTCTTTATCTTAACATGTATACTTTCTGTCTCTCTGATTACATGTTGATAAAGCCCTTAGGATGTGTACTCGACTTCCAGGACTATGATGTAGATCATACTAGTGAGGCCTGGGTAGTCCATGAGTACATCCTTGAAATGTTCCTAGTCGAGGGAATATCGAGACGGGGCATCGATATTCCAGAGTAGACTAGCGCATATCTTCTCGACCCATGCGATGGGCGATGGATGATCCCATATCCATTGGTGTTTGACATCGAAGATGGTATGCGGGTGCTCAGTGCAGACTGGGTACACTGAACGGACTCGCCGAGAACTCCCAGATGGTATTATACCTCACGTCAGATGGCAGTTCTCTGGTGACACTGGTACAGCTTAGTCTGTTAACCCGAGATCGTCATAGAGTCTTGTGTGTCTCCCACTGTGCTTTGATTTCCACCCTACCACGGCTCTACTGAGTCGTGCAAACAGGTGGTTTTTGGGTACAGTCCCGATTCACATGGAGGCAATGAGCGATAGGAGGGGATTCGTCTCTCCCGGTATTGGGGGTTGATGTTGTGCTATGCTCGACTGGCCATAACAGGAAATCCCTGGCCAGGGTTGCAGTGATATACTGGTAAGAGTTATCAGTAGTTTCACGAATGTTATGGACCTCAAGTCAGCATGACTTATCGAGCTATTGGGGTCTGACGTTTACCACCCCTAGGCGAGATATGCGACATATCAGACGAACAGACCGGACCGTACGGTAAGTGTTACTGGTTGGATTCGCAGGAGTGTGAGCGGGCTTGCTCGTCGATCTTCTGATCGCTCAATACCCGGGTGGCCGTTACGTTTAGCAGACCGCTTGCGGCTTGTGGGTGTTTGATATGATCATCATCCGCTGCCGGCGTATTGACGAGTCTTTAGAGTCCTACACAGAGGTTTCCTGGCTCAAGCGAAACGAAATAGGAGCGCATATGAGATATGTGCGGGACCGAGAATAATGCGTGTATGTGATACCGTATTTCATTCTCGCGATGAATGTGTGTCGAATGGTTGTATGCGATATAACCTAGTTATCGAATCAAGGATTGATTCGATAAGCCGATACATTGGATACTAGCCGGTTATATGCGATATGACCGGATCATTGGATCAAGTGTTGATTTAATGATTGAATGTATAATTATATATTTGATATATTACTTTGCATTAACTAGTATTGGTTCACTTTAAATGGATTTACTCACTTGGTTTGTGCACATTGTATATGTGATATATTTTGTGCACATGATTGTATCATGTTTGATGATACATGCAAGCTAGGGTTAGTGTAAAGAATTAGACCATGGTTAGGTTTATGATTAGGGTTTTCTTTTTATTTACTTATTCATTTATTTATTCTTTTGTTTATTTTGGAAAAAGAAAAAGGTAAAGAGAAAAAGAATGGTTGCTAGTTTTGTTTGTAGTTGAAGTTTCTTGAAACTTTGACTTAGTCACCATTCTTATCTCATCCTTAACCCTAACCATTCAAGTTAACCATGGTCCATTCTCTACAACTAACCAAGGGTTAGTAAATGATAAGTATTGATTTATTTATCATTTTCATAACACTTATCATATTCTTTTTCATCATCTTCTTCTTCTTCAACAAAAGAAAAAGCTTGCTACATCAATGGTGTTTGATGAAAAAGTGTGAGAAATCCAAATCTAAAGTCTACCCACTTCCTATTTCTTCATCCTCTACCTCTTGCCAAGTTGTATAGGGTGTTTACTTCACAAGTTTTCAAAGCTTGGTGAAGTTGGAGCTTGTTCTTGCGATGCCTCGACGTAGATCATCTTCGGCATCGAACCGACGATCAAGCTCGCCCATTCTCCGATGAAGCTAACGCGAGGGTCCAAGATCGGATTTGTACAGCGGAGAGGACTTCTTCACGGAGCCTAGGAGGTGGTGGACCGGATCTACAAAGGTTGTAGCCCCTTCCCTATTTCTATATTTCCGTTTACTTGCTTGCTTTGCCTATTTATCTAGTTAACGATCCGTATTAGGGTTAATAGGCACTTGTAAAATTTCAATTGGCCATGTTTGATCACTTGTGAGACTCCATTAGAGTGCCTAGGAACCTTACAGTGGTATCAGAGCCTAGCTAGAGCCTTAGGCGAAGTCCCGACGGAATCAGAAGTCCGATCGACCCAAAACCCGACTTTGAAAATGCTCTCTGGACATTTCTGTAAAATGTGGTTTTTTCGAGATTAAAAATATTCAGAAAAATCAGCAGGAAGATCTAAATCATACTGTAAAATTTGTGGTCTTGATTCCATAAAGGGGGCGCGGATCCGCGGCCTTACAGTAGGCTCATGCGGCGGATCCGCGGCCCTTTTGTCGTTTTGTGCATCCTATTTTGCACAGTAACTTGTAAGTGCACGGCGGCGCCCCGGCCGTCAATCCGACGCCGGAATGCGGAAGCGGTGATAAACTTTAATTTTTGCGGACTTAGCAAACCGGCACCACCGCGCACTAAACACCCGGATCGTAACCATTAACAAGTCAAAGCTAACTAGAAGACGGGAAGAGATATACCGAGTGATCCGAGTCCTCCGGTCTTCTCGTCGTCGTCCCGATCTCCTGCGGAAACTCCGGTCGTCGCCACCTTGCCGGAAGGGCACCATATCGCCTGCGTCTTTTACGGGCTCCCACCTCAATACCGAGGCAACTCGGGCGCGAAGTTGGCTGGCCGACGCGTCCAAGATTTGCTGTAGAATAGTGTAGAATACTTGTCTCTTTGGGGTTTAAGATGGTTGCCATGATGGAGGAATTTTGCACAAGGATTTTTCATGAACACTTGATGAAAAAAATGGAGCAGCCCCAAAAATGAGCTCGGCCAAAGTGAACTTGTGCTCTCTGGAAAATGAAGTGGGAAGCATTAATCAAGCTCTCTCTCTAATTCCCTCAATGCAACCAAATGAATTTATATATATATATATATAAATTAAACCCTCATGAAACTTCCAGCACACTAATTAATCATTCATTCCCTTATCTTTATTCATTCCACTATACAATCCATAACCCACTCCATTCCCACAGTGGCCGGCCCATCACACCACCCAAACAGTGGCCGGCCCCACCACTAAAACAATTCCCAACACAAAACATATCAAAACCCATACTCTTTCAAGTCTTAATTAATGCATCATGGAGCAAAAATGCAATCAAAACAAAACTTATGCAATAAACCCCTCCACAAAGTGTTATTTGCACAATTGCAAATAACCCCCTCCATCGGAAAAGTCCGGCCGGGAAAGAACAAAGGAAAACCGGCCGGAACGGAATGCAAACTGGCAACTCCAGAAAACTGGTCCCGTAATAAATTACAGGAAAACCCCGATACTGTGCATACACACCCGCATCTGTATTCCGACCGGATACAAATGCAATGAGACAAAATCTACACCGTCTAATACTAGGATCCGGCTTAAGCCAAAGCCGGCTAGTAAAAACCGTCCGATTACGATCCGTGCAATACCGCACGTATCTGATCGAACCCTGCCATATCTCCATACGGCCTCTACAGCGTTTCGCCCGAAAGCTTGAGTAACTGAATGTGTGGTGGGCTCTAAAGGCTCGTCAATACTATGGCTGTGGATTTAACCACCAGCACGTCAGAGGTATAAGCCAATACATGACGGGCCACCAGCTATTGACCAAAAGGGACGTCGATGAGCGAACTCATCCTGACACCCTACTGAGCCTGTCAGTGACAATATCCGTACAGTCCGGTCCGTTCGTCTATGAGCATCGCATGTCGGGCCTAGGGGGTTGGTAAAAGTCAGACCCCCAAAAGCGGTACAAGTCGTGTCGGAGTGTAGCCCAGAACACCCTGAGACACTACTGGAATACCTACCAGTAAATCTCCTGCCTTGGCCAAGGACTTCGTGTAATGGCTCTCCTAGACACAGCGCGACCTCACCCCCAATACCGGGAGAGACGAACCCCCGAAGATCCGCTCACTGCCTCCATGTGGCTCGGGACTGTACCCAACTAAAACCTGTTTGCACGACTCCTTTGAGCCGTGGTAGGGTAGTAATCAAAGTACAGTGGGAACTCACACGAGACAAATGACGATCCCCAGGTCGATGAACTAACCTGTACACATGTCACCTGGGAACTGCTATCTGACGTCAGGTATAAGACCAACTAGCATGTTCCCGGCGAGTCCTGTCCGGTGTACTCATAACCCAATGAGCACCTGTATACATCTTAGGTGAACCAACTGACACCAGTGGCCTGTGAGACCGGCCACCGCCCCTCGTCGGGGTCTCGACTGTATACACTAGTCTACTCTGGAGAATCGATGCCCTGTCTCGAAACTCCCACGACTAGGGACCTTTTAAGGATATGCCTATAGACTCCAGCTCTCACTTGTATGATTGCCCTCATACTGCCGGCAGTCAAGCAAGAATCCTAGGGGCTCTATCAACGTGTAATAGCGACCTGTCAGGTCACCTAAAGCAGTACACGATGATAAAGGTAAACCAGATAGCAAACTATCATCTCGAGTAAGACTGTCGTACCGGGATAGGTCCTCCCTCAATCATTGCAATCACGTGCCTGTGATCCAATAATTGACTCTGAGGGCACTATCTCCAACAATCTCCCACTTGCACTCAAGGCTAATTATTGCGATGTCGCATACTCACAGCCCGTGTGATACCGAACACCCAACTCCTCTACTAGTCAGTCTCACAAAGCTCGTTTGCGAGACTATTGCGTTCGAGGAATAGCCTCAGCGAGTGGATCCGCTCTGATGTTTCTTTCTATGTCTCTCTAAATCTCAAGTTCGCGGAGAAAGTCATCTCCCGAAATGAGCAATACCTGTCTTAGAGTGTCTGGATGTCTGATGGGACCGAGCTCATAAATGAACTTTAAATCCAAACTTCTTAGACTGTATCGTCAACTGAACTTAATCAGTATCCTGCGCCATGCCACCCTCAGTATTTCCTTGGATCACCTGTCCAAAATACTGCCCCTCGTCAGAGGGAAAACTATAACTCTGACGATCACCCTGTCATCCATGTCACCTTGGAAGCCTGGAATGATAACTGTCTCCCAAATGAGGCTGTCGTTATCATATCCCTAGAACATCCACTTATATTCTAAAACTGCCTCCGACTGTTTCTCCAGGATTGGATGAATATCAACTTATTGCATCTACTGCAAGAACAACATCTGGTGTGGTACTTGACATTTCATGATTGACTCAATTGCCTAAGCAAGTGATCTGCCAATCATGCACATCCCTCTCTACTTTAGTCTATAAGACACCTTTAGAGAGGGTGACTCCATTACCTGCAGGTATACTACCGTGCCAGGAGTCGTCCATTCTAAATACTCTTAGAATGCTGTCAAGGTACCCTGATTGGGAAAACACCCAAATCTAGATCTAAAACCATAGATCTAATAACCAGTATGTCAGATATAATGTCCAAGTCCCATGTGGAGAAACCACTGTGTGACGACCAAAGTATAACCGATCGTAGTATAGGAATATCACTTCCTACTACCTTCTCAACAGATCCATCCCCTATTCTGATGACGTCAACCCTATGACTGTCACATCAGAAACAGATGATCTATCTCCGCTATATCTGCTTTAGTCTATAAATAGACATAAGCCTGATGTCCACCAATGCTTCCGCTGCTCCCACTGACTACGACAACCCTCTGCCAGAGTCATATAGACGTGCACTTCTAAAGCTAGTTTAGAACGACGCTATACTCATCCTCCCACCGGGTCTCGCAGCCTGGAACAACAGCAATGGTAAGTGTGGGTAAACAAGAACTTCCCTGTCACCGTCCTTGAGGCTACCGGAGTACCTCTCGGGTGCTTGAAGTTACCCACCTTATCTGCGGAGTGGCCAATGGAATGTCAAATCAGATTGAATCTTTAGGTTCCTTATCAAATCTTCAGTAATCGTTTGCGGTTCTGGAATCGCTTCCAGTTCTACCATACTCCCACTACTGTTTTCTGAAAAATAACCATTTCTTTTAAAATGTGGCGAGTTAAGAACAATATCACTATTGATCTTCCAGATGGTAGAAAATCAACCCTCGTCATAGCTTGGGTCAACCCACAAACAGCCATTACAGAAACGTGCCTTGAGTTATCCAGAGTCTGGTTTTAATCATAAGCCGGACAACTCCCCGTACCTTAACTATGTTAAGATATGAACTGTACTATATCCAATATAGAACCAGAGGCACTGATTTAATTGAACCAGATTCAAATCATGCATCTATCTCCAGTGCATGTCAACAAAATGGAGAGAGGCCGATTAGCGTTACTCAACTTAGGAATGCTTCCAATTATGAGTAACCTGAAAGAGAAGGAATTTCTCTTTATCATTACTATCAACTGAATACCATACACAAGTATCTACATCTTCGATCACTTTGAAGAATCCCGATACTTGCTACACCTGGTTCTTTACTCTATTCAAATACCTATAACTCCTCTAAACTCAGACCCTGTGTTTCTACGAAACACATGTTTAAGAACTAGAGAAGTTAAAAGTAAACAGAATATAGTATGAGGACCAACCCCTCTGTCCTAATGGACACTGGACAACATACAATACTCTGTATAAGTCCGCTGAGTCTAACAACTCTTTCACTGTGTGTCGTAGGTTGAAAACTGTACTTATGGTTAAGAAGAATTACACCGCTGTTTAATGCTCCTTACCTAACCATCCACTGATATAGGTAAATGTCATCGACATAATATCAAAAGGTATATCTCACTCTATAAATATAGACGTACAGATATATCAATTTGAAATTGGTGCACAACAGCGGATATTCAAAACCAAATATTTGCCGACCGGCAAACAACCCAGGTGATCTCCTCAAATATCACCGATTACAACGAATCCCGATATAATGAGGATGATCACCCTATTCCCAATAACCTACTCCCACTCATCATCTGTAAAACCATACAGATGTGAGAATCAAACCTGGTAAATACATACCCTGGAGCAAGTGTCTAATCGGGAAAACAGTTTTCATTTAACAGTACACAGTGAAACTGAAACATTGAAATGTTTCGATGGGGTATCCTGGTATTCCTAGTAATGCCTCTACCATTATCCAGATTTACAACTATAACCGTATAATTCTTTGCCACCTCTCCAAATCCCTTTATATGTCTTTAGTCATTACCTTCTGCACACCCCTTTAGGCCAATTGGTTTTCTTCCTTCCCTACCGTTCGGCACCAGCCTATGGTTTGGAAGAAGACTATCCAATAAGCATAATGGGTGTACTGTCCTAGTCCTAGGAGCACTCGCAATGCGAGAGAAGGTGAAGATAAAAGACAACCGAATAAACCTTATTCCTATTTCTCCTGGACCAGAATCCATCCCCGAACTGGAACAAGTTCCTTTCGAGTTCTTATATAACCATACGATGGAGTATCCAATAAACTGTGGATCTTCGTAGTGATACGGAGTGTCCTGGAGAAAACAAAGGTGATTTAGGATTGGCGAAGAAATACTTGGTTTGGTCGTGAATATCAGTCGCAATTTACTTTGCCCTCTTACTAATCCCTTGCTTTGTCTTAATCTTAATACCTTCTGCACACCATCGTTATGCTAATTGGTTTTCTTCATTCCCTACCAGTCGGCACCAGCCTAAGGTTTGGAAGAAGACTATCCAATTTGCATAATAGGTGTACTATCTCCTAAACCAAGGAGTACTCACAACTTGAGAGAAGGTAAAAGGGAAAAGACAACTGAATAATCCTATCCGTTTTCTCCAGAACCGGAAACCATCCTCGAATTCCTTCGAGTTCGTATCTAACCATACGATGGCTTTGTCCAATGGAAGTGGACGTTCGCAGTAATACGGGGTGTTCTGGAGAAAAGGGTAAAAGTAGGAGTGGCAATAAGGTCTGCAACTCTGACAATCCAAAAGCCAGTGTTAAGAAGGTTCGGTCAACTTGGTCACTGAGTCAAAGTCTAGGGTCGGGTCAATGGTCGCTGCCAAAGAGAGAGAGAAAAGAAACACTCAGCGTGCACTCTAACCAAGATCAGAATGGTTACCAATTTATCTAATCTGGAAACCTCCCACTGTACCTCAAATTCTCCTCCAAACCTGAAAGAAGAATTAGTCGGGGTCACCCGAGGAGTAAACCAACTCATCAGTGGGAATCGGGATCCAACTATCATCGCATGATAACGTGACGGAATCCGCTCACGGTATTACACTCCAGAAGGTATGCGCATAGCTGGCAAGTTTCAGTTCTTTTGAAACTCCCGATGTGATTTCTACCCCATGCTCTTATGACCTTGACTTTGGCCAACATATCATAAGTCACATGTCAAGTTCAACCCGTCATTCTCCAGGTTAATTTGAGTCCACCCATACATACCCTTGACTTTGGCCAAAATGGCAGTACGGCTGTCCCAAACCAACGCATCTATCTATGCTGCATATGAATACCCAACAGCTACCAAACACTGTGCCTTGACTTTGGCCAACATACACAGCTTGAATACTATTGACTATCCATATGAAACGACGGAGGGCTACGAATGGTTTCTGGCGAAAACCTTTAACGTAATGAACTTGATATCGTTGAAGGAACGGATAGCTTTTTAGAAAATATAGTGACGAAAACCTTTACTAAAGAGGTCACTCCCGGTGAAGGGATCTCGGCTCTTTCCCCGTAGAATGGGGTGCAGGATATTCCAAATGAATACCACGATGCAAAGCAAAAGTAATCGGCTATAGTGAAGTTAATGCCCTGGCGCAAACTACTGTCCAAGGGGTCACTCCCGGTGAAGGGATCTCGCCCCTTGCCTCATCGACTGAGGAGCAGGATATTCTAAATGAATACCACGATGCAAAACAAAAGTGAACGTCCTTGCAATAACAGCTTTTTGAAAAGTGTTCCAACAACATCAGATTAGGTTTGTTTAACTTGCATTGATCCGAATCAATGCAGTCCCATCAATTGATCACACCACAAAGAACGAAAATATACTGATGTACGTATATGCCATCTGCATTCGCCACTGGGTCCCGTCATCACCCGTTAGGTTAGCTAACTAACGGCAGAGCGGGGACTGGACTAGCGCGGATGAAAAACATATACAACATCTACTAATATATATACCAATATATAGTATTTCGCTCAAGGCGTGAATAAAATGCAACATCACAGAAATGTACAGCATCACAGAACAATACAGATATCTGGGATCCCCGGGTTTCACAGAGCCACTACTGAAACCCGACGTTCCCCTGGTCGTGTGGATAGCCTGCGCAATGAAAACCTAGACCCCTACGGGCACGGCAAGTCACCCGCCAAAACCTGAAGCGAGGCAGCCCTCTTCAGCACCGTGAATGGACCACCCAGCACTTCACGGAATCCGGCAACTTGGGCACCCCTCCTGGGTCAACCTGTACCCCTACGAGTGCGGCGAATAGCCCGCCAATTCCAGACTGAAGCCCCCTCCGTCTCAATGCCCTGAGATGCGGGCCCGTTGCCCTCTAGAACCCGGCTATCCGTGCACCCCACCGCGGGGTAAACCTAGTACAGAAAGTAAAATATACATACAACGGGTACATCGACCGCAACCAGGTCGTGCCCCAAAAGAATAATACAAACAGGCAGTGACGGCAGTCCACATGTCGGACGCTCGTCCCGCAACAAAAAATGTACATAATACAACAGAAACTGTACTAGCATTGCATCCAGGCTACCCCCCACGACCGATCCGCAACAACACAGCATAAACACAGAACATCAACGTGAAAATCACGTTCGCAAATCCGTCTAACCGGGCTATAGCAGTTAGACTGGATTTACCGATCAAGTGACATTCACGGTCGCAGATATAATGTAAATACTGTGAAAAATGTGTTTAAAATTTTCCGATTGATCAAACAATTAACAAGTGGGCCCCAAAGAAAACTGTAGCACTCACAGAAATAATTGGCCCAACTTTAATATTCCAAAACCCCTAAAATAAGCCCAGAAGCCCACTGGAAAAATACGAAGCATTGACCCCACCAACTTGCGGCGGAACCGCGGCAACAAGGGGGTTTTTGCCGCGGTTCCGCGCTCGTGGTGAGGGTTCATTGTCTCGTTTTTTCTCAGAGTTCTTAGAACTCCCTGCACATCATTCTGAGATCACCTGAAAAATTTTTATACTTCAAAAAATTTCAACAGAAACTGATGTGAAGGAAAAATACGGTTTTTGGAATTTTGGTCGATCGGAACTGAAAAACACATCAAACGAAGCTAGACGAAGTTAATGGCAAGGCTCTGATACCACTGTAAGTGCACGGCGGCGCCCCGGCCGTCAAGCCGACGGCCAAATGCGGAAACGGTGATAAACTTTAATTTTGCGGACTTAGCAAACCGGCACCACCGCGCACTAAACACCCGGATCGAACCATTAACAAGTCTAAGCTAACTAGAAGACGGGAAGAGATATACCGAGTGATCCGAGTCCTCCGGTCTTCTCATCGTCGTCCCGATCTCCTGCGGAAACTCCGGTCGTCGCCACCTTGCCGGAAGGGCACCACATCGCCTGCGTCTTTTACGGGCTCCCACCTCAATACCGAGGCAACTCGGGGGCGAAGTTGGCTGGCCGACGCGTCCAAGATTTGCTGTAGAATAGTGTAGAATACTTGTCTCTTTGGGGTTTAAGATGGTTGCCATGATGGAGGAATTTTGCACAAGGATTTTTCATGAACACTTGATGAAAAAAATGGAGCAGCCCCAAAAATGAGCTCGGCCAAAGTGAACTTGTGCTCTCTGGAAAATGAAGTGGGAAGCATTAATCAAGCTCTCTCTCTAATTCCCTCAATGCAACCAAATGAATTTATATATATATATAAATTAAACCCTCATGAAACTTCCAGCACACTAATTAATCATTCATTCCCTTATCTTTATTCATTCCACTATACAATCCATAACCCACTCCATTCCCACAGTGGCCGGCCCATCACACCACCCAAACAGTGGCCGGCCCCACCACTAAAACAATTCCCAACACAAAACATATCAAAACCCATACTCTTTCAAGTCTTAATTAATGCATCATGGAGCAAAAATGCAATCAAAACAAAACTTATGCAATAAACCCCTCCACAAAGTGTTATTTGCACAATTGCAAATAACCCCCTCCATCGGAAAAGTCCGGCCGGGAAAGAACAAAGGAAAACCGGCCGGAACGGAATGCAAACTGGCAACTCCAGAAAACTGGTCCCGTAATAAATTACAGGAAAACCCCGATACTGTGCATACACACCCGCATCTGTATTCCGACCGGATACAAATGCAATGAGACAAAATCTACACCGTCTAATACTAGGATCCGGCTTAAGCCAAAGCCGGCTAGTAAAAACCGTCTGATTACGATCCGTGCAATACCGCACGTATCTGATCGAACCCTGCCATATCTCCATACGGCCTCTACAGCGTTTCGCCCGAAAGCTTGAGTAACTGAATGTGTGGTGGGCTCTAAAGGCTCGTCAATACTATGGCTGTGGATTTAACCACCAGCACGTCAGAGGTATAAGCCAATACATGACGGGCCACCAGCTATTGACCAAAAGGGACGTCGATGAGCGAACTCATCCTGACACCCTACTGAGCCTGTCAGTGACAATATCCGTACAGTCCGGTCCGTTCGTCTATGA
Organism: Agapanthus africanus; assembly: GCA_030015575.1. NCBI lineage: Eukaryota > Viridiplantae > Streptophyta > Magnoliopsida > Asparagales > Amaryllidaceae > Agapanthus > Agapanthus africanus. The sequence goes on along the minus strand of CM057343.1, from coordinate 300,880,204 downwards.
GCATCGCATGTCGGGCCTAGGGGGTTGGTAAAATTCAGACCCCCAAAAGTGGTACAAGTCGTGTCGGAGTGTAGCCCAGAACACCCTGAGACACTACTGGAATACCTACCAGTAAATCTCCTGCCTTGGCCAAGGACTTCGTGTAATGGCTCTCCTAGACACAGCGCGACCTCACCCCCAATACCGGGAGAGACGAACCCCCGAAGATCCGCTCACTGCCTCCATGTGACTCGGGACTGTACCCAACTAAAACCTGTTTGCACGACTCCTTTGAGCCGTGGTAGGGTAGTAATCAAAGTACAGTGGGAACTCACACAAGACAAATGACGATCCCCAGGTCGATGAACTAACCTGTACACATGTCACCTGGGAACTGCTATCTGACGTCAGGTATAAGACCAACTAGCATGTTCAGCGGCAGTCCTGTCCGGTGTACTCATAACCCAATGAGCACCTGTATACATCTTAGGTGAACCAACTGACACCAGTGGCCTGTGAGACCGGCCACCGCCCCTCGTCGGGGTCTCGACTGTATACACTAGTCTACTCTGGAGAATCGATGCCCTGTCTCGAAACTCCCACGACTAGGGACCTTTTAAGGATATGCCTATAGACTCCAGCTCTCACTTGTATGATCGCCCTCATACTGCCGGCAGTCAAGCAAGAATCCTAGGGGCTCTATCAACGTGTAATAGCGACCTGTCAGGTCACCTAAAGCAGTACACGATGATAAAGGTAAACCAGATAGCAAACTATCATCTCGAGTAAGACTGTCGTACCGGGATAGGTCCTCCCTCAATCATTGCAATCACGTGCCTGTGATCCAATAATTGACTCTGAGGGCACTATCTCCAACATAACTCTTAGTTGTCTGTGCTGGTTTTCCTGGGGATTTTTAATAATTTTTCCAGAGTTGTATTTTTTGAGTTGTATTGGGGACTCGGAGTATTCGATCGGACTGTCTAATTTTGTCGGTGTGCTTTTCCGGGTATTTTTAGAATATGTTAAAAAGTTCGACCGGATATAAATACCCACTTTTTCCCCTGCCGGGAAATTTCCAATTGTTGGATTTTTCCGTAGTTTAACGACGTTCTAAGTAGTGCAAGTAACACGATGGACCCTCTAGAAGACAACAAACCTTAACTCGATTATGTGACCGTCTTGAACTGCCCTTTGAACCTTCGGGTTTGGGGCAGTACGGCGTGCCACATGTGAGGCGTTGGCTTGACCCTTCTACGGCTGGACCGTTGGTACTGAGGCACGAACTGAATGTTGTTAGACTTATTTCATGTGTTGAGCTGTATCGGGAAAACTTGGGTGTTCGATTATTCGATCGGAAAGTTTAACATTTTCTATTTATCCGGAATGTGATACAATAATTGGAATTCATAAATAGTTATGAGATAACGGAATGAATATTATAAACATAGCAGTTTAGTCTCACTTGATCGGTTGCCACGGAGTTTTGATGTGATCAAAAGTCCGTCGCAATCACGTAGCATACGCGGATACTCGCCGGGTAAACTTAATAGACAGCCTCACTCCATAGCCCCGACCAAGTGACTGTAGGAGAACCCCGTTGCCGAAAGCATCCGTTCGGGTGCTCGCGGCAGCGGTGTTCCGCCTTGGTGCACTTTGTCGACGGCGTCGGGGGTGCGGCCGTCTACTAAAGTTTGCGACGAGTATTCGATCAGAATGTCGGGAATCCTGTTGAATTGCCCGACTTGATATTGAAAAGTGTTTTCGATAATGAGACTAAAATGCGGGGTTTATAATTGTTAGGCATGCGATGTCTAAAGAATTCATTTGGTCAGGCATGCGATGTCTGAGGTGGTTGCGGATTCCAACTGTTGTAGTTTTACACTTTCTTTTCTGTGACCGTAAGTGTAATATGTGATGTCGCCGGTTTCGTTGCTATATGTCAACGACAATTGAGATGCGCATATTTACTTACGTTGATGACATGTGATGTTATGTGTTGCTGGATATGTTATATTGGATCGTCGTGTTTGAATAGCCGGGGGTTTTTATGTGAGATGAGTGTTTTTCATTTTTATTCATGTAAAAACTTGTATGTAATATTCTTTTATTGGGGCGCTTCCAGGTTGCGGAAGTTGTCACCGTTGTTGTATATTATTTACTTTTCTGCACTAGGATAGACCCAAGGAGGGGAGCACAAGTAACCGGGTTCTGGGGTCCAGTGGGAGACCAACTCGAGGAGTCGAGTCCGGGTCTCCTAACCCTAGAATTGGTAGGGTTGCTTGCCGCTCTCGTAGGGGTCTAGGGGTGTGGGATTGGCTATTCATCACGACCGTGGAATCCGTGTTTTATACTGGCTCGTATTGAAAACACGGACGTCCTAGTATATCCAATATTTCATATGTTTCTTCTGCTGTGATTTATCTGTGATCATGTGATGTTCTGTGACAGATATTATGTATAGTATATATGATATATTATATAGACGTTGCTTATGTTTTACACCCGCGCTAGCCCTGCCTCGCTCTGGCGTTAGTTACCTAACCTAACGGTGCAGACGGGACATCGAGGCGAATGCGGATGGCATAAGCGTACGTTATATTTATCTGTGATGGTTAGGTGGACTTAAATGATGGGATATTCATTAATGAGATTAATGAAAGAAAATAAACCTAATTGATGTTGTGGAATCGAATTTCAAAATAAAACAGGTAGCTACAGTTCTTGCTTTGCATCGCGGTGTTCATTATAGAACATCCTGCACCTTATTCGATGAGGAAAGGACCGAGATCCCTTCACCGGGAGTGACTCCTTTAGCAATAACTGGCAGATGCTACAACCCTCGGTTTGTCTTTGATCGCTTCTATAGTTTCCGCTTTGCACAGTGATATATATGATATATCCCGCACCTCATTCGACGAGGAAAGGGCCGACGATCCCTTCACCGGGAGTGACCCCTTTAGCAAAACTAGAAAAGCCTCGAAAACATTCCATTTAAAAACCATTTGATTCCGCAACGAGATCAAGTTCAAAGCGTTAAAGGTTTTCACAAAAACCAGCCGCAACCCTCCATCATTTTAGGAAGTAGAGTACTTAGTATTCGTGCTGTGTTTGTTGACCATAGTCAAGGCACAGTGTACGGTAGCTAAGTGATGTCTTCCTACACCGCATATGATGCGATTAGTTAGGACAGTCGCGTGACTTTGTTGACCTTAGTTAAGGGTCATGTGGGTGGGTCTAATTAATCACGAAATGACGGGTAGAACTTGACTAGTACTTATGATTTGTTGACCATAGTTAAGGTCATAGGTGCTAGGGGTAAAAACCTTTATCGGGAGTTTCAAGTGTTGAAACTTGCAATGAGATTGCATACCTTCTATGTGATAGTTGGATCCCAATACCCACTGCGAGTAATTGTTACTCCTGGGAGAGTTTTGCACTTTACAATTAGCCGATCAAGTAGGTGTCTAGAAAGGTGTCAACGGGGTTTCGCCTCTAGGAAAACGAGGTTTACTGTAATTAGGTCCGTGCGAAAGCACGGGGAACCTCCCTCAAAGTACCGACACTGGCCTGGCTGAAAGGTTGGCGAACTTGTAGAGTGTAATTAATCCCGGCTAGTCTTTCCTTTTAAGGTTTGAAGGAAGATTTGATAAAAACAGTGGGAGCCATCCTGATTAGATAAAATATATAACCAATCTGATCTTGCAAGAGCGCACGCAGAGTGTTTTCTTCTCTCTCTCTCCTGGTAGCGACCATATCACGCCTTAATCAAGATAATAATACGGATGTATTGACCGAACCCGCTTGTTATACTGAGCTGGGGAACGTTGGTCCCGCTCCAACTTATAATTGTTATAAGACAGAGCAGGAAATAGGGGAATACCAGAATTCCTATGCCGCCCAAACGAAGAAAGTGCATATGATGCATCTCCTTCGGGTGTGTTCATTACAAAGAACTGTTTCTCAGTATCCTCTGCATCCTGGGTATATGATACCGGATCAGGATCCCAGATATGTAATCTATTACATAGGGCTACAAAAAGGTAGAAAAACTGAGAACGGGTGATAAGTTTCATGAGACAGAAAACGGGGCAAGTGTTGCAGCCAAGTCTGTTGGTCACTATCACCCTGTATTACGAATACATTGATTCTGAACAAATGCTATTAGATACCGAACCTGATATACAAAATCATATCAGTCTCTTTATTAGTAAAGAAAGGATATAATTTTGTATTGATGGATAATGTTTTGAACATTTCCTATATCAAAAGTTGATCGATTCAGGCACGTTATCTAAAAGCATTGACGTTCTAAATCAAACTACAGTTCCTCGTATACAGAACACACACAAGAGGAAGAGTTCAGAAATGAACGAATTCTTCTTGAGGTATTGTAGACTAGGTCATATCAATGCGACCCGACTAGCTGAAGTTACATTTAGATGCATATTTAAATCAGTTTGAATTTACATCTTGTGAAACTTGCCAGTCATGTCACAAAGATATAATGACACCAGCTCTGTTTACTGGAAACAGAGAAAGAGTTAGTAAACTCTTGGGACTGATACATGATGATGTATGTAAGGTCTCCTGTCTACACATGCCAGGACTGGTTCTTTTTACTTCATTATATTCTCTGATAATCTCTCAAGATTCATTCATATGTTCCTGTTGAAACATAAGTCTGAACCTTTTGAGGTATTCACAGAATATAAGTTAGAAGTAGAGAACCAATAACCGGGTATAAGTATTATGTCCTATGATGAGATCAGGGAGGAGAATACTTGTGCATGGAATCCTTGGACTATTCTAAAGGAAAATGAGATTCTCTCTCAGTATTACTCCTCTGAATACACCACAGCACAACGGTGTATCGGGGCGGAGCAATCACACAATATTAGATATCGTGTGCTCTATGATGAGTATTACTGAGTTACCTATTTCCTTTTGGGAGTTATGCACTTGAGAAGCTGCATACCTATTGAATTAGGTTCGAATCAAATCAGTGCCTACCATTCCATATGAGATATGGTATGGGAAGAGCCTATCTCTTAAGTAAGTTAAGATTTGGGATTGTCCGGCCTATGTCAAAAGCAAAATCCGGACAAGATCGAGGCAAGATCAGTTCTGTAGAACTGGAAAGGTTCCAGCTATACAAAACTGCTAATGATTTGACAGAACCAAAGAATTCAATAGTTCCCGACGAACCTCAGCCTCTCCGCCGATCTAGTAGGGTTCCTCACCCACCTGAGAGATATCTCGGTTTCTCGATGACAGTGGGAGCAAGGATTGCATCATGAGATGATGACCCAACTATTTTCGAGCAGGCCATCGAGAGTAGGGACTCTGTAAGAATGGCTGGATGCTTAGTGATCTGAGATGGAATCCTTATACACCAACAAAGTATGGACTTTGGTTGCTATAACTGAAGGGTTAAATCCCCATCAGGAGCAAGTATATCTTGAGAAGATTGCTTGGTGTACATGGAAAGGTTGAGACTTTCAAAGCTAGACTTGTTAAAGGTTTTCGTCATCAACCAGGCACGGATAATGATGAAACCTTTTCCAGGGACTATGTTTAAATCCATCCAGATCCTACTTGCCACGGCTACATACCATGACTACGATATCTGGTGGTTGGGTGCCATGACTACTTTTTTAAATACTGATTTAGAAGAGAACGTCTATAAGAACACAGCCAGAGGTCTTCGTAAAACAGTGGGAGCAGCGGAAACGTGTGCAAGTTGCTTTACATAATGAAGCAGGCATCGCGGAGTTGGAACGTCTGTTTTGATGTGATAGTCAAAGTATTTGACTTCATCAAAATGGTAGACGAACCTTGTATATACAAAAGGGTAGTAGAGAGTAAGGTGGTCATCTTCGTATTGTACGTAGACAACATACTCTTGATAGGAAAAGAGTTTCCTATACTACGATCGATCAATCTCCTATTATCACAACGATTCTCCAAATAGGATAAAGATGATACCTCCTAAATCCTGAGATTTGGACCTATGAGATAGATCTAAAGGGATATTAGGGTTCTCATTAAGTATAGTGAGATTGTATCAATCGATCCTGGGGAGAATCACTGGAAGTGTTCCAGGGTGATAAAGACGACTGAATGTCAGTCACAGGAACTGTCTTTACCCTCAGTAAAGGGACGGTATGTTGGAAGAGTTCCAAGCTCGATACCGTGGCAAACTAGACGATAAAGGCTGGTAACATCGCTATTAAAGATACTACCAAAGAGGAAGTTTGGGTGTATATTGGTTCATAAGATGAACTAGGTTCCTGCCATTGTATGACAATGGAAGCGTGGCTTCGACCCGGGAACCCTGGTCCCATCAGTGACCCAGACATATTCTGAGGCAGCATCACCTGATCATGGAGATAGTTGATCTCCAGGGTGATCGAGGTTAGGAGAGTAGACTCAGAGGAGAACACGGCGGATCCACTCACGAAGGCCTTTTCCCAAAGAGAGACTTTATGGGATGGTTGAGTATGTGATACTGCAACCACTGCTACAGATGGTCCTAGTGCAAGTGGGAGATTGTTAGTTATATGTATGCCCTAGAGGCCATTACTGTACATTGGATGTATATTGTAGTGGATGCTGGGACATGTATAGGTAGGACTTTCTTGCTCGACATGATAGTATGCTATCTGGTTGCTCTTTATCTTAACATGTATACTTTCTGTCTCTCTGATTACATGTTGATAAAGCCCTTAGGATGTGTACTCGACTTCCAGGACTATGATGTAGATCATACTAGTGGGGCCTGGGTAGTCCATGAGTACATCCTTGAAATGTTCCTAGTCGAGGGAATATCGAGACGGGGCATCGATATTCCAGAGTAGACTAGCGCATATCTTCTCGACCCATGCGATGGGCGATGGATGATCCCATATCCATTGGTGTTTGACATCGAAGATGGTATGCGGGTGCTCAGTGCAGACTGGGTACACTGAACGGACTCGCCGAGAACTCCCAGATGGTATTATACCTCACGTCAGATGGCAGTTCTCTGGTGACACTGGTACAGCTTAGTCTGTTGACCCGAGATCGTCATAGAGTCTTGTGTGTCTCCCACTGTGCTTTGATTTCCACCCTACCACGGCTCTACTGAGGCGTGGAAACAGGTGGTTTTTGGGTACAGTCCCGATTCACATGGAGGCAATGAGCGATAGGAGGGGATTCGTCTCTCCCGGTATTGGGGGTTGATGTTGTGCTATGCTCGACTGGCCATAACAGGAAATCCCTGGCCAGGGTTGCAGTGATATACTGGTAAGAGTTATCAGTAGTTTTACGAATGTTATGGACCTCAAGTCGGCATGACTTATCGAGCTATTGGGGTCTGACGTTTACCACCCCTAGGCGAGATATGCGACATATCAGACGAACAGACCGGACCGTACGGTAAGTGTTACTGGTTGGATTCGCAGGAGTGTGAGCGGGCTTGCTCGTCGATCTTCTGATCGCTCAATACCCGGGTGGCCGTTACGTTTAGCAGACCGCTTGCGGCTTGTGGGTGTTTGATATGATCATCATCCGCTGCCGGCGTATTGACGAGTCTTTAGAGTCCTACACAGAGGTTTCCTGGCTCAAGCGAAACGAAATAGGAGCGCATATGAGATATGTGCGGGACCGAGAATAATGCGTGTATGTGATACCGTATTTCATTCTCGCGATGAATGTGTGTCGAATGGTTGTATGCGATATAACCTAGTTATCGAATCAAGGATTGATTCGATAAGCCGATACATTGGATACTAGCCGGTTATATGCGATATGACCGGATCATTGGATCAAGTGTTGATTTAATGATTGAATGTATAATTATATATTTGATATATTACTTTGCATTAACTAGTATTGGTTCACTTTAAATGGATTTACTCACTTGGTTTGTGCACATTGTATATGTGATATATTTTGTGCACATGATTGTATCATGTTTGATGATACATGCAAGCTAGGGTTAGTGTAAAGAATTAGACCATGGTTAGGTTTATGATTAGGGTTTTCTTTTTATTTACTTATTCATTTATTTATTCTTTTGTTTATTTTGGAAAAAGAAAAAGGTAAAGAGAAAAAGAATGGTTGCTAGTTTTGTTTGTAGTTGAAGTTTCTTGAAACTTTGACTTAGTCACCATTCTTATCTCATCCTTAACCCTAACCATTCAAGTTAACCATGGTCCATTCTCTACAACTAACCAAGGGTTAGTAAATGATAAGTATTGATTTATTTATCATTTTCATAACACTTATCATATTCTTTTTCATCATCTTCTTCTTCTTCAACAAAAGAAAAAGCTTGCTACATCAATGGTGTTTGATGAAAAAGTGTGAGAAATCCAAATCTAAAGTCTACCCACTTCCTATTTCTTCATCCTCTACCTCTTGCCAAGTTGTATAGGGTGTTTACTTCATAAGTTTTCAAAGCTTGGTGAAGTTGGAGCTTGTTCTTGCGATGCCTCGACGTAGATCATCTTCGGCATCGAACCGACGATCAAGCCCGCCCATTCTCCGATGAAGCTAACGCGAGGGTCCAAGATCGGATTTGTACAGCGGAGAGGACTTCTTCACGGAGCCTAGGAGGTGGTGGACCGGATCTACAAAGGTTGTAGCCCCTTCCCTATTTCTATATTTCCGTTTACTTGCTTGCTTTGCCTATTTATCTAGTTAACGATCCGTATTAGGGTTAATAGGCACTTGTAAAATTTCAATTGGCCATGTTTGATCACTTGTGAGACTCCATTAGAGTGCCTAGGAACCCTACAATGGGAAAGTGGAGACTTTCAAAGCTAGACTTGTTGCAAAGGGTTTTCGTCAAAGACCAGGTGTGGATTATGACGAAACCTTTTCTCCAGTGGCTATGCTTAAATCCATCCGGATCATGCTTGCCATCGCTGCATATCATGATTACGAAATCTGGCAAATGGATGTTAAGACCGCCTTTCTAAACGGTGATTTAGAAGAGTGCGTACATGACTCAGCCAGAGGGCTTCGTAGACAGTAGGAGCAGCGGGAAGGTGTGCAAGCTGCTTAAATCCATTTATGGATTAAAGCAAGCATCGCGGAGTTGGAACATCTGCTTTGACGTCGTTATCAAAGAGTTTGATTTCGTCAAAAATCCAGATGAACCTTGTATCTACAAGAAGGTGGCAGAGAGTAAGGTTGTCTTCCTCGTATTGTACGTGGACGACATACTCTTGATAGGAAATGATACTCCTATGCTGCAATCGGTCAAGCTCTTCTTATCACAAAGATTCTCAATGAAAGATCTTGGTGATGCCTCCTGCATATTGGGAATTAGGATCTATAGAGATAGATCCAAAAGGATATTGGGATTGTCCCAATCCAGGTACATTGACACCATACTAAAGAGGTTTAGTATGGAAGAATCCAAGCGTGGGAACTTGCCCATGATCTCTGGAGTCACTCTCTCTAAAGAGATGTCTCCCAAGACTGATTTGGAGAGAGCTCGCATGCAAGGGATACCCTATGCTTTGGCTGTAGGCTCTATCATGTACGCGATGCTGTGTACCAGACCCGATGTTGCATACTCACTAAGTGTAGTGAGCAGGTATCAAGCTGATCCTGGAGAGAATCACTGGACAGCTGTGAAGAGCATTCTCAAGTACTTACGAAGGACTAAAGAGATGCTCTTGGTGTATGGTAACGGAGAACTCCAAGTGGAGTCCTTTACCGATTCGAGCTTCCAAAGTGATAAGGACGACTCTAAGTCGCAGTCGGGCTTTGTCTTTACCCTTTACGGAGGGGCGGTTAGCTGGAAGAGTTCCAAGCAGGAAACCGTGGCAGACTGGACGATGGAGGCTGAATACATCGCTGCCAACGATGCTGCCAAAGAGGCTGTCTGGATCAAGAAGTTCATTACTGAACTTGGAGTGGTTCCATCCATTGAGCATCCAATACCTTTGTATTGCGATAACAATGGAGCGGTGGCTTTGGCCAAGGAACCCAGGTCCCATCAGCGATCCAGGCATATTCTGAGGCGGTATCACCTGATCCGGGAGATAGTTGATCGCCGGGAGATCGAGGTCAGGAGAGTTGACACGAAGAACAACACGGCGGATCCACTCACGAAGGCCATTCCCCAGATACAGTTTGAGAGACTCTTCGGGATGCTCGGTATGCGATACTACAGCAGCTGGCCCTAGTGCAAGTGGGAGATTGTTAGTTGTATGTATGCCCTATAGGCCTGTATTGTACAGATGATGTATATTATATTGGATGCTTGGACATATATAGAGATGACTTTCTTGCTCGATATGATAGTATGCTATCTGGTTTCTCTTTATCTTAACATGTACACTAGTCTCTTTAAACTGTCTTATAGTTACATGTTGGTAAAGCCCTTAGGATGTGTACTTGACTGCCTGGACTATGATGCAGATCATACTAGTGGGGACATGGTAGTCCATAAGTACATCCTTCAAGGTCCCTAGTCATAGGTGTATCGAGACGGGGCATCGATATACCAGAGTAGACTAGCGTATACGCTTCTCGACCCATGAGATGGGCGATGGATGATCCCATATCCATTGGTGTTTGACATCAGAGATGATATACGGGTGCTCAGTGGAGACTGGGTACACTGGACGGACTCGCCGAGAACTCCCAGATGGTATTATACCTCACGTCAGATGGCAGTTCTCAGGTGACACTTGTGCAGGTTAGTCTGTAGACCCGAGATCGTCATAGAGTCTTGTGTGATTCCCACTGTGCTTTGATCTCCACCTTACCACATCCATGAGGGCGTACAAAACGGTGGTCTTTGGGCACAGTCCCGAGTCACATGGAGGCAATGAGCGATAGGAGGGGTTTCGTCTCTCCCGGTATTGGGGGTTGATGTTGCGCTGTGCTCGATTGGCCGTAACAGGGAAGTCCCTGGCCAGGGCTGATCAGAGATTTGCTGGTAAGTGTTACCAGTAGTTTCTCGACCCGTTATGAGCCTCACATCGGCACGACTTATCGGTTATTGGGGTCTGACGTTTACCACCCCTAGACTTGATATGCGACATATCAGACGAACAGACCGGACTGTATGGTAAGTGTTACTGGTTGGATTCACAGGAGTGTGAGCGGGCTAGCTCGTCGATCTTCTGATCGCTCAATACCCGGATGGTCGTTACGTTTAGCAGACCGCTTGCGGCTTGTGGGTGCTTGATATGATCATCATCTGCTACCGGCGTATTGACGAGTCTTTAGAGTCCTACACAGAGGTTTCCTGGCTCAAGCGAAACGAAATAGGAGCGCATATGAGATATGTGCGGGACCAAGAATGATGCGTGTATGTGATACCGCATTTCATTCTCGCGATGAATGTTTCGATTGGTTGTATGCGATATGACCTAGTTATCGAATCATTGATTCGATAAATCGATACATTCGATACTAGTCGGTTATGTGCGACATGACCGGATCATTGAATCAAATGTTGATTTAATGATTTAATGTATAATTATATTTGATATATTACTTTGCATTAACTAGTATTGGTTCACTTTAAATGGATTTTCTCACTTGATGTGCAAGTTGTATATGTGATATACTTTTGTGCACATCTTTGTATCATGTTTGATGATGCTTGCTCATTTGGTTAAGTGTAAAGAATTAAACCTAGGTTAAGAAAGTGATTAGGGTTTTAATTATCCATTCTTTTATTTATTGATTTTGGAAAAAGAATGGGATAAGAATACAAAATGGTTGCTTTAATTCTTGAACCTTTGTGAAGCTTCATGAAGCTTTGACCAAAGTGACCAATTTGTCTTCATGCTTAACCCTAACCACTCTTCTAACCTTGGTCAATTCTCTACACCTAACCATGGTTCCTATTATGATAAGTATTCATTTCTTTTTCATTTTGGATTAACTTATCATAATATTTCCTTCTTCTTGATCTTCTTCTTCAAGAAAGAAAGCTTGATGCCATCAATGGCAACTTGAGTTCTAAAGTGAGAAATCCAATTCTAAAGTGAACCCACCTCCTATTTCTTCACCCTCTACCTCTTGCCAAGTTGTTTTGGGTGTTTTCTTCATAAGTTTTACAAATTTGTGAAGTCGGAGCTTGAACTTGTGATGCCTCGACGTAGATCATCTTCGGCACGAAGCCGACAACCTAGTCCGCCCATTTCTCCGATCAAGCCGACGATTGAGTCCGGGATTCGAGATGGACAGCGAGAGGACGCCTACGTGGACCCAAGGAAGTGGATATCCGGATCTACAAAGGTTGTACCTTCTTATCTTTAGTTAAGTTGTTAACTAGATTCGTATTTCGCCTAAACTTCTAGTCAACGATCCGTATTAGGGTTTCTCGGCACCCGTAAAATTTGAAATTGGCATGGTTGATGCCTTGTGAGACCTCTTGAGAGTACCTAGGAACCCTACACTTTGTGTAATGGCTTTCCGAGCACAGCGCGATATCAACCCCCAATACCGGGAGAGACGAATCCTATCTAACCGCCACTGCCTCCAAGTACTTCGGGACTGCACCCAACTACTACCTGTTTGCATGACTCCTTTGAGCCATGGTAGGGTAGTAATCAATGTACAGTAGGAACACACTCGAGGCGAAGTAGCAGTGTCAAGTCGACGGACTAAGCTGTACTCATGTCATCTGGGAACCGCTACCCGACGATAGGTATAATGCCCACCAGCAGTTCCCGATGAGTCCTGTCCAGTGTACTCATAACCTAATGAGCACCTGCATACTATCTCCAGTACAACGTACTAATGGCTGTAGGACAGACCATCTCCCCTGCTAGAATGAGAAGCGTATACACTAGTCTACTCCGGTGTATCGATGCCCCGTCTCGATAATCCTACAACTAAGAACCTATATAAGGATGTGCTTATAGACTACCCAGCCCCTACTAGTGTGACTGCCATCACAACGCTGGTAATCAAGCAAAGATCCTAAGGGCTCTACCAATATGTATAAGCGATATGCTAAAAGAAACACATGCACATATTGAGGTAGAAACAAACCAAGTAGCATACTACCATTTTAAGCAAGACTGTCAATACAACTGTGAATATCCCAAGCATCCATTAAGTAATCTACAAACCAGTATGATACAATAATGGCCTCTAGGGCATATTTCACTAACATCTCTCGGGTGGATGAGGAACCTGTTCAGTCGAAAATAGTGCGTTCTTAACACACCAATTTCCTTACTCTTTCTAATCATCTAAAGGTGTTTGGTATAATTATGACACATATTACAGAATCATCTAGAAAATACCAAGTACCATGTGTTGTACATTATAACCGGCATTATGAAGGAAATTGTGTATAAATATTTCACGCATGATATTTATATCTCAACCCTTTTTATTGAGATTTTTGTGCAGAAAATTACTCAGGTCAAAAGAACTAGAATCGCAATTTGCCGATAAAACACAGCAAGTCAAAGAAAAAAAATCTGGCAGAGATTCGGAAAGAATTATAAGATTCCAGACATAAAAAGAATACCCTAAAGCCAACACCAAACAACCCCAGAGAAATCATGCAGAGAGCTCTTCAAACGGCCGCGGAACAGCAGCCGATCCAGACTGATCCGCCGTGGATCCGCGGCCGATCTGACTCATCGGAGGTTGACATTTTTCCTGAGGCCTCCTTATAACGTCCAAGCTTCCTCAAGACACTTCAAAACCTTTAGATTTCTCCAAAAGCTTCTCTACAACAGCCAAGCTTCTTGTGTAACCATGGTACCTACCTAGCTTCCTATGCAAGCATCATAACAACCTAGCTTCTAGTGGAAGATGGAGGAAAACTATAAAAGGAGACCTAGGGCTTCATTACAAAAGTTTGTTGAATATTGAACCAATTAACGACACAAGTTGAGTGTGTTGGGTTACGGCAGTGCCCCGGCCGTCAATCCGAGGCCAAATGCGGAACAAAAACTTTTCAAACTTGGCGCTACCACAACCATTCACTCGGATCGAACTATTAGCCGTTAACTAGCAAACTACAAAGAACGTAATGGCCACCCGGGTATTGAGCGATCAGAAGAACAACAAGCAAGCCTGCTCATACTCATGCGAATCCAATCAGTAACACTACCGTACAGTCCGGTCTATTCGTCTGATATGTCGCATATCAATAGCCTGGGGGTGGTATAACGTCAGACCCCAATAGCCTGATAAGTCATGCCGATGCAAGGTCCATAACGGTTCGAGAAACTACTGATAACACTTACCAGTAAATCTCAGCAACCCTGACCAGGGATTTCCTGTTATGGCCAATCGAGCATAGCGCAACATCAACTCCCAATACCAGGAGAGACTGTCACGACCTAAAGTTTGGCCCATGACCGGCACTTAACCACGTAACGTCTACAGGCGTAACGCGACTAAGTAAGCCGAAACCCAGAAATCAAAACCATAAAAAGTATTGAGTGTTTAAAATATTTAATAGAAACATTTGTTAAAACGTTTAGAAAACCTTAAGTAATCTAGCAAAATTCTTTAAAGTTCAAGTTATTATCTTAAAAATTTTGGCAGCATTTCCTTTGTAAAAACTAGCCCCGAAATCGGGTACAAGACAATATATGAATAAAATGACATACAATAAAAATAAAGCATCCCAAACGGGAGCAATCACGCCCAACGGCCGAACAATCACCACAATAAAAATATGCGACGCCGTAGCGAAGAAAATGAGCAATATAAGTGAAAACGAGTATCATGAACGATAAAGCTGCATAAATAAAGTCGGCTCACAACGAGCTCGACACCAGAGTACAAAATAATATACATCGTCCTCACAAATGGTCTCTAAGTCAATACATGAAAGTAGATGGAGAGTACTAGATACAACAATGCATACAACTGGAAACTAAACAGATACCGCACAAAACCCACCTATCAGCAAAAGGGCTAACACGCCAACTGCACTGGTATCTGTACCAAAAGATGCAAGAAAGCAGCCTGCCGCGACTAAGCTGAGGGTAAACCTGCAAACACTGTGGCACAATGGGGGTGAGTTGCCAACTCGTGAGTAGTAGATAACATATAAAGGTAATCGCAAGTATGCACGTGCTGCGATACTCTAACATATGCCAACAGGTAACATCTATATGATGAGCTATATGAGCAACAATCATGCATCAAGTGCGATCTAATAACATCTCTATATGATAAGCAGGGTATGCAATAATCGTGCATAGCAAATGCAATCTAATAACATCTATATAGCGTGAGCAGGGTATGCAATAATTATGCAAAAGTACTCTATCAGGTACTATAGCTAAAGGATGACATGCAAAATAATGAATGCTAAGCATGGGAATAAATATCATCTACACGGAATGTCAACGTGGAAAATAATCTATGTCCATCAATATACCCAAATCCTGTAAATCTCATAGAATCGTGAGTGCCTAGCATCGGCACACGAAAATATCATGAAATCATCGTGTCTAGCATCGACACGCAAATCCTCAAGTATTGGGCTCCGTCTGCGGAATCGGCCCTCGGCCCCGGCAGTACGTGTCATCCCGTATCCATCTATCAACTCTGGTCAGTATCCTCCGGATAACCGCTAGATCTAACCAATCACCGGTAGGTAGTGGTCCTTCTGCCAGGCTCACCGTCTACTGCACAGTGATCCATTCTTGCCCCGGGGTACCATACCAGGTCCACCATGTACCCGCAATCGGCCTCATCCAGCTCCTCGATTCAGGTTCACATGTCACACGTCTCAGAACCGAGAAAACGCATAGTGGAGGCACTGAAATATCATATCAAGGGAAACCGGGTTTTTAAAACAATGCGTATTTTCTTAAAATAATATCCCAATTCCCAAATCCAGAAATCACATAAATCCAAACTCAATGTATAAATCCATGCAATGTGTCATATGACATTTAAGAGTAAAAAGGGAAAACCGCTCTTTTAAAAAGATCCAGTTTTGAAAATATCTCGTGCGGTCCCTTGGTTTTTAAATCATGTCAATATCACCTATGTATGTAACATATGTATGTCTATAGGTGTGAATGTGCGAATGGATATATGATGTATAGGTGCACAAGTATAGATATATCAAGGTACGTATGCACTAATGTGAATATAAAGGATGCATGTGCGCAGGTAGTGATATATCAATGAAGATATGCACTAGTGTGAATATACAGTGTACATGTGCGCAAGTGGTGATATATCAATGAAGGTATGCACTAATATGAATATAAAGGGTGCATGTGTGCAGGTAGTGATATATCAATATATGTGTGCACTGGTATGAATATACGGTGTGCATGTGCGCAGGTATGAAGATATCAATATATGTGTATATGCGATAAGTCATGACAATCATCAATGATGCGACAATCAAAACGATATTTAATTCGTAGCAATCCTAAAGTGCAAGTGTCATGGCAATCACTAACGATGTGAGTGTAACATACAAATAGTGCTCATGCAGCTTTAACCGTTAGTGACAGTGCAGTGTTCTATAATTACCATTCTATATGCAACAGGAGATGGTATGCTACTATAGTATATATATGAACACATACGACAACTAAAATATCCTATAACGCCCTGAAGCTTAATGCCATACGGGGGATTTTCCCGTAGATGTTAAATCTACTCACTTGGTCACGTGCTAAGTGTAACCGACCACCTGCTTCCCCTTCTTTGCGGCGTCCGACGTACCCGCCTGCGAACCTAGAATTTACACAAGGAATCTATATATAAGCAAAATATCTCGCAAAACGCGATATCGAAACCAAACGAGAAACTCGCGTCGCGAACTAAATGCGCGTGTGTATGATACGCTGAAACGTGTGTATACGCGTCTAAAACTATCCCGACGCGTCGTGACACGCTGGATCACAGAACCCACTCACATATCGCGCATATCGCGCAAACAAAACATACTAGAAAAGCGATATATGGTCCCAGATTTTGACACAGGTGAAATCTTACAAAATTGCACATGCCAAAATACTGGAAAACACAGCAGACTACCCTAGCCAAAACCCTAACACCCAGAACCCCAATCTGGCCGCAAATTGCGGCCAGAACGAATAAAATGGCGGCCAAAGTGTGGAATCAGGGGATCGTGCTTGGTGTGTGTGGTCTAGACCTAGTGTACATGCTCCAGTTTTCCCAAATTTTCTCTGAAGGAGCCGGGTCACAAGCAGATCACAGAAAGCTACAATTTCACTTAAAAATGTTATATTTTGCACTAATTGAAACCCTATGGTATTTTAGTGAAATCTGGGGTTTAACTGGGTTTAAGTGGCCCTAAAAACACTTAACGTTAGCCTAACCAATAAAACCATCCCCTAACCAAAAGTCCACACAAATCACCATTTCAAGCACTAAATCCCACATTTAACACTAATCGAAGCTAAATCACACACAAGATTAGCAAGCTAGGAACCGAGTGTAAGAATTATACCCTAATAGACCATAGGAAGCAGAAGAAGAAGTAGAAGAAGAGGAAGAAGAGCTGTTGCAGTTGCTGGGGCTCCTGCTGCTGCCTGCTACAGCTGCTGCTGCTGCCAGATGCTGCTGATGCTGATGCTGTTTGTGCTGCTGCTGCCTCTTGTTGTTGTTGTTGCTGTTTGTTGCTGCTGCTGGAGCTCCTGCTGCTGCTTCCTCTGCTGCTAGTGTGGGTGTGTGGGTGAGAGAGTGAGAGAGAAATGAGAGCAATGAGAGGCAAACAAAAGAAATGAGAGTGAGGCTAGGCAAACCCCCCTTCTCTCTCTCTTCATTTATGAAGGCATGGCTCATGCCATGAAGCCATACTCTCTCTCTCTCTCTCTCTCTCACCAAGTCAACACAAGAATTTCAAATCCCTTTTTTCCATTTTTTAAAAAAAAAAAAAAGAAACATACCAATTTAAAACCAAGAACCAATAACTTAATTCAAATTTTAAACTAGCTTAAGGAAATGGTTAGTCCACCATGGTTGCTAATCATGGTTTAACCCTATTTATAACCCTAGTTTACATGCACAAGTATGTGCAAGCTTAGGAAAAATCTAATAAAATATTCATTAAATTGGATAAAATATTTGAAAATCGATTTGGTAAACCTTTTATTAAAATTCATATATTAAAATATAATTAACCACTAATCACATCCTAAGGTGTTACAATTTTCCCCCTTAAAGAAATTCGTCACCGAATTTAAAAATATACTGCTATGCGTACCTCCAAAGAGATGAGGGAACTTCTTCCGCATCTCGCCCTCGGCCTCCCAAGTGATCTCTTCACCATTCGGGCTGCGCCAAAGAACCTTCAATGATGGCAAGACCTTCGATCGAAGTTTCTTCACCTGCCGATCCAATATCACGACTGGTTGCTCGGTGAACGAAAGATCGCGCTCGAGCTAAATGGTCTGGTGCTGAATCATGTGAGGAAGGTCATGAAGGTAATTGCAAAATATCGACACAAAAATAAAGGGTGAATACTCAGTAATCTGGGCGAAAGTGCCAAATTAAAGGCAACGAAACTAACTCGCTTTAAGGATCTTAAAAATACCTACAATCCTGGGATAAGCTTCCCAAGACTCAACACGTCATTTATCGAAAAAATCCGTAGGAATACATGATCTGCCACTGCGAACTCGAACCTGCGACTATCTCGGTCGGCATATGACCTCTGTCCGAAATAGACAATTCTCATCCTAACCTAAACAACTGGATCATCTCCGAAGTCTCTAGACTAGCTGGGGTCCAAAAATCCTACAACGCAGAGTCAGAAAAATAGGCTGGTGATCGACACGACCTAACCCCTAAACCTAAAGGTTGCCAATTGGAGTGTCTCCTGATAACGGCTGTCGAAGGAGAACCCTAACAATGGCGAGTGACGATCCCAAACTGCCGACAACAATTAATACGTACGCACAAACTTAATAAAGAACAACTGAGCAAACTGAGTATAACCGGACGACAAGCATCCGAATGGAGTCACACCCTGACTAAACCTGGGTAGACACTATAACGAAATTCGTGGAGACCTGCTCCCATTCCCCATTCGGAACGGTTAAAGGTTACAACTCTCCAGCCGGTCTCAGTTGCTCAACCCAAACACACAACAAGACAGACACCTTGAAATGAAACCCGAGACTTCTCTTTACATCCCTGCCCACCCGTAACTATCTCACAAATCACATCAATGTTTGAGGAACTTGAATGAGTGCAGAGAGTTGACCGATGTGCCTGCCCTAGAATTTCACGTCTCTATCCAATAATATCAGGTACACAAACGCGTCCCTAACTTAGCACACCCTTGTCATAAATCAAGGACTCCGAATCATTACCCAGCCGAATAGGCTTAAGTATCTCTGACGAACGAGCGTCGGCGGGCAGTGTCTCGTGAAAGCGATTAAAGAAAAGTGGTCGGGCACGGACATGAGCAAGCTGTCCCCTCAGTAGAGACGAACTTAAGCTGTACTCAACGATCGTACAAGAACTGTAAATCTGCAGAGGACTATCACAACAATCAAAATCCGCTGCAAGAAGATGTACATTAAGCTCTGGTGGTCCGTGAAAATCTGACATGACTCTCGAACAAGTAGTGTCTCCAAATCTCCAACGCAAATCCACCGCGGCCATCTCCAGATCATGAGTGGGATATCCTTCTCGTACTTCCTCCAAATGTAGGGAAGCAAAAGCGATAACTCCATAGTGTCACCTCAGTACACAATCGAGCCCCACTCACGAAACATCACAGTTAAACCACAAAGTCGCCCGAACCAAAAAGCCAAGAAAGAACTGATGCAGTTGTTAACCGAATCTCCAACTGCCGAAACTCTGCACACATGCCTCAGTCCAAGAAAAGAAACCTCCATTCCGGTCAATTCAGTCAACGGTACAGCACTACACTAGCAATCCTGCATGAAACGGCGGTAAAAACCTGCTAAGCCCAAAAATCTGTGGACCTCCGTCCTGTTCACAAGTCTGGGCCTAAGCTGTACGGCCACGATCTTCCTCAGAACCATACAAAACCGTCTCCCTTAACTACAAGACCTAGGAGTCAACACAACAAGCCTGAAGGAACACTTCGAGAATCTAGCAAACCGCTGGGGCTCTCCCAGTATCTACAAAAAAAATTCTTAAGTGCTACTCATGTCCCTCAAGACACATTAAATAGACCAGAATGTCGTAAATAACACAACAATAACTGGTCGAGGAACGGGCTGAAGAAATCCGGTTCATCACATCCACGAATGCTGCTAGGGCATTGGTGAATCCAATGACACACCAATACACACAAAGCTAGTAGCACGCACAAGGCAGTCTTCGGAATGTCGCCACTCTGAACCCGCAACAATGATGACCTGATCCCAAACAAACTTAGAAAATGTCTCGCACTCTGGAGCTGATCGAAGAAATCGCCAATGCGAGGTAAAGGATACCTATCCGCACCGTAAGCCGGTTCAATTGATGATCCATCAATACACAATCTCAATCTGTCGTATTTCTCCTTAACGAACAAATATAGGAGCTTCCTAATGTGAAACACTCAGACACACAAAATTCCCCCCAACAAACAACTCTGCAGCAGATCCCGGCTCATCTGGAACAACGTTGGAAAACTCTAGCACGAAAGAAAACCGGTCCAACAAACCAACTGTGGCTACGGTATCACGAATGAACGCCAAGAATTCACGACATCTCCTCAAAAAGCCGACTAGCGAAAAAGGCTGAATTCAAGCTGTGAGAAGCAGCACAACTATCCACCTGCACAACAAGAACTGACTCGCTGGGGAAAACAAAACTTGACTGTTTCCTCACGGTAGTCCACAAATGCCTAGCATGTAGCTAACCAGTCCGTTCCCAGGAGAACGCCAAATCCAACATCTCTAGAAGGATCAAAACGACAGACGAATCTCTATCTCCTATCCGATTGGCACACGACCGAATTACGTGTCGCGCCATAAAAGAATCGCTGACAGAAATTAACACAACAAACGGCTGATCTACCTAACACAACTCTCGTCCCAACCACGGCACAAGTGTGAAAAACAAACAAACACATCAAAAGAACATACGAATTAAGGATACCTAAAAACTCCGCACTGGACGCCCTCACGTCCCAATGAGTAGAAGCAAACTCTCGTCTCTGTCCTCTACCCGCAACAGGCTGAACTCCTCCTCTGCTAAACTGACCCCTCTGAGCGAACCCTCCGCGTCCATGACGTCTTAGAATATGACCCTGACGTGGTGCTAAGGAACAATGTCTGACGAAGTGTTGAAGGCTTCCGCATCGAAAACATCCACGCGCTGACTGCTGACCCTTCTGAGGATGAGAGCTGAACGACTGTCCTCGTTCTAAGCCTCTGCTCTGGGTTGGTACACCAGTACGATTTCTCCACTATTCCGGAACTCTCAAAGCCTCTGGAAGACGTGTCTCATAAACTGGGGCTGTATCTACTGGTGCTATGTAGGTGACGGAATGCTGCATGCTGATCGTAAGGGACAACTGGGTAACAGGGGTGACAACCTCCAGTCGCTGTGCTCGAACAGTCTCAACCAATGAGATCATCGTCTGGCGCAAGTCTTGCATCTCTGCCATCATCTGGCGCAAGTCCTGCATCTCTGCCACTAATCTAGCGATCTGGTCTGTCGGAGGTGGAACAGACTGCTCTGGTACAACGAGTGTACAACCCGGATCAGTCCTCACCTCGGACGAGTCAACTCGAATCTCGGCTCTCACGGCCGCTCTCTGCGCCCTCGTAGTCTTTGGCGGCATAATGGCTAAAAAGAAAGTAGGATTCGATGAGGATACTAGAATCGAATCACAAGGATGGATACAATCATGAAGGAATTTCAATCAATAAGTCCTAAGGTCGCTGAGGCGGAGTACCGTGTCATGAGTATGCCGCGGAACATACACACGCTAAGCCACTCTGCTTCAGCTACCTACTCCATCATACCAGGGTCATCCTACACTCCGAAGGTAAAACCTACGCTCTGATACCAACTTTGTCACGACCAAGAGTTTGGCCCGTGACCGGCACTTAACCACGTAACGTCTACAGGCGTAACGCGACTAAGTAAGCCGAAACCCAGAAATCAAAACCATAAAAAGTATTGAGTGTTTAAAATATTTAATAGAAACATTTGTTAAAACGTTTAGAAAACCTTAAGTAATCTAGCAAAATTCTTTAAAGTTCAAGTTATTATCTTAAAAATTTTGGCATCATTTCCTTTGTAAAAACTAGCCCCGAAATCGGGTACAAGACAATATATGAATAAAATGACATACAATAAAAATAAAGCATCCCAAACGGGAGCAATCACGCCCAACGGTCCGAACAATCACCACAATAAAAATATGCGACGCCGTAGCGAAGAAAATGAGCAATATAAGTGAAAACGAGTATCATGAACGATAAAGCTGCATAAATAAAGTCGGCTCACAACGAGCTCGACACCAGAGTACAAAATAATATACATCATCCTCACAAATAGCCTCTAAGTCAATACATGAAAGTAGATGGAGAGTACTAGATACAACAATGCATACAACTGGAAACTAAACAGATACCGTACAAAACCCACCTATCAGCAAAAGGGCTAACACGCCAACTGCACTGGTATCTGCACCAAAAGATGCAAGAAAGCAGCCTACCGTGACTAAGCTGAGGGTAAACCTGCAAACACTGTGGCACAAAGGGGGTGAGTTTTCAACTCGTGAGTAGTAGATAACATATAAAGGTAATCGCAAGTATGCACGTGCAGCGATACTCTAACATATGCCAGCAGGTAACATCTATATGATGAGCTATATGAGCAATAATCATGCATCAAGTGCGATCTAATAACATCTCTATATGATAAGCAGGGTATGCAATAATCGTGCATAGCAAATGCAATCTAATAATATCTATATAGGGTTAGCAGGGTATGCAATAATTATGCAAAAGTACTCTATCAGGTACTATAGCTACAGGATGAGATGCAAAATAATGAATGCTGAGCATGGGAATAAATATCATCTACACGGAATGTCAATGTGGAAAATAATCTGTGTCCATCAATATACCCAAATCCTGTAAATCTCATAGAATCGTGAGTGCCTAGCATCAGCACACGAAAATATCATGAAATCATCGTGTCTAGCATCGACACGCAAATCCTCAAGTATCTGGCTCCGTCTGCGGAATCGGCCCTCGGCCCCGGCAGTACGTGTCATCCCGTATCCATCTATCAACTCTGGTCAGTATCCTCCGGATAACCGCCAGATCTAACCAATCACCGGTAGGTAGTGGTCCCTCTGCCAGGCTCACCGTCTACTGCACAGCGATCCGTTCTCGCCCCGGGGTACCATACCAGGTCCACCATGTACCCGCAATCGGCCTCATCCAGCTCCTCGATTCTGGTTCTCATGTCACACGTCTCAGAACCGAGAAAACGCATGGTGGACACACTGAAATATCATATCAAGGGAAACCGGGTTTTAAAAAAATGCGTATTTTCTTAAAATAATACCCCGGTTCCCAAATCCAGAAATCACATAAATCCAAACTCAATGTGTAAATCCATGCAATGTGTCGTATGACATTTAAGAGTAAAAGGGAAAACCGCTCTTTTAAAAAGATCCAGTTTTGAAAATATCTCGTGCGGTCCCTTAGTTTTTAAATCATATCAATATCACCCATGTATGTAACATATGTATGTCTATAGGTGTGAATGTGCGAATGGATATATAATATATATGTGCACAAGTATAGATATATCAAGGTACGTATGCACTAATGTAAATATAAAGGGTGCATGTGCGTAGGTAGTAATATTTAAATGAAGGCATGCACTAGTGTGAATATACAGTGTACATGTACGCAAGTGGTGATATATCAATGAAGGTATGCACTAATGTGAATATAAAGGGTGCATGTACGCAGGTAGTGATATATCAATATATGTATGCACTGGTATGAATATACGGTGTGCATGTGCGCAGGTATGAAGATATCAATATATGTGTATATGCGATAAGTCATGACAATCATCAATGATGCGACAATCAAAACGATATGTAATTCGTAGCAATCCTATAGTGCAAGTGTCATGGCAATCACTAACGGTGTGAGTGTAACATACAAATAGTGCTCGTGCAGCTTTAACCGTTAGTGACAGTGCAGTGTTCTATAATTACCATTCTATATGCAAAAGGAGATGGTATGCTACTATAGTATATATATATATATATATATGAACACATACGACAACTAAAATATCATATAACGCCCTGACGCTTAACGCCATACGGGCTATTTCCCCGTAGATGTTAAATCTACTCACCTGGTCGCATGCTAAGTGTAGCCGACCACCTGCTTCCCCTTCTTTGCGGACGTGCCCGCCTACGAACCTGGAATTTACACAAGGAATCCATATATAAGCAAAATATCTCGCAAAACGCGATATCGAAACCAAATGAAAAACTCGCATCGTGAACTAAACGCGCGTGTGTACGATACACTGAAACGTGTGTATACACGTCTAAAACTATCCCGACACGTCGCGATACGCTGGATCACAGAACCCACTCACGTATCGCGCGTATCGCACAAACAAAACGTATTAGAAAAGCGATTTATGATCCCAGATTTTGACACAAGTGAAATCTTAGAAAATTGCACATGCCAAAACACTGGAAAACACAGCAGACTACCCTAGCCAAAACCCTAACACCCAGAACCCCAATCTGGCCGCAAATTGCGGCCAGAATGAATAAAATGGCGGCCAAAGTGTGGAATCAGGGGATCGTGCTTGGTGTGTGTGGTCTAGACCTAGTGTACATGCTCCAGTTTTCCCAGATTTTCTCTGAAGGAGCCGGGTCACAAGCAGATCACGGAAAGCTACAATTTCACTTAAAAACGTTATATTTTGCACTAATTAAACCCTATGGTATTTTAGTGAAATCTGGGGTTTAACTGGGTTTAAGTGGCCCTAATAACACTTAACTAAGTTAGCCTAACCAATAAAACCATCCCCTAACCAAAAGTCCACACAAATCACCATTTCAAGCACTAAATCCCACATTTAACACTAATCGAAGCTAAATCACACACAAGATTAGCAAGCTAGGAATTGAGTTTAAGAATTATACCCTAATAGATCCTAGGAAGCAGAAGAAGAAGTAGAAGAAGAGGAGGAAGAGCTGCTGCAGTTGCTGGGGCTCCTGCTGCTGCCGCCGCCAGATGCTGCTGATGCTGATGTTATTTGTGCTGCTGCTGCCTCTTGTTGTTGTTATTGCTGTTTGTTGCTGCTGCTGGAGCTCCTGCTGCTGCTTCCTTTGCTGCTAGTGTGGGTGTGGGTGTGTGAGAGTGAGAGATAAATGAGAGCAATGAGAGGCAAACAAAAGAAATGAGAGTGAGGCTAGGCAAACCCCCCTTCTCTCTCTCTTCATTTATGAAGGCATGGCTCATACCATGAAGCCATACTCTCTCTCTCTCTCTCACCAAGTCAACACAAGAATTTCAAATCCTTTTTTTCCATTTTTAAAAAAAAAAGAAACATACCAATTTAAAACCAAAAACCAATAACTTAATTCAAATTTTATACTAGCTTAAGGAAATGGTTAGTCCACCATGGTTGCTAATCATGGTTTAACCCCATTTATAACCCTAGTTTACATGCACAAGTGTGTGCAAGCTTAGGAAAAATCTAATAAAATATTCATTAAATTGGATAAAATATTTGAAAATCAATTTGGTAAACCTTTTATTAAAATTCATATATTAAAATATAATTAACCACTAATCGCATCCTAAGGTGTTACAGAGACGAACCCCTCCTATCGCTCATTGCCTCCATGTGATTCGGGACTGTACCCAAAAACCACTTTTTTGCGCAATCTCTTGACCGTGGTATGGTGGAAATCAAAGCACAGTGGGAATCACACAAGACTCTATGACGGTCTCGGGTCTACAGACTAACCTGTACCAGTGTCACCAGAGAACTGCTATCTAACGATAGCTATAATACCATCTAGGAGTTCTCGGCGAGTCCGTCCAGTGTACCCAGTCTCCACTGAGCACACGTATACCTTCTCTGATGTCAAACACCAATAGATATGTGATCATCCATCGCCCATCATATGGGTCGAAAAGCGTATACGCTAGTCTACTCTGGAGTATCGATGCCCTGTCTCGATACTCCCACGACTAGGAACATTTGAAGGATGTACTTATCAACTATCCTGTCCCCACTAGTATGATCTGCATCATAGTCTTGGTAGTCAAGTACTGATCCTAAGGGCTTTATCAACATGTAATAGAGAGACAATAAGTGTACATGTTAAGATAAAGTGTAACCAGATAGCATACTATCATGTCGAGCAAGAAAGTCCTCCCTATATATATCCAAGCATCCACTACAATATACATCGTATGTACAGTAATGGCCTCCAGGGCATACATATAACTAACAATCTCCCACTTGCACTAAGGCCATCTGTTGTAGTATCCAATACCCAACAATATAGCAGTGGTTGTAGTATCACATACTCAACCATCCCATAGAAGTCTCTCTAGGGATAAGGCCTTTGTGAGTGGATCCGCCGTGTTATCCTTCATGTCAACTCTCCTGACCTCGATCCCTTGGAGATCAACCATCTCGCTGATCAGGTGATACTTGCCTCAGAATATGTCTGGAACGCTGATGGGAACTTCGTTCCTAGGACAAAGCCACAACTCCATTGTTGTCATAATAACAGTTTTTGGACGCTCAATGGTAGGAACCTTGTTCATCTCATGAACAAGAAATGTCCAGACAACCACTTTGGAAGCATTCTTGGTAGCAATGTATTCAGCCTTTATTGTCTAGTATATCACAGTATATAGCTTGGAACACTTCCAACATACCGTCCCTTCACTGAGGGTAAAGACAATGCATGTGACTGACTCTCAGTCGAACTTATTACTCTGGAAGCTGGAACCAAGAACTTTCTTTTAGTGCTTCCCAAATACTTAAGAATGTCCTCCATAGCTGTCCAGTGATTCTCCCAAGATCCGATTGATTCCTAATCATTACACCTGGTGAGTTATCTACATCTGGTCTGGTACATAACATCGCATACTCTGATAGAGCCTACAGCCGAAGCATAGGGTATCACTTGCATGCGAGCTCTCTCCAAATCAGTCTTGGGAGACCTCTTTTTGGAGAGAGTGATCTATGAGTAAGTGGGCGAACCACCACACTTAGAATCGTCCATACTAAACCCCTTTAGTATGGTGTTAATGTACCTGGATTTGGGACACTCCCAACATCCACTTAGATCTATCACCATAGATCATAATCCACAAGATGTAGTATGTATCATCCAAATCTTCTATGTAGAATCCTTGTGATAAGAGGAGCTTGACCGAGTGTAACATAGGAAACCATTTCCTATCAAGAGTATGTCATCTACGTACAATACGTGTAAGATAACCTCATTTTCTACTGCCTTCTTGTATATACTAGGTTCATCTACCATTTTGATGAAGTCAAACTCTTTGACTGTCACATCAAAATAGATGTTCCAACTCCGCGATGCGCGCATTGATCCTGATGGACTTAAGCATAGCTTTGAAAGTCTCAACTTTTCCATCTACACCAAGAATCTTCTCAAGATCCATTTGCTCCCAATGGGTTTTACCCCTTCAGGTGCAACATGCAAAGTCATACTTTGTTGGTGTACATGGATTCCATCTTTGATCACAGCCATTTCACAGAGTCACCACTCCTGATGGCCTGCCTGAACCTGGTTGGGCCATCATCTCATGATGCAATCCTCGCTCCCACTGTCACTAAGAATACCGCGGTATCTCTCAAGTGGATGAGAAACCCTACCAGATTCGCGGAGAGGCTGAGGTTCGTTGGAGACTATTGAATTCTTTGGTTTCACCAAATCATCAGCTATTAGTTTGTCTAGCTGGAACACTTTCCAGTTCTACCGCATGACCACAAATTTCTTCATAAGAAATTCCTTTTCTAAAAAGGTGGCATGCTGAGAAACAAAACACCTTTTGCTCCTCAAAGTGGTAGAAGATATTCCCTCACAAATGTTTGGGATATCCTAACAAACTTGTACAGAACTGACCTTGCCTCGAGCTTGTCCGGATTCTGCCTTTCAACATAGGCCGGACAACCCCATATCTTAACTCATTTAAGACATGGTCTCTTCCCACACCATATCTCCTATGTAGTGGTAGGCCCTGATTTGGACGGAACCCCATTCAATAGGTATGCAGCTTCTTAAGTGCATAACACCAAAAAGAAACAGGTAACTCAGCAGTACTCATCATAGAGCGCGCCATATCTCATAGAGTGCGATACCTCCATCTCGATACACCGTTGTAATATGGTGTACTCGAAGGAGTAAGCTGAGAGAGAATCACATTCTCCTTTAAATAATCCAGAAACTCTATGCCCAAGTATTCTTCTCCTCGATCACATCGAAGGACTTTAATACTTTCACCCATCTGGTTCTCAACTTTAAGCTTATATTCCTTTGAATTTCTCAAAAGTTTCAGGCTTGTATTTCAACAGGAACATATGTCCGAATCCTGAGAAATAGTCGATGAATATAACGAAGTACGAAGAACCTACCTTGGCATTTTTAGACATAGGACCGTATACATCAACATGTGTCCCTCCCAAGAGTTCACTTACTCTCTCACTGTTTCCAGTAAACGGGGTATTGGTGTCACGACCCTAAGGTACAGAACGTGACCGACACTTAAATTACGAAGCGTCTAGAGACGCAACTTGATCTAAGTAAGCGGAAGCCCAGAAATCTAAACCATTTAAAAGAAGAAGTAAAGGAAAACATGTTTAAAAGCAACATCAAATTTCTCAAAAATTTCGGCAGAGTCTCCTTTGTAAAATCTGGCCCCAAACGGGTGCAAATAAGAATATATACATAAGCAACAATAAAAAGGAATCCCCAAGCGGGAGCTAGCTCTACGCCAAAAGGCGGAAACAACCACACAATGCACTATAATATACAACGCCGAAGGGCGAGGCTCAAAACTCAAAAAAAAACCAAATCCACCAAAACCATAATAATACAAGCGCGACTCTAAGGGTCAAAATAAAAACAACCGGTCTTCTAAATCTATCAAGTAATACAAGTCTGGTTGATGGAGCTTACTAGATACAAATGAAATAATAAAAGTACAATGTCGGTCCTGATACAAGTGAATCAACCTACCAAGCAAATTACCCTGAATGAAATGATGTGCCAACAAGCTGCCAAGGAAACCTGTACATCGAAACCTGTAAGAAAATTTAGCACAACGGGGGTGAGTTGCCAACTCGTGAGTAGAAGACATCTGCGGGTAGAAATCGCATGCACGACGCTCTTCTAGGTCATATAATATACTTAACATAACACTAAACAACTAGAAGTGATAGGGTAATAGGCTATGCCTAAATGTAATATTCAGTGCTCGTGTCAGTGTCATTAAGTGGCAACATATCATGTATGTATGTGATGTATGAATGCATCATGAATGAAACAATCAACCATGAAATCTGGATCTGTATAAGAAAAACTTTAACTTTTATCATAGTAAAATTTGTATGGTAATCAGAAACATCATCAATGAAATCCATGGAAATCCGTGTCAAGTATCGACACAAAACATATATATCTCAATGTCTCAATATCTCAAAGTCTCAATATCTCGAAATCTCAATATCTTGGGATCCGTCAGTCCGGGTCGGCCCATATCTTCAAATCTTACAACAACGGTCGGTATCCTCCGGGTATCCGCCGTGCCAGACATCACCGATAGGTAGTCTTCCCCTGCCAGGCTCATCGTCTACAACTCGAGCTTCTTACCCCGGGGTACCTTACCGGGCCCACCATGTACCCGAGATGGTTCATCCACTCCTCGAATCGGGTCTCGAAATCTAACAGAAAACATGAAATCTCGTGATGGACGACACATACATCACGAGAAAACCGCAACTTGCATTTTAAAAATGATGATACTAAGCTTTTATTAAATTCTTGCGGTTTTCCCCCAAAATCCAGAAATCTCATAGAAATCCAAAATCCCAAAATCATGAGTAAGTAAATAATGAGTATCGGCATAAGCCCTACAATACTGCATGATAATATGAACATGTGAATGCATGAAGTGTCTAAGTAGTAAATATAATGTCTAAACTAGCATATGAGAGTAATCACACAATATTATATTGGACTAGCATTTAGCTGATTACATCAATAAAAAGATAATATGTTCTAAAGTGTACGTGACACGGCAATTACCGATGATGAGCCGGCAAATAAGTGTACGTGGAACATGCGCATCATCGGTAATGGTGCTGGTGTCCTAACAGGCAGAGTTTCATATTAGCTAAAGAAACATATGTATGAACATGCAATGCGATGAATACAACATGAATATAACGGTGAATGTGTAGTAAACGTACAACTAGAGAATACATACTAATTACGAGTCATACAGTTTGTTGTTTGAAAAAGCACGAATCGTGGTTCTTAGAAAATTAGGGGCTACGGGGTTTTTTTTTTAAGAAAAGATATGTTCTTTGAAAAATCCGTAGTATCCCTCAGGCTGTCTTTAAAAATGCACACGATTCGTTAGTTTTGAAAATAAGTATGACTCGAGCCTAAACTAAGATCTACCTAACCAACTAAGTAACTAACTAAAGACACTAGTCGAAAGATAAGAAGAATCCTCCTAAAGTCTGAGTCAGTATCTCTAGTAGTCGGCGATCCAGCCTCAATAGCGTCGCGTACGTAGTACGACTTTCTCGAGTCAAGAGTACGGATCAATCATCACATCTATACCTCGTACGGTAAAATCCATCGTACGGCATCCCAAAAATCGGGGTACGGATCAACTATCACCTATATATACATCATCGTTCGTATAGTATCATCATCAAACAATATCATGATCAATGGTACTGTACTATAATCGCATACATTCCAATATCATCAAACATATATCATCGTCTGTGTAAATAGACATCGTCAAGTGATCCACTAAAATATCATGTCATATATCATATCGTGATTAAGTCACATATTACAATCTGGGTTTTATCCTAGAGACTCGTTCATTTCAATGCCATCTACACATATCATCGTTCATATATTTCCTCATTACCCATCAATCCGCTAATATCGTAACATATTTCATATCATATCTCGATCATATATCTAAGATCTCACGGTATCATGCCCGATCATATCTACTCATCCCCAAGTATCATATAATACCCTCATCTCACATGTATACGTTATATATATACACACACACACACATATACACCAAGTCAAGTTTATGTGTGTGTGTGTGTGTCTACATGAAATTATGAATTCCCTCCAAGGCAATCATCCTCTGGTTAAGTCTTTCTAAATCAGTCTAATCCAACCTAAAGTCTTCAATAGTACCCTACTCACCAAGAATCTAAAGTCACGTCCGACTTCCTAATAATAGTACATAATATCCTTATTCTACGTTTGCGGGGATGCTATACGCCATCCACCCGACTTTACCCATAGATATAATCTACTCACCTGGTCCTTATCTGCCGAAGTCGATGCCGTCATCCTCTTCTTCATCGTCCGAAGTCCACGTGAGGGGTACCTATACGCAAACATATATAATATCGTAAACCAAAATCGCGGACAAAACCTAAACGACGCACGAAACGCGCATAGGTTAAAACCTATGACCCGCTCATGCAAAATAACCAAATAACCCTCGACATCGGCGTACAAACGCCGATTGATCGAGAAAAACCCAAACACACCAATCATGGTTTCAAAAATCACTAATTATAATATAAAATAGATTGCAACTCATCAAAATCTCAAAATAAATCGAATCGATTTATTTCCAAAAACCTAGAAAGCATCAAATAACCGTTTTAATTCGAAACATGATGTTTTAACAAAACTAGTGGCCATAATATTCACTAATTATCATAAGTAGATCATAAAAACCATTACTTAAATTTAATCTCATCAATTTCCTTTAAACCCAAAATTTAGTTTGCAAAAATATTAAATTTTAACACTTTTTTTAAAGAAAAATTCACAATTCCACAACTAAACTTGGTTTTGCATGAACTAAATTATTAAACTACAAGTTATAATGTTAATAATGCCATGAAACCCTAATTAGTTTTTAATCCCAATTATTTAAGAAATTTTTAAAAACCTAGTTAGAAAAAATAGCATATTTAGCATAATTTTAAACTAACAATTAGCAACTAGTAACTAGATTAGGTTTTACATTCAATTAATATGTTGATCTCCTCATTAAAACCATAATCTAATGATAGAAACCCTCATCATAATTTTATCTCACCAATATATATGATTTATAAAAATCTAGTTTACAAATAGCTTAATTTGAACAATTAAAATGTAACAATTAGTAATTTAACAATCTAGATTAGATTTTACATGTCTTTATGTGTTAATCCACTCATTAAAATCTTGAACAATTGATAAAAATCCCCACTTGAATTTTATCTCACCTATTTATATGTGTTATAAAAACCTAGTTTTCAAAATTGTTTAATTTAAACAATTTTGAAACAACAATTTACAATACAACAACTACACTAGATTTTTCATTTCTTAAAATGTTAAACCACTTATTATAACCCTACTCCATTAATAAAAACCCTAACTTTATTTACAAACCCTTTTCTTGAATATTCAAGTTAGCAATTAGAACCCTAATTAAATACCGAAATTCATTAAATTATAGTAATTAACCTACAATTAACACTAGGGTTAGGATTATACCTCACTAAACATGAAATCAAACATGAAAATCATAGCCTCCAAAATGCTAACTTTGCTCCAAGATCCATGCTAGATAGGCCAAAGAATAATGGGTAGAGATTGGATTTGTAATTTGAGGTTTTATTTTGGATTTTTATTGAATTTTTGGAGATTTTTGGAGAGGAAATGAAGTGGGGGGAAAATTGGGGCTGACTCATGGTGATTTCGGCCATGGAGAGGGGAGAGAAAGAGTGAGGTGAGAATGTGTGGTATTGTGCAGAAACATCTCCAATTATTTACATCTAATTAAGTCTTTTCAATAATTTATTTAATTTTATTTATTTTCTTTTCTAAATCAATCCTAGAAAAGTCTAGAACCATGGAAAGTTTTGGAAAAGAATTTTGCATGATACACACTTGATTCCAATATGTCATGGTTCACTTTTGCTAAATTAACCCATTCAAATTTGTAATTTGCACTAATTTAATGTATAATTAAAGCTTATGTTAATATTTGAATTTAATTAATTAAGGAAAAATATTTAAGTAGACTAATAATTTATAAGTCACTAAATAATATTAATTACTAGCAATTATATAGTTAAAATAGGCGTATTTAAATCTATATTGAAAAATAATTGTAGTTAAGTTTTACGGAAAATACGGTTTATTTTACCGATTATCAGAAAATTCATCTAAAGGGTTTTATTTATTTAATTATTTATTTATTTATTTTTAAAACGTTACAATCTTCTCCTCTTAAACAAATTCGGTCCCTGAATTTAAATTAAAACTCCCCCCCCCCCCAAAGACTAAAACATTTAGCAAAACACTCAAATCATCGAGGCTCCGAAATCATCAATACATAACTAAAAATCAACTCTGTCAAGCATAACGCAATTATCGGAGTTATGGTGAAAATACCATGTCAAAGTCCAATACGAAAACCAACATGAAATACATCAAAACTGTAACTTGTATATAGTGCGCATCATAGTAAAATCGTCCAAACATCTGAATAGAGAAGCATGCAAAAATACCTAGGTACTGGTCTCAAGACAGTCCTGCTCAATTATCAAACCAAATAGTAAATATCATAAAAACGTACTGCTCAAAATGAAATCAATCTCAAATACATTATACGGGTACCACGTGTGTCCGGTGCGCACGAAAATCGAAATCAAATACAGATGCAATGAATATGCATAGAAACAAAACTGAGTGCAACGGGTGTGCACCAAAAACATCTGTCAAGTGCATCGGGCGTCCACGACAATAATATCAGGTGCATCTAATCTGCACAAAACCCCGATTTAGTGCATCTGGTGTGCACAAAATCGTATCAAGTGCGCCAAGTGTGCGCAAGAATCTCAATCAAGTGCACATGGTGCACGAAAACATATACCGAATATCAAAATCGAAATCACAGTACGAAAAGTGCATGAAAACTATGTCGAAGCATACGTCAAAATCATGTGCAACTCATATGCACGAAATCAAATCAATATCTCAAAATGTATAAAACCAAATCGAGTGCACTGGGTATGCACAAAACAACATCAATACCACTGATATATGAAACACGAATAGAGTGTAATGAATGTACACATAGGAAATAGCAATCATAGAACAAAATCCTCAAAATACCAAAATCCAAACAACGGAAATATGAAATTCAAATCACTAAATCGCAATCGTAAACACTATCGTCAATGTGCGCCTTTTCTAATGTCGGCTGATTCAGACTCATCTCTTCGTAGCTGTATGAACTGTGCTACAAACGGATATACTCATATCTAGAGTCTCCCGAGTAATCTATCCCTTTACCTGATATCTGGACTACGTTAAACTTTTCGATTGATTTATCAAAGTCCCAAAATTTCCCGAGAGCTCAACACTCAAGTACAGTTTAAAAATATCCAGTACATACCACAACATCTGCGGACCAACCGTAGAAGGGCAAACCCAAGCCTCACTAATGGCACCGCGGAACTGCCATAAACCTTAAGGTTCAAAGGCGTTCGCATGGTCATTATGTCGAGTTAGGGTTTCATTCATCTAGAGGGTCCATAGAAATACCTACATGTTCTTCCGAATACCTTAAACTTGGGGAAATGGGTATCTGACATTCGTTCAAACCTTTTAACTTCGTCTGGAAGATATGTGAATACCCTTCATCCGCACGCTAAACAATACTTCAATTCTCAAGAATAGACAATACCCTAACGGTCATCGCATTCGAGCCGCAGCTCCCTCTGCCCGTGCGACCGTGGTAACAGAAACCACCATCCGATATCGACGAAGATAGATCAAAGGAACGAATAGAATACGGTGCAAAGAAATGTACATCCTAAGGCTTCTTAAGCAGAGTAGCGTATCGTAAGTATGCCGCGGATCATACACACGGTACGTCACTCTACCTAAGTCATATACTCCATCAACCAAGGTCAACCTAGACTTAGGCAAGGGTTAAACCTGGCGCTCTGATACCAACTTTGTCACGACCCGAAGGTACGGAATGTGACCGGCACTTAAATTACGAAGCGTCTAAAGGCGCAACGTAATCTAAGTAAGCCGAAGCCCAGAAATCTAAACCATTTAAAAGAAGAAGTAAAGGAAAACATGTTTAAAAGCAACATCAAATTTCTCAAAAATTTCGGCAGAGACTCCTTTGTAAAATCTAGCCCTAAACGGGTGCAAATAAGAATATATACATAAGCAACAATAAAAAGGAATCGCCAAGTGGGAGCTAGCTCTACGCCAAAAGGCAGAAACAACCACACAATGCACTATAATATACAACGCCGAAGGGCGAGACTCAAAACTCAAAAGAAAACCAAATCCACCAAAACCATAATAATACAAGCGCGACTCTAAGGGTCGAAATAAAAACAACTGGTCTTCTAAATCTATCAAGTAATACAAGTCTGGTTGATGGAGCTTACTAGATACAAATGAAATAATAAAAGTACAACGTCGGTCCTGATACAAGTGAACCAACTTACCAAGCAAATCATCCTGAATGAAATGATGTGCCAACAAGCTGCCAAGGAAACCTGTACATCGAAACCTATAAGAAAATTTGGCACAACGGGGGTGAGTTGCCAACTCGTGAGTAGAAGACATCTGCGGGTAGAAATCGCATGCACGACGCTCTCCTAGGTCATATAATATACTTAACATAACACTAGACAACTAGATGTGATAGGGTAATAGGCTATGCCTAAGTGTAATACTCAGTGCTCGTGTCAGTGTCACTAAGTGGCAACATATCATGTATGTATGTGATGTATGAATGCATCATGAATGAAACAATCAACCATGAAATCTGGACATATATGTATAAGAAAATCTTTAACTTTTATCATAGTAAAATTTTTATGGTAATCAGAAACATCATCAATGAAATCTATGGAAATCCGTGTCAAGCATCGACACAAAACATATATATCTCAATGTCTCAATGTCTCAATATCTCAAAATCTCAATATCTCGGAATTCGTCAGTCCGGATCGGCCCATATCTTCAAATCTCACAACAACGGTCGGTATCCTCCGGATATCCGCCGCGCCAGACATCACCGGTAAGTAGTCTTCCCCTGCCAGGCTCATCGTCTACAACTCGAGCTTCTTGCCCCGGGGTACCTTACCGGGCCCACCATGTACCCGAGACGGTTCATCCACTTCTCGAATCGGGTCTCGAAATCTAACAGAAAACATGAAATCTCATGGTGGACGACACTACATCACGAGAAAACCGCAACTTGCATTTTTAAAATGATGATACTAAGCTTTTATTAAATTCTTGCGGTTTTCCCCCAAAATCCAGAAATCTCATAGAAATCCAAAATCCCAAAATCATGAGTAAGTAAATAATGAGTATCGGCATAAGCCCTACAATACTGCATGATAATATGAACATGTGAATGCATGAAGTGTCTAAGTAGTAAATATAATGTCTAAACTAGCATATGAGAGTAATCACACAATATTATATTGGACTAGCATTTAGCTGATTACATCAATAAAAAGATAATATGTTCTAAAGTGTACGTGACACGGCAATTACCGATGATGAGCCGGCAAATAAGTGTACGTGGAACATGCGCATCATCGGTAATGGTGCTGGTGTCCTAACAGGCAGAGTTTCATATTAGCTAAAGAAACATATGTATGAACATGCAATGCGATGAATACAACATGAATATAACGGTGAATGTGTAGTAAACGTACAACTAGAGAATACATGCTAATTACGAGTCACACAGTTTGTTGTTTGAAAAAGCACGAATCGTGGTTTTTAGAAAATTAGGGGCTACGGGGTTTTTTTTAAAGAAAAGATATGTTCTTTGAAAAATCCATAGTATCCCTCAGGCTGTCTTTAAAAATGCACACGATTCGTTAGTTTTGAAAATAAGTATGACTCGAGCCTAAACTAAGATCTACCTAACCAACTAAGTAACTAACTAAAGACACTAGACGAAAGGTAAGAAGAATCCTCCTAAAGTCTGAGTCGGTATCTCTAATAGTCGGCGATCTGATTGATCTCAAAAATATTTCTAAACCTCAATCAAGAACGGCGTCGCTTGGTAGCTAGCCGGTGAGTACGGGTCGGTCCACAGGGATGTTGTGAATTTCCTAATCGCTCAAACGAGTTAATTCCGATTGGAGCCGGATTGATTATTAAATCTAAAAACTAAATTATTCTATACTAAGATTAATCTATATCTAAGTCTTGCTAGGATTAGGTCTAGGGTAGGTTTGGAAATGTAAATAAATCTCAACACTTTCTATACCCAAATGAAGATCTATGAGGAGTTATGGTAATTATTAAAAAAGGGATTAGAACCATCGGGAAGATGTTTCTTCCTCTAGCTTCTTGTCCTTTCTTTATCAATCCTTACTCTAACCTCCATGGAAAACATCACAACCGGGCCTTTATACTACGGTATCACCGCTACCTCGACGGATAGGGTGCTGTAGGGAGCGGTATGTGCATGTATGCATGGAGTCCTATGAAAAAGTGTGATGGGCAAGAAAGGGATGAGAGATCTCATCTCTTAAAAGCCTTCCCTAAAGCTAACCCTAACAAACGAGGAGACTACTCGCTCATTAGGGAATTGAAAGACATTTATCTAGGGCAGAGATTGAAAAATTATCTAGGGCAAGAATTGAAATTACCTACTTACTTTACAGATGGCTCTCTCCAAACATCAACGCAGGGTTGTCAGATCTGAATAGATGATATGAAAAGAGGCATCAATGATCTCCAAAAGAATTCTAAATTTTATTCATAAAAAGAGGCATAGGGAGGCATGACCTAATACAATGATTTGGGCTTCTATTTATAGGAGATAGAAATCCTAGGTTACAATTGATTCGCACATCTTCATTTACAAAAATACCCCTGAGTTGACTAGTCAAAGCCGCCACACAAATTGGTAAAAAATTTATCTCCTGAATACCTAACCCTACCGCGGAACCGCGGCCGCAACCAGGGTTTGGCCACGGTTCCGCGGTCAAACTGGGGAGTTGGCTCATGTTCTTTCTTGTGCTGGCTTCCTCTGACTTGTACTTCCTGTTTCTTCAGGTCTTTTTGCATATTGTTTTCTCGTCCTCTTCCAGATTTTTCCAGTGAACATTGTAGTGGACTTTTACTGTTTCTTCGTGTCGCTGCCTTTATACTCGGTGAACTGTTGTTCATTGTTCCTCAACATGTAGGCGCGATCAAGATTTCACCATTTATCATTCGTAGTCTCACTTTTTCATTATCTTTTCATTGTTTTCACTGTTTTAGATCCAAGAACCTGTAACCTGTAATATGTAGCAGACATGCGTCAAAAGCACCTGTTTATTTATAAAACGAATAAGAATAGGGAATATGATAATTCAATATTATGGTGTGAACAAATACCCCCAAACTTATCTTTTGCTCGTCCTCGAGCAAACTTAGTTTTATTCTCTACAAAAACCTAACCGCACTTTCGCAGGGAAACGCGATTGCACTGAGCACGTGCAACAAGCCGTTAAACCTCTAGGTGTCCCTAGTAGAAGGAGTGGTGTCTCCTGAGGGTTTTCAGCGGATACTACCCACAAAATCCTATCAATTAGGCTCATTGACTGTTATTCTCCAATTAGGTTTTCTAACAAGGAATTCTATTATCGTCGACCCGTAAATTATCCACCCATATTCTTCACACTTCCTCATCATTTAACTTAAGATTATATATGTTCTGCAGACCTACTTAGCTTTCGGCATCTCTTAAGTTTTCCTTTTAGGGTTCCATCTCCACTTAGGAATTTTTATCATCTCTATTAAAGATACAAGTTCTATTCTTCATTCCTTTCTCTCATCTAAAC
The DNA here is from genome assembly GCA_030015575.1 of Agapanthus africanus. Taxonomy (NCBI): domain Eukaryota; kingdom Viridiplantae; phylum Streptophyta; class Magnoliopsida; order Asparagales; family Amaryllidaceae; genus Agapanthus; species Agapanthus africanus. The sequence continues at coordinate 300,841,108 of CM057343.1, read as the reverse complement.
TCCAATCACATACCCCTACGTGTGTGTATAAATCACCCATACACTTAGAAATTCAAATCAAGCAATCATACCCTTGTCCGTTGTCCAAAGCACTTTTTAATTGGTGAATTTTTAAATGAATTTTGCTTACACATCCTTCATGCGACCGTTAATACTTCTTGAGGTACCAACGACCGATTACAAAATGCGTTTGCACTTTAAAGCGTACTTCCTAGTCTTGTAATACCTAAGGCTTTTTAGCAGTGACTCCCAAACCAGTTGGTCTAAGGCACTAGGTGATGAAGCACCCTCGCTAAATATTTTTCTATTTTTGCAGCCTTAAGTAATCACAAAAACCAGTGTTCGTTTTTTTCTTTATTCACACTTGTATTTTTTTATTTTTTATCGAACTAAGGACTTTAGACAAGAGCATTTCAAAGTCTCCTCTACTATTCCAAGTTTCAAGGTGCGTGTTTGTGCAATTTGTAGGGTATACATTTTCAGAATCTAGACTTAAGCTAGGAATTATTTTTCAAACTTATACTCTAATAAAAATATCAATACTTTTCCTTTGTTTTAACTTAGCCCAAGAAGTGAACTCAAAATTTGCCTATTTATAAATAAACTACAAAGACATATACTTTCTACCGTTAAACTTTAAGAAAAGTTATTTTTAGGGCTTTTAATTTACTAAGTCTAGATCTAGTTGTTCCTAGCTAGTCAGCCTTTTTGTCAAACTCAAATCAATTAGGCCAAATTGAATACATTAATTTTTATAATTTTTGAAAATTTTCAATTTTTATGGATTTTAAAATAAGTATGCAAATGCAAAAATATGTACAAATGAATGCGAAGGAAAGAAGGCTTACCGAGCATACCCCCAAACTTAACTTTGACAGTGTCCTCACTATCATGCCACACCAAGAGGGTCAAAATGTCGGCACTCCCCTGTTTATTTATTTATAATTTTTTATTTATTTTTTAATGTTTTGAAATTTTTTTATTTTTTTATAGAAAAAGAAAACAAAAAATATATATACATATATACAACAAGGTCCTCCCCAAACTAAACAAGGCTTTACACAAGCCAAAGGTTAGCACCAACCATTCAAAAATCTTATCGTGGTAATGGTAGAGTTGGTAAAAGAATGGGGTGTAGAGAAAGGAGTTGAGAAACACATGAGACCGTATGGGAAGAAGGGTGGAATATGGTCTCGGTGGAGGAGAAGAAGGGCGGAAAAGAGAAAGAAGTGTAGCACGATCTTGAGGGTGTAAATCGAATGAATAAATTAGCACAATATGTGATGACCGATGTGTTAAAAGCGATTGTGCTAATCTATCAACCCGTCGAGAAATAGGGTCAAATACCTCAAGATTCGCAAGAAAACATGGGTACGTCGAACTTAGTAAACCCTCCATTGGAAATGGAAACGCGACGGAGTCTTGCATGGTCGAAATGATAGGAAGGACGAAAAGGAGTGATTTAGGGATAGTCTTAATCTCACCTAAGTAATCTGTCTCAAACTCAAAGGATTCTAGTTAATGTAATGCAATATCAAATATTAAATCAACACTTGATTTAATAATCCGGCTATATCACATATGACTGACTAATATCAAATGTATCCATTTATCGAATCAACACTTGATCCGATAACCCGGCTATATCACATATACCCGACCAATGTCATAAGTCGTGAGAATAGAATGCGGTATCACATACTCGCATTAATCTCGGTCCCGCACATATCACATATGTGCTCCTACTCCATTTCGCATGAACCAGGAAAGCTCTGTGTAGGACTCTAAAGACTCGTCAATACGCCGGCAGTAAGTGATGATCATATCAAACACCCACAAGCCGCAAGCGGTCTGCTAAACGTAACGGCCACCCGGGTATTGAGCGATCAGAAGAACAACAAGCAATCCTGCTCATACTCATGCGAATCCAATCAGTAACACTACCGTACGGTCCGGTCTCTTCGTCTGATATGTCGCATATCAATAGCCTGGGGGTGGTATAACGTCAGACCCCAATAGCCTGATAAGTCATGCCGATGCAAGGTCCATAACGGTTTAAAGAAACTACTGATAACACTTACCAGTAAATCTCAGTAACCCCGGCCAGGGATTTCCTATTATGACCAATCGAGCATAGCGAAACATCAACTCCCAATACCGGGAGAGACGAAACCCCTCCTATCGCTCATTGCCTCCATGTGACTCGGGACTGTACCCAAAAACCACATTTTTGCACGATCTCTTGACCGTGGTATGGTGGAAATCAAAGCACAGTAGGAATCACACAAGACTCTATGACGATCTCGGATCTACAGACTAACCTGTACCAGAGAACTGCTATCCGACGATAGGTATAATACTATCTAGGAGTTCTCGGCGAGTCCGTCCAGTATACCCAGTCTCCACTGAGCACCCGTATACCTTCTCTGATGTCAAACGCCAATGGATATAGGATCATCCATCGCCCATCATATGGGTCGAGAAGCGTATACGCTAGTCTACTCTGGAGTATCGATGCCCTGTCTCAATACTCCCACGACTAGGAACATTTGAAGGATGCACTTATCGACTACCCTGTCCCCACTAATATGATCTGCATCATAGTCCTGGTAGTCAAGTACTGATCCTAAGGGCTTTATCAACATATAATAGAGAGACAATAAGTGTACATGTTAAGATAAAGTGCAATTAGATAGCATACTATCATGTCGAGCAAGAAAGTCCATCTTATATATGTCCAAGCATCCACTACAATATACATCGTATATACAGAAATGGCCTCTAGGGCATACATATAACTAGCAATCAAATCATTAAATCAACACTTGATTCAATAATCCGGTTATATCACATATAACCGGCTAATATTTAATATTAGTTAATATATATATATATATCAAATTATTAAATCAACACTTGATTCAATAATCCGGTTATATCATATATAACCCGGCTAATATCAAATATATAAATCAAATTATTGAATCAACACTTGATTAAATAATTCGGCTGATATCAAAAATGCTGGATTAGAATACGGTATCATATACTCGTATTTAATCAAGCTTCCGCACATATCTTCATACGTGCCTTATTTCGTTTCGCTTGAGTTAGGAAACCTCTATGTTGGACTCTAAAGACTCGTCAATACGCCAGCAGTAGGTAATGATCATATCACAGACCTACAAGCCGTCAGTGGTACAAGCTGGACGTAACGGCTACTCAGGTATTGAACGAATAGAAGATCAACAAGCAAACTTGTCCAAACTCCCGTAGAGCCTATAAGCAACACTTACCGTACAGTCCGGTCTCTTCGTCTGATATGTCGCATATTGAGTCTGGGGGATGGAATCGTCAGACCCCAATAACTCAATAAGTCATGCCGATGTATGGCGTATAACCTTTCGAAAACTACTGATAACACTTACCAGTAAATCTCATCATCCATGGCCAGGAAATTGCTGTTATAGCCAATTGAGCATAGTGCAAAATCAACTCCCAATACCAGGAGAGACGAAACCCCTCATATCGCTCACTGCCTCCATATGACTCAGGACTGTACCCAAAAACCACCTGTTTACACGACTCATTTGAGCCGTGGTAGGGAGAAAATCAAAGCACAGTAGGAACCACACAAGACACTATAACAATCTCGGGTCTACAGACTAATCTGTACAAGTGTCACCAGAGAACTGCTATCTGACGATAGGTATGGTACCAACTAGGAGTTCTCGGCGAGTCATGTTCGGTGTACTATTCTCCAATGAGCACCTGTGTACAATCTTTGATGTCAAACACCAATGGCTGTGGGATCAACCATCGCCCTATACAAGGTCAAGAAATGTACACACTAGTCTACTCTGGAATATCGATGCCCTGTCTCGATACTTACTCGACTAGGAACTGTTAAGGATGTGCTTGTGGACTACACAAGCCCCACTAGTATGATCTGCATCATAGTCCTGGTATTCAAGCCAACATCCTAAGGGCTTTATCAACATGTATCAATGAGATAGTAAACTAAGACAAGTGGACATGTTAAGATAAAGAGCAACTAAATATCATACTATCATGTCGAGTAAGAAAATTCTCTATATATATGTCCAAGCATCCACTATAATATACAATAATGACCTCTAGGGCATACATATTCCTAACAGCTGGTAGTCAAGCAGTAATCCTACGGGATTTATCAACATGTATAAATAGTACGTAATAACAAGTAAAACATACGCACATGTTAAGATAAAGACAAACCAGATAACATACTATCATTTCGAGCAAAATTGTCATGTACATATATACATATCCATAGTATCCATTACAGATAATGACCTCTAGGGCACATATATATCCTACAATATATACATATCCATAGTATCTATTATAAATAATAGCATCTAGGGCATATATATATCCTACATAGAGGGTTTCCCTGGTTTAGGAGAAATAATATAGTGGCCGTATTTTGATACATGCAGGGTTCTGATTAAATACTTGCACTGGTAACACGGACTTTAATTGGACGGATGGTAATACTAGCCGGCTTAGGTTTAAGCCGGATTATTAAATCAAGTATTGATTTAATAATCTACATATATATATTTCGATATGTATATTCTAGTATTATGTTCGTTGTATTTTTCCTATCTCTTAGGTATTCACATTTTTATACGGATACGGGTATGTATATACGGTAGAATATATTTCGTATTTATATGGAGATACATTCTAGAAGGAGCACACCTCATTTTGGTTTATCCATTTATTTATTTAAATAGAATGAGATGGAGGGATGAGGTGGCTTAGGAATGGTGAGAGACATGGTTGAATAAGGTAGACAAATGAATTTTACTATTCAAGTATGGTTGCTATTTTATATTTGCAAATATCATTATACAAAACCATGCATGCATTTTCTCTCACAAAGATTTATCATTTCACCATTTTCCTTTCACTCCTCCTTCACTTGAGTTCCTCCTTCTTCCTCATTTACCTTTTCATGTGTTGAGAATCAAAGTGAGATAGAGATAGAAAAATACTAGAATACTTCACTATTTTTCTAAGCACCTTAGACTAGCAAATTAGGGTCTTTAGTTGTTTCACTTGTTTGTTTGTGTGAAACTAGAGCCTTGAACTATATCACTCGGATGGATCATCTAGGACCAAGGAAGACTGGCCTACAAGCTCGATCCCGGAGTTCTCGAGAAGCTAAAGATATGGATAGAAGACTGAAGGACACGAATCCTTAGGTATAACACTCTAATCGAGTAGTTATATTGTCACAACCCGAAGGTACGAAACGTGACCGGCACTTAAATTACGAAATGTCTAGAGGCTTAACGTAATCTAAGTAAGCCGAAGCCCATAAATCTAAACCCTTTAAAACAAGAAGTGTAAGGAAACAAGTTGAAAAGCAACATCAAATTTCTCAAAAATTTCGGCAGAGTCTCCTTTGTAAAAACTGGCCCCAAACGGGTACAAATACAAATATATATATAAACAATAACAAGAAGGCATCTCCAAGAGGGAGCTAGCTCTACGCCAAAAGGCGGAAACAACCACACCATGCACTATAATATACAACGCCGAAAAGGCGAGGCTCAAAACTCCAGAGAAAACCAAATCCACCAAAAACTATAATAATACAAGCGCGACTCTAAGGTCGAAAAAAACAACTGGTTTTCTAAACTATCGAGAATACAAGTCTGGTTGATGGAGCTTACTAGATACAAATGAAATAGTAAAAGTACAACGGTGGTCCTGATACAAGTGAACCAACCTGCCAAGCAAATCACCCTGAATGAAATGATGTGCCAGCAAGCTGCCAAGGAAACCTGTATATCGAAACCTGTAAAAAAAATTTGGCACAACGGGGGTGAGTTTCCAACTCGTGAGTAAAAGACATCTGCGAGAAGAAATCGAATGCACGACACTGTCCTGGGTCATAATAATATACTTATATATCACTAGTCATCTAGTAGCAGCAGGGTAATAACTATGCGTAAGTGCAAATGCTCAGTGTTCATGTCAGTGCCTCAAGTAGTAACATGTCACATGTATGAGTATGCATGCACCATGAATGTAAAACAATCAACCCTGAAATCTGGGTATATCTGTATAAGAAATCCTTAACTTTATCATAGTAAAATTTTTATGGTAATCCAAAGTAGCAATGAAATCTATGGAAATCCGTGTCAAGCATCGACACAAAACATGTAAAACTCAAAATCTTAATAGCTCATAATCTCAATATCTCATAGTCTAAATCTCTCGGGCTCCGTCAGTCCGGATCGGCCCATATCATCAAATCTCACGACAACGGTCGGTATCCTCCAGATATCCCCCGCGCCAGACATCACCGGTAGGTAGTCTTCCCCTGCCAGGCTCATCGTCTACAACTCGATCTTCTTGCCCCGGGTACCATACCGGGCCCACCATGTACCCGAGACGGTTCATCCACTCCTCGAATCGGGTCTCGAAATCCAACAGAAAACATGAAATCTCATGGTGGACGACACATACATCACGAGAAAACCGCAACTTATATTTTAAAAAGAGAGGGAAAGAGAGAGAAGTTTTTATATATATTCTTGCGGTTTTCCCCAAAATCCAGAAATCTCATAAAAATCCAAAATCCCAAAATCATGTGTAACATTTCAAAAAAATAAAATATTATTTTTGGAAATTTTTATAATTTAATAATAAAATATTAAATATTTTAAATAAGGCGGTATAATTAAATACCGATAAATGGGGAAAATTTTGGAAAATTATGGAAATTACTAAAAAGAGGGTGTTTTATGGAATTATGCAATTTTTAAGTTTTATGATTAATTATATGCTAATTTAGTGCTAATCGCGATTAAAAATCGCTAATCGCGCTTTAAGCGTATTTTGTGCAAACATGCGCCATATCATTTTTACATTTGTTACTTTTGTGCATGGCTTTTGTTTTGGGGTTACTATTGATGAGAGAAGGAAAAAAGAAAAGAAAAGGGAAAAGGAAAAGAATAGAATATGAAGTATGGGTTAGAGAGAGAAAGAGTGGGTGAAGGTCAACCCTTATCATGATGCCATTCCCTCTCCATTTCTTCACTCATTTCCTTCCCCTTCTCTCTTTGCTGCTGCTGCTGCCTCCCTCTCCTCTATCTTCAACCCCCTCAAAATCACCTCAATAAACACCTCAAAACCCCAACTCCTTTTCATCAAAATTGTTCACAAGTTCAAGGGAAGCGCATTGGACCAAGAAAAATCAAGACACTTTGAGCAACTCAAGAAAATTCTTGAGTTGCCAAAGGAGGTAATTTCTGCACCATTAGTGTAGTGTTTTAATTCCTTATGCATCCATACATGTTTCCTGTCGATATTGAGTGGTTTTGTGGACTTAGAAAATTCTAGTTAGGGTTTATGGGAATTGAGAGTGGTGATGGGTAATTGAGCTCAGTAGAAGCCACACAAACCCCCTAGAGCTAGAATTCAGGCCTAAACCAGAGACTAGAACCCCGGGATACGAATTTAGAAAAGCCGATATCGGAAAATTGTGAATTTTGTGGATGTAAAATGAAATCTTCTATCACTCGAAGACTCTGAAAATTATTTTGCAAGGACGGTGAACATGCAGGCACCTAGGAAGCTACCATGAAAACCCTAGCCCCTATCTCTCCAACTTGGCCATAGATTTATTCTGTCTCGCCGCAATTTTCGGCCAGACCTGGGCCATTTGGCCTCGTGTTGGTTCTGTAGTCCCCTAATATGTAAAATAGACCCTTGGCATATGCAAAATTGACCAATTTGACCTAGGGTGAAATCTGGGACCTTTTTCCTGAGTTGCTGTTTTGATTCGGAGTTTCTTTTTGCATATTTTGAATTCTGGAATTCTTGTATTTTGTTTTACCTCGATCACTTGACGTTTGTACGACGATATCGAGGGTTGTTTGATGGTTTTGAAAGCGTAATCTATATGTTCTAACCTATAGGCCTTAGGGTGCCGTTTTGGTTTTCCCGATGTGATTTTAATGCGCATTTGCGATTGTGTTATCTTGCAGGTACCTTCATGAGGGCTTCATATGATGAAGAAGATGAAAGCGACATCGACACCGACACGCAGGATGCAGGTGAGTAGATTATATCTACGGGGGAAGTCGGGTGGATGGCGTATAGCACCCCAGCAGTTCGATACTTAGTATACTAGATATATACTATATTTATATATATGATAGCGTTATGTGTGACATGGATATTCTAGATGTGATTAGGTGTATTATGGATAAATTAGGGTTTAGAAGTAAACTAGTGTAGTTTCTTAGTTGCGAACCCTAGAATAGGTTTACACCCACACACACACACATGCTTATTTGTTATACTTATACCTAGATGATGAGGATAGTGTATGATATTTGGAGATGAGTCGATGAGATTGGGCATAGTGCCATGAGATCAGTGATATATAATGTGATTCATATTTGGGATACGACATGAGATTTTAGCTGGCCTTTGAACGTGTGTTTCACACACGCATTTATATTTATATAGATGGTATCGATTTGTACTAGACTTAGATCAGTACCCCAGATCATGAGATATTATGATAAGGATACCAGATAATTGATGAGATGAATGTGATATTGACCCATACCCAGCTTTTGGGATGCCGTACGATGATTTAACGTACGAGCTTTATATTGATGATAGATCCGCACTCATGACTCGAGGATGTCATATGGTTTTGTATCGTACGCGGTACCTTTGAGGCGGGATCACCGACTATTATATATATATATATATATATATATATATATATATATATCGACTCAGATTTAGGTGGTTTCCATACCTCTCCCGATTGACTTGTTAGTTAGATCTATAGTTGCTTAGTAGATGTTAGGCTAGACCGACATTATACCTATTTCAAAAACTAACGAATCGGGAGTATTTTAAAGACAGGCAAAGGGATTCTACGGATATTTTCAAAAGACGCATCTTTTCTTAAAAACACTGTAGCCCATATTTTCCTAAAAACCCCTATTCGTTTTCTTTCAAATGGAAAAACAGTATGACATAGATACATTGATATAGATTCTGCACTGTTGTGGTTATTATTCATTTGCTGCATATTCTTGCTGTTCGTATCGCATTGCATGTTAAATATGTTTATTGTTATATTAAAACCATGCAGATAGGACACCAACACCATTATCGATGATGCATATGTTCCACGTACACCTGCTTGCCGGCTCACACACTTCATCATCGATAATTGCCATGTCACTACACTGTAGGACTGTTGCATTCAGGATATGACCCCTTGCATGGCATACTTGTGTACTTACATATTGCACACTCATACTTGTGTACTTACATACTGTACACTCATACTTGTGTACTTACATACTGTACACTCATACTTATGCACATACCTATTGTACACCCATACTTGTGTACTTACATATTGTACACACATACTTGTGCACATACATATTGTACACTCATACTTGTGTACTTACATATTATACACGCATATTCTGTACACATACATATTTGCACATACATAGACGATTCTGTCTTGATTTTGGAGATTTAGGAACCGCAAGATACTCTTTAAAACTGATTCATTTAAAAGAGCGGTTTCCCTCAATATGTGCATATTACTATTCCATATTGCATGATATACTGATATGCTTATATTTCTTTTACATGTCGCATACATCATGTTTTATGATTATACGCATTGAGATATGTTGTTTCCATGATATTTCTGGATTTGGGAACCGTGGGTATTTCAAAAGAGAGTATGTATTGTTTTAAAAACCCGGTTACCCTTGATATGATATTTCAGTGCGTCCACTATGTGTTTTCTCGATTCTGAGAGCGACATGTGAAACCCGATTCGAGGAGAGGTAGGCACCGTCTGTGGGTACATGGTGGACCCGGTGAGGTACCCCGGGGAAAGAAGACTCGTATATGTTAGACGGTGAGCCTGGCAGGGGAGTACTACCTACCGGTGATTGTTTTTGAGCTCGGCGGATATCTGGAGGATACCGACCGGAGTTGAGAGATGAGACGGGCCGATCCGGACTGACGGAGCCCTATGTATATGTGGATTTACGTGCCGATGCTAGGCACAGGTTTCATGATGTTTTCGAGTGTCGATGATTGACACTCAGGTTACATGATTTGATATGTCGCAAGCGACACATGTTGATTTACATTCTCATACTTCCATGCATATGCTTTATAATATTTACATGTATGATGCTTATTGTCATTGGGTGACACGTGGACGATTTCCACATATATATAGTTGACATTGATGACATTGATCACATAGTTGGATGATATCCACATACATATAGTTGACATTGCTGACATTGATCACATAGTTGGATGATATCCACATATCCATAGACTTCATGATATAGTCAACATTGATCATACCTCATATTTATGATATGTTATTACCTGAGGCACTGGCACGAGCACTTGGCACTACACTCATGTATAGATGTTACATTGCCACCTTATCATGCTTCAGACTTATTCATTTGAGGTTTATATATATATCTGATCGTATTGACCTAGGATTGTATCATACATACGATTTCTGCTCTGTGATGTTTTCTATTCACGAGTTGGCAACTCACCCCCGTTGTGCCACAGTTCTTGCACGTTTTGCCGTACAGGTTCCATTGCAGCTTCTGGCACACTGCTTCCCTTACGGGTGATTTGCTTTGGTAGGTGGGTTCTTTTGCATCAGAACCACCATTGTACATGTATTATTCAGTTGTATCTAGTAATTCTATCAACCAAACTTGTATATTATTTCAGACTTAGAAAACCAGCTGTATATTATTTCGACCTTAGAGTCGCGCGTTGTAGTATTATGGTTTTCATGCTGATTTTGAGTTTCTTTTTTGACTTTGGTCCTCGCCCTTTGGCATTGTATATTATACTGCTTGCGTGGTTGTGACCGTTAATTGACGAAGAGCTAGCTCCCGCTTGGGGATGCCTTTTATCACTGTATATATATTATTCATGTTGTACCTCGTTTGGGGCCAGTACTTACAAAGGAAACTCTGCCGAAATTTTCAGAGATTTTAAAAATGCATATTCGGCTTACTTATTTAAAAACCTTGTTTTTAAAAAACGTGTTTTCCTCACTTCTTAAAACTAGTTTTCCTTATTTACTCCTTAAAAATGGTTTTAGATTTTTGGGATTTTGGCTTACTTGAGTTAGATGAGGTCCTATAGACCTCATATGATTCAAGGGCCAGTCGCATGCTATTTCGGGTCGTGACAAAGTTGGTATCAGAGCGCTAGGTTAACCTTGGTTCGAGTCTAAGTTTGACTATGTGGAGCCTAGAGCGTTTATATATATACGGAACTTAGGCTTGACCTTACGGAACTTAGACTTAGTCGAGGGGGTATTATCCGCGAACTTTCGTCGTGTAGGATGACTCTCAGTTGATGGAATAGGTAACTTGAGTAGAGTGACGTACGGTACGCATGTTCTGTGGCATATTTACGATACGCTACTCCGCTTAAGAAACCTTAGGATGTACATTTCCTTGCACGGTATTATATTCATTCCTATGATCTATCCTCATCGATACTGGTTATGATTTTGCTGCCATGATTACACGGGCAGAGAGAGCTACGGCTAGAGTTGCGTCAGCTTGAGCTCGTCACGGACGAGGACTGACCAGGGCGTGATTCCAGGGACGTACGATTGCATAGAGAGGCGTCGTTTTATTGTGTTTTCGCGCCATGAGCGTTTGACAGGTCGCTTTTACGAGATTTCTCGGACGTGCAGATCAGCACCAGAGGATCAGGCTACTGCTAGAGCCCAGCCAGAATGTGATGACCATTGATATATCGCTTATTCATAATGATTGAGGCACTGTTCAGCGTGCAGACGAATGAGCCAGTTGCTGCTGCGAATGACGAGATATCGCCCAGATGTTGGAGCTACCGCAGCATGACTATATACTTAGAGATATGATGGAAAGTCGCTAGTCACCCAAGGAGGAACGACTAGGACATGTGGTTCGTTCGCTTACCCCGATACGAGGTCATCAGATAGATTGATTGCAGCTAGAGACGACTTCACGCAGATTCGTTGGTAGTCGATAGAGACGATCGAATGTCAGGAACCCATTTCCAAGTTTAAAGTATTCAGAAGACAATGCAAGTAATGCTATGGACCCTCTAGAAGAATGAAACCCTAACTCGACGTAATGACCACGGAACGCCTCCGAACCTTAGAGTTTGCGGCAGTTTAGCGGTGCCATTTGTGAGGCTTGGGTTTGCCCTTCTACGGTTGGTCCACAGGTGCTGTGGCATGTACTGGAATACTGTTAAATTGTACTCAAGATGTTGATCTCTTGGGGGATTATGAGGTTTTGACAATCGATCGGATGATTCGACATCATTCGGATATCATGTGATCGGATACATTGCTTGGGAGACTCCAGATACGAGTATAGCCATTGGAGCGCAATCCATACAGCCACGAGAAGACGAGTCTGAATCAGTCGACATTGGAATAGAGTGGAGTAAAGAGTGCGCACGAGAATTCGACGAGATGACGTTCCACTCCGCTGACATTAGAGATGCGATACGCATGCAGAGGCGTTGTATATAGATATACCTTCCAGAAGGAGTCGCGATGAGTATGTACCCGTTCCGGAACAAGAACCAGATATAGTAAAGGTGGTAACTTCCGGGCATTTCGGCAGAAAAGAGATTTGAGAGAGACTTCGACATGACCTTTCTGGAATACTATACGGGAAAGCTTGGACCCAGGAGTGTTCATATTGCGCACACCCAACAGGCCAGAGTTCGGCATCGTCGACGAGATAGTTGACCAGGTTCGGATAAAGGGCCTCACCCAGATGCGTTGTGAGTTGATCAAGAAAGGACGAGTATGGAGTATACCTCCGCAGGTTGGGACGAGTTCCTGAAGGCGTGTTCGGCTAGATATCTTCCATAGAGTGATGAAGATATCGAGTTCGTGATTTCGAGTCCGTGTGAGAGACTTCGGATTGATCGTAGCCGAGAACATTTGCAGTACGCAGATAGAGACGTGACGTCAAAATGGACGACGATACAGACAAGTGGAGCAAGAGGTTCATGCGAGATACTGACAAGCTATTGTTACTCCCCGTTAAGATTAAAGGTCGGATATGTCTACAGAGGCGTTGGGATGCGACCATTTTTCGAGGACATGCTGTGCTGAGGACGCAGATGTCCAGAGAGCGAGAAAATATTATGGAAGAGTACCAGCCTCCGTACAGTTCGGCATAGGCGAGATCGAAAGAGACCTTGAGCAGGATTCCTTCCAAGACACTACTGCGATAAGATTTTCACCCAGGATCAGATGTGTAATGTGTATTCAGAGGACCAGAAGTCAGCGCCAGTGACGTGCTGCTTTACGAGTGGCCGTGAGGATTGACCGAGAGGTGACCAGAGAAGTGCCAGGACGGAATCGTCCCCGTTAGCACACCTGACCGGGCCGATGAGCCGAGGGATTACGAAATTGGCAATCCACAGAGAAGATAAGTACCCAGAGACAGAGGACGCCAGACCGTGAGCAGGAGGCAAGTAGATATCTTGCGCTGCTAGTATTGGATGCACCGACACCTTCTCGACCTTGAAGGAGGATATATCGACGGCGGTATTTATGATTTGTGATTTGGTGATTCGATTATCACATATTCGTCATCTTGGATTTCGGTATTTTGGGCGATCTGTTCGCATAATTTAGTCTTGATCGCTGAGTTCCATGATTTCTGTTTTCGTGCACCATGATTGCACCTACTGGGTATTCATATTTGTGCACAGTTATTGCACCTGATATCGTTTTTGTGCATTGGTTGCACATGTTTATGACTTCATGGATTTCTTACCGTTGGGTTGATTTTGTGCACATGGTATGCACACGATTTGGCTTTTTGCACTCGGTATAGCTTATATGTGCTTGTAGTGCATTGATATGTGTTTTGTGCACGCAGTTACACACGCGTATGATTTTCTTTACACCTGGGTACACTCGGTGTTGTTGCTTACGCATTTGAGTTATTGTTTGGTATTTGGGCATAGGATGCACCGTATTTGTATTTCTTGCCCAGGATGCACCAGTTTTATATTTCGTGCGTTTGTCGCACCAGTTTTATGTTTCATGCGTTTATCGCACCGGGTTTATATTTCGTGCCTTTATTGCACCGGATTTATATTTTGTGCACCACAGTTGCACCTGACTCTGATTTGATGTCATTCGATACATTGATTCTGATTTCATGCCTATGTTATGTATGCAATTTGACTTGTGCCTTCGGCATCGTTTACATGCGCTTTTAGTGTTTTGATTTGATTTGTGCACGCTGATGCATATGGTTGTGAGCTTATATACCGCGGTATACCTGATTTGGATTGAGCCGTATTGTATACCGTCGATTTTGATTTTGATATTGATGTTGATTTCGTGCACTCTGTGCACTTGTTTTGGATTCTTGCGCATGATCGACGCTTGATATTGGATTTCGTGATTTCGTGCATGTTGGATGCACATGATTTAGATTTTATTCGTGCATGATGGATGCACCTGATTTAGATTTTCGCACGTGTTGAGCGCATGTTTTCATATGCGATTTTGGCGCACACCAGATGCACTAAATCGAGATTTTCGTGCATGCCAGATGCACCTGATTTTGTTGCCAGGCACACACGTTGCCTATGACAGGTGTTTCGTGCACACCCGTTGCACCTAGATGTTATTTCTGTGCACATGTATGGCACATATATGGATTTTAATTTCCGTGCGCACTAGACGCACAGGGTATTCTTATATACATTTTGGGATTGGTTTCTTATGGAGCAGTACGTTTTTATGATATTTGCTATATGTTTTCGCACTGAGCAGGACTAGTCAGAGGACAGTACCTGGATATATTTTGCATGCATCGATAGTTATTGAAGGGATTTCCAAAAAGGGAGCTATAGTCTCAGTATTTATCTACGTGTCTGATATGACACGAAACATTTAAAGCAAGGAAACCCTTCTAAATTGTTTTCAAAACGGCGGAACGTACATATTAAACAAAAGATATATACATATATGGTTATTTTCTTACAATAGAAGTCCACCACTGTGTAGTGTTACGCGCATCGCACAACGACTTAAAAAGGTTTGGCACGCATTTCTTTCAGTTATTTACATATATAGATTTGTTGTCTACATGTATAATTATGATGTATATCATATCGGTTCTGTTTTGGATTTGACATTTATGTCTTTAGCATGACTCCGATGATTGCGGGATGCTGGACGGAACTTTGTTTTTGAGTTATCTGCTCATTGTTCATGCGCATGCATTACGCTATGATGCGTTTTATCTATTGATGATTTCGGAGCCCCGACGACTTGGACTTTTACTGAAATGTTTTAGTATTTGGGGGTTTAAAATTAAATTCGGGGATCGAATTTCTTTAAGGGGGGAAGATTGTAACATTTCAAAAAACTAAAATATTATTTTTGGGAATTTTTATAATTTAATAAAAAAAATATTGAATATTTTAAATAAGGCGGTATAATTAAATACCGATAAATGGGGAAAATTTGGAAAATTATGGAAATTACTAAAAAGAGGGTGTTTTATGGAATTATGCAATTTTTAAGTTTTTATGATTAATTATATGCTAATTTAGTGTTAATCGCGATTAAAAATCGATAATCGCGCTTTAAGCGTATTTTGTGCAAACATGCACCATATCATTTTTACACTTGTTACTTTTGTGCATGGCTTTTGTTTTGGGGTTACTATTGATGAGAGAAGGAGAAAAGAAAAGAAAAAGGAAAAGGAAAAGAATAGAATATGAAGTATGGGTTAGAGAGAGAAAGAGTGGGTGAAGGTCAACCCTTGTCATGATGCCATTCCCTCTCCATTTCTTCACTCATTTCCTTCCCCCTCCTCTCTCTTTGCTGCTGCTGCTGCTGCCGCCGCCTCCCCTTCTTCCATCTTCAACCCCCTCAAAATCACCTCAATAAACACCTCAAAACCCCATCTCCTTTTCATCAAAATTGTTCACAAGCTAAAAGGAAGCACATTGGACCAAGAAAAATCAAATTTTGGACACTTTGAGCAACACAAGAAAGTCCTTGAGTTGCCAAAGGAGCTAATTTATGCACCATTAGTGTAGTGTTTTAATTCCTTATGCATCCGTATACGTTTCATGTCGATATTGAGTGGTCTTGTGGACTTAGAAAATTCTAGTTAGGGTTTATGGGAATTGAAAGTGGTGATGGGTAATTGAGCTCAGTAGAAGCCACACAAACCCCCTAGTGCTAGAATTCAGGCTTAAACCAGAGACTAGAACCCCGGGATACGGATTTAGAAAAGCCGATATCGGAAAATTGTGAATTCTGTGGATATAAAATGAAATCTGCTATCACTCGGAGACTCTGAAAATTATTTTGTAAGGACAGTGATACATGCAGGCACCTAAGAAGCTACCATGAAAACCCTAGCCCTTATCTCCCCAACTTGGCCGCAGATTTATTCTGTCTAGCCGCAATTTGCGGCCAGACCTGGGCCATTTGGCCTCGTGTTGGTTTTGTGGTCCCCTAATATGTAAAATAGACCCTTGGCATATGCAAAATTGACCAATTTGACCTAGGGTGAAATTTAGGACCTTTTTTCTGAGTTGCTGTTTTGATTCGGAGTTTCGTTTTCTATATTTTGAATTTTGGAATTCTAGTATTTTGTTTTACCTCAATCACTTGACGTTTGTACGACGATATCGAGAGTTGTTTGATGGTTTTGAAAGCGTAATCTATAGGTTCTAATCTATAGGCCTTAGCGTGCCGTTTTGGATTTTCCGATGTGATTTTAATGCGCATTTGCGATTGTGTTATCTTATAGGTACCTTCATGAGGGCTTCATATGATGAAGAAGATGAAGGCGACATCGACACCGACACACAGGATGCAGGTGAGTAGATTATATCTACGGGGGAAGTCTGGTAGATGGCGTATAGCACCCCCGCAGTTCGATACTTAGTATACTAGATATATACTATATTTATATATATGATAGCATTATGTGTGACATGGATATTCTAGATGTGATTAGGTGTATTATGGATAGATTAGGGTTTAGAAGTAAACTAGAGTAGTTTCCTAGTTGCGAACCCTAGAATAGGTTTACACCCACACGCACACATGCTTGTTTGTTATACTTATACCTAGATGATGAGGATAGTGTATGATATTTGGAGATGAGTCGATGAGATTGGGCATAGTGCCATGAGATCGGTGATATAATGTGATTTGTATTTGGGATACGACATGAAATTTTAGCGGGCCTTTGGACGTGTGTTTCACACACGCATTTATATTTATATAGATGGTATCGATTTGTACTAGATTTAGATCAGTACCCCAGATCATGAGATATGATGATAAGGATATCAGATAATTGATGAGATGAATGTGATATTGACCCGTACCCAACTTTTGGGATGCCGTATGATGATTTACTGTACGAGCTTTATATTGATGATAGATCCGCACTCATGACTCGAGAATGTCATATGATTTTGTATCGTACGCGGTACCTTGGAGGCGGGATCACCGACTATTATATATATATATGTATGTATGTATGTATGTGTATATATCGACTCAGATTTATGTAGTTTCCATACCGCTCCCGATTGACTTGTTAGTTAGATCTGTAGTTGCTTAGTAGATGTTAGGCTAGACCGACGTCATACCTATTTCAAAAACTAACGAATCAGGAGTATTTTAAAGACAGGCAAAGGAATTCTACGGATATTTTCAAAAGACGCATTTTTTCTTAAAAACACCGTAGCCCTTAATTTCCTAAAAACTCTGATTCGTCTTCTTTCAAATGGCAAAACAGTATGACATAGATATATTGATGTAGATTCTGCACTGTTGTGGTTATTATTCATTTTTTGCATATCTTGCTGTTCGCATCGCATTGCATGTTAAATATGTTTATTGTTATATTAAAACCATGCTGATAGGAGACCAACACCATTATCGATGATGCATATGTTCCACGTACACCTGCTTGCCGGCTCACACACTTCATCATCGATAATTACCATGTCACTACACTGTAGGACTGTTGCATTCAGGATATGACCCCTTGCATGGCATACTTGTGTACTTATATATTGTACACTCATACTTGTGCACATACATATTGTACACTCATACTTGTGTACATACATATTGTACACTCGTACTTGTGTGCTTACATACTGTACACTCATACTTGTGCACCTACATATTGTACACTCATACTTGTGTACTTACATACTGTACACTCATACTTGTGCACATACCTATTGTACACTCATACTTATGTACTTACATACTGTACACTCATACTTATACACATACCTATTGTACACTCATACTTGTGTACTTACTTATTGTACACTCATACTTGTGCACATACATATTGTACACTCATACTTGTGTACTTACATGTTGTACACTCATATTCTATACACATACATACTTGCAGATACATAGACGATTCTTTCTTGATTTTAGAGATTTGGAACCGCAAGATACTCTTTAAAACTGATTCCTTTAAAAGAGCGGTTTCCCTCAATATATGCATATTACTATTCCATGTTGCATGATATACTGATATGCTTATATTTCTTTTACATGTCGCATACATCATGCTTTATGATTATACGCATTGAGATATGTTGTTTCCATGATATTTTTGGATTTGGAAACGGTGGGTATTTCAAAAGAGAGTATGTATTGTTTTAAAAACCCGGTTACCCTTGATATGATATTTCAGTGCGTTCACCATGTGTTTTCTCGATTCTGAGAGCGACATCTGAAACCCGATTCGAGGAGAGGTAGGCACCGTCTGCGGGTACATGGTGGACCCAGTGAGGTACCCCGGGGCAAGAAAACTCGTATATGTTAGACGGTGAGCCTGGCAGGAGAGCACTACCTACCTGTGATTGTTTTTGAGCTCGGCGGATATCTGGGGGATACCGACCGGAGTTGAGAGATGAGACGGGCCAATCTGGACTAACGGAGCCCTATGTATATGAGGATTTACGTGCCGATGCTAGGCACAGGTTTCATGATGTTTTCGAGTATCGATGCTTGACACTCAGGTTCCATGATTTGATATGTCGCGAGCGACACATGTTGATTTACATCCTCATACTTCCATGCATATGCTTTATGATATTTACATGCCTGATGCTTATTGTCATTGGGTGACACGTGGACGGTTTCCACATACATATAGTTGACATTGATGACATTGATCATATAGTTGGATGATATCCACATACATATAGTTGATATTGCTGACATTGATCACATAATTGGATGATATCCACATATTCATAGACTTTATGATATAGTCGACATTGATCATAGCTCATATTTATGATATGTTATCACCTGAGGCACTGGCACGAGCATTTGGCACTACACTCATGTATAGATGTTACATTGCCACCTTATCATGCTTCAGACTTATTCATTTGAGGTTTATATATATATCTGATCGTATTGACCTAGGATTGTGTCATACATACGATTTCTGCTCTGTGATGTTTTCTATTCACGGGTTGGCAACTCACCCCCGTTATGCCACAGTTCTTGCAGGTTTTGCCATACAGGTTCCATTGCGGCTTCTGGCACACTGCTTCCCTTACGGGTGATTTGCTTTGGTAGGTGGGTTCTTTTGCATCAGAACCACCATTGTACATGTATTATTCAGTTGTATGTAGTAATTCCATCAACCAAACTTGTATATTGTTTCAGACTTAGAAAACCAGCTGTGTATTATTTCGACCTTAGAGTCGCGCGTTGTAGTATTATGGTTTTCATGCTGATTTTGAGTTTCCTTTTTGAGTTTGATCCTCGCCCTTTGGCGTTGTATATTATACTTCTTGCGTGGTTGTGACCGTCAATTGACGAAGAGCTAGCTCCCGCTTGAGGATGCCTTTTATCACTGTATATATATTATTCATGTTGTACCCCGTTTGGGGCCAGTATTTACAAAGGAAACTCTGCCGAAATTTTCAGAAAAGACTAGAGATTTTAAAAATGCATATTCGGCTTATTTATTTAAAAACCTTGTTTTTAAAAAAACGTGTTTTCTTCACTTCTTAAAACTAGTTTTCCTTATTTACTCCTTAAAAATGGTTTTAGATTTCTGGTCTTTTGGCTTACTTGAGTTAGATGAGGTCCTATAGACCTCATATGATTCAAGGGCCAGTCACGTGCTATTTCGGGTCGTGACAACATGAGTAAGTAAATAATAAGTATCGGCATAAGTCCTACAATACTGCATGATAACATGAAAATGTGAATGCATGAAATGTCTAAATGCAATGTCTAGACTAACACCTGAGAGTAATCACAATATTATGTTGATCTAGCCTTTAGCTGATTCTATCAATAAAAGATAATATGTTCTAAAGTGTACGTGACATAGCAATTACCGATGATGATGTGTGTGAGCCGGCAAATAAGTGTACGTGGAATATACGCATCATCGGTAATGGTGCTGGTGTCCTAACAGGCAGAGTTTCATACTGACTAAAGAAACATATGTATGAACATGCAACTTGATGATTACAATCTGAATGTAAAGATGAATGTGTATTAACCACTCATTTGGAATATACATATCTAACTACAACTATATGACTCGAGCCTAAACTAGTATCTATCTAACCCCTTAAGGAACTAAACTAAAGAAACTAGTCGATAGGAAATAAGAATCCACCTAAGGTCTGAGTCCATATCTCTAATAATCGGCGATCCAGCCTCAATAGCGTCACGTACGTAGTACGACTTCCTCGAATCAAGAGTGCGGATCAATCATCACATCTATGCCTCGTACGGTAAAATCCATCGTACGGCATCCCAAAGTCGGGGTACGGGTCAAGTATCACCTATGTACGTCATTATTCGTATAATATCATCAGACAATATCATGATCAAGGGTACTGTGCTATAATCGCATACATCCCAATATCATCAAACACATATCATTGTCTGTGTAAATATACATCGTCAAATGGTCCTCAGAAATATCATGTCACATATATCATATCGTGATTAAGTCATATATATCTCATATCGTGATCGAGTCACACATATAACATATCGTGATTGATTCACATATTACAGTCTGGGTTCTATTCTAGAGTCTCGTATATCTCAATGTCATCATCACCTATTATCGTTTATGTATAACTATCCATTTTTTCATTTCCCCACGATCCGCTGATATCATAGTACATCTCATATCATACTCGATCGTATTTCTTTAACTCACGGCATCACGCCCAATCATACTGACTCTTCCCCAGATATCATATATCCTCCCCATATCATGTGTATATGTTATATGTATATATATATACCTATAGAAACCTACATACAATCATATATATATACACACACACCAAGTCAAATGTATGTGTGTACGTGTGTGTGTCTACCTGAAACCTACGAATTCCCTCCAAGGCAGTCATCTTTATGGTTAAGTCTTCCTAAATCAGTCTAGTCCAACCTAAAGTCTTTAATAGGATCCTACTCGCCAAGAATCTAAGGTCACGTCCGACTTCCTAATAACAGTAAGTAATATCCCTATTCTACGTTTGCAGGGGTGCTAAACGCCATCCACCCGACTTCCCCCATAGATATACATCTACTCACCTGGCCCTTGTCTGCCGAAGTCGATGCCGCCATCCTCTTCTTCATCGTCCGAAGTCCATGTGAGGGGTATCTATACGCAAACATATATAATATCGTAAACCAAATCACGGACAAAATCAAAACAGCGCACGAACGTGCATAGGTTAAAACCTATGATCCGCTCATACAAAAGAACCAAATATCGCTCGATATCGGCGTACAAACACCGATTGATCGAGATAAAACACCAACAAACAACTCATAGTTCCAAAACTCATTATTTATAATATAAAATATGGTTTAAATTATCGAAATCTTAAAATTGATCAACTCGTCCTATTTCGAAAAAACCTAGAAAACGTCAATTTACCGTTTTACTTCAAAACTTGATGTTTAAATGAAACTAATGGTCATAATATTCATTAAATAACATAACTAGATTATATAAACTATTACTATATTTTTATCACACTAATTTGTCTTAAATTGAAAATTCTAGTTTGCAATTTTATCCGATTTCAACACCTTTTTAGCAAAAATTCACAATTCCACTACTAAACTTGATTTTGCATATTTTAGATTAAACCACTCAATGAAACCTTAAGGATGTGCTAAAACCCTAACTAGATTTTTAATCCCACATTTTAAATAAATTTCAAAAACCTAGTTTAATAAAAATAGCAATTTTGTGAAAATTTTAAAGTGAAAGCTAGCAAATTGTAACTAGATTATGTTTCACACTCAATTAACATGTTAATCTCCTCATTAACACCATAATCTAATAATAAAAACCCTAATTAGAATTTTGTCTCACCAATATATATATTTTATAAAAACCTAGTTGGCAAAATTGTTTAATTTAAACAATTTTGAAACAACAATTTACAATACATCAACCATACTAGATTTTTCATTTCTAAAAATGTTAAACTACTTATTATAACCCCACTCAATTAATAAAAACCCTAACTTCATTTTAAAACCCTCTCTTGAATTTTTTATTTAGCAATAGAACCAATTTAAAAACTAATTAAACACTTAATTAAGCTAAATTAAGTAATTTACTAACATTCAAACCAAGGGCTTAGGATTATACCTCATATATGAGATCCAACATGAAATATACCTCCAAAAGAATGGTTTCCTACTCCAAGATCCATGCTAGATGAATAAAGAATAATGGGTAGTGATGGAGCTCCTTTTCGGGCCTCCGTCAGATGTTGTCTTCCGTTGATCTCGCGGTGAACTTAGCTGATTATCCTTCGTTGCGTATGGATCTCAATGGGTTTTTAGAGGAGGAGGCGAGGTGAGGAGGTTGTTGCCGAGTACCTGCAAAGAAGTCCCGGGGTGGTTTGGTACCACCAAGAACCCTCCAACGCTCAAGTTAGTGATGAGATCCGATCAGAGTAACGGCATAAAAGTGTAAAAAAGGGCTTACTTGACCCCTCTGTGATGGGGGTTTATGTAGCGATGGCGGCACGCAACAGCAGGCACGAGAATCTCGCCGGAGGTTACGCTCCCGACGTCACGCCCGCGTAGAGAGCGGATCACCCATTAATGGGGATCGTGATGGCGTGGAACGTGGGATGTTGCGGGCGGAGAATCCGCGCATGGCGAGATTCGCGGAGCGGCGGTTACGCCTGTGAGTGGTGGAGTTGGTCGGAGGGCCGAGGAAGACGGCCTCGGCAGGGAGCTCTAGATGAGCGGGGAGGCCGAGGAGTCTTGGTCCTATGGTGGCTCGAGGCGAGCTGAATGGCCGAGGAGGCTGACTTGCAGGGGGCCTCGCGGAGGGCCAGCTTGTGCTTGCAGGTCGGGTGTAAGGCGGCCTGGTCGGCCTCTACGGGCCCTTCCTCCTCAGTCTTGGGACACGTCATCTGCCACGTGTCCTGATCTTGGAGGTCGTCGATATTGGGTGTCATCATTAGCCCCCCACTCTTGCCCCGACCATCTAGAGGGTCGGGTCAGGAGTAGACTGCCGGCACCCCCGAGATGAGTTCCTCCTCAGGGTTGTGTCGGGATGAGTCCTCGAGCCGTCAGTTGTCTTTTCCACTAGCGAATCTAGGCGAGATCTTTTCATTTAAGGAAGGTGCGCCGGTTCATGCACTCTGCAGTCGAAGCGACGGTCCACGTGTCGAGCGCCAACTGGCTGATGTGACGCGCGCAGGCCTGCGGCGTCTGATGGGGTGCAGTCAATCGCTAGGCTGCCACGTGGAACGATCTGAGCCGCTGGACGCGAGGAGCCGTTTCGGCGGGAGACGATAGGTGCCGTCGGATGAGGCCGTATGAGGTAATAAATACGAGTGGGGCCCGCCCTAGGGCTCTTACTCTCTCATATTTTCTCATTCTCAAGCCCCAGCTGCTCGGCGCTCGTCTTCCCTCCCTTGTTCCCAACTTCTGAAGAATTTCTTTCCCGGGTTAGATGTCTTCCCCTGTAGAATCAGTATACGTTGTAGGAGTAGATGTCAGGGTTCCTTTAGATGCGTCCGAGTCCCCTCGGGTAGTAGGGGCTGGGCCCTCTCTCCGGGGCCGTGAGGTGGGGGCCGCCTCTAGGGAGGAGGCGGTAGATGTAGCCCCCAGCACCTCGTGCTGGGTGAGGCATGAGGACGAGCTCGCTTCCACATTCCCCCGGGCTACACGCTTCTTCTGGCCGAGGAGGGAGAGAGGGCAGACCAGGTACGGGGCAAGGAGATCGCCCTGTATTTGGAAGCTTTTGGGACGGAATGCGCCTGCCCTTCTCTCCTGAGGTCATCGCCGCTCTGAACTTCTTCGGTTTGGCCCCTGGCCAGCTAGTGCCGAACGCGTGGAGGCTTCTCCTCGGGTTCCTGATCCGCCTAAGGCTGCAGGCAGTTCCTTTCAGTCTTTTCCTTCTCGATTCCTCCCTTGCTTTTAAGGGTCACCCCGGCGGCTGAGCTGGTGACCCGAGGTGGGTTTATTTTACTTTTAGGAAGCGGCTCGGGGTCGCCGCCGGGACTAGGGTCGTGGCCTTGCCCTCCTCCATTCATGACTGGAAGAAGAAGTTTTTCTTCGTCTCCCCTCCCGGAGGGTGAGGACCAGCCGGTGCCCACCAAGTGGTCGAGGGAGAAGAGTCTGTCGGGGAACCTGTCCGATGACCCCGCCACGGTGAGAGTGGCGTCGTGGGAACCTATCCCTCGATACGACGTGCTGCTGTCCGAGAGGGTTTTGAGCTGGGCCGGGTTTAGCCCCGTTGAGTTCGTTGGTAAGTTAGGCTTGCTTTCTGGGTTTTATGTTTTACTCGCGTTGCTGATAAGTGGGGTGTTTGTTTTGAGCAGGATCCATGGACTTCGGCGTTCTCCAAAATGCTATGCGCCAACCGAGGCAGCCTGCTAGGGCTGGGGGGCCAGCTCTTCCCGGGCGCAGGCTGCCCCCGTTCCCACCGCCCCGGTGGCGATGCACCGAGGACGCTCGGCGGCGGATCCTGCCCCGGGCCCTAGCAGAGTGTCAGGCCGGAAGCGGGCCCTGATTGTGGAGGACACGGCCTCGAAAGAGGAGATCGGCTCCCCCTCGGAGCCGCTCAAGAGGAGTTCCCGGAGACTTTCCTGGGGCCGGTCTTCGTCGACCGTTGTGGAGGAAGGGGGCTCCGGTTCACAGTGCCATCCGGGCTGTCGGTCGCGGACAGCCTCCACCACGAGATAGAGACCTCGGCCGGGGGTCGGGTTCCCGGGGGATCCTTCAAAGCTCAGCTGGCATCGATCGCCCAGGAAGCCGTGCAGGTAAGCCCCCAGTGCGCGGTGAGATTTAGTGTTGTGCTTCATATTTCTGATCCTTCTACTTTTTATGTCTTCCCAGACTCCCCAGCACGTGGCCCTCGCCCTTCGCATGGAGACCGAGGTGGTAGCACCGGCGGTAGAGGCCGCGGGCCAGCTCGCCGCGTTGCAAGAGAGCTCCAGACGGGAGTGTTCATACCATAATATTGCATTATTATATTCCCCAGTTCTAGTTATTTTACAAATAAGCAGGTTCTTTTGACCCATGTCTGCTACATAGTTGCAGGTTACAGATTCTCGGGACAAAAACAGTGAAAAAGACAAAAGACGATACAAAAGTGAGACTACGACCAATAAATGGTGGAATCTTGATCAAGCCTACACGAAGATCAGTTCACAAAGTACAAGGCAGCGCAAGGTTCAAGACTTCGTCACGAAGCAACGGTAAAAGTCCACTACAATTATTCACTGAGGAGATCTGGAAGAAACCTAGAAGTCAATCTAAGAAAAGAACTGAAGAAAATTGACGAAAACATGCACCGGAGGATTACCTGAAAAGATGAAGCTCCAAGCCCACTCTTTGGCCGCGGAACCGTGGCCAAACCCTGCCTATGGCCGCGGTTCTGCAGCCATGTATGACACGTGGCTGTGGGAAAAATGTCAGTGCGCTGAGACTCGTTGACTAGGTCTTTTTTCTTAGGGGGTATTTTGTAAAAGCAGATGTGCGAGTCAATTGTAACCTAGGGTTTCTATGAATCTATAAATAGAAGCCATAATACCTCTTTTGAGGTATGCCTCTTTTCATTTTATAAATTCAGATCTGTACTGTGTTGATGTTTGGAGAGAGCCATCAATAAAAATTAGTAAGTTCTTTTATTTCTTTACCTTAGTTTAATTTAATTTAGAATGTCTTTCAATTCCCTAATGAGCGAGTAGTCTCCTCGCTTGTTAGGGTTAGCTTTAGGGAAAGGTTTGAGAGATGAGATCTCTCACCCATTTCTTGCCCCATCACAAATAATAATTAGAACTCCATGCATACACGCACACACCTCTCCCTGCGGCACCTTACCCTTCGAGGTAACGGTGATATCATAGTATAAAGGACCGGTTGAGCGTGTTTTCCATGGAGGTTAGGGTAAGGATTGATAAAGGAAGGACAAGAACCTAGAGGAAGAAATATCTTCCCAAATGATTCTAATCCACTTTATTGATAATTACCATAACATCTAATAGACCTAAATTAGGGCATTGAAAGCGGTGAGGAAACCTTTAATCACTCAACTTACCATAGACCTAACCCTAGCAAGACTTAGATCTAGATAATCTTAGTTTCCTAATCCTAGTATAACTCAACTTAGTTTTCAGATTTAATTAAAAATATCCAGCACCCTTTGAAATTAGCTCGTAAGAACATTTAGGAAATTTACAAAATCCTTGTGGACCGACCCGTACCCACCGGCTAGCTACCAAGCGACGCCGTTCTTGATTGCGGTAATATATATTTTTGATCGTAAAATGCCTCTGAATCAAATGGCGCCGTTGCCGGGGATGGCGTGTTATTTCCTTTTTTCAATTTCGGGTTAATCTAAAAATTGAAAAATCATAAAAACTGAAAAAATTAAAAAAATATAAAAATTTATCATCTTTGTATTTTGTGAAAGGTATTTCTGTTTGAATTTTGCAGGATCTACAATCGAGTTCGGATCTGGAAAAATCCAGAGATCAAAACAGAAAAAGGCAGATCTGAACAGCAGAGGATTTCAACAACGAAACAACAGAAAAAAAATCTGGAGAAGTGAACCGATCAACCCACTGCGATTCCGCCGCCGAAACCGTGTTCTGACCGCGCATCCGCGGCGGCTAGGTGACGTCAGCACCTGCAAAGTTTTCTCGGGACTCGAGTCGACTCCTCCACCGCGGAACCACCGCGACCTGGTCACTTCAGCTGGTGAAAAAATCTCTGTTTGTTTTCTTTCTCTCTCCTCTGCAAATATCAATATATCTTCTGTGAAATCTCCTGCAGGATTCTTTGCGTTAAAAAAAATCTTTCCCCTTCCAATAACTGATCTTGTGCAGGATTCTTTACGCCGCGCTTAAAATAAAAAATTTATTGCAAGTGGTTTTTTCTGTTTTGCATATCTTTAATCGGATTTTAAGGGGCTTGAGACCAATTCAGATTGGGTGGGGATTTCATCACCCTTCCCAGGACCCCAGTAATCACATAAGGCATTTGCATTGACCAATCTTTAATTAAAAAATACTAGACTCGGCCCTAAGAACGTCGCGCTCAATAGGATAGAGGACTAGTTGTAGGCATCGGCCGTTGATCCTAACCTGACTTTGCGGTGTCTAGGCAAGTGTGTCTAAGGCGAGTGGTTACTTAATTAGGACCACTACTTTCATAGTGGGGAGCCTCCCACTCATCTAGCACTTACCTGGCCGCAATTGGTGGTGAAGAGGCGGTTTGAGGTCCTATTTCTAGCCCTTTGGAACAGTTAGGAGCTGTCTAGCTAACCTAGGTGACCCTAGATCTAGGCCTGATTGTGCATTTTTGGTTGATTGCATTTTTGTCTAAGCCCTTTATCAAAAATCTTTTTTGCAAACAGTTCCAAATAAAGAGAAAAAGAAAAGAAAAAAAAGGAATTTTTTTTATAAAAACTTGTAAAATTTTGTCGCTAAGAAATCCGTGCACCCCACATTCTTTCTCTTCTCCTTTCTTCCATCATGGGTACCCCACCTCATAAATCTCTTGCCGAACTTTGGTACCCTGAACCAAACTTTGCCTCTTACGCGAATTGTTTCAGTCGATTTAAGGATGACCCCTCCATACCCAAAATTTCTTTGAAAGATCGAATAGAAGCGTCTAGGAGAAACAGTTCGACTTTGCAATCCACTTTGTATCGACCATTTCAACCTTCACCATCTTCTTACGTTGATACTCCTTCTTCAAGTCCTATTGTAAATCCTAAACCCATGTCTATTGCTGAGCATATTGAACAATCTTGTAGCCGATCTTTCACTCCTCTCAACACATCTAGTTCTAGGGATCAACAAGTCCATTCACCTTTTTATCCAAATGTTGATCCTACTCCTGCCCAACCATCCAATTCCTACCAGTCCTACCCGACTTTCCCACCTTCACTAGACATTGCTTCTACACAGCCATTTGAGAGTTTCACGTATCCAAACAATTTTGAATCTTTTACCGAAACCCCTTCACAACCCATGTCTGGTTTGGAACAGTCGTTAGAAGCCTATATGGTAGCAACAAACAAAATGCTAAGGAATGTGGATGCGTCCATAGCCGCCCTTATACGATCTAATGAACCGGTAGCTAGTTTCCAACTAGCTCCAAATTTTTCAATGTATGAGGAGGCATTTGGACAGAGTGACAATTTGAGAGGAGAGAGTAAGTTATACACCTTTTCAAATCAAACCTACCCATACCCAATTGAATCCAACAACTCCAGTTTTCAAACATGTGTCCAAAATGATGAGTTGTGCGACTTTGTAGTGCTTGATTTGCCAGATTGTGCAGAATCTCTTTCGAGTGAAACCACACCTAACCCTTTCGATCTTTACACCTCCACTCTAGAACCTGAATTGATAAATACCCATACTTTTGATGAGGTGTCAGAAAAAATTAATTTTCACTTGATTGAGGATATAGACGCCGGGAATATTTTGGATGATGAACCCGTAAATTTGACTGAAATTTTATCTCCAATTCATCATCCCGAGTCATTAATTGTTTCTCCTGAACTTCATATGCGTCTTGATTTTGATGATAATAGCATGGATAAGCTAAATTTTGAGGAGACTTATGAGGATAGTATTGAGGAGAGTATTGAGGATAATATTGAGGTTGAACCATTTTTGTTTGATGTGTCGGATTTTCCAATTCATCCTCCTGAACCTTTAACTGTTATACTTCCTAAATCAAACCCCCTCCTTTCCATCGTTCCGACCACGCATAAGATCACACTTGAAGACTGTGAGCTTGAAAAATTTCTCTTTGAATCTGACACAGTTCTCACAGACGATAACGATTACGAGTGTTTCACTTTTTTGGACGATGTTAAAAACTCACCTCCCGAGTTTGAGTCCTTTACATTTTCAGATGAGTTAGTTGAACCATCAGACTCGGTTGCTTACAGTCATTTCGAACCATTGATGGAATCTTTCAAGTTCGAGATAGATTACTTAGGTGAGATTAAGACTATCCCTCAAGCACTCCCTTTCGTCCTTCCTATCGTTTCGACCACGCAAGACTTCGTCGCGTCTCCATTTTCAATGGAGGGTTTACCAAGTTCGACGTACCCATATTTTCTTGCGAATCTTGAGGGATTTGACCCAATTTCTTAACGAGTTGATAGATTGGCACAATCGCTTTTAACACATCGGTCATCACAAATTGCGCTAATTTATTCACTCGATTACACTCTCAAGATCGTACTACACTTCTTTCTATTTTCCGCCATTCTTCTCCTCCACCGAGACCATATTCCACTCTTCTTCCCACACGGTCTCGTGTGCTTCTCATTTCTTTTCTTTCCACTCCATTTTTTCACCAACTTTACCATTACCATGATAAGATTTTTGAATGGTTGGTGCTAACCTTTGGCTTGTGTAAGGCCTTGTTCAGTTTGGGGAGGACCTTGTTGTATATATGTATATATATATATATATTTTGTTTTCTTTTTCTAATAAAAACAAAAAAAACAAAAAAAATTTCAAAAAAAATAATTTTTTTTTTATAAATAAATAAACAGGGGAGTGCCGACATTCTCAACTCTCTTGGTGTAGCATGACAGTGAGGACACTGTCAAGTTTAAGTTTGGGGGTGTGCTCGGTAAGTCTTCTTCCTTCGCATTCATTTATATATTCTTGCATTTGCATACTTATTTTTAAAACCCATAAAAATTGAAAATTTTCAAAAATTATAAAAATTAAAGTATTCAATTTTGGCCCTAATTGACTTGAGTTTGACAAAAAGATTAACTAGCTAGGAACAACTAGATTTAGACTTAGTAAATTAAAAACCCTAAAAATAATCTTTCTTAAAATTTAACGGTAGAAAGTATATTTCTTTGTAGTTTATTTAGAAATAGGCAAATTTCGAGTTCACTTCTTGGGCTAAGTTAAAACAAGGGAAAAGTATTGATGTTTTTATTAAAGTATAAGTTTGAAAAATAATTCCTAGCTTAAGTCTAAATTCTGAAAATATATACCCTACAAATTGCACAAACACGCATCTTGAAACTTGGAATAGTAGAAGAGACCTTGAAATGCTCTTGTCTAAAGTCCTTAGTATGAAGGAAAAAAAAATTCAAGTGTGAATAAAGAAAAAAAAATGAACACTGGTTTTTGTGATTACTTAAGGCTGCAAAAATAGAAAAAATATTTAGCGAAGGTGCTTCATCACCTAGTGCCTTAGACCAACTGGTTTGGGAGTCACTGCTAAAGCCTTAGGTGTTACAAGACTAGGAATTACGCTTTAATGTGCAAACACATCTTATAATCGGTTGTTGGTACCTCAAGAAGTATTAACAATCGCATGGAGGATGTGTGAGCGAAATTCATCTAAAAATTCACCAATTAAAGAAGTGCTTTGGACGACGGACAAGAGTATGATTGCTTGATTTGAATTTCCAAGTGTAGGGGTTATACACACACACACGTAGGGGTATGTGATTGGGGTTTAGATAAGAGATAGGAATGAAGAATAGGACTTGTATCTTTAGTAGAAATGATAAAAATTCCTAAGTTGAGATAGAACCCTAGAAGGAAAACTTAAGAGATACCAAAAGCTAAGTCTACAGAATATATATAATCTTAAGTTAAATAATAAGGAAGCGTGAAGAATATGGGTGGATAATTTACGAGTCGAAGATAATAGAATTCCTTGTTGGAAAACTTAATTGGAGAATAAAAGTCAATGGGCCGAATTGATAGGATTTTGTGGGTAGTATCCGCTGAAAACCCTCAGGAGACAACACTCCTCCTACTAGGGACACCTAGAGGTTTAACGGCTTGTTGCACGAGCTCAGTGTAATCGCGTTTCCCTGCGAAAGTGAGGTTAGGTTTTTGTTGAGAATAAAACTAGGTTTGCACGAGGACGAGCAAAACATAAGTTTGGGGGTATTTGTTCATACCATAATATTGCATTATTATATTCCCCAGTCCTAGTTATTTTACAAATAAACAGGTACTTTTGACCCATGTCTGCTACATAGTTGTAGGTTACAGATTCTCGGGACAAAAACAGTGAAAAAGACAAAAGACGATACAAAAGTGAGACTACGACCAATAAATGGTGGAATCTTGATCAAGCTTACACGAAGATCAGTTCACAAAGTACAAGGCAGCGCAAGGTTCAAGACTTCGTCACGAAGCAACGGTAAAAGTCCACTACAATTATTCACTGAGGAGATCTGGAAGAAACCTAGAAGCCAATCTAAGAAAAGAACTGAAAAAAATTGAAGAAAACATGCACCGGAGGATTACCTGAAAAGATGAAGCTCCAAGCCCACTCTTTGGCCGCGGAACCGCGGCCAAACCCTGCCTATGGCCGCGGTTCTGCGGCCATGTATGACACGTGGCTGTGGGAAAAATGTCAGTGCGCTGAGACTCGTTGACTAGGTCTTTTTTCTTAGGGGGTATTTTGTAAAAGCAGATGTGCGAGTCAATTGTAACCTAGGGTTTCTATGAATCTATAAATAGAAGCCATAATACCTCTTTTGAGGTATGCCTCTTTTCATTTTATAAATTCAGATCTGTACTGTGTTGATGTTTGGAGAGAGCCATCAATAAAAATTAGTAAGTTCTTTTATTTCTTTGCCTTAGTTTAATTTAATTTAGAATGTCTTTCAATTCCCTAATGAGCGAGTAGTCTCCTCGCTTGTTAGGGTTAGCTTTAGGGAAAGGTTTGAGAGATGAGATCTCTCACCCATTTCTTGCCCCATCACAAATAATAATTAGAACTCCATGCATACACGCACACACCGCTCCCTGCGGCACCTTACCCTTCGAGGTAACGGTGATATCGTAGTATAAAGGACCGGTTGAGCGTGTTTTCCATGGAGGTTAGGGTAAGGATCGATAAAGGAAGGACAAGAATCTAGAGGAAGAAATATCTTCCCAAATGATTCTAATCCACTTTATTGATAATTACCATAACATCTAATAGACCTAAATTAGGGCATTGAAAGCGGTGAGGAAACCTTTAATCTCTCAACTTACCTTAGACCTAACCCTATCAAGACTTAGATCTAGATAATCTTAGTTTCCTAATCCTAGTATAACTCAACTTAGTTTTTAGATTTAATTAAAAAGATCCAACACCCTTTGGAATTAGCTCGTAAGAACATTTAGGAAATTTACAAAATCCCTGTGGACCGACCCGTACTCACCGGCTAGCTACCAAGCGACGCCGTTCTTGATTGCGGTAATATATTTTTGATCTATAAAATCTCTTTAAATCAGGGAGCAGGAGGCGATGTCGGCGAGGATCGCCGCCCTGGAGGGCGAGGTGAATGCCGGGAAAAAGAAGGTCGCCCGACATCGCGAGGCCGCCACAATCGCCGAAGGCAAATTCGAGGACTCCCAGGTGCTCGCCGGCAACCTCAAGAAGACGTTGAAGACCCTCCGGAAGGAGTTGGGGGCGACGGCCGAGGCCTATAAGTCGGCGGAATTGAGGGCCGTAGAGAGCTACAAGGGGTCGAGGGACTTTTACGATGACCTAGCCGTGGACACGACTCGCATCTGGCACAATGCCCTTGATGCCGTCAAGTCTAGGTTGCCGAAGTTCGACGACACGGGTCTGCGGGCCGAGTTCCCCCTCATGGGCGTCGAAGAGCAAGGGGAGAAGCTCCCGGCGGGGAAGGGGCCGAGGACCCAGCGCCTCCAGTGGTGGAGGTTGAGGACCTTGAGGTCGTGCCCGGGTCTGAGGTGTAGAGCCCCCGCTCTCCTGTCTTCATTTTGTTTTTCTTTTGGGTTTTGTAAGGCTGAGGAGCCATAGAATACCTTTGTAAAAAACTTATGTTTGGCAGTAGCAATGAAGTTTTTCTTCTTCAGTTGTGATAAAGTTTTCCTTTCTGCCATCTGTTTGCGAAGAATACTCGCTTTGGGTTATTTTTACTTATGTTGTGCTTTCATGTCAGGTTGGCCCTCTGTCTAACGATCGTACGTCGAACTGACTGTAGTTTTTTTACCGACGAGCATCTCCGAGGAGGTATCTCATTGGGCCCCGAGGTTGAGGGGGAGATCGTTTAGGCTTGGACAGACCTGACATTCATTTCTGATTTAGAGTATCGGTCGTCATCTGGGGGTGACCGGGTGGGGTGGCCGAGCAGGGTAGCTGCTCGGTCGTCTTCTTTCGAGGGCTTGGTTCTTTAAGGACGGTGGTAGGAAGCTACCAGACGTCGATGGTCAGGCAAGGACCCGACCGCCTCGGGGAGGAATATTGATCGTCGGCGTGTGGCAAGGAAGCCGCCTGCTATGGATAGCCGAGCGAGGGGACCTCGGGCTCGGCTGCCTCTGGGAGGGCTTTCAGATCCTTCAGGACGGGGACTGAGAAGGGTTACTGCCCAGTGCCTCTTGGTGAGGACTTTGATCCCAGTCGGTTGTGGTAGGAAGCTACCAGCCGGGGATAGCCGGGCAAGGACCCGACTGCCTCTGGGAGGACTTTGGTCCTTGGCGCGAGGAAAGCTATAAGGCTGTAAGAAGCCTACCCAGGACCTTTGGCCGGGCAGGGTTACTGCCCGGTGCCTCTTGGCGAGGACTTTTTTCCTGAAAGATAGCCGAGTGAGGGAACCTCTGGCCTCGACTGCCTCTGGGAGGGCTTTTTTGATCCCCGGCGTTGTGGCAGGGAAGCTGCCCGCGGGGGATAGCCGAGCGAAGGAACCTCTGGCCTCGACTGCCTCTGGGAGGGCTTTTTGATCCCCGGCGCCGTAGCAGGGAAGCTGCCCGCGGGGGATAGCCGAGCGAGGGAACCTCTGGCCTCGACTGCCTCTGGGAGGGCTTTTTGATCCCCGGCACCGTGGCAGGGAAGCTGCTCGCGGGGGATAGCCGAGCGAGGGAACCTCGGGCCTCGACCGCCTCTGGGAGGGCTTATTGATCCCCGGCGTTGTGGCAGGGAAGCTGCTCGCGGGGGATAGCCGAGCGAGGGAACCTCTGGCCTCGACTGCCTCTGGGAGGACTTTTTGATCCCCGGCGTCGTGGTAGGGAAGCTGCCCGTGGGGGATAGCCGAGCGAGGGAATCTCGGGCTCGGCTGCCTCCGAGAGGGCTTTTTTGATCCCTGGCGTTGCGGCAGGGAAGCTGCCTGCTGGAGATAGCCGAGTGAGGGAACCTCGGGCTCGACTGCCTTTGGGAGGGCTTTTTGGTTCCCAACGTTGCGACATGGAAGCTACCTGCTGGGGACGACCAAGCAGGGAAGCCGCTTAGCCAAATCTTGACGAGGTGTAGCCTGGCCGTTGAGCTGTAGGTGTGAGGGATGGGAACGGTCGGGGCAACGACGAGCGCAGCCATCGCATTGAATGCGAGGGGAGGTGAAGCGATAGGGGCGCGTCGCTTCGTTCCCACCGGATAACGCTCGATGGACGCCGCGTGGCGGCGACTCCCTAGGCGAAAGCGGGCGACTGTTGGGCAGCGCAACGGGCTATATAAGGAGTACTGGTCCTCCCCCCTTCGCAGACAGGCCATCGAGAATGGAGGATTTTCCGTTCACCATCCCGGACATCGTCAGCTTTGAAGATGTGTACCTTTACGACCCCTATTGCACCGAGGACACGGTGCAGTTGGTTTATGGGTGCATTGAGGATCACTTTGGCCGGTTGCTCCCCAGACGCTCCTCCCTGCTGCAGTTACTGATGTACTCCATCTGGAGGGCATCGCCGGGGCTTTACAACCCCGTGTCGGAGCTGCTCTTCGATGAGGCCGTGGGCAAGCTGCGGTCTTTGAGGCGCTTCGGCCTAATCTGCACGAACTGGCTGGCCCGCTCAGAGGCGCTCGTCCGCGAATGCTACGAGCTGAGGCTCGGGGTCGATGCCCATGGGGGGAACCAGGGACAAAGGCTGGAGCTTGCGAGGCCCCGGCTGGTGGAGAATTTTACCGAGTACCACGAACAGTGCTCGCTGCACCCCGTTCCCCCACTATTGTAACTCCTCCTTTTTTTTGGCTGCATGTATGGCTGAGGAGCCCATAATACCCTTTGAATAAAACAAAGCTTTTTTTTATTTTTCGCAATGCTTCGTTGATCTTTATTAAGCTTAACAGTAGATCTTAAGAAGAACTCGCATTGCTTAAAAAAAGGTACAGGCTAAAAGATGACTTTATTGGCTTGGGCCGAGCTCCCTGAAGGGCTGTCGGCCCCCGCGCTTGGCATAAGGCATGGGGCTCCCTGAGCTCCGGGCTGGCCGTCCGCTGAAACAAGCATGATCTGGCCGATGGTCAGGTCGGTGGGAGGGCGAGGCTGCTCTTGCTCGCGATCGGCCTGCCGTTTGTCCCAAAGGTAGGTGGCGAGGTGCCCAGACCGGATGAGCTCCTCGACGTAGTCCCTTAATTGTTTGCAGTCCTCCGTGGCGTGGCCCGGCACCCGGTGGAAAGCACGGTAGGGGCCCCGGGTTCTCTTAGCGACCTGATGTGGGACTGGGGGGAACTTGAAGAACCCCTCATTCTGGGCCTCCTCCAGCAACACCGCGAGGGAGACGTTGAGGTGGGTATACTCCTGGAACTTCGGGTGGTAGGGCTGCTGACGCTCTGGCCTGTCCTCCCGAATCATTTTCTTCTGGTTGGGCCGATCCGCCCGAGGAAAGTAGGCATTCACTTCGGATTCCAACTGGACCTTGCGCTCGGTCCATGCCTTGACTTCGGCCATGGTCTTAGGTTGAGCCAGCGCGAAGGAGCACAACCATTCTTTGCGCCTCAGACCAGACCTGAGCGCCGTTATGACGGTCTCGTCCCGGTGCTCGGGCACCTCGAGGAGGACGTTGTAGAAGAGGATGATGTAGGCCTTGAACGTTTCCTTGTCCTCGCTTTTAACCGTGAAGAGGTAGTCGACTGTGCGCTTCTGTCGACGGTTCCCCATGAAATGGCCGAGGAACTGGGTGGCCAGCTCATCGAAGGTTGAAATTGAGCGGGGCTCGAGCCCCCGGAACCAGTCCCGACCCGTACGGATGAGGGTGGCCGGGAAGGCCCTCCACTGGGCGGCGTCGGAGTGATCTTGGAAGCTCATTCCCGCGGTGAAAGCATCCAAGTGGTCCTTCGGGTCGGTTTTCCCGTCGAACAGAGAGACCTTCGGGGGCTTATTACGCGAGGAGACGCGCACGACGAGCAGTTCCTCAGTGAATGGCTTCATGAGCGAGTTGGAGGCGTACTTAGTCCCATCGCTCGAGAAGTGAGCTTCTCGGCGCATGCCTTCGACCTTCTTCTCGAGGGCGTCGAGCCGACCGTAGTACCTCGAGGAATCGGCGCCTCGGGATTCCTGGGCCCCGCTGCGGGCGGACTGCGTCTGGGGGCGGCCCCGGTTTCTCCCGATAAGGTGCCTCAGGTCCCGAGATGGGGTAGCCCTTGAGTCGCCGGGACAGACCCCTTCTGTGCGTCCCCACCGACCGTGGTGGGGTCGGCCACGCAGGAGAGGCGACTGACATTTCCTCAGGGGGGTAAGGGTCGCGAGGAGGCTCGAGACGTGGCTCCCTGGCGGCGGATCTCGGCGTAGAGCCCTGGGGCACCCAGCGGGCCTCAGGGAGCACCGGTTCGAGGGACCGGTGGTGAGGGGATACAACCTGCTGGTGGTTGGCCGTCCAGACAGGGACAGAGTCTTCTGGAGGCGGAGGAGCAGCGATCTAGGGCCCGGGCGCGGGCATTTGGACGCGGATGAGGCCCTCCACGAGGAATTGTAGATGATCTATTCGGCCTGCGAGGGCGTTGATGACGGTCATGGGGGGAGGTTCATCCCCACCTTCGGTGAGCGGAAGGCGGCGGCTGGTACCGGGATCCCCAGGATGGTCGTCTGCCATGAGAGAGTAGATAGGAAGGTCACCTTTGTATTTTGTGGAATTTAACGTTCCCACAAACCGCGCCAACTGATGGAGCTCCTTTTAGGGCCTCCGTCAGATGTTGTCTTCCGTTGATCTCGCGGTGAACTTAGCTGATTATCCTTCGTTGCGTGTGGGTCTCAATGGGTTTTTAGAGGAGGAGGCGAGGTGAGAAGGTTGTTGCCGAGTACCTGCAAAGAAGTCCCGGGATGGTTTGGTACCACCAAGGACCCTCCGACGCTTAAGTTAGTGATTAGATCCGAGCAGAGTAACGACATAAAAGTGTAAAAAAGGGCTTACTTGACCCCTCTGTGATGGGGGTTTATATAGCGGTGGCGGCACGCAGCAGCAGGCCCGAGAATCTCGCCGGCGGTTACGCTCCCAACGTCACGCCCGCGTAGAGAGCGGATCGTGTAAGTGCACGGCGGCGCCCCGGCCGTCAATCCGACGGCAAAATGCGGAAGCGGTGATAAACTTTAATTTTTCTTGAACTGGCAAACCGCCGCGCACTAATACCCGGATCGAACCATTAATTAGTCCTAGCTGTCTACAAGAAAGGGAATAGAGATATACCGACGATCCAAGTCCTCCGGTCTTCTCGTCATCATCCCGATCTCCTGCGGAATGTCCCGTCTCCTCCTCGTCGCCGGAAGTGCACCACATCGCCTACTTCTTTTACAGGCTCCCACCTCAATGCCGAGGCAACTCGGGCACGAAGCCGGCTACTCGACGTGCCCAAGGTTCGCTGTAGAATATGTAGTCCTCAAGTCTCACTTTGGGGTTGTGGAATTGCCATTTGGTGGAGGAATGATACTTGGAGCTTTTAGGATTGATCTTGTGGGATTTTTGCAACATGAAATGAAGCAAAATCCCACACCAAAATGTTTGGACAGCCCCACCAAGAGAGTGGCCGGCCATGGCTTGGTGAGAGGAGAGAATGGAGTGAGTGGTAAAGCATGAGAAAGATATGCCATAATCCAAGGGAGAGAAAGAGAAGGCTATCATGCAAAGAATCATCATTCCAATAATCCCAACACTCAACCAACAACCATGATAGCAAATAAAACAACACTCCAACACCACCATCATCACCTCACAAAGTCAAGCAAGAAAGGTCAAGGGATGGGCTCTATCATGAAACCATCATGATACAAAAAGTCAAGGTCAAAAGAATGGTGCACCATCATGATCCAAGGAAATATGCAAAGACCCCCTCCACAAACACTTATTTGCAACAATGCAAATAAGCCCTCCTCCACCAATCTTCGGCCAATGAACGATACAAAGGAAATCGGCCGAAACGAAAAGCAAACTGGCAACTCCAGAAAACTGGTCCCGTAATAAATTACAGGAAAACCCCGATACTGTGCATACACACCCGCATCTGTATTTCGACCGAAATACAAATGCAATGAGACAAAATCTCCACTGTACTATACTAGGATCCGGCTTAAACCAAAGCCGGCCAGTAATATCCGTTCGATCCTGATCCGTGCAATACCGCACGTATCTGATCGAACCCTGCCATAAAACCATACGGCCTATAGTACAAACTGTCCGATCCTGATCCGTGCAATACCGCACGTATCTGATCGGACCTTGCCATATCTCCATACGGCCTCTACAACCTTTCGCCCGAAAGCTGAGTAACAGAATGTGGGGGACTCTAAAGACTCGTCAACACCTTGGTTGTGGATTTAACCACTAGCACGTCAGAGGTATAAGCCAATACGTAACGGGCTACCAGGTATTGACCAAAAGGGACGTCTGTGAGCGAACTCAGCCTGACTCCCTACTGAGCCTGTCAGTGACAATATCCGTACAGTCCGGTCCGTTCGTCTATGAGCATCGCATGGTGGGCCTAGGGGGTTGGTAAAAGTCAGACCCCCAAAAGCGGTACAAGTCGTGTCGGAGTGTAGCCCAGAACACCCTGAGATACTACTGGAATACCTACCAGTAAATCTCCTTACCTCGGCCGAGGGCTTCGTGTAATGGCTCTCCTAGACACAGCACGACCTCACCCCCAATACCGGGAGAGATGAACCCCTGAAGATACGCTCACTGCCTCCATGTGGCTCGGGACTGTACCCAACTAAAACCTGTTTGCACGACTCCTTTGAGCCGTGGTAGGGTAGTAATCAAAGTACAGTGGGAACTCACACGAGACAAATGACGATCCCCAGGTCGATGAACTAACCTGTACACATGTCACCAGGGAACTGCCATCTGACGTCTGGTATATGACCAACTAGCATGTTCCCGGCGAGTCCTGTCCGGTGTACTCATAACCCAATGAGCACCTGTATACATCTTAGGTGATCCAACTGACACCAGTGGCTTGTGAGACCGGCCACCGCCCCTCGTCGGGGTCTCGACTGTATACACTAGTCTACTCTGGAGTATCGATGCCCTGTCTCGAAACTCACACGACTAGGGACCATTTAAGGATATGCTTATAGACCCTCTCCTATAGACTCCTACTAGAGTGATCGACCTAGATCCTCTAGCAGCGTGACTATACAGAAGTCAAGATCAGGACTTAGAGCAACTGTCAGGTCACCAAACAGTACACGATGATAAAGGTAAACAGATAAAACATACTAGCATCTCGATACGGAAGACTGTCCTACGAGTCCTCATCAATCATTGCAATCACGTACTGTGACATAATGACATGTGGGCACTATCTCCAGACAATCGCACTTCACAAAATCTACTCAAGGCTAGTATTGCGACTGCGCATCTCAACCTGCTAATACAGCGAATGACTAACAGTAGTCGCTTCTACTAGTCCTGTATCTCACAACTAGCTCGTTTGCGAAACTATTGCGTTCGAGGAATAGCCTCAGTGAGTGGATCCGCCTTGATGTTTCTTTCTATGTCTCTCTAAATCTCATGTTCGCGGAGAAAACCATCTCCCGAAATGAGCAATACCTGTCTTAGAATGTGTCTGGATGTCTGATGGGACATAGCTCATAAATGAACTCCAAATCCAAACTTCTTAGACTGTATCGTCAACCGAACTTAATCAGTATCCTGCGCCATGCCACCCTCAGTATTGCCTTGGACCACCTGTCCAAAATACTGCCCCTCGTCGGAAGGAAAAACTATAACTCTGACAACCTCCTTGTCGTCCATGTCACCTCGGAAGCCTGGAATGATAACTGTCTTCCGAATGAGGCTGTCGTTATCATATCCCTAGAACATCCACTTATGTTCTGTAACTGCTTCCGACTGTTTTTCCAGGATTGGATCAATGTCAACTTATTGCATCTAGTGCAAGAACAACATCTGGTGTGGTACTTGACATCTCATGATTGACTCAATTGCCTGAGCAAGTGATCTGCCAATCATGCACATCCCTCTCCCCTTTAGTCTGTAAGACACCTCTAGAGAGGGTGACTCCGTCGCCTGCAGGTACACTACCATGCCAGGAGTCGTTCATCCTAAATACTCATAGAATGCTGTCTAAGTACCCAGATTGGGAAACCACCCAAATCTAGATCTAAAACCATAGATCTAGTAACCAGTATGTCTGATACAAAATCCATTTCCTTTGTGGAGAAACCACTGTGTGACGACCAAAGTATAACCGACTGTAGTATAGGAGTTTCCTTTCCTACTATGTGTATGTCATCCAAATACCAGGATATCACACCCTACTACCTTCTCAACAGATCCATCCCCTATTCTGATGAAGTCAAACCTATGACTGTCACGTCAGAAATAGATGATCTATCTTCGCTACATCTGCTTTAGTCTATAAATAGACATAAGCTACCTGTCCACCAATGCTTCCGTTGCTCCCACTGACTACGACAACCCTCTGGCAGAGTCATATACACGTACACTTCTAAAGCGAGTTCAGAACGACGCTATACTCATCCTCCCGCCGGGTCTCGCAGCCTGGAACAACAGCAATGGTAATTGTGGGTAAACAAGAACTTCCCTGTCACCGTCCTTGAGGCTACCGTAGTACCTCTCGGGTGCCTGAAGTTACCCACCGTATCTGCGGAGTGGCCAATGGAATGTCAATCCAGATTGAATCTTTAGGTTCCTTATCAAATCTTCAGTAATCGTTTGTGGTTCTGGAATCACTTCCAGTTCTACCATACTCCCACTACTGTTTTCTGAAAAAAAATCCATTTTTAATAAAACTGTGGCGAGTCTGGAACAATATTGCTATTGTTCATCCGGATGGTAGAAAGTCAACCCTCGTCATAGCCTGGGTCAACCCACAAACAGCCATTACAGAAACGTGCCTTGAGTTGTCAAGTGTCTGGTTTTAATCATAAACCGGACAACTCCCCGTACCTTAACATCGTTAAGATATGAACTGTTCTATATCATATATAGAACCAGAGGCACTGATTTAATTGAACCAGATTCAAATCATGCAACTGTCTCCAGTGCATGTCAACTAAATGGAGAGAGGCCGATCAGCGTTACTCAACTTAGGAATGCTTCCAATTATGAGTAACCTGAAAGAGAAGTAAGTTCTCTTAATCATTACTATCAACTGAATACCATATACAAGTATCTACATCTTCGATCATTTTGAAGAATCCCGATACTTGCTGTACCTGGTTCTCTACTCTATTCAAATACCTATAACTTCTCAAAATTCGGACCCTGTGTTTCCACGAAACACCTGTCTAAAAACTAGAGAAGTCATAAGTAAACCGAATATAGTACGAGGACCAACCCCTCTGTCCTGATGGACCCTGGACAACATACAATACTCTGTATAAGTCCCTTGAGTCTGAAAACTCATTCACTGTGTGTCGTAGGTTGAAAACTGTACTTATGGTTAAGAAGAATTACACCGCTGTTTAATGCTCCTTACCTAACCATCCACTGATATAGGTAAATATCATAGACATAATTTCAAAAAAGGTATATCTCACTCTATGAAAATAGACGTACAGATATATCAATTTGAAATTGGTGCACAACAGCGGATATTCAAAACCAAATATTTTGCCGACCGGCAAACAGTCCAGATGACTTCCTCAAATATCACCGATTACAACGAATCCCGATATAATGAGGACGATCACCCAATTCCCAATAACTTACTCCCACTCATCATCTGTAAAACCATACAGATGTGAGAATTATACCTGGTAAATACATACCCTGGGGTAAGGACTAATTAGGAAATCAGTTTTCCTTTAACATTACACAGTGAGACTGAAACATCGAAATGTTTCGATGGGGTATACTGGTATTCCTAGTAATGCCTCTTCCAGATTCACGACTGTAACCGTATAATTCTTTGCCACCTCTCCAAATCCCTTCATATGTCTTTAGTCTTTACCTTCTGCACACCCCTTTAGGCCAAATGGTTTTCTTCCTTCCCTACCGTTCGGCACCAGCCTATGGTTTGGAAGAAGACTATCCAATAAGCATAATGGGTGTACTGTCCCAATCCTAGGAACACTCGCAATGAGAGAGGGTGAAGATAAAAGACAACCGAATAAATCTTATTCCTATTTCTCCTGGACCAGAATCCATCCCCGAACTGGAACAAGTTCCTTTCGAGTTCGTATATAACCATACGATGGAGTATCCAATAAACTGTGGATCTTCGTAGTGATACGGAGTGTCCTGGAGAAATACAAAGGTGATTTAGGATTGGCGAAGGAATACTTGGTTTGGTCGTGAATAGCAGTCGCAATTTACTTTGCCCTCTTACTAATCCCTTGCTTTGTCTTAACTTAATACCTTCTGTACACCATCGTTAGGCTAATTGGTTTTCTTCATTCCCTACCGGTCGGCTCCTGCCTATGGTTTGGAAGAAGACTATCCAATTTGCATAATAGGTGTACTACCCCTAAACCAAGGAGTACTCGTAACCAGAGAGAGGGTAAAAGGAAAAGACAACTGAATAGTCCTATCCGTTTCCTCCAGAACCTGAAACCATG
The DNA here is from genome assembly GCA_030015575.1 of Agapanthus africanus. Classification (NCBI taxonomy): domain Eukaryota; kingdom Viridiplantae; phylum Streptophyta; class Magnoliopsida; order Asparagales; family Amaryllidaceae; genus Agapanthus; species Agapanthus africanus. The sequence continues at coordinate 300,797,696 of CM057343.1, read as the reverse complement.
CTCGAATAAATTCCTTCGAGTTCGTATCTAACCATACGATGGTTTTGTCCAATGGAAGTGGACGTTCGTAGTAATATGGGGTGTCCCGGAGAAAAGGGTAAAAATAGGAGTGGCAATGAGGTTTGCAACTCTGACAATCCAAAAGCCAGTGTTAAGAAGGTTCGGTTAATTTGGTCTCTGAGTCATAGTCTTAGGGTCGGGTCAATGGTCGCTGCCAAAGAGAGAGAGAAAAGAAACACTCAGCGTGCACTCTATCCTAGATCAGAATGGTTACCAATTTATCTAATCTGGAAACCTCCCACTGTACCTCAAATTCTCCTCCAAACCTGAATGAAGAATTAGTCGGGGTCACCCGAGGAGTAAACTAACTCATCAGTGGGAATCGGGATCCAACTATCATCGCATGATAACGTGACGGAATCCGCTCACATCATCATACTCCAGATGGTATGCGCATATCTGGCAAGTTTCAGTTCTTTTGAAACTCCCGATGTGATTTTTGCCCCATGCTCTTATGACCTTGGCGTGAGGTCAAAATATCATAAGTCACATGTCAAGTTCTACCCGTCATTATCCAGGTTAATTTGAACCCACCCGTACATACCCTTGACGTAGGCCAAAATAGTAGTACGACTGTCCCAAACCAACACATCTATCTATGCAACAGATAAATACCCGGCAGCTACCAATCACTATGCCTTGGCGTGAGGTCAAAATACATAGCTTGAATACTACCGAATATTTAACTGAAATGACGGAGGGCTACGAATAGTTTCTGGCGAAAACCTTTAACGTAATGAACTTGATATCGTTGAAGGAACGGATAGCTTTTAAAAATATAGTGACGAAAACCATTGCTAAAGAGGTCACTCCCGGTGAAGGGATCTCGACTCTTTCCCCGTAGAATGAGGTGCAGGATATTCCAACTGAATACCACGGTGCAAAGCAAAAGTAATCGGCTATAGTGAAGTTAATGCCCTGACGCAAACTTTTGTCCAAGGTGTCACTCCCGGTGAAGGGATCTCGGCCCTTGCCTCGTCGACTGAGGAGCAGGATATTCCATCTGAATACCACGATGCAAAACAAAAGTGAACGTCCTTGCAATAACAGCTTTTGAAAAAGTGTTCCAACAACATCAGATTAGGTTTGTTTTTAACTTGCATTGATCCGAATCAACGCAGTCCCATCAATTGATCACACCAAAAAGAACGAAAATATACTGATGTACGTATATGCCATCCGCATTCGCCACTGGGTCCCGTCATTACCCGTTAGGTTAGCTAACTAACGACAGAGCGGGGACTGGACTAGCGCGGATGCAAAACATATACAACATCTACTAATATATATACCAATATATTATATTCGCTCAAGGCGTGATAAAATGCAACATCACAGAAATGTACAGCATCACAGAAACAATACAGATATCTGGGATCCCCGGATTTCACAGAGCCACTACTGAAACCCGACGTTCCCCTGGTCGTGTGGATAGCCTGTGCAATGAAATCCTAGACCCCTACGGGCGCGGCAAGTTACCCGCCAAAACCTGAAGCGAGGCAGCCCCCTTCAGCAACGTGAATGGACCACCCAGCACTTCACGGAATCCGGTAACTTGGGCACCTCTCCTGGGTCAACCTGTATCCCCTACGAGTGCGGCGAACAGCCCGCCAATTCTAGAGTGAAGCCCCCTCCGTCTCAATGCCATGAGATGCGGGCTTGTTGCCCTCCAGAACCCGGCTATCCGTGCACCCCTCCGCGGGGCAAACCTAGTACAGAAAGTAAAATATACATACAACGGGTACATCGACCGCAACCTGGCCGTGTCCCAAAATAATAATACAAACAGGCAGTGACGGCAGTCCACATGTCGGACGCTCGCCCCGCAATGTCAAATGTACATAATACAACAGAACTGTACTAGCATTGCATCCAGGCTATCCCCCACGACCGATCCGCAACATCACAGCAAAAACAGAACATCAACGTGAAAGTCACGTTCGCAAATCCGTCTAACCGGGCTATAGCAGTTAGATCGGATTTACCGATCGAGTGACATTCACGGTCGCAGATATAATGTAAATACTGTGAAATAATGTGTTTAAAATATCCGATCAATCAAATTTTAACAAGTGGGCCCCAAAGCATTACTGTAGCAGATCAGGAAATTCTGGGCCCAATATTAATATTCCAAAACCCTAATTTTAACCCCAGAAAGGAACTGTAGAAATTGGATACAGTGATCACTCCATTGTGCGGCGGAACCGCGGCCCAAGGGGGGGTTTGGCCGCGGTTCCGCGCTCCCATTGGTGAATCACAGTGTCGAATTTCTACAGTATCCTTATAATTTTCAGTACATCAATGTTTTACAACCTGAAAAATTTTTCGACACCAAAAATTTTCAACAGAAAACTGATGCGGGAAAAAATGCGGTTTTGGGATTTTTAATCGATCGAAAATGCAAACACATTACACAAAGCTAGACTAAGTTAATGGCGAGGCTCTGATACCACTGTAAGTGCACGGCAGCGCCCCGGCCGTCAATCCGACGGCCAAATGAGGAAGCGGTGATAAACTTTAATTTTTCTTGAACTGGCAAACTGCCTCGCACTAATACCCGGATCGAACCATTAATTAGTCCTAGCTGTCTACAAGAAAGGGAATAGAGATATACCGACGATCCAAGTCCTCCGGTCTTCTCGTCATCGTCCCGATCTCCTGCGGAATGTCCCGTCTCCTCCTCGTCGCCGGAAGTGCACCACATCGCCTACTTCTTTTACGGGCTCCCACCTCAATGCCGAGGCAACTCGGGCACGAAGCCGGCTACTCGACGTGCCCAAGGTTCGCTGTAGAATATGTAGTCCTCAAGTCTCACTTTGGGGTTGTGGAATTGCCAATTGGTGGAGGAATGATACTTGGAGCTTTTAGGATTGATCTTGTGGGATTTTTGCAACATGAAATGAAGCAAAATCCCACACCAAAATGTTTGGACAGCCCCACCAAGAGAGTGGCCGGCCATGGCTTGGTGAGAGGAGAGAATGGAGTAAGTGGTAAAGCATGAGAAAGATATGCCATAATCCAAGGGAGAGAAAGAGAAGGCTATCATGCAAAGAATCATCATTCCAATAATCCCAACACTCAACCAACAACCATGATAGCAAATAAAACAACACTCCAACACCACCATCATCACCTCACAAAGTCAAGCAAGAAAGGTCAAGGGATGGGCTCCATCATGAAACCATCATGATACAAAAAGTCAAGGTCAAAAGAATGGTGCACCATCATGATCCAAGGAAATATGCAAAGACCCCCTCCACAAACACTTATTTGCAACAATGCAAATAAGCCCTCCTCCACCAATCTTCGGCCAATGAACGATACAAAGGAAATCGGCCGAAACGAAAAGCAAACTGGCAACTCCAGAAAACTGGTCCCGTAATAAATTACAAGAAAACCCCGATACTGTGCATACACACCCGCATCTGTATTTCGACCGAAATACAAATGCAATGAGACAAAATCTCCACTGTACTATACTAGGATCCGGCTTAAACCAAAGCCGGCCAGTAATATCCGTTCGATCCTGATCCGTACAATACCGCACGTATCTGATCGAACCCTGCCATAAAACCATACGGCCTATAGTACAAACTGTCCGATCCTGATCCGTGCAATACCGCACGTATCTGATCGGACCTTGCCATATCTCCATACGGCCTCTACAACCTTTCGCCCGAAAGCTGAGTAACAGAATGTGGGGGACTCTAAAGACTCGTCAACACCTTGGTTGTGGATTTAACCACTAGCACGTCAGAGGTATAAGCCAATACGTAACGGGCTACCAGGTATTGACCAAAAGGGACGTCTGTGAGCGAACTCAGCCTGACTCCCTACTGAGCCTGTCAGTGACAATATCCGTACAGTCCGGTCCGTTCGTCTATGAGCATCGCATGGCGGGCCTAGGGGGTTGGTAAAAGTCAGACCCCCAAAAGCGGTACAAGTCGTGTCGGAGTGTAGCCCAGAACACCCTGAGATACTACTGGAATACCTACCAGTAAATCTCCTTGCCTCGGCCGAGGGCTTCGTGTAATGGCTCTCCTAGACACAGCACGACCTCACCCCCAATACCGGGAGAGACGAACCCCTGAAGATACGCTCACTGCCTCCATGTGGCTCGGGACTGTACCCAACTAAAACCTGTTTGCACGACTCCTTTGAGCCGTGGTAGGGTAGTAATCAAAGTACAGTGGGAAATCACACGAGACAAATGACGATCCCCAGGTCGATGAACTAACCTGTACACATGTCACCAGGGAACTGCCATCTGACGTCTGGTATATGACCAACTAGCATATTCCCGGCGAGTCCTGTCCGGTGTACTCATAACCCAATGAGCACCTGTATACATCTTAGGTGATCCAACTGACACCAGTGGCTTGTGAGACCGGCCACCGCCCCTCGTCAGGGTCTCGACTGTATACACTAGTCTACTCTGGAGTATCGATGCCCTGTCTCGAAACTCACACGACTAGGGACCATTTAAGGATATTCTTATAGACCCCAGCTCCCACTTATATGACCGCCCTCATACTGCTGGTGGTCAAGCAAGAATCCTAGGGACTCTATCAACGTGTAATAGCAACTTGTCAGGTCACCTAAAACAGTACACGATGATAAAGGTAAACCAGATAGCATACTATCATCTCGAGTAAGACTGTCTTACCGGGATAGGTCCTCCATCAATCATTGCAATCACGTACCTGTGACCTAATAATTGACTCTGAGGGCACTATCTCCAACAGATCGCCCATTAATGGGGATCGTGATGGCGTGGAACGTGGGATGTTGCGGGCGGAGAATCCGCGCATGGCGAGATTCGCGGAGCGGCGGTTACGCCTGTGAGTGGTGGAGTTGGTCGGAGGGCCGAGGAAGACGGCCTCGGCAGGGAGCTCGGGATGAGCGGGGAGGCCGAGGAGTCTTGGTCCTATGGTGGCTCGAGGCGAGCGGAATGGCCGAGGAGGCTGACTTGCAGGGGGCCTCGCGGAGGGCTAGCTTGTGCTTGCAGATCGGGTGTGAGGCGGCCTGATCGGCCTCAGCGGGCCCTTCCTCCTCAGTTTTGGGACACGTCATCTGCCACGTGTCCTGATCTTAGAGGTCATCGATATTGGGTGTCATCAGGTAAGACTTAAATTAGGAATTTGTGGGTTTTTATTTGGATTTTGTAGAATTTTTGAAGGAAAAATGAACTTGGAAAATGTAGAGGTGGGGGGGGCTGCCATGGGGGGAGGCCGGCCACTAACTTGAGGAGAGGGAGAGAAGGAGAATTGTGTGGCAAAGTGTAGAAACTTTACTAATTAATTACATCTATGTATGTCTTTTCACTAATTTAATTAATTTTGTTTATTTTCTTTTGTAAGTTAATCCTAGAAAAGTCTAGAACCATGAAAAATTTTGGAAATGAATTTTGTATGATACACACTTAATTCCAATATGTAATGGTTCACTTTTGCTAAATTAACCCATTCAAATTTGTAATTTACACTAATTTAATGTATATTTAAAAGCTTATGTAAATATTTGAATTTAATTAATTACAGAAAATATTTTAGTAAACTAATAATTTATAAGTCACTAAATAAATACCAAATACTAGTAATTATATAGTTAAAATAGGTTTTTTTAAATTTATGATGAAAAATAATTATGGTTAAGTTTTACGGAAAAATACGTTTTATTTTACCGAAAATCAGAAAATCCATCTGAAGGATTTTATTTATTTATTTTTAAAACGCTACATATATTCTTTGTGGTTTGCTAGTTTAGTGTTTGGTTTAGATTCTAGGGTTTATATTTCTAGCGTCTCTTCGAATTTTTTTGCTTTTTATTCCACATAGGCCGCGGTTATAGCGGTTAGGGCGCTAGGAACATTATCAACAATTTGGCTGAATAATTCAAAATGTCTTGTAAAAAAAATAAGTAAAAGAAATATTGGATGCATTCACCGTATAGATATAGAGATTTACAATCATATAATTAAACCATGTAAATCTTTTAGTACATGTTGTATATACAGTCATATAATTAAGTTTGATGCATCTTTTTGATAATCAACATTTTAAAATAAGAAAGGAAACTTAATTTTCTAATACAAAATGGGGATGTTCATTCAGGACCGGGTTCGGTTTAATTCATCAGAAAACCGACCCGATCCGGTTCGTGAGGCGCTACCGAATCGGGGTCTTCTATATAAACCCTAGAATTCATATCCCCGTTTCATTCCCCCATTTCTCAAATAAATAGATTGAGAGGGAAATTCCAAGGGAAAAAAAAGACTCTTTTTTTCTCTCGATCCCAAAGCGATTTACTTCGATTCAGGTAATTTTAATCATCGTCGTTTTGTTGGATTCTTCCAATTTTAGGGCTTTTCTGGGATTCCTTGCGCTTCCTTTTACTATGATTGATCGTACGCTTTGCATGTATTGATTCTAATGTATGGAACAATTTTCAGTTTATTTAATAAATAGACCAACGATTGGTCGTTAAATCTCTTAGATTTAAAATCATGTTATTATTGGTTTGATATTTAGTCATATCTTTGGGCTATTTTAGGAAATTAGAGACCATTGTGTGTTGGTGGTAATTGGGTTGATCTTGATGCAAAAGCTTTAAATTAATTTCCTAAGTTGGAATCTGGCGAATTACTTATGAAACTAGTGTTGGTCACTAGAACTACAAAATTGGGGCTTAAGGGTTTCGGTTGGTCTTCTATGTTTTGCGGGATTTTCCATGGTGATGGCGAGGTTTCTTCAGAATAGTTTTATTTGTGATGCGTGTTAGTTTTTAATGCCATTGGAAGTATGTTAATTACTTTCCCATTGAAAATTTAAGAGTTCAAAAAACCTTAAGACGAGATAGATGACTTTATGTAGCACTCACCACTTATGCAATGGGAAACATAAGTGTTATGACAAATGCACAAAGTTGGGCAAAATGATAAAGAGAAGAATGAAACAGATTACACAAATTTGACAAGGTTCGGCCAAATCGACCTATGTCCTCGGGTGAAGCAGAAGCAGTCTATTATAATCTCAAAAATTGTGAGCTTACAATGATGGTGGAAGATCTCTCAAACCCTAACCCCAAATCTCACCAAAAGGTGTTTTCCTTATCTCTCATACAGATTCCATATTGAAACCTTAGACTCTTTCGGATATATAGTGTTCAAATACTTGCGAATCAAGGTCTGGACCGTGAGGGCTTTGCCCCAGCGCCGTTGGGCCGTGAGCTTTGGGTTCGGCCAGTCCCTATGGGGCTGAGCCCTCGGTACATGGATAATAACTGCTTGGTTCTTACGGGTTTGCCATCAGTGAGGGTTCGAATAATATAGAGATCAACAAGTAGTACAAAGTGCTCGAACAAGTAATGTGGATCCAGGACTCTAAATCCAAGGCACGCGTAACAATAAGTATGCTGTTTCCATATTGTTTCTTATTTCAGCTCACAAATGACTTGTAGTATGACATTGGTTTATTGTTGTACATAAAGGGTATAACTTATAAATATGTGAATTTGATTATTGCTAAATTTTATGTCTTTCTTTCTTCGCTTCTTCTCTCGCAGATTGTTGTCATGCACCTTGCTAAACTTAATATGTTAGAGCTGTTGTAATTTTATGCTTTTCTTACTACTTCCAGGCCCAGGTGAGGGTGTTTAGGTAATTGGGGACCTTTACTTATTATTGATGTAATCTGGTAAAGGGTTGAAATGCGTTAATGGCATGATCGAGACGAGAATAAGAAGGTTCCCATTCCTCAGTTTTAACTGTATCCAATTTTTTTCATGGTTCAAGGCTTCATATATATATATATATATATATATATGGAATATTGTTTCTAGGCCCGGTTTTAAAGAATGACTTATTTTAAAACCCATAAACTTCCAAAATTGTGGAAAAACCAAACCCTGATTTGTATACGTAATTGTGTATGCATTGCCAATAATACCCTTTTGAAAATTCCCTCTAAAAATCTCTAAGATATTTCATACTTTTTCCCGCAATTCAATAATTTTTAATTTAATGGCTAATTTATTTTCATATCCCATCGATTCTGTATAAACCCTAACTTTTGTTTTGTTAACCCATCTTCTTTGTAAATCGTTTTGGGAAAAAAGTTGCCCCTCACATAATCAATTTTCAAGATATGTAACAAGTTTCACAATTAATACAACGAGAAAATTAAGAGCGAAGATGGAAAAATTGGTTGAGGAAATCTCGGAATTAGGTTTGGAAATGTAAAAAATTCAAGGATGATTAGAGGAAGAGAAAGATGAGAAATTGGAAGAGGGGATGGAGAATTGAAAGTGAGACCGTAGATTTGGGGGAGAAGATGATGAATTGAAAGTGAATATGAGAAAATAGGGACCGAAATTAGGAGAGAAGAGGGCAATGGACAACGAAGATTGAAAAATTTGAGAGAGGAGATGCCACATTCGGAGAGTAGCGAGATAGGAGATGGGAAATTTTGGCGACAAGCATGAGAATGGAGAGGAGTGTGAAGAGAGAAAATAACCATATGTTATTTGTTTGAGGGTAAACTTGACATTTGGAAAAAGATAACCAAAGTATTCTACGTATTATCTAATTTTGTCTTAAAAATCTGTATTTTATAAGTATTCGGGTGTTCCACAATTTTGAAAATACGTGGGTTTTAAAATAAGCCACTCTTTAAAACTGGGTTAGAACAATTTTCGCTTATTTTTATCTCAATGTTACCTTAAGCTGTGAGTACATCTCGAATTGATTTTGCTGTTACTTCCAAGTTCAACCTAATCACCAAACCATTCTATCAGTTGGATATCAAATTGCTTAACCTTTAGAACATAACCATATCAATCGTGAAATTTTTGATTGGTATCCATATCATCCGATTTATACAATTACTTGTTAGTATGTGTAGTACTCAATTTCTTTAAATTTAAATACATAAAAAATATGAACGTATGATAATAGATGGTCTTGCATACAACAACAACAACAACAACTGAGCCTCTTATCCCAACTTATGAATACAAATTTGATTGTATATTGTAGCACAATTGGTAAGGACATCCTTATGTGCTTAGCATTTTCAAATCACCATATCTGTCTAAATAGTCATTACCTAATACCTATGTATGACTTCTCTTTAAGAAAATGAAAAACCTACATACTTATGTAATTTAAATCATTTTATTTCCTCAAAATCCTAGTAGAGGACCCTTAAAAATTAATCATTCATTATGATGCTGAGACAGTGCCATAGTGGAGAATGTGATACGCAGATTCTAAGTGAATGGAATAATGCTTCTTGAGTCAAATACTCATGAAATTGAAGGAGAAATATATATGACTGCAAGACCAAAGCAATGCTTTATGCGTCAGAATGTTAGGCAATTTAGAAGCGACACATGTTTAAGATGAGCTACAACTTTTTTATTAAGAAGAGAAGAAACAGGTATAAAAATAAGTTCTTGAAATGAGATTGTTGAGGTGGATGAGCGGATACATCAGTCTCGCTAGCTAGTTCTCTCATGCAATATAGCTTACCTGAACAGTGGGATCACACCAATTGTTTTTCTATGTTATTTATGAGGAATGGCCGTGTTTTCCAAATTCTTATTAGAATGTGTAGAAGCTTACTCATCAACTGTGCATCACATGTTACAAATACCCAAGAAGCTACTGGACTTTCAAGGAAGGGACTGCCGTGACCCCTTGCTAGCATGAACTATTGTCTAAGTCACGTACATGTCAAGGATTAATGGGATTATGGAAAATGTAAGGGATAATGCAAAACCATTGTAGTATAACACAGAAGAATTGCTCAAAGCCATTGGGGTCACTGACCCCCAGATGCTCCCATCTCTTTAGCTGATATATTCAAACTTAGTATGAAGTTTGTTGGAAATAATCAATCTCCAAAAAAGTGACAAAATTACATGGGTAAGATTTGTACATATAATTTATTGAAGCAATCTTAAATCTACTAATGATAAATTACAAACAGGAGTCTGATATTTTCATAGTAGCAACATCTATGAAAATTTAGGAGCATTTATGATGATCATTATGTTATTTATAAAATAACACATCTTTCCGGCTGATTTTTGCTACTGTTTATAAAGTTATTGGTTTATATAAAATGGATTTTGTCTATCAGATGTGCCCAACTTGGGAGAACTATCGATTAATTTTAAAAGTTTTGCAAGAAATATTCATTGGGTTTTATATTATTATTATTTTTGGGTAAAGTTCGGTTAATTTCTAAATTTTTGAATTACCTATATTTCATTTTTTCTTGGTGAGAGTTCTCTTTTTCTTTTCTTTTTTCCATTTAGGCTCCATATAGAGACATCTCAAATGTTTGTGTAGATAGAATTCCTGACTAAAACTTTGTCTACGTAAATATTTATTTAGTACTCACTCCCTTGTCATATGATTCTTTTTAACTTTGTTACCCAATTTGCATTCTCATTTGCTGTACTTTATTATTGACAAATAACAGTAAACCAAAATACTATTTTATTGAATTAAAGTTAAGATTTAAACCTATGATACCAGTTAACTTTGAAATCGACATTTCTTTTAAATATATGAATGCAAATAATAATAGGGATTAGAGGATTAAAATGCGTAATTTTCTCTGTGATGTGCATTGCAGATTTCTAGTTTACTATTATACTCTAGTCAATGGGTATCATTCTCAAATCCACATCTACGTAATTTAGATTGCGGGATGCTAATAGCCTCTTTGTTAAAGATATTTGGGTCCTTAAGCCCGAACCTGGATAACATACTCATCTCCCCTATTTAGTTCCTCTATAAATCCCTAACTGCATGCATGGCATTTGAAAAACATGAAACAGTGGGGATCAGCAGTTGAAGCAACAAGGGGGGGGGGGTATGAACAGTAGGTCTTAATTCAGATCCCCCCTCCCCCTTCCTCCACATCCTTTGTTCTTCTCCCTTTCTATCTGGTTAGGGATCTATCTAAAAGGGAAAAATCAAACAAATCTTTTTTGGGTTCTGGGGAAAGTCGTCTGTGTGTGTGTGTGTGTGTGTGTGTGTGTGTTTAGTATTTAAATTTTATACTTAATATGAATGTTAGGGTTACTTTGGTTCATTTTGATGGAGCCATTTGGTACTGTTTTTGGACCAGCTCCAACCAAAAATCTCATCCTTAATGGTCAAAACTAAGATGTTTCATAGAATTCAACCGGAACTCCAAATCTGAGGTTAGCATGGCATTAGTTTTTTTTATAATTGTTTTCTCATACAGTGTCTCAACCGACACCATTTGTGGAAAAAAGCCTTGGACGGTGGTGATCATTATGCTGCACATGCCTCTTCCATCCGACCTTTACTTGGCCTGTGAGTCTTATTTTCTGGTCACCCTTGTGCTATCATGTTTGGTTTCTTCGGTATGAGAGAGAGGCTACTTGCCTTTCAAATTAGGTTGAGTTGATCTTTGTCTAGGACCTCTTACTTGGCCTTGTGATTTATAAATCAGGTTGTCTGATTTCTCTCTTGCTTTCATTGCTCATTCTGCTTCTGGTACTCACCATTGACATCCAATAAAAAAATTCTAGCAATTGCCTGCCTTAAGGCTTACCATTTATGTTACTCTTAATGACCGTGGGCTCTAAGAACATACAATCAAACAACTTAAATAATTATTTCGCATGCTCTAGATTGTCTCTGACCCAAAATTTTGGAATAAAGGCTTCTTGTTGTTCTAGACCGTCTCCTGTCTCCAGGCGGTGATTCCCATGAATCCAAGAGCAAGTAACTTGATCTTTACAAACAACTTGGTTATATCTGTTTCTGGTTGATGCTAGGGAACGATTTCACATGAGGATTCACTCTTTTATTATTTGTTACATGAAATTATGGTCGGATAACACACAGTTGCATTGGTATGGAGCTGAAAAGACAACCTATAAATCTACTGGTTATCTGTTTCCTTTTTTCACAAGTCCAGCACCACTTTTACACTATTTGTAGTCATTAGTACAAACTCTGATGCAGGATAAGAATATATACCGAAATCCATGGTCATGATTTTCTGTTAGGAGCCTGACATCCAAGCTTGCACTTAAATCTCTTTATATACCAACTTTAGGTATTTTGAGTTTTCTGCTTATGTATATCCATCAAAAAATTACAAGCAAAAGAAGAGTCATTTTAGGTAAGCTTCTGTATTAGTCATGGAAACTAATTATTACATGATGGAGAAGATTTTTTTATAATATTGGAAACTGGGCCAATTTAATCGCTGTCTGTACATGGTATTTTTTGTATGAAGCAGTACAACTTGAGTGTTCCAAAGTAGCAACTAATTGTCCAAATTTTATTTTTTGGCCTTTCAAAAAGGTCACAAACTTATTGGAACGGTTATGTGGTAATTGAAATTTTGAAACAAAGACACAGAATAGTTATAGCTTTCATAATAGGTCAGGGAAATAGTACTTGTTTATTCGGATTGCCTTTCTGGCATGTTTCTAGTTTTGTTATTTATATTATTTTGTTTTCCTTAATATGAATAGATGCAATATTTTTTAACCTCTGTGCTTTAAGCCTAAATACTGAATAAATAGAAAGCGAATGCAGGTGATGGCTACTTTTGAGTTGTATCGAAGATCTACAATTGGCATGTGCCTGACAGAAACCCTGGATGAGATGGTCTCCAATGGCACACTCAGCCCAGAACTTGCTATTCAAGTCCTTGTGCAGTTTGACAAGGTTTGGTTTGATCTTTTCCATTTATCCCTCTGAGAATGTGAATCAGATAATTAATTTAGTACGCATTTTCTTCATTTATAGTCAATGACCGAGGCTTTGGAGAATCAAGTGAAGAGCAAGGTTACAATTAAGGTGATCACTTAATTGCTCTCGTTTACCTTCCCATCTCAGCTGTCCTGCATTTGCTTTTTCTTCACAATATGCTTGGATTGGGTTGAATATTTAATGTTTCTGAAGAATCAGAGTTTTAGTATCAATGGAAACTGGCATATTTGCTTTGAGAGAACCTGTAATCACTTAATTGCACTCGTTTACCTTCCTATTTTAGCTGTTCTGCACTTGCGTGTTCCAATATGTTTGGGTTCAATACCTAATCTTTCCGAAGAACCAAACTTCAAGTATCAATTGAAATTGGCATTTTGGCTTTGAGAGAACCCGTAACCACACAATGCATTGGTATTTGATTGCATACTGTACTTTTTGGCGATCCTTCTCTTCTAAACACCAATTTGCACTAGTGAGATGCGATGTGAAGGCTAGATACTAGAGAAGGTTTAAGCCACATTAGAGATAGGCTAACCCTATATTCAGCTCAACATATTCCTTCTTTTTAAATCAAAGATATTGACTTTTTTGCTTCCCTTATGTCTATTGTATTTTTGACGACATTTGTCACACCTTAGTGCACGAATGAAGTTCATACTGCACCAGTTACCCATCAACATCGTCTCTAGGTCTTTTCCCATCAAAGCGTGGTTAGATGAAGTAGGCTCCCTGAAAGATTTAACAAAGTTTTATGACCAGCTCTACTCCACCTCTCTCTTAGTTACTGCAAAATTCCTGACCGAGGAACCTATGAACGAGAAATGGACTTTCATAATCCTAAATGATATGTTAGCATCCTTAAAATTATCTCATACTGGTGGGGAAATTCTTAAGGGGGAAAACAGTAGATTTGCTATAGGATAATTGTATATTTAAGGCACAAAGGAAACCTAGAGCAACATTTTGGTAGATTATGGAATTCGAATGCTTTCCAGATATGCTATCCCTTTTTATACATGCCTTAAAAGATAATACTTTGGTGATTATAAGTTTATAACAAAAGGGACCATTCTAATTCTGCTATACCATAACTCTGTGTGTAACACGCAGCTCATATGGAGTTATACGTATTGCATAGTTTTGTTGTCACTACTCTTTTAATGCTAACCTAAGACCCTTAGTAAATGCAATGTTCCGAATATTGTATATCGGTATCATATTGACCCGAGTTTTTTTTTCAACAGATATTAGATATCGCGGTATATTGGAAGATATTTCTTAAGAATCGGATTTTATATTTTTATATTACAAATATCATAAATGTAATTCCATATAAATAGTTGACTTTCTTAAATGAGTTTTTACGTAACAGCTCAGTGATAAAGCGGTTATATTAAATGATTTCTCTTAGGTTTTTATATGAGTTTTTTTCTTCTCTTGTTTTCGAAGGCAAGTCTTTATCTTTTTCTTATGGATAATTTCTTAGAAATTCTAGTGAATTTATCAGAAATTCTAGTGAATTTATCAGAAATTAATGTCTCAATTTCCTAGAAATTTAGCCCTGATTTTTAAATATATTCAACCATAATTTTCTGAGAAATTCGCCATCTAGAGAAAGAAAGTTACCTTCGAAGACCAGATAGAAAAAACTCATATAGGGTTTTGATGATGAGTCTTTTTTGTTACATAGATGAGAAGAGTTTTAATCTAGGTTTTTTTTATAGCTTTTTTGACTTTAAATTCTCCTTATACATTAAGATATATCGGCCGATATTTAATTAAAACTACAAAAATATATTAAAACAATAATTCATAATTTTTTCGAATATACATGATATACACCGAGTACATTTGTACTCAATTGTAAATCATGTGATGGGTTATTCTTTTTTCAAAAAAAATAAAGATATTACTTCAAATTTGCTGCCTCTTTATGTAGTTCACCTCAGCCTAGAAATTTATTTTATTTTCTTAAAAATTGTGCCTTTTGGACAAAAATTCTGCCCTACTCACTTGGCTTCTCTCTCTCTCATCACCCTATCATCTAACTGAAAAAATTGACCAACTATGTGAAAACAAAAGTCAATTTTATTAACGAAGCACTTAAGAAAAGGAAAGTGGAATCAATTTTAACCAAATAAAAATAACAAAATAAAGTATATTGTATTGGGAATAATCATATCTAATAATATTTAGTTTATTAATGAATGTTGTTGTGCAATGAGTCGTAGATATAAAATGTCATCTTAATATTTACTAACTACTATTTTTTAGTCGGATTATTGATTTATATTGGAACAATATATATCTTATTTTTGGATTTGAAGATGAACATCATATGTGTTATCATAATAGTTAATATGTAGTATATCATAAATAATGCACTTGATTCTCAAGAATACTATATATTGTCACCTTATGATTTTTTTTAATAAAATGTATTCAAGAAGAAATTGAAATAAGCAAGTTTGTCTTAAACACTTGGATGCATTTTAGTTCGCTTTGTTTTTCCTTCTGAAAAAATAGCTATGTTGGCAATAAAATTAGTTCACAATATGCATAAATCGTATTTTGATTCCTTAGAAAAGTTTCCTTAAGAAAGTAGAGTTTTGCATTTAGAAAATTAAGTCTATTAATAAGTTTTGTACATTAACTATATATACATACTATTTTCACGTTATTTAGAATGCAATGTGCCTTTATCTAATTCAATGAATTTTTTGGGAGGGGGTGGAAGGGACTATTGATTTGGTTTCACGTGCACTGCACGTGCAGAATACTAGTCTTCCTTAAGGGGAGGCCCTTAAGATTGATGATCCAATTTAATAAATTCATTTGGACAGAACTGAAAAGCCATTTTTTCATGATTTTCAAATCCCATTTGTTTACTATAATTCATGCTAAATTATATTTGCATGCCATCTTCCAAAAGTTTTTGGGTTGGCTACAAATTGATGCTTGTAAAGCCATGCATTTAGGCATTAAATGCATATATAAGGCATCAATTCATGCACATATACGAAAAAGAGAAATATAAGATATTAAATTATGTGTTCTTGTATTCCACAAATAAGGCCGCAATTTATATCGCTTCGAATCCTGAATTCCACGAGCGTACAAAACACATCGATGTTGATTGCCACTTTATGGAGAGAAGGTTGAAGATGTGACCATTGACACTTGTTATGTTTAATCTACTCATCAGTTAGCAGATTTGTTCACGAAACCTTTAGGAAGGAACATAGCACATTTTATTTATAGCAAACTGGGCATGTATGATATGCATGCTCGAGTTTGAGAGAGAGTGTTAGAATACAAGTGTTTGTACGGGCTTCTAGCGTATTCTAGAATCTCGTTTTTAAGTAATTAAGCACTAAATAAGGATGCATTTGTAAAGATGACAATTCCTATATAAAGAGGAGGATAGGGCTAATCCCTAATTATCCAATTTCATTTCCCCAAAATCACTCTCTCTCACACACACCTCTTCTAGACACTAACTCAAGCAACATGGTATCAAAGCAAGGTTAGATTCCGCCGCCGCCGCCGATTTCCCTCGATCTCATCGCTGCCGAGATCCTAGCATAATAGTCACCATAGTTACTATTCACGGGTACTGTAGCAACACATTGTTCATGGGTACTATTCACATCCGACCTTCATCGTCTTAGCCATCTCTACGCTTCGTCTTTAGCTCTCAAGCTTCAAGCCGCCACTACCACATCTCATGTGAGTTGGATTAAGGTTCTCTTGGTGTTCGATAAATTGACACAATGGTTTCTTTGGCTCGAGGCTCTCTGGTGTTTGATAAATTGACTCAATGGTGTTTTTAGCTTGATTTGGACCTTTTTTGAGTTGGATTAAGGCCTCAAGTCAATTCATTTGACGATGATGTCACGAGTTGAACTTTATTCATTTTTCTCAATGGATTGTATTGATGATTGGGCTATCAGGTGCCATTTTGGGTTCATTGTTGGTTTGTGAGGTGTTTGTTTGTTTTGGCGATCGGAGATCAGATCTTGAAAGATCAATCACGATTTTTAGGTGGAATTTATGTAGATTCCTTTCGTTGGTTGTTAATTGGCATTCTTGGTTGTATTTTGATGAGTTCGAGGAGATCTTTTTCTTTTGGTGTGCGGATTCAAGTTCGTTTGAAGATACGGACATTATTTTGAGAGTTGCCTCATAGTGTTGTGATCTCGAGAGTTGTCACATCGATCCTGAGAGTTGTTGCCTCAAAGAGTTATTCCCTTTGGATTTTCTCGTCTACGATACAAGTTACCTCTTCATTATCACCTTTATTCATGATCTCCTCGTCATTATTTTGCTATCGGAGATCATGGTTGGTTCCGAAGTTGTAGCTTTAGGAGGTTGGTGTTTGTTATTGGATCGGAAGTTGGATCTTGGGAGATCAACTATAATTCTTTGGGTTGGATTTTTAAAAATCCATTTCTTATTATTTGGTTGTTGGAATTGGTGAGCTTAATATTGGGTTACACTAGCGACCCGACCATCTACCGTGACCATTTGCGGAACAAAATTTTTCTAGGATTTAAAAACTGGTGCTGATTGAAATCCGTCTACAATTTACCATAAACCCTAACTAGCTAACTAGGAGGAGCTATCTACTATGAAAAGGAAGTCTCACTAAAAGATCTATATCCTTCGGTCTTCTTTCCTCTTCCTTACTCCTAGTGTCCTCCATGATCGAACTTGATCGTCCGTCACCCTCCGTCGAAGATGATCCACCCGAGGGTTGTGATCCATGGCTCTAGCTCCAAACTAAATATCAAATGAAGCAACTAGAGAACTTGGATTGCTTATCTAAGAACTCTAGGATGTAGTCTAGAGTTCTAAGTGTGTTTCTATCTCACCTCCTCTCTTGATTCTCAACTCATGAGAAGGTAGAGAGGAGGTTTAACTTGAAGGTGGAGGAGCTCAAGAACAAAGGAGAGAGAGCAAAGCAAAATGGTGAACTCAAGAATGAAGCATAGCATGTGAGAGAATCAATCACAATGGTTTTGTAAAACCATTTCAGTGAATAAAAAAGTATCATCCATGCTTCAATAGTTGCCACAAATGAATTAATAATTTATTTGTCAACTATTGAGGTATGGTCCTCACCATGCTCCTCTCTTCTTTATTTTACACCTCATTTCCATTTAAAAATAAATGGAAAAAGCCATGATGAGATGTCCACCTTCTAGAATGTTTTCCGTAAAAAATACAGATAACAGTCTACTGTATATTCATACTTGCATTTTTTTCGGTATGCCGCTCTGCGAATAGAGCGCATAAAAATACGAATACCCGACGAGATAGAATAACACAAAGAACATAATACTAGAATATACATATCAAAAAATATATATGTAAATTATTAAATCAAAACCTGATTTAATAATTCGGCTCAAAAACCTAGCCGGCTAGTATTATCAACTGTCCGATCGAAAGTCCGGGTACATAGTACCATCAATCAATCGGAACCTTGCACGTATCTAATACGGCTATTATATCATTTCACCTGAATCAGGAAAACCCTCTGTGTGGGAATCTAAAGACTCGACAGTACGCCGGCAGTGAGTTACTGAATAAATTAATAATCACAAACACGTCAGCGACACTAGTTGTACGTAACGGCTACCCGGGTACTTGTCGAAAAGGAAGGCTGACAAGCAAACTCATCTGGATCCCTACCGAGCCTATCCGTGACAATCTCCTACAGTCCGGTCTCTTCGTCCGAGAGTATCACATACCGGGTCTAAGAGGTGGTAAACGTGAGACCTTAATAACCCGATAATTCGTGCTGATTTGGCTACCAATCCAGGAAACTCCTGACCAACATATCAGTAAATCCCAACTGCCTTGGCCAAGGTCTTATGGTCATGACCAATCGAACACAGTTCGATATCGACTCCCTATACTGGGAGAGGCGAATCCCCAACAATCACTCACTACCTCCATGTGGCTCGGGACTGTACCCAACCAAAACCTGTTTGAACGACTCAGTAGAGCCGTGGTAGGGTAGTGATCAAAGTACAGTAGGAACACACACGAGACAAATGATGATCTCAGATCTAAAAACTAACCTGTACTCATGTCACCTGAGAACTGCTATCTGGCGATAGCTATAGTACCATCTAGAAGTTCTCGGTGAGTCCGTCCAGTGTACTCATCCCCAGTGAGCACCTGTATACAATTTTAGGTGATCACACCAATGGTTGTAGGACCAACCACCGTCCCTCGTCGGGGTCTAGAAACGTATACACTAGTCTACTCCGGAATATCGATGCCCCGTCTCGATACTCCCACGACTAATGGACCTTTTAAGGATGTGCTTATTGACTATCCTACTTCCACAAGTATGATCGCCATCACAACGCCGGTAGTCAAGCAATGATCCTACGGGCTTTATCAACATATACAGATGGTACGTAATAACAAGTAGAACATATGCATATGTTAAGATAAAGACAAACCCGATAGCATACTATCATATCGAGCAAGATTGTCCTGTACATATATATGTCCAAACATCCACATGTATACATATACAATAATGGCCTCTAGGGCATATATATCCAATAATCTCCTATTTGCACTAAGGTTATATATTGGCGTACCGAGTACCCAACATCTGCTCTAGGGCCGGCTGTTGGCGTACCGCATACCCAACATCTCAAAAAGTCGATCGAACTGCGCTTGAGGGAGGGTCTTTGTGAATGGATCCGCCGTGTTGTCTTTTGTGTCCACTCTCCGCACCTCGATTTTCCGGCGATCAACGATTTCCCTGATCAGGTGATACTGCCTTAAGATGCATCTGGATTTTTAATGGGACCGTGGTTCCTTTGCTAAAGTTATAGCCCCATTGTTATCACAATACAGAGATATTGGATCTACAATGGACGGAACTACCTGAAGTTCAATAATGAACTTCATCCAGACCGATTTTTTTACGGCATCGCTCGCAGCATTGTATTCAGCCTCCATCGTCGAGTCTGCGACGGTATCCTGTTTGGAGCTCTTCCAACACACCGCCCCTCCATTGAGGGTAAATACAAAACCCAAGACAGACTTGCTGTCATCCTTGTCACTCTGGAAGTTTGAATCGGTAAAGGACTCGACCTGCAGTTCTCCGTTCCCGTAAATCAAGAACATCTCCTTAGTCCTTCTCAGGTACTTGAGAATGTTCTTCACAGCTGTTTAGTGATGCTCACCCGGGTTCGACTGATACCGGCTCACCACGCTAAGTGCGTAAGCTACATTTGGTTTTGTACATAGTATCGCATATATTATAGATCCTACCGTCGAAGCGTAGGGTATAATGCTCATGTGAACCCTCTCCTCATCAGTCTTGAGAGACATCTTCTTGGAGGGTGATTTCGTGCAATACTGGTATGTTACCACGCTTGAAATCTTCCATTTGTCTCTATGTACCTGGACTGTGAAAGTCCTAATAATCTCTTGGATCTATCTTTTTAGATCTTAATCCCCAGAATGTACGAGGCACCATCCAGGTCCTTCATGGAGAACCTTTTTGACAAGAACGGCTTGACCGATTGTAGCATAGGAATATCATTTCTTATCAAAAGAATGTCATCCACGTACAAGACTAGGAACATGACATTTCGTCCTACAATCTTCTTATATATACAAAGCTCATTCTCGTTCTTCATGAAGTCAAATTCCTTGACTGTTTCATCAAAACAGATGTTTCAGCTCCGCGATGCCTGTTTTAATCCATAAATGGATTTAAGCAACTTGCACACCTTTCCCGCTGCTCCCATTGTCTACAAAACCTTCTGGTCGATCCATATAAACGCACTCTTCCAAACTTCCGTTTAGAAAATCCATTTTTACGTCCATCTGCCAGATTTCATAGTCATGGAAGGCAGCAATGGCAAGTAGGATCCGAATGGATTTGAGCATATCTACTGGAGAAAAAGTTTCGTCATAGTCTACACCTGGTCTTTGACGAAAACCTTTTGCAACAAGTCTAGCCTTATAGGTTTCCACCTGCCCATATACACCAAACTTCTTTTTGTAGATCCATTTGCATCCAACGGGTTTTACCCCAGGTGGAGCAATATCCAAAGTCCAAACTTTATTGGCGTACATGGACTCCATTTCGGATCGCATAGCATCCAACCACTTTCAGAGTCCTATTGGTAATGGCCTCCCTGAAACTAATAGGATCATCTTTTTCCAAGATGCAATCCTCTCGATTCCCGTCTATGAGAAAACCTTAGTATCTCTCGGGCGGATGAGAAATCCCACTAGATCTGCGGAGTGGCTGAGTCTCGTCCGGGTTTATTGAATCTTGAGCTTCCACCAATTCTTCAGTTTGAGTTTGTGGTTCCAGAATTTCTTCCAGTTCTACCGTGCTCCTACTTGTTCCTTTTGCAAGAAATTTTCACTCTAAAAAGGTGGCGTGGCGAGATACTAACAACTTCTGTTCCTCGGTGTGGTAGAACAGATATCCTATCGAATGTTTTGGATATCCCACAAACTTGCATAAAACTGAACGTGCCTGAAGTTTGTCCGGATTCTGTACTTTAACATAGGTCGGACAACCCCATATCTTAATACGTTTAAGATACGGTCTTTTCCCACTCTATATTTCATATGGAGTCTTAGGCATAAATTTGGATGGAACATCATTCAATAGGTATGCCGCTGTATGAAGCGCATATCCCCAAAATGAAAGAGGCAACTCAACACTACTCATTATGGAGCGAACCATGTCCAATATGGTACGGTTCCTCCTCTCCGATACACCGTTGTGCTGTGGTGTGTAAGGAGTAAGCCGAGAGAGAATTCCATTCTCTTTTAGATAATCTAGGAATTCCGTGCTTAAGCACTCCCCTCCTCTATCAGATCGGAGGATCTTGATACTTTTGCCAGTCTCGTTCTCTACTTCGTTTCTGTATTCTTTGAATTTCTCAAAAGTTTCAGATTTGTATTTCATGAGATACACATATCCGAACCTAGAGAGATTGTCAGTGAATGTGATGAAGTACGAGAACCCAACCCTTGCATGTATAGATATCGGACCACATACATCACTATGTATGAGTCCCAAGAGCTATGTTGCTCTTTTTCCATGTTCGGTGAACGGAGATTTGGTCATCTTTCCCTTGAGACAGGACTGACAAGTTTCATAAGATGAAAATTTGAACGTATTCAAATATCCATCCTTATGCAATTTACTCCGTCTTTTTTCTCCGATATGACCAAGTCTACAATGCTACAAGTAGGATTCGTTCTCTTCTGAACTCTTCCTCTTGCGTGTGTTTTGTATATTGAAAACTGCGTTTTGATTAAGAACATTGATACCATTACACAGTGTACCTTCTGCAACCAATACCTTATTGAGGTAAATGTTCATTATATTTCTATCAAAAACAAAATTATATCCATCTTTATCAAGTAAAGAAACTGGTATAATGTTGCAAACTATGGAAGGTACATAGTAGCAATTGTTCAAAATCATAGTATTGCCTCTTGGCAATGCTAGGTGATTTACCGACGGCAGCAGCATCAACTTGTGCTCCGTTCCCTACTCCGAGGGACATCACCAGGTCCAATTATCCTACTTTTTCTTAGTCCCCGCAATAAATTATAGATATGAGATCCTGATCCGGTATCTAGTACTCAGGAGGTAGGACTGATCGAAAAGCAGTTCTCAATAACAAGAACACCTGAAGGAGACGCAATAGTATGCTTCTTCTTTGATGGGGTCATCAAGGAATTCATGCAATCCTTTCCTCTGCTCATACTCATGACTGTTGTCATAAGTTAGAGCCAAATTGACGTTCCCCAGCCACCGAATAAGAATTCGGATCGGTCAAGCGATACATTTTATTATCTTGATTAGGGCGTGAAATAGTTGCTATCTGGAGAGAGAGAGAAAAGAAACATTCAGCGTGCACTCTTGCAAGATTAGATTGGTTATTAGTTTATCTAATCAGAATGGCTCTCACCGTTTTCTTGAATTCTTCTTCAAATCCTAAAAGAAGAACTAGTCAGGATTAATTGCACGTTACAATACTTGCTTAACCTTTCGGCCAGGCTAGTGTTGGTACTTCGAGGGAGGTTTTCCAACGCTTTTGCGAAGTTCCTTAATTACATAATCTCTTTTCCCTTGAGGCGTAGCCCCGCTAACACCGTTCTAGACATCTACTTGGTTTATACCATTGATTGTTAAGTGGAAAAATCTCCCAAAAGTAATCCTATTCATCAGTGGGATCGGGATCCAACTATCATTATATGATCAACTAGATGGAAGCCACTCTATTCACCACACTCTAGAAGGTATGCAACACTAGCAAGTTTCCTGTATATTTGAACCTCCCAATGTGGTTTTTGCCCCTAGGACCTAAGTGAGCTTGACTGAGCCAACATATCAAAAGGTCCTACTCAAGTTCAACCCGTCATTATCTTGATTGCATTAGACCCACCCGCACGAGTTCTTGACTGAGCCAAAATGACTGTACGACTGTCCTAACCAATCGCATCTAATGCTACAGAAAAGTATTACATAGCTATCGAACACTACGCCTCGGCTGAGCACGACATACGTAACACGAATACTAAGCAATACTAATCTAAAATGACGGAGGCTATGGCCGGTTTTTGGCGAAAAACGTTAACGTAATGAACTTGATATCGTTGAAGGAACCTGAGCAGTTTTGAATAGGAGTGGTTTAGGCTCCGCTTTTGAAAACCTGTGGTTTTGAAGAAAACCGAGTAATCTACGGTATAAACTTTTGCTCAAGAGGTCACTCCCCGCGAAGGAATCTCAGCTCTTGCCTCCTCGAATGAGGTGCTGATATTCACAACCAAATACCACTGTGCAAAGCGAAAGAGTATAACTATAGTTTTTCGAAATTTGTTACATTAATTAAAATTAATGAGGTCCCATCAATTAAACTATCACACCAGAAAAGAACGAAAATACAATGTACGTATATACCATCCGTATTCGCCACGGGGCCCTGTCATGCACCGTTAGGTTACTTAACTAACGGCAGAGCGGGAGCTGGACTAGCGCGGGTGCAAAACATATACATCTACTAGTATATATAAATATATATAACATTCGTCCTAAGCATGATATAATCAACATCACAGATAAAAAACAAGTAACACAGAATGGTGGATAATCTTGGAGCCTCGGGGTTCATTTGAGCTGCAAATAAAATCCGACGTTCCCGGTCGTGTGGATAGCCCGTGCAATGAAAATCTGGACCCCTACGAGCGCGGCAAGTTACCCGCCAATCCCAGAAGTGAGGCAACCCCAATCAACAAAGTGAATGGGCTACCCGGCACTTCACGGATCCGGTAACTTGAGCGCTCCTCCGTGGGTCATCCTATACCCCTACGAGTGCGGCGAATAGCCGCCAATTCTAGGGTGAATCTCCTCTGTCTCAACGCCGTGAGATGTGGGCTTGTTGTCCTCTAGAACCCGGCTATTCGAGCACTCCACCGTTGGGTAATCCTAGTACAGAAAAGGAAAATAATATGTACAAAGGTGACATCGAGCTCAACCCGGTCGTGTACCAATCAAATAATATACAACACAGCAGAGACGACAGTCCACATGAGCGACGCTCGTCCCGCAATAACAAATATACAAAAGAATCCGAACTGTACTACAACCATTGCAACATCGGCTATCCACCATGACAATCCAATCATAATATTAGCACAATCACAGAACATCAACGTGAATGTATGTTCGCAAACCCGTCTAAAAGAACATATAACAGTTAGACGAGTTATACCGCTCAATGACATTCACGTCCGCAGATAGTAACACATGTACTGATAAAAAACACGTATTTTAAAATTTCAATCGACTAAACTTTTCCGAATAGGCCCCAAGTGCTAACCAGTACTCAAATAAATCTGGGCCAAAAATATACATCCCAAAAATCACAATTCCATACAGTAGATCATCTGAAGAATTTTTAAGCACTGAAGCCCCACTTCGGCCGCGTAACCGCCGCAAACATGCATGTTTCGCGGCGCTTCCGCGGCGAAATGAAGAGATTAGGTGTTCAAATTTCTTGTGGCTCTATATTATACCTTTCAGGTATTTCTAAGGCACACTAAATAATTTTTTGAACACTTTTAAAAAATCGACAGAAATTATAAAAATGGAATTGCTGTTTTGAAAATTTTTGTCGATCGATATTTTGAACACGTCTAAACTAGCTAGTAATGGGTTCATAGGGTGGCTCTGATACCATGTTGGGTTACACTAGCGCCCCCGGCCATCTACCGTGGCCATTTGCGTAACAATTTTTTCTATGATTTAAAACTTGGCGCTGAATGAAACCTGTCTAGAATCTACCATAAATCCTAACTAGTTTAAATAGGAGGAGCTATCTACTATGAAAAAGAAGTCTCACCTAAAGATCCATGTCCTTTGGTCTTCTCTCCACTTCCTTATCTCCCAATGGCCTCCATGATCGAACTTGATCGTCCATCTCCCTCCGTCGAAGATTGATCCACTTGAGAGTTGTGATCCATGGTTCTAGCTCCAAACTAAATATCAAATGGAGCAACTAGAGAACTTGGATTGCTAATCTAAGAACTCTAGGATGTAGTCTAGGGTTCTAAGTGTGTTTCTATCTCGCCTCCTTTCTTGATTCTCAACTCATGAGAAGGTAGAGGGAAGGTTTAACTGAAGGTGGAGGGGCTCAAGAACAAAGGAGAGGGAGCAAAGCAAAAATGGTGAACTCAAGAATGAAGCATAGCATGTGAAAGAAAATCAATCACAATGGTTTTGTAAAACCATTTCAATGAATAAAAAAAGTATCAACCATGCTTCAATAGTTGCCACAAATGAATTAATAATTCATTTGTCAACTATTGAGGCATGGTCCTCACCATGCTCCTCTCTCCTTTATTTTACACCTCATTTTTATTAAAAATAAATGAAAAAGCCATGATGAGGTGTCCACCTTCTAGAATGTTTCCCGTAAAAATACAGATAACAATCTACTGTATATATATACCTGCATTCGCATAAAAACACGAATACCCGACGAGATAGAATAACACAAAGAACATAATACTAGAATATACATATTGAAATATATATATGTAAATTATTAAATCAAAACCTGATTTAATAATTCGGCTAAAAAACCTAGCCGGCTAGTATTATCAACTGTCCGATTGAAAGTCCGGGTACATAGTACCATCAATCAATCGGAACCCTGCACGTATCCAATACGACTACTACATCATTTTGCCTGAATCAAGGAAACCCTCTGTGTGAGACTCTAAAAACTCGACAGTACGCCGGCAGTGAGTTACTGGATAAATCCATAACCACAAGCACGTCAGCGGCACTAGCTGTACGTAACGGCTATCCGGATACTTGTCGAAAAAGAAGGCCGAAAGACAAACTCATCTGGATCCCTACCGAGCCTATCCGTGACAATCTCCGTACAGTCCGGTCTTTTCGTCTGAAGTATCGCATACTGGGTTTAGCGGGTGGTAAATGTTAGACCTTAATAACCCGATAATTCGTGTTGATTCGGCTCAGGACCAATCCGGGAAACTACTGATCAACATATCAGTAAATCTCAACTGCCTTGGCCAAGGTCTTTTGGTCCTGACCAATCGAACACAGTGCGATATCGACTCCCTATAACTGGGAGCGATGAATCCCCAACAATCACTCACTGCCTCCATGTGGCTCGGAACTGTACCGAACCAAAACCTGTTTGTATGACTTAGTAGAGCCGTGGTAGGTAGTGATCAAAGTACAGTGGTAACACACACGGGACAAATGATGATCTCAGGTCTAAAGACTAACCTGTACTCATGTCACCTGAGAACTGCTATCTCATGATAGCTATAGTACCATCTAGAAGTTCTCGGCGAGTCCGTCCAATGTACTCACCTCCAGTGAGCACCTGTATACAATCTTAGGTGATCACACCAATGGTTATGGGACCAACCACCGCCCTTCGTCGGGGTCTAGAAACGTATATACCAGTCTACTCCGGAATATCGATGCCCAGTCTCGATACTCCTACGACTAGGAAACTTTTAAGGATGTGCTTATCAACTAGTATGATCGCCATCACAACACAAGTAGTCAAGCAATGATCCTACGGGCTTTATCAACCTGTATAGATATGTAATAACAAGTAGAACATATGCACACGTTAAGATAATGACAAACCAGATAGCATACTATCATATCGAGCAAGATTGTCTTGTACATACATATGTCCAAGGATCCACATGTATACATATACAATAATGGCCTCTAGGGCATACATATCCAACACTTAAGCCACCGTCCATCAGGGTTCGACAGATTGACTGAGACGCCCCTTTCACGTTTGGTGTTTGCGAATAGCTATGACGATGAAGTCCGCTGCATCTTCAGATTTGATTATGATAAGAGGTGATCATGTAACTTGCCTCTTGCCGACACATGCTCAACGTCCATGGTTATTGATACTGGTGCTACTAATCACATGACAGGGGAGTTAAATATACTTTCCTGTAAGTTGAAACCTGGATGCACTCCGATAGCTTTAGCGAATGGTACTACCTCTGCTATAGAGGGAGTGGGTTCAACTTTGGCTACATCACAATTACCTATGACTTATGTTCTTTACCTGCCTCGATTTCCCTTTAATTTGCTTTCTATTAGCTAACCGACTCGACAGTTGAATTGTAGCGCCATCTTTTTTCCTGAAGGATGTGGTTTTTTAGGAGTTTGGGACGGGACGAATGATTGGCATCCGAACAGAGGTTGATTGGTTTTAGCACCTTAACGAGCACCCACGCCTTATAGCCTCTCCAGCATCGAGCCCTACATCAGTCCTTGATGCTCATTGCCGTTTTGGTCATCCTTCCTTACAAACATTGAAAATGATAGTTTCATCTCTTGGTTCTTTGTCTACTTTAGAGTGAATCATGTGAGATGGGTAAACATCATCGTTCAAGCTAATCCCTCTCGTGTTAATAAAAGGGTCGACAAACCTTTTCAGCTAGTGCATTCAGATGTTTGGGGGCCATGTTGAGCTGTTGCAAAAGGGGTTTTTCGTTATTTCGTGACATTTATTGATGATTTTTCTCGTGTATTCTTGTTGTACTTGATGAAATTTAGAAATGAGGTATTTTCTCATTTCCAAAACTTTTGCTCCGAAATCAAGAATCAATTTGGCTTTAGCATTGGTACTCTCGGGAGCGATAATGCAAGGTGTTAGGAATATGTATGCCCTAGAGGCTATTATTGTATATTATAGTGGTTGCTTAGACATATATATATACATACATATATATATGAGAATAATTGAGAAAAGAGGCCATAGGAGGGGATTTCCTCCTATGGCGTCGGAAAAATACAACCCCCACCATTTTTTCCGACGATCGGGATCCATCATCATCATCATCTAAAATGCGCATACACCAAATTTCATGTGATTCCACTACTTTTTCACCGTTGCATTAGCAATGTAAAAAGTTCTATTGTCGGTATACCATTAATTTTGCACCAACTAAATCAACGGTGAAAAAATGGTATAATCACATGAAATTTGGTGTATCCACATCTTAGATGATAAAGATAAAGGTGATGTATACCGATCGTTGAAAAAAATCACAGAGGGTATATTTTTCCGACGCCATAGGAGGAAATCCCCTCCTATGGCACTTTTCCTCCATTAACCTCTCTATATATAGGATTTTCTTGCTCAACATGATAGTATGCTATCTGTTTGCTCTTTATCTTAACATGTGCACTTGTTTTAGTTTACTGTCTTTTTGATACATGTTGATAAAGCTCTTAAGATGTTGCTTGATTACCAGGACTATGATGTAGATCATATTAATGGAGCTTGAGTAGTTCCACAAGCAAATCCTTAACAGTTCCTAGTCGAGCGAGTATCGAGACATGGCATCGATATTTCAGAATAGAATAGTGTGTACGTTTCTTGACCCTGTATGGGGCGATGGTTGATCCCACATCCATTGGTGTTTGACATTAAAGATTGTACACAGGTGCTCATTGGAGAATGAGTACACCGAACATGACTTGCCGAGAAATCTTAGATGGTACCATACCTATCGTTAGATAGCAGTTCTCTGGTGACACTTGTTTAGGTTAGTCTGTAGACCTTAGATCGTTATAGTGTCTTGTGTGGTTCTCGCTTAGCCTTGATTTCCACCCTACTACGGCTCTACTGAGTCGTGCAAACAGGTGGTTTTTGGGTACAGTCCTGAGTCACATGGAGGCAGTGAGCGATGAGAGTGGTTTTGTCTCTCCCGGTATTGGGAGTTGATGTTGTGCTATGCTCGATTGGCTATAACAGTAAGTTCCTGGCCAGGGCTGATGAGATTTACTGATAAGTGTTATCAGTAGTTTCTGTAAGTCCGTGTCACGCACCCCGCATGACCACGGGGAGGCGGAAGTTATGAAAAACGATTATCAAAGCATCGCAACACGGACTCGAGCTCCCGGATAATGTCTAAACCTTAACTAGCAAATACTGTGTGAGGATTAACTACTCTGATGAAAGTTATACTTCACGAAACCAAGTCCTTCGGGTCTTTTAGTCGCTGTCCTCCTCGTAGGCTCCGAGGATCGAAGCGGATCGTGGCTTCCTCGTCGGCTTCCTCGAGTCAAAGACGATCCACCCGAGAGTCTATAGTCCGAACTCCAACCTCAACTCCGAGGTAACTAGGGAAAGTAGCTTGCTAGACTAGATGGCCTAGGTTGTGTAGAGAGAGTAGATGGAGTGCTTTGTATCTTGTAACCCTAATTTTCTCAACTCATGAGAGGTCTAGGGTTTGAGGGAAGAAGAAAAGGCTTGAGGAAAATGAGAAAGGAAAGTGTTGCTTAAAGACTTGGCTTGGCTGCCCTCTTTTGATATTGTGAGGTTTTTTTAGATATTTTGTGAGATAAATATCCCACCAAAATATCAAGAAACCCCCACAAATATCTTGTGGTGACTCATGACCATGAGTCACCAAGTAGCCATGCTAGGTTCAATGCTCAATCCACCTCATTTCCTCCACCTATTATGTTTAATCCATAAAGAATAAACCCTAATAGGTGTCCCTTCTTCTAGAAGCAAATCCGCAAAACTACGAGAATGCACCTCATCCGTATATACATACCCGCATCCGCATTCCGAAGAACACGAATACAAAGAGACGAAACAATCCATCAATATAATACTAGGATCCGGCTTAAATCAAAGCCCACCAGTATTATCCGCCCGATCATCATACGTGCACAAGTGCACGCACGTGATCGAAGCATTGCCATAAAACCATACGTCCTCTACACCTTTTGCCCGGTGTAGGGAAACCTTCTGTGTAGGACTCTAAAGACTCGACAGTACGCTGCCAGTGGGTTTAACCACAAACCGCAAGCGGTACTAGTTGCATGTAATGGCTACCCAGGTATTTGTCGATAAGAAGGCCGATGAGCAAACCTATCCGAACTCCTACTGAGCCTGCATGTGACAATCTCTGTACAGTCCGGTCTGTTCATCAAAAAGTATCACATATCGGGCCTAGGGGGATGGTAAACGTCAGACCCCTAATAGTGGTATAAGTCGTGTCGGAGTGTAGCCCAGAACACCCTGAGAAACTACTGGAATATGTACTAGTAAATCTCACTTGCCCTGGCCAGGGACTTTGTGTAATGGCTTTTCGAACACAGCACGATATCAACCCCCAATACCGGGAGAGACGAATTCTATCTAACCGCCACTGCCTACAAGTGCTTCGGGACTGCACCTAACTACTCCCTGTTTGCACGACTCCTTTGAGCCGTGGTCGGGTAGTAATCAAAATACAGTGGGAACACACTCGAGACGAAGTAGCAGTGTCAAGTCGACGGACTAAGCTGTACTCATGTCACCTGAGAACTGCTACCCGACGATAGGTATAATACCAACCAACAGTTCCCGACGAGTCCTGTCCAGTGTACTCGTAACCTAACGAGCACCTGCATACTATCTCCAGTACGACGTATTAATGGCTGTGGGACAGACCATCTCCCCTGCTGGGATAAGAAGCGTATACACTAGTCTACTCCGGAGTATCGATGCCCCGTCTCGATAATCCCATGACTAGGGACCTGTATAAGGATGTGCACCCAGCCCCCACCAGTGCGACCGCCATCACAACACTGGTAATCAAGTAAAGATTCTAAGGGCTCTACTAATATGTATAAGTGATATGCTAAAAGAAACACATGCACATATTGAAGTAGAAACAAACCAAGTAGTATACTACCATTTTGAGCAAGACTATCAACACAACTGTGAATATCCTAAGCTTCCATTAAGTAATATACAAACCAGTATGATACAATAATGGCCTCTAGGGCATACATCACTAACAATCTTCCACTTGCACTAGGGCCATGTACTGGCATATCGCAGACCTATCATCTCTATCAGCCGCTCGAACTGTGTTTGAGGGATGGCCTTCGTGAGTGGATCTGCAGTGTTATTCTCCGTATCTACTCTCCTCACCTCGATCTCCCGGCGATTTACGATCTTCCTCATCAGGTGGTACCGCCTCAAAATGTGTCTGGACTTCTGATGGGACCTGGGTTCTTTCGCTAAAACTATAGCGCCGTTGTCACAATACAGAGGTACTGGATTAACAATGGTCGGAACCACCTGATGTTCCGTAAGGAACTTCATCCAGACAGCTTCTTTTGCGGCATCGCAAGCATCTATGTACTCCACTTCTATCGTCGAGTCAGCAACGGTATCCTGCTTGGAGCTCTTCCAACAGACCGCCCCTCCATTGAGGGTAAAGACATAACCCGACATGGACTTGGAGTCATCCTTGTCACTCTGGAAGATGGAGTCAGCAAAGGCCTCGATCTGGAGGTCTTTGCCGCTATACACCAAGAACATCTCCTTAGTCGTTCTCAGGTACTTGAGAATGTTCTTTACTGCTATCCAGTGCTTCTCTCCTGAGTTTGACTGATACCGGCTTACAATGCTCAATGCGTATGCTACATCTGGTCTGGTACACATCGCATACATTATAGAGCCTACCGCCGATGCGTAGGGTATAGTTGACATGCGAGCCCTTTCCAAATCAGTCTTTGGAGACATCTCTTTGGAGAGTGATTCCGTGACAAGCCGGTAGATTACCGCGCTTTGAATCTTCCATACTGAATCTTTTCAGTATGGTGTCGATGTATCTTGACTGTGAAAGTCCAACTATCCGTTTAGATCTATCACGATAGATCTGGATCCCCAGAATGTAGGAGCCATCACCCAGGTCCTTCATGGAGAACCTCTGTGACAAGAATCCTTTGACTGACTGTAGCATATGAATGTCATTTCCTATTAAGAGAATGTCATCCACGTACAAGACGAGGAATACCACAGTTCTCCCTACAATCTTACTATATATGCATAGTTCATCTGGATTTTTGATAAAGTCGAATTCCTTGACAATATCATCAAAACAGATGTTCCAACTCCGCGATGCCTGCTTTAGTCCATAAATGGACTTAAGCAACTTGCACACTTTCCCGCTGCTCCCACTCTGATTGAAACCCTCTGGCTGATCCATACAGACGCACTCTTCCAAATTTCCATTTAGAAAAGCCGTCTTTACATCCATCTGCCAGATCTCATAATCGTGGAAGGCAACAATGGCAAGAAGGATCCGAATGGATTTAAGCATAGCCACTGGAGAAAAGGTTTCATCATAGTCCAAACCAGGTCTTTGACGAAAACCCTTTGCAACAAGTCTAGCCTTATAGGTTTCCACCTGCCCATCTACACCAATCTTCTTTCTGAAGATTCATTTGCAGCCTACGGGTTTTACCCCTTCTGGAGCAATGTCCAAAGTCCATACTTTATTGGTGTACATGGACTCCATTTCGGTCCGCATTGCATCTAGCCATTTTACCGAGTCGCCGCTCTGAATGGCTTGCTGGAAGCTAGTAGGCTAATCATTGTCAATGATGTAATCCTCTTGATCCCCGTATATGAGAAAACCGTAGTATCTCTCGGACGGATGCGACTGCGTACTTCTCCTGTGGAGTGGCGCTGGGATGTCCGGCTCTTCTGAAACCTCTAGTTCTACCAAGCTTTCAGTAATAGCTTGTGCTTCTGGAATTTCTTCCAGTTCTATTTCGCTCCCACTTTTCTGATTTTCTAAAAATTCAGCTTCCAAGAAGTGGGGATGTTGAGAAACAAAAACCTTTTGTTCTTCTGCGTAATAGAAAAGATACCCGTGGAGTTCTTAAGGTATCCCACAAACTTACACAGTACTGAGCGTGCCTCGAGCTTGTCCGTATGCTGTTTTTTTACAAAAGCTGGACATCCCCATGTCTAAGGTACTTAAGATAGGGTTTCTTCCCACTCCACATCTGATATGGTGTGGTAGGCACAGTCTTGGTTGGAACCTTGTTCAAAAGATATGCAGCTGATTCTAGTGCACAACCCCAGAAGGATCGCGATAACGCAGCCTTACTCATTATGGAACGAATCATATCCAATAGAGTTCGATTCCGTCTTTCCGATACACCGTTGTGTTGAGGTGTGTATGGAGGAGTAAGCTGAGAGAGAATTCCATTCTTTTTTAAGTAGCCCAGGAACTCGGCACTTAAGTATTTACCACCTCGATCAGATCTCAGTGTCTTGATACTTTTGCTTGTTTGTTTTTTCACTTCATTCATGTATTCCCGGAATTTCTCAAAGGCCTCGGATTTATGCTTCATCAAGAAAACATGTCCATACATAGAGAAATCATCCGTAAAAGTAATGAAATAGGAATAACCACCTTGCGCATGTGTAGACATTGGACCACACACATTGCTGTGTATGAGTCCCAAAAGCTCGCTCGCTTTTACTCCGTGTCCAGTAAACGGAGTCTTTGTCATCTTTCCGATGAGACAAGATTCACAAGTAGCATAACACTGATATTCGAACGGATCCAAATAGCCCTCTCTATGTAACTTCGTCAACCGTGTTTCATTGATGTGACCCAGTCTACAATGCCATAAGAAAGCCTGATTTGTTTCCGGAGACTTTTTTTTAAGTGTGTTCTGGACACTGAAAACCTGAGCTTGATTTAATACGTATATTCCATTTTCTATTGTACCTGACCCAATCAGAACTTGATTTAGGTGGATGTGGACCACATCGCTTACAAATGTAAAATCATATCCTTCCTTAGAAAGTAAGGATACAGATATGATATTACAAGCTAAACTAGGTACATACAAACAGTTACGTAGAATCAATATCTGCCCACTTGTCAATCCTAGATGATATTTCCCTACGGATTCAGTGTCCACGCTCATTCCGTTCGCAACTCTGAGAGTCATATCACCTATCCTGATAACTCTACGGTTTCTCAAAGCCTGTAATGAATTACAGATATGAGATCCTGATCTGCTATTTAGTACCCAGGAAGTAGAGTTAATTGACATACAGTTTTCTATTACAAACACACCCGAAGCCGAAGCCACAACGTGCTTCAAATCCTGGTTACTGCCTTTCCAAGCCCTGCAATCCTTCTGCTAATGTCCTTTCCCGTAACAATAGGAACGTCCCTCCTTCCCTACTTTTAGTCCCGAAACTTTTGCCCTTTCCTTTCCTTCTACTTCCCTGACACCGCATATCGGCTTTGTGGAGGTTTTCTTCTTCTCACCCTTTGCTTTCGTCTTGGATGCAGAAGAGGAAGATTCCCCAATAAGCAGAGCGGGTGTCTTCCTGGTTTCCTTCATGGTGTAAGTAGAGGGTAGGGACTGTAGAATTAAGTCAGTATGTGACTCGTTGTCCAACGTGGTCTTCAGGTCCGTGAGCTCATCAAATATAGCTAGTCATTGTAAGGACGTTGTCCCCAACAGATGACCCGATAGCCAACTTCGCTTGAAGTAATTCTTTCGAGGTCTCATATCTTGCGATATGAGATTGCTCTCCATATAAATCTTTGTTATGGAGGAAGACAGAAACTAAGCCCATCTTCTCGTGTTGTCTCTGGTATATACCATCTACTGAGGCCAACACGAGGCACTTGGCATTCGCACAGTCTTTTTCCGATATCTTACGGATATCAATATTCGTGACGGTGGAAACTGGTCCTGAGACGACGGGGGCTTGAGTAGTGAAGAGGTGTCCCAGCTTGTCATAGGTAATGGACATCTGGACAGACCTTTGACAGTTATTATAGTCAGATTCAGTCATTTTATTATCTAGATGTAACCCAGTCTTGGTCACTGGGTCGCTGCAATTAAGAGAGAGAAGAAAACACTTTAGCATGATGCTCTTGCAAGTTTAGATTGGTTTTTAATTTATCTAAACAGGATGGCTCCCACTGTCTCTCGAATCCATTCTCAAACCATAAAAGAAGAATTAGTCAGGATTGATCTCATCGTACAATTCTTGCTTAACCGTTCGGCCAGGCTAGTGTTGGTACTTCGAGGGAGGTTTTACGACGCTTTCGCGAAGTTTCTTAATTAAATAACCTTTTTTCCCTGGAGGCGTAGCCCCGCTAACACCGTTCTGGACACCTATTTGGTTTACATCATTGATCGTTAAGTGAAAAAATCTCCCGAGGGGTAGCGGATACTCACAGTAGGATCGGGATCCAAATATCATTGTGTGATAATACTGAAGGAATCCTACTAATATTATCAAACTCCAAATGGTATGCAACGCTAGCAAGTTTCAGTTTCTTTAGAAACCCCCGATGTGGATTTTTGCTCCATGCTCTTACGACCTTGACGAAGGTCAACAAATCATAAGTCACATGTCAAGTTCTACCCATCATTGTCTAGGTTAATTTGAACCCACCCGTATATACCCTTGACGAAGGTCAACAAGGTAATACGGCTGTCCCAAACCAACGCATCTATCTATACTACATATGAACACCCAGCAGTTACCAATCACTATGCCTTGACGAAGGTCAACAAATATAGCTTGAATACTATTGAATATTCATATGAAATGACAGAGGGTTACGACTTGTTTTTGCGAAACCGTGAACGTAGTGAACTTGATATAATCGAAGGAACCTGATAGTTTTTAAAAGGAGTGGTTTAAGCTCCGCACTTTAAAAGTCTGCTGTTTTGAAAAAACCGAGTCGTTTTCAAATTGTTCCGACGATTCAGCTTTGGTTTGTTTTCTTTGCATTAATATAATGCGTCCCATCAATTAGTCTACCATTGCAGAAAAAGACGAAAATATGACGAACACTTATGCCATCCGCATTCGCCACTGGTCCCGGTCATCACCTGTTAGGTTACTTAACTAACGACAGAGCGGGGGCTGGACTAGTACGGATGCAAAACATAAGCAACGCCTACTAGATATCATATATAGATATATACATTCGTCAGACGCAATAATAGGCATTCCAGATCACAGATGAACATATGGGATATACTAGGAATTCCGTGTTTCGTTTAAGCCTGTAACAAAAGTCGGATTCCACGGTCGTGATGAATAGCCAAACCCCACCCCAGACCTCTACGGGTGCGGCAAACTACCCGTCAAATACCCGAAGTGAAGTAACCTCTCTCAACAAAGTGAGTAGGCCACTCGGCACTTCAAAGTAACCCGGTAGTTTGTGCACTCCATCTTGGGTCTATCCTAGGAGTAGAAACAGTAAAAGAAATAGTATACAACGGTGGCTACAAGCTCAACTCGGATGTGCCTCGCAAAAAAAATAATATTACATCACTTTACAATTAAATCGAATGAATGAAATGAAAACCCTCATCTCACATCCCCGGCTATTCATCCACGACGATCCAATAAGTCCATATACACAAACCAAATATCACAGAAGCGAAAGTTTATGAACACATATTACAACTTGAAACATTAAACGAAGTTAAAATTACGACTTCGAAACACCCCGTATTGCCACAGTAAAGAATTGACAACATATTCAAAATTGGCAAAAACAAACAACTTCTGAAGCCTTAGATCCAAGTAACAAAACCACAGACCAAAACACGAAGCATTTCCTTATAATTGAACCGAGCTCACCGGATTTAGAGGCAATGTGGCCGGCCCAGTTTGGGTGAAAATGTCTCGTTTTTGTTCTATGTTCACTTTACAAGTGAAGGAGTACTCTGCAGTTGCTAAAATAATATTTAGAGCCTCGTAAAAAATCAATAGAAACTAGGATCTAAGTTCGATGTTTTGGGGTTGTTTCGGTTTCATGGTTTTACTTGTTGTTTAATCTGTTAGTTATGGTTTAGTTAGGCTCTGATACCATTGTAAGTCCGTGTCACGCACCCCGCGTGACCGCGGGGAGGAGGAAGTTATGAAAAACGATTATCAAAGCATCGCAACACGGACTCGAGATCTCGGATCATGTCTAAACCCTAACTAGCAAATACTGTGTGAGGATTAACTACTCTGATGAAAGTTATACCTCACGAAACCAAGTCCTTCGTGTCTTTTAGTCGCTGTCCTCCTCGTCATCGTAGGCTCCGAGGATCGAAATGGATCGTGGTTTCCTCATCGAGTCAAAGACGATCTACCCGAGAGTATAGTCCGAGCTCCAACCTTAACTCCGAGGTAACTAGGGCAAGTATCTTGCTAGACTAGATGGCCTAGGTTGTGTAGAGAGAGTAGATGGAGTGCTTTGTATCTTGTAACCCAAATTTTCTCAACTCATGAGAGGTCTAGGGATTGAGGGAAGAAGAAAAGGCTTGAGGAAAATGAGAAAGGAAAGTGTTGCTTGAAGACTTTGCTTGGCTGCCCTCTTTTGATATTGTGAGGTTTTTAGATATTTTGTGAGATAAATATCCCACCAAAATATCAAGAAACCCCCACAAATATCTTGTGGTGACTCGTGACCATGAGCACCAAGTAGCCATGCTAGGTTCAATGCTCAATCCACCTCATTTCCTCCACCTATTATGTTTAATCCATAAAGAATAATCCCTAATAGGTGCCCCTTCTTCTAGAAGCAAATCCGCAAAACTACGAGAATGCACCTCATCCGTATATACATACCCGCATTCGCATTCCGAAGAACACGAATACAAAGAGACGAAACAATCCATCAATATAATACTAGGATCCGGCTTAAACCAAAGCCCACTAGTATTATCCGCCCGATCATCATACGTGCACAAGTGCACGCACGTGATCGAAGCACTGCCATAAAACCATACGGCCTCTACACCTTTTGCCCGGTGTAGGGAAACCCTCTGTGTGGGACTCTAAAACTCGACAGTACGCTGGCAGTGGGTTTAACCACAAACCGCAAGCGGTACTAGCTGCACGTAACGGCTACCCAGGTATCTGTCGATAAGAAGGCCTTTGAGCAAACCTATCCGAACTCCTATTGAGCCTGCATGTGACAATCTCCGTACAGTCCGGTCTGTTCATAAAAAAGTATCGCATATCGGGTCTAGGGGGATGGTAAACGTCAGACCCCTAATAGCGGTATAAGTCGTGTCGGAGTGTAGCCCAGACACTCTGAGAAACTACTGGAATACCTACCAGTAAATCTCACTTGCCCTGGCCAGGGACTTTGTGTAATGGCTCTCCGAACAAAGCACGATATCAACCCCCAATACCGGGAGAGACGAATCCTATCTAACCGCCACTGCCTCCAAGTGTTTCGGGACTGCACCCAACTACTCCCTGTTTGCACGACTCCTTTGAGCCGTGGTAAGGTAGTAATCAAAGTACAGTGGAAACACACTTGAGGCGAAGTAGCAGTGTCAAGTCGACGGACTAAGCTGTACTCATATCACCTGGGAACTGCTATCCGACGATAGGTATAATACCAACCAGTAGTTCCTGACGAGTCCTGTCCAGTGTACTCGTAACCTAACGAGCACCTGCATACTATCTCCAGTACGACGTCCTAATGGCTGTGGGACAGACCATCTCCCCTGCTGGGATGAGAAGCGTATACACTAGTCTACTCCTGAGTATCGATACCCCGTCTCGATAATCCCACGACTAGGGACCTGTATAAGGATGTGCCTGTAGATTACCCAGCCCCCACTAATGCGACTGCCAACACAACGCTGGTAATCAAGCAAAGATCCTAAGTGCTCTACTAATATGTATAAGCGATATGCTAAAAGAAACACATGCACATATTGAAGTAGAAACAAACCAAGTAGCATACTACCATTTTGAGCAAGACTGTAAATACAACTGTGAATATCCCAAGCTTCCATTAAGTAATATACAAACCAGTATGATACAATAATGGCCTATAGGGCATACATCACTAACAGTTTCTCTATTGGTTATAGGCCACACATCGGCATGACTTGTTAAATTATTAGGGTCTGACGATTCTACCTGTCTCAGACTCGATATGCGACATATCAGACAAAGAGACCGGACTGTACAGTAAATGTTGCTTATAGGCTCTACGGGAGTTTGGACAAGTTTGCTTGCTGATCTTCTATTTGTTCAATGCCTGGGTAGCCGTTACGTCCAGCTAGTACCGCTGACGGCTTGTGGGTATTTGATGTGATCGTTACATATTGTTAGCGTATTGACGAGTCTTTAGAGTTCCATATAGATGTTTTCTAACTCAAGCGAAACGAAGTAGGCCACGTATGGAGATATGTGCGGGAGCTTGATTAAATACGTGCATATGATACCGTATTCTAATCTAGCGTTATTTGATATTAGCCGGGTTATATATATGATATAACTGGATTATTGACTCAAGTGTTGATTTAATAATTTGATATATATATATGTATGTATATATTAACTGATATATGCTCACTATAATTTCTCTCCTCTTTATATATTATTTATATGTGATATAAATGATATATAATTGTGTATCATGGTTGATGATACAAGCAAGATGGGTGTATGAGAATCACATTGAGTATGAGATGTGTGGATAATGATTTAGATATTTCATTTAGATAGGAAAAGAATGAGTCATTACAATGGAAGATTGTAGAGACAATGACTCATGTATGTGTTTTCTCCTTGGATACCCTCAAACGCAAAAAGGGTATCAGTGCTACAGTCCTGCATTACGACATAGATTTATATTAGCTGATGTGACCTTTCATGAATTCACCCCTATTTTTCTGAGACACACATCACCGGATTTGAACAGTAATTTACATTGGATATCTCGCATGTTTTAGCTTCTGATGACACTCCATCGGCGCTGATTGATTCTCCTCCTGTTTTGGAGATCACCCATACAGTTCTTATTGTTGAACCGACTTCTGATTCATCTCCATTGGGCCTTCCACCACCTATTAAGAGGGTATATGCTCGAAGGGAACGTACAACTACCGATCCTCCGCCTCCTGCTGATGCTGCTGAGGTCCAGAGTCTCAAGCTCTGTCGGCGACTGATAGTGATATTCCTATTGCCTTACGGAAAGGCACCTGGAGTTACACTTCTCACCCTATTGCTCATCATGTGATGAGTTCCTATTATCTCCTGAGTACCGAGCCATCGTCTCTTCTCTTGATTCTCATGCCTTACCAAAGTCCCTCTCTGAAGCTTTTTATCCCATAAAGGGTGGATTGATGCTATGATTGACGATATGATGGCCCTTGAGCAGAATCGGACTTTGGAATTTAGTGCATCTTCTGGTTGGTAAGAAGGCAGTGGGTTGTCGCTGGGTGTATACTGTGAAGCTTATTCCTGATGGGACTTTTTCACGCTTGAAAGCGAGACTAGTTGCTAAAGGTTACTGACAGGCTTATGGGATTGATTACGAAGGGACCTTTTCTCCTGTGGCCAAGATGGCTTATGTTCACCTACTTATGTCTCTTGCGGCTACACACCATTGGCCACTGCATCAGCTTGATGTGAAGAATGCCTTTCATCATGGCTCGTTGGCCGAAGAAGTTTATATGGAGCAACCATCTGGTTTTGTTGCTCAGGGAGAGTCTGGCATAGTGTGTCGATTGCTGAAGTCACCATATGGCTTGAAACAATCTCCACGAGCGTTGTTTGAGAAATTTACCGAGGTGGTTACTTTGTTTGGCCTTAGACGGTGAGCTCATGACCATTCAATGTTTTTCCGTAACAACATTAATGGCTTGCGTATTCTGTTGGTGGTATATGTCGATGACATAGTGATTACTTGCGACGACGTGGCCAACATTGCTTATCTTAAGCACCACCTTCAAGCAAAAGTTTCAGGCCAAGATTCTTAGGAGTCAAATATTTTTTAGATATGGAGGTTGCTCGATCGAAAGCTGACATCTACATATTACAGCGAAAATGTGTGCTTGACATGCTAACTGAAGCCGAGATGCTAGGATGCAGACCTATAGAGGCTCCAATGGATCCCAATACAAACTACTTCCAGGACTGGATGATTAGTTGGAATATCCCGGAAGATACCGTCAATTGGTTGGTAAGCTTAATTATCTCACCGTCACTCGATCTGATATTGCATATCCTGTCAGTGTTATAAGCCAGCTCATTGCAGACCCTTGAGTTGCCCATTAGGATGCGGTGATTCAGATACTTCGATGCTTGAAGAATGCTTCAGGGAATGGTACAGTGTATTCAGATCATGGACACTTTTGGGCAGCAGGATTCACGGATGCAGATTGGGCTGGGTCCCCATCTGATCGCAGATCCACCACAGGAAACTGTGTATTTGTAGGATGCAAACTGGTCTCCTTGAAAAGCAAGAAACAGAGTGTAGTGTCCTGTTCCAGTGCAGAATCAGAGTATCGAACAATGGAGAACACCACTTGTGAGCTTGTATGGATTAGCTTTCTGCTTGGAGAGCTTGGCTTCGGTCCCACTTCTTCTATGCGATTCTACTGCGATAACAAGGCTTGAGTCTTTTGGACGGAGTCCCACCATATTAAAAAGCCTATGTGCATCCATGTGTGGGGCCCATCTGTTGTGGGCCCAAACCGAGTTTTACATGGTATCAGAGCTCGGGTATTTGTTTGTCTACGTTGCACATGAGAGATGAGTCCTTGTTGCACGTGAAGTCCTCGTTGCATATTAGGTGGAGTTCATCCACGTTGCATGTGAGGGAGAGTATAACATAGTTCCACACGAGAAAATTGTGGGATACATATGGGTACAAGATATAATATGGGATAAACTTTCATGGGTCTTTTGGATGGAGTCCCACTATATTAAAAGCCGATGTGCATCTATGTGTGGCCCTATCTGTTGTGGGTTCAAACCGAATATTTCTTGTTCATTAAAGAGTATGATGTCACGTCTTTATTTGTTCATTTGTTGTATGCGCACTAAGCCTTGAATTGTAAAAAGGAAAGGATGGATGCACGCATGATATTATAAGATTGATTATGGAGCAAATACCCTAACCAAAAGAAAATTCCAAAATGTATGTAAATTATTTTGAAAGGGATAGGCATGGATCATTGAGTAAATATGTTATTTAAAAAAGAAAAATAATAACATTTTGTAGCTATTGCTTTATTTTCCAGTTTAATTAAATTGGATGGCATATGAAAAACACCAAAATTTAACACCGTAGGATCAAAACTCTTGCCAAGAGGAAAATTATTTCTTAGAATGGGTCTTGAGATAGATGAATTTGATTCCGGGTGTTAACTCTAAGATTCCCTAATCAACATAAAGATATATTAATTAGACCTAATCAATATAAATGCATATTAAGTAGAGTTTGTTTCTCTAATAAGTGTGGAAAAATCTATTGTTAATTGCTTCTTAGATTTTGCCAAGGGTACCTCTGTTGGTTATAGTGCCCTCAAGGCAATTATCATAGTCGCAGGAATGTGATTATGATAATTGAGGGGGGACCTATACCGGTAGAACAGTCTTACTCGAAATGATAGTATGCTATCTGGTTTGTTTTTATCATCATGTACAGCATTAGGTGGCATTACTGATCACTATTACATGTTGATAGAGCCCATAGGATTCTTATTTGACTACCAGTATTATGATTGCGATCATATACGTGAGAGCTGGGTGGTCTATAAGCACATCCTTAAATGTCCCTAGTCGTGGAAGTTTCGAGACTGGGCATCGATAATCCAGAGTAGACTAGTGTATACTGATTGAGACCCCGTAGAGGTGTGGTGGTCAGGTTTCACAAGCCATTGGTGTTAGTTTGTTCACCTAAGATAATATATAGGTGGTCATTGGGTTATGAGTACACTGGACGGACTCGCCGGGAACCTGCTAGTTGGTAGTATACCTATTGACAGATAGCAGTTTCCAGGTGACATGTGTGTAGGTTAGTCTGTCGACCTGAGACCGTCATTTGTCTCGTGTGAGTTCCCACCGTGCTTTGAT
The DNA here is from genome assembly GCA_030015575.1 of Agapanthus africanus. Classification (NCBI taxonomy): domain Eukaryota; kingdom Viridiplantae; phylum Streptophyta; class Magnoliopsida; order Asparagales; family Amaryllidaceae; genus Agapanthus; species Agapanthus africanus. Next base: position 300,754,601 of record CM057343.1, on the reverse strand, counting down.
TACTACCCTACTACGGCTTAAAGGAGTCGTGCAAACATATTTTAGTTGGGTACAGTCTCGAGCCACATGGAGGCAGTGAGCTGATTGTCGGGGATTCGTCTCTCTCGGTATTGGGGGTTGATGTCGCGCGGTGCACGAGTAGCCATCACCAGAAATCCTTGGCTAAGGTAGTCGAGAATTACTGATTTGGATCAGTAGTTTCTTAGGTGGTGATGGGCTTCATACCGACACAAAATGTCGCGTTAGGGGTCTGACTTTATTCACCCCCTAGACTCGATATGCGATATTCATAGACGAACAGACCGGACTGTACGGATATTGTCACTGTCAGACTCAGTAGGGGTTTCAGGATGAGTTTGCTCGTCGGCCTTCCTTTCGCTCAATACCCGGGTAGCCGTTATGTACAGCTAGTGACGCTGACGTGCTTGTGGTTAAACCCACTGCCAGCGTATCGACGAGTCTTAAGAGTCCCACACAGTGGGTTTCCCTGCTTTGAGCGAAACGATGTAGAGGCCGTATGGTTTTACGGCAGGGTTCGATCATATACGTGTACTTGTGCACGGATGATGTTCGGATGGATAATACTAGTGGGTTTTAGTTTAAGCCGGATCCTAAAATTATATTGTTGGATTATTTTCGTCTCTTTATATTCGTATTCTTCGGAATACGGATGCAGGTATGTATATACGGATGAGGGGTATTCTTGTAATTTCTTAAAAAATTACTTTTAGAAGATCACACCTCATTATGGTTTAGACATTTTTGGATTAAAAGATTATTGAGGTGTAGGATTAGGTGTTTATTGCATTTTTGGTGGCATAGCTTATTAGTGACCCATGGTTACTATTTAATCATGCTTAAGCTTTTTGTTTGTTGTGAGATTTTGTTGACTTGAGATATTTTTGTTGACTTCAGATATTTTGGAGACATAAGATATTTATTTGTGATGGCTCCATTATTTCTAATTATTCACACAACAAACAAAAGCAAGCCATTCTTTTTCTTGAGTTGCTCTTATTCTCATGCTCATGGCATCTTCTTCTACCTCCACCCTAACCCTTTCATGTGTTGAGAAACCTAGGGTGTCTTGAGACAAATTAATCTTTCATCATTCTCTACTTCTTTTAAGGTATCTAGTTTAGCGATTTAGGTACCCTAGTTACCTCGGATATGAGGTTGGAGCTCGATTCATAGACTCTCGGGTGGATCATCTTCGATGAAGGGAGATCGAAGATCAAGCTTGGTCAAGGAGGTCTCTAAGAGCTTGGGAAGGTGGATGAAGACCGAAGGACACGGATCAATTCGGTATAACCATTCTCATAACTCCTTAGTTTGCTAGTTACGGTTAATGGTAGATCCGGGTAGTGGGTTGTGTTAGCGCCAGTTTTGAAAATTTTTGTTCCTCATTTGACCACGGTTTGATGGCCGGGGCGCTGGCGAAACCCAACATGGTATCAGAGCCAACCCATAAACCCGAAACTAGCAGTAGACGATGCATTAGTTTCAAAACCGAAAAACTACGATTTCAAAACCCATTCTCTATTCTGGAATTTTTTTGATCTCTTAAATTTTCTAAAACAATTTCAGAGTCTTAGTTATAACATGAGAATGATACAGAATGAAAACGAGGCATTTCCAAGAATTTTTGGCCGGCCCATTCCGAAAATTCCCGATCTCACCCGTTTTACTGTTCATTCAAGGCCTCATTTTCATCCAGTGTTTGGTGTTTTGTAAATTGGTGTTTTTGGTCTTGCTTGATTTCCCCAGATTTCACTAAGTGTTGGCTTTGCTTTGGAGGGAACTTGGAAAGTTTCAAAACTTGAAATTTTGCATCGTTTATTTCAGTACATACATTACAATCTGCGATCGTGAATGACATTAGAGCGGTACAACCCGTCTAACTGCTATATGTTCTTTTAGACGAGTTTGCGAACGTGACATTCACGTTGATGTTCTGTGTTGTGCTGTGTTGTAGCTGGATCGTCGTGGTGGATAGCTTGAGTGCAATGGTAGTACAGTTTAAACTCATTTGTACATTTGATATTGCGGGGTGAGCGTCTGACATGTGGACTGCCGTCTCTGCCAGTTTGTATATTATTTGTTTGGGGCACGACCGGGTTGAGGTCGATGTCACCCTTGTTCATATATTTTCTTTTCTGTACTAGGATTACCCCATTGTGGAGTGCATGAATTGCCAGGTTCTGGAGGGCAACGGGCCCGCATCTCATGGTTTTGAGACGGGGGACCTTACTTTAGAATTGGCGGGCTATTCGCCACTCTCGTAGGGGGTATAGGTTGACCCACGGAGGGGTGCTCAAGTAACCAGATTCCGTGAAGTGCTTGGTGTCCTATTCACATTGTTGATTAGGGTTGTCTCGCTTCTAGGATTGGCGGGTAACTTGCCGCACTCGTAGGGGTCTAGGTTTTCATTGTACAGGCTATCCACACGACAGGGAATGTCGGGTCTTATTTGCGGCTCAAGTGAAACCCGAGGCTCCAGGATTATCCATCACTCTGTGTTGCTTTGCTGAGATTCTGTGATGTTGCTTTATATCATGCCTGGGACGATTGTTATATATATATATTTATATATATACTAGTAGATGTTATATATGTTTTGCACCCGTGCTAGTTCAGCCTCCGCTCTGTCGTTAGTTAAGTAATCTAACGGGTGATGACGGGGCCCAATGGCAAATGCGGATGGCATATACGTACATCATATTTTCGTTCTTTTCTGGTGTGATATGTTTAATTGATGGGACTGCGTTGATTCTGATCAATGCAAGGAAAGCAAACCTATTTGATGTTGTTGGAACCAATTTTGAAAACTGACATTACAGACGTTTTCTTTTGTTTTGCACAGTGGTATTCGGTTATGAATATCCAGCACCTCATTCGACGAGGCAAGGGCCGATATCCCTTTATCAGAAGTGACCCATTGGGCTAAAGTTTGCATCAACGTAATAACTTCATTATAGTTGACTCTTTTGCTTTGCATCGTGGTATTCAGTTTGGAATATCCTGCACCTCATTGGCAAGGAAAGAGCCGAGATCCCTTCACAGGGAGTGACCTCTTTAGCAAAAGTTTGCGCCACTATATATTTGAAAAACCATTTGGATTCCTTCAACGAAATCAAGTTCATTACGTTAAAGGTTTTTCGCAAAAAACCAGCCGTAGCCTTCCGTCATTTCAGATTAGTATTGCTTAGTATTCGTGCTACGTATGTCGTGCTTAGCCGAGGCGTAGTGTTTGGTAGCTATGTAGTGCTTTTCTGTTGCATGGATATGCAATTGGTTAGGACAGTCGTACGGTCATTTTGGTTCAGTGAAGGACTCGTGCGGGTGGGTCTAATGCAATCAAGATAATGACGGGTCGAACTTGATTAGGATCCTTTGATATATTGGCTCAGTCAAGATCACTTGGGTTCTAAGGGTAAAAATCACATCGGGAGTTTCAAACATACAGGAAACTTGCCAGGCATGCGCATACCTTCTGGAGTGTGGTGACTCGAGTGGATTCCATCAAGTTATCATGCGATGATAGTTGGATCCGATTCCCACTGATGAGTAGGATTACTCTTCGGGTGATTTTAGATGATCCCAACTAATTCTCCTTTTAGGGTTTGAAGGAGAATTCGAGAAAACAGTGGGAGCCATCCTGATTAGATAAAATGATTAACCATTCTGATCTAGGTTAGAGTGCACGCCGAGTATTTCTTTTCTCTCTCTCTTTGGCAGCGACCATGGCCTGACCCTAGACTAAAACTCATGAACCAAGTTAACCGAACCTTCTTAAAACACTTTGGCCTTTTGGATTGTCAGGGGGTCGCATATATCACTGCCACTTCTACATCACCTTTGCATTTCTCCAGGACACCCCGTATCACTACGAAGATCCATATTTTTGGATAATCCATCGTATAGTTACATACGAACTCGAAGGAACTTGTTCCAGTTCGAGGAAGGATTTTGGTTCTGGAAAAATTAAATAGGATTATTCGGTTGTCTTTTCCCTTTATCTTCTCCCAGGTTGCGAGAGCTCCTAGGATTAGGAGAGGGTACACCTAATACGCTTATTGGATAGTCTTCTTCCAAACCATAGGCTGGTGTCGAAAGGTAGGGAAGAAAGAAAACCAATTAGCCTAAGTGTGGTGTGCAGAAGGTAATAAGTAAAGACATATAAAGGGATTAGAGTAAGCGCAAAGGAAATTGCGACTGCTATCATTCACAACAAAACCGCGTATACCCCTGCCACTCCTATATCCACTTTGGATTTCTCCAGAACACTTCGTATCACTACGAACGTCCATAATGCTTGGATACGCCATCGTATAGTTACATACAAACTCGAAGGAAGTTGTTCCAGATTCGAGAATGGTTTCTGGTTCAGGAGAAATTGAATAGGATTATTCAGTTGTCTTTTCCCTTTACCTTCTCTCAGGTTGTGAGGGCTCCTAGTATTAGGAGAGTACACATATTACGCTTATTGGATAGTCTTCTTCCAAACCTTAGGCTGGTGCCGTAGGATAGGGAAGGAAGAAAACCAATTAGCCTAAAGGTGGTGTCTAGAAGGTAATAAGTAAAGACATAATAAAGGGATTGGAGTGAGGGCATGGAACTATACGGTTACAGTCATGAATCAGGATAATGGAAGAGGCATTACTAGGAATACCCATATACCCTTTCGAAACATTTTCATATTTCAGTTTCACTGTGCAGTGTTAATTGAAAACTGTTTTCCCAATTACATTCTAACTTCAGGGTATGTATTTACCAGATTTGACTCTCACATCTGTATGGCATTACAGATGGTGAGTGGGAGTAAAATATTGGGAATTAGGTGATTAGATCCTCAATACATATCAGAATTCTTTGTAATCGGTGATGTTTGAGGAAATCACCTGGGTTTTTGCTTGACGGCAAATATTTGGTTTTGAATATCCGTTATGCACCAATTTCAAACTGATATATCTGTACGTTTATTTTATAAAGTGAGACAACTTTTTGAAATTATGTCTATGACATTTATTTATATCAGTTGGTGATTAGGTAAGGTGCATTCAACAGCGGTGTAATTCTTTTCAACCCTAGCACAGTTTTCAACCTACAACGCACAGGGTTTGAGTTATTGAACTCAGGGGAATTATACAAAATATTGCATGTTGTCCAGTGTCCATTAGGACAAACGGGTTGGTACTCGTACTATATTCTGTTTACTCATGACTTCTCCAGTTTTAGACAAGTATTTCGTTGAAATACAAGGTTCAAATTTTGAAAAATTATAGGTATATGAATAAAATAGAGAACTATATGTTGCAAAGTATCAGGATTCTTTAAAGTGATCGAAGATGTAGATACTTGTGCTAGATATTCCGTTGATAGTAATGGTTTTGAGAACTTGCTTCTCTTTCAGGTTACTCATATATGGATGTACTCCTAGATGAGTAATGCTGCTTGACCTCCTTCCATTTGGTTGATATGCACTGGAGACAGCCGCATGTTTTTGAATCTGGCTCCAATTAAATTAGTGACTTTGTTTCTATATGGTATATAGAATGGTTTCGTATCTTAACGATATTAAGGTATAAGAAGTTGCCCGGCTGATGCTTAAAACCAGAATCTGGACGAACTCAAGGCACGTTTCAGTAATGGCAGTTTGTGGGTTATCCCGGGCTTCGACGATGGTTAACATTCTACCGTCAGGAAGTTCAATAGTTATATTGTTCTCGACTCGCCACCAGTTTTAGTAAAATGGATTCTTTTCAGAAACCATTAGTGGGAGTGATAGAACTGGAAGAGATTCCAGAACCACAAACGATTACTGAAAATTTAATAGATCTTAAAAATTCAATTGGATTTGACATTCCATTAGCCACTCCGCAGATTTGGTAGGTAACCTCAGGCACCCGAGTAGTACTTCGGTCTTCTCAGAGACGGTGACAGGGAGGTTCTTGTTTACCCAGACTTGCCATTGCTGCTGTTTTAAACTATGAGACCCGGCAGGAGGATGAGTATAACGTCGTTTTAAACTAGCTTTAGAAGTGCATGTATATATGACTCTGCCAGAGGGTGGTTGTAGTCAGTGTGAGCAGCGGAAGCATAGAAGGCAAGTAGCTTATGTCTATTTTATAAACTAAAGCAGGTATAGCGGAAATAGATCATCTATTTTTGATGTGACAGTCATTGGTCCTGACTTCATCAGAATAGGAGATGGATTGGTAAGAAGGTAGTAGAGAGTGATGTCCAGGTATTTGGATGATATGCACTTAATAGGAAGTGAAATTCCTATATTACGATCGGATATACTGTGGTTGTCACACAGTTGTTTCTCCACATAAGATATGGATATAGTATCAGGCATTTTGGTTACTAGTTCTATGGTTTTAGATTTGGGAAGTTTCTTAATTTGGGTACTTTGACATTATTCTAAAGATGTTTTAGAATGGACGACTCCTGACATGGTGGTGTACCTGCATGTGATGGAGTCACTCTCTCTAAAGAATGTCTTACAGACAAAAGGGGAGAGAGATTTGCATGATTGGCATCACTTGTTTAGGCAATTGAGTCAATCATGAGATGTCAAGTACCACACTAGATGTTTTTGCACTAGCTGCAATAAGTTTATATATTGATCCAATCCTGGAGAAACGTTGGGAAGCAGTTTATGAACATAAGTGGATGTTCTTGGGATATGGTAATGGCAGCCTCCTTCGAGACACGGTTATCATTCTAGGCTTCCAAGGTGACCTGGATGATAGAGTGACTGTCAGAGTTTTAATTTTCCCACTTTTGAAGGACCGTATGTTGATTAGGTGGTCCAAGCGGATACTAAGGAAGGCAAGGCAAGGCGCAGGATATTGATTAAATTCAGTTGACGATACAGTCTAAGAAGTTTGCTGGATTTAGAGTTCATTTGTGAACTGGGTCCCATCAGATATCCAGACAAATTCTAAAACAAGTATTGCTCATTTCGGGAGATGGTTATTCTCCGCGAAGTTGAGATATAGAGAGACACAGAAAGAAATATTGGAGCGGATCCATTCACTGAGGCTATTTCTCGAACACAATAGTCTCGCAAACGAGCTTTGTGAGACTGATTAGTAGAGAAGTTGGGTGTTCGGTATCATGCGGGCTGTGAGTATGCGACATCGTAATAATTAGCCTCAAGTGCAAGTGGAAGATTGTTGGCTTTAGTGCCCTCAAAGCAATTATCATAGTCGCAGGCAGGTGATTATGATGATCGAGGGAGGACCTATACGGTAGAACAGTCTTACTCGAGATGATAGTATGCTATCTGGCTTGTTTTTATCATGTACAGCATTAGGTGGCATTACTGATCACTATTACATGTTGATAGAACCCACAGGATCTTTGCTTGACTACCAGTATTATGATGGCGATCATATACGTGAGAGCTGGGTGGTCTATAAGCACATCCTTAAATGTTCTTAATCGTGGGAGTTTCGAGACTGGGCATCGATACTCCAGAGTAGACTAGTGTATACTGATTGAGACCCCGAAGATGGGCGGTGGTCAGGTCTCACAAGCCATTGGTGTTAATTTGTTCACCTAAGATAGTATTCTTGTGCTCATTGGGTTATGAGTACACTGGACGGACTCGCCGGGAACCTGCTAGTTGGTAGTATACCTATTGTCAGATAGCAGTTTCCAGGTGACATGTGTGCAGATTAGTCTGTCGACCTGGGATCATCATTTGTCTCGTGTGAGTTCCCACTGTGCTTTGATTACTACCCTACCACGGCTCAAAGAAGTCGTGCAAACAGGTTTTAGTTGGGTACAGTCCCAAGCCACATGGAGGCAGTGGGCAGATTGTCGGGGATTCGTCTCTCCCGGTATTGGGGGTTGATGTCGCGCGGTGCACGGGTAGCCATCACCAGAAATCCTTGGCCAAGGTAGTCGAGAATTACTGATTTGGATCAGTAGTTTCTCAGGTGGTGATGAGCTTCATACCGACACGAAATATCGCGTTATTAGAGGTTTGACTTTATCCACCCCCTAGACTCGATATGCGATATTCATAGACGAACAGACCGGAATGCACGGATATTGTCACTGTCAGGCTCAGTAGAGGTTTCAGGATGAGTTTGCTCGTCGGCCTCCCTTTCGCTCAATACTTAGATAGCCGTTATGTACAGCTAGTTCTGCTGATGTGCTTGTGGTTAAACCCACTGCCAGCGTATTGACGAGTCTTTAGAGTCCCACACAGTGGGTTTCCCTGCTTCGGGCGAAACGATATAGAGGCCGTATGGTTTTACGGCAGGGTTCGATCATATACGTGTACTTGTGCACGGATGATGTTCGGACGGATAATACTAGTGGGTTTTAGTTTAAGCCTGATCCTAGTATTATATTGTTGGATTATTTTCGTCTCTTTGTATTCGTATTCTTTGGAATACGGATGCGGGTATGTATATACAGATGATGGGTATTCTTGTAATTTCTTACAAGATTACTTTTAGAAGATCACACCTCATTATGGTTTAGACCTTTTTGGATTAAAAGGTTATTGAGGTGTAGGATGGGGTGTTTATTGCATTTTTGGTGGCATGGCTTATTAGTGACCCATGGTGACTATTTAATCATGCTTAAGCTTTTTGTTTGTTGTGAGATTTTGTTGACTTGAGATATTTTTGTTGACTTAAGATATTTTGGAGACATGAGATATTTATTTGTGATGGCTCCATTATTTCTAATTATTCACACAACAAACAAAAGCAAGCCATTCTTTTTCTTGAGTTGCTCTCACTCTCATCCTCATGGCATCTTCTTCTATCTCCAACCTAACCCTTTTATGTGTTGAGAAATCTAGCGTGTCTTGAGACAAATTAATCCTTCACTCTTTATTCTTTCTACGGTATCTAGTGTAGTGGTCTAGGTACCCTAGTTATCTCGGGTATGAGGTTGGAGCTAGATTCATAGACTCTCGGGTGGATCATCTTCGATGGAGGGAGACCGGAGATCAATCTTGATCAAGGAGGCCTCTACGAGCTTGGGAATGTGGATGAAGACCGAAGGACACGGATCAATTCGGTATAACCATTTTCATAACTCCTTAGTTTGCTAGTTAGGGTTAATGGTAGATCCGGATAGCGGGTTGTGTTAGCGCCAGTTTTGAAAATTTTTGTTCCGCATTTGGCCACGGTTTGATTGCCGGGACGCTGGCGAAACCCAACCACCTCTAATTAAAGGGCTATGCATTGGCAAGAAATAGTTGTGTAGTTCTAGAACAAGAACAATAACTTGCGTTTTTGGGGGTGTTGATGGCATTAGCACTACTAACAGCAAAACACCTGACCAATGTTGCAGCCTGAGAATGCCAAGAAAGACTCATGGTTTACCTTATGATTGAAATGATTTGTGTAGGATAATGAGTTTGATGTAAAAGAAAACATAGGAAGGACTTCCAATCCGAAGATTTTCTTTTATGGAGACGAGGTATTGGAATGTTATTATAAATTGAAACTTGGTGTGATTTCAATTTTTTGATATGGAGAATATTTTCATAATAGAGCAGGTTTAGTGGAGTTTGTAATGTGGCTTTAACATTATATTAGAATTTGATAGATTTTTTAATGTGGAGAGAACATTCACATTAGATTAGAACTTCAAGGTAGCTTAGAGACATACGAGTTTGGTCTGAAATTCATAGTCCACTTTAATAACGAGAGATGTCATTTGGATTTGATTTGGACTTCAGATGGGTTTTGAATTTGATTAAGATCCCAGTATAACGACGTATATGACGAATTTGATATGGATTCTAGTATAACGACGTAGAGGTTGATTTTACATTTGTTTGGGGTTCTAATTTAATGAAGCAAGTGTTCCATTTGAACTTGTCTTGGATTCCAGTTTAACGACATAGAGATTGATTTTGAATTTTGTTTGGATATATAAGGATTTGCGGGTAATTTTTAGATTTTTGGAAATCATTTGTGAAGCTTCGAAAATTTAGGAGTTTATGAAGTTGGGCTATTCTAGGGAACTTGGGAAATCTCATAGAGTTTGAAATTTTGGGAGGAAAATTTTTCTATCCCCGGTTACTTTGGAGAATTTTGAAAGTTTGTACATTTTTGGGACATAGTTGTACACTTTGAAAAATTTGGCAGAGTTCGTGTTTAAGAACATAGTGGTCCCTTTAAAAAAATTTAATTCTACAACCGACGTTGTCGAAGTCAAGATTGATTGATCTGTTGTTGACGAACTATTTTATTATATCGTTGCAGGTAAGCCAGTTGATAACTTCATCGTTGAAGAGCGGTCTAGTTATTTTGTCGTAGAAGAGCTTTTTGATGCTTAATTTATTGAAGAATATTCTTGTAATTTTTTTGTTTGATAGTATTTTGGTACCTTTTGCCATCAAAGAGAATTTTGGTAGTTTTGTCATTGAATGACATTTTGGTATCTTCGACATTAATGGGAGGTCTAGTATTTTTTTTGTTGAAGGGGAGTAACTCTTATGGTTGAAGGAAGTTTCGGTACCTTAATCTTGGAGGGATGGTTTGTTTTTTTGTTGTTGAAGTTGAAGAGCGTTTTGATACTCTTACCAAATAAAGTCTATTAATAAGTTTTGTACATCAAACCTTATTGATGCTGTTAACATCATGGTTTATTAGGGGCATTCAGCCCAACTTTAAGGTATTTAAACTGTATAAACAGTACTCAGAACTAGTGCTGTCAATGCGCTAGTCGTGGTACGAGTCGCAAAGGGTGTAATGTGCCCGAGCCCGAGGTGCTTGCCCGAGGCACAAACATCAGTATGTGAGGCACACAAGTTTTTTTATGAAGTTTAATTCATTGCTTGCATCTAATAGACATCAAACATACACGTCATATATGAGAATATAGATCACATAGAAGATAAAAGACAAAGACACTACTACAACAACAAATGATCCTTTATCCCAAACATATGAGGTATGCTACATGAACCAACATGAGAATCACGCCGCGTCGATCACATGAATCCTTCGCCTCCACTCACTCCTATCAAACAATATGCTTTCATTAAGGTCTTTGGCATCCATATCTTTTTGCATCGCCTCTATCCACGTTTTCTTCTTCCTCCCTTTCGTTCTTTTGACTTGGCCTAAATCACGAATATCCATTCGTAGATCCAGTGTTTCCGTATGTTTGCGTTGCATATGACCAACGTATCTTAGACGGTTTTCTCGTATCTTCTCTACATGTGCTACACCAACCTTTACACGAATATCCTCATATCACTTATCTTTTCTAGTGTTGCCATACATTTAACGAAGCATGCCGCATGCTCATCTCCGCTACATGCATCTTCCGTGCATGATGTTTCTTAGAAGTCCAGCATTTCGTACCATATAATAAGGCATGCCTAATAACATTTCGATAAAACTTCCCTTTCAAGCTTAACGGAAAGTTACGGTCGCATAAAATCCCTGTCGTGCTCTTCCATTTCAACCAACCAGCCTGGATTCTCCGGTCGACATCTCTATCGACCTTCCGATCCTTTTCGATTATGGAACCTATATCTAAACTCATCGCTCGGTGATATCTCTTGGCCATCCAGTGTCGTACTAATGTGATATTGGATTCTCTGTTTACTAAATTTGCATTGCATATATGCTGTCTTGGATCTACTCAATCTAAATCTTGAAGATTCCAACGTTTGCCTACATAACTCCAATTTGGCATTTACCCCTATTTTCGTCTCATTTATCAGAATAATATCATTAACGAATAACATAAAGACAGACACTACCAAGTTACAATAATTAATATAAAGAAATTGTAACTCTAATAAGATAAGCGAATAGAAAAGATTTGTTTTGGAGCCTCATAAAAGAAAAGACGAGAAGGAGAATAGAATGAAAGACAGAAGAGAAGATATGCTTCGATATTATGTGTTGGGTTGCTCTTAGGTTTTTAGTCGATGTGCTTACGAGCCGAGAAGATAGAGAATCTGTCGACGAACTCAGAAACCGTCGTCGAGACGCTGACAGACATGAAAGGCCCAAGTCGAAGGATTGAAGCAATATGGAGAAACCCCACCCGAGTGCCCACGTACCAGAGAAGGAACAACGGATACTTCTGTGCTCTCCGGTTGTTTCACGTTTAAGTTTTAGGTTTGGGTAATTGATTTTATTAAAAGAAATCAAATGGTAAAACATATTCAACCCAATACCCTTAAAATAGGGTAATTTGTGTGAGGCACGTGTCACACATGAGGCACAAGGTGCACACCTCGAGCGCCTAAATGTAGGCCTCTTCTTTGTGCAGCGCTTCGAAGCTTTCGCGAGGCACATTTCACAGCCCGGTTGCGTCTTGCTCTTGAGGCGCAATGCCTTGCACGCCTTTGACAACAATGCTCAGAACGTATTTTTATGCATGTTAGAGCCCGAATTTCGCTATTTGGATTTGAAAAATAAGAAACTATACGCGCAGTCTTTAGAAATTTTATTAGACTAACTACCCTTATCTTGAACGAATTTGACTAAGTTTGAATGTCTATATTTCGCTGTGTTAATCTGAATTTTACCGGTTCTGAATACTTGTATTTGGATGTTGTTTATAGAAGTTTATTGGGTTAGAATACTCATACTTTCCCGTTTTGATCGAAATTCTTTAGGTATGTTGCTGATGCGGGAACAATATGAGAATTTCGCTTCCGCTATTCGATTGCTTTAGATGGAAAGACACCAATAAAAGAACACAAATCTGTCATAAATAAACGATGAAGAGGTAAGATTGTCTCCTTCAATTAAAATCCCCAATTTAGTAATAAATTCCAAACTACAATTCAATTTTCTCAGAATCCGCATAACACACTTTCAAATCAGTCATAAATAAACGATGAAGAGGTAAGATTGCCTTCTTCGATTAAAAGACACAACTTAGTAATAAATTCCAAACTACGATTCAATTTTTCTCGGAATCTTTATAACACTTTAGAAAGGATTTCAAATTAACTTAGTCTTAATCGGAATATTACTATATTTTGTAAATAAACTTCCAAATAAGGAAAGGTCAAAGAAATTTTGAAATATAATTCTGAATGAGGAAAAAGACAAAAAATAAAAAGATACCGAGTAGCAAATCGTTTTCCAAATTCAGAATTTGATTCCTAAAATAAATAGGAGTTTCAATGTGCTTTGCTTCAGACTCCCCTGTTTGAAAGAACTTAATATTTGGTTTGGATCTTTATAATTCTCCACATAATCCTTTAGATCAATTATAATAAAATTTGCAGAAAAGTCTATGAATTTAAAAAATGAATGTCTTTTGAAATCCTTCTTTCGGGTAGTCTTGTGTGTAAGCATAGCATTTTTGGTCGTCTGCTACTAGTGATGTCTAAAAACTTTCCGTGAATCTACCAGCAAGAGACGCTCGCGCTTTCCGACTCGGAAACCCAACGGCAGCAGGAGCAGGAGGAAGAGAGCGGATTGGGTCTTGAGTTCCCGCAACGATACGATTTCCAAAACTCGAAACGGCTCTCGTCTATTTCTTACTTGGGTGCTGCTCTAGGCCTTTCTTAATTGTCTGGCAGCTCAAACTTTTGAAGCAATAATTGTTTGAGATGAAGATTATTTCTGATCATGTCTCTTTCTTGAAACTCAGCTTGTCTTCGGCATTTGTTAGCCGTGACTTTGTAAATACGGTTTGAATCCTCTATTAAACTTATAGTTTTGTCTCGACTAAATTGACTCGGCATGCCACCTTTATGGTTCTCGTACACATTCTTGCTTTTTATTGAACAAAACATCATTAAATACGAACCTTTCTAAAAATTTATCTTTCCGTGGATTCCATGTTTTGCTAAAATCAAGATATGTGATTAATTTTTTTTGACAACTCTACCTTAAACATCAATTTGCATCATAAAAATTAACACTTATTGGTTAAGTACGTTCACTTATTGGATGGCAAATGATATGAATGGTTTCGACACAATGTTGAAACTTATGCTTTCTTACCAAAGCTTATGTCTCATTATGTCTTAAACATGACAAGGACATTCATCATGCTTTTCCTGAATTGATTCGTAAGTCTTTTGGTTGACAAAATCTTGATGGTCGAATTGTTATAATGAAATTGTCTTTCGAGCAAATTAAGGTTTCCTCTCAAAGAAGATTTGACATGCATCAATAAAAATATTGCATCATAATAAATCGTAATAATCTCTTTTAATTGAAAAGGAATCAGGAAATGGTTTTTATGGGTGCCTCGTTTTTTGCGAAGCCTTGTGATCTCATACGAATATGATTCTCTTCTCGATATTCAATTGATTCTTGTCTTTCTTTTCTCTTAAAACATTGATCTTGCAATTTCTTTTTTCGATTATAATGTTGTAAGTTTTTACGTAAATCGTGCATGGAGTAGGGAATATAACAGTTTGAAATAACTTCTTGTTATGTTCCTCTTTCCGATATTTGTTACCGTTAGATCACAAGAGGCTCTCTTTGATCACTCCATACAGTTTAGGTGTCGGTCTTATTTTCATTACCATCATAAATTAGAGCTTTCTCTTCTTCCTTTTCAGGCATTATCTTCTGTAATGTTCTCTACTTTTTGCGACTAATCATTGAAGGCTTTCGGGTTTATCTGTGTCGAGAATTTTGGAATCTCCAACTTCTTGGCTACAATATTGATTGGTGTACCGATCATTTTTTCTCGGGCTTCCCTTGTCATCTGATTCCTATCGTGGAGCACAGTGATGAAAATGCTATTTTTTTCTGAATAGATCGCTATCATATTGCTCCTGAAAAGTCGAAGCTTCGAAAGCTTCTTAAAAGTTGTATTTGTCTTTGCAATTTTTTGATCTCGGTCATGTTCATGAAGTGGAGCACTTCTTTTTCTTTATGGTTTGGTTTGGTTTGGTTTGTGCTCTGTCAAGAATAAAGAGAATGATAGATACAAAATGCATTTTGTTTTTGTTGTTTATATAAGACTTGTGGTACTGCTCTTGATTAGGACCTATAAGGGTTAATAAGTACTTAATGGAGATAATGCATGTGCACATGTGTTTTAACTTAAATTTTTTCTAGACTTTAAAAATCCCGGTCGAGTCTAAATAGCGAATGTGTATGCTCATAGGCATGTTCTAATTTTTTTGGTATAACCAAAATGTGGAGGGGTTTTACTGATTTTGAAATTGCGATATTATAATAAAGTGAGTCGGAATTGTTGTGTGCATATACGTTGAATTATTGATAATTATCACAGTGACACGACTAAACCGGCTTTTGGCCCTTCAACATGCCAAACACAAATGTAACCCCACCTTGTTTCAAAACTAACTGATACTGGTAAAATTGCTGGAGTATTTTGCCAGCAAATTTAATCTTCAACAAATTCTCTTTGATTGGTGTGGCACGTGTTTACGATGCATATGATAGTATGAATTCTAATCCTAGGTAAATGAATAGGTTTAATTATGTTAGAGCTACAATTTTGAATTGGCGAGATAAAATTAGACTATGTAGATCTTATATACGTTGACCCGTCAAAATCATCCATTAAATTGATTTGGTTAGGCTTAGCTACTTTTAGTTGTTTGACCTTACTTTAATTATGTGGATGAAAAATATAACGTTCAATAAAGACCTAGAATATTTTATGTACTGCAAAGAAGTAGAATCTATTTATTCTTGAATTGGGGTAGAGTGAATTAGAAATAAATGAAATGAATATCTTCTTTTCAATATGTTTTCATTAAGTAAAGTCTAGAAAACATATTACATTGTAAATAGCATATGAAGACTGTTAATGAAAATAACAAATATGACAAACGAAATATTTTATTTTTTAAGTGTATTTAAGGTGGTCTCTTTTATACTTCTTTCTTTTAATCTATTTTGTCGTATAATCTAGAAACTATTTGCTGTAAATTTTTTTAATTTAAATGATATGATATATCATATTATCCGGTATTTTTTTGTTGAAATATCATTAATTATTAGATCATACATAAATGTGGTGGTATGGCCTTTAATTAGTGGACTATGCGTTAAAGTGATACTATCATCAACTAATGGACCATGCATCAATCATGAATACCTTCATCATTCCTCAACCCTTAAAAGGCTGTATATGGTTTACATAACTTTGAAAATTTAAATACAAAACCTGTAAATTTATATGACCTATCTTCCTGGTTTCTCTTTTGATTGCTTAATTTTATCATAATAGCTATTACAGATTGATGAAACATATAAAAGCGTATAAGGAATTTAGAAAGGCATAATGATTAACTTGCTAAATACAATACGCAGTTACTACTTCTTAAATGCATGGTTTTCTTCTTAGTTTCCTTAATATTAATCGGGTAATACATTAATGAAAACTCATACAAATTCTTTACTTCTTTTCCAAATCCCGGACTTTTCCCTTACAAATCTATGCCTACTTATCCATAACCTTTTCTGTTCAGCCTCATACTCACCATCAAATTTATCCAATTCAACGCTGGTTCCACCCTCTCCATTTCCAACATCAATGTATTTGTCTCGACCACATCTTTGTTGTCTTCTGTTGCATAATCAATTTCAATCATTCTTTTATGAATCTATATCTAGCTTACTTATTCACTCTGTTTGCATCTAAATTATATAAGGAACATATATGTTATAAATAATATAAGAGTAAAAAATGAGAGTGAACCTAAAAAAGGGATTACTAAAATATTTTCTTTTAGGATTATTTTAGAGTAAATATTCATATCAATCCTAACCTAACTCGCTAAATACCGGATCTGATTTGGTCATATGAGTATTACCATCATCGAACTATCGTATTAAGGAAGAAAAGGTTTACCGACTTAAGTCGTTTTTAAGTTTGTAAGAAGAAATATAATTCTAAATTAGTTTCTTAAAAGTTTTTTTTGATGCTTGTCTTTTAATATTTAGAGTATATATTAATATTAATTGACACTATAAAACATTCTTTTTCATATCAAACCTACCGAGGATTTGCTGTCTACAAGTGTGTTGCAATAGTTATCGAGTCAGATCAATCCATTTTAAAGTAAATTTGCATGTTTTAATACTTAGCATGCTCCATAAGTTATAACTCTTGATGGCTTCACGGATAACGTTGGGTCATCATTTATCCTGCATAATTTTCTAATGGTTTATTAATTTTTTTTATGTGAGATGACAGAACAATTTCTTGAGTCGAATGGGTCGAAAGCGGCAAAAATGATCAAGTGCCTTCTCTTTCTACTCCTTTGCTAGTAGCTTTGTCTGCTAATTTGTTTTTATAGAAGTTCCCAATAGTGCATGACTTTTGATTTTTTTCTCAATTTTGTTTTTGTTTCTTAAATATTTTTTTCATATACAAACATACAGTTTATGCCAAATAAGATTTTTATCGAAGTAAAAATATAATTATGACTTGAGATAATGGCCCTAAGCACGTGTTTAAGATCATTTTTCTGAGAAGTAACTTAAAGGAGGTGGATGGGTCCCGCTCACATCGGTGGGACCCTTATTTCACACCGTTCCTTGAGTCATATTCTCAGCGTTCAGGACCCTGAGCATGTGCTCATGGCCATTTATCTCATATGACATAATTACATATATTAAATATCAAATTAAGATATGTAGTGTAATTTGTTCCAGATATAACCATATGAAGTTGTATATTAACTGGAAAATAATAAACCTAAATAATTCTAACTTATAGTCTAGATTAAGAAAGGATAGATGAAGATTAATGGGTAAGAGGTGGATTAACATCCTGAGGAGGAAAAAATGTATAGAATACTGATATATACTCATTACAGAAGTAGTGAAGGAGACGGTTTAAAAAATTAGTGGTAAATTCATTTTAGGCTTAATTCAAAAAAACCCTAAATCTTTTAGCTAAACTATCAGAAATCCTAATTTTTTTAAAAAATACACAAGAAGCTACCACAAAAATTTCAAAATACACAAGAAACTACCATAAAACTTTCAAAAACTTTGAAAAATACCAGAAATAAGGTGCCACATTCGCAATAAATTGTACCAAACTGCAAAAAAACTGATATTTTTTTGTACCATGGTAGTTTCTCGTAATTTTGAAAGTTTTTGGGGTTTCTTGTAATTTAGCAAAAATGTTTGGTTGTTTTTTTGGAATTAAGCCTTCATTTTAAGTAAACATCCTTGATCTTTGAAAATAATCAAATGATAGTGTATAAGTTTAGAAATTTTACTGTTCAATGGTGAGTTTATGCAATATGAACTTTGCGTATGCTTTGAAAATATAAATGAAGAAGAAATTTAAAGAATAATTTGTAATTTGATATGAAAGTAGAAGAACTTGTTTTTCAATATTTCTAATCAACTAATGAATGAATATACGTTCTTTTATGGGCACAAAGAATAATTGTTTCTATTAATATTCCAGATCATTTCCATTTCACAATCCATTATATTTTTTGTAATTTGGAATTACTAAAAGCTTGATTTCGTTTGGAATTCCTAACAATGAAGCTTCACCAAATATAGGTTATTCTATTTTTTTCCAGCACAACTACTAAATATAGTTTTATAAAATATTTTTTTTGAAAATTACTATTGAATATATCTTTCAGTCAAATATTAAGTTTATTAGAAATTTCATTTTAGAATGAAATTATTGATCAATTACATAATATATAGAGACCATGCATCTTTTCAAGATCATGCATCATTTCGAACCATGATAAAAGTTACATCATCATATTTGCATCATCAAATCTATAATAAGTATGATAGGTATGAACACATATATAAAATATATTTTTTGTCAACATCCTAGGTTTTATTTCATTTTTAAATATCGTAATAATTATTTGTGTAATTGAAATGATTAAAAATTAGATTTTTTGGAATTCCTATCAATTGTTTACTAAAATGCATGACTTTAAATTTTTTAACTATAGTCCAAGCAAATATAACATTTGAACAAGCTAGTAATTTTAATTATGGATATAAGAAATCAACTAAAATGAAAAGAAAAGAAAGCAACCAAATGATAAAATTCTGAATATTGTAGAAATTATGATTGTTATCTAAACCAATCAGTAACAATCCAAAGGAAATAGAATTTATGGAAAATTAAAAGCTGTCATCCTATGGAAAATTCTAGAATTTCGTCTAAAGTACCATTCTAATTTTGATTACATTTTATAAAAAAATTCTAAAGAATTTTCAATTTAAACATTATATTATTTTTTTTTTTGCAAAAAAGAATCAAACGAAATCTAGAGAAATATAAAAAAATGAAATTGCATTGAAAAAACCACCAAAAGTCCACAATTAAAATTTATAATAAATCTTCTTGTAAAAACGAAAGTTATCTCAATGGTTTGATCTTTAAAAAAAAAGAAAGGAAGTAAGAAATTCCATTGTCAACATTCCGTTGTGAAAAATAAACTATTTTCTTAAATGGAAAGAAGAAAGAGAACATTATGACGAGGATGGTAGAGAGAATTTTTGGTCTATCCTCCTCCTCTCGCTTTCATATGCATCCAAAAATTAAAGCCAAACCAAAAGAATTCTCCAGATCATTACATTGAGGCCGACTTAATAAGCATAATAATTATGTCGTCTAACTAGCTCCAAAAATGAACATGAACATGCAATAATTAGATTAACATCTAGGAGACATTAGCCAAACTAACATTATTGCATCCCAAGGATAAATTAGGAAAAATTTGCAAAATATCGTAGATCTTGTTATATTAACTCTTAATTTTATACCCGACTCCATACTTAATGCATTGGATCTGAGCCGAGCTAAGAAAGATTATATTCAATCACAATATGAAAGACCCCTTATTAGATTATGCCCCTTTTGTCAAATTTGAAAAAAATAAAGATGATAATTGGAAAGAACAACAATCCCTTTAATTAATCAAATCATGAATTTTTTTGACAAAACTAATTAGCAAAATAAAGAATCAAAAAGTTAAAAAGAATTTTTCTTAGTAACTTCTTAGATCTCTTTCCATAAGAAAAATCATTAAAATTCATTTAAACAATTTCCTCCATACAACCAAATGATACATAAAAAGACAATGGATATGTTGAAACGAAAGGACCATGACATTGAATAACAAAGTGCATAGTAGAATCGACTGCAAAACACCCTTATTACTTCTAAGCACATATAGTCGCCCCTTCGCATATTTCAATGATGTCAGCGACATTTATTTGCGGCATTTCTATCGTATCTTGCAATAAAGCTACTTCATGGCTGCCTTGTTTATGGGTGCAACTCATGTTTATGGCTGCCTTTTTTATTGGTTAACTTCTTATATCCATCATATCATGCGATAAAGCGACTTTATGCGGATGAATCAACATTACTTAAAAATATGCATTTAATAATTGTCTGGTTGGCTAGTTTATGGTGCATACAATTGATAGGTATGTAGTGATGATTCATAAGTAGACGTGGAGGTTTTTCCTTTGAATGGAAAGTACTGTTGAAGATTATGGATGTATGCGCTGGTTAAGATTTGGGATTGGAGAATAGGTTAGAATTGATCGGTACGACTTAGGATAAAAAACAAAGCAGCTTATGTTTATCGCTGAAAACAATAATTTAGTCTGATACCTGTAATCTTACATCAACGGCAGAAAAGGGTGTCGAAAAGAATGCTTATTATATGTTAAGAAAAGAGTAGGGGGATTGGTGCAAGTGGCTGAAAGGGAATTGGGAGGCTTGATACTTGAGGAGATGTCAAGTGTATTAGAATGAAGGATATATTAGTAAAAAGGACTGGTAAAATAAAGGAGTTTTTAGCAAAACAGAACAAAAAAGTATGTAATACATGGAATGCTCCATATGATATCAGCAAATATCATGGATTCCGATTATGTTTGGTAGAGGCATCAACTCTGATAGACTGAGACATGCAAGATCTATATCAATCTTGATCATGCAGAAATTTGGGATATCGAAACTCGAGTTGATGCAAATTTTTGTCAAGAAGTTTATAGCTGAACATCATTGAAGACAAAGGCAAAACTTTAAAGTAAGGAACTGGAAGCAAAATGGAAAAGTATTTATTTCTTAATCCTTCTCCTGTGGCACTGACAAGAACAGAAAAATTGAAACTCCGCTATGGGGAGAAAATGTTTAGTGCAGAAGCTATGTTCCTTTGATATAAATGAGTGACTAGTTTAACTCTATAGGACACACAAGTAACTGGATGGGGTCGATGAGCAGTGACTGATGTGCATGCCCACCAAAAATGCTATCAGCTTCAACATTGAGTTCCGCCAAAACAGAATGTAAAGTTGGCGTATAATAGCTTGAGCCCTCTCCATATAAAACTCTTTGTTGATGTTTGTTTGGGTGTTTCCCCCTAGATTTCTCCACGTTACCATGAACCGTCAGCGTTTTCCAGTTACTTGACTATAGAAATTGTAAATAAATATCATGAACTTAACTTGTGGCAAACTTGCAACTCAATACCAATGAACTTCCAATGTTAAAATTCTATTAAATAGGTAATATGTTGTTTTTAAGTTATCCATATGGTGTATGTGTAAGTCGATGTACAACACCCCACGACTTGCGGGGAGGCGGAAATATGAAAAACAATCTTGTTCTTTGAGTTAACATCGACTAACCGAAGAATCTTTGCCAAACTATAACTAACATATACATAGGAGTTGTTTAACTATTATGAGAAGTGATTATACCTAGTGAATCTAGTCTTTCGTTTTTTCGTTATCCACCTTCCCCTCGGCCTCCTCTACGTAATAGATGATCCACCCGAAAACTTCTATTCCAAACTTCACCTCTAATCTTGAGGTAACTAGGTTTCTTTAGTTGCTAATCAAACGCACCTAGGTGATATAGAGTGAGGTAATGGATTAATTAGTCTATCTAATTCTTGATCTCAACACATGAGAAGGGAGGATTAGGGTTTGAAGAGAGAGAGCTTGAGGAGAGAGAAGGTGAGCAAGAGAATGAGAATAAGATAATGATCTCTTTTGAATATATGAAGCATAATGATTTATCAAAATAAATAAATAAAATGATTAATCATCATGCTTCATTTATTCATATGAGTGATTCACTATATGAGTCATTAACCATTTAATGATACATTAATGACATGGATGAATCACACAAATGAATCACTAAATCATTTAATGCTTATGCCACCTACACCCCCAAGTCATCATCCTTCTGGAAGCTTCCCGCCAAATTACGAGAACGCCCCTCCTATCCGTGAAAACACAGAAAAACTTTAGACTGTATAAATCCAATAATCCGATACTAGAATCTGGCTTAAACCAAAGCCGGCTAGTAAAAACTGTCCGAACATCGCACGTGCGTAAACACACGTATGCGTCTGAACCCTTGTCGTAAAACCATACGACTTCTATATCGTTTCGCCTGGAGCAAGGAAACTCTCTGTGTGGGACTCTAAAGACTCGACTACTACGCTGGCAGTGGGTTTAACCGCAAGTGGCACTAGCTGTACGTAACGGTCCCCAGGTAGATGTCGATAAGAAGGCCGATGAGGAAACCCATCCGAACTCCTACTGAGCCTGATGTGACAATCTCCGTACAGTTCGGTCTGTTCGTCTAAGACTATCGCATATCGGGCCTAGGGGGCGGCAAGCGTCAGTCTCCTAATAGCGGTATAAGTCGTGTCGGAGCGTAGTCCATTACACCTTGAGAAACTACTGGAACCTACCAGTAAGTTTCGGTTGCCTTGGTCAGGGACTTTGCGTAATGGCTCTCTGACACAGCGCGATATCAACTCCCAATACCGGGAGAGACGATTCCTGTCTAGCCGCCACCGCCTCCAAGTGCTCGGGACTGCACCCAACTGCTACCTGTTTGCACGACTCCTTTGAGCCGTGGTAGGGTAGCAATCTAAGAACAGTGGGACACACTCGAGGCGAAGTAGCAGTGTAAAGTCTGCGGACTATGCTGTACTCATGTCATCTGGGAACTGTTAACTGACGACGGGTATAATACCAACCAACAGTTCCCTGCGAGTCCTGTCCGATGTACCCGTAACCCAACGAGCACCTGTATATATCTCCAGTACGACGTACTGATGGCTGTGGGACAGACCATCTCTCCAACTGGGATGAGAAGCGTACACACTAGTCTACTCCGGAGTATCGATGCCCTGTCTCGATAATCCTACGATTAGGGACCTGGAAAAGGATGTGCTTGTAGACTACCCAGCCCCCACTAGTGTGACTGCCATCACAACGCTGGTAGTCAAGCAAGATCCTAAGGGTTCTATCAATACGTATACTCACATATTAAGATAGATAAAACCAAGTAGCATACTACCATGTTTAGCAAGACTGTTATATAACTGTGAATATCCCAAGTTTCAATTAAGTAATATACAAGCTAGTATGATACAATAATGGCCCCTAGGGTATATACACTAACAATCTCCCACTTGCACTAGGGCCATGTACTGGCATATCGAAGACCGATGATCTCGAGTAGCCTCTCGAACTGAATCTGAGGTGGGGCCTTTGTGAATGGATCATCAATGTTCTCTTCAGTAGCAACTCTCCGGACCTCGATCTCCCGGCGATCTATGATCTCCCTGATCAGGTAATACCGCCTTAAGATGTGTCAGGACTTCTGATGGGACCTTGGTTCCTTCGCTAAAGCTATAGCTCCGTTGTTGTCGCAATACAGAGGTATTGGATCAACAATGGTAGGAACCACCTGAAGTTCTGTTAGGAACTTCTTCATCCAGACCGCTTCTTTTGCGGCATCGCAAGCAGCAATATACTCCGCTTCCATCGTCGAGTTAGCAACGGTGTCCTGCTTGGAACTCTTCTAGCACACCGCCCCTCCATTGAGGGTAAAGACATAACCTGATATGGACTTGGGATCGTCCTTATCACTCTAGAAGCCGGAATCAGCAAAGGCCTCCATCTTGAGGTCTTTTCCGCCGTAAACCAAGAATATCTCCTTAGTCCTTCTCAGGTACTTGAGAATGTTCTTCACTGCTATCCAGTGCTTCTCCCCTGGGTCTGACTGATACCGGCTTACCACGCTCAGTGGGTAAGCT
The DNA here is from genome assembly GCA_030015575.1 of Agapanthus africanus. Classification (NCBI taxonomy): domain Eukaryota; kingdom Viridiplantae; phylum Streptophyta; class Magnoliopsida; order Asparagales; family Amaryllidaceae; genus Agapanthus; species Agapanthus africanus. The sequence goes on along the minus strand of CM057343.1, from coordinate 300,730,564 downwards.
ACATCTGGTCTGGTGCACAACATCATATACATTATAGAGTCTACCGCAGAAGCGTAGGGTATAATAGATATGCGTTTCCTTTCCAAATCAGTCTTGGGAGACATCTTTTTGGAGAGGGTGATTCCGTAACAATCCGGTAGATTACCGCGCTTAGAATCTTTCATACTGAATCTTTTCAGTATAGTGTTGATATACCCGGACTGCGAAAGTCCCAACATCCTCTTAGATCTATCACGATAGATCCGGATCCCTAGAATGTAAGAGGCATCACCCAGATCTTTCATGGAGAACCTGTGTGACAAGAATCTTTTGACAGATTGTAGCATAGGAATGTTATTTCCTATCAATAGAATGTCATCCACGTACAAGACGAGGAATACGACAGTTCGTGCTACAACTTATATACATGGTTCATCTGGATTTTTGATAAAGTCATATTCTTTGACCGTTTCATCAAAACAGATGTTCCAACTCCGCGATACCTGCTTTAGTCCATAAATGGACTTAAGCAACTTGCAAACTTTCCCGCTGCTCCCACTTTGATTGAAACCTTCTGGCTGATCCATATAAACGCATTATTCTAAATTACCATTTAGAAAAGCCGTCTTTACGTCCATCTGCCAGATTTCATAATCATGGAAGGCAGCAATAGCAAGAAGGACCCGAATGGATTTGAGCATAGTCACTGGAGAAAAAGTTTCGTCATAGTCCAAACCAGGTCTTTGACGAAAACCCTTTGCAACAAGTCTAGCCTTATAGGTTTCCACCTGTCCATCTACACCAATCTTTTTCTTGAAGATCCATTTGCATCCTATGGGTTTTACCCCATCTGGAGCAAAGTCCAAAGTCCATACTTTGTTGGTGTACATGGACTCCATTTCGGTCCGCATTGCATCTAGTCATCGTACCGAGTCGCCGCTCTGGATGGCCTGCTGGAAGCTAGTAGGTTCATCATCATCAATGATGCAATCCTTTCCATCCCCATCTATGAGAAAACCGTAGTATCTCTCAGGCGAATGAGACGGCCTACTACTCCTGCGGGGGGTGCGGGAATGTCCTGTTCTTCTTGAACTACTGGTTCTACCAAACTTTCATTAGTAGTTTGTGGTTCTGGAATTTCTTCCAGTTCTATTTCGCTCCCACTTATTTCCTTTTCTAAAAACTGATATTCTAGAAAATGGGCATTACGAGAAATAAAAACCTTTTGTTCCTCTGCGTAATAGAATAGATACTTCTTGGAGTTCTTTGGATATCCTACAAACTTACACTGTACTGATCGTACCTCAAGCTTGTCCACATACTGCTTTTTAACAAAATCTGGACATCCCCATATCTTCAGATACTGAAGATATGGTTTCTTCCCACTCCACATCTGATATGGCGTGGTAGGCACAATCTTGGTAGGAACCATGTTCAAAAGATATGCCGCTGATTCTAGCGCATAACCCCAGAAAGATCGTGGTAACCCATCATTACTCATCATGGAACGTACCATATCCAATAGGGTTCGAGTCCGTCTCTTCGATACACCGTTATGCAGTGGGGTGTATGGAGGAGTAAGCTGAGAGAGAATTCCTTTCTCTTTTAGGTAACCTAGGAACTCGGCACCTAAGTATTCACCACCTCGATCAGATCTTAGTGTTTTGATACTTTTGCCGGTTTGGTTTTCTACTTCATTCTTATACTCTTGGAATTTCTCAAAAGCCTCGGATTTATGTTTCATCAGATAAATGAATCCGTACCTAGAGTAATCATTCGTAAAAGTAATGAAATAGGAAAAACCACCTCTTGCATGTGTAGACATTGAACCACATACATCGCTGTGTATGAGTCCTAAGAGCTCGCTCGCTCTTACTCCATGTCCAGTGAATGGAGTCTTTGTCATCTTTCCTTTGAGACATGATTGACAAGTGTCATACGATTGATATTCGATCGAGTCTAAATATCATTCTCTATGTAACTTAGTTAACCTTGTCTCATTGATGTGACCTAGTCTACAATGCCATAAGAAAGCCTTATTTAAATCTGTAGACTTTCTTTTTAGTGTGTTCTGGACATTGAAAATCTGTAGTTGGTTTAAGACATATATACCGTTATTCAGTGTACCGGACCCAATCAAACTATGATTGAGGTGGATGTTAACATCACTTATAAACGTGAAATCATAACCTTTATTTGAGAACAAGGAAACTGATATGATATTACACGTTAAGCTAGGTACACAAAAACAGTTATGTAAAACCAAAATATGTCCACTCGTCAATCCCAGGTGATAATCCCCGACGGACACAGCTCCCACGCTAGCTCCGTTAGCAACCTTTAGGGTCATATCACCATCCTTCAGCACTCTACGGTTTCTCAGTGCCTGCAATGAATTGCATATATGAGATTCTGATCCGGTATCCAATACCCAGGAAGTAGAGTTGATTGACAGACAATTCTCAATTACAAACACACCTAAAGTCGAAGCCACAGCCTGCTTCGGTTCTTGGTTCTTGGCGTTCCACGCCTTGCAATTTTTCTTCCAGTGCCCTTTCCTATGACAATGGAAGCACTCATCCTTGGCCACTACTGGCACTGCAATCTTTTTCTTTCCCTTCGCTCCCACCTTACTAACACCTCCTCTAGGTTTGGTGGCGGCCTTCTTCTTCTTTCTTTTGACCCTAGCCTTGGACCCGGAAGAAGAAGCTCCTCTAACAAACATAGCGGGTGTTTCCCATGCCTTCTGCAAGGTGCCCTCTGCACTCCTCAACATATTAAGGAGTTCTGGAAGTTCAACTTCTTTTCTTTGAATGTTGATATTCAGAATAAACTGGGCATATGTGGAAGGAAGGGATTGGAGAATCAAGTCTGTATAGAGCTCATTATCCAAAGTCGTCCCAAGGTCTGCGAGCTCTTCAATATAGCCAATCATTTTTAGGACATGTTCTCCTACCGATGATTCGACGGCCAACCTCGCTCGAAACAAGTTCTTTGAGGTCTCGTATCTTGCTATACGAGATTGCTCTCCATAAAGTTCTTTTGTATGGAGAAATATGGCATCTAGATCCATATCCCCGTGCCTCCTCTGATGTTCATTATTCATCGAGGCAAGCACGATGCACTTGGCCTTCGCGCAATCTAAATTCCAGGTTTTGCGGATTTCCTTATCCGCATCATTGGATTTGGGACCTGGGACTGCAGGTGCCTTAGTGGTGAGGACATACCCCAATCTGTCATAGGTCAGCCATTTTGACATTCCGCAGCCAATCTTTATAGTTTGGCCATGTCAGTATATTTTTTTCTAATAGTAACTTAAGTCCAGTCATTTTCAGGGTCGCTGCAATTAGGAGAGAGAGAGAACACTTTAGCATGATGCTCTTGCAAGTTTAGAGTGGTTTTTAGTTTATCTAAACTGGATGGCTTCCACTGTTTCTCGAATCCCTCCTCAAACCAAAAAGGAAGAACTAGCCAGGATTATTCTCACCGTACAATACTTGCTTAACCGTTCAGCCAGGCCGGTGTCGGTACTTCGAGAGAGGTTTTCCAACGCTTTCGCGAAGTTCCTTAATTAAATAACCTCTTTTCTCTGGGGACGTAGCCCCGCTGACACCTTTCTTGGCATCTACTTGGTTTATAGCATTGATCGTTAAGTGACGAATCTCCTGATGAGTAGCATATACTCACAGTAGAATCAGGATCCAAATATCATCGTATGATAATGTTGAAGGAATCCTACCAACATTCATCAAACTCCAAATGGTATGCATCTCTTTGCAAATTTCAGTTTCTTTAGAAATTTCCGATATAAATTTTTGCCCCATGCTCTTATGACATTGGCGTTGGTCAAAATGTCATAAGTCACATGTCAAGTTCTACCCATCATTATCTTGTTAATTTGAACCCATCCGTACATATCCTTGACGTTGGCCAAAATGATAATACGACTGTCCCAAACTAACTCATCTATTTATGCAACAAATGAATACCCAGCAGCTACCAAACACTATGCCTTGGCGTTGGTCAAAATACATAGCTTGAATACTACTGAATACCCAAATGAAATGACGGAGGGCTACGAATGGTTTTGGCGAAACCGTGAACGTAGTGATCTTGATATGACCGAAGGAACCTGATAGCTTTTAAAAGGAGTGGTTAAAGCTCCGCAATTAAAAATATCTTCTGTTTTAAAAATAACCGAGTGGTTTCTTTTAAACTGTTCTAACGATTCAACTTTGGTTTATTTTCTTTGCATTAATAATAATGCGTCCCATCATTAACCTATCATTGCAGAAAACAACGAAAATACGTCCTCTTATGCCATCCGCATTTGCCACTGGGTCCCGTCATCACCCGTTAGGTTACTTAATTAACGACAGAGCGGGGGCGGGGCTAGCGCGGGTGTAAAACATAAATGACGTCTAAATAGCTATCATAAATAGATATTGTACATTCGTCAGACGCAATAATAGGCATTCCAGATCACAGATGAACATTATTGGATATGCAAGCAATCCGCGTTTCTTTTGAGCCTGCAATGAAAGACGGATTACACAGTTGTGATGAATAGTCATTACCCCACTCTAGACCCCTACGGGTACGGCAAACTACCCGCCAAGTACCCGAAGTGAAGCGGTCTCTCTCAACAACTTGAGTAGGCCATTAAACACTTTAAAGTACTCGGTAGTTTGTGCATCCCACCTTGGGTCTATCCTAGGAGTAAAAACAGTAAAATGAAATAATACAACGGTGGCAACAACCGCAACCTGGATGTGCCCCGCAAAATAATATTAAAACATATTACAATTATATCGAATGAATGAATATAATAACCCATCTCAAACCCCGGCTAATCATCACAACAATCCAATCAAGTTCATAATCACAAACAGTTAAATCATTACAGAAATGTGCAACCTCCTGCCAACCGACATAATAGCAGTTAGGGGAGAGGTTTACGAACACATTATACAGTTCACAGATATAATCTAATTAGCAAACATCGTATAATTTTGATCGAGCAATCACTTTAGATTCTACTCAAAAACTTCTCTGTGCACCCGAGACTTGAGCAGAAAATAAATATTCCAGAAAAGACAAAAAAACATCACAGAAGAGTTCTGGGAAAATTTGAGTGAATCAGCTTCAACTCGGCCGCGGATCCACGGCGGATCGGTGGGATCGGCCGCGTTTCCGCGGCTGTTTGGCCGATTCATGCACCCAATTTTTTCCAGAGTTCTTGTATTTCCCTGCTGGTATTTTTAGAGGTCCTTGAAAAATTTTTAGGGCCTGTTTTAAAATCGACAGAAACTTAGTGATTTTGATGTTTTTTCCGGTTCGTTTTGCGTTCGAAATTCTTACGACTTTGCTAATGTGTTAATTATTGTTTAGCGAAGCTCTGATACCACTGTAAGTCGATGTACAACACCCCACGACTTGCGGGAAGGCGGAAATATGAAAAACAATCTTGTTCTTTGAGTTAACATCGACTAACCGAAGAATCTTTGCTAAACTATAACCAACATATACATAGGAGTTGTTTAACTACTATGAGAAGTGATTATACCTAGTGAATCTAGTCCTTCGTCTTTTCGTTATCCACCTCCTCCTCGGCCTCCTCTATGTAATAGATGATCCACCCGAGAGCTTCTATTCCAAGCTTCACCTCTAATCTTGAGGTAACTAGGTTTCTTTAGTTGCTAATCAAAGGCATCTAGGTGATATAGAGTGAGATAATGGATTAATTAGTGTATCTAATCCTTGATCTCAACACATGAGAGGGGAGGATTAGGGTTTGAAGAGAGAGAGGTTGAGGAGAGAGAAGGTAAGCAAGAGAATGAGAATGAGATAATGATCTCTCTTGAATATATGAAGTATAATGATTTATCAAAATAAATAAATAAAATGATTAATCATCATGCTTCATTTATTCATATGAGTGATTCACTATATGAGTTATTAACCATTTAATGATGCATTAATGACATGGATGAATCACACAAATGAGTCACTAAATCATTTAATGCTTATGCCACCTACACCCCCAAGTCATCATCCTTCTAGAAGCTTCCCGCCAAATTACGAGAACTTCCCTCCTATCCGTGAACACACGGAAAAACTTTAGACTGTATAAATCCAATAATCCGATACTAGAATCTGGCTTAAACCAAAGACGGCTAGTAAAATCTGTCCGAACATCGCACATGCGTAAACACACGTATGCGTCCGAACCCTTGTCGTAAAACCATACGATCTTTATATCGTTTCGCCAGGAGCAGGGACTCTCTGTGTGGGACTCTAAAGACTCGACTACTACGCTGGCTGTGGGTTTAACCACAGACCGCAAGCGGCACTAGCTGTACGTAACGGTCCCCAGGTAGATGTTGATAAGAAGGCCGATGAGGAAACCCATCCGAACTCCTACTGAGCCTGATGTGACAATCTCCGTACAGTCCGGTCTGTTCGTTTAAAACTATCGCATATCGGGCCTAGGGGGCGGCAAGCGTCAGTTCCCTAATAGCGGTATAAGTCGTGTCGGAGCGTAGCCCATTACACCTTGAGAAACTACTGGAACCTACCAGTAAATCTCGGTTGCCCTGGCCAGGGACTTTGCGTAATGGCTCTCTGACACAGCGCGATATCAACTCCCAATACCGGGAGAGACGAATCCTGTCTAACCGCCACCGCCTCCAAGTGCTCGGGACTGCACCCAACTGCTACCTGTTTGCACGACTCCTTTGAGCCGTGGTAGGGTAGCAATCTAAGAACAGTGGGACATACTCGAGGCGAAGTAGCAGTGTAAAGTCTGCGGACTATGCTGCACTCATGTCACCTGGGAACTGTTAACTGACGACGGGTATAATACCAACCAACAGTTCCCTGCGAGTCTTGTCCGGTGTACCCGTAACCCAACGAGCACCTGTATACTATCTCCAGTACGACGTACTGATGGCTGTGGGACAGACCATCTCCCCAACTGAGATGAGAAGCATACACACTAGTCTACTCCGGAGTATCGATACCCTGTCTCGATAATCGTACGACTAGGGACCTGGAAAAGGATGTGCTTGTAGACTATCCAGCCCCCACTAGTGTGACTGCCATCACAACGCTGGTAGTCAAGCAAGATCCTAAGGGTTCTATCAATACGTATACTCACATATTAAGATAGATAAAACCAAGTAGCATACTACCATGTTTAGCAAGACTGTTATATAACTGTGAATATCCCAAGCTTCCATTAAGTAATATACAAGCTAGTATGATACAATAATGGCCCCTAGGGCATATACACTAACAGTATGATGTAATTTTCATTTTTATTCTTCAACATGTGACTGAAAAAGCATGTTCTTATGTATACCCAAGATGGATTAGTTATATACTTGCTTTGAACCCCCCACGCCCACCCCCACCCCCCTTTCTTTATCTTCTATATATGAAAAAATATGGTGTATATTGAATTGCAGAATATCTTGAGTTAACTTAAAGGTAGTAGGATATTTACCAACAATCTCATGCCTAACGCGAAAATTTTGAGTTAATCTAATCGACAAGATCCTTTATGCTCTTGACTCGGGTTTGTTGTATTTTAATTGAATAACAACCGTACTAACAAGTTATTCAAACTGCCAACTGTATTTAGGCTACAACACTCGGTTCATGCAAACCTTGCTTATGACCGCATTGGTTGTTTCTTCTTTCAGGGTCATCTTCACACCTACAGGTTTTGTGACAATGTATGGACCTTCATTTTACAAGATGCCACCTTCAAGAATGAGGAATGCCAAGACATTGTTGGTAGAGTGAAAATTGTCGCTTGCGACTCCAAGTTGCTCACTCAATGAGCACTTCTCCCTCACCTATCATTTTCTTCTCTACTTTGTAACACGCCATAAATCATGAATTATGTGCGAAAAATCTTTGCTGTTTCTTTTAACAGCGACTTCTCATGGATTCATGAACTGGCTCTAGATGGCTTCTTTTTTAAATTTCATATTACTTAATTTCATAAACTTTTATTGATGTGGGGGCAGATTTCTTTCAGCATCATATCTTTGTCGAACAAATTAATAGCATGCGAGACATTTGAGAAGATGAGTTCTTGATATGTGCACATGTTGATTGAGTTTTTGCAAGCAAGAATTTGTTTGCATATTGCTACAAAAGAGTGTCAGGCATGGGAGAACATATTCACTGGAATGGGTTGGATGTAAGGAGCATATGTTAAATTTGAGCAGGCATTACATTAGGCCTTCAGTATGGAGAAATTATTCGGTGTGCTGGGTGTAATACATCTGGACAGAGGGTGAAAGAGGAGAGGGTTTTGGGCAGCCTTAGGCAGCGTGTCGGGCATCACGTTTATATTTCCTTTCTCTCTTGTCCGGATGTATACGACCGGTATATGTAATATTTTTTTCCTGAATGACTGCATTGGAATCCACTGGTCTTGTGGATGTTGATGGAATGACTATCATATTTGGAACAATAATGGATGTTTAAATCTGCGTTGGTGCTTGTCATATCCTGCTCAGATGATTGCTGATATTAAATCTAGATTCCTTTGGTTTTTCAAATAATTCCCAGCGATGATTCAATACTTTGGAACCCAAAAGTAAAGGAGCAACTTACTGTCCTTGGATAGCTAGATGTTCAATGAAAAATGCACCTGTAGTTTCAAAATGTAGCGAGACTTGCTAAAGATTCTATTCGTGAGGCTTTTTCTTCAGGATAATGGATTTAGAGTTAATTTTCTGCGGTAAATGTAGCATGCAATGAGCATTGCACTAAGCAAATGATTGGCCTCATCATCTTTATCATGTACAATGTGGATACACCAAATTGCATGTGATTCCACTATTTTTTCACCGTTGAATTGGCAATGTAAAAAGTTCTATTGTTAGTAAACCGTTAATTTTGTACCCACTAAATCAATGGTGAAAAACTATTGGAATCAAATGAAATTTGGTGTATCAACATCTTAGATGATAAAGATGAAGATGATGGGTGACGCTCGTCGCATAAAAATGTGAAGGCTGTATTTTTTGGACGCGAGAAAATTCACTTATATGGCACTTTTCCTCCATTATTTGAACTAAATTATGGTTATGAAATTTGGAAGCCTATAGAGGTAAAAAGACTAGAACCAAAAGAAATTCTTCATGTTAAACCAATCATTTGTGGCATGTGCCAGAAGATGAGTTTCTGGGTGCCCCTTTTTTGCTTTGGAGCTGCAGCATAGATCTTGGAACTTAAAATGTCCAGTTGCCTGGAAATGGCATAAGAAACTTTGGAAGAGGGATCTAACTTTAAACAATATAATGGAATTTTTGTCAATCCGGATGTGTCCCGCAAAAAAATTAATATTACATCACTTTACAATTAAATCGAAAGAATGAAATGAAAACCCACATCTCATATCTCGGCTATTCATCCACGACGATCCAATAAGTCCATATACACAAACCAATCATCACAGAAATGTGCAACCCCCAACTAACCGACATATAGCAATTAGCGGAAGTTTATGAACACATATTACAATTTGAAACATTAAACGACGTTAAAACTACGACTTCGAAATACCCCGTATCGCCACAGTAATGAATTGACAACATATTCAAAATTGGCAAAAACAAACAACTCCTGAAGCCTTAGATCCAAGTAACAAAACCACAGACCAAAACACGAAGCATTTCCTTACAATTGAACCGAGCTCACCGGATTTAGAGGCAATGTGGCCGGCCCAGTTTGGGTGAAAATGTCTCGTTTTTGTTCTATGTTCACTTTACAAGTGAAGGAGTACTCTGCAGTTACTAAAATAATTTTTAGAGCCTCGTAAAAAATCAACAGAAACTAGGATCTAAGTTCGATGTTTTTGGGTTATTTCGGTTTCGTGGTTTTACTTGTCGTTTAATCTGTTAGTTATGGTTTAGTTAGGCTCTGATACTGTTAGTTATATGTATGCCCTAGAGGCCATTACTGTACATACGATATATATTGTAGTGGATGCTTGGACATATATAGAGAGGACTTTCTTGCTCGACATGATAATACGCTATCTGGTTGCTCTTTATTTTAACATGTACTCTGATTGTCTCTATATACATGTTGATAAAGCCCTTAAGATGTGTACTCGACTACTGGGACTATGATGAGATTGTTGGTGTATATGCCCTAGAGGCCATTACTGTATCATACTAGTATGTATATTACTTAATGGAAGCTTGGGATATTCACAGTTGTACAGACAATCTTGCTCAATATAGTAGTATGCTACTTGGTTTGTCTCTGCTTTAATGTGTACATGTGTGTTTATTTATTATATCACCTATACGCATTAGTAGAGCCCTTAGGATCTTTGCTTGATTACCGGCGTTGTGATGGCGATCACACTCGTGGGGGCTGGGTAATCTACAAGCACATCCTTATACACGTCCCTAGTCGTGGGAGTATCGAGATAGGGCATCGATACTCCGGAGTATACTAGCGTATGCGCTTCTCATCCCAGCACGGGAGACGGTCTGTCCCACAGCCGTCAGTACGTCGTACTTGAGATAGTATGCGGGTGCTCGTTAGGTTACGAGTACACTGGACAGGACTCGTCGGGAACTGTTGGTTGGTAATATACCTATCGTCAGTTATCAGTTCCCAGGTGACATGAGTACAGCTTAGTCCGCTGACTTGACACTGTCACTTCGCCTCGAGTGTGTTCCCACTGTTCTTTGATTGCCATCCTACCACGGTTCTACTGAGTCGTGCAAACAGGTAGTAGTTGGGAGCAGTCCCGAAGCACTTGGAGGCAGTGACGGTTAGACAGGATTCGTCTCTCCCGGTATTGGGGGTTGACATCGCGCTGTGTCTAGGAGAGCCATTACACGAGTAGTCCCTGGTCAGGGCAAGCGAGATATACTGGTAGGTTTCCAGTGTTATCTCAGGGTGTATTGGGCTTCACTCCGACACGACTTGTACCGCTATTAGGGGACTGACGTTCACCGCCCCCCTAGGCCCGCCATGCGATGTATCAGACGAACAGACCGGACTGTACGGAGACTGTCACATACAGGCTCAGTAGGAGTGCAGATGGGGTTCACCTCGTCAGTCTTCTTATCGACATCTACCTGGGGACCGTTACGTACAGCTAGTGCCGCTTGCGGTCTGTGGTTAAACCCACTGCCAGCGTAGTGTCGAGTCTTTAGAGTCCCACACAGAGAGCTATTCGCCTTTAGGCTAAATGAGTAGAGGTCGCATGGTTTTGCGACAGGGTTCGTTCACATTCGCGCACTTGTGCACGTTTGCTGTCCGGACAGTTTATACTAGCGGGCTTTGGTTTAAGCCGGATCCTAGTATATGATTTGAGATTGGTTTTTCTCATTGTGTTCGTGTTCCTCGGATCACGAATGCGGGTGCGTATGCACAGTTGCTTGAGATTGAGGGAGAGGACCTTGATTAGGGTTAATGGCTATTGTCATTTTATTAACCCTAATATTTATGTGTGTGTTATTGTTAATTAGTAATTAGTTTAATAATTATCCATGGTTGTGGTTGTTGACCATTTGACTTCTTTGACTTGTTGACCTAGGTTGACACTTTGACCATCATCATTTCTTTTGGAAGATGCTTTTTGATCTTTGCAAATTGAAATGATAATGGTCATGTCATGATTTACCATGATAATTATCTAGCTAATTATTCAATTAAATTAATTCACACATATTAGTGAGAATGGCTCTATTATTTTCTCATTCTCTCATATCATTTCTCTCTCTTGTTCATCCTCTCCCTCAAGCTCTCTCCCTCTCATGTGTTGAGAAACAAAAAGCTTGAGAAAAACCTTCACTTGATCTTCTCTACTCTCTTCTAGGGTTCAAGTCTTAGCATTTCTTGCACTCTAGTTACTCCTAGCTTGGAGTTGAAGCCAAAGGTCGAGGCTTTCGGGTGGATCCTTCTTTGACGGGAGAAGACAAGCAAGGTGACCTCTTTCTACCATTCCTAGGGGCAAGGAGAGAAGGATTAAAGACCAAAGGTATAACCTTTCCATCACTTAGCTACTTTGTAGTTAGGGTTAGCAAGTTTATGTTTAGCAAAGATCCTCACAAGCTTGGTCCATGTTGCCTAAGTCCATAAAAATCCAATTTTTATTATGTTTTCCGCCTCCCCGTAAGCACCGGGGTGGGCAACACGGACCTAACAGTGGTATCAGAGCCTAACTAAACATAAACTAGCTAGGTAACGAAGTGTATCGAAGTTCGAAACGGAAAAATCGAAAAAAACCAAGTTATGAAAACCTGAGTTTCTGTTAAAATTTTTTCTCGTCAAAACAAAATTTGTTATATCCCAAAAATCATCTCAGGCTTTTTATAAGAAACCCACCAAAAACGAGACAGGAACTCTACCAGAGAGCGGCGCTTCCGCGGCAATAGCAAGCTATTGCCGCGGAAGCGCGGCCAACTAGGTGAGTTACTGTGTCGTCTTTGGTGCAGTGTGTTTCTGACATGGTTTTAGGATTTTTCAGATATATTATATGTGCCCAGATTTTCCAGAATAGAAATTTGTTTTTGGGGGCCTATAATTCCGTATTTTTCCGAACTTCAATATACTTTGACTATAAAGGTTATATCTGTGATGTTCTTATGTATTGAACGTCGGCTAATCGCTATATGTCGATTAGTCGGGGTTATACATATCTGTGATCTGTGATTGTTGTTGATGGTTTGTGTATATGAACTCGTTGGATTGTCGCGGATGAATAGCCGGGGTGGATGTGAGATGAGAGTTTCTTTTTCTTTCATTCATGTAATAAATTTGTAAATTGATGTAATATTATTTGTTTGGCCGCACAACCGGGTCGGGGTTGTAGCCGTCATTGTATAATTCTTTTTACTGTTTTTGCTCCTAGGATAGACCCATGGAGGGGGTGCACAAACTACCGGGTAGCTCGAAGTGCCGAGTGGCCTACTCATGGCATTGAGGGAGGTTGCTCCGCTTCGGGTACTTGGCGGGTAGTTTGCCGCACCCGTAGGGGTCTTGGGTGGGGTTTGGCTATTCATCGCGACCGTGTAATCCGTTTTTCGTTGCAGGCTCGAACGAATTGCGGGTTCCTAGTATATCCAAAGTGTTCATCTGTGATCTGGATTGGCTATCATTGCTATATTGCTATATATAATAACTATTTAGGCGTTGCTTATGTTTTACAGCCGCGCTAGCCCAGTCCCCGCTCTGTCGTTAGTTAAGTAACCTAACGGGTGATGACGGGGCCCCGTGGCGAATGCGAATGGCATAAGCGTACGTCATATTTTGGTTGTTTTCTGCAATGGTAGGATTTAAATGATGGGACGCATTAAAAGAACTAATGCAAGAAAATAAACCTAAAATACGTTGTTGGAACAAGTTTTTCAAAAAGCTGTTATTACAAGGACGTTCATCTTTTTGTTTTGCATCGAGGTATTCGGTTATGAATGCCCAGCACCTCAATCGACGAGGCAAGGGCCGAGATCCCCTCATCGGGAGTGACCCCTTGGACAAAAGGTTTGCGTCAGGGTAATAACTTCATCATAGTCGATTATTCTTGCTTTGCATCGAGGTATTCATCTTACGAATGCCCAGCACCTCACTCGACGAGGAAAGAGCCGAGATCCCTTCACAGGGAGTGACCTCTTTAGCAAAAGTTTTCGCCACTATGTTTTTCAAAAGGATGTATCACGTTCCTTCAACGATATCAAGTTCATTACGTTAACGGGTTTTTCGCCAAAAACCCAGCCGTAGCCCTCCGTCGTTTCTTATAAGTTATACTTAGTATTCGTGCTGCGTTTGTTGACTGTGTCAAGGCGCAGTGAACGGTAGCTAAGTGTAGCTTATTTGCTGGATACAATATGATTGGTTAGGACATTTGTAGAACCTTGTTGACTGTGTCAAGGGTTATGCAGGTGGGTTTAATGCAATCAAGATAATGACGGGATGAACTTGACTAGGACCTTTTGATTTGTTGACTGTGTCAAGATCACTTGGGTCCTAGGGGCAAAAACCACATCGGGAGTTTCAAAAGAACTGAAACTTGCAGATTTAGCATACCTTCTGGAGTGTGGTGACTAGAGTGGATTCCATCTAGGTTATCACACAATGACAGTTGGATCCCGATCCCACTGATGAGTTGGTCTACTCTCGGGAGATTATTTCACTTAACGATCAATGCTATAAACCTAGTAGGTGTCTAGAAAGGTGTTAGCGGGGTTACGCCCCCAGGGAAAAGAGGTTATTTAATTAAGGAACTTCGCGAAAGCGTTGGAAAACCTCCCTCGAAGTACCGACACTAGCCTGGCTGAAAGGTTAAGCAAGTATTGTGACGTGAATTATAACCCGGCTAGTTCTTCTTTTAAAAAGGTTTTAAGAAGAATTTGAGGAAACAGTGGGAGACATCCTGGTTAGATAAATTAATAAACCAATCTAATCTTGCAAGAGCATACGCTGAGTGTTTCTTTTCTCTCTCTCCAGGCAGCAACCTTTTCACGCCCTAATCAAGATAATAAAATGTATCGCTTGACCGATCCGAATTCTTATTCGGGACTGGGGAAAGTTGGTTCAGCTCTAACTTGTGACAACAGTCATGAGTATGAAAATGGGAAAGAGGAAAGTATGGATTTCCAGGATACCCAGTTGAAGAAGAAGCATGGTTTTGCATCTACTTCAGGTGTTCTTGTAATTGAGAACTGTTTTACGGTCAGCCCTACCTCCTGGGTACTTGATACCGGATCAGGATCTCATATCTGTAATTTATTGCAGGGACTGAGAAAAAGTAGGAAAGTTGCACCGGGTGATATGTCGCTCAGAGTAGCGAACGGAGCACAAGTTAATGCGGCAGCCGTCGGTGAATATCACCTAGTATTGCCTAATGGCAAGACTATGATTTTGAACGATTGCTACTATGTACCCTCCATGGTTTGCAACATCATATCAGTTTCTTTACTCGATAAAGATGGATATGACTTTGTTCTTGAAAAGAATATCATGAACATTTACCTTCATAAGGTACTGGTTGCAGAGGGTACACTGTGTAATGGTATCTACGTTCTAAATCAGAATACAGTTCTCAATATACAAAACACACGCAAGAGGAAGAATTCAGATACGAATGAATCCTACTTGTGGCATTGTAGGCTTGGTCATATCGGAGAGAAAAGACCGAGTAAGTTGCATAAAGATGGACTCTTGAATACGTTCGAGTTTTCATCTTATGAAACTTGTCAGTCTTGTCTCAAAGGGAAGATGACCAAATCTCCGTTCACCGGACATGGAGAAAGAGCAAGAGAGCTCTTGGGACTCATACACAGTGATGTGTGTGGTCCGATGTCTATACATGCAAGGGGTGGGTTCTCGTACTTCATCACATTCACTGACGATCTCTCTAGGTTCGGATATGTGTATCTAATGAAACACAAATCTGAAGCTTTTGAGAAATTCAAGGAATTCAGAAAGGAAGTAGAGAACCAGATTGGCAAAAGTATCAAGATCCTCCGGTCTGATAGAGGAGGGGAGTACTTAAGCACGGAATTCATAGATTACTTAAAAGAGAATGGTATTCTCTCTCAGCTTACTCCTCCTTATACACCACAGCACAACGGTGTATCGGAGCGGAGGAATCGTACCCTACTGGATATGGTTCGCTCCATGATGAGTAGTGCTGAGTTACCTCTTTCATTCTGGGGATATGCACTTCAAACTGCAGCACATCTATTGAATCAAGTTCCATCCAAATCCGTGCCTAAGACTCCGTATGAAATATGGAGTGGTAAAAGTTTGTATCTTAAACGTATTAAGATTTGGGGTTGCCCAGCTTATGTCAAAAAGCAGAACCCAGACAAACTTGAGGCACGGGCAGTTTTGTGTAAGTTTGTGGGATACCCAAAAGATTCAAGTGGGTATCTATTCTACCATGCAGAGGAACAGAAGATAATTGTTTCAAGAAATGCCACATTTTTAGAAAAAGAATTTCTTGTTAAAAACATTAGTGGCAGCACGGTAGAACTGGATGAAATTCCAGAAACACAAGCTTTAACAGAAAATTTGGAGGAACCGCTAGATTCAATAACCCCAAACGAACCTCAGCCACTCCGCAGATCTGGTAGGATTTCTCATCCGCCCGAGAGATACTACGGTTTTCTCATAGACGGGGATCGAGAGGATTGCATCTTGGAAGAAGATGACCCTACCAGTTTCAGGCAGGCCATTATCAGTAGGGACTCTGATAAGTGGCAGGAAGCAATGCAATCCGAAATGGAGTCCATGTACGCCAATAAAGTGTGGACCTTGGATATTGCTCCAACTGGGGTAAAACCCGTTGGATGCAAATGGATCTACAAAAGAAAACTTGGTGTAGATGGGCAGGTGGAAACCTATAAAGCTAGGCTCGTTGCAAAAGGTTTCCGTCAAAGACCTGGTTTGGACTATGACGAAACTTTTTCTCCGGTGGCTATGCTCAAATCCATTCGGATCCTACTTGCCATTGCTGCCTTCCATGACTATGAGATCTGGCAGATGGATGTTAAAACGGCTTTCCTAAACGGTTGTTTGGAAGAGTGCGTTTACATGGATCAACCAGAAGGTTTCGTAGACAGTGGGAGCAGCGGAAAGGTGTGCAAGTTGCTTAAATCCATTTATGGATTAAAGCAGGCATCGCGGAGCTGGAACATCTGTTTTGATGAGGCAATCAAGGAATTTGATTTCATCAAGAACGAAGATGAACCCTGTGTTTATAAGAAGATTGTAGGACGAACTGTCGTATTCCTAGTCTTGTACGTGGACGACATTCTTCTGATAGGAAATGACATTCCTATGCTACAATCGGTCAAGCTGTTTTTGTCACAAAGGTTCTCCATGAAGGACCTGGGTGATGCCTCGTACATTCTGGGGATCAAGATCTATAGAGATAGATCCAAGAAACTATTGGGACTTTCGCAGTCCAGGTACATAGAGACCGTACTAAAGAGATTTAGTATGGAGGATTCCAAGCGCGGTAACTTACCCGCATTGCACGGAATTACCCTCTCCAAGAAGATGTCTCCTAAGACTGACGAGGAGAGGGTTCGCATGAGCACTATACCCTACGCTTCGGCGGTAGGATCTATAATGTATGCGATGCTATGTACAAGACCAGATGTAGCTTACGTGTTGAGCACGGTAAGCCGGTATCAGTCGGACCCAGGGGAGGACCACTGGACAGCAGTGAAGAACATTCTCAAGTACCTGAGAAGGACTAAGGAGATGTTCCTGGTTTACGGTAATGGAGACCTTAGGGTCGAGTCCTTTACCGATTCAAGCTTCCAGAGTGACAAAGATGACAGCAAGTCCGTCTCGGGTTTTGTGTTTACCCTCAACGGAGGGGCGGTATGTTGGAGGAGTTCCAAGTAGGATACCGTCGCAGACTCGACGATGGAGGCTGAATACATTGCTGCAAGCGATGCCGCAAAAGAGGCGGTCTGGATTAAGAAGTTCATTAGTGAACTTCAGGTGGTTCCGTCCATTGTTGACCCAATACCTTTGTATTGCGATAACAATGGGGCTATAGCTTTAGCGAAGGAACCAAGGTCCCATCAGAAATCCAGGCACATCTTAAGGCGGTATCACCTGATCAGGGAGATCATTGATCGACAGGAGATCGAGGTGCGGAGAGTGGACACAAAGGACAACACTGCGGACCCATTCACGAAGGCTTTACCCCAGACTCAGTTCGAGCGGCTGATCGAGATGATAGGTCTTCGATACGCCAGTACATGGCCTTAGTGCAAGTGGTAGATTGTTGGTGTATATGCCCTAGAGGCCATTACTGTATCATACTAGTATGTATATTACTTAATGGAAGCTTGGGATATTCACAGTTGTACAGACAATCTTGCTCAATATAGTAGTATGCTACTTGGTTTGTCTCTGCTTTAATGTGTACATGTGTGTTTATTTATTATATCACCTATACGCATTAGTAGAGCCCTTAGGATCTTTGCTTGATTACCGGCGTTGTGATGGCGATCACACTCGTGGGGGCTGGGTAATCTACAAGCACATCCTTATACACGTCCCTAGTCGTGGGAGTATCGAGATAGGGCATCGATACTCCGGAGTAGACTAGCGTATGCGCTTCTCATCCCAGCACGGGAGACGGTCTGTCCCACAGCCGTCAGTACGTCGTACTTGAGATAGTATGCGGGTGCTCGTTAGGTTACGAGTACACTGGACAGGACTCGTCGGGAACTGTTGGTTGGTAATATACCTATCGTCAGTTATCAGTTCCCAGGTGACATGAGTACAGCTTAGTCCGCTGACTTGACACTGTCACTTCGCCTCGAGTGTGTTCCCACTGTTCTTTGATTGCCACCCTACCACGGCTCTACTGAGTCGTGCAAACAGGTAGTAGTTGGGAGCAGTCCCGAAGCACTTGGAGGCAGTGACGGTTAGACAGGATTCGTCTCTCCCGGTATTGGGGGTTGACATTGCGCTGTGTCTAGGAGAGCCATTACACGAGTAGTCCCTGGCCAGGGCAAGCGAGATATACTGGTAGGTTTCCAGTGTTATCTCAGGGTGTATTGGGCTTCACTCCGACACGACTTGTACCGCTATTAGGGGACTGACGTTCACCGCCCCCCTAGGCCCGCCATACGATGTATCAGACGAACAGACCGGACTGTACGGAGACTGTCACATACAGGCTCAGTAGGAGTGCAGATGGGGTTCACCTCATCAGTCTTCTTATCGACATCTACCTGGGGACCGTTACGTACAGCTAGTGCCGCTTGCGGTCTGTGGTTAAACCCACTGCCAGCGTAGTGTCGAGTCTTTAGAGTCCCACACAGAGAGCTATTCGCCTTTAGGCTAAATGAGTAGAGGTCGCATGGTTTTGCGACAGGGTTCGTTCACATTCGCGCACTTGTGCACGTTTGCTGTCCGGACAGTTTATACTAGCGGGCTTTGGTTTAAGCCGGATCCTAGTATATGATTTGAGATTGGTTTTTCTCATTGTGTTCGTGTTCCTCGGATCACGAATGCGGGTGCGTATGCACAGTTGCTTGAGATTGAGGGAGAGGACCTTGATTAGGGTTAATGGCTATTGTCATTTTATTAACCCTAATATTTATGTGTGTGTTATTGTTAATTAGTAATTAGTTTAATAATTATCCATGGTTGTGGTTGTTGACCATTTGACTTCTTTGACTTGTTGACCTAGGTTGACACTTTGACCATCATCATTTCTTTTGGAAGATGCTTTTTGATCTTTGCAAATTGAAATGATAATGGTCATGTCATGATTTACCATGATAATTATCTAGCTAATTATTCAATTAAATTAATTCACACATATTAGTGAGAATGGCTCTATTATTTTCTCATTCTCTCATATCATTTCTCTCTCTTGTTCATCCTCTCCCTCAAGCTCTCTCCCTCTCATGTGTTGAGAAACAAAAAGCTTGAGAAAAACCTTCACTTGATCTTCTCTACTCTCTTCTAGGGTTCAAGTCTTAGCATTTCTTGCACTCTAGTTACTCCTAGCTTGGAGTTGAAGCCAAAGGTCGAGGCTTTCGGGTGGATCCTTCTTTGACGGGAGAAGACAAGCAAGGTGACCTCTTTCTACCATTCCTAGGGGCAAGGAGAGAAGGACTAAAGACCAAAGGTATAACCTTTCCATCACTTAGCTACTTTGTAGTTAGGGTTAGCAAGTTTATGTTTAGCAAAGATCCTCACAAGCTTGGTCCATGTTGCCTAAGTCCATAAAAATCCAATTTTTATTATGTTTTCCGCCTCCCCGTAAGCACCGGGGTGGGCAACACGGACCTAACAGAGATCATACTAGTGGGGCCACGGTAGTCGACGAGTACATCCTATAACTGTTCCTAGTCGAGGGTGTATGGAGACAGGGCATCGATACACCAGAGTAGACTAGCGTATACACATCTTGACCCATATGATGGGCGATGGATGATCCCATATCCATCGGTGTTTGAGGATGGTGTACGGGTGCTCAGTAGAGACTGTGTACACTGGACGGACTCGCCGAGAACTCCCAGATGGTATTATACTTCACGTCAGATGGCAGTTCTCCGGTGACACTGGTACAGAGTAGTCTGTTGACCCGAGATCGTCATAGAGTCTTGTGTGATTCCCACTGTGCTTTGATTTCCATCATACCACATCCAAGAGGGCGTGCAAAAGGTGGCTTTTGGGTACAGTCCCGAATCACATGGAGGCAATGAGCGATAGGAGGGGATTCGTCTCTCCCGGTATAGGGAGTTGATGTTGCGCTGTGTTCGATTGGCTATAACCGGAAATCCCTGGCCATGGTTGTTGAGATCTACTGGTAAGTGTTATCAGTAGTTTCTCGAACTGTTATAGACCTCATATCGACACGACTTATCAAGCTACTGGGGTCTGACGTTTACTACCCCTAGGCGAGATATGCGACATATCAGACGCCAAGACCGGACTGTACGGGAGTGTTACTGATTGGATTCACAGGAGAATGTACAGTCTTGCTTGTTGATCTTTTGAGCGCTTAATACCTGGGTGGCTGTTACGTTTAGCTGACCGCTTGCAGCTTGTGGGTGTTTGATATGATCATCACCTACTGCCGGCGTATTGACGATTCTTTAGAGTTCTACACAGAGGTTTCTTGGCTCAGGCAAAACGGAGTAGGAGTACATATGTGATATGTACGGGACCGAGAACAATACGTGTATATGATACCGTATTTGATTCTCGCGATATTTGATATCAGTCGGGTCATCGGATCAAGTGTTGATTCGATGAATCGGTAAATGATATATTAGTCGGTTGTATGCGATATAGCCGGATTGTCGGATCAAGTGTTGATTCGATAATTTAATGTATAATAATATATATGATATATTAAATTATATTAACTAATATTAGCTCACTAAAAGATTCTTTTTCTCACTCGGGTAATACATTGATATATATGCGATATATGTTAATTGTATTATTTTATTTTGTTACAATAAATATTATATATGTGATATATAATATTGTAATATGATATGATAACTAATGCAACATGTTTAGTGGAGATTAAACAAGGTTAGGGTTTGATTTTGGGTTAGAGCATTCATGAACCTTCTTGAAGGTTTCTTTTTGTTTTGTGTTAGATATTTTAAAGTGACTCATGCTTTAACTCAACCCAAACCCTAGCCCCAGTTAAATCTCTACAAAGGTTTAGTCAACCATGATTGCATTATTCATCATGATTATCTTTTCATTAGTCATCACAAATGGATTATCATCTTCTTCCTTCTTCTTTTTCCATTGAAAAGCTTTCTAGCTTTGATCCAAGTGATGAAAATGAGTGAGAATATGAAAACAAATAAGAGCAAAAATCCTACTTCATCATTCTCATCTACCCTTGCCCTTTAGATGAGAGTGTTCACTTTATTTAGTGAGTGTTAGCTTGTGTTAATGAAACTTCAAGGTAGATCATCTTTGTTATCGATGATCTGATGCAAGCTTGCATCTTTCTCTTCGCGGAGCCTCTCGAGAGTCCGGAACACGATGATCGCAGCGAAGGGTCCACAACACGGAGCTTAAGAAGTGAAGGACCGGATCTACAAAGGTTGTAATCCCTCTCACTTAGAGTTAAAGTGTTTAACATGTTTGTTTTCGCCTAAACTCTAGTTTAAAGATCCGGCTTTGGGTTGTTCGGCACGGCTAAATTTTAAATCGGGCATGGTTGATGCCTCGTAGACCCTTGTGCGCGCATGCCTAGCAACCCTACAGTGGTATCAGAGCCAAGCTAGAGCTTTAGGCGAAGTCTAGGCGAAGTTTAATGTCTGATCGAACTCCGAAAACACGATATACCCTAGTTTCTGGAAATTTTTTCAAAATGTGATTTTTTGTGAATTAAAAATACTCAAAAAAATCAGCAGGGTATTTTAGGAATTACTGTGAAATACGACATCTTAATTCCACTAAAGGGCCGCAGAACCGCGGCAATATCTTGCTTGCGCGGCGGTTCCGCGGCGGAATAGTAGAATTAGGGTTAGGGTTTTGTACAGTAACTTCAGTACCAACTTCCTGATTCTTATGGGAATTTTTAATTCTACTCAAGTGTTGAGTTTTCTGGGTTGTATTAGGGACTCGTTGATTCGATCGGAAAGTTTAACTTCGTTTAAAGTTTTTTCGGATAATTTTAGAAACTGTTAAAAAGTTCGAACGGATATCAATAACTCACTTTTTCCCCTGTCGGAAATTTTTTCAAAAGTTGGATTTTTTCTCGAGTTTGAAACTTCCGGAAAATCATGCAAGTAATGCGGTGGACCCTCTAGAAGACAACAAACCTTAACTCGATTATGTGACCGTCTTGAACTGCCTCTGAACCTTAGGGTTTGGGGCAGTACGGCGTTGCCACATGTGAGGCGTTGGCTTGACCCTTCTACGGCTGGACCATTGGTACTGTGGCATGTGATGGATACTTTTTGAACTCCGCTCAAGTGTTGAGCTATTTGGGAAATCTTGGGTGTTTGTTTATTCGCTCGGAAAGTTTAACACTGTCTATTTATCTGGAATGTGATACAATATTTGGAATCCACAAGTAGTTATGAGATAACTAATTTGAATGTTATAAACATAGCAATTTAGTCTCAGATGATCGGTTGCCACGGGATTTTGATGCGATCAAAAGTCCGTCGCAATCACGTAGTGTACGCGGATACTCGCCGGGTAAACTTAATAGACAACCATGCCCCATAGCCCCGACCAAGTGACTGTAGGAGAACCCCGTCGCCAAAAGCATCCGTTCGGGTGCTCGCGGCAGCAGTGTTCCGCCTTAGTGCACTTCGTTGACGGCATCCGGGGGTGCGGCCGTCTACTAAAGTTTGCGACGAGCATTCGATCAGGTTGTCGGGAATCTTGTTGAATTGCCCGACTTGATATTGAAAAGAGTTTTCGATAAAGAGACTAAAATGCGGGGTTTATAATTGTTAGGCATGCGATGTCTAAGGAATTCATTTGGTTAGGCATGCGATATCTAAGGAGGTTGCGGATTCCAACTGTTGTAGTTTTACACTTTCTTTTTTGTGACCGTAAGCGTAGTATATGGTGTATCGCCGGCTTCGTTGCTATACATTAACGACAATCGGGATACGCATACTTGCTTACATTGATGATATGAGATATTATGTGTTGTTGTGATATGTTATATTGGATCGTCGCCTTCTGAATAGCCGGGGGTTTTATGTGAGATGAGAGTTTTTTTTCTTTTTCATTCATGTAAAATTCATTTGTATGTAATATTCTTTTATTGGGGCACTTCCGGGCTGAGGATGATGTCACCATTGTATATTATTTACTTTTCCGCATTAGGTAGACCCAAGGCGGGGAGCACAAGTAACCGGGTTCTAGGGTCCAGTGGGAGACCATCTCGAGGTGTCGAGACCGGGTCTCCTAACCCTAGAATTGGCAGTGTTGCTTGCCGCTCTCGTAGGGGTCTAGGGATGTGGGTTTGGCTATTCATCGCGACCGTGCAATCTGTGTTTTATACAGGGTCGTATTAAAACACGGACGTCCTAGTAAATCCAATATTTCATATATGTTCTTCTGCTGCAATGTTCTGTGATGAGATCATATTACTGCCTGAGACGAATGTTTATATTATATATATGAGATATATGTTATATTGTAGATTTCGTTTCAAATGTGATGCTTGTGAAGCATAATAAAATGGGACTTCATTGATGAGATTAATGAAATAAAAGAAACCTAAGATGTTATAGAAACTTGTTTAAATACTGGTAGCTCTAGTTCTTTCTTTGCATAGCGGTGTTCCTTATAGAACATCCAGCACCTTATTCGATAAGGAAAGAGCCGAGATCCCTTCACCGGGAGTGACCTCTTTAGTGAAACTAGCAGATGCTATAAACTCGGTTTGTATTTTGATTGCTTCTATAGTCTTGCTTTGCATAGTGGTATATATAATATACCCTGCACCTTATTCGATGAGGAAAGGGCCGACGATCCTTCACCGGGAGTGACCCCTTTAGCAAAACTAGAAAGGCCTCAGAAACATTCCATTTAAAAATCACTTGATTCTATAACGATATCAAGTTCATTACGCAAAGGGTTTTCTTAAAAACCTGATATAGCCCTCCGTCATTTTAGGAAGTAGAGTACTTAGTATTCGTGTTGCGTATGTCGACTTTAGTTGAGGCATAGTGTACGGTAGCTAAGTGATGTCTTCCTACACAGCATATGATGCGATTAGTTAGGACATTTATGTGATTATGTCGACCATAGTTGAGGGTCATGTAGGGCGGGTCTGATTAATCATGAAATGACGGGTTGAACTTGACTAGTGCTTATGATATGTTGACCTTAGTTAAGGTCATAAGTGCTAGGGGTAAAATATTATTGGGAATTTCAAGAGCTGAAATTTGCAATGAGATTGCATACCTTCTATGAGATAGTTGGATCCCGATACCCGCTGTGAGTAAGAGTTACTCCTGGGAGAGTTTTACACATTACAATTAGCCGATCAAGTAGGTGTCTAGAAAGGTGTTAACGGGGTTACGCCCCTGGGAAAACGGGGTTTACTTTAATTAGGTCCATGCGAAAGAACGGGGAACCTCCCTCAAAGTACCGGCACTGGCCTGGCTGAGAGATTGGCGAACTTATAGAGTGTAATTAATCCCGGTTAGTCTTTCCTTTTAGGGTTTGAAAGAAGATTTGACTAAAATAGTGGGAGACATCCTGGTTAGATAAATTGATAACCAATCTAATCTTGCAAAAGCGCACGCTGAGTGTTTTCTTCTCTCTCTCTCCTGGTTGCGACCATGTCACGCCTTAATCAAGATAATAATACGGATGTATTGACCGAACCCGCTTGTTATACTGCTCTAGGGAACGTTGGTCCCGCTCCAACTTATAATTGTTATAAGACAGAGCAGGAGATAGGGGATTACCAGAATTCCCGTACCGCCCAAACGAAGAAAGTACACGTTGATGCATCTTCTTCGGGTGTGTTCATTACACAGAACTGTTTCTCAATATCCTTTACGTCCTAGGTATTTGATACCGGATCAGGATCCCATAAATGTAATTTGTTACATGGGCTACAGATAGGTAGAGAACTGAGAACGGGTGATAAGTTTCATGAGATAGAAACGGTGCAAGTGTTGTAGCCAAGTCTGTTGGTCACTATCACCCTGTATTACCAGAATACATTGATTCTGAACGAATGTTATTAGATACTGAACCTGATGTACAACATCATATCAGTCTCTTTATTAGTAAAGAAGGATATAATTTTATATTGTTGGATAATGTTTTGAACATTTTCTATATCAAGAGTTGATCGGTTCAGGCACGTTATCTAAAAGCATAGACGTTCTAAATCAAACTACAGTTCTTAGTATACAGAATAAACACAAGAGGAAGAGTTCAAAAATGAACGAGTCCTTCTTTAGGCATTGTAGACTAAGTCATATCAATGCGACCCGACTAGCTAAGTTACATTTAGATGCATATTTAATTTATTTTGAATTTATATCTTGTGAAACTTGCCGGTCATGTCACAAAGGTATGATGACCATAGCTCTGTTTATTGGAAACAGAGAAAGAGTTAGTGAACTCTTGGGATTGATACATGCTGATGTATGAAGGTCCCCTGTCTACACATGCCAAAACCGGTTCTTTGTACTTCATTACATTCACTGATTATCTCTCAAGATTCGGACATATGTTCCTGTTGAAACACAAGTCTGGAACTTTTGAGAAATTCAATGAATATAAGTTAGAAGTAGAGAACCAAAAACGGGTATAAGTATTATGTCCTTTGATGAGATCAAGGAGGAGAATACTTGAGCACGGAAATCCTGGACTATTCTAAAGAAGAATGAGATTCTCTCTCAGCATTACTCCTCCGTATATACCACAGCACGTAGGTGTATCGGGGCGGAGCAATCACACCCTATTAGATATGGTGAGCTCTATGATGAGTACTACTGAGTTTCCTATTTCCTTTTGGGAGTTATGCACTTGAGAAGCTGCATACCTATTGAATGTGGATTCAATAGTAACCAACGAACCTCAGCCTCTCCGCCGATCTAGTAGGGTTCCTCACCCTCCTGAGAGATACTTCGGTTTCTCTATGACAGTGGGAGCGAGGATTGCATCATGAGATGATGACCCAACTAGTTTCGAGCTAGCCATCAAGAGCGGGACTCTGTAAGAATGGCTGGATGCTTAGTGATCTGAGATGGAATCCTTATACACCGACAAAGTATGGACTTTGGTTGCTTTATCTGAAGGGTTAAATCCCCATCATGAGCAGGTATATCTTGAGAAGATTACTTGGTGTACATGGAAAAGTTGAGACTTTCAGATCTATGCTTAATTCCATCCAGATCCTGCTTGCCATTGCTACATACCAATGATTACGATATCTGGTGGTTGGGTGTCATGACTGCTTTTCTAAATGATGTTTTAGAAGAGAGCGTCTATAAGTACACAGCCAGAGGGATTCGTAGACAGTAGAAGCGTGTGCAAGTTGCTTTATAGGATAAAGCAGGCATCGCGGAGTTGGAACGTCTGTTTTGATGTGGAAGTCAAAGAGTTTGACTTCATCAAAATGGTAGATGAACCTTGTATATACAAAAAGGTAGTAGGGAGTATGGTGGTGATCCTCGTAGAGTACGTGGATGACATACTCTTGATAGGGAAGGAGTTTCCTATGCTACGCTCGGTCAATCTCCGCTTATCACAAGGATTCTCCATATAGGATCAAGTGATACCTCCTAAATCCTGGGTTTTGGATCTATGAGATAGATCTAATTGGATGTTAGGATACTCACTAGTTGTAGAGAGATGGTATCAATCGATCCTGGGGAGAATCACTAGAAAGGTTCCAGCGTGATAAGGACGACTGAATGTCAGTCACAGGCATTGTCTTTACCCTCAGTGGAGGGACGGTATGTTGGAAGAGTTCCAAGCTAGATACCGTGACTTACTAGACGATTAAAAGCAAGATACATCGTTACCAAGGATGCTACCAAAGAGGCAGTCTGGATATATAAGTTCATGAGATGAACTTCGTTCCAACCATTATGTGACAATGGAGTTAAGGCTTTGGCCTAGGAACCCCCCGTCCCATCAGAAATCCAGATATAATTCTTAGGCAGTATCACCTGATCATGGAGATGGTTGACCACCAGGGAGATCGAGGTTAGGAGAGTAGACACAGAGGACAACAGCGCGGATCCACTCACAAAGGCCTTTTTCCCAATAGAGACTTTTATGTGATGGTTGAGTATGAGATACTTCAACCACAACTAATTGTTGGGTATGTGATACCACAACAGATGGCCCTAGTGCAAGTGGGAGATTGTTAGTTATATGTATGGCCTAGAGGCCATTATTGTACATACGATGTATATTGTAGTGGATGCTTCGACATATACAGGGAGGACTTTCTTCCTCGACATGATAGTACGCTATCTGGTTGCTCTTTATCTTAACATGTACTCTGATTGTCTCTATATACATGTTGATAAAGCCCTTAGGATGTGTACTCGACTACTGGGACTATGATGAGATCATACTAGTGGGGCCACGGTAGTCGACGAGTACATCCTATAACTGTTCCTAGTCGAGGGTGTATGGAGACAGGGCATCGATACACCAGAGTAGACTAGCGTATACGCATCTTGACCCATATGATGGGCGATGGATGATCCCATATCCATCGGTGTTTGACATCAAGGATGGTGTACGGGTGCTCAGTAGAGACTGGGTATACTGGACGGACTCGCCCAGAACTCCCAGATGGTATTATACCTCACGTCAGATGGTAGTTCTCCGGTGACACTGGTACAGAGTAGTCTGTTGATCCGAGATCGTCATAGAGTCTTGTGTGATTCCCACTGTGCTTTGATTTCCATCATACCACGTCCAAGAGGGAGTGCAAAAGAAGGCTTTTGGGTACAGTCCCGAATCACATAGAGGCAATGAGCGATAGGAGGGTATTCGTCTCTCATGGTATAGGGAGTTGATGTTGCGCTGTGTTCAATTGGCTATAACCGGAAATCCCTGGCCAGGGTTGCTGAGATCTACTGGTAAGTGTTATCAGTAGTTTCTCGAACTGTTATATACCTCATATCGACATGACTTATCAAGCTACTGGGGTCTGACGTTTACCACCCCTAGGCGAGATATGCGACATATCAGACGACGAGACCGGACTGTACGGGAGTGTTACTGATTGGATTCACAGGAGAATGTACAGGCTTGCTTGTTGATCTTCTGAGCGCTCAATACCTGGGTGGCTGTTACGTTTAGCTGACCGCTTGCAGTTTGTGAGTGTTTGATATGATCTTTATCTACTGCCGGCGTATTGACGATTCTTTAGAGTCCTACATAGAGGTTTCTTGGCTCAGGCAAAATGGAGTAGGAGCACATATGTGATATGTGCGGGACTGAGAACAATACGTGTATGTGATACCGTATTTGATTCTCGCGATATTTGATATCAGTCGGGTCATCGGATCAAGTGTTGATTCGATGAATCGGTAAATGATATATTAGTCGGTTGTATGCGATATAACCGGATTGTCGGATCTAGTGTTGATTCGATAATTTAATGTATAATAATATATATGATATATTAAATTATATTAACTAATATTAGCTCACTAAAAGATTCTTTTTCTCACTCGGGTAATACATTGATATATATGCGATATATGTTAATTGTATTATTTTATTTTGTTACAATAAATATTATATATGTGATATATAATATTGTAACATAATATGATAACTAATGCAACATGTTTAGTGGAGATTAAACAAGGTTACGGTTTGATTTGGGTTAGTGCATTCATGAACCTTCTTGAAGGTTTCTTTTTGTTTTGTGTTAGATATTTTAAAGTGACTCATGCTTTAACTCAACCCAAACCCTAGCCCTAGTTAAATCTCTACAAAAGTTTAGTTAACCATGGTTGCATTATTCATCATGATTATCTTTTCATTAGTCATCACAAATGGATTATCATCTTCTTCCTTCTTCTTTTTCCATTGAAAAGCTTTCTAGCTTTGATCCAAGTGATGAAAATGAGTGAGAATATGAAAACAAATAAGAGCAAAAATCCTACTTCATCATCCTCATCTACCCTTGCACTTTAGATGAGAGTGTTCACTTTATTTAGTGAGTGTTAGCTTGTGTTAATGAAACTTCAAGGTAGATCATCTTTGTTATCGAAGATCGGAAGCAAGCTTGCATCTTTCTTTTCGCGGAGCCTCTCGAGAGACCGGAACACGATGATCGCAGCGAAGGGTCCACAACACGGAGCTTAAGAAGTGAAGGACCGGATCTACAAAGGTTGTAATCCCTCTCACTTAGTGTTAAAGTGTTTAACATGCTTGTTTTCGCCTAAACTCTAGTTTAAAGATCCGGCTTTGGGTTGTTCGGCACGGCTAAATTTTAAATCGGGCATGGTTGATGCCTCGTAGACCCTTGTGCGCGTGCCTAGCAACCCTACAGATACCACTGTAAGTCCATGTCACGCACCCCGCGTGACCTCGGGGAGGCGGAAGTTATGAAAAACGATTATCAAAGAATCGCAACACGGACTCGAGCTCTCGGATCATGTTTAAACCCTAACTTGAAAATACTGTGTGAGGATTAACTACTCTGATGAAAGTTATACCTCACGAAACCAAATCCTTCGGGTCTTTTAGTCGCTGTCCTCCTCGTCATCGTAGGCTCCGAGGATCGAAACGGATCGTGGCTTCCTCATCGAGTCAAAGACGATCCACACGAGAGTTTATAGTCCGAGCTCCAACCTCAACTCCGAGGTAACTAGGGCAAGTAGCTTGCTAGACTAGATGGCCTAGGTTGTGTAGAGAGAGTAGATGGAGTGCTTTGTGTCTTGTAACACTAATTTTCTCAACTCATGAGAGGTCTAGGGTTTGAGGGAAGAAGAAAAGGCTTGAGGAAAATGAGAAAGGAAAGTGTTGCTCGAGGACTTGGCTTGGCTGCCCTCTTTTGATATTGTGAGTTTTTTTTTAGATATTTTGTGAGATAAATATCCCACCAAAATATCAAGAAACCCCCACAAATATCTTGTGGTGACTCATGACCATGAGTCACCAAGTAGCCATGCTAGGTTCAATACTCAATCCACCTCATTTCCTCCACCATTATGTTTAATCCATAAAGAATAAACCCTAATAGGTGTCCCTTCTTCTAGAAGCAAATCTGCAAAACTACGAGAATGCACTCATCCGTATATACATACCCGCATCCGCATTCCGAAGAACACGAATACAAAGAGACGAAACAATCCATCAATATAATACTAGGATCCCGTTTAAACCAAAGCCCACTAGTATTATCCGCCCGATCATCATACGTGCACAAGTGCACGCATGTGATCGAAGCCCTGCTATAAAACCATACAGCCTCTACACCTTTTGCCCGGTGTAGGAAAACCCTCTGTGTGGGACTCTAAAGACTCGACAGTACGCTGGCAGTGGTTTAACCACAAACTGCAAGCGGTATTAACTGCACGTAACGGCTACCCAGGTATCTGTCGATAATAAGGCCGATGAGCAAACCTATCCGAACTCCTACTGAGCCTGCATGTGACAATCTCCGTACAGTTCGGTCTGTTCGTCAAAAAGTATCGCATATCGGGCCTAGGGGATGGTAAACGTCAGACCCCTAATAGCGGTATAAGTCGTGTCGGAGTGTAGCCCGGAACACCATGAGAAACTACCGGAATACCTACCAGTAAATCTCACTTGCCCTGACCAGGGACTTTGTGTAATGGCTCTCCGAACAAAGCACGATATCAACCCCCAATACCGGGAGAGACGAATCCTATCTAACTGCCACTGCCTCCAAGTGTTTCGGGACTGCACCCAACTACTCCCTGTTTGCATGACTCCTTTGAGCCGTGGTAAGGTAGTAATCAAAGTACAGTGGAAACACACTTGAGGCGAAGTAGCAGTGTCAAGTCGACGGACTAAGCTGTACTCATATCACCTGGGAACTGCTATCCGACGATAGGTATAATACCAACCAGTAGTTCCTGACGAGTCCTGTCCAGTATACTCGTAACCTAACGAGCACCTGCATACTATCTCCAGTACGACGTCCTAATGGCTGTGGGACAGACCATCTCCCCTGCTGGGATGAGAAGCGTATACACTAGTATACTCCTGAGTATCAATGCCCCGTCTCGATAATCCCATGACTAGGGACCTGTATAAGGATGTTCTTATAGATTACCCAGCCCCCACTAATGCGACTGCCAACACAACGCTGGTAATCAAGCAAAGATCCTAAGGGCCCTACTAATATGAATAAGTAATATGCTAAAAGAAACACATGTACATATTGAAGTAGAAACAAACCAAGTAGCATACTATCATTTTGAGCAAGACTGTCAATACAACTGTGAATATCCCTAACTTCCATTAAGTTATATACAAACCAGTATGATACAATAATGGCCTATAGGGCATACATCACTAACAGTTTCTCGATTGGTTATAGGCCACACATCGGCATGACTTATCAAGTTATTAGGGTCTAACGATTCTTCCAGTCTCAGACTCGATATGCGAGACAAAGAGACCGGACTGTACAGTAAGTGTTGCTTATAGGCTCTACGGGAGTTTGGACAAGTTTGCTTGTTGATCTTCTATTTGTTCAATGCCTGGGTAGCCGTTACGTCCAGCTAGTACCGCTGACGGCTTGTGGGTATTTATATGATCGTTACCTACTGTTAGCATATTGACGAGTCTTTAGAGTCCCATATAGTTGTTTTCTAACTCAAGTGAAACGAAGTAGGGCACGTATGGAGATATGTGCGGGAGCTTGATTAAATACGTGCATATGATACCGTATTCTAATCTAGCGTTATTTGATATTAGCCGGGTTATATATATGATATAACTGGATTATTGAATCAAGTGTTGATTTAATAATTTGATATATATATGTATGTATATGTATATATTAACTAATATATGCTCACTATAATTTCTCTTCTCTTTATATATTATTTATATGCGATATAAATGATATATAATTGTGTATCATGATTGATGATACAAGCAAGATGGGTGTATGAGAATCACATTGAGTATGAGATGTGTGGATAATGATTTAGATATTTCATTTAAATAGGAAAAGAATGAGTCATTACAATGGAAGATTGTAGAGACGATGACTCATGTGTTTTCTCCTTGGATACCCTCGAACGCAAAAAGGGTATCAGTGCTACAGTCCTGCATTACGATGTAGATTTATATCAGCTGATGTGACCTTTCATAAATTCACCCCTATTTTTCTGAGACACACATCACCGGATTTGAATAGTAATTTACATTGGATATCTCGCATGTTTTAGCTTCTTATGACACTCCATCGGCGCTGGTTGATTCTCCTCCTGTTTTGGAGATCACCCATACAGTTCTTATTGGTGAACCGACTTCTGATTCATCTCCATTGGGCCTTCCACCACCTGTTAAGAGGTTATATGCTCGAAGGGAACGTACAACTACCGATCCTCCGCCTCCTGCTGATGCTGCTGATTGAGAGCTGCTTTTGCGTGCG
Organism: Agapanthus africanus; assembly: GCA_030015575.1. Lineage (NCBI taxonomy): Eukaryota > Viridiplantae > Streptophyta > Magnoliopsida > Asparagales > Amaryllidaceae > Agapanthus > Agapanthus africanus. Next base: position 300,697,977 of record CM057343.1, on the reverse strand, counting down.
TGCGCTTTTAAAATCAAAGTTAAGCAGCAATCAATAACGGTGCGCTTGGTAGCTAGCCGGTTGATTACGGGTCAGTCCACAGAGAGATGGATTCCTTTTCTTTATGTTTTAACGAGTTAAGTCCAAAACAATTGGTGGTTTTGTTTTACGATCTAAGAATGAGATTAAATTGATTAAAAATCTTGCTAGGGTTAGGATTAGGTTAGTTTGGAAAGGTAATTCTACACACTACTCCTAATTAAGAACATAGGTGTTAGGGTAATAATTAACGAAGGGGATTAGCACGAGTAGGAAGAAACATGGTTTCTTCCTTTTGGTCCTTGTCCGTCCTTTCTTAACTCTTAGCCCTAACCTCTATTTAAATTAAGCACAACCGGTCTAACTAGGGAATCACCGCTATCTTGTAGGATAGGGTGCCGTAGTGAGCGGTGTATGATTAATTTAAATAGAGTCCTATAATAAAAATTATATGGGCAAAGAAAGGAGAGAGGGAGATTTACTTCTTTCAAACCTTCCCAATCCTAACCCTAATAAGTGAGGAATTACTCACTCATTAGGGAAGTTATGATAAGATTCATTTTTATAATTTTTAAAAGACTATCTAAGTTGCAGATAATAAAAGACAGATAAAAACTCAGGAATTAAATTCAGATAAAAGAATGCACGATAAAAAATAAAAATACCTTTATTGACGACCTCTTGACGATTACAAGGAAATTAAAATTTAATCTACAAATTAAAAAGACGCATCTCAAAAGAGGCACTCAAAAGAGGTACCCTTTATTTGGCTTTGAGCCCTCCTATTTATAGATGGGGAAAACCCTAGGTTTACATTCTGATCCATATATGAAATTACAAAACAACCCCAAAGACCGAGTCAAAGCACCGACACCCCACCGACACGTGCATTGCATGGCCACGGAACCGCGGCAGAATAGCCTTTTTGGCCGCGGATCCGCGGCCATTTGGTGGGCTCATGGGCCCAATTCTTTAGGGTTTCTTCAAGTTGCTTTTATCTTCTGTTTTCTTCACTTGGTCTCTCAGAATCTCTTCAATTCTCTTCCAGATATTCAACAGTAGACTTTCTACCATGAGCTTCACGTTGAAGTCTTGAACCTTGTGCTGCCCTTCAACTTTGTGCATTGAACTATCTAATAATTTTTAGTTGTTCCTTGAAATGGTGGGCGACATCATACGGATTCATCTATCGTTGGTCGTAGTCTCACATTTATAGCGTATTGTAATATTTCAAAAAAAACTAAAATATTATTTTTGGGGAATTTTTATAATTTAATAATATTATATTGAATATTTTAATAAGGCGGTATAATTAAATACCGATAAATTGGGAAAAATTTTGAAAATTTTAGAAATTACTAAAAGAGCGTGTTTTTATGTGAATTATGCAAATTTTAAGTTTTTATGATTAATTTGACACTAATTTAGTGCTAATCGCGATTAAAAATCACTAATCGCGCTTTAAGCGTATTTTGTGCAAAACATTGCACCGTATCATTTTTACATTTGTTACATATTTTCCATGGTTTTCCTTCATGTTTTAAACATGGTTGTTGATTATAGGAAAAGAAAAGAAAAGATAAGAGTATTATATGAAGTATGGGTTAGAGAGAGAAAGAGTGGGTGAGGAGTAAACCTTTAGACTTGGCCATTCCTTCATCATTTCCCTCATATCCTCTCCCCCTCCCTCTCTTTCTTAGCTGCTGCTGCTGCCTCCCTCCCTCCTCCTGTTAGTGTTTATGCCCTAGAAGGCCATTACTGTATCATACTAGTTTGTATATTACTTAATGGAAGCTTGGGATATTCACATGTATATAACAGTCTTGCTAAACATGGTAGTATGCTACTTGGTTTTTCTATCTTAATATGTGAGTGTACGTATTGATAGAGCTCTTAGGATCTTGCTTGTCTACCAGCGTTGTGATGGCAGTCACACTAGTGGGGGCTGGATAGTCTACAAGCACATCCTTATTCAGGTCCCTGGTCGTTGGATTATCGAGACAGAGCATCGATATCCGGAGTAGACTAGTGTGTACGCTTCTCATCCCAGTTGGGGAGATGGTCTGTCCCACAGCCGTCAGTACGTCGTACTGGAGATAGTATGCAGGTGCTCGTTAGGTTACGGGTACACCGGACAGGACTCACAGGGAACTGTTGGTTGGTTTGATACCAGTCGTCAGTAAGCAGTTCCCAGGTGACATGAGTACAGCGTAGTCCGCAGACTTGACACTGCCACTTCGCCTCGAGTGTGTCCCACTGTTCTTAGATTGCTACCCTACCACGGCTCAAAGGAGTCGTGCAAACAGGTAGCAGTTGGGTGCAGTCCCGAGCACTTGGAGGCAGTGGCGGTTAGAATGGATTCGTCCCTCCCGGTATTGGGAGTAGATATCGTGCTGTGTCAGAGAGCCATTACGCAAAGTCCCTGGCCAGGGCAAGCGAGATTTGCTGGTAGGTTCCAGTAGTTTCTCAGGGTGTAATGGGCTTCACTCCGACACGACTTATACCGCTATTAGGGGACTGACGCTTGCCGCCCCCTAGGCCCGATATGCGATAGTCTTGGACGAACGGACCGGACTGTATGGAGATTGTCACATCAGACTCAGTAGGAGTTCGGATGGGTTTCCTCATCGGCCTTCTTATCGACAACTACCTGGGGACCGTTACGTACAGCTAGTGCCGCTTGCGGTCTGTGGTTAAACCCACTGCCAGCGTAGTAGTCGAGTCTCTAGAGTCCCACACAGAGAGTTTCCTACTCCAGGCGAAACGATATAGAGGTCGCATGGTTTTGCGACAAAGGGTTCGGACGCATACGTGCGTTTACGCACGTACGACTTTCGGACAGTTTTTACCAGTCGGCTTTGGTTTAAGCCAGTTACTGGTATCCGGTTATTGGATTTTTACAGTCTAAAGTTTTTCCGTATTTTTGCGGATTGGAGGGGCGTTCTCGTAATTGTACGAGAAGCTTCTAGAAGATGTGACTATGGAGGTTAAGGTGACATAAGCTTTGGATAAGATTAGTGAGTCATGAGGGTGATTCATCATGGTCATTAATGCACCATAAATGCTTAATGACTCATGTTAATGAATCACCTCTTTTCATTTATGAAGCATGCTTATTCATTTCTTTTATTCATTATTCTAAAATAAGAATGCTTCATAATATATTATGATACACTCTCTCTCATCTCATTATCTCATCTCACATTCTCTCTCCTCAAGCTCTCATCTTCAAGAGACTAATCCTTAATCCTCATGTGTTGAGATCAAAGGTTTAGTTAGACTTAAACATCCATTACCTTCACTCTATATCATCCTTTCTTCTTTGATTAGCAATCAAAGTAGATTAGTTGCCTCAAGTTAGAGGTGTAGCTTGGAGTTTTGCTCTCGGGTGGATCGTCTACTACCTAGAGAAGGCCGAGGAGAACAAGGAGATCGTAAAGACGAAGGACTAGTTTCATTTGGTATAATCCCTAAACACAATAGTTAAGAAACTCTTTGTGTACGGTTATTTATAGTTTAGCTTCGATTCAAGCGGTTAGTCGATGTTCGTTCTTTAAACTTGATCGTTTTTGAAAATTCCGCCTCCCCACAAGTACTGGGGTGTACTACATCGACTTACAGTGGTATCAGAGCCTCGCTAAACACTAAATAACTTGATTGCAAATTTGTACGAATTTCGAACGGAAAAACGAAGCCGGAAAACCCTAAATCTGTTCAGTTTCTGTCGAACTTAAAATGATGTCCAAAAATTTTTCAGGTAAGTTCAGAGAGCTTGAAAAGACACCAGAAGAACACCCAAGAAAAACAGTCACCTGAATCGCCTAACTCGCCGCGGAACCGCGGCCTCAGCCTACTGAGTCGCCGCGCTTCCGCCGCCGAGTTGGCGAGTCAGGAGCCGATTTTTCTTCTGTTGCTTCTGTGTATTATTTGGGGTTTTCTGGAATATTTAATATTTGCTCAGGTTACAGTTTAACAGAGCAGATTTTGGAGCAATATTGATGTTGTTTAATCGATCGAAATTGTACAGTATTTGCATATTGGATTATATCTGTGATTGTTTAATGTGTTTGTAAACCTCCCCTAACTGCTAGTATGTCGGTTGGCAGGGGGTTGCACATTTCTGTAATGGTTATATCTGTTTGTGCATATAAACTGTATTGGACTGTTGTGGTGTATAGCCGTGGTTTAGCAATGGGTTATTGTTTAATTCATTTGTTGTAAATGTAATTTGTTGTAATATTATTTTTGCGGGGCACTTCCAGGTTGCGGTTGTAGCCACCGTTGTATTATTTCATTTTACTGTTTTTGCTCCTAGGACTGACCCAAGGTGGGGCACACAAACTGCCGGGCGGGTAGTTTGCCGTACCCGTAGGGGTCGAGGGTGGGGTAACGGCTATTCATCACAACTGTGTAATCTGTCTTTTCTTGCAGGCTCAAAAGAAATACAGATTGCTTGCAAATCCAATATTGTTTATCTGTGTTCTGGAATGAATATCATTGCGTCAGACGAATGTAAAATATCTATATATATGATAGCTATTTAGACGTCACTTATGTTTTACACCCGCACTAGCCCAGCCCCCGCTCTGTCGTTAGTTAAGTAACCTAACGGGTGATGACGGGACCCAGTGGCGAATGCGGATGGCATAAGAGGACGTTGTATTTTCGTTGTTTTCTGCAATGATAGGTTAATGATGGGACGCATTATCTGTAATGCAAAGAAAACAAACCAAAGTTTAAATCGTTGGAACAATTTAAAAGAAACCACTCGGTTATTTTTAAAAAACAGATATTTTTAAATGCAGAGCTTTAACCACTCCTTTTAAAAGCTATCAGGTTCCTTCGGTTATATCAAGTTCACTACGTTCACGGTTTCGCCAAAACCATTCGTAGCCCTCCGTCATTTCATCTGGGTATTCAGTAGTATTCAAGCTATGTATTTTGACCTAACGCCAAGGCATAGTGTTTGGTAGCTACTGGGTATTCATTTGTTGCATAGGTAGATGTAGTTAGTTTGGGACAGTCGTATTATCATTTTGGCCGAACGTCAAGGATATATACGGATGGGTTCAAATTGACAAGATAATGATGGGTAGAACTTGACATGTGACTTATGACATTTTGACCTAACGCCAAGGTCATAAGAGCATGGGGCAGAAATAAATATCGGGAATTTCTAAAGAAACTGAAATTTGCAAAGAGATGCCATTTTGAGTTTGATGAATGTTGGTAGCATTCCTACAACATTATCAGACGATGATATTTGGATCCCGATCCTACTGTGAGTATATGCTACTTATCAGGATATTCGTCACTTAACGATCAATGCTATAAACCTAATAGGTGTCCAGAAAGGTGTCAGCGGGGTTACGCCCCCAGAGAAAAGAGGTTATTTAATTAAGGAACTTCGCGAAAGTGTTGGAAAACCTCCCTCGAAGTATCGACACTGGCCTGGCTGAACGGTTAAGCAAGTATTGTACGGTGAGAATAGTCCTGGCTAATTCTTCTTTTATGGTTTGAGGAAGGATTCGAGAAACAGTGGGAGCCATCCAGTTTAGATAAACTAAAAACCACTCTAAACTTGCAAGAGCATCATGCTAAAGTGTTTTCTTCTCTCTCTCCTAATTGCAGCGACCCTGAAAATGACTGGACTTAAGTTACTTTTAGAAAAGAATATACTGACGGGGCCAAACTATAAAGATTGGCTGCGGAATGTCAAAATGGCCTTGACCTATGACAAATTGGGGTACGTCCTCACCGCTACGGCACCTGCTGTCCCTGGTCCCAAATCCAGCAATGCGGATAAGGAAATCCGCAAAACCTGGGATTTAGATTGCGCGAGAGCCAAGTGCATCGTGCTTGCCTCTATGAACAATGAACATCAGAGGAGGCACGAGGATATGTCCCTAGATGGCATATTTCTCCATACAAAGGAACTTTATGGAGAGCAATCTCGTATAGCAAGATACGAGACCTCTAAGAAATTGTTTCGAGCGAGGTTGGCTGTCGGGTCATCGGTAGGTGAACATGTCCTACAGATGATCGGCTATATTGAAGAGCTCGCAGACCTTGGGACGACTTTGGATAATGAGCTGTATACAGATCTTATTCTCCAGTCCCTTCCTCCCACCTACGCCCAGTTTATCCTCAACTTCAATCTTCAAGGAAAAGAAGTTGAACTTGCGGAACTCCTGAACATGTTAAGGAGTGCAGAGGGCACCTTGCAGAAGGCAAGGGAAACACCCGCTATGTTTGTTGGCGGTGCATCTTCTTCCGGGTCCAAGGCTAGGGCCAAAGGAAGGAAGAAGAAGGCCGCACCCAAACCTAGAGGAGGTGTTAGTAAGGTGGGAAAGAAGGGAAAGAAAAAGCTTGCAGCACCGGTAGTTGGCCAGGATGAGTGCTTCCATTGTCACAGGAAAGGGCACTGGAAGAAGGATTGCAAGGCATGGAACGCCAAGAACCAGGAACCGAAGCAAGCTGTGGCTTCGACTTCAGGTGTGTTTGTAATTGAGAATTGTCTGTCGATCAACTCTACTTCCTGGGTATTGGATACCGGATCAGGATCTCATATTTGCAATTCATTGCAGGCACTGAGAAACCGTAGAGTGCTGAAGGAAGGTGATATGATCCTCAGGGTTGGTAACGGAGCTAGCGTGGGAGCTGCGTCCGTCGGGGATTATCACCTAGGATTGACGAGTGGACACATTTTGGTTTTACATAACTGTTATTTTGTACCAAGCTTAACGTGTAATATCATATCAGTTTCCTTGTTATCAAATAAAGGTTATGATTTCACGTTTGTAAGAGATGTTGTTAACATCCACCTTAATCATGGTTTGATTGGGTCCGGTACTCTAAATAACGGCATATATGTTTTAAACCAACTCCAAATTTTCAATGTCCAGAACACACTAAAAAGAAAGTCTCCAGATTTAAATAAAGCTTTCTTATGGTATTGTAGACTGGGTCACATCAATGAGAGAAGGTTGACTAAGTTGCATAGAGAAGGATATTTGGACACGTTCGAATATCAATCTTATGACACTTGTCAATCCTGTCTCAAAGGAAAGATGACAAAGACTCCATTTACTGGACAAGGAGTAAGAGCGAGCGAGCTCTTAGGACTCATACACAGCGATGTATGCGGTCCAATGTCTACACATGCGAGAGGTGGTTTTTCCTATTTCATTACTTTCACGGATGATTACTCAAGATACGGATTCATTTATCTGATGAAACATAAATCCGAGGCTTTTGAGAAATTCCAAGAGTATAGGAATGAAGTAGAAAACCAAACAGGCAAAAGTATTAAAATACTGAGATCTGATCGAGGTGGAGAATACTTAAGTGCCGAGTTCCTAGGTTACCTAAAAGAGAAAGGAATTCTCTCTCAGCTTACTCCTCCATACACTCCACAGCATAACGGTGTATCGGAGAGACGGAATCGAACCCTATTGGATATGGTACGGTCCATGATGAGTAATGCTGAGTTACCGCGATCTTTCTGGGGTTATGCGCTAGAATCAGCGGTATATCTTTTGAACATGGTTCCTACCAAGACTGTGCCTACCACACCATATCAGATGTGGAGTGGGAAGAAACCCCATCTACAGTATATAAAGATTTGGGGATGTCCAGCTTTTGTTAAAAAGCAGCATGTGGACAAGCTCGAGGCACGATCAGTAAAGTGTAAGTTTGTGGGATATCCAAAGCACTCCAGGGGATATCTATTCTATTACGCAGAGGAACAGAAGGTGTTTGTTTCTCGTAATGCCCATTTTCTAGAACATCAGTTTTTAGAAAAGGAATCAAGTGGGAGCGAAATAGAACTGGAAGAAATTCCAGAACCACAAACTAATACTGAAAGTTTGGTAGAACCGGTAGTTCAAGAAGAACAGAACATTCCCGCACCCCTCCGCAGGAGTAGTAGGCCGTCTCATCCGCCTGAGAGATACTACGGTTTTCTCATAGATGGGGATAGAGAGGATTGCATCATAGATGATGATGAACCTACTGACTTCCGGCAGGCCATCCAGAGCGGCGACTCGGTACGATGGCTAGATGCAATGCGGACCGAAATGGAGTCCATGTACACCAACAAAGTATGGACTTTGGACTTTTCTCCAGATGGGGTAAAACCCATAGGATGCAAATGGATCTTCAAGAAAAAGATTGGTGTAGATGGACAGGTGGAAACCTATAAGGCTAGACTTGTTGCAAAGGGTTTTCGTCAAAGACCTGGTTTGGACTATGACGAAACTTTTTCTCCAGTGGCTATGCTCAAATCCATTCGGGTCCTTCTTGCTATTGCTGCCTTCCATGATTATGAAATCTGGCAGATGGACGTAAAGACGGCTTTTCTGAATGGAAATTTAGAAGAGAGCGTCTATATGGATCAGCCAGAGGGTTTCAATCAGAGTGGGAGCAGCGGGAAAGTATGCAAGCTGCTTAAGTCTATTTATGGACTAAAGCAGGCATCGCGGAGTTGGAACATCTGTTTTGATGAAACAGTCAAAGAGTATGACTTTATCAAAAATCCAGATGAACCGTGCATATATAGTAAAGTTGTGGCCAGAAGTGTCGTATTCCTCGTCTTGTACGTGGATGACATTCTATTGATAGGAAATGACGTTCCTATGCTTCAATCTGTCAAAGGATTCTTGTCACACAGGTTCTCCATGAAAGACCTGGGTGATGCCTCGTACATTCTGGGGATCCGGATCTATCGTGATAGATCCAAGAGGATGTTGGGACTTTCGCAGTCCAGGTATATCGACACTGTACTGAAAAGATTCAGTATGGAAGATTCTAAGCGCGGTAATCTACCGGCTTGTCACGGAATCACCCTCTCCAAAGAGATGTCTCCCAAGACTGATTTGGAAAGGGAACGCATGTCTATTATACCCTACGCTTCTGCGGTAGGCTCTATAATGTATGCGATGTTGTGTACCAGACCAGATGTAGCTTACGCACTGAGCGTGGTAAGCCGGTATCAGTCAGACCCAGGGGAGAAACACTGGATAGCAGTAAAGAACATTCTCAAGTACCTGAGGAGGACTAAGGAGATATTCTTGGTTTATGGCGGAAAAGACCTCAGGTTGGAGGCCTTTGCTGATTCCGGCTTCCAGAGTGATAAGGACGATTCCAAGTCCATGTCGGGTTATGTCTTTACCCTCAATGGAGGGGCGGTGTGCTGGAAGAGCTCCAAGCAGGACACCGTTGCTGACTCGACGATGGAAGCGGAGTATATAGCTGCTTGCGATGCCGCAAAAGAAGCAGTCTGGATGAAGAAGTTCCTAACAGAACTTCAGGTGGTTCCTACCATAGTTGATCCAATACCTCTGTATTGCGACAACAACGGAGCTATAGCTTTAGCGAAGGAACCAAGGTCCCATCAGAAGTCCAGACACATCTTGAGGCGGTATCACCTGATCAGGGAGATCATTGATCGTCAGGAGATCGAGGTTCGGAGAGTTGCTTCTGAAGAGAACATTGCTGATCCATTCACGAAGGCCCTTCCTCAGATTCAGTTCGAGAGGCTACTCGAGATCATTGGTCTACGATATGCCAGTACATGGCCCTAGTGCAAGTGGGAGATTGTTAGTGTTTATGCCCTAGAAGGCCATTACTGTATCATACTAGTTTGTATATTACTTAATGGAAGCTTGGGATATTCACATGTATATAACAGTCTTGCTAAACATGGTAGTATGCTACTTGGTTTTTCTATCTTAATATGTGAGTGTACGTATTGATAGAGCTCTTAGGATCTTGCTTGTCTACCAGCGTTGTGATGGCAGTCACACTAGTGGGGGCTGGATAGTCTACAAGCACATCCTTATTCAGGTCCCTGGTCGTTGGATTATCGAGACAGAGCATCGATATCCGGAGTAGACTAGTGTGTACGCTTCTCATCCCAGTTGGGGAGATGGTCTGTCCCACAGCCGTCAGTACGTCGTACTGGAGATAGTATGCAGGTGCTCGTTAGGTTACGGGTACACCGGACAGGACTCACAGGGAACTGTTGGTTGGTTTGATACCAGTCGTCAGTAAGCAGTTCCCAGGTGACATGAGTACAGCGTAGTCCGCAGACTTGACACTGCCACTTCGCTTCGAGTGTGTCCCACTGTTCTTAGATTGCTACCCTACCACGGCTCAAAGGAGTCGTGCAAACAGGTAGCAGTTGGGTGCAGTCCCGAGCACTTGGAGGCAGTGGCGGTTAGAAAGGATTCGTCCCTCCCGGTATTGGGAGTAGATATCGTGCTGTGTCAGAGAGCCATTACGCAAAGTCCCTGGCCAGGGCAAACGAGATTTGCTGGTAGGTTCCAGTAGTTTCTCAGGGTGTAATGGGCTTCACTCCGACACGACTTATACCGCTATTAGGGGACTGACGCTTGCCGCCCCCCTAGGCCCGATATGCGATAGTCTTGGACGAACGGACCGGACTGTATGGAGATTGTCACATCAGACTCAGTAGGAGTTCGGATGGGTTTCCTCATCGGCCTTCTTATCGACAACTACCTGGGGACCGTTACGTACAGCTAGTGCCGCTTGCGGTCTGTGGTTAAACCCACTGCCAGCGTAGTAGTCGAGTCTCTAGAGTCCCACACAGAGAGTTTCCTACTCCAGGCGAAACGATATAGAGGTCGCATGGTTTTGCGACAAAGGGTTCGGACGCATACGTGCGTTTACGCACGTACGACTTTCGGACAGTTTTTACCAGTCGGCTTTGGTTTAAGCCAGTTACTGGTATCCGGTTATTGGATTTTTACAGTCTAAAGTTTTTCCGTATTTTTGCGGATTGGAGGGGCGTTCTCGTAATTGTACGAGAAGCTTCTAGAAGATGTGACTAAGGAGGTTAAGGTGACATAAGCTTTGGATAAGATTAGTGAGTCATGAGGGTGATTCATCATGGTCATTAATGCACCATAAATGCTTAATGACTCATGTTAATGAATCACCTCTTTTCATTTATGAAGCATGCTTATTCATTTCTTTTATTCATTATTCTAAAATAAGAATGCTTCATAATATATTATGATACACTCTCTCTCATCTCATTATCTCATCTCACATTCTCTCTCCTCAAGCTCTCATCTTCAAGAGACTAATCCTTAATCCTCATGTGTTGAGATCAAAGGTTTAGTTAGACTTAAACATCCATTACCTTCACTCTATATCATCCTTTCTTCTTTGATTAGCAATCAAAGTAGATTAGTTGCCTCAAGTTAGAGGTGTAGCTTGGAGTTTTGCTCTCGGGTGGATCGTCTACTACCTAGAGAAGGCCGAGGAGAACAAGGAGATCGTAAAGACGAAGGACTAGTTTCATTTGGTATAATCCCTAAACACAATAGTTAAGAAACTCTTTGTGTACGGTTATTTATAGTTTAGCTTCGATTCAAGCGGTTAGTCGATGTTCGTTCTTTAAACTTGATCGTTTTTGAAAATTCCGCCTCCCCACAAGTACTGGGGTGTACTACATCGACTTACACCTCCTCCATCTTCAACCCCCAATACTCCATGCTAAACACCTCAAAACCTCACACCCATCTCACAAAAAAGGTGCACAAGCCCTCTAGCTACCCAATGGACCAAGGAAGTCTTCATTTTGGTGCTGTGGAGGATTCATGGGTGCTAAGCGAGGTAAACTCTTTCACAATTAGTGTAGTGTTTAGGTTGTTTAAGCCTCATTTCAAGTTTGATATCGTTTTGGTAAAGTTTAGTGAGCTTTGAAAACTTAAGATGGGAATTAGGGTTTGATTTGAGTAGAGATGTGTAATAAGCCTTATTAATGACTTTAAACCCCTCCCAATTGTTAGCAAACCCAGACCAAACCCAAACTAGAACCTGAAACGAAAAACAGAAACTTTGCATATCGGTTTTGTAAGGGTTTTTGGCGTGCAGAGAAATCTGGGATGATCCGGGGAAGTTCTGACACAAACAAACAATACTAGGGACTTAGTTAGACCACAAGGAGGCCACCCTACCAATACGAGACGATTCTTCCATACCCAAACCAGCCTGGCCAAATTTTTAGGCGATGTGGCTGGCCCCCTGTTAAACTAGGTGCCCAGGTTGCTTCAGTAGGTCATATGCTCCCTATACATCACCCCAGAGTTGTTTATTTGCCCTGTTTTGGCCCGAGTCAAAATCTCGGACCACTTTCTCTAGTTGCTTCTTTGATTTGAGTTATGGTTTTCCGTATTTCGATCTCTAGATTTTAGTATTTGTGTTTATCTCGATCATGTGACATTTGTACGTTTATATCGAGTGATATCGGGTTGATTTGCGAGAGATTACCATAGGTTCTAACCTATAGGCTTTTAAGCTTATCGTGTTGGTTTTCGTGTGTCGTTTTGGTTTTGATTTGGTTTTAATGCGATGCGATACGTGTGACATGTAGGTACCCCCACGGTGATCCGAGACGATGAAGAAGAAGTGGCGACATCGACATCGGCAAGCAAGATCAAGATGAGTAGATTATATCTACGGGGGAAGTCGGGTGGATGGCGTATAGCACCCCCGCAGTTCGATACTTACTTTGCTATATATATACTATAGATATACATATGATAGCGTTAAGTGTGTTATGGATATTCTAGATATGGTTAGGTGTATTACGGATAGATTAGGGTTTAGAGGTAAATTAGTATAGTTTTCTAGTGGAGAACCCTAGAATAGGTTTACACCCACACCCACACACACACACATGCTTGCTTGTTATACCTACACCTGGATGATGAGAATAGTGGATGATATTTGGAGATGAGTCGATGACTTTGGACATAGTGCCGTGATATCGGTGATATGATGTGATTCGTATTTGGGATACGACATGAGATTTTAGCGGGCCTTTAGACATGTGTTTCACACACGCATTTATATTTATATAGATGGTATCGATTTGTACTAAACTTAGATCAGTACCCCAGATCATGTGATATGGTGATAAGGATACCAGATAATTGATGAGATGAATGTGATATTGATCCGTACCCAGCTTTTGGGATGCCGTACGATGATTTACCGTACGAGCTTTATATTGATGATATATCCGCACTCATGACTTGAGGATGTCATATGATATTGTATCGTACGCGGTACCTTTGAGGCGGGATCACCGACTATTATACTTATATATATATATTTATATATCGACTCAGATTTAGATGGTTTCCATACCCCTCCTTATTGACTTGTTAGTTAGATCTGTAGTTGCTAGTAAAGGTTAGGCTAGGCTGATGTCATACCTATTTCAAAACTAACGAATCGGGAGTATTTCAAGAATAGGCACAGGGATACTACGGATATTTTCAAAAGACGCCTCTTTTCTTAAAAACATCGTAGCCCTTATTTTACTAAAAACCCCGATTCGTCTTATTTCAAAAGGCAAACTGGAGGACATTTTTTTATATTGATACAGATGCGTCACTGTTGCGTTTATTAGTTGATTTCTGCATATTCTTGTTATTCACATCGCATTGCATGTGCAAATGGTTATTGTTATATTAAAATCATGCTGTTAGGACACCAGCACCATTATCGATGATGCATATATTCCTTGTACACCTGCTTGCCTGCTCACACACTTCATCATCGATAATTGCCATGTCACTACACTGTAGTACTGTTGCATTCAGGATATGACCCTTGCATGGCATACTTGTGTACTTACATACTGTACACTCATACTTGTGCACACATCTATTGTACATTCATACTCGTGTACTTACATATTGTACACTTATACTTGTGCACACATCTATTGTACATTCATACTCGTGTACTTACATATTGTACACTTATACTTGTGCACACATCTATTTTACATTCGTACTCGTGTACTTATATATTGTACATTTATACTTGTGCATACATCTATTGTACATTCATACTCGTGTACTTACATATTGTACACTCATACTCGTGCACCTACCTGTTGTACACTCATACTTGTGCACACATACATATTTGCACATACATAAATGATTCTGGTTTGACTTGGAGATCTGGGAACCGCAAGATACTTTCTAAAACTGATTCATTTTAAAGAAGCGGTCTTCCCTAAATATGTGCATATTACTATTCCATATTGCATGATATACTGATATACTTACATTTCTTTTACATGTCGCATACATCATGCTTTTGATTGTACGCATTGAGATATGTTGTTTCCATGATATTTCTGGATTTGGGAACCATGGATATTTCAAAAGAGAGTATGTAATTGTTTTAAAAACCCGGTTACCCTTGATATGATATTTCAGTGCGTCCACCATGTGTTTTCTCGGTGCTGAGAGCGATATGTGAAACCCGATTTGAAGAGGCGGATGAGACTGATTGCGGGTACATGGTGGACCCGGTATGGTACCCTAGGGCGAGAACGGATTGCTGTGTTGCAGACGGTGAGCCTGACAGAGGGACTACTACCTACCGGTGATAGTATTTGGGCTTGGCGGATATCCGGAGGATACCGACCGGAGTCGAGAGATGATATGGACCGATCCGCACCGACGGAGCCCGATATATGAGGATTTATGTGCCGATACTAGGCACCGGTTTCATGATGTTTTCGAGTGTCAATGCTTGACACTCAGGTTCCATGATTTTGATATGTCGCGAGCGACACATGTTGATTTACATCCTCATACTTCCATGCTTATGCTTTATGATATTTACATGCATGATGTTTATTGTCATTGGGTGACACGTGGACGATATCCACATACATATAGTTGACATTGATGACATTGATCACATAGTTGGACGAGTTCCACATACATGATGACATTGATTACATAGTTGGATGATATCCACATACTCTTAGACTTCCTGATATAGTCGACATTGATCATACCTCATATTTATGATATGTTATTACCTGAGGCACTGGCACGAGCACTTGGCACTACACTTATGTATAGATGTTACATTGCCACCTATCATGCTTCAGACTTATTCATTTGAGGTTTATATATATATTTGATCGTATTGACCTAGGATTATGTCATGCATACGATTTCTTCTCTGTGATGATTTCTATTCACGAGTTGGTAACTCACCCCCGTTGTGCCATAGTTCTTGCAGGTTTTGCCGTACAGGTTTCACTGCGGCTTTTCTGGCACATTGCTTCCTTTCTGGGTGATTGCTTTGGTAGATGGCTTCTTTTGCATCAGAATCACCATTGTATATGTATTATTCAGTTGTATCTAGAAATTCCATCAACCAGACATGTATATTGTTTCAGACTTAGAAAACCAGTTATGTATTATTTCGACCTTAGAGTCGCGCGTTGTAGTATTATGGTTTTCAAGCTGATTTGAGTTTTCCTTTGAGTTTTGATCCTCGCCCTTTGGCGTTGTATATTATACTGCTTGCGTGGTTGTGATCGTCGATTGACGAAGAGCTAGCTCCCGCTTGGGGATGCCTTTTATCATTGCATATATATTATTCTTGTTGTACCCCGTTTGGGGGCCAGTATTTACAAAGGAAACTCTGCCGAAATTTTTAGAAAAGACTATTGATTTAAAAAATCCATATTTGGCTTACTTATTTAAAAACCTTGTTTTTAAAACTTGTTTTCTTCACTTCTTAAAACTATTTCCTTCATTTTACTTAAAAATGGTTTTAGATTTCTGGGCTTTTGGCTTACTTGGATTAGATGGTGTCCTATAGACTTCCTATGATTCAAGTGCCAGTCACGTGCTATTTCGGGTCATGACAAAGTTGGTATCAGAGCGCTAGGTTAACCTTGATTCGAGTCTAAGTTTGACTATGTGGAGCCTAGAGCGTTTATATATATACGGAACTTAGGCTTGACCTTACGGAACTTAGACTTAGTCGAGGGGGTATTATACCCGAATTTTTGTCGCGTAGGATGACCCTTGGTTGATGGAGTAGGTAGCTTAAGTAGAGTGACGTACCGTACGTATGTTCCGCGGCATATTTACGATACGCTACTCCGCTTAAGAAACCTTAGGATGTACATTTCCTTGCACAGTATTATATTCATTCCTATGATCTATCCTCATCGATACTGGTTATGATTTTGCTGCCACGATCACTGTTGGAGATAGTGCCCTCAGAGTCAATTATTGGATCATAGGCATGTGATTGCAATGATTGAGGGAGGACCTATTCCGGTAGGACAGTCTTACTCAAGATGATAGTATGTTATCTGGTTTATCTTTATCATCGTGTACTGTTTTAGGTGACCTGATAGGTCGCTATTGCATGTTGATAGAGCCCCTAGGATTCTTGCTTGACTGCCAGCAGTATGAGGGCGATCATATACGTAGGAGCTGGTAGTCTATAAGCACATCCTTAAAAGGTCCCTAGTCGTGGGAGTTTCGAGACAGGGCATCGATACTCCAGAGTAGACTAGTGTATACAGTTGAGACCCCGACGAGGGGCGGTGGCCGGTCTCATAAGCCACTGGTGTCAGTTGGTTCACCTAAGATGTATACAGGTGCTCATTGGGTTATGAGTACACCGGACAGGACTCGCCGGGAACATGCTAGTTGGTCTTATACCTGACGTCAGATAGCAGTTCCCTGGTGACATGTGTACATGTTAGTTCATCGACCTGAGGATCGTCATTTGTCTCGTATGAGTTCCCACTGTACTTTGATTACCACCCTACCACGCTCAAAGGAGACGTGCAAACAGGTTTTAGTTGGGTACAGTCCCGAGCCACATGGAGGCAGTGAGCGGATCTTCAGGGGTTCGTCTCTCCCGATATTGGGAGTGAGGTCGCGCTGTGTCTAGGAGAGCCATTACACGAAGTCCTTGGCCAAGGCAGGAGATTTACTGGTAGGTATTCCAGTAGTATCTCAGAGTGTTCTGGGCTACACTCCGACACGACTTGTACCGCTTTTAGAGGTCTGACTTTTACCAACTCCCTAGGCCTGCCATGCGATGCTCATAGACGAACGGATCGGACTGTACGGATATTGTCACTGACAGGCTCAGTAGGGTGTCAGCATGAGTTCGCTCACAGACGTCCCTTTTGGTCAATACCTGGTAGCCCGTTACGTATAGGCTAATACCTCTGACGTGCTAGTGGTTAAATCCACAACCAAGGTGTTGACGAGTCTTTAGAGTCCCCCGCAGACTAGTTTCTCAAGTTTCGGGCGAAACGCTGTAGAGGCCGTATGGAGATATAGCAGGGTTCGATCAGATAGGTGCGGTATTGCACGGATTATGATCGGACGGTTAATACTAGCGGGCTTTGGTTTAAGCCGGATCCTAGTATTGTACTGTGTAGATTTGTCTCAGTGCATTTGTATTTGGTCGGAATACAAATGCGGGTATGTATATACAGTAGCGGGGTTTTCCTGTAATTTATTACGGGATCAGTTTTTGGAGTTGCCAGTTTGTTTTCTGTTTCGGCCATATTTCTTTGTATCTTTCATTGGCTGAAGATTGGTGGAGGAGGGCTTATTTGCATTTGTGCAAATAAGCATTTTGGAGGGTTGTCTTTGCATTTTGTTGTGACATGATGATTGCACCATCCCTTGACTTTCCATGGCTTCATGATTGCTTGACTTTGGGTATGATGATTAGTTGATGGAGTATTGGTTTTGGTTGATGATCATTGCTTATCATCATCACCTTTTCTCTCTCTTGCATTATGTTGTGGTTCACTCTCTTTGATTTTGATTGACTCCACTCTCACACTTCCACACATGAGCTTGGCCGGCCAAATGAGGGGAGGGGGCTGTCCAATTTTGGTAGTGGGGATTTTTCTTTCCATGCTTGCTAAAAAAAATCCCAAGTTCACCACAAAAATTCCACATCTCATTTCCTCCACCAAAAAGCAACTCCATACAAACCCCAAGAGACAAAGTATTCTACAGTTAACCTACAGCAATTCTTGGGCACGTCGGCTCGCCAACTTCGTGCCCGAGTTGCCTCGATCCAGAGGTGGGAGCCCGTAAAAGAAGCCGGCGATGTGGTGCCCTTCCGGCGAGGAGGCGAAGACCGGAGATTCCGCAGGAGATCGGGACGACGACGAGAAGACCGAAGGACACGGATCGCTCGGTATATCTCTCTACTCTTTCTCTTGTTAGCTAGGACTAGATTAATGGCCCGATCCGGGAATTTTGTGCGCGGTGGTGCCGGTTCAAAAAGTTAAAGTAATTCATCGCTTCCGCATTTTGGCCTCGGAAAGACGGCCGGGGCGCCGCCGTGCACTTACACTGGTATCAGAGCCAGGCCATTACTCTTTTCTAGCTTGCTCTAGTATGTTTAAAGTTTCGATCGAACAAATATCCCAAAAACCGTATTTTCGTTACATCAGTTTTATGTCGAAATTTTTTTGGCTCCAAAATTTTTTCAGTGTGTTGCAGAAGTACATTCAGGGCATTATAAGCATTCTGTGAAATTTTGGTTGCATGATCCCACTTTTCCACCGCGGAACCGCGGCCAAACCCATGCTTGGGCCGCGGTTCCGCCGCAATCTTGACTGTTCATGGCCCTAAAATTTTACAGAGAGCTCCTGAGTGTAAAATAGGGTTTTTGGGATGTTATTTTTTGGGCCCAGATTTCTTTGAGTGCTACAGTAGTGCTTGGGGCCCACGTGGTAAATTTGATCGATCGAAAATTTTAAACACATTAGTTCACAGTATTTACATTATATCTGCGACCGTGAATGCCACTTGATTGGTAAATCCTGTCTAACTGCTATAGCCCGGTTAGACGGATTTGCGAACGTGACATTCACGTTGATGTTCTGTGATTGTGCTGTGATGTTGAGGATTGGTCGTGGGGGATAGCCTGGATGCAATGCTAGTACAGTTTTTGTTGTATTATGTACATTTGATATTGCGGGGCGAGCGTCCGACATGTGGACTGCCGTCACTGCCTGTTTGTATATTATTCTTTTAGGGCACGACCAGGTTGCGGTCGATGTACCCGTTGTATGTATATTTTACTTTCTGTACTAGGATTGCCCCACGGAGGGGTGCACGGATAGCCGGGTTCTAGAGGGCAACGGGCCCGCATCTCATGGCGTTGAGAAGGAGGGGGCCTCACTCTAGAATTGGCGAGCTATTCACTGCACTCGTAGGGGGTACAGGTTGACCCTGGAGGGGTGCCCAAGTTACCGGATTCCGTGAAGTGCTGGGTGGTCCATTCACGTTGCTGAAGGGGGCTGCCTCGCTTTAGGTTTTGGCGGGTAACTTGTCGTGCCCGTAGGGGTCTAGGATTTCATTACACAGGCTATCCACACGACCAGGTGAACGTCGGGTTTCACTAGCGGCTCTGTGAAACCCGGGGTGTTAGTTATATGTATGCCCTAGAGGCCATTACTGTACATTGGATGTATATTGTAGTGGATGCTGGGACATATATAGGGAGGACTTTCTTGCTCGACATGATAGTATGCTATCTGGTTACTCTTTACCTTAACGAGTATATTGATTGTCTCTCTGTTACATGTTGGTAAAGCCCTTAGGATGTGTACTTGACTATCTGGACCATGATGCGGATCATACTAGTGGGGACATGGTAGTCCATAAGTACATCCTTCACAGTCCCTAGTCGTGGGTATATCGAGACGGGGCATCGATATACCAGAGTAGACTAGCGTATACCTTCTCGACCCATACAGATGGGCGATGGATGATCCCATATCCATTGGTGTTTGACATCAGAGATGATATACGGGTGCTCAGTGGAGACTGGGTACACTGGACGGACTCGCTGAGAACTCCCAGATGGTATTATACCTCACGTCAGATGGCAGTTCTCTGATGACACTGGTACAGAGTAGTCTGTTAACCCGAGATCGTCATAGAGTCTCGTGTGGTTCCCACTGTGCTTTGATTTCCACCTTACCGCGTCCAAGAGGGCATGCAAAACGGTGGTTTTTGGGTACAGTCCCGAATCACATGGAGGCAATGAGCGATAGGAGGGGATTCGTCTCTCCCGGTATAGGGAGTTGATGTTGCGCTGTGTTCGATTGGCTATAACTGGAAATCCCTGGCCAGGGTTGCTGAGATTTACTGGTAAGTGTTACCAGTAGTTTCTCGAATTGTTATAGACCTCATATCGACACGACTTATCGAGCTATTGGGGTCTGACGTTTACCACCCCTAGGCGAGATATGCGACATATCAGACGATCAGACCGGACTGTACGGTAAGTGTTACTGGTTGGATTCACAGGAGTATGAGCGGGCTTGCTCGTCGATCTTCTGATCGCTCAATACCCGGGTGGCCGTTACGTTTAGCAGACCGCTTGCGGCTTGTGGGTGTTTGATATGATCATCACCTGCTGCCGGTGTATTGACGAGTCTTTAGAGTCCT
This sequence comes from Agapanthus africanus, assembly GCA_030015575.1. Classification (NCBI taxonomy): domain Eukaryota; kingdom Viridiplantae; phylum Streptophyta; class Magnoliopsida; order Asparagales; family Amaryllidaceae; genus Agapanthus; species Agapanthus africanus. The sequence continues at coordinate 300,677,647 of CM057343.1, read as the reverse complement.
ACACAGAGGTTTCCTGGCTCAAGCGAAACGAAATAGGAGCGCATATGAGATATGTGCGGGACCGAGAATAATGCGTGTATGTGATACCGTATTCTATTCTCGCGATGAATGTATCGATATGGTTGTATGCGATATAACCTAGTTATCGAATCAAGGATTGATTCGGTAAGCCGATGCATAGGATACTAGTCGGTTATATGCGATATGACCGGATCGTTAAATCAAGTGTTGATTTAATGATTTAATGTATAATTATATATTTGATATATTACTTTGCATTAACTAGTATTGGTTCACTTTAAAAGGATTTTCTCACTTGAAGTTCACAAGTTGTATATGTGGTATACTTTTGTGCACTTGATAGTATCATGTTTGATGATGCATGCTCACTTGGGTTTGTGTAAAGAATTATACCATGGTTAAGTTAATGATTAGAGTTTTGTTTATATTTGATTTACTTATTTATTTATTTCTTTTCATTTATATTTGGAAAAGAAATGAAATGGTGGCTCATTTTGGACTTTCTTTTGAAGCTTCATGAAGCTTTGAATGGTTTGACCATTTTGTCTCTTTTCTTAACCCTAACCATTCACTTGAACCATAGTTGATTCTCTACACTAGTTATCTTGACCATGGTTGATATTATGATAAGGATTCCTTTTTCTTTTCTTGTTGAATAAACTTATCATATCATCTTCTTCTTCTTCAATGAAGAAAGCTTAACTTCATCAATGGTGATTGATGAAAAAGAGTGAGAAATCGAAATCTAAAGTGAACCCACCTCCTATTTCTTCATCCTCTACCTCTTGCCAAGTAGTATAGGGTGTTTCCTTCACAAGTATTCATGGCTTGGTGAAGGTGGAGCTTGATCTTGTGATGCCTCGACGTAGATCATCTTCGGCATCGTCGTCGATGACCTAGCCCGCTTTTTCTCCGATGAAGCCGACGCTAGAGCCCGGGTTCCCATTTGGACAGCGAGGAGACTTCATTGCGGAGCTATGGAGGTGGAGGACCGGATGTACAAAGGTTGTATTTCCGTTCTCTTAGTAAAGTAGTTTACTAGTTGCATCTTTCGCCTAAATTTCTAGTTAACGATCCGTAGTCTAGGGTTTCTCGGTACCGTAAAATTTGAAATTGGCATGGTTGATGCCTTATGAGACCTCTTGAGAGTGCCTAGGAACCCTACAGTGGTATCAGAGCCTAACTAGAGCCTTAGGCGATGTGTAGACGAAGTTTGAAGTCCGTACGAACTCGAAACCCTAATGCAATAACCTTCTCTGTACTTTTTTCAAAAACTGGGTTTTTTCCAGATTAAAAATATGCAGAAAAATCAGCAGGTGATTTTAAGAGTTACAGTAAAATTCGTGTGCCTAACTCCATCAAACTGCCGCGGTTCCGCGGCACGAGCATGGCTCGTGCGGCGGTTCCGCGGCCGTACGGCCTCCTTATTCAATAAATTATACACAGTAACTCCTAATTGATAGTGCTGGTTTTCCTGGGAATTTTTAAAAATTTACTCAAGAGTTGAGTTTTCTAGGGTTGTATTGGGAGTTCGATAATTCGATCGGATTATCAGATTTTGTATATGTGGATTCCGGATAATTTTTGAATATGTTAAAAAGTTCGACCGGATATAAATACCCAATTTTTCCCCTGTCGGGAAATTTCCAAGTGTTGGATTTTTCCGTGGTTTAACGACGTTCTAAGTAGTGCAAGTAACGCGATGGACCCTCTAGAAGACAACAAACCTTAACTCGATTATGTGACCGTCTTGAACTGCCCTTTGAACTTTCGGGTTTGGGGCAGTACGGCGTGCCACATGTGAGGCGTTGGCTTGACCCTTCTACGGCTGGACCGTTGGTACTGAGGCATGAACTGAATATTGTTAGACTTATTTCATGTGTTGATCTATATCGGGAAAACTTGGGTATTCGACTGTTTGATCGAAAAGTTTAACATTTTCTATTTATCCGGAATGTGATACAATAATTGGAATTCACAAGTAGTTATGAGATAACTGAATGAATCTTATAAACATAGCACTTTAGTCTCACTTGATCGGTTGCCACGGAATTTTGATGGGATCAAAAGTCCGTCGCAATCATGTAGCGTACGCGGATACTCGTCTGGTAAACTTAATAGACAGCCTCACTCCATAGCCCCGACCAAGTGACTGTAGGAGAACCCCGTCGTCGAAAGCATCCGTCCGGGTGCTCGCGGTAGCGGTGTTCCGCCTTGGTGCACTTCGTCGACGGTATCGGGGGTGCAGCCGTCTACTGAAGTTTGCGACGAGCATTCGATCAGGATGTCGGGAATCTTGTTGAATTACCCGACTTGGTATTGAAAAGTGTTTTCGATTTTGAGACTAAAATGCGGGGTTTATAATTGTTAGGCATGTGATGTCTAAGTAATTCATTTGGTCAGGCATGCGATGTCTGAGGTGGTTGCGGATTCCAACTGTTGTAGTTTTACACTTTCTTTTCTATGACCGTAAGTGTAATATGTGATATCGCCGGTTTCGTTGCTATATGTCAACGACAATTGGGATGGACATATTTACTTACGTTGATGACATGTGATGTTATGTGTTGCTGGATATGTTATATTGGATCGTCGTGTTTGAATAACCGGGAGTTTTTATGTGAGATGAGTGTTTTTCATTTTCATTCATGTAAAAACTTGTATGTAATATTCTTTTATTGGGGCACTTCCAGGTTGCGGAAGATGTCACCGTTTGTATATTATTTACTTTTCCGCACTAGGATAGACCCAAGGAGGAGAGCACAAGTAACCGGGTTCTGGAGTCCAGTGGGAGACCAACTCGAGGAGTCGAGTCCGGGTCTCCTAACTCTAGAATTGGTAGGGTTACTTGCCGCTCTCGTAGGGGTCTAGAAGTGTGGGTTTGGCTGTTCATCGCGACCGTGGAATCCGTGTTTTATACTGGCTCGTATTGAAAACACGGACGTCCTAGTATATCCAATATTTCATATGATTCTTCTGCTGCGATATCTGTGATGTGATCATGTGATGTTCTGTGATAGATACTGTATATAGTATATATGATATATTATATAGGCGTTACTTATGTTTTACACCCACGCTAGCCCTGCCCCGCTCTGCCGTTAGTTACCTAACCTAACGGTGCACGAGGGGACATCGAGGCGAATGCGGATGGCATAAGTGTACGTCGTATTTATCTGTGATGTTTAGGTACTTAAATGATGGGACTTCATTAATGAGATTAATGAAATAAAAGAAACCTAAGATGTTGTAGAATCGAATTTCAAAATAAAACAGGTAGCTACAGTTCTTGCTTTGCACAGTGGTATATGTGATATATCCTGCACCTTATTCGATGAGGAAAGGACTGAGATCCCTTCACCGGGAGTGACTCCTTTAGCAATAACTGGCAGATGCTACACACTCGGTTTGTCTTTTGATTGCTTTTAAGAGTTTTTGCTTTGCACAGTGATATATATGATATATCCCGCACCTCATTCGACGAGGAAAGGACCGACGATCCCTTCACCGGGAGTGACTCCTTTAGCAAAACTAGAAAAGCCTAAAAAACACTCCATTTTAAAATCATTTGATTCTACAACGATATCAAGTTCATTACGCAATAGGTTTTCAGAAAAACCTGTCGTAGCCCTCCGTCATTTCAGATAAATGGTAGTTAGTATTCGTGCTACGTTTGTTGGCCTGCGTCAAGGCGTAGTGTGCGGTAGCTAACTAGTATTTATCTGCTTATGCATATGATGCAGATTGGATTAGGGTAGTCGTGCGACTTTGTTGGCCTGCATCAAGGGTCGTGCGGGTGGGTTTAATTCAATCAAGAAATGACGGGTTGAACTTGACTAGCGCACTATGGTTTGTTGGCCTGCGTCAAGGTCATAGGACGCTAGGGGCAAAATTATCGGGAATTTCAAGTGTTGAAATTTGCAATGAGATTGCATACCTTCTATGAGATAGTTGGATCCCGATACCCGCTGCGAGTAATTGTTACTCCTGGGAGAGTTTTACACATTACAATTAGCCGAACAAGTAGGTGTCTAGAAAGGTGTCAACGGGGTTACGCCTCTGGGAAAATGAGGTTTACATTAATTAGGTTCGTGCGAAAGCACGGGGGACCTCCCTCAAAGTACCGACACTGGCCTGGCTGAAAGATTGGCGAACTTGTAGCGTGTAATTAATCCCGGCTAGTCTTTCCTTTTAGGATTTGAAGGAAGATTTGATAAAAAGCAGTGGGAGCAATCCTGATTAGATAAAATAAAACCAATCTATTCTTGCAAGAGAGCACGCTGAGTGTTTTCTTCTCTCTCTCTCCAGGTAGCGACCATATCACGCCTTAATCAAGATAATAATACGGAATATTGACCGAACCCGCTTGTTATACTGAGCTGGGGAACGTGGGTCCCGCTCCAACTTATAATTGTTATAAGACAGAGCAGGAAATTGGGGATTACCAGAATTCCCTTGCCGCCCAAACGAAGAGAGTGCATGCTGATGCATCATCTTCGGGTGTATTCATTACAGAGAACTGTTTCTCAGTATCCTTTACGTCCTGGGTATGTGATACCAGATCAGGATCCTAGATATGTAATTTGTTACATAGGGCTACAGAAAGGTAGAGAACTGAGAACGGGTGATAAGTTTCATGAGGCAGAAAACGGGGCAAGAGTTGCAGCCAAGTCTGTTGGTCACTGTCACCCTGTATTCCAAATACATTAATTCTGAACGAATGTTATTAGATACCGAACCTGATATACAAAATCATATCAGTCTCTTTATCAGTATAGAAATGATAAAATTTTGTATTGTTGGATAATGTTTTGAACATTTCCTATATCAAAAGTTGATCGGTTCAGGCACGTTATCTAAAAGCATTGATGTTCTAAATCAAACTACAGTTCATAGTATACAGAACACACACAAGAGGAAGAGTTCAGAAATGAACGAATCCTTCTTGAGGCAATGTAGACTAGGTCATATCAATGCGACCCGACTAGCTTAAGTTACATAAATATGCATATTTAAATGAGTTTGAATTTACATCTTGTGAAACTTGCCAGTCATGTCACAGAGATAAGATGACCACAGCTCTGTTTATTGGAAACAGAGAAAGAGTTAGTGAACTCTTGGGATGATACATGTTGATGTATGTAGGTCCCCTGTCTACACATGCCAGGACCGGTTCTTTATACTTCATTACGTTCTCTGATAATCTCTCAAGATTCAGACATATGTTCCTGTTGAAACATAAGTCTGAACCTTTTGAGATATTCACAGAATATAAGTTAGAAGTAGAGAACCAATACGGGTATAAGTATTATGTCTTTTGATGAGATCAAGGAGGAGAATACTTAAGCACGGAATTCCTGGATTATTCTAAAGGAGAATGAGATTCTCTCTTAGAATTACTCCTCCGTATACACCATAGCACGATGGTATATCGGGGCGGAGCAGATACACCCTATTTGATATGGTGTGCTCTATGATGAGTACTACTGAGTTACCTTTTTCCTTTTGGGGTGTTATGCGCTTGAGAAGTTGCATACCTATTGAATAGGGTCACGATCAAATCAGTTGCCTACCACTTCATATGTGATATGGAAAGGGAAGAGCCCATCTCTTAAGTTAGTTAAGATTTGGGGCTGTCCGGCCTATGTCTAAAAGCAAAATTCGGACAAGCTCGAGGCAATGTCAGTTATGTAGAACTGGAAGTGTTTCAGCTATACAAACTACAGCAGATGATTTGGTAGAACCGAAGGATTCAATAGTAACCAACGAACTTCAGCCTCTCCGCCGATCTAGTAGGTTTCCTCACCCACCTGAGAGATACTTTGGTTTCTCTGTGACAGTGGGAGCGAGGATAGCATCATGAGATGATGACCCAACTAGTTTCGAGCTGGCCATCAGGAGTGGGACTCTGTAAGAATGGCTGGATGCTTTGTGATCTGAGATGGAATCCATGTACACCAACAAAGTATGGACTTTGGTTGCTATATTTGAAGGGTTAAATCCCCATCAGGAGCAAGTATATCTTGAGAAGATTACTTGGTGTAGATGGAAAAGTTGAGACTTTCAAAGCTAGACTTGTTAAAGGTTTTCTTCATCGACCAGGCGTGGATAATGATGAAACCTTTTCAAGTGACTATGCTTAAGTCCATCCAGATCCTACTTGCCACGGCTGCATACCATGATTGCGATATCTGGCGGTTGGGTGCCATGACTGCTTTTCTATATGATGTTTTAGAAGAGAACGTCTATAAGTACACAGCCAGAGGGCTTCGTAGACAGTGGGAGCAGCGGAAACGTGTACAAGATGCTTTATAGGATAAAGCAGGCATCGCGGAGTTGGAACGTCTGTTTTGATGAAGTAGTCAAAGAAGTTGACATCATCAAAATGGTAGATGAACCTTGTATAAACAAAAAGATAGTAGGGAGTATGGTGACGATCCTCGTAGAGTACGTGGATGACATACTCTTGATAAGGAAAGAGTTTCCTATGCTACGCTCGGTCAGTCTCCGCTTATCACAATGATTCTCCATAAAGGATCATAATGATACCTCCTAAATCCTGGGTTTTGGATCTATGAGATAGATCTAAATGGATGTTAGGATTCTCACTAGTTGAAGTGAGATGGTATCAACCGATCCTGGGGAGAATCACTGAAAAGGTTCCAGGGTGATAATGACGACTGAAAGTCAGTCACAGGCATTGTCTTTACCCTCAGTAAAGGGACGATATGTTGGAAAAGTTCCAAACTAGATACCGTGGCATACTGGACGATAAAGGCTGGATATATCACTACTTAAGATGCTATCAAAGAGGCTGTTTGGGTGTATATTGGTTCATGAGATGAACTACTTTCCTACCATTGTGAGACAATGGAGTTGTGGCTTATGCCAAGGAACGTCGGTCCCATCAGTGATCCAGACATATTCTAAGGCAGTATCACCTGATCGTGGAGATGGTTGATCTCCAGGGGATCGAGGTCAGGAGAGTAGACTCAGAGGACAACACGGAGGATCCACTCGCGAAGGCCTATTCCCACATAGAGACTAAATTGGGATGGTTGAGTATGAGATACTGCAACCACTGCTATCAGATGACCCTAGTGTAAGTGGGAGATTGTTAGTTATATGTATGCCCTAGAGACCATTACTGTACATTGGATGTATATTGTAGTGGATGCTGGGACATATATAGGGAGGACTTTCTTGCTCGACATGATAGTATGCTATCTGGTTACTCTTTACCTTAACGAGTACATTGATTGTCTCTCTATTACATGTTGGTAAAGCCCTTAGGATGTGTACTTGACTATCTGGACTATGATGCGGATCATACTAGTGGGGACATGGTAGTCCATAAGTACATCCTTCACAGTCCCTAGTCGTGGGTATATCAAGACGGGGCATCGATATACCAGAGTAGACTAGCGTATACCTTCTCGACCCATACAGATGGGCGATGGATGATCCCATATCCATTGGTGTTTGACATCAGAGATGATATACGGGTGCTCAGTGGAGACTGGGTACACTGGACGGACTCGCCGAGAACTCCCAGATGGTATTATACCTCACGTCAGATGGCAGTTCTCTGGTGACACTGGTACAGAGTAGTCTGTTGACCCGAGATCGTCATAGAGTCTTGTGTGGTTCCCACTGTGCTTTGATTTCCACCTTACCACGTCCAAGAGGGCATGCAAAATGGTGGTTTTTGGGTACAGTCCCGAATCACATGGAGGCAATGAGCGATAGGAGGGGATTCGTCTCTCTCGGTATAGGGAGTTGATGTTGCGCTGTGTTCGATTGGCTATAACCGGAAATCCCTGGCCAGGGTTGCTGAGATTTACTGGTAAGTGTTACCAGTAGTTTCTCGAATTGTTATAGACCTCATATCGACACGACTTATCGAGCTATTAGGGTCTGACGTTTACCACCCCTAGGCGAGATATGCGACATATCAGACGATCAGACCGGACTGTACGGTAAGTGTTACTGGTTGGATTCACAGGAGTATGAGCGGGCTTGCTCGTCGATCTTCTGATCGCTCAATACCCGGGTGGCCGTTACGTTTAGCAGACCGCTTGCGGCTTATGGGTGTTTGATATGATCATCGCCTGCTGCCGGCGTATTGACGAGTCTTTAGAGTCCTACACAGAGGTTTCCTGGCTCAAGCGAAACGAAATAGGAGCGCATATGAGATATGTGCGGGACCGAGAATAATGCGTGTATGTTATACCGTATTCTATTCTCGCGATGAATGTATCGATATGGTTGTATGCGATATAACCTAGTTATCGAATCAAGGATTGATTCGGTAAGCCGATGCATAGGATACTAGTCGGTTATATGCGATATGACCGGATGTTAAATCAAGTGTTGATTTAATGATTTAATGTATAATTATATATTTGATATAATACTTTGCATTAACTAGTATTGGTTCACTTTAAAAGGATTTTCTCACTTGAAGTTCACAAGTTGTATATGTGGTATACTTTTGTGCACTTGATTGTATCATGTTTGATGATGCATGCTCACTTGGGTTTGTGTAAAGAATTATACCATGGTTAAGTTAATGATTAGGGTTTTGTTTATATTTGATTTACTTATTTATTTATTTCTTTTCATTTATATTTGGAAAAGAAATGAAATGGTGGCTCATTTTGGACTTTCTTTTGAAGCTTCATGAAGCTTTGAATGGTTTGACCATTTTGTCTCTTTTCTTAACCCTAACCATTCACTTGAACCATAGTTGATTCTCTACACTAGTTATCTTGACCATGGTTGATATTATGATAAGGATTCCTTTTTCTTTTCTTGTTGAATTAACTTATCATATCATCTTCTTCTTCTTCATCTTTTTCAATGAAGAAAGCTTAACTTCATCAATGGTGATTGATGAAAAAGAGTGAGAAATCCAAATCTAAAGTGAACCCACCTCCTATTTCTTCATCCTCTACCTCTTGCCAAGTAGTATAGGGTGTTTCCTTCATAAGTATTCATGGCTTGGTGAAGGTGGAGCTTGATCTTGTGATGCCTCGACGTAGATCATCTTCGGCATCGTCGTCGATGACCTAGCCCGCTTTTTCTCCGATGAAGCCGACGCTAGAGCCCGGGTTTCCATTTGGACAGCGAGGAGACTTCATTGCGGAGCTATGGAGGTGGAGGACTGGATCTACAAAGATTGTATTTCCGTTCTCTTAGTAAAGTAGTTTACTAGTTGCATCTTTCGCCTAAATTTCTAGTTAACGATCCGTAGTCTAGGGTTTCTCGGCACCGTAAAATTTGAAATTGGCATGGTTGATGCCTTGTAAGACCTCTTGAGAGTGCCTAGGAACCCTACACGGGGATCCCAGATATCTGTATTGTTCTGTGATGCTGTACATTTCTGTGATGTTGCATTTTATCACGCCTTGAGCGAAATATTATATATTGATATATATACTAGTAGATGTTGTATATGTTTTGCATCTGCGCTAGTCCAGTCCCCGCTCTGTCGTTAGTTAACTAACCTAACGGGTAATGACGGGACCCAGTGGCGAATGCAGATGGCATATACGTACGTCATTATTTTCGTTCTTTATTGGTGTGATCAATTGATGGGACTGCATTGATTCGGATCAATGCAAGTTAAAACAAACCTAATCTGATATTGTTGGAACAATTTTTCAAAAAGCTGTTATTGTAAGGACGTTCACTTTTGTTTTGCACAGTGGTATTCAGTTGGAATATCCTGCTCCTTAGTCGACGAGGCAAGGGCCGAGATCCCTTCACCGGGAGTGACCCCTTGGACAGAAGTTTGCGTCAGGGCAATAACTTCACTATAGCCGATTACTTTTGCTTTGCATCGTGGTATTCAGTTGGAATATCCTGCACCTCATTTTACGGGGAAAGAGCCGAGATCCCTTCACCGGGAGTGACCTCTTTAGCAATGGTTTTCGTCACTATATTTTTATAAAGCTATCCAGTTCCTTCAACGATATCAAGTTCATTACGTTAAAGGTTTTCGCCAGAAACCATTCGTAGCCCTCCGTCGTTTCACATGGATAGTCAATCAGTATTCAAGCTATGTTTGTTGGCCAAAGTCAAGGCATAGTGATTGGTAGCTATTGGGTATTCATGTGCAGCATAGATAGATGCGTTGGTTTGGGGCAGTCGTATAGCCTTGTTGGCCAAAGTCAAGGGCTTGTGCAGGTGGGCTCAAATTAACCTGGAGAATGACGGGTATAACTTGACATGTGACTTATGATTTGTTGGCCAAAGTCAAGGTCATAAGAGCATGGGGCAAAAATCACATCGGGAGTTTCTAAAGAAACTGAAACTTGCCAGATATGCGCATACCTTCTGGAGTGTGATGACGTGAGCAGATTCCGTCACGTTATCATGCGATGATAGTTGGATCCCGATTCCCACTGATGAGTTGGTTTACTCCTCGGGTGATCCCGACTAATTCTTCTTTAAGGTTTGGAGGAGAATTTGACGTTACAGTGGGAGGTTTCCTGATTGGATAAAGTGATAACCATTCTGATCTAGGTTAGAGTGCACGCTGAGTGTTTCTTTTCTTTCTCTCTTTGGCAGCGACCATTGACCTGACCCTAGACTATGACTCAGTGACCAAAATTAACCGAACCTTCTTTAACACTGGCTTTTGGATTGTCAGAGTTGCAAACCTCATTGCCACTCCTACTTTTACCCTTTTCACCAGGACACCCCGTATTACTACGAACGTCCACTTCCATTGGACAAAACCATCGTATGGTTATATACGAACTCGAAGGAATTTATTCGAGGATGGTTTCCGGTCCTGGAGAAAACGAATAGGACTATTCAGTTGTCTTTTCCTTTTACTTTCTCTCAGGTTGCGAGTACTCCTTGGTTTAGGAGATAGTACACCTATTACGCAAATTAAATAGTCTTCTTCCAAACCTTAGGCTGGTGCCGAACGGTAGGGAATGAAGAAAACCAATTCGCATAATGATGGTGTGCAGAAGGTATTAAGTAAAGACATATCAAGGGATTAGTAAGAGGGCAAAGTAAATTGCGACTGATATTCACAACCAAACCAGGTATTTCATTACCACTCCCACTTCACCTTTTTATTTCTCCAGAACACTCCGTATCACTACGAAGATCCACAGTTTATTGGATATTCCATCTTATGGTTATATACGAACTCGATGGGAACTTGTTCCAGTTCGGGGATGGATTCTGGTTCAGGAGAAATAGGAATAAGGTTTATTTGGTTGTCTTTTATCTTCACCTTCTCTCATTGCGAGTGCTCCTAGGATTAGGACAGTACACCCATTATGCTTATTGGATAGTCTTCTTCCAAACCATAGGCTGGTGCCGAACGGTAGGGAAGGAAGAAAACCATTTGGCCTAAAGGGGTGTACAGAAGGTAATGACTAAAGGCATATGAAGGGATGTGGAGAGATGTCATAGAAATATACGGTTACAGATGTGAATTTGATAATGGAAGAGGCATTACTAGGAATACCCGGATACCCCATCGAAACATTTCAATGTTTCAGTTTCACTGTGTACTGTTAAAAGAAAACTGATTTCCCAATTACCCCTTGTTCTAGGGTATGTATTTACCAGGTATGAATCTCACATCTGTATGGTTTTACAGATGATGAGTGGGAGTAAGTTATTGGGAATTAGGTGATCATCCTCATTATATCGAAATTCGTTGTAATTTGTGATATTTGAGGAAGTCACCTGGGTTGTTTGCCGGACGGCGAATATTTGGTTTTGAATATCCGTTATAATGCACCAATTTCAAATTGATATATCTGTACGTCTATTTTTATAGAGTGCGATATACCTTTTTGAAATTATGTCGATGACATTTACCTATATCAGTTGATGGTTAGGTAAGGAGTATTAAACAGTGGTGTAATTCTTCTTAACCATAAGTACAGTTTTCAACCTACAACACACAGGGAGTGAGTTATTAGACTCAAGGGACTTGTACAGAGTATTGTATATTGTCCAGTGTCCATCAGGACAGAGGGGATGGTCCTCATACTATATTCAGTTTACTTATGACTTCTCTAGTTCTAGACAGGTGTTTCGTAGAAACACAAGGTCTAAATTTTGAGAAGTTATAGGTATATGAATAAAGTAGAGAACCAAGTGTTGCAAGTATCGGGATTCTTCAAGATGATCGAAGATGTAGATACTTGTGTGTGGTATTCAGTTGATAGTAATGATTAAGAGAACTTGCTTCTCTTTCAGGTTACTCATAATTGGAAGCATTCCTAAGTTGAGTAACGCTGATCGGCCTCCTTCCATTTAGTTGACATGCACTGGAGACAGCTGCATGATTTGAATCTGGTTCAATTAAATCAGTGCCTCTGTTTCTATATTGGATATAGAACAGTTCATATCTTAACGATGTTAAGGTACGGGGAGTTGTCCGGCCTATGCTTAAAACCAGACTCTGGATAACTCAAGGCATGTTTCTGTAATGGCTGTTTGTGGGTTGACCCAGGCTATGACGAGGGTTGACTTTCTACCATCTGGAAGATCAATAGTGATATTGTTCTAGACTTTCCACAGTTTTAATAAAAATGGATTTTTTCAGAAAACAGTAGTGGGAGTATGGTAGAACTGGAAGTGATTCCAGAACCACAAACGATTACTGAAGATTTGATAGGAACCTAAAGATTCAATCTGGTTTGACATTCCATTGGCCACTCCGCAGATAAGGTGGGTAACTTCAGGCACTCGAGAGGTACTCCGGTAGCCTTAAGGACGGTGACACGGAAGTTCTTGTTTACCCAGACTTGCCATTGCTGTTGTTCCAGACCGTGAGACCCGGCAGGAGAAAGAGTATAGCGTCGTTCTAAACTAGCTTTAGAAGTGTACGTCTATATGACTCTGCCAGAGGGTTGTCGTGGTCAGTGGGAGCAGCGGAAGCATTGGTGGACAAGTGGCTTATGTCTATTTATAGACTAAAGCAGATGTAGCGGAGATAGATCATCTATTTCTGACATGACAGTCATAGGTTTGACTTCATCAGAATAGGGGATGGATCTGTTAAGAAGGTAGTAGGGTGTGATGTCCTGGTATTTGGATGACATACACAGAGTAGGAAGTGATATTCCTATACTACGATCGGTTATACTTTGGTCGTCACACAGTGGTTTCTCCACATGGGACTTGGACATTATATCAGACATACTGGTTACTAGATCTATGGTTTTAGATCTAGATTTGGGTGGTTTCCCAATTAAGGGTACTTAGACAGCATTCTAAGAGTATTTAGAATGGACGACTACTGGCACGGTAGTGTACCTGCAGGTGATGGAGTCATCCTCTCTAAAGGTGTCTTACAGACTAAAGGGGAGAGGGATGTGCATGATTGGCAGATCACTTACTTAGGCAATTGAGTCAATCATGAGATGTCAAGTACCACACCAGATGTTGTTTTTGCACTAGATGAAATAAGTTGACATTGATCCAATCCTGGAGAAACAGTCGGAAGCAGTTTTAGAACATAAGTGGATGTTCTAGGGATATGATAACGACAGCCTCATTCGGGAGACAGTTATCATTCCAGGCTTCCAAGGTGACTTGGACGACAGGGAGGTTGTCAGAGTTATAGTTTTCCTTCTGAAGAGGGGCAGTATTTTGGATAGGTGGTCCAAGGAAATACTGAGGGAGGCATGGCGCAGGATACTAATTAAGTTCAGTTGACGATACAGTCTAAGAAGTTTGGATTTGGAGTTCATTTATGAGCTAGGTCCCATCAGACATCCAGACACATTCTAAGACAAGTATTGCTCATTTCGGGAGATGGCATTCTCCGCGAACTTGAGATATAGAGAGACATAGAAAGAAAAATCAAAGCGGATCTACTCGTTGAGGCTATTCCTCGAACGCAATAGTTTCGCAAACTGGATTTGTGAGACTGACTAGTAGAGGAGTTGGGTGTTCGGTATCACACGGGCTGTGAGTATGCGACATCGCAGTAATTAGCCTTGAGTGCAAGTGGGAGATTGTTGGAGATAGTGCCCTCAGAGTCAATTATTGGATCACAGGCACGTGATTGCAATGATTGAGGGAGGACCTATTCCGGTAGGACAGTCTTACTCAAGATGATAGTATGCTATCTGGTTTATCTTTATCATCGTGTACTGCTTTAGGTGACCTGACAGGTCGCTATTGCACGTAGATAGAGCCCCTATGATTCTTGCTTGACTGCCAGCAGTATGAGGGTATCATATACGTGGGAGCTAGTAGTCTATAAGCACATCCTTAAAAGGTCCCTAGTCGTGGGAGTTTCGAGACAGGGCATCGATACTCCAGAGTAGACTAGTGTATACAGTCGAGACCCCGACGAGGGGCGGTGGCCGGTCTCACAAGCCACTGGTGTCAGTTGGTTCACCTAAGATGTATACAGGTGCTCATTGGGTTATGAGTACACCGGACAGGACTCGCCGGGAACATGCTAGTTGGTCTTATACCTGACGTCAGATAGCAGTTCCCTGGTGACATGTGTACAGGTTAGTTCATCGACCTGAGGATCGTCATTTGTCTCGTGTAAGTTCCCACTGTACTTTGATTACCACCCTACCACGCTCAAAGGAGACGTGCAAACAGGTTTTAGTTGGGTACAGTCCCGAGCCACATGGAGGCAGTGAGCGGATCTTCAGGGGTTCGTCTCTCCCGGTATTGTGGGTGAGGTCGCGCTGTGTCTAGGAGAGCCATTACACGAAGTCCTTGGCCAAGGCAGGAGATTTACTGGTAGGTATTCCAGTAGTATCTCAGGGTGTTCTGGGCTACACTCCGACACGACTTGTACCGCTTTTGGGGGTCTGACTTTTACTAACCCCGTAGGCCCGCCATGCGATGCTCATAGACGAACGGACCGGACTGTACGGATATTGTCACTGACAGGCTCAGTAGGGTGTCAGCATGAGTTCGCTCACAGACGTCCCTTTTGGTCAATACCTGGTAGCCCGTTACGTATAGGCTAATACCTATGACGTGCTAGTGGTTAAATCCACAACCAAGGTGTTGACGAGTCTTTAGAGTCCCCCACAGACCGGTTTCTCAAGTTTCGGGCGAAACGCTGTAGAGGCCGTATGGAGATATGGCAGGGTTCGATCAGATAGGTGCGGTATTGCACGTATCATGATCGGACGGTTAATACTAGCGGGCTTTGGTTTAAGCCGGATCCTAGTATTGTACTGTGTAGATTTGTCTCAGTGCATTTGTATTCGGTCGGAATACAAATGCGGGTATGTATATACAGTAGCTGGGTTTTCCTGTAATTTATTACGGGATCAGTTTTTGGAGTTGCCAGTTTGTTTTCTGTTTCGGCCATATTTCTTTGTATCTTTCATTGGCTGAAGATTGGTGGAGGAGGGCTTATTTGCATTTGTGCAAATAAGCATTTTGGAGGGTTGTCTTTGCATTTTGTTGTGACATGATGATTGCACCATCCCTTGACTTTCCATGGCTTCATGATTGCTTGACTTTGGGTATGATGATTAGTTGATGGAGTATTGGTTTTGGTTGATGATCATTGCTTATCATCATCACCTTTTCTCTCTCTTGCATTATGTTGTGGTTCACTCTCTTTGATTTTGATTGACTCCACTCTCACACTTCCACACATGAGCTTAGCCGGCCAAATGAGGGGAGGGGGCTGTCTAATTTTGGTAGTGGGGATTTTTCTCTCCATGCTTGCTCAAAAAAATCCCAAGTTCACCACAAAAATTCCACATCTCATTTCCTCCACCAAAAAGCAACTCCATACAAACCCCAAGAGACAGTATTCTACAGTTAACCTACAGCAATTCTTGGGCACGTCGGCTCGCCAACTTCGTGCCCGAGTTGCCTCGGTCCAGAGGTGGGAGCCTGTAAAAGAAGCCGGCGATGTGGTGCCCTTCCGGCGAGGAGGCGAAGATCGGAGATTCCGCAGGAGATCGGGACGACGACGAGAAGACCGAAGGACACGGATCACTCGGTATATCTCTCTACTCTTTCTCTTGTTAGCTAGGACTAGATTAATGGCCCGATCCGGGAATTTTGTGCGCGGTGGTGCCGGTTCAAAAAGTTAAAGTAATTCATCGCTTCCGCATTTTGGCCTCGGAAAGACGGCCGGGGCGCCGCCGTACACTTACAATCACACGGGCAGAGATAGCTACGGCTAGAGTTGCGTCAGCATTAGCTCGTCACGGACGAGGACTGACCAGGGTGTGATTCCAGAAACATGTTGAGATTTGCAGAAGTAAATCTCCCTATAAGTTGAGAATTTAATTCTCATTGCGGAGATTTTGTTCTGCAGATTCAAAACTTAGGTGAAAAGAACTATGTTAAAAAGAAATAACAGGAACATATGGGAATTTAACTCCTCTAAAAATTAGGATTAGGGTTTAGGGTGTACTAGTTCCTTCAGTGGGATACTCGACGATAATGTAAATGTACAATTTTACCGTAAACTTAACCCTTCATATAAGAACTCTATTCTTCTTCTGGTTGAGATTTGCAGAAGCAAATCTCCGCACAAGTTGTGAATTTAATTCTCATCGGGCAGATTTTGTTCTGCAGATTCAAAACTTAGTGGAATAGAACTAAGTTAAAATGAAATAACATGAACATATGGGAATTTAATTCCTCCAAAAATTAGGGTTAGGGTTTCAGGTGCACTAGTTCTTTCAGTAGGATACTCGATGATAACATAAACATACAACTTTACAGTAAACTTAACCCTTCATATAAGAACTTAGTTCTTCCTTTGGTTGAGATTTGCATAAGCAAATCTCCCCACAAGTTGAGAATTTAATTCTTATCGAGGAGATTTTGTTCTGCAGATTCAAAACTTGGGGGAAAAGAACTAAGTTAAAAAGAAATAACAGGAACATAAGAGAATTTAATTCCTCCAAAAATTAAGTAGTTCCTACAGTAGGATAATCGATGATAATGTAAATGTATAAGTTTACCGTAAACTTAACCCTTCATATATGAACTTAGTTCTTCCTCTGGTTGAGATTTGAAGAAGCAAATCTCCCCATAAGTTGAGAATTTAATTCTCATCAGGGAGATTTTGTTCTGCAGATTCAAAACTTAGGGGAGTGTCGGATGGTGTGATTTATTATGGATACTAAAATTGCATACTTTGCATCTAATATTCCGGAGGATCAGAACCGTTTATATATTTCAATGTATTTGGTACAATAGACGAACCGATACGGATAAATGGAGAAACAATCTCGGGACTTGGAAAAATGAATATGGATTGACTAGTGTGAACATATTTTGATTTACGGTCAGAACTATCCATTTATCTTTTTGGACTAAGCCTTCCAAGTATACTACTCACAGTGCTTGAAGCATCCGGGATGGAGTGTCGTATGCCGTTGGAAACCCAGGGATGTTTACGATGTCCTAGAATTCGAAGATCGAATCGAGGACAGTGATGAGGACGAAGAAGAGAGAAGACTTAGAGTGCTCCGACCGTCTGTTTCAAAAGACGGGTCGTCTTCGGCTGATCGTGAACTTATATGGGTTAGAAATGATATCGATGATGAAATCGAAGTAGATATATCTAATGCGTCCACGAAACGAAAAAGGTTATCAGTAATGTTATATTATTACTTCACATTTTTACGATCTATACATATATAGCATGCATATGCAATGATTGTACTCTTGTCTAGATTTGATGACGACAGCCGGAGCAGCGAGGGACGACAGGATCACCAGCCGCGGCAGAGGTAGAGGCAGAGCGGTTCTGCCGCCCGGAGAGCTGCACAGGGAGCTTCACAGGGCCGGTCTTGCACCCCGATCGGAGACTCCTTCGGATGACTCCTTCCGTATGGACATTTCCATACCTCCAGGTATATTGCACGCATATTCATTTTGAATGTAATATTATAGATATATGCGCATATTTTTTTTTCAAAATTGCTTATATAGTCAATGTTTGATTGTCTAGCTGTTGGTGGTGCGTCCACAACAGAGGCATAGGCTACTCCCGCACCTCCAGGTATGTTTATATATCCTATAGTTCATGCATATTGATTTAGAATGTTATATCATAAATAAACACACATTCTTTTTGCTCTTACTTAGATAATCATTTTTTTATTGTCTAACTGTAGGTGGTGCCTCCACATCTCGGACAGAGGGCACCACAGCACCTGCGGGTATGTTTATATATCCTATAGTGCATGCATATTGATTTAGAATGTTATATTAGTGATCTACACATTCTTTTTGCAATTACTTATATAATCTATTTTTATTTGTCTAATTATTGGTGGTGCGTCCACATCTGGCGCAGGGGCCACTCTCGCCACTTCCGTACCCTCCGCTCAGTCTGCAGATTAGTATGAATAAATATAAAATATTTATTCATTTTACATATCCTCTAAGAATAAACATGAACTTCATGTAATTTTATTGTCAATGTTTATTTTCTAATTGGAGGGGATGCTTCCACGTCCGGGTCGCCGGCTGTTCCTCACCAAAGGAACCATCATCCCGCTCGAGCTGCTACCCAGGCCCAGGCTCATGCTGCTGTCTCCGGAGGTATATATCGCACTTAAATTTTCATTAAACCTTAGATTTCTTAATACCACTTTGTCTTAATATTGATTGTTTTCATATTTCTTGTAAATGCAAGGCAGCCTCATCCCGAGAGGGGGACTCGAGGCCCGAATCAGTCTCACAGGCTGAGGCCCGACAGAGCTTGGGGGAGGCAGCAATCCCCCACTTCTTTACCCCCGATTATTGCTATACCGGCGATTATGCTGAGAGGTTCGGACGGTTTATGGAGGATGAGAGCCTCCTCGTGAAGCAGTATTCACTTCACGTTGAGTGGGGCGATCAGCACCGGCGCTCATTTGCCCTCTTCTGGGATCAGGCTCGGGTATTAATATATATTTTCATTTGACTTATCCAATATATTTATTATTATTTAACACTTGCAGTTTAAATACATTGTTTTTTTTGTATTTGCAGTTGGATTACGACTTTCACCCTGTACCCGACCCTGATCACCTAGAGAGAGTGCTCGATCTTCACGCTCTGTACAATGGCCTGATGAGGAACATGCAATCAAAGGTCCGATACAATAGGAACGAGCTAAAGATCGAATGTTATTCCCTATGGATGGCGACTCCTGAGGCAGAGAGAGCGGTTCTCCTACATACTCCGGCCTTTGCAAGAGTCAACGTAGATACATGGCCTCTTTTATGCCAATATTTCGACTCTTAGCGCAAACAGGTTTGTAAGTTAAATGTAATTCATAGTTTAGTATATAATTTATTTTTTTCTGTTGCTTAGTTAGAAAACTAAATATGAATGTGTTGTACAGAAACATGCCGATCAAAATAAAGAGAATAGGAAGTCGGCGAAGAGGGGTCGCCCCACCTATATAGGTAGCTCGAGGAACATTACTCGTGCTAAGGAGGCAT
Organism: Agapanthus africanus; assembly: GCA_030015575.1. Classification (NCBI taxonomy): domain Eukaryota; kingdom Viridiplantae; phylum Streptophyta; class Magnoliopsida; order Asparagales; family Amaryllidaceae; genus Agapanthus; species Agapanthus africanus. The sequence continues at coordinate 300,658,193 of CM057343.1, read as the reverse complement.
CGATAAATTTTGATTTAATGTAATATTAAGAGTTATTTTCTAATATATGTGAATTTTTGGCGAATTGCAGAGAGCTCAGACCCTGACGCAGGGTGGTACACCGAGTGTGCTGACCGGGTATCTTTCCGTCCATGGCACCTCGACAGATCCCGCTACGAGCGAGCTTCGATTCCCTGACACCGCTAACCAGAAGTATTGCGTAAGTGTTAATATTTATTCCAACAAGTTTGAAATCTTTGTTTTGAAAAGTTCAAATTTAAATGATATACTTATATTTTAATGGTTAATGTGGGTGTAGGAGCGGGTGGAGGAGCAGGCGGAGTCATCGGGGATCGATTTTACTGGACAGACCGATCCGATACTGCTGACCGCAGTCCTAGACGCTGCACATGGAGGGCACCACGGAGGTTGGGAAAGATGCCGGGGACTGGGTCCTAGCAGGGCCCATTTGAGGTTGGACTCCACTCCGGTGGTTACTTCCCCTACCCCCGTGAGCGATGTCTAGAGCATGATGTTGCCGCCTTGAAGACCACCGTCGAGGAGTTGAAGGAGATAGTACGTATACTACTTAATAGTAAAATATTATATCACATTATAGATAGTAACATATGCAATATTAGTAGCCTAAGCTTATTTGGTTGTGGACTTAGCTTTGATTAATCATACTTACATAAAACTATCTAACTAAAATAAACTACGGATTTCCAAACTAGATACCCAAACGAGGCCTAAGTCCCTAAGTATTCTTAGATTTGGGTTTCACAAAAACCTGATAATGATACGAACTCGACTAAAATATAATACACCTTTCTTACTTGTTTATTACACACAAAATTTAATAGATGCGACATGCTACTTCGACTGTAGCTCTACATGCATCTCTTCGGCTGTGGCTCCGCAAGCCACTGCCTCGCCTGCGATTGCGCAGACCACTCCTATAGCTCTACAGCCCGCTCACACTCCCGCACAGTCCGCTCCTTCATCAGTCATGTTTTTGACGACTCAGGGCTGCATCGAGGATAAGATGCTCCAGATTACGGCGATTATCAGAGGTGGAGGAGCTGGACCGAGCTAGGGTAGCTTTATTTATATTTTTTAGGATGTTTGTACTTATCTGATACATATTGTATAAATTTTGGACGATATTGGTGGTTGTTTTCTTGTTCACAATGATTTAGTTTGATATCGTATTCTCTTTGTTTATTCCTTTTATATATTATGCGTGAGATGTTGCTTATGAATATTTCTGTATTTGGTTATATGATGTAGATATTATTCTGCACAGGGCGGGGAAAAAACAGGAAGCCCTTTTTTTAAAAAAAAACCCTGATATTTTGTCCCTACGGATTAATCCGTAGGGCCATTTGTTTCACCTACGGATTAATCCGTTGGTCCAATGTTTGCCCCTACACAGTTAGCCATTAGGAAAAAATATCAAGATACCTGATATTTTGTCCCTATGGACTCAGTAAAACATGCCCCTACGAATTTATCCGTATGGGCATTTATCTGGACCTACGGATGTATACGTAGGGGCACCAATCAGGCCCTACGGATACATCCATAGGGGAAATTATTTTATTTTATAAACCAATAAATTAAAATATTTATCAGGCCCTATGGATTACTCCGTAGGGATAAGTGTCCCTACGGATTAAGGCGTAGAGGCAATTATTACTCCGTAGGGGCATGTTCAGGGCGAAAACTTGCACTTGCGGCCTTTGCACCTACGGGTAGTTTTTTGCCCTTACGGATAAATCCGTAGGGGCAACCCCTTATTGTAGTAGTGTTAATGGTTAGGTTAATAAATATCTAGAGTAAAACAAAATTAGTGCACTAAGTCAAGGCATCTACATGCTTCCATAAGCATCTTTAGCCATGCTAATTTCCACCTAATTTTGATTTTTCCCTTAATAACTAATCACCTAAATTGTCACGCCCCGAATATGTGTGTTAGTTATATATATGCCCTAGAGGCCATTACTGTACATTGGATGTATATTGTAGTGGATGCTGGGACAGATATAGGGAGGAATTTCTTGCTCGACATGATAGTATGCTATCTGGTTACTCTTTACCTTAACATGTATACTGATTGTCTCTCTGATTACATGTTGGTAAAGCCCTTAGGATGTGTACTTGACTACCTGGACTATGATGCGGATCATACTAGTGGGGACATGGCAGTCCATAAGTACATCCTTCAAAGTCCCTAGTCGTGGGTGTATCGAGACGGGGCATCGATATACCAGAGTAGACTAGCGTATACCTTCTTGACCCATACAGATGGGCGATGGATGATCCCATATCCATTGGTGTTTGACATCAGAGATGATATACGTGTGCTCAGTGGAGACTGGGTACACTGGACGGACTCGCCGAGAACTCCCAGATGGTATTATAACTTACGTCAGATGGCAGTTCTCTGGTGACACTGGTACAGGTTAGTCTGTAGACCCGAGATCGTCATAGAGTCTTGTGTGATTCCCACTGTGCTTTGATTTCCACCTTACCACGTCCAAGAGGGCGTGCAAAACGGTGGTTTTTGGGTACAGTCCCGAATCGCATGGAGGCAATGAGAGATAGGAGGGGATTCGTCTCTCCCGGTATTGGGAGTTGATGTTGCGCTGTGTTCGATTGGCTATAACAGGAAATCCCTGGTCAGGGTTGCTGAGATTTACTGGTAAGTGTTACCAGTAGTTTCTCGAACTGTTATAGACCTTATATCGACACGACTTATCCAGCTACTGGGGTCTGACGTTTACCACCCCTAGGCAAGATATGCGACATATCAGACGAACAGACCGGACTGTACGGTAAGTGTTACTGGTTGGATTCACAGGAGTGTGAGCGGGCTTGCTCGCCGATCTTCTGATCGTTCAATACCCGGGTGGCCGTTACGTTTAGCAGACCGCTTGCGGCTTGTGGGTATTTGATATGATCATCACCTGCTGCCGGCGTATTGACGAGTCTTTAGAGTCCTACACAGAGGTTTCCAGGCTCAAGCGAAACGAAATAGGAGCGCATATGAGATATGTGCGGGACCGAGAATAATACCAGTAAGTGATACTGTATTCGATTCTCGCGATTTGTGACAGTGATCGGTTATATGCGATATAGCCGGGTTATCGGATCAAGTGTTGATTCGATAAGTTGTTACTATTGATATTAGTCGGTTATATGAGATATGACCGGATCGTTAAATCAAGTGTTGATTTAATGATTTAATGTATAATTATATATTTGATATATTACTTTACATTAACTAGTATTTGTTCACTTAAGATGGATTTTCTCACTTGATGTGCACATTGTATATATGATATAGTTTTGTGCACTAGTTTGTATCATATTTGATGATACATGCAAACTTGGGTGTATGTTTGACTTAAACCTTGGTTAAGTAAATGGTTAGGGTTTTTATTTATTCATTTATTTATTTATTTTGGCAAAAAGAGAAATGGTGGCTTGCTTTGTTTTATAGTTGAAGCTTCATGAAGCTTTGAAAAAGTCTACCATTTTTGTTTCGTGCTAAACCTAACCATTCACCTAACCTTAGTTTATTCTCTACACTTAACCATGGTTGCTAATATGATAAGAATGACTTATTTTCTATATTCCAATAATTCTTATCATATTCTTCTTCTTCTTCTTCTTGTTCTTCAAGAAGAATGAAGCTTGCTAGCTTCAATGGTGACTTGAGAAAAAGAGTGAGAAATCCAATTCTAAAGTGAACCCACTTCCTATTTCTTCATCCTCTACCACTTGCCAAGTAGTATAGGGTGTTTTCTTCACAAGTTTCATGGCTTGGTGAAGTTGGAGCTTGATCTTGAGTTGCCTCGACGTAGATCATCTTCGGCATCGAAGTCGACGACCTAGCCCGCCTATTTCTCCGATGAAGCCGACGCTAAAGCCTGGGATCCGATGATCGCAGAGAGGGGACTTCATCACGGAGCTATGGAGGTGGAGGACCGGATCTACAAAGGTTGTATTTCCGTTCACTTTTAGAGTAAAGTCGTTTGCTCGCATATGTTATCGCCTAAACTCTAGTCAACGATCTAGTTTAGGGTTTATCGGCACCGGAAAATTTTGATTTTGGCATGGTTGATGCCTTGTGAGACCTCATTGGCGTGCCTAGGAACCCTTCAGTGGTATCTGAGCCTAGCTAGAGCCTTAGGCGATGCGTAGACGAAGTTAGAAACCCGAACGAACCCGAAACCCTAATCCGACCCCTTCTCTGTACAATTTTTGAAACTGTGGATTTTTCATGATTAAAAATATGCAGAAAAATAAGCAGGGTTTTATAAGAATTACTGTGCAAAACGAGGTCCTAATTCCATCATACCGTCACGGAACCGCGGCCATACCCCACATGGCGCGGCGGTTCCGCGGCCATTATGTTGCATCGTTGACCAAAATTTGCATAGTAATATTTATATTTGACTCCTGAATTTTCTGGGTAATTTTAATCTTTACTCAAGAGTTGAGTTTTCTGGGGTTGTTTTGGGGATTCGATTATTCGATCGGTTTATTTAATTTCGTCTATGTGTTTTTCCGGATAATTTTTGAATATGTTAAATAGTTGGACCAGAGATAAATACCCACTTTTTCCCCTACTGGGAAATTTCCAATTGTTGGATTTTTCCTTAGTTTAATGACGTTCTAAGTAGTGCAAGTAACGCGGTGGACTCTCTAGAAGACAACAAACCTTAACTCGATTATGTGACCGTCTTGAACTGCCCTTTGAACCTTCGGGTTTGGGGCAGTACGGCATGCCACATGTGAGGCGTTGGCTTGACCCTTCTACGGCTGGACCGTTGGTACTGAGGCATGAACTGGATGTTTTTAAACCTATTTCATGTGTTGATTTGTTTCGGGAAAACTTGGGTGTTTGAATGTTCGATCGGAAAGTTTAACATTTTCTATTTATCTGGAATGGGATACAATATGTGGAATCCACAAGTAGTTATGAGATAACTGATATGAATGTTATAAACATAGCACTTTAGTCTCACTTGATCGGTTGCCACGGAATTTTGATGCGATCAAAAGTCCGTCGCAATCACGTAGCGTACGCGGATACTCGCCGGGTAAACTTAATAGACAGCTACACCCCATAGCCCCGACCAAGTGACTGTAGGTGAACCCCGTCGCCGAAAGCATCCGTTCGGGTGCTCGCGGCAGTGGTGTTCCGCCTAGGTGAACTTCATCGACGGTATCGGGGGTGCGGCCGTCTACTGAAGTTTGCGACGAGCATTCGATCAAAATGTCGGGAATCTTGTTGAATTGCCCGACTTGATATTGAAAAGTGTTTTCGATAATGAGACTAAAATGCAGGGTTTATAATTGTTAGGCATGCGATGTCTAAGTAATTCATTTGATTAGGCATGCGATGTCTATGCAGGTTGCGGATTCCAACTGTTGTAGTTTTACACTTTCTTTTCTGTGACCGTAAGTGTAATATGTGATATCGCCGGTTTCGTTGCTATATGTCAACGACAATTAGGATACGCATGTTTACTTACGTTGATGACATGTGATGTTATGTGTTACTGGATATGTTATATTGGATTGTCGTGTTTGAATAGCCGGGTTTTTTTTAATGTGAGATGAGTGTTTTTCCATTTTCATTCATGTAAAAAACTTGTATGTAATATTCTTTTATTGGGGCACTTCCAGGTTGCGGAAGATGTCACATTTTGTATATTATTTACTTTTCCGCACTAGGATAGACCCACGGAGGAGGGCACAAGTAACCGGGTTCTGGAGTCCAGTGGGAGACCAACTCGAGGAGTCGAGTCCGGGTCTCCTAACTCTAGAATTGGTAGGGTTTCTTGCCGCTCTTGTAGGGGTCTAGGGGTGTGGGTTTTGGCTATTCATCGCGACCGTGGAATCCGTGTTTTATACTGGCTCGTATTGAAAACACGGACGTCCTAGTATATCCAATATTTCATATGATTCTTCTGCTGCGATATCTGTGATGTGATCATGTGATATGTTCTGTGATAGATACTGTATATAGTATATATGATATATTATATAGACGTTACTTATGTTTTACACCCGCGCTAGCCCTGCCCCGCTCTGCCGTTAGTTACCTAACCTAACGGTGCACGAGGGGACATCAGGCGAATGCGGATGGCATAAGTGTATGTCGTATCTATCTGTGATGTTTAGGTAACTTAAATGATGGGACTTCATTAATGTGATTAATGAAAGAAAAGAAACCTAAGATGTTGTGGAATCGAATTTCTAAATAAAACAGGTAGCTACAGTTCTTGCTTTGCATCGCGGTGTTCCTTGTAGAACATCCTGCACCTTATTCGATAAGGAAAGGACCGAGATCCCTTCACCGGGAGTGACTCCTTTAGCAATAACTGGCAGATGCTACAACACTCGGTTTGTTTTTGATTGCTTCTATAAGTTTCTGCTTTGCACAGTGATATATATGATATATCCTGCAGCTCATTCGACGAGGAAAGGGCCGACGATCCCTTCACCGGGAGTGACCCCTTTAGCAAAACTAGAAAAGCCTAAAAAACACTCCATTTCAAAATTCATTCGATCTTACAACGATATCAAGTTCATTACGCAATAGGTTTTCAGAAAAACCTGTCGTAGCCCTCCGTCATTTTAGATGAGTCCTGCTTAGTATTCGTGCTGCGTTTGTTGACCTTGTCAAGGCGCAGTGTGCGGTAGTTAACCAGTATTTATCTGTTTATGCATATGATGCAGATTGGGTTAGGGTAGTCGTGCGGCCTTGTTGACCTTGTCAAGGGTCGTACGGGTGGGTTTGATTCAATCAAGAAATGACGGGTTGAACTTGACTTGCGGTCTATGGTTTGTTGACCTTGTCAAGGTCATAGATCGTTCGGGGCAAAATATTATCGGGAATTTCAAGTTTTGAAATTTGCAATGAGATTGCATACCTTCTATGAGATAGTTGGATCCCGATACCCGCTGCGAGTAAGAGTTACTCCTGGGAGAGTTTTACACATTACGATTAGCCGATCAAGTAGGTGTCTAGAAAGGTGTCAACGGGGTTACGCCTCTGGGAAAATGAGGTTTACATTAATTAGGTCCGTGCGAAAGCACGGGACACCTCCCTCAAAGTACCGACACTGGCCTGGCTGAAAGATTGGCGAACTTGTAGCGTGTAATTAATCCCGGCTAGTCTTTCCTTTTAGGGTTTGAAGGAAGATTTGATAAAAACAGTGGGAGCCATCCTGATTAGATAAAATAATAACCAATCTGATCTTGCAAGAGCATACGCTGAGTGTCTTCTTCTTCTCTCTCTCTCCAGGTAGCGACCATGTCACGCCTTAATCAAGATAATAATACGGAATATTGACGGAACCCGCTTGTTATACTGAGCTGGGGAACGTTGGTCCCACTCCAACTTATAATTGTTATAAGACAGAGCAGGAAATAGGGGAATACCAGATTTCCCATGCCGCCCAAATGAAGAGAGTGCATGCTGATGCATCATCTTCGGGTGTGTTCATTATACAGAACTGTTTCTCAGTATTCTTTACGTCCTGGGTATGTGATACCAGATCAGGATCCCGCATATGTAATTTGTTACATGGGCTACAGATAGGTAAAGAACTGAGAACGGGTGATAAGTTTCATGAGACAGAAAACGGGGCGTGTTGCAGCCAATTCTGTTGGTCACTGTCACCCTGTATGACCAGTACATTATTCTGAATGAATGTTATTAGATACCGAACCTGATATACAAAATCATATCAGTCTCTTTATTAGTAAAGAAATGATAAAATTTTGTATTGTTGGATAATGTTTTGAACATTTCCTATATCAAAAGTTGATCAGTTCAGGCACGTTATCTAAAAGCATTAATGTTCTAAATCAAACTGCAGTTCTTAGTATAAAGAACACACACAAAAGGAACAGTTCAGAAATGAACAGATCCTTCTTGATGTGTTGTAGACTAGGTCAGATCAATATGACCCGACTAGCTAAAGTTACATTTAGATGCATATTTAAATCAGTTTGAATTTACATCTTATGAAACTTGCCAGTCATGTCACAAAGATAAGATGACCATAGCTCCGTTTATTGCAAGCAGAGAAAGAGTTAGTTGAACTCTTGGGATGATACATGTTGATGTATGAAGGTCCCCTGTCTATAAATACCAAGACCGGTTCTTTTTACTTCATTATATTCTCTGATGATCTTTCGAGATTCAGACCTATGTTCCTGTTGAAACATAAGTCCGAACCTTTTGAGATATTCACAGAATATAAGTTAGAAGTAGAGAACCAAAATACGGGTATAAGTATTATGTCCTATGATGAGATCGGGGAGGAGAATACTTGTGCATGGAATTCCTGGACTATTCTAAAGGAGAATGAGATTCTCTCTCAGCATTACTCCTCCGAATACACCATAGCACGTTGGTGTATCGGGGCGGAGCAATCACACCCTATATGATAAGGTGTCCTCTATGATGAGTACTACTGAGTTACCTATTTCTTTTTGGGAGTTATGCGCTTGGGAAGCTGCATACCTATTGAATAGGGTTCCAATCAAATCAGTTGCCTACCGCTTCATATGTGATATGGAAAGGGAAGAACCCATATCTTAAGTTGGTTAAGATTTGGGGTTGTCCGGGCTATGTCTAAAAGCATAATCCGGACAAGCTCGAGGCAAGGTCTGTTATGTACAACTGGAAAGGTTCCAGCTATGCAAACTACAGCAGATGATTTGGTAGAACCAAAGGATTCAGTAGATTCCAACGAACCTCAGCCTCTCCGCCGATCTAGTAGGGTTCCTCACCCACCTGAGAGATACTTTGGTTTCTCTATGACAGTGGGAGCGAGGATTGCATCATGAGATGATGACCCAACTAGTTTTGAGCTGGCCATCAAGAGTGGGACTCTATAAGAATGGCTAGATGTTTATCGATCTGAGATGGAATCCTTATACACCAACAAAGTATGGACTTTGGTTGCTATATCTGAAGGGTTAAATTCCCATCAGGAGCAAGTATATCTTGAGAAGATTACTTGGTGTGCAAGGAAAAGTTGAGACTTTCAAACCTAGACTTGTCAAAGGTTTGCATCATAGACCAAGTTGTGGCTAATGATGAAACCTTTTCTGGGGCCTATGCTTAAGTCCATCCAGATCCTACTTGCCACGGCTGCATACCATGAGTACGATATCTGGTGGTTGGGTGTCATGACTGCTTTTCTAAATGATGTTTTAGAAGAGAACGTCTATAAGTACACAACCAGAGGGCTTCGTAAACAGTGGGAGCAGCGAAAACGTGTGAAAGATGTTTTATGTGATAAAGCAGGCATCGCGGAGTTGGAACGTCTGTTTTGATTTGTTAGTCAAAGAGTTTGACATCATCAAAATGGTATATGAACCTTGCATATACAAAAAGGTAGTAAGGAGTATGGTAGTGATTCTCGTAGAGTACGTGGATGACATACTCTTGATAGGAAAGGAGTTTCCTATGCTACGCTCGGTCAATCTCCGCTTATCATAAGGATTCTCCATATAGGATCAAAGTGATACCTACTAAATCCTGGGTTTTGGATCTATGAGATAGATCTAATTGGATATTAGGATACTCACTAGTTGTAGTAAGATGGTATCAATTGGTCATGGGGAGAATCACAGGAAGTGTTCCAGGGTGATAAGGACGACTGAAAGTTAGTCACAGGCATTGTCTTTACCCTCAGTAAAGGGACGGTATGTTGGAAGAGTTCCAAGCTAGATATTGTGGCATACTAGACGATAAAGGCTGGATACATCGCTATTTAAGATGCTACCAAAAAGGCAGTTTGGGTGTATATTGGTTCATGAGATGAACTAGGTTCCTACCATTGTGTGACAATGGAAGTGTGGCTTTGGCCTAGGAACCCCGGTCCCATCAGTGATCCAGACATATTCTGAGGCAGTGTCACTTGATCATGGAGATGGTTGATCTCCAAGGGATCGAGGTTAGGAGAGTAGACTCATAGGACAACACGGCGGATCCACTCACAAAGGCCTTTTCCCAGAGAGAGACTTTTATGGGATGGTTGAGTATGAGATACTACAACCACTGCTACAGATGGCCCTAGTGCAAGTGGGAGATTGTTAGTTATATGTATGCCCTAGAGGCCATTACTGTACATAGGATGTATAATGTAGTGGATGCTGGGACATATATTGGGAGGACTTTCTTGCTCGACATGATAGTATGCTATCTGGTTACTCTTTACCTTAACGTGTATACTGATTGTCTCTCTGATTACATGTTGGTAAAGCCCTTAGGATCTGTACTTGACTACCTGGACTATGATGCGGATCATACTAGTGGGGACATGGTAGTCCATAAGTACATCCTTCAAAGTCCCTAGTCGTGGGTGTATCGAGACGGGGCATCGATATACCAGAGTAGACTAGCGTATACCTTCTTGACCCATACAGATGGGCGATGGATGATCCCATATCCATTGGTGTTTGACATCAGAGATGATATACGGGTGCTCAGTGGAGACTGGGTACACTGGACGGACTCGCCGAGAACTCCCAGATGGTATTATACCTTACGTCAGATGGCAGTTCTCTGGTGACACTGGTACAGGTTAGTCTGTAGACCCGAGATCGTCATAGAGTCTTGTGTGATTCCCACTATGCTTTGATTTCCACCTTACCATGTCCAAGAGGGCGTGCAAAACGGTGGTTTTTGGGTACAGTCCCGAATCACATGGAGGCAATGAGCGATAGGAGGGGATTCGTCTCTCCCGGTATAGGGAGTTGATGTTGCGCTGTGTTCGATTGGCTATAACCGGAAATCCCTGGCCAGGGTTGCTAAGATTTACTGGTAAGTGTTACCAGTAGTTTCTCGAACTGTTATAGATCTCATATCGACACGACTTATCCAGCTACTGGGGTCTGACGTTTACCACCCCTAGGCAAGATATGCGACATATCAGACGAACAGACCTGACTGTATGGTAAGTGTTACTGGTTGGATTCACAGGAGTGTGAGCGGGCTTGCTCGCCGATCTTCTGATCGTTCAATACCCGGGTGGCCGTTACGTTTAGCAGACTGCTTGCGGCTTGTGGGTGTTTGATATGATCATCACCTGCTGCCGGCGTATTGACGAGTCTTTACAGTCCTACACAGAGGTTTCCTGGCTCTAGCGAAACGAAATAGGAGCGCATATGAGATATGTGCGGGACTGAGAATAATACCAGTATGTGATACTGTATTCTATTCTCGCGATTTGTGACAGTGATCGGTTATATGCGATATAGCCGGGTTATCGGATCAAGTGTTGATTCGATAAGTTGTTACTATTGATATTAGTCGGTTATATGAGATATGACCGGATCGTTAAATCAAGTGTTGATTTAATGATTTAATGTATAATTATATATTTGATATATTACTTTACATTAACTAGTATTTGTTCACTTAAGATGGATTTTCTCACTTGATGTGCACATTGTATATATGATATAGTTTTGTGCACTAGTTTGTATCATGTTTGATGATACATGCAAACTTGGTATATGTTTGATTTAAACCTTGGTTAAGTAAATGGTTAGGGTTTTTATTTATTCATTTATTTATTTATTTTGGCAAAAAGAGAAATGGTGGTTTGCTTTGTTTTATAGTTGAAGCTTCATGAAGCTTTGAAAAAGTCTACCATTTTTGTTTCATGCTAAACCTAACCATTCACCTAACCTTAGTTTATTCTCTACACTTAACCATGGTTGCTAATATGATAAGAATGACTTATTTTCTATTTTCCAATAATTCTTATCATATTCTTTTTCTTCTTCTTCTTCTTCTTCAAGAAGAATGAAGCTTGCTAGCTTCAATGGTGACTTGAGAAAAAGAGTGAGAAATCCAATTCTAAAGTGAACCCACTTCCTATTTCTTCATCCTCTACCACTTGCCAAGTAGTACAGGGTGTTTTCTTCACAAGTTTCATGGCTTGGTGAAGTTGGAGCTTGATCTTGAGTTGCCTCGACGTAGATCATATTCAGCATCGAAGTCGACGACCTAGCCCGCCCATTTCTCCGATGAAGCCGACGCTAGAGCCCGGGATCCGATGATTGCAGCGAGGGAACTTCATCACGGAGCTATGGAGGTGGAGGACCGGATCTACAAAGGTTGTATTTCTGTTCACTTTTAGAGTAAAGTCGTTTGCTCGCATATGTTATCGCCTAAACTCTAGTCAACGATCTAGTTTAGGGTTTCTCGGCACCGGAAAATTTTGATTTTGGCATGGTTGATGCCTTGTAAGACCTTATTAGCGTGCCTAAGAACCTTTCAATGTGGACGTGACTGGCACTTAAATTACGCAACGTCTAGAGGTGTAATACAATCTAAGTAAGCCAAAGCCCCGAAATCTAAACCATTTAATGAGAATAGAGTAAAGGAAAACTTGATTGAAATTTAAGTTAGCATAGAAAATCACTTTGAAAGTCTTATAATAAGCTCAAGTTTTTTATAAAAATTTCGGCAGAGTTTTCTTTGTAAACACTGGCCCCAAACGGGTGCAAAACATAGATACATTTAAGAAATGAATAAAGGCATCCCTACGCGGGAGCTAGCTCTTCGCCGAGGGCGGAATCACAATCACATGCAATATATATCATCATAATATGAGATAAGCATCTGAAAGAAAGAAATAAAAAAATACCACGTCGGCTGAAGTGAGTATCGACACCAGAAATAGAATACATACAAATCTCACAAGCCCACCATCTAAGTCCAATATACAACTGGTGGAAAACGGTAGATAAGGTAGATGGAGTGTACTAGATACAATAATAATACACAAGGTGGAAATAAAATATCCTCGCAACCCATCTATGAGCAAGCCACAAGTCAAAGCAAATGAAGCAAAATGAGGAAGTACGCTCACCGCTACTGTGCTGACGGGTTAGAACTACAAGATACTGTGGCATAACGGGGGTGAGTTGCCAACTCGTGAGTAGTAAGTAATATCTAATAAGGCTATTGTAATAATGCACACAAATGCGTCACAACCTACATATACCAATATGATGCGATGCACTAGTATCAATGCAACACGAATGGATAATCAACACGAAATCCAGATATAACTGATATGAGAAGATCTATATCCTTATCTCACTAAAACATTTGTGTAATAAAAACTAGAGTATCATCCGTGAAATCAAAGGAAAAGTCCGTGTCAAGCATCGACACAATATCCTCAATATCTCGGGCCCCGTCAGTTCGGATCCGGTCCTCCACCTCCATAGATTAGGTTGGTATGGAAAGACAATATTTCTCACCGCTTTTTATGCCCTAATTAAGAACTATTTAGGTGTTAAAGATAATATTTAACAAAGGGGATTAACACGATCAGGAAGAAACTAGGTTTCTTCCTCTTGTTCCTTGTCCGTCCTTTCTAACTCTTACCCTAACCTCCATGGAAAATGTACACAACGGGTCTTTAACTATGGTATCACCGCTACCTCATAGGATAGAGTGCCATAGTGAGCGGTGTGTGTATGTATGCATAGAGTCCTATTTAAAATGTATGACGGGCAAGAAAAGGGTGAGAGATTTTCAACTCTCAAACCTCCCCAAACCCAACCCTAACAAGTGATGAACTACTCACTCATTAGAGAATTGATAAAAGAGTTCATTTTTGTTTGTTTTTAATAACCTAATTAACTAGCGGAGAATAACTACGGCAGATATAGAATTTATAATTAGGGCAGAATAGAAATTAAACTAAGGAAAGATAAAGAAAAACTTACTTTTTATTTAATGCACTCTTCAAACATTTACAGGGAATAAAAATTCTAAATTAAGAATTAAAAAGAGCCATGCTCCAAAAAGAGCTGTAGGGTTCCTATTTATAGATTATAGAAACCCTAGGGTTTACATCTGATCCATATCTAAATTTACAAAACTGCCCTGAGAAGCCTGGTCAACGCACCGCCACCCACCGTCAAAATGCGCCGACACGTGCTCAGCACGGCCGCGGATCCACGGCTATATGCCTTGTTTGGCCACGGATCCGTGGCCATATGCCTTGTTTGGCCGCGAATCCGCGGCCATATGGTGGGGTCTTTGGCTGAAATCTTCTGGGCTGCTTCCTGTTGCATTTTACTTCTGGTTTCTTCACTTGGGGTCTTTGGTGTTTTAATGGATCAAGCTAGATGATGTAAATAAATTGATGAAGGGGCCATGGCTTCACTCTTGATATGATGAACTCTTAGGACTATTTGTGTTGGAGTTTGAAGGGAAAAGTGTTTGTTCAGTCGTGAAAAGAGAAAGAATATGGTAATTTAGAAAAAGGAGTTAGATAGAAAAGGGTGAGGTGGAGGTGTCAACCATGAAGGATGTGGTGGAGAGTGGTAAGATGGTGGTGTAAAGTGAGAAGGAGGAGGTAGTGGGAAGAGAGCATAGGTGAGGGTGTGTTAGAGGTGAGGGTTTAGCCAAGCATAAACATATACCCACCCATCATTTAAAAAGAAATATGAAATAAAAACAATATTTTTAAATAAGTGCCCTCATTTTAAAATCCAATATATTTTACCAATAATTACCCCTTTCAAATAAATACCTTTATGTTACCACAAATCTAAACTCTTTATTTTAAATGAATTAAAATACTTATCATAATACTTTAAATATCATTATCTTAATGTAAAATATCATGTCATGTTAAAATATAATTTTTATGATATCACCATTTTTCTCCATTTTTACCAAAATAAGTACATTTTTGCGGATATAAATCCGATACCAAAATTCATATACAATATCATTTTTGTAAATTCATTATCTCCATATTTAGAATTATAAATTAATATTTATAATTTTCCAAATTATTACAGAAACAAAAGGTGTTTGTTGCTCAACATGCTATCTTTTTAGAAAAGAAATTTCTTATGAAAGAAATTAGTGGTAATGAGGTAGAACTTGAATAAGTTCTATCTACACAAACTACAACTGATGATTTGGTAGAACCGGAGGATTTAATAGTCCCCGACGAACCGCAACCACTTCGCAGATCTAGTAGGGTTCTTCATCCACCTGAGAGATACTACGGTTTTCTCGTAGATGGTGGGAGCGAGGATTGCATCATGGAAGATAATGACCTAACTAGTTTCGAGCAGCCCATCACAAGTGGGGACTCTGTGAAATGGCTGCATGCTTGATTGAAGTAGAAAAACTGCGATATGTTTTATGATATGCGTTCTACTTTGTTCTCTACTTACCGCGATCAAGACGGTTTCGCTTGTAGCTAGCCGGTTGAGTATGAGTCGTCCACTGAGAGATGGTTCGTATTGTTTGTTCTTTCTTTAGACGAGTTAATTACATTATATATGTTTATGTTCAATTCTATCCTACGTATTCGTATTTATGTTCAAGTAAGCTTGTTAGGGTTAAGGTTGGTTAGTAGAGTTAGGATTGGTCTTGTACTTTTCTTTTGCCATTCTTAAAACGATGTTAGGATAATCGAACATAGCGGGGATTAGGAGGACATAGGAATGGGATTTGCGAGTTTAAGCAAGCTTTCCAATGCTAAATCCAATCCTGGTGCCCCTTGTCCTTCCGCTGCATGCGTTTATTTCCAACCCTAGGCCAAACACCCACAACCATGTATCCAATTAAGTCACAACTACATGTCATGTTGTAGTGCACCCAAAAGACTTCTCGACTTAGGTCGCTGCTATATGTCATGTATAGCGCTCCTAAGTGAGGGAGTTGTATTTGTTTGGTCTAGGTTCGTTTCAAGGTGTTTGGCGAAGAGAAGCACAAAGCATTTTTCCGTCCCTCATACTAACCTTCCTTAGCCCTAAAAAGTGTGGAAATTATTCACACATTTAAATGAAAATAAAAACAAAAAAAAGAAAAGAAAGAAAAGAGAATATACGGTTTTACAAAGATGTAAGCTAACTACTTGGGCCATCACCTAAGCAAGAGACTCCATATAGTATCATGGCTTGAAGATACGGATAAGGAAAGAAGGAAAATAAAATAAGAAATAACAACTACTTAACAACATTAAGTAAAATTACATTAGGAATTAAAAATACAATACAAGGAAATAAAAATACAAGATAAGAAAAATAACCCTCATCTTCATCCACTCAAGAGCTCTCACTACACTTTAATGGAGGAAAGATGAAGAAGAAGAAGAACTACAAACTAAACTACACTAAAATCTAACTAAAGAAGAAGCATCCTTGGTTGGGCACAAAACTGGAGTATTTATAGGCAGAGAGCTAAAACCCTAGACCCATATTCTGAGCCTTGATGTAATTACCAAACTACCCTCAAAACACGGCAAAGAGTTGACACGATTGCGCCATGGAATCGCCGTGTAAACGTCATATTGGACGCGGTTCCGCGGCGGTTTGGAGGAATTAATTTGTCTTTTTTTCTGGGCTTCCCCATGTTGCATTGTTCTTCTGTTTTATAGGTCCAAAATTGCAAAATTGTTCCAAGATTTCTTCAGATTTTCAACAGTCCAAATTGGCTTCACTTTTAATTCATTTGACCTATATCTCCCTCGAGCTCCGCGTTATCAACTTGATTCTCGTCCTACCCCTCTCGTGCTCTATGCTTGACCTGTTAGTTATATGTATGCCCTAGAGGCTATTACTGTACATACGATATATATTGTAGTGGATGCTTGGACATATATAGGAAAGACTTTCTTGCTCGACATGATAGTATGCTATCTGGTTGAACTTTATCGTAACATGTACACTTATTGTCTCTCTATTACATATTGATAAAGCCCTTAGGATGAGTACTTGACTACCAGGATTATGATGCAGATCATACTAGTGGGGACAAGAGTAGTCGGTAAGTACATCCTTCAAATGTTCCTAGTAGTGGGAGTATCGAGATAGGGTATCGATATTCCAGAGTAGACTAGTGTATACGCTTCTCGACCCATATGATGGGCGATGGATGATCCCATATCCATTGGTGTTTGACATCAAAGATGGTATACGGGTGCTCAGTGGAGACTGGGTACACTGAACGGACTCGCCGAGAACTCCTAGATGGTATTATACCTATCGTCAGATAGCAGTTCTCTGGTGACACTGGTATAAGTTAGTCTGTCGACTCGAGATCGTCATAGAGTCTTGTATGATTCCTACTGTGCTTTGATTTCTACCTTACCACGTTTAAGAGATTGTGCAAAACGGTGGTTTTTGGGTACAGTCCCGAGTCACATGGAGGCAATGAGCGAAAGGAGGGGATTCTTCTCTCCCGGTATTCGGGGTTGATGTTGCGCTATGCTCGATTGGCCATAACAGGAAATCCCTGCCCAGGGTTGCTGATATCTACTGGTAAGTGATATCAGTAGTTTCTCGAACCGTTATAGACCTTGCATCAGTATGACTTATCTGGCTATTGGGGTCTGACATTATACCACCCCCAGGCTGTGATATGCGACATATCAGTCGAAGATACCGGACAGTACGGTAGTGTTACTGATTAGATTTGCAGGAGTATGAGAAGGCATGCTTGTTGATCTTCTAACCACTCAATACCCGGGTGGCCGTTATGTTAAGCAGACTGCTTGCGGTTTGTAGGTGATTGATATGATCACCACGTATTGCCGGCATATTGATGAGTCTTTAGAGTCCTACACAGAGGTTTTCTGGCTCAAGCGAAACGAAGTAGAGCACATATGTGATATGTGCAGGACCGAGATTAATGCGCGTATGTGATACCGCATTCTGTTCTCGTGATATGTGATACCGGTCTCTTATATGTGATATAGCCGGATTATCGAATCAATGTAGATTCGATAAGTTGATACAATTGATATTAGTCGGTTGTATATGATATAGCCGGATTATTAAATCGAGTGTTGATTTAATAATTTAATGTATAATTATATATTTGATATATTAACTTACATTAACTAATATTAGCACACTTAAGATTTCTTTTTCTTACTTGTGTACACTTAGTATATATGTGATATATATTAATGTACATTATTTTGTGTCAGGCTTGATGCCACATGCTACATAGGTGTATGAGATTTACACCATGCTTATAATAATGTGAGGGTTTTTTTTAATTTAAAGTAAATCCAATTAGTTGGAAATTGTTACATGGTTGAAGCTTGTAGAAGCTTGTGGAACCATTGATTAAGTCCACTAATTTTGTTTTACTTGAACATATTTATTAACCCAACCATTATTGTTTACCCATGGTTTAGTCTCTACATGAGTTAGTATATGATACTAACTCACCTATGGTTGCTATTCTCACTCATTATTCCATTCACACTTCATCTTCTTCCTCATCTCCAAAAAGCTTTCTAGCTTCAAGAGAGGTGAAGAAAAATAGTGAGAAAATAATTTCTAAAGTGAGAAAAATTTCTACTTCATCAACCTTTTCTCTACTAGCCATTTAGATTGGGTTATTTCTTCACTAGTTCATCACTTAGTGAAGAGCTAGCTTGAGTTAGTGTCTTCTCGACGTAGATCATCTTCGACCTCGAAGACTTCAAGCAAGCTTGTTCATTTCACCTTGTGGAGCCTCACTAGAGTCCGGAAGATCACTACTTGGAGCAAAGGGACTACTACACGGTGTTATTGAAGTGAAGGACCGGTCTACAAAGATTGTATTCCTCGTTCACTTAGATGTAAATATGTTTACATGCTTGTTCGTCTAATTCTCTAGTTTAGATTCTAGCGTTAGGGTTCTTTAGCGTGCCAATTTTTTGAAAACGGCATGGTCGATTCCTCCTGAAACCCAGTGACCGCCTAGGGAACCTTGCAGTGGTTTCAGAGAATTAGACGATGTTGTAGTATTACAAAACCGAAACAACTCTGAAACACTCGAAACATTAACCCAGTTTCTGTCGATTTTTTCTGAGTGTCTAAATTTTTTTTAAGCAGTTACAGAATGTTATATGAGATGTAACATGAACACAATAGAAACTTGAACCCTCCTCGCCAGAATTTGGCCAGCCACATAGCTTGAAATTCCAGCCTGGCCGGTTTTTCCAAGGTATATTGGCTTCAAATTTTTGTGTTGTTCCAATCTCTGGGTTATGGTATTTCTGGTGTTGCTTGTTTTTGCTAAAAGTTCATGTGATATTATCTTTAAGTAAAGGAAATTTGGAGTGTTTCGTAATCATAATTCTAACATCATTTCGGGTTAATTAGACAACGTTAAAATGTTCGAACGGATATCAATAACCCAATTTTTCCCTCGCTGGAAATTTTCCAAGAGTTGGATTTTTTCCAAGTTTAAAATCTTCAGAAAACCATGCAGCTGTTTTCTGTGGACCCTTTAGAAGAACGAAACCCTAACTCAATTCTGTGACCGTCGGAACCACCATCAAACCCTTGGGTTTGCTGTAGTTCTGCGGCGCCATAGGTGAGGCAAGGGTTGATCGTTCTACATATGGTCCATAGCTGCTGTGGCATGTTCTTGGTACTTTTTAAATTCCGCTCATGTGTTGAGCTCTTTGGGAAATTTTCGGTGTTTATTGATTCGATCGAAAAGTTTAACATCGTCTAGCTATCTGTGAAATGTGATACAATACGTGGAATCCACAATAATTAGTTATGTGATAACTAATTTGAATTTTATAAGTCTAGCAATTAAGTCTCATTTGATCGGTTGCCACGGAATTTTGATGTGGATCAAAAGTCCGTCGCAATTACGTAGTGTACGCGGATACTCCCCGGGTAACCTTAGTAGATAGCCACGCCCCCTAACCCCGACCAAGTGACTGTAGGAGGACCCCATTGCCAAAAGCATCCGTCCGGGTGCTCACGGCCGCGGTGTTCCGCCTAAGTGCACTTTCTCGATGGCATCGGGGTTGCGGCCGTCTACTAAAGCTTTTGACGAGCATTCGATCAGGTTGTCGGGAATCTTGTTGAATTACGTGACTGGTTATTGAAAGGTGTTTTCAATATCGAGAGTAAAATGTGGGGTTTATAATTGTTAAGCATATGATGTCTAAGGAATTCATTGGGTTAGGTATAAAATCCAAACTATGTGATACATTAGGTTTATGATGTCTTAGGTGGTTGCGGATTCCAATTGTTGTAGTTTTCACCTTCTTTTCTGCGACCGTAAGTGTAATATGTGGTGTATCGCCGGTTTCATTGCTATATGTCAACAACAATTGGGATACGCATATTTACTTACGTTGATGACATGTGATGTTATGTGTTGCTGTGATATGTGAATTGGACCGTCGTGTTTGAATAGCTGGGTTTTTTTTATGTGAGATGAGAGTTTTTCATTTTCATTCATGTAAAAACTTGTATGTAATATTCTTTTATTGGGTCACTTCCGGGTTGTGGATGATGTCACCATTGATGTATATTATTTACTTTTCCGCATTAGGATAGACCCAAGGTGGGGAGCAGAAGTAACCGGGTTCTAGAGTCCAGTGGGAGACAATCTTGAGCAGTCGAGACCGGGTCTCCTAACTCTAGAATTGGTAGGGTTGCTTGCCGCTCTCGTAGGGGTCTAGGGATATGGGTTTGGCTATTCATCGCGACCGTGGAATCCGTGTTTTTTACTGGCTTAATTTAAAACACGGAAATCCTAGTATATCCAACATTTCATATGTTATCTTCTGCTGCTGATATTCTGTGATGTGATCACTTGATATTCTGAGACGAATGCTTATATTATATATATGATATATAATAAATATTGTTGCTTTCGTTTCTTCTGTGATGCTTAGGAAGCATAATTGATGGGACTTCATTAATGAGAATAATGAAATAAAAGAAAGCTAAAGATGTAATGCAGAATCTTATCTTAAAAACTGGTAGCTCTACTTCTTGCTTTGCATAGCGGTATTCCTTGTAGGATATCCAGCACCTTATTCGATAAGGGAAGAGCCGATATCCCTTCACTGGGAGTGACCTCTTTAGCGAAACTAGCAGATGCTACAACCCACTCGGTTTTGTCTTTTGATTGCTTTTTTAGTTCATGCTTTGCGTAGTGGTATTTGTGAAATATCCAGCATCTCATTCGATGGGGAAAGAGCCGAGATCCCTTCACCGGGAGTGACCTCTTTAGCAAAACTAGTAAAAACCTCAAAAACACTCCTTTTCAAAATTGCTCGATTCTGCAACGATATCAAGTTCATTACACAAAAGGTTTTCTAAAAAACCTGTCGTTGCCCTCTGTAACGTTTTGAAAATCATTTCGGTGAAATTTCGAAAAAACGGTAAAATAAGAGGGTTTTCTGTAAAAAGTCAAAATACAAATATCTTATTATAAAAATTAAATATACATATTCTAGCTATGAAATTGCTATTATTTGGTATTTATTGAGCCGCGGGTGAAATTTCAAATTTTCTGAAAAAAATATTATTTTATTATTATTTTAAGCCGTCACTAATACATTTAATTAGGGAAAATTACAAATTGGAATGAGTTGAAACAAATTTTGTGCATCATAAAACATTAAATAAAATTTTATCATGTGGTTTTTGGAACGAAATCATTTGCCAAAACGGTTTAGAAATTATTGAAGAAAAAAGGCTTTTTTTTAGCGTAAATGGATGTTTGGGGTATTGTATTTATCATTTTTCATCACCCCACACCCGTACCCACACCCACACACCCCCATTCACTTACCCCCTTGAAGAATTCAGCATCCCCCTCTTTTGTCCCCACTTGGATTTCAAAGGAAATGAAATGAAAGAAAAGAAAAGAAAAGAGTAGAAAATGATATAATTTGAGTTGACTTTGACTTGAACTAACTTTCTCCACCTCACTCTCTCTCCTCCCTCACCCAACCCCCCCACAATCTGGCCGAAACCAGCAACCCCCAACAGCCCCCTTTTCCTCTTCTCCTCTCTTTGTTCCATCAAAGAAAATCCAAAGAAAAATCCACTAAAAATCAAGCAAAAATCCAAATCAAAATCCGACTCCTACCCATTTTAGCTTAGCCCGTATAGCATGGATTTTGGTGACAAGGGAGCATTTTGGAGGGCTATGTGTGCTTGTGGGATCTTCAATTTGTTTGGGTAAATTCTAACCCTTTTGCTTAAATTGTTGTTAATTGCTTGTAGTTAACTTAATTAAGTGTTAATTTGGTTTTATGTGGGTTCAATTGTATGATTAAGGAATTCTAGTTAGGGTTTTGTTTTGAAATTTGGTTGTGATCACTTGTGCATGGTTTGTGATGTGAGCTAACATCTTGAAAAATTGTTAAAATTTATCTAGTTGCATATTACAAGTTGTTACTTGAAAAATGTCCAAATTAAGCTTTTTTGTGCAAACTAGGGTTTTATGAAATGCATTTATATGTGAGATTAAAAATATGGTTAGGGTTTTTATCATATTATTAACTTTATTAAGTGTAGTTTAACACTTTAGTTCATGAAAATCCAACCTAAATTGTAGTTTGCGCATTTTTTTTGCTATGAAATTATTAAAAAAAGGGTATTTTGTAAACTAGAATATTAGGGTTTTTGGAATTTAATGAGATTAAATTCCGGAAATTGTTTCTATGACTTATTTAAGATATTTAATAAATATATTGGCCGCTACATTCATTTAAACATCCTGTTTTGTACAAAAAACGGCGAATTGTGCTTGCTAGATTTTCGGAAAAGTGACTTTTTAAGTAAAGTTGGGGTTTTTGTGAGTTTTAATCTAGTTTACATTAAAATTAGTGTTCGTGAATGTGCAAATGAGTGTGATTGGATTTTTCTCGATGGTTTGACGTTTGTACATCGACATCGAGGGTTGGTTTGACTATTCTTGCATGCGTAGGCGATAGGTTTGGACCTATGCGTGATACGCGTGCCGATTTGATTTTCGTATGCCGTTTCGATTTCGAATTTAGTTTTAATGCGATACGGTGCGTTATGATATGTAGGTACCCCATGCGGACTTCGAGACGACAAGCAAGCGCGTGGCGACGTCGGCACCGGCTAGTAAGGACCAGGTGAGTAGATTTCTATCTACGGGGAGAAGTCGGGTGGATGGCGTATAGCACCCCCGCAGTCCGTGGTGGTGTATACGGATGCGTATACACACCAACAATTATTATATGTTATTTGGGATTAATAACGTTGCTTAGGATGGATATTGGTGTGTTGGATTACCTTAGTGTTGCGAACCCTAGGGTAGTGTTGCACTACACATACACACATACATACTTGCATACATTCCTATTGATATGTGCTCATGGGATTCTTTATAGTTATGGGTTCACATGGGTATGGGACTATGTGTTCACATACGGATTTGAGGATGATACTTGGGATTGAGCTGAGTCGATGAGATTTGATTTGAGGCCGTGAGATCGGTGATATAGCAGGGTTCGTATTTGAGATACGACATGACGTTGTAGCGGGTCCTTGACGTAGTGTTTCACACACGTCCATGCATACGTAGGCGGTATCAGTATGGTACTAGACGTAGATCAGTACCCCGATCATGATAATTGATAAAGAGGGTACCAGGTGAATAGTATGATGAATGTGATATTGACCCGTACCCAGATTGGGATGCCGTATGACGGATTTACGTACGAGCTATATTGATGATTGATCCGCACTCTTGACTTGGGATGCCTGATTATAGATATGGTATCGGATATGATATTATTGAGGCGGGATCACCGACTATACATATACAGGTATGTATATGTATCGACTAAGATGATAGGCGGTTCCCTTACCTGTAGTTCAGCTTATTAGTTCAGCCGTATAGTTTAGTGTAGTTGTTAGATTAGATTAGACTTCTTACCTATTTCAAAAACCAACGAATCGTGGGCATTCTTAAGACAGCCCAAGGGATCCTACGGATATTTCAAAAGACGTATCTTTTCATAAAAACACCGTAGCCCCTATTTTCAAAACCCATGATTCGTGTTATTTCAAAAGGCACCATTTGTAGGACTTATATTAGATTAATGCAGATTGTTATAGTTGCGTCTAGTTTTCAGCTCCCGCTCATTTTTGTGGTCCGCTTCGCATCGCATGCTTATTTTATGTTTCATACTCCATTAGTGATATCATGCTGTTAGGACACCAGCACCATTACCGATGATGAGTAGGTACCACGTACACTTAATTGCCGGCTCACACACATCTTCATCGGTAATTGCCATGTCACGTACACCTTAGAAAATATTATTGCTTAACTTAGCTAGATAGCTAGTAGTTTGACATAATATTAGTGTACTTACCTTATATGCCAGCTTAGATATTGTAGTTATTACTTGTCACTTCATGCATACTGTTATTCATCGTTATGCCGCAGTCATGGATTCTCATGCATATATTCACTATTTTACGTGTTATTGAGGTTTTGGATTCGGATTTCCATGAGATTTTCTGGATTTGGAAGAAAACCGCAATTTCATAAATAAACCTCTTCTCTCTTTTAAAATAAAAAGTACGGTTTTTCTATGATGTATGAGTCGTCCACCATGAGTTTGCTGATGGATTTCGAGACCCGATTCGAGGAGTGGAGGAACCGTTTCGGGTACATGGTGGGCCCGGTGCGGTACCCCGTGGCAAGAGGAATGTGGTGTTGACGTTGAGCCCGGCAGGGGAGCACTACCTACCGGTGATATTACCCGACGCGTCGGATATCCGGAGGATACCGTCGTGGTCTTGAGATGGATGGTAGGGGCCGGTCTGGACTGACGGCGCCCTAGATATTGAGATTGAGACATTGATATTTCGAGATATTGAGATTTATGTTTTGTGTCGATGCTAGACACTGTTGATACTGATTTCATTTATGATACCTCAGTTTAAAAATACAAAGGAAATCTCACTAATTTATGAAAACAGTTCTTCATTTACATGTATTCTGTTTTCATGCATTCATACCTCATTCATATGATATATTGCTACCTGAGGCACTGACACGGGCACATGAGATTACACTCGGGGTTAGATATTTACCCTAGCCTTGTTATAGGCTACGTGTTATTCATATATTTGAGGACATATTATGATCATTGACCTAGGTTGCGTTATTTATGCGTTTTCTTTGCGTAGATATTTTTCTATTCACGAGTTGGCAACTCACCCCGTTGTGCCCCAGTTTCTTGCAGGTTTGCCGTACAGGTTTCGTTACGGCTTTGCGGGCTCAGTTTCATTCGGGTGACTTGCTAGTAGGTGGGTTTTTCTTGTATCGTACCCATCATATTACCTTGTATAATATTATTCCGTTGTATCTAGTAAATTCCATCAACCAAACATGTATTTATTGAGATAGAGACCAGTGTTGTTTATTCTTTCGACCTTAGAGTCGCTCGTTATATTTCTGGTGGTTTTGAGTTTCCTTTTGAGTTTTGATCCTCGCCGTTGGCGTTGTATATTATATTGCTTGTGTGGTTGTGACCGTCGATTGACGAAGAGCTAGCTCCCGCTTGGGGATGCCTTTTTATTGATTTCGTATACTATTCATGTTGTATCCCGTTTGGGAGCCAGTATTTACAAAGGAGACTCTGCCGAAATTTTCAGTAAATTTTTGATGTTTTTAAAAAACCGCATAATTCGGCTTATGCTATTGAAACTACTTGCTTTAAGTTGGTTTTTCCTGCACTCTACTATTTTCTTGGTTTGGATTTCTGGGTTTTCTGTTTACTTAGATTACGTACGCCTCGAGACGTTCGTAGTTTAAGTGCCGGTCATGTTCCGTACTTTCGGGTCGTGACACCCTCCGTCATTTCAGATAAGTACTATTTAGTAATCGTGCGGCGTTTGTTGGCCTTTGTCAAGGCGTAGTGTGCGGTAGCTGATTAGTGCTTATCTGCTTAAGCATATGATGCGATTGAATTAGGGTAGTCGTGCGACTTTGTTGGCCTTCATCAAGGGTCGTGCAGGTGGGTTTAATTCAATCATGAATTGTACGGGTTGAACTTGACTAGCGTCCTATGGTTTGTTGGTCTTCGTAGAGGTCTTAGGAAGCTAGGGGCAAAACGTTATCAGGAATTTCAAGTGTTGAAATTTGCAATGAGATTGCATACCTTCTATGAGATAGTTGGATCCCGATACCTACTGCGAGTAAGAGTTACTCCTGCGAGAGTTTTATATATTATAATTAGCCGATCAATTTGGTGTCTAGAAAGGTGTTAATGGGGTTACGCCCCTGGGAAAATGAGGTTTATTATAATTAGGTCCGTGCGAAAGCATGGGGAACCTCCCTCAAAGTACCGACACTGGCCTGGCCGAAAGATTGGCGAACTTATAGAGTGTAATTAATCCCGGCTAGTCTTACCTTTAGGGTTTGAAGGAAGATTTGATAAAAACAGTGGGAGCCATCCTGATTAGATAAAATAATAACCAATCTAATCTTGCAAGAGCGCACGAAGAATTTTTTCTTCTCTCTCTCTCCTGGTAGCGACCATGTCATGCCTTAATCAAGATAGTAATATGGATGTTTTGACCGAACCTGCTTATTATACTGAGCTGGGGAACATTGATTCCGCTCTATCTTATAATTATTATAAGTCCGAGAAGGAAATAGGAGAATATCCGGATTCCTATGCGACCCAATCGAGTAATGAGCATGTTGATGCATATTCTTCAGGTGTGTTTGTTACTGAGAACTGTTTCTCAGTATTCTCTACGTCCTGAGTATGAGATATCGGAACAGGAACTTACATATGTAAGATGTTACGTGGGCTAAAGAAAGGTAGACAACTGAGAAGAGGTGATCATTCTCTAGAGTAGGGAATGGTGCAATTGTTGCAGCCAAAGCAGTTGGCGGATATCACCTTGTATTACCAAGTGGTAGATACCTTGATTCTTAACGAATGTTATTACATACCGAACTGATATACAACATTACAACGGTTTCTTTAATAAGTTAAAGAAGGATATAATTTTGTATTGATGGATAATGTTGTGAACATTTTCCTTAATCAAGAGTTGATTGGATCATGCACGTTATTTAATGGCATATACGTTCTAAATCAAACCACAGTTCAAAGTGCATAGAACACACACAAGAGGAGTTGTTCAGAAATGAATGAATTCTTCTTGTGGCATTGTAGACTAGGCCATATCAATGCGACACAACTAGCTAAGTGACATAAGGATGAATATTTGAATCCGTTCATATTTTCATCTTATGATACTTGCCAGTCATGTCTCAAAGGTAAAATGATCAATACTCTGTCTACTGGAAACAGAGATTGAGTTACTAAACTCTGGGACGGATACATGATGATGTATACGGTCCGATGTCTACAAATGCCAGGGCTGGTTCCTCATGCTTCATTATATTCACTGACCATCTCTCAAGATTCGACATATGTTCCTATTGAAACACAAGTCTGAAGATTTTGAGAAATTCAAATATATAAGTACGAAGTAGAGAACCAAACGGGTAGAAGTATTAAAGTCCTTTGATGTGATCGAGGAGGAAAATGCCTGGGTATGGTGTTCCTAGAGTTTCTAAAAGAAGAATTTGATTCTCTCTCAGCTTACTCTTTCGAGTACACCACAGCACAACGGTGTATCGGGGCGGAGGTATCATGCCCTATGAGATATGGCGCACTCTATGACGAGTACTGCTGAGTTGCTTGTTTCCTTTTGGAGTTATGCACTTGAGAAGCTGCATACCTATTGAATGGGGTTCCATCCAAATCAGTGCCTACCAATCCATATGAGATATGGAATGGGATGAGACCATGTCTTAAACTAGTTAAGATATGGGGTTGCCCGGCCTATGTTGAAAAGCAAAATCCGGACGGGCTCGAGGCAAGGTCAGTTCTGTATAAGTTTGTTGGATATCCCAAACATTAGCTAGGGTATATCTTTTACCATTCTTAGGAGCAAAAGGTTTTTTGTTTCTCAGCAGGCCACCTTTTTAGAAAAGGAAATTCTTGTGAAGAAATTTGTGGTCATGGGGTAGAAATGGAAGGAGTTCCACCTATACAAACTAATAGCTGATGATTTGGTGAAACCAAAGGATTCAATAGTCTCTAACGAACATCAGCCTCTCCGTGAATCTGGTAGGGTTCCCCATCCACTTGAGAGATATTACGGTCTTCTCGGTGACAGTGGGAGCGAGGATTGCATCATGGTAGATGATGGCCCAACTAGGTTCAGGCAGGCCATCACAAATGGAGACTTTATGAAATGGCTGGATGCTATGCGATCAAAGATGGAATCCATGTACACCAACAAAGTATGATTTTGAATGTTGCACCTGAAGGGGTAAAACCTATCAAGAGCAAGTGGATCTTGAGAAGATTCTTGGTGTAGATGGAAAAGTTGAGACTTTCAAAGCTATGCTTAAGTCCATCAGGATTAAAGCATGCATCGTGGAGTTGGAACATCTGTTTTGATGTGGCAGTCAAAGAGTTTGACTTCATCAAAAAGGTAGATGAACCTTGTATATACAAGAAGGTTGTAGAGAGTAAGGTTGTCTTCCTTGTATTGTACATAGATGACATACTCTTGATAGGAAAGGGTTTCCTATGCTACACTCGGTCAAGCTCCTCTTATCACGAGGATTCTCCATAGAAGATCTGGATGATACCTACTACATCTTGTGGATTATGATCTATGAGATAGATCTAAGAGGATGTTGGGAATGTCCCAAATCCAGGTACACTAACACCAAACTAAAGGGGTTTGTATAGAAGATTCTAAACGTGTGGTTCGTCGACTTACTCATGAATCATTCTCTCCAAAAAGATGTCTTCCGAGATTAATTTGGAGAGAGCTCGCGTACAAGGGATAACCTACGCTTCAGCACTAGGCTATATCATGTATGCGATGTTATGTGTCTGTTCATATCAGAATTTTGCATTATTATATTCTCCATTCTTAATCATATTGCAAATAAATAGGTGCTTTTGATCCATGTCTGCCAAATAATTGCAGGTTATAGGTTCTCAGAACAATACAGTTAAATTCAGGAAAACACGCTACAAATGTGAGACTACGACCAACAAGTAGATGAATCTGTATGATGCGCCTACCAGTTTAAGGAATAAAAAACGATCAATGAACAGTTCAATGAACAAAGTAAGAGGGCAGCACAAGATTGATGACTTCAACGTGAGGCTTACGGTAAAAGTCCACAAATTCTGCACTGTTGGAAATCTGGAATAAAGTTGAAAAGATTCTGAAGAACCAAGAGAAGAAAACAGAAGGAAATAGCAACATGAAGCAACCCTGAGGAGTTGAGCCAGAGATCCCTCAAGATGGACGCGGATCCGCGGCCGAACATGGCATTCCGCTGCGGATCCGCGGCCGTGCTGTGCACGTGCCGGTGCGCGTGTCGGTGGGTGTCGGTGCTTTGACCCGGCTTTCTTAGGGTAGTCTTGTAATTTCAAATGTGGATCAGATGTAAACCATAAGGTTTCTCCTATCTATAAATAGGGAAGCCTACAGCCTCTTTTGGGGCATGCCTCTTTTAATTCTAGATTTAAATTTTCAACTCCATTGTAATCATCAAGAGGTGTCAATAAAGTAAGTTTTTTTTATCTCGCATTCTTTTTATCCGAATTTTGTTCCTGCAATTTTTTTATCTGTCTTAATTTATCTGCAAGTTAATTAGATTATTAAAAAGAAAATTATAAAAATGAATCTCAACATAATTTCCCTAATGAGTGAGTAGTTCCTCACTTGTTAGGGTTAGGATTGGGTAGGTTTGAGAGATGGAAATCTCTCACTCCTTTCTTGCCTTTATAACTTTATAATTAGGACTTTATGTGAATCAAACACACACCGCTCACTACGGCACCCTATCCTATGAGATAGCGGTGATTCCCTAGTTAGACCGGTTGTAGTTGATTTACATAGAGGTTAGAGCTAAGAGTTAAGAAAGGACGGACAAGGACCAAAAGGAAGAAACTATGTTTCTTCCTAGTCGTGCTAATCCCCTTTGTTAACTATTAACCTAACACCTATGTTCTTAATTAGGACAAAAGAAGCAGTGAGTAGAATTCTCTTTCCAAACTAAGCTAAATCCTAACCCAACAAGGTATTAAATCAAATTAAATTCAATCTTAGATTTTATAAAAATCAAAACCTACCAAAAATAGGACTTAACTCGTAAAACAATAAGAAAAGAACACGTTTTCCCTATGGACCGACCCGTACTCAACCGGATAGCTACCAAGCGACACCGTTATTGATTGCGATATTCTTAACTTTGATTTTAAAACGCATGCAAAAAAGAACGATCAATCAAATGGCGCCGTCGTCGTGGAGACGGTAGTCTCTTTCTTTGTGTAATTTGGGGTTAATAATAAAATTAAAAATAAAAATTTTAAAAAAAAATTATAAAAATTGAAAAATTTTAAAACAAAAAAATTAAAATAAAATAAAAATAAAAATCATCTTGCTCTTCTTAAAAGGTTTTTGTGCAAGTGTGCAGGTTTGGAGCAAACTCTGTTTCAGATCTGGAGCAAGCCTAGTGAACAAATCAAGAAACAGAGGATCTTAACAGACAGTGGGGAACCAAAACACCACAGAGAAAATTTTTGGAGATCTAAACCAACAAAACCGCCACGGAACCGTAGCAGATTCAGTGGTTTTACCGCGGAACCGCGGTCAACTGGTGACATCAGCACCTAAAAATCTTTGTGAGTATCTCATTTCTCATCTACTCTCCTCTGCACTCTACTAAAAAAAAATTTCCTGCAGGTTTCTTTGCACAGATTCTCTTTCCCCTATCCAATAAATTGTTTTTGTGCGCGATTCTTTGCGCTGCCAAATAAAAACAAAATTTGCAAAGTGTTTTAGATTTTTGGTGTGTTAACTGCTTTTCATAATTAATACAGAATTTTAAGGGGCTATAACACCAATTCAGATTGGGCGGGGATTTCATTACCCTTCCTAAGACCCCAAAAAATCACTAAAAAACATATGCATCACCCTTGAGTTAATTAAAAAATATTTATACTCAGCCAACTAAGGACTGTCGTGCTCAATAGGACAAAGGAAGATTGTGGGCATTCAGTCATTTATCTAAACCTGACTTTGTGGTGCCTAGGCTAGAAAAGTGAGAAAGGTAATTTTAAAAGGCACGTCTCATGGTGATTCGTGAGCGGATCCCTCCTTTCTTCATTTGTGCTTATCTGGCCACAATTGGCGGTGAAGAGGCGATTTGGGGGATATCTCATAACTTGTCGCTTTGGAACAATTAGGAGAAGTCTAGTTGACTTAGGAGACCCTAGCTCTAGGTTTGATTATGCATGTTTAAACTGTGGTTGTTTGAAATTGTGCCGTAGTTCCGTACAATTTTTGCAAAAACTCTTTCTATAAAAAACACTTACAAAAATTTCAAAACTCCAAAAACAAACAATTTTAAAAAAAAAAAATTTAAAAAAATAAAAAAAATTAAAAAATTAGAAAATTAAAAAAAAATATCACATTCTTTTTCTTCTTTCTCTCATCACATCAAGGGTACCCTACCTCGTAAAACTCTTGCCGAACTTTGGTACCCTCAACCAGACATTACTTCCTACGCTTCTTGTTTTGATCGAATTTCGAACGACCCCTCCATACCCAAAATTTCTTTGAAAGATCGAATAGACGCGTCTAGGACAACCAGTTGAACTCCGCAATCTACCTTATATCAACCATTTCAACCTTCACCACCTTCTTACGTTGATACCCCTTTTTCGAGTCCTGTTGTAACTCCGAAACCCATGTCTATTGCTGAACATATTGAACAATCCCGTAAACGATCTTTCACCCATTTCACCACTGCGAATTCTTTGGATCAACAATTCCATTCACCTTCTTATCCAAATATTGATCCTACTCCTGTCCAACCATTCAATTCCTACCAGTCCTACCCGACTTTTGCACCTTCATAAGACATTACTTCTACACAACCATTTGGGAGTTTCACGTATCCAAACAACTTTGAATCTTAAACTGAAACCCCGTCACAACCCATGTCTAGTCTGGAACAGTCGTTGGAAGACTTTATGGTAGCCTCATGCCAACAGATGAGGGATTTGAATGCGTCCATGGCCGCCCTTATACAACCTAGTGACCCGGTAGCTAGTTTCCAACTAGCTCCAAATTTTCGAATGTATGATGAGGCAGTTGGAAAGATTGATAATTTGAGTGGAGAGAGTGAGCTGTGCACCCTTCTAAATCAAACCTTCCCATCCCCAATTGAATCCCACAATTCCGGTTTTGAATATCTATCAAGTGTTCCAAATGATTCACCAGTTGAAAATAAAACGTTTAATGAGTTGTGCAGCTTTGTAGTGTTTGATTACCCTGATTGTGAAAGGTCCCTTTCGAGTGAAACCATCACCAATCCTTTTGACCTCTACACCTCCACTCTAGAACCTGACTTGATTAATATACATGCTTTTGATGTGGTGTTTAAAAAAATTGATTTTCACTTGATTGAGGATATAGACGCTGGGAATATTTTGGATGATGAACCCTCAGATTTGGATGAGTTTCTCTCTCCAATTCATCATCCCGAGTCATTAACTGCTTTTCCCGAACTTCATATGCGTCTTGATTTTGATGAGAATTGCATGGATAAGCTAAATTTTGAGGAGAGTATTAAGGAAATTATTAAGGATGAAGCAGTTTTACTAGGAGTTGGGTTTTCCAATTCATTCTATCCCTTTCATTGACTGTGCACACCCTCCTGAATCTTTAACCGATACCCTTCCTCAATCACTTCCCTCCATCCTCGTTCCGACCTTGCAAGAAACCGTTATACATTCATTTTTTATGTCTGGTTTACCAAGTTCGACGTACCTATGTTTTCTCACGAATCTTGAGGGATTTGACCTCATTTCTCAGTGGATTGATAGATTAGCACAATCGCTTTTTACACATCGGTCATTACAAATTGTGCTAATTTATACACTCCATCTCCACCCTCAAGTTCGTATTCAACTTCTTTCTCTCACTTTCTCAGGTTCTTCTTCTATTCTTTCTATAATTTCAGTGAGTGTTGATGAATCACAATCCGATAATTCAAGTTTGATCATTCCAGAATGCCCACTTGATTTGGATACCTTTGAAAATGAGGTAGATGAGTTTTTCGAGTCTCCTACCTCCATAATTTTTGACAAATCAAGTATGATAAATTCTGGCACAAAACTTGCTGACAGCAAAATGTTCAATTACATCGATGAGAGTTTTGAAGAAGTTTTTGCTGACGAACTTGCATTCCTAAACAACATGGATTTTGTGATTAATCAACCTCCACCTATAGAAATTGAACCACCACCCTTTCTTCTTATAAAATACGAGAATGCCAATATTCCACTCATTTCTGATCATTCACATTCTCGTTTTTATTTATCATTACCTCTTATCTCCTCACATTCACGTTCATGCAAACCCTTTCCATACCACCACTTATCTCTTCCCCACTTCTTCTTGGCTCTATATAACATGTTCTTCCACCGACCTATACGTTACATTAATAAATTCTTCGAACGGTTGGTGTTGACTTTTGGTCTTTGCAGAGATTGGCATTGACCGATAACTTTGACCCCCTATTTAAAAAGCTTAGCAATGTTTAACTTAAGTTTTGGGGGGGTTATAATTTATCTCTTAAAAATAATTTTTTTTTAACTCAAATTGGTGAGCAAAAAATCAGTTTGGGGGAGATTTTCGCAATCATATTTCATGTCACCGTTAATAAATTTTTCCTCCCAAGTTTACAAGTTTATGAGATTTACAAAATGGCAACAGTAGAAATAATGTTTCACTTAAGTTTGGGGGGAACCTTTTTGTGTATATATATTTTGTTTTCTTTTTCTGTTAATAATAAAAATAAAATTTTTAAAAAAAAAGGCGTGCCGATAATTTTGACCCTCTTGGTGTAGCCTGACAGTGAGGGCATTGTCAAGTTTAAGTTTGGGGGTGTGCTCGGTAAGGTTTCTTCCTTCACATTCATATGTATATTTTTGCATTTGCATACTTATTTTAAAACCCATAAAAATTGAGAAATTTTAAAAAGTTAAAAAAAATTGAAAAATTCAATTTTGGCCATATTTGATTTAAGTTCAACATGACGGTTGAATAGTATGGAAAAGCTAGATCCTAACTTAGTAAATTAAAACCCTAAAAATAACCTTTTTTAAAGTTTAACCGTAGAAAGTATATGTCCTTGTAGATTATTTAGAAATAGGCAAATTTTGAGTTCAGTTCTTGGGCTATGTCAAAATAAGGGAAGAGTATTGAAATTTTTAATTGAAGTGTAAGTCTGAAAAATAATTCCAAACCTTAAGTCTAAATTATGAAAATATATACCCTACAATTTGCACAATCACATACCTTGAAACTTGGAATAGTAGAGGATACCTTGAAATGCACTTTTCTAAAATCCGTAGTATGAAGGAAAATAAAATTATAAGTGTGAATAAAGAGATAAAAAAATGAACACTGATTTTGTAATTACTTAAGACAGCATAAAAAAATATAGCAAGGGTGCTTTACCACCTAGTGCCTTAGACTAACTGGTTTGGGAGTCACTGTTAAGCCTTAGGTATTACAAGACGAGAAATTACTCCTAAATGCGCAAGAACATTTTGTAATCGGTCGTTTAGTACCTCAAGAAGTATTAACGGTCACATGAAGAATGTGCGAGCAATTTCATCTGTAATTCACCAACTAAAAGTATTTTGGAAGATGGACAAGAGTATGATAGCTAGAATTGAATTTCCAAGTGTAGGGGTGATACACATACACGTTGGGGTATATGATTGGGGTTTGGATGAGAGATAGGAATGAAAGATAGGGCTTACACCTTCAGTAGAGATGATAAAAATTCCTAAGTTGAGATGGAACCTTGGAAAGAAAATTCAAAAGATGCTGGAAGCTTAATGAATTTGCAGAACTTATATGATCTTAAGTTAAATAAAAAGTGAGTGTGAAAAATATGGGTTGATGATTTCTAAGTTGAAGATAATAGAATTTCTTGCTAGAATACCGAATTGAAGAATTAGAGCCAACGGCCAAATTGATCGGATTTTATGGGTAGTATCCGCTGAAAACCCTCAGGAAACAACACTCCTCCTACTAGGGATATCTAGAAGTTTAACGGCTTGTTGCAAAGCTCAGTGCAATCACGATTCCCTACGAAAGTGAGGTTAGGATTTTTCGAGAATAAAATAGTTTAGCTCGGGACGAGCAAAAGATAAGTTTGGGGGTATTTGTTCATATCAGAATTTTGCATTATTATATTCCCCATTCTTAATCATATTGCAAATAAATAGGTGATTTTGATCCATGTATGCTAAATAGTTGCAGGTTACAGGTTCTCAGAACAATACAGCGAAATTCAGGAAAAGACACTACAAATGTGAGACTACGACAAACAAGTATATGAATCTGTATGATGCCGCCTACCAGTTTAAGGAACAAACAACGATCAATGAACAGTTCAATGCACAAAGTAAGAGGGTAGCACAAGATTCAAGACTTCAAAGCGAGGCTTACGGTAAAAGTACACAAATTCTTCACTGTTGGAAATCTGGAAGAAAGTAGAAACGATTCTGAAGAACCAAGAGAAGAAAACAGAAGGAAATAGCAACATGAAGCAACCCTGAGAAGTTGAACCAGAGATCCCTCAAGATGGCTGCGGATCCGCGGCCCAACATGGCATTCCGCCGCGGATCTGCGGCCGTGCTGTGCACGTGTCGGTGCACTTGTCGGTAGGTGTCGGTGCTTTGACCCGGCTTTCTTAGGGTAGTCTTGTAATTTCAAATGTGGATCAGATGTAAACCCTAGGGTTTCTCCTATCTATAAATAGGGAAGCCTACAACCACTTTTGGAGAATGCCTCTTTTAATTCTAGATTTAAATTTTCAATTCCATTGTATTCGTCAAGAGGTGTCAATAAAGTAAGTTTTTTTTATCTCGCATTCTTTTTATCCGAATTTTCTATCTGGAATTTTTTTTATCTATCTTTATTTATCTGCAAGTTAATTAGGTTATTAAAAAGAAAATTATAAAAATGAATCTCATCATAATTTCCCTGATGAGTGAGTAGTTTCTCACTTGTTAGGGTTAGGATTGGGTAGGTTTGAGAGATGGAAATCTCTCACTCCTTTTTTGCTTTCTATACTGAATTCCGTCGATAATAGTTTTTCATAACATACAATATAAATATATTATTTATATATAAATATATACATGCATGTCACATATATAACAATAACACACTAGGCAAAAAAATAGAAGAAAAGAAGGGAAAATTTGAAAAGGAATTTTTATGACTATTAGTTGTAATTGAATAAGCTCATAGTCTCGTGTCTATAATTTTCCATCTCTCACTCCTTTTTTGCCCTTATAACTGTATAAATTAGGACTCTATGTGAATCAAACACACACCGCTCACTACGGCACCCTATCCTATGAGATAGCAGTGATTTCCTAGTTAGACCGGTTGTGGTTGATTTACATAGAGCTTAGGGCTAAGAGTTAAAAAGGATGGACAAGGACCAAAAGGAAGAAACTACGTTTCTTCTTAGTCGTGCTAATCCCCTTTGTTAACTATTACCCTACCACCTATGTTTTTAATTAGGGCAAAGGAAGCAGTGAGTATAATTCTCTTTCCAATCTAACCTAAATCCTAACCCCAGCAAGGTTTTAAATCAAATTAAATTCAATCTTAGTTTTTATAAAAATCAAAACCTACCAAAAATAGAACTTAACTCATAAGAACAATAAGAAAAGAACATGTTTTCCCTATGGACCGACCCGTACTCAACCGGCTAGCTACCAAGCGACACCGTTATTGATTGCGGTATTCTTAACTTTGATTTTAAAATGCATGCAAAAAAGAACGATCAATCAGTGCTAGACTAGACGTAGCTAAATCAGTAGGTGTAGTGACCAGGAATCAATCAGATCTTGGGAGAATAACTGGACAGCTGTGGAGGACATTCTTAATTACTTGAGAAGCACTAAAAGAATGTTCTTCGTTCTAACTTCCAGAGTGATAAGGTCGACTTAAAGTTAGTCACGGGCTTTGTCTTTACCCTCAGTAGAGGGACGGTGTGTTGGAAGAGTTCCAAGCTATATACCGTGGCAAACTAGACGATAAAGGATGAATATATCGCTGCCAACGATGCTACCAAAGAGGTTTTCTGGACATTTCTTGTTCATGAGATGAACAAGATTCCTACCATTGAGCGTCCAATAACTATTATTGTGACAATAATGGAGTTGTGGCTTTGTCCTAGGAACGCTGGTCCCATCAGCGTGTTAGTGATGTATGCCCCAGAGGCCATTATTGTATCATACTGGTTTGTATATTACTTAATGGAAGCTTAGGATATTCATAGTTGTATTGACAGTCTTGCTCAAAATGGTAGTATGCTACTTGGTTTGTTTCTACTTCAATATATGCATGTGTTTCTTTTAGTATATCGCTTATACATATTAGTAGAGCCCTTAGGATCTTGCTTGATTACCAGCGTTGTGATGACAGTCACACTAGTGGTGTTGGGTAATCTACAAGCAGATCCTTATACAAGTCCATAGTCATAGGATTATCGAGACGGGGCATCGATACTTCGGAGTAGACTAGTATATACGCTTCTCATCCCAGTAGGGGAGATGGTATGTCCACAACCATTAGTATGTCGTACTGGAGATAGTATGCAGGTGCTCGTTAGGTTATGAGTACACAGGACATGACTCGTCCGGAACTACTGGTGGGTATTATACTTATCGTCGGGTAGTAGTTACCAGGTGACATGAGTATAGCTTAGTCCGTCGACTTAACACTGCTACTTCGCCACGAGTGTGTTCCCACTGTACTTTGATTACTACCCTACCAAGGCTCGAAGGAGTCGTGCAAACAGATAGTAGTTGGGTGCAGTCCCGAAGAACTTGGACACAGTGGCGGTTAGATAGGATCCGTCTCTCCCAGTATTGGGGGTTGATATCGCGCAGTGTTTGGAGAGCCATTACACAAAGTCCCTGGCCATGGCAAGTGAGATTTACTGGTAGGTATTCCAGTAGTTTCTCAGGGTTTTCTGGGGTACACTCCGACATGACTTATACCGCTATTAGGGGTCTGACGTTTACCATCCCCGTAGGCCCGATATGCGATACTCTTTGACGAACAGACCGGACAGTATGGAGATTGTCACATGCAGGCTCAGTAGAAGTTCGGATAGGTTTGCTCATCGGCCTTCTTATCGACAGATATCTGGGTAGCCGTTACGTGCAGCTAGTACCGCTTGCGGTTTGTGGTTAAACCCACTGTCAGCGTACTGTCAAGTCTTTAGAGTCCCACACAGCGGGTTTCCCTGCACCGGGAAAAAGGTGTAGAGGCCGTATGGTTTTATGGCAGGGCTTCGATCACGGGCGTGCACTTGTGCACGTATGATGATCGGGTGGATAATACTAGTGGGCTTTGGTTTAAGCGGGATCCTAGTATTATATTGATGGATTGTTTCGTCTCTTTGTACTCGTGTTATTTGGAATGCGGATGCGGGTATGTATATACGGATGAGGTGCATTCTCGTAGTTTTGTAGATTTTCTTCTAGAAGAAGGGACACCTATTAGGCTTTATTCTTTATGGATTAAACATAATAGGTGGAGGAAATGAGGTGGATTGAGCATTGAACTTAGCATGGCTACTTGGTGACTCATGGTCATGAGTCACCACAAGATATTTATGGGGGTTTCTTGATATTTTGGTGGGATATTTATCTCACAAAATACCTAAAAAACCTCACAATATCAAAAGAGGGCAGCCAAGCCAAGTCTTCAAGCAATACTTTCCTTTCACATTTTCCTTAAGCCTTTTCTTCTTCCCTCAAAACCTAGACCTCTCATGAGTTGAGAAAATTGGGGTTACAAGATACAAAGCACTCCATCTACTCTCTCTACACAACCTAGGCCATCTAGCCTAGCAAGCTGCTTGTCGTGGTTGTTTCCGTCTTTGACTCGAGGAAGCCGACGAGGAAGCCACGATCCGTTTCGATCGTCGGAGCCTACGATGACGAGGATGATAGCGACTAAAAGACCCAAAGGACTTGGTTTTGTGAGGTATAACTTTCATCAGAGTAGTTAATCCTCACACAGTATTTGCTAGTTAGGGTTTAGACATGATTCGGGAGCTCGTGTCCGTGTTGCGATGCTTTGATAATCGTTTTTCATAACTTCCTATCACGACCCGGAATTTGGCACGTGACGGCACTTAAACCACGTAACGTCTACAGGCGTAACGCAATTCATGTAAGCCGAAAATCCAGAAATCTAAACCATCAAAAGTAGTAAGTGATAAGAACACTGTTAAAAACTTTTAGGAATCTCAAGTAAAATCCTTAACTAAAGTTTACTTTCTTAAAAATTTCAGCAGCACCTCCTTTCTAAAAACTAGCCCCGAAAACGGGTACAACATAAAATATAAATAAAGCATCCACAAACGGGAGCAAATCTTGCCCAAAGGCGGAAACATCCACGGCAAGCATATATACGATGTCGTAGCGAAGAAATATAATTGAAACAGCATAAGGAGATAAAACTACAAAGTAAAGGCCGGCTCCCATGAGCACGGCACCCAAATTCACAAAATAATATAACATCGATACTCACAACTCGTCTCTAAGTCAAATACATGAAGGTGGTAAATGGAGAGTACTAGATCCAACAAAAAATATATACAATGTACATAAACGGATAACCGCAAAGCCACCTACAGTAAAGGCTCAAGCCAACCGTAGCGCTACCCGTCGGAAAAGAATCAATATGATAAAGCCCAGCCGTGACTACTCTGAGGGTCTAACCTGCAAAAACACTGTGGCACAACGGGGGTGAGTTGCCAACTCGTGAATTGTAAATAACATAATGCAGGTAATCGCAGGTACGCACGTACTGCGATAATCTATCATATGCAACTGATAGTATAATATGGCAATATGTATATGCAACAATCATGAAAGGTACTCTATCAGGT
Organism: Agapanthus africanus; assembly: GCA_030015575.1. NCBI lineage: Eukaryota > Viridiplantae > Streptophyta > Magnoliopsida > Asparagales > Amaryllidaceae > Agapanthus > Agapanthus africanus. The sequence continues at coordinate 300,618,313 of CM057343.1, read as the reverse complement.
ACTACTAATACATGAAGCAAAGAATATCAAATAAATGTTGAGTATGGGATACAACATAACATCATCAATGAATCATCATCGTGGAAAAATCCTGGTGTCTATCAACGACACCCTAAATCCCAATACCTCAGGCGCCGTCACCCTGATCGGCCCTCAATCTGTAAATCTCATGGAACCTGAGTGTCCAACATCGACACTCAAAACCTCATGAAAACATATACATGTGTATGTATATATGTGTGTGTGTGTGTCTCCCTCAACGACACATCAAAATCATGGAACCTGAGTGTCCAATATTGACTCTCGAAATATCATGAAACCCGTATCCAGTATCGACACGTAAATCCTCATATCTCAGACACCGCATCAACAGATCGGACCTCATATCCATCTCATCTCATAACTCCAAAACGGTGTCCACCAGACATTCGCCGAGTTCTATACAATCACCGGTAGGTACTACTCCGCCTGCCAGGCTCATCGTCTACACCACGAAAATAACCTCTTGCCCTGGGGAACCATACCGGGTCTACCATGTACCCGCAGATGGTGCCTATCCGCTCCTAGAATCGGGTATCTAACACAAGTCTCAGAACCGAGAAAACTCATGGTGGACGTAATGAAATATCACATCAAGAGAAACCGGGTTTTCAAAAAATACATAATTTCTTGAAATACCCCCATGGTTCTCAAATCCATAAATCACTTGAAATCCATATCTCAATACGTAAATCCATAAAATCTGATTTATGCAATATAAAACAGCAATATGAGCATATTAAGGGAAAACCGCTCTTTTAAATGAATCCAGTTTTAAAATGTATCATGCGGTTCCCAATTCCTCCGAAATCAAGTGCAACATCATATAAGGAGTACATATAACTATAGCAAGATATGGGTACTTACATGTAAGCAGGTAGGTATGATTCATTTCATAAGCGCAATAGCACAATAATCAACGTCCCAATGTCAAATGACAATACAATACCACTTAGGGGTTTATGTAGCTATAGCAAGGTATACATGTAAGTATGTTTGCATGATGTACATGTAGCTATAGCAATGTAGGTAGGTGTACATGTATGTATGTATGCATGATGCACATGTAGCTGTAGCAAGGTATGTGGGTGTACATGTAAGTATGTATGCATGATGTACATGTAGCTGTAACAAGGTATGTGGGTGTACATGTAAGTATGTATGCATGAGGTACATGTAGCTATAGCAAGGTATGCGGGTATAACCAGGTATATGTGTAAGTATGCAGGTATAGCCAGGTATATGTATAAGCATGTAGGTATAGCATGTATACTACATTTCATATGCGCAATGGAATAAGAATCAATGTCTCAATGGCAATAACGATACAATACCACATATTTATATATGTTGTGCGTGTCATGGAAATTACCGACGGTGTGTGTGTAGCATACAATTTGTGCTCGTGCAACATGAACCATCAGTAATGGTGTTGTGTCTCATTAATACTATGTCCATATGAAATAGGAAAATGATGTATGCAACAATGGTACACATGCACAATCAATGTCCATATACTTATAACTAATAATCATGTCCCTGAATCTAGCCCAGACGCATAATGCCATACATGCAATTCCTCTGTAGATGTTAAATCTACTCACCGATGATCTTGAGCTCAGTAAATCCGACCACCGGCTTCCTTTTCTTCGCAGCGTCCGAAATCCCTGCTCGCGATCCTAAAATTTCACAAACACAAAACGTAAGACTAAATATCCTGCGCCGACACAAAGACAATGAACGAAAGGATAACGTCCACAAGATATACACACTGCGCACTTAGTGCACAAAACCGCGTACGACATCGAGGCAATCTCAGCTAGGAACGCAAAACGACACAACTACCAAGCCTAGACCCTGATCGTACCGATCGCACATTCACAACACAATATATATCGTGGAAGATAATATATATAACATCGCAACGTCAACAGAAACCTACGCCTAATTTTACCGAAAACCTAGTAAGCACCTTTTAATCATTTTAGTTTAAATCTAGAAGTTTAAACAATTCCAGTGATCACAATCATCACGTAGTAGCATACTTAAACCACACAACCTTTACTACAATTTTAATCTCACCCATATAAGATTTAGTAAAAGCTAGTTTGCAAATTAAGCTTAATTAGATAATTAGGAAATAACAATTCACAATCTCATAATTTGGTTAAGTTTTCCTTGACTAAACCACTCACTTAACCATTACAAAAAAATCAAAAGCTTAAATTGATCATCAAAACCCTTTCTATAATTTCCAAACATGCTAATTAAAGCTTTATTTAAATATCTAATAACTAGATTAAGGTATTTAAACAACAACTAAAGCTTATGGTTAAGATTTTACACCTCACACTAGATTCACAAACTTGCAACTAGACTTCCAAATTAGCCTCCAAAATGCTAACTTTCATGAAGATCCAAACTTGATTAATGTTAAAGAATAATGGGTATGGATTTGTTTTAGAGTTTGTGGGATTATTTGTTGAATTTTGATGAATTTTAGAAGCTTGAAGAAGTGAAAATGGAGTGGGAAATGAAATGGGGCTAGCAAGGGGGGGTTCGGCCACTTCAAGGAAAAGGTGAGGAATGTTATGGAAAAGTGTGGAAAGATCGAGGTTAAAACACAATTAAAGCTTAATTAAAGCACTTCACTTTATGCCACCTCAAAACCTTTTAATTAAAATTTCCATTAACCTTCAAAATATCTAGATATTTTGCAAGAAGTCAAAGATGCTTAATCTTGTGATTAAGTTAGCATGGATTTAAATTAGCATAATTAACCCAATCAAAATTGTAATTACCACTAATTAAGTGCATTATTAAAAGCTTATAATAATATTTTAATTAAGGAAAAATATTTAAGTGGACTAAAATTTACAAGTGACTTACTAAATACCGCATACTAGAAATTTCCTAGTTAAACTAGGTGCAGTTAATTCTATACTGAAAAAATATCACTTCTTGGTTTTTACGAAAAACACAATTTATTTTACCTATTATCGGAAAATTCACCTAAACGATTTCTAAAACGTTACAATCTTCCCGGCTTAAAGAAATTCGTCCCCGAATTTAAAATTTATCTACACGTACCTTTAAAGAAATGATGGAATATACTCTGCATCTCGCTCGCAGCCTCCTAAGTGATCTCCTCAGTAGACGGCTATGCCAAAGAACCTTCACAGATGGCAAGACCTTTGGCCGAAGTTTTTCCACCTGCCGATCCAATGAAACCATCGGCCTCTTGGTGAACGAAAGATCGCATCCTAGTTGAATGGTCTGATGCTGAATCATGTAAGAATGGTCATGAAGATAATTGCGAAGTATCGACACAAGGAATACGGGGTGAACATCCGAAAATCTGGGTGGAAATGCCAAACAATAGGCAACGGTACAGACTCGCTCAAGGATCTCAAAAGGACCAACAAATATAGGACTAAGTTTCCCTTCATCGGAGAAATCCGTAAGAAAACATGATCCCCCACTGCGAACTCAAGTCTGCGACGACGACGGTCGACATAAGACTCTGTCTACACTGGGCTAGTATCATCCTGTCCTGAATCAACTGGATCTTCTCCGTAGTCTCTTGACTAGCTGGGGTCCAAAAAATCCTGCTCTCGCCGAGTCGATCTAACAGTCTGGCGATCGATACAATCTACCAAACAATGCCTAAAAAGTTTCCATCTGAATCGTCTCCTGATAACAGTTAACGTAGGAGAACTCCATCAATGGCAAGTGACGATCCCAAATGCTAACAAAATAAGCACGCACACACGAAGCATATCCTCCAGAGTCTGCATAGTCCGCTTTGACTGATCATCGGTCTACGGATTGAAAGCGGTGTTAAACCTCAACCAGGTACCTAAGGCTTCCTGAAGCTTCTGCCAAAGACGGCTAGTGAACTGGGTCCCTCTATCGGATATAATGCATGAAGGAACTCCGTGCAAATGCACAAATTCACCAAAGTACAACTGAGCATACTGAGTATAACCGGACAACAATCACCCAAATGGAGTCATACCCTTGACTAGACCTGGGTAGACTCACAATGAAATCCATGGAGATTTGCTCCCATTCCTACTCCGGAATGGTTAAAGGTTGCAACTCTCTTGCCGGTCTCAAATGCTCAGCCTTAGCTCGCTGACAAGTCAGGCACCTCAAAACGAAATCTGAAACATCACTCTTCATCCTTGCCCACCCGTAACTATCCCTTAAGTCACATTATATCTTGGTGGAACTTGGGTGAACACTAAAAGTTGACTGATGTGCCTGCTCTAGGATCTCGCATCCCTACCCAACGGTATCTGGTACACACAAGCGATGTAGAGTTAGCATAGCACCTTGTGAAGGTTTTGGCAAGCTTCAATCATGCTACTTTAAAATTTTTGGGGTGCTAAACAAACACAAACCAAGATCTTAACTAGAGAATTAGAGTTAACTTGCATGTAAACAACTTTACATTTAAGAGAGAGGGATTCAACCTTTGTAGTCCGTTCCTTCGCTTCAAAAGCTCCGTGTTCAGGTCTCTTCGCTGTGATCATCAAGAACTCTGACTCTAGAGAGGCTTCATAAGGTGAATGAGTCATCTTGCTTGTAGTCTTCATGATCTAAGATGATCTACCTTGAAGAATTTCAAACCCAAGCTTACACTTCACTAATGAAGTAATTAGAGAAGTGAACACCATATTCTAAGTGGCTAGAATAGATGAGGATGATAAAGTAGGAATTATGCTCTCTTTTGTTTTCAATTTCTCACAATAAATCATCACATGTAAAAAGCTAGCAAGCTTTTTCAAGGAGGAAGAAGAAGAAGAAGAAAGCTTTGTGATGAATAATGAATTATTGTTTTGGTTACAATTGCAACCATAGGTTAAGAATGAAAGGCTTAACCCCTGTAGAGAATAAATCATAGGTAAAGGGTTTTGGTTGGGTTAACAAATATCTATACAAAATATCAAGCTAGATGACAAAAGTCAAAGCTTCATGAAGCTTCATGAAAAAGCTAACCCAAAAGCTAACCCTAATCCAAACCCTAACTTTGTTCAAACTTAACAACCATGTTACATTTGTAACCCTAAAATGTTACAATATTATATATCACATATATAATATATTTTGTAACAAAAGAAAATAATACAATTAACATATATCGCATATAGATCAATGTATTATCCGGTGAGAAAAAGAATCATTAAAGAGAGCTATATTAGTTAACGTAATGTAATATATCACATATATAATTATACATTAAATTATCGAATCAATACTTGATCCGACAATCTGGCTATATAACATATAACCGACTAATATAACATGTACCTTTTCATCGAATCAACACTTGATTCGATGACCCGGCTATATCACATATACCCGGCTGATATCTCATATCGCGAGAATAGAACGGTATCTCATATCGTATTATTCTCGGTCCCGCACATATCACATATATGCTCCTATTCCGTTTTGCCTGAGACAGGAAACCTCTGTGTAGGACTTTAAAGAATCGTCAATACGCCGTAAGTAGGTGATAATCATATCAAACACCCATAAACTGCACGTGGTCAGCTAAACATAATAGCTACCCAGGTATTGAGCGATCAGAAGATCAACAAGCAAGCCTGTACATTCTCCTGTAAATCCAATCAGTAAAACTACCGTACAGTCCGGTCTCTTCGTCTGATATGTCGCATATCCAGTCTACGGGTGGTAAATGTCAGACCCCAGTAACCGATAAGTCATGTCGATGTGAGGCTCATAACAGGTCGAGAAGCTACTGATAACACTTACTAGTAGCACCTTATATCAACCCTGGACAGGGACTTCAAGTTATAGCTAATCGAACAAAGCACAACATCAACTCCCTATACCGGGAGAGACGAAACCCCTCATATCTCTCTTTTCCTCCATGTGATTCGGGACTGTACCCAAAAGCCACCGTTTTGCACGCCTTCTTGGACGCGGTAAGGTGGAAATCAAAGCACAGTGGGAATCACACAAGACTCTATGACGATCTCGGGTCTACAGACTAACCTATACCAGTGTCATCAGAGAACTGCTATCTGACGATAGGTACAAATCCATCTAGGAGTTCTCGGCGAGTCCGTTCAGTGTACCCAGTCTCCACTGAGCACCCGTACACCATCTTTGATGTCAAACACCGATGGATATGGGATCATCCATCGCTCATCATATGGGTCAAGATGCGTATACGCTAGTCTACTCTGGTGTATCGATGCCCTATCTCGATACACTCTCGACTAGGAATAGTTATAAGATGTACTCGTTGACTACCCTGGCCCCATTAGTATGATCTCATCATAGTCCCAGTAGTCAAGTACATATCCTAAGGGCTTTATCAACATGTGAGAGTAAGACAATAAACCAATACAAGTCAATATGTTAGGACAAAGTGTAACCAGATAGCATACTATCATATCGAGCAAGAAAGTCCTCTCCATATATATCCAAGCATCCACTATAATATACATCAAATGTACAATAATGGCCTCTAGGGCATATACATAACTAACAATCTCCCATTTGCATTAAGGCCAGCTGTTGTAGTATCTCATACCCAACATCCCGAAGAGTCTCTTAAATTGTAACACCGGCTTCCAATAGGCCGTCTCTGACTGCTTATCTGGGGTATAGCCTTCTTGAGTCGATCCGCAGTGTTGTCCTTCGTATCAACTCTCTTGACCTCGATCTCCCGGCGATCAACTATCTCCCGGATCAGGTGATACCGCCTCAGAATATATTTGGACTTCTGATGGGGCTTGGGTTCCTTGGCCAAATCCACAGCTCCATTGTTATCACAATACAAAGGTATTGGATGCTCAATGGACGGAACCACACCAAGTTCAGTGATGAACTTATTCATCCAGATAGCCTCTTTGGCAGTATCGTTTGCAGCGATGTATTCAGCCTCTATCGTCGAGTCTGCATCGGTTTCCTGTTTGGAACTCTTCCAACACACCGCCGCTCCATTGAGGTTAAAGACAAATCCCGAGTGCGACATAGAGTCATCCTTATCACTCTGGAAGCTCGAATCGGTAAAGGACTCCACCTAGAGTTCACTGTTACCATACACCAAGAACATCTCCTTAGTCCTTCTCAAGTACTTGAGAATGTTCTTCACAGCTGTCCAGTGACTCTCTCAAGAATCTGCTTGATACCTACTCACTACACTTAGTAAGTATGCTACATCGGGTCTGGTACATAGCATTGCATACATGATAGAGCCTACTGCCGAAGCACAAGGTATCCCTTGCATGCGAGCTCTCTCCAAATCAGTCTTGGGAGACATCTCTTTGGAGAGAGTGAGTCCAGAGATCGTGGGTTGGTTCCCACGCTTGGATTCTTCCATACTAAACCTCTTTAGTATGGTGTCAATGTACCTGGATTGGGACAATCCCAGTATCCGTTTAGATCTATCTATATAGATCTTAATTCCCAAAATGCAGGAGGCATCACCTAGATCTTTCATTGAGAATCTATGTGATAAGAAGAGCTTGACCGAGTGCATCATAGGAACATCATTTCCTATCAAGAGTATGTCATCCACGTACAATACGAGGAAGACAGCCTTACTCTCTGCAACCTTCTTGTAAATAAAAGGTTCATCTATGTTTTTGATGAAGTCAAACTCTTTGACTACAACATCAAAACAGATGTTCCAACTCCGCGATGCTTGCTTTAACCCATAGATGGATTTAAATAGCTTGCACACCTTTCCGCTGCTCCCACTGTCTACGAAGCCCTCTGGCTGAGTCATGTATACGCACTCCTCTAAATCACCATTTAGAAAGGCGGTCTTAACATCCATTTGCCAGATTTCATAGTCATGGTATGCAGCAATGGCAAGTACGATCCGGATGGATTTAAGCATAGCCACTATAGAAAAGGTTTCGTCATAATCCTCATCTAGTCGTTGACGAAAACCCTTTGCAACAAGTCTAGCTTTGAAAGTCTCCACTTTTCCATCTACACCAAGTTTCTTTTTAAAGATCCATTTGCTCCCAATGGGTTTTACCCCTTCAGGAGCAACTTCCAAAGTCCATACTTTGTTGGTGTACATCGATTCCATCTCAGATCGTATTGCATCCAGCCACTTCACAGAGTCCCCACTCGTGATGGCCTGCTCGAAGCTAGTTGGGTCATCATCTTCCATGATGCAATCCTCTCTCCTACCGTCTATGAGAAAACCGTAGTATCTCTCAGGTGGATAAGAAACCCTACTAGATCGGCGGAGAGGCTGGGGTTCGTCGGGACCTACTGAATCATCTGGTTCCACTAAATCTTCAGTTGTAGTTTGTGGTGCTGGAACTTCTTCCAGCTCAACCTCTTCGCTACTAATTTTTTTGGTTGAAATTCCTTTTCTAAAAGGGTGGCATGTTGAGCAACAAACACCTTTTGCTCCTCACTGTGGTAGAAAAAATATCCATAAGAATTCTTTGGATATCCTATAAACTTGCAGAGAACTGATCGTGCTTTGAGTTTGTCTGGATTTTGCCTTTTGACATAGGCCGGACAACCCCATATCTTAACTCGTTTAAGATAAGGTCTCTTCCCACTCAATATCTCATATGGTGTGGTAGGTACAAATTTAGATGAAACTTGATTCAATAGGTATGCTACTGTCTGAAGCGCATAACCCCAAAAGGAAATAGGCAACTCAGCATTGCTCATCTTAGAGCGCACCATATCTAATAGGGTGCGATTCCTCCGCTCTGATACACCGTTGTGCTGTGGTGTATAAGGAGGAGTAAGCTGAGACAGAATCCCATTCTCCTTTAGATAGTCTAGGAACTCATTGCTCAAGTATTCTCCTCCTCGATCAGATCGAAGGATCTTAATACTTTTGCCCGTTTGGTTCTCTACTTTGTGCTTATATTCCCTGAATTTCTCAAAAGCTTCAGACTTGTGTTTCATCAGGAATACATGTCCATATTTTGAGAGATCGTCAGTGAATGTAATGAAGTAGGAAGAACGGTTCCTGGCATGTGTAGACATGGGACCACATATATCACTATGTATCAGCCTTAAGAGTTCTGTAACTCTTACTCTGTGTCCACTAAACGGAGTTTTGGTCATTTTGCCTTTGAGACATTACTGGCAAGTGTCAAAAGATGAAAATTCGAATGGATTCAAATATCCATCCTTATGCAATTTAGCTAGCCATGTCGCATTGATATGACCTAGTCTACAATGCCACAAGAAGGATTCGTTCATTTCTGAACCCTTCCACTTGTGTGGGTTCTGTACATTAAGTATTGTAGTTTGGTTGAGAACGTATATGCTATTATTTAACGATCCTGATCTAATCAACTTTTGATCCAGGAATATGTTCATAACATTATCCTGTACTACAAAATTATATCCTTCTTTGCTCAATAGAGAAACTAATATAAGATTGCATATCAGGGTCGGAATGTAATAGCATTCGTTCAGAACCAATGTATTACCATTTGGTAACACAAGGTGATATCCGCCAACTGTTTTGGCTGCAACATCAGCACTATTCCCTACTCTTACGGAATGATCACCCATTCCCAGTTCTCTATCTTTACGTAGCCCACGTAACATATTACATATGTGGGATCCCGATCCGGTATCTAATACCCAGGACGTAGAGTGAACTGAGAAATAGTTCTCGATAACTAACACACCCGAAGAAGATGCATCAGTATGGTTGTTTTTCGTTTGGGCGGCATGAGAATCCAGATATTCTCATATTCCCTACTCAGTCTTATAACACTTATAAGAAAGAATGGGACCAACGTTCCCCTGATCAGTATAATAAGCGGGTTCAGTCAATACATCCATATTATTATCTTGATTAAGGCCTGACATGGTCGCTACCTGGAGAGAGAGAGAGAAGAAAACACTTTAGCGTATGTTCTTGCAAGATTAGATTGGTTATTATCTTATCTAATTAGGATGGCTCCCACTGTTTTTATCAAATCTTCCTTCAAACCCTAAAAGGTAAGACTAGCCGGGGTTAATTACACCTTACAAGTTCGCAAATCTTTCGGTCAGGCCAGTGTTGGTACTTTGAGGGAGGTTCCCCGTGCTTTTGCACTGACCTAATTAAAATAAAACTTGTTTTCCCAAAGGCATAACCCCGTTAACATCTTTCTAGACACCTACTTGATTGGCTAATTGTCCTGTGTAAAAATTCTCCCAGGAGTAACTTTTACTCGCAGTGGGTATCAGGATCCATCTATCTCATAGAAGGTATGCAATCTCAATGCAAATTTCAACACTTGAAATTCCTGATAATTTTCTGCCCCTAGCATCTATGACCTTGATAAGGTCAACAAACCATAAATCGCAAGTCAAGTCAACCCGTCATTTCCCGATTAAATTAAACCCACCCGCATGACCCTTGACAAGGTCAACAAGGCCGTACGAATACCCTAATCCAATCACATTTCATGTTTTAGCAGATAAACACTAATTAGCTACCGTGCACTGCGCCTTGACAAGGTCAACAAACGCAGCACGAATACTAAGTAGGATTTATCTGAAATGACGGAGGGCTACGCAGGTTTTTCAGAAAATCTATTGCGTAATGAACTTGATATCGTTGTAGAAACAGGTGATTTTGAAAAAGAGTGTTTTAAGGCTTTTTCTAGTTTCGCTAAAGAGGTCACTCCCGGTGAAGGGATCTCGGCTCTTTCCTTATCGAATAAGGTGCAGGATATTTCACAAATACCGCTGTGCAAAGCAAGAACTATAGAAACAATCAAAAACTAAACCGTGAGTTTGTAATATCTGCCAGTTTTGTTAAAGAGGTCACTCCCGGTGAAGGGATCTCGGTTCTTTCCTCATCGAATAAGGTGCAGGGTATATCATATATACCACTATGCAAAGCAAAAACTATAACTACCCTTTTTTGAAAATTTGATTCTACAACATCTTTTAGGATTCTTTTCTTTTACTAATCTCATTGATAAATCCCATCATTTATGCTTCCAAAGCATCACAGAAGAAACGAAAGCAGTAATTATATATCATATATATATATATATATAATATAAGCATTCGTCTCAGGCAGTAATATGATCTCATCACAGAACATTGCAGCCGAAGATAACATATGAGATATTGGATATATTAGGACGTTCGTGTTTTGTTTTGAGCCTGTATAAAACACGGATTCCACGGTCGCGATGAATAGCCAAACCCACATCACAAGACCCTTACGAAAGCGGCAAGCAACACTTCCAATTTTAGGGTTAAGAGACCCTGTCTCGACTCCTCGAGATGGCCTCCCACTGGACCCTAGAACCCGGTTACTTGTGCTCCCCTCCTCGGGTCTATCCTAATGCGGAAAAGTAAATAATATACAATTGTGACGTCATCCTCAACCCGGAAGTTCCCCAATAAAAGAATATTACATACAATGAATTTTACATGAATGGAAAAAAAACTCTCATCTCACATAAAACCCCGGCTATTCAGAGCACGACTATCCAATATAACATATCACAGTAACACATAACAACACATATCATCAACGTATGTAAAATATGCCTATCACAATTGTCGTCGATCTATAGCGACGAAAACGGCGATATACCACATATTACACTTACGGTCACAGAAAAGAAAATGTAAAACTACAATATTTTGAATCCACAATCTCTTTAGTTATCATAAACCCGAAATATCACATATTACGGATTTCATGCCTAACTAAATGAATTCCACATATTGTATCACAACACAGATATCTAGGCGAAGTTACACAATTCGATCGATTCAACGAATTCCCAAAATACCCCAGTGAGCTCAACATTTGAGCAGAAAATAAAAAATTCCCAGAATGATGCCCTTATCACCTACGGACCGTCGCTGAAGGGCCCGTCCCAAGCCACCACATTGGCGCCGCGGAACCGCCGCCAAAACCAGGTTTTCGCCGTGGTTACGCGGTCACTGTAGCGAGTTAAGGATTCGTTCTTCAGGTGTGTCCATAAAATTACCTGCATGATTTTCTGAGTATTATTAATATGAAAAATTTCAACTTTTGAAAAAATTTCCAGAAAAGGGGTCGTTTCGGCGTTTCGGGGTTCGATCGGACATCTAACTTCGTCTAGACAACTCCTAATGCTCTAGCTTGGCTCTGATACCACTTTAGGGTTAGCATAGCACCTTGTGAAGGTTTTGGCAAGTATCAATCATGCTACTTTAAAAGTTTTGGGGTGCTAAACACACCCTAACCAAGATCTTAACTAGAGAATTAGGGTTAACTTGCATGTAAACAACTTTACATCAAAGAGAGAGGGATTACAACCTTTGTAGTCCGTTCCTTCACTTCATAAGCTCCGTGTTGAGGTCCGTTCACTGCGATTGTCAAGAACTTTGACTCTAGAGAGGCTTTATGAAGTGAATGAAGCACCTTGCTTGTAGTCTTCATGATCTAAGATGATCTACCTTGAAGAATTTCAAACCCAAGCTTACACTTCACTAATGAAGTAATTAGAGAAGTGAACACCCTAATCTAAGTGGCTAGAATAGATAAGGATGATGAAGTAGGAATTATTCTCTCTTTTGTTTTCAATTTCTCACACTAAATCATCACATGTAAAAAGCTAGCAAGCTTTTTCAAGGAGGAGGAAGAAGAAGAAATCTTTTGTGATGAATAATGAATTATTGTTTTGGTTACAATTGCAACCATAGGTTAAGAATGAAAGGCTTAACCCTTGTAGAGAATAAACCATAGGTAAAAGGTTTTGGTTGGGTTAACAAATATCTACACAAAATATCGAGCTAGATGACAAAAGTCAAAGCTTCATGAAGCTTCATGAAAAAGCTAACCCAAAAGCCAACCCTAATCCAAATCCTAACTTGGTTTAAACTTAACAACCATGTTGCATTTGTAACCCTAACATGTTACAATATTATATATCACATATATAATATATTTTGTAACAAAAGAAAATAATACAATTAACATATATCGCATATATATCAATGTATTATCCAGTGAGAAAAAGAATCATTAAAGAGAGCTTATATTAATTAACGTAATGTAATATATCACATATATAATTGTACATTAAATTATCGAATCAACACTTGATCCGACAATCCGGCTATATAGCATATAACCGACTAATATAACATGTGCCTTTTCATCGAATCAACACTTGATCCGATGACCCGGCTATATCACATATACCCGGCCGATATCTCATATCACGTGAATAGATTACGGTATCGCATATCGTATTATTCTAGGTCCCGCACATATCACATATGTGCTCCTACTCCGTTTTGCCTGAGCCAGGAAAGCTCTAAAGAATCGTCAATACGCCGGCAGTAGGTGATGATCATATCAAACACCCACAAGCTGCAAGCGGTCAACTAAACATAACAGCCACCCAGGTATTGAGCGATCAGAAGATCAACAAGCAAGACTGTACATTCTCCTGTAAATCCAATCAGTAACACTACCGTACAGTCCGGTCTCTTCGTCTGATATGTCGCATATCCAGTCTAGGGGTGGTAAACGTCAAACCCCAGTAACCGATAAGTCGTGTCTATGTGAGGCTCATAACAGGTCGAGAAACTACTGATAACACTTACCAGTAGCACTTTATATCAGCCCTGGCCAGGGACTTCCAGTTATAGCCAATCGAACACAGCAAAACATCAACTCCCTATACCGGGAGAGACGAAACCCCTCCTATCGCTCATTGCCTCCATGTGATTCGAGACAATACCCAAAAGACACCGTTTTGTACGCCCTCTTGGACATGGTAAGGTGGAAATCAAAGCACAGTGGGAATCACACAAGACTCTATGACGATCTCGGGTCTACAGACTAACCTGTACTAGTGTCACCAGAGAACTGCTATCTAACGATAGGTATAAATCCATCTAGGAGTTCTCGCCGAGTCCGTTCAGTGCACCCAGTCTCCACTGAGCACCCGTACACCATCTTTGATGTCAAACACCGATGGATATGGGATCGTCCATCGCCCATCATATGGGTCAAGATGCGTATACGCTAGTCTACTCTGGTGTATCGATGCCCTGTCTCGATACGCTCTCGACTAGGAATAGTTATAGGATGTACTCATTGACTACCTTGGCCCCACTAGTATAATCTCATCATAGTCCCAGTAGTCATGTACATATCCTAAGGGCTTTATTGGCATGTGAGAGTAAGACAGTAAACCAATACAAGTCAACATGTTAAGACAAAGTGTAACCAGATAGCAAATTATCATATCGAGCAAGAGAGTCCTCTCTATATATATCCAAGCATCCACTATAATATACATCATTTGTATAATAATGGCCTCTAAGGCATATACATAACTAACAAGCGAGTCTCGTAATGTAGCACACCCTGGTCATCAATCAAGAACTCCAAATCTTTACCCTGCCGAACATGCTCAAGAATCTCAGACACATGGGCATCGGTGGGCTGTGCCTCATGAAAACGATTAAGTAGAAGTGGACGGGTGCGGACATGAGAAAGCTGGACCCTTGTGGAGGTGAACTTTAACTGTACTCAGCTGTCGCACAAGAACTGTAAATCTGCAGAAGACTGTCTCTGAACTGCACTCATCTGGGTTAAGCTAACCCCCGGGCCTATGAATCAAAGCATTAGCTACCACAATCGCCTTGCCCCGGGCAATAAAGGATCTCACAATCATAATCCTTCACACACTCCATCCAACGGCGCTGTCTCAAACTCAGATCCCGTTGCAGGAAGATTAAGCTCTGGCGGTCTGTTAAAATCTGACACGACTCTCCGTACAAGTAGTATCTCCAAATCTTCAGCTCAAGACCACCGTGGACATCTCAAGATCATCAGTAGGATAATTCTGCTCGTACTTCCTCCAACTATTGGGAAGCATAAGCGATAACTCTATCATGCTGCATCAATACACAATCGAGCCCCACTCATGAAACATCACAGTAAAACGACAAAGTCGCCCGATCTAGAAGGCAAATATAGAACTGGTGCAGTCGTCAAACAAATCTTCAACTGCTAAAAACTGAACTCGCATGCCTTAGTCTAAGAAAAGGAACCCCTTTCCTGGTCAGTACGGTCAGCGATGCAGCGATACTCAAGAAATCCTGCACGAAACGGCGGTAAAAACCGGCTAAGCCCAAAAAGCTGCGGACCCCTGTCACTGATACAGGTCTGGGCCAAAGATGTACGGCCTCGATCTCCCTCGGGTCCATACGAATACCGTCTCCCGTAACCACATGACCTAGGAAGTCAACACATCAAGCCAGAAGGAACACTTCGAGAATTTAGTAAACAGCTGGTGCTCTCTCAATGTCTGCAAAGCCATCCTCAAGTGCTGTTCATGTTTCTCTTGACTCTTGGAATAGACCAGAATGTCATCAATAACACAATAATAAACTGGTCGAGAAACGGCCTGAAAAATCTAGTTCATCAAATCCATGAACGCTGCTGGGGCATTGGTGAACGACACCACCAAAACTCATAATGCCCATAGCGCGCACGAAAAACAGTCTTCGGAATGTCATTATTCCGAACCCGCAACTAATGATGACCTGATCACAAATAAAACATAGAAAAATGTCTCGTACCCTGGAGCTGATCAAACAAATCGTCAATGCGAGGTATAGAATACCTATTCCGCACCGTAACTCGGTTCAATTGACGAAAATCAATACACAATCTCAAACTGCCGTCCTTCTTCTTGATGAACAGAATAGAAGCTCCCCAAAGTGAAATAGGTGGATGTATAAGTCCCCCATCAAGCAACTCTTGCAGCTGATCCTTAAGCTCCCTAAGCTCCGCCGGCTCATCTGGAACAATGTCGGAAAACTCTCGCATGATAGGAACCCGGTCCAATGAATCTATTGTGGCTCCGGTATCACGAATGAAAGCCAAGAATTCTCAATATCTTCTCCTCAAAAGCCGACTAGCGAAAAAGGATGAAACTAAACTGTGAGGAGCGGCACTACGGTCCCCCTGCACAATAAGAACTGACTCACCGGGAAAACAAAACCTTATTGTCTTCTCGCGTCAGTCCACAGACGCATAGTATGTAGCTAACCAGTCCATGCCCAGGAGAACATCAAAGTCCAACATATCTAGAAGGATCTAATCGACGGATGAATCTCTATCTCCTATCCGATTGGCACTCGACCGAAACACGTGTCGCGCAACCAAATAATCGCTAATAGGAGTAATCATAACAAACGGCTGATCTAGCAAACACAACTCTCGGCCCAACCTCGGCACGAAGTGTGTAGAACAAACGAGTGCATAGATCCCGAATTAAACAAACATGTGCATCAAAAGAACATACGAAAAGAATACCTGAAACTACTACATTGGACGCCCACACGTCCCGATGAGTAGAAGAAAACGCTCATGCCTGCCCTCTACCTGCAACTGACTGTCCTCCTTCTCTGCCATCCTGTTCTCTCTGAACAAACCCTCCGCGACCACGACCTCTCTGAACATAAGTCTGGCGCGGATCAACAACAGGCGCAAAAGGAGACACTCTCTAAGGTGAAGGTGGTAGGGTAACATATGGTACGGCTGCCTCTCTCTGGCATACCAAGGTACAATTCCTAACGAGGAGATGGAAACTCCCGCACTAGAAACATCCAGACGATGACTGCTGACCCTCCTAGGGATAAGAGCTAAACAACTGAACTCGTCCAAAGCCTCTGCTACTCCTGCGACCTGAACGAAATCTGTCGCGGCGTTTAAACATCTGTCTTTGAGCTGATACACCTGTACAAGCCCTGCTTGGTCCTGGAACTCCCAAAGTCTCGGAAAGACACTCCTCATCTAGTAGGGCTGCGACCACTGTTGCTGTATACGTAACACAATGATGTATGCTAATAGCAAGGAATAATTGGGTAACTGGAGTGGCAACCTCCTGTCGCTGCGCTCAACTGGCCTCAACCAACGATCCCATCATCTAGCGCAAATCCTGCATATCTGCCTCTAGCCTAGGGATACGATCTATCGAAGGCGGATCAATCTGCTCCTGTACAGCGAGCGTACCGTCCTGGTCAATCCTCATCTCAGACGATCCAACTCTGACCTCGGCTCTCGCTGCCTCTCTCTGTGCCCTCATAGTCTTCAGGGACATAATGGCTAGATTTGGAAACAGGATTCGATACGAACACGGAATCGAATCACAAGGATGTATATAAACATGGAAGGAATTTCAAGCAATAAGTCCTAAGGTCACTTAGGCGGAGTACCGTGTCGTAAGTATGCTGCGGACATACACACGCTACGCCACTCTGCTTAAGCTACCTACTCCATCGTACCAAGGTTAACCTTCACTCCGAAAGGTAAAACCTAGCGCTCTGATACCAACTTTTTCACGACCCGAAATTTGGCACGTGACGGCACTTAAACCACGTAACGTCAACAGGCGTAACGCAATTCAAGTAAGCCGAAAACCCAGAAATCTAAACCATCAAAAGCAGTAAGTGATAAGAACATTGTTAAAAACTTTTGGAAATCTCAAGTAAAATCTTTAACTTAAGTTTACTTTCTTAAAAATTTTGGCAACACTTCCTTTATAAAAACTAGCCCCGAAAACGGGTACAACATAGAATATGAATAAAGCATCCCCAAACGGGAGCAAATCTCGCCCAAAGGTAGAAACAACCACGACAAGCATATATAGGACGCCGTAGTGAAGAAATATATCTAAAACAGCATAAGGAGATAAAACTACATGGCAAAGGCCGGCTCCCACGTGCATGGAACCCAAAGTCATAAAATAATACAATATCGATCCTCACAACTCGTCTCTAAGTCAAATACATAAAGGTGGTAGATGGAGAGTACTAGATCCAACAAAAAAGATATACAATATACATAAATGGATAACCGCGAACCCACCTATAGTAAAGGCTCAAGCCAACCGTAGCGGTATCCGCCAGAAAAAATACAATATGATGAAGCCCTGCCGCGACTACTCTGAGGGTCTGACCTGCAAAAACACTGTGGCACAACGGGGGTGAGTTGCCAACTCGTGAATAGTAAATAACCTCATGCAGGTAATCGCAGGTATGCACGTACTGCGATAATCTATCACATGAAACTGATAGTATAATATGGCAATATTTATATGCAATAATAATGAAAGGTACTCTATCAGATACTACTAATACTGGAAGCAATGCATATCAAATAAATGCTGAGTATGGGATACAACATAACATCGTCAATGAATCATAATCATGGAAAAATCCTAGTGTCCATCAACGACACCCCAAATCCCAATACCTCAGGCATCGTCACCCTGATCGGCCCTCAATCTGTAAATCTCATGGAACCTGAGTGTCCAACATCGATACTCGAAACCTCATGAAAACATATGCATGTGTATGTAAATGTATATATATATGTGTGTGTGTGTGTGTGTGTGTGTGTGTGTCCCTCAATGACACATTAAAATCATGGAACCCGAGTGTCCAACATCGACACTCGAAACATCATGAAACCCGTGTCCAGCATCGACACGTAAATCCTAATATCTCAGGCACCGCATTCTCAGATCGATCCTCATATCCATCTCATCTCATAACTCCAAAACGATGTCCACCGGACATCTGCCGAGTTCTATCTATACAATCACCGGTAGGTACTACTCTGGCTGCCAGGCTCATCGTCTACACCATGAAAGTAACCTCTTGCCCCGGGGAACCATACCGGGTCCACCATATACCCGCAGACGGTGCCTATCCGCTCCTCGAATCGGGTATCTAACACAAGTCTCAGAACCGAGAAAACTCATGGTGGACGCATTGAAATATCATATCAAGAGTAATCGGGTTTTCAAACAATACATAATTTCTTGAAATACCCCCACGGTTCTCAAATCTATAAATCACATGAAATCCATATCTCAATGTGTAAATCCATGAAATCTTATGTATGCAACATAAAACAGCATAATGAGCATATTAAAGGAAAACCGCTCTTTTAAATGAATCCAGTTTTAAAATATATTAGGCGGTTCCCAATTCCTCCGAAATCAAGTGCAGCATCATATAAGGTGTACATGTAACTATAGCAAGATATGTGTATCTACATGTAAGCGGGTATGTACAATGCATTTCATAAGCGCAATAGCACAATAATCAATGTCTCATTGTCAAATGACAATACAATACCACTTAGGGGTATATGTAGCTATAGCAAGATATGTCGGTATACATGTAAGTATGTTTGCATGATGTACATGTAGCTGTAGCAAGGTTGATAGGTGTACATGTAAGTATGTATGCATGATGTACATGTAGCTGTAGCAAGGTATGTGAGTGTACATGTAAGTATGTATGCATGATATACATGTAGCTATAGCAAGGTATGTGGGTGTACTTGTAAGTATGTATGCTTGAGATACATGTAGCTATAGCAAGGTATGTGGGTATAGCCAGGTATATGTGTAAGTATATAGGTATAGCCAGGTATATGTGTAAGCATGTAGGTATAGCATGTATACTACATTTCATATGCGCAATGGAATAAGAATCAATGTCTCAATGGCAATAACCGATACAATATCACACACACACATATATATATATATATATATATATATATATATATATATATATATATTCTGCGTGTCATGGCAATTACCGACGGTGTATGTGTAGCATACAATTTGTGCCCGTGCAACATGAACCGTCAGCAATGGTGTTGTGTCTCATTAATACTATGTCTATATGAAATAGGAAAATGAGGTATGCAACAATGGTACACATGCACAATCAATGTCCATATACTTATAACTAATAATCATGTCCTTGAATCCAGCCCAGACGTATAACGCCATACGGGTGATTCCTCTGTAGATGTTAAATCTACTCACCGATAACCTTGAGCTCAGTAAATCCGTCCACCTGCTTCCCTTTCTTCGCAGCGTCCGAAGTCCCTGCTCGCGATCCTAAAATTTCACAAACACAACACATAAGACTAAATATCCTGCACCGACACAAAGACAACGAACGCAAAGATAACGTCCACAAGATATACACACTGTGCACTTAGTGCACAAAACGCGTACGACATCAGTACAATCTCAACTAGGAAGGCAAAACGACACAACCATCAAACCTAGACCCTGATCGTACCGATCACGTATTCACAACACAATATATATCGTGAAAGATAATATATATAATATTGCAACGTTAATAGAAACTCACACCTAATTTTACCGAAAACCTAGTAAGCACATTTTAATCATTTTAGCTCAAATCTAGAAGTTTAAACAATTATAGCGATCACAATCATCACTTAGTAGCTTACTTAAACCACACAAACCTTTACTATAATTTTAATCTCACCCATATAAGATTTAGTAAAAACTAGTTTGCAATTAAACTTAATTAGGCAATTAGGAAAATAACAATTCACAAACTCATAATTAGGTTAAGTTTTCCTTGACTAAACCACTCACTTAACCATTAGAAACAAATCAAAAGCTTAACTTGATCTTCAAAACCCTTTCTAGAATTTCCAAAACATACTAATTAAAGCTTTATTTAAACATCTAATAATTAGATTAAGGTATTTAAACAACAACTAAAGCTTATGGTTAAGATTTTATACCCCACACTAGATTCACAAACTTGCAACTAGACTTCCAAATTAGCCTCCAAAATGCTAACTTCATGAAGATCCAAGCTTGATTAAGGTTAAAAAATAATAGGTATGAATTTGTTTTAGAGTTTGTGGGATTATTTGTTGAATTTTGAAGAATTTTAGAAACTTGAAGAAGTGAAAATGGAGTGCGAAATTAAATGGTGCAGCAAGGAGGGGGGGGGTTCAGCCACTTCAAGGAAAAGGTGAGGAATGTTGTGGAAAAGTGTGGAAAGATCTAGATTAAAACATAATTAAAGCTTAATTAAAGAACTTTACTTTATGCCACCTCAAAACCTTTTAATTAAAATTTCCATTAACCTTTAAAATATCTAGATATTTTGCAAGAAGTCAAAGATGATTAATCTTGTGATTAAGTTAGCATAGATTTAAATTAGCATAATTAACCCAATCAAATTTGTAATCACCACTAATTAAGTGCAATATTAAAAGCTTTTAATAATATTTTAATTAAGGAAAAATATTTAAGTGGAATAAATTTACAAGTGACTTACTAAATACCACATACTAGCAATTTCCTAGTTAAACTAGGTGCAGTTAATTTTAAACTGAAAAATGATCACTTCTAGGTTTTTATGAAAAACACAATTTATTTTACCTATTATCGGAAAATTCACCTAAATGATTTCTAAAACGTTACACTTCCACCTCCCCGCGGTCACACGGGGTGCATGATATGGACTTACACAATGTTCTAGACATACTCTGGGGACAGTATCACCTGATCTAGGAGATGGTTGATCTTTAAGGGATCGAGGTTAGGAGAGTTGACGCGAAGGCTAAAAAGGCGGATCCACTCGCCGAGGCTTTTTCCCAGAGAGACTTTTATGGGACGTTGGGTATGAGATACTACAACAAATGGTTTTAGTGCAAGTTTAAGATTGTTAGTTATATGTATGCCCTAGAGGACATTACTGTACATACGATGTATATTGTAGTGGATGCTTGGACATATATAGGGAGGACTTTCTTGCTCGACATGATAGTATGCTATCTTGTCACGTCCCGAAAGTACGGAACATGACCGGCACTTAAACTACGAAACGTCTCGAGGCGTACGTAATCTAAGTAAGCCGAAAACCCAGAAATCCAAACCAAGAAAAGTAGTAGAGTGAAGGAAAACCAATTCAAATCAAGTAGTTTTAATAGCATAAGCCGAATTATGCGTTTTTAAAAACATCAAATATTTACTGAAAATTTCGGCAGAGTCTCCTTTGTAAATACTGGCCTACAAACGGGATACAACATGAATAGTATACGAAATCAATAAAAGGCATCCCCAAGCGGGAGCTAGCTCTTCGTCAATCGACGGTCACAACCACACAAGCAATATAATATACAGCGCCAAGGGCGAGGATCAGAACTCAAAAGGAACTCAAAACAACAAGAAATCCACAGAAAAATAACACGCGACTCTAAGGTCGAAAGAATAACATCACTGTCTCTAGCTCAAAATTAAATACATGTTTGGTTGATGGAATTTACTAGATACAACTGAATAATATTATACAAAGTAATATCTTGGGTACGATACCAATAAACCCACCTACTAGCAAGTCACCCGAAAGAAGCAGTGCCAGCAAAGCCGTAATGAAACCTGTACAGCAAAACCTGCAAGAAACTGTGGCACAACGGGGGTGAGTTGCCAACTCGTGAGTAGAAAAACATCTACGAACAGAAATCGCATGAACAACGCAATCCTAGGTCAACGATCATAATATATCCTCAAATATATAACAGAGCCTATAACAATGGCTAGGGTATACCTCTAAACAACAGTAATACCAAGTGCTCGTGTCAGTGCCTCAGATAGTAATATATTATATGGATGATGTATGAATGCATGAAAACAGAGTACATGTACTAAAGAAACTGCTTTCATAACTCAGTGAGATTTCTGTATTTTTATAAAAATGAGGTATCATAAGGAAATCAGTATAAACCGTGTCTAGCATCGACACAAAAACATAAATCCACATATCTCAATATCTCAGGCTCCGGCTACCCGGACTGACCTGGATCATCAAATCTCAGCACCTCAATACCTCGAAATCTCAATGTATCAAATTTCAATATCTGGGGCGCCGTCAGTCCAGACCGGCCCCTACCATCCATCTCAAGACTACGAAGGTATCCTCCGGATATCCGACGCGTCGGGTAATATCACCTGTCGGTAGTGCTCCCCTGCCAGGCTCAACGTCAGCAACACGATCTTCTTGCCCCGGGGTACCTTACCGGGTCCACCATGTACCCGAAACGGTTCATCCGTCTCCTCGAATCGGGTCTCGAAATCCATCAGCAAACTCATGGTGGACGACTCATGCATCATGGAAAAACCGCGCTTTTCATTTAAAGAGAGAGAGAAGAAGTTTGTACAAGTTTTGCGGTTTTCCCCCAAATCCAGAAAATCTCATGGAAATCCGAATCCAAAACCTCAATAGCACGTAAAATAGTGAATATATGCATGAGAATCTATGAATGCAGCATAACAATGAATAACAGTATGCCTGAAGTAGCAGGTAATAACTACAATGTCTAAACTAGCATATAAGGCAAGTACACCAATATCATGTCTAAACTATTAGCTAACAGGCTATGTCAATGTAATAGTATTTTCTAAGTGTACGTGACATGGCAATTACCGATGAAGATGTGTGTGAGCCGGCAAGTAAGTGTACGTGGTACATACGCATCATCGGTAATGGTGATGGTGTCCTAACAGCATGATATCAATAATGAAATATGAATTACAATAAGTATGCGATGCGGAGCAACAGCAATAATATGCGGGAGCTGAATACTAGACACAACGATAACTAAACTGCATTACACTAATATAAGTCCTACAATAGTGCCTTTTGAAATAACACGAATCGCGGTGTTTTGAAAATAAGGGCTACGGTGTTTTTAAGAAAAGATACGTCTTTTGAAATATCCGTAGAATCCCTTGACCCGTCTTTTAAAATACCCACGATTCGTTAATTTTGAAATAGGTAGGAGTCTAATCTAGTCTAACAACTACACTAAACTATACGGCTGAACTAACAAGCTGAACTACAGGTAAGGAAACCGCCTAACATCTGAGTCGATACGTATACATATCTGTATATATATTAGTCGGTGATCCCGCCTCAATAATATCATATCCGATACCATATGTATAATCAGACATCCCAAGTCAAGAGTGGGGATCAATCATCAATATATAGCTCGTACGTAAATCCGTCGTACGGCATCCCCAAATCTGGGTACGGGTCAATATCATACTCATCACACTGTTCATCTGGTATCCTCTTTATCAGGTACTGACCTACGTCTAGTACACTACTAATATCACTATTCATATGGCATTGTCATCCAAAGATCCGCTATAACATCAGGACGTATCTCAAGTACGAATCCTGCCATATCACCGATCTCACGGCCTCAACTCAAATCTCATCGACTCATCTCAATCCTAAGTATCATCCGCAAATCCAGTATGTGAACACCTAATCTCATACCCAGGTGAACACATAAACACATCTCCCCATATACGCACAGGTAATAACATAGATGTATGCATGTGTGTGCGTGTACGTGTATGGGTGTAACAACTACTCTAGGGTTTCCCAACTAACACTAAACTAATCCATGAACACCTAGAATCTACCTTTATCATCAAGTCTCATATAAACATAATATATATAATCAAAATATATGTGTGTATACGTATTCGTATACATCACCACGAACTGCGGGGGTGCTATATGCCATCCACCTGACTTCTCCCCGTAGATCTAAATCTACTCACCTGGTCCTCGCTCGCCGGTGCCGACGTCGCCACGCGCTTGCTTGTCGTCTCGAAGTCCACATGGGATACCTACATATCATAATGCACCGTATCGCATTAAAACCAAATTCGAAATCGAAACGGCATACGAAAATCAAATCGGCACACATATCACGCATAGGTCAAAACCTATCGCCTACGCAGGCAAGAATAACCAAACCAACCCTCGATGTCGATGTACAAATGTCAAACCATCGAGAAAAACCCAAACACTCTCATTTGCGCATTCACGAACACTAATTATAATATAAAATAGGTTACAATTCACAAAAACCCCAAATTCGCCTTAAAAGCCATTTTTCCGAAAATCCAGCAAGCAAAAATTACCCATTTTAGTACAAAACTCGACGTTTAAACAAATCTAGCGGCCATAATACTTATTAAATATCTTAAATAAGTCATAAAAACAATTTCCATAATTTAATCTCATTAAATTCCATTAACCCCAAAATTCTAGTTTACAAAATACCCAATTTTTAACAATTTATAGCAAAAATGCACAAACAATTTAGCTTGGATTTTCATGAACTAAAAGCATTAAACCACTCATGAATATAATATTTATAATGACATGGAACCTTAATTTGAATTTTATCTCACAAGAATATAATTATTTTTAAAACCTAGTTTACAATTTATATAAATATCACAATTTAAATCAACAAAAAGCAAATTAGCAACTTAATTTGATTTAGCAAAATATTAATATGGCAAATACCTCTCACAACCATAGTCTCACAACACAAAACCCTGACTATATTTTTCACAAACCCTAATCTAAAACTTCTCTTGCAAACCCACAACTTTCGATTAAACCGAAATTAAGCACCTAACAAGCTTCAATAAGGAATTTAAACCAAAAAGAACAATGGGTCAAAAGTTATACCTCACAACCATGAATCAAACTACAAATCTAGACCTCCACTTTGGAATCCTTGCACCAAGATCCATGCTCAAGAAGATGAGGGAAAATGGGTAGGAATCGGATTTGGATTTTAGCTTGATTTTTGAGGTATTTTGATGAATTTTTGATGCAAAATGAGAGAGGGAGAAAGAGGGGCTGTTGTTGATGCAGGAAATGGGAGGGCTCGGCTGGAATTGAGGGAAGAGGAGAGAGAGTGAGGTGGGGAAAGATAACATCTAGTCAAAGTCCACTCTCATTTCTACATTTCCTTTTTCTTTTCTTTTCTTTTCTTTTGCAACACAAGTGGGGAAAAGATTGAGGGAGGGGCTGCTGAATTCAGCCAAGAAAAAAGATAAATGGGGGTGTGTGAGTGTGGGTATGGGTGTGGGGTGATGGAAAATGATAAATACTATACCCCCAAACATCCATTAACACTAAATTCACTATTTAAGCTTTTTTCTTCGATATTTTCTAACACCGTTTTGGCAAACCATTTCATTTCAAAAACCACATGATAAAATTTTGTTTAATGTGTTATGATACACAAAATTTGTTTCAACTCATTCCAATTTGTAATTTTCCATAATTAAATGTATTAGGGACGGCTTAAAATAATATTAAAATAATTAATTTCGGAAAATTTTTCAGAAAATTTGAAATTTCACCAGTGGCTCAATAAACACCAAATACTAGCAATTACATAGCTAGAATATGTATATTTAATTTTAAAATAAAGATATTTGTATTTTTACTTTTTACAGAAAACCCCCTTATTTTACCGATTTTTCCGAAATTTCACCGAAACGATTTTCAAAACGTTATATATCTGGTTGAACTTTATCTTAACATGTACACTTATTGTCTCTCTATTACATGTTGATAAAGAACTTAGGATAGGTACTTGACTACCAGGATTATGATGCAGATCATACTAGTGGAGACAAGAGTAGTCGGTAAGTACATCCTTCAAATGTTCCTAGTCGTGGGAGTATCGAGATAGGGCATCGATATTCTAGAATAGACTAGCGTATACGCTTCTCGACCCATATGATGGGCGATGGATGATTCCATATCCATTGGTGTTTGACATCAGAGATGGTATACGGGTGCTCAGTGGAGACTGGGTACACTGAACGGACTCACTGAGAACTCCTAGATGGTATTATACCTATCGTCAGATAGCCGTAGAGTCCTGTATGATCCCCACTGTGCTTTGATTTCCACCTTACCACGTTCAAGAGATCGTACAAAACGGTGGTTTTTGGGTACAGTCCCGTGTCACATGGGGGCAATGAGCGATAGGAGGGGATTCGTCTCTCCCGGTATTCGGGGTTGATGTTGCGCTATACTCGATTGGCCATAACAGGAAATCCCTGGCCAGGGTTGCTGAGATCTACTGGTAAGTGTTATCAGTAGTTTCTCGAACCGTTATGGACCTTGCATCGGCATGACTTATCAGGCTATTGGGGTCTGACGTTATACTACCCCCAGGCTGTGATATGCGACATATCAGACGAAGAGACCGGACTGTACGGTCGTGTTACTGATTAGATTCGCAGGAGTATGAGCAGGCTTGCTTGTTGATCTTCTGATCACTCAATACCCGGGTGGTCATTATGTTTAGCATACCGCTTGCAGCTTGTGGGTGACTGATATGATCACCACCTACTGCCGGCTTATTGACGAGTCTTTAGAGTCCTACACAGAGGTTTCCTGGCTCAAGCGAAACGAAGTAGGAGCACATATATGATATGCGTGGGACCGAGATTAATGTGCGTATGTGATACCACATTCTATTCTTGCGATATGTGATATCGGTTGGTTATATGTGATATAGCCGGGTTATCGAATCAAGTGTTGATTCGATAAGTTGATACATTTGATATTAGTCGGTTGTATGTGATATAGCCGGATTATTAAATCAAGTGTTGATTTAATAATTTAATGCATAATTATATATTTGATATATTAACTTACATTAACTAATATTAGCTCACTTAAGATTTCTTTTTCTTACTTGTGTACACTTAGTATATAGTATATATGTGACATATATTATTGTACATTATTTTGTGTCATTCTTGATGCCACATGCTACATAGGTGTATCAGACTTACACCATGCTTATAATAATGTGAGATTTTTGTTTATTTAAAGTAAATCAAATTAGTTGGAAATTGTCACATGCTTGAAGCTTGTAGAAGCTTGTGGAACCATTGACCAAGTCCACTAATTTTGTTTTACTTGAAGATATTTATTAACCCAACCATTATTTTTTACCCATGGTTTAATCTCTACATGAATTAGTATATGATACTAACTCACCCATGGTTGCTATTCTTACTCATTATTCCATTCACACTTTATCTTCTTCCTCATCTCCAAAAAACTTTCTATCTTCAAGAGAGGTGAAGAAAAATAGTGAGAAAATAATTTCTAAAGTGAGCAAAATTTCTACTTCATCAACCTCTTCTCTACTAGACAATTAGATTAGGTTGTTTCTTCACTAGTTCATCACTTAGTGAAGAGGTAGCTTGAGTTAGTGTCTCCTCGACATAGATCATCTTCGGCCTCGAAGAGTTCAACCAAGTTTGTTCATTTCACCTTGTGGAGCCTCACTAGAGTCCGGGAGATCACTACTTGGAGCGAAGAGACTACTACATGGAGCTATTGAAGTGAAGGACCGGTCTACAAAAGTTGAATTCCTCATTCACTTAGATGTAAAGATGTTTACATGCTTGTTCGTCTAATTCTCTAGTTTAGATTCTAGCGTTAGGTTTCTTTAGCGCGCCAATTTTTTGAAAACGGTATGGTCGATGCCTCCCGAAACCCAGCGGCCTCCTAGGGAACCCTGCATGACCAAGACATGAATGACTATTGTTTTTCATATTGTCTCCTGAACTGGTATGCGGCACTGGACCGATGCGGATGACCGGAACCCGGATTCTTTCTGTATGTGGCAGATGTTCTGGATTTTGGCGTAACTGTGGAGATTTTGTATGATTTGCGTTATTTTGGACTAGAAACTTGTAACCTGTAAATATGTAGAAAACACGGATTAAAATCACCTGCCTATAAACAAACGAGCAGAAAAATAGGCGGTATTAAATGCAATATTTTGGTGTGAACAAATACCGCCAAACTTATCTTTTGCTCATCCCGAGCAAAACCATTTATCTTCAAAAAGTCCTAAGCTCACTTTCATAGGCATCACGGTTTCACTTAGCGTGTGCAATAAGCCGTTAAACCTCTAGGTGTCCCTAGTTGGAGGATTGTTGTCTCTTGAGGGTTTTCAGCGGATACTACCCACAAAATCGCATCAACCTAGTTTCATAAGTTAACATCGATTCTACTCCTAAAGTTTAGTATCTAAGTTAGAAATTCTATCATCCTAAGTTAAAAATATCCATCCCTTATTTTTCACACCTCCTATTTATTCAACCCAAGATCCTATACGTTTTGACAGTTTAAAAAGATCTAGGTATCTCTTTAGTTTTCCTTCTAAAGCGCAGTCTACCATCCGGAAATTTTATCATCTTTACGGAAAACATAAGTCTTTATTCTTTATCCCTATCTTTTCTCCAAACATCGATCGTATACCCCCACGTGTGTCTAAATTTTTCACCCCTACACTGAAGAATTCAAGTCAAGCTATACTACCCTTGCCCTAATACATAATACTATTTCTTTTCACTAATGATGGACGGTTTTGCTCACACATCCTTCATGCGACTATTACTGCTTCCTAAGGCAGTAACAGCTGATTACTGAATGTGTGAGCTTAAAGCGTAAATAGCAGTTTCCATGTCTTGTAATCTTTTTTTCTTTATTTTTCTTTCAAGACCGGATATTTTTCAATGATTCTCTTTTGGTGGTTAGCTTTAAATACCAGTTTTTCTTTCATACTAGGCTTTCAGGCAAGAGTATTTCTAGGTATGCTCTACTATCCCAAGTTTCAAGGTGCATGTAAGTGCAGTTTGTAGGGTATATACTTTCTGAATTTGGACTCAAGAATAGAAACTATTTTTTAGACTTATCCTTCAATAAAACTTTCAATACTTTTCCTTCATCTCGACTTAACTCAAGAACTGAACTCAAGATTACCTACTTCTAATAAAAGCTACAAGGATGTATATTTTCCAAGGTTAAACAGAAGGAGGGTTATTTTTAGGGTTTTCAACTTCTAATCCTAGGATTTAGTTATTTCTAACGTATCAACTAAATTTTCGGAATAAAAATCTAAGTTACCCTAGTTAGCTAACTTGACGACAAAGTTTTTATATTTTTGGAAAAAAATTCAATTTTTGTGGGTTTTAAATAAGTATGAAAATACAAAATATACACATGAATGCGAAGGTAGAAAGCTTACCGAGCACACCCCCGAACTTAAACTTGGCAGTGCCCTCACTGTCATGCTATACAAAGAGGGTCAAAATTTCCGGTACTCACCTGTTTTTTTGTTATATATATATATATATATATAAGAAAAAAGGCAAACAAAATATATTCACAAAAAGGTTCCTCCTAAACTTAAGTAAAACAGTGCTTCCACTATTTAAGCGTTAAAGTTCCGAGTTAGGGGGGAGAGAACAGTCTCAATCTATACAAGGCCTTACACATGACAAAATTTAACACCAACCATTAAAAAAATTTATCATGATAATGCCCGGGTTAGTGGAAGAATGCGTATAGGAAAGAAATGAAGAATACACGAGACCGTGTTGGGATGGAAGCGGCGTACGGTCTCGGTAGAGGAGAAGAATGGCGGGAGGGGAGAAAGAAATGGAATACGAACTTGAGGGTGGAAATGGAGTCAATAAATTAGTACAATTTGTAATGATCGAAGTGAAAAAATGGATTGTACTAATCTTTCAACATGTCGAGAAATGGCGTCAAACCTCTCAAGATTCATAAGAAAACATGGGTCGACCGAACTTGGTGAACCAGACGTAAGAAATGTAGGTGATACGGTGGCTTGCGAAGTGGGAATGATGGAAAGGATGAAGGGAAGTGATTGATGAATGGTATCGGTTAAAGGTTCAGGAGGGTGTACACAGTCAATGAAAGCGACAGGATGAATAGAAAAATCCGACTCATCAAGTAAAACTGCTTCATCCTCAATAATATCCTCAAAATTCTCCTCAAAAATTAGCTTATCCATGCATTTATCATCATCAATATCTTGACGCGTATGGAGTTTGGGAAAGACAGCTAATAGTTTGGGATGATGTCCATACGGAAGTGAAAGGGCATGATGAATTGGTGAGAAAAACTCATTCAAAACTGTGGGTTCATCATCCAAAATATTCCCAGCGTCGATATCCTCAATCAAATGAAAGTCAAATTTCTCTGACACCTCATCAAAAGCATGGATTTCAATCAATTGTGGTTCTAGGCTGGAGGTATAGGGATCAACAGGATTGGGTGTGGTTTCACTTGACAGGGTCCCTTTATAATCGGGTAAATCAAACACTACAAAGTCACACAACTCATCAAATGTTCTATCTTCAATTGGTGACTCATTTGGATCACTCGATAGACTTTCGATTCTGGAGTTGTGGAATTCAATTTGAAATGGGTAGGTTTGATTTGGAAGGGTGTACTGCTTACTCTCACCGCGGAAATTCTCAAATCGTCCTAACGCCTCATCATACATTGGAAAATTCAGAGCTAGATGGAAACTAGCTGCCGGTTCGTTAGGTTATATAAAGGCGGTCATGTACGCATTCAAATCCATCATCTGTTGCCACGACGCTACCCGAAATTCTTCTAATGACTGTTCAAGACTAGACATGGGTTGTGAAGGAGTTTTAATAAAAGATTCAAAGTTGTTTGGATACGTGAAACTCCCAAATGGTTGTTCAGAAGAAATATCTAGAGAAGGTGTAAAAGCCGGTTAGGA
Source organism: Agapanthus africanus (assembly GCA_030015575.1). Lineage (NCBI taxonomy): Eukaryota > Viridiplantae > Streptophyta > Magnoliopsida > Asparagales > Amaryllidaceae > Agapanthus > Agapanthus africanus. The sequence goes on along the minus strand of CM057343.1, from coordinate 300,586,989 downwards.
TTGATAGGAAACAAATGGTTGGACAGGATTAAGATCAACGTTATGATAAGAAGGTGATAGGAATTGTTGCCCTAACGAATTTGGAGTGGTGAAAGGAATGAAAGATCGGTTACGGGATTGTTCAATTTGGTCAGCAATGGACATGGGTTTCGGAGTCACAACATGACTCTTAAAAGGGGTATCAATGTAAGAGGGTGGGGGAGGTTGAAAAGGTTGATACGAAGTGGATTGCGGAGTCCAATTATTTATCCTAGGCGCATCTATCCGATCTTTTAATGAAATTTTGGGCATGGATGGATCGTTCGAAGTTCGGCCAAAGCAAGAACCGTATGAAGAAATGTTTGGTTGTGGGTACCAAAGTTCGGCAAGAGTTGGTCATTTTGGGGTACCCATGTTGTGAAAAGAGTGAAAGGTAGGGAGGGTGGTAGGTGGGTGAATTTTTATAAATTGATTTTTCCTTTTTTCATTGTTTTTTTGGAGTTTTTGAAATTGTTTGTTGGTTTTTGAAAGAATACGGAATTATGGGACTAAACTTTACATAAGCACAATCACAATCACAATCACAATATTCATAAATGACGCCTAGAGCTAGGGTCTTTAAAGTCCAACTAGAACGCTCCTAGACTTCTAAGCGACAAGTTGCAAGATAATTCTCGAATCGCCTCTTCACTGCCAATTGTGGCCAGGTAAGCACAAGTGAGGTAGTGAGGTAAAATAGTATAATTATATACCAATATTTGAAAAATAATTGGAGATTAAAATAATTTATTCATTAAAATTATATTTATCGGATTTGGGCAATTTTATAATTAATTATATGCAAGATTAAATTAAACTTGATTAGTGCACTACTAATCACGATTAAGCCAAATCCGTCTTTTTTAAGTAACCATGATTAGTGCACCATGACAAGCTGCATTTTGTTACATATTGGTTTCTTGTGTATTTGTGTTATTTGGTTTATTAAATGAGTGAGGGAAGAATAGAAAAGAAAAGAAAAGGAGAAGACATGATTGAGGAGAGAGAGGGAACACACTCATGACATGAGGCATGGGCATAGGCATGTGGGAGTATGAGAGAGAGGGGGGTAAGGCTCCCACACTTGACCTCTTTTTCATTTCTTTTCCCACTTCCTTCATTCTCCTCCTCCTCCTTCACCCTCCATTACCTCCATGAAACCACCTCAAATCTTCATCAAAACTTGATGCTACCTTCATTAAAAATGATCCTCACCTCATCCTACACCCCATAGCAAGTTCAAGTTTGGATTTTGAAGACTTTGGACAACCTAAGAATTTTCTTGAGTTGCTAAATGAGGTAATCCCTACTCCTTTAGTTATGTTATTATCTTTCCTACCATACTAGTATGGTTTAGAGTTAATATTATGTGGATTAGTGATGTTAGAACTTCCTAGATGAGGGTTTGGGAATTCTATGAATTGTGAAAGTGTATTTGAGGTGTAGTAGGTGTTTTTCATGACTCTTGTGATGTTTGCTGGCCTAGACCAGAGTATAGAACCCAATACACGAACTTAGAATTTTCCCGTGTCAGTTTTGTGGAGTCTTGGGAATTTACAGGAAATCTGGAGCAACATGGGATGTAAGTAAGAAAAACAAACAACTACATTGACCTAGTTAGACTACTAGAAGACCACCACACAAGAATGAGACCAAAACACCAAGGTGGGGCCGGCGGGGACTGTTACTGTAGCATTTTGGCCGGCCAATTTTTGGCTTCTGGTGATAGGGTTTTTCCTATAGCTCACACTCCTCATAACCTAGCTACTGTATTGTTAGTTTTGTACTTATCTATCTGTGGAAGAATCTGGGAGTTTTTTAAGTTGGATTTGACAATGTTTCCGATATTTGAAACTTGGATTTATGACATTCTTGACGAGATTTGGTTGTTGGACGTTTGTACGTCAACGACGATGGTTATTTGGTTGTTTTTGCATGCGTAAACTATAGGTTCTAACCTATAAGCAATCCGTGTGTCGTATCGGTTTTCATTTTATAATTGGTTTTAATAGCATTACGATGTGTTTTGATTGTAGGTACCTTCGCGTGGACTTCCGAGACGACGAAGCACATCGACTTCGGCTAAGCGAGGAGTTTAACAGTGAGTAGATTTGTATCTACAGGGGAAGTCGGGTGGATGGCGTATAGCACCCCCGCAACCATTAATATGGCTATGTGATTTATAAACTATAGTTTGGTGAAAACCTAAGTATAAACTCTCGGATATGATCAATGGTTTTAGTGTGAAATGATATGATAGATAAGGATGACTAGGATTGATATATGAGGATGTGAATAGTGATTTATATGTAATTGAAAGAGGACAAGTATGAGATTTATAGTGGTATGATATGAGATCGATATCGATATGATATGAGATCGATAACGATGTGACATGAGATCGATAAATACGATATAAGTTGAGATAGATGTGTTATGAGATCGATAAGATATGCTGTACGAGAACTTAGATCCGTACCGTGTTGATGAATAGGACGATATGATCTCTATTCTGTTTGTTGACCCCGTACGATGGATTACCATACGCGATGAGTTATACCGAATGATTAATCCGCACTCGTGATTTGAGGATGAAGATCGAGGATATTGCCATATTGGATGCTATGAGGCAGGATCGCCGACGTAAAGATTTCACCTGAACCATACTTATTTCCAAAACTGACGAATCGTATGCATCTTTAAACGGAAACCTCAAGGGACGCTATGGATTTTCAAATGGTGTCTTTTCCTTAAAAACACCGTAGCCCCCACCTTCAAAACTATGATTCGTATCTTTTAAAACTTAATTTATGGTTCATGTATAGATATATATACCTGTTGATTATTTATGTTTGTGTGGGATTATCCTTTGTGACTTACGTACCAGGATCCCGGTATTTATTGTTATATGATATCATCTATTAGTACACCTGCACAATTACCGATGATGCGCATGTTACACTCAGACAAATTTGCCGGCTTATACACATTCATCATCAGTAATTGCCATGCCACTTGCACAGTAGAACTACCATATCATGATATTATTCATAACCGTAAAATACATTCATTGTTCAGTACTATCACTTGACATGCTTGCATGATATACTTGATATGCTCATATTACTGTTCTATGTTTTCATACATCGTACTTTATGGTTATATGCATTGAGATGCAGTTTTCATGAGATTTCTGGATTTGAGAGCCGCGGTTATATTTCAAAGGAAATTGTGTATTGTTTTAAAAACGCGGTTTCTCTTGATATGATATTTTGTGTCCACCATGAGTTTTCTCGGTTCTGAGCTATGTGGTACCCGACTCAAGGTATGGAGGAACCGTTTTTGGGTACATAGTGGACTGAGTGAGGTACCCCGTAGCAAGAAGACTCGTAGAGTTAGGCGTTGAGCACGACGGAGGGAGCACAACCCACCGGTGATTGTTTGGACCCGGAAGGTATCCGGAGGATACCGACCGAAGTCGTGAGATGGATATGAGGGCCGATCATAGGATGCGGCGCCTGAGGGCCGATCAGAGGATGCAGCGCCTGAGATATGAGGATTTACATGTCGATCCTGGACACGGGTTTCATGATATTTTCTAGTGTCGTTGTTGGACACTCAGGTTCCATGATATTGATGTATCGTTAATGGACACATGTTGGTTTATTTCCTCATACATACAGGCACATGATTCACATGATTTGATTTTACATGTTGTCATTGGCATTGATTATATTGTTGATACAGATACATTCATGGTAACCCTAGATATCACAGTATAACCTTCATGATATAGTATGACCTAGGAATCATTGTTTTATTCGATTTCTACCTGTTGATGTTTTCTACTCACGAGTTGGCAACTCACCCCCGTTGTGCTACAGTTTTCTTGCAGGTTCGACCGCTTGGATCAGTAGCGTTATCACTGGCACGCAGTTTTATTCAGGGTGGTTGCTACGGTTGGTGGGACACTTTAGATCGTGCCCACTCTTGTATTTATTATTTCTATTGTATCTAGACAAACTCCATCAATCAGAAACTAGACTTTGTATATTGGTAGACCTAGTCAGACTTGTATTGCGAGACTCAAAGCGTTAGGTGAATGTTCGCTTCTTTTTTAGGCTTTGATGTTTAGCTTTATTATTTGTTTCTTTCTGTGTTTGATCTTCACCGGTGGGTGTCATATATATGTGTATTGCAAGGTTTTGATTCCGCCAATTGGCGAAGAGCTAGATCTCGCTTGGGGATGCCTATATATATTGCTTGTATGTGGTTTTCGATCAAAATATACAAGGGAGGTGCTGCCCAAATTTTTAAAGACGAAAATTGTTTTTAACTATAGTATATTTCACTTGCATTTTCTTATATCATTATTTTTTCGTTTAAAGAAAAAACTTGATTTCATTATACCTTTATTTCAAAACTGCACCTCCACTATTTTCCGCAAAAAGTTTTAGATTTCTGTGCTTCGGCTTACTTGAATTACGTTACGCCTTTAGACGTTGCGTAATTTAATTGCCGGTGACGAGCTAAATTTCGGGTCGTGACAAAATTGGTATCAGAGCGTTAAGTTTAACCTTGGTTCAAGTTTAGGCTTGACCTTACGGAACTTAGACTTGACTGAGGGGGTATTAGACTCGAAATTTAATCGTGTAGGTTGACCTTGGTTGATAGAGTAGGTAGCTTGTGTAGAGTGACGTACCGTGTGTATGTTCCACAGCATACTTACGACACACTGCTCCGCTTAAGTGACCTTAGGATGTACATTCTTGAGATCCGTGCTTCTATTCGTTCCTATTATAACACTCCCATTGATTTCATTTCTCCCTATGATCATATATCTATTCGTACCTGTTGATTTCTTTCATCCCTTCGATCTATCTTCTTCGATACCTGCTTGAGGTTCCTGTCACCACAGTTTGAGCACAGAGAGAGCTTCTGCTAGCGATGCGGTCAGAGCTAGCTCGTCACGGACGAGGGCTGACCATGATGTTTTCTGGTGACATAGGGACGTAGTAGTATAGTGTTTGTGTTAAGATCTCTCGTTTTGAGGCGAGTGTTCGGATCTGTACTGGATGATCGGGCCATTGATTGCAACTTCTAAATTGAGAGGACTGTCGACATACAGCCTACCCCAGATGTCGCGATATTGTCTACCATGCAGAAAGATGGCTCAACTGTTTCTGAGATTGATGGGATGTCACCTCCACAGTTTATGAGCTGAAACCACTGGAGCTACAGAGATGTGACAGAAGGTAACTAGTCCATGTTGAATAGAGCGATGAAGATGTTCGTCTGATTTGATGCACCAACGCAGGCACTGTTAAGTTGAAGAATCCCAGTTTGAAGGGTCTTACTCAGATCTAGAGTTGATCTAGAACGGACAAATGAATCGTATTCTTTCGATAAATTGGATGTGTTCCCAAAGATGTTTTCGGCTAGATATCTTCCACAGAGTGGCGAAGATACCCGAGTTCGTATTTCGAGTCCTTGTGAAAGACTCCGGATTGACTGTAGCCGAGAACGAATTGCTGTACTTAGCGAGCAAGTTATAACATCGAAGTGGGCGATAATGAAGACGGATGGAACAAGAGGTTCGTGCGAGATGTTAACGGGATGTTGTTACTCCCTGCTGATTCCAGAGGATATATATGTATGCAGAGGCGCTGGATACGGCCGAATTCCGGAGGGAAGCCGTGTTGAGGACGCAGCTGTCCAGAAATGAGAAAAGGATTTAAGTATAGAGTGTGAATCTTCGTATAGTTCGGCATAGGTGAGATCGGAAGAGACCCTAAGCAGGTTCTTTTCAGGACACCGCAGTGATAAAGATATGTACCAAGAATTAGTTGTACCGCACGTATTTATAAGGCCAGATGCTGCCATCAGTAACGTGCCGTTGTGAGGGGTCATGTTAATTGGCCAAGCGATGATCAGAGGAGTGCCTGGGAGGAACTGTTCCGTTATTACACCTGACCGGGTCGACGTGCAGAAAGATTATGGGATTGGTAATCCACAGAGAAGACAAGGACCCAGTGACCAAAGACGCCAAACCATGAGCAGGAGGCAAGCGCATGTTCTTGCTCTACCAGCTTTGGGCGCACCGACATTTTTCGACATTGAAAGAGGTGTACCTCAATGTCATTTATTTCGAATTGTATTTTGTGATCTGAGCATCACACTTTTATCGCTTGGATTTTGTGTTTCGATGATTGGGTTTCGTGATATTATGTTTTCATGCACCATGGCTGCATATACTAGATATTTTCATCTGTGCACAGTCATTGCACTTGATTTATGTTTTATACACCGTTACATCGGTTTATGATTTGTGCACAGTTGTTGCATTTAATGTCGATTTGTGCATTGGATTGCACGTATTTATGATTCTACGGATTTCGATACTGTCGATTTGTTTTCATGCATGTTATATGCATTTGACTTGACTATATAGCTCACATGTGCTTGCAGTGCATTGATACGTTTTTGTGCATACATTTATGATTTTATACACCTTGGCACGCTCCGTGTTGTTTTTGTGCATATTTGAGATATTGATGCGTTTTCGGGCACCTAGTGCACCTGAGATTATGTTTTTGCGCAATTGTTGCATTAGATCTCTTTTCGTGCAACATTGCACTTGACATTCGTTTTTGTGCGCTTTACTGTAATTGACATTTTTGTGTGGACCTGACGCACTTGATTTGGATTTTCGCGCATATTGGGCGCATGGGATGAGATTTTGTGCACACCAGATGCACTTGATTGAGTTTTTCGTGCACTCTAGATGCACTTGATGTTGTTTTCGTTCACACCCGTTGCACTTGACAGATACTTTCGTGCACACCCGTTGCACTTAGATTGGCTTTTGTGCATATTTGTGGCACTTGTATTTGGCTTTGATTTTCCATGTGCACCAGATGCACGTGATGTTGTATACGCCTTTTGAGGCAAATTTTTGCTCTTGAGCATTATATTAGATGTTGGGTATTGTATTATATAGTAGCCGAGAAGGACTGATCTGAGGATTGTACCTGAGTTCTTTTGCATGCATAAAAGTTTATCAAGAAGTTTTCAAAAAGGAGCTATACTCTCGCTATTTCCTACGTACCAGGAGTGACACGGACTTTTCTAAAGGAAAACCTTTTGGGATATTTCAAAAAGGCGGGACGTATATTTTGAGCAAAACATATATAGATATACATCTATTTCATTATAAATGAGCGTCCGCCACTTATGCCGTGAGTTACGCGTCGCACGGCGATTCGAAAAAGATTTGCATGTGTTTTATTCAGTTTTTAGAGGATTTTACAAGGATGCATACTATATACGTATTATTTTTTTGACTATAGTATATTTGAGAATGGCTTTCGATTTCAAAGTTTTTATCTCCTTTATAACTTCAGTGATTGTGTGATGCTTGACAGAGTTTGATTTTGAGTTTCACGCTCGTTTTCATGCGCAAACGATGCGCTGTGGTATTTCTGAGTATTCCGTGATTTCGGAGCCCCGTTGTTATGGACTGATTATCGAAATGTTTTAGTACATAGGGGTTTAAATTTAAATTCGGGGACCGAGTTTATTTAAGGGGGAAGGTTGTAACATTTCAGAAAATATAAAATATTAGTTTTGGAATTTAAATATTAAAATAATATATTTCATGAAAACTATTCGATTTGCGAGTTGGTGTTTTCGTAAAATGGTATAAATATATACCAATATTTAGAAAATAATTGGAGATTAAAATTATTTATTCATTAAAAAGATATTTATCGGATTTGGGAATTTTTATAATTAATTATATGCAAGTTTAAATTAAACTTGATAAGTGCACTACTAATCATGATTAAACCAAATCTGTTTTTTAAGTAACCATGGTTAGTGCACCATGACATATTGCATTTTGTTATATGTTGGTTTCTTTTGTATTTGTGTTATTTGATTTTATTAAATGAGTGAGGGAAGAAAAGAAAAGAAAAAGAGAAGACATGATTGAGGAGAGAGAGTGGGGACACACTCATGACATGAGGCATGGGCATGGGCATGTAAGAGTATGAGAGAAAGGGGGGGGGTAAGGCACCCACACATGACCTCTTCTTCATTTCCTTTCCCACTTCCTTCATTCTTCAACTTCATTCTTCTCCTCCTCCTTCACCCTCCTCTAACTCTATGAAACCACCTCAAATCTTCATCAAAACCCGATGCCACCTTCATTAAAAATGATCCTAACCTCATCCTACACACCATAGCAAGTTCAAATTTGGATTTTAAAGACTTTGGACAACCCAAGAATTTTCTTGAGTTGCCAAATGAGGTAATCCCTACACCTTTATTTAAGTAATTTGCTTTCCTACCCTCCTAGTATGGTTTAGAGTTTATATTATGTGGATTACTGATGTTAGAATTTCCTAGATGAGGGTTTGGTAATTCTATGAATTGTGAAGGTGTATTTGAGGTGTAGTGGGTGTTTTCCATGACTCTAGTGATGTTTACTGGCCTAGACCAGAGTATAGAAACCAATACACGAACTTAGAATTTTCCCGTGTCAGTTTTGTAGAGTTTTGAGGATTTACAGGAAATCTTGAGCAACTTGGAATGTTAGTAAGAAAAACAAACAACTATATTGACCTAGTTAGACCACTACACAAGAATGAGACCAAAACACCAAGGTGGGGCCGGCGGGGATGGTTACTGTAGCATTTTGGTCGGCCAAGTTTTGGCTTCTGGTGATAGGGTTTTTCCTGCAGCTCACACTCCTCAGAACCTAGCTATTGTATTGTTAGTTTTGTCCCTATCTATCTGTGCATGAATCTGGGAGCTTTTTGAGTTGGTTTGACGATGTTTTTCGATATTTGAAACTTGGATTTATGATATTCTTGATGAGATTTGATCGTTGGACGTTTGTACATCAACGACGAGGGTTATTTGGTTGTTTTTGCATGCGTAAGCTATAGATTCTAACCTATAAGCAATCCGTGTGTCATATCGGTTTTCGTTTTATAATTGGTTTTAATAGCATTATGATGTGTTTTGAATTTAGGTACCTTCGCGTGGACTTCCAAGACGATGAAGCAAATAGACCTTGGCTAAGCGAGGAGTTTAACAGTGAGTAGATTTATATTTACGGGGGAAGTCGGATGAATGACGTATAGCACCCCCGCAACCATTGATATGGTTAAGTGATATATAAACTATAGTTTGGAGAAAACCTCTGTATAAACTCACGGATATGATCAAAGGTTTTAATGTGAAATGATATGATAGATAAGGATGACTCGGATTGATATATAAGGATGTGAATCGTGATATATATGTAATTGAAAGAGGACAAGTATGAGATTTATAGTGGCATGATATGAGATTGATATCGATACGATATGAGATCGATATCGATGTGACATGAGATCGATAAATACGATATAAGCTGAGATAGATGTGTTATGAGATCGAAAAGATATGTTATATGAGACTTTATATCCATACCTTGTTGATGAATAGGACGATAAGATCCCTATTCTGTTCGTTGACCCTGTAGGATGGATTACCTTACGCGGTGAGTTATACCGGATGATTGATCCACGCTCATGATTTGAGGATGATGATCGAGGATATTGCCATATTGGATGCTATGAGGCAGGATTGTCGACGTAAAGATGCCACCTGAACCATACTTATTTCCAAAACCGATGAATCATATGCATCTTTAAAAGGAAACCTCAAGGGACGCTATGGATTTTCAAATGGTGTCTTTTTCTTAAAAACACCGTAGCCCCCACTTTCAAAACTACGATTCGTATCTTTTAAAACTGACCGTATGGTTCATGTGTACATATATATACCTGTTGATTATTTATGTTTGTGTGGGATTATCCCTCATGACTTACGTACCAGGATTCCGGTATTTATTGTTATATGATATCATCTGTTAGTACACCAGCACAATTACCGATGATGCGCATGTTACACTCACACCAATTTGCCGGCTCACACACATTCATCATCAGTAATTGCCATGCCACTTGCACAGTAGAATTGCCATATCATGATATTATTCATAACCTTAAAGTACATTCATTGTTCAGTACTTTCATGTGACATGCTTGCATGATATACTTGATATGCTCATATACTGTTCTATGTGTAGGGTTGCTAGGCTCGCGCACAAGGGTCTACGAGGCTTCAACCATGCCCGATTTAAAATTTAGCCGTGCCGAACAACCCTTAACAAGATCTTATACTAGAGATTAGGCGAAAACAAGTATGTTAAACACTTTAACACTAAGTGAGAGGGATTACAACCTTTGTAGATCCGGTCCTTCACTTCTAAAGCTCCGTGTTGAGGTCTCTTCGCTGCGATCATCGTGTTCCGGACTCTCGAGAGGCTCCACGAAGAGAAAGATGCAAGCTTGCTTTCGATCTTCGATAACAAAGATGATCTACCTTGAAGTTTCATTAACACAAGCTCTCACTCACAAAATGAAGTGAACACCCTCATCTAAATGGCAAGGGTAGATGAGGATGATGAAGTAGGATTTTTCTCTCATTTGTTTTCTTATTCTCACTCACTTTCATCACAAAAAGCAAAGCAAGAAAGCTTTGCATCAAGGAAGAAGAAAAGAAGAATAGTGATCAATCATTTTGTGATGAATAATGAAAGTTATGATAAGGTTATAAATGCAACCATGGTCAAACTATCCTTTGTAGAGATTTAACTTGGGCTAGGGTTTGGGTTGAGTTAAAGATGAGTCACTTAAAATATCAACACAATTATCTTTTCCAAAACAAAAAAGAAAGCTTCTAGAAACTTCTAGAAAAGCTTAACCCAAATCAAACCTTAACCATGTTTAATCTCCACTAAACATGTTGCATTAATAACCACATCATGTTACAATATTATATATCACATATATAATATTTATTGTAACAAAATAAAATAATACAATTAACATATATCACATATATATCAATGTATTACCCGAGTGAGAAAAAGAATCTTTTAGTGAGCTAATATTAGTTAATGTAATTTAATATATCATATATATTATTATAAATTAAATTATCGAATCAACACTTGATCTGACAATACGGCTATATCGCATATAACCGACTAATATCTCATTTACCGATTCATCGAATCAACACTTGATCCGATGACCCGGCTGATATCAAATATTGCGAGAATAGAATACGGTATCTCATATCGCATTATCCTTGGTCCCGCACATATCATATATGTGCTCCTACTCCGTTTTGCCTGAGCCAAGAAACCTCTGTGTAGGACTCTAAAGAATCGTCAATACGCCGGCAGTAGGTGATGATCATATCAAACACCCACAAGCTGCAAGCGGTCAGCTAAACGTAACAGCCACCCAGGTATTGAGCACTCAGAAGATCAACAAGCAAGCCAGTACATTCTCCTGTGAATCCAATCAGTAACACTCCCGTACAGTCCGGTCTTGTCATCTGATATGTCGCATATCTCGCCTAAGGGTGGTGAACGTCAGACCCCAGTAGCTCGATAAGTCATGTCGATATGAGGTCTATAACAGTTCAAGAAACTACTGATAACACTTACCAGTAAATCTCAGCAACCATGGCCAGGGATTTCCAGTTATAGCTATTGGAGATAGTGCCCTCAGAGTCAATTATTGGATCACAGGCATGTGATTGCAATGATTGAGGGAGGATCTATACCGGTAGGACAGTCTTGCTCAAGATGATAGTATGCTATCTGGTTTATCTTTATCATCGTGTACTGCTTTAGGTGACCTTACAATTCACTATTGCACGTTGATAGAGCCCTTAGGATTCTTGCTTGACTGCCAGCAGTATGAGGGCGATCATATACGTGGGAGCTGGGGTATATAAGCACATCCTTAAAAGGTCCCTAGTCGTGGGAGTTTCGAGACAGGGCATCGATACTCAAGAGTAGACTAGTGTATACAGTCGAGACCCCGACGAGGGGCGGTGGCCGGTCTCACAAGCCACTGGTGTCAGTTGGTTCACCTAAGATGTATACAGGTGCTCAATGGGTTATGAGTACACTGGACAGGACTCGCCGGGAACATGCTAGTTGGTCTTATACCTGACGTCAGATAGCAGTTCCCTGGTGACATGTGTACAGGTTAGTTCATCGACCTGAGATCGTCATTTGTCTCGTGCGAGTTCCCACTGTACTTTGATTACTACCCTACCACGCTCAAAAGGAGTCGTACAAACAGGTTTTAGTTAGGTACAGTCCCGAGCCATATTGAGGCAGTGAGCAGATCTTCAGGGGTTCGTCTCTCCCGGTATTGGGGGTGAGATCGCGCTGTGTCTAGGAGAGCCATTACACAAAGTCCTTGGCTAAGGCAGGAGATTTACTGGTAGGTATTCCAGTAGTATCTCAGTGTGTTCTGGGCTACACTCCGACACGACTTGTACCGCTATTGGGGGTCTGACTTTTACCAACCCCCTAGGCTCACCATGCGATGCTCATAGACGAAGGGACCGGACTGTACAGATATTGTCACTGACAGGCTCAGTAGGGTGTCAGGATGAGTTCGCTCATCGACGTCCCTTTTGGTCAATACCCGGTAGCCCGTTACGTATGACTAATACCTCTGACGTGCTAGTGGTTAAATCCACAGCCAAAGTATTGACGAGTCTTTCGAGTCCCCCACAGAAAGTTTCTCAAGTTTCGGGCGAAACGCTGTAGAGGTCGTATGGAGATATGGCAGGGTTCGATCTTATACGTGCGGTATTGCACGGATCATGATCGGACGGATAATACTAGCGGGCTTTGGTTTAAACCGGATCCTAGTATTATACAGTGTAGATTTTGTCTCTTTGCATTTGTATTCGGTTGGAATACAAATGCGGGTATGTATATACAGTTGCAGGATTTTCCTGTAATTTATTACGGGATCAGTTTTTTGAAGTCGCCAGTTTGCATTCCGTTTCAGCCAGTTTTCCTTTCTTCCTTTCGTTGGCTGATAATTGATGGAGGGGCTAATTTGCATATTTGCAAATTAGTTATGTGGAGGGGGTTTCTTGTAAATGGAGGGATTATGATGGTTCTAGCATCTTTGCTTTTTCATGCATCATTACTTGCATTAATGGTGAGGAGATTGATTTGGTTTATGGATGTGAGACTTGCTTTTTCCCTTATGCTCATCATTTTGTTCTCATCTTGTGCTCACCCCCCTTGGTATATTTTTCCCTCCTCCAAATTGGTTATGGCCGGCCACTTAGATGAGAGGTTCATTTTTGTGAGAGGAAAAATTTCTTCATCTCATTTTTGCTTGCTACAAAATTCCTAAGTTCATTTGAAAGTTCATTCCACCTCCATCAAATGGCAACTTCAAACCCCAAGAGACAAAACATTCTACACTTATCCTACAGCATCCTTGGGCACGTCGGCTCGCCAACTTCGTGCCCGAGTTGCCTCGGTCCAGAGGTGGGAGCTCGTAAAAGAAGCCGGCGATGTAGTGCCTGTTCCGACGAGGAGATGAAGACCGGAGATTCCGCAAGGAGATCGGAGTGGAGGCCGAAGACCGAAGGACACGGATCGCTCGGTATAGCTTCCTACTCATTCTCTAGTTAGCAAGCATTAGGTTAATGGCCCGATCCGGGTTTTATAGTGCGCGATATTGTCGGTTTTAAAGTTAAAGAAAATCTTTGTTTCCGCATTGTGGCCTCGGATTGACGGCCGGGACGCTGCCGTGCACTTACACTGGTATCAGAGCCACGCCATTAACCTAGTCTAGCTTGCTCTAACATGTTTACAAGTTCGATCGATCGGATTTTCCAATAACCGTATTTTCTAGCATCAGTTTCTGTCGAATTTTTCCAGTGCTCTAAAAATTATTTGGTACATTGTAAAAATACGAGCACGGTTTTTTATGGCTTCTGTGAAAATTTGGTGCCTTAATGTTACTGTTCCGCCGCGGATCCGCGGCCAAACCTATGCATTGGCCGCGGTTCCGCGGCCATTATGACTGCTCTCTGCACCAAATTTGTACAGTAGCTCTCTGACTGGAAAATGGGGGTTTTAGAATGTTCTGTTTTGGCCCAAATTTATTTTGAGTGCTACAGTTGTGCTTGGGGCCCACTTCGGGAAATTTAGTCGATCGAAAATTTTAAACATGTTAGTTCACAGTATTTACATTATATCTGCGACCGTGAATGTCATTTGATCGGTAAATCCTGTCTAACTGCTATAGCCCTTTTAGACGGATTTGCGAACGTGACATTCACGTTGATGTTCTGTGTTGTGTTGTGCTGTGATGTTGCGGATTTTTCGTGGGGATAGCCTGGATGCAATGGTAGTACAGTTTGGTTATTTATGTACATTTGATATTGCGGGGCGAGCGTCTGACATGTGGACTGTCGTCACTGCCTATTTGTATATTATTCTTTTGGGGCACGACCGAGCTGAGGTCGATGTACCCGTTGTATGTATATTTTACTTTCTGTACTAGGATTACCCCAAGGTGGGGTGCACGGGTAGCCGGGTTCTAGAGGGCAACAGGCCCGCATCTCATGGCGTTGAGACGGAGGGGGCTTTACTCTAGAATTGGCTGGCTATTTGCCGCACTTGTAGGGGTTATAGATTGACCCAAGGACGGGTACCCAAGTAACTGGATTCCGTGAAGTGCTGGGTGGTCCATTCACGTTGCTGAAGGGGGCTGTCTCGCTTTAGGTTTTGGCAAGTAACTTGCCGCACCCGTAGGGGTCTAGGATTTCATTGCACAGGCTATCCACACGATCAGGGGAACGTCGGGTTTCAGTAGCGGCTCTATGAAACCCGGGGATCCTAGATATCTGTATTGTTCTGTGATGCTTATTACATTTATGTGATGTTGCATTTTATCACGCCTTGAGCGAATATTATATATTGATATATATACTAGTAGATGTTGTATATGTTTTGCATCCGCGCTAGTCCAGTCCCCGCTCTGTCGTTAGTTAAGTAACCTAACGGGTGATGACGGGACCCAGTGGCGAATGCGGATGGCATATACCTACATCATTATTTTCGTTCTTTTGTGGTGTGATCAATTGATGGGACTGCGTTGATTCGGATCAATGCAAGCTAAACAAACCTATTCTTATGTTGTTGGAATATTTTTCAAAAAGCTGTTATTGCAAGGGCGTTCTCTTTTGTTTTGCACAGTAGTATTCAGTTATGAATATCCAGCACCTCAGTCGACGAGGCAAGGGCCGAGATCCCTTCACCGGGAGTGACCCCTTGGACAGAAGTTTGCATCACGGCAATAACTTCACTATAGTCGATTACTTTTGCTTTGCATCGTGGTATTCAGTTGGAATATCCTGCACCTCATTCTACGGGGAAAGAGCCGAGATCCCTTCACCGGGAGTGATCTCTTTAGTAAAGGTTTTCGTCACTATATTTTTATAAAAGCTATCCAGTTCCTTCAACGATATCAAGTTCATTACGTTAAAGGTTTTTCGCCAAAAACCATTCGTAGCCCTCCGTCATTTGAGTTAAATGTTTGGTAGTATTCAAGCTATGTATTTTGACCTACGCCAAGGCATAGTAATTGGTAGCTACCGGATATTTATCTGTTGCATAGATAGATGCGTCAGTTTGGGACAGTCGTACTACTATTTTGGCCTACGTCAAGGGTATGTACGGGTGGGTTCAAATTAACCTGGACAATGACGGGTAGAACTTGACATGTGACTTATGATATTTTGGCCTACGTCAAGGTCATAAGAGCATGGGGCAAAAATCACATCGGGAGTTTCTAAAGAAACTGAAACTTGCCAGATATGCGCATACCTTATGGAGTGTGATAACGTGAGTGGAGTCCATCACATTATCATGCAATGATAGTTGGATCCCGATTCCTACTGATGAGTTGGTTTACTCCTCGGGTGATCCCGACTAATTCTTCTTTCAGGTTTGGAGGAGAATTTAAGGTTACAGTGGGAGGTTTCCTGATTAGATAAAGTGATAACCATTCGGATCTAGGTTAGAGTGCACGCTGAGTGGTTCTTTTCTCTCTCTCTCTGGCAGCGACCATGACCCGACCCTAGACTATGACTCAGTGACCAAGTTGACCGAACCTTCTTAACACTGGCTTTTGGATTGTCAGAGTTGCAAACCTCATTGCCACTCCTACTTTTACCCTTTTCTCCAGAACACCCCGTATTACTACGAATGTCCACATCCATTGGATAAAACCATTGTATGGTTATATACGAACTCGAAGGAATTTATTCGAGGATGGTTTCCGGTTCTGGAAAAAACGAATAGGACTATTCAGTTGTCTTTTCCTTTTACCTTCTTTCAGGCTGCGAGTGCTCCTTGGATTAGGGGACAGCGTACCTATTACGAAAATTGGATAGTCTTCTTCCAAACCATAGGCAGGTGCCGAACGGTAGGGAATGAAGAAAACTAATTAGCCTAACGATGGTGTACAAAAGTGTAGGGTTCCTAGGCACCCTAGTGAGGTCTCACAAGGCATCAACCATGCCAATTTCAAATTTTACAGTGCCTACAAACCCTAAACTACGGATCGTCGGCTAGATGTCTAGGCGAAAAACTAACTAGTTAACACTTAACTAAAAGTTTAACGGAAATACAACCTTTGTAGATCCGGTGCTCCACCTCCATAGCTCCGCAACGAGGTCCTCTCCGCTGTCCAAATCAAATCCGGGCTCTAGAGTCGGCTTCGTCGGAGAAAAAGGGAGCTAGGTCGTCGATGTCCATGCCGAAGATGATCTACGTCGAGGCATCGCTAGATCAAGCTCACAACTTCACCAAGTCAAGAAACTTGTGAAGTAAACACACTCTACTACTTGGCAAGAGGTAGAGGATGAAGAAATAGGAAGTGGGTAGACTTTAGTTTTGGATTTCTCACTCTTTTCCAACAATCACCATTGATGGAGCTTGGTTTTCTTCACTTGAAGAATGAAGAAGATGAAGAAGAATATTATGATAAGTTAATTTAAAACAATAGAAAAAATCAAAACTTATCATAATGTTAACTAGAGTTAAGTGTAGAGAATGAATCATGGTTAGTGGGAATGGTTAGGGTTAAGGATGAGATAAGAATGGTTGACTTGATCAAAGATTCATGAAGCTTCAACTAAACTCCAAATTAAGCCACCATTCTTTTCTCCTATTTTCCAAAATCAATAAACAAATAAATAAATGAATAAATAAAGGAAATGAAACCCTAACCATTCTTTTAACCATGGTTTAATTCTTTGCACTTAACCAAGTAATCATGTATCATCAAACATGATACAATCAAATGCACAAAATCATATCGCATATGTAATGCGCACACCCGAGTGAGAAAATCCATTTAAAGTGAACCAATACTAGTTAATGCAAAGTAATATATCAAATATATAATTATACATTAAATCATTAAATCAACACTTGATTCAATGATCCGGTCATGTCGCACACAACCGACTAGTATACAATGTATCGGCTTATCGAATCAACGCTTGAATCGATAACTAGGTTATATCGCATACAACCATTCGATACATTCATCGCGAGAATGGAATACGGTATCACATACTCGCATTATTCTCGGTCCCGCACATATCTCATATGCGCTCCTATTTCGTTTCGCTTGAGCCAGGAAACCTCTGTGTAGGACTCTAAAGACTCGTCAATACGCCGGCAGCAGGTGATGATCATATCAAACACCCACAAGCCGCAAGCGGTCTGCTAAACGTAACGGCCACCCGGGTATTGAGCGATCTGAAGATCGACGAGCAAGCCCGCTCACACTCCAGTGAATCCGACCAGTAACACTACCGTACAGTCCGATCTGATCGTCTGATATGTCGCATATCTCGCCTAGGGGTGGTAAACGTCAGACCCCAATAGCTCGATAAGTCGTGTCGATATGAGGTCTATAACTGTTCGAGAAACTACTGGTAACACTTACCAGTAAATCTCAGCAACCCTGGCCAGGGATTTCCTGTTATAGCCAATCGAACACAGCGCAACATCAACTCCCTATACCGGGAGAGACGAATCCCCTCCTATCGCTCATTGCCTCCATGTGACTCGGGACTGTACCCAAAAACCACCGTTTTGCACGCCCTCTTGGACGTGGTAAGATGGAAATCAAAGCACAGTGGGAACCACACAAGACTCTATGACGATCTTGGGTCAACAGACTACTCTGTACCAGTGTCACCAGAGAACTGCCATCTGACGTGAGGTATAATACCATCTGGGAGTTCTCGGCAAGTCCGTCCAGTGTACCCAGTCTCTACTGAGCACCCGTATATCTCCTCTGATGTCAAACACCGATGGATATGGGATCATCCATCGCCCATCTGTATGGGTCGAGAAGGTACACGCTAGTCTACTCTGGTATATCGATGCCCCGTCTCGATACACCCACGACTAGGGACTTTCAAGGATGTACTTATGGACTACCATGTCCCCACTAGTATGATCCGCATCATAGTCCAGGTAGTCAAGTACAGATCCTAAGGGCTTTACCAACATGTAACAGAGAGACAATCAGTATACACGTTAAGGTAAAGAGCAACCAGATAGCATACTATCATGTCGAGCAAGAAAGTCCTCCCTATATATGTCCCAGCATCCACTACAATATACATCCAATGTACAGTAATGGCCTCTAGGGCATACATATAACTAACAATCTCCCACTTGCACTAGGGCCATCTGATAGCAGTGGTTGTAGTATCTCATACTCAACCATCCCATAAAAGTCTCTCTTTGGGAACAGGCCTTTGTGAGTGGATCCGCTGTGTTGTCCTCTGAATCTACTCTCCTAACCTCGATCACCCTGGAGATCAACTATCTCCATGATCAGGCGATGCTGCCTTAGAATAAGTCTGGATCACTGATGGGACCGGCGTTCCTCGGCTGGAGCCACAACTCCATTGTCTCACAATGGTAGGAACGTAGTTCATCTTATGAACTAATATACACCCAAACATCCTCTTTGGTAGCATCTTAAGTAGCGATGTATCCTGCCTTTATCGTCTAGTATGTCACGGTATCTAGCTTGGAACTCTTCCAACATACCGTCCCTTTACTGAGGGTAAAGCAATGCCTGTGACTGACATTCAGTCGTCTTTATCACCCTGGAACCCTTCCAGTGATTCTCCCCAGGATCGGTTGATACCGTCTCACTACAACTAGTGAGAGTCCTAACATCCAATTAGATCTATCTCATAGATCCAAAAACCCAGGATTTAGGAGGTATCCCTTTGATCCTATATGGAGAATCATTGTGATAAGCGGAGATTGATCGAGCGTATCATGGGAAACTCCTTCCCCATCAAGAGTATGTCATCCACGTACTCTACGAGGATCATCACCATACTCCCTACTACCTTTTTGTTTATACAAGGTTCATCTACCATTTTGATGATGTCAAACTCTTTGACTGCTTCATCAAAACAGATGTTCCATCTCCGCGATGCCTGCTTTATCCTATAAAGCATCTTGCACACGTTTCCGCTGCTCCCACTGTCTACGAAGCCCTCTGGCTGTGTACTTATAGACGCACTCTTCTAAAACATCATTTAGAAAAGCTGTCATGACACCCAACCACCAGATATCGTAGTCATGGTATGTAGCCGTGGCAAGTAGGATCTGGATGGACTTAAGCATAGCTACTTGAAAAAGGTTTCATCATTATCCATACCTGGTCAATGATGCAGACTTTTAACAAGTCTAGCTTTGAAAGTCTCAACTTTTCCATGTACACCAAGTAATCTTCTCAAGATATACTTGCTCCTGATGGGGATTTAACCCTTCAGATATAGCAACCAAAGTCCATACTTTGTTGGTGTATAAGGATTCCATCTCAGATCGATAAACATCCAGCCATTCTTACAGAGTCCCACTCCTGATGGCCAGCTCGAAACTAGTTGGGTCATCATCTCATGATGCAATCCTCGCTCCCACTGTCATAGAGAAACCGAAGTATCTCTCAGGTGGGTGAGGAACCCTACTAGATCGGCGGAGAGGCTGAGGTTCGTTGGTATCTACTGAATCCCTTGGTTCTATCAAATCATCTGCTGTAGTTCGTATAGCTGGAACACTTGCAGTTCTACATAACAGACCTTGCCTTGAGCTTGTCCGGATTTTTCTTTTAGACATAGGCCGGACAACCCCAAATCTTAACTGACTTAAGACATGGGCTCTTCCCATACCATATCATATATGAAGTGGTAGGCAACTGATTTGATTCGAACCCTATTCAATAGGTATGCAGCTTCTCAAGCGCATAACTCCCAAAAGGAAATAGGAAACTCAGTAGTACTCATCATAGAGCACACCTTATCATATAGGGTGTGACTGCTCCGCCCCGATATACCATCGTGCCATGGTGTATTCGGAGGAGTAATGCTGAGAGAGAATCTCATTCTCCTTTAGAATAGTTCAGGAATTCCGTGCTCTAGTATTCTCCTCCCTGATCACATCAAATGACATAATACTTGTACCCGTATTTTGGTTCTCTACTTCTAAGTTATATTCTGTGAATATCTCAAAAGGTTCAGACTTGTGTTTCAACAGGAACATATGTCTGAATCTTGAGAGATTATCAGAGAACGTAATGAAGTATAAAGAACCGGTCCTGGCATGTGTAGACTGGGGACCTACATACATCATCATGTATCATCCCAAGAGTTCACTAACTCTTTCTCTGTTTCCAATAAACAGAGCTGGTGTCTTTATATCTTTGTGACATGACTCGCAAGTTTCATAAGATGTAAATTCAAACAGATTTAAATATGCATCTATATGTAACTTCAGCTAGTCGGGTCACATTGATCTGACCTAGTATACAATACCTCAAGTAGGATTCGTTCATATCTGAACTCTTCCTCTTGTGTGTGTTCCGTACACTAAGAACTGTAGTTTGATTTAGAACAGCAATGCTTTTAGATAACGTGCCTGAACCGATCAACTTTTGATATAAGAAATGTTCAAAACATTATCCAACAATACAAAATTTTATCATTTCTTTACTAATAAAGAGATAGATATAATTTTGTATATCAGGTTCGGTATCTAACAACATTCGTTCAGAATCAATGTATTGGTATACAGGGTGACAGTGACCAACAGACTTGGCTGCAACTCTTGCCCCGTTTTCTGCCTCATGAAACTTATCACCCGTTCTCAGTTCTCTACCTATCTGTAGCCTTATGTAACAGATTACATATCTGGGATCCTGATCTGGTATCACATACCCAGGACGTAAAGGATACTGAGAAACAGTTCTTTGTAACGAACACACCCGAAGATGATGCATCAGCATGCACTTTCTTCGTTTGGGCGGCACGGGAAATCTGGTATTCCCCAATTTCCTGCTCTGTCTTATAACAATTATAAGTTGGAGCAGGACCAACGTTCCCCAGCTCAGTATAACAAGCGGGTTCGGTCAATATTCCATATTATTATCTTGATTAAGGCGTGATATGGTCGCTACCTGGAGAGTGAGAGAAGAAAACACTCAGCGTGCGCTCTGTCAAGAATAGATTGGTTATTATATTATCTAATCAGGATGGCTCCCACTGCTTTTTATCAAATCTTCCTTCAAACCCTAAAAGGAAAGACTAGCCGGGATTAATTACACACTACAAGTTCGCCAATCTTTCAGCCAGGCCAGTGTCGGTACTTTGAGGGAGGTCCCCCGTGCTTCCGCACGAACCTAATTAATGTAAACCTCGTTTTCCCAGAGGCGTAACCTCGTTAACACCTTTCTAGACACCTACTTGATCGGCTAATTGTAATGTATAAAACTCTCCCAGGAGTAACTCTTACTCGCAGCGGGTATCGGGATCCAACTATCTCATAGAAGGTATGCAATCTCATTGCAAATTTCAACACTTGAAATTCCCGATAATATTTTGCCCCTAGCTCGCTATGACCTTGACGCATGCCAAACAACCCATAGTCTGCTAGTCAAGTTCAACCCGTACATTTCTTGATTGAATTAAACCCACCCGCACGACCCTTGACGCATGCCAAACAACGCCGTACGAATACCCTAATCCAATCGCATCATATGCTGGCAGATAAGCACTAGTTAGCTACCGTACACTACGCCTTGACGCATGCCAAACAACCGCAGCACGAATACTAACTAATACTTATCTGAAATGACGGAGGGCTACGACAGGTTTTTCTGAAAACCTATTGCGTAATGAACTTGATATCGTTGTAGGATCGAATGAATTTTGAAATGGAGTGTTTTTGAGGCTTTTCTAGTTTTGCTAAAGGAGTCACTCCCGGTGAAGGGATCGTCGGTCCTTTCCTCGTCGAATGAGGTGCTGGATATATCATATATATCGCTGTGCAAAGCAGAACTCTTAAAAGTAATCAAAAGACAAACCGAGTGTGTAGCATCTGCCAGTTATTGCTAAAGGAGTCACTCCCGGTGAATGGATCTCGGTCCTTTCCTTATCGAATAAGGTGCAGGATATATCATATATACCGCTGTGCAAAGCAAGAACTGTAGCTACCTGTTTTATTTTGAAATTCGATTCTACAACATCTTAGGTTTCTTTTATTTCATTAATCACATTAATGAAGTCCCATCATTTAAAATGTACCTAAACATCACAGATAAATACGACGTACACTTATGCCATCCGCATTCGCCTCGATGTCCCCTCGTGCACCGTTAGGTTAGGTAACTAACGGCAGAGCGGGGCAGGGCTAGCGCGGGTGTAAAACATAAGTAACGTCTATATAATATATCATATATACTATATACTGTATCTATCAAAGAACATCACATGATCACATCACAGATATCGCAGCAGAAGAATCATATGAAATATTGGATATACTAGGACGTCCGTGTTTTCAATACGAGCCAGTATAAAACACGGATTCCACGGTCGTGATGAATAGCCAAACCCACACCCTAGACCCCTACGAGAGCGGCAAGCAACCCTACCAATTCTGGAGTTAGGAGACCCGGACTCGACTCCTCGAGTTGGTCTCCCACTGGACTCCAGAACCCGGTTACTTGTGCCCTCCTCCTTGGGTCTATCCTAGTGCGGAAAAGTAAATAATATACAAACGGTGACAACTTCCGCAACCTGGAAGCGCCCCAAAAAAGAATATTACATACAAGTTTTTACATGAATGAAAATGAAAAACACTCATCTCACATAAAAACCCCCGGCTATTCAAACACGACGATCCAATATAACATATCCAGCAACACATAACATCATATGTCATCAACGTAAGTAAATATGTCCATCCCAATTGTCGTTGACATATAGCAACGAAACCGGCGATATCACATATTACACTTACGGTCACAGAAAAGAAAGTGTAAAACTACAACAGTTGGAATCCGCAATCTGCATAGACATTGCATGCCTAATTAAATGAATACCTTAGACATCACATGCCTAACAATTATAAACCCCGCATTTTAGTCTCAAAATCGAAAACACTTTTCAATATCAAGTCGGGTAATTCAACAAGATTCCCGACATCCTGATCGAATGCTCGTCGCAAACTTCAGTAGACGGCTGCACCCCCGATACCGTCGACGAAGTGCACCAAGGCGGAACACCGCTACAGCGAGCACCCGAACGGATGCTTTCGGCGACGGGGTTCTCCTACAGTCACTTGGTCGGGGCTATGGAGTGAGGCTGTCTATTAAGTTTACCCGGCGAGTATCCGCGTACGCTACGTGATTGCGACGGACTTTTGATCACATCAAAACTCCGTGGCAACCGATCAAGTGAGACTAAACTGCTATGTTTATAACATTCATTCAGTTATCTCATAACTATTGTGAATTCCAATTATTGTATCCCATTCCAGATAAATAGAAAATGTTAAACTTTCCGATCGAACATTCTAACACCCAAGTTTTCCCGATACAGATCAACACATGAAACTAGTCTAACAACATTCAGTTCGTACCTCAGTACCAACAGTCCAGCCGTAGAAGGGTCAAGCCAACGCCTCACATGTGGCACGCCGTACTGCCCTAAACCCGAAGGTTCAAAGGGCAGTTCAAGACGGTCACATAATCGAGTTAAGGTTTGTTGTCTTCTAGAGAGACCATCGCGTTACTTGCACTACTTAGAACATCGTTAAACTACGGAAAAATCCAACACTTGGAAATTTCCCGACAGGGGAAAAATTGGGTATTTATATCCGGTCGAACTTTTTAACATATTCTAAAATTTATCCGGAAAGCCACACAGACAAAATTTGATAATCCGATCGAACATTCGAATCCCCAAAACAACTGCAGAAAATTCAACTCTTGAATAAGTATTAAAAATTCCCAGAAAATCCAACATAAAATAATAAGAGTTACTGTGCAGATCTTAGAGGATGACGTCATCACCTAGCCGCGGAACCGCCGCAGAAGATGGGCTTCTGCCGCGGTTCCGCGCTCTGTTTGATGAATTATTCATCTGAGTTTGCACAGTAATTCTTATAATTATTTATTGAATATTTTAGGCATTTTTAATACACAAAAATCCGCATTCTCGGAAAAAGTACAGAGAGCATATTTGTTTTGGGGTTCCGGGTTCGTTCGGACTTCGAATTCCGTCTGGACTTCGCCTAAGGCTCTAGCTAGGCTCTGATACCAATGTAGAGTTCCTAGGCACCCTAGTGAGGTCTCACAAGGCATCAACCATGCCAATTTCAAATTTTACAGTGCCTACAAACCCTAAACTACGGATCGTCGGCTAGATGTCTAGGCAAAAAACTAACTAGTTAACACTTAACTAAAAGTTTAACGGAAATACAACCTTTGTAGATCCGGTGCTCCACCTCCATAGCTCCGCAACGAGGTCCTCTCCGCTGTCCAAATCAAATCCGGGCTCTAGAGTCGGCTTCGTCGGAGAAAAAGGGAGCTAGGTCGTCGATGTCCATGCCGAAGATGATCTACGTCGAGGCATCGCTAGATCAAGCTCACAACTTCACCAAGTCAAGAAACTTGTGAAGTAAACACACTCTACTACTTGGCAAGAGGTAGAGGATGAAGAAATAGGAAGTGGGTAGACTTTAGTTTTGGATTTCTCACTCTTTTCCAACAATCACCATTGATGGAGCTTGGTTTTCTTCACTTGAAGAATGAAGAAGATGAAGAAGAATATTATGATAAGTTAATTTAAAACAATAGAAAAAATCAAAACTTATCATAATGTTAACTAGAGTTAAGTGTAGAGAATGAATCATGGCTAGTGGGAATGGTTAGGGTTAAGGATGAGATAAGAATGGTTGACTTGATCAAAGATTCATGAAGCTTCAACTAAACTCCAAATTAAGCCACCATTCTTTTCTCCTCTTTTCCAAAATCAATAAACAAATAAATAAATGAATAAATAAAGGAAATGAAACCCTAACCATTCTTTTAACCATGGTTTAATTCTTTGCACTTAACCAAGTAATCATGTATCATCAAACATGATACAATCAAATGCACAAAATCATATCGCATATGTAATGCGCACACCCGAGTGAGAAAATCCATTTAAAGTGAACCAATACTAGTTAATGCAAAGTAATATATCAAATATATAATTATACATTAAATCATTAAATCAACACTTGATTCAATGATCCGGTCATGTCGCACACAACCGACTAGTATATAATGTATCGGCTTATCGAATCAACGCTTGAATCAATAACTAGGTTATATCGCATACAACCATTCGATACATTCATCGCGAGAATGGAATACGGTATCACATACTCGCATTATTCTCGGTCCCGCACATATCTCATATGCGCTCCTATTTCGTTTCGCTTGAGCCAGGAAACCTCTGTGTAGGACTCTAAAGACTCGTCAATACGCCGGCAGCAGGTGATGATCATATCAAACACCCACAAGCCGTAAGCGGTCTGCTAAACGTAACGGCCACCCGGGTATTGAGCGATCTGAAGATCGACGAGCAAGCCCGCTCACACTCCAGTGAATCCGACCAGTAACACTACCGTACAGTCCGATCTGATCATCTGATATGTCGCATATCTCGCCTAGGGGTGGTAAACGTCAGACCCCAATAGCTCGATAAGTCGTGTCGATATGAGGTCTATAACTGTTCGAGAAACTACTGGTAACACTTACCAGTAAATCTCAGCAACCCTGGCCAGGGATTTCCTGTTATAGCCAATCGAACACAGCGCAACATCAACTCCCTATACCGGGAGAGACGAATCCCCTCCTATCGCTCATTGCCTCCATGTGACTCGGGACTGTACCCAAAAACCACCGTTTTGCACGCCCTCTTGGACGTGGTAAGATGGAAATCAAAGCACAGTGGGAACCACACAAGACTCTATGACGATCTTGGGTCAACAGACTACTCTGTACCAGTGTCACCAGAGAACTGCCATCTGACGTGAGGTATAATACCATCTGGGAGTTCTCGGCGAGTCCGTCCAGTGTACCCAGTCTCTACTGAGCACCCGTATATCTCCTCTGATGTCAAACACCGATGGATATGGGATCATCCATCGCCCATCTGTATGGGTCGAGAAGGTACACGCTAGTCTACTCTGGTATATCGATGCCCCGTCTCGATACACCCACGACTAGGGACTTTCAAGGATGTACTTATGGACTACCATGTCCCCACTAGTATGATCCGCATCATAGTCCAGGTAGTCAAGTACAGATCCTAAGGGCTTTACCAACATGTAACAGAGAGACAATCAGTATACACGTTAAGGTAAAGAGCAACCAGATAGCATACTATCATGTCGAGCAAGAAAGTCCTCCCTATATATGTCCCAGCATCCACTACAATATACATCCAATGTACAGTAATGGCCTCTAGGGCATACATATAACTAACAAAAAGGTATTAAGTTAAGACAAATAAAGGGATTAGAAGGAGGGCAAAGTAAATTGCGACTGCTATTCACGACCAAACCAAGTATTTCATTACCACTCCCACTTCACCTTTGTATTTCTCTAGGACACTCCGTATCACTACGAAGATCCACAGTTATTTGGATATTCCATCGTATGGTTATATACGAACTCGAAAGGAACTTGTTCCAGTTCGGGGATGGATTCTGGTTCAGGAGAAATAGGAATAAGGTTTATTCAGGTGTCTTTTATCTTTACCTTCTCTCGTGTTGCGAGTGCTCCTAGGATTAGGACAGTACACCCATTATGCTTATTTGATAGTCTTCTTCCAAACCATAGGCTGGTGCCGAACGGTAGGGAAGGAAGAAAACCATTTGGCCTAAAGGGGTGTACAGAAGGTAATGACTAAAGACATATAAAGGGATCTGGAGAGATGTCAAAAAAATATACGGTTACAGTTGTGAATCTGGATAATGGAAGAGGCATTACTAGGAATACCCAGATACCCCATCGAAACATTTCAATGTTTCAGTTTCACTGTGTACTGTTAAAAGATAACCGATTTCCCAATTAGTCCTTGCTCCAGGGTATGTATTTACCAGGTATGATTCTCACATCTGTATGGTTTTACAGATGATGAGTGGGAGTAAGTTATTGGGAATTGGGTGATCATCCTCATTATATCGGGATTCGTTGTAATTGGTGATATTTGAGGAAATCACCTGGGTAGTTTGCCGGACAGCAAATATTTGGGTTTGAATATCCGTTGTTATGCACGAATTTCAAATTGATATATCTGTACGTCTATTTTTATAGAGTGAGATATACCTTTTTGAAATTATGTCTATGACATTTACGTATATCAGTAGATGGTTAGGTAAGGAGCATTAAACAGCGGTGTAATTCTTCTTAACCATAAGTACAGTTTTCGACCTACGACACACAGGGAATGAGTTATTAGGCTCAGGGGACTTATACAGAGTATTGTATGTTGTCCAGTGTCCATGAGCACAGAGGGGTTGGTTCTCGTACTATATTCAGTTTACTTATGACTTCTCTAGTTTTTAGACAGGTGTTTCATAGAAGCCAGGGTCTGAGTTTTGAGAAATTATAGGTATAAAAATATAGTAGAGAACCAGATGTTGCAAGTATCGGGATTCTTCAAGGTGATCGAAGATGTAGATACTTGTGTATAGTATTCAGTTGATAGTAATGATTAAGAAAAGTTGCTTCTCTTTCAGGTTACTCATAATTGGAAGCATTCCTAAGTTGAGTAACGCTGATCGGCCTCCTTCCATTTAGTTGACATGCACTGGAGACAGATGCATGATTTGAATCTGGTTCAATTAAATCAGTGCCTCTGTTTCTGTATTGGATATAGAACAATTCGTATCTTGACGATGTTAAAGTACGGGGAGTTGTCCGGCTTATGCTTAAAACCAGACTCTGGATAACTCAAGGCACGTTTATGTAATGACTGTTTGTGGGTTGACCCAGGCTATGATGAGGGTTGACTTTCTACCATCTGGAAGATCAATAGTGATATTGTTCTTGACTCGCCACAGTTTTAATAAAAATGGAATTTTCAGAAAACAGTAGTGGGGGTATGGTAGAACTAGAAGTGATTCCAGAACCGCAAATGATTACTGAAGATTTGATAAGAACATAAAGATTCAATCTGGTTTGACATTCTAGTAGCCACTTCGCAGATATGGTGGGTAACCTCAGGCACCCGAGAGGTACTCCGGTAGCCTCAAGGACGGTGACAGGAAGGTTCTTGTTTACCCAGACTTGCCATTGCTATTGTTCCAGGTTGTGAGACCAGGCAGGAGGATGAGTATAGCGTCGTTCTGAACTAACTTTAGAAGTGTACGTCTATATGACTCTGCCAGAGGGTTGTCGTAGTCAGTGGGAGCAGCGGAAGCATAGTGGACAAGTGGCTTATGTCTATTTATAGACTAAAGCAGATATAGCGGAGATAGATCATCTATTTCTAATGTGACAGTCATAGGTTTGACTTCATCAGAATAGGGGATGGATCTGTTAAGAAGGTAGTAGGGTGTGATTTCCGGGTATTTGGATGACATACACAGAATAGGAAGTGATATTCCTAAACTACGATCGGTTATACCTTGGTTGTCACACAGTGGTTTCTCAACATAGGACTTGGATATTATATCAGACATTCTGGTTACTAGATCTATGGTTTTAGATCTAGATTTGGGTAGTTTCCCAATATGGGTACTTAGACGGCATTCTAGAGGTATTTAGAATGGACGACTCCTAGCACGGTAGTGTACCTGCAGATGATGGAGTCACCCTCTCTAAAGGTGTCTTACAGTCTAAAGGGGAGAGGGATGTGCATGATTGGCAGATCACTTGCTTAGGCAATTGAGTCAATCATGAGATTTCAAGTACCACACCAGATGTTGTTTTGGCACGAGATGCAATAAGTTGATATTGATCCAATCCTGGAGAAACATTCGGAAGCAGTTTTAGAACATAAGTGGATGTTCTAGGGATATGATAACGACAGCCTCATTCGGGAGATAGTTATCATTCCAGGCTTCCAAGATGACCTGGATGACAGAGTGACTGTCAGAGTTATTGTTTTCCCTCTAACGAGGGGCAGTATTTTAGACAGGTAGTCCAGGGAGATACTGAGGGGGGCATGGCGCAGGATACTGATTAAGTTCAGTTGACGATACAGTCTAAGAAGTTTTGATTTGGAGTTCATTTATGAGCTAGGTCCCATCAGACATCCTAACATATTCTATGACAGGTATTGCTCATTTCGGGAGATGGCTTTCTCCGCGAACTTGAGATAAAGAGAGAAATAGAAAGAAACATTTGAGCGGATCCACTCACTGAGGCTATTCCTCGAACGCATTAGTTTCGCAAATAGGTTTTGTGAGACTGATTGGTAGAGGAGTTAGGTGTTCGGTATCACACAGGCTGTGAGTATGCGATATCGCAATAATTAGCCTTGAGTGCAAGTAGGAGATTGTTGGAGATAGTGCCCTCAGAGTCAATTATTGGATCACAGGCATGTGATTGCAATGATTGAGGGAGGACCTATACCGGTAGGACAGTCTTGCTCAAGATGATAGTATGCTATCTGGTTTATCTTTATCATCGTGTACTGCTTTAGGTGACCTTACAAGTCACTATTGCACGTTGATAGAGCCCTTAGGATTCTTGCTTGACTGCCAGCAGTATGAGGGCGATCATATACGTGGGAGCTGGGGTCTATAAGCACATCGTTAAAAGGTCCCTAGTCGTGGGAGTTTCGAGACAGGGCATCGATACTCCAGGGTAGACTAGTGTATACAGTCGAGACCCCGACGAGGGGCGGTGGCCGGTCTCACAAGCCACTGGTGTCAGTTGGTTCACCTAAGATGTATACAGGTGCTCATTGGGTTATGAGTACACCGGAGAGGACTCGCCGAGAACATGCTAGTTGGTCCTATACCAGACGTCAGATAGCAGTTCCCTGGTGACATGTGTACAGGTTAGTTCATCAACCTGAGATCGTCATTTGTCTCGTGTGAGTTCTTACTGTACTTTGATTACTACCCTACCACGCTCAAAGGAGTCGTGCAAACATGTTTTAGTTGGGTAAAGTCCCGAGCCACATGGAGGCAGTGAGTGGATCTTCAGGGGTTCGTCTCTCCCGGTATTGGGGGTGAGGTCGTGCTGTGTCTAGGAGAGCCATTACACGAAGTCCTTAGCCAAGGCAGGAGATTTACTGGTAGGTATTCCAGTAGTATCTCAGGGTGTTCTGGGCTACACTCCGACATGACTTGTACCGCTATTGGGGGTCTGACTTTTACCAACCCCCTAGGCCCGCTATGCGATGCTCATAGACGAACGGACCGGACTGTACGGATATTGTCACTGACAGGCTCAGTAGGGTGTCAGGATGAGTTCGCTTATCGACGTCCCTTTTGGTCAATACCTGGTCGCCCGTTACGTATGACTAATACTTCTGACGTGCTAGAGGTTAAATCCACAGCCAAAGTATTGACGAGTCTTTAGAGTCCCCCACAGACAGTTTCTCAAGTTTCGGGCGAAACGCTGTAGAGGCCGTATGGGGATATGGCAGGGTTCGATCATATACGTGCGGTATTGCACGGATCATGATCGGACGGATAATACTAGCGGGTTTTGGTTTAAGCCGGATCCTAGTATTGTACAGTGTAGATTTTGTCTCTTTGCATTTGTATTCGGTCGGAATACAAATGCGGGTATGTATATACAGTTGCAGGGTTTTCCTGTACTTTATTACGGGATCAGTTTTTTGAAGTTGCCAGTTTGCATTCCGTTTCAGCCAGTTTTCCTTTCTTCCTTTCGTTGGCTGATAATTGATGGAGGGGCTAATTTGCATATTTGCAAATTAGTTATGTGGAGGGGGTTTCTTGTAAATGGAGGGATTATAATGGTTCTAGCATCTTTGCTTTTTCATGCATCATTACTTGCATTAATGGTGAAGAGATTGATTTGGTTTATGGATGTGAGACATGCTTTTTCCCTTATGCTCACCATTTTGTTCTCATCTTGTGCTCACCCCCTTTGATATATTTTTCCCTCCTCCAAATTGGTTATGGCCGGCCACTTAGATGAGAGGTTCATTTTTGTGAGTGGAAAAATTTCTTCATCTCATTTTTGCTTGCTACAAAATTCCTAAGTTCATTTGAAAGTTCATTCCACCTCCATCAAATGGCAACTTCAAACCCCAAGAGACAAAACATTCTACACTTATCCTACAACATCCTTGGGTACGTCGGCTCGCCAACTTCGTGCCCGAGTTGCCTCGGTCCAGAGGTGGGAGCCCGTAAAAGAAGCCGGCGATGTGGTGCCCGTTCCGACGAGGAGATGAAGACCGGAGATTCCGCGAGGAGATCGGAGTGGAGGTCGAAGACCGAAGGACACAGATCGCTCGGTATAGCTTCCTACCCATTCTCTAGTTAGCTAGCATTAGGTTAATAGCCCGATCCGGGTTTTATAGTGTGCGATAGTGCCAGTTTTAAAGTTAAAGAAAAGCTTCGTTTCCGCATTGTGGCCTCGGATTGACGGCCGGGGCGCTGCCTTGCACTTACAATAGCCAATCGAACACAGAGCAACATCAACTCCCTATACCGAGAGAGACGAATCCCCTCCTATCGCTCATTGCCTCCATGTGATTCGGGACTGTACCTAAAATCCACCTTTTTGCACGCCCTCTTGGACGTGGTATGATGGAAATCAAAGCACAGTGGGAATCACCCAAGACTTTATGACGATCTTGGGTCATCAAACTACTCTGTACCATTGTCACCAGAGAACTGCCATCTGACGTGAGGTATAATACCATCTAGGAGTTCTCGGCGAGTCCGTCCAGTGTACCCAGTCTCTACTGACCACCCGTACACCATCCTTGATATCAAACACCGATGGATATGGGATCATCCATCGCCCATCATATGGGTCAAGATGCGTATACGCTAGTCTACTCTGGTGTATCGATTCCCTGTCTCGATACACCCTCGACTAGGAACAGTTATAGGATGTACTCGTCGACTACCGTGGCCCCACTAGTATGATCTCATCATAGTCCCAGTAGTCTAGTACATATCCTAAGGGCTTTATCAACATGTAACATAGAGACAATTAGAGTACACGTTAAGATAAAGAGTAATCAGATAGCATACTATCATGTCGAGCAAGAAACTCCTCCCTATATATGTCCAAGCATCCACTACAATATACATCATATGTATAGTAATGGCCTCTAGGGCATACATATAACTAACAATCTCCCACTTGCACTAGGGCCATCTGTTGTGGTATCACATACCCAACAATTAGCTGTGATTGAAGTATCTCATACTCAACCATCCCATAAATAGTCTCTACTAAGAAAAAGGCCTTTGTGAGTGGATCCGTGCTGTTGTCCTCTGTGTCTACTCTCCTTACCTCGATCTCCGTGGAGATCAACCATCTCCAAGATCAGGTGATACTGCATAAGAATTATATCTGGATTTTTGATGGGACGGGAGGTTCCTTGGCAAAAGCCACAACTCCATTGTCATACAATGGTAGGTACGAAGTTCATCTCATGAACTTATATATATCCAGACTGCCTCTTTTGTAGCATCCTTGGTAACGATGTATCTTGCCTTTAATCGTCTAGTATGTTATGGTATCTAGCTTGGAAGTCTTCCAACATACCGTCCCTCCACTGAGCGTAAAGACAATGCCTGCGACTGACATTCAGTCGTCCTTATCACCCTGGAACCTTTCCAGTGATTCTCCCCAGGATCGATTGATACCATCTCACTACAACTAGTGAGTATCATAATATCCAATTAGATCTATCTCATACATCCAAAAACCCAGGATTTAGGAGGTATCACTTTGATCCTATATGGAGAATCCTTGTGATAAGCGGAGATTGACCGAGCGTAGCATAGGAAACGCCTTCCCTATCAAGAGTATGTCATCCACATACTCTACGAGGATCATCACCATACTCCCTACTACCTTTTTGTTTATACAAGGTTCATCTACCATTTTGATGAAGTCAAACTTTTTGACTACCACATCAAAACAGATGTTCCAACTCCGCGATACCTGATTTATCACATAAATCATCTTGCACACGTTTCCGCTGCTCCCACTGTCTATGAAGCCCTCTGGCTGTGTACTTATAGACGCTCTCTTCTAAAACATCATTTAGAAAAGCAGTCTTGACACCCAACCGCCAGAAATCGTAGTCAAGGTATGTAGCCATGGCAAGTAGGATCAGGATGGACTTAAGCATAGCTTTGAAAGTCTCAACTTTTCCATGTACACCAAGTAATCTTCTCAAGATATACTTGCTCCTGATGGGGATTTAACCCTTCAGATAAAGCAACCAAAGTCCATACTTTGTTGGTGTATAAGGATTCCATCTCAGATCGATAAGCATCCAGCCATTCTTACAGAGTCCCACTCCTGATGGCCAGCTCGAAAATAGTTGGGTCATCATCTCATGATGCATTCCTCGCTCCTACTGTCATAGAGAAACCGAAGTATCTCTCAGGTGGGTGAGGAACCCTACTAGATCGGCGGAGAGGCTGAGGTTCATTGGAAACTATTGAATCTTTTGGTTCTACCAAATCATCAGCTGCAGTTTGTATAGCTGGAACTACTTCCAGTTCTACCTCATGACCACTAATTTCTTCATAAGAAATTCCCTTTCACAAAAGTGGCATGTTGAGAAACAAAACATCTTTTGTTCCTCGGTAAGGTAGAAGATATTCCCTTCCGTATGCTTGGGATATCCAATAAACTTCTACAGAATTGACTTTGCCTCGAGCTTGTCCGGATTATTCTTTTAGACATAGGCTGGACAACCCCAAATCTTAACAAACATAAGATATGGGCTCTTCCCATTTCATATCACATATGAAGTGGTAGGCAACTGAATTGATTGGAACCCTATTCAATAGGTATGCAGCTTCTCGAGTTCATAACTCCCAAAAGAAAATAAGAAACTAAGTAATACTCATCATAGAGCACACCATATCAAATAGGGTGCTATTGCTCCGCCCCGATATACCATCGTGCTATGGTGTATACGGAGGAATAATGCCGAGAGAGAATCTCATTCTCCTTTAGAATAGTCCAGGAATTCCGTGCTCAAGTATTCTCCTCCTTGATCTCATCAAAGGACATAATACTTATACCCGTTTTTGGTTCTCTACTTCTAACTTATATTCCGTGAATATCTCAAAAGCTTCGGACTTATGTTTCAACAGGAACATATGTCTGAATCTTGAGAGATCATCAGAGAATGTAATGAAGTACAAAAAACCGGTCCTTGCATGTGTAGACAGGGGACCTTCATACATCAGCATGTATCAATCGCAAGAGTTCACTAACTCTATCTCTGTTTCCAATAAACGGAGCTGTGATCATCTTATCTCTGTGACATGAACGGCAAGTTTCACAAGATATAAATTCAAACTAATTTAAATATGCATCTGTATGTTACTTCAGCTAGTCGGGTCACATTGATAAGACCTAGTCTACAATGCCTCAAGATGGATTCATTCATTTCTGAACTCTTCCTCTTGTGTGTGTTCTGTACATTAAGAACTGTAGTTTGATTTAGAACGCCTATGTTGTTAGATAACGTGCCTGAACCGATCAACTTTTGATATAGGAAATATTCAAAATATTATCCAACAATACAAAATTATATCCTTCCTTTACTAATAAATAGACTGATATGATGTTGTATTACCGAGAGAGATGAAACCCCTCCTATCACTCATTGCCTCCATGTGATTCGGGACTGTACCTAAAAGCCACCGTTTTTCATGCCCTCATGGACGTGGTTAGGTGAAAATCAAAGTATAATGGGAATCACACAAGACTCTATGACGATCTCGGGTCTACAGACTAACCTGTACCAGTGTCACCAGAGAATTGCCATCTGACGTGAGGTATAATACCATCTGGGAGTTCTCGGCGAGTCCGTCCACTGTACCCAATCTCCACTGAGCACCCGTATACTGTCTCCGATGTCAAACGCCAATGGATAAGGGATCATCCATCGCCCATCTACATGGGTCAAGAAGCATACGCTAGTCTACACTGGTATATCGATGCCCTGTCTCGATACACCTACGACTATGAACATTTGAAGGATGTAATTAGCGACTACACTGTCCCTACTAGTATGATCTGTGTCATAGTCCTAGTAGTCAAGTACCCATCCTAAAGGCTTTATCAACATATAACATAGAGATAATTAGAGTACATGTTAAGTTAAAGTGCAGCCAGATAGCATACTATCATGTTGAGCAAGAAAGTCCTCAATATATATGTCCAATCATCCACTACAATATACATCGCATGTACAGTAATGGCCTCTAGGGCATACATATAACTAACAATCTCCCACTTGCTCTAGGGCCATCTGTTGTAGTATCGCATACCCAACAATCAGGTGTGGTTGAAGTATCTCATACTCAACCATCCCATAAAAGTCTCTACTTGGAAATAGGCCTTTGTGAGTGGATTCTTGCGGTTATTCTCTGTGTCTACTCTCCTAATCTCAATCTCTCTGGAGATCAACCATCTCCATGATCAGGTGACACTGCTTAAGAATATGTCTGGATCTCTAATGGGATGGGGGTTCCTAGGCATAAGCCATAACTCTATTGTCACACAACGGTACGAAGTTCATCTGATGAACTTATATATGTCCAGACTGTCTCTTTGGGAGCATCCTTGGTAAAAATGTATCTTACCTTTAATCGTCTAGTAAGTCACGGTATCTTGCTTAGAACTCTTCCAACATGCCGTCCCTCCACTAAGGGTAAAGACAATGCCTGTGGCTGACATTCAGTAGACCTTATCACAAAGGAACTTTTCCAGTGATTCTCCCCAGGATCGATTGATACCATCTCACTATAGCTAGTGAGAATCCTAGCATCCAATTAGATCTATCTCATAGATCCATAACCTAGGATTTAGGAGGTATCACCTTGATCCTATATGGAGAATCCATGTGATAAGAGGAGATTGACCGAGCGTAGCATAGGAAACTCCTTCCCTATCATGAGTATGTCATCCACGTACTATACGAGGATCACCACAATACTCCCTACTACCTTTTTATATATACAAGTTTCATCCGCCATTTTTATGAAGTCAAACTCTTTGACTACTACATCAAAACAGACGTTCCAACTCCGCGATGCCTGATTTATCCCATAAAACAACCTGCACACTTTTCTGCTGCTCCCGTTGTCTACGAAGCCCTCTGGCTGTGTACTTATAGATCCTCTCTTCTAAATCACTATTTAGAAAAGCAGTCATGACACCCAACCGCCAGATATTGCAGTCATAGTATGTAGCAGTGGCAAGTAGGATCTGGATGGACTTAAGCATAGTTTTGAAAGTCTCAACTTTTCTATGTACACCAAGTAATCTTCTCAAGATTATACTTGTTCCTGATGGGGATTTAACCCTTCAGATAAAGCAACCAAAGTTCATACTTTGTTGGTGTATATGGATTCCATCTCAGATCGCATAGCATCAAGCCATTCTCACAGAGTCCCCACTCCTGATGGCCTGTTCGTAACTAGTTGGGTCATCATCTCATGATGCAATCCCCGCTCCCACTGTCATAGATAAAACCGAAGTATCTCTCAGGTGGGTGAGGAACCCTACTAGATCTGTAATGCCCCAGGTGGAGTTGGGGCTGAATTCCATCTACCTCGTGAAGAAGTGAGGTGTTATCCGGTATCGAGGTGGGGATGTAACCGATACGGATACACACGGGGAACCACTATAGAACAATGGGGAGTATCGAATTTCATTCCGAAAGAGGGCACGTTCTGAACTATAAATGGAATTATACCCCTCTTCAATACAGAGGCGCCTTTTGGATGAATCGGAACTCCGGAGTTTGAAGAACTCCGTAGTTAAGCGTGCTTGGGCCAGGGAAGTCCTGGGATGGGTGACCTCCTGGAAAGTGGCCCCTGGTCGGGCCCGATTCACTCCGAAGGACAAAACCGTGCGGTTTCGGCCAGAGCGGACAATACTCTCTGTGTTGGGGGCGGGTCGTGACAGAATGGTATCAGAGACGGTCCCTCAAAAGTAGGTCTGTGGTTCGAGGATGAACCATTGTTCTAAGTGGGGGGGAATGTAATGCCCCAGGTGGAGTTGGGGCTGAATACCACCTACCCCGTGAAGATGTGATAAGGTGTTATCCGGTATCGAGGTGGGGATGTAACCGATACGGATACACACGGGGAACCACTATAGAACAATGGGGAGTATCGAATTTCATTCCGAAAGAGGGCACGATCTGAACTATAAATGGAATAATACCCATCTACAATACAGAGGCGCCTTTTGGATGAATCAGAACTCCGGAGTTTGAAGAACTCCGTAGTTAAGCGTGCTCGGGCCAGGGAAGTCCTGGGATGGGTGACCTCCTGGGAAGTGGCCCCTGGTCGGGTCCGATTCACTCCGAAGGACAAAACCGTGCGGCTTCGGCCAGAGCGGACAATACTCTCTGTATTGGGGGCGGGTCGTGACAAGATCAGAGGAAAGACCGAGGTTCGTTGGAAACTATTGAATCTTCCGGTTCTACCAAATCATAAGCTGCAGTTTGTATAGCTGGAACTCCTTCCAGTTCTACCTCATGACCACTAATTTCTTCACAAGAAATTCCCTTTCCAAAGGTGGCATGCTGAGAATCAAAAATCTTTTGTTCCTCAGGGTAGTAGAAGATATTCCCTTGCGAATACTTGGGATATCCAACAAACTTCTAAAGATCTGAACTTGCCTCGAGCTTGTCCGGATTTTGCTTTTGACATAGGCCGGACAACCTCAAATCTTAACATCTTTAAGAGATGGGCTATTCACATACCATATCACATATGGAGTGGTAGGCATCTAATTTGGTTGGAACCTTATTCAATAGGTATGCAATTTCTCAAGTGCATAACCCCAAAAGAAAATAGGCAACTTAGTAGTACTCATCATAGAGCACACCATATCACATAGGGTGCGATGCACCGATGTGTTGTGGTGTATACGGAGGAGTAATGCGGAGAGAGAATCTCATTCTCCTTTAGAATACTCCAGGATCTCCGTGCTTAAGTATTCTCCTCCCTGATCTCATCAAAGGACATAATACTTATACCCGTATTGGTTCTCTACTTCTAACTTATATTCATTGAATTTCTCAAAAGGTTCAGACTTGTGTTTCAACAGGAACATATGTCTGAATCTTTAGAGATCATCAGTGAAATACAAAGAACCGGTCCTGGCATATGTAGACTGGGGACTTTCATACATCAGCATGTATCAATCCCAAGAGTTCAGTTACTCTTTCTCTGTTTCTAATAAACGGAGCTATGGTCATCTTATCTTTGTGACATGACTGGCAAGTTTCACAAGTTGTAAATTCAAACTATTAAAATATGCATCTTTATGTAACTTAGCTAGTCATGTCGCATCGATATGACCTAGTCTACAATGCCTCAAGAAGGATTCGTTCATTTATGAACTCTTCCCCTTGTGTGTGTACCGTACGTTAAGAACTATAGTTTGATTTAGAATGTATATGCATTTAGATAACGTGCCTGAACTGATCAACTCTTGATAAAGGAAATGTTCAAAACATTATCCAACAATACA
The DNA here is from genome assembly GCA_030015575.1 of Agapanthus africanus. Classification (NCBI taxonomy): domain Eukaryota; kingdom Viridiplantae; phylum Streptophyta; class Magnoliopsida; order Asparagales; family Amaryllidaceae; genus Agapanthus; species Agapanthus africanus. Next base: position 300,547,945 of record CM057343.1, on the reverse strand, counting down.
AAATTATATCCTTCTTTATCTCAATAAAGAGACTGATATGATGTTGTATATCAGGTTCGATATCTAATAACTTTCGTTCAGAATCAATGTATTTGGTAATACAGGGTGATAACTGCCAACAGACTTGGCTGCAACACTTGCACCGTTTCCAACTCCGGAAACTTATCACCCGTTCTCAGTTCTACCTATCTGTAGCCCATGTAATAGATTACATTTGCGGGATTCTGATCCGGTATCTCATACCCAGGACGTAAAGGATACTGAGAAACAGTTCTTAGTAATGAACACACCCGAAGAAGATGCATCAGCATGCACTTTCTTCGTTTGGGCGGCACGGGAATTCTGGTAATCCCCTATTTCCTGCTTGGTCTTATAACAGTTACAAGTTGGAGCGGGACCAACGTTCCTTAGCGATGTATAACAAGCGGGTTCGGTCAATACATCTGTATTATTATCTTGATTAAGGCGTGACATGGTCGCTGCCTGGAGAGAGAGGGAGAAGAAAACACTCAGCGTATGCTCTTGCAAGATTAGATTGGTTATTAGTATATCTAATCAGGACTTCTCCCACTGTTATAGTCAAATCTTCCTTCAAACCCTAAAAGGAAAGACTAGCCGGGATTAATTATACCCTACAAGTTCGTCAATCTTTCAGCCAGGCCAGTGTCGGTACTTTGAGGGAGGTTCCCCGTGTTTTCGCATGGACCTAATTAAAATAAACCTCGTTTTTCCAGGGGCGTAACCCCGTTAACACCTTTCTAGACACCTACTCGATCGGCTAATTGTAATGTGTAAAACTCCTCCAGGAGTAACTCTTACTCGCAGTGGGTATCGGGATCCAACTATCTCATAGAAGGTATGCAATCTTATTGCAAATTTCAACACTTGAAATTCCCGATAATATTTTGCCCCTACTACTTATGACCTTAACTATGGTCAACATATCATAAGCACTAGTCAAGTTCTACCCATAATTTCTTGATTAATTAGACCCACCCACATGACCCTCAACTATGGTGGATATAATCACATGACTGTCCTAATTAATCGCATTATATGCTGTGTAGGAAGACATCACTTAGCTACCGTACACTACGCCTCAACTATAGTCGACATACGCAACACGAATACTAAGTACTCTACTTCCTAAAATGATGGAGGGCTACGACAGGTTTTTAAGAAAAACCTTTTGCGTAATGAACTTGATATCGTTGTAGAATCGAGTGATTTTTGAAAAGGAGTGTTTTTGATGCTTTTACTAGTTTGCTAAAGAGGTCACTCCCGTTGAAGGGATCTCGGCTTTTTCCTTATCGAATAAGGTGCTGGATATTCTACAAGGAATACCGCCGTGCAAATCAAGAACTATAAAAAGCAATCAAACGACAAACCAAATTTGTAGATTCTTCTAGTTTTGCTAAAGAGGTCACTCCCGGTGAAGGGATCTCGGCTCTTTCCTTATCGAATAAGGTGCTGGATATTCTACAAGGAATACCGCTATGCAAAGCAAGAACTAGAGCTACCATTTTTTCTAAATAAGTTTCTACAACATCTTTAGGTTTCTTTTATTTCATTAATCTCATTAATGAAGTCCCATTTTATTATGCTTCCCAAGCATCAGATATGAAACGAAATCAACAATATATAATATATATCACATATATATAATATAAACATTCGTCTCAGGCAGTAATATGATCTCATCACAGAATATTGCCGCAGAAGAACATATATGAAATATTGGATATACTAGGATTTCCGTGTTTTATATTAAGCCAGTTTAGAAAACGGATTCCACGGTCGCGATGAATAGTCAAACCCACATTCTTAGACCACTACGAGAACGACAAGCAACCCTACCAATTCTAGAGTTAGGAGACCCGGTCTCGACTCCTCGAGATAGTCTCCTACTGGACCCTAGAACACGGTTACTTGTGCTCCCCGCCTTGGGTCTATCCTAATGCGGAAAAGTAAATAATATACAATGGTGATATCATCCTCAGCCCGGAAGTGCCCCAATAATAGAATATTACATATAATGAATTTTATATGAATGAAAATAATAACTCTCATCTCACATAAAACCCCCGGCTATTCAAAACACGACAATCCAATATAACATATCACAGTAACACATAACATCGCATGTCATCAATGTAAATAAATATTCGTATCCCAGTTGTCGTTGACAGCACCAAAGCCGGTGATACACAACATATTACATTTACGGTCGTAGAAAAGAAAGTGAAAAACTACAACATTTGGAATCCATAATCACTTTAGACATCTTAAATCCGAAATGTCACATACTTCGCATTTCATGCCTAACAATATGAATTCCACATATTGTATCACATTTCCAGATAAATAGACAATATTAAACTTTTCAATCGAATAAACAAACACCCAAGATTTCCCAAATAGCTCAACACTTGAGCGGAGTTCAAAAAGTCCCAGAACATGTCACAACCGCTATGAACCAGCCGTAGAAGAGTCAAACCAATGCCTCACATATGGCAACGCTAAATTACTAAAAACCATATGGTTCAGTGGTGGTTTTCACAGTCAAATAATCAAGTTAAGGTTACGTTCTTCTAGAGGGTCCACAGATTCGCTTGCATGATTTTCTGAAAGTTTTAAACTCAGGAAAAATCCAACACTTGAAAGTTTTACGATAGGGGAAAAATGAGTTATTGATATTCGTTCGAATCTTTTAACACATTCTAAATTACCCGGAAAAAATTAAACGAAGTTAAACTTTTGGATCGAATCAACGAGTTCCCAATATATCCCAGAAAGCTCAACACTTGAGTAGAGCTAAAAATTCCCAGAAGTATGAAAAAGTACCCAAGAATAAACACCTGAAATATTAGCCCCCAACTCCCAAAGTTGGCCGCGGGACCGCCGCCAAACGCATGGTTTAGCCGCGGTTCCGCGGTCCCTTGAGTGAGTTATGGCTTCATACTTCACAGTAATCCTTAGAATTCCCTGCATGCTTTTCTGAGTATTTTTAATATGAAAATTTTCAACTTTTGAAATTTTTTCCAGAAAGTGGGATTTATCGGGGTTTCGGAGTTCGATCGGACTTCAAACTTAGTCTAGACAACGCCTAAAACACTAGCTTGTCTCTGATACCATTGTAGGGTTAGCTTAGCACCTAGTGATGGTTTTGGCAATCATCAATCATGCTACTTTAAAATTTTGGGGTGCTAAACAAACCCTAACCAAGATCTAAACTAGAGACTTAGGGTTAAACATGATATGGAAACTCTTTACATCTAAGTGAACAAGGAATACAACCTTTGTAGTCCGTTTCTTCGCTTCATAAGCTCCGTGTTGAGCTCCCTTCGCTGCGGTCATCAAGTACCCAGACTCTAGAGAGGCTCCATGAAGAGAAAGATGCAACCTTGCTTGAAGACTTCACTAATCCAAAATGATCTATCTTGAAGAATCTCAAACCCAAGCTTTTGCTTCACTAATCAAGTATTACTAAAGCAAACATCCTAATCTAAGTGGCTAGAATAGATGAGGATGATGAAGTAGGAATTTATCTCTCTTTTGTTTTCAATTTCTCACTCATTATCATCACTTATAAAAAACCTTGTGATGGTTTTCATCAAAGAAGAAAGAAGAAAGAAGAAGAAGATGAAGCAAATTCTTTTTTGCTGAATAATGAATCATTTGTTATGGTTAGAAATCAATCATGAGTTAAGCATGAAGGCTTAACCCTTATAGAGAATAAACTAGGGTAAAGGGTTTGGGTTGGGTTAAGAAATATCTACTCAAAAATATCAAGCTAGATAACAAAAAGGCAAAGCTTCGTGAAGCTTCATGAAAGCTTCATCCAAGCTTAACCCTAATCCAAACCCTAACCATGTTTAAACTCTGCAGAGCATGTTTCATTTGTAACCATAACATGTTACAATATTATATATCACATATACAATATTTATTGGAACAAAATAAAATAATACAATTAACATATACCACATATATATCAATGTATTATCCAAGTGAGAAAAAGAATCTTTAAGTGAGCTTATATTAGTTAATATAATATATCAAATATATAATTATACATTAAATTATCCAATCAACATTTGATCCGATAATCCGGCTATTTCACAAATAACCGACTAATATAATCTGTATCAGTTCATCGAATCAACACTTGATCCGATAACCCGGCCATATCACATACACCCGGCCGATATCTCATATCGCGAGAATCTAATACGGTATCGCATACACGTATTATTCTCGGTCCCGCACATATCACATATGTGCTCCTACTCCGTTTTGCCTAAGCCAAGAAATCTCTGTGTAGGACTCTAAAGACTCGTCAATACGCCGGCAGTAGGTGATGATCATATCAAACACCCACAAGCAGCAAGCGGTCAGCCAAACGTAACTGCCACCCAGGTATTAAGCAATCAGAAGATCAAAAAGCAAGGCAGTACATTCTCCTACGAATCCAATCAGTAACATTCCCGTACAGTCCGGTCTCTTCGTCGGATATGTCGCATATCCAGTCTAGGGGTGGTAAACGTCAGAGCCGAGTAACCGATAAGTCGTGTCGATATGAGATCCATAACAGTTCAAGATACTACTGATAACACTTACCAGTAAATCTCAGCAACCCTGGCCAGGGATTTCCAGTTATAGCCAATCGAACACAGCGCAACATCAACTCCTTATACCGGGAGAGACGAAACCCCTCCTATCGCTTATTGCCCCCATGTGATTCAGGACTGTACCCAAAGGACACCGTTTTCTATGCCCTCTTGGACGTTGTTAGGTGGAAATCAAAGTACAGAGGGAATTACACAAGACTCTATGACTTTCTCGGGTCTACAGATTAACCTGTACCAGTGTCACCAGAGAACTGCCATCTAACGTGAGGTACAATACCATCTGGGAGTTCTCGGTGAGTCCTTCCAGTTACCCAGTCTCCACTGAGCACCCGTACTGTCTCTGATGTCAAACACCAATGGATATGGGATCATCCATCGCCCATCTACATGGGTCAAGAAGCATACGCTAGTCTACAGTGGTATATTGATGCCCTATCTCGATACACCTACGACTAGGAATATTTGAAGGATGTACTTAGCGACTACACTATCCCCACTAGTATGATCTGTGTCATAGTTCTGGTAGTCAAGTACTCATCCTAAGGGCTTTATCAACATGTAATATAGAGACAATCGGAGTACATGTTAAGATAAAGTGCAACCAGATAGCATACTATCATGTCGAGCTAGAAAGTCCTCACTATATATGTCCAAGCATCCACTACAATATACATCGCATGTATAGTAATGGCCTCTAGGGCATACATATAACTAACAATATCCCACTTACACTAGGGCCATCTGTTGTAGTATCGCATACCCAACAATAAGCTGTGGTTGAAGTATCTCATACTCAACCGTCCCATAAAAGTCTCTACTGGGAAATAAGCCTTTGTGAGTGGATTCGCACGGTTATCCTCTATGTCTACTCTCCTAACCTCGATCTCCCTGGAGATCAACCATCTCCATGATCAGGTGATACTGCCTAAGAATATGTCTGGATCTCTGATGGGACGGGGGTTCCTAGGCATAAGCCACAACTCCATTGTCACACAATGGTAGGAACGAAGCTCATCTGATGAACTTATATATGTCCAGACAGTCTCTTTTTTAGCATCCTTGGTAACATTGTATCTTGCCTTTAATCGTCTAGTATGTCACGATATCTTGCTTGGAACTCTTCCAACATACCGTCCCTCCACAGAGGTTAAAGACAATGCCTGTAGCTGACATTCAGTCGACCTTATCACCCTGGAACTTTTCCAGCGATTCTCCCCTGGATCGATTGATACCATCTCACTACAGCTAGTGAGACTCCTAACATCCAATTAGATCTATCTCATAGATCCATAACCCAGGATTTAGGAGGTATCACCTTGATCCTATATGGATAATCCATGTGATAAGAGGAGATTGACCGAGCGTAGCATAGGAAACTCCTTCCCTATCATGAGTATGTCATCCACGTACTATACGAGGATCACCACCATACTCCCTACTACCTTTTTGTATATATAAGGTTCATCCACCATTTTGATGAAGTCAAACTCTTTGACTACTACATCAAAACAGACGTTCCAACTCCGCGATGCCTGATTTATCCCATAAAACAACTTGCACACGTTTCCGCTGCTCCCATTGTCTACGAAGCCCTCTGGCTGTGTACTTATAGACGCTCTCTTCTAAATCACTTTTTAGAAAAGCAGTCATGACAACCAATCGCCAGATATCACAGTCATAGTATGTAGCAGTGGCAAGTAGGATCTGGATGGACTTAAGCATAGCTTTGAAAGCCTCAACTTTTCCATGTACACCAAGTAATCTTATCAAAATTATACTTGCTCCTGATGGGGATTTAACCCTTCAGATAAAGCAACCAAATTCCATACTTTGTTGGTGTATATGGATTCCATCTCAGATCGCATAGCATCCAGCCAATCTCACAGAGTCCCCACTCCTGATGGCTTGTTCGAAACTAGTTGGGTCATCATCTCATGATGCAATCCTTGCTTCCACTGTCATAGAGAAAACCGAAGTATCTCTCAGGTGGGTGAGGAACCCTACTAGATCGGCGGAGAGGCTGAGGTTCTTTGGAAACTATTGAATCCACCAGTTCTACCAAATCATCAGCTGCAATTTGTATAGCTGGAACTCCTTCCAGTTCTACCTTATGACCACTAATTTCTTCACAAGAAATTCCCTTTCCAAAGGTGGCATGCTGAGAATCAAAACACCTTTTGTTCCTCAGGGTGGTAGAAGATATTCCCTTGCGAATGCTTGGGATATCTAATAAACTTCCACAGAACTGACCTTATCTCGAGCTTGTCCGGATTTTGCTTTTGACATAGGCCGGACAACCCCAAATCTTAACGTCTTTAAGAGATGGGCTCTTCCCATACCATATCACATATGGAGTGGTAGGCATCTAATGTGGTTGGAACCTTATTCAATAGGTATGCAACTTCTCAAGTGCATAACCCCAAAAGAAAATAGGCAACTCAGTAGTACTCATCATAGAGCACACCATATCACATAGGGTGCGATTGCTCCGCCCCGATGCACCGATGTGCTGTAGTGTATACGGAGGAGTAATGCTGAGAGAGAATCTCATCTCCTTTAGATTACTCCAGGATCTCCGCGCTCAAGTATTCTCCTCCCGGATCTCATCAAAGGACATAATACTTATACCCGTATTGGTTCTCTACTTCTAACTTATATCCATTGAATTTCTCAAAAGGTTCAAACTTGTGTTTCAACAGGAACATATGTCTTAATCTTGAGAGATCATCAATGAATGCAATGAAGTACAAAGAACCGGTCCTAGAATATGTAGACAGGGGACTTTCATACATCAGCATGTATCAATCCCAAGAGTTCAGTAACTCTTTCTCTGTTTCCAATAAACGGAGTTATGGTCATCTTATCTTTGTGACATGACTGGCAAGTTTCACAAGTTGTAAATTCAAACTGATTTAAATATGCATCTTTATGTAACTAAGCTAGTCGTGTCGCATCGATATGACCTAGTCTACAATACCTCAAGAAGGATTCGTTCATTTCTGAACTTTTCCCCTTGTGTGTGTTCCGTACGTTAAGAACTATAGTTTGATTTAGAACGTATATGCTTTTAGATAACGTGCCTGAACTGATCAACTCTTGATAAAGGAAATGTTCAAAACATTATCCAACAATACAAAATTATATCCTTCTTTATCTCAATAAAGAGACTGAAATGATGTTGTATATCAGGTTCAGTATCTAATAACATTCGTTCAGAATCAATGTATTTGGTAATACAGGGTGATAACTGCCAACAGACTTGGCTGCAACACTTGCACCGTTTCCAACTCCGGAAACTTATCACCCATTCTCAGTTCTCTACCTATCTGTAGCCCATATAACAGATTACATTTGTGGGATCCTGATCCGGTATCTCATACCCAAGACGTAAAGGATACTGAGAAACAGTTCTCGGTAATGAACACATCCGAAAAAAATGCATCAGCATGCACTTTTTTCGTTTGGGTGGCATGGGAATTCTGGTAATCCCCTATTTCCTGCTCGGTCTTATAACAATTAAAAGTTGGAGCGGGACTAACGTTCCTTAGCGCAGTATAACAAGTGGGTTTGGTCAATACATCAGTATTATTATCTTGATTAAGGCGTGATATGGTCGTACCTGGAGAGAGAGAGAAGAAAACACTCAGCGTATGCTCTTGCAAGATTAGATTGTATATTAATATATCTAATCAGGTTGTCTCCCACTGTTTTAGTCAAAACTTCTTTTAAACCCTAAAAATAAAGACTAGTCGGGATTAATTACACCCAACAAGTTTGCCAATCTTTCAGCCAGGTCAGTGTCGGTACTTTGAGGGAGGTTTCCCGTGCTTTCGCACGGACCTAATTAAAATAAACCTCGTTTTCTCAGGGGCGTAACCCCATTAACACCTTTCTAGACACCTACTCGATCGGCTAATTTTAATGTGTAAAACTCTCCCAGGAGTAACTCTTACTCGCAGTGGGTATCGGGATCCAACTATCTCATAGAATGTATGCAATCTCATTGCAAATTTCAACACTTGAAATTCCCGATTATATTTTGCCCATAGTACTTATGACCTTAACTATGGTAAACATATCATAAGAACTAGTTAAGTTCTACCCGTAATTTCATGATTAATTAGACCCAACCACATGACCCTCAACTATGGTCGACATAATCACATGACTGTCCTAATTAATCGCATTATATGCTGCGTACGAAGACATCACTTAGATACCGTACACTACGCCTCAACTATAGTCGACATACGCAGCACGAATACTAAGTACTCTATTTCCTAAAATGACGGAGGGCTACGACAGGTTTTTAAGAAAAACCTTTTGTGTAATGAACTTGATATCATTGTAGAATCGAGTAATTTTTTAAAAGGAGTGTTTTTGAGGCTTTTACTAGTTTTGCTAAAGAGGTCACTTCCGGTGAAGGGATCTCGGCTCTTTCCTTATCGAATAAGGTGCTGGATATTCTACAAGGAATACCGCTGTGCGTAGCAAGAACTATAAAATGCAATCAAAAGATAAACCGAATTTGTAGCTTCTGCTAGTTTTGCTAAATTGGTCACTCCCGGTGAAGGGATCTCGTCTCTTTCCTTATCGAATAAGGTGCTGGATATTCTACAAGGAATACCGCTATGCAAAGCAAGAACTAGATCTACCAGTTTTCTAAACAAGTTTCTACAACATCTTTTTGTTTCTTTTATTTCATTAATCTCATTAATGAAGTCCCATTTTATTATGCTTCCCAAGCATCAGATATGAAACGAAATCAACAATATATAATATATATCACATATATATAATATAAACATTCATCTCAGGTAGTAATATGATCTCATCACAGAACATTGCAGCAGAAGAACATATATGAAATATTGGATATACTAGGATTTTCGTGTTTTATATTAAGCCTGTATAAAACACGGATTACACGGTCGCGATGAATAGTCAAACCCACATCCCTAGACCCCTACGAGAACGACAAGCAACCCTACCAATTCTAGAGTTAGGAGACCCGGTCTCGGCTTCTCGAGATGGTCTCCCACTTAACACTAGAACCCGGTTACTTGTGCTCCCCGACTTGGGTCTATCCTAATGCGGAAAAGTAAATAATATGCAATGGTGACATCATCCTCAACCCGGAAGTGCCCCAACAAAAGAATATTAGATACAATGAATTTTACATGAATGAAAATAAAAACTCTCATCTCACATAAAACCCCCGGCTATTCAAAACGCGACGATCCAATATAACATATCACAGCAACACATAACATCGCATGTCATCAACGTAAGTAAATATGCGTATCCCAGTTGTCGTTGACATATAGCACCGAAGCCGGCGATAAACCACATATTACACTTACGGTCCCAGAAAAGAAAGTGAAAAACTACAACATTTGGAATCCACAATCACTTTAGACATCTTAAATCCGAAATATCACATACTTCGCATTTCATGCCTAACAATATGAATTCTACATATTGTATCATATTTCAGATAAATAGACAATGTTAAACTTTCCAATTGAATAAACAAACACCTAAGATTTCCCAAATAACTCAACACTTGAGCGGAGTTCAAAAAGTTCCAGAACATGTTACAGCCATTATGAACCAGCCGTAGAAGAGTCAAACCAACGCCTCATATGTGGCAACGCTAAACTACCAAAATCCATATGGTTCAGTGGCGGTTTTGACGGTCACATAATCGAGTTAAGGTTACGTTCTTCTAGAGGGTCCACAGATTCGCTTGCATGATATTCTGAAAGTTTTAAACTCAGGAAAAATTCAACATATGAAAGTTTTCCGACAAGGGAAAAAGTGAGTTATTGATATACATTCAAACCTTTTAACACGTTCTAAATTACCCGGAAAAGCTTAAACGAAGTTAAACTTTCCGATCGAATCAACGAGTTCCCAATATATCCCAGAAAGCTCAACACTTGAGTAGAACTAAAAATTCCCAGAAGCATGAAAAAGTACCCAAGAATAAACCCCTGAAGTATTAGCCTCCAACTCCCAAAGTTGGCCGCGGAACCACCGCCAAACGCATGGTTTGGCCACGGTTCCGCAGTCCATTGAGTGGGTTATGGTTTCGTACTTCACAGTAATCCTTAAAATTCCCTGCAAATTTTTCTGAGTATTTTTAATATGAAAATTTTCAACTTTTGAAAAAATTTCCAAAAAGTGGGATTTATCGGGGTTTCGGAGTTCGATCGGACTTCAAACTTCGTCTAGACAACGCCTAATGCTCTAGCTTGTCTCTAATACCACTTTAGGGTTAGCTTAGCACCTAGTGATGGTTTTGGCAAGCATCAATCATGCTACTTTAAAATTTTGGGATGCTAAACAAACCCTAACCAAGATCTTAACTAAAGACTTAGGGTTAAACATGATATGGAAACTCTTTACATCTAAGTGAACAAGGAATACAACCTTTGTAGTCCATTCCTTCGCTTCATAAGCTCCGTGTTTAGGTCCCTTCGCTGCGGTCATCAAGTACCCGGACTCTAGAGAGGCTCCATGAAGAGAAAGATGCAACCTTGCTTGAAGACTTCACTAATCCAAGATGATCTATCTTGAAGAATCTCAAACCCAAGCTTTTGCTTCACTAATCAAGTATTAGTAAAGCAAACATCCTAATCTAAGTGGCTAGAATAGATGAGAATGATGAAGTAGGAATTTATCTCTCTTTTGTTTTCAATTTCTCACTCATTATCATCACTTATCAAAAACCTTGTGATGGTTTTCATCAAAGAAGAAAGAAGAAGAAGATGAAGCAAATCCTTTTGTGATGAATAATGAATCATTTGTTATGGTTAGAAATCAATCATGAGTTAAGCATGAAGGCTTAACCCTTATAGAGAATAAACTAGGGTAAAGGGTTTGGGTTGGGTTAAGAAATATCTACTCAAAAATATCAAGCTAGATGACAAAAAGGCAAAGCTTCGTGAAGCTTCATGAAAGCTTCATCCAAGCTTAACCCTAATCCAAACCCTAACCATGTTTAAACTCTACAGAGCATGTTTCATTTGTAACCCTAACATGCTACAATATTATATATCACATATACAATATTTATTATAACAAAATAAAATAATACAATTAACACATATCACATATATATCAATGTATTATCCAAGTGAGAAAAAGAATCTTTAAGTGAGCTTATATTAGTTAATATAATATATCAAATATATAATTATACATTAAATTATCCAATCAACATTTGATCCGATAATCCGGCTATTTCACAAATAACCGACTAATATAATCTGTATCAGTTCATCGAATCAACACTTGATCCGATGACCCGGCTATATCACATATACCCGGCCGATATCTCATATCGTGAGAATCTAAGATGGTATCGCATACATGTATTATTCTCGGTCCCACACATATCACATATGTGCTCCTACTCCGTTTTGCCTGAGCCAAGAAACCACTGTGTAGGACTCTAAAGAATCGTCAATACGCCGGCAGTAGGTGATGATCATATCAAACACCCACAAGCTGCAAGCGGTCAACTAAATGTAACAGCCACCCAGGTATTGAGTGTAAGCCCGCGGGGGCGCCCCGGCCGTCGATCCGACGCCGGAAACGCGGAAACAAAAACTTTGCAAAAACTTGCAACCGGCACCACCGCGGACTTTCTACCCGGATCGGGCCATTAACCTAGCTAACTAGCAAAAAGAAAAGAGTAGAAAAGTATACCAAGCGATCCGTGTCCTTCGGTCTTCGTCTCCACTCCGATCTCTCGCGGAATCTCCGTCACCTCCTCGCTCGTCGGAAAGGGCACCACGTAGCCGGAATCTTTTACGGGCTCCCGCCTCTTGACCGAGGCAACTCGGGCGCGAAGTTGGCTAGCCGACGCGTCCAAGACTTGCTATAGAATAGTGTAGAAGCTTGTCTCTTTTGGGGTTTAAGAGGTTGCCATGGTTGGAGGAATTTTGCACAAAGAAATTTCATGGATGGATGCTAAAAAAATGAGCATCTCAAAATGAATGGAGCTCGGCCAGAAAAAACATTTTTCCCTGCACACCCATTAAGCTCACTGGAAATGTGTGGGTGAAGTATATGCATAATTAAAACAATGCATAAGGAAAAATCTACCTCACAGCACACTCACAAGGTGGGGGGCCCACGAAAATCACACTAAGGAATTTCCCACCAAAAAATATACCCTCATTCTCCCTCTTGAACAGTGGCCGGCCCCAAAAAATCTCCAAGTGGGGAAAAATAAAAAAAGAATAAATAAAGAGGAGAATAAATGAAAAGATAATTATCAAATCAATAACTTTCTCATATCAATTTCTTTTCTCACCTAACCAAATCACCATCCCATAAATGCAAGAGAATGACCAAAATGGAATATCATGATTATGAAGCCACACTCATGCAAAGAAACCCCTCACAAAATGTTAATTGCAAATTTGCAATTAACACCCTCCAACGAAAAGTCCGACCGGGAAGGAAAAAGAGAAAACCGGCCGGAACAGAATGCAAACTGGCAACCCCAGAAAACCGATCCCGTAATAAATTACAGGAAAACCCCGCTACTGCAAATACATGCCCGTATTTGTATTCCCGCTGAACACAACTACAAAGAGACAAAACTACACTATCAAATACTAGTATCCGGCTTAAGCCAAATCCGGCTAGCAAAAACCGTCCGATCACGATCCGTGCAATACCGCACGTATCTGATCGAACCATGCCATATCTCCATACGGCCTCTACAGCGTTTCGCCCGAAACTTGAGTAACTGTCTGTGTGGTAGACTCTAAAGACTCGTCAATACTGTGGCTGTGGATTTAACCACTAGCACGTCAGAGGTATAAGCCAATACGTGACGGGCCACCAGGTATTGACCAAAAGGGACGTCGATGAGCGAACTCATCCTGACACCCTACTGAGCCTGTCAGTGACAATATCCGTACAGTCCGGTCCGTTCGTCTATGAGCATCGCATGGCGGGCCTAGGGGGTTGGTAAAAGTCAGACCCCCAAAAGCGGTACAAGTCGTGTCGGAGTGTAGCCCAGAACACCCTGAGATACTACTGGAATACCTACCAGCAAATCTCCTGCCTTGGCCAAGGACTTTTCATGTTCTGGCTCTCCTAGACACAGCACGACCTCACCCCCAATACCGGGAGAGACGAACCCCTGCAGATCCGCTCACTGCCTCCATGTGGCTCGGGACTGTACCCAACTAAAACCTGTTTGCACGACTCCTTTGAGCCGTGGTAGGGTAGTAATCAAAGCACAGTGGGAACTCACACGAGACAAATGACGGTCTCAGGTCGATGAACTAACCTGTACACATGTCACCAGGGAACTGCTATCTGACGTCTGGTATATGCCCAACTAGCAGGTTCCCGGCGAGTCCTGTCCGGTGTACTCATAACCCAATGAGCACCTGTATACATCTTAGGTGAACCAACTGACACCAGTGGCTTGTGAGACCGGCCACCGTCCCTCGTCGGGGTCTCGACTGTATACACTAGTCTACTCTGGAGAAACGATGCCCTGTCTCGATTCTCCCACGACTAGGGACCTTTTAAGGATATGCTTGTAGACCCCCAGCTCCCACTTATATGATCGCCCTCATACTGCTGATGGTCAAGCAAGAATCCAAGGGGCTTTATCAACGTGTAATAGCGACTTGAAAGGTCACCTAAAGCAGTACACGATGATAAAGATAAACCAGATAGCATACTATCATCTCGAGTAAGACTGTCCTACTGGGACAGGTCCTCCCCTCAATCATTGCAATCACGTGCCTGTGATCCAATAATTGACTCTGAGGGCACTATCTCCAACAATCTCCCACTTGCACTCGAGGCTAATTATTGCGATGTCGCATACTCACAGCCCGTGTGATACCGAACACCCAACTCCTCTACTAGTCAGTCTCACAAAGCTCGTTTGCGAAACTATTGCGTTCGAGGAATAGCCTCAGTGAGTGGATCCGCCTTGATGTTTCTTTCTATGTCTCTCTATATCTCATGTTCGCAGAGAAATCCATCTCCCGAAATGAGCAATACCTGTCTTAGAATGTCTGGATGTCTGATGGGACTTAGCTCATAAATGAACTCCAAATCCAAACTTCTTAGACTGTATCGTCAACTGAACTTAATCAGTATTCTGCGCCATGCCTTCCCTCAGTTTCCACCTGGACCACCTGTCCAAAATACTGCCCCTCGTTAGAGGGAAAACTATAACTCTGACAGCCACTCTGCCATCCAGGTCACCTTGGAAGCCTGGAATGATAACCGTCTCCTAAAGGAGGCTGCCGTTATCAATTCCTTAGAACATCAACTTATGTTCTAAAACTGCTTCCGACTGTTTCTCCAGGATTGGATCAATATCAACTTATTGCACCTACTGCAAGAACAACATCTGGTGTGGTACTTGACATCTCATGATTGACTCAATTGCCTAAGCAAGTGATCTGTCAATCATGCGTATCCCTCTCCCCTTTAGTCTGTAAGACACCTTTAGAGAGGATGACTCCATTACCTGCAGGTACACTACCGTACCAGGAGTCGTCCATTCTAAATACTCATAGAATGCGGTCAAAGTACCCAGATTGGGAAACCACCCAAATCTAGATCTAAAACCATAAATCTAGTAACCAGAATGTCTGATATAATATCCAAATCCTATGTGGAGAAACTACCGTGTGACGACCAAAGTATAACCGATCGTAGTATAGGAATATCACTTCCTACTCTGTGTATGTCATCAAACACCAGGACATCACACCCTACTACCTTTTTAACAGATCCATCCCTTATTCTGATGAAGTCAAACCTCTGACTGTCACATCAGAAATAGATGATCTATCTCCGCTATATCTGCTTAAGTCTATAAATAGACATAAGCCTGATATCCACCAATGCTTCCGCTGCTCCCACTGACTACGACAACCCTCTGGCAGAGTCATATACACGTACGCTTCTAAAGCAAGTTTAGAACGACGCTATACTCATCCTCCTGCCGGGTCTCGCAGCCTGGAACGACAGCAATGGCAAGTCTGGGTAAACAAGAACCTCCCTGCCACCGTCCTTGAGCATACCGAAGTACCTCTCGGGTGCCTGAGGTTACCCACCTTATCTGCGGAGTGGCCAATGGAATGTCAAACCAGATTGAATCTTTAGGTTCTTATTAAATCTTCAGTAATCGTTTGTAGTTCTGGAATCACTTCCAGTTCTACCATACTCCCACTACTGTTTTCTGAAAAAATCCATTTTTGATAAAACTGTGGCGAGTCAAGAACAATATCACTATTGATCTTCCAGATGGTAGAAAGTCAACCCTCGTCATAGCCCGGGTCAACCCACAAACAGCCACTACTGAAACGCGCCTTGAGTTGTCCAGAGTCTGGTTTTAAGCATAAGCCGGACAACTCCCCGTATCTTAACAATGTCAAGATATGAACTGTTCTATATCCAAGAAACAGAGGCACTAATTTAATTGAACCAGATTCAAATCATGCAGCTGTCTCCAGTGCATGTCAACTAAATGGAAGAGAGGCCGATCAGCGTTACTCAACTTAGGAATGCTTCCAATTACGAGTAACCTGAAAGAGGAGCAAGTTCTCTTAATCATTACTATCAACTGAATACTATACACAAGTATCTACATCTTCGATCACCTTGAAGAATCCCGATACTTGCAATATCTGGTTCTCTACTTTATTCTTATACCTATAACTCCTCAAAATTTAGACCCTGTGTTTCTACGAAACACATGTCTAAGAACTAGAGAAGTTAAAAGTAAACAGAATATAGTACGAGGACCAACCCCTCTGTCCTAATGGACACTGGACAATATACAATACTCTGTATAAGTCCCCTGAGTCTTGTGACTCTTTCACTGTGTGTCGTAGGTTGAAAACTGTACTTTTGGTTAAGAAGAATTACACCGTTGTTCAATGCTCCTTACCTAACCATCCACTGGTATAGGTAAATGTCATAGACATAATTTCAGAAAGGTATATCTCACTCTATAAAAATAGACGTACAGATATATCAATTTGAAATTGGTGCATAACAACGGATATTCAAAACCAAATATTTGCCGACCGGCAAACAACCCAGGTGACTTCCTCAAATATCACCGATTACAACGAATCCCGATATAATGAGGATGGTCACCTAATTCCCAATAACTTACTCCCACTCATTATCTGTAAAACCATACAGATGTGAGAATCCAACCTGGTAAATACATACCCTGGAGTAAGTGTCTAATCGGGAAATCAGTTTTCTTTTAACAGTACACAGTGGAACTGAAACATTGAAATGTTTCGATGGGGTATCCTGGTATTCTTAGTAATGCCTCTTCCATTATCCAGATTCACAACTATAACCGTATAATTCTTTGCCACCTCTCCAAATCCCTTCATATGTCTTTAGTCATTACCTTCTGTACACCCCTTTAGGCCAAATGGTTTTCTTCCTTCCCTACCGTTCGGCACCAGCCTATGGTTTGGAAGAAGACTATCCAATAAGCATAATGGGTGTACTGTCATAGTCCTAGAAGCACTCGCAACGCTAGAGAAGGTGAAGATAAAAGACACCTGAATGTACTTTATTCACAGGTGATTTAGGATTGGCGAAGAAATACTTGGCTTGGTCGTGAATAGCAGTCGCATTTTACTTTGCCCTCTTACTAATCCCTGGCTTTGTCTGAACTTAATACCTTCTGTACACCGTTTAGGTTAATTGGCTTTCTTCATTCCCTACCGATCGGCACCAGCCTAGGGTCTGGAAGAAGACTATCCAATTTGCGTAATAGGTGTACTACTCCTAAACCAAGGAGTACTCGCAACCTGAGAGAAGGTAAAAGGAAAAGACAACTGAATAGTACTATTCGTTTTCTCCAGAACCTGAAACCATCCTCGAAGTCCTTCGAGTTCGTATATAACCATACGATGGTTTTGTCCAATGGAAGTGGACGTTCGTAGTAATACGGGGTGTCCTGGAGAAAAAGGGTAAGAGTAGGAGTGGCAATGAGGTCTGCAACTCTGACAATCCAAAAGCCAGTGTTAAGTAGGTTCGGTCAACTTGGTCACTGAGTCAAAGTCTAGGGTCGGGTCAATGGTCGCTGCCAGAGAGAGAGAAAAGAAACACTCAGCGTGCACTCTAACCTAGATCAGAATGGTTACCAATTTATCTAATTTGGAAACCTCCCACTGTAACGTCAAATTCTTCCCCAAACCTGAAAGAAGAATTAGCCGGGATCACCCGAGGAGTAAACCAACTCATCAGTGGGAATCGGGATCCAACTCTCATCGCATGATAACGTGACGGAATCCGCTCACGTTATCACACTCCAGAAGGTATGCGCATATCTGGCAAGTTTCAGTTCTTTTGAAACTCCCGATGTGGATTTTTACCCCATGCTCTTATGACCTTGGCGTGAGGTCAAAATATCATAAGTCACATGTCAAGTTCTACCCGTCATTATCCTGGTTAATTTGAACCCACCCGTACATACCCTTGACGTAGGCCAAAATAGTAGTACGACTGTCCCAAACTAACGCATCTATCTATGCAACAGATAAATACCCGGCAGCTACCAAACACTATGCCTTGGCGTGAGGTCAAAATACATAGCTTGAATACTACCAAATATTTAACTGAAATGACGGAGGGCTACGAATGGTTTCTGGCGAAAACCTTTAACGTAATGAACTTGATATCGTTGAAGGAACGGATAGCTTTATAAAAATATAGTGACGACAACCTTTGCTAAAGAGGTCACTCCCGGTGAAGGGATCTCGGCTCTTTCCCCGTAGAATGAGGTGCAGGATATTCCAACTGAATACCACGGTGCAAAGCAAAATCAATCGGCTATAGTGAAGTTAATGCCCTGACGCAAACTTTTGTCCAAGGGGTCACTCCCGGTGAAGGGATCTCGGCCCTTGCCTCGTCGACTGAGGAGCAGGATATTCCAACTGAATACCACGATGCAAAACAAAAGAGAACGCCCTTGCAATAACAGCTTTTTGAAAAAGTGTTCCAACAACATCAGAATAGGTTTGTTTATCTTGCACTGATCCGAATCAATGCAGTCCCATCAATTGATCACACCAATAAAGAACGAAAATATACTGATGTACGTATATGCCATCCGCATTCGCCACTGGGTCCCGTCATCACCCGTTAGGTTAGCTAACTAACGGCAGAGCGGGGACTGGACTAGCGCGGATGAAAAACATATACAACATCTACTAATATATATACCAATATATAGTATTCGCTCAAGGCGTGATAAAATGCAACACAGAAATGTATAGCAACACAGATCAATACAGATATCTCGGATCCCCGGGTTTCACAGAGCCGCTACTGAAACCCGACGTTCCCCTGGTCGTGTGGATAGCCTGTGCAATGAAATCCTAGACCCCTACGGGCGCGGCAAGTCACCCGCCAAAACCTGAAGCGAGGCAGCCCCCTTCAGCAACGTGAATGGACCACCCAGCACTTCACAGAATCCGGTAACTTGGGCACCCCTCCTGGGTCAATCCTATACCCCCTACGAGTGCGGCGAATAGCCCGCCAATCCTGGAGCGAAGCCCCCTCCGTCTCAATGCCATGAGATGCGGGCTTGTTGCCCTCCAGAACCCGGCTACCCGTGCACCCCTCCGCGGGGTAATCCTAGTACAGAAAGTAAAATATACATACAACGGGTACATCGACCGCAACCAGGTCGTGCCCCAAAATAATAATACAAACAGGCAGTGACGGCAGTCCACATGTCGGACGCTCGCCCCGCAATATCAAATGTACATAATACAACAGAACTGTACTACCACTGCAACCAGGCTATCCCCAACGACCGATCCGCAACAACACAGTACAATCACAGAACATCAACGTGAAAGTCACGTTCGCAAATCCGTCTAACCGGGCTATAGCAGTTAGACCGGATTTACCGATCGAGTGACATTCACGGTCGCAGATATAATGTAAAAACTGTGAACTGGCATGTTTAAAATATCCGATCGAACAAATATATCAAAGTGGGCCCCAAAAACTACTGTAGCACTTACAGAAAAACTGGGCCCAAATAAAATATCCCAAAAACCCTATTTCCAACTGATAAGCTTACTGGGAAAATTTGGTGCCACAATTCCTCTTATCCGCCGCGCAAGCGCGGCCAAACCAGGGTTTTGGCCGCGCTTCCGCGGTGGAACTGAGGAATTAGTGGATCGTATTTTCCCAGATTTCTTATAATTGCTTGTACATGTCTCTGCAATCACCAGAAAAATTTTAGGAGCTCAAAAATTTTAACAGAGAACACATGTGCACAAAAATACGGTTTTCGGGTTTTTGTTCGATCGAGTTTTAAACGCGCTAGACCATGCTAGGTTAGGTTAATGGCGTGTCTCTGATACCATTGTAAGCCCGCGGGGGCGCCCCGGCCGTCGATCCGACGCTGGAAACGCGGAAACAAAAACTTTGCAAAAACTTGCAACCGGCACCACCGCGGACTTTCTACCCGGATCGGGCCATTAACCTAGCTAACTAGCAAAAAGAAAAGAGTAGAAAAGTATACCAAGCGATCCGTGTCCTTCGGTCTTCGTCTCCACTCCGATCTCTCGCGGAATCTCCGTCACCTCCTCGCTCGTCGGAAAGGGCACCACGTAGCCGGAATCTTTTACGGGCTCCCGCCTCTTGACCGAGGCAACTCGGGCGCGAAGTTCGCTAGCCGACGCGTCCAAGACTTGCTATAGAATAGTGTAGAAGCTTGTCTCTTTTGGGGTTTAAGAGGTTGCCATGGTTGGAGGAATTTTGCACAAAGAAATTTCATGGATGGATGCTAAAAAAATGAGCATCTCAAAATGAATGGAGCTCGGCCAGAAAAAACATTTTTCCCTGCACACCCATTAAGCTCACTGGAAATGTGTGGGTGAAGTATATGCATAATTAAAACAATGCATAAGGAAAAATCTACCTCACAGCACACTCACAAGGTGGGGGGCCCACGAAAATCACACTAAGGAATTTCCCACCAAAAAATATACCCTCATTCTCCCTCTTGAACAGTGGCCGGCCCCAAAAAATCTCCAAGTGGGGAAAAATAAAAAAAGAATAAATAAAGAGGAGAATAAATGAAAAGATAATTATCAAATCAATAACTTTCTCATATCAATTTCTTTTCTCACCTAACCAAATCACCATCCCATAAATGCAAGAGAATGACCAAAATGGAATATCATGATTATGAAGCCACACTCATGCAAAGAAACCCCTCACAAAATGTTAATTGCAAATTTGCAATTAACACCCTCCAACGAAAAGTCCGACCGGGAAGGAAAAAGAGAAAACCGGCCGGAACAGAATGCAAACTGGCAACCCCAGAAAACCGATCCCGTAATAAATTACAGGAAAACCCCGCTACTGCAAATACATGCCCGTATTTGTATTCCCGCTGAACACAACTACAAAGAGACAAAACTACACTATCAAATACTAGTATCCGGCTTAAGCCAAACCCGGCTAGCAAAAACCGTCCGATCACGATCCGTGCAATACCGCACGTATCTGATCGAACCATGCCATATCTCCATACGGCCTCTACAGCGTTTCGCCCGAAACTTGAGTAACTGTCTGTGTGGTGGACTCTAAAGACTCGTCAATACTGTGGCTGTGGATTTAACCACTAGCACGTCAGAGGTATAAGCCAATACGTGACGGGCCACCAGGTATTGACCAAAAGGGACGTCGATGAGCGAACTCATCCTGACACCCTACTGAGCCTGTCAGTGACAATATCCGTACAGTCCGGTCCGTTCGTCTATGAGCATCGCATGGCGGGCCTAGGGGGTTGGTAAAAGTCAGACCCCCAAAAGCGGTACAAGTCGTGTCGGAGTGTAGCCCAGAACACCCTGAGATACTACTGGAATACCTACCAGCAAATCTCCTGCCTTGGCCAAGGACTTTTCATGTTCTGGCTCTCCTAGACACAGCACGACCTCACCCCCAATACCGGGAGAGACGAACCCCTGCAGATCCGCTCACTGCCTCCATGTGGCTCGGGACTGTACCCAACTAAAACCTGTTTGCACGACTCCTTTGAGCCGTGGTAGGGTAGTAATCAAAGCACAGTGGGAACTCACACGAGACAAATGACGGTCTCAGGTCGATGAACTAACCTGTACACATGTCACCAGGGAACTGCTATCTGACGTCTGGTATATGCCCAACTAGCAGGTTCCCGGCGAGTCCTGTCCGGTGTACTCATAACCCAATGAGCACCTGTATACATCTTAGGTGAACCAACTGACACCAGTGGCTTGTGAGACCGGCCACCGCCCCTCGTCGGGGTCTCGACTGTATACACTAGTCTACTCTGGAGAAACGATGCCCTGTCTCGATTCTCCCACGACTAGGGACCTTTTAAGGATATGCTTGTAGACCCCCAGCTCCCACTTATATGATCGCCCTCATACTGCTGATGGTCAAGCAAGAATCCAAGGGGCTTTATCAACGTGTAATAGCGACTTGAAAGGTCACCTAAAGCAGTACACGATGATAAAGATAAACCAGATAGCATACTATCATCTCGAGTAAGACTGTCCTACTGGGACAGGTCCTCCCCTCAATCATTGCAATCACGTGCCTGTGATCCAATAATTGACTCTGAGGGCACTATCTCCAACATTGAGCTTTCAAAAGATCAACAAGCAAGGCTGTACATTCTCCTGCGAATCCAATCAATAACACTCCCATACAGTCCGGTCTCTTCGTCTGATATATCGCATATCCAGTCTAGGGGTGGTAAACGTCAGACCCCAGTAACCGATAAGTCTTGTCGATATGAGGTCCATAACAGTTCGAGAAACTACTGATAACACTTACCAGTAAATCTCAGCTACCATGGCCAGGGATTTCCAGTTATAGCCAATCGAACACAGCGCAACATCAACTCCCTATACCGGGAGAGACGAAACCCCTCCTGTCGCTCATTGCCTCCATGTGATTCGGGACTGTACCCAAAATCCACCGTTTTGCACGCCTTCTTGGACGTGGTTAGGTAGAAATCAAAGTACAGTGGGAATCACACAAGACTCTATGACGATCTCGGGTCTACAGACTAACCTGTACCAGTGTCACCAGAGAACTGCCATCTGACGTGAGGTGTAATACCATCTGGAGTTCTCGGCGAGTCCGTCCAGTGTACCCAGTCTCCACTGAGCACCCGTATACTGTCTCTGATGTCAAACACTAATGGATATGGGATCATCCATCGCCCATCTACATGGGTCAAGAAGCATACGCTTGTCTGCACTGGTATATCGATGCCCTGTCTCGATACACCTACGACTAGGAACATTTGAAGGATGTACTTTGCGACTACACTGTCCCCACTAGTATGATCTACATCATAGTCCTGGTAGTCAAGTACTCATCCTAAGGTCTTTATCAACATGTAACATAGAGACAATTAGAGTACATGTTAAGATAAAGTGCAACCAGATAGCATACTATCATGTCGAGCAAGAAAGTCCTCACTATATATGTCCAAGCATCCACTACAATATACATTGCATGTACAGTAATAGCCTCTAGGGCATACATATAACTAACATTTTGGACATGTCGGCTAGCAAACTTCTTATCCGAGTTGCCTCGGTTTAGAGGTGGGAGCCCGTATAAAGATTCGATGACGTGGTGCCATATTGAAGAGAGAGACCGGGAGCGGACTTCGTCGGTGAAGCAGCGAGGAGTTTGGCGCAGAGATTGAAGACCGAAGGACACGGATCGATCGGTATAATCTTTCCAAACACTTTACATTTTGCTAGAATACGGTTAATGGAACGATCCGGGTATTTGGGTTGCGGTAGCACCGGTTTCGTAAAAAGTTTTTGTTCCACATTTAGTCTCGTTTAGACCGCCGGGGCACTGCCGTGGCCCAACAGGATATGAGGGCCGATCAGAGGATGCGGCGCCTGAGGGCCGATCAGAGGATGCGGCGCCTGAGATATGAGGATTTACGTGTCGATGTTGGACACGGGTTTCATGATGTTTTCGAGTGTCGCTGTTGGACACTCAGGTTCCATGATGTTGATGTGTCGTTGATGGACACATGTTGGTTGATTTCCTCATACATACAAGCACATGATTCACATGATTTGATTTTACATGTTGTCATTGGCATTGGTTATATTGTTGATACATATGCATTCATGGTCAACCTAGATATCACAGTATTACCTTCATGGTATAGTATGGCCTAGGAATCGTTGTTTTATTCGATTTCTACCTGCTGATGTTTTCTACTCACGAGCTGACAACTCACCCCCATTGTGCTACAGTTTTCTTGCAGGTTCAACCGCTTGGATCAGTAGCGGTATCACTAGCATGCAGTTTCATTCTGGATGGTTGCTATGGTAGGTGGGACACTTTGGATCGTGCCCACTCTTGTATTTATTATTTCTATTGTATTTAAACAAACTCCATCAATCAGAAACTAGACATTGTATATTGGTAGACCTATTCAGACTTGTGTTGCGAGACTTAGAGCGTTGGGTGTATGTTCGCTTCTTTTTGAGGTTTTGATGTCTCGCTTTATTATTTGTTTCTTTCTGTGTTTGATTTTCGCCGTTGGGCGTCGTATATATGTGTATTGCATGGTTTTGATTCTGCCAATTGGCGAAGAGATAGATCCCGCTTGGGGATGCATATATATATTGCTTATATGTAGTTTTGGATCAAAATATACAAGGGAGGTGCTGCCCAAATTTTTAAAGACAAAAAATGTTTATAACTATAGTATAATTCACGTGCATTTTCTTATATCATTATCTATTCGTTTAAAGAAAAAACTTGATTTCATTATACCTTTATTTCAAAACTGCACCTCCACTATTTTCCAAAAAAAGGTTTAGATTTCTAGGCTTCGGCTTAGTTGAATTACGTTACACCCCAGACGTTGCGTGATTTAAGTGCCGGTCACAAGCTAAATTCCGGGTCATGACAAAGTTGGTATCAGAGCGTTAAGTTTAACCTTGGTTCAAGTTCAGGCTTGACCTTACGGAACTTAGAATTAACTGAGGGAATATTAGACCCGAACTTTTGTCGCGTAGGTTGACCTTGGTTGATGGAATAGGCAGCTTGAATAGAGTGACGTACCGTGCGTATGTTCCACAGCATACTTACGACACACTGCTCCTCTTAAGTGACCTTAGGTTGTACATTCTTGAGATCCGTGCTTCTATTCATTCCTATGATCATACTCCCATTGATTTCATTCCTCCCTATGATCATATGTCCATTCGGACCTATTGATTTCTTTCGTCCCTTAGATCTATCTTCTTCGATACCTTCTTGAGGTTCCTATCACCAGAGTTTGAGCGTAGAGAGAGCTACTGCTAGTGATGCGGTCAGAGCGAGCTCGTCTCGGACGAGAGCTGACCATGATGTTTATGGTGACATAAGGACGTAGTGGTATAGTGTTAGTGTTAAGATCTTTCGTTTTGAGGCAAGTGTTCAGATCTGTTCTGGATGGTCGGGCCTTTGATTGCGACTGCTAGATTGTGAGGACTGTCGACGTACAGCCTACCCCAGATGTCGCGATATTGTCTACCGTGCAGAAAGATGACCCAGCTGTTTCTGAGATTGATGGGATGTCACCTCCACAGTTTATGAGCTGAAACCACTGGAGCTGTCAGACAGAGATGTGACAGAAGGTAGCTAGTCCTTCTTGAATAGAGCGATGAAGATAATTCGTCTGATTTGATGCACCGTCGCAGGCTCAGTTAAGTTGAAGAATCCCAGTTTGAAGGGTCTTAATAAGATCTAGAGTTGATCGAGAATGGACAAATGAAGCGTATTCCTCCGATAAATTGGACCCGGCTAGATATCTTCCACAGAGTGGCGAAGATACCCGAGTTCATATTTCGAGTCCTTGTGGGAGACACCGGATTTACTGTAGCCGAGAACGAATTGTTGTACATAGCTAGCAAGTTATAACGTTTAAGTGGACGATAATGAAGACGGTTGAACAAGAGGTTCATGCGAGATGTTAACGGGCTATTGTTACTCCCCGTTGATGTCAGAGGATTAATAAGTATGCAGAGGCGCTGGATACGGCCGAATTCCAGAGAGAAGCCATGCTGAGGATGTAGCTGTCCAGAAATGGGAAAAGGATTTAAGTGAAGAGTGTCAACCTTCTTATAGTTCGGCATAGGTGAGATCAGAAGAGACCCTAAGCAGGTTCTTTCCAGGACACCGCAGGGATAAAGATTTGCACCCAGGATCAGTTGTACCGCACGTATTCGTAGCGCCAGATGTCGCCATCAGTAACGTGCATTTGCGAGTGGTCATGTTAATTGGCTAAGAAATGATTAGAGGAGTGTGTAACGTTTTAAAAATCTTTTAGGTGTATTTTCTGATAATCGGTAAAATAACTTGTGGTTCCCATAAAAACCAAGATATAATTATTTTTCCACATAGACTTAAATACACCTATTTTCACTATGTAATAACTAGTATTTGGTATTTATTTAGTCACTTATAAATTGTTAGTTACTTAAATATTTTTCTTTAATTATTTATTTTAAATATTATTTTAAGCTTTCACTTATACATTTAATTAGTGATAATTACAAATTGGAATGGGTTAAACACACAAATGTGAACCATGACAACTTAGAAACAAGTTTGTAATATGCTCTTTTCTTCTCAATTTGTCTCCATGGCTCTAGAGATTTCTAGGGGAAAATTTAATTAGAAAATTAAATAAATTAAGATATTCGTTAATATATAATATAATGGAGCTTTTCTTGACTTGGAACTTCTACACACACCCATTTCTTACCTCTGGCCGAAACCTCACTGCAGCCTTCTCCCATTTTCCCCACTTCATTTCCTCTCAAAAATTCTTCAGTTTTGCTTCAAAAATCAATACAAAGTCTCACTAATTCTTCATTAAACCATTACCCAATATTCTTTGGCCCAAGCTAGCTTGGATTTAGGAGGAAGGAGGCATTTAGGGAGGCTATGTTGCAAGTTTGATCTTATGATTTTTGAGGTATAATCTTAACCCAATGGTTACTTGTTGATTTAATTACTTCAATTTAATTTATTTAGGTGTTTAAATATGGTTCAAATTGAAAATTAGAATTCTAAAGAGAAGGATTTAAAGTAATGTTAGGGTTTTTATCACTTGATCATGGTTATAAGGTGTAGTTTAACATCTTAAGGCATGCAAAATCTAATCTAGTTGTTAACTTGCAAATTGTTACTCTTAAATCATCCTAATTAGATATTCTTGCAAACTAATTTCATTATTAATCTAAAAGAGGTGAGATTAAAAATTAGGTTAAAGATTGTGTAGCCTAATTAAATTATTAAATGAACATTGTTGCCACTAGATTTGTTAAAACATCTAGATTCGCACTAAAATGGTAAATGGTTGCTGACTAGATTTTTGGGATAAATTGATTTTAATTAAATTTGAAGTTTTGGTGATCACTAACCTATTCCCTATAATATCTAGCGTGTTGCGAATGTGCGATTGGTGCGATTGGGTTCTAGACTTGGTAGTTATCATGTATAGCGACCCTAGTGGTGGTTGCGGCGTTGTCGCGAGCGTGTTTTGTGCACAAGTGCATGCGCGTCTAATTAGTGCGCGTTGGTTGACTTGTATAGTTTGTATCCGCGACTATTCATATATCTATCCTCTTATTCACTTGTGTGCGGTTCTAGGATCGGGTGCAGAGGCGTCGGACGTGGCGCGGAAAGATAATGCTGAGATCAGATCACATTAGCCGAGGCGTCCTGGTGAGTAGATGTACACAACTATGGGGGGATCGTCTGGATGGCACGAAGCGCCCGACAGTAGGATTACTAGCAGTGCTTGAATTTATATTTGTAGTTTTCCTAGTTATTCATTTCATTGCATTGTATCATCTTATATATACTCGTGAACTTGCATCGTTACTATTGGTTCATGCTGCACGTGCACCATTCATGCAAACACACACGTCTTTGGTAATTGCTATGTCACGAACACTATAGAACTTGCCTAGAATCAGTAATTGTGCATTTGCATCATATATGATTCATAGACTTATACTTGTATATTCATTTCATTAAAATGGATACGTAGGATTGTCAGTCATATACATACCTCATTGCATCATGATTCATGCATAGCTTCTGGCCGTACTTCGCATGGTATATACTACCGTATCATAGATTTCCATCATCACCGGCATGTTTATATATTGTGATTCTTCTCAAGGATTTCAGTGTTTATGAGATTTCTGGATTTTGGGGAAAACCGCAAGAATTTTATAAACTTATTATCCTTTTAAAAATGCAAGTTGCATTTTTCTCATGATGTATGTGTCGTCTACCATGAGTTTTCCTGATTTCTGTTGGTTTTCGAGACACGATTCGAGGGGTAAGATGAACCGTTTCGGGTACATGGTGGGCTCGGTATATACCCCGGGGCAAGAAGCTCGAGTTGTAGACGATGAGCCTGGCAGGGACGGGCTACCTACTGGTGATGTCTGGAGAAATGGATATCCAGAGGATACCGACCGTAGTCGTGAGATTGATGATATGGGCCTATCCGGACTGACGGAGCCTGAGATATTGAGATATTGAGACATTGCGATATTAAGACATTGAGATATATATATTTTGTGTTGATGCTTGATACGGATTTCTGTGGATTTCATTGATGATTCTTCAATTATTTCACAGGAGTTTTACTAAGTTGAGAATACAGATTTTCTCATACCAAACACATCAGGTTTCGTGTTGATTATGCATTCATGTTGCATACATACTAGTGTATCGCATCATATCGGTATAT
This sequence comes from Agapanthus africanus, assembly GCA_030015575.1. NCBI lineage: Eukaryota > Viridiplantae > Streptophyta > Magnoliopsida > Asparagales > Amaryllidaceae > Agapanthus > Agapanthus africanus. The sequence continues at coordinate 300,519,469 of CM057343.1, read as the reverse complement.
GTATCATATCGGTATATGTAGGTTGTGACGCATTTACGTGCATGCTTACGATAGCCTTATTAGATGTTATTAACTACTCACGAGTTGGCAACTCACCCCTGTTATGCCACAGTATCTTGCAGGTCTGACCCGTCATTACAGTAGCGGCGGGCGTGCTTTCTATTCTGCTTCGTTTGCATCATTTTGCAGCTTTGCTCATAGGTAGGTTGCGTGGATACTTTTGTTCCATCTTGTATTATTATTGTACCTAGTATACTCCATATACCCTTGTATATTGGACTAGACGGTGAGACTCGTGAAACTTGTATTTGTGGTTTTTGGTGTCGATGCTCACTTGAGCGGACGTGGTGTTTCTTATTTCTTTCTTTCAGATGCTTATTTTCGTGCTTTTGATATACATATTGTATGTGGTTGTGATTCCGCCTTTGGCGAAGATCTATCTCCCGTTTGGGGATGCCATTATTCATGATTTATATGTATTTTCATGTGTTGTACCCGTTTGGGGGCCAGTATTTACAAGGGAGACTCTGGCGAAATTTTCGGGTCGTTTTGATGTTTTTAAATTGTTTAATGCAACTTATGTTGTTAAAATCGCTTTCTTTAAATATGTTTTCCTTCACTCTATTTCTTTAAATGGTTTAGATTTCTGGGCTTTGGCTTACTTAGATTACGTTATGCCTTGAGACGTTTCGTAATTTTAGTGTCAGTCATGTTCCGTATCTTCGGGTCGTGACAAAGTTGGTATCAGAGCAATAGGTTTTACCTTTCTGAGTGTAGGATGACCCTTGGTAGAAGGAGTAGGTGACCTAAGTAGAGTGGCGTAGCGAGTGTATGTTCCGCGGCATACTTACGATACGGTACTCCGCCTAAGTGACCTTAGTATATATATATATTTGCTTGAATTTCATTCCTTGATTCCGGAAACCCTTTGATTCGATCGCAATGTTCCTATCAATCCTGTTTCTTGTTCCAGCCTTTATGCCGCCGGAGACTTTGAGGGCCAGAGGGCCACCGCCAGAGATGAGATAAGAGTAGGCTCGTTTGAGACGAGGACCGATCAGGGCGGTACGCCTACCCCTCAGGGAAAGAGTGATCTGCCTTCTCCAGGATGGATGGCTAAGCTGGAGTCGAGCATTCAGCACTTGTGACAATTGGTTGGATTGTTAGTTGGGGTTAGCCGAGCTCCGAGAGCCGATGATGTCCGTCTTACTGCGGGGATTGTGATTGTACCTGCTGCTCAGGCAGCTATTTCTATTGTTACCAAGGTTATTTCTGTATCCTTGCAGGAGTTTTTGAGGCTGAAGCCTCCAGTCTTTACCGGCACATATGCGACGAAGGATCCACAGACATTCCTCGACAGGATGGTTAGGATTTTTCGTTCACAGAGATTTTCTGACGATATATGGATTAAGCTTGCGAGTCTTTGTCTAGAGAGGACTTGCTCAGACGTGGTGCAAGTCAGTTGAGAGAGGACGAGTTGCAGATCTACCTCCTATAACTTGGGATAAGTTCACAGCTTTATTTCTTGCTCGTTTCCTTTCGGAGAGCTTTCGAGATGCTCGAGCTCGTAGTTTCGAGTCTTGGCGCAAGACTTCAAGGATGAAAGTGTCCGAGTACGACATTCAGTTTACTTAGTGGTTCGATATGCTCCTTGCCTGGTGGACACTGAAGAGAAACGAATAAAGAGCTTTGTGTTGAGATTAGACATGCAGTTATTTCTTGCCATCGGCACCCAGCATTTTGACACTTATGCAGCCGTGCTGGATGAAGCCTTACGGTTGGAAGAGCGCATTTCTAACACTTCGGTCGTTTCTGGACCTAAGCGGTTTCGTACCGGTATGCCAGCTCAGAGGCGGTTAAATAGACGCCTTTGTGATAAGTATTCTTTTGGTGTTATCTTCCGATGTGTAATTCTTCCTAGTGTCGTTTGAAATGGTATCCATATATTTTGTATCGAAGTCTAACAGATAGTAGTCCTTGCTAAATCAGCTTCTTGTTGTGATTTCGTCCGTAGGCTAATCTTTTGTCACTCGAAATATTTTCGCTCGTGTTTGTTGTGTTCGTATCGGAGATAGGGATTCTCCTGTCAATTTGATTTTTCTCGATATTTTAGACCTTGACGTTCTTCTGGGCATGGATTAGTTAGCCACGTGTTATGCATCCGTTGACTGCCGAGAGAAGGCAGTCAGATTTAGTTTTCCAGGTGAGCCAGTTCTTGTTTTTCGGAGAGACCGTAGCATCGTCTTTCCCAGTTTGAATTCTTCTCTTCGCGCTACTCTGTTCTTGAGGAAAGGATGTCATAGATTCTTAGCATATGTTCGAAATATTGGAGCTGTAGAGGTCATATAGGACCAGGTCCCGATTGTGAGGGAATTTCAAGATGTCTTTCCTGACAAGTTGCTTGGTTTGTCGCCAGAGCGCGATATTGCGTTCTGCTTTGAATTGATTCCCGGCACGGAGCCTTTTTCTATACCGCCATATCAAATGGACCCGGCGGAGCTTAAGGAACCGAAGGATCAGTCGTAAGATTTGTTGAATAAAGGGTTTGTTCGTCCGAGTGCGTCACTTTGGGGAGCTCTTATCCTGTTCGTCAAGAAAAAAGACGGCAGTTTGCGTTTGTATATCGATTTTCGTCAGTTGAATTGGGCTACTGTGTGGAACAAATATCCCTTACCTCGTACTGAAGATTTGTTCGATTAACTCCAGGGTGCGGGACATTTCTCGAAGATTGACTTGCGATCGGTTTACCATCAGTTGCGGGTTCGAAAGGATAATATTCCCAAGATTTCTTTTCACACACGTTACGAGCGTTATGAGTTCTTGGTGATGTTGTTCGAGCTCACCAATACCTCAGCGGCGTCTATGGACTTGATGAACCGTATATTCAAGTCGTTTCTCGATCAGTCTATTACCGTGTTCATTGAGGACGTCTTAGTGTACTTTTGGAGCCGAGTGGAGCCTGGACTGTAATTGAGGATTTCGTTGCAGACCTTGAAGGAACACCAACTATTCGCTAAATTATTTATGTATGTTTTCTGATTGGATAGTGTTGACTTCTTGGGTCACGTAGTTACGAGAGATGGTAAGTATTGAGCCGAAGAAGATCGAGGCCGTTCAGCAATGGTCCAGACCTATATCAGTGACGGAGGTTCGCAGCATTTTAGGTTTGGACGGATGCTACCAACGTTTTGTAGGGTTCCTAGGCACACTATAGAGGTCTCACAAGGCATCAACCATGCCAATTTCAAATTTTATGGGTGCCGAGAAACCCTAATACGGATCGTTAACTAGAAATTTAGGCGAAAAACTAACCTAGTTAACAACTTAACTAAAGGAGAGAGGCTACAACCTTTGTAGATCCGGTTCTCCACTTCCTTAGCTCCACGTAGGCGTCCTCTCGCTGTCCATCTCGAATCCCGGACTCAATCATCGGCTTGATCGGAGAAATGAGCGGACTAGGTCGTCGGCTTCGTGCCGAAGATGATCTACGTCGAGGCATCACAAGTTCAAACTCCGACTTCACAAAGTTGTGAAACTTATGAAGAAAACACCCAAAACAACTTGGCAAGAGGTAGAAGGTGAAGAAATAGGAGGTGGGTTAACTTTAGAATTGGATTTCTCACTTTAGAACTCAAGTTGCCATTGATGGCATCAAGGTTTCTTTCTTGAAGATGAAGAAGAAGATGAAGCTAGAATTATGATAAGTGTTGTTAAAATGAATAATAAAATGAATACTTATCATAAACTAACTAGGGTAGAGTGTAGAGAATAGACCATGGTTACTTGGATGGGTTAGGGTTAAGCATGAAGACAAGAATGGTTAAGAAGTCAAAGCTTCATGAAGCTTCAACTAGAAACAAACATAGCCACCATTCTTATCTAAATCTTTTCCAAATAAATAAACCAATAAATAAATGAAAAAGCAAAACCCTAATCATCTCTTAACCATGGTTTAATCCTTTACACTTAACCACATGATCAAGTATCATCAAACATGATACAAATATGTGCACAAAAGTATATCACATATACTTCTTGCACATCAAGTGAGAAAATCCATTTAAAGTGAACCAATAATAGTTAATGCAAAGTAATATATCAAATATATAATTATACATTAAATCATTAAATCAACACTTGATTCAATGATCCGGTCATGTCGCACATAACCGACTAGTATCCAATGTATCGACTTATCGAATCAATCTACGATTCGATAACTAGGTTATATCGCATATAACCAATCGAAACATTCATCACAAGAATGAAATGCGGTATCACATACACGCATTATTCTCGGTCCGGCACATATCTCATATGCGCTCCTATTTCGTTTCGCTTGAGCCAGGAAACCTCTGTGTAGGACTCTAAAGACTCGTCAATACGCCGGTAGCAGATGATGATCATATCAAGCACCCACAAGCCGCAAGCGGTCTGCTAAACGTAACGGCCATCCGGGTATTGAGCGATCAGAAGATCGACGAGCTAGCCCGCTCACACTCCTGTGAATCCAACCAGTAACACTTACCGTACAGTCCGGTCTGTTCGTCTGATATGTCGCATATCAAGTTTAGGGGTGGTAAACGTCAGACCCCAATAACCGATAAGTCATGCCGATGTGAGGATCATAATGGGTCGAGAAACTACTGGTAACACTTACCAGCAAATCTCTGATCAGCCCTGGCCAGGGACTTCCCTGTTACGGCCAATCAAGCACAGCGCAACATCAACCCCCAATACCGGGAGAGACGAAACCCCTCCTATCGCTCATTGCCTCCATGTGACTCGGGACTGTGCCCAAAGACCACCGTTTTGCACGCCCTCATGGATGTGGTAAGGTGGAGATCAAAGCACAGTGGGAATCACACAAGACTCTATGACGATCTCGGGTCTACAGACTAACCTGCACAAGTGTCACTTGAGAACTGCCATCTGACGTGAGGTATAATACCATCTGGGAGTTCTCGGCGAGTCCGTCCAGTGTACCCAGTCTCCACTGAGCACCCGTATACCATCTCTGATGTCAAACACTAATGGATATGGGATCATCCATCGCCCATCTCATGGGTCGAGAAGCGTATACGCTAGTCTACACTGGTATATCGATGCCCTGTCTCGATACACCCACGACTAGGGACCTTGAAGGATGTACTTATAGACTACCATGTCTCCACTAGTATGATCTGCATCATAGTCCAGGTAGTCAAGTACACATCCTAAGGGCTTTACCAACATGTAACTATAAGACAGTTTAAAGAGACAAGTGTACATGTTAAGATAAAGAGTAACCAGATAGCATATTATCATATCGAGCAAGAAAGTCATCTCTATATATGTCCAAGCATCCAATATAATATACATCATCTGTACAATACTGGCCTCTAGGGCATACATACAACTAACAATCTCCCACTTGCACTAGGGCCAGCTGCTGTAGTATCGCATACCGAGCATCCCGAAGAGTCTCTCAAACTGTATCTGGGGAATGGCCTTCGTGAGTGGATCCGCCGTGTTGTTCTTCGTGTCAACTCTCCTGAACTCGATCTCCCGGCGATCAACTATCTCCCGGATCAGGTGATACCGCCTCAGAATATGCCTGGATCGCTGATGTGACTTGGGTTCCTTGGCCAAAGCCACCGCTCCATTGTTATCGCAATACAAAGATATTGGATGCTCAATGGATGGAACCACTCCAAGTTCAGTAATGAACTTCTTGATCCAAACAGCCTCTTTGGCAGCATCGTTGGCAGCGATGTATTCAGCCTCCATCGTCGAGTCTGCCACGGTTTCCTGCTTGGAACTCTTCCAGCTAGCCGCCCCTCCGTAAAGGGTAAAGACAAAGCCCGACTGCGACTTAGAGTCGTCCTTATCACTCTGGAAGCTCGAATCGGTAAAGGACTCCACTTGGAGTTCTCCGTTACCATACACCAAGAGCATCTCTTTAGTCCTTCGTAAGTACTTGAGAATGCTCTTCACAGCTGTCCAGTGACTCTCTCCAGGATCAGCTTGATACCTGCTCACTACACTTAGTGAGTATGCAACATCGGGTCTGGTACATAGCATCGCGTACATGATAGAGCCTACAGCCGAAGCATAGGGTATCCCTTGCATGCGAGCTCTCTCCAAATCAGTCTTGGGAGACATCTCTTTGGAGAGAGTGACTCCAGAGATCGTGGGCAAGTTCCCACGCTTGGATTCTTCCATACTAAACCTCTTTAGTATGATGTCAATGTACCTGGATTGGGACAATCCCAGTATCCGTTTGGATCTATCTCTATAGATCCTGATCCCCAATATGCAGGAGGCATCACCAAGATCTTTCATTGAGAATTTTTGTGATAAGAAGAGCTTAACCGATTGCAGCATAGGAATATCATTTCCTATCAAGAGTATGTCGTCCACGTACAATACGAGGAAGACAACCTTACTCTCTGCCACCTTCTTGTGAATACAAGGTTCATCTGGGTTTTTGACGAAATCAAACTCTTTGATAACGACGTCAAAGCAGATGTTCCAACTCCGCGATGCTTGCTTTAATCCATAAATGGATTTAAGCAGCTTGCACACCTTCCCGCTGCTCCCACTGTCTACGAAGCCCTCTGGCTGAGTCATGTACACGCACTCTTCTAAATCACCATTTAGAAAGGCGGTCTTAACATCCATTTGCCAGATTTCGTAGTCATGATATGCAGCGATGGCAAGCATGATTCGGATGGATTTAAGCATAGCTACCGGAGAAAAGGTTTCGTCATAGTCCACACCTGGTCTTTGACGAAAACCTTTTGCAACAAGTCTAGCTTTGAAAGTCTCCACTTTCCCATCTACACCAAGTTTCTTCTTAAAGATCCACTTGCTCCCGATGGGTTTTACCCCTTCAGGAGCAACATCCAAAGTCCATACTTTGTTGGTGTACATGGATTCCATCTCGGACCGCATAGCATCCAGCCATTTCACTGAGTCCCTACTCATGATGGCCTGCTCGAAGCTAGTTGGGTCATCATCCTCCATGATGCAATCCTCGCTCCCACCGTCCATGAGAAAACCGTAGTATCTCTCAGGTTGGCGAGAAACCCTACTAGATTGGCGGAGAGGCTGAGGTTCATTGGGAGCTACTGAATCCTCTGGTTCCACTAAATCTTCAGTTACGGTTTGTGTATCTGGAACTTCTTCCAGCTCTACCACTTTGCCACTAATTTCTTTTTCAAGGAATTCCTTTTCTAAAAAGGTGGAATATTGAGAAACAAACACCTTTTGTTCTTCAGCATGGTAGAAAAGATACCCTTGTGAATTCTTAGGATATCCCACAAACTTGCAAAGAACTGACCGTGCCTTGAGTTTGTCTGGATTTTGCCTTTTGACATAGGCCGGACAACCCCATATCTTAACTCGTTTAAAATATGGTCTCTTCCCACTCCATATCTCATATGGTGTGGTAGGTACAGATTTAGATGGAACTTGATTCAATAGGTATGTTGCTGTCTCCAGCGCATATCCCCAAAAGGAAATAGGTAACTCAGCTGTGCTCATCATAGAGCGCACCATATCTAATAGGGTGCGGTTTCTCCGTTCTGATACACCGTTGTGCTGTGGTGTATATGGAGGAGTCAGCTGAGAGAGAATCCCATTCTCTTTTAGGAAGTCCAGGAATTCATTGCTCAAGTATTCACCTCCTCGATCAGATCGAAGGATTTTAATACTTTTTCCGGTTTGGTTTTCGACTTCTTGTTTATATTCTCTAAATTTCTCAAAAGCTTCTGATTTGTGTTTCATCGGGAACACATATCCGAGTCTAGAGAGATCGTCAGTGAATGTAATGAAGTACGAAGAACCATCCCTGGCATGTGTAGACATAGGACCGCATACATCACTATGTATCAGTCCCAAGAGTTCGGTAACTCTTTCTCCGTGTCCCGTAAACGGAGTTTTGGTCATCTTGCCTTTGAGACATGACTGGCAAGTGTCATAAGATGAAAATTCGAATGGTTTCAAATATCCATCCTTATGCAACTTAGCCAGTCGTGTCGCATTGATGTGACCCAGTCTACAATGCCACAAGAAGGATTCGTTCAGTTCAGAACTCTTCCTCTTGTGTGTGTTTGTTATGTTCAGAACTGTTGATTGATTTAGAACATAAATGCCATTGCACAACGTGCCTGATCCAACCAACTTTTGGTTACGGAAAATGTTCATAACATTGTCCTGTAATACAAAATTATATCCCTCTTTACTTAATAAAGAAACCGATATAATGTTGCATATCAGGTTCGGCATGTAATAGCATTCGTTCAGAACCAATGTATTACCAGTAGGTAATACAAGGTGATATTCCCCGACAGTCTTAGCTGCAACAATTGCACCATTTCCAACTCTAATGTCTTTATCACCTTCTCCAAGTTCTTTACCTTTCTTTAGCCCATGTAACTGATTACATATATGGGATCCTGACCCGGTATCTAATACCCAGGACGCAGAGCAAATGGAGAAACAGTTCTCTGTAACGAACACACCCGAAGAAAATGCATCAACATGTACTTTCTTCATTCGGGTGGCATGGGAATCCTGGTATTCCCCTATATCCTGTTCATTCCTATAACTCTTATAAGAAAGAACGGAACCAACGTTCCCCAGCACAGTATAACATGCGGGTTCGGTCAATACATCCATATTATTATCTTCATTAGGGCATGAAATGGTCGCTACCTGGAGACAGAGAGAAGAAAACACTTTAGCGTATGCTCGTGCAAGATCAGATTGGTTATTATCTTATCTAATCAGGATGGCTCCCACTGCTTTTTATCAAATCTTCCTTCAAACCCTAAAAGGAAAGACTAGCTGGGATAAATTACACACTACAAGTTCGCCAATCTTTCAGCCAGGCCAGTGTCGGTACTTTGAGGGAGGTCCCCCGTGCTTTCGCACGAACATAATTAATGTAAACCTCGTTTTCCCAGAGGCGTAACCCCCTTGACACCTTTCTAGACACCTACTTGATCGGATAATTGTAATGTGTAAAACTCTCCCAGGAGTAACTCTTACTCGCAGTGGGTATCGGGATCCAACTATCTCATAGAAGGTATGCAATCTCATTGCAAATTTAAACACTTGAAATTCCCGATAATATTTTGCCCTTAGCAGCTATATGACCTTAACATAGTCAACAAATCATAAGTGCTAGTCAAGTTCAACCCGTCATTTCCTGATTGAATTAAACCCACTCGCACGACCCTTAACATAGTCAACAATGTCGCACGACTACCCTAATCCAATCTGCATCATATGCATAAGCAGATAAATACTGGTCAGCTACCGCACACTACGCCTTAACATAGTCAACAAACGTAGCACGAATACTAACTAGTACTTATCTGAAATGACGGAGGGCTACGACAGGTTTTTCTGAAAACCTATTGCGTAATGAACTTGATATCGTTGTAGAATCAAATGAAGTTTTGAAATGGAATGATTTTTGAGGCTTTTCTAGTTTTGCTAAAGGGGTCACTCCCGGTGAAGGGATCGTCGGCCCTTTCCTCGTCGAATGAGGTGCGGGATATATCATATATATCACTGTGCAAAGCAGAAACTATAGAAGCCATTAAAAGTCAAACCGAGTGTGTAGCATCTGCCAGTTATTGCTAAAGGAGTCACTCCCGGTGAAGGGATCTCGGTCCTTTCCTCATCGAATAAGGTGCAGGGTATATCATATATACCGCTATGCAAAGCAAGAACTGTAGCTACCTGTTTTATTTGAAATTTGATTCTACAACATCTTAGGTTTATTTTCATTCATTAATCACATTAATGAAGTACCATCATTTAAATACCTAAACATCACAGATAAATACGACGTACACTTATGCCATCCGCATTCGCCTCGATGTCCCCTCGTGCACCGTTAGGTTAGGTAACTAACGAAGAGCAGGGCAGGGCTAGTGCGGATGCAAAACATAAGTAACGTCTATATAATATATCATATATACTATATACTGTATCTATCACAGAACATCACATGATCACATCACAGATATCGCAGCAGAAAATATCATATGAAATATTGGATATACTAGGACGTCCGTGTTTTCAATACGAGCCAGTATAAAACACGGATTCCACGGTCGTGATGAATAGCCAATCCCACACCCCTAGACCCCTACGAGAGCGGCAAGCAACCCTGCCAATTCTAGGGTTAGGAGACCTGGACTCGACTCCTCGAGATGGTCTCCCGCTGGACCCTAGAACCCGGTTACTTGTGCTCCCCTCCTTGGGTCTATCCTAATGCGGAAAAGTAAATAATATACAAAAGGTGACAGCTTCCGCAACCTGGAAGTGCCCCAATAAAAGAATATTGCATACACGTTTTTACATGAATGAAAATGAAAAACACTCATCTCACATAAAAAACCCCGGCTATTCAAACACGACAATCCAATATAACATATCCAGCAACACATAACATCACATGTCATCAACGTAAGTAAATATGTCCATCCCAATTGTCGTTGACATATAGCAACGAAACCGGCGATAACACATATTACACTTACGGTCACAGAAAAGAAAGTGTAAAACTACAACAGTTGGAATCCGCAACCTCTTTAGACATCGCATGCCTAATCAAATGAAATACTTAGATATCACATGCCTAACAGTTATAAACCCCGCATTTTAGTCTCATTATCGAAAACTCTTTTCAATATCAAGTGAAACTAAACCGCTAGATTTATAACATTCATTCAGTTATCTCATAACTGTTTGTGAATTCCAATTATTGTATCACATTCCAGATAAACTGAAAATGTTAAACTTTCCGATCGAACAGACGAACACCCAAGTTTTCCCGATACAGCTCAACACATGAAATAAGTCTAACAACATTCAGTTCGTGCCTCAGTACCAATGGTCCAGCCGTAGAAGGGTCAAGCCAACGCCTCACATGTGGCACGCCGTACTGCCCCAAACCCGAAGGTTCAAAGGGCAGTTCAAAACGGTCACATAATCGAGTTAAGGTTTGTTTTCTTCTAGAGGGTCCATTGCGCTACTTGCACTAACGTCGTTAAACCATGGAAAAATCCAACTCTTGGAAATTTCCCGACAGGGGAAAAATTGGGTATTTATATCCGGTCGAACCTTTTAACATATTCTAAAAATTATCCGGAAAGCCACAAAGACAAAATCTGATACTCCGATCGAAACACCGAATCCCTAAAACAACCCCAGAAAATTCAACTGTTGAATAAAATTTAAAAATACCCAGAGAACTCAGCACTGTTAAATATGAATTACTGTGCAAATTGGTAGGGCTGACGTCATACTTTAGCCGCGGAACCGCCGCATAAGCTAGGCTTATGCCGCGGTTCCGCCGCGCTTTTGAGGGATCATGAAATAAATTTTGCGCCGTAATTCTTAGAATTCCCTGCTGAGTTTTCTGCATATTTTTAATTTGGAAAAAACCCATTTTTTAAAAAATGCACAGAGAGCCGTTTTCGGGTTAGGGTTTTGGTTCGATCGGACTTCAAACGTCGTCTAGACTTCGCCTAAGGCTCTAGCTAGGCTCTGATACCACTGTAGGGTTCCTAGGCACACTATAGAGGTCTCACAAGGCATCAACCATGCCAATTTCAAATTTTATGGGTGCCGAGAAACCCTAATACGGATCGTTAACTAGAAATTTAGGCGAAAAACTAACCTAGTAAACAACTTAACTAAAGGAGAGAGGCTACAACCTTTGTAGATCCGGTTCTCCACTTTCTTAGATCCGGCTCTGATACCAGAAGAGAGTTTCTTTTCTTGGACCAAAGCATGCGAGCAGAGCTTTCAGTAGTTGAAGACTCGTAGGACTATGACGCCAGTATTATTTTTGCCTTTAGGATCAGACGGTTTTGTTGGTTATTACGATACTTCTCGACAGTTGAAGAAGCGCGAGCAAAACTATTCCACGCATGACTTAGAGATGGCTGCGGTGATTCTTACACTTAAGATTTTTAGACACTACTTATACGATGAGTCGTGCCAGATATTTACGGACCACAAGAAGCTTAAAGTACACCTTTCAGCAACGAGATATGAATGTGAGACAGTGCCGTTGGATAGAGCTAGTGAAAGATTTTGACTGCGAGATTCTTTATCATCCGGGCAAGACGAATGTTATGGCAGATGCTTTTGAGTCGGAGGCCCGAAGGTATCTTTTCTTGTTTGATCACAGTTCAGAGACAGTCGATGGAAGATTAGCAGATTCTTTGTGACAGCCGAGTACAGTTCGAGTTACATCGACCGGGGGAAAACCTGCCTATGTTCGTGCACTTCCACAGTTATTTGATCATATCCGTGAGGCACAGTCTGATGATGTTCATTTGTCAGAGATCATGGACCAGGTTCGACAGAGCAGAGATTCAGAGTTCGTGATTGATGATCAAGGAATACTATGATTTGGGACTCGACTATGTGTGCCAGATTCTGAGGGACTGAGACGCAAGATTTTTGAAGAGGCGCACAGTGAGCATATAGTGTTCATCTAGGTTCCACCAAGATGTATTATGATTTGAAAGAAGTCTACTGGTGTGAAGGGATGAGGAGAGATCTCATAAATTTTGTTTCGGGATGCTTGACTTGTCAGCAAGTCAAGGCCGAGCTTCAGAGGCCAGCAGAAGAGTTACAACCTTTACCCACTCCGGGGTAGAAATAGGAGCAGATTTCTATGGAATTTATCGTGGATCTGCCTAGGACCAGTTGAGAGTATGACTCTATTTGAGTAATCGTAGACCGATTAACGAAAGCAGCTCACTTTCTGCCAGTAAGATCACTTTCGGGTTCGTTCGGTATGCTCAGACACATGTTGATGAGATTGTGCGACTACATGGAGTTCCGACTTGTATTGTGTCCGACTGGGACACCCAGTTGACCAGCCGACTAGGGCCGAAACTTCAGGAGGCTTTGGACACCAAATGAGTTCCAGTATAGTTTTCTATCCGCAGACCGTCGGTTATTGATAGAGGACCATTCAGATTCTTAAGGACATGCTCCAAGCTTGCATTCTAGATTTCGCGGCAGTTGGGATCGCCACATACCCTTGATAGAGTTTTCCTATAATAACAGCTTCCAGGAAGCGATTCAGATGGCACCCTTTGAAGCGTTTTATGGGAAGAGATGTTGATCGCACATTTGTGGACAGAGCTTAGTAAGAGCAGTACTTTGGGGCCGCAGATGGTGCAGGAGACGACCAAAAAGAGATTCAGTTGATTCAAGAAAAGATAAGAGCGGCCTATTGCAGACTTGAGTTTGTTGGCTATAATGCCCTCAAGTCAATTATTGGATCGCAGGCACGTGATTGCAATGATTGAGGGAGGACCTATACCGGTAGGAGAGTCTTACTTGGGATGTTAGTATGCTATCTAGTTTGTCTATATCATCGTGTACGTGCTTCAGGTGACATTCCAGATCACTGTTACATCTTGATAAAGCCCATAGGTTTCTTGTTTGACTACCAGCAGTATGATGATGATCATATACGTGAGAGTTGGGTGGTCTATAAGCACATCCTTAAAGTGTCCCTAGTCGTGGGAGTTTCGAGACTGGGCATCGAAACTCCATGAGTAGACTAGTGTATACGGATCGAGACCCAGATGAGGGGCGGTGGCCGGTCTTACAAGCCATTGGTGTCAGTTGGTTCACCTAAGATTTATACAGGTGCTCATTGGGTTATGAGTACACCGGACGGACTTGCCGGGAACATGCTAGTTGGTATTATATCTATTGTTAGATAGCAGTTCCCTAGTGATATGTGTACAGGTTAGTCTATCGAACTAAGATCGTCATTTATCTCGTGTGAGTTCCCACTGTGCTTTGATTACTACCCTACCATGGCTCAAAGGTGTTGTGCAAACATGTTTTAGTTGGGTACAGTTCCGTGCCACATGGAGGCAGTGAGTGGATTGTCAGGAGATTCGTCTCTCCCGGCATTGGGGGCACGGTGTGCACGGGTGGCCATCACCAGAAATTTTTGGCCAAGGTAGTCGAGTGTAACATTTCAGAAAAATAAAATATTATTTTTGGAAAGTTTTATAATTTATTAATAAATATTATGAATATTTCAATAATACGGTATAATTAAATACCGATAAATTGGGAAATATTTGGAAATTATGCCAATTATTGAATTTGAAAGAGATTACAAGATTTGAGCATTTATAGATTGTTATATAATTAATTATATTTCATTTTTAATGCTAATCGCGATTAAATATCGCTAATCGTGCATTAAGCTTTTTTTGTGCATGAGATATGCACCAAGTCATTTTTCACATTTCTTACATTTTCCTACCATGGCTTTTTCCTTTTCTTCATGCTTGATTTTAGAATTTTGGAAAAGAAAAGAAAACAAAACTAAAGAAAAGGAAAATATTAAACAAAAGGTTATGGACATGGGAGAGAGAGGGTGAGGGGTCAACCTTGACATGACTCATGTCCCTTCATTATTTCCTTCATCTTTATTCCTCTTCTTCTTCCTCCTTGGCTGTCCTCTCCTTCCACCATCTCCTCCTCCTCCTTACAACAACACCGAAAACTCATCAAAAGTACATCCCCACTTCATTAAAAACATGCACAAGCTCCTCAGAAGCACTTTGGACCAAGAAAGGATGGATTTTGGGCAATTGAGGCAACGCAAGAAATTTCTTGAGTTGCCAAATGAGGTATATTCATTACCTTTATTGTAGTATTTCATTTCTTTTAGCACTTATGCATGTTTAGATGTGTTAAAGTGAGGTTTTGTGAGCTTTAAAAATTCCTAGAGAGGGTTAGGGTTTTCTTTGAGTTGTGTTGGTGAACTTGAGCTTTATTGGTGACCTTAAACCCCGCTTAGTGTTATAAACCCAGACCAAACCAGCGACTAACCCAAAATACAGAATTTAGCAACTTCCGTGCCAGTTTATGAATTTATTGAGGGTGCAGGGAATCTGGGTTGACCTGGGACTTTTTCTGGATAAGAAAACAACTCCAGAGACCAAATTAAGACACTACGAGGCCACCGTACCAATACGAGACCAATCTAAGCCTGTAGAACCGAGCTCGCCGGATATGGAGGGTGTGTGGCCGGCCATTTTGTGATGTTGTGTGTCTAGGTTGATTTTGTAGGTCATCTACCCCCTATACTACACCCCTGTACTGTTTGCTCATCCCAATTTCACTTGAACTAAAATCTGGGAGTGAATTCTTGAGTTGCTGTTTTGATTCGGGGTTATGTTTTACTTATTTTGAATTCTGGTTCTAGTATTTGTGTTTTGTATCGGTCACTTGACGTTTGTACGTCTATATCGAGTGTTATCGGGTTGATTTTCGTGAGTAGACCATAGGTTTTGACCTATGTGAGATTCATGTGTTGTTTTGGTCATGAATCGGATTTTAATGCGATACGATGTGTTATGTCATGTAGGTACCTCCGTGTGAACTCTGGGACGATGAAGAAGTGAAATCGCGACATCGACTTCGGAAAGCAAGGATCAAAGTGAGTAGATATATAGTAGATATATATCTACGGGGGAAGTCGGGTGGATGGCGTATAGCACCCCCGCAGTTTCGCAGTACTGTGTACAAGTGTTATAGCTATATAATTATGTGTTATTATAGATGTATATACATAGCTAGAAATGCTTTAGGTGACTTTGGGTCAGTGTTAGCGTATTTAGAAGTTAAAGATATAGTATAGTGTAAATCGCGAAACCCTATAATAGTTGTTGCACACATACGCACACAATCATGCATACTTTTTATTGCTTGTGCGTATATGGGGATATGTATATATATATACACATAGGTATGGGACTATGTATATATATATATACGTATATATATACATGGATGATGAGGATAGTATCTGGTATTTGGAGATGAGTCGATGAGATTGGGCATGGTGCCATGAGATCGGTGATATGATTTGGTTCGTCTTACGAGATACGACATGATATTATAGCGGGTCTTTAGGCGATGTGATTTTATACACATGCATATGTATATATGTAGATGTTATCAGTTTGTACAAGACGTAGATCAGTACCCAGTTCATGATATACGATGATAAGGATACCAAATGAATAATGAGATAAATGTGATATTTGACCCGTACCCAGACTTGGGATGCTGTACGATGGATTTACCGTACGAGCTATATATTGATGATAGGTCTGCACTATTGACTCGAGGATGTCATATTATAAATTTTCTATCGTATGTGATACTATTGAGGCGGGATCACCGACTGTTATATACATATATATATCGACTCAGACTTAGGTGGTTTTCCTTACACTTTTGATTAATCTGTTAGTTTAGTCCAGTAGTTTACTTGTAGATGTTAGACTAGACTCGGGTCATACCTATTTCAAAACTAACGAATCATGAGTATTTTAAAGACAGGCCAAGGGATTCTACGGATATTTCAAAGGACATACCTTTTCTTAAAAACAACGTAGCCCTATTTTCTAAACACCACGATTCGTGTTATTTTAAACGGCAAAACTGTATGACCTATATATGTTAATGTAGATTCCTTATTGTTGCATTTACTATTCATTTCGGTATATTCGGTATTGCTGCGTTTAGTATTCATTCTCCGTTTATCCATGTTGTTATCATCGCATTGCTTGTTTATTGTGTACTTTAGTCATTATGAAACCATACTGTTAGGACACCAACACCATTACCGATGATGCGTATGATCCACGTACACCTGCTTGCTGGCTCACACACATCATCACCGGTAATTACCATGTCACGTAGACTTTAAAGAATATTAATTCATTGATATCGCTTGCTAGTCCATAGTTCCGATATATCATCACTGTGCTAGTTTAGATGTTGCATTTATTATTGTGATATTCCATGCATATTTACATATTCATTTGTCATGCAATATTATACGGGCCAGTCCGGATTGCCGGAGTCCAGTATTCATTATTATTGATTCTTCATTTTGGATTTCGGAGTTTTCCATGAGATTACTAGATTTGGAGAAACCGCAAGATTTATAAACTCATTTTCATTTCAAAAGATAAAAAGTGCGGTTTTCTCATGTTATGATTGAGATATGTCCACCATGAGTTTGTAGGGTTACTAGGCACACTAAGGAGGCTTTACAAGGCATTGACCATGCCAGATTAAAAATTTATGTGCCGAACAACCCTTAGCAAGATCGTTAACTAGAGATTAGGCTAAAAAGATATAGCAAGTAAACAACTTTACTTGAAGGAAAGGGACTACAACCTTTGTAGATCCGGTCCTCCACTTCCAAAGCTCCGTGATGACGTCCCTTCGCTGCGATCATTGGCTCCCAGACTCTCGGACGGCTCCATGAGAAAGTTGCAACAGGATCGCTTGAAGTCTTCAATGCCGAAGATGATCTACGTCGAGGGAATACGGACCCAAGCTTCTACCTCACTAACCAAAGAATTAGTGAAGCAAACACCCTAAACTAAAGTGCTAGTCTAGTAGAGGATGGTGAGATAGGAAATGGGTACACTTTAGAATTTTATTTCTCACTTTGTATCTCTCTCTTTATCAAACCCTAGAATCAAAGTGAAGCAGGAAGAAGACGAGCTCAAAATGAGAATGGATAATGATCAAGAGAGAGCATCATCTAACCATGGTGAGTTAGTATCAAATACTAACTCATGTAGAGACTTTACCATTGTTAATTATAGTGGTTAGGTTAGTAAATATATTAAGTAAAACAAAACAAGTGGAATAAGTCAAAGCATCCATAAGCTTCATGAAGCTTCATGTATGTTAGCTCATTATCCAATTGTTTTTGAATTACTTTAAATATAAAAACCTAAACCTATAATTAGTATGGTATAAGCCTTGTACACCCATGACATTTGTATCAACAACCATGATACAAATTTGTACACAAATGAATATATATCACATATAAATTAACTTGTGCACAAGTGAGAAAAACAAATGCTTAAAGTGAACCAATGTTAGTTAATGTAAATTAGTATATCATATATACAATTATACACTAAATTATTAAATCAATACTTGACTTAACAATCCGGTTATATCACATATAACCGATTAACATGCAATATATCGACTTATCGAATCAACCCTTGATTCGATAACTTGGTTATATCGCATATAACTGATCGACACAAACATCACGAGAATAGAATATGGTATCACATACACGCATTATTCTCGGTCCCACACATATCACATATGCGCTCCTATCTCGTTTTGCCTGAGCCAGTACAACCTCTATGTAGGACTCTAAAGACTCGTCAATACGCCGGCAGTAGGTGATGATCATATCAAGCACCCACAAGCCGTCAGCGGTACTAGCTGGACGTAACGGCTACCCAGGTATTGAGCGATCAAAAGATTAGCAAGGAAGCCCGCTCCAACTCCGGCAAAAAGCCTGACAGTGACACTACCGTACAGTCCGGTCTCCTCGTCTGATATGTCGCATATCAAGTCTAGGGGTGGTAAACGTTAGACCCCAATAACTGATAAGTCATGCCGATATGAGGCGCATAACGGGTCGAGAAACTACGGGTAACACTTATCAGTAAATCTCTAAACCAGCCCTGGCCAGGGACTTCCCTGTTATGGCCAATCGAGCACAGCGCAATATCAACACCCAATACCGGGAGAGACGAAACTCCTCCTATCGCTCATTGCCTCCATATGACTCGGGAATGCACCCAAAAACCACCATTTTGAACGCCCTCTTGGACGTGGTAAGGTGGAAATCAAAGCACAGTGGGAATCACACAAGACTCTATGATGATCTCGGGTCTACAGACTAACCTGTACCAGTGTCACCAGAGAACTGCCATCTGACGTAAGGTATAATACCATCTGGGAGTTCTTGGCGAGTCCGTCCAGTGTACCCAGTCTCCACCGAGCACCTGTATATCATCTCTGATGTCAAACACCAATGGATATGGGATCATCCATCGCCCATCTGTATAGGTCGAGAAGGTATACGCTAGTCTACTCTGGTATATCGATGCCCTGTCTCGATATACCCACGACTAGGGACCTTGAAGGATGTACTTATGGACTACCATGTCCCCACTAGTATGATCCGCATCATAGTCCAGGTAGTCAAGTACACATCCTAAGGGCTTTACCAACATGTAACAGAGAGACAATCAGTATACACGTTAAGGTAAAGAGTAACCAGATAGCATACTATCATGTCGAGCAAGAAAGTCCTCCCTATATATGTCCAAGCATCCACTACAATATACAACACATGTATAGTAATGGCCTCTAGGGCATACATATAACTAACAATCTCCCACTTGCACTAGGGCCATCTGATAACAGTGGTTGTAGTATCTCATACTCAACCATCCCATAATAGTCTCTCTTCGGAAAAAGCCTTTGTGAGTGGATCCGCCTTGTTGCCCTCTGAGTCTACTCTCCTGACCTCGATCCCCTAGAGATCAACCATCTCCATGATCAGGTGACACTGCCTTAAAATATGTCTGGATCACTGATGGGACGAGTGTTCCCAGGCATAAGCCACAACTCCATTGTCACACAATGGTAGGAACGAAGTTCATCTCATGAACTAATATACACCCAGACTGCCTCTTTGGTAGTATCTTTGGTAACGATGTATCTTTCCTTTAATCGTCTAGTATGTCACGGTATCTAGCTTGGAACTCTTCCAATATATCGTCCCTCCACTGAGGGTAAAGACAATGCCTGTGACTGACATTCAGTCGTCCTTATCACCGTGGAACCCTTCCAGTGATTCTCCCCAGGATCAATTGATACCATCTCACTACAGCTAGTGAGAATCCTAACATCCAAATAGATCCATCTCATAGATCCAAAATTCAGGATTTAGTAGGTATCACTTTGATCCTATATGGAGAATCCTTGTGATAAGCGGAGATTGATCGAGCGTAGCATAGGAAACTCCTTCCCTATCAAGAGTATGTCATCCACGTACTCTACGAGGATCATCACCATACTCCTTACTACCTTTTTGTATATACAAGGTTCATCTACCATTTTGATGAAGTCAAACTCTTTGACTAACACATCAAAACAGATGTTCCAACTCCGCGATGCCTGCTTTATCCTATAAAGCATCTTGTACACGTTTCCGCTGCTCCCACTGTCTACGAAACCTTCTGGCTGTGTACTTATAGACGCTCTCTTCTGAAACATCATTTTAGAAAAGCAGTCATGACACCCAACCACCAGATATCGTAGTCATGGTATGTAGTCATGGCAAGTAGGGTCTGGATGGACTTAAGCATAGACCCCTGAAAAGGTTTCATCATTAGCCACAACTGGTCTATGATGCAAATCTTTAACAAGTCTAGCTTTGAAAGTCTCAACTTTTCCATGTACACCAAGTAATCTTCTCAAGATATACTTTCTCCTGATGGGGATTTAACCCTTCAGATAAAGCAACCAAAGTCCATACTTTGTTGGTGTATAAGGATTCCATCTCAGATCACTAAGCATTCAGCCATTCTTACAGAGTCATACTCCTGATGGCCAGCTCGAAACTAGTTGGGCTATCATCTCATGATGCAATCCTCGCTCCCACTGTCATAGAGAAACCAAAGTATCTGTCAGATGGGTGAGGAACCCTACTAGATCGGCGGAGAGGCTGAGGTTCGTTGGAATCTACTGAATACTTTGGTTCTACCAAATCATCTGCTGTAGTTTGTATAGCTGGAATTCTTTCCAGTTCTACCTCAAATTCCTTTTCACAAAGGTGGCATGTTGAGAAATAAAACATTTTTGTTCCTCGGTTTGGTAGAAGATATTCCCTTGCTTATGCTTGGGATATCCAACAAACATCCACAGACTTAACTTTGCCTCGAGCTTGTTCGAATTATGCTTTTAGACATAGGCTGGAAAACCCCAAATCTTAACTGACTTAAGAAATGGGCTCTTCCCTTACCATATCTCATATGGAGTGGTAGGCATATAATTCGATCGGAACCATATTCAATAGGTATGCAACTTCACAAGTGCATAACTCCCAAAAGGAAATAGGTAACTCAGTAGTACTCATCATAGAGCACACCATATCAGATAGGGTGTTATTGCTCCGCCCCGATATACCATCGTGCTATGGTGTATACGGAGGAGTAATGCTGAGAGAGAATCTCATTCTCCTTTAGAATAGTCCAGGAATTCCGTGCTCAAGTATTCTCCTCCGTGATCACATCAAATGACATAATACTTATACCCGTTTTGGTTTTCTACTTATAAAATATATTCTGTGAATATCTCAAAAGGTTCAGACTTGTGTTTCAACAAGAACATATGTCTGAATCTTGAGAGATCATCAGAGAATGTAATGAAGTACAAAGAACCGGTCTTGGTATGTGCAGACAGGGGACCTTCATTCATCAACATGTATCATCCCAAGAGTTTACTAACTCTTTTTCTGTTTCCAATAAACAGAGCTATGGTCATTTTATCTCTGTGACATGACCGGCAAGTTTCATAAGATGTAAATTCAAACTAATTTAAATATGCATCTATATGTAACTTTAGCTAGTCGGGTCGCATTGATATGACCTAGTCTATAATACCTCAAGAAGGATTCGTTCATTTCTGAACTCTTCCTCTTGTGTGTGTTCTGTATACTAAGAACTGTAGTTTGATTTAGAACATCAATGCTTTTAGATAACGTGCCTGAACGATCAACTTTTGATATAGGAAATGTTCAAAATATTATCCATCAATACAAAATTATATCCTTTCTTTACTGATAAAGAGACTGTTATGATTTTGTATATCAGATTCGGTATCTAATAACATTTGTTCAGAATCAATGTATTCTGGTAATACAAGGTGATAGTGACCAACAGACTTGGCTGCAACATTTGCACCGTTTTCTATCTCATGAAACTTATCACCCGTTCTCGGTTCTTTACCTCACTGTAGCCCATGTAACAGATTACATATGCGGGATCCTGATCTGGTATCATATACCCAGGACGTAAAGGATATTGAGAAACAGTTCTCTGTAATGAACACACCCGAAGATGATGCATCATCATGCATTTTCTTCGTTTGGGCGGCACGGGAATTATGGTAATCCCCAAATATCCTGCTCGGTCTTATAACATTTATAAGTTGGAGCGGGACCAACGTTCCCCAGCTCAGTATAACAAGCGGGTTCGGTCAATACATCCGTATTATTATCTTGATTAAGGCGTGATATGGTCGCTACCTGGAGAGAGAGAAGAAAACACTCAGCGTGCGCTCTTGCAAGAATAGATTGGTTATTATTTTATCTAATCAGGATGGCTCCCACTGTTTTTATCAAATCTTCCTTCAAACCCTAAAAGGAAAGACCAGCCGGGATTAATTACACGCTACAAGTTCGCCAATCTTTCAGCCATGCCAGTGTTGGTAATTTGAGGGAGGTCCCTCATACTTTCGCACGAACCTAATTAATGTAAACATCATTTTCCCAGAGGCGTAACCCCGTTAACACCTTTCTAGACACCTACTCGATCGGCTAATTGTAATGTGTAAAACTCTCCCAGGAGTAACAATTACTCGCAGTGGGTATCGGGATCCAGCTATCTCATAGAAGGTATGCAATCTCATTGCAAATTTCAACACTTGAAATTCCCGATAATTTTGCCCCTAACGTGCTATGACCTTGACGAAAGCCAACAAACTATAGCCCGCTAGTCAAGTTCAACCCGTACATTTCTTGACTGAATTAAACCCACCCGCACGACCCTTGACGAAAGCCAACAAAGCCGTACGACTACCCTAATCCAATCGCATCATATGCAGCAGATAAGCAGCATATAGCTACCGCACACTACACCTTGACGAAAGCCAACAAATGTAGCACGAATACTATATACAACTTATCTGAAATGACGGAGGGCTACGACAGGTTTTTCTAAAAACCTATTGCGTAATGAACTTGATATCGTTGTAGAATCAAATGATTTTAAAATGGAGTGTTTTTTAGGCTTTTTCTAGTTTTGCTAAAGGGGTCACTCCCGGTGAAGGGATCGTCGGCCCTTTCCTCGTCGAATGAGGTGCAGGATATATCATATATACCACTATGCAAAGCAAGAACTATAGAAGCAATCAAAAGACAAACCGAATGTTGTAGCATCTGCCAGTTATTGCTAAAGGGGTCACTCCCGGTGAAGGGATCTCGGCCCTTTCTTCATCGAATAAGGTGCAGGATGTTCTACAAGGAACACCACGATGCAAAGCAAGAACTGTAGCTACCTGTTTTTGAAAATTCGATTCCACAACATCTTTTAGGTTTCTTTTTCTTTCATTAATCATATTAATGAAGTCCCATCATTTAAGTCACCTAAACATCACAGATAAATACGACGTACACTTATGCCATCCGCATTCGCCTCGATGTCCCCTCATGCACCGTTAGGTTAGGTAACTAACGGCAGAGCAAGGCAGGGCTAGCGCGGGTGTAAAACATAAGTAACGTCTATATAATATATCATATATACTATATATAGCATCTATCACAGCACATCACATGATCACATCACAGATATCGCAGCAGAAGAAACATATGAAACATTAGATATACTAGGACGTCCGTGTTTTCAATATGAGCCAATATAAAACACGGATTCCACGGTCGCGATGAATAGCCAAACCCACACCCCTAGACCTCTATGAGAGCGGCAAGTAACCCTACCAATTCTAGAGTTAGGAGACCCGGACTCGACTCCTCGAGTTGGTCTCCCACTGGACTCCAGAACTCGGTTACTTGTGCTCCCCTCCTTGGGTCTATCCTAGTGCGGAAAAGTAAATAATATACAAATGGTGACATCAACCTCAACCCGGAAGTGCCCCAATAAAAGAATATTACATACAATAAATTTTATATGAATGAAAATTAAAAAAACTCTCATCTTCCATAAAACCCCCGGCTATTCAAAACGCGACGATCCAATATAACATATCCAGCAACATATAACATCACATGTCATCAACGTAAGTAAGTATGCATACACCGATCGTCGTCGACGTATAGCAATGAAAACCGGTGATTCAACTATATACTACACTTACGATCACAGAAAAGAAAGTGTAAAACTACAACAGTTGGAATCCGCAACCAACCTTAGACATCGCATGCCTGACAGTTACAAACCCCGCATTTTAGTCTCTATATCGAAAACACTTTTCAATATCTAGTCGGGCAATTCAACAAGATTCCCGACATCCTGATCGAATCCTCGTCGCAAACTTTAGTAGACGGCCGCACCCCCGGATGCCGTCGACGAAGTGCACTAAGGCGGAACACCGCTACCGTGAGCACCCTGACGGATGCTCTTGGTGACGGGGTTCTCCTACAGTCACTTGGTCGAGGCTTTGGAGCGTGGCTGTCTATTAAGTTTACCCAGCGAGTATCCGCGTACGCTACGTGATTGCGACGGACTTTTGATCGCATCAAAATCCCGTGGCAACCGATCAATTGAGACTAAACTTCTACGTTTATAACATTCAAATTAGTTATCACATAACTACATGTGGATTCCAAATATTGTATCACATTCTAGATAAATAGAGAATGTTAAACTTTCCGATCAAATGATCAAATACCCAAGTTTTTCCCGAATGGTTCTCAACACTTGAGAGGGGTTTAAAAAAATCCATCACATGCCACAGTACCAACGGTCCAGCCGTAGAAGGGTTAAGCCAACGCCTCACATGTGGCACGCCGTACTGCCGCAAACCCTAAGGTTCAAAGGGCAGTTCAAGACGGTCACATAATCGAGTTAAGGTTTGTTGTCTTCTAGAGGGTCCATCGTGTAACTTGCACGATCTAGACGTTCTTAAACAAACGGAAAAATCCAACACTTGGAAATTTTCCGGGTTGGGGAAAAAGTGAGTTATTGATGTTGGATCTAACTTTTTAACAGTTTCTAAATATCCGGAAAACCCACCGAAATTAAAAATTCCGATAGAAACAACGACTACAGAATAAACACCAAAATACTCAACACTTGAGTTAGTATTAAAAATACCCAAAAAATTGCAGGAATAACTATTGATATTACTGTACAGAAACCCGACCCTAATTCTCTTTTCTTGCCGCGGAACCGCCGCACAAAGGGGTTATAGCCGCGGTTTTGCGGCCACGTGGAGGACTTAGGGGCACGTTTTTCATGGTAATTCTTAGAAAATCCTGCTGAATTTTTAAAGCATTTTTAACTGAGAAAAATCCCAGATTTGAAAAAATTTCCAGAGAAGGGGTTAACTTTGACATTTCGGGTTCGATCGGGGTTTTAACTTCGTAAACGATTCGCCTAATACTCTAACCTGGCTCTGATACCACTGTAGGGTTACTAGGCACACTAAGGAGGCTTTACAAGGCATCGACCATGCCAGATTAAAAATTTATGTGCCGAACAACCCTTAGCAAGATCGTTAACTAGAGATTAGGCTAAAAAGATATAGCAAGTAAACAACTTTACTTGAAGGAAAAGGACTACAACCTTTGTAGATCCGGTCCTCCACTTCTAAAGCTCCGTGACGACGTCCCTTCGCTGCGATCATCGGCTCCCGGACTCTCGGACGGCTCCATGAGAAAGTTGAAACGGGATCGCTTGAAGTCTTCGATGCCGAAGATGATCTACGTCGAGGGAATACGGACCCAAGTTTCTACCTCACTAACCAAAGAATTACTGAAGCAAACACCCTAAACTAAAGTGCTAGTCTAGTAGAGGATGGTGAGATAGGAAATGGGTACACTTTAGAATTTCATTTCTCACTTTGTATCTCTCTCTTTATCAAACCCTAGAATCAAAGTGAAGGAGGAAGAAGATGAGCTCAAAATGAGAATGGATAATGATCAAGAGAGAGCATCATCTAACCATGGAGAGTTAGTATCAAATACTAACTCATGTAGAGACTTTACCATTGTTAATTATAGTGGTTAGGTTAGTAAATATATTAAGTAAAACAAAACAAGTGGAATAAGTCAAAGCATCCATAAGCTTCATGAAGCTTCATGTATGTTAGCTCATTATCCAATTGTTTTTGAATTACTTTAAATATAAAAACCTAAACCTATAATTAGTATGGTATAAGTCTTGTACACCCATGACATTTGTATCAACAACCATGATACAAATTTGTACACAAATGAATATATATCACATATAAATTAACTTGTGCACAAGTGAGAAAAACAAATGCTTAAAGTAAACCAATGTTAGTTAATGTAAATTAGTATATCATATATACAATTATACCCTAAATAATTAAATCAATACTTGACTTAACAATCCGGTTATATCACATATAACCGACTAACATGCAATGTATCGACTTATCGAATCAACCCTTGATTCGATAACTTGGTTATATCGCATATAACCGATCGACACAAACATCGCGAGAATAGAATACGGTATCACATACACGCATTATTCTCGGTCCCGTACATATCACATATGCGCTCCTATCTCGTTTTCCCTGAGCCAGTATAACCTCTATGTAGGACTCTAAAGACTCGTCAATACGCCGGCAGTAGGTGATGATCATATCAAGCACCCACAAGCCGTCAGTGGTACTAGCTGGACGTAATGGCTACCCGGGTATTGAGCGATCAGAAGATCAGCAAGCAAGCCCGCTCCAACTCCTGCAAAAAGCCTGACAGTGACACTACCGTACAGTCCGGTCTCCTCGTCTGATATGTCGCATATCTAGTCCAGGGGTGGTAAACGTCAGACCCCAATAACCGATAAGTCGTGCCGATATGAGGCGCATAACGGGTCGAGAAACTATGGGTAACACTTACCAGTAAATCTCTAAACCAGCCCTGGCCAGGGACTTCCCTGTTATGGCCAATCGAGCACAGCGCAACATCAACCCCTAATACCGGGAGAGACGAAACCCCTTCTATCGCTCATTGCCTCCATGTGACTCGGGACTGCACCCAAAAACCACCGTTTTGCACGCCCTCTTGGACTTGGTAAGGTGGAAATCAAAGCACAGTGGGAATCACACAAGACTCTATGACGATCTCGGGTCTACAGACTAACCTGTACCAGTGTCACCAGAGAACTGCCATCTGACGTAAGGTATAATACCATCTGGGAGTTCTCGGCGATTCCGTCCAGTGTACCCAGTCTCCACTGAGCACCCATATATCATCTCTGATGTCAAACACCAATGGATATGGGATCATCCATCGCCCATCTGTATAGGATGAGAAAGTATACGCTAGTCTACTCTGGTATATCGATGCCCCATCTCGATATACCCACGACTAGGGACCTTGAAGGACGTACTTATGGACTACCATGTCCCTACTAGTATGATCCGCATCATAGTCCAGGTAGTCAAGTACACATCCTAAGGGCTTTACCAACATGAAACAGAGAGACAATCAGTATACACGTTAAGGTAAAGAGTAACCAGATAGCATACTATCATGTCGAGCAAGAAAGTCCTCCCTATATATGTCCAAGCATCCACTACAATATACAACACATGTATAGTAATAGCCTCTAGGGCATATATATAACTAACAGAGTTTTCTCGGCCCTTGAGCGATATCACACACCCGATTCGAGGAGGAGGAGGAACCGTCTGTGGGTGCATGGTGGACCCGGAGCGGTACCCTAGGGCAAGATGGTCGCAGATGATGGCGTTGAGCCTGGCAGGGGTGCACAACCGACCGGTGATATTATTATGACTCGACGGATATCCGGAGGATACCGATCAGAGTATGGGCCAGTCTAGATAGACGGAGCCCTAGATATTAAGATTCGAGGATACAGGCCAGTCCGGATAGCCGGAGCCTGAGATATTGGGATTTATATACATTTTGTGTCGATGCTAAACGCTGATTTCCTCTTGATTTCATTGATAATACCTCAATTTATTTATACAGATATCTCAGTGAGATAAGAAAACAGTTTTCACATGCATGATGTATTCTGTTTTCATTATATTGCATTCGTACCTCATATTTATGATATGTTGCTATCTGAGGCACTGACACGAGCACATGGTATTACACTTATGTATAGATATTTACCCTGCCACCTTATCATGCTTCAGGCTTTATCATTTTGAGGTTATATACTGATCGTATTGACCTAGGATTGAGTCATACATACGATTTCTACTCTATGATGTTTTCTACTCACGAGTTGGCAACTCACTCCCGTTGTGCCACAGTTTCTTGCAGGTTTTACCGTACAGGTTCGTTGCGGCTTTACTGGCACACTGCTCCCTTTCGCATGATTGCTTGGTTGGTGGGTTCACTTGCATCGTGACCACCATTTTACCTTTTATTATTTTCAGTTTTATCTGGAAACTCCATTAACCAGCCTTGTATATTATTTATAGACTTAGAAGACCCGTTGTATATTCTTTTGACCTCAGAGTCGCGCTTTATTATTATGGTTTTCTTGAGGTTTTGAGTTTCCTTTTGAGTTTTGATCCTCGCCCTTGGCGTTGTATATTATATTGCTTGCGTTGTTGTGACCGTCAATTGACGAAGAGTTATCTCCCGCTTAGGGATAACTTTATTCATATTATTCTTGTTGCACCCCTTTTGGGGCCAGTATTTACAAAAAAAGACTCTGCCGAAAATTTCGGAAAATATATGTTGTTTTTAAAAATTTTACATTGACTTTCTAAAGTGATTATATGCAACTTTAAAACAAGTTCTCCTTCACCTTCTTCTTTTAAATGGCTTAGATTTCTGGGTTTTGGCTTACTTGAATTAGATGGGGTCATATAGACTTCATATGATTCAAGTGCCAGTCACGTGCCATTTCGGGGCATGACAAAGTTGATATCAGAGCACTAGGTTAACCTTGGTTTGAGTCTATGTTTGACTATGCGGAGTGTCACGACCCGAAAGTACGGAACATGACCGGCACTTAAACTACGAACGTCTCGAGGCGTACGTAATCTAAGTAAACTGAAAACCCAGAAATCCAAACCAAGAAAAGTAGTAGAGTGCAGGAAAAACCAAATCAAAGCAAGTAGTTTCCATAGCATAAGCCGAATTATGCGGTTTTTTTTTAAAAGCATAAAAAATTTACTGAAAATTTCGGCAGAGTCTCCTTTGTAAAAACTGGCCCCCAAACGGGATACAACATGAATAGTATACGAAATCAAGAAAAAGGCATCCCCAAGCGGGAGCTAGCTCTTCGTCAATCGACGGTCACAACCACATAAGCAATATAAAATACAACGCCAACGGCGAGGATCAAAACTCAAAAGGAACTCAAAACCACCAGAAATATAACGAGCGACTCTAAGGTCGAAAGAATAAACAACACTGGTCTCTATCTCAATAAAAACATGTTTGGTTGATGGAACTTCTAGATACAACTGAATAATAATATACAAGATATAAGGATGGGTGAGATACAAATAACCCACCTACTAGCAAGCCACCCGGAATGGAAATAGTGCCAGCAAAGCCGTAATGAACCCTGTACGGCAAACCTGCAAGAAACTGGGGCACAACGGGGGTGAGTTGCCAACTCGTGAATAGAAAAACATCTACGCACAGAAATCGCATAAATAACGCAACCTAGGTCAATGATCATAATATATCCTCAAATATATGTAAAACAGGCAGCCTATGACAATGTCTAGGGTAATATCTAACCCGAGTGTAATTTCATGTGCCAGTGCCAGTGCCTCAGGTAGCAATATATCATATGAGTGAGGTATGAATGCATGAAAACAGCATACATGTAAATGAAGAAACTGTTTTCATAAATTAGTGAGACTTTCTTTGTATTTTTTTTTCAAATGAGGTATCATAACTGAAATCAACACCAACGGTGTCTAGCATCGACACAAAACATAAATCTCAATGTCTCAAAATCTCAATATCTAAATCACAATATCTAGGGCGCCGCCAGTCCAGACCGGCCCCTACCATCCATCTCAAGACCACGACGGTATTCTCCGGATATCCGACGCGTCGGGTAATATCACCGGTAGGTAGTCTCCCCCTGCCAGGCTCATCGTCATCACCACGAGCTTCTTGCCCCGGGGTACCTTACCGGGTCCACCATGTACCCGAAACGGTTCCTCCACTCCTCGAACTCGGGTCTCACATGTCGCTCTCAGCACCGAGAAAACACATGGTGGACGCACTGAAATATCATATCCAGGGTAACCGGGTTTTTAAAACAATTACATATTCTCTTTTGAAATCTCCACGGTTCCCAAATCCAGAAATATCAAGGAAATCCGAGTCCAAAACCTCAATAGCACATAAACTAGTGAATAAGTGCATGAGAATCCATGCGTGCGGCATAACAATGAATAACAATATGCATGAAGTAGCAAGTAATAACTGAAATGTCTAATATGGCATATAAGGAAAGTACACTAATATCATGTCAAAACGACTAGCTAACAAGCTAAGTCAAGCAAATACATTCTCTAAAGTGTACGTGACATGGCAATTACCGATGAAGATGTGTGTGAGCCGGCAAGTAGGTGTACGTGGTACATACGCATCATCGGTAATGGTGCTGGTGTCCTAACAGCATGATATCAATAATGGAATATGCAGCACAATAAGTATGCGAGGCAGAGCGAACAGCAATAATGTGCGGGAGCTGAATACTAGACACAACGATAACTAATCTGTAATAATCTAATATAAGTCCTACGAATGGTGCCTTTTGAAATAACACGAATCATGGGGTTTTGAAAATAGGGGCTACGGTGTTTTTATGAAAAGATACGTCGTTTTTGAAATATCCGTAGATTCCCTTGAGCTGTCTTTAAAAATGCCCACGATTCGTTAGTTTTTGAAATAGGTAAGAAGTCTAATCTAATCTAACAACTACACTAAACTATACGGCTGAACTAACAAGCTGAACTACAGGTAAGGAAACCGCCTATTATCTGAGTCGATACATATACCTACCTGTATATGTATAGTCGGTGATCCCGCCTCAATAATATCATATCCGATACCATATCTATAATCAGACATCCCAAGTCAAGAGTGCGGATCAAACATCAAAATATAGCTCGTACGTAAATCCGTCGTACGGCATCCCAAATCTGGGT
Source organism: Agapanthus africanus (assembly GCA_030015575.1). Classification (NCBI taxonomy): domain Eukaryota; kingdom Viridiplantae; phylum Streptophyta; class Magnoliopsida; order Asparagales; family Amaryllidaceae; genus Agapanthus; species Agapanthus africanus. The sequence continues at coordinate 300,488,407 of CM057343.1, read as the reverse complement.
ACGGGTCAATATCACATTCATCAAACTATTCACCTGGTATCCTCTTTATCAAATATCATGATCGGGGTACTGATCTACGTCTAGTACCATACTGATACCGCCTACGTAAGCATGGACGTGTGTGAAACACTACGTCAAGGACCCGCTACAACGTCATGTCGTATCTAAGATACGAACCCTGCTATATCACCGATCTCACGGCCTCGATCCAATCTCATCGACTCAGCTCAACCCCAAGTATCATCCTCAATCCGTATGTGAACACATAGTCCCATACCCATGTGAACACATAACTATAAAGAATCCCACGAGCACATATCAATAGGAATGTATGCAAGTATGTATGTGTGTATGTGTGTGGAACACTACCCTAGGGTTCGCAACACTAAAGTAATCCAACACACCAATATCCATCCTAAGCAACGTTATTAATCCCAAATAACATATAATAAATGTTGGTGTGTATACGCGTCCGTATACACCACCACGGATTGCGGGGGTGCTATACGCCATCCACCCGACTTCTCCCCGTAGATATAAATCTACTCACCTGAACCTCGCTCGCCGGTGCCGACGTCGCCACGCGCTTGCTTGTCGTCTCGAAGTCCACCTGGGGTACCAACATATCATAACGCACCGTATCGCATAAAAACCCAATTCGAAATCGAAACGTCATAAGAAAACCAAATCGGCACGCGTATCACGCATAGGTCCAAACCTATCGCCTACGCATGCAAGAATAGTCAAACCAACCCTCGATGTCGATGTACAAACGTCAAACCATCGAGAAAAATCCAATCACACTCATTAGCACAATTACAAGCACTAATTATAATATAAAATAGCTTAAAATTCCCAAAAACCCCAATTTCACTTAAAAAGTCGTTTTTCCGAAAATCTAGCAAGCACAATTCGCCGTTTGTACAAAACATGATGTTTAAATGAATGTAGCGGCCAATATACTTATTAAATATCTCAAATAAGTCATAGAAAATTTTCCGGAATTTAATCTCATTAAATTCCAAAAACCCTAATATTCTAGTTTACAAAATACCCTTTTTACAATTTCATAGCAAAAATGCACAAACTACAATTTAGGTTGGATTTCCATGAACTAAAGTGTTAAACTACACTTAATAAAGTTAATAATATGATAAAAACGCTAACCATATTTTAATTCTCAATTTAACACAATATTTACAAAAACTAGTTTGCAATTTTAACCAATTTCGACCATTTTATAGCAAAATGCACATACAACAATCTAGTTTGGATTTGCATGATCTAAAGCATTAAACTACATTTTATAATGTTAATAAAGTCATAAAATTCTTAGTTAGATTTTAAATCACCCATTTGCAACTAAAAACTAAAACCTAGTTTGCTTAAATAACTAAATTTGGACTTTTAGATGCAACAATTTACAAATTATCTTCTAGATTAGGTTTAACATGTCTTAACATGCTAACTACACCATGCAACCTTAAACAAGTGACAACAACCCTATTGAATTTAAAACCCTAACTTTTCAATTCAAACTCCTTCTCTTTAGATTTCCAAACTTGCAATTAAACCATATTTAAGCACCTAATAAGATACATTAAGGAATTTAACCCAACAATTGAACAATAGGTTAGGATTTATACCTTAAAACCATCTTGAGATCAACATGAAACTAGACCTCCAATTTGAAATCTTTGCACCAAGATCCATGTTTAAAGAGATAAGAGAAAATGGGTAGGGCTTTGATTTGCATTTTAGCTTTGATTTTTGATGGAAATGGGTGAATTTTTTGATGGAAAATGAGAGGAGAAGAGGGAGGGAGGGGCTGCTGTTGAGGGCTGAGAATTTCGGCCAGAAATGGGAGTGAGGAGAGAGAGGGAGGTAGAGAAAATGGGGGGGGGACAAAGTCAAGGTCAAAGCAAGTCAAAAGTCTAACTACTTTATCCATTTTCTATTCTTTTCTTCATTTCCTTTCATTTGAAAATCAAGTGGGGAAAAAATAGGGTGGCTGCTGATTTCAGCCATGGGGAGGAGTAAGTGGGTGTGTGTGGGTGTGGGTACGGGTGTGGGGTGATGAAAAATGATAAATACAATACCCCAAACATCCATTTACGCTAAAAAAAGCCTTTTTTCTTCAAAAATTTCTAAACCGTTTTGGCAAATGATTTCGTTCCAAAAACCACATGATAAATTTTTATTTAATGTTTTATGATGTACAAAATTTGTTTCAACTCATTCCAATTTGTAATTTTCCCTAATTAAATGTATTAGTGACGGCTTAAAATAATAATAAAATAATATTTTTTTCAGAAAATTTGAAATTTCACCAGCGGCTCAATAAACACCAAATAATAGAAATTAAATAGCTAGAATATGTATATTTAATTTTTATAATAAGATATTTGCATTTTGACTTTTTACAGAAAACCCCCTTATTTTACCGATTTTTCGAAATTTCACCGAAACGATTTTCAAAGCGTTACACGGAGTCTAGGGCGTTTATATATATTCGGAACCTAGGCTTGACCTTAAGAAAGTTAGACTTGGTCGAGTGGGTATTAGACCCGAACTTTCGTCACGTAGGTTGACCTTGATTGATGGAGTAGGTGACTTAAGGAGAGTGACGTACCGTGTGTATATTCCGCGGCATACTTATGATACGCTACTCTTCTTAAGAAGTCTTAGAATGTACATTTCCTTGCACAGTATTATATTCAATCCTATGATCTATCCTCATTGATATCGGTTTATGGTTTTGCTGCCACGATTACACGGACAGAGAGAGCTACGGCTAGAGTTGCGTCAGTATGAGCTCGTCACGGACGAGGACTGACCAGGGCATGATTCCAGGGACATACGATTGCATAGATGTACCGTCCTATTGTGTTTTCGCGCAATTACCGTTTGATGGATCGCTTTTACAAGATTTCTCGGACGTGCAGATCAGCACCAGAGGATCGGGCCACTGCTAGAGGCCAGCCAGAATGTGATGACCGTTGATGCACCGATTATTTTTGATGATTGAGGCATTGTTCAGCGTGCGGACGAATGATTCAGTTGTTGCTGTGACTGAAGAGATGTCGCCCAGATGTTTGAAGCTAACGCCGCATGAGTTATACTTAGAGATATGATAGAAGATAGCTAGTCAACCAAGGAGGAATGATTAGGACATGTGATTCGTTGCCTACCCCGATGCGAGGTCATCAGATTGATTGATTCCATCTAGAGACGACTTCACACAGGTACGTTGAGAGTCGATAGAAGATGATCGAATGTCAGAAACTCATTTTCCAAGTTTAAAGTATTCGGAAAAACATGCAAGTATTTCCGTAGACCCTCTAGAAGAAAGAAACCCTAACCCGACATAATGACCATAAGAATGCTCTAAAACCTTAGGGTTTACAGCAGTTCAGTGGTGCCATTAATGAGGCTTGGGTTTGCCCTTCTACGGCTGGTCCATAAGTGCTGTGGCATGTACTGGAATACTATTAAACTGTACTCAAGATGTTGGGCTCTTGGGGGATCATGGAACTCTGATTAATAGATCGAAAGGTTTGACATCATTCGAATATCATGTGATGGGATACATTGCTTGGGAGACTTCAGATACGAGTATAGCCGTTGGAGCGCAGTCCATACAGCTACGAAGAGACGAGTCCGAATCAGTCGACATTAGAGAAAAGTGGAGTAAGAGGTTCATACGAGATCATGATGAGATGACGTTCCACTCCGCTGACATCAGAGATGTGATACGCATGCTGAGGCGTTGTATATGGATATATCTTCCAGAAGGAGTCGCGATGAGTATGCAGCCGTTCCAAAACAAGAAACAGATTTTGTAAAGGACGATGATTTTCGGGCAGTTCAGCAGAAACGAGATTTGGGGGAGACTTCGACAAAACCTTTCTGGAATACTATACGAAAAGACCTCGACCCAGGAGCGGTCATATTACGCACACCTACTAGGCCAGAGTTCGGCACCGTCGACGAGACATACTATGAGTGACCATAACAGTTGGCCAGAGATCTTTAGAGGATGTGCTAGAGCGGGACTATTTCCGCTATCTTTGATTTTTGTAATTTGGGTGATTTATTTGCATGATTGAGATTTTGTGCACCACAGTTGCACCTGACTTCGATTTGATGTCATTCGAGATGTTGATTTTGATTTCATGCCTGATATTTTGGGCGATTTATTTGCATGATTAAGATTTTGTGCACCACAGTTGTGCTTGACTTCGATTTGATGACATTCGAGATGTTGATTTTGATTTCATGCCTATGGTATGCATGTGATTTGACTTATTCTTTCGGCATAGTTTTCATGCACTTTTAGTATTTTGATTCAATTTTGTGCATGCTGATACACATGATTGTGAGATTATATACCACGGTATACCTGATTTGGATTTGGATTGAAATGTGTTGTATACCGTCGATTTCGATTGTGATATTCGATATTTGTTTTCATGCACCTTGTGCACTTGACTTGGATTCTTGCGCATACTTGGGCGCTTGATGCGATTTTGGTGCACGCCGGATGCACTAAATCAAGATTCTTCATGCATATAAGATACACCTGATATTGCTGTCAGGCCCACCCGTTGCCTTTGACTGGTGTTTCGTGCACACCCGTTGCACTTAGATTTTATTTCTTTGCACATGTATAGCACATTCATGGATTTCGTTTTTCGTGCGCACCAGACGCACGTAGCATTCTTATATACATTTTGGGATTGATTTCCTATGAGCAGTACATTTTTATGATATTTACTATTTGGTATAGTAGCTGAGCAGGACTAGTCAGAGGACAGTACCTGAATATATTTTTGCATGCATTGATAGTTATCGAAGGGATTTCGAAAAAGGAGTTATAGTTTCAGTATTTACCTACGTGTCCAAGATGACACCAAAAACGTTACAAGGAAACCCTTCTAAATTAAATTCCAAAACGGCGGAACGTGTATGTTAAACCAAGGATGTATATATATACATAGTTACTTTCTTACAAATAAACGTCCGCTACTTTGGCTGTGATGCGCGCATTGCACAGTGATTGGAAAAGAGTTTAGCATGCAATTATTTCAGATGTTTCAATGATGTTTATATGTATGGATTTATGCATATCATGTTGGTTTGCGTATTGAAATTTGACAGTGGTCTCTTCACCATAACTCCGATGATTGCGGGATGCTTGACGGAGTTTTGATTTTGGATTATATACTTGTTTTTCATGCGCATGCATTGCGCTACGATATGTTTTATATATTTATGATTTCAGAGCCCCGAGGACTGGATCATTTTACTGAAATATTTTAGTATTTGAGGGGTTTAAATTTAAATTTAAATTCGGGGACCGAATTTCTTTAAGGGGGAAGATTGTAACATTTCAGAAAAATAAAATACTATTTTTGGGAATTTTTATAATTTATTAATAAATATTATGAATATTTTAATGATACGGTATAATTAAATACCGATAAATTGGGAAATATTTGGAAATTATGTCAATTATAGAATTTGAAAGAGATTACAAGATTTGAGCATTTATAGATTGTTATATAATTAATTATATTCCATTTTTAATGCTAATCGTGATTAAATATCGCTAATCGTGCAATATGCTTGTTTTGTGCATGAGACATGCACCAAGTCATTTTTCATATTTGTTACATTTTCCTACCATGGATTTTTCCTTTTCTTCATGCTTGATTTTAGAATTTTGGAAAAGAAAAGAAAAGAAAAGGAAAATATTAAACAAAAGGGTATGGGCATGAGAGAAAGGGTAAGGGGTCAACCTTAGCATGGCTCATGTCCCCTTCATTATTTCCTTCATCTTTATTCCTCTTCTTCTTCCTCCTTGGCTGCCCTCTCCCTCCACCATCTCCACCTCCTCACAACAACACCCAAAACTCATCAAAAGTCCATACTCACATCATTAAAAACATGCACAAGCTCCTCACAAGCACTTTGGACCAAGAAAGGATGGATTTTGAGCACTTGGGGCAACTCAAGAAATTTCTTGAGTTGCCAAATGAGGTATATTCATCACCTTTATTGTAGTATTTCATTTCTTTTAGCACTTATCCAAGTTTAGATATGTTAAAGTGAGCTTTTGTGAACTTTGAAAATTCCTAGAGAGGGTTTGGGTTTTCTTTGAGTTATGTTGGTGAACTTGAGCTTTATTGGTGAACTTAAACCACCCTTAGTGTTATAAATCCAGACCAAACCAGCGACTAACCCAAAATACAAAATTTAGCAACTTCCGTGTCGGTTTGTGAATTAATTGAGGGTGCAGGGAATCTGGGTTGACCTGGGACTTTTTCTGGGTAAGAAAACAACTCCAGGGACCAAATTAAGAGACTACGAGGCCACCCTACCAATACGAGACCAATCCAAGCCTGTAGAACCAAGCTCGCCGGATATAGAGGGTGTGTGGCCGGCCATTTTGTGATGTTGTGTGTCTAGGTTGATTCTATAGATCATCTACCCCCTTATACTACACCCAAGTACTGTTTGCTCATCCCAATTTCACTTGAACTAAAATCTGGGAGTGAATTCTTGAGTTGCTGTTTTGATTCGGGGTTATGTTTTACGTATTTTGAATTCTGGTTTTTGTATTTGTGTTTTGTATCGGTCACTTGACATTTGTACGTCTATATCGAGTGTTATCGGGTTGATTTACGTGAGTAGACCATAGGTTTTGACCTATGCGATATTCGTGTGTCATTTTGGTCATGAATCGGATTTTAGTGCGATACAATATGTTATGTCATGTAGGTACCTTCACGTGAACTCCGGGACGATGATGAAGAGGAATGGCGACATCGACTTTGGAAAGCAAGGTTCAAAGTGAGTAGATATATATCTATGGGGGAAGTCGGGTGGATGGCGTATGGCACCCCCGCAGTTTCGTAGTACAGTGTACAAGTGTTATAGCTATATAATTATGTGTTATTATATATGTATATACATAACTAGAAATGCTTTAGGTGACTTTGGGTCAGTGTTAGCGTATTTAGAAGTTAATGCTATAATTTAGTGTAAATCGCGAAACCCTAGAATAGTTGTTGCACAGACACGCACACACTCATGCATACTTTTTATTACTTGTGCGTATATGGGGATATATCTATACACACACACACATAGGTATGGGACTATGTCTATATATATATATACACACATGGATGATGAGGACAGTATATGGTATTTGGAGATGAGTCGATGAGATTCGGCATGATGCCACGAGATCGGTGATATGATTTGGTTCGTATTATGAGGTACGACATGATATTATAGCGGGTCTTTAGGAGATATGTTTTTATACACACGCATATGTATATATGTAGATGGTATCAGTACGTACTAGACGTAGATCAGTACCCAGTTAATGATATACGTTGATAAGGATACTAAATGAATAATGAGATAAATGTGATATTTGACCCGTACCCAGACTTGGGATGCCGTACGATGGATTTACCGTATGAGCTATATATTGATGATAGGTCCGCACTCTTGACTCGAGGATATCATATTATATATACTGTATCGTATGTGATACTATTGAGGCGGGATCACCGACTATTATATACATATATATATCGACTCGGACATAGGTGGTTTTCCTTACTCTTTTGATTAGTCTGTTAGTTTAGTCCAGTAGTTTACTTGTAGATGTTAGACTAGACTAGGGTCATACCGATTTCAAAACTAACGAATCGTGAGTATTTTAAAGACAGGCCGAGGGATTCTACGGATATTTCAAATGGCGTACCTTTTCTTAAAAACACCGTACCCCTATTTTCTAAACACCACGATTCGTGTTATTTCAAACGGAAAAACTATATGACCCATATTTGTTAATGTAGATTCCTTATTGTTGCATTTACTATTCACTTCGGTATATTCGGTATTGCTGTGTTTAGTATTCATTCTCCGTTTATCCATGTTGTTATCATTGAATTGCATGTTTATTGTGTACTTTAGTGTTTATGAAACCATGCTGTCAGGACACCAGCACCATTACCGATGATGCGTATGATCCACGTACACCTGCTTGCCGGCTCACACACATCATCACCGGTAATTGCCATGTCACGTCCATTTTAGAGAATATTAATTCATTGATATCTCTTGCTAGTCCATAGTTCCGATATATCATCACTGTGCTTGTTTAGATGTTGCATTTATTATTGTGATATTTCATGAATATTTACATATTCATTTGTCATGCAATATTATACGGGCCAGTCCGGATTGCCGGAGTCCACTATTCATTATTATTGATTCTTCATTTTGGATTTCTGAGTTTTCCATGAGATTTCTGGATTTGGAGAAACCGCAAGATTTATAAACTCATTTTCATTTCAAAAGATAAAAAGTGTGGTTTTCTCATGTTATGATTGAGATATGTCCATCATGAGTTTTCTGGGCTCTTGAGCGATATCATACACCCAATTCGAGGAGGAGGAGGAACCATCTGTGGGTGCATGGTGGACCCGGTGCGGTACCCCGGGGCAAGTTGGTCGCAGATGATGGCGTTGAGCCTGGCTGGGGAGCACTATCGACCAGTGATTTTATTATGACTCGACGGATATCCCGAGGATACCGATCGGAGTATGGGCCAGTCCAGATAGCCGGAGCCCTAGATATTGAGATTCGAGGATACAGGCCAGTCCGGATAGCCGGAGCCTGAGATATTAGGATTTATATACATTTTGTGTCGATGCTAGACACTGATTTCCTGTTGATTTCATTGATGATACCTCGATTTATTTATACAGATATCTCACTGAGATAAGAAAACAGTTTTCACATGCATGATTTATTCTTTTTTCATTATATTGCATTCATACCTCATATTTATGATTTGTTGCTATCCGAGGCACTGACACGAGTACATGGTATTACACTTATGTATATATGTTTACCCTTGCCACCTTATCATGCTTCACGCTTTATCATTTTTGGGTTATATACTGATCGTATTGACCTAGGATTGAGTCATACATACGATTTCTACTCTATGATGTGTTCTACTCACTAGTTGGAAACTCACCCCCGTTGTACCACAGTTTCTTGCAGGTTATACAGTACAGGTTCGTTGCGGCTTTGCTGGCATACTGCACCCTTTCGAGTGATTACTTGGTAAATGGGTTCACTTGTATCGTGACCACCATTTTACCTTTTATTATTTTCAGTTGTATCCAGAAACTCCATCAACCAGCCTTGTATATTATTTATAGACTTAGAAGACCTGTTGTATATTTTTTCGACCTTAGAGTCGCGCTGTATTATTATGGTTTTCTTGAGCTTTTGAGTTTCCTTTTGAGTTTTGATCCTCGCCCTTGGCATTGTATATTATATTTCCTGCGTGGTTGTCACCGTCAATTGACTAAGAGCTAGCTCCCGCTTGGGGATTGTAGGGTTCCTAGGCACACTAGTGAGGTCTCACAAGGCATCGAACATGCCAAATTCAAAAAATCTAGGTGCCGAGAGACCCGACTACGGATCGTTTGCTAGAAAACTAGGCGAAAAAGCTAACTAGTTAACACTTAACTAAGAGATACGGAAATACAACCTTTGTAGATCCGGTGCTCCACCTCCATAGCTCCGCAACGAAGTCCTCTCCGCTGTCCAAATCAAATCCGGGCTCTAGCGTCGGCTTCGTCGGAGAATGGGCAAGCTAGGTCGTCGATGTCCATGCCGAAGATGATCTACGTCGAGGCATCGCTAGATCAAGCTCACAACTTCACCAAGTCAAGAAACTTGTGAAGTAAACACACTCTACTACTTGGCAAGAGGTAGAGGATGAAGAAATAGGAAGTGGGTAGACTTTAGTTTTGGATTTCTCACTCTTTTCCAACAATCACCATTGATGGAGCTTGGTTTTCTTCAAAGAAGAATGAAGAAGAAGAAGAGCAAGAAGAAGATAAGTATTATGATAAGAGTAAAAGAATAAATAAAAATCCATTCTTATCATAATTCTCACCATGGTTAGGTGTAGAGAATTAACTTGAAGTAATTGAATTGGTTAGGGTTAAGCATGAGACAAAATGGTGACTAAGTCAAAAGTTCATGAAGCTTCATGAAAGAAAACAAAAGAAGCCACCATTCTATTTTATGCAATTTTATTTTCCAAAAATAAAAACAAATGAATAAATGAATAATCAAATAAAAACCCAAACCATTTCTTTAACCAAGGTTGAATTCTTTACACAAACCCTAATTTGCATGTATCATCAAATATGATACAAACAAGTGCACAAAATCATATCGCATATGCAATGCACACACCCGAGTGAGAAAATCCATTTTAAAGTGAACCGATACTAGTTGATGCAAAGTAATATATCAAATATATAATTATGCATTAAATCATTAAATCAACGCTTGATTTAACGATCCGGTCATGACGCACATAACCGACTGGTACCATTAGTAACATCTTATCGAATCAACACTTGATCCGATAACCCGGCTATATCGCATATAACCGATCAATGTCACATCGCGAGAATCAAATACAGTATCACATACTCGTATTATTCTCGGTCCCGCACATATCTCATATGCGCTCCTATTTCGTTTTGCTTGAGCCAGGAAACCTCTGTGTAGGACTCTAAAGACTCGTCAATACGCCGGCAGCAGGCGATGATCATATCAAACACCCACAAGCCGCAAGCGGTCTGCTAAACGTAACGGCCACCCGGGTATTGAGCGATCTGAAGATCGACGAGCAAGCCCGCTCACACTCCAGTGAATCCGACCAGTAACACTACCGTACAGTCCGGTCTGATCGTCTGATATGTCGCATATCTCGCCTAGGGGTGGTAAACGTCAGACCCCAATAGCTCGATAAGTCGTGTCGATATGAGGTCTATAACTGTTCGAGAAACTACTGGTAACACTTACCAGTAAATCTCAGCAACCCTGGCCAGGGATTTCCTGTTATAGCCAATCGAACACAGCGCAACATCAACTCCCTATACCGGGAGAGACGAATCCCCTCCTATCGCTCATTGCCTCCATGTGACTCGGGACTGTACCCAAAAACCACCGTTTTGCACGCCCTCTTGGACGTGGTAAGATGGAAATCAAAGCACAGTGGGAACCACACAAGACTCTATGACGATCTCGGGTCAACAGACTACTCTGAACCAGTGTCACCAGAGAACTGCCATCTGACGTGAGGTATAATACCATCTGGGAGTTCTCGGCGAGTCCGTCCAGTGTACCCAGTCTCTACTGAGCACCCGTATATCATCTCTGATGTCAAACACCAATGGATATGGGATCATCCATCGCCCATCTGTATGGGTCGAGAAGGTTTACGCTAGTCTACTCTGGTATATCGATGCCCCGTCTCGATACACCCACGACTAGGGACTTTGAAGGATGTACTTATGGACTACCATGTCCCCACTAGTATGATCCGCATCATAGTCCAGGTAGTCAAGTACAGATCCTAAGGGCTTTACCAACATGTAACAGAGAGACAATCAGTATACACGTTAAGGTAAAGTTCAACCAGATAGCATACTATCATGTCGAGCAAGAAAGTCCTCCCTATATACGTCCCAGCATCCACTACAATATACATCCTATGTACAGTAATGGCCTCTAGGGCATACATATAACTAACGATCTCCCACTTGCACTAGGGCCATCTCATAGCAGTGGTTGCAGTATCTCATACTCAACCATCCCATAAAAGTCTCTCTCTGGGAACAGGCCTTTGTGAGTGGATCCACTGTGTTGTCCTCTGAGTCTACTCTCCTAACCTCGATCTCCCTGGAGATCAACCATCTCCATGATCAAGTGATACTGCCTTAGAATATGTCTGGATCACTGATGGGACGGGCGTTCTTTGGCATAAGCCACAACTCCATTGTCACACAATGGCAGGAACGTAGTTCATCTTATGAACCAATATACACCCAAACAGCCTCTTTGGTAGCATCTTAAGTAGCGATGTATCGTGCCTTTATCATCTAGTATGTCACGGTATCTAGATTGGAACTTTTCCACCATACCGTCCCTTTACTGAGGGTAAAGACAATGCCTGTGACTGACAATCAGTCGTCTTTATCACCCTGGAACACTTCCAGTGATTCTCCCCAGGATCGATTGATACCATCTCACTACAACTAGTGAGAATCCTAACATCCAATTAAATCTATCTCATAGATCCAAAACTCAGGATTTAGGAGGTATCAGTTTGATCCTATATGGAGAATCATAGTGATAAGCGAAGATTGATCGAGCGTAGCATAAGAAACTCCTTTCTTATCAAGAGTATGTCATCCACGTACTCTACGAGGATCACCACCATACTCCCTACTACCTTTTTGTTTATACAAGGTTCATCTACCATTTTGATGATGTCAAACTCTTTGACTAATCCATCAAAACAGATGTTCCAACTCCGCGATGCCTGCTTTAATCCTATAAAGCATCTTGCCTACGTTTCCGCTGCTCCCACTGTCTACGAGGCCCTCTGGCTGTGTACTTATAGACGCTCTCTTCTAAATCATCATTTAGAAAAGCAGTCAAGACACCCAACCACCATATATCGTAGTCATGGTATGTAGCCGTGACAAGTAGGATCTGGATGGACTTAAGCATAGATCCTTAGAAAAAGTTTCATCATGATCCACACCTGGTCAATGATGTAAACCTTTAACAAGTCTAGCTTTGAAAGTCTCAACTTTTCCATCTACACCAAGTAATCTTCTCAAGATATACTTGCTCCTGATGGTGATTTAACCCTTCAGATATAGCAACCAAAGTCCATACTTTGTTGGTGTATATGGATTCCATCTCAGATCACTAAGCATCCAGCCATTCTTACAGAGTCTTACTCCTGATGGCCAGCTCGAAACTAGTTGGGTCATCATCTCATGACGCAATCCTCGCTCCCACTGTCATAGAGAAACCGAAGTATCTCTCAGGTGGGCGAGGAACCCTACTAGATCGGCGGAGAGGCTGAGGTTCGTTGGAATCTACTGAATCCTTTGGTTCTATCAAATCATCAGCTGTAGTTTGTATAGCTGGAACCTTTCCAGTTGTACATAACTGACCTTGCCTCGAGCTTGTCCGGATTTTGCTTTTAGACATAGGCCGGACAACCCCAAATCTTAACTAGCTTAAGACATGGGCTCTTCCCTTTCCATATCACATATGAAATGGTAGGCAACTGATTTGATTGGAACCCTATTCAATAGGTATGCAGCTTCTCAAGTGCATAACTCCCAAAAGGAAATAGGTAACTCAGTAGTACTCATCATAGAGCACACCTTATCATATAGGGTGTTATTGCTCCGCCCCGATATACCATCGTGCTATGGTGTATACGGAGGAGTAATGCTGAGAGAGAATCCTATTCTCCTTTAGAATAATCCAGGATTTCCGTGCACAAGTATTCTCCTCCTTGATCTCATCATAGGACATAATACTTATACCCGTATTGGTTCTGTACTTCTAACTTATATTCTGTGACTATCTCAAAAGGTTCGGACTCATGTTTCAACAGGAACATATGACTGAATCTTGAGAGATTATCAGAGAATGTAATGAAGTACAAAGAACCAGTCCTGGCATGTGTAGACAGGGGACCTCACATACATCAACATGTATCATCCCAAGAGTTTACTAACTCTTTCTCTGTTTCCAGTAAACGGAGCTATGGTCATCTTTTCTTTGTGACATGACTGGCGAGTTTCACAAGATGTAAATTCAAACTGATTTAAATATGCATCTATATGTAACTCTAGCTAGTCGGGTCACATTGATCTGACCTAGTCTACAATACCTCAAGAAGGAATCGTTCAGTTCTGAACTTTTCCTCTTGTGTGTGTTCAGTGTACTAAGAACTGTAGTTTGATTTAGAACATTAATGCTTTTAGATAACGTGCCTGAACCGATCAACTTTTGATATAGGAAATGTTCAAAACATTATCCAACAATACAAAATTTTATCGTTTCTTTACTAATAAAGAGACAGATATGATTTTGTATATCAGGTTCGGTATCTAATAACATTCGTTCAGAATCAATGTATTACAATACAGGGTGACAGTGACCGACAGACTTGGCTGCAACTCTTGCCCCGTTTTCTGCCTCATGAAACTTATCACCCGTTCTCAGTTCTCTACCTAGCTGTAGCCCTATGTAACAGATTACATATCTGGGATCCTGATCTGGTATCACATACCCAGGACGTAAAGGATACTGAGAAACAGTTCTTTGTAATGAACACACCCGAAGATGATGCATCAGCATGCACTCTCTTCGTTTGGGCGGCACGGGAAATCTGGTATTCCCCAATTTCCTGCTCTGTCTTATAACAATGATAAGTTGGAGCGGGACCAATGTTCCCCAGCTCAGTATAACAAGCGGGTTCGGTCAATATTCCGTATTATTATCTTGATTAAGGCGTGATATGGTCGCTACCTGGAGAGAGAGAGAAGAAAACACTCAGCGTGCGCTCTTACAAGAATAGATTGGTTATTATTTTATCTAATCAGGATGGCTCCCACTGCTTTTTATCAAATCTTCCTTCAAACCCTAAAAGGAAAGACTAGCCGGGATTAATTACATACTACAAGTTCGCCAATCTTTCAGCCAGGCCAGTGTCGGTACTTTGAGGGAGGTCCCCCGTGCTTTCGCACGAACCTAATTAATGTAAACCTCGTTTTCCCAGAGGCGTAACCTCGTTAACACCTTTCTAGAAACCTACTTGATCGGCTAATTGTAATGTATAAAACTCTTCCAGGAGTAACTCTTACTCGCAGCGGGTATCGGGATCCAACTATCTCATAGAAGGTATGCAATCTCATTGCAAATTTCAACACTTGAAATTCCCGATAATATTTTGCCCCTAGCAGCTTATGACCTTGGCTAAGGTCAACAAATCATAAGTGCTAGCCAAGTTCAACCCGTCATTTCCCGATTGAATTAAACCCACCCGCACGACCCTTGGCTAAGGTCAATAAAGTCGCACGACTACCCTAACTCAATCGCATCATATGCTTATACAGATAAGCACTAATCAGCTACCGCACACTACGCCTTGGCTAAGGTCAACAAACGTAGCACGAATACTAACCAGTACTTATCTGAAATGACGGAGGGCTACAACAGGTTTTTCTGAAAACCTATTGCGTAATGAACTTGATATCGTTGTAGAATCAAATGATTTTTAAATGGAGTGCTTTTGAGGCTTTTCTAGTTTTGCTAAAGGAGTCACTCCCGGTGAAGGGATCGTCGGTCCTTTTCTCGTCGAATGAGGTGCGGGATATATCATATATATCACTATGCAAAGCAAAAACTCTTAAAAGCAATCAAAAGACAAACCGAGTGTGTAGCATCTGCCAGTTATTGCTAAAGGAGTCACTCCCGGTGAAGGGATCTCGGTCCTTTCCTCATCGAATAAGGTGCAGGATATATCACATATACCGCTGTGCAAAGCAAGAACTGTAGCTACCTGTTTTATTTTGAAATTCGATTCTACAACATCTTAGGTTTCTTTTATTTCATTAATCACATTAATGAAGTCCCATCATTTAAGTACCTAAACATCACAGATAGATATGACGTACACTTATGCCATCCGCATTTGCCTCGATGTCCCCTCGTGCATCGTTAGGTTAGGTAACTAACGACAGAGCAGGGCAGGGCTAGCGCGGGTGTAAAACATAAGCAACGTCTATATAATATATCATATATACTATATACTATATCCATCACAGAGTAAATCAGAGATATTGCAGCAGAAGAATCATATGAAATATTGGATATACTAGGACGTCCGTGTTTTCAATACGAGCCAGTATAAAACACGGATTCCACGGTCGTGATGAATAGCCAAACCCACACCCCAAGACCCCTACGAGAGCGGCAAGCAACCCTACCAATTCTAGAGTTAGGAGACCCGGATTCGACTCCTCGAGTTGGTCTCCTACTGGACTCCAGAACCCGGTTACTTGTGCTCCCCTCCTTGGGTCTATCCTAGTGCGGAAAAGTAAATAATATACAAACGGTGACAACTTCCGCAACCTGGAAGTGCCCCAAAAAAAAGAATATTACATACAAGTTTTTACATGAATGAAAATGAAAAACACTCATCTCACATAAAAACCCCCGGCTATTCAAACACGACGATCCAATATAACATATCCAGCAACACATAACATCAAATGTCATCAACGTAAGTAAATATGCGCATCTCAATTGTCGTTGGCATATAGCAACGAAACCGGCGATATCACATATTACACTTACGGTCACAGAAAAGAAAGTGTAAAACTACAACAGTTGGAATCCGCAACCATCTCAGACATCACATGCCTGACCAAATGAATTATTTAGACATCGCATGCCTAACAATTATAAACCACGCATTTTAGTCTCATTATCGAAAACACTTTTCAATATCAAGTCGGGAAATTCAACAAGATTCCCGACATCCTGATCGAATGCTCGTCGCAAACTTTAGTAGGCGGCCGCACCCCCGTTACCGTCGACGAAGTGCACCAAGGCGGAACACCGCTGCCGCGAGCACCCGAACGGATGCTTTCGGCGACGGGGTTCTCCTACAGTCACTTGGTCGGGGCTATGGAGTGAGGCTGTCTATTAAGTTTACCCGGCGAGTATCCGCGTACGCTACGTGATTGCGACGGACTTTTGATCACATCAAAATTCCGTGGCAACCGATCAAGTGAGACTAAAGTGCTATGTTTATAACATTCATTTAGTTATCTCATAACATCTTGTGAATTCCAATTATTGTATCCCATCCCGGATAAATAGAAAATATCAAACTTTCCGATCGAACAATCGAACACCCAAGTTTTCCCGATACAGATCAACACATGAAATAAGTCTAACAACATTCGGTTCGTGCCTCAGTACCAACGGTCCAGCCGTAGAAGGGTCAAGCCAACGCCTCACATGTGGCATGCCGTACTGCCCCAAACCCGAAGGTTCAAAGGGCAGTTCAAGACGGTCACATAATCGAGTTAAGGTTTGTTGTCTTCTAGAGGGACCATCGAGTTACTTGCACTACTTAGAACGTCGTTAAACTACGGAAAAATCCAACACTTGGAAATTTCCCGACAGGGGAAAAATTGGGTATTTATATCCGGCCGAACTTTTTAACATATTCTAAAATTTATCCGGAAAGCCACACAGACAAAATTTGATAATCCGATCGAACTCATGAAAACCGAAAACAACCCCTGAAAACTCAACTGTATAATAAATATTAAAATATCCCAGGAAAATCAGCACAGAAATCTGAGAATTACTGTGAAAAGAAAAATGCGCAAAACGACAAAACCACCGCTGAACCGCCGCGGAATGCATAGCACGTGCCGCGGTTCCGCGGTGGAAAAGTTGATTTAGGCCCACGAAATTTACAGTAATTCTTAGAAAACCCTGCTTGATTTTCTGCATATTTTTAATCTTGAAAAAACCACAATTTTAAAATCTGGACAGAGAGCATTCTCGGGTGTGGGTTTCGGGTTCGTTCGGGTTTCAAATTCCGTCTGGACTTCGCCTAAGGCTCTAGCTAGGCTCTGATACCACTGTAGGGTTCCTAGGCACACTAGTGAGGTCTCACAAGGCATCGAACATGCCAAATTCAAAAAATCTAGGTGCCGAGAGACCCGACTACGGATCGTTTGCTAGAAAACTAGGCGAAAAAGCTAACTAGTTAACACTTAACTAAGAGATACGGAAATACAACCTTTGTAGATCCGGTGCTCCACCTCCATAGCTCCGTAACGAAGTCCTCTCCGCTGTCCAAATCAAATACGGGCTCTAGCGTCGGCTTCGTCGGAGAATGGGCAAGCTAGGTCGTCGATGTCCATGCCGAAGATGATCTACGTCGAGGCATCGCTAGATCAAGCTCACAACTTCACCAAGTCAAGAAACTTGTGAAGTAAACACACTCTACTACTTGGCAAGAGGTAGAGGATGAAGAAATAGGAAGTGGGTAGACTTTAGTTTTGGATTTCTCACTCTTTTCCAACAATCACCATTGATGGAGCTTGGTTTTCTTCAAAGAAGAATGAAGAAGAAGAAGAGCAAGAAGAAGATAAGTATTATGATAAGAATAAAAGAATAAATAAAAATCCATTCTTATCATAATTCTCACCATGGTTAGGTGTAGAGAATTAACTTGAGTTAATTGAATTGGTTAGGGTTAAGCATGAGACAAAATGGTGACTAAGTCAAAAGTTCATGAAGCTTCATGAAAGAAAACAAAAGAAGCCACCATTCTATTTTATGCAATTTTATTTTCCAAAAATAAAAACAAATGAATAAATGAATAATCAAATAAAAACCCAAACCATTTCTTTAACCAAGGTTGAATTCTTTACACAAACACTAATTTGCATGTATCATCAAATATGATACAAACAAGTGCACAAAATTATATCGCATATGCAATGCGCACACCCGAGTGAGAAAATCCATTTTAAAGTGAACCGATACTAGTTGATGCAAAGTAATATATCAAATATATAATTATGCATTAAATCATTAAATCAACGCTTGATTTAACGATCCGTTCATGACGCACATAACCGACTGGTACCATTAGTAACATCTTATCGAATCAACACTTGATCCGATAACCCGGTTATATCGCATATAACCGATCAATGTCACATCGCGAGAATCGAATACAATATCACATACTCGTATTATTCTCGATCCCGCACATATCTCATATGCGCTCCTATTTCGTTTCGCTTGAGCCAGGAAACCTCTGTGTAGGACTCTAAAGACTCGTCAATACGCTGGCAGCAGGCGATGATCATATCAAACACCCACAAGCCGCAAGCGGTCTGCTAAACGTAACGGCCACCCGGGTATTGAGCGATCTGAAGATCGACGAGCAAGCCCGCTCACACTCCAGTGAATCCGACCAGTAACACTACCGTACAGTCCGGTCTGATCGTCTGATATGTCGTATATCTCGCCTAGGGGTGGTAAACGTCAGACCCCAATAGCTCGATAAGTCGTGTCGATATGAGGTCTATAACTGTTCGAGAAACTACTGGTAACACTTACCAGTAAATCTCAGCAACCCTGGCCAGGGATTTCCTGTTATAGCCAATCGAACACAGCGCAACATCAACTCCCTATACCGGGAGAGACGAATCCCCTCCTATCGCTCATTGCCTCCATGTGACTCGGGACTGTACCCAAAAACCACCGTTTTGCACGCCCTCTTGGACGTGGTAAGATGGAAATCAAAGCACAGTGGGAACCACACAAGATTCTATGACGATCTCGGGTCAACAGACTACTCTGTACCAGTGTCACCAGAGAACTGCCATCTGACGTGAGGTATAATACCATCTGGGAGTTCTCGGCGAGTCCGTCCAGTGTACCCAGTCTCTACTGAGCACCCGTATATCATCTCTGATGTCAAACACCAATGGATATGGGATCATCCATCGCCCATCTGTATGGGTCGAGAAGGTATACGCTAGTCTACTCTGGTATATCGATGCCCCGTCTCGATACACCCACGACTAGGGACTTTGAAGGATGTACTTATGGACTACCATGTCCCCACTAGTATGATCCGCATCATAGTCCAGGTAGTCAAGTACAGATCCTAAGGGCTTTACCAACATGTAACAGAGAGACAATCAGTATACACGTTAAGGTAAAGTTCAACCAGATAGCATACTATCATGTCGAGCAAGAAAGTCCTCCCTATATACGTCCCAGCATCCACTACAATATACATCCTATGTACAGTAATGGCCTCTAGGGCATACATATAACTAACAGGGATGCCTTTATTCATATTATTCTTGTTGTACCCCTTTTGGGGCCAGTATTTACAAAGGAGTCTCTGCCGAAAATTTCGGAAAATATATGATGTTTTAAAAATGTTTACAACGACTTTCCAAAGTGATTATAAGCAACTTTAAAATAAGTTTTCCTTCACCTACTTCTTTTAAATGGTTTAGATTTCTGGGTTTTAGCTTACCTGAATTAGATGGGGTCATATAGACTTCGTATGATTCAAGTTCCAGTCACGTGCCATTTCGGGTCGTGACATCGAGATTTACTGATTTGGATCGGTAGTTTCTTAGGTGGTGATAGGCTTCATACCGACACTAAATATCGCATTATTAGGGGGCTGAATTTATCCACCCCCTAGACTCGATATGCGATACTCATAGACAAACGGACTGGACTGTACGGATATTGTCACTGTCAGGCTCAGTAGGGTTTCAGGATGAGTTTGCTCGTCGGCCTCCCTTTCGCTCATTACCTGGGCAGCCGTTATGTACAGCTAGTGCCACTGATGTGCTTGTGGTAAAACTCACTGCCAGCGTATTGACGAGTCTTTAGAGTCCCACACAGAGGGTTTCCCTGGTTTGGGAGAAATGTTGTAGAGGCCGTATGGTTTTATGGCAGGGTTCGATCATATTCGTGCACTTGTGCACGGATCATGATCGGACGGATAATACTAGTGGGCTTTGGTTTATGCCGGATCCTAGTATTATATTGTTGGATTATTTTCGTCTTGTTGTATTCGTATTCAGTCGGAATACGGATGCTGGTATGTATATCCAGATGAGGGGTATTCCTGTAATCCGTTAAAAGATTATTTTTGAAGTTGCCATTTCTTTTCTTTGTTTTGTATTAAACATTTAGGGTTTTGGTTTAAATGATTAATATTGTGTTGGGGTGAAGTGTGAGTGCAAGTCTTGGCATATGGCATTGATGGTGGTATGTGCCCATTGGTGACTCATGGTATTGGGGCTTGCATAGTTTTTGTTTGGGTTGAGATTTTTTTTGTGCAAGTGGCAGATCTTTTTTGTGCTATATTTTCTTTAATTGCTACAACACAAAAAGACTTCACAACTCACAAAAAAAAAAGAACAGAACCTTTTCTTGAGTTGCCTTCTTCTTGAGCTCACACATTTTCCTCACTTGGCTTCTTCTTCACCTCCATCCATACCTTCTCACGAGTTGAAAATCCATGGATGTTTTGAGACATAGTAATCACACACTATCTCTACTTCATCTTAGGTATCTAGGCTAGCAAACTGGATGTCCGAGTTGTTTCAATTTTGAAGCGGGAGCCCGTATTACTAATCATCGACGTGGATCGTCTTTGACAAGGGAGACCGGAGAGCAAACTTCATCGAGGCAGCTGCGACAAGCTTAGGACAGAGGTTGAAGACCAAAGGACATGGATCGATCGGTATAACCTCTCTAAACTCTTTTTATAGAACTAGTATAGGGTTAATGGTACGATCCGTCAATTAGGGTTCCGTTAGCGCCGGGTTTTAAAAGTTTTTGTTCCGCATTTGTCCATGGAATGATGGCCGGGGTGCTGGTGTAGCCTTACATGGTATCAGAGCCAACCCATTAACCGCATACTAGTTGGTTTAGACGATGTGTAACACCTTAGAACGTGATTAGTGGCTAATTATAGTTTATTGTGTGGTTTTTAGTAAAAAGTTTACCAAAACAATTTTCAAATATTTTATCAAAATTAATTGATATTTTATTAGAATTTTATTAGGCTTACACACACTTGTGCATGTAAATTAGGGTTAAGTTAGGGTTACACCATGTTTAGTAACCATGGTGGACTAACCCATATCATTAAGTTAATTTGAATTAATTTAGGGTATTAGTTTTTTTTGTAATTAGCTATTTTAGCTTGTGGGTTGACTTGGGTAGGAGGGAGCGAGAGAGAGTGCGAGAGAGAGAGAGCATGATGGCTTAAGCCATGCTTGCATTTAATGAGGAGAGAGAGGGGGTTGACTCTCTTTTCATTGTTTTCATTTCAATTATTTTCCTCACACACTCATTTCTCACAATATCACACCTCTCTCCCTCTCACTCAACTGCAACAGCAGCAGCAACACAAGCAACAGCAGCAACATAAGCAGCAGCAGCAGCACCAAGCAGCAACAGCAACAGATAGCAGCAGCAGCACACAGCAGCAGCAGCACCACCAAGCAGCAGCAAAAGCTCCTCCTTCTCTTCTTCTTCTCCTTCTTCTTGCACCTAGGATCAAGTGAGGTATAACTTCTTAGACCTAACTTCTTTTCTTGCTAAACTTATGTGCTATTTAGCTTCGGTTAGTGTTTAATATGGGTTTTAGTGCTAGAATGGTAATTTAAGTGGAGAATTGGCCAAGTGGTGATTTTTATGGTTAGTATAGCTTGGCTAAGTGTGGCTAAGGCCATGTAAACCAAGTCTTGCCCCAGATTTCACTAAAATACCATAGGATTTCATTTTAGTGTAAATTAACGTTTTAATTTAAATTTTAGCCCTTTTTAAAATCTGCTGTTAACCCGGTTGCTTCAGACAAAAACTAAGATTACTGGGGCATGCACACTAGACCTAGACCACACACATGAAGCACGAGCCCCTATTTCCAAACCTGGGCCGGAAATTAATTCGTTCTGGCCGCAAATTGAGGCCAGAGGCGGGAGTTAGGTGCTAGGGTTTGTTCTGGGGGAGTCTGCTATATATTCTAGGGTTTTGGTATATGGAACTTTTTACTTTTCCACTCAAGTCAAAATCTGGAGCTAAAATACCCTATTTTGAATACTTTTAGCTTGCGCGACACGTGTGTTTTGTGTGGGGTTTGGTGATTCCTGCATGTCGCGACGTGTCGGGGTAGTTTTAGACGCGTATACACAAGTTTTAGCGTATCGGATGCACACGTGTTTAGTTCGTGACGCGAGTTTCTCGTTTGGTTTTGCTATCGCGTTTTTGCAGGATTTTAGCATATGTGTATTCCTTGTGCAAATATTAGGTTCGCAGGCCGGTATTGTTCCCCTCCGAATGGCGGCCAAGACATGGGCTGTCTTGCCTGAGATTCGGGGAAGATGCTAATTGGTGCTATCCGTCTACCTCTCCGAAGATGCCAAGTTGATTTATAGCACCATGTATCGAAGGTTTAAACGGATGCGTCCGATGTAGCAGACTTCATCAGATTCCCCCTCGCTTGAGGGGTTTTTTGATTGTGGGGACGCTCTTCCCTGCAGGCGCAAGCCCCTGCAGTTAATTACGCTACCGCATTGCGGTAACAACTTTCTCCTTCTCCAGATGATCACTTCGTGTCGTGTGTGTTTATTTTGTGTTTGGTTGCCTGTGGATTGTATACGGAGACTGAGTTATGTCGTCGCCCGTAGGGCGTGGACTAGTCCAAATCCGTATTATCTTAGATTTGGGTTTGGGGGTTTGTGTTTAAGGATACGTTAGCCTCATTTGAGACGAAGATCGACTTAAACGTTTGTTAAGGATACGTTAGTCTAGTTTTTAGACTAAGATCAACTTAACGGGATCGTTTAGATCCAACAAGAGAGCAATAAAGGGGGGGCTCTGTTAGTTTAGTGACATTGCGGTCAATAGGTAGTTTAAGGACATTGCGGTCCATGGGTAGTTTAAGGACATTGCGGTCCAATGTTAGTTTTAAGACGTTGCGGTCAAGGTTAAGGACCTCATAGTCTGTGGATTTAAGGACTCCATAGTTCGTAGTTAGTTTTAAGACATCCCGGTCAAGGTTAAGGACCTCATAGTCCGTGGATTTAGGGACTCCATAGTCCGTTGTTAGTTTTAAGATTCTAGTGAGAAAATCCATTTAAGTGAACCTATATTAGTTAATGTAAAGTGATATATCAAATATATAATTATACATTAAATCATTAAATCAACACTTGATTTAACGACCCGGTCATATCGCATATAACCAACTAATATCAATAGTAACAATTTATCGAATCAACACTTGATCCGATAACCCGGCTATAACGCATATAACCGATCAATGTTACATATCGCGAGAATTGAATACAGTATCACATACTGGTATCATTCTCGGTCCCGCACATATCTCATATGTGCTCCTATTTCATTTCGCTTGAGCCAGGAAACCTCTGTGTAGGACTCTAAAGACTCGTCAATACGCCGGCAGCAGGTGATGATCATATCAAACACCCACAAGCCGCAAGCGGTCTGCTAAACGTAACGGCCACCCGGGTATTGAGCGATCAGAAGATCGACGAGCAAGCCCGCTCACACTCCTGTGAATCCAACCAGTAACACTACCGTACAATCTGGTCTGATCGTCTGATATGTCGCATATCTCGCCTAGGGGTGGTAAACGTCAGACCCTAATAGCTCGATAAGTCGTGTCGATATGAGGTCTATAACAATTCGAGAAACTACTGGTAACACTTACCAGTAAATCTCAGCAACCCTGGCCAGGGA
Source organism: Agapanthus africanus (assembly GCA_030015575.1). Lineage (NCBI taxonomy): Eukaryota > Viridiplantae > Streptophyta > Magnoliopsida > Asparagales > Amaryllidaceae > Agapanthus > Agapanthus africanus. Next base: position 300,464,125 of record CM057343.1, on the reverse strand, counting down.
TTTCCGGTTATAGCCAATCGAACACAGCGCAACATCAACTCCCTATACCGGGAGAGACGAATCCCCTCCTATCGCTCATTGCCTCCATGTGATTCGGGACTGTACCCAAAAACCACTGTTTTGCACGCCCTCTTGGACGTGGTAAGGTGGAAATCAAAGCACAGTGGGAATCACACAAGACTCTATGACGATCTCGGGTCTACAGACTAACCTGTACCAGTGTCACCAGAGAACTGCCATCTGACGTGAGGTATAATACCATCTGGGAGTTCTCGGCGAGTCCGTCCAGTGTACCCAGTCTCCACTGAGCACCCGTATATCATCTCTGATGTCAAACACCATTGGATATGGGATCATCCATCGCCCATCTGTATGGGTCGAGAAGGTATACGCTAGTCTACTCTAGTATATCGATGCCCTGTCTCGATACACCAACGACTAGGGACCTTGAAGGATGTACTTATGGACTACCATGTCCCCACTAGTATGATCCGCATCATAGTCCAGGTAGTCAAGTACACATCCTAAGGGCTTTACCAACATGTAACAGAAAGACAATCAGTGTACACGTTAAGGTAAAGATCAACCAGATAGCATACTATCATGTCGAGCAAGAAAGTCCTCCCTATATATGTCCAAGCATCCACTACAATATACATCAAATGTATAGTAATGGCCTCTAGGGCATACATATAACTAACACACACTCAAGGCGAAGTAGCAGTGTCAAGTCTGCCGGACTATGCTGTACCCATGTCACCTGGGAACTATTAACTGACGATGGGTATAATACCAACCAACAGTTCCCTGCGAGTCCTGTCCGGTATACCCGTAACCCAACGAGCACCTGTATACGATCTCCAGTACGACGTACTGACGGCTGTGGGACAGACCATCTCTCCAACTGGGATGAGAAGCGTACACTCTAGTCTACTTCGGAGTATCGATGCCCTGTCTCGATAATCCTAAGACCAGGGACCTGAAAAGGATGTGCTTGTAGACTACCCAGCCCCCACTAGTGTGACTGCCATCACAACGCTGGTAGTCAAGCAAGATCCTAAGGGCTCTATCAATACGTATACTCACATATTAAGATAGATAAAACCAAGTAGCATACTACCATGTTTAGCAAGACAGTTATATAACTGTGAATATCCCAAGCTTCCATTAAGTAATATACAAGCAAGTATGATACAGTAATGGCCCCTAGGGCATATACACTAGCAATCTCCCACTTGCACTAGGGCCATGTACTAGCATATCGAAGACCGATGATCTCGAGTAGCCTCTCGAACTGAATCTGAGGTAGGGCCTTTATGAATGGATCAGCAATGTTTTCTTCAGTAGCAACTCTCCAGACCTCGATCTCCCGGCGACCTATGATCTCCCTGATCAGGTGATACCGCCTTAAGATGTGTCTGGACATCTGATGGGACCTTAGTTCCTTCGCTAAAGCTATAGCTCCGTTGTTGTCGCAATACAGAGGTATTGGATCAACCATGGTAGGAACCACCGGAAGTTCTGTTAGGAACTTCTTCATCCAGACCGCTTCTTTTGCGGCATCGCAAGTAGCAATATACTCCGTTTCCATAGTCGAGTCAGCACCGGTGTCCTGCTTGGAACTCTTCCAGCACACCGCCCCTCCATTGAGGGTAAAGACATAACCAGACATGGATTTGGAATCCTCCTTATCACTCTAGAAGCCAGAATCAGCAAAGGCCTCCATCTTGAGGTCTTTTCCGCCGTAAACCAAGAACATCTCCTTAGTCCTTCTCAGGTACTTGAGATTGTTCTTTACTGCTATTCAGTGCTTCTCCCCTAGGTCTGACTGATACCGGCTTACCACGCTGAGTGCGTAAGCTACATCTGGTCTGGTGCACAATATCGCATACATTATAGAGCCTACCGCAGAAGCGTAGGGTATAATGGACATGCGTTCCATTTTCAAATAAGTCTTGGGAGACATCTCTTTGAATAGGGTGATTCCGTGACAAGCCGGTAGATTACCACGCTTAGAATCTTCCATACTGAATCTTTTCAGTATAATGTTGGTATACCTGGACTTCGAAAGTCCTAACATCCTCTTGGATCTATCACGATAGATCCGGATCCCCAGATTGTAAGAGGCATCACCCAGGTCTTTCATGGAGAACCTGTGTGACAAGAATCCATTGACAGATTGTAGCATAGGAATGTCATTTCCTATCAATAGAATGTCATCCACGTACAAGACGAGGAATACGACAGTTCGTGCTACAACTTTACTATATATACATGGTTCATCTGGATTTTTGATAAAGTCATATTCTTTGACCGTTTCATCAAAACAGATGTTCCAACTCCGCGATGCCTGCTTTAGTCCATAAATGGACTTAAGCAACTTGCATACTTTCTCGCTGCTCCCACTTTGATTTAAACCTTCTGGCTGATCCATATAGACGCACTCTTCTAAATTAATATTCAGAAAAGCCGTCTTTACGTCCATCTGCCAGATTTCATAATCATGGAAGGCAGCAATAGCAAGTAGGACCCAAATGGATTTGAGCATAGCCACTGGAGAAAAAGTTTCGTCATAGTCCAAACTAGGTCTTTGACGAAAACCCTTTGCAACAAATCTAGCCTTATAGGTTTCTACCTGTCCATCTATACCAATCTTTTTCTTGAAGATCCATTCGCATCCTATGGGTTTTACCCCATCCGGAGCAAAGTCCAAAGTCCATACTTTGTTGGTGTACATGGACTCCATTTCGGTCTGCATTGCATCTAGCCATAGTACCGAGTCGCCGCTCTGGATGGCCTGCTGGAAGCTAGTAGGTTCATCATCATCAATGACGCAATCCTCTCTATCCCCATCTATGAGAAAACCGTAGTATCTCTCAGGCGGATGAGACGGCCTACTACTCCTGCGGAGGGGCGCGGTAATGTCCTGTTCTTCTTGAACTACTGGTTCTACCAAACTTTCAGTAGTAGTTTGTGGTTCTGAAATTTCTTCCAGTTCTATTTCGCTCCCACTTGTTTCCTTTTCTAAAAACTGATGTTCTAGAAAATGGGCATTACGAGAAAAAAAAACCTTTTGTTCCTCTGCGTAATAGAATAGATACCCCATGGAGCTCTTTGGATATCACACAAACTTACACAGTACTGATCGTACCTCGAGCTTATCCACATGCTGCTTTTTAACAAAAGCTGGACATCCCCATATCTTCATGTATTGAAGATGGGGTTTCTTCCCACTCCACATCTGATATGGAGTGGTAGGCACAGTCTTAGTAGGAACCATGTTCAAAATATATGCCACTGATTCTAGTGCATAACCCCAGAAAGATCGTAGTAACTCAGCATTACTCATCATGGAACGTACTATATCCAATAGGGTTCGATTTCGTCTCTCCGATACACCGTTATGCTGTGGAGTGTATGGAGGAGTAAGCTAAGAGAGAATTCCTTTCCCTTTTAGGTAACCTAGGAACTCGGCACTTAAGTATTCACCACCTCGATCAGATCTTAGTGTCTTGATACTTTTACCGGTTTGGTTTTCTACTTCATTCTTATACTCCTGGAAATTCTCAAAAGCCTCGGATTTATGTTTCATCAGATAAATGAATCCGTACCTGGAGTAATCATCCGTAAAAGTAATGAAATAGGAAAAACCACCTCTTGCATGTGTAGATATTGGACCACATACATCGCTATGTATGAGTCCTAAGAGCTCGCTCGCTCTTACTCCATGTCCAGAAAATGGAGTCTTTGTCATCTTTCCTTTGAGACATGATTGACAAGTGTTATAAGATTGATATTCAAACGGATCCAAATATCCTACTCTATGTAACTTAGTTAACCTTATCTCATTGATATGACCCAGTCTACAATACCATAAGAAAGCCTTATTTAAATCTGGAGACTTTCTTTTTAGTGTGTTCTGGACATTGAAAATCTGTAGTTGGTTTAAGACATATATACCGTTATCCAGTGTACCGGACCCAATCAAACTATGATTAAGGTGGATGTTAACAACATCACATACAAACGTGAAATCATAACCTTTATTTGATAACAAGGAAACTGATATGACATTACACGTTAAGCTAGGTACACAAAAACAGTTATGTAAAACCAAAATGTGTCCACTTGTCAATCCCAGGTGATAATCCCCGACGGACACAGCTCCCACGCTAGCTCCGTTAGCAACCTTTAGGGTCATATCACCTTCCTTCAGCACCCTACGGTTTCTCAGTGCCTACAATGAATTGCATATATGAGATCCTGATCCGGTATCCAATACGCAGGAAGTAGAGTTGATTGACAAACAATTCTCTATTACAAACACACCTGAAGTCGAAACCACAGCTTGCTTCGGTTCCTGGTTCTTGGCGTTCCACGCCTTGCAGTCTTTCTTCCAGTGCCCTTTCCTAAGACAATGGAAGCACTCATCTTGGGCCACTACTGGCACCGCAATCTTTTTTTTTCCCTTCGCTCCCACCTTACTAACACCTCCTCTAGGTTTGGTGGCGGCCTTCTTCTTCCTTTCTTTGGCCCTAGCATTGGACCTGGAAGAAGAAGCACTGCTAACAAACATAGCGGGTGTTTCCCTTGCCTTCTGCAAGGTGCCCTCTGCACTCCTCAACATGTTAAGGAGTTCTGAAAGTTTAACTTCTTTTCTTTGAATGTTGAAGTTCAGAATAAACTGGGCGTAGGTGGAAGGGAGGGACTGGAGAATAAGGTCTGTATAGAGCTCGTTATCCAAAGTTGTCCCAAGGTCTGTGAGCTCTTCAATATAGCCAATCATCTTTAGGACATGTTCTCCTACCGATGATCTGATGGCCAACCTCGCCTGAAACAGCTTCTATGAGGTCTCGTATCTTGCTATACGAGATTGCTCTCTATACAGATCTTTTGTATGGAGAAATATGGATTCAAGATCCATATCCTCGTGCCTCCTCTGATGGTCATTGTTCATCGAGGCAAGCACGATGCACTTGGCCTTCGCGCAATCTATCTCCCAGGTTTTGCGGATTTCCTTATCCGCATTACTGGATTTAGGACCTGGGACTTCAGGTGCCTTAGTGGTGAGGACATACCACAACTTGTCATAGGTCAAAGCCATTTTGACATTCCGCAGCCAATCTTTATAGTTTGGCCCTGTCAGTATATTTTTTTTCTAAAAGTAACTTAAGTCCAGTCATTTTCAAGGTCGCTGCACGTAGGAGAGAGAGAAGAAACACTTTAGCATGATACTCTTGCAAGTTTAGAGTGGTTTTTAATTTATCTAAACTGGATGGCTCCCACTGTTTATCGAATCCCTACTCAAACCAAAAAGGAAGAACTAGCCAGGACTATTCTCACCGTACAATACTTGCTTAACCGTTCAGCCAGGCCAGTGTCGATACTTCGAGGGAGGTTTTCCAACGCTTTCGCGAAGTTCCTTAATCAAATAACCTCTTTTCTCTGGGGGCGTAGCCCCGCTGACACCTTTCTAGGCACCTACTTGGTTTATAGCATTGATCGTTTAGTGATGAATCTCCTGATAAGTAGCATATACTCAGAGTAGGATCGGGATCCAAATATCATCGTATGATAATGCTGAAGGAATCCTACCAGCATTCATCAAACTCCAAATGGTATGCATCTCTTTGCAAATTTCAGTTTCTTTAGAAATTCCCGATATATATTTTTGCCCCATGCTCTTATGACCTTGGCGTTAGGTCAAAATGTCATAAGTCACATGCCAAGTTCTACCCATCATTATCTTGTTAATTTGAACCCATCCGTATATATCCTTGACGTTCGGCCAAAATGATAATACGACTGTCCCAAACTAACTCATCTATCTATGCAACAAATGAATACCCAGCAGCTACCAAACACTATGCCTTGGCGTTAGGTCAAAATGCATAGCTTGAATACTACTGAATACTCAAATGAAATGACGGAGGGCTACGAATGGTTTTGGCGAAACCGTGAACGTAGTGAACTTGATATAACCGAAGGAACCTGATAGCTTTTAAAAGGAGTGGTTAAAGCTCCGCAATTAAAAAATATCTTCTGTTTTAAAAATAACCGAGTGGTTTCTTTTAAATTGTTCAACGATTAAACTTTGGTTTCTTTTCTTTGCATTAATAATAATGCGTCCCATCATTAACCTATCATTCCAGAAAACAAGGAAAATACAATGTCCTCTTATGCCATCCGCTTTCGCCACTGGGTCCCGTCATCACCCGTTAGGTTACTTAACTAACGGCAGAGCGGGGGCTGGGCTAGCGCGGGTGTAAAACATAAGTGACGTCTAAATAGCTATCATATATAGATATTGTACATTCGTCAGACGCAATAATAGGCATTCCAGATCACAGATGAACAATATTGGATATGCAAGCAATCTGCGTTTCTTTTGAGCCTGCAACGAAAGACGGATTACACAGTAGTGATGAATAGCCATTACCCCACCCTAGACCCCTACGGGTACGGCAAACTACCCGCCAAGTACCCGAAGTGAAGCGGTCTCCCTCAACAACGTGAGTAGGCCACTAAACACTTCAAAGTACCCGGTAGTTTGTGCACCCCACCTTGGATCTATCCTAGGAGCAAAAACAGTAAAATGAAATAACAACCTGGATGTGCCCCGCAAAATAATATTACAACATATTTCAATTACATTGAAAGAATGAATATAACAACCCATTACAAACCCTGGCTAATCATCACAACAATCCAATACAGTTCATAACCACAAACAGTAAAATCCATTACAGAAATGTGCAACCCCCTGCCAACCGACATGCTAGCAGTTAGGGGAGGTTTACAAACACATTATACAGTTCACAGATATAATCTAATTAGCAAACATCGTATAATTTCGATTGATCAAACACTTTATATTCTACTCCAAAACTTCTCTGTGCACCTGAGACTTGAGCAGAAAATAAACATTCCAGAAAATACAAAAACATCACAGAAGAGTTACTGGAGCAAACTGGGTTGAATCGGCTTCAACTCGGCCGTGGATCCGCGGCGGATCGGTGGGATCGGCCGCGGTTCCACGGCTGTTTGGCCGATTCATGGACCCATTTTTCTCCAGCAACCTTATAATTCCCTGCTTGTTATTTTAGAGGTCCCTGAAAAATTTTTAGGCCTCGTTTTAAATTCGACAGAAACTTAGTGATATTGATTTTTTTTCCGGTTCGTTTTGCGTTCAAAATTCATACGACTTTGCTAATAAGTTAATTATTGTTTAGCGAGGCTCTGATACCACTGTAAGTCGATGTACTACACCCCACGACTTGCGGGGAGGCGGAAAAATGAAAACGATCTTGTTCTTTGCGTAAACATCGACTAACCGAAGAATCTTTGCTAAACTATAACTAACAAGAAACATAGAAGTTATTAACTACTATGAGAAGTGATTATACCTAATGAACCGTGTCCTTCATCTTTTCGTTCTCCACCTCCTCTCCGGCCTTCTCTATGTAGTAGATGATCCACCCGAGAGCTATACTCCAAGCTTCACCTCTAAACTTGAGGTAACTAGCTTTCTTTAGTTGCTAATCAAAGTACCTAGATGATATAGAGAAGGGTTATGGCTTAATTAGTCTATTCTAATCCTTGGTCTCAACACATGAGTGGTAGGATTAGGGTTTGAAGAAAAAGTGAGCTTGAGGAGAGAGAAGGTGAGCATGAGAATGAGAAGAGATAATGAAGTCTTTTGAATATATGAAGCATAATGTTTTATGAAATAAATAATATAAATCATTTAACAACCATGCTTCATTGATTCAAATGAGTGATTCATCTCATGAGTCATTAGATCAATAAATGATGCATTAACTCCATGGATGAATCACACAAATGAGTCACTAAATCAATAAATGCAAATGTCACCTAAACCCCCAAGTCACCATCCTTCTAGAAGCTTCCCGCGAAATTACGAGAACGCCCCTCCTATCCGTGAAAACACGAAAAAACTTTAGACTGTATAAATCCAATAATCCGATACTAGAATCTGGCTTAAACCAAAGCCGGCTAGTAAAAACTGTCCGATTGTCGTACGTACGTAAACGCATGTATGCGTCCGAACCCTTGTCGTAAAACCATACGACCTCTATATCGTTTCGCCTGGAGCAGGGAAACTCTCTGTGTGGGACTCTAAAGACTCGACTACTACGCTGGCAGTTGGTTTAACCACAGACCGCAAGCGGCACTAGCTGTACGTAACGATCCGCAGGTAGATGTCGATAAGAAGGCCGATAAGGAAACCCATCCGAACTCCTACTGAGTCTGATGTGACAATCTCCGTACAGTTCGGTCTGTTCGTTTAGGACTATCGCATATTAGGCCTAGGGGGGCAGCAAGCGTCAGTCCCCTAATAGCGGTATAAGTCGTGTCGGAGTGAAGCCCATTACACCTTGAGAAACTACTGAAACCTACCAGTAAATCTCGCTTTCCCTGGCCAGGGACTTTGCGTAATGTCTCTCTGACACAGCGCGATATCAACTCCCAATACCGAGAGAGACGAATCCTGTCTAACCGCCACTGCCTCCAAGTGCTCGGGACTGCACCCAACTGCTACCTGTTTGCACGACTCCTTTGAGCCGTGGTAGGGTAGCAATCTAAGAACAGTGGGACACACTCGAGGCGAAGTAGCAGTGTCAAGTCTGTGGACTATGTTGTACTCATGTCACCAGGGAACTGTTAACTTACGACGGGTATAATACCAACCAACAGTTCCCTGTGAGTCCTGTCCGGTGTACCCGTAACCCAACGAGCACCTGTATACTATCTCCAGTACGACGTACTGACGGCTGTGGGACAGACCATTTCCCCAACTGGGATGAGAAGCGTACACACTAGTCTACTCCGGAGTATCGATGCCCTGTCTCGATAATCCTACGACCAGGGACCTGAAAAGGATGTGCTTGTAGACTACCCAACCCCCACTATTGTGACTGCCATCACAACGCTGGTTGTCAAGCAAGATCCTAAGGGCTCTATCAATACGTATACTCACATAATAAGATAGATAAAACCAAGTAGCATACTACCATGTTTATCAAGACTGTTATATAACTGTGAAAATCCCAAGCTTTCATTAAGTAATATACAAGCTAGTATGATACAATAATGGCCCCTAGGGCATATACACTAACAGAATGAAGTCGTTCGATGAATTTCTCAAGATTCTTAATTTTAGATCTTGATTTGGAATTGGATCTTGATTTGGTTTTGGATAACAATCACTCAACAACAATCAACAACCCTTTTAATATAAGCTTAGGTCCCTTTTTATAGCCCTTAATCATGGTTCCCTCATAAGCTAGGTAGTTATGCAGAGGCTTCTAGAATAAACTAGTTAGTTATGAAGCGTCTTCAGCAAGCTAGGGAGTTGTAGGGAAGCTTTTGGAGAGATATCGATTTCGGAGGCAACAACTCGGCCGCGGATCCGCGGTGACTCTACCTAACTCGGCCGCGGTTCCGCGGCCGATTGGTGAGATCAATGCTTCAAATTGCTTTGATCTTCTTCTGTTGACTTGTGAGTCTTTATTTTATATCTGGAATCTTCTTCAATCTACTGAATCTCTGTCAAAATTTAACCCTTTGATTTCCTGTATTTTAATCGGTGAATTTACGATTCCGATATCTGACCTGAGCTGATTTTTGCACAATATCTTAATGAAGGATGTTAGAGATTTACAAAATATTATGCGTGAAATATTAACGTACAATTTCCTTCAAAAGTATTGATTATAATGTATAACACATGGTAATTGATATTTTCCAGATGAACTTGTAATATGTGTTATATTTATAATAAACACCCTTAGATGATTAGAAAAGTGAAGAAATTTTTATGTTAAAGATTGCAGTAATTTCGACTGAATACTTGGTTTTTGTTTGAGTTGAGATTTTTTTGTGGAAGTGGCAGATCTATTTTATGCTAGATTATCTTTAGTTGCTACAACACAAAAAGACTTCACAACTCATACACAAAAAAAAATAACAGAACCTTTTCTTGAGTTGCCTTCTTCTTGAGCTCACACATTTTCCTCACTTGGCTTCATCTTCACCTCTATCCGTACCCTCTCATGAGTTGAGAATCCATGGAAGTTTTGAGATAAAGTATTCACACACTATCTTTACTTCATCATGGGTATCCAGGCTAGCAAACAAGATGCCCGAGTTTCTTCGGTATTGAAGCGGGAGCCCGTATTACTAATCTTCGACGTAGATCGTCTTCAACGAGGGAGACCGGAGAGCGAACTTCATCGACACAGCCGTGACAAGCTTAGGACAGATGTTGAAGACCGAAGGACACGGATCGATCGGTATAACCTCTCTAAACTCTTTTTATAAAACTAGTATAGGGTAAATGGTACGATCCGTCGATTAGGGTTCCGTTAGCGCCGGGTTTTAAAAGTTTTTGTTCCACATTTGGCCACGGAATGATGGTCGGGGCGCTGGCGTAGCCTTACAGAGTTCACCGTTGGCGATCATATTTCTTAAAGGTTTCTCCGATGAAGGGGGTGTTGAGATTCAGGAGGAAAGGAAGGCTTAGTTTTAGATATGTAGTCCCTTTGAGATTCTCGAGCGTATCGGCACAGTTGCGTATCGTTTGGCTCTTCCACCAAGATTTCCAGATGTTCACCCCGTGTTTCATGTATCAATGCTCCGCAAGTACCTTCTTGACCCCTCTCACGCGATACAGTATCAGACGATCCAGCTGGAGCGCAATATTTCTTTCACCAAGCAACAGATAGTCATTCTAGATCGGCAGGTGAAGAAACTGAGGTCCGAGGTCATACCGACCATAATGGTTCTTTGGCATGGCCCGAGCAGCGAAGAGGTCACGTAGGAAGCCGAGGACGAGATGAGGGAGGACTGTTCCCATCTCTGCGAGGATAAGCGTAGTTAGATTTTAAATTCGGGGACCGAATTTCGTTAAGGGGGGAAGAATGTAACGTTTTAAAAATCGTTTAGGTGAATTTTCCGATAATCGGTAAAATAACTTGTGTTTCCCGTAAAAACCAAGATATAATTATTTTTCCATATAGACTTAAATACACATATTTTAACTATGTAATTGCTATTATTTGGTATTTATTTAGTCACTTATAAATTGTTAGTTACTTAAATATTGTAATTAATTATTTTAAATATTATTTTAAGCTTTCACTTATACATTAAATTAATGATAATTACAAATTGGAATGGGTTAAACACACAAATGTGAACAAAGACAACTTAGAAACAAGTTTGTAACATGCTCTTTTCTTCTCAATTTATCTCCATGGTTCTAGAGATTTCTAAGGGAAATTTAATTAGAAAATTAAATAAATTAAGATATTAGTTAATATATGATATAATTGGGCTTTTCTTGACTTGGAACTTTCTACACACACCCATTTCTTACCTTTGGACGAAACCTCACTGCAGCCCTCTCCCATTTTCCTCCACTTCATTTCCTCTCAAAAATTCTTCATTTTTGCTTAAAAAATCAATACAAAGTCTCACTAATTCTTCATTAAACCATTACCCAATATTCTTTGGCCCAAGCAAGCTTGGATTTAAGAGCAAAGAGGCATTTAGGGAGGCTATGTTACAAGTTTAATCTTATGATTTTTTAGGTAATCTTAACCCAATTGTTACTTGTTGATTTAATTACTCCAATTTAATTTATTTAGGTGTTTAAATATGGTTCTAATTGAAAATTAGAATTCTAAAGAGAAGGATTTGAAGTAAAGTTAGGGTTTTTATCACTTGATCATGGTTGCAAGGTGTAGTTTAACATCTTAAGGCATGCAGAATCTAATCTAGTTGTTAAGATGCAAATTGTTACTCTTAAATCATCCTAATTAGATATTCTTGCAAACTAATTTCATTATTAATCTAAAATAGGTGAGATTAAAAATTAGGTTAAAAATTGTGTAGCCTAATTAAATTATTAAATGAACATTGTGGCCAATAGATTTTTTAAAACATCTAGATTCGCACTAAAATGGTAAATGGTTGCTTACTAGGTTTTTGGGATAAATCGATTCTAACTAAGTTTGAGGTTTTGGTGATCTCTAACCTATTCCCTATAATATCTAGCGTGTTGCGAATGCGCGATTAGTACGATTGGGTTCTAGACTTGGTAGTTGTCATGTATAGCGACCCTAGTGGTGATTATGGCGTTGTCGCGAGCGCGTTTTGTGCATAAGTGCGTGCGCGTCTAATTAGTGCGCGTTGGTTGACTTGTATCGTCTGTATCCGCAACTATTCATATATCTATCCTCTTATTCACTTGTGTGCGATTCTAGGATCTGGTGCTGAGGTGTCGGACGTGGCACGGAAAGACAAGGCTGAGATCGGATCAGATTAGCCGAGGCGTCCCGGTGAGTAGATGTACACATCTATGAGGGGATCGTCTGGATGGCGCTAGGCGTCCGACAGTAAGATTACTAGTAGTGCTTGCATTTATATGCGTAGTTTTCCTAGTTATTCATTTCATTGCATTGTATCATCTTATATATACTCGTTAAATCATTTCATAGGATACTTGCACTGTTACCATTGGTTCATGTTGCACATGCATTATTCATGCAAACACACACATCTTTGGTAATTGCTATGTCACGAACACTATAGAACTTGCTTAGAATCGGTAATTTTGCATTTGCATCATATATGATCCGTAAACTTATACTTGTATATTCATTTCATTAAAAGGGATACGTAGGATTGTTAGTCATATACATACCTTATTGCATCATGATTCATGCATAGCTTCTGGCCGTACTTCGCATGGTATATACTACTGTATCATAGATTTCCATCATTACCGGCATGTTTATATATTGTGATTCTTCTCGAGGATTTCATTATTTATGAAATTTCTGGATTTTGGGGAAAACCGCAAGAATTTTATAAACTTATTATCCTTTTAAAAATGCAAGTTGCGGTTTTCTTGTGATGTATGTATCGTCCGCCATGAGTTTTCCTGATTTCTGTTGGTTTTCGAGACCCGATTCAAGGAGTAGGATGAACCGTTTCGGGTAAATGGTGAGCCCGGTATGGTACCCGGGACAAGAAGCTCGAGTTGTAGAGGATGAGCCTGGCAGGGGCAGGCTACCTACCGGTGATGTCTGGCGCGGTGGATATCCGGAGGATACCGACCCTAGTCGTGAGATTGATGATATTGGTCGATCCGGACTAACAGAGCCCGTGATATTGAGATATTGAGACATTGAGATATATATATTTTGTGTCGATGCTTGACATGGATTTCTATGGATTTCATTGATGATACTTCAGTTATTTCACAGGAGTTTTACTAAGATAATAATACAGATTTTCTCGTACCAAACACATCAGGTTTCGTGTTGATTATGCATTCATGTTGCATACAATCTAGTGTATCGCATCATATTGGTAAATGTAGGTTGTGATGAATTTGCGTGCATGCTTACGATAGACTTATTAGATGTTACTTACTACTCACAAGTTGGCAACTCACCCCTGTTGTGCGATAGTATCTTGCAGGTATCACCCGTCAGCACAGTAGCGGCCGACGTATTTTCTATGCTGCTTTGTTTGCATTGTTTTGTAGCTTTGCTTATAGGTGGGTTGTGAGGATACTTTTGTTCCATCTTGTATTATTATTGTATCTAGTATACTCCATCTACACTTGTATATTGGACTAGACGATGAGACTCGTGAAACTTGTATTTATGGTTTTTGGTGTCGATGCTCACTTGAGCCGACGTGGTGTTTCTTATTTCTTGCTTTCATATGCTTATTTTTGTGCTTTTGATATACATATTGTATGTGGTTGTGATTCTGTCATTGGCGAAGAGCTAGCTCCCGCTTGGGGATACCCTTATTCATGATTTATATGTATTTTTATGTGTTGTACCCGTTTGGGGGCCAGTATTTACAAAGGAGACTCTGCCGAAGTTTTCAGGAAGTTTTGATGTTTTTAAATTGTTTAATGCAACTTATGTTGTTAAAATCGCTTTCTTTAAATAAGTTTTCTTTCACTCTATTTTTTATATGGTTTAGATTTCTGGGCTTTGGTTTACTTAGATTACGTTATGCCTTGAGACGTTTCGTAATTTAAGTGCCAGTCACGTTCCGTATCTTCGGGTCGTGACAGAGTGCCGGGGCAGAACTATTCCGTTATTACACCTAACCGGGTCGACGAGCAGAAAAAATATCCGATTGGTAATCCACAAAGAAGACAAGGACCTAGAGACCGAAGATGCCAAACCGTGAGCAGGAAATAAGCGGATGTTCTTGCTCTGCCAGCTTTGGGCGCACCGGCATTTTTCGACATTGAAGGAGGTGTAACTTAATGTCATTTATTGCGATTTGCATTTTGTGATCCGAGTATCACACTTTTATTGCTTGGACTTTGAGTTTTGATGATTGGGTTTCGTGATATTATGTTTTCGTGCACCATAGCTGCACATACTAGATATTTTCATCTGTGCACAGTCATTGCACATGATTTATGTTTTATACACCGTTACATTGGTATATGATTTGTGCATAGTTGTTGTATTTAATATCGATTTGTGCATTGGATTGCACCTATTTATGATTCTATGGATTTCGATACTGTCAATTTATTTTCATGCATGTTATATGCATTTGACTTGACTGATGCACTCGGTATAGCTCACATGTGCTTGCAGTGCATTGATACGTGTTTTTTGTATACTGTTACACACATTTATGATTTTATACACCTTGGCATGCTCGGTGTTGTTTTTATGCGTATTTAAGATATTGATGAGTTTTCGGGCACTTAATGCACCTGAGATTATGTTTTTGTGCATTTGTTGCACCAGATCTCTGTTTTTGTACACCGTTGCACTTGACGTTCATTTTTGTGCGCTTTACTGCACTAGACGTTTTTGTGTGTACCTGACGCACTTGATTTGGATTTTCACTCATATTGGGCGCATGGGATGAGATTTTGTGCACACCAGATGCACTTGATTGAGTTTTTCGTGCACTCTTGATGCACTTGATGTTGTTGTCGTGCACACCTGTTGCACTTGACAGATACTTTCGTGCACACCCGTTGCACTTAAATTGGCTATTGTGTACATTTGTAGCACTTGTATTTGGCTTTGATTTTCCATACACACCAGACGTACGTGTTGTTGGATACGCCTTTTGAGGCCAATTTTTTCTCTTGAGCATTATATTTGTTGTTGGGTACTATATTATATATTAGCTGAGAAGGACTGATCTGAGAATAATACCTGAGTATTTTAGCATGCATAAAATTTTACCAAGAGGTTTTAAAAAAGGAGGTATAGTCTCGCTTTTTCCTATGTGCCACGAGTGCCACGAACTTTTTTAAAGGAAAACCTTTTGGGATATTTCAAAAAGGCGGGATGTATATTTTGAGCAAAACATATATAGATATATATCTATTTCTTTACATTTGAGCATCCACCACTTGTGCCGTGAGTTACGCGTCGCACGGCGATTCGAAAAAGATTTGCATGTGTTTTATTCAGTTTTTAGAGGATTATACAAGGATGCGTACTATATACGTATTATGATTTTGACTATAAAATATTTGAGAATGGCTTTGGATTTCGAAATTTGAATCACCTTTATAAATCCAGTGATTGCACGTTACTTGACAGAGTTTGATTTTGAGTTTCACGCTAGTTTTCATGCACACGTGATGCACTATGGTATTTCTGAATAATCCGTGATTTCGGAGCCCCGTTGTTTTGAACTGATTATCAAAATATTTTAGTACTTAGGGGTTTAAATTTAACTTCGGGGACTGAATTTATTTAAGAGGGGAAGATTGTAACATTTTAGAAAATATAAAATATTAATTTTGGAATTTAAATATTAAAATAATATATTTCACGAAAACTATTCGATTTGCGAATTGGGGTTTTCGTAAAATGGTATAATTATATACAAATATTTAGAAAATAATTGGAGATTAAAATGATTTGTTCATTAAAAAGATATTTATCGGATTTGGGCATTTTTATAATTAATTATATGCAGGTTTAAATTAAACATGTTTAGTGCACTACTAATCACGATTAAGCCAAATCCGTCTTTTTTAAGTAACCATGGTTAGTGCACCATGACATGTTGCATTTTGTTACATGTTGGTTTCTTTTTAATTTGTGTTATTTGGTTTTATTAAATGAGTGAGGGAAGAAAAGAAAAGAAAAGGAGAAGACAAGATTAAGGAGACAGAGAGGGGACACACTCATAATATAAGGCATGCGCATGAGCATGTGAGAGTATGAGAGAGAAGGGGGTAAGGCTCCCACACTTGACCTCTTCTTCATTTCTTTTCCCACTTTCTTCATTCCCCAACTTCATTCTTCTCCTCCTCCTTCACCCTCCTCCACCTCCATGAAACCACCTCAAATCTTCATTAAAACCCGATGCCACCTTCATTAAAAATGATCCTCACCTCATCCTACACCCCATAGCAAGTTCAAGTTTGGATTTTGAAGACTTTGGACAGCCCAAGAATTTTCTTGAGTTGCCAAATGAGCTAATCCCTACACCTTTAGTTAAGTAATTAGCTTTCATACCCTCCTAGTATGGTTTAGAGTTAATATTATGTGGATTAGTGTTGTTAGAATTTCCTATATGAGGGTTTGGGAATTCAATGAATTGTGAAGGTGTATTTGAGGTGTAGTGGGTGTTTTTCATGACTCTAGTGATGTTTACTGGCCTAGACCAGAGTATAGAAACCAATACACGAACTTAGAATTTTCCCGTGTCGGTTTTGTGGAGTTTTGGGGATTTACAGAAAATCTAGAGTAACTTGGGATGTTATTAAGAAAAACAAACAACTATATTGACCTAATTAGACCACTAGAAGACCACCACACAAGAACGAAACCAAATCACCAAGGTGGGCCGGTTGGGACGGCTACTGTAGCATTTCGGCCGGCCAAGTTTTGGCTTCTGGTGCTAGGGTTTTTCCTGTAGCTTACACTCCTCATAACCTAGCTACTGTATTGTTAGTTTTGTCCCTATCTATCTGTGCAAGAATCTGGGAGCTTTTTGAGTTGGGTTTGACGATGTTTTCCGATATTTGAAACTTGGATTTATGAAATTCTTGATGAGATTTGGTCATTGGACGTTTGTACGTCAACGACGAGGGTTATTTGATTGTTTTTGCATGCGTAAGCTATAGGTTCTAACCTATAAGCAATCCGTGTGCGGTATCGGTTTTCATTTTATAATTAGTTTTAATAGCATTACTATGTGTTTTGATTGTTGGTACCTTCGCGTGGATTTCCGAGACGACGAAGCACATCGACTTCGGCTAAGCGAGGAGTTTAACAGTGAGTAGATTTATATCTACGGGGGAAGTCGGGTGGATGGCGTATAGCACACCTGCAAACATTGACATGGATAAGTGATATATAAACTATTGTTTGGAGAATACCTATGTATAAACTCACGGATATGATCAAAGGTTTTAGTGTGAAATGATATGATAGATAAGGATGACTCGGATTGATATATGAGGATGTGAATCATGATATATATGTAATTGAAAGAGGACAAGTATGAGATTTATAGTGGCATGATATGAGATCGATATCGATATAATATGAGATCGATATCGATGTGACATGAGATCGATAAATACGATATAATTTGAGATAGTTGTGTTATGAGATCAATAAGATATGTTGTACGACACCTTAGATCCGTACCTTGTTGATGAATAGGACGATAGGATCCCTTTTCTGTTTGTTGACCCCGTACGATGGATTACCGTACGCGATGAGTTATACCGGACGATTATTCCGCGCTCGTGATTTGAGGATGATGATCGAGGAAATTGCCATATCGGATGCTACGAGGTAGGATTGCCGACGTAAAGATGCCACCTGAACCATACTTATTTCCAAAACTGACGAATCGTAAGCATCTTTAAACGGAAATCTCAAGGGACGCTACGGATTTTCGAATGGTGTCTTTTCCTTAAAAACACCATAGCCCCCACTTTCAAAACTGCGATTCGTATCTTTTAAAACTGACCGTATGGTTCATGTGTAGATATATATACCTGTTGATTATTCATGTTTGTGTGGGATTATCCCTCGTGACTTACGTACCTGGATCCCGGTATTTATTGTTATATGATATCATCTGTTAGTACACCTGCACAATTAGCGACGTTGCGCATGTTACATTCACACCGATTTTTCGGCTCACACACATTCATCATCAGTAATTGCCAGACACTTGCACAGTAGAACTGCCAAATCATGATATTATTCATAACCGTAAAGTACATTCATTATTCAGTACTATCACTTGACATGCTTGCATGATATACTTGATATGCTCATATTATTGTTCTATGTTTGCATACATCGTACTTTATGGTTATATGCATTGAGATGCAGTTTTCATGAGATTTCTGGATTTGAGAACCGCGGTTATATTTCAAAGGAAATTGTGTATTGTTTTAAAAACGTGGTTTCCCTTGATATGATATTTCGTGTCTGAGTTTTCTCGGTTCTGAGCTATGTGATACCCGACTCAAGGTAAGGAGGAACCGTTTGCAGGTACATGGTGGCCCCGGTGAGGTACCCGGGGACAAGAAGACTCGTAGAGTTAGGCGGTGAGCCCGACGGAGGGAGAACATCCCACTGGTGATTGTTTGGACCCGGCGGTTATCCGGAGGATATCGACCAGAGTTGTGAGATGGATATGAGGGCCGATCAGAGGATGCGGTGCCTAAGGGCCGATCAGAGGATGCGGCGCCTGAGATATGAGGATTCACGTGTCGATGCTGGACACGGGTTTCATGATATTTTTGAGTGTCGCTGTTGGACACTCAGGTTCCATGATGTTGATGTGTCGTTGATGGACACATGTTGGTTGATTTCCTCATACACACAGGCACATTATTCATATGATTTGATTTTACATGTTGTTATAAGCATTGATTATATTGTTGATACATATGCATTCATGGTCACCCTAGATATCATAGTATTACCTTCATGATGTAGTATGACCTAGGAATCGTTGTTTTATTCGATTTCTACCTGCTGATGTTTTCTACTCACGAGTTGGCAACTCATCCCCGTTGTGCAAAAGTTTTCTTGCAGGTTCGACCGCTTGGATCAGTAGCGGTTCCCTGGCACGCAGTTTCATTCTGGGCTGTTGCTATGGTAGGTGGGACACTTTGGATCGTGCCCACTCTTATATTTATTATTTCTATTGTATCTAGACAAACTCCAACAAACAGAAACTAGACTTTGTATATTGGTATACCTAGTCAGACTTGTGTTGCGAGACTTAGAGCGTTGGGTATATGTTTTCTTCTTTTTGAGGCTTTGATTTCTCACTTTATTATTTATTTCTTTCTGTGTTTGATCTTCGCCGTTGGGCGTCGTATATATGTGTATTGCATGGTTGTGATTCCGCCAATTGGCGAAAAACTAGCTCCTGCTTGGGGATGCCTATATATATTGCTGGTATGTGGTTTTGGATCAAAATATACAAGGGAGGTGCTGCCCAAATTTTTAAAGATGAAAAATGTTTTCAACTATAGTATAATCCACTTGCATTTTCTTATATCATTATCTATGCATTTAAAGAAAAAAACTTGATTTCATTATACCTTTATTTCAAAACTGCACCTCCACTATTTTCCGCAAAAAAGATTAGATTTCTGGGCTTCGGCTTACTTGAATTACGTTACGCCTTTAGACGTTGCGTGATTTAAGTGCCGGTCACGAATTAAATTCCCGGTCATGACTGCTTGTCTTTTGCCATTCTTAAAACGATGTTGGGATAATCGTACGTAGTAGGGATTAGGAGGACATAGGAATGGGATTTTCGAGTTTAAGCAAGATTTCCAATGCTAAATCCATTCCTAGTGCCCGATGTCCTTCCGCTACGTGCGCTTATTTCCAACCCTAGGCCAAACATGTTGGATATATGTATGCCCTAGAGGCCATTATATGATAGTGTATGTACCGGTATGCGTATGTGTGTGTGTGTGTGTATATATATATATATTTTCAGAGGACAGTCTTGCTCGATATGATAGTATGCTATCTGGTTACTCTTTATCTTGACATGTTGACTTGATCATGCTTTTACTCATTTGGTGCATGTTGATAAAACCCTTAGGATATTTGCTTGACTACTGGGATTATGATGTGGATCATACTAGTGGGACACCTATAGTTTATAAGCATATCCTTGAAATGTTCCTAGTCGTGGGTGTATCGAGACGGGGCATCGATATTCCAGAGTAGACTAGCGTATACCATTCTTGTCCCATATGATGGGCGATGGATGATCCCATATCCATCTGGGGTGGTGACACCAAAGATTGTATACGGCTGCTCAGTGAGACTGGGTACACTGAACGGACTCACCGAGAACTCCTATGTGGTATTATATCTATCGCCGGATAGCAGTTCTCAGGTGACACTGGTACAGGTTAGTCTGTAGACCCGAGATGGTCATAGAGTCTTGTGTGTCCTCCCACTGTACTTTGATCTCCATCCTACCACGGCTCTACTGAGTCGTGCAAACTAGTGGATTTTGGTGTCACGACCCGAAGGTACGGAACGTGACCGGCACTTAAATTACGAAACGTCTAGAGGCATAACGTAATCTAAGTAAGCCGAAGCCCAGAAATCCAAACCCTTTAAAAGAAGAAGTGTAAGGAAACAAGTTTAAAAGCAACATCAAATTTCTCAAAATTTTTGGCAGAGTCTCCTTTATAAAAACTGGCCCCAAACGGGTACAAATACGAATATATGCAAAAGCAATAATAAAGGCATCCCTAAGCGGGAGCTAGCTCTACGCCAAAAAGGTGGAAACAACCACACAATGCATTAAAATATACAACGCCGATGGGCGAGGCTCAAAACTCAAAAGAAAACCAAATCCACCAGAAACCATAATAATACAAGCGCGACTCTAAGGTCGAAATAAAAACAACTAGTCTTCTAAACTATCAAGTAATACAAGTCTGGTTGATGGAGCTTACTAGATACAAATGAAATAATAAAAGTACAACGGTGGTCCTGATACAAGTGAACCAACCTACCAAGCAAATCATCCTGAATGAAATGATGTGCCAGCAAGCTGTCAAGAGAACCAGTACATCGAAACCTATAAGAAAAATTTGGCACAAAGGGGGTGAGTTGCCAACTCGTGAGTAGAAGACATCTACGAGTAGAAATCGCATGCACGACGCTCTCCTAGATCATAATAATATACTTAATATATCACTAGTTATCTAGTAGTGGCAGGGTAATAAACTATGCGTAAGTGCAAATGCTCAGTGCTCTTGTCAGTGCCTCAAGTAGTAACATATCATGTGTATGAGTATGCATGCACCATGAATATAAAACAATCAACCATAAAATCTGGGTATATCTGTATAATAAATCTTTAACTTTATCATAGTGAAATGTGTATGGTAATCTGAAACAGCAATGAAATCCATGGAAATCCGGGTTAAGCATCGACACAAAACATGTAAAACTCAAAATCTCAATAGCTCATAGTCTCAATCTCTCGGGCTCCGTCAGTCCGGATCGGCCCATATCATCAAATCTCACGACAACGGTCGGTATCCTCCGGATATCCGCCGCGCCAGACATCACCGGTAGGTAGTCTTCCCCTGCCAGGCTCATCGTCTACAACTCAATCTTCTTGCCCCGGGGTACCATACCGGGCCCACCATGTACCCGAGACGGTTCATCCACTCTTCGAATCGGGTCTCGAAATCCAACAGAAAACATGAAATCTCATGGTGGACGACACATACATCACGAGAAAACCGCAACTTGTATTTTAAAAAGAGAGGGATAGAGAGAGAAGTTTTATTATATATTCTTGCGGTTTTCCCCAAAATTCAGAAATCTCATAGAAGTCCAAAATCCCAAATTCATGAGTAAGTAATAATGAGTATCAGCATAAGCCTTACAATACTGCATGATAGTATGAAAATGTGAATGCATGAAGTGTCTATGTAATAAATGCAATGTCTAACTAGCACATGAGAGTAATCATACCCTATTATATTGATCTAGCCTTTAGTTGATTCTATCAATAAAAGATAACATGTTCTAAAGTGTACGTGACCTGGCAATTACCGATGATGATGTGTGTGAGCTGGCAAATAAGTGTACGTGGAATATGCGCATCATCGGTAATGGTGCTGGTGTCCTAACAGGTAGAGTTTCATATTAACTAAAGAAACATATATATGAACATGCAACGTAATGATTACAATTTGAATATAAAGGTGAATGTGTATTAACCACTAATTTGGAATATACATATCTAACTACAAACTATATGGCTCGAGCCTAAACTAGTATCTATCTAACCCACTAAGGAACTAAACTAATGAAATTAGTCGATAGGAAATAAGAATCCACCTAAAATCTGAGTCGATAGCTCTAATAGTCGGCAATCCAGCCTCAATAGCATTAAGTACATAGTACGATTTCCTCGAGTCAAAAGTGCGGATCAATCATCACATCTATGCCTCGTATGGTAAAATCCATCGTACGGCATCCCAAAATCGGGGTACGGGTCAACTATCATATATACACATCATCGTTCATATAGTATCATCATGAAACAATATCATGATCAAAGGTACTGTACTATAATCGCATACATCCCAATATCATCAAACATATATCATCGTCTGTGTAATTATCCATCGTCAAATGATCCACTAAAACATCATGTCATATATCATCTCGTGAATAAGTCACATATTACAATCCAGGTTCTATTCTAGAGTCTCGTACATTTCAATGTCATCATCACCTATTATCGTTTATGTATAAATATACATTTCTCATTTCCCAACGATCCGCTAATATCACGGTACATCTCATATCCTACTCGATCGTATATCTTTAACTCACGACATCATGCCCAATCATACTGACTCATCCCTAGATACCATATAACCTCCCCATATCACGTGTATATGTTATATATATATACATATTTACCTATAGAAACCTACACACATTCATACACACACACACACACACACACACCAAGTCAAATGTATGTGTGTGCGTGTGTGTGTATGTCTATCTGAAACCTACAAATTCCCTCCAAGGCATTGATCCTTTGGTTAAGTCTTTATAAATCAATCTAGTCCAACCTAAAGTCTTTAATAGGACCCTACTCGCCAAGAATCTAAGGTCACGTCCGACTTCTTAATAACAGTAAGTAATATCCCTATTCTACGTTTGCGGGGGTGCTAAACGCCATCCACCCGATTTCCCCCGTAGATATTGTAGGGTTCCTAGGCACACTATAGAGGTCTCACATGGCATCAACCATGCCAATTTCAAATTTTATGTGTGCCGAGAAACCCTAATACGGATCGTCGACTAGAATTCTAGGCGAAACATTAAACTAGTTAACGACTTAACTAAAGGAGAGAGGCTACAACCTTTGTAGATCCGTTTCTCCACTTCCTTAGCTCCACGTAGGCGTCCTCTCGCTGTCCATCTTGAATCCCGAACTCAATCGTCGGCTTCATCGGAGAAAAGGGCGGGCTCGGTCGTCGGCTTCGTGCCGAAGATGATCTACGTCGAGGCATCACAAGTTCAAGCTCCAACTTCACCAAGTTGTGAAACTTGTGAAGAAAACACCCTATACTACTTGGCAAGAGGTAGAGGATGAAGAAATAGGAGGTGGGTTCACTTTAGAATTGGATTTCTCACTCTTTTTCTCAAGGTGCCATTGATGAAGGCAAGGTTTTATTCATGAAGATGAAGAAGAAGAAGAAGATAGAATATGATAAGTATCTTTTAAAAGAATAATAAAAATGAATACTTATCATCTTCTAACCTTGGTTAAGTGTAGAGAATAGACCATGGTCAAGTGAGAATGGTTAGGGTTAAGCATGAAGACAAAATGGTCACTTGGTCAAAGCTTCATGAAGCTTCAACAAGCTTCATGATAAAAAGAAACCATTTTGTTTTCTTATATCTTTTTCTCAAAAAGGAAAAGATAAATAATTAAGTGAAAATAAGAAACCCTAACCATTCACTAAACATGGTTTAAGTCTTAACACAAATCCAAGTGAGAATGTATCATCAAACATGATACAATCAAGTGCACACAAAATATATCACATATACAATGTGCTATACAAGTGAGAAAATCCATTTAAAGCGAACCAATACTAGTTAATGCAAAGTAATATATCAAATATATAATTATACATTAAATCATTAAATCAACACTTGATTCAATGATCCGGTCATGTCGCACATAACCGACTAGTATACAATGTATCGATTTATCGAATCAATGATTCGATAATTAGGTTATATCGCATACAACCAATCGAAACATTCATCGTGAGAATGGAATACGGTGTCACATACACGCATTATTCTCGGTCCTGCACATATCTCATATGCGCTCCTATTTCGTTTCGCTTGAGCCAGGAAACCTCTGTGTAGGACTCTAAAGACTCGTCAATACTCCGGCAGCAGATGATGATCATATCAAGCACCCACAAGCCGCAAGCGGTCTGCTAAACGTAACGGCCATCCGGGTATTGAGCGATCAGAAGATCGACGAGCTAGCCCGCTCACACTCCTGTGAATCCAACCAGTAACACTTACCGTACAGTCCGGTCTGTTCGTCTGATATGTCGCATATCAAGTCTAGGGGTGGTAAACGTCAGACCCCAATAGCCGATAAGTCGTGCCGATGTGAGGCTCATAACGGGTCGAGAAACTACTGGTAACACTTACCAGCAAATCTCTGATCAGCCCTGTCCAGGGACTTCCCTGTTACGGCCAATCGAGCACAGCGCAACATCAACCCCCAATACCGGGAGAGACGAAACCCCTCCTATCGCTCATTGCCTCCATGTGACTCGGGACTGTACCCAAAGACCACCGTTTTGCACGCCCTCATGGACGTGGTAAGGTGGAGATCAAAGCACAGTGGGAATCACACAAGACTCCATGACGATTGATCAGTCGAAAATAATGTATTTTTAACACGGCAATTTCCCTAACATTTGCATACATTTAGAAGTGTTCGGTATTCATATTTCACATATTAGCAAATCAGTCGTAAAATATCAGATTGCATGTATTAGACTTTTAAACCGACACTTTAAGGGAAATTAACCGCATTTCATGGCATCGCATCATTTCTGTATTTGCGCAACACTTGTTTCGAGATTTGTGCTGGAAAATCCAGGAGACATGCCAAAATTGTTATTTAGCTGATCAAACATTACGCCAACTCAATCATTTCAGATCTGGTAGCACTTCAGAAGGAATTATACAATTCTATATATCAAACAAAGGCCCATACATATGCCCAAGAGAGCACCAGAGAGACCAAGGCTCAAGCCTTCAACATGGCCGCGTAACCGCGGCGGGAGTCAGCTTGTGCCGCTGTTCCGCGGCTCTTCTGCCACATCATCATTTTATTTTTAGTGCAAAATTCTCAGCTCTGGGCCCACATTCCCTTTATATACTTCAATCTCCAGAAAACCCTCAAAGCTAGTGCCAGATCAGCAAAGATCATTAAGTAAGGCTAAACATAATTAAGCTCCTAACTAACCTCTTCTAGAAGCTCCCTCCTAACTAATCACATCTAGAAACTTCTCCTCTAACTAACTTTTGGAGGGAAATTCAAATTTCCTCAACAAACTTTAGGAAAGAAACTTAGAATTTGAAATCCTAGATCTAGGGTTTAGATGTCTATAAATAGGAGCCTAGATCTAAGGGTTGAGGTGAATCTCCTATTCCTAAAATTCTAATTCTTCATCTTCTTCCACAAGTCTAGTGACAAGGCTTGTGCGAAACCCTAACCCTAATTCCACTCCAAATTCAAGATCTTGAGTACCAATCAAGCGAGAAGCCTTCAACCTTTTAGGAGCCGAGCCGATCTTCAATCGGGCAAGTGATCCAAGCCGATCCGCGACCCACGGAGACGAGCGAAGCCAAATCGACGATCGAATTCTTCCTCTTGTAGTTCTTGAGCGAATGTAATGAAATTGTTGATATAAATAAAAGGTGAAATTCTTTAATCTTGCTTTCTTTTAATTCTTGCATCATGATTAGATCTCAATTTGTAATTGTAGTTCTTGTTGTGATGTTTGAGTAAAACTCCGCTCGTAAAGGAGTCGAGACGATTGTAGAATGATGATGTAACAAATCTTAATACAATTTTTAAGTCCTACGAGTTTTGTAAACCCTAGCAAGTTCAAGAATCGATGACCTAGTTTCGTAGCGATGCTTTCTTGATTGTGATCGCTCGAAATTAGGGATCTACGATCGTTTCTTGAATTTACTAGAGGCTAGAATGTGAATGATATCGACGAAAGAACAAGGGATAAGATGAAACCCTAGTTTCACAAGAAATCCCTAATTCTCGATCGATCATCATCGATCTAGTATCAATTCATCGAAGGATAAGAATACGTAATTGTAAGATTACATCACATCTATAGATCCGATCGATTCCTACGAGCCTCATTTCTATTCTTGATATTTGGTTTGGAAAAATCATCAAACGATCAATTCTTGATTCTATCTTTTACTTTTCTTAGATCTAGATATTTTCTTTTTCTTGAAATACAAAATTTAAATCATGAATTGTTTTGTTTTCTTTTCTTAAAGTTTCGACTCATCTAATTCAAAAGACGAACGATTACACTTTCCCTGTGGACGATCCGCACTCACTAACAATCTACATCCGACACCGTAGTTGATTGCGGTCAAATAATTTTTGGTGGTGATTTCTATACAATTTTCTACATACACAACGGAAAATCTTTTCAATCAAATGACGCCGTTGCCGGGGACTATTTGATTTGATACACACAATCGGAAATAAATTACAATCAAATGGCGCCGTTGCCGGGGATAGTGCGCTAATAGTTCGTATTTTGAAATTTGAGTTGAACAATTTATTTCATCATAATTTTTAGATCTAAACTCGTACAAACCCTAATACGTGTGTTGTGATTTGTTGCGAGAAAATCTGGAATCATTGGAGCTGGAGAAATTTTTTTCTGAAACATCCAGAGAGCTGTGTAGGTGAACAGAAGCTTGTGCACAAATTTTTGTGCATTGATCCCAACATACCGCGGCGGAAGCGCGGCATTAGGGCTCATCCGCGGCGGATCCGCCGCAGTTCTAGCTCCTCTCTGCATAAATTTTGCTCTGTGAGTCTCTATCTTTCTTATCTCTTACCTCATCTGCTCCAAATAACAAATTCTTGCAGGTTTCTTTGCAAATAAATCGCTGCGCCGCAAAAGCAAAATAAAAATTTGTGCGTGTTTTTGATTTTTGGTTGTTTGCATATTAATACGGAAATTAAGGGGGCACGACCAAATTCAAATTAGGTGGGGAGTTCATTACCCTTCCTAAGCCCCGAAAATCGCAAAACTTGCATCCGCATTTACCCTCATTAATTAAAAGAAATCTAGAGATGACTCTAAGGACCGTCGCGCTCAATTAGGACAAGAGAAGGCCGTGGGTAATTCATTGCTTATCCGCGTTTTCTTGTGGTGTCTAAGGCGAGTGTGTCTAAGGCTAGTGGTTTTTAATTAGGCCCACTACTTACGTAGTGGAGTACCTTCCCACTTACCTGGCACTTATCCGGCCACAGGGGAACAAAGAGGCAGTGGAGGATTCTATCCTGCGACTTGTCTTTTGGCAGTTAGGAGCGGTCTAGAGCCGGACCTAGGTGACCACTAGATTTTAGGGTTTTGTGTGTTGCATTTGTTGTATTGCATCATATTTTCAAAAATCCGTATCTTTTTCAAAACAAACACCGCATTCATTCTTTCCCCTAATTATAAATTCACGCTGCCACTTGTACTAACCCTTTTTAGTGCAAGATAGGCTGGACAACGGGTTTCTAGTGCATGTTAAGTCTGCGTCCCCCGATCGACCCTAAAGTCGGTATTTCTACATTTACCCTTTCTTTTACCCACCACCACACCCACTTCGATGGATCCACCTCCATCGAACTTCTTTTCCACTACCCTGCCGCCGTCCGTTGGTGAGCTGAATCCACCTCGCATCTCTCTCCAAGAGAGATGCTATCCTACACGAGGCCCACTTTCCACCTGTCTTTCCATTCCACCAGCCAACGGGGAAAATTTTCAAATAAAACCCCAATACATCAACCTTCTACCGAAATTTCATGGTCTCGAGTCTGAAGACGCATACGTGTTTATCACGAAATTTGAAAATGTATGCGCAATGATGGGTACTTCACAGCTTTCTGTGGATGCTTTCCGTCTACGTCTTCTCCCATTTACTTTGTGCGATTTAGCCGAGAAGTGGCTATATAACACTACCGCACATTCCATTTCAAATTGGGACGAATTCGTCAAAGCATTCTTTAAGAAATTCTACCCACATCATAAGACAGCTCGAGTCCGTAGCGAAATCTATCAATTCACCCAGCTTCCAAATGAAACATTTTCAAAATGTCTTGAACGTTTCAAGGATCTGTTAGTCCAATGTCCACATCACGGCATCCCGAGATGGGAACTGTGCCGAATCATTTATGAGGGCATTACTCCTTACACAAGACAGACCCTTGAATCCATGTGTCAAGGCAACTTCATGACTAAAGATGATGGGGAAGCCTGGAATTTTCTAGAAGATTTCGCTGAAAAATCTTTACAGTGGGAGGGTGTGAGTCAATCGTCTAGGGATGGCAATGATATTTCCATAGGAATTAGAGCTGAAATTTCAGCTTTACACAAGAAATTCGAGACTATGGAAAACAAATTTTTAGCAGCCGCCCTAAGTCAAATATCACTCTCCAAAGCTGTATGTGGATGCTGTTCTGATCCGTCTCACTTGACGGAAGAATGTCCATTTCAAGGTCATGAGCATACCAATGCCGCATTTCAAAGACCTAGAAACGATCCATCTTCCTCCACATATGATCAGGGTTGGAGGAATCACCCAAATTTTGCTTGGAACCAATCACAATTTCAAAACACGGTTCCAACCCAACACAATTTCCAAAGGGTCCCTCCACCACAACAGCAACCACCACAATTGAGTCAGCACCCCTTTCAAGCACAAAATTTTCAAAATCCGGTCAACACTTTTGCACCATCTAGTCCTTTGCAGTTGACCGGGACCGATGAAACCTATTCATTTGCACAATGCATGAATTTGGTCTTAACAAACATCATGCAAGTTTCGACTGAAATGAAGTCTTCTGTCGATAAAATTGAGAAAAACTCAGCGTCCCAAGCTGAGAGTATCAAATCGATGGAAGCAGAAATTGCACAACTAAGAGCCGAAATGAGTGCAAGAGAGAAAGGGAAACTTCCAGCTCAACCTTTACCCAATCTTGGCTATTCACATCATGTGGATGCAATC
This sequence comes from Agapanthus africanus, assembly GCA_030015575.1. Lineage (NCBI taxonomy): Eukaryota > Viridiplantae > Streptophyta > Magnoliopsida > Asparagales > Amaryllidaceae > Agapanthus > Agapanthus africanus. The sequence goes on along the minus strand of CM057343.1, from coordinate 300,434,726 downwards.
ACGTTGAGATCTGGAAGAGTGCTTGACACTCATGTTGGGGAAGAGTTTGATGATACAGAAAAATCAATCAATAACACCCCGGCTGAGACCTTTCCTTCCACCTCTACTTCTAATTCTAACCCCAGTTCTTTTACCCCACCACCCTCTTCCGAGCCTATTCTTCATTTCCCAAAAGGCTCGCCACTACAGCCTACCTCTTTTACCCCTCCACGGACGATCCCCACTTCTATTCTGGGATCGGTTCCACACCCATTTCCTTCTCCTATGATGGACCCAGCGCTTATTGCTAAAGCACCTTATCCTAATCGGTTAAGGGCTAACACACCGAGTCCATATATGGAGAAGATTATGAACATTTTTAAGCAAGTAAACACCAACATCCCTCTCCTAGATGCCATCCAACAAGTTCCGTCCTATGCGAAAACTCTTAAGAACTTGTGCACTAGGAAGAGGAAGACTCAAGCGCCCAAGAAGATATTCATGGAAAAAACAATAGACACGGCTTTCCCCCAACAATTACCGAGGAAACGTAAGGATCCAGGATATCCTATTATTTCCGTTTCTATTGGGGAAAAACACATCAACCGTGCTCTACTAGACCTTGGCGCTAGTGTTAACTTGCTTCCATATTCAGTTTATGAGCAACTAGGTATCGGAGAGTTGAAGCCAACCCATTGCACTCTCCAGATGGCTGACCGATCTATCACCAAACCTAGGGGTGAACTGGAGGATGTGTTAATAAAAATCGGAGAATTTATATTCCCGGTAGATTTTATTGTAATTGATACACAGCCTGTAGCGAACCCACGGAATCAAATTCCGGTGATTTTAGGTCGCCCCTTTTTGGCCACTTCCAATGCTATTATCAACTGTCGTAACGGTTCCATGACCCTATCTTTCGGGAATAGGTCAATAGACCTAAACATTTACAAGTTGGGAAGTGTACCCTCCGAACCTACTGCTCAGGTCTGTTCTGTCGACTTAATGGATGTCGACAGCAGCGAATTTGATGATCCTCTTTATACTGATCTTGACTCTTTTCATACGTTGTTGTTTGACCCAACTATGTATCATACACATACGGACTCTTCCACCGAGATGTCCGGGTCAACAATTAACACGGATTATGAACTGTTTTTAGAGTCTGAAGATCACCCCGCACTTTGTGATGATATTATTCATCGGGGTATAGATGGAACTTTTGAGGAGATCTTCGCTGATGAACTCGCATTTTTGAATGACACGGGTGTTGAGATGAATCATCTCCCAATCATTGAAATTGAACCTCCACCCCTTCTTCTGAATTGTAAGAAGAATGCGAGTAATCCATCACATACACTGCATCGTCTCTCCAAAATGAGACGCACACACAATCTCTTCCACCACTTACCTTTTCCCCACTTTTTCTTCCACCAACCCGAGCACTGCATTGATAAATTTTTTGAATGGTTGGTGTTGACATTTGGTCTTTGCAAAGCTTGGCATCGACCACTGATTTTTGACCCCCTCTTGTGATTTTCAAAGTTTAACATTGCATAACTCAAGTTTGGGGGGGTATTATTTTTCCAGCTCTTAAAAACAAAATTTTTACAAAATTTTGAGCCAAAAATAAGTTTGGGGGAGGTTCTTCACTTAAATATTTTTGCCCCCACTAATAAATTCCTCCCAAGCTTATAGGTTTTTCAAGATTTAGCAGAAGGCAACAGTGAGGACACTGTTGAAAACAAGTTTGGGGGAGGTTTGTGCTTATTTTTGCATCATTTTGCATCATACATTGCATAAGCACAAAACATTTCTTTAAAAACCATAAAAATTTAAAAATTTTCAAAATTATAAAAATACTTTTTTGTATATAAATAAGATAATGAAAGTTTAGATAGTGAAAAGTTACATCCATGAGATTAGAAAAATTTGAGAAAACTAAGAAAATTAGAAGTTTTCTTATACGAACTAGTAATAAGTAGTTATGAGCCGTTGTCCCAAGGGTTAGTAAGATGAAAGACGTCACTAATCTGAGGATAAAACTAAGTCTGAAAAATAGTTTCTATTCTGGAAGCCAAACATTTTGAACGTTGCTACCCTGCTATTCGCACTTACACACGTCTTGAAGCCTGGGATAGTAGAGGATACCTTGAAATGCTCTTGTCTTAAAGCCAAAAGTATGAAGGAAATAAAAAAAAATGAATTAAGAAAATATAAAGTGGTGAGAAAAATGAACACTGGTTTTGTTATCACCGAGGGCAATAAAAATGTATAGCGAGGGTGCTTCTTCACCTAGTGCCCTAAGGCCAACTGGTCTGGGAGTCACTGCTTTGCCTGAGGTGGTGCAAGATGAGGAAAATACACCAAGTAAGCAAGCACATGAGTAATCGGTCGGTTAGTACCTCAAGAAGTATTAACGGTCGCATGAAAGTGTGTGAGCAATCTCATCTAAATATTCATTAATTAAAAAGTACTGAGGCTGATGGGCAAGAGCATGATAGCTTGAATTGAATTCTCCGGGTGTAGGGATGTCCTTTACACACACGCAGGGCGATATGATCGATGTTTGGAATACAGATAGGAATGAAGAATAAGACGATGTTTTATTGAGGGAGGACGTGATTTCTAACATCTTTTCATGACCATTAAGATAGGGCTCATGACAACCGAAAAGCTAGCTTAGTTAGAAACCCTAATTTTCAAAGATTTTCTTTTACAATTCTTTTCTTTAAATGTAATATTCATGATCTTTCTTTTATTATTGGATTTTGTGGGTGCAATCCGCTGAAAACCCTCAGGAGACAACACTCCTCCTACTAGGGACACCTAGAGGTTTAAAGGCTTGTTGCACATGCTCAGTGCAATCGTGTTGCCTACGAAAGTGGCTAGTTAGTTTTTCTCTTTCTTTATATTCTCCTTCTCTTTTTAATAAAACATTCGCTCGAGACGATCGAAATTAAGTTTGGGGGTATTTGATCAGTCGAAAATAATGTATTTTTAACACGGCAATTTCCCTAACATTTGCATACATTTAGAAGTGTTCGGTATTCATATTTCACATATTAGCAAATCAGTCGTAAAATATCAGATTGCATGTATTAGACTTTTAAACCGACACTTTAAGGGAAATTAACCGCATTTCATGGCATCGCATCATTTCTGTATTTGCGCAACACTTGTTTCGAGATTTGTGCAGGAAAATCCAGGAGACAGGCCAAAATTGTTATTTAGCTGATCAAACATTACGCCAACTCAATCATTTCAGATCTGGTAGCACTTCAGAAGGAATTATACAATTCTATATATCAAACAAAGGCCCATACATCAGCCCAAGAGAGCACCAGAGAGACCAAGGCTCAAGCCTTCAACATGGCCGCATAACCGCGGCGGGAGCCAGCTTGTGCCGCGGTTCCGCGGCTCTTCTGCCACATCATCATTTTATTTTTAGTGCAAAATTCTCAGCTCTGGGCCCACATTCCCTTTATATACTTCAATCTCCAGAAAACCCTCAAAGCTAGTGCCAGATCAGCAAAGATCATTAAGCAAGGCTAAACATAATTAAGCTCCTAACTAACCTCTTCTAGAAGCTCCCTCCTAACTAATCACATCTAGAAACTTCTCCTTTAACTAACTTTTGGAGGGAAATTCAAATTTCCTCAACAAATTTTAGGAGGGAAACTTAGAATTTGAAATTCTAGATCTAGGGTTTAGATGTCTATAAATAGGAGCCTAGATCTAAGGGTTGAGGTGAATCTCCCATTCCTAAAATTCTAATTCTTCATCTTCTTCCACAAATCTAGTGACAAGGCTTGTGCAAAACCCTAACCCTAATTCCACTCCAAATTCAAGATCTTGAGTACCAATCAAGCGAGAAGCCTTCAACCTTTTAGGAGCTGAGCCGATCTTCAATCGGGCAAGTGATCCAAGCCGATCCACGACCCACGGAGACGAGCGAAGCCAAATCGACGATCGAATTCTTCCTCTTGTAGTTCTTGAGCGAATGTAATGAAATTGTTGATATAAATAAAATGTGAAATTCTTTAATCTTGCTTTCTTTTAATTCTTGCATCATGATTAGATCTCAATTTGTAATTGTAGTTCTTGTTGTGATGTTTGAGTAAAACTCCGCTCGTAAAGGAGTCGAGACGATTGTAGAATGATGATGTAACAAATCTTAATACGATTTTTAAGTCCTACGAGTTTTGTAAACCCTAGCAAGTTCAAGAATCGATGACCTAGTTTCGTAGAGATACTTTCTTGATTGTGATCGCTCGAAATTAGGGATCTACGATCGTTTCTTGAATTTACTAGAGGCTAGAATGTGAATGATATCGACGAAAGAACAAGGGATAAGATGAAACCCTAGTTTCACAAGAAATTCCTAATTCTCGATCGATCATCATCGATCTAGTATCAATTCATCGAAGGATAAGAATTCGTAATTGTAAGATTACATCACATCTATAGATCCGATCGATTCCTACGAGCCTCATTTCGATTCTTGATATTTGGTTTGGAAAAATCATCAAACGATCAATTCTTGGTTCTATCTTTTACTTTTCTTAGATCTAGATATTTTCTTTTTCTTGAAATACAAAATTTAAATCATGAATTATTTTGTTTTCTTTTCTTAAAGTTTCGACTCATCTAATTCAAAAGACGAACGATTACACTTTCCCTGTGGACGATCCGCACTCACTAACAATCTACATCCGACACCGTAGTTGATTGCGGTCAAATAATTTTTGGTTGTGATTTCTATACAATTTTCTACATACACAACGGAAAATCTTTTCAATCAACGATCTCGGGTTTACAGACTAACCTGCACAAGTGTCACCTGAGAACTGCCATCTGACGTGAAGTATAATACCATCTGGGAGTTCTCGGCGAGTCCGTCCAGTGTACCCAGTCTGCACTGAGCACCCGTATATCATCTCTGATGTCAAACACCAATGGATATGGGATCATCCATCGCCCATCTCATGGGTCGAGAAGCGTATACGCTAGTCTACTCTGGTGTATCGATGCCCCGTCTCGATACACCCACGACTAGGGACCTTGAAGGATGTATCTATAGACTACCATGTCCCCACTAGTATGATCTGCATCACAGTCCAGGTAGTCAAGTACACATCCTAAGGGCTTTACCAACATGTAACTATAAAACAGTGCAAAGAGACAAGTGTACATGTTAAGATAAAGAGTAACCAGATAGCATACTATCATATCGAGTAAGAAAGTCATCTCAATATATGTCCAAGCATCCAATATAATATACATCATCTGTACAATACTGGCCTCTAGGGCATACATACAACTAACAATCTCCCACTTGCATTAGGGCCAGCTGCTGTAGTATCGCATACCGAGCATCCCGAAGAGTCTCTCAAACTGTATCTGGGGAATGGCCTTCGTGAGTGGATCCGGCGTGTTGTTCTTCGTGTCAACTCTCCTGACCTCGATCTCCCGGCGATCAACTATCTCCCGGATCAGGTGATACCGCCTCAGAATATGCCTGGATCGCTGATGGGACCTAGGTTCCTTGGCCAAAGCCACCGCTCCATTGTTATCGCAATACAAAGGTATTGGATGCTCAATGGATGGAACCACTCCAAGTTCAGTAATGAACTTCTTGATCCAGACAGCCTCTTTGGCAGCATCGTTGGCAGCGATGTATTTAGCCTCCATCGTCGAGTCTGCCACGGTTTCCTGCTTGGAACTCTTCCAGCTAACCGCCCCTCCGTAAAGGGTAAAGACAAATCCCGACTGCGACTTAGAGTCGTCCTTATCACTCTGGAAGCTCGAATCGGTAAAGGACTCCACTTGGAGTTCTCCATTACCATACACCAAGAGCATCTCTTTAGTCCTTCGTAAGTACTTGAGAATGCTCTTCACAGCTGTCCAGTGACTCTCTCCAGGATCAGCTTGATACCTGCTCACTATACTTAGTGAGTATGCTACATAGGGTCTGGTACATAGCATCGCATACATGATAGAGCCTACAGCCGAAGCATAGGGTATCCCTTCCATGCGAGCTCTCTCTAAATCAGTCTTGGGAGACATCTCTTTGGAGAGAGTGACTCTAGAGATCGTGGGCAAGTTCCCACGCTTGGATTCTTCCATACTAAACCTCTTTAGTATGGTGTCAATGTACCTGGATTGGGACAATCCTAATATCCGTTTGGATCTATCTCTATAGATCCTGATTCCCAATATGCAGGAGGCATCACCAAGATCTTTCATCGAGAATCTCCGTGATAAGAAGAGCTTGACCGATTGCAGCATAGGAATATCATTTCCTATCAAGAGTATGTCGTCCACGTATGTTCCCCTCCGAAAGACGGCGACGACGTGAAGACGTCTTGCCTGAAGTTCGGGGCAGATGCTATTTGGTTTTATCCGTCTATCTCTCCGAAGATGCCGAGTTGATTTACGGCACCGTATATCGGAGGTTTAGACGGATGCGGCCGATGTAGCAGACTTCGTCAGATTCCCCCTCAGGGTGAGGGGTTTTTGATTGTGGGGACGCTCTTCCCTGCAGGCGCAAGCCCCTGCAGTTAATTACGCTACCGCATCGCGGTAACAACTTTCTCCTTCTCCAGAATTTCACTTCGTGTCGTGTGTGTTTGTTTTGTTTGTGGTTGCCCGTGGATTGTGTACGGAGACTGAGTAATATCGTCACCCGTAGGACGTGGATTAGTCCAAATCCGTATTTGCTTAGATTTGGGTTTGGTGTTTTTAGTTTAAGGATGCATTAGTCGCGTTGCGACTAAGATCAACTTAAATGTTCATCAAGGATACGCTAGTCCTGTTTTGGACTAAGATCGACTTGACGTAGTGATTGATTTAATTATCCGGCCGTCGGGACTCGTCACCTCTCTGACGTCGTTGAGGGATTACAACGACATACGTCTGAGGAGTTCCGAGATGTACCCTTGAACCAAAGTTGGTTTGGGATTTTATTGTTTATTTAGATGTCTAAGGACACGTTAACCATATTTGGGGTTAAGATCAACTTAGACGGGACCGTTTAGATCTGATAAAAGAGCGTTTGGGCCCTATCATGTCAGTTTAGGGACGTAACGGTCCATATTCCAGTTTAGGGACGTGGTGGTCCATTATTAGTTTAGGGACGTTTCGGTCCGTCACCAGTTTAGGGACATAGTGGTCCGTCATTAGTTTAGGGACGTTTCGGTCCATCATTAGTTTAGGGACGTTTCGGTCCGTCGCCAGTTTAAAGACGTAGTGGTCCATGTTCCAGTTTGGGGACGTGGTGGTCCGATATTAGTTTAGGGACGTTTCGGTCCGATATTAGTTGAGGGACGTTTCGGTCCGATTTTAGTTTAGGGACGTTTCGGTCCGTCGCCAGTTTAAAGATGTAGTGGTCCATGTTCCAGTTTGGGGACGTTTCGGTCCGATATTAGTTTAGGGACGTTTCGGTCCGATATTAGTTTAGGGACGTTTCGGTCCGATATTAGATGAGTGGTCGTTGGGACCCGTCGCCTCTTTGACGTCGTTGAGAAATTACAACGACAGATGTCAAAGGAGTTCGGAGATGTACCCTCGGACCGGTCGTGACTTGGTTTATGAGAGGCATTTAATTTAAGGACTTACAGCCAGAATTGGGTTAAGTCCAATTTTTATTTTAGGCTCTGCCCGATTAAAAGAATCAACCTAAACAGGGCTCTACCCCTTCATTATTTTGCAATCTGATTTGGGCCAGGCCCTTTTAAATAATGAGTTACAAAAAACTCAGGAATTTTCTGAACAGGGCTTTGCCCTTTTATTTTTCTGCAATTGGGCTAGGCCCTCTTAAGTAATGAGTTACAGAAACTCATGAGTTTTCCAAACAGGGCTTTGCCCTCTTATTATTCTGCAATTGGGCCAGGCCCTTTTAAATAATGAGTTGCAGAAACTCAATAATTTTTTGAGTTGGGCCAGGCCCTTTTGAATGATGAGTTGCACTTGTGCAGAAATTCAAGAATTTTCTTGATTTGAGAACAAAAAGTGCATAGCACTCTTGATCTAAATTTAGATCAAAGGAAAACAAGTTCTTCTTGTTTTCCTTGATTTTACAGAACCAAGGGTTCATATCAAGTGCAAGGCACTATTTATTATTCTTTGATTTTTTAGAACCAGGGGTTCATATCAAGTGCAAGGCACTATTTTTCTTTTTTCTTTTATTATTCCCTTTTTAATTTTCTGTTCTTTAGAAATTTTACCTTCTCTTTTATTCTTGATTAATCTTCAAGAGTTTTTTTTTTTTTAGAAGTTTATCCTTCTCTTGATGATTCTCTCTTATGATTCTCCTGTTTTTTCCTTTTTTCTTTAATGAGGTCTGGGCTCTTATTTATAGTGTTCACAAATTTGTTAAATTTGTTACCAAGATCTTTCCTGAATAATTTTGGGAATTTTCCCACCATTGGATCTCTGATCCAAGGGTCTCTGTTTTACAGAAGAACAGAAAAGATTTACTTAAATTTTCATTCAGTTGCTGCGCAACTCACCAGCGCGTGACACGTGTCGCGCATCCGTGCGCTTGCGCAGTTGCGATTGCGCAACTGCGCAGACACGTGTCGCGCTGCCGTGCATTTGCGCAGTTGCGATTGCGCAACTGCGCAGACACGTGTCGCGCTGCCATGCATTTGCGCAGTTTAAGTTTTAATTTTGTTTTCTGAAGAGCCTTGCTCTGATGGGACGCACTGTCTCGGGCGTTACGCCGCCGAATCACCTTCTGCCATGTGGCAAATTGCGCGCTGCGCACGGAAACCGAAGCGTTGCTTCGAATTTTGAATTTTCAAAATTCAGTAGAGCCTTGCTCTGATTGGGGGAAACAGATGCCCCCCCACCGTTGCGCTCACGTGGCGCGCGCGTGAGTGCAACGGTGGCAAGATCCTGACCGTCGGATTGACGGGTCAAGTGAACAGGCGCAGGCGCCTATAAATAAGACCCTTGGTCCTTGGTAATTTTTTTACCATTCTCAAGAAATTAAATTTCAGAGCCTTGCTCTTATTTGAGAACTTCCAGAGCCTTGCTCTTGCGATTCCTTAAGAACTTCCAAGTTCTCTCCTTAGAACCATTCTAGGTAAATTAAATTAATTTAATTTAAATCAAACTTAATTAACAGAGCCTTGCTCTTATAGATCTTTGATCTAAAGGAAACCCCTTTGGGGTTTCTTCAACAGAGCCTTGCTCTTATAGATCTTTGATCTAAAGGAAACCCCTTTGGGGTTTCTATTCACAGAGCCTTGCTCTCAAAAATTTGCAGAGACTCTGTTCTTAGGTTTTAACCCATGAACAGAGCCCTGCTCACAGATCAACTAGAAAACTTTTTAAAAGTTTCCATGGATCTTTAAGACCCCAAAATTTTAATTCTTAGGAGTTGTGAATTTTTATTACTGCTACAGAGTTAGGCTCTTTTTTAAGAAGTTTTATTCTTTTGAAACAGGAGTTTGACGAATGTCACTCTGTGACAGAGCTTTGCTCTGAAAAGAGGAGATCTTCTCCTTGTCTCTAGGGGTCCCCCCCCAATGAGGATATTCTCTTGGGAGTTCTTTTTATTGACTGATAGTCTCATCCAATGGTGGGATTGTCTCATCAAATGATGCGCCGTCATCTTGATTTTGTGGGTCCCCCTTTGGTCCCCTACCCGCTGCATCACAGTGTGGAGCAAGATTTTTATTTATTATTATTTTTTTATCATTATTTTTTTTTTAATGTTTAAGCGCCAGGCCACTAATGATATATATATATTTTATGCAGGAAAGATGTCTGACGACTTGTCTTTTCCCTTCGTTCGCTCAGAAGGAGGGTTCCCACATGCACCAGTGGACCGGGTAGTGTTCGCCTTGATTAAAGATCACGATCCTGAGTGCAAGAGACTTCACCTATGGGGAAGGTGGTACAGCCAGATTATCCAAGGCCGCCGCAGTTTTAGTTCCGCCTCGCCTTCCGAACCCATAGTTACGATCCCCTATGCGGACAAACCCCCGGTGGAGTATGCCGTGGAGGTAAAAAATTGGAATTCAGACGACCTTCTCCAGCCTGCAATCGGCGCTATTTCGGTACAGCCGCCGCCGGCCATAGATATCTTGGGAAGGCGAATCTGTCAGGGTGAAGCACGCCCTTGGGGACAGGCTTACAATATTGGATTGAATCCGCGACCGCTTGCTGGATACCTGCCATGGGCCCGGTACATTTTAGCGGCGAAAAGAGCTCACCTGACGAAGATAGGTTTATATTCCGCCGTCTACGTCTCGCTTTTCGAGTATCCTACTCCTCCAACGTGGTGGACAAAGGCCTTCATCGAACAATGGAATATCCCCACGCATACTTTCCTGGCAGCGGATAGGGAAGTTTCAATTTCTCTAGAGGAATTCGTTGAGCTTTCAGGTTTACCGGCGAGGGGGGAGCACTACGAAGAGCTGCTTCCTCCTGATGAGTACGTCTTTGCCACCAAGCAAGTGGTACTCGACTTGACTCCGGAAAATGCCATCCAGCATCAGCATCCGGGCCTGGTGAAGGTGTTGGAGATTTACGAGGAGCTTCATTTGGAATTGGGCGACCGAGGAGTTAGTTTTGCGGACTTCATTGCTCGTTTTATTCGCCCGGAATTTTTATCAGAGCAAGGTGAGAAGTTCGCCCAACTTGCTGATCCTTTTGGTTTCGGCCTGGACCGCCGACCTTCATCGGAAATTGATCAGCGAAGTTTTTACCTTCCCGGCACTGCTAGCGTCCCTTTCTCAGAGATCGCCGTTCCTGGCATGGATGAGGAGACCTTCTTCATCGGGTTCTTAGGTCTGTGGCTGTGCAGCTTCGCGCTTCCCATGCACCCACGCCTCATGAGGTCTTCTGTCTTTTACCCGGCGCATCAAATGGTGGCCGGTCTGCAGTTATCAGTGGGGATCGCCGGGTTAGCTTACCTCTACAATGGACTTAGCGTAGCGGCGGACGCTAATGAACCTGGGGTACAGCCTGCTAACTTCCCGATGCACTACTTCACTTCTTGGATGGAGCTGCATGTTCGAGGAGTGTTTGGTGCCCACAAGACTCCATTCTTTGAGAGATTCACACTCCCAAGAATCATGCGATTGGTCGGGGCTTCCATCGTGTTTGCACCTCCGCGGGAGTCTAGGGGACTGCTTCTGCGTTCGCATCTAGTCGGGGCGAAGACCTCTTTTGTGGATAAGGTCATCACCATGGGTTCCGAGACCACTAAGTCGGTGGTGCCGCTGCGTGATGACTTTAAGGGTGGTGTCTCCGTGTTGAAGGCTCGGGAAATCCTCCATCTTTATTCCATTCGGCCGGGCTACTTGGTATTTAGGCAGAATGACACGGCCCTCTTCATGAGGTATAACCCGCATCGATTTGCCCGGTAATCGAGTTATAACCAAGGAGTCCCGTTGGAAGCCTTCTTGAGAACACCTGCAGTCGGTCCAGAGGGAGTACGGAATGCGATGCATCACTTCATCCGGCTCAATACAGGCTCCTACTTTTTTATCAGTGAGCCCAGCTGTACCCCTAAGATACTCAATTCGTATGTGGACTGGTACGCGCACGCGATGGGCCCAATCATCTTGATGGAGAAACGTCTATTGGTCGATCGTAGGGCTGCGCCTCCCGGCGGCAATCGCAAGGCTCCATTGCAGCCCAGGGTTCAGGTTATCCCTCCGACGAAAGAGGCCGGAGCTGATCGACCACGGGTGTTGGCCCCTCCGCGTGGACTGCCACTGCCTACTACGGTGGATGCCCCAACGGCGCCCCGTGCTCCGACAAAGACGGTTAAAGCGGCATCGCCGGAGTCGGGTGCAGGAGCGGACATCGGGACTCGCCGCCCGAAAGTGACTGCCAAAACTGGCAAGCGCAAAGCTGCTCCCAGTGGGTCCAAGGCTGGCGGGCAAAAGAAGAAGAAGTCCACTTTATCCCTCGACGCGATTCTTAACTTAGAGTCCGCGGCTCATCCTGCCGAGACTATATGTGAGTATGGCAGCAACGAGGGTTTCGTGGTGGACCCTGAGGACACCAACCTAGCCGCCGCCATTGCAGCTTCGGAGCGATCGGCGAGGCTCGAAGCAATGTTAAGCAGACTCGCTGAGTCAGGTAATCCTCAGCCTCCTTATTTGTCATTTTATCCCACTTTTTATTATTATCTTTAGCTAATATTTGCCTCATTTTCAACAGGTGTATCCACTGAAGAGGCCATTGCTGCCTCTCTGAAGACCTTCCAGGAGGAGGAGAAGAAGCGTACCCTAGCGAGCGTCGGTATGTTTTATCCCTTTCTCTTTTATACGGAAAGTTCGTTATCTTTTTATGATAGTCGACCTGACCTTCTCTTGTTTCTTTACAGGGGTTGTATTAATCGGCGCAAGGACCCTTCCCAAGCCCGTCATCGAAGTCCCAACTCCGTCGAAGCTGCCGCAAGAGCCTCGGCTTGATGCAACAACGAGGGATGCTCTGAAAAATCTGGAGGCATCCCTCTACACGGATGAGGAGGCTTCGCTCAAGGAAGCTCTGATGGCATCTGTCTCATCGGCTCAAGAGGAGCGGAAGCGGTCCAGACGCGAAGCTAAGGCGTGCAGAGCTGCTCTGGCCGCAGGAGCGGGCCCTAGCACTGTTCCTCACGCTAGTACTCCTTCTGAAGAGCCCCCTGTGGCCCTGTCTACCGCTCGTCGGCTAGTTGCGCGCGCGGTTCGGAATGCCAATGATAAATCCGCTTCAGGTAGTACTCCTTTCAGAGCCTTGTTGTATGACTTGTAAAACTATTGGCTTATACATATCTCATCTTGCAGGGTCGAGTCCAATTGAGGGGGAGGCGGAGACGACCGTCGAACCCAAGGGAGCGGAAGAAGCGGTACTCGCCGAACCCGAACCGACAGTGGACAACTTTGTCGAGGCCATGGGGACTGGAGCCGAGATTGAGGAACCTACCGCGGAGAAAGTCATTGATGCCGTACCCGAAGTGGTGGCAGATGATATGATTGTCTCGACCGAGCCGAAGGCGGTAGAGGGCGAGGTACTTGAGGCTGGGGACCTCGTGGTGCCGATGGACGGGGCAGCTGTAATCGCTGATCCTGAGGGAGCAGCAGGTGAGGCGGCCATGATTCCTGAGGACGAGCTAGGCGCTCCTTCTCAGGAATCTGGCAATGTTCCTATCTTGGCCCTCCCTGTCTATGGTTCCCCGCCGCCTGTAGAGCTTGAGAGCATAACAACGGTTCCCCTTGAGTCGGGTGATGAAGCTACAGGCGGTGGTCTTCCGTCAGTGGAGGAAGGGACTGCCTCAGTTTCTGCTGGCAGCTCGTCGGGTAATTTTTTTTTTATCACCAGCATTTCCCCTTTTTTTTTGTATATATCTTGTGATCTCTTCTAACAAACTTGTTCTTGCAGGTGCAGCCAGTACCGATGCTCCACTGCTCGAGGGGGCACCGTCAACTACTGCTTTGGCAGTAGTCACCTCCCCATCTTCCCTTGTACCGTCATGGATGTTGGAAGGTATGGATTTACGACTCATGCATCAATCTTTCAAAAATGCGGCTTTTGTACTAACGTTACACCATTGTGCCTTTGCAGGAGTGCTTTTTGATCACTTGTATCAAGTGTTGCTCCCGCACTTTTCTTTCCCATCCGAACTCGCTTCTCCTTCTAGTGGCGCCGGTAATATCTTTATTTACTCCTTTTTTCTAGCAATGGGATGATTTCTGACTTTCCCTTTTCTTTATTGTAGTGCCACAAATCGAAGGAGGGGATGTAAGCCCTGTCGCGCTACCGGCCCTTCCGGCTCCGCCGTCCGTTGCTGCTGGTATAGTAGATTTCCTTTTTGGTAACCCTTTAACATCTTTTGAACCATCGTTTAACCCTGTTTTGTTTTGCAGCTATTGTTCCGGTTCCGGTCCCCTTCGAGGCTCGCTTCCTTTTACCGGCAGGCCCCTTTCTGAGACGTCCGTCTTCAAAGGGTGCGGTGATGAGTCTAGGCATGCTGAGCGGGTATATTGAAGAGCTCAGCATGGACGCTCTCCCTTCTGCTGTCGATTTCGCTGCGGATGTTAACCCAATGTTAGCGGCGCTCGTAACTTTTCATGACGAGGGCGTCGTTGAATCTTGGGTTAACCACTGCAGGGAGATCGAGGCCTGCTTGTATCGGCTGGAATTGACGCGCCCTGCTCCCGAAGTTTTAGCTCTGAGCGCCCAACGCACAACTTGGCTCGAGCAAAGCACTTCGCACTCCCGCCACTTGGAGCAAGAAGCAGCTCGGAGACTAAGGGAATGCCAAAAGACCTCAAACGAAACGGCCCATCTGCGCGCTGAGGTTGAGGCAAATGCTGCCCAAGTGAAGACTATCTTTGAGGGTCTCTTGGAGCGCATCTCCCATGGGCTAAATTTAAAGAGGAAGCTTGACGTGGCTGAGCGCCATATCCCAAGTCGGGAGGCTGCTTATCAGGGCGTGAGGGAGCAGCTTGCACTGGTCTTGCGGCGACGAGCCCAAGTGGAGGCAGAGTTGACGGCGGTAGCCGAGCAGGAGAAGGCGTGGAAGGAGATATGCGAGCGATTGCTACATCTGTGCAAGACGCTCCCTTCCCAGTAGCTGCCATTGTATCAATATACTTGTAATTTTCTTTTTTTTTTTTGAATAAGATGTATACATTCTTTATTCTTTTATACGATTCGCCATGTACTTGATTGAGTTAATAAATAAAGATACACATTTTTTTTTTTGCAATGTCTTGTATCATTTCTTTGCTTTCTCCCTTCTCTTATTATCAGCATGCTGTCTTGATAAACATGTTTGACAGGTAACAGAGTAAGCATTTTGGTTTCTTCAAGATATAACGATGGCTTAGGCCGCAGGTTCGGATCTGCTGCCTAAGACTTTTCAACTCTATGAGCCGTGAGGGTCTCATAGAGACTTTTCTCCCTACGGATCGAGAGGATCTCGTAAGTGGATTTTCTCCTTAGGAATCGTGAGGATTCCCAAGTGTAGTTTTCTCTCATAGGTCGAAAGGATCTCATGAGAAAATTTCTCCCTCTTACGAGTCGAGAGGGCTCGTGAGCGGTTGTTTCCCTCTTTGTCGAGAATCGACTTCAGAGAGTGAGACCCGTGAATAGTATGCAAGAGACCATTTAGGATTGACTTGCAGGGTCCCATTGTTCAGGAAGCAAGTTTTTGAATCCTTACTGCCCGAGATGTGAGTCAGAAAAGCTCTCGTCACGGAGCGTTTGTATCCGTGAGTTGAGAAGTTTTGCGAGGGATTATTTGTTTCCCAAGCGCTAAGGATTATTTGTGTCCTTGGGGTTTGAAACGAGTCGATGGTTCCTACGGAGGCACTGGTGGCTCTGCGGGTCGACGCGGATCAGGAAGCTCTCGTCAAGGAGTGTTTGTATCCGTGAGTTGAGAAGTTTTGCGAGGGATTATTTGTTTCCCAAGCGCCAAGGATTATTTGTGTCCTTGGGGTTTGAAACGAGTCGAGGGTTCCTACGGAGGCACTGGTGGCTCTGCGGGTCGACGCCGATCAGGAAGCTCTCGTCAAGGAGTGTTTGTATCCGTGAGTTGAGAAGTTTTTTTTTTTTGCGAGGGATTATTTGTTTCCCAAGTGCCAAGGATTATTTGTGTCCTTGGGGTTTGAAACGAGTCGAGGGTTCCTACGGAGGCACTGGTGGCTCTGCGGGTCGACGCGGATCAGGAAACTCTCGTCAAGGAGTGTTTGTATCCGTGAGTTGAGAAGTTTGCTGGGATTATTTGTTTCCCAAGCGCCAAGGATTATTTGTGTCCTTGGGGTTTGAAACGAGTCGATGGTTCCTACGGAGGCACTGGTGGCTCTGCGGGTCGACGCGGATCAGGAAGCTCTCGTTAAGGAGTGTTTGTATCCGTGAGTTGAGAAGTTTTTGCTGGGGAAGTATGGTTTCTTCTTTGTTTACGCCCTTGGATTGTATACAGGGATCGATGTGATCTTAACTGTAGGGCCAAAGTTTTATCATTTTATTTTATTTTATTTTATTTCCGCGATGCTCTATCATTTCAGCTTTTATATCGCGAAGGTCGCGACTGCCCGATCATTTCGGCTATTTTTCGCGGTGCCCAATCATTTCGGCTTTTTATTTTATTTTTACTCGTTGCTTTTTATTACGAGTTGCCCGATCATTTCGGCTGTTTTGCATGCATATATTTTACTTGCTGCTTTTTATTGCAAGTTGCCCTATTATTTCGGCTATTTCGTATGCATGAGCGGCCTACTGGCTTTTTGCCGTAAGCCTGAAATTAGACACCGATTTTGGCATCAGCACCGCTACAACTGGGATATTGCCAGGAGCGAATCATTATTTGCCTCTGTCGTTGTCAAACAAAGAAGGCTTAGCGACCAGGGTTAAGGTTCCGTCGACTAAGGCTTTTTACTTCATGAGCCGTAAGGGTCTCACAAAGTTATTTCTCCCTACAAGTCGTGAGGTTCTTATAGGTGTATTTTCTCCTTAGGAATCGTGAGGGTTCCTAAGTGTTTTGTTCCTTTGTAAGTCGTAAGGATCTTACAGGAGGGTTTTCTCCTTATAAGTCGAGAGGACTTACAAGTGTTGTTTGCTGTATAAGCACATTCCTAGTCATGGATGGGACTTTGTTAGGGAAATATTTATTCGTGCCCGTGGATTGTATACAAGGGTCAATATGAGCCGCTTGTAGGGCAACATTGGAAGTTTGTGGGGGTTTGCTTAAGCACAGGTTTAGGTCTCTGTGACTTAAGGCTTTCAAATCCTATAAGCCGTGAGGGTCCCATAAGAGAGTTCTCCTTACGAGTCGTGAGGATCTCGCAAGCGTATTTTCTCCTTAGGAATCGTGGGGATCCCTAAGTGTGTTGCTCCCTTGTGAGTCGTAAGGATCTCACGCGGGTAGTTTCTCCTTACAGGGTCGAGAGGACCCTATAAGCGTCTTTTAACGAGGTTGCGCCCTTTCGGGTTTTCACAAACACTCGCCGGTAGCCCTGCTGTTTTTACTCACGGAGCCCTTTCGGGTTTTCATCCGTGCCCATTTTGCTTATGGACATACCGTTTTTTTTATATATTCTTTTTATTTTCTTTTTCTCTTCTTTTTTTTTTTTTTTTTTAACGAGGTCGCGCCCTTTCGGGTTTTCACGAACACTCTCCGGTAGCCCTGCTGTTTTTACTCACGGAGCCCTTTCGGGTTTTCATCCGTGCCCTTTTTGCTTATGGACATACCGTTTTTTTTTATTTTATTTTTTTATATATATTTTTTTTTACATCTCGTCAGCCTAGAGGTGCTGCGCTAGTAGTTTCAAGACGTCTCGGTCTGCTATTAGTTTAAGGACATTTCGGTCCAACGTTGAGAGGGCTGGCTACTGCTTATAAAGCCTGAGCTTAGGAAGATAGCGAGCGGACATAGTCGTCATCTATCATTGACCTAAACTAAGGCTCGTTAAGCGTAATATTTCTTTAGGAAGCGACCGTTTATTGGCCTGAAAGGCCTTTCACCGTGCATGTCTATGAGTAGATAGGCCCCGCCCTGGTAGACCTTATCAATGATGTACGGTCCTTCATAGTTTGGCTCAAACTTTCCCCGCTTGGCGCGATTGGGGATCATGGGCCTTTTGACGACTAGCACGAGTTCGCCTTGGCGGAATGTCCTCGGACGGCTCAATCTTTCATATGAGCGCGTCATCTTTGCTTTATAAGCTTCCAGATTTTGCTGTGTTAGAAGCCGGATTTCATCAAGGGCGTCAAGCTCTTCAAACCGAAGGTGAGCATTTTCTTCGTCCGTCAACTCGTAATGGACTGCCACTCGTAGAGAGGGTAATTCTATCTGGAGGGGGAGTACTGCTTCCGTCCCAAATACCAACACGTACGGCGTTGTATTTGTGGCCGTTTTAAATGTAGTTCGATACGCCCAAAGCGCCTCTTGCAATCTTTCGTGCCAATCTCTCTTATTTCGTGACACCGTTTTCTTCATGATCTTCGTCAAGGTCTTGTTGAAGGCCTCAGCTAGACCGTTAGCTCGGGGGTTATAAACTGAGGAATATCTCCAGTCTATATTGTGCTGCTGTGCGAAGCGGCTAATCTTATGACTTCGGTAGGCTGGCTCATTATCAGAGATGATTCTTCTCGGGGTTCCAAACCGGTATATGACATGCGTTCTGAAGAAATGGAGGATGTTCTCCGTTTTTACTTCCCTCAACGGTACCGCCTCTGCCCATTTGGAGAAGTAATCAGTCGTCGCCAATATGAAACGATGTCCCTTTGACGATGCTGGTTCGATGGGGCCGACTATGTCAGTTCCCCACATTTCGAACGGCCAACTAGCCACTGTTGGATGCAGTGGATTGGGATGCTGATGGATGAAGTCCCCATGAATTTGACATGAATGACATTGCTTCGCATATTCGAGGCAATCCTGCATCATCGTGGGCCAGTAGTAGCCCATCCGCTTTATCTTCAACTTCATCTTAGGGCCTGCTTGGTGGGAACCGCAGAGTCCGTCGTGAACTTCTTGGACGACCCTTCTCGCTTCGCCAGGTCCTAAGCATCTCAACCACAGAGAATCGAATGACCTTTTGTACAGAGTATCATTGACGAAGGCGAAAGACAGAGCTCGTTTCGTGAGCTGATGTCTTGTGGACGCTTCTTCAGGTATTCGGTGGAACTTGAAGTAATCTATGAAGACTTCTCTCCAGTCCCCGGTATTTTCCCAGTCTTTTACTTGCAGGGTCGTCTCCTCTTTTGCTCCTTTTTCTTCAGACGATTCCGGAGATATTTCTGTTGGGGCGAGCACTCGACGGCTTTGCACCACGATTCTAACGTCGTCGAGGTTCTCGTCAGCCAGTTCTTTAGCAAGTTTGGCTAGTGCGTCTGCTTTGCTGTTTTCCGCGCGTGGTATGCTTTCCAACGTGTAGGAGGGAATTTGGGTTAGCAGTTGCTGCACTTTTTCACCGTATTTTACCAATTCCGGTTTACATGTTTGGTAATCGCCGTTCACTTGACTGACGACTAGTTGGGAGTCCCCGTATATGAGGAGGCTCTCAATTCCCATATCGATGGCGATCTCGAGGCCTGCTATCAAAGCTTCATATTCAGCTTCATTATTCGTTCTCGGCTCCGTTAAGGAGAAGGCGAAGCGCATTATTCCTCCTTGGGGAGTCACAAAGATGAGTCCCACCCCCGATTTAATCATTGGCGTACTTTGTTTGTGCTTTTTCATAGAAGACGCTACATCGAAGTAAAGCTCCCAACGGGTATCACCACTGTCGATTGCGTCAAACGCATGTCTGTCCGGCAAATCGCAATTTAACGGAGAATCGGCCGGTATGGGATGCTCAGCAAGGAAGTCAGCGATGGCCTGGCCTTTTACTGCCTTGAGAGGTTGATATGTTATGGAAAATTCCATCAAGAGCAGGGCCCATTTAGCGAGTCGTCCTGTTAATATGGCTTTTGACATTAAATATTTGAGAGGGTCCACTTTTGAAATCAGACGGACCTCGTGGGCCAACGCGTAGTGCCTAAGCTTTGTTATTGCGAAGATCAATGCCAGGCAGTGTTTTTCAATGGGAGAATAGTTGCTTTCTGCCCCCAGCAGCACTCGACTTAAGTAGTAGAGCGCCCTTTCTTTCCCTTGATCGTTCTCTTGTGCCCATAATGCGCCTAAGGAACCTTCGAGGGCGGTTGTATAAAGAATAAGAGGCTTCCCCTTAACCGGAGCAGCCAACACCGGCGGGTTCTGCAGGTATTGCTTGATCTCATCCAGTGCGCCTTGGCATTTTTGATCCCAAACGAATGGGGTTCCCTTCTTCATCAGGTGACTATAAGGGCGGCACTTTCCTGAAAGGTTGGCTATAAATCGCCGTATGTATGCGAGTTTCCCTTGGAGAGACCGCAACTGTTTGAGAGTCCTCGGCGGAGGCATTTCCATGATCGCTTTGATCTTTGACGGATCTATTTCAATACCTCGGTGTCGAACGACGAATCCTAGGAATTTGCCCGAGGAAACCCCGAACGCACATTTAAGAGGATTCATCTTCAAGTTGTACTACCGAAGGCGTTGAAATACAGTCTTCAGATGCTCGAGATGTTCCTCGTATGATTTGCTTTTAACCACGAGATCGTCGATATAGCATTCAACGATTTCGTGTATAAGGTCGTCGAAGATCTTCGTCATGGCCCTCTGATAAGTAGCACCAGCGTTCTTCAAACCGAAGGGCATCACCTTATAACAAAATATCCCGAGAGGGGTCCTGAAAGCTGTGTGTTTCTGATCTTCAGGATGCATTTTTATTTGATTATACCCCGATGAGCCGTCCATGAAGGAGAAAACTTCATGAGTAGACGTGTTGTCTATCATCAGCTCGGTGACTGGTACTGGGAAATCATCTTTTGGGCAGGCTTTATTAAGATCCCGGAAATCTACGCATATACGCACCGTCCCATTTTTCTTCATCACCGGGACAATGTTGGCAATCCATTCAGGGTATTGAACTTCCTGGATGAAGCCAGAGTCTATAAGCTTTTTGACTTCGGCGTTGATGCTCATCTCAAGCTCGAGTCGCATTCTCCTCGGCGCTTGTTTGACGGGCTTGATGTCCGGAGATATCGCCAATTTATGTACAGCAATTTCTGGATCTAGTCCCGGCATTTCGAAATAGTTCCATGCGAAGCAATCTTTGTGTTGTAGAAGCACATCCTTCAACGCAGTCACCCTTTCTTCAGATAACAGCTCGCTGATGAATGTTGGTCGCGGGTCATTTTCCGTCCCCAACTCAATTTTCTTGAGATTATCTGCAGTGGTGTGGATTCCATCCTCCAGTTCTTTCGGAGCTGGGGGAAATTCTGAGATTACCTCATCGCTGCTGTTTTCAAAGCACCAAGGGAAGTCGTTCATGTCCTCGGATTCTTCTTTTAATATTGTTACCACGTGGCAAGTGCGAATTTTCTGCCAATCCCAATGCGGAGTTGGTTTTTCTTTTGCAGCCTCGGGTTCGTGCTTCTGTGGTGGTGCTACCCTCCAGTTATCAGAAAGCGCGAATTTGCCTAACTGATATTGGTCCTCAACCCAATTCTTAAAGGTGAAACAATCTTCAAGCGGATGCCCTACTACTCGATGGTAAGAGCAATAATTTGGGTTGGAGACTTCGCCTGCTTGCTCAGGGTGTTTAGACTCTGGCAGAGTAAGCATTTGATGTTTTAGAGCAAGATCAAGTATTTTCCTTGTTTTGTTCCGAGGAAACGAGTATGCTCGACCCATTTTCTTCATAAGGGCTAGGTCAATAACGCTCGACTCTCGTATGCGTGGCTTCTTAGCTCTGTCTTGTGGTTGTCGAGCACCTTTTCGGCCCCTCGACTTGTTTTCGCTTTCGCGTCGAACCCTTTTTGTAGCAGGCTGACGTGGGGTAACATCTTCGTTCTTTACTGCCTGTCGAAGGAGACGCTGTGTCTTGGCTTTCTCATAGATTGCCATTTCACGATCGTGATCATCTCGGGCTTTTTGACTCGCATCCTTTATAAGTTTGCTCATCTGGTCTTCAGACGATGGACTGGGAGGTCTTGCATCAGGAACTCTTGCTGATTCAGGATTAGCGTCTTCCCATTGAGCGTCCGCTTCTTCATCAAAGTCATACATGGCATAACAGCTGTTTATTAACTCCCGTTTCTTTGGCCGGATGTACCCGAGCCCTTTTGTTTCCGTTCTCCCGTTAGGCAGTTTGCATTGAGTTCCGGGAACGTTCCAGACCTTGTCATAGAATTTGGCTTTTCTGATGGTCTGTGTGAAGGACATCCCTTGGCGTTTCAGCAGTTTCTTCAAACCTTCGGTATAATATCTGGGAAGACGGATAGGCTGAAGCTTGTCGAGCGTGGGATCCGCGCCATGCCAAATTTCTTTTTCCACCTTGTTTTCTTCATAACGGTAGAATAGGATTGCCTTCTCGCCTTTTCTTCCGGGAGGGATATAGAATGTCTGCAATTCTTCTACGCTGTTGGTGTCGAGTGCATCCAGTTCTTTGTAATGTTCAAGCGGCACCATGGTTACCTGCAGACTTCGCTCTTCATCAGTGGAAATCTGTATTGAGGGCCGAGCGGGGAATACAGCATGAACTTCATCCTCTGAGTCACTACCGAAGATCAATGAAGGAACAGATGGTCCTGGCCTGGTGGACTGGGACGGACCTGAATAAATTATATCCTCCTCCTCCTCGGTGTCACTGCCGAAGACAGGGATGGTTGCGTTAGTTTTGTTCTCCGGTTTGTGACACCTTTCCGTGTCTTCGAAACTCGGTAGGAAGTATTTGGCATCTTCATACTTGCGAACTTCGTTCACGGAAAATGGATTCAACTCTCCTGCCACTGTGTACTCGAGGCCGTCCCTAGAATACTTCATGCACTGATGCTGTTTAGAAAGGATGATATTGTATTCGTGTAGCCATGGTCGGCCGAGCAGAGCATTGTAGCACGTCTTGGCGTCTATAACATGGAATTTGATGTCTGTGACGAGCACCCCGAAGCGTAGCGTCAATATCACAGATCCAAGAGTCTTTGAGGATTGAGAGTCGAAACCGGAGATGGTGATTTTGTTCCGGGCGAGGTGTTGGACACTCATGCAAATCTCCTTTAACACTCGCACATTGAGTAAATTGACAGACGATCCGTTATCGACCAAGATTTTTCCTATCTTTATGTCATGGCAGTATCCCGAGACATAAAGGGGGCGATTGTGTTCACACGTCCCGAGGAGAAGGTCTTCATCACCAAAAGCAACGTCGGCTGTGTGCACCTCTTCCAATTCATCCTTCATCTTTTGTTCGGCTAAGAAGGCTTGGAACTGGTCCGGATCCTGTAGGGCCTTAATCAAAGAATCCCTCGCCTCTTTTGATAGCAATAGGGCATCGAGAATGCTGAGTTGTGAGGGTAGCTTTCTCAGATGCGCCAAGACATTGTAATCTACTTTATTCCTTTTTGGGGGATTCTTGGCGGTTAACTCTTCCGCAACTTGGTCATCCAAAGCGATGTCTTCAGAGACCTTCTCTTTCCCTTTGTTTTTCTTATTCAAGGGTCCGAGGTTCTTTTCGGGTAATGTTCGATTGCGCAGCTGTATATTCTCGCAGGCCTTTGGTTCTTTTTCTTTTCCCGAAGTGGATTCTTCGAAGAGGGGACCAAGCTCTAGCTCTTCATCGGAGTCGCTCCCAAATGTAGGCACTTGTGACTCGGTAGTGTTAACCATGTGACAATTGCCGGCAGTTCTTTCAAGTTCTTTAGTCGTATTTCTTTGCTCTCGGCGAATTTTACGTTTTTCCCGTTTAAATCGTTGTCGATTAGCGACGTATCCTTGCCACCATCCATTGAAAGCTTTGCAATCTTGGGTGGAATGTGAGACCTTCTGATGGTATAAGCAATAAGAGGGGTGCATTTCTACCGCGCCAGTAACTTTTTCTTCAGAGGGTGGTAGCTTCATGCCCATCGATATGGCCTTAGCAAATTTCTTTTTTATCTTGAATTGGCTTTTGTCAGTGGTGGAGGCATTTTGCTCCAACGGGATCATTTCGGCTCCTTCCTCAAGTCGCTGACGCTTGGCCCTTTCGAATATAGCCGTCTCGCGTTCTCGATCAGCCTTGCTTTTCAACCGTGCTTCATTAAGAAACGCGCTAATCATTTCAACCGGTAACCCTGGGGTTCTTGATTCGGCATTTGCCCCCAGCGTTTCAGTGCCAGAAGTTCCTTCATCGTTCGTGGTCGAATGGGAGATCATATGACAGCTTGCTACATATTCGTCAGACTCAGCCGATGAACTTTCTCCTTCATCTTCTTTTTGGAAGACGTGATCAAGGAAATCTTGGAGCGTAATGGGAGTTCGCGCCTTTTGGTTATATTCATCCAGCGCGTCGATTCGCTTTTGTAAGTCCGTGCGCTTGTCATCAGGCTTCACGGGCTTCTTAGATTTCTTCTTCTTCTTTTTCGAAGATTTTGACGGCTGGCTATGAACGCTTGAACTACCACCATTGGTCTTCGGAGTCGGTCGTGGCTTCAACATCCCCTCGATAACCTGCGGTTCCAAGGGGTTCTTCCACTTGACCGCTGGACAGGTTTGAAGATCATTTAGCATTCTCCTCGTTTTGGCTGATAATACAACCTCCCAGGGAGCCTCTTCAATGACGGAGCACGTTGCCCCTGGCGTATTCGTCCCCTTATAGGTGTGGGGCTGCGGAGGGTTCACCTTCCATTTGTCAGATAGCGCAAATTTGCCCTGACGGTACTGATTCTCCAGCCAATTTTTGAAGACGTAACAGTCTTCGATTGGATGTCCCAACACTCTATGATAAGGGCAGTAATTAGGATCGTTAACGTCACTTGGTTGCGACGGACGTTTTGGATCTGGCAGATTTATGAGCCTGTTGCGCAATGCCAGCTCGAATAACCTCCTTGTTTTATCACGGGGGAAGGAGTAAGCACGTCCCATCCTGTCCTCAAGGGGTACGTACGGGCGTGTATTATTTGGACGAGCAACCGGCTTCGAATCGTTCGGTTGTTGTTGGGCATTAGCGACGACGATCGCTTTTCCCTTTCCTTTGTCGTTTCGGGAATCCGGCTTCGGGAGAGGGGGTTTATGGCCCATCTGGTCCATCTGCGCCAATTTGTCGATCAAAGCCTGGAAGGAAGTCGGCTTGAAGAACATCATAAATTGTGAAATGGTTGCTTGTGGATCGAGTGTTCCAACAAACATTCCCACCGCAGGGGCTTCTTCTATGCGCTGTTCACACTTAGACCATAGATTACGCCACCGTATAGCGTACTGAACCCATGTCTCGCCGGGTTTTACCCTGGCATTGATCAGTGCCGTCATCGGGGTACGCTCGCTGGCACTTGCAAAACGTTGGGTGAAGAGCAGCTCCATCTCCACAAAGGTTTTAATAGAGTCGTTGGGGAGCTCGGAATACCACTCGAAAGCCGTATCTGATAAGCTTCCAACAAATTGGCGCAGTAACAACTTGTCGTCGCCGCCTGTATTACCACAAAGCGCCCTGAACTGGGCAACATGTTGATGGGGATTGCCGGTCCCTTTGTAAACATGAAATTTGGGAATCGTGTAACCCGGCGGGTACTTGATTTGGTCATACCAGCCCGGATATGGCCGTCCCGTTTTTACAACGTGGCCGGCTGCTTCGGCCGCCTGATGCACCCGTATTTGTTGAGCAATATATTCATCCAAATCAGCTTTTGATATGGTATCCTCTTTAGCTGCGGATAGAGCCGGTGGAGGATTCGATGTCTCTCCCCTATCATCTTCAAGAATGATCGGGGGATCTCCAACAGGTGGATCTGGTTGAATCATCATACCCACCACATCCTGGAACAGGAGGGCCATTTTCTTTATGTTGGCTGCCTGTTCCGCAGCCTCTTTGTCTCTCTTTTCCAGTGTTCGGCGGAGGAACTCAGCGTCGGTCTCTTCCTCTTGGCGTTCATCTAAGGACGTCTCAGGATTCTCTTTTGGCCCCGTGAGTGCAGCCATTGTAGTCATCATCTCCTAGAGCTTTTGTTGCTGCTCCTGAGACTTGGTCATTGACCGGGTAAGCGGTCGGTGGCCCGTAGAAGTACGACTTTCTTCTTTTCCCGAAGCCATATAGACCGTATGTACTATCATGCCCCCTGACTTGGGGCGTTTAGGTTCGCCGCTTTTAGATTTTGTCATCGTCGCGGGAGCTTTCTCTGGTCTTTTCCTTTTATGGACCTTTGAGGTTGAAGGAGCCGTTGAAGTGGGGCTCCTAGCATTTGTTTCCCCCTGCCGTTTAATGGGGTGGTTCTTGTCTTTTTCCACCTTCGCCCTTTTCTGGCGACGGAAGTGGTCTGAGTCAATCACGGAGTCTTGAACTCTCCGCCAGACTTTATAAATTTTGGACGACAGCCGTTGAGAGGGCTGTTCTTGTTTTGCCTCCGGAGCTTTCTCCACGGGCGGAGGAGATCTTTTCAATACGGCGATTGGGGAGTTCTTTCTCACTTTCCTCAGTAATTCAAAGCTGTTCCCAGTTGGAACAGCAGCATTGACCTCCGCCACTGGAGCAGGCGGGGTTAGCCCTGACGGGGAGTTGCCCCCTGTTTTCCTTACTCGCTGCCAATGACGACGTCGCGCACGGCGAGTCATTGGGATCGGCTCGGAAATCGGGATAGTTTCCTGTTGCCCCCTGTTTGGGTGTGGGGCAGCTGCCAATGTCAGCCTATCAAAGACTGATGCTTTCTGACCAGCTGAAGGAGGAGTAGGAACCGTTAATCTTGTGAAGACTGACTTTCTGATAGGAGAAGCCGCTTCAACGACTTCCGAAGCTGTGGCCGTTGCCCTCTTTGGGACAGCCACTTTATGATCCTGACCTAGCCTGGTGAAAACAGAGGCTGTCATCTTAGTAGCGGGCGACCCGTTGACAGGGGTCATGGTAGCAGTGAGCCGGTCGAACACCGACTTCTTGTTCGCTTCTGGTGCGGATATCGGCATGGAGAAGCTTGTAGGCGGGACCATGGTCCCGAAGAACAAGCCGGTGGTGGCTTGAGTCACCTGGTCTACCGGCAGAGTCAGGAAGGAAGCCGCTTGGGGCCCATATGCTACACCTCTCGGTGAGGTGGAACGTCCGCTGCAATGGCACTTCGAGCAGTTGGTGCAGTTGGTGGCCATTGGATCTTGAGTTCTGCGCCAGACAAAAGACCAAATCTTAGCAACTTGAAATCCGAGGACAACCATTTAACAAACCGCGATTGGTTCACGAAGACGACACACGAAGTGTGGAGTGGAAAGAGGAAAAGGTCCCACCGGGCGTGCCAGAATCTGTTCCCCTCCGAAAGACGGCGACGACGTGAAGACGTCTTGCCTGAAGTTCGGGGCAGATGCTATTTGGTTTTATCCGTCTATCTCTCCGAAG
Source organism: Agapanthus africanus (assembly GCA_030015575.1). Lineage (NCBI taxonomy): Eukaryota > Viridiplantae > Streptophyta > Magnoliopsida > Asparagales > Amaryllidaceae > Agapanthus > Agapanthus africanus. The sequence continues at coordinate 300,407,865 of CM057343.1, read as the reverse complement.
ATGCCGAGTTGATTTACGGCACCGTATATCGGAGGTTTAGACGGATACGGCCGATGTAGCAGACTTCGTCAGATTCCCCCTCAGGGTGAGGGGTTTTTGATTGTGGGGACGCTCTTCCCTGCAGGCGCAAGCCCCTGCAGTTAATTACGCTACCGCATCGCGGTAACAACTTTCTCCTTCTCCAGAATTTCACTTCGTGTCGTGTGTGTTTGTTTTGTTTGTGGTTGCCCGTGGATTGTGTACGGAGACTGAGTAATATCGTCACCCGTAGGACGTGGATTAGTCCAAATCCGTATTTGCTTAGATTTGGGTTTGGTGTTTTTAGTTTAAGGATGCATTAGTCGCGTTGCGACTAAGATCAACTTAAATGTTCATCAAGGATACGCTAGTCCTGTTTTGGACTAAGATCGACTTGACGTAGTGATTGATTTAATTATCCGGCCGTCGGGACTCGTCACCTCTCTGACGTCGTTGAGGGATTACAACGACATACGTCTGAGGAGTTCCGAGATGTACCCTTGAACCAAAGTTGGTTTGGGATTTTATTGTTTATTTAGATGTCTAAGGACACGTTAACCATATTTGGGGTTAAGATCAACTTAGACGGGACCGTTTAGATCTGATAAAAGAGCGTTTGGGCCCTATCGTGTCAGTTTAGGGACGTAACGGTCCATATTCCAGTTTAGGGACGTGGTGGTCCATTATTAGTTTAGGGACGTTTCGGTCCGTCACCAGTTTAGGGACATAGTGGTCCGTCATTAGTTTAGGGACGTTTCGGTCCATCATTAGTTTAGGGACGTTTCGGTCCGTCGCCAGTTTAAAGACGTAGTGGTCCATGTTCCAGTTTGGGGACGTGGTGGTCCGATATTAGTTTAGGGACGTTTCGGTCCGATATTAGTTTAGGGACGTTTCGGTCCGATTTTAGTTTAGGGACGTTTCGGTCCGTCGCCAGTTTAAAGACGTAGTGGTCCATGTTCCAGTTTAGGGACGTTTCGGTCCGATATTAGTTTAGGGACGTTTCGGTCCGATATTAGTTTAGGGACGTTTCGGTCCGATATTAGTTTAGGGACGTTTCGGTCCGATATTAGATGAGTGGTCGTTGGGACCCGTCGCCTCTTTGACGTCGTTGAGAAATTACAACGACAGATGTCAAAGGAGTTCGGAGATGTACCCTCGGACCGGTCGTGACTTGGTTTATGAGAGGCATTTAATTTAAGGACTTACAGCCAGAATTGGGTTAAGTCCAATTTTTATTTTAGGCTCTGCCCGATTAAAAGAATCAACCTAAACAGGGCTCTACCCCTTCATTATTTTGCAATCTGATTTGGGCCAGGCCCTTTTAAATAATGAGTTACAAAAAACTCAGGAATTTTCTGAACAGGGCTTTGCCCTTTTATTTTTCTGCAATTGGGCTAGGCCCTCTTAAGTAATGAGTTACAGAAACTCATGAGTTTTCCAAACAGGGCTTTGCCCTCTTATTATTCTGCAATTGGGCCAGGCCCTTTTAAATAATGAGTTGCAGAAACTCAATAATTTTTTGAGTTGGGCCAGGCCCTTTTGAATGATGAGTTGCACTTGTGCAGAAATTCAAGAATTTTCTTGATTTGAGAACAAAAAGTGCATAGCACTCTTGATCTAAATTTAGATCAAAGGAAAACAAGTTCTTCTTGTTTTCCTTGATTTTACAGAACCAAGGGTTCATATCAAGTGCAAGGCACTATTTATTATTCTTTGATTTTTTAGAACCAGGGGTTCATATCAAGTGCAAGGCACTATTTTTCTTTTTTCTTTTATTATTCCCTTTTTAATTTTCTGTTCTTCAGAAATTTTACCTTCTCTTTTATTCTTGATTAATCTTCAAGAGCTTTTTTTTTTTTTAGAAGTTTATCCTTCTCTTGATGATTCTCTCTTATGATTCTCCTATTTTTTCCTTTTTTCTTTAATGAGGTCTGGGCTCTTATTTATAGTGTTCACAAATTTGTTAAATTTGTTACCAAGATCTTTCCTGAATAATTTTGGGAATTTTCCCACCATTGGATCTCTGATCCAAGGGTCTCTGTTTTACAGAAGAACAGAAAAGATTTACTTAAATTTTCATTCAGTTGCTGCGCAACTCACCAGCGCGTGACACGTGTCGCGCATCCGTGCGCTTGCGCAGTTACGATTGCGCAACTGCGCAGACACGTGTCGCGCATCCGTGCGCTTGCGCAGTTGCGATTGCGCAACTGCGCAGACACGTGTCGCGCTGCCATGCATTTGCGCAGTTGCGATTGCGCAACTGCGCAGACACGTGTCGCGCATCCGTGCGCTTGCGCAGTTGCGATTGCGCAACTGCGCAGACACGTGTCGCGCTGCCATGCATTTGCGCAGTTTAAGTTTTAATTTTGTTTTCTGAAGAGCCTTGCTCTGATGGGACGCACTGTCTCGGGCGTTACGCCGCCGAATCACCTTCTGCCATGTGGCAAATTGCGCGCTGCGCACGGAAACCGAAGCGTTGCTTCGAATTTTGAATTTTCAAAATTCAGTAGAGCCTTGCTCTGATTGGGGGAAACAACGTACAATACGAGGAAGACAACCTTACTCTCTGCTACCTTCTTGTAGATACAAGGTTCATCTGGGTATTTGACGAAATCAAACTCTTTGATAACGACGTCAAAGCAGATGTTCCAACTCCGCGATGCTTGCTTTAATCCATAAATGGATTTAAGCAGCTTGCACACCTTCGCGCTGCTCCCACTATCTACGAAGCCCTCTGGCTGAGTCATGTACACGCACTCTTCTAAATCACCATTTAGAAAGGCGGTCTTAACATCCATTTTCCAGATTTCGTAGTCATGATATGCCGTGATGGCAAGCATGATCCGGATGGATTTAAGCATAGCCACTGGAGAAAAGGTTTCGTCATAGTCCACACCTGGTCTTTGACGAAAACCCTTTGCTACAAGTCTAGCTTTGAAAGTTTCCACTTTCCCATCTACACCAAGTTTTTTCTTGAAGATCCACTTGCTCCCGATGGGTTTTACCCCTTCAGGAGCAACATCCAAAGTCCATACTTTGTTGGTGTACATGGATTCCATCTCGGACCGCATAGCATCCAGCCATTTCACTGAGTCTTTACTCGTGATGGCCTGCTCGAAGCTAGTTGGGTCATCATCCTCCATGATGCAATCCTCGCTCCCACCATCCATGAGAAAACCGTAGTATCTCTCAGGTTGGCGAGGAACCCTACTAGATCGGCGGAGAGGCTGGGGTTCGTCGGGTACTACTGAATCCTCTGGTTCTACCAAGTCTTCTGTTATAGTTTGTGTCGCTGGAACCTCTTCCAGTTCTACCTCAATGCCACTTATCTGTTTCATAAGAAAACTTTTTTCTAAGAAAGTGGCATGTCGAGAAACAAACACTTTTTGTTCCTCGGGATGGTAGAAGATATACCCTTGTGAATTTTTGGGATATCTTATAAACTTACATAAGACTGATCTTGCCTCGAGCTTGTCCGGATTTTGTCTTTTGACATAGGCTGGACAACCCCATATCTTTATATAATTAAGATGTGGTCTCTTCCCTTTCCATATCTCATATGGAGTGGTAGGCACTGATTTGGTAGGAACTCTATTCAATAGGTCCATGGCTGTCTCAAGCGCATATCCCCAGAAGGAAATAGGTAACTCAGCTGTACTCATCATAGAGCGCACCATATCTAATAGGGTGCGGTTCCTCCGTTCCGATACACCGTTGTGCTGTGGTGTATATGGAGGAGTTAGCTGAGAGAGAATCCCATTCTCTTTTAGGAAATCCAGGAATTCATTGCTCAAGTATTCACCTCCTCAATCAGATCGAAGGATTTTAATACTTTTTCCGGTTTGGTTTTCGACTTCTTGTTTATATTCTCTAAATTTCTCAAAAGCTTCTGATTTGTGTTTCATCAGGAACACATATCCGAATCTAGAGAGATCGTCAGTGAATGTAATGAAGTACGAAGAACCATCCCTGGCATGTGTAGACATGGGACCGCATACATCACTATGTATTAGTCCCAAGAGTTCTATAACTCTTTCTCCGTGTCCCGTAAACGGAGTTTTGGTCATCTTGCCTTTGAGACATGACTGGCAAGTGTCATAGATGAAAATTCAAACGGATTTAAATATCCATCTTTATGCAACTTAGCTAGTCGTGTCGCATTGATGTGACCGAGTCTACAATGCCACAAGAAGGATTCGTTCAGTTCTGAACTCTTTCTCTTATGTGTGTTTGTTATGCTCAGAACTGTTGATTGATTTAGAACATAAATGCAATTGCACAACGTGCCTGATCCAACCAACTTTTGGTTACGGAAAATGTTCATAACATTGTCCTGTAATACAAAATTATATCCCTCTTTACTCAATAAAGAAACCGATATAATGTTGCATATCAGGTTCGGCATGTAATAGCATTCGTTCAGAACCAATGTATTACCAGTTGGTAATATAAGGTGATATCCCCGACAGTCTTAGCTGCAACAATTGCACCATTTCTAACTCTAATGTCTTTATCACCTTCTCCAAGTTCTCTACCTTTCTTAAGCCCATGTAACTGATTACATATATGGGATCCTGACCCGGTATCTAATACCCAGGACATAGAGCAAATGGAGAAACAGTTCTCTGTAACGAACACACCCGAAGAAAATGCATCAACATGTACTTTCTTCATTCGGGTGGCATGGGAATCCTGGTATTCCCCTATATCCTGTTCAGTCCTATAACTCTTATAGGAAAGAACGGAACCAACGTTTCCCAGCACAGTATAACATGCGGGTTCGGTCAATACATCCATATTATTATCTTTATTAGGGCATGACATGGTCGCTACCTGGAGAGAGAGAGAAGAAAACACTTTAGCGTATGCTCTTGCAAGATCAGATTGGTTATTATCTTATCTAATCAGGATGGCTCCCACTGTTTTTATCAAATCTTCCTTCAAACCCTAAAAGGAAAGACTAGCCGGGATTAATTACACACTACAAGTTCGCCAATCTTTCAGCCAGGCCAGTGTCGGTACTTTGAGGGAGGTCCCCCGTGCTTTCGCACGAACCTAATTAATATAAACCTCATTTTCCCAGAGGCGTAACCCCGTTGACACCTTTCTAGACACCTACTTGATCAGCTAATTGCAATGTGTAAAACTCTCCCAGGAGTAACTCTTACTCGCAGTGGGTATCGGGATCCAACTATCTTATAGAAGGTATGCAATCTCATTGCAAATTTCAACACTTGAAATTCCCGATAATATTTTGCCCCTAGCGTGCTATGACCTTGACGCATGCCAAACAACCCATAGTCCGCTTGTCAAGTTCAACCCGTACAATTCATGATCGAATTAAACCCACCCGTACGACCCTTGACGCATGCCAAACAACGCCGTATGAATACCTTAATCCAATCGCATCTCATGCTACAGATAAGTAATAATCAGCTACCGTACACTACGCCTTGACGCATGCCAAACAACCGTAGCACGAATACTGAATATTACATATCTGAATTGACGGAGGGCTACGCAGGTTTTTTCTGAAAAACCATGAGCGTAATGAACTTGATATCGTTGTAGAATCAAATGAAGTTTTGAAATGGAGTGATTTTGAGGCTTTTCTAGTTTTGCTAAAGGGGTCACTCCCGGTGAAGGGATCGTCGGCCCTTTCCTCGTCGAATGAGGTGCGGGATATATCATATATATCACTGTGCAAAGCAGAAACTATAGAAGCAATCAAAAGCAGACCGAGTGTGTAGCATCTGCCAGTTATTGCTAAAGGAGTCACTCCCGGTGAAGGGATCTCGGTCCTTTCCTCATCGAATAAGGTGCTGGGTATATCATATATACCGCTATGCAAAGCAAGAACTGTAGCTACCTGTTTTGTTTAAAATCTGATTCTACAACATCATTTGGTTTCTTTTATTTCATTAATCACATTAATGAAGTCCCATCATTTAAATACCTAAACATCACAGATAAATACGACGTACACTTATGCCATCCGCATTCGCCTCGATGTCCCCTCGTGCACCGTTAGGTTAGGTAACTAACGGCAGAGCAGGGCGGGGCTAGCGCGGGTGTAAAACATAAGTAACGTCTATATAATATATCATATATACTATATACTGTATCTATCACAGAACATCACATGATCACATCACAGATATCGCAGCAGAAGAAACATATGAAACATTGGATATACTAGGACGTCCGTGTTTTCAATACGAGCCAGTATAAAACACGGATTCCACAGTCGTGATGAATAGCCATTCCCACACCCCTAGACCCCTACGAGAGCGGCAAGCAACCCTACCAATTCTAGCGTTAGGAGACCCGGACTCGACTCCTCGAGATGGTCTCCCACTGGACCCTAGAACCCGGTTACCTGTGCTCCCCTCCTTGGGTCTATCCTAGTGCAGAAAAGTAAATAATATACAAAGGGTGACAGCTTCCGCAACCTGGAAGTGCCCTAAATAAAAGAATATTATATACAAGTTTTTACATGAATGAAAATGAAAAAAACACTCATCTCACATAAAAAACCCCCGGCTATTCAAACACGACAATCCAATATAACATATCCATCAACACATAACATCACATGTCATCAACGTAAGTAAATATGCACATCCCAATTGTCGTTGACATATAGCAACGAAACCGGCGATATCACATATTACACTTACGGTCACAGAAAAGAAAGTGTAAAACTACAACAGTTGGAATCCGCAACCTCTTTAGACATTGCATGCCTAACAATTATAAACCCCGCATTTTAGTCCCATTATCGAAAACTCTTTTCAATATGAAGTGAGACTAAACCGCTAGATTTATAATATTCATTCAGTTATCTCATAACTGTTTGTGAATTCCAATTATTGTATCCCATTTCGGATAAATAGAAAATATTAAACTTTCCGATCGAACATTCGAACACCCAAGTTTTCCCGAAACCGTTCAACACATGAAATAAGTTCAAAGACATTCACTTCATGCCTCAGTACCAACGGTCCAGCCGTAGAAGGGTCAAGCCAACGCCTCACATGTGGCACGCCGTATTGCCCCAAACCCTAAGGTTCAAAGGGCAGTTCAAGACAGTCACATAATCGAGTTAAGGTTTGTTTTCTTCTAGAGGGACCATCGCGTTACTTGCACTACTCAGAACGTCCTTAAACCACAGAAAAATCCAACACTTGGAAATTTTCCGGCAGGGGAAAAATTGGGTATTTATATCCGGTCGAACTTTTTAACATATTCCAAAATATCCGGAAAGCCACATAGACAAAGTCTGATAATCCAATCGAATCTACAAACTCCTAATACAACCCAGAAAACTCAACTCTTGAGTTCAGATTAAAAATTCCCAAGAAAACCAACACTGCAACATAGGAATTACTGTGCAAAATTGAACAACAGAGGAGACTAGATGGCCGCGGAACCGCCGCATTAGGCATGCTAATGCCGCGGTTCCGCCGCGCTTCAATAGCATTAGGCTATCGAATTTCACAGTAACTCTTACAATCGCCTGCTGATTTTTCTGCATATTTTTAATATGGAAAAAACCCAGTTTTTGAAAAAAGTCCAGAGAGCAAGTTTGGGATTAGGGTTTCGATTCGTTCGGATTTCAAACGTCGTCTACACTTCACCTAAGGCTCTAGCTAGGCTCTGATACCACTGTAGGGTTCCTAGGCACACTATAGAGGTCTCACAAGGCATCAACCATGCCAATTTCAAATTTTATGGGTGCCGAGAAACCCTAATACGGATCGTCGACTAGAATTCTAGGCGAAACATTAAACTAGTTAACGATTTAACTAAAGGAGAGAGGCTACAACCTTTGTAGATCCGTTTCTCCACTTCCTTAGCTCCACGTAGGCGTCCTCTCGCTGTCCATCTCGAATCCCGAACTCAATCGTCGGCTTCATCGGAGAAAAGGGCGGGCTCGGTCGTCGGCTTCGTGCCGAAGATGATCTACGTCGAGGCATCACAAGTTCAAGCTCCAACTTCACCAAGTTGTGAAACTTGTGAAGAAAACACCCTATACTACTTGGCAAGAGGTAGAGGATGAAGAAATAGGAGGTCGGTTCACTTTAGAATTGGATTTCTCACTCTTTTTCTCAAGGTGCCATTGATGAAGGCAAGGTTTTCTTCATGAAGATGAAGAAGAAGAAGAAGATAGAATATGATAAGTATCTTTTAAAAGAATAATAAAAATGAATACTTATCATCTTCTAACCTTGGTTAAGTGTAGAGAATAGACCATGGTCAAGTGAGAATGGTTAGGGTTAAGCATGAAGACAAAATGGTCACTTGGTCAAAGCTTCATGAAGCTTCAACAAGCTTCATGATAAAAAGAAACCATTTTGTTTTCTTATATCTTTTTCTCAAAAAGGAAAAGATAAATAATTAAGTGAAAATAAGAAACCCTAACCATTCACTAAACATGGTTTAAGTCTTAACACAAATCCAAGTGAGAATGTATCATCAAACATGATACAATCAAGTGCACACAAAATATATCACATATACAATGTGCTATACAAGTGAGAAAATCCCTTTAACGTGAACCAATACTAGTTAATTCAAAGTAATATATCAAATATATAATTATACATTAAATCATTAAATCAACACTTGATTCAATGATCCGGTCATGTCGCACATAACCGACTAGTATACAATGTATCGATTTATCGAATCAATGATTCGATAACTAGGTTATATCGCATACAACCAATCGAAACATTCATCGCGAGAATGGAATACGGTATCACATACACGCATTATTCTCGGTCCTGCACATATCTCATATGCGCTCCTATTTCGTTTCGCTTGAGCCAGGAAACCTCTGTGTAGGACTCTAAAGACTCGTCAATACTCCGGCAGCAGATGATGATCATATCAAGCACCCACAAGCCGCAAGCGGTTTGCTAAACGTAACGGCCATCCGGGTATTGAGCGATCAGAAGATTGACGAGCTAGCCCGCTCACACTCCTGTGAATCCAACCAGTAACACTTACCGTACAGTCCGGTCTGTTCGTCTGATATGTCGTATATCAAGTCTAGGGGTGGTAAACGTCAGACCCTAATAACCGATAAGTCGTGCCGATGTGAGGCTCATAACGGGTCGAGAAACTACTGGTAACACTTACCAGCAAATCTCTAATCAGCCCTGGCCAGGGACTTCCCTGTTACGGCCAATCGAGCACAGCGCAACATCAACCCCCAATACCGGGAGAAACGAAACCCCTCCTATCGCTCATTGCCTCCATGTGACTCGGGACTGTACCCAAAGACCACCGTTTTGCACGCCCTCATGGACGTGGTAAGGTGGAGATCAAAGCACAGTGGGAATCACACAAGACTCCATGACGATCTCGGGTCTACAGACTAACCTGCACAAGTGTCACCTGAGAACTGCCATCTGACGTGAGGTATAATACTATCTGGGAGTTCTCGGCGAGTCCGTCCAGTGTACCCAGTCTGCACTGAGCACCCGTATATCATCTCTGATGTCAAACACCAATGGATATGGGATCATCCATCGCCCATCTCATGGGTCGAGAAGCGTATACGCTAGTCTACTCTGGTGTATCGATGCCCCGTCTCGATACACCCACGACTAGGGACCTTGAAGGATGTATCTATAGACTACCATGTCCCCACTAGTATGATCTGCATCACAGTCCAGGTAGTCAAGTACACATCCTAAGGGCTTTACCAACATGTAACTATAAGACAGTGCAAAGAGACAAGTGTACATGTTAAGATAAAGAGTAACCAGATAGCATACTATCATATCGAGCAAGAAAGTCATCTCAATATATGTCCAAGCATCCAATATAATATACATCATCTGTACAATACTGGCCTCTAGGGCATACATACAACTAACAGATATACATCTACTCACCTTGCCCTTGTCTGCCGAAGTCGATGCCACTATCCTCTTCTTCATCATCTGAAGTTCACGTGAGGGGTACCTATACGCAAACATATATAATATCGTAAACCGAATCACGGACAAAACCAAAACAGCGCACGAACGTGCATAGGTTAAAACCTATGACCCGCTCATGCAAAAGAACTAAATATCACTCGATATCGGCGTACAAACGCCGATTGATCGAGATAAAGCACCAACATACAACTCGTAGTTCCAAAACTCATTATTTATAATATAAAATAGGGTTTAATTCATCAAAACCTTAAAATCGATCAAATCGTTCTATTTCGCAAAAACCTAGAAAGCGTCAATTAACCGTTTTACTTCAAAACTTGATGTTTAAAAGAAACTAATGGCCATAATATTCATTAAATATCATAACTAGATTAGATAAACCATTTCCATAATTTGATCTCATCAATTTGTATAAAACCCAAAATTCTAGTTTGCATAAATATCAAATTTTAATACTTTTTAAAGAAAAATTCACAATTCAACAACTAAGCTAGATTTTGCATATTTTAAATTGTTAACCCACTCATGAAAATCTTAATGATGCACTAAAAATCCTAACTAGATTTTAATCCCACAATTAAATTAATTACTAAAAACCTAGTTAACAATTTAGCATAATTATCAAAATTTTTAAACTAACCATTAACAACTAGTAACCAAATTAGGTTTTACATTCAATTAATATGTTAGTATACCCATTAAAACCATGAATCATTGATAAACATCATCACTAGAATTTTATCTCACCAAATTATATAAATTATAAAAACCTAGTTTGCAAAAAGGGCATATTTAGCATAATTTCCAACTAACAATTTGAAATTAATAACTAGATTAGCTTTTGCATTCAATTAACATGTTAATATCCTCATTAAAATCATAATCTAATGATAGAAACGCTCATCATAATTTTATCTCACCAATATTTATGATTTATAAAAATCTAGTTTACAAATAGCTTAATTTTAACAATTAAAACGCAACAATTTGTAAATTGACAACTAAATTTCATTTTGCATACCCTAAAATGTCACACTACACTATCAAACCATGATTACATGATAAGAACCCTAATTTCGTTCAAAACCCCTTTCTTGAATTTTTTATTTAGCAATAGAACCAATTTAAAAACTAATTAAACACTTAATTAAGCTAAATTAAGTAATTTAGTAACATTCAAACCAAGAGCTTAGGATTATACCTCAACATATGAGATCCAAACATGAAAATATGCCTCCAAAAGAATGTTTTCCTACTCCAAGATCCATGCTAGATGAATAAGGAATAATGGGTAGGATTTAAATTAGAAATTTGTGGGTTTTTATTTGAATTTTTGATGAAATTTTGGAGGATTTTTGAACTAAACTGATGTGGGGAAATGGGGGGCTGCCCATGGTGAGGCTGGCCACTAGAGGTGGAGTGGAGAGAGAGAGAGAAATGAGTGTAGAATTGTGTAGAAGCCACATGAATAAATCATTTCCTTTAAGTCTTTTCAAATTTATTTGATTTTATTCATTTTTTTTCTTTTCTAAATAAAACCATGGAAAATTCTAGAAGCATGGAGAATTTGAAAAAGAATTTTGCATGTTACACACTTGTTTTTACTTGTCATGGTTCACTTTGTAAAATTAACCCAATTCTAATTTGTAATTTACACTAATTTAATGTATATTTAAAAGCTTATGTAAATATTTGAATTTAATTAATTACGGAAAATATTTTAGTAAACTAATAATTTATAAGTCACTAAATAAAAACCATTTATTAGTAATTACATAGTTAAATAGGCGTATTTAAATCTATATTGAAAAATAATTATAGTTAATTTTACGGAAAATACGGCTTATTTTACGGATTAACAGAAAATTCACCTAAAGGATTTTATTTATTTAATTATTTATTTATTTAATTTTTAAAACGTTACATTTGGGTACAGTCCCGAGGCACATGAAGGCGATGAGAGATAGGAGGGGTTTCGTCTCTCCCGGTATTCTGGGTTAATGTTGCGCTATGCACGATTGGCTATAACAGGAAGTCCCTGGACAGGGCTGCTGAGATTTACTAATAAGTGTTATCAGTAGTTTCTTGATCTGTTATAGACCATGTACCGGCATGACTTATTAAATTATTGGGGTCGACGATACCATCCCTAGACTTGATATGCAGCATATCTGACGAAGAGACCGGACTGAGTGTTGCCAGTTGGCTCGACGGGGGTATTGACCGCTTGTGGCTTGTGGGTGTTTGATGTGATCATCACCTACTGCCGGCGTATTGACGAGTCTTAGAGTCCTACACAGGAGTTTCCTAACTCAGGCGAAACGATGTGGTGTGCATATGAGATATGCGCGGGAGCTTGATTAAATGCGTGTATATGATACCATATTTTAATCGGGCGTTTTCTGTTTGTCGGGTCGTATGAGATATGACCATTTTATTAAATCAAGTGCCGATTTAATATTGACTTTTATCTCATTTATATAAACTTTTTCTTTATGATGTATGCATGGATATATGTACATGTTGATGTGCATGCACACATACATACATACATTTGTATCATGGTTGTTTATACATAGAAGATGGCAATGCAAGACTCACATGGTATATAAATATCTTTATATTTATTAGGTATTGAGAAAAAGAAAAATGATTTAAATCATGGTTGACTATTCTTTACCTGACCTAAGTTGATCTATGGTTTGATTTCATTTGTTCTTTAACTCACATACAAAAATATCTAGATATTTATTAACCATAGTTTGGCATGAGATATTTAGCTTTGATATTTATTTTTCTATGCTTAGATTTATCATTATCACAAATGAGCTAAATCTTTTGCCATCTTCATCCTCTTCCTCTCTCTAGCTCTCTTGAGTTTCTAAAGTGAGTGAAGTAAAGGAAAGAAAGGGTTTTTTAAGTGAGAACATAAACCACATCATCATTCTATACTTGTCTAGCCCATTAGTGTAGATTGTTTGCTTCATCTTCATTTTGATCAAGTGGAGCAAGGAGCTTTGAGTATAGGGACTCCGGGTGGATCGTCGTGGACGTAGAAGAAGCTTTAGCTAGCCAGTTCAAACTCTAGGATTTCCAAGGAGTTGCAAAGGAGGTCTACAAAGGTTGTATTTCTCCCCACTTAGTGTTAGACACTAGTTAGTAAGTTATACTACAACTTGTTACCCTAATTTTTCTAGTTCGATTCCTTGGTTAGTTTGTTTAGCACCTCCTAAAATTTTAATATAGCATGTGTGATGCTTGCAAAACCCTAGGTAAGGTGATAAGGAAACCCTACAGTGGTATCAGAGCCAAGCTAGAATTTTAGACGATGTTAAATATTACGAAACCGAAACAACTTCGAAAAATACGGATTTCTGGAACTCTGAATATTGCTCTTTGTCGAATTTTAAACGATCTGTAAAAATTATTTAAACAACTGCAGAAGAATGTATATGATACATATATAGCACAGAACAAAATTGAGGCCATTCCCTCGGTTTTTGGCCGAGCACCAAGCCCCCAAAACCGAGCAGGCCAGCCAAACTTGCCCAGAATTGTCTCGATTTTTTCCTGTGCTCTAGTCTCTAGTATTTGGGGTTTCAGGTATTGTTTGTTTAGCCCAAATTTTCATGTGATGATAATTGTGCTTGGGGGCTATTTCGCAGTGTTTCGTAGTCCTAAATTTAATATTGTATTGGTAACCTTGACGATATTTAACATTTTGAACGAACTTCAAACCCCACATTATCACCCCCTCTGAAATTTTCAAGTGTTGTAATTTTCTAAGTTGATTATATTCAATGGTCGTGCAAGTATTCCTATGGACCCTCTAGAAGAACAAATAACCTTAACTCGATTCTATGTCCACGGAAACGCGACCGAACCCTAGGGTTTGCCGTAGTTCCGTGGTACCATAGGTGAGACATTGGTTAACCCTTCTACGGCTAGTCCATAGAGACCATGGCACGTTTTTGGGTATTTCAAATTTGCTCAAGTGTTGAGCTCTCAGGGTAATTTGTAGGTGTTTGTTGATTTAATCGAAACGTTTAACATCGTCTTGATATATATGAAAGTGATTATTTCAAGTGTTGTTGTTTTTCACTTTCTTTTCTGCGACCGTAATTGTAGTATATGGTGTATCACCATTTTCGTTGCTATACATCAACGACAATCGGAGTACACATACTTACTTACATTGATGACATGTGATGTTATGTGTTGCTGAGATATGTTGTACAGGATCGTTGTGAATGAATGGCCGAGGTTTTATGTGAGATGAGAGTTTTTAATTTCATTCATGTAAAATTAAATTGTATGTAATATTCTTTTATTTGGGGCACTTCCGGGTTGAGGATGACGTCATTATTATTGTATATTATTTACTTTTCCGCATTAGGATAGACCCAAGGAGGGGAACACAAGTGACCGGGTTCTAAGGTTCAGTGGGAGGCCATCTCGAGGAGTCGAGACCGGTTCTCCTGAACTCTAGAATTGGTAGGGTCACTTGACGCTCTCGTAAGGGCTAGGGGTATGGGCTTGGCCATTCGTCGCGACCGTGGAATCCGTATTTTCTATTGTTGGCTAAATACTAAATACGGACCTCCTAGATATCCTATATTTTCATATATGCTTTTGCTGTAAATATTATGTGATGTGATCACTTTACATGATGAGATGAATGGTATTATATATATGATATATAATAAACGTTGCTTATGTTTTGCATCCGCGCTAGTCCCGCTCCACTATGTCGTTAGTTAAGTAACCCAACGGTGCATAACAGAACATTGTGGCGAATGCGGATGGCATAAGTGTTCGTTCTATTTTCGTTTCTTTTCTTTGATGGCTTAAGGACTTAAATGATGGGACTATATTAATGAGATTAATGTAAAGAATAATGAGCCTAAAAGATGTTGTAGAATCAGATTTGAAACCCACTCGCCTTTTATGAAAAAGCAAGTTTTCAAAGTGCGGAGCTTAAACCACTCCTTTTAAACCCATTTGATTCTACAATGATATCAAGTTCAAAACGGTAAAGGTTTTCTTAAAAAATATCTGCAGCCCTCCGTCAATTTAGGAAGTAGAGTACTTAGTATTCGTGTTGCGTATTTTGACTATAGTAAAGGCGCAATGTACGGTAGCTAAGTGATGTCTTCCTACACCGCATATGATGCGATTAGTTAGGACATTCATATGATTATGTTGACTATAGTTAAGGGTCATATGGGTGGGTCTAGTTAAATCATGAAATGACGGGAAGAACTTGACTAGTACTTATGATATGTTGACTATAGTTAAGGTCATAAGTGCTAGGGGTAAAAACCATATCAGGAGTTTCAAGAGTTGAAATTTGCAATGAGATTGCATACCTTCTATGTGATAGCAGGATCCAGATCCCACTGTGAGCAAGAGTTGCTCCCAGGAGAGTTTTGCACTTTACAATTAGCTAACCCATTAGGTGTCTAGAAAGGTGTCAACGGGGCTATGCCTCTAGGAAAACGAGGTCTATTCTAATTAGGTCCGTGCGACAGCACGGAGAACCTCCCTCAAAGTACCGGCACTGGCCTGGCTGAACGGTTAGCGAAGTTGTAGAATGTAATTAATCCCGGCTAATTTTCTTTTTAAAGGTTTTAAGGAAAATTTGATAAAAGTAGTGGGAGACATCGATCAGACAAGATAATAACCAATCTGATCTTTATAAGAGCCTTCGCTGAGTGTATTCTTTTCTCTCTCTTAATGGTAGATACCATTGACAAGCCTTAAGCTTTTACTAGATAAAAACAAGCTGACCGGACCAAACTATAAAGACTGGTTGAAAAACATTAGCATTGCTCTCATATATGATAAGGTATCATATGTCCTCACTGCCAAAGCCCCGCCCACCCCAGGTCCTGAATCTTCTACCGCGGATAAAGAAATCCACAAAACGTGGGATATTGACTGTGCTACTACAAAACGCCTCAAGCTTGCATCGATGGACACTACACATCAAAAGCAACACGAGCAGATGAATGTTCAATCCATCTTTCTCCATACAAAAGAGTTGTATGGGGAGCAATCTCGGACCCTAAGATACGAAGCATCTCGAAAGTTGTTTCAGTTGCGGATGCCTACTGGCACACCAGTAGGCGATCACGTTTTGAAGATGATAGCTCTTATTGAAGAGCTTGAAGACCTCGGATGGACAATGGATAACGAACAGTATACCGATATTGTTCTTCAGTCCCTTCCTTCTACCTTAGCTTAATTCATAGTAAACTTCAACATGCATAACATAGAGAAGTCACTACCCGAACTTTTCAATATGTTGAGAAGTGCGGAGAGCACGCTTAAAGCGAAGTCCCCCTCTCCGATTGTTGGACAATCTTCCTCTTCCGTCCCAAAAGCCAAGGCCAAGGGAAAGAATAAGAAGAAATTCACCAAACCGAGAGGTGGAATCAAGAAGGTAAAAGGAAAGGACAAATCCAAAGCTGCGGAGTCTGGGAAAGGAGAATGTTTCTACTGCAAGAAGACGGGACACTGGAAGCGGAACTGTACTGAGTACTTTGATCTCAAAAAAAAGAAGCATGGTGATGCTTGAGCTTCAGGTGTGTTCGTAACTGAAAACTGTTTCTCTATAAACTCTACTTCCTGGTATTAGATACCGGTTCGGGTTATCATATTTGCAATTCTGTGCAGGCGTTGAGAAATAGCAGAGTTTTGAAGACTGGTGATCATACTATCCGAGTTGGAAATGGTTCCAATGTATATGCAGTTTCAGTGGGAGAGTATCACCTAGGGTTGCCGTTGGATTGTATATTGGTTTTGAACCTATGTTATTTTGTACCAAGTATGCTTTGTAATATTATATCCGTTTCTTTGTTAGACAATGAAGTATATCATTTTTTATTGCAGCGCAATGTTATGAACATTAAACTGAACCAAGAGTTGATCAGTTGTGGTACACTTAATAACGGGATATACGTCCTTAATCAACACACAGTTTGCAACATCCAACACACAAATAAAAGAAAATTTTCAGATATAAATGAAGCTTTTCTTTGGCATTGTAGACTTGGTAATATTAATGAAACAAGACTAAACAAGCTTCATAAAGATGGATATTTAAATCCTTTTGAGTATAAATCTTATGCTACTTGCCAGTCTTGTATCAAAGGTAAAATGACCAAAACTCCATTTAATAGACATGGAGAAAGAGCTACCGAGCTCTTGGGCCTCATACATAGTGATGTATGTGGGCCAATGTCTACACATGCAAGAGCCGGTTTTTCTTACTTCAAAACTTTTACTGATGATTTCTCAAGATTCGGTCATATGTTTTTAATAAAGCATAAGTCTGAAGCTTTCATGAAATTTAAGGAGTACAAACTTGAAGTAGAAAAACAAACTGGAATGAGCAGCAAGATACTTCGATCAGATCGAGGTGGAGAGTACCTTAGTACTGAGTTCTTGAACTTCCTAAAAGAGAATGGGATTCTCTCTCTGCTCACTCCCCCATACACACCACAGCACAATGGTGTGTCAGAGCGGCGGAATCGTACCCTATTATATATGGTACGGTCCATGATTAATGATATTGAGTTACCTCTCTCCTTTTGGGGGCATGCATTGGAGACTGCAGCTTTTCTGTTGAACAAAGTTCCAACCAAGACCGTGTCTACCACTCCATATGAGATATGGAATGGGAAGAGACCATCTCTTAAACGAGTTAAGTTTTGGGGTTGTCCGGCTTTTGTCAAAAAGCAGAATCCAGACAAACTTGAGACACGATCGGTCAAATGTATATTTGTCGGATATCCGAAACATTCGTTTGGGTATCTTTTCTACCACAATGAGGAAGAAAAGGTGTTTGTTACTCAGTATGCCACATTTTTAGAATATGAGATTTTTCCAAATGATACCGATGGCAATGTGGTAGATGTAGAAGAGATTCTAGAGACACAAGTTACAAATGACGACTTGGTTGAACCTGATGTTGCAACAGAATCTTATGAACCTCAGCCACTCCGTAGATCTGGTAGGACTTCTCGCCCACCGGAGAGATACTACGGTTTTATCATTGATGGTGATAGAGAAGATTGCATCCGGGATGATGATGACCCTAAGATCCGAAATGGAGTCTATGTACACCAACAAAGTATGGACTTTGGAGGATGTACCCTCTGGGGTAAAACCCGTAGGGTGCAAATGGATCTTTAAAAGAAAGATCGGTGTAGATGGGTGTTAGTGTATATGCCCTAGGGGCCATTATTGTATCATACTAGTTTGTATATTACTTAATGGAAGCTTGGGATATTCACATGTATATAACAGTCTTGCTAAACATGGTAGTATGCTACTTGGTTTTTTCTATCTTAATATGTGAGTATACGTATTGATAAAGCTCTTAGGATCTTGCTTGACTACCAGCGTTGTGATGGCAGTCACACTAGTGGGGGCTGGGTAGTCTACAAGCACATCCTTATTCAGGTCCCTAGTCGTTGGATTATCGAGACAGGGCATCGATACTCCGGAGTAGACTAGTGTGTACGCTTCTCATCCCAGTTGGGGAGATGGTCTGTCCCACAGCCGTCAGTACGTCGTACTGGAGATAGTATGCAGGTGCTCGTTGGGTTACGGGTACACCGGACAGGACTCACAGGGAACTGTTGGTTGGTTTTATACCAGTCGTCAGTGAACAGTTCCCAGGTGACATGAGTACAGCATAGTCTGCAGACTTGACACTGCTACTTCGCCTCGAGTGTGTCCCACTGTTCTTAGATTACTACCCTACCACGGCTCAAAGGAGTCGTGCAAAAAGGTAGCAGTTGGGTGCAATCCCGAGCACTTGGAGGCAGTGGCGGTTAGACAGGATTCGTCTCTCCCGGTATTGGGGGTTGATATCGCGCTGTGTCAGAGAGCCATTACGCAAAGTCCCTGGCCAGGGCAAGCGAGATTTGCTGGTAGGTTCCAGTAGTTTCTCAGGGTGTAATGGGCTTCCCTCCGACACGACTTATACCGCTATTAGGGGACTGACGCTTGCCGCCCCCTAGGCTTTATATGCGATAGTCTTAGACGAACGGACCGGACTGTACGGAGATTGTCACATCAGACTCAGTAGGAGTTCGGATGGGTTTCCTCATCAGCCTTCTTATCGACATCTACCTGGGGACCGTTACGTACAGCTAGTGCCGCTTGAGGTCTGTGGTTAAACCCACTGCCAGCGTAGTAGTCGAGTCTCTAGAGTCCCACACAGAGAGTTTCCCTACTCCAGGAGAAACGATATAGAGGTCGTATGGTTTTACGACAAGGGTTCGGACGCATACGTGTGTTTACACACGTACGATTTTCGGACAGTTTTTACCAGTCGGCTTTGGTTTAAGCCAGTTACTGGTATCCGGTTATTGGATTTATACAGTCTAAAGTTTTTCCGTATTTTTGCGGAAAGGAGGGGCGTTCTCGTAATTGCGCGAGAAGCTTCTAGAAGGTGGTGACTAATGAGGTTTAGGTAGCATATACAATGAATGTGATTAGTGAGTCATATGGATGATTCATCCATGTCATTAATGCTTCATAATTGCTTAATGACTCATGGAGATGAATCACCACAAGATATTTATCAAGCATGGTTGTAAATCATTTTCTTTTCTTTTCTTGATATAACAAAATGCTTGATATATATTATGATAACTCATTATTCTCAATTCATTATTATCTTCACCTTCTCTCTCCTCAAGCTCTCCCTCTTCAAACCCTAATCCTCCCCTCTCATGTGTTGAGTACAAGGATTAGTTAGACTAATTAAACCATAATCCTCACTCTATATCACCTAGCTTCTTTGATTAGCACTTAAAGAAAGTTAGTTGCCTCAAGTTTAGAGGCTAAGCTTAGAGTAAAGCTCTCGGGTGGATCGTCTACTACTTCGAGAAGGCCGAGGAGGAGGTGGAGTTCGTAAAGACGAAGGACACGGTTCTTTAGGTATAATCCCTTTACATAGTAGTTGTTAACTTCTATGTTTGATGTTAGTTATCGTTTAGCTTCGATTCATGTGGTTAGTCGATGTTTAAGCAAAGAACAAGATCGTTTTTCATATTTCCGCCTCCCCGCAACTCGTGGGGTGTTGTACATCGACTTACAGTGGTATCAGAGCTTCGCTAAATAATAAATAACTTACTTGCAAATTTGTATGAATTTCGAACGGAAAAAATGAAACCGGAAAACCCCGAAATCACAAGTTTCTGTCGATTTTTAAATGAAGTCCAAAAATTTTTCAGGGATGTTCAGAAAGCTTGAAAAGACAGTAGAAGAACACCCAAGAAAATTGGGCCCCTGAATCGCCTAAAGCGCCGCGGAACCGTGGCGGATCCCACCGATCCGCCGCGATTCCGCCGCCGAGTTGGCGATTCAGGAACCCAATTTTCCTGTGTTGCTTCTCTGTGATATTTGGTATTTTCTGGAAGTTTTATTTTTGCTCAGGTTTCAGATTTACAGAGAAGTATTGGAGCAAAATTAAATGTGTTTAATCGATCGAAATTTTACAGTATTTGCTTGTTGGATTATATCTGTGTTTGTATAATGTGTTCGTAAACCTCCCCTAACTGCTAGTATGTCGGTTGGCAGGGGGTTGCACATTTCTGTAATGGTTTTTACTGTTTGTGGATATGAACTGTGTTGGACTGTTGTGATGTATAGCCGGGGTTATGTGATGGGTTATTATTTAATTCATTTGATGTAAATGTAATTTGTTGTAATATTATTTTGCGGGGCACATCCAGGTTGCGGTTGTAGCCACCGTTGTATTATTTCATTTTACTGTTTTTGCTCCTAGGACAGACCCAAGGTGGGGTGTACAAACTGCCGGGCGGGTAGTTTGCCGTACCCGTTGGGGTCTTGGGTGGGGTAATGGCTATTCATCACAACTGTGTAATCCGTCTTTTGTTGCAAGCTCAAAACAAACACGGATTGCTTGCAAATCCAATAAAGTTCATCTGTGATCTGGAATGCCTATTATTGCGTCTAACGAATGTACAATATCTATATATGATAGCTATTTAGACGTCACTTATGTTTTACACCCGCGCTAGCCCAGCCCCCGCTCTGTCGTTAGTTAAGTAACCTAACGGGTGATGACGGGACCCCGTGGCGAATGCGGATGGCATAAGAGGACGTTGTATTTTCGTTGTTTTCTGCAATGATAGGTTAATGATGGGACGCATTATTTATAATGCAAAGAAAATAAACCAAAAAGTTTAATCGTTGGAACAATTTAAAAGAAACCACTCGGTTAATTTTAAAAACAGATATTTTTTAAATGCGGAGCTTTAACCACTCCTTTTAAAAAGCTATCAGGTTCCTTCGGTTATATCAAGTTCACTACGTTCACGGTTTCGCCAAAACCATTCGTAGCCCTCCGTCATTTCATTTGGATATTCAGTAGTATTCAAACTATGCATTTTGGCCAAAGTCAAGGCATAGTGTTTGGTAGCTGCTGGGTTTTCATTTGTTGCATAAGATAGATGAGTTAGTTTGGGACAGTCGTATTATCATTTGACCAAAGTCAGGGGTATATACGGATGGGTTCAAATTAACAAGATAATGACGGGTAGAACTTGACATGTGACTTATGACATTTTGACCAAAGCCAAGGTCATAAGAGCATGGGGCAAAAACTTATATCGGGAATTTCTAAAGAAACTGAAATTTGCAAAGTGATGCATACCATTTGGAGTTTGATGAATGTTGGTAGCATTCCTTCAACATTATCATACGATGATATTTGGATCCCGATCCTACTGTGAGTATATGATACTTATCAGGAGATTCGTCACTTAACGATCAATACTATAAACCAAGTAGGTGTCCAGAAAGGTGTCAGCGGGGTTACGCCCCCAGAGAAAAGAGGTTATTTAATTAAGGAACTTCGCGAAAGCGTTGGAAAACCTCCCTCGAAGTATCGACACTAGCCTGGCTGAACGGTTAAGCAAAAATTGTACAGTGAGAATAGTCCTGGCTAATTCTTCTTTTATGGTTTGAGGAAGGATTCGAGAAACAGTGGGAGCCATCCAGTTTAGATAAACTAAAAACCACTCTAAACTTGCAAGAGAATCATGCTAAAGAGTTTTCATCTCTCTCCTAATTGCAGCGACCCTGAGAATGACTGGACTTAAGTTACTTTTAGAAAAAAATATACTGACAGGGCCAAACTATAAAGATTGGCTGCGGAATGTCAAAATGGCTTTGACCTATGAAAAATTGGGGTACGTCCTCACCGCTACGGCACCTGCTGTCCCTGGTCCTAAATCCAGCAATGCGGATAAGGAAATCCGCAAAACCTGGGATTTAGATTGCGCGAAAGCCAAGTGCATCGTGCTTGCCTCAATGAACAATGAACATCAGAGGAGGCACGAGGATATGGACCTTGATGGCATATTTCTCCATACAAAGGAACTTTATGGAGAGCAATCTCGTATAGCAAGATACGAGACCTCTAAGAACTTGTTTCGAGCAAGGTTGGCTGTCGGGTCATCGGTAGGAGAACATGTCCTAAAGATGATCGGCTATATTGAAGAGCTCGCAGACCTTGGGACGATTTTGGATAATGAGCTCTATACAGACTTTATTCTCCAGTCCCTTCCTCACACCTACGCCCAGTTTATCCTGAACTTCAACATTCAAAGAAAAGAAGTTGAACTTCCGGAACTCCTGAACATGTTAAGGAGTGCAGAGGGCACCTTGTAGAAGACAAGGAAAACACCCGCTATGTTTGTTAGCGGTACATCTTCTTCCGGGTCCAAGGCAAGGGCCAAAGGAAGGAAGAAGAAGGCCGCCACCAAACCTAGAGGAGGTGTTAGTAAGGTAGGAGGGAAGGGAAAGAAAAAGTTTGCGGTACCGGTAGTTGGCCAGGATGAGTGCTTCCATTGTCACAGGAAAGGGCACTGGAAGAAAGATTGCAAGGCGTGGAACGCCAAGAACCAGGAACCGAAGCAAGCTGTGGCTTCGACTTCAGGTGTGTTTGTAATTGAGAATTGTCTGTCGATCAACTCTACTTCCTGGGTATTGGATACCGGATCAGGATCTCATATTTGCAATTCATTGCAGGCACTGAGAAACCGTAGAGTGCTGAAGGAAGGTGATATGACCCTAAAGGTTGCTAACGGAGCTAGCGTGGGAGCTGCGTCCGTCGGGGATTATCACCTAGGATTGACGAGTGGACACATTTTGGTTTTACATAACTGTTTTTTTGTACCAAGCTTAACGTGTAATATCATATCGGTTTTCTTGTTATCAAATAAAGGTTATGATTTCACGTTTGTAAGAGTTGTTGTTAACATCCACCTTAATCATGGTTTGATTGGGTCCGGTACACTAAATAACGGTATATATGTTTTAAACCAACTCCAAATTTTCAATGTCCAGAACACACTTAAAAGAAAGTCTCCAGATTTAAATAAAGCTTTCTTATGGCATTGTAAACTGGGTCACATCAATGAGAGAAGGTTGACTAAGTTGCATAGAGAAGGATATTTGGACTCGTTCGAATATCAAACTTATGACACTTGTCAATCTTGTCTCAAAGGAAAGATGACAAAGGCTCCATTTACTGGACATGGAGTAAGAGCGAGCGAGCTCTTAGGACTCATACACAGCGATGTATGTGGTCCATTGTCTACACATGCAAGAGGTGGTTTTTCCTATTTCATTGCTTTCACGGATGATTACTCAAGATACGGATTCATTTATCTGATGAAACATAAATCCGAGGCTTTTGAGAAATTCCGAGAGTATAAGAATGAAGTAGAAAACCAAACCGGCAAAAGTATCAAGACACTTAGATCTGATCGAGGTGGTGAATACTTGAGTGCCGAGTTCCTAGGTTACCTAAAAGAGAAAGGGATTCTCTCTCAGCTTACTCCTCCATACACTCCACAGCATAACGGTGTATCGGAGAGACGGAATCGAACCCTATTGGATATGGTACGATCCATGATGAGTAATGCTGAGTTACCGCGATCTTTTTGGGGTTATGCGCTTGAATCAGCAGCATATCTTCTGAACAGGGCTCCTACCAAGACTGTGCCTACCACTCCATATCAGATGTAGACTGGGAGGAAACCCCATCTTCAGCATATGAAGATTTGGGGATGTCCAGCTTTTGTTAAAAAGCAGCATGTGGACAAGCTCGAGGCACGATCAGTAAAATGTATGTTTGTGGGATATCCAAAGAACTCCAAGGGATATTTTTTCTATTACGCAGAGGAACAAAAGGTTTTTGTTTCTCGTAATACCCATTTTCTAGAACATCAGTTTTTAGAAAAGGAAATAAGTGGGAGCGAAATAGAACTGGAAGAAATTCCAGAACCACAAGCTGCTACTGAAAGTTTGGTAGAACCGGAAGTTCAAGAAGAACAGGACATTCCCGCACCCCTCCGCAGGAGTAGTAGGCCGTCTCATCCGCCTGAGAGATACGACGGTTTTCTCATAGATGGGGATAGAGAGGATTGCATCATAGGTGATGATGAACCTACTGACTTCCAGCAGGCCATCCAGAGCGGCGACTCGGTACGATGGCTAGATGCAATGCGGACCGAAATGGAGTCCATGTACACCAACAAAGTATGGACTTTGGACTTTGCTCCAGATGGGGTAAAACCCATAGGATGCAAATGGATCTTCAAGAAAAAGATTGGTGTAGATGGACAGGTGGAAACCTATAAGGCTAGACTTGTTGCAAAGGGTTTTCGTCAAAGACCTGGTTTGGACCATGACGAAACTTTTTCTCCAGTGGCTATGCTCAAATCCATTCGGGTCATTCTTGCTATTGCTGCCTTCCATGATTATGAAATATGGCAGATGGACGTAAAGACGGCTTTTCTGAATGGAAATTTAGAAGAGTGCGTCTATATGGATCAGCCAGAGGGTTTCAATCAGAGTGGGAGCAGCGGGAAAGTATGCAAGCTGCTTAAGTCCATTTATGGACTAAAGCAGGCATCGCGGAGTTGGAACATCTGTTTTGATGAAACAGTCAAAGAATATGACTTTATCAAAAATCCAGATGAACCGTGCATATATAGTAAAGTTGTAGCCAGAAGTGTCGTATTCCTCGTCTTGTACGTGGATGACATTCTATTAATAGGAAATGACATTCCTATGCTACAATCTGTCAAAGGATTCTTGTCATACAGGTTCTCCATGAAAGACATGGGTGATGCCTCTTACATTCTGGGGATCCGGATCTATCGTGACAGATCCAAGAGGATGTTGGGACTTTCGTAGTCCAGGTATATCGACACTGTACTGAAAAGATTCAGTATGGAAGATTCTAAGCGCGGTAATCTACCGGCTTATCACGGAATCACCCTCTCCAAAGAGATGTCTCCCAAGACTGATTTGGAAAGGGAACGCATGTCTATTATACCCTACGCTTCTGCGGTAGGCTCTATAATGTATGCGATGTTGTGCACCAGACCAGATGTAGCTTACGCACTGAGCGTGGTAAGCCGGTATCAGTCAGACCCAGGGGAGAAGCACTGGATAGCAGTAAAGAACATTCTCAAGTACCTGAGAAGGACCAAGGAGATGTTCTTGGTTTACGGCGGAAAAGACCTCAGGTTGGAGGCCTTTGCTGATTCTGGCTTCCAGAGTGATAAGGACGATTCCAAGTCCATGTCTGGTTATGTCTTTACCCTCAATGGAGGGGCGGTGTGCTAGAAGAGCTCCAAGCAGGACACCGTTGCTGACTCGACGATGGAAGCGGAGTATATAGCTGCTTGCGATGCCGCAAAAGAAGCAGTCTGGATGAAGAAGTTCCTAACAGAACTTCAGGTGGTTCCTACCATAGTTGATCCAATACCTCTGTATTGCGACAACAACGGAGCTATAGCTTT
Organism: Agapanthus africanus; assembly: GCA_030015575.1. Classification (NCBI taxonomy): domain Eukaryota; kingdom Viridiplantae; phylum Streptophyta; class Magnoliopsida; order Asparagales; family Amaryllidaceae; genus Agapanthus; species Agapanthus africanus. The sequence continues at coordinate 300,382,028 of CM057343.1, read as the reverse complement.
AGCAAAGGAACCAAGGTCCCATCAGAAGTCCAGACACATCTTAAGGCGGTATCACCTGATCAGGGAGATCATTGATCGTCAGGAGATCGAGGTTCGGAGAGTTGCTTCTGAAGAGAACATTACTGATCCATTCACAAAGGCCCTACCTCAGATTCAGTTCGAGAGGCTACTCGAGATCATCGGTCTTCAATATGCCAGTACATGGCCCTAGTGCAAGTGGGAGATTGTTAGTGTATATGCCCTAGGGGCCATTATTGTATCATACTGGTTTGTATATTACTTAATGGAAGCTTGGGATATTCACATGTATATAACAGTCTTGCTTAACATGGTAGTATGCTACTTGGTTTTTTCTATCTTAATATGTGAGTATACGTATTGATAGAGCTCTTAGGATCTTGCTTGACTACCAGCGTTGTGATGGCAGTCACACTAGTGGGGGCTGGGTAGTCTACAAGCACATCCTTATTCAGGTCCCTAGTCGTTGGATTATCGAGACAGGGCATCGATACTCCGGAGTAGACTAGTGTGTACGCTTCTCATCCCAGTTGGGGAGATGGTCTGTCCCACAGCCGTCAGTACGTCGTACTGGAGATAGTATGCAGGTGCTCGTTGGGTTACGGGTATACCGGACAGGACTCACAGGGAACTGTTGGTTGGTTTTATACCAGTCATCAGTGAACAGTTCCCAGGTGACATGAGTACAGCATAGTCCGCAGACTTGACACTGCTACTTCGCCTCGAGTGTGTCCCACTGTTCTTAGATTACTACCCTACCACGGCTCAAAGGAGTCGTGCAAACAGGTAGCAGTTGGGTGCAGTCCCGAGCACTTGGAGGCAGTGGCGGTTAGACAGGATTCGTCTCTCCCGGTATTGGGGGTTGATATCGCGCTGTGTCAGAGAGCCATTACGCAAAGTCCCTAGCCAGGGCAAGCGAGATTTGCTGGTAGGTTCCAGTAGTTTCTCAGGGTGTAATGGGCTTCCCTCCGACACGACTTATACCGCTATTAGGGGACTGATGCTTGCCGCCCCCCTAGGCCTGATATGCGATAGTCTTAGACGAACGGACCGGACTGTACGGAGATTGTCACATCAGACTCAGTAGGAGTTCGGATGGGTTTCCTCATCGGCCTTCTTATCGACATCTACCTGGGGACCGTTACGTACAGCTAGTGCCGCTTGCGGTCTGTGGTTAAACCCACTTCCAGCGTAGTAGTCGAGTCTCTAGAGTCCCACACAGAGAGTTTCCCTACTCCAGGCGAAACGATATAGAGGTCGTATGGTTTTACGACAAGGGTTCGGACGCATACGTGTGTTTACACACGTACGACTTTCGGACAGTTTTTACCAGTCGGCTTTGGTTTAAGCCAGTTACTGGTATCCGGTTATTGGATTTATACAGTCTAAAGTTTTTCCGTATTTTTGCGGAAAGGAGGGGCGTTCTCGTAATTGGGCGAGAAGCTTCTAGAAGGTGGTGACTAAGGAGGTTTAGGTGGCATATACAATGAATGTGATTTGTGAGTCACATGGATGATTCATCCATGTCATTAATGCTTCATAATTGCTTAATGACTCATGGAGATGAATCACCACAAGATATTTATCAAGCATGGTTGTAAATCATTTTCTTTTCTTTTCTTGATATAACAAAATGCTTGATATATATTATGATAACTCATTGTTCTCAATTCATTATTATCTTCACCTTCTCTCTCCTCAAGCTCTCCCTCTTCAAACCCTAATCCTCCCCTCTCATGTGTTGAGTACAAGGATTAGTTAGACTAATTAAACCATAACCCTCACTCTATATCACCTAGCTTCTTTGATTAGCACTTAAAGAAAGTTAGTTGCCTCAAGTTTAGAGGCTAAGCTTGGAGTAAAGCTCTCGGGTGGATCGTCTACTACTTCGAGAAGGCCGAGGAGGAGGTGGAGTTCGTAAAGACGAAGGACACGGTTCTTTAGGTATAATCCCTTTACATAGTAGTTGTTAACTTCTATGTTTGATGTTAGTTATCGTTTAGCTTCGATTCATGCGGTTAGTCGATGTTTAAGTAAAGAACAAGATCGTTTTTCATATTTCCGCCTCCCCGCAAGTCGTGGGGTGTTGTACATCGACTTACAATGGGCAGGTGGAGACCTATAAGGTAAGGTTGGTAGCGAAAGGTTTTTGTCAAAGACCAGGACTGGACTATGACGAGACTTTCTCTCCGGTAGCCATGCTTATGTCCATTCGGATCCTACTTGCTGTTGCTGCTCACTACGACTATCAAATCTGGCAGATGGACGTTAAATCTGCATTTCTAAATGGTGATTTAGAGTAATGCGTTTATATGGATCAGCCAGAGGGCTTCATTGACAGTGGGAGTAGAGGGAAAGGATGTAGGTTGCTTAAATCTATTTATGGATTAAAGAAGGCATCACGGAGTTGGAACATTTGTTTTGATGATGTTATCAAAGAGTTTGATTTCGTCAAAAATCCAGATGAACCTTGTATTTATAAGAAGACTGTATGGAGAACTGTCGCATTGCTCGTTTTGTACGTGGATGACATTCTTCTGATAGGAAATGGCAAGCCTATGCTACAGTAGGTCAAATCATTCTTATCACAAAGGTTCTCCATGAAGGACCTAGGTGATGCCACGTACATATTGGGCATACGGATCTATAGGGATTGATCCAAACGGTTATTGGGATTGTCCCAAACCAAGTACATCAACACCATCCTAAATAGGTTTAGTATGGAAGACTCTAAGCGGGGTGCCTTACCAGCTTGCCACGGAGCCACTCTCTCCAAGGACGATTGCCCAAAGTCTAATGAAGAGATAGCTCGCATGAGCAGTATTCCCTATGCTTCAGCCATAGGATCAATAATGTATGTGATGTTGTGTAGACGCCTTGATGTAGCTTATGCACTGAGTGTAGAAAGCAGGTATCAGTCAAACCCAGGGGAGAATCACTGGACTGCTGTGAAGGGAATTCTTAAGTAGTTGCGAAGGACAAAAGAATTGTTCTTGGTGTATGGTAACGGGGATCTCCAAATAGAGGCCTTTACCGATTCGAGCTTCCAGAGTGATAAGGATGACAACAAGCCTATCTCAGGGTTTGCATTTACCCTCAACGGAGGGACGGTGAGTTGGAAGAGTTCAAAACAGGATACCATTGCAGATTCTACGATGGAAGATGAGTACATTGTTGCAAATGATGCTGCCAAGGAAGCCGTCTTGATGAGGAAGTTCATCTCAGAGCTAGGAATAGTTCCAACCATTATTGATCCAATACCATTGTATTGTGACAATAATGGGGCTATGGCGTTGGCCAAAGAGCCCAGGTCCTATCAGAAGTTCAGACACATCCTAAGGCGATATCATTTGATCCGGGAGTTGGTAGATCGCCACGAGATCGAGATTAGGAGAGTAGATACAAAGGATAACACTACGGATCCATTCACCAAGGCCCTCCCTCAGCCGCAGCATGAGCAACTTTTTGAGATGTTTGGTATGAGATACGCCAATAATTGGCCTTAGTGCAAGTGGGAGATTGTTGGATATATGTATGCCCTAGAGGCCATTATATGATAGTGTTTGTACCAGGGTGTGTGTGTGTGTGTGTGTGTGTGTGTGTGTGTGTGTGTGTGTTTGTGTATTCAGAGGACGGTCTTGCTCGACATGATAGTATGCTATCTGGTTACTCTTTACCTTGACATGTTCACTTGATCAAGCTTTTACTCATTTGGTACATGTTGATAAAGCCCTTAGGATATTTGCTTGACTACTGGGATTATGATGTGGATCATACTAGTGGGACACCTGTAGTTTATAAGCATATCCTTGAAATGTTCCTAGTCATGAGTGTATCGAGACGGGGCATCGATATTCCAGAGTAGACTAGCGTATACCATTCTTATCCTATATAATGGGCGATGGATGATCCCATATCCATCTGGTGTGGTGACACCAAAGATTGTATACAGGTGCTCAGTGAGACTGGGTACAGTGAATGGACTCGCCGAGAACTCCTATGTGGTATTAAATCTATCATCGGATAGCAGTTCTCAGATGACAGTGGTACAGGTTTGTCTGTAGACCCGAGATCTTCATAGAGTCTTGTGTGTCCTCCCACTGTACTTTGATCTCCACCCTACCACGGCTCTATTGAGTCGTGCAAACAGGTGGATTTTGGGTACAGTCCCGAGGCACATGGAGGCGATGAGCGATAGGAGGGGTTTCGTCTCTTCCGGTATTGGGGGTTGATGTTGCGCTATGCACGATTGGCTATAACAGGAAGTCCCTGGCCAGGGATGCTGAGATTTACTGATAAGTGTTATCAGTAGTTTCTCGATCTGTTATAGACCATGTGCCGGCATGACTTATTGAGTTATTGGGGTCGACGATACCATCCCTAGACCCGATATGCAGCATATCTGACGAAGAGACCAGAGTTTAAGGTAAGTGTTTCCAGTTGGCTCGACGGGGGTTTTGACAGGTTCTCTTGTTTTTTTTCTGATCGCTCAATACCCGGGTGGCAGTTACGTTTAGCTGACCGCTTGCGGCTTGTGGGTGTTTGATGTGATCATCACATACTGCCGGCGTATTGACGAGTCTTAGAGTCCCACACAGGAGTTTCCTAGCTCAGGCGAAACGATGTGGTGTGCATATGAGATATGCACGGGAGCTCGATTAAATGCGTGTATATGATACCGTATTTTGATCGGGAGTTTTCTGTTGGTCGGGTCGTATGAGATATGACCAGTTTATTAAATCAAGTGTTGATTTAATATCGACTTTTATCTCATTTATATAAACCTTTTCTTTATGATGTATTCATGCATATATGTACATGTTGATGTGCATGCACATATACATACATACATCTGTATCATGGTTGTTGATTCATAGAATATGGCAATGCAAAACTCACATGGTATATAAATATCTTTATATTTATTAGATATTGAGAAAAAGAAAAATGATTTAAATCATGGTTGACTATTCTTTACTTGACCTAAGTTGAACCATGGTTTGATTTCATTTGTTCTTTAACTCACATACAAAAATATCTAGATATTTATTAACCATAGTTGTGCATGAGATATTTATCTTTGATATTTATTTTTCTATGCTTAGATTTATCATTATCACAAATGAGCTAAAGCTTTTGCCATCTTCATCCTCTTCCTCTCTCTAGCTCTCTTGAGTTTCTAAAGTGAGTGATGTAAAAGAAATAAAGGGTTTTTTAAGTGAGAACACAAACCGCATCATCATTCTACACTTGTCTAGCCCATTAGTGTAGATTGTTTGCTTCATCTTCATTTTGATCAAGTGGAGCATGGAGCTTTGAGAAAATGGACTCCGGGTGGATTGTCGTGGACGTAGAAGAAGCTTTAGCTAGCCGGTTCAAACTCTAGGAGATCCAAGGAGTTGCAAAGGAGGTCTACAAAGGTTGCATTTCTCCCCACTTAGTGTTAGACACTAGTTAGTATGTGATACTACAACTTGTTACCCGAATTTTTCTAGTTTGATTCCTTGGTTAGTTTGTTTAGCACCTCCTAAAATTTTAATATGGTATGTGTGATGCTTGCAAAACCCTAGGCAAGGTGCTAAGGAAACCCTTCAAACCACACACAGCAATATATCCAATTAAGTCACAACTAAATATCACGTTGTAGTGCACCTAAAGGACTTCTCGACTTAGGTCGTGTCTATATGTCACTTATAGCGCACCTAAGTGAGGGGATTGTGTTTGTTTGGTCTAGGTTCGTTTCAAGGTGTTTGGCGAAGAGAAGCACAAGGGATTTTTCCATTTCTCATACTAACCTTCCTTAGCCCATAACAAGTGTGGAAATAATTCACATATTTAAATGTAAATAAAAACAAAACAAGAAAGAAGAAAAGAAATAAAAGAGAACATACGGTTTTACAAAGATACAAGCTAACTACTTGGTCCCTCACCTAAGCAAGGGACTCCATGGAGTATCATGGCTTGAAGATACGGATAAACAAAGAAGGAAAATAAAACAAGAAATAACAACAACTACTTAACAACAATAAGTAAAATTACATTAGGAATTAAAAATACAATACAAGGAAATAAAAATACAAGATAAGAAAAATAACCCTCATCTTCATTAACTTCCACTCAAGAGCTCTCACTACACTTTAATGGAGGAAAGATGAAGAAGAAGAAGAACTAAAAACTAAACTATACTAAAATCTAACTAAAGAAGAAGCATCCTTGGTTGGGCACAAAACTGAAGTATTTATAGGCAGAGAGCTGAAACGCTAGACCCATATTCTGAGCCTTGATGCAATTACCATACTACCCCCAAAACACGGCAAAGAGTTAACATGATTGCGCCGCGGAACCGCTGCGTAAACGCCATATTGGCCGTAGTTCCGTGGCGGTTTTGTGGAATTAATTTGTCGTTTTTTCTAGGCCTACCCATGTTGCATTGTTCTTCTGTTTTACAGGTCCAAAAATGCAAAATTGTTCCAAGATTTCTTCAGATTTTCATTAGTCCAAATTGGCTTCACTTTTAATTCATTTGACTTTATCTCTCTCGAGCTCCGCGTTATCAACTTGATGTAGGGTTACTAGGCACTCTCACAAGGTTCTACAAGGCATGAAACATGCCCGATTTAAAATTTAGACGTGTCGAACAACCCTAACCAAGATCTTAGACTATATATTAGGCGAAACAAAGCAAGTAAACAACTTTACTTCTAAGAGTTTGGGATTACAACCTTTGTGGTCCTGTCCTTCACTTCATAAGCTCCGTTTTGTGGTCCCTTCGCTGCGATCATCAAGTTCCCGGACTCTAGAGAGACTCCACGAAGAGAAAGATGTAAGCTTGCTTCCGATCTTCGATAACTAAGATGTTCTACCTTGAAAAACTTTAACTCAAGCTCTCACTCACTAATGAAGTGAACACCCTAATCTAAATGGCTAGGATAGATTAGGATGATGAAGTAGGATTTTAGCTCTCATTTGTTTTCTTAATCTCACTCATTTTCATCACCTCTCAAAAAGCTAGAAAGCTTTTCAAGCAAGAAGGAAGATGATCCATTTCTTATGTGATGAATAATGAAAAGTGTAGTGTAGTTAGAAATGCAACCATGGGTTAAGTATGATAACTTAACCCATGTAGAGACTTAACCATGGTCAAGGGTTGGGTTCGGTTAACAAATATCTACAAAAATATCCTTACAAAATATCTTTGCAAAAACAAAACAAAAGCTTCTAGAAGCTTCTAGAAAAGTTAACCCAAATGAAACCTTAATCATGTTTAATCTCCACTAATCATGTTGCATTAATAACCATAACATGTTACAATATTATATATCACATATATAATATTTATTGTAACAAAATAAAATAATACAATTAACATATATCGCATATATATCAATGTATTACCCGAGTGAGAAAAAGAATCTTTTAGTGAGCTTATATCAGTTAATGTAATTTAATATATCAAATATATAATTATACATTAAATTATCGAATCAACACTTGATCCGATAATCCGGTTATTTCACAAATAACCGACTAATATAATCTGTATCAGTTCATCGAATCAACACTTGATCCGATGACCCGGTTATATCACATATACCCGGTCGATATCTCATATCGCGAGAATCTAATACGGTATCATATACACGTATTGATCTCGGTCCCGCACATATCATATATGTTCTCCAACCCCGTTTTGCCTGAGCCAAGAAACCTCTGTGTAGGACTCTAAAGAATCGTCAATACGCCGGCAGTAGGTGATGATCATATCAAACACCCACAAGCTGCAAGCGGTCAGCTAAACGTAACAGCCACCCAGGTATTGAGCGATCATAAGATCAACAAGCAGGTCTGATATGTTGCGTATCTCGCCTACGGGTGGTAAATGTCAGACCCGAGTAGTTTGATAAGTCATGTCGATATGAGGTCCATAACAGATAGAGAAACTACTGATAACACTTACCAGTAAATCTCAGCAACCCTGGCCAGGGATTTCCAGTTATAGCCAATCGAACACAGCGCAACATCAAATCCCAATACCGGGAGAGACGAAACCCCTCCTATCGCTCTTTGCCTCCATGTGATTTAGGACTGTACCCAAAAGCCACCTTTTTGCACGCCCTCCTGGACGTGGTATGATGGAAATCAAAGCACAGTGGGAATCACACAAGACTCTATGACGATCTCGGGTCTACAGACTAACCTGTACCAGTGTCACCAGAGAACTGCCATCTGACGTGAGGTATAATACCATCTGGGAGTTCTCGGCAAGTCCGTCCAGTATACCCAGTCTCCACTGAGCACCCGTATATCTTCTTTGATGTCAAACACCAATGGATATGAGATCATCCATCGCCCATCATATGGGTCAAAAAGCGCATACGCTAGTCTACTCTGGAGTATCGATGCCCTGTCTCGGTACTCCCACGACTAGGAACATTTGAAGGATGTACTTGGCGACTACACTGTCCTCACTAGTATGATTTGCATCATAGTCCTGGTAGTCAAGTACTCATCCTAAGGGCTTTATCAACATGTAACATAGAGACAATCAGAGTACATGTTAAGATAAAGAGCAACCAGATAGCGTACTATCATGTCGAGCAAGAAAGTCCTCCCAATATATGTCCAAGCATCCACTACAATATACATCGTATGTACAGTAATGGCCTCTAGGTCATACATATAACTAACAATCTCCCACTTGCACTAGGGCCATCTATCATGGTATCGCATACCCAACAATTAGCTTTGGTTGAAGTATCTCATATTCAACCATCCCATAAAAGTCTCTACTGGGAAAAAGGCCTTTGTGAGTGGATCCGCGCTGTTGTCCTCTGTGTCTACTCTCCTAACCTCGATCTGTCTGGAGATCAACAATCTCCATGATCAGGCGATACTGCCTAAGAATATGTCTGGATCTCTAATGGGACAGGGGTTCCTTGGCATAAGCCACAACTCCATTGTCACACAATGGTAGGAACGAAGTTCATCTCATGAACTTATATATATCCAGACCGTCTCTTTGGTAGCATCCCTGGTAACGATGTATCTTGCCTTTAATCGTCTAGTTCGTCACGGTATCTAGCTTGGAACTCTTCCAATCATACCGTCCTTCCAATGAGGGTATAGACAATGCCTGCGACAGACATACAGTCGTCCTTATCACCCTGTAACCTTTCCAGTGATTCTCCCCAGGATCGATTGATACCAGCTCACTACAACTAGTGAGAATCCTAACATCCAATTAGATCTATCTCATAGATCCATAACCCAGGATTTAGGACGTATCACCTTGATCCTATAGAGAATCTTTGTGATAAGAGGAGATTGACCGAGCGTAGCATAAGAAACTCCTTCCCTATCAAGAGTAGGTCATCCACGTACTCTACGAGGATCATCACCATACTCTCTACTACCTTTTTGTATATACAAGGTTCATCTACCATTTTGATGAAGTCAAACTGTAAGTGCACGGCGGCGCCCCGGCCGTCAATCCGACGCCGGAATGCGGAAGCGGTGAAAAACTTTAATTTTGCGGACTTAGCAAACCGGCACCCCCGCGCACTAAACACCCGGATCGTAACCATTAACAAGTCTAAGCTAACTAGAAAATGGGTTAGAGATATACCGACTGATCCGAGTCCTCCGGTCTTCATCTCCACTCCGATCTCCTCGCGGGATCTCCGGTCGTCGCCTCTTCACCGGAAGGGCACCACGTCGCCTGCATCTTTTACGGGCTCCCGCCTCAATACCGAGGCAACTCGGGCGCGAAGTAGGCTAGCCGACGCGTCCAAGATTTGCTGTAGAATGGAGTGGAATAGCTGTCTCTTTGGGGTTTAGGAGGTTGCCAATTTGGAGGGATTTAGCACACGAATTTTCATGGATGGATGGATGCTAAAAAAATGAGCATATCATCAAATATGAGCTCGGCCAGGCACAAAAAAATGTGCTCACTGGAAAAAGTGTGAAGAGTGTATATATATGTGGTCAATTAATCAAAACCAAGCTCAAAACAAAAAGGCACCTCACAGCACACTCACAAAGGATGGGGGGTCCACCAAAAATCACAAGAAGAAAAATTATTCCAGCACTCACACTAAAAAGCTCATGCCACCATTTAATAAATTAATCCACACACCACAAGAATGCTCCTGCACACTCATCCTCACACAGTGGCCGGCCCATAACCTCTCAAATCTCAAATAGTGGCCGGCCCCACCACTAAACCCATGCTCATACAAGTCAAGAATTAATGCATCATGGAGCCAAAAAAATGCAATCATATCAATCCTTTTTCCAAGAAACCCCCTCAACAAAATGTTAATTGCAAACTTGCAATTAACACCCTCCAACGAAAAGTCCGACCGGGAAGGAAAAAGAGAAAACCGGCCGGAACGGAATGCAAACTGGCAACCCCAGAAAACTGGTCCCGTAATAAATTACAGGAAAACCCCGATACTGTGCATACACACCCGCATCTGTATTCCGTCCGGATACAAATGCAAAGAGACAAAACTACACTATCAAATACTAAGATCCGGCTTAAGCCAAAGCCGGCTAGTAAAAACCGTCCGATCACGATCCGTGCAATACCGCACGTATCTGATCGAACCCTGCCATATCTCCATACGGCCTCTACAGCGTTTCGCCCGAAAGCTTGAGTAACTGAAAGTGTGGTGGACTCTAAAGACTCGTCAATACTATGGCTGTGGATTTAACCACTAGCACGTCAGAGGTATAAGCCAATACGTAACGGGCCACCAGCTATTGACTAAAAGGGACGTCGATGAGCGAACTCATCCTGACACCCTACTGAGCCTGTCAGTGACAATATCCGTGCAGTCCGGTCCGTTCGTCTATGAGCATCGCATGGCGGGCCTAGGGGGTTGGTAAAAGTCAGACCCCCAAAAGCGGTACAAGTCGTGTCGGAGTGTAGCCCAGAACACCCTGAGATACTACTGGAATACCTACCAGTAAATCTTCTTGCCTTGGCCAAGGACTTCGTGTAATGGCTCTCCTAGACACAGCACGACCTCACCCCCAATACCGGGAGAGACGAACCCCTGAAGATACGCTCACTGCCTCCATGTGGCTCGGGACTGCACCCAACTAAAACCTGTTTGCACGACTCCTTTGAGCCGTGGTAGGGTAGTAATCAAAGTACAGTGGGAACTCACACGAGACAAATGACGATCCCCAGGTCGATAAACTAACCTGCACACATGTCACCAGGGAACTGCCATCTGACGTCTGGTATATGACCAACTAGCATGTTCCCGGCGAGTCCTGTCCGGTGTACTCATAACCCAATGAGCACCTGTATACATCTTAGGTGATCCAACTGACACCAGTGGCTTGTGAGACCGGCCACCGCCCCTCGTCGGGGTCTCGACTGTATACACTAGTCTACTAATGGAGTATCGATGCCCAGTCTCGAAACTCCTACGACTAGGGACCTTTTAAGGATAAGCTTATAGACCCCCAGTTCCCACTTATATGATCGCCCTCATACTGCTGGTGGTCAAGCAAGAATCCTAGGGGCTCTATCAACGTGTAATAGCGACGTGTCAGGTCACCTAAAGCAGTACACGATGATAAAGGTAAACCAGATAGCATACTATCATCTCGAGTAAGACTGTCCTACCGGGATAGGTCCTCCATCAATCATTACAATCACGTACCTGTGACCTAATAATTGACTCTGAGGGCACTATCTCCAACAATCTCCCACTTGCACTCAAAGCTAATTATTGCGATGTCGCATACTCACAGCCCGTGTGATACCGAACACCCAACTCCTCTATTAGTCAGTCTCACAAAGCTCGTTTGCGAAACTATTGCGTTCGAGGAATAGCCTCAGTGAGTGGATCCGCTTTGTTGTTTCTTTCTATGTCTCTCTATATCTCAAGTTCGCGGAGAAAACCATCTCCCGAAATGAGCAATACCTGTCTCAGAATATGTCTGGATGTCTGATGGGACCTAGCTCATAAATGAACTCCAAATCCAAACTTCTTAGACTGTATCGTCAACTGAACTTAATCAGTATCCTGCGTGCCATGCCTCCCTCAGTATTGCCTTGGATCACCTGTCCAAAATACTGCCCCTCATCAGAAGGAAAACTATAACTCTGACAACCTCCTTGTCGTCCATGTCACCTTGGAAGCCTGGAATGATAACTGTCTCCTGAATGAGGCTATCGTTATCATATCTCTAGAACATTCACTTATGTTCTAAAACTGCTTCCGACTGTTTCTCCAGGATTGGATTAATGTCAACTTATTGCATCTAGTACAAGAACAACATCTGGTGTGGTACTTGACATCTCACGATTGACTCAATTGCCTGAGCAAGTGATCTGCCAATCATGCACGCCCCTCTCCCCTTTAGTCTGTAAGACACCTTTGGAGAGGGTGACTCCATTACCTGCAGGTACACTACCGTGCCAGGAGTCGTCCATCCTAAATACTCTTAGAATGCTGTCAAGTACCCTAATTGGGAAACCACCCAAATCTAGATCTAAAACCATAGATCTAGTAACCAGTATGTCTGATATGAAATCCATTTCCTATGTGGAGAAACAACTGTGTGACGACCAAAGTATAACCGATCGTAGTGTAGGAGTTTCCTTTCCTACTCTGTGTATGTCATCCAAACACTATGACATCACACCCTACTACCTTCTTAACTGATCCATCCCCTATTCTGATGAAGTCAAAACCCATGACTGTCATATCAGAAATTGATGATCTATCTCCGCTTCATCTGCTCTAGTCTATAAATAGACATAAGAAACCTGTCCACCAATGCTTCCGCTGCTCCCACTGACTACGACAACCCTCTGGCAGAGTCATATAGACGTACACTTCTAAAACTGGTTTAGAACGGCGCTATACTCATCCTCCCACCGGGTCTCGCAGCCTGGAACAACAGCAATGGTAATTGTGGGTAAACAAGAACTTCCCTGTCACCGTCCTTGAGGCTACCGTAGTACCTCTCGGGTGGCTGAAGTTACCCACCTTATCTGCGGAGTGGCTAATGGAATGTCAAATCAGATTGAATCTTTAGGTTCCTTATCAAATCTCCAGTAATCGTTTGCGGTTCTGGAATCGCTTCCAGTTCTACCATACTCCCACTACTGTTTTCTGAAAAATAACCATTTCTTTTTAAAATGTGGAGAGTCAAGAACAATATCACTATTGATCTTTCTTATGGTAGAAAGTCAACCCTCGTCATAGCCTGGGTCAACCCACAAACAGCCATTACAGAAACGTGCCTTGAGTTATCCAGAGTCTGGTTTTAATCATAAGCCGGATAACTCCCCATACCTTAAAAATGTTAAGATATGAACTGTACTATATCCAATATAGAACCAGAGGCACTGATTTAATTGAACCAGATTCAAATCATGCAGCTGTCCCCAGTGCATGTCAACTAAATGGAGAGAGGCTGATCAGCGTTACTCAACTTAGGAATGCTTCCAATTATGAGTAACCTGAAAGAGAAGCAATTTCTCTTTATCATTACTATCAACTGAATACCATACACAAGTATCTACATCTTCGATTACCTTGAAGAATCCCGATACTTGCTACACCTGGTTCTCTACTCTATTCAAATACCTATAACTTCTCAAAACTTAGACCCTGTGTTTCTACGAAACACATATCTAAGAACTAGAGAAGTTAAAAGTAAACAGAATATAATATGAGGACCAACCCCTCTGTCCTAATGGACACCGGACAACATACAATACTCTGTATAAGTCCGCTGAGTCTAACAACTCTTTCACTGTGTGTCGTAGGTTGAAAACTGTACTTATGGTTAAGAAGAATTACACCGCTGTTTAATGCTCCTTACCTAACCATCCACTGATATAGGTAAATGTCATCGACATAATATCAAAAGGTATATCTCACTCTATGAAAATAGACGTACAGATATATCAATTTGAAATTGGTGCACAACAGCGGATATTCAAAACCAAATATTTGCCGACCGGCAAACAGCCCAGGTGATCTCCTCAAATATCACCGATTACAACAAATCCCGATATAATGAGGATGATCACCCAATTCCCAATAACTTACTCCCACTCATCATCTGTAAAACCATACAGATGTGAGAATCATACCTGGTAAATACATACCCTGGAGTAAGTATCTAATCGGGAAATCAATTTTCTTTTAACAGTACACAGTGATACTGAAACATTGAAATGTTTCGATGGGGTATCCTGGTATTCCTAGTAATGCCTCTACCATTATCCAGATTCACAACTATAACCGCATAATTCTTTGCCACCTCTCCAAATCCCTTTATATGTCTTTAGTCGTTACCTTCTGTACACCCCTTAGGCCAAATGGTTTTCTTCCTTCCCTACCGTTCGGCACCAGCCTATGGTTTGGAAGAAGACTATCCAATAAGCATAATGGGTGTACTGTCCTAGTCCTAGGAGCACTCGCAATGCGAGAGAAGGTGAAGATAAAAGACAATCGAATAAGCCTTATTCTTATTTCTCCTGGACCAGAATCCATCCCCGAACTTGAACAAGTTCCTTTCGAGTTCGTATATAACCATACGATGGAGTATCCAATAAACTGTGGATCTTCGTAGTGATACGGAGTGTCCTGGAGAAATACAAAGGTGATTTAGGATTGGCGAAGAAATATTTGGTTTGGTTGTGAATATCAGTCGCAATTTACTTTGCCCTCTTACTAATCCCTTGCTTTTTCTTAATCTTAATACCTTCTGCACACCATCGTTATGCTAATTGGTTTTCTTCATTCCCCACTGTTCGGCACCAGCCTAAGGTTTGGAAGAAGACAATCCAATTTGTGTAATAGGTGTACTACCCCTAAACCAAGGAGTACTCGTAACCTGAGAGAGGGTAAAAAGAAAAGACAACTGAATAATCCTATCCGTTTTCTCCAGAACCGGAAACCATCCTCGAATCCCTTCGAGTTCGTATCTAACCATACGATGGTTTTGTCCAATGGAAGTGGACGTTCGTAGTAATACGGGGTGTCCTGGAGAAAAGGGTAAAAGTAGGAGTGGCAATGAGGTTCGCAACTCTGACAATCCAAAAGCCAGTGTAAAGAAGGTTCGGTCAACTTGGTCACTGAGTCATAGTCTTAGGGTCGGGTCAATGGTCGCTGCCAAAGAGAGAGAGAAAAGAAACACTCAGCGTGCACTCTAACCAAGATCAGAATGGTTACCAATTTATCTAATCTGGAAACCTCCCACTGTACCTCAAATTCTCCTCCAAACCTGAAAGAAGAATTAGTCGGGGTCACCCGAGGAGTAAACCAACTCATCAGTGGGAATCGGGATCCAACTATCATCGCATGATAACGTGACGGAATCCGCTCACGCTATAACACTCCAGAAGGTATGCGCATATCTGGCATGTTTCAGTTCTTTTGAAACTCCCGATGTGGATTTTTACCCCATGCTCTTATGACCTTGACTTTGGCCAACAAATCATAAGTCACATGTCAAGTTCTGCCCGTCATTCTCCAGGTTAATTTGAATCCACCCGTACATACCCTTGACTTTGGCCAACAAGGCAGTACGACTGTTCCAAACCAACGCATCTATCTATGCTGCATATGAATAACCAACAGCTACCAAACACTGTGCCTTGACTTTGGCCAACAAACACAGCTTGAATACTATTGACTACCCATATGAAACGACGGAGGGCTACGAATGGTTTCTGGCGAAAACCTTTAACGTAATGAACTTGATATCGCTGAAGGAACGGATAGCTTTTTAGAAAATATAGTGACGAAAACCTTTACTAAAGAGGTCACTCCCGGTGAAGGGATCTCGGCTCTTTCCCCGTAGAATGGGGTGCAGGATATTCCAAATAAATACCACGATGCAAAGCAAAAGTAATCGGCTATAGTGAAGTTAATGCCCTGACGCAAACTTCTGTCCAAGGGGTCACTCCCGGTGAAGGGATCTCGGCCCTTGCCTCGTCGACTGAGGAGCAGGATATTCCAAATGAATACCACGATGCAAAACAAAAGTGAACGTCCTTGCAATAACAGCTTTTTGAAAAGTGTTCCAACAACATCAGATTAGGTTTGTTTAACTTGCATTGATCCGAATCAATGCAGTCCCACCAATTGATCACACCAAAAAGAACGAAAATATACTGATGTACGTATATGCCATCCGCATTCGCCACTGGGTCCCGTCATTACCCGTTAGGTTAGCTTACTAACGACAGAGCGGGGACTGGACTAGCGCGGATGCAAAACATATACAACATCTACTAATATATATACCAATATATAGTATTTCGCTCAAGGCGTGAATAAAATGCAACATCACAGAGAACGAACAGCATCACAGAAACAATACAGATATCTGGGATCCCCGGGTTTCACAGAGCCACTACTGAAACCCGACGTTCCCCTGGTCGTGTGGATAGCCTGTGCAATGTAAACCTATACCCCCTACGAGTGCGGCGAATAGCCAGCCAATCCTGGAGTGAAGCCCCTTCCGTCCCAATGCCATGAGATGCGGGCTTGTTGCCTTCTAGAACCCGGCTATCCGTGCACCCCTCCGCGGGGCAATCCTAGTACAGAAAGTAAAATATACATACAACGGGTACATCGACCGCAACCAGGTCGTGCCCCAAAAGAATAATACAAACTGGCAGTGACGGCAGTCCACAAGTCGGACGCTCGCCCCGCAATTTCAAATGTACATAATACAACAAAACAGTACTAGCATTGCATCCAGGCTATCCCCCACGACCGATCCGCAACATCACAGCATAAACATAGAACATCAACGTGAAAATCACGTTCGCAAATCCGTCTAACCGGGCTATAGCAGTTAGACAGGATTTACCGATCGAGTGACATTCACGGTCGCAGATATAATGTAAATACTGTGAAAAATGTGTTTAAAATTTTCCGATTGATCAAACAATTAACAAGTGGGCCCCAAAGAAAACTGTAGCACTCACAGAAATAATTGGCCCAACTTTAATGTTCCAGAAACCCAAATTTAACCCCAGAGGCCCACTGGAAAATTTCCACACACTGTTCAATAACTACGGCGGCGGAAGAGCGGCAATAAGTGGGTACTTGCCGCGCTTCCGCGCTCCGATGGGAGAATCAGTGTCTAGAATTTCTCCACTGGTCTTAGATCTTCGAGCACAGTACTTTTATGCAACCTGAAAAATTTTTGGAGACTGGAAAAATTCAACAGAAACTGTCGTGGGTGTATTTGGGTTTTCGGACATTTCGATCGATCAGAACTGAAAAACACATTACACAAAGCTAGACTAAGTTAATGGCGGGGCTCTGATACCACTGTAAGTGCACGGCGGCGCCCCGGCCGTCAATCCGACGCCGGAATGCGGAAGCGGTGAAAAACTTTAATTTTGCGGACTTAGCAAACCGGCACCCCCGCGCACTAAACACCCGGATCGTAACCATTAACAAGTCTAAGCTAACTAGAAAATGGGTTAGAGATATACCGACTGATCCGAGTCCTCCGGTCTTCATCTCCACTCCGATCTCCTCGCGGGATCTCCGGTCGTCGCCTCTTCACCGGAAGGGCACCACGTCACCTGCATCTTTTACGGGCTCCCGCCTCAATACCGAGGCAACTCGGGCGCGAAGTAGGCTAGCCGACGCGTCCAAGATTTGCTGTAGAATGGAGTGGAATAGCTGTCTCTTTGGGGTTTAGGAGGTTGCCAATTTGGAGGGATTTAGCACACGAATTTTCATGGATGGATGGATGCTAAAAAAATGAGCATATCATCAAATATGAGCTCGGCCAGGCACAAAAAAATGTGCTCACTGGAAAAAGTGTGAAGAGTGTATATATATGTGGTCAATTAATCAAAACCAAGCTCAAAACAAAAAGGCACCTCACAGCACACTCACAAAGGATGGGGGGTCCACCAAAAATCACAAGAAGAAAAATTATTCCAGCACTCACACTAAAAAGCTCATGCCACCATTTAATAAATTAATCCACACACCACAAGAATGCTCCTGCACACTCATCCTCACACAGTGGCCGGCCCATAACCTCTCAAATCTCAAATAGTGGCCGGCCCCACCACTAAACCCATGCTCATACAAGTCAAGAATTAATGCATCATGGAGCCAAAAAAATGCAATCATATCAATCCTTTTTCCAAGAAACCCCCTCAACAAAATGTTAATTGCAAACTTGCAATTAACACCCTCCAACGAAAAGTCCGACCGGGAAGGAAAAAGAGAAAACCGGCCGGAACGGAATGCAAACTGGCAACCCCAGAAAACTGGTCCCGTAATAAATTACAGGAAAACCCCGATACTGTGCATACACACCCGCATCTGTATTCCGTCCGGATACAAATGCAAAGAGACAAAACTACACTATCAAATACTAAGATCCGGCTTAAGCCAAAGCCGGCTAGTAAAAACCGTCCGATCACGATCCGTGCAATACCGCACGTATCTGATCGAACCCTGCCATATCTCCATACGGCCTCTACAGCGTTTCGCCCGAAAGCTTGAGTAACTGAAAGTGTGGTGGACTCTAAAGACTCGTCAATACTATGGCTGTGGATTTAACCACTAGCACGTCAGAGGTATAAGCCAATACGTAACGGGCCACCAGCTATTGACTAAAAGGGACGTCGATGAGCGAACTCATCCTGACACCCTACTGAGCCTGTCAGTGACAATATCCGTGCAGTCCGGTCCGTTCGTCTATGAGCATCGCATGGCGGGCCTAGGGGGTTGGTAAAAGTCAGACCCCCAAAAGCGGTACAAGTCGTGTCGGAGTGTAGCCCAGAACACCCTGAGATACTACTGGAATACCTACCAGTAAATCTCCTTGCCTTGGCCAAGGACTTCGTGTAATGGCTCTCCTAGACACAGCACGACCTCACCCCCAATACCGGGAGAGACGAACCCCTGAAGATACGCTCACTGCCTCCATGTGGCTCGGGACTGCACCCAACTAAAACCTGTTTGCACGACTCCTTTGAGCCGTGGTAGGGTAGTAATCAAAGTACAGTGGGAACTCACACGAGACAAATGACGATCCCCAGGTCGATGAACTAACCTGCACACATGTCACCAGGGAACTGCCATCTGACGTCTGGTATATGACCAACTAGCATGTTCCCGGCGAGTCCTGTCCGGTGTACTCATAACCCAATGAGCACCTGTATACATCTTAGGTGATCCAACTGACACCAGTGGCTTGTGAGACCGGCCACCGCCCCTCGTCGGGGTCTCGACTGTATACACTAGTCTACTAATGGAGTATCGATGCCCAGTCTCGAAACTCCTACGACTAGGGACCTTTTAAGGATAAGCTTATAGACCCCCAGTTCCCACTTATATGATCGCCCTCATACTGCTGGTGGTCAAGCAAGAATCCTAGGGGCTCTATCAACGTGTAATAGCGACGTGTCAGGTCACCTAAAGCAGTACACGATGATAAAGGTAAACCAGATAGCATACTATCATCTCGAGTAAGACTGTCCTACCGGGATAGGTCCTCCATCAATCATTACAATCACGTACCTGTGACCTAATAATTGACTCTGAGGGCACTATCTCCAACACAAACTCTTTGACTACTTCATCAAAACAGACGTTCCGACTCCGCGATGCCTGATTTATCACATAAAACATCTTGCACACTTTTCCGCTGCTCCCACTGTCTATGAAGCCCTCTGGCTATGTACTTATAGATGCTCTCTTCCAAATCATCATTTAGAAAAGCAGTCATGACACCCAACCGCCAGATATCGTAGTCATGGTATGTAGCAGTGGCAAGTAGGATCTGGATGGACTTAAGCATAGCTTTGAAAGTCTCAACTTTTCCATGTACACCAAGTAATCTTCTCAAGATATACTTGCTCCTGATGGAGATTTAACCCTTCAGATAAAGCAACCAAAGTCCATACTTTTTGGTGTATAAGGATTCCATTTCAGATCGCTAAGCATCCAGCCATTCTTACAGAGTCCCACTCCTGATGGCCTGCTCGAAACAAGTTAGGTCATCATCTCATGATGCAATCCTCGCTCCCACTGTCATAAAAAAAACCGAAGTATCTCTCAGGTGGGTGAGCAACCCTACTAGATCGGCGGAGAGGCTAAGGTTCGTTGGAAACTATTGAATCCTTCGGGTTTACCAAATCATCAGCTGCAGTTTGTATAGCTAGAAATCCTTCCAGTTCTACCTCATGACCACTAATTTCTTCACAAGAAATTCCCTTTCACAAAAGTGGCATGCTGAGAAACAAAACATCTTTTGTTCCTCGGTTTGGTAGAAGATATTCCTTTGCCAATGCTTGGGATATCGAACAAACTTTTACAGAACTGACTTTGCCTCGAGCTTGTCCGGATTTTGCTTTTAGACATAGGCCGGACAACCCCAAATCTTAACTTCCTTAAGAGATGGGCTCTTCCCATTCCATATCACATATGAAGTGGTAGGTATCTGATTTGATTGGAACCCTATTCAATAGGTATGCAACTTCTCAAGTGCAGAACTTCCAAAAGGAAATAGGAAACTCAGTATTACTCATCATAGAGCGCACTATATCTAATAGGGTGTGATTGCTCCGCCCCGATACACCGACGTGCTGTGGTGTATACGGAGAAGTGATGCTGAGAGAGAATCCCATTCTCCTTTAGAATAGTCCAGGAATCTCCGTGCTCAAGTATTCTCCTCCCTGATCTCATCAAAGGACATAATACTTATACCCGTTTTTGGTTCTCTACTTCTAACTGATATTCATTGAATTTCTCAAAAGGTTCAGACTTGTGTTTCAACAGGAACATATGTCCAAGATGTCCAAATCTTGAGAGATAAACAGTGAATGTAATGAAGTACAAAGAACCGGTCCTGGCATGTGTAGACAGGGAACTTACATACATCATCATGTATCAATCCCATGAGTTCACTAACTATTTCTCTGTTTCCAATAAACAGAGCTATGGTCATCTTATCTTTATGACATAACCGGCAAGTTTCACAAGGTGTAAATTCAAACTAATTTAAATATGCATCTAAATGTAACTTCAGCTAGTCGGGTTACATTGATATGACCTAGTCTACAATACCTCAAGAAGGATTCGTTCATTTCTGAATTCTTCCTCTTGTATGTATTCTGTACGTTAAGAACTGTGGTTTGATTTAAAACGTCTATGCTTTTAGATAACGACCCTGAACCGATCAACTCTTGATATAGGAAATGTTCAAAACATTATCCAACAATACAAAATTATATCCTTCTTTACTAATAAAGAGACTGATATGATGTTGTATATCAGGTTCGGTATCTAATAACATTCGTTCAGAATCAATGTATTCTGATAATATAGGGTGATAACTACCAACAGACTTGGCTGCAACACTTGCTCCGTTTCTATCTCATGAAATTTATCACCCGTTCTCAGTTCTCTACCTATCTGTAGCCCAAGTAACAAATTACATATGTGGGATCCTGATCCGGTATCAAATACTCAGGACGTAAAGGATATTGAGAAACAGTTCTGTGTAATGAACACACCCGAAGAAGATGCATCGACGTGTACTTTCTTCGTTTGGGCGGTAAGGGAATTTTGGTAATCCTCTATTTCCTGCTCTGTCTTATAACAATTATAAGCTGGAGCGGGACCAACGTTCCCTAGCGCAGTATAATAAGCATACATCCGTATTTTTATCTTGATTAAGGCTTGACATAGTCGCAACCAGGAGAGAGAGAGAGAGAGAAGAAAACACTCAGCGTGCGCTTTTACAAGATTAGATTGGTTATCAATTTATCTAATCAGGATGTCTCCCACTGTTTTAGTCAAATCTTCCTTCAAACCCTAAAAGGAAAGACTAGCCTGGATTAATTACACTATACAAGTTCGCCAATCTTTCAGCCAGGCCAGTGCCGGTACTTTGAGGGAGGTTCCCCGTGCTTTCGCACGGACCTAATTAAAATAAACCTTGTTTTTCCAGGGGCGTAACCCCGTTAACACCTTTCTAGACACCTACTTGATCGGCTAATTGTAATGTGTAAAACTCTCCCAGGAGTAACTCTTACTCGCAACGGGTATCGGGATCCAACTATCTCATAGAAGGTATGCAATCTCATTGCAAATTTCAACTCTTGAAATTCCCAATAATATTTTACCCCTAGCATCCTATGACCTTGACAAAGGTCAACAAACCATAGGCGGCTAGTCAAGTTCAACCAGTCATTTCCTGATTGAAGTAAACCTACCCGCACGACCCTTGACAGAGGTCAATAAGGTCGCACGACTACCCTAAATCAATCACATTATATGTTTATACAGATAAGCACTAATCAGCTACCGCACACCATGCCTTGACAGAGGACAACAAACGCAGCACGAATACTAAGTAGGACTTATCTGAAATGACGGAGGGCTACGATAAGTTTTTAAGAAAACCCTTTGCGTAATGAACTTGATATCGTTGTAGAATCGAGTGATTTTAAATGGAATATTTTTGAGGCCTTTTCTATTTTTCTAAAGAGGTCACTTCCGGTGAAGAGATCGTCGGCTCTTTCCTTATCGAATAAGGTGCAGGATATTTCATAAATATCACTATGCAAAGCAAAAACTATAAAAACAATCAAAAGACAAACCGAGTTTGTAGAATCTGCTAGTTTCGATAAAGAGGTCACTCCCGGTGAAGGGATCTCGGCTCTTTCCTTATCGAATAAGGTGCTGGATGTTCTACAAGGAACACCGCTATGAAAAGCAAGAACTAGAGCTACCAGTTTTTAAACAAGTTTCTACAACATCTTTAGGTTTCTTTTATTTCATTAATCTCATTAATGAAGTCCCATTTTATTATGCTTCACAAGCATCACTTTTGAAACGAAATCTGCAATATAACATATATCTCATATATATAATATAAACATTCGTCTCAGGCAGTAATATGATCTCATCACAGAAAATCGCAGCAGAAGAACATATATGAAATATTGGATATACTAGGAGGTCCGTGTTTTAATACGAGCTTGTATAAAACACGGATTCTACTGTCGTGATGAATAGCCAAACCGACATCCCTAGACCCCTACGAGAGCGGAAAGCAACACTGCCAATTCTAGGGTTAGGAGACCCGGTCTCGACTCCTCGAGATGGTCTCCCACTGGACCCTAGAACCCGGTTGCTTGTGCTCCCCGCCTTGGGTCTACCTAATGCGGAAAAGTAAATAATATACAATGGTGACATCATCCTCAGCCCGGAAGTGCCCCAATAAAAGAAAATTACATACAAATGAATTTTACATGAATGAAAAAGAAAAACTCTCATCTCACATAAAACCCCCGGCTATTCAGAACACGACGATTGAATATAACATATCACAGCAACACATAATATCTCATATTATCAACGTAAGCAAGTATGCGTATCCCGATTGTCGTTGATGTATAGCAAAGAAACCGGCGATACACCACATACTACGCTTACAGTCACAGAAAAGAAAGTGCAAAACTACAACAGTTGGAATCCGCAACCTCCTTAGACATCGCATGCCTAACCAAATGAATTCCTTTGACATCGCATGCCTAACAATTATAAACCCCGCATTTTAGTCTCGATCTCGAAAACACTTTTCAATATCAAGTCGGGCAATTCAATAAGATTCCCGACATCCTGATCGAATGCTCGTCGCAAACTTTAGTAGACGGCCGCACCCCCGGATGCCGTTGACGGAGTGCACTAAGGCAGAACACCGCTGCCGCGAGTACCCGAACTGATGCTTTTTGCGATGGGGTTCTCCTACAGTCACTCGGTCGGGGCTATGGGGCGTGGCTGTCTATTAAGTTTACCCGGCGAGTATCCGCGTACGCTACGTGATTGCGACGGACTTTTGATCGCATCAAAATCCCGTGGCAACCGATCATCTGAGACTAAACTGCTAGATTTATAACATTCAAATTAGTTATCTCATAACTTCTTGTGGATTCCAAATATTGTATCATATTCCAGATAAATAGACAATGTTAAACTTTCCGATCGAATAAACAAACACCCAAAATTTCCCAAATAGTTCTCAACACTTGAAATTAGTTTAAAAGCATCCATCACATGCCACAGTACCAATAGTCCAGTCGTAGAAAGGTCAAACCAACGCCTCACATGTGGCAACGCCATACTGCCCCTAACCCTAAGGTTTAGAGGCGGTTCAGACGGTCACATAATCGAGTTAAGGTTTGTGTTCTTCTAGAGGGTCCACCCGTTACTTGCACGACTAAGAACGTTCTTAAATTACGGAAAAATCCAACACTTGGAAATTTTCCGGCAGGGGTGATTAATCTAAAAAACTATCTATTAACCGCAATCAAGAACGGCGTAGCTTGGTAGCTAGCCGGTGAGTACGGGTCGGTCCACAGGGATGTTGTGAATTTCCTAGTCGCTCAAACGAGTTAATTCCGATTGTGGTCGGATTGATTATTAAATCTAAAAACTAAAGTTGAGTTATACTAAGATTAATCTATATCTAAGTCTTGCGAGGGTTAGGTCTAGAGTAGGTTTGGAAATGTAAATAAATCTCATCGTTTTCTATACCCAAACAAAGATCTATGAGGAGTTATGGTAATTATCAATAAAGGGGATTAGATCCATTCGGGAAGGTGTTCCTTCCTCTAGGTTCTTGTCCATCCTTTATCAATCCTTACCCTAACCTCCATGGAAAACATCACAACCGGGTCTTTATACTACGGTATCACCGCTACCTCGACGGATAGGGTGCCGTAGGGAGCGGTATGTGCATGTATGCATGGAGTCCTATTGATTATATGTGATGGGCAAGAAAGGGATGAGAGATCTCATCTCTCAAAAGCCTTCCCTAAAGCCAACCCTAACAAGAGGAGACTACACTCTCATTAGAGAATTTAAAAACATTTATCTAGGGCAGAGAATTGAAATTACCTAGGGCAAGAATTGAAATTACCTACTTACTTTACAGATGGCTCTCTCCAAACATTAACGCAGGGTTGTCAGATCTGAATAGATGATATGAAAAGAGGTATCGATGCTCTCCAAAAAAATTCTAAATTTTATTCATAAAAAGAGGCATAGGGAAGCACGACCTAATACAATGATTTGGGCTTCTATTTATAGGACATAGAAACCCTAGGTTACAATTGATTCACACGTCTGCATTTACAAAAATACCCCTGAGTTGACTAGTCAAATTCGCCACACAAATTGGTAAAATTTTCTGCCCATAAATCCCTAACCCTGCCACGGAACAGCGGCCCGAGGCCTGGTTTGGCCGCGGTTCCGCGGCCAAACAGGAGAGTTGGGTTGTTATGTTTCATGTGCTGGCTCTCCTTGACTTGTTCTTTCTGTTTTTACAGGTCTTTTCTCATATGGGTTTCTCGTTCTCTTCCAGATCTTTCCAGTAAACATTGTAGTGGACTTTTACTGTTTCCTCGTGTCGCTCCCTTTATACTCGGTGAACTGTTGTTCATTGTTCCTCAAAATGTAGACGCGATCAAGATTTCACCATTTATCATTCGTAGTCTCACTTATGCATTGTCTTTGCATAGTATTCACTGTTTTAGATCCTAGAACCTGTAACCTGTAATATGTAGCAGACATGCGTCAAAAGCACCTGTTTTATTTGTAAAAAGAATAAGAATGGGGAATATAATAATACAATATTATGGTGTGAACAAATACCCCCAAACTTATCTTTTGCTCGTCCTCGAGCAAACATGTTTTTTTATTCTCGACAAAAACCTAACCGCACTTTCGCAGGGAAACGCGATTGCACTGAGCTCGTGCAACAAGCCGTTGAACCTCTAGGTGTCCCTAGTAGGAGGAGTGTTGTCTCCTGAGGGTTTTCAACGGATACTACCCACAAAATCCTATCAATTCGGCCCATTGACTTTTATTCTCCAATTAGGTTTTCTAACAAGGAATTCTATTATCTTCGACTCGTAAACTATCCACCCATATTCTTCACACATCCTCATCATTTAACTTAAGATTATATATATTCTGCAGACCTACTTAGCTTTCGGCATTTCTTAAGTTTTCCTTCTAGGGTCCCATCTCCACTTAGGAATTTTTATCCACTCTACTAAAGATACAAGTTCTATTCTTCATTCCTCTCTCTTATCTAAACTCCAATCACATATCCCTACGTGTGTGTAAATATCACCCCTACACTTGGAAATTCAAATCAAGCAATCATACTCTTGTCCGTTGTCCAAAGCACTTATTAATTGGTGAATTTTTAAATGAATTTTGCTTACACATCCTTCATGCGACCGTTAATACTTCTTGAGGTACCAACGACCGATTACAAAATGCATTTGCACTTTAAGATGTAATTCCTAGTCTTGCAACACCCAAGGCTTTTAGCAGTGACTCCCAAACCAGTTGGTCTAAGGCACTAGGTGATGAAGCACCCTCGCTAAATATTTTTCTATTTTTACAGCCTTAAGTAATCACAAAAAACAGTGTTCATTTTTTTTCTTTATTCACACTTGTATTTTTCATTTTATTTTCTTCGTACTAAGGACTTTAGACAAGAGCATTTCAAGGTCTCCTCTACTATTCCAAGTTTCAAGGTGCGTGATTGTGCAAATTGTAGGGTATACATTTTCAGAATCTAGACTTAAGCTATGAATTATTTTTCAAACTTATGCTCTAATAAAAATATCAATACTTTTCCTTCGTTTCGACTTAGCCCAAGAAGTGAACTCAAAATTTGCCTATTTCTAAATAAACTACAAAGACATATACTTTCTACCGTTAAACTTTAAAAAGGGTTATTTTTATGGTTTTTAATTTACTAAGTCTAAGATCTAGTTGTTCAAAACTAGTTAACCTATTTGTCAAACTCAAGTCAAATAAGCCAAAATTGAATACATTAATTTTTATAATTTTTGAAAATTTTCAATTTTTATGGGTTTTAAAATAAGTATGCAAATGCAAAATGTACACATGAATGCGAAGGAAGAAAACGTACCGAGCATACCCCCAAACTTAAACTTGACAGTGTCCTCACTGTCATGCTACACCAAGAGGGTCAAAATTGTCGGCAATCCTCTGTTTATTTATTTATAATATTTTTTTTTCAAATTTTTTTTTTATTAAAAAGAAAACAAAATATATATATATATATATATATATATATATATATATATATATATATACATATACACTAAGGTCCTCCCCAAACTAAGCAAGGCCTTACATAAGCCAAAGGTTAGCACCAACCATTCAAAGATCTTATCGTGGTAATGGTAAGGTTGGTGAAAGAATGGGGTGTAAAGGAAAGAAATGAGAAACACACGAGACCGTGTGGAGATAGAAATGGTATACGGTCTTGGTGGATGAGAAGAATGGCGGAAAAGAGAAAGAAGCGTAGTACGATCGTGAGGGTGTAAATCGAGTGAATAAATTAGCGCAATTTGTGATGACCGATGTGTTAAAAGCGATTGTGGTAATCTATCAACCCGTCAAGAAATGGGGTCAAATCCCTCAAGATTCGCAAGAAAACATGGGTCCGTCGAACTTGGTATTGGAGTTGAAAGCGTAACGGTCTCTTGGAAGGTCGGAATGATAAGAAGGACGAAAGGGAGTGAATTAGGGATAGTCTCATTCTCACCGTAGTAAACTGTCTCGAACTGGAAAGATTCCATCAATGGTTTGAAACGACTGTAAGCAACCGAGTCTGATGGATCAACTAACTCATCTGAAAATTCAAAGGACTCAAACTCGGACGGTGAGTCTACAACATCGTCCGAAAAAGTGAAACACTCGTAAGTGTTATCGGCTGTGAGAACTGTGTCAGATTCAAAAGCAAATTTTTCAAGCTCATAGTCTTCAAGCGTAGTCTTGTGCGTGGTCGGAACGATGGAAAGGAGGGAGGGTGATATAACAGTTAAAGGTTCAGGAGGATGAATTGAAAAATCCGACACATCAAACAAAAATGGTTCAACCTCAATAATATCCTCAATACTCTCCTCAATACTATCCTCATAATTCTCCTCAATATTTAGCTCATCCATGCCATTATCATCAAAATCAAGACGCATATGAAGTTCGGGAGAAATATTTAATGACTTGGGATGATGAATTGGACATAAAATTTCAATTAAATCAACTGTTTCTTCATCCAAAATATTCCCGGCGTCAATATCCTCAATCAAGTGAAAAACAATTTTTTCTGACACCTCATCAAAAGCATGGATATTTATCAATTCAGGTTCTAGATTGGAGGTGTAAAGATCGAAAGGATTAAATGTGGTTTCACTTGAAAGGGGTTCTTCACAATCTGGCAAATCAAGCACTACAAAATCACACAACTCGTTTTTATTTTCAACTGGTGAACTATTTAGGGCAATCGATGGAAAACCGGAGTTGTGGGCTTTAATTGGGTATGGGTAGGTCTGATTTGGGAATGTGTAGAACTCAATCGCTCCTCTCAAATTCTCCCTCTGTCCAACCGCCTCCTCATACATTGAAAAATTTGGAGCTAGTTGGAAACTAGCTGCCCGTTCACTAGGTTGCATAAGGGCGGCAATGGACGCATCCACATTCCTAACCATTTTGTTTGTTGCTGAAATATAAGCTTCCAACGACTGTTCCAAACTAGACATGGGTTGTGAAGGGGTTTCGGTAAAAGATTCGAAATTGTTTGGATACGTGAAACTCCCAAAAGGCTGTGTAGAAGCAGTGTCTAGTGACGGTGGGAAAGTCAGGTAGGACTGGTAGGAAGTGGATGGTTGGACAGGAGTAGGATCAATATGTGGATAAAAAAGTGAATGGACTTGTTGATCACTATAACTGGATGTATGGAGAGGAGTGGAAGATCGGCTACGAGATTGTGCAATGTGCTCAGCAATAGACATCGGCTTAGGAGTTACAACAGGACTCGAAAAGTGGTATCAACGTACGAAGGTGGTGAAGGTTGACATGGTTGATACAAATTGGATTGCAACGTCGAACTGTTTCTCCTAGACGCTTCTATTTGATCTTTCAAAGAAATTTTGGGCATGGAGGGATCGTCCTTAAATCGACCGAAACAATTGACGTACGAGGCAAAATTAGGTTCGGGATACCAAAGTTCGGCAAGAGATTTATGATGTGGGGTACCCATGATAGAAGAAAGAGAAGAGAAAGAAGGTAGGTGGTGCAAGGATTTCTTAGCGGCAAACTTTGCAAGTTTTGTTAAAAAAAAATTTCCTTTTTCCGTTTGCTCTTTATTTGGAAATTTTGCAAAAAGATTTCTGATAAAGGTATGCAAACAGAAAAGATCACTTACAATAAATTTTTAATTTACACGCGGTGCAAAGAATCCTGCACAAGATTTGTTATTTGGAAGGGGAAAGATTTTTAAAGCACAGAGAATCCTGCAGGAATTTTTAGAAAAGATATATTGAGATTTCCAGGGCAAGAACAGAGGAGCTTACAGTGCAAATTTTTCAAGATGATGTCACCTCGGCGCCGCCAATCCGCAGTCGGAATGCACCTAGCGCGGCGGATCCACGGTGGGCTCAACAGTTCAGATCCCCAGAAAAATTTGCAGAAGACGATCCCACCTCCTTGCCGCATTTCCGCGGTCAGAAGTAGGTTAAGGCGGCGGTTTAGCGGCGCGGTGGGGGGTGCAGAGCTCCAAATTTTTTCTGCACCTTGTTTGTTGTAATCTTCTGTTGTTAGGATCGTTTGTTTTCTGTTTTGATTTCTGTAGATTTTCAGATCCGAATTTGTATATAGATCCTGCAAAATTCTCACAAAAATACCCTTTCCAAAAATAACAGATATATATTTTTATATTTTTATATTTTTCTGTTTTTTCGGTTTTTATGATTTTTTAATTTATATTAACCCGAAATTGCAAAAAGGAAATTTTACGCCATCCCCGGCAACGGCGCCATTTGATTAATCTCAAAAACTATCTATTAACCGTAATCAAGAACGGCGTTGCTTGGTAGCTAGCCGGTGAGTACGGGTCGTTCCACAGGGATGTTGTGAATTTCCTAGTCGCTCAAACGAGTTAATTCCGATTGTGGTCGGATTGATTATTAAATCTAAAAACTAAAGTTGAGTTATACTAGGATTAATCTATATCTAAGTCTTGCTAGGGTTAGGTCTAGGGTAGGTTTGGAAATGTAAATAAATCTCAACGCTTTCTATACCCAAATGAAGATCTATGAGGAGTTATGGTAATTATCAATAAAGGGGATTAGATCCATTCGGGAAGGTGTTCCTTCCTCTAGATTCTTGTCCTTCCTTTATCAATCCTTACCCTAACCTCCATGGAAAACATCACAACTGGGCCTTTATACTACGGTATCACCGCTACCTCGACGGATAGGGTGCCGTAGGGAGCGGTATGTGCATGTATGCATGGAGTCCTATTGATTATATGTGATGGGCAAGAAAGGGATGAGAGATCTCATCTCTCAAAAGCCTTCCCCAAAGCTAACCCTAACAAGCGAGGAGACTACTCGCTCATTAGAGAATTTAAAAACAATTATCTAGGGCAGAGAATTGAAATTACTTAGGGCAAGAATTGAAATTACCTACTTACTTTACAGATGGCTCTCTCCAAATATCAACGCAGGGTTGTCAGATCTGAATAGATGATATGAAAAGAGGAATCGATGCTCTCCAAAAGAATTCTAAATTTTATTCATAAAAAGAGGCATAAGGTGGCATGACCTAATACAATGATTTGGGCTTCTATTTATAGGACATAGAAACCCTAGGTTACAATTGATTCGCACGTCTGCATTTACAAAAATACCCCTGAGTTGACTAGTCAAATCCGTCACACAAATTGGTAAAATTTTCAGCCCATAAATTCCTAACCCTGCTGCGGAACCGCGGCTCGAGGCCTGGTTTGGCCGCGGTTCCGCGGCCAAACAGGAGAGTTGGGTTGTCATGTTTCATGTGCTGGCTCTTCTTGACTTGTTCTTTCTGTTTTTATAGGTCTTTTCTCATATGGGTTTCTCGTTCTCTTCCAGATCTTTCCAGTAAACATTGTAGTGGACTTTTACTTTTTCTCGTGTCGCTGCCTTTATACTCGGTGAACTTTTGTTCATTGTTCTTCAAAATGTAGGCGCGATCAAGATTTCACCATTTATCATTCGTAGTCTCACTTTTGCATTGTCTTTTCATAATTTTCACTGTTTTAGATCCAAGAACCTGTAACCTGTTATATGTAGCAGACATGCGTCAAAAGCACCTGTTTTATTTGTAAAAAGAATAAGAATGGGGAATATAATAATACAATATTATGGTGTGAACAAGGGGAAAAAGTGAGTTATTGATATCCATTCGAACTTTTTAACACGTTCTAAATTACCCGGAAAAACTAAACGAAGTTAAACTTTCTAATCGAATCAACGAGTTCCCAATACATCCCAGAAAACTCAACACTTGAGTAGAATTAAAAATTCCCAGAACAATCACGAAATACATACGGATATAACTGTGCAAAAATAAAACCCTAATTCCACTGTAGCGCCGCGGAACCGCCGCGCAAGGCAAGTCTTCGCGGCGGTTCCGCGGCTCTTTAATGGGCTTACTGGCTCGTTTTTCACAGATATCCTTATAATTCCCTGCTTATATTTTTGAGTATTTTTAATACGAAAAAATCAACATTTTTATAAAATTTCCACAGAAGGGTAAAATATGGGGTTTCGGGGTTCGATCGGACTTTAAACTTCGTCTAAACTTTGCCTAATGCTCTAGCTTGGCTCTGATACCACTGTAGGGTTACTAGGCACTCTCACAAGTTTCTACAAGGCATCAAATATGCCCGATTTAAAATTTATACGTGCCGAAAAACCCTAATCAAGATCTTAGACTAGAGATTAGGCGAAACAAAGCAAGTAATCAACTTAACTTCTAAGAGTTTAGGATTACAACCTTTGTAGTCCGATCCTTCACTTCATAAGCTCCATTTTTTGGTCCCTTCACTGTGATCATCAAGTTCCAACACTCTGTTAGTGTATATGCCCTAGAGGCCATTACTGTATCATACTAGTTTGTATATTGCTTAATGGAAGTTTGGGATATTCACCTTGTAAATACAATCTTGCTCAAAATAGTAGTATGCTACTTGGTTTGTTTCTACTTCAATGTGTACATGTGTTTATTTTAGTATATCTCCTATACACATTAGTGGAGCCCTTAGGATCTTTGCTTGATTACCAGCGTTGTGATGGCAGTCACACTAGTGGGGCTGGGTAATCTATAAGCACATCCTTATGCAGGTCCCTGGTCGCAGGACTATCGAGACAGGGCATCGATACTCCGGAGTAGACTAGCGCATGCGCTTCTCATCCCAGTGTGGGAGATGGTCTGTCCCACAGCCGTCGGTATGTCGTACTTGAGATAGTATGCGGGTGCTCGTTAGGTTACGAGTACACTGGACAGGACTCGTCGGGAACTGACTAGTTGGTATTATGCCTATCGTCAGTTATCAGTTCCCAGGTGACATGAGTATAGCTTAGTCCGCAGACTTGACACTGTCACTTCGCTTCGAGTGTGTTCCCATTATACTTTGATTACTACCCTACCACGGCTCAAAGGAGTCGTGCAAACAGGTGGTAGTTGGGTGCAGTCCCGAAGCACTTGGAGGCAGTGACGGTTAGACAGGATTCGTCTCTCCCGGTATTGGGGGTTGACATCGCGCTGTGTCTAGGAGAGCCATTACATGAGTAGTCCCTGGCCAGGGCAAACGAGATATACTGGTAGGCTTCCATTGTTATCTCAGGGTGTTTTGGGCTTCACTCCGACATGACTTGTACCGCTATTGGGGGACTGACGTTTACCGCCCCCTAGGCCCGCCATGCGATGTATCAGACGAACAGACCGGACTGTACGGAGAATGTCACATTCAGGCTCAGTAGGAGTTCAGATGGGTTTTGCCTCGTCAGTCTTCTTGTCGGCATCTACCTGGGGACCGTTACGCACAGCTAGTGCCACTTGCGGTCTGTGGTTAAACCCACTGCCAGCGTAGTATCGAGTCTTTAGAGTCCCACACAGAAAGCTATTCGCCTTTAGGCAAAAGAGTAGAGGTCGCATGGTTTTGCGACAGGTCGCATGGTTTTGCGGCAGGGTTCGGTCACATCCGTGCACTTATGCACGTACAGTGTCCGGACAGTTTACACTAGCGGGCTTTGGTTTAAGCCAGATCGTAGTGTACGTATTGGGATTGGATTTATCCAGTATGTATTTGTGTTCCTCGGAACGCGGATGCGGGTGTGTATGCACAGTTGACGGAGAGACAGAGGCAGAGGATTCTCATTAGGGTTGTTGACCGTTGACTGTTGACTATTGACTTTTTGCTCAACCCTAATGAGAATATGATATGTGATTAACAATTATATTAATTAAGTATTATGGTGACATGGTTGTTGAGGGATTGACTTTGTTGACTTGTTGACTTTGTTGACTTGTTGACTTTGTTGACCGGTTGACTAGGCTTGACTAGTTGACCATCATGATAACTATAGCTATCATTTCATGGCAAAGACTTTTGCTTGCTTGCTCTTTTGTGCAAAATGAGTGCATGAAATGATATGGCTATGGTTGCTTAAACCATCACATAATACTTGATTGATATGAGATGTTATGATTGTTTTGGATTATGAGAGCCAAATGAGAAAAGTCTTCTCTCATTCTTTCATGCTCATTCTCTCTCTTGTTCTTGAGCTCTCATCTTCATCCTCTTGCTCTCCCTCTCTTGAGTCTATGGTTCACTTGTCTCATGAGTTGAGAACCAAGAACCATAGATAAAATCCCATACAAACTCTTCTCTACTCACTCTAGTTCACAAGGTTTGGCAAACCGAGTGAACTAGTTTCTTCAAAGTTCGAAGAAGGAGCCAAAGGTTGAAGCTTTCAGGTGGATCTATCTTCGGCACAAGGAGACGACGGGGAGAAGCCGATTCGGACGACCATCGAAGCTTGAAGACGAAGGAATTCGAGAAAAAGAAAGGTATAACCCCCTAACCGAGTAGTTAGCAACTCGTAGTTAGGTTGTTAGTTAGATGTTTAACAAAGATCCGGTTTTGAGTCCATGTTACCACCTCTAAGAAAATTGTTTTTCACCAAATTCCGCATGCCCGAAAGTACCGGGAGAGGTAGCATGGACTTATAGTGGTATCAGAGACTAGTTAAACTCTATCTAACATGTTAGCAAAGTAGCTAGAAGATCGATCAAAGAAAAGTCATGAAACGAACCCGAGATTTTCAAGTTTCTGCCGATTTTTATTCTGTTCAAAAGTTGATAAATTTCATCTTAAAAATCGGCTCAGGCTTTTGTTAGAATAACCACAAAATTTGGTCCCACGAACGGTTCAAAGCGCCGCGGAAACACGGCGGGAGCACGCTCCCGCCGCGGTTCCGCGGCCGAGTTGACTCGGCCGAGGTCCAAATTTGGTGCAGTGTATTTCTGGGGTTGTTTTGGGATTTTTGGAATATGTATTTTCCGCCCAGATTTTCCAGAACGAAAATTTTGTATTTGGGGCCTGTAAATCCGTATTTTTGATCGAACTTCTAAAAGACTTAAGCTGACGGGTTTTTCTGTGATGTGATATTTGTATTGAACGTCTGCTAATCGCTATATGTCGATTAGTGGGGGTTATACAAATCTGTGATCTGTAATGTCATTGGAATGTGTATATGAATTCATTGGATTGTCGCGGGTGAATAGCCGGGGGTTGTGAGACGAGAGTTTTCTTTTCTTTCAATTCATGTAAATTTGTAAATTGATGTAATAATTATTTGTATGGCCACACAACCGGGTCGGGGTTGTAGCCGTCATTGTATAATTTCTTTTTACTGTTTTTGCTCCTAGGATAGACCCATGGAGGGGGTGCACAAACTACCGGGTATGCCGAAGTGCCGAGAGGCCTACTCAAGGAGTTGAGGGAGGTTGCTTCGCTTTGGGTACTTGGCGGGTAGTTTGCCGCACCCGTAGGGGTCTTGGGTGGGGTATTGGCTATTCACCGCGACCGTGTAATCTGCTTTTCGTTACAGGCTCGTACGAATTGCGGATTCCTAGTATATCCAATGTGTTCATCTGTGATCTGAAATGGCTATCATTGCAATATATCTATATATGATATTATTTAGCCGTTGCTTATGTTTTACAGCCGCGCTAGCCCAGCCCCCACTCTGTCGTTAGTTAAGTAACCTAACGGGTAATGACGGGGCCCCGAGGCGAATGCGAATGGCATAAGCGTACGTCATATTTTGGTTGTTTTCTGCAATGGTAGGATTAAATGATGGGACGCATTAAAAGAACTAATGCAAGAATATCACGCATTAAAAGAACTAATGCAAGAAAATAAACCAAGTTAAAATCGTTGGAACACTTTCGAAAAACCACTCGGTTCTTTTCAAAACAAACTTTTAAAATGCGGAGTTTGAGCCACTCCTTTTAAAAGCTATCTCGTTCGATCGATTATATCAAGTTCTCTACGTTCACGGTTTCGCCAAAACCATTCGTAGCCCTCCGTCGTTTCACATGAATAGTCAATAGTATTCAAGCTGTGTTTGTTGGCCAAAGTCAAGGCATAGTGATTGGTAGCTATTGGGTATTCATGTGCAGCATAGATAGATGCGTTGGTTTGGAACAGTCGTACTGCCTTGTTGGCCAAAGTCAAGGGTATGTACGGGTGGATTCAAATTAACCTGGAGAATGACGGGTAGAACTTGACATGTGACTTATGATTTGTTGGCCAAAGTCAAGGTCATAAGAGCATGGGGCAAAAATCCACATCGGGAGTTTCAAAAGAACTGAAACTTGCTAGTGTTGCATAACATTTGGAGTGTGATGATTCTGGTAGAATTCCTTCAGTTTCGTCACGCGATGATATTTGGATCCCGATCCTACTGTGAGTATATGCTACTCCTCGGGAAATTTCTCACTAAACGATCAATGCTATAAACCTAGTAGGTGTCTAGAAAGGTGTTAGCGGGGCTACGCCCCCAGGGAAAAGAGGTTATTTAATTAAGGAACTTCGCGAAAGCGTTGGAAAACCTCCCTCGAAGTACCGACACTGGCCTGGCTGAACGGCTAAGCAAGTATTGTACGGTGAGATTGATCCTGACTAATTCTTCCTTTTTGGTTTGAGGAGGGATTCGAGAAACAGTGGGAGCCATCCTGTTTAGACAAACTAAAAACCATTCTAAACTTGCAAGAGCATCAAGCTGAGTGTTTCTTCTCTCTCCTAATTGCAGCGACCAATCGACATGACTGGACTTAAGTTACTTCTAGATAAAAACATACTGACAGGGCCAAACTACAAAGATTGGCTCAGGAATGTCAAGATGGCAATCACTTACGACAAGCTGGGGTATCTTCTTACCACCAATGCTCCCCCTGTCCCTGGTCCCACTTCCAGCGTCGCAGATAAGGAAATCCGTAAGACTTGGGAGATTGATAGCGCGAAGGCCAAGTGCCTCGTACTTGCCTCTATGGACAATGAACATCAGAGGAGGCACGAGAATATGGACTTGGAATCCATATTTCTTCATACAAAAGAACTGTATGGAGAGCAATCTCGTATCGCAAGATACGAAGCGTCGAAAAAGTTATTTTCGGCAAGGATGGCCGTCGGATCATCAGTAGCAGAACACGTGCTTAAGATGATCGGCTACATTGAGGAGCTCGCGGACCTAGGGACCACATCGCAAGATACGAAGAGTATTGTGTGATTCCCACTGTGAATCGAGACTGTACCCAAAAGCCACCTTTTTGCACGCCCTCTTGGACGTGGTATGATGGAAATCAAAGCACAGTGGGAATCACACAATACTCTATGACGATCTCGGGTCTACACACTAACATGTACCAGTATCACTAGAGAACTGCCATCTAACGTGAGGTATAATACCATCTGGGAGTTCTCGACGAGTCCGTCCAGTGTACCCAGTCTCCACTGAGCACCCGTATACCTTCTCTAATATCAAACACCAATGGAAATAAGATCATCCATCTCCCATCATATGGGTCAAGAAGCGCATACGCTAGTCTACTCTGGAGTATCGATGCCCTGTCTCGGTACTTCCACGACTAGGAACATTTGAAGGATGTACTTGGAGACTACAC
This sequence comes from Agapanthus africanus, assembly GCA_030015575.1. Classification (NCBI taxonomy): domain Eukaryota; kingdom Viridiplantae; phylum Streptophyta; class Magnoliopsida; order Asparagales; family Amaryllidaceae; genus Agapanthus; species Agapanthus africanus. The sequence goes on along the minus strand of CM057343.1, from coordinate 300,344,913 downwards.
AGTCCTCACTAGTATGATCTGCACCATAGTCCTGATAGTCAAGTATGTTAGTTATATGTATGCCCTAGAGGCCATTACTGTACATACGATGTATATTGTAATGGATGCTTGGACATATATAGGGAGGACTTTCTTGCTCGACATGATAGTACGCTATCTGGTTGTTCTTTATCATAACATGTACTCTAATTGTCTCTATATTACATGTTGATAAAGCCCTTAGGATATGTACTCGACTACTGGGACTATGATGAGATCATACTAGTGGGGCCACGGTAGTCGACGAGTACATCCTATAACTGTTTCTAGTCGAGGGTGTATCGAGACAGGGCATCGATACATCAGAGTAGACTAGCATATACGCATCTTGTCCCATATGATGGGCGATGGATGATCCCATATCCATCGGTGTTTGACATCGAGGATGGTGTACGGGTGCTCAGTGGAGACTGGGTACACTGGACAGACTCGCCGAGAACTCCCAGATGGTATTATACCTCACGTCAGATGGCAGTTCTCCGATGACACTGGTACAGAGTAGTCTGTTGACCCGAGATCGTCATAGAGTCTTGTGTGATTCCCACTGTGCTTTGATTTCCATCATACCACGTCCAAAAGGGGGTGCAAAAAGGTGGCTTTTAGGTACAGTCTCGAATCACATGGAGGCAATGAGCGATAGGAGGGGATTCGTCTCTCCCAGTATAGGGAGTTATTGTTGCGCTGTGTTCGATTGCCTATAACCGGAAATCCCTGGCCAGGGTTGCTGAGATCTACTGGTAAGTGTTATCAGTAGTTTCTCGAACTGTTATAGACCTTATATCGACACGACTTATCAAGCTACTGGGATCTGACGTTTACCCCCCCTAGGCGAGATATGCGACATATCAGATGACGAGACCGGACTGTACGGGAGTGTTACTGATTGGATTCAAAGGAGAATGTACAGGCTTACTTGTTGATCTTCTTAGCGCTCAATACCTGGGTGGCTGTTATGTTTAGCTGACCGCTTGTGGGTGTTTGATATGATCATCACCTACTGCCGGCGTATTGACGATTCTTTAGAGTCCTACACAGAGGTTTCTAGGCTCAGGCAAAACGGAATAGGAGCACATATGTGATATGTGCGGGACTGATGATAATGCGGTATGTGATACCGTATTGGATTCTCGCGATATGAGATATCGTCCGGGTATATGTGATATAGCCGGGTCATCGTATTATTCGGTTATGTGCGATATACCCGGATTGTCGGATCAAGTGTTGATTCGATAATTAAATGTATAATAATATATATGATATATTAAATTACATTAACTAATATTAGCTCACTAAAAGATTCTTTTTTCACTCGGGTAATACATTGATATATATGCGATATATGTTAAATGTATTATTTTATTTTGTTACAATAAATATTATATATGTGATATATAATATTGTAACTTGATATGATTACTAATGCAACATGTTTAGTGGAGTTTAAACAGATTAGGGTTTGGATTAGGGTTAAGACTTCTAATAGATTCTAGAAGCTTTTCTTTTGTCTTGAAAAAGATATTATGCTTGATATTTTCAAGTGACTCGCTTTTAACCCAACCCAAACCCTAGCCCTAGTTAATTCTCTACATGGGTTTAGTTGACCTTGGTTGCATTATTCATCATATTTATGTTTTCATTATTCATCACAAAAGAATTCTAATGAAAATGATTATTCATCTTCTTCTTCCTTCTTCTTTCTTTCATGGAAAAAGCTTTTCTAGCTTTTTTCCAAGTGATGAAAATGAGGGAGAATAAGAAAATAAAAGAGTGCAAAAATCCTACTTCATCATTCTCATCTATCCTTGCCCTTTAGATGAGAGTGTTCACTTCATTTATTGAGTGTTAGCTTGTGTTAATGAAACTTCAAGGTAGATCATCTTTGTTATCGAAGATCGGAAGCAAGACTGCATCTTTTTCTTCGTGAAGCCTCTCGAGAGTCCGGAACACGATGATCGCAGCGAAGGCCTCAACACGAAGCTTAAGAAATGAAGGACCGGATCTACAAAAGTTATAATCCCTCTCACATAGTGTTAAAGAGTTTAACATGCTAGTTTTCGCCTAATCTCTAGTTTAAAGATCCGGTTTTGGGTTGTTCGGCATGGCTAAAATTTTAATCGGGCATGGTTGATGCGTCGTAGACCCTTGTGCGTATGCCTAGCAACCCTACAGTGGTATCGGAGCCAAGCTAGAGCTTCAGGCGAAGTCTAGACGAAGTTTAAAGTCCGGTCGAACACCGAAACCCTAATTTGAACCCGTCTCTGGATATTTTTCAAAACTGTGATTTTTTATGAATTAAAAATGCTCAGAAAATTAAGCAGGAAAAACTAAGAATTACTGTTAAGTACGGCTCATTTACTCGATTATATGACCGCGAAACCGCGGCCAAAACAAGGGTTTGGCCGAGGTTCCGCCTCCAAAATTTTGAATTAGTCCCTGGTATTTCATATATTTATTCTTAGGTCCTTTCTTGTCATTTTTTTCTGGGAATTTTTAATTATACTCAACTGTTGAGTTTTCTAGGGTTGTATTGGGGACTCGTTGATTCGATCGGATAATTTAACTTTGTTTAGTTTGTCCGGGTTATTTATAGAACGTGTTAAAAAGTTCGACCGGATATCAATAACTCACTTTTTCCCAACCCGGAAAATTTCCAAGCGTTGGATTTTTCTGTAGTTTAAGAACGTTCTAAGTCGTACAAGTAACGCGGTGGACCCTCTAGAAGACAGCAAACCTTAACTCGATTATGTGACCGTCTTGAACTGCCTCTAAACCTTAGGGTTTGTGACAGTACGGCGTGCCACATGTGAGGCGTTGGCTTGACCCTTCTACGGCTGGACCGTTGATACTGTGGCATGTGATAGATGCTTTTTTGAACTTCGCTCAAGTGTTGAGCTATTTGGGAAATCTTTGGTGTTTGTTTATTCGATCGGAAAGTTTAACACTGTCTTTTTATCTGGAATGTGATACAATATTTGGAATCCACATGTAGTTATGAGATAACTAATTTGAATATTATAAATCTAGCAGTTCATTCTCAAATTGATTGGTTGCCACGGAATTTTGATGTGACCAAAAGTCCGTCGCAATCACGTAGCGTACACGGATACTCGCCGGGTAAACTTAATAGACAGCCACGCCCCATAGCCCCGACCAAGTGACTGTAGGAGAACCCCGTCGCCAAAAGCATCCGTTCGGGTGCTCGTGGCAGCGGTGTTCCGCCTTAGTGCACCTCATCGACGGCATTCGGGGGTGCGGCTGTCTACTAAAGTTTGCGACGAGCATTTGATCAGGATGTCGGGAATCTTGTTGAATTTCCCGACTTGATATTGAAAAGTGTTTTCGATAATGAGACTAAAATGCGGGGTTTATAATTGTTAGGCATGCGATGTCTAAGGAATTCATTTGGTTAGGCATGCGATGTCTAAGGAGGTTGCGGATTCCAACTGTTGTATTTTTACACTTTCTTTTCTGTGACCGTAAGCATAGCATGTGGTGTATCGCCGGCTTCGTTGCTATACATCAACGACAATCGGGATACGCATACTTGCTTACGTTGATGATATGCGATATTATGTGTTGCTGTGATATGTTATATTGGATCGTCGCGTTCTGAATTGCCGGAGTTTTATGTGAGATGAGATTTTTTCTTTTTCATTCATGTAAAATTCATTTGTATGTAATATTCTTTTATTGGGGCACTTCCGGGCTGAGGATGATGTCACCATTGTATATTATTTACTTTTCCGCATTAGGTAGACCCAAGGCGGGGAGCACAAGTAACCGGGTTCTAGGGTCCAGTGGGAGACCATCTTGAGGAATCGAGACCGGGTCTCCTAACCCTAGAATTGGCAGTGTTTCTTGCCGCTCTCGTAGGGCTCTAGGGATGTTGGTTTGGCTATTCATCCCGACCGTGGAATTCGTGTTTTATACAGGCTCGAATTGAAAACACGGACGTCCTAGTATATCCAATATTTCATATATGTTCTTCTGCTGCAATGTTCTGTGATGAGATCATATTACTGCCTGAGACGAATGTTTATATTATATATATGAGATATATGTTATATTGCAGATTTCATTTCAAATGTGATGCTTGTGAAGCATAATAAAATGGGACTTCATGAACGAGATTAACGAAATAAAAGAAAGCTAAAGATGTTGTAGAAACTTGTCTCAAAAACTGCTAGCTCTAGTTTTTGCTTTGCATAGCGGTGTTCCTTGTAGAACATCCAGCACCTTATTCGATAAGGAAAGAGCTGAGATCCCTTCACCGGGAGTGACCTCTTTAGTGAAACTAGCAGATGCTACAAACTCGGTTTGTCTTTTGAATGCTTCTATAGTTCTTGCTTTGCATAGTGGTATATATGATATACCCCGCACCTTATTCGATGAAGAAAGGGCCGACGATCCCTTCACCGGGAGTGACCCCTTTAGCAAAACTAGAAAAGCCTCAAAAACACTCCATTTAAAATCACTCGATTCTACAACGATATCAAGTTCATTACGCAAAAGGTTTTCTTAAAAACCTGTCGTTGCCCTCCGTCATTTCAGATAAGTCCTTCTTAGTATTCGTGCTACGTTTGTTGACCTCCATCAAGGCGTAGTGTGCGGTAGCTGACTAGTATTTTTCTGCTTATGCATATGATGCAGATTGAATTAGGGTAGTCGTGTGGCCTTGTTGACCTCCATCAAGGGTCGTGTGGGTGGGTTTAATTCAATCAGGAAATGACGGGCAGAACTTGACTAGCAGCCAATGGTTTGTTGACCTCCGTCAAGGTTATAGGACGCTAGGGGTAAAATATTATTGGGAATTTTAAGTGTTCAAATTTGCAATGAGATTGCATACCTTCTATGAGATAGTTGGATCCCGATACCCGCTGCGAGTAAGAGTTACTCCTGGGAGAGTTTTACACATTACAATTAGCCGATCAAGTAGGTGTCTAGAAAGGTGTCAACGGGGTTACGCCCCTGGGAAAACGAGGTTTACTTTAATTAGGTTCGTGCGAAAGCACGGGGGACCTCCCTCAAAGTACCGACACCGGCCTGGCTGAAAGATTGGCGAACTTGTAGCTTGTAATTAATCCTGGCTAGTCTTTCCTTTTAGGGTTTGAAGGAAGATTTGACTAAAACAGTGGGAGACATCCTGATTAGATATATTAGATAACCAATCTAATCTTGCAAGAGCATACGCTGAGTGTTTTCTTCTCTCTCTCTCCAGGTAGCGACCATATCACGCCTTAATCAAGATAATAATACGGATATATTGACCGAACCCGCTTGTTATACTGAGCCGGGGAACGTTGGACCCGCTCCAACTTATAATTGTTATAAGACAGAGCAGGAAATTAGGGATTACCAAAATTCCCGTGCTGTCCAAACGAAGAAAGTGCATGTTGATGCATCATCTTTGGGTGTGTTCATTACAGAGAACTGTTTCTCAGCATCCTTTACGTCCTGGGTATGAGATACCGGATCAGGATCCCGCATATGTAATCTGTTACATGGGCTACAGAAAGGTAGAGAACTGAGAACGGGTGATAAGTTTCATGAGACAGAAAATGGTGCAAGTGTTACAGCCAAGTCTGTTGGTCACTATCACCCTGTATTACCAGAATATATTGATTCTGAACGAATGCTATTAGATACCGAACCTGATATACAACATCATATCAGTCTCTTTATTAGTAAAGAAAGGATATAATTTTGTATTGTTGGATAATGTTTTGAACATTTCCTATATCAAGAGTTGATCGGTTCAGGCACGTTATCTAAAAGCATTGACGTTCTAAATCAAACTACAGTTCTTAGTATACAGAACACACACAAGAGGAAGAGTTCAGAAATGAACGAATCCTTTTTGAGGTAATGTAGACTAGGTCATATCAATGCGACCCGACTAGCTGAAGTTGCATTAAGATGCATATTTAAATTTGTTTGAATTTACATCTTGTGAAACTTGTCGGTCATGTCACAAAGATAAGATGACCATAGCTCTGTTTATTGGAAACAGAGAAAGAGTTAGTGAACTCTTGGGATTGATACATGCTGATGTATGAAGGTCCCCTGTCTATACATGCCAAGACCGGTTATTTGTACTTCATTAAATTCTCTGATGATCTCTTATGATTCAGACATATATTCCTGTTGAAACATAAGTCCGAAGCTTTTGAGATATTCACAGAATATAAGTTAGAAGTAGAGAACCAAAATACGGGTATAAGTATTATGTCCTTTGATGAGATCAAGGAGGAGAATACTTGAGCACGGAATTCCTGGACTATTCTAAAGGAGAATAAGATTCTCTCTCAGCATTACTCCTCCGTATACACAATAGCAAGATGGTATATCGGGGCGGAGCAATAGCACCCTATGTGATATGGTGTGCTCAATGATGAGTACTACTGAGTTTCCTATTTCCTTTTGGGAGTTATACACTTGAGAAGCTGCATACCTATTGAATAGGGTTCAAATCAAATCAGTTGCCTACCACTTCATATGTGATATGGAAAGGGAAGAACCCATATCTTAAGTTTGTTAAGATTTGGGGTTGTCCGGCCTATGTCTAAAAGCAAAATCCGGACAAGCTCGAGGCAAGGTCAGCTCTATAAAACTGGAAGTAGTTCCAGCTATACAAACTACAGCTGATGATTTGGTATAACCAAAGGATTCAGTAGTTTCTAACGAACCTCAGCCTCTCCGCCGATCTAGTAGGGTTCTTCACCCACCAGAGAGATACTTCGGTTTCTCTATGACAGTGGGAGCGAGGATTGCATCATGAGATGATGACCCAACTAGTTTCGAGCTGGCCATCAGGAGTGGGACTCTGTAAGAATGGTTGGATGCTTAGCGATCTGAGATGGAATCCTTATACACCAACAAAGTATGGACTTTGGTTGCTTTATCTGAAGGGTTAAATCCCCATCGGGAGCAAGTATATCTTGAGAAGATTACTTAGTGTACATGGAAAAGTTAAGACTTTCAAAGCTATGCTTAAGTCCATCTAGATCCTACTTGCCACGGCTACATACCATGACTACGATATCTGGTGGTTGGGTGTCATGACAGCTTTTCTAAATGATGATTTAGAATAGAGCGTCTATAAGTACACAGCCAGAGGGCTTCATAGACAGTGGGAGCAGCGAAAACATGTGCAAGATGCTTTATATGATAAAGCACGAATCGCGGAGTTGGAACATCTGTTTTGATATGGTAGTCAAAGAGTTTGACTTCATCAAAATGGTAGATGAACCTTGTATATACAAAAAAGTAGTAGGGAGTATGGTGATGATCCTCATAGAGTACCTGGATGACATACTCTTGATAGGGAAGGAGTTTCCTATGCTATGCTCAGTCAATCTCCGCATATCACAAGGATTCTCCATATAGGATCAAAGTGATACCTCCTAAATCCTGAGTTTTGAATCTATGAGATAGATCTAATTGGATGTTAGGATTCTCACTAATTGTAGTGAAATAGTATCAATCGATCCTGGGGAGAATCACTGGAAAGGTTCCAGGGTGATAAGAACGACTGAATGTCAGTCGCCGGTATTGTCTTTACCCTCAGTGGAGGGACGGTATGTTAGAAGAGTTCCAAGAAAAATACCGTGACTAACTAGACAATTAAAGGCAAGATACATCGTTACCAAGGATGCTACCAAAGAGGCAGTCTGGATATATAAGCTCATGAGATGAACTTCGTTCCTACCATTGTGTGACAATGGAGTTATGGCTTTAAGCCAAGGAACTACCGTCCCATCAAAAATTCAGATATAATTCTTAGGCAGTATCACCTGATCATGGAGATGGTTGATCTCTAGGGAGATTGAGGTTAGGAGAGTAGACACAGAGGACAACAGTGCGGATCCACTCACAAAGGCCTTTTTCCCAGTAGAGACTTTTATGGGATGGTTGAGTATGAGATACTTCGACCACAACTAATTGTTGGGTATGTGATACCACAACAGATGGCCCTAGTGAAAGTAGGAGATTGTTAGTTATATGTATGCCCTAGAGCCCATTACTGTACATACGATGTATATTGTAATGGATGCTTGGACATATATAGGGAGGACTTTCTTGCTCGACATGATAGTACGCTATTTGGTTGTTCTTTATCTTAACATGTACTCTGATTGTCTCTATATTACATGTTGATAAAGCTCTTAGGATATGTACTCGACTACTGGGACTATGATGAGATCATACTAGTGGGGCCACGGTAGTCGACGAGTACATCCTATAACTGTTCCTAGTCGAAGGTGTATCAAGACAGGGCATCGATACACCAGAGTAGACTAGCGTATAAGCATCTTGATCCATATGATGGGCGATGGATGATCCCATATCCATCAGTGTTTGACATCAAGGATGGTGTATGGGTGCTCAGTGGAGACTGGGTACACTGGATGGACTCGCCGAGAACTCCCAGAGGGTATCATACCCGACGTCAGATGGCAGTTCTCCGGTGACACTCGTACAAAGTAGTCTGTTAACCCGAGATCGTCATAGAGTCTTGTGTGATTCCCACTGTGGTTTGATTTCCATCATACCACATCCAAATGGGCATGCAAAAAGGTGGCTTTCGGGTACAGTCCCGAATCACATGGAGGCAATGAGCGATAGGAAGGTATTCGTCTCTCCCGGTATAGGGAGTTGATGTTGCGCTGTGTTCGATTGGCTATAACCGGAAATCCCTGGCCAGGATTGCTGAGATCTACTGGTGAGTGTTATCAGTAGTTTCTCGAACTGTTATAGACCTTATATCGACACGACTTATCAAGCTACTGGGGTCTGACATTTACCAACCCTAGGCGAGATATGCGACATATCAGACGACGAGACCGGACTGTACGGGAGTGTTACTGATTGAATTCACAGGAGAATGTACAGGCTTACTTGTTGATCTTCTGAGCGCTCAATACCTGGGTGGCTGTTACGTTTAGCTGACCGCTTGCAGCTTGTGGGTGTTTGATATGATCATCACCTACTGCCGGCGTATTGACGATTCTTTAGAGTCCTACACAGAGATTTCTTGGCTCAGGCAAAATGGAGTAGGAGCACATATGTGATATGTGCGGGACTGAGGATAATGCGGTATGCGTTACCATATTGGATTCTCACGATATGAGATATCGGCCTGGTATATGTGATATAGCCGGGTCATCGTATTAGTTGGTTATGTGCGATATAGCCGGATTGTCGGATCAAGTGTTGATTCGTCAATTTAATGTATAATAATATATATGATATATTAAATTACATTAACTAATATTAGCTCACTAAAATATTCTTTTTCTCACTCGGGTAATACATTGATATATACGCGATAAATGTTAAATGTATTATTTTATTTTGTTACAATACCTTATAATATTGTAACATGATATGATTAGTAATGCAACATGTTTAGTGGAGTTTAAACATGATTAGGGTTTGGATTAGGGTTAGGACTTCTTGTAGATTCTAGAAGCTTTTCTTTTGTCATGAAAAAGATATTATGCTTGATATTTTCAAGTGACTCACTTTTAACCCAACCCAAACCCTAGCCCTAGTTAATTCTCTACATGGGTTTAGTTGACCATGGTTGCATTATTCATCATATTTATCTTTTCATTATTCTGTAAGTCGATGTACTACACCCCAATACTTGTGGGGAGGCGGAATTTTCAAAAACGAACTTGTTTAGTGAACGAACATCGACTAACCGCTTGAATCGAAGCTAAACGATAACTAACCGTACACAAAAAGTTTCATAACTATTGTGTTTAGGGATTATACCTAATGAAACTAGTCCTTCGTCTTTACGATCTCCTTGTTCTCCTCGGCCTTCTCTAGGTAGTAGACGATCCACCCGAGAGCAAAACTCCAAGCTAAACCTCTAACCTTGAGGCAACTAATCTTCTTGGATTGCTAATCAAAGAAGATAGAATGAAATAGAGTGATGGTTATGGATTGTTTAGTCTAACTAATCCTAGATCTCAACACATGAGGGTGAGGATTAGTCTTTTGAAGAGAGAGAGCTTGAGGAGAGAGAATGTGAATAATATTATGAGAATAAGTTATGAGTATCATATCATATATGAAGCATTATCTAATAATAAGAAAAGAATAAAGAGTGATGAATAATCATGCTTCATAAAATATCTAGTGGTGATTCATTAGCATGAGTCATTAAGCAATAAATGTGCATTAATGAAATGAATGAATCACCACCATGACTCATATAACTCATTCAATGAATATGACACATAACCCTCCTTAGTCACCATCTTCTAGAAGCTTCTCGCACAATTACAAGAATGCCCCTCCGATCCGTAAAAATACGGAAAAACTTTAGACTGTAAAAATCCAATAACCGGATACCAGTAACTGGCTTAAACCAAAGCCGACTGGTAAAAACTGTCCGAAAGTCGTACGCGCGTAAACGCACGTATGCGTCCGAACCCTTTGTCGCAAAACCATGCGACCTCTATATCGTTTCGCCTGGAGTAGGAAACTCTGTGTGTGGGACTCTAGAGACTCGACTACTACGCTGGCAGTGGGTTTAACCACAGACCACAAGCGGCACTAGCTGTACGTAACGGTCCCCAGGTAGTTGACGATAAGAAGGCCGATGAGGAAACCCATCCGAACTCCTACTGAGTCTGATGTGACAATCTCCATACAGTCCGGTCCGTTCGTCCAAGACTATCGCATATCGGGCCTAGGGGGGGCGGCAAGCGTCAGTCCCCTAATAGCGGTATAAGTCGTGTCGGAGGGAAGCCCATTACACCCTGAGAAACTACTAGAACCTACCAGCAAATCTCGCTTGCCCTGGCCAGGGACTTTGCGTAATGGCTCTCTGACACAGCATGATATCTACTCCCAATACCGGGAGGGACGAATCCTGTCTAACCGCCACTGCCTCCAAGTGCTCGGGACTACACCCAACTGCTACCTGTTTGCATGACTCCTTTGAGCCGTGGTAGGGTAGCAATCTAAGAACAGTGGGACACACTCGAGGCGAAGTAGCAGTGTCAAGTCTGCGGACTATGCTGTACTCATGTCACCTGGGAACTGTTCACTGACGACTGGTATCAAACCAACCAACAGTTCCCTGTGAGTCCTGTCCGGTGTACCCGTAACCTAACGAGCACCTGCATACTATCTCCAGTACGACGTACTGACGGCTGTGGGACAGACCATCTCCCCAACTGGGATGAGAAGCGTACACACTAGTCTACTCCGGAGTATCGATGCTCTGTCTCGATAATCCAACGACCAGGGACCTGAATAAGGATGTGCTTGTAGACTACCCAGCCCCCACTAGTGTGACTGCCATCACAACGCTGGTAGACAAGCAAGATCCTAAGAGCTCTATCAATACGTACACTCACATGTTTAGATAGAAAAACCAAGTAGCATACTACCATGTTTAGCAAGACTGTTATATACATGTGAATATCCCAAGCTTCCATTAAGTAATATACAAACTATTATGATACAGTAATGGCCTTCTAGGGCATAAACACTAATAATCTCCCACTTGCACTAGGGCCATGTACTGGCATATCGTAGACCGATGATCTCGAGTAGCCTCTCGAACTGAATCTGAGGTAGGGCCTTCGTGAATGGATCAGCAATGTTCTCTTCAGAAGCAACTCTCCGAACCTCGATCTCCTGACGATCAATGATCTCCCTGATCAGGTGATACCGCCTCAAGATGTGTCTGGACTTCTGATGGGACCTTGGTTCCTTCGCTAAAGCTATAGCTCCGTTGTTGTCGCAATACAGAGGTATTGGATCAACTATGGTAGGAACCACCTGAAGTTCTGTTAGGAACTTCTTCATCCAGACTGCTTCTTTTGCGGCATCGCAAGCAGCTATATACTCCGCTTCCATCGTCGAGTCAGCAACGGTGTCCTGCTTGGAGCTCTTCCAGCACACCGCCCCTCCATTGAGGGTAAAGACATAACCTGACATGGACTTGGAATCGTCCTTATCACTCTGGAAGCCGGAATCAGCAAAGGCCTCCAACCTGAGGTCTTTTCCGCCGTAAACCAAGAACATCTCCTTAGTCCTCCTCAGGTACTTGAGAATGTTCTTTACTGCTATCCAGTGTTTCTCCCCTGGGTCTGACTGATACCGGCTTACCACGCTCAGTGCATAAGCAACATCTGGTCTGGTACACAGCATCGCATACATTATAGAGCCTACTGCAGAAGCGTAGGGTATAATAGACATGCGTTCCCTTTCCAAATCAGTCTTGGGAGACATCTCTTTGGAGAGGGTGATTCCGTGACAAGCCGGTAGATTACCGCGCTTAGAATCTTCCATACTGAATCTTTTCAGTACAGTGTCGATATACCTGGACTGCGAAAGTCCCAACATCCTCTTGGATCTATCACGATAGATCCGGATCCCCAGAATGTAAGAGGCATCACCCAGGTCTTTCATGGAGAACCTGTGTGACAAGAATCCTTTGACAGATTGCAGCATAGGAATGTCATTTCCTATCAATAGAATGTCATCCACGTACAAGACGAGGAATACGACACTTCTGGCCACAACTTTACTATATATGCACGGTTCATCTGGATTTTTGATAAAGTCATATTCTTTGACTGTCTCATCAAAACAGATGTTCCAACTCCGCGATGCCTGCTTTAGTCCATAAATGGACTTAAGCAGCTTGCATACTTTCCCGCTGCTCCCACTCTGATTGAAACCCTCTGGCTGATCCATATAGACGCTCTCTTCTAAATTTCCATTCAGAAAAGCCGTCTTTACGTCCATCTGCCAGATTTCATAATCATGGAAGGCAGCAATAGCAAGAAGGACCCGAATGGATTTGAGCATAGCCACTGGAGAAAAAGTTTCGTCATAGTCCAAACCAGGTCTTTGACGAAAACCCTTTGCAACAAGTCTAGCCTTATAGGTTTCCACCTGTCCATCTACACCAATCTTTTTCTTGAAGATCCATTTGCATCCTATGGGTTTTACCCCATCTGGAGCAAAGTCCAAAGTCCATACTTTGTTGGTGTACATGGACTCCATTTCGGTCCGCATTGCATCTAGCCATCGTACCGAGTCGCCGCTCTGGATGGCCTGCTGGAAGTCAGTAGGTTCATCATCATCTATGATGCAATCCTCTCTATCCCCGTCTATGAGAAAACCGTAGTATCTCTCAGGCGGATGAGACGGCCTACTACTCCTGCGGAGGGGTGCGGGAATGTTCTGTTCTTCTTGAACCTCTGGTTCTACCAAACTTTCAGTAACAGCTTGTGGTTCTGGAATTTCTTCCAGTTCTACTGCGCTCCCACTCTTCTGATTTTCTAAAAATTCAGTTTCTAAGAAGTGGGCATGACGAGAAACAAAAACTTTTTGTTCCTCTGCGTAATAGAAATAATATCCCTTGGAGTTCTTTGGATATCCCACAAGTTTACACAGTACTGAGCGTGCCTCGAGCTTGTCTACATGCTGCTTTTTTACAAAAGCTGGACACCCCCATGTCCTAAAATGTTTTAGACAGGGTTTCTTCCCACTCCACATCTGATATGGTGTGGTAGGCACAGTCTTGGTTGGAACCTGGTTCAAAAGATATGCCGCTGATTCTAGCGCATATCCCCAGAAAGATCGCGGTAACTCAGCATTACTCATCATGGATCGTACCATATCCAATAGGGTTCGATTCCGTCTCTCCGATACACCGTTATGCTGTGGAGTGTATGGAGGAGTAAGCTGAGAGAGAATTCCTTTCTCTTTTAGGTAACCTAGGAACTCGGCACTTAAGTATTCTCCACCTCGATCAGATCTTAGTGTCTTAATACTTTTGCCGGTTTGGTTTTCCGCTTCACTCTTGTATTCCTTGAATTTCTCAAAGGCCTCGGATTTATGCTTCATCAAGAAGACATGTCCAAACCTAGAGAAATCATCTGTAAAAGTAATGAAGTAGGAATAACCACCTCTCGCATGTGTAGACATTGGACCGCATACATCACTGTGTATGAGTCCTAAGAGCTCGCTCGCTCTTACTCCTTGTCCAGTAAATGGAGTCTTTGTCATCTTTCCTTTGAGACAAGATTGACAAGTGTCATAGGATTGATATTCGAACGTGTCTAAATATCCTTCTCTATGCAACTTAGTCAACCTTCTCTCATTGATGTGACCCAGTCTACAATGCCATAAGAAAGCTTTATTTAAATCTGGAGACTTTCTTTTTAGTGTGTTCTGGACATTGAAAATTTGGAGTTGGTTTAAAACATATATGCCGTTATTTAATGTACCGGACCCAATCAAACCATGATTAAGGTGGATGTTAACAACATCTCTTACAAACGTGAAATCATAACCTTTATTTGATAACAAGGAAACTGATATGATATTACACGTTAAGCTTGGTACAAAATAACAGTTATGCAAAACCAAAATATGTCCACTCGTCAATCCTAGGTGATAATCCCCGACGGACGCAGCTCCCACGCTAGCTCCGTTAGCAACCCTGAGGATCATATCACCTTCCTTCAGCACTCTACGGTTTCTCAGTGCCTGCAATGAATTGCAAATATGAGATCCTGATCCGGTATCCAATACCCAGGAAGTAGAGTTGATTGACAGACAATTCTCAATTACAAACACACCTGAAGTCGAAGCCACGGCTTGCTTCGGTTCCTGGTTCTTGGCGTTCCATGCCTTGCAATCCTTCTTCCAGTGCCCTTTCCTGTGACAATGGACGCACTCATCCGGGCCAACTATCGGTACTGCTATCATTTTCTTTCCCTTCTTTCCCACCTTACTAACACCTCCTCTAGGTTTGGGTGCGGCCTTCTTCTTCCTTCCTTTGGCCCTAGCCTTGGACCCGGAAGAAGATGCACCGCCAACAAACATAGCGGGTGTTTCCCTTGCTTTCTGCAAGGTGCCCTCTGCACTCCTTAACATGTTCAGCAGTTCCGCAAGTTCAACTTCTTTTCCTTGAAGATTGAAGTTGAGGATAAACTGGGCGTAGGTGGGAGGAAGGGACTGGAGAATAAGGTCTGTATAGAGCTCATTATCCAAAGTCGTCCCAAGGTCTGCGAGCTCTTCAATATAGCCGATCATCTTTAGGACATGTTCACCTACCGATGACCCGACAGCCAACCTCGCTCGAAACAAGTTCTTAGAGGTCTCGTATCTTGCTATACGAGATTGCTCTCCATAAAGTTCCTTTGTATGGAGAAATATGCCATCTAGGGACATATCCTCGTGCCTCCTCTGATGTTCATTGTTCATTGAGGCAAGCACGATGCACTTGGCTCTCGCGCAATCTAAATCCCAGGTTTTGCGGATTTCCTTATCCGCATTGCTGGATTTGGGACCAGGGACAGCAGGTGCCGTAGCGGTGAGGACGTACCCCAGTTTGTCATAGGTCAAAGCCATTTTGACATTCCGCAGCCAATCTTTATAGTTTGGCCCCGTCAGTATATTTTTCTCTAAAAGTAACTTAAGTCCAGTCATTTTCAGGGTCGCTGCAATTAGGAGAGAGAGAAGAAAACTCTTTAGCATGATGCTCTTGCAAGTTTAGAGTGGTTTTTAGTTTATCTAAACTGGATGGCTCCCACTGTTTCTCGAATCCTTCCTCAAACCATAAAAGAAGAATTAGCCAGGACTATTCTCACCGTACAATACTTGCTTAACCGTTCAGCCAGGCCAGTATCGATACTTCGAGGGAGGTTTTACAACGCTTTCGCGAAGTTCCTTAATTAAATAACCTCTTTTCTCTGGGGGCGTAACCCCGCTGACACCTTTCTGGACACCTACTAGGTTTATAGCATTGATCGTTAAGTGACGAATATCCTGATAAGTAGCATATACTCACAGTAGGATCGGGATCCAAATATCATCGTATGATAATGTTGAAGGAATCCTACCAACATTCATCAAACTCCAAATGGTATGCATCTCTTTGCAAATTTCAGTTTCTTTAGAAATTCCCGATATATGTTTTTGCCCCATGTTCTTATGATCTTGACTAAGGGCCAACAAATCATAAGTCACATGTCAAGTTCTGCCCATCATTATCCTGTTGATTTGAACCCATCCGTATATACTCTTGACTAAGGGCCAACAAAGTAATACGACTGTCCCAAACCAACTCATCTATCTATGCAACAAATGAATACCCCAGCAGCTACCAATCACTATGTCTTGACTAAGGGCCAAACAAACATAGCTTGAATACTACTGACCATTCATAAGAAATGACGGAGGGCTACGACTGGTTTTGGCGAAACCGTGAACGTAGTGAACTTGATATAACCGAAGGAACCTGATAGCTTTTAAAAGGAGTGGTTAAGTCTCCGCATTTAAAAATATCTGTTTTAAAAATAACCGAGTGGTTTCTTTTAAATTGTTCCAACGATTTAAACTTGGTTTATTTTCTTTGCATTATAGATAATGCGTCCCATCATTAACCTATCATTGCAGAAAACAACGAAAATACAACGTCCTCTTATGCCATCCGCATTCGCCACGGGGTCCCGTCATCACCCGTTAGGTTACTTAACTAACGACAGAGCGGGGGCTGGGCTAGCGCGGGTGTAAAACATAAGTGACGTCTAAATAGCTATCATAAATATAGATATTTTACATTCGTCTGACGCAATGATATACATTCCAGAACACAGATAAACAATATTGGATTTGCAAGCAATCTGTATTTCTTTTGAGCCTGCAAGAAAAGACAGATTACACAGTTGTGATGAATAGCCGTTACCCCACCCTCGACCCCTACGGGTACGGCAAACTACCCGCCCGGCAGTTTGTGTACCCCACCTTGGGTCAGTCCTAGGAGCAAAAACAGTAAAATGAAATAATACAACGGTGGCTACAACCGCAACCTGGATATGCCCCGCAAAAATAATATTACAACAAATTACATTTACAACAAATGAATTAAACAATAACCCATTGCAAACCCCGGCTATACACCACAACAGTCCAATACAGTTTATATGCACAAACAGATATAACCATTACAGAAATGTGCAACCCCCTGCCAACCGACATACTAGCAGTTAGGGGAGGTTTACGAACACATTTATCAATCACAGATATAATCCAACATGCAAATACTGTACAATTTCGATCGATTAAACATCTTTAATATTGCTCCAAAAACTGCTCTGTAAACTGGAAACCTGAGCAAAATTAAAACATTCCAGAAAACACTAAATACCAGAGAGGACCCACACATGAAAAATGAGTCCATGACTCGGCAACTCGGCCGCGGAACAGCGGCGGCTCAGTAGGAATCCGCTGCGGATCCGCGGCTCTTTAGCCGATTCATGGGCTCAAATTTCATGGGTGTTCTTCTGGACCCTTTTCAAGTTTTCTGAGCAACCCTGAAAAATTTTTGGACTTCATTTTAAACTCGACAGAAACTTGACAGTTTTAGGGTTTTCCGGCTTCGTTTTTCCGTTCGAAATTCGTACAAATTTGCAATTAAGTTATTTATTGTTTAGCGAGGCTCTGATACCACTGTAAGTCGATGTACTACACCCCAAT
This sequence comes from Agapanthus africanus, assembly GCA_030015575.1. Taxonomy (NCBI): domain Eukaryota; kingdom Viridiplantae; phylum Streptophyta; class Magnoliopsida; order Asparagales; family Amaryllidaceae; genus Agapanthus; species Agapanthus africanus. The sequence continues at coordinate 300,327,351 of CM057343.1, read as the reverse complement.
ACTTGTGGGGAGGCGGAATTTTCAAAAACGAACTTGTTTAGTGAACGAACATCGACTAACCGCTTGAATCGAAGCTAAACGATAACTAACCGTACACAAAGAGTTTCATAACTATTGTGTTTAGGGATTATACCTAATGAAACTAGTCCTTCGTCTTTACGATCTCCTTGTTCTCCTCGGCCTTCTCTAGGTAGTAGACGATCCACCCGAGAGCAAAACTCCAAGCTAAACCTCTAAACTTGAGGCAACTAATCTTCTTGGATTGCTAATCAAAGAAGATAGAATGAAATAGAGTGATGGTTATGGATTGTTTAGTCTAACTAATCCTAGATCTCAACACATGAGGGTGAGGATTAGTCTTTTGAAGAGAGAGAGCTTGAGCAGAGAGAATGTGAATAATATTATGAGAATAAGTTATGAGTATCATATCATATATGAAGCATTATCTAATAATAAGAAAAGAATAAAGAGTGATGAATAATCATGCTTCATAAAATATCTAGTGGTGATTCATTAGCATGAGTCATTAAGCAATAAATGTGCATTAATGAAATGAATGAATCACCACCATGACTCATATAACTCATTCAATGAATATGACACATAACCCTCCTTAGTCACCATCTTCTAGAAGCTTCTCGCACAATTACGAGAATGCCCCTCCGATCCGTAAAAATACGGAAAAACTTTAGACTGTAAAAATCCAATAACCGGATACCAGTAACTGGCTTAAACCAAAGCCGACTGGTAAAAACTGTCCGAAAGTCGTACGCGCGTAAACGCACGTATGCGTCCGAACCCTTTGTCGCAAAACCATGCGACCTCTATATCGTTTCGCCTGGAGTAGGAAACTCTCTGTGTGGGACTCTAGAGACTCGACTACTACGCTGGCAGTGGGTTTAACCACAGACCGCAAGCGGCACTAGCTGTACGTAACGGTCCCCAGGTAGTTGTCGATAAGAAGGACGATGAGGAAACCCATCCGAACTCCTACTGAGTCTGATGTGACAATCTCCATACATCCGGTCCGTTCGTCCAAGACTATCGCATATCGGGCCTAGGGGGGCGGCAAGCGTCAGTCCCCTAATAGCGGTATAAGTCGTGTCGGAGGGAAGCCCATTACACCCTGAGAAACTACTGGAACCTACCAGCAAATCTCGCTTGCCCTGGCCAGGGACTTTGCGTAATGGCTCTCTGACACAGCACGATATCTACTCCCAATACCGGGAGGGACGAATCCTGTCTAACCGCCACTGCCTCCAAGTGCTCGGGACTGCACCCAACTGCTACCTGTTTGCACGACTCCTTTGAGCCGTGGTAGGGTAGCAATCTAAGAATAGTGGTACACACTCGAGGCGAAGTAGCAGTGTCAAGTCTGCGGACTATGCTGTACTCATGTCACCTGGGAACTGTTCACTGACGACTGGTATCAAACCAACCAACAGTTCCCTGTGAGTCCTGTCCGGTGTACCCGTAACCTAACGAGCACCTGCATACTATCTCCAGTACGACGTACTGACGGCTGTGGGACAGACCATCTCCCCAACTGGGATGAGAAGCGTACACACTAGTCTACTCCGGAGTATCGATGCTCTGTCTCGATAATCCAACGACCAGGGACCTGAATAAGGATGTGCTTGTAGACTACCCAGCCCCCACTAGTGTGACTGCCATCACAACGCTGGTAGACAAGCAAGATCCTAAGAGCTCTATCAATACGTACACTCACATATTTAGATAGAAAAACCAAGTAGCATACTACCATGTTTAGCAAGACTGTTATATACATGTGAATATCCCAAGCTTCCATTAAGTAATATACAAACTAGTATGATACAGTAATGGCCTTCTAGGGCATAAACACTAACATATTCATCACAAAAGAATTCTAATGAAAATGATTATTCATCTTCTTCTTCCTTCTTCTTTCTTTCATGGAAAAAGCTTTTCTAGCTTTTTTCCAAGTGATGAAAATGAGTGAGAATAAGAAAATAAAAGAGAGAAAAAATCCTACTTCATCATTCTCATCTATCCTTGCCCTTTAGATGAGAGTGTTCACTTCATTTAGTGAGTGTTAACTTGTGTTAATGAAACTTCAAGGTAGATCATCTTTGTTATCGAAGATCGGAAGTAAGACTGCATCTTTCTCTTCATGAAGCCTCTCGAGAGTCCGGAACACGATGATCGCAGCGAAGGGACCTCAACACAGAGCTTAAGAAGTGAAGGACCGGATCTACAAAGGTTGTAATCCCTCTCACTTAGTGTTAAAGAGTTTAACATGCTAGTTTTTGCCTAATCTCTAGTTTAAAGATCCGGCTTTGGGTTGTTCGGCACGGCTGAAATTTTAATCGGGCATGGTTGATGCCTCGTAGACCCTTGTGCGTGTGCCTAGCAACCCTACAAAGTACTCATCCTAAGGGCTTTATCAACATGTAACATAGAGACAATAAGAGTACATGTTAAGATAAAGAGCAACCAGATAGCGTACTATCATGCCGAGCAAGAAAGTCCTCCCTATATATGTCCAAGCATCCACTATAATTTACATCGTATGTACAGTAATGGCCTCTAGGGCATACATATAACTAACACTTGATTCTCATGTTGTCCCTCTGGTGCTCTGTGCTTGACCAAGACACGAATGACTATTGTTTTTCGTCTTGTCTCTTGAACTGGTAAGCGGGAATGGACGAATGCGGATGACCGAAACCTGGATTTTATCTGTCTGTGGCAGATGTTCTAGATTTTGGCTTAACTGTGGAGATTTTGTATGATTTGCATTATTTTGGACTAGAAACCTATAACCTTTAAATATGTAGCAAACACGGATTAAAAGTACTTGCTTATAAACAAACGAGAAGAAGAATGAGCGGTATTAAATACAATATTCCGGTGTGAACAATGCTACACAATTTGAGATGGAATCCATGTACACCAACAATGTATGGACTTTGGAAGTTGCTCCTGAAGGAGTAAAACCCATTGGGAGCAAGTGGATGTTAGTTATATATATGCCCTAGAGGCCATTGTTGTACATATGATGTATATTATAGTGGATGCTTAGATATATATAGAGAGGACTTTCTTGCTCGACATGATAGTATGCTACTTGGTTTCACATTGTCTTAACATGTTGACTAGTATTGGTTTACTATCTCACTCTCACATGTTGATAAAGCCCTTAGGATATATATACTTAACTAGGACTATGATGAGATCATAGTAATAGGGCCAGGGTAGTCAACGAGTACATCCTATAACTGTTTCTAATCGAGGGAGTATCGAGACAGGGCATCGATACTCCAGAGTAGGCTAGCGTATACGCATCTTGACCCATATGATGGGCGATGGATGATCCCATATCCATCGGTGTTTGACATCAAAGATGGTGTACGGGTGCTCAGTGGAGACTGGGTACACTGAACGGACTCGCCGAGAACTCATAGATGGTATTATACCTATCGTCAGATAGCAGTTCTCCGGTAACACTGGTACAGGTTAGTCTGTAGACCCGAGATCGTCATAGTGTCTTGTGTGATTCCCACTGTGCTTTGATTTCCACCTTACCACGTCCAAGAGTGCGTGCAAAACGGTGGCTTTTGTGTACAGTCCCGAATCACATGGAGGCAATGAGCGATAGGAGGGGTTTCGTCTCTCCCGATATAGGGAGTTGATGTTGTGCTATGTTCGATTGGCTATAACTGGAAGTCCCTCGCCAGGGCTGATATGGAGACCTACTGGTAAGTGTTATCAGTAGTTTCTCGACCTATTATGAGCCTCACATCGACACGACTTATCGGTTACTGAAGTCTGACGTTTACCACCCCTAGACTGGATATACGACATATCAGATGAACAGAACGGACTGTACGGTAGTGTTACTGATCGGATTCACAGGAGAATGTACAGGCTTGCTTGTTGATCTTCTGATCGCTTAATACCTGGGTGGCTGTTACGTTTAGCTAACCGCTTGCAGCTTGTGGGTGTTTGATATGATCATCACCTACTGCCGGCGTATTGACGATTCTTTAGAGTCCTACACAGAGGTTTCCTGGCTCAGGAAAAACGGAGTAGGAGCACATATATGATATGTGCGGGACCGAGAATAATATGATATGAGATACCGTATTCTATTCTCGCGATATGTGATATCGGCCGGGTATATGTGATATAGCTGGTTCATCGGATCAAGTGTTGGTTCAATGAATTGATACATGTTATATTAGTCGGTTATATGTATTATAGCCGGATAACCGAATCAAGTCTTGATTCGATAATTTAATGTATAATTATATATGTGATATATTACGTTACATTAACTAATATAAATTCGCTTTATTGATTCTTTTTCTCACTGGATAATACATTGATGTATATGCGATATATGTTAATTGTATTATTTTCTTTTGTTACATTATATATTATATATGTGATATATAATATTTTAACATGTTAGGGTTACAAAGGCAACATGGTTGTTGAGTTTAAACCAAGTTAGGGTTTGGATTAGGGTTAGCTTTTGGGTTATCTTTTGGATGTGGTTCATGGATGCTTCATGAAGTTTTGACATTGTCATTTTTCTTTGGAGTATTGTGAAGATATTTGTTAACCCAACCCAAACCCTTAACCTATGGTTTATTCTCTGCAAGGGTTAAGGCTTTCATTCATAACCCATGGTTGCAATTGTTACCACAACAATAATTCATTATTCATCACAAAAGGATTTCTTCTTCTTCCTCTTTGGAAAAAGCTTGCTAGCTTTTAGTGTTGTGATGATTAAGTGTGAGAAATAGAAAACAAAAGAGAGAAAAATTTCTAATTCATCATCCTCATCTATTATAGCCACTTAGATTAGGGTGTTCACTTCTCTGATTACTTCATTAGTGAAGTGTAAGCTTAGGTTAGAGATTCTTCAAGGTAGATCATCTTAGATCAAGAAGACTTTAAGCAAGATGCATCATTCACCTCTTGGAGTCTCACGAGAGTCGGAGTTCTTGATGATCGCAGTGAAGGGACCTTAACACGGAGCTTATGAAGTGAAGGAACGGACTACAAAGGTTGTAATCCTAATCTCTTTACTTCTTTGTATGTGATACAAATTTTTTGTTACCCTAAAAATCTAGTAAAGATTCATGGTTTGCTTACTTTGCACCTCTCTAATTTTTAAAGTGGCATGAGTGATGCTACCAAACCCTAAACTAGGTGCAAGGGAAGCCCAATAGTGGATCTTTAAAAAGAAACTTGGTGTAGATGGAAAGGTTGAGACCTTCAAAGCTAGACTTGTAGCAAAAGGTTTTCGTCAACGACCAGGTGTCGATTATGATGAAACATTTTCTCCAGTGGCTATGCTTAAGTCCATCAGGATCCCACTTGCCATTACTGAATACCATGAGTATGAAATCTGGCAAATGGATGTCAAAAGCGCTTCTCTAAATGGTGATTTATAAGAAAGCGTGTATATGACACAGCCAGAGGGCTTCGTAGACAGTGGGAGCAGCGAAAAGGTGTGCAATCTGCTTAAATCAATATACGGATTAAAGCAGGCATCGCGGAGCTAGAACGTCTGTTTTGATGTGACAGTCAAAGAGTTTGACTGCATCAAAAACGTAGATGAACCTTGTATATATAAAAAGGTTGTAGAGAGTTAGGTTATCTTCCTCGTATTGTACATGGATGATATACTCTTGATAGGAAATGATGTTCCTATGCTGCACTCGGTCGAACTCTTCCTATCACAAAAATTCTCAATGAATGATCTGGGTAATGCCTCATATATCCTGGGGATAAAGATCTATAGAGATAGATCTAAAAGGATGTTGGGATTGTCCCAATCCAGGTACATTGACACCATACTAAAGAGGTTTAGTATGGAAGATTCTAAGCATGGTAATTTACCCGGTTGTTCAGGAATCGCTCTCTCCAAAGAGATGTCTCCCAAGACTGATTTGGAGAGGGCCCGCATGCAAGTGATACCCTATATTTCTGCAGTTGGGTCAATCATGTATGTGATGTTATGCACCAGACCGGATGTGTCTTACACACTTAGTGTATTAAGTAGGTATCATTCAGACCCAGGGGAGAAGCACTGGACAGCTGTGAAGAACATTCTTAAGTACTTGAGAAGGACTAAAGAGTTGCTCTTGGTGTATGGTAACGGAGAACTCCAGGTGGAGTCCTTTACCGATTCGAGCTTCTAGAGTGATAAGGACGACAACAAGCCGGTCTCGGATTTTGTCTTCACCTTCAATGGAGGGGCGGTATGTTTGAAGAGTTCCAAGCTAGATACCATAGCAGACTCGACGATGGAGGCTGAATACATCGCTACTAACGATGCTGCCAAAGAGGCTGTCTGAAGGAGTTCATTGCTGAACCCGGTGTGGTTCCATCCATTGAGGATCCAATATCCTTATATTGCGATAACAATGGAGTTGTGGCTTTAGCCAAGGAACCTCGGTCCCATCAGTGATCCAGACATATTCTGAGGCGATATCACCTGATCCGGGAGATAGTTGATCGTCGGGAGATCGAGGTCAGGAGAGTTGATACGAAGGACAACACAGCGGATCCACTCATGAAGGCCCTTCCCAAGACGCGGTTTGAGAGACTTTTTTGGGATGTTGGATATGAGATACTACAACAACTGGCCTTAGTGCAAGTGGGAGATTGTTAGGAATATGTATGCCCTAGAAGCCATTATGTATAATATAGTGGATGCTTGGACATTGTTGGAGATAGTGCCCTCAGAGTCAATTATTGGATCACAGGCACGTGATTGCAATGATTGAGGGAGGACCTATCCCGGTAGGACAGTCTTACTCGAGATGATAGTATGCTATCTGGTTTATCTTTATCATCGTGTACTGCTTTAGGTGACCTGACAGGTCACTATTACACGTTGATAGAGCCCCTAGGATTCTTGCTTGACGACCAGCAGTATGATGGCGATCATATACGTGGGAGCTGGGGTCTATAAGCACATCCTTAAAAGGTCCCTAGTCGTAGGAGTTTCGAGACAGGGCATCGATACTCCATTAGTAGACTAGTGTATACAGTCGAGACCCCGACGAGGGGCGGTGGCCGGTCTCACAAGCCACTGGTGTCAGTTGGTTCACCTAAGATGTATACAGGTGCTCATTGGGTTATGAGTACACCGGACAGGACTCGCCGGGAACCTGCTAGTTGGGATTATACCATACGTCAGATAGCAGTTCCCAGGTGACATGTGTACAGGTTAGTTCATCGACCTGAGATCGTCATTTGTCTCGTGTGAGTTCCCACTGTGCTTTGATTACTACCCTACCACGGCTCAAAGGAGTCGTGCAAACAGGTTTTAGTTGGGTACAGTCCCGAGCCACATGGAGGCAGTGAGCGGATCTGCAGGGGTTCGTCTCTCCCGGTATTGGGGGTGAGGTCGCGCTGTGTCTAGGAGAGCCATTACACAAAGCCCTCGGCCGAGGCAGGAGATTTACTGGTAGGTATTCCAGTAGTATCTCAGGGTGTTCTGGGCTACACTCCGACACGACTTGTACCGCTTTTGGGGGTCTGACTTTTACCAACCCCCTAGGCCCGCCATGCGATGCTCATAGACGAACGGACCGGACTGTACGGATATTGTCACTGACAGGCTCAGTAGGGTGTCAGGATGAGTTCGCTCATCGACGTCCCTTTTTGGTCAATAGCTGGTGGCCCGTTACGTATTGGCTTATACCTCTGACGTGCTAGTGGTTAAATCCACAGCCATAGTATTGACGAGTCTTTAGAGTCCACCACACTTTCAGTTACTCAGCTTTCGGGCGAAACGCTGTAGAGGCCGTATGGAGATATGGCAAGGGTCTGATCAGATACGTGCGGTATTGCACGGATCAGGATCGGACGGTTTGTACTAGCGGCCGTATGGTTATATGGCAGGGTTCGATCAGATACGTGCGGTATTGCACGCATCAGGATCGAACGGATATTACTAGCCGGCTTTGGCTTAAGCCGGATCCTAGTTTAGTACAGTGTAGATTTTGTCTCATTGCATTTGTATCCGGTCGGAATACAGATGCGGGTGTGTATGCACAGTGTCGGGGTTTTCCTGTAATTTATTAGGGGACCAGTTTTCTGGAGTTGCCAGTTTGCATTCCGTTCCGGCCGGTTTTCCTTTGTTCTTTCCCGGCCGGACTTTTCCGATGGAAGGGGTAATTTGCAGTTTTGCAAATTACATTTGTGGAGGGGTTTTCTTGCTTATGTGGGATTATGATTTGACCATCATCATTCTCTTTACATCACTTACATTATTCATCATGGTGCATTTATGTGATTGGAGGTGTAAGCATGGTTGATGTTTTCTTGTCTTTGGATGTGGTCACCTCTTCTATTCTCCTACACTCACCTCCCTTCATGATTTGCTTTTGCCCTCCACCATTCTCACAATATATGTTGGCCGGCCACATTAGATAAAGAGGATGGTTCATTTCATTTTTGGTGAGGGTGTGGGAAAAATTATTGATTCATCTCATTTTTCCATTGCTACAAAAACCCCAAGTTCATATCTTGTTGATTCCTCCATCAAGGCAACTACAAACCCCAAATGAGACTTGCATGATCTACACCACATTCTACAGCACATCTTGAGCACGTCGACTTGCCAGCCTCGTGCCCGAGTTGCCTCGGTATTGAGGTGGGAGCCCGTAAAAGATGCAGGCGATGTGGTGCCCTTCCGGCGAAGAGGCGACGACCGGAGTTTCCGCGAGAGATCGGGACGACGACGAGATGACCGGAGGACTCGGATCACTCGGTATATCTCTCACCCTCTCTCTTGATAGCTAGTATCGGTTAATGGTTACGATCCGGGTAATTGTCCGCGGTAGCGCCAGTTTCCAAGTAAGGAAAATTTTGATTCCGCATTTTGGCCTCGGATAGAGAGCCGGGGCGCTGCCGTGGCGCAACATGGTATCAGAGCCACGCCATTAACCTTGTCTAGCTTGTCCTAATGCGTTTTACTTATCCGATCGACCAAAATCCCAAAAACCGTATTTTCCTTCACATCAGTTTCTGTCGAATTTTTTTGGTGTCCAAAAATTTTTCAGGTGATTGCAGAATGATGTACAGAGAATCCTAAGATCACTGCAAAAATTTGGAAGCTTGATCGCTCCGTACGACCGCGGAACCGCGGCCATTACCACTCTGGAGGCCGCGGATCCGCGGCCTGAATGAGGGATCATGTGATTATTTTTTTGCAGTGGGCTTGTGGGCTAAAACTAGGGGTTTTGGAATATTAAAATTGGGCCCAGATTTTCTGTGAGTGCTACAGTATTGCTTGGGGGCCCACTTGTTAATTTTTGATTGATCGGATATTCTAAACACATTATTTCACAGTATTTACATTATATCTGCGACCGTGAATGTCACTTGATCGGTAAATCCTGTCTAACTGCTATAGCCCGGTTAGACGGATTTGCGAACGTGACTTTTCACGTTGATGTTCTATGTTTATGCTGTGTTGTTGCGGATCGGTCGTGGGGGATAGCCTGGATGCAATGCTAGTACAGTGTTGTTGTATTATGTACATTTGATATTGCGGGGCGAGCGTCCGACATGTGGACTGCCGTCACTGCCTGATTGTATTATTCTTTTGGGGCACGACCTGGTTGCGGTCGATGTACCCGTTGTATGTATATTTTACTTTTTGTACTAAGATTGCCCCGCGGAGGGGTGCACGGATAGCCGGGTTCTGGAGGGCAACAAGCCCGCATCTCATGGCATTAGGACGGAGGGGGCTTCACTCCAGGATTAGCGGGCTATTCGCCGCACTCGTAGGGGGTACAGGTTGACCCAGGAGGGGTGCCCGAGTTACCGGATTCCGTGAAGTGCTGGGTGGTCCATTCACGTTGCTGAAGGGGGGCTGCCTCGCTTCAGGTTTTGGCGGGTGACTTGCCGCGCCCGTAGGGGTCTAGGTTTTCATTGCACAGGCTATCCACACGACCAGGGGAACGTCGGGTTTCAGCAGCGGCTCTGTGAAACCCGGGGCTTCCAGATATCTGTATTGTTTTGTGATGCTGCATATTTCTGTGATGTTGCATTTTATTCACGCCTTGAGCGAAATATAATATATTGGTATATATATTAGTAGATGTTGTATATGTTTTTCATCCGTGCTAGTCCAGTCCCTGCTCTGCCGTTAGTTAGCTAACCTAACGGGTGATGACGGGACCCAGTGGCGAATGTGGATGGCATATACGTACGTCAGTATATTTTCGTTCTTTGTGGTGTGATCAATTGATGGGACTGCATTGATTCGGATCAATGCAAGATAAACAAACCTAATCTGATGTTTTTGGAACACTTTTTCAAAAAGCTGTTATTGCAAGGACGTTCACTTTTGTTTTGCATCGTGGTATTCATTTGGAATATCCTGCTCCTCAGTCGACGAGGCAAGGGCCGAGATCCCTTCACCGGGAGTGACCCCTTGGACAGAAGTTTGCGTCAGGGCATTAACTTCACTATAGCCGATTACTTTTGCTTTGCATCGTGGTATTCAGTTGGAATATCCTGCACCTCATTCTACGGGGAAAGAGCCGAGATCCCTTCACCGGGAGTGACCTCTTTAGTAAAGGTTTTCGTCACTATATTTTTATAAAAAGTTATCCAGTTCCTTCAACGATATCAAGTTCATTACGTTAAAGGTTTTTCGCCAAAAACCAGTCGTAGCCCTCCGTCATTTCAGATTAGTATTACTTAGTATTCGTGCTGCGTTTGTCGTGCATTGCCGTGGCGTAGTGTTTGGTAGCTATGTAATGCTTTTCTGTCACATGGATAAGTGGATTGGTTAGGACAGTCGTGCGGTCTTGTTGGCATTGTCAAGGACTCGTACGGGTGGGTTTAACGCAATCAAGATAATGACGGGTAGAACTTGACTAGGACTCTTTGATTTGTTGGCATTGTCAAGGTCACTTGGGTCCTAGGGGTAAAAACCCACATCGGGAGTTTCAAAAGAACTGAAACTTGCCAGATATGCGCATACCTTCTGGAGTGTGGTGACTTGAGTGGATTCCGTCAAGTTATCATGCGATGATAGTTGGATCCCGATTCCCACTGATGAGTTGGTTTACTCCTCGGGTAATCCCGACTAATTCTTCTTTCAGGTTTGGAGGAGAATTTGAGATACAGTGGGAGGTTTCCAGATTAGATAAAGTGATAACCATTCTGATCTTGGTTAGAGTGCACGTTGAGTGTTTCTTTTCTCTCTCTCTGGCAGCGACCATTGACCCGACCCTGGACTATGACTCAGTGACCAAGTTGACCGAACCTTCTTAACACCGGTTTTTGGATTGTCAAAGTTGCAGACCTCATTGCCACTCTTACTTTTACCCTTTTCTCCAGGACACCCCGTATTACTACGAACGTCTACTTCCATTGGACAAAAACCATCGTATGGTTATATGCGAACTCGAAGGACTTCGAGGATGGTTTCTGGTTCTGGAGAAAACGAATAGGATTATTCAGTGGTCTTTTCTTTTCACCTTCTCTCATTGTGAGTACTCCTTGGTTTAGGAGATAGTACACCTATTATGCAAATTGGATAGTCTTCTTCCAAACCTTAGGCTGGTGCCGAACGGTGGGGAATGAAGAAAACCAATTAGCATAACGATGGTGTACAGAAGGTATTAAGATTAAGACAAAGCAAGGGATTAGTAAGAGGGCAAAGTAAATTGCGACTGATATTCACGACCAAACCAAGTATTTCTTCGCCAATCCTAAATCACCTTTGTATTTCTCCAGGACACTCCGTATCACTACGAAGATCCACAGTTTATTGGATACTCCATCGTATGGTTATATACGAACTCGAAAGGAACTTGTTCCAGTTCGGGGATGGATTCTGGTCCAGGAGAAATAGGAATAAGGTTTATTCGGTTGTCTTTTATCTTCACCTTCTCTCGCATAGCGAGTGTTCCTAGGATTAGGACAGTACACCCATTATGCTTATTGGATAGTCTTCTTCCATACCATAGGCTGGTGCCGAACGGTAGGAAAGGAAGAAAACCATTTGGCCTAACGGGGTGTGCAGACGGTAATGACTAAAGACATATAAAGGGATTTGGACAGATGGCAAAGAGATATAAGGTTACAGTTGTGAATCTGGATAATGGTAGAGGCATTACTAGGAATACCAGGATACCCTATCGAAACATTTTAATGTTTTCAGTTCAACTGTGTACTGTTAAAAGAAAACTGATTTCCCGATTAGACACTTGCTCCAGGGTATGTATTTACCAGATTCGATTCTCACATCTGTATGGTTTTACAGATGATGAGTGGGAGTAAGTTATTGGGAATTGGGTGATCATCCTCACTATATCGGGATTCGTTGTAATCGGTGATATTTGAGGAGATCACCTGGGCTGTTTGCCGGTCGGCAAATATTTGGTTTTGAATATCCGCTGTTGTGCACCAATTTCAAATTGATATATCTGTACGTCTATTTTCATAGAGTGAGATATACCTTTTGATATTATGTCGATGACATTTACCTATATCAGTGGATGGTTAGGTAAGGAGCATCAAACAGCGGTGTAATTCTTCTTAACCATAAGTACAGTTTTCAACCTACGACGCACAGTGAAAGAGTTGTTAGACTCAGCGGACTTATACAGAGTATTGTATGTTGTCCAGTGTCCATTGGGACAGAGGGGTTGGTCCTCATACTATATTCTGTTTACTTTTAACTTCTCTAGTTCTTAGACATATGTTTCGTAGAAACACAGGGTCTGAGTTTTGAGGAGTTATTGGTATAAGAATACAGTAGAGAACCAGGTATTGCAAGTATCGGGATTCTTCAAGGTGATCGAAGATGTAGATACTTGTGTATGGTATTCAGTTGATAGTAAAGAGAACTTGCTTCTCTTTCAGGTTACTCATAATTGGAAGCATTCCTAAGTTGAGTAACGCTGATCGGCCTCCTTCCATTTAGTTGACATGCACTGGAGATAGCTGCATGATTTGAATCTGGTTCATTTAAATCAGTGTCTCTGTTTCTATATTGGATATAGAACAGTTCATATCTTGACATTGTTAAGGTACGGGGAGTTGTCCGGCTTATGCTTAAAACCAGACACTGGACAAATCAAGGCACGTTTCTGTAATGGCTGTTTGTGGGTTGACCCAGGCTATGACGAGGGTTGACTTTCTACCATCTGGAAGATCAATAGTAATATTGTTCTTGACTCGCCACAGTTTTAATAAAAATGGATTTTTCGAAAACAGTAGTGGGAGTATGGTAGAACTGGAAGTGATTCCAGAACCGCGAACGATTACTGAAGATTTGATAAGGAACCTAAAGATTCAATCTGATTTGACATTCCATTGGCCACTCCGCAGATAAGATGGGTAACTTCAGGCACCCGAGAGGTACTCCGGTAGCCTCAAGGACGGTGACAGGGAAGTTCTTGTTTACCCACACTTACCATTGCTGTTGTTCCAGACTGTGAGACCCGGCAGGAGGATGAGTATAGCGTCGTTCTAAACTAGCTTTAGAAGTGTACGTCTATATGACTCTGCCAGAGGGTTGTCATAGTCAGTGGGAGCAGCGGAAGCACTGGTGGACAGGTGGCTTATGTCTATTTACAGACTAAAGCAGATACAGCGGAGATAGATCATCTATTTCTGATGTGACAGTCATAGGTTTGACTTCATCAGAATAGGGGATGGATCTGTTGAGAAGGTAGTAGGGTGTGATGTCATGGTATTTGGATGACATACACAGAGTAGGAAGTGATATTCCTATACTACGATCGGTTATACTTTGGTTGTCACGCAGTGGTTTCTCCACACAGGACTTGGATACTATATCAGACATACTGGTTACTAGATCTATGGTTTTAGATCTAGATTTGGGTGGTTTCCCAATCAGGGTACTTTGATAGCATTCTAAGAGTATTTAGAATGGACGACTCCTGGCATGGTAGTGTACCTGCAGGTAATGGAGTCACCCTCTCTAAAGGTGTCTTATAGACTAAAGTAGAGAGGGATGTGCATGATTGGCAGATCACTTGCTTAGGCAATTGAGTCAATCATGAGATGTCAAGTACCACACCAGATGTTGTTCTTGCACTAGATGCAATAAGTTGATATTGATCCAATCCTGGAGGAACAGTCGGAAGCAGTTTTAGAACATAAGTGAATGTTCTAAGGATATGATAACGGCTGCCTCCTTTAGGAGACGGTTATCACTCCAGGCTTCCAAGGTGACATGGACGACAAGGAGGTTGTCAGAATTATAGTTCTCCCTCTGACGAGGGGCAGTATTTTGGACAGGTGGTCCAAGGCAATACTGAGGGAGGCATGGCGCAGGATACTGATTAAGTTCAGTTGATGATACAGTCTAAGAAGTTTGGATTTGGAGTTCATTTATGAGCTAGGTCCCATCAGATATCCAGACATACTCTAAGACATGTATTGCTCATTTCGGGAGATGGTTTTCTCTGCGAACTTGAGATATAGAGAGACATAGAAAGAAACATCACAGTGGATCCACTCACTGAGGCTATTCCTCGAACGCAATAGTTTCGCAAACGAGCTTTGTGAGACTGACTAGTAGAGGAGTTGGGTGTTCGGTATCACACGGGCTGTGAGTATGCGACATCGCAATAATTAGCCTTGAGTACAAGTGGGAGATTGTTGGAGATAGTGCCCTCAGAGTCAATTATTGGATCACAGGCACGTGATTGCAATGATTGAGGGAGGACCTATCCCGGTAGGACAGTCTTACTCGAGATGATAGTATGCTATCTGGTTTATCTTTATCATCGTGTACTGCTTTAGGTGACCTGACAGGTCGCTATTACACGTTGATAGAGCCCCTAGGATTCTTGCTTGACGACCAGCAGTATGATGGCGATCATATACGTGGGAGCTGGGGTCTATAAGCACATCCTTAAAAGGTCCCTAGTCGTAGGAGTTTCGAGACAGGGCATCGATACTCTATTAGTAGACTAGTGTATACAGTCGAGACCCCGACGAGGGGCGGTGGCCGGTCTCACAAGCCACTGGTGTCAGTTGGTTCACCTAAGATGTATACAGGTGCTCATTGGGTTATGAGTACACCGGACAGGACTCGCCGGGAACCTGCTAGTTGGGATTATACCATACGTCAGATAGCAGTTCCCAGGTGACATGTGTACAGGTTAGTTCATCGACCTGAGATCGTCATTTGTCTCGTGTGAGTTCCCACTGTGCTTTGATTACTACCCTACCACGGCTCAAAGGAGTCGTGCAAACAGGTTTTAGTTGGGTACAGTCCCGAGCCACATGGAGGCAGTGAGCGGATCTGCAGGGGTTCGTCTCTCCCGGTATTGGGGGTGAGGTCGCGCTGTGTCTAGGAGAGCCATTACACAAAGCCCTCGGCCGAGGCAGGAGATTTACTGGTAGGTATTCCAGTAGTATCTCAGGGTGTTCTGGGCTACACTCCGACACGACTTGTACCGCTTTTGGGGGTCTGATTTTTACCAACCCCCTAGGCCCGCCATGCGATGCTCATAGACGAACGGACCGGACTGTACGGATATTGTCACTGACAGGCTCAGTAGGGTGTCAGGATGAGTTCGCTCATCGACGTCCCTTTTTGGTCAATAGCTGGTGGCCCGTTACGTATTGGCTTATACCTCTGACGTGCTAGTGGTTAAATCCACAGCCATAGTATTGACGAGTCTTTAGAGTCCACCACACTTTCAGTTACTCAGCTTTCGGGCGAAACGCTGTAGAGGCCGTATGGAGATATGGCAAGGGTCTGATCAGATACGTGCGGTATTGCACGGATCAGGATCGGACGGTTTGTACTAGTGGCCGTATGGTTATATGGCAGGGTTCGATCAGATACGTGCGGTATTGCACGCATCAGGATCGAACGGATATTACTAGCCGGCTTTGGCTTAAGCCGGATCCTAGTTTAGTACAGTGTAGATTTTGTCTCATTGCATTTGTATCATGTCGGAATACAGATGCGGGTGTGTATGCACAGTGTCGGGGTTTTCCTGTAATTTATTAGGGGACCAGTTTTCTGGAGTTGCCAGTTTGCATTCCGTTCCGGCCGGTTTTCCTTTGTTCTTTCCCGGCCGGACTTTTCCGATGGAGGGGGTAATTTGCAGTTTTGCAAATTACATTTGTGGAGGGGTTTTCTTGCTTATGTGGGATTATGATTTGACCATCATCATTCTCTTTACATCACTTACATTATTCATCATGGTGCATTTATGTGATTGGAGGTGTAAGCATGGTTGATGTTTTCTTGTCTTTGGATGTGGTCACCTCTTCTATTCTCCTACACTCACCTCCCTTCATGATTTGCTTTTGCCCTCCACCATTCTCACAATATATGTTGGCCGACCACATTAGATAAAGAGGATGGTTCATTTCGTTTTTGGTGAGGGTGTGGTAAAAATTATTGATTCATCTCATTTTTCCATTGCTACAAAAACCCCAAGTTCATATCTTGTTGATTCCTCCATCAAGGCAACTACAAACCCCAAATGAGACTTGCATGATCTACACCACATTCTACAGCACATCTTGGGCACGTCGACTTGCCAGCCTCGTGCCCGAGTTGCCTCGGTATTGAGGTGGGAGCCCATAAAAGATGCAGGCGATGTGGTGCCCTTCCGGCGAAGAGGCGACGACCGGAGTTTCCGCGAGAGATCGGGACGACGACTAGAAGACCGGAGGACTCGGATCACTCGGTATATCTCTCACCCTCTCTCTTGATAGCTAGTATCGGTTAATGGTTACGATCCGGGTAATTGTCCGCGGTAGCGCCAGTTTCCAAGTAAGGAAAATTTTGATTCCGCATTTTGGCCTCGGATAGAGAGCCGGGGCGCTGCCGTGGCGCAACAGACATATATATAGAGGACTTTCTTGCTCGATAAGATAGTATGCTATCTGGTTGCTCTTTATCTTAACATGTACACTTGTATTATTATACTATCTCTCTGATACATGTTGATAAAGCCCTTAGGATGTAGGCTTGACTACCAGGACTATGATGCAGATCACACTAGTGGAGCTTGTGTAGTCTGCAAGCACATCCTTTAACAGTTCCTAATCAAGAGAGTATCGAGACAGGGCATCAATATTCCAGAGTAGACTAATGTGTACGTTTCTTGACCCTGTATGGGGCGATGGTTGATCCCACAGCCATTGGTGTTTGATATCAAAGATTGTACATAGTTGCTCATTAGAGAATGGGTACACCGAACAGAACTCGCCGAGAACTCTTAGATAGTACCATACCTATCGTCAGATAGCAGTTCTCTAGTAACACTTGTACAGGTTAGTCTGTATACCCCAAGATCGTCAAAATGTATTGTGTGGTTCCCACTATGCTTTGATTTCCTCCCTACCACGGCTCAAAGGAGTCATGCAAATAGGTGGATTTTAGGTACAGTCCCGAGTCACATGGAGACAGTGAGCGATAGGAGGGGTTTCGTCTCTCCCGGTATTGGGAGTTGATGTTGCGCTACTCGATTGGCTATAACAGCAAGTCCCTGGCCAGGGCTGATGAGATTTACTGGTAAGTGTTATTAGTAGTTTCTCGAACGGTTATAGGCCACACATCGGCGTGACATATCAAGTTACTAGGATCTGACAATTCCACCCCCAGACTCAATATGCGACATATCAGACGAAAAGACCAGACTGTACGGTAAGTGTTGCTTATAGGCTCTACAGGAGTTTGGACAAGTTTTCTTGTTGATCTTCTATTCGTTCAGTACCTGGGTAGCCGTTACGTTAAGCTAGTATCGCTGACGGCTTGTGGGTATCGGATATGATCATTACCTACTGCTGGCGTATTGACAAGTCTTTAGAATCCCACACAGAGGTTTCCTAGCTCAAGCGAAACGAAGTAGGGCACATATGGTGATATGTGTGGGAGCTTGATTAAATACGGGTATGTAATACCGTATTCTAATCTAGCGATATTTGATATCAGTCAGGTTATATGTGATATAACCGGATTATTGAATCAAGTGTTGATTCAATGGTATATGTATATGTTGTCAATATTTATATTTGATATATATTTGTATATTTGATATTAGCTGAATTATTGAATCAAGTGTTGATTTAATAATTTGATATATATATATGCTATATATATATATATTAACTAGTATTGAATATTAGACGGTTATATGTGATATAACCAGATTATTGAATCAAGTGTTGATTTAACAATGTAATATACATATATATGTGTTTGATATTAGTCGGTTATATAAGATATAACCAGATTATTGGATCAAGTGTTAATTTAATAATTTAATATATATTTATATATTGATATATTTATATATATTAACTAATATTAGCCTACTTAAGATTTTCTTCTCTTTATGTATATTCATATATATATGTGATATATATATATATATTTATATGTATATATATACATTGTATCATGGTTGATGATACAAAGAACTAGGATGTATGAGAATCACACATGAATTAAATGTTAGTTATATGTATGCCCTAAAGGCCATTACTATACATAGGTTGTATATTGTAGTGGATGCTGGGACATATATAGGCAGGACTTTCTTGCTCGACATGATAGTATGCTATCTAGTTGATCTTTACCTTAACGTGTACACTGATTGTCTCTCTGTTACATGTTGGTAAAGCCCTTAGGATGTGTACTTGACTACCTGGACTATGATGCGGATCATACTAGTGGGGACATGGTAGTCCATAAGTACATCCTTCAAGGTCCCTAGTCATGGGTGTATCGAGACGGGGCATCGATATACCAGAGTAGACTAGCGTATTCCTTCTCGACCCATACAGATGGGCGATGGATGATCTCATATCCATTGGTGTTTGACATCAGAGATGATATACGGGTGCTCAGTGGAGACTGGGTACACTGAACGGACTCGCCGAGAACTCCCAGATGGTATTATACCTTACGTCAGATGGCAGTTCTCTGGTGACACTGGTACAGAGTAGTCTGTTGACCTGAGATCGTCATAGAGTCTTGTTTGGTTCCCACTGTGCTTTGATTTCCACCTTACCACGTCCAAGAGGGCGTGCAAAACGGTGGTTTTTGGGTACAGTCCCGAATCACATGGAGGCAATGAGCGATAGGAGGGGATTCGTCTCTCCCGGTATAGGGAGTTGATGTTGCGCTGTGTTCAATTGGCTATAACCGGAAATCCCTGGCCAGGGTTGCTGAGATTTACTGGTAAGTGTTACCTGTAGTTTCTCGAACTGTTATAGACCTCATATCGGCACGACTTATCGAGCTATTGGGGTCTGACGTTTACCACCCCTAGGCGAGATATGCGACATATCAGACGACGAGACCGGACTGTACGGTAAGTGTTACTGGTTGGATTCACAGGAGTGTGAGCGGGCTTGCTCGTCGATCTTCTGATCGCTTAATACCCGGGTGGCCGTTACGTTTAGCAGACCGCTTGCGGCTTGTGGGTGTTTGATATGATCATCACCTGCTGCCGGCGTATTGACGAGTCTTTAGAGTCCTACACAGAGGTTTCCTGGCTAAAGCGAAACGAAATAGGAGCGCATATGAGATATGTGCGGGACCGAGAATAATGCGTGTATGTGATACCGTATTCTATTCTCGCGATGAATGTATCGATATGGTTGTATGCGATATAACCTAGTTATCGAATCAAGGATTGATTCGGTAAGCCGATACATAGGATACTAGTCGGTTATATGCGATATGACTGGATCGTTAAATCAAGTGTTGATTTAATGATTTAATGTATAATTATATATTTGATATATTACTTTGCATTAACTAGTATTGGTTTACTTTAAAAGGATTTTCTCACTTGAAGTTCACAAGTTGTATATGTGATATACTTTTGTGCACTTGATTGTATCATGTTTGATGATACATGCTCACTTGGGTTTGTGTAAAGAATTATACCATGGTTAAGTTAATGATTAGGGTTTTGTTTATATTTGATTTACTTATTTATTTATTTCTTTTCATTTATATTTGGAAAAGAAATGAAATGGTAGCTCATTTTGGACTTTCTTTTGAAGCTTCATGAAGCTTTGAATGGTTTGACCATTTTGTCTCTTTTCTTAACCCTAACCATTCACTTGAACCATAGTTGATTCTCTACACTAGTTATCTTGACCATGGTTGATATTATGATAAGGATTACTTTTTCTTTTCTAGTTTAATTAACTTATCATAATATTCTATCATCATCTTCTTCTTCTTCACATGAAGAAAAGCTTGCTATCAATAACGGAAACTTGAGAAAATGAGTGAGAAATCCAATTCTAAAGTGAACCCACCTCCTATTTCTTCATCCTCTACCTCTTGCCAAGTAGTATAGGGTGTTCTCTTCACAAGTTTCATGGCTTGGTGAAGGTGGAGCTTGATCTAGTGATGCCTCGACGTAGATCATCTTCGGCATCGAAGCCGACGACCAAGCCCGCCTGTTTCTCCGATGAAGCCGACGCTAGAGCCCGGGATCCGTTTTGGACAGCGGAGTGACATGATTGCGGAGCTATGGAGGTGGAGCACCGGATCTACAAAGGTTGTATTTCCGTTCTTTTAGTTAAGTTGTTAACTAGTTTCATTGTTTCGCCTAAAATCTAGTTAACGATCCGTATTAGGGTTTCTCGGCACCCGTAAAATTTGAAATTGGCATGGTTGATGCCTTGTGAGACCTCCTTAGTGTGCCTAGGAACCCTACATTGGTATCAGAGCCTAGCTAGAGCCTTAGGCGATGCGTAGACGGAATTAGAAGTCCGATCGAACCAAAACCCAAACCCAAAAATGCTCTCTGTACATTTTCTGAAATCGTGGATTTTTGAGAATTAAAAATATGCAGAAAAATCAGCAGGTATTTCTAAGAATTACTGTGAAGTTCGAGAACCTAAATCGCTAAAGGCGCTGCGGAACCGCGGCAATAGCATGCCTATTGCGGTGGTTCCGCGGCCAATTTGTCGTATTGTTCATCGAATTTTGCACAGTAATTAATAATTTTCAGTGCTGGTTTTCCTGGGAATTTTTAATATTTATTTAAGAGTTGTATTTTCTGGGTTGCATTGGGGATTCGGTGTTTCGATCGGATTGTCTGATTTTGTCTGTGTGCTTTTCCGGATAATTCTAGAATATGTTAAAAAAGTTCGACCGGATATAAATACCCAACTTTTCCCCTGTCGGGAAATTTCCAAGTGTTGGATCTTTCCGTGGTTTAATAACGTTCTAAGTAGTGCAAGTAACGCGATGGTCCCTCTAGAAGACAACAAACCTTAACTCGATTATGTGACCGTCTTGAACTGCCCTTTGAACCTTCGGGTTTGGGGCAGTACGGCGTGCCACATGTGAGGCGTTGGCTTGACCCTTCTACGGCTGGACCGTTGGTACTGAGGCACGAACTAAATGTTTTTAGACTTGTTTCATGTGTTGATCTGTATCGGGAAAACTTGGGTGTTCGCTTGTTCGATCGGAAAGTTTAACATTTTCTATCTTATTCGGAATGTGATACAATAATTGGAATTCACAATAAGTTATGTGATAACTGAATGAATGTTATAAACACAGCACTTTAGTCTCAATTGATCAGTTGCCACGGAATTTTGATGTGATCAAAAGTCCGTCGCAATCACGTAGCGTACGCGGATACTCGCCGGGTAAACTTAATAGACGGCCTTACCCCATTGCCCCGACCAAGTGACTATAGGAGAACCCCGTCGCTGAAAGCATCCGTTCGGGTGCTCGCGGCAGCGGTGTTCCGCCTTGGTGCACTTCGTCGACGGCGTCGGGGGTGCGGCCGCCTACTAAAGTTTGCGACGAGCATTCGATCATGATGTCGGGAATCTTGTTGAATTGCCCGACTTGATATTGAAAAGAGTTTTCGATAATGAGACTAAAATGCGGGGTTTATAATTGTTAGGCATGTGATGTCTAAGGTATTCATCTGATTAGGCATGCGATGTCTATGCAGATTGCGGATTCCAACTGTTGTAGTTTTACACTTTCTTTTCTGCGACCGTAAGTGTAATATGTGATATCGCCTGTTTCGTTGCTATATATCAACGACAATTGGGATACGCATGTTTACTTACGTTGATGACATGTGATGTTATGTGTTGCTGGATATGTTATATTGGATCGTCATGGTTGAATAGCCGGGGGTTTTTATGTGAGATGAGTGTTTTTCATTTTCATTCATGTAAAAACTTGTATGTAATATTCTTTTATTGGGGCACTTCCAGGTTGCGGAAGATGTCACCCTCTGTATATTATTTACTTTTCCGCACTAGGATAGACCCAAGGAGCGGAGCACAAGTAACCGGGTTCTGGAGTCCACTGGGAGACCAACTCGAGGAGTCGATTCCGGGTCTCCTAACTCTAGAATTGGTAGGGTTGCTTGCCGCTCTCGTAGGGGTCTAGGGGTGTGGGTTTGGCTATTCATCGCGACCGTGGAATCCGTGTTTTATACTGGCTCGTATTGAAAATACGGACGTCCTAGTATATCCAATATTTCATATGATTCTTCTGCTGCGATGTTCTGTGATGGATACTTTATATAGTATATATGATATATTATATAGACGTTACTTATGTTTTACACCCGCGCTAGCCCTGCCCCGCTCTGCCATTAGTTACCTAACCTAACGGTGCACGAGGGGACATCGAGGCGAATGCGGATGGCATAAGTGTACGTCGTATTTATCTGTGATGTTTAGGTACTTAAATGATGGGACTTCATTAATGTGATTAATGAAAGTAAAAGAAACCTAAAGATGTTGTAGAATCGAATTTCAAAAATAAAACAGGTAGCTACAGTTCTTGCTTTGCACAGCGGTATATGTGATATATCCTGCACCTTATTCGATGAGGAAAGGACCGAGATCCCTTCACCGGGAGTGACTCCTTTAGCAATAACTGGTAGATGCTACACACTCGGTTTGTCTTTTGATTGCTTTTAAGAGTTTTTGCTTTGCACAGTGATATATATGATATATCCCGCACCTCAATCGACGAGGAAAGGACCGACGATCCCTTCACCGGGAGTGACTCCTTTAGCAAAACTAGAAAAGCCTCAAAAACACTCCATTTTTAAAATCATTTGATTCTACAACGATATCAAGTTACGCAATAGGTTTTCAGAAAAACCTGTCGTAGCCCTCCGTCATTTCAGATAAGTACTAGTTAGTATTCGTGATGCGGTTGTTTGGCATGCGTCAAGGCGTAGTGTACGGTAGCTAACTAGTGCTTATCTGCTAGCATATGATACGATTGGATTAGGGTATTTGTACGGCGTTGTTTGGCATGCATCAAGGGTCGTGCGGGTGGGTTTAATTCAATCAAAAAATGTACGGGTTGAACTTGTCTAGCGGACTATGGGTTGTTTGGCATGCGTCAAGGTCATAGCACGCTAGGGACAAAATATTATCGGGAATTTCAAGTGTTGAAATTTGTAATGAGATTGCATACCTTCTATGAGATAGTTGGATCCCGATACCCGCTGCGGGTAATTGTTACTCCTGGGAGAGTTTTACACATTACAATTAGCCGATCAAGTAGGTGTCTAGAAAGGTGTCAACTGGGTTACGCCTCTGGGAAAACGAGGTTTACTGTAATTAGGTTCGTGCGAAAGCACGGGGGTCCTCCCTCAAAGTACCGACACTGGCCTGGCTGAAAGATTGGCGAACCTGTAGCGTGTAATTAATCCCGGCTAGTCTTTCCTTTTAGGGTTTCAAGGAAGATTTGATAAAAAGCAGTGGGAGCCATCCTGATTAGATAAAATAAAAACCAATCTATTCTTGCAAGAGCGCACGCTGAGTGTTTTCTTCTCTCTCTCTCCAGGTAGCGACCATATCACGCCTTAATCAAGATAATAATACGGATATTTGACCGAACCCGCTTGTTATACTGAGCTGGGGAACGTTGGTCCCGCTCCAACTTATAATTGTTATAAGACAGAGCAGGAAATTAGGGAATACCAGAATTCCCGTGCCGCCCAAACGAAGAGAGTGCATGCTGATGCATCATATTCGGGTGTGTTCATTACAGAGAACTGTTTCTCAGTATCCTTAACGTCCTGGGTATGTGATACCAGATCGGGATCCCAGATTTGTAATCTGTTACATAGGGCTACAGAAAGGTAGAGAACTGAGAACGGGTGATAAGTTTCATGAGGCAGAAAACGGGGCAAGAGTTGCAGCCAAGTCTGTTGGTCACTGTCACCCTGTATTCCAAATACATTGATTCTGAACGAATGTTATTAGATACCGAACCTGATATACAAAATCATATCAATCTCTTTATTAGTAAAGAAAGGATATAATTTTGTATTGTTGGATAATGTTTTGAACATTTCCTATATCAAAAGTTGATCGGTTCAGGCATGTTATCTAGAAGCATTAATGTTCTAAATCAAACTGTAGTTCTTAGTATACAGAACACACACAAGAGGAAGAGTTCAGGAATGAATGGATCCTTTTTGAGGCATTGTAGACTAGGTCATATCAATGCGACCCGACTGGCTGAATTTACATTTAGATGCATATTTAAATTAGTTTGAATTTACATCTTATGAAACTTGCGAGTCATGTTACAAAGATAAAATGACCTCAGCTCTGTTTATTGGAAACAGAGAAAGAGTTAGTAAACTCTTGGGATGATACATGTTGATGTATAAAGGTCCCCAGTCTACATATGCCAAGACCGGTTCTTTGTACTTCATTATATTCTCTGACGATCTCTCAAGATTCAGACATATGTTCCTGTTGAAACACAAGTCCGAACCTTTTGAGATATTCACAGAATATAAGTTAGAAGTAGAGAACCAATACGGGTATAAGTATTATGTCCTATGATGAGATCAGGGAGGAGAATACTTGTGCATGGAACTCCTGGACTATTCTAAAGGAGAATGAGATTCTATCTCGGCATTACTCCTCCGAATACACCATAGCACGATGGTATATCGGGGCGGAGCAATCACACCCTATATGATAAGGTGTGCTCTATGATGAGTACTACTGAGTTACCTATTTCCTTTTGGGAGTTATGCACTTGAGAAGCTGCATACTTATTGAATAGGGTTCAAATCAAATCAGTTGCCTACCACTTCATATGTGATATGGAAAGGGTAGAGCCCATGTCTTAAGCTAGTTAAGATTTGGGGTTGTCCGGCCTATGTCTAAAAGCAAAATCCGGACAAGCTCAAGGCAAGATCTGTTATGTAGAACTGGAAATGTTCCAGCTATACAAACTACAGCACATGATTTGATAAAACCAAAGGATTCAATAGTTACTAACGAATCTCAGCCTCTCCGCCGATCTAGTAGGGTTCCTCACCCACCTGAGAGATACTTCGGTTTCTCTATGACAGTGGGAGCGAGGATTGCATCATGAGATGATGACCCAACTAGTTTCGAGCTGGCCATCAGGAGTGGGACTCTGTAAGAATGGCTGGATGCTTAGTGATCTGAGATAGAATCCATGTACACCGACAAAGTGTGGACTTTGGTTGCTATATCTGAAGGGTTAAATCCCCATCAGGAGCAAGTATATCTTGAGAAGATTACTTGGTGTAGATGGAAAAGTTGAGACTTTCAAAGCTAGACTTGTTAAAGGTTTTTGTCATCAACCAGGCGTGGATAATGATGAAAACTTTTCAAGTAGCTATGCTTAAGTCCATCCAGATCCTACTTGCCACGGCTACATACCATGATTACGATATCTGGCGGTTGGGTGCCATGACTCCTTTTCTAAATGATGTTTTAGAAGAGGACGTCTATAAGTACACAGCCAGAGGGCTTCGTAGACAGTGGGAGCAGCGGAAACGTGTGCAAGATGCTTTATAGGATAAAGCAGACATCGTGGAGTTGGAACATCTGTTTTGATGAGTTAGTCAAAGAGTTTGACATCATCAAAAAAGGTAGATGAACCTTGTATAAACAATAAAGGTAGTAGGGAGTATAGAGACGATCCTCGTAGAGTACGTGGATGACATGCTCTTAGGGAAGGAGTTTCCTATGCTACGCTCGGTCAATCTCCGCTTATCACAATGATTCTCCATATAGGATCAAAGTGATACCTCCTAAATCCTGGGTTTTGGATCTATGAGATAGATCTAATTGGATATTAGGATTCTCACTAGTATGTAGTGAGACGGTATCAATCGACCCTGGGGAGAATCACTGGAAGGGTTCCAGGGTGATAAAGACGACTGAATGTCAGTCACAGGCATTGTCTTTACCCTCAGTAAAGGGGCAGTATGTTGGAAGAGTTCCAAGCAAGATACCGAGGCATACTAGACGATAAAGGCTGGATACATCGCTACTTAAGATGCTACCAAAGAGGCAGTCTGGGTGTATAATAGTTCATGAGATGAACTTCGTTCCTGCCATTGTGAGAAAATGGAGTTGTGGCATGTGCCAAGGAATGCCGGTCCCATCAGTGATCCAGACATATTCTAAGGCAGTATCACCTGATCATGGAGATGCTTGATCTCCAAGGGATCGAGGTTAGGAGAGTAGACTCAGAGGACAACACGGCGGATCCACTCACAAAGGCCAGAGAGAGACTATTATGGGATGGTTGAGTATGAGATACTTCAACCACTGCTATCAGATGGCCCTAGTGCAAGTGGGAGATTGTTAGTTATATGTATGCCCTAGAGGCCATTACTATACATAGGTTGTATATTGTAGTGGATGCTGGGACATATATAGGCAGGACTTTCTTGCTCGACATGATAGTATGCTATCTGGTTGATCTTTACCTTAACGTGTACACTGATTGTCTCTCTGTTACATGTTGGTAAAGCCCTTAGGATGTGTACTTGACTACCTGGACTATGATGCGGATCATACTAGTGGGGACATGGTAGTCCATAAGTACATCCTTCAAGGTCCCTAGTCGTGGGTGTATCGAGACGGGGCATCGATATACCAGAGTAGACTAGCGTATTCCTTCTCGACCCATACAGATGGGCGATGGATGATCCCATATCCATTGGTGTTTGACATCAGAGATGATATACGGGTGCTCAGTGGAGACTGGGTACACTGGACGGACTCGCCAAGAACTCCCAGATGGTATTATACCTTACGTCAGATGGCAGTTCTCTGGTGACACTGGTACAGAGTAATCTGTTGACCCGAGATCGTCATAGAGTCTTGTGTGGTTCCCACTGTGCTTTGATTTCCACCTTACCACGTCCAAGAGGGCGTGCAAAACGGTGGTTTTTGGGTACAGTCCCGAATCACATGGAGGCAATGAGCGATAGGAGGGGATTCGTCTCTCCCGGTATAGGGAGTTGATGCTGCGCTGTGTTCAATTGGCTATAACCGGAAATCCCTGGCCAGGGTTGCTGAGATTTACTGGTAAGTGTTACCTGTAGTTTCTTGAAATGTTATAGACCTCATATCGACACGACTTATCGAGCTATTGGGGTCTGACGTTTACCACCCCTAGGCGAGATATGCGACATATCAAACGACGAGACCGGACTGTACGGTAAGTGTTACTGGTTGGATTCACAAGAGTGTGAGCGGGCTTGCTCGTCGATCTTCTAATCGCTCAATACCCGGGTGGCCGTTATGTTTAGCAGACCGCTTGCGGCTTGTGGGTGTTTGATATGATCATCACCTGCTGCCGGCGTATTGACGAGTCTTTAGAGTCCTACACAGAGGTTTCCTGGCTCAAGCGAAACGAAATAGGAGCGCATATGAGATATGTGCGGGACCGAGAATAATGCGTGTATGTGATACCGTATTCTATTCTCATGATGAATGTATCGATATGGTTGTATGCGATATAACCTAGTTATCGAATCAAGGATTGATTCGGTAAGCCGATACATAGGATACTAGTCGGTTATATGCGATATGACCTGATCGTTAAATCAAGTGTTGATTTAATGATTTAATGTATAATTATATATTTGATATATTACTTTGCATTAACTAGTATTGGTTCACTTTAAAAGGATTTTCTCACTTGAAGTTCACAAGTTGTATATGTGATATACTTTTGTGCACTTGATTGTATCATGTTTGATGATGCATGCTCACTTGGGTTTGTGTAAAGAATTATACCATGGTTAAGTTAATGATTAGGGTTTTGTTTATATTTGATTTACTTATTTATTTATTTCTTTTCATTTATATTTGGAAAACAAATGAAATGGTGGCTCATTTTGGACTTTCTTTTGAACCTTCATGAAGGTTTGAATGGTTTGACCATTTTGTCTCTTTTCTTAACCCTAACCATTCACTTGAACCATAGTTGATTCTCTACACTAGTTATCTTGACCATGGTTGATATTATGATAAGGATTCCTTTTTCTTTTCTAGTTTAATTAACTTATCATAATATTCTATCATCTTCTTCTTCTTCTTCACATGAAGAAAAGCTTGTTATCAACAATGGCAACTTGAGAAAATGAGTGAGAAATTCAATTCTAAAGTGAACCCACCTCCTATTTCTTCATCCTCTACCTCTTGCCAAGTAGTATAGGGTGTTCTCTTCACAAGTTTCATGGCTTGGTGAAGGTGGAGCTTGATCTAGTGATGCCTCGACGTAGATCATCTTTGGCATCGAAGCCGACGACCAAGCCCGCCTGTTTCTCCGATGAAGCCGACGCTAGAGCCCGGGATCCGTTTTGGACAGCGGAGTGACATGATTGCGGAGCTATGGAGGTGGAGCATCGGATCTACAAAGGTTGTATTTCCGTTCTTTTAGTTAAGTTGTTAACTAGTTTCATTGTTTCGCCTAAAATCTAGTTAATGATCCGTATTAGGGTTTCTCGGCACCCGTAAAATTTGAAATTGGCATGGTTGATGTCTTGTGAGACCTCCTTAGTGTGCCTAGGAACCCTACATTAAAGTGATGAGTAGAAAATGGTTTGATTTATGAATAAAAGAAAAAGGAAAATTGGTCTTTTCTAAAGATGCTTGTGGAAGCTTTGAGAAGACACGACTCACCATTTATCCTTTGTTTTTATTCATAAATATTTTACCACACCATCTCATCACTCACCTCATGGTTCTCTCTCTCATCTAAGTTCATCTCATCTCCTTCTTCATTTGCTCTCAAGAAAATTCTTGATGTGAGAAAACGAAAAGAACAGAAGAAAATAAAGTGAGCAAAATTCCTACTTCATCAAGCTACACTAATCTCGCCCATTATTTTAGGTTGTTTGCTTCTCTAATACTTTGATTAGTGAAGAGTGAGCTTGAGTGAGAGAGACTTCAAGGTGGATCATCTTCGGCCTCGAAGACTATGAAGCAAGCTTATTCCTTTCACCAAGTGGAGTCTAAGAAGAGTTCTAGGGACTACTACTTAAAGCATTATAAATGAAGGACCGGTCTATAATGGTTGTATTCTCTTTTCACTTAGTGTAGAACTTGTTTGCTTACACTAAAACCCTAATTCTCTAGTTCGATTCTAGGTTAGTATAGCTTAGACCTCTAGTTTTTTAAAAATTGCATATTTGATACTTGTATAAACCTAGTAGTGGTGCTAAGACATACTTTCAAGACTTATTAAGAGCTCACACGAATCTATTACCCACTTTTCTTCAATATCGACCAATTCGGAATCATATCTCGATAGCTGTGTAGACCGCAATCCATATTCGGCTATGGTCATATCCAGAGTCTCTCGTAAGGACTCGAAGCTATGAACTTAGGCATCTTCAGAACTCTGTGGAAGACATCTGTCCAATTACGTCCTCGGGAACTCGTCCAAGTCATCGAAGGAATAGACAATGTTCTTCCTCTCTTGATCAACTCACGCCATGTCTGAGCAAGACCCCTCTAATTGAAGCTAGCCAACTCAATTGATCTTGCATCGGCGCATCTAAATGAATGAAATATCTTAGTCACTTTATCCAAGAATGAATAGGGATCTTCTGTCACATCCCTGCCTGTAAACTCATGTGGCTTCAGCTTCGTGAGCCCTGGAAGCGACATCTCGTCAATCTCAGCAATAGCCGGTTCATTTATCCGCATGGTAGACAACACCACGATATCTGGAGTAGGCTGTACGTCAACAGTACTCTCAATCTGACTGGCCTCACACAATGGCCCGATCATCTGGTGCAGATCCCGAACGTTCTCCTCAAATGAGAAATCCTAACATAAACGATAAATCAACCTGCTCCTGTGTCACCGAAATAATATCATGGTCAGTCCTCGTCCCTGACGAGCTCGCTCTGACCGCATCTCTAGCCGTAGCTCTCTCAGATCACGTAGCCAAGTGACAAGATCCGCAAACAAACATCGATGAGGATAGGTTATAAGAACGAATAGAATAACGGATCTCAAAATATGTACATCCTATACTTAAACAGAGCAACGTATCGTAAGTATGTCACGGAACATACACACGGTACATTACTCTACTTGAGTTACCTTCACCATCAACCAAGGTCAACCTACGTAACGAAAGATTAGGTCTAATACCCTCACAGTCAAGTCTATGCTCCGTAAGGTCAAGCCTAGGTTCCAAAATATACGACCTAGACTCCGCATAGTCAAACTTAAATTTGAACAAAGGTTAAATCTAACGCTCTGATACCAACTTTGTCACGACCCGAAAACAGCACGTGACCGGCACTTGGATCACGTGAAGTCTATAGGACCCCATCGTAACCCAAGTAAGCCAAAAACCCAGAAATCTAAACCTTTTTAAGTAAAATAATGGTGGTGGAGTTTTGAAAAGGGGTATAAATGAAATCAAGTTCTCTTTTTAAAAACATAAGTAAGCTTATAACGATACAAGTGGATTATATACTAAGGTTTAGAAACGTTTTCATCATTTGAAATTTGGACATCACCTTCTTTGTAAATTTTGATAAAAACAAGTACATAATCAATAATAATATGGCATCCCCAAGTAGAAGCTAGCTCTTCGCCAATCAGCCGAAAAATAACCATGCAATATAAAGTGTACAACGCCCAAGGAGAAGATCATTCACAGAAAGAAGGTAAAGAAAACTAAAACATCATTAAATCCAATATAAGAATAATATGCACATCTCGCTCTAAGTCTGAAAGAATATACAAGTCTCTGGTTTCTAAGTATACCAAATATATATAGTGTAGTTGATAGAGCTTTTAATAAAATACAATTGAAAAATAAATAGTGTACAAGCGATGGTTACGATCTGAAGTGTAACCCACCTACCAAGCAATCACCCGAAAGAAACTGTCTGCCAGCAAGCCGCTACTGATCCGAGCGGTCGATCCTGCAAGAAAACTATGGCACAGTGGGGCTGAGTTGCCAACTCATGAGTAGAAGACATCAACAGGTAGAAATCGAATGTATAACGATCTCTTAGGTCATACTGTAATATAATAATATCATATTGTGTGGTAACGAAGGCGATTGTGTATATATAGGTATATAAATATATAATGTCATGTCTGTGTCAATATATAATACCATGTCATCTGTGTCATATATATATATATATCATCCAATGTGTGTCCATCAACGACACATCAAAATCAACATAAAATCCTGAGTACCGAGCATCGACACTCAAAATCATCATAAAACCCGTGTCCAGTATGGACACGTAAATCCTCATATCTCAGGCGCCGTTTTATCGGATCAGCCTTCATTTCTCAGACACCGTCTCATCAGATCGATCCTCATATCCATCCGTCTCATATCACTCCGGTCGGTATCCTCCGGATATCCGTCGAGTCCAATACTGTCACCGGTAGGTAGTGTTCCCTTGCCAGGCTCAATGTCTTTCTATACGATCTTCTTGACCCAGGGTACCATACCGGGTCCACCGTTGTCATGACCCGAAAGTACGGAACATGACCGACACATAGACTACGAAACATCTCGAGGCGTACATAATCTAAGTAAGCCGAAAACCCAGAAATCAAAACCAAAGTAGGAGTAGAGTGAAGGAAAAACTAACTAAAAGAAAGTAGTTTTAATAGCATAAGCCGAATTGTACGTTTTAAAAAAACATCAAGTATTTTCTGAAAATTTCGGCAGAGTCTCCTTTGTAAATACTGGCCCCCAAACGGATACAACATGAATAGTATACGAAATCAATAAAAAGGCATCCCCAAGCAGGAGCTGGCTCTTCGTCAATCGACGGTCATAACCACGCAAGCAATATAATATACAACGCCAAGGGAGAGGATCAAAACTCAAAAGGAAACTCAAAACAGCAAGAAATCCATAGAAATACAACGCGCGACTCTAAGGTTGAAAGAATAAATATCACTGGTCTCTATCTCCGAAATAAATACATGTTTGGTTGATGAAACTTCTAGATGCAACAGAATAATAATATACAAGGTATAATGATGGGTACGATACAAGTAAACCCACCTACTAGCAAGTCACCCGAAAAAAGAAGCAGTGCCAACAAAGCCGTAATGAAACCTGTATGGCAAAACCTGCAAGAAACTGTGGCACAATGGGGGCGAGTTGCCAACTCGTGAGTAGAAAACATCTACGAACAGAAATCGCATGAACAACGCAATCCTAAGTCATACGATCATAATATATCCTCAAATATATAATCTGCAGCCTATAACAATGGCTAGGGTATACCTCTAAACAACGGTAATACCACGTGCTCGTGTCAGTGCCTCAGGTTGCAATATATCATATGGATGAGGTATGAATGCATGGAAACAGAATACATGTAAATGAAGAAACTGCTTTCATAATTTAGTGAGATTTCTGTATTTTCAAAACGAGGTATCATAAATGAAATCAGCATAAATAGTGTCTAGCATCGACACAAAACATAAATCCCAATATCTCAATATCTCAGGCTCCGGCTATACGGACTGGCCTGGATCATCAATCTCAGTACCTCGATGTTTCAAAATCTCAATGTCTCAATCTCACTATATAGGGCGCCGTCAGTCCGAACCGGCCCCTACCATCAATCTCAAGACCACGACGGTATCCTCCGGATATCCGAAGCGTCGGTTAAAATCACCGGTAGGTAGTCCTCCCCTGCCAGGCTCATCGTCTACTACTCGAACTTCTTAGCCTGGGGTACCTTATGTAAGTCTACGGTAGCGTCCCGGCCGTCTGTCCAAGGCCAAAATGCGGAAACAAAAACTTTTTCAAACTAGAAAACCGGCGCTACCACGGGCTTAAATCCCGGATCGGACCATTAACCTACAACTAGCTAATTGGAGAAAGGGTAGAGAGCTATAACGAGCGATCCGTGTCCTTCGGTCTTCGGCCACCATCCCAAGCTCACCGCTGCAACTCCGGTCTTCATCTCCTCGTCGGAAAGGGCACCACATCGAGAAGTCATTTATAGGGTTCCTAGGCACTCTTACAAGGGTCAAGAAGGCATCAAACATGCCCGAATAAAATTTTAGACGTGCCGAACAACCCAAAACCGGGATCTTTGCTAGAAAATTAGGGTTTCACATGCAGGTAAACATCTTTACTACTAAAAGTGAGGGATTACAACCTTTGTAGTCCGCTCCTTCGCTTCATAAGCTCCGAGTAGAAATCCCTTCGCCGCGATCCATGATCTTCCAGACTCAAGAGAGGCTCCACAACTCGAACGATCCATGCTAGATTGTAGTCTTCCTTTTCTCCGATGATCTACCTTGAAGTTTCTATAACTCAAGCTCTCTCTCTCTAAAGAGGTGAACACCCTAATCTAATTGGCTAGATTAGATGAGGATGATGGAATAGGAATATTGCCCTCTTTTGTTTTCAAATTCTCACTTTTATTCACTACAAAATGAAAAACTGGAAAGCTTTCTCAAAGCTTAAGGTTGAAGAAGAAGAAAAATGAATGGATAATTCCTTTTGTGATGAACAATGAAATATTCTAGTGGTTACAAATCTAACCATGAGTTAAGCATGATATAGTTAACTCATGTAGAGAATTAACTAGAGCTTGAGGTTTGGATTGGGTTAAATAATATCTTC
The DNA here is from genome assembly GCA_030015575.1 of Agapanthus africanus. Lineage (NCBI taxonomy): Eukaryota > Viridiplantae > Streptophyta > Magnoliopsida > Asparagales > Amaryllidaceae > Agapanthus > Agapanthus africanus. Next base: position 300,293,420 of record CM057343.1, on the reverse strand, counting down.
ACAAAATATCAAGCTTAAGGATAAAGTCAAAGCTTCATGCAAAAGCTAACCCTAATCCAAACCCTAACCAAGTTTAAACCCTAAACCATTGTTAAATTTGTAACCCTAACATGTTACAATATTATATATCACATATACAATATATTTTGTAACAAAAGAAAATAATACAATTAACATATATCGCATATATATCAATGTATTATCCCATGAGAAAATGAATCAATAAAGCGAGTTTATATTAGTTAATGTAACTTAATATATCACATATATAATTATATATTAAATTATCGAATCAACACTTGATCCGATAACCCGGCTATATTACATATAACCGACTAATATAACATGTACCTTTTCATCGAATCAACACATGATCCGATGACCCGGTTATATCACATATACCCGGCCGATATCTCATATCGCGAGAATAGAATACGGTATCACATATCGTATTATTCTCGGTCCCGCACATATCATATATGTGCTTCTACTCCTTTTTGCCTGAGCCAGGAAACCTCTGTGTAGGACTCTAAAGAATCGTCAATACGCCGGCAGTAGGTGATGATCATATCAAACACCCACAAGCTGCAAGTGGTCAGCTAAACGTAACAGCCACCCAGGTGTTGAGCGATCAGAAGATCAACAAGCAAGCTTGTACATTCTCCTGTGAATTCAATCAGTAACACTCCCGTACGGTCTCTTCGTCTGATATGTTGCATATCTAGTCTAGGGGTGGTATACGTCAGACCCTAGTAACCGATAAGTTGTGTCGATATAAGGCTCATAACGGGTCAAGAAACTACTGATAACTTTTACTAGCAGCACCCCATATCACCCCTGGCCAGGGACTTCCAGTTATAGCCAATCGAACACAGCACGACATCAACTCCCTATACCTGGAGAGACGAAACCCCTCCTATCGCTCATTGCCACCATGTGATTCGGGACTGTACCCAAAAGCCACCGTTTTGCATACCCTCTTGGACGTGGTAAGGTGGAAATCAAAGCACAGCGGGAATCACACAAGACTCTATTATGATCTCGGGTCTACAGACTACCCTGTACCAGTGTCACCGGAGAACTACTATCTGGCGATAGGTATAATACCATCTTGGAGTTCTCGGTGAGTCCGTTCAGTGTACCCAGTCTCCACTGAGCACCCGTACACCATCTTTGATGTCAAACACCAATGGATATGGGATCATCCATCGCCCATCATATGCGTCAAGATACGTATACGCTAGTCTACTCTGGTGTATCGATGCCCTGTCTCGACAGACCCTCGACTAGGAATAGTTATAGGATGTACTCTTTGACTACCCTGGCCCCACTAGTGTGATCTCATCACAATCCCAGTAGTCGAGTACATATCCTAAGGGCTTTATCAATATGTGAGAGCAAGACAGTAAACTAATACATGTCAACATGTTAAGACAAAGTGAAACCAAATAGCATACTATCGTGACGATCAAGAAAGTCCTCTCTCTATATATCCAAGCATCCATTATAATATACATCATATGTACAACAATGGCCTCTAGGACATATATATAACTAACAATCTCCCACTTGCACTAGGGCCAGGTGTTGTAGTATCTCATACCCAACATCCCGAATAATCTCTCAAACTGTATCTGGGGAATGGCCTTCGTGAGTGGATCCGCAGTGTTGTCCTTCGTGTCAACTCTCCTGACCTCGATTTCGCGGCGATCAACTATCTCCCGGATCAGGTGATACCGCCTCAGAATATATCTGGATTTCTGATGGGACCTGGGTTCCTTGGCTAAAGCCATAGCTCCATTGTTATCACAATATAAAGGTATTGGATGCTCAATGGAAGGAACCACTCCAAGTTCAGTGATGAACTTCTTCATCCAGACAGAGTCTTTAGCAGTATCATTGGCAGCGATGTATTCAGCCTCCATCGTCGAGTCTGCCACGGTTTCTTGCTTGGAACTCTTCCAACAAACCGCCCCTCCATTTAGGGTAAAGACAAATCCCGATTGCGACTTAGAGTCGTCCTTATCACTTTGGAAGCTTGAATCAGTAAAGGACTCCACCTGGAGTTCTCCGTTACCAGACAATAAGAACATCTCCTTAGTTCTTCTCAAGTACTTGAGAATGTTCTTCACAGCTGTCCAGTGATTCTCTCCTGGATCTGCTTGATACCTACTCACTACACTTAGTGAGTATGCTACATCGGGTTTGGTACATAACATCGCGTATATGATAGAGCCTACTGCTGAAGCATAGGGTATCCCTTGCATACGAGCTCTCTCCAAATCAGTCTTAGGAGACATCTCTTTGGAGAGAGTGAGTCCAGAGATCATGGGTTGGTTCCCACGCTTGGATTCTTCCATACTAAACCGCTTTAGTATGGTGTCAATGTACCTGGATTGGGACAATCCCAATATCCTTTTAGATCTATCTCTATAGATCCTAATCCCCAAAATGCAGGAGGCATCACCTGGATCTTTCATTGAGAATCTATGTGATAAGAAGAGCTTGACTGAGTGCAGCATAGGAACATCATTTCCTATCAAGAGTATGTCATCCACGTATAATACGAGGAAGACAACCTTACTCTCTGCAACCTTCTTGTAAATACAAGGTTCATCTACGTTTTTGATGAAGTCTAACTCTTTAACTACCACATCAAAACAGATGTTCCAACTCCGCGATGCCTGCTTTAACCCGTTGATGGATTTAAGCAGCTTGCACACCTTTCCGCTGCTCCCACTATCTACGAAGCCCTCTGGCTGAGTCATGTACACGCACTCTTCTAAATCACCATTTAGAAAGGCGGTCTTAACATCCATTTGCCAGATTTCGTAGTCATGGTATGCAGCAATGGCAAGTAAGATCCGGATGGACTTAAGCATAGCCACTGGAGAAAAGGTTTCGTCATAATCCACATCTTGTCGTTGACGAAAACCCTTTGCAACAAGTTTAGCTTTGAAAGTCTCAACTTTTCCATCTACACCAAGTTTCTTCTTGAAGATCCACTTGCTCCCAATGGGTTTTACCCCTTTAGGAGCAACTTCCAAAGTCCATACTTTGTTGGTGTACATGGATTCCATCTCAGATCGTATTGTATCCAGCCATTTCACAGAGTCACCACTCGTGATGGCCTGCCCGAAACTAGTTGGGTCATCATCTTCCATGATGCAATCCTCGCTTCCACCATCAATGAGAAAACCGTAGTATCTCTTAGGTGGACGAGAAACCCTACTAGATCGGCGGAGAGGCTGGGGTTCGTCGGGTACTACTGAATCCTCTGGTTCCAATAAATCATCAGTTGTAGTTTGCGGTGCTGGAACCTCTTCCAGCTCTACCTTTTTGCCACTAATTTCTTTTGCAAGAAATTCCTTTCCAAAAAGGTGGCATGTTGAGCAACAAACACTTTTTGCTCATCACTGTGGTAGAAAAAATATCCATAAGAATTCTTCGGATATCCTACAAACTTGCAAAGAACTGATCGTGCCTCGAGTTTGTCTGGATTTTGCCTTTTGACATAGGCCGGACAACCCCATATCTTAACTTGTTTAAGATATGGTCTCTTCCCACTCCATATCTCATATGGTGTGGTAGGTACTGATTTAGACGGAACTTGATTCAATAGGTATGCTGTTGTCTCAAGCGCATAACCCCAGAAGGAAATAGGTAACTCAGCATCACTCATCATAGAGCGCACCATATCTAATAGGGTGCGATTCCTCCGCTCCGATACACCGTTGTGCTGTGATGTATATGGAGGAGTAAGCTGAGAGAGAATCCCATTCTCTTTTAGATAATCTAGGAACTCATTGCTCAAGTATTCTCCTTCTCGATCAAATCGAAGGATCTTAATACTTTTTCCCGTTTGGTTCTCTACTTCGTGCTTATATTCTCTGAATTTCTCAAAAGCTTCAGACTTGTGTTTCATCAGGAACACATGTCCGTATCTAGAGAGATCGTCAGTGAATGTAATGAAGTAGGAAGAATCATTCCTGGCGTGTGTAGACAGGGGACCTCATACATCACTATGTACCAGTTCTAAGAGTTCTGTAACTCTTTCTCCGTGTCCACTAAACGGAGTCTTGGTCATTTTTCCTTTGAGACATGAATGGCAAGTATCATAAGATGATAATTCGAACGAATTCAAATATCCATCCTTATGTAACTTAGCTAGCCGTGTTGCATTGATATGACCAAGTCTACAATGCCACAAGAAGGATTCGTTCATTTCTGAACTCTTCCTCTTGTGTGTGTTTTGTACATTAAGGTCTGTAGTTTGATTGAGAACGTATATGCCATTAAATAACGAACCTGATCCAATCAACTTTTGATTCAGGAATATGTTCATAACATTATACTGTACTACAAAATTATATCCTTCTTTGCTCAATAAAGAAACTGATATAAGATTACATATCAGGATCGTAATGTAATAGCATTCGTTCAGAATCAATGTATTACCATTTGGTAACATAAGGAGATATTCGCCAACTGCTTTGGTTGCAACATTTGCACCATTCCTTACTCTTACAGAATTATCACCCTCTCCTAGTTCCCTACCTTTACGTAGCACATGTAACATATTACATATATGGGATCCCGATCCGGTATCTAATACCCAGGACGTAGAGTGAACTGAGAAACAGTTCTCGATAACTAACACACCTGAAGAAGATGCATCGACATGCTTATTCTTCGATCGGGCGGCATGAGAATCCAGATATTCTCCTATTCCCTGTTCAGTCTTATAACTCTTATAAGAAAGAACGGGACCAACGTTCCCCTGCTCATTATAATAAGCGGGTTCAGTCAATACATCCATATTATTATCTTGATTAAGGCCTGACAGGGTCGCTACCTGGAGAGAGAGAGAGAGAAGAAAACACTTTAGCGTATGCTCTTGCAAGATTAGATTGGTTATTATCTTATCTAATCAGGATATCTCCCACTGTTTTTATCAAATCTTCCTTCAAACCCTAAAAGGTAAGATTAGCCGGGATTAATTACACTTTACAAGTTCGCCAATCTTTCGGCCAGGACAGTGTCGTTACTTGAGGGAGGTTCCCCGTGCTTTCGCACGGACCTAATTAAAGTAAACCTCATTTTCCCAGAGGCATAACCCCGTTAACACCTTTCTAGACACCTACTTGATCGGCTAATTGTCCTGTGTAAAACTCTCCTAGGAGTAACTCTTACTCGCAGTGGGTATCGGGATCCAACTATCTCATAGGAGGTATGCAATCTCATTGCAAATTTCAACACTTGAAATTCCTGATAATATTTTGCCCCTAGCGATCTATGACCTTGAGAAGGTCAACAAACCATAAATCACAAGTCAAGTTTAACCCATCATTTCCCGATTGAATTAAACCCACCCGCATGACCCTTGACAAGGTCAACAAGGCCGTACGAATACCCTATTCCAATCACATCTCATGTTTTAGCAGATAAACACTAATTAGGTACCGTACACTGTGTCTTGGCAAGGTCAACAAACGCAGCACGAATACTAAGTAGGATTTATCTGAAATGACGGAGGGCTACGCAGGTTTTTCTGAAAACCATGAGCGTAATGAACTTGATATCGTTGTAGAAACAAGTGATTTTGAAAAGGAGTGTTTTTTAGGCTTTTCTAGTTTTGCTAAAGAGGTCACTCCCGGTGAAGGGATCTCGGCTCTTTCCTCATCGAATAAGGTGCAAGGTATATCATATATACCACTGTGCAAAGCAAGAACTATATAAGCTGTCAAAAACTAAACCGCGAGTTTGGAGCATCTGCCAGTTTCGCTAAAGAGGTCACTCCCGGTGAAGGGATCTCGGCTCTTTCCTCATCGAATAAGGTGCAGGATATATCGCATATACCGCTATGCAAAGCAAAACTGTAGCTACCCTTTTTATAAAGTTTTGATTCTACAACATCTTTTAGGTTTCTTTTCATTTTATTAATCTCATTAATAAATCCCATCAGCTTATGCTTCCTAAGCATCACAGAAGAAACGAAAGCAGTAATATTTATATATCAGCATATATATATATTATAAGCATTCGTCTCAGGCAGTAATATGATCTCATTACAGAACATTGCAGCAGAAGAACATATATGAAATATTGGATATACTAGGACTTCCGTGTTTTTAATACGAGCCGGTATAAAACACGGATTCCTTGGTCGCGATGAATAGCAAAACCCACATCCCTAGACCCCTACGAGAGCGGCAAGTAACACCGCCAATTCTAGGGTTAGGAGACCCGGTCTCGACTCCTCGAGATGGCCTCCCATTGGACCCTAAAACCCGGTTACTTGTGCTCCCCTCCTTGGGTCTACCTAATGCGAAAAAGTAAATAATATACAATGGTGACATCAACCTCATCTCGGAAGTGCCCCAATAAAAGAATATTACATACAAATGAATTTTACATGAATGAAAATAAAAACCCTCATCTCACATAAAACCCCCGGCTATTCAGAACACGACGATCCAATATAACATATCACAGCAACACATAATATCTCATACCATCAACGTAAGCAAGTATGCGTATCCCGATTGTCGTTGATGTATAGCAACGAAGCCGGCGATACCCCACATACTACGCTTACAGTCACAGAAAAGAAAGTGTAAGACTATAACATTTGGAATCCACAATCACTTTAGACATCGTAAATCCGAAACATCACATACTTCGCATTTCATGCCAAACTATATGAATTCCGCATATTGTATCACCAGATAAATAGACAATATTAAACTTTCCGATCGAATAATCAAATACCCAAGATTTCCTAAATAGCTCAACACTTGAGCGGAGTTCAAATAATCCCAGAATATGTCACAGTAGCAATGGTCCAGCCGTAGAAGGGTCAAGCCAACGCCTCACATGTGGCACGCCGTACTGCCCCAAACCCTAGGGTTTAGAGGCGGTTCAGACGGTCACATAATCGAGTTAAGGTTTGTGTTCTTCTAGAGGGTCCACCACGTTACTTGCACATTTTTCCAAAATATTTAAACCCAAGAAAAATTCAACACTTGAGAGTTTTCCGTGCCGGGAAAAAATGAGTTAATGATATCTGTTCGAACATTTTAACAGTTTCTAAATTATCCGGAAAAAGAACGAAATTAAATTTTCCGATCGAATCAACGAATTCAAAATAATCCCCAGAACACTCAACACTTGAGTCAGATTAAAAATACCCATAAATATGCACTGACAGATACGGGTATTACTGTACAAAAACCATACCAAAAGCTCACTGTACGGCCGCGAATCAGCGGCACAAGCAGGGTATTGCCGCGGTTCCGCGGCGGTCCGTACGAGTTACTTTGTCGTTTTTCACAGTAATACATTAAATTCCCTCCTGAATTTTTTAGGTATTTTTAATACAGAAAAAATCACGATTTAAAAAAATTTCCAGAGAGGGGGACTTTTTCGATGTATCGGGGTTCGATCGGAGTTTTAACTTCGTAAACACGTCGCCTAATGCTCTAACATGGCTATAAAACCACTGTAGGGTTCCTAGGCACTCTTACAAGGGTCAAGAAGGCATCAAACATGACCGAATAAAATTTTAGACGTGCCGAACAACCCAAAACCGGGATCTTTGCTAGATAATTAGGGTTTCACATGCAAGTAAACATCTTTACTACTAGAAGTGAGGGATTACAACCTTTGTAGTCCGCTCCTTCACTACATAAGCTCCGAGTAGAAGTCTCTTCGCCGCGATCCATGATCTTCCGGACTCAAGAGAGGCTCCACAACTCGTACGATCCATGCTAGCTTGTAGTCTTCCTTTTCTCCGATGATCTACCTTGAAGTTTCTATAACTCATGCTCTCTCTCTCTAAAGAGGTGAACAACCTAATCTAACTGGATAGATTAGATGAGGATGATGGAGTAGGAATATTGCTCTCTTTTGTTTTTAAATTCTCACTTTTATTCACCACAAATTGAAAAACTAGAAAGCTTTCTCAAAGCTTAAGGTTGAAGAAGAAGAAGAATGAATGGATAATTCTTTTTGTGATGAACAATGAAATATTGTAGTGGTTACAAATCTAACCATGAGTTAAGCATGATAGAGTTAACTCATGTAGAGAATTAACTAGAGGTTGAGGTTTGGATTGGGTTAAATAATATCTTCACAAAATATCAAGCTTATGGATAAAGTCAAAGCTTCATGAAGCTTCATGGAAGCTTCATGCAAAAGCTAACCCTAATCCAAACCCTAACCAAGTTTAAACCCTAAACCATTGTTAAATTTGTAACCCTAACATGTTACAATATTATATATCATATATACAATATATTTTGTAACAAAAGAAAATAATACAATTAACATATATCGCATATATATCAATGTATTATCCCGTGAGAAAATGAATCAATAAAGCGAGCTTATATTAGTTAACGTAACTTAATATACCACATATATAATTATACATTTAATTATCGAATCAACACTTGATCCGATAATCCGGCTATATTACATATAACCGACTAATATAACATGTACATTTTCATCGAATCAACACATGATCCGATAACCCGGTTGTATCACATATACCTGGCCGATATCTCATATCGCGAGAATAGAATACGGTATCACATATCGTATTATTCTCGGTCCCGCACATATCACATATGTGCTCCTACTCCTTTTTGCCTGAGCCAGGAAACCTCTGTGTAGGACTCTAAAGAATCGTCAATACGCCGGCAGTAGGTGATGATCATATCAAACACCCACAAGCTGCAAGCGGTCAGCTAAACGTAACAGCCACCCAGGTATTGAGCGATCAGAAGATCAACAAGAAATCCTGTACATTCTCCTGTGAATCCAATCAGTAACACTCCCGTAAAGTCTGGTCACTTCGTCTGATATGTTGCATATCTAGTCTAAGGGTGGTATACGTCAGACCCCAATAACCGATAAGTCGTGTCGATATAAGGCTCATAACGGGTCGAGAAACTACTGATAACTCTTACCAGTAGCATTCCATATCAGCCCTGGCCAGGGACTTCCAGTTATAGCCAATCGAACACAGCACAACATCAACTCCCTATACCGGGAGAGACGAAATCCCTCCTATCGCTCATTTCTTCCATGTGATTCAGGACTGTAACCCAAAGCCACCGTTTTGCACGCCCTCTTGGACGTGGTAAGGTGGAAATCAAAGCACAGTGGGAATCACACATGACTCTATGACGATCTTGGGTCTACAGACTACCCTGTACCAGTGTCACCGGAGAACTGCTATCTGACGATAGGTATAATACCATCTAGGAGTTCTCGGTGAGTCCGTTCAGTGTACCCAGTCTCCACTGAGCACCCGTACACCATCTTTGATGTCAAACACCAATGGATATGGGATCATCCATCGCCCATCATATAGGTCAAGATGCGTATACGCTAGTCTACTCTGGTGTATCGATGCCCTGTCTCGACACACCCTCGACTAGGAACAGTTATAAGATCTACTCTTTGACTACCCAGGCCCCATTAGTGTGATCTCATCACAGTCTCAGTAGTCGAGTACATATCCTAAGGGCTTTATCAACATGTGAGAGCAAGACAGTAAACTAATACAAGTCAACATGTTAAGACAAAGTAAAACCAAATAGCATACTATCATGACGCGCAAGAAAGTCCTCTCTATATATATCCAAGCATCCATTATAATATACGTCATATGTACAACAATGGCCTCTAGTGTTAGGTCCACGTTACCTCTCCCGGTACTTTCGGGGTTGCGGAAACGGTAAAACAAAAATTTTTCTAAGCTTTGTAACATGGACCGTAAAAGCCGGATCTTTGCTAAACTATAAACTAGCATCCTAACAAGAGATGTATCTACTCGGTTAGGGGTTATACCGCAACTTGAACTCCTTCTCTTCTTATTGTTCTTCTTCTTGTTGTTCTTCTCTTTGCTTGCTCAATGGTTGATCCGGACTTCGGTCATCTCCGCGGCCTCCTTGAGTCGAAGACGATCCACCCGAGAGATGTACACCGAGCTCCACCTCAAGCCGAGGTAACGAGGGCAAGGAGATTGCTAATCTAGAAGCCCTAGGATGTGTAGAGAAGATGTATGGATGTGTTTGTCAAGTGGAATCCTTTTTCTCTCAACACATGAGATCAAAGGAGAAATCAAGAGGAGGAAGAAGAAGGAGTTTTCTAGCAACCATGGAGCTTCTCATATCAAGAGAGAGAAAGAGAATAATATTATGATACAAAAGAAAAGAACCATGGTTGCAAATAATGCAAAACAACATCATTACTAATTCCATCAAGATAAAGTTGATGGCTACTTTGAAATGACCATTATCATAATCCAAAAGAAAAAGGAAAAGAAAAGAAGAGTGTGGAAACCTCTTGAAAGTCAATGGTCAACCCGGTCAACCGGTCAACAAAGTCAAGAGGGGTCAACGGGGTCAAATGGTCAATGCAATTAGCCATCATAAGATTATCACTAATAGGATTAGTAAATGATGTTCGCGGCTCATAATGGTTTTGACCAAACGAACTGTCAAAACCCTAATGAGCCTGCCACATAATGGTTTTGGCCGAACCAACTGCCAAAACCCTAATGAGGCACCTCCTCCTTCATCACTCCGAAAAACTGTGCGTACACACCTGCATCCGTATTCCGTAGAATGCGGATACACAGAAGACAAAACAAATCCATCCGTGCAATACTAGGATCCGGCTTAAACCAAAGCCTACTAGTACTGCCTGCCCAAACACCATACGCACACAAGTGTACGTAAGTGATCGCAGCCCTGCCGTAAAACCATACGGCCTCTACACGTTTCGCTCAGTGCAGGGAAACTCTCTGTGTGTGACTCTAAAGACTCGACACTACACTGGCAGTGGGTTTAACCACAGACCGCAAGCGGCACTAGCTGTACGTAACGGTCCCCAGGTAGATGTCGATAAGAAGGCCGATGAGGTAAACCCATCCGAACTCCTACTGAGCCTGTATGTGACAATCTCCGTACAGTCCGGTCTGTTCGTCTGATACATCGCATGGCGGGCCTAGGGGGCGGTAAACGTCAGTCCCCTAATAGCGGTACAAGTCGTGTCGGAGTGAGCCCAATACACCCTGAGATAACACTAGAAACCTACCAGTATATCTCGCTTGCCCTGGCCAGGGACTACTCGTATAATGGCTCTCCTAGACACAGCGCGATGTCAACCCCCAATACCGGGAGAGACGAATCCTGTCTAACCGTCACTGCCTCCAAGTGCTTCGGGACCACTCCCAACTACTACCTGTTTGCATGACTCAGTAGAGCCGTGGTAGGGTAGTAATCAAAGAACAGTGGGAACACACTCGAGGCGAAGTGACAGTGTCAAGTCAGCGGACTAAGCTGTACTCATGTCACCTGGGAACTGATAACTGACGATAGGTATAATACCAACCATCAGTTCCCGACGAGTCCTGTCCAGTGTACTCGTAACCTAACGAGCACCCGCATACTATCTCAAGTACGACGTACTGACGGCTGTGGGACAGACCGTCTCCCGTGCTGGGATGAGAAGCGCATACGCTAGTCTACTCTGGAGTATCGATGCCTTATCTCGATACTCCCACGACTAGGGACGTGTATAAGGATATGCTTGTAGATTACCCAGCCCCCACGAGTGTGATCGCCATCACAACGCCGGTAATCAAGCAAAGATCCTAAGGGCTCTACTGATGCGTATAGGTGATATAATAAATAAACACACATGTACACATTAAAGCAGAGACAAACCAAGTAGCATACTACTATATTGAGCAAGATTGTCTGTACAACTGTGAATATCCCAAGCTTCCATCAAGTAATATACATACTAGTATGATACAGTAATGGCCTCTAGGGCATATACACTAACAATCTCCCACTTGCACTAAGGCCATGTACTGGCGTATCGAAGACCTATCATCTCGATCAGCCGCTCGAACTGAGTCTGGGGTAAAGCCTTCGTGAATGGGTCCGCAGTGTTGTCCTTTGTGTCCACTCTCCGCACCTCGATCTCCTGTCAATCAATGATCTCCCTGATCAGGTGATACCGCCTTAAGATGTGCCTGGATTTCTGATGGGACCTTGGTTCCTTCGCTAAAGCTATAGCCCCATTGTCATCGCAATACAAAGGTATTGGATCAACAATGGACGGAACCACCTAAAGTTCACTAATGAACTTCTTAATCCAGACCGCCTCTTTTGCGGCATCGCTTGCAGCAATGTATTCAGCCTCCATCGTCGAGTCTGCGACGGTATCCTGCTTGGAACTCCTCCAACATACCGCCCCTCCGTTGAGGGTAAACACAAAACCCGAGACAGACTTGCTGTCATCTTTGTCACTCTGGAAGCTTGAATCGGTAAAGGACTCGACCCTGAGGTCTCCATTACCGTAAACCAGGAACATCTCCTTAGTCCTTCTCAGGTACTTGAGAATGTTCTTCACTGCTGTCCAGTGGTCCTCCCCTGGGTCTGACTGATACCGGCTTACTGCGCTCAACGCGTAAGCTACATCTGGTCTTGTACATAGCATCGCATACATTATAGATCCTACCGCCGAAGCGTAGGGTATAGTGCTCATGCGAACCCTCTCCTCGTCAGTCTTAGGAGACATCTTCTTGGAGAGGGTAATTCCGTGCAATGCGGGTATGTTACCGCGCTTGGAATCCTCCATACTAAATCTCTTTAGTACGGTCTCTATGTACCTGGACTGCGAAAGTCCCAATAGTTTCTTGGATCTATCTCTATAGATCTTGATCCCCAGAATGTACGAGGCATCACCCAGGTCCTTCATGGAGAACCTTTGTGACAAAAACAGCTTGACCGATTGTAGCATAGGAATGTCATTTCCTATCAAAAGAATGTCGTCCACGTACAAGACTAGGAATACGACAGTTCGTCCTACAATCTTCTTATAAACACAGGGTTCATCTTCGTTCTTGATGAAATCAAATTCCTTGATTGCCTCATCAAAACAGATGTTCCAGCTCCGCGATGCCTGCTTTAATCCATAAATGGATTTAAGCAACTTGCACACCTTTCCGCTGCTCCCACTGTCTACGAAACCTTCTGGTTGATCCATGTAAACGCACTCTTCCAAACAACCGTTTAGGAAAGCCGTTTTAACATCGATCTGCCAGATCTTATAGTCGTGGAAGGCAGCAATGGCAAGTAGGATCCGAATGGATTTGAGCATAGCCACCGGAGAAAAAGTTTCGTCATAGTCCAAACCAGGTCTTTGACGGAAACCTTTTGCAATAAGTCTAGCTTTATAGGTTTCCACCTGCCCATCTACACCAAGTTTCCTTTTGTAGATCCATTTGCATCAAACGGGTTTTACCCCAGGTGGAGCAATATCCAAGGTCCACACTTTATTGGCGTACATGGACTCCATTTCGGATTGTATTGCTTCCTGCCACTTATCAGAGTCCCTACTGATAATGGCCTGCCTGAAACTGGTAGGGTCATCTTCTTCCAAGATGCAATCCTCTCGATCCCCGTCTATGAGAAAACCGTAGTATCTCTCGGGCGGATGAGAAATCCTACCAGATCTGCGGAGTGGCTGAGGTTCGTTTGGGGTTATTGAATCTAGCAGTTCCTCCAAATTTTCAGTTATATTTTGTGGTCGCTGAATTTCTTCCAGTTCTATCGAACTCCCACTAGTTTCTTTTGCAAGAAACTCCCTTTCTAAGAAGGTAGCGTGGCGAGATACAAACACCTTCTGTTCCTCAGTGTGGTAGAACAGATATCCTAGTGAGTCTTTAGGATATCCCACAAATTTACAGAGAACTGACCGTGCCTCTAACTTGTCCGGTTTCTGTGTTTTCACATAGGCCGGACAACCCCATAACTTAAATCGCATAAGATACGGATTTCTTCCACTCCATATTTCATATGGAGTCTTAGGCACAGATTTGGATGGAACATAGTTCAATAGGTACGCCGCTGTCTGAAGCGCATGTCCCCAAAATGAAAGAGGCAACTCAGCACTACTCATCATGGAGCGAACCATATCCAATAGGGTACGATTCCTCCGCTCCGAAACACCGTTGTGCTGTGGTGTATAAGGAGGAGTAAGCTGAGAGAGAATACCATTCTCTTTTAAGTAATCTAGGAATTCCGTGCTTAAGTACTCCCCTCCCCTGTCAGACCGGAGGATCTTGATACTTTTGCCAATCCGGTTCTCTACTTCCTTTCTGAATTCCTTGAATTTCTCAAAAGCTTCAGATTTGTGTTTCATCAGATACACATACCCGAACCTAGAGAGATCGTCAATGAATGTGATGAAGTATGAGAACCCACCCCTTGCATGTATAGACATCGGACCATACACATCACTGTGTATGAGTCCCAAGAGCTCTCTTGCTCTTTCTCCATGTCCGGTGAACGGAGATTTGGTCATCTTTCCTTTGAGACAAGACTGACAAGTTTCATAAGATGAAAACTCGAACGTATTCAAGAGTCCATCTTTATGCAACTTACTCAGTCTTTTCTCTCCGATATGACCAAGCCTACAATGCCACAAGTAGGATTCATTCGTATCTGAATTCTTCCTCTTGCGTGTGTTTTGTATATTGAGAACTGCATTCTGATTTAGAACGTAGATACCATTACACAGTGTACCCTCTGCAACCAGTACCTTATGAAGGTAAATGTTCATGATATTCTTTTCAAGAACAAAGTTATATCCATCTTTATCGAGTAAAGAAACTGATATGATGTTGCAAACCATGGAGGGTACATAGTAGCAATCGTTCAAAATCATAGTCTTGCCATTTGGCAATACTAGGTGATATTCACCGACGGCTGCCGCATTAACTTGTGCTCCGTTCGCTACTCTGAGCGACATATCACCCGGTGCAACTTTCCTACTTTTTCTCAGTCCCTGCAATAAATTACAGATATGAGATCCTGATCCGGTATCAAGTACCCAGGAGGTAGGGCTGACCGTAAAACAGTTCTCAATTACAAGAACACCTGAAGTAGATGTAAAACCATGCTTCTTCTTCAACTGGGTATCCTGGAAATCCATACTTTCCCCTTTCCCATTCTCATACTCATGACTGTTGTCACAAGTAAAGCTGAACCAACTTTCCCCAGTCCCGAATAAGAATTCGGATCGGTCAAGCGATACATTTTATTATCTTGATTAGGGCGTGAAAAGGTTGCTGCCTGGAGAGAGAGAAAAGAAACACTCAGCGTATGCTCTTGCAAGATTAGATTGGTTTATTAATTTATCTAACCAGGATGTCTCCCACTGTTTACTCAAATTCTTCTTAAAACCTTTTTAAAAGAAGAACTAGCCGGGATTTAATTCACGTCACAATACTTGCTTAACCTTTCAGCCAGGCCAGTGTCGGTACTTCGAGGGAGGTTTTCCAACGCTTTCGCGAAGTTCCTTAATTCAAGAACCTCTTTTCCCTGGGGGCGTAACCCCGCTAACACCTTTCTAGTCACCTACTAGGTTTATAGCATTGATTGTTAAGTGAAATAATCTCCCGAGGGTAATCCAACTCATCAGTGGGATCGGGATCCAACTGTCATTGTGTGATAACCTAGATGGAATCCACTCTAGTCACCACACTCCAGAAGGTATGCTAAATCTGCAAGTTTCAGTACTTTTGAAACTCCCGATGTGGTTTTTGCCCCTAGGACCCAAGTGATCTTGACGGAGTCAACAAATCAAAGAGTCCTAGTCAAGTTCAACCTGTCATTATCTGGATTGCATTAAACCCACCCGCATAACCCTTGACGGAGTCAATAAGGTTATACGACTGTCCTAATCAATCCCATATACCGATACAAACAAGCAGCACTTAGCTACCGTACACTATGCCTTGACGGAGTCAACAAACGCAGCACGAATACTAAGTGTTACTTGTAAGAAATGACGGAGGGCTACGGCTGGGTTTTTGGCGAAAAACCCGTTAACGTAATGAACTTGATATCGTTGAAGGAACCTGGTAGTCTTTTTTGAAAAACATAGTGGCGAAAAACTTTTGCTAAAGAGGTCACTCCCTGTGAAGGGATCTCGGCTCTTTCCTCGTCGAGTGAGGTGCTGGGCATCCGTAAGATGAATACCTCGATGCAAAGCAAGAATAATCGACTATGGTGAAGTTATTACCCTGACGCAAACCTTTTGTCCAAGGGGTCACTCCCGATGAGGGGATCTCGGCCCTTGCCTCGTCGATTGAGGTGCTGGGCATTCATAACCGAATACCTCGATGCAAAACAAAAAGATGAACGTCCTTGTAATAACAGCTTTTTGAAAAATTGTTCCAACAACGTCTTTTAGGTTTCTTTTCTTGCATTAGTTCTTTTAATGCGTCCCATCTTTTAAATCCTACCATTGCAGAAAACAACCAAAATATGACGTACGCTTATGCCATTCGCATTCGCCATGGGGCCCCGTCATCACCCGTTAGGTTACTTAACTAACGACAGAGCGGGGGCTGGGCTAGCGCGGCTGTAAAACATAAGCAACGCCTAAATAGTTATTATATATAGATATACTGCAATAAAAACCAATCCAGATCACAGATGAACACTTTGGATATACTAGGAACCCGCGATTCGTTCGAGCCTGCAACGAAAAGCGGATTACACGGTCGCGATGAATAGCCAATACCCCACCCAAGACCCCTACGGGTGCGGCAAACTACCCGCCAAGTACCCGAAGCGAAGCAACCTCCCTCAATGCCATGAGTAGGCCACTCGGCACTTCGAGATACCCGGTAGTTTGTGCACCCCCTCCATGGGTCTATCCTAGGAGCAAAAACAGTAAAAAGAATTATACAATGACGGCTACAACCCCGACCCGGTTGTGCGGCCATACAAATAATATTACATCAATTTACAAATTTATTACATGAATGAAAGAAAAAGAAACTCTCATCTCACATCCACCCCGGCTATTCATCCGCGACAATCCAACGAGTTCATATACACAAACCATCAACAACAATCACAGATCACAGATATGTATAACCCCGACTAATCGACATATAGCGATTAGCCGACGTTCAATACATAAGAACATCACAGATATAACCAACATAGTCAAAGTGTAGTGAAGTTCGGAAAAATACGGAATTATAGGCCCCCAAAAACAAATTTCTATTCTGGAAAATCTGGGCACATATAATATATCTCAAAAATCCTAAAACCAATACAGAGATACACTGCACCAAAATCGAGGCAGAGAAGGGACAATACTGCCGCGGATCCGCGGCGACATAGCTTGCTGTCGCCGCGGAAACGCGCTCGGTTGGTAAGATCTCTGGCTCGTATTTGGTGGTTATCTTTAGAAAACCCTGAGATGATTTTAAGTGCATGACAAATTTTGTTTTGACCAGAAAAAATTTTAACAGAAACTCAGGTTTTCGCAACTTGGTTTTATCGATTTTTCCGTTTCGAACTTCGATACACTTCGCTACCAAGCTAGTTTATGTTTAGTTAGGCTCTGATACCACTGTTAGGTCCACGTTACCTCTCCCGGTACTTTCGGGGTTGCGGAAACGGTAAAACAAAATTTTTTCTAAGCTTTGTAACATGGACCGTAAAAGCCGGATCTTTGCTAAACTATAAACTAGCATCCTAACAAGAGATGTATCTACTCGGTTAGGGGTTATACCTCAACTTGAACTCCTTCTCTTCTTATTGTTCTTCTTCTTGTTGTTCTTCTCTTTGCTTGCTCAATGGTTGATCCGGACTTCGGTCACCTCCGCGGCCTCCTTGAGTCGAAGACGATCCACCCGAGAGATGTACACCGAGCTCCACCTCAAGCCGAGGTAACTAGGGAAAGGAGATTGCTAATCTAGAAGCCCTAGGATGTGTAGAGAAGATGTATGGATGTGTTTGTCAAGTGGAATCCTTTTTCTCTCAACACATGAGATCAAAGGAGAAATCAAGAGGAGGAAGAAGAAGGAGTTTTCTAGCAACCATGGAGCTTCTCATATCAAGAGAGAGAAAGAGAATAATATTATGATACAAAAGAAAAGAACCATGGTTGCAAATAATGCAAAACAACATCATTACTAATTCCATCAAGATAAAGTTGATGGCTACTTTGAAATGACCATTATCATAATCCAAAAGAAAAAGGAAAAGAAAAGAAGAGTGTGGAAACCTCTTGAAAGTCAATGGTCAACCCGGTCAACCGGTCAACAAAGTCAAGAGGGGTCAACGGGGTCAAATGGTCAATGCAATTAGCCATCATAAGATTATCACTAATAGGATTAGTAAATGATGTTCGCGGCTCATAATGGTTTTGACCAAACGAACTGTCAAAACCCTAATGAGCCTGCCACATAATGGTTTTGGCCGAACTAACTGCCAAAACCCTAATGAGGCACCTCCTCCTTCATCACTCCGAAAAACTGTGCATACACACCTGCATCCGTATTCCGTAGAATGCGGATACACAGAAGACAAAACAAATCCATCCGTGCAATACTAGGATCCGGCTTAAACCAAAGCCTACTAGTACTGCCTTCCCGTACACCATACGCACACAAGTGTACGTAAGTGATCGCAGCCCTGCCGTAAAACCATACGGCCTCTACACGTTTCGCTCAGTGCAGGGAAACTCTCTGTGTGGGACTCTAAAGACTCGACACTACGCTGGCAGTGGGTTTAACCACAGACCGCAAGCGGCACTAGCTGTACGTAACGGTCCCCAGGTAGATGCCGATAAGAAGGCCGATGAGGTAAACCCATCCGAACTCCTACTGAGCCTGTATGTGACAATCTCCGTACAGTCCGGTCTGTTCGTCTGATACATCGCATGGCGGGCCTAGGGGGCGGTAAACGTCAGTCCCCTAATAGCGGTACAAGTCATGTCGGAGTGAGCCCAATACACCCTGAGATAACACTGGAAACCTACCAGTATATCTCGCTTGCCCTGGCCAGGGACTACTCGTGTAATGGCTCTCCTAGACACAGCGCGATGTCAACCCCCAATACCGGGAGAGACGAATCCTGTCTAACCGTCACTGCCTCCAAGTGCTTCGGGACCGCTCCCAACTACTACCTGTTTGCACGACTCAGTAGAGCCGTGGTAGGGTAGTAATCAAAGAACAGTGGGAACACACTCGAGGCGAAGTGACAGTGTCAAGTCAGCGGACTAAGCTGTACTCATGTCACCTGGGAACTGATAACTGACGATAGGTATAATACCAACCATCAGTTCCCGACGAGTCCTGTCCAGTGTACTCGTAACCTAACGAGCACCCGCATACTATCTCAAGTACGACGTACTGACGGCTGTGGGACAGACCGTCTCCCGTGCTGGGATGAGAAGCGCATACGCTAGTCTACTCTGGAGTATCGATGCCCTATCTCGATACTCCCACGACTAGGGACGTGTATAAGGATATGCTTGTAGATTACCCAGCCCCCACGAGTGTGATCGCCATCACAACACCGGTAATCAAGCAAAGATCCTAAGGGCTCTACTAATGCGTATAGGTGATATAATAAATAAACACACATGTACACATTAAAGCAGAGACAAACCAAGTAGCATACTACTATATTGAGCAAGATTGTCTGTACAACTGTGAATATCCCAAGCTTCCATCAAGTAATATACATACTAGTATGATACAGTAATGGCCTCTAGGGCATATACACTAACATCTAGGGCATATATATAACTAACATCTTTTTACGGGCTCCTGCTTCATCCGAAGCAACTCGGGCACGAAGTGTGCTAGCCGACGTGTCCAAGGGGTTTTAGAGAATGTTTGTCATTACTTTGCCTCTTGGATCCATTGCTTTGGATGGAGATTGAAGGTGTTGCCATTGATGAAGACAATGAGCTAGAAGAAGAAGAAGAAGAAGAAGAAGAAGAGAAGGCTTTCTTTTTCTTTTCTTTTCTTTTCTTTTGTTGTGATGATTGAATGAGAGTGAGGGAGTATGAACCATAATATGAGAGCTAACCCCTTGGCTGCCCCTCTCTCTCCTCTCATCAAATCAAGACACAAAACCATCACTAATGTGACATATTTTCACAAAAAAGAGACCATGAG
This sequence comes from Agapanthus africanus, assembly GCA_030015575.1. Lineage (NCBI taxonomy): Eukaryota > Viridiplantae > Streptophyta > Magnoliopsida > Asparagales > Amaryllidaceae > Agapanthus > Agapanthus africanus. The sequence continues at coordinate 300,273,397 of CM057343.1, read as the reverse complement.
TCATATATATGTCCATGTCACATTAATGCATGTCATGATTATTTCTAGCTCATTATTTCCGAATACAAACAATAATCCAAATGTTTGTAACAATAAAAAGATACGGCAACATCTAAAGTAAACTCGTGACGGATCACAAGGATACCCCTCACCTGTATATACATACCTGCATTCGCTTTCCGACTGAATGCGAATGCGATGAGACTAAAGTAATCCAACAAATCTAATACTAGGATCCGGCTTAAACCAAAGCCCACTAGTATGATCCGTCCGATCATGATCCATGCAATACAGTACGTATAAGATCGAACCCTGCCATATATCATACGGCCTTTACAACGTTTCGCTCGAAACTTGAGAAACTGTCTGTGGGGGACTCTAAAGACTCGTCAATACTTTGGCTGTGGATTTAACCACTAGCACGTCAGAGGTATTAGCCGTACATAACGAGCTACCAGGTATTGACTAAAAGGGAGGTTGTTGAGCGAACTCATCCTGACACCCTACTGAGCCTGTCAGTGACAATATCCGTACAGTCCGGTCCGTTCGTCTATGAGTACCGCATGGCAGGCCTAGGGGGTTGGTAAAAGTCAGACCCCCTAAAGCGGTACAAGTCGTGTCGGAGTGTAGCCCAGAACACCCTGAGATACTACTGGAATACCTACCAGTAAATCTCCTGCCTTGGCCAAGGACTTCGTGTAATGGCTCTCAATACCGGGAGAGACGAACCCCTGCCGATCCGCTCACTGCCTCCATGTGGCTCGGGACTGTACCCAACTAAAACCTTTTTACATGACTCCTTTGAGCCGTGGTAGGGTAGTAATCAAAGTACAGTGGGAACTCACACGAGACAAATGACAATCTTAGGTCGATGAACTAACTTGTACACATGTCACCAGGGAACTGTTATCTGACGTCAGGTATAATACCAACTAGCATGTTCCCGGCGAGTCCTGTCCGGTGTACTCATGACCCAATGAGCACCTGTATACATCTTAGTTGAACCAACTGACTCCAGTGGCTTGTGAGACCGGCCACCGCCCCTCGTCGGTGTCTCGACTGTATATACTAGTCTACTCTGGAGTATCGATGCCCTGTCTCAAAAACTCCCACGACTAGGGACCTTTTAAGGATGTGCTTATAGACCGCAGCTCCCACGTATATGATCGCCATAATACTGCTGGCCGTCAAGCAAGAATCCTAAGGGCTCTATCAATGCGCAATAGTGACCTGTAAGGTCACCTAAAGCAGTACACGATGATAAAGATAAACCAGATAGCATACTATCATCTTGAGTAAGACTGTCCTACCGGTATAGGTCCTCCCTCAATAATTGCAATCACGTGCCTGTGATCCAATAATTGACTCTGAGGGCACTATATCCAACAATCTCTCACTTGCACTCAAGGCTAATTATTGCGATGTCGCATACTCACAGCCCGTGTGATACCGAACACCCAACTCTTCTACTGATCAGTCTCACAAAGCCCGTTGGTGAAACTATTGTGTTCGAGGAATAGCCTCAGTGAGTGGATCCGCCCTGATGCTTCTCTCTATGTCTCTCTTTATCTCAAGTTCGCGGAGAAAGCCATCTCCCGAAATGAGCAATACCTGTCTTAGAATATGTATGGATATCTGATGGGACCTAGCTCATAAATGAACTCCAAATCCAAACTTCTTAGACTGTATCATCAACTGAAACCAATCAGTATCCTGTGCCATGCCTCCCTCAGTATCCGCTTGGACCACCTGTCCAAACTACTGCCCATCGCCAGAGGGAAAACTATAACTCTGACAGCCACTCTGTCATCCAAGTCACCTCGGAAGCCTGGAATGATAACTGTCTCCCGTAAGAGGCCGGCGTTATCATTTCCCTAGAACATCCACTTATGTTCTAAAACTGCTTCCGAACGTTTCTCCAGGATAGGATTAATATCAACTTATTGCATCTTGTGCAAAAACAATATCTGGTGTGGTACTTGACATCTCATGATTGACTCAATTGCCTAAGGAAGTGATCTGCCAATCATCCACATCCCTCTCCCCTTTAGTCTGTAAGACACCTTTAGAGAGAGTGACTCCATCACTTGCAGGTACACTACCGTGCCAGGAGTCGTCCATTCTAAATACCTTTAGAATGCTGTCTAAGTACCCAGATTAGGATGCTACCCAAATCCAGATCTAGTAACCAGAATGTCCGATATTATTTCTATATCCTTTTTAGAGAAATCAATGTGTGACAACCAAAGTATAACCGATCGTAGTTTAGGAATTTCACTCCCTACTCTGTGTATGTCATCCAAATACTAGGACATCACACCCTACTACCTTCTTAACAGATCCATCCCCTATTCTGATGAAGTCAAACCTATGACTGTCATATCAGAAATAGATGATCTATCTCCGCTATATCTGTTGTAGTCCATAAATAGACATAAGCTACTTGTCCACTATACTTTTGCTGCTCCCACTGACTACGACAACCCTCTGGCAGAGTCATATATACGTGCACTTCTAAAGCTAGTTTAGAACAACGCTATACTCATCCTCCTGCCGGGTCTCATAGCCTGGAACAACAGTAGTGTCAAATATGGGTGAACAAGAACCTCCCTGTCACCGTCCTTGAGGCTACCGAAGTACCTCTCGAGTGCCTGAGGTTACCCACCATATCTGTGGAGCGGCCAATGGAGTGTCAAACCAGATTGAATGTTTAGGTTCTTATCAAATTTTCAGTAATCGTTTGCGGTTCTGGAATCACTTCCAGTTCTACCATACTCCCACTACTATTTTCTGAAAAAAATCCATTTTACTAAAACTGTGGCGAGTCAAGAAAAATATCACTATTGATCTTGCAGATGGTAGAAAGTCAACCCTCGTCATAGCTCGGGTCAACCCACAAACAGCCATTACAGAAACGTGCCTTGAGTTATCCAGAGTCTGGTTTTAAGCATAAGCCGGACAACTCCCCGTACCTTAACATTGTTAAGATATGAACTATTCTATATCCAATATAGAAATAGAGGCACTGATTTAATTGGAACCAGATTCAAATCATGCAGCTGTCTCCAGTGCATGTCAACTAAATGGAAGGAGGCCCATCAGCGTTACTCAACTTAGGAATGCATCCAGATATGAGTAACCTGAAAGAGAAGCAAGCTCTGATAATCATTACTGTCAACTGAATACCATACACAAGTATCTACATCTTCGATCACCTTGGAAAGTCCCGATACTTGCAACATCTGGTTCTCTACTTTACTCTTATACCTATAACTTCTCAAACTTTGACCTTGCATTTCTACGAAACACATGTCCAAGAACTAGAGAAGTCACAAGTAAACAGAATATAGTACGAGTACCATCCCCTCTGTCCTAATGGACACTGGACAACATACAATACTCTGTATAAGTCCCCCTGAGTCTAATAACTCATTCCCTGTGTGTCGTAGGTTGAAAACTGTACTTATGGTTAAGAAGAATTACACCAGTGTTTAATGCTCCTTACCTAACCATCAACTGATATAGGTAAATGTCATGGACATAATTTCAAAAAGGTATATCACACTCTACAAAAATAGACGTACAGATATATCAATTTGAAATTAGTGCATAACAACGGATATTCAAAACCAAATATTTGCCGTCCGATAAACAGCCCAGGCGATTTCCTCAAATATCGCCAATTACAACGAATTCAGATATAATGAGGATGATTACCCAATTCCCAATAACTTACTCCCACTCATCATCTGTAAAACCATACAGATGTGAGAATCATACCTGGTAAATACATACCCTGGAGTAAGTACTGATTGGGAAATCAGTTTTCTATTAACAATGCACAGTTAAACTGAAAACATGTAAATGTTTCGAAGGGGTATCGGGGTATTCCTAGTAATGCCTCTTCCATTATCCTGATTCACAACTGTAACCATATATTTCTTTGCCATCTCTCCAAATCCCTTTATTTGTCTTTAGTCGTTACCTTCTGTACACCCTCTTAGGCTAAATGGTTTTATTTCTTCCCTACCGTTCGGCACCAGCCTATGGTTTGGAAGAAGACTATCCAATAAGCATAATGGGTGTACTGTCATAATCCTAAGAGCACTCGCAACCTGAGAGAAGGTGAAGATAAAAGACAACTGAATAAAACCTTATTCCTATTTCTCCTGAACCATAATCCATCCCCGAACTGGAACAAGTTCCTTCGAGTTCGTATATAACCATACGATGGAGTATCCAAGTAACTGTGGATCTTCGTAGTGATACGGAGTGTCCTGGAGAAATACAAAGGTGATGTAGGAGTGGCGATGAAATACTTGGTTTGGTCGTGAATAGCAGTCGCAATTTACTTTCCCCTCTTACTAATGCCTTTATTTGTCTTTACTTAATACCTTCTGCACACCTTTTAGGCTAAATGGTTTTCTTCATTCCCTACCGTTCGGCACCTGCCTATGGTTTAGAAGAAGACTATCCAATAAGCGTAATAGGTGTACCGTCCTAATCTAAGGAGCACTCGCAACCTGAGAGAAGCTAAAAGGAAAAGACAACCGAATAGTCCTATTCATTTTCTCCAGAACCGGAAACCATCCTCGAATAAATTCCTTCGAGTTCGTATATAACCATACGATGGTTTTATCCAATGGAAGTTGATGTTCGTAATAATACGGGGTGTTCTGGAGAAAAGGGTAAAAGTAGGAGTGGCAATGAGGTTTGCAACTCAGACAATCCAAAAGCCAGTCTTATAAAAAGGTTCGGTCAACTTGGTCACTGAGTCATAGTCAAGGGTCGGGCCATGGTCGCTGCCAAAGAGAGAGAGAAAAGAAACACTCAGCGTGCACTCTAACCTAGATCAGAATGGTTATAACTTTATCTAATCAGGAAACCTCCCACTGTAACGTCAAATTCTCCTCCAAACCTGAAAGAAGAATTAGTCGGGATCACCCAAGGAGTAAACTAACTCATCAGTAGGAATCGGGATCCAACTATCCTCGCATGATAACGTGATGGAATCCACTCACGTTATCACACTCTAGAAGGTATGCGCATATCTGGCAAGTTTCAGTTTCTTTAGAAACTCCCGATATGATTTTTACCCCATGCTCTTATGACCATGACGAAGGCCAACATACCATAAGTCACATGTCAAGTTCTACCCGTCATTATCCAGGTTAATTTGAACCCACCCGTACATACCCTTGACGAAGGACAAAATAGTAGTACGACTGTCCCAAACCAACGCATCTATCTATGCTACAGAAAAGTAACAAATAGCTACCATACACTATGCCTTGACGAAGGCCAACATACATAGCATGAATACTAAGTGCTACCTTTCTGAAATGACGGAGGGCTACGAATGGTTTTTGGAGAAAAACCTTTAACGTAATGAACTTGATATCGTTGAAGGAACCGGATAGCTTTTTATAAAAATATAGTAACGAAAACCTTTGCTAAAGAGGTCACTCCCGATGAAGGGATCTCGGCTCTTTCCCCGTAGAATGAGGTGCAAGATATTCCAACTGAATACCACGATGCAAAGCAAAAGTAATCGACTATAGTGAAGTTATTGCCCTGACGCAAACTTCTGTCCAAGGGGTCACTCCCGGTGAAGGGATCTCGGCCCTTGCCTCGTCGACTGAGGTGCTGGATATTCATAACCGAATACCACTGTGCAAAACAAAAGAGAACGTCCTTGCAATAACAGCTTTTTTTGAAAAAATTTCCAACAACATCAGAATAGGTTTGTTTGGCTTGCATTGATCCGAATCAACGCAGTCCCATCAATTGATCACACCAATAAAGAACGAAAATAATGATGTATGTATATGTCATCCGCATTCGCCACTGGGTCCCGTCATCACCCGTTAGGTTACTTAACTAACGACAGAGCGGAGACTAGACTAGCGCGGATGCAAAACGTATACAACAACTTCTAGTATATATATCAAAATATAATAATCGCTCAAGGCGTGATAAAGGAAACATCACAGAAATGTAATAATTATCACAGAACAATACAGATATCTGGGATCCCCGGGTTTCATAGAGTCGCTATTGAAACCTGACGTTCCCCTGGTCGTGTGGATAGCCTGTGCAATGAAATCCTAGACCCCTACGGGCGGGCAAGTTACCCGCCAAAACCTGAAGCGAGCCAGCCCCCTTCAACAAAGTGAATGGACCACCCAGCACTTCACGGAATCCGGTAACTTGGGCACCCCTCCTTGGGTCAACCTATACCCCCTACGAGTGCGGCGAATAGCCCGCCAATTCTAGAGTGAAGCCCCCTCTGTCTCAACACCATGAGATGCGGGCTCGTTGCCCTCTAGAACCCGGCTATCCGTGCACCCCTCCGCGGGGTAATCCTAGTACAAAAAGTAAAAATATATACAACGGGTACATCGACCTTAGCCCGGTCGTGCCCCAAAAGAATAATATACAAACAGGCAGTGACGGCAGTCCACATGTCGGACGCTCGCCCCGCAATATCAAATGTACATAAACAACCAAACTGTACTACCATTGCATCCAGGCTATCCACCACGACAAATCCACAACATCACAGCATAACACAGAACATCAACGTGAATGTCACGTTTGTTAGTTATATGTATGCCCTAGAGGCCATTACTGTACATAGGATGTATATTGTAGTGGATGCTGGGACATATATAGGGAGGACTTTCTTGCTCGACATGATAGTATGCTATCTGGTTGATCTTTACCTTAACGTGTATATTGATTGTCTCTCTGTTACATGTTGGTAAAGCCCTTAGGATGTATACTTGACTACCTGGACTATGATGCAGATCATACTAGTGGGGACAGATAGTCTATAAGTACATCCTTCAAAGTCCCTAATCGAGGGTATATCGAGACGGGACATCGATATACCAGAGTAGACTAGCGTATACCTTCTCGACCCATACAGATGGGCGATGGATGATCCCATATCCATTAGTGTTTGACATCAGAGATGATATACGGGTGCTCAGTGGAGACTGGGTACACTGGACGGACTCGCCGAGAACTCCCAGATGGTATTATACCTTACGTCAGATGGCAGTTCTCTGGTGACACTGGTACAGAGTAGTCTGTTGACCCGAGATCGTCATAGAGTCTTGTGTGGTTCCCACTGTGCTTTGATTTCCACCTTACCACGTCCAAGAGGGCGTGCAAAACGGTGGTTTTTGGGTAGAGTCCCGAGTCACATGGAGGCAATGAGCGATAGGAGAGGATTCGTCTCTCCCGGTATAGGGAGTTGATGTTGCGCTGTGTTCGATTGGCTATAACCGGAAATCCCTGGCCAGGGTTGCTGAGATTTACTGGTAAGTGTTACCAGTAGTTTCTCGAATTGTTATAGACCTCATATCGACACGACTTATCGAGCTATTGGGGTCTGACGTTTACCACCCCTAGGCGAGATATGCGACATATCAGACGATCAGACCGGACTGTACGGTAGTGTTACTGGTTGGATTCACTGGAGTGTGAGCGGGCTTGCTCGTCGATCTTCTGATCGCTCAATACCCGGGTGGCCGTTACGTTTAGCAGACCGCTTGCGGCTTGTGGATGTTTGATATGATCATCATCTGCAGCCGGCGTATTGACGAGTCTTTAGAGTCCTACACAGAGGTTTCCTGGCTCAAGCGAAACGAAATAGAAGCGCATATGAGATATGTGCGGGACCGAGAATAATGCGTGTATGTGATACCATATTCCATTCTCGCGATGAATGTATCGAATGGTTATATGCAATATAACCTAGTTATCGAATCGAGGGTTGATTCGATAAGCCGATACATTGGATACTAGTCGGTTATATGCGATATGACCGGATCATTGAATCAAGTGTTGATTTAATGATTTAATGCGTAATTATATATATGATATATTGCTTTGCATTAACTAGTATTGGTTCACTTTAAATGGATTTTCTCGCTCGGATGTGCGCATTATATATGTGATATGATTTTGTGCACATGCTTGTATCATGTTTGATGGTGCATGTAAAATTGGTTAAGTATAAAGAATTAAACCTTGGTTAATGAAATGGTTAGGGTTTATTATTTCTTTATTATTTATTTATTTATTTATTTTGGAAAGAAAAAGGGAAAATGGTTGCTAGTTTTGTTTTATCTTTGAAGCTTCATGAAGCTTTGACTAAAGTGACCATTTTGTCTCATGCTTAACCCTAACCATTCACTTAAACCTTAGTTAGTTCTCTACACTTGACCATGGTTCATTATATGATAAGTATTGATTTTCTTTTCAATATTAATTAACTTATCATAACACTTTCTTCTTCTTCTTCAATGAAGAAAGCTTCACTTCATCAATGGTGATTGATGAAAATGAGTGAGAAATCCAATTCTAAAGTGAACCCACTTCCTATTTCTTCATCCTCTACCTCTTGCCAAGTAGTATAGGGTGTTTTCTTCACAAGTTTCATTACTTGGTGAAGTGGGAGCTTGATCTTGTGATGCTTCGACGTAGATCATCTTCGGCACGAAGCCGACGACCTTGCCCGTCCATTTCTCCGATGAAGCCGACGCTAGAGCCCGGATTTTGATTTGGACAGCGGAGAGGACTTCATCACGGAGCCGTGGAGGTGGAGGACCGGATCTACAAAGGTTGTATTTCCGTTCCTTTAGTTTAGATGTAAACTAGTTTCTTTTTCGCCTAAAAATCTAGCCAACGATCCGTATTAGGGTTTCTCGGCACCGTTAAAATTTGAAATTGGCATGGTTGATGCCTTGTGAGACCTCTTGGGAGTGCCTAGGAATCCTACAGTGGTATCAGAGCCTAGCTAGAGCCTTAGGCGAAGTCCAGACGGAGTTTGAAGTTCGATCGAACCCGAAACCCCATTTTTCCACGCTCTCTGGACTTTTTCTAAAAACGTGGATTTTTCAAAATTAAAAATTGCTAAAAAATTCAGCAGGGAAAACTAAGAATTACGATGCAAAATTTTTTTATTGAAGCTGCTACAGTGCGGCGGAACCGCGGCAGAAACTTGGCTTCTGCGGCGGTTCCGCGGCCAATAAATCAAATCACTGTTAGGTTTCTGCACAGTGATTCCTATTGTCAGGTGCTGGATTTTCTGGGAATTTTTAATATTTTATTCAAGAGTTGAATTTTCTGGGTTGTTTTGGGGATTCGGTGTTTCGATCGGAGTATCAGATTTTGTCTATGTGGCTTTCCGGATAAATTTTAGAATATGTTAAAAAGTTCGACCGGATATAAATACCGAATTTTTCCCCTGTCGGGAAATTTCCAAGTGTTGGATTTTTCCGTAGTTTAAAGACGTTCTAAGTAGTGCAAATAACTCGATGGACCCTCTAGAAGACAACAAATCTTAACTCGATTATGTGACCGTCTAGAACTACCCTTCGAACCTTCGGGTTTGGGGCAGTACGGCGTGCCACATGTGAGGCGTTGGCTTGACCCTTCTACGGCTGGACCGTTGGTACTAAGGCACGAACTGAATGTTTTTAGACTTGTTTCATGTGTTGATCTGTATCGGGAAAACTTGGGTGTTTGAATGTTCGATCGGAAAGTTTAACATTTTCTATTTATCTGGAATGGGATACAATAATTGGAATTCACAATTAGTTATGAGATAACTGAATGAATGTTATAAACATAGCAGTTTAGTCTCACTTGATCGGTTGCCACGGAATTTTGATGTGATCAAAAGTCCGTCGCAATCACGTAGCATACGCGGATAATCGCCGGGTAAACTTAATAGACAGCCTCACTCCATAGCCCCGACCAAGTGACTGAAGGAGAACCCCGTCGCCGAAAGCATCCGTTCGGGTGCTCGCGGTAGCGGTGTTCCGCCTTGGTGCACTTCGTCGACGGTATCGGGGGTGCAGCCATCTACTGAAGTTTGCGACGAGCATTCGATCTGGATGTCGGGAATCTTGTTGAATTGCCCGACTTGGTATTGAAAAGTGTTTTCGATTTTGAGACTAAAATGCGGGGTTTATAATTGTTAGGCATGTGATGTCTAAGTAATTCATTTGGTCAGGCATGCAATGTCTGAGGTGGTTGCGGATTCCAACTATTGTAGTTTTACATTTTCTTTTCTGTGACCGTAAGTGTAATATGTGATATCGCCGGTTTCGTTGCTATATGTCAACGACAATTGGGATGCGCATATTTACTTACGTTGATGACATGTGATGTTATGTGTTGCTGGATATGTTATATTGGATCGTCGTGTTTGAATAGCCGGGGTTTTTTATGTGAGATGAGTGTTTTTCATTTTCATTCATGTAAAAACTTGTATGTAATATTCATTTATTGGGGCAATTCCAGGTTGCGGAAGATGTCACCGTTTGTATATTATTTACTTTTCCGCACTAGGATAGACCCAAGGAGGGGAGCACAAGTAACCGGGTTCTGGAGTCCAGTGGGAGACCAACTCGAGGAGTCAAGTCCGGGTCTCCTAACTCCAGAATTGGTAGGGTTGCTTGCCGCTCTCGTAGGGGTCTAGGGGTGTGGGTTTGGCTATTCATCACGACCGTGGAATCCGTGTTTTATACTGGCTCGTATTGAAAACACGGACGTCCTAGAATATCCAATATTTCATATGTTTCTTCTGCTGCGATATCTGTGATGTGATCATGTGATGTTCTCTGATAGATACTGTATATAGTATATATGATATATTATATAGACGTTACTTATGTTTTACACCCGCGCTAGCCCTGCCCTGCTCTGCCGTTAGTTACCTAACCTAACGGTGCACGAGGGGACATCGAGGCGAATGCGGATGGCATAAGTGTACGTCGTATTTATCTGTGATGTTTAGGTACTTAAATGATGGGACTTCATTAATGAGATTAATGAAATAAAAGAAACCTTAGATGTTGTAGAATCGAATTTCAAAATAAAACAGGTAGCTACAGTTCTTGCTTTGCACAGTGGTATATATGATATATCCTGCACCTTATTCGATAAGGAAAGGACCGAGATCCCTTCACCGGGAGTGACTCCTTTAGCAATAACTGGCAGATGCTACACACTCGGTTTGTCTTTTGATTGCTTTTAAGAGTTTTTGCTTTGCACAGTGATATATAAGATATATCCCGCACCTCATTCGACGAGGAAAGGACCGACGATCCCTTCACCGGGAGTGACTCCTTTAGCAAAACTAGAAAAGCCTAAAAAACACTCCATTTCAAAATTCATTCGATCCTACAACGATATCAAGTTCATTACGCAATAGGTTTTCAGAAAAACCTGTCGTAGCCCTCCGTCATTTCAGATAAGTACTAGTTAGTATTCGTGCTGCGGTTGTTTGGCATGCGTCAAGGCGTAGTGTACGGTAGCTAACTAGTGCTTATCTGCTAGCATACGATGCGATTGGATTAGGGTATTCGTACGGCGTTGTTTCGCATGCGTCAAGGGTCGTGCGGGTGGGTTTAATTCAATCAAGAAATGTACGGGTTGAACTTGACTAGCGGACTATGGGTTGTTTGGCATGCGTCAAGGTCATAGCACGCTAGGGGCAAAATATTATCGGGAATTTCAAGTGTTGAAATTTGCAATGAGATTGCATACCTTCTATGAGATAGTTGGATCCCGATACCCGCTGCGAGTAAGAGTTACTCCTGGGAGAGTTTTATACATTACAATTAGCCGATCAAATAGGTGTCTAGAAAGGTGTTAACGAGGTTACACCTCTGGGAAAACGAGGTTTACATTAATTAGGTTCGTGCGAAAGCACGGGGGACCTCCCTCAAAGTACCGACACTGGCCTGGCTGAAAGATTGGCGAACTTGTAGTGTGTAATTAATCCCGGCTAGTCTTTCCTTTTAGGGTTTGAAGGAAGATTTGATAAAAAGCAGTGGGAGCCATCCTGATTAGATAAAATAATAACCAATCTATTCTTGAAAGAGCGCACGCTGAGTGTTTTCTTCTCTCTCTCTCCAGGTAGCGACCATATCACGCTTTAATCAAGATAATAAAACGGAAATTTGACCGAACCCGCTTGTTATACTGAGCTGGGGAACGTTGGTCCCGCTCCAACTTATAATTGTTATAAGACAGAGCAGGAAATTGGGGATTACCAGAATTCCCGTGCCGCCCAAACGAGGAGAGTGCATGATGATGCATCATCTTCGGGTGTGTTCATTACAGAGAACTGTTTCTCAGTATCCTTTACGTCCTGGGTATGTGATACCAGATCAGGATCCCAGATATGTAATCTGTTACATAGGGCTAGAGAAAGGTAGAGAACTGAGAACGGGTGATAAGTTTCATGAGGCAGAAAACGGGGCAAGAGTTGCAGCCAAGTCTGTTGGTCACTGTCACCCTGTATTCCAAATACATTGATTCTGAAAGAATGTTATTAGATACCGAACCTGATATACAAAATCATATCAGTCTCTTTATTAGTAAAGAAATGATAAAATTCTGTATTGTTGGATAATGTTTTGAACATTTCCTATATCAAAAGTTGATCGGATCAGGCACGTTATCTAAAAGCGTTGATGTTCTAAATCAAACTACAGTTCTTTAATATACGGAACACACACAAGAGGAGGAGTTCAGAAATGAACGAATCCTTCTTGAGGCATTGTAGACTAGGTCATATCAATGTGACCCGACTAGCTGAAGTTACATGTAGATGCATATTTAAATCAGTTTGAATTTACATCTTCTGAAACTTGCCAGTCATGTCACAGAGACAAGATGACCATAGCTCCGTTTACTGGAAACAGAGAAAGAGTTAGTGAACTCTTGGGATGATACATGTTGATGTATGTAGGTCCCCTGTCTACACTTGCCAAGACCGGTTCTTTATACTTCATTACATTCTCTGATAATCTCTCAAGATTCAGATATATGTTCCTGTTGAAACACAAGTCAGAACCTTTTGAGATATTCACAGAATATAAGTTAGAAGTAGAGAACCAATATACGGGTATAAGTATTATGTCCATTGATGTGATCAAGGAGGAGAATACTTGAGCATGGAATTCCTGAATATTCTAAAGGAGAATGAGATTCTCTCTCAGCATTACTCCTCCGAATACACCATAGCAAGATGGTATATCGGGGCGGAGCAAACACACCCTATATGATAAGGTGTGCTCTATGATGAGTACTACTGAGTTACCTATTTCCTTTTGGGTGTTATGCACCTGAGAAGCTGCATACCTATTGAATAGGGTTCCAATCAAATCAGTCGCCTACCATTTCATATGTGATATGGAAAGGGAAGAGCCCATGTATTAAGCTAGTTAAGATTTGGGGTTGACCGGCCTATGTCTAAAAGCAAAATCCGGACAAGCTCGAGGCAAAGTCTGTAATGTAGAACTGGAAAGGTTCCAGCTATACAAACTGCAGCTGATGATTTGATAGAACCAAAGGATTCAGTAGATTCCAACGAACCTCAGCCTCTCCGCCGATCTAGTAGGGTTCCTCACCCACCTGAGAGATACTTCGGTTTCTCTATGGCAGTGGGAGCGAGGACTGCATCATGAGATGATGATCCAACTAGTTTCGAGCTGGCCATCAGGAGTGTGACTCTGTAAGAATGGCTGGATGCTTAGCGATCTGAGATGGAATCCTTATACACCAACAAAGTATGGACTTTGGTTGCTATATCTGAAGGGTTAAATCCCCATCAGAAGCAAGTATATCTTGAGAAGATTACTTGGTGTACATAGAAAAGTTGAGACTTTCAAAGCTAGACTTGTTAAAGGTTTGCATCATTGACCAGGTATGGATCATGATGAAACCTTTTCTAAGGATCTATGCTTAAGTCCATCCAGATTCTACTTGCCACGGCTACATATCATGACTACGATATCTGGTGGTTAGGTGTCATGACAGCTTTTCTAAATGATGTTTTAGAGGAGAACGTCTATAAGTACACAGCCAGAGGGCCTCGTAGACAGTGGGAGCAGCGGAAACGTGTGCAAGATGTTTTATAGGATAAAGCAGGCATCGCAGAGTTGGAACATCTGTTTTGATGTGGTAGTCAAAGAGTTTGACATCATCAAAATGATAGATGAACCTTGTATAAACAAAAAGGTAGTAGGGAGTATGGTGACGATCCTCGTAGAGTACGTGAATGACATACTCTTGATAGGGAAGGAGTTTCCTATGCTACGCTCGATCAATCTCCGCTTATCACACTGATTCTCCATATAGGATCAAAGTGATACCTCCTAAATCCTGGGTTTTGGATCTATGAGATAGATCTAAATGGATGTTAGGATTCTCACTAGTTTTAGTGAGACGGTATCAATCGACCCTGGGGAGAATCACTGGAATGGTTCCAGAGTGATAAAGATGACTGAAAGTCAGTCACAGGCATTGTCTTTACCCTCAGTAAAGGGACGGTATGTTGGAAGAGTTCCAAGCTAGATACCGTGGCATAATAGACGATAAAGGCAGGATACATCGCTACTTAAGATGCTACCAAAGAGGCTGTTTTGGTGTATGTTGGTTCATGAGATGAACTATGTTCCTCCCATTGTGTGACAATGGAGTTGTGGCTTATGCCAAGGAACACCCGTCCCATCAGTGATCCAGACAAACTCTAAGGCAGTGTCACCTGATCATGGAGATGGTTGATCTCCAGGGTGATCGAGGTTAGGAGAGTAGAGTCAGAGAACAACACAGCGGATCCACTCACAAAGGCCTGTTCTCAGAGAGAGACTTTTATGGGATGGTTGAGTATGAGATACTACAACCACTGCTACAGATGGCCCTAGTGCAAGTGGGAGATTGTTAGTTATATGTATGCCCTAGAGGCCATTACTGTACATAGGATGTATATTGTAGTGGATGCTGGGACATATATAGGGAGGACTTTCTTGCTCGACAGATAGTATGCTATCTGGTTGATCTTTACCTTAACGTGTATATTGATTGTCTCTCTGTTACATGTTGGTAAAGCCCTTAGGATGTATACTTGACTACTTGGACTATGATGCAGATCATACTAGTGGGGACAGATAGTCTATAAGTACATCCTTCAAAGTCCCTAGTCGAGGGTATATCGAGACGGGGCAACGATATACCAGAGTAGACTAGCATATACCTTCTCGATCCATACAGATGGGCGATGGATGATCCCATATCCATTAGTGTTTGACATCAGAGATGATATATGGGTGCTCAGGGGAGACTGGGTACACTGGACGGACTCGCCGAGAACTCCCAGATGGTATTATACCTTACGTCAGATGGCAGTTCTCTGGTGACACTGGTACAGAGTAGTCTGTTGACCCGAGATCGTCATAGAGCCTTGTGTGGTTCCCACTGTGCTTTGATTTCCACCTTACCACGTCCAAGAGGGGTGCAAAACGGTGGTTTTTGGGTACAGTCCCGAGTCATATGGAGGCAATGAGCGATAGGAGGGGATTCATCTCTCCCGGTATAGGGAGTTGATGTTGCGCTGTGTTCGATTGGCTATAACCGGAAATCCCTGGCCAGGGTTGCTGAGATTTACTGGTAAGTGTTACCAGTAGTTTCTCGAATTGTTATAGACCTCATATCGACACGACTTATCGAGCTATTGGGGTCTGACGTTTACCACCCCTAGGCGAGATATGCGACATATCAGACGATCAGACCGGACTGTACGGTAGTGTTACTGGTTAGATTCACTGGAGTGTGAGCGGGCTTGCTCGTCGATCTTCTGATCGCTCAATATCCGGGTGGCCGTTACGTTTAGCAGACCGCTTGCGGCTTGTGGATGTTTGATATGATCATCATCTGCTGCCGGCGTATTAACGAGTCTTTAGAGTCCTACACAGAGGTTTCCTGGCTCAAGCGAAACGAAATAGGAGCGCATATGAGATATGTGCGGGACCGAGAATAATGCGTGTATGTGATATCGTATTCCATTCTCGCGATGAATGTATCGAATGGTTATATGCGATATAACCTAGTTATCGAATCGAGGGTTGATTCGATAAGCCGATACATTGGATACTAGTCGGTTATATGCGATATGACCGGATCATTGAATCAAGTGTTGATTTAATGATTTAATGCGTAATTATATATATGATATATTGCTTTGCATTAACTAGTATTGGTTCACTTTAAATGGATTTTCTCGCTCGGATGTGCGCATTATATATGTGATATGATTTTGTGCACATGCTTGTATCATGTTTGATGGTGCATGTAAAATTGGTTAAGTATAAAGAATTAAACCTTGGTTAATGAAATGGTTAGGGTTTATTATTTCTTTATTATTTATTTATTTATTTATTTTGGAAAGAAAAAGGGAAAATGGTTGCTAGTTTTGTTTTATCTTTGAAGCTTCATGAAGCTTTGACTAAAGTGACCATTTTGTCTCATGCTTAACCCTAACCATTCACTTAAACCTTAGTTAGTTCTCTACACTTGACCATGGTTCATTATATGATAAGTATTGATTTTCTTTTCAATATTAATTAACTTATCATAACACTTTCTTCTTCTTCTTCAATGAAGAAAGCTTCACTTCATCAATGGTGATTGATGAAAATGAGTGAGAAATCCAATTCTAAAGTTAACCCACTTCCTATTTCTTCATCCTCTACCTCTTGCCAAGTAGTATAGGGTGTTTTCTTCACAAGTTTCATGACTTGGTGAAGTGGGAGCTTGATCTTGTGATGCTTCGACGTAGATCATCTTCGGCACGAAGCCGACGACCTTGCCCGCCCATTTCTCCGATGAAGCCGACGCTAGAGCCCGGATTTTGATTTGGACAGCGGAGAGGACTTCATCACGGAGCCGTGGAGGTGGAGGACCGGATCTACAAAGGTTGTATTTCCGTTCCTTTAGTTTAGATGTAAACTAGTTTCTTTTTCGCCTAAAAATCTAGCCAACGATCCGTATTAGGGTTTCTCGGCACCGTTAAAATTTGAAATTGGCATGGTTGATGCCTTGTGAGACCTCTTGGAAGTGCCTAAGAATCCTACAACGTTCGCAAATCCGTCTAAAAGGGCTATACCAATTAGACAGGATTTACCGATCAAATGACATTCACGGTCGCAGATATAATGTTAATACTGTGAACTAACATGTTTTAAAATTTCGATCGACTAAAATTCCCGAAGTGGGCCCCAAGCACAACTGTAGCACTCAAAATAAATCTGGGCCCAAACAGAATATGCCAAAATCCCTATTTCCAAGACAGAGAACTACTGAAGAAATTTGGTGCACAGAAGAGGCTAAATGGCGGCGGAACCGCGGCCAGAGCATGGGTTTGGCCGCGGTTCCGCGGCCAAACAGTAACATCATGCCACCAAATTTTTACAGAATTCTAATAATCGCCTGCACGTATTTCTGCAATGTACCAAATAATTTTTGGAGCACAAATAAAATTCGACAGAAAGTGCATATTTGAAACTGTGGTTTTTAGAATTTTCTATCGATCGATGTTCTAAACACGTTAGAGCAAGCTAGTAAAGGTTAACGACGTGGCTCTGATACCATATAAGTCTACGGTAGCGCCCCGGCCGTCTGTCCGAGGCCAAAATGCGGAAACGAAAACTTTTTCAAACTAGAAAACCGGCGCTGCCGCGGGCTTAAAACCCGGATCGGACCATTAACCTACAACTTTCTAATTGGAGAAAGGGTAGAGAGCTATACCGAGCGATCCATGTCCTTCAGTCTTCGGCCACCATCCCAAGCTCCCCGCGGCAACTCCGGTCTTCATCTCCTCGTCGGAAAGGGCACCATATCGAGAAGTCTTTTTACGGGCTCCCGCTTCATCCGAAGCAACTCGGGCACGAAGTGTGCTAGCCGACGTGTCCAAGGTGTTTTAGAGAATGTTTGTGATCACTTTGCCTCTTGCATCCATTGCTTTGGATGGAGGTTGAAGGTGTTGCCATTGATGAAGACAATGAGCTAGAGGAAGAAGAAGAAGAAGAGAAGGCTTTCTTTTTCTTTTCTTTTCTTTTGTTGTGATGAATGAATGAGAGTGAGAGAGTATGAACCATAATATGAGAGCTAACCCCTTGGCTGCCCCTCTCTCTCCTCTCATCAAATCAAGACACAAAACCATCACTAATGTGACATATTTTCACAAAAAAGAGACCATGAGTCATATATATGTCCATGTCACATTAATGTGTCATGATTAATTCTAGCTCATTATTTCCAAATACAAACATTAATCCAAATGTTTGTAACAATAAAAAGATACGGCAACATCTAAAGTAAACTCGTGACGGATCACAAGGATACCCTTCACCTGTATATACATACCTGCATTCGCATTCCGACTGAATGCGAATGCGATGAGACTAAAATAATCCAACAAATCTAATACTAGGATCTGGCTTAAACCAAAGCCCACTAGTATGATCCGTCCGATCATGATCTGTGCAATACCGCACGTATAAGATCGAACCCTGCCATATATCATACGGCCTCTACAACATTTCGCCCGAAACTTGAGAAACTGTCTGTGGGGGACTCTAAAGACTCGTCAATACTTTGGCTGTGGATTTAACCACTAGCACGTCAGAGGTATTAGCCGTACGTAACGAGCTACCAGGTATTGACTAAAAGGGAGGTCGATGAGCGAACTCATCCTGACACCCTACTGAGCCTGTCAGTGACAATATCCGTACAGTCCGGTCCGTTCATCTATGAGTATCGCATGGCGGGCCTAGGGTGTTGGTAAAAGTCAGACCCCCAAAAGAGGTACAAGTCGTGTCGGAGTGTAGCCCAGAACACCCTGAGATACTACTGGAATACCTACCAGTAAATCTCCTGCCTTGGCCAAGGACTTTGTGTAATGGCTCTCCTAGACACAGCGCAACCTCACCCCCAATATCGGGAGAGACGAACCCCTGCCGATCAGCTCACTACCTCCATATGGCTCAGGAATGTACCCAACTAAAACCTGTTTGCATGACTCTTTTGAGCCGTGTGTTAGTTATATGTATGCCCTAGAGGCCATTACTGTACATTGGATGTATATTGTAGTGGATGCTGGGACATATATAGGGAGGACTTTCTTGCTCGACATGATAGTATGCTATCTGGTTGCTCTTTACCTTAACGTATACACTGATTGTCTCTCTGTTACATGTTGGTAAAGCCCTTAGGATGTGTACTTGACTACCTGGACTATGATGCGGATCATACTAGTGGGGACATGGTAGTCTATAAGTACATCCTTCAAAGTCCCTAGTCGTGGGTGTATCGAGACGGAGCATCGATATACCAGAGTAGACTAGCGTATACCTTCTCGACCCATACAGATGGGCGATGGATGATCCCATATCCATTGGTGTTTGACATCAGAGATGATATACGGGTGCTCAGTAGAGACTGGGTACACTGGACGGACTCGCCGAGAACTCCCAGATGGTATTATACCTTACGTCAGATGGCAGTTCTCTGGTGACACCGGTACAGAGTAGTCTGTTGACCCGAGATCGTTATAGAGTCTTGTGTGGTTCCTACTGTGCTTTGATTTCCACCTTACCACGTCCAAGAGGGCGTGCAAAACGGTGGTTTTTGGGTACAGTCCCGAATCACATGGAGGCAATGAGCGATAGGAGGGGATTCATCTCTCCCGGTATAGGGAGTTGATGTTGCGCTGTGTTCGATTGGCTATAACCGGAAATCCCTGGCCAGGGTTGCTGAGATATACTGGTAAGTGTTACCAGTAGTTTCTCGAACTGTTATAGACCTCATATCGACACGACTTATCGAGCTATTGGGGTCTGACGTTTACCACCCCTAGGCGAGATATGCGACATATCAGACGATCAGACCGGACTGTACGGTAAGTGTTACTGGTTGGATTCACAGGAGTGTGAGCGGGCTTGCTCGTCGATCTTCTGATCGCTCAATACCCGGGTGGCCGTTACGTTTAGCAGACCGCTTGCGGCTTGTGGGTGTTTGATATGATCATCACCTGCTGCCGGCGTATTGATGAGTCTTTAGAGTCCTACACAGAGGTTTCCTGGCTCAAGCGAAACGAAATAGGAGCGCATATGAGATATGTGCGGGACCGAGAATGATACCAGTATGTGATACTGTATTCGATTCTCGCGATTTGTGACATTAATCGGTTATATGCGATATAGCCGGGTTATCGGATCAAGTGTTGATTCGATAAGTTGTTACTGTAGATATTAGTCGGTTATATGCGATATGACCGGGTCATTAAATCAAGTGTTGATTTAATGATTTAATGCATAATTATATATTTGATATATTACTTTGCATTAACTAGTATCGGTTCACCTTAAGATGGATTTTCTCACTCGGATGTGCACATTGTATATGTGATATATTTTGTGCACTTGATTGTATCATGTTTGATGATACATGTTAACTTGGTCAAGTGTAAAGATTAAACCATGGTTAGTTAATGGTTAGGGTTTTCATTTATTCTTTCATTTATCTTTTAATTTGGATTAAAAGAAATGATAAGAGAAAAGAAAAACAAAAAGGTTTCTTTCTTTCATGAAGCTTGTTGAAGCTTCATGAAGCTTGTTGAAGTTTCATGAAGCTTTGACCAAAGAAACCCTTTTGTCTTCATCTCATTAACCCTAACCATTCACTTACCTTAGTCAATTCTCTACACATTACCATGGTTAATATTATGATAAGAATTCATTTTCCTTTCTATTTTTGAATTAACTTATCATATTATCTTCTTCTTCTTCATCATCTTCTACTTGAAGAAAAAGCTTGCCTCATCAATGGCAACTTGATGAAAAGAGTGAGAAATCCAATTCTAAAGTGAACCCACTTCCTATTTCTTCATCCTCTACCTCTTGCCAAGTAGTAGAGTGTGTTTTCTTCACAAGTTTCATGACTTGGTGAAGTGGGAGCTTGATCTTGTGATGCTTCGACGTAGATCATCTTCGGCACGAAGCCGACAACCTTGCCCGCCCATTTCTCCGATGAAGCCGACGCTAGAGCCCGGATTTTGATTTGGACAGCAGAGAGGACTTCATCACGGAGCCGTAAAGGTGGAGGACCGGATCTACAAAGGTTGTATTTCCGTCACTCTAAGTAAAGTAGTTTACTAGTTCTAGTTTTCGCCTATATTTCTAGCCAACGATCCGTATTAGGGTTTCTCGGCACCCGTAAATTTTGAAATTGGCATGGTTGATGCCTTGTGAGACCTCTTGATAGTGCCTAGGAACCCTACACCGTGGTAGGGTAGTAATCAAAGTACAGCGGGAACTCACGCGAGACAAACGACGATCTCAGGTCGATGAACTAACCTGTACACATGTCACCAGGGAACTGCTATCTGACGTTAGGTATAATACCAACTAGCATGTTCCTGGCGAGTCCTGTCCGGTATACTCATAACCCAATGAGCACCTGTATACATCTTAGGTGAACCAACTGACACCACTAGCTTGTGAGACCGGCTACCGCCCCTCGTCGGGGTTTCGACTGTATACACTAGTCTACTCTGGAGTATCGATGCCCTGTCTCGAAAACTCCCACGACTAGGGACCTTTTAAGGATGTGCTTATAGACCCCAGCTCCCACGTATATGATCGCCATCATACTGCTGGCAGTCAAGAAAGAATCCTAAGGGCTCTATCAACGCGCAATAGTGACCTATAAGGTCACCTAAAGCAGTACACGATGATAAAGATAAACCAGATAGCATACTATCACCTTGAGTAAGACTGTCCTACCGGTACAGGTCCTCCCTCAATCATTGCAATCACGTGCCTGTGAACCAATAATTGACTCTGAGGGCACTATATCCAACACTTTACCGGGCCCACCATGTACCCAAAACGGTTCATCCAACTCCTCGAATTGGGTCTCGAAATCCATGAGCAAACTCATGGTGGACGACTCATACATCATGGGAAAACCACACTTTTTCATTTAAAAAGAGAGAGAAAAGGAGTTTATAAATATTTTGCGGTTTTCCCCCAAATCCAGGAAATCTCATGAAAATCCGAATCCAAATCCTCAATAGCATGTAAATAGTGAATATAGGCATAAATATCCATGAATGCGGCATAACAGTGAATAATAACATGCATGAAGTAGCAAGTAATAACTACAATGTCTAAGCTACCATATAAGGCAAGTACACTAATATCATGTCTAAACTAATAGCTAACAAACTATGTCAATGAAATAGTATTTTCTAAAGTGTTCGTGACATGGCAATTACCGATTAAGATGTGTGTGAGCCGGCAACTAAGTGTACGTGGTACATACGCATTATCGGTAATGGTGCAGGTGTCCTAGCAGCATGATATCAATAATGTATATGAATCACAAAATAAGTATGCCATGCGGAGCGAACTGCAATAATGTGCAGGAGCTGAATACTAAACACAATGATAACTAATCTGCATTTAATAAAATATGAGTTCCACAATGGTGCCATTTGAAATAACACGAATCGTGGGGTTTTGAAAATAAGGGCTACGGTGTTTTTAAGAAAAGATACGTCTTTTGAAATATCCGTAGAATCCCTTGACCTGTCTTTTAAAATACCCACGATCTGTTAGTTTTGAAATAGGTAGGAATCTAACCTAGTCTAACAACTACACTAAACTATACGGCTGAACTAACCAGCTTACTGAAGGTAAGGAAATCGCCTAACATCTGAGTCGATACACACACACATATATATATATATATATATATATATATATATTAGTCGGTGATCCCGCCTCAACAATATCACATTCGATACCATATCTATAATCAGACATTCCCAAGTCAAGAGTGTGGATCTGTCATCAATATATAGCTCGTACGTAAATCCGTCGTACGACATCCCAAATTTGGGTACGGGTCAATATCACATTGCTCACACAATTCATCTGGTTTCCCCTTTATGAAAGATCATAATCCGGGTACCGATCTATGTCTAGGACAATACTGATACCACCTACGTATGCATGCGCGCGTGTGAAACACTACGTCAAAGGACCCGCTACAACGTCATGTCGTATCTCAAATACGAACCTTGCCGAATCACCGATCTCCCGGCTTCAAATCAAATCCCATCGACTCATCTCAAATCCCAAGTAGTATCCTCAAATCCAGTATATGAACACATAGTCCCATACCCATGTGAACACATAAATATATAATTGCATATACGCACATGTAAAAGAAAGGATGTATGCAAGTATGTGCGTGTGTGTGTATAGGTGCAACCCCTACTCTACGGTTTCACAACTACACTAAACCAATCACAGAACACCAAAAGTCCATCTTTATCATCAATAATCTCAATTCAACATATACTACATATATGTGTGTATACGTATTCGTATACATCACCACGAACTGCGGGGGTGCTATACGCCATCTACCCGACTTCTCCCCGTAGATATAAATCTACTCACATGATCTGAGCTCACCGGTGCCGACGTCGTCACGCGCTTGCTTGTCGTCTCAAAGTCCACCTGGGGTACCTACATGTCGCCACGTATCGTAACGCATAAAAACAAAATCCGAAATTGAAACGGTATACGAAAACCAATTCGGCACGCGTATCACACATAGGTCAAAACCTATCGTCTACGCATGCAAGAATAGCTAAACCATCCCTCGATCTCAATGTACAAACGTCAAACCATCGAGAAAAACCCAAACACACTCATTTGCACATTCACAAACACTAATTATAATATGAAATAGGTTAAAATTCACAAAAACACCAAACTCACTTTAAAAGCTATTTTTCCGAAAACCTAGCAAGCAAGGTTTACCGTTTTTGTACAAAACATGTTGTTTTAACAATTCTAGTGAACAAGATGATAACTTAATATTTTAATTATGCCATAGAAACCATTACGTAAATTTTAAACCCACAATTTAATTCAATTTCAAAAACCAAGTTTGCAATTTTAACCAATTTCGACCATTTTATAGCAAAAATGCACATACAACAATCTAGCTTGGATTTGCATGATCTAAAATATTAAAATACAATTCAAAATGTTGATAATATCATGAATACCCTAATTAGATTTTTAATCTCACACATGCAATTAAATTCCAAAACCTAGTTTGCAAAAAAACTTATTTTGGACATTTTAAATGTTACAATTTGGAAAATAGCAACTAGATTAATTTTGCATAGCATTAACATGTTAAATACATCACACAATCATAATCTCACAACACAAAACCCCAAATTCGAATTCAAACCCCTCTATAGAATTTCCAAGTTTTCAAGTAAAACCTTAACTAAGCATCTAATTATCTAATTTCAAGCAATTAACAACAAATTCACCAAAGGGTCTAAATTATACCTCCCAATTTTGTAGATCTCCCTTGAATTCTAGCCATCCAAAATGCTCTCTTTTCACCACAATCCATGCATGTTAGGCTAAACTAAAATTGGTAAGAGCTTGATTTGGATTTTGGGATTTTTTTTTGATGGATATTTGGTGAATTTTTTGAAGCAAAAGAGATGGGAAAATGGGGGGGGGGGGGGGAAAGAGGGGGCTGCTGCAGCAAGGGTTTCGGCTAGGTAAGGATGGGGGAGAGTGAGGGAGAATGGTGTTAAAAATTCCAAGTCAAAGCCCCTCCCAATTACCATAATACGCCCACCCAACTAATATATATATAAACCTATATTTTAATTCATTTAAATGAGTTAAATAAGCAAAATAATGGAGGGGGAAATGTGGGCTATAGGTGGTAGTGGGGCCGGCCAAGTGGAGGTGAGGGTGTGTGAGAGAGTGTACAAGAAAATTTCATTCAAAAAGAACCCCTCAATTTACAAAAATGCAAGTTTTAGTTTAATTATTTAAATTTTAGTTTTCTCCTTAATTATAACCAATTAGAAGTTGAAATAAATTGCTAAAAATTTATATTACTAACTAGATTTTAGTTGTCATGGTTCTATAGGGTGTAATTAGCCTATTCAAATCTGTATTTATCGCTAATTTAATGTATAACAGCTTAAAATAATATTAAAATAATTAATTTCGGGAAATTTTTCAGAAAATTAGAAATTTTATGAGTGGCTCAATAAACACCAAATTCTAGCAATTACATAGCTAGAATATGTATATTTAATTTTATAATAAAGATATTTGTATTTTGACTTTTTACAGAAAACCCCCTTATTTTACCGATTTTTCCGAAATTTCACCGAAACGATTTTCAAAACGTTACAATCTTCCCCCTTTAAGGAAATTTGGTCCCTGAATTTAAATTAAAACTCCCCCCAAATACTAAAACATCTAAGAAAAACCATCAAGTCGTCGGGGCTCCGAAATCATAAATACATAAAACAAATCGTAGCGCAACGCATGCGTATGAAAAATGAGCATATAACTCAAAATCAAAACTCCGTCAAGCATCCCGCAATCATCGGAGTCATGGGGAAGACATCAATGTCAAGATCCAATATGAAAACCAACATGATATACATCATTAAAACATCTAGAAGCAATGCATGCCAAACCTTTTTCAAATCGCCGTGCGATGTTCGCAACACTGCACAGTGGCGGACGTATATCGTAAAAAAAAATAACTACATATATATATATATATATATATATATTCTTTGTTTAATATGCACATCCCGCCGTTTTGAAAGTAATTTTAGAAGGGTTTCCTTTATAAAATGTTTCGTGTCATCTCGGACACGTAGGTAAATACTGAGACTATAGCTCCTCTTTGGAAATCCCTTCGATAACTATCAATATATGCAAAAATATACTCAGGTACTATGCTGTGACTAGTCCTGCTCAGTACTAAACCAAATAGCAAACATCATAAAATATACTGCTCCAAAATAAATCTGTCCCAAATGTATATATGAATGCCATGTGCGTCTGGTGCGCACGGAAATCGAAATCCATGAATGTGCCATACATATGCACAGAAACAACATCTAAGTGCAACGGGTGTGCACGAAACACCTGTCAAAGGCAACGTGTGTGCCGGACAGCAAAACCAGGTGCATCTGATATGCACGAAGAATCTCGAATTAGAGCATCTGGTGTACACCTAAATCGCATCATGCGCCTTAAGTATGCGCAAAATCCAAGTCAAGTGCACAATGTGCATGAAAACGAATATCGAATATCACACTCGAAATCGACGGTATATGATACATTTCAATCAAAATCCAAATCAGGTATACCATGGTATAAAATCTCACCATCCTGTGCATCGGCGTGTACAAAAGCAAGTCAAATACTAAAAGTGCATGAAAACTATGCCGAAAGCACGAGTCAAATCACATGCATGCCCTAGGCATGAAATCAAATATCATGAAACTCAATCATGAAATAAATCACCCACAAATACTGAAATCCAATATGACGGATACGTGATAGTCAATCACAAATCATAAATGTTGTCGTCGGTATGTCCGTTCTTTAGAGTCGAGAAGGTGTCGGTGCATCCAAAGCTAGCAGAGCAAGATATCTACTTGCCTTCTAATCATGGCATGTCGCCTAGTGCCCTTAGGCTCTCGTCTCTCACTGCAGATTGCTAAGTACATAGCTCCTCGGCTCAACGGTCCAATATAGAAATGATAACGGAAGCAGTCCACTCTGACACATCCTCTAAAGATCTCTGGCCAACTATCATGGTTACTCATAACATGTCTCGTCGACGATGCCGAACTCTGGACTGCTGAGTGTGAGTAAAACGACCGCTCCTGGTTCCAAGTCTTCTCGTAAATTATTCCAGAAATGTCTTGTCGGGTCTCTCCCAATTCTCGTTCCTGCCGAACTGTCCGGAAGTCATTGTCCTTTACTATATCTGCTTCTTGTTCCGCAACGGCTGCATACTCATCGTGACTCCTTCTGGAAAGTATATCCAAGTACAATGCCTCGGCATGCGTATCGCATCTCAGATGTCAGCGGAGTGGAACGTCATCTTATCCAGATCTTGTACGAACCTCTTACTCCACTTTTCTCTAATGTCGACTGCTTCGGACTCGTCTCGACGTGGCTGCATGGTCTGAGCTCCAACGGCTATCCTCGTATCTGGAGTCTCCTAAGAAGTGCATCTCACCACCTAGCATCCGAATGAAGTCGAACCATCCGATTGATTTTTCAAAATCTCATAATCCCCCAAGAGCTCAACATCTTGGGTATAATTTAATAGTATAAAGTACTTACCACAGCATCGGTGGACCAGCCGTAGAAGGGCAAACCCAAGCCTCACTAATGGCACCGCGGAACTGCCGCAAACCCTAAGGTTCAAAGGCTTTCACACAGTCATTATGTCGAGTTAGGGTTTCATTCTTCTAGAGGGTCCATAGAATTGTCTGCATGTCTTTCCGAATACTTTAAACTTGGAATACGGGTTTCTGACATTCGATCGCCTCTATCGACTCTCAATGTCTCCGCGTGAAGTCGTCTCTAGCTGGAATCAATCTATCTGATGACCTCGCATCGGGTAGCGAACAAACCACATGTCCTAGTCATTCATCCTCGGTGACTAGCGACCTTCTATCATCTCTTAGTACAACTCGTACTGCAATAGCTCCAACACCTGGGCGATATCTCGTCGTTCGCAGCAATAACTGGCTCACTCGTCCGCACGCTCAACAGTGCCTCAATCATCATGAATACGCAATACATCAACGGTTATCAAAATCTGGCTGGCCTCTGTCAGTAGCCCAATCCTCTGGTGCCGATCAGCACATCCGATTAACCTCATACCGCGATCCATCCCACGCTCGTGGCATGAAAACACAATAAAAGACACATCTCCGTAATCGTATGTCGCCGGAATTACGCCCTGGTCAGTCCTTGTTTCATGACGAGCTCGTGCTGACCGCAACTCTAGTCATAGGTCTCCACGCCCGTGTAACCGTGGTAACAAAACCATAACTGGTACCGATGAGGCTAGATCATAGGAAGGAATATAATACTGTGCATGGAAATGTACATCCTAAGGCTCCCTAAGCGGAGTAGCGTATCGTATGTATGCCGCGGAACATACCCATGGTACGTCACTCTACTTTAGTCGCCTACTCCATCAACCAAGGGTCATCCTACACTCCAAAGGTAAAACCTAACACTTTGATACCAAGTTTGTCACGACCCGAAAGTACAGAACATGACCGGCACTTAGACTACGAAACGTCTCGAGGCATACGTAATCTAAGTAAGCCGAAAACCAAGAAATCAAAACCAAAGAAGCAGTAAAGTGAAGGAAAACCAACTAAAAGCAAGTAGTTTTAATAGCATAAGCCGAATTATGCGTTTTAAAAAAAAATCAATTATTTTATGAAAATTTTGGCAAAGTCTCCTTTGTAAATTCTGGCCCCTAAACGGGATACAACATGAATAGTATACGAAATCAATAAAAAGGCATCCCCAAACGGGAGCTAGCTCTTCGTCATTCGATGGTCACAACCACGCAAGAAATATAATGTACAACGCCAAGGGCGAGGATCAAAACTCAAAAGAAACCTCAAAACAGCAAGAAATCCATAGAAATACAACGCGCGACTCTAAGGTCGAAAGAATAAACATCACTGGTTTCTATCTCTGAAATAAATACATGTTTGGTTGATGGAACTTCTAGATGCAACAGAATAATAATATACAAGGTATAATGATGGGTACGATACAAGTAAACCCACCTATTAGCAAGTCACCCGAAAAAAGAAGCAGTGCCAGCAAAGCCGTAATGAAACCTGTACGGCAAAACCTGCAAGAAACTGTGGCACAACGGGGGTGAGTTGCCAACTCGTGAGTAGAAAACATCTACGAACAGAAATCGCATGAACAACGCAATCCTAAGTCATACGATCATAATATATCCTCAAATATATAATCTGCAGCCTATAACAATGGCTAGGGTATACCTCTAAACAACGGTAATACCAAGTGCTCGTGTCAGTGCCTCAGGTAGCAATATATCATATGGGTGAGGTAAGAATGCATGAAAACAGAATACATGTAAATGAAGAAACTGCTTTCATAATTTAGTGAGATTTCTGTATTTTCAAAACGAGGTATCATAAATGAAATCAGCATAAACAATGTCTAGCATCGACACAAAACATAAATCCCAATATCTCAATATCTCAGACTCCGGCTATCCGGACTGGCCTGGATCATCAATCTCAGTACCTCGATGTCTCAAAATCTCAATGTCTCAATCTTACTATCTAGGGCGCCGTTAGTCCGGACCGGCCCCTACCATCAATCTCAAGACCACGACGGTATCCTCCGGATATCCGACGCGTCGGGTAAATCAACGGTAGGTAGTCCTCTCCTTCCAGGCTCATCGTCTACAACTCGAACTTTTTGCCCCAGGGTACCTTACCTGGCCCACCATGTACCCAAAACGGTTCATCCAACTGCGCGAATCGGGTCTGGAAATCCATCAGCAAACTCATGGTGGACAACTCATACATCATGGGAAAACCGCACTTTTTCATTTAAAAAGAGAGAGAAAGAAGTTTATAAATGTTTTGCGGTTTTCCCCCAAATCCAGGAAATCTCTTGAAAATCCGAATCCAAATCCTCAATAGCATGTAAACAGTGAATATATGCATAAAAATTCATGAATGTGGCATAACAGTGAGTAATAACATGCATGAAGTAGCAAGTAATTACTACAATGTTTAAGCTAGCATATAAGGCAAGTACACTAATATCATGTCTAAACTATTTGCTAACAAACTATGTCAATGAAATAGTATTTTCTAAAGTGTTCGTGATATAGCAATTACCGATGAAGATGTGTGTGAGTCGGCAACTAAGTGTACGTGGTACATACGCATCATCGGTAATTGTGTTGGTGTCCTAGCAGCATGATATCAATAACGTATATGAATCATAAAATAAGTATGCGATGTGGAGCGAACAGCAATAATGTGCGGGAGCTGAATACTAAACACAATGATAACTAATCTGCATTTAATAAAATATGAGTTCCACAATGGTGCCATTTGAAATAACACGAATCGTGGGGTTTTGAAAATAAGGGCTACGGTGTTTTTAAGAAAAGATACGTCTTTTGAAATATCCGTAGAATCCCTTGACCTGTCTTTTAAAATACCCACGATCCGTTAGTTTTGAAATAGGTAGGAATCTAACCTAGTCTAACAACTACACTAAACTATACGGCTGAACTAACCAGCTAACTGAAAGTAAGGAAATCGCCTAACATTTGAGTCGATACATACATACATATATATATATATATATATATATATATATATATATTAGTCGGTGATCCTGCCTCAACAATATCACATCCGATACCATATCTATAATCAGACATTTCCAAGTCAAGAGTGCGGATCTGTCATCAATATATAGCTCGTACGTAAATCCGTCGTACGGCATCCCAAATCTGGATACGGGTCAATATCAATTCATCACACTATTCATCAGGTTTCCCCTTTATCAAAGATCATAATCCGGGTACTGATCTTTGTCTAGGACAATACTGATACCACCAACGTATGCATGCACGTGTGTGAAACACTACGCCAAAGGACCTCCTACAACGTCATGTCGTATCTCAAACACGAACCCTGCCGAATCACCGATCTCCCGGGCACAAATCAAATCCCATCGACTCATCTCAAATCCCAAGTACTATCCTCAAATCCAGTATATGAACACATAGTCCCATACCCATGTGAACACATAAATATATAATCCCATATACGCACATGTAAAAGAAAGGATGTATGCAAGTATGTGCGTGTGTGTGTATATGTGCAACCCCTACTCTAGGGTTTCGCAACTACACTAAACCAATCACAGAACACCAAAAGTCCATCTTTATCATCAATAATCTCAATTCAACATATACTACATATATGTGTGTATACGTATTCGTATACATCACCACGAACTGCGGGGGTGCTATACGCCATCCACCCGACTTCTTCCCGTAGATATAAATCTACTCACCTGATCTGTGCTCGCAGGTGCCGACGTCGTCACGCGCTTGCTTGTCGTCTCGAAGTCCACCTGGGGTACCTACATGTCGCCACGTATCGTAACGCATAAAAACCAAATCCGAAATTGAAACGGTATACGAAAACCAATTCGGCACGCGTATCACGCATAGGTCAAAACCTATCGTCTACGCATGCAAGAATAGCTAAACCAACCCTCGATGTCGATGTACAAACGTCAAACCATTGAGAAAAACCCAAACACACTCATTTGCACATTCACAAACACTAATTATAATATGAAATAGGTTAAAATTCACAAAAACCCCAAACTCACTTTAAAAGCTATTTTTCCGAAAACCTAGCAAGCAAGGTTTACCGTTTTTGTACAAAACATGTTGTTTTAACAATTCTAGTGACCAAGATGATAACTTAATATTTTAATTATGCCATAGAAACCATTACGTAAATTTTAAACCCACAATTTAATTCAATTTCAAAAATCTAGTTTGCAATTTTAACCAATTTCGACCATTTTATAGCAAAAATGCACATACAACAATCTAGCTTGGATTTGCATGATCTAAAATATTAAAATACAATTCAAAATATTGATAATATCATGAATACCCTAATTAGATTTTTAATCTCACACATGCAATTTGTTGTTAATTGCTTGAAATTAGATAATTAGATGCTTAATTAGGGTTTTACTTGAAAACTTGGAAATTCTAGAAAGGGGTTTGAATTCAAATTTAGGGTTTTGTGTTGTGAGATTATGATTGTGTGATGTATTTAACATGTTAATGCTATGCAAAATTAATCTAGTTGCTATTTTCCAAATTGTAACATTTAAAATGTCCAAAATAATTTTTTTTTGCAAACTAGGTTTTGAAATTTAATTCACCAAAGGGTCTAAATTATACCTCCCAATTTTGTAGATCTCCCTTGAATTCTAGCCATCCAAAATGCTCTCTTTTCACCACAATCCATGCAAGTTAGGCTAAACTAAAATAGGTAAGAGGTTGATTTGGATTTTGGGATTTTTTTTGATGGATATTTGGTGAATTTTTTGAAGCAAAAGAGATGGGAAAATGGGGGAAAAAGAGGGGGCTGCTGCAGCAAGGGTTTCGGCTAGGTAAGGATGGAGGAGAGTGAGGGAGAATGGTGTTAAAAATTCCTCGTCAAAGCCCTTCCCAATTACCATAATACCCCCACCCAACTAATATATATATAAACCTATATTTTAATTCATTTAAATGAGTTAAAGAAGCAAAATAATGGAGGGGAAAATATGGGCTGCAGGTGGTAGTGGGGCCGTCCAAGTGGAGGTCAGGGTGTGTGAGAGAGTGTACAAGAAAATTTCATGCAAAAAGAACCCCTCAAGTTACAAAAATGCAAGTTTTACTTTAATTATTTAAATTTTAGTTTTCTCCTTAATTATAACCAACTAGAAGTTGAAATAAATTGCAAAAAATTTATATTACTTACTAGATTTTAGTTGTCATGGTTCTATAGGGTGTAATTATCCTATTCAAATCTGTATTTATCGCTAATTTAATGTATTTTTAACAGCTTAAAATAATATTAAAATAATTAATTTCGGAAAAATTTTCAGAAAATTAGAAATTTTACGAATGGCTCAATAAACACCGAATACTAGCAATTATATAGATAGAATATGTATATTTTATTTTATAATAAAGATATTTGTATTTTGACTTTTTATAGAAAACCCTCTTATTTTACCGATTTTTCCGAAATTTCACCGAAACGATTTTCAAAACGTTACAACCGTGTACCCGCATATGGTGACTCCTCACTTCTCTGTTAGTTATATGTATGCCCTAGAGACCTTTACTGTACATGCGATGTATATTGTAGTGGATGGTTGGACATATATAAGGAGGACTTTCTTGCTCGACATGATAGTATGCTATCTGGTTTCTCTTTATCTTAACATGTACACTTATTTTCTTTCTATTACTTGTTGATAAAGCCCTTAGGATAAGTACTTGACTATAAGGATTATGATGTGGATCATACTAGTGTGGCAGAGGTAGTCGGCAAGTACATCCTTCAAATGTTCCTAGTCGTGGGAGTATCGAGACAGGGCATCGATACTCCAGAGTAGACTAGCGTATACGCTTCTCGACCCATATGATGGGTGATGGATGATCCCATATCTATTGGTGTTTGACATCAGAGAAGGTATACGGGTGCCCAGTGGAGACAGGGTACACTGGACGGACCCGCCGAGAACTCCTAGTTGGTATTATACCTATCGTCAGATAGCAGTTCTCTGGTGACACCGGTACAGGTTAGTCTGTCGACCCAAGATCATCATAGAGTCTTGTGTGACTCCCATTGTGCTTTGATTTCCACCATACCACGGTCAAGAGAACGTGCAAAAAGGTGGTTTTTGGGTACAGTCCCGAGTCACATGGAGGCAATGAGCGATAGGAGGGGATTCGTCTCTCCAGATATTGGGGGTTGATGTTGCATTATGCTCGATTGGCCATAACAGGAAATCCCTAGCCAGGGTTGCTGAGATCTATTGGTAAGTGTTATCAATAGTTTCTCGAACCGTTATGGACCTTGCATCGGCATGACTTATCATGTTATTCGGGTCTGACGTTATACCGCCCCCAGGCTGTGATATGCGACATATCTGACGAAGAGACCGGACTATACGGTAGTGTTACTGATTGGATTCGCAGGAGTATGATCAGGCTTTCTTGTTGATCTTCTGATCACTCAATACCCGGGTGGCCGTTACGTTTAGCAGACCGCTTGCGGATTGTGGGTGTTTGATATGATTATCACCTACTGCCGGCGTATTGACGAGTCTTTAGAGTCCTACACAGAGGTTTCCTGGTTCATGCGAAACGAAATAGGAGCACATATGTGATATGTGCGGGACCGAGATTAATGCGCGTATATGATACCGCATTCTATTCTCGCGATATGTGATATCGGTCGGTTATATGTGATATAGCCGGGTTATCGGATCAAGTGTTGATTCGATAACTTGATTCATATGATATTAGTCGGTTGTATGTGATATAGACGGATTATTAAATCAAGTGTTGATTTAATAATTTAATGTATAATTATATGTATGATATATTGAATTACATTAACTAATATTTGCTCACTTATGATTTCTTTTTCTCACTAGTGTGCATTAGTATATAGGAGATATATATTAGTGTACATTATTTTGTGTCATGCTTGATGATACATGCAACATGGGTGTGTGTGTGACTTACACCATGCTTGCTATAATGATTGATTAAGTAAACCAAAATTGGTTGAATATTGGTCATTGCTAGAAGCTTAGAGAAGCTTGCATAACCATTGACTAAGTCCACTAGTTTTGTTTTGCTTAAGATATTTGTTAACCCAACCATTATAATTAGCCATAGTTAAGTCTCTATATGGGTTAGTGTATGACACTAACTCACCCATGGTTGCCATTCTCACCTCATTAGAGTTCATTCTCTTAATCACTTCATCTTCTTCTTCCTCTTGAAAAAACCTTTCTAAGGTTTGAAAAGGTGATGAAATATTGTAAGAAAATTAAAACTAAAGTGATCCCATTTCTTACTTCATCATCCTCTACTATATTAGCCATTTAGTTTAGGGTGTTTGCTTCACTAAACCCTAATTTAGTGAAGATGTAGCATGAGCTTGAGTCTCCTCGACGTAGATCATCTTCGGCCTCGAATACTTCGAGCAAGTTTGCATCTTTCACCTTGTGGAGCCTTTCAAGAGTTTGGGAGATTATTACTCGCAGCGAAGGGACTTCAACACGGAGCAATTGAAGTGAAGGACCGGTCTACAAAGATTGTATTCCGCATTCCGCATTCACATAGTTGTAAAGTTGTTTACATATCGTTTCGTCTAAATTTCTAGTTAAGATTCTAGGATTAGAGTTGTTTAGAACGGCAATTTTTGAAAACGGCATGGACGATGCCTCCCGAAACCTTGCCGCAGCGCTAGAGAACCCTACAGTTGTATCAGAGCCAAGCTAGAGATTTAAACGATATTTGTTAGAATAACGAAACCGAAACTGCTCTGAAACTTGAAAAACTAAATCTGTAAAGGTGTCCAAAAAAATTTTTTAGCAACTGCAAAATGTTGTATGTGATATAACATGAACACCATACAAATTTGAAGCGTTTCCACAAGTTTTAGGCCGGCTACAACAGCCTAAAAACCGAGCTCACCGAGTTTATTTAGGAATTTGGGCTTCAAATTTTCATGGTGTTCCCGTCTCTGGGTTTTGGTGTTTCAGGTGTTGAAAGTTTTTGCTAAATTTGCATATGATGTTAACTTTTTGCAAAGGCGACTCGGAGTGTTTCGTAGTCGTAATTCTAACATGTATTTGGGTTATTTAGACGATGTTAAAAAGTTTGAACGGATATCAATAACCCATATTTTCCTTCACTGGAAATTTTCAAGAGTTGGATTTTTTCCGCGTTTAAAATCTTCAGAAAATCTTGCAAGCGATTCTGTGGACCCTCTATAAGAACGATACCCAAACTCGAATTTTTGGATCGCGGAACCGCGGTCATGCCCTAGTGTTTGCCGCAGTTCCGTAGCGACATGAGTGAGGCATGGGTCGGCCCTTCTACGGATGGTTCATAGGAGCTGTAGCAGTTTCTGGGTAGTTTTTGAACTCCGCTCAAGTGTTGAGCTTGTTGGGAAATTTTGGGTGCTTGCTTATTCGATCAAAAAGTTTAACTTCGTCTAGCTATCTGTGATTGTGATACAATTTTGGAATCCACATAATTAGTTATGAGATAACTAGTTTTAATTTTATAAATCTAGCAGTTTAGTCTCATTTGATTGGCTGCCACGGAATTTTGATGTGGATTAAAAGTCCGTCGCAATTATATAGTGTACGCGGATACTCGTCGGGTAACCTTAATAGATAGCCACACCCCATAGCCCTGACGAAGTGACTGTAGGAGAACCCCGTCACCAAAATCATCCGTTCCGGTGCTCGCGGTCGCGGTCTTCCGCCTTAGTGCACTTCATCGACGGCATCGGGGGTGCGGCCGTCTACTAAAGTTTCCGACGAGCATTCGTTGAGGTTATCGGGAATCTTGTTGAATTACCTGACAGGTTGTTGGAAAGTGTTTTTAATATCGAGACTAAAATGCGGGGTTTATAATTGTTAGGCATGTGTTGTCTAAGGAATTCATTTGGTTAGGCATGAAATCCAAAGTATGAGATACATTGGGTTTATGATGTCTAAGGTGGTTGCGGATTCCAATTGTTGTAGTTTTTCACTTTCTTTTCTGCGACCGTAAGTGTAATATGTGGTGTATCACCGGTTTCGGTGCTATATGTCAACGACAATTGGGATACGCATACTTACTTATGTAGATGACATGTGATATTATTGTAGGGTTACTATGAACTAGAACAAGATTTTACAAGGCATCAACAATGCCAAATTCAAAATTTCCAAGTGCCGAACAACTCTAACCAAGATCGTAGACTAGAGATTAGGTGAAACAATGAGCAAGTAAACAACTTTACTTCTAAGAGTTTGGGATTACAACCTTTATAGTCCATTCCTTCACTTCATAAGCTCCGTGTTGAAGTCCCTTCCCCGCGATCATCATGTACCCGGACTCTAGAGAGGCTCCATGAAGAGAAAGATGCAAGCTTGCTTCCGATATTCAATAACTAAGATGATCTACGTTGAAGAAACTCAAACCCAAGCTCTTGCTTTGCTAATCAAGTATTACCAAAGCAAACACCCTAATCTAAGTGGCAAGAATAGATGAGGATGATGAAGTAGGAATTTAGCTCTCATTTGTTTTCAATTTCTCATTCATTTTCATCACATATGAAAAAGCTAGAAAGCTTTTTATCAAAAAGGAAGAAGAAGAAGAAGCAAATCAATTTGTGATGAATAATGAATCAAGTATGTAACACTTTGAAAATTCGTTTAGACTTATTTCACGATAGTTAGCATTGATGCGTGTTTCCATAAAATCCGTAAATTTTATTTCCGTCTCAATCTAGTCAAATTGAGAGGAGAAGTGTTTTATATATATAAATGGGGGTTATTAATTTTAAATTAACAAGGGTTCTTTTAATTAGAATCTATTTTCCTTAATTACTTTTCCTAATGAGTTTTAGTTAAGCTTGTTTACACTTAGCATTTTTTTTTGGTATCACATTTTCTCTTCTCATCTTTTATTCTCAATTTAGCATTGTCTTTTCTTTTCTTTTCAAAATTAAAAAGGAAATAGAAATTAGAGAAAAGAGGGAGGCATGGTGTGCCATTAATGAGGTACAGTGTGCAATTAATGTAGCTTTTTCTCACTCTTTCTTTTCTCTTCCCCCTCTCTTCTTTCTCTTTTCTCTCTTGCTGAAAATTTCCAACAGCTCCAGCAGCAACTACAACACATTCCCACCCTCTTTTTCTTTTCCTTTCATTCCTCTTTGAATTCCATATAAACTCCTACACAAACCTCTCATTCTTGCACTCAAAAACCTTAGAAAAATGGCTTTTTGGGGGAGTTTTGAGGCAAGTCTGCACACCTGAGGAAAGAGCTGGAAGTTTGGGTTTTCCTAAGGCTTTTGGGAGGTATTAAACTCACACTTGACACCCTTTCTCATAGTTTGTTGTATTTTAGCTAAAAATCTTGTTTTTATGTGCTTTTTGTGATATTGAAAGGAATTTTGTGAAGTATATGATAAGTTGGGAATTTTATGGCTTGGTTAACTCATTTAAGTGCTATTAGAGCTGCTCAAACAAAGTTTTCATTTCAGATTACACAAAAATACCCTAAAGTATCAATTTAGTGCTAAATGTTGTTTTTTTAACTGGTTTTAGGGCTCTGTTGAAATCTGCTTGCACTCTGGTTGCTTCAGAATAAAATTGTAATTACTGGAGCACGTAAACTAGGAGTAGAAAACACACACGAAGCATGGGAGGCAGGCTCCCAACCTGGGCCGCCGAAATATTACTTCTGGCCGCAAATTGCGGCCAGATTGGTGACCTGGGGT
The DNA here is from genome assembly GCA_030015575.1 of Agapanthus africanus. Lineage (NCBI taxonomy): Eukaryota > Viridiplantae > Streptophyta > Magnoliopsida > Asparagales > Amaryllidaceae > Agapanthus > Agapanthus africanus. Next base: position 300,235,524 of record CM057343.1, on the reverse strand, counting down.
TGAGGTTTTGGTGAGGGGTGTCTGCTGCTATGTGGGGTTTTATGATATGTTTAGTTTTTCAAAACTCTTTCTGTATCAAAATCTGGAGTTAAAAACCTATTTCTCGTATTTTAAATCTTCGCGACACACGTGATACGTGTGTGGGTTTTGGGGTTTCTGCGTATCGCGACGCGTCGAGGTAGTTTCAGACGCTTAATCACACGTTTTAGCGTATCGTGCACACGCACGCTTGGTTTGCGACGCGGGTTTCTAGTTTGACCTTAAAATCACGTTTTTGTGGATTTGAGCTTATGTGTGTGATATATTGTGTAATTCTAGGTTCGCAGGCGAGTGAGACGGACGCTGCGAAGAAGGGGAAGCAAGTCGTCGTCTACACTTAGCGCGAGACTTCGGTGAGTAGATTTAACATATACGGGGATATCGCCTGCATGGCGTTATGCGTCAGGGCTGATAGGACCTTATAGCTATATGTTGCATTATCCCATTGACTGTCATGGATACTGTTGTTGCATACTGCATTCCCTACTATATGTATGTAAACTTAGAATTGATAGAACACCACACTATTACTAACGGTTCATGCTGCACGAGCACTAATCTGCATGTTACACACACACCGTTAGTAATTGCCATGACACACTCACTGTAGAATTGCCATGATTATATTGTTGTAGTTCATTTCACATATGATTCGATATGATTGTCATAGAAATTAGGAGCCGCATGATGTCTTTAAAAACTGAAACTATTTTAAAAAGCGGTTTCCCCTTGTACCTATATTATGGCGTGATGTACATAGCACATCGCATTTGATTTACTTATTGGTGTTGGATTTTCATGTGATTTCTGGTTTTGAGGACCGTGGGATAATTTGAGAAAAGATGCACTATTTGAAAACCCGGTTCCTCATGATATAATATTTTGGTGCGTCCACCATGCGTTTTCTCAGTGCTGAAACGTGTGCTTGAAACCCAATACGAGGTGTTGGATGATCCGTTTGCGGGTTCGTAGTGGACCCGGTATGGTTCCCCTTGGCAAGATGATCGATGGACTTTGCCGATTGAGCCTGGAGGTGGGCGAGTACCTACCGGTGATTGGTTGGACCTGGCGGTTATCCGGAGGATACCGACCAGAGTCGAGAGATGGATGTGGGATGATCCGTACTGCCGGGGCCGAGGGCCGATACCGCAGACGGAGCACGTGGGTTGACCCGGACTTACGGAGCCCGATATATGAAGATTTGCGTGTTGATGATGGACACGAGTATTTTATGATATTTTTAGTGCCGATGTTGGGCACTTGTGATTCTCAGAGATTTACAGGATTTGAGGGCCGAGGAGAGTGCCGGCGCCTGAGTTTATTTAGGATTTAGGTGCAGTTTTGGGGCACCGATTATTTTTCCACGATTGATATTCCGTGTAGATGTTGTTTATCCCATGCTCAGCATTGATTATCATGTATCTCATCCTATAGGTATTTTACCTGACATAGCACTTGCATGATTATTGCACCTACTGCTTGTCGCATATAGATTTTTACCTGCTGGCATATGATAGAGCAGCGCAGTACGTGCATGCTCACGATTACCTTTATATGTTATTTCTATTCACGAGTTGTCAACTCACCCCCGTTGTGCCACGGTATTTGCAGGTTGCCCATTGGTGTAGTCGCGGCAGGCTGTCTTTTTGCATCTTTTGGGCTACAGATACCACTACAGTTGGTGCGAGAGCTATTTTGCTATTAGGTGGGTTGTGGTATCTGGTTACTTTTATTATACACTCTTTTGTATCTAGTATCTCCATCTACCATATATGTACTTGATTTAGAGACAGTGTGAGGATGATGATGTATATTATTTGTAATCTGGTGTCGAGCTCGTGGGAGCCGACTGTTTATATATGCAGTTTATTATTTCTGTGATGTTTACTTATTGCTCATTCTTCGCTACGGCGTCGTATATTACTCTTGTGGTGTTGGTTTCCGCCGCTAGGCGTGATTGCTTCCGTTTGGGAATGCTTTATTTCATTAGATCTCATTTTTACTTATACCCTGTTTTGTACTCGATTTCGGGGTTACTTTTACAAAGGAAATGCTGCCAAAATTATTATAAGGATAATTTAACTTAAAAAAGAACTTTATTGAACTATTAAGGTTTTCTAAATGTTTTAATTGAATGTTTTCAACACTCACTACTTTTAAATGGTTTTGATTTCTGGGTTCAGCTTACTTAGTCGCGTTACGCCTGTAGACGTTGCGTGGTTAAGTGCCGGTCACGAGTCGAAATATTCGGGTCGTGACAAAGTTGGTATCAGAGCGTAGGTTTTACCTTACGGAGTGTAGGATGACCTTGGTATGATGGAGTAGGTAGCTGAAGCAGAGTGGTGTAGCATGTGTATGTTCCGCGGCATACTCACGACACGGTACTCCGCCAAGGCGACCTTAGGACTTATTGATTTAAATTCCTTCTTGAGTATATATATTTTTGTGATTCGATTTCCGTATTCTTATCGAATCTTAATTTCCTTTCAGCCAATATGCCGCCAAAGACTACGAGGGCGCAGAGAGCGGCCGCGAGGGCCGAGATTCGAGTTGACTCGTCTGAGACGAGGACAGATCCGGGTAGTACACCGGTTGTGCCCGAGCAAGCTATTCCACCCGTGACAGATCAGATCGCCATGATAGGGGCTGGTATGCAGGAGATGCGCCAGACGGTAGGATCCAGTATGGAGGAGATGCGCCAGATGATGGGATCTCTAGTTGAGACACTTCGAGCGCAGCGACCAGAGGTAGTTCTACCCGTTACAGAGACCGCGGTGATACCCACAGCACAGGCAGTTGTCCCTACAGCTACAGAGGTCATCTCCGTATCGCTATCAGAGTTTATGAGGCTGAAGCCTCCGGTCTTCACAGGCACCGATGCAGCCGAGGATCCACAGTCTTTCATTGATAGGATGGCTCGGATATGCCGTTCCCTCAGATGCGCAGATGCGAGATGGGTCGAGTTCACGAGCTTTCGCCTGGAAGGTCTTGTGCAGAAATGGTGTGAATCAGTCGAGAAGGGCAGAGCAGCAGGTCTTCCTCCAATGACCTAGACAGAGTTCGTGGCGCTATTCCTTGCCTGCTTCCTTCCACTGAGCGTCAGAGATGCTAGAGCACGCAGGTTCGAGTCCTTACGCCAGACTTCGGAGATGTCAGTGGCAGAGTATGATGTGCTGTTCACAGAGCTATCTATCTATGCCCCGTATCTAGTGGCTACCGAAGAGTTGCGAGTCAAGAGATTTGTCCGAGGCTTGCTTACACCACTGTTCCTTGCGATCAGCGCGCAGCATTACGAGACATATGCAGCAGCGGTAGACGCAGCCCTATTAGTCGAGGAGCGCCTTGCTGAGACTTCGGTAGTTCCAGACCCGAAGAGAGTTCGTATTGGTATATCAGCACGGAGAGAGACATTCAGACGTCGCGACAGGTATCGTTCCGGTACGGGGAGTGGCAGAGATTCGGGACGAGGCCAGATGTTTAGTTCATATCCATGGGAGAGTCAGCAGTCGTCGCGGGGCTGCTATAGATGCGGCAGTCTACTTCACCTAGTCAGAGATTGTTCTGAGATACACCGGAGGGAGACAGCAGCACCGCACGTCACCTTACCACCTTCACCACCCCAGAGGGCGTTGCCTATTGTACCTACTGTTACTCCGCGTCAGACTCATGCACAGAGAGGTCGTGGGCATGGAAGATTTGCTCAGCGAGGACGGGGCGACCGAGGCAGAGGACAGTCAGTCACAGGTGGAGGACAGGCGCGACGCATCAGGACGCGCAGGCGTCCAATGCGGTGGTCTCAGGTATCCTTCCAGTATGTTCGGTTGATGCATACGTGTTATTTGACCCCGGATCCACGCACTCGTACGTATCCACACACTTTATGCCGAGTTTGGGTAGAGAGTCCGGTTTGCTTGATCAGCCGCTTGTTGTGACCGCTTCTGTGGGAGAGTCGTTTGTTGCTAGGCACGTGTTCCGATCCTGTACCGTCTGTATTGGTGAGAAGGAGTTGCCTGTCGACTTGATCCTTCTTGAGATGTTAGACTTCGACGTTCTTTTGGGCATGGATTGGTTAGCCACGTGCTATGCTTCTGTGGACTGCCGTGAGAAGACAGTTAGATTTTGTTTTCCCGGCGAGTCGGTTTTTGTTGTGTTGGGGGACCGTGGTGCCACCCCTCACAGTTTGATTTCTTCTTTTCGCGCTGGACAGCTTTTGAGGAGGGGATGTCAGGGATTTCTCGCCTATGTTTGCGATACTAGAGCTGCAGAGGTTCCGTTGGATCAGGTTCCGGTTGTTAGCGAATTCCCTGATGTGTTCCCTGACGAGTTTCCTGGGCTACCGCCTGAGCGATACATTTCTTTCTATATTGATTTGGTTCCTGGCACGGGGCCTATTTCTATACCGCCTTATCGGATGGCCCAGGCGGAACTTAGAGAATTGAAGGGCCAGTTGCAAGATTTGCTGGACAAGGGACTTATTCGGCCCAGTATTTCTTCTTGGGGTGCTCCGGTCCTGTTTGTTAAGAAGAAGGACGGTAGTTTGCGTTTGTGTATCGACTACCGCCAGCTGAACAAGGTTACAGTGCGGAACAAGTATCCTTTGCCACGCATCGACGATTTGTTCGACCAGCTTCAGGGGGCAGGATACTTTTCGAGGATCGATTTGCGTTCAGGCTACCATCAGCTGCGGGTTCGACAGGAGGACATTCCTAGGACAGCTTTCCGCACGCGCTACGGCCATTATGAGTTTTTGGTGATGTCGTTCGGACTCACCAATGCGCCAACAACATTTATGGACTTGATGAACCGTATTTTTTGGCCGTATCTTAATCTGTTCATCATTGTATTCATTGACGATATTCTGGTTTATTCTCGGAGCAGAGACGAGCACGAGCAGCACCTGCGGATTACACTGCAGACCTTGAGGGAGCATCGGCTTTTCGCCAAATTCTCCAAGTATGTATTCTGGCTGGACAGCGTAGACTTCTTGGGGCATGTGATTTCACGAGACGGTATATGTGTAGACCCGAGGAAGATCGAGGCCGTTCGGAGTTGGCCCAGGCCCACATCAGTTACGGAGATTCGCAGCTTTCTAGGGCTGGCCGGCTACTATAGGCGATTCGTGCAGGACTTCTCCCATATTGCTACACCTTTGACCGGGTTGACCAGGAAGGGAGTTCCTTTCATTTGGACGGAGGAGTGTGAGCACAGTTTTCAGCAGTTACGGGCTCTACTGACTACAACGCCGGTATTATCATTGCCTTCAAGATCAGGCGGATTTGTGGTATATTGTGATGCTTCTCTAGTGGGGCTAGGGTGCGAATTGATGCAGCATGACAGGGTGATCACGTATGCTTCGCGGCAATTGAAGAAACATGAACAGAACTACCCCACTCACAATTTGGAGATGGCTGCGGTGGTCTTTGCACTTAAAATCTGGCGACATTACTTATACGGCGAGTCGTGCCAGATATTCACTGATCACAAGAGCTTAAAGTATATATTTCAGCAGCGAGACCTGAACCTTAGACATCGCCGATGGATGAAGTTAGTGAAGGATTACGATTGCGAGATCTTGTACCATCCGGGCAAGGCTAATGTGGTGGCGGATGCTTTGAGCAGGAGGCCCGGGGGTAGTCTATCTTGTTTGAGCGCAGTGCAGAGGCAGTCGTCGGCAGATTGGAAAATCCTATGCGACAGCCGGGTACAGTTCGAGTTTACGTCGATAGGAGGACAGATTTCGCAAGTTCATGCACGCCCACAGTTGCTCGACCGTATACATGAGGCACAGCACAGTGATGACCGTTGTTCAGAGATCAGGACACAGATGGGACAGGGCAGATTTTCCGAGTTTGTGATCGATGATCAGGGGATACTACAATTTGGGACTAGACTGTGCGTACCAGATGCTGAGGGACTGCGGTGTGAGATTCTTGAGGAGGCACATCGCTCGGTGTACAGTGTTCATCCAGGTTCCACCAAGATGTACCACGATATGAGAGATGTTTACTGGTGGGACGGTATGAAGAGGGACATCGCAGATTTCATGTCGAGATGCCTGACTTGTCAGCAAATCAAGGCCGAGCACCAGAGGCCCGCGGGAGAGCTACAGCCGTTGCCCTTTCCGGAGTGGAAATGGGAACAGATTTCTATGGATTTCATTGTGGGTCTACCCAGAACTAGTCGAGGGTATGACTCCATCTGGGTGATCGTGGATCGTTTGACGATAGCGGCTCACTTCCTACCGGTGAAGACGACTTTCAGATTTTCTCAGTATGCCCAGATATACATCGACGAGATCGTACGACTGCACGGAGTTCCGACATGTATCGTGTCCAACAGAGGCACCCAGTTTACCAGCCGACTATGGCAGAGGCTTCAGGAGGCTTTGGGCACCTGCTTGAGTTTCAGCACAACATTTCATCCGCAGACCGACGGATAGTCAGAGCGGACTATTCAGACTCTCGAGGACATGCTCAGAGCGTGCGTATTAGACTTCGGAGGTAGCTGGGATCATCATTTTCCCTTAGTAGAGTTCTCCAACAATAACAGCTACCAGGAGACCATTCAGATGGCACTGTTTGAGGCTCCTTATGGGAGGAGATGCAGATCGCCTGCCTGTTGGACGAAGCTCAGTGAGAGCAGTATCTTAGGGCCACAGATTGTTGAGGAGACGACCGTGAAGATCCAGTTGATTCGCGATAGGATGAGGGCAGCCCAGAGTAGGCAGAGATCTTATGCGGACCGTCGTCGGCGCAGACTTGAGTTTTCTGTTGGTGATCATGTTTTCTTGAGGGTCTCCCCAATGAAATGTGTGATGAGATTTGGGAAGAAAGGGAAGCTTAGTCCCCGATATGTGGGCCCCTTCGAGATCCTTAAGCATGTTGGTGCAGTTGCGTATAGTTTAGCCCTTCCGCATAGTTTCCCAGATGTGCACCCCGTATTTCATGTTTTGATGCTCCGCAAATATCTTCATGATCCTTCGCATGCGATTGAGCACCCGACGATCCAGCTTGAGCGTGACCTTTCCTATGCAGAGCAGCCGGTGATCATTTTGGATCGACAAGTAAAGAAATTGAGATCGAAGGACATACCGTCAGTAAAGTTACTTTGGCGTGGCCCGAGCAGCGAAGAGGTCACTTAGGAGACCGAGAGCGAGATGAGGAAGAGATATCCCCATCTCATTGAAGGTACGTGTTGTTCTTTTTTTTTAATTCGGGGACCGAATTTCTTTAAGGGGGTAGATTGTAACACTTTGAAAATTCGTTTCGTCTTATTTCACGATAGTTAGCATTGATGCGTGTTTCCATAAAATCCGTAAATTTTATTTCCGTCTCAATCTAGTCAAATTGAGAGAAGTGTTTTATATATATAAATGGGGGTTATTAATTTTAAATTAACAATGGTTCATTTAATTAGAATCTATTTTCCTTAATTACTTTTCCTAATGAGTTTTTGTGAATCTTGTTTAAACTTAGCATTTTTTTTTTGGTATCACATTTTTCTTCTTATCTTTTATTCTCAATTTAGCATTCTTTTTTCTTTTCTTTTCAAAATTAAAAAGGAAATAGAAATTAGAGAAAAGAGAGAGGCATGGTGTGCAATCTCTCTTTCTTTTCTCTTCCCTCTCTCTTCTTTCTCTTTTCTCTCTTGCTGAAAATTTCCAGCAGCTCCAGCAGCAACTACAACACATTCCCACCCTCGTTTTCTTTTCCTTTCATTCCTCTTTGAATTCCATATAAACTCCTACACAAACCTCTCATTCTCACACTCAAAAACCTGAGAAAAATAGCTTTTGGGGGGAGTTTGGAGGCAAGTCTGCACACCTGAGGAAAGAGCTGGAAGTTTGGGTTTTCCTAAGGCTTTTGGGAGGTATTAAACTCAACTAAACACCCCTTTCTTATGGTTTGTAGTATTTTAGCTAAAAATCATGTTTTTATGTGCTTTTTATGATATTAAAAGGAATTTTGTGAAGTATATGATAAGTTGGGAATTTTATGGCTTGGTTAACTCATTTAAGTGCTATTAGAGCTGATCAAACCAAGTTTTCATTTCAGATAACACAAAAATACCCTAAAGTATCGATTTAGTGCTAAATGTTGTGTTTTTTAACTGGTTTTGGGGCTCTGTTGAAATCTGCTTGCACTCTGGTTGCTTCAGAATAAAATTGTAATTACTGGAGCACGTAAACTAGGAGTAGAAAACACACACGAAGCACGGGAGGCAGGCTCCCAACCTGAGCCGCCGAAATATTACTTCTGGCCGTAAATTGCGGCCAGATTGGTGACCTGGGGGTTGAGGTTTTGGTGAGGGGTGTCTGCTGCTATGTGGGGTTTTATGATATGTTTAGTTTTGCAAAACTCTTTCTGTATCAAAATTTGGAGTTAAAATCCTATTTCTCGTATTTTAAATCTTCGCGACACACGTGATACGTGTGTGGGTTTTGGGGTTTCTGCGTATTGCGACGCGTCGAGGTAGTTTCAGACGCTTAATCACACGTTTTAGCGTATCGCGCACACGCACGCTTGGTTTGCGACGCGGGTTTCTAGTTTGACCTTAATGTCATGTTTTTGTGGATTTCAGCTTATGTTTATGATATATTGTGTAATTCTAGGTTCGCAGGCGAGTGAGACGGACGCTACGAAGAAGGGGAAGCAAGTCGTCGGCTACACTTAGCGCGAGACTTCGGTGAGTAGATTTAACATATACGGGGATATCGCCCGCATAGCGTTATGCGTCAGGGCTGATATGACCTTATAGCTATATGTTGCATTTACCCCATTGACCGTCATGGATACTGTTGTTGCATACTGCATTCCCTACTATATGTATGTAAACTTAGAATTGATAGAACACCGCACTATTACTAACGGTTCATGCTGCACGAGCACTAATCTGCATGTTACACACACACCGTTAGTAATTGCCATGACACACTCACTGTAGAATTGCCATGATTATATTGCTGTAGTTCATTTCACATATGATTCGATATGATTGTCATAGAAATTGGGAGCCGCATGATGTCTTTAAAAACTGAAACTATTTTAAAAAGCGGTTTCCCCTTGTACCTATATTATGGCGTGATGTACATAGCACATCGCATTTGATTTACTTATTGGTGTTGGATTTTCATGTGATTTCTGGTTTTGAGGACCGTGGGATTATTTGAGAAAAGATGCACTATTTTAAAACCCGGTTCCTCGTGATATAATATTTTGGTGCGTCTACCACGCGTTTTCTCGGTGCTGAGACGTGTGCTTGAAACCCGATTCGAGGTGTTGGATGATCCGTTTGCGGGTTCATAGTGGACCCGGTATGGTTCCCCTTGGCAAGATGATCGATGGACTTTACCGATTGAGCCTGGAGATGGGTGAGTACCTACCGGTGATTGGTTGGACCTGGCGGTTATCCGGAGGATACCGACCAGAGTCGAGAGATGGATGTGAGATGATCCGTACTGCCGGGGCCGAGGGCCGATACCGCAGACGGAGCCCGTGGGCTGACCCGGACTTACGGAGCCCGATATATGAGGATTTGCGTGTCGATGATGGACACGAGTATTTTATGATATTTTTAGTACCGATGTTGGGCACTCGTGATTCTCAGAGATTTACAGGATTTGAGGGCCGAGGAGAGTGCCGGCGCCTGAGTTTATTTATGATTTGGGTGCAGTTTTGGGGCACCGATTATTTTTCCACGATTGATATTCCGTGTAGATGTTGTTTATCCCATGCTCAGCATTGATTATCATGTATCTCATCCTGTAGTTATTTTACCTGACATAGCACTTACATGATTATTGCACCTACTGCTTGTCGCATATAGATTTTTACCTGCTGGCATATGATAGAGCAGCGCAGTACGTGCATGCTCGCGATTACCTTTATATGTTATCTCTATTCACGAGTTGGCAACTCACCCCCGTTGTGCCACAGTATTTGCAGGTTGCCCATTGGTGTAGTCGCGGCAGGCTGTCTTTTTGCATCTTTTGGGCTACAGATACCAGTATAGTTGGTGCGAGGGCTATTTTGCTATTAGGTGGGTTGTGGTATCTGGTTACTTTTATTATACACTCTTTTGTATCTAGTATCTCCATCTACCATATATGTACTTGACTTAGAGAAAGTGTGAGGACGATGATGTATATTATTTGTAATCTGGTGTCGAGCTCGTGGGAGCCGACTGTTTATATATGCAGTTTATTATTTCTGTGATGTTTTACTTATTGCTCATTCTTCGCTACGGCGTCATATATTACTCTTATGGTGTTGGTTTCCACTGCTGGGTGTGATTGCTTCCGTTTGGGAATGCTTTATTTCACTAGATCTCATTTTTACTTATACCCTGTTTTGTACTCGATTTCGGGGTTACTTTTACAAAGGAAATGATGCCAAAATTATTATAAGGATAATTTAACTTAAAAAAGAACTTTATTGAACTATTAAGGTTTTCTAAATGTTTTAATTGAATGTTTTCAACACTCACTACTTTTAAATGGTTTTGATTTCTGGGTTCGGCTTACTTAGTCGCGTTACGCCTGTAGACGTTGCGTGGTTAAGTGCCGGTCACGAGTCGAAATATTCGGGTCGTGACAAAGTATGTGGTTAGAAATGAAACCATGGGTTAAGTATGAAGACTTAACCCATGTAGAGAATTAACTATGGTAAAGGGTTGGGTTGGGTTAAAGAAATATCTATGCAAAATATCACAAGTCAAAGTCAAAACTTCAAGAAGCTTCTTGAAAGCATGAAAAAGCTTCATGCAAGCTTAACCCTAAACCAAACCCTAACCATATTTAAACTCCACAAAACATGTTGCATTTATAACCCTAACTTGTTACAATATTATATATCACATATACAATATTTATTGTAACAAAATAAAATAATACAATTAACATATATCATATATATATATATCAATGTATTATCCATGTGAGAAAAAGAATCTTTAAGTGAGCTAATATTTGTTAATGTAATATAATATATCAAATATATAATTATACATTAAATTATCCAATCAACACTTGATCCGATAATCCGGCTATTTCACAAATAACCGACTAATATAATCTGTATCAGTTCATCGAATCAACACTTGATCCGATGACTCGGCTATATCACATATACCCGGCCGATATCACATATCGCGAGAATCTAATACGGTATCACATACACGTATTATTCACAGTCCCACACATATCACATATGTGCTCCTACTCTGTTTTGCCTGAGCCAGGAAACCTCTGTGTTGGACTCTAAAGAATCATCAATACGCCGGCAGTAGGTGATGATCATATCAAACACGCACAAGCTGCAAGCGGTCAGCTAAACGTAACAGCCACCCAGGTATTGAGCGATCAGAAAATGAACAAGCTAGCCTGTACATTCTCCTGTGAATCCAACCAATAACACTCCCGTACAGTCCGGTCTCTTCGTATGGTATGTCGCATATCTCGCCTAGGGGTGGTAAACGTCAGACCCCAGTAGCTTGATAAGTCATGTCGATATGAGGTCCATAACAGTTCGGGAAACTACTGATAACACTTACCAGTAAATCTCAGCAACCCTGGCCAGGGATTTCCAGTTATAGCCAATCGAACACAGCGCAACATCAATTCCCTATACCGGGATAGACGAAACCCCTCCTATCGCTCATTGCCTCCATATGATTCGGGACTGTACCCAAAAGCCACCGTTTTGCATGCCCTCTTGGATGTGGTATGATGGAAATCAAAGCACAGTGGGAATCACACAAGACTCTATGACGATCTCGGGTCTAAAGACTAACCTGTACCAGTGTCACCAGAGAACTGCCATCTGACGTGAGGTATAATACCATCTGGGAGTTCTCGGCGAGTCTGTCCAGTATACCCAGTCTCTACTGAGCACCCGTATACCTTCTCTGATGTCAAACACCAATTGATATGGGATCATCCATCGCCCATCATATGGGTCAAGAAGCGCATACTCTGGAGTATCGATGCCCTGTCTCGGTACTCCCATTACTAGGAACATTTGAAAGATGTACTTGGCGACTACATTGTCCCCACTAGTATGATCCGCATCATAGTCCTGGTAGCCAAGTACTCATCCTAAGGGCTTTATCAACATGTAACATAGAGACAATCAGAGTACATGTTAAGATAAAGAGCAACCAGATAGCGTACTATCATGTCGAGCAAGAAAGTCCTCCCTATATATGTTCAAGCATCCACTACAATATACATCACATGTACAGTAATGGCCTCTAGGGCATACATATAACTAACAATCTCCCACTTGCACTAGGGCCATCTGTTGTGGTATCGCATACCCAACAATCAGCTGTGGTTGAAGTATCTCATACTCAACCATCGCATAAAATTCTCTACTGGGAAATAGGCCTTTGTGAGAGGATCCACGCTGTTGTCCTCTGTGTCTGCTCTCCTAACCTCGATCTCCCTGGAGATCAACCATCTCCATGATCAGGCGATACTGCCTAAGAATATATCTGGATTTCTGATGGGACGGGGGTTCCTGGGCAAAAGCCAAATCTCCATTGTCACATAACTGCAGGAACAAAGTTCATCTCATGAACTAGTGTACATCCAGAACATATCTTTGGTAGCATCCTTGGTAGTGATTTATCCTGCCTTTAATCGTCTAGTATGTCATGGTATCTAGCTTAGAACTCTTCCAACATACCGTCCCTCCACTGAGGGTAAAGACAATGCCTGTGACTGACATTCAGTCGTCCTTATCACCCTGGAACCTTTCCAGTGATTCTCCCCAGGGTCGATTGATACCATCTCACTACAACTAGTGAGAATCCTAACATCCTATTAGATCTATCTCATAGATATAAAACTTAGGATTTAGGAGGTATCACTTTGATTCTATATGGAGAATCTATGTGATAAGAGGAGATTGACCGAGCGTAGCATAGGAAACTCCTTCCCTATCAAGAGTATGTCATCCTCGTACAATACGAGGATCACCACCATACTCCCTACTACCTTTTTGTATATACAAGATTCATCTTCCATTTTGATGAAGTCAAACACTTTGACTACTACATCAAAACGGACGTTCCAACTCCGCGATATCTGCTTTATCCCATAAAGCACCTTGCACACGTTTCCGCTGCTCCCACTGTCTACGAAGCCCTCTGGCTGTGTACTTATAGACGCTCTCTTCTAAATCATCATTTAGAAAAGCTTTCATGACACCCAACCGCCAGAAATCATAGTCATGGTATGTAGCAATAGCAAGTAGGATCTGGATGGACTTAAGCATAGCTTTGAAAATCTCAACTTTTCCATGTACACCAAGTAACCTTCTCAAGATAAACTTGCTCCTGATGGAGATTTAACCCATCAGATAAAGCAACCAAAGTCCATACTTTGTTGGTGTATAAGGATTCCATGTCAGATCACTAGTCATCCAGCCATTCTTATAGAGTCCCACTCCTGATGGCCTGCTCGAAACAAGTTGGGTCATCATCTCATGATGCAATCCTCGCTCCTACTGTCAAAGAGAAAACCGAAGTATCTCTCAGGTGGGTGAGGAACCCTACTAGATCAGCGGAGAGGCTGAGGTTCGTTGGAAACTATTGAATCCTTCGAGTTTACCAAATCATCAGCTGCAGTTTGTATAGCTGGAACTCTTTCCAGTTCTACCTCATGACCACTAATTTCTTCACGAGAAATACCCTTTCACAAAGGTGGCATGCTGAGAAACAAAATATCTTTTGTTCCTCGGTTTGGTAGAAGATATTCCCTTGCGAATGCTTGGGATATCCAACAAACTTTCACAGAACTGACCTTGCCTCGAGCTTGTCCGGATTTTGCTTTTAGGCATAGGCTGGACAACCCCAAATCTTAACTTACTTAAGATATGGGCTCTTCACATTCCATATCACATATGAAGTGGTAGGCATCTGACTTGATTGGAACCTTATTCAATAGGTATGCAGCTTCGCAAGTGCATAACTCCCAAAAGGAAATAGGAAACTCAGTAATACCCATCATAGAACGCACCATATCTAATAGGGTGTGATTGCTCTGCCCCGATACACCGACGTGCTGTGGTGTATACGGAGGAGTAATGCTGAGAGAGAGAGAATCTCATTCTCCTTTAGAATAGTCCAGGAATCCCGTGCTCAAGTATTCTCCTCCCTGATCACATCAAAGGACATAATACTTATACTCGTTTTGGTTCTGTACTTCTAACTCATATTCATTGAATTTCTCAAAAGGTTTAAACTTGTGTTTCAACAGGAACTTATGTCCGAACCTTGAGAGATAATCAGTCAATGTAATAAAGTACAAAGAACCAGTCCTGGCATGTGTAGACAGGGGACTTACATACATCATTATGTATCAATCCTAAGGGTTCACTAACTCTTTCTCTGTTTCCAATAAACAGAGCCGTGGTCATCTTATCTTTGTGACATGGCCGGCAAGTTTCACAAGATGTAAATTCAAACAAATTTAAATATGCATCTCTATGCAACTTAGCTAGTCGGGTCGCATTGATATGACCTAGTCTACAATGCCTCAAGAAGGATTTGTTCATTTCTGAACTCTTCCTCTTGTGTGTGTTCTGTACGTTAAGAACTGTAATTTGATTTAGAACGTATATGTTTTTAGATAACGTGCCTGAACCGATCAACTCTTGATATAGGAAATGTTCAAAACATTATCCAACAATACAAAATTATATCCTTCTTTACTAATAAAGAAACTGATATGATGTTGTATATCAGGTTCGGTATCTAATAACATTTGTTCAAAATCAATGTATTCTGGTAATACAGGGTGACAACTGCCAACAGACTTAGCTTGCAACAATTGCACCGTTTCCAACTCTTGAAACTTATCATCCATTCTCAGTTCTCTACCTATCTATAGCCCATGTAACAGATTACATATGCGGGATCCTGATCCGATATCTCATACCCTGGATGTAAAATATACTGAGAAACAGTTCTCTGTAATGAACACACCCGAAGAAGATGTATCAGCATGCACTTTCTTTGTTTGGGTGGCACGGGAATTCTGGTATTCCCTAATTTCCTGCTCGGTCTTATAACAATTATAAGTTGGAGCGGTATCAATGTTCCCTAGCACAGTATAACAAGCGGGTTCGGTCAATATATCCGTATTATTATCTTGATTAAAGCATGACATGGTCGCTACCTGGAGAGAGAGAAGAAAACACTCAGCGTATGCTCTTGCAAGATTTGATTGGTTATTAATATATCTAATCAGGATGTCTCCCCACCATTTTAGTCAAATCTTCCTTCAAAACCTAAAAGGAAAGACTAGCAGGGATTAATTACACGCTACAAGTTCGCCAATTTTTCAGCCAGGCTAGTGCCGGTACTTTGAGGGAGATTTCCCATGCTTTCGCACGGACCTAATTAAAGTAAACCCCATTTTCCCAGAAGCATAACCCCGTTGACACCTTTCTAGACACCTACTTGATCGGCTAATTGTAATGTGTAAAAGTCTCCTAGGAGTAACTCTTACTCGCAGCGGGTATCGAGATCCAACCATCTCATAGAAGGTATGCAATCTCATTGCAAATTTCAACTCTTGAAAAACCCAATAATATTTTGCCTCGAGGGATCTATGACCTTGACAAGGTCAACAAACCATAGACCGCAAGTCAAATTCAACCCGTCATTTCCCGATTGAATTAAACCCACCAGCATGACCCTTGACAAGGTCAACAAAGTTACACGACTACCCTAACTCAATCGCATCAAATGCTTTTGCAGATAAGCGTAAATAGCTACCGCACACTACGCCTTGACAAGGTCAACAAATGCAGCACGAATACTATGAAGTACTTATCTGAAAAGACGGAGGGCTACGTCAGGTTTTTAAGAAAACCCTTTGCGTAATGAACATGATATCATCGTAGAATCAAATGATTTAAATGGAGTGTTTTTGAGTCTTTTACTAGTTTTGCTAAAGAGGTCACTCTCGATGAAGGGATCTCGGCTTTTTCCTTATCGAATAAGGTGCAGGATATTCACAATACCATTATGTAAAGCAAAAGCTAGAAAAGCAATCAAAAGACAAAACTGAGGGTTGTAGCATCTGCCAGTTATTGCTAAAGAGGTCACTCCCGGTGAAGGGATCTCGGCTCTTTCCTTATCGAATAAGGCGCTGGATGTTCTACATGGAACACCGCTATGCAAAGCAAGAACTAGAGCTACCTGTTTTTGAAAATTCGATTCCACAATATCTTTAGGTTTCTTTTAGTTTCATTAATCTCATTAATGAAGTCCCATTTTATCATGCTTCAAAAGCATCGGATATGAAACGGAATCAACAATATATAATATATATCTCATATATATAATATAAACATTCTTCTCAGGCAGTAATATGATCTCATCACAGAACATTGCAGCAGAAGAATATATATGAAATATTGGATATACTAGGAGGTCCGTGTTTTAATAAGAGCCTGTATAAAACACGGATTCCACGGTCGTGATGAATAGCCAAACCCATATCCCTAGACCCCTACGAGAGTGGCAAGTAACCCTGCCAGTTCTATAATTAGGAGACCCGGTCTCGACTCCACAAGATGGTCTCCCACTTGACCCTAAAACCCGGTTACTTATGCTCCCCGCCTTGGGTCTAACCTAATGCGGAAAAGTAAATAATATACAATGGTGCCATCATCCTCAGCCCGGAAGTGCCCCAATAAAAGAATATTACATACAATGAATTTTACATGAATGAAAAAGAAAAACTCTCATCTCACATAAAACCCCAGGCTATTCAAAACACGACGATCCAATATAACATATTACAGCAACACATAATATCACATATCATCAATTTAAGTAAATATGCGTATTCTAATTGTCGTTGATGTATAGCAATGAAACCGGCGATACACCACATATTACACTTATGGTCGCATAAAAGAAAGTATAAAACTACAACAGATGGAATCTGCAACCTCCTTAGACATCGCATGCCTAACCAAATGAATTCCTTAGACATCTCATGCCTAACAATTATAAACCCCGTATTTTAGTCTCGATCTCGAAAACACTTTTCAATATCGAGTCGGGCAATTCAACAAGATTCCCGACATCCTGATCGAATGCTCGTCGAAAACTTTAGTAGACGGCCGCACCCCCGATGCCATCGACGAAGTGCACTAAGGCGGAACACCGCTGCCGCGAGCACCCGAACGGATGCTTTTGGCGACGGGGTTCTCCTACAATCACTTGGTCGGGGCTATGGAGCATGGCTATCTATTAAGTTTACCTGGTGAGTATCCGCGTACGCTACGAGATTGCGATGGACTTATGATTGCATCAAAATCCCGTGGCAACCGATCATCTGAGAATAAACTGCTTGATTTATAACATTCAAATTAGTTATCTCATAACTACTTGTGGATTCCAAATATTGTAACACATTCCAGATAAATAGACAATGTTAAACTTTCCGATCGAATAAAAAAACACCCAAGATATCCCAAATAGCTCAATACTTGAGCGGAGTTCAAAAAATCCCAGAACATGTCACAGCCCCAATGAACCAGCCGTAGAAGGATCAAACCAACGCCTCACATGTGGCAATGCTAAACTACCACAAACCCTAGGGTTCAAGTGGCAGTTTTGATGGCCACATAATCGAGTTAAGGTTACGTTCTTCTAGAGGGTCCACAGATACGCTTGCATGATTTTCCAGAAGTTTCAAACTCATGAAAAAATCCAACACTTGAAAATTTTCCGTCATGGGAAAAAGTGAGTTATTGATATCCATTCGAACATTTTAACACGTTCTAAATTACCCAAAAAACTAAATGATGTTAAACATTCCGATCGAATCAACGAATACAAAAGATCTCCAGAAAACTCAACACTTGAGTAGAATTAAAAATTCCCAGAAGCATGCAAAAGTACCCAAGAATCATACCCTGAAGTATTATCCCCTGATACCCTAAGTTGGCCGCGGAACCGCCGCCAAATGCATGGTTTGGCCGCGGTTCCGCGGTCTCTTGAAGGGGGCATGGGTCCGTACTTCACAATAATTCTTATAATTCTCTGCTTAATTTTCTGAGTATTTTTAATACAGAAAAATCAACATTTTAAAAAAATTCTAGAGAAAGGGTAAAACACGATGTTTCGGAATTCGATCAGACTTTAAATTTCGTCTAGATGACGCCTAAAGCTCTAGCTTGGCTCTGATACCACTGTAGGGTTACTATGCACTAGAACAAGATTCTACAAGGCATGAACCATGCCAAAATCAAAAAATTCAAGTGCCGAACAACCCTAACCAAGATCGTAGATTAGAGATTAGGCGAAACAATGAGCAAGTAAACAACTTTACTTCTAAGAGTTTGGGATTACAATCTTTGTAGTCCGTTCCTTCGCTTCATAAGCTCCGTGTTGAGGTCCCTTCACCGCGATCATCATGTACCCGTACTCTAGAGAGGCTCCATGAAGAGAAAGATGCAAGCTTGCTTTCGATCTTCAATAACTAAGATGATCTACCTTGAAGAAACTCAAACCCAAGCTCTTGCTTTGCTAATCAAGTATTAGCAAAGAAAACACCCTAATCTAAGTGGCAAGAATAGATGAGGATGATGAAGTAGGAATTTAGCTCTCATTTGTTTTCAATTACTCATTCATTTTCATCACATATGAAAAAGCTAGAAAGCTTTTTATCAAAAAGGAAGAAGAAGAAGAAGCAAATCAATTAGTGATGAATAATGAATCAAGTGGATGGTTAGAAATGCAACCATGGGTTAAATATGAAGACTTAACCCATGTAGAGAATTAACTAGGGTAAAGGGTTGGGTTGGGTTAAAGAAATATCTATGCAAAATATCACAAGTCAAAGTCAAAGGTTCATGCAAGCTTAACCCTAATCCAAACCCTAACCATATTTAAACTCCACAAAACATGTTGCATTTATAACCCTAACTTGTTACAATATTATATATCATATATACAATATTTATTGTAACAAAATAAAATAATACAATTAACATATATCACATATATATCGATGTATTATCCAAGTGAGAAAAAGAATCTTTAAGTGAGCTAATATTAGTTAATGTAATATAATATATCAAATATATAATTATACATTAAATTATCGAATTAACACTTGATCCGATAATCCGGCTATTTCATAAATAATCGACTAATATAATCTGTATCAGTTCACCGAATCAACACTTGATCCGATGACCCGGCTATATCACATATACCCGGCCGATATCACATATCGTGAGAATCTAATACGGTACTACATACACGTATTATTCTCCGTCCCGCACATATCACATATGTGCTCCTACTCTGTTTTGCCTGAGCCAGGAAACCTCTGTGTAGGACTCTAAAGAATCATCAATACGCCGGCAATAGGTGATGATCATATCAAACACCCACAAGCTGCAAGCGGTCAGCTAAACGTAACAGCCACCCAGGTATTGAGGGATCAGAAGATCAACAAGCAAGGCTGTACATTCTCCTGCGAATCCAATCAGTAACACTCCCGTACAGTCAGGTCTCTTCGTCTGATATGTCGCATATCTCGCCTAAGGGTGGTAAACGTCAGACCCCAGTAGCTTGATAAGTCATGTCGATATAAGGTCCATAACAGTTTGAGAAACTACTGATAACACTTACCAGTACATCTCAGCAACTCTGACCAGGGATTTTCAGTTATAGCCAATCGAACACAGCGCAACATCAACTCTCTATACCGGGAGAGACGAAACCCCTCCTATCGCTCATTGCCTCTATGTGATTCGGGACTTGTAACATCTCAAAAAAATAAAATATTATTTTTGGGAATTTTTATAATTTAATATTATTTTTAATGAATATTTTAATATTTTGGTATAATTAAATACCGATAAATTGGGGGGAAATTTTGAAAATTATAGAGATTACTAAAAGAGGGTGTTTTATGTGAATTATGCAATTTTTAAGTTTTTATGATTAATTATATGCTAATTTAGTGCTAATCGCGATTAAAAATCCCTAATCGGATTTTTAGCATATTTGTGCAAAACATGCACCATATCTTTTTTTTCACTTGTTACATATTCTTATGGCTTTCCTACATGTTTTATTATGGCATTCTTGCATGGTTGTTAATTAGAGAGTGAGAAAAAGAAAAGAAAAAGGGAAAGAATAGAATAATGGGTATAGGTGAGAGAGAGAAAGGTGAGGGTGTGTTGACTTGGCCATTCCTCTTCATTCTTCACTCATTCCTCACCCTCCTCCTGCTGCTGCTGCTGCTGCCCTCTCTCTCCTCTTCATTTCCTCAAAATACTCCATGCTAAGAACTCAAAACCCCATCCTCATTTCACAAAAATGATGCACAAGCTCAAGGGAAACAAATTGGACCAAGAAAGGAATGGTTTTGGACACTTGGGGCAACTCAAGAATTTTCTTGAGTTGCCAAATGAGGTATTTTCTGAACCACTAGCTTATTTTTCCTATTGCTTTCACATCCATGTTAACTTTAAACCGATATAGTAATGTTTAGTGAGGGTATGAAAATTCTAGTTAGGGTTATTGGAAATTGAGAGTTGTGGTGAGCAATTAAGCTCAGTAGAGGCCATACAAACCCCCTAGTGCTAGAATTAAGACCTAAACCAGAGACTAGAAACCCGGAATACGGATTTAGAAATGCCGATATCAGAAAAACTGTGATTCTATGAAGGTTAAATGGAATCTGCTATCATCCCGATACTCTGAAAATTATTTTGCATGGACAGTGATACATGCAGGCACCTAGGAAGCTACCACCAAAACCCTAGCCCCTAATTCCCAACCATGGCCGCAGATTTATTCCTTCTGGCCGCAATTCGCGGCCAGAGCAGGTTAGAAATGGTCCGTTTTTGTTCTAGGGCCTTATCTCCAGTAAATTAGACCCCTGACATGTGCAAAATTGTCCAATTTGACCTAGGGTAGAATCTGGAGCCTGTTTCCTAAGTTGCTGTTTTGATTCGAGTTTTCGTTTCTCGTATTTTGAATTCTAGAATTGCGTATTTGTATTTTACCTCGATTACTTAGCGTTTATACGACGATATCGAGGATTGTTGATGGTTTTGAAAGCGTAGTCCATAGGTTCTAACCTATAGGCCTTAGCGCGTTGTTTGGTTTTCTCGATGTGATTTTAAGATTTATTTGCGATTGTGTTATCTTATAGATACCTTCTCGAGGGCTTCATACGATGAACAAGATGAAGGAGACATCGACACCAACATACAGGATGCAGGGTGAGTAGATTATATCTACGAGGGAAGTCGGGTGGATAGCGTATAGCACCCCCGCTGTTCGATATTTAGTATAGTATATATGTACTATTTATGCTAGCTTATAATGTGTCGTGGATAATTGAGATGAGATTAGGTGTACTATGGTTAGATTAGGGCGTAGAAGTAAACTAGTATAGTTCCTAGTTGCGAACCCTAGAATAGGTTTACACCCACACGCACACACATGCATATTCGTTATACATATACCTAGATGACGAGGATAGTGTATGATATTTTGGGATGAGTCGATGAGATTGGGCATAGTGCCATGAGATCGGAGATATGATGTGACTCGGATTTGGGATACGACAGGTGATTTTAGCGGGCCTTTAGACGTGTGTTTCACACACGCATTTATACTTATATAGAGGGTATCGATTTGTACTAGACTAAGATTAGTACCCAGATCATGTGATATGATGATAAGGATACCTGATAATTGATGAGAGGAATGTGATATTGACCCGTACCCAGCTTTTAGGATGCCGTATTATGATTTACCGTACGAGCTTCATATTGATGATAGATCGGCACACATGACTCGAGGATGTCATATGATATTGTATCGTACGCGGTACCTTTGAGGCGGGATCACCGAGTATTATATTTATATATACATATGTTTTGACTCAGATTTAGGTGGTTTCCATACCCCTCCGGATTGACTTGTTAGTCAGAGCTGTAGTTTTGCGAGTAGATGTTAGGCTGGGCCGATATCATACCTATTTCAAAAACTAACGAATCGGGAGTATTTTAAAGACAGGCAAAGGAATTCTACGGATATTTTCAAAAGACGCATCCTTTCTTAAAACACCGTAGCCCTTATTATCCAAAAAACCACGACTCGTCTTCTTTCAAATGGCAAAACAGTATGACATAGGTATATTGATGTCGATATTGCACTGTTGTGTTATTATTCATTTTCCACATATTCTTGCTTTTCGCATCGCATTGCATGTTTAAATATGTTATTGTTATATCAAAACCATGCTGTTAGGACACCAGCACCATTATCGATGATGCATAAGTTCCACGTACACCTGCTTGCCGGCTCACACACTTCATCATCGATAATTGCCATGTCACTACAGAGTAGGATTATTGCATCAGGATGTGACTCCTTGCATGACATACTTGCGTACACACAAATTGTACCCCCATATTTACACATAGATAGATGATTCTGGCTTGATTGGATATTTGGGGACCGCAAGATACTCTTTAAAACTGATTCATTTTGAAAGAGCGGTTTCCCTCCATATTTGCATATTACTATTCCATGTTGCATGATATACTGATATGCTTACATTTGTTTTACTTGTCGCATACATCATGCTTTTGATTAGACGCATTAAGATATGTTGTTTCCATGATATTTCTGGATTTGGGAACCGTGGGTATTTCAAAGAGAGTATGTAATTGTTTTAAAAACCCGGTTATCCTTGATATGATATTTCAGTGCGTCCACCATGTGTTTTCTCGGTGCTGAGAGCGACATGTGAAACCCGATTCGAGGAGGCGGATGAGGCCGATTGCGGGTACATGTTGGACCCGGTATGGTTCCCCGGGGCGAGAAATATTTTTCATGGAGCAGACGATGAGCCTGGCAGGGTGGCTAGTACCTACCGGTGATTGTATTTGAGCTCGGCGGATATCCGGAGGATACCGACCGAAGTTGAGAGATGATGTGGGCCGATCAGGACTGACGGAGCCTTATATATATGAGGATTTACGTGCCGATGCTAGGCATAGTTTTCATGATGTTTTCGAGTGTCGATGCTAGACACTCAGGTTCCATGATTTGATATTTCGCGAGCGACACATGTTGATTTACATCCTCATACTTCCATGCATATGTTTATGATATTTACATGTGTGACGCTTATTGTCATTGGGTGACACGTGGACGATTTCCACATACATATATTGACATTGATTACATTGATCATACCTCATATTTATGATATATTGCTATCTGAGGCGCTGACACGAGCTTTTGGTACTACACTTATGTATAGATGTTTACCCTAGCCACCTTATCATGCTTCAGACTTATTCATTTGAGATTTATATACGTATTGATCGTATTGACCTAGGATTGTGTCATACATACGATTTCTGCTCTACGATGTTTTCTATTCACGAGTTGGCAACTCACCGCCGTTGTGCCACAGTTCTTGCAGGTTTTGCCGTACAGGTTTCATTGCAGCTTTTCTGGCACACTGCTTCTCTTGCGAGTGATTTGCTTTGGTAGGTGGGTTCTTTTGCATCAGAACAACCATTGTACCTGTATTATTCAGTTGTATCTAGTATTCCATCAACCAAACTTGTATATTGTTTCAGACTTAGAAAACCAGTTATGTATTATTTCGGTCTTAGAGTCGCGCGTTGTAGTATTATGATTTTTATGCTGATTTTGAGTTCTTTTTGAGTTTTGATCCTCGCCCTTTGGCGTTGTATATTATATTGCTTGCATGGTTATGACCGTCGATTGACGAAGAGCCAGCTCCCGCTTGGGGATGCCTTTTATCATTGTGTATATATTATTCTTGTTGTACCCCGTTCGGGGCCATTATTTACAAAGGAAACTCTGGCGAAATTTTCAGAAAAGAATATAGATTTTAAAAATGCATATTCGGCTTACTTATTTAAAAACCTTGTTTTTAAAATATGTTTTCCTTACTTCTTAAAATCTAGTTTTCTTATTTATTCCTTAAAATGGTTTTAGATTTTTGGGTTTTTGGCTTACTTGAATTAGATGGGGTCCTATAGACTTCATATGATTCAAGTGCCAGTCACGTACTATTTCGGGCCGTGACAAAATTGGTATCAGAGCGCTAGGTTAACCTTAGTTCAAGTCTAAGTTTGACTATGCGGAGCCTAGAGCGTTTATATATATATGGAACTTAGGCTTGACCTTACGGAACTTAGACTTAGTCGAGAGGGTATTATACCCGAACTTTCGTCACGTAGGATGACCCTTGGTTGATAGAGTAGGTGTTAGTTGTATGTATGCCCTAGAGGCCAGTATTGTACACATGATGTATATTATATTGGATGCTTGGACATATATAGAGATGACTTTCTTGCTCGATATGATAGTATGCTATCTGGTTACTCTTTATCTTAACATGTACACTAGTCTCTTTAAACTGTCTTATGGTTACATGTTGGTAAAGCCCTTAGGATGTGTACTTGACTACCTGGACTATGATGCAGATCATACTAGTGGGGACATGGTAGTCCATAAGTACATCCTTCAAGGTCCCTAGTCGTGGGTGTATCGAGACGGGGCATCGATATACCAGAGTAGACTAGCGTATACGCTTCTCGACCCATGAGATGGGCGATGGATGATCCCATATCCATTGGTGTTTGACATCAGAGATGGTGTACGGGTGCTCAGTAGAGACTGGGTACACTAGACGGACTCGCCGAGAACTCCCAGATGGTATTATACCTCACGTCAGATGGCAGTTCTCAGGTGACACTTGTGCAGGTTAGTCTGTAGACCCGAGATCGTCATAGAGTCTTGTGTGATTCCCACTGTGCTTTGATCTCCACCTTACCACGTCCATGAGGGCGTGCAAAACGGTGGTCTTTGGGTACAGTCCCGAGTCACATGGAGGCAATGAGCGATAGGAGGGGTTTCGTCTCTCCCGGTATTGGGGGTTGATGTTGCGCTGTGCTCGATTGGCCGTAACAGGGAAGTCCCTGGCCAGGGCTGATCAGAGATTTGCTGGTAAGTGTTACCAGTAGTTTCTTGACCCGTTATGAGCCTCACATCGGCATGACTTATCGGTTATTGGGGTCTGACATTTACCACCCCTAGACTTGATATGCGACGTATCAGACGAACAGACCGGACTGTACGGTAAGTGTTACTGGTTGGATTCACAGGAGTGTGAGCGGGCTAGCTCGTCGATCTTCTGATCGCTCAATACCCGGATGGCCGTTACGTTTAGCAGACCGCTTGCGGCTTGTGGGTGCTTGATATGATCATCATCTGCTACTGGCGTATTGACGAGTCTTTAGAGTCCTACACAGAGGTTTCCTGGCACAAGCGAAACGAAATAGGAGCGCATATGAGATATGTGCAGGAGCGAGAATAATGCGTGTATGTGATACCGCATTTCATTCTCGCGATAAATGTTTCGATTGGTTATATTCGATATGACCTAGTTATCGAATCATTGATTCGATAAATCGATACATTGAATACTAGTCGGTTATGTGCGACATGACCGGATCATTGAATCAAATGTTGATTTAATGATTTAATGTATAATTATATATATTTGATATATTACTTTGCATTAACTAGTATTGGTTCACTTTATATGGATTTTCTCACTTGATGTGCAAGTTGTATATGTGATATACTTTTGTGCGCATATTTGTATCATGTTTGATGATACTTGATCATTTGGTTAAGTGTGAAGAATTAAACCATGGTTAAATGATAATTAGGGTTTTGCCTTATCATTTATTTGTTCATTTCTTTATTTATTTCATTGGATAAATGAAAATAAAATGGTTTGTTTTTGTCATGAAGCTTGTTGAAGCTTCATGAAGCTTTGACCAAGGAGACCATTTTGTCTTCATGCTTAACCCTAACCCATCCACTTACCATGGTCTATTCTCTACACATAACTCTAGTTAGAATATGATAAGTATGGTTTTCTTTTTCATTTTAAGATATACTTGTCATATTCTTTTCTTCTTCTTGACCTTCTTCTTCAAGAAAGAAACCTTGATGCCATCAATGGCAACTTGATTTCTAAAGTGAGAAATCCAATTCTAAAGTGAACCCACCTCCTATTTCTTCACCCTCTACCTCTTGCCAAGTTGTTTTGGGTGTTTTCTTCACAAGTTTCTCAACTTGGTGAAGTTGGAGCTTGAACTTGTGCAACCTCGACGTAGATCATCTTCGGCACGAAGCCGACGACCCATTCCGCTCATTTCTTCGATGAAGCCGATGCGAGAGTCCGAGATCCAACTAGGACAGCGAGAGGACGCCTACGTGGAGCTTAGGAAGTGGAGAAACGGATCTACAAAGGTTGTATTTCCATTCTCTTAGTAAAGTAGTTTACTAGTTGCATCTTTCACCCAGACATCTAGCTAACGATCCGTAGTCTAGGGTTTCTCGGCACCGTAATTTTTGAAACGGGCATGGTTGATGCCTTGTGAGACCACTATAAGGTGCCTAGGAACCTTTCACTGGTATCAGAGCCTAGCTAGAGCATTAGGCGAAGTCTAGACGGAGTTTGAAGTCCGAACGAACCGAAACCCTAACTCACAAAATGCTCTCTGTACATTTTCTAAAATCTGGGATTTTTCCAAATAAAAATATGCAGAAAAATCAGCAGGTGATTCTAAGAGTTACTGTGAAATTCGACAGCCCAAATCCACCAAGACGCCGCGGTTCCGCGGCATGAGCATGGCTCATGCGGCGGTTCCGCGGCCGTACGGCCTCATTAAACAAAGAATTCTGCACAGTAATTCTTAGTTTCCAGTGCTGGTTTTCCTGGGAATTTTTAAAATTTATTCAAGAGTTGCATTTTCTGGGGTTGTTTTGGAGCTTCGATAGTTCGATCGGATTATCAAATTTCGTCTATGTGTATTTCCGGATAATTTTTAGAATATGTTAAAAAGTTCGACCGGATATAAATACTCAATTTTTCCCCTGTCGGGAAATTTCCAAGTGTTGGATTTTTCAGTAGTTTAACGACGTTCTAAGTAGTGCAAGTAACGCGATGGACCCTCTAGAAGACAACAAACCTTAACTCGATTATGTGACCGTCTTGAACTGCCCTTTGAACCTTCGGGTTTGGGGCAGTACGGCGCGCCACATGTGAAGCGTTGGTTTGACCCTTCTACGGCTGGACCGTTGGTACTGAGGCACGAACTGAATGTTGTTAGACTTATTTCATGTGTTGAGCTGTATCGGGAAAACTTGGGTATTCGACTGTTCGATCGGAAAGTTTAACATTTTCTGTTTATCTGGAATGTGATATAATAATTGGAATTCACAAACAGTTATGAGATAACTGAATGAATGTTGTAAATCTAGCGGTTTAGTTTCACTTGATATTGAAAAGAGTTTTCGATAATGAGACTAAAATGCGGGGTTTATAACTGTTAGACATGTGATGTCTAAGTATTTCATTTGATTAGGCATGTGATGTCTAAAGAGGTTGCGGATTCCAACTGTTGTAGTTGTACACTTTCTTTTCTATGACCGTAAGTGAAGTATGTTCATATCGCCGGTTTCGTTGCTATACGTCAACGACAATTGGGGTATGCATACTTACTTACGTTGATGACATATGATGTTATGTGTTGCTGGATATGTTATATTGGATCGTCGTGTTTGAATAGCCGGGGGTTTTTATGTGAGATGAGTGTTTTTCATTTTCATTCATGTAAAAACTTGTATGTAATATTCTTTTATTTGGGGCACTTCCAGGTAGCGGAAGTCGTCACCTTTTGTATATTATTTACTTTTCCGCATTAGGATAGACCCAAGGAGGGGAGCATAAGTAACCGGGTTCTGGGGTTCAGTGGGAGACCAACTCGAGGAGTCGAGTCCAGGTCTCCTAACCCTAGAATTGCAGGGTTGCTTGCCGCTCTCGTAGGGGTATAAGGGTGTGGGATTAGCTATTCATCACGACCGTGGAATCCGTGTTTTATACTGGCTCGTATTGAAAACACGGACGTCCTAGTATATCCAATATTTCATATGTTTCTTCTGCTACGATATCTGTGATGCGTTCATGTGATGTTCTGTGATGGATACAGTATATAGTATATATGATATATTATATAGACGTTACTTATGTTTTACACCCGCACAAGCCCTGCCCTGCTCTGCCGTTAGTTACCTAACCTAACGGTGCACGAGGGGACATCGAGGCGAATGCGGATGGCATAAGTGTACGTCGTATTTATCTGTGATGTTTAGGTAATTAAATAATGGGACTTCATTAATGTGATTAATGAAAGAAAGAAACCTAAGATGTTGTAGAATCAAATTTTAAACAAAACAGGTAGCTACAGTTCTTGCTTTGCATAGCGGTATATATGATATACCCTGCACCTTATTCGATGAGGAAAGGACCGAGATCCCTTCACCGGGAGTGACTCCTTTAGCAATAACTGGCAGATGCTACACACTCGGTTTGGCTTTGATTGCTTTTAAGAGTTTTTGCTTTGCACAGTGATATATATGATATATCCCGCACCTCATTCGACGAGGAAAGGGCCGACGATCCCTTCACCGGGAGTGACCCCTTTAGCAAAACTAGAAAAGCCTCAAAATCACTCCATTTTTAAAACTTCATTTGATTCTACAACGATATCAAGTTCATTACGCAATAGGTTTTCAGAAAAACCTGTCGTAGCCCTCCGTCATTTCAGATAAGAACTGTTTAGTATTCGTGCTGCGTTTGTTGGCCTTTGTCAAGGCGTAGTGTGCGGTAGCTGAATAGTGCTTATCTGCTTATGCATGTGATGCAGATTGTTTCAGGGTAGTCGTACGACCTTGTTGGCCTTTGTCAAGGGCCGTGCGGGTGGGTTTGATTCAATCAAGAAATGACGGGTTGAACTTGACTAGCATCCTGTGATTTGTTGCCCTTTGTCAAGGTCATAAGACACTAGGGGCAAAATATTATCGGGAATTTCAAGTGTTGAAATTTGCAATGAGATTGCATACCTTCTATGAGATAGTTGGATCCCGATACCCACTGCGAGCAAGAGTTACTCCTGGGAGAGTTTTGCACATTGCAATTAGCCGATCAAGTAGGTGTCTAGAAAGGTGTCAACGAGGTTACGCCTCTGGGAAAACGAGGTTTACATTAATTAGGTTCGTGCGAAAGCACGGGGGACCTCCCTCAAAGTACCGACACTGGCCTGGCTGAAAGATTGGCGAACTTGTAGTGTGTAATTAATCCCGGCTAGTCTTTTCCTTTTAGGGTTTGAAGGAAGATTTGATAAAAATGTAGGGTTCCTAGGCATCCTAATGAGGTCTCACAAGGCATCAACCATGCCAATTTCAAAATTTACGGTGCCGAGAAACCCTAAACTACGGATCGTTGGCTAGATGTCTAGGCGAAAAACAAACTAGTTAACACTTAACTACAAGAATACGGAAATACAACCTTTGTAGATCCGGTGCTCCACCTCCATAGCTCCGCAATGAAGTCCTCTCGCTGTCCAAAACAAATTCCGGGCTCTAGCGTCGGCTTCATCGGAGAATAGGCGAGCTAGGTCGTCGATGTCCATGTCGAAGATGATCTACGTCGAGGCATCGATAGATCAAGCTCCAACTTCACCAAGTCAAGAAACTTGTGAAGAAAACACACTCTACTACTTGGCAAGAGGTAGAGGATGAAGAAATAGGAAGTGGGTAAACTTTAGAATTGGATTTCTCACTCTTTTTCTCACTTTGCCATTAAAGCTTTCAAGCTTTTTCTTGAAGTGAAGAAAAAGAAGAAGATGAAGAATATGATAAGTGTTAATTGAAAAAGGAAAAGAAAATCAAACCTTATCATATTCAAACCATGGTTTAGTGTAGAGAATGAATCATGGTTAAATGGAATGGTTAGGGTTAAGGATGAGACAAAAATGGTGACTTAGTCAAACCTTCATGAAGATTCAACAAGCATACAAATCAAGCCACCATTTTCATTTCTTTTGCCAAAAAGAAATAAATAAACAAATGAATAAATGGATATGAAAATCAAAACCCTAGTGAGCATGTATCAGTAAACATGATACAAACTTGTGTACAAAAGTATATCACATATACAATGTGCACAATCCAAGTGAGAAAATCCATTTAAAGTGAACCAATACTAGTTGATGCAAAGTAATATATCAAATATATAATTATACATTAAATCATTAAATCAACACTTGATTTAACGATCCGGTCATGTCGCACACAACCGACTAGTATACAATGTATCGGCTTATCGAATCAATCCTTGATCCGATAACTAGGTTATATCGCATACAACCTATCGATACATTCATCGCGAGAATGGAATACGGTATCACATACACGTATTATTCTCGGTCCTGCACATATCTCATATGCGCTCCTATTTCGTTTCGCTTGAGCCAGGAAACCTCTGTGTAGGACTCTAAAGACTCGTCAATACGCCGGCAGCAGGTGATGATCATATCAAACACCCACAAGCCGCAAGCGGTCTGCTAAACGTAACGGCCACCCGGGTATTGAGCGATCAGAAGATCGACGGGCAAGCCCGCTCACACTCCAGTGAATCCAACCAGTAACACTACCGTACAGTCCGGTCTGATCGTCTGATATGTCGCATATCTCGCCAAGGGGTGGTAAACGTCAGACCCCAATAGCTCGATAAGTCGTGTCGATATGAGGTCTATAACAATTCGAGAAACTACTGGTAACACTTACCAGTAAATCTCAGCAACCCTGGCCAGGGATTTCCGGTTATAGCCAATCGAACACAGCGCAACATCAACCCCCTATACCGGGAGAGACGAATCCCCTCCTATCGCTCATTGCCTCCATGTGACTCGGGACTGTACCCAAAAACCACTGTTTTGCACGCCCTCCTGGACGTGGTAAGGTGGAAATCAAAGCACAGTGGGAACCACACAAGACTCTATGACGATCTCGGGTCAACAGACTACTCTGTACCAGTGTCACCAGAGAACTGCCATCTGACGTGAGGTATAATACCATCTGGGAGTTCTCGGCGAGTCCGTCCAGTGTACCCAGTCTCCACTGAGCACTCGTATATCATCTCTGATGTCAAAAACCAATGGATATGGGATCATCCATCGCCCATCTATATGGGTCGAGAAGGTATACACTAGTCTACTCTGGTATATCGATGCCCCGTCTCGATATACCCATGACTAGGGACTTTGAAGGATGTACTTATGGACTACCATGTCCCCACTAGTATGATCCGCATCATAGTCCAGGTAGTCAAGTACAGATCTTAAGGGCTTTACCAACATGTAACAGGGAGACAATCAGTGTACACGTTAAGGTAAAGATCAACCAGATAGCATACTATCATGTCGAGCAAGAAAGTCCTCCCTATATATGTCCCAGCATCCACTACAATATACATCCTATGTATAGTAATGGCCTCTAGGGCATACATATAACTAACAATCTCCCACTTGCACTAGGGCCATCTGATAGCAGTGGTTGCAGTATCTCATACTCAACCATCCCATAAAAGTCTCTCTCTGGGAACAGGCCTTTGTGAGTGGATCCGCTGTGTTGTCCTCTGAGTCTACTCTCCTAACCTCGATCTCCCTGGAGATCAACCATCTCCATGATCAGGTGACACTGCCTTAGAATATGTCTGGATCATTGATGGGACGGACGTTCCTTGGCATAAGCCACAACTCCATTGTCACACAATGGGAGGAACATAGTTCATCTCATGAACCAATATACACCCAAACAGCCTCTTTGGTAGCATCTTAAGTAGCGATGTATCCTGCCTTTATCGTCTAGTATGTCACAGTATCTAGCTTGGAACTCTTCCAACATACCGTCCCTTTTCTTAGGGTAAAGACAATGCCTGTGACTAACATTCAGTCGTCCTTATCACTCTGGAACCCTTCCAGTGATTCTCCCCAGGATCGGTTGATACCATCTCACTACAACTAGTGAGAGTCCTAATATCCAACTAGATCTATCTCATAGATCCAAATTCCAGGATTTAGTAGGTATCACTTTGATCTTATGTGCAGAATCATTGTGATAAGCGGAGATTGACCGAGCGTAGCATAAGAAACTCCTTTCTTATCAAGAGCATGACATCCATGTACTCTACGAGGATCATCACCATACTCCCTACTACCTTTTTGTTTATACAAGGTTCATCTATCATTTTGATGATGTCAAACTCTTTGACTACTTTATCAAAACAGATGTTCCAACTCCGCGATGCCTGCTTTATCCTATAAAGCATCTTGCACACGTTTCCGCTGCTCCCACTGTCTACGAAGCCCTCTGGCTGTGTACTTATAGACGCACTCTTCTAAAACATCATTTAGAAAAGCTGTCATGACACTTAACCACCAGATATCGTAGTCATGGTATGTAGCCGTGGCAAGTAGGATCTGGATGGACTTAAGCATAGGTAGTTGAAAAGGTTTCATCATTATCCACAGCTGGTCAATGATGCAAACTTTTAATAAGTCTAGCTTTGAAAGTCTCAACTTTTCGATGTACACCAAGTAATCTTCTCAAGATATACTTGCTCCTGATGGGGATTTAACCCTTCAGATATAGCATCCAAAGTCCATACTTTGTTGGTGTATAAGGATTCCATCTCAGATCGCTAAACATCCAGCCATTCTTACAGAGTCTTACTCTCGATGGCCTGCTCGAAGCTAGTTGGGTCATCATCTCATGATGCAATCCTCGCTCCCACTGTCATAGAGAAACCGAAATATCTCTCAGGTGGGTGAGGAAGCCTACTAGATCGGCAGAGAGGCTGAGGTGTTGGAGATGGTGCCCTCAGAGTCAATTATTGGATCACAGGCACGTGATTGCAATGATTGAGGGAGGACCTATCCCGGTGGGACAGTCTTACTCGAGATGATAGTATGCTATCTGGTTTACCTTTATCATCGTGTACTGCTTTAGGTGACCTGACATGTCGCTATTACACGTTGATAGAGCCCCTAGGATTCTTGCTTGACTACCAGCAGTATGATGGCGATCATATACGTGGGAGCTGGTAGTCTATAAGCACATCCTTAAAAGGTCCCTAGTCGTAGGAGTTTCGAGACAGGGCATCGATACTCCATTAGTAGACTAGTGTATACAGTCGAGACCCCGACGAGGGGCGGTGGCCGGTCTCACAAGCCACTGGTGTCAGTTGGTTCACCTAAGATGTATACAGGTGCTCATTGGGTTATGAGTACACCGGACAGGACTCGCCGGGAACCTGCTAGCTGGGCTTATACCTGACGTCAGATAGCAGTTCCCAGGTGACATGTGTACAGGTTAGTTCATCGACCTGAGGATCGTCATTTGTCTCGTGTGAGTTCCCACTGTGCTTTGATTACTACCCTACCACGGCTCAAAGGAGTCGTGCAAACAGGTTTTAGTTGGGTACAGTCCCGAGCCACATGGAGGCAGTGAGCGGATCTTCAGGGGTTCGTCTCTCCCGGTATTGGGGGTGAGGTCGCGCTGTGTCTAGGAGAGCCATTACGCAAAGCCCTCGGCCGAGGCAGGAGATTTACTGGTAGGTATTCCAGTAGTATCTCAGGGCGTTCTGGGCTACACTCCGACACGACTTGTACCGCTTTTGGGGGTCTGACTTTCACCAACCCCCTAGGCCCGCCATGCGATACTCATAGACGAACGGACCAGACTGTACGGATATTGTCACTGACAGGCTCAGTAGGGTGTCAGGATGAGTTCTCTCATCGACGTCCCTTTTGGTCAATAGCTGGTGGCCCGTCACGTATTGGCTTATACCTCTGACGTGCTAGTGGTTAAATCCACAGCCATAGTATTGACGAGTCTTTAGAGTCCACCACACTTTCAGTTACTCAGCTTTCGGGCGAAACGCTGTAGAGGCCGTATGGAGATATGGCAGGGTCCGATCAGATACGTGCGGTATTGCACGGATCAGGATCGGACAATTTTGTACTAGTGGCCGTATAGTTATATGGCAGGGTTTGATCTGATACGTGCGGTATTGCACGGATCAGGATCGAACGGATTTTACTAGCCGGCTTTGGCTTAAGCCGGTCCTAGTCTAGTACAGTGTAGATTTTGTCTCTTTGCATTTGTATCCGGTCGGAATACAGATGCGGGTGTGTATGCACAGTGTCGGGGTTTTCCTGTAATTTATTACGGGACCAGTTTTCTGGAGTTGCCAGTTTGCATTCCGTTCCGGCCGGTTTTTCTTTGTTCTTTCCCGGCCGGACTTTTCCGATGGAGGGGGTAATTTGCAGTTTTGCAAATTACACTTTGTGGGGGGGTTTCTTGCATAAAGTTTGATTATGATAGATTTCATTTTCTTTCATCCATGCTTGCTTTTATGGTGAGATGAAAGGTTATGGAGTGCATAGTGTTTAAGCATGGTTGTATGTTTATTTGTCTCTTGATGTGGTCACCACTTCCTTGCTCCTACACTCACCTCCCTCCTTGCTTGATATTACCTCCTCCACCATTCTCTTTTTGATGATAAGTTATTCATGGTTGAGGAAAAGAAAGAGAGAAAGAAAAGAGAAGAAGAGGGTTTCATCTTCATCCTTGAGAGTGTTTCATTTTCTTGATCTCATTTCATGATAAGAAAAATGCAAGCACCATTTTTCTTGTCTTGTTTCCTCCATCATCCTCAAATGGCAACAAACCCCAAAAGAGACACTACATTACACATTCTACAGCTTATCTTGAGCATGTCGAGTTGCAGGCTTCATGCTCGAGTTGCCTCGGTATTGAGGCGGGAGCCCGTAAAAGACGAAGGCGATGTGGTGCCCTTTCCGGCGAGGAGGCGATGATGTGGAGCCAAGCTTTTCCGCGGGAGATCGGGATGATGAAGAGAAGACCGGAGGACTCGGATCACTCGGTATACTTTTCTTCCCATCTCTTGTTAGCTAGTATAGGTTAATGGTAAACGATCCGGGTTTTCTTTGTCCGCGGTAGCGCCGGTTTCCGAGTAAGGAAAAATTTTGATTCCGCAATTTGGCCTCGAGTAAGACGGCCGGGGCGCTGCCGTGGCGCAACATGGTATCAGAGCCACGCCATTAACCTTACCTAGCTTCGTTTGATGTGTTTGCGTTTCCGATCGACCGAAATTTCCAAAAACCGTATTTTTATTGCACATCAGTTTCTGTCGAAATTTTTTGGAGTCTAAAAATTTTTCAGGTTGTCTCAGAGTGATGTGCAGGGAAATACAAGCATACTGAAAAAAATTTGTACCCTGAACTGTTCATGTCACCGCGGAAGGGCGGCCAAAGCCTTGATAGGGCCGCTCTTCCGCGGCAATTTGAACAGTGCACCCCCCCAAAATTTTTCAGTATGTTTTTCAGTGAGAAATGTGGTTTCTGGGATATTAAAATTGGGCCCAGGTTTTCTGTGAGTGCTACAGTTTTGATTGGGGGCCCACTTGTTAAGGTTTGATCAATCGGAATATTTTAAACACATTATTTCACAGTATTTACATTATATCTGCGACCGTGAATGTCACTCGATCGGTAAATCCGGTCTAACTGCTATAGCCCGGTTAGACGGATTTGCGAACGTGACTTTCACGTTGATGTTCTATGTTCATGCTGTGATGTTGCGGATCGGTCGTGGGGGATAGCCTGGATGCAATGCTAGTACAGTTTTGTTGTATTATGTACATTTGTTATTGCGGGGCGAGCGTCCGACATGTGGACTGCCGTCACTGCCTGTTTGTATTATTCTTTTGGGGCACGACCTGGTTGCGGTCGATGTACCCGGTGTATGTATATTTTACATTCTGTACTAGGTTTGCCCCGCGGTGGGGTGCACGGATAGCCGGGTTCTGGAGGGCAATGGGCCCGCATCTCAGGGCATTGAGACGGAGGGGGCTTCAGTCCAGGATTGGCGGGCTATTCGCCGCACTCGTAGGGGGTACAGGTTGACCCAGGAGGGGTGCCCAAGTTACCGGATTCTGTGAAGTGCTGGGTGGTCCGTTCACGGTGCTGAAGGGGGCTGCCTCGCTTCAGGTTTTGGGGTGACTTGCCGCGCCCGTAGGGGTCTAGGTTTTCATTGCACAGGCTATCCACACGACCTGGGGAACGTCGGGTTTCAGCAGCGGCTCTGTGAAACCCGGGGCTTCCAGATATCTGTATTGTTCTGTGATGCTGTACATTTCTGTGATGTTGCATTTTATTCACACCTTGAGCGAAATACTATATATTGGTATATATATTAGTAGATGTTGTATATGTTTTACATCCGCGCTAGTCCAGTCCCCGCTCTGCCGTTAGTTAGCTAACCTAACGGGTGATGACGGGACCCAGTGGCGAATGCGGATGGCATATACGTACGTCAGTATATTTTCGTTCTTTGTGGTGTGATCAATTGATGGGACTGCGTTGATTCGGATCAATGCAAGATAAACAAACCTATTCTGATGTTGTTGGAACACTTTTCAAAAAGCTGTTATTGCAAGGACGTTCACTTTTGTTTTGCATCATGGTATTCATCTGGAATATCCTGCTCCTCAGTCGACGAGGCAAGGGCCGAGATCCCTTCACCGGGAGTGACCCCTTGGACAGAAGTTTGCGTCAGGGCATTAACTTCACTATAGCCGATTACTTTTGCTTTGCATCGTGGTATTCAGTTGGAATATCCTGCACCTCATTCTACGGGGAAAGAGCCGAGATCCCTTCACCGGGAGTGACCTCTTTAGTAAAGGTTTTCGTCACTATATTTTATAAAAGGCTATGCAGTTCCTTCAACGATATCAAGTTCATTACGTTAAAGGTTTTTCGCCAAAAACCAGCCGTAGCCCTCCGTCATTTCCTACAGGTATTATTTGGTATTCGTGCTGCGTTTGTTGACCTAGTCAAGACGTAGTGTTCGGTAGCTAAGTGGTACTTGTTTGTTGCATAAGTGGGATTGGTTAGGACAGTCGTGCGGCCTTGTTGACCTAGTCAAGGGCACGTACGGTTGGGTTTAATGCAATCCAGAATAATGACGGGTTGAACTTGACTGGCGGTTTATGGTTTGTTGACCTAGTCAAGGTCATAAACCGCTTGGGGTAAAAATCACATCGGGAGTTTCAAAAGAACTGAAACTTGCCAGGCATGCGCATACCTTCTGGAGTGTGGTTACTTGAGTGGATTCCGTCAAGTTATCATGCGATGATAGTTGGATCCCGATTTCCACTGATGAGTTAGTTTACTCCTCGGGTGATCCCGACTAATTCTTCTTTCAGGTTTGGAGGAGAATTTGAGGTACAGTGGGAGGTTTCCTGATTAGACAAAGTGATAACCATTCTAATCTAGGTTAGAGTGCACGCTGAGTGTTTCTTTTCTCTCTCTCTCTTTCGCAGCGACCATTGACCCGACCCTGGACTATGACTCAGTGACCAAGTTGACCGAACCTTCTTAACACTGGCTTTTGGATTGTCAGAGTTGCAGACCTCATTGCCACTCCTACTTTTACCCTTTTCTCCAGGACACCCCGTATTACTACGAACGTCCACTTCCATTGGACAAAACCATCGTATGGTTAGATACGAACTCGAAGGACTTCGAGGATGGTTTCTGGTTCTGGAGAAAACGGATAGGACTATTCAGTTGTCTTTTCTTTTCACCTCCTCTCAGGTTGCGAGTACTCCTTGGTTTAGGAGTAGTACACCTATTACGCAAATTGGATAGTCTTCTTCCAAACCTTAGGCTGGTGCCGACCGGTAGGGAATGAAGAAAACCAATTAGCATAACGATGGTGTGCAGAAGGTATTAAGTTAAGACAAAGCAAGGGATTAGTAGGAGGGCAAAGTAAGTTGCAACTGATATTCACGACCAAACCAAGTATTTCTTCGCCAATCCTAAATCACCTTTGTATTTCTCCAGGACACTCCGTATCACTACGAAGATCCACAGTTTATTGGATATTCCATC
Source organism: Agapanthus africanus (assembly GCA_030015575.1). NCBI lineage: Eukaryota > Viridiplantae > Streptophyta > Magnoliopsida > Asparagales > Amaryllidaceae > Agapanthus > Agapanthus africanus. Next base: position 300,197,545 of record CM057343.1, on the reverse strand, counting down.
GTATGGTTATATACGAACTCGAAAGGAACTTGTTCCAGTTCGGGGATGGATTCTGGTTCAGGAGAAATAGGAATAAAGTACATTCAGGTGTCTTTTATCTTCACCTTCTCTCGCATTGCGAGTGCTCCTAGGATTAGGACAGTACACCCTTTATGCTTATTGGATAGTCTTCTTCCAAACCATAGGCTGGTGCCGAACGGTAGGGAAGGAAGAAAACCAATTGGCCTAAAGGGGTGTGCAGACGGTAATGACTAAAGACATATAAAGGGATTTGGACAGGTGGCAAAGAATTATACGGTTACAGTTGTGAATCTGGATAATGGAAGAGGCATTACTAGGAATACCAGAATTCCCCACAGAAACATTTCAATGTTTCAGTTTCACTGTGTAATGTTAAAAGAAAAACTGATTTCCCGATTGGACACTTACTCCAGGGTATGTATTTACCAGGTATGATTCTCACATCTGTATGGTTTTACAGATGACGAGTGGGAGTAAGTTATTGGGAATTGGGTGATCATCCTCATTATATCGGGATTCGTTGTAATCGGTGATATTTGAGGAAGTCACCTGGGTTGTTTGCCGGTCGGCAAATATTTGGTTATGAATATCCGCTGTTGTGCACCAATTTCAAATTGATATATCTGTACGTCTATTTTCATAGAGTGAGATATACCTTTTGATATTATGTCGATGACATTTACCTATATCAGTGGATGGTTAGGTAAGGAGCATTAAACAGCGGTGTAATTCTTCTTAACCATAAGTACAGTTTTCAACCTACGACACACAGTGAAAGAGTTGTTAGACTCAGCGGACTTATACAGAGTATTGTATGTTGTCCAGTATCCATCAGGACAGAGGGGTTGGTCCTCGTACTATATTCAGTTTACTTATGACTTCTCTAGATTTTAGACAGCTGTTTCGTGGAAACACAGGGTCTAAGTTTTGAGGAGTTATAGGTATTTGAATGGAGTAGAGAACCAGCTGTAGCAAGTATCGGGATTCTTCAAAGAGATCGAAGATGTAGATACTTGTGTATGGTATTCAGTTGATAGTAATGATAAAGAGAAATTGCTTCTCTTTCAGGTTACTCATAATTGGAAGCATTCCTAAGTTGAGTAACGCTGATCGGCCTCCTTCCATTTAGTTGACATGCACTGGAGACAGCTGCATGATTTGAATCTGGTTCAATTAAATCAGTGCCTCTGTTTCTATATTGGATATAGAACAGTTCATATCTTAACGATGTTAAGGTACGGGGAGTTGTCCGGCTTATGCTTAAAACCAGACTCCGGATAACTCAAGGCACGTTTCTGTAATGGCTGTTTGTGGGTTGACCCAGGCTATGACGAGGGTTGACTTTCTACCATCTGGAAGATCAATAGAAATATTGTTCTAGACTCGCCACAGTTTTATTAAAAATGGATTTTTTCAAAAACAGAAGTGGGAGTATGGTAGAACTGGAAGTGATTCCAGAACCGCAAACGATTACTGAAGATTTAATAAGGAACCTAAAGATTCAATCTGATTTGACATTCCATTGGCCACTCCGCAGATAAGGTGGGTAACTTCAGGCACCCGAGAGGTACTCCGGTAGCCTCAAGGACGGTGACAGGGAAGTTCTTGTTTACCCACACTTGCCATTGTTGTTGTTCCAGGCTGCGAGACCCGGGAGGAGGATGAGTATAGCGTCGTTCTAAACTAGTTTTAGAAGTGCACGTCTATATGACTCTGGCAGAGGGTTGTCGTAGTCAGTGGGAGCAGCGGAAGCATTGGTGGACTTCATGCTTATGTCTATTTATAGACTAAAGCAGACATAGCGGAGTTAGATCATCTGTTTCTGATGTGACAGTCATGGGTTTGACGTCATCAGAATAGGGGATGGATCTGTTGAGAAGGTAGTAGGAAGTGATATTCCTATACCACGATCGGTTATACTTTGGTCGTCACACAGTGTTTTCTCCACATGGGACTTGGATATTTTATCAGACATACTGGTTACTAGATCTATGGTTTTAGATCTAGATTTGGGTGGTTTCCCAATCAGGGTACTTTGACAGCATTCTAAGAGTATTTAGAATGGACGACTCCTGGCATGGTAGTGTACCTGCAGGTAATGGAGTCACCCTCTCTAAAGGTGTCTTACAGACTAAAGGGGAGAGGGATACGCATGATTGACAGATCACTTGCTTAGGCAATTGAGTCAATCATGAGATGTCAAGTACCACACCAGATGTTGTTCTTGCAGTAGGTGCAATAAGTTGATATTAATCCAATCCTGGAAAAACAGTCGGAAGCAAATTTAGAACATAAGTGAATGTTCTAGGGATATGATAACGGCTGCCTCCTTTAGGAGACGGTTATCACTCCAGGCTTCCAAGGTGACATGGACGACAAGGAGGTTGTCAGAGTTATAGTGTTCCCTCTGTCGAGGGGCAGTATTTTGGACAGGTGGTCCAAGGCAATACTGAGGGAGGCATGGCGCAGGATACTGATTAAGTTCAGTTGATGATACAGTCTAAGAAGTTTGGATTTGGAGTTCATTTATGAGCTAGGTCCCATCAGACATCCAGACATTCTAAGACAGGTATTGCTCATTTCGGGAGATGGCTTTCTCCGCGAACTTGAGATATAGAGAGACATAGAAAGAAACATCACAGCGGATCCACTCACTGAGGCTATTCCTCGAACGCAATAGTTTCGCAAACAGGCTTTGTGCGACTGACTAGTAGAGGAGTTGGGTGTTCGGTATCACACGGGCTGTGAGTATGCGACATCGCAATAATTAGCCTTGAGTGCAAGTGGGAGATTGTTGGAGATAGTGCCCTCAGAGTCAATTATTGGATCACAGGCACGTGATTGCAATGATTGAGGGAGGACCTATCCCGGTGGGACAGTCTTACTCGAGATGATAGTATGCTATCTGGTTTACCTTTATCATCGTGTACTGCTTTAGGTGACCTGACATGTCGCTATTACACGTTGATAGAGCCCCTAGGATTCTTGCTTGACTACCAGCAGTATGATGGCGATCATATACGTGGGAGCTGGTAGTCTATAAGCACATCCTTAAAAGGTCCCTAGTCGTAGGAGTTTCGAGACAGGGCATCGATACTCCATTAGTAGACTAGTGTATACAGTCGAGACCCCGACGAGGGGCGGTGGCCGGTCTCACAAGCCACTGGTGTCAGTTGGTTCACCTAAGATGTATACAGGTGCTCATTGGGTTATGAGTACACCGGACAGGACTCGCCGGGAACCTGCTAGTTGGGCTTATACCTGACGTCAGATAGCAGTTCCCAGGTGACATGTGTACAGGTTAGTTCATCGACCTGAGGATCGTCATTTGTCTCGTGTGAGTTCCCACTGTGCTTTGATTACTACCCTACCACGGCTCAAAGGAGTCGTGCAAACAGGTTTTAGTTGGGTACAGTCCCGAGCCACATGGAGGCAGTGAGCGGATCTTCAGGGGTTCGTCTCTCCCGGTATTGGGGGTGAGGTCGCGCTGTGTCTAGGAGAGCCATTACGCAAAGCCCTCGGCCGAGGCAGGAGATTTACTGGTAGGTATTCCAGTAGTATCTCAGGGCGTTCTGGGCTACACTCCGACACGACTTGTACCGCTTTTGGGGGTCTGACTTTCACCAACCCCCTAGGCCCGCCATGCGATACTCATAGACGAACGGACCAGACTGTACGGATATTGTCACTGACAGGCTCAGTAGGGTGTCAGGATGAGTTCTCTCATCGACGTCCCTTTTGGTCAATAGCTGGTGGCCCGTCACGTATTGGCTTATACCTCTGACGTGCTAGTGGTTAAATCCACAGCCATAGTATTGACGAGTCTTTAGAGTCCACCACACTTTCAGTTACTCAGCTTTCGGGCGAAACGCTGTAGAGGCCGTATGGAGATATGGCAGGGTCCGATCAGATACGTGCGGTATTGCACGGATCAGGATCGGACAATTTTGTACTAGTGGCCGTATAGTTATATGGCAGGGTTTGATCTGATACGTGCGGTATTGCACGGATCAGGATCGAATGGATTTTACTAGCCGGCTTTGGCTTAAGCCGGTCCTAGTCTAGTACAGTGTAGATTTTGTCTCTTTGCATTTGTATCCGGTCGGAATACAGATGCGGGTGTGTATGCACAGTGTCGGGGTTTTCCTGTAATTTATTACGGGACCAGTTTTCTGGAGTTGCCAGTTTGCATTCCGTTCCGGCCGGTTTTTCTTTGTTCTTTCCCGGCCGGACTTTTCCGATGGAGGGGGTAATTTGCAGTTTTGCAAATTACACTTTGTCGGGGGGTTTCTTGCATAAAGTTTGATTATGATAGATTTCATTTTCTTTCATCCATGCTTGCTTTTATGGTGAGATGAAAGGTTATGGAGTGCATAGTGTTTAAGCATGGTTGTATGTTTATTTGTCTCTTGATGTGGTCACCACTTCCTTGCTCCTACACTCACCTCCCTCCTTGCTTGATATTACCTCCTCCACCATTCTCTTTTTGATGATAAGTTATTCATGGTTGAGAAAAAGAAAGAGAGAAAGAAAAGAGAAGAAGAGGGTTTCATCTTCATCCTTGAGAGTGTTTCATTTTCTTGATCTCATTTCATGATAAGAAAAATGCAAGCACCATTTTTCTTGTCTTGTTTCCTCCATCATCCTCAAATGGCAACAAACCCCAAAAGAGACACTACATTACACATTCTACAGCTTATCTTGAGCATGTCGAGTTGCCGGCTTCATGCTCGAGTTGCCTCGGTATTGAGGCGGGAGCCCGTAAAAGACGAAGGCGATGTGGTGCCCTTTCCGGCGAGGAGGCGACGATGTGGAGCCAAGCTTTTCCGCGGGAGATCGGGATGATGAAGAGAAGACCGGAGGACTCGGATCACTCGGTATACTTTTCTTCCCATCTCTTATTAGCTAGTATAGGTTAATGGTAAACGATCCGGGTTTTCTTTGTCCGCGGTAGCGCCGGTTTCCGAGTAAGGAAAAATTTTGATTCCGCAATTTGGCCTCGAGTAAGACGGCCGGGGCGCTGCCGTTGCGCAACATGAGGTTCATTGGAATCTACTGAATCCTTTGGCTCTATCAAATCATCAGCTGCAGTTTGTATACCTGGAACCTTTCCAGTTCTACATAACTGACCTTGCCTCGAGCTTGTCCGGATTTTGCTTTTAGACATAGGCCGGACAACCCCAAATCTTAACTAGCTTAAGACATGGGCTCTTCCCTTTCCATATCACATATGAAGCGGTAGGCAGCTGATTTGATTGGAACCCTTATTCAATAGGTATGCAACTTCTCAAGTGCATAACCCCTTAAGGAAAAAGGTAACTCAGTAGTACTCATCATAGAGCACACCATATCAAATAGGGTGTATCTGCTCCGCCCCGATATACCATCGTGCTATGGTGTATACGGAGGAGTAATGCTGAGAGAGAATCTCATTCTCCTTTAGAATAGTCCAGGATTTCCGTGCTCAAGTATTCTCCTCCTTGATCACATCAAAGGACATAATACTTTTACCCGTATTTTGGTTCTCTACTTCTAACTTATATTCTGTGAATATCTCAAAAGGTTCGGGCTTGTGTTTCAACAGGAACATAGGTCTGAATCTCGAAAGATTATCAGAGAACGTAATGAAGTATAAAGAACCGGTCCTGGCATGTGTAGACAGGGGACCTACATACATCAACATGTATCATCCCAAGAGTTCACTAACACTTTCTCTGTTTCCAGTAAACTGAGCTATGGTCATCTTATCTTCGTGACATGACTGGCAAGTTTCACAAGATGTAAATTCAAACTGATTTAAATATGCATCTACATGTAACTTCAGCTAGTCGGGTCGCATTGATATGACCTAGTCTACAATGCCTCAAGAAGGATTCGTTCATTTCTGAACTCTTCCTCTTGTGTGTGTTCTGTATACTAAGAACTGTAGTTTGATTTAGAACATCAACGCTTTTAGATAACGTGCCTGATCCGATCAACTTTTGATATAGGAAATGTTCAAAACATTATCCAGCAATACAAAATTTTATCATTTCTTTACTTATAAAGAGACTGATATGATTTTGTATATCAGGTTCGGTATCTAATAACATTCGTTCAGAATCAATGTATTGGTAATACAGGGTGACAGTGACCAACAGACTTGGCTGCAACACTTGCCCCGTTTTCTGCCTCATGAAACTTATCACCCTTTCTCAGTTCTCTACCTGTCTGTAGCCCTATGTAACAGATTACATATCTGGGATCCTGATCTGGTATCACATACCCAGGACGTAAAGGATACTGAGAAACAGTTCTGTATAATGAACACACCCGAAGATGATGCATCATCATGCACTCTCTTCGTTTGGGCGGCACGGGAATTCTGGTAATCCCCAATTTCCTGCTCTGTCTTATAACATTTATAAGATGGAGCGGGACCAACGTTCCCCAGCTCAGTATAACAAGCGGGTTCGGTCAACATTCCGTATTATTATCTTGATTAAGGCGTGATATGGTCGCTACCAGGAGAGGGAGAGAAGAAAACACTCAGCGTATGCTCTTGCAAGATCAGATTGGTTATTATTTTATCTAATCAGGATAGCTCCCACTGCTTTTTATCAAATCTTCCTTCAAACCCTAAAAGGAAAGACTAGCCGGGATTAATTACACACTACAAGTTCGCCAATCTTTCAGCCAGGCCAGTGTCGGTACTTTGAGGGAGGTCCCCCGTGCTTTCGCACGAACCTAATTAATGTAAACCTCGTTTTCCCAGAGGCGTAACCCCGTTAACACCTTTCTAGACACCTACTTGATCGGCTAATTGTAATGTGTAAAACTCTCCCAGGAGTAACTCTTACTCGCAGCGGGTATCGGGATCCAACTATCTCATAGAAGGTATGCAATCTCATTGCAAATTTCAACACTTGAAATTCCCGATAATATTTTGCCCCTAGCACCCTATGACCTTGACGGAGGTCAACAAACCATAGGCTACTAGTCAAGTTCAACCCGTCATTTCTTGATCGAATTAAACCCACCCGCACGACCCTTGACGGAGGTCAACAAGGCCGCACGACTACCCTAACTCAATCTGCATCATATGCATAAACAGATAAATACTAGTTAGCTACCGCACACTACGCCTTGACGGAGGTCAACAAACGTAGTACGAATACTAAATAGGACTTATCTGAAATGACGGAGGGCTACGACAGGTTTTTCTGAAAACCTATTGCGTAATGAACTTGATATCGTTGTAGAATCAAATGATTTTAAAATAGAGTGTTTTTGAGGCTTTTCTAGTTTTGCTAAAGGAGTCACTCCCGGTGAAGGGATCGTCGGTCCTTTCTCATCGAATGAGGTGCGGGATATATCACATATATCACTGTGCAAAGCAAAAACTCTTAAAAGCAATCAAAAGACAAACCGAGTGTGTAGCATCTGCCAGTTATTGCTAAAGGAATCACTCCCGGTGAAGGGATCTCGGTCCTTTCCTTATCGAATAAGGTGCAGGATATATCACATATACCGCTGTGCAAAGCAAGAACTGTAGCTACCTGTTTTATTTTGAAATTCGATTCTACAACATCTTAGGTTTCTTTTATTTCATTAATCACATTAATGAAGTCCCATCATTTAAGTACCTAAACATCACAGATAAATACGACGTACACTTATGCCATCCGCATTCGCCTCGATGTCCCCTCATGCACCGTTAGGTTAGGTAACTAACGGCAGAGCGGGGCAGGGCTAGCGCGGGTGTAAAACATAAGTAACGTCTATATAATATATCATATATACTATATACTGTATCTATCACAGAACATCACATGATCACATCACAGATATCGCAGCAGAAGAAACATATGAAATATTGGATATACTAGGACGTCCGTGTTTTCAATACGAGCCAGTATAAAACACGGATTCCACGGTCGCGATGAATAGCCAAACCCACACCCCTAGACCCTTACGAGAGCGGCAAGCAACCCTACCAATTCTAGAGTTAGGAGACCCAGACTCGACTCCTCGAGTTGGTCTCCCACTGGACTCCAGAACCCGGTTACTTGTGCTCCCCTCCTTGGGTCTATCCTAGTGCGGAAAAGTAAATAATATACAAACAGTGACATCTTCCGCAACCTGGAAGTGCCCCAATAAAAGAATATTACATACAAGTTTTTACATGAATGAAAATGAAAAACACTCATCTCACATAAAAAACCCCGGCTATTCAAACACGACGATCCAATATAACATATCCAGCAACACATAACATCACATGTCATCAACGTAAGTAAATATGTCCATCCCAATTGTCGTTGACATATAGCAACGAAACCGGCGATATCACATATTACACTTACGGTCACAGAAAAGAAAGTGTAAAACTACAACAGTTGGAATCCGCAACCACCTCAGACATCGCATGCCTGACCAAATGAATTTCTTAGACATCGCATGCCTAACAATTATAAACCCCGCATTTTAGTCTCATTATCGAAAACACTTTTCAATATCAAGTCGGGCAATTCAACAAGATTCCCGACATCCTGATCGAATGCTCGTCGCAAACTTCAGTAGACGGCTGCACCCCCGATACTGACGATCTCTCTAGGTTCGGGTATGTGTTCCTGATGAAACACAAATCAGAAGCTTTTGAGAAATTTAGGGAATATAAACAAGAAGTTGAGAACCAAACCGGAAAAAGTATTAAAATCCTTCGATCTGATCGAGGAGGAGAATACTTAAGCAATGAATTCCTGGACTTCCTAAAAGAGAATGGGATTCTCTCTCAGCTGACTCCTCCATATACACCACAGCACAACGGTGTATCAGAACGGAGGAACCGCACCCTATTAGATATGGTGCGCTCTATGATGAGCACAGCTGAGTTGCCTATTTCCTTCTGGGGTTATGCGCTGGAGACAGCAGCATACCTATTGAATCAAGTTCCTCTAAATCTGTACCTACCACACCATATGAGATATGGAGTGGGAAGAGACCATGTCTTAAACGAGTTAAGATATGGGGTTGCCCGGCCTATGTCAAAAGGCAAAATCTGGACAAACTCGAGGCACGGTCAGTTCTATGCAAGTTTGTGGGATATCCCAAACATTCACATGGATATCTTTTCTACCATACAGAGGAACAAAAAGTGTTTGTTTCTCGGCATGCCACCTTTTTGGAAAAGGAATTTCTTGCAAAGGAAATTAGTGGCGATAAGGTAGAACTGGAAGAAATTCCGGCTACACAAACTCAAACTGAAGATTTAGTGGAACCAGAGGATTCAGTAGCTCCCGACGAACCTCAGCCTCTCCGCCGATCTAGTAGGGTTCCTCTCCAACCTGAGAGATACTACGGTTTTCTCATGGATGGTGGGAGCGAGGATTGCATCATGGAGGATGATGACCCAACTAGCTTCGAGCATGCCATCACGAGTGGGGACTCAGTGAAATGGCTGGATGCTATGCGGTCCGAGATGGAATCCATGTACACCAACAAAGTATGGACTTTGGACGTTGCTCCTGAAGGGGTAAAACCCATTGGGAGCAAGTGGATCTTCAAGAAGAAACTTGGTGTAGATGGGAAAGTGGAGACTTTCAAAGAAAGACTTGTAGCAAAGGGTTTTCGTCAAAGACCAGGTGTGGACTATGACGAGACCTTTTCTCCAGTGGCTATGCTTAAATCCATCCGGATCATGCTTGCCATCGCTGCATATTATGATTACGAAATCTAGCAAATGGATGTTAAGACCGCCTTTCTAAATGGTGATTTAGAAGAGTGCGTGTACATGACTCAGCCAGAGGGCTTCGTAGACAGTGGGAGCATCGAGAAGGTGTGCAAGCTGCTTAAATCCATTTATGGATTAAAGCAAGCATCGCGGAGTTGGAACATCTGCTTTGACGTCGTTATCAAAGAGTTTAATTTCGTCAAAAATCCAGATGAACCTTGTATCTACAAGAAGGTGGCAGAGAGTAAGGTTGTCTTCCTCGTATTATACGTGGATGACATACTCTTGATAGGAAATGATATTCCTATGCTGCAATCGGTCAAGCTCTTCTTATCACAAAGATTCTCAATGAAAGATCTTGGTGATGCCTCCTGCATATTGGGAATTAGGATCTATAGAGATAGATCCAAACGGATTTTGGGATTGTCCCAATCCAGGTACATTGACACCATACTAAAGAGGTTTAGTATGGAAGAATCCAAGCGTGGGAATTTGCCCACGATCTCTGGAGTCACTCTCTCCAAAGAGATGTCTCCCAAGACTGATTTGGAGAGAGCTCGCATGCAAGGGATACCCTATGCTTCGGCAGTAGGCTCTATCATGTATGCGATGCTATGTACCAGACCCGATGTAGCATACTCACTAAGTGTAGTGAGCAGGTATCAAGCTGATCCTAGAGAGAGTCACTGGACAGCTGTCAAGAGCATTCTCAAGTACTTACGAAGGACTAGAGATATGTTCTTGGTGTATGGTAACGGAGAGCTCCAAGTAGAGTCCTTTACCGATTCCAGCTTCTAGAGTGATAAGGACGACTCTAAGTCGCAGTCGGGCTTTGTCTTTACCCTTTACGGAGGGGCGGTTAGCTGGAAGAGTTCCAAGCAGGAAACCGTGGCAGACTCGACGATGGAGGCTGAATACATCGCCGCCAACGATGCTACCAAAGAGGCTGTCTGGATCAAGAAGTTCATTACTGAACTTGGAGTGGTTCCATCCATTGAGCATCCAATACCTTTGTATTGCGATAACAATGGAGCGGTGGCTTTGGCCGAGGAACCCAGGTCCCATCAGCGGTCCAGGTATATTCTGAGGCGGTATCACCTGATCCGAGAGATAGTTGATCGCCGGGAGATCGAGGTCAGGAGGGTTGACACGAAGAACAACACGGTGGATCCACTCACGAAGGCCATCCCCCAGATACAGTTTGAGAGACTCTTCGGGATGCTCGGTATGCGATACTACAGCAGCTGGCCCTAGTGCAAGTGGGAGATTGTTAGTTGTATGTATGCCCTAGAGGCCAGTATTGTACACATGATGTATATTATATTGGATGCTTGGACATATATAGAGATGACTTTCTTGCTCGATATGATAGTATGCTATCTGGTTACTCTTTATCTTAACATGTACACTAGTCTCTTTAAACTGTCTTATGGTTACATGTTGGTAAAGCCCTTAGGATGTGTACTTGACTACCTGGACTATGATGCAGATCATACTAGTGGGGACATGGTAGTCCATAAGTACATCCTTCAAGGTCCCTAGTCGTGGGTGTATCGTGACGGGGCATCGATATACCAGAGTAGACTAGCGTATACGCTTCTCGACCCATGAGATGGGCGATGGATGATCCCATATCCATTGGTGTTTGACATCAGAGATGGTGTACGGGTGCTCAGTGGAGACTGGGTACACTGGACGGACTCGCCGAGAACTCCCAGATGGTATTATACCTCACGTCAGATGGCAGTTCTCAGGTGACACTTGTGCAGGTTAGTCTGTAGACCCGAGATCGTCATAGTGTCTTGTGTGATTCCCACTGTTCTTTGATCTCCACCTTACCACGTCCTTGAGGGCGTGCAAAACGGTGGTCTTTGGGTACAGTCCCGAGTCACATGGAGGCAATGATCGATAGGAGGGGTTTCGTCTCTCCCGGTATTGGGGGTTGATGTTGCGCTGTGCTCGATTGGCCGTAACAGGGAAGTCCCTGGCCAGGGCTGATCAGAGATTTGCTGGTAAGTGTTACCAGTAGTTTCTCGACCCGTTATGAGCCTCACATCGGCACGACTTATCGGTTATTGGGGTCTGACGTTTACCACCCCTAGACTTGATATGCGACGTATCAGACGAACAGACCGGACTGTACGGTAAGTGTTACTGGTTGGATTCACAGGAGTGTGAGCGGGCTAGCTCGTCGATCTTCTGATCGCTCAATACCCGGATGGCCGTTACGTTTAGCAGACCGCTTACGGCTTGTGGGTGCTTGATATGATCATCATCTGCTACCGGCGTATTGACGAGTCTTTAGAGTCCTACATAGAGGTTTCCTGGCTCAAGCGAAACGAAATAGGAGCGCATATGAGATATGTGCGGGAGCGAGAATAATGCGTGTATGTGATACCGTATTTCATTCTCGCGATAAATGTTTCGATTGGTTATATTCGATATGACCTAGTTATCGAATCATTGATTCGATAAATCGATACATTGAATACTAGTCGGTTATGTGCGACATGACCGGATCATTGAATCAAATGTTGATTTAATGATTTAATGTATAATTATATATATTTGATATATTACTTTGCATTAACTAGTATTGGTTCACTTTATATGGATTTTCTCACTTGATGTGCAAGTTGTAAATGTGATATACTTTTATGCACATATTTGTATCATGTTTGATGATACTTGATCATTTGGTTAAGTGTGAAGAATTAAACCATGGTTAAATGATAATTAGGGTTTTGCCTTATCATTTATTTATTCATTTCTTTATTTATTTCATTGGATAAATGAAAATAAAATGGTTTGTTTTTGTCATGAAGCTTGTTGAAGCTTCATGAAGCTTTGACCAAGGAGACCATTTTGTCTTCATGCTTAACCCTAACCCATCCACTTACCATGGTCTATTCTTTACACTTAACCCTAGTTAGAATATGATAAGTATGGTTTTCTTTTTCATTTTAAGATATACTTGTCATATTCTTTTCTTCTTCTTGACCTTCTTCTTCAAGAAAGAAACCTTGATGCCATCAATGGCAACTTGATTTCTAAAGTGAGAAATCCAATTCTAAAGTGAACCCACCTCCTATTTCTTCACCCTCTACCTCTTGCCAAGTTGTTTTGGGTGTTTTCTTCACAAGTTTCTCAACTTGGTGAAGTTGGAGCTTGAACTTGTGCAACCTCGACGTAGATCATCTTCGGCACGAAGCCGACGACCCATTCCGCTCATTTCTTCGATGAAGCCGATGCGAGAGTCCGAGATCCAACTAGGACAGCGAGAGGACGCCTACGTGGAGCTTAGGAAGTGGAGAAACGGATCTACAAAGGTTGTATTTCCATTCTCTTAGTAAAGTAGTTTACTAGTTGCATCTTTCACCTAGACATCTAGCTAACGATCCATAGTCTAGGGTTTCTCGGCACCGTAATTTTTGAAACGGGCATGGTTGATGCCTTGTGAGACCACTATAGGGTGCCTAGGAACCTTTCAGTAGGTAGCTTGAGTAGAGTGGCGTACCATACGTATGTTCCGCGGCATATTTACGATACGCTACTCCGCTTAAGAGACCTTAGGATGTACATTTCCTTGCACAGTATTATATTCATTCCTTTGATCTATCCTCATCGATACTGGTTATGATTTTGCTGCTACGATTACGTGGGCAGAGAGAGCTACGGCTAGAGTTAAGGTCAGCACGAGACCGTCATGAACGAGGACTGACCAGGGCATGATTCAAGAGACGTACGAATGCATAGAGAGGCGTCGTCTTATTGTGTTTTCGCGCCATGAGCGTTCGACCGATCGCTGTTACGAGATTTCCCGGATGTGTTGATCGGCACCAGAGGATCAGGCTACTGCTAGAGGCCAGCCAGGATGTGATGACCATTGATATATAGCTTATTCATGATGATTGAGGCGGGGTTCAGCGTACAGACGAATGAGCCAGTTGTTACTGCAAATGACGAGATATCGCCCAGATGTTGGAGGTACTGCAACATGAGTATATACTTAAAGATATGATGGAAGGTCCCTAGTCACCCGAGAATGAATGACTAGGACATGTGGTTCGTTCGCTTACCCCGATGCGAGGTCATCAGATAGATTGATTCCAGCTAGGGAAGACTTCACGCAGATTCGTTGAGAGTCGATAGAGACGATCGAATGTCAGGAACCTGATTCCAAGTTTAAAGTATTCGGAAGACAATGCAAGTAATGTTATGGACCCTTTAGAAGAATGAAACCCTAACTCGACGTAATGACCATGGAACGCCTCCGAACCTTAGGGTTTGCGGCAGTTAAGCGGTGCCATTTGTGAGGCTTGGGTTTGCCCTTCCACGGTTGGTCCACAGGTGCTGTGGTATGTACCGGAATACTATTAAACTATACTCAAGATGTTAATCTCTTGGGGGATTATGAGGTTCTGACGAGTCGATCGGATGGTTCGACATCATTCGGATATCATGCGACGGGACACATTGCTTGAGAGACTCCAGATACGAGTATAGCCGTTGGAGCGCAGTCCATGCAGCCACGAGAAGACGAGTCCGAATCAGTCGACATTGGAGCAGAATGGAGTAAAGAGTTCGCACGAGATTTCGATAGGATGACGTTCCACTCCGCTGACATCAGAGATGCGATACGCATGAAGAGGCCTTAGGATGTGACCAGCTTCCGAGTAAATGTTGTACCGAGAATGCAGATGTCCAGAGAGCGAGAAAAGATTATGCAAGAGTACCTGCCTCCGTACAGTTCGGCATAGACGAGATCGGAAGAGACCTTGAGCGGGATTCCTTCCAGGACACCGCTGCAATAAGATTTGCACCCAGGCGCAGAAGTGTGATGTACATTCAGAGGACCCAGAGACAGACGATGCCAGACCGTGATCAAGAGACAAGTAGATATCTTGCTCTTCTAGCATTGGATGCACCGACACCTTCTCGAGTTTGAAAGAGGATATACCGACGACGGTGTTTATGATTTGTGATTTTGTGATTTGATTATCACGTATCCGTGACCTTGGATTTCGGTATTTTGGGTGACCTATTCGCATGATTTGGTCTTGATGGCTGAGTTCCATGATTTCTGTTTTTGTGCACCATGGTTGCACCTACTGGGTATTTATATTTTTTTGTGCATAGTTATTACGCTTGAGGTATTGATTGTGATTTCATGCTTATTTTATACCGGTGATTTGATTTACGCTTCCAGCATAGTTTTCATGCACTTTTAATGTTTTGATTTGATTTGGGCACGCTGATGCACATGGTTGTGAGCTTATACACCGCGGTATACCTGCTTTTGATTGAGCCGTATTGTATACCGTCGGCTTTGATTCTGATATTGATGTTGTTTTCTTGCACTCCATGCATTTGATTTGGATTTTCACACGTAATGAGCGCATGTTTTGAGATATGATTTTGGTGCACACCAGTTGCGCTAAATCATGATTTTTCGTGCATGTCTGATGCACCTGATTTTGCTGTCAGGCACACGCGTTGCCTATGACAGATGTTTCGTGCACACTTGTTGCACCTAGATGATGTTTGTGTGCACATGTATGGCACATATATGGATTTTGATTTCCGTACGCCCCAGACGCACAGGGTATTCTTATATACATTTTTGGGATTTATTCCTTATGGACCAGTACGTTTTTATGATATTTGCTATGTGTTTTCGTACTGAGCAGGACTAGTCAGAGGACAGTGCCTGGATATACTTTTCATGCATTGATAGTTATCGAAGGGATTTCTAAAAAGAGAGCTATGGTCTCAGTATATATCTACGTGTCCGATATGACACGAAATGTTTAAAACAAGGAAACCCTTCTAAATTGTTTTCAAAACGGCGGAACGTACATATTAAACAAAGGATATATACGTATATGGTTATTTTATTATAATAGATGTCCGCCACTGTGCAGTGTTATGCGCATCGCACAGCGACTTAAAAAGATTTGTCATGCATTTACTTCAGCTATTTACATGTATAGATTTGATGTCTACAAATATAGTTCTGATTTATATCATATTGGTTTTATTTTGGATTTGACATTTATGTTTTTACCATGACTCCGATGATTGCGGGATGCTTGACGGAGTTTTGATTTTGAGTTATCTGCTCATTACTCATGCGCGTGCATTGCTCTATGATGTGCCTTATGTATTGATGATTTCGGAGCCCCCGACGACTTGGACTTTTTATTGAAATGTTTTAAAATTTAGGGGTTTAAAATTTTAATTCGGGGACCGAATTTCTTTAAGGGGGAAGATTGTAACATTTCAAAAAAATAAAATATTATTTTTGGGAATTTTTATGATTTAATATTATTTTTAATGAATATTTTAATATTTCGGTCTAATTAAATACCGATAAATTAGGGAAATTTTTTGAAATTTATAGAAATTACTAAAAGAGGGTGTTTTATGTGAATTATGCAATTTTTAAGTTTTTATGATTAATTATATGCTAATTTAGTGCTAATCGCGATTAAAAATCGCTAATCGGATTTTTAGCATATTTGTGCAAAACATGCACCATATCTTTTTTTTCACTTATTATATATTCTTATGGATTTCCTACATGTTTTATTATAGCATTCTTGCATGGTTGTTAATTAGAGAGAATGAGAAAAAGAAAAGAAAAAGAAAAGAAAAAGGGAAAGAATAGGATAATGGCTATGGGTGAGAGAGAGAAAGGTGAGGGTGTGTTGACTTGGCCATTCCTCTTCATTCTTCACCCATTCCTCACCCTCCTCCTCCTGCTACTGCTGCTGCCCCTCTCTTCCCTCTTCATCTTCCTAAAAAACTCCATGCTAAGCAACTCAAAACCCCACCCTCGTTTCACAAAAATGATGCACAAGCTCAAGGGAAACACATTGGACCAAGAAAGGAAAGGTTTTGGACACTTGGGGCAACTCAAGAATTTTCTCAAGTTGCCAAATGAGGTATTTTCTGAACCACTAGCTTAGTTTTCCTATTGCTTTCACATCCATGTTAACTTTAAACCGATATAGTAATGTTTAGTGAGGGTATGAAAATTCTAGTTAGGGTTATTGGAAATTGAGAGTTGTAGTGAGCAATTAAGCTTAGTAGAGGCCATACAAACCTCCTAGTGCTAGAATTAAGAATTAAACCAAAGACTAGAAACCTGGAATACGGATTTAGAAAAGCCGATATTGGAAAAACTGTGATTCTGTGATGGTTAAATGGAATCTGCTATCATCCCGAGACTCTAAAAATTATTTTGCATGGACAGTGATACATGCAGGCACCTAGGAAGCTACCACCAAAACCCTAGCTCCTAACTCCCAACCATGGCCGCAGATTTATTATTTCTGGCCGTAAATACACCTAGGAAGCTACCACCAAAACCCTAGCTCCTAACTCCCAACCATGGCCGCAGATTTATTATTTCTGGCCGCAATTTACGGCCAGAGCAGGTTAGAAATGGTTCGTTTTTGTTCGAGGGCCTTATCTTCAGTAAATTAGACCCCTGGCATGTGCAAAATTGTCCAATTTGACCTAGGGTAGAATTTGGAGCCTGTTTCCTGAGTTGCTGTTTTGATTCGTGTTTTCGTTTCTCGTATTTTGAATTCTGGAATTGCGTAATTGTGTTTTACCTCGATTACTTGGCATTTATACGACGATATCGAGGATTGTTGATGGTTTTGAAAGCGCAGTCCATAGGTTCTAACCTATAGGCCTTAGCGCGTCGTTTGGTTTTCTCGATGTGATTTTAAAGTTTATTTGCGATTGTGTTATCTTGTAAATACCTTCTCGAGGGCTTCATACGATGAACAAGATGAAGGCGACATCGACACCAACACGCAGGATGCAGGGTGAGTAGATTATAACTACGGGGGAAGTCGGGTGGATGGCGTATAGCACCCCCACAGTTCTATATTTAGTATAGTATATATGTACTATTTATGCTAGCTTATAGTGTGTCGTAGATAATTGAGATGAGATTAGGTGTACTATGGTTAGATCAGAGCGTAGAAGTAAACTAGTATAGTTCCCAGTTGCGAACCCTAGAATAGGTTTACACCCACACGCACACATATGCATATTCGTTATACATATACCTAGATGATGAGGATAGTGTATGATATTTGGAGATGAGTCGATGAGATTGGGCATAGTGCCATGAGATCGGTGATATGATGTGATTCGTATTTGGGATACGACAGGTGATTTTAGCGGCCCTTCAGACGTGTGTTTCACACACGCATTTATACTTATATAGAGGGTATAGATTTGTACTGGACTTAGATCAGTACCCCAGATCATGAGATATGATGATAAGGATACCCGATAATTGATGAGAGGAATGTGATATTGACCCGTACCCAGCTTTTGGGATGCCGTACGATGATTTACCGTACGAGCTTCATATTGATGATAGATCCGCACTCATGACTCAAGGATGTCATATGATATTGTATCGTACGCGGTACCTTTGAGGCGGGATCACCGACTATTATATTTATATATACATAAGTATCGACTCAGATTTAGGTGGTTTCCATACCCCTCCGGATTGACTTGTTAGTCAGAGCTGTAGTTTTGCGAGTAGATGTTAGGCTAGGCCGATATCATACCTATTTCAAAAACTAACGAATCGGGAGTATTTTAAAGACAGGCAAAGGAATTCTACGGATATTTTCAAAAGACGCATCCTTTCTTAAAACACCGTAGCCCTTATTTTCCCAAAAACCCCGACTCGTCTTCTTTCAAATGGCATAACAGTATGACATAGGTATATTGATATAGATACTGCACAGTTGTGTTATTATTCATTTGCCGCATATTCTCGCTTTTCGCATCGCATTACATGTTTAAATATATTATTGTTATCTCAAAACCATGTTGTTAGGACACCAGCACCATTATCGATGATGCATATGTTACACGTGCACTTGCTTGCCGGCTCACACACTTCATCATCGATAACTGCCATGTCACTACACAGTAGGATTATTGCATCAGGATGTGACTCCTTGCATGACATACTTGCATACACACATATTGTACCCCCATATTTACACATACATAGATGATTCTGGCTTGATTAGAGATTTTGGAACCGCAAGATACTCTTTAAAACTGATTCATTTTGAAAGAGCGGTTTCCTTCCATATGTGCATATTACTATTCCATGTTGCATGATATACCGATATGCTTACATTTTTTTTACATGTCGCATACATCATGCTTTTGATTAGACACATTGAGATATGTTGTTTCCATGATATTTCTGGATTTGGGAACCGTGGGTATTTCAAAGAGAGTATGTAATTGTTTTAAAAACCCGTTTATCCTTGATATGATAATGCAGTGCGTCCACCATGTGTTTTCTCAGTGCTGAGAGTGACATGTGAAACTCGATTCGAGGAGGCGGATGTGGCCGATTGCGGGTACATAGTGGACCCGATATGGTTCCCCGGGGCGAGAAATGTTTTTCGTGGAGTAGACGATGAGCCTGGCATGGTGGCTAGTACCTACCGGTGATTGTATTTGAGCTCAGCGGATATCCGGAGGATACCGACCGGAGATAAGAGATGATGTGGGCCGATCAGGACTGACGGAGCCCCATATATATGAGGATTTACGTGCCGATGCTAGGCACAGTTTTCATGATGTTTTCGAGTGTCGATGCTAGACACTCAGGTTCCATGATTTGATATTGTTAGTTGTATGTATGCCCTAGAGGCCAGTATTGTACAGATGATGTATATTATATTGGATGCTTGGACATATATAGAGATGACTTTCTTGCTCGATATGATAGTATGCTATCTGGTTACTCTTTATCTTAACATGTACACTAGTCTCTTTATACTGTCTTATAGTTACATGTTGGTAAAGCCCTTAGGATATGTACTTGACTACCTGGACTGTGATGCAGATCATACTAGTGGGGACATGGTAGTCCATAAGTACATCCTTCAAGGTCCCTAGTCGTGGGTGTATCGAGACGGGGCATCGATATACCAGAGTAGACTAGCGTATACGCTTCTCGACCCATGAGATGGGCGATGGATGATCCTACATCCATTGGTGTTTGACATCAGAGATGGTATACGGGTGCTCAGTGGAGACTGGGTACACTGGACGGACTCGCCGAGAACTCCCAGATGGTATTATACCTCACGTCAGATGGCAGTTCTCAGGTGACACTTGTACAGGTTAGTCTGTAGACCCGAGATCGTCATAGAGTCTTGTGTGATTCCCACTGTGCTTTGATCTCCACCTTACCACGTCCATGAGGGCTTGCAAAACGGTGGTCTTTGGGTACAGTCCCGAGTCACATGGAGGCAATGAGCGATAGGAGGGGTTTCGTCTCTCCCGGTATTGGGGGTTGATGTTGCGCAGTGCTCGATTGGCCGTAGCAGGGAAGTCCCTGGCCAGGGCTGATCAGAGATTTGCTGGTAAGTGTTACCAGTAGTTTCTCGACCCGTTACGAGCCTCACATCGGCACGACTTATCGGGTTATTGGGGTCTGACGTTTACCACCCCTAGACTTGATATGAGACATATCAGACGAAGAGACCGGACTGTACGGTAAGTGTTACTGGTCGGATTCGCAGGAGTGTGAGCGGGCTAGCTCGTCGATCTTCTGATCGCTCAATACCCGGGTGGCCGTTACGTTTAGCAGACCGCTTGCGGCTTGTAGATGCTTGATATGATCATCATCTGCTACCGGCGTATTGACGAGTCTTTAGAGTCCTACACAGAGGTTTCCTGGCTCAAGCGAAACGAAATAGGAGCGCATATGAGATATGTGCAGGACCGAGAATAATGCGTGTATGTGATACCGCATTTCATTCTCGCGATAAATGTTTCGATTGGTTATATTCGATATGACCTAGTTATCGAATCATTGGTTCGATAAATCGATACATTGGATATTAGTCGGTTATGTGCGACATGACCGGATCATTGAATCAAATGTTGATTTAATGATTTAATGTATAATTATATATTTGATATATTACTTTGCATTAGCTAGTATTGGTTCACTTTATATGGATTTTCTCACTTGATGCACATTGTATATGTGATATACTTTTGTGCACATTCTTATATCATGTTTGATGATACTTGATCATTTAGTTAAGTGTATAGGATTAAACAATGATTAATATGATAATTAGGGTTTTGCATATCCATTTATTTATTTATTTGTTTATTTATTTATTTGGAAATGATTATGATAAGAATGGTGGCTTTCATTGTCTTTTAGTTGAAGCTTCATGAAGCTTTGACTTCTTAACCATTATTGTCATCATGCTTAACCCTAACCCATCCATTAACCATGGTTTATTCTCTACACTTAACCCTAGTCTAAGTTATGATAAGTATTGATTTTCTATTTTCTTTTTAATAGATCTTATCATAACCATCTTCTTCTTCTTCTTCTTCAAGCTTGCTACTCTAATGGCAACTTGAGATCTAGTGAGAGAAATCCAAAACTAAAGTGAACCCATCTCCTATTTCTTCATCCTCTACCTCTTGCCAAGTGGTTTTGGGTGTTTTCTTCACAAGTTTCACTACTTTGTGAAGTCGGAGCTTGAACTAGTGCAACCTCGACGTAGATCGTCTTTGACACGAAGCCGATGAACTATTCCGCTCACTTCTCCGATGAAGCCGTCGCGAGAGTCCGAGGTTCATGATGGACAGCGAGGGGACGACCACATGGAGCTAAGCAAGTGGATATCCGGATCTACAAAGGTTGTAGCATCTCAACTTTAGTTAAAGTGTTAACTAGTTTGTAGTTTCGCCTAGACATCTAGCAACGATCCGTTAACTAGGGTTTCTCGGCACCATAATTTTTAAATTTGGCATGTTCGTTGTGAGACCTCTATAGGATGCCTAGGAACCCTACAGTGGTATCAGAGCCTAGCTAGAGCCTTAGGCGAAGTCTAGACGGCGTTTGCAATCCGAACGAACCGAAAACCTAACTAACAAAGTGCTCTCTGTCCATTTTTTAAAATTCTGGATTTTTGTCAATTAAAAATATGCAGAAAATCATGCAGGGTCTTATATGAAATACTGTGACATTCGAGGGCCTAAATTAAATTTTCCAGCGCGGAACCGCGGCACGTGCTATGCATGGTGCGGCGGTTCCGCGGCCTTACTGTTCAATTGTTTAATATTTTCTGCACAGTAACTCATATAATATAATGCTGTATTTTCTGGGATATTTTTTATTGTGATTCTACAGAAGAGTATTCTGGGGTTGTATAGGGATTCGTTATTTCGATCGGATTATCAAATTTCGTCTTTTGTGTTTTTCCGGATAATTTCCAGAATATGTTAAAAAGTTCGACCGGATATAGATACCCAATTTTTCCCCTGTCGGGAAATTTCCAAGTGTTGGATTTTTCCGTAGTTTAACGACGTTCTAAGTAGTGCAAGTAACGCGATGGACCCCCTAGAAGACAACAAACCTTAACTCGATTATGTGACCGTCTTGAACTGCCCTTTGAACCTTCGGGTTTGGGGCAGTACGGCGTGCCACATGTGAGGCGTTGGCTTGACCCTTCTACGGCTGGACCGTCGGTACTGAGGCACGAACTGAATGTTGTTAGACTTATTTCATGTATTGAGCTGTATCGGGAAAACTTGGGTATTCGACTGTTCGATCGGAAAGTTTAACATTTTCTGTTTATCTGGAATGTGATACAATAATTGGAATTCACAAACAGTTATGTGATAACTGAATGAATGTTATAAATCTAGCAGTTTAGTCACATACGATATTGAAAAGAGTTTTCGATAATGAGACTAAAATGCGGGGTTTGTAACTGTTAGGCATGTGATGTCTAAAGAGGTTGCGGATTCCAACTGTTGTAGTTTTACACTTTCTTTTCTGTGACCGTAAGTGTAATATGTGATATCGCCGGTTTCGTTGCTATATGTCAACGACAATTGGGATGGACATATTTACTTACGTTGATGACATGTGATGTTATGTGTTGCTGGATATGTTATATTGGATTGTCGTGTTTGAATAGCCGGGGGTTTTTATGTGAGATGAGTGTTTTTCATTTTCATTCATGTAAAAACTTGCATGTAATATTCTTTTATTTGGGGCACTTCCAGGTAGCGGAAGTTGTCACCCTTTGTATATTATTTACTTTTCCGCATTAGGATAGACCCAAGGAGGGGAGCACAAGTAACCGGGTTCTGGGGTCCAGTGGGAGACCAACTCGAGGAGTCGAGTCGGGTCTCCTAACCCTAGAATTGGCAGGGTTGCTTGCCGCTCTCGTAGGGGTCTAGGGGTGTGGGATTGGCTATTCATCACGACCGTGGAATCCGTGTTTTATTCTGGCTCGTATTGAAAACACGGACGTCCTAGTATATCCAATATTTCATATGTTTATTCTGCTGCGATATCTGTGTTGTGATGTTCTCTGATAGATGTAGTATATAGTATATATGATATATTATATAGACGTTACTTATGTTGTACACCCGCGCTAGCCCTGCCCTGCTCTGTCGTTAGTTACCTAACCTAACGGTGCACGAGGGGACATCGAGGCGAATGCGGATGGCATAAGTGTACGTCGTATCTATCTGTGATGTTTAGGTATTTAAATGACGGGACTTCATTAATGCGATTAATGAAAGATAAGAAACCTAAGATGTTGTAGAATCGAATTTTAAAATAAAACAGGTAGCTACAGTTCTTGCTTTGCACAGCGGTATATATGATATACCCCGCACCTTATTCAATGAGGAAAGGACCGAGATCCCTTCACCGGGAGTGACTCCTTTAGCAATAACTGGCAGATGCTACAGACTCGGTTTGCTTTTGACTGCTTTTGGGTTTTTGCTTTGCACTGCGATATATATGATATATCCCGCACCTCATTCGACGAGGAAAGGACCGAGATCCCTTCACCGGGAGTGACTCCTTTAGCAAAACTAGAAAAGCCTCAAAAATCACTCCATTTTAAAAACATCATTTGATTCTACAACGATATCAAGTTCATTACGCTCATGGTTTTTATGAAAAACCTGCGTAGCCCTCCGTCATTTCAGATAAGTATTAGTTAGTATTCGTGCTGCGGTAGTTTGGCCTCCGTCAAGGCGCAGTGTACGGTAGCTAACTAGTGCTTATCTGCTAGCATATGATGCGATTGGATTAGGGTATTCGTACGGCGTTGTTTGGCCTCCGTCAAGGGTCGTGCGGGTGGGTTTAATTCAATCAGGAAATGACGGGTTGAACTTGACTAGCGGACTATGGGTTGTTTGGCCTCCGTCAAGGTCATAGGACGCTAGGGGCAAAATATTATCGGGAATTTCAAGTGTTGAAATTTGCAATGAGATTGCATACCTTCTATGAGATAGTTGGATCCCGATACCCGCTGCGAGTAAGAGTTACTCCTGGGAGAGTTTTACACATTGCAATTAGCTGATCAAGTAGGTGTCTAGAAAGGTGTCAACGGGGTTACGCCTCTGGGAAAACGAGGTTTACAGTAATTAGGTTCGTGCGAAAGCACGGGGGACCTCCCTCAAAGTACCGACACTGGCCTGGCTGAAAGATTGGCGAACCTGTAGTGTGTAATTAATCCCGGCTAGTCTTTCCTTTTAGGGTTTGAAGGAAGATTTGATAAAAAGCAGTGGGAGCCATCCTGATTAGATAAGATAATAACCAATCTGATCTTGCACGAGCTTACGCTAAAGTGTTTTCTTCTCTCTCTCTCCAGGTAGTGACCATTTCATGCCCTAATAAAGATAATAATATGGATGTATTGACCGAACCCGCATGTTATACTGTGCTGGGGAACGTTGGTTCCGTTCTTTCCTATAAGAGTTATAGGACTGAACAGGATATAGGGGAATACCAGGATTCCCATGCCACCCGAATGAAGAAAGTACATGTTGATGCATTTTCTTCGGGTGTGTTCGTTACTGAGAACTGTTTCTCCATTTGCTCTACGTCCTGGGTATTGGATACCGGCTCAGGATCCCATATATGTAATCAGTTACATGGGCTTAAGAAAGGTAGAGAACTTGGAGAAGGTGATAAAGACATTAGAGTTGGAAATGGTGCAATTGTTACAGCTAAGACTGTCGGGGAATATCACCTTGTATTACCAACTGGTAATACATTGGTTCTGAACGAATGTTATTACTTGCCGAACCTGATATGCAACATTATATCGGTTTCTTTATTAAGTAAAGAGGGATATAATTTTGTATTACAGGACAGTGTTATGAACATTTTCCTTAACCAAAAGTTGGTTGGATCAGGCACGTTGTGCAATGGCATTTATGTTCTAAATCAATCAACAGTTCTGAGCATAACAAACACACACAAGAGGAAGAGTTCTGAACTCAACGAATCCTTCTTGTGGCATTGTAGACTGGGTCACATCAATGCGACACGACTGGCTAAGTTGCATAAGGATGGGTATTTGAAACCATTCGAATTTTCATCTTATGACACTTGCCAGTCATGTCTCAAAGGCAAGATGACCAAAACTCCGTTTACGGGACACGGAGAAAGAGTTACCGAACTCTTGGGACTAATACATAGTGATGTATGCGGTCCCATGTCTACACATGCCAGGGATGGTTCTTCGTACTTCATTACATTCACTGACGATCTCTCTAGATTCGGATATGTGTTCCTGATGAAACACAAATCAGAAGCTTTTGAGAAATTTAGGGAATATAAACAAGAAGTTGAGAACCAAACCGGAAAAAGTATTAAAATCCTACGATCTGATCGAGGAGGTGAATACTTGAGCAATGAATTCCGGGACTTCCTAAAAGAGAATGGGATTCTCTCTCAGCTGACTCCTCCATATACACCACAACACAACGGTGTATCGGAGCGAAGAAATCGCACCCTATTAGATATGGTGCGCTCTATGATGAGTACAGCTGAGTTACCTATTTTCTTCTGGGGATATGCACTGGAGACTGCTGCATACCTACTGAATAGAGTTCCGACCAAATCAGTGCCTACCACTCCATATGAGATATGGAATGGCAAGAGACCATGTCTTAATTTTATTCAGATATAGGGTTGTCCGGCCTATGTTAAAACACAAAATCCGGACAAGCTCGAGGCAAGGTCTGTTCTATGTAAGTTTGTTGGATATCCCAAACATTCGCGAGGGTATATCTTCTACCACTCCGAGGAACAAAAAGTGTTTGTTTCTCGACATGCCACTTTCTTAGAAAAAAGTTTTCTTATGAAACAGATAAGTGGCATTGAGGTAGAACTGGAAGAGGTTCCAGCAATACAGACTACAACAGAAGATTTGGTTGAACCAGAGGATTCCGTAGTTCCCGATGAACCCCAGCCACTCCGCCGATCTAGTAGGGTTCCTCGCCAACCTGAGAGATACTACGGTTTTCTCATGGATGGAGGGAGCGAGGATTGCATCATGGAGGATGATGACCCAACTAGCTTCGAGCAGGCCATCACGAGTAGGGACTCAGTGAAATGGCTGGATGCTATGCGGTCCGAGATGGAATCCATGTACACCAACAAAGTATGGACTTTGGACGTTGCTCCTGAAGGGATAAAACCCATTGGGAGCAAGTGGATCTTCAAGAAGAAACTTGGTGTAGATGGGAAAGTGGAGACTTTCAAAGCTAGACTTGTAGCAAAGGGTTCTCGTCAAAGACCAGGTGTGGACTATGACGAGACCTTTTCTCCAGTGGCTATGCTTAAATCCATCCGAATCATGCTTGCCATTGCTGCCTTTCATGACTACGAAATCTGGCAAATGGATGTTAAGACCGCCTTTCTAAATGGTGATTTAGAAGAGTGCGTGTACATGACTCAGCCAGAGGGCTTCGTAGACAGTGGGAGCAGCGGGAAGGTGTGCAAGCTGCTTAAATCCATTTATGGATTAAAGCAAGCATCGCGGAGTTGGAACGTCTGCTTTGACGTCGTTATCAAAGAGTTTGATTTCGTCAAAAATCCAGATGAACCTTGTATCTACAAGAAGGTGGCAGAGAGTAAGGTTGTCTTCCTCGTATTGTACGTGGACGACATACTCTTGATAGGAAATGATATTCCTATGCTGCAATCGGTCAAGCTCTTCTTATCACAAAGATTCTCAATGAAAGATCTTGGTGATGCCTCCTGCATATTGGGAATTAGGATCTATAGAGATAGATCCAAACGGATTTTGGGATTGTCCCAATCCAGGTACATTGACACCATACTAAAGAGGTTTAGTATGGAAGAGTCCAAGCGTGGGAACTTACCCACGATCTCTGGAGTCACTCTCTCCAAAGAGATGTCTCCCAAGACTGATTTGGAGAGAGCTCGCATGCAAGGGATACCCTATGCTTCGGCAGTAGGCTCTATCATGTATGCGATGCTATGTACCAGACCCGATGTGGCATACTCACTAAGTATAGTGAGCAGGTATCAAGCTGATCCTGGAGAGAGTCACTGGACAGCTGTGAAGAGCATTCTCAAGTACTTGCGAAGGACTAGAGATATGTTCTTGGTGTATGGTAACGGAGAGCTCCAAGTGGAGTCCTTTACCGATTCGAGCTTCCAGAGTGATAAGGACGACTCTAAGTCGCAGTCGGGCTTTGTATTTACCCTTTACGGAGGGGCGGTTAGCTGGAAGAGTTCCAAGCAGGAAACCGTGGTAGACTCGATGATGGAGGCTGAATACATCGCTGCCAACGATGCTGCTAAAGAAGCTGTCTGGATCAAGAAGTTCATTACTGAAATTGGAGTGGTTCCATCCATTGAGCATCCAATACCTTTGTATTGCGATAACAATGGAGCGGTGGCTTTGGCCAAGGAACCTAGGTCCCATCAGCGATCCAGGCATATTCTGAGGCGGTATCACCTGATCCGGGAGATAGTTGATCGCCGGGAGATCGAGGTTAGGAGGGTTGACACGAAGAACAACACGGCGGATCCACTCACGAAGGCCATTCCCCAGATACAGTTTGAGAGACTCTTCGGGATGCTCGGTATGAGATACTACAGCAGCTGGCCCTAGTGCAAGTGGGAGATTGTTAGTTGTATGTATGCCCTAGAGGCCAGTATTGTACAGATGATGTATATTATATTGGATGCTTGGACATATATAGAGATGACTTTCTTTCTCGATATGATAGTATGCTATCTGGTTACTCTTTATCTTAACATGTACACTAGTCTCTTTATACTGTCTTATAGTTACATGTTGGTAAAGCCCTTAGGATATGTACTTGACTACCTGGACTGTGATGCAGATCATACTAGTGGGGACATGGTAGTCCATAAGTACATCCTTCAAGGTCCCTAGTCGTGGGTGTATCGAGACGGGGCATCGATATACCAGAGTAGACTAGCGTATACGCTTCTCGACCCATGAGATGGGCGATGGATGATCCCACATCCATTGGTGTTTGACATCAGAGATGGTATACGGGTGCTCAGTGGAGACTGGGTACACTGGACGGACTCGCCGAGAACTCCCAGATGGTATTATACCTCACGTCAGATGGCAGTTCTCAGGTGACACTTGTACAGGTTAGTCTGTAGACCCAAGATCGTCATAGAGTCTTGTGTGATTCCCACTGTGCTTTGATCTCCACCTTACCACGTCCATGAGGGCGTGCAAAACGGTGGTCTTTGGGTACAGTCCCGAGTCACATGGAGGCAATGAGCGATAGGAGGGGTTTCGTCTCTCCCGGTATTGGGGGTTGATGTTGCGCAGTGCTCGATTGGCCGTAGCAGGGAAGTCCCTGGCCAGGGCTGATCAGAGATTTGCTGGTAAGTGTTACCAGTAGTTTCTCGACCCGTTACGAGCCTCACATCGGCACGACTTATCGGATTATTGGGGTCTGACGTTTACCACCCCTAGACTTGATATGCGACATATCAGACGAAGAGACCGGACTGTACGGTAAGTGTTACTGGTCGGATTCGCAGGAGTGTGAGCGGGCTAGCTCGTCGATCTTCTGATCGCTCAATACCCGGGTGGCCGTTACGTTTAGCAGACCGCTTGCGGCTTGTAGATGCTTGATATGATCATCATCTGCTACCGGCGTATTGACGAGTCTTTAGAGTCCTACACAGAGGTTTCCTGGCTCAAGCGAAACGAAATAGGAGCGCATATGAGATATGTGCAGGACCGAGAATAATGCGTGTATGTGATACCGTATTTCATTCTCGCGATAAATGTTTCGATTGGTTATATTCGATATGACCTAGTTATCGAATCATTGGTTCGATAAATCGATACATTGGATACTAGTCGGTTATGTGCGACATGACCGGATCATTGAATCAAATGTTGATTTAATGATTTAATGTATAATTATATATTTGATATATTACTTTGCATTAGCTAGTATTGGTTCACTTTATATGGATTTTCTCACTTGATGCACATTGTATATGTGATATACTTTTGTGCACATTCTTGTATCATGTTTGATGATACTTGATCATTTAGTTAAGTGTATAGGATTAAACCATGATTAATATGATAATTAGGGTTTTGCATATCCATTTATTTATTTATTTGTTTATTTATTTATTTGGAAATGATTATGATAAGAATGGTGGCTTTCTTTGTCTTTTAGTTGAAGCTTCATGAAGCTTTGACTTCTTAACCATTCTTGTCATCATGCTTAACCCTAACCCATCCATTAACCATGGTTTATTCTCTACACTTAACCCTAGTCTAAGTTATGATAAGTATTGATTTTCTATTTTCTTTTTAATAGAACTTATCATAACCATCTTCTTCTTCTTCTTCTTCAAGCTTGCTACTCTAATGGCAACTTGAGATCTAGTGAGAGAAATCCAAAACTAAAGTGAACCCATCTCCTATTTCTTCATCCTCTACCTCTTGCCAAGTGGTTTTGGGTGTTTTCTTCACAAGTTTCACTACTTTGTGAAGTCGGAGCTTGAACTAGTGCAACCTCGACGTAGATCGTCTTTGACACGAAGCCGACGAACTATTCCGCTCACTTCTCCGATGAAGCCATCGCGAGAGTCCGAGGTTCATGATGGACAGCGAGGGGACGACCACATGGAGCTAAGCAAGTGGATATCCGGATCTACAAAGGTTGTAGCATCTCAACTTTAGTTAAAGTGTTAACTAGTTTGTAGTTTCGCCTAGACATCTAGCAACGATCCGTTAACTAGGGTTTCTCGGCACCATAATTTTTAAATTTGGCATGTTCGATGCCTTGTGAGACCTCTATAGGATGCCTAGGAACCCTACAGATATGTCGCGAGCGACACATGTTGATTTACATCCTCATACTTCCATGCATATGTTTATGATATTTACATGTGTGATGCTTATTGTCATTGGGTGACACGTGGACGATTTCCACATACATATATTGACATTGATTACATTGATCATACCTTATATTTATGATAAATTGCTACCTGAGGCACTGACACGAGCTTTTGGTACTACACTTATGTATAGATGTTTACCCTAACCACCTTATCATGCTTCAGACTTATTCATTTGAGGTTTATATACGTATTGATCGTATTGACCTAGGATTGTGTCATACATATGATTTCTGCTCTGCGATGTTTTCTATTCATGAGTTAGCAACTCACCCCCGTTGTGCCACAGTTCTTGCGGCTTTTGCCGTACAGGTTTCATTGCTGCTTTTCTGGCACGCTGCTTCCCTTGCGGGTGATTTGCTTTGGTAGGTGGGTTCTTTTGCATCAAAACCACCATTGTACCTGTATTATTCAGTTGTATCTAGTATTCCATCTACCAAACTTGTATATTGTTTCAGACTTAGAAAACCAGTTATGTATTATTTCGGCCTTAGAGTCACGCATTGTAGTATTGTAGTTTTCATGCTGATTTTGAGTTCTTTTTGAGTTTTGATCCTCGCCCTTTAGCGTTGTATATTATATTGCTTGGGTGGTTGTGACCATCGATTGACGAAGAGCTAGCTCCCGCTTGGGGATGCCTTTTATCATTATGTATATATTATTCTTGTTGTACCCCGTTCGGGGCCATTATTTACAAAGGAAACTCTGCCGAATTTTTCAGAAAAGAATATAGATTTTAAAAATGCATATTCGGCTTACTTATTTAAAAACCTTGCTTTTAAAACATGTTTTCCTTACTTCTTAAAACTAGTTTTCTTATTTATTCCTTAAAATGATTTTAGATTTCTGGGTTTTTGGCTTACTTGAATTAGATGGGATCCTATAGACTTCATATGATTCAAGTGCTAGTCACATAATATTTCGGGTCGTGACTGGACTGTACCCAAAAGCCACCGTTATGCACGCCCTCTTGGATGTGGTATGATGGAAATCAAAGCACTGTGGGAATCACACAAGACTCTATGACAATCTCGGGTCTACAGATTAACCTGTACCAGTGTCACCAGATAACTGCCATCTGACGTGAGGTATAATACCATCTGGAGGTTCTCGGCGAGTCCGTCCAGTGTACCAGTCTCCACTGAGCACCTGTATACCTTCTCTGATGTCAAACACCAATGGATATGGGATCATCCATCGCCCATCATATGGGTCAAGAAGCGCATACGCTAGTCTACTCTGGAGTATTGATGCCCTGTCTCGGTACTCCCATAACTAAGAACATTTGAAGGATGTACTTGGAGACTACACTGTCCCCACTAGTATGATCCGCATCATAGTCCTGGTAGTCAAGTACTCATCCTAAGGGCATTATCAACATGTAACATAGAGACAATCAGAGTACATGTTAAGATAAAGAGCAACCAGATAGCGTCCTATCATGTCGAGCAAGAAAGTCCTCCCTATATATATCCAAGGATCCACTACAATGTACATCGTATGTACAGTAATGGCCTCTAGGGCATACATATAACTAACAATTATGTGTTGCTGTGATATGTTATATTGGATCGTCGTGTTCTTAATAGCCGGGGTTTTTTATGTGAGATGAGAGTTTTTCATTTTCATTCATGTAAAAGCTTGTATGTAATATTCTTTTATTGGGGCACTTCCGGGTTGAGGATGATGTCATTGTTGATGTATATTATTTATTTTTCTGCATTAGGATAGACCCAAGGAGGGGAGCATAAGTAACCGGGTTCTAGGATCCAGTGGGAGACCATCTCGAGGAGTCGAGACCGGGTCTTATAACTCTAGAATTGGTAGGGTTGCTTGCCGCTCTCATAGGGGTATAGGGATGAGGGTTTGGCTATTCATCGCGACCTTGGAATCCATGTTTTTTATTGGCTTAAATAAAACACGGAATTCCTAGTATATCCAATATTTCATATGTGTTCTTCTGCTGCTGATATTTTGTGATGTGACCACTTGATATGTTCTGAGACGAATGCCTATATTATATATATATGATATATAATAACTATTGATGCTTTCGTTTCTTATGTGATGCTTGGGAAGCATAATTGATGGGAATTCATTAATGAGATTAATGAAATAAAAGAAACCTAAAAGATGTTGTAGAAACTTGTTTAAAAACTGGTAGCTCTAGTTCTTGCTTTTCATAGTGGTATTCCATGTAGAATATCCAGCACCTTATTCGATAAGGAAAGAGCCGAGATCCCTTCACCGCGAGTGACCTCTTTAGCGAAACTGACAGATGCTACAACCCACGCGGTTTGTGTTTTGATTGCTTCTGTGGTTTTTGCTTTGCATAGTGGTATTTGTGAAATATCCTGCACCTTATTCGATAAGGAAAGAGCCGAGATCCCTTCACCGGGAGTGACCTCTTTAGGAAAACTCGTAAAAGCCTCAAAAACACTCCTTTTCAAAATCACTCAATTCTACGACGATATCAAGTTATTACGCAAAAGGTTTTCTTAAAAACACGACATAACGCTCCGTCATTTTAGGAAGTAGAGTACTTAGTATTCGTGCTACATTTGTTGACCATAGTTAAAGCGTAGTGCGGTAGCTAAGTGATGTCTTCCTACACAACATATGATGCAATTAATTTGGACAGTCATATGACTTTGTTGACCATAGTTAAGTGTAACGTTTCAGAAATCATTTTGCGAATTTTTCCGTTTTAGGGCAAAATTGTCGTTTTTTCCCGTTTTAACCCGATTTCGATCAAACGTCCGTATAACCTTACCGGCACCTTTTTTAGCAAAAATAAAGCTTGTGCGCGAACTTTGGGAGTATTTGGGAGGTTTTGGTTCAGATAGAATTTTTCCGAAATAAAATATTATTTTAACAGGTAAATTATGCGCGTAAATTGGGAAAATTTTTCTAAATGAAAATTCTTGGAAATCATCACTAAAATTATTTTTGGAACGTTCTTTTTAAATATCTAGATATTTTTAGTGCAAAAGGTTTTGAATTAAAAAAGAAAAGAAAAGAAAGAAAAGGTGTCATTTTTGCATTTAATGAATCATTTAATGATTTTTGCTAGATATTTCTTCACTTTTTTTGCACAAAACCCCCCCACACTCCCTCATGGCCGGCCACTACTTGTTCTTGGCTGCCCATTTCTTTTCTCACTCATTTTTCATCTTTTCTTGCACAAATAAATCATGAAAAATCCAATTTAATTCATAGAAATTCAAATTAAATCCAAAACCTTCTTTCTTCTTCACAAAAGTTGTTTGGATATTCATTCTAGTGAGGATTTTGGAGGCTAAATTTTGGTTTTATCCTTGATTCAAGTGGTGTTCTTGAAGGTATAAAACTTTAACTCTAATCTCTTTTTGTTGCTTAATACTTTATGCTAGCTTAATTAGATGTTAGTTTAAGCTTTAAATTTCATGTTTCAAAATTCTAGAAATGGTTTTAGAAATTCAAGTTAAGGTTAAATCTTAATTTAAGTGTTTAATATTTAATTGAAGTGTTAATTTGTGAATTTGAAAAGCTTAACCTAGTAGAAATGCTAACTATTGTTAATAAATATTTTGTTTAATTAAGTATTTTTGCTTACTAGGTTTTTGCTAAAACTCATTTTGCAAGTGTTTAAAATATGGAAATGGTTTAGATAGCTTAGTTAAGCTATTTTAAGGTGTTTGTAATCGCTAGATATGCGTTAGCTTGAAACTAGTGCGAAATATTCCGGTAGGTTGTTTGCTAGGTTTCGGGGTTTTTCCGACGTGGGTTCGATTGGTCGTTGCGAGGTTATATCTATTTTATTCCTGGTAATTGTTTGTATTGTGTTGCGCGATTGGGATGATCGGAATCTAGACTAGGTGTTTCGTAGTTTGGCGACCCGAGTTAGGATTTTTGGCCGATGTCGTGCGCGTTGGATGCGCTAAGTGCGCAGTTCAATTTTCAGGGCGTTATTCTTGCGTTTCGATATCTTTTCGTCGATGTAGGATATTTGCTTATGTGATGTGTATGTGAAATTTTAGGTTCGCAAGCGGGGACTTTGGACGCTTCGACAAGGGAAAACAGGTGGTAGGCTTCACTTATCCAGGAGCGTTGGTGAGTAGATTTAACATCTACAGGGGAATCGCCCGCATGGCGTTATGCGTCAGGGCTAGAGACTTCATTACTTGTCGCATCTTCTATGTCATATTTAGAATTGCGCATTTACCCTATTACTTAGATATTGTTGTGCTTGGACTAGTATCCTTAGGACACTGCACATATTATTGACGATTCATGTTGCACGAGCACTGATTATATGCTACACACACCGTCAATAATTGCCATGTCACACACAAACCACTTATAGATGTTATATTGCTTGGTTAGGGACATTGTGACATTGATTCATACTGCTTATCATATAGGGCTTTTAGCATACCTGTGTTCCTATAGAGTATTGTACCATTAGTGATAGATACATACGCACTCCCTGTCATAGCTACAGGTATACCTTGCACATACTGTTCTTATACCCAGGGGGTATACTATATCATTGCTTATAGGTAGACACATTATCTTGCTATACCTTATTGATTTTACATACATCTGGTTTTAGCTACATGTTTACCTTCACTTGATGTTATTTAGAAGTGGATAAATAGGAACCGCATGATATTTGTATTAACATGATGCAGTTAATTAGCGGTTTTTCCTTTATATGCTTGCATTTCAGATATGGCGCACATATTATATTCATGGATTTTCGCATTGTTATATGGATTTTTCATGACGTTTTCTGGATTTGGGGACCGTGGTAGTTGTAGTGTTCCTAGGCATCCTAATGAGGTCTCACAAGGCATCAACCATGCCAATTTCAAATTTAAACGGTGCCGAGAAACCCTAGAACGGATCGTTTGCTAGATTTCTAGGCGAACAAAGTAACTAGTTAACACTTAACTATAAGGAAACGGAAATACAACCTTTGTAGATCCGGTGCTCCACCTCCATAGCTCCGCAATGAAGTCTCCTCGCTGTCCATAACAAGTCCCGGGCTCTAGCGTCGGCTTCATCGGAGAATGGACGGGCTAGGTCATCGATGTCCATGCCGAAGATGATCTACGTCGAGGCATCGCTAAATCAAGCTCCGACTTCACCAAGTCAAGAAACTTGTGAAGAAAACACACTCTACTACTTGGCAAGAGGTAGAGGATGATGAAATAGGAAGTGGGTAGACTTTAGAATTGGATTTCTCACTCATTTCCATCAATCACCATTGATGGAGCTTAGGTTTTTTGCTTCTTGAAGAAGAAGAAGAAGATGATGATAAAGAATGATTATTATCATAAGAATTATTTAAAATGAAAAGAATAATCCATTCTTATCATAAGAGAACCATGGTTAGTTGTAGAGAGTGAACTAGGGTTAGTGGAGTGGTTAGGGTTAAGCATGAGACAAAATGGTGACAAAGTCAAAGTGTTCATGAAACTTCATGAACAAAACAAAAATTGCCACCATTTTCTCATTTGCTTATTCTTTTTCCAAAAAGAAAAAGATTAATATATAAATAAGGAAAACAAAAACCCTAATCATCCACTTAACTATAGTTTGATACTTTACACTTAACCAAAAAGCATGTATCATCAAACATGATACAATCAAGTGCACAAAATCATATCGCATATGGAATGCGCACACCCGAGTGAGAAAATCCATTTAAAGTGAACCGATACTAGTTAATGCAAAGTAATATATCAAATATATAATTATGCATTAAATCATTAAATCAATACTTGATTCAATGATCCGGTCATGTCGCACATAACCGACTAGTATCCAATATATTGGCTTATCGAATCAATCCTTGATTCGATAACTAGGTTATATCGCATACAACCATTCGACACATTCATCACGAGAATGAAATACGGTATCACATACACGCATTATTCTCGGTCCCGCACATATCTCATATGCGCTCCTATTTCGTTTCGCTTGAGCCAGGAAACCTCTGTGTAGGACTCTAAAGACTCGTCAATACGCCGGCAGCAGATGATGATCATATCAAACGCCGACAAGCCGCAAGCGGTCTGCTAAACGTAACGGCCACCCGGGTATTGAGCGATCAGAAGATCGACGAGCAAGCCCGCTCACACTCCAGTGAATCCAACCAGTAACACTACCATACAGTCCGGTCTGATCGTCTGATATGTCGCATATCTCGCCTAGGGGTGGTAAACGTCAGACCCCAATAGCTCGATAAGTCGTGTCGATATGAGGTCTATAACAATTCGAGAAACTACTGGTAACACTTACCAGTAAATCTCAGCAACCCTGGCCAGGGATTTCCTGTTATAGCCAATCGAACACAGCGCAACATCAACTCCCTATACCGGGAGAGACGAGTCCCCTCCTATCGCTCATTGCCTCCATGTGACTCGGGACTGTACCCAAAAACCACAGTTTTGCATGCTCTCTTGGACGTGGTAAAACGGAAATCAAAGCACAGTGGGAACCACACAAGACTCTATGACGATCTCGGGTCTACAGACTAACCTGTACCAGTGTCACCAGAGAACTGCCATCTGACGTGAGATATAATACCATCTGGGAGTTCTCGGCGAGTCCGTCCAGTGTACCCAGTCTCTACTGAGCACCCGTACATCATCTCTGATGCCAAACACCAATGGATATAGGATCATCCATCGCCCATCTGTATGGGTCGAGAAGGTATACGCTAGTCTACTCTGGTATATCGATGCCCCGTCTCGATACACCCACGACTAGGGACTTTGAAGGATGTACTTATAGACTACCATGTCCCCACTAGTATGATCCGCATCATAGTCCAGGTAGTCAAGCACACATCCTAAGGGCTTTACCAACATGTAACAGAGAGACAATCAGTGTACACGTTAAGGTAAAGAGCAACCAGATAGCATACTATCATGTCGAGCAAGAAAGTCCTCCCTATATATGTCGCAGCATCCACTACAATATACATCCAATGTACAGTAATGGCCTCTAGGGCATACATATAACTAACAATCTCCCACTTGCACTAGGGCCATCTGTAGCAGTGGTTGTAGTATCTCATACTGAACCATCCCATAAAAATCTCTCTCTGGGAACAGGCCTTTGTGAGTGGATCCGCTGTGTTGTCTTCTGAGTCTACTCTCCAAACCTCGATCACCCTGGAGATCAACCATCTCCATGATCAGGTGATACTGCCTTAGAATATGTCTGGATCACTGATGGGACCTGCGTTCCTTGTGTTGGAGATAGTGCCCTCAGAGTCAATTATTAGGTCACAGGTACGTGATTGTAATGATTGATGGAGGACCTATCCCGGTAGGACAGTCTTACTCGAGATGATAGTATGCTATCTGGTTTACCTTTATCATCGTGTACTGTTTTAAGTGACCTGACACGTCGCTATTACATGTTGATAGAGCCCCTAGGATTCTTGCTTGACCACCAGCAGTATGAGGGCGATCATATAAGTGGGAGCTGGGGGTCTATAAGCATATCCTTAAAAGGTCCCTAGTCGTGGGAGTTTCGAGACTGGGCATCGATACTCCATTAGTAGACTAGTGTATACAGTCGAGACCCCGACGAGGGGCGGTGGCCGGTCTCACAAGCCACTGGTGTCAGTTGGATCACCTAAGATGTATACAGGTGCTCATTGGGTTATGAGTACACCGGACAGGACTCGCCGGGAACATGCTAGTTGGTCATATACCAGACGTCAGATGGCAGTTCCCTGGTGACATGTGTGCAGGTTAGTTCATCGACCTGGGGATCGTCATTTGTCTCGTGTGAGTTCCCACTGTACTTTGATTACTACCCTACCACGGCTCAAAGGAGTCGTGCAAACAGGTTTTAGTTGGGTACAGTCCCGAGCCACATGGAGGCAGTGAGCGTATCTTCAGGGGTTCGTCTCTCCCGGTATTGGGGGTGAGGTCGTGCTGTGTCTAGGAGAGCCATTACACAAAGTCCTTGGCCAAGGCAAGGAGATTTACTGGTAGGTATTCCAGTAGTATCTCAGGGTGTTCTGGGCTACACTCCGACACGACTTGTACCGCTTTTGGGGGTCTGACTTTTACCAACCCCCTAGGCCCGCCATGCGATACTCATAGACGAACGGACCGGACTGTACGGATATTGTCACTGACAGGCTCAGTAGGGTTGTCAGGCTGAGTTCACTCACAGACGTCCCTTTTAGTCAATACTTGGTAGCCCGTTACGTATTGGCTTATACCTCTGACGTGCTAGTGGTTAAATCCACAACCGAGGTGTTGACGAATCTTTAGAGTCCCCCACATTCAATTACTCAGCTTTCGGGCGAAAGGTTGTAGAGGCCATATGGAGATATGGCAAGGTCCGATCAGATACGTGCGGTATTGCACGGATCAGGATCGGACAGTTTGTACTATAGGCCGTATGGTTATATGGCAGAGTTCGATCAGATACGTGCGGTATTGCACGGATCAGGATCAAACGGATATTACTAGCCGGCTTTGGTATAAGCCGGATCCTAGTATAGTACAGTGTAGACTTTGTCTCATTGCATTTGTATTTCGGTCGAAATACAGATGCGGGTGTGTATGCACAGTATTGGGGTTTTCCCGTAATTTATTACGGGACCAGTTTTCTGGAGTTGCCAGTTTGCTTTCCGTTTCGGCCAATTTCCTTTGTTCCGTTCATTGGCCGAAGATTGGTGGAGGAGGGTTTATTTGCATTGTTGCAAATAGGCATTTGTGGAGGGGGTTCTTTGCATCTTTTGGCATCATGATGGTTTTCATGATGTGCACCATCATTGACTTCTCCTTCTCATGATGGATTGACTTTGTGGACTTGATGGTTGTGGTTGTGTGTGGTTTTTGTTTGTTATCATGTTCTTTCATGATTCCCTTTTTCATTATTGTTCCACCCACCCCCTTGACCTTTTCTCTTTCTCTCTCCAATCACACTTGTGAAGTGGGGGGGGGGGCGGCCATTCCAAAGAGGAATGGGATTCATTTCATTTTTGGGTGGAAAAATGTTACTCTCATTTTGGTATGCTACATTTTTCCCCACCTCTCTCCAAGCTCTCTTTTTCTTCCACCAAATGGCAAAGCTCCAAAACCCCAAATGAGACTTGAGGACTACATATTCTACAGCGAACCTTGGGCACGTCGAGTAGCCGGCTTCGTGCCCGAGTTGCCTCGGCATTGAGGTGGGAGCCCGTAAACAAAGTAGGCGATGTGGTGCACTTCCGGCGACAAGGAGGAGACGGGACTTTTCCGCAGGAGATCGGGACCATGACGAGAAGACCGGAGGACTTGGATCGTCGGTATATCTCTATTCCCTTTTCTTGTAGTTAGCTAGGACTAGTTTAATGGCACGATCCGGGGTTTAGTGCGCGGTGGTGCCGGTTTGCTAAGTCCGCAAAAATTAAGTTTTTCACCGCTTCCGCATTTGGCCGTCGGATCGACGGCCGGGGCGCCGCCGTGCACTTACAGTGGTATCAGAGCCTCGCCATTAACATAGTCTAGCTTAGTGTAATGTGTTTTTCTGTTTCGATCGATCGAATGTTCCAAAACTGCATTTTAGTTCGCATCATTTTCTGTTGAAAATTTTTGGTCTCGAAAAATTTTTCAGGTTGTAAAATATTGATGTACTGGAAAATCTAAGAGCTCTGTAAAAATTCGACGAAGTAACTCCACAGTGGGAGCGCGGAACCGCCGCGAAAACCCTCTTCCCGCCGCCCTTCCGCCGCACACTGTGGAGATCACTTCACTAATTTTTTACAGAGGCCTTCTGGGCTTAAAATATGGGTTTTGGAATATTAAAATTGGGCCCAGGATTTCTGTGAGTGCTACAGTTTTGATTGGGGGGCCACTTGTTAATTTTTGATCGATCGGATATTTTAAACACATTTTTCACAGTATTTACATTATATCTGCGACCGTGAATGTCACTCGATCGGTAAATCCTGTCTAACTGCTATAGCCCGGTTAGACGGATTTGCGAACATGACTTTCACGTTGATGTTCTATGTTTATGCTGTGATGTTGCGGATCGGTCGTGGGGATAGCCTGTATGCAATGCTAGTACAGTTTTGTTGTATTATGTACATTTGATTTTGCGGGGCGAGCGTCCGACATGTGGACTGCCGTCACTGCCTGATTGTATTATTATTTTGGGGCACGACCTGGTTGCGGTCGATGTACCCGGTGTATGTATATTTTACTTTCTGTACTAGGATTACCCCGCGGAGGGGTGCGCGGATAGCCGGGTTCTAGAGGGCAACAAGCCCGCATCTCATGGCATTGAGACGGAAGGGGCTTCACTCTAGGATTGGCGGGATATTCACCGCACTCGTAGGGGGTACAGGTTGACCCAGGAGGGGTGCCCAAGTTGCCGGATTCCGTAAAGTGCTGGGTGGTCCATTCACGGCGCTGAAGGGGGCTGCCTCGCTTCAGGTTTTGGCGGGTGACTTGCCGCGCCCGTAGGGGTCTAGGATTACATTGCACAGGCTATCCACACGACCAGGGGAACGTCGGGTTTCAGTAGTGGCTCTGTGAAACCCGGGGATCCCAAATATCTGTATTGTTCTGTGATGCTGTACATTTCTGTGATGTTGCATTTCTTTTCACGCCTTGAGCGAAATATAATATATTGGTATATATATTAGTAGATGTTGTATATGTTTTGCATCCGCGCTAGTCCAGTCCCCGCTCTGTCGTTAGTAAGCTAACCTAACGGGTAATGACGGGACCCAGTGGCGAATGCGGATGGCATATACGCACATCAGTATATTTTCGTTCTTTTTGGTGTAATCAATTGATGGGACTGCATTGATTCGGATCAATGCAAGTTAAAAACAAACCTAATCTGATGTTGTTGGAACACTTTTCAAAAAGCTGTTATTGCAAGGACGTTCACTTTTGTTTTGCATCGCGGTATTCATTTAGAATATCCTGCTCCTCAGTCGACGAGGCAAGGGCCGAGATCCCTTCACCGGGAGTGACCCCTTGGACAGAAGTTTGCGTCAGGGCATTAACTTCACTATAGCCGATTACTTTTGCTTTGCATCGCGGTATTCATTTGGAATATCCTGCACCCCATTCTACGGGGAAAGAGCCGAGATCCCTTCACCGGGAGTGACCTCTTTAGCAAAGGTTTTCGTCACTATATTTTTAAAAAGCTATCCGTTCCTTCAACGATATCAAGTTCATTACGTTAAAGGTTTTCGCCAGAAACCATTCGTAGCCCTCCGTCGTTTCATATGGGTAGTCAATAGTATTCAAGCTGTGTTTGTTGGCCAAAGTCAAGGCACAGTGTTTGGTAGCTGTTGGTTATTCATATGCAGCATAGATAGATGCGTTGGTTTGGAACAGTCGTATAGCCTTGTTGGCCAAAGTCAAGGGCTTGTGCGGGTGGATTCGAATCAACCTGGAGAATGACGGGTGGAACTTGACATGTGACTTATGATTTGTTGGCCAAAGTCAAGGTCATAAGAGCATGGGGCAGAAATCACATCGGGAGTTTCAAAAGAACTGAAACTTGCCAGATATGCGCATACCTTCTAGAGTGTGATACCGTGAGCGGATTCCGTCACGTTATCATGCGATGATAGTTGGATCCCGATTCCCACTGATGAGTTAGTTTACTCCTCGGGTAACCCCGACTAATTCTTCTTTCAGGTTTGGAGGAGAATTTGAGGTACAGTGGGAGGATTCCAGATTAGATAAATTGGTAACCATTCTGATCTAGGTTAGAGTGCACGCTGAGTGTTTCTTTTCTCTCTCTCTTTGGCAGCGACCATTGACCCGACCCTAAGACTATGACTCAGTGACCAAGTTGACCGAACCTTCTTAAACACCGGCTTTTGGATTGTCAGAGTTGCAAACCTCATTGCCACTCCTACTTTTACCCTTTTCTCCAGGACACCCCGTTTTACTACGAACGTCCACTTCCATTGGACAAAACCATCGTATGGTTAGATACGAACTCGAAAGAATTTATTCGAGGATGGTTTCCGGTTCTGGAGAAAACGGATAGGATTATTCAGTTGTCTTTTCCTTTTACCCTCTCTCAGGTTATGAGTACTCCTTGGTTTAGGGGTAGTACACCTATTACGCAAATTGGATTGTCTTTTTCCAAACCTTAGGCTGGTGCCGACCGGTAGGGAATGAAGAAAACCAATTAGCATAACGATGGTGTGCAGAAGGTATTAAGTTCAGACAAAGCAAGGGATTAGTAAGAGGGCAAAGTAAATTGCAACAGATATTCACGACCAAACCAAATATTTCGTTACCACTCCCACATCACCTTTGTATTTCTCCAGGACACTCCGTATCACTACGAAGATCCACAGTTTATTTGGATACTCCATCGTATGGTTATATACGAACTCGAATGGAACTTGTTCCAGTTCGGGGATGGATTCTGGTTCAGGAGAAATAGGAATAAGGTTTATTCGGTTGTCTTTTATCTTCACCCTCTCTCATTGCGAGTGTTCCTAGGATTGGGACAGTACACCCATTATGCTTATTGGATAGTCTTCTTCCAAACCATAGGCTGGTGCTGAACAGTAGGGAAGGAAGAAAACCATTTGGCCTAAAAGGGTGTGCAGAAGGTAAAGACTAAAGACATATGAAGGGATTTGGAGAGGTGGCAAAGAACTATACGGTTACAGTCGTGAATCTGGAAGAGGCATTACTAGGAATACCAGAATACCCCATCGGAATATTTCAATGTTTCAGTTTCACTGTGTAATGTTAAAGGAAAACTGATTTCCCGATTAGATACTTACTCCAGGGTATGTATTTACCAGGTACGATTCTCACATCTGTATGGTTTTACAGATGATGAGTGGGAGTAAGTTATTGGGAATTGGGTGATTATCCTCATTATATCGGGATTCGTTGTAATCGGTGATATTTGAGGAAATCACCTGGGCTGTTTGCCGGTCGGCAAATATTTGGTTTTGAATATCCGCTGTTATGCACCAATTTCAAGTTGATATATCTGTACGTCTATTTTCATAGAGTGAGATATACCTTTCTGAAATTATGTCTACGACATTTACCTATATCAGTGGATGGTTAGGTAAGGAGCATTAAACAGCGGTGTAATTCTTCTTAACCATAAGTACAGTTTTCAACCTACGACACACAGTGAATGAGTTATCAGACTCAAGGGACTTATACAAAGGATTGTATGTTGTCCAGGGTCCATCAGGACAGAGGGCTTGGTCCTCGTACTATATTCGGTTTACTTATGACTTCTCTAGTTTTTAGACAGGTGTTTCGCGGAAACACAGGGTCCAAATTTTGAGAAGTTATAGGTATATGAATAGAGTAGAGAACCAGGTATAGCAAGTATCGGGATTCTTCAAAGAAATCGAAGATGTAGATACTTGTGTATGGTATTCAGTTAATAGTAATGATAAAGAGATCTTGCTTCTCTTTCAGGTTACTCATAATTGGAAGTATTCCTAAGTTGAGTAACGCTGATCGGCCTCCTTCCAT
This sequence comes from Agapanthus africanus, assembly GCA_030015575.1. Classification (NCBI taxonomy): domain Eukaryota; kingdom Viridiplantae; phylum Streptophyta; class Magnoliopsida; order Asparagales; family Amaryllidaceae; genus Agapanthus; species Agapanthus africanus. The sequence continues at coordinate 300,154,011 of CM057343.1, read as the reverse complement.
TTAGTTGACATGCGCTGGGGACAGCTGCATGATTTGAATCTGGTTCAATTAAATCAGTGCCTCTGTTTCTATATTGGATATAGAACAGTTCATATCTTAACGATGTTAAGGTACGGGGAGTTGTCCGGTTTATGATTAAAACCAGACACTGGACAACTCAAGGCACGTTTCTGTAATGGCTGTTTGTGGGTTGACCGAGGCTATGACGAGGGTTGATTTTCTACCATCTGGATGAACAATAGCGATATTGTTCTAGACTCGCCACAGTTTTATTAAAAATGGATTTTTTCAGAAAACAGTAGTGGGAGTATGGTAGAACTGGAAGTGATTCCAGAACCACAAACGATTACTGAAGATTTGATAAGGAACCTAAAGATTCAATCTGGATTGATATTCCATTGGCCACTCCGCAGATAAGGTGGGTAACTTCAGGCACCCGAGAGGCACTACGGTAGCCTCAAGGACGGTGACAGGGAAGTTCTTGTTTACCCAAAATTGCCATTGCTGTTGTTCCAGGTTACGAGACCCGGCAGGAGGATGAGTATAGCGTCGTTCTAAACCAGTTTTAGAAGTGTACGTCTATATGACTCTGCCGGAAGGTTGTCGTAGTCAGTGGGAGCAGCGGAAGCATTGGTGGACAGGTTGCTTATGTCTATTTATAGACTAGAGCAGATGTAGCGAAGATAGATCATCTATTTCTGACGTGACAGTCATGGGTTTGACTTCATCAGAATAGGGGATGGATCTGTTGAGAAGGTAGTAGGGTGTGATATCCTGGTATTTGGATGATATACACAGAGTAGGAAAAGAAACTCCTACACTACGATCGGTTATACTTTGGTCGTCACACAGTGGTTTCTCCACATGGGACTTGGATTTTAAATCAGACATACTGGTTACTAGATCTATGGTTTTAGATCTAGATTTGGGTGGTTTCCCAATCAGGGTACTTGACAGCATTCTAAGAGTATTTGGGATGGACGACTCCTGGCACGGTAGTGTACCTGCAGGTAATGGAGTCACCCTCTCCAAAGGTGTCTTACAGACTAAAGGGGAGAGGGACGGGCATGATTGGCAGATCACTTGCTCAGGCAATTGAGTCAATCGTGAGATGTCAAGTACCACACCAGATGTTGTTCTTGCACTAGATGCAATAAGTTGACATTAATCCAATCCTGGAGAAACAGTCGGAAGCAGTTTTAGAACATAAGTGGATGTTCTAGGGATATGATAACGACAACCTCATTTAGGAGACAGTTATCATTCCAGGCTTCCAAGGTGACATGGACGACAAGGAGGTTGTCAGAGTTATAGTTTTTCCTTCTGATGAGGGGCAGTATTTTGGACAGTTGGTCCAAGGCAATACTGAGGGAGGCATGGCGCAGGATACTGATTAAGTTCAGTTGACAATACAGTCTAAGAAGTTTGGATTTGGAGTTCATTTATGAGCTATGTCCCATCAGACATCCAGACACATTCTAAGACAGGTATTGCTCATTTCGGGAGATGGGTTTCTCCGCGAACTTGAGATATAGAGAGACATGGAAAGAGACAACAAGGCGGATCCACTCACTGAGGCTATTCCTCGAACGCAATAGTTTCGCAAACGAGCTTTGTGAGACTGACTAGTAGAGGAGTTGGGTGTTCGGTATCACACGGGCTGTGAGTATGCGACATCGCAATAATTAGCCTTGAGTGCAAGTGGGAGATTGTTGGAGATAGTGCCCTCAGAGTCAATTATTAGGTCACAGGTACGTGATTGTAATGATTGATGGAGGACCTATCCTGGTAGGACAGTCTTACTCGAGATGATAGTATGCTATCTGGTTTACCTTTATCATCGTGTACTGTTTTAAGTGACCTGACACGTCGCTATTACATGTTGATAGAGCCCCTAGGATTCTTGCTTGACCACCAGCAGTATGAGGGCGATCATATAAGTGGGAGCTGGGGGTCTATAAGCATATCCTTAAAAGGTCCCTAGTCGTGGGAGTTTCGAGACTGGGCATCGATACTCCATTAGTAGACTAGTGTATACAGTCGAGACCCCGACGAGGGGCGGTGGCCGGTCTCACAAGCCACTGGTGTCAGTTGGATCACCTAAGATGTATACAGGTGCTCATTGGGTTATGAGTACACCGGACAGGACTCGCCGGGAACATGCTAGTTGGTCATATACCAGACGTCAGATGGCAGTTCCCTGGTGACATGTGTGCAGGTTAGTTCATCGACCTGGGGATCGTCATTTGTCTCGTGTGAGTTCCCACTGTACTTTGATTACTACCCTACCACGGCTCAAAGGAGTCGTGCAAACAGGTTTTAGTTGGGTACAGTCCCGAGCCACATGGAGGCAGTGAGCGTATCTTCAGGGGTTCGTCTCTCCCGGTATTGGGGGTGAGGTCGTGCTGTGTCTAGGAGAGCCATTACACAAAGTCCTTGGCCAAGGCAAGGAGATTTACTGGTAGGTATTCCAGTAGTATCTCAGGGTGTTCTGGGCTACACTCCGACACGACTTGTACCGCTTTTGGGGGTCTGACTTTTACCAACCCCCTAGGCCCGCCATGCGATACTCATAGACGAACGGACCGGACTGTACGGATATTGTCACTGACAGGCTCAGTAGGGTTGTCAGGCTGAGTTCACTCACAGACGTCCCTTTTAGTCAATACTTGGTAGCCCGTTACGTATTGGCTTATACCTCTGACGTGCTAGTGGTTAAATCCACAACCGAGGTGTTGACGAGTCTTTAGAGTCCCCCACATTCAATTACTCAGCTTTCAGGCGAAAGGTTGTAGAGGCCATATAGAGATATGGCAAGGTCCGATCAGATACGTGCGGTATTGCACGGATCAGGATCGGACAGTTTGTACTATAGGCCGTATGGTTATATGGCAGAGTTCGATCAGATACGTGCGGTATTGCACGGATCAGGATCAAACGGATATTACTAGCCGGCTTTGGTATAAGCCGGATCCTAGTATAGTACAGTGTAGACTTTGTCTCATTGCATTTGTATTTCGGTCGAAATACAGATGCGGGTGTGTATGCACAGTATTGGGGTTTTCCCGTAATTTATTACGGGACCAGTTTTCTGGAGTTGCCAGTTTGCTTTCCGTTTCGGCCAATTTCCTTTGTTCCGTTCATTGGCCGAAGATTGGTGGAGGAGGGTTTATTTGCATTGTTGCAAATAGGCATTTGTGGAGGGGGTTCTTTGCATCTTTTGGCATCATGATGGTTTTCATGATGTGCACCATCATTGACTTCTCCTTCTCATGATGGATTGACTTTGTGGACTTGATGGTTGTGGTTGTGTGTGGTTTTTGTTTGTTATCATGTTCTTTCATGATTCCCTTTTTCATTATTGTTCCACCCACCCCCTTGACCTTTTCTCTTTCTCTCTCCAATCACACTTGTGAAGTGGGGGGGGGGCGGCCATTCCAAAGAGGAATGGGATTCATTTCATTTTTGGGTGGAAAAATGTTACTCTCATTTTGGTATGCTACATTTTTCCCCACCTCTCTCCAAGCTCTCTTTTTCTTCCACCAAATGGCAAAGCTCCAAAACCCCAAATGAGACTTGAGGACTACATATTCTACAGCGAACCTTGGGCACGTCGAGTAGCCGGCTTCGTGCCCGAGTTGCCTCGGCATTGAGGTGGGAGCCCGTAAACAAATTAGGCGATGTGGTGCACTTCCGGCGACAAGGAGGAGACGGGACTTTTCCGCAGGAGATCGGGACCATGACGAGAAGACCGGAGGACTTGGATCGTCGGTATATCTCTATTCCCTTTTCTTGTAGTTAGCTAGGACTAGTTTAATGGCACGATCCGGGGTTTAGTGCGCGGTGGTGCCGGTTTGCTAAGTCCGCAAAAATTAAGTTTTTCACCGCTTACGCATTTGGCCGTCGGATCGACGGCCGGGGCGCCGCCGTGCACTTACACCTTGGCATAAGCCACAACTCCATTGTCACACAATGGGAGGAACATAGTTCATCTCATGAACCAATATACACCCAAACAGCCTCTTTGGTAGCATCTTTAGTAGCGATGTATCCTGCCTTTATCGTCTAGTATGCCACGGTATCTATCTTGGAACTCTTCCAACATACCGTCCCTTTACTGAGGGTAAAGACAATGCCTGCGACTGACATTCAGTCGTCTTTATCACCCTGGAACCCTTCCAGTGATTCTCCCCAGGATCGATTGATACCATCTCACTACAACTAGTGAGAATCCTAACATCCAATTAGATCTATCTCATAGATCCAAAACCCAGGATTTAGGAGGTATCATTTTGATCCTATATGGAGAATCATAGTGATAAGCGGAGATTGATCGAGCGTAGCATAGGAAACTTCTTCCCTATCAAGAGTATGTCATCCACGTACTCTACGAGGATCATTACCATACTCTCTACTACCTTTTTGTTTATACAAGGTTCATCTACCATTTTGATGATGTCAAACTCTTTGACTAATTCATCAAAACAGATGTTCCAACTCCGCGATGCCTGCTTTATCAAATAAAGCATCTTGCACACGTTTCCGCTGCTCCCACTGTCTACGAAGCCCTCTGGCTGTGTACTTATAGACGCTCTCTTCTAAATCATCATTTAGAAAAGCTGTCATGACACCCAACCACCAGATATCGTAGTCATGGTATGCAGCCGTGGCAAGTAGGATCTGGATGGACTTAAGCATAGCTACTTAGAAAAGGTTTCATCATCATCCATACCTGGTCAATGATGTAGACCTTTAACAAGTCTAGCTTTGAATGTCTCAACTCTTCCATGTACACCAAGAAATCTTCTCAAGATATACTTGCTCCTGATGGGGATTTAACCCTTCAGATATAGCAACTAAAGTCCATACTTTGTTGGTGTATAAGGATTCCATCTCAGATCGATAAACATCCAGCCATTCTCACAGAGTCCTACTCCTGATGGCCAGGTCGAAACTAGTTGGGTCATCATCTCATGATGCAATCCTCGCTCCCACCGTCATAGAGAAACAGAAGTATCTCTCAGGTGGGTGAGGAACCCTACTAGATCGGCGGAGAGGCTGAGGTTCGTTGGAATTTACTGAATCCTTTGGTTCTATCAAATCATCAGTTGCAGTTTGTATGGCTGGAACATTTCCAGTTCTACATAACTGATCTTGCCTCGAGCTTGTCCGGTTTTTGCTTTTAGACATAGGCCGGACAACCCCAAATCTTAACTGGCTTAAGACATGGGCTCTTCCCATACCATATCACATATGAAGCGGTAGGCAACTGATTTGATTGGAACCCTATTCAATAGGTATGCAACTTCTCAAGTGCATAACCCCTAAAAGGAAATAGGTAGCTCAGTATTACTCATCATAGAGCACACCTTATCACATAGGGTGTAATTGCTCCACCCCGATATACCATCGTGCTATGGTGTATGCGGAGGAGTAATGCTGAGAGAGAATCTCATTCTCCTTTAGAAAAGTCCAGAAATTCCATGCTCAAGTATTCTCCTCCTTGATCACATCAAAGGACATAATACTTATACCCGTATTGGTTCTCTACTTCTAACTTATATTCTGTGAAAATCTCAAAAGGTTCGGACTTGTATTTCAACAGGAACATATGTCTGAATCTAAAGAGATCATCAGAGAATGTAATGAAGTACAAAGAACCGGTCTTGGCATGTGTAGACTGGGGACCATTATACATCAACATGTATCATCCCAAGAGTTCACTAACTCTTTCTCTGTTTCCAATAAACGGAGCTATGGTCATCTCATCTCTGTGACATGACTGGCAAGTTTCACAAGATGTAAATTCAAACTAATTTAAATATGCATCTTTATGAAACTCTAGCTAGTCGGGTCGCATTGATATGACCTAGTCTACAATACCTCAAGAAGAATCCGTTCATTTCTGAACTCTTCCTCTTGTGTGTGTTCCATATACTAAGAACTGTAGTTTGATTTAGAACATCAATGCTTTTAGATAACGTGCCTGAACCGATCAACTTTAGATATAGGAAATGTTCAAAACATTATCCAACAATAAAAAATTTTATCATTTATTTACTTATAAAGAGACTGATATGATTTTGTATATCAGGTTCAGTATCTAGTAACATTCGTTCAGAATCAATGTATTTGGAATACAGGGTGACAGTGACCAACAGACTTGGCTGCAACACTTGCCCCGTTTTCTGCCTCATGAAACTTATCACCCGTTCTCAGTTCTCTACCTTTCTATAGCCCTATGTAACAGATTACATATCTGGGATCCTGATCTGGTATCATATACCCAGGACGTAAAGGACACTGAGAAACAGTTCTATATAATGAACACACCCGAAGATGATGCATCAGCATGCACTCTCTTCGTTTGGGCGGCACGGGAATTCTGGTAATCCCCAATTTCCTGCTCTGTCTTATAACAATTATAAGTTGGAGCGGGACCAACGTTCCCCAGCTCAGTATAACAAGCGGGTTCGGTCAATAATCCGTTTTATTATCTTGATTAAGGCGTGATATGGTCGCTACCTGGAGAGAGAGAGAAGAAAACACTCAGCGTGCGCTCTTTCAAGAATAGATTGGTTATTATTTTATCTAATCAGGATGGCTTCCACTGCTTTTTATCAAATCTTCCTTCAAACCCTAAAAGGAAAGACTAGCCGGGATTAATTACACACTACAAGTTCGCCAATCTTTCAGCCAGGCCAGTGTCGGTACTTTGAGGGAGGTCCCCCGTGCTTTCGCACGAACCTAATTAATGTAAACCTCGTTTTCCCAGAGGCGTAACCCCGTTAACACCTTTCTAGACACCTACTTGATCGGCTAATTGTAATGTGTAAAACTCTCCCAGGAGTAACTCTTACTCACAGCGGGTATCGGGATCCAACTATCTCATAGAAGGTTTGCAATCTCATTGCAAATTTCAACACTTGAAATTCCCGATAATATTTTGCCCCTAACCTCCTATGACCTTGACAAAGGCCAACAAACCATAGGATGCTAGTCAAGTTCAACCCGTCATTTCCTGATTGAATTAAACCCACCCGCACGGCCCTTGACAAAGGCCAACAAGGTCGCACGACTACCCTAACTCAATCTACATCATATGCATAAGCAGATAAGCACCGGTTAGCTACCGCACACTGCGCCTTGACAAAGGCCAACAAACGCAGCACGAATACTAACTACTACTTATCTGAAATGACGGAGGGCTACGACAGGTTTTTCTGAAAACCTATTGCGTAATGAACTTGATATCGTTGTAGAATCAAATGATTTTTAAATGGAGTGCTTTTGAGGCTTTTCTAGTTTTGCTAAAGGAGTCACTCCCGGTGAAGGGATCGTCGGTCCTTTCCTCGTCGAATGAGGTGCGGGATATATCACATATATCACTGTGCAAAGCAAAAACACTTAAAAGCAATCAAAAGACAAACCGAGTGTGTAGCATCAGCCAGTTATTGCTAAAGGAGTCACTCCCGGTGAAGGGATCTCGGTCCTTTCCTTATCGAATAAGGTGCAGGATATATCACATATACCGCTGTGCAAAGCAAGAACTGTAGCTACCTGTTTTATTTTGAAATTCGATTCTACAACATCTTAGGTTTATTTTATTTCATTAATCACATTAATGAAGTCCCATCATTTAAATACCTAAACATCACAGATAAATACGACGTACACTTATGCCATCCGCATTCGCCTCGATGTCCCCTCGTGCACCGTTAGGTTAGGTAACTAACGGCAGAGCGGGGCAGGGCTAGCGCAGGTGTAAAACATAAGTAACGCCTATATAATATATCATATATACTATATACTGATCTATCATAGAACATCACATGATCACATCACAGATATCGCAGCAGAAGAATCATATGAAATATTGGATATACTAGGACGTCCGTGTTTTCAATACGAGCCAGTATAAAACACGGATTCCACGGTCGCGATGAATAGCCAAACCCACACCCCTAGACCCCTACGAGAGCGGCAAGCAACCCTACCAATTCTGGAGTTAGGAGACCTGGACTCGACTCCTCGAGTTGGTCTCCCACTGGACCCCAGAACCCGGTTACTTATGCCCTCCTCCTTGGGTCTATCCTAGTGCGGAAAAGTAAATAATATACAAAGGGTGACAACTTCCGCAACCTGGAAGCGCCCCAATAAAAGAATATTACATACAAGTTTTTACATGAATGAAAATGAAAAACACTCATCTCACATAAAAACCCCCCCGGCTATTCAAACACGACGATCCAATATAACATATCCAGCAACACATAACATCACATGTCATCAACGTAAGTAAATATGCGCATCCCAATTGTCGTTGGCATATAGCAACGAAACCGGCGATATCACATATTATACTTACGGTCACAGAAAAGAAAGTGTAAAACTACAACAGTTGGAATCCGCAATCACCTCAGACATCGCATGCCTGACCAAATGAATTCTTTAGACATCGCATGCCTAACAATTATAAACCCCGTATTTTAGTCTCAAAATCGAAAACACTTTTCAATATCAAGTCGGGCAATTCAACAAGATTCCCGACATCCTGATCGAATACTCGTCGCAAACTTTAGTAGGCGGCCGCACCCCCGATACCGTCGACGAAGTGCACCAAGGCGGAACACCGCTGCCGCGAGCACCCGAACGGATGCTTTCGGCGACGGGGTTCTCCTACAGTCACTTGGTCGGGGCTATGGAGTGAGGCTGTCTATTAAGTTTACCCGGCGAGTATCCGCGTACACTACGTGATTGCGACGGACTTTTGATCGCATCAAAATTCCGTGGCAACCGATCAAGTGAGACTAAAGTTCTATGTTTATAACATTCATTCAGTTATCTCATAACTGCTTGTGAATTCCAATTATTGTATCACATTCCGAATAAAATAGAAAATGTTAAACTTTCCGATCGAACAATCGAACACCCAAGTTTTCCCGATGCAGATCAACACATGAAATATGAGTCTAACAACATTCAGTTCGTGCCTCAGTACCAACGGTCCAGCCGTAGAAGGGTCAAGCCAACGCCTCACATGTGGCACGCCGTACTGCCCCAAACCCGAAGGTTCAAAGGGCAGTTCAAGACGGTCACATAATCGAGTTAAGGTTTGTTGTCTTCTAGAGGGTCCATCGAGTTACTTGCACTACTTAGAACGTCGTTAAACTACGGAAAAATCCAACACTTGGAAATTTCCCGACAGGGGAAAAATTGGGTATTTATATCCGGTCGAACTTTTTAACATATTCTAAAATTTATCCGGAAAGCCACACAGACAAAATTTGATACTCCGATCGAATATACGAAGTCCCAACACTACCCCAGAAAATTCAACTCTTGAATAAATACTAAAAATTTCCAGAAGACTCAGCATTACAAAATATGAATTACTGTGCAAGCCACGTGGTGTAACTCAACACAGTGGCCGCGGAACCGCCGCGAATCCCATGGTGGGGGCCGCGGTTCCGCGCCTCTGTAGTCGAGTTATTATCACGTGCTTCACAGTAACTCATGTAATTACCTGCTGAATTTTTTGGTAATTTTTAATCTGGAAAAATCCACGTTTTCAGAAAAAGTACAGAGAGCAATTTGTATTGGGGTTTCGGGTTCGTTCGGAATTCAAATTCCGTCTGGACTTCGCCTAAGGCTCTAGCTAGGCTCTGATACCACTGTAGGGTTCCTAGGCATCCTAATGAGGTCTCACAAGGCATCAACCATGCCAATTTCAAATTTAAACGGTGCCGAGAAACCCTCGAACGGATCGTTGGCTAGATTTCTAGGCGAACAAAGTAACTATTTAACACTTAACTATAAGGAAACGGAAATACAACCTTTGTAGATCCGGTGCTCCACCTCCATAGCTCCGCAATGAAGTCTCCTCGCTGTCCATAACAAGTCCCGGGCTCTAGCATCGGCTTCATCGGAGAATGGACGGGCTAGGTCATCGATGTCCATGCCGAAGATGATCTACGTCGAGGCATCGCTAAATCAAGCTCCGACTTCACCAAGTCAAGAAACTTGTGAAGAAAACACACTCTACTACTTGGCAAGAGGTAGAGGATGAAGAAATAAGAAGTGGGTAGACTTTAGAATTGGATTTCTCACTCATTTCCATCAATCACCATTGATGGAGCTTAGGTTTTTTGCTTCTTGAAGAAGAAGAAGAAGATGATGATAAAGAATGATTATTATCATAAGAATTATTTAAAGTGAAAAGAATAATCCATTCTTATCATAAGAGAACCATGGTTAGTTGTAGAGAGTGAACTAGGGTTAGTGGAGTGGTTAGGGTTAAGCATGAGACAAAATGGTGACAAAGTCAAAGTGTTCATGAAACTTCATGAACAAAACAAAAATTGCCACCATTTTCTCATTTGCTTATTCTTTTTCCAAAAAGAAAAAGATTAATATATAAATAAGGAAAACAAAAACCCTAATCATCCACTTAACTATAGTTTGATACTTTACACTTAACCAAAAAGCATGTATCATCAAACATGATACAATCAAGTACACAAAATCATATCGCATATGGAATGCGCACACCCGAGTGAGAAAATCCATTTAAAGTGAACCGATACTAGTTAATGCAAAGTAATATATCAAATATATAATTATGCATTAAATCATTAAATCAACACTTGATTCAATGATCCGGTCATGTCGCACATAACCGACTAGTATCCAATGTATCGGCTTATCGAATCAATCCTTGATTCGATAACTAGGTTATATCGCATACAACCATTCGACACATTCATCACGAGAATGAAATACGGTATCACATACAAGCATTATTCTCGGTCCCGCACATATCTCATATGCGCTCCTATTTCGTTTCGCTTGAGCCAGGAAACCTCTGTGTAGGACTCTAAAGACTCGTCAATACGCCGGCAGCAGGTGATGATCATATCAAACGCCTACAAGCTGCAAGCGGTCTGCTAAACGTAACGGCCACCCTGGTATTGAGCGATCAGAAGATCGACGAGCAAGCCCGCTCACACTCCAGTGAATCCAACCAATAACACTACCGTACAGTCCGGTCTGATCGTCTGATATGTCGCATATCTCGCCTAGGGGTGGTAAACGTCAGACCCCAATAGCTCGATAAGTCGTGTCGATATGAGGTCTATAACAATTCGAGAAACTACTGGTAACACTTACCAGTAAATCTCAGCAACCCTGGCCAGGGATTTCCTATTATAGCCAATCGAACACAGCGCAACATCAACTCCCTATACCGGGAGAGACGAATCCCCTCCTATCGCTCATTGCCTCCATGTGACTCGGGACTGTACCCAAAAACCACCATTTTGCACGCCCTCTTGGACGTGGTAAGACGGAAATCAAAGCACAGTGGGAACCACACAAGACTCTATGACGATCTCGGGTCTACAGACTAACCTGTACCAGTGTCACCAGAGAACTGCCATCTGACGTGAAGTATAATACCATCTGGGAGTTCTCGGCGAGTCCGTCCAGTGTACCCAGTCTCTACTGAGCACCCGTACATCATCTCTGATGCCAAACACCAATGGATATGGGATCATCCATCGCCCATCTGTATGGGTCGAGAAGGTATACGCTAGTCTACTCTGGTATATCGATGCCCCGTCTCGATACACCCACGACTAGGGACTTTGAAGGATGTACTTATAGACTACCATGTCCCCACTAGTATGATCCGCATCATAGTCCAGGTAGTCAAGCACACATCCTAAGGGCTTTACCAACATGTAACAGAGAGACAATCAGTGTACACGTTAAGGTAAAGAGCAACCAGATAGCATACTATCATGTCGAGCAAGAAAGTCATCCCTATATATGTCCCAGCATCCACTACAATATACATCCAATGTACAGTAATGGCCTCTAGGGCATACATATAACTAACAGTAGTTCATGAAATTTTGCATTATTTGAAGGACCCGGTTTCCTTGATATTGATATTTCCTCTGCCACCATGAGAATTATCGGTTCTGATATATGCCCGATTCGAGGAGTGAGGAGGCACCGTCTATAGGTACATGGTGGGGCCCGGGGGTACCCCGAAGCAAGAACGATGTCGCGGTGCTCGGCGATGAGGCTTTAAGGAACCATACTTTCCTGTGACAGTACCAATGACTCAGCGGCTATCAAGTGGATACCGACGGGAGTCATGTGCGTATGGATACGTCGAGAGGCGAGGGTCAGAGCTAAGCACTCGAGTTCTCGGGATAGCGTATGATACGCACCTATCAGGGGGCCAGTCGTGGTGACAGCACCTGATAGATCAGCATTTCTGTGTCGATGCTTGGCACATTGGTTTCATGATATTTCTAATTACTCCTTTGTATATATAACAGGGGATTGAGCCGCTGTTATATATACCCTTACACCAATATTAGTGGAATGGGATGCTAATATATGTCTATTGACCTCATCATCTTTATTTACGCCATTATATTTAGGATGTTAGAATTTTGCTGGAGATTTGACTCGGGATATAAGAGATTCATTTGAGATTGGATACTGGATAGATATGTGAGATCTACTTGCTGTTATACATTCGAGATATGTGAGATATACTTGATATTGTACATACGAGATATGTGAGATCCACTTGATTTTGTACATTCGATATATACGAGATATACTTGATGATTGTACCTTCGATATATGTGAGATATACTTGAGGTTGTACATTCGGGATATACGAGATATACTTGATATTGTGCAATTGAGGAGATGTGATACTTAGATAATATGAGAGCCAATTTGAGGGCTGATTCGAGGAATTGGTATTTAAATTGTCTTGCTGGATTGTGATCCTACCACGATGTCAGGATTCCGTGGAAACGACATACTTCACACCATACCTCACCTTATCTGTTTGTGCATTGCTTCATGTACTAGTAGTACCTGTTAGTGTACCTTTCATGATTGTTGCACATTTACATTCTTATATCACTATCGCATGATTATTGCATACTGTTATCATATCATTATTGCTTTATATATATTGGTTGTACCTGCTAGTGTACTTTCCATTATTCTGCATTCATATGACATGTTATTACTGTTAATTGCATATCATAGATTCACGCTTTACGTGCATACTTGCGATTACCTGCATATGTTATTTACTATTCATGAGTTGGCAACTCACCCCCGTTGTGCCACAGTGTTTGCAGGTGTTTCTCAGGATAGTCAGAGGCAGGCTATTATCACACATCTTATCATCTTTTGCTACGGATACCGCATCAGCTTACAGTGTGTAGTTTGCGTAGGTGGGTTTTGTGGTTATTCGTTGTATTGTATATTCGTTGTATTCCTGTACTCTCCATCTACTATTTTCATATTGACTTAGAGACTTGGTGAGGACGATGCTGTATATTATGTTGGATTTGTTGTCTTTTATACAGTTTCCTTTCTATCGTCTTCTATTTCTTCGCTACGGCGTCGTATATTTGTGGTGGTGATTGTTTTCCGCCTTTGGGCGTGGATTTTCTCCCTTTGGGGATGCTTTACTTTTTATTTATGTTGTACCCACTTTTGGGGTTGGTTTTTATAAAGGAGTTGCTGCCAAAATTTTAAGGAAATAAAGTTGGACTTTTAAAGAATTTGGGTTATGATTTCAAAGAATTTTAAACAATAATTCTTATCTTTTCTTGTCTTTTACTGGTTTAGATTTCTGGGTTTTGGCTTTCTTTTACTACGTTACGCCTGTAGACGTTGCGTAGTATTAGGGCCGTCACGTGCCAATTTCGGGTCGTGATAAAGTTGGTATCAGAGCACTAGGTTTTTACCTTACGGAGTGTAGGATGACTTTTATATGATGGAGTAGGTAGCTTAAGAAGAGTAACGTAAGTGTGTGTATGTCTGCAGCATACTCACGATGCAGTACTCCGCCTAAAGTGACCTAAGTACAATTACTTGAAATTCCTTTCTTGATGATTCATATCCTTGTGATTCGATTTCCGTGTTCATATCGAATCCTATCTCTATTTATAGCCTTTGCCGACGACGACTATGGGGACTCAGTGAGGTGCAGCGAGGGCCGAGGTCAGTATTGACTCGGGAAGAGCGAGGACTGACCAGGATGGCACGCTCGTTGCACAGGTGCAGACGGATCCGCCTTTGACAGATAGTATCACTAGGCTTGTGGCAAAGATGCAGGACTTACGCCAGACGATGAGTTCTTTGGTGGAGACCATTTGAGCGCAGCGACAGGAGGTTGTCACCCCTGTTACCCAGTTGTTCCTTGCGATCAGCACACAGCTTTCCGTCACTTACATAGCACCAGTGGATGCAGCCCTAGTTGACGAGACACGTATTCCAGAGACTTCGGGAGTTCCGGAACCGTGGAGGACTCGTACCGGTGTATCAGCTCAGAGGCAGAGGCCTAGTCATCGAGACAGCTTTCGTGACCGTTGCTGGAGTAGCAGAGGTTTGGGATGAGGGGATTCGTGTTACCTAGATCAGCCGTTTGTTGTGTTAACTTCTGTCAGCGATTCTTTTGTTGCGCGACACGTATTTCAGTCGTATGCCAATCGGTTAGGAGATTCATCCGTCACTTGATCCTTCTAAAGATGTTGGATTTGACGTTCTCCTGGGCACGGACTAGTTAGTTACGTGCTAGGCGTCTGTGGACTATCGCGAGAAAACAGACAGGTTTTGTTTTCCCGGCGAGTCAGTTCTTATTGTGCATAGGAGGGCCGTGGTGCCGCCTCACACAGCTTAAATTCAGCCTTTTTCGCTAGTCGGCTTTTAAGGAGAGGATGTCGAAGATTCTTGACGTTCATTCGTGATACCGGAGCCACAGTGGGTTTTTTGTACCGGTTCTTTCGTGCGAGAGTTTTCCGACGTTGTTCCAGATAAGCAGGCAAAGCTTAGGGAGCTTAAGGATCAGCTGCAGAGTTGTTGTTGGGGGGGCTTGTGTGTCTGAGTGTTTCGCATTGGGGAGCTCCTATTTCTGTTCGTCAAGGAGAAGGACGGCAGTTGAGGTTGTGTATTGATAGATCGTCAATTGAATCGGCTTACGGTGCGGATAGGTATCATTTACCTCGCAGTGACGATTTCTTCGATCAGCTCCTAAGTGCGAAACTTTTTCTAGTTGTTGGGATCAGGTCATCATTGTTGCGGGTTCGGAGTGATGGCATTCCGAAGGCTGCCTTGTGCATGCTACAGTTTTGTGTGTTTTGGTGGTGTCTTTGGACTCGCCAATGCCCTAGCAGCATTCGTAGACATGATACACCAGATTTCTTCAGACCGTTCCTCGACCAGTTATTGTTGTGTTATTGAGGACATTCTGGTCTATTGAATGTGTCGTGAGGGACAGGAGTAGCACTTGAGGATTTGTTTTGCAGACATTGGGAGAGCCCCAGCTGTTGCTAGATTCTCGGAGTGTTCCTTCAGGCTTATTTGTGTTGACTCCTAGGTCTTGTAGTTACGGGAGACGGTTTTCGTATTGTCCCGAGGAAGATCGAGGTCGTACAGCTTTGGCCCAGACTTGTGTACGGACAGAGGTTCGTTGATTTTGGGCTTAGCAGGTTTTTACCACCGTTTCGTGCAGGATTACTAGCGTATTGCTGCACAGTTGACTGGAATGACCGGAATGGAGGTTTCTTTTCTTTAGACTGAGGCATGTGTGACGAGTTTTCGGAAGTTGGAGATTCGGTTAGCAACTGCATCAGTTCTTTGCTTTTGGTTCGGGCGACTTTGTGGTTTAACTGTAATGTTTCTTGAGTGGGCTCGATTGTTGCTGAGGTAGCACTATAGAGTTATCGCTTTTGCTTCCCGACAGTTGGAGGAAGTACTAGCAGGATAGTCCACTCATGATCTGGAGATGGCCGTGGTGGTTTTGCGTTGGAGATTTGGAGACACTACCGGTTTGAGAGTCATGTCAGATTTTTCACGGACCACCAGAGCTTAATGTGAATCTTCCTGCAGCGGATTTGATTGTTGTAATAGTCCTCCGCAGATTTACAGTTCTTGTGTGACCGTTGAGTATAGCTTCTTTTCGCCTTTACTGAAGGGACAGCTTACTCATGTCCGCGCCCGACCACTTGTCCTTAATCGCTTTCGTGAGGCACTGCCTACCGACGCTCATTCGTTAGAGATACTTGAGCATACTCGGTTGGGTATTGATTCAGAGTCCTGGATTTGTGACAAGGGTGTGCTAAGTTAGGAATGCGTTGTGTACCTGATATTATCTGGTAGAGACGTGAAATCCTAGAGCTGGCACCTCTGTCAATTCTCTGTATTCATTCAAGTTCCACCAACATTGATGTGACTTGTGAGATAGTTACGCGTGGACAGGAATGTAAAGAGAAATTTCAGGTTTCGTTTCAAGGTGTTGTCTTGTTGTGTGTTTTGGTTGAGCATCTGAGACCGGCTGGAGAGTTGCAATCTTTAACTGTTCCGAAGTGGGAATGGGAACAGATCTCCATGAAATTCGTTATGGTGTCTACCCAGGTTTAGTCAGGGTGTGACTCCATTCGGATGCTTGTTGTCCGGTTTTTCTCAGTCTGCTCAGTTGTTCTTTATTAAGTTTGTGCGTTGCATGGAATTCTTTCGAGGGTCGTATCCAATGAAGGCACCCTGTTCGCTTGCCATCTTGGGCAAGAGCTTCAGGAAGCCTTGCGTACTGGTTGAGCTTTAGCTCCGTTTTTCCATCCGTAGGATGATGGTTTTGTGAGAGCGGGCTATACCGACTCTGGAGGATATGCTTGTGCGTATGTATTAATTGTTGTCGGCAGTTGGGATCGTCACTTGCTATTGTTCGGATTCTCCTTCGATAGCAGTTATCAGGAGACATTCCAATTGGCAACCTTTAAGTTTTGTTTGTTAGGTGGTGTCGATCTCCAGTCTGTTTTTCTGACTCTGCGTAGTAAGATTTTTGGACCCCAGCTTGTCTAGAGACTTCGGAAATGATCCAGCTATTTCAGGTGAGGATGATGACAGTCCTGTGCGGACAGAGGTCTTATGCCAACCATGGTGATCGCAGGCTTGAGTTCGCAGTGGGAGATCATGTATTCCTACGGATTTTTCCGATGAAGGACGTGTTGAGTTTTGGGAAGCTTACCCAGAATTGTAGGTCCTTTCGAGATCCTTTAAGCGAGTTAGTTCATTGCCTTTAATTTGGCACTTCCTCCCAGATTATTGAGTTTTCACCCCGCATTCTTCGTGTTGATACTTTGCAATTACCTTCATGACCTTTTTCACATGATTCAGCATTATACCATTTGCTTTTACGCAATCTTTTCGCTCACCGGCAGCCATTAGTGTTAATGGCCTGGCAGGTGGAGAAACTTCGGTCAAGGGTCTTGCTATCTGTGGAGAGTTGCCTTGGACGTAGCCGTATAGTGAGATGATCACTTGGTAGGCTGCGAGCGAGAATTGGGAGATTTATACTCTTCTCTTTGAAGGTAAGCTTAGTGAAAATTTTTAAATTCGGGGACGAATTTTTATAAGGGGAGGAGATTGTAACGTTTCAGAAATCGTTTTGCGAATTTTTCCGTTTTAGGGCAAAATTGTCGGTTTTTCCCATTTTAATCCGATTTCGATCAAACGTCCGTATAACCTTACCGGCACCTTTTTTAGCAAAAATAAAGCTTGTGTGCGAACTTTGGGAGTATTTGAGAGGTTTTGGTTCAGATAGAATTTTTCCAAAATAAAATATTATTTTAGCCGGTAAATTATGCGCGTAAATCGAGAAAATTTTTCTAAATGAAAATTCTTGGAAATCATCACTAAAATTATTTTTGGAACCTTCTTATTAAATATCTAGATATTTTTAGGGCAAAAGGTTTTGAATTAAAAAAGAAAAGAAAAGAAAGAAAATGTGTCATTTTTGCATTTAATGAAATATTTAATGATTTTTGCTAGATATTTCTTCACTTTTTTTGCACAAAACCCCCCACACTCCCTCATGGCCGGCCACTACTTGTTCTTGGCTGCCCATTTCTTTTCTCACTCATTTTTCATCTTTTCTTGCACAAATAAATCATGAAAAATAAAATTTAATTCATAGAAATTCAAATTAAATCTAAAACCTTCTTTCTTCTTCACAAAAGTTGCTTGGATCTTCATTCTAATGAGGATTTTGGAGGCTAAAGTTTGGTTTTATTCTTGATTCAAGTGGTGTTCTTGAAGGTATAAAACTTTAACTCTAATCTCTTTTTTGTTGCTTAATACTTTATGCTAGCTTAATTAGATATTAGTTTAAGCTTTAAATTTCATGTTTCAAAATTCTAGAAATGGTTTTAGAAATTCAAGTTAAGGTTAAAACTTAATTTAAGTGTTTAATATTTAATTGAAGTGTTAATTTGTGAATTTAAAAAGCTTACCCTAGTAGAAATGCTAATTATTGTTAATGAATATTTTGTTTAATTAAGTATTTTTGCTTACTAGGTTTTTGCTAAAACTCATTTTGCAAGTGTTTAAAATATGGAAATGGTTTAGATAGCTTAGTTAAGCTATTTTAAGGTGTTTGTAATCGCTAGATATGCGTTAGCTTGAAACTAGTGCGAAATATTGCGGTAGGTTGTTTGCTAGGTTTCGGGGTTTTTCCGACGTGGGTTCGATTGGTCGTTGCGAGGTTATATCTATTTTATTCCTGGTAATTGTTTGTGTTGTGTTACGCGATCGAGATGATCGAAATCTAGACTAGGTGTTTCTTAGTTTGGCGACCCTAGTTAGGATTTTTGGCCGATGTCGTGCGCGCTAGATGCGCTAAGTGCGCAGTTCAATTTTCAAGGCGTTATTCTTGCGTTTCGATGTCTTTTCGTCGATGTAGGATATTTGCTTATGTGATGTGTTTGTGAAATTTTAGGTTCTCAAGTGGGGACTTCGGACGCTACGACAAGGGAAAATAGGTGGTAGGCTTCACTTAGCCAGGAGCGTCGGTGAGTAGATTTAACATCTACAGGGGAATCGCCCGCATAGCGTTATGCGTCAGGGCTAGAGACTTTATTACTTATCGCATCTTCTATGTCATATTTAGAATTGCGCATTTACCCTATTACTTAGATATTGTTGTGCTTGGACTAGTATCTTTAGGACACTACACATATTATTGACGATTCAAGTTGCACGAGCACTGATTATATGCTACACACACCGTCAATAATTGCCATGTCACACACAAACCACTTATAGATGTTATATTGCTTGGTTAGGGAAATTGTGACATTGATTCATACTGCTTATCATATATGGCATTTAGCATACCTGTGTTCCTATAGAGTATTGTACAATTAGTGATAGGTACATACACACTCCCTGTCATAGCTACAGGTATACCTTGAACATACTGTTCTTATACCAAGGGGGTATACAATATCATTGCTTATAGGTAGACACATTATCTTGCTATACCTTATTGATTTTACATACATCTGGTTTTAGCTACATGTTTACCTTCACTTGATGTTATTTAGAAGTGGATAAATAGGAACCGCATGATATTTATATTAACTTGATGCAGTTAATTAACGGTTTTTCCTTAATATGCTTGCATTTCAGATATGGCGCACATATTATATTCATGGATTTTCGCATTGTTATATGGATTTTTCATGATGTTTTCTGGATCTGGGGACCGTGGTAGTTCATGAAATTATGCATTATTTGAAGGACCCGGTTTCCTTGATATTGATATTTCCGCAGCCACCATGAGAATTATCGGTTCTGATATATGCTCGATTCGAGGAGTGAGGAGGCACCGTCTGTGGGTACATGGTGGGGCCCGGGGGTACCCCGAAGCAAGAACGATATCACGGTGCTAGGCGATGAGGCTTAGGGGAACCATACTTTCCGGTGACAGTACCAATGACTCAGCGGGTATCGAGTGGATACCGACGGGAGTCATGTGCGTATGGATACGTTGAGAGGCGAGGGTCAGAGCTAAGCACTCGAGCTCTCGGGATAGCGTAAGATACGCACCTATCAGGGGGCCAGTAGTGGTGACAGCACCTGATAGATCAGCATTTCTGTGTCGATGCTTGGCATATTGGTTTCATGATATTTCTAATTACTCCTTTGTATATATAACAGGGGATTGAACCGCTGTTATATATACCCTTACACCAATATTAGTGGAATGGGACGCTAATATATGTCTATTGACCTCATCATATTTATTTACGCCATTATATTTAGGATGTTAGAATTTTGCTGGAGATTTGACTCGGGATATAAGAGATTCATTTGAAATTGGATACTGGATAGATATGTGAAATCTACTTGCTGTTGTACATTCGAGATATGTGAGATATACTTGATATTGTACATACGAGATATGTGAGATCCACTTGATTTTGTACATTCGATATATACGAGATATACTTGATGATTGTACCTTCCATATATGTGAGATATACTTGAGGTTGTACATTCGGGATATACGAGATATACTTGATATTGTGCAATTGAGGAGATGTGATACTTAGATAATATGAGAGCCAATTTGGGGGCTGATTCGAGGAATTGGTATTTAAATTGTCTTGCTGGATTGTGATCCTACCACGATGTCAGGATTCCGTGGAAACGACATACTTCACACCATACCTCACCTTATCTGTTTGTGCATTGCTTCATGTACTAGCAGTACCTGTTAGTGTACCTTTCATGATTGTTGCACATTTACATTCTCATATCACTATCGCATGATTATTGCATACTGTTGTCATATCATTATTGCTTTATATATATTGGTTGTACATGCTAGTGTACTTTCCATTATTCTGCATTCATATGACATGTTATTACTGTTAATTGCATATCATAGATTCACGCTTTACGTGCATACTTGCGATTACCTGCATATGTTATTTACTATTCATGAGTTGGCAACTCACCCCCGTTGTGCCACAGCGTTTGCAGGTGTTCCTCAGGATAGTCAGAGGCAGGCTATTATCACACATCTTATCATCTTTTGCTACGGATACCGCATCAGCTCACAGTGTGCTGTTTGCTTAGGTGGGTTTTGTGGTTATTCGTTGTATTGTATATTCGTTGTATTCCTGTACTCTCCATCTACTATTTTCATATTGACTTAGAGACTTGGTGAGGACGTTGTTGTATATTATGTTGGATTTGTTGTCTTTTATACAGTTTCATTTCTATCGTCTTCTATTTCTTCGCTACGGCGTCGTATATTTGTGGTGGTGATTGTTTTCCGCCTTTGGGCGTGAATTTGCTCCCGTTGGGGATGCTTTACTTTTTATTTATGTTGTACCCACTTTTGGGGTTTGTTTTTATAAAGGAGGTGCTGCCAAAATTTTAAGGAAATAAAGTTGGACTTTTAAAGAATTTGGGTTGTGATTTCAAAGACTTTTAAACAATAATTCTTATCTTTTCTTGTCTTTTACTGGTTTAGATTTCTGGGTTTTGGCTTTCTTTTACTGCGTTACGCCTGTAGACGTTGCGTAGTATTAGGGTCGTCACGTGCCAATTTCGGGTCGTGACATTAAAGGTCATGTGGGTGGGTCTAATTAATCAGGAAATGACGGGTAGAACTTGATTAGTGCTTATGATTTGTTGACTATAGTTAAGCTCATAAGTCGCTAGGGATAAAACATTATCGGGAATTTCAAGTGTTGAAATTTGCAATGAGATTGCATACCTTCTATCAGATAGTTGGATCCCGATACCCATTCCGAGTAAGAGTTACTCCTGGGAGAGTTTTGCACATTACAATTAGCCGATCAAGTAAGTGTTAACGGGGTTACACCCCTGGGAAAATGAGGTTTATTTTAATTAGGTCTGTGCGAAAGCACGGGAAACCTCCCTCAAAGTATCGACACTGGCCTGGCCGAAAGATTGGCTAACTTGTAGGGTGTAATTAATCCCGGCTAGTCTTACATTTTAGGGTTTGAAGGAAGATTTGATAAAAAAATAGTGGGAGCCCTCTTGATTAGATAAAATAATAGCCAATCTAATCTTGAAAGAGCGCACGCAGAGTGTTTTCTTCTCTCTCTCTCCCTCTCCTGGTAGCGACCATGTCACGCCTCAATCAAGATAATAATATGGATGCATTGACTGAACCTGCTTATTATACTGAGCTGGGGAACGTTGGTTCCACTCTATCTTATAATTGTTATAAGTCCGAGCAGGATATAGGGGAATATCCGGATTCCCATGCTACCCAATCGAAGAAAGTGCATGTTGATGCATCTTCTTCGGGTGTGTTCATTACAGAGAACTGTTTCTCAGTATCCTCTACGTCTTGGGTATGTGATACCGGATCAGGATCACGCATATGTAAAATGTTACATTGGCTACAGATATGTAGAGAACTGGGAATGGGTGATATGTCTCTATGTGTAGAGAATGGTGCAAGTGTTGCAGCCAAATCAGTTGGAAAATATCACCTTGTATTAATACATTGATTTTGAACGAATGTTATTACATACCGAACCTGATATACAACATTTCATCGGTTTCTTTATTCAGTTAAAGAAGGATATAATTCTGTATTGGAGGATAATGTTGTGAACATTTTCCTGAATCAAGAGTTGATTGGATCAAGAATGTTATATAATAGCATATACATTCTAAATCAAATCACAGTTCAAAGTATCTAGAACACACACAAGAGGAGTAGTTCAGAAATGAACGAATCCTTCTTGTGGCATTGTAGACTAGGTCATACCAATGCGACATGACCAGCTAAGTTACATAAGGATGAATATGACAATCTTTTCGAATTTTCATCTTATGATACTTGCCGGTCTTGTCTCAAAGATAAAATGACCAATGCTCCGTTTACTGGAAACAGAGAAAGAGTTATTGAACTCTTAGGACGGATACATGATGATGTATATGGTCCTATGTCTATAAATTCCAAGGTTGGTTCTTCTTACTTCATTATATTCACTGATCTTCTCTCAGGATTCGGAAATATGTTCCTGTTGAAACACAAGTCTGAAACTTTTGAGAAATTCTAGGAATATAAGCTTGAAGTTGATAACCAAACGGGTAGAAGTATTATAGTCCTACGATGTGATCAAGGACGAGAATACTTGCGCATGGAGTTCCTGGAGTTTCTAAAAGGAGAATGAGATTCTCTCTCAGATTACTCCTTCGTATACACCACAGCACAACGGTGTATCGGGACGGAGGTATCGCACTTTATGAGATATGGTGCGCTCTATGATGAGTACTGCTGAGTTACCTGTTTGCTTTTGGTGTTATGCACTTGAGAAGCTGAATACCTATTGAATGGAGTTCCATACAAATCAGTGCCTACCACTCCGTATGAGAT
This sequence comes from Agapanthus africanus, assembly GCA_030015575.1. Taxonomy (NCBI): domain Eukaryota; kingdom Viridiplantae; phylum Streptophyta; class Magnoliopsida; order Asparagales; family Amaryllidaceae; genus Agapanthus; species Agapanthus africanus. The sequence continues at coordinate 300,130,757 of CM057343.1, read as the reverse complement.
ATGGTATGGGAAGAGACCATGTCTTAAACGATTTAAGATATGGGGTTGTCCGGCCTATGTTGAAAAGTAGAATCCGGACAAGCTCGAGGTAAGGTCAGTTCTGTGTATGTTTAATAGATATCCTAAACATTTACGAGCGAATATCTTCTACCACACCGAGGAACAAAAGGTATTTTGTTTCTCAGCATGCCACCTTTTTAGAAAAGGAATTTCTTGTGAAGAAATTTGTAGTCATATGGTAGAACTGGAAGGAGTTCCAGCTGTACAAACTAACAGCTGATGATTTGGTATAAACAAACGATTCAATAGTCTCTAACGAAGCTCAGCCTCTCCGCAAATCTGGTAGGGTTCCTCATCCACTTGAAAGATACTACGCTCTTCTCGGTGACAGTGGGAGCGAGAATTGCATCATGGTAGATGATGGCCCAACTAGGTTCAGGCAGGCCATCAAGAGTGGTGACTCTGTAAAAAGTATGGATGCTATGCGATCAAAGATGGAATCCTTATACACCAACAAAGTATGACTTTGCATGTTGCACCTGAAGGGGTAAAACCTATTAGGAGCAAATGGATCTTGAGAAGATTCTTGGTGTAGATAGAAAAGTTAAGACTTCCAAAGCTATGCTTAAGTCCATCAGGATTAGAGAAGGCATCACGGAGTTGGAACATCTGTTTTGATGTGGCAGTCAAAGTGTTTGCCTTCATCAAAAATGTAGATGAACCATATATATGCAAGAAGGTAGTAGAGAGTGAGGTTCTCTTACACGTATTGTACGTAGATGACATACTCTTGATAGGAAATGGTTTTCTATGCTACACTCGGTCAAGATCCTCTTATCACGAGGATTCTCAATAGAAGATCTGAATGATACCTACTACATCTTGTGGATTATGGTCTATGGTGATAGATCTAAGTGGATGTTGGGAGTGTCCCGAATCCAGGTACATTAACACCACACTAAAGGGGTTTAGTATGGAAGATTCTAAGCGTGGTGGTTCGCCCACTTACTCATGAATCACTCTCTCCAAAAAGATTTCTTACAAGACTGATTTGGAGAGAGCTCACGTGCAAGGGATACCCTGTGATTTGGCAGTAGGCTCTATCATGTATACGATATTATGTACCGGACCATATGTTGCTAAATCACTAGGTGTAGTGATCAGGAATCAATCGGATCTTAGGAGAATCACTGGATAGTTGTGGAGGACATTCTTAAGTACTTGAGAAGCACTAAAAGAATGTTCTCGGTTCGACCTTCCAGAGTGATAAGGTCGACTGAAAGTCAGTCACGGGCTTTGTCTTTACCCTCAATGGAGGGACAGTATATTGGAAGAGTTCCAAGCTAGATACCGTGGCATACTAGACGATAAAAGCTGAATACATTGCTACCAACGATACTACCAAAGTGGATGTCTGGAAATTTCTTGTTCATGAGATGAACAAGGTTTCTACCATTGAGCGTCCAATAACTGTTTTTGTGACTACAATGGAGTTGTGGGTTTGGCCTAGGAACGCAGGTCCCATCAGCGTTCAAGACATATTCTGAGAACAGTATCACCTGATCATGGAGATGGTTGATCTCCAAGGGATCGAGGTAAGGAGAGTTGACAGGAAGAATAACACAGCGGATCCACTCACAAAGGCCCTCCCGTAGAAAGACATCTATAGGACATTGAGTATGAGATACTGCAACAAATGGCCTTAGTGCAAGTGGGAGATTGTTAGTTATATGTATGCCCTAGAGTCTATTACTGTACATGCGATGTATATTGTAGTGGATGCTTGGACATATATAGGAAGAAATTTCTTGCTCGATATGATAGTATGCTATCTGGTTGCTCTTTATCTTAACATGTACACTTTTTGTCTCTCTATTACATGTTGATAAAGCCCTTAGGATGAGTACTTGACTACCAGGATTATGATGCGGATCATACTAGTGGGGCAGAGGTAGTCGGCAAGTACATCCTTCAAATGTTCCTAGTCATGGGAGTATCGAGACAGGGCATCGATACTCCAGAGTAGACTAGCGTATACGCTTCTCGACCCATATGATGGGTGATGGATGATCCCATATCCATTGGTGTTTGACATCAGAGAAGGTATACGGGTGCTCAGTGGAGACTGGGTATACTGGACGGACTCACCATCCTAGTTGGTATTATACCTATCGTCAGATAGCAGTTCTCTGGTGACACTGGTACAAGTTAGTCTGTCGACCCGAGATCGTCATAGAGTCTTGTGTGATTCCCACTGTGCTTTGATTTCCACCATACCACGGTCAAGATATCTTGCAAAAAGGTGGTTTTTGGGTACAGTCCCGTGTCACATGGAGGCAATGAGCGATAGGAGGGGATTCGTCTATCCCGGTATTGGGGGTTGATGTTGCGCTATGCTCGATTGGCCATAACAGGAAATCCCTGGCCAGGGTTGCTGAGATCTACTGATAAGTGTTATCAGTAGTTTCTCGAACCGTTATGGACCTTGCATCAGCATAACTTATCAGGCTATTGGAGTCTGACATTATACCACCCCCAAGCTGTGATATACGACATATCAGACGAAGAGACCGGACTGTACGGTAGTGTTAATGATTGGATTCACAGGAGTATGAGCAGGCTTGCTTGTTGATCTTCTGATCGCTCAATAAGCGGGTGGCCGTTACGTTTAGCAGACCACTTGCAGCTTGTGCGTGTTTAATATGATCATCACCTACTGCCGGCGTATTGACGGGTCTTTAAAGTCCTACACAGAGGTTTCCTGGTTCATGCGAAACGAAGTAGGAGCACATATGTGATATGTGCGGGACCGAGATTAATGCGCGTATGTGATACCTCATTCTATTCTCGCGATATGTGATATCGGTCGGTTATATGTGATATAGCCGGGTTATTGGATCAAGTGTTAATTCGATAAGTTAATTCATATGATATTAGTCGGTTGTATGTGATATAGCCGGATTACTAAATCAAGTGTTGATTTAATAATTTAATGTATAATTATATATGCGATATATTGAATTACATTAACTAATATTTTCTCACTTAAGATTTCTTTTTCTCACTAGTGTGCATTAGTATATATGAGATATACATTAGTGTACATTATTTTGTGTCATGCTTGATGATACATGTAATATGGGTGTGTGTGTGACTTACACCATGCTTGCTATAATGATTGGTTAAGTAATTCAAAATTGGTTGAATATTGGTCATGGCTAGAAGCTTGGAGAAGCTTGCATAACCATTGACTAAGTCCACTAGTTTTGTTTTGCTTAAGATATTTGTTAATCCAACCATTATAATTAGCCATAGTTAAGTCTCTACATAGGTTAGTGTATGACACTAGCTCACCCATGGTTGCCATTCTCACCTCATTAGATTTCATTCTCTTCATCACTTCATCTTCTTCTTCCTCTTGAAAAAAGCTTTCTAGGGTTTGAAAAGGTGATGAAATATTGTGAGAAAATTAAAACTAAAGTGTGCCCATTTCCTACTTCATCATCCTCTACTATATTAGCTATTTAGTTTAGGGCGATTGCTTCACTAAACCCAAATTTAGTGAAGAGGTAGCATGAGCTTGAGTCTTCTCGACGTAGTTCATCTTCGGTCTCGAAGACTTCGAGCAAGTTTGCATCTTTCACCTTGTAGAGCATCTCAAGAGTTCGGGAGATCATTACTCGCAGCGAAGGGACTACTTCTACACGAATTAATTGAAGTGATGGACCGGTCTACAAAGGTTGTATTCCGCATTCACATAGTTGTAAAGTTGTTTACATATCGTTTCGTCTAAATTTCTAGTTAAAATTCTAGGGTTAGGGTTGTGTAGAACGGCAATTTTTTAAAACGGCATGGACGATACCTCCCGAAACCTTGCTTCCGTGCTAGGGAACCCTACATTCTCGAATCGGGTAATCATCTTAGCTCAGCACCGAGAAATCTCATGGTGGACGTTGAAATATCATATCAAGAGAAACCGCATTTTTTTTAAAACAATCATAAATTTTTAAATAATATCCGCGGTTTCTCAAATCCAGAAATCTCATGAAAACAGAATCTCATTAAAGCATGGCAGCAATAAAATAATATGTACAGGCACAGAACAACACTGTAATGCATAGCATGTGTGCTCATATGAGCGTGTCATGTAGTAAGGTAAAGAAAGTATAATATCTGTAATAACATGTGGTACTAATTAATTACTAAAATGCTAACAGGTTATAAGGTGATATGGTGACATCGTGAGTTCTATCTGTGTACGTGGCATGGAAATTACAGATAATGTGTGTGTGAGCCGGCAAGTATGCGAACGTGCAACATGTGCATCATCAGTAATGGTGCATGTTTCCTAGCAAACGAAGTCACATAAAGATAAGGGTATGAAACGTAGTATATGTAAATCATAAACGTAAATAGTATAAAAAGAATACGCAACTACGTAGGAGCCATACAGCTACAGTTTTAAAATAGTACGAATCGTTGTTTTTAGAAGAATATGGATGGACTATGATTTTTTTGAAAAAGATACCATTTGAAAAGTCGTAGTGTCCCTTTGGAGTTATCATTTTTAAAAGTGCATAACGATTCATTAGTTTTGAAAATAGGCATGGTTCTAAATACACCATAACATCTACTTAAGCGATTTAAAAACAACATTACGGATCTATAGTCACGTACATCATCTCATATCATTATATATCATCTCATGACATCATATACCATATCATATAACATCTGTTAGGAATATGTATGCCCTAGAGGCCATTATTGTATATTATAGTGGATGCTTGGACATATATATATAGGACTTTCTTGCTCGACATGATAGTATGCTATCTAGTTGCTCTTTATCTTAACATTGTTGCGCCACGGCAGCGCCCCGGCCTCGTACTCGAGGCCAAAATGCGGAATAAATTTTTTTTTCTAACTCGGAAACCGGCGCTACCGCGGACAATTACCCGGATCGAAACCATTAACCTATACTAGCTAACTAGAGATGGGGTGAGAAGTTATACCAAGCGATCCGTGTCCTTCGGTCTTCGTCTCCACTCCGATCTCCCGCGGAATCTCCGTCACCTCCTCGCTCGTCGGAAAGGGCACCACGTAGCCTGAATCTTTTACGGGCTCCCGCCTCTTGACCGAGGCAACTCGGGCGCGAAGTTGGCTAGCCGACGCGTCCAAGGCTTGCTATAGAATAGTGTAGTGAACTTGTCTCTTGGGGTTATGGGGTTGCCTTGATGTGGAGGAATGGAGAAGAGAAGGAGAGAAAGAAAAAATGAGCTTTGAAGCTAATCTTTTGCAACTCTAGAATGAGATAGGAAAAATGCCACACTCCAAATAATACCCTCTCACTTTCTCCCTTGAAGTGGCCGGCCCCTCCCATTCTCAAAAATAGATTGGAGAGAGAAAAAGAATGCAAGAAAGAATATATCAACAATATGGAAATTTGTCACTTTCATTTCATTTCAAAAACCTTTCCACCATCCATCAAATGAAAAGCAAGTGATGAGATTTAAAAGGAATCTCATCAAGAAATAACAATCATGATGCCACAAATATGCAAAGAAACCCCTCACAAAATGTTAATTGCAAACTTGCAATTAACACCCTCCACCAAGAAAGTCCGACCGAGAAGGAATGAAGGAAAACCGGCCGGAACGGAATGCAAACTGGCAACCCCAGAAAACCGATCCCATAATAAATTACAGGAAAACCCCGTTACTGCAAATACATGCCCGCATTTGTATTCCCACTGAACACAAATGCAAAGAGACAAAACTACACTATGAAATACTAGAATCCGGCTTAAGCCAAAGCCGGCTAGTAAAAACCGTCCGATCACGATCCGTGCAATACCGCACGTATCTGATCGAACCCTGCCATATCTCCATACGGCCTCTACAGCGTTTCGCCCGAAACTTGAGTAACTGTAACTGTGGTGGACTCTAAAGACTCGTCAATACTATGGCTGTGGATTTAACCACTGGCACGTCAGAGGTGTAAGCCAATACGTGACGGGCCACCAGCTATTGACCAAATGGGACGTCGATGAGGAAGCTCACCCCGACACCCAACTGAGCCTGTCAGTGACAATATCCGTACAGTCCGGTCCGTTCGTCTATGAGTATCGCATGGCGGGCCTAGGGGGTTGGTGAAAGTCAGACCCCCAAAAGCGGTACAAGTCGTGTCGGAGCGTAGCCCAGAACGCCCTGAGATACTACTGGAATACCTACCAGTAAATCTCCTGCCTCGGCCGAGGGCTTTGCGTAATGGCTCTCCTAGACACAGCGCGACCTCACCCCCAATACCGGGAGAGACAAACCCCTGCAGATCCGCTCACTGCCTCCATGTGGCTCGGGACTGTACCCAACTAAAACCTGTTTGCACGACTCCTTTGAGCCGTGGTAGGGTAGTAATCAAAGCACAGTGGGAACTCACACGAGACAAATGACGATCTCAGGTCGATGAACTAACCTGTACACATGTCACCAGGGAACTGCTATCTGACATCTGGTATAAGACCAACTAGCAGGTTCCCGGCGAGTCCTGCCCGGTGTACTCATAACCCAATGAGCACCTGTATACATCTTAGGTGAACCAACTGACACCAGTGGCTTGTGAGACCGGCCACCGCCCCTCGTCGGGGTCTCGACTGTATACACTAGTCTACTAACGGAGTATCGATGCCCTGTGTCGAAACTCCTATGACTAGGGACCTTTTAAGGATGTGCTTATAGACCACCAGCTCCCACGTATATGATAGCCATCATACTGCTGCCAGTCAAGCAAGAATCCTAGGGGCTCTATCAACGTGTAATAGCGACATGTCAGGTCACCTAAAGCAGTACACGATGATAAAGATAAACCAGATAGCATACTATCATCTCGAGTAAGACTGTCCTACCGGGATAGGTCCTCCCTCAATCATTGCAATCACGTGCCTGTGATCCAATAATTGACTCTGAGGGCACTAACTCCAACAATCTCCCACTTGCACTCAAGGCTAATTATTGCGATGTCGCATACTCACAGCCCGTGTGATACCGAACACCCAACTCCTCTACTAGTCAGTCTCACAAAGCTCGTTTGCGAAACTATTGCGTTCGAGGAATAGCCTCAGTGAGTGGATCCGCTGTGATGTTTCTTTCTATGTCTCTCTATATCTGAAGTTCGCGGAGAAAGCCATCTCCCGAAATGAGCAATACCTGTCTTAGAATGTCTGGATGTCTGATGGGACCTAGCTCATAAATGAACTCCAAATCCAAACTTCTTAGACTGTATCAACAACTGAACTTAATCAGTATCCTGCGCCATGCCTCCCTCAGTATTGCCTTGGACCACCTGTCCAAAATACTGCCCCTCGTCAGAAGGAAAATCTATAACTCTGACAACCTGCTTGTCGTCAATGTCACCTTGGAAGCCTGGAATGATAACCGTCTCCTAAAGGAGGCAGCCGTTATCATATCCCTAGAACATCCACTTATGTTCTAAGACTGCTTCCGACTGTTTCTCCAGGATTGGATCAATATCAACTTATTGCATCTAGTGCAAGAACAACATCTGGTGTGGTACTTGACATCTCATGATTGACTCAATTGCCTAAGCAAGTGATCTGCCAATTATGAGTATCCCTCTCCCCTTTAGTCTATAAGACACCTTTAGAGAGGGTGACTCCATTACCTGCAGGTATACTACCGTGCCAGGAGTCGTCCATTCTAAATACTCATAGAATGCTGTCAAGTTACCCAGATTGGGAAACCACCCAAATCTAGATCTAAAACCATAGATCTAGTGACCAGTATGTCTGATATAATATCCAAGTCCCTTGTGGAGAAACCACTGTGTGACGACCAAAGTATAACCGATCGTAGTATAGGAATATCACTTCCTACTACCTTTTCAACAGATCCATCCCCTATTCTGATGACGTCAAACCCATGACTGTCACATCAGAAACAGATGATCTATCTCCGCTACATCTGCTTTAGTCTATAAATAGACATAAGCCTGATGTCCACCAATGCTTCCGCTGCTCCCACTGACTACGACAACCCTCTGGCAGAGTCATATAGACGTGCACTTCTAAATCTAGTTTAGAACGACGCTATACTCATCCTCCTGCCGGGTCTCGCAGCCTGGAACAACAACAATGGCAAGTGTGGGTAAACAAGAACTTCCCTGTCACCGTCCTTGAGGCTACCGGAGTACCTCTCGGGTGCCTGAAGTTACCCACCTTATCTGCGGAGTGGCCAATGGAATGTCAAATCAGATCGAATCTTTAGGTTCCTTATCAAATCTTCAGTAATCGTTTGCGGTTCTGGAATCACTTCCAGTTCTACCATACTCCCACTGCTGTTTTTGAAAAATCCATTTTAATTAAAACTGTGGCGAGTCTAGAACAATATTTCTATTGATCTGCCAGATGGTAGAAAGTCAACCCTCGTCATAGCCTGGGTCAACCCACAAACAGCCATTACAGAAACGTGCCTTGAGTTATCCGGAGTCTGGTTTTAAGCATAAGCCGGACAACTCCCCGTACCTTAACAACGTTAAGATATGAACTGTTCTATATCCAATATAGAACCAGAGGCACTGATTCAATTGAACCAGATTCAAATCATGCAACTATCTCCAGTGCATGTCAACTAAATGGACGGAGGTCGATCAGCGTTACTCAACTTAGGAATGCTTCCAATTATGAGTAACCTGAAAGAGAAGCAATCTGTCTTCATCATTACTATCAACAGAATATCATACACAAGTATCTACATCTTCAATCTCTTTGAAGAATCCCGATACTTGCTACACCTGGTACTCTACTCTATTCAAATACCTATAACTCCTCAAAACTTAGACCCTGTGTTTCCACGAAACAGCTGTCTAAAATCTAGAGAAGTCATAAGTAAACCGAATATAGTACGAGGACCAACCCCTCTGTCCTAATGGACACTGGACAACATACAATACTCTGTATAAGTCCGCTGAGTCTAACAACTCTTTCACTGTGTGTCGTAGGTTGAAAACTGTACTTATGGTTAAGAAGAATTACACCGCTGTTTAATGCTCCTTACCTAACCATCCACTGATATAGGTAAATGTCATCGACATAATATCAAAAAGTATATCTCACTCTATAAAAATAGACGTACAGATATATCAATTTGAAATTGGTGCACAACAGCGGATATTCATAACCAAATATTTGCCGACCGGCAAACAACCCAGGTGACTTCCTCAAATATCACCGACTACAACGAATCCCGATATAATGAGGACGATCACCCAATTCCCAATAACTTACTCCCACTCATCATCTGTAAAACCATACAGATATGAGAATCATACCTGGTAAATACATACCCTGGAGTAAGTGTCTAATCGGGAAATCAGTTTTCTTTTAGCAGTACACAGTGAAACTGAAACATTGAAATGTTTCGATGGGGTATGCTGGTATTCCTAGTAATGCCTCTTCCATTATCCAGATTCACAACTGTAACCGTATAATTCTTTGCCATCTTTCTAAATCCCTTTATATGTCTTTAGTCATTACCTTCTGTACACCCCTTTAGGCCAAATGGTTTTCTTCCTTCCCTACCGTTCGGCACCAGCCTATGGTTTGGAAGAAGACTATCCAAAAAGCATAAAGGGTGTACTATCCTAATCCTAGGAGCACTCGCAACGCGAGAGAAGGTGAAGATAAAAGACACCTGAATGTACTTTATTCCTATTTCTCCTGAACCAGGATCCATCCCCGAACTGGAACAAGTTCCTTTCGAGTTCGTATATAACCATATGATGGATTATCCAATAAAATGGGATCTTCGTAGTGATACGGAGTGTCCTGGAGAAATACAAAGGTGATTTAGGATTGGCGAAGAAATACTTGGTTTGGTCGTGAATATCAGTCGCAATTTACTTTGCCCTCCTACTAATCCCTTGCTTTGTCTTAACTTAATACCTTCTGCACACCATCGTTATGCTAATTGGTTTTCTTCATTCCCTACTGGTCGGCACCAGCCTAAGGTTTGGAAGAAGACTATCCAATTTGCGTAATAGGTGTACTACTCCTAAACCAAGGAGTACTCGCAACTTGAGAGAAGGTGAAAAGAAAAAACAACTGAATAGTCCTATCCGTTTTCTCCAGAACCAGAAACCATCCTCGAAATCCTTCGAGTTCGTATCTAACCATACGATGGTTTTGTCCAATGGAAGTGGACGTTCGCAGTAATACGGGGTGTCCTGGAGAAAAGGGTAAAAATAGGAGTGGCAATGAGGTCTGCAACTCTGACAATCCAAAAGCCAGTGTTAAGAAGGTTCGGTCAACTTGGTCACTGAGTCATAGTCTTAGGGTCGGGTCAATGGTCGCTGCCAGAGAGAGAGAAAAGAAACACTCAGCGTGCACTCTAACCTAGATCAGAATGGTTATCACTTTGTCTAATCTGGAAACCTCCCACTGTACCTCAAATTCTTCTCCAAACCTGAAAGAAGAATTAGTCGGGAACACCCGAGGAGTAAACCAACTCATCAGTGGGAATCAGGATCCAACTATCATCGCATGATAACGTGACGGAATCCACTCACGTCACCACACTCCAGAAGGTATGCGCATGCCTGGCAAGTTTCAGTTCTTTTGAAACTCCCGATGTGATTTTTACCCCTAGGACTCAAGTGACCTTGACGGTGTCAACAAATCAAAGAGTCCTAGTCAAGTTCAACCCGTCATTATCTGGATTGCATTAAACCCACCCGTACGTGCCCTTGACGGAGTCAACAAGGCCGCACGACTGTCCTAACCAATCCCACTTATGCAACAAACAAGCACCACTTAGCTACCGTACACTACGCCTTGACGGAGTCAACAAACGCAGCACGAATACTAAATAATACCCATAAGAAATGACGGAGGGCTACGGATGGTTTTTGGCGAAAAACCTTTAACGTAATGAACTTGATATCGTTGAAGGAACTGCATAGCCTTTTATAAAATATAGTGACGAAAACTTTTACTAAAGAGGTCACTCCCGGTGAAGGGATCTCGGCTCTTTCCCCGTAGAATGAGGTGCAGGATATTCCAACTGAATACCACGATGCAAAGCAAAAGTAATCGGCTATAGTGAAGTTAATGCCCTGACGCAAACTTCTGTCCAAGGGGTCACTCCCGGTGAAGGGATCTCGGCCCTTGCCTCGTCGACTGAGGAGCAGGATATTCCAAATGAATACCACGATGCAAAACAAAAGCGAACGTCCTTGCAATAACAGCTTTTTTTTGAAAAATTGTTCCAACAACATCAGAATAGGTTTGTTTAAACTTGCATTGATCCGAATCAATGCAGTCCCATCAATTGATCACACCACAAAGAACGAAAATATACTGACGTACGTATATGCCATCCGCATTCGCCACTGGGTCCCGTCATCACCCGTTAGGTTAGCTAACTAACGGCAGAGCGGGGACTGGACTAGCGCGGATGAAAAACATATACAACGTCTACTAATATATATTATTTCGCTCAAGGCGTGAATAAAATGCAACATCACAGAAATGTACAGCATCACAGAACAATACAGATATCTGGAAACCCCGGGTTTCACAGAGCCGCTGCTGAAACCCGACGTTCCCCTGGTCGTGTGGATAGCCTGTGCAATGAAAACCTAGACCCCTACGGGCGCGGCAAGTCACCCGCCAAAACCTGAAGCGAGGCAGCCCCCTTCAGCTCCGTGAATGGACCACCCAGCACTCCACGGAATCCGGCAACTTGGGCACCCCTCCTGGGTCAACCTGTACCCCCTACGAGTGCGGCGAATAGCCCGCCAATCCTAGAGTGAAGCCCCCTCCGTCTCAATGCCATGAGATGCGGGCCCGTTGCCCCCTAGAACCTGGCTATCCGTGCACCCCTCCGCGGGGTAATCCTAGTACAGAATGTAAAATATACATACACCGGGTACATCGACCGCAACCAGGTCGTGCCCCAAAAGAATAATACAAACAGGCAGTGACGGCAGTCCACATGTCGGACGCTCGCCCCGCAATATCAAATGTACATAATACAACAAAACTGCACTAGCATTGCATCCAGGCTATCCCCCACGACCGATCCGCAACATCACAGCATAAACATAAAACATCAACGTGAAAGTCACGTTCGCAAATCCGTCTAACCGGGCTATAGCAGTTAGATCGGATTTACCGATCGAGTGACATTCACGGTCGCAGAAAATAATGTAAATACTGTGAAATAATGTGTTTAAAATTTTCCGATCAATCAAACAATTAACAAGTGGGCCCCAAAGAAAACTGTAGCACTCACAGAAACAATTGGCCCAACTTTAATATTCCAAAGCCCATATTTTAAGCCCAGAAGGCCTCTGTAAAAAAATGGTGAAGTGATGTGAATAGTGCGCGGCGGAAGGGCCGCACAAAGGGGGTTTTCGCGGCGGTTCCGCGCTCCAACTGTGGAGTCACTTCATCGAATTTTTACAGAGCTCTTAGATTTTCCAGTACATCAATATTTTACAACCTGAAAAATTTTTCGAGACCAAAATGTTTCAACAGAAACTGATGTGAACAAAAATACGGTTTTTGGAAATTTTGGTCGATCGGAAATGCAAACACATCAAACGAAGCTGGGTAAGGTTAATGGCGTGGCTCTGATACCATGTTGCGCCACGGCAGCGCCACGGCAGCGTGCTCGAGGCCAAAATGCGGAATAAAATTTTTTTTCTAACTCGGAAACCGGCGCTACCGCGGACAATTACCCGGATCGAAACCATTAACCTATACTAGCTAACTAGAGATGGGGTGAGAAGTTATACCAAGCGATCCGTGTCCTTCGGTCTTCGTCTCCACTCCGATCTCCCGCGGAATCTCCGTCACCTCCTCGCTCGTCGGAAAGGGCACCACGTAGCCTGAATCTTTTACGGGCTCCCGCCTCTTGACCGAGGCAACTCGGGCGCGAAGTTGGCTAGCCGACGCGTCCAAGGCTTGCTATAGAATAGTGTAGTGAACTTGTCTCTTGGGGTTATGGGGTTGCCTTGATGTGGAGGAATGGAGAAGAGAAGGAGAGAAAGAAAAAATGAGCTTTGAAGCTAATCTTTTGCAACCCTAGAATGAGATAGGAAAAATGCCACACTCCAAATAATACCCTCTCACTTTCTCCCTTGAAGTGGCCGGCCCCTCCCATTCTCAAAAATAGATTGGAGAGAGAAAAAGAATGCAAGAAAGAATATATCAACAATATGGAAATTTGTCACTTTCATTTCATTTCAAAAACCTTTCCACCATCCATCAAATGAAAAGCAAGTGATGAGATTTAAAAGGAATCTCATCAAGAAATAACAATCATGATGCCACAAATATGCAAAGAAACCCCTCACAAAATGTTAATTGCAAACTTGCAATTAACACCCTCCACCAAGAAAGTCCGACCGAGAAGGAATGAAGGAAAACCGGCCGGAACGGAATGCAAACTGGCAACCCCAGAAAACCGATCCCATAATAAATTACAGGAAAACCCCGCTACTGCAAATACATGCCCGCATTTGTATTCCCACTGAACACAAATGCAAAGAGACAAAACTACACTATGAAATACTAGAATCCGGCTTAAGCCAAAGCCGGCTAGTAAAAACCGTCCGATCACGATCCGTGCAATACCGCACGTATCTGATCGAACCCTGCCATATCTCCATACGGCCTCTACAGCGTTTCGCCCGAAACTTGAGTAACTGTAACTGTGGTGGACTCTAAAGACTCGTCTATACTATGGCTGTGGATTTAACCACTGGCACGTCAGAGGTGTAAGCCAATACGTGACGGGCCACCAGCTATTGACCAAATGGGACGTCGATGAGGAAGCTCACCCCGACACCCAACTGAGCCTGTCAGTGACAATATCCGTACAGTCCGGTCCGTTCGTCTATGAGTATCGCATGGCGGGCCTAGGGGGTTGGTGAAAGTCAGACCCCCAAAAGCGGTACAAGTCGTGTCGGAGCGTAGCCCAGAACGCCCTGAGATACTACTGGAATACCTACCAGTAAATCTCCTGCCTCGGCCGAGGGCTTTGCGTAATGGCTCTCCTAGACACAGCGCGACCTCACCCCCAATACCGGGAGAGACAAACCCCTGCAGATCCGCTCACTGCCTCCATGTGGCTCGGGACTGTACCCAACTAAAACCTGTTTGCACGACTCCTTTGAGCCGTGGTAGGGTAGTAATCAAAGCACAGTGGGAACTCACACGAGACAAATGACGATCTCAGGTCGATGAACTAACCTGTACACATGTCACCAGGGAACTGCTATCTGACATCTGGTATAAGACCAACTAGCAGGTTCCCGGCGAGTCCTGCCCGGTGTACTCATAACCCAATGAGCACCTGTATACATCTTAGGTGAACCAACTGACACCAGTGGCTTGTGAGACCGGCCACCGCCCCTCGTCGGGGTCTCGACTGTATACACTAGTCTACTAACGGAGTATCGATGCCCTGTGTCGAAACTCCTACGACTAGGGACCTTTTAAGGATGTGCTTATAGACCACCAGCTCCCACGTATATGATCGCCATCATACTGCTGCCAGTCAAGCAAGAATCCTAGGGGCTCTATCAACGTGTAATAGCGACATGTCAGGTCACCTAAAGCAGTACACGATGATAAAGATAAACCAGATAGCATACTATCATCTCGAGTAAGACTGTCCTACCGGGATAGGTCCTCCCTCAATCATTGCAATCACGTGCCTGTGATCCAATAATTGACTCTGAGGGCACTAACTCCAACAAACATGTGCACTTGTTTTAGTTTACTGTCTCTTTGATACTTGTTGATAAATCCCTTATGATGTTGGCTTGACTACCAGGACTGTGATGCAAATCATACTAGTGGGGCTTGTGTAGTCTACAAGCACATCCTTAACAGTTCCTAGTCGAGAGAGTATCGAGACAGGCCATCGATATTTCAGAGTAGACTAGCGTGTGTGTTTCTTGACCCTGTATGGGGTGATGATTGATCCCATAAACATTGGTGTTTGACATCAAAGATTGTACACGGTTGCTCATTGGAGATTAGTACACCGAACAGGACTTGCCGAGAACTCCTAGATGGTACCATACCTATCATCAGATAGCAGTTCTATGGTTACACTTGTACAGGTTAGTCTGTAGACCCGAGATCGTCATAGTGTCTTGTGTGGTTCTCATTGTGCTTTGATTTCCTCCCTACCACGGCTCAAATGAGTCTTGCGAACAGGTGGTTTTTAGGTACAGACCCAAGTAACATGGAGGCAGTGAGTGATAAGATGGGTTTCGTCTCGTAAGTAGATGTCACACACCCCACAAGGTTTGTGGGGAGGCAGAATTTACAAAAAATAATTTTATACAAGAAAAATCGACTAAACATCCAAAATCGTTCAGAAACCCTAACTAGCAAAAGACATTGACTTTTAAACTACTATGATAGTGTTTAATACCTCTAAGATTCTAGTCCTTTGGGTCTTCTTTTCCTCTTCTTGAGCTCCTAAAAGGTGCGGATCAAGCTCGGTCATCGGCCTCCTCATGTCGAAGACGATCCACCCGAGAGTCTATGGTTCAAGCTCCAACCTCAAGAATGAGGTAACTAAAGTACCTAGTTTGCAAATCTAGATAGCTTAGGAGATGTAGAGAGTTAATTAGACTATTTTATCACAAAGAGCCCTAAGATTAACAACACATGTGAGGGTTAGGGTTTGAGGAAGAACGAGGAGAGCAATGGAGAGAGAATGAGAAAACTAGAATGACCAAGTGAAGAATGGCTAACTCTTTTTCCAATAATCAAGCATGCAATATTTTTCCATAGAAAAATGCAACCATGCTTGAATAGTAAAGTCAAATGAATAAATAAAAGAATTAGCCATGCTTCAAACCATGCCTCAAATATCTCCATTTTCCACCTCATTATCTATTTCCCAATAAATAGATATATCCAAAATGAGGTATCCCTTTCTAGAAGCATCTCTTGTAAAATTACAAGAATGCCCCCACCGTATATACATACCCGTATTCGTACTACGAAAAAAACGAATACAAAGAGATAAAGATAATCCAATAATATAATACTAGAATCCCGCTTAATCCTAAGCCCACTAGTATTATCCATCCGAATAACATCCGTATAGCCAGTACACGTATATAATCAGAACCCTGCACATAAAACCATACGGCCTCTACATCGTTTCACCTGAACTAGGGAAACCCTCTGTGTGGGACTCTAAAGACTCGACAGTACGCTGGCAGTGGGTTTAACGACAAGTCCGTCAGTAGCACTAGCTGTAAGTAACGGTTATCCAGGTACCTGTCGAAAAGAAGGCCGACGAGCAAACTCATCCGAACCCTTACTGAGCATATCCGTGACAATCTACGTACAGTCCGATCTGTTCGTCTAAGAGTATTGCATATCGGGCCTGGGGGTGGTAAACGTCAGACCCCTAACAGCGCAAAAAGACATGTCGGTGTGGAGCCTAATATACCCTGAGAAACTACTGGTGTACCTACCAGTAAATCTCACTTGCCCTGGCCAGGGAATTTGTGTATTGGATAACCGAACACGGCATGATATCAACTCCCAATACCGGGAGAGACGAATCCTATCTTACCGCTACTGCCTCCAAGTGTTTCGGGACTACACCCAACTAGTGCCTATTTGCACGACACTTTTGAGCCGTGGTAGGATAGTAATCTAAGTATAGTGGGAACACAGTCGAGACGAATAGTAATGTCAAGTCAACGAACTAACATGTACTCATGTCACCGGGGAACTGCTAACTAACGATGGGTATAATGCCAACCAGCAGTTCTCAGCGAGTCCGTCGAGTGTAACTCATAACCCAATGAGCACCTTTATACTATCTCTGGTACCGTATACCAATAGCTGCGGGATAGGTCACCTCCCCTGACGGGGATAAGAAGCGTATACACTAGTCTACTCTGGAGTATCGATGCCCATGTCTCGATAATCCTACGACTAGGGACAAGCTTAAGGATATGCTTATAGACTAACCAGCCCCCACTAATGTGACTGCTATCACAACGCTGGTAGCCAAGCAAAGATCCAATGGGCTCTATCAATATGTATTAGCGATATGTTAAAAGAAACATATACACATATTAAGATAGAATCAAACCAGATAGCATACTATCATATTGAGCAAGACTGTTATTATATCTGTGTATAACCCAAGCTTCCAAAATATAATATACAATCAGTTACTATACAATAATGTCCTCTAGGGCATATATCACTAACAATCTCCCACTTGCACTAAGGCCGTGTATTGGCATATCGCAGACCTAGCATCTCGAATAGCCTCTCAAACTGTGTCTGAGGGATAGCCTTTGTGAGTGGATCGGCAGTGTTATTCTCCGTCTCTACTTTCCGCACCAAAATCTCCCGACGATCCATGATCTCCCTAATCAGGTGATACCGCATCAAGATATGTCTTGACTTCTGATGGGACATTGGTTCCTTCGCTAAAGCTATAGCCACGTTGTTGTCACAAAACAAAGGTATTGGATCAACAATGGATGGAACCACTTGAAGTTTTGTAACGAACTTCCTCATCCAAACTGCTTCTTTCGAGGCGCCACATGCAGCGATATACTCTGCCTCCATCATCGAGTCATCAACGGTATCCTGCTTGGAGCTATTCCAACAAACCACCCCTCCATTGAGGGTAAAGACATAACCCGATTTGGATTTGGAGTCACCATGTCACTCTGGAAGCTGGAGTCAGTGAAGGCCTCGATCTTGAGGACTTTACTGCCGTACACCAAGAACATCTCCTTAGCCTTCTCAGGTACTTGAGAATGTTCTTAACTGCTATCCAGTGCTTCTCCCCAGGGTTTGACCGATACCTGCTTGCCACGCTCAGTGCGTAAGAAACATCTGGTCTGGTACACAACATCGCATACATTATAGATCCTGCCGCAGAAGCGTAGGGTATAATACTCACGCGATCCCTTTCCAAATCAATCTTGGAAGACATCTCTTTAGAGAGGGTGATCCCGTGACAAGCCGGTAGATTACCGCACTTGGAATCTTCCATACTAAATCTTTTCAGTATGGTGTCAATGTACCTAGACTGTGAAAGTCCCAACATCCTATTAGATCTATCACGATAGATCTGGATTCCCAGAATGTGTGAGGTATCACCCAGGTCTTTCATGGAGAACTTCTGTTATAAGAATCCTTTGACTGATTGTAGCATAGGAATGTCATTTCCTATCAGTAGAATGTCATCCACATACAAGACGAGGAATACAACAGTTCTTGCTACAACCTTATTATAAATGCATGGTTCATCGGGATTTTTCATAAACTCAAATTCTTTGACCGTCTCATCAAAGCAGATGTTCCAACTCCGCAATGCCTGCTTTAATTCATAAATAGATTTAAGCAACTTGCACACTCTTCCGCTACTCCCACTCTCTATGAAACCCTCTGGCTGATCCATATAAACACGCACTTCCAAATTTCCATTCAGAAAAGCGGTCTTTACGTCCATCTGCCAAATTTCATAATCATAGAAGGCGGCAATGGCAAGTAGGATCTGAATGGATTTAAGCATAGACACTAGAGAAAGGGTTTCATCACAGTCCAAGCCAGATCATTGATGAAAAACTTTTTCTACAAGTCTAGTTTTATATGTTTCAACCTGTCCATCTGCACCAATCTTCTTTCTGAAGATTCATTTGCAGCCTATGGGTTTTACCCCTTGAGGTGCAATGTCCAAAGTCCATACTTTGTTGGTGTACATGGATTTCATTTCGGTCCATATTGCATCCAGCCACTTTACTCAGTCACTGCTCGTAATGGCCTGCTAGAAACTAGTTGGCTCATCATCATTGATGATGCAATCCTCTCTATCCCCGTCTATGAGAAAACCATAGTATCACTCGGGCAGATGAGACTACCTACTAGATCTGTGGAGTGGCGCAGGGATTTCCGGTTCTTTTGAAATTTCTAGTTCCACCATGCTTTCAGTAATAGTTTATGGTTCTGGAATTTCTTCTAGTTCTATTACGCTCCCACTTATTTCTTCTTCAGGAAATTGAGTCTCCAGAAAGTGGGCAAGCCGAGAAACGAAAACCTTTTGTTCTTCTGCATAATAGAAAAGATACCTCTTAGAGTTCCTTTGGTATCCTACAAACTTACACGGTATTGATCGTGCCTCGAGCTTGTCCGTATGCTCCTATTTGACAAAAGATGGACATCCCCATATCTTAAGATACTTAAGATAGGGTTTCTTCTTGCTCCGCATTTCATATATTCTGGTAAGCACAAACTTAATAGGAACTTGTTCAAAAGATAAGCAGCAGATTCTAGTGCATAACCCTAGAAGAATCGAGGTAACTCAGCGTTACTCATCATAGAACGTACCATATCTAATAAGGTGCGGTTCCATCTTTCTGATACACCTTTGTGTTGAGGTGTGTATGGAGGAGTAAGATGAGAGAGAATTCCATTCTCTTTTAAATAATTCAGGAACTCGGCACTTAAGTATTCACCACCTCGATCAGATCGAAGTGTCTTGATACTTTTTCCTGTTTGTTTTTCCACTTCATTCTTGTATTCTTGGAATTTCTCAAAAGCCTCGGATTTATGTTTCATCAAGAATACATGTCCATACCTTGAGAAATCATCTGTAAAAGTATTGAAGTAGGGATAACCACTTCTTACATGTGTAGACATTGGACCATACACGTCGCTGTGTACGAGTCCCAAGAGCTCGGTGGCTCTTACTCCGTGTCTAGTGAACGGAGTCTTTGTCATCTTTCCTTTAAGACATGATTGACAAGTTGCATAAGACAGATATTCAAACGGATCCAAATATCCTTCTTTATGTAACTTCGTCAACCGTGTTTCATTGATGTGACCTAGTCTACAATGCTATAAGAAAGCTTGATTTAATTCTGGAGACTTTCTTTTAAGTGTGTTCTGGACATTGAAAACCTGATGTTGATTTAATACGTATATATCATTGTCTAGTGTATCTGACCCAATCAAACCATGATTAAGGTGAATGTTTACAACATTGCTTACAAATGTAAAATCATAACCTTCTTTAGATAGTAAAGATACAGAGATGATATTATATGTCAAACTAGGTACACAAAAACAGTTACGCAAAACCAAAATATGTCCACTTGCCAATCCCAGGTGATATTCCCCTACGGAAATAGCATCCACGCTCGCTCCGTTAGCAACCCTGAGGGTCATATCGCCTGCCTTCAAAACTCTACGGTTTCTTAGTGCCTGCAATGAATTACAGATATGAGATCCTGAACCAGTATCCAATACCCAGAAAGTAGAGTTGATTGACAGACAATTTTCAACTATAAACACACTTGAAGCTGAAGCCATAACTTGCTTCGAATCCTGGTTCATGGCGTTCCAAGCCCTGTAGTCCTTCTTCCAATGACCTTTCCTGTGACAATAGAAGCATTCCACCTTCCTTACTGTTGGCCCCCTAACTTTTATCTTGCCCTTTCCATGTACCTTAGTGACACCACCTTTCGTCTTGGTGGGGGCCTTCTTCTTCTTCCCCTTGTCTTTCGCCTTGGATCTAGAGGAGGAAGGTTCCCTAAAAAGCCGAGCGGGTGTCTCCTTAGTTTTCTTTAGGGTGCCCTCTGTACTCCTCAACTTGTTGAGGAGTTCTGGAAGTGTAACTTTCTTCCCTTGAATATTGAAATTCAATATAAACTGGGCATAGGTAGAAGGGAGGGACTGTAGAATCAAGTCTGTATATAACTCATTCTCCAACGTAGTCCCAAGGTCCGCGAGCTCTTCAATATAGCTGATCATTTTAAGGATGTGGTCCCCTACAGATGACCCGATACCTATCCTCGCTTGAAATAATTTCTTCGAGATCTCGTATCTTGCGATACGAGATTGCTCCCCATATAAATCCTTGGTATAGAGGAAGATGGAAACTAAGTCCATCTTGTCATGCCGCCTCTGGTGTTCATTATCCATTGAGGCCAGCACGAGGTACTTGGCTTTCGCAGAGTCTAATTCCCATGTCTTACGGATCTCAATATCCACGACCGTGGAATCTGGACCTGGAATGGCGGGGGCTTTGGTAGTAATGAGGTAGCACAACTTATCAAGGCAGGTGCCGAAAGGTGGGGAAGGAAGAAAACTAATTAGCCTAAAGATGGTGTACAGAAGGTAATAAGTAAAAAAATATAAAGGGATAAGAATAACGGCAAAGAAAATTGCGACTGCTATCATTCACGACAAAACCGTGTATACCCCTGCCTCTCCCGCATCCACTTTGGATTTCTCCAGAACACTCGTTATCACTATGGATATCCACTCCTATTGGATTTGCCATCGTATAGTTACATACGAACTCGAAGGAACTTATTCAGGATTCGAGGATGGTTTCCGGTTCAGGAGAAATAAGAATAGGATTATTTAGGTGTCTTTTCCCATTACCTTCTCTCAGGTTGTGAGGGATCCTAAGATTAGGAGAGTACACCTATTACGCTTATTGGATAGTCTTCTTCCAAACCTTAGGCTGGTGCCGAAGGGTAGGGAAGGAAGAAAACCAATTAGCCTAAAGGAGGTGTACAGAAGGTAATAAGTAAAGACATAATAAAGGGATTGGAGTGAGGGCATGGAACTATACGGTTATAGTCATGAATCAGGATAGTGGAAGAGGCAATACTAGGAATACCCAGTTACCCTTTTGAAACATTTTCATATTTCAGTTTCATTGTGCGATGTTAATTGAAAACTGTTTTCCCAATTGGAATCTAACTCCAGGGTATGTATTTATCAGATTAGTTTCTCACATCTGTATGTTATTACAGATGGTGAGTGGGAGTAAGATATTGGGAATTAGGTGATTATATCCTCATTATATCGGAATTCGTTGTAATTGGTGATATTTGAGGAAATCACCTGGGTTTTGCCTGACAGCAAATATTTGGTTTTGAATATCCATTGTTATGCACCAATTTCAAACAGATATATCTGTACGTTTATTTTATAAAGTGAGATATAACTTTTTGAAATTATGTCCATGACATTTACCTATATCAGTTGGTGATTAGGTAAGATGCATTTAACGGCGGTGTAATTCTTCTTAACCATAATACAGTTTTCAACCTACGACGCACAAGGTTTGAGTTATTGAACTCAGGGGACTTATACAAAATATTGTATGTTGTCCAGTGTCCATTAGGACAATGGGGTTGGTACTCTTACTATATTCTGTTTACTCATGACTTCTCTATTTTTAGACAATTATTTCGTTGAAATACAAGGTCCAAATTTTGAGAAGTTATAGGTATAAGAATAAAGAAGAGAACCATTTGTTGGAAGTATCAGGATTCTTCGAGGTAGTCGAAGATGTAGATACTTGTTTTTGGTATTCCGTTGATAGTAATGGTTTTCGAGAACTTGCTTCTCTTTTAGGTTACTCATATATGGATGCGCTCCTAGATGAGTAATGTTGATTGACCTTTTTTCCATTTGGTTGATATGCACTGAAGACGGCTGCATGATTTTGAATCTGGCTCCAATTAAATTAGTGCTTTTGTTTCTATATTGGATATATATAGAATCAATTTATATATTAACGATGTTAAGGTATAGGAAGTTCTCCGGGTGATGCTTAAAACCAGAATCCGGATAAACTCAAGGCACGTTTCAGTAATGGCAGTTTGTGGGTTATCCCGGGCTTTGATGAGAGTTAACTTTCTACCATCAGGAAGATCAATAGTGATATTGTTCTTGACTAGCCATAGTTTTAGTAAAATGGATTTTTTCAGAAAATAGAAGTAGGAATATGGTAGAACTGGAAGTGATTCAAGAACCACAAACGATCACTGAAGATTTAATAGAACCTAATGATTCAATTGGATTTCACATTCCATTATCCACTCAGCAGATTTGGTGGGTAAACTCAGGCACCCGAGAGGTACTTCGGTCTTCTTAGAGACGGTGACAGGGAGGTTCTTGTTTACCCAGACTTGCCATTGCTGTTGTTCTAGTCTATAAAACCCGGCATGAGGATGAGTATAGCGTCGTTCTAAACTAGCTTTAGAAGTGCATGTGTATATAACTCTGCCAGAGGGTTGTTGTAGTCAGTGGGAACAGCGGAAGCATAGTGAGCAAGTAGCTTATGTCTATTTATAGACTAAAGCAGGTATAGATCATCTATTTTTTATGTGACAGTCATAGGCCTTGACCTCATCAAAATAAGAGATGGATCTGGTAAAAAGGTAGTACAGAGTGATGCCCATGCATTTGGATGACATGCACTTGATAGGAAGTAATATTCCTATACTATGATCGGTTATACTGTGGTTTTCACAAAGTTGTTTCTCCACATAGGATATGGATATAATATCAGTGTTTCTGGTTACTAGATCGAGGGTTTTAGATCTAGATTTGGGAAGTATCCCAATTAGGGAACTTGAAAATATTCTAAAGGTATTTTAGAAAGGATGACTCCTGACGAGGTGGTTATATCCGCAGATGATAGAGTCACCCTGTAACATTTCAGAAAATATAAAATATTATTTTTGGAATTTAATATTAAAATAATATATTTCGCGAAAACTACCCGATTTGCATATTTGGGGTTTTCGTAAAATGGTATAAATATATACCAATATTTATGAAATAATTGGAGATTAAAATGATTTATTCATTTAAATATATATTTATTGGATTTGGCATTTTTATAATTAATTATAAGCAGTTTAAATAAAAAATTTATTGGTGCACTACTAATCGCGATTAAGCCAAATCTGTGTTTCTATATTTTTTCATGGTTAGTGCACCATGACATGTTGCATTTTTTTTGCATGTTGTTTCATTTATATTTGTTGATATTTGGCTTTAAAAGAAAAGGAGAAAAGGAAATAGAAAAGAAAAGTCAATGACATGTGATGAGAGAGAGAGAGTGAGGCATGGGCTTGTAAGAGAGTGAAGATGAGAGAGAGAGAGAGAGAGAGAGAGAGAGAGAGATGGCTGCCCTTCGTTTCCCCTCCATTTATTTTCTTCAACCTCATCATCCTCTTGCTTCCTCCACCTCCACCACCAAGTATCATCTCAATTTCATCACCAAAACCCTATACTCCCTTCATTAAAAAGATGCACAAATTCATCCTCAACACCTTGGACCTTTCAAAGTTAGATTTTGAAAACTTTGAGAAACTCAAGAAAATTCTTGAGTTGCCAAATGAGGTATAATTCTAGACTTTAGTTAAGTTATTGTGTTAGTTTATCCTATTGTTAGTTTAGAGTTAAATCAATGTTTATTAGTGATGTTTGGAAATTCCAAGAGAGGGTTTGGGTGATTGTGTGGACTTGTGATGTTTAGTGGCTGCTTACAAGACCTTAGTGTTGATTTTATGGCCAAGAACAGAGAATAGAACCCAAAATACGGACTTAGAAATTTACCCATGTCGGTTTCGTGGTGGTTTTATAGCCTACAGGGTATCTGGAGCTATCTAGGGCATTTTAAATAAAATCTAGCAAGTCCAGTGACCTAGATACACGACCAGAAGACCACCACCAAAATACGAGCCCATTTCCTCCTACCTAGGCCGGAGAGCAAGGAAATATGGGCAATGTCGCCGGATTTCTGATGGAGTCTAGGGTTGGATTTTTGGCTGTAGCTCCTAATCCCTATAAACAACTCCCTGTACTTGCTAGTTTTGTTCCAATTAACCTGAGCTAAAATCTGGGAGCTGTTGTGAGTGTTTTGGGAAAAGTTTTCCGGCGTTTGAATGCTTGGTTCTGATATTTGGATTTGTATTTGGTTGTTGGGTGTTTGTACGTTAACAACAAGGTTTGTTTGATTGTTTTGCATCCGTAAGCTATGGGTTCTAACCTATAGGCAATTCGTGTGCCGTATCGGTTTTCCGGACTTGATTTTAATAGCATTGCGACTGTGTATTTATTCTAGGTACCTTCAAGTGGATTCCGAGACGACGAAGCACATCGACTACGGCTGAACAAGGAGTTCCGCAGGTGAGTAGATTTATATCTACGGGGGAAGTCGGGTGGATGGCGTATAGCACCCGCGCAAATTATAAATGGAAACCAATATATATAGAATATGCTTAGAGAAACCATGTGAGAAACTTATGATATGGTTAAAAGAGTTAGTAAGCGATGAGATAAGATAATATGAGCTGATATGGCTGAGATAAGATATGAAACGAGATGTATAAGGATATGATATGAGATCGATGAATATGATAAGATTGAGATAGATGTGTTATGAGATCGGTAAAATAAGATAAATATATATAAGATCACTTGATGTGACATATTGATGTGATGAAAAGAGTATACGATGAGATATGATTATTTGGTTGGATAAGTCTTTTTACGGATGCGAGTCGATATGAGATAATTGATACCTTGTCAGCCCCATGATATGAGAATTGATATGGATGTGACCTAAGATATAGGTATATATATATGGATAAAGATGTGAATAATGAGTGATATGCCGTATGAGACGTTAGGTCCTTACCCTCATTTTCATATAGGTTGATAGAATCCCTAATTGTTTAATGCCGTTGTACGATGAGTTACTGTACGTGATGAGTTTTATCTGATGATTGACCCATACCCTTGACTAGAGGATGCCGTACGATTTATTATACCATACGTGATGTTATCAGGCTGGATGCCGATTGATAAATTCACCAACTCGGTTATATCGTAGATACGTATACCTTATAGCATTGCGCTCATGATGTACTTTATGCTACATTCATGACATTCTCATTGCATTACATATACCTATGCTAGGACACCTACACAATTATCGATGATGCGTATATTACACTTACACAGATTGCCGGCTCACACACTTTCATTATCGATAATTGCTATGCTCACATCATTATGCTATGTTGCATGATATACTTGCTATGTTCACATCACTATACTATGTCGCATGATATACTTGATATTCTCACATTTCTGTTCTATGTTTGCATACATCATGCTTTATGATTATACGCATTGAGATGCTGTTTTCATGAGATTCTGGATTTGAGAACCGTGGTTATATTTCGAAGGAAATTATGTATTGTTTTAAAAAAAACCGGTTTCTCTTGATATGATATTTCGAGACGTCCACCATGTGTTTTCTCGGTTATGAGTTATGTGATACCCGATTCGAGGAGCTGGATGAGGCCATTTGCGGGTACATGGTAGACCCGGTATGGTACCCCGGGGCAAGAGAGGTATGTTGTACAGTAGACGATGAGCCTGGCAGATGGACTGCTACCTACCGATGATAGTATTAGACTCGACGGTTATCCGTAGGATACTGACCGGAGTCATAAGATGATATGGGCCGATCCGGACTGACGGAGCCCGTGGGCCGATCTGGACTGACGGAGACCGAGATATGAGGATTTATGTGTCGATGCTGGACACGGGTTTAATGATGTTTCGAGTGTCGATGTTGGACACTCAGGTTCCATGATTTTGATGTGTCGTTGATGGACACACGTTGATTGATATCCTCATATTTATATGCTTATGCTTTCATGATGTTTCAAGTATCGGTGTTGGACACTCAGGTTCCATGATGTTGTTGTGTCATTGATAGACACATGGATGATATCCACATGCATACAGGCATTGATAATATTGTTGGCATATAGCAGATACGGTCACCCTAGTTATCATAGTATTACCTTTATGATATAGTTGATCTAGGAGTCATTGTTTTATTCGATTTCTACTTGCTGATGTTTTCTACTCACGAGTTGGCAACTTACCCCCGTTGTGTCACAGTTCTTGCAGGTTGACCACATGGATCAGTAGCGCCATCGCTGGCACACAACTTGCTTTCGGATGATTTGCTTTGGTAGGTGGGACATATTGGATCGTGTCACTCTTGTATTATTATTCCTGTTGTATCTAGTTAACTCCATCAATCAGAAACTAGTATTTGTATATGTAGAAGACTTAGGAAGACTTATGATTGTGAGACTTAGAGCGATGGGTTATATATTCGCTTGGTGGATTTGATGTCTTGCTTTACATTACTATTTGTGTTGATCTTCGCCGTTGGGCGTCGTATACTTATATTATGACTTGTGTGGTTGTGATTCCACCGATTGGCGAAGAGCTAGCTCCCACTTAGGGATGCCTTTATTCTTATCATGTATATGTGGTTTTGGATCAAAATATACAAGGGAGGTGCTACCCAAATTTTTAAAAGACGAAACATGTTTTTCAATTAGTAAAATCCACTTGCATTTTCATGTTCCATTATCTATGCATTTAAGAAAACATTTGATTTCAACATACCTTTATTTCAAAACTTCACCTCTTTTATTTTCTTTAAAAGTTTTAGATTTCTGGGCTTCGGCTTACTTAAGTTACGTTACACCTTTAGACGTTGCGTGATTTAAGTGCCGGTCACGAACAAAAAATTTTTGGGTCGTGACACACCCTCTCTAAAGGATGTCTTTCAGACTAAAGCGGAGAGGGATTTGCATGATTGGCATATCACTTGCTTAGGCAATTGAGTCAATCATGAGATGTCAAGTACAACACCAGATATTGCTTTTGCACTAGTTGCAATAAGCATATATTAATCCAATCCTGGAGAAATGTTGGGAAGCAGTTTTGAACATAAGTAGATGTTCTAGGGATATGGTAACTGCAGCCTCCTTCGGGAGACGGTTATCATTTCAGGCTTCCAAGATGACCTGGATGACAGAGTGGCTGTCAGAGTTATAGTTTTCCCTCTTCTGAGGGACAATATGTTGGACGGGAGGTCCAAGCGGATACTGAGGAAAGGCATGGTGCAGGATACTGATTAAATAATGTGGATGATACAGTCTAAGAAGTTTGCTGGATTTGGAGTTCGTTTGTGAACTGGGTCCCATCAGATATCCAGACAAATTCTAAGACAGGTATTGCTCATTTCGGGAGATAACTTTCTCCACGAAGTTGAGATATAGAGAGATACAGAAAGAAACATTAGAACGGATCCACTCACTGAAGCTATTTCTCGAACGCAATAGTTTCGCAAACGTGCTTTGCGAAACTGATTAGTAGAGAAGTTGGGTGTTCGGTATCGCACGGGCCGTGAGTATGCGACACCGCAATAATTGGCCTTAAGTGCAAGTTGGAGATTGTTGGCTATAGTGCTCTCAAGGCAATTATCATAGTCGTGAGCAGGTGATTATGATAATTGAGAGAGGACTATACCAGTAGAACAGTCTTACTCGAAATGATAGTATGCTATCTGGTTTGTCTTTATCATCATGCTATTAAATGTTGATAGTGCCCATAGGATTTATGCCTGACTACCAGCATTATGATGGCGATCATATACGTGGGAGCTGGGGGTCTATAAGCACATCCTTAAATGTCCCTAGTCATGGGAGTTTCGAGACTGGGCATCGATACTCCAGTGTAGACTAGTGTATACTGATCGAGACCCCGACGAGGGGAGGTGGCCCGGTCTCACAAGCCATTTGTGTTAGTTTGTTCACCTAAGATAGTATACAGGTGCTCATTCGGTAATGGGTACACTAGACGGACTCGCCGGGAACCTGCTAGTTGGTATTATACCTATTGCCAGATAGCAGTTCCCATGTAACATGTGTACAGGTTAGTCTGTCGACCTGAGATGGTCATTTGTCTCGTATGAGTTCCCACTGTGCTTTGATTACTACCCTACCACGGCTCAAAGGAGTCATGCAAACAGGTTTTAGTTGGGTATAGTCCCGAGCCATATGGAGGCAGCGATCGGATTGTCGGGGATTCGTCTCTCCCGGTATTGGGGGTTGATGTCACGTGGTGCACGGGTGGCCATCACCAGAAATCCTTGGGCAAGGTAGACGAGAATTGCCGATCCATGATCGATAGTTTCTTAGGTGGTGATGGGTTTCATGCGAACACTAAATGTCGCGTTGTTAGGGGTCTGACTTTATCCACCCCTCTAGACTCGATATGCGATACTCTTAGATGAATAGACCGGACTGTACAGATATTGTCACTGTCAGGCTCAGTAGGGGTTCAGGATGAGTTTGCTTGTCGGCTTCCCTTTCGCTCAATACCTGGGTAGCCGTTACGTACAGCTAGTGCCGCTGACGTGCTTGTGGTTAAACTCACTGCCAGCGTATTGAGGAGTCTTTAGAATCCCACACAGAGGGTTTTCACAGTTCAGGCGATATGGTGTAGATGACGTATGTTGGTACATATAGGTGTCCGATTAAATATGTGTACATGCTGCACAGACTTTAATCAGACGGTTGATAATACTAGCATCTCAGGATTAAGCCGGATTATTAAATCAGGTTTTTATTTAATAATTTATATATGTATTTATATTCTAGTATTATTTTTCACTATTCATTTTCTCTCTTAGCTATTCGTATTTTTGTACGAATACGCGTATATGTATTTCGATACGTATACCGGGTTGCATTCCGTATTTATATGGAATGGCTTCTAGAAGATGGACACCTCATTATTGGATTTTCTTTTTAGAAAATCAATTAGGAAATGAGGTGGAGGGTGAGTTGGCATAAGCATGGGTCAAGGCATGTAGAGAGGTATGGTTTGCAATTGTTTATTATAAAATTGTGAGTGTATATTTTTGTGCATGAAAGAGAGAGAGGCACCCACTTCATGGTGAAGCTATGCTTGTTTTTCTTCACTTGATTTCTCCACTTGCTTCTTCACTTGCTCTCTTCACTTCGTCATACATTCACTTAGAGACTTAGCCATTTTCTTGAGTAGCTCATGCCACATGTTTCCTCACCTCCTTCATCTTCTTGAGTTGCTCTTTTGAGCATTATGATGAGATAAAAATTATAGTGACATATTCCTACACCTCCACTCCCCATTGCTAGCAACCTTGGAGCGTCGGCTGCCTCGCTCGGCAAGGCTGAAGCTTGGGGTGTTTCCTTCAGGTAGATCATCGTAGATGGAGGAAGACTGACAACCAAACTCGATCCGCAACCACTAGGAGCTTGGGATGAAGGTTGAAGACCGAAGGACACGGATCAACTCGGTATAAACATTCTAACTTCCTTTTTTAGCTTGCTAGTATAGGGTTTAGGGTAGATCTAGCGCCAGTTTAGAAAAATTTTGTTCCGCATTTGGCCACGGTTTGATGGCTGGGGTGCTGCCGTAACCCAACAAACCTTATCTCCTTGGTACTAGATACCGGATCAGGATCTCATATTTGTAATTTATTACAACGACTAAGAAAAAGTAGAATGGTTGGACTGGGTGATATGTCCCTCAAAGTAGGGAATGGAGCACAGGTTGATGCTGCTGCCGTCGGTGAATATCACCTAGTATTGCCAAGGGGCAAGATTATGATTTTGAACAATTGCTACTATGTACCTTCCATGCTTTGCAACATCATATCACTTTCTTTACTTGATAAAGATGGATACAACTTTGTTCTAGAGAGAAATATCATGAACATTCACCTTAATCAGGTATTGGTTGTAGAAGGTACACTTTGCAATGGTATCTATGTTATTAATCAAAACATAGTTTTCAATATACAAAACACAAGCAAGAGGAAAAGTTCAGATACGAATGAAACCTACTTGTGGCATTATAGATTTGGTCATATCGGTAAGAAAAGAATAAGTAAGTTGCATAAGGATAGATATTTGAATACGTTCGAATTTTCATCTTATGAAACTTGTCAGTCTTGTCTCAAAGGAAAGATGACCAAATCTCCGTTCACCAAACATGGAGAAAGAACTATAGAGCTCTTGGGACTCAAACACAGTGATGTATGTGGTCCGATGTCTATACATGTGAGGGGTGGGTTCTCGTACTTCATTACATTCACTAACGATCTCTCTAGGTTCGGATATGTGTATCTTTTGAAACACAAATCTGAAGCTTTTGAGAAATTCAAAGAATATAAAAGCGAAGTAGAGAACCAGACAGGAAAAAGTATCAACATCCTTCGATCTGGTCGAGGAAGGGAGTACTTGAGTACGGAATTCTGGGACTTTCTAAAAGAGAATGGTATTCTCTCTCAGCTTACTCCTCCGTATACACCACAGCACAACGGTGTATCAGAGCAGAAGAACCTACCCTATTGGATATGGTGCGCTCTATGATGAGTAATGCCGAGTTACCTCTTTCATTCTGAGGATATGCACTTGAAACGGCTGCATATGTATTGAATAGGGCTCCTACCAAGTCCGTGCCTACCACTTGACATGAAATGTGGGAGGGGAAGAGAAAATACCTTAATTTTGTTAAGATATGGGGATGTCCAGCTTATGTAAAGAAGTGGAACCCAGACAAACTTGAGACACGGTCGGTTTTTTGTAAGTTTGTGGGATATCCTAAACATTCACAATATATATTCTACCACACCGAGGAACAGAAGGTGTTTGTTGCTCGCCACGCCGTCTTATTAGAGAAGGAATTTCTTGCAAAAGAAATTAGTGGGAGCATGGTAGAACTGAAAGAAATTTCAGAAGGACAAACTATAACTGAAGAATCGGTGGAACAAGAGAATTCAATAGAACCCGACGAACCTCATCCGATCCGCAAATCTAGTAGGATTTCTCGTCCGCTCCATAGATACTATGGTTTTCTTATAGATGGGGATCGAGAGGATTGAGTCCTGGAAGAAGATGATCCTACTAGTTTCGAGCAGGCCATTAATAGTAGGGACTCTGTAAAATGGCTTGATGCTATGAAATCCGAAATGGAGTCCATGTACACCAACAAAGTTTGGACTTTGGATGTTGCTTATCCTGCGGTAAAACCCGTTGGATGCAAATAGATCTTCAAAAAGAAGATTGGTGCAGATGGACAGGTGGAAACCTATAAGGCTAGACTTGTCACAAAAGGTTTTCGTCAAAGACCAGGAGTGGACTATGACGAAACCTTTTCTCCAGTGGTTATGCTGAAATCCATTCGGATCCTACTTGCCATTGTTGCCTACCATGACTATGATATCTAGCAGATGGATGTTAAAACGGCTTTTCTAAATGGATGTTTAGAAGAGAGCGTTTATATGGATCAGCCGGAGGGAATCGTAGACAGTGGAAGCAGCGGAATGGTGTGCAAGTTGCTTAAATCCATTTATGGATTAAAGCAGGCATCGCGAAGCTGGAACATCTGTTTTGATGAGACAGTCAAGAAATTTGACTTCATCAAAAAAGAGGATGAGCTTTGTATCTGCAAGAAGATTGTAAGGAGAACTGTTGTGTTCCTAGTCTTGTACGTGGACGACATTCTCTTGATAGGAAATGACATTCCAATGCTACAATCGGTCAAGTTGTTCTTGTTACAAAAGTTCTCCATGAAGGATCTGGGTGATCCCTCCTACATTCTAGGGATTAAGATCTATAGAGATAGATCCAATAGATTGCTAGGACTTTCACAGTCCAGGTACATAGAGACCATACTAAAGAGATTCAGTATGGAAGATTCCAAGCGTGGTATTATACCCGCATTGCACGGAATCACCCTCTCCAAAGAGATGTCTCCCAAGACTGATGAGGAGAGGGTTCGCATGAGCACTATACCCTACGCTTCAGTGGTAGGATCTATAATGTATGCGATGTTGTGTAGCAGACCAAATATAGCATACGTGCTTAGCATAGTGAGCCGGTATCAGTCGAACCCGGGTGAGAATTATTGGACCGTTGTGAAGAACATTCTCAAGTACCTGAGAAGGACTAAGGAGATGTTCTTGATATATGGTAATGAAGACCTTCAGGTCGAGTCTTTTACCGACTTAAGCATCCAAAGTGACATTGATGACAGCAAATCTCTCTCGGGTTTTGTGTTTACCCTCAATGGAGGGGCGGTGTGTTGGAAGAGCTCCAAACAAGACACCGTCGCAAACTCGACGATAGAGGCTGAATACATTGCTGCGAATGATACCGCAAAAGAAACGGTCTGGATGAAGAAGTTCATTACTGAACTTGAGGTGGCTCCGTCCATTGTTAATCCAATACCTTTGTATTGCGATAATAATAGGGCTATAACTTTAGTGAAGGAAATACGGTCCCATCAGAAGTCCAGACACATCTTGAGACGGTATCACCTAATCAGGGAGATCATAGATCGCCGGGAGTTCGAGGTCTGGAGAGTAGATACAAAAGACAACACGGCGGATCTATTTACTAAGGCCCTCCCTCAAGTGCAGTTTGAGGGACATTTTGAGATGTTGGGTATGCGGTACGCAAACAACTGACCATAAAGCAGACATTGGGTATTCGGTACACCAATTAAAGGCCTTAGTGCAAGTAGGAGATTGTTGGATATGTATGCCTAGAGCCCTGTATTGTATAGGATGCTATGGATATGTATGTACTGGACAATCTTGCTCAGTTGTATATAGTATATTATTTATGTTGTCTTTATCTTAATATGTGTATTTCTTTCTCTTGTTGCTTTATATTGTTTACACATATTGATAAAGACTCGATACAGTAGTAGACTATTTTGGTTTATCTTTATCTTAACATGTGCATATGTTATACTCGATATCATATATAGTAGATACATATTGATAAAGCCCGAAATATTTTTCTTGACTACCAGCGTTATGATGGTGATCATACTAGTGGGAGCTGGGTAGTCCATAAGCACATCCTTAAAGGTCCCAAGTCCCAGGAATATCGAGACCGGGTATCGATATTCCAGAGTAGACTTGTGTATACGTTTCTAGACCCCGACAAGGGGCGGTGGTTGGTCCCACAACCATTGGAGTGATCACCTAAGATTGTATACAGGTGCTCACTGGGGGGTGAGTACACTGGACGTGTAAGTGCACGGCGGCGCCCCGGCCGTCAATCCGACGGCCAAATGCGGAAGCGGTGATAAACTTTAAATTTTCTTGAACTGGCAAACCGCCGCGCACTAATACCCGGATCGAACCATTAATTAGTCCTAGCTATCTATAAGAAAGGGAATAGAGATATACCGACGATCCAAGTCCTCCGGTCTTCTCGTCATCGTCCCGATCTCCTGCGGAATGTCCGGTCTCCTCCTCGTCGCCGGAAGTGCACCACATCGCCTACATCGTTTACGGGCTCCCACCTCAATGCCGAGGCAACTCGGGCACGAAGCTGGCTAGTCGACGTGCCCAAGATTCGCTGTAGAATATTGTGTAGGACTCAAGTCTCACTTTGGGGTTCATGGAGATGCCTTTGTGGTGGAGGAAAAGGAACTTGGAGAGAGGTGAGGAAAAATGTGATATACAAAGAATGAGAGTATCATTTTTCTCCCAACCAAAAGAGAAGCATTTCCCTCATTCATCAAAAGTGGCCGCCCCCCCCCCTTTGTGTGATTGGAGAGAGAAAGCAAAAACAAGGGGGTGGGTGGAAAGCAAATGATGATGAGAAAAAACCAAATGATCACAACAATTCCAACACTCCAAGGCAACCATCATCTCATGCATGATGGCTTCAAAAAGTCAAGCCATCATGAGAAGAAGAAGTCAAGTGATGGTGCTCATCATGAAAACCATCATGATACTACAATAAGCAAAGACCCCCTTCCACAAACACTTATTTGCAACAATGCAAATAAGCCCTCCTCCACCAATCTTCGGCCAATGAACGGAACAATGGAAATCGGCCGAAACGGAAAGCAAACTGGCAACTCCAGAAAACTGGTCCCGTAATAAATTACAGGAAAACCCCGATACTGTGCATACACACCCGCATCTGTATTTCGACCGAAATACATATGCAGTGAGACTAAATCTCCACTGTACTATACTAGAATCCGGCTTATACCAAAACGGCTAGTAATATCTGTTCGATCCTGATCCGTGCAATGCCGCACGTATCTGATCGAACCCTGCCATATAATCATACGGCCTGTAGTACAAACTGTCCGATCCTGATCCATGCAATACCGCACGTATCTGATCGGACCTTGCCATATCTCCATACGGCCTCTACAACCTTTCGCCCGAAAGCTGAGTAACTGAATGTGGGGGACTCTAAAGACTCGTCAACACCTTGGTTGTGGATTTAACCACTAGCACGTTAGAGGTATAAGCCAATACATTACGGGCTACCAGGTATTGACTAAAAGGGACGTCTGTGAGCGAACTCAGCCTGACAACCCTACTGAGCCTGTCAGTGACAATATCCATACAGTCCGGTCCGTTCGTCTATGAGTATCGCATGGCGGGCCTAGGGGGTTGGTAAAAGTCAGACCCCCAAAAGCGGTACAAGTCGTGTCAGAGTGTAGCCCAGAACACCCTGAGATACTACTGGAATACCTACCAGTAAATCTCCTTGCCTCGGCCGAGGGCTTCGTGTAATGGCTCTCCTAGACACAGCACGACCTCACCCCCAATACCGGGAGAGACGAACCCCTGAAGATACGCTCACTGCCTCCATATGGCTCGGGACTGTACTCAACTAAAACCTGTTTGCACGACTCCTTTGAGCCGTGGTAGGGTAGTAATCAAAGTACAGTGGAAACTCACACGAGACAAATGACGATCCCCAGGTCGATGAACTAACCTGCACACATGTCACCAGGGAACTGCCTCTGGTATATGACCAACTGGCATGTTCCCGGCGAGTCCTGTCCGGTGTACTCATAACCCAATGAGCACCTGTATACATCTTAGGTGATCCAACTGACACCAGTGGCTTGTGAGATCGGCCACCGCCCCTCGTCGGGGTCTCGACTGTATACACTAGTCTACTCTGGAGTATCGATGCCCTGTCTCGAAACTCACACGACTAGGGACCATTTAAGGATATGCTTATAGACCCTAGCTCCCACTTATATGATCGCCCTCATACTGCTGGTGGTCAAGCAAGAATCCTAGGGGCTCTACCAACGTGTAATAGCGACTTGTCAGGTCACTTAAACCAGTACACGATGATAAAGGTAAACCAGATAGCATACTATCATCTAGAGTAAGACTGTCCTACCGGGATAGGTCCTCCCTCAATCATTGCAATCACGTACCTGTGACCTAATAATTGACTCTGAGGGCACTATCTCCAACAATCTCCCACTTGCACTCAAGGCTAATTATTGCGATGTCGCATACTCACAGCCCGTGTGATACCGAACACCCAACTCCTCTACTAGTCAGTCTCACAAAGCTCGTTTGCGAAACTATTGCGTTCGAGGAATAGCCTTAGTGAGTGGATCCGCTTTGTTGTTTCTTTCTATGTCTCTCTATATCTCAAGTTCGCGGAGAAACCCATCTCCCGAAAAGAGCAATACCTGTCTTAGAATGTGTCTGGATGCCTGATGGGACATAGCTCATTAATGAACTCCAAATCTAAACTTCTTAGACTGTATCGTCAACCGAACTTAATCAGTATCCTGCGCCATGCCACCCTCAGTATTTCCTTGGACCACCTGTCCAAAATACTGCCCCTCATCAGAAGGAAAAACTATAACTCTGACAACCTCCTTGTCGTCCATGTCACCTTGGAAGCCTGGAATGATAACTGTCTTCCGAATAAGGCTGTCGTTATCATATCCCTAGAACATCCACTTATGTTCTAAAACTGCTTCCGACTGTTTCTCCAGGATTGGATTAATGTCAGCTTATTGTATCTAGTGCAAGAACAATGTCTGGTGTGGTACTTGACATCTCATGATTGACTCAATTGCCTGAGCAAGTGATCTGCCAATCATGCACATCCCTCTCCAATTTAGTCTGCAAGACCCCTTTAGAGAGGGTGACTACATTACCTGCAGGTACACTACCGTGCATGGAGTCGTCCATTCGAAATACCCTTAGAATGCTGTCAAGTACCCTGATTGGGAAACCACCCAAATCTAGATCTAAAACCATAGATCTAGTAACCAGTATGTCTGATATAATTTCCAAGTCCCATGTGGAGAAACAACTGTGTGACGACCAAAGTATAACCGATCGCAGTATAGGAGTTTCCTTTCCTATTCTGTGTATGTCATCCAAATACCAGGATATCACACCCTACTACCTTCTCAGCAGATCCATCTCCTATTCTGATGAAGTCAAACCCATCACTGTCACGTCAGAAATAGATGATCTATCTCCGCTACATCTGCTTTAGTCTATAAATAGACATAAGCTACCTGTCCACCAATGCTTCCGCTGCTCCCACTGACTACGACAACCCTCTGGCAGAGTCATATAGACGTACACTTCTAAAACTAGTTTAGAACGACGCTATACTCATCCTCCCGCCGGGTCTCGCAGCCTGGAACAACAGCAATGGTAATTGTGGGTAAACAAGAACTTCCCTGTCACCGTCCTGGAGGCTACTGTAGTACCTCTCGGGTGCCTGAAGTTACCCACCTTATCTGCGGAGTGGCCAATGGAATGTCAAACCAGATTGAATCTTTAGGTTCCTATCAAATCTTCAGTAATCGTTTGTGGTTCTGGAATCACTTCCAGTTCTACCATACTCCCACTACTGTTTTTCTGAAAAAATCCATTTTTAATAAAACTGTGGCGAGTCTAGAACAATATTGCTATTGTTCATCCAGATGGTAGAAAGTCAACCCTCGTCATAGCCTGGGTCAACCCACAAACAGCCATTACAGAAACGTGCCTTGAGTTATCCAGAGTCTGGTTTTAATCATAAGCCGGACAACTCCCCGTACCTTAACATCGTTAAGATATGAACTGTTCTATATCCCATATAGGACCAGAGGCACTGATTTAACTGAACCAGATCCAAATCATGCAACTGTCTCCAGTGCATGTCAACTAAATGGAAGGAGGCCGATCAGCGTTACTCAACTCAGGAATGCTTCCAATTATGAGTAACCTGAAAGAGAAGCAAGATCTCTTTATCATTACTATCAACTGAATACCATACACAAGTATCTACATCTTCGATCTCTTTGAAGAATCCTGATACTTGCTACAACTGGTTCTCTACTCTATTCAAATACCTATAACTTCTCAAAATTCGGACCCTGTGTTTCCACGAAACACTTGTCTAAAAACTAGAGAAGTCATAAGTAAACCGAATATAGTACGAGGACCAACCCCTCTGTCCTGATGGACCCTGGACAACATACAATACTCTGTATAAGTCCCTTGAGTCTGATAACTCATTCACTGTGTGTCGTAGGTTGAAAACTGTACTTATGGTTAAGAAGAATTACACCGCTGTTTAATGCTCCTTACCTAACCATCCACTGATATAGGTAAATGTCGTAGACATAATTTCAAAAAGGTATATCTCACTCTATGAAAATAGACGTGCAGATATATCAATTTGAAATTGGTGCATGACAGCGGATATTCAAAACCAAATATTTGCCGACCGGCAAACTGCCCAGGTGATTTCCTCAAATATCACCGATTACAACGAATCCCGATATAATGAGGACGATCACCCAATTCCTAATAACCTACTCCCACTCATCATCTGTAAAACCATACAGATGTGAGAATCGTACTTGGTAAATACATACCCTGGAGTAAGTATCTAATCGGGAAATCAGTTTTCCTTTAACAATACATAGTGAGACTGAAACATCGAAATGTTTCGATGGGGTATCCTGGTATTCCTAGTAATGCCTCTTCCAGATTCACGACTGTAACCGTATAATCCTTTGCCACCTCTCCAAATCCCTTCTTATGTCTTTAGTCTTTACCTTCTGCACACCCCTTTAGGCCAAATGGTTTTCTTCCTTCCCTACCGTTCGGCACCAGCCTATGGTTTGGAAGAAGACTATCCAATAAGCATAATGGGTGTACTGTCCCAATCCTAGGAACACTCGCAATGAGAGAGGGTGAAGATAAAAGACAACCGAATAAACCTTATTCCTATTTCTCCTGGACCAGAATCCATCCCCGAACTGGAACAAGTTCCTTTCGAGTTCGTATATAACCATACGATGGAGTATCCAAATAAACTGTGGATCTTCGTAGTGATACGGAGTGTCCTGGAGAAATACAAAGGTGATTTAGGATTGGCGAAGGAATACTTGGTTTGGTCGTGAATATCTGTTGCAATTTACTTTGCCCTCTCACTAATCCCTTGCTTTGTCTTAACTTAATACCTTCTGTACACCATCGTTAGGCTAATTGGTTTTCTTCATTCCCTACCGGTCGGCACCTGCCTATGGTTTGGAAGAAGACTATCCAATTTGCGTAATAGGTTTACTATCTCCTAAACCAAGGAGTACTCGCAACCTGAGAGAAGGTAAAAGGAAAAGACAACTGAATAGTCCTATTCGTTTCCTCCAGAACCTGAAACCATCCTCGAATAAATTCTTTCGAGTTCGTATCTAACCATACGATGGTTTTGTCCAATGGAAGTGGATGTTCGTAGTAATACGGGATGTCCTGGAGAAAAGGGTAAAAGTAGGAGTGGCAATGAGGTTTGCAACTCTGACAATCCAAAAGCTAGTGTTAAGAAGGTTCGGTCAACTTGGTCACTGAGTCATAGTCATAGGGTCGGGTCAATGGTTGCTGCCAAAGAGAGAGAGAAAAGAAACACTCAGCGTGCACTCTAACCTAGATCAGAATGGTTACCAATTTATCTAATCTGGAAACCTCCCACTGTACCGTCAAATTCTCCTCCAAACCTGAAAGAAGAATTAGTCGGGATCACCCGAGGAGTAAACTAACTCATCAGTGGGAATCGGGATCCAACTATCATCGCATGACAACGTGACGGAATCCGCTCACGGTATCACACTCCAGAAGGTATGCGCATATCTGGCAAGTTTCAGTTCTTTTGAAACTCCCGATGTGATTTTTACCCCATGCTCTTATGACCTTGACTTTGGCCAACAAATCATAAGTCACATGTCAAGTTCTACCCGTCATTCTCCAGGTTGATTTGAATCCACCCGTACCTACCCTTGACTTTGGCCAACAAGGCAGTACGACTGTTCCAAACCAACGCATCTATCTATGCTGCATATGAATAACCAACAGCTACCAAACACTGTGCCTTGACTTTGGCCAACAAACACAGCTTGAATACTATTGACTACCCATATGAAACGACGGAGGGCTACGAATGGTTTCTGGCGAAAACCTTTAACGTAATGAACTTGATATCGTTGAAGGAACGGATAGCTTTTTAGAAAATATAGTGACGAAAAACCGTTGCTAAAGAGGTCACTCCCGGTGAAGGGATCTCGGCTCTTTCCCCGTAGAATGAGGTGCAGGATATTCCAACTGAATACCACGATGCAAAGCAAAAGTAATCGGCTATAGTGAAGTTATTGCCCTGACGCAAACTTTTGTCCAAGGGGTCACTCCCGGTGAAGGGATCTCGGCCCTTGCCTCGTCGACTGAGGAGCAGGATATTCCAACTGAATATCACGATGCAAAACAAAAGTGAACGTCCTTGCAATAACAGCTTTTTGAAAAGTGTTCCAACAACATCAGATTAGGTTTGTTTTTAACTTGCATTGATCCGAATCAACGCAGTCCCATCAATTGATCACACCAAAAAGAACGAAAATATACTGATGTACGTATATGCCATCCGCATTCGCCACTGGGTCCCGTCATTACCCGTTAGGTTAGCTAACTAACGACAGAGCGGGGACTGGACTAGCGCGGATGTAAAACATATACAACATCTACTAATATATATACCAATATATTATATTCGCTCAAGGCGTGAATAAAATGCAACATCACAGAAATGTACAGCATCACAGAAACAATACAGATATCTGGGATCCCCGGGTTTCACAGAGCCGCTGAAACCCGACGTTCCCCTGGTCGTGTGGATAGCCTGTGCAATGAAATCCTAGACCCCTACGGGCGCGGCAAGTCACCCGCCAAAACCTGAAGCGAGGCAGCCCCCTTCAGCTCCGTGAATGGACCACCCAGCACTTCACGGAATCCGGTAACTTGGGCACCCCTCCTGGGTCAACCTGTACCCCCTACGAGTGCGGCGAATGGCCCGCCAATCCTAGAGCGAAGCCCCCTCCGTCCCAATGCCATGAGATGCGGGCTTGTTGCCCTCTAGAACCCGGCTATCCGTGCACCCCTCCGCAGGGCAATCCTAGTACGGAAAGTAAAATATACATACAACGGGTACATCGACCGCAACCTAGTCGTGCCCCAAAATAATAATACAAACGGGCAGTGACGGCAGTCCACATGTCGGACGCTCGCCCCGCAATATCAAATGTACATAATACAATCACAACTGTACTAGCATTGCATCCAGGCTATCCCCACGACCGATCCGCAACATCACAGCAAAAACAGAACATCAACGTGAAAGTCACGTTCGCAAATCCGTCTAACCGGGCTATAGCAGTTAGATCGGATTTACCGATCGAGTGACATTCACGGTCGCAGATATAATGTAAGTACTGTGAAATAATATGTTTAAAATATCCGATCAATCAAATTTTAACAAGTGGGCCCCCAAGCAATACTGTAGCACTCACAGAAATTCTGGGCCCAATTTTAATATTCCAAAACCCCAATTTTAAGCCCACAAAGACACTGTAGAAATTTGGTGCAGGGATCTACACAGTGCGCGGCGGAAACGAGGCCCAAAGGGGGTTTTGGCCGCGGTTCCGCGCCTCCACTGTTGATTCACCCTGTTGAATTTCTACAGTAGCCTAGTGGTCTCTAGTACATCAATGTTTTACAACCTGAAAAATTTTTGGAGACCAAAAAATTTCAACAGAAAACTGTCGTGAACAAAAATGTAGATTTTGGAATTTTGGTCGATAGGAAATGCAAAACACCTTACACAAAGCTAGACTAAGTTAATGGCGAGGCTCTGATACCACTGTAAGTGCACGGCGGCGCCCCGGCCGTCAATCCGACGGCCAAATGCGGAAGCGGTGATAAACTTTAAATTTTCTTGAACTGGCAAACCGCCGCGCACTAATACCCGGATCGAACCATTAATTAGTCCTAGCTATCTATAAGAAAGGGAATAGAGATATACCGACGATCCAAGTCCTCCGGTCTTCTCGTCATCGTCCCGATCTCCTGCGGAATGTCCGGTCTCCTCCTCGTCGCCGGAAGTGCACCACATCGCCTACATCGTTTACGGGCTCCCACCTCAATGCCGAGGCAACTCGGGCACGAAGCTGGCTAGTCGACGTGCCCAAGATTCGCTGTAGAATATTGTGTAGGACTCAAGTCTCACTTTGGGGTTCATGGAGATGCCTTTGTGGTGGAGGAAAAGGAACTTGGAGAGAGGTGAGGAAAAATGTGATATACAAAGAATGAGAGTATCACTTTTCTCCCAACCAAAAGAGAAGCATTTCCCTCATTCATCAAAAGTGGCCGCCCCCCCCCCCCCCCCCCTTTTTGTGTGATTGGAGAGAGAAAGCAAAAACAAGGGGGGTGGGTGGAAAGCAAATGATGATGAGAAAAAACCAAATGATCACAACAATTCCAACACTCCAAGGCAACCATCATCTCATGCATGATGGCTTCAAAAAGTCAAGCCATCATGAGAAGAAGAAGTCAAGTGATGGTGCTCATCATGAAAACCATCATGATACTACAATAAGCAAAGACCCCCTTCCACAAACACTTATTTGCAACAATGCAAATAAGCCCTCCTCCACCAATCTTCGTCCAATGAACGGAACAATGGAAATCGGCCGAAACGGAAAGCAAACTGGCAACTCCAGAAAACTGGTCCCGTAATAAATTACAGGAAAACCCCGATACTGTGCATACACACCCGCATCTGTATTTCGACCGAAATACAAATGCAGTGAGACTAAATCTCCACTGTACTATACTAGAATCCGGCTTATACCAAAACCGGCTAGTAATATCTGTTCGATCCTGATCCGTGCAATGCCGCACGTATCTGATCGAACCCTGCCATATAATCATACGGCCTGTAGTACAAACTGTCCGATCCTGATCCGTGCAATACCGCACGTATCTGATCGGACCTTACCATATCTCCATACGGCCTCTACAACCTTTCGCCCGAAAGCTGAGTAACTGAATGTGGGGGACTCTAAAGACTCGTCAACACCTTGGTTGTGGATTTAACCACTAGCACGTTAGAGGTATAAGCCAATACATAATGGGCTACCAGGTATTGACTAAAAGGGACGTCTGTGAGCGAACTCAGCCTGACAACCCTACTGAGCCTGTCAGTGACAATATCCGTACAGTCCGGTCCGTTCGTCTATGAGTATCGCATGGCGGGCCTAGGGGGTTGGTAAAAGTCAGACCCCCAAAAGCGGTACAAGTCGTGTCGGAGTGTAGCCCAGAACACCCTGAGATACTACTGGAATACCTACCAGTAAATCTCCTTGCCTCGGCCGAGGGCTTCGTGTAATGGCTCTCCTAGACACAGTACGACCTCACCCCCAATACCGGGAGAGACGAACCCCTGAAGATACGCTCACTGCCTCCATGTGGCTCGGGTCTGTACCCAACTAAAACCTGTTTGCACGACCCCTTTGAGCCGTGGTAGGGTAGTAATCAAAGTACAGTGGGAACTCACACGAGACAAATGACGATCCCCAGGTCGATGAACTAACCTGCACACATGTCACCAGGGAACTGCCATCTGACGTCTGGTATATGACCAACTGGCATGTTCCCGGCGAGTCCTGTCCGGTGTACTCATAACCCAATGAGCACCTGTATACATCTTAGGTGATCCAATTGACACCACTGGCTTGTGAGACCGGCCACCGCCCCTCGTCGGGGTCTCGACTGTATACACTAGTCTACTCTGGAGTATCGATGCCCTGTCTCGAAACTCACACGACTAGGGACCATTTAAGGATATGCTTATAGACCCCAGCTCCCACTTATATGATCGCCCTCATACTGCTGGTGGTCAAGCAAGAATCCTAGGGGCTCTACCAACGTGTAATAGCGACTTGTCAGGTCACTTAAAGCAGTACACGATGATAAAGGTAAACCAGATAGCATACTATCATCTCGAGTAAGACTGTCCTACCGGGATAGGTCCCCCCTCAATCATTGCAATCACGTACCTGTGACCTAATAATTGACTCTGAGGGCACTATCTCCAACAGGACGAACTCGCCGAGAACCTCTAGA
The DNA here is from genome assembly GCA_030015575.1 of Agapanthus africanus. Taxonomy (NCBI): domain Eukaryota; kingdom Viridiplantae; phylum Streptophyta; class Magnoliopsida; order Asparagales; family Amaryllidaceae; genus Agapanthus; species Agapanthus africanus. The sequence goes on along the minus strand of CM057343.1, from coordinate 300,086,745 downwards.
TGGTATTATACCTATCGTCAGATTATGGTTCTCAGGTGACATGAGTACAGGTTAGTCTTAGGACCTGAGGTCATCATTTGTCTCGTGTAAGTTCCCACTGTGCTTTGATCACTACCCTACCATGGCTCTACTGAGTCATGCAAATAGGTTTTGGTTGGGTACAGTCCAAAGGCACATGCAAGCAGTGAGTGATTTTTAGGGATTCGTCTCTCCCGGTATTGGGAGTCTATATCACACTGTGTCCGGTTGGATAGAACCATAAGACCTTGGCCAAGGCGGTTGAGATCTACTGATGGTTAGATCAATAGTTTCTCAGATTGGTCCTGAGCCAAAACGACACGACTTATTGCGTCAGTAGGGGTCTGAAGTTTAACACCCCATATACTCGGTATGCGATACTCTTAGACGAAAAAACCTGATTGTAGGGAGATTGTCTCGAATAGACTCGGTAGGGGTTCGGATGAGCTTGCACATCGGCCTTCTTTTTGATAGCTACATGGGTAGCCGTTACGTGCAGTTAGTGCCGCTGACGTGCTTGTAGTTAAACCCACTGCTAGCGTATTCTCGAGTCTTTAGAGTCCCACACAGAGGGTTTCTGTGATCCAGGCAAAACGATGTGCTGGACGTATCTTTATACGTGCAGGGTTTCGATCGAATGATAACACTAGCCGGCTTAGGATTAAACCGGATTATTGAATCGGGTATTGATTTAATAATTTACATATAAAAATTTCAATATGTATATTCTAGTGTCATCTAGGTTTTCGATCGAGTGGGTTTTCGATCGAACGATAATACTAGACGGCTTAGGATTAAATCGGATTATTAAATTAGGTATTTATTTAATAATTTACATATACATATTTCGATATGTATATTCTAGTGTTATCCCGGTTTTCGATCAAACGGTTGATAATACTAGCGGGCTTAGGATTAAACCGGTTTGTTAAATCGGATATTGATTTAAAGCTAGTATTATATTAGTGGTGTTGTTCTATCTCTTGGGTATTCGTATTTTGGTACGAATACGGGTATGTATATACAGTAGAATGTATTCCGTATTTATACGGAAAACATTCTAAAAGGTGGACACCTCATTTTTTATTTATCCATTTATTCTTTTAAATGGAAATGGGGTGTAAAGGTGGTGAGCTGAGAATTGTGAGAACCATGCTTCAATAGTGTTGAAAAATGAATTGAATATTCATTTATGCAAACTATTCAAGCATGGTTGTGATTTAATATTAGAAAATTGAGATATACAAAACCATGGTTCATGATTTTTCAAAATGAAGGTGATCTCATTTCTCACTATGAGCTTCTCTCTCCTCACTTGCCTTTCTTGAGTTCCTCCATCTTCTTCTTCTTCTTCTTCCTCCCTACCATCTCATTAGTTGAGAATCAAGGGAGGAAGAGAGATAGAAATACACTAGAAAACTCACTATATCATCTTGGCAACCTAGATTAGCAAACTAGCTTGTTGAGTTGCTTCATTAGTGAAGCTTTGTTTGGATTACAAACTCTCGGGTGGATCATCTAGGACCGAGGAGCCCGTCCATCAAGGTTAATCTAGGAAACCCCAAGGAGCTTAAGAAGAGGAGTGAAGACCCGAAGGACACGGATCTTCTAGTATACCTCTTCTTTTATAGTAGATAAATCTCCTAGTAGTTACTAGTTTAGGGTTATGGTTTGATCACTTGGGTTAAGTTGGTTGTGCTTGCTTAAAAATTTAATTATTGTGCATTCCGCCTCTCTACTTCGATGTAGAGTGAGCACCACTCACCAACAGAATCAAGTGTTGATTCAATGATTATATATATATATATATTTGATATAACCAAGTTATATATGATATAACCGGATTATTGAATCAAGCGTTGATTCAATGATTTGATATATATATATATATATGATATTAGCCGGCTTATATATGATATAACCAAATTATTGAATCAAGTGTTGATTTAATAATTATATGTGTGTGTGTGTGTGTGTATTAACTAATATTGAGCTCACTTAAGATTTTCATCTCTTTATATATATATATATATATATTGTATCATGATTAATGATATATTGGACATAGATGTATGAAAATCATACTAGAGGTAAAGATGAGAAGATAATGATTTATATATATATGAATTAAAGATAAAAAGAATGAGTCATTATTCTATGGTTGCTTTGAGAAGCATTGAGAAGCCATGGCTCATCCTCTTTTCTTTGTTTTATTCACACATATTCATCATATTCTCAAGCTCATCTTATCCTCAAGGTTAATGCTCTCACTTCCAAGTTCATCTTCTTCATCTCCTCTCTTTTTTCTAGTTGGAGAGAAAGAAAGAGAAAAAGAAAAAAGAAAGAAAGATTTTTGTGAGCAAAATCCCTGTTTCATCAACTTATACTACTCTAGCAAATTAGTATAGGTTGTTCTCTTCACTAATACCTTGATTAGTGAAGAGTGAGCTTGAGTGTGAGTTGCCTCAAGGTGGATCATCTTCGATGACAAAGACTTCGAGCTAGCTCGTTCCATCCTTCAAGTGGAGTCAAAGAAGAGTTTTAGGACTACTACTCGGAGCATTTGAAGTGAAGGACTAGACTACAAAGGTTGTAGTTTCTCTTCACTTAGTTTAGAACTTGTCTTGCCATGCTTTGAAACCCTAATTCTCTAGTTCGATTATTGTTTAGTATACTTAGCACTCTAGATTTTTAAAATTTCATACTTGATGCTCATAGAACCCTAGTAGAGGTGCCAAGACATACTTTCAACATCGCTTCATATCATCAAATCAAATCATATTGACTCGTGTCATCATATCAAATCATATCCTCATCTCATCATATGTGTGTGTGTGTGTGTTTGTGTGTGTGTGTGTGTTTATATACTTTTTTCTAAATCTACTACTATCGCATATAGTATTCTAATAACCCTATAGGCTAGGTATACATATCTAATATACATATACATATATCCTAATTCTACGGTTGTGGGGGTGCTATACGCCATCCACCCGACTTCTCTATATACATACATCTACCACCTAACATCCTCACTCTAGCCGAAGTCGATGAACACCTCGCTCTCCCTCGTCGTTTCGAAAGTCCACATGAATGTACCTACAAATCAAACCATATCGCATCACATGAAAATCCAAATCAAAAACCGATACGACGAGTGAAACGCACATAGATTAGAACCTATGGTCCACGCGTGCTAGAACAACAAAACAACCCCCGACGTCGACGTATGAACATCAAACGACCGAGTCAAAACACAAATATTCAAAAAATAAAGTTTCAAAAGTCGCAAAATATTGACAGAAAACAAGTAAAACAACTTTAGGTTTAACTTAAGGTGATATTAGAATTTTTTGCATATAGGGTAGTCTTAGTTATCCAATGAGTGAGCTACAGACCAAGTTTCAGAGCCAAATTCCAAAATCGACCCAATAATTGCAGTAAAAACGAATAAAATTGGGGCCAAAACTTGGGGGATTGGGCTCGGGCTTCTAGGGTGGCTTTCTATAGGTCTGCACATCTCACTATATCGGCTATTTAATTTTCAAAGTCCCTGAGTAATACCAGATTTCATTTGATCACCACAAGTCATACAAAACCGATATCGAAAAATTCTAAACTCGTCTTTGAAACTTTTAAGCTCATTTGAACTAAGGATACAACCACTACTAAACTAGTAAACGCTCTCTAAACCTCCCACTATATCACTACTACTAGTTTTATCTACTGACACTCACCTTAGAATTTTCCAAGTTCATAAAACATAAACTTTTTAACTCTAAACTAATATAGAAGGTTAGGAAACCTAAAAACTAATATAAAGGTAAAATTATTACCTTAAAAAGCAACTCAAGAAATTTCTAAGATGGCCAAAGTTGCTCAAAACCCCTACTTGATCATGCCATATTGCTTAGGATGAGATGAAGAACATTTTTAGTGAAGGTTGTGTAATATTTTGAGGTAGTTTTGGAGTGTTTTCATGGTGGTAGTGAGGTGGTGGAGGAGGTGATGAAGCATGAAGAAGATGAAGGAGGAGGTGAGAAGAAGAAATATAAACAAAATGTGGTGATTTGTAACCATGACTCCTCTCTCTCTCTCTCTCTCTCTCTCTCTCTCTCTCCCATACTTTCATATCACCTTGTCCCCTCACTTTCATCATTTTCTTTTTCTTTGTTTCTTTTTTTTTCTCTCTTTTCTATTTTCTTTTCTTTAAAACAAATGAAATGACATCACAAAAGAAAAGAAAAGAAAACATGTAAATCACATGTCATGCACATAAGCATTACTAAAAAAATAAAAAATGGTTTAATGCATAATTAGTGAAATACTAATCAAGTTTAACATTAAACTTGAACGTAAATAATTATATATTAATTTATAAAAAGCCCAAATCAAATAAATGCTTTCATAATTAATAATTTATTTTAAATTCTAATTATTTTCCAAAATATAGGTATATAATTATAACAATTTTACGAAAACTCAAATCAATATTCGTATAATATCCGTGAAATTTATTATTTTATTATTTAAATTCAAAAATAATATTTTATATTTTCTGGAATGTTACACCTTACAAGTTCGCTAACTGTTCAGCCGGGACAGTGTTGGTACTCCGATGGAGGTCTCCCGTGCTTTCACATAGACCCAATTAAATAATCTCATTTCCGCAGAGGCATAACCTCATTAACACTTTCTAGACACCTAATAGGTTAGCTAGTTGTGAAGTGAAAATCTCCCGAGGAATAATACCTTCTCATCAGTGGGAATCGGGACCTAACTATCATCGCGTGATAACTTGATGGAAGCCACTCAAGTCACCATACTCCAGAAAGTAAGCGCATGCCTGGCAAGTTTTCCTAATACTTGAAACTCCCGATATGGATTTTACCCCTAACGACTTTGACCTTGACTAGGTCAACAAACCATAAACTGCTAGTCAAGTTCAACCCGTCATTTTCTTGATTGCATTAAACCCACCAGCACAAGCCCTTGACAGTGTCAACAAGACCGCACGGCTGTCCTAACCAATCGCATCTCTATGCACAGAAAAGTACCATTTAGCTACCGCACACTACGCCTAGACTAGGTCAACAAACGCAGCACGAATACTAAATACTACTAATCTGAAATGACGGAGGGTTACGGCTAGTTTTTGGCGAAAAACCTTTAACGTAATGAAAACTCGAGCAATTTTGAAAAGGAGTGGTTTAGGCTCCGCATTTTTAAAACGCGGTTTTGTAGAAAACCAATGGTTTTGAAGAAAACCGGGTAGTTTATAGTCACATAAATTTTTGCCAAAGATGTCACTCCTTGTGAAGGGATCTAGGCTCTTTCCTCATCAAATGAGGTGTAGGATATTCCTAACTGAATACCTCGATACAAAGTAAAAGGAAACGCCTATAGTTTTCAAAAATTGGTTCCAAAAATATCATTTATATTTGTTTTCCTTGCATTAATCAGAATTAATGCAGATCCATCAATTAAACATACTATTCCAGACAGAAACGAAAATAGATACGCACATATATGCTATCCGCATTCGCCACAGGGTCTCGGGTCTTCACTTTAAGGTTACTTAACTTACGGCAGGGCAGGGACAGGACTAGGGTGGATGCAAAAATTATATAGCGTCTAATATATATATATATATATATATAATATATATATATATTAACATTCGTCTCACGCATGATACTATAGAAAACACAGAATCACAGCTGAAGCAAACACAATATGGAAATGTAGATAAACTAGGAAAAGTACATTTCAATGGAGCCAAATATAAAATGCCATTTTCCGGTCGTGTGGATAGCCCATAGTATCGGATCCTAGACCCCAACGAGTGCGGCAAGCTACCCGCCAATCGCAAAAGCGAGGAAACTCAAATCAACGAAGTGAGTGGGCCACCCAGCACTTCCAAAATCCGGTGACTTGGGCACCCCTCCGCGGGTCAATCCAATACCCTCTACGACTGCAGTGAATAACCTGCCAATTCTAGAGTAAAGCACCCCGGTCTCAACGGCATGAGATGGAGGCTCGTTTCCCTCTAGAACCCAGCTACTCAAGCACTCCGCCGCGGGGTAATCCTAGTGCATGTAATGTAAACCTGAATATACAACGGTGATTATGTCCGCAACCAGGACGCACCCCAAAGAATAATACAAGCCGCGATGACGGTAGTCTACATGTTGGATGCTCGTCACGCAATATGAATATACATTACATCACAGAAAATTAAATCTAATACTACATACACCGGGCTATCCATCGTGACAAATCTAACACAACCACAATCACAGAGAAACACAGAACATCAACGCGAATATCATGTTCATAAGCCCATCTGATTGTACATATAGCAACCAGCCGGGTTATACCACGCTATGATATTCACGTTCGCAGAAACAAATCCACAGAAAACACGAATTTAAAATTGCGATCGATTAAAACTTTCCGCATTGGCCCCAATTAAAAACCGGTACACAAACAAATCTGGACCAAGACTAAATATTCCAAAACTCATATTTTCATATATTAGAGCCCAAGAAAAAATTTGAGGCACCAAAGCCAAAATTAGGGCACGGATCAGTCGCCAATGGGCGCATTTTGCGGCTGTTCAGCGGCCGAATTTTGGGATTAAGTGCCCAATTTTTTTTCCTAGCTCTAATTTTACCTGCACATATTTTTTATACAACCAGAAATTTTCTTTACCAACTTTGAAATTCGAACAGCAGGCAAAGTTTTGGAAATGTGAATCGAAAAATTCCGTCGATCGAAACTCTAAATTTCTGCAAACAAGTCTAGCCTTTAGCCCGGCTCTGATAGCACTGTTGGGAACTCAAGCACACTGGCAACCTAATTTTAGAAGATAGCAACATGGATTTTAAAAATATTATAGTTTGCTAAACTTCCAAAACCATGAATCAAACTAAAGTGATAGAACTGAAAGTCTACCCTAGCACCGCTATGAGGTTTTAGTAGCATCAAACATATCAAATTTTAAATTTTTCTAGGTGCTAAGTTAGACTAACAAGATCTTTACTAGAAGATTAGGGTTTAAAACTATGATGATATGAAAACAAGAGAGATGGAAAAGAGGTTATACTCTCGTAGATCGAGTCCTTCGGTTCACTAGCTCCGGGTTGTGGTCCATGCGACTCCACTAGGCTCCACTTCGAGTTGAATGAACCTCCTCGTAGATCTTCGCACCGAAGACGATCCACCCGAATTCCCTCTGCTTCAAGCTACCTCTTCACTAAACTATCTTTAGTGAAGGCAACACACCACACAAAATTGCTAGTCTAGTCTGGGATGGTGAAGTCGGGACTTTGAAAGCTCACCTGGATTCTCACAAGCTCAATGATTCACATCACATGTGAGGGTTTTGAGCTTGGAGGTGAGATGAAGAAAGTGTAGAGATCAAGAGAGAGCAAGAGCTCAAGAAGGAAAAATGGCTAAGGCATGAACTCAAGAATGAGCAAGCACAGAATGAAAATATCAATAGCTCCTCACTTATTCAAGCATGGAATAAATTGCAATTCTAAATTGTAACCATGCTTGAATAGTGAGTCAAGATCGATATAATATGATTAAGACCATGCCTTAAACCATACCCAAAGTACCTCAACATTTGACACCTCATTTTTCTATTTTCATAAAATAGAAAATCATGCCATGCTTCATATAATATATATATATATATATATATATATATATATAAAGCAAGTAGTGAGCTAATAATATTAGTCAATATATAATTTATATCAAATTATTAAATCAACACTTGATTTAATAATATGGTTATATCACATATGACCGACTAATATCATTTATCTGTGTATCACATTATCAAATCAACATTTGATTTGATAATCTGGTTATATCGTATATAATCTAACTTGATAATAGATAACTGCCAGATTACAATACGGTATCACATACACGTATTTAAGCAGGCCCACGCACATATCACATATGTGCCCTTCTTCGTTTCACTTGAACCAAGAAACTTCTGTGTAGGACTCTAAAGACTCGTCAATACGCCAACAGTAGGTGATGATTACATCAGTCACCTACAAGCCGTCACCGGTACTAGATGGACGTAACGGCTACCCGGGTATTGAGCGAAATGAAGATCAACAAGCAAGCTCGTCCATACTCTCCATGAAGCCTATCAGTAACACTACCGTACAGTCCGATCTCTTCGTCTGATATGTCGCATATCATGTCTAGGGGTGGTAAACATCAGACCCCAGTAACATGATAAGTCATGCCGATGTCTAGCCTATAATGGTTCGAGAAACTACTGATAACTCTTATCAGTAAATCTCAGCAGCAGCCCTGGCTAGGGACTTCCAGTTATAGCCAATCGAGCAAAGCGCAACATCAACCCCTAATACCGGGAGAGACGAAACCCCTCCTATTGCTCATTGCCTCTATGTGACTCGGGACTGTACCCAAAATCCACCTGTTTGCATGTCTCCTATGAGCGTGGTAGGGAGGAAATCAAAGCACAATGGGAGCCACACAAGACTTTATGACGATCTCGGGTCTGCAGACTAACCTGTACCAGTGTCACTAGAGGACTGCTATCTGACGATAGGTATACTACCAACTAGGAGTCCTCAGCGAGTCTTGTTCGGTGTACCCATTCTCTAATCAGCACCTGTATACAATCTTCGATGTCACACACCAATGGTTGTGGGATCAACCATCGCCCTCTAAGGGACAAGAAATGTACACACTAGTCTACTCTAGAATATCGATGCCCTTGTCTCGATATCCCCTCTACTAGGAAATGTTAAAGGATGTACTTTTGGACCACCCTGGCCCCACTAGTATGATTTCATCATAATCCTGGTAGTTAAGTACATATCCTAAGGGCTTTATCAATATGTGAGAGAAAGACTGTAAAGAATACCAGTCAACATGTTAAGATAAAGAGTAACCAGATAGCATACTATAATGTCGAGCAAGAAAGGCCTCTATATATATGACCAAGTATCCACTATAATATACATCACATGTACAATAATGGCCTCTAGGGCATACATATTCCTAACAAGAACTTGTAAACAAAAACCTAGTGAGCTAAACTAATCTACTATGTGTAGAATACTCACATCCTCAAGATTTCTTCAAGAGCTCTAATGCTGTGGACTCTAGCACGCTCTCAAGAGTTCCGGATCACGCTTGCAAGCCGGTCCTCCTTCGCCGAAGATGATCCACCTGAGGGAACTGATCTAATCTCCAGTTTTACCTAGTGAAGCAACCGACGCTCCAAGCTCGCTAGGTAAGGAGAGTGGGGATATAGGAATTTTCCACTATCTTTTTCTCTCAAATCTAAAGCTCAAGAAAGCAAGTAAAGAAGGAGGATGATGTGAGGAAACTTAGCCTTGAGAAAGTATAGAAAGCAAGATAGAGTAATTGAATGTGTATAGAAAATAATAGAATGGATTCATCTTTTGTTCACAACTATCCAAAACAAAAAATTTCACATGATTTTGTAATAAACTAATGAAACCCATTCCTCTCTACATATCTTCAACCATGCTCAATGTCACCTCACCCTCCACCACATTTTATGAATATTCATAATTGAATTTTCATAAATGAGGTGTCCATCATCTAGAACAAATTCCGTATAAATACGGAATACTACCCAGTATATGTATCGAAATACATATACGCGTATTCGTATAAAAATACGAATAGCCAAAAGAATTAGTGAATAGTGAACAATAATACTAAAATACATATATTACATATATATATATATATATATAAATTATTAAATCAAAACTTGATTTAATAATCCGGCTTAATCCTAAGCCGCCAGTAATATCAACCGTCCGATTAAATTCCGTGTAGCCTGTACACATATTTAATCGGACACCTGTATGTACCAACATACGTCATCTACATCATATCGTCTGAACCGGGAAAACTCTCTGTGTGGGACTCTAAAGACTCATCAATACGATGGAAGTGGGTTTAACCACAAGCACGTCAGCGGCACTAGCTGTACGTAACGGCTACCCAGGTATTGAGCAAATGGAATGCCGACAAGCAAACTCATCTGTACCCCTACTGAGCCTGTCTATGACAATCTCCGTACAATCCGGTCTGTTCGTCTAAGAGTATCGCATATCGGGTCTAGGAGTGGATAAAGTTAGACCCCTAATAACATGATAAGTCGTGTCGGTGTGAAGCCCATCACCCACTAATAAACTGCTGATCCAAATCAGTAAATCTCGTCCACCTTGGCCAAGTATTTCTGGTGATGGGTATTCATGCACGGTGCGACATTTACCCGAAATATCGGGAGAGATGAATCCCTGATGATCTGCTCACTGCCTCCATGTGACTCGGGACTGTACCCAACTAAAACCTATTTGCTTGACTCCTTTGAGCCATGGAAGGGTAGTAGTCAAAGCACAGTAGGAACTCACACAAGACAAATGACGATCTCAGGTCAACATACTAACCTGTACTTATGTCACCTGAGAACTGCTATCTGACAATAGGTATGATATCATCTAGCATGTTCCCGACAAGTCCGTCCAGTGTACTCACCTCCTGTGATCACCTGTATACTATCTTAGATGACTAACTGACACCAATGGCTTGTGATACCGGCCACCGCCACTCGTTGGGGTCTCGAAAAGTATACACTAGTCTACACTAGAGTATCGATGCCCAGTCTCGATAATCCTTCGACTTGGGACATTTAAGGATGTGCTTATAGACCACCCAGCTCCCACGTGTATGATATACATCATAATGCTGGTAGTCACGCAAGAATCCTATGGGCTCTATCAACATATAACAGTGATCTGTAATACCACATAATTCATGTACATAATGATAAGGTCAAACCAGATAGTATACTATCATCTCGAGCAAGACTGTTCTACCCGTATAAGTCCTCTCTCAATCATCATAATCACCTGCCTACGATTACAATAATTTCCTTAAGGGCATTATAACCAACAGAAAGAACCTAGGTGTTCAAGTACGCTTCAGATGGATCGAAGGTGATTGAGCAGACATGACTGATCAGATCTGGGGTACGAGATTTCACGAGCAAAACATTTTATTTATGTTCTTTTTCTTAGGGAGATCCTTATGTCGGTGCTGACGGATCTGGCTGTATGGCTACCCGCTTGCAGGTTCTCAATGATTCTTACTGCATTAACATGCATAGAAGGAATAAGAGAAAGGAGGAAGATTCTCAAAGAGACAAATGACTTGAGGACTCAACGGCTCAGAGTGGACGGCGCCAACTCACTTGTGCGTGTGGAATTATGTTGGTATTTGGACCGCTTAGCCCATATCCGCCCAAGTGATTAGGCATGTCGGTCGGGTCGGTAGAGTAACCGATCTTAACCAAATCAATTCCCTATAAGCATATTACAAGTCTAGCGTTTGCAAGTGGTTAAGAATCTGTTGGATATGTATGCCCCAAAGGCCTTCATTGTATAGGATGCTAGGGATATATCTGTACAGGACAATCTTTCTCGATATGATCGTATTCTATTTGGTTTGTCTTTATCTTAACATGTGATGTGTTTTACTTAGTATTTCATATCTTGTATACATGTTGATAAAGCCCATAGGATCCTTGCTTGACTACCAGCGTTATGATGGGAATCGTACTTGTGGAAGCTGGGTAGTCGATAAGCACATCCTTAAAATGTCCCTAGTCATAGGACCATCGAGACTGGGCATCGATACTCCAGAGTAGACTAGTGTATACATATCTAGACCCTGACGAGAGGCGATGGATTGGTCCTGTAGCCATTGGTGTGGTGCACCTAAGATTGTATACAGATGCTCACAGGGGTGAGTACACCGGACTGACTTGCCGAGAACTGGCTAGATGGTATTATACCTAGCATCAGATAGCAGTTCTCTGGTGACATGAATGCAGATAGTCTGTCGACCTGAGGTCATCATTTGTTTCATGTGAGTTCCCACTGTGCTTTGATTGCTACCCTACCACGGCTCTTCTGAGTCGTGCAAATAGGTTTTAGTTGGGTACAGTCCCAAGCCACATGAAGGCAGTGAGTGACTGTTGGGAATTCGTCTCTCTCGGTATAGGGAGTCGATGTCGCGCAGTGATCGGTTGTCCAACACCATAAGTCCCTAGCCAGGGCGGATTGAGAATTACTAGTAGTCGGACCCGTAAATTCTTAAATAGTCTTGAGCCACAACGGCACGATTTGTCAGGTTATTAAGGGTCTGACGTTTTCCATCCCCTATACCTGGCATGCGATACTCTCAGGCGAACAGACCGGACTGCAAGGAGATTGTCACGGATAGGCTCAGTAGGGGTTTGGATGAGTTCTCTCATCGGCCTTCTTTTCGACAGATAAGTGGATAACCGTTACGTATAGCTAATGCCGCTGATGGACTTGTGGTTAAATCCACTGCCAGCATACTGTTGAATCTTTAGAGTCCCACACAAAGGGTTTCCTTGGTTCAGGCGAAACGATGTAGAGGCCGTATGGTTTTACATGCAGGGTTCCGATCATATACATGTACTGGCTACACAGATGTTGTTCGAACGGATAATATTAGTGGGCTTTGGTTTAAGCCGGATTCTAGTATTATATTATTAGATTATTATTATCTCATTGTATTCATATTTTTTACAGTACGAATACGGATATGTATATACGGTGAGGGCATTCTTGTAATTTCATAAGAGATGCTTCTAGAAGGGGACACCTCATTATTGCATTTATCTATTTTTGGAAATAGATTAATGAGGTGGAAAATGGAGATATTTGTCGCATGGTTGAAGCATGGCTAATTCATTTGCTTATTCATTTGACTTTACTATTCAAGCATGGTTGATTATTTTCTTGTCACGGCCCGGAAATTTGGCATGTGACAGGCACGAAAATCACTGAACGTCTAAAGGCGTAATGTAATTCAAGTAAGCCGAAACCCAGAAATCTAAACCTTTTTGCGGAAAATAGTGGAGGTGCGGTTTTGAAATAAAGGTATAATGAAATCAAGTTTTTCTTTAAATGCATAAATAATGATATATGAAAATGCAAGTGATATATATACTAGTTGAAAACATTTTTCTTCCTTTAAAAATTTAGGCAGCACCTCCCTTGTATATTTTGATCCGAAAACCACATACAAGCAATATATTTTGGCATCCCCAAGAGGAAGCTAGCCCTTCGCCAATTGGCGGAATCACAACCACAAAGTAAAACAGTAAATATACGACGCACTACGGCGAAGATCAAACACAGAAAGAATAATAAAGGAAGACATCAAAAAGCTCAAATAGTGAACAAACACCCAACGCTCTAAGTCTCACAACCCAAGTCTGTCTAGATCTATCAATATACAAAAACTATTTTCTGATTTGATGGAGTTTATCTAGATACAATAGAATATAAAAGTACAAGGGTGGTCATGATCCAAGTGGTGTCCCACCTACCGAAGCAAACACCATGAAGGAACTGTGTGCCAGCGATACCGCTACTGATCCAAGCGGTCGAACCTGTAAGAAAACCAAGGCACAACGGGGGTGAGTTGCCAACTCATGACTAGAAAACATCAGCAGGGAGAAATCGAATAAATAGCGATTCCTAGGTCAAACTGTATCATGAAGGTAATACTATAATATCTAGGGTGACCATGTATGCATATATGTCAACAATAGAGTCAATTCCAATGACATGTAAAAACAAACATCTGAAATCGTATGCCTGTATGCATGTGGATATCATCCACGTGTGTCCATCAACGACACATCATCATCATGGAACCTGAGTGTCCAACACAGACACTCGAAACATCATGAAACCTGTGTTCAGCATTGACATGTAAATCCTCATACCTCAGGCGCCGCATCCTCTGATCGACCCTCATATCCATCTCTCAACTATGTTCGGTATCCTACAAATAACCGAAGAGTCCAAACTATCACCGGTAGGTAGTACTCTCCCCTGCCAGGCTCATCGTCATCCCCATAAAATCCTTTCTTTCCCCGGGGTACCTTACCGGATCCACCATGTACCCGCAGACGATTCGTCCACCTCCTCGAATCGGGTCTCGAAAACAAGCTCAGAACCGAGAAATCTCATGGTGGACACAAAATATCATATTAAGAGAAATCGGGGTTTTAAAACAATATACAATTTCCTTTAAAATATAGCCACGGTTCTCAAATCCAGAGATCTTATGAAACGGCATCTCAATGCATATAACCATAAAGTACGATGTATGCAAACATAGAACGGTAATATGAGCATGTTAAGTATAACAAGCAAGCATGTCCTATGATAGTGCTGAACAATGAATGTACTTTTACGGTTAAGATTAATATCATGATATAGCAGTTCTATTATGCAATTGGCATGGCAATTAACGATGATGAATGTGTGTGAGCCGTCAAATCTGTGTAAGTGTAACATGCGCATCATCGGTAATTGTTCAGGTGAACTAGCAAATGATATCATAAATGTAAGTCTGCGGTAGCACCCCGGCCGTCTACAGACGCCAAATGCGGAACAAAAACTTCTTACTGGCGCTATCGTATACTTTAACCCGGATCTGCCATTATTGCTAAACTAACAAACTGCAAAGAGAGTAGAAAGGTTATACCGAACGATCCGAGTCCTTCGTTCTTTAACCATCATCCCACGCTCCGTTGCGGCTGCTCCGATCTCATCGATCTCCGATCTGCTCATCCAGGTGGCACCACATCAACGATTCGTTAAACGGGCTCCCGCCTCTGACTCGAGGCAATTCGGTCGTCAAGTTTGCTAAAAGAGATGACCAAGAATGATGTAGAGAATGAGTAGATGACTTTGTCTCACTTCGTCCAAATCTGTGGACGATCGGTTAATGAAGTTGCCGATGGAAATGAAATGGAACAAGAAATGAACTATGAAATTTCCATGTATCCAAAACTTTAGTCTTTTCTTTTAACAACCATAATTTTCTCAAGTGAGTGAGTGGAGGAGGAGAGGGGGCCGGCCACTTATAAACCAAGAGGGAGGTGAGGGTAGGAGCAATGTGAGGGTAACCATAAGCAAAAGATCAAGAGAAAATATCCTTAAGAAAACAAGAAACAATAAAGCTTAAAGCATGAGTCACAAAACACCTCATCAAGACATTAATGACTCCATTAATGCACTAATGACTCACCATGCCAAGTCACCCTCTCTAGAACCTTCTAGAAGCATGACTCACCTCATCCAAGAAAAGATAAATCCGTCTTTAACCGAATGTTAAAAGACGGCTGATAGAAAACTGGAAACTGGCAACTTCCAAAAGTGATCCTGAAACGACTTTCAGGATAACCCCGTAACTGTATAAATATACCCGCATTTGTATTACGACCGAATACAAATGCAACTGAGACAAAGATATTATATCTACTCAATATAATACTCGGATCCGGCTTATACCAAAGCCGACCAGTATTATCTGCCCGAAAAATAACACGTGCGTAAACTCACGTGCATTTTCCGAACCCTGCCATAAAACCATACGGCCTCTACAACGTTTCGCCCGAACTTGGGAAACTGTCTGTGGGGGACTCTAATGACTCGTCAGTACCCTGGCAGTGGGTTTAACCACAAACCGTCAGCGGCACTAGCTATGCGTAACGGCTGCCCATGGACTGACCTCAAGGGAGGCCGATGAGCGAACTCACCCGGAAACCCTACTGAGCCTAACAGTGACAATGTATATACAGTCCGGTCTGTTCGTCAATGAGTATCGCATATCTGCCCAGGGGCTAGTAACGTCAGACCCCCAATAGCAGTATAAGTCGTGTCGGAGTGAAGCCCAATAACACCCTGAGATACTGCTGGAGTACCTACCAGTAAATCTCCTGCCACGGCCGTGGGCTATGTGTAATGGCTCTCCTAGACACAGCACGATCTCGCCCCCAATACCGGGAGAGACGAATCCCCTGCCGATCTGCTCACGTGCCTCCATATGGCTCGGGACTGTACCCAAAAGCTACCTGTTTGCACGACTCCTTTGAGCCATGGTAGGGTAGAAATCAAAGCACAGTGGGAACTCACACGAGACAAATGACGACCTCCGGTCGATGAACTAACCTGTACACATGTCACCAGGGAACTGCTATCTGACGATATGTATAATACCAACTAGCAGATTCCCGGCGAGTCCTGTCCGGTGTACTCATAACCCAATGAGCACTTGTATACATCTTAGGTGATCCAACTGACACCAGCGGCTTGTGAGACCGGCCACCGCCCCTCGTCGGGGTCTCGACTGTATACACTAGTCTACTCCGGAGTATCGATGCCCTGTCTCGAAACTCCCACGACTAGGGACCACAATTAAGGATATGCATATAAACTACCCAACTCTCACGTATATGATCGCCATCATACTGTTGGTAGTAAAGCAAGATCCTAAGGGCTCTATCAAAGTGTAACATGTAATCAGTCACCTGAACATGTACACGACTGATAAAGGCAAACCAGATAGCATACTATCATCTCGAGTAAGACTGTCCTACCGGTATAGGTCCTCCGCAATCATTGCAATCACGTACCTGCGATCCAATAATTGACTCTGAGGGCACTATCACCAACAATCTCCTACTTGCACTCAAGGCTAATTATTGCGATGTCGACTACTCACAGCCCGTGTTAAACCGAACACCCAACTCCTCTACTAATTAGTTTCACAAAGTCCGTTTGTAAAAACTATTGTGTTCGAGAAATAGCCTCAGTGAGTGGATCCGCCTAGATGTTTCTTTCTGTGTCTCTCTTAATCTCAAGTTCGCGGAGAAAACCATCTCCCGAATCGAGTAATACCTGTCTTAGAATATGTCTGGATATCTGATGGGACCTAGTTCATAAATGAACTCCAAATCCAGACTTCTTAGACTGTATCGATCACTGAACCTAATCAGTATCCGGCACCATGCTACCCACAGTATCCTCTTGGACCACCTGTCCATAATACTGTCCCTCTTCGTCAGAGGGAAAAACTAAAACTCTGACAATCACTCTGTCATCCACGTCACCTTTGAAGCCTGGAATGATAATCGTCTCCTGAAGGAGGCTGCCGTTATCAAATCCGCAGAACATCCACTTATGTTCTAAAACTGCTTCTTTATGTCTCTCCAGGATTGGATTAATACAAACTTATCGCATCTGGTGCAAAAACAACATCTGGTGTGGTACTTGACATCTCACGATTGACTCAATTGCCTAAGCAAGTGATCTGCCAATCATGCACAGCCCTCTCCCCTTTAGTCTATACGACACCTTTTTAGAGAGGGTGACTCCATCACCTGCAGGTACACCACCATGCTAGGAGTCAACTTTTCTAAAAACCATTAGAATATCTGTCAAAGTACCCACATTGGGAAACTACCCAAATCTAGATCTAAAACCATAGATCCAGAAACCAGAATGTCAAATATTATATCCATATCCTGTTTGGAGAAACAACTGTGTGACGACCACAGTACAACCGATCGTAGTATAGGAATTTTACTTCCTACTCTGTGTATGTCATCCAGATACCATGACATCACACCCTACTACCTTCTTAACAGATCCATCCCCTATTCTGATGAAGTCAAACCTATGACTGTCACATCAAAATTAGATGATCTATCTCCGCTATAACTTCTCTAGTCTATAAATAGACATAAGCTACTTGCCCACTATGCATCTGCTGCTCCCACTGACTACGACAATCCTCCTACCGGGTCTCATAGCCTAGAACAACAGTAGTGTCAAGTCTGGGTAGATAAGAACCTCCCTGTCACCGTCCTTGAGGCTACCGAAGTACCTCTCGGGTGTCTGAGGTTACCCACCGTATCTGCGGAGTGGCTATTGGAATGTCAAACCTGTTTGAACCTTTAGGTCCTATTAAATTTTCCGTAATCGTTTGCGGTTCTGGAATCACTTCCAGTTCTACCATACTCCCACTACTGTTTTCTGAAAAAGATCCATTTTTACTAAAACTGTGGCGAGTCAAGAACAATATCACTATTGATCTTCCAAATGGTAGAATATCAACCCTCGTCATAGCCAGGGTCAACCCACAAACAGCCATTACAGAAACGTGCCCTGAGTTATCCAGAGTCTGGTTTTAAGCATAAGCTGGACAACTCCCCGTACCTTAACATCTTTTAAGGTATGAACCATTCTATATCCAATATAGAAACTTTGGCACTTATTTAATTGGAACAAGATTCAATCATGCAACTGTCTCCAGTGCATATCAACTTAATGGAAAAAGGCTAATCAGCATTACTCAACTTAGGAATCCATCCAATTATGAGTAACCCGAAAGAGAAACAAGTTTGTCAAAACCATTACTATCATCTGAATACCAATCACAAGAATCTACATCTTCGATCTCTTTGAAGAATCCTGATACTTGTGATACCTGGTTCTCTACTTTATTCTTATACCCACAACTTCTCAAAACTTAGACCTTGTATTTCTGCGAAACACTTGTCTAAAAACTAGAGAAGTTATAAGTAAACAGAATATAGTACGAGGACCTACCCCTTTGTCCTGAAGGACACTTGGACAACATACAATACTCTGTATAAGTCCGCTGAGTTAAACAACTCATAACCTGTGCGTCGTAGATTGAAAACTGTACCCTGGCGATTTCCTCAAATATCACCAATTACAACGAATTCCGATATAATGAGGATGATCACCTAATTCCCAATAACTTACTCCCACTCATCATCTGTAAAACCATACAGATATGAGAATGAAACCTGGTAAATACATACCCTTGGAGTAAGTATCTAATCGGGAAAACAGTTTTCATTTAACAATGCACTGAAACATGAAAAAGTTTCGTAGGGGTATCCTGGTTTTCATAGTAATGCCTCTTCCATAATCCAATTCATGACTTCAACCGTATATTTTATTGCCATCTCTCTAAATCCCTTTATTTGTTTTTAGTCGTTACCTTCTGCACACCATCGTTAGGCTAAATGGTTTTCTTCCTTCCGTACCGTTCGGCACCAGCCTATGGTTTGGAAGAAGACTATCCAGTAAGCATAATAGGTGTACCCTCCTAAACCAAGGAGTACTCACATCTTGAGAGAAGGTGATGATAAAAGACAACTGAATAATACCTTATCCTTTCATAGGTGAAATAGGAGTGGCGATGAAGTATGCGGTTTTGGTCGTGAATGATAACAGTCGCAATTTACTTTGCCCTCTTTCTAATCCCTTTATTTTGTCTTTAGTTATTGCCTTCTGCACACCCTACTTAGGCTAATTGGTTTTCTTCATTCCCTACCTTTCGGCACCTGCCTATGGTTTGGAATAAGACTATCCAATAAGCGTAATAGGTATACTTTCCTAAACCAAGGAGCTCTCGCAATCTGAGAGAAGGTGATAATAAAAGACAACTGAATAAACCAATTCTATTTCTCCTGAACCTTGATCCATCCTCGAAGAAGTCCCTTCGAGTTCGTATATAACCATACGATGGATCTATCCAATGGAAGTGGATATCCGTAGTAATACGGGTGTTCTGAGAAATGCAAAGGGTAAAAGAAGGAGTGGCAATGACTTATGCAACTCGGACAATCCAAAAGCCAGTAATTTAAGAAGGTTCGGTCAACTTGGTCACTGAGTCATAGTCTAGGGTCGGTCAAAGGTCGCTGCCAAAGAGAGAGAGAAAAGAAACACTCTGCGTGCACTCTAACCTAGATCAGAATGGTTATCACTTTATCTAATCCGGAAACCTCCCACTGTCCTGTCAAATTCTCCCCCAAACCTGAAAGAAGAATCAATCGGGATCACCCGAAGAGTAAACCAACTCATCAGTGGGAATCGGGATCCAACTCTCATCATATGATAACGTGATGGAATGCATCCACGTTACTCACACTCCAGAAGGTATGCTCATACTTGGCAAGTTTCAGTTTCTTTAGAAACTCCCGATAAGATTTTTGCCCCATGCTCTTATAACCTTGGCCTTAGGTCAAAATGTCATAAGTCACATGCCAAGTTCTACCCATCACTATCTTGTTAATTTGAACCCACCCGCACATGCCCTTGGCGTTAGGTCAAAATGGCAGAACGGCTGTCCCAAACCAACTCATCTATCTATGCAACAATTGAATACCCAGCAGCTACCAAACACTATGCCTTGGCGTTAAGTCAAAATACATAGCTTGAATACTACTGAATACCCAAAAGAAGTGACGGAGGGCTGGTTTTTGGCGAAAAACCTTTAACGTAATGAACTTGATATCGCTGAAGGAACCTGATAGCTTTTTAAAATATAGTGGCGAAAAACCTTTTGCTAAAGAGGTCACTCCCGGTGAAGGGATCTCGGCTCTTTCCTCGTGGAATGAGGTGCAGGATATTCCACTGAATACCGTGATGCAAAGCAACTTGTAATCGACTATAGTGTAGTTATTACCCTGACGCAAACTTCTACCCAAGGGGTCAGTCCCGGTGAAGGGATATCGGCCCTTGCCCCGTCGAATGAGGTGCAGGATATTCCACTGAATACCGCTATGCATAACAAAAGGAAACGTCTTTGTAATAACACTTTTTAAATTTGTTCCAACAACTGCCAAATAGGTTTGCTTTCCTTTGCATTGATCAAAATCAACGCAGTCCCATCAATAAATCACACCAGAAAAGAACGAAAATAAAATGTACGTATATGCCATCCGCATTCGTCACTGGGTCCCGTCATCACCCGTTAGGTTACTTAACTAACGACAGAGCGGGGACTGGACTGGCGCGGGTGTAAAACATATACAACATCTAATAGTATATAAACCAATATACAATAATCGCTCCAGGCGTGATAATATGCAACATTACAGAAAAGTAATAAGCATCACAGAACAATACAGATAATCTGGGATCCCCGAGTTTCACAGAGCTGCTGCTGAAACCCGAGGTTCCCCGGGTCGTGTGGATAGCCTGTGCAATGAAACCTAGACCCCTACGGGTGCGGCAAGTTACCCGCCAAAACCTGAAGCGAGGCAGCCCCTTATAGCAAAATGAATGGACCACCCAGCACTTCACGGAATCCGGTAATCTTGGGCACCCCTCCTTGGGTCAACCTGTACCCCCTACGAGTGCGGCGAATAGTCTGCCAATTTTAGAGTGGGGCCCCTCTACCTCTCAATGCCATGAGATGCGGACCCGTTGCCCCTCAGAACCCGGCTATCCGTGCACTCCGTCGCGGGGCAAAACCTAGTACAGTAATGAAAAAATAGTACAACAGGTACATCGACCGCAACCTGGTCGTGCCCCAAAAGAATATTATACAACAGGCAGTGACGGCAGTCCACAAGTTGGACGCTCGTCCCTCAATATCAAATGTACAAATAAACTCAAACTGTACTACCATTGCACACTGCTATCCACCATGACAAATCCGCAACATCACAGCACAACACAGAACATCATCGCGAATGTCACGTTCGCAAACCCGTCTAAAAGAACTATAGCAATCAGACGCGGTTTACCGATCAAATGACATTCCCGGTCGGAGATATAATGTAAGCACTGTAAACTAACATGTTTAAATTTCGATCGACTAAATATCACAAAGTGGGCCCCATGAACAACTGGTGAACATTAATAAAATCTGGGCCCAAAAGAAATATACCAAAAATCCCAAATTCCAGAGAAGAACCCACTGAGCAAATTTAGGGGCATGATGACACAGCATGGCCGCGGTTCCGCGGCCAAACCATGGGTTTGGCCGCGTTTCCGCGGCAGTCTTGTGGAATCATGATCCCAAATTTGTACGGTGTTCTAATAATACCCTGCACAACTTTCTGTGATATGTAGAATAATTTTAGGACATCATTTAAAATCGACAGAAACTGTGAAGCTAGAAAAATGCGGTTTTTGATTTCCGGTTCGATCGATGTTTTAAACGCGTTAGCAGAAGTTAGTATAGCAAAATGGTGAGGCTCTGATACCACTGTAAGTCTACGGTAGCGCCCAGGCCGTCTACAGACGCCAAATGCGGAACAAAAACTTTTTAACTGGCGCTATCGTATACTTTAACCCGGATCTGCCATTATTGCCAAACTAACAAACTGCAAAGAGAGTAGAAAGGTTATACCGAACGATCCGAGTCCTTCGTTCTTTAACCATCATCCCACGCTCCGTTGCGGCTGCTCCGATCTCATCGATCTCCGATCTGCTCGTCCAGGTGGCACCACATCAACGATTCGTTAAACGGGCTCCCGCCTCTGACTCGAGGCAACTCGGTCGTCAAGTTTGCTAAAAGAGACGACCAAGAATGATGTAGAGAATGAGTAGATGACTTTGTCTCACTTCGTCCAAATCCGTGGACGATCGGTTAATGAAGTTGCCGATGGAAATGAAATGGAACAAGAAATGAACTATGAAATTTCCATGTATCCAAAACTTTAGCCTTTTCTTTTAACAACCATAATTTTCTCAAGTGAGTGAGTGGAGGAGGAGAGGGGGCCGGCCACTTATAAACCAAGAGGGAGGTGAGGGTAGGAGCAATGTGAAGGTAACCATAAGCAAAAGATCAAGAGAAAATATCCTTAAGAAAACAAGAAACAATAAAGCTTAAAGCATGAGTCACAAAACACCTCATCAAGACATTAATGACTCCATTAATGCACTAATGACTCACCATGCCAAGTCACCCTCTCTAGAACCTTCTAGAAGCATGACTCACCTCATCCAAGAAAAGATAAATCCGTCTTTAACCGAATGTTAAAAGACGGCTGATAGAAAACTGGAAACTGGCAACTTCCAAAAGTGATCCTGAAACGACTTTCAGGATAACCCCGTAACTGTATAAATATACCCACATTTGTATTACGACCGAATACAAATGCAACTGAGACAAAGATATTATATCTACTCAATATAATACTCGGATCCGGCTTATACCAAAGCCGACCAGTATTATCTGCCCGAAAAATAACACGTGCGTAAACACATGTGCATTTTCCGAACCCTGCCATAAAACCATACGGCCTCTACAACGTTTCGCCCGAACTTGGGAAACTGTCTGTGGGGGACTCTAATGACTCGTCAGTACCCTGGCAGTGGGTTTAACCACAAACCGTCAGCGGCACTAGCTATGCGTAACGGCTGCCCATAGACTGACCTCAAGGGAGACCGATGAGCGAACTCACCCGGAAACCCTACTGAGCCTAACAGTGACAATGTATATACAGTCCGGTCCGTTCGTCAATGAGTATCGCATATCTGCCTAGGGGGCTAGTAACGTCAGACCCCCAATAGCAGTATAAGTCGTGTCGGAGTGAAGCCCAATAACACCCTGAGATACTGCTGGAGTACCTACCAGTAAATCTCCTGCCACGGCCGTAGGCTATATGTAATGGCTCTCCTAGACACAGCACGATCTCGCCCCCAATACCGGGAGAGACGAATCCCCTGCCGATCTGCTCACGTGCCTCCATATGGCTCGGGACTGTACCCAAAAGCTACCTGTTTGCACGACTCCTTTGAGCCATGGTAGGGTAGAAATCAAAGCACAGTGGGAACTCACACGAGACAAATGACGACCTCCGGTCGATGAACTAACCTGTACACATGTCACCAGGGAACTGCTATCTGACGAAATACCAACTAGCAGATTCCCGGCGAGTCCTGTCCGGTGTACTCATAACCCAATGAGCACCTGTATACATCTTAGGTGATCCAACTGACACCAGTGGCTTGTGAGACCGGCCACCGCCCCTCGTCGGGGTCTCGACTGTATACACTAGTCTACTCCGGAGTATCGATGCCCTGTCTCGAAACTCCCACGACTAGGGACCACAATTAAGGATATGCATATAAACTACCCAACTCTCACGTATATGATCGCCATCATACTGTTGGTAGTAAAGCAAGATCCTAAGGGCTCTATCAAAGTGTAACATGTAATCAGTCACCTGAACATGTACACGACTGATAAAGGCAAACCAGATAGCATACTATCATCTCGAGTAAGACTGTCCTACTGGTATAGGTCCTCCGCAATCATTGAAATCACGTACCTGCGATCCAATAATTGACTCTGCGGGCACTATCACCAACAATAAAGCGGTAAATACCGGAGACATAACACGTATCTTACGAGGGATAATCCAATATAAACATGAACTATAATAAGGTATGCATCTACACATGAACAATACGGCCAGTTTAAAAGATACGAATCGTAGTTTTGAAAGTGGGGGTTACGGTGTTTTTGATGAAAAGACACCATTTGAAAATCGGTAGCATCCCTTGAGGTTTCCATTTAAAAGTGCATATGATTCATCGGTTTTGGAAATAAGTATGGTTCAGGTGGAATCTTTACGTCGCGATCCAGCCTCATAGTATCCGATATGGAAATATCCTCGATCATCATCCTCAAATCATGAGTGTGGATCAATCATCCGCATAACTCATCGCGTACGGTAATCCATCGTACGGTGGCCTCAATCTAGATTAAGGATCTATCGTCCTATTCATCGATAAGGGTAGGGATCTATGATCTCGTACGACAAATCATCTTTTATTCTCATATATACATACGTATATATATTTCATGTCATATCCTTATCAATCTCATATCACATCATTAACAATCTCATTTCATATTTAGGCATATGTATGTGAATATTTATATCGCCTCACATCCTCATATCATGCATATCCGCTCATCTTATATCATCACATTGCCATCTCAATTCATGTCATCTTGTATTAACATATCATCTTGATCAGTCGAAAATAGTGCATTCTCAACACGTCAATTTCCCTACTTTTATCATTCATATATAGGTGTTTATTGTAATTATAACACAGATTACGAATTCATCTGGAAAATACCAAATAACCTGTGTTATAATTATAATCGAGATTCTAAAGGGAAATTAAGTGTTTATTACTATTCGCATGATTTTTATATCTCAACACTTGTCTTGAGATTGTGTGCAGGAAATTCTCCAGGTAAAAGAGCCGGGACTGCTA
Source organism: Agapanthus africanus (assembly GCA_030015575.1). Taxonomy (NCBI): domain Eukaryota; kingdom Viridiplantae; phylum Streptophyta; class Magnoliopsida; order Asparagales; family Amaryllidaceae; genus Agapanthus; species Agapanthus africanus. The sequence goes on along the minus strand of CM057343.1, from coordinate 300,061,729 downwards.
AAAGTGCTGATAAAATACATCAAGTCCAAGACTTGTGATCTGGCAGTAAATAAGAAAGTATAAAAATATTCCAGACATCAGAAAAGTGCCATAAAGCCAACACAAATTAGCACTGAAGATTTCATGCAGTAACTCCACTAGATGGCCGCGGATACGCGGCCGAGTCAGGCCGATCCGTCATGGATCCGAGGCCGATCTGACACGTCGGCGGTTGGAACTTTTCCTCAGGCCTCTCACTTAACGGCCAAAATTCTTCAAGACGCTTCAGTTCCTCGAATTCTCCAGAATCTTCCCTCCAACAGCAAGTCTTCTCTTGTAAGCAAGCTAACTACCTTAATCTAGAATCTTCTCTTCAACTACCTAGCTTCCATGGGATGATTGACCTAGCTTCTAGGGGAAGCTTGAGGGAAAACTATAAAAAGGCACTTAAGGCTTCATTAAAATGGTTGTTCATCAATTAGGATAAAAATTCTAGCAAAATCTAAATCAATTCAAATCAAGTTGGGTGACACAATTAGAGCCAAATCAAGATTCATCGAGTACCGACTCAAGCAAGCCTTCAACGAGCCTTTGAAGCAACGCCGATCTTCATTCAAGCAAGAGATCCACGACGATCCATGACTCAAGAAGATCGATGCGAAGCTAATTTCGGCGGAACTAGTTACCTCCTCAAATCTTGTAATCTTTGAGTGAATTGTACCTAATCGTCGATTAATAAAGGTGAAAATTATAAATCTTGCTTTTCTTTACATTGTTGCATTATGAAGAGTAATCGATTCTTGATTCTTTCCTTTTTCATGATGTTTGAGTGAATTCTCCGCTTGTGGAGGATTCGAGAGAATTGATAGATCTAATGATGATCAAATCTTAATACTAATCTTAAGTCTTATGTGATTTGTGAACCTTATCAAAAAGAATCGTTGATGACTTAATTTGGAGCGAGATGACTTCTTGATTATTTCGTTGCAAATTAGGGATCAAACAATCGGTGATTTTCTTTGCTAGAGGCTAGATCCGAATGATTATGATTGAAAAGATAAGGGATAGTGAAGGAGAAACCGTAGTTTCTTCAATTGATCCCTAATCTTCAATCATTATCATCAATCTAGCTACAAATATTCAATAGATAAGATTAGGAATTATTAGTTTCATCATTAGCTATTTACTCAATCGGATCCTACAAGCTATTCTTCATATCTTGATAATTCAATTGGTTTGGACATTTTCTTGATCTTTATTAACATTTGATTTTAGATCTATCTCTTTATATTCTTGAAACCAAAATCTCACAAATATTGAATCATTTTCTTTTATCTTTTAATTTTCAACTCAACTAAAACAAGATCGATCAAATCACACATTCTCAATGGACGATCCGTTCTCATTGACGAAACTACAATAGACACTGTCAATTGATTGCGGTATAAATTTCTTTAGTTATGAAACATTTAACCACACACGAAGATAGGATCAATCAAATGGTGCCGTTGCCGGGGATAGTGTACTAATTTGTTCGTTTTTGTAATTTGAATTGGAAAATTTATTATTCCATCAGAATATTTAGATCAAAATTCGCAACAAGCACTTAACGATTTGTTGTGATTTGTTGCAAGGAGATCTGGAATCTGTGGAGCGAGAGGAATATTTTTCAGGACATCTCAGAGGGCTCAGTGAAGGTACAGGAGCATTTGCACCAATTTCTGTGCAGGGAACACATTAAACTATGGCGGATCCACGGTTTTTAGTGCCTTATTGCGGCGGTTCCGCGGCCTGATTAGGGTTTCAGTGCATCAAACTTCTCAGGTCCTCTTCTGTCTTTCTTATCTCCTCCCTACTCTGCTCCATTAACCAATTTCTGCAGGTTTATTTGAAAAAATTCGCAGCGCCGCAAAAAGAAAAATTGTTTCTTGGTTGTTTGCATTTTTTAACACGGAAATTAAGGGGCACGAACAAAATTCAGATTAGATCGAGATTTCATTACCCGTCCCAAGCCCCGAAAATCATAAACTTCCATCTGCATCACCCTCATTAATTAAAAGAAATCTAGACAAGACTTTAAGGACCGTCGCACTCATTAAGGATAGACGAAGGTCGTGGGTAATCTACTGTTTATCCGCGTTTCTTTTATGGTGTCTAGGCAAGTGGTTACTTAATTAGTCCCGCTACTTATATAGCGGAGAACCTCCCACTTACCTGGAACTTACCTGGCCACAGTAGGGGCAAAGTGGCAGTAGAGCATTTATCTTGCGACTTGTCTTCTGGAAGTCTAGGAGCGGTCTAGAGACTTGACCTAGGTGACCACTAGAATTACGGTTGCTTTTGCATTGTTTGTGTAATTTTTTCAAAATCCGTATTTTTCAAACTAAACACAAAAACTCATCTTTTCCTTAATTATCACTTAACGCTGCCACTTGTGCTAAACCATTTAGTGCATGCTCGGGTGGACACGGGATTCTAGTGCTTGACTTGTCCGCGTTCCTCCTATCGACTCCGAAATCGGTAATTCTACGTCTACTTTTTCTACACCCACTACCACACCCACTTCGATGGATGATTCTCCATTGAACTTCTTTAACACCACTACACTGCCACCGTCCGTAGGTGCACAGAATCCGCCCTGCATCTCTCTCCAAGAGTGATGTTACCCTATGCAAGGTCCTCTTTCTACCTGTCTTACCATTCCACCAGCCAATGGGGACAATTTTGAAATAAAACCCCAATACATCAATCTTTTACCCAAATATCACGGTCTCGAGTCTGAAGATGCATAGTCTTTATTACCAAATTTGAAAATGTATGCGCAATGATGGGTACTTCACAACTTTCTGTGGATGCTATGAGATTACGTCTTCTCCCATTCACCTTGTGCGATATAGCTGAGAAATGGCTTTATAACACAGCCGCACATTCTATTTCAAATTGGGGAGAATTCGTAACAGCTTTCCTAAAGAAATTCTACCCGAATCATAAAACAGCTCGAGTCCGTAGCGAAATAAACCAATTTACCCACCTTCCAAATGAACCATTCTCGAAGTGTTTTGAACGCTTCAAGGATCTGTTAGTTCAATGTCCACATCATAGAATCTCTAGATGGGATCTGTGCAGAATCATATATGAGGGCATTAATCCTACAACAAAACAGATATTTGAATCCATGTGTCAAGGCACCTTCATGACTAAAGACGATGGTGAAGCCTGGAGATTTTTTGAAGATTTCGCTGAAAAACCTTTACAGTGGGAGAGTGTAAACCAGTCGTCGTCTAGGTGTGGCATTCACCAAATTGATGTTTCCATAGGAGTTAGAGCTGAAATGGCAGCAATGCAAAAGAAACTCGAAGCTATGGAACATAAATTTTTAGCAGCCTCCCTAAACCAGATGTCACTCTCCAAAACTGTCTGTGGATGCTGTTCTGATCCATCTCATCTTACGGAAGAATGTCCTTTAAATTCTCCATTTCAAGGTCAAGAGCATGTTAGTGTATATGCCCTAGAGGCCATTACTGTATCATACTAGTTTGTATATTACTTAATGGAAGCTTGGGATATTCACCTTGTATATACAATCATGCTCAAAATAGTAGTATGCTACTTGGTTTGTTTCTACTTCAATGTGTACATGTGTTTATTTTAGTATATCGCCTATACACATTAGTGGAGCCATTAGGATCTTTGCTTGATTACCAGCGTTGTGATGGCCGTTACACCAGTGGGGGCTGGGTAATCTATAAGCACATCCTTATGCAGGTCCCTAGTCGCAGGACTATCGAGACAGGGCATCGATACTCCGTAGTAGACTAGCGCATGCGCTTCTCATCCCAGTGTGGGAGATGGTCTGTCCCACAGCCATCAGTACGTCGTACTGGAGATAGTATGCGGGTGCTCGTTAGGTTACGAGTACACTGGACAGGACTCGTCGGGAACTGACCGGTTGGTATTATACCTATCGTCAGTTATCAGTTCCCAAGTGACATGAGTACAGCTTAGTCCGCTGACTTGACACTGTCACTTTGCCTCGAGTGTGTTCCCACTGTACTTTGATTACTACCCTACCACGGCTCAAAGAAGTCGTGCAAACAGGTAGTAGTTGGGTGCAGTCCCGAAGCACTTGGAGGCAGTGACGGTTAGACAGGATTCGTCTCTCCCGATATTGGGGGTTGACATCGCGCTGTGTCTAGGAGAGCCATTACATGAGTAGTCCCTGGCCAGGGCAAGCGGGATATACTGGTAGGCTTCCAGTGTTATCTCAGGGTGTATTGGGCTTCACTCCGACACGACTTGTACCGCTATTAGGGGACTGACGTTTACCGCCCCCTAGGCCCGCCATGCGATGTATCAGACGAACAGACCGGACTGTACGGAGATTGTCACATTCAGGCTCAGTAGGAGTTCAGATGGGTTTCACCTCGTCAGTCTTCTTGTCGGCATCTTCCTGGGGACTGTTACGCACAGCTAGTGCCGCTTGCGGTCTGTGGTTAAACCCACTGCCAGCGTAGTGTCGAGTCTTTAGAGTCCCACACTGAAAGCTGTTCGCCTTTAGGCAAAAGAGTAGAGGTCGCATGGTTTTGCGACAGGGTTCAGTCACATCCATGCACTTGTGCACGTTTAGTGTCCGGACAGTTTACACTAGCGGGCTTTGGTTTAAGCCAGATCCTAGTGTACTTATTGGGATTGGTTTTATCCAGTATGCATCCGTGTTCCTCGGAACGCGGATGCGGGTGTGTATGCACAGTTGACGGAGAGACAGAGGCAGAGGATTCTCATTAGGGTTGATTGACCGTTGACTATTGACTTTTTGCTCAACCCTAATGAGAATATGATATATGATTAACAATTATATTAATTAAGTATTATGGTGATATGGTTTTTTAGGGGTTGACTTTGTTGACTTGTTGACTTTGTTGACCGGTTGACTAGGCTTGACTAGTTGACCATCATGATAACAATAGTTATCATTTCATGGCAAAGACTTTTGCTTGCTTGCTCTCTTGTGCAAAATGAGTGCATGAAATGATATGGCTATTGTTGCTTAAAGCATCACATAATACATGATTGCTATGATGTGTTATGATGGTTATGGATTATGAGAGCCAAATAAGAAAAGTCTTCTCTCATTCTATCATTTTTCATTCTCTCTCTTGTTCTTGAGCTCTCATCTCCTTCCTCTTGCTCTCCCTCTCTTTTGTCTATGGTTCACTTGTCTCATGTGTTGAGAAACAAGAACCATAGAGTAAAATCCCAACACACTCTTATCTACTCATTCTAGTTCATAAGGTTTAGCAAACCAAGTGAACTAGTTTCTTCAAAGACCGAAGAAGAAGCCAAAGGTAGAAGCTTTCAGGTGGATCTATCTTCGGCGCAAGGAGACGACGGAGTGAAGCCGATCCGGACAACCATCGAGGCTTGAAGACGAAGGAGTTCAAGAAAGAAAGGTATAACCCCCTAACCGAGTAGTTAACAACTCCTAGTTAGGTTGTTAGTTAGATGTTTAACAAAGATCCGGGTTTTAAGTCCATGTTACCACCTCTAAGAAAACTGTTTTTTATCAAATTCCGCATGCCCGAAAGTACCGGGAGAGGTAGCATGGACTTACAGTGGTATCAGAGCCTAGTTAAACTCTTTCTAACATGTTAGCAAAGTAGCTAGAAGATCGGTCAAAGAAAAAGTCCCGAAATGAACCCCGATATCATGCTTGCTGTCGAATTTTTCCTTTGTTCCAAAAATGATAAATCATACTTTAAAATTCGGCTCAGGGTTTTTATAACAAACTGACAAAATTTCGTCCACTGAACCGATCAAAGCGCCACGGAAACGCGGCGGGAGCGTGCTCCCACCGCGGTTCCGCGGCCGAGTTGACTCGGTAGTGGGAAATTTTGGTTGCAGTTTGTTCAGTGGGGTATTTTGGGATTTTTGGAATATGTATTTTCTGCCCAGATTTTCCAGAACGAAAATTTTGTGTTTGGGGCCTGAAAATCCGTATTTTTGATCGAACTTCTAAAAGACTTAAGCTGACGGGTTTTTCTGTGATGTGATATTTGTATTGAACGTCTGCTAATCGCTATATGTCGATTAGTGGGGGTTATACAAATCTGTGTTCTGTAATGTTATTGGAATGTGTATATGAATTCATTGGATTGTCGCGGGTGAATAGCCGGGGGTTGTGAGACGAGAGTTTTCTTTTCTTTCAATTCATGTAAATTTGTAAATTGATGTAATAATTATTTGTATGGCCGCACAACCGGGTCGGGGTTGTAGCCATCATTGTATAATTTTTTTTTACTGTTTTTGCTCCTAGGATAGACCCATGGAGGGGGTGCACAAACTACCGGGTATGCCGAAGTGCCGAGTGGCCTGCTCACGGAGTTGAGGGAGGTTGCTTCGCTTCGGGTACTTGGCGGGTAGTTTTGCCGCACCCGTAGGGGTCTTGGGTGGGGTATTGGCTATTCACCGCGACCGTGTAATCTGCTTTTCGTTACAGGCTCGTACGAATTGCAGGTTCCTAGTATATCCAATGTGTTCATCTGTGATCTGAAATGGCTATCTTTGCAATATATCTATATATGATATTATTTAGGCGTTGCTTATGTTTTACAGCCGCGCTAGCCCAGCCCCCGCTCTGTCGTTAGTTAAGTAACCTAACGGGTAATGACGGGGCCCCGTGGCGAATGCGAATGGCATAAGCGTATGTCATATTTTGGTTGTTTTCTGCAATGGTAGGATTAAATGATGGGACGCATTAAAAGAACTAATGCAAGAATATCACGCATTAAAAGAACTAATGCAAGAAAATAAACCAAGTTAAAGTCGTTGGAACACTTTCAAAAAACCACTCGGTTCTTTTCAAAACTTACTTTTAAATGCGGAGCTTGAGCCACTCTTTTTAAAAGATATCTCGTTCCATCGATTATATCAAGTTCACTACGTTCACGGTTTTGCCAAAACCATTCGTAGCCCTCCGTCGTTTCATATGAATAGTCAATAGTATTCAAGCTGTGTATGTTGGCCAAAGTCAAGGCATAGTGATTGGTAGCTATTGGGTATTCATGTGTAGCATAGATAGATGCGTTGGTTTGGGACAGTCGTACTGCCATTTTGGCCAATGTCAAGGGTAGGTACGGATGGATCCAAATTAACCTGGAGAATGACGGGTAGAACTTGACATGTGACTTATGATATTTTGTCCAAAGTCAAGGTCATAAGAGCATGGGGCAAAAATCCACATCGGGAGATTCAAAAGAACTGAAACTTGCTAGTGTTGCATACCATTTGGAGTGTGATGATTCTGGTAGGATTCCTTCAGTTTCGTCACGCGATGATATTTGGATCCCGATCCTACTGTGAGTATATGCTACTCCTCGGGAAATTTCTCACTTAACGATCAATGCTATAAGCCAAGTAGGTGTCTAGAAAGGTGTTAGCGGGGCTACGCCCCCAGGGAAAAGAGGTTATTTAATTAAGGAACTTCGCGAAAGCGTTGGAAAACCTCCCTCGAAGTACCGACACTGGCCTGGCTGAACGGTTAAGAAAGTATTGTACGGTGAGATTGATCCTGACTAATTCTTCCTTTTTGGTTTGAGGAGGGATTCGAGAAACAGTGGGAGCCATCCTGTTTAGACAAATTAAAAACCATTCTAAACTTGCAAGAGCATCATGCTGAGTGTTTCTTCTCTCTCCTAATTACAGCGACCAATCGACATGACTGGACTTAAGTTACTTCTAGATAAAAATATACTGACAGGGCCAAACTACAAAGATTGGCTCAGGAATGTCAAGATGGCAATCACTTACGACAAGCTGGGGTATCTTCTTACCACCAAAGCTCCCCCTGTCCCAGGTCCCAAAACCAGCGTCGCGGATAAGGAAATCCGTAAGACCTGGGAACTAGATTGCGTGAAGGCTAAATGCCTTGTGCTTGCCTCTATGGACAACGAACATCAGAGGAGGCACGAGAATATGGACCTCGAATCCATATTTCTCCATACAAAAGAACTGTATGGAGAGCAGTCTCGTATCGCAAGATACGAAGTGTCGAAGAAGTTATTTTCGGCAAGATTGGCCGTCGGATCATCGTTAGCGGAACACGTGCTTAATATGATTGGCTACATAGAAGAGCTCGCGGACCTTGGGACCACGTTGGAGAATGAGCTCTATACGGACTTGATTCTCCAGTCCCTTCCTTCCACTTACGCCCAGTTTATCCTGAACTTCAACTTACAAGAAAAGGAAGTTGAACTTTCAGAACTCCTCAACATGCTGAGGAGCGCAGAGGTCACCCTACAGAAAGGTAGGGAAACATCCACTTTGTTTGTAGGAGGATCTTCCTCTTCTAGGTCCAAGGCAAAAGCCAAGGGAAAGAAGAAGAAAGCCCCTGCCAAACCAATGGGCGGTGTTAGTAAAGTGGATACGAAGGGAAAGGCAAAAGCAACAAAGAAAGTGGGAAAGCTTGTGGATAAGGAAGAATGCTTCTATTGTTATAAGAAGGGACACTGGAAAAATGATTGCAGGGCTTGGAAGGCCAGAACACAGGATCTGAAGCAGGTTGCGGCTTCAGCTTCAGGTGTGTATGTTATTGAAAACTGTCTTTCAATAAACTCTACTTCCTGGGTATTGGATACCGGATCAGGATCTCATATCTGTAATTCTTTGCAGGCGTTGAGAAATCGTAGGGTTTTGAAGGCAGGTGACTTGACCCTCAAAGTTGCAAACGGAGCTAGCATGGATGCTAAGGCCGTGGGGGACTATCACCTGGGGTTGTCAGATGGACACGTTTTGGTTTTGCGTAATTGCTATTTTGTACCCAACGCAACTTGTAATATCATTTCTGTATCTTTGACTTCTAAAGAAGGTTATGAATTTGCGTTTGTAAGTAATGTTGTAAACATTCACCTTAATCAAGTTCTGATTGGGTCAGGTACATTAAGCAATGGTATATACGTATTAAACCATCCGCAGATTTTCAATGTCCAGAATACACACAAAAGAATGTCTCCGGAAATCAATCAGACTTTCTTATGGCATTGTAGACTGGGTCACATCAATGAGAGAAGGTTGACAAAGTTACATACAGAAGGATATTTGAATCCGTTCGAATATCAATCATATGCCACTTGTCAATCCTGTCTCAAAGGAAAGATGATAAAGACTCCGTTTACTGGACACGGAGTAAGGGCGAGCGAGCTCTTGGGACTCGTACACAGCGACGTGTGCGGTCCAATGTCTACACATGCGCGAAGCGGTTATTCTTATTTCATTACTTTTACGGATGACTTTTCAAGGTACGGTTATATCTTCTTAATGAAACATAAGTCCGAAGCCTTTGGAAAATTCCAGGAATATAAGAATGAAGTAGAAAAACAAACCGGCAAAAGTATCAAGATTCTAAGATCGGATCGAGGTGGAGAATACTTAAGTACCGAGTTCCTGGACTATTTAAAAGAGAACGGAATTCTCTCTCAGCTTACTCCTCCATACACTCCGCAACATAACGGTGTATCGGAGAGACGGAACCGAACCCTATTGGATATGGTACGGTCCATGATGAGTAACGCCGAGTTACCGCGATCATTCTGGGGGTATGCGCTAGAATCAGCTGCATACCTTTTGAACCGAGTTCCCACTAAGACTGTGCCTACTACACCATATGAGATGTGGTGTGGGAAGAGACCCTATCTTAATCACATTAAGACATGGGGAAGTCCAGCTTTTGTCAAAAAGCAGCATGCGGACAAGCTCGAGGAACGCTCAGTACAGTGCCAGTTCGTGGGATATCCAAAGAACTCCAAGGGATATTTCTTCTATTGCGAAGAGGAACAAAAAGTTTTTGTTTCTCGTCATGCCCATTTTCTAGAACACCAGTTCTTAGAAAAGGAAATTAGTGGGAGCGCAGTAGAACTGGAAGAAATTCCAGAACCATGAGCTATTACTGAAAGCTTAGTGGAACCAGAGGGTTCAAAAGAACAGGACATTCCTACGCCGCTCCGCAGGAGTAGTAGGCAGTCTCATCCGCCCGAGAGATACTACGGTTTTCTCATAGACGGTGATAGAGAGGATTGCATCATAGATTATGATGAGCCTACTAGCTTCCAGCAGGCCGTTCAGAGCGTTGACTCGGTAAAATGGCTGGATGCAATGCGGACCGAAATGGAGTCCATGTACACCAACAAAGTATGGATGTTGGAAATTGCTCCAGACGGGGTAAAACCCGTAGGATGCAAGTGGATCTTCAAAAGGAAGATTGGTGTAGATGGACAGGTTGAGACCTATAAAGCTAGACTTGTTGCAAAGGGTTTCCGTCAAAGACCTGGCTTGGACTATGACGAAACCTTTTCTCCAGTGGCTATGCTGAAATCCATTCGGATCCTTCTTGCCATTGCTGCCTTCCACGATTATGAGATCTGGCAAATGGACGTAAAGACCGCTTTTATAAATGGAAATTTAGAGGAGTGTGTCTATATGGACCAACCAAAGGGTTTCATTCAAAGTGGGAGCAGTGGAAAGGTGTGCAAGTTGCTTAAGTCCATCTATGGACTAAAGCAGGCATCGCGGAGTTGGAACATCTGCTTTGATGAGACGGTCAAGGAATTTGGCTTTATCAAAAATCCAGATGAACCATGCATCTATAGTAGATTTGTACCGAGAACTGTAGTATTCTTCTTTTTATACGTGGATGACATTCTCTTAATAGGAAATGACATTCCTATGCTACAATCTGTCAAGGGGTTCTTGTCACACAGGTTCTCCATGAAAGACCTGGGTGATTCCTCATACATCCTGGGGATCCGGATCCATCGTGATAGATCCAAGAGGATATTAGGACTTTCACAGTCCAGGTACATCGACACCATACTGAAAAGATTCAGTATGGAAGATTCCAAGCGCGGTAACCTACCGGCTTGTCACGGGATCACCCTCTCTAAAGAGATGTCTCCCAAGACTGATTTGGAGAGGGATGGCATGTCTATTATACCCTACGCTTCTGCGGTAGGCTCTATAATGTATGCGATGTTGTGTACCAGACCGGATGTAGCTTATGCACTGAGTGTGGTAAGCCGGTATCAGTCAAACCCTGGGGAGAAACACTGGATAGCGGTAAAAAACATTCTCAAGTACCTGAGAAGGACTAAGGAGATGTTCTTGTTGTATGGCGGAAAAGACCTCCAGATCGAGGCCTTTGCTGACTCCAGCTTCTAGAGTGACAAGGATGATTCCAAGTCCATGTCGGGTTTTGTCTTTACCCTCAATGGAGGGGCGGTGTGTTGGAAGAGTTCCAAACAGGAAACCGTTGCAGACTCGACGATGGAAGCGGAATACATCGCTGCATCTGATGCCGTAAAGGAAGCTGTCTGGATGAGGAAGCTCTTGAAAGAACTTCAGGTGGTTCCGTCCATTGTTGATCCAATACCTCTGTATTGCGACAACAACGGGGCTATAGCTTTAGCGAAGGAACCCAGGTCCCATCAGAGATCCAGACACATCTTGAGGCGGTATCACCTGATCAGGGAGATCGTGGATCGCCAGGAAATCGAGGTTCGGAGGGTTGCTTCAGAAGATAACACTGCAGATCCATTCACCAAGGCCTTACCCCAGACTCAGTTCAAGCGGCTGATCGAGATGATAGGTCTTCGATACGCTAGTTCATGGCCTTAGTGCAAGTGGGAGATTGTTAGTGTATATGCCCTAGAGGCCATTACTGTATCATACTAGTTTGTATATTACTTAATGGAAGCTTGGCATATTCACCTTGTATATACAATCTTGCTCAAAATAGTAGTATGCTACTTGGTTTGTTTCTACTTCAATGTGTACATGTGTTTATTTTAGTATATCGCCTATACACGTTAGTGGAGCCCTTAGGATCTTTGCTTGATTACCAGCGTTGTGATGGCCGTCACACCAGTGGGGGCTGGGTAATCTATAAGCACATCCTTATGCAGGTCCCTAGTCGCAGGACTATCGAGACAGGGCATCGATACTCCGGAGTAGACTAGCGCATGCGCTTCTCATCCCAGTGTGGGAGATGGTCTGTCCCACAGCCATCAGTACGTCGTACTGGAGATAGTATGCGGGTGCTCGTTAGGTTACGAGTACACTGGACAGGACTCGTCGGGAACTGACCGGTTGGTATTATACCTATCGTCAGTTATCAGTTCCCAAGTGACATGAGTACAGCTTAGTCCGCTGACTTGACACTGTCACTTCGCCTCGAGTGTGTTCCCACTGTACTTTGATTACTACCCTACCACGGCTCAAAGGAGTCGTGCAAACAGGTAGTAGTTGGGTGCAGTCCCGAAGCACTTGGAGGCAGTGACGGTTAGACAGGATTCGTCTCTCCCGGTATTGGGGGTTGACATCGCGCTGTGTCTAGGAGAGCCATTACACGAGTAGTCCCTGGCCAGGGCAAGCGGGATATACTGGTAGGCTTCCAGTGTTATCTCAGGGTGTATTGGGCTTCACTCCGACACGACTTGTACCGCTATTAGGGGACTGACGTTTACCGCCCCCTACGCCCGCCATGCGATGTATCAGACGAACAGACCGGACTGTACGGAGATTGTCACATTCAGGCTCAGTAGGAGTTCAGATGGGTTTCACCTCGTCAGTCTTCTTGTCGGCATCTACCTGGGGACCGTTACGCACAGCTAGTGCCGCTTGCGGTCTGTGGTTAAACCCACTGCCAGCGTAGTGTCGAGTCTTTACAGTCCCACACAGAAAGCTATTCGCCTTTAGGCAAAAGAGTAGAGGTCGCATGGTTTTGCGACAGGTCGCATGGTTTTGCGACAGGGTTCAGTCACATCTGTGCACTTGTGCACGTTTAGTGTCCGGACAGTTTACACTAGCGGGCTTTGGTTTATGCCAGATCCTAGTGTATGTATTGGGATTGGTTTTATCCAGTATGCATCCGTGTTCATCGGAACGCGGATGCGGGTGTTTTGCACAGTTGACGGAGAGACAGAGGCAGAGGATTCTCATTAGGGTTGATTGACCGTTGACCGTTGACTATTGACTTTTTGCTCAACCCTAATGAGAATATGATATATGATTAACAATTATATTAATTAAGTATTATGGTGATATGGTTGTTGTGGGGTTCACTTTGTTGACTTGTTGACTTTGTTGACCGGTTGACTAGGCTTGACTAGTTGACCATCATGATAACAATAGTTATCATTTCATGGCAAAGACTTTTGCTTGCTTGCTCTCTTGTGCAAAATGAGTGCATGAAATGATATGGCTATTGTTGCTTAAACCATCACATAATACTTGATTGCTATGATGTGTTATGATGGTTATGGATTATGAGAGCCAAATGAGAAAAGTCTTCTCTCATTCTATCATTTTTCATTCTCTCTCTTGTTCTTGAGCTCTCATCTCCTTCCTCTTGCTCTCCCTCTCTTTTGTCTATGGTTCACTTGTCTCATGTGTTGAGAAACAAGAACCATAGAGTAAAATCCCAACACACTCTTATCTACTCATTCTAGTTCATAAGGTTTTAGCAAACCAAGTGAACTAGTTTCTTCAAAGACCGAAGAAGAAGCCAAAGGTATAAGCTTTCAGGTGGATCTATCTTCGGCGCAAGGAGACGACGGAGTGAAGCCGATCCGGACAACCATCGAGGCTTGAAGACGAAGGAGTTCAAGAACGAAAGGTATAACCCCCTAACCGAGTAGTTAACAACTCCTAGTTAGGTTGTTAGTTAGATGTTTAACAAAGATCCGGGTTTTAAGTCCATGTTACCACCTCTAAGAAAACTGTTTTTTTATCAAATTCCGCATGCCCGAAAGTACCGGGAGAGGTAGCATGGACTTACAGAGCATACCAATGCTGCTTTTCAAAAAAGACCTAGAAAGGATCCGTATTCTTCCACTTATAATCAAGGTTGGAGGAATCACCCTAACTTTGCTTGGAACCAACACCAAAATGAAAACACGGTTCCAAATCAAAACAATTTTCAAAGGGGTACTCCACCACAACAGCAACCACTACAACTGACTCATCACCCATATCAATCACAAAACATTCAAAATCCAGTCAACACTTCTACACCTTCTAGTTCTTGCAATTTACCGGTACTGATGAATCCTCTTCACTCGCACAAACCTTGAATTTGATTCTGAAAAATTTCATGCAAGTTTCAGCTGAAATAAAGACTTCTGTCGATAAAATCCATAAAAACTCTGACTCCCATGGTGAGAGTATTAAATCGATGGAAGCATAAATTACCCGATTAATTTCCGAATTGAGTTCTAGAGAGAAAGGGAAAATTCCGTCTCAACCTCTACCGAATCATGGGCAATCATAACACTACAATGTGAATGCCATCACAACGTTGAGATCGGGAAGAGTGCTGAATAATCAATTCGGTGATGAGATTGATGAGATTGATGATAGTGAAAAATCTATCAATAATACCCCGGCTTCCACTTCCACTTTTCCTTCCACACCCACATCCACTTCTACACCTACTTTATCTACCCTACCATTTTCTAGTGAGCCTATTCTCCGTTTTCCTGAACGCTCGAACCCTCAGCATATTTCTTCTAGTCCACCAATGACGATCCCCACTCCTATTCTGGGATCACTTCCACACACACCATCTTTTCCAATGTTGGACCCAGCTATTATTGCTAAAGCTCCTTATCCGAATCGGTTAAGGGGTAATAAATCGAGTCCACATATGGATGCGATTATGGAGATGTTTAAACAGGTTAACGTCAGCATCCCTCTCCTAGATGCTATTCAACAAGTCCCCGCTTATGCGAAAATTCTTAAAGACTTCTGCACTAGGAAGAGGAAGACTCAAGTGTCCAAAAAGATTTTCATGACCAATAATGTTAGCACTTCTTTTACCCCACAATTACCAAAGAAACGTAAGGACCCAGGATGTCCTACGATATCGATTTCTATTGGGGGTAAAAACATTAACCGTGCTTTACTTGACCTGGGCGCAAGTGTTAACCTGCTTCCATATTCTGTTTATGAGCAGTTAGGGATTAGAGAGTTGAAACCAGCTCACTGCACTCACCAAATGGCAGACCGTTCAATCACTAAACCTAGGGGTGAACTGGAGGATGTGTTGATAAAAGTCAGGGAATTTATATTCCTTGTGGACTTTATTGTTCTCGATACACAACCTGTAGCAAACCCACAGAACCAAATTCCGGTGAATTTAGGTTGACCATTCCTTGCCACTTCCAAAGCTGTCATTAATTGTCAAAATGGTTCAATGAACCTATCTTTTGGAAAAACGACAATTGGACTAAACATTTACAAAATTGGAAGTCAGCCGTCTGAACCCTCTGCTCACATACTTGATGTCTGTTCTGTCCACGAGATAGCTCCCGAAAGTTGCGAAGTTGATGAACTTTTCTTTGATAATCTCGACGACACTAGCACATCAATGTTTGATCTTTCACATCTTAGTGAGGACACTTTTTCCACTTCTGAGTCTGAAACTCTTGACTCTTCACCTTCTGAGTCTGTATCTTTTGCAAGCTACGAGCTTCTTTGTGAATCTGAATATCATTCGCTGACCCCACCTTCTGTAGTTTCTCCGCCAGCATTAGATCTCAAACTTTTACCTTCTCATCTTAAATGTACATATTTAGGTGAGAATGAGTCTTTACCTGTTATCATATCAGCTTCTCTAGCCTTAGAGCAAGAGAACACTTTGACGGTATTGAGATCTAATAGGTAGGCGTTTGGTTGGACTATGGCTGACATTAAAAGGATTAGTCACTTGATTGTAGAACATCATATACATCTGATGGATGAAGCCAAGCAAACCTGAGAACCACAGAGACGGTTAAATCCCGTAATGAAGGATGCGGTGAAGAATGAGATCGTCAAATGCCTTGACAATGGTATCATTTACCCAATCTCTGATAGCCAATAGGTAAGTCCAATTCATGTCGTCCCTAAGAAGTCTGGCATCACGGTCTTAACAAATGTGGCACATGAGTTAATCCAGACACGCACTCAAACTGGGTGGCGTGTATGTATTGATTATAGAAAACTCAATGCCGCAACGAGGAAAGACCACTTTTCTCTACCTTTCATTCACCAGATGCTAGAGCGCTTAGCTGGACGAGAATATTACTGCTTCACGGACGGATACTCTGGCTATAACCAGGTCCCTATTGCTAAAAAGGACCAAGACAAAACTACATTTACTTGTCCTTTTAGTACTTTTGCTTATAGACACATGCCTTTTGGGTTATGCAATGCTCGCTCTACATTTCAGCGGTGTATGATGGGGATAATCTCGGACATGGACGAGAATTTTCTGGAGATTTTCATGGACAATTTCTCGATATTTAGAGATTCTTTTGCTGACTGCCTATCACATCTTGACACAGTTCTTATTCGTTGTAAAGAGAAGAACTTAACCTTGAATTGGAAAAAATGCCATTTCATGGTCCAAGAGGGAATTGTGCTTGGACATGTTATTTCACGAAAAGGCATTGTGGTTGATAGAGCTAAAATAGATATCATTCAGAACCTTCCTCATCCCAAATGGGTCAAGGATATACGATCCTTTCTTGGCCATGCAGGCTTTTACAGGAGGTTCATTAAAGATTTTAGCAAAATTGCTAGACCTTTAACTCTTCTCTTGGCCAAGGACACAACCTTTCACTTTGACTCGGATTGTGAGGCCGCATTTGACTCACTTAAATACTCTCTCACTACAGCCCCTGTTCTATCTTCTCCAGATTGGAACCGCCCGTTTGAGCTTATGTGTGATGCATCAGATTTTGCAGTTGGTGCAGTCTTAGGACAACACATTGAAAAGATGCCACACGTGATTTATTATGCAAGTAAGACCCTGAACGATACTCAAATTAATTATACAACTACCGAAAAAGAACTTTTGGCAGTTACATTTGCATTAGAAAAATTCAGGCCTTACTTGATTGGCTCACCAATTGTTGTGTACACTGACCACTCCGCCTTGAGACATCTTCTGGCGAAGAAGGATGCTAAAGTTAGTCTAATACGTTGGATCCTTCTATTACAAGAATTTTATCTTGTTATTAAAGAAAAGAAAGGATGTGAATACGTTGTAGCCGACCATCTATCGCGAATCTCTTCTTCACCTGTGACCCTGCCAATCAATGATTCTTTTCCAGACAAACAACTCTTGAAAGTATCAACTGAACCTTGGTTCAGGGGTATTATGAATTATCTTGCCACGGGACTTATTCCCTATGAATGGTCGAAACAGGACAAACATCGATTTCTATCCCAAGTAAAACATTTTTACTCGGATGAACCATATCTGTTTAAGTATTGTCCTGACCAGATCATTCGCAGGTGTGTTCCCAACGATGAGTTCAAGAGTGTTCTATCTTTTTGTCATGATCAGGCATGTGGGGGTCATTTCGGTTCTCGAAAGACAGCGGAGAAGGTATTGCAATACGGTTTTTACTGGCCGACTTTGTTCAAAGATTCATTTGATCATTGCAAAACCTGTACACAGCTTCAACACATAGGTAGGATTTCCCGGAGAAATGAGATGCCACTTCAACCCATCTTAGTGGTTGAAATTTTCGACGTTTAGGGTATTGACTTTATGGGTCCTTTTCCCAACTCCTTTGTGAATTTGTACATATTGCTTGCGGTTGATTACATCTCGAAATGGGTAGAAGTTGTTCCTTGTCATACTAATGACAAAAAGGTTGTCATTAAGTTCTTAAAAGAAAATATCTTTTCGCGATTTGGACACCCACACGATATCATTAGCGATAACGGGACACATTTCTGCAATCAGTCTTTCGAGACTTTATGTGGAAATATGCAACCAACCACAAACTTTCTACACCCTATCATCCCCAAACGAGCGGACAGGCTGAGCTTTCAAACAGACAAATCAAACAAATTTTGGAGAAAACTGTTTCTAAAAATCGTAAAGATTGGTCAACCAAATTGACGGATGCTCTTTCGGCATTCCGAACTGCATATAAAACCGATCTAGGTATGTCTCCATATCGTCTAGTGTTTGGTAAGGCTTGTCACCTTCCGGTCGAGATTGAGCACAAAGCAATGTGGGCCATTAGAGAACTTAACTTTGACTTAAATCAAGGCTGCAACTTTCGGAAGCTGCAATTAAACGAGCTAAGCGAACTCCGCGATGAAGATTATGATAATGCTGTGATTGTAAAGAACCGGACTAAGGTATTTCACGATAAAAACATTTTGAGAAAAACTTTTACACCTGGTCAACAAGTCCTTCTTTATGATTCATGACTCCATGTTCTTGCGGGTAAGCTAAAATCTCGGTGGAAAGGACCTTTTGTTGTGCTGTATGTATACCCGCACGGGGCAGTTGAGATAGAAAATGTTGAAAACGGTACAATTTTTAAAGTAAATGGTCATAGACCAAAACCGTATTTTTCCACTGACCCCTCGGAGAAGCTCCTGTTTTTACAGAAGCCGCTTTATAATAACTAATTTTCCTCCACCTAACCTCCATGACTTGGTAATTTTGTCATATTTTTAGAATGGAGGTGAGTCAACTTGTACATACATTTGATAAAATAAAAAATAAAAAAAATATACAAATCAAAATAATAAAATTTTGTACATAAATAAAGGAATAAGTTTGGGGGAGATTTTCACGATTATATTTCATGTCCCCATTAATAAATTTTTCCTCCCAAACTTACATGTTTCTGAGCATTAGCAGATGACAACAGCGAGGACACTGTTGAAAACAAGTTTTGGGGAGGTTTGTGCTTATTTGCGCATCATTTGCATCATACTATGCATAAGCACAAAACACATAAAAAAATATATAAATAAATAAAAATATTTAATATTTAATTTTATAATAAAAGATTAGATAATGAAAAATTACATCCAAAAGATTTGAATAGTTTAAGAAAACCAAGAAAGTTAGAAGTTTTCTTAAACGAAACTAGTAATAAGTAGTTATGAGCCGTTGTCCCAAGGGTTTGTAAGATGAAAGATGTCACTAATCTGAGGATAAAAATAAGTCTGAAAAATAGTTCCTATTCTGGAAGCCAAACATTTGAATATTGATACCTTACTATTCGCACTTACACACGTCTTGAAACTCGGGATAGTAGAGGATACCTTGTAATGCTCTTGTCTAAAAGTCAAAGTATGAAGGAAATAATAAATGGAAAATAAAAGATAAAATGGTGAAAAGAAAAAAATGATCACTAGTTTTGTTATCACCAAGGCAGCAATAAAAAAAATAGCAAGGGTGCTTCATTACCTAGTGCCTTAGACCAACTGGTTTGGGATCACTGCTAAGCCTTAGGTGTTGCAAGATGAGGAAAATATCAAATACACCTAATCTGCAAGCACATGAGTAATCGGTGGTTAGTACCTCAAGAAGTATTAACGGTCGCATGAAAAATGTGTGAGCAAATCCATCTAAATATTCACCGATTAAAAAGTACTGTGGCAGATGGACAAGAGTATGATAGCTTGAATTGAATTCTCCGAGTGTAAGGATGTTCTTTACACACACGTAGGGGTATATGATCAATGTTTGGAAGAAAGGTAGGAATGAAGAATAAAGACGATGTTTTATTGAGGGATGACGTGATTTCTAACATCTTTTCATGACTATTAAGATAGGGCTCATGACAACCGAAAAGCTAATATAGTTGGAAACTCTAATTTTCAAATTCTTTCTATTAAAGTTCTGATCTTTAAATGTAACTTTCATAGTCTTCCTTTTATTATGGGGATTTTGTGGGTTTAATCCGCTGAAAACCCTCAGAAGACAACACTCCTCCTACTAGGGACACCTAGAGATTTAAAGGCTTGTTGCGCGTGCTCAGTACAATCGTGTTGCCTACGAAAGTGTGCTAGTTAGTTTTTCTTTTTCTTTATTTTCTCCTTCACCTGAATAAAATACGTTTGCTCGAGACGACCAAAATTAAGTTCGGGAGAATTTAATCAGTCGAAAATAGTGCATTCTCAACACGTCAATTTCCCTACTCTTATCATTCATATATAGGTGTTTATTGTAATTATAACACAGATTACGAATTCATCTAGAAAATACCAAATAACCTGTGTTATAGTTATATCGACATTCTTAAGGGAAATTAAGTGTTTATTACTATTCGCAAGATTTTTATATCTCAACACTTACCTCGAGATTGTGTGCAGGAAATTCTCCAGGTAAAAGAGCCAGAACTGCTAAAAGTGCTGATAAAATATATCAAGTCCAAGACTTATGATTTGGCAGTAAATAAGAAAGTATAAAAATATTCCAGACATCAAAAAAGTACCATAAAGCCAACACAAATCAGCACTGAAGATTTCATGCAGTAACTCCACCAGATGGCCGCGGATCCGCGGCCGAGTCAGGCCGATCCTTCACGGATCCACGGCCGATCTGACTCGTCGTCGGTTGGAACTTTTCCTCAGGACTATCTTTTAATAGCCAAACTTCTTCAAGACGCTTCAGTTCCTTGAATTCTCCATAAGCTTCCCTCCAACAGCAAGTCTTCTCTTGTAAGCTAGTTAATAACCTTAATCTAGAAACTTCTCTTCAACTACATAGCTTCCAAGGGAAGATTGACCTAGCTTCTAAGGGAAGCTTGAGGGAAAACTATAAAAAGGCACCTGAGACTTCATTAAAATGGTTGTTCATCAATTAGGATAAAAATTCTAGTAAAATCCAAATCAATTCAAATCAAGTTGGGTGACACAATTAGAGCCAAATCAAGATTCATCGAGTACCGACTCAAGTAAGCCTTCAACGAGCCTTTGAAGCAATGCCGATCTTCATCCGAGCAAGAAATCCACGACGATCCGCGACTCAAGAAGATCGATGCGAAGCTAATTTCGGCGGATCTAGTTACCTCCTCAAATTTTGTAATCTTTGAGTGAATTGTACCTAATCGTCGATTAATAAAGGTGAAAATTATAAATCTTTCTTTTCTTTACATTCTTGCATTATGAAGAGTTATCGATTCTTGAATCTTTTCTTTTTCATGATGTTTGAGTGAATTCTCCGCTTGTGGATGATTCGAGAGAATTGATAGATCTAATGATGATCAAATCTTAATACTAGTCTTAAGTCTTATGAGATTTATGAACCTTAGCAAAAAGAATCGTTGATGACCTAATTTGGAGCGAGACGACTTCTTGATTTTTTCGTTGCAAATTAGGTATCAAACAATCGGTGATTTTCTTTGCTATAGGCTAGATCCGAATGATTATGATTGAAAAGACAAGCGATAGTGAAGGAGAAACCCTAGTTTCTTCAATTGATCCCTAATCTTCAATCATCATCATCAATCTAGCTATAAATATTCAATAGATACGATTAGGAATTATTAGATTCATCATTAGCTATTTACTCAATCGGATCCTACAAGCCATTCTTCATATCTTAATAATTCAATTGGTTTGGACATTTTCTTGATCTTTATTAACATTTGATTTTAGATCTATCTCTTTATGTTCTTGAAACTAAAATCTCACAAATATTGAATCATTTTCTTTTATCTTTTAATTTTCAACTCAACTAAAACAAGATCGATCAAATCATACTTTCTCAGTGGACGATCCGTTCTCATTGACGAAACTACAATAGACACCGTCAATTGATTGCTGTATAAATTTCTTTGGTTGTGAAACATTTAACTACACACGAAGATAGGATCAATCACATCTCATACTAACTCTTTGATCATATCCGCAGGTTCCCAGTATCGGTTTCTCCGACTATATTCTATATGTCGATTTCCATTTTATAATTGCGGGGGTGCTTTCCTCCGTAGATATAAATCTACTCACCTGCAATATCCTCGCTTATTCGATGTCGATGTGCTTCTTGATCTTTTTCTTCATCTCGAAAGTCCACGCGTAGGTACCTATATATCAACGCATGTCGTAACATCATTAAAACCAAGTCCGAAAACCGATATGGCACACGAAGTGCTCATAGGTTAGAACCTATAGCCTACGCATTTAAAAACAACCAATTAACCCTCGTCGTTTATGTACAAACGTCCAATGACCAGATCCAAATTCAAATACCAAAAACCAAGTTTCAGAAATCGGAAAAACATTGTCAAAACCAACTCAAAATGCTCCCAGATTTTGGCACAGGTATGCGAGGACAAAAATAACAATAAAGTAGCTAGGATTTAAGGAGTGTGAGCTACAGGCCAAACCCCAACACTAAACTTCAAAATTTGTCTGGCGAGAATGCTAAAATACCCAGTGTTGCTGGTTCTATAAGAGAGTTTGGGTCTCGTTTTTCTGTGGTGTTTTTCTAGTGGTCTGACTAAGTCAAAGTAGTTGTTTGTTTTTGTTATAAGGACCCCAAGTTTCTCCAGATTCCATTTGATCCTCAAAAATAAATGAAAACCAACACGGGAAAATTCTAAGTTCGTGTATTGGGTTCTAGTATCTGGTCTTGGCCAGTAAAACATCACTAAGGTCATGCAAAGCACTCACTTCACCTCAAATACACCTTCACAAGTAATACTATCTCTTAACCCTCATCTAGGAATTTTCAAAGATCACTAAACTACATCGGTTTAACTCTAAACTACAATAGGATATATTAAACACAATAACTTAACTAAAAGTGTAGGGATTATCTCATTTGGAAACTCAAGAAAATTCTTTGGTTGCCCAAAGTTCTCAAAATCCAAACTTGATTCAACCATAGAGTTTGTAGTGAGGTAAGGAAGGATTTTTGTGAAGATGGCATAGTGTTTTGATGAGGATTTTGAGGTGTTTATGGGTGGTAGAGGAGGTAGAGGGAGTGGAGAAGGAGATGAAGAAGAAGCATGAGGTGAAGAAAATGGATGAAGGAATCAAGGTTGTAGCCATACCCTCTCTCTCTCTTTCTCATACTCTCACATGCCCATGCAACCATGTCATAAGTGTACCCCTCTCTCTGCCATGAATCATCCTGTCACCTTTTCTTTTCTTTTTTCTCTTTTCTTCTCACAATAAACCACAACACAAATGAAACAAACATGAAACAAAATGCGACAAGTCATAGTGCACTAACCATGGATATTTGAAAATACGGATTTGGCTTAATCGTGATTAGTAGTGCACTAATCAAGTTTAATTTAAACTTGTATATAATTAGTTATAAAATGCCCAAATCCAATAAATACCTTTTAAATAAATAAACCATATTAATCTCCAATTATTTTTCAAATATTGGTATATAATTATACCATTTTACGAAAACCCCAATTCGCAAATCGAATAGTTTTCACGAAATATATTATTTTAATATTTAAATTCCAAAAATAATATTTTATATTTCTGAAATGTTACATTTCTATTGGAAATATTGCATGCTTGATTATTGAATGACTTAGCCATTCCTCATTTGCCTCTACACCTTAGCTCATTTGTGTTTTCTCACTCTTTCTCCATTTTTACTTCTCTCCTTCTTCCTCAAACCTTAACCTTCACATGTGTTGTGAATCCTAGGGTTCTTGAGATAAAATACTCTAATCATCGCTCTACATCTCCTAAGCTATCTAGATTAGCAAACTAGATACCTTAGTTACCCCATTCTTGAGTTTGAAGCTTAAACCATACACTCTCGGGTGGATCATCTTCGACACGAGGAGGCCGAAGACCGAGCTTGATTCAAGCCATCTAGGAGCTTAAGAAGAGAAGAAGAAGACCCGAAGGACTTGAACTCTAGTGGTATAAAACTTTTACCGATTAGTTAGGACCTCTTTGTAGTTTTAGCTAGTTAGGGTTTCCGAGAGATCCTGGGGCATAGGTCGATGTTAGAACTCTTAAAAATCAATTTTTTGTGTATTTCGCCTCCCCGCGAACCCGCGGGGTATGCGACATCGACTTACACTGGTATCAGAGCCACTTAAATCTTAACTAGCTAGTTAGCAAGTAGTTAGAACTTCGATCGACAGAAAAATACAAGAAATCACATTTCCATATATATGCTTGCCGTCGATTTTTAAAACTGTTCAAAAAATTATTTCAGTGGCCTTAAAAATACATGCAGGCTTTTCTAAAAACTAGGAAAAATTTTGAGCTTGTAATCCATCAACATGACCGCAAAACCGCGGCCAAACATATAGTTTAGCCGTGGATCCGCGGCCGAGTCACGTCCGATTCGCTCTAAATTTTTTCTGTAGTTCTAGTCTTTGAAAATATGATTTATAGAATATTTGGTTTCTACTCAGATTTGTTTGTGTACTGATTTTTGCATGGGGTAGACACGGAATGTAATTTTCGATCGAAATTCTAAGTTACTTGGCTAATCTGTGTTTCCGTGTTTGTATATGTGTTTATAAACGTCTGCTAATTGCTATATATCGATTAGTGGGGGTTGCATATATCTGTATCTGGATGATGGTTTGTGTATATGAAGTATTGGATCGTCGTGAACGAATAGCCGGGGGATGTGGGAAGAGTGTTCTTTTCTTTCATTCATGTATATTTGTAAAATTGTTGTAATATTCTTTTGCGGTCTGAGTTGAGGTTGTAGCCACCGTTGTATTATTCCATTTATTTTTCCTTGCACCTAGGATAGACCCAAGGTGGAGTGCACAAACTACCAGGTTCTTGAAGTGTCGAGTGGCCTACTCATTTCATTGAGGGGGGTTGCTTCACTTCGGGAATTTAGCGGGTAGTTTACCGCACCCGTAGGGGTCTAGGGTGGGGTTTGGCTATTCATGACGACCGTGGAATCCGTGTTTCGTTATAGGCTAAAACGAAACATGGAAATCCTAGTATATCTAATACATTCATCTGTGTTTCTATGATCTGGAATGCTTATTATTGTGTGAGACGAATGGCTATATATATATATGTATATGTGTGTGTGTGTGTGTGTGTATATATGTATATATGTATATATGTATTTATATATATATATATATGTATGTATGTATTTATATATATATATATATGTATGTATGTATGTATATATATGTATATATGTATATATATATATAATAAACGTTGCTTATGTTTTGCACCCGCACTAGTCCAGGCCCTACTCTGCCGTTAGTTAAGGAACCTAACATTGCATGACGGGGCCCCATGGTGAATGCGGATGGCATAAGCGTACGTTCTATTTTCTTTTCTTTTCTGCAATGATAAGGTTAATTGATGGGACTGCATTATTATTGATTAATACAAAGTAATAAATCTAAAATCTGATGTCGTTGGAACAATTACAAAACCACTCGGTTTTCTTCAAAAAGAAATTTTTAAAAGCGGAGCTTAAGCCACTCCTTTTGAAAAGCTATTCGGTTCATTCAACTATATCAAGTTCATTACGTTAACGGTTTTCGCCAAAACCAGCCGTAGCCCTGCCTCATTTCAAATAGGTATCTACTAGTATTCATGCTGTGTGTTTTGACCTTCGCCAAGGCATGTTTGGTAGCTAGTGGGTGATTATCGGTAGCATAGATAGATGGATTAATCTAGGACAGGCGTACAGCTGTTTTGACCTTCGTCAAGGGCTTTTACGAATGGGTCTTGGTTAATCTGGACAATGACGGGTTGAACTTGGCTTGCGACTTATGATGATTTGACTTTCGTCAAGGTTATAACCACTCGGGGCAAAAATCACATTGGGGGTTTCAAACATAAAGGAAACTTGCTAGTGTTGCATACCTTCTGTAGTGTGGTGTTTTTGGTAGGCTTCCTTCAAAATCATCACACAATGATAGTTGATCCTGATCCTACTGTGAGTATCCGCTACTCTTCGGGAGAATTTTTCACTTTACAATCAATGCTATAAACCAAGTAGGTACCTAGAATGGTGTTAGCGGGGATACACCTCCAGAGAAAAGAAGTTATGTAATTAAGGAACTTTGCAAAAGCATTGGAAAACCTCCCTCGAAGTACCAACACTAGCCTGGACGAAAGGTTAAGCAAAAATTGTGAGGTGCGATTAATCCCGACTAATTCTTCTTTTAGGGTTTGAAGAAGAATTCGAGGAAACAGTGGGAGCCATCCTGTTTAGACAAACTAATAACTAATCTAAACTTGCAAGAGTATATGCTGAGTGTTTCTTTTCTCTGTCTCTTAATTGCAGCGACCATGATGGGAGTTAAGCTAATACTAGATAAAAATAAACTTGCAGGGCCAAATTATAAAGACTGGTTGAGAAATGTCCATATGGCCCTTACATATGATAAGGTCGTATACGTTCTCACGGCGAAAGCTCCCTCCGTTCCCGGCCCAGAATCCTCGGTCACGGACACTGAGGTCCGTAAGACCTAGTATCTTGATTGCGTGAAAGCAAGTGCCTCGTGCTGGCCTCCATGGATAATGAACATCAAAAGAGGCATGAGAAGATAGACCTTGCTTCCATCTTCCTCCATACCAAAGATTTATATGGAGAGTAATCTCGTATCGCAAGATATGAGACCTCAAAGAAATTGTTTCAAGCGAGGTTATCTATCGGATCATTTGTTGGGGACCATATCCTAAAGATGATTTCTCTCATAGAAGAGCTCACGGTCCTCGGAACTACGTTGGAGAATGAGTTGTACATCGACTTGATTCTACAGTCCCTTCCCTCTACCTATGCCCAATTCATATTGAATTCAATATGCAAAATATGGAAGTTTCACTTTCTAAGCTCCACAACATGCTGAGGATGGCAAAAGGCACCTTGAAGAAAACCAAGGAAACACCCGCTCTATTTATTGGAGAATCTTCTTCTCCTAAATCCAAGACTAAATCTAAGGGGAAGAAGAAGAAGGCCCTCACCAAACCGACGAGAGGTGTGCAGAAGGTGCAGGGAAAAAGAAAGGAAAAGATAGAAGGAGCAGCTACAAAGGAAGAATGCTTCTATTGTCAGAAAAAGGGACATTGGAAGAAGGGCCGTTGGGACCTAAAGGCCAAGAATCAGGACACGAAGCAAGTTGTGGCTTCAGTTTCAGGTGTGTTCGTGATTGAAAACTGTTTCTTTATAAACTCTACTTTCAGGGTATTGGATACCAGATCAGGATCTCACGTCTGCAATTCATTGCAGGCGCTGAGAATCCGTAGAGTTTTGAGGAAAGGTGATATGACCCTCAGGATTGGTGATAGAGCCAGTGTGGATGCTGTTGTAATAGAAGAATATCACCTAGTATTGGCGAGTGGACATATTTTGTTATTGCATAACTGCTTTTTTGTACCCAGTATGATGTGTAATATTATATCCGGTTCCAATTAAATTAGTGCCTTTATTTCTATGTTGGATATAGATTAGATTTATATATTAACGATGTTAAGGTACATGGAGTTGTCCGGCTTATGTTTAAAACCAGAATCCGGATAAACTCAAGGCATGTTTCAGTAATGGTAGTTTGTAGGTTATCCCGGGCTTTGACGAGGGTTAACATTCTATCATTTGGAAGATCAATAGTTATATTGTTCTTGACTTGCCACCCGTTTTAGTAAAATGAATTCTTCTCAGAAAACATTAGTAGGAGTATGGTAGAACTGGAAGTGATTCCAGAACCACAAACGATTACTGAAAATTTAATAGAACCTAAAGATTCAATTAGATTCGACAATCCATTAGCCACTCCACAGATTTGGTGGGTAACCTCAGCCACTTGAGAGGTACTTCGATCTCCTCAAAAACGGTGACAGGGAGGTTTTTGATGACCCAAACTTGCCACTACTGCTATCCTAAATTATGAGATCTGGCAGGTAGATGACTATAACATCATTCTAAATCAGCTTTAGAAGTGCACGTGTATATGACTCTGCCAGAGGGTTGTTGTAGTTAGTGGGAACAGCGGAAGCAAGGTGGGCAAGTAGCTTATGTCTATTAATAGACTAAAGCAATTATAGTGGAGATAGATCGTCTATTTTTGATGTGACAGTCATAGAGTTTGACTTCATCAGAACAATAGATGGACCTGGTAAGAAGGTAGCAGGGAGTGATGTCCTGGTATTTGGATGACATGCTCTTGATAGAAAGTGATCTTTCTATACTACGATCGGTTATACTGTGGTTTTCACAATGTGTTTCTCTACATAGGATCTGGATAAAATATCAGGGATTCTGGTGACTAGATCTATGGTTTTAGATCTTGATTTGGGAAGTGTCCCAATTCGGGTACTTTGACACTATTTAAAAGTGTTTTAGAATGGGGGATTCCTGGCGTGGTGGTGTATCCGCAGGTAATGGAGTCGCCCTCTCTAAAGAGATGTCTTCTAGACTGATGAGGAGAGAGATCTGCATGATTGGCATATCACTTGCTTAGGCAATTGAGTTAATCATGAAATGTCAAGTACCACACCAGATATTGCTTTTGCACTGGCTGCAATAAGCATATATATTAATCCAATCCTGGAGAAACGTTGGGAAGCAGTTATGAACATAAACGGATGTCCTTGGTATATGGTAACGACAGCCTCCTTCGGGAGGCGGTTATCATTTCTGGCTTCCTAGGTGACTTGGATGACAGAGTGGCTGTCAGAGTTATAGTTTTCCCTCTTTTTTGAGGGGTGGTATGTTGGACAGGTGGTCCAAGCAGATACTGAGGAAGGAATGGCGCAGGATACTGATTAAATTCAGTGGAAGATATGGTCTAAGAAATTTGTTGGATTTAGAGTTCATTTGTGAACTGGGTCCCATCAGATATCCAGATAAATTCTAAGACATGTATCGCTCATTTTGGGAGATATTCTTTCTCCGTGAAGTTTAGATATTGAGAGATAAAGATAGAAACATTGGAGCGGATTCACTCACTGAGACTATTTCTCGAACACAATAGTTTCACAAACGGGCTTTGCGAGACTGATTAGTAGAGAAGTTGGGTGTTCGGTATCACACAGGCTATGAGTATGCTGCACCGCAATAATTAGCTTTAAGTGCATGTAGGAGATTGTTGGCTATAGTGCCCTTAAGTCAATTATTGTAATCGTAGGCACGCGATTGTAATGATTGAAGGAGGACCTATACGGGTAGAACAGTCTTATTCAAAATGATAGTATGCTATCTGCTATGTCTTTGTCATCATGTACATGCATTATGTGCTATTATAGATCACTATTATATATTGATAGAGCCTATAGGATTCTTCCTTGACTACCAGCATTATGATGGCGACCATATACGTGGGAGCTGGGTGGTCTATAAGCACATCTTTAAATGTCCCTAGGCGAGGGAGTATCAAGACTGGGCATCGATACTCCAGAATAGACTAGTGTATACTTTTCGAGACCCCGATGAGGGGCGGTGGCCGCTCTCACAAGCAATTGGTGTCAGTTAGTCATCTAAGATAGTATACAGGTGCTCATTGGGTTATGAGCTACACTGGACATACTCGCCGGGAACATGCTAGATGGTATTATACCAATTGTCAGTATAAGTCCACGTTACCCTTCCCGGTTCTTTCGAGGATGCGGAAATGGTGAAAAACGATTTTTTTGGTGGAGGTAACATGGACTCTAAAAACGGATCTTTGCTAAACAAACTATCTAACAACCTAACTAAGAGTTTAACTACTATGTTAGGGGTTATACCTCAACTTGAACTCCTTCTCTTCGACTCCTTGTGGTGGTCGGATCGGCCTCACCTCGTCGTCTCCTTGTGCCGAAGATGGATCCACCCGAAAGCTTCTACCTTTGGCTCCAACCTCAATCTAGAGGAAACTAGAAACCTTGGCTTGCTAGACCTTGTACACTAGGATGAGTAGAGAAGTTTTTTGGGTTTTATCTCTATGGTTCTTGTTTCTCAACTCATGAGACAATATAACCATGAGCTAGAGAGAGAGCAAGAGGAAGAGGGAGAGCTTGAGGATGAGAGAGAATCAATATGATAGAATGAGAGAGGACTTTTACAACCATGCTCTCAAAAGGAAAAATAATCATCATAATAATAATAATTAAGTATTTTGTGATGGTTCATGTCAATGGCATTATCATTTCATGCACTCATTTTGTAAAGAACAACAAGCAAGCCAAAAGTCATAGCCATGAAATGATACCCATGCAATGATGATGGTCAACAAGTCCAAACTAGTCAACCGGTCAACAAAGTCAACAAGTCAACAAAGTCAAACTTTCAACCCAACCATGGCACAATAATACTTAATTAATATTATTATTAATCATATTTCCTATTCTCATAAGGGTTTAGAAAAAGTCAACAGTCAACAACCCTAATGAGAATCCTCTGCCTCTGTCTCTGTCAACTGTGCATACACACCCGCATCCGTGTTTCGAGGAACACGAATACAAACGAGATAAAACCAATCCCAAAACGTATACTAGGATCTGGCTTAAACAAAAGCCCGCTAGTAATAACTGCCCGGACACCAAACGTGCACGAGTGCGCGAATGTGACCGAACCTTGTCGCAAAACCATGCGACCTCTACTCTTTTTGCCCAAAGGCGAATAGCTCTCTGTGTGGGACTCTAAAGACTCGACACTACGCTGGCAGTGGGTTTAACCACAGACCGCAAGTGGCACTAGCTGTGCGTAACGGCCCCCAGGTAGATGCCGATAAGAAGACTGATGAGGTGAAACCCACCGAACTCCTACTGAGCCTGAATGTGACAGTCTCCGTACAGTCCGGTCTGTTCGTCTGAGAATATCGCATGGCGGGCCTAGGGGGCGGTAAACGTCAGTCCCCTAATAGCGGTACAAGTCGTGTCAGAGTGTAGCCCAGAACACCCTGAGATAACACTGGAAACCTACCAGTATATCTCGCTTGCCCTGGCCAGGGACGACTATGTGTAATGGCTCTCCTTGACACAGCGCGATATCAACTCCCAATACCGGGAGAGACGAATCCTGTCTAACCGTCACTGCCTCCAAGTGCTTCGGGACTGCACCCAACAACTACCTGTTTGCACGACTCCTTTGAGCCGTGGTAGGGTAGTAATCAAAGTACAGTGGGAACACACTCGAGGCGAAGTGACGGTGTCAAGTCGGCGGACTAAGCTGTACTCATGTCACCTGGGAACTGATAACTGACATTAGGTATAGTACCAACCAACAGTTCACGACGAGTCATGTCCAGTGTACTCGTAACCTAACGAGCACCCGCATACTATCTCCAGTACGACGTACTGATGGCTGTGGGACAGACCATCTCCCCATGCTGGGATGAGAAACGCATACACTAGTCTACTCCGGAGTATCGATGCCCTGTCTCGATAGTCCTATGACTAGGGACCTGTATAAGGATGTGCTTATAGATTACCCAGCCCCCACAAGTGTGACTGCCATCACAACGCTGGTAATCAAGCAAAGATCCTAAGGGCTCTACTAATATGTATAAGCGATATGCTAAAAGAAACACATGCACATATTAAAGTAGAAACAAACCAAGTAGCATACTACCATTTTGAGCAAGATTGTCTATACAACTATGAATATCCCAAGCTTCCATTAAGTAATATACAAACTAGTATGATACAGTAATGGCCTCTAGGGCATATATACTAACAATCTCCCACTTGCACTAAGGCCATGTACTGGCGTATCGAAGACCTATCATCTCGATCAGCCGCTCGAACTGTGTCTGGGGTAAGGCCTTCGTGAGTGGATCTGCAGTGTTATCTTCTGAATTTACTCTCTTCACTTCGATCTCCCGGTAATCTACGATCTCCCCAATCAGGTGGTACCGCCTCAAAATGTGCCTGGACTTCTGATGGGACCTGGGTTCCTTCGCCAAAGCTATAGCGCCGTTGTTGTCACAATACAGCGGTATTGGATCAACAATGGTAGGAACCACCTGAAGCTCCATGAGGAACTTCTTCATCCAGATAGCTTCCTTTACGGCATCGCAAGCAGCTATGTACTCTGCTTCCATAGTTGAGTCAGCAACGGTTTCCTGCTTTGAAATCTTCCAGGAAACCGCCCCTCCATTAAGGGTAAAGACATAACCCGACATGGACATGGAGTCATCCTTGTCACTCTGGAAGCTGGAGTTAGCAAAGGCCTCGATCTGGAGGTCTTTTCCACCATACACCAAGAGCATTTCCTTAGTCCTTCTTAGGTACTTTAGAATGTTCTTTACTGATATCCAGTGTTTCTCCCCTGGGTCCGACTGACAATGGCTTACAACGCTCAATGCGTATGCTACATCTGGTCTGGTACATAACATCGCATACATTATAGAGCCTACAGCAGATGCGTAGGGTATAGATGACATGCGAGCCCTTTCCAAATCAGTCTTGGGAGACATCTATTTGGAGAGGGCGATTCCGTGACAAGTCGGTAGATTACCGCGCTTGGAATCTTCCATACTAAATCGTTTCAGTATGGTGTCGATGTACCTGGACTGTGAAAGTCCCAACATCCTCTTAGATCTATCACGATAGATCTGGATCCCCAGAATGTAGTTGGCATCGCCTAGGTCCTTCATGGAGAACCTCTGTGACAAGAATCCTTTGACTGACTGTAGCATAGGAATATCATTTCCTATTAGGAGAATGTCATCCATGTACAAGACGAGGAATACCACAGTTCTCCCTACAATCTTACTGTAAATGCATGGTTCATCTGGGTTTTTGATAAAGTCGAATTCTTTGACAGTATCATCAAAGCAGATGTTCCAACTCCGCGATACCTGCTTCAGTCCATAGATGGACTTGAGCAACTTGCACACCTTCCCGCTGCTCCCACTCTGAATGAAACCCTCTGGCTGGTCCATATAGACACACTCCTCTAAATTTCCATTTAGAAAAGCGGTCTCTACGTCCATCTGCTAAATCTCATAATCGTGGAAGGCAGCAATGGCAAGAAGGATCCGAATGGATTTTAGCATAGCCATTAGAGAAAAGGTCTCGTCATAATCCAAACCAGGTCTTTGACGAAAACCCTTTGCAACTAGCCTAGGTTTATAGGTTTCAACCTGCCCATCTACATCAATCTTCTTTCTGAAGATCCATTTGCGGCCTACGGGTTTTACCCCTTCTGGAGGAAAGTCCAAAGTCCAAACTTTGTTGGTGTACATGGACTCCATCTCGGTCCGCATTGCATCCAGCCATTTTACTGAGTCACCGCTCTGAATGGCTTACTGGAAGCTAGTAGGCTCATCATAATCAATGACGCAATCCTCTCTATCCCCATTTATAAGAAAACCGTAGTATCTCTAGGGCGGATGAGACTGTCTACTACTCCTGCGGAGCGGCGCAGGGATGTCCGGTTCTCCTGAAACTTCTGGTTCTACCAAGGTTTCAGTAATAGCTTATGGTTCTGGAATTTCTCCCAGTTCTATTGCGCTCCCACTTATCTGACTTTCTAAAAATTCAATTTCCAAGAAGTGGGCATGCTGAGAAACAAAAACCTTTTGTTCCTCTGCGGAATAGAAAAGATACCCCCTGGAGTTCTTTGGGTATCCCACAAACTTACACGGTACTGAACGTGCCATGAGCTTGTCTGCATGCTGCTTCTTTACAAAAGCTGGACATCCCCATGTCTTAAGATACTTAAGACAGGGTTTCTTCCCACTCTACATCTGATATGGGGTGGTAGGCACAGTCTTTGTTGGAGCCTTGTTCAAGAGATATACAGCTGTTTCTAATGCATAACCCCAGAAAGATCGCGGTAACTCAGCCTTACTCATCATAGAACGAACCATATCCAATAGGGTTCGATTCCTCCTTTCAGATACACCGTTGTGTTGTGGTGTGTATGGAGGAGTAAGCTGAGAAAGAATTCCATTCTCTTTTAAGTAGTCCAGAAACGCGGCACTCAAGTATTCACCACCTCGATCAGATTTCAGTGTCTTTATACTCTTGCCTGTTTGTTTTTCAACTTCATTCTTGTATTCCTGAAATTTCTCAAAGGCCTCGGATTTATGCTTCATTAGGAAGACATGTCCATACCTAGAGAAATCATCCGTAAAAGTAATGAAGTATGAATAACCACTTCACGCATGTGTAGACATTGGACCACACACATCACTGTGTATGAGTCCCAAGAGCTCGCTCGCTCTTTCTCTGTGTCCAGTGAACGGAGTTTTTGTCATCTTTCCCATGAGACAAGATTCACAAGTGGCATAAGACTGATACTCGAACGGGTTCAAGTATCTCTCTTTATGTAACTTTGTTAATCGTGTCTCATTAATGTGACCCAGTCTACAATGCCATAAGAAAGCCTGATTTCTTTCCGGAGACTTTCTTTTAAGTGTGT
Organism: Agapanthus africanus; assembly: GCA_030015575.1. NCBI lineage: Eukaryota > Viridiplantae > Streptophyta > Magnoliopsida > Asparagales > Amaryllidaceae > Agapanthus > Agapanthus africanus. Next base: position 300,027,630 of record CM057343.1, on the reverse strand, counting down.
TCTGGGCACTGAAAATCTGAGCTTGATTTAATACGTATATCCCGTTTTCTAATGTACCTGACCCAATCAGAACTTGATTTAGGTAGATGTGGACCACATCGCTTACAAAAGTAAAATCACATCCTTCCTTAGAAAGAAAGGATACAGATATGATATTACAAGTCGCACCAGGTACAAACAAACAGTTACGCAGAATCAATATCTGCCCAGTTGACAGTCCAAGATGATATTCCCCTACGGATTCAGCGTCCATGCTCATTCCGTTAGCAACCCTGAGAGTCATATCACCTTTCCTGATTACCCTAATGTTTCTCAGAGCCTGTAATGAATTACAGATGTGAGATCCTGATCCGGTATACAATATCCAGGATGTTGGGTTAACTGACATACAGTTCTCTACTACAAACACACCCGAAGCCGAAGCCACAACATGCTTCGAATTCTGGCTACTGGCTTTGCTAGCCCTGCAATCCTTCTACCAATGTTCATTCCCGTAACAATAGGAACGTCCCTCTTTTACTACATTCAGTCCCGAAACTTTTGCTCTTCCCTTTCCTTCTACTTCCCTGGTTTCCTTCAGGGTAGAAGGTAGAGACTGTAGAATCAAGTCAGCATCTGACCCGTTCTTCAACGTGGTCTTCAGGTCCATAAGCACAAAATAGCTGGTCTCTGTAAGGACGTTGCCCCTTACAGATGACCCGATAGCCAACTGTAAGTCCACGTTGCGACCCCCGGTTCTTACGGGGAGGCGGAAACGGTATAAAATCAAAATTTTGACGCAAGAGGCAACATGGACTAAGCAAGGTCGGGATCTTTACCTAAACTAAAACTAGCAAACTAAGCTAAAGATATTTAGCTACTCGGATGAAGATGGTTATACCTAAACTTGAACTCCTTCTCTTCAAGCTCCGATGGTGGTTCGATGGCTCCTTCTCGTTGTCTCCGTACGCCGAAGATAGATCCACTTGAAAGCTCCGACCTTTAGCTCCTTCTTCGTTCTTTGAAGAAACTAGTTCACTTGGTTTGCTAAACCTAGTGAACTAGAATGAGTAGAGATGATTTAGAATGGGATTTTATCTATGGTTCTTGATTCTCAACTCATGAGACAAGAGAACCATAGATCAAGAGAGGGAGCAAGAGGTTGAGGGTGAGAGCAAGAGGAGAGCTCAAGAACAAGAGAGAGAATGAGCAAGAAAGAATGAGGCTCTCTTTTCTCTCTCACCCTCTCATAATCCAAAGTGATCATAACTCATCATATCAAAAAAGTCTTATGTGATGGTTAGAAACAACCATAACCTTATCATGTCATGCACTCATTTTACTCAAATGAGCAAGCAAGAAAAAGTCTTTGGCATGAAATGATAACCATGGTTATCATGATGGTCAACTAGTCAAGCCTAGTCAACCGGTCAACAAGTCAACAAAAGTCAACAAGTCAACAAAGTCAACAAGTCAACAAAAGTCAACAAGTCAACAACCATATCACCATAATACTTAATTAATATAATAGTTAATCACATATCATATTCTCATTAGGGTTGAGCAAAAAGTCAAAAAGTCAACGGTCAACTGTCAACAACCCTAATGAGAATCCGCTGTCTGTGCCTCCCTGTCAACTGTGCATACACACCCGCATCCGCGTTCCGAGGAACACGAATGCAAACTGGATAAATCCAATCCCATAAGGTACACTAGGATCTGGCTTAAACCAAAGCCCGCTAGTGTAAACTGTCCGGACAATGTACGTGCACAAGTGCACGGATGTGACCGAACCCTGTCGCAAAACCATGCGACCTGTCGCAATACCATGCGACCACTACTCTTTTGCCTAAAGGCGAAAAGCTTTCTGTGTGGGACTCTAATGTTAGGTCCACGTTACCTCTCCCGGTACTTTCGGGGTTGCGGAAACGGTAAATCAAAAATTTTTCTAAGCTTTGTAACATGGACCGTAAAAGCCGGATCTTTACTAAACTATAAACTAGCAACCTAACAAGAGATGTATCTACTCGGTTAGGGGTTATACCTCAACTTGAATTCCTTCACTTCTAGTTGTTGTTCTTCTATGATGTTCTTCTCTTCTTGTTGTTCTTTTCATGGCTTGCTCAAAGGTTGATCCGGACTTCGGTCACCTCCGCGGCCTCCTTGAGTCGAAGACGATCCACCCGAGAGATGTACGCCGAGCTCCACCTCAAGCCGAGGTAACTAGGGCAAGGAGATTGCTAATCTAGAAGCTCTAGGTTGTGTAGAGAGGATGTATGGATGTGTTTGTCAAGTGAAAACCTTTTTCTCTCAACACATGAGATCAAAGGAGAAAACAAGAGGAGGAAGAAGAAGGAGGTTTTTAGCAACCATGGAGCTTCTCTTTTCAAGAGAGAGAAAGAGAATGAAATTATGATAAGCTTAACCAAGAGAAAAGCTAACCATGGTTGCAATAATGCAAAAACCACATCATTACTAATTCCATCAAGATAAAGTTGATGGCTACAATTGAAATGACCATTATCATAATCCAAAAGAAAATGGAAAATAAAAAGAAGAGTGTGGAATCCTCTTGAAAGTCAATGGTCAACTCGGTCAACCGGTCAACAAAGTCAAGAGGGGTCAACGGGGTCAAATGGTCAATGCAATTAGCCATCATAAGATTATCACTAATAGGATTAGTAAATGATGTCCGCTGCTCATAATGGTTTTGACCAAACGAACTGTCAAAACCCTAATGAGCCTGCCACATAATGGTTTTGGCCGAACCAACTGCCAAAACCCTAATGAGGCACCTCCTCCTTCATCGCTCCAGAAAACTGTGCATACACACCTGCATCCGTATTCCGTAGAATGCGGATGCACAGAAGACAAAACAAATCCATCCATGCAATACCAGGATCCGGCTTAAACCAAAGCCCACTAGTATTGCCTGCCCGAACACCATACGCACACAAGTGTACGTAAGTGATCGCAGCCCTGCCGTAAAACCATACGGCCTCTACACGTTTCGCTCAGTGCAGGGAAACTCTCTGTGTGGGACTCTAAAGACTCGACACTACGCTGGCAGTGGGTTTAACCACAGACCGCAAGCGGCACTAGCTGTACGTAACGGTCCCCAGGTAGATGTCGATAAGAAGGCCGATGAGGTACACCCATCCGAACTCCTACTGAGCCTGTATGTGACAATCTCCGTACAGTCCGGTCTGTTCGTCTGATACATCGCATGGCGGGCCTAGGGGGGCGGTAAACGTCAGTCCCCTAATAGTGGTACAAGTCGTGTCGGAGTGAAGCCCAATACACCCTGAGATAACACTGGAAACCTACCAGTATATCTCGCTTGCCCTGGCCAGGGACTACTCGTGTAATGGCTCTCCTAGACACAGCGCGATGTCAACCCCCAATACCGGGAGAGACGAATCCTGTCTAACCGTCACTGCCTCCAAGTGCTTCGGGACTGCTCCCAACTACTACCTGTTTGCATGACTCAGTAGAGCCGTGGTAGGGTAGTAATCAAAGAACAGTGGGAACACACTCGAGGCGAAGTGACAGTGTCAAGTCAGCGGACTAAGCTGTACTCATGTCACCTGGGAACTGATAACTGACGAAAGGTATAATACCAACCATCAGTTCCCGACGAGTCCTGTCCAGTGTACTCGTAACCTAACGAGCACCCGCATACTATCTCAAGTACGACGTACTGACGGCTGTGGGACAGACCGTCTCCCGTGCTGGGATGAGAAGCGCATACGCTAGTCTACTCTGGAGTATCGATGCCCTATCTCGATACTCCCACGACTAGGGACGTGTATAAGGATGTGCTTGTAGATTACCCAGCCCCCACGAGTGTGATCGCCATCACAACGCCGGTAATCAAGCAAAGATCCTAAGGGCTCTACTAATGCGTATAGGTGATAAATAAACACACATGTACACATTAAAGCAGAGACAAACCAAGTAGCAAACTACTATATTGAGCAAGATTGTCTGTACAACTGTGAATATCCCAAGCTTCCATCAAGTAATATACATACTAGTATGATACAGTAATGGCCTCTAGGGCATATACACCAACAATCTCCCACTTGCACTAAGGCCATGTACTGGCGTATCGAAGACCTATCATCTCGATCAGCCGCTCGAACTGAGTCTGGGGTAAAGCCTTCGTGAATGGGTCCGCAGTGTTGTCCTTTGTGTCCACTCTCCGCACCTCGATCTCCTGTCGATCAATGATCTCCCTGATCAGGTGATACCGCCTTAAGATGTGCCTGGATTTCTGATGGGACCTTGGTTCCTTTGCTAAAGCTATAGCCCCATTGTTATCGCAATACAAAGGTATTGGGTCAACAATGGACGGAACCACCTGAAGTTCACTAATGAACTTCTTAATCCAGACCGCTTCTTTTGCGGCATCGCTTGCAGCAATGTATTCAGCCTCCATCGTCGAGTCTGCGACGGTATCCTGCTTGGAACTCCTCCAACATACCGCCCCTCCGTTGAGGGTAAACACAAAACCCGAGACGGACTTGCTATCATCTTTGTCACTCTGGAAGCTTGAATCGGTGAAGGACTCGACCCTAAGGTCTCCATTACCGTAAACCAGGAACATCTCCTTAGTCCTTCTCAGGTACTTGAGAATGTTCTTCACTGCTGTCCAGTGGTCCTCCCCTGGGTCCGACTGATACCGGCTCACCGTGCTCAACGCGTAAGCTACATCTGGTCTTGTACATAGCATCGCATACATTATAGATCCTACCGCCGAAGCGTAGGGTATAGTGCTCATGCGAACCCTCTCCTCGTCAGTCTTAGGAGACATCTTCTTGGAGAGGGTAATTCCGTGCAATGCGGGTATGTTACCGCGCTTGGAATCCTCCATACTAAATCTCTTTAGTACGGTCTCTATGTACCTGGACTGCGAAAGTCCCAATAGTTTCTTGGATCTATCTCTATAGATCTTGATCCCCAGAATGTACGAGGCATCACCCAGGTCCTTCATGGAGAACCTTTGTGACAAAAACAGCTTGACCGATTGTAGCATAGGAATGTCATTTCCTATTAGAAGAATGTCGTCCACGTACAAGACTAGGAATACGACAGTTCGTCCTACAATCTTCTTATAAACACAGGGTTCATCTTCGTTCTTGATGAAATCAAATTCTTTGATTGCCTCATCAAAACAGATGTTCCAGCTCCGCGATGCCTGCTTTAATCCATAAATGGATTTAAGCAACTTGCACACCTTTCCGCTGCTCCCACTGTCTACGAAACCTTCTGGTTGATCCATGTAAACGCACTCTTCCAAACAACCGTTTAGGAAAGCCGTCTTCACATCCATCTGCCAGATTTCATAGTCATGGAAGGCAGCAATGGCAAGTAAGATCCGAATGGATTTGAGCATAGCCACCGGAGAAAAAGTCTCGTCATAGTCCAAACCAGGTCTTTGACGGAAACCTTTTGCAACGAGTCTAGCTTTATAGGTTTCCACCTGCCCATCTACACCAAGTTTCCTTTTGTAGATCCATTTGCATCCAACGGGTTTTACCCCAGATGGAGCAATATCCAAGGTCCACACTTTATTGGCGTACATGGACTCCATTTCGGATTGCATTGCTTCCTGCCACTTATCAGAGTCCCTACTGATAATGGCCTGCCTGAAACTGGTAGGGTCATCTTCTTCCAAGATGCAATCCTCTCGATCCCCGTCTATGAGAAAACCGTAGTATCTCTCGGGCGGATGAGAAATCCTACCAGATCTGCGGAGTGGCTGAGGTTCGTTTGGGGTTATTGAATCTAGCGGTTCCTCCAAATTTTCTGTTAAAGCTTGTGTTTCTGGAATTTCATCCAGTTCTACCGTGCTGCTACTAATGTTTTTAACAAGAAATTCTTTTTCTAAAAATGTGGCATTTCTTGAAACAATTATCTTCTGTTCCTCTGCATGGTAGAATAGATACCCACTTGAATCTTTTGGGTATCCCACAAACTTACACAAGACAGCCCGTGCCTCAAGTTTGTCTGGGTTCTGCTTTTTGACATAAGCTGGGCAACCCCAAATCTTAATACGTTTAAGATACAAACTTTTACCACTCCATATTTCATACGGAGTCTTAGGCACGGATTTGGATGGAACTTGATTCAATAGATGTGCTGCAGTTTGAAGTGCATATCCCCAGAATGAAAGAGGTAACTCAGCACTACTCATCATGGAGCGAACCATATCCAGTAGGGTACGATTCCTCCGCTCCGATACACCGTTGTGCTGTGGTGTATAAGGAGGAGTAAGCTGAGAGAGAATACCATTCTCTTTTAAGTAATCTAGGAATTCCGTGCTTAAGTACTCCCCTCCCCTGTCAGACCGGAGGATCTTGATACTTTTGCCTGTCTGGTTCTCTACTTCCTTTCTGAATTCCTTGAATTTCTCAAAAGCTTCAGATTTGTGTTTCAATAGATACACATATCCGAACCTAGAGAGATCGTCAGTGAATGTGATGAAGTACGAGAACCCACCCCTTGCATGTATAGACATCGGACCACATACATCACTGTGTATGAGTCCCAAGAGCTCTCTTGCTCTTTCTCCATGTCCGGTGAACGGAGATTTGGTCATCTTCCCTTTGAGACAAGACTGACAAGTTTCATAAGATGAAAACTCGAACGTATTCAAGAGTCCATCTTTATGCAACTTACTCAGTCTTTTCTCTCCGATATGACCAAGCCTACAATGCCACAAGTAGGATTCATTCGTATCTGAATTCTTCCTCTTGCGTGTGTTTTGTATATTGAGAACTGTATTCTGATTTAGAACGTAGATACCATTACACAGTGTACCCTCTGCAACCAGTACCTTATGAAGGTAAATGTTCATGATATTCTTTTCAAGAACAAAGTCATATCCATCTTTATCGAGTAAAGAAACTGATATGATGTTGCAAACCATGGAGGGTACATAGTAGCAATCGTTCAAAATCATAGTCTTGCCATTAGGCAATACTAGGTGATATTCACCGACGGCTGCCGCATTAACTTGTGCTCCGTTCGCTACTCTGAGCGACATATCACCCGGTGCAACTTTCCTACTTTTTCTCAGTCCCTGCAATAAATTACAGATATGAGATCCTGATCCGGTATCAAGTACCCAGGAGGTAGGGCTGACCGTAAAACAGTTCTCAATTACAAGAACACCTGAAGTAGATGCAAAACCATGCTTCTTCTTCAACTGGGTATCCTGGAAATCCATACTTTCCTCTTTCCCATTCTCATACTCATGACTGTTGTCACAAGTTAGAGCTGAACCAACTTTCCCCAGTCCCGAATGAGAATTCGGATCGGTCAAGCGATACATTTTATTATCTTGATTAGGGCGTGAAAAGGTTGCTGCCTGGAGAGAGAGAAAAGAAACACTCAGCGTATGCTCTTGCAAGATTAGATTGGTTTATTAATTTATCTAACCAGGATGTCTCCCACTGTTTACTCAAATTCTTCTTAAAACCTTTTAAAAGAAGAACTAGCCGGGTTTTAATTCACGTCACAATACTTGCTTAACCTTTCAGCCAGGCTAGTGTCGGTACTTCGAGGGAGGTTTTCCAACGCTTTCGCGAAGTTCCTTAATTAAATAACCTCTTTTCCCTGGGGGCGTAACCCCGCTAACACCTTTCTAGACACCTACTAGGTTTATAGCATTGATCGTTAAGTGAAATAATCTCCCGAGGGTAAACCAACTCATCAGTGGGATCGGGATCCAACTGTCATTGTGTGATAACCTAGATGGAATCCACTCTAGTCACCACACTCCAGAAGGTATGCTAAATCTGCAAGTTTCAGTTCTTTTGAAACTCCCGATGTGGTTTTTTTGCCCCTAGGACCCAAGTGATCTTGACACAGTCAACAAATCAAAAGGTCCTAGTCAAGTTCATCCCGTCATTATCTTGATTGCATTAAACCCACCGGCATAACCCTTGACACAGTCAACAAGGTTCTACAAATGTCCTAACCAATCACTTTGTATCCAGCAAATAAGCTACACTTAGCTACCATTCACTGCGCCTTGACACAGTCAACAAACGCAGCACGAATACTAAGTATAACTTATAAGAAACGACGGAGGGCTACGGCTGGGTTTTTGGCGAAAAACCCGTTAACGTAATGAACTTGATATCGTTGAAGGAACGTGATACATCCTTTTGAAAAACATAGTGGCGAAAACTTTTGCTAAAGAGGTCACTCCCTGTGAAGGGATCTCGGCTCTTTCCTCGTCGAGTGAGGTGCTGGGCATTCGTAAGACGAATACCTCGATGCAAAGCAAGAATAATCGACTATGGTGAAGTTATTACCCTGACGCAAACCTTTTGTCCAAGGGGTCACTCCCGATGAGGGGATCTCGGCCCTTGCCTCGTCGACTGAGGTGCTGGGCATTCATAACCGAATACCTCGATGCAAAACAAAAAGATGAACGTCCTTGCAATAACAGCTTTTTGAAAAATTGTTCCAACAACGTCTTTTAGGTTTATTTTCTTGCATTAGTTCTTTTAATGCGTCCCATCATTTAAATCCTACCATTGCAGAAAACAACCAAAATATGACGTACGCTTATGCCATTCGCATTCGCCACGGGGCCCCGTCATCACCCGTTAGGTTACTTAACTAACGACAGAGCGGGGGCTGGGCTAGCGCGGCTGTAAAACATAAGCAACGCCTAAATAGTTATTATATATAGCAATATAGCAATGATAGCCAATCCAGATCACAGATGAACACTTTGGATATACTAGGAATCCGCAATTCGTTCGAGCCTGCAACGAAAAACGGATTACACGGTCGCGATGAATAGCCAATACCCCACCCAAGACCCCTACGGGTGCGGCAAACTACCCGCCAAGTACCCGAAGCGAAGCAACCTCCCTCAATGCCATGAGTAGGCCACTCGGCACTTCGAGCTACCCGGTAGTTTGTGCACCCCTCCATGGGTCTATCCTAGGAGCAAAAACAGTAAAAAGAATTATACAATGACGGCTACAACCCCGACCCGGTTGTGCGGCCAAACAAATAATATTACATCAATTTACAAATTTATTACATGAATGAAAGAAAAAGAAACTCTCATCTCACATCCAACCCGGCTATTCATCCGCGACAATCCAACGAGTTCATATACACAAACCATCAACAACAATCACAGATCACAGATATGTATAACCCCGACTAATCGACATATAGCGATTAGCCGACGTTCAATACATAAGAACATCACAGATATAACCTCTATAGTCAAAGTATATTGAAGTTCGGAAAAAAATACGGAATTATAGGCCCCCAAAAACAAATTTGTGTTCTGGAAAATCTGGGCACATATAATATATCTGAAAAATCCTAAAACCATGTCAGAAACACACTGCACCAAAAATGAGACAGCAACTCTACCAGAGAGCGGCGCTTCCGCGGCAATAGCAAGCTATTGCCGTGGAAGCGCGGCCGATCTGGTGAGTTACTGTGTCGTTTTTGGTGGGTTTCTTCTAAAAAGCCTGAGATGATTTTTGGGATATAACAAATTTTGTTTTGACCAGAAAAAGTTTTAACAGAAACTCAGATTTTTTATAACTTGGTTTTTTTTTTTCGACTTTTCCGTTTCGAACTTCGATACACTTTACTACCAAGCTAGTTTATGTTTAGTTAGGCTCTGATACCACTGTTAGGTCCACGTTACCTCTCCCGGTACTTTCGGGGTTGCGGAAACGGTAAATCAAAAAATTTTCTAAGCTTTGTAACATGGACCGTAAAAGCCGGATCTTTACTAAACTATAAACTAGCAACCTAACAAGAGATGTATCTACTCGGTTAGGGGTTATACCTCAACTTGAATTCCTTCACTTCTAGTTGTTGTTCTTCTATGATGTTCTTCTCTTCTTGTTGTTCTTTTCATGGCTTGCTCAAAGGTTGATCCGGACTTCGGTCACCTCCGCGGCCTCCTTGAGTCGAAGACGATCCACCCGAGAGATGTACGCCGAGCTCCACCTCAAGCCGAGGTAACTAGGGCAAGGAGATTTCTAATCTAGAAGCTCTAGGTTGTGTAGAGAGGATGTATGGATGTGTTTGTCAAGTGAAAACCTTTTTCTCTCAACACATGAGATCAAAGGAGAAAACAAGAGGAGGAAGAAGAAGGAGGTTTTTAGCAACCATGAAGCTTCTCTTTTCAAGAGAGAGAAAGAGAATGAAATTATGATAAGCTTAACCAAGAGAAAAGCTAACCATGGTTGCAATAATGCAAAAACCACATCATTACTAATTCCATCAAGATAAAGTTGATGGCTACAATTGAAATGACCATTATCATAATCCAAAAGAAAATGGAAAATAAAAAGAAGAGTGTGGAATCCTCTTGAAAGTCAATGGTCAACTCGGTCAACCGGTCAACAAAGTCAAGAGGGGTCAACGGGGTCAAATGGTCAATGCAATTAGCCATCATAAGATTATCACTAATAGGATTAGTAAATGATGTCCGCTGCTCATAATGGTTTTGACCAAACGAACTGTCAAAACCCTAATGAGCCTGCCACATAATGGTTTTGGCCGAACCAACTGCCAAAACCCTAATGAGGCACCTCCTCCTTCATCGCTCCAGAAAACTGTGCATACACACCTGCAACCGTATTCCGTAGAATGCGGATGCACAGAAGACAAAACAAATCCATCCATGCAATACCAGGATCCGGCTTAAACCAAAGCCCACTAGTATTGCCTGCCCGAACACCATACGCACACAAGTGTACGTAAGTGATCGCAGCCCTGCCGTAAAACCATACGGCCTCTACACGTTTCGCTCAGTGCAGGGAAACTCTCTGTGTGGGACTCTAAAGACTCGACACTACGCTGGCAGTGGGTTTAACCACAGACCGCAAGCGGCACTAGCTGTACGTAACGGTCCCCAGGTAGATGTCGATAAGAAGGCCGATGAGGTACACCCATCCGAACTCCTACTGAGCCTGTATGTGACAATCTCCGTACAGTCCGGTCTGTTCGTCTGATACATCGCATGGCGGGCCTAGGGGGGCGGTAAACGTCAGTCCCCTAATAGCGGTACAAGTCGTGTCGGAGTGAAGCCCAATACACCCTGAGATAACACTGGAAACCTACCAGTATATCTCGCTTGCCCTGGCCAGGGACTACTCGTGTAATGGCTCTCCTAGACACAGCGCGATGTCAACCCCCAATACCGGGAGAGACGAATCCTGTCTAACCGTCACTGCCTCCAAGTGCTTCGGGACTGCTCCCAACTACTACCTGTTTGCACGACTCAGTAGAGCCGTGGTAGGGTAGTAATCAAAGAACAGTGGGAACACACTCGAGGCGAAGTGACAGTGTCAAGTCAGCGGACTAAGCTGTACTCATGTCACCTGGGAACTGATAACTGACGAAAGGTATAATACCAACCATCAGTTCCCGACGAGTCCTGTCCAGTGTACTCGTAACCTAACGAGCACCCGCATACTATCTCAAGTACGACGTACTGACGGCTGTGGGACAGACCGTCTCCCGTGCTGGGATGAGAAGCGCATACTCTAGTCTACTCTGGAGTATCGATGCCCTATCTCGATACTCCCACGACTAGGGACGTGTATAAGGATGTGCTTGTAGATTACCCAGCCCCCACGAGTGTGATCGCCATCACAACGCCGGTAATCAAGCAAAGATCCTAAGGGCTCTACTAATGCGTATAGGTGATAAATAAACACACATGTACACATTAAAGCAGAGACAAACCAAGTAGCAAACTACTATATTGAGCAAGATTGTCTGTACAACTGTGAATATCCCAAGCTTCCATCAAGTAATATACATACTAGTATGATACAGTAATGGCCTCTAGGGCATATACACCAACATCTAAAGACTCGACACTACGCTGGCAGTGGGTTTAACCACAGACCGCAAGCGGCACTAGCTGTGCGTAACGGTCCCCAGGTAATGCCGACAAGAAGACCGACGAGGCGAAACCCATCTGAACTCCTACTGAGCCTGAGTGTGACATTCTCCGTACAGTCCGGTCTGTTCGTTTGATACATCGCATGGCGGGCCTAGGGGGCGGTAAACGTCAGTCCCCCAATAGCGGTACAAGTCGTGCCGGAGCGAAGCCCAAAACACCCTGAGATAACACTGGAAACCTACCAGTATATCTCGTTTGCCCTGGCCAGGGACTACTCGTGTAATGGCTCTCCTAGACACAGCGCGATGTCAACCCCCAATACCGGGAGAGACGAATCCTGTCTAACCGTTACTGCCTCCAAGTGCTTCGGGACTGCACCCAACCACTACCTGTTTGCACGACTCCTTTGAGCCGTGGTAGGGTAGTGATCAAAGTACAGTGGGAACACACTCGAGGCGGAGTGACAGTGTCAAGTCAGCGGACTAAGCTGCACTCATGTCACCTGGGAACTGATAACTGACGATAGGTTTAATACCAACTAGTCAGTTCCCGACGAGTCCTATCCAGTGTACCCGTAACCTAACGAGCACCCGCATACTATCTCAAGTACGACGTACTGACGGCTGTGGGACAGACCGTCTCCCACACTGGGATGAGAAGCGCATGCGCTGGTCTACTCCGGAGTATCGATGCCCTGTCTCGATAGTCCTGCGACCAGGGACATGCATAAGGATGTGCTTATAGATTACCCAGCCCCACTAGTGTGACGGCCATCACATTGCTGGTAATCAAGCAAAGATCCTAAGGGCTCTACTAATGTGTATAGGCGATATACAAAAATAAACACATGTACACATTGAAGTAGAAACAAACCAAGTAGCATACTACTATTTTGAGCAAGATTGTATATACAAGGTGAATATCCCAAGCATCCATTAAGTAATATACAAACCAGTATGATACAGTAATGGCCTCTAGGGCATATACACTAACAATCTCCCACTTGCACTAAGGCCATGTACTGGCGTATCGAAGACCTATCATCTCGATTAGCCGCTCGAACTGAGTCTGGGGCAGGGCCTTGGTGAATGGATCAGCAGTGTTATCTTCTGAAGCGACTCTCCGAACCTCGATCTCCTGGCGATCTACGATCTCCCTGATCAGGTGATACCGCCTTAAGATGTGCCTGGATCTCTGATGGGACCTGGGTTCCTTCGCTAAAGCTATAGCCCCGTTATTGTCGCAATACAGAGGTATTGGATCAACAATGGACGGAACCACCTGAAGTTCTTTCAAGAACTTCCTCATTCAGACAGCTTCTTTTGCGGCATCAGATGCAGCGATGTATTCCGCTTCCATCGTCGAGTCTGCAACGGTTTCCTGTTTGGAACTCTTCCAACACACCGCCCCTCCATTGAGGGTAAAGACAAAACCCGACATGGACTTGGAATCATCCTTGTCACTCTGGAAGCTGGAGTCAGCAAAGGCCTCGATCTGGAGGTCTTTTCCGCCATACACCAAGAACATCTCCTTAGTCCTTCTCAGGTACTTGAGAATGTTCTTTACCGCTATCCAGTGTTTCTCCCCAGGGTTAGACTGATACCGGCTTACCACACTCAGTGCATAAGCTACATCCGGTCTGGTACACAACATCGCATACATTATAGAGCCTACCGCAGAAGCGTAGGGTATAATAGACATGCGATCCCTCTCCAAATCAGTCTTGGGAGACATCTCTTTAGAGAGGGTGATCCCGTGACAAGCCGGTAGGTTACCGCGCTTGGAATCTTCCATACTGAATCTTTTCAGCACGGTGTCGATGTACCTGGACTGAGAAAGTCCTAATATCCTCTTGGATCTGTCACGGTAGATCCGGATACCCAGAATGTATGAGGCATCACCCAGGTCTTTCATGGAGAACCTGTGTGACAAGAACCCCTTGACAGATTGTAGCATAGGAATGTCATTTCCTATTAAGAGAATGTCATCCACGTATAAAACGAGGAATACTACAGTTCTCGCTACAAATCTACTATAGATGCATGGTTCATCTGGATTTTTGATAAAGCCAAATTCTTTGACCGTCTCATCAAAGCAGATGTTCCAACTCCGCGATGCCTGCTTTAGTCCATAGATGGACTTAAGCAACTTGCACACCTTTCCGCTGCTCCCACTCTGAATGAAACCCTCTGGCTGGTCCATATAGACACACTCCTCTAAATTTCCATTTAGAAAAGCTGTCTTTACGTCCATTTGCCAGATCTCATAATCGTGGAAGGCAGCAATGGCAAGAAGGATCCGAATGGATTTCAGCATGGCTACTGGAGAAAAGGTTTCGTCGTAGTCCAAGCCAGGTCTTTGACGAAAACCCTTTGCTACCAGCCTAGCTTTATAGGTCTCAACCTGTCCATCTACACCAATCTTCCTTTTGAAGATCCACTTGCATCCTATGGGTTTTACCCCGTCTGGAGCAATGTCCAACGTCCATACCTTGTTGGTGTACATGGACTCCATTTCGGTCCGCATTGCATCCAGCCATTTCACTGAGTCAACGCTCTGAACGGCCTGCTGGAAGCTAGTAGGCTCATCATAATCTATGATGCAATCCTCTCTATCCCCGTCTATGAGAAAACCGTAGTATCTCTTGGGCGGATGAGACTGCCTACTACTCCTGCGGAGTGGCGCAGGAATGTCCTGTTCTGTTGAACCCTCTGGTTCCACTAAGCTTTCAGTAACAGTCTGTGGTTCTGGAACTTCTTCCAGTTCTATTGTGTTCCCACTTATCTAGGTTTCTAAAAACTCAGTTTCCAAGAAGCGGGCATGCTGAGAAACAAAGACCTTTTGCTCCTCAGCGGAATAGAAAAGATACCCCCTGGAGTTCCTTGGGTATCCCACAAACTTACACTGTACTGAACGTGCCTCAAGTTTGTCCGCATGCTGCTTTTTTACAAAAGCTGGACATCCCCATACCTTAAGATACTTAAGACAGGGTTTCTTCCCAGTCCACATCTCATATGGGGTGGTAGGCACAGTCTTGGTGGGAGCCTTGTTCAAGAGATACGCAGCTGCTTCTAGTGCATATCCCCAGAATGATCGCGGTAACTCAGCGTTACTCATCATGGACCGAACCATATCCAATAGGGTTCGGTTCCGTCTCTCCGATACACCGTTATGTTGCGGAGTGTATGGAGGAGTAAGCTGAGAGAGAATACCATTCTCTTTTAAGTAATTCAGGAATTCGGCACTTAAGTATTCTCCACCTCGATCCGATCTTAGAATCTTAATACTTTTGCCGGTCTGTTTCTCTACTTCATTCTTATACTCCTGGAATTTTCCAAAGGCCTCAGACTTATGTTTCATCAAGAAGACATAACCGTACCTTGAGAAGTCATCCGTAAAAGTAATGAAGTAAGAATGTCCGCTTCGGGCATGTGTAGACATTGGACCGCACACGTCACTGTGTACGAGTCCCAAGAGCTCGCTCGCTCTTACTCCTTGTCCAGTAAACGGAGTCTTTGTCATCTTTCCTTTGAGACAAGATTGACAAGTGGCATACGATTGATATTCGAACGCATTCAAATATCCTTCTGTATGTAACTTAGTCAACCTTCTCTCATTGATGTGACCCAATCTACAATGCCATAAGAAAGTCTGATTTAGTTCTGGAGACTTTCTTTTGTGTGTATTCTGGACGTTGAAAATCTGTGGTTGGTTTAACACGTATATACCATTACTCAATGTACCTGACCCAATCAAAACTTGATTAAGGTGAATGTTTACAACATTACTTACAAACGCAAATTCATAACCTTCTTTAGAAACTAAAGATACAGAAATGATATTACAAGTTGCGTTGGGTACAAAAAAGCAATTACGCAAAACCAAAACATGTCCATCTGACATTCCCAGGTGATAGTCCCCCACGGCTTTAGCATCCATGCTAGCTCCGTTTGCAACTCTGAGGGTCATGTCACCTGCCTTCAAAACCCTACGGTTTCTCAACGCCTGCAAAGAATTACAGATATGAGATCCTGATCCAGTATCCAATACCCAGGAAGTAGAGTTTATTGAAAGACAGTTTTCAATAACATACACACCTGAAGCTGAAGCTACAACCTGCTTCAATTCCTGTGTTCTGGCCTTCCAGGCCCTGCAATCATTCTTCCAGTGTCCTTTCTTATGACAATAGAAGCATTCTTCCTTATCCACAAGCTTCCCCGCTATCTTTGTTGCTTTACCTTTTCCCTTCGTATCCACTTTACTAACACCGCCCCTTGGTTTGGCGGGGGCTTTCTTCTTCTTTCCCTTGGCTTTCGCCTTGGACCTAGAAGAAGATGATCCTCCTACAAACAAAGTGGATGTATCCCTACTTTTCTGTAGGGTGCCCTCTGCGCTCCTCAGCAAGTTGAGGAGCTCTGATAGTTCAACCTCTTTTTCTTGTAGGTTGAAGTTCAGTATAAACTGGGCGTAAGTGGAAGGAAGGGACTGGAGAACTATATCCGTATATAGCTCACTCTCCAATGTGATCCCTAGGTCAGCGAGCTCCTCAATGAAGCCGATCATCTTTAGCACGTGCTCGGCTACTGATGATCCGACGGCCATTCTTGTCGAAAATAACTTTTTCGACGCTTCGTATCTTGCGATACGTGATTGCTCTCCATACAGTTCTTTTGTATGGAGCAATATGGACTCCATGTCCATATTCTCATGCCTCCTCTGATGTTCGTTGTCCATCGAGGCAAGCAGGAGGCACTTGGCCTTCGCGCTATCAATCTCCCAAGTCTTGCGGATTTCCTTATCCGCGACGCTGGAAGTTGGACCAGGGACAGGGGGAGCTTTGGTGGTAAGAAGATACCCCAGCTTGTCATAAGTGATTGCTATCTTGACATTCCTGAGCCAATCTTTGTAGTTTGGCCCTGTCAGTTTGTTTTTATCTAGGAGTAACTTAAGTCCAGTCATGTTGAATGGTCGCTGCAATTAGGAGAGAGAAGAAGAAACGCTCAGAATGATGCTCTTGCAAGTTTAGAGTGGTTTTTAGTTTGTCTAAACAGGATGGCTCCTACGGTTTCTCGAATCCCTCCTCAAACCATAAAGGAAGAATTAGTCAGGATCAATCCCACCGTACAATACTTGCTTAACCGTTCAGCCAGGCCGGTGTCGGTACTTCGAGGGAGGTTTTCCAACGCTTTCGCGAAGTTCCTTAATTAGAGAACCTCTTTTCCCTGGGGGCGAAGCCCCGCTAACACCTTTCTAGGCACCTACTAGGTTTATAGCATTGATCGTTAAGTGAGAAATTTCCCGAGGAGTAGCATATACTCACAGTAGGATCGGGATCCAAATATCATCGCGTGACGAAACTGAAGGAATCCTACCAGAATCATCACACTCCAAATGGTATGCAAATCTAGCAAGTTTCAGTACTTATGAAACTCCCGATGTGGATTTTTGCCCCATGCTCTTATGACCTTGACGAAGGTCAACAAATCATAAGTCACATGTCAAGTTCTGCCCGTCATTATCCAGGTTAATTTGAATCCACCCGTATATACCCTTGACGAAGGTCAACAAGGTAATGCGAATGTCCCAAACCAACGCATCTATCTATGCTACATATGAATACCCAATAGCTACCAATCACTATGCCTTGACGAAGGTCAACAAACACAGCTTGAATACTATTGAATATTCATACGAAACGACGGAGGGCTACGAATGGTTTTGGCAAAACCGTGAACGTAGTGAACTTGATTTGGTCGATGGAACGAGATAGCTTTTAAAAGGAGTGGCTCAAGCTCCGCATTTAAAAGTTGTTTTTGAAAAGAACCGAGTGGTTTTTCGAAAGTGTTCCAACGACTTTAACTTGGTTTATTATCTTGCATTAGTTCTTTTAATGCGTGATATTCTTGCATTAGTTCTTTTAATGCGTCCCATCATTTAATCCTACCATTGCAGAAAACAACCAAAATATGACGTACGCTTATGCCATTCGCATTCGCCACGGGGCCCCGTCATTACCCGTTAGGTTACTTAACTAACGACAGAGCGGGGGCTGGGCTAGCGCGTCTGTAAAACATAAGCAACGCCTAAATAATATGATATATAGATATACTGCAATGATAAACATTTCAGATCACAGATAAATGCATTGGATATACTAGCAATCTGTAATTTGTACGAGCCTGTAACAAAAACAGATAACACGGTCGCGGTGAATAGCCAAAACCCCACCCAAGACCCCTACGGGTGCGGCAAACTACCCGCCAAGTACCCGAAGCGTAGCAACCTCCCTCAACTCCATGAGTAGGCCACTCGACACTTCGGCATACCCGGTAGTTTGTGCACCCCTCCATGGGTCTATCCTAGGAGCAAAAACAGTAAAAAGAAATTATACAATGACGGCTACAACCCCTTCCCGGTTGTGCGGCCACACAAATAATTATTACATCAATTTACAGATTTACATGAATTGCAAGAAAAGAAAACTCTCGTCTCACAACCCCCGGCTATTCACCCGCGACAATCCAACATATTTATATACACATTCCAGCACATTACAGATCATGTATAACCCCGACCAATCGACTTATAGCGATTAGCCGACGTTCAATACATGCAAACATCACAGATATAACCATCATAGTCAAAGTGCAGTGAAGTTCGGAAAAAATACGGAATTATAGGACCCCAAAAGGAAATTTCTTTTCTGGAAAATCTGGGCACATATAATATATTTCAAAAATCCCAAAACCAACACAGACACACACTGCACGAAAAACGATGCACAGAAGACGACAAAGAGCGGCGCTTCCGCGGCGGATGCCTAGCTCGCGCGGCGGAAGTGCGGCGGTTTGGACGAATTACTGTATCGTTTTTCTTGGGTGTTCACACAAAACCCTGAGCCGAATTTACAAGTGTAAAGTTTTTCATTTTGAGCCAAAAAAATTTCAACATAAACTCAGGTTTTGTAAAAGTTAGGTTTTTGGATTTTTTTCGGTTCCGAACTTCGTTACACTTTACTACCAAGCTAGTTTAAGTTTAGTTAGGCTCTGATACCACTGTAAGTCCACGTTGCGACCCCCGGTTCTTACGGGGAGGCGGAAACGGTATAAAATCAAAATTTTAACGCAAGAGGCAACATGGACTAAGCAAGGTCGGGATCTTTACCTAAACTAAAACTAGCAAACTAAGCTAAAGATATTTAGCTACTCGGATGAAGATGGTTATACCTAAACTTGAACTCCTTCTCTTCAAGCTCCGATGGTGGTTCGATGGCTCCTTCTCGTTGTCTCCGTACGCCGAAGATAGATCCACTTGAAAGCTCCGACCTTTAGCTCCTTCTTCGTTCTTTGAAGAAACTAGTTCACTTGGTTTGCTAAACCTAGTGAACTAGAATGAGTAGAGATGATTTAGAATGGGATTTTATCTATGGTTCTTGATTCTCAACTCATGAGACAAGAGAACCATAGATCAAGAGAGGGAGCAAGAGGTTGAGGGTGAGAGCAAGAGGAGAGCTCAAGAACAAGAGAGAGAATGAGCAAGAAAGAATGAGGCTCTCTTTTCTCTCTCACCCTCTCATAATCCAAAGTGATCATAACTCATCATATCAAAAAAGTCTTATGTGATGGTTAGAAGCAACCATAACCTTATCATGTCATGCACTCATTTTACTCAAATGAGCAAGCAAGAAAAAGTCTTTGGCATGAAATGATAACCATGGTTATCATGATGGTCAACTAGTCAAGCCTAGTCAACCGGTCAACAAGTCAACAAAAGTCAACAAGTCAACAAAGTCAACAAGTCAACAAAAGTCAACAAGTCAACAACCATATCACCATAATACTTAATTAATATAATAGTTAATCACATATCATATTCTCATTAGGGTTGAGCAAAAAGTCAAAAAGTCAACGGTCAACTGTCAACAACCCTAATGAGAATCCGCTGTCTGTGCCTCCCTGTCAACTGTGCATACACACCCGCATCCGCGTTCCGAGGAACACGAATGCAAACTGGATAAATCCAATCCCATAAGGTACACTAGGATCTGGCTTAAACCAAAGCCCGCTAGTGTAAACTGTCCGGACACTGTACGTGCACAAGTGCACGGATGTGACCGAACCCTGTCGCAAAACCATGCGACCTGTCGCAATACCATGCGACCTCTACTCTTTTGCCTAAAGGCGAAAAGCTTTCTGTGTTGGACTCTAAAGACTTGACACTACGCTGGCAGTGGGTTTAACCACAGACCGCAAGCGGCACTAGCTGTGCGTAACGGTCCCCAGGTAATGCCGACAAGAAGACCGACGAGGCGAAACCCATCTGAACTCCTACTGAGCCTGAGTGTGACATTCTCCATACAGTCCGGTCTGTTCGTCTGATACATCGCATGGCGGGCCTAGGGGGCGGTAAACGTCAGTCCCCCAATAGCGGTACAAGTCGTGCCGGAGCGAAGCCCAAAACACCCTGAGATAACACTGGAAACCTACCAGTATATCTCGTTTGCCCTGGCAAGGGACTACTCGTGTAATGGCTCTCCTAGACACAGCGCGATGTCAACCCCCAATACCGGGAGAGACGAATCCTGTCTAACCGTCACTGCCTCCAAGTGCTTCGGGACTGCACCCAACCACTACCTGTTTGCACGACTCCTTTGAGCCGTGGTAGGGTAGTGATCAAAGTACAGTGGGAACACACTCGAGGCGGAGTGACAGTGTCAAGTCAGCGGACTAAGCTGCACTCATGTCACCTGGGAACTGATAACTGACGATAGGTATAATACCAACTAGTCAGTTCCCGACGAGTCCTGTCCAGTGTACCCGTAACCTAACGAGCACCCGCATACTATCTCAAGTACGACGTACTGACGGCTGTGGGACAGACCGTCTCCCACACTGGGATGAGAAGCGCATGCGCTGGTCTACTCCGGAGTATCGATGCCCTGTCTCGATAGTCCTGCGACCAGGGACCTGCATAAGGATGTGCTTATAGATTACCCAGCCCCACTAGTGTGACGGCCATCACATCGCTGGTAATCAAGCAAAGATCCTAAGGGCTCTACTAATGTGTATAGGCGATATACAAAAATAAACACATGTACACATTGAAGTAGAAACAAACCAAGTAGCATACTACTATTTTGAGCAAGATTGTATATACAAGGTGAATATCCCAAGCATCTATTAAGTAATATACAAACCAGTATGATACAGTAATGGCCTCTAGGGCATATACACTAACACCAACCTCGCTGGAAGCAATTCATTCGAGGTCTCATATCTTGCGATATGAGATTGCTCTCCATATAAATCTTTGTTATGGAGGAAGATAGAAGCTAAGTCCATCTTCTCGTGCTGCCTCTGGTATGCACCATCAACTGAGGCTAACACGAGGCACTTGGCTTTCGCACAGTCTTTTTCCGATGTCTTACGGATATCAATATCCGTGACAGGGGAAACTGGTCCTGAGACGGCAGGGGTTGGATTAGTTACGAGGTGTCCCAGCTTGTCATGGGCAATAGACATCTGGACAGACCTTTGCCAATCATAACAGTCAGATTCAGTCATTTTATTATCTAGATGTAACCTATGTGTGGTCACTGGGTCGCTGCAATTAAGAGAGAGAGAAGAAAACACTCAGCATGATGCTCTTGCAAGTTTAGATTGGTTTTTAGTTTATCTAAACAGGATGGCTCCCACTTTTTCTCGAATCCCTCCTCAAACCAAAATGGAAGAATTAGTCGGGATCAATCTCACCGTACAATACTTGCTTAACCGTTCAGCAAGGCCAGTGTCGGTACTTCGAGGGAGGTTTTCCAACGCTTTCGCGAAGTTCCTTAATTTAAGAATCTCTTTTCCCTTGTGGCGTAGCCCCGCTAACACCTTTCTAGACACCTACTTGGTTTATAGCATTGATCGTTAATTGAGAAATTTCCCGAGAAGTAGCATATACTCACAGTAGAATCGGGATCCAAATATCATCGCGTGATAAAACTGAAGGAATCTTACCAGAATCATCACACTCCAAATGGTATGCAGCGCTAGCAAGTTTCAGTTTCTTTAGAAACTCCCGATGTGGATTTTTGCCCCATGCTCTTATGACCTTGACGAAGGTAAACAAATCATAAGTCACATGTCAAGTTCTACCCGTCATTGTCCAGGTTAATTTGAACCCACCCGTATATACCCTTGACGAAGGTCAACAAGGTAATACGACTGTCCCAAACCAACGCATCTATCTATGCTACATATGAACACCAAACAGCTACCAATCACTATGCCTAGACGAAGGTCAACAAACATAGCTTGAATACTATTGAATATTCATACGAAACGACGGAGGGCTACGAATGGTTTTGGTGAAACCGTGAACGTAGTGAACTTGATATAATCGAAGGAACCTTGATAGCTTTTAAAAGGAGTGGCTTAAGCTCCGCATTTAAAAGTTACCGAGTGGTTTTTGAAATTGTTCCAACGACTTTAACTTTGGTTTATTTTTTTGCATTAATTTTAATGCGTCCCATCATTTAATCCTACCATTGCAGAAAACAACGAAAATATGACGTACGCTTATGCCTTCCGCATTCGCCACAGGGCCCCGCATTACCCGTTAGGTTACTTAACTAACGACAGAGCGGGGGCTGGACTAGCGCGGATGCAAAACATAAGCAACGCCTAAATAGATATCATATATAGATATATACATTCGTCAGATGCAATGATAGCCATTCCAGATCACAGATGAACACATTGGATATACTAGGAATCCGCATTTCGTACGAGCCTGTAACGAAAAGCGGATTACACGGTCGCGATGAATAGCCAATACCCCACCCTAGACCCCTAAGGGTGCGGCAAACTACCCGCCAAATACCCGAAGTGAAGCAACCTCCCTCAACAACGTGAGTAGGCCACTCGGCACTTCGAGGTACCCGGTAGTTTGTGCACCCCACCTTGGGTCTATCGTAGGAGCAAAAACAGTAAAAGAAATTATACAATGGCGGCTACAACCTCATCCCGGATGTGCGGCCATATAAATAATATTACATCAATTACAAATTATATGAATTGAAAGATAAATAAAACTCTCATCTCACAACCCCCCGGCTATTCATCCGTGACAATCCAACGAATTCATATACACAAACCATCAACAATACAGATCACAGATATGTATAACCCCCACTAATCGACGTATAGCGAATAGCAGACGTTCAATACATATATCACATCAAAGATATAACCCGTTAGCTAAAGTTTATAGAAGTTCGATCAAATTACGGATTTGTAACCACCCCAAAAACAAATTTTGTTTTCTGGAAAATCTGGGCAGAAACAACATACTGTAAAAATCCCAAAACACCCCTACAAAAACACTGTAGGAAAACCGATCCACGGCCGAGTCAACTCGGCCGCAGATCCGCGGAAAGAAGCTGTTCTTGCTGCGGTTCCGCGGTGAGTTGGTCGGTTAACTGGATCGTTTTTCTGCTGTGTTTACTAAAAACCCTGAGACGATTTTCCAGATGTAATAAATAATTTTTTGAGCTGTATAAAAATCGACAGAAAGTATATGACCCGGGCAAGTTTTGTGATTTTCTTTTCCGATCGAACTTCTAGTTACTTTGCTAACAAGCTAGATAGTGTTTAACTAGGCTCTGATACCACTGTAAGTCCACGTTACCATTCCCGGTTCTTTCGGGGATGCGGAAATGGTGAAAAACGATTTTTTCGGTGGAGGAAACATGGACTCTAAAAACGGATCTTTGCTAAACAAACTATCTAACAACCTAACTAAGAGTTTAACTACTATGTTAGGGGTTATACCTCAACTTGAACTCCTTATCTTCGACTCCTTGTGGTGGTCGGATCGGCCTCACCTCGTCGTCTCCTTGTGCCGAAGATGGATCCACCCGAAAGCTTCTACCTTTGGCTCCAACCTCAATCTAGAGGAAACTAGAATACTTAGCTTTCTAGACCTTGTACACTAGGATGAGTACAGAAGTGTTTTGGGTTTTACCTCTATGGTTCTTGTTTCTCAACTCATGAGACAATAGAACCATGAGCTAGAGAGAGAGCAAGAGGAAGAGGGAGAGCTTGAGGATGAGAGAGAATCAATATGATATAATGAGAGAGGACTTTTATAACCATGCTCTCAAAAGGAAAAATAATCATCATCATAATAATAATTAAGTATTTTGTGATGGTTCATGTCAATGGCATTATCATTTCATGCACTCATTTTGTAAAGAACAACAAGCAAGCCAAAAGTCATAGCCATGAAATGATACCCATGCAATGATGATGGTCAACAAGTCCAAACTAGTCAACCGGTCAACAAAGTTAACAAGTCAACAAAGTCAAACTTTCAACCCAACCATGGCAAAATAATACTTAATTAATATTATTATTAATCATATTTCCTATTCTCATTAGGGTTTAGAAAAATTCAACAGTCAACAACCCTAATGAGAATCCTCTGCCTCTGTCTCTGTCAACTGTGCATACACACCCGCATCCGTGTTTCGAGGAACACGAATACAAACGAGATAAAACCATTCCCAAAACGTATACTAGGATCTGGCTTAAACCAAAGCCCGCTAATAATAACTGCCCGGACACCAAACGTGCACAAGCACGCGGATGTGACCGAACCCTGTCGCAAAACCATGCGACCTCTACTCTTTTTGCCCAAAGGCGAATAGCTCTCTGTGTGGGACTCTAAAGACTCGACACTACGCTGGCAGTGGGTTTAACCACGGATCGCAAGCGGCACTAGCTGTGCGTAACGGCCCCCAGGTAGATGCCGATAAGCAGACTGATGAGGTGAAACCCATCCGAACTCCTACTGAGCCTGAATGTGACAGTCTCCGTACAGTCCGATCTGTTCGTCTGAGAATATCGCATGGCGGGCCTAGGGGGCGGTAAACGTCAGTCCCCTAATAGCGTACAAGTCGTGTCGGAGTGTAGCCCAGAACACCCTGAGATAACACTGGAAACCTACTAGTATATCTCGCTTGCCCTGGCCAGGGACGACTATGTGTAATGGCTCTCCTTGACACAGCGCGATATCAACTCCCAATACCGGGAGAGACGAATCCTGTCTAACCGTCACTGCCTCCAAGTGCTTCGGCACTGCACCCAACTACTACCTGTTTGCATGACTCTTTTGAGCCGTTGTAGGGTAGTAATCAAAGTACAGTGGGAACACACTCGAGGCAAAGTGACGGTGTCAAGTCAGCGGACTAAGCCGTACTCATGTCACCTGGGAACCGATAACTGACGATAGGTATAATACCAACCAATAGTTCACGACGAGTCCTGTCCAGTGTACTCGTAACCTAACGAGCACCTGCATACTATCTCCAGTACGACGTACTGATGGCTGTGGGACAGACCATCTCCCCATGCTGGGATGAGAAGCACATACGCTAGTCTACTCCGGAGTATCGATGCCCTGTCTCAATAGTCCTACGACTAGGGACCTGTATAAGGATGTGCTTATAGATTACCCAGCCCCCACAAGTGTGACTGCCATCACAACGCTGGTATTCAAGCAAAGATCCTAAGGGCTCTACTAATATGTATAAGCGATATGCTAAAAGAAACACATGCACATATTAAAGTAGAAACAAACCAAGTAGCATACTACAATTTTGAGCAAGATTGTCTATACAACTGTGAATATCCTAAGCTTTCATTATGTAATATACAAACTAGTATGATACAGTAATGGCCTCTAGGGCATAAACACTAACAGTCAGATAGCAGTTCTCAGGTGACATGAGTACAAGTTAGTCTGTCGACCTGAGATTGCCATTTTTCTCGTGTGAGTTCCCACTATGCTTTGATTACTACCCTACCATGGCTCAAAGGAGTCATGCAAACAGGTTTTAGTTGGGTACAGTCCTGAGCCACATGGAGGCAGTGAGCGGATTGTCGGGGATCCGTCTCTTCCGGTATTGGAGGTTGATATCGCGCTGTGCACGGGTGGCCATCACCAGAAATCCTTGGTCAAGATAGACGAGAATTACTGATTTGGATCAGTGGTTTCTCAGTGGGTGATAGGTTTCATACCGACACGAAATATCGCGTTATTAGGGGTCTGATTTTATCCACCCCTAGACCCGATATGCGATACTCTTAGACGAATAGACCAGACTGTATGGATTGTCACAGACAGGCTCAGTAGGGGTTTGGATGAGTTTGCTCGTCGGCCTTCCTTTTGCTCAATACCTGGGTAGCCGTTACGTACAACTAGTGTCGCTGATGTGCTTGTGGTTAAACCCACAGCGTATTGACGAGTCTTTAGAGTCCCACACAGAGGGTTTCCCTGATTCAGGCGAAATAATGTAGTAGCCGTATTTTGATACGTGCAGGGTTTCGATTGGATGATTGTACTAGTAACCCGAACTTTCGATCGAGCGGTTAATAATACTAGCCGGTTCGGGATTGAGCCGGATTATTAAATCAGGTATTGATTTAATAATTTACGTATATGTATTTCGATATGTATATTCTACTATTATGTTCTTTGTGTTATTCTATCTCTTTGGGTATTCGTATTTTGGTACGAATACATGTATGTATATAAAGTTGAGTGTAATCCATATTTATACGGAAAATATTCTAGAAGGTGGACACCTCATTTTGGTTTATCCATTTATTAAATTAAATGGAAATGAGGTGTAAAGGTAAAGAAGAGAATATGGTGAGACCCATGCTTGAATAATGTTGACAAATGAATTGTTAATTCATTTATGCTCACTATTCAAGTATGGTTGCAATATTATATTTAGAAAAGCTGTTTTACAAAACCATGCTTGATGTTTTTCTCTCTCTTGAGTTTTTCCTCACTTGTTTTTCACTTGAGTCTTCCATGGTTGGTTTTGGAAAACACTCTCACCATTTGCTTGCTCTCTTCACTACCTTTCTTGACCTCCTCCTTCTTCTTCATCTTCTACCATACCATCTCATGTGTTGAGAAACAAGGGTAGAAAAGAGATAAATAAACACCTTGAGCAACTCACTACATCCTTAGACACTCTAGATTATCAACATGATCTTTAGTGATTTCGAGTGTCGTATCTAGTTCTAAAGTTAACCACAATCAAGACGGCGTCGCATGTTGCTAGCCGTGATGAGTACGGGCCATCCGCAAGGAGATGGAGCGTTTTACGTTCTTGTTATCACGAGTTAAGCAAGGGTCAGAACTGTTCGTTTCTAACCTAAGTGGTGTATATGCAAAGTATAAGTTTGTTAGGAATAGAGATAGGTTAGTATAAGTTAGGAAAATCAATACTTATTCTTTTGTGTCGAGCTTGACAATTGAAACTAGAGTAATCGCCAACAACGTGGATTAAAGCGCTTAAGCACGGTATTTGTGAAATCCGGCTTATTTACCCTTGTCCGTCCGTTCTTGTCTCTTGACTTTCGCCTCCGGCCAAACTGAACGCAACTGGTCACGGTTAGGGATCACCGATACCTTGATAGGGTAGGATGCCTAACGGAATGCTTGCGTAAGGTTTGGGCGGAGTTCAATTAGCAAAAAATCGGGCAAAGGAAATGAGTAAATGGAATTCCTAACTTGCATAACCATTCTCTTTCCCTAATAACACCACTATTCACAAACCATAACCATCATCAACAAGAAGATAAAAAAAGAGCAGACAATACGGAAAAACATTGCTAGTAAGTAAAT
The DNA here is from genome assembly GCA_030015575.1 of Agapanthus africanus. Taxonomy (NCBI): domain Eukaryota; kingdom Viridiplantae; phylum Streptophyta; class Magnoliopsida; order Asparagales; family Amaryllidaceae; genus Agapanthus; species Agapanthus africanus. The sequence continues at coordinate 300,000,044 of CM057343.1, read as the reverse complement.
GGCAATAATTAAATTGCAAGTAAGGAAAGAAATAGAAATACTAAGAACCCAAAAGCACAAATGAAAGCTTCATTAACTTTGAATTGATGACACAAACCATGAGTTCAATAACCAAAACTTAAACTTGCAAGCTCAATGAAGAGGTTGCAAGATAAAGAGAAGGCAAAGAACTCAAGGTGGACTAGCTACTATGTATAAAGCTTCAAAATGAAAATGAAACAAAGAGTTAAAGTATCTATATCTACCTCCCATCCCTTGCTCGCTAATTTGGTACTTATAGGCACAAAATAAGATTAAACAAACAATATAATAAGGATGATGTGACAACAAGAGACAGCCAGAAGAAAAATGGGGAGCTTTGGGCTTGATGGGACCGGCGGCGCCGGATGTTTGGACCTTTTCGCCGGTCTTCTCTGTGACTTTGGGTCTCGTGTTAGTATTATGATGTTGTGTGCTCTCCATGATCCCACTGGTGTTGTTTGTTCTCTTTGTAGAAGCCTGGGTTCTACTCAGTAGTTTTTGGAGGGAAATCAAACCTTTAAATCACATCATAACTTTACATATTACTCATTACCTACACCCACGTGCCACACCACTTGCACAACTCATGAGTAGTGTTGTGCCCACTTGTGCAAGGCAGCCCCAAGGTTCATGCATCACAAAAGGTGTTCACACTTGTAATGTGTTGGACCATTTTTGATAAAAAAAAAAGTGTGTACACATGCATGTTGCAAAAAGAAACTCTTTAAATATAGATCGACTTTCAATTCCGGTTGCAGTGTCGGCTCACAATTGTCATATCCGTGTATTTGAGTGTGTTTTCAGTGTTTTGTCATGAATACTTGTAATCTGTATTTATTGAGCAGACATGGGTTAATAGTACCGATATTATACAAAATTGATAATGAATGAGCGGTATTGAAATGCAGTTTTCTGTGATGAACAAATACTCCTAAACTTATCTTTTGCTCATCCTGAGCAATACAAAATCCTAACCTCACTTTCGCAGGGAACGCGATTGCACTGAGCTCGTGCAACAAGCCGTTAAACCTCTAGGTGTCCCTAGTAGGAAGAGTGTTGTCTTCTGAGGGTTTTCAACGGATTACATCCACAAAATCCCGTCAAGCTAGCTTCGCGAAATAACTGTTGATTCTAATCCTAAGGTTTAGCTTCAAAGCTAGAAATTCTATTATTCTAAGTTAGAAACATCAAACCTTTATTTTTCACACCTCACTTCTTATTTAACTTAATATCCTATACGTCTTTACGTGCGGTGCAAATAGTGTAATTAAGTTTCAAAAGGATCGATTAAAGTCATCATGTTACAAAATAAAGCCCGGATAAAAACTTAAAAAGGGTAACACAAGTTTTATAAAGATTTAAGTATTCTCAAGTTTCGTTTCCCAGCTTGGTTTCAAATTCAAAATTTTTATCTTCTTTAACTGGAAACTAAGTCTTATTCTTCACTCCGCCTTTTACTTGTTTTCGTTTCATACACACCTTCGTGAACGTGCAATAGTTTTTATCATACGATAAAACTTTCATATCTCTGTTAAAAAATATTTTTATAAAAACTTGTCTTTTGTCAATATTATTCTCACACAAAGAACCATTAGGAATTTTAACTTGGAGAGAACACTTGCTTGACTTTGTTTTAATTTGGTCTTTCTAGGCTTCTTAGCGAGTTTTGGGCCAATGCACCCAAAGCAGTTGGTTTTAGGGCATTAGGTGTAAAGGCACCCCGGCAGACTTAATTGCTCAAGTTACCTAGGCCCTAAAACAAAAAGACTCATTTTGGCATGAAAATCATTACAATTCAATGTGAACAGAGATCTAACCAGTTGTTCAAAAAAATTTAGGATCAAAGACGTGTTAGTGGATCAGGTGTGTAATACTCCAATCAAGTTCCAGATGGGTTATTCTTCAGAATTAGTTCCTATTAAGGCATCTATAATATCCCTTCATATCCACTTCACTTTATAAACTATTCTTGATATTAATTATTTTAGAATAAACCTGTTTGATCCTCAAAAAATAGTTTATCAATTTAAAAGTTTTAAGAATATCATACTTGTCATCTAATTTTCAAAACTCACGACACATGTAGTGTGATGTAAAGACATATATTAGCTACAGTTAAACTCAAAGGAGGGTTATCTTTCAGGTTTTCAAAATCTACAAATAGGTGTAACATTTCAGAAAATATAAAATATTATTTTTGGAATTTAATATTAAAATAATAATTTTCCCGAAAACTGCCCGATTTGCGAAATTGGGGTTTTCGAAAAAGGGTATAAATATATACCAATAATTGTTAAATAAATGGAAATTAAAATGATTTATTCATTTAATAATATAATTAAAGGATTTGGCAATTTTAAAATTTATTATATGTAGTTTCGATAAAAACCCGATTAGTGCACTGCTAATCGCGATTAAGCTAAATCCGCATTTCTATAGTTTTTCGTGGCAAGTGCACCATGACATGTTTCATTTTGTTACATGTTTCATTTCATTTGGATTATGTATTATGGTTTATTGGTGGAGAAAAAAAAGGAGAAAAAGAAAAGTCAAGGGGACATAATGATTAGGGTAGGTATACTTGTGTAGGAGAGAGAATGAGAATGAGAAAGAGAGAGAGGCAGAGAGTGCTGCCCCATCCTCATCCCTCCACCATTTTCTTGTTCTTCTTCTTCCTCATCTCCCTCCATCTTCTACCCTCTTGATCCACCCCAAAAACTTTGCCAAAACCCTATGCCCTTTCACAAAAAAATGATCACCTCCTCACCCTCATCGCTATGAACCAAGAAAAGTCGGATTTTGACAACTTGGGGATTTTTAGGGTTTTATTTGGGAGTAACAATGAGGTATATCTCTTTTCTTTTAGAATAGTTTTGAATTCCTAGCTTTTGTTAAGTTTAGACATCATTTAATATTGGATTGTGAATTTGGAAAATCCCAAGAGAAGGGTTTGCGAAATTGGTGATGTTGTGGCTGTTAACTAGACTTTGGTGCTGTTTTAGTGACCTGGACCAGAGCTTAGAAAACCCAAAACACAGATTTAGAAACCCCGACATCGGATAAATGTGTGAATTGTGAGGGTATTTTGGAATCTGGAGCAACCCGGGGACACTAGAAATCATTTTGCAATTACTGGGAGTCGTGCAGGCACCTAGGAAGCTACCACCAAGACCTGAGCCCCAACCCCTGCACCTGGGCCATAGATTTATTCAATCTGGCCGTACTTTAGGGCCAGGGTAGGTTAGAATTGATCCGTATTTGTTCTGGGGTCCCTTTAGATGTAAATTAGGCCCTCCATATATGCAGAATTGACCAATTTGGCTTAGGGTAAAATCTGGGACCATTTCCATGAGTTGATGCATTGTTTTACGACTTTGTTTTAACTTGATTTTGGTATTTGGTATTGTGTTTCCGTCGTGTAGCCTTTGTACGTCAATGATCAGGGTTAATTGTCGCATTTTGCACGCAAAGCTATAGGTTTTGACCTAGGAGCGAAACGTGTGCCGTTTTGGTTTTTTCGCCTTGAATTTTAATACGCATTGTGATTGTTTATTATTGTAGGTACCTTCGCATAAATTCCGAGGAGACAGAGCGTGGCGTCATCGATTTCGGCAAGCGAAGACCAGGTGAGTGGATCTATATCCACGAAGGAAGTCGGGTGGATGGCGTATAGTACCCCCGCAAAGTTTTGGTGGAAACCAATTATAGAATATGGTTAAGGAAACCTAGGTTAGGAAACTAGGGTTAGAATGAGATAGCTATAAAACCATATTAGAAACTAGAAGATAGTTAGAAGTGATATGTTACTACTATCATAGGATGACGTTTAGCGATATTGCCGTTTAGGGTATTGTAGGACTAGATAGTCGATGTAGATGCGTCATCCGAACCATACATTTTTCTAAAACAAAGAGTCGTATGTATCTTTTAAATATATGCCTTGAGGGATGTTATGGATTTTCAAATGATATCTTTTTCTTAAAAACACCGTAACCCCTATTTTCAAAACTACGATTCACTTCTTTAAAAATCTGATTGTATGGTTCGGGTGTGTTTGTTAGATTAGATACTTATACTTAGTAGAGATAGAATGTTTATGTAAATTCGATTTGATGAGTGATATAAATGCGATGAAAGAATATAAGACTGATATGATGATATGATGATATGTTGGTATACGGAAGCGTGATGATCGAGATGATTTATACCCTGCCGGTCCCCTAGTATGAGATTATTGCGGATGTGAACCGAGACATAGGTACATAAATACATATACATATATAGAATGTTGTGAATCATGGATGATAGGCCGTACGTGATTTCAGGCCGTACCCTCATTTGTCGTATAGGATGATAGGATCCCTATTAGCTTAATGCCGCCGTACGATAATTTTTCGTGCGTGATGAGTTTGACTTGATGATTGATCCTTACTCTTGACTAGAGGTTGCCGTACGATGGATCATACCGTATGCGATATGGTTAGGCTGGATGCCGATTGATAGATTCCCCGACTCGGTCATATTAGATACGTATACCCGTCAGCATTGCATATGATTTACCTTATGCTACATTCATATTATTTCCATTGCATTGCTTATACCTGTGCTAGTACACTTGCACCATTATCGATGATGCGTATGTTACACGTACACAGATTTGCTAGCTCACACACTTCATCATCGATAATTGTCATGTCACTACAAGGTATGTTTGCTGCATCATGACATATACATTGTATATTCATATTGGTGCACATATACATCGATACATCCATATTTGCGCACATACACAGTGTATATTCATATTGGTGCACATATACATTGATACATCCTTATTTGCGCATATGCCTATTGCATACCCATATTGGCGCATATACACATTAGTACCTCTATACTTGCGCATATTCATATTGTGCCTACATAGATAACTGGTTTTATTGGAAAATTTGGAACCGCATGTTATATTTTAAAAACTGGAATCATTTTTAAAGAGTAGTTTTCCCTTAAATTTGTTATATCATTGTTCCATGTTGCATGATACACGGATATGCTCGCATTTCTTTTATATGTCGCATACATCATGCTCTATTACTTTACGCATTGAGATATGCTGTTTTTATGAGATTTCTGGATTTGAGAACCATGGATATTTCAAAAGAGATGATGTGTTGTGTTAAAAACCCGGTTTCTCTTGATATGATATTTCAGTGCGTCCACTATATGCTTTCTCGGTTCTGAGAGCGACATGTGAAACCCGATTCGAGGAGGCGGATGAGGCCGATTGCGGGTACATGGTAGACCCGGTATGGTACCCCGGGATAAGAAAGGGATTCTATGTATACAGACGGTGAGCCTGGAAGAGGGACTACTACCTACCGGTGATAGTATTTGGGCCCGGCGGATATCCAGAGGATACCGACCGGAGTCGAGAGATGTATGAGTCGATCCGGACTGACGGAGCCCGTGGGCCGATCCGGACTGACGGAGCCCGATATATGAGGACTTATGCGCCGATGCTGGGCACGGTTTGTAGGGTTCCTAGGCACTCTTGTAAGGGTTCAAAAGGCATCAACCATGCCCGAATAAAATTTTAGACGTGCCGAACAACCCAAAGCCGGGATCTTTGCTAGATTATTAGGGTTTAACATGCAAGTAAACATCTTTAAAACTAAGTGTGAGGGATTACAACCTTTGTAGTCCGCTCCTTCACTTCATAAGCTCCGAGTAGAAGTCCCTTCGCCGTGATCCACGATCTCCCGGACTCAAGAGAGGCTCCACGACTCGAACGATCCATGCTAGCTTGTAGTGTTCCTTTTCTCCGATGATCTACGTCGAAATTGCTATAACTCAAGCTTTCTCACTCTAATGAGGTGAACACCCTAATCTAATGGGCTAGATTAGATGAGGATGATGGAGTAGTATTTATGCTTTCTTTTTATATCAAATTCTCACATGAAAACATCACAAAAGGAAAAACTAGTAAGCTTTCTCAAAGCTCAAGAGAGAAGAAGATGATGAAAAATGAGTTAATCCTTTTGTGAAGAATAATGAAATGAATATATGAATTAATAATGCAACCATGGTTTAGGATGACAAGGATAACCCTTGTAGAGAATTAACTAGGGTTAGGGTTTGGTTGGGTTAAAGAATGAGTCATAAGTAAATATCAACCATAATATCTAACTCATGATAAAAGGAATTCCTTCTAGAAGGTGCAAGAAGCAACTAACCCTAATCAAACCCTAACCTTGTTTAATCTCTACTAAACATGTTCCATTATTAATGATATCATGTTACAATAATATATATCACATATATATTATATATTTGTAATAAAAGAAAATAATACAATTAACATATATCGCATATATATCAATGTATTACCCGGTGAGAAAATGAAATAATAAAGCGAGCCAACATTAGATAATGTAATACAATATATCATATATATTATTATACATTAAATCATCGAATCAACACTTGATCCGACAATCCGGCTATATCGAATATAACCGACTAATATATCATGTACCGATTCATCGAATCAACACTTGATCCGATGACCCGGTTCATATCTAAATATCGCAAGAATATAATACGGTATCTCATATCGCATTATCCTCGGTCCTGCACATATCACATATGTGCCTCTACTCTATTTTGCCTAAGCCAAGAAACCTCTGTGTAGGACTCTAAAGAATCGTCAATACGCCGGTAGCAGATGATAATCATATCAAACACCCACAAGCTGCAAGCGGTCAGCTAAACGTAGCAGCCACCCAGATATTGAGCGATCAGAAAATCAACAAGCTAGCCTGTACGTTCTTCTGTGAATCCAATCAGTAACACATCCGTACAATCCGGTCTCTTCGTCTGATATGTCGCATATCAAGTCTAGGGGTGGTATACGTCAGACCCCAGTAACCGATAAGTCATGTCGATGTGAGGCTCATAACGGGTCGATAAACTACTGGTAACACTTACCAGTAAATCTCTATATCAACCCTGGCCAAGGACTTCCAGGTATTGCCAATCGAACACAGCACAACATCAACTCCCTATACCGGGAGAGACTAATCCCCTCCTATCGCCATGTGATTCGGGACTGCACCCAAAAGCCACCGTTTTGCACGCCCTCTTGGACGTGGTAAGGTGGAAATCAAAGCACAGTGGGAATCACACAAGGCTCTATGACGATCTCGGGTCTACAGACTACCATGTACCAGTGTCACCGGAGAACTGCCATCTGACGTGTGGTATATCACCATCTGGGAGTTCTCGGTGAGTCCGTCCAGTGTACCCAGTCTCCGCTGAGCACACGTACACCATCCTTGATGTCAAACACCGATGGATATGGGATCATCCATCGCCCATCATATGGGTCAAGATGCGTATACGCTAGTCTACTCTGGTGTATCGATGCCCTGTCTCGATATACCCTCGACTAGGAACAGTTATAGGATGTACTCATCGACTACCGTGGCCCTACTAGTATGATCTCATCATAGTCTTAGCAGTCGAGTACAGATCCTAAGGGCTTTATCAACATGTAAGAGAAAGACAGTAAACCAATACAACTTAACATGTTAAGATAAAGTGAAACCAAATAGCATACTATCATGACGAGCAAGAAAGTCCTCTCTATATATATCTAAGCATCTATATAATATACATCACATGTACAACAATGGCCTTTAGGGCATATGCAGGGTTCCTAGGCACGCTAGTGAGGTCTCCCAAACCATCAACCATGGCAATTTCAAAATTACGGTGCCTACAAACCCTAAAGTACGGATCGTTTGCTAGATTTCTAGGCGAACAATGAACTAGTTAACAATTAACTAAGGGAATACGGAAATACAACCTTTGTAGATCCAGTCCACCACCTCCACGGCTCCGCAACGAGGTCGTCTCCGCTGTCCAAATCAAATCCGGGCTCTAGAGTCGGCTTCGTCGGAGAATGGGCAAGCTAGGTCGTCGATGTCCATGCCGAAGATGATCTACGTCGAGGCATCGATGAATCAAGCTCCACCTTCACCAAACCTTGAAAAGTTGTGAAGGAAACACACTCTACTACTTGGCAAGAGGTAGAGGATGAAGAAATAGGAAGTGGGTAGACTTTAGAATTGGATTTCTCACTCTAATCATCAATCCACCATTGATGTAGTGGAGGTTTTCTTCATGAAGTGAAGAAGAAGAAGAAAGCAAGAAGATGATTAGTTATTATAAAAAGAATAATAATTTTATTCTTATCATAATTTTAACCCAAGTTAAGTGTAGAGAATTGACCAAGGTTAAAGAATGGTTAGGGTAAAGGAGATGAGACAAAAATGGTGACATGAAGAAAGCTTCATGAAGCTTCAAGTTGAAAACAAAAATAGCCACCATTTTTGACTTCTTTTCCTTTTCTCATTTATCTTTTAAATACAAATGAAAATATAAATGAATGAATAAAAGAAAACCCTAATCATTTATTTAACCTAGGTTTAATTCATTACACTTAACAAAAAGATATGTATCATCAAACATGATACAATCAAGTGCACAAAAATATATCGCATATGCAATGCGCACGAACCGAGTGAGAAAATCCGTCTAAAGTGAACCGATACTAGTTAATGTAAAGTAATATATCAAATATATAATTATACATTAAATCATTAAATCAACACTTGATTCAATGATCCGGTCATGCGCACATAACCGACTGGTATCAAATATATCGGCTTATCGAATCAACGCTTGAATCGATAACTAGGTTATATCGCATACAACCATTCGATATATTTATCGCGAGAATAGAATACGGTATCACATACACGCATTATTCTCGGTCCCGCACATATCTCATATGCGCTCCTATTTCGTTTCGCTTGAGCCAGGAAACCTCTGTGTAGGACTCTAAAGACTCGTCAATACGCCGGCAGCGGATGATGATCATATCAAACATCCACAAGCCGCAAGCGGTCTGCTAAACGTAACGGCCACCCTGGTATTGAGCGATCTGAAGATCGACGAGCAAGCCCGCTCACACTCCAGTGAATCCGACCAGTAACACTACCGTACAGTCCGGTCTGATCGTCTGATATGTCGCATATCTCGCCTAGGGGTGGTAAACGTCAGACCCCAATAGCGCAATAAGTCGTGTCGATATGAGGCTCATAACGGGTCGAGAAACTACTGGTAACACTTACCAGCAATTCTCTGAGCAGCCCTGGCCAGGGACTTCCTGTTATAGCCGATCGAACACAGTGCAACATCAACCCCCATATACCGGGAGAGACGAATCCCCTTCTATCGCTCATTGCCTCCATGTGACTCGGGACTGTACCCAAAAACCACCGTTTTGCACGCCCTCTTGGACGTGGTAAGATGGAAATCAAAGCACAGTGGGAACCACACAAGACTCTATGACGATCTCGGGTCAACAGACTACTCTGTACCAGTGTCACCAGAGAACTGCCATCTGACGTGAGGTATAATACCATCTGGGAGTTCTCGGCGAGTCCGTCCAGTGTACCCAGTCTCTACTGAGCACCCGTATATCATCCCTGATGTCAAACACCGATGGATATGGGATCATCCATCGCCCATCTGTATGGGTCGAGAAGGTACACGCTAGTCTACTCTGGTATATCGATGCCCCGTCTCGATACACCCATGACTAGGGACTTTGAAGGATGTACTTATAGACTACCATGTCCCCACTAGTATGATCCGCATCATAGTCCAAGTAGTCAAGTACAGATCCTAAGGGCTTTACCAACATGTAACAGAGAGACAATTAGCATACACGTTAAGGTAAAGTTCAACCAGATAGCACACTATCATGTCGAGCAAGAAAGTCCTCCCTATATATGTCCCAGCATCCACTACAATATACATCCTATGTATAGTAATGGCCTCTAGGGCATACATATAACTAACAATCTCCCACTTGCACTAGGGCCATCTGTAGTAGTGGTTGCAGTATCTCATACTCAACCATCCCATAAAAGTCTCTCTCTGGGAACAGGCCTTTGTGAATGGATCCGCTGCGTTGTCCTCTGAGTCTACTCTCCTTGCCTCGATCTCCCTGGAGATCAACCATCTCCATGATCAAGTGATACAGCCTTAGAATATGTCTGGATCACTGATGGGACCGGCGTTCCTTGGCATAAGCCACAACTCCATTGTCACACAATGGGAGGAACATAGTTCATCTCATGAACCAATATACATCCAAACAGCCTCTTTGGTAGCATCTTAAGTAGCGATGTATCCAGCCTTTATCGTCTAGTATGTCACGGTATCTAGCTTGGAACTCTTCCAACATACCGTCCCTTTACTGAGGGTAAAGACAATGCCTGCGACTGATATTCAGTCGTCTTTATCACCCTGGAACACTTCCAGTGATTCTCCTCAGGATCGATTGACACCATCTCACTACATCTAGTGAGTATCCTAACATCCATTTAGATCTATTTCATAGATCCAAAACCCAGGATTTAGTAGGTATCACTTTTGATCCTATATGGAGAATCATTGTGATAAGCGGAGATTGATCGAGCGTAGCATAGGAAACTCCTTTCTTATCAAGAGTATGTCATCCACGTACTCTACGAGGATCGTCACCATACTCCCTACTACCTTTTTGTATATACTAGGTTCATCTACCATTTTGATGATGTCAAACTCTTTGACTTATTCATCAAAACAGATGTTCCAACTCCGCGATGCCTGCTTTATCCTATAAAGCATCTTGCACACGTTTCCGCTGCTCCCACTGTCTATGAAGTCCTCTGGCTGTGTACTTATAGACGCTCTCTTCCAAATCATCATTTAGAAAAGCAGTCAAGACACCCAACCACCAGATATCGTAGTCAGGGTATGCAGCCGTGGCAAGTAGGATCTGGATGGACTTAAGCATAGTCACTTGAAAAGGTTTCATCATGATCCACGCCTGGTCAATGACGAAAACCTTTAACAAGTCTAGCTTTGAAAGTCTCAACTCTTCCATGTACACCAAGTAATCTTCTCAAGATATACTTGCTCCTGATGGGGATTTAACCCTTCAGATCTTGCAGCTAAAGTCCATACTTTGCTGGTGTATAAGGATTCCATCTCAGATCACTAAACATCCAGCCATTCTTACAGAGTCTTACTCCTGATGGCCAGCTCGAAACTAGTTGGGTCATCATCTCATGATGCAATCCTCGCTCCCACTGTCATAGAGAAACCGAAGTATCTCTCAGGTGGGTGAGGAACCCTACTAGATCGGCGGAGAGGCTGAGGTTCGTTGGCATCTACTGAATTCTTTGGTTCTTTCAAATCATCAGCTGCATTATGTATAGCTGGAACATTTCCAGTTCTACAATACAGACTTTGCCTCGAGCTTGTCCGGATTTTGCTTTTCAGACATAGGCTGGACAACCCCAAATCTTAACTAGCTTAAAACATGGGCTCTTCCCTTTCCATATCACATATGAAATGGTAGGCAACTGATTTGATTGTGACCCTATTCAATAGGTATGCAACTTCTCAAGTGCATAACACCCAAAAGGAAAAAGGTAACTCAGTATTACTCATCATAGAGCACACCATATCATATAGGGTGTGATTGCTCCGCCCCGATATACCATCGTGCTATGGTGTATACGGAGGAGTAATGCTGAGAGAGAATCTCATTCTCCTTTAGAATAATCCAGGAATTCCGTGCTCAAGTATTCTCCTCCTTGATCACATCAAAGGACATAATACTTATACCCGTATTTTGGTTCTCTACTTCTAACTTATATTCTGTGAATATCTCAAAAGGTTCGGACTTGTGTTTCAACAGGAACATAGGTCTGAAACTCGAAAGATCATCAGAGAACGTAATGAAGTACAAAGAACCAATCCTGGCATTTGTAGACAGGGGACCTAACATACATCAACATGTATCATCCCAAGAGTTCACTAACTCTTTCTCTGTTTCCAATAAACAGAGCTGTGGTCATCTTATATTTGTGACATGACTGGCGAGTTTCACAAGATGTAAATTCAAACTGATTTAAATATGCATCTATATGTAACTCAGCCAGTCGGGTCGCATTGATATGACCTAGTCTACAATACCTCAAGAAGGATTCGTTCATTTCTAAACTCTTCCTCTTGTGTGTGTTCAGTATACTAAGAACTGTAGTTTGATTTAGAACATTAATGCTTTTAGATAACGTGCCTGAACCGATCAACTTTTGATATAGGAAATGTTCAAAACATTATCCAACAATACAAAATTATATCGTTTCTTTACTTATAAAGAGATGAATATGATTTTGTATATCAGGTTCGGTATCTAATAACATTCGTTCAGAATCAATGTATTGGTAATACAGGGTGACAGTGACCGACAGACCTGGCTGCAACTCTTGCCCCGTTTTCTGCCTCATGAAACTTATCACCCGTTCTCAGTTCTCTACCTTTCTGTAGCCCTATGTAACATATTACATATCTGGGATCCTGATCTGGTATCACATACCCAGGACGTAAAGGATACTGAGAAACAGTTCTCTGTAATGAACACACCCGAAGATGATGCATCAGCATGCACTCTCTTCGTTTGGGCGGCACGGGAAATCTGGTATTCCCCAATATCCTGCTCTGTCTTATAACAATTATAAGTTGGAGCGGGACCAACGTTCCCCAGCTCAGTATAACAAGCGGGTTCGGTCAAAAATCCGTATTATTATCTTGATTAAGGCGTGATATGGTCGCTACCAGGAGAGAGAGAGAAGAAAACACTCAGCGTGCGCTCTGTCAAGAATATATTGGTTATTATTTTATCTAATCAGGATGGCTCCCACTGCTTTTTATCAAATCTTCCTTCAAACCCTAAAAGGAAAGACTAGCCGGGATTAATTACACACTACAAGTTCGCCAATCTTTCAGCCAGGCCAGTGTCGGTACTTTGAGGGAGGTCCCCCGTGCTTTCGCACGAACCTAATTAATGTAAACCTCGTTTTCCCAGAGGCGTAACCTCGTTAACACCTTTCTAGACACCTACTTGATCGGCTAATTGTAATGTATAAAACTCTCCCAGGAGTAACACTTACTCGCAGCGGGTATCGGGATCCAACTATCTCATAGAAGGTATGCAATCTCATTGCAAATTTCAACACTTGAAATTCCCGATAATAATTTTGCCCCTAGCTCGCTATGACCTTGACGCATGCCAAACAACCCATAGTCTGCTAGTCAAGTTCAACCCGTCATTTCCTGATTGAATTAAACCCACCCGCACGACCCTTGACGCATGCCAAACAACGCCGTACGAATACCCTAATCCAATCGCATCATATGCTGGCAGATAAGCACTGGTTAGCTACCGTACACTACGCCTTGACGCATGCCAAACAACCGCAGCACGAATACTAACTAATACTTATCTGAAATGACGGAGGGCTACGACAGGTTTTTCTGAAAACCTATTTCGTAATGAACTTGATATCGTTGTAGGATCGAATGAATTTTGAAATGGAGTGCTTTTGAGGCTTTTCTAGTTTTGCTAAAGGAGTCACTCCCGGTGAAGGGATCGTCGGTCCTTTCCTCGTCGAATGAGGTGCGGGATATATCACATATATCTCTGTGCAAAGCAAAAACACTTAAAAGCAATCAAAAGACAAACCGAGTGTGTAGCATCTGCCAGTTATTGCTAAAGGAGTCACTCCCGGTGAAGGGATCTCGGTCCTTTCCTCATCGAATAAGGTGCAGGATATATCACATATACCGCTGTGCAAAGCAAGAACTGTAGCTACCTGTTTTATTTTGAAATTCGATTCTACAACATCTTAGGTTTCTTTTATTTCATTAATCACATTAATGAAGTCCCATCATTTATGTACCTAAACATCACAGATAGATATGACGTACACTTATGCCATCCGCATTCGCCTCGATGTCCCCTCGCGCACCGTTAGGTTAGGTAACTAACGGCAGAGCAGGGCAGGGCTAGCGCGGGTGTAAAACATAAGTAACGTCTATATAATATATCATATATACTATATACTATATCCATCACAGAAACATCACATGATCTCATCACAGATATCGCAGCAGAAGAATCATATGAAATATTGGATATACTAGGACGTCCGTGTTTTCAATACGAGCCAGTATAAAACACGGATTCCACGGTCGTGATAAATAGCCAAACCCACACCCCTAGACCCCTACGAGAGCGGCAAGCAACCCTACCAATTCTAGAGTTAGGAGACCCGGACTCGACTCCTCGAGTTGATCTCCCACTGGACTCCAGAACCCGGTTACTTGTGCCCTCCTCCTTGGGTCTATCCTAGTGCGGAAAAGTAAATAATATACAACAGGTGACAACTCCCGCAACCTGGAAGCGCCCCAATAAAAGAATATTACATACAAGTTTTTACATGAATGAAAATGAAAAACACTCATCTCACATAAAAACCCCCGGCTATTCAAACACGACGATCCAATATAACATATCCAGCAACACATAACATCACATGTCATCAACGTAAGTAAATATATCCATCCCAATTGTCGTTGACATATAGCAACGAAACCGGCGATATCACATATTACACTTACGGTCACAGAAAAGAAAGTGTAAAACTACAACAGTTGGAATCCGCAATCTGCATAGACATCGCATGCCTAATCAAATGAATACCTTAGACATCACATGCCTAACAATTATAAACCCCGCATTTTAGTCTCAAAATCGAAAACTCTTTTCAATATCAAGTCGGGCAATTCAACAAGATTCCCGACATCCTGATCGAATGCTCGTCGCAAACTTCAGTAGACGGCTGCACCCCTGATACCGTCGACGAAGTGCACCAAGGCGGAACACCGCTACCGCGAGCACCCGTACGGATGCTTTCGGCGACGGGGTTCTCCTACAGTCACTTGGTCGGGGCTATGGAGTGAAGCTGTCTATTAAGTTTACCCGGCGAGTATCCACGTACGCTACGTGATTGCGACGGACTTTTGATCACATCAAAATTCCGTGGCAACCGATCAAGTGAGACTAAACTGCTAGATTTACAACATTCATTTAGTTATCACATAACTTATTGTGAATTCCAATTATTGTATCCCATTCCAGATAAACAGAAAATGTTAAACTTTTCGATCGAACAATCGAACACCCAAGTTTTCCCGAAACAGATCAACACATGAAACAAGTCTAACAATATTCCGTTCGTGCCTCAGTACCAACGATCCAGCCGTAGAAGGGTCAAGCCAACGCCTCACATGTGGCACGCCGTACTGCCCCAAACCCGAAGGTTCAAAGGGCAGTTCAAGACGGTCACATAATCGAGTTAAGGTTTGTGTCTTCTAGAGGGACCATCGAGTTACTTGCACTACTTAGAACGTCGTCAAACTGTGGAAAAATCCAACACTTGGAAATTTCCCGACAGGGGAAAAATTGGGTATTTATATCCGGTCGAACTTTTTAACATATTCTAAAATTTAACCGGAAAGCCACACAGACAAAATTTGATACCCCGATCGAAATACCGAAGCCCCAAATCAACTCAGAAAAATTCAACTCTGGAAAAAATATTAAAAATTCCCAGAAACACTAACACAGCACAATAAGAATTACTGTAGAAAGTAGGATGCCAGAAACGACAAAATGGCCGCGCTTGCGCCGCACGAGCCAGGCTCGTGCCGCGGAAGCGGGGCACACTGTTGGAATTGGGCAGCCGAATTTTACAGTCTTTCTTATAATTTCCTGCTTAGTTTTCTGAACATTTTTAATGTTGAAAAATCCCAGATTTTAAAAATTGGACAGAGAGCAATTTTCCGGGTATGGTTTCGGTTCGATCGGACTTCAAATCGCGTCTGGACTTCGCCTAAGGCTCTAGCTAGGCTCTGATACCACTGCAGGGTTCCTAGGCACGCTAGTGAGGTCTCCCAAACCATCAACCATGGCAATTTCAAAATTACGGTGCCTACAAACCCTAAAGTACGGATCGTTTGCTAGATTTCTAGGCGAACAATGAACTAGTTAACAATTAACTAAGGGAATACGGAAATACAACCTTTGTAGATCCGGTCCACCACCTCCACGGCTCCGCAACGAGGTCGTCTCCGCTGTCCAAATCAAATCCGGGCTCTAGAGTCGGCTTCGTCGGAGAATGGGCAAGCTAGGTCGTCGATGTCCATGCCGAAGATGATCTACGTCGAGGCATCGATGAATCAAGCTCCACCTTCACCAAACCTTGAAAAGTTGTGAAGGAAACACACTCTACTACTTGGCAAGAGGTAGAGGATGAAGAAATAGGAAGTGGGTAGACTTTAGAATTGGATTTCTCACTCTAATCATCAATCCACCATTGATGTAGTGGAGGTTTTCTTCATGAAGTGAAGAAGAAGAAGAAAGCAAGAAGATGATTAGTTATTATAAAAAGAATAATAATTTTATTCTTATCATAATTTTAACCCAAGTTAAGTGTAGAGAATTGACCAAGGTTAAAGAATGGTTAGGGTAAAGGAGATGAGACAAAAATGGTGACATGAAGAAAGCTTCATGAAGCTTCAAGTTGAAAACAAAAATAGCCACCATTTTTGACTTCTTTTCCTTTTCTCATTTATCTTTTAAATACAAATGAAAATATAAATGAATGAATAAAAGAAAACCCTAATCATTTATTTAACCTAGGTTTAATTCATTACACTTAACAAAAAGATATGTATCATCAAACATGATACAATCAAGTGCACAAAAATATATCGCATATGCAATGCGCACGAACCGAGTGAGAAAATCCGTCTAAAGTGAACCGATACTAGTTAATGTAAAGTAATATATCAAATATATAATTATACATTAAATCATTAAATCAACACTTGATTCAATGATCCGGTCATGCGCACATAACCGACTGGTATCAAATATATCGGCTTATCGAATCAACGCTTGAATCGATAACTAGGTTATATCGCATACAACCATTCGATATATTTATCGCGAGAATAGAATACGGTATCACATACACGCATTATTCTCGGTCCCGTACATATCTCATATGCGCTCCTATTTCGTTTCGCTTGAGCCAGGAAACCTCTGTGTAGGACTCTAAAGACTCGTCAATACGCCGGCAGCGGATGATGATCATATCAAACATCCACAAGCCGCAAGCGGTCTGCTAAACGTAACGGCCACCCGGGTATTGAGCGATCTGAAGATCGACGAGCAAGCCCGCTCACACTCCAGTGAATCCGACCAGTAACACTACCGTACAGTCCGGTCTGATCGTCTGATATGTCGCATATCTCGCCTAGGGGTGGTAAACGTCAGACCCCAATAGCGCAATAAGTCGTGTCGATATGAGGCTCATAACGGGTCGAGAAACTACTGGTAACACTTACCAGCAATTCTCTGAGCAGCCCTGGCCAGGGACTTCCTGTTATAGCCGATCGAACACAGTGCAACATCAACCCCCATATACCGGGAGAGACGAATCCCCTTCTATCGCTCATTGCCTCCATGTGACTCGGGACTGTACCCAAAAACCACCGTTTTGCACGCCCTCTTGGACGTGGTAAGATGGAAATCAAAGCACAGTGGGAACCACACAAGACTCTATGACGATCTCGGGTCAACAGACTACTCTGTACCAGTGTCACCAGAGAACTGCCATCTGACGTGAGGTATAATACCATCTGGGAGTTCTCGGCGAGTCCGTCCAGTGTACCCAGTCTCTACTGAGCACCCGTATATCATCTCTGATGTCAAACACCGATGGATATGGGATCATCCATCGCCCATCTGTATGGGTCGAGAAGGTACACGCTAGTCTACTCTGGTATATCGATGCCCCGTCTCGATACACCCACGACTAGGGACTTTGAAGGATGTACTTATAGACTACCATGTCCCCACTAGTATGATCCGCATCATAGTCCAAGTAGTCAAGTACAGATCCTAAGGGCTTTACCAACATGTAACAGAGAGACAATTAGCATACACGTTAAGGTAAAGTTCAACCAGATAGCACACTATCATGTCGAGCAAGAAAGTCCTCCCTATATATGTCCCAGCATCCACTACAATATACATCCTATGTATAGTAATGGCCTCTAGGGCATACATATAACTAACAGCATATACATAACAAACAATCTCCCACTTGCACTAAGGCCAGCTGCTGTAATATCTCATACCTAGCATCCCGAATAATCTCTCAAACTGTATCTGGGGAATGGCCTTCATGAGTGGATCCGCAGTGTTGTCCTTCGTATCTACTCTCCTGACCTCGATCTCCCGGCGATCAACTATCTCCCTGATCAGGTGATACCGCCTCAGAATATGTCTGGACTTTTGATGGGACTTGGGTTCCTTGGCCAACGCCACAGCTCCATTGTTATCGCAATACAGAGGTATTGGAGGCTTAATGGATGGAACCACACCAAGTTCACTAATGAACTTCTTTATCCAGACAGCCTCTTTGGCAGCATCGTTGGCAGCGATGTATTCAGCCTCCATCGTCGAGTCTGCATCTGTTTGGAACTCTTCCAACATACCGCCACTCCATTGAGGGTAAAGACAAATCCCGAGTGCGACTTAGAGTCATCCTTATCACTTTGGAAGCTTGAATCGATAAAGGACTCCACCTGGAGTTCTCCGTTACCATACCCCAAGAAAAACTCTTTAGTCCTTCGTAAGTACTTGAGAATGCTCTTCACAGCTGTCCGGTGACTCTCTCTAGGATCTGCTTGATACCGACTCACTACACTTAGTGAGTATGCTACATCGGGTCTGGTACATAGCATCGCATACATGATACAGCCTACTGCCGAAGCATAGGGTATCCCTTGTATGTGAGCTCTTTCCAAATCAGTCTTGGGAGACATCTCTTTGGAAAGAGTGAGTCCAGAGATCGTAGGTAGGTTCCCACGCTTGGATTCATCCATACTAAACCTCTTTAGTATGGTGTTAATGTACCTGGATTGGGACAATCCCAGTGTCCGTTTAGATCTATCTCTCTAGATCATGATTCCAAATATGCAGGAGGCATCACCTAGATCTTTCATTGAGAATCTTTGTGATAAGAAGGGCTTGACTGATTGCAGCATAGGAATATCATTTCCTATCAAGAGTATGTCATCTACGTACAATACGAGGAAGACAACCTTACTCTCTGCTACCTTCTTATAGATACAAGGTTCATCTATATTTTTGATGAAGTCAAACTCTTTTACTACAACATCTAAACAGATGTTCCAACTCCGCGATGCTTGCTTTAACCCATAAATGGATTTAAGCAGCTTGCACACCTTTCCGCTGCTCCTACTATCAACGAAGCCCTCTGGCTGAGTCATGTACACGCACTCTTCTAAATCACCGTTTAGAAAGGCGGTCTTAACATCCATTTGCCAGATTTCGTAGTCATGGTATGCAGCAATGGCAAGTAAGATCCGGATGGACTTAAGCATAGCCACTGGAGAAAAGGTTTCGTCATAATCCATACCTGGTCGTTGACGAAAGCCCTTTGCAACAAGTCTAGCTTTGAAAGTCTTAACTTTTCCATCTACACCAATTTTCTTTTTAAAGATCCACTTGCTCCTAATGGGTTTTACCCCTTCAGGAGAATTTTCCAAAGTCCATACATTGTTGGTGTATATGGATTCCATCTCAGATCGCATTGCATCCAGCCATTTCACAGAGTCACCACTCGTGATGGCCTGCTCGAAACTAGTCGGGTCATCATCTTCCATGATGCAATCCTCGCTGCCACCATCAATGAGAAAACCGTAGTATCTCTCAGGTGGATGAGAAACCCTGCTAGATCGGCGGAGAGGCTGGGGTTCGCGGGTACTACTGAATCCTCTGGTTCCACTAAATCATCTGTTGTAGTTTGTTCTGCTGGAACTTCTTCCAGTTCTACCTCTGAGCCTCTAATCTCTTTTGCAAGAAATTCCTTTTCTAAAAAGGTGGCGTGTTGAGCAACAAACACCCTTTGTTCCTTACTTTGGTAGAAGATATACCCTCTTGAATGCTTTGGATATCCAACAAACTTACACAAAATAGATCTTGCCTCGAGTTTGTCCGGTTTTTGTCTTTTGACATAGGCCGGGAAACCCCATATCTTAACAAAATTAAGATATGGTCTCTTCCCTTCCCATATCTCATATGGGGTTATAGGCACAGATTTCGTAGGAACTTTATTCAGTAGGTATGCCGCTGTCTCAAGCGCATATCCCCAGAAGGAAATAGGTAACTCAGCATTGCTCATCATAGAGCGTACCATATCTAATAGGGTGCGATTCCTTCGCTCCGATACACCGTTGTGCTGTGGTGTATAATGAGGAGTAAGCTGAGAGAGAATCCTATTCTCTTTTAGATAATCCAGAAAATCATTGCTCAAGTATTCTCCTCCTCGATCAGATCAAAGGATTTTAATACTTTTGCCTGTTTGGTTCTTTACTTCGTTCTTATATTCTCTGAATTTCTCAAAACCTTCAGACTTGTGTTTCATCAGGAACACATGTCCGTATCTAGAGAGATCGTCAGTGAATGTAATAAAGTAGGAAGATCCGTTCCTGGCATGTGTAGACATAGGACCGCATACATCACTATGTACCAGCCCTAGGAGTTTTTTAACTCTTTCTCCGTGTCCACTAAACAGAGCTTTGGTCATTTTGCCTTTGAGACATGAATGGCAAGTATCATAAGATGATAATTCAAATGGATTCAAATACCATCCTTATGTAACTTAGCCAGTCGTGTCGCATTGATATGACCAAGTCTACAATGACACAAGAAGGATTCGTTCATTTCCGAACTCTTCCTTTTGTGTGTGTTTTGTATATTAAGGACTGTATTTTGATTGAGAATGAATATGCCATTATGTAACAAGCCTGATCCAATCAACTTTTGATTCAGGAATATGTTCATAACATTATCCTGTACTACAAAATTATATCCTTCTTTACTTAATAAAGAAACTGATATAATGTTGCACATCATGTTCGGTATATAATAGCACTCATTCAGAATCAGTGTACTACTGCTTGGTAATACTAGGTGATATTCGCCAACTGCTTTGGCTGCAATATTTGCACCATTCCCTACTTGAACGGAATGATCACCTTTTCCCAGTTCTCTACCTTTACGTAGCCCATGTAATAATTTACATATGTGGGATCCCGATCCGGTATCTAATACCCAGGACATAGGGTGAACTGAGAAACAGTTCTCAATAACTAACACACCAGAAGAAGGTGCATCAACATGCATGTTCTCCGTTTGGGCGGCGTGAGAATCCAGATATTCTCCTGTTTCCTGCTCAGTCTTATAACACTTATAAGATAGAACGGGTCCAACGTTCCCCTGCTCAGTATAATAATCGGGTTCAGTCAATACATCCATATTATTATCTTGATTAAGTCCTGACACGGTCGCTACCTGGAGAGAGAGAGAAGGAAACACTTTAGCGTATGCTCTTGCAAGATTAGATTGGTTATTATCTTATCTAATCAGGATGTCTCCCACTGTTTTTATCAAATCTTCTTTCAAACCCTAAAGGTATGATTAGCCGGGATTAATTACACCCTACAATTTCGTCAATCTTTCAGCCAGATCAATGTCGGTACTTGAGGGAGGTTCCCCGTGCTTTCGCACGGACCTAATTAAAATAAACCTCATCTTCCCAGAGGCATAACCCCGTTAACACCTTTCTAGACACCTACTTGATCGGCTAATTGTCCTGTGTAAAATTCTCCCAGGAGTAACTCTTACTCGCAGTGGGTGCCGGGATCCAACTATCTCATAGGAGGTATGCAATCTCATTGCAAATTTCAACACTTGAAATTCCCGATAATATTTTGCCCCTAGCATCCTATGAACTTGACGGAGGTCAACAAACCATAGGCTACTAGTCAAGTTCAACCCGTCATTTCCCGATTGAATTAAACCCACCCGCACGACCCTTGATGGAGGTCAACAAGGCCGTACAACTATCCTAATCCAATCTGCATCATATGCATAAGCAGATAAATACTAGTCAGCTACCGCACACTACGTCTTGACGGAGGTCAACAAACGTAGCACGAATACTAAGTAGGACTTATCTGAAATGACGGAGGGCTACGTCAGGTTTTTCTGAAAACCTATTGCGTAATGAACTTGATATCGTTGTAGAAACAAGTGATTTTGAAAAGGAGTATTTTTGAGGCTTCTAGTTTTGCTAAAGAGGTCACTCCCGGTGAAGGGATCTTGGCTCTTTCCCTATCGAATAAGGTGCAGGGTATATCATATTTACTGCTGTGCAAAGCAAGAACTATATAAGTTGTCAAAAACTAAACCGCGAGTTTGTAGCATCTGCCAGTTTCGCTAAAGAGGTCACTCCCGGTGAAGGGATTTCGGCTCTTTCCTTATCGAATAAGCTGCAGCGTATATCATACATACCGCTGTGCAAAGCAAAACTGTAGCTACCCTTTTTATAAAGTTTTGATTCTACAACATCTTTTAGGTTTCTTTTCTTTTATTAATCTCATTAATAAAAATCCCATCAGCTTATGCTTCCTAAGCATCATAGAAGAAACGAAAGCAGTAATATTTATATATCCGCATATATATATTTAGTATAAGCATTCGTCTCAGGCATTAATATGATCTCATCACAGAACATTGCAGCAGAAGAACATATATGAAATATTGGATATACTAGGATGTCCGTGTTTTAATAAGAGCCTGTATAAAACACGGATTCCACGGTCGCGATGAATAGCCAAACCCACATCCCTAGAGCCCTATGAGAGCGGCAATTAACACTGCCAATTCTAGGGTTAGGAGACCCGGTCTCGACTCCTCGAGATGGCCTCCCACTGGACCCTAGAACCCAGTTACTTATGCTCCCCTCCTTCGGTCTACCTAATGCGGAAAAGTAAATAATATACAATGGTGACATCATCCTCAGCCCGGAAGTGCCCCAATAAAAGAATATTACATGTAAATGAATTTTACATGAATGAAAATAAAAACCCTCATCTCACATAAAACCCCCGGCTATTCAGAACACGACGATCCAATATAACATATCACAGCAACACATAATATCTCATATCATTAACGTAAGTAAGTATGCATACACCGATCGTCGTTGATGTATAGCAACGAAGACCGGCAATACAACTATATACTACACTTACGGTCACAGAAAAGAAATTGTAAAACTACAACATTTGGAATCCACAATCTCTTTAGACATCGTAAATCCGAAAGATCACATACTCCGCATTTCATGCCTAACTATATGAATTCCACATATTGTATTACATTCCAGATAAATAGACAGTATTAAACTTTCTGATCGGATTAATCAAATACCCAAGCTTTCCTAAATAGCTTAACACTTGAGCGGAGTTCAAATAATCCCAAAATATGTCACAGTACCGATGGTCCAGCCGTAGAAGGTTCAAGCCAACGCCTCACATGTGGCACGCCGTACTGCCCCAAATTCTAAGGTTTAGAGGCGGTTCAGACGGTCACATAATTGAGTTAAGGTTTGTGTTCTTCTAGAGGGACCGCCACGTTACTTGTACGTTTTCCCGAAAGATTTAAACCTAAGAATGAGTTAATGATATCCGTTCGAACATTTTAACAGTTTCTAAATAGCTTAACACTTGAATGTTTTTCGTACCGGGAAAAAATGAGTTAATGATATCCGTTCGAACATTTTAACAATTTCTAAATATCCGGAAAAACATAACGAAATTAAATTTTCCGATCGAATCAACGATTACAAAATAAACCACAGAACACTCAACACATGAGTCAGATTAAAAATACCCAGAAATTAGCACTAACAGATACGGTCATAACTGTGCAAAACAAAAAGTCAAACTCCACTGTACGGCCGTGGATCCGCGGCCCAAGCAAGGTATGGCCGCGGTTCCGCGGCGGTCCGTACGTCTTACATCATCGTTTTTCACAGTTATGCCTAAAATTACCTGCTGATTTTTTTAGGTATTTTTAATTCAGAAAAATCACAGTTTTTAAAAAATGTCCAGAGATTGGTCGTTTTGACGTTTTGGGGTTCGTTCGGAGTTTTAACTTCGTATACACGTCGCCTAATGCTCTAGCTAGGCTCTGATACCACTGTAGGGCTCCTAGACACTCTTGTGAGGGTTCAAAAGGCATCAACCATGCCCGAATAAAATTTTAGACGTGCCGAACAACCCAAAGCCGGGATCTTTGCTAGATTATTAGGGTCTAACATGCAATTAAACATCCTTACAACTAAGTGTGAGGGATTACAACCTTTGTAGTCCGCTCCTTCGCTTCATAAGCTCCGAGTAGAAGTCCCTTCGCCGCGATCCACGATCTTCCGGACTCAAGAGAGGCTCCACGACTCGAACGATCCATGCTAGCTTGTAGTGTTCCTTTTCTCCGATGATCCACGTCGAAGTTGCTATAACTCAAGCTCTCTCACTCTAATGAGGTTAACACCCTAATCTAATGGGCTAGATTAGATGAGGATGATGGAGTAGTATTTATGCTTTCTTTTTATATCAAATTCTCACATTAAAACATCACAAAAGGAAAAACTAGTAAGCTTTCTCAAAGCTCAAGGGAGAAGAAGATGATGAAAAATGAGTTAATCCTTTTGTGATGAATAATGAAATGAATATATGAATTAATAATGCAACCATGGTTTAGGATGACAAGGATAACCCTTGTAGAGAATTAACTAGGGCTAGGGTTTGGTGGGGTTAAAGAATGAGTCATAAGTAAATATCAACCATAATATCTAACTCATGACAAAAGGAATTCCTTCTAGAAGGTGCAAGAAGCAACTAACCCTAATCAAACCCTAACCTTATTTAATCTCCACTAAACATGTTCCATTATTAATGATATCATGTTACAATAATATATATCTCATATATATTATATATTTGTTACAAAAGAAAATAATACAATTAACATATATCGCATATATATCAATGTATTACCCGGTGAGAAAATGAAATAATAAAGCGAGCCAATATTAGATAATGTAATACAATATATCATATATATTATTATACATTAAATCATCGAATCAACACTTGATCCGACAATCCGGCTATATCGAATATAACCGACTAATATATCATGTACCGATTCATCGAATCAACACTTGATCCAATGACCCGGTTCATATCTAAATATCGCAAGAATATAATACCGTATCTCATATCGCATTATCCTCGGTCCTGCACATATCACATATGTGCCTCTACTCCGTTTTGACTGAGCCAAGAAACCTCTGTGTAGGACTCTAAAGAATTGTCAATACGCCGGTAGCAAGTGATGATCATATCAAACACCCACAAGCTGCAAGCGGTCAGCTAAACATAACTGTAAGTCGATGTTCAACACCCCAGTACTTATGGGGAGGCGGAAATATGAATAACAATTTTGTTCTATGATTAAACATCGAATAACCGTATGAATCGTTTGCTAAACAAGTTTTAACAAAAGCTATAGAGTTCTAAACTACTATGTTAAGAGATTATACCAAACGGTTCTAGTCCTTCGTCTTAATGTTATCTACGGCCTCTTTGGATCTCCACGTCCTCTTCGGCTTTCTTCCGTGATAGACGATCCACCCGAGAACCCTAATCCAAGCTATAACCTCTAAACTTGAGGTTACTTAGTTTCTCTAGTTGCTAAATAGAGTAGCTAAGGTGATGTAGAGATAGGTTATGGAGTAATTAGTCTTTCCTAATCCTTGTTCTCAACTCATGAGGGTAGGATTAGGTTTGGTGAAGGAGAGAGAACTTGAAGAGAGAGAGTGAGAAGACGATAATGATAATAATAATAATAATGAAATAGCTTCTCACTTGATATATGAAACATAATGAATAAAAAGAAATGAATAATATGAGATTATTCATCATGTTTCATTAATGCAAGTGGGTGATTCATTATGTGAGTCATTAAGCATTTAATAATGCATTAATGACATGATGAATCACGCACAATGAGTCACTAAATCATTAAATGAAAATGCCACCTCTCTCTCCGTGTCACATCCTTCTAGAAGCTTCTCGGAAAATTACGAGAATGCCCCTCTCATCCGTGAAAACACGGAAAAACTTTAGACTGTATAAATCCAATAACCTGATACTAGAATCTGGCTTAAACCAAAGCCGGCTAGTAAAAACTGTCCGAATGTCGTACGTGCGTTCAAACACGTATGCGTCCGAACCTTTGTCGTAAAACCATATGACCTCTATATCTTTTCGCCTGGGTTTGGGAAATCTCTATGTGGGACTCTAAAGACTCAACTACTACGCTGGCAGTGGATTTAACCACAGACCGCAAGCGGCAGTAGCTGTACGTAACGGTCCCCAGGTAGTTGTCGATAAGAAAGCTGATGAGGTAACCTATCTGAAATCCTACTGAGCCTGTCTGTGACAATATCCGCGCAGTCCGGTCTGTTCATCTAAGAGTATCGCATGTATGGTCTAGGGAGGTGGTGGACGTCAGACCCCTAATAACCGTACAAGTCGTGTCGGTATGGTTCAAGACCACCCGAGAATCTACTGATCATTCCATCAGTAATTCTCAATCAGCACTGGCCAGGGACTTATGGTAATGACCAACCGACCACAGTTCGATATCAACTCCCTATACCGGGAGAGACGAATCCCTAACAGTCGCTCACTGCCTCCACGTGGCTCGGGACTGTGCCCAACTGAAACCTGTTTGCACGACTCCTTTGAGCCGTGGTAGGGTAATAATCAAAGCACAGTGGGAAATCATAAGAGACAAATGATGACCTTAAGTCAACGGACTAGCTGCACACATGTCACCTGAGAACTGCTATCTGACGTTAGGTATAATACCATCCAGTCAGTTCTCGGTGAGTCATGTCCGGTGTACTCACACCCAGTGAGCATCTGTATACAATCTTAGGTGAACACCACCAATGGTTGCGGGACTAATCCATTGCCCCTCGTCAGGGTCTAGATACATATACACTAGTCTACTCTGGAGTATCGATGCCCAATCTCGATACTCCTGCGACCAGGGACATCCAAGGGTGTGCCTATTGACTATCCAGCTCCCACTATTATGACTGCCATCACAACGCCGGTAGTCAGACAAAACACCCTATGGGCTTTATCAACATATATATATAAATACCAAGTAAAAAATATCATACGTTAAGACAAAGTCAAACCAAATAGCGTACTATCATATCAAGCAAGACTGTCATATACATACATATCCCAAGCATCCTATACAATGTAGGTCTCTAGGGCATATATATCCAACAATCTCCCACTTGCACTAAGGCTTATAATTGGCGCAATGAGTACCCACTGTCTCTACCAGATCCAGTTGCTTGCGTACCGCATGTCCAACATCTCAAATAGCCTCTCGAACTGTACTTGAGGAATGGCCTTGGTGAATGGATCTGCCGTGTTGTCTTTTGTGTCCACTCTCCGTATCTCGATCTCCCGACGATCCACGATCTTCCTGATCTGGTGAAACCGCCTTAAGATATGCCTGGATTTCTGATGGGACCTTGGTTCCTTCGCTAAAGCTACAGCGCCATTGTTATCGCAATACAAAGGTATTGGATTGGCAATGGACGGAACCACCTGAAGTTCAGAAATGAACTTTCTCATCCAGACAGCCTCTTTTGCGGCTTCACTAGCAGCTATATAATCAGCCTCCATAGTTGAGTCTGCGACGGTATCTTGTTTGGAACTCTTCCAACATACCGCCCCTCCATTGAGGGTAAACACAAAACCCGAAATGGATTTAGAATCATCCTTGTCACTTTGGAAGCCGGAGTCGGTAAAAACCTCTACCTGGAGGTCCCCATTACCGTAAATCAAGAACATCTCCTTAGTCCTTCTTAGGTACTTGAGAATGTTCTTCACCGCTCTCCAATGTTTCTCACCTGGGTCAGACTGATACCTGCTTACCACACTAAGTGCGTAAGCTACATCCGGTCTGGTACATAACATCGCATACATTATTGATCCTATCACCGAAGCGTAGGGTATAATGCCCATGCGAGCCCTCTCTTCATCAGTCTTTAGAGACATCTCCTTGGAGAGGGTGATTCCATGACAAGCGGGCATATTGCCGCGCTTAGAATCTTCCATACTAAATCTTTTTAGTATAGTGTCTATATACCCGGACTGTGAAAGTCCCAATATTCTATTAGATCTATCTCGATAGATCTTAATGCCCAGAATGTATGATGCATCTCCCAAGTCTTTCATGGAGAATTTCTGTGACAAGAAGAGCTTTACTGATTGTAGTATAGGGATATCATTCCCTATCAGTAGTATGTCGTCGACGTACAAAACGAGAAAGACTACTACTCCTTCTACAATCTTCCTATAAATACATGGTTCATCTATATTTTTGATAAAGTCAAATTCCTTGACTGTTTCATCAAAGCAGATGTTCCAACTCCGCGATGCTTGCTTTAACCCATAAATGGATTTAAGCAATTTGCACACTCTTCCGCTGCTTCCACTGTCTAAGAAACCTTCTGGTTGATCCATGTAAACACTCTCTTCTAGATGTCCATTTAGAAAAGCTATTTTTACATCCATTTGCCAGATTTCATAGTCATGGAAGGCAGCAATGGCAAGCATTATCCGAATGGATTTAAGCATAGCTACTGGTGAAAAAGTTTCATCATAGTCCAATCCTGGTCTTTGACGAAAACCTTTTGCTACTAGTCTAGCTTTGTAGGTTTCCACTTGTCCAAATATACCAATCTTCTTTTTGAAGATCCATTTGCACACAACTGGTTTTACCCCAGGAGGAGTAACTTCTAAAGTCCATACTTTATTGGTGTACATGGATTCCATTTCGGATCTCATTGCATCCAGCCACTTCACTGAGTCGCTACTCGTGATAGCCTGCTGAAAACTAGTAGGCTCATCATCATCGATGATGCAATCCTCTCGATCCCCATCAAGAAGAAAACCATAGTATCTTTCAGGAGGATGAGAAAGCCTACTAGATCTGCGGAGTGGCGTTGGTTCGTTATGTTCTATTGAAATCTGAGATTCTTCTAAGTCTTCGGTTGCAGTTTGAGGTTCTAGAATTTCTTCCAGTTCTACCGCGCTCCCACTAATTTCTTTTGCAAGAAATTCGCTTTCTAAGAAGACAATGTGACGAGCGACAAACACCTTTTGTTCGTCAGTGTGGTAGACCATGTACCCCTTTGAATGCTTGGGGTATCCTACAAACTTGCATAAAACCGATCGTGCTTCGAGCTTGTCCGGATTATGCTTTTTAACATATACCGGACACCCCCATATCTTGATATACTTGAGATATGGTCTCTTCCCACACCACATTTCATATGGAGTGGTAGGTACAGACTTAGTTGGAACTCTATTCAATAGGTATGCGGCTGATTCTAGAGCAAATCCCCAGAAGGAAAGTGGCAACTCAGCACTACTCATCATTGAACGCACCATATCTAATAGCGTGCGATTCCTTCTTTCTGATACACCATTATGCTGAGGTGTATAAGGTGGAGTAAGCTGAGAGAGAATTCCATTCGCTTTTAAGTGTTCAAGGAAACTGGTACTTAAGCATTCTCCACCTCGATCAGATCGAAGTGTCTTGATGCTTTTACCAGTTTGTTTCTCTACTTCATTTTTATATTCCTTAAACTTCTCAAAAGTCTCGGATTTATGCTTCATTAAGAACACATGTCCATACCTAGAGAAGTCATCAGTAAAAGTGATGAAGTAGGAGTGACCACTTCGTGCATGTATAGACATCGGACCACATACATCACTGTGTACTAGTCCCAAGAGTTCAGTGGCTCTTTCTCCGTGTCCGGTGAACGGAGATTTGGTCATTTTTCCTTTGATACATGATTGACAAGTTGCATATGATAAATATTCAAACGGATCTAGATATCCATCTTTATGTAACTTGGTCAACTTTGTTTCATTTATATGACCAAGTCTACAATGCCATAGGAAGGCTTGATTCGAATCTGGAGCCTTTCTTTTACGCGTGTTTTGAATATTGAAAATTTGAGGTTGATTAAGTATGTATATGCCGTTTTCCAGTGTGCCAAACCCAATCAGTTCTTGATTTAGGAGAATGTTCATGACATTTCTTTCAAGCACAAAATTATATCCTTTATTAGACAACAAAGATACTGATATAATATTACACAACATACTGGGAATACAAAAACAGTTGTACAATACCAAAATGTGTCCACTATTCAACCCTAGGTGATATTCCCCTATTGCAACTGCATCTACATGCATTCCATTGCCCATCCGGAGAGTCATATCACCTGCCCCCAGTACTCTACTATTTCTCAGATCCTGCAAAGAATTACAGATGTGAGAACCAGAACCGGTATCAAGTACCCATGAAGTAGAGTTTACTGAAAGACAATTTTCGATTACGAACACACCTGAAGCAGAAGCAACAGCTTGCTTCATGTCCTTGGCTTTAAAGGCCATACAGTCCTTCTTCCAGTGTCCTTGCTTGTGACAATAGAAGCACTCGTTCTTTTCTGCCTTCACCCTTCCTGCCTTGTTCGTTCCCTGCACCTTCTTGACCCCACCCTTCGGTTTGGTGGCTTTCATCTTCTTCTTCCCTTTAGCTTTCGCTTTAGATTTAGAAGAAGATGATTGGCCAACATACAGAACGGGGGTCTTTTCCTTTTTCAAGGAGGTCTCTGCTACCCTCAACATATTGAGGAGCTTTGGAAGATCCGCTTCCATTTCGTGCATGTTGAAGTTCAGCACGAACTGAGAGAAGGTGTGGGGAAGGGACTGCAAAATCAAGTCGATATACAAATCATTCTCTAGCACGCATCCCAGGTTTGCGAGTTCCTCAATGAGGGTGATCATTTTGAGGACGTGCTCTCCAACAAGCGATCCTGGAGCTAACCTCATCTGGAAGAGTTTCCTTGAGGTTTCGTACCTCGCGATACGGGAGTGTTCACCATACAATTCCTTGCAATGGAGGAATATGGATACAATATCCATACTCTCGTGCTGTTTCTGGAGTTCATTATTCATGGACGCCAGCACGATACACTTAGCTCGCTCACAGTCTAGATCCCAGGTTTTACGAACTTCCTTGTCCGCAACTGAGGAATCTGGTCCTGGGATGAGGGGAGGAACAGCGGTGGTAACATATGCAACTTTGTCATAAGTCAGCGCAATATTGACGTTCCTTAGCCAATCTTTATAGTTCTTCCCGGTCAGTATATTCTTTTCAAGTAATAGTTTTAGTCCAGTCATGGTAGCTGCCAGAGAGAGAGAAAAGAAAACACTCAGCATATGCTCTTGCAAGTTTAGATTGGTTATTATTTTATCTAAACAGGATGTCTCCCACTGTTTCCTCAAATCCTTCTTCAAAACCTAAAAGAAGAACTAGTCAGGATTTAATCACACGTTACAATTCTTTCTTAACCTTTCCGCCAGGCTGGTGTTGGTACTTCGAGGGAGGTTTTCCAACGCTTTCGCGAAGTTCCTTAATTAAAGAACCTCTTTTCCCTGGAGGCGTAGCCCCTCTAACACCTTTCTAGGCACCTACTTGGTTTATAGCATTGATTGTTAAGTGAGAGAAATTCCCGAGAGTAATCCTACTCATCAGTGGGATCGGGATCCAACTATCATTGCATGATGCCCTAGATGGAAGCCACTCTAGTCACCACACTCCAGAAGGTAAGCTAAATCTGCAAGTTTCCTTTATGTTTGAAACTCCCGATGTGATTTTTACCCCAAGCTCTTATAGACCTTGACGTAGGCCAACAAGTTATAAGACGCAAGTCAAGTTCTACCCGTCGTTGTCCTGATTAATTTAAATACATCGTACAAGCCCTTGACGTAGGCCAACAAGGTGTACGTCTGTATTAAACTAATGCATCTATCTATGCAATAAATAGGCACACACACTGCTACCATTCACTATGCCTTGACGTAGGCCAACAAGCATAGCATGAATACGAGGTGCTGTCTATTTGAAACGACGGAGGGTTACGGCTGGTTTTTGGCAAAAAACCGTTAACATAGTGAACTTGATTTGATCGAAGGAACTAAGATAGCTTTTATTAAAAGGAGTGGTTTAAGCTCCGCATTTAAAATTTGCTTTTTCAAGAAAACCGAGTGGTTTTTAGAAATTGTTCCAACGATTCAGTTTAGGTTTTATTTTCATTGCATTAATAATAATGCGTCCCATCTTTAACCTATCATTACAGATAACAACGAAAATACAACGTCCTCTTATGCCATCCGCATTTGCCACGGGGTTCCGTCATCACCCGTTAGGTTACTTAACTAACGATAGAGCAGGGGTTGGGCTAGCGCGGGTGTAAAACATAAGCGACGTCTAAATAGCTATCATATATAGATATTGTACATTCGTCAGACGCAATAATAGGCATTCCAGATCACAGATAAACAATATTGGATTTGCAAGCAATCCGCATTTCGTTTGAGCCTGCAATGAAAGACGGATTACACAGTTGTGATGAATAGCCATTTTCCCACCCCAGACCCCTACGGGTACGACAAACTACCCGCCAAGTACCAGAAGTGAAGCGGTCTGCCCCAACACTTCAAAATACCCGGTAGTTTGTGCACCCCACCTTGGGTCTATCCTAGGAGCAAAAACAGTAAAAAGAAATAATACAACGGTGGCTACAACCGCAACCTGGATGTGCCCCGCAAAATAATATTACAACTTATTACATTTACATCAAATGAATTAATACAAAAACCCATCACAAAACCCGGCCAAACACCACAACAGTCCAATACAGTTTATATACACAAACAGTTATATATAACATCACAGATATGTGCAACCCCCTGCCAACCGACATACTAGAAGTTAGGGGAGGTTTACGAACACATAAAACATTTCCCAGATATAATCAAACAAGCAAATACCGTATAATTTCGATCGATTAAACACATTTAATTTTGCTCCAATACTTCTCTGTAAATCTGAAACCTGAGCAAAAATAAAAATTACCAGAAAGCACCAAATATCACAGAGAAACAACACAAGAAACTTGGGATGATGAATCGTCCAAAGCGCGGTGGAATCGCGGCGGATCGGTAGGATCGGCCGCGGTTCCGCGGCGCTATGGCCGATTCATGAGCCCAATTTTCTTGGGTGTTCTAATACATTCATTTATGTCATTCTGAAGGTCCCTGAAAAATTTTTGGACCTCATTTAAAATTCGACAGAAAGTACATGATATCGGGGTTTTTCCGGTTTGTTTTTCCGTTTGAAATTCATACAAATTTGCAAGTGTGTTAAATACTGTTTAGCTAGGCTCTGATACCACTGTAAGTCGATGTTCAACACCCCAGTACTTATGGGGAGGCGGAAATATGAATAACAATCTTGTTCTATGATTAAACATCGAATAACCGTATGAATCGTTTGCTAAACAAGTTTTAACAAAAGCTATAGAGTTCTAAACTACTATGTTAAGAGATTATACCAAACGGTTCTAGTCCTTCGTCTTAATATTATTTACGGCCTCTTTGGATCTCCACGTCCTCTTCGGCTTTCTTCCGTGATAGACGATCCACCCGAGAACCCTAATCCAAGCTATAACCTCTAAACTTGAGGTTACTTAGTTTCTCTAGTTGCTAAATAGAGTAGCTAAGGTGATGTAGAGATAGGTTATGGAGTAATTAGTCTTTCCTAATCCTTGTTCTCAACTCATGAGGGTAGGATTAGGTTTGGTGAAGGAGAGAGAACTTGAAGAGAGAGAGTGAGAAGATGATAATGATAATAATAATAATAATGAAATAGCTTCTCAGTTGATATATGAAACATAATGAATAAAAAGAAATGAATAATATGAGATTATTCATTATGTTTCATTAATGCAAGTGGGTGATTCATTATGTGAGTCATTAAGCATTTAATAATGCATTAATGACATGATGAATCACTCACAATGAGTCACTAAATCATTAAATGAAAATGCCACCTCTCCCTCCATGTCACATCCTTCTTGAAGCTTCTCGGAAAATTATGAGAACGCCCCTCTCATCCGTGAAAACATGGAAAAACTTTAGACTGTATAAATCCAATAACCTGATACTAGAATCTGGCTTAAACCAAAGCTGGCTAGTAAAAACTGTCCGAATGTCGTACGTGCGTTCAAACACGTATGCGTCCGAACCTATGTCGTAAAACCATACGACCTCTATATCTTTTCGCCTGGGTTTGGGAAATCTCTATGTGGGACTCTAAAGACTCAACTATTACACTGGCAGTGGGTTTAACCACAGACCGCAAGCGGCAGTAGCTGTACGTAACGGTCCCCAGGTAGTTGTCGATAAGAAAGCTGATGAGGTAACCTATCTGAAATCCTACTGAGCCTGTCTGTGACAATATCCGCGAAGTCCGGTCTGTTCGTCTAAGAGTATCGCATGTATGGTCTAAGGAGGGGGTGGACGTCAGACCACTAATAACCGTACAAGTCGTGTCGGTATGGTTCAAGACCACCCGAGAATCTACTGATCATTCCATCAGTAATTCTCAATCAGCCCTGGCCAGGGACTTATGGTAATGACCAACCGACCATAGTGCGATATCAACTCCCTATACCGGGAGAGACGAATCCCTAACAGTCGCTCACTGCCTCCACGTGGCTCGGGACTGTGCCCAACTGAAACCTGTTTGCACGACTCTTTTGAGCCGTGGTAGGGTAATAATCAAAGCACAGTGGGAACTCACACGAGACAAATGATAACCTTAAGTCAACGGACTATCTACACACTTGTCACCTGAGAACTGCTATCTGACGTTAGGTATAATACCATCCAATCAGTTCTCGGCGAGTTCTGTCCGTTGTACTCACACCCAGTGAGCATCTGTATACAATCTTAGGTGAACACCACCAATGGTTGCGGGACCAATCCATTGCCCCTCGTCAGGGTCTAGTTATGTATACACTAGTCTACTCCGGAGTATCGATGCCCAATCTCGATACTCCTGCGAACAAAGACATCCAAGGGTGTGCCTATTGACTATCCAGCTCCCACTAGTATGACTGCCATCACAACGCCGGTAGTCAGACAAAACACCCTATAGGCTTTATCAACATATATATATAAATACCAAGTAAAAAATATCATACGTTAAGACAAAGTCAAACCAAATAGCGTACTATCATATCAAGCAAGACTGTCATGTACTTACATATCCCAAGCATCCTATACAATGTAGGTCTCTAGGGCATATATATCCAACAGTAACAGCCATCCAGGTATTGAGCAATCAGAAGATCAACAAGCTAGCCTGTACATTCTCCTGTGAATCCAATCAGTAACACTCCCGTACAGTCCGGTCTCTTCGTCTGATATGTCGCATATCAAGTCTAAGGGTGGTATACGTCAGACCCCAGTAACCGATAAGTCATGTCGATATGAGGCTCATAACAGTTCGAGAAACTACTGGTAACACTTACCAGTAAATCTCTATATCAGCTCTGGCCAGGGACCTCCAGTTATAGCCAATCGAACACAGCACAACATCAATTCCCTATACCGGGAGAGACGAATACCCTCCTATCGCTCATTGCCTCCATGTGATTCGGGACTGCACCCAAAAGCCACCATTTTGCACGCCCTCTTGGACGTGGTAAGGTGGAAATCAAAGCACAGTGAGAATCACACAAGACTCTATGACGATCTCGGGTCTACAAACTACCATGTACCAGTGTCACCGGAGAACTACCATCTGACATGTGGTATATCACCATCTGGGAGTTCTCGACGAGTCCGTCCAGTGTACCCAGTCTCCACTGAGCACCCGTACACCATCCTTGATGTCAAACACCGATGGATATGGGATCATCCATCGCCCATCATATGGGTCAAGATGCATATACGCTAGTCTACTCTGGTGTATCGATGCCCTGTCTCGATATACCCTCGACTAGGAACAGTTATAGGATGTACTCATCGACTACCGTGGCCCTACTAGTATGATCTCATCATAATCCTAGCAGTCGAGTACAGATCCTAAGGGCTTTATCAACATGTAAGAGAAAGACAGTAAACCAATACAAGTCAACATGTTAAGATAATGTGAAACCAAATAGCATACTATCATGATGAGCAAGAAAGTCCTCTCTATATATATCCAAGCATCCATTATAATATACATCACATGTACAACAATGGCCTCTAGGGCATATACATAACTAACACGGTTTTCATGATGTTTTCGACTGTCGATGCTAGGCACTCAGGTTCCATGATTTTGATGTGTCATGAGGGACACCGTTGATATATACCTCATACTTCCATGCTCACTCCTTTATGATATTTACGTGCATATAGACATTGATTATATGGGTGGACGAGATCCACATGCATACATACCTTGATTTTGGGTGGACGAGATCCACATGCATACATACCTTGATTATGGTTGGACGAGATCCATATACATGCATTGATTATTACTGTTGGATGTTATCCGCATGCATATAGGTATTGACTACCTTATTGGCACATATACAGACCCGGTCACCCTAGATATCATAGTATTACCTTTATGATATAGTTGACCTAGGAGTCGTTGTTTATTCGATTTCTATCTGTTGATATTTTTCTACTCAAGAGTTGGAAACTCACCCTCGTTGTGCCATGGTTCTTCCAGGTTGACCGCTTGGATCTGTAGCGGCTTCGCTGGTACACAGTTGCATTTGGGTGTTTTGCATTGGTAGGTGGGACATTTGTATCATTCCCACTCTTGTATCCACATTTCATTATTGTATCTAGTTAACTCCATCAATGAAACTTTGT
Organism: Agapanthus africanus; assembly: GCA_030015575.1. NCBI lineage: Eukaryota > Viridiplantae > Streptophyta > Magnoliopsida > Asparagales > Amaryllidaceae > Agapanthus > Agapanthus africanus. The sequence goes on along the minus strand of CM057343.1, from coordinate 299,963,216 downwards.
AAATTGTATAAGTAATGAGACTTATAGTTGTGAGATTGGAGCGATGGGTTTATATTCACTTTTGGGGTTATGTTTTGCTCATCTCTTTATCTTTTTGTGGTGAACTTCGCCGTTGGGCATCGTATACTTATATATTTTGTCTTGCGTGGTTGTGATCCTCCGTTTGGCGAAGAGCTAGCTTCCGCTTGAGGATGCCTTTATTCTTATTATGTATTTGTGGTTTTGGGATCAAAATATACAAAGGAGGTGCTGCCAAAATTTTTAAAAGATGAAACATGTTTTCAAACTAGTCAATTTCACTTGCATCATTCGTGTTCTTTTCTATGCATTAAGAAAACTTGATTTCATTATACCTTTATTTCAAAACTTCACCTCCTTTATTTTCTTAAAAAGGTTTAGATTTCTGGGTTTCAGCTTACTTGAATTCCGTTACACCTTTAGGCATTGCGTGATTCAAGTGCTGGTCACGAGCTACTATTTCGGGTCGTGATAAAGTTGGTATCAGAGCGCTAGGTTTAACCTTTGTTCGAGTCTATGTTTGACTTTGCGGAGTCTAGGGAGGGTATGTATTTCGGAACCTAGGCTGACCCTGATTGATGGAGTAAGTAGCTTGAGTAGAGTGACTTACCGTACGTATGTTCCGCGACATATTTACGATACGATACTCCACTTAAGAAACCTTAGGATGTACACATTTTTTAGACTTATGATTCTCTTTATACCCATGATTATACATCCATTGGAGATTCTCGATTTTATTAGTTCATTATCATACTTTCATTGATATTATTCCTTCTTATGATCATGTATCCATTCTGGATTTTTCGTTTCCTCTCATGTCGTTGGTCTGCTTTCTTAGATACTCAATTGAGGTTCATGTCACCATAGTTTGAGCCCAGTTTGAGCTGCTGCTAGTGTTGCGGTCAGGACGAGCTCGTCTGGTACAAGGGCCGACCATTGTGTTTTCCGGTGACATGGGGACGTCTCGATGTAGTGTTTGTGTTGTGGCCTCTTGTGGAGGCGGATGCTTGGTTTTACACCGGATGATCGGGCCATTGTTAGAGCTGCCAGTTGCGAGAGGACTGTTGATGTACAGCATACCTCAGGGATTATGATGTCGCCTACCATGCAGATAGATGACCCAGCTGTTGCTGAGATGATAGGATGTCACTTCCAAGGCTTACGAGCTGAGATCGCCGGAGCTTCCAGGCAGAAATGCGACGGATGATAGCTAGCCTACCCCGATCCGCAAGATGAAGGTGATTCATCAGATTGATTCGCCGACGCAGGCCCAGTTGAGTTGAAGATTTCCAGTGTGGAGAGTCTTACTCAGATCTAGAGCAGACAGATCCAGAGATGACTGTTGAAGTATCGCCTTTTCTGGAGGATTGAGGCATTGTTTAGCATGAGGGCGAAGAATATTCACATGTCATACATGCGAAGCTAAAAAGTTCAAACGAGTGTCAGAAACCCATTTTTCCCAAGTTTAAAGTGTTCAGAGGAACATGCAGGTAATTCTGTGGACCCTCTAGAAGAATGAAACCCTAACTCGACATGATGACCATGGAACTGCTTTGAACCTTAAGGTTTGTTGCAGTTTAGCGGTGCCATCAGTGAGGCTTGGGTTTGCCCTTCTACGGCTGGTCCAGAGGTGCTGTGGTATGTACCAGATATTTTTAGATTGCGCTCAGGTGTTGAGCCTTCAGGAAATTTTGGGACCTTGATGACTCGATCGAAAAGTTTGACGTCGTCTAGATATCATGTGATAAGAGATCAGCAAGCTGACCAGCTTTGGATGAAGGACCTCACCCAGATGCGTTGTGAGCTGATCGTGGACGGGCGGGTATTGAGTATTCCTCCGATGGTTGGGACGAGTTCCCAAGGACGTGTTCGGCCAGATATCTTCTACAGAGTGATGAAGATACCGAGTTCGTAACTTCGAGTCCATGTGAGAGACTCCGGATTGACCGTGGCCGAGAACAGTTGCAGTGCGCAGATAACATGGAGTGACATCATGTGGACGATGATACAGACGAGTGGAGCCAGAGGTTCATGCGAGATGATGATGATCTGTTGCTACTCCCCGTCGAGATTAGAGATTTGATATGCATACAGAACGTTGGGATGCGTCCAGTTTCCGATAAAATGTGTGCGGGACACGCAGATGTCCAGAAAACGAGAAAAGATTATCTAAGAATAGCAGCCTCCGTACAGTTCGGTATAGGTGAGATCGAAAGAGACCTTGAGAAAGATTCCATCCAGGACACTGCTGCAATGATATTTGCACCCAGGATCAGATGTGTCACGTGTATTCAGTGGGCCAGAGTGCTGCCCTACGAGTGGTTGTGATGATTGACTGAGAGATGACCAGAGAAGTGCCAGAATGGAATCGTTCCCGTTAGCACACCTGACAGGGACGATGAGCCGATGGATTGCGGGATTGGTAATCCACAGAGAAGATAAGGACCCAGAGACAGAGGACGCCAGGCCGTGAGCGGGAGGCGAACGGATGTTCTTGCCCTGTCAGTTTTAGGCGCACCGATTTACTTTTCGACATTGTAGGAGGTGTACCTCGATGTCCTTCGTTGCGATTTGCGTTTGTAATCCGAGTATCACACTGATATCGCTTGGATTTGAGTTTTGATGACAAGTTTCCTGATATTGATTTCGTGCACCATGGTTGCACCTACTGGGTATTTACATTTTTGCGCAAAGTTATCGCACCTTATATATATTTTATACACCGTTAGGTTGATTTGCGATTTGTGCATATCTATTACATTTGAGATTCAGTTTTGTGCCTTGGCTGCACATGTTTATGATTTCATAGATTTCATACGGATGATGTGATTTTTGCACTCGGTATAGCTCACATGTGCTCGCAGCGCATTGATACGGATATTGTGCACATGGTTGCACACGATTTTGATTTATACACTTTTGTGTACTCGGTGTTGCTTTTTATACGTTTGAGTTATTGATTGTATTTCGTGCATTTGATGCACCGGATGTTATTTTCGTGCACAATAGGTGCACCGGATATTGTTGTCATGCACACCCGTTGCAGTGGACAGATGCTTTTGTGCACACCCGTTGCACTTAGTTTTCCCTTGTGCGTATTGTGGCACCTGTATTTGGATTTGATTTCCAAGCGCACCAGACGCATGTGATTATTGGATACGCCTTTTGAGGCTGATTTTGCTTTTGAACACTTCGTGTTCATGTTAGGCACTATATTGTTTAGTAGCCAAGCAGGACTGATCCGAGGACAGTACCTGAGCACTTTGCATGATTTAAAAGTTTACCAAGAGGTTTTCGAAAAAGAGGAGATATAGTCTCGCTATTTCCTACGTGTCCGTGAGAGACACGGACGTTTACAAAGGAAAACCTTTTGGGGTATTCGAAAACGACGGAATGTGTATTTGAGAAAACATATATGGACATATATTATTATTTTAAAATAAGCGTCCGTCAGTTATGCCGTGAGTTACGCATTCCCGCGGCGATTTAGAAAATATTTTGCATTATTTTATTCAGATTTTGGAGTCTTCAAAGATGCGTTCTATACACGTATTATAGGGTTTGACTAGTGTATATTGGATTTCAGTAGTAGATTTCAAGATCCGTATCTCTTTGTAACTCCGAGGATTTGCGTGCAAATCCGATGATTTGCGTGACGCTTGACGGAGTTTGATTTTGATTTTTTGTACTCGGTTTTATGCGCACTTGACGCGCTGTGTTATTTCTGCGTTTTCCATGACTTCGGAGCCCCGTTGATTTGAGCTGATTATTGAAATGTTTTAGATTTTGGGGGTTTAAATTTAAATTCGGGGACCGAATTTTTTTAAGGGGGGAGACTGTAACATTTCATAAAATATAAAATATTATTTTTGGAATTTAATATTAAAATAATATTTTTCCCGGAAACTGCCCGATTTGCGAAATTGGGGTTTTCGAAAAAGGGTATAACTATATACCAATAATTGTTAAATAAATGGAAATTAAAATGATTTATTCATTTAATAATATAATTAAAGGATTTGGAAATTTTAAAATTTATTATATACAGTTTCGATAAAAACCCGATTAGTGCACTGCTAATCGCGATTAAGCCAAATCCGAACTTCTACAGTTTTTCGTGGCCAGTGCACCATGACATGTTTCATTTTGTTACATGTTTCATTTCATTTGGGTTATGTATTGTGGTTTATTGGTGGAGAAAAAAAAGGAGAAAAAGAAAAGTCAAGGGGACATAATGATTAGGGTAGGTATACTTATATAGGAGAGAGAATGAGAGTGAGAAAGAGAGAGAGGGAGAGAGTGCTGCCCTATCCTCATCCCTCCACCATTTTCTTGTTCTTCTTCTTCTTCATCTCCCTCCATCTTCTACCCACTTGATCCATCCCAAAAACCTTGCCAAAACCCTATGCCTTTTCACAAAAAAATGATCACCTCCTCACCCTCATCGCTATGAACCAAGAAAAGTCGGATTTTGACAACTTGGGGATTTCTAGTGTATTGTTTGGAGTAACAATGAGTTATATCTCTTTTCCTTTGGAATAGTTTTGAATTCCTAGCTTTTGTTAAGTTTAGACATCGTTTAATATTGGATTGTGAACTCGGAAAATCCCAAGAGAAGGGTTTGGGAAATTGGTGATGTTGAGGCTGTTAACTAGACTTGGGTGCTGTTTTAGTGACCTGGACCAGAGCTTAGAAAACCCAAAACACGGATGTAGAAACCCCAACATCGGATAAATGTGTGAATTGCGAGGGTATTTTGGAATCTTGAGCAACCCGGGGACACTAGAAATGATTTTGCAATTATTAGGAGTCGTGCAGGCACCTAGGAAGCTACCACCAAGACATGAGCCCCAACCCCTGCACCTGGGCCACAGATTTATTCAATCTGGCAGCAATTTTTGGCCAGGGTAGGTTAGAATTGATCCGTATTTGTTCTGGGGTCCCTTTAGATGTAAATTAGGCCCTCCATATTTGCAGAATTGAACAATTTGGCTTAGGGTAAAATCTGGGACCATTTCCATGAGTTGATACATTATATTACGACTTTGTTTTGACTTGATTTTGGTATTTGGTATTGTGTTTCCATCGTGTGGCGTTTGTACGTCAACGACTAGGGTTAATTGTCGTGTTTTGCATGCAAATCTATAGGTTTTGACCTAGGAGCGAAACGTGTGCCGTTTTGGTTTTTCCGCCTTGATTTTTAATACGCATTGCGATTGTTTATTATTGTATGTACCTTCGCATGGATTCCGAGACGACAGAGCGTCGCGTCATCGATCTCGGCAAGTGAAGACCAGGTGAGTGGATCTATATCCACGGGGGAAGTCGGGTGGATGGCGTATAGCACCCCCGCAAAGTTTTGGTGGAAACCGATTATAGATTATGGTTAAGGAAACCTAGGTTAGGAAACTAGGGTTAGAATGAGATAGCTATGAAACCATATTAGATACTAGAGGATAGTTAGAAGTGATATGTTACTACTATCATAGGATGACGTTTAGCGATATTGCCGTTTAGGGTACTGTAGGACTAGATAGTCGATGTAGATGCGTCACCCGAACCATACCTTTTTCTAAAACAAAGAGTCATATGTATCTTTTAAATATATACCTTGAGGGGTGTTATGGATTTTCAAACGATATCTTTTTCTTAAAAACACCGTAACCCTTATTTTCAAAACTACGATTCACATCATTAAAAATCTGATTATATGGTTCGGGTGTGTTTGTTAAATTAGATACGTATACTTAGTAGAGATAGAATGTTTATGTAAATTCGATTTGATAAGTGATATAAATGCGATGAAAGAATATAAGACTGATATGATGATATGATGATATGATGATATGTTGGTATACGGATGCGAGTCGATCGAGATGATTTATACCCTGCCGGTCCCCTGATATGAGATTATTGCGGATGTGAACCGGGACATAGGTAAATAAATACATATACATATATAGAATGTTGTGAATCATTGATGATAGGCCGTACGTGATTTCAGGCCTTACCCTCATTTTTCCTATAGGATGATAGGATCCCAATTAGCTTAATGGCGACGTACGATGATTTTTCATGCGTGATGAGTTTGACTTGATGATTGATCCTTACCCTTGACTAGAGGTTGCCGTACGATGGATCATACCGTACACGATGTTGTTAGGTTGGATGCCGATTGATAGATTCCCCGACTCGGTCATATTAGATACGTATACCGGTCAGCACTGCATATGATTTACCTTATGCTGCATTCATATTATTTCCATTGCATTGCTTATTCCTATGATAGTACACTTGCACCATTTTCGATGATGCCTATGTTATACGTACACAGATTTGCCGGATCACACACTTCATCATCGATAATTGCCATCAGACTACACAGTAGGTTTGCTGCATCATGACATACACATTGTATATTCATATTGGTGCACATATACATCGATACATCCATATTTGCGCATATACACAGTGTATATTCATATTGGCGCACATATACATTGATACATCCTTATTTGCGCATATGCACATTGCATACCCATATTGGCGCATATACACATTGGTACCTCTATACTTGCGCTTATACATATTGTGCCTACATAGATAACTGGTTTTATTGGAAAATTGGGAACCGCATGTTATATTTTAAAAACAGGAATCATTTTTAAATAGAGGTTTTCCCTTAAATTTGTTATATCACTGTTCCATGTTGCATGATACACGGATATGCTCGCATTTCTTTTATATGTCGTATACATCATGCTCTATTACTTTACGCATTGAGATATGTTGTTTTCATGAGATTTCTGTATTTGAGAACCGTGGATATTTCAAAAGAGATTATGTGTTGTTTTAAAAACCCGGTTTCTCTTAATATGATATTTCAGTGCGTCCACCATGTGTTTTCTCGGTTCTGAGAGCGACATGTGAAACTCGATTCCAGGAGGCAGATGAGGCCGATTGCGGGTACATGGTGGACTCGGTATGGTACCCCGGGGCAAGAAGGGATGCTGTGTATATAGACGGTGAGCCTGGAAAAAGGACTACTACCTACCGGTGATAGTATTTGGGCTTGGCGGATATCCGGAGGATACCGACCGGAGTCGAGAGATGATATGGGCCGATCCGGACAGACGGAGCCCGTGGGCCGATCCGGACTGACGGAGCCTGATATATGAGGATTTACGTGCCGATGTTGGGCACGGTTTTCATGATATTTTCGAGTTTCGATGCTAGGCACTCAGGTTCCTTGATTTTGATGTGTCACGAGGGACACCGTTGATATATATATCCTCATACTTCCATGCACACTCCTTTATGATATTTACGTGCATACAGACATTGATTATATGGGTGGACAAGATCAACATGCATACATACCTTGATTTTGGGTGGACGAGATCCACATGCATACATACCTTGATTATGGTTGGACGAGATCCATATACATTCATTGATTATTACTGTTGGATGTTATCCGCAAGCATATAGGTATTGACTACCTTGTTGGCACATATACAGACCCGGTCATCCTAGATATCATAGTATTACCTTTATGATATAGTTGACCTAGGAGTCGTTGTTTATTCAATTTCTATCTGTTGATATTTTTCTACTCATGAGTTGGCAACTCACCCCCGTTGTACCACAGTTCTTGCAGGTTGACCGCTTGGATCTGTAGCGGCTTCGCTGGTACACAGCTGCATTCGAGTGTTTTGCATTGGTAGGTGGGACATTTTTATCATTCCCACTCTTGTATCTACATTTCATTATTGTATCTAGTTAACTCCATCAATCAATCTTTGTAAATTGTATAACTAATGAGACTTAGTGGGACTTGTAGTTCTGAGATCGGAGCAATGGGTTTATATTCACTTTTGGGGTTATGTTTTGCTCATCTCTTTATCTTTTTGTGGTGAACTTCGCCGTTGGGCGTCGTATACTTATATATTTTGTCTTGCGTGGTTATGATCCGCCGTTTGGCAAAGAGCTAGCTCCCGCTTGGGAATGCCTTTATTCTTATTATGTATTTGTGGTTGTGGGATCAAAATATATAAAGGAGGTGCTGCCAAAATTTTTAAAAGACGAAACATGTTTTCAATCTAGTCAATTTCACTTGCATCATTCATGTTCTTTTCTATGCATTAAGAAAACTTGATTTCATTATACCTTTATTTCAAAACTTCACCTTCTTTATTTTCTTAAAAAGGTTTAGATTTCTGGGTTTTAGCTTACTTGAATTCCGTTACGCCTTTAGGCGTTGCGTGATTCAAGTGCTGGTCACGAGCTACTATTTCGGGGCGTGATAATAGGATTTAGCTGTTCCTATCTCATTAAACAAAACCGTCGAAATATTGAATCTAAGTTCTCCCACTAGCTAAGTTGACGACAATGTTTTTATGTTTTTAGGATTTTTTTTTATTTTTATGGGCTTTCGAATATGTATGCAAATGCAGAATATACAAATGAATGCAAAGGATAGAAATGCTTACCGAGCACACCCCCAAACTAAAACTTGACAATGCCCTCACTGTCATGCTACATAACGAGGGTCAAAATTGTCGGTGGGGTCAAAATAGTCGGTTCTCCATTTTTTTTTATCAGAAAAAAGGAAACAAAATATATATACACAAAAAAAACCCCAAACATAAGTGAAACAGTGTTTCCACTGTTAAGCGTTGAAGTTCAAGGTTGGGGGAGGGAACAGTTTCAAGCTATACAAGGCCTTACACAGACCAAAAGTTAGCACCAACCATTCAAAAATTCTATCATGATGCAACCAAGGTTGGTAGAAGAATGCGTAGAGAAAAGAAGTAAAGGATACAAGAGACCGTGCGCAGACAGAAGTGGTATACGGTCCCGGTATATGAGGAGATGAACGGAAGGGAGAAAGAAACGGAGCGCGATCTTGAGGTTGAATATTGATTGAGTAATTTAGTACAGTCTGTAATGGTTTGAGATTGGAGATTTCTAACTGTACTAAATTATCAATATGTTGAGAGAAGGGGTCAAACCTCTCAAGATTCACAAGAAAACATGGGTCCGAACTTGGTGAACCAGATGACGGAAGTGACAGTATCAAATGGTCTTGTGGTAGGAAAATGATGGAGGGAAGTAACTAAGGAATGGTCTCGATCAGAAGCTCAGGAGGATATTCACAGTCAACAGAGGGGACATGATGAATTGGAAAATCCGACTCATCCAATAAAACATGTTTATCCTCAAAAATTTCCTCAAAATTCTCCACACAATCAAAATCATCCATGCATCCGTCCAAATCTTCATTAATAAACTCAAGATGTAAATAGGGTTCAGGAGAAACAGTTAAAGGTTCATAATGATGTCCACATGGTTCTGAAAGAAAGTGTTGACTTGGTGAGAAGAACTCACCCAAATTTATGGGTTCATCATCAAAATCATCCCCAATATCGATATCCTCAATCAAGTCAAACATAAAGTTCTCAAACACCTCAACCAAAGCATGGTTTTCAATCGGTTGGATTTTTAGAATGGAGGTGTAGAGATCCCCGGGATTGGCAATGGTTTCACTTGATACGGTCCCTTCACAATCAGGTAAGTCAAACACTACAAAGCCGCACAACTCATCAACCGTTCTATCTTCAATTGGTGATTCATTTAGGGCACTCGATAGACTTTCGAAACCGCAATTATGGAATTCAATTTGGGAAGGGTAGGTTTCATTTTGAACGGTGCACTGCTCAATCGCACGAATCAAATCCTCAAATTTACCTATTGCCTCATCATACATGTGAAAATTTTAAGCTAGATGGGAACTAGCTGCTGGTTCATAAGGTTGTATGAAGGCAGCCATGGACACATTCAATTCCTCTAGTTGTCGGCATGAAGCTATCTGAAACACTTCTAACGACTGTTCAAGACTAAACAAGGTTAGTGAAGGGGGTTCAGTAAGAGATTCAAAGTTTTCTGGATACGTGAAACTCCTAAATGGCTGTTTAGAAGAAATGTCTGGTGAGGGTGTAAAAGTCGGGTATGATTGATAGGAATCGAATGGCTGTGTGAAAAAGGGAGGATTAGGACCAACATCTGGATAAGGAGATGGTTGGAATTGTTGTCCTAAAGAATCCGGAGTGGTGAAAGGCATGAAAGATCGGCTACGGGATTGCGCAATACGTTCAGTAATGGACATCGGTTTAAGAGTCACCACGTTTCCCTCAAAAGGGGTATCAACATGAGGAGGGTTGAAAGTTTGAAAAGGTTGATATGACGTGGATTGTGGTGTTCAAGTGGTTTTCCTAGAAACATCTATCCGATCTTTCAAAGAGATTTTTGGCATGGATGGATAATTTGACGTTCTACCAAAACAAGAACCGTATAAAGTAATATCTGGCTGAGGGTACCAAAGTTCGACAAGAGTTGGTTTATGTGGGGTACCCATGATATGAAGAGAAGAAAAAGAAGAAAAGAAGATGAAAAAATAATGAGAGTTTTTTTTATGTTTTATGTTAGTTATCAACAAAAGTATGAAATATACACACAAAAAGTAAAGAAAAAAAACAATCACGACACAAATACCACACACCTAATCGGTCTAGGGTTCACCTAGGTCAACTAGACCTGCTCAAGAACTTGATTGTCGAAGTAAAACTGTGTCAAGAAACGAGCTCAAGATATACTGATCACGAGGCCAGGTAAGTGCAGAGATAAGGGGAGGTTTTCCGACGCTTTCGAGAAGTTCCTTAATTAGAATAACCCTTTCTCTTTTGGCGGTTTCGCTGTGAACACTTTCCTAGACACCCCGTGAATGATATACCATTAAGCGGTATTATAAACACAGTTAACTTCTCCTAATGAGCGTGAAGTCCTTACAGGTTTAGAGTCTAGTTTCTTTTAAAATTTTGTGCGGGTAAACGTTATGCTCAATTTCGTGATTTGTGGGCTACGGAAAAGGTGATGAAATCATTTACCGTATGTTGTAGGGTTCGCTTGCCCTTAAGTCCGTATTAATGGATGCAATGCGCAAATCAATGAAAAAGTTTAAAACATTAAACAATAGTTTTTTATGTTTAAACACGGCACTGCAACAAATATGGGTTAGTTACTTGTAGCGTTTGACAGCGAACTTGTAAATAATCCCGTAAGGATAATATATTGGATGCGTCGGATTTGAGAAGAAGGTGTTAGGAAATACATACCGATAAGTTTTTTGGTTAAGAAACCCCCGTTGAATTGAATCCAGTTAGCTTGAAAAGTTCGCTTGCACGGGTCAAACTACCCGGATCTTTGGCACTATACTTCGCAATCACCTTAGCTTTGAATGTACCCTTTGCTCCACACAATCGCAGTTCGCAAATCCATAAAATCTGCAAATATCGGAAAAATGGATATTTAGTGCGAAAAAGCGATATGAATACCCAAACTCCAGCACACACAAATTATAAAAATTAAACAATAAAATTGGGATAATAATTGAACACTGGAGCACAGATCAAAATTTTGGAGCAAAAAGGGATGACTTGACCAGCGGCACCGGTTATATGGAGGAAGTCGCCGAGCTAATTTGGGAACCGAGGCTCCGAATTTCTTCAGATATCTTAGTGTTTTACTATTGTCTCAATGTTATTGTTTAACTTTTCTAATTAGTCATATAATGCCAGCAGGTCAAATTTCCAGAGAACAAAATGTTAGAATTGCCAATTTTTGTTTTGATTTTAGAAATTTTTCGATTTTTTAGTTTTTTTTTAGGATAGTGTTAGAGATATAAACAAGATATATAGAGATTAACCTGAAATAACAAGAATAAAAACGTTACCGTCTCCCCGGCAACAGAGCCATTTGATCGTTAGTGATTTCGCATGTCGTATCTAGTTCTAAAGTAAACCGCAATCAAGACGGCGTCACGTGTAGCTAGCCGTAATGAGTACGGGTCGTCCGCAGGGAGATGGAGCGTTTTATGTTCTTGTTATCACTAGTTAAGAAAGGGTCGGAACTATTCGTTTCTAACCAAAATATTGTATATGCAAAGTATAAGTTTGTTAGGAATAGAGATAGGTTAGTGTAAGTTAGGAAAATCAATACTCATTCCTTTGTGACGAGCTTGACTATTGAAGCTAGAGTAATCGGCAACAACGTGGATTAGGGCGCTTAAGCATGGTATTTGTGAAATCCGGCTTATTTTGCTGGGTTCCGTAGCACCCTCACTATGTTTTCTAAGGCATCAAGCATGCAATTTTAAAAAACCTAGAGTGCTAAGCAACCCGAAATGAGGATCTAACTAGAGAATTAGGGTTAAGATATACAAGTAAACATCTTTACTCTAAGTGAACAAGGAATACAACCTTTGTAGACCGGTCATTCACTTCTAAAGCTCCGTGTAGTAGTCTCTTTTGTAGGGTTACTAGGCACTATCACAAAGCTCATAAGGCATCAACCATGCCAAATCTAAATTTTTTCAAGTGCCAAACAACCTAAAGCGAGGATCTTTGCTAGAGTTTTAGGGTTAACATAGCATGTAAACAACTTTACATCTAAGAGAGAGGGATTACAACCTTTGTAGTCCACTCCTTCGCTTCATAAGCTCCGAGTAGTAGTCCCTTCGCCGCGATCCATGAACTTCCGGACACTAGAGAGGCTCCACAAGTCGAATGATCCATGCTTGCTTGAAGTCTTCCTTTTCGAAGATGATCCACTTTGAAGAATCTTTAACTCAAGCTCTCACTTCTCTAATCAAGTATTAATGAAGTGAACACCCTAATCTAAATGGCTAGAATAGATGAGGATGATGAAGTAGGAATTTAGCACTCTTTTGTTTTCATTTTCTCACTTTAATTCATCACTAACCCAAAAGCTAGAAAGCTTTTCAAGAGGAGGAAAAAGAAGAAATCTATTTGTGATGAATAATGAAATTATTATCATTATGGTTATAATTGCAACCTTTGGTTAAGTATGAAGGGCTTAACCTTTGTAGAGAATTAACCATAGGTTAAGGGTTTGGGTTGGGTTAATAATGACTCCACAAAAATCGAAAGATAAAAGATAAAGTCAAAGCTTCATGAAGCTTCATGAAAGCTCATGAAAAAGCTAACTCAAATCAAACCCTAACTTGTTTAATCTCCACAAATCATGTTGCATTTATAATCATAACTTGTTACAATATTATATATCACATATATAATATATTTTTGTAACAAAAGAAAATAATACAATTAACATATTCATATATATATCAATGTATTATCCGGTGAGTGTTGGATATAGTGCCCTCAAAGTCAATTATTGGATCAAAGGCACGTGATTGCAATGATTGAGGGAGGACCTATGCCAGTAGGACAGTCTTACTAGAGATGATAGTATGCTATCTGGTTTATGTTTATCATCGTGTACTGCTTTAGGTGACCTCACTGGTCGCTATTCACGTTGATAGAGCCCTTAGGATTCTTGCTTGACTGCCAGCAGTATGATGGCGATCATATACGTGGGAGCTGGGGTCTATAAGCACATCCTTAAAATGTCCCTAGTCGTGGGAGTTTTCGAGACAGGGCATCGATGTAAGTCCACGTTGCCCACCCCGGTGCTTGCGGGGTGGCGGAAAACGGAATAAAAATCGGATTTTGATCACTTTAGGCAACATGGACTAGACAAAGAAGGATCTTTGCTAAACAAAACAAGCTAAAGCTAACTAGAAACTAGCTAAGGGTAGAATGGTTATACCTAGGGCTTTATGTCCTTCTCTCCTTGCTCCTTAGAGTAGTAGAAAGGGATCACCTTTGTCGTCTTCTTGAGTCGAAGAAGGATCCACCCGAAAGCCTCAACCTTTAGCTTCAACTTCAAGCTAGAAGTAACTAGGGTGCTAGAAGTTCTAGTCCTAAAATCCTAGATGAGAGTAAAGATTATGAAGAAGAGGTTTTTCTCAAGCTCAAGTGTTTCTCAACACATGAGAGGGGAGAGCTTGAGGGAGAGGAAGAACAAGAGAGAGAAAGTGAATGATAGAATGAGAGAATAAAACAACCATTCTTACATATATGTGTGAATTATTATAAATTGATAATTAGCTAGATAATTGTCATGGTTAATCAAGACATGACCATTATCATTTCATTTTTAATGCAAATTGCAAGGATCAAAGAGCATCTTCCAAATGAAATGATGATGGTCAAAGTGTCAACCTAGGTCAATAAGTCAAGAAGGTCAAATGGTCAACAACCATAACCATGCACAATTATATTAAACTAATATCAATTAACCATAATACACACATAAGCATTAGGGTTAATAAAATGACAAAGGTCATTAACCCTAATGAAAGTCCTCTCCCTCTGTCTCAAGCAACTGTGCATACGCACCCGTATTCGTGATCCGAGGAACACGAATACAAAGAGATAAAACCAATCCCAAATCATATACTATGATCCGGTTTAAACCAAAGCCCGCTAGTATAAGCTGTCCGGACAGCAAACGTGCACAAGTGCGCGGATGTGAACGAACCCTGTCGCAAAACCATGCGACCTCTACTCATTTTGCCTAAAGGCGAATAGCTCTCTGTGTAGGACTCTAAAGACTCGACACTACACTGGCAGTGGGTTTAACCACAGACCGTAAGCGGCACTAGCTGTACGTAACGGTCCCCAGGTAGATGTCGATAAGAAGACTGACGAGGTGAACCCCATCTGAACTCCTACTGAGCCTGTATATGACAGTCTCCGTACAGTCCGGTCTGTTCGTCTGATACATCGCATGGCGGGCCTAGGGGCGGTGAACGTCAGTCCCCTAATAGCGTTACAAGTCGTGTCAGAGTGTAGCCCAGAACACCCTAAGATAACACTAGAAACCTACCAGTATATCTCGCTTGCCCTGGCCAGGGACTACTCGTGTAATGGCTCTCCTAGACACAGCGTGATGTCAACCCCCAATACTGGGAGAGACGAATCGTGTCTAACCGTCACTGCCCCCAAGTGCTTCGGGACTGCACCCAAAAACTACCTGTTTTCACGACTCCTTTGAGCCGTGGTAGGGTAGTAATCAAAGTGCAGTGGGAACACACTTAAGGCGAAGTGACAGTGTCAAGTCAGCGGACTAAGCTGTACTCATGTCACCTAGTAAGTGATAACTGACGATAGGTATAATACCAACCAGCAGTTCCCGACGAGTCCTGTCCAGTGTACTCGTAACCTAACGAGCACCCGCATACTATCTCAAGTACGATGTACTGACGGCTGTAGGACAGACCGTCTCCCACGCCAGGATGAGAAGCGCATACGCTAGTCTACTCCGGAGTATCGATGCCCTGTCTCGATAGTCCAACGACCAGGGACCAGTATAAGGATGTGCTTATGGATTACCCAGCTCCCACGAGTGTGAGCGCCATCACAACGCTGGTAATCAAGCAAAGATCCTAAGGCCTCTACTAATATGTATATCAGCAATATGCTAAAAGAAACACATGCACATATTAAAGCAGAGACAAACCAAGTAGCATACTACCATTTCGAGCAAGATTGTATATACAACTGTGAATATCCCAAGCTTCCATCAAGCAATATACAAACTAGTATGATACAGTAATGGCCTCTAGGGCATATACACTAACAATCTCCCACTTGCACTAAGGCCATGTACTGGCGTATCGAAGACCTATCATCTCGATCAGCCGCTCGAACTGAGTCTGGGGCAAGGCCTTGGTGAATAGATCTGCAGTGTTATCTTGTGAAGCAACCCTCCGAACCTCAATCTCCTGGCGATCCAGGATCTCCCTGATCAGGTGATACCGCCTCAAGATGTGTCTAGATTTCTGATGGGACCTGGGTTCCTTCGCTAAAGCTATAGCCCCGTTGTTGTCGCAATACAGAGGTATTGGGTCAACAATGGACGGAACCACCAGAAGTTCTTTCAAGAACTTCCTCATCCAGACAGCTTCTTTTGCGGCATCAGATGCAGCGATGTATTCCGCTTCCATAGTCGAGTCAGCAACGGTTTCCTGTTTGGAGCTCTTCCAACACACCGCCCCTCCATTGAGGATAAAGACAAAGCCCGACATGGACTTGGAATCATCCTTGTCACTCTGGAAGCTGGAGTCACCAAAGGCCTCAATCTGGAGGTCTTTTCCGCCATACACCAAGAACATCTCCTTAGTCCTTCTCAGGTACTTGAGAATGTTCTTTACTGCTATCCAATGTTTCTCCCCAGGTTTGACTGATACCTGCTTACCACGCTCAGTGCATAAGCCACATCTGGTCTGGTACACAACATCGCATACATTATAGAGCCTACCGCAGAAGCGTAGGGTATAATGGACATGCGATCCCTCTCCAAATCAGTCTTGGGAGACATCTCTTTGAAGAGGGTGATCCCGTGACAAGCCGGTAGATTACCGCGCTTGGAATCTTCCATACTGAATCTCTTCAGTATGGTGTCGATGTACCTGGACTGTGAAAGTCCTAATATCCCCTTGGATCTGTCACGGTAGATCCAGATACCCAGAATGTATGAGGCATCACCCAGGTCTTTCATGGAGAACCTGTGTGACAAGAACCCCTTGACAGATTGTAGCATAGGAATGGCATTTCCTATTAAGAGAATGTCATCCACGTATAAAACGAGGAATACTACAGTTCTCGCCACAAATCTACAATAGATGCATGGTTCATCTGGATTTTTGATAAAGCCAAATTCCTTGACCGTCTCATCAAAACAGATGTTCCAACTCCGCGATGCCTGCTTCAGTCCATAAATGGACTTAAGCAACTTGCACACCTTTCCGCTGCTCCCACTCTGAATGAAACCCTCTGGCTGTTCCATATAGACACACTCCTCTAAATGTCCATTTAGAAAAGCGGTCTTTACGTCCATCTGCCAAATTTCATAATCGTGGAAGGCAGCAATGGCAAGAAGGATCCGAATGGATTTCAGCATAGCTACTGGAGAAAAGGTTTCGTCATAGTCCAAGCCAGGTCGCTGACGAAAACCCTTCGCAACCAGTCTAGCTTTATAGGTCTCAACCTGTCCATCTACACCAATCTTCCTTTTCAAGATCCACTTGCATCCTACGGGTTTTACCCCATCTGGAGCAATGTCCAACGTCCATACTTTGTTGGTGTACATGGACTCCATTTCGGTTCACATTGCATCCAGCCATTTTACCGAGTCGACGCTCTGAATGACTTGCTGGAAGCTAGTAGGTTCATCACAATCTATGATGCAATCCTCTCTATCCCCGTCAATGAGAAAACCGTAGTATCTCTCGGGCGGATGAGACTGCCTACTACTCCTGCGGAGTGGCATGGGAATGTCCTGATCTTTCGAACCCTCTGGTTCTACTAAGCTTTCAGTAGTAGCTCGTGGTTCTAGAATTTCTTCCAGTTCTATTGCGCTCCCACTTATTTCTTTTTCTATGAACTGGTGTTCTAGAAAGTGGGCATGGCGAGAAACAAAAATCTTTTGTTCCTCTTCGCAATAGAAGAAATATCCCTTGGAGTTCTTTGAATATCCCACAAACTTGCACTGTACTGAGCGTGCCTCGAGCTTGTCCGCATGCTGCTTTTTTACAAAAGCTGGACATCCCCATGTCTTAATGTGATTAAGATAGGGTCTCTTCCCACACCACATTTGATATGGTGTAGTAGGCACAGTCTTAGTTGGAACTCGGTTCAAAAGGTATGCAGCTGATTCTAGCGCATATCCCCAGAACGATCGCGGCAACTCAGCGTTACTCATCATGGACCGTACCATATCCAATAGGGTTCGGTTCCGTCTCTCCGATACACCGTTATGTTGCAGAGTGTATGGAGGAGTAAGCTGAGAGAGAATTCCATTCTCTTTTAAGTAACCCAGGAACTCGGCACTCAAGTATTCACCACCTCGATCAGATCTCATTGCCTTGATACTTTTGCCTGTTTGTTTTTCTACTTCATTCTTATATTCCTGGAATTTTTCAAAAGCCTCGGATTTATGTTTTATTAAGAAGACATAACCGTACCTTGAAAACTCATCCGTAAAAGTAATGAAGTAAGAATAATCGCTTCGTGCATGTGCAGACATTGGACCGCACACGTCACTGTGTACGAGTCCCAAGAGCTCGCTCGCTCTTACTCCGTGTCCAGTGAACGGAGTCTTTGTCATCTTTCCTTTGAGACAGAATTGATAAGTTGCATACGATTGATATTCGAACGGATCCAAATATCCTTCTGTATGTAACTTAGTCAACCTTCTCTCATTGATGTGACCCAGTCTACAATGCCATAAGAAAGTTTTATTGATTTCTGAAGACTTTCTTTTGTGTGTATTCTGGACATTGAAAATCTGTGGTTGGTTTAATACGTATATACCGTTGTTCAATGTACCTGACCCAATCAAAACTTGATTAAGGTGAATGTTCACTACATTACTTACAAATGCAAATTCATAACCTTCTTTAGATAATAAAGATACAGAAATGATATTACAGGTTGCATTTGGTACATAATAACAACTACGCAAAACCAAAAAGTATCCATCTGACAGTCCCAGGTGATAGTCCCCCACGGCCTCAGCATCCATGCTAGCACCGTTTGCAACTCTGAGGGTCATGTCACCTGCCTTCAAAACTCTACGCTTTCTCAATGCCTGCAAATAATTACAGATATGAGATCCTGATCCTGTATCCAATACCCAGGATGTAGAGTTTATTGATAGACAGTTTTCAATAACATACACACCTGAAGCTGAAGCCGCAACTCGCTTCAAATCCTGTGTTTTGGCCTTCCAAGCCTTGCAATCCTATTTCCAGTAACCACTTTTATGACAGTTGAAGCATTCTTCCTTCCCCACCAGCTTTCCCGCTACCTTTCTTGCTTTTCCTTTTCCCTTCGTATCCACTTTACTGACACCGCCTCTTGGTTTGGTGGGGGCTTTCTTCTTCTTGCCCTTGGCTTTCGCCCTGGACCTAGAAGAGGAAGATCCTCATACAAACAAAGTGGATGTCTTCCTACTTTTCTGTAGGGTGCCCTCTGCACTCCTCAACATGTTGTGGAGCTCTGAAAGTTCAACTTCCTTTTCCTGTAAGTTGAAGTTCAGGATGAACTGGGTGTAAGTGGAAGGAAGGGACTGGAGAATCTAGTCCATATAGAGCTCATTCTCCAACGTGGTCCCAAGTTCTGCGAGCTCCTCTATGTAGCCAATCATCTTAAGCACGTGTTCCGCTACCAATGATCCGACGGCCAACCTTGCCGAAAATAACTTCTTCGACACTTCGTATCTGGCGATACGAGACTGCTCTCCATACAGTTCTTTTGTATGAAGAAATATGGACTCTAGGTCCATATTCTCGTGCCTCCTCTGATGTTCATTGTCCATCGAGGCAAGTACGAGGCATTTGGCCTTCGCGCAATCTATTTCCCATGTCTTACGGATTTCCCTATCCGTGACACTGGTTTTGGGACCTGGGAAAGGGGGAGCTTTGGTGGTAAGGAGATACCCCAGCTTGTCGTAAGTGATTGCCATCTTGACATTCCTGAGCCAATCTTTGTAGTTTGGCCCTGTCAATATGTTTTTATCTAGTAATAACTTAAGTCCGGTCATGTTGAATGGTCGCTGCAATTAGGAGAGAGAAAAGAAACACTTTAGCATGATGCTCTTGCAAGTTTAGAGTGGTTTTTAATTTGTCTAAACAGGATGGCTCCCACTGTCTCTCGAATCCCTTCTCAAACCGTAAAGAAAGGATTAGTCGGGATCAATCTCACCGTACAATACTTGCTTAACCGTTCAGCCAGGCCAGTGTCGGTACTTCGAGGGAGGTTTTCCAACGCTTTCGCGAAGTTCCTTAATTAAGTAACCTCTTTTCCCTGTGGGCGTAGCCCCGCTAACATCTTTCTAGACACCTACTAGGTTTATAGCATTGATCGTTAAGTGAGAGTTTTCCCGAGGAGTAGCATATACTCACAGTAGGATCGGGATCCAAATATCATCGCGTGATAAAACCGAAGGAATCCTACCAGAAGTATCACACTCCAAATGGTATGCAGCGCTAGCAAGTTTCAGTACTTATGAAACTCCCGATGTGGATTTTTGCCCCATGCTCTTATGACCTTGACTTTGGCCAAAATATCATAAGTCACATGTCAAGTTCTACCCGTCATTCTCCTGGTTAATTTGGACCCACCCGTACCTACCCTTGACTTTGGCCAAAATGGCAGCACGACTGTCCCAAACCAACGCATCTATCTATGCTGCACATGAATACCCAATAGCTACCAATCACTATGCCTTGACTTTGGCCAAAATACATAGCTTGAATACTTTTGACCATTCATGTGGAATGACGGAGGGCTACGAATGGTTTTGGCGAAACCGTGAACGTAGTGAACTTGATATAATCGATGGAACGAGATTGCTTTTAAAAGGAGTGGTTCAAGCTCCGCGTTTAAAAGTTTAGTTTTGAAAAGAACCGAGTGGTTTTCAAAGTGTTCCAATCGACTTTTACTTGGTTTATTTTCTTGTATTAGTTCTTTTAATGTGTCCCATCATTTAACCCTACCATTGCAGAAACAACCAAAATATGACGTACGCTTATGCCATTCGCATTCGCCACGGGTCCCCGTCATCGCCCGTTAGGTTACTTAACTAACGACAGAGCGGGGGCTGGGCTAGCGCGGCTGTAAAACATAAGCAACGCCTAAATAGTTATAATATATAAATATATAGCAATGATAGACATTACAGATCACAGATGAATACATTGGATATACTAGGAATCCGCAATCCGTTCGAGCCTACAACGAAAAGCGGATTACAGGATCGCGGTGAATAGCCAATACCCCACCCAAGACCCCTACGGGTGCGGCAAACTACCCGCCAAGCACCCGAAGCGAAGCAACCTCCCTCAACACCGTGAGTAGGCCACTCGGCACTTCTAGATGAAAGGTTCCTAGGCACCCTATAGAGGTCTCACAAGGCATTAACCATGCCATTTTCAAAAATTATGGGTGCCGAGAAACCCTAACACGGATCGTCGGCTAGAATTCTAGGCGAAAAACAAATCTAGTTAACATATTAACTAAAGGAAAGAGGCTACAACCTTTGTAGATCCGGTTCTCTACTTCCTTAGCTCCACGTAGGTGTCCTCTCGCTGTCCATCTCGAATCCTAGACTCAATCGTCGGCTTCATCGGGAAAACGAGCGGGCAATGTCGTCGGCTTCGTGCCGAAGATGATCTATGTCGAGGTTGCACAAGTTCAAGCTCCAACTTCACCAAGTTGTGAAACTTGTGAAGAAAACACCCAAAACAACTTGGCAAGAGGTAGAGGAAGAAGAAATAGGAGGTGGGTTCACTTTGGAATTGGATTTCTCACACTATAGCTCAAGTTGCCATTAATGGCATCAAGCTTTTTCTTTTGAAGATGAAGAAGAAGATGAAGCTAGAATTATGATAAGTGTTTTTAAAATGAATAATAAATCAATACTTATCATAAGCTAACTAAGGTTAAGTGTAGAGAATAGACCATGGTTACTTGGATGGGTTAGGGTTAAGCATGATGACAAGAATGGTTACAAAAGTCAAAGCTTCATGAAGCTTCAACTTAAAACAAAGAAAGCCACCATTCTCATCATAATCCTTTTCAAACAAATAAATAAATAAATAAATGAAAATGCAAAACCCTAATCAACACTTAACCATGGTTTAATTCTTTATACTTAACAACAAGATCAAGTATCATCAAACATGATACAAATATGTGCACAAAAGTATATCACATATACTTCTTGCACATCAGGTGAGAAAATCCATATAAAGTGAACCAATACTAGTTAATGCAATGTAGTATATCAAATATATAATTATACATCAAATCATTAAATCAACACTTGATTTAACGATCCGGTCATATCGCATATAACCGACTAGTATCCAATGTATCGGCTTATCGAATCAATCCTTGATTCGATATCTAGGTTACATCGAATATAACCAATCGATACATCCATTGCGAGAATGAAATACGGTATCCCATACACGCATTATTCTCGGTCCTGCACATATCTCATATGCGCTCCTATTTCGTTTCGCTTGAGCCAGGAAACCTCTGTGTAGGACTCTAAAGACTCGTCAATACGCCGGTAGCAGATGATGATCATATCAAGCACCCACAAGCCGCAAGCGGTCTGCTAAACGTAACGGCCATCCGGGTATTGAGCGATCAGAAGATCGACGAGCTAGCCCTCTCACACTCCTGTGAATCCAACCAGTAACACTTACCGTACAGTCCGATCTGTTCGTCTGATACGTCGCATATCAAGTCTAGGGGTGGTAAACGTCAGACCCCAATAACCGATAAATCGTGCCGATGTGAGGCTCATAACGGGTCGAGAAACTACTGGTAACACTTACCAGCAAATCTCTGATCAGCCCTGGCCAGGGACTTCCCTGTTACGGCCAATCGAGCACAGCGCAACATCAACCCCCAATACCGGGAGAGACGAAACCCCTCCTATCGCTCATTGCCTCCATGTGACTCGGGACTGTACCCAAAGACCACCGTTTTGCACGCCCTCATGGACGTGGTAAGGTGGAGATCAAAGCACAGTGGGAATCACATAAGACTCTATGACGATCTCGGGTCTACAGACTAACCTGCACAAGTGTCACATGAGAACTGCCATCTAACGTGAGGTATAATACCATCTGGGAGTTCTCGGCGAGTCCGTCCAGTGTACCCAGTCTCCACTGAGCACCCGTATACCATCTCTGATGTCAAACACCAATGGATATGGGATCATCCATCGCCCTTCTCATGGGTCGAGAAGCGTATACGCTAGTCTACTCTGGTATATCGATGCTCCGTCTCGATACACCCACGACTAGGGACCTTGAAGGATGTACTTATGGACTACCATGTCCCCACTAGTATGATCTGCATCATAGTCCAGGTAGTCAAGTACACATCCTAAGGGCTTTACCAACATGTAACCATAAGACAGTTTAAAGAGACTAGTGTACATGTTAAGATAAAGAGTAACCAGATAGCATACTATCATATCGAGCAAGAAAGTCATCTCTATATATGTCCAAGCATCCAATATAATATACATCATTTGTACAATACTGGCCTCTAGGGCATACATACAACTAACAATCTCCCACTTGCACTAGGGCCAGCTGCTGTAGTATCGCATACCGAGCATCCCGAAGAGTCTCTCAAACTGTATCTGGGGAATGGCCTTCGTGAGTGGATCCGCCGTGTTGTTCTTCGTGTCAACCCTCCTAACCTCGATCTCCCGGCGATCAACTATCTCCCGGATCAGATGATACCGCCTCAGAATATGCCTGGATCGCTGATGGGACCTGGGTTCCTTGGCCAAAGCCACCGCTCCATTGTTATCGCAATACAAAGGTATTGGATGCTCAATGGATGGAACCACTCCAAGTTCAGTAATGAACTTCTTGATCCAGACAGCCTCTTTGGCAGCATCGTTGGCAGCGATGTATTCAGCCTCCATCGTCGAGTCTGCTGGTGGTCAAGCAAGAATCCTAGGGGCTTTATCAACGTGTAATAGCGACTCGAAAGGTCACCTAAAGCAGTACACGATGATAAAGATAAACCAGATAGCATACTATCATCTCGAGTAAGACTGTCCTACCGGGATAGGTCCTCCCCTCAATCATTGCAATCACGTGCCTGTGACCCAATAATTGATAGGTTTTCTGAAGTTGCCAGTTTGCATTCCGTTCCGGCCGGTTTTCCTTTGTTCCTTCTCGGCCGGACTTTTGTGGTGGAGGGGTTAATTGCAAGTTTGCAATTAACTTTTTTGATGAGGGGCTTCATGCATAAATGTGGCTTCCTCATCATGAGATTCCATTTGAATCTATCACTTGCATTTATGAGAAGAGATACTTTGATGGTTGTTGATTTGGCTTAGGATTTGAAGTGGATGTGGTTTATGATCATTATCTTCTCTTTATCTCCTTGCATTATTTGATTTCATTTTTCCCACCCATTTTTGTTGTGGGGCCGGCCACACATTCCAGGAGAGCCAAGTTGGTTTTTGTTTGAGTGGTGAGGGGTTTTAATTTGTGAATGATTTATTCCTTCATGCTTAATTGGTGGCCCCCCCCATTTTTCCTTTGCTGTGAAGGGTTTTAATTCCTTGTAGCATGTTTTTAATTAATCCTCTTCAACCATTTTTTTGGTAACTCACAGTGAGCACAAGAGCTCATGGCCGAGCTCATTTCTTGGCATGTGTATGCTCCATTTTTCTCAAGCATCAATCCATGAAAATTCTTGTGCTAAAAATTCCTCCAACCATGGCAACCTCATAACCCCAAGAGACAAGATTACTACACTATTCTATAGCAAGTCTTGGACGTGTCGGCTAGCCAACTTCACGCCCGAGTTGCCTCGGTCAAGAGGCGGGAGCCCGTAAAAGATTCCGGCTACGTGGTGCCCTTTCCGACGAGCGAGGAGGTGACGGAGATCCGCGGGGGATCGGAGTGGAGACGAAGACCGAAGGACTCGGATCAGCTTGGTATAACTTCTCTACTCTTTTCTATTTTGCTAGCTAGCTAGGTTAATGGCCCGATCCGGGTAAAAAGTCCGCGGTGGTGCCGGTTGCAAGTTTTGCAAAGTTTTTGTTTTCCGCGTTTCCGGCGTCGGATCGACGGCCGGGGCGCCCCCGCGGGCTTACAATGGTATCAGAGCCACGCCGTTAACCTTCCCTAGCTTGCTCTAGCGCGTTTAGAACCCGATCGAACAAAATCCCCAAAAACCGTATTTTTGTGCACATGTGTTCTCTGTTG
Organism: Agapanthus africanus; assembly: GCA_030015575.1. Lineage (NCBI taxonomy): Eukaryota > Viridiplantae > Streptophyta > Magnoliopsida > Asparagales > Amaryllidaceae > Agapanthus > Agapanthus africanus. The sequence continues at coordinate 299,938,453 of CM057343.1, read as the reverse complement.
AAATTTTTTGAGCTCCTAAAATTTTTCAGGTTGTTGCAGAGGCATGTAAAAGCAATTATAAGAAATCTGGGAAAATACGATCCACCAATTCCTCAGTTTCACCGCGGAAGCGCGGCCAAAACCCTGGTTTGGCCGCGCTTGCGCGGCGGGTAAGAGGAATTGTGGCACCAAATTTTCCCAGTAAGCTTGTGGTATAGAAATAGGGCTTTTGGGATATTTTATTTGGGCCCAGGTTTTCTGTAAGTGCTACAGTTCTTTTTGGGGGCCCACTTTGATAAATTTGTTCGGTCGGATATTTTAAACATGCCAGTTCACAGTTTTTACATTATATCTGCGACCGTGAATGTCACTCGATCGGTAAATCCGGTCTAACTGCTATAGCCCGGTTAGACGGATTTGCGAACGTGACTTTCACGTTGATGTTCTGTGATTGTACTGTGTTGTTGCGGATCGGTCGTGGGGATAGCCTGGATGCAGTTGTAGTACAGTTCTGTTTCTTTATGTACATTTGATATTGCGGGGCGAGCGTCCGACATGTGGACTGCCGTCACTGCCTGTTTGTATTATTATTTTGGGGCACGACCTGGTTGCGGTCGATGTACCCGTTGTATGTATATTTTACTTTCTGTACTAGGATTACCCCGCGGAGGGGTGCACGGGTAGCCGGGTTCTGGAGGGCAACAAGCCCGCATCTCATGGCATTGAGACGGAGGGGGCTTCACTCTAGGATTGGCGGGCTATTCGCCGCACTCGTAGGGGGTATAGGGTTGGCCCAGGAGGGGTGCCCAAGTTACCGGATTCCGTGAAGTGCTGGGTGGTCCATTCACGTTGTTGAAGGGGGCTGCCTCGCTTCAGGTTTTGGCGGGTAACTTGCCGCGCCCGTAGGGGTCTAGGATTTCATTGCACAGGCTATCCACACGACCAGGGGAACGTCGGGTTTCAGCGGCTCTGTGAAACCCGGGGATCCCAGATATCTGTATTGATCTGTGTTGCTATACATTTCTGTGTTGCATTTTATCACGCCTTGAGCGAAAATTATATATTGGTATATATATTAGTAGATGTTGTATATGTTTTTCATCCGCGCTAGTCCAGTCCCCGCTCTGTCGTTAGTTAGCTAACCTAACGGGTGATGACGGGACCCAGTGGCGAATGCGGATGGCATATACGTACGTCAGTATATTTTCGTTCTTTGTGGTGTGATCAATTGATGGGACTGCATTGATTCGGATCAATGCAAGTTAAACAAACCTAATCTGATGTTGTTGGAACACTTTTTCAAAAAGCTGTTATTGCAAGGACGTTCACTTTTGTTTTGCACCGTGGTATTCAGTTGGAATATCCTGCTCCTCAGTCGACGAGGCAAGGGCCGAGATCCCTTCACCGGGAGTGACCCCTTGGACAAAAGTTTGCGTCAGGGCAGTAACTTCACTATAGCCGATTGCTTTTGCTTTGCACCGTGGTATTCAGTTGGAATATCCTGCACCTCATTCTACGGGGAAAGAGCCGAGATCCCTTTACCGGGAGTGACCTCTTTAGCAAAGGTTGTCGTCACTATATTTTTATAAAGCTATCCGTTCCTTCAGCGATATCAAGTTCATTACGTTAAAGGTTTTCGCCAGAAACCATTCGTAGCCCTCCGTCATTTCAGTTAAATATTTGGTAGTATTCAAGCTATGTATTTTGACCTCACGCCAAGGCATAGTGTTTGGTAGCTGCCGGGTATTTATCTGTTGCATAGATAGATGCGTTAGTTTGGGACAGTCGTACTACTATATTGGCCTACGTCAAGGGTATGTACGGGTGGGTTCAAATTAACCAGGATAATGACGGGTAGAACTTGACATGTGACTTATGATATTTTGACCTCACGCCAAGGTCATAAGAGCATGGGGCAAAAATCCACATCGGGAGTTTCAAAAGAACTGAAACTTGCCAGATATGCGCATACCTTCTGGAGTGTGATAACGTGAGCGGATTCCGTCACGTTATCATGCGATGATAGTTGGATCCCGATTCCCACTGATGAGTTGGTTTACTCCTCGGGTTATCCCGGCTAATTCTTCTTTCAGGTTTGGGGAAGAATTTGACGTTACAGTGGGAGGTTTCCAGATTAGATAAATTGGTAACCATTCTGATCTAGGTTAGAGTGCACGCTGAGTGTTTCTTTTCTCTCTCTCTTTGGCAGCGACCATTGACCCGACCCTAGACTATGACTCAGTGACCAAGTTGACCGAACCTACTTAACACTGGCTTTTGGATTGTCAGAGTTGCAGACCTCTTTGCCACTCCTACTTTTACTCTTTTCTCCGGGACACCCCGTATTACTACGAACGTCCACTTCCATTGGACAAAACCATCGTATGGTTATATACGAACTCGAAGGACTTCGAGGATGGTTTCCGGTTCTGGAGAAAACGAATAGGACTATTCAGTTGTCTTTACCTTTTACCTTCTCTCAGGTTGCGAGTACTCCTTGGTTTAGGAGATAGTACACCTATTACGCAAATTGGATAGTCTTCTTCCAAACCTTAGGCTGGTGCCGAACGGTGGGGAATGAAGAAAGCCAATTAGCCTAAACGGTGTACAGAAGGTATTAAGTTCAAACAAAGCAAGGGATTAGTAAGAGGGCAAAGTAAATTGCGACTGCTATTCACGACCAAACCATGTACTTCTTTGTCAATCCTAAATCACCTATGAATTAAGTACATTCGGTTGTCTTTTATCCTCACCTTCTCTCATTGCGAGTGCTCCTAGGACTAGGACAGTACACCCATTATGCTTATTGGATAGTCTTCTTCCAAACCATAGGCTGGTGCCGAACGGTAGGGAAGGAAGAAAACCATTTGGCCTGAAGGGGTGTACAGAAGGTAATGACTAAAGACATGTAAAGGGATTTGGAGAGGTGGCAAAGAATTATACAATTATAGTTGTGAATCTGGATAATGGAAGAGGCATACTAGGAATACCAGGATACCCCATCGAAACATCTCAATGTTTCAGTTCCACTGTGTACTGTTAAAAGAAAACTGATTTCCCAATTAGGCACTTGCTCCAGGGTATGTATTTACCAGGTATGAGTCTCACATCTGTATGGTTTTACAGATGATGAAGGAGAGTAAGTTATTGGGAATTAGGTGACCATCCTCATTATATCGGGATTCGTTGGAATTGGTGATATTTGAGGAAGCCACCTGGGTTGTTTGCCGGTCGGCAAATATTTGGTTTTGAATATCCGTTGTTGTGCACCAATTTCAAATTGATATATCTGTACGTCTATTTTTATAGAGTGAGACATATCTTTTTGAAATTGTGTCTATGACATTTACCTATACCAGTGGATGGTTAGGTAAGGAGCATTGAACAGCGGTGTAATTCTTCTTAACCAAAAGTACAGTTTTCAACCTACGACACACAGTGAATGAGTCACTAGACTCAGGGGACTTATACAGAGTATTGTATATTGTCCAGTGTCCATTAGGACGGAGGGGTTGGTCCTCGTACTATATTCTGTTTACTTATGACTTCTCTAGTTCTTAGACATGTGTTTCGTAGAAACACAGGGTCTAAGTTTTGAGGAGTTATAGGTATAAGAGTAAAGTAGAGAACCAAGCATTGCAAGTATCGGGATTCTTCAAGGTGATCGAAGAGTAGATATTTGTGAATGGTATTCAGTTGATAGTAATGATTAAGAGAACTAACTTCTCTTTCAGGTTACTCATAATTGGAAGTACTCCTAAGTTGAGTAACGCTGATCGGCCTCTCTTCCATTTACTTGACATGCACTGGAGACAGCTGCATGATTTGAATCTGGTTCAATTAAATCAGTGCCTCTGGTTCTTGGATATAGAACAGTTCATATCTTGACATTGTTAAGATACGGGGAGTTGTCCGGCTTATGCTTAAAACCAGACACTGGACAACTCAAGGCACGTTTCAGTAGTGGCTGTTTGTGGGTTGACCCGGGCTATGACGAGGGTTGACTTTCTACCATCTGGAAGATCAATAGTGATATTGTTCTTGACTCGCCACAGTTTTATCAAAAATGGATTTTTTCAGAAAAACAGTAGTGGGAGTATGGTAGAACTGGAAGTGATTCCAGAACCGCAAACGATTACTGAAGATTTGATAAGAACCTAAAGATTCAATCTGGTTTGACATTCCATTGGCCACTCCGCAGATATGGTGGGTAACCTCAGGCACTCGAGAGGTACTTCGGTATGCTCAAGGACGGTGGCAGGGAGGTTCTTGTTTACCCACACTTGCCATTGCTGTTGTTCCAGGCTGCGAGACCCGGCGGAAGGATGAGTATAGCGTCGTTCTAAACTTGCTTTAGAAGTGTACGTGTATATGACTCTGCCAGAGGGTTGTCGTAGTCAGTGGGAGCAGTGGAAGCATTGGTGGACAGTTAGCTTATGTCTATTTATAGACTAAAGCAGATGTAGCGGAGATAGATCATCTATTTCTGATGTGAAGTCATAGGTTTGACTTCATCAGAATAGGGGATGGATCTGTTAAGAAGGTAGTAGGGTGTGATGTCCTGGTATTTGATGACATACACAGAGTAGGAAGTGATATTCCTATACTACGATGGGTTATACTTTGGTCGTCACACAGTAGTTTCTCCTCATAGGACTTGGATCTTATATCGGACATTCTGGTAACTAGATCTATGGTTTTAGATCTAGATTTGGTGGTTTCCCAATCTGGGTACCTTGACAGCATTCTATGAGTATTTAGAATGGACGACTCCTGGCACGGTAGTGTACCTGCAGGTAATGGAGTCACCCTCTCTAAAGGTGTCTTACAGACTAAAGGGGAGAGGAATGTGCATGATTGGCAGATCACTTGCTTAGGCAATTGAGTCAATCATGAGATGTCAAGTACCACGCCAGATGTTGTTCTTGCAGTCGATGCAATAAGTCGATATTGATCCAATCCTGGAGAAACAGTCGGAAGCAGTTTTAGAACATAAGTTGATGTTCTAGGGAATTGATAACGGCAGCCTCCATTAGGAGACGGTTATCATTCCAGGCTTCCAAGGTGACCTGGATGGCAGAGTGGCTGCCAGAGTTATAGTTTTCCCTTTGACGAGGGGCAGTATTTTGGACAGGTGGTCCAGGTGGATACTGAGGGAAGGCATGGCGCTGGACAGTGATTAAGTTCAGTTGTCGATACAGTCCAAGAAGTTTGGATTTGGAGTTCATTTATGAACTAGGTCCCATCAGACATCCAGACATTCTAAGACAGGTATTGTTCATTTCGGGAGATGGCTTTCTCCGCGAACTTGAGATTTAGAGAGACATAGAAAGAAACATCAAGGCGGATCCACTCACTGAGGCTATTCCTCGAACGCAATAGTTTCGCAAACGAGCTTTGTGAGACTGACTAGTAGAGGAGTTGGGTGTTCGGTATCACACGGGCTGTGAGTATGCGACATCGCAATAATTAGCCTCGAGTGCAAGTGGGAGATTGTTGGAGATAGTGCCCTCAGAGTCAATTATTGGGTCACAGGCACGTGATTGCAATGATTGAGGGGAGGACCTATCCCGGTAGGACAGTCTTACTCGAGATGATAGTATGCTATCTGGTTTATCTTTATCATCGTGTACTGCTTTAGGTGACCTTTCGAGTCGCTATTACACGTTGATAAAGCCCCTAGGATTCTTGCTTGACCACCAGCAGTATGAGGGCGATCATATAAGTGGGAGCTGGGGGTCTACAAGCACATCCTTAAAAGGTCCCTAGTCGAGGGAGTTTCGAGACAGGGCATCGATTCTCCACAGTAGACTAGTGTATACAGTCGAGACCCCGACGAGGGGCGGTGGCCGGTCTCACAAGCCACTGGTGTCAGTTGGTTCACCTAAGATGTATACAGGTGCTCATTGGGTTATGAGTACAACGGACAGGACTCGCCGGGAACCTGCTAGTTGGGATATACCAGACGTCAGATAGCAGTTCCCAGGTGACATGTGTACAGGTTAGTTCATCGACCTGGGATCGTCATTTGTCTCGTGTGAGTTCCCACTGTACTTTGATTACTACCCTACCACGGCTCAAAGGAGTCGTGCAAACAGGTTTTAGTTGGGTACAGTCCCGAGCCACATGGAGGCAGTGAGCGGATCTGCAGGGGTTCGTCTCTCCCGGTATTGGGGGTGAGGTCGTGCTGTGTCTAGGAGAGCCAGAACATGAAAAGTCCTTGGCCAAGGCAGGAGATTTGCTGGTAGGTATTCCAGTAGTATCTCAGGGTGTTCTGTGCTGCACTCCGACACGACTTGTACCGCTTTTGGGGGTCTGACTTTTACCAACCCCCTAGGCCCGCCATGCGATGCTCATAGACGAACGGACCGGACTGTACGGATATTGTCACTGACAGGCTCAGTAGGGTGTCAGGATGAGTTCGCTCATCGACGTCCCTTTTGGTCAATACCTGGTGGCCCGTCACGTATTGGCTTATACCTCTGACGTGCTAGTGGTTAAATCCACAGCCACAGTATTGACGAGTCTTTAGAGTCCACCACACAGACAGTTACTCAAGTTTCGGGCGAAACGCTGTAGAGGCCGTATGGAGATATGGCAGGGTTCGATCAGATACGTGCGGTATTGCACGGATCGTGATCGGACGGTTTTTACTAGCCGGCTTTGGCTTAAGCCGGATTCTAGTATTTGATAGTGTAGTTTTGTCTCTTTGCATTTGTGTTCAGTGGGAATACAAATGCGGGCATGTATTTGCAGCAGCGGGGTTTTCCTGTAATTTATTACGGGATCGGTTTTCTGAAGTTGCCAGTTTGCATTCCGTTCCGGCCGGTTTTCCTTTGTTCCTTCTCGGCCGGACTTTTGTGGTGGAGGGGTTAATTGCAAGTTTGCAATTAACTTTTTTGATGAGGGGCTTCATGCATAAATGTGGCTTCCTCATCATGAGATTCCATTTGAATCTATCACTTGCATTTATGAGAAGAGATACTTTGATGGTTGTTGATTTGGCTTAGGATTTGAAGTGGATGTGGTTTATGATCATTATCTTCTCTTTATCTCCTTGCATTATTTGATTTCATTTTTCCCACCCATTTTTGTTGTGGGGCCGGCCACACATTCCAGGAGAGCCAAGTTGGTTTTTGTTTGAGTGGTGAGGGGTTTTAATTTGTGAATGATTTATTCCTTCATGCTTAATTGGTGGCCCCCCCCATTTTTCCTTTGCTGTGAAGGGTTTTAATTCCTTGTAGCATGTTTTTAATTAATCCTCTTCAACCATTTTTTTGGTAACTCACAGTGAGCACAAGAGCTCATGGCCGAGCTCATTTCTTGGCATGTGTATGCTCCATTTTTCTCAAGCATCAATCCATGAAAATTCTTGTGCTAAAAATTCCTCCAACCATGGCAACCTCATAACCCCAAGAGACAAGATTACTACACTATTCTATAGCAAGTCTTGGACGTGTCGGCTAGCCAACTTCACGCCCGAGTTGCCTCGGTCAAGAGGCGGGAGCCCGTAAAAGATTCCGGCTACGTGGTGCCCTTTCCGACGAGCGAGGAGGTGACGGAGATCCGCGGGGGATCGGAGTGGAGACGAAGACCGAAGGACTCGGATCAGCTTGGTATAACTTCTCTACTCTTTTCTATTTTGCTAGCTAGCTAGGTTAATGGCCCGATCCGGGTAAAAAGTCCGCGGTGGTGCCGGTTGCAAGTTTTGCAAAGTTTTTGTTTTCCGCGTTTCCGGCGTCGGATCGACGGCCGGGGCGCCCCCGCGGGCTTACAGAGTCTGCCACGGTTTCCTGCTTGGAACTCTTCCAGCTAACCGCCCCTCCGTAAAGGGTAAAGACAAATCCCGACTACGACTTAGAGTCGTCCTTATCACTCTGGAAGCTCGAATCGGTAAAGGACTCCACTTGGAGTTCTCCGTTACCATACACCAAGAACATATCTCTAGTCCTTCGTAAGTACTTGAGAATGCTCTTCACAGCTGTCCAGTGACTCTCTCCAGGATCAGCTTGATACCTGCTCACTATACTTAGTGAGTATGCTACATCGGGTCTGGTACATAGCATCGCATACATGATAGAGCCTACTGCCGAAGCATAGGGTATCCCTTGCATGCGAGCTCTCTCCAAATCAGTCTTGGGAGACATCTCTTTGGAGAGAGTGACTCCAGAGATCGTGGGCAAGTTCCCACGCTTGGACTCTTCCATACTAAACCTCTTTAGTATGGTGTCAATGTACCTGGATTGGGACAATCCCAAAATCCGTTTGGATCTATCTCTATAGATCCTAATTCCCAATATGCAGGAGGCATCACCAAGATCTTTCATTGAGAATCTTTGTGATAAGAAGAGCTTGACCGATTGCAGCATAGGAATATCATTTCCTATCAAGAGTATGTCGTCCACGTACAATACGAGAAAGACAACCTTACTCTCTGCCACCTTCTTGTAGATACAAGGTTCATCTGGGTTTTTGACGAAATCAAACTCTTTGATAACGACGTCAAAGCAGTTGTTCCAACTCCGCGATGCTTGCTTTAATCCATAAATGGATTTAAGCAGCTTGCACACCTTCCCGCTGCTCCCACTGTCTACGAAGCCCTCTGGCTGAGTCATGTACACGCACTCTTCTAAATCACCATTTAGAAAGGCAGTCTTAACATCCATTTGCCAGATTTCGTAATCATGATAAGCAGCGATGGCAAGCATGATCCGGATGGATTTAAGCATAGCCACTGGAGAAAAGGTCTCGTCATAGTCCACACCTGGTCTTTGACGAAAACCCTTTGCTACAAGTCTAGCTTTGAAAGTCTCCACTTTCCCATCTATACCAAGTTTCTTCTTGAAGATCCACTTGCTCCCAATGGGTTTTACCCCTTCAGGAGCAACGTCCAAAGTCTATACTTTGTTGGTGTACATGGATTCCATCTCGGACCGCATAGCATCCAGCCATTTCACTGAGTCCCTACTCGTGATGGCCTGCTCGAAGCTAGTTGGGTCATCATCCTCCATGATGCAATCCTCGCTCCCACCATCCATGAGAAAACCGTAGTATCTCTCAGGTGGGCGAGGAACCCTACTAGATCGGCGGAGAGGCTGAGGTTCATCGGGAGCTACTGAATCCTCTGGTTCCACTAAATCTTCTGTTGTGTTTTGTTCAGCTGGAACCTCTTCCAGTTCTACCTCAGAGCCACTAATTTCTTTTGCAAGAAATTCCTTTTCTAAAAAGGTGGCATGTTGAGCAACAAACACTCTTTGTTCCTCACTGTGGTAGAAGATATACCCTCGCGAATGTTTGGGATATCCAACAAATTTACACAAAACAGATCTTGCCTCGAGTTTGTCCGGTTTTTGTCTTTTGACATAGGCCGGGAAACCCCATATCTTTATAAAATTAAGATATGGTCTCTTCCCTTCCCATATCTCATATGGTGTGGTAGGCACAGATTTGGTGGGAACCCTGTTCAGTAGGTATGCTGCTGTTTCCAGTGCATATCCCCAGAAGGAAACAGGTAACTCAGCTACACTCATCATAGAGCGCACCATATCTAATAGGGTGCGGTTTCTCCGTTCCGATACACCGTTGTGCTGTGGTGTATATGGAGGAGTTAGCTGAGAGAGAATCCCATTCTCTTTTAGGAAGTCCAGGAATTCAATTCTCAAGTATTCTCCTCCTCGATCAGATCATAGGATTTTAATACTTTTTCCGGTTTGGTTCTCAACTTCTTGTTTATATTCTCTAAATTTCTCAAAAGCTTCTGATTTGTGTTTCATCAGGAAGACATACCCGAACCTAGAGAGATCGTCAGTGAATGTAATGAAGTACGAAGAACCATCCCTGGCATGTGTAGACATGGGACCGCATACATCACTATGTATAAGTCCCAAGAGTTCGGTAACTCTCTCTCCATGTCCCGTAAACGGAGTTTTGGTCATCTTGCCCTTGAGACATGACTGGCAAGTGTCATAAGATGAAAATTCAAAAGGATTTAAATATCCATCCTTATGCAACTTAGCTAGTCGTGTCGCATTGATGTGACCCAGTCTACAATGCCACAAGAAGGATTCTTTCAGTTCTGAACTCTTCCTCTTGTGTGTGTTTGTTATGCTCAGAACTGTTGATTGGTTTAGAACATAAATGCCATTGCACAACGTGCCTGATCCAACCAACTTTTGGTTACGGAAAATGTTCATAACATTGTCCTGTAATACAAAATTATATCCCTCTGTACTCAACAAAGAAACCGATATAATGTTGCATATCAGGTTCGGCATGTAATAGCATTCGTTCAGAACCAATGTATTGCCAGTTGGTAATACAAGGTGATATTCCCCGACAGTCTTAGCTGCAACAATTGCACCATTTCCAACTCTAATGTCTTTATCACCTTCTCTAAGTTCTCTACCTTTCCTAAGCCTATGTAACTGATTACATATATGGGATCCTGACCCGGTATCTAATACCCAGGACGTAGAGCAAATGGAGAAACAGTTCTCTGTAACGAACACACCCGAAGAAAATGCATCAACATGTACTTTCTTCAATCGGGTGGCATGGGAATCCTGGTATTCCCCTATTTCCTGTTCATTCCTATAACTCTTATAAGAAAAAACGGAACCAACGTTCCCCAGCACAGCATAACATGCGGGTTCGGTCAATACATCCATATTATTATCTTCATTAGGGCATGAAATGGTCGCTACCTGGAGAGAGAGAGAAGAAAACACTTTAGCGTATGCTCGTGCAAGATCAAATTGGTTATTATCTTATCTAGTCAGGATGGTTCCCACTCCTTTTTATCAAATCTTCCTTCAAACCCTAAAAGGAAAGACTAGCCGGGATTAATTACACACTACAAGTTCGCCAATCTTTAAGCCAGGCCAGTGTCGGTACTTTGAGGGAGGTCCCCCGTGCTTTCACACGAACCTAATTAATGTAAACCTCGTTTTCCCAGAAGCGTAACCCCGTTGACACCTTTCTAGACACCTACTTGATCAGCTAATTGCAATGTGTAAAACTCTCCCAGGAGTAACTCTTACTCGCAGTGGGTATCGGGATCCAACTATCTCATAGAAGGTATGCAATCTCATTGCAAATTTCAACACTTGAAATTCCCGATAATATTTTTCCCCAAGCATCCTATGACCTCGACGGAGGTCAACAAACCACAGGGTGCAAGTCAAGTTCAACCCGTCATTTCTTGATTGAATCAAACCCACCCGCACGACCCTTGACGGAGGTCAACAAGGTCGTACGACTACCCTAATCCAATCTGCATCATATGCATAAGCAGATAAATGCTAGTTAGCTACCGCACACTACGCCTTGACGGAGGTCAACAAACGTAGCACGAATACTAAGTAGGATTTATCTGAAATGACGGAGGGCTACGTCAGGTTTTTTTCTGAAATCCTATTGAGTAATGAACTTGATATCGTTGTAGAATCAAATGAAGTTTTGAAATGGAGTGATCTTGAGGCTTTTCTAGTTTTGCTAAAGGAGTCACTCCCGGTGAAGGGATCTCGGTCCTTTCCTCGTCGAATGAGGTGCGGGATATATCATATATATCGCTGTGCAAAGCAAAAACTCTTAAAAGCAATCAAAACCAAACCGAGTGTGTAGCATCTGCCAGTTACTGCTAAAGGAGTCACTCCCGGTGAAGGGATCTCGGTCCTTTCCTCATCGAATAAGGTGCAGGGTATATCATATATACCGCTATGCAAAGCAAGAACTGTAGCTACCTGTTTTGTTTAAAATTTGATTCTACAACATCTTAGGTTTCTTTTCTTTCATTAATCACATTAATGAAGTCCCATCATTTAAATACCTAAACATCACAGATAAATACGACGTACACTTATGCCATCCGCATTCGCCTCGATGTCCCCTCGTGTACCGTTAGGTTAGGTAACTAACGACAGAGCAGGGCAGGGCTAGTGCGGGTGTAAAACATAAGTAACGTCTATATAATATATCATATATACTATATACTGTATCCATCGCAGAACATCACATGATCACATCACAGATATCGCAGCAGAAGAAACATATGAAATATTGGATATACTAGGACGTCCGTGTTTTCAATACGAGCCAGTATAAAACACGGATTTCACGGTCGTGATGAATAGCCAATCCCACACCCCTAGACCCCTACGAGAGCGGCAAGCAACCCTGCCAATTCTAGGGTTAGGAGACCCGTACTCGACTCCTCGAGTTGGTCTCCCACTGGACCCCAGAACCCGGTTACTTATGCTCCCCTCCTTGGGTCTATCCTAATGCGGAAAAGTAAATAATATACAAAAAGGTGACAACTTCCGCTACCTGGAAGTGTCCCAAATAAAAGAATATTACATACAAGTTTTTACATGAATGAAAATGAAAAACACTCATCTCACATAAAAACCCCCGGCTATTCGAACACGACGATCCAATATAACATATCCAGCAACACATAACATCACATGTCATCAACGTAAGTAAGTATGCATACCCCTATTGTCGTTGACGTATAGCAACGAAACCGGCAATATGAACATACTACACTTACGGTCACAGAAAAGAAAGTGTAAAACTACAACAGTTGGAATCCGCAACCTCTTTAGACATCACATGCCTAATCAAATGAAATACTTAGACATCACATGCCTAACAATTATAAACCCCGCATTTTAGTCTCATTATCGAAAACTCTTTTCAACATCAAGTGAGACTAAACGGCTAGATTTATAACATTCATTCAGTTATCTCATAACTACTTGTGAATTCCAATTATTGTATCACATTCCAGATAATTAGAGAATGTTAAACTTTCCGATCGAACAGTCGAACACCCAAGTTTTCCTGATACAACTCAACACATGAAATAAGTCTAACAACATTCAGTTCGTGCCTCAGTACCAACGGTCCAGCCGTAGAAGGGTTAAGCCAACGCCTCACATGTGGCACGCCGTACTGCCCCAAACCCGAAGGTTCAAAGGGCAGTTCAAGACGGTCACATAATCGAGTTAAGGTTTGTTGTCTTCTAGAGGGTCCATCGCGTTACTTGCACTACTTAGAACGTCGTCAAACTACGGAAAAATCCAACACTTGGAAATTTCCCGACAGGGGAAAAATTGGGTATTTATATCCGGTCGAACTTTTTAACATATTCTAAAAATTATCCGGAAATACACAAAGACGAAATTTGATACCCCGATCGAAACACCGAATCCCCAAAGCAACCCCAGAAAATTCAACTCTTGAATAATTATTAAAAATACCCAGGAAAATCACCACTGGAAACTAAGAATTACTGTGTAAAATTCTTTATATATTGAGGCCGTACGGCCGCGGATCCGCGGCGACTTAGTGGAATTAGGCTGTCGAATTTCACACAAACTCTTATATTTTCCTGATGGTTTTTCTGCATATTTTTAATCTGGAAAAATCCCAGATTTTGGAAAAAGTCCAGAGAGCACTTGGGTTTTAGGGTTTCGGGTTCGTTCGGACTTCAAATGTCGTCTGGACTTCGCCTAAGGCTCTAGCTAGGCTCTGATACCAGTGAAAGGTTCCTAGGCACCCTATAGAGGTCTCACAAGGCATTAACCATGCCATTTTCAAAAATTATGGGTGCCGAGAAACCCTAACACGGATCGTCGGCTAGAATTCTAGGCGAAAAACGAATCTAGTTAACATATTAACTAAAGGAGAGAGGCTACAACCTTTGTAGATCCGGTTCTCCACTTCCTTAGCTCCACGTAGGTGTCCTCTCGCTGTCCATCTCGAATCCTAGACTCAATCATCGGCTTCATCGGGAAAACGAGCGGGCAATGTCGTCGGCTTCGTGCCGAAGATGATCTACGTCGAGGTTGCACAAGTTCAAGCTCCAACTTCACCAAGTTGTGAAACTTGTGAAGAAAACACCCAAAACAACTTGGCAAGAGGTAGAGGGTGAAGAAATAGGAGGTGGGTTCACTTTGGAATTTGATTTCTCACACTATATCTCAAGTTGCCATTAATGGCATCAAGCTTTTTCTTTTGAAGATGAAGAAGAAGATGAAGCTAGAATTATGATAAGTGTTTTTAAAATGAATAATAAATCAATACTTATCATAAGCTAACTAAGGTTAAGTGTAGAGAATAGACCATGGTTACTTGGATGGGTTAGGGTTAAGCATGATGACAAGAATGGTTACAAAAGTCAAAGCTTCATGAAGCTTTAACTTAAAACAAAGAAAACCACCATTCTCATCATAATCCTTTTCAAATAAATAAATAAATAAATAAATGAAAATGCAAAACCCTAATCAACACTTAACCATGGTTTAATTCTTTATACTTAACAACAAGATCAAGTATCATCAAACATGATACAAATATGTGCACAAAAGTATATCACATATACTTCATGCACATCAAGTGAGAAAATCCATATAAAGTGAACCAATACTAGTTAATGCAATGTAGTATATCAAATATATAATTATACATCAAATCATTAAATCAACACTTGATTTAACGATCCGGTCATATCGCATATAACCGACTAGTATCCAATGTATCGGCTTATCGAATCAATCCTTGATTCGATATCTAGGTTACATCGAATATAACCAATCGATACATCCATCGCGAGAATGAAATACGGTATCCCATACACGCATTATTCTCGGTCCTGCACATATCTCATATGCGCTCCTATTTCGTTTCGCTTGAGCCAGGAAACCTCTGTGTAGGACTCTAAAGACTCGTCAATACGCCGGTAGCAGATGATGATCATATCAAGCACCCACAAGCCGCAAGCGGTCTGCTAAACGTAACGGCCATCCGGGTATTGAGCGATCAGAAGATCGACGAGCTAGCCCGCTCACACTCCTGTGAATCCAACCAGTAACACTTACCGTACAGTCCGGTCTGTTCGTCTGATACGTCGCATATCAAGTCTAGGGGTGGTAAACGTCAGACCCCAATAACCGATAAGTCGTGCCGATGTGAGGCTCATAACGGGTCGAGAAACTACTGGTAACACTTACCAGCAAATCTCTGATCAGCCATGGCCAGGGACTTCCCTGTTACGGCCAATCGAGCACAGCGCAACATCAACCCCCAATACCGGGAGAGACGAAACCCCTCCTATCGCTCATTGCCTCCATATGACTCGGGACTGTACCCAAAGACCACCGTTTTGCACGCCTTCATGGACGTGGTAAGGTGGAGATCAAAGCACAGTGGGAATCACACAAGACTCTATGACGATCTCGGGTCTACAGACTAACCTGCACAAGTGTCACCTGAGAACTGCCATCTGACGTGAGGTATAATACCATCTGGGAGTTCTCGGCGAGTCCGTCCAGTGTACCCAGTCTCCACTGAGCACCCGTATACCATCTCTGATGTCAAACACCAATGGATATGGGATCATCCATCGCCCATCTCATGGGTCGAAAAGCGTATACGCTAGTCTACTCTGGTATATCGATGCCCCGTCTCGATACACCCATGACTAGGGACCTTGAAGGATGTACTTATGGACTACCATGTCCCCACTAGTATGATCTGCATCATAGTCCAGGTAGTCAAGTACACATCCTAAGGGCTTTACCAACATGTAACCATAAGACAGTTTAAAGAGACTAGTGTACATGTTAAGATAAAGAGTAACAAGATAGAATACTATCATATCGAGCAAGAAAGTCATCTCTATATATGTCCAAGCATCCAATATAATATACATCATTTGTACAATACTGGCCTCTAGGGCATACATACAACTAACACTAGATACCCGGTAGTTTGTGCACCCCCTCCATGGGTCTATCCTAGGAGCAAAAACAGTAAAAAGAATTATACAATGATGGCTACAACCCCGACCCGGTTGTGCGGCCATACAAATAATATTACATCAATTTACATGTTACATGAATGAAAGAAAAAGAAACACTCATCTCACATCCACCCCGGCTATTCACCCGCGACAATCCAACGCATTCATATACCCAAACCATCATCAAACACAGATCACAGATATGTATAACCCCCACTAATCGACATATAGCGATTAGCCGACGTTCAATACATATAAACATCACAGATATAACCCTTTAGTCAAAGTGTATTGAAGTTCGATCAAAAAATACGGATTTATAGGCCCCCAAAATCAAATTTCTTTTCTGGAAAACCTGGGCACATATAAACCATCTTAAAAATCCCAAAACCATGCCAAAAGAACGCTACACCAAACTCGACCCAGAGACGAGCCAAAACGGCCGCGGTTGCGCGGCAATAGCTTGCTATTGCCGCGGAACCGCGGCTCTTTGAGCGAGTCACTGGATCGTTTTTGGTGGCTTTCTTCACAAAACCCTGAGATGATTTTTGGAGTATGATTTATTTTATTTTGAACAGAAAAAATTTTAACAGAAACTTGGGTTTTTGTAAACTCGGTTTTGCGATTTTTCTCGATTGAACTTCCATACACTTTACTACCTAGCTAGTTTATGTTTAGTTAGGCTCTGATACCACTGTAAGTCCACGTTGCCCACCCCGGTGCTTGCGGGGAGGCGGAAAACGGAATAAAAATCGGATTTTTATCACTTTAGGCAACATGGACTAGACAAAGAAGGATCTTTGCTAAACAAAAACAAGCTAAAGCTAACTAGAAACTAGCTAAGGGTAGAATTGTTATACCTAGGGCTTTATGTCCTTCTCTCCTTGCTCCTTGGAGTAGTAGAAAGGGATCACCTTTGTCGTCTTCTTGAGTCGAAGAAGGATCCACCCGAAAGCCTCAACCTTTAGCTTCAACTTCAAGCTAGATGTAACTAGGGTGCGAGAAGTGCTAGTCCTAAAACCCTAGATGAGAGTAAAGATTATCAAGAAGAGGTTTTTCTCAAGCTCAAGTGTTTCTCAACACATGAGAGGGGAGAGCTTGAGGGAGAGGAAGAACAAGAGAGAGAAAGTGAATGATAGAATGAGAGAATAAAACAACCATTCTCACATATATGTGTGAATTATTATAAATTGATAATTAGCTAGATAATTGTCATGGTTGATCAAGACATGACCATTATCATTTCATTTTTAATGCAAATTGCAAGGATCAAAGAGCATCTTCCAAATGAAATGATGATGGTCAAAGTGTCAACCTAGGTCAACAAGTCAAGAAGGTCAAATGGTCAACAACCATAACCATGCACAATTATATTAAACTAATATCAATTAACCATAATACACACATAAGCATTAGGGTTAATAAAATGACAAAGGTCATTAACCCTAATGAAAGTCCTCTCCCTCTGTCTCAAGCAACTGTGCATACGCACCCGTATTCGTGATCCGAGGAACACGAATACAAAGAGATAAAATCAATCCCAAATCATATACTAGGATCCGGCTTAAACCAAAGCCCGCTAGTATAAGCTGTCCGGACAGCAAACGTGCACAAGTGCGCGGATGTGAACGAACCCTGTCGCAAACCATGCGACCTCTACTCATTTTGCCTAAAGGCGAATAGCTCTCTGTGTGGGACTCTAAAGACTCGACACTACGCTGGCAGTGGGTTTAACCATAGACCGCAAGCGGCACTAGCTGTACGTAACTGTCCCCAGGTAGATGTCGATAAGAAAACTGACGAGGTGAACCCCATCTGAACTCCTACTGAGCCTGTATGTGACAGTCTCCGTACAGTCCAGTCTATTCGTCTGATACATCGCATGGCGGGCCTAGGGGGCGGTGAACGTCAGTCCCCTAATAGCGGTACAAGTCGTGTCAGAGTGTAGCCCAGAACACCCTGAGATAACACTGGAAACCAACCAGTATATCTCGCTTGCCCTGGCCAGGGACTACTCGTTTAATGGCTCTCCTAGACACAGCGCGATGTCAACCCCCAATACCGGGAGAGACGAATCCTGTCTAACCGTCACTGCCTCCAAGTGCTTCGGGACTGCACCCAAAAACTACCTGTTTTCACGACTCCTTTGAGCCGTGGTAGGGTAGTAATCAAAGTGCAGTGGGAACACACTCGAGGCGAAGTGACAGTGTCAAGTCAGCGGACTAAGCTGTACTCATGTCACCTGGGAACTGATAACTGACGATAGGTATAATACCAACCAACAGTTCCCGACGAGTCCATTCCAGTGTACTAGTAACCTAACGAGCACCCGCATACTATCTCAAGTACGACGTACTGACGGCTGTGGGACAGACCGTCTCCCACGCTGGGATGAGAAGCGCATACGCTAGTCTACTCCGGAGTATCGATGCCCTGTATCGATAGTCCAACGACCAGGGACCAGTATAAGGATGTGCTTATGGATTACCCAGCTCCCACGAGTGTGAGCGCCATCACAACGCTGGTAATCAAGCAAAGATCCTAAGGGCTCTACTAATATGTATATCAGCAATATGCTAAAAGAAACACATGCACATATTAAAGCAGAGACAAACCAAGTAGCATACTACCATTTCGAGCAAGATTGTATATACAACTGTGAATATCCCAAGCTTCCATCAAGTAATATACAAACTAGTATGATACAGTAATGGCCTCTAGGGCATATACACTAATAATCGATACTCCGGAGTAGACTAGTGTATACAGTCGAGACCCCGACGAGGTACGGTGGCCAGTCTCACAAGCCATTGGTGTCAGTTAGTTCACCTAAGATGTATACAGGTGCTCATTGGGTTATGAGTACACCGGACTGGACTCACCTGGAACATGCTAGTTGGTATTATACCTGACGTCAGATAGCAGTTCCCTGGTGACATGTGTACAGGTTAGTTCATTGACCTCAGATCGTCATTTGTCTCGTGTGAGTTCCCATTGTGCTTTGATTACTACCCTACCACGGCTCAAAGGAGTCATGCAAACAGGTTTTAGTTGGGTACATTCCCAAGCCAGATGGAGGCAGTGAGTGGATCGACAGGGGTTTCGTCTCTCCCGGTATTGGGGGTGAGATCGCGCTGTGTCTAAGAGAGCCATTACACGAAGTCCTTGGCCAATGCAGGAGATTTACTGGTAGGTATTCCAGTAGTATCTCAGAGTGTTCTGGGCTACACTCCGACACGACTTATACCGCTTTTGGGGGTCTGACTTTTACCAACCCCCTAGGCCCGACATGCGATACTCATAGACGAACAGACCAGATTGTACGAATATTGTCACTGACAGGCTCAGTAGGGTGTCAGTATGAGTTTTCTCATCGACTTCCCTTTTGGTCAATACCTGGTGGCCCGTCACGTACAGCTAGTACCACTGACGTGCTAATGGTTAAATCCACAGCCAGTGCATTGACTTGCATTGAAGGGTGGCTGATTTTGTATTGAAGGGTGGCTGATTTTGCATTGAGAAGGGGCTTATTTGCAAAGCGGGGATTTATAAAGGAGGGGTTTTTTGTGGTGCCCGGGGCTCCAGATTTTCCAGGGACTCTCTTGATGTTTCTAGCATCTTTGACTCTCTCTTGGTGCATTAATTGTCAATGAATTGATAAGGATTTTGGTGTGACCATTTTTCCTCATGATCACCACACTTTTCCTTATGCTCACCACCACCACCACCACCATTTCCTCATGGAGCATAGCCGGCCACTACAAGAGGCAGCCCCATTTTTTTTGTGAGTGTGAGAGATTAATTCATTTGATTACAAACAAAAATCCTTAGCTTATCTCCAAAGTTCACTTCTCCTTCTCCACTCCAAAAGGCAACTTCGATTAACCCTCGAGACAAAGCGTTCTACACTTATTCTACTTCAACCTTGGACACGTCGGCTAGCAAACTTCGTGTCCGAGTTGCCTCGGTTCAGAGAAGGGAGACCGTAAAAGGATTCGAAGATGTGGTGCCCTTTCCGACGAGAAAACCGGAGATCGGAGATGCCGCAGGGAGCAAGAGATAGTGGACAAAGACCGAAGGACACGGATCGATCGGTATAGCTTTTCTATCCATTCTCTAGTTAGCTAATTTAGCGTTAATGGTTCGATCCGGGATTAAAGTCTGCGATAGCGCCAGTTTCAAGTTTATGAAAAGTTTTCGTTTCCGCATTTTGGCCTCGGACAGGCGGCCGGGGCGCTACCGTAGACTTACATAGTATCAGAGCCACGCCATTAACCTTTACTAGCTTGTTCTAACGTATTTAAAATATCGATCGAACAAAATTTCCGAATCCGCAATTTCAAAAATGTAGTTTCTGTCGAATTTTTTTTTGTGGTCGAAAAATTATTTTGAGTGTTGCAGAAAAACATGCAGGCTTTTTAAAGAAATCTGAGAAAACTTGGAAGCATGATGCTACAGTAGCCCCGCGGAACCGCGGCCATACCCATGTTTTGGCCGCGGTTCCGCCGCCATTTTGTAGGTTCACTGCACCAAATTTTCTACAGTGGTCTCTGACTTGGAATTGGGGTTTCTGGTATTTTTAGTTTTGGCCCAGATTATTTTGAGTGCTGGATTTGTGCTTGGGGCCCACTTCGGGAAATTTTTTCGATCAAAAAATTTAAATATGTTAGTTTACAGTACTTACAATATATCTGCAACCGTGAATGTCATTTGATCGGTAAATCTTGTCTAATTGCTATAGCCCTTTTAGACGGATTTGCGAACGTGACATTCACGTTGATTTTCTGTGTTGTGCTGTGATGTTGCGGATTTATCGTGGTGGATAGCCTGGATGCAATGGTAGTACAGTTTGGTTGTATTTATACATTTGATATTGCGAGGCGAGCGTCCAACATGTGGACTGCTGTCACTGCCTGTTTGTATATTATTCTTTTAGGGCACGACCGAGCTGAGGTCGATGTACCCGTTGTATATATATTTTTACTTTCTGTACGGGGATTACCCCGCGGTGGGGTGCACGGATAGCCGGGTTCTAGAGGGAAATGAGCCCGCATATCATAGCTTTGAGACGGAGGAGGCTTTACTCTAGAATTGGCGAGCTATTCGCCGCACTCGTAGGGGGTACAGGTTGACCCAAGGAGGGGTGCTCAAGTTACCGGATTCCGTGAAGTGCTGGGTGGTCCATTCACTTTGTTGAAGGGGGCTGCCTCGCTTCAGGTTTTGGCGGGTAACTTGCCGCGCCCGTAGAGGTCTAGCATTTCATTGCACAGGCTATCCACACGACCAGGGGAACGTCGGGTTTCAGTAGCGGCTCTATGAGATCCGAGGATCCCAGATTATCTGTATTGTTCTGTGATGCTTATTACTCTCGGTGATGTTGCATTTTATCACGCCATGAGCGAATATTATATATTAATATATATACTAGTAGATGTTGTATATGTTTTACACCCCCGCTAGTCCAGTCCCCGCTCTGTCGTTAGTTAAGTAACCTAATGGATGATGACGGCACCCAGTAGCGAATGTGGATGGCATATACGTACATCATATTTTCGTTCTTTTGTTGTGTGATTAATTGATGGGACTGCATTCATTCGGATCAATGCAAGCTAAACAAACCTATTCTGATGTTGTTGGAACATTTTTCAAAAAGCTGTTATTGCAAGGATGTTCTCTTTTGTTTCGCACAGTGGTATTCGGTTATGAATATCCAGCACCTCAGTTGACGAGGCAAGGGCCGAGATCCCTTCATCGGGAGTAACCCCTTGGACAGAAGTTTGCGTCAAGGTAATAACTTCACTATAGCCGATTTCATTTTGCTTTGCATCGTGGTATTCAGTTGGAATATCCTGCACCTCATTCTATAGGGAAAGAGCCGAGATCCCTTCACCGGGAGTGACCTCTTTAGCAAAAGTTTTTGCCACTATACTTTTATAAAAAGCTATCCGGTTCCTTCAACGATATCAAGTTCATTACGTTAAAGGTTTTTCGCCAAAAACCATTCGTAGCCCTCCGTCTTTTCATACGGGTAGCATTTAGTATTCATTCTATGTTTGTTGGCCAAAGTCAAGGCATAGTGTATGGTAGCTATGTGTTACCTTTCTGTTGCATAGATAGATGCGTTGGTTTGGGACAGTCGTACTGCTTTGTTGGCCAAAGTCAAGGGTAGGTACGGGTGGGTTCAAATTAATCTGGATAATGACGAGTAGAACTTGACATGTGGCATATGATTTGTTGGCCAAAGTCAAGGTCATAAGAGCATGGGTTAAAAATCACATCGGGAGTTTCTAAAGAAACTGAAACTTGCCAGATATGCGCATACCTTCTGGAGTGTGATAACGTGAGTGGATTCAATCACGTTATCATGCGATGATAATTGGATCCCGATTCCTACTGATGAGTTGGTTTACTCCTCGGGTGATCCCGACTAATTCTTCTTTCAGGATTGGAGGAGAATTTGACGATACAGTGGGAGGTTTCCTGATTAGATAAAGTGATAACCATTCTGATCTAGGTTAGATTGCATGCAGAGTGTTTCTTTTCTCTCTCTCTTTGGCAGCGACCATGACCCGACCCTAGACTACAACTCAGTGACCAAGTTAACCGAACTTTCTTAAAACACTGGCTTTTGGATTGTCAGAGTTGCATACCTCATTGCCACTCCTAGTTTTACCCTTTTCTCCAGAACACCCCGTATTACTATGAACATCCACTTCCATTGGATAAAACCATCGTATGGTTATATACGAACTCGAAGGAACTTGTTCCAGATTCGAGGATGGTTTCTGGTTCTGGAGAAAATGAATAGGACTATTCAGTTGTCTTTTCCTTTTACCTTCTCTCAGGTTGCGAGTGCTCCTTGGATTAGGACGGTACAGCTATTACGCTTATTGGATAGTCTTCTTCCAAACCATAGGCTGGTTACGAATGGTAGGGAAGGAAGAAAACCATTTAGCCTAAAAAGGTGTACAGAAGGTATTAAGTAAAGACAAATAAAGGGATTAGTAAGAGGGCAAAGTATACTGCGATTGGTATTCACGACCAAACCAAGTATTTCATCGCCACTCCTACTTCACCTTTGTATTTCTCCAGGACACTCCGTATCACTACGAAGATCCACAGTTATTTGGATACTCCATCGTATGGTTATATACGAACTCGAAGGAACTTGTTCCAGTTCGGGGATGGATTCTGGTTCAGAAGAAATAGGAATAAGGTTTTATTCAGTTGTCTTTTATCTTTACCTTCTCTCGGGTTGCGAGTGCTCCTAGGATTAGGAGAGTACACCCATTATGCTTATTGGATAGTCTACTTCCAAACCATAGGCTGGTGCCGAACGGTAGGGAAGGAAGAAAACCATTTAGCCTAAAGGGGTGTACAGAAGGTAATGACTAAAGACATATAAAGGGATTTGGAGAGATGGAAAAGAAATATACGGTTATAGTTGTGAATCTGATAATGGATGAGGCATTAATAGGAATACCCGGATACCCCTTCGAAATATTTACATGTTTCAGTTTCACTGTGTATTGTTAAAAGAAAACTGATTTCCCAATTAGCCCTTGCTCCACGGTATGTATTTACCAGGTTTGATTCTCACATCTGTATGGTTTTACAGATGATGAGTGGGAGTAACTTATTGGGAATTGGGTGATCATCCTCATTATATCGGGATTCGTTGTAATTGGTGATATTTGAGGAAATCGCCTGGGTTGTTTGCCGGACGTCAAATATTTGGTTTTGAATATCCGTTGTTATGCACCAATTTCAAATTGATATATCTGTACGTTTATTTTTATAAAGTGAGATATAGCTTTTTGAAATTATGTCCATGACATTTACCTATATCAGTGGATGGTTAGCTAAGGAGCATTAAACAGCGGTGTAATTCTTCTTAACCATAAGTACAGTTTTCAACCTACAACACACAGGGAATGAGTTATTAGACTCAGGGGGACTTATACAGAGTATTGTATGTTGTCCAGTATCCATTAGGACAGACGGGTTGGTACTCGTACTATATTCTGTTTACTTATGACTTCTCTAGTTCTTAGACATGTGTTTCGTAAAAATACAAGATCAAAGTTTTAAGAAGTTACAGGTATATGAATAAAGTAGAGAACCAGGTGTCACAAGTATCAGGATTCTTCAAGGTGATCGAAGATATAGATACTTGTGTATGGTAATCAGTTGATAGTAATGATTATGAGAACTTGATTCTCTCTCAGGTTACTCATAATTGGATGTATTCCTAAGTTGAGTAATGTTGATCGGCCTCCTTCCATTTAGTTGACATGCACTGGAGACAGCTGCATGATTTGAATCTGGTTCCAATTAAATCAGTGCCTCTGTTTCTATATTGGATATAGAATAGTTCATAACTTAACAATGTTAAGGTATGGGGAGTTGTCCGGCTTATGCTTAAAACCAGACTCTGGATAACTCGAGGCACGTTTCTGTAATGGCTGTTTGTGGGTTAACCCGGGCTATGACGAGAGTTGACTTTCTACCATCTGGAAGATCAATAGTGATATTGTTCTTGACTCGCCATAGTTTTAATAAAAATGGATTTTTTCAGAAAACAGTAATGGGAGTATGGTAGAACTGGAAGTGATTTCAGAACCGCAAACGATTACTGAAAATTTAATAAGACCTAAAGATTCAATCTGGTTTGACATTCCATTGGCCACTCCGCTGATATGGTGGGTAACCTCAGGCACCCGAGTGGTGCTCCGGTAGCCTCAAGGACGGTGACAGGGAGGTTCTTGTTTACCCAGACTTGCCATTGCTATTATTCCAGACTATGAGACCCGGCAAGAAGATGAGTTTAGCGTCGTTATAAACTAGCTTTAGAAGTGTACATGTATATGACTCTGCCAGAGGGTTGTCATAGTCAGTGGGAGCAGCGGAAGCATAGTGGACAAGTAGCTTATGTCTATTTATAGACTAAAGCAGATATAGCGGAGATAGATCATCTATTTCTGATGTGGCAGTCATAGGTTTGACTTCATCAGAATAGGGGATGGATCTGTTAAGAAGGTAGTAGGGTGTAATGTCCTGGTATATGGATGACATACACATAGTAGAAAGTGAAATTCCTATAATACGATCGGTTATACTTCGGTTGTCACACAGTGGTTTCTCCACATAGGATATAGATATAATATCAGACACTCTGGTTACAAGATCTATGGTTATAGATCTAGATTTGGGTAGTTTCCCAATCAGGGTACTAAGACAACATTCTTAAGGTGTTTTAGAATGGACGACTCCTGGCACGGTAGTGTACTTACAGGTGATGGAGTCACCCTCTCTAAAGGTGTCTTACAGACTAAAGGGGAGAGGGATGTGCATGATTGGCAGATCACTTGCTTAGGCAATTGAGTCAATCATGAGATGTCAAATACCACATCAGACGTTGTTTTTTGCACTAGATGCAATAAATTGATATTAATCCTATCCTGGAGAAACGTTCGGAAGCAGTTTTAGAACATAAGTGGATGTTCAAGGGATATGATAACAAAGGCCTCTTTTAGGAGACAGTTATCATTCCAGGCTTCCAAGGTGACCTGGATGACAGAGTGGCTATCAGAGTTATAGTTTTCCCTCTGACGAGGGGCAGTATTTTGGACAGGTGGTCCAAGCGGATACTGAGGGAGGTGTGGCGCAGGATACCGATTAAGTTCAGTTGACGATACAGTCTAAGAAGTTTGGATTTGAAGTTTATTTATGACTAGGTCCCATCAGATATCCAGACATTTTTTAAGACAGGTATTGCTCATTTCGGGAGATGGCTTTCTCCGCGAACTTGAGATTAAGAGAGACATAGAAAGAAACATCAGGGCGGATCCACTCACTGAGGCTATTCCTCGAACGCAATAGTTTCGCAAACGGACTTTGTGAGACTGATCAGTAAAGGAGTTGGGTGTTCGGTATCACACGGGCTGTGAGTATGCGACATCGCAATAATTAGCCTTGAGTGCAAGTGGGAGATTGTTGGATATAGTGCCCTCAGAGTCAACTATTGGATCACAGGTATGTGATTGCAATGATTGAGGGAGGACCTATGCCGGTAGGACAGACTTACTCGAGATGATAGTACGCTATCTGGTTTATCTTTATCATCGTGTACTGCTTTAGATGACCTTACAGGTCGCTATTACACATTGATAGAGCCCTTAGGATTCTTGCTTGACTGTCAGCAGTATGATAGCGATCATATACGTGGGAGCTGGGGTCTATAAGTGTTAGAGTATATGCCCTAGAGGCCATTACTGTATCATACTAGTTTGTATATTGCTTGATGGAAGCTTGGGATATTCACAGTTGTATAGACAATCTTGCTCGAAATGGTAGTATGCTACTTGGTTTGTTTCTACTTTAATGTGTGCATGTGTTTCTTTTAGCATATCGCCTATACACATTAGTGGAGCCCTTAGGATCATTGCTTGATTACCAGCGTTGTGATGGCAGTCACACTAGTGGGGGCTGGGTAATCTACAACACATCCTTATACAGGTCCCTAGTCGTAGGACTATCGAGACGGGGCATCGATACTCCGGAGTAGACTAGCGTATGCGCTTCTCATCCCAGCAGGGGAGATGGTCTGTCCCACAGCCGTCAGTACGTCGTACTTGAGATAGTATGCGGGTGCTCGTTAGGTTACAAGTACACTGGACAGGACTCATCGGGAACTGTTGGTTGGTACTATACCTATCGTCAGTTATCAGTTCCCAGGTGACATGAGTACAGCTTAGTCCGCTGACTTGACACTGTCACTTGGCCTCGAGTTTGTTCCCACTGTTCTTAGATTGCTACCCTACCACGGCTCAAATGAGTCGTGCAAATAGGTAGCAGTTGGGTGCAGTCCCGAAGCACTTGGAGGCAGTGACGGTTAGACAGAATTCGTCTCTCCTGGTATTGGGGGTTGATATCGCACTGTGTCAAGGAGAGCCATTACATATAGTCATCCCTGGTCAGGGCAAGCGGGATATACTGGTAGGTTATCCAGTGTTATCTCAGGGTGTTCTGGGCTACACTCCGACACGACTTGTACCGCTATTAGGGGACTGACGTTTACCACCCCATAGGCCCGGCATGCGATATTCTCAGACGAACAGACCGGACTGTACGGAGATTGTCACATTCAGGCTCAGTAGGAGTTCGGATGGGTTCACCTCATCAGTTTTCTTATCAGCATCTACCTGGGGACCGTTACGTACAGCTAGTACCGCTTGCAGCCTGTGGTTAAACCCACTGCCAGCGTTTTGTCGAGTCTTTAGAGTCCCACATAGAAGGCTATTCGCCTTTGGGCAAAACAGAGTAGAGGTCGTAAGGTTTTGCGACAGGGTTCGTTCACATTCGCGCACTTGTGCACGTTTGGTGTCCGGGCAGTTATTACTAGCGGACTTTGGTTTAAGCCAGATCCTAGTATA
This sequence comes from Agapanthus africanus, assembly GCA_030015575.1. NCBI lineage: Eukaryota > Viridiplantae > Streptophyta > Magnoliopsida > Asparagales > Amaryllidaceae > Agapanthus > Agapanthus africanus. Next base: position 299,911,234 of record CM057343.1, on the reverse strand, counting down.
TGTTTTGGGATTGGTTTTATCTCATTGTATTCGTGTTTCTCGGAACACGGATGCAGGTGTGTATGCACAATTGACAGAGGCAGAGGATTCTCATTAGGGTTGTTGACCGTTGACTTTTTTCTATACCCTAATGAGAATAAGAAATATGATTAATAATATTAATTAAGTATTATTGTGCCATAGTTGAGTTGAACATTTGACTTTTGTTGACTTTGTTGACCGGTTGACCATTGTGGACTTATTGACCATCATCATTTCATTTATATGACTTTTGTTTACTTGTTGTTCTTTACAAAATGCATTAAATGCATGAAATCAAAATGGTCATTTAAACTAACCATCACAATTCTTAATTATTATTATTATCATCATTATTCTTTCTTTTGTGAGCATGGTTGTAAAAAGTCAAGCTCATTTCTCACTTGATCACTCTCTCTCATCCAAGCTCTCCCTCTTCCTCTCTCTCAAGGCTCTCATGTCTCATGTGTTGAGAAGCATGAGCCATTGAGATAAAACCTTCAAAACTCTTCTCTACTCACTCTAGAGTACTAGGTCCAGCAAGCCAAGCACTTTAGTTTCCTCTCGGTTGAGGTAGGAGCTCAAGGTAGAGGCTTTCGGGTGGATCCTTCTTCAACAACAATGGGACTACGGGGTGGAGCCGATCCAACCACTCCAAGGAGCAAGAAGAGAAGGAGTTCAAGACCTAGGTATAACCCTCTAACATAGAAGTTAAATTTCTAGTTAGTTTGCTAGGTTTTTGTTTAGCAAAAATCTTATTTTCTAGTCCATGTTACCTTGCCATAAAAATCGTTTTTTACCTTTTCCGCATCCCCGTAAGAACCGGGACGGGTAACGTGGACTTACAGTGGTATCAGAGCCTAGCTAAACAACAACTAGGATGTTTGCAAAGTATTTAGAATTTCGATCGGAGAAAAAAAAATCGCAAAACACGTCCGAAAACTCATGTTTCTGCCGATTTTTAAAACTGTTCAAAAATTAATTCCACACATCTTAAAAATCGGCTCAGGGTTTTGCAGGAACACACAGCAAAAACGATCCACTGACTCGGTCAACGCGCCACGGAATCGCGGTGAGAATATGCTTCTTGCCGCGGATCCGCGGCCGAGTTGACTCGGCTGTGACTCGCTTTGCTGCAGTTTCATTAATGTTCTGTTTTGGGTTTTTTTTGCATATTTTGTTTCTGCCCAGAATTTCCAGAGAACAAAGTGTAGGGTTCCTAGGCACCCTAGTGAGGTCTCACAAGACATCAACCATGCCAATTTAAAAAATACGGTGCCGAGAAACCCTAGACTATGGATCGTCGGCTAGAAATCTAGGCGAAAAGTAAACTAGTTAACACTTAACTATAAAAATACGGAAATACAACATTTGTAGATCCGGTGCTCCACCTCCACGGCTCCGCAATGAAGTCCTCTCCGCTGTCCAAATCGAACCATGACTCTCACGGTGGTTTCATCGGAGAAAAGACCGGGCTAGGTCGTCGACAACGTGCCGAAGATGATCTACGTCGAAGCATCACTAGATCAAGCTCCACCTTCACCAAGCCATGAAAACTTGTGAAGGAAACACACTCTACTACTTGGCAAGAGGTAGAGGATGAAGAAATAGGAAGTGGGTAGACTTTAGAATTGGATTTCTCACTTGTTTTCATCAATCACCATTGATGAAGCAAGCTTCTTCTCATGTTGAAGAAGAAGAAGATGATAAAGAATGATTATTATCATAAGAATCATTTAAAATGAAAAGAATAATCCATTCTTATCATAAGTGAACCATGGTTAGTTGTAGAGAGTGAACTAGGGTTAGTGGAGTGGTTAGGGTTAAGCATGAGACAAAATGGTGACAAAGTCAAAGTGTTCATGAAACTTCATGAACAAAACAAAAATTGCCACCATTTTCTCATTTGCTTATTCTTTTTCCAAAAAGCAAAAGATTAATATATAAATAAGGAAATCAAAAATCCTAATCATCCACTTAACTATAGTTTGATACTTTACACTTAACCAAAAAGCATGTATCATCAAACATGATACAATCAAGTGCACAAAATCATATCGCATATGGAATGCGCACACCCGAGTGAGAAAATCCATTCAAAGTGAACCGATACTAGTTAATACAAAGTAATATATCAAATATATAATTATGCATTAAATCACTAAATCAACACTTGATTCAATGATCCGGTCATGTCGCACATAACCGACTGGTATCATCAGTAACAACTTATCGAATCAACACTTGATCCGATAACCCGGCTATATCGCATATAACCGATCAATGTCACATCGCGAGAATGAAATACGGTATCACATACACGCATCATTCTCGGTCCCGCACATATCTCATATGCGCTCCTATTTCGTTTCGCTTGAGCCAGGAAACCTCTGTGTAGGACTCTAAAGACTCGTCAATACGCCGGCAGCGGATGATGATCATATCAAACATCCACAAGCCGCAAGCGGTCTGCTAAACGTAACGGCCACCCGGGTATTGAGCGATCTGAAGATCGACGAGCAAGCCCACTCACACTCCAGTGAATCCAACCAGTAACACTACCGTACAGTCCGGTCTGATCGTCTGATATGTCGCATATCTCGCCTAGGGGTGGTAAACGTCAGACCCCAATAGCTCGATAAGTCGTGTCGATATGAGGTCTATAACTATTCAAGAAACTACTGGTAACACTTACCAGTAAATCTCAGCAACCCTGGCCAGGGATTTCCTGTTATAGCCAATCGAACACAGCGCAACATCAACCCCCTATACCGGGAGAGACGAATCCCCTCCTATCGCTCATTGCCTCCATGTGACTCGGGACTGTACCCAAAAACCACCGTTTTGCACGCCCTCTTGGACGTGGTAAGATGGAAATCAAAGCACAGTGGGAACCACACAAGACTCTATGACGATCTCGGGTCAACAGACTACTCTGTACCAGTGTCACCAGAGAACTGCCATCTGACGTGAGGTATAATACCATCTGGGAGTTCTCGGCGAGTCCGTCCAGTGTACCCAGTCTCTACTGAGCACCCGTATATCATCTCTGATGTCAAACACCAATGGATATAGGATCATCCATCGCCTATCTGTATGGGTCGAGAAGGTACACGCTAGTCTACTCTGGTATATCGATGCCCCGTCTCGATACACCCACGACTAGGGACCTTGAAGGATGTGCTTATGGACTACCATGTCCCCACTAGTATGATCCGCATCATAGTCCAGGTAGTCAAGCACACATCCTAAGGGCTTTACCAACATGTAATAGAGAGACAATCAGTATACACGTTAAGGTAAAGAGCAACCAGATAGCATACTATCATGTCGAGCAAGAAAGTCCTCCCTATATATGTCCCAGCATCCACTACAATATACATCCTATGTATAGTAATGGCCTCTAGGGCATACATATAACTAACAATCTCCCACTTGCACTAGGGCCATCTGTAGCAGTGGTTGCAGTATCTCATACTCAACCATCCCATAAAAGTCTCTCTCTGGGAACAGGCCTTTGTGAGTGGATCCGCTGTGTTGTCCTCTGAGTCTACTCTCCTAACCTCGATCTCCCTGGAGATCAACCATCTCCATGATCAGGTGACACTGCCTTAGAATATGTCTGGATCACTGATGGGACCTGCGTTCCTTGGCATAAGCCACTACTCCATTGTCATACAATGGGAGGAACATAGTTCATCTCATGAACCAAAATACACCCAAACAGCCTCTTTGGTAGCATCTTAAGTAGCGATGTATCCTGCCTTTATCGTCTAGTATGCCACGGTATCTAGCTTGGAACTCTTCCAACATACCGTCCCTCTGCTTAGGGTAAAGACAATGCCTGTGACTGACATTCAGTCGTCTTTATCACCCTGGAACCCTTCCAGTGATTCTCCCCAGGATCGATTGATACCATCTCACTACAACTAGTGAGAATCCTAATATCCAATTACATCTATCTCATAGATGAAAACTCAGAATTTAGGCGGTATCATATTGATCCTTTATGGAGAAAACTTGTGATAAACGGAGATTGACCAAGCGTAGCATAGGAAACTCCTTCCCTATCAAGAGTATGTTATCCACGTACTCTACGAGGATCACCACCATACTCTCTACTACCTTTTTGTATATACAAGGTTCATCTACCATTTTGATGAAGTCAAACTCTTTGACTACCACATCAAAACAGATGTTCCAACTCCGCGATGCCTGTTTTATCTTATAAATCATCTTGCACACGTTTCCGCTGCTCCCACTGTCTACGAAGCCCTCTGGCTGTGTTCTTATAGATGCTCTCTTCCAAAACATCATTTAGAAAAGCAGACATGACACCCAACCACCAGATATCGTAGTCATGGTATGTAGCCGTGGCAAGTAGGATCTGGATGGACTTAAGCATAGCCACTTGAAAAGGTTTCATCATCATCCACGCCTGGTCGATGACGAAAAGCTTTAACAAGTCTAGCATTGAAAGTCTCAACTTTTCCATGTACACCAAGTAATCTTCTCAAGATATACTTGCTCCTGATGGGGATTTAACCCTTCAGATATAGCAACCAAAGTCCATACTTTGTTGGTGTATAAGGATTCCATCTCAGATCGCTAAGCATCCAGCCATTCTTATAGAGTCTCACTCCTGATGGCCAGCTCGAAACTAGTTGGGTCATCATCTTATGATGTAATCCTCGCTCCCACTGTCATAGAGAAACAGAAGTATCTCTCAGGTGGGTGAGGAACCCTACTAGATCGGCGGAGAGGCTGAGGTTCGTTGGTAACTATTGAATCCTTTGGTTCTTTCAAATCATCAGCTGCAGTTTGTATAGCTGGAACATTTCCAGTTCTACATGACTGACCTTGCCTCGAGCTTGTCCGGATTTTGCTTTTCAGACATAGGCCGGACAACCCCAAATCTTAACTAGCTTAAGACATGGGCTCTTCCCTTTCCATATCGCATATGAAGTGGTAGGTAACTGATTTGATTCGAACCTGTTCAATAGGTATGCAGCTTCTCAAGCGCATAACTCCCAAAAGGAAACAGGTTACTCAGTAGTACTCATCATAGAGCACACCTTATCATATAGGGTGTTATTGCTCCGCCCCGATATACCATCGTGCTATGGTGTATACGGAGGAGTAATGCTGAGAGAGAATCTCATTCTCCTTTAGAATAGTCCAGGAATTCCGTGCTCAAGTATTCTCCTCCCTGATCACATCAAAGGACATAATACTTGTACCCTTATTGGTTCTCTACTTCTAACTTATATTCTGTGAATATCTCAAAAGGTTCTGACTTGTGTTTCAACAGGAACATATATCTGAATCTTGAGAGATTATCAGAGAATGTAATGAAGTATAAAGAACCGGTCTTGGCAAGTGTAGACAGGGGACCTACATACATCAACATGTATCATCCCAAGAGTTCACTAACTCTTTCTCTGTTTCCAGTAAACGGAGCTATGGTCATCTTATCTCTGTGACATGACTGGCAAGTTTCATAAGATGTAAATTCAAACTGATTTAAATATGCATCTAATATGTAACTTCAGCCAGTCGGATCGCATTGATATGACCTAGTCTACAATGCCTGAAGAAGGATCCGTTCATTTCTGAACTCTTCCTCTTCTGTATGTTCCGTATACTAAGAACTGTAGTTTGATTTAGAACATCAATGCTTTTAGATAACGTGCCTGAACCGATCAACTTTTGATATAGGAAATGTTCAAAACATTATCCAACAATACAAAATTTTATCATTTCTTTACTTATAAAGAGACTGATATGATTTTGTATATCAGGTTCGGTATCTAACAACATTCGTTCAGAATCAATGTTTTGGTAATACAGGGTGACAGTGACCAACAGACTTGGCTGCAACACTTGCCCCGTTTTCTGCCTCATGAAACTTATCACCCATTCTCAGTTCTCTACCTATCTGTAGCCCTATGTAACAGATTATATATCTGGGATCCTGATCTGGTATCACATACCCAGGACGTAGAGGATACTGAGAAACAGTTCTGTATAATGAACACATCCGAAGATGATGCATCAGCATGCACTCTCTTCGTTTGGGCGGCACGGGAATTCTGGTAATCCCCAATTTCCTGCACTGTCTTATAACAATTATAAGGTGGAGCGGAACCAACGTTCCCCAGCTCAGTATGACAAGCGGGTTCGGTCAAATAATCCGTATTATTATCTTGATTAAGGCGTGATATGGTCGCTACCTGGAGAGAGAGAGAAGAAAACACTCAGCGTGCGCTCTTGCAAGAATAGATTGGTTATTATTTTATCTAATCAGGATGGCTCCCACTGCTTTTTATCAAATCTTCCTTCAAACCCTAAAAGGAAAGACTAGCCGGGATTAATTACACACTACAAGTTCGCCAATCTTTCAGCCAGGCCAGTGTCGGTACTTTGAGGGAGGTCCCCCGTGCTTTCGCACGAACCTAATTAATGTAAACCTCGTTTTCCCAGAGGCGTAACCTCGTTGACACCTTTCTAGACACCTACTTGATCGGCTAATTGTAATGTATAAAACTCTCCCTGGAGTAACTCTTACTCGCAGCGGGTATCGGGATCCAACTATCTCATAGAAGGTATGCAATCTCATTGCAAATTTCAACACTTGAAATTCCCGATAATATTTTGCTCCTAACGTGCTATGACCTTGACGAAAGCCAACAAACCATAGCCCGCTAGTCAAGTTCAACCCGTACATTTCTTGATCGAATTAAACCCACCCGCACGACCCTTGACGAAAGCCAACAAAGCCGCACGACTACCCTAATCCAATCGCATCGTATGCTGGCAGATAAGCAGCATATAGCTACCGCACACTGCACCTTGACGAAAGCCAACAAATGCAGCACGAATACTATATACTACTTATCTGAAATGACGGAGGGCTACGATAGGTTTTTCTGAAAACCTATTGCATAATGAACTTGATATCATTGTAGGATCGAATGAATTTTGAAATGGAGTGCTTTTGAGGCTTTTCCAGTTTTGCTAAAGGAGTCACTCCCGGTGAAGGGATCGTCGGTCCTTTCCTCGTCGAATGAGGTACGGGATATATCATATATATCACTGTGCAAAGCAAAAACTCTTAAAAGCAATCAAAAGACAAACCGAGTGTGTAGCATCTGCCAGTTATTGCTAAAGGAGTCACTCCCGGTGAAGGGATCTCGGTCCTTTCCTCATCGAATAAGGTGCAGGATATATCATATATACCTCTGTGCAAAGCAAGAACTGTAGCTACCTGTTTTATTTTGAAATTCGATTCTACAACATCTTAGGTTTCTTTTATTTCATTAATCACATTAATGAAATCCCATCATTTAAGTACCTAAACATCACAGATAAATACGATGTACACTTATGCCATCCGCATTCGCCTCGATGTCCCCTCGTGCACCGTTAGGTTAGGTAACTAACGGCAGAGCGGGGTAGGGCTAGCGCGGGTGTAAAACATAAGTAACGCCTATATAATATATCATATATACTATATACTGTATCCATCAGAGAACATCACATGATCACATCACAGATATCGCAGCAGAAGAATCATATGAAATATTGGATATACTAGGACGTCCGTGTTTTCAATACGAGCCAGTATAAAACACGGATTCCACGGTCGCGATGAATAGCCAAACCCACACCCCTAGTCCCCTACGAGAGCGGCAAGCAACCCTACCAATTCTAGAGTTAGGAGACCCGGACTCGACTCCTCGAGTTGGTCTCCCACTGGACTCCAGAACCCGGTTACTTGTGCCCTCCTCCTTGGGTCTATCCTAGTACGGAAAAGTAAATAATATACAAACGGTGACAACTTCCGCAACCTGGAAGCGTCCCAATAAAAGAATATTACATACAAGTTTTTACATGAATGAAAATGAAAAACACTCATCTCACATAAAAAACCCCCGGCTATTCAAACACGACGATCCAATATAACATATCCAGCAACACATAACATCACATGTCATCAACGTAAGTAAATATGCGCATCCCAATTGTCGTTGACATATAGCAACGAAACCGGCGATATCACATATTACACTTACGGTCACAGAAAAGAAAGTGTAAAACTACAACAGTTGGAATCCGCAACCTCCTCAGACATCACATGCCTGACCAAATGAATTCCTTAGACATCACATGCCTAACTATTATAAACCCCGCATTTTAGTCTCTTTATCGAAAACACTTTTCAATACCAAGTCGGGCAATTCAACAAGATTCCCGAAAAACTGATCGAATGCTCGTCGCAAACTTTAGTAGGCGGCTGCACCCCTGATACCGTCGACGAAGTACACCAAGGCGGAACACCGCTACCGCGAGCACCCGGACGGATGCTTTCGGCGACGGGGTTCTCCTACAGTCACTTGGTCGGGGCTATGGAGTGAGGCTGTCTATTAAGTTTACCCGGCGAGTATCCGCGTACGCTACATGATTGCGACGGACTTTTGATCACATCAAAATTCCGTGGCAACCGATCAAGTGAGACTAAACTGCTATGTTTATAACATTCATTTAGTTATCACATAACTTATTGTGAATTCCAATTATTGTATCCCATTCCGGATAAATAGAAAATGTTAAACTTTTCGATCGAACAATCGAACACCCAAGTTTTCCCGATACAGATCAACACATGAAATAAGTCTAACAACATTCAGTTTGTGCCTCAGTACCAACGGTCCAGCCGTAGAAGGGTAAAGCCAACGCCTCACATGTGGCACGCCGTACTGCCCCAAACCCGAAGGTTCAAAGGGTCGAGTTAAGGTTTGTTGTCTTCTAGAGGGTCCATCGAGTTACTTGCACTACTTAGAACGTCGTTAAACTACGGAAAAATCCAACACTTGGAAATTTCCCGACAGGGGAAAAATTGGGTATTTATATCCGGTCGAACTTTTTAACATATTCAAAAAATTATCCGGAAAGCCACACAGACAAAATTTGATACTCCGATCGAAACACCGAATCCCTAAATCAATCCCAGAAAATTCAACTCTATAATAAATATAAAAATTTCCAGAAGACTCAGCACTTTGACACAAGAATTACTTTGCAAGACACGTGGTCTAAATCAGCAACATGGCCGCGGAACCGCCGCGAAACCCAGGGTGGGGCCGCGGTTCCGCGCCTCTTTTGTCGATTTAAAGCCACGTGCTTCACAGTATCTCTTAGGATTCCCTGCTGAATTTTTTGGCAGTTTTTAATCTGGAAAAATCCCAGTTTTTGGAAAAAGGACAGAAAGCATTTTTGTGATCGGGTTTCGGGTTCGTTCGGACTTCAAATTCCGTCTAGACTTCGCCTAAGGCTCTAGCTAGTCTCTGATACCATTGTAGGGTTTCTAGGCACCCTAGTGAGGTCTCACAAGGTATCAACCATGCCAATTTCAAAAATACGGTGCCGAGAAACCCTACACTATGGATCGTCGGCTAGAAATCTAGGCGAAAAGTAAACTAGTTAACACTTAACTATAAAAATACGGAAATACAACCTTTGTAGATCCGGTGCTCCACCTCCATGGCTCCGCAATGAAGTCCTCTCTGCTGTCCAAATTGAACCATGACTCTCACGGTGGTTTCATCGGAGAAAAGACCGGGCTAGGTCGTCGACAACGTGCCGAAGATGATCTACGTCGAAGCATCACTAGATCAAGCTCCACCTTCACCAAGCCATGAAAACTTGTGAAGGAAACACACTCTACTACTTGGCAAGAGGTAGAGGATGAAGAAATAGGAAGTGGGTAGACTTTAGAATTGGATTTCTCACTTGTTTTCATCAATCACCATTGATGAAGCAAGCTTCTTCTCATGTTGAAGAAGAAGAAGATGATAAAGAATGATTATTATCATAAGAATCATTTAAAATGAAAAGAATAATCCATTCTTATCATAAGTGAACCATGGTTAGTTGTAGAGAGTGAACTAGGGTTAATGGAGTGGTTAGGGTTAAGCATGAGACAAAATGGTGACAAAGTCAAAGTGTTCATGAAACTTCATGAACAAAACAAAAATTGCCACCATTTTCTCATTTGCTTATTCTTTTTCCAAAAAGTAAAAGATTAATATATAAATAAGGAAATCAAAAACCCTAATCATCCACTTAACTATAGTTTGATACTTTACACTTAACCAAAAAGCATGTATCATCAAACATGATACAATCAAGTGCACAAAATCATATCGCATATGGAATGCGCACACCCGAGTGAGAAAATCCATTCAAAGTGAACCGATACTAGTTAATGCAAAGTAATATATCAAATATATAATTATGCATTAAATCACTAAATCAACACTTGATTCAATGATCTGGTCATGTCGCACATAACCGACTGGTATCATCAGTAACAACTTATCGAATCAACACTTGATCCGATAACCCGGCTATATCGCATATAACCGATCAATGTCACATCGCGAGAATGAAATACGGTATCACATACACGCATCATTCTCGGTCCCGCACATATCTCATATGCGCTCCTATTTCGTTTCGCTTGAGCCAGGAAACCTCTGTGTAGGACTCTAAAGACTCGTCAATACGCCGGCAGCGGATGATGATCATATCAAACATCCACAAGCCGCAGGCGGTCTGCTAAACGTAACGGCCACCCGGGTATTGAGCGATCTGAAGATCGACGAGCAAGCCCGCTCACACTCCAGTGAATCCAACCAGTAACACTACCGTACAGTCCGGTCTGATCGTCTGATATGTCGCATATCTCGCCTAGGGGTGGTAAACATCAGACCCCAATAGCTCGATAAGTCGTGTCGATATGAGGTCTATAACTATTCGAGAAACTACTGGTAACACTTACCAGTAAATCTCAGCAACCCTGGCCAGGGATTTCCTGTTATAGCCAATCGAACACAGCGCAACATCAACCCCCTATACCGGGAGAGACGAATCCCCTCCTATCGCTCATTGCCTCCATGTGACTCGGGACTGTACCCAAAAACCACCGTGTTGCACGCCCTCTTGGACGTGGTAAGATGGAAATCAAAGCACAGTGGGAACCACACAAGACTCTATGACGATCTCAGGTCAACAGACTACTCTGTACCAGTGTCACCAGAGAACTGCCATCTGACGTGAGGTATAATACCATCTGGGAGTTCTCGGTGTGTCCGTCCAGTGTACCCAGTCTCTACTGAGCACCCGTATATCATCTCTGATGTCAAACACCAATGGATATGGGATCATCCATCGCCCATATGTATGGGTCGAGAAGGTACACGCTAGTCTACTCTAGTATATCGATGCCCCGTCTCGATACACCCACGACTAGGGACTTTGAAGGATGTGCTTATGGACTACCATGTCCCCACTAGTATGATCCGCATCATAGTCCAGGTAGTCAAGCACACATCCTAAGGGCTTTACCAACATGTAATAGAGAGACAATCAGTATACACGTTAAGGTAAAGAGCAACCAGATAGCATACTATCATGTCGAGCAAGAAAGTCCTCCCTATATATGTCCCAGCATCCACTACAATATACATCCTATGTATAGTAATGGCCTCTAGGGCATACATATAACTAACACAAATTTGTGTTTGGGGTAGTTGCAAATCCATATTTTGATCGAAGTTATGCAGACTTTAGCTAATAGGTTATATCTGTGATGTGATATATGCACTGAACGTCAACTAATCGCTATACGTCGATTAGTGGAGGTTGTGCATATCTGTGATCTGTAATGTTTATGGTTTGTGTATATGAACTCGTTGGATTGTCGCGGATGAATAGCCGGGGGTTATGAGATAAGAGTTTTCTTCTTTCATTTGATGTAATATGTAAATTGATGTAATATTATTTTTATGGCCGCACATCCGGGATGAGGTTGTAGCCGCCATTGTATATTATTTCTTTTACTGTTTTTGCTTCTAAGATAGACCTAAGGTGGGGTGCACAAACTACAGGGTATCTCGAAGTGCCGAGTGGCCTACTCACGTTGTTGAGGGAGGTTGCTTCACTTCGGGTACTTGGTGGGTAGCTTGCCGCACCCGTAGGGGTCTAGGGTTGGGTCTTGGCTATTCATCGCGACCGTGTAATCCGCTTTTCGTTGCAGGATCGAACGAAATGTGGATTCCTAGTATATCCAATGTGTTCATGTGTGATCTGGAATGGCTATCATTGCATCTGACGAATGTATATATCTATATATGATATCTAGTAAGCGTTGCTTATGTTTTGCATCCGCGCTAGTCAAGCCCCCGCTCTGTCGTTAGTTAAGTAACCTAACGGGTAATGACGGGGCCCCATGGCGAATGCGGATGGCATAAGCCTACGTCATATTTTCGTTGTTTTCTGCAATGGTAGGATTAAATGATGGGACACATTAAATTAATGCAAGAAAATAAACCAAAGTTAAAGTCGTTGGAATAATTTCAAAACCACTCGGTTTCTTTTCAAAAACAACTTTTAAACGCGGAGCTTAAACCACTCCTTTTAAAAGCTATCACTTTCCTTCGATTATATCAAGTTCACTACGTTCACGGTTTCGCCAAAACCATTCGTAGCCCTCCGTCATTTCATATGGATAGCCAATAGTATTCAAGTTGTGTTTGTTGGCCAAAGTCAAGGCATAGTAATTGGTAGCTATTGGATATTCATATGTAGCATAGATAGATGCGTTGGTTTGGGACAGTCGTACTGTCTTGTTGACCAAAGTCAAGGGTAGGTACGGGTGGGTTCAAATTAACCTGAAAAATGACGGGTAGAACTTGATATCTGACTATGATTTGTTGGCCAAAGTCAAGGTCATAAGAGCATGGGGCAAAAATCCACATCGGGGGTTTCTAAAGAAACTGAAACTTGCTAGCGCTGCATACCATTTGGAGTGTGATGATTCTGGTAGGATTCCTTCAGTTTTGTCATACGGTGATATTTGTATCCCGATCCTACTGTGAGTATATGCTACTCCTCGGGAACTTTCTCACTTAACGATCAATGCTATAAACCAAGTAGGTGTCTAGAAAGGTGTTAGCGGGGCTACGCCACAGGGAAAAGAGGTTACATAATTAAGGAACTTCGCGAAAGCGTTGGAAAACCTCCCTCGAAGTACCAACACTGGCCTGGCTGAACGGTAAAGCAAGTATTGTACGGTGAGATTGATCCCGACTAATTCTTCCTTTTTGGTTTGAGAAGGATTCGAGAAACAGTGGGAGCCATCCTGTTTAGACAAACTAAAAACCACTCTAAACTTGCAAGAGCATCATGCTAAATTGTTTCTTCTCTCTCTCCTAATTGCAGCGACCAATCGTCATAACCGGACTTAAGTTACTACTAGATAAAAATGTAGGGTTCTTAGGCACACTAATGAGGTCTCACAAGGCATCAACCATGCCAATTTCAAAAATTTCCGGTGCCGAGAAACCCAAATACGGATCGTTAGAGTTTAGGCGAAACAACAAGCTATGAAACTACTTTAGTGCTAAGTGAACGGAAATACAACCTTTGTAGATCCGGTCCTCCACCTCCATAGCTCCGTGATGAAGTCCCCTCGCTGCGATCATCGGATCCAGGGCTCTAGCGTCGGCTTCATCGGAGAAATGGGCGGGTTAGGTCGTCGACTTCGATGCCGAAGATGATCTACGTCGAGGCAACACAAGATCAAGCTCCAACTTCACCAAGCCATGAAACTTGTGAAGAAAACACCCTATACTACTTGGCAAGTGGTAGAGGATGAAAAAATAGGAAGTGGGTTCACTTTAGAATTGGATTTCTCACTCTTTTTCTCATTTCACCATTGAAGCTAGCAAGCTTCTTTCTTGAAGAAGAAGAAGAAGAAGATAATATGATAAGTATTTCCAAAATAGAAAATAATATGATACTTATCATATTGCAAACATGGTTATGTGTAGAGAGTAAACCAAGGTTAGGTGAATGGTTAGGTTAGGCATGAAACAAAAATGGTAGACTTTTTCAAAGCTTCATGAAGCTTCAATGTAAAACAAAAGTAGCAACCATTTCATTTCCTGCCAAAATGAAATAAATAAATAAATGAATAAATAAATTAAACAAAACCCTAACCATTTACTTAACCAAGGTTTAAACTAAACATACACACAAACTTGCATGTATCATCAAACATGATACAATCAAGTGCACAAAAATATATCACATATACAATGTGCACATCAAGTGAGAAAATCCATCTTAAGTGAACCAATACTAGTTAATGCAAAGTAATATATCAAATATATAATTATGCATCAAATCATTAAATCAACACTTGATTTAACGATCCGGTCATATCGCATATAACCGACTAATATCCAATGTATCGGCTTATCGAATCAATCCTTGATTCGATAACTAGGTTATATCACATACAACCATTCAATACATTCATCGCGAGAATAGAATACGGTATCACATACACGTATTATTCTCGGTCCCGCACATATCTCATATGCGCTCCTATTTCGTTTCGCTTGAGCCAGGAAACCTCTGTGTAGGACTCTAAAGACTCGTCAATACGCCGGCAGCAGATGATAATCATATCAAACACCCACAAGCCGCAAGCGGTCTGCTAAACATAACGGCCACCCGGGTATTGAGCGATCAGAAGATCGACGAGCAAGCCCGCTCACACTCCTGTGAATCCAACCAGTAACACTTACCGTACAGTCCGGTCTCGTCGTCTGATATGTTGCATATCTCGCCTAGGGGTGGTAAACGTCAGACCCCAATAGCTCGATAAGTCGTGTCGATATGAGGTCTATAACTATTCGAGAAACTACTGGTAACACTTACCAGTAAATCTCAGCAACCCTGGCCAGGGATTTCCGGTTATAGCCAATCGAACACAGCGCAACATCAACTCCCTATACCGGGAGAGACGAATCCCCTCCTATCGCTCATTGCCTCAATATGATTCGGGACTGTACCCAAAAGCCACCATTTTGAATGCCCTCTTGGACGTGGTAAGGTGGAAATCAAAGCACAGTGGGAATCACACAAGATTCTATAACGATCTCGGGTCTACAGACTAACCTGTACCAGTGTCACCAGAGAACTGCCATCTGACGTAAGGTATAATACCATCTGGGAGTTCTCGGCGAGTCCGTCCAGTATACCCAGTCTCCACTGAGCACCCGTATATCATCTCTGATGTCAAACACCAATGGATGTGGGATCATCCATCGCCCATCTGTATGAGTCGAGAAGGTATACGCTAGTCTACTCTGGTATATCGATGCCCCGTCTCGATACACCCATGACTAGGGACCTTGAAAGATGTACTTATAGACTACCATGTCCCCATTAGTATGATCCGCATCATAGTCCAGGTAGTCAAGTACACATCCTAAGGGATTTACCAACATGTAATAGAGAGACAATCAGTATACACGTTAAGGTAAAGAGCAACCAGTTAGCATACTATCAAGTCGAGCAAGAAAGTCCTCCGTATATATGTCTCAGCATCCACTACAATATACATCCTATGTACAGTAATGGCTGATTGGAAGAATTGAAGTTAACCGCAATCAAGACGGTGTCGCTATGCAGCTAGCCGGTTGAGCACGGGTCGATCCATAGGGAGATGGTTGTATGTCCTTTCTTGTCTTAGACGAGTCAATAAAGAATGAGTATATGTTTGTTCGATTCTAACCTATGTGTATTATTTGCAAGTATAAAGTTGTTAAGAAAGGATACGATAATGTAAGCTAAAGAAATCCGTACTCAAAACCTTTGAGCCGAGTCTTGACCAATTGAAGCTAGAGCAATCGGCAACAACGTGGATTAGGGGATTTAAGCGCGGTATTCGTAGAATCCGGCTTATTTACCCTTGTCCGTCCGTTCTTGTCTCTTGCTTTCGCCTCCGGCTAAACCGAACGCAACCGGTCGCGGTTAGGAATCACCGTTACCTTGTTAGGGTAGGGTGCCTAACGGAGCGCTTGCGTATGGTTTGGGCGGAGTTCAATGGAAAATAACGGGAAAAGGAAATGAGCAAAGAAATGTTAACTTACAATATCATATGGATTCTTAACAACAACAATAAATACAACATTCACAAAAAGAACCAAAAAGAGCAAAAGAAAAGAACAAAGAAAAGAAAAGATTACAAGTAATTAAGTGCATGAATTGAATTGCAAGAAAGTAAAGCAAGATAATAATAAGCAAGTAATAAAAAGCGATAAAAGGAACAAGAAACTAAAACTCAAGACAAGCATGTGATCAATAGCCAACCCTTAAACTTGCAAGCTCAATCAAGAGGTTGCAAGATCAAGGGAAGGGTAGAGAACGCATGTGAAATGAAGCGCTAATTCCATAAGAAAATACGACCCTTGAGATCAATAACTAACCCTTAACCATTCAAGCTCAATGAAGAGGTTGAATGATCAAGAGAAAGCAAGAATCTCAAGGGGAAGAAGAAACAAAAGAGAATGATACAAAAAGCCCTCATCTTCATTGATCTCCCACTCAAAAAGCTCTCACTACAATTTTCATGGAAAAAGAATGAAGAAGAAGAAGAAGAAGAACGACACAAAAACTACAAAAGAGGAACAAAGAATGAACTTAGAATTGGACCCTTGGCTTAGCTCAATTCTGGAGTATTTATAGGCAGTGAATGGGAAACCTAGGGAAACAATCTGCCCATAAATAGAATGACCAAACAGCCCCCAAAAGACGACAGAGAGAGGGGCCAGTACGGCCGCGGATCCGCGGCCTAGACCCCCTATTGGCCGCGGATCCGCGGCCATCTTGGTGAGTTGGGTGATCATACTTGGTGGCTTTCCCTGGTTTACTTTTTCCTCGTGTTTGAAAACTTCAAACTGCATAAAAGTCTTCCAGAATATCAGCAGATTTCCTTGTCCAAGATTGCTATATCTTCTTCACTTTTGACTTTATCTCCCTCGAGCTCCGCGTAGATTTCTTGGATCTTGTGCAGCCCCCCTCGTGCTTTGTTCTTGTGCGAGACACGAATGACCACTGTCATATGTCTTGTCTCTGGAACTGGTACTCGGCACTGGACGGATATGGATGACCGGAACCCGGCTTTTATCTGTTGTGACAGATGTTCTGTATTTGGTGTAACTGTGGAGATTTTATCTTGATTTGCAATATTTGTACAAGAAACCTGTATTCTGTAAATATGTAACAAACATGGATTAAAAGCACCTACCTATAAACATCCGAGCGTAAGAATGGGCGGTATAAAATGCAATATTCTGGTATGAACAAATACCCCCAAACTTATCTTTTGCTCGTCCCGAGCAAAACCAATTATTCACAAAAAAGTCCTAACCGCACTTTCGCAGGGAACGCGATTGCACTGAGCACGTGCAACAAGCCGTTAAACCTCTAGGTGTCCCTAGTAGGAGGAGTGTTGTCTCCTGAGGGTTTTCAGCGGATTACACCCACAAAATCCCGTCAAGCTAGTGTCATAAGTTAACATCGATTCTACTCCTACAGTTTAGTATTTACGTTAGAAATTCTATCATTCTAAGTTAGAAATATCCAACCCTTATGTTTCACACCTCCTATCTGTTTTAACTTTAGATCATATACATTCCAAAAAAGTTTAAAAAGATATTGGTTCTCCTGAGTTTTCCTTCTAAAGTGCGGCCTCAAATCAGGGATTTTTATCAACTTTACAGAAAACACAAGTCTTATTCTTCATTCTTATCTTTTATTCAAACATTGATTGTATACCCCTACGTGTGTGTATATTTGCACCCCTATACTCAAGAATTCAATTCAAG
Source organism: Agapanthus africanus (assembly GCA_030015575.1). Taxonomy (NCBI): domain Eukaryota; kingdom Viridiplantae; phylum Streptophyta; class Magnoliopsida; order Asparagales; family Amaryllidaceae; genus Agapanthus; species Agapanthus africanus. The sequence goes on along the minus strand of CM057343.1, from coordinate 299,893,472 downwards.
CTATAATACCCTTGCCCTAATACCTAATACTACTTCTTTTTATTAAGGATGGACGGATTTGCTCACACACCTTTCATGCAATTATTAATGCTTCTTGAGGCACTAACGACCGATTACTGAATGTGTGAACTTAAAGCGTAAATAGCAGTTTCCAGGTCTTGACTTTATTCTATTTTTCTCTTTTCTTTTTCTTTTTCTTTTTCTTTTTCAAGACCGGATATATTTTTCAACATGCTCTTTTGGTGTTTAGCTTTAAATACCGTTTTTTCTTTCATACTAGACTTTCAGGCAAGAATATTTCTAGGTATCCTCTACTATCCAAAGTTTCAAGGTGCGTGTAAGTGCAGTTTGTAGGGTATATACTTTCTAAATTTGAACTCAAGAAAAGAAACTATTTTTCAGACTTATCCTTCAGCAAAGCTTCAATACTCTCCCTTCATCTTGACTTCACTCAAGAACTGAACTCAAAATTACCTATTTCTCAAAAAAACTATAAGGACGTATAATCACCAAGTTTAAACAGAACGAGGGTTATTTTTAGGGTTTTCAATTCCTAAGCCTAGAATTTAGTTATTTCTAATATGTCAACAAAACTTTCGGAATAAGAATCTAAGTTACCCTATTAGCTAACTTGACGACAAAGTTTTTATATTTTTGGAAAATTTTCGATTTTTGTGGGTTTTTAATAAGGTATGCAAATGCAAAATATACAAATGAATGCGAAGGAAGAAAGCTTACCGAGCACACCCCCAAACTTAAACTTGACAGTGCCCTCACTGTCAGGCTACACCAAGAGAGTCAAAATTGTCGGCGCTCCCTAGAAACAAATTATATACAAAACAAAAAGGAAAACAAAAAATATATACAAAAAAGAGTCCCCCCCCAAACTTAACTAAAACAGTGTTTCCACTATTAAGCGTTGAAGTTCAGGATTAGGGGGGAAAGAAAACAGTATCAAGCTATACAAGGCCTTACACAGGCCAAAGGTGAGCACCAACCATTCAAAGATCTTATCGTGATAAAGCAGTGGTTGGTCAAAGAAGGCGTAGAGGTAAGAAATGGAGACTACGCGAGACCGTATGGAGATAGAAGCGGGATACGGTCTCGGTATATCAGAAGAAGAAGAATGGCGGAAGGAAAAAAGAAGTGGAGTACGAACTTGAGGGTGCAAATGGAGTGAATAGATTAGCACAATTTGTGTTGAGCGATGTGTAAAAAGTGATTGTGCTAATCTATTAACCCGTCGAGAAATGGGGTCAAATCCCTCAAGATTCGTGAGAACCCATGGGTACGCCGAACTTGGTAAACCAGACATATGAAATGAAAGTGAGACGAGTTCTTGCAAGGTCGGAATGATGGAAAGGATGGAGGGAAGTGGTTGAGGAAGGGTATCGGTTAAGGGTTCTGGAGGGTGTACACAGTCAGTGAAAGGAACAGAATGAATTGGAAAATCCGACTCATCATCTAGAACTATTTCATCCTCAAAAATATCCTCAAAATTCTCCTCAAAGTTAAGCTCATCCATGCATATTTCATCAAAGTCCAGACGCATATGGTGTTCGGGAAAAACATTTAATGACTCGGGATGATGAATTGGAGAGAAAAACTCTGCCAGATCTATAGGTTCATCATCCAAAATATTCCCGGCGTCAATATCCTTAATCAAGTGAAAGCCAATTTTCTCAGACACCTCATCAAAAGCATGGATTTCAATCGATTTTGGTTCTAAGATGGAGGTGTATAGGTCAAAAGGATTGGGATTGGTTTCACTTGGAAGGGACCCTTCATAATCAGGTAAATCAAAAACTACAAAGTGGCACAACTCATTAATCATTCTATCTTCAATTGATAAATCATGTGGGATACTCGATAGACTTTCAAAACAGGAGTTGTGGGATTCAATTTGGGATGGGTAGGTTTGATTTAGAAGGGGGTACATCTCACTCTCTCCACTCAAATTCTCAGCCTGTCCTGCCGTTTCTCCATACATTGGAAAATTTTGAGCTAGTTGGAAACTAGCTACCGGGTCAGTAGGTTGTATGAGAGCGGCCATGGACGCATTCAAATCCATCATCTGTTGGCTTGACGCTACCCTAAAGTCCTCCAAGGACTGTTCTAGACTAGACATGGGTTGTGAAGGGGTTTCAGTAAAAGATTCAAAGTTGTTTGGATACTGAAAATTCCCAAAAGGCTGTATAGAAGCAATGTCTAAGGAAGGTGCAAAAGTTGGGTAGGACTGGTAGGAATTGAATGGTTGGACAGGGGTAGGATCAACAGTTGGATAAGAAGGTGAATGAAATTGTTGATCCCAAGAATTTGAAGTGGTGACAGGAGTGAAAGATCGGCTACGAGATTGTTCAATACGTTCTGCGATGGACAAAGGACGACTTGCAAAAGGGTTATCAACATAAGAGGGTGGGGGAGGTTGAAAATGTTGATACAAAGTGGATTGCGGAGGGCAAGTGTTTGTCCTAGACGCGTCTATCCGATCTCTCAATGAAATTTTGGGCATGGATGGATCGTTCGAAGTTCGGTCAAAGCAAGAACCGTAGGAAGTTATGTCTGGTTGTGGGTACCAAAGTTTGGCAAGAGTTTTGCGAGGTGGGGTACCCATGATATGAAGAGAGAAGGAAAGAAAGGAAGAGAAAAGGAGGAGAAAAAGAATATGATTTTTTTTTCTATATATATTTTTTTTTAGGTATTAACAAAAGAATGAAATATACACACAAAAAAAAAATATGGACAAAAACAATCACGACACAAAAATACCACACACCTAATCGTTCTAGGGTTCACCTAGGTCAACTAGACCTGCTCCAGAACTTGATTGTCGAAGTAAAACTGTGTCGAGAAACGGGCTCAAGATACACTGATCATGAGGCCAGGTAAGTGCAGAGATAAGGGGAGGTTTTCCAACGCTTTCGCGAAGTTCCTTAATTAAATAACCCTTTCTCTTTTGGCGGTTTCGCCGTTAACACTTTCCTAGACACCCCGTAAACAATATACCGTTAAGCGAGGTTCTAAACACAGTTAACTTCTCCTAGTGAGCGCGAAGTCCTTAAGGTTTAAAGTCTAATTTCTTTTAAAATTTGTGCGGGTAAACGTTATGCTCAAGTTCGTGATTTGTGGGCCACGGAAAAGGTGATGAAATCCTTTACCGTATATTGTGGGGTTCGCTTGCCCTTAAGTCCGTATTAATTGATGCAATGCGCAATTCAATAAAAATTCTATAAAGAATCAAAAAATCGTTTTTTAGTTTAAGCGCGGCACTGCAACAAATACGGGTTAGTCAATTTTTAGCGTTTGTTAGCGAACTTGCAATGAATCCTGCAAAGAATAGTATATTGGACGCGTCGGATTTGAGAAGAAGGTGTTAGTAAAGTACGTACCGTTAAGTTTTTGGGTTAGGAAACCCCCGTTAAATCAAATCCGGTAAGCTTGAAAAGTTCGCTTGCGCGGGTCAAACTACCCGGATCTTTGGCACTGTACTTTGCAATCACCTTAGCCTTGAATGTACACTTTGCTCCCCACAATCGCAGTTTGCAAATCTGCAAAAATCTGCATTCTTGCCCACAAAAATGATCAAAAACAACAAAAAGATTTTTTTAAAAAAATATATACAAAAAGAATATTAACCCGAATAACAAGAAAAGAAATACGTTACCGTCTCCCCGGCAACGGCGCCATTTGATTGGAAGAATTGAAGTTAACCGCAATCAAGACGGTGTCGCTATGCAGCTAGCCGGTTGAGCACGGGTCGATCCACAGGGAGATGGTTGTATGTCCTTTCTTGTCTTAGACGGGTCAATAAAGAATGAGTATATGTTTGTTCGATTCTAACCTATGTGTATTATTTGCAAGTATAAAGTTGTTAAGAAAGGATACGATAATGTAAGCTAAAGAAATCCGTACTCAAAACCTTTGAGCCGAGTCTTGACCAATTGAAGCTAGAGCAATCGGCAACAACGTGGATTAGGGGATTTAAGCACGGTATTCGTAGAATCCGGCTTATTTACCCTTGTCCGTCCGTTCTTGTCTCATGCTTACGCCTCCGGCTAAACCGAACGCAACCGGTCGCGGTTAGGAATCACCGTTACCTCGTTAGGGTAGGGTGCCTAACGGAGCGCTTGCGTATGGTTTGGGCGGAGTTCAATAGAAAATAACGGGAAAAGGAAATGAGCAAAGAAATGTTAACTTACAATATCATATGGATTCTTAACAACAACAATAAATACAACATTCACAAAAAGAACCAAAAAGAGCAAAAGAAAAGAACAAAGAAAAGAAAAGATTACAAGTAATTAAGTGCATGAATTGAATTGCAAGAAAGTAAAGCAAGATAATAATAAGCAAGTAATAAAAAGCGATAAAAGGAACAAGAAACTAGAACTCAAGACAAGCATGTGATCAATAGCCAACCCTTAAACTTGCAAGCTCAATCAAGAGGTTGCAAGATCAAGGGAAGGATAGAGAACGCATGTGAAATGAAGCGCTAATTCCATAAGAAAACACGACCCTTGAGATCAATAACTAACCCTTAACCATTCAAGCTCAATGAAGAGGTTGAATGATCAAGAGAAAGCAAGAATCTCAAGGGGAAGAAGAAACAAAAGAGAATGATACAAAAAGCCCTCATCTTCATTGATCTCCCACTCAAAAAGCTCTCACTACAATTTTCATGGAAAAAGAATGAAGAAGAAGAAGAAGAAGAATGACACAAAAACTACAAAAGAGGAACAAAGAATGAACTTAGAATTGGACCCTTGGCTTAGCTCAATTCTGGAGTATTTATAGGCAGTGAATGGGAAACCTAGGGCAACAATCTACCCATAAATAGAATGACCAAACAGCCCCCAAAAGACGACAGAGAGAGGGGCCAGTACGGCCGCGGATCCGCGGCCTAGACCCCCTATTGGCCGCGGATCCGCGGCCATCTTGGTGAGTTGGGTGATCGTACTTGGTGGCTTTCCCTAGTTTACTTTTTCCTCGTGTTTGAAAACTTCAAACTGCACAAAAGTCTTCCAGAATATCAGCAGATTTCCTTGTCCAAGATTGCTATATCTTTTTCACTTTTGACTTTATCTCCCTCGAGCTCCGCGTAGATTTCTTGGATCTTGTGCAGCACCCCTCGTGCTTTGTGCTTGTCCGAGACACGAATGATCACTGTCATATGTCTTGTCTCTGGAACTGGTACTCGGCACTGGACGGATATGGATGACCGGAACCCGGCTTTTATCTGTTGTGACAGATGTTCTGTATTTGGTGTAACTGTGGAGATTTTATCTTGATTTGCAATATTTGTACTGGAAACCTGTATTCTGTAAATATGTAACAAACACGGATTAAAAGCACCTACCTATAAACATCCGAGCGTAAGAATGGGCGGTATAAAATGCAATATTCTGGTATGAACAATGGCCTTTAGGGCATACATATAACTAACAATCTCCCACTTGCAATAGGGCCATCTGTAGCAGTGGTTGTAGTATCTCATACTCAACCATCCTATAAAAGTCTCTTTCTGGGAAAAGGCCTTTGTGAGTGGATCCGCCGTGTTGTCCTCTAAGTCTACTCTCCAAACCTCGATCACCTTGGAGATCAACCATCTCCATGATCAGGTGATACTGCCTTAAAATATGTCCGGATCACTGATGGGACAGGCGTTCCTAGGCATAAACCACAACTCCATTGTTACACAATGGGAGGAACTAAGTTCATCTCATGAACAAATATACATCCAGACTGCCTCTTTGGTAGTATCTTAAGTAGCGATGTATCTAGCCTTTATCGTCTGGTAAGCCACGGTATTTAGCTTGGAACTCTTCCAACAGACCGTCCCTCCACTGAGGGTAAAGACAATGCCTGTGACTGACATTCAGTCGTCCTTATCACCCTGGAACACTTCAAGTGATTCTCCCCAGGATCAATTGATACCATCTCACTTCAACTAGTGAGAATCCTAACATCCATTTAGATCTATCTCATAGATCCAAAACCCAGGATTTAGTAGGTATCACTTTGATCCTATGTGGAGAATCATTGTGATAAGCGGAGATTGATCGAGTGTAGCATAGGAAACTCCTTCCCTATCAAGAGTATGTCATCCATGTACTCTACGAGGATCGTCACCATACTCCCTACTACCTTTTTGTTTATACAAGGTTCATCTACCATTTTGATGATGTCAAACTCTTTGACTACTTCATCAAAACAGACGTTCCAACTCCGCGATGCCTGCTTTATCCTATAAAGTATCTTGTACACGTTTCCGCTGCTCCCACTGTCTATGAAGCCCTCTGGCTGTGTACTTACAGACGGTCTCTTCTAAAACATCATTTTAGAAAAGCAGTCATGACACTCAACCGCCAGATATCGTAGTCATGGTATATAGCCGTGGCAAGTAGGATCCGGATGGACTTAAGCATAGCCACTGGAAAAGGTTTCATCATTGTCCACGCCTGGTCGATGACGAAAACCTTTAACAAGTCTAGCTTTGAAAGTCTCAACTTTTCCATCTACACCAAGTAATCTTCTCAAGATATACTTGCTCCTGATGGGGATTTAACCCTTCAGATATAGCAACCAAAGTCCATACTTTGTTGGTGTACATGGATTCCATCTCAGATCACTAAGCATCCAGCCATTCTTACAGAGTCTCACTCCTGATGGCCAGGTCGAAACTACTTGGGTCATCATCTCATGATGCAATCCTCGCTCCCACTGTCATCGAGAAACCGAAGTATCTCTTAGGCGGATGAGGAACCCTACCAGATCGGCGGAGAGGCTGAGGTTCGTCGGTAACTATTGAATCCCTTGGTTCTTTCAAATCATCAGCTGCAGTTTGTATAGCTGGAACATTTCCAGTTCTACATAACAGACCTTGCCTCGAGCTTGTCCGGATTTTGCTTTTAGACATTGGCCGGACAACCCCAAATCTTAACTAACTTAAGATATGGGCTCTTCCCTTTCCATATCACATATGAAGTGGTAGGCAACCGATTTGATCGGAACCCTATTCAATAGGTATGCAACTTCATAAGCGCATAACTCCCTAAAAGGAAATAGGACACTCAGTAGTACTCATCATAGAGCGCACCATATCACTTAGGGTGCTATTGCTCCACCCCGATATACCATCTTGCTATGGTGTATACGGAGGAATAATGCTGAGAGAGAATCTTATTCTCCTTTAGAATAGTCCAGGAATTTTATGCGCAAGTATTCTCCTCCTTGATCTCATCATAGGACATAATACTTATACCCGTATTTTGGTTCTCTACTTCTAACTTATATTCTGTGAATATCTCAAAAGGTTCGGACTTGTGTTTCAACAGGAACATAGGTCTGAATGTTAAAAGATCATCAGAGAATTTAATGAAGTACAAAGAACCGGTCTTGGTATGTGTAGACAGGGGATCTTTATACATCAACATGTATCATTCCAAGAGTTCACTAACTCTTTCTCTGCTTCATATAAACAGAGCTGTGGTCATCTTATCTTTGTGACATGACCGGCAAGTTTTCACAAGATGTAAATTCAAACAGATTTAAATATGCATCTTTGTGCAACTTAGTTAGTCGGGTCGCATTGATATGACCCAGTCTATAATACCTCAAGAAGGATCCGTTCATTTCTGAACTCTTCCTCTTGTGTGTGTTCCGTATACTAAGAACTGTAGTTTGATTTAGAACATCAATGCTTTTAGATAACGTGCCTGAATCGATCAACTCTTGATATAGGAAATGTTCAAAACATTATCCAACAATACAAAATTATATCCTTTCTTTGCTAATAAAGAGACTGATATGATTTTGTATATCAGGTTCGGTATCTAATAACATTCATTCAGAATCAATGTACTTGTAATACCGGGTGACAGTGACCAACAGACTTGGCTGCAACACTTGCCCCGTTTTCTGTCTCATGAAACTTATCACCCGTTCTCAGTTCTTTACCTATCTGTAGCCCATGTAAGAAATTACATATGCGGGATCCTGATCCGGTATCTCATATCCAGGACGTAAAGAATACTGAGAAACAGTTCTGTATAATGAACACACCTGAAGATGATGCATCAGTATGCACTTTCTTCGTTTGGGCGGTACGGGAATTCTGGTAATCTCCAATTTCCTGCTCTGTCTTATTACAATTATAAGTTGGAGCGGGACAAACATTCCCCAGCTCAGTATAACAAGCGGGTTCGGTCAATACATCCGTATTATTATCTTGATTAAGGCGTGATATGGTCGCTACCTAGAGAGAGAGAGAAGAAAACACTCAGCGTGCGCTCTTGCAAGAATAGATTGGTTATTATTTTATCTAATCAGGATGGCTCCCACTGTTTTTTATCAAATCTTCCTTCAAACCCTAAAAAGAAAGACTAGCCGGGATTAATTACACACTACAAGTTCGCCAATCTTTCAGCCAGGCCAGTGTCGGTACTTTGAGGGAGGTCCCTCGTGCTTTCGCACGAACCTAATTAATGTAAACCTCGTTTTCCCAGAGGCGTAACCCCGTTGACACCTTTCTAGACACCAACTTGATCGGCTAATTGTAATGTGTAAAACTCTCCCAGGAGTAACTCTTATTCGCAGTGGGTATCGGGATCCAACTATCTCATAGAAGGTATGCAATCTCATTGCAAGTTTCAACACTTGAAATTCCCGATAATATTTTGCCCCTAACGTGCTATGACCTTGACGAAAGCCAACAAACCATAGCCCACTAGTCAAGTTCAACCCGTACATTTCTTGATTGAATTAAACCCACCCGCACGACCCTTGACGAAAGCCAACAAAGCCGCACGACTACCCTAATCCAATCGCATCGTATGCAGCAGATAAGCAGCATATAGCTACCGCACACTACACCTTGACGAAAGCCAACAAATTAGCACGAATACTATATACAACTTATCTGAAATGACGGAGGGCTACGACAGGTTTTTCTGAAAACCTATTGCGTAATGAACTTGATATCGTTGTAGAATCAAATGATTTTAAAATGGAGTGCTTTTGAGGCTTTTCTAGTTTTGCTAAAGGAGTCACTCCCGGTGAAGGGATCGTCGGTCCTTTCCTCGTCGACTGAGGTGCGGGATATATCATATATATCACTGTGCAAAGCAGAAACTATAGAAGCTATCAAAAGACAAACCGAGGGGTGTAGCATCTGCCAGTTATTGCTAAAGGAGTCACTCCCGGTGAAGGGATCGTCGGTCCTTTCCTCGTCGAATGAGGTGCGGGATATATCATATATATCACTGTGCAAAGCAGAAACTATAGAAGCTATCAAAAGACAAACCGAGGGGTGTAGCATCTGCCAGTTATTGCTAAAGGAGTCACTCCCGGTGAAGGGATCTCGGTCCTTTCCTTATCGAATAAGGTGCAGGATATATCATATATACCGCTGTGCAAAGCAAGAACTGTAGCTACCTGTTTTATTTTTGAAATTCGATTCCACAACATCTTAGGTTTCTTTTATTTCATTAATCTCATTAATGAAGTCCCATCATTTAAGTACCTAAACATCACAGATAAATACGACGTACACTTATGCCTTCCGCATTCGCCTCGATGTCCCCTCGTGCACCGTTAGGTTAGGTAACTAACAGCAGAGCGGGGCAGGGCTAGCGCGGGTGTAAAACATAAGTAACGTCTTTATAATATATCATATATACTATATACAGTATTTATCATAGAACATCACATGATCACATCACAGATATCGCAGCAGAAGAATCATATGAAACATTGGATATACTAGGACGCCCGTGTTTTCAATACGAACCAGTATAAAACACGGATTCAACGGTCGCGATGAATAGCCAACTCCACACCCCTAGACCCCTATGAGAGCGGCAAGCAACCCTACCAATTCTAGAGTTAGGATACCCGGACTCGACACCTCGAGTTGGTCTCCCACTGGACTCCAGAACCCGGTTACTTGTGCTCTCCTCCTTGGGTCTATCCTAGTGCGGAAATGTAAACAATATACAAAAGGTGACATCTTCCGCAACCTGGAAGTGCCCCAATAAAAGAATATTACATACAAGTTTTTACATGAATGAAAAGGAAAAACACTCATCTCACATAAAAACCCCGGCTATTCAAACACGACGATCCAATATAACATATCCAGCAACACATAACATCACATGTCATCAACGTAAGTAAATATGCGCATCCCAATTGTCGTTGACATATAGCAACGAAACCGGCGATATCACATATTACACTTACGGTCACAGAAAAGAAAGTGTAAAACTACAACAGTTGGAATCCGCAACCTGAATAGACATCGCATGCCTAATCAAATGAATTCCTTAGACATCGCATGCCTAACAATTATAAACCCTGCATTTTAGTATCATTATCGAAAACACTTTTCAATATCAAGTCAGGTAATTCAACAAGAATCCCGACATCCTGATCAAATGCTCGTCGCAAACTTTAGTAGGCGGCCGCACCTCCGATACCGTCGACGAAGTGCACTAAGGCGGAACACCGCTGCCGCCAGCACCCAAACGGATGCTTTCGGCGACGGGGGTTCTCCTACAGTCGCTTGGTCGGGGCTATGGGGTGAGGCTGTCTATTAAGTTTACCGGCGAGTATCCGCGTACGCTACGAGATTGCGACGGACTTTTGATCACATCAAAATTCCGTGGCAACCGATCAAGTGAGACTAAAGTGCTATGTTTATAACATTCAAATCAGTTATCTCATAACTGCTTGTGGATTCCAAATATTGTATCCCATTCCAGATAAATAGAAAATGTTAAACTTTCCGATCGACCATTCAAACACCCAAGTTTTCCCGAAACAAATCAACACATGAAATAGGTTTAAAAAACATCCAGTTCATGCCTCAGTTCCAACAGTCCAGCCGTAGAAGGGTCAAGCCAACGCCTCACATGTGGCACGCCGTACTGCCCCAAACCCGATGGTTCAATGGACAGTTCAAGACGGTCACATAATCGAGTTAAGGTTTTTTGTCTTCTAGAGGGTCCATCGCGTTACTTGCACTACTTAGAACGTTATTAAACCACGAAAAGATCCAACACTTGGAAATTTCCAGACAGGGGAAAAAGTGGGTATTTATATTCGGTCGAACTTTTTAACATATTCAAAAATTACCCGGAAAGACACATAGACAAAGTCTGATAATCCGATCGAATATACGAACTCCCAATACAACCCAGAAAACTCAACTCTTGAGTAAACATTAAAAATTCCCAGAAAACTCAGCACCTGAAGAGACAAATTACTGTGCAAAAATGGAAGCGTAATCACATAATTTGGCCGCGGAACCGCCGCAGAAGACATGCTTCTGCCGCGGTTCCACCGCGCTTTGGGTGTATCGTTTGCTCATTTTTGCACCTTAATTCTTAGAATTTCCTGCTGAATTTTTTAAGAATTTTTAGTCTGGAAAAAACCCAGTTTTGTAAAAATGTACAGAAAGGGGTCATTTTTAGGGTTTCGGGGTTCGATCGGAATTCTAACATCGTCTACACATCGCCTAAGGCTCTAGCTAGGCTCTGATACCACTGTAGGGTTCCTAGGCACACTAATGAGGTCTCACAAGGCATCAACCATGCCAATTTCAAAAATTTCCGTTGCCGAGAAACCCTAATACGGATCGTTAACTAGAGTTTAGGCGAAACAACAAGCTACTAAACTACTTTAGTGCTAAGTGAACGGAAATACAACCTTTGTAGATCCGGTCCTCCACCTCCATAGCTCCGTAATGAAGTCCCCTCGCTGCGAACATCGGATCCCGGGCTCTAGCGTCGGCTTCATCGGAGAAATGGGCGGGCTAGGTCGTCGACTTCGATGCCGAAGATGATCTACGTCGAGGCAACACAAGATCAAGCTCCAACTTCACCAAGCCATGAAACTTGTGAAGAAAACACCCTATACTACTTGGCAAGTGGTAGAGGATGAAGAAATAGGAAGTGGGTTCACTTTAGAATTGGATTTCTCACTCTTTTTCTCACATCACCATTGAAGCTAGCTAGCTTCTTTCTTGAAGAAGAAGAAGAAGAAGAAAATATGATAAGTATTTCCAAAATAGAAAATAATATGATACTTATCATATTGCAACCATGGTTATGCGTAGAGATTAAACCAAGGTTAGGTGAATGGTTAGGTTAGGCATGAAACAAAAATGGTAGACTTTTTCAAAGCTTCATGATGCTTCAATGTAAAACAAAAGTAGCAACCATTTCATTTCTTGCCAAAATGAAATAAATAAATAAATGAATAAATAAATTAACAAAACCCTAACCATTTACTTAACCAAGGTTTAAACTAAACATACACACAAACTTGCATGTATCATCAAACATGATACAATCAAGTGCACAAAAATATATCACATATACAATATGGACATCAAGTGAGAAAATCCATCTTAAGTGAACCAATACTAGTTAATGCAAAGTAATATATCAAATATATAATTATACATCAAATCATTAAATCAACACTTGATTTAACGATCCGGTCATATCGCATATAACCGACTAATATCCAATGTATCGGCTTATCGAATCAATCCTTGATTCGATAACTAGGTTATATCACATACAACCATTCGATACATTCATCGCGAGAATAGAATACGGTATCACATACACACATTATTCTCGGTCCCGCACATATCTCATATGCGCTCCTATTTCATTTCGCTTGAGCCAGGAAACCTCTGTGTAGGACTCTAAAGACTCGTCAATACGCCGGCAGCAGATGATGATCATATCAAACACCCACAAGCCGCAAGCGGTCTGCTAAACGTAACGGCCACCCGGGTATTGAGCGATCAGAAGATCGACGAGCAAGCCCGCTCACACTCCTGTGAATCCAACCAGTAACACTTACCGTACAGTCCGGTCTCGTCGTCTGATATGTTGCATATCTCGCCTAGGGATGGTAAACGTCAGACCCCAATAGCTCGATAAGTCGTGTCGATATGAGGTCTATAACTATTCGAGAAACTACGGGTAACACTTACCAGTAAATCTCAGCAACCCTGGCCAGGGATTTCCGGTTATAGCCAATCGAACACAGCGCAACATCAACTCCCTATACCGGGAGAGACGATTCCCCTCCTATCACTCATTGCCTCCATGTGATTCGGGACTGTACCTAAAAGCCACCGTTTTGCACGCCCTCTTGGACGTGGTAAGGTGGAAATCAAAGCACAGTGGGAATCACACAAGACTCTATGACGATCTCGGGTCTACAGACTAACCTGTACCAGTGTCACCAGAGAACTGCCATCTGACGTAAGGTATAATACCATCTAGGAGTTCTCGGCGAGTCTGTCCAGTGTACCCAGTCTCCACTGAGCACCCGTATATCATCTCTGATGTCAAAAACCATTGGATGTGGGATCATCCATCGCCCATCTGTATGAGTCGAGAAGGTATACGCTAGTCTACTCTGGTATATCGATGCCCCGTCTCGATACACCCACGACTAGGGACCTTGAAGGATGTACTTATAGACTACCATGTCCCCACTAGTATGATCCGCAACATAGTCCAGGTAGTCAAGTACACATCCTAAGGGCTTTACCAACATGTAATAGAGAGACAATCAGTATACACGTTAAGGTAAAGAGCAACCAGATAGCATACTATCATGTCGAGCAAGAAAGTCCTCCCTATATATGTCCCAGCATCCACTACAATATACATCCTATGTACAATAATGGCCTCTAGGGCATACATATAACTAACAAAAAATATACTGACAGGGCCAAACTACAAAGATTGGCTCAGGAATGTCAAAATGGCAATCACTTATGACAAGTTGGGGTATCTCCTTACCACCTAAGCTCCCCCTGTCCCAGGTCCCACCTCCAGCGTCGTGGATAAGGAAATCCGTAAGACCTGGGAGATCGACTGCGCGAAGGCCAAGTGCCTCGTGCTTGCCTCTATAGACAATGAACATCAGAGGAGGCATGAGAATATAGACCTAGAATCCATATTTCTCCATACTAAGGAACTATATGGAGAGCAATCCCGTATTGCCAGATACGAAGTCTCGAAAAAATTGTTTTCGGCGAGATTGGCCGTCAGATCATCGGTAGCAGAACACATGCTTAAGATGATTGGCTTCATTGAAGAGCTCGCGGGCCTTGGGACCACGTTAGAGAACGAGCTGTACACTGACTTGATTCTCCAGTCCCTCCCTTCCACTTACGCCCACTTTATCTTGAACTTCAACATGCAAGGAAAAGAAGTTGAACTTCCGGAGCTCCTCAACATGTTGAGGAGTGCAAAGGGCACCTTACAGAAAATAAGGGAAACACCCGCTTTGTCTGTTGGAGGACCTTCCTCTTCTAGGTCCAAGGCGAAAGCCAAGGGAAAGAAGAAGAAAACCCCCACCAAACCAAGGGGCGGTGTTAGTAAAGTGGAAGCGAAGGGAAAAGCAAAGGCAACAAAGATAGCGGGACAGCTTGTGGGGAAGGAAGAATGCTTCTATTGTCATAAGAAAGGACACTGGAAAAAGGATTGCAGGGCTTGGAAGGCCAAGAACCAGGACCCGAAGCAAGTTGTGGCTTCGGCTTCAGGTGTGTATGTTATTGAAAACCGTCTATCAGTAAACTCTACTTCCTGGGTATTGGATATCGGATCAGGATCTCATATCTGTAAGTCTTTGCAGGCACTGAGAAAGCGTAGGGTTTTGAAGGCAGGTGATATGACCCTCAGAGTTGCAAACGGAGCTAGCATGGATGCTGAGTCCGTGGGGGACTATCACTTGGGATTGTCAGATGGACATGTTTTGGTTTTGCGTGATTGTTATTTTGTACCCAGTGCGACTTGTAAAATCATATCTGTATCTTTAATGTCTAAAGCAGGTTATGATTTTGCATTTGTAAGCGATGTTGTAAACATTCACCTTAATCATGTTCTGATTGGGTCAGGTACAGTAAGCAACGGTATATACGTATTAAACCAACCACAGATTTTCAATGTCGAGAATACACCCAAAAGAAAGTCTCCAGAAATAAATCATGCTTTCTTATGGCATTGTAGACTGGGTCACATCAATGAGAGAAGGTTGACGAAGTTACATACAGAAGGATGTTTGGATCCGTTCGAATATCAATCATATGCAACTTGTCAATCCTGTCTCAAAGGAAAGATGACAAAGACTCCGTTCACTAGACACGGAGTAAGAGCAAGCGAGCTCTTGGGACTCGTACACAGCGATATATGCGGTCCAATGTCTACACATGCGCGAAGTGGTTATTTTTACTTCATTACTTTTACGGATGACTTTTCAAGGTACGGATATGTCTTTTTAATGAAACATAAATCTGAAGCCTTTAGAAAATTCCAGGAATACAAGAATGAAGTAGAAAAACAAACAGGCAAAAGTATCAAGACACTGAGATCTGATGGAGGTGGCGAATACTTGAGTGCCGAGTTCCTGGATTACCTAAAAGAGAATGGAATTCTCTCTCAGCTTACTCCTCCATACACTCCACAACATAACGGTGTATCAGAGAGACGGAAACGAACCCTATTGGATATGGTACGTTCCATGATGAGTAACGCTGAGTTGCCGCGATCATTCTGGGGATATGCACTAGAATCAGCTGCATACCTTTTGAACCGAGTTCCAACTAAGACAGTGCCTACCACACCATATCAGATGTGGAGTGGGAAGAAACCCTATCTTAAGCACATTAAGACATGGGGAAGTCCAGCTTTTGTCAAAAAGCAGGATGCGGACAAACTCGAGGCACGCTCAGTACAGTGCAAGTTTGTGGGATATCCAAAGAACTCCAAGGGATATTTCTTCTATTGCGAAGAGGAAAAAAAGGTTTTTGTTTCTCGTCATGCCTGCTTCTTGGAAACTGAATTTTCGGCAAATCAGATAAGTGGGAGCACAATAGAACTAGAAGAAATTCCAGAACCACGAGCTATTACTGAAAGCTTAGTAGAACCAGAGGGTTCAAAAGAACAGGACATTCCTGCGCCGCTCCGCAAGAGTAGTAGGCAGTCTCGTCCGTCCGAGAGATACTACGGTTTTCTTATAGACGGGGATAGAGAGGATTGCATCATTGATAATGATGAGCCGACTAGGTTCCAGCAGGCCATTCAGAGCGTTGACTCGGTAAAATGGCTGGATGCAATGCGAACCGAAATGGAGTCCATGTACACCAACAAAGTATGGACTTTGGACGTTGCTCTAGAAGGGGTAAAACCCGTAGGATGCAAATGGATCTTCAAGAGGAAGATTGGTGTAGATGGACAGGTTGAGGCCTATAAGGCTAGACTTGTTGCAAAGGGTTTTCGTCAAAGATCTGGTTTGGACTATGACGAAACCTTTTCTCTAGTGGCTATTCTCAAATCCATTCAGATCCTTCTTGCCATTTCTGCCTTCCACGATTATGAGATTTGGCAGATGGACGTAAAGACCGCTTTTCTAAATGGAAATTTAGAGGAGTGTGTCTATATGGACCAGCCAGAGGGTTTCATTCAGAGTGGGAGCAGCGGAAAGGTGTGCAAGTTGCTTAAGTCCATTTATGGACTAAAGCAGGCATTGCGGAGTTGGAACATCTATTTTGATGAGACGGTCAAAGATTTTGGCTTTATCAAAAATCCAGATGAACCATGCATATAGTAAAATTGTAGCACGAACTGTCGTATTCCTCGTTTTATACGTGGATGGCAATCTCTTGATAGGAAATGACATTTCTATGCTACAATCTGTCAAAGGGTTCTTGTCACACAGGTTCTCCATGAAAGTCCTGGGTGATGCCTCTTACATTCTGGGGATCCGGATCCATCGTGATAGGTCCAAGAGGATATTAGGACTTTCACAGTCCAGGTATATCGACACCATACTGAAAAGATTCAGTATGGAAGATTCCAAGTGCGGTAATCTACCGGCTTGTCACGGGATCACCTTCTCAAAAGAGATGTCTCTCAAGACTGATTTGGAAAGGGATCGCATGTCTATTATACCCTAAGCTTCTGCGGTAGGCTTTATAATGTATGCGATGTTGTGTACCGGACCAGATGTTGCTTATGCACTGAGTGTGGTAAGCCGGTATCAGTCAAACCCTGGGGAGAAGCACTGGATAGCGGTAAAGAACATTCTGAAGTACCTGAGAAGGACTAAGGACATGTTTTTGGTTTACGGCGGAAAAGACCTCCAGATGGAGGCCTTTGCTGACTCCAGCTTCCAGAGTGACAAGGATGACTCCAAGTCCATGTCGGGTTATGTCTATACCCTCAATGGAGGGGCGGTGTGTTGGAAGAGTTCCAAACAGGAGACCGTTGCTGACTCGACGATGGAAGCGGAATTTATCGTTGCATCTGATGCCGTAAAAGAAGCTGTCTGGATGAGGAAGTTCTTGACAGAACTTCAGGTGGTTCCGTCCATTGTTGATCCAATACCTCTGTATTGTGACAACAACGGGGCTATAGCTTTAGCGAAGGAACCCAGGTCCCATCAGAAGTCCAGACGCATCTTGAGGCGGTATCACCTGATCAGGGAGATCGTGGATCGCCGGGAGATCGAGGTTCGGAGGGTTGCTACAGAAGATAACACTGCAGATCCATTCATGAAGGCCTTACCCCAGACTCAGTTCGAGCGGCTGATCGAGATGGTAGGTCTTCGATACGCCAGTACATGGCCTTAGTGCAAGTGGGAGATTGTTAGTGTATATGCCCTAGAGGCCATTACTGTATCATACTAGTTTGTATATTACTTGATGGAAGCTTGGGATATTCACAGTTGTATAGACAATCTTGCTCGAAATGGTAGTATGCTACTTGGTTTGTTTCTACTTTGTGCATGTGTTTCTTTTATCATATCGCCTATACACATTAGTGGAGCCCTTAGGATCTTTGCTTGATTACCAGCATTGTGATGGCAGTCACACTAGTGGGGGCTGGGTAATCTACAAGCACATCCTTATACAGGTCCCTAGTCGTAGGACTATCGAGACGGGGCATCGATACTCCGGAGTAGATTAGCATATGCGCTTCTCATCCCAACAGGGGAGATGGTCTGTTCCACAGCCGTCAGTACGTCGTACTTGAGATAGTATGCGGGTGCTCGTTAGGTTACGAGTACACTGGACAGGACTCATCGGGAACTGTTGGTTGGTACTATACCTATCGTCAGTTATCAGTTCCCAGGTGACATGAGTACAGCTTAGTGCGCTGACTTGACACTGTCACTTCGTCTCGAGTGTGTTCCCACTGTTCTTAGATTTCTACCCTACCACGGCTCAAATGAGTCGTGCAAACAGGTAGCAGTTGGGTGCAGTCCCGAAGCACTTGGAGGCAGTGACGGTTAAACATGATTCGTCTCTCCCGGTATTGGGGGTTGATATCGCGCTGTGTCAAGGAGAGCCATTACACATAGTCGTCCCTGGCCAGGGCAAGCGGGATATACTGGTAGGTTATCCAGTGTTATCTCAGGGTGTTCTGGGCTACACTCCGACACGACTTGTACCGCTATTAGGGGACTGACGTTTACCACCCCCTAGGCCCGCCATGCGATATTCTCAGATGAACAGACCGGAATGTACGGAGATTGTCACATTGAGGCTCAGTAGGAGTTCGAATGGGTTCACCTCATCAGTCTTCTTATTGGCATCTACCTGGGGACCGTTACGTACAGCTAGTACTGCTTGTGGCCTATGGTTAAACCCACTTCCAGCGTAGTGTCGAGTCTTTAGAGTCCCACACAGAAGGCTATTCTCCTTTGGGCAAAACAGAGTAGAGGTCGCATGGTTTTGCGACAGGGTTCGTTCACATCCGCGCACTTGTGCACGTTTGGTGTCCGGGCTGTTATTACTAGCGGGATTTGGTTTAAGCCAGATCCTCGTATATGTTTTAGGATTGGTTTTATCTCATTGTATTCGTGTTCCTCGGAACACGAATGCGGGTGTGTATGCACAATTGACAGAAGCAGAGGCAGAGGATTCTCATTAGGGTTGTTGACCGTTGACTTTTTTCTAAACCCTAATGAGAATAAGAAATATGATTAATAATATTAATTAAGTATTATTGTGCCATGATTGAGTTGAACATTTGACTTTTGTTGACTTGTTGACTTTGTTGACCGGTTGACCATTGTGGACTTGTTGACCATCATCATTTCATTTCTATGACTTTTGTTTACTTGTTGTTCTTTACAAAATGCATTAAATATATGAAATGATAATGGTCATTGAAACTAACCATCACAATTCTTAATTATTATTATTTTCATCATTATTCTTTCTTTTGTGAGCATGGTTGTAAAAAGTCAAGCTCATTTCTCACTTAATCACTCTCTCTCATCCATGCTCTCCCTCTTCCTCTCTCTCAAGGCTCTCATGTCTCATGTGTTGAGAAGCATGAGCCATTGAGATAAAACCTTCAAAACTCTTCTCTACTCACTCTAGAGTACTAGGTCTAGCAAGCCAAGCACTTTAGTTTCCTCTCGGTTGAGGTAGGAGCTCAAGGTAGAGGCTTTCGGGTGGATCCTTCTTCGACAACAAGGGGACTACGAGGTGTAGCCGATCCAACCACTCCAAAGAGCAAGAAGAGAAGGAGTTCAAGACCTAGGTATAACCCTCTAACATAGTAGTTAAACTTCTAGTTAGTTTGCTAGGTTTTTGTTTAGCAAAGATCCTATTTTCTAGTCCATGTTACCTTGCCATAAAAATCGTTTTTTAACATTTCTGCATCCCCGTAAGAACCGGGACGGGTAATGTGGACTTACAATAAGCACATCCTTAAAAGGTCCCTAGTCATGGGAGTTTTCGAGACAGGGCATCGATACTCCGGAGTAGACTAGTGTATACAGTCAAGACCCCGAAGAGGGGCGGTGGCCGGTCTCACAAGCCACTGGTGTCAGATGGTTCACCTAAGATGTATACAGGTGCTCATTGGGTTATGAGTACACCGGACAGGACTCGCCAGGAACATGCTAGTTGGTATTATACCTGACGTCAGATAGCAGTTCCCTGGTGACATGTGTACAGGTTAGTTCATTGATCTGAGATCGTCATTTGTCTCGTGTGAGTTCCCACTGTGCTTTGATTACTACCCTACCACGGCTCAAAAGAGTCGTGCAAACAGGTTTCAGTTGGGTACAGTCCCGAGCCACATGGAGGCAGTGAGCGGATCGACAGGGGTTTCGTCTCTCCCGGTATTGGGGGTGAGATCGCGCTGTGTTCAGGAGAGCCATTACACGAAATCCTTGGCCAAGGCAGGAGATTTACTGGTAGGTATTCCAGTAGTATCTCAGGGTGTTCTGGGCTACACTCCGACACGACTTGTACCGCTTTTAGGGTTCTGACTTTTACCAACCCCCTAGGCCCGACATGCGATGCTCATAGACGAACGGACCAGACTGTACGGATATTGTCACTGACAGGCTCAGTAGGGTGTCGGGATGAGTTTGCTCATCGACTTCCCTTTTGGTCAATACCTGGTGGCCCGTTACGTACAGCTAGTACCACTGACGTGCTAGTGGTTAAATCCACAGCCAGTGCATTGACGAGTCTTTAGAGTCCCCCACAGACAATTTCTCAAGTTTCGGGTGAAACGTTGTAGTGGCCGTATGGATTTATGGCAGGGTTCGAACATGCGCGTACACTTGTGCATGTGTCATGGTTCGGACGGATAATACTAGCGGGCTTTAGTTTAAGCTGGATCCTAGTATTATACTGTGTAGATTTTGTCTTATTGCATTTGTATTCGGTCGGAATACAAATGCGGGTATGTATATAGAGTTGCGGGGTTATCCTGTAACTTATTACGGGATCGCCTTTTGAAGTTGTCAGTTTGCATTCCGTTTCAGCCATTTTTCCCTCTTTCCTCCATGGCTGATTTGTATTGAAGGGTGGCTGATTTTGCAAAGCGGGGATTTATAAAGGATGGGGTTTTTTGTGGTGCCTGGGGCTCCAAATTTTCCAGGGACTGTAAGTGCACGGCGGCGCCCCGTCCGTCGATCCGACGCCGGAAACGCGGAAACGAAAAAAAACTTTGCAAACTAGCAAACCGGCACAACCGCGCACTTTTAACCCGGATCGGGCCATTAACCTAGCTACTAGCAAACTAAAAGATGGGTAGAGAAATATACCAAGCGATCCGTGTCCTTCGGTCTTCGTCTCCACTCCGATCTCCCGCGGAATCTCCGTCCGTCACCTCCTCGTCGGAAAGGGCACCACGTAGCCGAGTTCTTTTATGGGCTCCCACTTCTGGACCGAGGCAACTCGGGCGGAAAGTTGGCTAGCCGACGCGTCCAAGATTTGCTGTAGATATAGTGTAGTAGGTTGTCTCTTTGGGGTTTATGTTGCCATGGATGTGGAGGTGGAGAAAGAGAATGAACAATGGAGAGAGGTTTGGAGCCAAGAATGAAATGATATGATCAATTCCTACACCTAATGAAACCACTCTCATCCTCCCCTTCTCAAAAGTGGCCGGCCAAGCAAGAATGAAGAATGGATAAATTGCAAGTGGAGAAAATGAATGATAAAGAGAAAAAGAAATGTCACACCCATTTCCAAAATCAATCCTTTCACCAACCATCAAAAAGAAAGCAATGGATGAGATAGAAAAAGAATCTCATGATTATGAAGGCACAAATGCAAGAAACCCCTGCACAAATAAGTTATTTGCAAAATGCAAATAACCCCCTCCATCAGAAACTCCGGCCGTGAAGGAAAAAAGGAAAACCGGCCGGAACGGAATGCAAACTGGCAACTTCAGAAAACTGATCCCGTAATAAATTACAGGAAAACCCCACGACTGCATATACATGCCTGCATTTGTATTCCCACTGAACACAAATGCAAAGAGACAAAACTACACTGTCTAATACTAGGATCCGGCTTAAGCCAAAGCCGGCTAGTAAAATCCGTCCGATCACGATCCGTGCAATACCACACGTATCTAATCGAACCCTGCCATATCTCCATACGGCCTCTACAGCGTTTACCCAGAAACTTGAGTAACTGAGTGTGGTGGACTTTAAAGACTCGTCAATACTATGGCTGTGGATTTAACCACTAGCACGTCAGAGGTATCAGCCATACGTGACGGGCCACCAGCTATTGACCAAAAGGGACGTCGATGAGCGAACTCATCCTGACACCCTACTGAGCCTGTCAGTGACAATATCCGTACAGTCCGGTCCATTCGTCTATGAGCATCGCATGGCGGGCCTAGGGGGTTGGTAAAAGTCAGACCCCCAATAGCGGTACAAGTCGTGTCGGAGTGTAGCCTAGAACACCTTGAGATACTACTGGAATACCTACCAGTAAATCTCCTGCCTTGGCCAAGGACTTTTCATGTACTGGCTCTCCTAGATACAGCGCGACCTCACCCCCAATACCGGGAGAGACGAACCCCTGCAGATCCGCTCACTGCCTCCATGTGGCTCGAGACTGTACCAAACTAAAACCTGTTTGCACGACTCCTTTGAGCCGTGGTAGGGTAGTAATCAAAGCACAGTGGGAACTCACACGAGACAAATGACGATCTCAGGTTGATGAACTAACCTGTACACATGTCACCAGGGAACTGCTATCTGACGTCAGGTATAATACCAACTAGCAGGTTCCCGGCGAGTCCTGTCCGGTGTACTCATAAACCAATGAGCACCTGTATACATCTTAGGTGAACCAATTGACACCATTGGCTTGTGAGACCGGCCACCGCCCCTCGTCGGGGTCTCGACCGTATACACTAGTCTACTCTGGAGTATCGATGCCCTGTCTCGAAACTCCCACGACTAGGGACCTTTTAAGGATGTGCTTATAGACTCCAGCTCTCACGTATATGATCGCCCTCATATTGCTGGTAGTCAAGCAAGAATCCTAGGGGCTCTATCAACGTGTAATAGCGACTCGTAAAGTCACCTAAAGCAGTACACGATGATAATGATAAACCAGATAGCATACTATCATCTCGAATAAAACTGTCCTACCGGCATAGGTCCTCCCTCAATCATTGCAATCACGTGCCTGTGATCCAATAATTGACTCTGAGGGCAATATATCCAAAAATCTCCTACTTGCACTCAAGGCTAATTATTGCGATGTCGCATATTCACAGCCCGTGTGATACCGAACACCCAACTCCTCTACTAGTCAGTCTCACAAAGCTCGTTTGCGAAACTATTGCGTTCGAGGAATAGCC
Source organism: Agapanthus africanus (assembly GCA_030015575.1). Classification (NCBI taxonomy): domain Eukaryota; kingdom Viridiplantae; phylum Streptophyta; class Magnoliopsida; order Asparagales; family Amaryllidaceae; genus Agapanthus; species Agapanthus africanus. Next base: position 299,870,307 of record CM057343.1, on the reverse strand, counting down.
TCAGTGAGTGGATCCGCTGTGATGTTTCTTTCTATCTCTCTCTATATCTAAAGTTCGCGGAGAAAGCCATCTCCCAAAATGAGCAATACCTGTCTTAGAATGTCTGGATGTCTGATGGGACCTAGCTCATAAATGAACTCCAAATCCAAACTTCTTAGACTGTATCGTCAACTGAACTTAATCAGTATCTTGCGCCATCCTTCCCTCAGTATCCACCTGGACCACCTGTCCATAATCCTGCCCCTCGCCAGAGGGAAAACTATAACTCTGACAGCCACTCTGCCATCCAGGTCACCTTGGAAGCCTGGAATGATAACCGTCTCTTAAAAGAGGCTGCCGTTATCAAATCCCAAGAACATGCACTTATGTTCTAAAACTCCTTCCGACTGTTTCTCCAGGATTGGATTAATATCAACTTATTGCATCTACTGCAAGAACAACATCTGGTGTGGTACTTGACATCTCATGATCAACTCAATCGCCTAAGTAAGTGATCTGCCAATCATGCGTATCCCTCTTCCCTTTAGTCTGTAAGACACCTTTAGAGAGGCTGACTCCATCACCTGCAGATATACTACCATGCCAGGAGTCGTCCATTTTAAATACTCATAGAATGCTGTCTAAGTACCCTGATTGGGAAACTACCCAAATCTAGATCTAAAACCATAGATCTAGTAACCAGAATGTACGATATAAGATCCAATTCCTTTGTGGAGAAACCACTGTATGACAACCAAAGTATAACCGATCGTAGTATAGGAATATCACTTCCTACTCCGTGTATGTCATCAAATACCAGGACATCACACCCTACTACCTTCTTAACAGATCCATCCCCTATTCCGATGAAGTCAAATCTATGACTGTCACATCAAAAATAGATGATCTATCTCCGCTATATCTGCTTTAGTCTATAGATAGACATAAGCCTCCTGTCCACCAATGCTTCCGCTGCTCCCACTGACTACGACAACCCTCTGGCAAAGTCATATAAACGTACACTTTTAAAGCTAGTTTAGAACGACGCTATACTCATCCTCCTGCCGGGTCTCACAGTCTGGAACAACAGCAATGGCATGTCTGGGTAAGCAAGAACCTCCCTGTCACCGTCCTTGAGGCTACCGGAGTACCTCTCGAGCGCCTGAGGTTACCCACCATATCTGCGGAGTGGCCAATGGAATGTCAAACCAGATTGAATCTTTAAGTTCTTATCAAATCTTCAGTAATCGTTTGTGGTTCTGGAATCACTTCCAGTTCTACCATACTCCCACTCCTGTTTTCTGAAAAAAAATCCATTTTTATTAAAACTGTGGCGAGTCAAGAACAATATCACTATTGATCTTCCAGATGATAGAAAGTCAACCCTCGTCATAGCCCGGGTCAACCCACAAACAGCCATTACAGAAACGTGCCTTGAGTTGTCCAGAGTCTGGTTTTAAGCATAAGCCGGACAACTCCCCGTATTTTAACAATGTCAAGATATGAACTGTTCTATATCCAAGAAACAGAGGAACTGATTTAATTGAACCAGATTCAAATCATGCAGCTGTCTCCAGTGCATGTCAACTAAATGGAAGAGAGGCCGATCAGCGTTACTCAACTTAGGAGTACGTCCAATTATAAGTAACCTGAAAGAGAAGCAAGTTCTCATTACTATCAACTGAATACCATTCACAAGTATCTACATCTTCGATCACCTTGAAGAATCCCGATACTTGCAATACCTGGTTCTCTACTTTACTCTTATACCTATAACTTCTCAAAACTTGGACCCTGCGTTTCTACGAAACACCTGTCTAAGAACTAGAGAAGTCACAAGTAAACAGAATATAGTACGAGTACCTACCCCTCTGTCCTAATGGACACTGGACAACATACAATACTCTGTATAAGTCCCTTGAGTCAAATGACTCATTCACTGTGTGCCGTAGGTTGAAAACTGTACTTATGGTTAAGAAGAATTACACCGCTGTTCAATGCTCCTTACCTAACCATCCACTGATATAGGTAACTGTCATAGACATAATTTCAAAAGGTATATCTCACTCTAGAAAAATAGACGTACAGATATATCAATTTGAAATTGGTGCATAACAACGGATATTCAAAACCAAATATTTGCCGTCCAGCAAACAACCCAGGTGACTTCCTCAAATATCACCAATTACAACGAATTCCGATATAATGAGGATGATCACCTAATTCCCAATAACTTACTCCCACTCATCATCTGTAAAACCATACAGATGTGAGAATCAAACCTGGTAAATACATACCCTAGAGCAAGTGTCTAATTGGGAAATCAGTTTTCTTTTAACAGTACACAGTGAAACTGAAACATTAAAATGTTTCGATGGGGTATCCTGGTATTCCTAGTAATGCCTCTTACAATATCCAGATTCACAACTGTAACCGTATAATTCTTTGCCACCTCTCCAAATCCCTTTATATGTCTTTAGTCATTACCTTCTGTACACCCCTTTAGGCCAAATGGTTTTCTTCCTTCCCTACCGTTCGGCACCAGCCTATGGTTTGGAAGAAGACTATCCAATAAGCATAATGGGTGTACTGTCCTAATCCTAGGAGCACTCGCGATGCGAGAGAAGGTAAAGATAAAAGACAACCGGATAAACCTTATTCCTATTTCTCCTGAACCAGGATCCATCCCCGAACTGGAACAAGTTCCTTTCGAGTTCGTATATAACCATACGATGGATTATCCAATAAACTTGGGATCTTCGTAGTGATACGGAATGTCCTGGAGAAATACAAAGGTGATTTAGGATTGGCGAAGAAATACTTGGTTTGGTCGTGAATAGCAGTCGCAATTTACTTTGCCCTCTTACTAATCCCTTTCTTTGTCTTAACTTAATACCTTCTGTACACCGTTTAGGCTAACTGGTTTTCTTCATTCCCTACCGGTCGGCACCTGCCTATGTTTTGGAAGAAGACTATCCAATTTGCGTAATAGGTGTACTACCTCCTAAACCAAGGAGTACTCGCAACCTGAGAGAAGGTAAAAGGAAAAAACAACTGAATAGTCCTATTCGTTTCTCCAGAACCGGAAACCATCCTCTAATTCCTTCGATTTCGTATATAACCATACGATGGTTTTGTCCAATGGAAGTGGACGTTCGTAGTAATACGGGGTGTCCCGGAGAAAAGGGTAAAAGTAGGAGTGGCAATGAGGTTTGAAACTCTGACAATCCGAAAGCCAGTGTTAAGAAGGTTCGGTCAACTTGGTCACTGAGTCATAGTCTAGGGTCGGGTCAATGGTCGCTTCCAAAGAGAGAGAGAAAAGAAACACTCAGCGTGCACTCTAACCTAGATCAGAATGGTTATCGCTTTATCTAATCTGGAAACCTCCCACTGTAACGTCAAATTCTTCCCCAAACCTGAAAGAAGAATTAGCCGGGATCACCCGAGGAGTAAACCAACTCATCAGTGGGAATCAGGATCCAACTATCATCGCATGATAACGTGACGGAATCCGCTCACGTTATCACACTCCAGAAGGTATGCGCATATCTGGCAAGTTTCAGTTTCTTTAGAAACTCCCGATGTGGATTTTTACCCCATGCTCTTATGACCTTGACTTTGGCCAACATATCATAAGTCACATGTCAAGTTCTACCCGTCATTCTCCAGGTTAATTTAAACCCACCCGTACAAGCCTTTGACTTTGGCCAACGAGGCTATACGACTGTCCCAAACCAACGCATCTATCTATGCTGCATATGAATACCCAACAGCTACCAAACACTGTGCCTTGACTTTGGCCAACATACACAGCTTGAATACTATTGACTATCCATATGAAACGACGGAGGGCTACGAATGGTTTCTGGCGAAAACCTTTAACGTAATGAACTTGATATCGTTGAAGGAACTGGATAGCTTTGTAAAAATATAGTGACGAAAACCTTTACTAAAGAGGTCACTCCCGGTGAAGGGATCTCGGGTCTTTCCCCGTGGAATGAGGTGCAGGATATTCCAACTGAATACCACGATGCAAAGCAAAAGTAATCGGCTATAGTGAAGTTATTACCCTGACGCAAACTTTTGTCCAAGGGGTCACTCCCGGTGAAGGGATCTCGGCCCTTGCCTCGTCGACTGAGGAGCAGGATATTCCAACTGAATACCACGATCCAAAACAAAAGAGAACGTCCTTGCAATAACAGCTTTTTGAAAAATGTTCCAACAACATCAGAATAGGTTTGTTTATCTTGCATTGATCCGAATCAACGCAGTCCCATCAGTTGATCACATCAATAAAGAACGAAAATAATGACGTACGTATATGCCATCCGCATTCGCCACTGGGTCCCGTCATCACCCGTTAGGTTAGCTAACTAACGACAGAGCGGGGACTGGACTAGCGCGGATGCAAAACATATACAACATCTACTAGTATATATATATAATATATAATTTTCACTCAAGGCGTGATAAAAATGCAACATCACAGAAATTTACAGCATCACAGAACAATACAGATATCTGGGATCCCCGGGTTTCATAAAGCCGCTACTGAAACCCGACGTTCCCCTGGTCGTGTGGATAGCTTGTGCAATGAGATCCTAGACCCCTACGGGCGCGGCAAGTTACCCGCCAAAACCTGAAGCGAGGCAGCCCCCTTCAGCAACGTGAATGGACCACCCAGCACTTCACGGAATCCGGTAACTTGGGCACCCCTCCTGGGTCAACCTGTACCCCCTACGAGTGAGGCGAATAGCCCTGCCAATTCTAGAGTAAAGCCCCCTCCGTCTCAACGCCATGAGATGCGGGCTTGTTGCCCTCTAGAACCCGGCTATCCGTGCACCCCTCCGCGGGGTAATCCTAGTACAGAAAGTAAAATATACATACAACGGGTACATCGACCTCGACCCGGCCGTGCCCCAAAAGAATAATACAAACAGGCAGTGACGGCAGTCCACATGTCGGACGCTCGCCTCGCAATATCAAATGTACATATAAAACAAAACTGTACTACCATTGCATCCAGGCTATCCCCACGACCAATCCGCAACATCACAGCACAACACAGAACATCAACGTGAATGTCACGTTCGCAAATTCATCTAAAAGGGCTATAGCAGTTAGACAGGATTTATCGATCAAATGACATTCACGGTCGCAGATATAATGTAAATACTGTGAACTAGCAAGTTTAAAATATCCGATCGAACAAATTTATCAAAGTGGGCCCCAAGCACTACTGTAGCTCTCACAGAAAATCTGGGCCCAAAAAGAATATCCCAAAACCCCTATTTCTAACCCATAAGCCTACTGGAAAAGTTTTGTACAATGAGGACACATTCCCACCGCGGAACCGCGGAAAAACCAGGGGTTTGGCCGCGTTTCCGCGGTCATACTAACGAATCACTGCATCAAAATTTCCCAGAATTCTTAGAATTGTCTGCACATGTTTCTGAAACAACCTGAAAAATTTTTCGAGACAAAAATAATTCGACAGAAACTCAATGCACAAGAAAATATGGTTTTTGGGGTTTTATTGTTCGATCGAGCTCTAAACACGTTAGAGCAAGCTAGGCTAAGTTAATGGCGTGGCTCTGATACCAATGTAAGTGCACGGCGGCGCCCCGGCCGTCGATCCGACGCCGGAAATGCGGAAACGAAAAAAAACTTTGCAAACTAGCAAACCAGCACCACCGCGCACTTTTAACCCGGATCGGGCCATTAACCTAGCTACTAGCAAACTAAAAGATTGGTAGAGAAGTATACCAAGCGATCCGTGTCCTTCGGTCTTCATCTCCACTCCGATCTCCCGCGGAATCTCCGTCCGTCACCTCCTCGTAGGAAAGGGCACCATGTAGCCGAGTTCTTTTACGGGCTCCCACCTCTGGACCGAGGCAACTCGGGCGCGAAGTTGGCTAGCCGACGCGTCCAAGATTTACTGTAGATATAGTGTAGTAGGTTGTCTTTTTGGGGTTTATGTTGCCATGGATATGGAGGTGGAGAAAGAGAATGAACAATGGAGAGTGGTTACGAATTTTTTGCAAGCCAAGAATGAAATGAGATGATCAATTCCTACACCTAATGAAACCACTCTCATCCTCCCCTTCTCAAAAGTGGTCGGCCAAGCAAGAATGAAGAATGAATAAATTGCAAGTGGAGAAAATGAATGATAAAGAGAAAAAGAAATGTCACACCCATTTCCAAAATCAATCCTTTCACCAACCATCAAAAAGAAAGCAATGGATGAGATAGAAAAAGAATCTCATGATTATGAAGGCACAAATGCAAGAAACCCCTCCACAAATAAGTTATTTGCAAACTGCAAATAACCCCCTCCATCAGAAACTCCGGCCGTGAAGGAACAAAGAAAAACCGGCCGGAACGGAATGCAAACTGGCAACTTCAGAAAACTGATCCCGTAATAAATTACAGGAAAACCCCGCGACTGCATATACATGCCTGCATTTGTATTCCCACTGAACACAAATGCAAAGAGACAAAACTACACTGTCTAATACTAGGATCCGGCTTAAGCCAAAGCCGGATAGTAAAATCCGTCCGATCACGATCCGTGCAATACCGCACGTATCTGATCGAAACCTGCCATATCTCCATACGGCCTCTACAGCGTTCGCCCGAAACTTGAGTAACTGAGTGTGGTGGACTCTAAAGACTCGTCAATACTATGGCTGTAGATTTAACCTCTAGCACGTCAGAGGTATCAGCCATACGTGACGGGCCACCAGCTATTGACCAAAAGAGACGTCGATGAGCGAACTCATCCTGACACCCTACTGAGCCTGTCAGTGACAATATCCGTACAGTCCGGTCCGTTCGTCTATGAGCATCGCATGACGGGCCTAGGGGGTTGAAAGTCAGACCCCCAATAGCGGTACAAGTCGTGTCGAAGTGTAGCCCAGAACACCCTGAGATATTACTGGAATACCTACCAGTAAATCTCCTTCCTTGGCTAAGGACTTTTCATGTACTGGCTCTCCTAGACACAGCGCGACCTCACCCCCAATACCGGGAGAGACGAACCCCTGCAGATCCGCTCACTGCCTCCATGTGGCTCGGGACTGTACCCAACTAAAACCTGTTTGCCCGACTCCTTTGAGCCGTGGTAGGGTAGTAATCAAAGCACAGTGGGAACTCACACGAGACAAATTACAATCTCAGGTCGATGAACTAACCTGTAAACATGTCACCAGGGAACTGCTATCTGACGTTAGGTATAATACCAACTAGCAGGTTCCCGAGGAGTCCTGTCCGGTGTACTCATAACCCAATGAGCACCTGTATACATCTTAGGTGAACCAACTGACACCAGTGGCTTATGAGACCGGCCACCTCCCCTCATCGGGGTCTCGACTGTATACACTAGTCTACTCTGGAGTATAGATGCCCTGTCTCGAAACTCCCATGACTAGGGACCTTTAAGGATGTGCTTATAGACTCCAGCTCTCACGTATATGATCGCCCTCATACTGCTGGTAGTCAAGCAAGAATCCTAGGGGCTCTATCAATGTGTAATAGCGACTCGTAAGGTCACCTAAAGCAGTACACGATGATAAAGATAAACCAGATATCATACTATCATCTCGAGTAAGACTGTCCTACCGGGATAGGTCCTCCCTCAATCTTTGCAATCACGTGCCTGTGATCCAATAATTGACTCTGAGGGCACTATATCCAATAGGGACTCTCTTGATGTTTCTAGCATCTTTGACTCTCTCTCTTGGTGCATTAATTGTGTATGGATTGATAAGGATTTTTGTGTGACCATTTTTCCTTATGATCACCACACTTTTCCTTATGCTCACCACCACCACCATTTCCTCATGGAGCATGGCCGGCCACTATAAGAGGCAGCCCCCCTTTTTTTTGTGAGTGTGAGAGATTGATTCATTTGATTGCAAACAAAAATCCTTAGCTCATCTCCAAAGTTCACTTCCCCTTCTCCACTCCAAAAGGCAACTTCGATTAACCCTCGAGACAAAGCGTTCTACACATATTCTACTTCAACCTTGGACACGTCGGCTAGCAAACTTAGTGTCCGAGTTGCCTCGGTTCAGAGGCGGGAGCCCGTAAAAGGATTCGAAGATGTGGTGCCCTTTCCGACGAGAAGACCGGAGATCAGAGATGCTGCGGGAAGCAAGAGATGGTGGCCAATGACCGAAGGACACGGATCGATCGGTATAGCTTTTCTATCCATTCTCTAGTTAGTTAGTTTAGCGTTAATGGTTAGATCCGGGATTAAAGTCCGCGATAGCGCCAGTTTAAAGTTTATGAAAAGTTTTCGTTTCCGCATTTTGGCCTCGGACAGAAGGCCGGGGCGCTACCGTAGACTTACAGAGAGAAAATGAATCAATAAAGCGATCTTATATTAGTTAATGTAATGCAATATATCACATATATAATTATACATTAAATTATCAAATCAACACTTGATCCGACAATCCGGCTATATCGTATATAACCGACTAATATAACATGTACCGATTCATCGAATCAACACTTGATCCGATGACCCGGCTATATCACATATACCCGGCCGATATCATATATCGCGAGAATAGAATACGTTATCTCATATCGTAATATTCTCGGTCCCGCACATATCACATATGTGCACCTACTCCATTTCGCCTGAGTCAAGAAATCTCTGTGTAGGACTCTAAAGAATCGTCAATACGCTGGCAGCAGGTGATGATCATATCAAACACCCACAAGCTGCAAGCGGTCAGCTAAACGTAACAGTCACCCAGGTATTGAGCGATCAAAAGATCAACAAGAAAGCATGTACATTCTCCTGTGAATCCAATCAGTAACACTCCCGTACAGTCCAGTCTTTTCGTCTGATATGTCGCATATCCAGTCTCGTGGTGGTAAACGTCAGACCCCAGTAACCGATAAGTCGTGTCGATGCGAGGCTCATAACAGGTCGAGAAACTACCGATAACACTTACCAGCAGCACTCTATATCAGCCCTGGCCAGGGACTTCCAGTTATAGCCAATCGAACACAGCACAACATCAACTTCCTATACTGGGAGAGACGAAACCCCTCCTATGGCTCATTTCTTCCATGTGATTCGGGACTGTACCCAAAAGCCACCGTTTTGCACGCCCTCTTGGACGTGGTAAGGTGGAAATCAAAGCACAGTGGGAATCATACAAGACTCTATGACGGTCTCGGGTCTACAGACTAACCTGTACATGTGTCACCAGAGAACTGCTATCTGACGATTGGTATAAATCCATCTAGGAGTTCTCGGTGAGTCCGTTCAGTGTACCCAGTCTCCACTGAGCACCCGTACACCATCTATGATGTCAAACACCAATGGATATGGGATCATCCATCGCCCATCATATGGGTCAAGATGCGTATACGCTAGTCTACTCTGGTGTATCGATGCCCTGTCTCGATACACCCTCGACTAGGAAAAATTATAGGATGTACTCGTTGACTACCCTGGCCCCACTAGTATGATCTCATCATAGTCCCAGTAGTCGAGTACATATCCTATGCGCTTTATCAACATGTGAGAGCAAGACAGTAAACTAATACAAGTCAACGTGTTAAGACAAAGTGAAACCAAATAGCATACTATCATGTCGAGCAAGAAAGTCCTCTCTATATATATCCAAGCATCCATTATAATATACATCATATGTATAATAATGGCCTCTAGGGCATATATATAACTAAAAATCTCCCACTTTTACTAAGGCCAGCTGTTGTAGTATCTCATACCCAACATCCCGAAAAGTCTCTCAAACTGTGTCTGGGGAATGGCCTTCGTGAGTGGATACGCAGTGTTTTCCTTCGTATCAACTCTCCTGACCTCGATCTCCCGGCGATCAACTATCTCCCGGATCATGTGATACCGCCTCAGAATATCTCTAGACTTCTGATGGGACCTGGGTTTCTTGGCCAAAGCCATAGCTCCATTGTTATCACAATACAAAGGTATTGGATGCTCAATGGACGGAACCACACCAAGTTCAGAGATGAACTTCTTCATCCAGACAGCTTCTTTGGCAGCATTGTTGGCAGCGATGTATTCAGCCTCTATCGTCGAGTCTGCAATGGTTTCCTATTTGGAACTCTTCCAGCACACCGCCCCTCCATTGAGTTTAAAGACAAAACCCGAGTGTGACTTAGAGTCGTCCTTATCACTTTGGAAGCTCGAATATGTAAGGACTCCACCTGGAGTTCTCCGTTACCATACACCAAAAACATCTCCTTAGTTCTTCTTAGGTACTTGAGAATGTTCTTCACAGCTGTCCAGTGACTCTCTCCAGGATCTGCTTGATACCTGCTCACTACACTTAGTGAGTATGCTACATCTGGTCTGGTACATAGCACCGCATACATGATAGAGCCTACTGCCGAAGAATAGGGTATCCCTTGCATGCGAGCTCTTTCCAAATCAGTCTTGGGAGACATCTCTTTGGAGAGAGTGAGTCCAGAGATCGTGGGTTAGTTCCTACACTTGGACTCTTCCATACTAAACCTCTTTAGTATGGTGTCAATATACCTGGATTGGGACAATCCCAGTATCCGTTTAGATCTATCTCTATAGATCCTTATTCCCAGTATGCAGGAGGTATCACCTAGATCTTTCATTGAGAATCTTTGTGATAAGAAGAGCTTGACCGAATGCAGCATAGGAACATCATTTCCTATCAAGAGTATGTGATCAACGTACAATACGACGAAGAAAACCTTACTCTCTGCAATCTTCTTATATATACAAGGTTCATCTACGTTTTTGATGAAGTCAAACTCTTTGACTACAACATCAAAGCAGATGTTCCAACTCCGCGATGCCTGCTTTAACCCATAGATGGATTTAAGCAGCTTGCAAACCTTTCCGCTGCTCCCACTGTCTACGAAGCCCTCTGGCTGAGTCATGTACACGCACTTCTCTAAATCACTATTTAGAAAGGCGGTCTTAACATCCATCTGCCAGATTTCGTAGTCATGATATGCAACAATGGCAAGTAGAATCCGGATGGACTTAAGCATAGCCACTGGAGAAAAGGAATCGTAATAATCCACACCTGGTCGTTGACGAAAACCCTTTGCAACAAGTCTAGCTTTGAAAGTCTCAACTTTTCCATCTACACCAAGTTTCTTCTTAAAGATCCACTTGCTCCCAATGGGTTTTACCCCTTCAGGAGCAACTTCCAAAGTCCATACTTTGTTGGTGTACATGGATTCCATCTCAGATCGTATTGCATCCAGCCATTTCACAGAGTCACCACTCGTGATGGCCTGCTCGAAACTAGTCGGGTCATCATCTACCATGATGCAATCCTCACTCCTACCATCAACGAGAAAACCGTAGTATCTCTCAGGTGGATGAGAAACCCTACTAGATCGGCGGAGTGGCTGAGGTTCGTTGGGTACTACTGAATCATCTGGTTCCACTAAATCTTCAGTTATAGTTTGTGGTGCTGGAACTTTTTCCAGCTCTACCGCTTCGCCACTAATTTCTTTTGCAAGAAATTCCTTTTCTAAAAAGGTGGCATGTCAAGAAACAAACACCTTTTGTTCCTCGCCATGGTAGAAAAGATATCCATGTGAATGTTTTGGATATCCTGCAAACTTACAAAGAACTGACCGTGCCTCGAGTTTGTCTGGATTTTGCTTTTTGACATAGGCCGGACAACCCCATATCTTAACTCATTTAAGACATGGCTTCTTCCCACTCCATATCTCATATGGTGTGGTAGGTACAGATTTAGATAGAACTTGATTCAATAGGTATGCAGCTGTCTCCAGTGCATGTCCCCAAAAAGAAATAGGCAACCCAGCAGTGCTCATCATAGAGCATACCATATCTAATAGGGTGCAATTCCTCCGCTCTGATACACCGTTGTGCTGTGGTGTATAAGGAGGAGTAAGCTGAGAGAGAATCCCATTCTCTTTTAGATTGTCTAGGAACTCATTGCTCAAGTATTCTCCTCCTCGATCAGATCGAAGGATCTTAATACTTTTGCCCGTTTGGTTCTCTACTTCATGCTTATATTCTCTGAATTTCTCAAAAACTTCAGAGTTGTGTTTCATCAGGAACACATGTCCGTATCTTGAGAGATTGTCAGTGAATGTAATATAGTAGGAAGAACCGTTCCTGGCATGTGTAGACATGGGAGCGCATACATCACTATGTACCAGTCCTAAGAGTTCCTCAACTCTGTCTCCGTGTTCACTAAACGGAGTTTTGGTCATTTTGCCTTTGAGACATGAATGGCAAGTTTCATAAGATGATAATTTGAACGGATTCAAATATCCATCCTTATGTAACTTAGCTAGCCGTGTCGCATTGATATGACCAAGTCTACAATGCCATAAGTAGGATTCGTTCATTTCTGAATTTTTCCTCTTGTGTGTGTTTTGTATATTAAGTACTATAGTTTGGTTGAGAACGTACTTACCATTATTTAACGATCCTGATCCTATCAACTTTTGATTCAGGAATATGTTCATAACGTTATCCTGTACTACAAAATTATATCCTTCTTTATTCAATAAAGAAACTGCTATAATATTGCTTATCAGGGTCGGAATATAATAGCATTCGTTCAGAACCAATGTATTACTGTTTGGTAACACAAGGTGATATTCGCCAACTACTTTGGCTGCAACATCTGCACCATTCCCTACTCTTACGGAATGATCACCCATTCTCAGTTCTCTACCTTTACGTAGCCCACGTAACATATTACATATATGGGATCCCGATCCGGTATCTAATACCCAGGACGTAGAGTGAACTGAGAAACAGTTCTTGATAACTAACATACCCGAAGAAGATGCATCAGCATTCTTGTTCTTCGTTTGGGCGGCGTGAGAATCTAGATATTTTTCTATTCCCAGCTTAGTCTTATAACACTTATAAGAAAGAATGGGACTAACGTTCCCCTGCTCAGTATAATATGCGAGTTCAGTCAATACATCCTTATTATTATCTTGATTAAAGCTTGACATGGTCGCTACCTGGAGAGAGAAAGAAGAAAACACTTTAGCGTATGCTCTTGCAAGATTAGATTGGTTATTATCTTATCTAATCAGGATGGCTCCCACTATTTTCATCAAATCTTCCTTCGAACCCTAAAAGGAATGACTAGCCGGGAATAATTACACCTTACAAGTTCGCCAATCTTTCAGCCAGGCCAGTATTGGTACTTTGAGGGAGGTTCCCTGTGCTTTCGCACGGACCTAATTAAAGTAAACCTCATTTTCCCAGAGGCATAACCCCGTTAACACCTTTCTAGTCACCTACTTGATCGGCTAATTGTCATGTGTAAAATTTTCCCAGGACTAACTCTTACTCACAGTGGGTATCGGGATCCAACTATCTCATAGTAGGTATGCAATCTCATTGCAAATTTCAACACTTGAAATTCCCGATAATACTTTTACCCCTAACCCCCTATGGCCTTGACAAAGGCCAACAAACCATAGGAAGCTAGTCAAGTTCAACCCATCATTTCTTGGTTGAAATAAACCCACCCGCACGATCCTTGGCAAAGGCCAACAAGGTCTTATGACTACCCTAATACAATCGTATCACATGCTTAAGCAGATAAGTACTAGTCAGCTACCGCACACTATGCCTTGATAAAGGCCAACAAACACAGCACGAATACTAAATAGTCTTTATCTGAAATGATGGAGGGCTACGCAGGTTTTTCAGAAACCATGAGCGTAATGAACTTGATATCGTTGTAGAAATAAGTGATTTTGAAGAGTGTTTTTTAGGCTTTTCTATTTTCTCTAAAGAGGTCACTACCGGTGAAGGGATCTCGGTTCTTTCCTCATCGAATAAGGTGCAGGGTATATCATATATATACCGCTATGCATAGCAAGAACTATAGAAGCAATCAAAAACTAAACCGCGAGTTTGTAGCATCTGCCAGTTTTGCTAAAGAGGTCACTCCCGGTGAAGGGATCTCGGCTCTTTCCTCATCGAATAAGGTACAGGGTATATCATATATACCGCTATGCAAAGTAAAACTGTAGCTACCCTTTTTATAAAGTTTTGATTCTACAACATCTTTTAGCTTTCTTTTATTTTATTAATCTCATTAATAAATCCCATCAGTTATGCTTCCTAAGCATCACAGAGAAAACGAAAGTTGTAATATTTATATATCATCATATATATAGTATAAGCATTCATCTCAGGCAGTAATATGATCTCATCACAGAACATGACAACAGAAGATAACATATGAAATATTGGATATACTAGGATGTCCGTGTTTTATTTCTAGCCTGTATAAAACACGGATTCCACGGTCGCGATGAATAGGTAAACCCACATCCCTAGACCCCTACGAGAGCGACAAGCAACACTGCCAATTCTAGGGTTAAGAGACCCGGTCTCGACTCCTCGAGATGGCCTCCCACTGGACCCTAAAACCCGGTTACTTGTGCTCCCCTCCTCGGGTCTATCCTAATGCGGAAAAATAAATAATATACAATGGTGACATCATCCTCAACCCGGAAGTGCCCCAATAGAAGAATATTACATACAATGAATTTTACATGAATGAAAATTAAAAGTCTCATCTCACATAAAACCCCCAGCTATTCAGAATACGACGATCCAATATAACATATCACAGCAACACATAATATCTCATATCATCAACGTAAGCAAGTAAGCGTATCCCGATTGTCGTGGATGTATAGCAACGAAGCCGGCGATACACCACGTACTACGCTTACGGTCACAGAAAAGAAAGTGTAAAACTACAACATTTGGAATCCACAATCACTTTAGAAATCTTAAATCTGAAATATCACATACTTCGCATTTCATGCCTAATTATATGAATTACACATATCGTATCACATTCCAGATAAATAGACAATGTTAAACTTTCCGATCAAATAATCAAACACCCAAGATTTCCCAAATAGCTCAACACTTGAGCGGAGTTCAAAAATCCCAAAACATGTCACAGCCCCAATGAACCAGCTGTAGAAGGGTCAAACCAACGCCTCACATGTGGCAACGCTAAACTACCACAAACCCTAGGGTTCAGTGGCAGTTTTGACGGGCACATAATCGAGTTAAGGTTACGTTCTTCTAAAGAGTCCACAGATATGCTAGCATGATTTCCCGTAAGTTTTAAACTCAGGAAAAATCCAACACTTGAAAATTTTCCGACATGGAAATAATGAGTTATTGATATCCGTTCGAACTTTTTAACACGTTCTAAATTACCCGAAAAACTAAACGATGTTAAACTTTCCGATCGAATCAACGAATTCTTAAGATCTCCAGAAAACTCAACACTTGAGTAATATTAAAATTTCCCAGAAGCATACAGTAATACCTACGGATCACATGTTGAAGTACGATCCCTGAATTCTCAGGTTCGGCCGCGGAACCGCCGCCAGAAGCAAGGTTTGGCTGCGGTTCCGCGGTGGCTTGATGGACTTAGGGAATCGTACTTCACAGATATCCATACAATCACTTGCTTAATTTTCTGAGTATTTTTAATACGGAAAAAACCATCTTTTTAAAAAATTTCCAGAGAGGGGGTCCAAAATGATGTTTCGGGGTTCGATCGGACTTTTAACTTCGTCTACACGTCGCCTAATACTCTAGCTAGGCTTTGATACCACTGTAGGGTTACTAGGCACTATCACAAGGCTCATAAGGCATCAACCATGCAAAATCTAAATTTTTTCAACTGCCGAACAACCCAAAGCGAGGATCTTTGCTAAAGTTTTAGGGTTAACATAGCATGTAAACAACTTTACATCTAAGAGAGAGGGATTACAACCTTTGTAGTCCACTCCTTCGCTTCATAAGCTCCGAGTAGTAGTCCTTTCGCCGCGATCCATGAACATCCGGACTCTAAAGAGGCTCCACAAGCCGAATGATCCACGCTTGCTTGAAGTCTTCCTTTTCAAAGATGATCTACCTTGAAGAATCTTTAACTCAAGCTTTCACTTCTTTAATCAAGTATTAATGAAGTGAACACCCTAATCTATATGGCTAGAATAGATGAGGATGATGAAGTAGGAATTTAGCTCTCTTTTGTTTTCATTTTCTCACTTTAATTCATCACTAACCCAAAAGCTAGAAAGCTTTTCAAGAGGAAGAAGAAGAAGAAATCTATTTGTGATGAATAATGAAATTATTATCATTATGGTTATAATTGCAACCTTTGCTTAAGTATGAAGGGCTTAACCTTTGTAGAGAATTAACCATAGGTTAAGGGTTTGGATTGGGCTAACAATGACTCCACAAAAATCCAATGATAAAAGATAAAGTCAAAGCCTCATGAAGCTTCATGAAAGCTCATGAAAAAGCTAACCCAAATGCTAACTCAAATCAAACCCTAACTTGTTTAATCTCCACAAATCATGTTGCATTTATAATCATAACTTGTTACAATATTATATATCACATATATAATATATTTTTGTAACAAAAGAAAATAATACAATTAACATATATCGCATATATATCAATGTATTATCCGGTGAGAAAATGAATCAATAAAGCGAGCTTATATTTGTTAATGTAATGCAATACATCACATATATAATTATACATTAAATTATCGAATCAACACTTGATTAGACAATCCGGCTATATCATATATAACCGACTAATATAACATGTACCGATTCATCGAATCAACACTTGATCCGATGACCCAGTAATATCACATATTCCAGGCCGATATCATATGTCGCGAGAATAGAATACGGTATCTCATATCGTAATATTCTCGGTCCCGCACATATCACATATGTGATCCTACTCCGTTTACTTGAGTCAAGAAACCTCTGTGTAGGCCTCTAAAGAATCGTCAATACGCCGGCAGTAGGTGATGATCATATCAAACACCCACAAGCTGCAAGCGGTCAGCTAAACGTAACAGCCACCCAGGTATTGAGCGATCAGAAGATCAACAATTAAGCCTGTACATTCTCCTGT
Source organism: Agapanthus africanus (assembly GCA_030015575.1). Classification (NCBI taxonomy): domain Eukaryota; kingdom Viridiplantae; phylum Streptophyta; class Magnoliopsida; order Asparagales; family Amaryllidaceae; genus Agapanthus; species Agapanthus africanus. Next base: position 299,853,350 of record CM057343.1, on the reverse strand, counting down.
GAATCCAATCAGTAACACTCCCGTAAAGTCCGGTCTCTTCGTCTGATATGTCGCATATCCAGTCTAGGAGTGGTAAACGTCAGACCCTAGTAACCGGTAAGTCGTGTCGATGCGAGGCTCATAAAAAGTCGAGAAACTACCGATAACACTTACCAGCAGTACTCTATATCAGCCTTGGCCAGGGACTTCCAGTTATAGCCAATCGAACACAGCACAACATCAACTCCTTATACCGGGAGAGACGAAACCCGTCCTATCGCTCATTGCCTCCATGTGATTCGGGACTGTACCCAAAAGCCACCATTTTGCATGCCCTCTTAGACGTGGTAAGGTGGAAATCAAAGCACAGTGGAAATCATACAAGACTCTATGACTATCTCGGGTCTACAGACTAACCTGTACCAGTGTCACCAGAGAACTGCTATCTGACGATTGGTATAAATCCATCTAGGAGTTCTCGGCGAGTACGTTCAGTGTACCCAGTCTCCACTGAGCACCCGTACACCATCTCTGATGTCAAACACCAATGGATATGGGATCATCCATCGCCCATCATATGGGTCAAGATGCGTATACGCTAGTCTACTCTGTTGTGTCGATGCCCTGTCTCGATACACCCTCGACTAGGAACAATTATAGGATGTACGCGTTGACTACCTTGGCCACACTAGTATAATCTCATTATAGTCACAGTAGTCGAGTACATATCCTAAGCTCTTTATCAACATGTGAGAGCAAGACAGTAAACTAATACAAGTCAAAATGTTAAGACAAACTAAAACCAAATAGCATACTAACTTGTCGAGCAAGAAAGTCCCCTCTATATATATCCAAGCATCCATTGTAATATACATCATATGTAACGTTTTGAAAATCATTTTGGTGAAATTTCGGAAAATCGGTAAAATAAGAGGGTTTTCTGTAAAAGTCAAAATACAAATATCTTTATTTTAAAATTAAATATACATATTCTAGCTATGTAATTGCTAGTATTTGGTGTTTATTGAACCACTGGTGAAATTTCAAAATTTCTGAAAAATTTTCCGAAATTAATTATTTTAATATTATTTTAAGCCGTCACTAATACATTTAATTAGGGAAAATTAAAAACTGGAATGAGTTGAAACAAATTTTGTGCATCATAACACATTAAACAAAATTTTAACATGTGGTTTTTGAATTGAAATGGAGTTGTTAACCGGTGTTAGAAAATATCGAAGAAAAAGGCTTTTTTCGGTGAAATAAGTGTAAATGGAAGTGGGGTACAACATTTATCTTTTTTTCTCACCCAAACAAAACCCACACCCATTCCCCAATAGCTCTGGCCGGCCCCCTTGACAGCCCAACATTCTTGGGCCTCTCATCTCACAAAAATAAAACAAAAAAAAGAAAAGAAAAAGGGTTAAAAGGAGGTGTTAATTTTGAAGCTTCTACACAATTCTACACATACACATACCCCCACCCTTTTTCCTCCCCTCAAAATTTCGACCCTCCCCTTGCTTCCTGCTGCTGCTACATCTCTCTCTCATTCCCATCTAATTTTTTCTCAAAATTAATACAAAATCCATGCTAGTATCAACACAAATCCTATTAAATTCTTAATTAACCTTTTACCATTATTCTTTGATCATTCTATCTTAAAATCCTTGGAGCAAGAGACCATTTTGAAAGTCAAGTTGCATGTTGGATCTCAAGTTCATTAAGGTAAAATCTTAAACCATTTGTCTAGTGTTGGTTAATTAATCCAAAATTTATTTTTGTGATGTTTAATATAGTTTTAAGTTTAAGATTGAAAATTCTAGTATATGGTTATTAAATCTAATTCGGGTTTTCATTCTTGAGTATTGATCTAAAATTGTAGTTTAATATATTAGGAAATGTTAAACCTAATTTAGTATCCAATTTGCTTGATGTTGCATTTAAATTGTTTTAAATTAGGTTCATTTGCAAACTAGTTTTTATAATAAATATATAATGGTGTGATAAAATTCTAATTAAGGTTTTTATTATTAAATTGTGGTATTAGTGTGTATATTAACATGTTAATTGAGCGTGAAACATAATCTAGTTGCAATCGCTAGCTTTCACTTTAAAATTGTCACAATATTGCGATTTTTTGTTAAACTAGATTTTGAAAATTTATTTAAAATGCGGGATTAAAAATAAAGTTAGGGTTTTAGAACATCCTTAAGCTTTCAAGGAGTGGTTTAACGATTTAAAATCTGCAAAATCAAGTTTGGAACTGAAATTGTGAAATTTTGCTTTAAAATACCGAAATCGGGCAAGTTTACAAACTAGAATTTCAATTTAATACAAATTAGGGTGTTAAAAGTATAGTAATGGTTTATATAATCTAGTTATGCTAGTTAATGAGTATTATGACCATTAGTTCCATTGAAACGTCAAGTTTTGAAGTAAAACGGTAAATTGACATTTTCAAGGTTTTTCGGAATTGGACGATTTGATCGATTTTAGGGTTTCGATGATTTAAACCAAGTTTTATATTATAAGTAATGAGTTTTAAAACTACGAGTTGTTGTTGGTGTTTTATCTTGATCAATTGGCGTTTGTACGCCGATATCGAGCGATATTTGGTTCTTTTGCGTGAGCGGGACATAGATTTTAACCTATGCGTGTTTCGTGCGTCGTTTTGATTTTGTCCGTGATTCAGTTTACGATATTATATATGTTTGCGTATAGGTATCCCACACGTGGACTGCGGACGATGAAGAAGAGGATAGCGACACTGTCTTCGGCAGACAAGGACCAGGTGAGTAGATATATATCTACGGGGGAAGTCGGGTGGATGGCGTTTAGCAGCCCCGCAAACGTAGAATAGGAATATTACTTATTGTCATTAGGAAATCAGACGTGACCTTAGAATCTTGGTGAGAAGGACCTTAGTAATGACCTTAGGTTGGACTAGATTTATTTAGAAAGATCTTACCAGAGGATGAATATCTTGGAGGAGATTCGTAGGTTTCAGGTAGATACACACACACGCACAAATAGAAACTCGACGTGGTGTATACGTGTATGTGTATATATATAGGACTAGGTATAGGTATATATATACACAACATGTATATGTGATACAAGGTTGCGATATGATACAAGGGGATGAAACAATATAACTGGGCTTGATGCCGTGATTTCTTGGCTATACAGTCGTGTTATGATGTAAGCGGATCATTAGAAAATGAGATAATGGATATGTATACATAAACAATAATAGGTGGTGATGATTTTGAGGTACCTGAGACTCTAAAATAGAAACCGGACTGTAACCTGTGACTGAATCACGAGATGATGCGTGTGTGACTTGGTTACGATATCATATAGGTGTGACTTGATACGATATGATATAAGTGTGACTTAATCACGATATGATATATGCGACATGATATTTCTGAGGATAAATTGACGATGTATATTTATGCTGGCAATGATATATGATTGATGTATGCGATTATAGTACAGTACCTTGATCATGACATTATTGATGATGATATTATACGAATGATGATGTACGTAGGTGATACTTGACCCGTACCCCGATATTGGGATGCTGTACGATGGATTTTATCGTACGAGGCATAGATATGATGATTGATCCGCACTCTTGATTCAAGGAAGCCGTACTACGTACGTGACGCTATTGAGGCTGGATCGCCGACTATTAGAGATATGGACTCAGACCTTAGGTGAACTCTTATTTCCTATCGACTAGTTTCTTAGGTTTAGTTCCTTAGGGGTTAGATGGACACTAGTTTAGGCTCGAGTCATATAGTTTTAGTTAGACTTGTATATTACAAATGAGTGGTTAATACACATACGTCTTTACATTCAGACCGTAATCATCATGTTGCATGTTCATACATATGTTTCTATAATCAGTATGAAACTCTGCCTGTTAGGACACCATCACCATTACCGATGATGCACATATTCCACGCACACTTATTGCCGGCTCACACACATCATCATCGGTAATTGCTATGTCACGTACACTTTATAACATATTACCTTTTTTTGATAGAATCAGCTAGAGGCTAGATCAATATAATATTGTGATTACTCTCAGGTGTTAGTCTAGACATTGCATTTATTACTTAGACATTTCATGCATTCACATTTTCATGTTATCATGCAGTATTGTGGGGTTTATGCCGACACTTATCATTTGCTTACACATGATATTGGGATTTTGGACTTCTATGAGATTTCTGGATTTTTTTGGGGAAAACCGCAAGAATATATAAAAAATTCTCTCTCTCCTCCTCTCTTTTTAAAATATAAGTTGCGGTTTTCTCGTGATGTATGTGTCGTCCACTATGAGATTTCATGTTTTCTGTTGGATTTCGAGACCTGATTCGAGGAGTGGATGAACCGTCTCGGGTACATGGTGGGCCCGGTATGGTACCCCGGGGCAAGAAGATCGAGTTGTAGACGATGAGCCTAGCAGGGGAAGACTACCTACCGGTGATGTCTGACGCGGCGGATATCCGGAGGATACCGACCGTTGTCGTGAGATTTGATGATATGGGCCGATCCGGACTGACGGAGCCCGAGATATTGAGACTATGAGATACTGAGACTATGAGGTATTGAGACTTGAGATTTACATGTTTTGTGTCGATGCTTGACACGGATTTCCATGGATTTCATCGATGATATTCAGATTTCTATACAAATTACCATGATAAAAGTTAAAGATTTCTTATACAGATATATCCAGATTTCAGGATTGATTGTTTTACATTTATGGTGCATGCATACTCATTCACATGACATCTTACTATTTGAGGCACTGACACGGGTACGGAGCATTTGCACTTACACGTAGTTTATTACCCTGTCTTTACTTGATGACTAGTAGTATATTAGTATATTATTATGACCTAGGACAGCGTCGTGCATTCGATTTCTTTTCGCAGATGTCTTCTACTCACGAGTTGGCAACTCACCCCGTTGTGCCAAATTTTATTACAGGTTCGATGTATAGGTTTCCTTAGCAGCTTGCTGGCACAACATTTCATTCAGGGTGATTTGCACGGTAGGTTGGTTCACTTGTATCAAGACCGCCGTTGTACTTTATTTATTTCCTTGGTATCTAGTAAACTCCATCAACCAAACTTGTATTACTTGATAAGTTTAAAGGACCAGTTGTTTATTTCAACCTTAGAGTCACGCATGTATTATTATAGTTTGGTGGATTTGTTTTCTTTTGAGTTTTGAGCCTCGCCCTTTGGCGTTATATATTATTGTGCTTGGTGTGGTTTTTTCCGCCTGTTGGCGTAGAGCTAGCTCTCGCTTCGGGATGCCATTTTATCGTTTGTATATATTATTCTTGTTTGTACCCGTTTGGGGCCAGTTTTTACAAAGGAGACTCTGCCGAAATTTTTGAGAAAATTTTGATCTTGTTTTTTTTTAAAAAAAAACTTGTTTTCCTATATATTTTCCTTTACTTCTTCTTTTTATATGGTTTAGATTTCTGGGCTTCGGCTTACTTAGATTACGTTGCGCCTCTAAACACTTCGTAATTTAAGTGTCGGTCACGTTCCGTACATTCGGGTCGTGACATCATATGTACAACAATGGCCTCTAGGGCATATATATAACTAACATCTTTGCTCCAAGTAGTGGTGTTCCAGACTCTCCTTTGGTTCCACTAGGTGAAAGGAACGAGCTTGCTCAAGGATCTTCGAGGCTAAAGATTATCTACGTCGAAAAATCTCTAACTCAAACTATCTCTTCACTAATTAATGAACTAGTGAAGAAACAACCTATACTAAATGGCCAGTTTGGTATAAATTGGTGAAGTAGGAATTTTGCTCACTTTAGAATAATTTTTCTCTCTTTCTTTTCTTCACTCACACAAAGCTAGAGAGCAAAAATATAGGAGATGAAGAAAATGATATCAAGTGATTAAGTCATCAACCATGGGTGAGAAAATATCATATATAACCCTTGTAAAGACTAAATCATGGCTAAAGATAATGGTTATGTTAATAAATATCTAGAGTAAAACAAAATGAGTTGTAACAACCCTAACTTTCTGTACTGAATTTTTCATAATACAGAAAGGGACAGCTGAGCCTGAACACGAGTTATAAGTTTGTTTTGCTTTTGAACAGCAAGAAGGAGGTTGTAGCTCACTGGTAAGGCTTTGCACTGCTGAGACAAAGCACCAGAGTTCAAATCCTATCAACCACAATATCTTTTTTTAAAGATTTTTTTAGAGTTCAAATCCTATCAACCACAATATCTTTTTTTTTAGATTTTTTAATCTTTTAGAAGCTCAAGAGTCTACACGTGCCCTACACGTAAACTGAGGAGACACAGCCTAATCAAACATGTGCACGAGGGTAGACCAAACGACAGGGACACTTGGCCAAAGAACCAAGCCCACCCGTCGGAATTTGGCCGGCGAAACCCATGGAAAAACCAGTGTCGTCGGGTAGAACCGTCCCAAATGCTCCCAAACTTTGCCCCCTGCACCCTTTCAGCTACCCCACTAACCCCACATTGATTGTTTACTCTGAATATTTCCAGAGAGAAATAAAATGCCCAATTAATCCAATTTTAATGCATATTTCAATGCATTCTTTAAACACCCTAAACCCTAATTTTTCCCTATAAATACCACCCTCATTTCACCCCTCCTCACTCACAATTCCTTGTCAAAACTCTCAAGAAAATTTCCATGTTCCTATAGTGTGCAAGCGGAGTTAACGAAGGGCGAAGCTCCGACGAAGTTCCGGAAACGACCCAAGGAGTTCCCGGCGACGAAACGACGCACCGGAACTTCCCCACTCTTCCTCTTTCTTCCCTCTACCTTATAAGACAGTAAGTCCCATTTCCCCTTCTCTTCTTATTCTTTTAAAATTTTCATTTCCAAAACCCGACGGAAGCGGAGTTAATCCGACTTCCGATTCGGTTTCCTTTAAAAACTATATTTTTCTTAATCAAGATAACTTCATATTCTCACATATTGCTTAACAAACAATTAAAAAACCATTAAATCATGTTTCACCTCAAAATAATTATTTTTGTGACATTTATCGCATTTTTATATAAAAGCACCACAAACTACTCATTTTGACATTATAAACTTATTTCCTTACTATACCTTTAGATAGTTCATGAGATAATGACCTACCTCATCACAACACACATATCTATCATAGCACGATGAATCTAGGGACAATAGAATACGGTAAATACGAATTTGCAAATAAATACCTTTAACTCATAAAACCGTTTTCTTTAAATGATGTACTAAAACATTTCCATGCAATTGCGCCTCTATAACCCATTTAGGGAACCCTATTCAGGATGGTGCAGATTATTGCACATCCTCAAGCTTAGTAGAGCGAGATGCGGACCTCCGCAAGGAGCATTCGGTCTCGATGGACTTTTATACATTTTTCTTTAGAAAATGAGATTTTTACAAGAAAATAAATAAAATTATTTTCATTAAATATGTAGATATAATTATTACCAAAATACTTATTTTAAAAATATATAATATTCCATGTTTCCAAAATTCAAGAAAAGAAGTCAAATATTACATGAAACTACCTTGATAATTCAAAACAATATTCATATTACAAATAAATACCATATATTATGAAATTAGGTTTTATTCACTAGAAATGTCACATTTATAAAATATACATCAATGAAAACCCTAAAGACGATAATTGAATGCTTGAGGTTATTTTGAAATTATACCAAAATTATTTTTACATAAAACCCCTCAAGTTATATTAAATTACAATAAGGACCCTAGTAAACATAGGCTTAAGCGGGACCAGTCTCTTAAGCCTCAGGGAGCCGGAGATATGTGTACTTGCCTATTTAAGGTAGACAAATCTAACAAACGGAGTTATCATCACGGTAATTGTCTTGGAAAAAGACACAAATCCTGTCGTCCATATGCAGCAGTTACCGATAACACCAAAACAATCAGGATTTCAGGTTCTTTTAAAAGTGTTTGACTCAGATCGAGTCTCAATCTAATTAATCTGACTTGAATGTGATTCAAGTACAAACTACAATACAACATGATTCAATACGAATCCATCTATTCAATATGTATCAATCTGTATTGACTGAACCGAACCATGGATATATTCCATCTACATGTTCATCCATTATATCTGTTCCGTTACAGATATCATGGTTTCGGAAAATCATCCATCTATATATAACAAGATAATACAATACAATACAATACAAATAATACATTCAAGACATCGCGGGGTTTATAAGGGGTAGATTGGTACGGAAAGTGTTAAAAGTGGCACGAGACTGCAACCATAAGACACCTAACCTGAATCTCCATTGCCATTGTACCATAGCTGAACGGTTTCTTGTACTCCGTATAACTTAGTCTCCGGGATAGTGATACTCCTCTCGTATACACTGGCCTCTTCTGTACCAAGCTACAAACAACAGCGTTAACAATATAATACAACTTTACAAGTTACATTCTTCTTATGTCTATTCTGTCTCTACTTATTCATTGGGACTTAACGAATGATTGTTTGCTGACGACATTCCTTTTCTTTCTTCTTTAGAATATTGTCAGGTGGATCGGACCTTCTGAAGACAGAGCCCACCAGTGAGGATTTGGATCAGCTAGCCTTCGACCCGGAGCTTTAGTTACTTTTACATTTCATTTTCATTTCTGTTATGCCATTGTTTAGGCATTGCTTTTATTCCATGTATTTCCATTTCAGTTGTATTGTAAAAAGAATGTTAATAAATAAAGTTGTTGTTCATTTACATCTTGTCTCTTGTGTACTTTTATTTTATATTGCTTAGATACGCTTAGCGTGTTTACTTCTGAGTAAATACGTAGCGGGCCCATCGCGTCCTCTGCCCGTACACTGGGAAGCAGGGCGTGGCATTAGTAGACTAAGTCAATGGTTTCAACAAGCTTCTCAAAGCTTTAAGCCATGACTAATTTCCATCTAATTTTTTTTATCTCTAAATTTATAATTACCTTTAATTATTTAGGTTATGGTATGAGTCTCATACACCCATTTACAATGTATCATCAAGCATGACACAAAACAAATACATTAACATATATCACATATACATTAAATGTATAAAGAGAAAACATTTCCTTAAGTGAGCTAATATTAGTTAATGTATATTAATATATCAAATATATAATTACACATTAAATTATTAAATCAACACATGATTTAATAACCCGGCTGTATCGCATACAACCGACTAATATCATTTATATGCATATCACATATACATGTAACATAACATTGAATCAACACTTGATTCAATAATCCGGTTACATCACATATAACCTGTATCGCGAGATTAATCTCGGTCCCGTACATATCACATATGTGCCCTACTTCGTTTCGCATGAGCTAGGAAACCTCTGTGTAGGACTCTAATGACTCGTCAATACGCCGGCAGTAGGTGATGATCATATCAGTCACCCACAAGCCATCAGTGGTACTAGCTGGACGTAACGGCTACCCCGGTATTTAGCGATCAGAAGATCAACAAGCAAGATTTTCCATACTCCTGTGAACCCAACAGTAACACTACCGTCCTGTCCGGTCTCTTGGTCTGATATATCTCATATCGATTCTAGGGGTGGTAAACGTTAGATCCCAGTAACTTGATAAGTCATGCCGATGTGAGGCTCATAACGCGTCGAGAAACTATTTATAACACTTACCAGTAAATCTCCGTATCAGCCTTGGCCAGGGACTTCCTGTTATGGCCAATCGAGCATGACGCAACATCAACCCCCAACACCAGGAGAGACGAAACCCCTCCTATCGCTCATTTCCTCCATGTGACTCGGGATGTTGGCTATAGTGCACTCAAGTCAATTATTGGATCGCAGGCACATGATTTCAATGACTGAGGGAGGACCTATATCGGTAGGATAGTCTTACTCGAGATGATAATATGCTATCTGGTTTGTCTTTATCATAGTGTACATGCTTCAGGTGACACTACAAATCACTAGTACATGTTGATGAGCCCTTAGGATTCTTGCTTGACTACCAGCAGTATGATGACGATCATATACGTGAGAGTTGGGTGGTCTATAAGCACATCCTTAATGTGTCCCTAGTCGTAGGATTTTCGAGACTGGGCATCGATACTCCAAGAGTAGACTAGTGTATACGGATCGAGACCCTGACAAGGGGTGGTGGCCGGTCTCACAAGCCATTGGTGTCAGTTGGTTCACCTAAGATGTATACAAGTGCCCATTGGGTTATGAGTACACCGGACAGACTCCCCGAAAACATGCTAGTTGGTATTATACCTATTATCATATAGCAGTTCCCTGGTGACATGTGTACAAATTAGTCTATTGACCTGAGATCGTCATTTCTCTCGTGTGAGTTCCCATTGTGCTTTGATTACTACCCTACCACGGCTCAAAGGAGTCGTGCAAACAGGTTTTAGTTGGGTACAGTCCCAAGCCACATGGAGGCAATGAGCGGATCGTCATGGGATTCATCTCTCCCGGTATTGGGGGTCGATGTCGCGGTGTGCATGGATGGCTATCACCAGAAATCCTTGGCCAATGTAGTCGAGAATTACTGATCTAGGATCGTTAGTTTCTCACGTGGTGATGGGTTTCATACCGACACTAAATGCCGCGTTATTAGGGGTCTGACTTTATCCACCCCTAGACTCGATGTGTGATACTCATAGACAAACGGACCGGACTGTATGGATATTGTCACTGTCAGGCTCAGTAGGGGTTCCTGGATGAGTTTGCTCGTCGGCCTCCCTTTCGCTCAATACCTGGGTAGCCGTTACATACAGCTAGTGCCGCTGACGTGCTTGTGGTTAAACCTACTACCAGCGTAATGACGTGTCTTTAGAGTCCCACACAGAGGGTTTCCCTGGTTCGGGCGAAACGTTGTAGATGCCGTATGGTTTTATGGAAGGGTTCGATCATATTCATGCACTTGTGCATGGATCATGATCGGATGGATAATACTAGTGGGCTTTAGTTTAAGCCAGATCCTAGTATTATATTGTTGGTTTACTTTCGTCTCGTTGTATTCGTATTCGGTCGGAATACGGATGCAGGTATGTATATACGGATGAGGGGTATTCTTGTAATTCGTTATGAGTTTACTTTAAGGTTTGCTATTTTTATTCTTGGATTAAACATTTTGTTCTAAATATTTAATTTTAATGAGATGGAAAGTGTGAGAGCAAGTCTTGGCTTAGGGTATTCATTGTGACTTGAGGGTTTTTGTTTTGGTTAGGATATTTTGTGAGTGAGAAATTATTGTGAGTAGAGGCAGATCTTTTTTGGCTAGGTTTTTCTTTAGTTGCTAATTCTCACAATAATATAACACTCACAAACACTTGGCAAAAACTACTCAAGAAAAAAACAGATACATTTCTTCACTAGTTTTTTCTTTATGCCAAGTCTTGAGCTCACACTTCTTCACCAATGGCTTCTTCTTCAACCTCTACCCATTCCATCTCATGAGTTGAGAATCCTTGGGTGTTTTGAGACAAAGTATTCACACACACTCTCTACTTCATCTTGGGCATCTAGGCTATCAAACTGGATGCTCGAGTTACTTCGGTTTTGGAGCGGGATCCCGTATTACTAATCCTCGATGTGGATCGTCTTCGACGAGGGAGACCGGAGAACGAACTTGTTCGAGGCAGCCACGATGTGCTAAGGACAGAGATTGAAGACCGAATGACATGGATCGATCGGTACAATCTCTTAAACTCCTTTATATAGAACTAGTATAGGGTTAATGGTACGATCCGTCGATTAGGGTTCCGTTAGCGCCGGTTTTCTAAAGTTTTTGTTCCGCGTTTGGCCACGAATTTATGGCCAGGGCACTGGCGTAGCCTTACATGGTATCAGAGCCAACTTATTAACCACATACTAGTGTTTAGACGATGTTAAACTATCGAAACCGAAACAACCCCGAAACAATACCCAATGTATTCCATTCTCTGTCAATTTTTACGAGTCTTCTAAAAATATTTTAGAAACTGCAGAAGACAACCTAGGCGACCACTATAGCACACACCAAATACGAGCCACTTCTACATGTATTGGGCCAAGCACATGTGTCAAAAAACCGAGATGGCCAGCCAAAGGAGGAAGTTTGGGTTTCATATTTGGGTAGTGGTTTAGTCTCTGGAATATTGGTTCAGTCGTATTGCTAGTTTAGCCCAGTTTTGATATGGTTTTATCTAGTAGATTGGGACTATTCAGGGTTATTTTGAACTCGATATTTCTAATATTGTTTAAAGTTTCAGTACTTACAATACTATCAGCGACCATGAATGTCGTTAGAGCGGTACAACTTGTCTAATTGCTATAGTTCTTTTAGACGGGTTTGCGAACGTGACATTCACGTTGATATTGTGTTGTACTGTGTTGTTGCGGATTCGTCATGGTGGATAGCTTGGCTGCAATGTTAGTACAGTATTTATACTTTTGATATCCCGGGGCGAGCGTCTGACTTGTGGACTGTCGTCACTTCCTGTTTGTATATTATTTGTTTTGGGCACGACCGGGTTGAGGTCGATATCACCGTTGTACACATTTTCTTTTCTGTACTAGGATTACCCCGCGATGGAATACATGGATAGCCGGGTTCTGGAGGGAAACGGGTCCGCATATCATGGTGTTGAGAAGAAGGGGGCCTCACTCTAGGATTGGCGGGCTATTCGCAGCACTCGTAAGGGGTACAGGTTGACCCAAGGATGGGTGATCAAGTTACCGGATTCCGTGAAGTGTTGTGTGGCCCATTCACTTTGATGAAGGGGCTGCCTCGCTTCTGGTTTTGGCGGGTAACTTGCCGCATTCGTAGGGGTCTAGGTTTTCATTGCACAGGCTATCCACACGACCAGGGGAACATTGGGTTTCACTTGTGGCTCAAAGGAAACCCGAGGCTCCCAGATTATCTGTATAGTTCTGTGATGCTTATTGCTTATTTGTGATGTTGCATTTATCACGCCTGGAGCGATTATTGTATATTGCTATATATATACTAGTAGATGTTGTATATGTTTTACACCTGCGCTAGTCCAGTCCCCGCTCTGTCATTAGTTAAGTAACATAACGGGTGATGACGGGACCCAGTGGCGAATGCAGATGGCATATACGTACATCATATTTTCGTTCTTTTGTGGTGTGATTAATTGATGGGACTGTGTTGATTCGGATCAATGCAAGGAAAACAGACCTATTCGATGTTGTTGGAACAATTTTTAAAAAGCAGTTATTACAAAAACGTTTTCTTTTGTTTTGCACAGCGGTATTCGGTTATGAATATCCAGCACCTCATTCCACGAGGCAAGAGCCGAGATCCCCTCACCGGGAGTGACCTCTTAGGAAGAAGTTTGCGTCATGGTAATAACTTCACTATAGTTGATTACTTTTTATTTGAAACGCGGTATTCAGTTGGAATATCCTGCACCTCATTCGACAAGGAAAGAGCCGAGATCCTTTCACCGGGAGTGACCTCTTTAGCAAAGGTTTTCGCCACTATATATTTGTAAAAAGCTATCCGGTTCCTTCAACGATATCAAGTTCATTATGTAAAAGGTTTTTCACCAAAAACCATTCGTAGCCCTCCATCATTTTCGACGGGTAGCACTTAGTATTCATGCTATGTTTGTTGGCCTTAGTCAAGGCATAGTGTATGGTAGCTATTTGTTACTTTTCTATTGCATAGATAGATGCGTTGGTTTGTGACAGTCGTACAGCCTTGTTGGCCTTAGTCAAAGGCGAGTACGGGTGGGTTCAAATTAACCTGGACAATGACGGGTAGAACTTAACATGTGACTTATGATTTGTTGGCCATAGTCAAGGTCATAAAAGCATGGAGTAAAAATCACATCGGGGGTTTCAAACATACAGGAAACTTGCCAGATATGCGCATACCTTCTGGAGTGTGATAACTTGAGTGGATTCTATCAGGTTATCATGCAATGATAGTTGGACCACGATTCCCACTGATGAGTTGGTTTACTCCTCGGGTGATTTTAGATGATCCCGACTAATTCTTCTTTCGGGTTTGGAGGAGAATTTGAGGAAACAGTGGGAGACATCCTGATTAGATAAAGTGATTAACCATTCTGATCTAGGTTAGAGTGCACACAGTGTGTTTCTTTTATCTCTCTCTTTGGCAGCGACCATGTCCAGACCCTAGACTATAACTCAGTGACCAAGTTAACCGAATTTTCTTAAAACACTGGTTTTTGGATTGTCAGAGTTGCATACTTCATTGCCACTCCTACTTTTACCCTTTTCATTTCTCCAGAACATTCCGTATCACTACGAAGATCCACATTTATCTGATATGACCATCTTATAGTTACATACGAACTCGAATAAACTTGTTTCAGATTCGAGTATAGTTTCCTGTTCTGGAGAAATTGAATATGACTACTCGGTTGTCTTTTCCTTTTACCTTCTCTCTGGTTGTGAGGGCTCCTAAGATTAGGAAAGGGTACACCTATTACGCTTATTGGATAGTCTTCTGCCAAACCATAGGCAGGTGCCGAAAGGTGGGGAAGGAAGAAAACCAATTAGCCTAAGTATGGTGTACAGAAGGTAATGAGTAAAGACAAATAAAAGGATTAGAAAGAGGGCAAAGTAAAATGCGACTGCTATCATTCATGACCAAACCGCGTAATTCATCGCCACTCTTACTTCGCCTTTGCATTTCTCCGGTTCAGGAGAAATTGAATAGGATTATTCAGGTTGTCTTTTATCATTACCTTCTCTTAGGTTGCAAGGGATCCTTGGATTAGGAGGGTACACCTATTACGCTTAGTGGATAGTCTTCTTCCAAACCATAGGCTGGTGTCGAGCGGTAGAGAAGGAAGAAAACCATTTAGCCTAAGGGTGGTGTACATAAGGTAATGAGTAAAGATAAATAAAGGGATTTAGAGAGATGGCAAGGAAATATACGGTCACAGTCATGAATTGGGATAATGGAAGAGGCATTACTAGGAATACCCGGCCACCCCTTCGAAACATTTTCATGTTTCAGTTTCACTATGCATTGTTAATTGAAAACTGATTTCCCAATTAGATCCTTGCTCCAGGATATGTATTTACCTGGTTTGATTCTCACATCTGTATGGTTTTTACAGATGATGATGTTAGTTATGTATATGCCCTAGAGGCCATTACTATACATATGATATATATTATAGTGGATGCTTGGATATATAGAGAGAGGACTTTCTTGCTCAATATGATGGTATGCTATCTGGTTAAACTTTGTCTTAACATGTTGACTTGTAATGGTTTACTGTCTTACTCTCACATGTTGATAAAGCCCTTAGGATATGTACTTGACTACTGGGACTATGATGAGATCATACTAGTAGGGCCAAGGTAGTCAACGAGTACATCCTATAACTGTTCTTAGTCGAGGGTGTATCGAGACAGGGCATCGATACAACATAGTAGACTAGCGTATACGCATCTTGACCCATATAATGGGCGATGGATGATCCCATATCCATCAGTGTTTGACATCAAAGATGGTGTACGGGTGCTCAGTGGAGACTGCGTACACTGAACAGACTCGCCGAGAACTCCTAGATAGATTTATACCTATCGTCAGATAGCAGTTCTCTGGTGACACTGGTATAGGTTAGTCTGTAGACCCGAGATCGTCATAGAGTCTTGTGTGATTCCCACTGTGCTTTGATTTCCACCTTACCACGTCCAAGAGGGCGTGCAAAACGGTGGCTTTTGGGTACAGTCCCGAATCACATGGAGGCAATGAGCGATAGGAGGGGTTTCATCTCACCCGGTATAGGGAGTTGATGTTGTGCTGTGTTCGATTAGCTATAACTGGAAGTCCCTGTCCACGGATGATATAGAGTGCTACTGGTAAGTGTTATCAGTAGTTTCTCAACCTGCTATGAGCCTCACATCGACATGACTTATCGGTGTCTGGGGTCTAACGTTTACCACCCCTAGACTGGATATGCGACATATCAGACGAAAAGATCGGATTGTATGGTAGTGTTACTGATTGGATTTACAGGAGAATGTATAGGCTTGCTTGTTGATCTTCTAATCACTCAATAGCTGGGTGGCTGTTGCGTTTAGCTGACCGCTTGCAGCTTGTGGTTGTTTGATATGATCATCACCTACTGCCGGCGTATTGACGATTCTTTAGAGTCCTACACAGAGGTTTCCTGGCTCAGGCATAACGGAGTAGGAGCACATATGTGATATGTGCGGGACCGAGAATAATACGATATGAGATACCGTATTCTATTCTCGTGATATGAGATATCGTCCAGGTATATGTGATATAGCCGGGTCATCGGATCAATTGTTGATTCGATGAAATTGTACATGTTATATTAGTCGGTTATATGTAATATAGCCGGATTGTCGGATCAAGTGTTGATTCGATAATTTAATGTATAATTATATATGTGATATATTACATTACGTTAACTAATATAAGCTCGCTTTATTGATTCATTTTCTCACTGGATAATACATTAATGTATATGCGATATATGTTAATTGTATTATTTTCTTTTGTTACAAAATATATTGTATATGTGATATATAATATTGTAACAAGTTAGGGTTAAAAATACAACATGGTTGTTAAGTTTAAACCAAGTTAGGGTTTGGATTTGGGTTAGTTTTTGGGTTAGCTTTTTCATGAAGCTTCATGAAGCTTTCCTTCTGTCATTTCGCTTTGATATTTTGTGTAGATATTTGTTAACCCAACCCAAACCCTTTACCTATGTTTTATTCTCTACAAGGGTTAAGCCTTTCATTTTTAACCTATGGTTACAATTGTAACCACAATAATAATTCATTATTCATCATAAAAGCTTTCTTCTTCTTCTTCCTCCTTGAAAAAGCTTGCTAGCTTTTTACATGTGATGATTTGGTATGAGAAATTGAAAACAAAAGAGAGCATTCATACTTCATCATCCTCATCTATTCTAGACACTTAGATTAGGGTGTTCACTTCTCTAATTACTTCATTAGTGAAGTGTAAGCTTGGGTTTGAGATTCTTCAAGGTAGATCATCTTAGATCAAGAAGACTACAAGCAAGATGCCTCATTCACCTCATGAAGCCTCTCTAGAATCGGAGTTCTTGATGATCGCAGCGAAGGGACCTCAACACAAAGCTTATGAAGCGATGGAATGGACTACAAAGGTTATAATCCCTCTCTCTTAGATGTAAAGTTGTTTACATGCAAGTTAACCCTAATTCTCTAGTCAAGATCTTGGTTAGGGTTTGTTTAGCACCCCAAAAATTTTAAAGTAGCATGATTGATGCTTGCTAAAACCTTCACAAGGTGCTATGCTAACCCTACAGATGAGTGGGAGTAAGTTATTGGGAATCAGGTGATTATATTCAAAACCAATATTGGGAATCACTTGGGGTTTTGCCTGGCGGCAAATATTGGTTTTGAATATCCGTTGTTATGCACCAATTTCAAACTGATATATCTATACGTTTATTTCATAAAGTGAGATATAACTTTTTGAAATTATGTCCATGACATTTACCTATATCAGTTGATGGTTAGGTAAGGAGCATTAAACAGTGGTGTAATTCTTCTTAACCATAAGTACAGTTTTCAACTTACGACGCACAGAGTTTGAGTTATTGAACTCAAGGGACTTATACAAAGTATTGTATATTGTCCAGTGTCCATTAGGACAGAGGGGTTAGTGCTCGTACTATATTCTGTTTACTTATGGCTTCTCTAGTTTTAGACAAGTGTTTCATAGAAATACAAGGTCCAAGTTTTGAGAAGTTATAGGTACAAGAATAAAGTAGAGAACCATGTGTTGCAAGTATTGGGATTCTTCAAGGTGATCGAAGATGTAGATACTTGTGTTTGGTATTCAGTTAATAGCAATGGTTTTGAGAACTTGATTCTCTTTCAGGTTACTCATATATGGATGCACTTCTAAGTTGAGTAATGCTGATCGGCCTCTCTCCATTTAGTTGACATGCACTGGAGACAGCTGCATGATTTGAATCTGGTTCCAATTAAATCAGTGCCTCTGTTTCTATATTGTATTTAGAATGGTTCATATCTTAACGATGTTAAGGTATATGGAGTTGTCCGGCTTATGCTTAAAACCAGACTCTGGATAACTCAAGGCACGTTTCAGTAATGGAAGTTTGTGGGTTAACCCAGGCTATGACGAGGGTAAACTTTCTACCATCTGGAAGATCAATAGTGATATTATTCTTGACTCGCCACAGTTTTAGTAAAATGGACTTTTTCAGAAAACAGTAGTAGGAGTATAGTAGAACTGGAAGTGATTCCAGAACCGCAAAGGATTACTGAAAATTTAATTCTACCTAAAGATTCAATCGGGATTAACATTCCATTAGCCGTTCCGCAGATATGGTGGGTGACCTCAAACACCCGAGAGGTACTTCGGTATCCTTAAAGACGGTGACAGGAAGGTTCTTGTTCACCCAGACTTTCCATTACTGCTATTCTAGAGTATGAGACCCGGCAGGAGGATGAGTATAGCGTCGTTCTAAACTAGCTTTAGAAGTGCACGTGTATATGACTCTGCCAGAGGGTTGTTATAGTCAGTGGGAGCAGCGGAAGCATAGTGGACAAGTGGCTTATGTCTATTTATAGACTAAAGAAGGTATAACGGAGATAGATCATCTATTTTTGATTTGATAGTCATAGGATTTGACTTCATCAGAATAGGAGATGGACCTGTTAAGAAGGTAGTAGGGTGGTATGTCCTGGTATTTGGATAACATACACTTTGTAGGAAGTGAAATTCCTATACTGCGATCGGTTATACTGTGGTTGTCACACAGTGGTTTCTCCACATAGGATATGGATATTATATCAGGCATTCTGGTTACTAGATCTATGGTTTTAGATCTAGATTTGGGTAGTTTCCCAATCCAGGTACTTAGACAGTATTCTAAAGGTGTTTTAGAATGGATGACTCCTGGAATGGTGGTGTACCAACAGGTGTTGGAGTCACCCTCTCTAAAGGTGTCTTACAGACTGAAGAGGAGAGAGATGTGCATGATTGGCATATCACTTGCTTAGGCAATTGAGTCAATCATGAGATGTCAAGTACCACATCACATGTTGTTTTTACACTAGCTTCAATATGTGTATATATTAATCCAATCCTGGAGAAACGTTCGGAAGCAGCTTATGAACATAAGTGCATGTTCTAGGGATTTGGTAATGGCAGCCTCTTTCGGGAGACAGTTATCATTCCAGGCTTCCAAGGTGACCTCGATGACAGAGTGACTGTAAGAGTTATAGTTTTCCCTCTTTTGAGGGAGCAGTTGTTTGGACAGGTGGTCCAAACAGATACTGAGGGAGGCAAGGCGCAAGATACTGATTAAGTTCAGTGGACGATACAGTCTAAGAAGTTTATTAGATTTGGAGTTCATTTGTGAACTGGGTCCCATCAGATATCCAGACATATTCTAAGATAGGTATTGTTCATTTCGGGAGATGGCTTTCTCCGCGAATTTGAGATAAAGAGAGACATAGAAAGAAACATTACAGCGGATCCACTCACTGAGGCTATTTCTCGAACGCAATAGTTTCACAAACGAGCTTTGTGAAACTGATTAGTAGAGGAGTTGGGTGATCGGTATCACACGGACTGTGAGTATGCGACATCGCAATAATTAGCTTTAAGTGCAAGTGGGAGATTGTTGGCTATAGCGCTCTCAAGTCAATTATTAGATTGTAGGCATGTGATTGCAATGATTGAGGGAGGACCTATACCTGTAGGACAGTCTTACTCAAGATGATAATATGCTATCTGGTTTGTCTTTATCATCGTGTACATGCTTCAGGTGACACTACAGATCACTATCACATGTTGATAGAGCCCTTAGGATTCTTGCTTGACTACCAGCAGTATGATGGCGATCATATACATGAGAGTTGGGTGGTCTATAAGCACATCCTTAAAGTGTCCCTAGTCATTGGAGTTCAAGACTGGGCATCGATACTCAAAGAGTAGACTAGTGTATACGGATCTAGACCCCGACGAGGGGCGGTGACCGGACTCACAAGCCATTGGTGTCAGTTAGTTCGCCTAAGATGTATACAGGTGCTCATTGGGTTATGAGTACACCGGACGGACTCGCAGGGAACATACTAGTTGGTATTATACATATTGTCAGATAGCAGTTCCCTGGTGACATGTGTACAGGTTAGTTTATCGACCTGAGATCGTCATTTGTCACGTGTGAGTTCCCATTGTGCTCTGATTACTACCCTACCACGGCTCAAAGGAGTTGTGCAAATAGGTTTTAGTTGGGTACAGTCCCGATCTACATAGAGGTAGTAAGCGGATCGTCAGGGGATTCGTCTCTCCCGGTATTGGAGGTTGATGTCGCGGTGTGCACGGATGGCCATCACCAGAAATCCTTGGCCAAGGTAGTCGAGAATTACTGACCTAGGATCAGTAGTTTCTCATGTGGTGATAGGTTTCATACCGACACTAAATGTCGCGTTATTAGGGGTCTGACTTTATCCACCCCCTAGACTCGATGTGCGATAATTATAGACAAACGGACCGGACTGTACAGATATCGTCACTACCAGGCTCAGTAGGGGTTCCTGGATGAGTTTGCTCGTCGGCATCCCTTTCGCTTAATAGCTGGGTAGCCGTTACGTACAGCTAGTGCCGCTGACGTGCTTGTGGTTAAACCCACTGCCAGCGTATTGACGAGTCTTTAGAGTCCCATACAGAGGGTTTCTCTGGTTCGGGCGAAACGTTGAAGAGGCCGTATGGTTTTATGGCAGGGTTCGATCATATTCGTGCACTTGTGCACGGATCATGATCGGACGGATAATACTAGTGCGCTTTGGTTTAAGCTGGATCCTAGTATTACATTGTTGGATTACTTTCGTCTCGTTGTATTCGTATTCAGTCGGAATACGGATGCAGGTATGTATATGCGGATGAGGGGTATTCTTATAATTCGTTACGAGTTATGTAGGGTTCCTAGGCACCCTAATGAGGTCTCACAAGGCATCGAACATGCCATTATAAAATTTTACGGGTGCCGAGAGACCCGACTACGGATCGTCGGCTAGAAGTTTAGGCGAAAAAGCTAACTAGTTAACACTTAACTAAGAGATACGGAAATACAACCTTTGTAGATCCGGCCGTCCACCTCCACGGCTCCGAGATGAGGTCCTCTCTGCTGTCCAAATCAAATCCGGGCTCTAGGGTCGGCTTCATCGGAGAATAGACGGGCTAGGTCGTCGACGACATGCCGAAGATGATCTACGTCGAAGCATCACTAGATCGAGCTCCACCTTCACCAAGTCTTGAAAACTTGTGAAGGAAACACACTCTACTACTTGGCAAGAGGTAGAGGATGAAGAAATAGGAAGTGGGTAGACTTTAGTTTTGGATTTCTCACTCATTTCTTCAATCCACCATTGATGAAGTGAAGGTTTTCTTCTTGAGTTGAAGGAAGAAGAAGAAGAAATGATATGATAAGATTAATTAAAAAAGAAAAGAATAATCATTCTTATCATAACTTGACCATAGTTAAGTGTAGAGAACTAATCATGGTTTGATGCAATGGTTAGGGTTAAGCTAAAAACAAAATGGTCATCAAGTCAAAGCAATCATGAAGCTTCATGAATGTACAAAAGAAATGCCACCATTTTATCATTTCATTTCCTTTTTCCAATAAGAAAAAGATAAATGAATAAATGAATAAAATGAATAAGCAAATAGCAAACCCTAACCATTCCATTAACCAAGGTTTAATTCTATACACTTAATTAAAAAGGCATGTATCATCAAACATGATACAAGTATGTGCACAAAATCATATCGCATATGCAATGCGCACACCCGAGCGAGAAAATCCATTTAAAGTGAACCGATACTAGTTAATGCAAAGTAATGTATCAAATATATAATTATGCATCAAATCATTAAATTAACACTTGATTTAACGATCCGGTCATATCGCATATAACCGACTAGTATCATTAGTAACAACTTATCGAATCAACACTTGATCCGATAACCCGGCTATATCGCATATAACCGATCAATATCACATCGCGAGAATCAAATACAGTATCACATACTGGTATCATTCTCGGTCCCGCACATATCTCATACGCGCTCCTATTTCGTTTTGCTTGAGCCAGGAAACCTCTGTGTAGGACTCTAAAGACTCGTCAATACGCCGGTAGCAGATGATGATCATATCAAGCATCCACAAGCCGCAAGCGGTCTGCTAAACGTAACGGCCACCCGGGTATTGAGCGATCTGAAGATCGACGAGCAAGCCCGCTCACACTCCAGTGAATCCAACCAGTAACACTACCGTACAGTCCGGTCTGATCGTCTGATATGTCACATATCTCGCCTAGGGGTGGTAAACGTCAGACCCCAATAGCTCGATAAGTCGTGTCGATATGAGGTCTATAACAATTCGAGAAACTACTGGTAACACTTACCAGTAAATCTCAGCAACCCTGGCCAGGGATTTCCTGTTATAGCCAATCGAACACAGCGCAACATTAACTCCCTATACCGGGAGAGACGAATCCCCTCCTATCGCTCATTGCCTCCATGTGACTCGGGACTGTACCCAAAAACCACCGTTTTGCACGCCCTCTTGGACGTGGTAAGATGGAAATCAAAGCACAGTGGGAACCATACGAGACTCTATGACGATCTCGGGTCAACAGACTACTCTGTACCAGTGTCACCAGAGAACTGCCATCTGACGTGAGGTATAATACCATCTGGGAGTTCTCGGTGAGTCCGTCCAGTGTACCCAGTCTCTACTGAGCACCCGTATATCATCTCTGATGTCAAACACCAATGGATATGGGATCATCCATCGCCCATCTGTATGGGTCGAGAAGGTATACGCTAGTCTACTCTGGTATATCGATGCCCCGTCTCGATACACCCACGACTAGGGACTTTCAAGGATGTACTTATGGACTACCATGTCCCCACTAGTATGATCCGCATCATAGTCCAGGTGGTCAAGTACAGATCCTAAGGGCTTTACCAATATGTAACAGAGAGACAATCAGTGTACACGTTAAGGTAAAGATCAACCAGATAGCATACTATCATGTCGAGCAAGAAAGTCCTCCCTATATATATCCCAGCATCCACTACAATATACATCCAATGTACAGTAATGGCCTCTAGGGCATACATATAACTAACAATCTCCCACTTGCACTAGGGCCATCTGTAGCAGTGGTTGTAGTATCTCATACTCAACCATCCCATAAAAGTCTCTCTCTGGGAACAGGCCTTTGTGAGTGGATCCGCTGTGTTGTCCTCTGAATCTACTCTTCCAAACCTCGATCACCCTGGAGATCAACCATCTCCATGATCAGGTGATACTGCCATAGAATATGTCTGGATCACTGATGGGATGGACGTTCCTTGGCATAAGCCACAACTCCATTGTCACACAATGGGAGGAACATAGTTCATCTCATGAACCAATATATACCCAAACAGCCTCTTTGCTAGTATCTTAAGTAGCGATGTATCCTGCCTTTATCGTCTAGTATGCCACGGTATCTAGCTTGGAACTCTTCCAACATACCGTCCCTTTACTGAGGGTAAAGACAATGCCTGCGACTGACATTCAGTCGTCCTTATCACCCTGGAACCCTTCCAGTGATTCTCCCCAGGATCATGTATACCATCTCACTTCGACAAGTGAGAATCCTAACATCCATTTAGATCTATCTCATAGATCCAAAATCCAGGAGTTAGTAGGTATCATTATGATCCTATGTGGAGAATCATTGTGATAAATGGAGATTGATCGAGCGTAGCATAGGAAACTCCTTCCCTATCAAGAGTATGTCATCCACATACTCTACGAGGATCACCACCATACTCCCTACTACCTTTTTGTATATACAAGGTTCATCTACCATTTTGATGATGTCAAACTCTTTGACTAATCCATCAAAACAGATGTTCCAACTCCACGATGCATGCTTTATCCTATAAAGCATCTTGCACACGTTTCCGCTGCTCCCACTGTCTACGAAGCCCTCTGACTGTGTACTTATAGACGCTCTCTTCTAAATCATCATTTAGAAAAGCAGTCAAGACACCCAACCACCAGATATCGCAGTCATGGTATGTAGCCGTGACAAGTAGGATCTGGATGGACTTAAGCATAGCTACTTGAAAAGGTTTCATCATTATCCACACCTGGTCAATGATGCAAACTTTTAACAAGTCTAGCTTTGAAAGTCTCAACTTTTCCATGTACACCAAGTAATCTTCTCAAGATATACTTGCTCCTGATGGGGATTTAACCCTTCAGATATAGCAGCTAAAGTCCATACTTTGCTGGTGTATAAGGATTCCATCTCAGATCACTAAACATCCAGCCATTCTTACAGAGTCTCACTCCTGATGGCCAGCTCGAAGCTAGTTGGGTCATCATCTCATGACGCAATCCTCGCTCCCACTGTCATAGAGAAACCGAAGTATCTCTCAGGTGGGCGAGGAACCCTACTAGATCGGCGGAGAGGATGAGGTTCGTTGGAATCTACTGAATCCTTTGGTTCTATCAAATCATCAGCTGTAGTTTGTATAGATGGAACCTTTCCAGTTGTACATAACTGACCTTGCCTCGAGCTTGTCCGGATTATGCTTTTAGACATAGGCCGGACAACCCCAAATCTTAACTGGCTTAAGATATGGGCTCTTCCCATACCATATCACATATGAAGCGGTAGGCAACTGATTTGATTGGAACCCTATTCAATAGGTATGCAACTTCTCAAGTGCATAACCCCCTAAGGAAAAAGGTAACTCAGTAGTACTCATCATAGAGCACGCCATATCAAATAGGGTGTGATTGCTCCGCCCCGATATACCATCGTGCTATGGTGTATACGGAGGAGTAATGCTGAGAGAGAATCTCATTCTCCTTTAGAATAGTCCAGGAATTCCGTGCTCAAGTATTCTCCTCCCTGATCACATCAAAGGACATAATACTTTTACCCATATTTTGGTTCTCTACTTCTAACTTATATTGTGTGAATATCTCAAAAGGTTCGGACTTGTGTTTCAACAGGAACATAGGTCTGAAACTCGAAAGAGATCATCAGAGAATGTAATGAAGTACAAAGAACCGGTTTTGGCATGTGTAGACAGGGGACCTTTATACATCAACATGTATCATCCCAAGAGTTCACTAACTCTTTCTCTGTTTCCAGTAAACAGAGCTATGGTCATCTTATCTCTGTGACATGACTGGCAAGTTTCACAAGATGTAAATTCAAACTGATTTAAATATGCATCTTCATGTAACTTCAGCTAGTCGGGTCGCATTGATATGACCTAGTCTACAATGCCTCAAGAAGAATTCGTTCATTTCTGAACTCTTCCTCTTGTGTGTGTTCTGTATACAAAGAACTGTAGTTTTATTTAGAACATCAATGCTTTTAGATAACGTGCCTGAACCGATCAACTTTTGATATAGGAAATGTTCACAACATTATCCAACAATACAAAATTTTATCATTTCTTTACTAATAAAGAGACTGATATGATTTTGTATATCAGGTTCGGTATCTAATAACATTCGTTCAGAATCAATGTATTGTAATACAGGGTGACAGTGACCAACAGACTTGGCTGCAACACTTGCCCCGTTTTCTGCCTCATGAAACTTATCACCCGTTCTCAGTTTTTCTACCCTTTTGTAGCCCTATGTAACATCTTACATATCTGGGATCCTGATCCGGTATCATATACCCAGGATGCAGAGGATACTGAGAAACAGTTCTGTATAATGAACACACCCGAAGGAGATGCATCATATGCACTTTCTTCGTTTGGGCGGCACGGGAAATCTGGTATTCCCCAATTTCCTGCTCTGTCTTATAACAATTATAAGGTGGAGCGGGACCAACGTTCCCCAGCTCAGTATAACAAGCGGGTTCGGTCAATAATCCGTATTATTATCTTGATTAAGGCGTGATATGGTCGCTACCTGGAGAGAGAGAGAAGAAAACACTCAGCGTGCGCTCTGTCAAGAATATATTGGTTATTATTTTATCTAATCAGGATGGCTCCCACTGCTTTTTATCAAATCTTCCTTCAAACCCTAAAAGGAAAGACTAGCCGGGATTAATTACACACTACAAGTTTGCCAATCTTTCAGCCAGGCCAGTGTCGGTACTTTGAGGGAGGTCCCCCGTGCTTTCGCACGAACCTAATTAATGTAAACCTCGTTTTCCCAGAGGCGTAACCTCGTAAACACCTTTCTAGACACCTACTTGATCGGCTAATTGTAATGTATAAAACTCTCCCAGGAGTAACACTTACTCGCAGCGGGTATCGGGATCCAACTATCTCATAGAAGGTATGCAATCTCATTGCAAATTTCAACACTTGAAATTCCCGATAATATTTTGCCCCTAACCTCCTATGACCTTGACAAAGGCCAACAAACCATATGATGCTAGTCAAGTTCAACCCGTCATTTCCTGATTGAATCAAACCCACCCGCACGGCCCTTGACAAAGGCCAACAAGGTCGCACGACTACCGTAACTCAATCTGCATCATATGCATAAGCAGATAAGCACCAGTTAGCTACCGCACACTGCGCCTTAACAAAGGCCAACAAACGCAGCACGAATACTAACTACTACTTATCTGAAATGACGGAGGGCTACGACAGGTTTTTATGAAAACCTTTTGCGTAATGAACTTGATATCGTTGTAGAATCAAATGAATTTTGAAATGGAGTGTTTTTGAGGCTTTTCTAGCTTTGCTAAAGGAGTCACTCCCGGTGAAGGGATCGTCGGTCCTTTCCTCGTCGAATGAGGTGCGGGATATATCATATATATCTCTGTGCAAAGCAAAAACACTTAAAAGCAATCAAAAGACAAACCGAGTGTGTAGCATCTGCCAGTTATTGCTAAAGGAGTCACTCCCGGTGAAGGGATCTTGGTCCTTTCCTCATCGAATAAGGTGCAGGATATATCACATATACCTCTGTGCAAAGCAAGAACTGTAGCTACCTGTTTTATTTTGAAATTCGATTCTACAACATCTTAGGTTTCTTTTAATTCATTAATCACATTAATGAAGTCCCATCATTTAAATACCTAAACATCACAGATAAATACGACGTACACTTATGCCATCCGCATTCGCCTCGATGTCCCCTCGTGCACCGTTAGGTTAGGTAACTAACGGCAGAGCGGGGCAGGGCTAGCGCGGGTGTAAAACATAAGTAACGTCTATATAATATATCATATATACTATATACTGTATCTATCACAGAACATCACATGATCATATCACAGATATCGCAGCAGAAGAATCATATGAAATATTGGATATACTAGGACGTCCGTGTTTTCAATACGAGCCAGTATAAAACACGGATTCCACGGTCGTGATGAATAGCCAAACCCACACCCCTAGACCCCTACGAGAGCGGCAAGCAACCCTACCAATTCTAGAGTTAGGAGACCCGGACTCGACTCCTCGAGTTGGTCTCCCACTGGACTCCAGAACCCGGTTACTTGTGCCCTCCTCCTTGGGTCTATCCTAGTGCGGAAAAGTAAATAATATACAAAGGGTGACAACTTCCGCAACCTGGA
Source organism: Agapanthus africanus (assembly GCA_030015575.1). NCBI lineage: Eukaryota > Viridiplantae > Streptophyta > Magnoliopsida > Asparagales > Amaryllidaceae > Agapanthus > Agapanthus africanus. The sequence continues at coordinate 299,825,671 of CM057343.1, read as the reverse complement.
AGTGCCCCAATAAAAGAATATTACATACAAGTTTTTACATGAATGAAAATGAAAAACACTCATCTCACATAAAAACCCCCGGCTATTCAAACACGACGATCCAATATAACATATCCAGCAACAGATAACATCACATGTCATCAACGTAAGTAAATATGCGCATCCCAATTGTCGTTGACATATAGCAACGAAACCGGCGATATCACATATTACACTTACGGTCACAGAAAAGAAAGTGTAAAACTACAACAGTTGGAATCCGCAACCACCTCAGACATCGCATGCCTGACCAAATGAATTCCTTAGACATCGCATGCCTAACAATTATAAACCCCGCATTTCAGTCTCATTATCGAAAACACTTTTCAATATCTAGTCGGGCAATTCAACAAGATTCCCGACAGTCTGATCGAATACTCGTCACAAACTTAAGTAGACGGCCGCACCCCCGATACCGTCGACGAAGTGCACCAAGGCGGAACACCGCTACCGCGAGCACCCGAACGGATGCTTTCGGCGACGGGGTTCTCCTATAGTCACTTTGTCGGGGCTATGGAGTGAAGCTGTCTATTAAGTTTACCCGGCGAGTATCCGCGTACGCTACGTGATTGCGACGGACTTTTGATCATATCAAAATTCCGTGACAACCGATCAAGTGAGACTAAAGTGCTACGTTTATAACATTCATTCAGTTACCACATAACTTTTGTGAATTCCAATTATTGTATCCCATTCTAGATAAATAGAAAATGCTAAACTTTTCGATCGAACAATCGAACACCCAAGTTTTCCCGATACAGATCAACACATGAAATAAGTCTAACAACATTCCGTTCGTGCCTCAGTACCAACGGTCCAGCCGTAGAAGGGTCAAGCCAACGCCTCACATGTGGCACGCCGTACTGCCCCAAACCCGAAGGTTCAAAGGGCAGTTCAAGACGGTCACATAATCGAGTTAAGGTTTGTTGTCTTCTAGAGGGTGCATCGCGTTACTTGCACTACTTAGAACGTCGTTAAACTACGGAAAAATCCAACACTTGGAAATTTACCGACAGGGGAAAAATTGGGTATTTATATCCGGTCGAACTTTTTAACATATTCTAAAATTTATCCGGAAAGCCAAATAGACAAAATTTGATACCCCGATCGAAACACCGAATCCCCAAAACAACTCAGAAAATTCAACTCTTGAAAAAATATTAAAAATTCCCAGAAAAATCACCACTGGAAACTAACAGTTACTGTGCAAAACAATTTAAATAGTGTGGCAGTACGGCCGCGGAACCGCCGCATGAGCTATTCCTCATGCCGCGGATCCGCGCTGCCTTAGTGGAATTGGACTGTCACATTTCACAGTAACTCTTAGATGTTTGTGATGTGTTCTCTGCATATTTTTAATTTTGAAAAAGACCAGATTTCAGAAATCGTCCAGAGAGCAATTTTGGGTTCGGGTTTTCGGTTCGTCCGGGTTTCAAATTCCGTCTAGACTTCGCCTAAGGCTCTAGCTAGGCTCTGATACCACTGTAGGGTTCCTAGGCACCCTAATGAGGTCTCACAAGGCATCGAACATGCCATTATAAAATTTTACGGGTGCCGAGAGACCCGACTACGGATCGTCGGCTAGAAGTTTAGGCGAAAAAGCTAACTAGTTAACACTTAACTAAGAGATACGGAAATACAACCTTTGTAGATCCGGTCGTCCACCTCCACGGCTCCGAGATGAGGTCCTCTCTGCTGTCCAAATCAAATCCGGGCTCTAGGGTCGGCTTCATCGGAGAATAGACGGGCTAGGTCGTCGACGACGTGCCGAAGATGATCTACGTCGAAGCATCACTAGATCGAGCTCCACCTTCACCAAGTCTTGAAAACTTGTGAAGGAAACACACTCTACTACTTGGCAAGAGGTAGAGGATGAAGAAATAGGAAGTGGGTAGACTTTAGTTTTGGATTTCTCACTCATTTCTTCAATCCACCATTGATGAAGTAAAGGTTTTCTTCTTGAGTTGAAGGAAGAAGAAGAAGAAGAAATGATATGATAAGATTAATTAAAAAAGAAAAGAATAATCATTCTTATCATAACTTGACCATAGTTAAGTGTAGAGAACTAATCATGGTTTGATGCAATGGTTAGGGTTAAGCTAAAAACAAAATGGTCATCAAGTCAAAGCAATCATGAAGCTTCATGAATGTACAAAAGAAATGCCACCATTTTATCATTTCATTTCCTTTTTCCAATAAGAAAAAGATAAATGAATAAATGAATAAAATGAATAAGCAAATAGCAAACCCTAACCATTCCATTAACCAAGGTTTAATTCTATACACTTAATTAAAAAGGCATGTATCATCAAACATGATACAAGTATGTGCACAAAATCATATCGCATATGAAATGCGCACACCCGAGCGAGAAAATCCATTTAAAGTGAACCGATACTAGTTAATGCAAAGTAATGTATCAAATATATAATTATGCATCAAATCATTAAATTAACACTTGATTTAACGATCCGGTCATATCGCATATAACCGACTAGTATCATTAGTAACAACTTATCGAATCAACACTTGATCCGATAACCCGGCTATATCGCATATAACCGATCAATGTCACATCGCGAGAATCAAATACAGTATCACATACTGGTATCATTCTCGGTCCCGCACATATCTCATACGCACTCCTATTTCGTTTTGCTTGAGCCAGGAAACCTCTGTGTAGGACTCTAAAGACTCGTCAATACGCCGGTAGCAGATGATGATCATATCAAGCATCCACAAGCCGCAAGCGGTCTGCTAAACGTAACGGCCACCCGGGTATTGAGCGATCTAAAGATCGACGAGCAAGCCCGCTCACACTCCAGTGAATCCAACCAGTAACACTACCGTACAGTCCGGTCTGATCGTCTGATATGTCGCATATCTCGCCTAGGGGTGGTAAACGTCAGACCCCAATAGCTCGATAAGTCGTGTCGATATGAGGTCTATAACAATTCGAGAAACTACTGGTAACACTTACCAGTAAATCTCAGCAACCCTGGCCAGGGATTTCCTGTTATAGCCAATCGAACACAGCGCAACATCAACTCCCTATACCGGGAGAGACGAATCCCCTCCTATCGCTCATTGCCTCCATGTGACTCGGGACTGTACCCAAAAACCACCGTTTTGCACGCCCTCTTGGACGTGGTAAGATGGAAATCAAAGCACAGTGGGAACCACACGAGACTCTATGACGATCTCGGGTCAACAGACTACTCTGTACCAGTGTCACCAGAGAACTGCCATCTGACGTGAGGTATAATACCATCTGGGAGTTCTCGGCGAGTCCGTCCAGTGTACCCAGTCTCTACTGAGCACCCGTATATCATCTCTTGTTGGAGATAGTGCCCTCAGAGTCAATTATTGGATCACAGGCACGTGATTGCAATAATTGAGGGGAGGACCTATCCCGCTAGGACAGTCTTACTCGAGATGATAGTATGCTATCTGGTTTATCTTTATCATCGTGTACTGCTTTAGGTGACCTTACGAGTCGCTATTACACGTTGATAGAGCCCCTAGGATTCTTGCTTGACCACCAGCAGTATGAGGGCGATCATATAAGTGGGAGCTGGGGGTCTATAAGCACATCCTTAAATGGTCCCTAGTCGTGGGAGTTTCGAGACAGGGCATCGATTCTCCAGAGTAGACTAGTGTATACAGTCGAGACCCCGACGAGGGGCGGTGGCCGGTCTCACAAGCCACTGGTGTCAGTTGGTTCACCTAAGATGTATACAGGTGCTCATTGGGTTATGAGTACACCGGACAGGACTCGCCGGGAACTTGCTAGTTGGGATATACCAGACGTCAGATAGCAGTTCCCAGGTGACATGTGTACAGGTTAGTTCATCGACCTGGGATCGTCATTTGTCTCGTGTGAGTTCCCACTGTACTTTGATTACTACCCTACCACGGCTCAAAGGAGTCGTGCAAACAGGTTTTAGTTGGGTACAGTCCCGAGCCACATGGAGGCAGTGAGCGGATCTGCAGGGGTTCGTCTCTCCCGGTATTGGGGGTGAGGTCGTGCTGTGTCTAGGAGAGCCAGAACATGAAAAGTCCTTGGCCAAGGCAGGAGATTTGCTGGTAGGTATTCCAGTAGTATTTCAGGGTGTTCTGGGCTACACTCCGACACGACTTGTACCGCTTTTGGGGGTCTGACTTTTACCAACCTCCTAGGCCCGCCATGCGATACTCATAGACGAACGGACCGGACTGTACGGATATTGTCACTGACAGGCTCAGTAGGGTGTCAGGATGAGTTCACTCATCGACGTCCCTTTTGGTCAATAGCTGGTGGCCCGTCACGTATGGCTTATACCTCTGACGTGCTAGTGGTTAAATCCACAGCCATAGTATTGACGAGTCTTTAGAGTCCACCACACAGACAGTTACTCAAGTTTCGGGCGAAACGCTGTAGAGGCCGTATGGAGATATGGCAGGGTTCGATCAGATACGTGCGGTATTGCACGGATCATGATCGGACGGTTTTTACTAGCCGGCTTTGGCTTAAGCCGGATTCTAGTATTTAATAGTGTAGTTTTGTCTCTTTGCATTTGTGTTCAGTGGGAATACAAATGCGGGCATGTATTTGCAGTAGTGGGGTTTTCCTGTAATTTATTACGGGAACAGTTTTCTGAAGTTGCCAGTTTGCATTCCGTTCCGGCCGGTTTTCTTTCATTCCTTCTCGGCCGGGCTTTGTGATGGAGGGTGTTAATTGCAAGTTCGCAATTAACATTATGTGAGGGGTTTCTTTGCATAAGTGTGGCTTCATAATCATGAGATGCCTTTCTTGTCCCTTTCTTAGCTTTTCATGTGATGGTTTTGTGATGATGAGATTAGATGAGGATTTGATTTGGATTGGAATTGATGTGAACCTTTTTTGTTGATTTATCATTTCTTTTTCACTTGATAATTCTTGGAGAATTATTTTTTCTCTCTCCAATCTCATTCTTGCATAAGGGGGCCGGCCACTTTAGTTCAAGGGAGAGGATCATTTTCTTTTTGAGTGAGAAAAATACTTCATATTTTTTTCCATGCTACCAAGTTCATAAGCACATTTTCTTGAGTTGCTTTTCTTCTCCTCCTCACATCCTTCCATCAAGGCAACTTCAAGAACCCCAAAGAGATAATCTACTACACTATTCTATAGCAAGCCTTGGACGCGTCGGCTAGCCAACTTCGCGCCCGAGTTGCCTCGGTCAAGAGGCGGGAGCCCGTAAAAGATTCCGGCTACGTGGTGCCCCTTTCCGACGAGCGAGGAGGTGACGGAGATTCCGCGGGAGATCGGAGTGGAGACGAAGACCGAAGGACACGGATCGCTTGGTATTGCATCTCTACTCTTTTCCTTTTTGCTAGCTAGCTAGGTTAATGGCCCGATCCGGGTAAAAAGTCCGCGGCGGTGCCGTTTTGCAAAGTTCGCAAAGTTTTTGTTTTCCACGTTTCCGGCGTCGGGTCGACGGCCGGGGCGCCCCCGCGGGCTTACAATGGTATCAGAGCCACGCCATTAACTTACCCTAGCTTGCTCTTGCGCGTTTAGAACCCGATCGAACAAAATCCCCAAAAACCGTATTTTTGTATACATGTGTTCTCTGTTAAAATTTTTTGAGCTCCTAAAATTTTTCAGGTTGTTGCAGAGGCATGTACAACAAAATATAAGAAATCTGGGAAAATACGATCCACTCATTCCTTACTTTGACCGCGGAAGCGCGGCCAAACCCCTGGTTTGGCCGCGCTTGCGCGGCGGAAATGGGGAATTGTGGCACCATGTTTTCCCAGTAAGCTTATCAGTTGGAAATAGGGCTTTTGGGATATTTTATTTGGGCCCAGTTTTTCTGTAAGTGCTACAGTAGTATTTGGGGCCCACTTGATAATATTTGTTCGATCGGATATTTTAAACATGCTAGTTCACAGTTTTTACATTATATCTGCGACCGTGAATGTCATTTGATCGGTAAATCCCGTCTAACTGCTATAGCCCGGTTAGACGGATTTGCGAACGTGACTTTCACGTTGATGTTCTGTGATTGTACTGTGTTGTTGCGGATCGGTCGTGGGGGATAGCCTGGTTGCAGTGGTAGTACAGGTCTGTTTTATATGTACATTTGATATTGCGGGGCGAGCGTCCGACATGTGGACTGCCGTCACTGCCTGCTTGTATTATTATTTTGGGGCACGACCTGGTTGCGGTCGATGTACCCGTTGTATGTATATTTTACTTTCTGTACTAGGATTACCCCAGGAGGAGTGCACGGATAGCCGGGTTCTAGAGGGCAACAAGCCCGCATCTCATGGCATTGAGACGGAGGGGGCTTCACTCTAGGATTGGCGGGCTATTCGCCGCACTCGTAGGGGGTACAGGTTGACCCAGGAGGGGTGCCCAAGTTACCGGATTCTGTGAAGTGCTGGGTGGTCCATTCACGTTGCTGAAGGGGGCTGCCTCGCTTCAGGTTTTGGCGGGTAACTTGCCGCGCCCGTAGGGGTCTAGGATTTCATTGCACAGGCTATCCACACGACCAGGGGAACGTCGGGTTTCAGCGGCTCTGTGAAACCCGGGGATCCCAGATATCTGTATTGATCTGTGTTGCTATACATTTCTGTGTTGCATTTTATCACGCCTTGAGCGAAAATTATATATTATATATATATTAGTAGATGTTGTATATGTTTTTCATCCGCACTAGTCCAGTCCCCGCTCTGTCGTTAGTTAGCTAACCTAACGGGTGATGACGGGACCCAGTGGCGAATGCGGATGGCATATACGTACATCAGTATATTTTCGTTCTTTGTGGTGTGATCAATTGATGGGACTGCGTTGATTCGGATCAATGCAAGATAAACAAACCTATTCTGATGTTGTTGGAACACTTTTTCAAAAAGCTGTTATTGCAAGGGCGTTCTCTTTTGTTTTGCACAGTGGTATTCATTTGGAATATCCTGCTCCTCAGTCGACGAGGCAAGGGCCGAGATCCCTTCACCGGGAGTGACCCCTTGGACAAAATTTTGCGTCAGGGCATTAACTTCACTATAGCCGATTGCTTTTGCTTTGCACCGTGGTATTCAGTTGGAATATCCTGCACCTCATTCTACGGGGAAAGAGCCGAGATCCCTTCACCGGGAGTGACCTCTTTAGCAAAGGTTGTCGTCACTATATTTTTAAAAGCTATCCGTTCCTTCAACGATATCAAGTTCATTACGTTAAAGGTTTTCGCCAGAAACCATTCGTAGCCCTCCGTCGTTTCATATGGATGGTCAATAGTATTCAAGCTGTGTATGTTGGCCAAAGTCAAGGCACAGTGTTTGGTAGCTGTTGGGTATTCATATGCAGCATAGATAGATGCGTTGGTTTGGGACAGTCGTACTGCCATTTTGGCCAAAGTCAAGGGTATGTACGGGTGGGTTCAAATTAACCAGGAAAATGACGGGTAGAACTTGACATGTGACTTATGATATGTTGGCCAAAGTCAAGGTCATAAGAGCATGGGGCAGAAATCCTCATCGGGAGTTTCAAAAGTACTGAAACTTGCCAGATATGCGCATACCTTCTGGAGTGTGATAACGTGAGCGGATTCCGTCACGTTATCATGCGATGAGAGTTGGATCACGATTCCCACTGATGAGTTGGTTTACTCCTCGGGTTATCCCGGCTAATTCTTCTTTCAGGTTTGGGGAAGAATTTGACGTTACAGTGGGAGGTTTCCAGATTAGATAAAGTAACAACCATTCTGATCTAGGTTAGAGTGCACGCTGAGTGTTTCTTTTCTCTCTCTCTCTGGCAGCGACCATTGACCCAACCCTAGACTATGATTCAGTGACCAAGTTGACCGAACCTTCTTAACACTGGCTTTTGGATTGTCAGAGTTGCAGACCTCTTTGCCACTCCTACTTTTACTCTTTTCTCCGGGACACCCGTATTACTACGAACGTCCACTTCCATTGGACAAAACCATCGTATGGTTATATACGAACTCGAATGACTTCGAGGATGGTTTCCGGTTCTGGAGAAAACGAATAGGACTATTCAGTTGTCTTTACCTTTTACCTTCTCTCAGGTTGTGAGTACTCCTTGGTTTAGGAGTAGTACACCTATTACGCAAATTGGATAGTCTTCTTCCAGATCCTAGGCTGGTGCCGACCGGTAGGGAATGAAGAAAACCAATTAGCCTAAACGGTGTACAGAAGGTATTAAGTTCAGACAAAGCAAGGGATTAGTAAGAGGGCAAAGTAAATTGCGACTGCTATTCACGACCAAACCATGTACTTCTTTGTCAATCCTAAATCACCTATGAATTAAGTACATTCGGTTGTATTTTATCCTCACCTTCTCTCGCATTGCGAGTGCTCCTCGGATTAGGACAGTACACCCATTATGCTTTTTGGATAGTCTTCTTCCAAACCATAGGCTGGTGCCGAACGGTAGGGAAGGAAGAAAACCATTTGGCCTAAAGGGGTGTACAGAAGGTAATGACTAAAGACATGTAAAGGGATTTGGAAAGATGGTAAAGAATTATACGGTTATAGTTGTGAATCTGGATAATGGAAGAGGCATTACTAAGAATACCAGGATACCCCATCGAAACATCTCAATGTTTCAGTTTCACTGTGTACTGTTAAAAGAAAACTGATTTCCCGATTAGACACTTACTCCAGGGTATGTATTTACCAGGTTGGATTCTCACATCTGTATGGTTTTACAGATGATGAGTGGGAGTAAGTTATTGGGAATTAGGTGACCGTCCTCATAATATCGGGATTCGTTGTAATTGGTGATATTTGAGGAAGCCACCTGGGTTGTTTGCCGGTCGGCAAATATTTGGTTTTGAATATCCGTTGTTGTGCACCAATTTCAAATTGATATATCTGTACGTCTATTTTTATAGAGTGAGATATACTTTTCTGAAATTATGTCTATGACATTTACCTATACCAGTGGATGGTTAGGTAAGGAGCATTGAACAGCGGTGTAATTCTTCTTAACCAAAAGTACAGTTTTCAACCTACGACACACAGTGAATGAGTCACAAGACTCAGGGGACTTATACAGAGTATTGTATATTGTCCAGTGTCCATTAGGACAGAGGGGTTGGTCCTCGTACTATATTCTGTTTACTTTTAACTTCTCTAGTTCTTAGACATGTGTTTCGTAGAAACACAGGGTCTAAGTTTTGAGGAGTTATAGGTATAAGAGTAAAGTAGAGAACCAAGTGTTGCAAGTATCGGGATTCTTCAAGCTGATCGAAGATGTGGATACTTGTGTATGGTATTCAGTTGATAGTAATGATTAAGAGAACTGGCTTCTCTTTCAGGTTACTCATAATTGGAAGTACTCCTAAGTTGAGTAACGCTGATCGGCCTCTCTTCCATTTACTTGACATGCACTGGAGACAGCTGCATGATTTGAATCTGGTTCAATTAAATCAGTGCCTCTGGTTCTTGGATTTAGAACAGTTCATATCTTGACATTGTTAAGATACGGGGAGTTGTCCGGCTTATGCTTAAAACCAGACACTGGACAACTCAAGGCACGTTTCAGTAGTGGCTGTTTGTGGGTTGACCCGGGCTATGACGAGGGTTGACTCTCTACCATCTGGAAGATCAATAGTGATATTGTTCTTGACTCGCCACAGTTTTATCAAAAATGTTTTTTTCAGAAAACAGTAGTGGGAGTATGGTAGAACTGGAAGTGATTCCAGAACCGCAAACGATTACTGAAGATTTGATAAAGAACCTAAAGATTCAATCTGGTTTGACATTCCATTGGCCACTCCGCAGATAAGGTGGGTAACCTCAGGCACCCGAGAGGTACTTCGGTATGCTCAAGGACGGTGGCAGGGAGGTTCTTGTTTACCCAGACTTGCCATTGCTGTTGTTCCAGGTTGCGAGACCCGGCGGGAGGATGAGTATAGCGTCGTTCTAAACTTGCTTTAGAAGCGTACGTCTATATGACTCTGCCAGAGGGTTGTCGTAGTCAGTGGGAGCAGCGGAAGCATTGGTGGATATCAGGCTTATGTCTATTTATAGACTTAAGCAGATATAGCGGAGATAGATCATCTATTTCTGATGTGACAGTCAGAGGTTTGACTTCATCAGAATAAGGGATGGATCTGTTAAAAAGGTAGTAGGGTGTGATGTCCTGGTGTTTGATGACATACACAGAGTAGGAAGTGATATTCCTATACTACGATCGGTTATACTTTGGTCGTCACACGGTGGTTTCTCCACATAGGACTTGGATATTATATCAGACATTCTGGTTACTAGATTTATGGTTTTAGATCTAGATTTGGGTGGTTTCCCAATTTGGGTACTTTGACCGCATTCTATGAGTATTTAGAATGGACGACTCCTGGCACGGTAGTATACCTGCAGGTAATGGAGTCACCCTCTCTAAAGGTGTCTTACAGACTAAAGGGGAGAGGGACACGCATAATTGACAGATCACTTGCTTAGGCAACTGAGTCAATCATGAGATGTCAAGTACCACACCAGATGTTGTTCTTGCAGTAGGTGCAATAAGTTGATATTAATCCAATCTTGGAGAAACAGTCGGAAGCAGTTTTAGAACATAAGTGGATGTTCTAGGGATATGATAACGGCAGTCTTCTTCGGTAGACAGTTATCATTCCAGGCTTCCAAGGTGACCTGGATGGCAGAGTGGCTGTCAGAGTTATAGTTTTTCCTCTAACGAGGGGCAGTATTTTGGACAGGTGGTCCAGGTGGAAACTGAGGGAAGGTATGGCGCAGGATACTGATTAAGTTCAGTTGACGATACAGTCTAAGAAGTTTGGATTTGGAGTTCACTTATGAGCTAGGTCCCATCAGACATCCAGACGTTCTAAGACAGGTATTGCTCATTTCGGGAGATAGTTTTCTCTGCGAACATGAGATATAGAGAGACATAGAAAGAAACATCAAAGCGGATCCACTCACTGAGGCTATTCCTCGAACGCAATAGTTTCGCAAACGAGCTTTGTGAGACTGACTAGTAGAGGAGTTGGGTGTTCGGTATCACACGGGCTGTGAGTATGCGACATCGCAATAATTAGCCTTAAGTGCAAGTGGGAGATTGTTGGAGATAGTGCCCTCAGAGTCAATTATTGGATCACAGGCACGTGATTGCAATGATTGAGGGGAGGACCTATCCCGCTAGGACAGTCTTACTCGAGATGATAGTATGCTATCTGGTTTATCTTTATCATCGTGTACTGCTTTAGGTGACCTTACGAGTCGCTATTACACGTTGATAGAGCCCCTAGGATTCTTGCTTGACCACCAGCAGTATGAGGGCGATCATATAAGTGGGAGCTGGGGGTCTATAAGCACATCCTTAAATGGTCCCTAGTCGTGGGAGTTTCGAGACAGGGCATCGATTCTCCAGAGTAGACTAGTGTATACAGTCGAGACCCCGACGAGGGGCGGTGGCCGGTCTCACAAGCCACTGGTGTCAGTTGGTTCACCTAAGATGTATACAGGTGCTCATTGGGTTATGAGTACACCGGACAGGACTCGCCGGGAACCTGCTAGTTGGGATATACCAGACGTCAGATAGCAGTTCCCAGGTGACATGTGTACAGGTTAGTTCATCGACCTGGGATCGTCATTTGTCTCGTGTGAGTTCCCACTGTACTTTGATTACTACCCTACCACGGCTCAAAGGAGTCGTGCAAACAGGTTTTAGTTGGGTACAGTCCCGAGCCACATGGAGACAGTGAGCGGATCTGCAGGGGTTCGTCTCTCCCGGTATTGGGGGTGAGGTCGTGCTGTGTCTAGGAGAGCCAGAACATGAAAAGTCCTTGGCCAAGGCAGGAGATTTGCTGGTAGGTATTCCAGTAGTATCTCAGGGTGTTCTGGGCTACACTCCGACACGACTTGTACCGCTTTTGGGGGTCTGACTTTTACCAACCTCCTAGGCCCGCCATGCGATACTCATAGACGAACGGACCGGACTGTACGGATATTGTCACTGACAGGCTCAGTAGGGTGTCAGGATGAGTTCACTCATCGACGTCCCTTTTGGTCAATAGCTGGTGGCCCGTCACGTATGGCTTATACCTCTGACGTGCTAGTGGTTAAATCCACAGCCATAGTATTGACGAGTCTTTAGAGTCCACCACACAGACAGTTACTCAAGTTTCGGGCGAAACGCTGTAGAGGCCGTATGGAGATATGGCAGGGTTCGATCAGATACGTGCGGTATTGCACGGATCATGATCGGACGGTTTTTACTAGCCGGCTTTGGCTTAAGCCGGATTCTAGTATTTAATAGTGTAGTTTTGTCTCTTTGCATTTGTGTTCAGTGGGAATACAAATGCGGGCATGTATTTGCAGTAGTGGGGTTTTCCTGTAATTTATTACGGGAACAGTTTTCTGAAGTTGCCAGTTTGCATTCCGTTCCGGCCGGTTTTCTTTCATTCCTTCTCGGCCGGGCTTTGTGATGGAGGGTGTTAATTGCAAGTTCGCAATTAACATTATGTGAGGGGTTTCTTTGCATAAGTGTGGCTTCATAATCATGAGATGCCTTTCTTGTCCCTTTCTTAGCTTTTCATGTGATGGTTTTGTGATGATGAGATTAGATGAGGATTTGATTTGGATTGGAATTGATGTGAACCTTTTTTGTTGATTTATCATTTCTTTTTCACTTGATAATTCTTGGAGAATTATTTTTTCTCTCTCCAATCTCATTCTTGCATAAGGGGGCCGGCCACTTTAGTTCAAGGGAGAGGATCATTTTCTTTTTGAGTGAGAAAAATACTTCATATTTTTTTCCATGCTACCAAGTTCATAAGCACATTTTCTTGAGTTGCTTTTCTTCTCCTCCTCACATCCTTCCATCAAGGCAACTTCAAGAACCCCAAAGAGATAATCTACTACACTATTCTATAGCAAGCCTTGGACGCGTCGGCTAGCCAACTTCGCGCCCGAGTTGCCTCGGTCAAGAGGCGGGAGCCCGTAAAAGATTCCGGCTACGTGGTGCCCCTTTCCGACGAGCGAGGAGGTGACGGAGATTCCGCGGGAGATCGGAGTGGAGACGAAGACCGAAGGACACGGATCGCTTGGTATTGCATCTCTACTCTTTTCCTTTTTGCTAGCTAGCTAGGTTAATGGCCCGATCCGGGTAAAAAGTCCGCGGCGGTGCCGTTTTGCAAAGTTCGCAAAGTTTTTGTTTTCCGCGTTTCCGGCGTCGGGTCGACGGCCGGGGCGCCCCCGCGGGCTTACATCTCTGATGTCAAACACCAATGGATATGGGATCATCCATCGCCCATCTGTATGGGTCAAGAAGGTATACGCTAGTCTACTCTGGTATATCGATGCCCCGTCTCGATACACCCACGACTAGGGACTTTCAAGGATGTACTTATGGACTACCATGTCCCCACTAGTATGATCCGCATCATAGTCCAGGTGGTTAAGTACAGATCCTAAGGGCTTTACCAACATGTAACAGAGAGACAATCAGTGTACACGTTAAGGTAAAGATCAACCAGATAGCATACTATCATGTCGAGTAAGAAAGTCCTCCCTATATATGTCCCAGCATCCACTACAATATACATCCAATGTACAGTAATGGCCTCTAGGGCATACATATAACTAACAATTTAACTTTAGGGTTTGCCATTTTTATTCTTGGATTAAACATTTAGTTTTAAATGTTTAATTTTAATGTAATGGAAAGTGTGAGTGCAAGTCTTGGCTTAGGGCATTCATTTTGACTTGAGGGTTTTTGTTTTGGTTAGGATATTTTGTGAGTGAGATATTATTGTGAGTAGAGGCAGATCTTTTTTTGGCTAGGTTTTTCTTTAGTTGCTAATTCTCAAAAAAATATAACACTCACAAACACTTGGCCAAAACAACTCAAGAAAACAACAGATACATTTCTTCACTAATTTTTTCTTTGTGCCAAATCTTAAGCTCACACTTCTTCCCCAATGGCTTATTCTTCAACCTCCACCCATTCCATCTCATGAGTTGAGAATCCTTGGGTGTTTTGAGACAAAGTATTCACACACTCTCTCTACTTCATCTTGGACATCTAGGCTAGCAAACTGGATGCCCGAGTTGCTTCGGTTTTAAAGCGGGAGCCCGTATTACTAATCCTCGACGTGGATCGTCTTCGACAAGGGAGACCGGAGAACGAACTTGTTCAAGGCAGCCGCGACGAGATAAAGAAAGAGATTGAAGACCGAAGGACATGGATCGATCGGTATAATCTCTTAAACTCCAATATTTAGAAGTAGTATAGGGTTAATGGTACGATCCGTCGATTAGGGTTCCATTAGCGCCAGTTTTCTAAAGTTTTTTTTCCGCGTTTGGCCACGAATTGATGGCCGGGGCACTGGCGTAGCCTTATAGAGGCTGTACCCAAAAACCACCGTTTTGCACGCTCTCTTGAACGTGGTAAGGTAAAAATCAAAGCATAGTGGGAATCACACAAGACTCTCTGACGATCTCGGGTCTACAGACTAAGCTGTACCAGTGTCATCAGAGAACTGCTATCTAACGTTAGGTATAATACCATCTAGGAGTTCTCAGCGTGTCCTGTTCAGTGAACCCAATCTCCACTGAGCACCCGTATACCATCTTTGATGTCAAACACCAATGGATATGGGATCATCCATCGCCCATCAAATGGGTCAAGAAGCGTATACGCTAGTCTACTCTGGAATATCGATGCCCCGTCTCGATACACCCTCGATTAGGAACAATTAATTGATAATGAATGAGCGATATTGAAATGCAGTTTTCTATGATGAACACAACCTAGAGTCCCTAGTTACTTCACTAGATTCTTAGTCTGAAGCTAGAGCCATGAGCTACATCCCTCGGGTGGATCATCTTCGACGGAGGAAGACCGGTGGCCAAGCTCATTCAAGGAGTCCTCATGGAGCTAAGGAAGATGGTAGAAAACCGAAGGGCATGGTTCATTCGGTATACAACTTCTAACCTTGTAGCCATTCTATCTTTGTAGTTTGTTTAGGTTTATGGTTCGATTCTAGGACGGGTTTTTAGCGCCAAGTTTTTTAAACACCAAATTTTTTTCTGCACCAGTCACGGTAGATGGCCAGGGTGCTAGCAAACCCCAACAAGAAGAAACCCTGTCTTAAGTATCTAAAGATATGGGGTTGTCCTTCTTTTTTCAAAAAAATTCATCCGAACAAACGCGATGCACGTTCAGTATTGTGTAAGTTTGTTGGATACCCCAAGAATTCTACAATGTACCATTTCTATTACACTGAGGAATAAAAGGTCTTTGTTTCTCATTATGCCCGCTTCATGGAAACTCAATTTCTTGAAAAAGAGATAAGTGGGAGCACAATATGTTGGCTATAGTGCCCTCAAGTCAATTATTGGATCACAGGCACGTTAATGCAATGATTAAGGGAGGACCTATACCGGTAGAACAGTCTTACTCGAGATGATAGTATGCCATCTGGTTTGTCTTTATCATCGTGTACATGCTTTAGGTGACATTACAGATCACTATTACATGTTGATAGAGCCCATAGGATTCTTACTTGACCACCAGCAGTATGATGGCGATCATATACGTGAGAGTTGGGTAGTATATAAACAGATCCTTAAAGTGTCCCTAGTCGTAGGAGTTTCGAGATTGGGCATCGATACTCCATGAGTAGACTAGTGTATACGGATCAAAACCCCGACGAAGGGCAGTGGCTGGTTTCGCAAGCCATTGGTGTTAGTTGGTTCACCTAATATAGTATACAGGTGCTCATTGGGTTATGAGTATACCGGACGGACTCGCAGGGGCACTGCTGATTGGTACTATACCTATCGTCAGGAGCAGTTCCCAGGTGACATGAGTACAGCTTAGTCCGTTGACTTGACACTGCTACTTTGCCTCAAGTGTGTTCCCACTGTTCTTTGATTGCTACCCAACCATGGCTCAAAGAAGTCGTGCAAACAGGTGGTAGTTGGGTGCAGTCCCGAAGCACTTGGAGGTAGTTGCGGTTAGATAGGATTCGTCTCTCCCGATATTGGGGGTTGATATCGCGCTGTGTTTAGGAGAGCTATTACACAAAGTCCTTGGCCAAAGCAAGTGAGATTTACTGGTAGGTATTCCAGTAGTTTCTCAAGGTGTTCTGGGATACACTCCGACACGACTTATACCGCTATTGGGGGTCTGGCGTTTACCATCCCCCTAGGCCCGATATGCGATACTCATAGACGAACAAACCGGACTGTATGGGGATTGTCACAGATAGGCTCAGTAGGGTTTCAGGATGAGTTCGCTCATCAGCCTCCCTTTTGGTCAATACATGGGTAGCCGTTACGTACAGCTAGTACCACTGACGTGCTTGTGGTTAAACCCACTGCCAGCGTATTGACGAGTCTTTAGAGTCCCCCACAGAAAGTTTTCCTAAGTTCGGGCAAAACGTTGTAGAGGCTGTATGGTTTTATGGAAGGGTTCGATCATATACTTGCACTTGTGCACGGATCATGATCGGACGGATCATACTAGTGGGCTTTGGTTTAAGCCGGATCCTAGTATTAGATTTGTTGGATTATTTTTCGTCTCATTGCATTCGTATTCAGTCGGAATGCGGATGCAGGTATATATATACAGATGAGGGGTATTCTTGTGATCCGTCACGAATTTACTTTAGTTGATGCCATATATTTTTATTGGAGTAAACATTTTGGTTTAAATGTTTAATTGAGTGGAAATTGTGAGTGATAGACTTAATCAAGAGCATTAAATGTGGCATGTGCTTTGTTGATGACTCATAGTGTTATTTTTGGTGCCATATCTAATCTCTTGATTGATTATTGTGTGGGATTGATGTATGAGGAGAGAGAGGGAAGACACTTAAGAGTGGGGCTTCGTCTTGTGATATTAAGAGAGCTCTCACAATTTATCCCACAACAATAAGCAAGCTCTCCTTCTCCTTCACTAGCTTTCTTCTTGTGCTCACAACTTCCATCAATGGCTTCTTCTTCAACCTCCATCCATACTATCTCATGTGTTGAGAATCCATGGATGTACTGAGACAAAGTTATCACACACATTCTCTACTTCACCTTGGACATGTCGGCTAGAAAACATCATGTTCGAGTTTCTTCGGTTTTGAAGCGGGAGCTCGTAAAAAGATTCCTTGATGTGGTGCCACTTCGACGAGCGAGATCGGAGATGCCGCGAGGAGCTAGGGATGGTGGCTAAAGACCGAAGGATACGGATCGATCGCTATAGCCATTCTAACTTCTTGTAGTTAGCTAGTTTAGTGTTAATGGTACGATCCGGGTATAAGTCTACGTTAGCGCCAGTTTAGAAAAGTTTTTTGTTCCACGTTTGGCCTCGGATTGACGGCCGAGGCGCTACCGTAAACTTACATGGTATCAGAGCTACGACATTAACC
Source organism: Agapanthus africanus (assembly GCA_030015575.1). Classification (NCBI taxonomy): domain Eukaryota; kingdom Viridiplantae; phylum Streptophyta; class Magnoliopsida; order Asparagales; family Amaryllidaceae; genus Agapanthus; species Agapanthus africanus. Next base: position 299,808,257 of record CM057343.1, on the reverse strand, counting down.
CCTTACTAGCTTGTTCTAATATGTTAAAACATCGATCGATGGAATTTTCAAAAACCGCAACTCCAATTTTCAAGTTTCTGCCGAATTTTTAAAGTTGTCGTAAAATCATTTTCAGTATATAAGAAAATCGTGCAGGCTTTTTTAAGACACTGGAAGAAATTTGAGAGCACGATCTTACCATAAGACCGTGGAACCGCGGCCAAACCATCATGTTTGCCGCGGTTGCGCGGCGGATTGGTGGGTACAGTGCACCATTTTTCTTCTGCGTGTCTTTCATATGAAATTATGGTTTCTGGCATATTTTGTTTTGGCCCAGATTTGTTTGAGTGCTGGTTTTGCACTTGGGGACATTTTGGGATGTTTTGTCGATCAAAATTTTAAATACGTTAGTTCACAGTACTTACATTACTTTCTGCGACCGTGAATGTCATTCTAGCGGTATAACTCGTCTAATTGCTATATGTCCTTTTAGACGAGTTTGCGAACATGACATTCACGTTAATGTTCTGTGTTGTGCTGTGATGTTGCGGTTTTGTCGTGGTGGATAGCTTGTGTGCAATGTTAGTACAGTTTAGTTTTATTTATACATTTGATATTGAAGGGCGAGCGTCCGACATGTGGACTGTCGTCACTGCCTGTTTGTATATTATTCTTTTTGGGCACGACCGGGTTGAGGTCGATGTCACCGTTGTACATATTTTCTTTTTTTGTACTAGGATTACCATGTTAGTTATGTATATGCCCTAGAGGCCATTGTTGAATATATGATGTATATTATAATGGATGCTTGGTTATATATAGAGAAGACTTTCTTGCTCGTCATGATAGTATGCTATTTGGTTTCACTTTATCTTAACATGTTGACTTGTATTGGTTTACTGTTTTACTCTCAAATGTTGATAAAGCCCTTAGGATATGTACTCGACTACTGGGACTATGATGAGATCATACTAGTGAGGCCGCGGTAGTCGATGAGTACATCCTATAACTGTTCCTAGTCGAGGGTATATCGAGACAGGGCATCGATACACCAGAGTAGACTAGCGTATACGCATCTTGACCCATATGATGGGCGATGGATGATCCTATATCCATCGGTGTTAGACATCAGAGATGGTGTACGGGTGCTCAGTGGAGACTGGGTACACTGGACGGACTCGCCGAGAACTCCCAGATGGTGATATACCACACGTCAGATGGCAGTTCTCCGGTGACACTGGTACAGGGTAGTCTGTAGACCCGAGATCGTCATAGAGTCTTGTGTGATTCCCACTGTGCTTTGATTTCCACCTTACCACGTCCAAGAGGGCGTGCAAAACGGTGGCTTTTGGGTACAGTCCCGAATCACATGGAGGCAATGAGCGATAGGAGGGGATTCGTCTCTCCCGGTATAGGGAGTTGATGTTGTGCTGTGTTCGATTGGCTATAACTGGAAGTCCCTGGCCAGGGCTGATATAGAGATTTACTGGTAAGTGTTACTAGTAGTTTCTCGACCCGTTATGAGCCATACATCGACACGACTTATCGGTTACTGGGGTCTGACGTATACCACCCCTAGACTTGATATGCGACATATCAGACGAACAGACCGGACTGTACGGGAGTGTTACTGATTGGATTCACAGGAGAACGCACAGGCTAGCTTGTTGATCTTCTGATCGCTCAATACCTGGGTGGCTGTTACGTTTAGCTGACCGCTTGCAGCTTGTGGGTGTTTGATATGATCATCACCTGCTACCGGCGTATTGACGATTCTTTAGAGTCCTACACAAAGGTTTCTTGGCTCAGGCGAAACGGAGTAGTGGCACATATGTGATATGCACAGGAACGAGAATAATGCGATATGGGATACCGTATTATATTCTCGCGATATTTAGAAATGAACCGGGACATCGGATCAAGTGTTGATTCGATGAATCGGTACATGATATATTAGTCGGTGATATTCGATATAGCCGGATCGTCGGATCAAGTGTTGATTCGATGATTTAATGTATAATAATATATATGATATATTATTACATTATCTAATATTGGCTCGCTTTATTATTTCATTTTCTCATTGGATGATACATTGATATATATGCGATATATGTTAATTGTATTATTTTCCTTTGTTGCAAATATATAATATATATGTGATATATATTATTGTGACATGATATGATTAATTGTTAAACATGTTTAAGGATGATTAATTGAGGTTAGGGTTTGATTAGGGTTAGTTGCTTCATGCACCTTCTAGAAGCAACTTCTTTTGTCAAGGTTAAGATATTTTGTGATGACACATTCTTAACCCAACCAAACCCTAACTCTAGTTTATTCTCTACACAATCTTATCCACTCATCCTTGACCATGGTTAATATATCAATCATATAGCTTTGTTTTCTATTCATCACAAAAGGATTAATCATTATCTATTTCCATTATCATCTTCTTCTCTCTTGAAGAAAGCTTGCTAGTTTTTCTTTATGTGATGAAATAATATGAGAAAATGATTTAAAAAGAAAGCAAAAATACTACTCTCTCATCCTCATCTCATCTAGCCCATGAGATTAGTGTGTTCATCTCTTTAGAGTGAGAAAGCTTGAGTCGTTGCAACTTCGAGGTAGATCATCAGAGATTTGGAATACTTCGAACTAGCATGGATCGTTCGAGTCGTGGAGCCCCTCATGAGTCCGGGAGATCGTGGATCGCGGCAAAGGGACATCTACTCGGAGCTTGTGAAGTGAAGGAGCGGACTACAAAGGTTGTAATCCCTCACACTTAGATAAAAGTTATCTTCTTGCATGTTAAACCCTAATAATCTAGCAAAGATCCCGGCTTTGTGTTGTTCGGCACGTCTAAATTTTTATCCGGGCATGTTTGATGCCTTTTGAACCTTCACAAGAGTGCCTAGGAACCCTACCGTGGTATCAGAGCCTAGCTAGAGCATTAGGCGATATGTTTACGAAGTTAAAACTCCGATCGAACCCGAAACGACAAAATTGGACCCCTCTCTGGAAATTTTTTAAATTTTGGGATTTTTCTGAATTAAAAATATGTAAAAAAATCAGCAGGGAATTCTAAGAATTACCATAAAACCCGAGCCCCTAATTCGACTAAACGGCGGCGGAACCGCGGCGCAAGGCATTGCTTGCGCGGCGGTTCCTGTTGGGGATAGTGCCCTCAGAGTCAATTATTAGGTCACAGGTACGTGATTGTAATGATTGAGGGAGGACCTATCCCGGTAGGACAGTCTTACTCGAGATGATAGTATGCTATCTGGTTTACCTTTATCATCGTGTACTGTTTTAAGTGACCTGACACGTCGCTATTACACGTTGATAGAACCCCTAGGATTCTTGCTTGACCACCAGCAGTATGAGGGCGATCATATAAGTGGGAGCTGGGGGTCTATAAGCATATCCTTAAAAGGTCCCTAGTCGTGGGAGTTTCGAGACTGGGCATCGATACTCCATTAGTAGACTAGTGTATACAGTCGAGACCCCGACGAGGGGCGGTGGCCGGTCTCACAAGCCACTGGTGTCAGTTGGATCACCTAAGATGTATACAGGTGCTCATTGGGTTATGAGTACACCGGACTGGACTCGCCGGGAACATGCTAGTTGGTCATATACCAGACGTCAGATGGCAGTTCCCTGGTGACATGTGTGCAGGTTAGTTCATCGACCTGGGGATCGTCATTTGTCTCGTGTGAGTTCCCACTGTACTTTGATTACTACCCTACCACGGCTCAAAGGAGTCGTGCAAACAGGTTTTAGTTGGGTACAGTCCCGAGCCACATGGAGGCAGTGAGCGTATCTTCAGGGGTTCGTCTCTCCCGGTATTGGGGGTGAGGTCGTGCTGTGTCTAGGAGAGCCATTACACAAAGTCCTTGGCCAAGGCAAGGAGATTTACTGGTAGGTATTCCAGTAGTATCTCAGGGTGTTCTGGGCTACACTCCGACACGACTTGTACCGCTTTTGGGGGTCTGACTTTTACCAACCCCCTAGGCCCGCCATGCGATACTCATAGACGAACGGACCGGACTGCACGGATATTGTCACTGACAGGCTCAGTAGGGTTGTCAGGCTGAGTTCACTCACAGACATCCCTTTTAGTCAATACCTGGTAGCCCGTTACGTATTGGCTTATACCTCTGACGTGCTAGTGGTTAAATCCACAACCAAGGTGTTGACGAGTCTTTAGAGTCCCCCACATTCAGTTACTCAGCTTTCGGGCGAAAGGTTGTAGAGGCCGTATGGAGATATGGCAAGGTCCGATCAGATACGTGCGGTATTGCACGGATCAGGATCGGACAGTTTGTACTATAGGCCGTATGGTTATATGGCAGGGTTCGATCAGATACGTGCGGTATTGCACGGATCAGGATCGAACAGATTTTACTAGCCGGCTTTGGTATAAGCCGGATCTTAGTATAGTACAGTGTAGACTTTGTCTCATTGCATTTGTATTTCGGTCGAAATACAGATGCGGGTGTGTATGCACAGTATCGGGGTTTTCCTGTAATTTATTACGGGACCAGTTTTCTGGAGTTGCCAGTTTGCTTTCCGTTTCGGCCAATTTCCATTGTTCCGTTCATTGGCCGAAGATTGGTGGAGGAGGGCTTATTTGCATTGTTGCAAATAAGTATTTGTGGAGGGGGCTTTTGCTTTTTGTTGCATCATGATAGCCATTCTTTGACCTTGACTTTTGTTTTCATGATGGATGTTGATGATGGTAGGTTTGAGTGTTGGACTTTGTGGGGTTATGATGGTGGAGTTGTGTGTGGTTTTGCTTATGATCATTTTCTTTCATGATTCCCTTTTTTGCATGATAGACTCCTCTCTCTCTCTCTTGTATCATATGAGTGTTGCTCCCTTTTTTTGGAGACAATCATCTCATTCTCTCCATTCCCACCTACCACCATCATACATGGGCCGGCCACTTGAGGGTGGGGGTTTGATTGATTCTTTTGGTGTGGCATTTTTTGGTTCATATTGTGCAAAGAAAAGAGCTCTCTTGTTCCTCTCCAAAAATCCTCTCTCTTCCTCCACCAAAATGGCAAAGCTCCAAAACCCCAAATGAGACTTCTTCTCTAGATATTCTACAACGAATCTTGGGCACGTCGAGTAGCCGGCTTCGTGCCCGAGTTGCCTCGGCATTGAGGTGGGAGCCCGTAAACGATGTAGGCAACGTGGTGCACTTCCGGCGACGAGGAGGAGACGGACGGAGATCCCGCGAGGAGATCGGATTGGAGATGAAGACCGGAGGACTTGGATCGTCGGTATATCTCTTTCCCATCTTCTAGTTTGCTTAGACTTGTTAATGGTAACGATCCGGGTGATAGTGCGCGGTGGTGCCGGTTTGCTAAGTCCGTAAATTTTAAGTTATTCACCGCTTCCGCATTCCGGCGTCGGATTGACGGCCGGGGCGCCGCCGTGCACTTACAGTTCCGCGGCGGAACAGTCGATTTGTGACACGTGGATTTTATGGTAATGTCCGTAGGTACTTGTTGATACTTCTGGATATTTTTAACAGTGATTCTAGTATTGTTTAAATCTGGGGTTTATTTTGTAATAGTAGATTCGATCGGAAGATTTAAGTTCGTATTTCTTTCCGGATATTTAGAAACTGTTAAACTATTTGAACGGATATCATTAACTAACTGTTTCCCGGTACGGCAAACTTTCAAGTGTTGAAATTTTTTTCGGGTTTAAATCTTTCGGAAAAATTGTACAAGTTAAGCGGTGGACCCTCTGGAAGACAACAAACCTTAACTCGATTATGTGACCGTCTTGAACTGCCTTTTGAACCTTCGGGTTTGGGGCAGTACGGCGTGCCACATGTGAGGCGTTGGCTTGACCCTTCTACGGCTGGATCACCGGCACTGTGACATATTATGGGATTATTTGAACTCCGCTCAAGAGTTGAGCACTTTGGGAAGTTTTGGGTGTTTGATTATCTGTTCGAAAAGTTTAATACTGTCTATTTATCTGGAATGTGATACAATGTGTGGAATTCATAGAGTTAGGCATGAAATGCGAAGTATGTGATATTTCGGATTTACGATGTCTAAAGTGATTGTGGATTCCAAATATTGTAGTTTTACACTTTCTTTTCTGTGACCGTAAGTGTAATATGTGATATCGCCGGTTTCGTTGCTATATGTCAACGACAATTGGGATGCGCATATTTACTTACGTTGATGATATGAGATATTATGTGTTGCTGTGATATGTTATATTGGATCGTCGCGTTCTGAATAGCCGGGGGTTTTATGTGAGATGAGGGTTTTTATTTTCATTCATGTAAAATTCATTTGTAATGTAATATTCTTTTATTTGGGGCACTTCCAGGTTGCGGTTGATGTCACCAGTGTATATTATTTACTTTTCCGCATTAGATAGACCCAAGGTGGGGAGCACAAGTAACCGGGTTCTAGGGTCCAGTGGGAGGCCATCTCGAGGAGTCGAGACCGGGTCTCCTAACCCTAGAATTGGCAGTGTTACTTGCCGCTCTCGTAGGGGTCTTGGGATGTGGGTTTGGCTATTCGTCACGACCGTGGAATCCGTGTTTTATACAGGCTCGTATTAAAAACACGGGCGTCCTAGTATATCCAATATTTCATATATGTTCTTCTGCTGCAATGTTCTGTGATGAGATCATATTACTGCCTGAGACGAATGCTTATACTATATATATATGTTGATATATAAATATTACTGCTTTCGTTTCTTCTGTGATACTTAGGAAGCATAAGCTGATGGGATTTTTATTAATGAGATTAATAAAAGAAAAGAAACCTAAAGATGTTGTAGAATCAAAAACTTTATAAAAGGTGGTAGCTACAGTTTTGTTTTGCACAGCGATATATATGATATATCCTGCACCTTATTCGATGGGGAAAGGGCCGACGATCCCTTCACCGGGAGTGACCCCTTTAGCAAAACTGGCAGATGCTACAAAACGCGGTTTGTCTTTTGATTGCTTTTAGTGTTTTGGTTTGCACAGCGGTATATATGATATATCCTGCACCTTATTCGATGAGGAAAGGGCCGACGATCCCTTCACCGGGAGTGATCCCTTTAGCGAAACTAAGAAAAGCCTCAAAAACACTCCTTTTCAAAACTTCACTCGATTCTACAACGATATCAAGTTCATTACGCTCAGGGTTTTCTGAAAAACCTGCGTAGCCCTCCGTCATTTCAGATAAAGACTAGTTAGTATTCGTGCTACGTTTGTTGACTATGTTAAGGCGTAGTGTGCGGTAGCTAATTAGTAGTTATCTGCTAAAACATGAGATGTGATTGGATTAGGGTAGTTGTGCGACTTTGTTGACTATGTTAAGGGTCGTGCAGGTGGATTTAATTCAATCGGGAAATGACGGGTTGAACTTGGCTAGCAATTATGATTTGTTGACTATGTTAAGGTCATAAATTGCTAGGGGTAAAAATATTATCGGGAATTTCAAGTGTTGAAATTTGCAATGAGATTGCATACCTCCTATAAGATAGTTGGATCCCGATACCCACTGCGAGTAAGTGTTACTCCTGGGAGAGTTTTACACAGGACAATTAGTTATTCAAGTAGGTGTCTAGAAAAGTGTTGACGGGGTTACGCCTCTGGGAAAACGAGGTTTACTTTAATTAGGTCCGTGCGACAGCACGGGGAACCTCCCTCAAAGTACCGACACTGATCTGGCTGAAAGATTGACGAAATTGTAGGGTGTAATTAATCCCGGCTAATCTTACCTTTTAGGGTTTTAAGGTAGATTTGATAAAAACAGTGGGAGACATCCTGATTAGATAAGATAATAACCAATCTAATCTTGCAAGAGCATACGCTAAAGTGTTTTCTTCTCTCTCTCTCCAGGTAGCGACCATGTCATGCCATAATCAAGATAATAATATGGATGTATTGACTGAACCCAATTATTGTACTGAGCTAGGGAATGTTGGACCCGTTCTTTCTTATAAGAGTTATAAGACTGAACAGGAAACAGGAGAATATCTGGATTCTCACGCCGCCCAAAAGAACATGCATGTTGATGCATCTTCTTCGGGTGTGTTAGTTATTGAAACTGTTTCTCAGTTCACCCTACGTCCTGGGTATTAGATACCGGATCAGGATCCCATATATGTAAACAGTTACATGGGCTACGTAAAGGTAGAGAACTGGGAAAAGGTGATCATTCCGTTCAAGTAGGGAACGGTGCAAGTATTGTAGCCAAAGCAGTTGGCGAATATCACCTTGTATTACCAAGTCGTAATACACTGATTCTAAATGAGTGCTATTATATACCGAACATGATGTGCAACATTATATCAGTTTCTTTATTGAGTAAAGAGGGATATAATTTTGTAGTGCAGGATAATGTTATGAACATATTCCTAAATCAAAAGTTGATTGCATCAGGCTCGTTACATAATGGCATATTCATTCTAAATCAGAATACAGTCCTGAATATACAAAACACACACAAGAGGAAAAGTTCAGATGTGAACGAATCCTACTTGTGGCATTGTAGACTTGGTCATATCAATGCGACACGACTGGCTAAGTTACATAAAGATGGTTATTTGAATTCGTTCGAATTATCATCTTATGATACTTGCCATTCATGTCTCAAAGGAAAAATGACCAAAGCTCCGTTTAGTGGACACGGAGAAAGAGTTACCGAACTCTTAGGACTGGTACATAGTGATGTATGCGGTCCCATGTCTACGCATGCCAGGAACGGTTCTTCCTACTTCATTACATTCACTGACGATCTCTCTAGATTCGGACATGTGTTCCTGATGAAACACAAGTCTGAAGCTTTTGAGAAATTCAGAGAATATAAGCACGAAGTAGAGAATCAAACAGGCAAAAGTATTAAGATTCTTCGATCTGATCGAGGAGGTGAATACTTAAGCAATGAGTTCTTAGATTATCTAAAAGAGAATGGGATTCTCTCTCAGCTTACTCCTCCTTATACACCACAGCACAACGGTGTATCGGAGCGGAGGAATCGCACCCTATTAGATATGGTGCGCTCTATGATGAGCGAGGCTGAGTTGCCATTTCCTTCTGGGGTTATGCGCTTGAAACAGCAGCATACCTATTGAATCAAGTTCCGTCTAAATCTGTGCCTACCACACCACATGAGATATGGAGTGGGAAGAAACCATATTTTAAAAGAGTTAAGATATGGGGTTGTCCGGCCTATGTCAAAAGACAAAATCCAGACAAACTTGAGGCACGGTCAGTTCTTTGCAAATTTGTGGGATATCCTAAGAATTCTCAAGGATATATTTTCTATCACGCTGAGGAACAAAAGGTGTTTATTTCTCAATATGCCACCTTTTTAGAAAAGGAATTTCTTGAAAAAGAGATTAGTGGCAAAGAGGTAGAGCTGGAAGAGGTTCCAGAAACACAAATTACAACTGAAGATTTAGTGGAACCAGAGGATTCAGTAGTACCCGACGAACCCCAGCCTCTCTGCCGATCTAGTAGGGTTTCTCGTCCACCTGAGAGATACTACGGTTTTCTCATTGATGGTGGAAGCGAAGATTGCATCATGGATGATGATGACCCGACTAGTTTCGAGCAGGCCATCACGAGTGGTGACTCTGTGAAATGGCTGGATGCAATGCGATCTGAGATGGAATCCATGTACACCAATAAAGTATGGATTTTGGAAAATGCTCCTGAAGGGGTAAAACCCATTGGGAGCAAGTGGATTTTTAAAAGGAAATTTGGTGTAGATGGAAAAGTTGAGACTTTCAAAGCTAGACTTGTAGCAAAGGGTATTCGTCAACGACCAGGTGTGGACTATGACGAAACCTTTTCTCCAGTGGCTATGCTTAAGTCCATCCGGATCTTACTTGCCATTGCTGCATACCATGACTACGAAATCTGGCAAATGGATGTTAAGACCGCCTTTCTAAACGGTGATTTAGAAGAGTGCGTGTACATGACTCAGCCAGAGGGCTTCGTAGATAGTGGGAGAAGCGGAAAGGTGTGCAAGCTGCTTAAATCCATTTATGGGTTAAAGCAAGCATCGCGGAGTTGGAACATCTGTTTTGATGTTGTAGTCAAAGAGTTTGACTTCATCAAAAATATAGATGAACCTTGTATCAATAAGAAGGTAGCAGAGGGTAAGGTTGTCTTCCTCGTATTGTACGTGGATGACATACTCTTGATAGGAAATGATATTCCTATGCTGCAATCAGTCAAGCTCTTCTTATCACAGAGATTCTCAATGAAAGATCTAGGTGATGCCTCCTGCATATTGGGAATCATGATCTATAGAGATAGATCTAAACGGATATTGGGATTGTCCCAATCCAGGTACATTGACACCATACTAAAGAGGTTTAGTATGGAAGAATCCAAGCGTGGGAACCAACCCACGATCTCTGGATTCACTCTCTCCAAAGAGATGTCTCCCAAGACTGATTTGGAGAGAGCTCGCATGCAAGGGATACCCTATGCTTCGGCAGTAGGCTCTATCATGTATGCGATGCTATGTACCAGACCCGATGTAGCATACTCACTAAGTGTAGTGAGTCGGTATCAAGCAGATCCTGGAGAGAGTCATTGGACAGCTGTGAAGAACATTCTCAAGTACTTACGAAGGACTAAGGAGATGTTCTTGGTGTATGGTAACGGAGAACTCCAGGTGGAGTCCTTTACCGATTCCAGCTTCCAAAGTGATAAGGACGACTCTAAGTCGCATTCGGGTTTTGTCTTTACCCTCAATGGAGGGGCGGTATGTTGGAAGAGTTCCAAACAGGATACCGTTGCAGACTCGACGATGGAGGCTGAATACATCGCTGCCAACGATGCTACCAAAGAGGCTGTCTGGATCAAGAAGTTCATTACTGAACTTGGAGTGGTTCCATCCATTGAGCATCCAATACCTCTGTATTGCGATAACAATGGAGCTGTGGCTTTGGCCAAGGAACCCAGATCCCATCAAAAGTCCAGACATATTCTGAGGCGGTATCACCTGATCAGGGAGATAGTTGATCGCCGGGAGATCGAGGTCAGAAGAGTAGATACGAAGGACAACACCGCGGATCCATTCACGAAGGCTATTCCCCAGATACAGTTTGAGAGATTATTCGGGATGCTAGGTATGAGATACTACAGCAGCTGGCCTTAGTGCAAGTGGGAGATTGTTAGTTATGTATATACCCTAGAGGCCATTGTTGTACATATGATGTATATTATAATGGATGCTTGGTTATATATAGAGAAGACTTTCTTGCTCGTCATGATAGTATGCTATTTGGTTTCACTTTATCTTAACATGTTGACTTGTATTGGTTTACTGTTTTACTCTCACATGTTGATAAAGCCCTTAGGATCTGTACTCGACTACTGGGACTATGATGAGATCATACTAGTGGGGCCGCGGTAGTCGATGAGTACATCCTATAACTGTTCCTAGTCGAGGGTATATCGAGACAGGGCATCGATACACCAGAGTAGACTAGCGTATACGCATCTTGACCCATATGATGGGGGATGGATGATCCCATATCCATCGGTGTTAGACATCAGAGATGGTGTACGGGTGCTCAGTGGAGACTGGGTACACTGGACGGACTCGCCGAGAACTCCCAGATGGTGATATACCACACGTCAGATGGCAGTTCTCTGGTGACACTGGTACAGGGTAGTCTGTAGACCCGAGATCGTCATAGAGTCTTGTGTGATTCCCACTGTGCTTTGATTTCCACCTTACCACGTCCAAGAGGGCGTGCAAAACGGTGGCTTTTGGGTACAGTCCCGAATCACATGGAGGCAATGAGCGATAGGAGGGGATTCGTCTCTCCCGGTATAGGGAGTTGATGTTGTGCTGTGTTTGATTGGCTATAACTAGAAGTCCCTGGCCAGGGCTGATATAGAGATTTACTGGTAAGTGTTACTAGTAGTTTCTCGACCCGTTATGAGCCATACATCGACACGACTTATCGGTTACTGGGGTCTGACGTATACCACCCCTAGACTTGATATGCGACATATCAGACGAACAGACCGGACTGTACGGGAGTGTTACTAATTGGATTCACAGGAGAACGCACAGGCTAGCTTGTTGATCTTCTGATCGCTCAATACCTGGGTGGCTGTTATGTTTAGCTGACCGCTTGCAGCTTGTGGGTGTTTGATATGATCATCACCTGCTACCGGCGTATTGACGATTCTTTAGAGTCCTACACAGAAGTTTCTTGGCTCAGGCGAAACGGAGTAGTGGCACATATGTGATATGCGCAGGAACGAGAATAATGCGATATGGGATACCGTATTATATTCTCGCGATATTTAGAAATGAACCGGGACATCGGATCAAGTGTTGATTCGATGAATCGGTACATGATATATTAGTCGGTGATATTCGATATAGCCGGATCGTCGGATCAAGTGTTGATTCGATGATTTAATGTATAATAATATATATGATATATTATTACATTATCTAATATTGGCTCGCTTTATTATTTCATTTTCTCATTGGATGATACATTGATATATATGCGATATATGTTAATTGTATTATTTTCCTTTGTTGCAAATATATAATATATATGTGATATATATTATTGTGACATGATATGATTAATTGTTAAACATGTTTAAGGATGATTAATTGAGGTTAGGGTTTGATTAGGGTTAGTTGCTTCATGCACCTTCTAGAAGCAACTTCTTTTGTCAAGGTTAAGATATTTTGTGATGACACATTCTTAACCCAACCAAACCCTAACTCTAGTTTATTCTCTAAACAATCTTATCCACTCATCCTTGACCATGGTTAATATATCAATCATATAGCTTTGTTTTCTATTCATCACAAAAGGATTAATCATTATCTATTTCCATTATCATCTTCTTCTCTCTTGAAGAAAGCTTGCTAGTTTTTCTTTATGTGATGAAATAATATGAGAAAATGATTTAAAAAGAAAGCAAAAATACTACTCTCTCATCCTCATCTCATCTAGCCCATGAGATTAGTGTGTTCATCTCTTTAGAGTGAGAAAGCTTGAGTCGTTGCAACTTCGAGGTAGATCATCGGAGATTTGGAATACTTCGAGCTAGCATGGATCGTTCGAGTCGTGGAGCCTCTCATGAGTCCGGGAGATCGTGGATCGCGGCAAAGGGACTTCTACTCGGAGCTTGTGAAGTGAAGGAACGGACTACAAAGGTTGTAATCCCTCACACTTAGATAAAAGTTATCTTCTTGCATGTTAAACCCTAATAATCTAGCAAAGATCCCGGCTTTGGGTTGTTCGGCACGTCTAAATTTTTATCCGGGCATGTTTGATGCCTTTTGAACCTTCACAAGAGTGCCTAGGAACCCTACATACCACACGGTGGAGTGCACGAATAGCCGGGTTCTAGAGGGCAACGGGCCCGCATCTCATGGCTTTGAGACGGAGGGGGCTTCACTCTAGAATTGGCGGGCTATTTGCCGCACTCGTAGGGGATATATGTTGACCCAAGGTGAGGTGCTCAAGTTACCGGATTCCGTGAAATGCTGGGTGGCCCATTCACTTTGATGAAGTGGGCTGCCTCGCTTTTGGTTTTGGCGGGTAACTTGCCGCGCCCATAGGGGTCTAGGTTTTCATTGCACAGGCTATCCACATGACCAGGGGAACGTCGGGTTTCAATTGCGGCTCAAAGGAAACCCGGGGCTTCTAGATTATCTGTATTGTTCTGTGACGCTTATTGCTTATCTGTGATGTTGCATTTATCATGCCTGGAGCGATTATTATATATTGATATATATAATAGTAGATGTTGTATATATTTTACACCCGTACTAGTCCAGTCCCCGCTCTGTCATTAGTTAAGTAACCTAATAGGTGATGACGGCACCCAGTGGCGAATGCGGATGGCATATACCTACATTATATTTTCGTTCTTTTCTGGTGTGATTAATTGATGGGACTGCATTGATTCGGATCAATGCAAGAAAAACAAACCTATTCGATGTTGTTGGAACAATTTTAAAAAGTTGTTATTACAAGGACGTTTTCTCTTTTTTTTTTGCACAGAGGTATTCGGTTATGAATATCCAGCACCTCATTCGATAAGGCAAGGGCCGAGATCCCTTCATCGGAAGCGACCCCTTCAACAGAGGTTTGCGTCAGGGTAATAACTTCACTATAGTCGATTACTTTTTGCTTTGCATTGCGGTATCCAGTTGGAATATCCTGCACCTCATTCTATGGGGGAAAAGCCGAGATCCTTTCACCGGGAGTGACCTCTTTAGCAAAGGTTTTCGCTACTATATATTTATAAAAATCTATGCAGTTCCTTCAACGATATCAAGTTCATTACGTTAAAGGCTTTTCGCCAAAAACCAGTCGTAACCCTCCGTCATTTCTTATAGGTATTACTTAGTATTCGTGTTGTGTATGTTGACCTCTGTCAAGGCACAGTGCGTGGTAGCTGGGAAATGCTTGTTTGTTGCATAGATATGCGATTATTTAGGACAGTCGCACGGTCATTTTGACCTATGTCAAGGGCACGTGCGGGTGGGTCTAAGTTAATCAAGGACAATGTCGGGTTGAACTTGACTTGTGACTTATGATATGTTGACCTCTGTTGTCACGCCCCTCATCCCGGTATATGGCGAAGAGGACGGGACTGGTCCGCTACTTATTTACTCAGAAGTAAATACGCTAAGCGTAACAAAGCAATATAAAAGAAAATATATACAAGAGGCAAGGTATAATAAAACAGCTACTTTATTTATTAACATTCTTTTGTACAATGCATGAAAAGGAAATATAACTGAAATAAAAGCGATGCCTAAACAATGGCATAACAGGAAATGAAAAGTACCGAATTGAAAATGTACAATGTCTAGAGCTCAGGGTCTTCGCTGTACTGATCCGAGTCTTCTGTAGTTGGCTCGATCTCTGACGGGTCCAAATCACCTGACGACATTCAAAGAAGAAAGAAATAGAATGTCGTCAGCAAACAAGTCGCTCGGTAAGTCCCAAAGATAAGAGAAGAAATAGAATAGACAGAGAGTAAGAGAGAGAGAGAGAGTAGCTTTTACAGTTGTATTATATTGTTATATTGTTGTATTTAGTGTTAACGCTGTTGTTTGTAGCTTGGTACAGAAGATGCCAGTGTATACGAGAGGAGTCTCACTTGCCCCGGAGACTAAGGCATCAGGAACTTAAGGAACCATTTATGCCACGGTACAACAACAATTGGATTCATGTTAGGTATCTTAATCCTACCGTCTCCTGCCACTTTTAACACCCTCCGTACCAATCTACCCCTTAAACCCCACAGTATTTTGTTTGTTTTGTTTGTCTTGTAAATTTTTTTGATTGTATAATTGGTTGACTAACCAAAACCATGATATCAGTAAACGGATGTAAGCGTAGAATCATCTAAATGGAATATCTGGATAATCATGTAAATGGATGTATATCCATGGTTCGGTTCAGTCAAGTTGTATAGATTGATAATTGGATTCATGGATTCATGTTGAATTGTAATATTGAAGATTGTAGATTGTAGATTGTAGACTGTAGATTGTAGATTGTAGATTGTACTTGAATCATATTCAAGTCAGATTATAATGAGACTTAAACTGAGTCTGACAATTAGCAAAGTAACTTGAAGTCCTGAATGTTTTTATTAATTTATCTACCTTAGATAGGCAAGCATCCACTTCTCCGACTCCCTAAGGCTCAAGAGATTGGTCCCGCTTAAACCTATGTTTATTAGGGTCCTTAGAGTAATTTATAGAACTTGAGGGGCTTTTATGTAAAAATAATTTTATATATTTTTCAAAATACACCTCAAGTATTTATTATTCGTCTTTAGAGTTGTAATGAAGGTAGATTTTATATTGAGATATTTCTAGTGGAAATATCCTAATTTCAGAAATAAAGGTATTTATTTATAATATAGATTTGTGTGGAATTCATGGTATTTTAGTGTAAACTTGATTCTTGTGATTTTTAGAAAAAAAGGTGGAATATTTATATCATAACAAAATAAGTATTTTAATGATAAATATACATATATTTATATAAAAATAATTTTAATAAATATTTTATATTCTAAAAATCTCATTTTTGTAAGATGTCGTATTTTAAACCTTTCGAGACCGAATTCTCCTTGCAGAGGTCTGAATCTCGCACTACTAAACCCGAGGATGTGTGATAATCCGCACCATCTGATTCGTATGTCAAAAATATTTCTAAACCGCAATCAAGAACGGCGTCGCTTGGTAGCTAGCCGGTGAGTACGGGTCGGTCCACAGGGATGTTGTGAATTTCCTAGTTGTTCTTACGAGTTAATTCCGATGGGGGTCGGATTGATTAAATCTAAAACCTAAATTGATTTATACTAAGATTATATAGATCTAAATCTTGCTAGGGCTAGGTTTAGGGTAGGTTTGGAAATGTAAATAAATCTCACCGCTTTCTATACCCAAATTAAGATCTATAAGGTGTTATGGTAATTATTAATAAAGGGGATTAGAACCATTCGGGAAGATGTTTCTTCCTCTAGGTTCTTGTCCTTCCTTTATCAATCCTTACCCTAACCTCCATGGAAAACACGCGCAACCGGGCCTTTATACTACGGTATCACCGCTACCTCATGGGATAGGGTGCCATAGGGAGCGGTATGTGCATGTATGCATAGAGTCCTATTGATTATATGTGATGGGCAAGAAAGAGATGAGAGATCTCATCTCTCAAAAGCCTTCCCCAAAGCTAACCCTAACAAGCGAGGAGACTACTCGCTCATTAGGGAATTGAAGAACATGCTATCTATCTAACTAGGGCAAGGAATTAAAGATCTATACTAGGGCAAATAAATAAAACTACTTACTTGATGGCTCTCTCCAAATATTTACACAGGGTTGTCAGATCTGAATAGATGAAATGAAAAGAGGCATCGATGCTCTCCAAAAGAAATCTGAATTTTATTAATGAAAGGAGGCATGACCTAATACAAGAATTTGGGTCTCTATTTATAGGATAGAAACCCTAGGGTTACAATTGACTCGCATATCTGTTATTACAAAAATACCCCTTAAGAAAAAGACCTATTCAATGCCCGCCAGCGCCTCTTTAATTTCGCACCGACACGGGCACAAGACGGTCGCGGACCCGCGGCCCAGAGCATGGTTCGGCCGCGGAACCACGGCCATATGAAGACTTCTTCTGCTGAGAATTCCTGGTTATCTTTCTGAGGCATTTTTATACTTGTTTCTTCATTTGTGTTCTCGGATTGGCTTCTATATTTCTTCCAGATCTCCACAATGAATAATTGTAATGGACTTTTACCGTTGCTTCGTGACGAAGTCTTGAACCTTGCGCTGCCTTTGTTCTTTGTGAAATTGTTTGTTGACCTTCGTTTAGTCTTCATTGTAGGCATGATCAAGATCCTCTATTTGTTGGTCGAAGTCTCACTTTTGTATCGTCTTTTGTTTTTTTCACTGTTTTTGTTCTGAGAACCTGTAACCTGTAATTATGTAGCAGACATAGGTCAAAAGCACCTATTTATTTGTAAAATGCATAAGAATGGGGAATATAATAATGCAATATTATGATATGAATAAATACCCCCAAACATATTTTTTGCTCGTCCCCGAGCAAACCTAGTTTTATTCTTGACAAAAACCTAACCTCACTTTCGCAGGGAAACGCGATTGCACTGAGCTCGTGCAACAAGCCGTTAAACCTCTAGGTGTCCCTAGTAGGAGGAGTGTTGTCTCTTGAGGGTTTTCAGCGGATACTACCCACAAAATCCTATCAATTCGGCCCATTAACTTTTATTCTCCAATTAAGTTTTCCAACAAGAAACTCTATTATCTTCAACTTGTAAATTATCCACCCATATTCTTCACGCTTCCTTCTCATTTAACTTAAGATTATATATGTTCTGTAGACTTACTTAGCTTTCGGCATCTTTAAAGTTTTCCTTCTAGGGTTCTATCTCAACTTAGGAATTTTTATCATTTTTATTAAAGATATAAGTCCTATTCTTCATTCCTATCTCTTATCTAAACCCCAATCACATACCCTTACGTGTGTGTATAAATCACCCCTACACTTGGAAATTCAAATCAAGCAATCATACTCTTGTCCGTTGTCCAAAGCACTTCTTAATAGGTGAATTTTAGATGAATTTCACTCACACATCCTTCATGCGACCGTTAATAATTCTTGAGGTACCAACAACCGATTACAAGATGTGTGTGCACATTAAAGCGTAATTCCTAGTCTTGTAACACCTAAGGCTTTAGCAGTGACTCCCAAACCAGTTGGTCTAAGGCACTAGGTGATGAAGCACCCTCGCTAAATATTTTTCTATTTTTGCAAGCTTAAGTAATTACAAAAACCAGTGTTCATTTTTTTCTTTATTCACACTTGTATTTCTTTATTGTTTTCGTACTAAGGATTTTAGACAAGAGCATTTCAAGGTCTCTTCTACTATTCCAAGTTTCAAGGTTCATGTTTGTGCAAATTTGTAGGGTATACATTTTCAGAATTTAGACTTAAGTTAGGAATTATTTTTCAAACTTATACTTTAATAAAAATATCAATACTCTTCCCTTGTTTTAACTTAGCCCAAGAAGTGAACTCAAAATTTGCCTATTTCTAAATAAATTACAAAGACATATACTTTCTACCGTTAAACTTTAAGAAAGGTTAATTTTAGGGTTTTTAATTTACTAAGTATAAGATCTATTTGTTCCTAGCTAGTTAACCTATTTGTCAAACTCAAGTCAATTATAGCCAAAATTGAATACTTTAATTTTTTTTATAATTTTTCAAAATTTTCAATTTTTATGGGTTTTTAAAATAAGCATGCAAATGCAAAAATATACACATGAATGCGAAAGAAGAAGGCTTACCGAGCATACCCCCAAACTTAAATTTGACAGTGTCCTCACTGTCATGCTACACCAAGAGGGTTGAGAATGTCGGCACTCCCATGTTTATTTATTTACAAATTTTTTTTTTATTTTTTATTGTTAAAAGAAAAAACAAAATAATATACAACAAGGTTCCCCCCAAACTAAACAAGGCCTTACACAAGCCAAAGGTTAGCACCAACCATTTATCGTGATAATGGTAGGGTTGGTGGAAAAATGAAGTGTAGAGGAAAGAAATGAGAAGCACACGAAACCGTGTGGAGATAGAAATGGTATACGGTCTCGGTGGAGGAGGAGAATGGCGGAAAAGAGAAAGAAGTTGTTCATATCAGATTTTTGCATTTTCATACCGCCCAATTTTTATCACACTGCATATCGGTAGGTACTCTTGAGCCGTGTTTGCTAGTCAATTGCAGGATACAGGTTCTCGGCTCTTAACAATGAAATTCATGGAAAAACACGACAAAATCTGGGTTCCTGCCAACCACAGATAAAACACGGGTCTCCGCTCTTTATCCGTCTGTTGCCACATACCAGTTTAAGAGACAAAATGGCAAATCAAATGTCATTTTCATGCACAAGGCTGAATGGCAGCACAAGATCCAAGAAATCTACGCGGAGCTCGAGAAAATCATGACAAAAAGATCCATATCCAATCACCTTTTGATCAACAGAAATTTTGGAAAAATCGTGAAGAAAATATAAGAAAATACATATACCAGAATAAAGGGCACACAGAACCAGGGAAGCACAAGAAAAACGAGGGCCCAGCTCCTCCATAAGGCCGCGGAACCGCGGCCAATAGGGGGTAAAGGCCGCGGTTCCGCGGCCGTACTGGCGCCGCAGGTGGTCAAATTGCAGGGGCATTTGGGTCTTTTCATGAAGGGTCAGAATTTTGCCCTAGATTTCCTTTTCCCTGCCTATAAATAGCCCAGAACCTTGTGAAGCCAAGGGTCCATAATCTTGTATTTTTCTAGGTTTAGAATACTTGTTTCTTCTTCCTCTTCTCATCTCTTCTCCATTGAAAATCTTGTAGTGAGCTTTTGTGAGTGAAGAATGATGAATAAAGAAGTTCCTTTTGTTATTACATCTTGTCTTGTTCTTTAGTTAAATTATTATTGCTTGTAATTTTCATTTGTTAACTTAGTTGTTGTTATTTCTTGTTGTTTCTTTCTTTTCTCTTTTCCTTTATCCTTAAACAACCATGACGCTTACGCTTGATCTTTGCCAAAGTGAGGTCGCAAATAGCCAGTTGTTATCTTCTAATCTTCTTCTTTCGATCTTCCTCTTTTTGTTTTGTTTTCTTTTCATTATGATGTGTGAGCAGTTTCATACTTGTTAGGGTAGGATAAAGGAAGTTTGAGAGAAGGAAATCTCTCTCACTCTTTCCTTGCCCAACATCTTAAATCGACTCCCGTTAATTGAACCACAATCCGCTCCCTACGGCATCATATCCTACATGATAGCGGTGATTCCGTAGTGAGACCGGTTGTGGTTGAATTAACCGGAGGTTATGGCTAAGAGCCAAGAACGGACGGACAAGCACCAAAAGGAAGAACTTAAGCGTTGGAAAGCCTAGCTTATACTCGCAAGTTCCTTCCTAGTCGTGCTAATCCCCGTTGTTGCCGATTACCGTAACACCGATATTAAGAGTGGCAACGAAAGAAGTGAGCGACTCCTAACTCAAACTAACCTAATCCTAACCCTAACAAGCTCTCTTTACATATCATTTTAACACTTAGATAATCACAAACAAATCTGGAAAACTGGACTTAACTCGTTAAAGCACATAGAAAAAGATTCCCATCTTCCTGCGGACGACCCGTACTCAACCGGCTAGCTACAAGCGAAACCATTTTGATTGCGGTAATTAACTAAACTTGAACACGCAGAATCTCTACCAATCAAATGGCGCCGTTGCCGGGGAGACGGTAGTTTATTTCCTTGTGTAATTTCGGGTTAACTTGTGAATATAAATATAACCAAAACAAAAAAAATATATATATATATATATATATACTTTTTAAAGAAAAATCATCTTGTTATTTTTGATTAGTTTTTATGCAAGTGTGCAGGATAATACGGAGTTCGAGTTCAGTGCCAAAGACGTGGGAAGATAGACCCACATTTCGCGGCTACACCGCGATGGATCAAAACGAAGCAAACGGTCTACTATAAAAATCTGGAGCAGATACATTAGGAAAGTCAAAATTCAGCACATCCAGACAAGCAGAGGACACCCAGACGAGCCCACACCAGAAAACTGAAGGCCCACGCCCATCATACCGCCGCGGAACCGCGGCATAAGGAGGCTTAGGCCGCGGAACCGCGGCCGTTTGGTGCCTTCGGGCTGCCAAAATCCCTGTAAGTGTTTCTCTCCTCTCTCCCACTCCTCTGGACTCCAATAAACTGTGTTTTCTGCAGCCTTCTTTGCGCAAATTCTCTTCCCCCTTCCAATAAACTGTTCTTGTGCAGGATTCTTTGCGCCGCGCTAAAAATAAAAATTGTTTGCAGTTGATTTGTTATCGCTTTGCATTCATTAATACGGACTTAAGGGGCTTGAAACCAATTCAGATTGGGTGGGGATTTCATCACCCTTCTTAGGACCCCAGAAATCACAAAAAGCATATGCATTGACCATTGTTAAATTAAAAAATACTAGACTCAGCCCTAAGGACTTCGCGCTCAATAGGATAGAGGACTAATTACAGGCATTGGCCGTTTATCCTATCCTGACTTTGCGGTGTCTAGGCAAGTGTGACGAAGGCAAGTGGTTATTTAATTAAGGAACTTCGCGAAAGCGTTGGACAACCTCCCACTTACCTGGCACTTATTTGGCCGCAGTTGGCGGAGAAGAGGCGGTTTGAGGTCCTGTTTCTAGTTCTTTAGAACAGTTAGGAGCTGTCTAGTAGACCTAGGTGACCCTAGATCTAGGTGTGATTGTGCATATCTTGTTTGTGATTGCTTAAAGCCGTAATTCCGTACATATTTCTGTAAAGCTCTTTCTAAAAAAAAGGAAAAAAATCAAAAACTTTTATAAAAACTTGCCCTTTGTCGCCAAAATCCATTTTTCACACACCACCCATCGCCTTTCTCCATTGACGTTTTCTTACCCTCACCTTCTCCGCTTTGACTATACTAAACTCGTTTAGTGTATGTCCGTTTGGACTCGGGACACTAGCGCCCGCCTAGTCCGTGTTACGTTAGTCGCTACCGACTACGCGATCGACTCAGACGTCGAAACTCCGTCCACTCCTTTTTCACCTTTACCTTTGCCGGCCAACTCCGACGTTGACCGGAATTCTGTTCATACATCTTCACCTTCACCACAACCAACCTCTTCTTCCGCGATGTCAGGATTTAATCCAAACATCTCTTTGACTACCCCTGGATTGGCTCCACCTCCTACGGAGACCAATAACCCACCACCACCGCCTGTTGTAGCGCCGCAGCGAATCGCGCTCCAGGATCGTTTCTATCCCACCCGTTCTGCACTTCCCACCTGCCTTTCTCTTCCACCGGCCAATGGGGATAATTTTGAAATTAAGCCCCACTTCATCAACATGCTTCCACGATTTCATGGGCTTGAATATGAAGATGCCTATATCTTCATCAATAAATTTCAAAACGTTTGTGCCATGATGAAAACTACCCAACTGTCGGACGATGCTATACGCCTACGGGTCATTCCGTTCACTTTATGCGATCTTGCTGAAAAATGGCTGTATAGCACCGCTTCCCACTCAATAACCAGTTGGGACGAGTTTGTTAAAGCGTTTCTAAAATAATTCTATCCGAATCATAAAACCGCAAGGATCCGCAATGAAATCAACCAATTCTCTCAGCTTCCTTCTGAACCCTTCTGGAAGTGCTTTGACCGGTACAAAGACCTTCTTGTTCAGTGTCCTCACCATGGTATCGAGAGATGGCAACTTTGCCAAACCTTATACGAGGGCCTAAACCCAGCAACGAAGCAGTTGTTGGAAACCATCTGTCAGGGCCACTTCCTATCAAAATCTGACGAGGAAGCGTGGCAATTCTTTGACGACCTTGCGGAGCAAACGCTACAATGGGAGAGCACCAGACCGACTTCTTCTTCTTCTACCTCCACTTCTACTGGTCAGTCTAGGGTAGGAATTCACCAACTTGATGTCTCTATTGCGATGAAAGCTGAAATGGATGCAATAACGAGAAATCTTGAAGCGATAGAGAGCAAATTTTCTTCTCCTGCTCCTACCCCTGTTCTCCCCCTTCGCACCATTTGCGCTTGTTGTTCCGATCCCTCTCACTTAACCGAAGAGTGTCCTTACAATCCACCATCGCAAGGACAGGATCAGGTTAATGCTGCATTCCAGCAAAGACCGAGGAATGATCCATACTCTTCCACCTACAATCCCGGTTGGAGGAACCACCCAAATTTCGCCTGGAATCAGAATCAGAATCAATTCCAAGGCAACAATTTCCAAAGGGCCCCTCCGCCGCAACAACAAGCGCAACAACAAACTCAACAGCAGTTTCAGCAACCCTTCCAACCCCAACCTTTCCAAAATCAGACGAACAACTTTGCACCCAACAATTCTTTTCCACCAAACAACTTTGTTCCGTCAAACAACGATAAGGTTTCCTCGCTCGAACGAAGTCTGGAGGCGTTCGTTAAACAATCAACACAATCCACCGCCAACATCTAGTCTTCCATTCAGTCCTTAGTGCAACACACTGCCGCTCACGGGCAAAGCATCAAAACCATCGAGGCCCAGATTGCACAGCTGAATGCGGCCTTAAGCGAGCGAGAGAAGGGGAAGCTCCCGTCCCAACCACTCCCAAATCCCGATCACCCACAGAATGTACATGTTGCTCTTGAACAACAGAATCATAATGTGAGTGCCGTGACCACATTGAGATCGGGAAGGATGCTGCAAAACAACATTGGCACACGGATCAACGATGACACCCCGGCCGCTTCTTCTTCTTCTTCTCTTGCTTCTTCTTCTTCTGAGCCTATTCTCCGTTCTTCACAAGGCTCTCCTTCCTCTTCTTCTGCTCTGAACGGACCCAATTCTCACTCCACGAAAACTCCTGTTCTGGGATCCGTTCCTACTCCACAATCTCCTCCACAAGCATTAGACTCAACCAATTTTAAAAACGTCCCATTTCCAAACCGGTTGAGGTCTAATAAACAAAATCCTCAAATGGAGAAGATTCTGGAGTTATTTAAGCAGGTTAACATCAACATTCCTCTTTTAGATGCTGTCCAACAAGTCTCGTCCTACGCGAAAATCTTAAAAGACTTGTGCACGAAAAAGAGGAAGTCACAGGTACCCAAGAAAGTTTTCTTGGCTAGTGCTGTGAGTGATGCCCTTACCCAATCTTTGCCACAAAAACGGAAGGACCCTGGCTGTCCTACGATTTCTATTACCATTGGGGATAAGAACATCAACCGCGCACTATTAGATCTTGGTGCCAGTGTTAACCTGCTTCCGTACTCAGTATACGAGCAATTAGGCGTAGGAGAGCTGAAACCCACACACTGCACTCTCCAAATGGCCGACCGATCGATCACCCATCCTAGGGGTGAGCTAGAGGATGTGTTAATCAAAGTCGGGGACTTCATATTCCCCGTTGACTTCATTGTATTAGACATACAGCCTGTAGCTAACCCCCGGAATCAAATTCCGGTGATACTCGGTCGCCCATTCCTTGCAACCTCAAATGCTGTGATTAATTGTCGCAATGGTTCGATGAACCTATCTTTTGGAAATATGACGATTGAACTCAACATTTTTAGGTTGGGGAATCAGCCCTCCGAACCTAATGCTCATACATTGGACGTCTGCTCGATCCAGGAGATCACCCCTGAAGAGTGTGAATTCGAGGAGTTTCTGTTCGATCATGCTAACCTTAACGCCACTAGTGCGTTCCTCCTCGAACCTGCTGCTGTTTCTGCGCCCGACAACGACTATGAGTGTTTCACATTCTTGAACGATCTTAGCCGCTCGCAACCCGAGTTTGAATCCTTCGAATTTCCGGATGAGTTACCTGAACCATCCGACTCGGTCGCTTACACTCGTTTCGAACCTTTGCTGGAATCTTTTGAGTTCGACACCACTTCACCAATCTTGCCTTCAATCGTTTCACCTCCGACGCTTGAACTCAAGCCTTTGCCGTCTCACCATAAGTACGCTTACTTAGGTGAGAACGAGACCCTCCCTGTCATCATCTCGGCTTCTCTAGCTCCAGAGCAAAAGAAAGCCCTTCTCGCGGTCTTGCACAGCAACAGGCAAGCTTTTGGCTGGTCCATGGCGGACATCAAGGGGATTAGTCCCCTGATCGTTGAACATCACATTCATCTGATGGATGAAGCCAAACCAGCCCGGGATCCACAAAGACGGCTCAATCCAGTCATGAAAGAGGCTGTAAAGAAGGAGATCGTAAAATGTCTAGATAGTGGTATCATTTACCCTATCTCTGATAGCCAGTGGGTGAGCCCCATTCATGTTGTCCCCAAGAAGTCGGGCATCACGGTCATAACCAACGAGGCGAACGAGTTAATCCATACTCGCACCCAAACTGGGTGGCGAGTATGCATTGATTACAGAAAACTCAACGCCGCAACGCGGAAAGACCACTTTCCGCTACCTTTCATTGACCAGATGCTTGAACGATTGGCCGGACACGAGTACTACTGTTTTCTTGATGGCTACTCCGGCTATAATCAAATTCCCATCGCCGAAAAAGACCAGGACAAGACCACTTTCACTTGTCCTTTCGGCACGTTTGCATATCGTCGCATGCCCTTTGGGTTATGCAATGTGCCCGCTACCTTCCAGCGGTGTATGATGGGAATATTCTCAGACATGGTGGAAAAATTTCTGGAGATTTTCATGGATGATTTCTCCATCATCGGCGATTCCTTCAACGAGTGTTTGCTGCATCTTGACGCTGTCCTTACCCGATGTAAGGACAAGAATCTCACTTTGAATTGGGAGAAGTGCCACTTCATGGTGCGCGAAGGTATTGTCTTAGGACATATCATCTCGCAAAATGGCATAGAGGTTGACAAAGCAAAGATTGAGGTCATTTCCAATCTACCTCCTCCCCGATGCGTCAGAGATATCCGAGCCTTCCTTGGCCATGCCGGTTTCTATAGACGGTTCATCAAGGACTTTAGCAAGATTGCTAGGCCCTTGACTCTTTTACTGGCCAAGGATACGCCATTCGACTTCAACTCAAGCTGTGTGACTGCATTCGAGTCATTAAAACGCTCACTCACTTCTGCTCCCGTTCTTTCTTCACCTGACTAGACTCACCCATTTGAGATTATGTGCGATGCATCCGACTTTGCCATTGGTGCCGTCCTTGGACAACACATCAACAAGATGCCGCACGTAATCTATTATGCGAGCCGAACCCTGAACGACGCCCAACTCAATTATACAACAACTGAGAAGGAATTCTTGGCTGTTGTATTTGCTTTAGAAAAGTTCAGGCCCTACCTCATCGGCTCTCCGGTCATTGTCTACACAGACCATTCTCCTTTGCGCCATCTTTTTGCGAAGAAAGATGCAAAATCTCGGTTAATACGTTGGATCCTCTTGCTTCAAGAGTTTGACCTTGTCATTAAGGACAAACGAGGATGTGAAAACGTAGTTGCCGACCATCTCTCACGACTTCCTTCTTCGCCTTCGCTTCCAATTCCGATCAACGACGTTTTCCCGGATGAGCAGCTCTTGACAGTATCTTGCGAACCCTGGTTCGCAGATATTGTGAACTATTTGGCCATGGGATTACTACCGACTGAATGGTCAAGTCAGGACAGACTTCGCTTCTTATCCCAAGTAAAACACTTTTACTGGGACGAACCCTATCTGTTCAAGTACTGTCCCGACCAGATTATTCGTCGGTGTGTCCCTGACGAGGAATTCAAGAGTGTGCTGTTATTTTGCCACGATCAAGCGTGTGGCGGGCATTTTGGCCCCAGAAAGACAGCTGAGAAGATCTTGCAATGTGGTTTCTACTGGCCACAACTCTTCAAAGACGGTCATGACTATTGCAAGACTTTCTCCCGGTGCCAACACTTGGGCCGGATATCCCGGAGGAACGAGATGCCGCTCCAACCAATCTTGGTTGTGGAGATTTTCGATGTTTGGGGGATAGATTTCATGGGGCCGTTCCCCAGCTCTTTCGGGAACTTGTACATCCTTCTCGCTGTTGATTACGTCTCTAAATAGGTCGAGGCTGTGCCCAGCCGGACTAACGACAACAAGGTTGTCGTTAGGTTTCTTAAGGAAAACATTTTTTCCCGGTTTGGGCACCCCCGAGCGATCATTAGTGACAATGGAAGTCATTTCTGCAATAAGACTTTCGAGGCCTTGATGCGGAAATATTCCATTAATCATAAGCTTTCTACACCCTACCACCCCCAAACCTGCGGGCAGGCCGAAGTTTCAAATCGGCAAATCAAGCAGATACTGGAAAAGACGGTTTCTAAGAACCGTAAGGATTGGTCGCTGAAACTCACTGATGCCCTTTGGGCATTTCGAACCGCTTATAAGACCGACCTTGGCATGTCTCCCTATCGGCTTGTGTACGGAAAAGCTTGCCACCTACCTGTCGAAATAGAGCATCGCGCATTTTGGGCGATAAAGGAGTTGAATCTGTCTCTCGAGGATGCGGGCAGCCATCGGAAGCTGCAGTTGAATGAATTGAGCGAGCTTAGGGATGAGGCTTACGATAACGCGGTTGTCGTTAAGAATCGAACGAAGGTGTTTCACGATAAACACCTTTTGCGCAAAACTTTCGTACCTGGTCAACAGGTATTGCTTTACGACACCCGACTACACTTCCATCCAGGAAAGCTCAGATCTCGCTGGAAAGGGCCGTATTTTGTGCGGAATGTGTATCCGCATGGCGCTGT
This sequence comes from Agapanthus africanus, assembly GCA_030015575.1. Lineage (NCBI taxonomy): Eukaryota > Viridiplantae > Streptophyta > Magnoliopsida > Asparagales > Amaryllidaceae > Agapanthus > Agapanthus africanus. The sequence continues at coordinate 299,780,450 of CM057343.1, read as the reverse complement.
GGATTTGGAAAATCCAAAGGACGGTTCATTTTTCAAAGTGAACGGACACCGACTTAAACCGTACCTTAGCGCCGAACCAACAGAGGAGCTCCTGGTCTTACAGGAGCCGGTTTACCCTGCATGATCTTCCTCTGCCTACCACCAAACTTCGGTTATCCAGCCAAGAACAGTGGACACTGTTCCAAATAAGTTTGGGGGTATGTATATACCATTTTGTACATTTTTGTGGATATTCTTTTTCTTTTTCTTAAAACCAAAAACAAAAATAAAAATTTGTGTGTATACCTAACCGACAATTTTGACCCTTCAAATGATCTCTTCATGCAATGACAGTGAGGACACTGTTCAGTTTAAGTTTGGGGGTACGCTCGGTACGCATTTCTTACCTTCGCATTCATATGTATATTTTGTATCTGCATATTTAAATCCATAAAATCCATAAAAATCTGAAAATTTTCTAAAAACATAAAAACTTTTCTGTCAAGTTAGCTGGTGGGAGGACTCTGATTCAACATTTCGACGGTTTTGTTTGATAAAATAAGAATAACTAAATCTTATGTTTAGATTTTGAAAACCTGAAAAATAACTCTCCTTTGAAGTTAACTATAGCTGATATACGTCTTTACATCACACTACACGTGTCATGAGTTTTGGAAATTAGATGACAAGTCTTTTTATGTCTAAAAACTTTTAAATGGATAAATGATTTTCTGAGGATCAAATAAGTTTGTTCGGAAATAAGTAATATCAAGAATAGTTTATGAAGTGAGTGAATATGAAGGAATGTTATTGATGCCTTAATTGGAACTAAGTCTGAAAAATAACCCATCTGGAACTTGATTGGAATGATTACACACCAAAACCCACTAAACACGTCTTTTATCCAAAAAAATAATTGAACTGCCGGCTATATCTCCGTTCGTATTAAATCATCATGATTTTCACGCCCAACTGTCTTTTGTTTGTGGACCTAGGTAACTTGAGTAATTAAGTCCGCTGAGGTGTTTCTACACCTAATGCCCTAAAGCCAACTAGTTTGGGTGAATTGGCCCAAAACTCGCTAAGAAGCCTAGAAAGTCCAGTTTAAAAACAAAGTCAAGCAAGTGTTCTCTCCGAGTTAAAATTCCTAACGGTTCTTTGTGTGAAAATAATCTTGATAAAAGACAGGCTTTTATAAAAAAATAATTTAGCGGAGATATGAAGGTTTTATTCTATGATAAAGACTATTGCACGTTCACAGAGGTGTGTATGAAATGAAAACAAGAAAAAGGTGGAGTGAAAAATAAGACCTAGTTTCCTGTTAAGGAAGATAGAAATTCTAAAGTTGAAACTTCACTGGAAAACGAAACTTGAAAAATGCTTAACTCTTTATAAAACTTATGTGATCCTTTCAAAATTTTTATCTGGGCTTTATTGTGTGACATGATAACGTAAATTGATCCTTCTGGAAACTTAACGACCCTATTTGCACTGCACGTAAAGACATATAAAATCTGTAGTTAAATAAAAAGCGAGGTCTGAAAAATAAAGGTTCGATAGTCTAGACTTAGGATAATAGAATTGTTATTTTCTAAAACAAAACTTTAGGGTTTGAATCTTAGTTATTTTACAAAACCAACTTGGCCGGATTTTGTGGGTAGTATCCGTTGAAAACCCTCAGGAGACAACACTCCTCCTACTAGGGACACCTAGAGATTTAACGGCTTGTTGCACATGCTCAGTGCAATCGCGTTCCCTGCGAAAGTGAGGTTAGGAAATTTTTTTGTGAATAAATTGGCTTTGCTCGGGACGAACAAATGATAAGTTTGGGGGTATTTGTTCATATCAGATTTTTGCATTTTCATACCGCCCAATTTTTATCACACTGCATATCGGTAGGTACTCTTGAGCCGTGTTTGCTAGTCAATTGCAGGATACAGGTTCTCGGCTCTTAACAATGAAATTCATGGAAAAACACGACAAAATCCGGGTTCCTGCCAACCACAGATAAAACACGGGTCTCCGCTCTTTATCCGTCTGTTGCCACACACCAGTTTAGGAGACAAAATGGCAAATCAAATGTCATTTTCATGCACAAGGCTCAATGGCAGCACAAGATCCAAGAAATCTACGCGGAGCTCGAGAAAATCATGACAAAAAGATCCATATCCAATCACCTTTTGATCAACAGAAATTCTGGAAAAATCGTGAAGAAAATATGAGAAAATACATATACCAGAATAAAGGGCACACAGAACCAGGGAAACACAAGAAAAACGAGGGCCCAACTCCTCCATACGGCCGCGGAACCGCGGCCAATAGGGGGTAAAGGCCGCGGTTCCGCGGCCGTACTGGCGCCGCAGGTGGTCAAATTGCAGGGGCATTTGGGTCTTTTCATGAAGGGTCAGAATTTTGCCCTAGATTTCCTTTTCCCTGCCTATAAATAGCACAGAACCTTGTGAAGCCAAGGGTCCATAATCTTGTATTTTTCTAGGTTTAGAATACTTGTTTCTTCTTCCTCTTCTCATCTCTTCTCCATTGAAAATCTTGTAGTGAGCTTTTGTGAGTGAAGAATGATGAATAAAGAAGTTCCTTTTGTTATTACATCTTGTCTTGTTCTTTAGTTAAATTATTATTGCTTGTAATTTTCATTTGTTAACTTAGTTGTTGTTATTTCTTGTTGTTTCTTTCTTTTCTCTTTTCCTTTATCCTTAAACAACCATGACGCTTACGCTTGATCCTTGCCAAGATGAGGTCACAAATAGCCAGTTGTTATCTTCTAATCTCCTTCTTTCTATCTTCCTCTTTTTGTTTTGTTTTCTTTTCATTATGATGTGTGAGTAGTTTCATACTTGTTAGGGTAGGATAAGGGAAGTTTGAGAGAAGGAAATATCTCTCACTCTTTCCTTGCCCAACATCTTAAATCGACTCCCGTTAATTGAACCACAATCCGCTCCCTACGGCACCCTATCCTACATGATAGCGGTGATTCCGTAGTGAGACCGGTTGTGGTTGAATTAACCGGAGGTTATCGCTAAGAGCCAAGAACGGACGGACAAGCACCAAAAGGAAGAACTTAAGTGTTGGAAAGCCTAGCTTATACTCGCAAGTTCCTTCCTAGTCGTGCTAATCCCCGTTGTTGCCGATTACCGTAACACCGATATTAAGAGTGGCAACGAAAGAAGTGAGCGACTCCTAACTCAAACTAACCTAATCCTAACCCTAACAAGCTCTCTTTACATATCATTTTAACACTTAGATAATCACAAACAAATCTGGAAAACTGGACTTAACTCGTTAAAGCACATAGAAAAAGATTCCCATCTCCCTACGGACGACCCGTACTCAACCGGCTAGCTACAAGCGAAACCGTTTTGATTGCGGTAATTAACTAAACTTGAACACGCAGAATCTCTACCAATCAGAAGTGTAGTACGATCTTGAGGGTGTAAACCGGGTGAATAAATTAGCGCAATTTGTGATGACCGATGTGTTAAAAGCGATTGTGCTAATCTATCAACCCATCGAGAAATGGGGTCAAATCCCTCAAGATTCGTAAGAAAACATGGGTACGTCGAACTTGGTAAACCCTCCATTGAAAATGGAAACGCGACGGATTCTTGCTCGGTCGGTACGATAGGAAGGACGAAAGGGAGTGAATTAGGGATAGTCTTAATCTCACCTAAGTAATCTGTCTCGAACTCAAAGGATTCCATTAATGGTTCGAATTGACTGTAAGCAACCGAGTCTGATGGTTCAACTAACTCATCTGAAAATGTAATGGACTCAAACTCGGGAGGTGAGTTTTCAACATCGTCCGAAAAAGTGAAACACTCGTAATCGTTATCGTCTGTGAGAACTGTGTCAGATTCAAAGAGAAATTTTTCAAGCTCACAGTCTTCAAGCCTGGTCGGAACGATGAAAAGGAGGGAGGGTGATTTAGTTAAAGGTTCACGAGGATGAATTGGAAAATCCGACACATCAAACAAAAATGGTTCAACCTCAATATTATCCTCAATACTCTCCTCAATACTATCCTCATAATTCTCCTCAAAATTTAGCTTATCCATGTCATTATCATCAAAATCAAGACGCATATGAGGTTCGGGATAAACAATTAATGACTCGGGATGATGAATTGGAGATAAAATTTCAGTCAAATTTACGGGATCATCATCAAAAATATTCCCGGCGTCTATATCCTCAATCAAGTGAAAATCAATTTTTTCTGACACCTCATCAAACGCATGGGATATTTATCAATTTAGGTTCTAGAGTGAAGGTGTAAGATTCAAAAGGATTAGGTGTGGTTTCACTCGAAAGGGACTCTTCATAATCTGGCAAATCAATCACTACAAAGTCCCACAACTCATCATTTTGGACACATGTTTGAAAACTGGAGTTGTTGGATTCAATTGGGTATGGGTAGGTTTGATTTGGAAAGATGTAGAGCTTACTCTCTCCTCTCAAATTGTCACTCTGTCCAACCGCCCCATCATACATTGGAAAATTTGGAGCTAGTTGGAAACTAGCTACCGGTTCATTAGGTTGTATAAGGGTGGCGATGGACGCATCCACATTCCTCATCATTTTGTTTGTTGCTGCAATGTACGCCTCCAACGACTGTTCTAGACTAGACATGGGTTGTGAAGGGGTTTCGGTAAAAGATTCAAAATTGTTTGGATACGTGAAACTCCCAAATGGCTGTGTAGAAGCAATGTCTAGTGAAGGTGGGAAAGTCGGGTAGGACTGGTAGGAATTGGATGGTTGGACAGGAGAAGGATCAACATTTGGATAAAAAGGTGAATGGACGTGTTGATCCCGAGAACTGGATGTGTTTAGAGGAGTGAAAGATCAGTTACGAGATTGTTCAATATGCTCAGCAATAGACATGGGTTCAGGAGTTACAACAGGATTCGAAAAAGTGGTATCAACGTACGAAGGTGGTGAAGGTTGACACGGTTGATACAAAGTGGATTGCAAAGTTGAAATGTTTCTCCTAGACACTTCTATTCGATCTTTCAAAGAAATTTTGGGCATGGAGGGGTCGTCCTTAAATCGACTGAAACAATTCGCGTAAGAGGCAAAGTTTGGTTCGGGATACCAAAGTTCGGCAAGAGATTTATGAGGTGGGGTACCCATGATGAAAGAAAGGAGAAGAGAAAGAATGTGGGTGGTGTAAGGAGTTCTTAGCGACAAAATTTGGAAGTTTTTATAAAAAAAATTCGATAAAGGGCTTAGACACACTTTCAATCAACCACAAATGCACAATCAGGCCTAGATCTAAGGTCACCTAGGTCAGCTAGACAGCTCCTAACTGTTCCAAAGGGCTAGAAATAGGACCTCAAACCGCCTCTTCACCGCCAATTGCGGCCAGGTAAGTGCCAGGTGAGTGGGAGGCTCCCCACTACGAAAGTAGTGGTCCTAATTAAGTAACCACTCACCTTAGACACACTTGCCTAGACACCGCAAAGTCAGGTAGGATCAACGGCCGATACCTACAACTAGTCCTCTGTCCTATTGAATGCAACTTCCTTAGGGCTGAGTCTAGTATTTTTTTAAATTAAATAATGGTCAATGCATATGCCTTATATGATTTATGGGGTCCTGGGAAGGGTGATGAAATCTTCACCCAATCTGGATTGGTCTCAAGCCCCTTAAAGTCTGATTAAAAATATGCAAAACAGTAACAATCACTTGCAATCAAATTTTTATTTTAATTTTTTTTAATCGCGGCGCAAAGAATCCTGCACAAGATTTGTTATTGAGAAGGGGAAAGATTTTTTTAAGCGCAAAGAATCCTGCAGGCAAATTTACAGAGGAGATATTTTAGGTTGCAGAGGAGAGATAAAGGGAACAAACAGTGGGATTTCCTCGTGATGACGTCAGCTTTCAGCCGCGTTTCCGCCGCAAGATGGGGGTTCTGGCCACGTTTCCGCGGTGTTCAGTAGGGTTCAAGCCCCGAATTTTTTTTTGAGAGGATGACGTCACCCCTATGCGGCGATTCCGCGGTCATAAGGCGCTCCAAGTAGCGGTTCCGCGGTCTACTGTTCTATTCGAGTCCCGAGATTTTTTTTCTACTTCTCTGTTTTTTGTGATCCTCTGTCGTTCAGATCTTTATTTTTCTGTTTCGCACTCTGGATTTTTCCAGATCTGTCGATCCTGCAAAGATTCACACAAAAATACCCTTCAAACAATAAAAAAAAATTATAATTTTTTTCTTTTCTGTTTTTATGATTTTTTAATTTAGATTAACCCGAAATAGCAAAAAGGAAATAACACGCCATCCCCGGCAAAGGCGCCATTTGGTTCGTATGTCAAAAATATTTCTAAACCGCAATCAAGAACGGCATCGCTTGGTAGCTAGCCGGTGAGTACGGGTCGGTCCACAGGAATGTTGTGAATTTCCTAGTTGTTCTTATGAGTTAATTCCGATGGGGGTCGAATTGATTAAATCTAAAACCTAAATTGATTTATACTAAGATTATCTAGATCTAAATCTTGCTAGGGTTAGGTTTAGGGTAGGTTTGGAAATGTAAATAAATCTCACCGCTTTCTATACCCAAATTAAGATCTATGAGGTGTTATGGTAATTATTAATAAAGGGGATTAGAAACATTCGGGAAGATGTTTCTTCCTCTAGGTTCTTGTCCTTCCTTTATCAATCCTTACCCTAACCTCCATAGAAAACACGCGCAACCGGGCCTTTATACTACGGTATCACCGCTACCTCGTAGGATAGGGTGCCGTAGGGAGCGGTGTGTGCATGTATGCATGGAGTCCTATTGATTATATATGATGGGCAAGAAAGGGATGAGAGATCTCATCTCTCAAAAGCCTTCCCCAAAGCTAACCCTAACAAGCGAGGAGACTACTCGCTCATTAGGGAATTGAAGAACATGCTATCTATCTAACTAGGGCAAGGAATTAAAGATCTATACTAGGGCAAATAAATAAAACTACTTGATGGCTCTCTCCAAACATTTACACAGGGTTGTCATATCTGAATAAATGAAATGAAAAGAGGCATCGATGCTCTCCAAAAGAAATCCGAATTTTATTAATGAAAGGAGGCATGACCTAATACAAGAATTTGGGTCTCTATTTATAAGATAGAAACCATAGGGTTACAATTGACTCGCATATCTGCTATTACAAAAATACCCCTTAAGAAAAAGACCTATTCAACGCCCTCCAGTGCCTCTTTAATTTCGCGCCGACATGGGCACAAGACGGCCGTGGAACCGCGGCCAAGTGCATGGTTCGACTGCGGAACCGTGGCCGTATGAAGGCTTCTTCTGCTGAAAATTCCTGGTTATCTTTCTGAGGCATTTTTATACTTGTTTCTTCATTTGTGTTCTCGGATTGGCTTCTATATTTCTTCCAGATCTCCACAGTGAATAATTGTAATGGACTTTTACCGTTGTTTCGTGACGAAGTCTTGAACCTTGCGCTGCCTTTGTTCTTCGTGAAATTGTTTGTTGACCTTCCTTTAGTCTTCATTGTAGGCATGATCAAGATCCTCTGTTTGTTTGTCGAAGTCTCACTTTTGTATCGTCTTTTATCTTTTTCACTGTTTTTGTTCCGAGAACCTGTAACCTGTAATTATATAGCAGACATGGGTCAAAAGCACCTGTTTATTTGTAAAATGCATAAGAATGGAGAATATAATAATGCAATATTATGATATGAACACCATCCCGAACGGGTTCCCCAAAATGGGTTGTAGCGGCGCTTTGCAAATATTGTAAATACTAAATCCTTTAGAAAACGGTTTTATGAAGTAAATGGTATTTATTTGTAAAGATGTAAATTTTCTGTATTCTATGTTCTAGAGTCTCCTAAGTCAACTAGTCTATTCCTAACTGGTCCAAAACGACAAGTTGTGAGATGCCTCAAATCGCCTCTTCACCGCCAATTGTGGCCAGGTAAGTACAAATGAAGAAAGGAGGGATCCACTCACGAGTCACCGTGAGACGGGCCTTTTAAAATTACCTTTCTCACTTGCCTAGCCTAGACACCACAAAGTCAGGTTTAAATAAACGACTGATGTCTACAACCTTGTCCTATTTTCCTAATAAGTGGTATTTATTCAAAAGTATATCAATACTAAATTTTTTAGAAATAGTTTTCTTAAGTACAGGGTATTTAAATGAAAATATTTGTTTTCTCGTATTCTAAGTTTTCGATAGTATCGTGTTAGGTTGTATGTAAGTGAGTAAGGAGGTAGGTCGTTACCTCGTGATCTACTTTAAATGTATAGCAAGTTTGATGGAGTTAAATGAAGGATTGAAACAATGTGGTATTTAAGTGAAAAATACGATAAATTGAAATAGTTATCATTTCATGTGATAAAACTTGATCAATTCGTTTGATTAGTGTTTAATAGTCAACATGAGGAAGTTTAATTATGATTGTATTAGTGAGAGTGGAATTTTATAGGAAACCGAATCGGAAATCGGATTTGTTCCGATTCCGTCAGGTTTTGTAAATTCGTATTTTTAGAATAGAAAAGAGAGATAGAAAAGGGACATAGGGTTTTAGATCACACAAGAGAGTGAGAGAGAAGTAGAGGAATCGCCGATGTGTTGCGTCGTTGCCGGTAGTTCCTAAAACGATCGCCGGAAGTTCGCCGTAGATTTCACCGGAGCTTCGCCTCGAGCTCGTTTTCAAAGTGCACAAGATTCATGGAATTTTGAGAGAGTGGGCTCAGAATTTTGGTGTGAAAGGGTAGAGGGTAGGAGGTGTATTTATAGGGTTAGGCTAGGGTTAGGGTAGATGAAGGGTTTTTAATAAAAAATGTAAAAATATATAAAAATGTATTAAAAATTGGAGTAAATGGGGCTTTCTGACTTCTTTGGAACCGATCTGGTAAATTGAAGTATATAAGGGGGTTATAGAATGCCAAGAGCCCCAACTTTTGTGTTGGGGACGGCCAAGTCAAGGCCTTGGGAGGTGGAGGGTCTCGAGTTGTAGGCACTGGTATATTTAGATTTTCAGGTTCAGTTCAAGTTTTGGGAGTTATTGTGTGTAGACTGTTGGGCTTCTATAAAATTTAAAGTAAAATAAATACAAAAAATAATATGGGGCATGGGATTTGAACTCTGGTGGCTTGGTTCAGCAGTGCAAGGTATTACCAATGAGCTACAAGCTCCTTCTTGTAATTAAATTGCTAATTAATTACTTAAGTCTTGTGCTCAGGCAATAAATACCCCTTTATTGATTTTTGAATTTTTTTGTAAAAACTTGTATAGGAAATTTAGGGTTGTTACATTCTATCCTCCTTAAAAAAAATTCGTCCTCGAAATTTGTAAAAGGAAAGTGTAACAGATTCAAGGAAAGTTTGGTGCCGGTGTATGATTGATCAAAGAATATTTATAACCGCAATCAAGAACGGCGTCGCTTGGTAGCTAGCCGGTGAGTACGGGTCGGTCCACAGGGATTTTGTGTATTCTCGATTTGTTCTAACGAGTTAATTCCGATTATTGTCGGATTGATTAAATCTAAAAACTAAGTTTATCTAGACTAGGATTAAAATCTTGCTAGGGTTAGGTTTAGGTTAAATTTGGAAAGTCAATATTCCTCACCGCTTTCAATGCCCTATTTAAGATCTATGAGGTGTTATGGTAATAATTAATAAAGTGGATTAGTACCATCAGGAAGAAACGATGTTTCTTCCTCTAGGTTCTTGTCCTTCCTTTCTTCATTCATACCCTAACCTCCATGGAAAACATACGTAACCGGTCTTTTATACTACGGTATCACTGCTACCTCGTGGGATAGGGTGCCATAAGGAGCGGTGCGTGCATGTATGCATGGAGTCCTATAAAAACGTGTGATGGGTAAGAAATGGGTGAGAGATCTTCATCTCTCAAGCCTTCCCCAAATCTAACCCTAATAAGTGAGGAGACTACTCACTCATTAGAGAATTAAAAGACATGTTCTAAACTAATTAACTAGGGCAAAGAATAAAATCAAAACTAGGGCAGAAAGGAAAATTATATTAGGGCGAATAATAAATTTAACTAGGGCAAGAATAGAAAACTTACTCTAATTTGATGCACTCTTCATACTTTACAGATCTGAATTTTGATAAAATGAAATGAGGCACAAGAAGAGGCATACCTCAAAAAGAGGTTTAAGGCTTCTATTTATAGATCATAGAAACCCTAGAGTTACAATCGATTCACATCTGCAATTACAATTTTACCCTTAAAGAAGACTAGTCAACACGCCGCCACCCTTCAAGAATTTGCACCGACACGAGCTTACTATGGCCGCGGAACCGCGGCCATAAGCCTGGTTTGGCCACGGTTCGGCAGCCATATAGTGGGCTTGTGGGCTGAAATTTTTAGGGGTTCTTTCTGGTGCTTTTGGCTCCTTATTTCTTCACTTGATTTCTCAGATTGTCTTCTAGTTTTCTTCCAGATTTCCACAGTGAATAATTTCGTGGACTTTACCGCTTGCTTCGTGTTGAAATCTTGAACCTTGCGCTGCTTTTGTTCTTTGCGGAATTGTCCATTGATCTTCGTTTATTCTCCAAACTGTAGGCTTGATCAAGATTCTTCCATTTGTCAGTCGTAGTCTCACTTTTGCATCGTCTTTTCATCAATTTCACTGTTTTGTTCCGAGAACCTGTAACCTGCAACTATGTAGGAGACATGAATCAAACGCACCTGTTTATTTGTAAAACGAATAAGAATGGGGAATATAATAATGCAAAATTATGATATGAACAAATACCCCAAACTTATCTTTTACTCGTCCTCGAGCAAACCTAATTTTATTCTTGAAAAATACCTAGCCTCACTTTCGCAGGGAAACACGATTGCACTGAGCTCGTGCAACAAGCCGTTTAACCTTTAGGTGTCCCTAGTAGGAGGAGTGTTGTCTGCTGAGGGTTTTCAACGATACTACCCACAAAATCCTATCAATTTGACCTATTGACTTTTATTCTCCAATTAGGTTTTCTAACAAGAAACTCTATTATCTTTGACTTAGAAATCAACAACCCGTATTTTTCACGCCTCCATATCATTTAACTTAAGATTATATATGTTCTGTAGATTTACTTAGCTTTTAGCATCTTTTAAGTTTTCCTTCTAGGGTTCTATCTCAACTTAGGAATTTTTATCATCTCTATTAAAGATATAAGTCCTATTCTTCATTTCTATCTCTTATCTAAACCCCAATCACATACCCCTACGTGTGTGTATATATCACCCCTACACTTGGAAATTCAAATCGAGCTATTATACTCTTGTCCATCGTCCAAAGTTTTCACGTCCCGAAAGAGCACGTGACTGGCCCTTGAATCATATGAAGTCTATATGACTCCATCTAATCCAAGTAAGCCAAAAGCCCAGAAATCTAAAACCATTTTAATAATAAAAGAAGGAAGTATAGTTTTTAGAAGTAAAGAAGACATGTTTCAAAAGCAAAATTTTTAAATAAATAAGCCGAATATGAAATTTAAAATGTATAATCTTTCTAAAAATTTCGGCAGGGTTTCCTTTGTAAAAGCTGGCCCCGAACAGGGTACAACAAGAATAATATATATGCAATGATAAAGGGCATCCCCAAGCGGGAGCTAGCTCTTCGTCAATCGACGGTCACAACCACGCAAGCAATATAATATACAACGCCGAAGGGCGAGGATCAAAACTCAGAAAGAACTCAAAACAGCATAAAAACCGTAATACTACTACACGCGACTCTAAGGTCGAAATAATACATAACTGAATTTCTAAGTCTGAGACAATATAAAAGTTTTGGTTGATGGAATTTCTAGATACAAATGAATAATACATGTACAATGGTGGTTCTGATACAAACGAACCCACCTACCAAGGCAAATCACCCGCAAAGGAAGCAGTGTGCCAGAAATGCCGCTATGGAACCTGTACGGCAAAAACCTGCAAGAACCGTGGCACAACGGGGGTGAGTTGCCAACTCGTGAATAGAAAATATCTACAAGCAGAAATCAAATTCACGACATAATCCTATGTCAATACGATCATATATAATATAAACCTCGAAGGAATAAGTCTGAAGCATGATAAGGTGGCAATGTAACATCCAAACATGTATGTAGTGCTAAGTGCTCGTGCCAGTGCCTCAGGTAATACATATCATGAATATGAGGAAATTATTCGGTAAAATGAAAACAGAAGGTACCATGAATGAAATCATCAGAAATGCAGTGTCAAGCATCGACACAAATTATATAACTCAATATCAAGTAAATCCCATATATCATGTATCCGATATGTATGCAACATTCATGAAGGTACTCTATCAGGTACTACTAATACATGAAGCAGTAAATGGTGATGTGTATATACAATAGTCATGAAAGGTACTCTATCAGGTACTACTAATACATGAAGCAATAAATGGGGATGTGTATATGCAATTGTCATGAAAGGTACTCTATCAGGAACTACTAATACATGAAGCAATAAATGGTGATGTGTATATACAATAGTCATGAAAGGTACTCTATCAGGTACTACTAGTACATGAAGCAATAGATATACAATAAAATATGGGGTAGGGGAGGTATAATATGCCATTGACCATAAAGGCCCCTCATAACGAGCACATAGGCCCCCACTCATATGGACCATAAAGGCCCCTCGCATCGACCACATAGGGCCCCTCATAACGAGCACATAGGCCCCACTCATATGGACCATAAAGGCCCCTCACATCGACGACATAGGGCCCCTCATAATGCATAAGTAAATTTGCATAGATCATCATGATGATATATTAAGTAGGTGTATATATATATCAGCGTCCCATACCACTAATATATATATACTATGGGTATACATATATATTTCAGCGTCCCATACCACTGATATATATACGCAGGAGTAAAACAATCCAGAATCATCATATGCAACCATATCACAGTGCGAAATTCATGAACCATAATACATGCAACGTGAAACACTAATATGAGCATGCAACTATGTAAAGGCATATGCACAAAGGAATATGAATCAATAACATATAAGCATGCAATGCAATGCAAGCCGTAGAATAAATGGTAAATGAATAATAATGCAGCTTGCCATTTGAAATAAGACGAATTGGTTTTTTTTAGTAAAATAAGGGCTTAGGTGTTTTTAAGAAAAGATGCGTCTTTTGAAATTATCCGTAGATTCCCTTTTCTTCTCTTTAAAATACTGCCGATTCGTTAGTTTTTGAAATAGGTATGAATCGGGTCTAGTCTAACATTTACTACGTAAACTACGGATCTAACTATCAATTCAATCGGGAGGGGTATGGAAACCACCTAAATCTGAGTCGATATATATATATATATAAATATAATAGTCGGTGATCCTGTAAGTCCATGCTACCTCTCCCGGTACTTTCGGGCATGCGGAATTTGGTAAAAAACGATTTTTATAGAGGTGGTAACATGGACCTATAACCCGGATCTTGGTTAAACATCTAACTAACAACCTAACTACGAGTTTCTAACTACTCGGTTAGGGGGTTATACCTTGCTTGTCTTGAACTCCTTCGTCTTCAAGCTCCGATGGTGGTCCGGATTGGCTTCTTCCCGTCGTCTCCGTACGCCGAAGATAGATCCACCTGAAAGCTCCAACCTTTGGCTCCTTCTTCGAACTTTGAAGAAACTAGTTCACTCGGTTTGCTAAACCTTGTGAACTAGAATGAGTAGAGAAGAGTTTGTATGGGATTTTATCTATGGTTCTTGATTCTCAACTCATGAGATATGTGAACCATAGAGTCAAGAGAGGGAGCAAGAGGAAGAGGGTGAAAGCAAGTGCAAGAGAGCTCAAGAACAAGAGAGAGAATGAGCAAGAAAGAATGAGCAAGTCTTTTGTCTTTCACCCTCTCATAATCCAAAACCATCATAACTCATTATACCAAATCAAGTGTTATGTGATGGTTGAAGCAACCATAACCATATCATTTCATGCACTCATTTTGCACAAATGAGCAAGCAAGCAAAAGTCTTTGCCATGAAATGATGGCTATGGTTATCATGATGGTCAACTAGTCAAGCCTAGTCAACCGGTCAACAAAGTCAACAAGTCAACAAAAGTCAACAAGTCAACAAAGTCAACAAAAGTCAACAACCATGTCACCATAATACTTAATTAATATAATAGTTAATCACATATCATATTCTCATTAGGGTTGAGCAAAAAGTCAAATAGTCAACGGTGAACTGTCAACAACCCTAATGAGAATCCACTGCCTCTGTCTCCCCGTCAACTGTGCATACACACCCGCATCCGCGTTCCGAGGAACACGAATGCAAACTGGATAAATCCAATCCCAAAAGGTACACTAGGATCTGGCTTAAACCAAAGCCCGCTAGTGTAAACTGTTCGGACACTGTACATGCACAAGTGCACGGATGTGACCGAACCCTGTCTCAAAACCATGCGACCTGTCGCAATACCATGCGACCTCTACTCTTTTGCCTAAAGGCGAAAAGCTTTCTGTGTGGGACTCTAAAGACTCGACACTACGCTGGCAGTGGGTTTAACCACAGACCGCAAGCGGCACTAGCTGTGCGTAACGGTCCTCAGGTAGTGCCGACAAGAAGACTGACGAGGCGAAACCCATCTGAACTCCTACTGAGCCTGAATGTGACATTCTCCGTACAGTCCGGTCTGTTCGTCTGATACATCGCATGGCGGTCCTAGGGGGCGGTAAACGTCAGTCCCCCAACAGCGGTACAAGTCGTGCCGGAGCGAAGCCCAAAACACCCTGAGATAACACTGGAAGCCTACCAGTATATCTCGTTTGCCCTGGCCAGGGACTACTCGTGTAATGGCTCTCCTAAACACAGCGCGATGTCAACCCCCAATACCGGGAGAGACGAATCCTGTCTAACCGTCACTGCCTCCAAGTGCTTCGGGACTGCACCCAACTACTACCTGTTTGCACGGCTCCTTTGAGCCGTGGTAGGGTAGTAATCAAAGTACAGTGGGAACACACTCGAGGCGAAGTGACAGTGTCAAGTCAGTGGACTAAGCTGTACTCATGTCACCTGGGAACTGATAACTGATGATAGGCATAATACCAACTAGTCAGTTCCCGACGAGTCCTGTCCAGTGTACCCGTAACCTAACGAGCACCCGCATACTATCTCAAGTACGACGTACTGACGGCTGTGGGACAGACCGTCTCCCACACTGGGATGAGAAGCGCATGCGCTGGTCTACTCCGGAGTATCGATGCCCTGTCTCGATAGTCCTGCGACCAGGGACCTGCATAAGGATGTGCTTATAGATTACCCAGCCCCACTAGTGTGACGGCCATCACATCGCTGGTAATCAAGCAAAGATCCTAAGGGCTCCACTAATGTGTATAGGCGATATACAAAAATAAACACATGTACACATTGAAGTAGAAACAAACCAAGTAGCATACTACTATTTTGAGCAAGATTGTATATACAAGGTGAATATCCCAAGCTTCCATTAAGTAATATACAAACTAGTATGATACAGTAATGGCCTCTAGGGCATATACACTAACAATCTCCCACTTGCACTAAGGCCATGTACTGGCGTATCGAAGACCTATCATCTCGATCAGCCGCTCGAACTGAGTCTGGGGTAGGGCCTTGGTGAATGGATCTGCAGTTTTATCTTCCGAAGCGACTCTCCGAACCTCGATCTCCTGGCGATCCACGATCTCCCTGATCAGGTGATACCACCTCAAGATGTGCCTGGATCTCTGATGGGACCTGGGTTCCTTCGCTAAAGCTATAGCCCCGTTGTTGTCGCAATATAGAGGTATTGGATCAACAATGGATGGAACCACCTGAAGTTCTTTCAAGAACTTCCTCATCCAGACGGCTTCTTTTGCGGCATCAGATGCAGCGATGTATTCCGCTTCCATCGTCGAGTCCGCAACGGTTTCTTGTTTGGAACTCTTCCAACACACCGCCCCTCCATTGAGGGTAAAGACAAAACCCGACATGGACTTGGAATCATCCTTGTCACTCTGGAAGCTGGAGTCAGCAAAGGCCTCGATCTGGAGGTCTTTTCCGCCATACACCAAGAACATCTCCTTAGTCCTTCTCAGGTACTTGAGAATGTTCTTTACCGCTATCCAGTGTTTCTCCCCAGGGTTTGACTGATACCGGCTTACCACACTCAGTGCATAAGCTACATCCGGTCTGGTACACAACATCGCATACATTATAGAGCCTACCGCAGAAGCGTAGGGTATAATAGACATGCGATCCCTCTCCAAATCAGTCTTGGGAGACATCTCTTTAGAGAGGGTGATCCCGTGACAAGCCGGTAGGTTACCGCGCTTGGAATCTTCCATACTGAATCTCTTCAGTATGGTGTCGATGTACCTGGACTGAGAAAGTCCTAATAACCTCTTGGATCTATCACGATGGATCCGGATCCCCAGGATGTAGGAAGCATCACCCAGGTCTTTCATGGAGAACCTTTGCGACAAGAACCCCTTGACAGATTGTAGCATAGGAATGTCATTTCCTATTAAGAGAATGTCATTCACGTATAAAACGAGGAATACTACAGTTCTCGCTACAAATCTACTATAGACGCATGGTTCATCTGGATTTTTGATAAAGCCAAATTCCTTGACCGTCTCATCAAAACAGATGTTCCAACTCCGCGATGCCTGCTTAAGTCCATGGACTAAAGCAACTTGCACACCTTTTCGCTG
This sequence comes from Agapanthus africanus, assembly GCA_030015575.1. NCBI lineage: Eukaryota > Viridiplantae > Streptophyta > Magnoliopsida > Asparagales > Amaryllidaceae > Agapanthus > Agapanthus africanus. The sequence goes on along the minus strand of CM057343.1, from coordinate 299,763,767 downwards.
CTCCCACTCTGAATGAAACCATCTGGCTGGTCCATATAGACACACTCCTCTAAATTTCCATTCAGAAAAGCTGTCTTTACGTCCATCTGCCAAATCTCATAATCGTGGAAGGCAGCAATGGCAAGAAGGATCCGAATGGATTTCAGCATAGCCACTGGAGGAAAGGTTTCGTCATAGTCCAAGCCAGGTCTTTGACGAAAACCCTTCGCTACCAGCCTAGCTTTATAGGTCTCAACCTGTCCATTTACACCAATCTTCCTTTTGAAGATCCACTTGCATCCTACGGGTTTTACCCCGTCTGGAGCAATGTCCAACGTCCATACTTTGTTGGTGTACATGGACTCCATTTCGGTCCGCATTGCATCCAGCCATTTTACCGAGTCAATGCTCTGAACGGCCTGCTGGAAGCTAGTAGGCTCATCATAATCTATGATGCAATCCTCTCTATCCCCGTCTATGAGAAAACCGTAGTATCTCTCGGGCGGATGAGTCTGCCTACTACTCCTGCGGAGCGGCGTAGGAATGTCCTGTTCTTTTGAACCTTCTGGTTCCACTAAACTTTCAGTAATAGTCCGTGGTTCTGGAATTTCTTCCAGTTCTACCGCGCTCCCACTGATTTCCTTTTCTAAGAACTGGTGTTCTAGAAAGTGGGCATGACGAGAAACAAGGACTTTTTGTTCCTCTTCGCAGTAGAAATAATATCCTTTGGAATTCTTTGGCTATCCCACAAACTTACACAGTACTGAGCGTGCCTCGAGCTTGTCCGCATGCTGCTTTTTGACAAAAGCTGGACTTCCCCATGTCTTAATGTGATTAAGATGGGGTCTCTTCCCACACCACATCTCATATGGTGTAGTAGGCACAGTCTTAGTAGGAACTCGGTTCAAAAGGTATGCAGCTGATTCTAGCGCATACCCCCAGAATGATCGTGGTAACTCAGCGTTACTCATCATGGACCGCACCATATCCAATAGGGTGCGGTTCCGTCTCTCCGATACACCGTTATGTTGCGGGGTGTATGGAGGAGTAAGCTGAGAGAGAATTCCGTTCTCTTTTAAATAGTCCAGGAACTCGGCACTCAAGTATTCTCCACCTCGATCCGATATTAGAATCTTGATACTTTTGCCGGTCTGTTTTTCTACTTCATTCTCATACTCCTGAAATTTTCCAAAGGCTTCGGACTTATGTTTCATCAAGAAGACATAACCGTACCTTGAGAAGTCATCCGTAAAAGTAATGAAGTAAGAATAACCGCTTCGCGCATGTGTAGACATTGGACCGCACACGTCGCTGTGTACGAGTCCCAAGAGCTCGCTCGCTCTTACTCCGTGTCCAGTAAACGGAGTCTTTGTCATCTTTCCTTTGAGACAGGATTGACAAGTGGCATACGATTGATATTCGAACGGATTCAAATATCCTTCTGTATGTAACTTCGTCAACCTTCTCTCATTGATGTGACCCAGTCTACAATGCCACAAGAAAGTCTGATTTATTTCCGGAGACTTTCTTTTGTGTGTATTCTGGACATTGAAAATCTGTGGTTGGTTTAATACGTATATACCATTACTCAATGTACCTGACCCAATCAGAACTTGATTAAGGTGAATGTTTACAACATTACTTACAAACGCAAATTCATAACCTTCTTTAGAAACTAAAGATACAGAAATGATATTACAAGTTGCGTTGGGTACAAAAAAGCAATTACGCAAAACGAAAACATGTCTATCTGACATTCCCAGGTGATAGTCCCCCACGGCTTTAGCATCCATGCTAGCTCCGTTCGCAACTCTGAGGGTATGTCACCTGCCTTCAAAACCCTACGGTTTCTCAACGCCTGCAAAGAATTACAGATATGAGATCCTGATCCGGTATCCAATACCCAGGAAGTAGAGTTTATTGAAAGACAGTTTTCAATAACATACACACCTGAAGCTGAAGCTGCAACCTGCTTCAATTCCTGTGTTCTGGCTTTCCAAGCCCTGCAATCATTCTTCCAGTGACCTTTCTTATGACAATAGAAGCATTCTTCCTTATCCACAAGCTTCCCCGCTTTCTTTGTTGCTTTAGCTTTTCCCTTCGTATCCACTTTACTAACACCGCCCCTTGGTTTGGCGGGGACTTTCTTCTTCTTTCCCTTGGCTTTCGCTTTGGACTTAGAAGAAGATGATCCTCCTACAAACAAAGTGGATGTTTCTGTTAGTGTATATGCCCTAGAGGCCATTACTGTATCATACTAGTTTGTATATTACTTAATGGATGCTTGGGATATTCACCTTGTATATACAATCTTGCTCAAAATAGTAGTATGCTACTTGGTTTGTTTCTACTTCAATGTGTACTTGTGTTTATTTCAGTATATCACTTATACGCATTAGTGGAGCCCTTAGGATCTTTGCTTGATTACCAGCGTTGTGATGGCAGTCACACTAGTGGGGGCTGGGTAATCTATAAGCACATCCTTATTCAGGTCCCTGGTCGCAGGACTATCGAGACAGGGCATCGATACTCCGGAGTAGACCAGCGCATGCGCTTCTCATCCCAGTGTGGGAGACGGTCTGTCCCACAGCCGTCAGTACGTCGTACTTGAGATAGTATGCGGGTGCTCGTTAGGTTACGGGTACACTGGACAGGACTCGTCGGGAACTGACTAGTTGGTATTATACCTATCGTCAGTTATCAGTTCCCAGGTGACATGAGTACAGCTTAGTCCGCTGACTTGACACTGTCACTTCGCCTCGGGTGTGTTCCCACTGTACTTTGATCACTACCCTACCACGGCTCAAAGGAGTCGTGCAAACAGGTGGTAGTTGGGTGCAGTCCCGAAGCACTTGGAGGCAGTGACGGTTAGACAGGATTCGTCTCTCCCGGTATTGGGGGTTGACATCGCGCTGTGTCTAGGAGAGCCATTACACGAGTAGTCCCTGGCCAGGGCAAACGAGATATACTGGTAGGTTTCCAGTGTTATCTCAGGGTGTATTGGGCTTCACTCCGGCACGACTTGTACCGCTATTGGGGGACTGACGTTTACCGCCCCCTAGGCCCGCCATGCGATGTATCAGACGAACAGACCGGACTGTATGGAGAATGTCACACTCAGGCTCAGTAGGAGTTCAGATGGGTTTCGCCTCGTCGGTCTTCTTGTCGGCATTACCTGGGGACCGTTACGCACAGCTAGTGCCGCTTGCGGTCTGTGGTTAAACCCACTGCCAGCATAGTGTCGAGTCTTTAGAGTCCCACACAGAAAGCTTTTCGCCTTTAGGCAAAAGAGTAGAGGTCGCATGGTATTGCGACAGGTCGCATGGTTTTGCGACAGGGTTCGGTCACATCCGTGCACTTGTGCACGTACAGTGTCCGGACAGTTTACACTAGCGGGCTTTGGTTTAAGCCAGATCCTAGTGTACCTTATGGGATTGGATTTATCCAGTTTGCATTCGTGTTCCTCGGAACGCGGATGCGGGTGTGTATGCACAGTTGACAGGGAGGCAGAGGCAGTGGATTCTCATTAGGGTTGTTGACAGTTGACCGTTGACTTTTGACTTTTTGCTCAACCCTAATGAGAATATGATTTGTGATTAACTATTATATTAATTAAGTATTATGGTGATATGGTTGTTGACTTGTTGACTTTTGTTGACTTGTTGACTTTGGTGACTTGTTGACTTTTGTTGACTTGTTGACCGGTTGACTAGGCTTGACTAGTTGACCATCATGATGACCATGGTTATCATTTCATGCCAAAGACTTTTTTCTTGCTTGCTTTTTTGAGTAAAATGAGTGCATGATATGATAACCTTATGGTTGCTTCTAACCATCACCAAAAGACTTTTTTGATATGATGAGTTATGATCACTTTGGATTATGAGAGGGTGAAAGGAAAAAGAGAGCCTCATTCTTTCTTGCTCATTCTCTCTCTTGTTCTTGAGCTCTCCCCTTGCTCTCACCCTCAACCTCTTGCTCCCTCTCTTGATCTATGGTTCTCTTGTCTCATGAGTTGAGAATCAAGAACCATAGATAAAATCCCATTCTATTTCCTCTCTACTCATTCTAGTTCACTAGGTTTAGCAAACCAAGTGAACTAGTTTCTTCAAAGACCGAAGAAGGAGCTAAAGGTTGGAGCTTTCAAGTGGATCTATCTTCGGCGTATGGAGACGACGAGAAGGAGCCATCGGACCACCACCGGAGCTTGAAGACGAAGGAGTTCAAGACAAGCTAGGTATAACCATCTCTATCCGAGTAGCTAAATATCTTTAGCTTAGTATGCTAGTTTTAGTTTAGGTAAAGATCCCGACCTAGCTTAGTCCATGTTGCCTCTTGCGTTAAAATTTTGATTTTATACCGTTTCCGCCTCCCCGTAAGAACCGGGGGTCGCAACGTGGACTTACAGTGGTATCAGAGCCTAACTAAACTTAAACTAGCTTGGTAGTGAAGTGTAACGAAGTTCGGAACCGAAAAAAATCACAAAACCGGATAATCACAAAAACTGAGTTTCTGTTGAAATTTTTTCTGCTCAAAATGAAAAACTTTATACTCCTAAATTCGGCTCAGGGTTTTGTGTGAACACCCAAGAAAAACGATACAGTGATTCGCCTAAAGTGCCGCGCTTCCGCCGCGTGATCCTTCTTAGACGCCGCGGAACCGCCGCGACTTGGTGTCTTCTCTGCATCGTTTTTCGTGCAGTGTGTTTGTGTGTTGGTTTTGGGATTTTTAAAATATATTATATGTGCCCAGATTTTCCAGAAAAGAAATTTCCTTTTGGGGTCCTATAATTCCGTATTTTTTCCGAACTTCACTGCACTTTGACTATGATGGTTATATCTGTGATGCTTGCATGTATTGAACGTCGGCTAATCGCTATAAGTCGATTAGTCGGGGTTATACATGATCTGTAATGTGCTGGAATGTGTATATGAATGTGTTGGACTGTCGCGGGTGAATAGCCGGGGTGGATGTGAGATGAGCTTTTGTTTTTCTTTCATTCATTGTAAATGTAAATTGATGTAATAATTATTATTTGTTTGACCGCACAACCGGGTCGGGGTTGTAGCCGTCATTGTATAATTCTTTTTACTGTTTTTGCTCCTAGGATAGACCCATGGAGGGGTGCACAAACTACCGAGTACTTGGCGGGTAGTTTGCCGCACCCGTAGGGGTCTTGGGTGGGGTATTTGGCTATTCACCGCGACCGTGTTATCCGCTTTTCGTTTCAGGCTCGAAAGGATTGCGGATTGCTAGTATATCCAATGCATTCATCTGTGATCTGTAATGTCTATCATTGCTTACTATTTAGGCGTTGCTTATGTTTTACAGACGCGCTAGCCCAGCCCCCGCTCTGTCGTTAGTTAAGTAACCTAACGGGTAATGACGGGGCCCAGTGGCGAATGCGAATGGCATAAGCGTACGTCATATTTTGGTTGTTTTCTGCAATGGTAGGGTTAAATGATGGGACGCATTAAAAGTACTAATGCAAGAATATCACGCATTAAAAGAACTAATGCAAGATAATAAACCAAGTTAAAGTCGTTGGAACACTTTCGAAAAACCACTCGGTTCTTTTCAAAATAACTTTTAAATGCGGAGCTTGAGCCACTCCTTCTAAAAGCTATCTCGTTCCATCGATTAAATCAAGTTCACTACGTTCACGGTTTCGCCAAAACCATTCGTAGCCCTCCGTCGTTTCGTATGAATATTCAATAAGTATTCAAGCTGTGTTTGTTGACCTTCGTCAAAGCATAGTGATTGGTAGCTATTGGGTATTCGTATGTAGCATAGATAGATGCGTTGGTTTGGGACATTCGCATTACCTTGTTGACCTTCGTCAAGGGTACATACGGGTGGATTCAAATTAACCTGGATAATGACGGGCAGAACTTGACATGTGACTTATGATTTGTTGACCTTCGTCAAGGTCATAAGAGCATGGGGCAAAAATCCACATCGGGAGTTTCATAAGTACTGAAACTTGCTAGATTTGCATACCATTTGGAGTGTGATGATTCTGGTAGGATTCCTTCAGTTTCGTCACGCGATGATATTTGGATCCCGATCCTACTGTGAGTATATGCTACTCCTCGGGAAATTTCTCACTTAACGATCAATGCTATAAACCTAGTAGGTGCCTAGAAAGGTGTTAGCGGGGCTACGCCCCCAGGGAAAAGAGGTTCTCTAATTAAGGAACTTCGCGAAAGCGTTGGAAAACCTCCCTCGAAGTACCGACACCGGCCTGGCTGAACGGTTAAGCAAGTATTGTACGGTGGGATTGATCCTGACTAATTCTTCCTTTATGGTTTGAGGAGGGATTCGAGAAACAGTGGGAGCCATCCTGTTTAGACAAACTAAAAACCACTCTAAACTTGCAAGAGCATCATGCTGAGTGTTTCTTCTTCTCTCTCCTAATTGCAGCGACCAATCAACATGACTGGACTTAAGTTACTCCTAGATAAAAACAAACTGACAGGGCCAAACTACAAAGATTGGCTCAGGAATGTCAAGATAGCAATCACTTATGACAAGCTGGGGTATCTTCTTACCACCAAAGCTCCCCCTGTCCCTGGTCCAACTTCCAGCGTCGCGGATAAGGAAATCCGCAAGACTTGGGAGATTGATAGCGCGAAGGCCAAGTGCCTCCTGCTTGCCTCGATGGACAACGAACATCAGAGGAGGCATGAGAATATGGACATGGAGTCCATATTGCTCCATACAAAAGAACTGTATGGAGAGCAATCACGTATCGCAAGATACGAAGCGTCGAAAAAGTTATTTTCGACAAGAATGGCCGTCGGATCATCAGTAGCCGAGCATGTGCTAAAGATGATCGGCTTCATTGAGGAGCTCGCTGACCTAGGGATCACATTGGAGAGTGAGCTATATACGGATATAGTTCTCCAGTCCCTTCCTTCCACTTACGCCCAGTTTATACTGAACTTCAACCTACAAGAAAAAGAGGTTGAACTATCAGAGCTCCTCAACATGCTGAGGAGCGCAGAGGGCACCCTACAGAAAGGTAGGGAAACATCCACTTTGTTTGTAGGAGGATCATCTTCTTCTAGGTCCAAGGCGAAAGCCAAGGGAAAGAAGAAGAAGGCCCCCGCCAAACCAAGGGGCGGTGTTGGTAAAGTGGATACGAAGGGAAAAGGCAAAGCAACAAAGATAGCGGGGAAGCTTGTGGATAAGGAAGAATGCTTCTATTGTCATAAGAAAGGACACTGGAAGAATGATTGCAGGGCCTGGAAGGCCAGAACACAGGAATTGAAGCAGGTTGCAGCTTCAGCTTCAGGTGTGTATGTTATTGAAAACTGTCTTTCAATAAACTCTACTTCCTGGGTATTGGATACCGGATCAGGATCTCATATCTGTAATTCTTTGCAGGCGTTGAGAAACCGTAGTGTTTTGAAGGCAGGTGACATGACCCTCAAAGTTGCGAACGGAGCTAGCATGGATGCTAAAGCCGTGGGGGACTATCACCTGGGAATGTCAGATGGACATGTTTTGGTTTTGCGTAATTGCTTTTTTGTACCCAACGCAACTTGTAATATCATTTCTGTATCTTTAGTTTCTAAAGAAGGTTATGAATTTGCGTTTGTAAGTAATGTTGTAAACATTCACCTTAATCAAGTTTTGATTGGGTCAGGTACATTGAGTAATGGTATATACGTGTTAAACCAACCACAGATTTTCAACGTCCAGAATACACACAAAAGAAAGTCTCTGGAAATGAATCAGACTTTCTTATGGCATTGTAGATTTGGTCACATCAATGAGAGAAGGTTGACTAAGTTACATACAGAAGGATATTTGAATGCGTTCGAATATCAATCGTATGCCACTTGTCAATCTTGTCTCAAAGGAAAGATGACAAAGACTCCGTTTACTGGACAAGGAGTAAGAGCGAGCGAGCTCTTAGGACTCGTACACAGTGACGTGTGCGGTCCAATGTCTACACATGCCCGAAGCGGACATTCTTACTTCATTACTTTTACGGATGACTTCTCAAGGTACGGTTATGTCTTCTTAATGAAACATAAGTCCGAGGCCTTTGGAAAATTCCAGGAGTATAAGAATGAAGTAGAGAAACAGACCGGCAAAAGTATTAAGATTCTAAGATCGGATCGAGGTGGAGAATACTTAAGTGCCGAATTCCTGAATTACTTAAAAGAGAATGGTATTCTCTCTCAGCTTACTCCTCCATACACTCCGCAACATAACGGTGTATCGGAGAGACGGAACCGAACCCTATTGGATATGGTTCGGTCCATGATGAGTAACGCTGAGTTACCGCGATCATTCTGGGGATATGCACTAGAAGCAGCTGCGTATCTCTTGAACAAGGCTCCTACCAAGACTGTGCCCACCACCCCATATGAGATGTGGACTGGGAAGAAACCCTGTCTTAATTATCTTAAGGTATGGGGATGTCCAGCTTTTGTAAAAAAGCAGCATGCGGACAAGCTTGAGGCACGTTCAGTACAGTGTAAGTTTGTGGGATACCCAAGGAACTCCAGGGGGTATCTTTTCTATTCCGCTGAGGAACAAAAGGTTTTTGTTTCTCAGCATGCCCGCTTCTTGGAAACTGAGTTTTTGGAAACCCAGATAAGTGGGAACACAATAGAACTGGAAGAAATTCCAGAACCACAGACTGTTACTGAAAGCTTAGTGGAACCAGAGGGTTCAACAGAACAGGACATTCCTACGCCGCTCCGCAGGAGTAGTAGGCAGTCTCATCCGCCCGAGAGATACTGCGGTTTTCTCATAGACGGGGATAGAGAGGATTGCATCATAGATTATGATGAGCCTACTAGCTTCCAGCAGGCCGTTCAGAGCGTTGACTCAGTGAAATGGCTGGATGCAATGCGGACCGAAATGGAGTCCATGTACACCAACAAGGTATGGACGTTGGACATTGCTCCAGACGGGGTAAAACCCGTCGGATGCAAGTGGATCTTCAAAAGGAAGATTGGTGTAGATGGACAGGTTGAGACCTATAAAGCTAGGCTGGTAGCAAAGGGTTTTCGTCAAAGACCTGGCTTGGACTACGACGAAACCTTTTCTCCAGTAGCCATGCTGAAATCCATTCGGATCCTTCTTGCCATTGCTGCCTTCCACGATTATGAGATCTGGCAAATGGACGTAAAGACAGCTTTTCTAAATGGAAATTTAGAGGAGTGTGTCTATATGGACCAGCCAGAGGGTTTCATTCAGAGTGGGAGCAGCGGAAAGGTGTGCAAGTTGCTTAAGTCCATCTATGGACTAAAGCAGGCATCGCGGAGTTGGAACATCTGCTTTGATGAGACGGTCAAAGAATTTGGCTTTATCAAAAATCCAGATGAACCATGCATCTATAGTAGATTTGTAGCGAGAACTGTAGTATTCCTCGTTTTATACGTGGATGACATTCTCTTAATAGGAAATGACATTCCTATGCTACAATCTGTCAAGGGGTTCTTGTCACACAGGTTCTCCATGAAAGACCTAGGTGATGCCTCATACATTCTGGGTATCCGGATCTACCGTGACAGATCCAAGAGGATATTAGGACTTTCACAGTCCAGGTACATCGACACCATACTGAAGAGGTTCAGTATGGAAGATTCTAAGCGCGGTAACCTACCGGCTTGTCACGGGATCACCCTCTCTAAAGAGATGTCTCCCAAGACTGATTTGGAGAGGGATCGCATGTCTATTATACCCTACGCTTCTGCGGTAGGCTCTATAATGTATGCGATGTTGTGTACCAGACCGGATGTAGCTTATGCACTGAGTGTGGTAAGCCGGTATCAGTCTAACCCAGGGGAGAAACACTGGATAGCGGTAAAGAACATTCTCAAGTACCTGAGAAGGACTAAGGAGATGTTCTTGGTGTATGGCGGAAAAGACCTCCAGATCGAGGCCTTTGCTGACTCCAGCTTCCAGAGTGACAAGGATGATTCCAAGTCCATGTCGGGTTTTGTCTTTACCCTCAATGGAGGGGCGGTGTGTTGGAAGAGTTCCAAACAGGAAACCGTTGCAGACTCGACGATGGAAGCGGAATACATCGCTGCATCTGATGCCGCAAAAGAAGCTGTCTGGATGAGGAAGTTCTTGAAAGAACTTCAGGTGGTTCCGTCCATTGTTGATCCAATACCTCTGTATTGCGACAACAACGGGGCTATAGCTTTAGCGAAGGAACCCAGGTCCCATCAGAAATCCAGGCACATCTTAAGGCGGTATCACCTGATCAGGGAGATCGTAGATCGCCAGGAGATCGAGGTTCGGAGAGTCGCTTCAGAAGACAACACAGCAGATCCATTCACCAAGGCCTTGCCCCAGACTCAGTTCGAGCGGCTGATCGAGATGATAGGTCTTCGATACGCCAGTACATGGCCTTAGTGCAAGTGGGAGATTGTTAGTGTATATGCCCTAGAGGCCATTACTGTATCATACTAGTTTGTATATTACTTAATGGATGCTTGGGATATTCACCTTGTATATACAATCTTGCTCAAAATAGTAGTATGCTACTTGGTTTGTTTCTACTTCAATGTGTACTTGTGTTTATTTCAGTATATCACTTATACGCATTAGTGGAGCCCTTAGGATCTTTGCTTGATTACCAGCGTTGTGATGGCAGTCACACTAGCGGGGGCTGGGTAATCTATAAGCACATCCTTATTCAGGTCCCTGGTCGCAGGACTATCGAGACAGGGCATCGATACTCCGGAGTAGACCAGCGCATGCGCTTCTCATCCCAGTGTGGGAGACGGTCTGTCCCACAGCCGTCAGTACGTCGTACTTGAGATAGTATGCGGGTGCTCGTTAGGTTACGGGTACACTGGACAGGACTCGTCGGGAACTGACTAGTTGGTATTATACCTATCGTCAGTTATCAGTTCCCAGGTGACATGAGTACAGCTTAGTCCGCTGACTTGACACTGTCACTTCGCCTCGGGTGTGTTCCCACTGTACTTTGATCACTACCCTACCACGGCTCAAAGGAGTCGTGCAAACAGGTGGTAGTTGGGTGCAGTCCCGAAGCACTTGGAGGCAGTGACGGTTAGACAGGATTCGTCTCTCCCGGTATTGGGGGTTGACATCGCGCTGTGTCTAGGAGAGCCATTACACGAGTAGTCCCTGGCCAGGGCAAACGAGATATACTGGTAGGTTTCCAGTGTTATCTCAGGGTGTATTGGGCTTCACTCCGGCACGACTTGTACCGCTATTGGGGGACTGACGTTTACCGCCCCCTAGGCCCGCCATGCGATGTATCAGACGAACAGACCGGACTGTATGGAGAATGTCACACTCAGGCTCAGTAGGAGTTCAGATGGGTTTCGCCTCGTCGGTCTTCTTGTCGGCATTACCTGGGGACCGTTACGCACAGCTAGTGCCGCTTGCGGTCTGTGGTTAAACCCACTGCCAGCGTAGTGTCGAGTCTTTAGAGTCCCACACAGAAAGCTTTTCGCCTTTAGGCAAAAGAGTAGAGGTCGCATGGTATTGCGACAGGTCGCATGGTTTTGCGACAGGGTTCGGTCACATCCGTGCACTTGTGCACGTACAGTGTCCGGACAGTTTACACTAGCGGGCTTTGGTTTAAGCCAGATCCTAGTGTACCTTATGGGATTGGATTTATCCAGTTTGCATTCGTGTTCCTCGGAACGCGGATGCGGGTGTGTATGCACAGTTGACAGGGAGGCAGAGGCAGTGGATTCTCATTAGGGTTGTTGACAGTTGACCGTTGACTTTTGACTTTTTGCTCAACCCTAATGAGAATATGATTTGTGATTAACTATTATATTAATTAAGTATTATGGTGATATGGTTGTTGACTTGTTGACTTTTGTTGACTTGTTGACTTTGGTGACTTGTTGACTTTTGTTGACTTGTTGACCGGTTGACTAGGCTTGACTAGTTGACCATCATGATGACCATGGTTATCATTTCATGCCAAAGACTTTTTTCTTGCTTGCTTTTTTGAGTAAAATGAGTGCATGATATGATAACCTTATGGTTGCTTCTAACCATCACCAAAAGACTTTTTTGATATGATGAGTTATGATCACTTTGGATTATGAGAGGGTGAAAGGAAAAAGAGAGCCTCATTCTTTCTTGCTCATTCTCTCTCTTGTTCTTGAGCTCTCCCCTTGCTCTCACCCTCAACCTCTTGCTCCCTCTCTTGATCTATGGTTCTCTTGTCTCATGAGTTGATAATCAAGAACCATAGATAAAATCCCATTCTATTTCCTCTCTACTCATTCTAGTTCACTAGGTTTAGCAAACCAAGTGAACTAGTTTCTTCAAAGACCGAAGAAGGAGCTAAAGGTTGGAGCTTTCAAGTGGATCTATCTTCGGCGTACGGAGACGACGAGAAGGAGCCATCGGACCACCACCGGAGCTTGAAGACGAAGGAGTTCAAGACAAGCTAGGTATAACCATCTCTATCCGAGTAGCTAAATATCTTTAGCTTAGTATGCTAGTTTTAGTTTAGGTAAAGATCCCGACCTAGCTTAGTCCATGTTGCCTCTTGCGTTAAAATTTTGATTTTATACCGTTTCCGCCTCCCCGTAAGAACCGGGGGTCGCAACGTGGACTTACAGTTTCCCTACCTTTCTGTAGGGTGCCCTCTGCGCTCCTCAGCATGTTGAGGAGCTCTGAAAGTTCAACCTCTTTTTCTTGTAAGTTGAAGTTCAGTATAAACTGGGCGTAAGTGGAAGGAAGGGACTGGAGAACTATGTCTGTATAGAGCTCACTCTCCAATGTGGTCCCTAGGTCCGCGAGCTCTTCAATGTAGCCGATCATCTTTAGCACGTGCTCGGCTACTGATGATCCGACGGCCATCTTTGCCGAAAATAACTTTTTCGACGCTTCGTATCTTGCGATACGAGATTGCTCTCCATACAGTTCTTTTGTATGGAGAAATATGGATTCAAGGTCCATATTCTCGTGCCTCCTCTGATGTTCGTTGTCCATCGAGGCAAGTACGAGGCACTTGGCCTTCGCGCTATCAATCTTCCAAGTCTTGCGGATTTCCTTATCCGCGACGCTGGAAGTGGGACCAGGGACAGGGAGAGCTTTGGTGGTAAGAAGATACCCCAGCTTGTCGTAAGTGATTGCCATTTTGACATTCCTTAGCCAATCTTTGTAGTTTGGCCCTGTCAGTATGTTTTTATCTAGAAGTAACTTAAGTCCAGTCATGTCGATTGGTCGCTGCAATTAGGAGAGAGAAGAAGAAACACTCAGCATGATGCTCTTGCAAGTTTAGAGTGGTTTTTAGTTTGTCTAAACAGGATGGCTCCCACTGTTTCTCGAATCCCTCCTCAAACCATAAAGAAAGAATTAGTCGGGATCAATCCCACCGCACAATACTTGCTTAACCGTTCAGCCAGGCCAGTGTCGGTACTTCGAAGGAGGTTTTCCAACGCTTTCGTGAAGTTCCTTAATTAAATAACCTCTTTTCCCTGGGGGCGTAGCCCCGCTAACACCTTTCTAGGCACCTACTAGGTTTATAGCATTGATCGTTAAGTGAGAAATTTCCCGAGGAGTAGCATATACTCACAGTAGGATCGGGATCCAAATATCATCGCGTGACGAAACTGAAGGAATCCTACCAGAATCATCATACTCTAAATGGTATGCAAATCTAGCAAGTTTTAGTACTTATGAAACTCCCGATGTGGATTTTTGCCCCATGCTCTTATGACCTTGACTTTGGCCAAAATATCATAAGTGACATGTCAAGTTCTACCCGTCATTATCCAGGTTAATTTGGATCCATCCGTACCTACCCTTGACTTTGGCCAAAATGGCAGTACGACTGTCCCAAACCAACGCATCTATCTATGCTACACATGAACACCCAATAGCTACCAATCACTATGCCTTGACTTTGGCCAACATACACAGCTTGAATACTATTGACTATTCATGTGAAACGACGGAGGGCTACGAATGGTTTTGGCAAAACCGTGAACGTAGTGAACTTGATATAGTCGATGGAACGAGATAGCTTTTAAAAGGAGTAGCTCAAGCTCCGCATTTAAAAGTTGGTTTTGAAAAGAACCGAGTGGTTTTTCGAAAGTGTTCCAACGAATTTAACTTGGTTTATTATCTTGCATTAGTTCTTTTAATGCGTGATATTCTTGCATTAGTTCTTTCAATGCGTCCCATCATTTAATCCTACCATTGCAGAAACCAACCAAAATATGACGTACGCTTATGCCATTCGCATTCGCCACTGGGCCCCGTCATTACCCGTTAGGTTACTTAACTAACGACAGAGCGGGGGCTGGGCTAGCACGTCTGTAAAACATAAGCAACGCCTAAATAATATCATATATAGATATACTGCAATGATAAACATTTCATATCACAGGTGAATACATTGGATATACTAGGAATCTGTAATTCGTACGAGCCTGTAACGAAAGACAGATTACACGGTCGCGGTGAATAGCCAATACCCCACCCAAGACCCCTACGGGTGCGGCAAACTACCCGCTAAGTACCCGAAGCGTAGCAATCTCCCTCATCACCATTAGTAGGCCACTCGACACTTCGGCATACCCGGTAGTTTGTGCACCCCCTCCATGGGTCTATCCTAGGAGCAAAAACAGTAAAACGAAATTATACAATGACGGCTACAACCCTGACCCGGTTGTGCGGTCATACAAATAATTATTACATCAATTTACAAATTTACATGAATTGAAAGAAAAGAAAACTCTCGTCTCACAACCCCCGGCTATTCACCCGCGACAATCCAACATATTCATATACACATTCTAGCAACATTACAGATCACAGATTTTTATAACCCCCACTAATCGACATATAGCGATTAGCAGACGTTCAATACAAATATCACATTACAGAAAAACCCGTTAGCTTAAGTCTTTTAGAAGTTCGATCAAAAATACGGATTTTCGGGACCCCAAAAATAAAATTTTCGTTCTGGAAAATCTGGGCAGAAAACACATATACCAAAAATCCCAAAATACCCCCAGAAAAACACTGCACCAAAGATGGACCTCGGCCGAGTCAACTCGGCCGCGGATCCACGGCGGGAGCGTGCTCCCGCCGCGTTTACGCGGCGAGTTGACTCGATTGTTGGACCATCTTTGGTGGTTATTCACAGAAAAGCCTGAGCCGATTTTAGGTGTGAAAATAATCAACTTTTGAACAGTATAAAAATCGACAGAAACTTCGAATTTTGGGGTTCGTTTTCGGGACTTTTTCTTTGATCGATCTTCTAGTTACTTGCTAACATGTTAGATAGAGTTTAACTAGTCTCTGATACCACTGTAAGTCCATGCTACCTCTCCCGGTACTTTCGGGCATGCGGAATTTGGTAAAAAATGATTTTTATAGAGGTGGTAACATGGACCTATAACCCCGATCTTGGTTAAACATCTAACTAACAACCTAACTACGAGTTTCTAACTACTCGGTTAGGGGGTTATACCTTGCTTGTCTTGAACTCCTTCGTCTTCAAGCTCCGATGGTGGTCCGGATTGGCTTCTTCCCGTCGTCTCCGTACGCCGAAGATAGATCCACCTGAAAGCTCCAGCCTTTGGCTCCTTCTTCGAACTTTGAAGAAACTAGTTCACTCGGTTTGCTAAACCTTGTGAACTAGAATGAGTAGAGAAGAGTTTGTATGGGATTTTATCTATGGTTCTTGATTCTCAACTCATGAGATATGTGAACCATAGAGTCAAGAGAGGGAGCAAGAGGAAGAGGGTGAAAGCAAGAGCAAGAGAGCTCAAGAACAAGAGAGAGAATGAGAAAGAAAGAATGAGCAAGTCTTTTGTCTTTCACCCTCTCATAATCCAAAACCATCATAACTCATTATACCAAATCAAGTGTTATGTGATGGTTGAAGCAACCATAACCATATCATTTCATGCACTCATTTTGCACAAATGAGCAAGCAAGCAAAAGTCTTTGCCATAAAATGATGGCTATGGTTATCATGATAGTCAACTAGTCAAGCCTAGTCAACCGGTCAACAAAGTCAACAAGTCAACAAAAGTCAACAAAGTCAACAAAAGTCAACAACCATGTCACCATAATACTTAATTAATATAATAGTTAATCACATATCATATTCTCATTAGGGTTGAGCAAAAAGTCAAATAGTCAACGGTCAACTGTCAACAACCCTAATGAGAATCCATTGCCTCTGTCTCCCCATCAACTGTGCATACACAACCGCATCCGCGTTCGGAGGAACACGAATGCAAACTGGATAAATCCAATCCCAAAAGGTACACTAGGATCTGGCTTAAACCAAAGCCCGCTAGTGTAAACTGTTCGGACACTGTACGTGCACAAGTGCACGGATGTAACCGAACCCTGTCGCAAAACCATGCGACCTCTACTCTTTTGCCTAAAGGCGAAAAGTTTTCTGTGTGGGACTCTAAAGACTCGACACTACGCTGGCAGTGGGTTTAACCACAGACCGCAAGCGGCACTAGCTGTGCGTAACGGTCCCCAGGTTGTGCCGACAAGAAGACTGACGAGGCGAAACCCATCTGAACTCCTACTGAGCCTGAATGTGACATTCTCCGTACAGTCCGGTCTGTTCGTCTGATACATCGCATGGCGGGCCTAGGGGGCAGTAAACGTCAGTCCCCTAATAGCGGTACAAGTCGTGCCGGAGCGAAGCCCAAAACACCCTGAGATAACACTGGAAGCCTACCAGTATATCTCGTTTGCCCTGGCCAGGGACTACTCGTGTAATGGCTCTCCTAGACACAGCGCGATGTCAACCCCCAATACCGGGAGAGACGAATCCTGTCTAACCGTCACTGCCTCCAAGTGCTTCGGGACTGCACCCAACTACTACCTGTTTGCACGGCTCCTTTGAGCCGTGGTAGGGTAGTAATCAAAGTACAGTGGGAACACACTCGAGGCGAAGTGACAGTGTCAAGTCAGCGGACTAAGCTGTACTCATGTCACCTGGGAACTGATAACTGACGATAGGCATAATACCAACTAGTCAGTTCCCGACGAGTCCTGTCCAGTGTACCCGTAACCTAACGAGCACCCGCATACTATCTCAAGTACGACGTACTGACGGCTGTGGGACAGATCGTCTCCCATACTGGGATGAGAAGCGCATGCGCTGGTCTACTCCGGAGTATCGATGCCCTGTCTCGATAGTCCTGCGACCAGGGACCTGCATAAGGATGTGCTTATAGATTACCCAGCCCCACTAGTGTGACGGCCATCACATCGCTGGTAATCAAGCAAAGATCCTAAGGGCTCCACTAATGTGTATAGGCGATATACAAAAATAAACACATGTACACATTGAAGTAGAAACAAACCAAGTAGCATACTACTATTTTGAGCAAGATTGTATATACAAGGTGAATATCCCAAGCTTCCATTAAGTAATATACAAACTAGTATGATACAGTAATGGCCTCTAGGGCATATACACTAACAGATCCCGCCTCAATAGTATCGCGTACGATACAGTATATCATATGACAATCCTCAAGTCATGAGTGCGGATCTATCATCAATATAAAGCTCGTACGGTAAATCGTCGTACGGCATCCCAATAGCTGGGTACGGGTCAATATCACGTTGAGCACATCAACTATCTGGTATCCTCATCATTATATCACCTAATATGGGGTACTGATCTAAATCTAGTACAATCGATACCATCTATATAAGTATGAATGCGCGTGCGAAACACACGTCCCAAGGCCCGCTAAGAATCACGAGTCGTATCCCAAATACGAATCACATCATAACACCAATCTTAGGGCACCATGACCAATATCATCGACTCATCTCCAATGTCATCCACTATCCTTCATCATCACAGTATAAGTATAGCAAATCAGCATGTGTGTACGTATGGGTGTAAACCTATTGTAGGGTTTGCAACTAGAAACTATACTAGTTTACTTCTATGCCATGATCTAACTAAAGTACATCTAATCTCAAAATCCATGACACACTATAAGCTATCATATATATAATATAACATATGTAGTTTACCAACTTTGGACTGCGGGGGTGCTATACGCCATCCACCCGACTTCCCCCGTAGATATAATCTACTCACCATGCGTCTTCATTTGACGACGTCGCCATGCGCTTGCTTGTCGTCCCGACATCTTCATAGGATACCTACATATCAACGTATCGCAAATGCGTATTAAAACCAATTCAAAACTAAAACGGCATACGAAACCCAAAACGATACGCTAAGGTCTATAGGTTAGAACCTATGGACTACGCTTTCAAAACTATCAATCAATCCTCGATATCGTCGTACAAACGCCAAGTATTCGAGGCAAAACACAATACGCAAATTCAGAATTAAAAATACGGAATACGGAAACACGAATCCAAAACAGCAACTAAAGAAAAAGGCTCCAGATTTCACCCTAGGTCAAATTAGACAAATTTGCACATGCCAGGGGTCTAATCTACTGATAAGGGGCACCAAAACCAAAACGATACATTTCTACACTTGTCTGGCCGCAATTTGCGGACAGAATGCATTAATTTGCGGCCGGGACTGGGAGGTAAGGGCTAAGGTTCTGGTGGTAGCTTCCTGGGTGCCTGCACATATCAATATCCAACCAAAATAATTTTCAGAGTCTCGGGTTGATAGCAGATTCAATATAACCTTCACAGATTTAAAAATTCTTCCGATATCGGTTTCTAAATCCGTATTCCGGGTTTTAAGTCTCAGGTTTGGGTCTCAATTCATGCACTAGGGTGTTTGTATAACCTCTACTGAGCTCAACTTCACATCATAACCCAAATTCCCTCAAACCCTAACTAGGTTTTTCCTTAAGTCCACCAAATGAAACAATATCGGTTCTAAACAAGCATAGGGGTATAAGTAATGCTAAAACTAAGCTAATGGTTCAGTATATACCTCATTTGGCAACTCAAGAATTTTCTTGAGTTGCCCCTAGTGGCCAAAATCCTTGCTTTCTTGGTCCAATGTGTTGGTCTTGAGCTTGTGCACACTTTTTGTGAAATGGGAATGGGGTTTTGGAGTGTTTTTGGATGTGTTTTTTGTGGCTTGGAGATGGAGGAAGGGGGAGGAGGCGGCAGCAGCAGGAGAAGAGGAAGAGGGAGGGAGGAAATGAGAGGAAGAAATGAAGAGAATGGCTAAGTCTTGGTCAAAGTAACCTTTTCTCTCTCTCTCCCATACCTCAATAATATAACCTTTTCCATTCCTTTTCTTTTCTTTTTCTTTTCTCCAAATTCCTTCTCACTCAAATAGTAGCCCCAAAACAACATGGTAGAAATGCACAAGTGTAAAGAAAAAAATGATATGTGCATGTTTTGCACAAAATTGCTAAAAAACCGATTAGCGATTGTTAATCGCGATGAGCACTAAATTAGCATATAAATGATCATAAAAACTTAAAAATGACATAATTCTATAAAATACCCTATCTTAGAATTTTCCATAATTTTTTCCACATTTTTCTGTATTTAATTATACCAAAATATGAAAATATTCAATAAAATAATATTAAATTATAAAAATTCCCAAAAATAATATTTTTTTTTTATAAATTTTACAATCTTCCCCCCTTAAAGAAATTCGGTCCCCGAATTTAAATTTAAACCCCCAAATACTAAAACATTTCAGTAAAAATTTAAGTCGTCGGGGCTCCGAAATCATCAATACATAATACGCATCATAGCGCAATGCATGCGCATGAGTAATGGGCAGATAACTCAAAATCGAAACACCGTCAAGCATCCCGCAATCATCGGAGTCATGGTAAAGACACAATGTCAAATCTAAAGCAAAACCAATATGATATAAATCCAAACTATACATGTAATTAGCTGAAGTAAATGCATGCCAAATCTTTTTAAGTCGCTGTGCGATGCGCATAACACTGCACAGTGGCGGACGTCTATCACAAGAAAATAACCATATACGTATATATCCTTTATTTAATATGTACGTTCCGCCGTTTTGAAAACAATTTAGAAGGGTTTCCTTGTGTTAAAAGGTGTCGTGTCATATCAGACACGTGGGTAAATACTGAGACTATAGCTCCCCTTTTTGGAATTCCCTTCGATACATTCAATTCATGCAAAATATATCCAGGTACTGTCATCTGACTAGTCTGCTCAGTACGAAAACATATAGCAGATATCATAAAAACGTACTGCTCTATAAGAATAAATCCCAAAAGGTATATAAGAATACCCTGTGCGTCTAGTGCGCACGGAAATCAAAATCCATATATGTTCCATACATGTGCACAGAAACAACATCAAGGTGCAATGGGTGTGCACGAAACATCTGTCATAGGGAACGTGTGTGCCTGACAGCAAAATCAGGTGCATCTAATATGCATGAAGATTCTCGATTTAGTGCATCTGGTGTGCACCAAAATCGTATCTCAAAACATGCGCTCAACACACGTGAAAATCCAAATCAGGTGCATCCATCATGCATGAATAAAATCTAAATCATGCGCACTCAACATGCACAAAATCACGAAATCCAATATCAAGCGTCGAACATGCGCAAAGTCCAAATCAAATGCACGGAGTGCGAGAATTCAACATCAATATCAGAATCAAAATCAACAGTATACAATATGGCTCAATAAAAATCAGGTATACTGCGGTATATAAGCTCACAACCATGTGCATCAGCATGCACAAATCAAATCAAAACACTAAAAGTGCATGTAAACGATGCCGAAGGCATAAGTCAAATCGCATACATAACATAGGCATGAAATCAAAATCCATATGTCGAATGACATCAAATCAAAGTCTGGTGCAACCGTGGTGCACGAAATATAGATCCAGTGCAACAAAGGCACGAAATATAAATCTGGTGCGATAAACGCACGAAACATAAACCTGGTGCGACAAACGCACGAAATATAAAACTGGTGCGACAAACGCACGAAGTATAAAACTGGTGCATCCTGTGCACAAAACCCAAACAATAACTCAAATGCGTAAATAGCAACACCGAGTGTACTCAGGTTTAAAAATCATAAATGTGTGCATCTGCATGCACAAAACACATATCAATGCACTACAAGCACATATAAGCTATACCGAGTGCAAAAATCAAATCGTGTGCGTATCATATGCACAAAATCAACACAACTGTATGAAATCCATGAAGTCATAAGCATGTGCAGCCAAGGCATGAGAATGATATCAGGTGCAATAACTGTGCACAAATCATAAATCAACACAACGGTGTATAAAGCACATCTCAAGTGTAATAACTCTGCGCAAGATATAAATGCCCTGTAGGTGCAACCATGATGCTCGAAAACAAATATCATCGAATCCAGTCATCAAGATTAAATCATGCAAATAGAACGCCCAAAATACCGAAACCCAAGGTGACGGATACGTGATAATCGAATCACAAAATCACAAATCATAATTACCGTCATCGGTATATCCTCCTTCAAAGTCGAGAAGGTGTCGGTGCGTCAACTACTAGCAGCACAAGATATCTACTTGCCTCATGCTCACGTCTGGCGTCCTCTGTCTCTGGGTCTTTATCTTCTCTGTGGATTATCAATCTCATGATCCATCGGCTCATCGGCCCTGTCAGGTGTGCTAGCGGGGACGATTCTGTTTTGGTACTTCTCTGGTCATCTCTCGGTCAATCCTCACGACCACTCGTAGAGCAGCATGTCACTGGCGTCGGCCTCTGATCCTCTGAATGCACATCACACATCTGGTCCTGGATGCAAACCTTGTCCTGGAAGGAATCCTGCTCAAGGTTCTTTCCAATCTTGCATAAGCTGAACTGTACGGAGGCTGGTACTCTTGCACAATCTTCTCTCGCTCGATGGACATCTGCGTCCTCGGTACACATTTACTCGGAAGCTGGTCGCATCCCAACGCCTCTGTAGACATATCCGACCAAAATCTCAACGGGGAGTAACAACAGCTTGTCGGCATCTTGCACGAACCTCTTGTCCCGCTTGTCTGTATCATCGTCCACTTCGACGTCACATCTCTATCTGCGCACTGCAATGTTCTCGGCTACGGCCCATCCGAAGTCTCTCACAAATCTCTTTTTCTGCCGAATTGCCCGGAAGTTATCGTCCTTTACTAAAGCTAATTCTTGTTCCGGAACGGCTGCATACTCATCGCGCCTCTTTCTGGAAGATATACCCATATACAATGCCTCTGCGTGCGTATCGCATCTCTGATGTCAGCAGAGTGGAACGTCATCTCGTCGAAATCTCTTGCGAACTCTTTCCTTCACTCTGTTCCAATGTCGACTGATTCGGACTCGTCTCATCGTGGCTGCATGGACGGCGCTCGAACGGCTATACTCGTATCTGGAGTCTCCCAAGCAGTGTGTCCCATCACATGATATCCGAAAGATGTTGAACCATCCGATCGACTCGTCAGAACCTTGTAATCTCCTAAGAGATCAACATCTCGGGTATAGTTTAATAGTATCGAGTACATACCACAGCATCAGTGGTCCAGCCGTAGAAGGGAAAACCCAAGTCTCACTAATGGCGCCGCGAAACTGCCGCAAACCCTAAGGTTCAAAGGCTTTCACACGGTCATTATGTCGAGTTAGGGTTTCATTCTTCTAGAGGGTCCATAGAATCGCTTGCATGTCTTTCCGAATACCTTAAACTTGGAAAATGGGCTCCTGACATTCGATCGTCTCTATCGACTCTCAACGATCCTGCGTGAAGTCGTCTCTAGCTGGAATCAATCTATCTGATGACCTTGCATCAGGTAAGCGAACGAACCACATGTCCTAGTCATCTCATCCTTGGTGACTAGCGACCTTCCATCATATCTCTAAGTATATACTCGTGCTGCAGTAGCTCCAATCATCTGGGCGATATCTCGTCATTTGCAGCAACAACTGGCTCATTCATCTGTACGCTGAACAGTGCCTCTATCATCATGAATAAGTGATATATCAATGGTCATCATATCTGGCTGGTCTCTAGCAGTAGCCTGATCCTCTGGTACCAATCGGCACGTCCGAGAAATCTTGTAACAGCGATCTGTCAAACGCTTATGGCGCGAAAACACAGTAAGACGACGCCTCTATATGCAATCGTATGTCCCTGGAATCATGCCCTGGTCAGTCCTCGTCTGCAACGAGCTCAAGCTGACGCAACTCTAGCCGTAGCTCTCTCTGCCCGTTCAATCGTGGCAGCAAAATCATAACCAGTATCGATGAGGATAGATTATAGGAATGAATATAATAATGTGCAAGGAAATGTACATCCTAAGGCTCCTTAAGCGGAGTGGCGTGTCGTATGTATGCCGCGGAACATACACACGGTATGTCACTCTACTGAAGTCACTTACTCCATCAACCAAGGGTCATCCTACGCGACGAAAGTTCGGGTCTAATACCCCCTTTACTAAGTCTAAGTTCCGTAAGGTCAAGCCTAAGTTCCGTATATATATATAAACTCCATAGGCTCCACATAGTCAAACTTAGACTCGAACCAAGGTTAACCTAGTGCTCTGATACCAACTTTGTCACGACCCGAAAGAGCACGTGACTGGCCTTTGAATCATATGAAGTCTATAGGACTCCATCTAGTCCAAGTAAGCCAAAAACCCAGAAATCTAAAACCATTTTAATAATAAAAGAAGGAAGTATAGTTTTTAGAAGTAAAGAAGACATGTTTCAAAAGAATTTTTTTTAAATAAATAAGCCGAATATGAAATTTAAAATGTATAATCTTTCTAAAAATTTCGGCAGGGTTTCCTTTGTAAAAGCTAGCCCCGAACGGGGTACAACAAGAATAATATATATGCAATGATAAAGGGCATCCCCAAGCGGGAGCTAGCTCTTCGTCAATCGACCGTCACAGCCACGCAAGCAATATAATATACAACGCTGAAGGGCGAGGATCAAAACTCAGAAAGAACTCAAAACAGCATAAAAACCGTAATAATACTACACGCGACTCTAAGGTCGAAATAATGCATAACTGAATTTCTAAGTCTGAGACAATATACAAGTTTTGGTTGATGGAATTTCTAGATACAAATGAATAATACATGTACAATGGTGGTTCTGATACAAACGAACCCACCTACAAAGGCAAATCACCTGCAAAGGAAGCAGTGTGCCAGAAATGCCGTTATGGAACATGTACGGCAAAAACCTGCAAGAACTGTGGCACAATGGGGGTGAGTTGCCAACTCGTGAATAGAAAATATCTACAAGCAGAAACCGAATGCACGACATAATCCTAGGTCAATACGATCATATATAATATAAACCTCGAAGGAATAAGTCTGAAGCATAATAAGGTGGCAATGTAACATCCAAACATATATGTAGTGCTAAGTGCTCGTGCGAGTGCCTCAGGTAATACATATCATGAATATAAGGTAATTATTCGGTAAAATGGAAACAGAAGGTATCATGATGAAATCATCAGAAATGCAGTGTCAAGCATCGACACAAAATATATAACTCATTATCAAGTAAATCCCATATATCATGTATCCGATATGTATGCAACATTCATGAAGGTACTCTATCAGGTACTACTAATACATGAAGCTGTAAATGGTGATGTGTATGTACAATAGTCATGAAAGGTACTCTATCAGGTACTACTAATACATGAAGCAATAAATGGTGCTGTGTATATGCAATAGTCATGAAAGGTACTCTATCAGGTACTACTAATACATGAAGCATTAAATGGTGATGTGTATATGCAATAGTCATGAAAGGTACTCTATCAGGTACTACTAATACATGAAGCAATAAATGGTGATGTGTATATGCAATAGTCATGAAAGGTACTCTATCAGGTACTACTAGTATATGAAGCAATGCATATGAAATAAAATGTGGGGTAGGGAAGATATAATATGCCATCGACCGTAAAGGCCCCTCATAACGAGCACATAGGCCCCCACTCATATGAAACATAAAGGCCCCTCGCATCGACCACATAGGGCCCCTCATAACGAGCACATAGGTCCCACTCATATGGACCATAAAGGCCCCTCACATCGACCACATAGGGGCCCTCATAATGTATAAGTAAATTTGCATAGATCATGATGATGATATATTAAGTAGGTGTATATATATATATATATATATCAGCGTCCCATACCACTAATATATATATATACTATGGGTATACGTATATATCTCAGCGTGCCATACTACTGATATATATACGTAGGAGTAAAACATTCCAGAATCATCATATGCAACCATATCACAGTGCGAAATTCATGAATTATAATACATGCAACGCGAAACACTAATATGAGCATGCAACTATGTAAAGGCATATGCACAAAGGAATATGAATCAATAATATATAAGTATGCAATGCAATGCGAGCCGTAGAATAAATGGTAAATGAATAATAATGCAGCTTGTCATTTGAAATAAAACGAATCTGGGTTTTTAGTAAAATAAGGGCTACGGTGTTTTTAAGAAAAGATGCGTCTTTTGAAATTTTCCGTAGATTCCCTTTTCTTGTCTTTAAAATACTCCCGATTCGTTAGTTTTGGAAATAGGTATGACTCGGGTCTAGTCTAACATCTACTATGCAAAGTACGGATCTAACTATCAAGTCAATCGGGAGGGGTATGGAAACCACCTAAATCTGAGTCGATATATATATATATATATAAATATAATAGTCAGTGATCCCGCCTCAATAGTATCGTGTACGATACAGTATATCATATGACAATCCTCAAGTTATGAGTGTGGATCTATCATCAATATAATGCTCGTACGGTAAATCGTCGTACGGCATCCCAATAGCTGGGTACGGGTCAATATCACGTTCAGCACATCAACTATCTGGTATCCTCATCATTATCACCTAATCTGGGGTACTGATCTAAGTCTAGTACAATCGATACCATCTATATAAGTATGAATGCGCGTGTGAAACACACATCCCAAGGCCCGCTAAGAATCACGCGTCATATCCCAAATACGAATCACATCATAACACCAATCTCAGAGCACTATGCCCAATATCATCGACTCATCTCCAATGTCATCCACTATCCATCATCATCACAGTATAAGTATAGCAAATTAGCATGTGTGTACGTGTGGGTGTAAACCTATTGTAGGGTTCGCAACTAGGAACTATACTAGTTTACTTCTACGCCCTGATCTAACTATAGTATATCTAATCTCAAAATCCATGACACACTATAAGCTATTATATATATAATATAACATATGCAGTATACCAACTTCGGACTGTGGAGGTGCTATACGCCATCCACCCGACATCCCCCGTAGATATAATCTACTCACCATGCGTCTTCATTTGTCGACGTCGCCATGCGCTTGCTTGTCGTCCCGAAGTCTTCATGGGGTACCTACATATCAACGTATCGCAAATGCGTATTGAAACCAATTCAAAACTGAAACGGCATACGAAACCTAAAACGTTACGCTAAGGTCTACAGGTTAGAACCTATGGACTACGCTTTCAAAACCATCAATCAATCCTCGATATCGTCGTACAAACGCCAAGTATTCGAGGCAAAACACAATACGCAAATTCAGAATTAAAAATACAAAATACGGAAACACGAATCCAAAACAGCAACCAAGGAAAAAAGGCTCCGGATTTCACCCTAGGTCAAATTAGACAAATTTGCACATGCCAGGGGTCTAATTTACTGATAAGGGGGCACCAAAACCAAAACGATACATTTCTACCCTGGTCTGGCCGCAATTTGCGGCCAGAATGCATTAATTTGCGGCCGGGACTGAGAGGTAGGGGCTAAGGTTCTGGTGGTAGTTTCCTGGGGTGCCTGCACATATCAATGTCCAACCAAAATAATTTTCAGAGTTTCGGGTTGATAGAAGATTCAATATAACCTTCACAGATTTAACAATTCTTCCGATATCGGTTTCTAAATCCGTATTCCGGGTTTCAAGTCTCAGGTTTGGGTCTCAATTCATGCACTAGGGTGTTTGTATAACCTCTACTGAGCTCAACTTCACATCATAACCCAAATTCCCTCAAACCCTAACTAGGTTTTTCCTTAAGTCCACCAAATCAAACAATATCGGTTCTAAACGAGCATAGGGGTATAAGTAATGCTAAAACTAAGCTAATGGTTCAGTATATACCTCATTTGGCAACTCAAGAATTTTCTTGAGTTGCCCCTAGTGGCCAAAATCCTTGCTTTCCTTGTCCAATGTGTTGGTTTTGAGCTTGTGCACACTTTTTGTGAAATGGGAGTGGGGTTTTGGAGTGTTTTTGGATGTGTTTTTTGTGGCTTAGAGATGGAGGAAGGGGGAGGAGGCAGCAACAGCAGGAGAAGAGGAAGAGGGAGGGAGGAAATGAGAGGAAGAAATGAAGAGAATGGCTAAGTCTTAGTCAAAGTAACCCTTTCTCTCTCTCACCCATACCTCAATAATATAACCTTTTCCATTTCTTTTCTTTTCTTTTTCTTTTCTCCAAATTCCTTCTCACTCAAATAGTAGCCCCAAAACAACATGGCAGAAATACACAAGTGTAAAGAAAAAAATGATATGTGCATGTTTTGCACAGAATTGCTAAAAAACCGATTAGCGATTGTTAATCGCGATTAGCACTAAATTAGCATAAAAATGATCGTAAAAACTTAAAAATGACATAATTCTATAAAATACCCTATTTTAGAAATTTTCATAATTTTTTCCACATTTTTCTGTATTTAATTATACCAAAATATTAAAATATTCAATAAAATAATATTAAATTATAAAAATTCCCAAAAATAATATTTTATTTATTTATTTATTTTGAAATGTTACAAAAGTACTTTTCAATTGGTGAATTTTTAGATGAAATTGCTCACACGGTTTTCATGCGACCGTTAATACTTCTTGAGGTGCCAACGACCGATTACATAATGTGCTTGCACATTAATGCGTAATTCCTAGTCTTGTATTACCTAAGGCTTATAGCAGTGACTCCCAAACCAGTTGGTCTAAGGCATTAAGTGATAAAGCACCCTTGTTAAATATTTTTTCTATTAATGCAGCCTTAAGTAATTACAAAAACCAGTGTTCATTTTTTTTATCTCTTTATTCACACTTGTATTTTTATTTTATTTTTCTTCGTACTAAGGACTTTTGACAAGAGCATTTCAAGGTCTCTTCTACTATTCCAAGTTTCAAGGTTCGTGTTTGTGCAATTTGTAGGGTATATATTTTTAGAATTTAGACTTAAGCTTAGGAATTATTTTTCAAACTTATACATTAATAAAAATATCAATACTTTTCCTTTGTTTTAACTTAGCCCAAGAAGTCAACTCAAAATTTGCCTATTTCTAAATAAACTACAAAGACATATACTTTCTCCCGTTAAATTTTAAGAAAGGTTATTTTTAGGGTTTTTAATTAACTAAGTCTAAGATCTAGTTGTTCCTAGCTAGTTAACCTATTTGTCAAACTCAAGTCAATTAAGGCCAAAATTGAAGTTTTTAATTTTTATAATTTTTCAAATTTTTCAGTTTCTATGGGTTTTAAAATAAGTATGCAAATGCAAAAATATACACATGAATGCGAAGGAAGAAGGCTTACCGAGCACACCCCCAAACTTAAACTTGACAGTGTCCTCACTGTCATGCTATACCAAGAGGGTCAAAATTGTCGGCACTCCCCTGTTTATTTATTTATAATTTTCTTATTTTTTATTGTTAAAACAAAAAATATATACAACAAGCTCCCCCCCCCAAACTTAAGTGAAACAGTGTTTCCACTGATTAAGCGTTAAAGTTCAGAGTTAGAGAGGAGAAAAATCAAACTATACAAGGCCTTACACAGACCAAAGGTTAGCACCAACCATTCAAAAATTCTATCGTGATAATGGTAGGGTTGGTGAAAGAAAGGAGTGTAGAGAAAGGCGTTGAGAAACACACGAGACCGTATGGGAAGAAGAGTGGAATATGGTCTCGGTATATTCGGAGAAGAATGGCAGAAGAGAGAAAGAAGTGTAGTACGAACATGAGGGTGTAAATTGAGTGAATAAATTAGTGCAAAATGTGATGACCGATGTGTTAAAAGCGATTGTGCTAATTTATCAACCCGTCGAGAAATGGGGTCAAATCCTTCAAGATTCGCAAGAAAACATGGGTACGTTGAACTTGGTAAACCATCCATTGAAAATTGAAGCGCGGCGGATTCTTGCGCGGTCGAAACGATGGAAAGGACGAAGGGGAGTAATTTAGGGATAGTCTTATTCTCACCTAAGTAAATTGTCTCGAACTCGAAGGATTCCATCAATGGTTCGAAATGACTGTAAGCAACCGAGTCTGATGGTTCAACTAACTCATTTGAAAATTCAAAGAACTCAAACTCGGGCGGTGAGTCTTTAAAATCCTCCTGCGTGATCTTTTGCGTGGTCGGAACGATGGAAAGGAGGGAGGGTGATTTAGGGAGTATAACAGTCAAAGGTTCAGGAGGATGAATTGGAAAATCCGACACATCAAAAAAATCTGGTTCATCCTCAATACTATCCTCATAATTTTCCTCAAAAGTTATCTCATCCATGCAATTATCATCAAAATCAAGACGCATATGAAGTTCGGGAGAACATTTAATGACTCGGGATGATGAATTGGAGAGAAAATTTCAGTCAAATCTACGGGTTCATCATCCAAAATATTCCCGACGTCAATATCCTCAATCAAGTGAAAATCCATTTTTTTAGACACCTCATCAAAAGCATAGATATTTATCAATTCAGGTTCTAGATTGGAGGTGTAAAGTTCGAAAGGATCGGTGATGGTTTCACTCGAAAGTGACCCTTCACAATCAGGTAAATCAAACAATACAAAGTCGCATAACTCATTACACGTTTTATCTTTAACTGGTGAATCATTTGGGACACTTGTTTGAAAACCAGAGTTGTAGGATTCAATTGGGGATGGGTAGGTTTGATTTGGAAGTGTGTAGAGCTCACTCTCACCACTCAAATTCTTAATCTGTCCAACCGCCTCATCATACATTGGAATTTTTGGAGCTAGTTGGAAACTAGCTACCGGTTCACTAGGTTGTCTTGATGAATTAAGGGCGGCAATGGACGCATCCAAATTCCTCATCTGTCGGTTTGTTGCTGCAATGTACGCTTCCAACGACTGTTCCAGACTAGACATGGGTTGTGAAGGGGTTTCAGTAAAAGATTCACAGTTGTTTGGATACATGAAACTCCCAAATGGTTGTGTAGAATCAATGTCTAGGGAAGGTGAGAAAGTCGGGTAGGACTGGTAGGAATTGAATGGTTAGACAGGAGTATGATCAACATTTGGATAAAAAGGTGAATGGACTTATTGATCCCAAGAACTAGAAGTGTTAAAAGGAGTGAAAGATCGGTTACGAGATTGTTCAATATGTTCAGCAATAGACATAGGTTTCGGAGTTACAACAGGACTCGAAAATGTAGTATCAACATAAGAAGATGGTGAAGGTTGAAATGGTTGACACAAAGTGGATTGTAGAGTCGAACTATTTCTCCTAGACGCTTCTATTCGATCTTTCAAGGAAATTTTGGGCATGGAGGGGTCGTCCGTAATTCGACCAAAACAATTCACGTATGAAGCAATGTTTGGATGAGGGTACCAAAGTTCGGCAAGAGTTTTATAAGGTGGGGTACCCATGATGTAAGAAAGGAGAAGAAAAAGAATGTGGGGTGCACAGATTTCTTAGCGACAAGTTTCAAGTTTTTGGAATTTTTTTTCTTTTTTTTGTGTTTTTTTTTATGTGGAACTTTTTGCAAAAAAGATTTTCGATAAAAGGCTTAGACAGACGTTCAATCAATCACAAATGCACAATCAAGCCTAAATCTAGGGTCACCTAGGTCAGCTAGACAGCTCCTAACTGTTCCAAAGGGCAAGAAGTAGAACCTCAAACCGCTTCTTCACAGCCAATTGTGGCCAGGTAAGCACAAGTAGAGAAACGAGGGATCCGCTTACGAATCACCGTGAGACGGGCCTTTTAAAGTTACCTTTCACTACCTGTTTAGCCTAAGCACCACAAAGTCAGGTTAGGCTTAACGGTTGAGGCCTACAACTATTCCTTTGTCCTATTGAGCGCGAAGTCCTTAGGGCTGAGTCTAATCTTTTTTAATTACTTGATGGTCAATGCAATATGCCTTATGTGATTTTTGGGGTCCTGGAAAGGATAATGAAATCCCCACCCATTCTGGATTGGTGTTCAAGCCCCTTAAAGTCAATTTAAAATATGCAAAGCAGTAAACACATTCAAACACTTGCAAACAAAATTTTTTTTAGCGCGGCGCAAAGAATCCTACACAAGATCAATTATTGGAAGGGGGAAAAAATTTTAGTGCAAAGAATCCTGCAGGCAAATTTTACAGAGGAGATATCAGGGTTGCAGAGAAAGAGAAAAGGGAGCTCACACTGACTCGACCCCACAACCGCGTTTACGCCGCCAAAGCGTGCCTCCCGCCGCGGTTCCGCGGTCGGATCTGCGGCTCGGTTCCCAAGACTTTTTCTTCTCTTCTGTTCTTATTTTCCTCTGTTGTTCAGATCTGTCGTTTTCTGTTTAGATCTTTGGATTTTGCAGATCCGAACTCGTTCGTCGATCCTGCAAAATTCCAACGAAAATACCCTTCACAAAATAACAAGATAATAATTTTTTTTCTTATTTTTCAGTTTTTCTTATTTTTCAATTGTTATATTAACCCGAAATTACAAAAAGAAAATACTATGCCATCCCCGACAACGGCGCCATTTGATTGATCAAAGAATATTTATAACCGCAATCAAGAACGGCGTCGCTTGGTAGCTAGCTGGTGAGTACGGGTCGGTCCAAAGGGATTTTGTGTATTCTCGATTTGTTCTAACGAGTTAATTCCGATTGTTTTCGGATTGATTAAATCTAAAAACTAAGTTTTTCTAGACTAGGATTAAAATCTTGCTAGGGTTAGGTTTAGGTTAAATTTGGAAATTCAATATTCCTCACCGCTTTCAATGTCCTATTTAAGATCTATGAGGTGTTATGGTAATAATTAATAAAGTGGATTAGTACCATCGGGAAGAAACGATGTTTCTTCCTCTAGGTTCTTGTCCTTCCTTTCTTAATTCTTACCCTAACCTCCATGGAAAACATACGCAACCGGTCTTTTATACTACGGTATCACTGCTACCTCGTGGGATAGGGTGCCATAGGGAGCGGTGTGTGCATGTATGCATGGAGTCCTATAAAAACGTGTGACGGGCAAGAAAGGGGTGAGAGATCTTCATCTCTCAAGCCTTCCCCAAATCTAACCCTAACAAGTGAGGAGACTACTCACTCATTAGAGAATTAAAAGACATGTTCTAAACTAATTAACTAGGGCAAAGAATAAAATCTAAACTAGGGCAGAAAGGAAAATTATATTAGGGCGGATAATAAATTTAACTAGGGTAAGAATAGAAAACTTACTCTAATTTGATGCACTCTTCATACTTTACAAGAATTTTATAGATCTGAATTTTGATAAAATGAAATGAGGCACAAGAAGAGGCATAGCTCAAAAAGAGGTATAGGGCTTCTATTTATAGATCATAGAAACCCTAGGGTTACAATCGATTCACATCTGCAATTACAATTTTACCCCTAAAGAAGACTAGTCAACGCGCCTCCACCCTTCAAGAATTTGCACCGACACGGGCTTACTATGGCCGCGAAACCGCGGCCATAAGCCTGGTTTGGCCGCGGTTCCGCGGTCATATAGTGGGCTTGTGGGCTGAAATTTTTAGGGGTTCTTTCTGTTGCTTTTGGCTCCTTGTTTCTTCACTTGGTTTCTCAGATTGTCTTGTAGTTTTCTTCCAGATTTCCACAGTGAATAATTTCGTAGACTTTACCGCTTGCTTCGTGTAGAAATCTTGAACCTTGAGCTGCTTTTGTTCTTTATAGAATTGTCCATTGATCTTCGTTTATTCTCCAAACTGTAGGCTTGATCAAGATTCTTCCATTTGTCGGTCGTTGTCTCATTTTTGCATCGTCTTTTCATCAATTTCACTGTTTTGTTCTGAGAACCTGTAACCTGCAACTATGTAGCAGACATGAATCAAACGCACCTGTTTATTTGTAAAATGAATAAGAATGGGGAATATAATAATGCAAAATTATAATATGAACAGTGTACTGACAGTATGTGAAAAATAATAAGGTGGTGCAAGGGTTTTAAAAATGTGAAGAATGTGTGGAGGAATGAAAGAATGTGAAGGTTTTGGTAAAATTGTAAAAGAGGTGAGGCAATTTTGGGTTAGGACAGATTCAAGGTATATGATTCAAAGAACATGAAATTGTAAGATTCAATGAATATGATTTTAAAGAATGCTTTAGTTGCTGGTTCTTTTGTTATATTGCTTCGGTTTGTTCATGCAGAACAGAACTGCATAGTATGGTTCAATACAGCTCTGACCTGCATGGTCCACCAACAAAACCTGTCACGCCCCGCTTCCCGGTATACAGCGAAGAGGACGGAACTGGTCCGCCACGTATTTACTTAGAAACAAATACGCTAAGAATAACTAAGCAATATAAAAGAAAATATACACAAGAGGCAAGGTATAATAAAACAAAAACTTTATTTATTAACATTCTTTTGTACAATACATGAAAAGGAAATACAACTGAAATAAAAGCGATGCCTAATAATGGCATAACAGGAAATGAAAAGAACTGAATTGAAAATGTACAATGTCTCTAGAGCTCGGGGTCTTCACTGTACTGATCCAAGTCTTCTGTAGTTAGCTCGATCTCTGACGGGTCCAAATCACCTGACGACATTCAAAGAAGAAAAAAATAGAATGTCATCAGCGAACAGGTCGCTCGGTAAGTCCCAAAGATAAGAGGAGAAATAGAATAGACAGAGAGTAAGAGAGAGAGAGTAGCTTTTACAGTTGTATTATATTGTTATATTGTTGTATTTAGTGTTAACGCTGTTGTTTGTAGCTTGGTACAGAAGATGCCAGTATATACGAGAGGAGTCTCACTTGCTCCGGAGACTAAGGTATCAGGAACTCAAGGAACCGTTTATGCCACGGTACAACAGCAATTGGATTCATATTAGGTGTCTTAATCTTACCGTCTCGTGCCACTTTTAACACCTTCCGTACCAATCTACACCTTAAACCCCGTAGTATTTTGTTTGTATTGTTTTTCTTGTAAATTGTTTTGATTGTATAATTGGTTGACTGACCGAAACCATGATATCAGTAAACGGATGTAACCGTAGAATCATGTAAATGGAATATCTGGAGAATCATGTAAATGGATATATATCCATGGTTCGGTTCGGTCAAGTTGTATAGATTGATAATTGGATTCATGGATTCATATTGAATTGTAATATTGAAGATTGTAGATTGTAGACTATAGATTGTACATTGTAGATTTTACTTGAATCATATTCAAGTCAGATTATAATGAGACTCAAACTGAGTCCGACAATTAGCAAAGTAACTTGAAGTCCTGAATGTTTTTATTAATTTGTCTACCTTAGATAGGCAAGCATCCACTTCTCCGGCTCTGTGAGGCTCAAGAGATTGGTCCCGCTTAAACCTATGTTTACTAGGGTCCTTAGAGTAATTTATAGAACTTGAGGGGGTTTTATGTAAAATACTTTTATATACTTTTCAAAATACACATCAAGTATTTATTATTCGTCTTTAGAGTTGTAATGAAGGTAGATTTTATATTGTGATATTTCTAGTGGAAATATCACAATTTCAGAAATAAAGGTATTTATTTGTAATATTGATTTGTGTGGAATTCATGGTATTTTAGTGTAAACTTGATTCTTGTGATATTTAGAAAAAAAGGTGGAATATTTATATCATAATAAAAAATAGGTATTTTAATGATAAATATACATATATTTATACAAAAATAATTTTAATAAATATTTTATATTCTAAAAATCTCATTTTCTTAAGATGTCGTATTTTAAACCTTTCGAGACTGAAAGCTCCTTGCGGAGGTCTGAATCTCGCACTATTAAGCCCGAGGATGTGCGATAATCCGCACCATCCCGAACGGGTTCCCCAAAATGGGTTGTAGCGGCACTTTGCAAAGATTGTAAATACTAAATCCTTTAGAAAATGGTTTTATGAAGTAAATGGTATTTATTTGTAAAGATATAAATTTTCCGTATTCTATGTTCTAGAGTCTCCTAAGTCAACTAGTATATTCCTAACTGGTCCAAAACGACAAGTTGTGAGATGCCTCAAATAGCCTCTTCACCGCCAATTATGGCCAGGTAAGTACAAATGAAGAAAGGAGGGATCCGCTCATGAGACACCGTGAGACGGGCTTTTTAATGCTACCTTTCTCACTTGCCTAGCCTAGACACCACAAAGTCAGGTTTAGATAAACGACTGATGTCCACAACCTTGTCCTATTTTCCTAATAAGTGGTATTTATTCAAAAGTGTATCAATACTAAATCTTTTAGAAATAGTTTTCTTGAATAAAGGGTATTTAAATGAAAATGTTTGTTTTCTCGTATTCTAAGTTTTCGATGGTATCGTGTTAGGTTGTATGTAAGTGTGTAAGGAGGTAGGTCGTTACCCCGTGATCTACTTTAAATATATAGCAAGTTTGATAGAGTTAAATGAAGGATTGAAACAATGTGGTATTTAAGTGAAAAAGAAGATAAATTGAAATAGTTATCATTTCATGTGATGAAACAAGATCAATTTGTTTGATTAGTGTTTAATAGTCAACCTGAGAAAGTTTAAGTATGATTGTATTAGTGAGAAGTGGAATTTTATAGGAAACCGAATCGGAAATCGGATTTGTTCCGATTCCGTGGGGTTTTGTAAATTCGTATTTTTAGAATAGAAAAGAGAGATAGAGAAGGGACTTACGGTTTTAGATCACACAAGAGAGTGAGAAGGAAGTAGAGGAATTGGCGATGTGTTGCGTCTTCGCCGGTAGTTCCTAAAACGATCGCCGGAAGTTCGCCATAGATTTCGCTGGAGCTTCGCCTCGAGCTCGTTTTCAAAGTGCACAAGATTCTTGGAATTTTGAGAGAGTGGGCTCAGAATTTTAGGGTGAGAGGGTAGAGGGTAGGGGTGTATTTATAAGGTTAGGCTAGGGTTAGGGTAGATGAAGAGTTTTTAATTAAAAAATATAAAAATGTATTAAATATTGGAGTAAATAGGGCTTTCTGACTTCTCTGGAACCAATCTGGTAAATTGAAGTATACAGGGGGTTATAAAATGCCAAGAGCCCCAACTTTTGTGTTGGGGACTCGGCCGTCCGACTGAGTCCGGCCGGTCCGCCGACCGACTCGGCCGAGTCGGGCCGAGTCATGGCCTTGGGAGGTGGGGTGTCTCGAGTTGTAGGCACTGGTATATTTAGATTTTTCGGTTCAGTTCAAGTTTTGGGAGTTATTGTGTGTGGACTGTTGGGCTTCTATAAAATTTAAAGTAAAATAAATACAAAAAATAATGTGGGCATGGGATTTGAACTCTGGTGGCTTGGTTCAGCAGTGCAAGGTATTAACAATGAGCTATAAGCTCCTTCTTGTAATTAAATTGCTAATTAATTACTTAAGTCTTGTGCTCAAGCAATAAATACCCTTTTATGGACTTTTGAAAAAAATTTGTAAAAACTTGTATAGGAAATTTAGGGTTGTTACATCTATCAAGATCATAAGCCGCTTGGGGTAAAAATCACATCGGGAGTTTCTAAAGAAACTGAAACTTACCAGGCATGTGCATACCTTCTGGAGTGTGATAACGTGAGTGGATTCCATCACGTTATCATGCGATGATAGTTGGATCCCGATTCCTACTGATGAGTTGGTTTACTCCTCGGGTGATCCCGACTAATTCTTCTTTCAGGTTTGGAGGAGAACTTGAGAATACAGTGGGAGACATCCTGATTAGATAAAATGATTAACCATTCTGATTTAGGTTAGAGTGCACGATGAGTGTTTCTTTCTCTCTCTTTTCGACAGCGACCATGGCCCGGCCCTGGACTATAACTCAGTAACCAAGTTAACTGAACTTTCTTAAAACACCGGCTTTTGGATTGTCTGAGTTGCATATATCATTGCCACTCCTTCTTTTACCCTTTGCATTTCTCCAGAACACCCCGTATCACTACGAACATCCACTTCCATTGGATAAATCCATCGTATAATTACATACGAACTCAAAGGAACTTTTTCGAGGATGGATTCTGGTTCTGGAGAGAATAAATAGGACTATTCAGTTGTCTTTACCTTTTACCTTCTCTCAGGTTATGAGGGCTCCTAGGATTAGGAGAGGGTACATATGTTGTGCTTATTGGATAGTCTTCTTCTAAACCATAGGAAGGTGCCGAAAGGTAGGGAAAGAAGAAAACCAATTAGCCTAGGTGTGGTGTACATAAGGTAATAAGTAAAGACAAAAATAAATGGATTAGAAAGAGGGCAAAGTAAATTGCGACTGCTATCATTCACGACCAAACCGCGTATTTCATCACCACTCCTACTTCACCTTTGCTTTTCTCCGGTTCAGGAGAAATAGAATAAGGTTTTTTCAGTTGTCTTTTATCATCACCTTCTCTCAGGTTGTGAGGGCTCCTTGGATTAGGAGAGTACACCTATTACGCTTATTAGATAGTCTTCTTCCAAACCATAGACTAGTGTCGAACGGTAAGGAAGGAAGGAAACCATTTAGCCTAAGGGGGTGTACAAAAGGTAATGAGTAAAGACAAATAAAGAGATTTGGAGAGATGGCAACGAAATATACGGTTACAGTCATGAATCTGATAATGGAAGAGGCATTACTAGGCATACCTGGATACCCTTTCGAAACATCTTCATGTTTCAGTTTCACTGTGCGTTGTTAATAGAAAACTGATTTTCCAATTAGGTCCTTACTCCAGGGTATGTATTTACCAGGTATGATACTCACATCTGTATGGTTTTACAGATGATGAGTGGGAGTAAGTTATTGGGAATTAGGTGATCATCCTCATTATATCGGGATTCGTTGTAATTGGTGATATTCGAGGAAATCGCCTGGGTTTTTGCCGGACGGCAAATATTTGGTTTTGAATATCCGTTGTTATGCACCAATTTCAAACTGATATATTTGTACGTTTATTTTATAAAGTGAGATATAACTTTCTGAAATTATGTCCCAGACATTTACCTATATCAGTTGATTGTTAGTTAAAGAGCATTCAACAGCGGTGTAATTCTTCATAACCATAGTACAGTTTTCAGCCTACGACGCACAGAGTTTGAGTTATTCAACTCAGGCGACTTATACAAAGTATTGTATGTTGTCCAGTGTCCATTAGGACAAAGGGGTTGGTCCTCGTACTATATTCTATTTACTTGTGACTTCTGACATGTGTTTCGTAGAAATACAAGGTCCAAGTTTTGAGAAGTTATAGGTACAAGAATAAAGTAGAGAACCATGTGTTGCAAGTATCAGAATTCTTCAAGGTGATCGAAAATGTAGATACTTGTGTTTGGTATTCAGTTGATAGTAATGGTTTTGAGAAACTTGTTTCTCTTTTAGGTTACTCATGTTTGGATGCACTCCTAAGTTGAGTAATGCTGATCAGCCTCCCTCCATTAATTTGACATGCATTATAGACAGCTACATGATTTGAATCTGGTTCCAATTAAATCAGTGCCTCTGTTTCTATATTGTATATAGAATGGATCATATCTTAACGATGTTAAGGTATATTGAGTTGTCCGGCTTATGCTTAAAAACAGACTATGGATAACTCAAGGCACATTTCTGTAATGGCAGTTTGTGGGTTAACCCAGGCTATGACGAGAGTTGACTTTCTACCATCTGGAAGATCAATAGTGATATTGTTCTTGACTCACCACAGTTTTAGTAAAATGGACTTTTTCAGAAAACAGTAGTGGGAGTATGATAGAACTGGAAGAGATTCCAGAACCACAAACAATTACTGAAAATTTAATAGGACCTAAAGATTCAATCAGATTTGACATTCCATTAGCCACTCCGCAGATATGGTGGGTAACCTCAGGCGCCCGAGAGATACTTCGGTATCCTCAAAGGCGGTGGCAGGGAGGTTCTTATTTACCAAGACTTGACACTACTGTTGCTCCAGACTATGAGACTTGACTGGAGGATGAGTGTAGTGCCGTTCTAAACTAGCTTTAGAAGTGCATGTGTATATGACTCTGCCAGAAGGTTGTTGTGGTCAGTGGGAGCAGCGGAAGCATAGTGGACAAGTAGCTTATGTCTATTTATAGACTAATGCAGATATAGCGGAGATAGATCATCTTTTTGATGTGGCAGTCATAGGTTTTGACTTCAGCGGAATAGGAGATGGATCTGTTAAGAAGGTAGTAGGGTGTGATGTCCTGGTATTGGATGACATGCACTTTATAGAAAGTAAAACTCCTATCCTACAATCGGTTATACTGTGTTTGTCACAAAGTGGTTTCTCCACATAGGATATGGATATAATATCAGACATTCTGGTTACTAGATCTATGGTTTTATATCTAGATTTGGGTAGTTTCCCAATCTGGGTACTTAGACAGTATTCTAAAGATATTTTAGAATGGACGACTCCTGGTATGGTAGTATACCTGCAGGTGCTGGAGTCACCATCTTTAAAGGTGTCTTACAAACTAAAGAGGAGAGGGATGTGCATGATTGGCATATCACTTGTTTAGGCAATAGAGTTGATCATGAGATGTCAAGTACCACACCAGATGTTGTTTTTGTACAAGTTGCAATAAGTTGAGATATTGATCCAATCCTAGAAAAACGTTCGGAATCAGTTTTAGAACATAAGTGGATGTTCTAGGGATTTGATAACGGCAGCCTTCTTCGGGAGACGGTTATCATTCCAGGCTTTCAAGGTGACCTGGATGACAGAGTGACTATCAGAGTTATAGTTTTTCCTCTGACGAGGGGCAGTAGTTTGGACAGATGGTCCAAGCGGATACTGAGGGTATCATGGCGCAGGATACTGATTTAATTCAGTTGACGATACAGTCTATGAAGTTTGCTGGATTTGGAGTTCATTTGTGAACTGGGTCCCATCAGATATCCAGACATATTCTAAGACAGGTATTGCTCATTTCGGGAGATGGTCTTCTCCGCGAAATTGAGATTAAGAGAGACATAGAAAGAAACATCAGAGCGGATCCACTCACTGAGGCTATTTCTCGAAAGCAATAGTTTCACAAACGAGCTTTGTGAAACTGATTAGTAGAGGAGTTGGGTGTTCGGTATCACACGGGCTGTGAGTATGCGACATCGCAATAATTAGCCTTAAGTGCAAGTGGAAGATTGTTTGCTATAATGCCCTCAAGTCAATTATTGGATCACAGGCACATGATTGCAATGATTGAGGGAGGACCTATACCGATAGAACAGTCTTACTCGAGATGATAGCATGCCATCTGGTTTGTCTTTATCATTGTGTACATGCTTTAGGTGACATTACAGATCACTATTACATGTTGATAGAGCCCAAGGATTCTTGCTTGACTACCAGCAGTATGATGGTGATCATATACGTGAGAGTTGGGTAGTCTATAAACACATCCTTAAAGTGTCCCTAGTCATGGGAGTTTCGAGGCTGGGCATCGATACTCCATGAGTATACTAGTGTATACGGATTGAGACCCCGATGAGGAGCGGTGGCTGGTCTCGCAAGCCATTGGTGTTAGTTGGTTCACCTAAGATAGTATACAGGTTCTCATTGGGTTATGAGTACACCGGACGGACTCGCAGGGGCACTGCTGATTGGTACTATACCTATCGTCAGGAGCAGGTCCCAGGTGACATGAGTACAGCTTAGTCCATTGACTTGACACTGCTACTTTGCCTTAAGTGTGTTCCCACTGTTCTTTGATTGCTACCCTACCATGGCTCAAAGGAGTCGTGCAAACAGGTAGTAGTTGGGTGCAGTCCCGAAGCACTTGGAGGCAGTGACGGTTAGATAGGATTCGTGTCACGACCTGAAATAGCATGTGACTGGCCCTTGAATCATATGAAGTCTATAGGACCCCATCTAATTCAAGTAAGCCAAAAAATCCCAGAAATCTAAACCATTTTTAAAGAAAGTGTTTTGTTAAAATAAGCCGAATATGCGTTTTTAAAATCATGAATCTTTTCTGAAAATTTCGGCAGAGTTTCCTTTGTAAATACTGGCCCCAAACGGGTATAACATACATAATATATAAAAAGGCATCCCCAAGCGAGAGCTAGCTCTTCGTCAATTGACGGTCACAACCACGCAAGTAATATAATATACAACGCCAAAGGACGAGGATCAAAACTCAAAAAGGAAACTCAAATCCTCATGAAAACCATAATAATACAACGTGCGACTCTAAGGTCGAAATAATAACAACAGGTTTTCTAAGTCTGAAATAAATGTACAAGTTTGGTTGATGGAGTTACTAGATACAACTGAAATAAATAAAAGATACAATGGTGGTCACGATGCAAGTGAACCCACCTACCAAAGCAATTACCCGGAAGAAGCAGTGTGCCAGCAAAGCCGCAACGAAACCTGTACGGCAAAACCTGCGAGAACTGTGGCACAACGGGGGTGAGTTGCCAACTCGTGAATAGAAAACATCACAGAGCAAAAATCGTATGTATGACTCAATCTTAGGTCAATACGAGCAGTAAAATAAATATCCTCAATATGATAAGGTCGGAAGCATGAAAAGGTGGCAAGGGTAAACATCTATACATAAGTGTAAAACCAAGTGCTCGTGTCAGTGCCTCAGGTAGAAACATATCATAATATGAGATATGAATGCATGAAAACATAATACATATAAATGAGAAACTGTTTTCTTATCTCAGGGAGATATCTGTATATATATCGAAATATCATCAATGAAATCAACAGAAATCAGTGTCTAGCATCGACACAAAATCTCAATATCTCAGTATCTGGAACTCTGGCTATCTGGACTGGCCCCTGGGCTCCGGCTATCCGGACTGGCCCAAACTCTGATCGGTATCCTCCGGATATCTAATGAGTCACAATAAAGTCACCGGTAGGTAGTGTTCTCCAGCCAGGCTCAACGCCATCATCTGCGACCTTCTCGCCCTGGGGTACCGCACCGGGTCCATCATGCACCCACAGACGGTTCCTCCTCCTTCTCGAATTGGGTGTATGATATCGCTCAAGAGCCAAGAAGACTCATGGTGTACATATCTCAAATCATATCATAAGAAAATCGCAACTTTCATTTAAAATGATAATAAGTTTATAAAATCTTGCGGTTTCTCCAAATCCATAAATCTCATGGAAAATATGAATCTCGAGAATAAATAAACAATGAATTTAAAATGTATTGAGCTCCGGTAAATCCGGACTGGCCCTAAAAATGCATGACAATGAATATGTAAATATGCATGCAAAACACGGTAATAAATGCAATGTCTAAGCTATCATATAACGCAAGTACACTAATACCATGTCGAAACTATCAACTAACGATTTGTACTAATGAATAGTATTTTCTAATGTGTATGTGACATGGCAATTACCGATGATGATGCGTGTGAGCTGGCAAGCAGGTGTACGTGGAGCATACGCATCATCGGTAATAGTGCTGGTGTCCTAACAGCATAATTTCGATAATAGCATATGAAACACAATATAAGCATGCAATGTGATGCGAACAGCATGAATAAGCAGGTGCTGAATAACAAATACAACAATAAATAATCTATATTAAAATATATAGGTCATACAGTTTTCTGTTTGAAATAACACGATCCGTGGTGTTTAGAAAATAGGGCTA
Organism: Agapanthus africanus; assembly: GCA_030015575.1. NCBI lineage: Eukaryota > Viridiplantae > Streptophyta > Magnoliopsida > Asparagales > Amaryllidaceae > Agapanthus > Agapanthus africanus. The sequence goes on along the minus strand of CM057343.1, from coordinate 299,721,025 downwards.
CGGTGTTTTTAAGAAAAGGTACGTCCTTTGAAATATTCGTAGAATCCCTTGGCCTATCTTTAAAATACTCACGATTCGTTAGTTTTGAAATAGGTATGACCGAGTCTAGTCTAACATTTATAAGTAAACTACTGGACTAAACTAATAGACTGATCAAAAGGATAAGGAAAAACCACCTAAGTCTGAGTCGATATATATATAATAGTCCGTGATCCCGCCTCAATAGTATCACAATGATACAATATATAACATGACATCCTCGAGTCAAGAGTGTGGATCTATCATCAATACATAGCTCGTACGGTAAATCCATCGTACGGTATCCCAAATCTGGGTACGGGTCAAATATCACATTTATCTCATTATTCATCTGGTATCCTTTTCATCATATATCATGATCTAAGGGTACTGATCTACGTCTAGTACATACTGATACCATCTACATATATGTATGCGTGTGTACGAAAACACCATGCCTAAAGGACCCTCTATAATATCATGTCGTATCTCATAATACGAACCAAAACATATCACCGATCTCGTGGCATCAAGCCTAATCTCATCGACTCATCTCCAAATACCATCTACTATCCTCATAATCCTTGTATATGTATGCGTATATATATAAATATATATGTTGGATATAGTGCCCTCAGAGTCAATTATTGGATCACAGGCACGTGATTGTAATGATTGAGGAGGACCTATGCCGGTAGGACAGTCTTACTCGAGATGATAGTATGGTATCTGGTTTATCTCTATCATCGTGTACTGCTTTAGGTGACCTTACGAGTCGCTATTACACGTTGATAGAGCCCCTAGGATTCTTGCTTGACTACCAGCAGTATGAGGGCGATCATATACGTGAGAGCTGGAGTCTATAAACACATCCTTAAATGGTCCCTAGTCGTTGGAGTTTCGAGACAGGGCATCGATTCTCCAGAGTAGACTAGTGTATATAGTCGAGACCCCGACGAGGGGCGGTGGCCAGTCTCACAAGCCACTGGTGTCAGTTGGTTCACCTAAGATGTATACAGGTGCTCATTGGGTTATGAGTACACCGGACAGGACTCGCCGGGAGCCTGCTAGTTGGTATTATACCTGACGTCTGATAGCAGTTCCCAGGTGACATGTGTACAGGTTAGTTCATCGACCTGAGATCGTCATTTGTCTTGTGTGAGTTCCCACTATGCTTTGATTACTACCCTACAACGGCTCAAAGAAGTCGTGCAAACAGGTTTTAGTTGGGTACAGTCCCGAGCCATATGGAGGCAGTGAGCGGATCTGCAGGGGTTCGTCTCTCCCGGTATTGGGGGTGAGGTCGCGCTGTGTCTAGGAGAGCCAGAACATGGAAAGTCCTTGGCCAAGGCAGGAGATTTACTAGTAGGTATTCCAGTAGTATCTCAGGGTATTCTGGGCTACACTCCGACACGACTTGTACCGTTATTGGGGGTCTGACTTTTACCAACCCCCTAGGCCCGCCATGCGATGCTCACAGACGAACGGACCGGACTGTACGGATATTGTCACTGACAGGCTCAGTAGGGTGTCAGGATGAGTTCGCTCATCGACGTCCCTTTTGGTCAATACCTGGTGGCCCGTCACGTATGGCTAATACCTCTGACGTGCTAGTGGTTAAATCCACAGCCATAGTATTGACGAGTCTTTAGAGTCCACCACACACAGTTACTCAAGTTTCGGGCGAAACGCTGTAGAGGCCGTATGGAGATATGGCAGGGTTTGATCAGATACGTGCGGTATTGCACGGATCCTGATCGGACGGTTTTTACTAGCCGGCTTTGGCTTAAGCCGGATCCTAGTATTTGACAGTGTAGATTTTGCCTCTTTGCATTTGTGTTCAGTGAGAATACAAATGCGGGCATGTATTTGCAGTAGTGGTTTTCCTGTAATTTATTACGGGATCAGTTTTCTGTAGTTTCCAGTTTGCATTCCGTTCCGGCCGGTTTTCCTTTGTTCCTTCATGGCCGGACTTTTCGATGGAGGGGGAAATTTGCAATTATGCAAATTACTTATTGTGGAGGGTGTTTCTTGCATATGTGTGGCTTCATGATTGTTTATTCATCATGAGATTCTTTTCTTGTCCATTCCTTTGCTTTCATGTGATAGTTTTGTGATTTGATGAGATGAGAAGTGGGTGTGACATTATTCTTGCATTATCTTTTCTTTTCTCCATGGATTATTTCATTCCATTGTCTCCACCATGGAGAAGGAGGGCCGGCCATACTAAGGGGAAGAGAGAGGTTCATTTCATGTGTGGCATTTTTCTCATCTCTTTTTCTTTGCTAAAATTGTGAGCACCATATTCCTCCATAGTTCTTTCTCTCATTACCTCCATCAATGGCAACCTCATAAAACCTCAAAGAGACAATGGATACTACACTATTCTACAGCAAATCTTGGACGCGTCGTCTAGCCAACTTCGCGCCCGAGTTGCTTCGGTCCCGAGGTGGGAGCCCGTAAACAAACCCGGCTATGTGGTGCCCTTTCCGACGAGGACGTGACAAACGGAGATTCCGCGGGAGATCGAAGTGGAGACGAAGACCGAAGGATACGGATCGCTTGGTATAGCTTCTCTACTCTTTTCTAGTATGCTAGTTGCTAGGTTAATGGCCCGATCCGGGTCAAAAGTGCGCGGTGGTGCCGGTTTGCTAGTTTGCAAAGTTTTTGTTTCCGCGTTTCCGGCGTCGGATCGACGGCCGGGGCGCCGCCGCGGACTTACATTGGTATCAGAGCCACGCCATTAACCTAGCCTAGCTTGCTCTAGTATGTTTAAAGGCTCGATCGAACAAAATCCCAAAAACCGTATTTTTTGTACATGTGTTCTCTGTCGAAATTTTTTTAGCTCCAAAATTTTTTCAGGTTGTTTCAGAATACTGTACAGAGAATTCTAAGCAATCTGTGAAAAATTGGTCAAGTGATCTCTCCATACCGCCGCGGAACTGTGGCCAAACCCATGCTTGGGCCACGGTTCCGCCGCGCTTTTGACTTATCACTTGACCAAAGTTTTGCAGATAGCTCCTGAGTTGAAAATGGGGGTTTTAGGATATTCTGTTTGGGCCCAGATTTTCTGTAAGTGCTACAGTACTGCTTGGGGCCCACTTCGATAAATTTGATCGATCGGATATTTTAAACATGCTAGTTCACAGTATTTACATTATATCTGCGACCGTGAATGTCATTTGATCGGTAAATCCAGTCTATCTGCTATAGCCCTTTTAGACGGATTTGCGAACGTGACATTCACGTTGATGTTCTGTGTTGTGCTGTGATGTTGCGGATCGGTCGTGGGGATAGCCTGGTTGCAGTATTAGTATAGTTTTGTTTTATATGTACATTTGATATTGCGGGGCGAGCGTCCGACCTGTGGACTGCCGTCACTGCCTGTTTGTATTATTCTTTTGGGGCACGACCAGGTTGCGGTCGATGTACCCGTTGTATGTATATTTTACTTTCTGTACTAGGATTACCCCGCGGAGGGGTGCACGGGTAGCCGGGTTCTAGAGGGCAACGGGCCCGCATCTCATGGTTTTGAGACGGAGGGGGCTTTACTCTAGAATTGGCGGGCTATTCGCCGCACTCGTAGGAGGTATAAGATTGACCCAGGAGGGGTGCCCAAGTTACCGGATTCCGTGAAGTGCTGGGTGGTCCATTCACGTTGTTGAAGGGGGCTGTCTCGCTTCAGGTTTTGGCGGGTGACTTGCCACGCCCATAGGGGTCTAGGATTTCATTGCACAGGCTATCCACACGACCAGGGGAATGTCGGGTTTCAGTAGCGGCTCTATGAAACTCGGGGATCCCAGATATTTGTTCTGTGATGCTGTTCATTTCTGTGATGCTGCATTGTTTTATCACGCCTTGAGCGAAAATTATATATTGATATATATACTAGTAGATGTTGTATATATTTTGCATCCGCGCTAGTCCAGTCCCCGCTCTGTCGTTAGTTAGCTAACCTAACGGGTGATGACGGGACCCAGTGGCGAATGCGGATGGAATATACGTACGTCATTATTTTCGTTCTTTATTGGTGTGATCAATTGATGGGACTGCGTTGATTCGGATCAATGCAAGATAAACAAACCTATTCTGATGTTGTTGGAACACTTTTCAAAAAGCTGTTATTGCAAGGGCGTTCTCTTTTGTTTTGCACAGTGGTATTCAGTTGGAATATCCTGCTCCTCAGTCGACGAGGCAAGGGCCGAGATCCCTTCACCGGGAGTGACCCCTTGGACAAAAGTTTGCGTCAGGGCAATAACTTCACTATAGCCGATTACTTTTGCTTTGCATCATGGTATTCAGTTGGAATATCTTGCACCTCATTCCACGGGGAAAGAGCCGCGATCCCTCCACCGGGAGTGACCTCTTTAGCAAAGGTTTTCGTTACTATATTTTTATAAAGCTATCAGTTCCTTCAACGATATCAAGTTCATTACGTTAAAGGTTTTCGCCAGAAACCATTCTTAGCCCTCCGTCATTTCAGAACGGTAGCGCTTAGTATTCATGCTATGTATGTTGGCCTTCGTCAAGGCATAGTGTATGGTAGCTATTTGTTACTTTTCTGCAGCATAGATAGATGCGTTGGTTTAGGACAGTCGTACTACTATTTTGGCCTTCGTCAAGGGTATGTACGGGTGGGTTCAAATTAACCTGGATAATGACGGGTAGAACTTGACATGTGACTTATGATATGTTGGCCTTCGTCAAGGTCATAAGAGCATGGGGCAAAAATCCACATCGGGAGTTTCTAAAGAAACTGAAACTTGCCAGATATGCGCATATCTTCTGGAGTGTGATAACGTGAGCGGATTCCGTCACGTTATCATGCGATGATAGTTGGATCCCGATTCCCACTGATGAGTTGGTTTACTCCTCGGGTGATCCCGGCTAATTCTTCTTTCATGTTTGGGGAAGAATTTGACGTTACAGTGGGAGGTTTCCAGATTAGATAAAGTGATAACCATTCTGATCTAGGTTAGAGTGCACGCTGAGTGTTTCTTTTCTCTCTCTCTTTGGTAGCGACCATTGACCCGACCCTAGACTATGACTCAGTGACCAAGTTGACCGAACCTTCTTAATACTGGCTTTTGGATTGTCAGAGTTGCAGACCTCATTGCCACTCCTACTTTTACCCTTTTCTCCAGGACACCCCGTATTACTACGAACGTCCACTTCCATTGGACAAAACCATCGTATGGTTATATACGAACTCGAAGGAATTCGAGGATGATTTCTGGTTCTGGAGAAAACGAATAGGACTATTCAGTTGTCTTTTCCTTTTACCTTCTCTCAGGTTGCGAGTACTCCTTGGTTTAGGAGATAGTACACCTATTACGCAAATTGGATAGTCTTCTTCCAAACCATAGGCAGGTGCCAAACGGTGGGGAATGAAGAAAACTAATTAGCATAATGATGGTGTACAGAAGGTATTAAGTTAAGACAAAGAAAGGGATTAGTAAGAGGGCAAAGTAAATTGCGACTGCTATTCATGACCAAACCAAGTATTTCTTCGCCAATCCTAAATCACCTTTGTGTTTCTCCAGGACACTCCGTATCACTACGAAGATCCCAAGTTTATTGGATAATCCATCGTATGGTTATATACGAACTCGAAAGGAACTTGTTCCAGTTCGGGGATGGATCCTGGTTCAGGAGAAATAGGAATAAGGTTTATTCGGTTGTCTTTTATCTTCACCTTCTCTCGCATTGCGAGTGCTCTGAGGATTAGGAAAGTACACCCATTATGCTTATTGGATAGTCTTCTTCCAAACCATAGGCTGGTGCCGAACGGTAGGGAAGGAAGAAAACCATTTGGCCTAAAGTGGTGTACAGAAGGTAATGACTAAAGACATATAAAGGGATTTGGAGAGGTGGCAAAGAATTATACGGTTACAGTTGTGAATCTGGATAATGGAAGAGGCATTACTAGGAATACCAGGATACCCCATCGAAACAATTTAATGTTTCAGTTTCACTGTGTACTGTTAAAAGAAAACTGATTTCCCAATTAGACACTTGCTCCAGGGTATGTATTTACCAAGTTGGATTCTCACATCTGTATGGTTTTACAGATGATGAGTGAGAGTAAGTTATTGGGAATTAGGTGATCATCCTCATAATATCGGAATTCGTTGTAATTGGTGATATTTGAGGAAGTCACCTGGGTTGTTTGCCGGACGGCAAATATTTGGTTTTGAATATCCGTTGTTATGCACCAATTTCAAATTGATATATCTGTACGTCTATTTTTATAGAGTGAGATATACCATTTTGAAATTATGTCTATGACATTTACCTATATCAGTGGATGGTTAGGTAAGGAGCATTGAACAACGGTGTAATTCTTCTTAAGCATAAGTACAGTTTTCAACCTACGACACACAGGGAATGAGTTATTAGACTCAGGGGACTTATACAGAGTATTGTATATTGTCCAGTGTCCATCAGGACAGAGGGGTTGGTCCTCGTACTATATTCTGTTTACTTATGACTTCTCTAGTTCTTAGACAAGTGTTTCGTAGAAACACAGGGTCTGAGTTTTGAGAAGTTATAGGTATATGAGTAAAGTAGAGAACCGGGTATTGCAAGTATCGGGATTCTTCAAGGTGATCGAAGATGTAGATACTTGTGTATAGTATTCAGTTGATAGTAATGATTAAGAGAACTTGCTTCTCTTTCAGGTTACTCATAATTGGAAGTAGTCCTAAGTTGAGTAACGCTGATCAGCCTCCTTCCATTTAGTTGACATGCACTGGAGACAGCTGCATGATTTGAATCTGGTTCAATTAAATCAGTGCCTCTGTTACTGTATTGGATATAGAACAGTTCATATCTTGACATTGTTAAGATACGGGGAGTTGTCCAGCTTATGCTTAAAACCAGACTCCGGATGACTCAAGGCACGTTTCTGTAATGGCTGTTTGTGGGTTGACCCGGGCTATGACGAGGGTTGATGTTCTACCATCTGGAAGATCAATAGTGATATTGTTCTTGACTCGCCACAGTTTTAATAAAAATGGATTTTTCAGAAAACAGTAGTGGGAGTATGGTAGAATTGGAAGTGATTCCAGAACCGCAAACGATTACTGAAGATTTGATAAGAACTTGAAGATTCAATCTGGTTTGACATTCCATTGGCCACTCCGCAGATAAAGTGGGTAACCTCAGGCACCCGAGAGGTACTTCGGTATGCTCAGGGACGGTGGCAGGGAGGTTCTTGTTTACCCAGACTTGCCATTGCTGTTGTTCCAGACTGTGAGACCCGGCAGGAGGATGAGTATAGCGTCGTTCTAAACTGGCTTTAGAAGTGTACGTGTATATGACTCTGCCAGAGGGCTGTCGTAGTCAGTGGGAGCAGCGGATGCATTGGTGGACAGTTGGCTTATGTCTATTTATAGACTAAAGCAGATATAGCAGAGATAGATCATCTATTTCTGATGTGACAGTCATAGGTTTGACTTCATCAGAATAGGGGATGGATCTGTTAATAAGGTAGAAGGGTGTGATGTCCTGGTATTTGATGACATACACAGAGTAGGAAGTGATATTTCTATACTACGATCGGTTATACTTTGGTCGTCACACAGTGGTTTCTCCACATAGGACTTGGATATTATATCAGACATTCTGGTTACTAGATCTATAGATCTAGATTTGGGTGGTTTCCCAATCTGGGTACTTAGACAGCATTCTATGAGTATTTAGAATGGACGACTCCTGGCATGGTAGTGTACCTGCAGGTGATGGAGTCACCCTCTCTAAAGGTGTCTTACAGACTAAAGGGGAGAAGGATACGCATGATTGGCAGATCACTTGCTTAGGCAATTGAGTTGATCATGAGATGTCAAGTACCACACCAGATGTTGTTCTTGCAGTAGATGCAATAAGTTGATATTGATTTAATCCTGGGGAAACAGTCGGAAGCAGTTTTAGAACATAAGTGGATGTTCTAGGGATATGATAACGACAGCCTCATTCAGGAGACAGTTATCATTCCAGGCTTCCAAAGTGACCTGGATGGCAGAGTGGCTGTCAGAGTTATAGTTTTCCCTCTGACGAGGGGCAGTTTTTTGGACAGGTGGTCCAGGTGGATACTGAGGGAAGGATGGCGCAGGATACTGATTAAATTCGGTTGACGATACAGTCTAAGAAGTTTGGATTTGGAGTTCATTTATGAGCTAGGTCCCATCAGACATCCAGACATTCTAAGACAGGTATTGCTCATTTCGGGAGATGGCTTTCTCCTCGAACATAGGATATAGAGAGACATAGAAAGAAACATCACAGCGGATCCACTCACTGAGGCTATTCCTCGAACATAATAGTTTCGCAAACGAGCTTTGTGAGACTGACTAGTAGAGGAGTTGGGTGTTCGGTATCACACGGGCTGTGAGTATGCGACATCGCAATAATTAGCCTTGAGTGCAAGTGGGAGATTGTTGGATATAGTGCCCTCAGAGTCAATTATTGGATCACAGGCACGTGATTGCAATGATTGAGGAGGACCTATGCCGGTAGGACAGTCTTACTCGAGATGATAGTATGCTATCTGGTTTATCTCTATCATCGTGTACTGCTTTAGGTGACCTTACGAGTCGCTATTACACGTTGATAGAGCCCCTAGGATTCTTGCTTGACTACCAGCAGTATGAGGGCGATCATATACGTGAGAGCTGGAGTCTATAAGCACATCCTTAAATGGTCCCTAGTCGTGGGAGTTTCGAGACAGGGCATCGATTCTCCAGAGTAGACTAGTGTATACAGTCGAGACCCCGACGAGGGGCGGTGGCCGGTCTCACAAGCCACTGGTGTCAGTTGGTTCACCTAAGATATATACAGGTGCTCATTGGGTTATGAGTACACCGGACAGGACTCGCCGGGAGCCTGCTAGTTGGTATTATACCTGACGTTAGATGGCAGTTCCCAGGTGACATGTGTACAGGTTAGTTCATCGACCTGAGATCATCATTTTTCTCGTGTGAGTTCCCACTGTACTTTGATTACTACCCTACCACGGCTCAAAAAAGTCGTGCAAACAGGTTTTAGTTGGGTACAGTCCCGAGCCACACGGAGGCAGTGAGCGAATCTGCAGGGGTTCGTCTCTCCCAGTATTGAGGGTGAGGTCGCGCTGTGTCTAGGAGAGCCAGAACATGGAAAGTCCTTGGCCAAGGCAGGAGATTTACTGGTAGGTATTCCAGTAGTATCTCAGGGTGTTCTGGGCTACACTCCGACACGACTTGTACCGCTATTGGGGGTCTGACTTTTACCAACCCCCTAGGCCCGCCATGCGATGCTCACAGACGAATGGACCGGACTGTACGGATATTGTCACTGACAGGCTCAGTAGGGTGTCAGGATGAGTTCGCTCATCGACGTCCCTTTTGGTCAATAGCTGGTGGCCCGTCACGTATGGCTAATACCTCTGACGTGCTAGTGGTTAAATCCACAGCCATAGTATTGACGAGTCTTTAGAGTCCACCACACACAGTTACTCAAGTTTCGGGCAAAACGCTGTAGAGGCCGTATGGAGATATGGCAGGGTTCGATCAGATACGTGCGGTATTGCACGGATCGTGATCGGACGGTTTTTACTAGCCGGCTTTGGCTTAAGCCGGATCCTAGTATTTGACAGTGTAGATTTTATCTCTTTGCATTTGTGTTCAGTGAGAATACAAATGCGGGCATGTATTTGCAGTAGTGGGGTTTTCCTGTAATTTATTACGGGATCAGTTTTCTGTAGTTGCCAGTTTGCATTCCGTTCCGGCCGGTTTTCCTTTGTTCCTTCAAGGCTGGACTTTTCGATGGAGGGGGTAATTTGCAATTGTGCAAATTACTTATTGTGGAAGGTGTTTCTTGCATATGTTTGGCTTCATGATTGTTTATTCATCATGAGATTCTTTTCTTGTCCATTCCTTTGCTTTCATGTGATGGTTTTGTGATTTGATGAGATGAGAAGTGGGTGTGACATTATTCTTGCATTATCTTTTCTTTTCTCCATGGATTATTGCATTCCATTATCTCCACCATGGAGAAGGGGGGCCGGCCACACTAAGGGGAAGAGAGAGGTTCATTTCATGTGTGGCATTTTTTCTCATCTCTTTTTCTTTGCTAAAATTGTGAGCACCATATTCCTCCATAGTTCTTTCTCTCATTGCCTCCATCAATGGCAACCTCATAAAACCTCAAAGAGACAATGGCTACTACACTATTCTACAGCAAATCTTGGACGCGTCGGCTAGCCAACTTCGCGCCCGAGTTGCCTCGGTCCAGAGGTGGGAGCCCGTAAACGAACCCGGCTACGTGGTGCCCTTTCCGACGAGGATGTGACGGACAGAGATTCCGCGGGAGATCGCAGTGGAGACGAAGACCGAAGGACACAGATCGCTTGGTATAGCTTCTCTACTCTTTTCTAGTATGCTAGTTGCTAGGTTAATGACCCGATCTGGGTCAAAAGTGCGCGGTGGTGCCGGCTTGCTAGTTTGCAAAGTTTTTGTTTCCGCGTTTCCGGCGTCGGATCGACGGCCGGGGCGCCGCGCGGACTTACAATATATATATATATACACACACACACACACACAGAGTCCCATATCTATGTGTGTGTATATATATATATATATATATATATATATATATATATATATATATATATATATACATATCCCCATATACACACAAGTAATAAAATATATGCTAGTGTGTGTGCGCGTGTGGGTGTAACCTCTAATCTAGGGTTTCGCGTCTAAGAAGTTAAATTACGCTACTTCTAATTACACAAAGACTATATCATGAACCCTATAACCTATCTTGACAATCACTAAACTCACAATAAACATATAATATATATGTATATGTATTCGTATACAACCCTACGAAACTGCGGGGGTGCTATACGCCATCCACCCGACTTCCCCCGTAGATATATATCTACTCACCTGATCTTCGCTTGCCGATGCCGATATCGCCACGCGCTTGCTTGTCATCTCGAAGTCCTCATAGGGGTACCTACACATCATAACACATCGTATCGCATTAAAATCCAATTCGCAATCGAAACAACACACGAAACACTCATAGGTTAAAACCTATGGTCTACTCACGCAGATCAAACAAATAACATTCGATATAGACGTACAAACGGCAAGTGACCGAATAAAATATCAAATACTAAAATCAACAATTCAAAATACGTAAAACATAACCCCGAATCAAAACAGCAACTCAAGAAAGTGGTCCCAGATTTTGTTTCAGGCAAAAACAAGGTGCACAAACAATACTGGGGTTATATATAGGGCGTAAGAGCTACTGAAGGAACCTGGGCACCTATTTCCACCAAGTGGCCGGCCACATGCCATGAAATTCCGGCCAGCTCGGTTCTGCAGATGATTTGGGATCTTGTTTTGGCAGGGTGGTCTCATAGTGGTCCATCTAGGCTATTAGTGTTGTTTGCTTTTCTAGTATTGGTCCCGGGTCACTCCAGATTTCCCTGCACCCACTATATACTCACAAAGCCGACATGAAAAATTTTAAATTTGGGTTTCAGGTTTTCAGTTTAGATTGGTCTGGGTTTTAGACAATAGGGGGGTTTAAGGTCACCACTAAGGTTCAATTTCACCATCTCAACTCAAATCCAACCCTAACCTCTACTTGGAATTATCAAAGTTTACTAAACCACACTTAAACGCTTCAAAACTTAAATAGATGATAAAGTGAACGTAATACTACACTAATGGTGAAGAAATTACCTCATTTGGAAATTCAAGAAAATTCTTGAGTTACCCCAAGTGCTCAAAATCCGATTTTTCTTAGTCCAAAGTGCATCTAGTGAGCTTGTGCATGCTTTTATTGAAATGGGGATGGACTTTTGATGTTGTTTTAGGGGTGTTTTGAGGGGATAGAGGAGGGGGATGAAGTGACCTGCTATGGAGGTGAAGACGGGAGAGAATGAAGAAGGAAAACAATGAGGGAACAAAGCCATGGTCCATGGTTGACCCCCTCACCTCTCTCTCTCTCTCATGCCCATACCTCTCATTCTTTAACATTTTCTTTTCTTTTCTTTTCAATTCTTCTCTTTTTAAAATTAAAACCATGCATGATAAAAAGAAAGAAACCATGAAAGAAAATGTAACAAGTGTGAAAAATGACTTGGTGCATGTCATATGCACAAAACCGGATTAATACAAGATTAGCGATATTTAATCGCGATTAGCATTAAAATAGTGTATAATAAATTATAAAAATCTATAATTTTCCTAAATCACATAAAAACACCCTCATTTCAGTAATTCCTATAATTTTCCAAATTTTTCCCAATTTATCGGTATTTAATTATACCGAAATATTAAAATATTCATAATATTTATTATCTAATTATGAAATTTCCCAAAAATAATATTTTATTTTTCTGAAATATTACAATCTTCCTCCCTTAAAGAAATTCGGTCCCCGAATTTAAATTTAAACCCCTCAACTACTAAAACATTTCAGTAAAAAGACCAAGTCGTCGGAGCTCCGAAATCATAAATACACAAAACACATCGTAGGGCAATGCATGCGCATGAAAAGGAGTATGTCAATCAAAAGAAAAACTTCGTCAAGCATCCCGCAATCATCGGAGTCATGGTGAAGACACCAATGTCTAAATCCAATACGAAAACCAACATGATATACATTAACACTATACATGTAAACATCAAAACTATACATGTAAACATCTGAAAGAAATGCATGCCAAACCTTTTCAAATCACTGTGCAATGCACGTATCACGGCACAGTAGCGGACGTTTATTGTAATAAAATAACTATATATATTACATATATATATCCATTGTTTAATATACGTTCCGCCGTTTTGAAAAATAATTTAGAAGGGTTTCCTTGTAACATTTTTCGTGTCATCTCGGACACGTAGGTAAATACTGAGACTATAGCTCCTTTTTGGAAATCCCTTTAATAACTATCAATGCATGCAAAAATATATCCAGGTTTTGTCCTCGGACTAATCCTGTTGAGCTACTATATCAAATAGTAAATATCATAAAACATACTGCTCCAAAATCAGTCCCAAAATGTGCATATGAATGCCACGTGCGTCTGGTGCGCACGGACATCGAAATTCATCAATGTGCCATACATATGCACAGAAACAATATCTAAGTGCAACGGGTCACCTGTTAGAGGCAACGGGCATGCCTGACAGCAATGTCAGGTGCATCTGATATGCACAAAAAAATCCCGATTTAGTGCATCTGGTGTGCACCAAAATCGCATCTCATATCATGCGCCCAACATACGCGAAAATCCAAATCAAATGCATCCATAATGCACGAATAAAAACTAAATCAAGTGCATCCAACATGCACGAAATCCAATATCAAGCGCCGAACATGCGCAAAAATCCAATCCAAGCGCGTCAAATATGCGCAAGAATCCAATCAAGTGCACAAGGTGCACGCAACAAATATCGAGTATCATAATCGAAATCGACGGTATACCACACATCTCAAATCCAAATCAAAATCAGGTATACCGTGGTATATAATCTCACGACCATATTCATCAGCGTGCACAAAATCGAATAAAAATACTAACAGTGCATGAAAACTATGCCAAAAACATAAGTCAAATCACATGCATACCATAGGCATGGAATCAAAATCAATATCTCAAATGACATCAAACCGAAGTCAAGTGCAACTGTGATGCACAAAATCTCAATCATGCAAATAAATCGCCCAAAATATCAAAATCAAATATGGCGGAAACAGTCCCGCTCTAGTACATCCTCTAATGATCTCTGGCCAACTGTCATGGTCACTCATAACATGTCTCATCGACGATGCCGAACTCTGGCCTACTGGGTGTGCGTAATATGACCGATCTTGGGTCCAAGACTTCTCGTAGTATTCCAGAAAGGTCCTGTCGAGGTCTCTCCCAAATCTTGTTTCTGCCGATCTTCCCAGAAGTTATCATCCTTTACTAAATATGTTTCTTGTTCTGGAACGGCTGCATACTCCTCACGACTCCTCCTGGAAGATATATCCATGTACAACGCCTCTTCATGCGTATCACATCCCTGATGTCAGCGGAGTGGAACGTCATCTCATCAAGATCTCGTACGAACCTCTTACTCTACTTTTCTCTAATGACGACTGCTTCGGACTCGTCTCTTCGTGGCTGCATGGACTGCGCTCCAACGACTATACTCGTATCTGGAGTCTCCCAAGCAATGCATCCTATCACATGATATCCGAATGAAGTCGAACCTTTCGATCGATTCGTCAAAATCTCATAATCCCCTAAGAGCTCAACATCTTGAGTACAGTTTAATAATATCGAGTGCATGCCACAACACCTAAGGACCAGCCGTAGAAGGGCAAACCCAAGCCTCATTAATGGCACTGCAAAACTGCCGCAAACCCTAAGGTTTAAAGGAGTTTTCATGGTCATTATGTCGAGTTAGGGTTTCATTCTTCTAGAGGGTCCGTAGAATTACTTGCATGTCTTTCCGAATACTTTAAACTTGGAAAAATGGGTTTCAGACATTCGATCGTCTCTATCGACTCCCAACGTACCTGTGTGAAGTCATCTCAAGCTGGAATCAATCAATCTGATGACCTCGCATCGGGGTAAGCGAATAAACCACATGTCCTAGTCATTCATCTTCGGGTGACTAGCGACCTTCTATCATATCTCTAAGTATAAACTCGTGTTGTAGTGGCTCCAACATCTGGGGCGATATCTCGTCGTTCGCAGCAACAACTGGCTCATTCGTCTGCATGTTGAACAGTGCCCCAATCATCAAGAATAATCTTTGCATTGACGGTCATCACATTCTGGCTGGCCTCTATCAGTAGCCCAATCCTCTGGTACTGATCTGCACGTCCGAGTAATCTTGTAAAAGCGATCCATCAAACGCTCATGGCGCGAAAACACAATAAAACGACGCCTCTATACAATCATATGTCCCTGGAATCAGGCCCTGGTCAGTCCTCGTCCATAACGAGCTCGTGCTGACCGCAACTCTAGCCGTAGCTCTCTCTCTCTCTGCCCGTGTAATCGTGGTAGCAAAACCATAAACCGATATCGTTGAGGATAGATCATGAATGAATATAATACTATGCAAGGAAATGTACATCCTAAGGCTTCTTAAGCGGAGTAGCGTATCGTAAATATGCTGCGGAACATACACATGGTACGTCACTCTCCTTAAGTCAACAAGGGTCAACCTACGCGACGAAAGTTCGGGTCTAATACCCCCTCGACTAAGTCTAAGTTCCGTAAGGTCAAGCCTAGATTCCGTATATATACAAACGCCTTAAGCTCCGCATAGTCAAACATAGACTCGAACCAAGATTAACCTAGCGCTCTGATACCAATTTTCTCACGACCCGAAATGGCACATGACTGGGCCTTGAATCATATGAAGTCTATAGGACCCCATCTAATTCAAGTAAGCCAAAAAATCCCAGAAATCTAAACCATTTTTAAAGAAAGTGTTTTGTTAAAATAAGTCGAATATGCATTTTTAAAATCACGAATCTTTTCTGAAAATTTCGGCAGAGTTCCCTTTGTAAATACTGACCCCAAACGGGTACAACATACATAATATATAAAAAGGCATCCCCAAGCGGGAGCTAGCTCTTCGTCAATTGACGGTCACAACCACGCAAGCAATATAATATACAACGCTAAAGGGCGAGAATCAAAACTCAAAAAGGAAAATCAAATCATCATGAAAACCATAATAATACAACGCTCGACTCTATGGTCGAAATAATAACAACAGGTTTTCTAAGTCTGAAATAAATATACAAGTTTGGTTGATGGAGTTACTAGATACAACTACAATAAATAAAAGGTACAATGGTGGTCACGATGCAAGTGAACCCACCTACCAAAGCAATTACCCGGAAGAAGCAGTGTGCCAGCAAAGCTGCAACGAAACATGTACGGCAAAACCTGCAAGAACTGTGGCACAACGGGGGTGAGTTGCCAACTCGTGAGTAGAAAATATCACAGAGCAGAAATCGTATGTATGACTCAATCCTAGGTCAATACGATCAGTAAAATAAATATCCTCAATATGATAAGGTCGGAAGCATGAAAAGGTAGCAAGGGTAAACATCTATACATAAGTGTAAAACCAAGTGCTCGTGTCAGTGCCTCAAGTAGCAACATATCATAATATGAGGTATGAATGCATGAAAACAGAATACATATAAATTAGAAACTGTTTTCTTATCTCAGGGAGATATCTGTATATAAATCGAAATATCATCAATGAAATCAACAGAAATCAGTGTCTAGCATCGACACAAAATCTCAATATCTCAGTACCTGGGACTCCAGCTATCCGGACTGGCCCCTGGGCTCCGGCTATCCGGACTGGCCCAAACCCCGATCGGTATCCTCCGGATATCCGATGAGTCACAATAAAGTCACCGGTTGGTAGTGTTCCCCTGCCAGACTCAACGCCATCATCTGCGACCTTCTCGCCCCGGGGTACCGCACCGGGTCCACCATGCACCCACAGAAGGTTCCTCCTCCTCCTCGAATCGGGTGTATGATATCGCTCAAGAGCCGAGAAGACTCATGGTGGACATATCTCAAATCATATCATGAGAAAACCGCAACTTTCATTTAAAATAATAATAACTTTATAAAATCTTGCAGTTTCTCCAAATCCATAAATCTCATGGAAAATCTGAATCTCGAGAATAAATAAACGATGAATTTAAAATGTATTGGGCTCCGGAAAATCCAGACTGGCCCTAAAAATGCATGACAATAAATATATAAATAGGCATGCAAAACACGGTAATAAATGCAATGTCTAAGCTATCATATAACACAAGTACACTAATACCATGTCGAAACTATCAACTAACGATTTGTACTAATGAATAGTATTTTCTAATGTGTATGTGACGTGGCAATTACCGATGATGATGTGTGTGAGCCAGGAAGCGGGTGTACGTGGAGAATACGCATCATCGGTAATAGTGCTGGTGTCCTAACAGCATAATTTCGATAATAGCATATGAAACACAATATAAGCATGCAATGCGATGCGAACAGCATGAATAAGCAGGAGCTGAATAACAAATACAACAATAAATAATCTACATTAAAATATATAGGTCATACAGTTTGCCTTTTGAAATAACACGATCCGTGGTGTTTAGAAAATAGGGCTACGGTGTTTTTAAGAAAAGGTACGTCCTTTGAAATATCCGTAAAATCCCTTGGCCTGTCTTTAAAATACTCACGATTCGTTAGTTCTGAAATAGGTATGACCGAGTCTAGTCTAACATCTACAAGTAAACTACTAGACTAAACTAACAGACTGATCAAAAGGGTAAAGAAAAACCACCTAAGTCTGAGTCGATATATATATAATAGTCGGTGATCCCATCTCAATAGTATCACAATGATACAATATATAACATGACATCCTCGAGTCAAGAGTGCGGATTTAAAAAGTTTACAAGTGGTTTTCAAAAAGGAGCTATAGTCTCGATATTTCTTACGTGTCCGTGAGCGACACGAACGTTTTTAAGGGAAAACCTTCTGGGATATTTTGAAACGACGGAACGTATATTTAGCAAAACATATATGGACATAAATTATTATTTTACAAATGAGCGTCCGTCACTTATGCCGTGAGTTACGCATTCACGCGGCGATTTAGAAAAGATTTTTGCATGAGTTTTATTCAGTCCTTGAAAGTTTTCCAAGGATGCGTACTATACACGTATTATAGTATTTAACTAGTGTATATTGGATTTTAGTGGTGGATTTCGAGATCTGTATCTCTATTGTAACTCCGAGGATATGCGTGCAAATCAGATGATTTGCGTGACGCTTGACGGAGTTCGATTTTGAGTTTTTGTACTCGTTTTCATGCGCACTGACGCGCTGTGTTATTCTGTATCTTCCGTGATTTCGGAGCCCCGTTGATTTGAGCTGACTATTGAAATGTTTTAGATTTTGGCGGTTTAAATTTAAATTCGGGGACCGAATTTATTTAATGGGGAAATATTGTAACAATTCAGAAAATATAAAATATTATTTTTGGAATTTAATTTTAAAATAATATATTTCCCGAAAAAACTGCCCGATTACAAAATTGGGGTTTTCGAAAAAGGGTATAAATATATACCAACAATTGTGAAATAAATGGAAATTAAAATGATTTATTCATTTAAAAATATATTTAAAGTATTTGGCATTTTAAAAATTTATTATATGGACTTTAAGTAAAAAAAACTCGATTAGTGCACTGCTAATCGCGGTTAAGCCGAATCCGTGTTTCTACAGTTTTCATGGTTAGTGCACCATGACATGTTTCATTTGGTTACATGTTCATTTGTGTTGTTTTATGTTATGGTTTTATTATGGTTAGAAAAGGGGAAAATGTGTCATGAAGATTGAGGAGAGAGAGAGAGGGGACATAATGATGATAGGAGACCATGCTTGGAGAGAGAGAGAGAGTGAGAATAATTGAGAGAGGGGGGGAGCTACCTCAAATGTTTCCTCCACCAATTTTTCTTCTCCTTCTTCTTCCTCGTCTCCCTCCATCTTCAACCCCAAAATCCATCTCTAAAACCTTGCCAAAACCCTATACCCCTTTCACAAAAAATGATCACCTCTTCATCCTCTACCCAATGGACCAAGAAAAGTTGGATCTTGATGCATTTGGACTTTTAGGGTTTGCTTAAGTGACATACATGAGGTATAATTTCTTCCATTAGTTTAGTTTCAAGTTTTCCTAGCATTCTAGTGTAGTTTAGAATTTGTTTTCGATTGGGTTTGTGAACTTGGAAATTCAAGAGAAAGGTATGAGTGTTTGTTTGGAATTGGTGATGTGGGGGGCTTCCTACAGACCTTAGTGTGGATTTGTATGGCCTAGGACTGAAAATACGGACTTAGATTAGTTCCATGTCGGTTTTGTGTAAATTGTGAGCCTACAGGGAATTTGGGTTGATCCGGGGAGTTTCTGAGTTTAGCAAACAATACCAGGGACCAAAATAGGGAACTAAGAGACCACCCTACGAAGACGAAGCCCAGTGGAGTCTATATAGCCGAGCTCGCCGGAAATGGGGAGTGTGTCACCGGCCACTTGGTGGGGGATTGGGTCTAGGTTGTTCCAGTACCTCACACACTGCATATACAATACTCTATAACTGTTTGTTTAACTCCTATTGACCTGAGTCAAAATCTGTAGGGTTACGAGGCACTATAACAAGGTTCTAAAAAGCATCAAAAATGCCCGATTAAAATTTTAGCCGTGCCTAACAACCCTAAACAAGATCTTTGCTAGAAAATTAGGGTTTCACATGCAAGTAAATAGCATCTACTACTAAGGGAATACGAAATACAACCATTGTAGATCGGTCCTTCACTTCTAAAGCTCCTTTTCGAAGTCCCTTCGCTGCGATCATGGTTTTCCCGGGCCCTCGCATGGCTTCACGAGGCGAAAGATGCGTCCTTGCTTGAAGTCTTCGAGGCCGAATATGATCTACGTCGAGGGAATAACGACTCAAGATACTACTTCACTAACTAGAGAATTAGTGAAGCAAACACCCTAAACTAAAGTGCTAGTCTAGTAGAGGATGGAGAAATAGGAAGTTGGTTCACTTTAGAATTTGGTTTCTCACAATGTTTCTCACTTTGGATCAAACCCTAGAGAGCTTTTTAGCTCAAGGAAGAAGATGAAGAAAATAAAATGAGAAGAGATAATGATCAAGTGAGTGAGCTAACCATGGTGAGTGAGTATCATATACTAACTCATGTAGAGACTCAATCACGGCTAAGTGTGATGGTTAGGTTAACAAATATCCATAGTAAAAACAAACTTAGTGGAATTAGTCAATGCATCCACAAGCTTCCACAAGCTTCATGCATTTTGCTAATCCTCCACTAATTTTGTAATTACTTTAAATATTAAAACCCAATATAATAAATAGCATGGTGTAAGTCTCATACACCCAAGTCATGTGTATCATCAACTATGATACAAAATGAAAACACATTTTAATATATATATCATATATACATTAAAGTTGTGCACATGTGAGAAAAACCCTTAAGTGAACAAATGTTAGTTAATGTAAATTAGTATATCCAATATACAATTATACAATAAATTATTAAATCAACACTTGACTTAATAATCCGGTCATAACTCATATAACCGACTAACATCCAATGTATCGACTTATCGAATCAACACTTGATTCGATAACCCGGCTATATCATATATAACCGACCGATACAAAAAGTCGCGAGAATAGAATGCGGTATCACATACACGCATTATTCTCGGTCCCGCACATATCACATACGTGCTCCTATTTCGTTTTGCCTGAGCCAGTAAAACCTCTATGTAGGACTCTAAAGACTCGTCAATACGCCGGCAGTAGGTGATGATCACATCAAGCACCCACAAGCCGTCAGTGGTACTAGCTGGACGTAACGGCTACCCGGGTATTGAGCGATCAGAAGATCAGCAAGCAAGCCCGCTCCAACTCCTGTAAAAGCCTGCCGGTAACACTTCCCGTACAGTCCGGTCTCTTCGTCTGATATGTCGCATATTAAGTCTAGGGGTGGTAATCGTCAGACCCCAATAACCGATAAGTCATGCCGATGTGAGGTTCATAACGGTTTGAGAAACTACTGGTAACACTTACCAGTAAATCTCTAACTCAGCCCTGGCCAGGGACTTCCCTGTTATGGCCAATCGAGCACAGCGCAATATCAACCCTCAATACCGGGAGAGACGAAACCCCTCCTATCGCTCATTGCCTCCATGTGACTCGGGACTGTACCCAAAAACCACCGTTTTGCACGCCCTCGTGGACGTGGTAAGGTGGAAATCAAAGCACAGTGGGAATCACACAAGACTCTATGACGATCTTGGGTCTACAGACTAACCTGCACAAGTGTCACCAGAGAACTGCCATCTGACGTGAGGTATAATACCATCTGAGAGTTCTCGGCGAGTCCGTCCAGTGTACCCAGACTCCACTGAGCACTCGTATACCATCTCTGATGTCAAACACTAATGGATATGGGATCATCCATCGCCCATCTCATGGGTCGAGAAGCGTATACGCTAGTCTACTCTTGTATATCGATGCCCCGTCTCGATACACCCACGACTAGGGACCTTGAAGGATGTACTTATGGACTACCATGTCCCTACTAGTATGATCCGCATCATAGTCCAGGTAGTCAAGTACACATCCTAAGGGCTTTACCAACATGTAACTATAAGACAGTATCAAGAGACAAGTATACATGTTAAGATAAAGAGCAACCAGATAGCATACTATCATATCGAGCAAGAAAGTCCTCTCTATATATGTCCAAGCATCCAATATAATATACATCATCTGTACAATACTGGCCTCTAGGGCATACATACAACTAACAAAATCTGGGAGCACTTGAGTGTGATTTTTGATATGTTTTCCGTATTTTGAAATGTTTAGTTTTGATATTCAGATTTGTATTTGGTTGTTGGATATTTGTACATCAACAACAAGGGTTGTTTAATTGTTTTGCACGTGTAGGCCATAGGTTCTAACCTATGAGCGTGCCGTGTGCCGTATCGGTTTTCTTGATTCGATTTAAATAGCGATTGCGTGTATTATTGTAGGTACCTTCGCGTGGATTCCGAGGTGACGGAGCGTTGCGTCATCGACTTCGGCAAGCGAAGACCACGGTGAGTAGATCTATATCTACGGGGGAAGTCGGGTGGATGGCGTATAGCACCCCCGCAAACTTTGATGGAAACCGATTTATATATAGAATATGGTTAAGGAAACCTTAACAGAAACTATAGATAGAGTTATAGATAGATAGAGAAACCATATTAGGAACTAAAGGATAGTTATAAGTTATGATACGGCTAATACGTGATGACGGGATTTGAGGATGATGTTTGATGATATTGCCGTGTAGGGTACTATAGGACTAGATAGCCGACGTAGATGTGTCGTCCGATCCATACCTATTTCTAAACTAAAGAATCGTATGCATCTTTTAAACAGATACCTTGAGGTAAGTTACGGATTTTCAAAAGATATATTTTCCTTAAAAACACCGTAGCTCCTATTTTCAAAACTACGATTCGCATCTTTTAAAAACTGATTGTATGGTTCGGGTGTGTATGTTAGATTAGATAAGTATGCTTATAGTAAAGGTAGAATGTATATATATAACTTTTGATTCGATGTGAGATATAAATGTGATAAAAAGAATGTACGATTTGATATGATGACTTGGTGATATGTTGGTATACGGATGAGAGTCGATTAAGATGATTGATACCTTGTCGGTCCCCTGATACGAGATTGTTATGGATGTGACCTGGGACATAGGTATATAGATATATATTTAATTTAGGTCCTTCTCTACCACCATTTCTCGAATGTTGAGAATCATGAATGATAGGCCGTACGTGATATTAGGCCGTACCCTTATTGTCTTATAGGTTGATAGGATCCCTATTGGTTTAATGCCGCCGTACGATGATTTTCCGTGCGTGATGTGTTTGACTTGATGTTTGATCCATACCATTGACTAAAGGCTGTCGTACGATGTATAGTACCGTGCGCGTTGTTGTGAGACTATATGCCGATTGATAGATTCACCAACTCGGTCTTGTAGACACGTATACCTTATAGCTTTTAGTGATGATTTACCTTATGCTGTATTCATGTTATTCGCATTGCATTACTTATACCTGTGCTAGTACACCTGCACCATTATCGATGATGTGTATGTTACACGTACACAGATTGTCGGCTCACACACACTTCATCATCGATAATTGCCATGTCACTACACAGTAGGATTGCTGCATCATGATATGAATCTTCGCATAACATACTTGCGTATATACCCACTTGTACTCCATATTGGCGCACATACATATTGTACACTCATACTTGCGTATATACCCACTTGTACATCCACATTGCCGCACATACATATTGTACACTCATACTCACGTATATACCCACTTGTACATCCATATTTGCGCACATACATATTGTACACTAATACTTACGTATATACCCACTTGTACATCCATATTGGCGCACATATATATTGTACACTCATATTTGCGTATATACCCACTTGTACACCTATACTTGTGTGCATATATATATCTTGTGCATCCATGCCTATGTACATACACATTTGTACATACATAGATGATGTTGGATTGGATTTTGGAGAGTCGGGGACCGCATGTTATATTTTAAAAACTGGAATCATTTAAAGGAGCAGTTTTCCCTTAATATGTCACATCATTGTTCCATGTTGCATGATATACGTATATGGTTACATTTTTATCATTGTCGCATACATCATGCTTTATGATTTTACGCCATGAGATATGCTGTTTTCATGAGATTTCTGGATTTGAGAACCGTGGCTATTTCAAAAGAAAGTATGTACTGTTTTAAAAAAACCGGTTTCTCTTGATATGATATTTCAGTGCATCCACCATGCGTTTTCTCGGTTCTGAGACGTGTGACATGTGAAACCCGATTCTAGGAGCTGGATGAGGCCGATTGCGGGTACATGGTGGACCCGGTATGGTACCCCGGGGCGAGAACGGATTTGCTGTGCAGTAGACGGTGAGCCTGGTAGAGGGACTACTACCTACCGGTGATAGTATTTGGGCTCGGCGGATATCCGGAGGATACCGACTGGAGTCAAGAGATGATATGGGCCGATCCGGACTGACGGAGCTCGAGATATGAGGATTTACGCATCGATGCTAGACACGGGATTCATAATGTTTTTGAGTGTCGATATTGGACACCCAAATTCCATGATTTTTATGTGTCACGAGGGACACCAGTTGATTTATATCCTTATACTTTCATGCACACTCTTTTATGATATTTACATGCATGACATTGATTATATGGTTGAACGAGATCCATGTGCATACATACATTGATTATATGGTTGGATGATTCTGCATACTTATAGACTTTGAATATATTGTTGGCATATATGATGACCCGGTCACCCTAGATATCATAGTATTACCCTTATGATATAGTTGATCTAGGAGTCGTTATTTATTCGATTTCTACTTATAGATATTTTTCTACTCACGAGTTGGCAACTCACCCCCGTTGTGCCACAGTTCTTGCAGGTTGACCGCATGGATCAGTAGCGGCATCGCTGACACATAGCTACTTTTGGGTGGTTTGCTTGGTAGGTGGGACATTTGTATCGTACACACTCTTGTATTTACTATTTCATATTATATCTAGTCAACTCCATCAAATCAAACTAGTATTTGTATAAGTGATGAGACTTAGTAAGACTTGTAGTGCGAGACTTGAGCGATGGGTTTTATGTTCGCTTTTAGGGATTTATATCTCGCTTTAATCTTTATCTTTTGTGGTGATCTTCGCCGTTGGGCGTCGTATACTTATATTTATGCTTTGCGTGGTTGTGATCTGCCGGTTGGCGAAGAGCTAGCTCCCGCTTGGGGATGCCTTTATTATCATCTTGTATTGTGGTTTTGGATCAAAATTTACAAAGGAGGTGCTGCCCAAATTTTATAAAAGACGAAACATGTTTTCAAACTAGTAAAATTCACTTGCATTATTTATGTCCATTTTTCCATACATTTAAGAAATCTTGATTTCATTATACCTTTATTTCAAAACTTCACCTCTTTTATTTTTTTAAAAAGGTTTAGATTTCTGGGTTTCAGCTTACTTGAATTCCGTTACGCCTTTAGACGTTGCGTGATTCAAGTGCTGGTCACGAGCTAATATTTCGAGTCGTGACAAAGTTGATATCAGAAAGGTAAGTTTAACCTTGGTTTGAGTCTATGTTTGACTATGCGGAGTCTAGGGCAGGTATGTAATTCGGAACCTAGGCTTGACCTTTTGGAACTTAGACTTGAACGGGAGGGTATTAGACCCGAACTTTCGTTTCATAGGCTGACCCTGATTGATGGAGTAGGTAGCTTGAGTAGAGTGACGTACCATACGTATGTTCCGCGGCATATTTACGATACGATACTCCACTTAAGAAACCTTAGGATGTACATATTTTGAAATCTATGATTCTCTTCGTACCCATGATTATACATCAATTTGAGATCCTCGATTCTATTTGTTTCCATGTTCATACTCTCATTGATGTTGTTCTTTCTTATGATCATGTATCCATTCTGGTTCTGTCGTTTCCTTTCATGTCGTTGACTGCTTTCTTCGATACTCGATTGAGGTTCCTGTCAACATGGTTTGAGCGCAGATTGAGCTGCTGCTAGTGATGCGGTCAGGACGAGCTCGTCATGGACGAGGACTGAACATTGTGTTTATGGTGACATGGGAACGTCTCGAGTTAGCATTTGTGTAGTGACCTCCTACCTGAGGCGAGTGTTTGGTTTTGCACCGGATGATCGGGCTATTGATAGAGCTGCCAGTTGCTAGAGGACTGTTGATGTACAGCCTACCTTGGAGATTGTGAGGTCGCCTACCGTGTAGACAGATGACCAAGTTGTTGCTGAGATTGATAGGATGTCGCTTCCAAAGCTTACGAGCTGAGATCGCCGGAGCTTCCAGAAAGAGATCCGACAGATGATAGCTAGCCTATCCCGAGTTGAGAGACGAAGCTGATTCGTCAGATTGATGCGCCGACATAGGCCTAGTTAAGTTGAAGATTTCCAGTGTGGAGTGTCTTACTCAGATCTAAAGCAGACCGATCCATAGATGACCGTTGATGTATCGTCCTTCCTGGAAGATTGGAGCATTGTGTAGCATGCGGCGAAGGGTATTCACATGTTGTATAGGCGAAGTTAAAAGGTTCGAACGAATGTCAGGAACCCATTTTTCCAAGTTTAAGTATTCGGAAGAACATGCAGGTAATTCTGTGGACCCTCTAGAAGAATGAAACCCTAACTCGACATGATGACCATGGAACCGCTTTTGATCCTTAGGGTTTGCAGCAGTTTAGCGGTGCCATCAGTGAGGCTTGGGTTTGCCCTTCTACGGTTGGTCCGTAGGTACTGTGGTATGTACCAGATATTATTAGACTGTGCTCAGGTGTTGAGCTTTCGGGAAATTATGGGACTTTGATGACTCGATCGAAACGTTTAACGTTGTCCGGATATCATGTGATAAGAGATCAGTAAGCTGAACAGCTTTGGATAGAGGACCTCACCCAGATGCATTGTGAGTTGATCGAGAACGACGAGTATTGAGTATTCCTCCGACTGTTGGGACGAGTTCCCGAGGACGTGTTCGGCCAGATATCTTCTACAGAGTGATGAAGATACCAAGTTCGTGACTTCGAGTCTGTATGAGAGACTTCGGATTGACCATGGCCGAGAATAGTTCCAGTGCGTAAATAGCATGGCGTGACATCAAGGTGGACGATGATAAAGCGAGTAGAACCAGAGGTTCACGCGAGATGCTGGCGAGCTGTTGTTACTCCCCGTTGATGCCGGAGGATCTGATACGCATACAGAGGCGTTGGGATGCGGCCAATTCCAGAGGAAATGCTGTGCTGAGAACGCAGATGCCCAGAGAACGAGAAAAGATATTGTAAGAGTACCAGCTTCCGTACAGTTCGGAATTGGCGAGATCGGAAGAGACCTTGAGCAGGATTCCTTCCAGGACACTGCAGCAATGAGATTTGCACCCAGGATCAGTTGTATCCCATGTATTCAGAGGTGATCAGTCGAAAATATTGCATTCTTAACACGGCAATTTCCCTATCATTTGCACTCATTTAGAAGTGTTCGGTATTCATATTTCACATATTAGCAAATCAGTCGTAAAATATCAGATTGCATGTGTTAGACTCTAAAACCGACATTTCTAGGGAAATTGACCGCATTTCATGGCATCGCATCATCTCTGTATTTGCGCAACACTTGTGTCAAGATTTGTGCAGGAAATTGCAGGAGCAAAGAAGCTGATCAAAAATACACCAGCTCCATGTTTTCAGATCCGGTAGCAATTCAGAAGGAAATATATAATTAAATATATCAAACAAAGGCCCATATGTCAGCCCAAATTCAACACAGAAGACTCAAGCCATAAAGCCCCAAAAGAGCCGCGGAACCGCGGCCGGAGCCAGCTTGCGCCGCGGTTCCGCGGCGCTTCTGCCACGTCAGCGCTTCATTTTCAGTGCACAATGCTTATCTCAGTGGCCACACCTCATTTTGACACGTCAAATTCCAGAATTCTCCAGAGTCTTCTGCCAGATCAGCAAAGATCATTAAGCATGCTAATCTTGATTAAGCTCCTAACTAACCTCTTCTAGAAACTTCTCCTCAACAAACTTTTGGAGGGAAATTCAAATTTCATCTCAACAAACTTTTGGAGGGAAATTCAAATTTCATCTCAACAAACTTTTGGAGGGAAACTTAAAAAATTCAAATCCTAGATCTAGGGTTTTGATGTCTATAAATAGAAGCCTAGACCTAGGGTTAAAGGATTAATCATTGGTTCATCATTAGTTGTTAATCTTTTAGTTAGCTAGTTCATTACCTTTTACATCATCTTCTTCCACAAGTCTAGTGACAATACTTATGCGAAACCCTAACCCTAATTCCAATCCAAATTCAAGATCCCGAGTACCAAATCAAGTGAGAAGCCTTCAACCTTTTATGAGCCGAGCCGATCTTCAATCGGGCAAGTGATCCAAGCTGATCCGCGACTCAAGGAGACGAACGAAGCCAAATCGACGATCGAGTTCTTCCTCTTGTAGTTCTTGAGCGATTGTAACGAAATTGTTGATATAAATAAAAAGTGAAATTCTTTAATCTTGCTTTCTTTTAATTCTTGCATCATGATTAGATCTCAATTTATGATTGTGGTTCTTGTTGTGATGTTCGAGTAAAACTCCGCTCGTAAAGGAGTCGAGACGATCAATAGAATGATGATGTAACAAATCTTAATACGATTCTTGAGTCCTACGAGTCTTGTAAACCCTAGCAAGTTCAAGAATCGATGACCTAGTTTCGTCGCGATACTTTCTTGATTTTTATCGCTCGAAATTAGGGATCAACGATCGTTTCTTGAAATTACTAGAGGCTAGAATGTGAATGATATCGACGAAAGAATAAGGGATAAGAAGAAACCCTAGTTTCATAAGAAAT
The DNA here is from genome assembly GCA_030015575.1 of Agapanthus africanus. Classification (NCBI taxonomy): domain Eukaryota; kingdom Viridiplantae; phylum Streptophyta; class Magnoliopsida; order Asparagales; family Amaryllidaceae; genus Agapanthus; species Agapanthus africanus. The sequence continues at coordinate 299,692,850 of CM057343.1, read as the reverse complement.
CCCTAATTCTCGATCGATCATCATCGATCTAGTATCAATCCATCGAAGGATAAGAATACATAATTGTAAGATTACATCACATCTATAGATCCGATCGATTCCTACGAGCCTCATTTCGATTCTTGATATTTGGTTGGAAAAATCATCAAACTATCAATTCTTGATTCTATCTTTTTCTTGTTATTAGATCTAGATTTTCTAATTCTTGAACTTCAAATACAAATCTTGAATTGTTTGTTTTCTTTTCTTTAAAGTTTCAACTCATCTAAATCGAAAGACGAACTATTGCACTGTCCCTGTGGACGATCCGCACTCACTAACAATCTACATCCGACACCGTAGTTGATTGCGGTCAAATAATTTTTGGTTGTGATTTCTTTACAATTTCCATACTACACAAGAAGAATTCTCTACAATTAAATGGCGCCGTTGCCGGGGATCATTTGATAAACACAACAAAACTAAACAATCAAATGGCGCCGTTGCCGGGGATCATTTGATTCGATACTTTTACATCCAATCAAGAAATTAAACAATCAAATGGCGCCGTTGCCGGGGGTAGTGCGCTAATTGTTCGTATTTTGAAATTTGAGTTGAAAATTTTATTCCATCTAAATTTTGTGATCAAAATTCGTGCAAACACTAATACGTGTGTTGTGATTTGATTGCTAGGAAATCTGGAAGAACTGGAGCTTGGATAAAATTTTTGTGAATATTCCAGAGAGCTGAGAAATTGTACAGGAGCTTGCTGAAGAATTTTTGTGCAGAGAACTGCCTAGGTGACCGCGATTCCGCGGCAGATACCCACCAATTGCGGCGGTTCCGCGGCGGCCTTGGTGCTTCAGTGTACCAAATTTGCTCTGTGAGTCTCTGACTTTCTTATCTTCTCCCTCATCTGCTCCAATTAACAATTTCCTGCAGGTTTCTTTGCAAATAATCGCTGCGCCGCAAAAGCAAAATAAAATTTGTGCGTGTTTTTATTCTTGGTTGTTTGCATAATTAATACGGAAAATTAAAGGGCACGACCAAATCCAGATTAGATGGGGAGTTCATTACCCTTCCTAAGCCCTAAAAAAAATCACAAACTTGCATCCGCATTTACCCTCATTAATTAAAAAATATCTAGAGATGACTCTAAGGACCGTCGCGCTCACTTAGGACAAGAGAAGGTCGTGGGTAATTCATTGCTTATCCGCGTTTTCTTGTGGTGCCTAGGCAAGTGTGACGAAGGCTAGTGGTTATTAATTAGGCCCACTACTTACGTAGTGGAGTACCTTCCCACTTACCTGGCACTTACCTGGCCACAGGGGGACAAAGAGGCAGTGGAGGATTCTATCCTGTGACTTGTCTTTTGGCAGTTAGGAGCGGTCTAGAGCCGGACCTAGGTGACCACTAGATTCTAGGGTTTTGCTTGTTGCATTTGTTGTGTTGCATCATTTTTTCAAAAATCCGTCCAATTTTCAAAACAAACACCACATTCATTCATCATTCCCCTAATTATAAATTCACGCTGCCACTTGTACTAACCCTTTTTAGTGCAAGATAGGCTGGACAACGGGATTCTAGTGCCTGTTTGTCCGCGTCCCCCGATCGACCCTAAAGTCGGTATTTCTACACTTACCTCTCTTTTACCCACCACCACACCCACATCGATGGATCCGTCTCCATCGAACTTCTTTTCCCCTACTCTGCTGCCATCCGTTGGTGCGTAGAATCCACCTCGCATCTCTCTCCAACAGAGATGCTATCCTACACGAGGTCCCATTTCCACCTGTCTTTCCATTCCACCAGCCAACGGGGAAAATTTTCAAATAAAACCCCAATACATCAACCTTCTACCAAAATTTCACAGTCTCGAGTCTGAGGACGCATACGTGTTTATCACGATATTTGAAAATGTATGCGCAATGATGGGTACCTCACAGTTGTCTTTGGATGCTTTGCGTCTTCGTCTTCTCCCATTTACCTTGTGTGATTTAGCCGAGAAGTGGCTATATAACACTACCGCACATTCCATTTCAAATTGGGATGAATTCGTCAAAGCATTCCTTAAGAAATTCTACCCACATCAAAAGACAGCTCGAGTCCGTAGCGAAATCTATCAATTCACCCAGCTTCCAAATGAAACATTTTCAAAGTGTCTTAAATGTTTCAAGGATCTGTTAGTCCAATGTCCACGTCACGGCATCCCAAGATGGGAATTATGCCGAATCATTTATGAGAACATTACTCTTTACACAAGACAGACCCTTGAATCCATGTGTCAAGGCAACTTCATGACTAAAGATGATGGGGAAGCCTGGGAATTCCTAGAAAATTTCGCTGAAAAATCTTTACAGTGGGAGGGTATGAGTCAATCATCTAGGGATGGCAATGATATTTCCATAGGAGTTAGAGCTGACATTGCAGCTATACACAAGAAACTCGAGACAATGGAAAACAAATTTTTAGCCGCCACCCTAAGTCAAATGTCACTCTCTAAAACTGTATGTGGCTGTTGTTCTGATCCGTTTCACTTGACAGAAGAATATCCGTTTCAAGGTCATGAGCATACCAATGCCGCATTTCAAAGACCTAGAAACGATCCATTTTCCTCCACATATGATCAGGGTTGGAGGAATCACCCTAATTTTGCTTGGAACCAATCACAATCTCAAAACACGGTTCCAACCCAACACAATTTCCAAAGGGTCCCTCCACCACAACAGCAACCACAACTTCAATTGAGTCAGCACCCCTTCCATGCACAAAACTTCCAAAATCCGGCCAACACTTTTGCACCGTCTAGTCCTTTACAGTTGACCGGGACTGATGAATCCTCTTCATTCATAAACTAGTTTCTGACAAATCTCATGCAAGTATCGGCTGAAATAAAGACTTCTGTCGATGATATAAAGAAAAACTCTGCGTCCCAAAGCGAGAGTATTAAATCGATGGAAGCAGAAATTGCACGATTAAAAGCCGAAATGAGTGCAAGAGAGAAAGGGAAACTTCCAGCTCAATCTTTACCCAATCCTGGCTATTCACATCATGTGGATGCAATCACGTTGAGATCTGGAAGAGTGCTTAGCAATCACCTTGGGGAAGAGTTTTATGATACCGATAAATCAATCAATAACACCCCGGCTGAGACCTTTCCTCACACACACACTTCTACTTCTAACCCCAGTTCTTCTACCCCACCACCTTCTTCCGAGCCTATTCTTCGTTTCCCAAAAGGCTCGCCACCTCAGTCCACCTCTTCTAGTTCTCCATAGACGATCCCTACTCCTCTTTCGGGATCATGTCTACCCCCACTTCCTTCTCCTATGATGGACCCAGCGCTTATTGCTAAAGCACCTTATCCTAATCGGTTAAGGGCTAACACATCGAGTCCACATATGGAGAAGATTATGAACATTTTTAAGCAAGTTAACATCAACATCCCTCTCCTAGATGCTATCCAACAAGTTCCGTCCTATGCGAAAACTCTTAAGAACTTGTGCACTATGAAGAGGAAGACTCAAGTGCCCAAGAAGATATTCATGGCAAAAACAGTAGACACGGCTTTCCCCCAACAATTACCGAGGAAACGTAAGGATCCTGGATATCCTACTATTTCCATTTCTATTGGGGAAAAACACATTAACCGTGCTCTACTAGACCTTGGCGCTAATGTTAACTTGCTTCCTTTCTCAGTCTATGAGCAATTAGGGATCGGAGAGTTGAAGCCAACCCATTGCACTCTCCAGATGGCTGACCGATCAATCACCAAACTTAGGGGTGAACTGGAGGATGTGTTAATAAAAATCGGGGAATTTATATTCCCTGTTGACTTTATTGTAATTGATACACAGCCTGTAGCGAACCCACGGAATCAAATTACGGTGATTTTAGGTCGCCCCTTTTTGGCCACTTCCAATGCAATAATCAACTATCGTAATGGTTCTATGACCCTATCTTTCAGGAATAGGTCAATAGAGCTGAACATTTACAAGTTGGGAAGTGTACCCTCCGAACCTACTGCTCAGGTTTGTTCTGTCGACTTAATGGATGTCGACAGCAGCGAATTTGATGATCCTCCTGATACTGATCTTGACTCTTTTCATACGTTATTGTTTGACCCAACTATGTATCATACACATACGGACTCTTCCACCGAGATGTCCGGGTCAACAGTTAACACGAATTATGAACTGTTCTTAGAGTCTGAAGATCACCCCGCACTTTGTGATGACATTATTCATCGGGGTATTGTTGGAACTTTTGAGGAAATCTTCGCTGATGAAATCGCATTTTTGAATGACACGGGTGTTGAGATGAATCATGTCCCAATCAATGAAATTGAACCTCCACCCCTTCATATGGACTGTAAAAAGAATGCGAGTAATCCATCACAATCACTGCATCGTCTCTCCAAAATGAGACGCACACACATTCTATTCCACCACTTAACCTTTCCCCACTTCTTCTTCCACCAACCCGAGCACTGCATTGATAAAATTTTTGAATGGTTGGTGTTGGCATTCGGTCTTTGCAAAGCTTGGCATCGACCATTGATTTTTGACCCCCTCATGTGATTTTCAAAGATTAACATTGCTTAAGTTTGGGGGGTGGCATTTTTCTGGCTCTTGAAAAGAAAATTTTTACAAAATTTGTCAGCCAAAAATAAGTTTGGGGGAGGATCTTCAATTAAATATTTTGCCCCCACTAATAAATTCCTCCCAAGCTTACAGGTTTTTCGAGATTTAGCAGAAGGCAACAGTGAGGACACTGTTGAAAACAAGTTTGGGGGAGGTTTGTGCTTATTTTCGCATCATTTGCATCATACTTTGCATAAGCACAAAACATTTTTGAAAACCTATAAAATTTAAAAAATAAATAAATAAAAATAAAAATATTTTTTGTATATAAATAAGATAATAAAAGTTTAGATAGTGAACAATTACATCCATGAGATTAGAAAAATTTAAGAAAACCAAGAAAATTAGAAGTTTTCTTATACGAACTAGTAATAAGTAGTTATGAGCCGTTGTCCTAAGGGTTAGTAAGATGAAGGAAGTCACTAATCTGAGGATAAAAATAAGTCTGAAAAATAGTTTCTATTCTGGAAGCCAAACATTTTGAACGTTGACACCCTGCTATTCGCACTTACACACGTCTTAAAGCCTGGGATAGTAGAGGATACCTTGAAGTGCTCTTGTCTTAAAGCCGATGTATGAAGGAAATAAAAAGAAAAAGTGAATAAAAAAATATATAAAGTGGTGAGAAAAATGGACACTGGTTTTGTATCGCCGAGGGCAATAAAAAAAATATATAGCGAGGGTGCTTCTTCACCTAGTGCCCTAAGGCCAACTGGTCTGGGAGTCACTGCTATGCCTGAGGTGGTGCAAGACGAGGAAAATACACCAAGTAAGCAAGCACAGGAGTAATCGGTCGGTTAGTACCTCAAGAAGTATTAACGGTCGCATGAAAGTGTGTGAGCAATCTCATATAAATATTCATTAATTAAAAAGTACTGAGGCTGATGGGCAAGAGTATGATAGCTTGAATTGAATTCTCCGGGTGTAGGGATGTCTTTACACACACGCAGGGTTATATGATCGATGTTTGGAAGAAAGATAGGAATGAAGAATAAGACGATGTTTTATTGAGGGAGGACGTGATTTCTGACATCTTTTCATGACCATTAAGATAGGGCTCATGACAACCGAAAAGCTAGCTTAGTTGGAAACCCTAATTTTCAAGGATTTTCTTTTACAATTCTTTTCTTTAAATGTAATATTCATGATCTTCCTTTTATTATTGGATTTTGTGGGTGCAATCCGCTGAAAACCCTCAGGAGACAACACTCCTCCTACTAGGGACACCTAGAGATTTAAAGACTTGTTGCACGTGCTCAGTGCAATCGTGTTGCCTACGAAAGTGTGCTAGTTAGTTTTTCTCTTTCTTTATTTTCTCCTTCTCTTTTTAATAAAAAAGTTCACTCGAGACGATCGAAAATAAGTTTGGGGGAATTTGATCAGTCGAAAATATTGCATTCTTAACACGGCAATTTCCCTATCATTTGCACTCATTTAGAAGTGTTCGGTATTCATATTTCACATATTAGCAAATCAGTCGTAAAATATCATATTGCATGTGTTAGACTCTAAAACCGACATTTCTAGGGAAATTGACCGCATTTCATGGCATCGCATCATCTCTGTATTTGCGCAACACTTGTGTCAAGATTTGTGCAGGAAATTGCAGGAGCAAAGAAGCTGATCAAAAATACACCAACTCCATGTTTTCAGATCCGGTAGCAATTCAGAAGGAAATATATAATTAAATATATCAAACAAAGGCCCATATGTCAGCCCAAATTCAACACAAAAGACTCAAGCCATGAAGCCCCAAAAGAGCCGCGGAACCGCGGCGGGAGCCGGCTTGCGCCGCGGTTCCGCGGCGGGAGCCGGCTTGCGCCGCGGTTCCGCGGCGCTTCTGCCACGTCAGCGCTTCATTTTCAGTGCACAATGCTTATCTCAGTGGCCACACCTCATTTTGACACGTCAAATTCCAGAATTCTCCAGAGTCTTCTGCCAGATCAGCAAAGATCATTAAGCATGTTAATCTTGATTAAGCTCCTAACAAACCTCTTCTAGAAGTTTCTCCTCAACAAACTTTTGGAGGGAAATTCATATTTCATCTCAACAAACTTTTGGAGGGAAACTTAAAAAATTCAAATCCTAGATCTAGGGTTTTGATGTATATAAATAGAAGCCTAGACCTAGGGTTAAAGGGTTAATCATTGGTTCGTCATTAGTTGTTAATCTTTTAGTTAGCTAGTTCATTCCCTCTTACATCATCTTCTTCCACAAGTCTAGTGACAAGACTTGTGCGAAACCCTAACCCTAATTCCAATCCAAATTCAAGATCCCGAGTACCAAATCAAGTGAGAAGCCTTCAACCTTTTATGAGCCGAGCGGATCTTCAATCGGGCAAGTGATCCAAGCCGATCCGCTACTCAATGAGACGAGCGAAGCCAAATCGACGATCGAGTTCTTCCTCTTGTAGTTCTTGAGCGATTGTAACGAATTTGTTGATATAAATAAAAGGTGAAATTCTTTAATATTGCTTTCTTTTAATTCTTGCATCATGATTAGATCTCAATTTGTGAATGTGGTTCTTGTTGTGATGTTCGAGTAAAACTCTGCTCGTAAAGGAGTCGAGACGATCAATAGAATGATGATGTAACAAATCTTAATACGATTCTTGGGTCCTACGAGTCTTGTAAACCCTAGCAAGTTCAAGAATCGATGACCTAGTTTCGTCGCGATACTTTCTTGATTGTTATCGCTCGAAATTAGGGATCTACGATCGTTTCTTGAAATTACTAGAGGTTAGAATGTGAATGATATCGACGAAAGAATAAGGGATAAGATGAAACCCTAGTTTCATAAGAAATCCCTAATTCTCGATCGATCATCATCGATCTAGTATCAATCCATCGAAGGATAAGAATACGTAATTGTAAGATTACATCACATCTATAGATCCGATCGATTCCTACGAGCCTCATTTCGATTCTTGATAGTTGGTTGGAAAAATCATCAAACTATCAATTCTTGATTCTATCTTTTTCTTGTTATTAGATCTAGATTTTCTAATTCTTGAACTTCAAATACAAATCTTGAATTGTTTGTTTTCTTTTCTTTAAAGTTTCAACTCATCTAAATCGAAAGACGAACTATTACACTGTCCCTATGGACGATCCGCACTCACTAACAATCTACATCCGACACCGTAGTTGATTGCGGTCAAATAATTTTTGGTTGTGATTTCTTTACAATTTCTATACTACACAAGAAGAATTCTCTGCAATCAAATGGCGCCGTTGCCGGGGATCATTTGATAAACACAACAAAACTAAACAATCAAGAGGACCAGAGGCCGACGCCAGTAACATGCTGCTTTACGAGTGGTCGTGATAATTGGCCGAGAGATGACCAGAGAAGTGCCAGAATGGAATCGTTCCCGTTAGCACACCTAACCGGGCCGACGAGCCGAAGGATTGCGAGATTGGTGAATCCACAGAGAAATGAGGACCCAGAGACAGGAGACGCCGGACCGTGAGCAGGAGGTAAGCGGATGTTCTTGTTCTGCCAGTTTTAGGCGCACCAAATTATTCTTCGACATTGCAGGAGGTGTACCTCAATGTCATTTATTGCGATTTGCGTTTGTGATCTGAGTATCACGCTTATATTGCTTGGATTTGAGTTTTTAAAGATGAGTTTCCTGATATTGTTTTCGTGCACCATGGCTGCACCTACCGGGTATTTACTGTAGGGTTCCTAGGTATCCTAATGAGGTCTCACAAGGTATCAACCATGCCAATTTCAAATTCCAACGGTGCCGAGAAACCCTAGAACGGATCGTTGGATAGATTTCTAGGCGAACAAAGTAACTAGTTAACACTTAACTATAAGGAAACGGAAATACAACCTTTGTAGATCCGGTGCTCCACCTCCATAGCTCCGCAACGAAGTCCCCTCGCTGTCCGAATGAATTCCCGGGCTCTAGCGTCGGCTTCGTCGGAGAAATGGCGAGCTAGGTCGTCGATGTCCATGCCGAAGATGATCTACGTCGAAGCATCGCAAGATCAAGCTCTCACTTCACCAAGTCATGAAACTTGTGAAGAAAACACACTCTACTACTTGGAAAGAGGTAGAGGATGAAGAAATAGGAAGTGGGTAGACTTTAGATTTGGATTTCACACTCTTTTTCATCACTTGCCATTGATGGAGGCAAGCTTTCTTCACTTGAAGAAATGAAGAAGAAGAAGGTAAATGTTATGATATGAATAAATAAAATAGAAAAGAAAATCCATTCTTATCATAAGCATACCATGGTTAGGTGTAGAGAATTAACAAGGGTTAGTGAATGGTTGGGTTAAGACATGAAGACAAAATGGTCACTTTGGTCAAACCTTCATGAAACTTCATCTTTGAAAGCAACCCTTTTGTTTTCATTTATCTTTTTCTTTTTGTCAAAACAAAATAAATAAATGAATAAAATGAATAAGGAAAAAGTAAACCCTAACCATTTCATTAACCAAGGTTTAATTCTTTACACTTAACCAAAAGGCATGTATCATCAAACATGATACAAGCAAGTGCACAAAATCATATCGCATATGCAATGCGCACAACCGAGCGAGAAAATCCATTTAAAGTGAACCAATACTAGTTAATGCAAAGTAATATATCAAATATATAATTATACATTAAATCATTAAATCAACACTTGATTTAACGATCCGGTCATATCGCATATAACCGACTAGTATCCTATGTATCGGCTTATCGAATCAAAACTTGATTCGATAACTAGGTTATATCGCATACAACCAATCGATACATTCATCGCGAGAATAGAATACGGTATCACATACACGCATTATTCTCGGTCCCGCACATATCTCATACGTGCTCCTATTTCGTTTCGCTTGAGCCAGGAAACCTCTGTGTAGGACTGTAAAGACTCGTCAATACGCCGGCAGCAGGTGATGATCATATCAAACACCCACAAGCCGCAAGCGGTCTGCTAAACGTAACGGCCACCCGGGTATTGAGCGATCAGAAGATCGACGAGCAAGCCCGCTCATACTCCTGTGAATCCAACCAGTAATACTACCGTACAGTCCGGTCTGATCGTCTGATATGTCGCATATCTTGCCTAGGGGTGGTAAACGTCAGACCCCAATAGCTCGATAAGTCATGTCGATATGAGGTCTATAACAATTCGAGAAACTACTGGTAACACTTACCAGTAAATCTCAGCAACCCTGGCCAGGGATTTCCTGTTATAGCCAATCGAACACAGCGCAACATCAACTCCCTATACCGGGAGAGACGAATCCCCTCCTATCGCTCATTGCCTCCATGTGACTAGGGACTGTACCCAAAAACCACCGTTTTGCACGCCCTCTTAGACGTGGTAAGATGGAAATCAAAGCACAGTGGGAACCACACAAGACTCTATGACGATCTCGGGTCAACAGACTACTCTGTACCAGTGTCACCAGAGAACTGCCATCTGACGTGAGGTATAATACCATCTGGGAGTTCTCGGCGAGTCCGTCCAGTGTACCCAGTCTCTACTGAGCACTCGTATATCATCTCTGATGTCAAACACCAATGGATATGGGATCATCCATCGCCCATCTGTATGGGTCGAGAAGGTACACGCTAGTATACTCTAGTATATCGATGCCCCGTCTCGATACACCCACGACTAGGGACTTTGAAGGATGTACTTATAGACTATCCGTCCCCACTAGTATGATCTGCATCATAGTCTAGGTAGTCAAGTACACATCCTAAGGGCTTTACCAACATGTAACAGAGAGACAATCAATGTACACGTTAAGGTAAAGAGTAACCATATAACATACTATCATGTCGAGCAAGAAAGTCCTCCCTATATATGTCCCAGCATCCACTACAATATACATCTAATGTACAGTAATGGCCTCTAGGGCATACATATAACTAACATTTACATTATTTGTGCATAGTTATTGCGCTGGATACATATTTTATACACCGTTGTATTGATTTGCGATTTGTGATACCTATTGCGGTTGATATCGATTTTGTACCTTCGTAGCATATGTTTATGATTTCGTGGATTTCATACGGATGATGTGATTTTTGCACTCGGTATAGCTCATATGTGCTTGTAGTGCATTGATACGGATTTTTTTCTTTTTTGCACATAGTTGCACTCGTTTTTTTTTTATACACCTTGGTACACTCGGTGTTGTTTTATACGCATTTGAGTTATTATTATGATTTTTGTGCACTTGATGCACCAAATTAGTATTTTTGCACATTGTTGCACTAGGCTTGCATTTCATGCGTTTTGTTGCACCAGATGTTGTTGTCGTGCACACCCGTTGCACTGGACAGATGATTTCGTGCACACCTATTGCACATAGTTTTGGTTTTGTGCATATTGTGGCACATGTATTTGGATTTGATTTCCGTGCGCACCAGACGCACGCGATTATTGGATACGCCTTTTGAGGCTGATTCTGCTTTTGAGCACTTTGCTTTCATGAGGTGCACTATATTATGAAATAGCCGAACAGGACTGATCTGAGGACAGTACCTGAGTACTTTGCATGAATTTAAAAAGTTTAACAAGAGGTTTTCAAAAAGTATCTATAGTCTCGCTATTTCTTACGTGTCCATGAGCGACACGAACGTTTTTAAAGGAAAACCTTTCGGGATATTTTGAAACGACGGAACGTATATTTAGCAAAACATATATGGACATATATTATTATTTTATAAATGAGCATCCGTCACTTATGCCGTGAGTTACGCATTCACGCGTCGATTTAGAAAAGATTTTTGCATGAGTTTTATTCAGTTCTTGAATGTTTTCCAAGAATGCGTACTATACACGTATTATAGTATTTGACTAGTGTATATTGGATTTCAGTAGTGGATTTCGAGATCTGTATCTCTATTGTAACTCCGAGGATATGCGTGCAAATCAGATGATTTGCGTGACGCTTGACGGAGTTTGATTTTGAGTTTTTGTACTTGTTTTCATGCGCACTGACGCGCTGTGTTATTCTGTATCTTCCATGATTTCGGAGCCCCGTTGATTTGAGCTGACTATTGAAATGTTTTAGATTTTAGGGGTTTAAATTTAAATTCGATGACCGAATTTATTTCAGGTGGGAAGATTGTAACATTTCAGAAAATATAAAATATTATTTTTGGAATTTAATATTAAAATAATATATTTCCCGAAAAACTGCCCGATTTGCGAAGTTGGAGTTTTCGAAAAAAGGTATAAATATATACGAATAATTGTGAAATAAATGGAAATTAAAATGATTTATTCATTTAAAAATATATTTAAAAGATTTGGCATTTTTAAAATTTATTATATGCAGTTTAAATAAAAAAAAACCCGATTATTGCACTGCTAATCGCGATTAAGACAAATCCTTGTTTCTACAGTTTTCATGGTTAGTGCACCATGAAATGTTTCATTTGGTTACATGTTCATTTGTGCTGTTTTATGTTATGGTTTTATTATGGTTAGAAAAGGGGAAAAGGTGCCATGATGACTGAGGAGAGAGAGAGAGGAAACATAATGATGATAAAAGACCATGCTTGGAGAGAGAGAGTAAGAATAATTGAGAGAGGGAGGGTTGCCTCATATGTTTCCTCCACCATTTTGTCTTCTCCTTCTTCTTCCTCATCTCCCCCCACCTTCAACCCCAAAATCCATCTATAAAATCTTGCCAAAACCATATGCCCCTTTCACAAAAAATGATCACCTCTTCATCCTCTACCCAATGGACCAAGAAAAGTTGGATCTTGATGACTTTGGACTTCTAAGGTTTGCTTAAATGACATACATGAGATATAATTTCTTCCATTAGTTTAGTTTCAAGTTTTCCTAGCATTCTAGTGTAGTTTAGAATTTGTTTTCGAACGGGTTTGTGAACTTGGAAATTCAAGAGAAAGGTATGAGTGTTTGTTTGGAATTGGTGATGTGTGGGGGCTGCCTACAGACCTTAGTGTAGATTTGTATAGCCTAGGACTGAGAATACGGACTTAGATTAGTTCCATGTCGGTTTTGTGTAAATTGTGAGCCTAGAGGGAATTTGGGTTGATCCGGTGAGTTTCTGAGTTTAGCGAACAATACCAAGGACCTAAATAGGGAACTAGGAGACCGCCCTATGAAGATGAAGCCCGGTGGAGCCTATATGACCGAGCTCGCCGGAAATGGGGAGTGTGTCACCGGCCACTTGGTGGGGGATTGGGTCTAGGTTGTTCCAGTACCTCACACACTGCATATACAATACTCTATAACTGTATGTTTAACTCCTATTGGCCTGAGTCAAAATCTGGGAGCACTTGAGTGTGATTTTTGATATGTTTTCCGTATTTTGAAATGTTTAGTTTTGATGTGTAACGTTTTAAAAATAAATAATTAAATAAATAAAATTCTTTAGGTGAATTTTCTGATAATCGGTAAATTAAACCATATTTTCCGAAAAACTTAACTACAGTTATTTTTCAATATAAATTTAAATAACGCCTATTTTAACTATGTAATTGCTAGTATTTGATATTTATTTGGTCACTTATAAATTTTTAGTTTACCTAAATATTTTTCCTTAAGTAATTATTTTTTTATATTAACATAAGCTTTTAATTATACATTAAATGGGTGCAAATTACAAATTTGAATGGGTTAATTTTACAAAAGTGAACCATAACAATTTAAAATAAGTGTGTTTCATACAAAATTCTTTCTCAAATCTCCATGGTTCTAGAGATTTCTAGGAAAAGGTCTAAATGGAAAAATTAAATAGTTAAGGGTTTAAGTGGAAAAAGTGCATTTATTAGTGAAGCTTCTACACTTATCTACACAATTCATTCTCTCTCTTCTCCTCTCCCATCTTGGCCGAAATCACCATGAGGCAGCCCCAAAATTTTCCAAACTCATTCTCACTTCTAAAATCACCAAAAATTCATCAAAAGTCCAAATAAAAACCCACAAATTCCTAATTTAAATCCTACCCATTATTCTTGACCTATTTAGTTTGGATTCATGAAGCAAGAGAGCAATTAGGGAGGCCATGTTGCAAGTTTGATCTCTTGAATGTTGAGGTATAATCCTAAACCCTTGGTTTAATTTTTTGTTAATCACTTTAAATTAGCTTATTAAGTGTTTAATTTGGTTTTAAATTGGTTCTAGTTGCATGATTGAAAATTCTAGAAAGGATTTTTAAATCAAATTAGGGTTTTCATCATTGGATATTGATCTTAATGTGTAGTTTAACATGTTAGGTAATGCTAAACCTAATCTAGAAGCTAAATTGTACATTGTTACAATTAATTTATCCAAATTGCAAAATTTTTGCAAACTAGGTTTTTGTAGAATATATATATATAGGTGAGATAAAATTCTAGTGAGAATTTTTATCAATTATTCATATTTTTAATAAGGAGATTAACATGTTAATGGAATGCAAAACCTAATCTAGTTACTAGTTGCTAATTGTTAGTATAAAAATTGTGATAATTATGCTATTTTGCTAACTAGGATTTTAGAAATTGATTAAATAGTTGAGATTAAAATCTAATTAGGGTATTCATGACATTATTAATATTATAAGTTATAGTTTAATACTTTAGATCATGCAAAACCAAGCATAATTGTTGTTTGCGCATTTTTACTTTGAAATTTTTAAAATTGGATAAATTTACAAACTAGAATTTTAAATTTAATACAAATTGATGAGATTAAATTATAGAAATGGTTTATATGACTTAGTTATGATATTTAGTGAATATTATGGCCATTAGTTTTGTTAAAACATCAAGTTTCGAATTAAAACGAAAATTTAGTGCTTTCTAGGTTTTCGGAAATAAATCGATTTGATTTATTTTAAGGTTTTGATGATTTAAACCCTATTTATATTATAATTAGAGAGTTTTGGAGCTACGATTTGTACATTTATGTTTTATCTCGATCAATTGGCGTTTGTACGCCGATGTCAAGGGTTATTTAGTTCTTTTGCATGAGCGGATCATAGGTTTTAACCTATACGCGTTTCGTGCGCCGTTTTGGTTTTGTCCGCAATTTTGGTTTATGATATTATATATGTTTGTGTATAGGTACCCCTCACGTAGACTTCGGATGATGAAGAAGAGAATGGCGGTATCGACTTCGGCAGACAAGGACCAGGTGAGTAGATGTATATCTACGGGGGAAGTCGGATGGATGGCGTATAGCACCCCCGCAAACGTAGAATAATGATATTACATATTATTATTAGGAATTCGGACGTGACCTTAGATTCTTGGCGAGTAGGGTGCCATTGAAGACTTTAAGTTGGATTAGACTGATTTAGAAAGACTTAACCAGAGGATGATTGCCTTGGAGGGAATTCGTAGGTTTCATTTAGACACACACACACGCACACACATAAACTTGACTTGGTGTTTATGTATGTGTGTGTGTGTGTGTATACAACATATACATGTGATATGAGGATGTTATATGATATCTGGGGATGATTCGGTATGACTGGGCATGATGCCGTGAGATATTGGATATACGATCGAGTTATGATATGAGATGTATTATGATATTAGCGAATCATTGGGAAATGAGGAAATGTGTATTTATACATAAACGATAATAGGTGATGATGACATTGAAATATATGAGGCTCTATAATAGAACCCGGATTGTAATATGTGACTTAATCACGATAAGATATATGACATGATATTTTAGTGGATCATTTGACGATGTATATTTACACAGACAATGATATATGTTTGATGATATTGGGATGTATGCGATTATAGTACAGTACTCTTGATCATGATATTGTTTGATGATGATACTATACGAACGATGATGTATATATGTGATAGTTGACCCATATCCCGATTTTTGGAAGCCGTACGATGGATTTTACCGTACGAGGCATAGATGTGAAGATTGATCCGCACTCGTGGCTCGAGAAAGTCGTACTACGTATATGACGCTATTGAGGCTGGATCGCCGACTACTTGAGATATCGACTCAGACTTTAGTAGGATTCTTCTTACCTTTCGACTAGTGTCTTTAGTTAGTTCCTTAGTTGGTTAGGTAGATCTTAGTTTAGACTCGAGTCATACTTATTTTCAAACTAACGAATCGTGCTTTTTCAAACAACAAACTGTATGGGTCGTAATTAGTATGTATTTTCTAGTTGTGCATTTACTACACATTCACCGTTATATTCATGTTATATTCATCGCATTGCATATTTATACATATGTTTCTTTAACTAATATGAAACTCTGCCTGTTAGGACACCAGCACCATTACCGATGATGCGCATGTTCCACGTAAACTTATTTGCCTGCTCACACACATCATCATCGGTAATTCCCATGTCACGTACACTTTAGAACATATTATCTTTTTATTGATATAATCAGCTAAATGCTATTCCAATATATTATTGTATGATTACTCTCATGTGCAAGTTTAGACATTGCATTTATTACTTACACTTCATGCATTCGCATTTTCATATTATCAAGCAGTATTGTGGGGCTTATGCCGATACTCATTATTTACTTACTCATGATTTTGGGATTTTGGATTTCTATGATATTTCTGGATTTTGGAGAAAACCACAAGAATATATATAAAAACTTCTCTCTCCCCCTCTCATTTTAAAATACAAGTTGAGGTTTTCTCGTGATGTAAGTGTCGTCCACCATAAGATTTCATGTTTTCTGTTGGATTTCGAGACCCGATTCGAGGAGTGGATGAACCGTCTCGGGTACATGGTGTTAGTTATATGTATGCCCTAGAGGCCATTACTGTACATAGGATGTATATTGTACTGGATGCTGGGACATATATAGGGAGGACTTTCTCGCTCGACATGATAGTATGCTATCTGGTTACTCTTTACCTTAACGAGTACATTGATTGTCTCTCCGTTACATGTTGGTAAAGCCCTTAGGATGTGTACTTGACTATCTGGACTATGATGCGGATCATACTAGTGGGGACATGGTAGTCCATAAGTACATCCTTCAATGTCCCTAGTCGTGGGTATATCGAGACGGGGCATCGATATACCAGAGTAGACTAGCGTATACCTTCTCGACCCATACAGATGGGCAATGGATGATCCCATATCCATTGGTGTTTGACATCAGAGATGATATACGGGTGCTCAGTGGAGACTGGGTACACTGGACGGACTCGCCGAGAACTCCCAGATGGTATTATACCTTACGTCAGATGGCAGTTCTCTGGTGACACTGGTACAGAGTAGTCTGTTGACCCGAGATCGTCATAGAGTCTTGTGTGGTTCCCACTGTGCTTTGATTTCCACCTTACCACGTCCAAGAGGGCGTGCAAAATGGTGGTTTTTGGGTACAGTCCCGAATCACATGGAGGCAATGAGCGATAGGAGGGGATTCGTCTCTCCCGGTATAGGGGGTTGATGTTGCGCTGTGTTCGATTGGCTATAACCGGAAATCCCTGGCCAGGGTTGCTGAGATTTACTGGTAAGTGTTACCTGTAGTTTCTCGAACTGTTATAGACCTCATATCGACACGACTTATCGAGCTATTGGGGTCTGACGTTTACCACCCCTAGGCGAGATATGCGACATATCAGACGAACAGACCGGACTGTAAGGTAAGTGTTACTAGTCGGATTCACAGGAGTATGAGCGGGCTTGCTCGTCGATCTTCTGATCGCTCAATACCTGGGTGGCCTTTACGTTTAGCAGACCGCTTGCGGCTTGTGGGTGTTTGATATGATCATCACCTGCTACCGGCGTATTGACGAGTCTTTAGAGTCCTACACAGAGGTTTCCTGGCTCAAGCGAAATGAAATAGGAGCGCATATGAGATATGTGCGGGACCGAGAATAATGAGTGTATGTGATACCGTATTTCATTCTCGCGATGAATGTGTCGAATGGTTGTATGCGATATAACCTAGTTATCGAATCAAGGATTGATTCGATAAATCGATACATTGTATACTAGTCGGTTGTGTGCGACATGACCGGATCATTGAATCAAGAGTTGATTTAATGATTTAATGCATAATTATATATTTGATATATTACTTTGCATTAACTAGTATTGGTTCACTTTAAATGGATTTTCTCACTTGAAGTTCACAAGTTGTATATGTGATATACTTTTGTGCACTTGATTGTATCATGTTTGATGATACATGCTTACTTGAGTTTGTGTAAAGTTTAAACCTTGGTTAAGTAAATGGTTAGGGTTTTGTTTAATTTATTTATTCATTTATTGATTTGTTTATTTCATTTTGGCAAAAGGAAAATGGTGGCTAATTTTGTTTCTTTGTTGAAGTTTCATGAAGCTTTGAATAAGTCCACCATTTTTGTTTTATGCCTAACCTAACCATTCACCTAACTATAGTTTGCTCTCTACATATAACCATGGTTGGTTTATGATAAGTATTCTATGATTTTGTTTTTTAAAGAATAACTTATCATAATTCTATCATCTTCTTGATCTTCTTCTTCTTCTTCTTCAAGAAAAGAAACCTTGCCTTCTTCAATGGCAAAGTAAGAAAAAGAGTGAGAAATCCAATTCTAAAGTGAACCCACTTCCTATTTCTTCATCCTCTACCTCTTGCCAAGTAGTAGAGTGTGTTTTCTTCACAAGTTTCATGACTTGGTGAAGTGGGAGCTTGATCTTGTGATGCTTCGACGTAGATCATCTTCGGCATCGTAGTCGACGACCTAGCCCGTCCATTTCTCCGATGAAGCCGACACTAGAGTCCAAGATCCGATTTGTACAGCGGAGAGGAATTCATTGCGGAGCTATGGAGGTGGAGGACTGGATCTACAAAGGTTGTATTTCCGTTCTCTTAGTAAAGTAGTTTACTAGTTGCATCTTTCGCCTAGACATCTAGTTAACGATCCGTATTAGGGTTTCTCAGCACCCGTAAAATTTGAAATTGGCATGGTTGATGCCTTGTGAGACCTCATTAGTGTGCCTAGGAACCCTACAGTGGTATCAGAGCCTGGTTAGAGCCTTAGGCGATGCGTAGACGGAGTTAGAAGTCCGATTAAACCGAAACCCTAACACAAATTTGCTCTCTGGACTTTTTCCAAAAATTGGGTTTTTTCCAGATTAAAAATATGCAGAAAATTCAGTAGAAAATTCTAATAATTACGGTGCAAAAATTACCTAATGATCTGTCTAAAGTGCGGCGGAACCGCGGCATTAGCGTGCTAATGCGGCGGTTCCGCGGCCATTTTGTCTCTTCTCCCATTGAATTTTGCACAGTAATTCCTATTTTGCAGTGCTGGTTTTCCTGGGATATTTGTTTTTTCTGAACTCAAGAGTTGAGATTTTTGGGTTGTATTGGGGACTCGGTGTTTCGATCGGATTGTCTAATTTTGTCTATGTGGCTTTCCGGATATTTTAGAATATGTTAAAAAAGTTCGACCGGAAATAAATACCCAACTTTTCCCCTGTCGGGAAATTTCCAAGTGTTGGATCTTTCCGTAGTTTAATGACGTTCTAAGTAGTGCAAGTAACGCGATGGTCCCTCTAGAAGACAACAAACCTTAACTCGATTATGTGACCGTCTTGAACTGCCCTTTGAACCTTCGGGTTTGGGGCAGTACGGCGTGCCACATGTGAGGCGTTGGCTTGACCCTTCTACGGCTGGACCGTTGGAACTGAGGCACGAACTGAATGTTTTTAGACTTGTTTCATGTGTTGATCTGTATCGGGAAAACTTGGGTGTTTGAATGTTCGATCGGAAAGTTTAACATTTTCTAATTATCTGGAATGTGATACAACAATTGGAATTCACAAGTAGTTATGAGATAACTGAATGAATATTATAAACATAGCAATTTAGTCTCACTTGATCGGTTGCTACGGAATTTTGATGCGATCAAAAGTCCGTCGCAATCACGTAGCGTACGCGGATACTCGCCGGGTAAACTTAATAGACAGCTACACCCCATAGCCCCGACCAAGTGACTGTAGGAGAACCCCGTCGCCGAAAGCATCCGTTCGGATGCTAGCGGTAGCGGTGTTCCGCCTTGGTGCACTTCGTCGACGGCATTGGGGGTGTGGCCGTCTACTAAAGTTTGCGACGAGCATTCGATCAGGATGTCGGGAATCTTGTTGAATTGCCCGACTTGATATTGAAAAGAGTTTTCGATAATGAGACTAAAATGCGGGGTTTATAATTGTTAGGCATGCGATGTCTAAGGAATTCATTTGATTAGGCATGCGATGTCTATGCAGGTTGCGGATTCCAACTGTTGTACTTTTACACTTTCTTTTCTGTGACCGTAAGTGTAATATGTGATATCGCCGGTTTCGTTGCTATATGTCAACGACAATTGGGATGCGCATATTTACTTACGTTGATGACATGTGATGTTATGTGTTGCTGGATATGTTATATTGGATCGTCGTGTTTGAATAGCCGGGGGTTTTTATGTGAGATGAGTGTTTTTCATTTTCATTCATGTAAAAACTTGTATGTAATATTCTTTTATTGGGGCACTTCCAGGTTGCGGAAGATGTCACCCTTTGTATATTATTTACTTTTCCGCACTAGGATAGACCCAAGGAGGGGAGCACAAGTAACCGGGTTCTGGAGTCCAGTGGGAGACCAACTCGAGGAGTCGAGTCCGAGTCTCCTAACTCTAGAATTGGTAGGGTTGCTTGCCGCTCTCGTAGGGGTCTAGGGGTGTGGGTTTGGCTATTCATCGTGACCGTGGAATCCGTGTTTTATACTGGCTCGTATTGAAAACACGGACGTCCTAGTATATCCAATATTTCATATGATTCTTCTGCTGCGATATCTGTGATGTGATCATGTGATATGTTCTGTGATGGATACTTTATATAGTATATATGATATATTATATAGGCGTTACTTATGTTTTACACCCGCGCTAGCCCTGCCCCGCTCTGCCGTTAGTTACCTAACCTAACGGTGCATGAGGGGACATCGAGGCGAATGCGGATGGCATAAGTGTACGTCGTATTTATCTGTGATGTTTAGGTACTTAAATGATGTGACTTCATTAATGTGATTAATGAAATAAAAGAAACCTAAGATGTTGTAGAATCGAATTTCAAAATAAAACAGGTAGCTACAGTTCTTGCTTTGCACAGCGGTATACGTGATATATCCTGCACCTTATTCGATGAGGAAAGGACCGAGATCCCTTCACCGGGAGTGACTCCTTTAGCAATAACTGGCAGATGCTACACACTCAGTTTGTCTTTTGATTGCTTTTAAGAGTTTTTGCTTTGCACAGTGATATATATGATATATCCCGAACCTCATTCGACGAGGAAAGGACCGACGATCCCTTCACCGGGAGTGACTCCTTTAGCAAAACTAGAAAAGCCTCAAAAACACTCCATTTTAAAATCATTTGATTCTACAACGATATCAAGTTCATTACACAATAGGTTTTCAGAAAAACCTGTCGTAGCCCTCCGTCATTTTAGATAAGTCCTACTTAGTATTCGTGCTACGTTTGTTGACCTCCGTCAAGGCGTAGTGTGCGGTAGCTAACTAGTATTTATCTGCTTATGCATATGATGCAGATTGGATTAGGGTAGTCGTGCGGCCTTGTTGACCTCCGTCAAGGGTCTTGCGGGTGGGTTTAATTCAATCAAGAAATGTATGGGTTGAACTTGACTAGCGGGCTATGGTTTGTTGGCTTTCGTCAAGGTCATAACACGTTAGGGGCAAAATATTATCGGGAATTTCAAGTGTTGAAATTTGCAATGAGATTGCATACCTTCTATGAGATAGTTGGATCCCGATACCCGCTGCGAGTAAGAGTTACTCCTGGGAGAGTTTTACATATTACAATTAGCCGATCAAGTAGGTGTCTAGAAAGGTGTTAACGAGGTTACGCCTCTGGGAAAACGAGGTTTACATTAATTAGGTTCGTGCGAAAGCACGGGGGACCTCCCTCAAAGTACCGACACTGGCCTGGCTGAAAGATTGGCGAACTTGTAGTGTGTAATTAATCCCGGCTAGTCTTTCCTTTTAGGGTTTGAAGGAAGATTTGATAAAAACAGTGGGAGCCATCCTGATTAGATAAAATAATAACCAATCTATTCTTGCAAGAGCGCACGCTGAGTGTTTTCTTCTCTCTCTCTCCAGGTAGCGACCATATCACGCCTTAATCAAGATAATAATACGGATTATTGACCGAACCCGCTTGTTATACTGAGCTGGGGAACGTTGGTCCCGCTCCAACTTATAATTGTTGTAAGACAGAGCAGGAAATTGGGGATTACCAGAATTCACGTGCCGCCCAAACGAAGAGAGTGCATGCTGATGCATCATCTTCGGGTGTGTTCTTTATACAGAACTGTTTCTCCGTATCCTTTACGTCCTGGGTATGTGATACCAGATCAGGATCCCAAATATGTAATATGTTACATAGGGCTACAGAAAGGTAAAGAACTGAGAACGGGTGATAAGTTTCATGAGGCAGAAAACGGGGCAAGTGTTGCAGCCAAGTCTGTTGGTCACTGTCACCCTGTATTCCAAATACATTGATTCTGAACGAATGTTATTAGATACCGAACCTGATATACAAAATCATATCTATCTCTTTATTAGTAGAGAAATGATATAATTTTGTATTGTTGGATAATGTTTTGAACATTTCCTATATCAAAAGTTGATCGGTTCAGGCACGTTATCTAAAAGCATTAATGTTCTAAATCAAACTACAGTTCTTAGTATACAGAACATACACAAGAGGAAGAGTTCAGAAATGAACGAATCCTTCTTGTGGCATTGTAGACTAGGTCATATCAATGCGACCCGACTAGCTGAAGTTACATGAAGATGCATATTTAAATCAGTTTGAATTTACATCTTGTGAAACTTGCCAGTCATGTCACAGAGATAAGATGACCATAGCTCTGTTTACTGGAAACAGAGAAAGAGTTAGTGAACTCTTGGGATGATACATGTTGATGTATGTAGGTCCCCTGTCTACATATGCCAGGACTGGTTCTTTATACTTCGTTATATTCTCTGATGATCTTTCGAGATTCAGACTTATGTTCCTGTTGAAACACAAGTCCGAACCTTTTGAGATATTCACAGAATATAAGTTAGAAGTAGAGAAATAAAATATGGGTATAAGTATTATGTCCTTTGATGAGATCAAGGAGGAGAATACTTGAGCACGAAATTCTTGGACTTTTCTAAAGGAGAATGAGATTCTCTCCCAGCATTACTCCTCCGAATACACCATAGCATGATGGTATATCGGAGCGGAGCGATAACACCCTATGTTATTAGGTGTGCTCTATGATGAGTACTAGTGAGTTACCTATTTCCTTTTTGGGAGTTATGCACTTGAGAAGCTGCATACCTATTGAATAGGGTTCAAATAAAATTCGTTGCCTACCACTTCATATTTGATATGATAAGGGAAGAGCCCATCTCTTATGTTGGTTAAGATTTGGGGTTGTCCGGGCTATGTCTAAATGCAAAATCCGAACAAGCTCGAGGCAAGATCTGTTATGTAGAACTGGAAATGTTCCAGCTATACAAACTGCAGCTGATGATTTGATAGAACCAAAGGATTCAATATTTACCAACGAACCTCAGCCTCTCCGCCGATCTAGTAGGGTTCCTCACCCACCTGAGAGATACTTCGGTTTCTCTATGACAGTGGGAGCGAGGATTGCATCATGAGATGATGACCCAACTAGTTTCGAGCTGGCCATCAGGAGTGGGACTCTGTAAGAATGGCTGGATGCTTAGCGATCTAAGATGGAATCCATGTACACCAACAAAGTATGGACTTTGGTTGCTATATCTGAAGGGTTAAATCCCCATCAGGAGCAAGTATATCTTGAGAAGATTACTTGGTGTAGATGGAAGAGTTGAGACTTTCAAAGCTAGACTTGTTAAAGGTCTACATCATTGACCAGGTATGGATGATGATGAAACCTTTTCTAAGTAACTATGTTTAAGTCCATCCAGATCCTACTTGCCACGGCTACATACCATGACTACGATATCTGGTGGTTGGGTGTCATGACATCTTTTCTAAATGATGTTTTAGAAGAGGGCGTCTATAAGTACACAGCCAGAGGGCTTCGTAGACAGTGGGAGCAGCGGAAACGTGTGCAAGATGTTTTATGTGATAAAGCAGGCATCGCGGAGTTAGAACATCTCTTTTGATGTAGTAGTCAAACAGTTTGACATCATCAAAATGGTAGATGAACCTTGTATAAACAAAAAGGTAGTAGGGAGTATGGTGATGATCCTCGTAGAGTACGTGGATGACATACTCTTGATAGGGAAGGAGTTTCCTATGCTACGCTCGATCAATCTCCGCTTATCACAATGATTCTCCATACAGGATCAAAGTGATACCTCCTAAATCCTGGGTTTTGGATCTATGAGATAGATCTAATTGGATGATAGGATGATAGTATTCTCACTAGTTGTAGTGAGATGGTATCAATCGATCCTGGGGAGAATTACTGGAAGGGTTCCAGGATGATAAGGACGACTGAATGTCAGTCATAGGCATTGTCTTTACCCTCAGTAAAGGGACAGTATGTTGGAAGAGTTCCAACCTAGATACCGTGGCATACTAGACGATAAAGGCTCGATACATCGCTACTTAAGATGCTACCAAAGAGGCAGTCTGGATGTATATTTGTTCATGAGATGAACTTAGTTGCTCCCATTGTGTGACAATGGAGTTGTGGCTTATGCCAAGGAACGCCCATCCCATCAGTGATCCAGACATATTCTAAGGCAGTATCACCTGATCATGGAGATGGTTGATCTCCAGGATGATCGAGGTTAGGAGAGTAGACTCAGAGGACAACACGGCGGATCCACTCACGAAGGCCTATTCCCAGAGAGAGATTTTTATGGGATGGTTGAGTATGAGATACTGCAACCACTGCTACAGATGGCCCTAGTGCAAGTGGGAGATTGTTAGTTATATGTATGCCCTAGAGGCCATTACTGTACATAGGATGTATATTGTACTGGATGCTGGGACATATATAGGGAGGACTTTCTCGCTCGACATGATAGTATGCTATCTGGTTACTCTTTACCTTAATGAGTACATTGATTGTCTCTCCGTTACATGTTGGTAAAGCCCTTAG
Organism: Agapanthus africanus; assembly: GCA_030015575.1. Taxonomy (NCBI): domain Eukaryota; kingdom Viridiplantae; phylum Streptophyta; class Magnoliopsida; order Asparagales; family Amaryllidaceae; genus Agapanthus; species Agapanthus africanus. Next base: position 299,668,132 of record CM057343.1, on the reverse strand, counting down.
GATGTGTACTTGACTATCTGGACTATGATGCGGATCATACTAGTGGGGACATGGTAGTCCATAAGTACATCCTTCAATGTCCCTAGTCGTGGGTATATCGAGACGGGGCATCGATATACCAGAGTAGACTAGCGTATACCTTCTCGACCCATACAGATGGGCGATGGATGATCCCATATCCATTGGTGTTTGACATCAGAGATGATATACGGGTGCTCAGTGGAGACTGGGTACACTGGACGGACTCGCCGAGAACTCCCAGATGGTATTATACCTTACGTCAGATGGCAGTTCTCTGGTGACACTGGTACAGAGTAGTCTGTTGACCCGAGATCGTCATAGAGTCTTGTGTGGTTCCCACTGTGCTTTGATTTCCACCTTACCACGTCCAAGAGGGCGTGCAAAACGGTGGTTTTTGGGTACAGTCCCGAATCACATGGAGGCAATGAGCGATAGGAGGTGATTCGTCTCTCCCGGTATAGGGGGTTGATGTTGCGCTGTGTTCGATTGGCTATAACCGGAAATCCCTGGCCAGGGTTGCTGAGATTTACTGGTAAGTGTTACCTGTAGTTTCTCGAACTGTTATAGACCTCATATCGACACGACTTATCGAGCTATTGGGGTCTGACGTTTACCACCCCTAGGCGAGATATGCGACATATCAGACGAACAGACCGGACTGTACGGTAAGTGTTACTAGTCGGATTCACAGGAGTATGAGCGGGCTTGCTCGTCGATCTTCTGATCGCTCAATACCCGGGTGGCCTTTACGTTTAGCAGACCGCTTGCGGCTTGTGGGTGTTTGATATGATCATCACCTGCTACCGGCGTATTGACGAGTCATTAGAGTCCTACACAGAGGTTTCCTGGCTCAAGCGAAACGAAATAGGAGCGCATATGAGATATGTGCGGGACCGAGAATAATGCGTGTATGTGATGCCGTATTTCATTCTCGCGATGAATGTGTCGAATGGTTGTATGCGATATAACCTAGTTATCGAATCAAGGATTGATTCGATAAATCGATACATTGTATACTAGTCGGTTGTGTGCGACATGACCGGATCATTGAATCAAGAGTTGATTTAATGATTTAATGCATAATTATATATTTGATATATTACTTTGAGTATTGGTTCACTTTAAATGGATTTTCTCACTTGAAGTTCACAAGTTGTATATGTGATATACTTTTGTGCACTTGATTGTATCATGTTTGATGATACATGCTTACTTGAGTTTGTGTAAAGTTTAAACCTTGGTTAAGTAAATGGTTAGGGTTTTGATTAATTTATTTATTCATTTATTGATTTGTTTATTTCATTTTGGCAAAAGGAAAATGGTGGATAATTTTGTTTCTTTGTTGAAGTTTCATGAAGCTTTGAATAAGTCCACCATTTTTGTTTTATGCCTAACCTAACCATTCACCTAACTATAGTTTGCTCTCTACACATAACCATGGTTGGTTTATGATAAGTATTCTATGATTTTATTTTTTAAAGAATAACTTATCATAATTCTATCATCTTCTTGATCTTCTTCTTCTTCTTCTTCTTTAAGAAAAGAAACCTTGCCTTCTTCAATGGCAAAGTAAGAAAAAGAGTGAGAAATCCAATTCTAAAGTGAACCAACTTCCTATTTCTTCATCCTCTACCTCTTGCCAAGTAGTAGAGTGTGTTTTCTTCACAAGTTTCATGACTTGGTGAAGTGGGAGCTTGATCTTGTGATGCTTCGACGTAGATCATCTTCGGCATCGTAGTCGACGACCTAGCCCGTCCATTTCTCCGATGAAGCCGACACTAGAGTCCAAGATCCGATTTGTACAGCGGAGAGGACTTCATTACGGAGCTATGGAGGTGGAGGACCGGATCTACAAAGGTTGTATTTCCGTTCTCTTAGTAAAGTAGTTTACTAGTTGCATCTTTCGTCTAGACATCTAGTTAACGATCCGTATTAGGGTTTCTCAGCACCCGTAAAATTTGAAATTGGCATGGTTGATGCCTTGTGAGACATCATTAGTGTGCCTAGGAACCCTACACATGGTGGGCCCGGTATGGTACCCCGGGGCAAGAAGCTCGAGTTATAGACGATGAGCCTGGCTGGGGAAGACTACCTACCGGTGATGTCTAGCGCGGCGGATATCCGGAGGATACCGACCGTTGTCGTGAGATTTGATTATATGGGCCGATCCGGACTGACGGAGCCCGAGATATTGAGACTATAAGATATTGAGACTATGAGGTATTGAGACTTTGAGATTTACATGTTTTGTGTCGATGCTTGACATAGATTTCCATGGATTTCATTGATGATGTTTCAGATTACCATACAAATTTTACTATGATACAAGTTAAAGATTTCTTATACAGATATATCCAGATTTCATGGTTGATGGTTTTACATTCATGGTGCATGCATACTCATACACATGTTATGTTATTACTTGAGGCACTGACACGAGCATTTAGCATTGCACATACGCATAGATTATTATCCTGCCACTACTAGATGACTATTGTCATGTTAAGTATATTATGACCTAGGAGATCTTCATGCATGCGATTTCTACTCGCAGATGTCTTCTACTCACGAGTTGGCAACTCACCCCTGTTGTGCCAAATTTTCTTACAGGTTTCGATGTACAGGTTTCCTTGGCAACTTGCTGGCACATCTTTTCATTCAGGGTGATTTGCTTGGTAGGTTGGTTCACTTGTATCAAAATCCATAAATGTGCCATATATGTGCACAGAAACAACATCTAGGTGCAACGGGTGTGCACGAAGCATCTGTCATAAGCAACGTGTGTGCCTGACAGCCAAATCAGGTGCATCTGACATGCACGAAGAATCCCGATTTAGTGCATCTGGTGTGTACCAAAATCGTATCTCAAAACATGCGCCCAACATGCGCGAAAGTCCAAATCGGTGCATCCATTATGCACGAATAAAAGCTAAATCCTGCGCGCTCAATATGTACGAAATCACAAAATCCAATAGCAAGCATCGAACATGTGCAAGTCCAAATCAAATGCACGGAGTGCAAGAATCAACATCAATATCAGAATCCAAAATCGCCATATCGGATGTCATCAAATCGAAGACAGGTGCAACCGTAGTGCACAAAATATAAATCCGGTGCAACAAAGGCACGAAATATAAATCTGGTGCGATAAACGCAAGAAATATAAAACTGGTGCATCCCATGCACAAATACCCAGCAATAACTCAAATGCGAAAGCAGCAACACCAAGTTTACCCAGGTGTAAAGAAAATCATAAACGTGTGCAACTGCATACACAAAACACATATCAATGCACTACAAGCACATATAAGCTATACCGAGTGCAAAAATCAAATCGTGTGCGTAACATATGCACCACATCTAATCAACCATATGAAATCCATGAACTCATAAACATATGCAACCAAGGCACAAACTGATATAAGGTGCGATAAACATGTAGAAATCAAAAACCAATACCATGGTGTATAAAAACATATCTCAAGTGCAATAACTATGCACAAAATGTAAATACTCAGTAGGTGCAGCCATGGTGCATGAAATCAATATTAGGAAACTCGTCATCAAAACTCAAATCCAAGCGATATAAGCGTGATACTCAGATCACAAACGCAAATCGCAACAAAGGACATCGAAGTACACCTCCTACAATGTCGAGAAATAAATCGGTGCGCCTAGAAACCGGCAGAACAAGAACATCCGCTTGCCTCCTGCTCACGGTCTGGCATCCTTGGTCTCTGGGTCCTTATCTTCTCTGTGGATTGACCAATCTCGCAATCCATCGGCTCATCGGCCCTGTTAGGTGTGCTGTTCGTATCAGATTTTTGCATTTTTATACTGCCCAATTTTTATCATATTGCTTATCGGTAGGTACTCTTGAGCCGTGTTTGCTAGTCAATTGCAGGATACAGGTTCTCGGCTCTAAACGGTGAAATTCATGGAAAAGCACGACAAAACCCGGGTTCCTGCCAACCACAGATGAAACACGGTCTCCGCTCTCTATCCGCATGTTGCCACACACCAGTTTAAGAGACAAAATGGCAAATCGATTGTCACCTTCATGCACAAAGCACAATGGCAACACCAAGTCCAAGAAATCTATGTGGAGCTCGAGGAAATCATGACAAAAGATCCACTTTTGATCAACAGAAATTCTGGAAAAATCGTGAAGAAAATCTGAGAAAAAACATATACCAGACTCATGATCACAGCAGACCAGGGAAGTACAAAAAAGCCCATGCCCCAATTCCACTATAGGGCCGCGGAACCGCGGCCAATAGGGGGTCTAGGCCGCGGTTCCGCGGCCGTACAGGCTCTTCAAGAGATCATCCTTTAGGGGCTGTTTTGTAATTTTATAAGGAGGCAGATTGTTGCCCTAGATTTCCAGTTCCCTGCCTATAAATAGCCCAGAACCTTGTGAAGCCAAGGGTGCATAATCTTGTATTTAGAATTTTAGAATACATGTATTGTTCTTCTTCCTCCTCTCATCTCTTCTCCATTAAAAAACTTGTAGTGAGCTTTTGTGAGTGAAGAATGAATAAAGGAGTTCTTGTTCTTACCATGCTTGTCTTTTTATTTTGTTAACTATTATCGCTTGTAATTTTTCATTTGCTAAATTAGTTGTTGTTATTTGTGTTTGTTTCTTTCTTGTTCTCTTTTCCTTTATCCTTAAACAACCATGATACTTACGCTTGATCCTTGCCGAGGTGAGGTCGCAAATAGCTAGTTGTAATCTTCTAACCTCTTTCTTTCTACCTTCCTCTTTTGTTTTATTTTCTTTTTTTGTTATGATGTGTGAGTAGTCTCCATACTTGTTAGGGTAGGATAAGAGAAGTTTGAGAGAAGGAAATCTCCCTCACTCTTTACTTGCCCAACATCTCGATTCGAACTCCTGTTAATTGAACCACAATCCGCTCCCTACGGCACCCTATCCTACATGATAGTAGTGATTCCGTAGTGAGACCGGTTGTGGTTGAATTAACCGGAGGTTATGGTTAAGAGCCAAGAACGGACAGACAAGCACCAAAAGGAAGAACTTATGCGTTGGAAAGCCTAGCTTATACTCGCAAGTTCCTTCCTAGTCGTGCTAATCCCCGTTGTTGCCGATTACCATAACACCGATATTAAGAGTGGCAACGAAAGAAGTGAGCGACTCCTAACTCAAACTAACCTAATCCTAACCCTAACAAGCTCTCTTTACATATCATTTTAACACTTAGTTAATCACAAATAAATATGGACTTTTGGACTTAACTCGTTAAAGCACATAGAAAAAGATTCCCATCTCCCTGCGGACGACCCGTACTCAACCGGCTAGCTACAAGCGAAACCGTTTTGATTGCGGTAATTAACTAAACTTGAACACGCAGAAACCCTACCAATCAAATGGCGTCGTTGCCGGGGAGACGGTAGTTTATTTCTTTGTTTAATTTCGGGTTAATTTGTGAATATTAAGCTAACCGAAAAACAAAACAAAAAAAAATATACATTGTAAAAAAAAAATCATCTTGTTATTTTTGATTAGTTTTTGTGCAAGTGTGCAGGATAAAACGAAGTTCAAGTTCAGTGCCAAAGATGTGGGAAGTTAGACCCATATCTTTGCAGCTACACCGCGGGTGAACAAGACGGAAAAGACGGTCTATTGAAAGATTCTGGAGCAGCTCCAGTAAGCGAATCAAGATTCAGGAGCTCCAGACAAGAAGAGGACAGCCACTGCAGCACAACCAAAAATTTCAGAGCCCCAATTCCACTATCTTGCCGCGGTTCCGCGGCAAAAGCAAGCTTAAGCCACGGAACCGCGGCCGTTTGGCTCCTTCAGGGTGCAAAAATCTCTGTGCGTACTTATCTTCTCTCCCCCACTCCTCTGGACTCCACCGAACTGTGTTTTCTGCAGAAGTCTTTGCGCAAATTCTCTTCCCCCTTCCAATAAATCGCTTTTGTGCAGGATTCTTTGCGCCGCGCTAAAAAAATAAAAATTGATTGCAGTTGATTTGTTACTGCTTTGCATTTATTAATACGGACTTTAAGGGGCTTGAAACCAATTCAGATTGGGTGGGGATTTCATCACCCTTCCCAGGACCCCAGAAATCACAAAAAGTATATGCATTGACCACTATTAATTAAAAAATACTAGACTCAGCCCTAAGGACTTCGCGCTCAATAGGACAGAGGACTAGTTACAGGCATCGGCCGTTTATCCTATCCTGACTTTTGCGGTGTCTAGGCAAGTGTGTCCAAGGCAAGTGGTTACTTAATTAGGACCACTACTTATGTAGTGGGGAGCCTTCCACTTACCTGGCACTTATCTGGCCGCGATTGTTGGAGAAGAGGCGGTTTGAGGTCCTGTTTCTAGCCCTTTGGAACAGTTAGGAGCTGTCTAGCTGACCTAGGTGACCCTAGATCTAGGTGTGATTGTGCATATCTTGTTTGTGATTGCTTAAAACCGTAAGTCCGTACATATTTCTGTAAAGCTCTTTCTAAAAAAAAGGAAAAAATCAAAAACTTTTATAAAAACTTGCCCTTTGTCGCCATTATCCCATTTTTCACCCTCCACCCATCGTATTTCTCCATTGACGTTTTCTTACCCTCACTTTCTCCGCTTTGACTATACTAAACTCATTTAATGTATGTCCGCTTGGACTCGGGACACTAGCGCCCGCCTAGTCCGTGTTTCATTAGTCGCTACCGACTACGCGATCGACTCAGACGTCGAAACTCCGTCCACTCCTCTTTCACCCTTACCTTTGCCGGCCAACTCCGACGTTGACCGGAATTCTGTTCATACATCTTCACCTTTGCCATCACCAATCTCTTCTTCCGCGATGTCAGGATTTAATCCAAACATCTTTTTGACTACCCCAGGTTTGACTCCACCTCCTATGGAGGCAAATAACCCACCACCACCGCCTGTTGTAGCGCCACCGCGAATTGCGCTCCAGGATCGTTTCTATCCCACTCATTCTGCACTCCCCACCTGTCTTTCTCTTCCACCGGCCAATGGGGATAATTTTGAAATTAAGCCCTATTTCATTAACATGCTTCCGCGATTTCATGGGCTTGAATCTGAAGATGCCTATATCTTCATCAACAAATTTCAAAACGTGTGTGCCATGATGAAAACCACTCAGCTGTCGGACGATGCTATACGGCTACGGGTCATTCCATTCACTTTATGCGATCTTGCTGAAAAATGGCTCTATAGCACCGCTTCCCACTCAATAACCAGTTAGGACGAGTTTGTAAAAGCGTTTCTCAAGAAATTTTATCCGAATCATAAAACCGCAAGGATCCGTAACGAAATCAACCAATTCTATCAGCTTCCTTCTGAACCCTTCTGGAAGTGCTTTGACCGGTATAAAGACCTTCTTGTTCAGTGTCCTCACCATGGTATCGAGAAATGGCAACTTTGCCAAACCTTATACGAGGGCCTGAACCCAGCAACCAAGCAGTTGTTGGAAACCATTTGTCAGGGCCACTTCCTATCGAAATCTGATGAGGAAGCATGGCAATTCTTCGACGACCTTGTGGAACAGACGCTACAATGGGAGAGCACCAGACCGACTTCTTTTTCTTCTACCTCCACTTCTACCGGTCAGTCTAGGGTAGGAATTCACCAACTTGATGTCTCTATTGCGATGAAAGCTGAAATGGCTGTAATAACGAGAAAGCTTGAAGCGATAGAGAGCAAATTTTCTTCTCCTGCTCCTACCCCTGTTCTTCCCTTTCGTACCATTTGCACTTATTGTTCCGATCCTTCTCACTTGACTAAAGAGTGTCCTTACAATCCACCATCGCAAGGACAGAATCAGATTAATGCTGCATTTCAGCAAAGACCGAGGAATGATCCATACTCTTCCACCTACAATCCCGGTTGGAGGAACCACCCCAATTTCGCCTGGAATCAGAATCAGCATCAATTCCAAGGCAACAATTTCCAGAGGCCCCCTCCGCCGTAACAACAAGCGCAACAATAAACTCAACATCAATTTCAGCAGCCCTTCCAACCCCAACCTTTTCAAAATCAGACGAACAACTTTGCACCCAACAATTCTTTTCCCCAAAACAACTTTGTTCCGTCAAACAACGATAAGGTGTCCTCGCTCGAACGAAGTCTGGAGGCGTTCGTTAAACAATCGACACAATCCACCGCCAACATCCAGTCTTCCATTCAGTCTTTAGTGCAACACACTGCCGCTCACGGGCAAAGCATCAAGACCATCGAGGTCCAGATTGCACAGCTGAATGCGGCCTTAAGCGAGCGAGAGAAGGGGAAGCTCCCGTCCCAGCCACTCCCAAATCCCGGTCACCCACATAATGTACATGTTGCTCTTGAACAACAGAACCATAATGTGAGTGCCGTGACCACATTAAGATCAGGAAGGATGCTGCAAAACAACATTGGCACACGGATCAACGATGACACCCCGGCCGCTTCTTCTTCTTCTTGTTCTTCTTCTCCTTCTCCTGCTTCTTCGTCTTCTGAGCCTATTCTCCATTCTTCAAAAGGCTCTCCTTCCTCTTCTCTAAACGGACCCAATTCTCACTCCACGAAAATACCAGTTCTGGGATCTGTTCCAACTCCACAATCTCCTCCTCCAGCATTGGACTCAACCAATTTTAAAAACGTTCCATTTCCAAACCGGTTGAAGTCCACCAAACAAAATCCACAAATGGAGAAGATTCTGGAGTTGTTTAAGAAGGTTAACATCAACATTCCCCTTTTAGATGCTGTCCAACAAGTCCCGTCCTACGCGAAAATCTTAAAGGACTTGTGCACGAAAAAGAGGAAGTCTCAGGTACCCAAGAAAGTTTTCTTGGCTAGTGCTGTGAGTGATGCTCTTACCCAATCTTTACCACAAAAACGGAAGGACCCTGGCTGTCCTACGATTTCTATTACCATTGGAAATAAGAACATCAACCGCGCACTATTAGATCTTGGTGCCAGTGTTAACCTACTTCCGTACCCAGTATATAAGCAATTAGGTGTAGGAGAGCTGAAACCCACACACTGTACTCTCCAAATGGCCGACCGATCGATCACCCATCCTAGGGGTGAGCTAGAGGATGTGTTAATCAAGGTTGGGGACTTCATATTCCCCGTTGACTTCATTGTTTTAGACACACAGCCTGTAGCTAACCCCCGGAATCAAATTCCGGTGATACTCGGTCGCCCATTTCATGCAACCTCAAATGCTTTGATCAATTGTCGAAATGGTTCGATGAACCTATCTTTTGGAAACATGACAATTGAACTCAACATTTTTAGGTTGGGGAATCAGCCCTCCGAACCTAATGCTCATATATTAGACGTTTGCTCAATCCAGGAGATCACCCCTGAAGAGTGTGAATTCGAGGAGTTTTTGTTCGATCACGATAACCTTAACGCCACTAGTGCGTTCCTCTTCGAACCTGCTGCTGTTTCTGTGCCCGACAATGACTACGAGTGTTTCACGTTCTCGAACGATCTTAGCCACTCACAACCCGAGTTTGAATCCTTCGAATTTTCGGATGAGTTACCTGAACCATCCAACTCGGTCGCTTACACTCGTTTTGAACCTTTGCTGGAATCTTTTGAGTTCGAGACCTTTTCACCAATCTTGCCTTCAATCGTTTCACCTTAAGTACGCTTACTTGGGTGAGAAAGAGACCCTCCCTGTTATCTTCTCGGCTTCTCTAGCTCCAGAGCAAGAGAAAGCCCTTCTTGCGGTCTTGCACAGCAATAGGCAAGCTTTTGGCTGGTCCATGGCGGACATCAAAGGGATTAGTCCCCTGATCGTTGAACATCACATTCATCTGATGGATGATGCCAAACCAGCCAGGGATCCACAAAGGCGACTCAATCCAGTCATGAAGGAGGCTGTGAAGAAGGAGATCGCAAAATGTCTGGATAGTGGTATCATTTACCCTATCTCTGATAGCCAGTGGGTTAGCCCCATTCACGTTGTTCCCAAGAAATCAGGTATAACGGTCATCACTAACGAGGCGAATGAGTTAATCCCTACTCGCACCCAAACTGGGTGGCGAGTATGCATCGATTACAGAAAACTAAACGCCGCTACGCGGAAAGACCACTTTCCGATACCTTTCATTGACCATATGCTTGAACGATTGGCCGGACACGAGTACTACTGCTTTCTTGATGGCTACTCCGGCTATAATCAGATTCCCATCGCCGAAAAAGACCAGGACAAGACCACATTCACTTGTCCTTTTGGCACGTTTGCATATTGTCGCATGCCCTTTGGGTTATGCAATGCGCCCGCTACCTTCCAGCGGTGTATGATGGAAATCTTCTCAGACATGGTGGAAAAATTTCTAGAGATCTTCATAAACAATTTCTCCATCTTCGGCGATTCCTTCAACGAGTGTTTGCTGCATCTTGACGCTGTCCTTACCCGATGTAAGGACAAGAACCTCACTTTGAATTGGGAGAAATGCCACTTCATGGTGCGCGAAGGTATTGTCTTAGGACATATCATCTCGCAAAATGGCATAGAGGTTGACAAAGCGAAGATTGAGGTCATTTCCAATCTCCCTCCTCCCAGATGCGTCCGAGACATCCGAGCCTTCCTTGGCCATGTCGGTTTCTATAGACGGTTCGTCAAGGACTTTAGCAAGATTGCTAGGCCCTTGACTCTTCTGCTGGCCAAGGACACGCCATTCGACTTCAACTCGAGCTGTGTGACTGCATTCGAGTCATTAAAAAGCTCACTCACTTCTGCTCCCGTTCTCTCTTCTCCTGACTGGACGCACCCATTTGAGATTATGTGCGATGCATCCGACTTTGCCATCGGTGTTGTCTTTGGACAACACATCAACAAGATGCCGCACGTAATCTATTATGCTAGCCGAACCCTGAACGACGCCCAACTGAATTATACAACAACTGAAAAGGAATTCCTGGCTGTTGTATTTGCTGTAGAAAAGTTTAGGCCCTACCTCATCAGCTCTCCAGTCATTGTCTACACAGACCATTCTGCTCTGCGCCATCTTTTTGCGAAGAAAGATGCAAAATCTCGGCTAATACGTTGGATCCTCTTGCTTCAAGAGTTTGACCTTGTCATTAAGGACAAACGAGGATGTGAAAACGTAGTTGCCGACCATCTCTCACGACTTCCTTCTTCGCCTTCGCTTCCAATTCCGATCAACGACGTTTTCCCGGATGAACAGCTCTTGAAAGTATCTTGCGAACCCTGGTTCGCAGATATTGTGAACTATTTGGCCACAGGATTACTACCGACTGAATGGTCAAGTCAGGACAGACTTCGCTTCTTATCCCAAGTAAAACACTTTTACTGGGACGAACCCTATTTGTTCAAGTACTGCCCCGACCAGATTATTCGTCGGTGTGTCCCTGACGATGAATTCAAGAGTGTGCTGTCGTTTTGCCACGATCAAGCGTGTGGCGGGCATTTTGGCCCCAGAAAGACAGCTGAAAAGATCTTGCAATGTGGTTTCTACTGGCCACAACTCTTCAAAGACGCTCATGACTATTGCAAGACTTGCTCCCGGTGCCAACACTTGGGGCGGATATCCCGGAGGAACGAGATGCCACTCCAACCAATCTTGGTTGTGGAGATTTTCGATGTTTGGGGGATAGATTTCATGGGGCCGTTTCCCAGCTCTTTCGGGAACTTGTACATCCTTCTCGCTGTTGATTACGTCTCTAAGTGGGTCAAGGCTGTGCCCATCCGGACTAACGACAACAAGGTTGTCGTTAGGTTTCTTAAAGAAAACATTTTCTCCCGTTTTGGGCACACCCGAGCGATCATTAGCGACAATGGAACTCATTTCTGCAATAAGACTTTCGAGGCCTTGATGCGGAAATATTCCATTAATCATAAGCTATCCACGCCCTACCACCCCCAAACCTGTGGGCAGGCCGAAGTTTCAAATCGGCAAATCAAGCAGATACTGGAGAAGACGGTTTCCAAGAACCGAAAAGATTGGTCGCTGAAACTCACTGATGCCCTTTGGGCATTTCGAACCGCTTATAAGACCGATCTTGGCATGTCTCCCTATCGGCTTGTGTACGGAAAGGCTTGCCACCTCCCTGTCGAAATAGAGCATCGCGCATTTTGGGCGATAAAAGAATTGAATCTGTCTCTCGAAGATGCGGGCAGCCATCAGAAGCTGCAGTTGAACGAATTGAGCGAGCTTAGGGATGAGGCTTACGATAACGCGGTTGTCGTTAAGAACCGAACGAAGGTGTTTCATGATAAACACCTTTTGTGCAAAACTTTGGTCAGCAGGTACTGCTTTACGACACCCGGCTACACTTCCATCCAGGAAAGCTCAGATCTCGCTGGAAAGGGCCGTATTTTGTGCGGAATGTGTATCCGCATGGCGCTGTGGATTTGGAGAATCCAAAGGACGGTTCATTTTTCAAAGTGAACGGATACCGACTAAAACCGTACCTTAGCGCCGAACCAACAGAGGAGCTCCTGGTCTTACAGGAGCCGGTTTACCCTGTATAATCTTCCTCTGCCTACCACCAAACTTCGGTTATCCAGCCAAGAACAGTGGACACTGTTCCAAATAAGTTTGGGGGTATGTATATACCATTTTGTACATATTTGTGGATATTCTTTTCCATTTTTGCTATTTTTCTTTTCTTTAAAAAAACAAAAACAAAATTTTTTTGTGTATATCTAACCGACAATTTTGACCCTTCAAATGATCTCTTCATGCAATGACAGTGAGGACACTGTCCAGTTTAAGTTTGGGGGTACGCTCGGTACGCATTTCTAACCTTCGCATTCATATGTATATTTTGCATCTGCATATTAAAATCCATAAAATCCATAAAAATCAGAAAATTTTCTAAAAACATAAAAACTTTTCTGTCAAGTTAGCTAGTGGGAGGACTCTGATTCAACATTTTGACGGTTTTGTTTGATAAAATAAGAATAACTAAATCTTATTTTTAGATTTCGAAAACCTGAAAGATAACTCTCCTTTGAAGTTAACTATAGCTGATATACGTCTTTACATCACACTACACGTGTCGTGAGTTTTGGAAATTAGATGACAAGTCTTTTATGTCTATAAACTTTTAAATGGATCAATGATTTTCTGAGGATCAAATAGGTTTGTTTTGAATTAAGTAATATCAAGATTAGTTTATGAAGTAAAGTGAATAAGAAGGAATGTTATTGATACCTTAATTGGAACTAAGTCCGAAAAATAACCCATCTGGAACTTGATTGGAATGATTACACACCGAACCCACTAAACACGTCTTTTATCCAAAAAATATAATTGAACTGCCGGTTATATCTCCGTTCGCATTGAATCATCATGATTTTCATGCTAAATTGTCTTTTGTTTTTTGACCTAGGTAACTTGAGTAATTAAGTCCGCTGGGGTGTTTCTACACCTAATGCTCTAAAACCAACTAGTTTGGGTGCATTGGCCCAAAGCTCGCTAAGAAGCCTAGCAAGTCCAGATTAAAACAAAGTCAAGCAAGTGTTCTCTCCGAGTTAAAATTCCTAACGGTTCTTTGTGTGAGAATAATCTTGACAAAAGACAGGTTTTTATAAAAAAATATTTCTAGTGGAGATATGAAGGTTTTATTCTATGATAAAGACTATTGCACGTTCATAGAGGTGTGTATGAAATGAAAACAAGAAAAAGGTGGAGTGAAAAATAAGACCTAGTTTCCTGTTAGGGAAGATAGAAATTCTGAAGTTGAAACTTTACTGGAAAACGAAACTTGAAAAATGCTTAACTCTTTATAAAACTTATGTGATCCTTTTAAAATTTTTATCTGGGCTTTATTGTGTGACATAATGACTTTAATCGATCCTTCTGGAAACTTAACGACACTATTTGCACTGCACGTAAAGACATATAAAATCTGTAGTTAAATAAGAAGCGAGGTGTGAAAAATAAGGGTTTGATAGTCTAGACTTAGGATAATAGAATTGTTATTTTCTGAAAAAAAACTTTAGGGTTTGAATCATAGTTATTTTTGCAAAACTAGCTTGACCGGATTTTGTGGGTAGTATCCGCTGAAAACCCTCAAGAGACAACACTCCTCCTACTAGGGACACCTAGAGGTTTAACGGCTTGTTACACATGCTCAGTGCAATCGCGTTCCCTGTGAAAGTGAGGTTAGGAATTTTTGTGAATAAATAGGCTTTGCTCGAGACAAGCAAATAATAAGTTTGGGGGTATTTGTTCGTATCAGATTTTTGCATTTTTATACCGCCCAATTTTTATCATATTGCTTATCGGTAGGTACTCTTGATCCGTGTTTGCTAGTCGATTGCAGGATATAGGTTCTCGGCTCTAAACGGTGAAATTCATGGAAAAGCACGACAAAACCCGGGTTCTTGCTATCCACAGATAAAACACGGTCTCCGCTCTCTATCCGCATGTTGCCACACACCAGTTTAAGAGACAAAATGGAAAATCGATTGTCACCTTCATGCACAAAGCACAATGGCAACACCAAGTCCAAGAAATCTATGCGGAGCTCGAGGAAACCATGACAAAAGATCCACTTTTGATCAACAGAAATTCTGGAAAAATCGTGAAGAAAATCTGAGAAAAAACATATACCAGACTCATGATCACAGCAGACCAGGGAAGTACAAAAAAGCCCATGCCCCAATTCCACTATAGGGCCGCGGAACCGCGGCCAATAGGGGGTCTAGGCCGCGGTTCCGCGACCGTTCAGGCTCTTCAGGAGATCATCCTTTAGGGGCTGTTTTGTAATTTATAAGGAGGCAGATTGTTGCCCTAGATTTCCAGTTCCCTGCCTATAAATAGCCCAGAACCTTGTGAAGCCAAGGGTGCATAATCTCGTATTTAGAATTTTAGAATACATGTATTGTTCTTCTTCCTCCTCTCATCTCTTCTCCATTAAAAAACTTGTAGTGAGCTTTTGTGAGTGAAGAATGAATAAAGGAGTTCTTGTTCTTACCATGCTTGTCTTTTTATTTTGTTAACTATTATCGCTTGTAATTTTTCATTTGCTAAATTAGTTGTTGTTATTTGTGTTTGTTTCTTTCTTGTTCTCTTTTCCTTTATCCTTAAACAACCATGATGCTTACGCTTGATCTTTGCCGAGGTGAGGTCACAAATAGCTAGTTGTAATTGTAAGTCCATGCTACCTCTCCCGGTACTTTCGGGAATGCGGAATTTGGTAAAAAACGATTTTTACGGAGGTGGTAACATGGACCTAAAACCCGGATCTTGGTTAAACATCTATCTAGCAACCTAACTACGAGTTTCTAGCTACTCGGTTAGGGGGTTATACCTTGCTTGTCTTGAACTCCTTCGTCTTCAAACTCCGATGGTGGTCCGGATTGGCTTCTTCCCGTCGTCTCCGTACGCCGAAGATAGATCCACCTGAAAGCTCCATCCTTTGGCTCCTTCTTCGTTCTTTGAAGAAACTATTTCACTCGGTTTGCTAAACCTTGTGAACTAGAATGAGTAGAGAATAGTTTGTGTGGGATTTTATCTATGGTTCTTGATTCTCAACTCATGAGACAAGAGAACCATAGATTAAAGAGAGGGAAAAAGAGCAAGTGGGTGAGAGCAAAACAAGAGAGCTCAAGAACAAGAGAGAGAATGAGCAAGAAAGAATGAGCAAGTATTTTGTCTCTCACCCTCTCATAATCCAAAGTCATGATAACTCATCATACTAAAAAAAGTCTTATGTGATGGTTGAAGCAACCATAACCATATCATTTCATGCACTCATTTTGCACAAATGAGCAAGCAAACAAAAGTCTTTGCCATGAAATGATGGCTATGGTTATCATGATGGTCAACTAGTCAAGCCTAGTCAACCGGTCAACAAAGTCAACAAGTCAACAAAAGTCAACAAGTCAACAAAGTCAACAAAGTCAACAAGTCAACAAAAGTCAACAAGTTAACAAAGTCAACAACCATGTCACCATAATACTTAATTAATATAATAGTTAATCACATATCATATTCTCATTAGGGTTGAGCAAAAAGTCAAATAGTCAACGGTCAACTGTCAACAACCCTAATGAGAATCCGCTGCCTCTGTCTCCCTGTCAACTGTGCATACGCACCTGCATCCGCGTTCCGAGGAACACGAATGCACACTGGATAAATCCAATCCCAAAAGGTACACTAGGATCTGGCTTAAACCAAAGCCCGCTAGTGTAAACTGTCCGGACACTGTACGTGCACAAGTGCACGGATGTGACCGAACCCTGTCGCAAAACCATGCAACCTGTCGCAATACCATGCGACCTCTACTCTTTTGCCTAAAGGCGAAAAGCTTTCTGTGTGGGACTCTAAAGACTCGACACTACGCTGGCAGTGGGTTTAACCACAGACCGCAAGCGGCACTAGCTGTGCGTAACGGTCCCCAGGTAATGCCGACAAGAAGACCGACGAGGCGAAACCCATCTGAACTCCTACTGAGCCTGAGTGTGACATTCTCCGTACAGTCCGGTCTGTTCGTCTGATACATCGCATGGCGGGCCTAGGGGGCGGTAAACGTCAGTCCCCCAATAGCGGTACAAGTCGTGCCGGAGCGAAGCCCAAAACACCCTGAGATAACACTGGAAGCCTACCAGTATATCTCGTTTGCCCTGGCCAGGGACTACTCGTGTAATGGCTCTCCTAGACACATCGCGATGTCAACCCCCAATACCGGGAGAGACGAATCCTGTCTAACCGTCACTGCCTCCAAGTGCTTCGGGACTGCACCCAACCACTACCTGTTTGCACGACTCCTTTGAGCCGTGGTAGGGTAGTGATCAAAGTACAGTGGGAACACACTCGAGGCGAAGTGATAGTGTCAAGTCAGCGGACTAAGCTGTACTCATGTCACCTGGGAACTGATAACTGACGATAGGCATAATACCAACTAGTCAGTTCCCGACGAGTCCTGTCCAGTGTACCCGTAACCTAACGAGCACCCGCATACTATCTCAAGTACGACGTACTGACGGCTGTGGGACAGACCGCCTCCCACACTGGGATGAGAAGCGCATGCGCTGGTCTACTCCGGAGTATCGATGCCCTATCTCGATAGTCCTGCGACCAGGGACCTGCATAAGGATGTGCTTATGGATTACCCAGCCCCACTAGTGTGACGGCCATCACATCGCTGGTAATCAAGCAAAGATCCTAAGGGCTCCACTAATGTGTATAGGCGATATACAAAAATAAACACATGTACACATTGAAGTAGAAACAAACCAAGTAGCATACTACTATTTTGAGCAAGATTGTATATACAAGGTGAATATCCCAAGCTTCCATTAAGTAATATACAAACTAGTATGATACAGTAATGGCCTCTAGGGCATATACACTAACAGTAATCTTCTAACCTCTTTCTTTCTACCTTCCTCTTTTGTTTTATTTTCTTTTTTTGTTATGATGTGTGAGTAGTCTCCATACTTGTTAGGGTAGGATAAAGGAAGTTTGAGAGAAGGAAATCTCTCTCACTCTTTCCTTGCCCAACATTTTGATTCGAACTCTCGTTAATTGAACCACAATCCGCTCCCTACGACACCCTATCCTACATGATAGCGGTAATTCCGTAGTGAGACCGGTTGTGGTTGAATTAACCGGAGGTTATGGCTAAGAGCCAAGAACGGACGGACAAGCACCAAAAGGAAGAACTTATGCGTTGGAAAGCCTAGCTTATACTCGCAAGTTCCTTCCTAGTCGTGCTAATCCCCGTTGTTGCCGATTGCCGTAACACCGATATTAAGAGTGGCAACGAAAGAAGTGAGTGACTCCTAACTCAAACTAACCTAATCCTAACCCTAACAAGCTCTCTTTACATATCATTTTAACACTTAGTTAATCACAAACAAATCTGGACTTTTGGACTTAACTCGTTAAAGCACATAGAAAAAGATTCCCATCTCCCTGCGGACGACCCGTACTCAACCGGCTAGCTACAAGCGAAACCGTTTTGATTGCGGTAATTAACTAAACTTGAACACGCAGAAACCCTACCAATCATGTGCTAACGGGGACAATTCCGTTCTGGCACTTCTC
This sequence comes from Agapanthus africanus, assembly GCA_030015575.1. Lineage (NCBI taxonomy): Eukaryota > Viridiplantae > Streptophyta > Magnoliopsida > Asparagales > Amaryllidaceae > Agapanthus > Agapanthus africanus. The sequence goes on along the minus strand of CM057343.1, from coordinate 299,650,105 downwards.
TGGTCATCTCTCGGTCAATCATCACGACCACTCATAAGGCAGCACGTTGCCGGCGTCGGCCTCTGGCTCTCTGAATACACATGACACCTCTGATCCTGGGTGCAAATCTCATTGCAGCAGTGTCCTGGAAGGAATCCTGCTCAAGGTCTCTTCCGATCATGCCTATGTCGAACTGTACGGAGGCTGGTACTCTTATATAATCTTTTCGCGTTTTCTGGACATCTGCATATGCTGCACACATTTCTTCGGAAACTGGCCGTATCCCAACGCCTCAATAAGCATATCAGGTCTCTGATCTCGACGGGGAGCAATAACGGCTCGTCAACGTCTCGCACGAACTTCTTGTCCCGCTTATCTGTATCATCGTCCATTTCGACGTCGTGTCTCTATCTGCGCACTGCAATGTCCTCGGCTATGGTCCATCCGAAGTCTCTCACACGGCTCGAAATCACGAACTCGGCATCTTCATCACTCAGTAGAAGATATCTAGCCGAAAACGTCCTCAGCGTGCATATCGCATCTCTAATGTCAGCGGAGGGGAATGTCATCTCGTCGAAACCTCATACGACTCTTACTCCACTCTGTTCCAATGTCGGCTGATTCGGACTCTTCTCATCGTTGCTGCATGGACTACGCTCCAATGGCTATACTCGTATCTGGAGTCTCCCAAGCAGTGTGTCCCATCACATGATATCCGAATGATGTCGAACCATCCGATCGACTCGTCAGAACCTCATAATCCCCCAAGAGATCAACATCTTGGGTATAGTTTAATAGTATCGAGTACATGCCACAGCATCAGTGATCCAGCCGTACAAGGGCAAACCCAAGCCTCACTAATGGCGCCGTGGAACTGCCGCAAACCCTAAGGTTCAAAGGCTTTCACACGGTCATTATGTCGAATTAGGGTTTCATTCTTCTAGAGGGTCTATAGAATTGCTTGCACGTCTTTCTGAATACTTTAAACTTGGAATATGGTTTCCTGACATTCGATCGTCTCAATCGACTCTCAACGAATCTGCGTGAAGTCGCCTCTAGCTGGAATCAACCTATCTGATGACCTCGCATCGGGGTAAGCGAATGAACCGCATGTCCTAGTCATTTATCCTCGGTGACTAGCGACTCACCATCATATCTCTAAGTAGATGCTCAAGCTGCAGTAGCTCCAATCATCGGGGCAATATTTCGTCATTCGCAACAACAACTGGCTTATTCGTCTGTACGCTGAACAACGCCTCAATCATCATGAAAAAGCGATAAATCAATGGCCATCATATCCTGGCTGGCCTCTATCAGTGGCTCAATCCTCTAGTATCGATCGACACGTCCGGGAAATCTCGTAAAAGCGATCTGTCAAACGCTCATGGCGCAAAAACACAATAATACGAAGCCTCTATGCAATCGTATACCTCTGGAAACTTGCCCGGGTCAGTCCTCGTCCACGGCGACCTCACAATGACGCAACTCGAGCCGTAGCTCACTCTGCCCGTGTAATCGTGGCAGCAAAATCATAACCAGCATCGATGAGGATAGATCATAGGAATGAATATAATACTGTGCAAGGAAATGTACATCCTAAGGTTTCTTAAGCGGAGGGGCGTGTCGCAAGTGTGCCGCGGAACTTACGTACGGTACGTCCCTCTGCACAAGATACCTACTCCATTAACCAAGGGTCATCCTACGCGACGAAGGTTCGGGTATAATACCCCCTCGACTAAGTCTAAGTTCCATAAGGCCAAGCCTAAGTTCCGTATATATGAAAAAGCCCTAGGCTCCGCATAGTCAAACTCAGACTCGAACCAAGGTTAACCTAGCGCTCTGATACCAACTTTGTCACGACCCGAAATAGCTCGTGACTGGCCCTTGAACCATATGAAGTCTATAGGACTTCATCTAATCCAAGTAAGCCAAAAAGCCCAGAAATCTAAAACAATCTTAAGGAGTAAATAAGAAAGCTGGTTTTAAGAAGTAAAGAAAACATGTTTCGAAAGTCAAAGTTTTGAAATAACTAAGCCGAATATGCATTTTTAAAATGTGTACTCTTTCCTGAAAATTTCGGCAGAGTTTCCTTTGTAAATACTGACCCCGAGTGGGGTACAACAAGAATAATATATATGCAGTGATAAAAGGCATCCCCAAGCGGGAGCTAGCTCTTCGTCAATCGACGGTCACAACCACGCAAGCAACATAATATACAACGCCGAAGGGCGAGCATCAAAACTCAGAAAGAAACTCAAAACAGCATGAAAACCGTAATACTACAACGCGCGACTCTAAGGTCGAAATAATACATAACTGATTTGCTAAGTCTGAAACAATATACAAGTTTTGGTTGATGGAATTTCTAGATACAATGAATAATACATCAACAATGGTGGTTCTGATATAAAAGAACCCATCTACCAAAGCAAGTCACCCATATGGAAGCAATGTGCCAGAAATGCCGCTATGAAACCTGTACGGCAAAACCTGCAAGAACTATGGCACAACGGGGGTGAGTTGCCAACTCGTGAATAGAAATATCTATAAGCAGAGATCGAATGTATGACCCATCCTAGGTCAATACGATCAGATCTATATAATCTCAATATGAATAAGTCTGAAGCATGCTAAAGTGGCAATGTAACATATATACATGAGTGTAGTGCCAAGTGCTCGTGCCAGTGCCTCAGGTAATAACATGTCATAAATATGAGGTATGATCAATGTAATCAAATCTGTATGTATGTGGATCCCGTCCACTCGTCACCCAATGACAATAACCATCATGTATGTAAATATCATAAAGCATATGCATGGAAATATGAGCATATAAACCATCTGTGTCCCTCGCGACACGTAAAAATCATGGAACCGGAGTGTCCAGCATCGACACTCAAAAACATCATGAAAGCTGTGCCCAGCATCGGCATGTAAATCCTCATATATCGGGCTCCGTCAGTCCGGATCAGCCCACGGGCTCCGTATGCGGAATCGGCCCTCGGCCCCAGCAGTACGCCTATATCCATCTATCGACTCTGGTCAGTATCCTCCGGATAACCGCCAGGTCCAACCAATCACCGGTGGTACTCGCCACCTGATTGATACGAATTTCTCGTTGTGTATGTTTAGAAAATGTATAGAAATCACAACCAAAAATTATTTGACCGCAATTAATAACGGTGTCGAATGTAGCGCATTAGTAAGTGCGGATCGTCTACAGGGAAAGTGTAATCATTCGTGTTTCGATTTAGATGAGTTAAAACTTTAAAAAAAAGAAAACAAACAATTCATGATTTGTAAATTGAAGTTCAAGAATTTGAAAAATCTAGTCTAAATCAAGAAACATTAAAATCAAGAATTGAGATTTTGTGATGATTTCCAAATCAAATATCAAGAATCGAAGTGAGGCTCGTAGGAATCGATCGGATCTATAGATGTGATGAAATCTAGTGATTACGTATTCTTATCCATCGATGAATTGATACTAGATCGATGATGATCGACGAGAATTAGGGATTTCTTGTGAAACTAGGGTTTCATCATCTATCCCTTGTTCCTTCGTCGATATCATTCATATTCTAGCCTCTAGTAAATTCAAGAATCGATCGTAGATCCCTAATTTCGAGCGATCACAATCAAGAAAGCATCGCAACAAAACTAGGTCGTCGATTCTTCAATTTGCTAGGGTTTACAAAACTCGTAGGACTTAAGAATCGTTTCAAGATTTGTTACATCATCATTCTATTGATCGTCTCGACTCCTTTATGAGCGGAGTTTTACTCAAACATCATAACAAGAACCACAATCAAAAATTGAGATCGAATCATGATGCAAGAATTTAAAGAAAGCAAGATTAAAGAATTTCACCTTTTATTTATCAACAATTCTGTTACAATTCGCTCAAGAACTACAAGAGGAAAGAACTCGATCGTCTATTTGGCTTCGCTCGTCTCCTTGAGTCGCAGATCGGCTTGGATCACTTGCTCGATTGAAAATCGGCTCCGCTCCTAAAAGGTTGAAGGCTTCTTGCTTGATTTGGTACTCGAGATCTTAAATTTGGCTTTGGAATTTGAATTGGGGATTGAGGCACAAGTTGTGTCACTCAACTTGTGGGTGGAGGTGATAAGAATCAACAACCTCTTTAAGTGAAGCCTAGAGTCCCTTTTATAGCCTTAAGAGTAGTTAGCTTCTTTAAGAAGCTTGGATTAGGTTAGCTTCCCTTGTAAGCTTAGTCTAGGTTAGCTTCCCTTGTAAGCTTTAGATTAGCTTAGCTTCTTTCATAAGCTTGGTAGTTAGGGAGAAGCTTCTAGGCTTTAAGGTGGTTAAGGGGGAAGCTTGCTTTGGAAGCTTGGAGTATTTAGCTTGCATAAGGTGCTTGCTGATTTGGCGAAGACTCTGGAAAATTCTGGAAATTGAAGTATATTGAATGAGTGTGGGCCCTGAGAGAAGCATTCTGCAGCAGATAGGAGTTGATGATGTGGCAAGGCCGCCGCGGATTCACGGCGCCAAGTGGGTTTGGACCGTGGATCCGCGGCCCAATAGCAGCATTAGTGCTTCAATTTTATAGTGCTGACTCCTGATGCCTAGGTAATATATTTCTGATGTGCTGAATCTTATAATTCACTCCAGTTTATTGCCAGATCTCAAGTATCGGAGTTGGCGTATTTTTATATCAGCAATTTGACAATTTTGGCTCGGTTCCTGAAATTTCCTGCACAGACTTCGAAACAAGTGTTGCGCTACACAAGAATGATGCGATGCCATGATAAACAGTCAATTTCCCTAAAAATGCCGGTTTTAGAGTATAACACATGTAATCTGGTATTTTACGACCGTTTTAGATAATATGTGCAAAATGCAAACCGAACACTACTAGATGAGTGCAAATGATAGGGAAATTGACGTGTTAAAAATACATTATTTTCGACTGATCAAATTCCCCCAAACTTATTTTCGGTCGTCTCGAGCGAATTGTTTTATTAACAAGAGAAGGAGAAAATAAAGAAAGAGAAAAACTAACTAGCACACTTTCGTAGGCAACACGATTGCACTGAGCACGTGCAACAAGCCTTTAAACCTCTAGGTGTCCCTAGTAGGAGGAGTGTTGTCTCCTGAGGGTTTTCAGCGGATTACACCCACAAAATCCAATAATAAAAGAAAGATCGTGAATATTACAGTTAAAGATAAGAATTGTAAAAGAAAAGCCTTGAAAATTAGGGTTTCCAACTAAGCTAGCTTTTCGGTTGTCATGAGCCCTATCTTAATAGTCATGAAAAGATGTCAGAAATCACGTCATCCCTCAATAAAACATCGTCTTATTCTTCATTCCTATCTTTCTTCCAAACATCGATCATATAACCATACATGTGTGTAAAGAACATCCCTACACCCGGAGAATTCAATTCAAGCTATCATACTCTTGTCCATCTGCCTCAGTACTTTTTAATTAACGAATATTTACATGAATTTGCTTGTTCAGTTGATAAAACTGCAAATTTGTTATTACATTTTCCTACTATTTCCATATTTAAAAAGGTCTTTATTATAATATATCATACATATGAGAGTTTATGTGTAAAAATACTATTTTCCATGTGTTGATATATTATAATTAGCTTTTGGTAGGAAAATGTATGCAAATAATATCATTGACCAAATTTTAGTAGAACAAAGTCTACTAAATATTATTTGTTAAGTTATTGTGCAGAATTTTCAGGTCTAAAATTAAGGAAATCAAGTTGTTAAAGAAAACCCGCCTAATTAAGAAATCAAAATGAAGAAATCAATTCTGACAGAAGAAAAGAGAAGATTTCCAAATTCTGAAGGTTCCAAGGATTGCCACATGTCACAAGGAGCTGCCCACAGAAATTTGATGATTTGATCTCCACCCTTGGTCGCGGATCCACGGCCAAACCCCCCTGTTGGCCGCGGATCCGCCGCAGGGTAAGGGAGTTAGGGGATGCAATTTTCTAGGGCGAATCTATACATTTTGCTTCCAATTTTGGAAGCTAAATTTCTGGCTTTTGGACTATAAATAAAGACCGAGACGCTCTTGGAAAAATCATCAAGTCGACGCGATCATGAAGTCCCAGACGGCACACGCATCCAGACTGATCATCAACTGTTCGTCTACCTCCTTGGAAGAGATCGAGAAGCAAACTAGTCTTTGTAATCATTTTCTAAAGATTCAAGTGTAATGAATATTGTTGATTAATAAAGGTAGCTTTCTTTTTCCTATTCTATTTCTTCATAGTTGTTTAATTATGCAATTTCTTTCCATCTCTTTTTCTCCCAACATGCGCGAGTAATTCTCCGCTTGTTAGGGTTCGTAGGATTATGGTAGGCTAATGGATGATGAACATCCCTAAACCCTTTTTAAGTCCTATAAAGTTTATGAACTTTATCAAAAGAATCATTAACATCCTAATCGGGCGAACAAACAATTCTTTGTTAGTTCCGACCGCGATTAGAGATTAGATTAATGATTGTTTTGGTAAAGGCTAGATATGAACGGAGTTCCGTGTCGAGATAAGGGTTAAGAGTGGGATTCCTTTTCCCTCCAGAAACCGTAATCTACACGCATCACCGTCGGTCTAGTTTTAAATCTATTAAAGGATAAAAAGGGTAACTTTTAATTAATCGTCCATAACTACTAAATCCTAACGAACCCTGTTGGATATATATGCCCTAGAGGCCTACATTGTATAGGATGCTTGGGATATGTATGTACATGACAGTCTTGCTTGATATGATAGTACGCTATTTGGTTTGTCTTTATCTTAATGTATGATATATTTTACTTGGTGTTTATATATATATATATGTTGATAAAGCCCATAGGGTGTTTGTCTGACTACCGGCGTTGTGATGGCAGTCATACTAGTGGGAGCTGGATAGTCAATAGGCACACCCTTAGATGTCCCCGGTCGTAGGAGTATCGAGACTGGGCATTGATACTCCGGAGTAAACTAGTGAATACATATCTAGACCCTGAGGAGGGGCGATGGATTGGTCCCGCATCCATTGGTAGAGTGCACCTAAGATTGTATACAGATGCTCACTGGATGTGAGTACACCGGACAGGACTCGCCGAGAACTGACAGGATGGTATTATACCTAACGTCAGATAGCAGTTCTCAGGTGACATGTGTGCAGATAGTCCGTTGACTTAAGGTCGTCATTTGTCTCGTGTGAGTTCCCACAGTGCTTTGATTACTACCCTACCATGATTCAAAGGAGTCGTGCAAACAGGTTTTAGTTGGGCACAGTCCCGAGCCACGTGGAGGCAGTGAGCGACTCTTAGGGATTCGTCTCTCCCGGTATAGGGAGTTGATATCGCATGGTGATCAGTTGGTCATTACCATAAGTCCCTGGCCAGGGCTGATTGAGAATTACTGATGGACTGATCAGTAGATTCTCGGATGGTCTTGAGCCATACCGACACGACTTGTACGGTTATTAGGGGTCTGACGTCCACCACCTCCCTAGACCATACATGCGATACTCTTAGACGAAAAGACCGGACTGTGCGGATATTGTCACGGACAGGCTCAGTAGGATTTCGGATGGGTTACCTCATCGGCTTTCTTATCGACAACTACCTGGGGACCGTTACATACAGCTAGTGCCGCTTGCGGTCTGTGGTTAAACCCACTGCCAGCGTAGTAATCGAGTCTTTAGAGTCCCACACAGAGATTTCCCAAACCTAGGCGAAAAGATATAGAGGTCGTATGGTTTTACGACAAAGGTTCGGACGCATATGTGTTTAAACGCACGTACGACATTCGGACAGTTATTACTAGCCGGCTTTGGTTTAAGCCAGATTCTAGTATCGGGTTATTGGATTTATACAGTCTAAAGTTTTTCCGTGTTTTCACGGATGCGAGGGGCATTCTCGTAATTTCCGAGAAGCTTCTAGAAGGATGTGACATGAGGGGTTAAGGTGGCATTTTCATTAATTGCTTTAGTGACTCATTCATATGAATCATCATATCATTAAATGCATCATTAATGCATCATTAATGATCTAATGACTCACATGATGAATCACTCTCCTTGAATAAATGAAGCATGGTGAATAATCTTTTAATTGATATTATTTGATAATTCATTATGTATCATATATTCAAGTGAGAAGCTTTTTATTCTCATTATCATCTCCACCTTCTCTCTCCTCAAGCTCTCTCTCCTTCACCAAACCCTAATCCTACCACTCATGAGTTGAGAACAAGGATTAGGAAAGACTAAACACTCCATAACCAATCTCTACATCATCTTAGTTCCTTTATTAGCAACTAGAGAAACTAATAACCTCAAGTTTAGAGGTTATAACTTAGATTAGGGTTCTCGGGTGGATCGTCTATCACGGAAAGGAAGCCGAGGAGGACGTGGAGATCTAAGGAGGCCATAGAGATCGTAAAGACGAAGGACTAGAATCATTTGGTATAATCTTTTAAAATAGTAGCTTAGAACTCTATGCCTTTTGTTAATTATCGTTTAGCAAAGATCTTCGGTTAGTCGATGTTCGCTTAATAAACAAGATCGTTTTTCATATTTCCGCCTCCCCGCAACTCGTGGGGTGTTGCACATCGACTTACAGTGGTATCAGAGCCTCACTAAACAATAATTAACTCACTTGCAAAGTCGTATGAATTTCGAACGAAAACAAACCGGAAAAAACCCCGATACCCTATAGTTTCTGTCGATTTTAAAATGAGGTCCAAAAATTTTTCAGGGACCTCCAGAATGACCCACATGAAAATATAAGAACACACAAGAAAATTGGGCTCCTGAATCGGCCAAAGAGCCGCGGAACCGCGGCCGATCCCACCGATCCGCCGCGGATCCGCAGCCGAGTTGGGGCCGATTCAGCCCAGTTTTCTTCTGTGCATCTGCTGTGATATTTGGTATTTTCTGGTATTTTTTAATTTTTTGCTCAGGTTTCAGATTTATAGAGAAGTATTGGAGCAAAATTAAATGTGTTTAATCGATCGAAATTATACGGTGTTTTCCTGTTTGATTATATCTGTGAAATGTTTTATGTGTTTGTAAACCTCCCCTAACTGCTAGTATGTCAGTTGGCAGGGGGTTGCACATATCTGTGATGTTATATATAACTGTTTGTGTATATAAACTGTATTGGACTATTGTGGTGATTAGCCGGGTTTTGTGATGGGTTATTGTATTAATTCATTCTATGTAATTGTAATAAGTTGTAATATTATTTTGCGGGGCACATCCAGGTTGCGGTTGTAGCCACCGTTGTATTATTCTTTTTACTGTTTTTGCTCCTAGGATAGACCCAAGGTGGGGTACACAAACTACCAGGTATTTTGAAGTGTTGAGGTAGACCACTTCACTTCTGATACTTGGCGGGTAGTTTGTCGTACCCGTAGGGGTCTGGGGTGGGGTAAATGGCTATTCATCACAACTGTGTAATCCGTATTTCGTTGCAGGCTCAAAAGAAACGCGGATTGCTTGCAAATCCAATATTGTTTATCTGTGATCTGGAATGCCTATTATTGCGTCTGACGAATGTACAATATCTATATATGATAGCTATTTAGACGTCACTTATGTTTTACACCCGCGCTAGCCCAACCCCCGCTCTGTCGTTAGTTAAGTAACCTAACGGGTGATGACGGGACCCAGTGGCGAATGCGGATGGCATAAGAGAACATTGTATTTTCGTTGTTATCCGTAATGATAGGTTAATTGATGGGACGCATTATTATTAATGCAAAGAAAATAAAACCTAAACTGAATCGTTGGAACAATTTCAAAACCACTCGGTTTTCTTGAAAAAGCAAATTTTAAATGCGGAGCTTAAACCACTCTTTTTAAATAAAAGCTATCTCTGTTCCTTCGATCATATCAAGTTCATTACGTTAACGGTTTTTTGCCAAAAACCAGCCGTAACCCTCCGTCGTTTCAGATAGACAGCACATTGTATTCATGCTATGCTTGTTGGCCTACGTCAAGGCATAGTGTATAGTAGCAGTGTGTGTGCCTATTTGTTGCATAGATAGATGCATTAGTTTAAGACATACGTACACCTTGTTGGCCTACGTCAAGGGCTTGTACAATGTACTTAAATTGATCAGGACAACGACGGGTAGAACTTGACTTGCGTCTTATGACTTGTTGGCCTACGTCAAGGTCTATAAGAGCTTGGGGTAAAAATCACATCGGGAGTTTCAAACATAAAGGAAACTTGCAGATTTAACATACCTTCTGGAGTGTGGTGACTAGAGTGGCTTCCATCTAGGGCATCATGCAATGATAGTTGGATCCCGATCCCACTGATGAGTAGGATTACTCTCGAGAAATTTTCTCACTTAACAATCAATGCTATAAACCAAGTAGGTGACTAGAAAGGTGTTAGAGGGGCTACGCCTCCAGGGAAAAGAGGTTATTTAATTAAGGAACTTCGCGAAAGCGTTGAAAAACCTCCCTCAAAGTACCAACACTAGCCTGGCTGAAAGGTTAAGCAAGTATTGTGACGTGTGATTAAATCCTGACTAGTTCTTCTTTTAGGTTTTGAAGAAGGATTTGAGGAAACAGTGGGAGCCATCCTGTTTAGATAAATTAATAAACCAATCTAAACTTGCAAGAAGCATATGCTGAGTGTTTTCTTTTCTCTCTCTCTGGCAGATACCATGACTGGACTAAAACTATTACTTGAAAAAAATATACTGACGGGGCAGAACTATAAAGATTGGCTAAGAAACGTCAATATTGCACTGACTTATGACAAAGTAGCATATGTTACCACCGCTGTTCCTCCCCTTATCCCTGGACCAGATTCCTCAGTTGTGGACAGGGAAGTCCGCAAAACCTGGGATCTAGATTGTGAGCGAGCTAAGTGTATCGTGCTGGCGTCCATGAACAATCAACTCCAGAAACAGCACGAGAGTATGGATATTGTATCCATCTTTCTCTATGTCAAAGAATTGTATGGGGAGCACTCCCGTATCGCGAGGTACGAAACCTCAAGGAAACTATTCCATATGAGGTTAGCTCCAGGATCGCCTGTAGGAGAGCATGTCCTCAAAATGATCATCCTCATTGAGGAACTCGCAAACCTGGGATGCGTGCTAGAGAACGATTTGTATACCGACTTGATTTTGCAGTCCCTTCCCCACACCTTCTCTCAGTTCGTGCTGAACTTCAACATGCACGAAATGGAAGCTGATCTTCCAAAGCTCCTCAATATGTTGAGGGTAGCAGAGACCTCCTTGAAAAAGGAGAAGACCCCCGTTCTGTATGTTGGCCAATCATCTTCTTCTAAATCTAAAGCGAAAGCTAAAGGGAAGAAGAAGATGAAAGCCACCAAACCGAAAGGTGGGGTCAAGAAGGTGCAGGGAACGAACAAGGCAGGAAGGGTGAAGACAGAAAAGAATGAATACTTCTATTGTCACAAGCAAGGGCACTGGAAGAAGGATTGTCAGGCCTTCAAAGCCAAGGACATGAAGCAAGTAGTTGCTTCTACTTCAGGTGTGTTTGTAATCAAAAATTGTTTTTCAGTTAACTCTACATCATGGGTACTTGATACCGGTTCTGGTTCTCATATATGTAAATCATTGCAGGATCTGAGAAATAGTAGAGTGCTGGGAACAGGTGATATGACTCTCCGGATGGGCAATAGAATGCATGTAGATGCAATTGCAATAGGGGAATATCACCTAGGGTTGACTAGTGGACACATTTTGGTGTTGTACAGCTGTTTTTGTATTCCCAGTATGTTGTGTAATATTATATCAGTATCTTTGTTAGCGAATGAAGGATATAGTTTTGCGCTTGAAAGAAATGTTATGAACATTCACCTAAATCAAGAACTGATTGGGTATGGCACACTGGAAAACGGCATATACATACTTAATCAACCTCAAATTTTCAATATTCAAAACACGCGTAAAAGAAAGGCTCCAGATTCGAATCAAGCCTTCCTATGGAATTGTAGACTTGGTCATATAAATGAAACAAGGTTGACTAAGTTACATAAAGATGGATATTTAGATCCGTTTGAATATTCATCATATGCAACTTGTCAATCATGTATCAAAGGAAAAATGACCAAATCTCCGTTCACCGGACACGGAGAAAGAACCACTGAACTCTTGGGACTTGTACACAGTGATGTATGTGGTCCGATGTCTACGCATGCACGAAGTGGTCACTCCTACTTCATCACTTTTACTGATCACTTCTCTAGGTATGGACATGTGTTCTTAATGAAGCATAAATCCGAGGCTTTTGAGAAGTTTAAGGAGTATAAAAATGAAGTAGAGAAACAAACTGGTAAAAGCATCAAGACACTTCGATCTGATCGAGGTGGAGAATACTTAAGTACCAGTTTCCTTGAATGCTTAAAAGAGAATGGAATTCTCTCTCAGCTTACTCTGCCTTATACACCTCAACATAATGGTGTATCAGAAAGGAGGAATCGCACTCTATTAGACATGGTGCGTTCAATGATGAGTAGTGCTGAGTTGCCACTTTCCTTCTGGGGATTTGCTTTAGAATCAGCAGCATACCTATTAAATAGAGTTCCGACTAAGTCTGTGCCTACCACACCATATGAAATGTGGAGCAGGAAGAGACCATATCTCAAGTATATCAAGATATGGGGATGTCCGGTATATGTTAAAAAGCATAAACCGGACAAGCTCGAGGCACGATCGGTTTTATGCAAGTTTGTAGGATACCCCAAGCATTCAAGGGGGTATATGGTCTACCACACTGAAGAACAAAAGGTGTTTGTCGCTCGTCACATTGTCTTCTAAGAAAGAAAATTTCTTGCAAAAGAAATTAGTGGGAGCGCGGTAGAGTTGGAAGAAATTCCAGAACCTCAAACTGCTACCGAGGACTTAGTAGAACCTCAGATTTCAATAGAACATGACGAACCAACGCCACTCCGCAGATCTAGCAGGCTTTCTCATCCTCCTGAAAGATACTATGGTTTTCTTTTAGATGGGGATCGAGAGGATTGCATCATCGATGATGATGAGCCTACTAGTTTTCAGCAGGCTATTACGAGTAGTGACTCGGTAAAATGGCTGGATGCTATGAGATCCGAAATGGAATCCATGTACACCAATAAAGTATGGACTTTAGAAGTTGCTCCTTCTAGAGTAAAACCAGTTGGATGCAAATGGATCTTCAAAAAGAAGATTGGTGTATTTGGACAAGTGGAAACCTACAAAGCTAGACTCGTAGCAAAAGGTTTTCGTCAAAAACCAGGATTGGACTATGATGAAACCTTTTCACCTGTAGCTATGCTTAAATCCATTCGGATCCTGCTTGCGATTGCTGCCTTCCATGACTATGAAATCTGGCAGATGGACGTAAAAACAGCTTTTCTAAATGGACATTTAGAAGAGACTGTTTACATGGATCAACCAGAAGGTTTCTTAGACAGTGGGAGCAGCGGAAGAGTCTGCAAATTGCTTAAATCCATTAATGGATTAAAGAAAGCATCGCGGAGTTGGAACATCTGCTTTGATGAGACAGTCAAAGAATTTGACTTTATCAAAAATGTAGATGAACCATATATTTATAGGAAGATTGTAGAAGGAGCAGTAGTCTTCCTCATTTTATACATCGATGACATACTACTGATAGGGAATGATATCCCTATGCTACAATCAGTAAAGCTCTTCTTGTCACAGAAATTCTCTATGAAAGACTTGGGAGATGCATCATACATTCTGGGCATTAAGATCTATCGTGATAGATCTAATAGAATGTTGGGACTTTCACAGTCCAGGTATATAGACACTATACTAAAGAGATTTAGTATAGAAGATTCCAAGCGTGGCAATATGCCCGCTTGTCACGGAATCACCCTCTCCAAAGAGATGTCTCCAAAGACTGATGAAGAGAGAGCTCGCATGAGCATTATACCCTACGCTTCGGCGGTAGGATCAATAATGTATGCGATGTTATGTACCAGACCGGATGTAGCTTACGCACTTAGTGTGGTAAGCAGGTATCAGTCTGATCCAGGTGAGAAACATTGGATAGCGGTGAAGAACATTCTCAAGTACCTGAGAAGGACTAAGGAGATGTTCAAAATTTACAGTAATAAAGACCTCCAGGTAGAGGCTTTTACCGACTCCGGCTTCCAAAGTGACAAAGATGATTCTAAATCCATTTCAGGTTTTGTGTTTACCCTCAATGGAGGGGCGGTATGTTGGAGGAGTTCCAAACAGGATACCGTCGCAGACTCAACTATGGAGGCTGAGTATATAGCTACTAGTGAAGCCGCAAAAGAGGCTGCCTGGATGAGGAAGTTCATTTATGAACTTCAGGTGGTTCCGTCCATTACCAATCCAATACCTTTGTATTGCGATAACAATGGCGCTGTAGCTTTAGCGAAGGAACCAAGGTCCCATCAGAAATCCAATCATATCTTAAGGCGGTTTCACCTGATCGGGGAGATCGTGGATCGTTGGGAGATCGAGATACGGAGAGTGGACACAAAAGTCAACACGGCAGATCCATTCACCAAGGCCATCCCTCAAGTGCAGTTCGAGAGGCTGTTTGAGATGTTGGGCATGCGGTACGCCAGCAACTGGATCTGGTAGAGACAGTGGGTACTCATTGCACCAATTATAGGCCTTAGAGCAAGTGGGAGATTGTTGGATATATATGCCCTAGAGGCCTACATTGTATAGGATGCTTGGGATATGTATGTACATGACAGTCTTGCTTGATATGATAGTATGCTATTTGGTTTGTCTTTATCTTAACGTATGATATATTTTACTTGGTGTTTATATATATATATGTATGTATGTTGATAAAGCCCATAGGGTGTTTGTCTGACTACCAGCGTTGTGATGGCAGTCATACTAGTGGGAGCTGGATAGTCAATAGGCACACCCTTAGATGTCCCTGGTCGTAGGAGTATCGAGACTGGGCATTGATACTCCGGAGTAGACTAGTGTATACATATCTAGACCCTGAGGAGGGGCGATGGATTGGTCCCGCAGCCATTGGTGGAATGCACCTAAGATTGTATACAGATGCTCACTGGATGTGAGTACACCGGACAAGACTCGCCGAGAACTGACTGGATGGTATTATACCTAACGTCAGATAGCAGTTCTCAGGTAACATGTGTGCAGATAGTCCATTGACTTAAGGTCGTCATTTGTCTCGTGTGAGTACCCACTGTGCTTTGATTACTACCCTACCACGATTCAAAGGAGTCATGCAAACAGGTTTTAGTTGGGCACAGTCCCGAGCCACGTGGTGGTAGTGAGCGACTGTTAGCGATTCGTCTCTCCCGGTATAGGGAGTTGATATCGCACAGTGATCGGTTGGTCATTACCATAAGTCCCTGGCCAGGGCTGATTGAGAATTACTGATGGACTGATCAGTAGATTCTCAGATGGTCTTGAGCCATACCGACACGACTTGTACGGTTATTAGGGGTCTGACGTTCACCACCTCCCTAGACCATACATGCGATACTCTTAGACGAACAGACCGGACTGCGCGGATATTGTCACGGACAGGCTTAGTAGGATTTTGGATGGGTTACCTCATCGGCTTTCTTATCGACAACTACCTGGGGACCGTTACGTACAGCTAGTGCGGCTTGCGGTCTGTGGTTAAACCCACTGCCAGCGTAGTAGTCGAGTCTTTAGAGTCCCACACAGAGATTTTCCAAACCCAGGCGAAAAGATATAGAGGTCGTATGGTTTTACGACAAAGGTTCGGACGCATACGTGTTTAAACGCACGTACGACATTCGGACAGTTATTACTAGCCGGCTTTGGTTTAAGCCAAATTCTAGTATCGGGTTATTGGATTTATACAGTCTAAAGTTTTTCCATGTTTTCACGGATGCGAAGGGCGTTCTCATAATTTCAGAGAAGCTTCTAGAAGGATGTGACATGAGGGGTTAAGGTGGCATTTTCATTAATTCCTTTAGTGACTCATTCATATGAATCATCATATCATTAAATGCATCATTAATGCATCATTAATGATCTAATAACTCACATGATGAATCACACTCCTTGAATAAATGAAGCATGGTGAATAATCATTTAATTGATATTATTTGATAATTCATTATGTATCATATATTCAAGTGAGAAGCTTTTTATTCTCATTATCATCTCCACCTTCTCTCTCCTCAAGCTCTCTCTCCTTCACCAAACCCTAATCCTACCACTCATGAGTTGAGAACAAGGATTAGGAAAGACTAAACACTCCATAACCAATCTCTACATCATCTTAGTTCCTTTATTAGCAACTAGAGAAACTAAGTAACCTCAAGTTTAGAGGTTATAACTTGGATTAGGGTTCTCGGGTGGATCGTCTATCACGGAAAGGAAGCCGAGGAGGACGTGGAGATCCAAGGAGGCCATAGAGATCGTAAAGACGAAGGACTAGAATCATTTGGTATAATCTTTTAACATAGTAGCTTAGAACTCTATGCCTTTTGTTAATTATCGTTTAGCAAAGATCTTTGGTTAGTCGATGTTCGCTTAATAAACAAGATCGTTTTTCATATTTCCGCCTCCCCGCAACTCGTGGGGTGTTGCACATCGACTTACAAACCCTACAAGCCCTCTTATTATATTAGCTACATCCCTAAAATAATCTAGATCTATATATTTTGCATTCTTGCTTAACTTAGATCTAGAAACCATTCTTCAAAATTCTTTATCCCTCCTCTCTTTTTCAACACATCTAAAGTAAGAGTAAAAGATTCAACGTTTCCCAGAGGACGACCCGTACTCATCTCGGTCTAGCTACGCGCGACACCGTTATTGATTGCGGTTAACTACAAAAACGCTCTTTCGTACCAATCAAATGGCGTCGTTGCCGGGGATCCGTGCGTAATTTTTTATTCTTACTATTTGTGTTGAATTCTTAGACGATTCATATCATTATTAAAACAAAACTGCAAAGTTGCATATTTAACGATTTGTGTGTGAATTTTGCGAGGGAATCTGGAGTCACAGACTTGAGGATACAGAGTGACAGAGACATTCATCAAGATCCAGAGGAGTGCAGGAGGCCACGTAGCAAAAATCATCAATTGATCTCTCCCTCTTGCGGCGGAACCGCGGCCGAAAGTGCACATCTGCGGCGGAAGCGCGGCCAGTTAAGAGATTTAGGGCTGCAAACTTCTCTGGTATATTTTCTATATCTTTCTCTCTCCTCTGAAATCCAATAAAATATCTTTTCTGCAGGATTCTTTGCAAAATATCACCACTCAAAAATCTTTTTGCAAGTTTTGTTTTGCGGTTTGTTTTTGCATATTTTAATACGGATTTTTAAGGGGCAAAGACCAAATCCAGATTAGGTGGGGATTTCATCACCCTTCCTAAGCCTCACAAATCACAAACCGAGCATCTGCATCAACCCGACATTAATTTAAAAAATATCTAGACCAGACTCTAAGGACTGTCGCGCTCAATAAGGACAGAGGAAGGTCGTGGGTAATCTATCGCTTATCCGCATTACTTTTGTGGTGTCTAGGAAAGTGTGTCTAAGGCGGGTGGTTACTTAATTAGGACCACTACTTTCGTAGTGGGGAGCCTCCCACTCACCTGGCACTTACCTGGCTACAAGGGTAGTAAAGAGGCGGTGGAGGATCGATCCTGCGGCTTGTTCTTTGGAAGTCTAGGAGCGGTCTAGAGACTGGACCTAGGTAACCATAGTTCTAGGGTTGTTTGTGCATTTTTGTGTGATTTGTCTAAATCCGTCATTTTTCAAAACAAACCAATTATTTTCTCCCCTTTTTACCCCTTCCCCCTTCTTCTCTTCTTATAATGGGTGACCTAAACAGAAGAACACTTGCCAAGATTTGCTGTCCACGACCAGATATCTCATGTTTTCGTAATCCCTTCGGTATACCGTCCGGCTCTTCCATGTCCTTAAGAGATCATATAGAACAAGCAGGAAAAAACAGTTGGCCACCTAAGTCTAGGTCTTATCAACCGTATCCTAATCCTACACCTATTTCAGTTCATACCTAGAGTGAGGAAGCCCCTAGACGAATGTCCATTGCTGAGCACATAGCTAGGTCTAGATGCCAAAGTTTCAACCCGGACCAATATCAACCATCACCACCACTGTCCAGAGAAGAGTTTGATATACGGTTTGTGCCATATAAGATGTCTGTTGAAAATAGCCAGCCAACCAACCCATATCAATATTCTTCTTATCATAATATTGATCCTACTCCTACCCAAGTTCCGCAACCATTCTATTCCTATCAATCCAATCCGACTTTTCCACCTTCTCTAGACAGTTCTTCTAATCAGTCATTTGGGAGTTTTAATTATCCACGGGAATTTCAATCTTATACTGAAACCCCTTATCAACCCAAGTCTAGTCTTGAGCAAACATTAGAAAAATTTCTGGAACTGTCGAACCAAATTAGGAAGGATTTGGGTAGTAAGACAGAACTGTAAACCTTTCCTAATCAAACCTCCCTATTCCAAACTGAAATCCACAACTCCAGTTTCATAGATTCATCAAGTACACCAAATAGAATGATTGATAAGTTGTGTGACTTTGTAGTGTTTGATTTACCCGACTGTGAAGGGTCCATTTCAAGTGAAACCATACCCAACCCTTGTGATCTCTACACCTCCACTCTTGAACCGAAACTGATTGAAAACCATACTTTTAATGAGGTGTTTGAGAATTTTAACCTTCACTTGAATGAGGTGATTGACGTTGGGGATATATTGATTGATGAACCCGAAATTTTGGATGATTTTGTCCCACCAATTCATCAAATCCTTTCACTTCCTTGTGGTCATCATCTTGAGCCTTTAATTCTTCCCGAACCCCAAATATGTCTTGAAGTTGATGATAATGGTATACCCGAAGATCAGACCGAAATACAGCCTCCATCTTCCACATCTGGTTCAGCAACACTCGACACACCAATTTGTTTACCCATTTCACCTTCTACTTTCTCCGGTTCTTCTTCTGTTCCTATAGTTTCAGAGAGTTTTGATGAATCACAATCCGTTAATTCAAGTTCAATAATACCAGAAATTCAACTTGATTTGGATATTTTTGAAAATGAGGTAGATGAGTTTTTCGAGTCCTCTACCTCAATAATTTTTGAATCAAGTAGGATAAATTCTGGCACAAAACTCTTTGACAGCAAAATGTTCAATCACACCATTGATAAAAGTTTTGAAGAACTTTTTGCAGACGAACTTGAATTTTTAAACAATATGGATTTTGTGATTGATCAATCTCCACCTATAGAGGTTGACCCGTCACCATTCCTTCTTCCAAATCATTCACATTCATCCTCATTCTTTCTTTTCTCTAATTTCAAACCCTTTCCCGACCACCTCTTATCCCTTTCCTATTTTTTCTTAACTCGATATAATACATTCTTCCACCAACCTATACGCTATACTGATAAAATCTTTGAACGGTTGGTGTTAACTTTTGGTCTTTGTAAAGTCTTACTTTGACCAAATGACTCACCCCCTCTTAAAATTCTTCGTATTGTCTAACTCATGTTTGAGGGGGGGTATATTTTTGGCTCTTGAACATAACTTTTGTCCTCAAATTTGTGAGCCAAAAATAATTTTGGGGGAGGATTTTCACTTATATATATTTTTGCCCCCATTAATAATGTCCCTCCAAGCTTACAGGTTTTTGTAATCCAGCAGATAGCAACAGTGAGGACACTGTTGAAAACAAGTTTGGGGGAGGTTTGTGCTTATTTACAAATACTTTGCTTTATACTATATTTAAGCACAAATTTTTTTTTGATAACAAAAGAGTAGAAAGTGAAAAATTACATCCAAAAGATATGAATAGTTTAAGAAAACCAAGAAAATTAGAAGTTTTCTTAAACGAACTAGTAATAAATAGTTATGAGCTGTTGTCCCAAGGGTTAGTAAGATGAAGGAAGTCACTAATCTGAGGATAAAAATAAGTCTGAAAAATAGTTTCTATTCTGAAAGCCAAACATTTGAATGTTGATACCCTACTATTTACACTTACACACGTCTTGAAACTCGGGATAGTAGAGGATACCTTGAAATGCTCTTGTCTAAAAGCCAAAGTATGAAGGAAATGAAAAAATGAGGAAAATATAAAAATGGTGAAAAGAAAAATGAACACTGGTTTTGTTATCGCCAAGGCAGTAATAAAAAAATATAGCGAAGGTGCCTCTTCACCTAGTGCCCTAAGGCCAACTGGTCTGGGAGTCACTGCTAAGCCTTAGGTGGTGCAAGACGAGGAAAAGATTATCACCTAATCAGCAAGCACATGAGTAGTAATCGGTCGGTTAGTAGCTCAAGAAGTATTAACGGTTGCATGAAAATGTGTGAGCAAATCTAAATATTCATCAAGTTAAAAAGTACCGAGATAGATGGACAAGAGTATGATAGCTTGAATTGAATTCTCCGAGTGTAGGGATGTCCATTACACACACGTAGGGGTATATGATCGATGTTTGGATGAAAGGTAGGAATGAAGAATAAAGACGATGTTTTATTGAGGGATAATGTGATTTCCAACATCTTTTCATGACTATTAAGATAGGGCTCATGACAACCGAAAAGCTAGCTTAGTTGGAAACCCTAATTTTCAAGGCTTTTCTTTTACAATTCTTATCTTTAACTGTAATATTCATGATCTTTCTTTTATTATTGGATTTTGTGGGTGCAATCCGCTGAAAACCCTCAGCAGACAACACTCCTCCTACTAGGGACACCTAGAGGTTTAACGGCTTGTTGTACGTGCTCAGTGCAATCGTGTTTGCCTACGAAAGTGTGCATAGTTTTCTCCTTTCTTTTTTATCCTTCTCTTGAATAAACTAGTTTGCTCGGGACGATCAAAGATAAGTTTGGGGGTATTTGTTCAGTTGATAAAACTGCACATTTGTTATTACGTTTTCTTACTATTTCCATATTTAAAAAGGTCTTTATTATAATATATCATACATATGAGGGTTTATGTGTAAAAATACTATTTTCCATGTGTTGATATATTATAATTAGCTTTTGGTAGGAAAATGTATGCAAATAATATCATTGACCAAATCATAGTAGAGCAAAATCTAGTAAATATTATTTGTTAAGTTATTGTGCAGAATTTTCAGGTCTAAAATTAAGGAAATCAAGTTGTTACAGAAAACCTACCTAATTAAGAAATCAAAATGAAGAAATCAATTCTGGCAGAAGAAAAGAGAAAATTTCCAAATTTTGAAGGTTCCAAGGATTGCCACATGTCACAAGGAGCTGCCCACAGAAATTTGATGATTTGATCTCCACCCTTGGCCGCGGATCCGCGGACAAACCCTCCTGTTGGCCGCGGATCCGCCGCAGGGTAAGGGAGTTAGGGGATGCAATTTTCTAGGGTGAATCTATACGTTTGCTTCCAATTTTGGAAGCTAAATTTCTGGCTTTTGGACTATAAATAAAGACCAAGACCCTCTTGGAAAAATCATCAAGTCGACGCGATCACGAAGTCCCAGACAGCTCATGCATCCAGACTGATCATCAACTGTTCGTCTACCTCCTTGGAAGAGATCGAGAAGCAAACTAGTCTTTGTAATCATTTTCTAAGGATTCAAGTGTAATGAATATTGTTGATTAATAAAGGTAGCTTTCTTTTTCCTATTCTATTTCTTCGTAGTTGTTTAATTATGCAATTTCTTTCCATCTCTTTTTCTCCCAACATGCACGAGTAATTCTCCGCTTGTTAGGGTTCGTAGGATTAGGGTAGGCTAATGGATGATGAACATCCCTTAACCCTTTTTAAGTCCTATAAAGTTTATGAACTTTATCAAAAGAATCATTAACATCCTAATCGGGCGAACTAACAATTCTTTGTTAGTTCCGACCGCGATTAGAGATTAGATTAATGATTGTTTTGGTAAAGGCTAGATATGAACGGAGTTCCGTGTCGAGATAAGGGTTAAAAGTGGGATTCCTTTTCCCTCTAAAAACCCTAATCTACACGCATCACCGTCGTTCTAGTTTTAAATCTATTAAAGGATAAAAAGGGTAACTTTTAATTAATCGTCCATAACTACTAAATCCTAACGAACCCTACAAGCCCTCTTATTATATTAGCTATATCCCTAAAATAATCTAGATCTATATATTTTGCATTCTTGCTTAACTTAGATCTAGAAACCATTCTTCAAAATTCTTTATCCCTCCTCTCTTTTTCAACACATCTAAAGTAAGAGTAAAAGATTCAACCTTTCCCAGAGGACGACCCGTACTCATCTCGGTCTAGCTACGCGCGACACCGTTATTGATTTCGGTTAACTACAAAAACACTCTTTCGTACCAATCATTGCTCACACACTTTCATGCGACCGTTAATACTTCTTGAGGTACTAAACGACCGATTACTCATGTGCTTGCTTATTTGGTGTATTTTCCTCGTCTTGCACCACCTAAGGCTTAGCAGTGACTCCGAGACCAGTTGGCCTTAGGGCACTAGGTGAAGAGGCACCCTCGCTATATTTTTTTATTGACGCCTTGGCGATAACAAAACCAGTATCCATTTTTCTCACCATTTTATATTTTCTTCATTTTTTTTATTTCCTTCATACTTTGGCTTTAAGACAAGAGCATTTCAAGGTATCCTCTACTATCCCGAGTTTCAAGACGTGTGTAAGTGCGAATAGTAGGGTATCAACGTTCAAAATGTTTGGCTTCCAGAATAGGAACTATTTTTCAGACTTATTTTTATCCTCAGATTAGTGACTTCCTTCATCTTACTAACCCTTGGGACAACGGCTCATAACTACTTATTACTAGTTCGTATAAGAAAACTTCTAATTTTCTTGGTTTTCTTAAATTTTTCCAATCTCATGGATGTAATTTTTCACTATCTAATCTTTTATTATCTTATTTATGTACAAAAATATTTTTTTATCTTTTGAAATTTTTTTTAAATTTTTATAGGTTTTCAAAAATGTTTTGTGCTTATGCGAAGTATGATGCAAATGATGCGAAAATAAGCACAAACCTCCCCCAAACTTGTTTTCAACAGTGTCCTCACTGTTGCCATCCGCTAAAGCTCGAAAAACCTGTAAGCTTGGGAGGAAATTTATTAATGGGGGAAAATATTTAAGTGAAGATCCTCCCCCAAACTTATTTTTGGCTCATCATTTTGTGTAAAAATTTTCTTTTCAGGAGCCAGATTGTAACCCCCCCCAAACTTGAGTTAAGCCATGTTAATCTTTGAAAATCACATGAGGGGGTCAAAAATCATTGGTCGATGCCAAGCTTTGCAAAGACCGAAAGTTAACACCAACCATTCGAAAATCTTATCAATGTAGTGCTCAGGTTGGTGGAAGAAGAAGTGGGGAAAGGGTAAGTGGTGGAATAGAATATGTGTGCGTCTCGTATTGGAGAGACGATGCAGTGAATGTGATGGATTACTCGCATTCTTTTTACAGTTCAGAAGAAGGGGTGGAGGTTCAATTTCATTAATAGGGAGATGATTCATCTCAACACTCGTGTCATTCAAAAATGCGAGTTCATCAGCGAAGATCTCCTCAAAGTCCCATCAATACCCCGAAGAGTAATGTCATCACAAAGCGCGGGGTGATCTTCAGACTCTAAAAGCATTTCATAATCAGTGTTAGATGTTGACCCGGAAATCTCAGTGGAAGAGTCCGTATGTGTATGATATATAGTTGGGTCAAACAACAACATAAGAAAAGAGTCAAGATCGGTATCAAGAGGATCATCAAATTCGCTGCTGTCGACATCCATTAAGTCGACAGAACAGACCTGAGCAGTAGGTTCGGAGGGTACACTTCCCAACTTATAAATATTCAGCTCAGTTGACCCATTCCCGAAAGATAGGGTCATAGAACCATTACGACAGTTGATAATAGCGTTGGAAGTGGCCAAAAGGGGGCGACCTAAAATCACCGGAATTTGATTTCATGGGTTCGCTACAGGCTGTGTATCAATTACAATAAAGTCCACAGGGAATATAAATTCCCCGATTTTTATTAACATATCCTCCAGTTCACCCCTAGGTTTGGTGATTGATCGGTCAGCCATCTGGAGAGTTATGCTCGAGGGTTTTAACACTCCAATACCTAGTTGCTCGTAAACCGAGTATGGAAGCAAGTTAACACTAACGCCAAGGTCTAGTAGAGCACGGTTGATGTGTTTTTCCCCAATAGAAATAGAAATAATAGGATAGCCAGGGTCCTTATGTTTCCGTGGTAATTGTTGGGGGAAAGCCGTGTCTACCGTCTTTGCCATGAATATCTTCTTGGCCACTTGAGTCTTCCTCTTCCTAGTGCACAAGTTCTTAAGAGTTTTCGCATAGGACGGAACTTGTTGGATGGCATCTAGGAGAGGGATGTTGATGTTAACTTGCGTAAACATGTCCATAATATTCTCCATATGTGGACTCGATTTGTTAGCCCTTAACCGATTAGGATAAGGTGCTTTGGCAATAAGCGCTGGGTCCATCATAGGAGAAGGTGGTGTGTGTAGACATGATCCAAGAATAGGAGTGGGGATCATCTGTGGTAGACTAGAAGAAGTGGGCTGAGGTGTCGAGCCTTTGGGAAAATGGAGAATAGGCTCGGAAGAAGGCGGTGGGGTAGAAGAACTGAGGTCAGAATTAGAAGTAGAAGTGGAAGGAAAGGTCTCAGCCGGGGTATCATTGATAGATTTTTTTAGTGTCATCAATCTCTTCCCCAACGTGATTGTCAAGCACTCTTCCAGATCTCAACGTGATTGCATTCACATGATGTGAATAGCCAGGATTGGGTAAAGGTTGAGCTGGAAGTTTCCCTTTCTCTCTTGCACTCATTTCGGCTTTTAATCTTGCAATTTCTGCTTCCATCGATTTTATAGTCTCCGCTTGGGACGTGGAGTTTTTCTTTATATCATCGACGGAAGTTTTTATTGTCAAAAGCAGGTTCATGAATGAAGAGGATTCATCAGTACCGGTCAACTGCAAAGGATTAGACGGTGCAGGTGTGTTGACCGGATTTTGAAAGTTTTGTGATTGGGAGGGGTGCTGACTCAATTGTGGTTGTTGTTGTGGTGGAGGGACCCTTTGGAAATTGTTTTGGGTTGGAACCGTGTTTTGAGATTGTGATTGGTTCCAAGCAAAGTTAGGGTGATTCCTCCAACCCTGATTATAAGTGGAAGAAAATGGATCGTTTCGAGGTCTTTGAAAAGTAGCATTGGTATGCTCATGACCTTGAAACGGAGAATTTAGTGGACATTCTTCCGTCAAATGAGAAGGATCAGAACAGCATCCACATACAGTATTGGAGAGTGACATTTGGTTTAGGGCAGCAGCTAAAAATTTGTTTTCCATAGTCTTGAGTTTCTTATTTATAGCTGAAATTTCAGCTCTAACTCCTATGGAAACATCTGATTGGTTATTGGCACCCCTAGACGATTAACTCACACCCTCCCACTGTAAAGATTTTTTAGCGAAATCTTCTAGGAATTTCCAGGCTTCCCCATCATCTTTGGTCATGAAGTTGCCTTGACACATGGATTCAAGGGTCTGTCTTGTGTTAGGATTAATGCCCTCATAAATGATTCGGCACAGATCCCATCTGGGGATTCCGTGATGAGGACATTGAACTAACAATTCCTTGAAGCGTTCAAGACATTTTGAGAATGTTTCATCTGGAAGCTGGGTGAATTGATTTATTTCGCTACGGACTCGAGATGTCTTATGATGTGGGTAGAATTTCTTAAGGAATGCTTTGACAAATTCTTCCCAGTTTGAAATGGAATGTACGGTAGTGTTATACAGCCACTTCTCGGCTATATCGCACAAGGTAAATGGGAGAAGACGAAGACGCATAGCATCCACAGAAAGCTGTGAGGTACCCATCATTGCGCATACATTTTCAAATTTGGTGATAAAGACATATGCGTCTTCAGACTCGAGACCGGGATATTTGGGTAGAAGGTTGATGTATTGGGGTTTAATCTGAAAATTGTCCCCGTTGGCTAGTGGAATGGAGAGACATGTCGAAAGAGGACCTCGTATAGGATAGCACCTTTCTTGGAGAGAGATGCGGGGTGGATTCTGCGCACCAACGGACGGCGGCAGAGTAGTGGTAAAGAAATTCGATGGAGAAGGATCCAACGATGTGGGTGTGATGGTGGGTAAAGAAGAAGTAAATGTAGAAATACCGACTTTAGGGTCGATCGGGGGGACGCGGACTAAACGGGCACTAGAATCCCGTGTCCAGCCTATCTTGTACTAAAAAGGGTTAGTACAAGTGGCAGCGTAGATTATAATTAGGGGAAATGAATGTGATTGATGTTTGTTTTGAAAAATATACGGATTTTTGAAAAAATGATGCGATCACAACAAATGCAACAAGCAAAACCCTAATTCTATTGGTCGCCTAGGTCAAAGCTCTAGACCGCTCCTAACTGCCAAAAGACAAGTCGCAGGATCAATCCTCCACTGCCTCTTTGTCTCCCCTGTGGCCAGGTAAGTGCTAGGTAAGTGGGAAGGTACTCCACTACATAAGTAGTGGGCCTAATTAATAACCACTAGCCTTAGACACACTTGCCTTAAACACCACAAAAGAAACGAGGATAAGTAATGAATTACCCACGGTCTTCTCTTGTCCTAAGTGAGCGCGACGGTCTTTAGAGTCATCTCTAGATCATTTTTAGTTAATGAGGGTAAATGCGGATGCAAGTTTGTGATTTTTGGGCTTAGGAAGGGTAATGAACTCCCCACCTAATCTGGATTTGGCCGTGCCCCTTAAAGTCCGTATTATTATGGAAACAACCAAGAAATCAAAAACACGCACAATTTTTATTGCTTTTTGCGGCGCTGCGATTTATTTGCAAAGAAACCTGCAGCAAATTGTTAATTGGAGCAGATGAGGGAAGAGATAAGAAGGTATAGAAGTATACCTGCAATTTTGGAACAGTGAGGAAGTCAAACTGCCGCGGTTCCACCGCTTAAGTCTCCTTATGCCGCGGAATCGCGGTCGATATAGTTGATCACTGCACAAAGTTTTCTACAACTGCTTCTGGTCACCTCAAGAGCTCTCTGGAATGCTCAGAAAATTTTTCCACAGCTCCACAAATTCCAGATTTCCTCGCAACAAATCATGACAACACGTTTAGAGTTTGCGCGAATTTTGATCTAAAAAATATAGATGGAATAAACTTTTCAACTCAAATTTCAAAATACGAACAATTAGCGCACTTTCCCCAGCAACGGCGCCATTTGATTGATACGAATTTCTCGTTGTGTATGTTTAGAAAATGTATAGAAATCACAACCAAAAATTATTTGACCGCAATCAATAACGGTGTCGAATTTAGCGCGTTAGTAAGCGCGGATCGGCCACAGGGAAAGTGTAATCGTTCGTGTTTCGATTTAGATTTGTTGAAACTTTAAAGAAAAGAAAACAAACAATTCATGATTTGTAAATTGAAGTTCAAGAATTAGAAAAATCTAGTCTAAATCAAGAAACATTAAAATCAAGAATTGAGATTTTGTGATGATTTCCAAATCAAATATCAAGAATCGAAGTGAGGCTCGTAGGAATCGATCGGATCTATAGATGTGATGAAATCTAGTGATTACGTATTCTTATCCATCGATGAATTGATACTAGATCGATGATGATCGACGAGAATTAGGGATTTCTTGTGAAACTAGGATTTCATCATCTATCCCTTGTTCCTTCGTTGATATCATTCACATTCTAGCCTCTAGTAAATTCAAGAATCGATCGTGGATCCCTAATTTCGAGCGATCACAATCAAGAAAGTATCGCAACAAAACTAGGTCGTCGATTCTTCAATTTGCTAGGGTTTACAAAACTCGTAAGACTTAAGAATCATTTCAAGATTTGTTATATCATCATTCTATTGATCGTCTCGACTCCTTATGAGCGGAGTTTTACTCAAACATCACAACAAGAACCACAATCACAAATTGAGATCGAATCATGATGCAAGAATTTAAAGAAAGCAAGATTAAAGAATTTCACCTTTTATTTATCAACAATTCCGTTACAATTTGCTCAAGAACTATAAGAGGAAAGAACTCGACCGTCGATTTGGCTTCGCTCGTCTCCTTGAGTCGCGGATCGGCTTGAATCACTTGCTCGATTGAAGATCGGCTCCGCTCCTAAAAGGTTGAAGGCTTCTTGCTTGATTTGGTACTCGAGATCTTGAATTTGGCTTTGGAATTTGAATTGGGGATTGAGGCACAAGTTGTGTCACTCAACTTGTGGGTGGAGGTGATAAGAATCAACAACCTCTTTAAGTGAAGCCTAGGGTCCCTTTTATAGCCTTAAGAGTAGTTAGCTTCCTTAAGAAGCTTGGATTAGGTTAGCTTCCCTTGTAAGCTTAGTCTATGTTAGCTTCCTTTGTAAGCTTTAGATTAGCTTAGCTTCTTTCATAAGCTTGGTAGTTAGGGAGAAGCTTCTAGGCTTTAAGATAGTTAAGGGGGAAGCTTGCTTTGGAAGCTTAGAGTGTTTAGCTTGCACAAGGAGCTTGCTGATCTGGCAGAAGACTCTGGAAAATTCTGGAACTTGAAGTATATTGAATGAGTGTGGGCCCTGAGAGAAGCATTCTGCAGCAGATAGGAGTTGATGATGTGGCAAGGCCGCCGCGGATCCGCGGCGCCAAGTGGGTTTGGGCCGCGGATCCCCGGCCCAATAGCAGCATTAGTGCTTCAATTTTATAGTGCTGACTCCTGATGCCTTGGTATTATATTTCTGATGTGCTGAATCTTATAATTCCCTCCAGTTTATGGCCAGATCTCAAGTATCGGAGTTGGCGTATTTTTATATCAGCAATTTGACAATTTTGGCTCGGTTCCTGAAATTTCCTGCACAGACTTCGAAACAAGTGTTGCGCTACACAAGAATGATGTGATGCCATGATAAACAGTCAATTTCCCTAAAAATGCCGGTTTTAGAGTATAACACATGTAATCTGGTATTTTACGACTGTTTTAGCTAATATGTGCAATATACAAATTGAACACTACTAGATGAGTGCAAATGATAGGGAAATTGACGTGTTAAAAATACATTATTTTCGACTGATCACCACCCTGCCAGGCTCATCGTCTACTCCACGAAAAACATTTCTTGCCCCGGAGAACCATACCGGGTCCACCATGTACCCGCAATCGGTCTCATCCGCCTCCTCGAATCGGGTTTCACATGTCGCTCTCAGCACCGAGAAAACACATGGTGGACGCACTGAAATATCATATCAAGGGTAACCGGGTTTTTTAAACAATTACATATTCTCTTTTGAAATACCCACGGTTCCCAAAACCAGAATATCATGGAAACACATATCTCAATGCGTATAATGAGAAAGCAGGATGTATGCGACATGTAAAAGAAATGTAAGCATGTATGTCATGCAAGGGTCATATCCTGAATGCAACAGTACTACAGTGTAGTGACATGGCAATTATCGATGATGAAGTGTGTGAGCCGGCGAG
This sequence comes from Agapanthus africanus, assembly GCA_030015575.1. Lineage (NCBI taxonomy): Eukaryota > Viridiplantae > Streptophyta > Magnoliopsida > Asparagales > Amaryllidaceae > Agapanthus > Agapanthus africanus. The sequence continues at coordinate 299,620,651 of CM057343.1, read as the reverse complement.
CAGTGTACGTGAAACATATGCATCATCGATAATAGTGCTGGTGTCCTAGCAGCAAGATTGTAATATATCAATAAACACAAGCAATGCAATGCAAATAGCATGTATATGCGGAATCGAATAATCACGCAATAGTGAAGAATCTACCTCAATAAATATATCATGCAGTTTTGCCATTTGAAATAAGACGAATCGGGGTTTTTGGTAAAATAAGGGCTACGGTGTTTTAAGAAAAGATGCTTCATTTGAAAATATCCGTAGAATCCCTTTTGCCTATCTTTAAAATATCCCCGATTCGTTGGTTTTGAAATAGGTATGACTCGGGTCTAATCTAATGTCTACTAAGTAATCTACAGTCCCAACTAAGAAGCTAAACAGGAAGGGTATGGAAACTACCTAAATCTGAGTTGATATATACATATATACAATAGTCGGTGATCCCGCCTCAATAGTATCACGTACGATACAGTACATCATATAACATCCTCGAGTAGAGTGCGGATCTATCATCAATATAAAGCTCGTACGGTGAATCGTCGTGCGGCATCCCAATAGCTGGGTACGGGTCAATATCACATTCATCTCATCAATTATCAGGTATCCTTATCACCACATCACATGATTAGGGGTACTGACCTAAGTCTAGTACAATCGACACCATCTATGTATGCATGCACGTGTATGAAACACTTTGTCAAAGGACCCGCTAAATCATCATGTCGTATCTCAATACGAACTATGTCATATCGCCGATCTCACGGCCTCAATTCAAAGCTCATCGACTCATCTTAATCCCACGTATCATCCTCAAATCCAGTATATGAACACTTAGTCCCATACCCATGTGTAGATATACATACTTCCATGTGCGCACAGGTAAAAGAAAGAATGTATGCAAGTATAGGTGTGCGTGTATGTGTGGGTGCAACCACTACTCTAGGGTTTCGCACTATACTAAACCAAACATCCTTATCATCAATAATCCATTTTTAACATCAATAATCTTAAACCATATAATAAAAATATTTGTGTATACGTATTCGTATACATCACCACGGACTGCGGGGGTGCTATACGCCATCCACCCGACTTCCCCCGTAGATATAATCTACTCACCTTACTTCTCGTGTGCCGATGCCGATGTCGCCATCTTTATATTCTTCGCCTCAACATCACGTAGGGTACCTACAAGTATATCACAACGCTAAAGCACATGAAAATCACATCGGAAAACCAAAACAGCACACGCTACTCGCATAGGTAAAAACCAATTGTTTCGCATGCAAACACAATCAATATCCACTCGTCGTTGACGTTCAAACGCCACCCGACAGAAACGAATCACCAAATACCAAAATCCATGCTGAAACAAGTCGTAAATCAAGCGCCAACACAAGAAAATCATCCCAGATTTTACCCTCGGTGGAATCAGACAAAATTGCACATGCCATGGGTTAAGTTTACTAAGGATAGACCTACTAAGCAAGCACGAACCAAACTGGACTGGGTCTGGCCGCAAATTACGGCCAGAGGGGATAAATTGGTGGCCAGAAAGTGGAACCAGGGGCTGGGGTCTTGGGTGGTGGTTTCTAGGTGCCTGCACATCTCACTGTCCAATCAATTTTATTTTTAAGTGACTCGGGTGAAAGCAGATTCCCAAATACAACCCCAGATTTACAGTTTTTCCCCGATATCGTCTCATAATTCCGTATTCTGGGTTCTTGTTCCAAGTATTGTCCAATACATCATCACAACAGGGGTTCTAAGATCACCACATGCCTCAATTTCACTTTAGATTTCAGATCCAACCCTAAACCCTAACTTGAATTTCTAAAGTCCATCGAAACTACACCATATCGACATGAACAAGCATAGATACACAAGAAATGGAAATACTACTCTATGGGTGCAGAATTTACCTCCTTTGGCAACTCAATAAAATTCTTGAGTTGCTCAAAGTCCTCAAGATCCACTTTTTTCTAGGTCCAATGCGATCCTCTCGAGCTTGTGAGCAAGTTTTGTGAAGTCGAAATGGGGTTTTGGGTTTGATTTCATGGTGTTGTGAGGGATTTGAAGAAGAGGGAGAAGAGAAGAGCAGGAGCAGCAGCAGCTCTCTCTCTTGGAGGGGAGAGAAAAGGAGAAGAGAAATGATGGGAGTGGGTTCAAACAAAAGGGTTGACCTATACATTCTCTCTCTTCATCATACCATCACTTTTTCCTTTTCTTTTCCTTTCTTTATTTTCTTTTCTTCACTAAATCCCTTCTCACTTGAATAGTAAACCCAAAAGAAAAACCATGGTAGAAATGCACAAGGGTACAGAAAAAGATATATGCATGTTTTGCATAAAATTGCTAAAAACCGATTAGCGATTTTTAATCGCGATTAGCACTACATTAGCACATAAATGATCACAAAAACATAAAAATGGCATAATTCCAATAAATACCCCATTTTAGAATTTTCCAAAATTTTTCCAAAATTTTTCCCATTTATCGGTATTTAATTATACCGGAATATTAAAATATTCAATAAAATAATATTAAATTATAAAAATTCCCAAAAATAATATTATATTATTTTGAAATGTTACAATCTTCCCTCCTTAAATAATTTCGGTCCCCGAATTTAAATTTAAGCCCCCAAATACTAAAACATTTCCAATGAAAGCCCAAGTCGTCGGGGCTCCAAAATCATCAATACATAAAACGCATCATAGTGCAATACATGCGCCTGCGTAATGAGCAGATAACTCAAAATCGAAACTCCGTCAAGCATCCCGCAATCATTGGAGTCAAGGTAAGACATGAATGCCAAATCCAAAGCAAAACCAATATGATATAAATCATAACTATACATGTAAATATCTAAAGGAAATGCATGCCAAATCCTTACAGTTGCTGTGCAATGCGCATAACACTGCACAGTGGCAGACGTCTCTTATAAGAAAGTAGCCATATACATATATATTCCTTGTTTTCATATGTACGTTCCGCCATTTGGAAACAATCTAGAAGGGTTCCTTGTTTTAAACGTTTCGTGTCATATCGGACACGTAGATAAATACGGAGACTATAGCTCGCTTTTTGGAAATCCCTTCGGTAACTATCAATGCATGCAAAATATATTCAGGTACTGTCCTCTGATCAGTCCTGCTCAGTACGACAACACATGGCAAATATCATAAAAACGTACTGCTCCATAAGAGTCAATCCCAAAAGGTATATAAGAATACCCTATGCGTCTGGTGCGTACGGAAATCAAAATCCATATATGTGCCATATATGTGCACAGAAACAACATCTAGGTGCAACGGGTGTGCATGAAGTATCTGTCATAGGCAACATGTGTGCCTGACAGCCAAATCAGGTGCATCTGACATGCACGAAGAATCCCGATTTAGTGCATCTGGTGTGCACCAAAATCGTATCTCAAAACACGCGCCCAACATGCACGAGAGTCCAAATTGGTGCATCCATTATGCACAAATAAAAGCTAAATCCTGCGCGCTCGACATGCATGAAATCATAAAATCCAATAGCAAGCGTCGAACATGCGCAAGTCCAAATCAAATGTACGGAGTGCAAGAATCAACATCAATAACAGAATCCAAAATCGCCATATCGGATGTCATCAAATCGAAGTCAGGTGCAACCGTAGTGCACAAAATATAAATCCAGTGCAACAAAGGCATGAAATATAAATCTGGTGCGATAAACGCAAGAAACATAAAACTGGTGCATCCCATGCACAAATACCCAGCAATAACTCAAATGCGAAAGCAGCAATACCAAGTGTACCCAGGTGTAAAGAAAATCATAAACGTGTGCAACTGCGTGCACAAAACACATATCAATGCATTACAAGCACATATAAGCTATACCGAGTGCAAAAATCAAATCGTGTGCGTAACATATGCACCACATCTAATCAACCGTATGAAATCCATGAACTCATAAACATGTGCAACCAGGCACAAACTGATATCAAGTGCGATAAACATGTACAAATCAAAAACCAATACCATGGTGTATAAAAACATATCTCAAGTACAATAACTATGCACAAAATGTAAATACTCAGTAGGTGCAACCATGGTGCACGAAATCAATATCAAGAAACTCATCATCAAAACTCAAATCCAAGCGATATAAGCGTGATACTCAGATTACAAATGCAAATCGCAACAAAGGACATCAAGGTACACCTCCTACAATATCGAGAAATAAATTGGTGCGCTTAGAAACTGGCAGAACAAGAACATCCGCTTGCCTCCTGCTCACGGTTTGGCATCCTCGGTCTCTGGGTCCTTATCTTCTCTGTGGATTGACCAATCTCGCAATCCATCGGCTCATCGGCCCTGTCAGGTATGCTAACGGGGACGATTCCGTTCTGGCACTTCTCTGGTCATCTCTCGGTCAATCATCACGACCACTCATAAAGCAGCACGTTGCTGGCGTCGGCCTCTGGCTCTCTGAATACACGTGACATCTCTGATCCTGGGTGCAAATCTCATTGCAGCCGTGTCCTGGAAGGAATCTTGCTCAAGGTCTCTTCCGATCTCGCCTATGCCGAACTGTACGGAGGCTGGTACTCTTATGTAATATTTTCTCGTTTTCTGGACATCTGCATGTGCCGCACACAATTCTTCGGAAATTGGCCGTATCCCAACGCCTCTATAAGCATATCAGGTCTCTGATCTCGACGGGGAGCAATAACAGCTCGTCAATGTCTCGCACGAACATCTTTTCCCGCTTGTCTGTATCATCATCCATTTTGACGTCGCGTCTCTATCTGTGCACTGCAATGTCCTCGGCTACGGTCCATCCGAAGTCTCTCACACGGCTCGAAACCACGAACTCGGTATCTTCATCACTCAGTAGAAGATATCTAGCCGAACACGTCCTCAGCGTGCGTATCGCATCTCTGATGTCAGCGGAGGGGAACGTCATCTCGTCGAAACCTCATACAACTCTTACTCCACTCTGTTCCAATGTCGGCCGATTCAGACTCGTCTCATCGTGGCTGCATGGACTACGCTCCAATAGCTATACTCGTACCTGGAGTCTCCCAAGCAGTGTGTCCCATCACATGATATCCGAATGATGTCGAACCATCCGATCGACTCGTCAGAACCTCATAATCCCCTAAGAGATCAACATCTTGGGTACGGTTTAATAGTATCGAGTACATGCCACAGTATCAGTGATCCAGCCGTAGAAGGGCAAACCCAAGCCTCACTATGGCGCTGTGGAACTGCCGCAAATCCTAAGGTTCAAAAGCTTTCACACGGTCATTATGTCGAGTTAGGGTTTCATTCTTCTAGAGGGTCCATAGAATTGCTTGCACGTCTTTCTGATTACTTTAAACTTGGAATATGGTTTCCTGACATTCGTTCGTCTCAATCGACTCTTAACGAATCTGCGTGAAGTCGCCTCTAGCTGGAATCAACCTATCTGATGACCTCGCATCGGGGTAAGCAAACGATCCGCATGTCCTAGTCATCTATCATCGGTGACTAGCGACTCACCATCATATCTCTAAGTATATGCTCAAGCTGCAGTAGCTCCAATCATCGGGGCGATATTCGTCATTCGCAGCAACAACTGGCTTATTCGTCTGTACGCTGAACAGTGCCTCAATTATCATGAATAAGCGATAAATCAATGGTCATCACATCCTGGCTGGCCTCTATCAGTGGCTCAATCCTCTGGTACCGATCGGTACGTCCAGGAAATCTCATAAAAGCGATCTGTCAAATGCTCATGGCGCAAAAACACAATAATACGAAGCCTCTATGCAATCATATGCCTCTGGAAACACACCCTGGTCAGTCCTCGTCCACGACGATCTCACGTTGACGCAACTCGAGCCGTAGCTCACTCTGCCCGTGTAATCGTGGCAGCAAAATCATAACCAGCATCGATGAGGATAGATCATAGGAATGAATATAATACTGTGCAAGGAAATGTACATCCTAAGGTTTCTTAAGCCGAGGGACGTGTCGTAAGTATGCCGCGGAACATACGTACGGTACGTCCCTCTACTCAAACTACCTACTCCATCAACCAAGGGTCATCCTACACGACGAAGGTTCGGGTATAATACCCCCTCGACTAAGTCTAAGTTCCGTAAGGTCAAGCCTAAGTTCCGTATATATAAAAACGCCCTAGGCTCCGCATAGTCAAACTCAGACTCGAACCAAGGTTAACCTAGTGCTCTGATACCAACTTTGTCACGACCCAAAATAGCTCGTGACTTGCCCTTGAACCATATGAAGTCTATAGGAGTTCATCTAATCCAAGTAAGCCAAAAAGCCCAGAAATCTAAAACCATCTTAAGGAGTAAATAAGAAATCTGGTGTTAAGAAGTAAAGAAAACATGTTTCGAAAGTCAAAGTTTTGAAATAACTAAGCCGAATATGCATTTTTAAAATGTGTACTCTTTCCTGAAAATTTCGGCAGAGTTTCCTTTGTAAATACTGGCCCCGAGTGGGGTACAACAAGAATAATATATATGCAGTGATAAAAGGCATCCCCAAGCGGGAGCTAGCTCTTCGTCAATCGACGATCACAACCACGCAAGCAACATAATATACAACGACGAAGGGCGAGCATCAAAACTCAGAAAGAAACTCAAAACAGCATGAAAACCGTAATACTACAACGCGTGACTCTAAGGTCGAAATAATACATAAATGATTTGCTAAGTCTGAAACAATATACAAGTTTTGGTTGATGGAATTTCTAGATACAATGAATAATACATCAACAATGGTGGTTCTGATACAAAAGAACCCACCTACCAAAGCAAGTCACCCATATGGAAGCAATATGCCAGAAATGCCGCTATGAAACCTGTACGGCAAAACCTGCAAGAACTGTGGCACAACGGGGATGAGTTGCCAACTCGTGAATAGAAATATCTACAAGCAAAGATCGAACGTATGACCCATCCGAGGTCAATACGATCAAATATATATAACCTCAATATGAATAAGTCTGAAGCATGCTAAAGTGGCAATGTAACCTCTATACATGAGTGTAGTGCCAAGTGCTCGTGCCAGTGCCTCAAGTAATAACATGTCATAAATATAAGGTATGATCAATGTAATCAAATCTGTATGTATGTGGATCCCGTCCACTCGTCACCCAATGACAATAACCATCATGTATGTAAATATCATAAAGCATATGCATGGAAATATGAGGATATAAACCATCAGTGTCCCTCGCGACACGTAAAAATCATGGAACCGGAGTGTCCAGCATCGACACTCAAAAACATCATGAAAGATGTGCCCAGCATCGGCACGTAAATCCTCATATATCGGGCTCCGTCAGTCCGGATCAGCCCACGGACTCCGTCTGCGGAATCGGCCCTCGGCCCCAGCAGTACGCCCATATCCATCTATCGACTCTGGTCAGTATCCTCCGGATAACCGCCAGGTCCAACCAATCACCGGTAGGTACTCGCCACCCTACTAGGCTCATCGTCTACTCCACGAAAAACATTTCTTGTCCCAGGGAACCATACCGGGTCCACCATGTACCCGCAATCGGCCTCATCCGCCTCCTCGAATCGGATTTCACATGTCGCTTTCAGCACCGAGAAAGCTCATGGTGGACGCACTGAAATATCATATCAAGGGTAACCGGGTTTTTTAAACAATTACATATTCTCTTTTGAAATACCCACGGTTCCCAAAACCAGAATATCATGGAAACAACATATCTCAATGCGTATAATGAGAAAGCAGGATGTATGCGACATGTAAAAGAAATGTAAGCATGTATGTCATGCAAGGGTCATATCCTGAATGCAACAGTACTACAGTGTAGTGATATGGCAGTTATCGATGATGAAGTGTGTGAGCCGGCGAGCAGTGTACGTAAAACATATGCATCATCGATAATGGTGCTGGTATCCTAGCAGCATGATTGTAATATATCAATAAACACAAGCAATGCAATGCAAATAGCATGAATATGCGGAATTGAATAATCATGCAACAGTGAAGAATCTACCTCAATAAATATATCATGCAGCTTTGCCATTTGAAATAAGACGAATCGGGGTTTTTGGTAAAATAAGGGCTACGGTGTTTTAAGAAAAGATGCTTCGTATGAAAATATCCGTAGAATCCCTTTTGCCTATCTTTAAAATATCCCCGATTCGTTGATTTTGAAATAGGTATGACTCATGTCTAGTCTAATGTCTACTAAGTAATCTACAGTCCCAACTAAGAAGCTAAACAGGAGGGGTATGGAAACCACCTAAATCTGAGTCGATATATACATATATACAATAGTCGGTGATCCCGCCTCAATAATATCACATATGATACAGTACATGTAGGGTTACTTGGCACTCTAAGAAGGTTCTACAATGCATCAACCATGCCCGTTTAAAATTTTAGCCGTGCCGAATAACCCTAAAGAAGATCTTTGCTAGATAATTAGGGTTTCACAAGCAAGTAAATTACATATACCACTAAGTGAATACGAAATACAACCTTTGTAGATAGGTCCTTCACTTCTAAAGCTCCTTGTTGTAGTCACTTCGCTGTGATCATGGTTCTCCCGGGCTCTTGCATGGCTTCACGAGGCGTAAGAAGCGTCCTTGCTTGAAGTCTTCGAGGCCGAAGATGATCTACGTCGAGAGAATATCAACTCAAGCTACTACTTCACTAACTAGAGAATTAGTGAAGCAAACACCCTATACTAAAGTGCTAGTCTAGTAGAGGATGGAGAAATAGGAAGTGGGTTCTCTTTAGAATTTTATTTCTCACAATCTTTCACTCTCTTTTTAAAACCCTAGCAAGCTTTTTCTTTTTGCTCAAAGAAGAAGAAGATGAACAAAAGAAAAGATGAGGATAATCATCAAGTGAGTGAGCTAACCATGGTTAGTGAGTATCATATACTAACTCATATAGAGACATTACCATGGCTAATCCTAAATGGTTAAGTTAATAAAAATCTAAAGTAAAACAAAGTTAGTGGACTTTGTCAAAGCATCTACAAGCTTCATGCTTGTGACAAAAGCTCCACTAATTTGTAATTACCTTATATATATAATTATTAACCACCATTTAAAATAGAATAGTGTATGTCTTGCACACCCATGTATGATGTATCATCAACCATGATACAAAAAGAAAACACATTTTAATATATATCACATATATATTAAAGTTATGCACATGTGAGAAAAATCCTTAAGTGAACAAATGTTAGTTAATGTAAATTAGTATATCTAATATACAATTATACACTAAATTATTAAGTCAACACTTGACTTAATAATCCGGTCATATCTGATATAACCGACTAACATCCAATGTATCGACTTATCGAATCAACACTTAATTCGATAACCAGGATATATCACATATAATCGACCAATACAAAAAGTCGCGAGAATAGAATACGGTATCATATACACGCATTATTCTCGGTCCCGCACATATCACATACGTGCTCCTATTTCGTTTTGCCTGAGCCAGTAAAACCTCTATGTAGGACTCTAAAGACTCGTCAATACGCCGGCAGTAGGTGATGATCACATCAAGCACCCACAAGCCGTCAGCGGTACTAGCTGGACGTAACGGCTACCCGGGTATTGAGCGATCAGAAGATCAGCAAGCAAGTCCGCTCCAACTCCTGTACAAGCCTGCCGGTAACACTTCCCGTACAGTCCGGTCTCCTCGTCTGATATGTCGCATATCAAGTCTAGGGGTGGTAAACGTCAGACCCCAATAACGGATAAGTCGTGCCGATGTGAGGCTCATAACGGGTCGAGAAACTACTGGTAATACTTACCAGTAAATCTCTAAATCAGCCCTGGCCAGGGACTTCCCTGTTATAGCCAATCGAGCACAGCGCAACATCAACCCCCAATACCGGGAGAGACGAAACCCCTCCTATCGCTCATTGCCTCTATGTGACTCGGGACTGTACTAAAAACCCACCGTTTTGCATGCCCTCTTGGACTTGGTAAGGTGGAAATCAAAGCACAGTGTGAATTACACAAGACTCTATGACGATCTCAGGTCTACAGACTATCCTGTATAAGTGTCACCAGAGAACTGCCATCTAACGTGAGGTTTAATACCATCTGGGAGTTCTCGGCGAGTCCTTCCAGTGTACCCAGTCTCCACTGAGCACCCGTATACCATCTCTGATGTCAAACACCAATGGATATGGGATCATCCATCGACCATCTCATAGGTCGAGAAGCGTATACGCTAGTCTACTCTGGTATATCGATGCCCTATCTCGATACACCTACGACTAGGAACATTAAAGGATGTACTTATGGACTACTCTGTCCCCACTAGTATGATCTGCATCATAGTTCAGGTAGTCAAGTACACATCCTAAGGGCTTTACCAACATATAACCATAAGACAGTATCAAGAGACAAGTATACATGTTAAGATAAAGAGCAACCAGATAGCATACTATCATATCGAGCAAGAAAGTCCTCTCTATATATGTCCAAGCATCCAATATAATATACATCATATGTACAATACTGGTCTCTAGGGCATACATACAACTAACAATCTCCCACTTGCACTAGGGCCAGCTGCTGTAGTATCGCATACCTAGAATCCCAAAGAGTCTCTCATACTGTATCTAGGGAATGGCCTTCGTGAGTGGATCCGCAGTGTTGTTCTTCATGTCAACCCTCCTGACCTCGATCTCCCGGCGATCAACTATCTCCCGGATCAGGTGATACCGCCTCAGAATATGCCTGGATCGCTGATGGGACCAGGGTTCCTTGGCCAAAGCCACCGCTCCATTTTTATCACAATACAAAGGTATTGGATGCTCAATGGATGGAACCACTCCAAGTTCAGTAATGAACTTCTTGATCCAGACAGCCTCTTTGGCAGCATCGTTGGCAGCGATGTATTCAGCCTCCATCGTCGAGTCTGCCACGGTTTCCTGCTTGGAACTCTTCCAGCTAACCGCCCCTCCGTAAAGGGTAAAGACAAATCCCGAGTGCGACTTAGAGTCGTCCTTATCACTCTGGAAGCTCGAATCGGTAAAGGACTCCACTTGGAGTTCTCCGTTACCATACACCAAGAGCATCTCTTTAGTCCTTCGCAAGTACTTGAGAATGCTCTTCACAGCTGTCCAGTGACTCTCTCCAGGATCAGCTTGATACCTACTCACTACACTTAGTGAGTATGCTACATCGGGTCTGGTACATAGCATCGCGTACATGATAGAGCCTACAGCCGAAGTATAGGGTATCTCTTGCATGCGAGCTCTCTCCAAATCAGTCTTGGGAGACATCTCTTTGGAGAGAGTGAGTCCAGAGATCGTGGGTAAGTTCCCACGCTTGGATTCTTCCATACTAAACCTCTTTAGTATGGTGTCAATGTACCTGGATTGGGACAATCCCAATATCCTTTTAGATCTATCTCTATAGATCATAATTCCCAGTTTGCAGGAGGCATCACCTAGATCTTTCATTGAGAATCTTTGTGATATGAAGAGCTTGACCGATTGCAGCATAGGAATGTCATTTCCTATCAAGAGTATATCATCCACGTACAATACGAGGAAGACAACCTTACTCTCTGCCACCTTCTTGTAGATACAAGGTTCATCTACGTTTTTGACGAAATCAAACTCTTTGATAACGACGTCAAAGCAGATGTTCCAACTCCGCGATACTTGCTTTAATCCATAAATGGATTTAAACAGCTTGCACACCTTCTCGCTGCTCCCACTATCTACGAAGCCCTCTGGCTGAGTCATGTACACGCACTCTTCTAAATTACCGTTTAGAAATGTGGTCTTAACATCCATTTGCCAGATTTTGTAGTCATGATATGCAGCGATGGCAAGTATGATCCAGATGGATTTAAGCATAGCCACTGGAGAAAAGGTTTCGTCATAGTCCACACCTAGCCTTTGACGAAAACCCTTTGCAACAAGTCTAGCTTTGAAAGTCTCCACTTTCCCATCTACACCAAGTTTTTTCTTGAAGATCCACTTGCTCCCAATGGGTTTTACTCCTTCAGGAGCAACTTCCAAAGTCCATACTTTGTTGGTGTACATGGATTCCATCTCGGACCGCATTGCATCCAGCCATTTCACTGAGTCTCCACTCGTGATGGCCTGCTCGAAACTAGTTGGGTCATCATCCTCCATGATGCAATCCTCGCTCCCACCATCCATGAGAAAACCCTAGTATCTCTCAGGTGGGTGAAGAACCCTACTAGATCGGCGGAGGGGCTGGGGTTCATCGGGAACTACCGAATCCTTTGGTTCCACCAGATCTTCTGTTGCAGCTTTTGTAGCTGGAACCTCTTCCAGTTCTACCTCATGACCACTAATCTCTTTTGCAAGAAATTCCTTTTCTAAAAAGGTGGCATGCCGAGAAACAAACACCCTTTGTTCCTCAGTGTGGTAGAAGATATACCTTTGTGAATTCTTGGGATATCCTACAAATTTGCATAGAACAGACCGTGCCTCGAGTTTTTCCGGATTTTGTCGTTTGACATAGGCTGGACAACCCTATATCTTTACATAGTTAAGACATGGTCTCTTCCATTTCCATATCTCATATGGAGTGGTAGGCACAGATTTGGTGGGGGCCATATTCAATAGATGTATGGCTGTCTCTAGCGCATACCCCCAGAAGGAAATAGGTAACTCAGCTGTGCTCATCATAGAGCGCACCATATCTAATAGGGTGCGGTTCCTCCGTTCTGATACACCGTTGTGCTGTGGTGTATATGGAGGAGTCAGCTGAGAGAGAATCCCATTCTCTTTTAGGAAGTCCAGGAATTCATTGCTCAAGTATTCACCTCCTCGATCAGATCGAAGGATTTTAATACTTTTCCCGGTTTGGTTCTCTACTTCTTGTTTATATTCTCTAAATTTCTCAAAAGCTTCAGACTTGTGTTTTACCAAGAACACATGTCCGTATCTTGAGAGATCGTCAGTGAATGTAATGAAGTACGAAGAACCATCCCTGGCATGTGTAGACATGGGACCGCATACATCGCTATGTATCAGTCCTAAGAGTTCAGAAACTCTTTCTCCGTGTCCGGTAAATGGAGTTTTGGTCATCTTGCCTTTGAGACATGACTGGCAAGCGTCATAAGATGAAAATTCGAACGGTTTCAAGTATCCATCCTTATGCAACTTAGCTAGCCGTGTCGCATTTATATGACCGAGTCTACAATGCCATAAGAAGGATTCGTTCAGTCCTGAACTCTTCCTCTTGTGTGTGTTTGTTATGCTCAGAACTGTTGATTGATTTAGAACATAAATGCCATTGCACAACGTGCCTGATCCAACCAACTTTTGGTTCAGGAAAATGTTCATAACATTATCCTGTAATACAAAATTATATCCTTCTTTACTCAACAAAGAAACCGATATAATGTTGCATATCAGGTTCGGCATGTAATAGCATTCATTCAGAATCAATGTATTACCAGTTGGTAATACAAGGTGATATTCCCCGACGGTTTTAGCTGCAACAATTGCACCATTTCCAACCCTTATGTCTTTATCACCTTCTTCAAGTTCTCTACCTTTCCTAAGCCCATGTAACTGATTACATATATGGGATCCTGACCCGGTATCTAATACCCAGGATGTAGAGCAAATGGAGAAATGGTTCTCTGTAATGAACACACCCGAAGAAAATGCATCAACATGTACTTTCTTCATTCGGGTGGCATGGGAATCCTGGTATTCCCCTATATCCTGTTCAATCCTATAACTCTTATAAGAAAGAACGGAACCAACGTTCCCCAGCACAGTATAACATGCGGGTTCAGTCAATACATCCATATTATTATCTTTATTAAGGCATGATATGGTCGCTACCTGGAGAGAGAGAGAAGAAAACACTTAAGCGTATGCTCTTGCAAGATCAGATTGGTTATTATTTTATCTAATCAGGATGGCTCCCACTATTTTTATCAAATCTTCCTTCAAACCCTAAAAGGAAAGACTAGCCTGGATTAATTACACCCTACAATTTCGCCAATCTTTCAGCCAGGCCAGTATTGGTACTTTGAGGGAGGTTCCCCGTGCTTTCGCACGGACCTAATTAAAGTAAACCGCGTTTTCCCAGAGGCGTAACCCCGTTGACACCTTTCTAGACACCTACTTGATCGGCTAATTGTCCTGTGTAAAACTCTCCCAAGAGTAACAATTACTCGCAGTGGGTATCGGGATCCAACTATCTCATAGAAGGTATGTAATCTCATTGCAAATTTCAACACTTGAAATTCCCGATAATATTTTTCCCCTAACGTGCTATGACCTTGACGAAAGCCAACAAACCATAGCCCGCTAGTCAAGTTCAACCCGTACATTTCTTGACTGAATTAAACCCATCCGCACGACCCTTGACGAAAGCCAACAAAGCCGTACGACTACCCTAATCCAATCGCATCATATGCTACAGATAAGCAGCATATAGCTACCGCACACTACACCTTGACGAAAGCCAACAAATGCAGCATGAATACTATATACAACTTATCTGAAATGACGGAGGGCTACGACAGGTTTTTCTGAAAACCTATTGCGTAATGAACTTGATATCGTTGTAGAATCAAGTGAATTTTGAAAAGTAGTGTTTTTTGAGGCTTTCATTAGTTTTGCTAAAGAGGTCACTCCCGGTGAAGGGATCTCGGCTCTTTCCTCATCAAATAAGGTGCAGGACATATCATATATATCACTATGCAAAGCAAAACTCTAAAAGCAATCAAAAGACAAACCGAGAGTTGTAGCATCTGCCAGTTTTGCTAAAGAGGTCACTCCCGGTGAAGGGATCTCGGCTCTTTCCTCATCGAATAAGGTGCAGGATATATCATATATATCGCTATGCAAAGCAAAAACTGTAGCTACCTTTTTTTTTTTGAAAATTTGATTCTACAACATCTTTTAGGTTTCTTTTATTTCATTAATCATATTAATGAAGTCCCATCATTTAAGTCACCTAAACATCACAGATAAATACGAAGTACACTTATGCCATCCGCATTCGCCTCGATGTCCCCTCGTGCACCGTTAGGTTAGGTAACTAACGGCAGAGCGAAGCAGGGCTAGCGCGGGTGTAAAACATAAGTAACGTCTATATAATATATCATATATACTATATACAGTATTTATCACAACATATCAAATGATCACATCACATATATCGCAGCAGAAGAAACATATGAAACATTGGATATACTAGGACGTCCGTGTTTTATTTTGAGCCTCTATAAAACACGGATTCCACGGTTGCGATGAATAGCCAAATCCATACCCCTAACCCCTACGAGAGCGGCAAGCAACCCTTCCAATTCTAGAGTTAGGAGACCCGGACTCGACTCCTCAAGTTGGTCTCCCACTGGACTCTAGAACCCGGTTACTTGTGCTCTCCTCCTTGGGCCTATCCTAGTGCGGAAAAGTAAATAATATACAAATGGTGACATCAACCTCATCCCGGAAGTGCCCCAATAAAAGAATATTACATACTTTTAATTTTACATGAATGAAAATAAAAACCCTCATCTCACATAAAACCCCCGGCTATTCAAAACGCGACGATCCAATATAACATATCCAGCAACACATAACATCACATGTCATCAACGTAAGTAAATATGCGCATCCCAATTGTCGTTGACATATAGCAACGAAACCGGCGATATCACATATTACACTTACGGTCGCAGAAAAGAAAGTGTAAAACTACAACATTTGGAATCCACAATCTCTTTAGACATCGTAAATCCGAAATATCACATATTTTGCATTTCATGCCTAACTATATGAATTCCACATATTGTATCACATTCCAGATAAATAGACAGTATTACACTTTCCGATCGAATAATCAAATACCCAAGATTTCCTTAATAGCTCAACACTTGAGCGGAGTTCAAAAATTCCAGAATATGTCACAGTAGCAACGGTCCAGCCGTAGAAGGGTCAAGCCAACGCCTCACATGTGGCACGCCGTACTGCCCCAAACCCTAGAGGCAGTTCAAGACGGTCACATAATCGAGTTAAGGTTTGTGTTCTTCTAGAGGGTCCATCGCGTTACATGCACGTTTTTCCGAAAGATTTAAACTCAAGAAAAATTCAACACTTGAAAGTTTTTCGTGCCGGGAAAAATAGAGTTAATGATATCCGTTCGAACATTTTAATACTTTCTAAATTATCCGGAAAACAATAACGAATTTAAATTTTCCGATCGAATCAACGATTACAAAATAAACCCCAGGACACTCAGCACTTGAGTCAGATAAAAAAATACCCATAAAATATAAGGAATAGCTACAGAAATTACTGCACAAAATTATGTCCACAGTTCACTTTTACTACCGCGGAACGGCCGCCTAAAGTGGGGTGGGACCGCGGTTCCGCGGCGGCTGTACGGAATTAGGGGCTCGAATTTTGTGGTAATTCTTAGAATTCCCTGCTGATTTTTTTAGTTATTTTTAATACAGAAAAATCACAGTTTTTAAAAAATGACCAGAGAGGGGTTGATTTTGAGGTTTCGGGGTTCGTTGAGAGTTTTAACTTCGTATACACGTATCCTAATGCTATATTTAGGCTCTGATACCACTGTAGGGTTACTAGGCACTCTAAGAAGGTTCTACAAAGCATCAACCATACCCGTTTAAAATTTTAGCCGTGCCGAATAACCCTAAACAAGATCTTTGCTAGATAATTAGGGTTTCACAAGTAAGTAAATTACATATACCACTAAGTGAATACGAAATACAACCTTTGTAGATCGGTCCTTCACTTCTAAAGCTCCTTGTTGTAGTCCCTTCGCTGCAATCATGGTTCTCCCGGGCTCTTGCATGGCTTCACGAGGCGTAAGAAGCGTCCTAGCTTGAAGTCTTCGAGGCCGAAGATGATCTACGTCGAGGGAATATCAACTCAAGCGACTACTTCACTAACTAGAGAATTAGTGAAGCAAACATCCTATACTAAAGTGCTAGTCTAGTAGAGGATGGAGAAATAGGAAGTGGGTTCTCTTTAGAATTTTATTTCTCATAATCTTTCACTCTCTTTTTAAAACCCTAGCAAGCTTTTTTCTTTTTGTTCAAAGAAGAAGAAAATGAACAAAAGAAAAGATGAGGATAATCATCAAGTGAGTGAGCTAACCAGGGTGAGTGAGTATCATATACTAACTCATGTAGAGACATTAACATGGCTAATCCTAAATGGTTAGGTTAATAAAAATCTAAAGTAAAACAAAGTTAGTGGACTTTGTCAAAGCATCCACAAGCTTCTACAAGATTCATGCTTGTGACAAAAACTCGACTAATTTGTAATTACCTTATATAATTATTAACCACCATTTAAAATAGAATGGTGTATGTCTTGCACACCCATGTATGATGTATCATCAACCATGATACAAAAAGAAAACACATTTTAATGTATATCACATATATATTAAAGTTGTGCACATGTGAGAAAAATCCTTAAGTGAACAAATGTTAGTTAATGTAAATTAGTATATCTAATATACAATTATACACTAAATTATTAAATCAACACTTGACTTAATAATCCGGTCATATCTGATATAACCGACTAACATCCAATGTATCGACTTATCGAATCAACACTTGATTCGATATCCCGGCTATATCACATATAACCGACCGATACAAAAAGTCGCGAGAATAGAATACGGTATCATATACAAGCATTATTCTCAGTCCCGCACATATCACATACGCGCTCCTGTTTCGTTTTTCCTGAGCCAGTAAAACCTCTATGTAGGACTCTAAAGACTCGTCAATACGCCGGCAGTAGGTGATGATCACATCAAGCACCCACAAGCCATCAGCGGTACTAGCTGGACGTAACGGCTACCCGGGTATTGAGCGATCAGAAGATCAGCAAGCAAGCCCGCTCCAACTCCTGTACAATCCTGCCGGTAACATTTCCCGTACAGTCTGGTCTCCTCGTCTGATATGTCGCATATCAAGTCTAGGGGTTGTAAACGTCAGACCCCAATAACCTATAAGTCGTGCCGATGTGAGGCTCATAACGGTTCGAGAAACTATTGGTAATACTTACCAGTAAATCTCTAAATCAGCCCTGGCCAGGGACTTCCCTGTTATGGCCATTCGAGCACAGCGCAACATCAACCCCCAATACCGGGAGAGACGAAACCCCTCCTATCGCTCATTGCCTCCATGTGACTCGGGACTGTACCCAAAAACCACCGTTTTGCACGCCCTCTTGGACGTGGTAAGGTGGAAATCAAAGCATAGTGGGAATTACACAAGACTCTATGACGATGTCGGGTCTACAGACTAACCTATACAAGTGTCACCAGAGAACTACCATCTGACGTGAGGTATAATACCATCGGGAGTTCTCGGCGAGTCCTTCTAGTGTACCCAGTCTCCACTGAGCACCCGTATACCATCTCTGATGTCAAACACCAATGGATATGGGATCATCCATCGCCCATCTCATGGGTCGAGAAGTGTATACGCTAGTCTACTCAGGTATATCGATGCCCTGTCTCGATACACCTACGACTAGGAACATTAAAGGATGTACTTATGGACTACTCTGTCCCCACTAGTATGATCTGCATCATAATCCAGGTAGTCAAGTACACATCCTAAGGGCTTTAGCAACATGTAACCATAAGACAGTATCAAGAGACAAGTATACATGTTAAGATAAAGAGCAACCAGATAGCATTCTATCATATCGAGCAAGAAAGTCCTCTCTATATATGTCCAAGCATCCAATATAATATACATCTTCTGTACAATACTGGCCTCTAGGGCATACATACAACTAACAGTACATCATATAACATCCTCGAGTAGAGTGCGGATCTATCATCAATATAAAGCTCGTACAGTAAATCGTCGTGCGGCATCCTAATAGCTGGGTACGGGTCAATATCACATTCATCTCATCAATTATCAGGTATCCTTATCACCACATCACATGATCAGGGGTACTGACCTAAGTCTAGTACAATCGACACCATCTATGTATGCATGCACGTGTATGAAACACTTTGTCAAAGGACCTGCTAAATCATCATGTCGTATCTCAATACGAACCATGTCATATCGCCGATCTCACGGCCTCAATTCAAAGCTCATCGACTCATCTCAATCCCACGTATCATCCTCAAATCCAGTATATAAACACATAGTCCCATACCCATGTGTAGATATACACACTTCCATGTGCGCACAGGTAAAAGAAAGAATGTATGCAAGTATAGGTGTGCGTGTATGTGTGGGTGCAACCACTAATTTAGGATTTCGCACTATACTAAACCAAACATCCTTATCATCAATAATGCATTTTTACCATCAATAATCTTAAACCATATAATAAATATATGTGTGTATACGTATTTGTATACATCACCACGGACTGCGGGGGTGCTATACGCCATCCACCCGACTTCCCTCGTAAATATAATTTACTCACCTTGCTTCTCGTGTGCCGATGCCGATGTCGCCATCTTCATCTTATTCACCTCAACATCACGTAGGGTACCTACAAGTATATCACAACGCTAAAGCACATGAAAATCACATCGGAAAACCAAAACAGCACACGCTACTCGCATAGGTAAAAACCTATCGTTTCGCATGCAAACACAATCAATATCCACTCGTCGTTGACGTTCAAACACCACCCGACAGAAACGAATCACCAAATACTAAAATCCATGCTGAAACAAGTCGTAAATCATGCTCCAACACAAGAAAATCATCCCAGATTTTACCCTAGGTGGAATCAGACAAAATTGCACATGCCATGGGTTAAGTTTACTGGGGATAGACCTACTAAGCAAGCACGAACCAAACTGGACTGGGTCTGGCAGCAAATTGCGGCCATAGGGGATAAATTGGCGGCCAGAAAGTGGAACCAGGGGCTGGGGTCTTGGGTGGTGGTTCCTAGGTGCCTGCACATCTCACTGTCCAATCAATTTTATTTTTAAGTGACTCGGGTGAAAGAAGATTCCCAAATACAACCCTAGATTTACAGTTTTTCCCCGATATCGTCTCATAATTCCATATTCTGGGTTCTTGTTCCAGGTATTGTCCAATACATCATCACAACAGGGGTTGTAAGGTCACCACAAGCCTCAATTTCACTTTAGATTTCAGATCCAACCCTAAACCCTAACTTGAATTTCCAAAGTCCATCGAAACTACACCATATCGATATGAACAAGCATAGATACACAAGAAATGGAAATACTCCTCTATGGGTGCAGCATTTACCTCCATTGGCAACTCAAGAAAATTCTTGAGTTGCTCAAAGTCCTCAAGATCCACTTTTTTCTAGGTCCAATGCGATCCTCTCGAGCTTGTGAGCAAGTTTTGTGAAGTGGAAATGGGGTTTTAGGTTTGATTTCATGGTGTTGTGGGGGATTTGAAGAGGAGGGAGAAGAGAAGAGCAGGAACAGCAGCAGCTCTCTCTCTCTTGGAGGGGAGAGAAAAGGAGAAGAGAAATGATGGGGGTGGGTTCAAACAAAAGGGTTGACCTATACATTCTCTCTCTTCATCATACCATCACTTTTTCCTTTTCTTTTCCTTTCTTTATTTTCTTTTCTTCACTAAATCCCTTCTCACTTGAATAGTAAACCCAAAAGAAAAACCATGGTAGAAATGCACAAGGGTAGAGAAAAAGATATGTGCATGTTTTGCACAAAATTGCTAAAAACCGATTAGCGATTTTTAATCGCGATTAGCACTACATTAGCACATAAATGATCACAAAAACTTAAAAATGACAAAATTCCAATAAATACCCCATTTTAGAATTTTCCATAATTTTTCCATAATTTTTCCCATTTATCGGTATTTAATTATACCGGAATATTAAAATATTCAATAAAATAATATTAAATTATAAAAATTCCCAAATATAATATTTTATTATTTTGAAATGGTACACTTGTCACAGAGGTTCTCCATGAAGGACCTGGGCGATGCCAACTATATTCTGAGGATCCAGATCTATCGTGATAGATCTAAGAGGATGTTGGGACTTTCGCAGTCCAGTATATCGACACCATACTGAAACAATTCAGTATGGAAGATTCAAAGCGCGGTAATCTACCGGCTTGTCACGGAATCACCCTCTCCAAAGAGATGTCTCCCAAGACTGATTTGAAAAGGGCTCGCATGTCATCTATACCCTGCGCATCTGCGGTAGGCTCTATAATGTATGCGATGTTGTATACCAGACCAGATGTAGCATACGCATTGAGCGTTGTAAGCCGGTATCAGTCGGACCCAGGGGATAAACACTGGATAGCAGTAAAGAACATTCTCAAGTACCTGAGAAGGACTAAGGAGATGTTCTTGGTGTATGGCGGAAAAGACCTCCAGATCGAGGCCTTTGCTGACTCCAGCTTCCAGAGTGACAAGGATGACTCCAAGTCCATGTCGGGTTATGTCTTTACCCTCAATGGAGGGACGGTTTGCTGGAAGAGCTCCAAGCAGGAAACCGTTGCTGACTCAACTATGGAAGCGGAGTACATAGCTGCTTGCGATGCCGCAAAGGAAGCTGTCTGGATGAAGAAGTTTCTCACGGAGCTTCAGGTGGTTCCTACCATTGTTGATCCAATACCGCTGTATTGTGACAACAACGGCGCTATAGCTTTAGCGAAGGAACCCAGGTCCCATCAGAAGTCCAGGCATATTTTGAGGCGGTACCACCTGGTCAGGGAGATCGTAGATCGCCGGGAGATCGAGGTGAAGAGAGTAAATTCGGAGAATAACACTGCAGATCCATTCATGAAGGCCATACCCCAGACTAAGTTCGAGCGGCTGATCGAGATGATAGGTCTTCGATACGCTAGTACATGGCCTTAGTGCAAGTGGGAGATTGTTAGTGTATATGCCCTAGAGGCCATTACTGTATCATACTAGTTTGTATATTACTTGATGGAAGCTTGGGATATTCACAGCTGTATAGACAATCTTGCTCGAAATGGTAGTATGCTACTTGGTTTGTTTCTACTTTAATGTGTGCATGTGTTTCTTTTAGCATATCGCCTATACACATTAGTGGAGCCCTTAGGATCTTTGCTTGATTACCAGCGTTGTGATGGCAGTCACACTAGTGAGGGCTGGGCAATCTACAAACACATCCTTATACAGGTCCCTAGTCGTTGGATTATCGAGACGGGGCATCGCTACTCTGGAGTAGACTAGCGTATGCGCTTCTCATCCTAGCAGGGGAGATGGTCTGTCCCACATCCATTAGTACGTCGTACTTGAGATAGTATGCGGGTGCTCGTTAGGTTACAATTACACTAGACAGGACTCGTCGGGAACTGTTGGTTGGTACTATACCTATCGTCAGTTATCAGTTCCCAGGTGATATGAGTACAGCTTAGTCCGCTGACTTGACACCATCACTTTGCCTCGAGTGTGTTCCCACTGTTCTTTGATTAGTACCCTACTATGGCTCAAAGGAGTCGTGCAAACAGGTAGTAGTTGGGTGCAGTCCCAAAGCACTTGGAGGCAGTGACGGTTAGACAGGATTCGTCTCTCCCGGTATTAGGGGTTGATATCGCGCTGTGTCTAGGAAAGCCATTACATAAAGTCCCTGGCCAGGGCAAGCGAGATATACTGGTAGGTTTTCCAGTGTTATCTCAGGGTGTTCTGGGCTACACTCCGACACGACTTGTACCGCTATTAGGGGACTGACGTTTACCACCCCTAGGCCCGCCATGCGATATTCTCAGACAAACACACCGGACTGTACGGAGATTTTCACATTCAGGCTCATTAGGAGTTCGGATGGGTTTACCTCATCGGCCTTCTTATCGACATCTACCTGGGGACCGTTACGTACAGCTAGTGCCGCTTGCGGTCTGTGGTTAAACCCACTTCCAGCGTGGTGTCGAGTCTTTAGAGTCCCACACGGAGAGTTTCCCTGCACTGAGCAAAAGGTGTAGAGGCCGTATGGTTTTACGGCAAGGCTACGATCACTTACGTACACTTATGCGCATATGCTGTTCGGGCAGACAATACTAGTGGGCTTTGGTTTAAGCCGGATCCTAGTATTGTATGGATGGATTAGTTTTTTCTTCTGTGCATTCGCATTCCACGGAATGCGGATGCGGGTGTGTATGCACAGTTATGAGGAGCGAAGAAGAAGGAGGTGCCTCATTAGGGTTTTGACAGTTGGTTCGGTCAAAACCATTATGAGGCGGGGACATTATTTACTAATCTTTTTAATGATAATTATGTTATGGCTAATTGCTTTGACCATTTGACCATACTTGACTTTGTTGACCATTTGACCAAAGTTGACTAGGATCTTTTATATGAGATCTAGAGTCTTCTTTTGGTTTTTATTTTATTTTGTGATGAAAATGGTCAAATCAAGGTAGCCATCAACTTTATCATGAAAAGATTAGTAATGATAATGTCTATGGTTCATTATTATTCATGCTTCATATTATTCTTGGTTCATAATTCTATTCTCATTCTCTCTCATGAAATGAGAAGCTCCATGGTTGCTCCTTCATCTTCCTCCTCTTGATTTTTCCTTTGATCTCATGTGTTGAGAAAATAAGTAAGTAAATTGACAAGCACATCCATCTTCTTCTTCTACACAACCTAGGACATCAAGCTTAGCAACCTTGTTTCCCTAGTTACCTCGGTTTGAGGTGGAGCTCGGAACACAAACTCTCGGGTGGATCGTCTTCGACTCTAGGAGGCCGCGGAGGTGATCAAGATCCGGATCGATCCTCGAAGCTTGGATAGATGAGGAGGACAACGGAGAGAAGATCCGAAGGACCGGTTTCGTGAGGTATAATCTCTATGACATAGTAGATAGAACCTCATGTAGTTTGCTAGGTTTTTGTTTAGCAAAAATCCACTTTTTAGTCCATATTGCCTTGTGTCAAAAAATCGTTTTTTACCGTTTCCGCCTCCCCGTAAGAACCGGGGTGAGCAACGTGGACTTACAATAGTTTTGATGTATTTCATGTTGGTTTTCGTATTGGACTTTGACATTGCATTTTCACCATAACTCCGATGATTGCGTTATGCCTGACAGAGTTTTGATTTTGAGATATGTACTTGTTTTTCTTTATGCGCATGCATTACGCTTAAATGTGTTTTATGTATTGATGATTTCGGAGCCCCGATAATTTGAGTGTTTTGCTAAATGTTTTAGTATTTGGGGGGGAGTTTTAATTTATATTCGGGGACCGAATTTCTTTATAGAGGGAAGATTGTAACGTTTTAAAAATAAATAAATAAATAAATAAAATCCTTTAGGTGAATTTTCTGATAATCGGTAAAATAAAGCGTATTTTCCGAAAAACTCAACTACGGTTATTTTTTAATATAAATTTAAATAGGCCTATTTTAACTATGTAATTGCTAGTATTTGGTATTTATTTAGTCACTTATAAATTATTAGTTTACCTAAATATTTTTCCTTAAGTAATTATTTTTTTATATTAACATAAGCTTTTAATTATAGATTAAATGGGTGCAAATTACAAATTTGAATCGGTTAATTTTACAAAAGTGAACCATGAAAATTTAAAATAAGTGTGTTTCATGCAAAATTTGTAAGTCTGCGGGGGCGCCCCGGCCGTCGATCCGACGCCGGAAACGCGGAAACAAAAACTTTGCAAACTAGCAAACCGGCACCACCGCGCACTTTTCACCCGGATCGTAACCATTAACCTATACTAGCTAACTAGAGATGGGGTGAGAGATATACCGAGCGATCCGTGTCCTTCGGTCTTCTCGTCGTCATCCCAATCTCCCGCGGAATCACCAGTCGTCGTCTTCTCGTCGGAAAGGGCACCACGTAGCCGAATACTTTTACGGGCTCCCGCCTCTGGACCGAGGCAACTCGGGCGCGAAGTTGGCTAGCCGACGCGTCTAAGGGTACTGTAAGCTAAGTGTAGTAGCATTGTCTCTAGGGGTTGTGAAGTTGCCTTGATGGAGGAATCAAAGAATGAACTATGGAGAGATGTGTGGAATCATTTTTCTAGCAAAGGAAAAATGAAATGAGATGAAGATATCACTCTACAAAAATGAATCCCCTTCCCCTTCTCTCAAGTGGCCGGCCACACATAAGAATGGGGTGGGTTTCAACAAGGGAGGTGAGTGTAGGAGATCAAGGAGGTGACCACATCAAAAGCAAGTTTCACATCCCTTTCTAATCTCAAAAAGCAAAAGGATAAGAAAGAAAAAGGATCTCATGATACTTGTCAAATCATGAAGCCATCATAATCAATCCATATGCAAGAAACCCCCTCCATAAATGTTATTTGCAAACTTGCAAATAACCCCCTCCATCGAAAAGTCCGGCCGTGAAGGAACAAAGGAAAACCGGCCAGAACGGAATGCAAACTGGAAACCTCCAAAAACTGATCCCGTAATAAATTACAGGAAAACCCCGCTACTGCATATACATGCCCGCATTCGTATTCCCACTGAATATAAATGCAATGAGACAAAATCTACACTGTCTAATACTAGGATCCGGCTTAAGCCAAAGACGGCTAGTAAAATCCGTCCGATCACGATCCGTGCAATACCGCACGTATCTGATCGAACCCTGCCATATCTCCATACGGCCTCTACAGTGTTTCGCCCGAAACTTGAGTAACTGTCTGTGTGGTGGACTCTAAAGACTCGTCAATACTATGGCTGTGGATTTAACCACTAACACGTCAGAGGTATTAGCCATACGTGACGGGCTACCAGCTATTGACCAAAAGGGACCTCGATGAGCGAACTCATCCTGACACCCTACTGAGCCTGTCAGTGACAATATCCGTACAGTCCGGTCCGTTCGTCTATGAGTATCGCATGGCGAGCCTAGGGGGTTGGTAAAAGTCAGACCCCCAAAAGCGGTACAATTCGTGTGGGTGCGTAGCCCAGAACACCCTGAGATACTACTGGAATACCTACCAGTAACTCTCCTGCCTCGGCCGAGGGCTTTGTGTAATGGCTCTCCTAGACACAGCGCGACCTCACCCCCAATACCGGGAGAGACGAACCCCTGCAGATCCGCTCACTGCCTCCATGTGGCTCGGGACTGTACCCAACTAAAACCTGTTTGCACGACTGCTTTGAGCCGTGGTAGGGTAGTAATCAAAGCACAGTGGGAACTCACACGAGACAAATGACGATCTCAGGTCGATGAACTAACCTGTACACATGTCACCAGGGAACTGCCATCTGACGTCTAGTATAATCCCAACTAGTAGGTTCCCGGCGAGTCCTGTCCGGTGTACTCATAACCCAATGAGCACCTGTATACATCTTAGGTGAACCAACTGACACCAGTGGCTTATGAGACCGGCCACCGCCCCTCGTCGGGGTCTCGACTGTATACACTAGTCTACTAATGGAGTATCGATGCCCTGTCTCAAAACTCCCACGACTAGGCTCCTTTTAAGGATGTGCTTATAGACCCCAGCTCCCACGTATATGATCGCCCTCATACTGCTGGTAGTCAAGCAAGAATCCTAGGGGCTCTATCAACGTGTAATAGCGACTCGTAAGGTCACCTAAAGCAGTACACGATAATAAAGATAAACCAGATAGCATACTATCATCTTAAGTAAGACTGTCCTACCGGGATAGGTCCTCCCTCAATCATTGCAATCACGTACCTGTGATCCAATAATTGATTCTGAGGGCACTATCTCCAACAATCTCCCACTTGCACTCAAGGCTAATTATTACGATGTCGTATACTCACAGCCCGTGTGATACCGAACACCCAACTCCTCTACTAGTCAGTCTCACAAAGCTCGTTCGCGAAACTATTGCGTTCGAGGAATAGCCTCAGTGAGTGGATCCGCTGTGATGTTTCTTTTTATGTCTCCCTATATCTCAAGTTCGCGGAGAAACCCATCTCCCGAAATGAGCAATACCTGTCTTAGAATATGTCTGGATGTCTGATGGGACCTAGCTCATAAATGAACTCCAAATCCAAACTTCTTAGACTATATCGTCAACTGAACTTAATCAGTATCCTGCGCCATGCCTCCCTCAGTATCCCCTTGGACCACCTGTCTAAAATACTGCCCCTTGTCAGAGGGAAAATCATGACTCTGACGACCACCCTGTCGTCCATGTCACCTTGGAAGCCTGAAATGATAACCGTCTCCTAAAGGAAGCTGCCGTTATCAAATCCTTAGAACATGCCCTCATGTTCTAAAGGTGCTTCCGATCGTTTCTCCAGAATTGGATTAATATCAACTTATTTCATCTACTGCAAGAACAACATCTGGTGTGATACTTGACATCTCATGATTGACTCAATTGCCTAAGCAAGTGATCTGCCAATCATGCGTATCCCTCTCCCTTTTAGTCTGTAAGACACCTTTAGAGAGGATGACTCCATCACCTGCAAGTACACTACCGTGCCAGGAGTCGTCCATTCTAAATACTCATAGAATGCTGTCAAAGTACCCAGATTGGGAAACCACCCAAATCTAGATCTAAAACTATAGATCCAGTAACCAGAATGTCTGATATAATATCCAAGTCCTATGTGGAGAAACCACTGTGTGACAACCAAAGTATAACCGATCGTAGTATAGGAATATCACTTCCTACTCTGTGTATGTCATCCAAATACCAGGACATCACACCCTACTACCTTCTTAACAGATCCATCCCCTATTCTAATGAAGTTAAACCTATGACTGTCACATCAGAAATAGATGATCTATCTCCGCTATATCTGCTTAAGTATATAAGCTTCTTGCCCACTGTGCTTCCGTTGCTCCTACTGACTACGACAACCCTCTGGCAGAGTCATATAGACGTACACTTCTAAAGCCAGTTTAGAATGACGCTATACTCATCCTCCTGCCGGGTCTCACAGTCTGGAACAACAGCAATGGAAAGTATGGGTAAACAAGAACCTCCCTGCCACCGTCCTTGAGCATACCGAAGTACCTCTCGGGTGCTTGAGGTTACCCACTTTATCTGCGGAGTGGCCAATGGAATGTCAAATCAGATTGAATCTTTAGGTTCTTATCAAATCTTCAGTAATCGTTTGTGGTTCTGGAATCACTTCCAGTTCTACCATACTCCCACTACTGTTTTCTGAAAAATCCATTTCTTTTAAAAATGTGGCGAGTCAAGAACAATATCACTATTGATCTTCCAGATGGTAGAAAGTCAACCCTCATCATAGCCTGGGTCAACCCACAAACAGCCATTACAGAAACGTGCCTTGAGTTTTCCGGAGTCTGGTTTTAAGCATAAGCCGGACAACTCCCCGTACCTTAACATCGTTAAGATATGAACTGTTCTATATCCAATATAGAAACAGAGGCACTGATTTAATTGAACCGATTCAAATCATGCAGCTGTCTCCAGTGCATGTCAACTAAATGGAAGAGAGGCCGATCAGCGTTACTCAACTTAGGAGTACTTCCAATTATGAGTAACCTGAAAGAGAACCTAGTTCTCTTAACCATTACTATCAACTGAATACCATTCACAAGTATCTACATTTTCGAATATAGTACAAGGACCAACCCCTCTGTCCTAATGGACACTGGACAATATTCAATACTCTGTACAAGTCCCTTGAGTCTAGTGACTCATTCACTGTGTGTCGTAGGTTGAAAACAGTACTATGGTTATGAAGAATTACACCGCCGTTTAATTCTCCTTACCTAACCATCCACTGATATAGGCAAATGTCATGGACATAATCTCAAAAAGGTATATCTCACTCTATTAAAATAGACGTACGGATATATCAATTTGAAATTGGTGCACAAGAATGGATATTCAAAACCAAATATTTGCCGACCGGCAAACAACCCAGGTGGCTTCCTCAAATATCACCAATTACAACGAATTCCGATATAATGAGGATGGTCACCTAATTCCCAATAACTTGATCCCACTCATCATCTTTAAAACCATACAGATGTGAGAATCATACCTGGTAAATACATACCCCGGAGCAAGTGTCTAATCGGGAAATTAGTTTTCTATTAACAGTACACAGTGAAACTGAAACATTGAAATGTTTCGATGGGGTATCCTGGTATTCCTAGTAATGCCTCTTCCATTATCCAGATTCACAACTATAACCGTATATTTCTTTGCCACTTCTCTAAATCTCTTTTTATGTCTTTAGTCATTACCTTCTGCACACCCCTTTAGGACAAATGGTTTTCTTCTTTCCCTACCGTTCGGCACCAGCCTAAGGTTTGGAAGAAGACTATCCAATAAGCATAAGGGTGTACTGTCCTAATCCTAGGAGCACTCGCAATGCGAGAGAAGATGAAGATAAAAGACAACCGAATGAACCTTATTCCTATTTCTCCTGAACCAGGATCCATCCCCGAACTGGAACAAGTTCCTTTCGAGTTCGTATATAACCATACGATGGATTATCCAATAAACTTGGGATCTTCGTAGTGATACGGAGTGTCCTGGAGAAATACAAAGGTGATTTAGGATTGGCGAAGAAATATTTGGTTTGGTCGTGAATAGCAGTCGCAATTTACTTTGCTCTCTTACTAATCCTTTCTTTGTCTTAACTTAATACCTTCTGTACACCGTTTAGGCTAATTGGCTTTCTTCATTCCCCACCGTTCGGCACCAGCCTAAGGTTTGGAAGAAGACTATCCAATTTGCGTAATAGGTGTACTATCTCCTAAACCAAGGAGTACTCGCAACCTGAGAGAAGGTAAAAGGAAAAGACAACTGAATAGTCCTATTCGTTTTCTCCAGAACCGGAAACCATCCTCGAATTCCTTCGAGTTCGTATATAACCATACGATGGTTTTGTCCAATGGAAGTGGACGTTCATAGTAATACGGGGTGTCCTGGAGAAAAGGGTAAAAGTAGGAGTGGCAATGAGGTTTGCAACTCTGACAATCCAAAAGCCAGTGTTAAGAAGGTTCGGTCAACTTGGTCACTGAGTCATAGTTTAGGGTTGGGTCAATGGTCGCTGCCAAAGAGAGAGAGAGAAAAGAAACACTCAGCGTGCACTCTAACCTAGATCAGAATGGTTATCACTTTATCTAATCTGGAAACCTCCCACTGTAATGTCAAATTCTTCCCCAAGCCTGAAAGAAGAACTAGCCGGGATCACCCGAGGAGTAAACCAACTCATCAGTAGGAATCGAGACCCAACTATCATCGCATGATAACGTGACGGAATCCGCTCACGTTATCACACTCCAGAAGGTATGCGCATATCAGGCAAGTTTCAGTTCTTTTGAAACTCCCGATGTGGATTTTTGCCCCATGCTCTTATGACCTTGACGTGAGGTCAAAATATCATAAGTCACATGTCAAGTTCTACCCATCATTGTCCAGGTTAATTTGAACCCACCCGTACATACCCTTGACGTAGGCCAAAATAGTAGTACGACTGTCCCAAACCAACGCATCTATCTATGCAACAGATAAATACCCGGCAGCTACCAAATACTATGCCTTGGCGTGAGGTCAAAATACATAGCTTGAATACTACCGAATATTTAACTGAAATGATGGAGGGCTACGAATGGTTTCTGGCGAAAACCTTTAACGTAATGAACTTGATATCGTTGAAGGAACCGGATAGCTTTTAAAAATATAGTGACAAAAACCTTCGCTAAAGAGGTCACTCCCGGTGAAGGGATCTCGGCTCTTTCCCCGTAGAATGAGGTGCAGGATATTCCAACTGAATACCACGGTGCAAAGCAAAAGTAATCGGCTATAGTAAAGTCATTGCCCTGACACAAACTTTTTGTCCAAGGGGTCACTCCCGGTGAAGGGATCTCGGCCCTTGCCTCGTCGACTGAGGAGGAGGATATTCCAACTGAATACCACGATGCAAAACAAAAGTGAACGTCCTTGCAATAACAGCTTTTTGAAAAAGTGTTCCAACAACATCAAATAGGTTTGTTTATCTTGCATTGATCTGAATCAACGCAGTCCCATCAATTGATCACACCACAAAAAGAACGAAAATAATGATGTACGTATATGCCATCCGCATTCGCCACTGGATCCCGTCATCACCCGTTAGGTTACTTAACTAACGACAGAGCGGGGACTGGACTAGCGCGGATGCAAAACATATACAACATCTACTAGTATATATATACTATATAATTTTCGCTCAACGCGTGATAAAATGCAACATCACAGAAATGTACAGCATCACAGAATAATACAGATATCTGGGATCCCCGGGTTTCACAGAGCCGCTGCTGAAACCCGACGTTCCCCTTGGTCGTGTGGATAGCCTGTGCAATGAAAACCTAGACCCCTACGGGCGCGGCAAGTTACCCGCCAAAACCTGAAGCGAGGCAGCCCCCTTCAACAACGTGAATGGACCACCCAGCACTTCACGGAATCTGGTAACTTGGGCACCCCTCCTGGGTCAACCTGTACCCCCTACGAGTGCAGTGAATAGCCGCCAATTCTAGAGTAAAGCCCCCTCCGTCTCAATGCCATGAGATGCGGGCTCGTTGCCCTTTAGAACCCGGCTATCCGTGTACCCATCCGCGGGGTAATCCTAGTACAGAAAGTAAAATATACATACAACGGGTACATCGACCGCAACCTGGTCGTGCCCCAAAAGAATAATACAAACAGGCAGTGACGGCAGTCCACATGTCGGACGCTCGCCCCGCAATATCAAATGTACATATAAAACAAAACTGTACTACCACTGCAACCAGGCTATCCCCACGACCAATCCGCAACAACACAGCACAATCACAGAACATCAACGTGAATGTCATGTTCGCAAATCCGTCTAAAAGGGCTATAGCAGATAGACTGGATTTACCGATCAAGTGGCATTCACGGTCGCAGATATAATGTAAATACTGTGAACTAATGTGTTTAAATTTTTCGATCGATCAAATTTATCGAAATGGGCCCCAAGCATTACTGTAGCACTTAAAGAGAGTCTAGGCCCAAAAAGAATATTCCAAAAACCCCATTTTCAACCCAGGAGGTCACTGCAAAAATTTGGTCCAATGAATAGTAAAAATGGCCGCGGAACCGCCGCAAAAACGTGGGTTTGGCCGCGGTTCTGCGGTGGAATAGTGAGATCACGCTACCAAATTTTCACAGAATGCTTAGAATTCCCTGCACATGTCACTGCAATGTACTGAAAAAATTTTGGAGCCAAAAAAAATTTCAACAGAAAACTGTCCAAATGAAAATGGGTTTTCGGAAAATCCGTTCGATCGAACATGTAAACACACTAGAACAAGCTAGGCAAGGTTAATGGCGTGGCTCTGATACCAATGTAAGTCTGCGGGGGTGCCTCGGCCGTCGATCCGACGCCGGAAACGTGGAAACAAAAACTTTGCAAACTAGCAAACCGGCACCACCGCGCACTTTTCACCCGGATCGTAACCATTAACCTATACTAGCTAACTAGAGATGGGGTGAGAGATATACCGAGCGATCCGTGTCCTTCGGTCTTCTCGTCGTCGTCCCGATCTCCCGCGGAATCACCATTCGTCGTCTTCTCGTCGGAAAGGGCACCACGTAGCCGAATACTTTTACGGGCTCCCGCCTCTGGACCGAGGCAACACGGGCGCGAAGTTGGCTAGCCGACGCGTCTAAGGGTACTGTAGGCTAAGTGTAGTAGCATTGTCTCTAGGGGTTATGAAGTTGCCTTGATGGAGGAATCAAAGAATGAACTATGGAGAGATGTGTGGAATCATTTTTCTAGCAAAGGAAAAATGAAATGAGATGAAGATATCACTCTACA
Organism: Agapanthus africanus; assembly: GCA_030015575.1. NCBI lineage: Eukaryota > Viridiplantae > Streptophyta > Magnoliopsida > Asparagales > Amaryllidaceae > Agapanthus > Agapanthus africanus. The sequence continues at coordinate 299,587,900 of CM057343.1, read as the reverse complement.
AAAATGAATCTCCTTCCCCTTCTCTCAAGTGGCCGGCCACACATAAGAATGGGGTGGGTTTCAACAAGGGAGGTGAGTGTAGGAGATCAAGGAGGTGACCACATCAAAAGCAAGTTTCACATCCCTTTCTAATCTCAAAAAGCAAAAGGATAAGAAAGAAAAAGGATCTCATGATACTTGTCAAATCATGAAGCCATCATAATCAATCCATATGCAAGAAACCCCCTCCACAAATGTTATTTGCAAACTTACAAATAACCCCCTCCATCGAAAAGTCCGGCCGTGAAGGAACAAAGGAAAACCGGCCGGAACGGAATGCAAACTGGCAACCTCCAAAAACTGATCCCGTAATAAATTACAGGAAAACCCCGCTACTGCATATACATGCCCGCATTCGTATTCCCACTGAATACAAATGCAATGAGACAAAATCTACACTGTTTAATACTAGGATCTGGCTTAAGCCAAAGCCGGCTAGTAAAATCCGTCCGATCACGATCCGTGCAATACCGCACGTATCTGATCGAACCCTGCCATATCTCCATACGGCCTCTACAGCGTTTCGCCCGAAACTTGAGTAACTGTCTGTGTGGTGGACTCTAAAGACTCGTCAATACTATGGCTGTGGCGTCAGAGGTATTAGCCATACGTGACGGGCTACCAGCTATTGACCAAAAGGGACGTCGATGAGCGAACTCATCCTGACACCCTACTGAGCCTGTCAGTGACAATATCCGTACAGTCCGGTCCGTTCGTCTATGAGTATCGCATGGCGGGCCTAGGGGGTTGGTAAAAGTCAGACCCCCAAAAGCGGTACAATTCGTGTGGGAGTGTAGCCCAGAACACCCTGAGATACTACTGGAATACCTACCAGTAACTCTCCTTCCTCGGCCGAGGGCTTTGTGTAATGGCTCTCCTAGACACAGCGCGACCTCACCCCCAATACCGGGAGAGACGAACCCCTGCAGATCCGCTCACTGCCTCCATGTGGCTCGAGATTGTACCCAACTAAAACCTGTTTGCATGACTCCTTTGAGCCATGGTAGGGTAGTAATCAAAGCACAGTGGGAACTCACACGAGACAAATGACGATCTCAGGTCGATGAACTAACCTGTACACATGTCACCAGGGAACTGCCATCTGACGTCTGGTATAATCCCAACTAGTAGGTTCCCGGCGAGTCCTGTCCGGTGTACTCATAACCCAATAAGCACCTGTATACATCTTAGGTGAACCAACTGACACCAGTGGCTTGTGAGACCGGCCACCGCCCCTCGTTGGGGTCTCGACTGTATACACTAGTCTACTAATGGAGTATCGATGCCCTGTCTCGAAACTCCCACGACTAGGGACCTTTTAAGGATGTGCTTATAGACCCCAGCTCCCACGTATATGATCGCCCTCATACTGCTGGTAGTCAAGCAAGAATCCTAGGGGCTCTATCAACGTGTAATAGCGACTCGTAAGGTCACCTAAAGCAGTACACGATGATAAAGATAAACCAGATAGCATACTATCATCTTGAGTAAGACTGTCCTACCGAGATAGGTCCTCCCTCAATCATTGCAATCACGGGCCTGTGATCCAATAATTGACTCTGAGGGCACTATCTCCAACAAAATTCTTTCTCAAATCTCCATGGTTCTAGAGATTTCTAGGAAAAGGTTTAAATGGAAAAATTAAATAGTTAAGGGTTTAAGTGTCAAAAGTGCATTTATTAGTGAAGCTTCTACACTTATCTACACAATTCACTCTCTCTCTTCTCCTCTCCCATCTTGGCCGAAATCACCTTGAGGCAGCCCCAAAATTTTCCAAACTCATTCTCTCTTCTAAAATCTCCAAAAATTCATCAAAAATCCAAATTAAAACCCACAAATTCCTAATTTAAATCCTACCCATTATTCTTTGACCTATCTAGTTTGGATTCATGAAGCAAGAGAGCAATTAAGGAGGCCATGTTGCAAGTTTGATCTCTTGAATGTTGAGATATAATCTTAAGCCCTTGGTTTAATTTTTAGTTAATCACTTTAAATTAGCTAATTAAGTGTTTAATTTGGTTTTAAATTGATTCTAGTTGCATGATTGAAAATTCTAGAAAGGTTTTTTAAATCAAATTAGGGTTTTCATCATTGGATATTGATCTTAATGTGTAGTTTAACATGTTAGGTAATGCTAAACCAAATCTAGAAGCCAAATTGTAAATTGTTACAATTAATTTGTCCAAATTGCAAAAATTTTGCAAACTAGGTTTTTGTAGAATATATATATAGGTGAGATAAAATTCTAGTGAGAATTTTTATCAATTATTCATGGTTTTAATGAGGAGATTAATATGTTAATGGAATGCAAAACCTAATATAGTTACTAGTTGCTAATTGTTAGTTTAAAAATTGTGATAATTATGCTATTTTGCTAACTAGGTTTTTAGAAATTGATTAAATAGTTGAGATTAAAATATATTAGGGTATTCATGACATTATTAACATTATAAGTTATAGTTTAATACTTTAGATCATGCAAAACCAAGCTTAATTGTTGTTTGTGCATTTTTACTTTGAAATTTTTAAAATTGGATAAATTTGCAAACTAGAATTTTAGATTTAATACAAATTGATGAGGTTAAATTATAGAAATAGTTTATATGATTTAGTTATGATATTTAGTGAATATTATGGCCATTAGGTTTGTTAAAACATTAAGTTTCGAATTAAAACGAAAATTTAGTGCTTTCTAGGTTTGCGGAAATAAATCGATTTGATTTATTTTAAGGTTTTGATGATTTAAACCCTATTTATATTATAATTAGTGAGTTTTGGAGCTACGATTTGTACGTTTGTATTTTATCTCGATAAATCAGCGTTTGTACGCTGATGTCGAGGGTTATTTGGTTCTTTTGCATGAGCGGGTCATAGGTTTTAACCTATGCGCGTTTCGTGCGTCGTTTTGGTTTTGTCTGCGATTTCAGTTTATGATATTATATATGTTTGTGTATAGGTACCCCTCACGTGGACTTCGGACGATGAAGAAGAGGATGGCGGCATCGACTTCGGCAGATAAGGACCAGGTGAGTAGATGTATATCTACTGGGGATGTCGGATGGATGGTGTATAGCACCCCCGCAAACGTAGAATAATGATATTACATATTATTATTAAGAAGTCGGACGTGTCCTTAGATTCTTGGTGAGTAGGGTACCATTGAATACTTTAAGTTGGATTAGACTGATTTAGAAAGACTTAACCAGAGGATGATTGCCTTGGAGGGAATTCATAGGTTTCATGTAGAGACACACACACACGCACACACATAAACTTGACTTGGTGTATATGTGTGTGTGTATATATATAGAAATGTGTGTAGTTATATATATATATACAACATATATATGTGATATGAGGATGTTATATGATATCTGGAGATAATTCGGTATGACTGGGCATGATGCCGTAAGATATTGGATATACGATCGAGTTATGATATGAGATGTATTATGATATTAGCGGATCGTTGGGAAATGAGGAAATGTATATTTATAAATAAACGATAATAGGTGATGATGACATTGAAATGTACGAGGCTCTAGAATAGAACCCGGATTGTAATATGTGACTTAATCACGATATAATATATGACATGATATTTTAGTGTATCATTTGACGATGTATATTTACACAGACAATGATATATGTTTGATGATATTGGGATGTATGCGATTATAGTACAGTACCCTTGATCATGATATTGTTTGATGAAGATACTATACGAACGATGATGTATATATGTGATAGTTGACCCGTATCCCGATTTTGGGAAGCCGTACGATGGATTTTACAGTACGAAGCATAGATGTGATGATTGAACCGCACTCGTGAATCGAGGAAGCCATACTACGTACATGACGCTATTGAAGATGGATCGCCGACTACTTGAGATATCGACTCAGACTTTAGTAGGATTCTTCTTACCTTTCGACTAGTGTCTTTAGTTAGTTCTTTAGTTGGTTAGGTAGATCTTAGTTTAAGCTCGAGTCATACTTATTTTCAAACTAATGAATCGTGCTTTTTCAAACAACAAACTGTGTGACTCGTAATTAGTATGTATTTTCTAGTTGTGCGTTAACTACACATTCACCGTTATATTCATGTTGTGTTCATCGCATTGCATATTCATACATATGTTTCTTTAGCTAATATGAAACTCTGCCTGTTAGGACACCAGCACCATTACCGATAATGCGCATGTTCCACGTACACTTATTTGCCGGCTCACACACATCATCATCGGTAATTGCCATGTCACGTACACTTTAGAACATATTATCTTTTTATTGATATAATCAGCTAAATGCTAGTCCAATATATTATTGTGTGATTACTCTCATTTTCTAGTTTAGACATTGAATTTATTAGTTAGACACTTCATGCATTCATATTTTCATATTATCATGCAGTATTGTGGGGCTTATGCCGATAATCATTATTTACATATTCATGATTTTGGGATTTTGGATTTCTATGAGATTTCTTGTAACATTTCAAAAAAAAATATTATTTTTGAGAATTTTTATAATTTAATAATAAAATATTGAATATTTTAATAGGACGGTATAATTAAATACCGATAAATGGGGAAAAAACTTGGAAAATTATAGAAATTATTAAAAGAGGGTGTTTTATGTGAATTATGCAAATTTTAAGTTTTTATGATTAGTTTGACACTAATTTAGTGCTAATCGCGATTAAAAATCGCTAATCGGATTTTTAGCATATTTGTGCAAAACATGCACCATATCTTTTTTCACTTATTACATATTTTTCCATGACTTTCCTACATGTTTTATTATGGCATTCTTGCATGGTTGTTAATTAGAGAGAATGAGAAAAAGAAAAGAAAAGAAAAAGGGAAAGAATAGAATAATGGGTATGGGTGAGAGAGAGAAAGGTGAGGGTGTGTTGACTTGGCCATTCCTCTTCATTCTTCACTCATTTCTTTCCCTCTCCCTCTCCCTCATATTGCTGCTGCTGCTGCCTCTCTCTCCTCTTCATCTTCCTTAAAACTCCATGCTAAACACCTCAAAACCCTATCCCCATTTCACAAAAGTTGTGCACAAGCTCAAGGGAATCACATTGGACCAAGAAAGGAAAGGTTTTGGACATTTTGGGCAACTTAAGAATTTTCTTGAGTTGCCAAATGAGATATTTTCTGAACCAATAGCTTAGTTTTCCTATTGCTTTCACATCCATGTTAACTTTAAACCGATATAGTGATGTTTAGTGAGGGTATGAAAATTCTAGTTAGGGTAATTGGAAATTGAGAGTTGTGGTGAGCAATTAATCTCAGTAGAGGCCATACAAATCCCCTGGTGCTAGGATTAAGACCCAAACCAGAGACTTGAAACACGGAATACGGATTTAGAAAAACCGATATCGGAAAAACTGTGATTCTATGAAGGTTAAATGGAATCTGCTATCACCCCGAGACTCTGAAAATTATTTTGCATGGACAGTGATACATGCAGGCACGTAGAAAGCTACCACCAAAACCCTAGCCCCTAACTCCCAACCATGGCCGCAGATTTATTCCTTATGGCCACAATTTGCGGCCAGACCTGGAGCATTTTGGGTCGTTCTTGTTCTGTAGCTCCTACATCTATGATTTAGACCCCTGGCATATGCAAAATTGTCCAATTTGACCTAGGGTAGAATCTGGAGCCTTTTTCCTGAGTTGTTGTTTTAATTCGTGTTTTTGTTTTGCGTATTTTAAATTCTGGATTTGTATAATTGCATTTTATCTCGATTACTTGGCGTTTATATGACGATATCGAGGATAGTTTGATGGTTTTGAAAGCATAGTCCATAGGCTCTAACCTATAAGCTTTTAAGCGTGTCGTTTTGGTTTTGATTTGGTTTTAATGCGATGCGATACGTGTGATATGTAAGTACCCCCATGATAATTCGAGACGATGAAGAAGATGAAGGAGACATCGACACCGACACGCAGGATTCATAGTGAGTAGATTATATCTACGGAGGAAGTCGAGTGGATGGCATATAGCACCCCCGCAGTTCCTAGTGTAGCTTATTTACATTTATGGTTATATATGTGTTTATGTTACGTGGATGATTATCAAGATAGGATTTGTGTTAATAGTAAGATTAGGGTTATTAGAAGTGAACTAGTATAGTTTCCTAGTTGCGAACCCTAGAATAGGTTTACACCCACACGCACACACATGCATATTCGTTATACATATACCTAGATGACGAGGATAGTATATGATGTTTGGAGATGAGTCGATGAGATTGGGCATAGTGCTACGAGATCGGTGATATATTGTGATTCGTATTTGGGATACGACATGAGATTTTAGCGGGCCTTTGGACGTGTGTTTCACACACGCATTTTTATTTATATCGATGGTATCAGTTTGTACTAGACTTAAATCAGTACCCCAGTTCATGAGATATGATGATAAGGATACCAGATAATTGATGAGATGAATGTGATATTGACCCGTACCCAGATTTGGAATGCCGTACGATGGATTTACGTACGAGTTATATATTGATGATAGATCCGCACTCATGACTCGAGGATATTATATGATGTATATTGTATCGTATATGATACTATTGAGACGGGATCACCGACTATTATATCTATATATATATCGACTCAGATTTAGGCGGTTTCCATACCCTTTCGATTAGCTTGTTATCTAGATCTGTAGTTTACTTACTTGATGTTAGATTAGACCCGAGTCATACCTATTTCAAAAACTAACGAACCGTGGGTATTTTAAAGACAGGCCAAGAGATACTATGAATATTTTCAAGGAAATGCTTTTTTATAAAATCACCATAGCCCTATTTTCTAAAACACCACGATTCGTGCAACTTTCAAATACCAAAAACCTGTATGACTCATATATAGGAATGTATATTTCTTTATTGCTGCATTATTATTCATTTCTTATTTATTCCACTGCTCGAGTTGCATTGCATGATTATATGTTATTGATTCATATTCCCTTGTGCATATGACATATAGCATACCTGTATACCTATATGTTTACACATATGCCTTTATATAGTTACATGCTCATATTATTGTTTCACGTTGCATGTATTATAATTCATGGATTTCGCACTACGATATTGTTTCATATGATGTTTTCTGGATTGTTTTACCCCAGCGTATATACATCAGTGGTATGGGACGCTGAAATATATGCGTATACCCATAGTATATATATATTAGTGGTATGGGACGCTGATATATATATACACCTACTTAATACATCATCATGATGATCTATGCAATTACTTATTCATTTTATGGTCGATATGAGGGGCCTATATGGTCGATGTGAGGGGTCTTTATGGTCGATATGAGGGGCCTATATGTTCGATGTGAGGGGCCTTTATAGTCGATATGAAGGGCCTATGTGGTCGATATGAGGGGCCTTTATGGTCGATATGAGGGGCCTACATGGTCGATGTGAGGGGCCTTTATGGTCGGTATGAGGGGCCTTTATGGTCGAGGTGTATGGATGGCATGTTATATCCCCTACCCCACATTTATTTTATATGCATCGTTTCATGTATTAGTAGTACCTGATAGAGTACCTTTCATGACCATTGCATATACACATTACCATTTATTGCTTCATGTATTAGTAGTACCTGATAGAGTACCTTCATGAATGTTGCATACCTATTGGACAGGATATATATATTTTGTGTCGATGCTTGACACTGATTTTCTGATGATTTCATTGATGATATTTGAATGTTTATTTAAAAATCTCACTATATTAAGAAAACAGTCTTCTTATTCATGATGCCTTCTGTTTTCATTTTACCGCATTCATAACTCATATTTACGATATTTGCTACCTGAGGCACTGACACGAGCACATGGGATTACACTTATGTTTAGGTGTTTACCCTTGCCTTTTTATTTTGCTTCAGACTTATTCATATTGAGGTTTATATATAATGATCGTATTGACCTAGGATTATGTCATGCATACGATTTCTACTCTGCGATGTTTTCTATTCACGAGTTGGCAACTCACCCCCGTTGTGCCACAGTTCTTGCAGGTTTTGCCGTACAGGTTTCATTGCGGCTTTTTTGGCACACTGCTTCCTTTCTGGATAATTGCTTTGGTAGGTGGGTTCACTCGGATCGTGACCACCCTTGTGTTTATTTTATTCAGTTGTATCTAGAAATTCCATCAACCAAACTTGTATATTGTTTCAAACTTAGAAACCAGTTATGTATTATTTCGACCTTAGAGTCGCGCGTTGTAGTATTATGGTTTTCATGCTGATTTTGAGTTTTCCTTTAAGTTTTGATCCTCGCCCTTCGGCGTTGTATATTATACTGCTTGCGCGGTTGTGACCGTCATTTGACAAAGAGCTAGCTCCCGCTTGGGGATGCCTTTTATCATTGTATATATCTTATTCTTGTTGTACCCCGTTTGGGACTAGTATTTACAAAGGAAACTCTGCCGAAATTTTCTGAAAGGACTATAGATTTTAAACAAATGCATATTCGGCTTACTTATTTAAAAACCTTGTTTCTAAAACATATTTTCTTCACTTCTTAAAACTATTTTCCTTCAATTATTATTTAAAATGGTTTTCGATTTCTTGGCTTTTGGCTTACTTGAATTAGATGGGGTCCTATAAACTTCATATGATTCAAGGGCCAGTCACGGGCTATTTCGGGTCGTGATAAAGTTGGTATCAAAGCGCTAGGTTAACCTTGGTTCAAGTCTGAGTTTGACTATGCGGAGCCTAGAGCGTTTATATATATACGGAACTTAGGCTTGACCTTACGGAACTTCGACTTAGTCGAGAGGGTATTATACCCGAACTATCGTCGCGTAGGATGACCCTTGGTTGATGGAGTAGGTAGCTTGAGTAGAGTGACGTACCGTACGTATGTTCCGCGGCATATTTACGATACGCTACTCCGCTAAAGAGACCTTAGGATGTACATTTCCTTGCACATTATTATATTCATTTCTATGATCTATCCTCATCGATACTGGTTATGATTTTGCTGCCATGATTACACGGGTAGAGAGAGCTACGGCTAGAGTTGCGTCAGCTTGAGATCGTCATGGACGAGGACTGACCAGGGCGTGATTCCAGAGACATACGATTGCATATGGAGGCGTCGTCTTATTGTGTTTTCGCGCCATGAACGTTTGACAGATCGCTGTTACGAGATTTCCTGGATGTGCTGATCGGCACCAGAGGATCAGGCTACTGCTAGAAGCCAGCCAGAGTGTGATGACCATTGATATATCGCTTATTCATGGTGATTGAGGCACTGTTCAGCGTACAGACGAATGAGCCAGTTGTTGCTGCAAATGACGAGATATCGCCCAGATGTTGGAGCTACTGCATCATAAGTATATACTTAGAGATGTGATGGAAGGTCGCTAGTCACCCAAGGATGAAGGACTAGAACATGTGGTTCGTTCGCTTACCCCGATGCGAGGTCATCAGATATATTGATTCTAGCTAGAGACGACTTCACGCAGATTCGTTGAGAGTCGATAGAGACGATCGAATGTCAGGAACCCGATTCCAAGCTTAAAGTATTCGGAAGACAATGAAAATAATGTTATGGACCCTCTAGAAGAATGGAACCCTAACTCGGCGTAATGACCATGGAACTCCTCCGAACCTTAGAGTTTACGGCAGTTTAGCGGTGCCATTTGTGAGGCTTGGGTTTGCCCTTCTACGGTTGGTCCATAGGTGCTTTGGTATGTACCGGAATACTATTAAACTGTACTCAAGATGTTGATCTCTTGGAGGAATTATGAGGTTCTGACACATCGATCGGATGGTTCGACATCATTCGGATATCATGTGATGGGACACATTGCTTGGGAGACTCCAGATACGAATATAGCCGTTGGAGCGCAGTCCATGCAGCCACGAGAAGACAAGTCCGAATCAGTCGACATTAGAACCGAGTGGAGTAAAGAGTTCGCACGAGATTTCAACGAGATAACGTGCCACTCCACTGACATCAGAGATGCGATACGCATGCAGAGGCGACGATTATTGATATATCTACCAGAAGAGGCGCGATGAGTATGCAGCCGTTCCGGAACAAGAAAATAGATATAGGGAGGGATGGTAACATCCGGGCAATTCGGCAGAAGCGAGAATTGAGGAGACCTCGACGGGACCTTTCTGGAATACTATACGAGAAGACTTGGATCTAGGAGTGGTCATATTGCGCACACCCAGCAGGCCAGAGTTCGGCATCGTAGACAAGATAGTTGACCAGGTTAGGATAGAGGACCTCACCCAGATGCATTGTGAATTGATCAAGAAAGGACGAGTATGGAGTATACCTCCACAGGTTGGGACGAGTTCCTGAGGACGTGTTCGGCCAGATATCTTCTACAGAGTGATGAAGATACCGAGTTCGTGATTTCGAGTCCGTGTGAAAGACTTCGGATGGACCGTAGCCGAGAACAATTGCAGTGCGCAGATAGAGACGAGACGTCGAAAATGGATGATGATACAGACAAGCGGGACAAAAGGTTCGTGCGAGATGCTGAAGAGCTTTTGTTACTCCCCGTCAAGATTAAAGGTCGGATATGTCTATAGAGGCGTTGCGATGCGACCAGTTTCCGAAGAAATGCTGTGCTGAGGACGCAGATGACCAGAGAAGTGCCAGGACGGAATCGCCCCCGTTAGCACACCTGACGGGGCCGATGAGCCAATTGATTGCGAGATAGGTAATCCGCAGAGAAGATAAGGACCCAGAGACAGAGGACGCCAGGCTGCGAGCAGGAGACAAGTAGATATCTTGCACTGCTAGCATTGGATGTACCGACACCTTCCCGACTTTGAAGGAGGATATACCAACGACGGTATTTATGATTTGTGATTTGGTGATTCGATTATCAAGTATCCGTCACCTTGGATTTCGGTATTTTTGGGAGATCTGTTCGCATGATTTGGTCTTGATGGCTGAGTTCCATGATTTCTGTTTTCGTGCACCATGGTTGCACCTACTGGGTATTGATATTTTGCGCATAGTTATTACGTTTGAGATATTGATTGTGATTTCATGCCTATTTTATGCCGGTGATTTGATTTACGCTTCCAGCATAGTTTTCGTGCACTTTTAGTGTTTTGATTTGGATTTTAGCGCATGATGAGCGCATGTTTTGAGATACGATTTTGGTGCACACCAGATGCACCAAAACGGGATTCCTTGTGCATGTCAGATGCACCTGATTTTGCTGTCAGGCACGCCCGTTGCCTATGACCGATGTTTCGTGCACACCCGTTGCACCTAGATGATGTTTCTATGCACATGTATGGCACATATATGGATTTTGATTTCCGTGCGCACCAGACGTACAGGGTATTCTTATATACATTTTTGGGATTTAATCCTTATGGACCAGTACGTTTTTATGATATTTGCTATTTGTTTTCGTACTGAGAAAGACAAGTCAGAGGACAGTGCCTGGATATACTTTTCATGCATTGATAGTTATCGAAAGGATTTCCAAAAAGAGAGCTATAGTCTCAGTATTTACCTACGTGTCTGATATGACACGAAACGTTTAAAATAAGGAAACCTTTCTAAATTATTTTCAAAACGGCGGAACATACATTAAACAAAAGATATATACGTATATGGTTATTTTCTTATAATAGACGTCCGCCACTGTGCAGTGTTATGCGCATCGCACAGCGACTTAAAAAGATTTGGCATGCATTTACTTCAGCTATTTACATGTATAGATTTGATGTCTATATGTATAGTTCTGATTTATATTATCTTGGTTTTATTTTGGATTTGACATTTGTGTCTCTACCATGACTCCGATGATTGCGGGATACTTGACGGAGATTTGATTTTGAGTTATCTGCTCATTGTTCATGCGCTTGCATTGCGCTATAATGCGTTTTATGTATTGATGATTTCGGAGCCCCGACAACTTGGACTTTTATTGAAATGTTTTAAGAAATTGGGGGTTTAAATTTAAATCCGGGGACCAAATTTCTTTAAGGGGGGAAGATTGTAACATTTCAAAAAAAATATTATTTTTGAGAATTTTTATAATTTAATAATAAAATATTGAATATTTTAATACGGCGGTATAATTAAATACCGATAAATAGGGAAAAAACTTGGAAAATTATAGAAATTATTAAAAGAGGGTGTTTTATGTGAATTATGCAAATTTTAAGTTTTTATGATTAGTTTGACACTAATTTAGTGCTAATCGCGATTAAAAATCGCTAATCGGATTTTTAACATATTTGTGCAAAACATGAACCATATCTTTTTTCAATTGGTACATATTTTTCCATGACATTCCTACATATTTTATTATGGAATTCTTGCATGGTTGTTAATTAGAGAGGATGAGAAAGAGAAAAGAAAAGAAAAAGGGAAAGAATAGAATAATGGGTATGGGTGAGAGAGAGAAAGGTGATGGTGTGTTGACTTGGCCATTCCTCTTCATTCTTCACTCATTTCTCTCCCTCTCCCTCATATTGCTGCTGCTGCTGCTGCCTCTCTCTCCCCTCTTCATCTTCCCAAAAACTCCATGCTAAACACCTGAAAACTCTATCCCCATTTCACAAAAGTTGTGCACAAGCTCAAGGGAATCACATTGGACCAAGAAAAGAAAGGTTTTGGACACTTGGGGCAACTCAAGAATTTTCTTAAGTTGCCAAATGAGGTATTTTCTGAACCACTAGCTTAGTTTTCCTATTGCTTTCATATCCATGTTAACTTTAAACCGATATAGTGATGTTTAGTGAGGGTATGAAAATTCTAGTTAAGGCAATTGGAAATTGAGAGTTGTGGTGAGCAATTAATCTCAGTAGAGGCCATACAAATCCCCTAGTGCTAGGATTAAGACCCAAACCATAGACTTGAAACCCGGAATACGGATTTAAAAAAGCCGATATCGGAAAAACTGTGATTCTATGAAGGTTAAATGGAATCTGCTATCACCCCGAGACTCTGAAAATTATTTTACATGGACAGTGATACATGCAGGCACCTAGAGAGCTACCACCAAAACCCTAGCCCCTAACTCCCAACCATGGCCGTAGATTTATTCCTTCTGGCAGCAATTTGCGGCCAGACCTGGAGCATTTTGGCTCGTTCTTGTTCTGTAGCTCCTGCATTTATGATTTAGACCCCTGGCATATGCAAAATTGTCCAATTTGACCTAGGGTAGAATCTGGAGCCTTTTTCCTGAGTTGCTGTTTTAATTCGTGTTTTCGTTTTGCGTATTTTAAATTCTGGATTTGTATAATTGCATTTTACCTCGATTACTTGGCGTTTATACGACAATATCGAGGATTGTTTGATGGTTTTGAAAGCGTAGTCCATAGGTTCTAACCTATAAGCTTTTAAGCGTGTCGTTTTGGTTTCGATTTGGTTTTAATGCGATGCGATACGTGTGATATGTAGGTACCCCCACGATGATTCGAGACGATGAAGAAGATGAAGGCGACATCGACACCGACACGCAAGATTCATAGTGAGTAGATTATATCTACGGGGGAAGTCGGGTGGATGGCGTATAGCACCCCCACAGTTCGTAGTGTAGCTTATTTACATTTATGGTTATATATGTGTTTATGTTACGTGGATGATTATCAAGATAGGATTTGTGTTAATGGTTAGATTAGGGTTATTAGAAGTGAACTAGTATAGTTTCCTAGTTGCAAACCCTAGAATAGGTTTACACCCACACGCACACACATGCATATTCGTTATACATATACCTAGATGACGAGGATAGTGTATGATGTTTGGAGATGAGTCGATGAGATTGGGCATAGTGCCACGAGATCGGTGATATATTGTGATTCGTATTTAGGATACGACATGAGATTTTAGCGGGTCTTTGGACGTGTATTTCACAGACGCATTTTTATTTATATCGATGGTATCAGTTTGTGCTAGACTTAGATCAATACCCCAGTTCATGAGATATGATGATAAGGATACCAGATAATTGATGAGATGAATGTGATATTGACCCGTACCCAGATTTGGGAAGCCGTACGATGGATTTACGTACGAGTTATATATTGATGATAGATCCGCACTCATGACTCGAGGATATTATATGATGTATATTGTATCGTATGTGATACTATTGAGGCGGGATCACCGACTATTATATCTATATATATATCGACTCAGATTTAGGCGGTTTCCATACCCTTTCGATTAGCTTGTTATCTAGATCTGTAGTTTACTTAGTTGATGTTAGATTAGACCCGAGTCATACCTATTTCAAAAACTAACGAACCGTGGGTATTTTAAAGACAGGCCAAGAGATACTACGAATATTTTGAAGGAAATGCTTTTTCATAAAAACACCGTAGCCCTATTTTCTAAAACACCATGATTCATGCAACTTTCAAATACCAAAAACCTGTATGACTCGTATATGGGAATGTATATTTCTTTATTGCTGCATTATTATTCATTTCTTATTTATTCCACTGCCCGAATTGCATTGCATGCTTATATGTTATTGATTCATATTCCCTTGTGCATATGACATATAGCATACCTGTATACCTATATGTTTACACATATGCCTTTACATAGTTACATGCTCATATTATTGTTTCACGTTGCATGTATTATAATTCATGGATTTCGCACTGCGATATTGTTTCATATGATGTTTTCTGGATTGTTTTACCCCTGCATATATATATCAGTGGTATGGGACACTGAAATATATACGTATACCCATAGTATATATATATTAGTGGTATGGGACGCTGATATATATACACCTACTTAATATATCATAATGGTGATCTATGCAATTACTTATTCATTTTATGGTCAATATGAGGGGCCTATATGGTAGATATGAGGGGCCTTTATGGTCGAGGTGTATGGATGGCATGTTATATCCCCTACCCCATATTTATTTTATATGCATCGCTTCATGTATTAGTAGTACCTGATAGAGTACCTTTCATGACCATTGCATATACACATTACCATTTATTGCTTCATGTATTAGTAGTACCTGATAGAGTACCTTCATGAATGTTGCATACCTATTGGACAGGATATATATATTTTGTGTTGATGCTTGACACTGATTTTCTGATGATTTCATTGATGATATTTGAATGTTTCTTTAAAAATCTCACTATATTAAGAAAACGGTCTTCTCATTCATGATGTCATCTGTTTTCATTTTACCGCATTCATACCTCATATTTACGATATTTGCTACCTGAGACACTGATTGTTGGAGAATCTGCGTGTTCAAGTTTAATTAATTACCGCAATCAAAACGGTTTCGCTTGTAGCTAGCCGGTTGAGTACGGGTCGTCCGCAGGGAGATGGGAATCTTTTTCTATGTGCTTTAACGAGTTAAGTCCAATTTTCCAGATTTGTTTGTGATTATCTAAGAGTTAAAATGATATGTAAAGAGAGCTTGTTAGGGCTAGGATTAGGTTAGTTTGAGTTAGAAGTCGCTCACTTCTTTCGTTGCCACTCTTAATATCGGTGTTACGGTAATCGGCAACAACGGGGATTAGCACGACTAGGAAGGAACTTGCGAGTATAAGCTAGGCTTTCCAACGCTTAAGTTCTTCCTTTTGGTGCTTGTCCGTCCGTTCTTGGCTCTTAGCCATAACCTCCGGTTAATTCAACCACAACCGGTCTCACTACAGAATCACCGCTATCATGTAGGATAGGGTGCCGTAGGGAGCGGATTGTGGTTCAATTAACGAGAATTGATTTAAGATGTTAGGCAAGGAAAGAGTGAGAGATATTTCCTTCTCTCAAACTTCCCTTATCCTACCCTAACAAGTATGGAAACTACTCACACATCATAATGAAAAGAAAATAAAACAAAGAGGAAGATAGAAAGAAAGAGATTAGAAGATAACAACTAGCTATTTGCGACCTCACCTTGGAAAGGATCAAGCGTAAGCATCATGGTTGTTTTAAGGATAAAGAAAAAGAGAAAAGAAAGAAACAACAAGAAATAACAACAACTAAATTATCAATTAAAGATTACAAGTAATGAACATAACAAGAGCAAGACAAGTATAATAACACAATGAACTTCTTTATTCATTATTCTTCACTCACAAAAGCTCACTACAAGTTTTTTAATGGAGAAGAGATGAGAGGAGGAAGAAGAACAACAACTAAAACCTAAAATCTAAAATACAAGATTAAGCACCCCTTGGCTTTGGCAAGTTCTGGACTATTTATAGGCAGGCAACTGAAATCCTAGGGCAAAATTCTGAGCCTTCATAAAAATACCAAACTGCCCCTGAAATGTCTTCAGCCGACAAGGCCGTACAGCCGCGGTTCCGCGGCCTAAGCATGCTTAGGCCGCGGTTCCGCGGCCTAATAGAGGATTTGACTCCTCGTATTTTGTGGGGCCCCCTGGTCTGATGTTGTCTGTAGTTTGGCATATGTTTTTTCTGATAATCCTTCCACATTTCTTCCAGAATTTTAGTAGACCAAAAGGTGATTGGATGTGGATCTTTTTGCTATGATTCTCTTGAGCTCCGCGTAGATTTCTTGGATCTTGTGTTGCCATGGAGCCTTGTACATGAAAATGACATTGATTTGCCATTTTGTCTCTTAACTAGTGTGTGGCAACAGACGGATAAAGAGCGGAGACCCGTGTTTTATCTGTGGTTGGCAGGAACTCGGATTTTGTCGTGTTTTTCCATGAATTTCACCGTTTAGAGTCGAGAACCTGTATCCTGCAATTGACTAGCAAACACGGCTCAAGAGTACCTACCGATAAGCAATGTGATAAAAATTGGGCGGTATAAAAATGCAAAAATCTGATATGAACAAATACCCCCAAACTTATCATTTGCTCATCCCGAGCAAAGCCAATTTATTCACAAAAAATTTCCTAACCTCACTTTCGCAGGGAACGCGATTGCACTGAGCATGTACAACAAGCCGTTAAACCTCTAGGTGTCCCTAGTAGGAGGAGTGTTGTCTCCGGAGGATTTTCAGCGGATACTACCCACAAAATCCGGTCAAGCTAGTTTTGTAAAATAACTAAGATTCAAACCCTTAAAGTTTTGTTTCAGAAAATAACAATTCTATTATCCTAAGTCTAGACTATCGAACCTTTATTTTTCACACCTCGCTTCTTATTTAACTACAGATTTTATATGTCTTTACGTGCAGTGCAAATAGTGTCGTTAAGTTTCCAGAAGGATTGATTTACGTCATCATGTCACCCAATAAAGCCCAGATAAAAATTTTGAAAGGATCACGTAAGTTTTATAAAGAGTTAAGCATTTTTCAAGTTTCGTTTTCCAGTAAAGTTTCAACTTCAGAATTTCAATCTTCCCTAACAGGAAACTAGGTCTTATTTTTTCACTCCACCTTTTTCTTGTTTTCATTTCATACACACCTCTGTAAACGTGCAATAGTCTTTATCATAGAATAAAACCTTCATATCTCCGCTAAAATTTTTATAAACGCCTGTCTTTTATCAAGATTATTCTCACACAAAGAACCGTTAGGAATTTTAACTCGAAGAGAACACTTGCTTGACTTGTTTTAATCTGGACTTTCTAGGCTTCTTAGCGAGCTTTGGGCCAATGCACCCAAACCAGTTGGCTTTAGGGCATTAGGTGTAAAAACACCCCAGCGGACTTAATTACTCAAGTTACCTAGGTCCAAAAACAAAAGACAGTTTGGCGTGAAAATCATGATGATTCAATACGAACGGAGACATAACCGGCAGTTCCATTATTTTTTTGGATAAAAGACGTGTTTAGTGGGTTCGGTGTGTAATCATTCCAATCAAATTTCAGATGGGTTATTTTTCAGACTTAGTTCCAATTAAGGCATCAATAATATCCCTTCATATTCACTTCACTGTAAGTCCATGCTACCTCTCCCGGTACTTTCGGGAATGCGGAATTTGGTAAAAAACGATTTTTACGGAGGTGGTAACATGGACCTAAAACCCGGATCTTGGTTAAACATCTATCTAGCAACCTAACTACGAGTTTCTAGCTACTCGGTTAGGGGGTTATACCTTGCTTGTCTTGAACTCCTTCGTCTTCAAGCTCCGATGGTGGTCCGGAATGGCTTCTTCTCGTCGTCTCCGTACGCCGAAGATAGATCCACCTGAAAGCTCCAACCTTTAGCTCCTTCTTCGTTCTTTGAAGAAACTAGTTCACTTGGTTTGCTAAACCTAGTGAACTAGAATGAGTAGAGAAGAATTAGAATGGGATTTTATCTATGGTTCTTGATTCTCAACTCATGAGACAAGAGAACCATAGATTAAAGAGAGGGAAAATGAGCAAGAGGGTGAGAGCAAAAGGAGAGCTCAAGAACAAGAGAGAGAATGAGCAAGAAAGAATGAGGCTCTCTTTTGTCTTTCACCCTCTCATAATCCAAAGTCATGATAACTCATCATACTAACAAAAGTCTTATGTGATGGTTGAAGCAACCATAACCATATCATTTCATGCACTCATTTTGCACAAATGAGCAAGCAAACAAAAGTCTTTGCCATGAAATGATGGCTATGGTTATCATGATGGTCAACTAGTCAAGCCTAGTCAACCGGTCAACAAGTCAACAAAAGTCAACAAGTCAACAAAGTCAACAAGTCAACAAAAGTCAACAAGTCAACAAAGTCAACAACCATATCACCATAATACTTAATTAATATAATAGTTAATCACATATCATATTCTCATTAGGGTTGAGCAAAAAGTCAAATAGTCAACGGTCAACTGTCAACAACCCTAATGAGAATCCACTGCCTCTGTCTCCCTGTCAACTGTGCATACACACCCGCATCCGCGTTCCGAGGAACACGAATGCAAACTGGATAAATCCAATCCCATAAGGTACACTAGGATCTGGCTTAAAACAAAGCCCGCTAGTGTAAACTGTCCGGACACTGTACGCGCACAAGTGCACGGATGTGACCGAACCCTGTCGCAAAACCATGCGACCTGTCGCAATACCATGCGACCTCTACTCTTTTGCCTAAAGGCGAAAAGCTTTCTGTGTGGGACTCTAAAGACTCGACACTACGCTGGCAGTGGGTTTAACCACAGACCGCAAGCGGCACTAGCTGTCCGTAACGGTCCCCAGGTAATGCCGACAAGAAGACGGACGAGGCGAAACCCATCTGAACTCCTACTGAGCCTGAGTGTGACATTCTCCGTACAGTCCGGTCTGTTCGTCTGATACATCGCATGGCGGGCCTAGGGGGCGGTAAACGTCAGTCCCCCAATAGCGGTACAAGTCGTGCCGGAGCGAAGCCGAAAACACCCTGAGATAACACTGGAAACCTACCAGTATATCTCGTTTGCCCTGGCCAGGGACTACTCGTGTAATGGCTCTCCTAGACACAGCGCGATGTCAACCCCCAATACCGGGAGAGACGAATCCTGTCTAACCGTCACTGCCTCCAAGTGCTTCGGGACTGCACCCAACCACTACCTGTTTGCACGACTCCTTTGAGACGTGGTAGGGTAGTGATCAAAGTACAGTGGGAACACACTCGAGGCGGAGTGACAGTGTCAAGTCAGCGGACTAAGCTGTACTCATGTCACCTGGGAACTGATAACTGACGATAGGTATAATACCAACTAGTCAGTTCCCGACGAGTCATGTCCAGTGTACCCGTAACCTAACGAGCACCCGCATACTATCTCAAGTACGACGTACTGACGGCTGTGGGACAGACCGTCTCCCACACTGGGATGAGAAGCGCATGCGCTGGTCTACTCCGGAGTATCGATGCCCTGTCTCGATAGTCCTGCGACCAGGGACCTGCATAAGGATGTGCTTATAGATTACCCAGCCCCACTAGTGTGACGGCCATCACATCGCTGGTAATCAAGCAAAGATCCTAAGGGCTCCACTAATGTGTATAGGCGATATACAAAATATAAACACATGTACACATTGAAGTAGAAACAAACCAAGTAGCATACTACTATTTTGAGCAAGATTGTATATACAAGGTGAATATCCCAAGCTTCCATTAAGTAATATACAAACCAGTATGATACAGTAATGGCCTCTAGGGCATATACACTAACAATCTCCCACTTGCACTAAGGCCATGTACTGGCGTATCGAAGACCTATCATCTCGATCAGCCGCTCGAACTGAGTCTGGGGCAGGGCCTTGGTGAATGGATCTGCAGTGTTATCTTCTGAAGCGACTCTCCGAACCTCGATCTCCTGGCGATCTACGATCTCCCTGATCAGGTGATACCGCCTCAAGATGTGCCTGGATCTCTGATGGGACCTGGGTTCCTTCGCTAAAGCTATAGCCCCGTTGTTGTCGCAATACAGAGGTATTGGATCAACAATGGACGGAACCACCTGAAGTTCTTTCAAGAACTTCCTCATCCAGACAGCTTCTTTTGCGGCATCAGATGCAGCGATGTATTCCGCTTCCATCGTCGAGTCTGCAACGGTTTCCTGTTTGGAACTCTTCCAACACACCGCCCCTCCATTGAGGGTAAAGACAAAACCCAACATGGACTTGGAATCATCCTTGTCACTCTGGAAGCTGGAGTCAGCAAATGCCTCGATCTGGAGGTCTTTTCCGCCATACACCAAGAACATCTCCTTAGTCCTTCTCAGGTACTTGAGAATGTTCTTTACTGCTATCCAGTGTTTCTCCCCAGGGTTTGACTGATACCGGCTTACCACACTCAGTGCATAAGCTACATCCGGTCTGGTACACAACATCGCATACATTATAGAGCCTACCGCAGAAGCGTAGGGTATAATAGACATGCGATCCCTCTCCAAATCTGTCTTGGGAGACATCTCTTTAGAGAGGGTGATCCCGTGACAAGCCGGTAGGTTACCGCGCTTGGAATCTTCCGTACTGAATCTCTTCAGTATGGTGTCGATGTACCTGGACTGAGAAAGTCCTAATATCCTCTTGGATCTGTCACGGTAGATCCGGATACCCAGAATGTACGAGGCATCACCCAGGTCTTTCATGGAGAACTTGTGTGACAAGAACCCCTTGACAGATTGTAGCATAGGAATGTCATTTCCTATTAAGAGAATGTCATCCACGTATAAAACGAGGAATACTACAGTTCTCGCTACAAATCTACTATAGATGCATGGTTCATCTGGATTTTTGATAAAGCCAAATTCTTTGACCGTCTCATCAAAGCAGATGTTCCAACTCCGCGATGCCTGCTTTAGTCCATAGATGGACTTAAGCAACTTGCACACCTTTCCGCTGCTCCCACTCTGAATGAAACCCTCTGGCTGGTCCATATAGACACACTCCTCTAAATTTCCATTTAGAAAAGCTGTCTTTACGTCCATTTGCCAGATCTCATAATCGTGGAAGGCAGCAATGGCAAGAAGGATCCGAATGGATTTCAGCATGGCTACTGGAGAAAACGTTTCGTCGTAGTCCAAGCCAGGTCTTTGACGGAAACCTTTTGCTACCAGCCTAGCTTTATAGGTCTCAACCTGTCCATCTACACCAATCTTCCTTTTGAAGATCCACTTGCATCCTACGGGTTTTACCCCGTCTGGAGCAATGTCCAACGTCCATACCTTGTTGGTGTACATGGACTCCATTTCGGTCCGCATTGCATCCAGCCATTTCACTGAGTCAACGCTCTGAACGGCCTGCTGGAAGCTAGTAGGCTCATCATAATCTATGATGCAATCCTCTCTATCCCCGTCTATGAGAAAACCGTAGTATCTCTCGGGCGGATGAGTCTGCCTACTACTCCTGCGGAGCGGCGTAGGAATGTCCTGTTCTTCCAAACCCTCTGGTTCCACTAAACTTTCAGTAATAGTCCGTGGTTCTGGAATTTCTTCCAGTTCTACTGTGCTCCCACTTATCTGGGTTTCCAAAAACTCAGTTTCCAAGAAGTAGGCATGACGAGAAACAAGAACTTTTTGTTCCTCTTCACAGTAGAAGAAATATCCTTTGGAGTTCTTCGGATACCCCACAAACTTGCACTGTACCGAGCGTGCCTCGAGCTTGTCCGCATGCTGCTTTTTGACAAAAGCTGGACATCCCCATGTCTTAATGTGCTTAAGATAGGGTCTCTTCCCACACCACATCTCATATGGTGTAGTAGGCACGGTCTTAGTAGGAACTCGGTTCAAAAGGTATGCTGCTGATTCTAGCGCATATCCCCAGAATGATCGCGGTAACTCAGCGTTACTCATCATGGACCGCACCATATCCAATAGGGTGCGGTTCCGTCTCTCCGATACACCGTTATGTTGCGGGGTGTATGGAGGAGTAAGCTGAGAGAGAATTCCGTTCTCTTTTAAATAGTCCAGGAACTCGGCACTTAAGTATTCTCCACCTCGATCCGATCTTAGAATCTTGATACTTTTGCCGGTCTGTTTCTCTACTTCATTCTTATACTCCTGGAATTTTCCAAAGGCCTCGGACTTATGTTTCATCAAGAAGACATAACCGTACCTTGAGAAGTCATCCGTAAAAGTAATGAAGTAAGAATGTCCGCTTCGGGCATGTGTAGACATTGGACTGCACACGTCACTGTGTACGAGTCCCAAGAGCTCGCTCGCTCTTACTCCATGTCCAGTAAACGGAGTCTTTGTCATCTTTCCTTTGAGACAGGATTGACAAGTGGCATACGACTGATATTCGAACGCATTCAAATACCCTTCTGTATGTAACTTCGTCAACCTTCTCTCATTGATGTGACCCAATCTACAATGCCATAAGAAAGTCTGATTTATTTCTGGAGACTTTCTCTTGTGTGTATTCTGGACATTAAAAATCTGTGGTTGGTTTAACACGTATATACCATTACTCAATGTACCTGACCCAATCAAAACTTGATTAAGGTGAATGTTTACAACATTACTTACAAACGCAAATTCATAACCTTCTTTAGAAACTAAAGATACAGAAATGATATTACAAGTTGCGTTGGGTACAAAAAAGCAATTATGCAAAACCAAAACATGTCCATCTGACATTCCCAGGTGATAGTCCCCCACGGCTTTAGCATCCATGCTAGCTCCGTTCGCAACTCTGAGGGTCATGTCACCTGCCTTCAAAACCCTACGGTTTCTCAACGCCTGCAAAGAATTACAGATATGAGATCCTGATCCGGTATCCAATACCCAGGAAGTAGAGTTTATTGAAAGACAGTTTTCAATAACATACACACCTGAAGCTGAAGCTGCAACCTGCTTCAATTCCTGTGTTCTGGCCTTCCAGGCCCTGCAATCATTCTTCCAGTGTCCTTTCTTATGACAATAGAAGCATTCTTCCTTATCCACAAGCTTCCCCGCTAACTTTGTTGCTTTTGCTTTTCCCTTCGTATCCACTTTACTAACACCGCCCCTTGGTTTGGCGGGGGCCTTCTTCTTCTTTCCCTTGGCTTTCGCCTTGGACCTAGAAGAAGATGATCCTCCTACAAACAAAGTGGATGTATCCCTACCTTTCTGTAGGGTGCCCTCTGCGCTCCTCAGCATGTTGAGGAGCTCTGAAAGTTCAACCTCTTTTTCTTGTAAGTTGAAGTTCAGTATAAACTGGGCGTAAGTGGAAGGAAGGGACTGGAGAACTATATCCGTATATAGCTCACTCTCCAATGTGATCCCTAGGTCCGCGAGCTCCTCAATGTAGCCGATCATCTTTAGCACGTGCTCGGCTACTGATGATCCGACGGCCATTCTTGTCGAAAATAACTTTCTCGACGCTTCGTATCTTGCGATACGAGATTGCTCTCCATACAGTTCTTTTGTATGAAGCAATATGGATTCCATGTCCATATTCTCGTGCCTCCTCTGATGTTCGTTGTCCATCGAGGCAAGCAGGAGGCATTTGGCCTTCGCGCTATCAATCTCCCAAGTCTTGCGGATTTCCTTATCCGCGACGCTGGAAGTTGGACCAGGGACAGGGGGAGCTTTGGTGGTAAGAAGATACCCCAGCTTGTCGTAAGTGATTGCTATCTTGACATTCCTGAGCCAATCTTTGTAGTTTGGCCCTGTCAGTTTGTTTTTATCTAGGAGTAACTTAAGTCCAGTCATGTTGATTGGTCGCTGCAATTAGGAGAGAGAAGAAGAAACACTCAGCATGATGCTCTTGCAAGTTTAGAGTGGTTTTTAGTTTGTCTAAACAGGATGGCTCCCACTGTTTCTCGAATCCCTCCTCAAACCATAAAGGAAGAATTAGTCAGGATCAATCCCACCGTACAATACTTGCTTAACCGTTCAGCCAGGCCGGTGTCGGTACTTCGAGGGAGGTTTTCCAACGCTTTCGCGAAGTTCCTTAATTAAAGAACCTCTTTTCCCTGGGGGCGTAGCCCCGCTAACACCTTTCTAGGCACCTACTAGGTTTATAGCATTGATCGTTAAGTGAGAAATTTCCCGAGGAGTAGCATATACTCACAGTAGGATCGGGATCCAAATATCATCGCGTGACGAAACTGAAGGAATCCTACCAGAATCATCACACTCCAAATGGTATGCAAATCTAGCAAGTTTCAGTACTTATGAAACTCCCGATGTGGATTTTTTTTTGCCCCATGCTCTTATGACCTTGACTTTGGCCAACAAATCATAAGTCACATGTCAAGTTCTGCCCGTCGTTCTCCAGGTTAATTTGAATCCACCCGCACCTACCCTTGACTTTGGCCAACAAGGCAGTACGACTGTTCCAAACCAACGCATCTATCTATGCTGCACATGAATACCCAATAGCTACCAATCACTGTGCCTTGACTTTGGCCAACAAACACAGCTTGAATACTATTGACTATTCATGTGAAACGACGGAGGGCTACGGATGGTTTTGGCAAAACCGTGAACGTAGTGAACTTGATTTGGTCGATGGAACGAGATAGCTTTTAAAAGGAGTGGCTCAAGCTCCGCATTTAAAAGTTGTTTTGAAAAGAACCGAGTGGTTTTTCGAAAGTGTTCCAACGACTTTATCTTGGTTTATTATCTTGCATTAGTTCTTTTAATGCGTGATATTCTTGCATTAGTTCTTTTAATGCGTCCCATCATTTAATCCTACCATTGCAGAAAACAACCAAAATATGACGTACGCTTATGCCATTCGCATTCGCCACGGGGCCCCGTCATTACCCGTTAGGTTACTTAACTAACGACAGAGCGGGGGCTGGGCTAGCGCGGCTGTAAAACATAAGCAACGCCTAAATAATATCATATATAGATATACTGCAATGATAAACATTTCAGATCACAGATGAATACATTGGATATACTAGGAATCTGTAATTCGCACGAGCCTGTAACGACAAACAGATTACACGGTCGCGGTGAATAGCCAAATACCCCACCCAAGACCCCTACGGGTGCGGCAAACTACCCGCCAAGTACCCGAAGCGTAGTAACCTCCCTCATCTCCATGAGTGGGCCACTCGACACTTCGGCATACCCGGTAGTTTGTGCACCCCCTCCATGGGTCTATCCTGGGAGCAAAAACAGTAAAAAGAAATTATACAATGACGGCTACAACCCCGACCCGGTTGTGCGGCCATACAAATAATTATTACATCAATTTACAAATTTACATGAATTGAAAGAAAAGAAAACTCTCGTCTCACAACCCCCGGCTATTCACCCGCGACAATCCAACATATTCATATACACATTCCAGCAACATTACAGATCACAGATTTGTATAACCCCCACTAATCGACATATAGCGATTAGTAGACATTCAATACAAATATCACATTACAGAAAAACCCGTTAGCTTAAGTCTTTTAGAAGTTCGATCAAAAATACGGATTTTCAGGACCCCAAAGTAAAATTTTCGTTCTGGAAAATCTGGGTTGAAAATATATATACCAAAAATCCCAAAATACCCCCAGAAGCATACTGTAGCAAAAAAAAAACAGAGAGGGGGCAAGGAGGCCGCGGAACCGCGGCAATAGCAAGCTATTGCCGCGTTTCCGCGCTCGTTTAGGGGAATCACCTTGTGATTTTTCTACAGTAGCAATAAAAAACCCTGAGCCGATTTTAGGTGTTAAAATAATCAACTTTTGAACAGTAGAAAAATCGACAGAAACTCGAATTTTTGGGGTTTTGTTTTCGGGACTTTTTCTTTGATCGATCTTCTAGTTACTTACTAACATGTTAGATAGAGTTTAACTAGGCTCTGATACCACTGTAAGTCCATGCTACCTCTCCCGGTACTTTCGGGAATGCGGAATTTGGTAAAAAACGATTTTTACGGAGGTGGTAACATGGACCTAAAACCCGGATCTTGGTTAAACATCTATCTAGCAACCTAACTACGAGTTTCTAGCTACTCGGTTAGGGGGTTATACCTTGCTTGTCTTGAACTCCTTCGTCTTCAAGCTCCGATGGTGGTCCGGAATGGCTTCTTCTCGTCGTCTCCGTACGCCGAAGATAGATCCACCTGAAAGCTCCAACCTTTAGCTCCTTCTTCGTTCTTTGAAGAAACTAGTTCACTTGGTTTGCTAAACCTAGTGAACTAGAATGAGTAGAGAAGAATTAGAATGGGATTTTATCTATGGTTCTTGATTCTCAACTCATGAGACAAGAGAACCATAGATTAAAGAGAGGGAAAATGAGCAAGAGGGTGAGAGCAAAAGGAGAGCTCAAGAACAAGAGAGAGAATGAGCAAGAAAGAATGAGGTTCTCTTTTGTCTTTCACCCTCTCATAATCCAAAGTCATGATAACTCATCATACTAACAAAAGTCTTATGTGATGGTTGAAGCAACCATAACCATATCATTTCATGCACTCATTTTGCACAAATGAGCAAGCAAACAAAAGTCTTTGCCATGAAATGATGGCTATGGTTATCATGATGGTCAACTAGTCAAGCCTAGTCAACCGGTCAACAAGTCAACAAAAGTCAACAAGTCAACAAAGTCAACAAGTCAACAAAAGTCAACAAGTCAACAAAGTCAACAACCATATCACCATAATACTTAATTAATATAATAGTTAATCACATATCATATTCTCATTAGGGTTGAGCAAAAAGTCAAATAGTCAACGGTCAA
Organism: Agapanthus africanus; assembly: GCA_030015575.1. NCBI lineage: Eukaryota > Viridiplantae > Streptophyta > Magnoliopsida > Asparagales > Amaryllidaceae > Agapanthus > Agapanthus africanus. Next base: position 299,560,840 of record CM057343.1, on the reverse strand, counting down.
CTGTCAACAACCCTAATGAGAATCCACTGCCTCTGTCTCCCTGTCAACTGTGCATACACACCCGCATCCGCGTTCCGAGGAACACGAATGCAAACTGGATAAATCCAATCCCATAAGGTACACTAGGATCTGGCTTAAAACAAAGCCCGCTAGTGTAAACTGTCCGGACACTGTACGCGCACAAGTGCACGGATGTGACCGAACCCTGTCGCAAAACCATGCGACCTGTCGCAATACCATGCGACCTCTACTCTTTTGCCTAAAGGCGAAAAGCTTTCTGTGTGGGACTCTAAAGACTCGACACTACGCTGGCAGTGGGTTTAACCACAGACCGCAAGCGGCACTAGCTATGCGTAACGGTCCCCAGGTAATGCCGACAAGAAGACCGACGAGGCGAAACCCATCTGAACTCCTACTGAGCCTGAGTGTGACATTCTCCGTACAGTCCGGTCTGTTCGTCTGATACATCGCATGGCGGGCCTAGGGGGCGGTAAACGTCAGTCCCCCAATAGCGGTACAAGTCGTGCCGGAGCGAAGCCGAAAACACCCTGAGATAACACTGGAAACCTACCAGTATATCTCGTTTGCCCTGGCCAGGGACTACTCGTGTAATGGCTCTCCTAGACACAGCGCGATGTCAACCCCCAATACCGGGAGAGACGAATCCTGTCTAACCGTCACTGCCTCCAAGTGCTTCGGGACTGCACCCAACCACTACCTGTTTGCACGACTCCTTTGAGACGTGGTAGGGTAGTGATCAAAGTACAGTGGGAACACACTCGAGGCGGAGTGACAGTGTCAAGTCAGCGGACTAAGCTGTACTCATGTCACCTGGGAACTGATAACTGACGATAGGTATAATACCAACTAGTCAGTTCCCGACGAGTCCTGTCCAGTGTACCCGTAACCTAACGAGCACCCACATACTATCTCAAGTACGACGTACTGACGGCTGTGGGACAGACCGTCTCCCACACTGGGATGAGAAGCGCATGCGCTGGTCTACTCCGGAGTATCGATGCCCTGTCTCGATAGTCCTGCGACCAGGGACCTGCATAAGGATGTGCTTATAGATTACCCAGCCCGACTAGTGTGACGGCCATCACATCGCTGGTAATCAAGCAAAGATCCTAAGGGCTCCACTAATGTGTATAGGCGATATACAAAATATAAACACATGTACACATTGAAGTAGAAACAAACCAAGTAGCATACTACTATTTTGAGCAAGATTGTATATACAAGGTGAATATCCCAAGCTTCCATTAAGTAATATACAAACCAGTATGATACAGTAATGGCCTCTAGGGCATATACACTAACATTCACTTCATAAACTATTCTTGATATTACTTATTTCAGAACAAACCTGTTTGATCCTCAGAAAATCATTTATCCATTTAAAAGTTTTTAGACATAAAAGACTTGTCATCTAATCTCCAAAACTCACGACACGTGTAGTGTGATGTAAAGACGTATATCAGCTATAGTTTACTTCAAAGGAGAGTTATCTTTCAGGTTTTCAAAATCTAAAAATAAGATTTAGTTATTCTTATTTTATCAAACAAAACCGTCGAAATGTTGAATCAGAGTCCTCCCACTAGCTAACTTGACAAAAAGTTTTTATGTTTTTAGAAAGTTTTTAGAAAATTTTCAGATTTTTATGGTTTTTAATATGCAGATGCAAAATATACATATGAATGCGAAGGTAAGAAATGCGTACCGAGCGTACCCCCAAACTTAAACTGGACAGTGTCCTCACTGTCATTGCATGAAGAGATCATTTGAAGGGTCAAAATTGTCGGTTAGCTATACACAAAATTTTTATTTTTAAAGAAAAGAAAAAGAAAAAGAATATCCACAAAAATGTACAAAATGGTATATACATACCCCCAAACTTATCTGGAACAGTGTCCACTGTTCTTGGCTGGATAATCGAAGTTTGGTGGTAGGCAGAGGAAGATTATGCAGGGTAAACCGGCTCCTGTAAGAACAGGAGCTCCTCTGTTGGTTCGGCACTAAGGTATGGTTTTAGTCGGTGTCCGTTCACTTTGAAAAATGAACCGTCCTTTGGATTCTCCAAATCCACAGCACCATGCGGATACACATTCCGCACAAAATACGGCCCTTTCCAGCGAGATCTGAGCTTTCCTGGATGGAAGTGTAGTCTGGTGTCGTAAAGCAGTACCTGTTGACCAGGTACGAATGTTTTGCGCAAAAGGTGTTTATCGTGAAACACCTTCATTCGGTTCTTAACGACAACCGCGTTATCGTAAGCCTCATCCCTAAGCTCGCTTAATTCGTTCAACTGCAGCTTCCGATGGCTGCCCGCATCTTCGAAAGACAGATTCAGCTCCTTTATCGCCCAAAATGCGCGATGCTCTATTTCGACAGGTAGGTGGCAAGCTTTTCCGTACACAAGCCGATAGGGAGACATGCCAAGGTCGGTCTTATAAGCGGTTCGAAATGCCCAAAGGGCATCAATGAGGTTCAGCGACCAATCCTTACGGTTCTTGGAAACCGTCTTCTCCAGAATCTGCTTGATTTGCCGATTTGAAATTTCGGCCTACCCGCAGGTTTGGGGGTAGTAGGGCGTAGAGAGCTTATGATTAATGGAATATTTCCGCATCAAGGCCTCGAAAGTCTTGTTGCAGAAATGACTTCCATTGTCGCTAATGATCGCTCGGGGGTGCCCAAACCGGGAGAAAATGTTTTCTTTAAGAAACCTAACGACAACCTTGTTGTCGTTAGTCCGGCTGGGCACAGCCTCGACCCACTTAGAGACGTAATCAACAGCGAGAAGGATGTACAAGTTCCCGAAAGAGCTGGGAAACGGCCCCATGAAATCTATCCCCCAAACATCGAAAATCTCCACAACCAAGATCGGTTGGAGCGGCATCTCGTTCCTCCGAGATATCCGGCCCAAGTGTTGGCACCGGGAGCAAGTCTTGCAATAGTCATGAGCGTCTTTGAAGAGTTGTGGCCAGTAGAAACCACATTGCAAGATCTTCTCAGCTGTCTTTCTGGGGCCAAAATGCCCGCCACACGCTTGATCGTGGCAAAATGACAGCACACTCTTGAATTCCTCGTCAGGGACACACCGACGAATAATCTGGTCGGGACAGTACTTGAACAAATAGGGTTCGTCCCAGTAAAAGTGTTTTACTTGGGATAAGAAGCGAAGTCTGTCCTGACTTGACCATTCAGTCGGTAGTAATCCTGTGGCCAAATAGTTCACAATATCTGCGAACCAGGGTTCGCAAGATACTGTCAAGAGCTGTTCATCTGGGAAAACGTCATTGATCGGGATTGGAAGCGAAGGCGAAGAAGGAAGTCGTGAGAGATGGTCGGCAACTACGTTTTCACATCCTCGTTTGTCCTTAATGACAAGGTCAAACTCTTGAAGCAAAAGGATCCAACGTATTAACCGAGATTTTGATCTTCACAAAAAGATGGCGCAGAGCAGAATGGTCAGTATAGACAATGACTGGAGAGCCGATGAGGTAGGGCCTGAACTTTTCTAAAGCAAATACAACAGCCAAGAATTCCTTCTCAGTTGTTGTATAATTGAGTTGGACGTCGTTCAGGGTTCGGCTCGCATAATAGATTACGTGCGGCATCTTGTTGATGTGTTGTCCAAGGACAGCACCAATGGCAAAGTCGGATGCATCACACATAATCTCAAATGGGTGTGTCCAGTCAGGTGAAGAAAGAACGGGAGCAGAAGTGAGTGAGCTTTTCAATGACTCGAATGCAGTCACACAGCTCGAGTTGAAGTCGAATGGCGTGTCCTTGGCCAGCAAAAGAGTCAAGGGCCTAGCAATCTTGCTAAAGTCCTTGATGAACCGTCTATAGAAACTGGCATGGCCAAGGAAGGCTCGGATGTCTCGGACGCATCTAGGAGGAGGTAGATTGGAAATGACCTCAATCTTTGCTTTGTCAACCTCTATGCCATTTTACGAGATGATATGTCCTAAGACAATACCTTCGCGCACCATGAAGTGGCACTTCTCCCAATTCAAAGTGAGATTCTTGTCCTTACATCGGGTAAGGACAGCGTCAAGATGCAGCAAACACTCGTTGAAGGAATCGCCGAAGATGGAGAAATCATCCATGAAGATCTCCAGAAATTTTTCCACCATGTCTGAGAAGATTCCCATCATACACCGCTGGAAGGTAGCGGGCGCATTGCATAACCCAAAGGGCATGCGACGATATGCAAACGTGTCGAAAGGACAAGTGAAAGTGGTCTTGTCCTGGTCTTTTTTGGCGATGGGAATTTGATTATAGCCAGAGTAGCCATCAAGAAAGCAGTAGTACTCGTGTCCGGCCAATCATTCAAGCATTTGGTCAATGAAAGGTAGCGGAAAGTGGTCCTTCCGCGTTGCGGCGTTGAGTTTTCTGTAATCGATGCATACTCGCCACCCAGTTTGGGTGCGAGTAGGGATTAACTCGTTCGCCTCGTTAGTGATGACCGTTATACCTGATTTCTTGGGGACAACGTGAATGGGGCTAACCCACTGGCTATCAGAGATAGGGTAAATGATACCCCTATCCAGACATTTTACGATCTCCTTCTTCACAGCCTCTTTCATGACTGGATTGAGACGTCTTTGTGGATCCCGGGCTGGTTTGGCATCATCCATCAGAGAATGTGATGTTCAACGATCAGGGGACTAATCCCCTTGATGTCCGCCATGGACCAGCCAAAAGCTTGCCTGTTGCTATGCAAGACCGCGAGAAGGGCTTTCTCTTGCTCTGGAGCTAGAGAAGCCGAGATGATGACAGGTAGGGTCTCGTTCTCACCTAAGTAAGCATACTTAAGGTGAGATGGCAAAGGCTTGAGTTCGAGCGTGGGAGGAGAAACGATTGAAGGCAAGATTGGTGCAGAGGTCTCGAACTCAAAGGATTCCAGCAAAGGTTCAAAACGAGTGTAAGCGACCGAGTCGGATGGTTCAGGTAACTCATCCGGAAATTCGAAAGATTCAAACTCGGGTTGCGAGCGGCTAAGATCGTTTGAGAACGTGAAACACTCGTAGTCGTTGTCGGGCACAGAAACAGCAGCAGGTTCGAGGAGGAACGCACTAGTGGCGTTAAGGTTAGCATGATCGAACAGAAACTCCTCGAATTCACACTCTTCAGGGGTGATCTCCTGGATCGAGCAGACGTCCAGCATATGAGCATTAGGTTCGGAGGGCTGATTCCCCAACCTAAAAATGTTGAGTTCAATTGTCATGTTTCCAAAAGAGAGGTTCATCGAACCATTGCGACAATTGATCACAGCATTTGAGGTTGCAAGGAATGGGCGACCGAGTATCACCGGAATTTGATTCCGGGGGTTAGCTACAGGCTGTGTGTCTAATATAATGAAGTCAACGGGGAATATGAAGTCCCCGACTTTGATTAACACATCCTCTAGCTCACCCCTAGGATGGGTGATCGATCGGTCGGCCATTTGGAGAGTGCAGTGCATGGGTTTCAGCTCTCCTACGCCTAATTGCTCGTATACTGAGTACGGAAGCAGATTAACACTGGCACCAAGATCTAATAGTGCGCGGTTGATGTTCTTATCCCCAATGGTAATAGAAATCGTAGGACAGCCAGGGTCCTTCCGTTTTTGTGGTAAAGATTGGGTAAGAGCATCACTCACAGCACTAGCTAAGAAAACTTTCTTTGGTACCTGAGACTTCCTCTTTTTCGTGCACAAGTCCTTTAAGATTTACGCGTAGGATGGGACTTGTTGGACGGCATCTAAAAGAGGAATGTTAATGTTAACCTGCTTAAATAACTCCAGAATCTTCTCCATTTGAGGATTTTGTTTATTAGACCTCAACCGGTTTGGAAATGGGACGTTTTTAAAATTGGTTGAGTCTAATGCTTGTGGAGGAGATTGTGGAGTTAGAACGGATCCTAGAACAGGTGTTTTCGTGGAGTGAGAAGTGGGTCCGTTCAGAGCAGAAGAAGAAGAAGAAGAAGAAGAAGAAGAAGCGGCCGGGGTGTCATCGTTGATCCGTGTGCCAATGTTGTTTTGCAGCATCCTTCCCGATCTCAATGTGGTCACGGCACTCACATTATGGTTCTGTTGTTCAAGAGCAACATGTACATTCTGTGGGTGACTGGGATTTGGGAGTGGCTGGGACGGGAGCTTCCCCTTCTCTCGCTCGCTTAAGGCCGCATTCAGCTGTGCAATCTAGGCCTCGATGGTCTTGATGCTTTTCCCGTAAGCAGCAGTGTGTTGCACTAAGGACTGAATGGAAGACTGGATGTTTGCGGTGGATTGAGTCGATTGTTTAACGAACGCCTCCAGACTTCGTTCGAGCGAGGAAACCTTATCGTTGTTTGACGGAACAAAATTGTTTTGGGGAAAAGAATTGTTGGGTGCAAAGTTGTTCGTCAGATTGTGAAAAGGTTGGGGTTGGAAAGGCTGCTGAAACTGATGTTGAGTTTGTTGTTGCGCTTGTTGTTGCGGAGGAAGGGGCCTTTGGAAATTGTTGCCTTGGAATTGATTCTGATTCTGATTCCAGGCGAAATTGGGGTGGTTCCTCCAACCGGGATTGTAGGTGGAAGAGTATGGATCATTCCTCGGTCTTTGCTGGAATGCAGCATTAACCTGATCCTGTCACTGCGATGGTGGATTGTAAGGACACTCTTCGGTTAAGTGAGAAGGATCGGAACAACAAGCGCAAATGGTGCGAAGGGGGAGAACAGGGGTAGGAGCAGGAGAAGAAAATTTGCTCTCTATCGCTTCAAGCTTTCTCGTTATCGCAGCCATTTCAGCTTTCATCGCAATAGAGACGTCAAGTTGGTGAATTTCTACCCTAGACTGACCGGTAGAAGTGGAGGTAGAAGAAGAAGAAGTCGGTCTGGTGCTTTCCTATTGTAGCGTTTGCTCCGCAAGGTCGTTAAAGAATTGCCACGCTTCCTCGTCAGATTTTGATAGGAAGTGGCCCTGACAGATGGTTTCCAACAACTGCTTCGTTGCTGGGTTCAAGCCCTCGTATAAGGTTTGGCAAAGTTGCCATTTCTCTATACCGTGGTGAGGACACTGAACAAGAAGGTCTTTGTACCGGTCAAAGCACTTCCAGAAGGGTTCAGAAGGAAGCTGAGAGAATTGGTTGATTTCATTGCGAATCCTTGCGGTTTTATGATTTGGATAGAACTTTTTGTGAAACGCTTTAACAAACTCGTCCCAACTGGTTATGGAGTGGGAAGCGGTGCTATACAGCCATTTTTCAGCAAGATCGCATAAAGTGAACGGAATGACCCGTAGACGTATAGCATCGTCCGACAGTTGGGTAGTTTTCATCATGGTACAAACGTTTTGAAATTTATTGATGAAGATATAGGCATCTTCAGATTCAAGCCCATGAAATCGTGGAAGCATGTTGATGAAGTGTGGCTTAATTTCAAAATTATCCCCATTGGCCGGTGGAAGAGAAAGGCAGGTGGGAAGTGCAGAACGGGTGGGATAGAAACGATCCTGGAGCGCGATTCGCTGCGGCGCTACAACAGGCGGTGGTGGTGGGTTATTGGTCTCCGTAGGAGGTGGAGCCAATCCAGGGGTAGTCAAAGAGATGTTCGGATTAAATCCTGACATTGCGAAAGAAGAGGTTGGTGATGGTGAAGGTGAAGATGTATAAACAGAATTCCGGTCAACGTCGGTGTTGGCCGGCAAAGCTAAGGGTGAAAGAGGAGTGGACGGAGTTTCGACGTCTGAGTCGATCGCGTAGTCGGTAGCGACTAACGTAACGCGGACTAGGCGGGCGCTAGTGTCCCGAGTCCATGCGGACATACACTAAACGAGTTTAGTATAGTCAAAGTGGAGAAGGTGAGGGTAAGAAAACGTCAATGGAGAAAGGCGATGGGTGGTGGGTGAAAAATGGATTTTGGTGACAAAGGGTAAGTTTTTAAAAAAGTTTTTGATTTTTTTCTCTTTTTTTTATTTTATTTTTTAGAAAGAGCTTTACAGAAATATGTACGGACTTACGGCTTTAAGCAATCACAAACAAGATATGCACAATCACACCTAGATCTAGGGTCACCTAGGTCTGCTAGACAGCTCCTAACTGTTCCAGAGGGCTAGAAATAGGACCTCAAACCGCCTCTTCTCCGTCAATTGCGACCAGGTAAGTGCCAGGTAAGTGGGAGGTTGTCCAACGCTTTCGCGAAGTTCCTTAATTAAATAACCACTTGCCTTCGACACACTTTCCTAGACACCGCAAAAGTCAGATAGGATAAACGGCCGATGCCTGTAAGTAGTCCTCTGTCCTATTGAGCGCGAAGTCCTTAGGGCTGAGTCTAGTATTTTTTAATTTATCAATGGTCAATGCATATGCTTTTTGTGATTTCTGGGGTCCTGGGAAGGGTGATGAAATCCCCACCCAATCTGAATTGGTTTCAAGCCCCTTAAGTCCGTATTAATGAATGCAAAGCGGTAACAAATCAACTGCAAACAATTTTTATTTTTAGCGCGGCGCAAAGAATCCTGCACAAGAACAGTTTATTGGAAGGGGGAAGAGAATTTGCGCAAAGAATGCTGCAGAAAACACATTTTATTGGAGTCCAGAGGAGTGGAGAGAGGGAAAGAAAGACTCACAGAAAAAATGGCTGCCAGAAGGCTCCAAATGGCCGCGGTTCCGCGGCCAAACGCGTGCTTAGGCCGCGATTCCGCGGCTGAACAGAGAGATTGGGCTTCCAATTTTTTTCTGTGTGCTGGCCTGGGAGTCCTATGCTTGTCTGGATTTGCTGAATCTTGATTTGATCACTGTATCTGCTCCAGATTTTTACAGTAGACCGTTTGCTTCGCTTTGAATCTGTCGCGGTGTAGCCGCGAAATATGGGTCTATCTTCCCACGTCTTTGGCACTGAACTTGAACTTCGTATATCCCACTTCTATGGCACTGAACTCGAACTTCGTATTATCCTGCACACTTGCACAAAAACTAATCAAAAATAACAAGATGGGGGTTTTTTTTTTACAATGTATTTTTTTTTGTTTTTCGGTTAGCTTTATATTCACAAATTAACCCGAAATTACACAAAGAAATAAACTACCGTCTTCCCGGCAACGGCGCCATTTGATTGTTGGAGAATCTGCGTGTTCAAGTTTAATTAATTACCGCAATTAAAACGGTTTCGCTTATAGCTAGCCGGTTGAGTACGGGTCGTCCGCAGGGAGATGGGAATCTTTTTCTATGTGCTTTAACGAGTTAAGTCCAATTTTCCAGATTTGTTTGTGATTATCTAAGTGTTAAAATGATATGTAAAGAGAGCTTGTTAGGGTTAGGATTAGTTTAGTTTGAGTTAGGAGTCGCTCACTTCTTTCGTTGCCACTCTTAATATCGGTGTTACGGTAATCGGCAACAACGGGGATTAGCACGACTAGGAAGGAACTTGCGAGTATAAGCTAGGCTTTCCAACGCTTAAGTTCTTCCTTTTGGTGCTTGTCCGTCCGTTCTTGGCTCTTAGCCATAACCTCCGGTTAATTCAACCACAACCGGTCTCACTACAGAATCACCGCTATCATGTAGGATAGGGTGCCGTAGGGAGCGGATTGTGGTTCAATTAACGGGAGTTGATTTAAGATGTTGGGAAAGGAAAGAGTGAGAGAGATTTCCTTCTCTCAAACTTCCCTTATCCTACCCTAACAAGTATGGAAACTACTCACACATCATAATGAAAAGAAAATAAAACAAAGAGGAAGATAGAAAGAAAGAGATTAGAAGATAACAACTAGCTATTTGCGACCTCACCTTGGCAAGGATCAAGCGTAAGCATCATGGTTGTTTTAAGGATAAAGAAAAAGAGAAAAGAAAGAAACAACAAGAAATAACAACAACTAAATTATCAATTAAAGATTACAAGTAATGAACATAACAAGAGCAAGACAAGTATAATAACACAATGAACTTCTTTATTCATCATTCTTCACTCACAAAAGCTCACTACAAGTTTTTTAATGGAGAAGAGATGAGAGGAGGAAGAAGAACAACAACTAAAACCTAAAATCTAAAATACAAGATTAAGCACCCCTTGGCTTTGGCAAGTTCTGGACTATTTATAGGCAGGCAACTGAAATCCTAGGGCAAAATTTGAGCCTTCATAAAAATACCAAACTGCCCCTGAAATGTCTTCAGCCGACAAGGCCGTACGGCCGCGGTTCCGCGGCCTAAGCATGCTTAGGCCGCGGTTCCGCGGCCTAATAGAGGATTTGACTCCTCGTATTTGGTGGGGCCCCCTGGTCTGATGTTGTTTGTAGTTTGGCATATGTTTTTTCTGATAATCCTTCCACATTTCTTCCAGAATTTTAGTAGACCAAAAGGTGATTGGATGTGCATCTTTTTGTTATGATTCTCTTGAGCTCCGCGTAGATTTCTTGGATCATGTGTTGCCATGGAGCCTTGTACATGAAAATGACATTGATTTGCCATTTTGTCTCTTAACTGGTGTGTGGAAACAGACGGATAAAGAGCGGAGACCCGTGTTTTATCTGTGGTTGGCAGGAACTCGGATTTTGTCGTGTTTTTCCATGAATTTCACCGTTTAGAGTCGAGAACCTGTATCCTGCATTTGACTAGCAAACACGGCTCAAGAGTAACTACCGATAAGCAATGTGATAAAAATTGGGCGGTATAAAAATGCAAAAATCTGATATGAACAGACACTGACACAAGCACATGGGATTACACTTATGTTTAGGTGTTTACCCTTGCCTTTTTATTTTGCTTCAGACTTATTCATATTGAGGTTTATATATACTGATCGTATTGACCTAGGATTATGTCATGTATACGATTTCTACTCTGCGATGTTTTCTATTCACGAGTTGGCAACTCACTCCCGTTGTGCCACAGTTCTTGCAGGTTTTGCCGTACAGGTTTCATTGCGGCTTTTCTGGCACACTGCTTCCTTTCTGGATGGTTGCTTTGGTAGGTGGGTTCACTCGCATCGTGACCATCCTTATTTATTTTATTCAGTTGTATCTAGAAATTCCATCAACCAAACTTGTATATTGTTTCAGACTTAGAAACCAGTTATGTATTATTTCGATCTTAGAGTCGCGCGTTGTAGTATTATGGTTTTCATGCTGATTTTGAGTTTTCCTTTGAGTTTTGATTCTCGCCCTTCGGCGTTGTATATTATACTGCTTGCGTGGTTGTGACCGTCATTTGACGAAGAGCTAGCTCCCGCTTGGGGATTCCTTTTATCATTGTATATATGTTATTCTTGTTGTACCCTGTTTCGGGCCAGTATTTACAAAAGAAACTCTGCCGAAATTTTCAGAAAGGACTATAGATTTTAAACAAATGCATATTCGGCTTACTTATTTAAAAACCTTATTTCTAAATCATATTTTCTTCACTTCTTAAAACTATTTTCCTTCAGTTATTATTTAAAATGGTTTTAGATTTCTGGGCTTTTGGCTTACTTGAATTAGATGGGGTCCTATAAACTTCATATGATTCAAGAGCCAGTCACGGGCTATTTCGGGTCGTGACATTTCTTGATTTTGGGGAAAACCGCAAGAATATATATAAAAACTTCTCTTTCTCTCTCCTTCTCATTTTAAAATACAAGTTGAGGTTTTCTCGTGATGTATGTGTCGTCCACCATGAGATTTCATGTTTTCTGTTGGATATCGAGACCCGATTCGAGGAGTGGATAAACCGTCTCGGGTACATGATGGGCCCGGTATGGTACCCCGGGGCAAGAAACTCAAGTTGTAGATGATGAGCCTGGCAGGGGAAGACTACCTACCGGTGATGTCTGGCGCGGCGGATATCCGGAGGATACCGACCGTTGTCGTGAGATTTGATGATATGGGCCGATCCGTACTGACGGAGCCCGAGATATTGAGACTATGAGATATTGAGACTATGAGGTATTGAGACTTTAAGATTTACATGTTTTGTGTCGATACTTGACACGGATTTCCATGGATTTCATTGATGATGTTTCAGATTACCATATAAATTTTACTATGATACAAGTTAAAGATTTCTTATACAGATATATCCAGATTTCATGGTTGATGGTTTTACATTCATGGTGCATACATACTCATACACATGTTATGTTATTACTTGAGGCACTGACACAAGCACTGAGCATTGCACTTACGCATAGATTGTTATCCTGCCACTACTAGATGACTATTATCATGTTAAGTATATTATGACCTAGGAGATCGCCGTGCATGCGGTTTCTACTCGCAGATGTCTTCTACTCATGAGTTGGCAACTCACCCCCGTTGTGCCAAATTTTATTACAGGTTTCGATGTACAGGTTTCCTTGGCAGCTTGCTAGCACATCATTTCATTCAGGGTGATTTGCTTGGTAGGTTGGTTCACTTGTATCAGGACCGCCGTTGTACTTTTATTATTTCATTTGTATCTAGTAAGCTCCATCAAGCAGACTTGTATTACTTGATAGATTTAGAAGACCAGTTGATTTTATTTCGACCTTAGAGTCGCGGTTGTATTATTATAGCTTTGGTGGATTTGGTTTTCTTTTGAGTTTTGAGCCTTGCCCTTCGGCGTTGTATATTTTAGCGCATTGTGTGGTTGTTTCCGCCTTTTGGCGTAGAGCTGGCTCCCGCTTGGGGATGCCTTTTTATTGCTTGTATATATTATTCTTGTTTGTACCCATTTGGGGCCAGTTTTTACAAAGGAGACTCTGCCGAAATTTTTGAGAAAATTTGATGTCGCTTTTAAACTTGTTTTCCTACACTTCTTCTTTCAAATGGTTTAGATTCTGGGCTTTGGCTTACTTAGATTGCGTTACGCCTTTAGACATTTCGTAATTTAAGTGCCAGTCACGTTCCGTACTTTCGGGTCGTGACATGATATTTGGATTTGTATTTGGTTGTTGGATGTTTGTACATCAACAACAAGGTTTGTTTAATTGTTTTGCATGCGTAGGCCATAAGTTCTAACCTATGAGCGTGCCGTGTGCCGTATCGGTTTTCCGGATTCGATTTTAATAGCGATTGCGATTGTGTAATATTGTAGGTACCTTCGCGTGGATTCCGAGGAGACGGAGCATGGTGTCACTGACTTCGGCAAGCGAAGACCACGGTGAGTAGATCTATATCTACAGGGGAAGTCGGGTGGATGGCGTAGAGCTCCCCCGCAAACTTTGATGGAAACCGATTTATATATAGAATATGGTTAAGGAAACCTTAATAGAAACTATAGATAGAGTTATAGATAGATAGAGAAACCATATTAGGAAATAAAGGATAGTTAGAAGTTATGATACGGCTAATACGTAATGACGGGATTTGAGGATGATGTTTGATGATATTGCCGTGTAGGGTACTATAGGACTAGATAGCCGACGTAGATGTGTCATCCGAACCTTACCTATTTCTAAACTAAAGAATCGTATGCATCTTTTAAACAGATACCTTGAGGGAAGTTACGGATTTTCAAAAGATATCTTTTCCTTAAAAACACCGTAGCCACTATTTTCAAAATTACGATTCGCGTCTTTTAAAAACTAATTGTATGGTCGAGTGTGTATGTTAGATTAGATAAGTATGCTTATAGTAAATGTAGAATGTATATATATAACTTTTGATTCGATGTGAGATATAAATATGATAAAAAGAATGTACGATTCGATATGATGACTTGGTGATATGTTGGTATACGGATGAGAGTCGATTAAGATGATTGATACCTTGCCAGTCCCCTAATACGAGATTGTTATGGATGTGACATGGGACATAGGAATATAGATATATATAGAATGTTGTGAATCATTAATGATAGGCCGTATGTAATATTAAGCCATACCCTCATTGTCTTATAGGCTAATAGGATCCCTATTAGTTTAATGCCGCCATACGATGATTTTCCGTGCGTGATGAGTTTGAGTTGATATTTGATCCATACCCTTGACTAGAGGCTGCCGTACGATGTATAGTACCGTGCGCGTTGTTGTGAGACTATATGCTGATTGATAGATTCACCGACTCGATCTTGTAGACACGTATACCTTATAGCTTTTAGCTGATGATTTACCTTATGTTACATTCATGTTATTCGTATTGCATTACTTATACCTGTGCTACTACACCTGCACCATTATCGATGATGCGTATGTTACACGTACACAGATTGTCGGCTCACACACACTTCATCATCGATAATTGCCATGTCACTACATGGTAGGATTGCTGCATCAAGATATGACTCTTCGCATAACATACTTGCGTATATACCCACTTGTACATCCATATTGGCGCACATACATACTGTACACTCATACTTGCGTATATACCCACTTGTACATCCACATTGGCGCACATACATATTGTACACTCATACATGCGTATATACCCACTTGTACATCCAAATTGGCGCACATACATATTGTACACTCATACTTGCGTATATACCCACTTGTACATCCATATTGGCGCACATACATATTGTACACTCATATTTGCGTATATACGCACTTGTATACCCATACTTGTGGGCATATATATCTTGTGCATCCATGCCTACATACATACACATTTGTACATACATAGATGATGCTGGCTTGGATTTTGGAGAGTTGGGGACCGCATGTTATATTTTAAAAACTGGAATCATTTAAAGGAGCGGTTTTCCCTTAATATGTCATATCATTGTTCCATGTTGCATGATATACAGATATGCTTACATTTTTATCATATGTCGCATACATCATGCTTTATGATTTTACGCATTGAGACATGCTGTTTTCATGAGATTTCTGGATTTGAGAACCGTGGCTATTTCAAAAGAAAGTATATACTGTTTTAAAAAACCCGGTTTCTCTTGATGTGATATTTCAGTCTGTCCACCATGCGTTTTCTCGGTTCTGAGACGTGTGACTTATGAAACCCGATTCAAGGAGCTGGATGAGGCCGATTGCTGGTACATGGTAGACCCGGTATAGTACCCCGGGGCGAGAACGGATTTGCTGTGCAGTAGAAGGTGGGCCTGGCAGAGGGACTACTACCTACCGGTGATAATATTTGGGCTCGGAGGATATCCGGAGGATACCGACCGGAGTCGAGAGATGATATAGGCCGATCCGGACTGACGGAGCCCGAGATATGAGGATTTACGCATCGATGCTAGACACATGTTTCATGATGTTTTCGAGTGTCGATGTTGGACACCCAGGTTCCATGATTTTTATGTGTCGCGAGGGACACCCGTTGACTTATATCCTCATACTTTATGCACACTCTTTTATGATATTTACATGCATGATGTTGGCTATCCTCAAGGCAATTATCATAGTCGCGGACTTGTGATTATGATGATTGAGTGAGGACATATACCGATAAAACAGTCTTACACAAGATGATAGTATGCTATCTGGTTTGTCTTTATCATCATGTACGTGTTGATAGAGCCCATAGGATTCTTGCTTGACTGCCAGCATTATGATGGCGATCATATATGTGGGAGATGGGGTCTATAAGCACATCCTTAAATGTCCCTGGTCATAGGAGTATCGAGACCGGGCATCGATACTCCAGTGTAGACTAGTGTATACTGATCGAGACCCCGACGAGGTGCGGTGGCCAGGTCTCACAAGCCATTGGTGTTAGTATGTTCACCTAAGATAGTATACAGGTGCTCATTAGGTTATGAGTACACTGGACGGACTCGCCGGGAACCTACTAGTTGGTATTATACCTATTGTCAGATAGCAGTTCCCAGGTGACATGTGTACAGGTTAGTCTGTCGACCTGAGATCGTCATTTGTCTCGTGTGAGTTCCCACTGTGCTTTGATTACTACCCTACCACGGCTCAAAGGAGTCGTGCAAACAGGTTTTAGTTGGGTACAGTCCCGAGCCACATGGAGGCAGTGAACGGATCGTTGGGGATTTGTCTCTCCCGGTATTGGGGGTTGATGTCGCGTTGTGTATGGATGGCCATCACCATAAATCCGTGGCCACGGTGGACGAGAATTATCGATAGTTTCTCAGGTGGTGATAGGTTTCATACCGACACTAAATATCGCGTTGTTGGGGGTCTGACTTTATCCACCCCCCTAGACTCGATATGCGATACTCTTAGACGAACAGACCGGACTGTACGGATATTGTCACTGACAGGCTCAGAAGGGGTTCAGGATGAGTTTGCTCGTCGGCCCCCCTTCCGATCAATACCTGGGTAGCCGTTACGTACAGCTAGTGCCGCTGACGTAGTTGTGGTTAAACCCACTGCCAGCGTATTGACGGGTCTTTAGAGTCCCATACAGAGGGTTTTCATGGTTCAGGCGATATGGTGTACTTGTCGTATGTTGGTACATACGGGTGTCCGATTAAATATGTGCACTTGCTGCGCAGACTTTAATTGGACGATTGATAATACTAGCGGCTTAGGATTAAGCCAGTTTATTAAATCAGGTTTTGATTTAATAATTTATATATGTATTTTTATATACGTATTCTAGTATTATTGTTCACTATTCGTTTTCTCTCTCGGCTATTCGTATTTTGGTACGAATACGTGTATATGTATTTCGGTACATGTACCAGGAAGTATTCCGTATTTTGTACGGAATATCTTCTAGAAGAAGATGCCACCTCATTATTAATTTTCCTTTAGAAAATTAATTAGGAAATGAGGTGGAAAAGGTGACTAAGTCAAGGCATGGGTCAAAGCATGGTGTATGGCATGGTTTGGAATTGTTTAATGAAATTAATCAAATGACATTTTTTGATGGGGGAGAGAGAGGGGGCCGGCCATATTATTGGGAGGATTGGTTTTCATTTGGATTGATGACATTATCACAAAGCAAGCCTACTCTCTCACTCTCATTCATCACAAGCACACTTAGCTATTTTTTACTCATGCTAAGTCTTCATCATCTCCTTATCTTCTATGCTTGCTCATCGAGCAAAATATTTTAGAGAGAAAAATGGTAGTGACACTTTCATACACCCCCACTCTCCATAGCTAGCGACTTTGGAGTATCGGTTACCTCGTTTGTTGAGGTTGGAGCTTGCGCCGTTTCCCTCGGGTGGATCATCGGAGACGAAGGAAGACCGGCAACCAAACATCGTTAAAGGATCACTAAGAGCTTGGAATGAAGACCGAAGGACACGGATCAACTCGGTATAACGATTCTAACTCTTAGTTAGCTCACTAGAATAGGGTTTAAGGACGATCCGGGATTCGGGTAGCGGTAGCGCCGGTTTAGAAAATTTTTGTTCCGCATTTTGTCCGCGTTTCGACGGCCGGGGCACTGCCGGGACCCTTCATGGTATCAGAGCCACCCTTTAAACCCCTTTCTAACTTGTTTAGACGTGCTTAAAAGATCGATCGACGGATTTTACCGAAACCACGATTTCATTTTTCAAGTTGCTGTTGATTTTCAAAAGTGTTCAAAAAATTATTTGCAGCATCTTAAAAATCCTTGCAGGTAATATTAAGGGTACTGGAAAACCTTGGGCTCGTGATTCCACAAAAACGCCGTGGATCCGCCGCACTTATCCCCTTTTGGCGGCGGTTCCATGGCGGTTTAGTAGCAACGGGCGACCAAATATTTTCTGTAGCTCATGTACTTGGAATTGTGATTTTTGTGATATTCTGTTTTGGCCTAAGTTTCAATGAAGTGTTGTTTTGCTATTGGGGCCAATTTGGAACTTAGTCGATCGATAATTTAAGTGGGCGTTTAACAGTACATACATTATTTTCTGCGACCGTGAATGTCACTTGATCGGTAAACTCGTCTAATTGCTATATGTCTTTTAGACGGGTTTGCGAACGTGACATTCACGTTGATGTTCTGTGTTGTGCTGTGATGTTGGTTGGACGTCATGGTGGATAGCAATGGTGCAATGATAGTACAGTTTAGATTCATTTGTACATTTGATATTGCGGGGCGAGCGTCCGACATGTGGACTGCCGTCACTGCCTGTTTGTATATTATTCTTTTGGAGCACGACCGGGCTGAGGTCGATGTCACCCTTGTATATTATTTTATTTTCTGTACTAGGATTATCCCGTGGTAGGGTGCACGAATAGCCGGATTCTAGAGGGCAACGGGTCCGCATCTCATGGCGTTGGGACGGAGGGGACCTTACTCTAGAATTGGCGGGCTATTCGCCGCACTCGTAGGGGGTATAGATTGACCCAGGAGGGGTGCTCAAGTTGCCGGATTCCGTGAAGTGCTGGGTGATCCATTCACGTTGCTGAAGGGGGTTGCCTCACTTCTGGTTTTTCGGGTAACTTGCCGCGCTCGTAGGGGTCTAGGTTTCATTGCACATGCTATCCACACGATAGGGAACGTCGGGTCTCACTTGCGGCTCAAGTGAAACCCGGGGCTCCAGATTATCCACCATTCTGTGTTGTTTCTATGATGTTTCTGTGATGTTGCTTTATATCATGCCTGGGACGAATGTTATATATATATTTATATATACTAGTAGATGTTGTATATGTTTTGCACCCGCGCTAGTCCAGCCCCCGCTCTGTTGTTAGTTAAGTAACCTAACGGGTGATGACGGGACTCAGTGGCGAATGCGGATGGCATATACGTACATTTTATTTTCGTTCTTTTCTGGTGTGATTAATTGATGGGACTGCATAGATTCTTATCAATGCAAGGATAAAACAAACCCATATATGATGTTATTGTAGGGTTCCTAGGCACTCTAGTGAAGTCTCACAAGTGATCAAATATGCACAAATCAAATTTTACGGGTGCCTACAAACCCGACTACGGATCGTTTGCTAGATATTTAGGCGAAACAAGCAAGCTAGTTTACAACTAAACTATAAGATAACGGAAATACAACCTTTGTAGATCCGTTTGTCCACCTCCATAGCTCCGCAACGAAGTGCCTCCGCTGTCCAAGTAAACTCCCGAGCTCTAGCGTCGGCTTCGTCGAAGAATAAGCGAGCTAGGTCGTCGATGTCCATGCCGAAGATGATCTACGTCGAGGCATCGCTAGATCAAGCTCCACCTTCACCAAACCTTGAAAATTTGTGAAGGAAACACACTCTACTACTTGGCAAGAGGTAGAGGATGAAGAAATAGGAAGTGGGTAGACTTTATTTTTGGATTTCTCACTCTTTTCCAACAATCACCATTGATGGACTTCAAGCTTCTTCACTTAAAGCAAGGAAGAAGAAGAAGAAAAGGTTATGATAAGATAATAGAAAAATGAAAAGAAAAAAAAATTCTTATCATAATTTTAACTAGAGTTAAGTGTAGAGAATGAATCATGGTTAGTGGGAATGGTTAGGGTTAAGGATGAGATAAGTATGGTTGACTTGAACAAAGCTTCATGAAGCTTCAACTAAAGAACAAAAGAAGCCAC